>OY756209.1:85369415-90416915 GCA_963576795.1 Metopia argyrocephala | reverse complement strand
ACGTTTTCCATTTTCAACATGATACCTTTCATGAATTTGAAATGAAAAAAATATGCCAAATTGCTTCACAACTACTAATATAACGTCCCATTTGACACTGATGTATTTCATCGTTGTCGAAGATGGCCATCTCAAAAGATGGCCATATCACTGCCTTTATTTACTTGATGGACTTAATGGAATTGCAATATTCTACATTAATGCGAGCTTGAAATACTTTAGACAGTAATGGAGAATATGGCACGATCCAACGATTATTGACTTCAAAGCTCTTAATGGTAACAAATCTACCGTTATCTTCCATTGATCGACGATGATATAGAGGGTAACCATCATTTCCTGTAACTGTGTCAGAAACCTCTTGGATAAGGTTTTCTCATTTTCCATCAACCATACATGGGGAATTAATATTGAATTCTCCACATTCTCCATGTATCATATTTTGAACAACAACATCGTAAAATTCAGGATCACCTGCTAGATCCGGAATTTCTGCAAATATTATATTGTCAATTTCATCCGGTGTAATTTTTTTCAAAAGCCAAATTAAAATATAATCGTGTGACAATCCACGCTTTTGCCACTCTACAGAATACAGTCAGCATTTGATTTCACCAAACACTTTTGATATTACGATGAAATTCATAAGTGCTGTTAACTTTAACCTAAAAACTCGTGAGGTGACATCGTGCCGATCGGTTGACTTTTTGAATTTATTTAAAAGAACATGCACTGACCAGTAGCAGGGTTGATCATAATGCTAATATGGTAACCATCTTCACCTCGGCAAAACAACAGTGGGTATTGTAATCCATCGTAGCAGTTATATCTTGTATGTATATACCAAAGGGTATTTTACCTTTACACTTTCATACATTCTTTTTGCATATATTTCTATACATTTATTATTCATATATATTGATACCTCTAATATAAATTTTAACATTAGCACCGATGAGTTTCAGACACTTGTTGCAGACGCATACCTGAACGACGTAGTTCAATGTCACGGGAATTAAACTGATAGCCAACGATTACAATTGCGACTTCGTCTATTGTTGACGCATTAAATCTTCTTGCATATTGGCCTCTTGGAGTTTTATCTGCTCGAATGTATATTCCTCCGAAGGCATTTGAGCAAGAGCAGTTTGAAAAATCCGAATAAGTTCATTTTTCGTATGAAGCATCTCCTGTAAGCTCTCAACAATATCTTTACGCAAATGTCTAGAAATACTACAACGACGATCTGTTTCAATATTCGTGTTACCCATAAAGTATATTTGCAAAAATTCATAATTTTGGTCCCAACAGGGTAACAAAGTAAACTTGGTAAACTTGGCCTTGAATCTGGTAAATAACGACAATTTTATAATAATGCACTACGCAATAAATAAAAAAAAAAATTTAATTACCTTAAAAGTAAATTAAAATTGCCAGAAATAATTTTTGTCGCATCGAACGATGTCATTTGAAATCCGGAGTTATAGGCTTGAATTTTGCCAAAAAGTGATTGGATATAGGTGTATCCTCACTTACCAAAGAACGCAAAGGCTCCGGTAGTGGGTTAAGTTCTTGTAATTTTACTTGTCCGTTTAAATATAACAGTAACAGTTTTAATTCAATATTACTAAAGGCTTTGCAGTTACGAAATATGTAAAAATGTCAACAAAGGTCACTTAAATCAAAATTTGTATGTAGATCGTACATATAAAGACACTTCCTAATTACTATTCCATACTAAATAAAAGTTTTTTACCTTCTACACACTGAATTTTATTATTCACACTAATAGTGAAGCCACACACCAACTGAAAGCTTTATACATATCGTCATATTAAATGCAAACTGAGAAGCAAAAAACCTTAAAATCAAATATTTTGTAAATCCTGAAAATCATAATTTTCAGTATCGTAATACATATAGGATTGGCATCCCTATAATTCAAGCAAGCTTTAAACAGCATGGTGTGAACACCATTGCGACATGGTGTGAAAAGTCATGACTCAGTCATGCAACTCTAGTGTGAACATCATTGCAACATAGTGTGAACAGTCAAGCAACTCTAATGTGAAAACCATTGCAACATAGTGTAAACAGTCATGACAGGCATTGTGTGAACCCCGTATTTTAAAATACACACTTACGTTATTTTTTTTTTTTTTTAATATTTTAGAAATTTTTTTTTTGCTATTCTTATTTGGCCAGAGACCATTCCGAATTGGTACGAATCATCGAAATCTTGAGTTATAAGCGTAGTAACTAACGCTACTTTCTTTTATATATATAGATTGCGAAAAATTACAACCATGCAAAAATTACCAAATACATAATCTGTTATTATTGTAGTGTACACTTATGTTCACCACTGTAAAATAAACATAGTGTGTGTGCACTTATGCTCAGCACTATAATGTAATTTAAGAACTGTGTTTATTAATCGTACGTTTAATAGAATTTATGTTGGTCAGCATTAATTCAAAGTCAATGGATTGTATTTGTTTGTAAGTGAAGTTTTGTTTATTAATGAAATTTCAAAGTTATTATTTCTTTTTATGAAATGTATTGATACAATTATAACATATGTGTTTTGACCATTAATGCTGACCTATGCAATAAACTAGTATATAAGTTGATAAATTTAATAAATAGTCGCCGTGGTCTAGTGGTTAGTGTGTTGGCTTACTAAGACGATAGTGCCGGGTTCAAATCTCAGCACCGACATCTTGAAAAAAGAAATATGAAAAAAATATTTCTTTCGGCGACTACCTCTCAGCAGTCTTCTGGCAAAAGCTCTGAGAGTAATTAATTGCCATGAAAGAGCTTCTCAAGTCTGTCGTTCGGAGTCGACATTAAACTGTAGGTCCCGGTACTCATGGATAGAAATTTACACACACAACATGAGTGCTGCGAGAAGCTAGGCCGTAATCCTGACACAGGGTTGTAAAGGCCAGTTATGTATGTATGTATGTAAATTTAATAAAAAATTGTATGAAATTTAATAGCCTAAGATCCTAATTAACATCCTTAACGGATGTTAATTCTCATAAGAATACCAGTATTACGATCTTAGGCTATTAAATTTCATACAATAAGTATAATAAAGATCCATTAAAATATTCGAATTTAATTCGAAAATGTATAATAATTTAATAAAAAATCTTAGAATTAATTTAGGAACAAAATGAAACATTTGTTTTTATTTTGATTCTCAAAAAGGGCATTTTGATGCTCGTTGAATAGCGGCTGCAGAGCTCAGAAAATACTGGACATTTTCTTAAACAAAACTCATTACATTATTGTCACAGAAAGAGAAAAGGGGAATCCCACTAAAAATAAGCTTGCCTCAGATAGCTAGTGTGGCATTTTTCTTTTAAGTGCGAATTACTTGGACAAAATAATAGGTGTGTGATATTTAGTCTAGTTAAAGTCAGATTTATTGTGGAAAAATTAAATAAAAATTAAGGAAGTAAGTGAAATAATATTAATTTAAAATAAATTAAACATTACATCAGACATAATTACTTTTTTAGATGGGTCGTGGGCACCATTGCAGTAATGAAGAAAGACTCCTGGTTCTTAAACTTCGTGAGCAAGTTTTAACCTACAAGTTCATTTGTAGATGCTTTGAATCAGTCTGAGAATTTTGTAACAAACGCTTTAAAACAAAAAATAACGTTGAATCACAAGGTAGACATAAAAAAACTTAATTAACTACAGACGATCGCATACACTGAACCAAAAAAGTGTATAAATTCAATGAAAAAGTTCATTGATTCAATGGATTTTTTCATTAATTTTGAGCCAATGAACAGGTTCATTGAAACAATGAACTACCGTTCATTAAAAATTACATTAATTTAAAAATCAATGTATTGGTTCATTGAATTAATGAACTCGTTCATTATTTTAATGTACTTATACATTGATTTTGTAATAAATTTTTAATGAACAAGTTCTTTAAACCAATGAACTTTTTCATTGAATTTAATGAATCTATAGGTTGAATCAATGAATTAATTCATTGTTTTTTATGAACACTTTCATTGAATTTAATGAACTTTTACATTAAATTCAATGAACATATTCGTTGATCTAATGAACTAATACATTATTTTAATGAACTTTTATATTGAATTTAATGAACTTTTCATTAAATTAAATGAACCTATACGTTGATCCAATGAACTAATACATTGTTTTAATGAACTTTTACATTAAATTCAATGAACATTTACATTAAATTTAATGAACCTATACATTGATTCAATGAAGTAATACATTGTTTTAATGAACTTTTACATTAAATTCAATGAACTTTTCATTAAATTCAATGAACTTTTTTTTATATTGAACTCAATTAACCTACTTCGCTTTTTTTCTTTAAAAAAGAGAAAGTAAAGGGTGCAAATATTCTATTTAAAAAAAAACTTTATTGTTTTCAAAATTGAATTTATAGTTTTATACATATTTAAATTTTTTATTAGGTACCTTATAACTAATAACAATTAATTAGAAATAAATTTAAGAGAAAAACAAAAATTTCAGTCAAACAATTATCATAATAATAATTAGATATAAAAATAATAATAAAATGGAAATAGATTTAAAAGGTAAACAACTATTTCAGTAAAACAATTATATTTTATTATTATTTGTGTGTTACTCTTTTATCATTTAGTTGTTCGGTCATTACACGCACTTTTGATGAAAACTTACTTGTACCCTTGTATTTGTAGAAGTAATATTCTACAAACTGCCAGAACTGCAAACATTAAATAAATGGAAACTTTTGAAGCAGATATCCAAAGTCCTCAGTTCCAATGGGTAAAATGAACGGTTGTATATAATCAGCCTTAGAGGCTAGCTTACATATATGGTCATGAACTTGTTGTTTGGAACTCGCAATAAATAAAAAGGTATCTTGAGAATTTCTTACGGTGTATTTGACGACCGACTTTTTGTTGTCGTCTTTTAAAACATTGAGTGACGGAATGAGGTACCCGTGCGCACACCACATAAGCTGAACATCAGCATCAGCTTTAAAAGAGAAAAAGAACAAAAAACAAAAGATTAAAAATCAAAGACCAAACCTATCATCCAAATCTTCAAATATTATGCACAGCATGAGTAGGGGTTTACTCCCCTGAGTATTGGTTTTAGGTAAAAAAAGTAGAATTCAATAAATAACTTATTAACAGAGCTGAAACTTTTGAATACAATTAATTTCAATTAAATATTAACAATAGTTATATTTTTAGCTAAGCTTCTGATTTGCTTAGGTCAAAACTTTTAGGCATGTTTTTTATGCTACAGTTGATTTTGGAATTAAGAAAATAGTGATTTTATTCAATTTTTATCCAGCTCTGCTTATGCACAAGTATTTTATTTATATTTTAATATTAAGTTCTTTACTTACGATTATTAGAGTTCTTCTCGCCCAAATTGCTTAAAATAGCTTTCATGATTTTATCTTTTATATTACTTAAAAGAAAGTTTTTAATTTTAGCAAAATTTTGCGTCCAATCCTTAAGAACTCCTGGACGATCCCCAAAGAGTACACCAAAATCTTTGTCAATCTAAAATGCACATTTTTATAAGTATATAATCGAAAATATTTGATAAAATTTTTTCTTACATATCGATATCCACTAGGTCTTTTATATTCAGGCCACTTTTTGAAAATTTCGGCCAAGGACGAAGCTTCTTTAATGTCATTTATTATAAAGTTAGAGCATGCTTGCCAACATGTGTCGAAGTCCTGCTGGTTCAAGTCATCATACCGAAGACTTCTGACGCACTCAATTTTATTACTTTCGGACCCTGAAAATATAATTAGGAAAAATACACGAACATGTATTATATTCAGAATAAATACTTACACAAAACTTTAGCCTCAGAAATAGAAGGGCTTTTTTGTGGAATTTCCGCTTGGACTTCCTACAAATGTATTCTGAGGAGCAAATTGTAACGGGCACTGGGATGTCGACACTGATGGCTCTGAAGTTATATCCTGGATTGTTCAAAAAGAATCATGTCACCCAGTTTTTGGTTTTTGAGTAAAAGTGGAATGTGGTGGTGTCGCATAACCTTTAAAACGGCAATGGTAATTTTTTCTGCTGCAGAATGTATACAAATAATATTTTAACTTTTTATATTAGTCTGAATAGTGAAAGATTAAAATTTTAATTAATTTAATATTACTTACATATAAAAATCGGGTTAATCCTTCTAAAACTCAGCTGATGCTATTCACCAGGAGGTACAAACCTCCGCTGTTTAGATTGCCCAGAATGGGGAGTCAGACTCTGGAGCTCTCATCCGGGGTCAGGTATCTGGGTGTAATACTGGACCCCAAGCTCCATTGGAGACTTCATGTAGAGGAACGGGTGAAGAAGGCCTGTGTGGCCTTTTACTCCTGTAAGTCTATGTTTGGTCGAAGGTGGGGACTCAGACCCCATGTGGTGCTCTGGTTGTACAACCAGGTGGTCTTGCCGATCTTAACCTATGGTTGCTTGGTGTGGTGGGTGGCCCTTCGCAAGGGATATATTGTCACTAGGCTGGAAAGAGTGCAGAGGACTGCGTGTATAGGCATCACTGGGGCCTGCAGGACTTGCGCCAGTGCTGCTCTGAACGTCATTCTGCACCTTCCGCCTGTGGACCTTCGGGCTATGTCGATTTCAACTCAGAGTGCCGTCAGGCTAAGGGAGCTGGGCCTTTGGGGACGATTTTCAGGGGGACATAGCAATATTCTGGGGCTACTCCCTCCTCATATACGGGAAGTGCGTACTGACCTGGCCCTCCGGAAGTTGGATTTTGGGGGGTGTGCCAGGGTTGTCTTCCCCAGTAGGGAAGAATGGGCCTTGGGGAGGGTTGGTATGGGTCCCGGTTTTTCGGTCTTCACGGACGGCTCTAGGATGGACTCCGGCGTGGGGGCTGGTATTTTCCCCGAGTCTGCCAAACTGGCAGAGTCTTTTAGATTGCCGGACACATGCAGCGTTTTCCAGGCCGAGGTGTTTGCAATCATGCAGGCACTAAGGATACTGGGGGAACGGCGCATAGAGGGTGAAGTTAGGATTTTTTCTGATAGCCAGGCTGCTATCAAAGCCTTGGCTTCTCCCATGGGAAACTCTTCCCTCGTCCTTCGTTGTAAGGAGGAGCTGAAGCGTCTTGGGGACGTTTGTGACGTCTCCTTGGTCTGGGTTCCTGGTCATAGGGACATCCCGGGAAATGAGAAGGCAGATGGGCTCGCTAGGGACGCTTCTGCTGGAGGGGAGCATGTTGTTTCCTACCGGGATGTCCACTGCCCTATGACCACCATTAGGGAAGGGATATCTAAGTTTTTCCTTGGAAAAGCACAGAGCCGGTGGAATTCCATCACTACCTGTGCTGTTTCTAGGGCACTTTGGCCGCTGTATAACCGGGGTAAGACTCTGGGAATCTTGGGGATTCCCCGGCAGTCCTTGTCCAGACTCGTGGCGGTGTATACGGGTCACTGGCTGATCGGTAGACACGCAGAGAGGCTAGGCCTTCCCTTTAATCCTCACTGTAGAAGTTGCGGGGATTCTTCTAAGGGGGAGACTGTGGAACATTTTCTTTGTGACTGCCCAGGTCTGGCGGTCAAACGCTTGAAGTTTCTTGGGGTGCCCTTTTTCGACGGCTTGGAGCAATGTGCGAACTTAGACCCCCTCGCTTTACTTCACTTTATAGGCAGCTCTGGTTGGCTGTAGTTAGTTTCTCTTCTTTTTCTACACTTAGGTAATTTTAATTTGGTCCTGCGATGGCATCAAAACGGCACCTTGTGCTAATTGTAGTTGATCATGGTTTAGGATCAACTGGCCATTTGACCTACCCTACATATAAAAAAATCGAGCAAATATTCCAAATTCTAAGTGTCTTTTATAGATAGACAAATTTGTAAAAACTAATGAGCAATCATCTACGTAACAACGATATAAAGAAAAAATATGTTTTCGTCTAAAGTGACGAACTAATACATTTATATTGTTACGAATTGTCCTTTATAATTCGTTTTATTATTCAAGGATTCGATATTTGTAAACTAAAACACCGTTACTTTTCGTTTTAAAGCTTTATTTACACTCTATAACGTTTAAAATACAACTAACTACTCACTGTAAAACTTAATGTGTAGCCCTATTTATAGTTCTAATATTTTGTTCTAGTAATTTCAATTGTTTTTATGTATTAGCTTTTACATAATTGTACAACAACAATTTCATTTTCAATTATTAATTTTATATAATTTTCATATACATTTTAAACCAACATGTATTTGTGTTTGTGAGTTTCTATATACATTTTCCCCTACATGTATATTTGTTTTTGTAATGATTTATAATTTTATAAACATATTTGAGAATGTTTCTAATATATTTGTGTTTGTAATAATAACAGCAAAACCTACTTTAAAAGACTGTAATGATGATTTTGCTTTATCAAATTATGTTTTCGTAACACTGCCGCCCACTTAAGCCTGTTCGTCCCGAATAGGCTCATTTGCTCCTCTCCCATAGCTCTCTAGTCTTTCCAGGTGTACCACCATCATTTTTGATCTCGGGCTATTGTGCTTCTGTATTCGGTAGACCACCTCATTAATTCTCTTGATTATTTTGTAGGGTCCATCCCAGTGTATCTGTAGTTTGGGAGACAATCCTTTCTTTCGCTGCGGGTTGTAGAGTAGAACCAGTTGACCTTCATAGTAGCCCTCAGTATTTACAGCTCTATCATATCTGGCCTTCATTTTGTCGCTGTTCATTTTTAATCGCTTTCGCAGTAACTCATGCAGTTCGTTCAATTTCTTCAGGGATTCATTGTTGCTTGTCCTCTTGTCGTTAGCTTGCAATGGCTTGTTTTCGACTGCCACATCCATTGTCGCTCTTGACTTGAATTGCTTCATTAGGACTCGGCATTTTCTTACTGGACCTTTCGCTGATATACAATGTGTACAATTCGCTATCCAGTCGGCTACATCTTGTTTACATCCAACCCAATAGAATCGCCGCTTTAACTTTTTCATAGTTTTCATCACACCAAGGTGACCACCATTCGCATTGTTATGACACTCTTTTAAAACTTCATTAATTTTAGAGGATGGCGCCACAATTAAGCTGGACGTTGATTTGCCATCCGTACTCTCCCATGCTCTGTACAAATCTCTTTTATGTTCATCACCGAACTTACGATGCAGTGTTATCATCAGTTCATCATAATTGCTTCTGGAGTTAACAGGCATGGTTTCCAGGATATCTGCTGCTGCACCTTTTAAGGCCAAAACCAGCTCCAACGCTTTTACTTCATCAGTCCAACCGTTTATATGGGCCACTGTTTCAAACTGGAACTTAAAGACTGATAATGATGTGCTGCCATCAAAGGATGGAGCCTTTATTCCACTTGAAACTTCTGGTATAGCACGCACAGGTATAGATCGTTGGCACTGAAGACTATGGATTTTCTCTTCAACTTCGTTTAGCTTTTCATCAACATTTTTTTCCATGTCAGAGAATTTTTCATCCACATTTTTCTCTAAATCGCAAATTCTTGCCTCGACGCCTGTGACTCTTTTGCTTATTGATTCGGATATTTCAGTCAACTTATCATTCGTTGCTTTTATCTCCGAAATAAGTTCATTATTGTTGGCTAATAGTGCTTTGTATTGTGCTTTGGAGGTTTCTTGTACTTCAGCTAATAATGACTTGTTTTGTGATTTAGTTGTTTCTTGCACTTCAGCTAATAATGACTTGTTTTGTGATTTAGTTGTTTCTTTCACTTCAGCCAGTAGCGTTTTATTTTGGGCTTTACATGTTTCTTGTACTTCAACCAATCTAGTTTCCATTTTATTAAACTTCTCCATCATTGCAGCCAGCATTGAATTAATGTCAACACTGCTCGTCTTGGCTTGTGTACATACTTCTGCTTCATCTTTATCATCGAATTCATAGGCGTCGATATCAATACCACGATGACGGAATTCTTCTAATAGTCTTCTTTGTAGCTCCACCTTGTTGCCAGTTGTCGGCAGCTCCAGCTTGTTCAACTCTCTTTTGAGTCGGTCCACTTTTAGCTCTTGGAATTTCATTTTTCTGTTCTTACTATTCAGTTATCCTTTTCGTTATCCTTTTTTTTAGTTATCGTTTGCGTTATCCTTTTTGATTTATCCTTGCGTTATCCTTTTTCAGTTTACAATTTCACTTCTGACACCAATTGTTACGAATTGTCCTTTATAATTCGTTTTATTATTCAAGGATTCGATATTTGTAAACTAAAACACCGTTACTTTTCGTTTTAAAGCTTTATTTACACTCTATAACGTTTAAAATACAACTAACTACTCACTGTAAAACTTAATGTGTAGCCCTATTTATAGTTCTAATATTTTGTTCTAGTAATTTCAATTGTTTTTATGTATTAGCTTTTACATAATTGTACAACAACAATTTCATTTTCAATTATTAATTTTATATAATTTTCATATACATTTTAAACCAACATGTATTTGTGTTTGTGAGTTTCTATATACATTTTCCCCTACATGTATATTTGTTTTTGTAATGATTTATAATTTTTTAAACATATTTGAGAATGTTCCTAATATATTTGTGTTTGAAATAATAACAGCAAAACCTACTTTAAAAGACTGTAATGATGATTTTGCTTTATCAAATTATGTTTTCGTAACAATATTATTAAATTTTTCCTTACACTCAAAACAATTCATTTTTACCTTTTTTGTTGAGTTTTTTAGTTACTAATTATTAGATATATATTATTAAATAATCTTGTTTTACACTTGTTTTTTTATTTTTTAACACTCTTTATTTATAAATTCACAACCACCTTCTTTGAACGACAACTTTAAACTGGTTGCTTTTGTGTTTCTCTTGTATTTACGTTTTTTTTTTTTATTCATCTCCCGTTAGAAAGTAACGAACTCATACATTGAGTTTATGAAAAGTTCATTAAATCAAGGTACTTGTTCATTCAATTTTTATTATACACAAAAAATATGAATGAACAGATACATTGAGTTTATGAAAAGTTCATTAAATCAAGATACTTGTTCATTAAATTTTTATTATACACAAAAAATATGAATGAACAGATACCATGAGTTTATGAAAAGTTCATTAAACCAAGATACTTGTTCATTAAATTTTAATTATACACAAAATTAAAAAAAATATGAATGAACAGATACATTGAGTTTATGAAAAGTTCATTAAATCAAGATACTTGTTCTTTAAATTTTTATTATACACAAAAAATATGAATGAACAGATACCATGAGTTTATGAAAAGTTCATTAAACCAAGATACTTGTTCATTAAATTTTAATTATACACAAAATTTAAAAAAAATATGAACAGATACATTGAGTTTATGAAAAGTTCATTAAATCAAGATACTTGTTCATTAAATTTTTATTATACACAAAAGATATGAATGAACAGATACATTGAGTTTATGAAAAGTTCCTTAAATCAAGATACTTGTTCATTAAATTTTTATTATACACAAAAGATATGAATGAACAGATACATTGACATTATGAAAAGTTCATTAAACCAAGATACTTGTTCATTAAATTTTTATTATACACAAAATTAAAAAAAAATATGAAAAACTGATACATTAACTTTATGAAAAGTACATTAAATCATGATACTTGTTCATCAAATTTTTATTATACACATAATCAAAATATTATGAATGAACTAATTAATTTTATAAAAAGTTCAATAAATTGTGCTATTTATTTATTAAATTTTTAATTTACTCATAACCTGTTTTGTTTGTTGAAGATTTTCTTTAATGAATGCTTTCAATGAATCGTTCATAAGTTCATAAAACTTCATATTGAATTTCAATGAACTTTTTCATTGAAACAATGAATTTTTTCATTGAATTAATGAATTTTTTGGAAAATATTAATGAATTTAAGTTAATGAACGCGGTTCATTGAATTTATGAAAAACATTATTTTGAGTGTAGTTACTCTATCCAAGCGGGAACCTTTTAACTCATCTAAGGCGATTGCAAGAGAAATTGGAAATACAGTGTCATCACGAACTGTGCAAAGAAGAAAACAGAAGGCAGGTCTACAAGGTAGGATAGCTCGCAAAGTCCCTCTGCTTAGGACAAACAATTTAAAGAAGAGGAACAATTTTGCCTTGGCTCACAAAGATTGGTGTGGAGTAGAAGGAGAAAAAAAGTGGCGAAATATCCTTTGGAGCGACGAAACAAAAATCAATTTATTTCGAAACGACACAGAAAGAAATGTTCGTTGGCCAAAAGGTAAAGAATTCGGTAGTAGGTACACAAAAAAGACCATCAAGCACGGAGGAGGCAATGTCATGATATGGGGTTGCTTTTCCTGGCACGGAGTAGGTCCAATTCATCGATTAGAGCAAACAATGGACAGATTTGTGTACAACAATTTGTTAGAGAATGTCATGCTACCTTTTGCTGAGGAAAATATGCCTCTTATATGGAAGTTTCAACAGGATAACGATCCAAAACACTCATCAAAGCTAGTGAATGCATGTTTTCAGGAAGTAAAGATAGACGTTATTGAATGGCCAAGTCAATCCCCCGACTTGAACCCAATTGAAAACCTTTGGGGAGAATTAAAAAGAAGAGTTTCCAAGCTTCCTTGTTCTAATAAAGACCAATTATGGGAAAACATTCAACATGTTTGGTAAAATATTGGGGTAGAGACTTGCCGTAATTTAATTTCGTCTATGCCTCGAAGAATGGAAGCTGTAAAAAAATGGCAATTATACGGGGTATTTATAATATTATTTAGTATTTATTTGTGAAAAACAATTTTTCAGTTTAAATTTTGTATTAAAATTTAAGTTGTTTTGTATACACCTATTTTTTTGTCCACAACAAAAGCTGTCCTTTTTTTAATTCATTTTATTTTAAATATATTTTACTGATATTTTCCCTTCATTTTAACTTTTAAGAACGCATAATAAATTAATTTATTCAAAATAATTGGAAAAAAAAAAAAACATGAAGTATTAAATCAAAAATATATACGGATATTGTTTGCACATCTATTTTTTTGGTCATATGTCTACGTAAAAGCGACATTGTTGAAAAGTTTTTTATGGATTAGAACTTTTAGAAACAGTTACTTAGAATTTGAGGTATTTTTTAATTAAAATACACTCCGGTTCACTTATTTAAAGGCACAAAAAATCCTATATTCAGGAGCCGGTATCTTTTGCAATTTTTAACCGATTCCAGAATTTTAAAATAGAAATGGAAGCTAGACATCTTGAGATATAAACAAAATCATGACAATAGTGGTTTCTTAACTAAGGAACCTTTTTTTGAGGAATTTATAAAAAAAATCTAAAAATGTGGTATTTTTTTTTGGTTCACTTGAATAAAGGCACTTTAACCCTAAGATTGACAGCTTGGTCTGGCCAGACCAAATTTCACTTGTGTGTGCAATATCTTTCATATGTAGCAAAAATTCAAAAAAGGAGGGACGTGAATTCTATAAATGGAATATGCTGAATCGAATGAAACTTATTTGGAATCGATCGGAGCATTTTTAGGGGGTGAAATTCAATTATTATGTGATGGTATATTAAATTAACCTCTTGGTCTGTCCAGACCACGAAGAATTGTTTACATGCTTTTCGTATGTCCTCTTCTAAAAATTATCGGCCATTACGCGTTAAGTGCAATACAGCAACAAAAACAAAATGCAAAACTCGTTTCAGCTGTGGTTATGCATGTGAAAAACCAATGTGTGTGCAGCATGGTAATGAAACTAAAAACAATATTTCTGACGACTGTAATATAGAATAATATAAAAAATAATAAATTGCATAATAAGAAAATCGTGTAGTTAAAAAAATGAATATCTGTTTAATAAAAATACACTTATTTACTTTTTATTTAGTTGGGTTTTTTAGTTATTCTCATTGTGCTCTGGTCAGACCAAGAGGTTAGCTTAGTGAAAAAAGTTACCGACAATCCTAGGGTTAACTAACTTTAATGAAAAACAGCTTTTCTTGTTTTTTAAGTTATTCACCCTTATTCTGCGTTTCGATTCGGATCGTAAATTGTTCAGTTTGGCAACTTTGGTATTCTGCGTTCCGTTCCCCGTAACAATTCGATTTGTTTTTCGATTGTATGTATTCTGCGTTTCGATCGTAGCCACGTTTTTTCAAGTTGTTTATTTACTGACGGAAAGTTTTTCGATTTTTGTTTTTGTAGTTAAAAAAGTGTATAATTAAATAAAATGTGAGTATAAAATGCTATAAATTTATTTTGTAATAAATTTTGTTTTTTTTTTAACCTTAAAGCTTTATTTAATTTATTTCAGGTCAAAAAATACAACACCTGAGCAGTATGAAAAGCTGGCGAGTTTAATGGCAACGAAGGATGATATTGCGTCTGGGTATCATAAGCGTCCCAAGGAAGAAGTACAGGCATTCTGGGAAGAAGTTGCAAACGCACTTAACGCAATAGGTCCACCAATAAAAACTGACGCTGCATGGAAGAAAGTATGACATTTTAGTTGCATATGTACGGTGACCATACTTTTTAAACCAAAATACAGAACAACGAAATATCTGCCCAATAACAACTATAAAATGCAAACAAACAACCTTTCATACGTACATAGGCATGTATGTATTTATTATATTTATTATTTAAATGCAAAATTAAAAATAAAATTAACCAAACATTCAGAAATAAATAAAATTTCGTGAGATCATTTTAGTGTAAGAGATTTACTCTCAGGCTATGGTTAGCTCCGGGAGAAAGGGCGCCTTCGTTTTAATGTTTTTATAACTTTCTATATCTTTCTAATCTATAGCTAAGTTTGGTACTGTTAATTTAACACACTTGTATTTAAAACAATACATTAAAATCTTAAATGTTCTCTATTCAAATAATTTTGAAATGTATCTTTTATTGCTTAAAAAAAAGGCTCAAAAAATTAAATTGAAAAATTGAAATTCGTGAGATCATTAAATAAGTGCATAAGATACATACCATAAAATAAAAATTAGTTTCTAGATATAAAAAAATTAATATTTTGTTTTTATAATTCAAAGTAGATTCACAGAAAGGTGCATTGAATGGGTACAATAAAATTACAACTAATTTTGGTATTTTTCTGAAGAATAAATTTGTTTCACAAAGTTAACATTTACCTTTAAATATTCTTTAAACTCTATACTACTCCTATAATTTAATTAAGTGACCAAAATGACTTTGATGGTTTCCATTTTCATTTCATAATTTTTTCATTGGCCTATATATTATTTAATACAGAATATACCATTTCTGTTGGAGCATTTGAAACCGGTAAACACAGACTTAACTCGACAACCGTCAAAATAATTTTAAATTTTATGTTTATTTTAATTTTATATGAAATGTATTGCTTATGGAGACAAGCATGTCTCTATGGCCATTTCGTGTCTGCTTATGATGCTCTCCGGGAGACTTTTTTTCAAAGGTGTTAATCAAAACTACAAATACTACTTTGAAGCATGAGAATACAGAACAAATACAGAACAATTAATAAAATACAGAACATGGGTTCCAAATACAGAACTGTTCTGTATAATACAGAACGGATGGTCACCGTATGCATATGTATGTAGTTGTATATGTATTAAAAATATTTTTTAAGGTGTGGATTGACTGGAAAAGTTATATAAAACGCAAGTTGACAACAAACAAAAAGGAAATGATGAGCACCGGAGGAGGCAACTGTCGCTTACAGCGCATTAGCCACCTTGAGGAAAAAGTAATTCAGCTGACGGGCTTGGTAACAAGTACAAGTGGCATTAGCGGTACAGTGGATTTTGGAGTGGTCAGCGAGATGCCAGATGATGCGCGACCTACCGAAATGGATATTTCCGCTCGGTCTGAAGATCTTGCTGATGTAGCTACTACTTCAAAAAGGCGTCAGCAGCTTAGTACAAAAGAAAATACTTCGTCTTTGCTGAAAGAGCAAATAACTACCCAGAAAGAATTTCACAACGATGTCAGGAAATTCAATGAAACCATTTTGAAAAGTTATGACGAGATGTCTACGCATTTACGGCGCATGAATCGGTCTTTAGAAAAGCAGTCTGACATTGCTGCACAACAGTTAGAAGAGCAGCGGCGTCACAATAAAATTAAAGAGGAATTGCTAAAAAAGAAGGTAGAAATCAAGCTGCGAATGTTAAAACTGGAGCATCCATATGGTGATTTAGATTCAGATTAGCCTAAGTATAATTTATTTTAAATACAAATGTGATAATTTTTGTTTTTTATTTAACCTTTATTAGTTGTTAAATAAAAAATTTAACGACCTACAGCTAATTTATTTTATTTTTATTTAACAATGTGGTATATTTTTTTTTTAAATAAAAATGTTTTCTCTTTTTTTAATGTACACTAACATAAATGAATATGAAGTGAACTAACTGAATATGATTTATTTTTTATATTAAACATAAGATGAATATATGTACTCGTAAAATAAATAGACACAAAACATGAATTTATTATTAATGAAACTGTTTGTTTTTATTAGCGTAATCCTTTAAAGCGCCTAGAAAGAGGACAGTATGTTACTTCGAATATTATGTGCTACGGAAGTGTAATCTGATTCTCTATCCTCGTCTTCTCCCTCTTCGGTAGAACTTTCAACTTCGAATTCAAGCGTATCAGAATCTGCAACGCGGTAATATATACAAATGTTGTGGAGGGCACAAACAACATTTATGATTTGACTGGCTTTCTGTGGGGAGTAATGAAGTTCTCGAGCACCCAATAAACAACGAAATCGGTTCTTCAAAACTCCAATTGTCCTTTCAACAATATTTCTCGTCTTTGAGTGCCGCATGTTGTAGTTACTTTCCTGGCTGCCTTCACTTGTAGATCTATATGGAGTCATTAGCCAGGGTTCCAGTGGGTATCCTGCATCACCCAACATCCAGGTGTTTCTTTCTCCCTCCCGATATCTCCGTTCCAATTGAGACCTCGCTTTACTTAAACTCCATATATGAGCGTCGTGGTTAGATCCGGGGTATCTTGCGTCAATGCTTCTTATGCGCATTTTGTTATCGCACACCTAAATAAAATACAATTATATTTACGAACACTAAAACTTAAAAGAAATACTCACCACCATGGCATTGATACTAAAAAACCCTTTGCTATTATAATAAAGGAACTCTTCTTCGGATGGTTTTATAATTTTTATATGTGTGCCATCAACACACATAGTGACCCCTGGAAAGCCTGCCATCGCATAAAAATCTTGCTTTGATTGCGTCTTCTCCTCCGTAGTCTGATCAAATTTTATCCATTGAGGGCAAAGCTTTGCTTGCATTATATTTAGGAAAAACGATAGCGACTTTGACACTGTGGGTTGAGCCATCCCGACGTTATAATCTGCACCTACTCCGTGTTGGTAGCTACCTTCAGCGAAGAATCTCAAAGCAGCTACAACTCGGTTAAGCGGTGATAAAGATGATAACGTATTGGACGGTGCTTCTGATGCAAAAGTATCTAATACATACTTGAAGGCGTCTTTATTTAGGCGAAAGTTTTTTTGAAATCTATAAAAATTAATTAAATTAATTGTTTCAGACACATTTAAAACAAAAATCTTACAATTTATCACTCATCTCGAATGGATTGCAACTGTCTCTTAATTTCCGCTTTTCTAGTCTTGATTCTACATTCTGGACAACGTTGTTCTCCTCCTCCAACAACAACACCGCTGCTATCGATTCCATTTCTTCTCTAAACTAAATCTTTCTTTGCAATTATGTGTAGAAAATGAAAATTTCGCTCCGCCGCTTCAGGATTCCTCACACTGGAATAGTTTGGCCTGTTTGCTTATAATTTGGCTATTTTCTTCCTTTCCGCACTTAACTGATGAGTTTATTTAATTATAGTTACCACAATATTTAGTTTTTATATATTTATTATTCATCAAATTTTATTTTTTATAGTTTGGCAATTACATTGTTTACAAAACTTTTTATTTTTATGTTTCTATTTCATACGTTTCATAACAAAGCAGCTGGTTTGAACATACTCTTCTCTTCTTCTGTTTCTTTCGATTAGGTTTTTTTTCAGAATACCTATTTTCGATTCGAGCGTAACTGAATGCGGGAACGTAATCGAAACGCAGAATAAGGGTGATTATTACTTTATTTGCTTTATTAAAGAACTATTAGTAATGGGTACAACCCCCTTTGTTTTTAATAACTTCAAATATACGGGTTTTCATTGACAGATAAAGAGAATTTATGTAATCCAACGAAATTTCATTCCAAGCATCCTTAATGGCCTGAATTAGTGACTGCTTGTCATCAAATTGTCTACCTCCTTCATAGACCTTACGAGATAACCAACCCCACACATTTTCGATAATGTTTAGATCTGGCGAATAGGGTGGCAAGTCAAGAATATTAACAAATTTGCTTGCATTGTACTCCTTTACTACTCTGGCGTTGTGTATAGGGGCATTATCCTGTTGCAATATCCAAGGTATTGGACCAAATAGTTCATTGAACTTCGGAAAAGCCGACTTCATTAACGTTCTATAGGTTGCACCAGTCATTTTTGCACTTTGAAATTCAAGATCGATGGTGCCATAGTACGTAATAGCACCCCACACCATAACGCCGCCCTCTCTGCTGTGATGTTGGTTCAAAAATCGGTTTTCTTTACGCAGATTATGGAAATAATAGTTGTAGCTATCAGGCCCATCCAAATTAAACTTCGTTTCATCCATAAATACAACGGTTTTCCAGTCATTTGCATGGTCTCTTTGCTGCACATCCCATACCATGTAGTTCTTTGCGAATTGAAGACTATTTCCTTACGAGGACTCTTAAGTGGCGGCTTTTTTGTAATTTCTGGTATTTAAGATACTCACAGCTCTTAATAACTCTGCGTACTGATGACTTGCTCGCTTGCACTCCAGCTTGAGCTCTTATTTTTGACAAGGATAAGGCAGAATTAGAAGCAATTCTGATGATTTTTCTTTTCTCATAAGTAGATAAAGACAACGAAACCCTTCCTTTAAAAGTTTTTCTATACCCCTCGGGGTCCTTGATGTAATTGTCAAAAACTGTTGGGCTCCGTCCAATTTTTTTTAGCTATTGCGCGGTTAGAATATCCTTCAGAACGGTAAACATCGATTTTAGCCCTTTCCGATAGATTTAAAATTTTTGTTTTGCCATTTTGACTCGTAAATCGACTAAGATGTAATAAATTGCAATAAACAAATGCCCCCAACAAAAAATTACCGCTTACTTCAAAAATAATACAAAAAAACAAAGTGCCTGTATTCAAGTGAACCAAAAAAAACCAAATTTTTAGATTTTTTTTATAAATTCCTTAAAAAAAAGGTTCCTTAGTTAAGAAACCACCATTGTCATGATTTTGTTTATATCTCAAGATGTTTAGCTTCCATTTCTTTTTCAAAATTCTGGAACCGGTTAAAAATTGCAAAAGATACCGGCTCCTGAATATGGGATTTTTTGTGCGTTTAAATAAGTGAACCGGAGTGTATAAGCAATAAATAAAATGTTCCTTGAATATAAATACTCAGAGCAGGCACTAATGGACACAGTTAATAAAATAATAAATAAATTACAAGTAATTTAAAAATTTCCACGATACATTATAAAATTCGAGATTTAATGGTTGAAGAACATTTTGGAGAAATGTTAATAAGAAATACCAAGAAAATATCATCTTTGTGTTTTCTTACTGATATCAGAACGATAGTAAGTTTAAATCAAATGTTCACAAACACTACTCACTCTTTGCCTCTTCCCCTCATATTTTTGTAGACCAGTACAATGTACTGCAAGAGTAGTGGTCATCCCCTGAGTGCTGACCTAAAAAAGAGTTTTAACCACATATCAATTATTTTGGGCGAATAGTTACCATATTTCACTAATCACACCAATGATTTTGATTTTAAAAGCTTAAATAAAATTGAAAATACACTTCGTTAAGTCGCTAATTATAGCCTCATACTAAGTAGTAAACTTGCACACTAACCCTTAGATCACATAGTCACTCATTGGTTTAAGTTTGCAATCAATTTATTAATAATGTGGCTGAGTGAAATTTACAATCCTGTGAGGCCAAATTCATACTAGTGATATCCATATAATAAATATAGAATAAAACTTAGTCTCTCAATAGCATGATCCATTTATCAGAATATTCATTTAATAAAATATTTTAAGAATTTTAAAACCATTTTCGAATAAAATTTAATTCATGGTAATAAGCAGATAAGTGGGAAGTTCTACTGCTGGTAACAGGTTAATATCAAAACTCTTATGTTATTTCAATGTGCTACTTATGCTATTAGCCAACAAAGTACTTGTTTATAGACCCGCAATAAGAGTTATCAATTCTCAAATAGGTTTAAAATATGTCGGTTTTATTAACTATTTTTATAGGTTTTATTTTTAAGATAGATCATATGCATGTACTAGAAGTTTTTTTCAAAGAATTCACATAAGAAATACCTTTCAGAAATAACAAGTGTTTTTTATAGTGTCACAACTTTTACTTGGCATCATTGCTTTATTGGACCACCCACTTAACAGCTGATAGTTGCTTTATGTTAAGTTTGCTTAGAAATTTCAACATGAATCACGATGATGGTCAGTATGTTACTGTCAATTGTAATCGGTATAGGAACATGATTCGAAATTTTTTCGTACCTCAATTAAGTGGCATGAATCTTGCTGATATGTGGTTCCAACAGGTCGGAGCCACATGCCACACAGCGGGCGCTACAATTGATTTACTCAAAGAAACTTGATGAAAGAATAATTTCACGTAATGGCCTAACTAATTGGCCACCAAGATTGCGTGATTTAACCCCATTGGATTATTTGCTTTGGGGTTGTTTTAGGTCACTTATCTACGTCGACAAACCACAAACAATTGAACACCTGGAGATCGACTTCGGCGAAATACGGTACCAAATGCTGCGAAAAGTTGTTGAAAATTGATGTTCCCGATTGCGCTTTCTACGCGCCAGCCGTATCGGCCACATGACAGAAATTATATTTGAACAATAATTTCATAAAATTTCATTTTCAATAAAGCCCGTTATACTGATATTAAAAATATATGTGTCTCATTGCTTTATTATGATTTAAACTCTATAAAAAACACCAATTACTTTATAGAAAACGCTTGAAATCCTTTAGGATATGTTATTATCTTTACTAAAAATTGATAGTGGAAGACTAGAAAATTCGTCCCGACTACTGGAAAATAGGCTCTCCACAAAATCTGTCAATTTCTCAATTTTATTAATAAAATGATTAAATTTGATGTAATACATCTAAAACAATACAAAATAGTGAAATTTAATAAGTTGACATCACTCCATTACCAATTCCTTAAACCATATAAGACTATAAATATATAAAGATGTTACACTCCCTACATTTTTATTTGACAAAAATTTTGTTCATCTTTAGAAGCGGGGGACAAGTATGTGGTGAGCAGAAAAAAAAAACAATTCTCATTTTTTGCGGAGGTTAATCATGTGTTGTTAGTAGGGATGCCAATCCCGAAATCCAGATCCCGAAAAATCCCGGGATTTACGGGATTAACCATTCCCGAATTCCGGGATTTTTATTTCGGGATCCCGAAAATAAATATATTCTAAATTTTTAGTTTTATACTTTTTATAAAACGTGAACTAAATAAGATTATTTTGAAATTTCATGGCAAAGAACATTTACAAAATCTTTTTGAAAACTATAGATTCGATTCGCCCTTAGATAACGACATAATACTCATATCTATTCCTAAAAAAAAATTGATTAAAGTGATAGAAAAATGCAAAAGGTTCTAATGATGAAATGGAGACATACATTGATAACGAAATAAAAATGTTTATTTTAGGATAAGATAGAGAGAAGTATTTCGAAACAGATTATTGACAATTCCTTCAACATCATTGACTTTGAATGTTTATTTTCTTTTGTGGCACATATTGGCAATAAAATCCAAGCCTTTCATATTATACTGGATGCATTAATTTTTCTTAAACATTTTTAAGAGAAGACAAAATGTAATAAATCGAAAACGGAAAAAGAAGACTAAATATTATATAGATATTATAGAAGCAAGACAAAATAGGCAAATATTATAGATATTTACTTTAAAGGTTTAAAAATATATATACGCATGAACATATATCCATATTGCAATTGATCAACAATAAGGGAATTAACTAAAAATATTTTATATTTTACTTTTTCCAAGAAATCAAATAACATCATCGATGTGAAAATTTCAATATTTTCCGAATACTCTTTCATCTTTGAAACCACATTAAAGACCATTTCTGTGATAAAGTATTGACTACCCTTTTATCAACAAGACGGTAGTATTTTAAGTTAAAACAATAGTTGAAATATAAATGTATCGTATACTTTCTTAAAAGGTATTATTTTTTATTCTTGTTAAAAATAATCAAATTTCTTTATTTCAATTTGGTTGCAATTCCAGTTTTGTTAATAAAATAACAAAAAAATGTTTAAATATTTCAGATATATCATTTACTCGAAAAATTGGTTGTTTTTGCAATAATTTAAAAACATTAAAGAAAAAATAATGTAAACATATTTCCAAGTGTAATTTGCTTACTATGATGTATTCGGATTTTCGAATTCTTTAAAAATGTAACCACAAAAAATATTTGGCCTCTAAACTTTAAATATTAGTGGTAATTTTGAAATACCGAGTACTTTAATAATTTATTTGCTACTCTGTTTTGTTAAACAATTTTTTCTGTTTTTTGGTTACTTTTTATATTACAGAAATTCAAAGCTTTTGTTTCCTACCTTTTTAAATGGTCTTTCTTTGATAAGAATTGTAATAATATTATATAGAAATTAATATAGTTTTAATTTTTATTTTTCAAAAAATCCCGAAATCCCGAAAAATCCCGATATCCCGAAAAATCCCAGGATCCCGAAATATCCCGGAATTGGAATTTTCAAAATCCCGAATCCCGGGATTGGCAAAAACCAGTCCCGATTGGCATCACTAGTTGTTAGTGAGAGCATATCTCTCAACAACAAAATCATACATGCATGCATACGTGTGTGTATTTACAACAGGCCTGTGCAAAAGTAAAAATGTAGTTGTGTTGGTGAGAAAATGAGAACTACACTGCTGAACGTGTAAGTAGCAGTATCAGAAACTGTATGAATTTTTTTAAATTAAAATTTGTATGTAATATTTCATCTAAAAACTTAATTACTTTAAGAAAAATTTATAAATACTACTCTGCTATAAAGAAATAAAAAGTAATTTTCATTTTTTAACAAAAAAAAAAAATTAAGTTTTGTTTTTTTCATTAAATTTATTAAAAATAATGAAGATGTCGCCGAAAAACTTTTAAACTATATTCCTAAATGTTCTATGCTAAAAAAGGTATTGGATTTTCAAATGAACTTATAATAAAAAATATTTGTGTGCAGTGCTATTAATTTTGTTTTCACTGCAAACAATAAATCAGCGTACATCCACTATGCATGTTAACTCGTCGCTGTTTCAGTGACGACTAAAAGCAAGAGCGTAAGAATACATGTGAGTTTAGCTTAAGCACAATTGTGTATGAAATTTTAATTTTTGCACAGGCCTGATTTACAATATACATTTCGGAATTCAAATATAAAAGCCAGAGTACCAAATCGTTCACTCACTTTTCACTCAAGAATGATAAAATAAAGATTACGCCATCACGCAGCCTTAAAAAAGCATTTCTGCGCATGTTGGAACTCTGACGTCACTCAAGCTGTGTTCTCATTGGCTAATAAAATAATAGGCCGTATTCTACTTGGCCATGTCGTCGTCTAAAGACATTTTTGTTATAGATTAAAGGCAAGAGAAACATTTTTTCTTCTATTACAAAAATGTCGTTTGACGACAACGACGTCGCCAACTGGAATAAGGCCGAATATATTCTCACTTCTTTTTTTGCTGTTACTTTGTTTACATTTGCTCACTGCACAATTCATATTTGCTCTTTTTCTTCTCTTTTCACTTTATTCTGCTTTTTATTTTTCTTAGTTTTGCAGCATTTAAATAACAAAATTTTAACACATATATATAATTTTAATTATTTTAATATTATTTATATTTATTTATTATTAAATTTAACACAAAAATCGTTGTTTATTAGACACCCATGTAATCATTTTTTTAACTCTCTGAGTAAATTAATGACAGGGATGCCAACTTTTACAAAATATATAAATTTTTTTGCAATAATTATAAAATTCACATATGATACAGACTTGGTAACCTTTGCGAGGGAACTACTACGTCATCAAACGGTAAATCATGCGCAAGGCGTAATCTTTATTTTATCATTCTTGCTTTTCACTTATGAGTGGACGTGTGCATTCAGTTTTTATTTTTTTTCTCCTCATACATGTTTGAAAAAACAAAATATTTTGCTTTGCTCTTTTTCATGTGTGAATATTGCTTTTTTTTGGGCGCATATTCATGTATGAAAAATTAAAATTTTGACGAATACTCTTTTATGAGCATACATACATACATAATTGGCCATTACAACCCTGTGTCAGGGTTACGGCCTAGCTTCTCGAAGCTTTTTCATGGCAATTAAATACTCTCAGAGCTTTTGCCAGAAAACTGCTGAGAGGTAGTCGCCGAAAGAAATATTTTTTTTATATTTTTTTTTTTTAGATGTCAGAGCTGGGTGTCGAACCCAGGTCTCATGTCTTAGTAAGCCAACACACTAACAACTAGACCACGGCGATACAAAAATACCGTGCAAATTAATATAAAAAGTGATTGTTATAAAAAATTTTCCTAAATTGTAACGGTAAATCACCATTTAGTTGTAAAAAATTAATTTTTTTTCTCTGGGGATACAGAAAAGGTTGCTGGTGATTGCCTCCATCAGGGGCCCGTTTTCTCCGCGGAATATCGGGTTCTACCTAGCCCTGAGTGGTCTGGCGCTCGATATAGGCAGAGAATGTCGATAATGGTAGTGCATGGCCTTAATTGCCACGCGTACTTGGGGTGCTTGTCCCTTTAAGTGCGCGTGGCTGGCATTTCTGGCGTTCTCAAGAACTGACCAGAAATGCCTTAATCTGGTACTACGGGCATCATGAGCCCCCGGTTAACCTGGGACTCCTTGTCATTCGGGAAGTGAGGTTAAGCGGCCTGATGATTGGGTGCGGCCCCTCGGGTTGTACACGTAGTGGTTGTTGGTAGTGCTAGGTAGAAACCCCTCAGCAAGGGGGGTACCACTACCCAGACAGTGGTGGTGCTAAATTACCAACTCGGTGCTATGTATGGGCTCTCTTTGGAGCGCGTGCCCTCGCGCATGAGTGATATTAGAGGGCACCGGCATCGAGTGTCGGTGGTTGGGCGCTTTGAACTCAACTACCGCTCCGGCAACGGATGGCGTGTGATATGTCTACGGACGGTGCGCACGGTATACCCATACACAGTTGTAAAAACTGCAAGTTATTAACTCTCTATCAACATTTTTGTGCAAAGAGTTATTTGACAGTGTAAAATGAAATAAAAATTTATTTTTGTTGTATTTCTTTCTTTTTTTAAACTGATTCCTAGATAAATTCTAAAGTTAAATACGTCCCACACGCATGTTAAATGGATTCCACACAAATGTTATATATAAAAATTTTTTAAAATTCTTATTTCGCTAAAAATTAAAAATAAATTATTGTTTTAAACAAATCATGGAGAAAACAAAAGGTTTTTTCATATATCGTCGATGGAATTAAAGAACGCTGTAACTGACAAAAAATCGAAAATACGTTTTTGCATCATTTTTATCAGCAAAAAAATACGCGTCGATTGGTCCAGGTCCCAGATTTCTACGATAAAAATAAATTCACCTACGCCGTCTGCGAAATGAAAAATACCAGTGTATTTGTTCTACATTTATAAAAGTTTTTTGGCTCTGGTGAACATTTAAGGTTTTGTCAGTTACAGCGTTCTTTAATTCCATCGACGATATGTTTGAGAAAATGATGAAGGGTACTTTAATTTCCTTTTATAACAATATCCATTCCGAAGTATTTATGTGCTCTAAGCGGCATTTCCAAAAGACATGAATAAGGTCTCGATATATCACTGGATAGGGCTAAGAGAGAAAATTCCACCCATGCATAAATCATACCCAGTTGTTTCTCAGGGAAAAAGTTATAGACAAAAAAGTACCCGGGGTAGTGTAATTTTACGTTACGGGTAATGTTGGACTGGGTATTTGAAGTATTTCCAAAAGACATGAATGAGGTTGCTATATATCGCTAAGAAGGCGAAAGGAGTAGATTCCAACCATATATAGCCCATATCCAGTTGTTTCTCAGGGAAAAAGTTATAGACAAAAAAGTACCCGGGGTAGTGTAATTTTACATTACGTGTAATGTTGGACTGGGAATTTTTAGGAAACTTATTCTACAGCGTTTTCATGTATGGCTTTTATATTTACGTACATCAAAATAAACAGCGGTTTATTTATTTGGATATGGGCTATATATGGTTGGAATCCACTCTCACAGACCTTTTTAGCGATGTATAGGAACCTCATTCATGTATTTTGGAAATACTTCAAAAACCCAGTCCAACATTTTTCATAATGTAAAATTGCACTACCCCTCGTACTTTTTTGTCTATACCTTTTTCCCTGAGAAACAACTGGATATAAACTATATATGGTTAGAATCTACTCTCTTAGACCTCTTTAGCGATATACAGCAACCTCATTCATGCCTTTTGGAAATACTTCAAATTACACGTAATGTAAAATTACACTACCACGGGTACTTTTTTGTCTATAACTTTTTCCCTGAGAAACAACTGGGTATGATTTATGCATGGGTGGAATTTTCTCTCTTAGCCCTATCCAGTGATATATCGAGACCTTATTCATGTCTTTTGGAAATGCCGCTTAGAGCGCATGAATACTTTGGAATAGATATTTTTATACAAGGAAATTAAAGTACCCTTTATCTTTTTCTCTAATGTAATTTGAAAAAAACCTTTTGTTTTCTCCCTGATTTGTTTAAAACAATAATTTATTTTTAATTTTTAGCGAAATAATAAGAATTTAAAAAATTTTTATATTTAACATTTGTGTGGAATGCATTTAACATGCGTGGGGGACCTATTTAACTTTAGAAAATATCTTCACACCCTTTAATAAAAGTACCGTTAAATTACAAATGAATGTAAATAAATGCTGGTTATTTTTAATGTGCAAACTCATTATTGACAGACTGTATATCGAAAAGCAATTGGATCATTGCTATATATTTGAAACAACACACGGCCTCATATTGTTGTCGCTGTATCGATATTATCAATGAAAATAAGCAACCAAATGATTGGACAGAAGTAAAAAGAATATTAAAAACCTAAAAGGTACAAACGATGTCAAATTGTGTGTTGGAACCAAATCAAGTTTGGAACTAATATGTTTTGCTGATGCTGATTGGACTGGTAACACAAATGGCCGAAAATCTACAAGTGGTTACATTTTTAAGCTGGAAAACGCAGTTATCAGCTACGCTAGCAGAAAACAGGCAGCTGTGGTAGTTAGAGCGCATCGCTAAAGCAAGCGCTTTATAATTTATGTGCTGGAAGCCCGAAGTTCGTACTATTCCTTCACGGACATCATTTTCTCCTTTGATCATCAAAAATATTCATTAAAAAATATAAAATTCTTTATAGAATTTAACCTTGATCTATTAAAGCGTTTCTGATGAAACATATGTAAGTGATAATGTGTTTTATAAAATTTTTTAATTTACATTCGGGATTTCTACAGGCCCAGCTGACAGAGCTTGTAAAGGAAAGAGTTGTGTATACATACATATGTAATTCAAAATATAAACAATTTTTTGGCCATTTAAATTAGTACCGATTCTTGCAATTTTTATTAGTGTATTAATTTTTTTATTTATACAATAAAAATAATCCAAATCACCAATGTTGTTTTATTGTACGGTTAAAATAGGGAGAATCCTACAATAAAAGTTATATATTTATAAATTTTTATATTTATAAAGTTTTTATATTTATTATGACAGTGCTTGTTGTTTATGAATACATACTAGAGATCTTGCCTATAAGGCTGTTTAATGTCGTTATGAATTAGGCTGTTAACATATTGTAGCATTTTTTGTCGATTGGGTTGATTAGAAATTAGTTGGAATTTACTTTATATTAATAATTGAATGTCTTATTTTATTTTCTTTAAGCAATAATTTGTTTGATATTAATAAATACCAAAATATGTTGTAATAAAAAACTTTGTACATAAAATGAGTTGGTTGTTATTGATGGTCCATGTCTCTAAATCAGTTTAATATCTCAAGTTGATGTCATCATTCAGTTCCTGTTCCAAATAATTATTCAAGTTGACAGCTGAAATACCATCAGTGCTTCGCTTACCACCCCAGGAATGGAATTTCTGCTTTTTACCCAAGACTACAGTATTTCGTTTTTGACCTCTTTGTTGTTGCAATTGTAATTTTATACA
Source organism: Metopia argyrocephala (assembly GCA_963576795.1). Classification (NCBI taxonomy): domain Eukaryota; kingdom Metazoa; phylum Arthropoda; class Insecta; order Diptera; family Sarcophagidae; genus Metopia; species Metopia argyrocephala. Next base: position 90,388,306 of record OY756209.1, on the reverse strand, counting down.
TCTTTCAGTAACAGCATCATGTATAATGTTTGTCAATTCTATATCATTGAACTGTGATATTAAAGCTTTAAAGAATGACCAGGCATCAGTCTTTTGTTGGGATGGTTGATATCGACCAAAGAATGGTCGATATGGTGGTGGCAAGCTAGAATCTGTCTGAGAATTTGTTTTAGAGTTGTAAGCATCACACACATCCTCAAAGTTTGGAATGAGCTGCATTATAAACTTTCGATACATATTTAACTGGGCTTCACAATTTTGTAAATCTTTGACTTCGGCTTTGACATAACTATGCCATAAACAAATATATCCCGCGAAGAACAAAAATCTCACTGTGAACATGTTACTTAGATTATCTAAAAACGAATGTTAAAAAATATACATATTTTAAAATTATAATTGGTATTTTTTAAGTAAAATTTGAAAAAAATTCTTTATTATGACAATATAGTGAAATCATACCATTGATATTGATTATATTTGTAAACGTTTTGAATTAGTACAGGAAGGAATACTATATATAGTATATGTTTTAATTAAAAAAAATATCTTAAAAAAGTGTGTTCGTTGATTTAATTAAATAATATATATTTCTTTAGTTGCTATTTTTATATTTAGCATTACGCTCAGTCAGATATAACTAATAGAACATTCGTAATTGTGTTAGAATATATATATATATAATATTAAGTCTGTTTCTTTACTCTACATTGGGCGCCCGCAGGATCCCAATTTTACCAAAAAGCGTTCCCGTACACAAAATTTGGGTAAATGAGAGAAATTTTGAGAGAGTAACATTCTTCTTCTTCATGCACGAAATAGCCCGTACTTTTTCTTCGGGCTAGTTTGTGCAAGTAAACAAATAATCAGCTGTTTAAAAAATAATAGAAAAATGAAAGGTTCAAAAACTAAAAAAAATTTCAAAAGTTGAATTAAAAAATACTTATAAACCTGCAGTGAAAGGCTTATAGTATAATTTAATTCAATATTTATATAAAAAATTTATCTTTGCCTTAGTTAACATGTATAAGTCTAATTATTGTCGTTTGTTTTTGCGAAAGTACATGTTCAATATGCGTGTGTGTGTGACATAAAGTTGTGTGTTTTCATATTTTTATGTGAATGGGTAAAATATTTGCTTTTTTGCGTTCCCGTACTTTTGGGCAAATTTGTCTCTTATTGAGAGAAATTATTGTTTACTCTCTATTTCCCGAACTTTACTCAAAAAGTAAAGAAACACACTTATTATTGACATATTTCTGTCATCGGAAGAAGAGCAGACAAGTTTAAAATTAAGAGATAGAACAGCACAAGAGAAATACAAGAAATAGGGTAGAAGACAGCGTTGCCAATTTAGCGGTTTTGACTATGAAGAGAGGTTTGAGATTTTATTTAACTTAACAAAAATACTGTAATTAAAAATTTTTTTAATATTTTGCAGAAATTCGTTAGTACTTAAATTTCATTAAATTTTCTTAGCTGCGTCAAATAGATTCCTCTCTATTAAAGGAACAGTCAAACGAATATTAGATATGCAGTTACAACTAAAAAAGCATTTTAGTATTGTGACAGAAAAAAAAAACTAAATAAAATTTTTATATGATGACCCAAAAATTTTCTTTACATAACTTTATGTTTAATCACTATTTTATTAAAACACTTATTTCTGAAATTTTCATTAATAAAACTTAATTAATTAAATATATAAAATAATAAATATTATTTCATAAATCGATAATTATTTTATCGGTCTTTAGATTCTAAAATCGGTTTCTATATAAGAATAAACATCCGTTTAGGAATATGTTATAAACACTAGCGGAACTTAACTAGTTTTTGACCCCCGCTACGAAGGTCTCATCAGAGTTCTTTGCGTTGTACATATTCATTTTTACACTATTTATTTATAGATAGATAGAAGGTGAGAAATGGCTGTGGCTCTTTAATGGTCTGTGGTGTACATTACTTAATTTAGTTTTGCATTTGTGAAAATTGATGGAATAATGCGCAAAGAGGATTATTTGCAAATCTTTTCAAATAATCTTGCAGCTGCTTAAAAAACCATGGTATTATCTTTCAGCATGATAATGACACAAAACATACCGCGAAAATTATAAAAATTAGTGAAGTAACTTTGGAGTAATGCAGTAGCGTGCTTAAAGTTCTAATTGAAAGTTGTTAGGCTTACCATAAACAACAGCTTGCTAATTATGCATAACCCGCCCATGGAATCAATCAGCTCGGGGAGCGAGTGGAGGAGTTATGGTATTCACTACCATTGGAGTACGTAAAATTAAGTGCCATTGAAGTACTGTACATAAGTACTACACAAGGTAGCCGTTAAGAAGGTATCAACAAGGTATTCAATAATTATTCTCTCCATATCTATAGATAGTGCCAAAAGGAAAAAAAACTCCTACAGAGCGATAGATTTAAAAAAAAAACTTTTTGTTGTCTCTCTTAAAAACAAGTTTTATGAAAAATACCGGTACGATAAGATGAATCAATAAAGTTAATTTCTGGTAAATTGTTTAAATAATGAATAATATACGGTAACGACATTTATATTTTCAAAACAACAAAAAATATACATACATACATCGCTCATTTGCGATATGCAAATGCATTTAAACAGTTTAATTTAGCCCAACTGACAGCAAAAGTGCAAAACACATTTGGTCGCCACTCAGTGAAAAAAAAGAGATAAAAACACAATTTTTAGATATGTTTTAAATTACAGTTCGCCTCATATTTCTGCATTATTAACTCAAAAAATGTGTTTTTTGAGTTATGTCACTCTTCTCGCTAATGAGCGATATGTATATGTATATATTTAAAATTGTATGTATTTTGATCACCCTGAATTTTAGTTCTTGCTCACTCTACAAGTTAAAAATTAATACTGCAAAGTTTTACAATGTAACGTCTACTTTTATATAATACTGATTCCTAGAAGTTCTATTGTGACTTGCGTCAACAATTTTTAGCCGTTAATGAAGAGGATAAAAATGTGCTTTTTTTAATCATATTTTATACGTACACACTTTTCAACAGTTAATAATATAATTGCCGTTTTATATTGCATCAAAGCGTAAAGTATTGAAGAAACAATTGCGCTTACAGTACTTTAGGTAAACATAAATCATAATTCAAAAATGAAACAATATTTGCTAAAGACATAAAAATATATAATGAAGAAGGGTAGAGCATTTTGAAGTCGCAATAATTTAGTTTTTATTTACACAACATTACGCTGGTAAACGGTTTGACTAATTTAAAAATGCCGTTAAAATATTAATTATAGACAATATTTTAAGATAATTGTAATAAATATTATACAATACAGTTGTGCTGATATTTTTTGATATAAAATATATGTTTAACAGAGTGTTGCATAAAGGGCTTGTATTAAAATAAATAAAAAAGAGGATTGAAGAAAAAGCACACACTGAATAAAAAAAGGTTGTCTTCCCAAACGTCCAAGCAGTGTTTAAATCAAGCAATTGTACTTTAATATATTGTAAATCAAATGCATTGTGTATACAAAGTATTGTCAATTTAAATTATGCGAAACTAGTACGTGAATGTAAAAAAACATATTTACTTATAGGTCAAAGCAACACAGAAATATTTTTATGTGAAATAAGTGTGTTTTTAAATTTTACAGGATACCGATCACAAACATGAGTGTTTTTTATTTTAATATTTGGTTGAATACACGAACATGAACAGTGTTCGTATTCTTCGATCGGAACATACTTCACATCAGATGAACTAAGTAGTTCTTTATTTCGAAATTTATCAAAGCAAGACTACGCCTCTTTCCGAAGGAAATATTAGACTTGGTTCTGTATTCATCCTGCGTCTTGTACAAACATTACCTAAAAGATTTAAAGTATTTTTTGACAAGTACTTTACCACATTACCACTACTGGGTGAGCTTCTGCAAATAGGATTTTATGGGACGGGAACGGTAATAATGAGGTCTCCGTTGTCTAGTGGTTAAGACGATAGCGCCGGGTTCCAATCTCAGCTTTGACATTATGAAAAAGGAAATATGAAAAAATTATTTCTTTCGCGACTACCCCTCAGCAGTCTTCTGGCAAAAGCTCTTAGAGTAATTGGTTGCCATTGATTTGATTGATTGTTTCATTGGCGTCATCTGCGTATGGATGCAGTCCCGTTAAGGATGTTAGTCGTTGGTGCAAAAAAGAAAACATTCCAACGCCCAAATATAGTCCAGCAATACAATGAGTCAATGGGTGGTGTGGACATTTACGACCAACTAATAGAAGCATATCGGACCTTTTTCAAAACCCGAAAATGGCCATTAAAAATAGTCGTACATTTTATAGATTCGGCATTCTGCAATGTTTGGATGGAGTACCGAAAGGCTTGTCGGGAAATTGATAAACTACTGGAAGATAGGCACGATTTACTAAGTTTTCGACTTGCGTTAGCTGAAGCATTGGTGGCCACTTTAAAAAGTAAGAACTTGAAATCGAGCTCTGAATCTAAAACGACCTAGGTTGAAATTACTGAACAATTAAAACGATATCGCCCATCAGACAAGCCATGCCCCGAAAAACGTCTGGATGGCTTTATTTACTGGCCGGAAGAACTCGATTTGAAATTGCCCGTATGTGCCGCCGAAAAGATTGTAAGTTATGTACACGCACACGATGCACCAAATGCGATGTATTTTTATATTCCAACAAAAAACATTATTGCTTCAAGCTCTATCATAATGAAAAATTAAAAGACGGTTGAAAAGAATTTTATATGCGGCTTTAGTTATTTCAAAATGAAATTAGACCGAAATGCATCAATTGTGTGTGTCCTGAAAATCCTTGAAGGATATAGAAATAGTAAAATTTAAACATTTGTTATATTTTGATACGATACAGAGACCATATATTCCAAAAATCATTCAAATATTCCCATTAGTTTAGTGTCAGGTCTGAAAGGGATAACAAAAATCAATTTAATGTTAAACTTTCCATTAGCAGAAATGTAAAGTTATTATCATGTTAATTTTTAATATTTCTTTTATCTGTTCTTCTCTACCTCATTTATTCTACAATGTTTCTTTGTTTTATCTTTTTGGTTTCTTTCTTTTTATCTCGCTTCTTTCTTGTTTTTGTTAATATGCTCTTGTTTTGTATTTACAAACCGTTGTCATATTTAATAATTATTCTCAAAATATAAAGTATTTTCTTTAACGCAACAAAAAGATTTAAATTGTTTGACTTGCCAACAATCCGGTTCGAAGTTTGATCAAGGCCTTGGTGGAAGTTCGATGATGTTGTTGGTCTTATCAGCAACTGCATGGGTGTTTACATGTATACATAGTTATACTAAAATAATTATTTAAATGTAGTTTTGTTAATTGTTCTGACTGGATCCGATGAGCGTATACTATTGCTTATATTTATAAATTTGATTTTCCGTATATACTATGAATATAGTATATACATTAGTGTGTCCCAAAAAAATTTTTTTTTGGGGATCAAGCTTACTGTGGACCACTATGAGGCAAAGTATTTTTGAGAATTTTTTCAGATTTTTCGGAAGTGGTTTAGAGGTCGCGCAAATTGATTTTTGACCAAAAATCGAGCTTTTTGAGCTCTATTTAATTTTTGGTTATGAATTAATAAAAAATCGATATTTTCTCGACTTCTGAGTCAATATTGTCAAAGAAAATATTCCGATCTTTAATTTTATGTGCATAAATAATAAGTTTGGGCAATGATTTTGCACATTTTGATACATTATATAACAGTTTTTCCAAAATTTTCGGCAAATATCGAAAACAATGGTTTATAACTTTTAAAATTTGTATAATGACTAAAAAAACTAATGATGCAGTTTAAAAGATTATTAAGTTTTAAATAAGTTAGCAGGGAAAAAAATAAATTTTCTTTTACCGTTCTCGCGTTGTACCCTTTTAAAGCTTTGTACCCACTGTATGAAATTTTTAATACTATAAAGTGTGAACTAGGTTATACAACAATTATATAAACAATAAAAAAAATTTGATTTGTTATAAAGCATTTATTGGGATTCTTGTGATGCTGCTGTAAGCCCTGCAGTAAATTCTGAAAGTCTGTTTCAGAAGGCATCAATTTCTGAATTTTGAACGAAAGTTGTAGCTGCTTTTAAAAAATACATAATTTTAGAGAGTATATAATTTTGATCAGCCAGCGAGCTCGGTTAATAGCTCCAGGAGATTTTATTGTTGGATGGTGCTCAGGTCTATCACCCAAAAAAATAAGGCTCAGTTGTACATTTCATTATAATCTTCCCTAATATGCAACTTAGGGCTGCCCTTTTACAAAAATTATTAGATCTTTTCGTATCAATAATAATTATTTGGGATAATTTATCCAACAATTTCGTGGTTCGTACAATCCCAAAAATTGTTTTTGGCCCACCTTTGCTGAAGAGTGACGAAAATTTTAATTTGTGCGGATGTAATTTGATCCTCAATATTAAGAGCCCCAAACGCTGATCCAGCAATTAGTTCTAACATATAGTGGCGACATGCCAAAGATATGATGTCTTTTTTTAATTTTTGGAGAAGTAAAACGCATGCCCCGATCCGCCGTTTTGTATTGGAGCTTGTCGTGTCCGCACACATAAATTGAATATTTTCAGTTAGATTCCCGCATAAAACATTTTATCTCAAGCCGTAAAATTTATCTCAAGCACTAATGAAAAACCGCTATTTTACTGTCCAGCACTTATCTGTTTTTTACGGCATTCCAGGAAGCAAAACACAGAGTTCAATAATTGCAAGTTGTAAATGATGTCGCAGAACGTGGTGTGGCCTTGGCTAGTAGTTAATTTAATATCACAACTTCTGAAACAGACTTTCAGTATTTACCGCAGGGTATAGAGCAGCATTGCAAGAACCCCGATAAATGATTTATAAAAACTCAAATTTTGTTGTTGTTGTTTATAAAATTGTTGTATATTTAATTCCGACGCCAACCTAGTTCACACAGTATTAAAAATGGGTATAAAGCTTTAAAAGAGTACAACTCAAAAACTGTAAAAGTAAATTTATTTTTTTTTCTGCTAACTTATTTAAAACTTAATAATCTTTTAAACTGCATCATTAGTTTTTTTAGTCTTTATACTAATTTTAAAAGTTATAAACCATTGTTTTCGGTATTTGTTGAAAATTTAGGAAAAACTGTTATATAATATATCAAAATGTGCAAAATCATTGCCGAAACTTATTATTTATGCACATAAAATTAAAGATCGGAATATTTTCTTTAACAATATTGACTCAGAAGTCGAGAAAATATCGATTTTTTACGAATTCATAACCAAAAATTAAATAGAGCTCAAAAAGCTCGATTTTTGATCAAAAATCAATTTGCGCGACCTCTAAACCACTTCCGAAAAATCTGAAAAAATTCTCAAAAATACTATTCCTCATGAGTATCCAAATTAAGAATGATCTTCCGACGAATTCCAATTTTTAATTTTATTTGGGACACCCTAATATACATACATACATATAAGTTTGATTATAAATTAATTTTCCTCTCTATGAGGTACGTTTTAAAATATCATTTCATAACAGGAATATTGTCCTCCTTAACCATGTATCCAGTCTTGATGTTTGGAGATGTGGATTTCCACTTGTGTTTTTGTTGTAACTCCTGAAGATATTCTGTTGACCATCTAGCCCAGAACTCATGTTTTAGGTTGGTTACGCGCTTCCAGTGGGACAATACCGATTTATTTTTTTGATTATGCCTTGTTGTCTACTTGAGCTTTGAGGGCTTTGTCAATGAGAAAATGACCAGGAGTTGAAGCTCCGAGATCATTTGGATTATTTGAGATGACGTCAAGGGATGCGAATTCAGAATTGCTCCAATTTCTACAATAACTGTTTCTAATTACTCCTGAGTTAGACATGCGTTTGCGACACTACGAACTAGCAGTTGTTTGGCTGATTTGACGGCTGCCTCCCATAGACCACCAGAAAGGGGTGCTCTTGGTAATATGAAATGAAAATGTATTCCATTTGAGCTGGAGGCAGAAATGATAGATTCCTGAGCCTTAGTTGAGTAAATGTTGTCAGCTAATTCTGACAACTGATTTTTAGCTCCGATAAAATTGGTTGCATTGTCAGAGTAAATATTTTGACATCGTCCTCTTCGACCAATTTTTTTAAGGCTCCAATAAAGGCTTCTGTGGACAGATCCGACACCAATTCGAGATGAACGGCCTTTGTGGAAAAATAACAAAATACAGTTAGATATGCATTTGTTGGCCTCTTTCCTCTTATTCCGTGGTTAATCCAAAGCGGCCCGCAGTAATCTATCCAGTATTAATGAAAGGAGGCGCTGGAGAAATTTTTGTTTGTGGAAGATTGCCCGCAATTTGTTGGCATAATTGTGGTTGTGCCTTACGCATTTTTAAACCGTTGATCGTGCCATCAATTTGCCCTTTATATGCCAAAACCGTTGACGTATTATATATAAGAGTGCTTGTGGTCCACAATGTTTGTTGTCCTCGTGTACCATGGCAAACAAAAGCTTTATTATTATATTATTATAATTCATCAAGAAATGGGGACAAGCTAAGAATAATACTTTTTTTATCGACTTCCTTCTTCTTCTGAAGCTGTTGAATTTCTGGGTAAAAGTCGGACATCTAAGTGTTTCTTATAATAACGAACTGTTCAGCGTCCATTTCATCTGGGGTTAATGATATGTGTTTTGAACAATTTTCGAATTTGGATCTGGAGTGTTTGACAAACCTCAGAATGTATCCGAGCACTCATTGAAGTTTTCTGAAAGAATTTCTGTGTGGAATCTTATACACGAAGTGTTCTGTTTTGATTGATGCTAATACTATTGCTGCAAAAATTTCCATTTTTCTTGTGACTCCTGGTCACCATTTGGCCAGTGTGGCTCGGTACCGTAAAGAAAGGTTTGTCCGTAAAACCATATGACACACTTAGACAATTTCTCGAGACCCACTCCTCTAGAAATCAGGTCAGCTGGATTCTGCTTAGAGGAAACATATCGCCATTGAGTGTTTCTTGTTAATTCTTGGATCTTGCCTACTCTGTTTGACACGAATGTGCGGAGTGAAGATGTTGGCGAATTAATCCAATGAAGATCAAGTTCGGAATCTGATCAGAAGTATGTTTAATTATTTTCAAGATGCAGCTCTTTTCTTACCCTTGATGTCAGTTCGGCTTGGAAAAGTCAACTTCTTTATTGGAGCAACTCGAGACTTATCGCATTGTAACCTTGCCATCATTTAAATTTGATCATAAATAAATGGCAGCCCCATATGCCTTTTCTGACGCTTCAACAAATGTATGGATCTGTGCCTGTTTGGCAATTTGGCCACCAAAAATATGTCTTTTTGTTTGTACGTTGTTAAGCTCGCTTAAGTTTTGGCGAAGTGCTAACCAGAGATCAGCAATGAGTCGCTTTTTAGCGATTCATAAGCACTTATGAAATTTTAAGTATAAGTGAGTACAAGTAGTTGAAATTTAACTACTCTGACTCACTCATTCTCACACAACGTTGATTCATTAACAAAGGTTGCAATAAATATGAGTAAAATGTTGACATCAAACTCATACTCACTTGGATTCATAATTTTATAAAAATACTTATGAGACTCACACTTGATTCGAGTGACTCGAATCATATGAAAAAAAATTTACCGTTTTAGTCGATAGACGTATACAAAAATGAACATGCAAATAATAAACAAAAATAAGGAAAAAGTTTAAGTTTATAATAAATGTATTAAAGAAGATAAAAAGAATATATTATGATACTCACAATTATATCATAATTATTATTTATACCTTGATTATTTTTTAATTTTTTATAAATAGGTTCTAAAGAAATTCATAACAAAAAAAAAAAATTTTTAAATTTTTTCTAAATTTTACATTGTAAAAACTTACAGTATACTTAACAAACTACATTTTTATAATCAATATTTTTAAAATAGATTATTGGAACGAAAATTGCCCATATTGGGCTATTGCCTTTATGTTTCCGAACTAATCGGAGACGTCCGACACTGATTTTCTCCTTAATCTCACTTGCAATCCTGCTTATAAAAAAAAAATAGTTAAAAATTGTTTAATTTCTTTAAAATATTTCCTATACACATTAACTTTTTCACTTATGTAAATTCTTACATTTTGAATGTTAATTATAATATATACTATATCTATTTTCTTTTTATTGAATAATAAATTACATAGTCCAAAACATAGTATTTATGTACTAACGCAGTAAGCAGAGCAAACACTCAACAGTTTGTATTCGAATCATACTTATTTTTTCTCATCTGTATGCACTGAGTTAAGGAGAGTTGAAGTCAACAACATCATACGTATTATTAAATATAAATGCGATGAGTACTTCAAACTTTTGAGAAGAGTAGAGTATCCCTTACATTAACAAGAGTATGAATGCGTATAAGTACAAGAAATTATGAATCATGATTCGAGTATACTCACTTTTTCAGTACTCATTGCTGATCTCTGGTGCTAACCATTGATGTTGAAGTTTTTCCGGCAGTGGATCATCCCATGCTATTTGGAGTTTCCACAGCTGTTGAATGAATATTTTGGCTGCCACAACAAATCAAATATTTTTGCAACATCTGATATCTCGATAAAGCGACGTCCCTTGTCTCACCTAGAGTCCTTGGGTTTTCTGAAATTGGTAGGCGGACTATGAACCTACCATCTGAGTTTCTCGTAGTATTTTGAGTGAAATGAATTTCGCATTTTTGTTCATTAATTGTTAGTTTTCTGTCTGGTTCAAAATGATCCATTTTCCAGAATTGTTGTAGAAGCTCATTTGTGGTTGTTTCGTCCTCATTAAATACTGCACAAACTGCTGAGTTGTTAATGTCCTCTCTTATTTTTCCACTTAATATCCAACCTAGTTTTGTGTTTTGTAAGGTTGGTAATTCAGGAGAAATAAATTCATTATATAAATTATTATATTTTCTTCCAGAAAAACATTAATTTTGCCAGAATTATTAAACTCAATGTCTGCCAGTTAAATATTTTCAGGAATTGGCCAGGATGAGCCTAATGATGACCTAATCTATTTTACGACGACTATTTGCAAATGTCAATAATATCTTGACATATGTCGTTGAATTTATTCAAGTCAAAATTACGCTATGCAATTATAAAATATAATAAACAGTATTAATACTGCAAAAACGTTAAGCTCACAATAGATAAAAGCGTTCATAAATACTTCAACTAAGCTTGCCTAAACTTAAACATTTACCAAAACATAATACCGTAAAAAAATAATACAAGACCAATATCGTTAAAGTTGTAACCAAAAAGGAATATTACGATCTACGTGTTCTAATTGGCTTCCCGAATCTACTGTATTTAAAAAAAAAATAAGCAATTATTTCTACGCAAAAGTCATCATATAAAAATAAAATAAAAAAATAAGCTAAAATGACCATACAACGCTTTGTCAAAACATTAAAAACAGGGTTATTTAAACAACATATTTTTATCTAACATCTCTGACTATTTTACTAATAAACTGCATTACTCTATTGGTGTTTTTGTGACGTAAAGTAAATTTTATAAAAACAGCAACCTTATTCGGCAATTCTTTTAGCTAAAAATTAATTTCAATCGCCAAAATGCTGAGAAAAATCTACGGCAAATATTTTGGCGATGTTTCTAAATCAGTATTTTGTAAGCCGTAGCTAATTTCTTATTATTATATTTTTCCTTAGTTTTTGCGTTATGAACTGTTGTTAAAAAAAACAAATGTATTGGCCCAATTTATCGTCATACACAAAAGTCGGCTTTTGCTAAAGTAAGTCTTTAAATAAAAAGCTCTTGCTACGTTTTTGGTATTCATAGAGAAAATAAAAGTATGCTCTAAATGCATGTCTACTCTTATTTGATAAATATTTTCTTATACATAAAATTTATTAAAAAATTACAAAGTGGCATCCTAGAACAGCTGCTTTCATTTTGTTTAAATTTCTTGTAAACAAATAGCACATACATACGTACACCATTAGAAAGCATAAAGCAGAGAAGTTTTAAGACTGTGCGTATATTTTTTTAGATATAAAGTGTGGTTTTTTCAGATCCATAAGAAAAATTTATGAAATCTTTATTTGAATCGATAGTACGGTCCATATAATTTAATGTTTGAAGACTATTTCATGCAAATGTTGACCGTGACAGCGCCTCAAATGGTCCATCCGCTTAGTCCAATTTTGGCATACTCTTTTCAACATTTCGGCCAGTATTATACGAATAAGTGCTTCAATGTTGTCTTCCAATGCGTCAATTGAAATGGTCTTGGCTGTATGAACATGAGCTTTAACATAGCCCCACAAAAAATAGTCTAATAGCGTTAAATCGCACGATCTAGGCGGCCAATTGACCAGTCCCGAACGTGAAATAAAATGTCCACCGAACTCGCTTCTCAATAAGTCCATTGTTACGCGTGCTATGTGGCGCGGTCTTGTTGGAACCACATGTCATGCATGTCAAGCTCTTGCATTTTGGGCAGAAAAAAGTTGGATATCATCTCACGGTAGCTCTCACCATTCACAGTTACGTTACGATTCGCATCATATTTGAAGAAGTATGGTCCAATGATGCCCCAGGCCCATAAACCGCACCAAACTGTGATTTTTTCTGGATGCCCTGGTAGCTCTTGCAATTCTTCTGGCTGGTCTTCACTCCAAAATCGACAATTCTGGTTAGTTACGTACCCATTGAGCCAAAAATGAGCTTCGTCGATGAACACAATTTCTCGGCCAACTTTCCAAGAGCCCATTCACCAAAAATTCTACGTTGCGGTAGATCGTTCGGCTTCAATTCTTGCACCAGCTGTATTTTGAAAGGCTTCACACCTAAATCCTTCCGCAAAATATTCCACGTCGTTGAGTAACAGAGGCCCAATTGCTGCGGACGGCGACGAATCGATAATAGATAGTCATCATTAACACTGGCCGATATTTTCTTCATTTCGCACTCTACGTAAGCGTGTTGGTGGTCCAACAATGTAAATTTGGTGCGAAATTTAGTCACAATAGCCCGAATAGCCGCTTCAGGGGTTCGATTAAACTGACCATAAAATGGAAAATGCGCGCGATGAACTTTCTTAACAGAGCACGCATTTTGTTAATAAAATTCAGTAATTTACAAGCGTTGTTCGTTTATAAGACGATTTATGGTTAAATTATAGACCAAACTGAAGATGTTTGATAGTGAAACAAAATACGAAACCCTTCACATATAAATCACAAATAAAAGGAAATAATAATAGAAAAATTGGAAATGGGAAAGTTTTACCACATATTTATTTGTATATTACTTCAGTATTTATTTATTTATTTAAAATTCCTCATCACTGTTTTTATACATATTATTTTGGCTTTCTTTTAACAAAGCATTCGTCACAATCATCAATAATTGCAAAATCTCCGATAATTTTTATATTTTTCACGAATTTCTTATTAACTTTATAATAATATAATGTTGTGAAAAAAGTTAAAACCAAGTTTAGCTGGTGTTTAAAACAATTAAATATATTTTATTATTACTTTTTTATATGTATAAAATTATATAAATATTCTTTAGATTTGAATTTCACTCAGAAATAAAATTAATGGGTACTATTCTTGAATCCGAACGGGCGAGAGAGAGTTACGAAAAGAAATATTGATTGATATTCAAATTGCAATTATTCATTCCTGCGGTATGAGCTTTCCGCAACTTTAAATTAACATTCCTGTTTTAATGAGTTTAGAGTTGATATCGTGTCAGCTGTTGTTAGAATGGAAACAGTTTGGTATGCAATTCCTTGTTTGGATTCATTATATCTACCATTTTTTTCAACTGCTGTTTGTTTGAATTTGTTTTTCTCTTTTATTTGTAAAAAATGCCGTATTTTATTATTTACATACATACATATCGTCGTAGTTCCAATATAAAGCTGAGATTCTTAGCTAAAAGGTGCTGTACAATTGTATAAAGAAAAAATTGTAGTTTTCTTACAATTCCAAAGTGTAAAATTTCAGTAAAAAACTCCGTCATTCTAGTTTTGTTTCATTCTAGTTCTGTTTCTTTTTAGTTCGTGTTTCTGCATAGGTACTATTTTCCTTTAGTTTCCCATTTCCTTTTAGCTCATGCTTGTCTTAGTTTATAATATTAAACACAAGCAGTGTTGTCATATCTTTACAATTTTTTCTTTAAATATCTAGGTAAATACTATAACAGAACAAGAAATTATGAGTCATGATTCGACGCTCCTCACTTTTTCAGTACTCACTGCTGACCTCTGATCAGAAGATGAAACAATATACTATTTATTTATATATTTTAAATATCTAATGTGCATTAGGGTAATAACTTTTTGCATTTTTTGCAAATATAAAATCTCCCCAGACAAAATCGTGTACGGCATGGACAAATATTAAGAACTGCATTTTTAGTTTTTCGCTATCGTTAAAAAAGGTTACGCACCAAACGCGTTAAAGTTTTGAATCAAACAAAGTTAAAAAAAAACTCTTTTTGATGCCTTAACGTCCGACCATCACATCTATATAATTAAGGCATGCTGATTTCAATAGTAAAGTCTGTTTTCGAATCAATGGAATAGTTTTCTTCCAAATTTGCTTTTAATTTCTGCTATTTTTTTTTTTTTTTTTTTATATAAAGAAAAAATCTGTTTTCACATATTTTATTTCATTTTTTTTTAAATAAAAATTCATGGCAATTCTTGGTTGTAATTTAAAACAAAAAATTAAATCGGTTTGATAAAAATGAATTAGAAGAAAACAAAATAAGTGTTGAAAAAAATTCCAAGATTTGGACCAAAAACTTAACCAAATTTCATGATGTTGTTAAAAACTGTAGAGATATACCTGTCGTTGATATACCATTACATGAAATAAACAAAATGCCAAAGAAAGATGATATTAAAATTATTGTTATTATTTGTTTACATACTTACCATATAAACCATATTTAAAAAAAAATTTTATTAAAAAAAATGTTATAAAGGCATTTTAGAAATCGCTGTCGGTGCGTAAGTTTTTTTTTACCAAATTGAACTGAAACAGTTTTTGAGCTGAAGCTTCTTAGGATTGCTTGTAGCATTTCCTTGGTCTGGGTTCCGGGTAATAGGCATATCATGGGGAATTAGAAGTCGGATGGACTTGCTAGGAGCCCCTCTGAGAGAGGGGAGTCTGTTCGCTGCCCCTATGATTGTCATGAAGGAGAAGATAATCAAGTTTTTCCGTGAAAAAGCACAGAACAGATGGAGTCAATCACTTCCTGTGCTGTAGGCAGTACTCTGAAAATTTTGCGATCCCTCGTCTATCTTTGTCTAAGCTTATAGTGCTGAATACGGGTCAAATTAATTCATATTTCACTAAAAGCAGAAAAAAAAACCAATTAGTAAGTTTACATACTACTAACTAAATAACTAAATAATATGGCAGTCGCCGTGGTCTAGTGGTTAGTGTGTTGGCTTACTAAGACATGGGCCCTGGATTCGACTCCAGGCTCCGACATCTTCAAAAAAAAGAAATATAAAAAAAATATTTCTTTCGGCGGCTACCTCTCAGCAGTCTTCTGGCAAAAGCTCTGAGAGTAACTAATTGCCATGAACCAGCTTCTCAAGTCTGTCGTTCGGAGTCGACATTAAACTGTAGGTCCCGGTACTCATGGATAAAAATTAACACACACAACATGAGTGCTTCGAGAAGCTAGGCCGTAATCCTGACACAGGGTTGTAAAGGCCAGTTATGTATGTATGTATGTATGTAACTAAATAATATGTGTAACATTTGTCTGCTTTAAGGAACGTATTGATTGCTTAAGAATTAAATTTATTGTTTAATTTAAAGTTTCATCAATATTATTTAAAGCCTCTTTCAATGTTGATTGTTTCTTTCAATCGGCGATAGTTTTTAATATACATACTCGTATACATATATGCGCGTACACAATCACAGCTGCCAGATTAAAGGAATTCTTAACTCAGTGATTTGTGTTGTCACATAAGCAAATCTAATTTTTTTTCATAAAAAATAGCGATTGCCATAATAATATTTTTTTATTTTTATGAGACATTTAAAACTAATATTTTGTATTAATAACAAACAAGTGATGTAAAAGTATTGAGATTTGAGTACTCGATACAATGAATATATACCAGTACAGTACAACTTCGACAGTCCGGACATGCGCCAGTCCGGTCACTCCAATAATTCGGACACTTTTACATTTCGGACAACTTAAAATTTTTACCTATACAATCCGGACAAATCTGTTTTATGCAAGAAAAAAATTAAATTCCGGGGGTTTGTTGTTTTTAACTCGCATGTTTTGTTATTCATACTTTTATTTACATATTGCACTATCATTACTTCAGTGTCGGTTCATTCTTCCGCAAGCGTGTTTATCTAATTTCATACCAAGTGCCATGTCTTTTAATAAGAAATTCAAACCTAAAACACTAATTTTAAAGGAAAAGAGTGATATTTGACAAAGTCGGGATGAAGTAAAATCTAGTAGGCAGGTTGCCGAAAAATTCAATGTTCCTAAATCAACGCTTTCCGACTTTAAGGAAAAGATAAAACAACTTATATCGAATACCTATAATGGACCCGGTAACATTTGAACCAAAATAAAGTTAAAAATCTTTATAGAAATGAATGAAAAACAAAGATATCTAATGCAGATGCAAAGAAATCATATTCAGTTTGTATTCACTGGGCTGAGGAGAATATTCAGGATATTCTTTGTTGAAGAGGCTAGAGCAAAAACACTAATCAACCACCTCAACAAAGTCAGTCAGCACAAAATAACTTAGTTTTTTAATAAATCATAGTACATATGTATGTATTTAATTCACTAGATTATTACAATAATTTTCACTACTATAGTCCGGACAACTCGATAATCCGAACGTGCCTAAAACTATATGTGTCCGGATTGTCGAAGTTGCACTGTACTTAATATCCAAAAGTAACTATTCAATATTTATCCTAAAATAAACACTTTTATTTCGTTATCAATGTATGTCTCCATTTCATTATTAGAACCTTTTGCATTTTTCTATCACTTTAATCAATTTTTTTTAGGAATAGATATGAGTATTATGTCGTTATCTAAGGGCGAATCGAATCTATAGTTTTCAAAAAGATTTTGTAAATGTTCTTTGTCATGAAATTTCAAAATAATCTTATTTAGTTCACCTTTTATAAAAAGTATAAAACTAAAAATTTAGAATATATTTATTTTCGGGATCCCGAAATAAAAATCCCGGGATTCGGGATTTGGTTAATCCCGTAAATCCCGGGATTTTTCGGGATCTGGATTTCGGGATTGGCATCCCTACTAACAACACATGATTAACCTCCGCAAAAAATTAGAATTGTTTTTTTCTGCTCACCACATACTTGTCCCCCGCTTCTAAAGATGAACAAAATTTTTGTCAAATAAAAATGTAGGGAGTGTAACATCTTTATATATTTATAGTCTTTGGTTTAAGGAATTGGTAATGGAGTGATGTCAACTTATTAAAATTCACTATTTTGTATTGTTTTAGATGTATTACATCAAATTTAATCATTTTATTAATAAAATTGAGAAATTGACAGATTTTGTGGAGAGCCTATTTTCCAGTAGTCGGGACGAATTTTCTAGTCTTCCACTATCAATTTTTAGTAAAGATAATAACATATCCTAAAGGATTTCAAGCGTTTTCTATAAAGTAATTTATATTTTCTAGTACATATGTTATTGCATGTTTTCCTTAAAAATCTTCGGAAATAATACAAGTCTGTGTATTAAAATTACAGAAAAGAAGCTTTTGTGGCAACTGGTTAATATACATTTTAGAAATTGTACTAAAAAGTTTTAAATAAAAAGGCCTTCAGAAAAAGAAATCAAATCTCGAATTAATGTACCGAAGCAGGAGAATATGTAGCACAATATAAACTTTATAAATTACATAAAGCTATGCTATGAGCTTGTATTATTCTTGCTTTAAAGTATATAGTGTATAGGAAAGCATTTAGAATTCAAACACTCATTAGTTGATTCAAAGAAAACTGTTGAAGGTAATGCCGTAAAAGTAGAAATAGATTTGCAGAACATACATATTTTTAAGTTTAGAATTTATTTAAACTTTTATCTATCATGGAAGACAAAGTATTGAAACATCTTGTAAAACAATAAACACATCGTATACGTTACCAACCAAGTCTATTTTAACTCAAAAAACTTATACATTCGGAATTTGAAGACAATTCTAGAGATTTAAAAAATGACCCCATTACTGTTAAACATGTTTGCCTAACAAAAGATGCAAATGCAACATATATATTTGTAACGGCACATTTTGTTGCCATTGATTACAACCATAAATATCATTTTCTTACTTACTCCGAATAGTGTAGGGCATACCAGACAAAATTTCATTCGTAATGCTATAAAAACTACAGGTTGGTGCAGCTTGCCATGCCTTTTACTTTCAAATAAAAAAAGACATTCAAACAATCCAGTAGTATTGAGTAGCCAAAACTTACCGCTTTTTCCTATATAACAAACATTGTTGGCCAAAAATCGAATGCTCTTATTCACAATATGCACTTAAACAAAATGCACGTAAACGATTTTTTTTCTTACAAAATTTAGCCATCATACACAATACCTTGAATTTTGTGCAGATAGGCAAACAAATGCAGCTAAACTAAAGATACTGCATACATACCGGAGATGTTTTGTTGAAATTATGTGCTAATATTATACAAGTTAATGTCTGTGTTTTGGTTGTCCGTTCACTACTTTCTGTAAATAATTTTCTTTTTACATTGGAAAATAGTATGCAAATAATTAGTGTTTTAGCTGCAAAAAGTTGTTTGATACTAGTGATGAATAATTTTCAGGTGGAAGTTGTCTCTAGAGTTGGTAGTACTAATTTCACACATAAAGACAACTCGTCTTCGCAATAGCTACAACTCAAACTTTGTTTAATTTCTTATAACGTCTCAAACCTGGCTAATTCTTTTATATTTGCTAAATATTATCTACCTTCATAAGTCTAATATTTTCTTTTTATTTAAAACTGATATTCTGGTTGAAAAACAACATGAGCAATCACATTATTTCCCAGGTTATTCTTTATACTAGATTGGTGAACATAATTTTTATATGAGTGGTGATTTTAATGCCGTATTCGTAAAGAACAAGCATTAGATCCCTAACCATTAATTGATTTTCCGAACATTAATAAATCTCGAAGCTCGAATGATAATATATGTATATTTCAAGGCGAAGGCTCTTGAAACTGTGGAAAATATTGACAGTATTATACTTAATGGTAGAGGGAAGGGAGATTATCTAGGTAATTTAACTTTTTATGGTGGCAGCAGAAGTACTGTGGTTGATTTCTGCATTTGCTCACACAGCTTTCTACAATAAGTGTGTTTCTTTACTTTTTGGGTAAAGTTCGGGAAATAGAGAGTAAACAATAATTTCTCTCTATAAGAGACAAATTTGCCCAAAAGTACGGGAACGCAAAAAAGCAAATATTTTACCCATTCACATAAAAATATGAAAACACACAACTTTATGTCACACACACACGCATATTGAACATGTACTTTCGCAAAAACAAACGACAATAATTAGACTTATACATGTTAACTAAGGCAAAGATAAATTTTTTATATAAATATTGAATTAAATTATACTATAAGCCTTTCACTGCAGGTTTATAAATATTTTTTAATTCAACTTTTGAAATTTTTTTTAGTTTTTGAACCTTTCATTTTTCTATTATTTTTTAAACAGCTGATTATTTGTTTACTTGCACAAACTAGCCCGAAGAAAAAGTACGGGCTATTTCGTGCATGAAGAAGAAGAATGTTACTCTCTCAAAAATTCTCTCATTTACCCAAATTTTGTGTACGGGAACGCTTTTTGGTAAAATTGGGATCCCGCGGGCGCCCAATGTAGAGTAAAGAAACAGACCTAATATGTTTTTCTTCAATATATAAAGAATTTTTAAAATCTTTCCAATCACAACTTTACAACTAAAAATTTATCAATTGATGATATGCTATCGACCAAGAAAGACAAAATAAAACAAGCGAATATAATTATGAAAAATAAATTTCGTTTTCAACCGAAGCAAAAGTGGCTCAATTGGAGATGTTTAAGATTTTGTATGTATGTATGTATATGTTAAAAGCACTCAATAAGTATGGAAAAAGCGACTTATTTGATAATAGAATTGCCTACACTACTGCCAGAACTAAGTATTTCAACTTCATATGCAAATTAAATTGGAGTATTATGAAGAAAATCTAAATCTTCTGAATTCCAGAAGTTGCTGGAAGTTGGCAAATCGGATGAAATCAAGAAATCTCACTACAAGGGAAAATTTAACTGTGGATGACTTTTTTGTTAATTTCCGGTCGAAATTACAAACTGCAGGTTGTACAAGCGAGATACTTTGGTCAGTGCCTTATAATATTGATTCTTTTCTGGACTCTTTGAGTATTACGAACGGAATTTGGTGTTGAGCTCACTAAAAAAAAAGGCTCCAGGTATTGCTGGTATTATACTCAAGTACGTATGAATTTTATATGCTCCTTCTTTCTTTGTGTATGAACTACTAACTGTTTTAGGTTAAATATTTATTAAAGAAGTACTCGTAATACCATCAAGCTGTAAAAAGTCAGTTCTGATTCTGCTTTTAACCCATATCGGCCCAGAGAATTTTTTTTTTTTTTTCGAATTGACTTTTAAAACTTGGTTTTTAGAAGGTAATTGCGACCAGAAAACACAAATCTGAAGTTAAAATTTTTCTAAAATTTTTTGTTTTTCAGAAAAATGGTGTTCGACTAATCGAACACTGGGCACTATTTAGCATATTAGTTTTATTGTTCCTAAAAATTGTAAATAATAAAAAAAACAATTTTTTAAAACTCAAACTAATTCATTTAAAATTATTTAAATCAAAAACTAACCAAAAATTAATTTATTTAATTCATTTAAATCAAAATGCAAGAACAGAGTTATTTATATTAAAAATATATATTATTTTTCTTGGTGATATGCCCCAAAACAATGTGTATGAAACGCAACCTTGCACTTTTTGCATACAAATGAGCTTGGTTTATGACAGTGCTTCTTGTTTTCCTCTATTTTAACTATAAGATGCTCAGTTTTTCTTACAGGAAGAATATTTATTGGAGAATCAAAAGCACTGACATCACCAGCTGAATCTATTTGTTCTTGTTGTGTCATTAAAGAATATATATATATAAATAGTTTTACTCAAAATTCCTTTTGCGATCTAATTTTTTAGGCGATGACAGAAACAGTCCAAGCATTTACCAACGAAGAATTTAAAGTAGCTATTTATAAAGGTCAGTACCACTTCTTTGCTCGAATTGCAACACCATAACTTTGTACAGCATTGTCGTGTAAATCCACTCCTCCCATTTCTTTGTTGTAATTTTTCAATAGCTGTGGTTGGTTATAATTCACAAAACGACCGTGTTCTATAATGCTGCCATCATTATTTTTCTTTTGCTTTTTCCATCTTTTCACTGAAACAGTTGGATAGACTTGGTCAAAATTGGGGGCCACTGTGATTTCTTTATTGTCCTGCCAACGGCAAATTAAAATTTTATTTTTGCTATCAAACTTGAAATTATGACAGCCTCTTTCCAAAGGTTTTCTGGATTTCAGCTCAGTTCCTCCGATTCTTTTTGCCCGCAAAGTGCCTGTGGCACACAATCGTTTTCAGTAAGTAGGCTCATGAGGTAGTAAGAAGTAAAAAAAGTTATCAAAATACACAATATGCTTATCTGCAAACTGTATATTTCCTGATAAGCGAAGAACCACATAGGGTCCTAATCCAACTTCCTTGTTATAGTTGCCTGCCGACCCGGCATATGGTACGCAGTTGTAAAGATATTCAGCTGAAGAGCAAAGACATCATAACTTGTACCCAAAACGGATTGGCTTACCGCGTACAAACATTTTGCATGAGTGTCGTCGGAAATATGGCATCATTTGTTCATCAATCGACAAATATGCCTCCCAGATTCCAAACTGCATACAAAGCTCGTATCTTATATGAAATAAATATGATGAATAGAAAAATTAACTATTTAAAATAATTTTGATTGATTTGAACAATATCTTTGCCATTTTTCGTTCTTGTCTAACTCAAAATTGTTGCTAAAGGGAATGAATTTTTTAATATCCAAAAACTTATTTCTTGACATACATAATTTCACAGCAGGAACGCCTAATGTAGGGTGATTTAACCAATAATCGCGTGCAGCAGACAAGTGTGATATCCAGATAATACTAAAATGCCAAGAAATCGTGAGAGTATGATATTGTCTAGTACAAAAGAACAGATCTTCTGCTGAACGTAGCGATTTGTCTCCTCGACTATCATACCTAAAACCTCATCATCTAAAAATAGTCTGAATAATTATGCTACCATATGTGTATTTTTCTTTTTTCCGTTAGTTACATTTTGAAAAAAAGATTACAATATGGTAATTCAATATGTTTTAGAAAGCCATTCCTAGAATAAACAAAAGTGCTAAATAGTGCCCAGCGTTCGATAAATCGAACACCAATTTTTGAAGGCAGATCATAAAAATGCATATGAAAACCAAAACGATTTTTTGGTTATTTTTAATTGTTTGACTGTTTTTCAATAAAACTACAATTTTCATTTTTTTATTTTTTTATATTTTATGCATAATTTTAAAAATTTTAAATTGTGCTAAAATTAGTGTTTTTTCTTTCTCCTTGTAATAAAAAAAAGGACTGAAGTAGGTAGGTTCTTTTATTTTTATATTTGTAGCTAACCTATCACAATATATAATTGTTAAAAGAAATAAGTTCGTAGTCTTCCCTGAGAAGACAAAAATTTTTTCAAAAATGCTTGAAATTTACTGTTCGAAAAATCGAACAGCGGGACGATATGGGTTAAAAAATGAGATCCCGATTGTCTTACGAATTATAGTGATCTTTCCTTAATGGATACTTTTTGTAAAATATTTAACAGTATCATAGTAAATTGCCATGAACAAGCTTTTCAAGTCTGTCGTTCGGAGTCGACATTAAAACTGTAGGTCCCTGTACTCATGAATAAAATTTGACACACACAACATGAGTGCTGCGAGAAGCTAGGCCGTAATCCTGACACAGGGTTGTAAAGGCCAGTTATGTATGTATGTATGTATCATAGTAAATCGTTTAACAATTTGAATTGAGAGAAGTAATATTTTTAATGAATATCAGGTTGGTTTTCGGAAAAATTACCCTACAATTGACAATATTTTTAACCTTGTTAATATTTTTCATCTAAACAAAATGAATGGAAATAATACCTATGCGTCTTTTGTTGATTTTTCTTCTGCCTTTGACTTAATTTCGCGGAACTTTCTTTTTTATAAATTATCCTATACGAGCTTATCTTTAATTAAAACACTGAACGTAAAATGTTTTACTCAAACACATACTCTGAACCGGCCAATGTTGATCTTGATGTGAAACAATTTTGTTTGCTCTTTATTTCATGATTTTCTTCCTAGTGGTGTTATAGTTGATCAAATTCTTATAAAAGTACTCTTGTACGCTGATGACATCGAAGTTTTATCCGATTCTCCTTCTCAGGTGCAGGATATGATTGATGCTCTCTTTAATTACTGGCAAATGTGGAGTCTAAAAGTTAATCTTGATAATCTAGTCTTTCGGAGATGTGACAGATTATCGCACCACCTTAATTGTAACTTCGGTGCTGATAACATAGAAATTGTCAGCAGTTATAAATACTAGAGTAAGATGTTACTTACAATTTGTCATTCCGGATTCCCTTAAAAAACAAAAAAGTGTTTTGTCGTCCGCCGTGTCAACATGTGTTTTTCGCTGTCCGTCGTCTGTTGTGTCGTTTTGAATATATGTGTTTAAAAGAAGAGAACAAGAATAAAAAAAATAAATAAAAAACAGTGAACGTGTAACATAATTACACTAATAATCAGCATCATAATATAATATCAGATGCAAATGAATAAATGAAATAAAATACCGACATCAACAATAACAACGACAATAACAATAAAATTAAAACTAATAACGGCTGCATTGGCATAAAAAAAAGAACAAAAGTGATAGTGTTGGTACATGCTGTACAATCTGGCGACTATCAGAAAAGGGGCAAAAGTGCCACATTTGGGGCTTTTATGGCACCATTAGCGGTACATTTGTGCTCTTCAATTCCTTAAATAATTTAGTCACAATTTTTATTTTGCGGGCTTCTCGGGGTTGATTGCTGTTGGATTATTTATTGGTGAAGGTATAGCACTGGCCATTGAATAATCAATCAGCAGTAATCCATTTCCTTGCAGTTCGCATTTTAAAATAGGACATTTGTTTTTTCTTATTGGTGTCGTGGTGGCAGGCCGTTTTCGTTTGGATTTTTGTAACGTGCGTGGGCTAAGGGCAAATTTCTTTTCTGTGTATGCTCATGTTTGTATCCATAGGCCGGATGTCCTCGCCTTATGTGAGACCCAGGTTTCTGGGGATGCTGATCCACAGGATTTCCAGATACCTGGCTACCACCTCCTATCTCTTTTCATGCTCCATAGGGGCCTCGCAATTTATATTCGCAATGAAGTTGTGTACCATTGCCAGCAACCGTATGGCATGCTTGATGCAGAATTTAACTGCCTCTGGGTTAAGTTCAAAA
This sequence comes from Metopia argyrocephala, assembly GCA_963576795.1. Classification (NCBI taxonomy): domain Eukaryota; kingdom Metazoa; phylum Arthropoda; class Insecta; order Diptera; family Sarcophagidae; genus Metopia; species Metopia argyrocephala. The sequence goes on along the minus strand of OY756209.1, from coordinate 90,363,494 downwards.
TCAGGGCACATCTTTTGCATTTCGGGTTTCTTTATAGAAGTCCAAATGCAGAAAAAGAGGTTACCCTTTCTGGCTTCGACTCTCTTTCTGACTCCATTTCAAGAATCCTAGAGAATTACCCGAACAGTGAAATTGTTGTTGCTGGCGATTTCAATGTTCATAATTCTTCTTAGCTTCACCATTCTGGCCGTACGACTCCAGAAGGCCAATAAGTTGAGTTGTTTGCCGCACACAATCATCTTGTGCAACTAGTGAATGAACCAACTCACATTTCGTGTGTTGATGGGCACCAGAATAATACACTTGACTTCTTCCTTCATGAGGTTTCAACGACAGCTATGAAACGCTCAGTTTTTAATTACGGAAAAGCCCGTTGGTTTGAGCTCAACGATTTCTTTCGGCACTTTAACTGGGGATCTTGTTTCCTTGATTTAAATGTTAATGCCGTGGCAGAAATGGTTGTCAATATAATAAAATTGGGGATGGATACCTATATCCCGTCTAAAAATATTTCGATTAAACCAAGAGACAAATCTTGGTTTAATCAGACGTGCAGATTGGCAGTCAGATCCAGAGAGGAAGCGTTCAGAAATTGGCGTAATTATAAGTGCGGACATACTGATACTTTTATTTATTTATTTACTAGCTGGTGTGACCCGGCGTTGCCGGGTTCACCCCAGCTAGGTTTTTGAGAAAATACATAATATTTTTAGTAAACCCAACTCTGATACATATATATACATGTGCACAGATGTCAGGACCTCGCAAATATATGTTCTCAATTATCATATTGTTGCTAACTTACCGTTTGAAAATAGAGCTTCACACCAAAATTACCAATGAAATTAGCAGCGAATTTGAACTGTGGCCGTTTGCCAAAAAATTTAAAGTTAACTATTTTCCAAGATTTTTTAAGTCAATTATATTTTTATAAGAGATCGAAAATTATTTAGAAGCCCTCAGTTGAAAAAAATACGTTTAACAAAATAAAATTATATTTTTTATTTAATAAAAAAGTAAATCAAATTTTGACAACAAATATAAAAATAATTAAAAAATTATTTGTTTATTCATAAATCCTTTTCAATAAATATTTGACAGTGGACTTCTATTTAAATTAAAGGTTTTTTTTAACTTAAGCGCTTAACATACCCATGTATAGTTCTTTAGTCCGTACATAAATAAGCTCAATTTCTATGCTTCTCTTCCGTTCGGGCTTAGCAAGATTATAAATAATATAAAATTTAGTATTCCTACCAAGTTTGAGAGATTTATGAGCAACAAACTAACGACAAAACCCACTTTCTCGGTACGGGGATACTCTCCCCCAATTTTGATAAGGTAGATCATAAAATATATAATTGCAGTATTTCTATTTAGTTTGAAAGCGTGATCTGTAATAACACTTTAAGCAATAATGTAACTTACCTTTATGTGACTACTTATTTCCCTGCTCCTATCTCGCTCGGATTAAACTGGATCATAAAAAATGCAACTTGAGGCTTTTCTCGAAAGTTAAAAAGATTTTTGTGTTGTAAACGTGTTTTACCTAAGTAGGAGAACTCCTCCCCCTCCAAAAAAAATTTTTTTTCGATATTCTTAGCAAGCTTAGAAGCATTATGTATAACAACTATTTAAATAAACGACAGAACATTATTTACCTGTTTGAGGGAATAACTTCCCCTGTCCCTAAAAAATATAATTCTTAGTATTCCTACTAAGCTTGAAAGCTTTATGGGCTACACTTCTTTAAAAGAGTGATAAAATGTGTTCTACCATCTGCGGGAATACCCCTTCCTCTGCCCTTATCCCGCTCGGATTAAGCTATATCATAAAAGCTATTGCTAGAAGCATTCGTACCATGTTTAAAGGCTTTATGGGGAACGTAAACAGGGTTTTAAGTTCACGGAAGAAGTGGGCATTGAAGTGGGCGTGGATGTGTAAAAAAAAAATTACGGTTTATAGTCAGCCCTACTGAATATACAGACAAAATTTTATAAGAATCGGTCAGAAAATCTCGGAGAAGCTATTCCATTGTGGTTTACACCTAAAAGTTATGAATGAAACTGGCCGACCGTAATGACGTACATAAGTCATTGCGTCCTGTGCATATTCATGCATATGACGTGGGCTATCTGTATATGTTGAAGGCAAAATAACCATTTTTCCGAGGTCGTTTACATTACCACCGTTATGAAGTGCATCACGCAAATGGATATTCTCTTCTGAACGTAATTTCTTTTGATTATAACGTATGAAATTTAGTCGTTCAGTTTCAATGTTTGCGTACATATCAGCAACGAACAGATAAAAAAGTCGGCGACAATACAAAATGTAGACACCAACAGAAAGCTCTATACATATCGTCATATTAAATGCAAACGGACGTAACTACAGTTCTTTTTTTTACATGAGAAGCAAAAAACCTTAAAATAAAAAATTTTGAAAATTTTGAACAGCCATGACAGGCATTGTGTGAACAGCGTATTTAAAAGTACACACTTATGTTATTTCTTTTAAGTCATGCAACTCTGGTGTGAACACCATTGTAACATAGTGTGAACAGTCAGGCATTGTATGAACCTCGGATATTAAAAGTACACACTTACGTTATTTAATTTTTCTGGAATATATAAAAAATTTTTTTTGTTATTCTTCTTATTTGGCCAGAGACCATTCCGAATTGGTACGAATCATCGAAATCGATTTTAGTGTGGACACCATTGCAACATAGTGTGAACAGTCATGCAACTGTAATGTGAACACCATAGCAACATAGTGTGAACAGTCATAAAAGGCATTGTGTGAACCCCGTATTTTAAAAGTACACACTTACGTTATATTTTTTTTTTGGAATATTTTAGAAATTTTTTTTGCTATTCTTCTTAATTGGCCAGAGACCATTCCGAATTGGTACGAAACATCAAAATCGGTTTTAGTGTGAACACCATTGAAACATAGTGTGAACAGTCATGCAACTCTAATGTAAACAATCATGAAAGGCATTGTGTGAACCCCTAGTGTGAACATCATTGAAACATAGTGTGAACAGTCATGCAACTCTAATGTGAACAAACATGAAAGGCATTGTGAACCCCGTATTTTAAAAGTACACACTTACGTTAATTTTTTTTTCTGGACTATTTTTGAATTTTTTTTGCTATTCTCTTATTTGGCCAGAGACCATTCGGAATTGGTACGAAACATCGAAATCGGTCCAGGCGTTCTTGAGTTATAAGCGTAGTAACTAACGCCATTTTCTTATATATATATTAGTGTGAACAGTCATGCAATTCTAATGTAAACAGTCATGAAAGGCATCGTGTGAACCCCTAATGTGAACGTCATTGAAACATAGTGTGAACAGTCGTGCAACTCTAATGTAAACAGTCATGTTGAAACATAGTGTGAACAGTCATGAAAGGCATTGTGTAAACCCCTTGTGTGAACACCATTGCAACATAGTGTGAACACTTATGCAACTCTAATGTGAACAGTCATGAAAGGCATTGTGTGAACCCCGTATTTACCCCTAGTGTGAACACCATTTCAACATAGGGTGAACACTCATGCAACTCTAATGTGAACAGTCATGAAAGGCATTGTGTGAACCCCGTATTTTAAAAATATGACGTAATTTTTTTTTTTTTTCTGGAATATTTTAGAAATTTTTTTTGCTATTCTTCTTATTTGGCCAGAGACCATTCCAAATTGGTACGAATCATCGAAATCGGTCGAGCCGTTCTTGAGTTATAAGCGTAGTAACTAACGCCACTTTCTTTTATATATATAGATATATAGAAGTATTGTGTGAACCCTGTATTTTAAAAATATGACGTCATTTTTTTTTGAATATTTTAGAATTTTTTTTTTGCTATTGTTCTTATTTGGCCAGAGACCATTCCAAATTGGTACGAATCACCGAAATCGGTCCAGCCGTTCTTGAGTTATAAGCGTAGTAACTAACGCTACTTTCTTTTATATATATATATATAGATATATAGATATAGATATATATAGAAGTATTGTGTGAACCCTGTATTTTAAAAATATGACGTCATTTTTTTTTTTTTTTGGAATATTTTAGAATTTTTTTTGCTATTCTTCTTATTTGGCCAGAGACCATTCCAAATTGGTACGAATCATCGAAATCGGTCCAGCCGTTCTTGAGTTATAAGCGTAGTAACTAACGCCCTTTCTTTTATATATATATAGATTTTTTAAAAAAGTCAATGGAATAAATCCTTACTGACTATTTACAAATTAACGATATATAAAAATTAACACAACAAAATTACAATTAGTTACATATTTAGAAATACAATTATTTTACGTTTAATAATTCTAGAATTTAAAGAAAAATCAATTAATTCTGACAAATAATTATATTGGCTGCATAATCTATTAAAAGGATCAGCCATATTATAGTTAAATCTACAAAATTGAACAAAAAGAGGATTATAAAATCGAGAATTACGGCAAGGAATATTAAATTTAACAGATTTTAAAAGAGATTCACAACAAATATTTCCATTAATCAGATTATTCATAAAAGATACATTTAACATTATACGACGACTTTTAAGCGTTGGTAGTTTAATTAATGCTAATCTGGAAGTATATGAAGGCAAATCAGTATAGTTCCAACCAAGGCCACGTAAACAGAATAACAAAAACTGCTTCTGCACAGTTTCAATACGATCACTATGAACATACTATTGATCCATATTCCAGAATTGGTCTCACAAGTGACACATAGAGTTGTTTCGTAATATAAGGATCGGTGAACTCCTTAGCCCATCTCTTTATGAATCCCAGGACACATTTAGCTTTGTTTACAGTCAAAGTAATATGCTCATTAAAATTCAATCTCATGTCAAGAAGAATGCCAAGATCGATAAATGTTTCAACCATCTCCAATTGATTACCTCCAAGTGAATAATTAACATTAATAATATTCCTACGTGAGAAACTCATGTATTTGCAGTTTTTAATATTCAATTCCATCATGTTGTATTGACACCATAAAAAAAGTTGTTAAGGTCACTTTGTCGCCGTGGTCTAGTGGTTAGTGTGTTGGCTTACTAAGACATGGGCCCTGGGTTCGACTCCAGGCTCTAACATCTTCAAAAAAAGAAATATGAAAAAAATATTTGTTTCGGCGACTACCTCTCAGCAGTCTTCTGGCAAAAGCCAAGTTTCAGGCTGAATTCGGGAGTACCGCAAGGTTCTATCTCCCTCCCTATTTTTAATTTTCCTTAACGATCTTCTCCTCCTAACCTCTAATCCTGTTTACTCCTTCGCAGATGACAGTAACATTTGTCACTCATATTCATTTGATCGTAGGCCGAGCCTTTTGGAGATCGGGGTGAGAAGGCAGAATATGAATGACACACTCTCAAATGACCTGCAAAGAATCTCCGAGTGGGGTCTCGCAAACAGGGTTGAATTTAATGCGCGCAAGACCCAATGTTGTTTTATAACGCATAGGCGTTGTGATGATTTAATCTTGCCATCTGTGACTATGGGTAATGTATATATTGAGGAGGCTGACGTTTTTGATGTTCTGGGCATGATAATTAGTTGTGATGTCCGTTGAAATGATCACATATTTCGAGTGTCGAAAGAAGCATTCAAGTGCCTCGGTTTTCTAAAACGGTGCAGGAAATACTTCACTCCATCTGACCTTCTCAATATTTACAAAACCTTCATCCGACCTAGGATGGAATACAACTCTCATGTATGGGCCGGTGCTTCAAAATCAATTTTGGGGCTTCTCGACAGCGTACAGGAAAGGGCGAAGGTGCTTATGAACGACGGTAGGGTATCCAATTCTATTGATTCGTTGGAGCATCGGCGCAATGTGGCGTGCGTTTCATTGTTTTATCGATACTACTATGGGAGGTGCTCTGATGAGATTAGGGATTTGATTCCGGGTGGTCGCATATTCTTGCGGACTATACGTACCTCTCTCAGAGCGCACCCATTTCTGGTTGATTGTTCAGCGAATCGCACAATGCATTATAGAGAGAATTCGTTCTTTAGCCGCACCGCTCGTTTGTGGAACAATCTTCCGGCGAAAGTTTTTCCTGCCAATTACGATATCAGTAGGTTTAAATCAAATGTCCACAAACACTACTCCCTCTTTCCCCCTTTCCACAACATATTTTCCTAGACCAGCACAATGTACTGCATGAGTAGGGGCCGTCCCCTGAGTGCTGGCCTTTAAAATAAAAAAAAATTATTTAATGCGAAAATGGCAATTACTTCTACTGGGTCCAAATATATTATAGGGTATATTAAACATGAAGGGGAAGAATAAAAGGCAAGTTTTGTTTGCTTTTTTTTTCTTCTGGCCTACCATTTATATGAATTTCTTTGAAATTTATTTTTACATTGATAATATTCTACTACAGTAAATAACGCATGACGTGCGTAACGTGTGTGGCATTTATTGCGGTAAAATTGACATCGATAAGTTATGTTACAGAAAATGGCTGTAACATATACCCTAAGATCTGTAATATCAAAAAACTACTACTACTACTGGTACTCTTAGATCTATATTATTTTATGGTGCACAGATTTGGGGATTTCTTAAGTACGATGAGGTGAAAAAATTCTTCAGATTTTGTATTAAAAAATTTTTATCTATTCCTAAAAATACTCCCAACTACATGCTTTATGTGGATACTAGTTTAAATACTTTATTTTCGGAAACTCTAAAGCTGCACTTTAAATATATAAATAGAATTCTACTTTTACCAGCGTATAGATTGCCATATACGAGTATAATAGTAAAAAAAAATAATTTCTGATAAAACTTATTGGTCTGATGAATGGTTTAAGCAATACAATGAATTTGATCCCAGATAATTATAGTTCTCTATGTCACCATTAGAAATAGTACATAGTGCAGCTAGTAACTGAAATAGAAAGGAAGAGATTTATATTAGATTCTAGAGCCTCACAGTTTCATGTATATTAGATTACCGCTTATCACCGCTTCCATTTACACGTCATTCGTCTCGTGTTACAAATATGATAATCACCGCACGTGGTGGCTTACTTAACCTATATTCTAGTCCCTTCAGACATTCAACAGTTGGCTTATGTACACTGTGCAACATGGACTCAACTGAAAAAAACTCTACATTTAATTGATATTTGCCCTCTTCATTAATTTATAAGAATAAAATATTTTGGCAAATTTATTCTATACACGAATGATGTTATGATTCAGTTATGATATACTATACAACTATTTGGATACTGTGTTGAAATTTAGAAAAATGGTTATAAATTCGGCTGTATATTGCCAATCAGGTTCAAAACTTTTATGTAATACCAACTACAGATATGTATATATACTTAGTAGGCACATAAATATTGTTACTACTTCCAACATACTCATTAGAATAGTAAAATATACGGGAATTTGAAGTTGTGTTAAATTTAAATATGGAGTAGTCAGATAAAGAAAACCGTATTGCAGTTATGGCACATTTTAAGTGTGGAAAGAAAAAAATTATATTTTGAAAAGGCTCTGCCCGCTCGGTATTAGTCGCATGTTCCTCTACAGGTGCATACAATTGTTCGAAGAGACCGGAGATATAAAGAGCGCCCTCGGTCGTTCGGACACACCAGATCTGGAAAGCCGCTGCAGTGAATGATATTGATCCACTATCGAGGTGCAGTCAGAAAACTGGACTGCAAATGCGGTAAGGTAGTATAGGATAACAGGCATGAATTATTTATAGCCTGTATTGCTATTAATAAATATATTAAATCTGTGTCTTACAGAATTATAACGCAAGACTTGATCCCGATACAGGCCTACATAAACATCGGGGGCAACAGACGGGTCATAGTGGTAAAATCGGCACCGTGTATTAAAATATTAAAACAAGTAATAACTAATATATATAAAATAATATGAATGTGTGTATCATGTGTGTATTTTCTTTGGCTATATGGGACCCTGCATAAAAATTATAAAAAAAAAAATGCTTCAAACAGTAAGTGGGTTTTTACTGTTTTATATAATTGGATTTTTATATTACTTTTCGATACTATTTTAACTTGAGAGAGGTTTCGTATGACAATTTAAAGTTTATTTTTACATACAAATTGAAAAAAGTTTAATTCATGAAATTTGACACAGTATGTGTATACTTATGGCAGCATTCATAATAAATAATTTTAATTTACAGCAGATTTATAAAACGCAGTTTACTTACTTACTTAGCTAGCCATAACAATCCGTTAACGGGTTTCTGCCTGCCTCAACACTAATATATAATAATTAATATTTAAATTACCTAATCTTACCCATTTAAGTTTAATAGTGCGTTTACAATACACCGAAATCTAGTAGATTAGATTTAAAATCTACATCGTGCACGTATGGTATCCTCTACGGGCATACTTTCGTTCAGCCATATTCTGCAAATAAGTTGCTGCATGCTCTTAACGAGCTCATCGTCTCCATATTTAAAGAGCTCAGCGGGCAGACCGTCAGGCCAGCCGCTGTATGGCGACCGGATTTCCACATCGTCTTTCCGGCACAGCATACGTAGTGGCGGAATTTGTGTCGTCATCGCCTTCCAGTAGATTAGAGAAGTGCTGTCTTCATAATATATGTGCCCCTTGTACATCTGTAACCATATTTCCATGTTGGTCTATGCAGTAGATTGATCCGGGCTTAAACCAGTAGAGAAACCATTCCTACTTTTACACATCTCGATTTCCTCGCGATCACGCCATTCTTCCTCCCTTTTTTTCTCTTTAAATAGACGTTTCTCTTCTGCTTTCTGTACTCCTCAACCGTTGCTCTTATAGTGATGGACTGCAACGTTCTTCTCTAGGTAGCATTCTTTGCTGCAGATGCTTCACGACACTTTTCATCATACCATTGGTTTCTGCGGGGAGGACGCTCAAAACTAAGAACTGCATCAGCAGTGGTGCGCAGTGGGTCAGATATGTGAGACCACTGTCCACCAATACTTTCGAGAGAGGATGGGAAGCCCTGGAGCTCATTAAAAAGACCATCGTAAAATGAACAAGCTGTCTCCTGTGATCGCAGCTTTCTGGTGTTCAGCTTTCCCCGAACATTAGAGCGTGCCGTATTCGATGCGAATATGCGTACCGCATTTTGGCAGCGTCAAGTTGATAATCCGAATCGATATTTGGACCTCTAAATGTGCGCACGTCTAGAATACTGGAAACATGCCCTCTATGAATCACAATATGATCGATCTGGTAAGTGGTAGATCGATCAGGAGAGAGATAGGTGGCTTTATGGATATCGAGATGCTGGAACCTGGTGCTATAAACTACCATGTTCGATCAGTCTTAAGCCATTCGGCGAGGTAAAATAATGGAGATTGAACTGTTTGACAGTGGGCCCAAAGACACCATCACGTCCAACTTTCGCATTTGAATCGCCGAGGACAATTTTGGAGTCATGAGCCGGACATCTATCGTACACATCCTTGAGCTTTGCATAGAAAACAGCTTTGACCGCATAATTCTTCTCTTCAGTCGGGGCGTGCACCTAAATGAGGCTAATATTATAAAATGTTGCTCTTTTGGAGATCGTAGCTATTCTTTCGTTCACAAGGGTGAAATCTGAGACAAGATGGAGAAGCCTCGTGCTAACTACGAATCCTCAACCAAGTTCGCGTCTCTTCTCATGGCAGCTGTGGGAAATGTTACATGTTGCTTGCCTTGTACAACCTATCCATCACATTTCCTGATAACAGCCCTACATTTTGTGAGATCATCCGCACACGGGATAGAGGCACCTTCCCTATAAAGGTTTCTCACATTACAGGTGGATACCCTTAAAACGTTTGCCATGGTCGCCAACATAAGAGGGGGTCCGTTTAGCAGCTTTTGCTGAAGTTTTCATTTAAAAAATCTGTACGTGAGGGGTTTCAAGCCGTACGCACAACCCAAATTTAAAATCCAGATTATATGTACATACATATCGCACACTAAATATAAAGAGTCACAACTCAAAATTCACAATTTTCAGTAGATGCAAAAAACGGTTTTACTAAAATTGGTTATAATTTTATAATCAAATTGAATTCTACACTAATGAAAACAGTTTTAAAATAAGGTTGACTTATTTTATTTTTTTGATTTTGTACTACAATTTTGGTGATAAAAGATAATTTTGAGTAGTGACTCTTATGTTGAAAATTTGTGATTTAATAGTTTGTATAATATTAAATTGTGCAAGAGTATAATGTGTAATACTTGAGAGGGACATTTTTCACAGCAAAGTGTATTTTGAAAGTTAAATTTTGCATTAACCACAATTTTATTTGTAAATGAATATATCTCAATAAACTAATACAGTATTAATTGTCTTTCTCGCTTATTTACTACACTTTCTAAATCCCCATATTTTTCTTACCATTACTTATTGCGTCATTCCTCTGTGTTTACACATAGAGATTCTTATTTTTAAGATTGCATGTTTATTGGCGAAGGAGGCGAGGGGTAAAGAAACGAATACACGCTGTCTTGTACTGGCCATACGCTTTACTCTCTCATTCGTAATTGCACACATGCATACACAATTGTAAATAACATACGTGACGTCAAAAATAAGAATTATATTGTTTGAACGCCCAAGATAGCTCAAAGAATAATAAACCAAAATCTTAAAAATAAGAATCTCTACGTGTAAACACAAAGTTCGCTTAATTACCTCAAATATATTTTTCCCAAAGAGAAATTTCCCTTAAAATTCCCTCGTTTAATTACCCAAAATAATTATTTTCTAAAAAGTGCAGCTTAAAGTATTAAACACATAGACAACAGCAAGCAGCAGGCAGCAAGTTGTCAAAATTAGAATACACACGTTTATATGGAAACGATTATTTTAAAGGCAGCACAGCAAAACCCTAGACAAAAACCTTTGTTGCTGCTGCCCAATAGTTTCTATTTTTTGAGGCAGCAAAACCTAATTAGTGATGTTAGTACAATTGACGAATTCACAATTCATTGTATTCGTTTTTTGATTGTACGGCACTACAATAGTTGTACGCTTGTTGTTGGTAAGTAGTACATAAACATTTGAAACAACACATACATTTTTTTTGCATATGTTTTAAAAAAGTTGTATTGGTTTTTCTGTGTTATTGTGAATGAAAAATATTGACAAAAATATAAACACAAAAAAATTCTTTTTATTGTCAGCAGCAAATTAAATAAAATAATAAATATAAAAATGGAAGAAAAATTTATTTTGCTTGTAAAAATCAACTTTTTAATACAGTTTTTCTTTTTCTTATTTGGTTTTTGACGTTTAATACACAAAAAATACTTTCATATACGTATAATAGATGGTCACAAGCAAACATTGTATTCAATACATGAAACAACGATACAAAACTTTGTGAATTCGGCAAATATAAAATGTTAAATAAATACGAACTAAAAAATATTTTTTATTACAAAGAAAAAAAAAATGTATTTATTAAAAAAGATAGAAACTTTTCACCTTACAAGTCGGCATTTATTTAATTAAATTTAAGATTTTAAAGTTATGTTTGGTGATCCACAAGGACCAATATGCATTGTTGTTAAGAACACTTGTAAAGTGTAATGGGAAATACGATGAAGTCGCTGAATGTAGAACAAACTAAACACGTTACGTCTTATAAGAAATATCTTTGTGATCAAATATGCAGCTGTGCCAATTGAGAAATACACAACATTTCAGAATTCAACGGACAACATCAACGGCGATGCAAAAATCATTATTTTCCATTATTTTATACACATTGCCAAATAATTTTAGATTAGAGCAAAATTTTATTATTTTTTTAAAGAGTATGTGTAAAATTAGCAAGAAATATATTTTGTTAATGAGTTTTGTAGTGATCTTTAATACTAATAATATATAAAGAAATAAAACTACAAAAAATATACATATCAAACAAGCGATTTTATTTTTGCTATTTCGTATACTTGAAAGTGGCATTACTGAAATATTTATTTCAACAACTAACACATGTTCATTATTTTATTTATTTTTTTATTATTTTGCTGTTGCTGCCTTCAAAATATTTATGTAACCGATAGCATGGTAGCAAATAATGTCGGCTGCATTTGCTGCTTGCTGTCATGCTGTTTGCTGTTGTCTATGTGTTTAATACTTAACTATGTTTATATAGGCATAAAATGCCTGTTAAATTTACTTTCGAACTACTTTTTTGATTCAACCTTACAATTAAAGTCTACCAAGCGGCCAGAAAATAAAATTTTTTTTGGCAAACTTTTTTAGGGTTTTGTCTAGGATAAGAAATTTTTACTGCATACCTACCTTTATTCTCATTTGATGAAAATGTGCAGAGTACAGATAAGAAAAGAGCATTTTCTTCTTCTAGTTAGTAGTACATGAACTCATTTAAATGCAGCCAAATTTGAGTATTTTAGCTAACTTTTAAGTGCTCGCAAATTTAAATATTTTAACAAACTTTTCTAGTTTCTAATATAAATATAACAAACTTTTACACAAGATTATAAATGTTAATATTATAAAATAATTATAAACAATCATTATAAATTTTTAATTAATAAAAAATTAAAGTTAATAAAAAATATGAAAGCTATCTTTAAATTTCAAATACGCTTTTAATCGGTTCTTACGTTATATTGTGTCTCACTAATTATTTAAATTAAAATTGTAATATGATAAAATTATTATTTTTCATAAAAAAAAGAGAGAAAAATGTACAGCTCATAAATAATTAAAATAAATTGGACATATAAAGATTAACAGTCAAATTCATAATAACTCCTTAATTTAGGTTTTATCCATACATTAGTTATGAGACGTTATCTGTCTTATAAGCTCAAAATAAAAAATCTCATTCATAAACCTTTCATATGAACAAATTAACTAATAAACGATTTTAATGTCATGCTGGCAATACCATGATGTTATTTCAGCATAGTGATGCACAATAAAAGCTATCGCTTACTTTGGTAGTTTTTTAATATTCATAAAAATAATGTAATAGTAACACAATTGTACAAAAAGTAGATGTGATTGAAGTAATATTTACTCCTGTTAAAAAATAACTAAAATAAACTGAAAAAATAAATTTTCTTTGAAGGAAATTTTTTTAAATCATATATAAAGTAATCGAATACTACCATTCTCTCTTTGGTTTGTGCATCACTATTCTGTTTACATTTTTTATATCAAAATTTGGTAAAATGGAATTGTAAACTGGAGAGAAAGAGAGATTTACATTCGTAATTTCTACAGGCACTGATGACAGAGCCTGTAAAGGAAAGTGATGGGATATTTAATACAAAATAAAAACAATTTTTTTACCATTTAGAAATTTAATTTTGTACAGAGACTGCAATCATTTGCTATTATACGAACATTTTTAATTAAGTATATGAATTTAAATATGTATGTAGATATGTATCTATACTTGCAACTATATAAGTTTTATTCATTGTAATACTATATTATTCCACTTTTATTTATACAATATCCAATCTAACTCACAAATGTCGTGTTATTATACGGTTAAAGTACCTAGAAACCTACAATAAAAATTTCTTATTTATAAATGGTTTATGAGAGCGTTATGACACTGTTTCTTGTTTATGAATACAAAATTAAGAGATTTTGCTTATAAGGCTCTTCTAAGCACGTTTTATCTCATTATGAATTGGACTGTAAAATTTTAACGAACTTTTAAAGAAACACATTGTTCTCCTTGTAGCCCATTGTGTGAACTGTGACAAAATTTGGAAAGTGGGGTGTGATGCGGGACAGTCTGGCCTACATTATGGCGTATACGGTATATTCGGGCAAACTTATAGTTTCTAACAAAATTTTTCAAAAACCATTTCCAAGTCAATACACCCAAAATACATTTTGCTCATTGTGGCCCACTGTATGAATTGTGACAAAATTTGAAAAGTGGGGTGTGATGCGGGACAGTCTGGCCTACATTATAGCATACGGCACTGTATATATACGGTGACCATTCGTCCTTATTTTTAGAGGACAGTCCTTTTTTTTGACACGCTGTCCTTAAAAATTAAACAAAAAGAATTTGTCCTTCTTTTCAATTGAATTGTCCTTTTTTTTAACTAAATTGTCCTTTTTTAATCGCTATTTTATTATTTCTGTAAACTTCTAGCCATTTAGAAGCTGCAAAACATAAAAATGCTGTCATCGCCAGCAGTTCAAGCAAACAATTGACAAACCTTTTTAAAACTATAAATTTTAATGATAAGGAAAAAGAGTTGGCGGTCGTCGAAGGTACTTGGGCTTATCACTCAGCACAATTATTCATTTCGCTCAAATGATTGCACCTCAAAATTAATTAAATCATGCTTCGAACAAAAATTTTCATGTGCTCGAACAAAATGTGAAGCAATAATTACAAATATATTTAAACCTGTTTCATTAATAATGTTGAAGTAACTTGTGGAAAAAAAATATGCAGATGCAGATAAAATTGAAGAGTGAAGAAAAAATAATACAGCAGTGGATCAAAAATGGGTGGAAATTTTTGGATATTTCAATGAAAAAAATATTGCATTTAATAATATAAAGAAGCTTGTAGAATTTTCTTTGTGTCTGCCAGCGTCTAATGTGCCAACAGAAAGAATATTTTTAATTATAAATAATTTTTGGACATCGGAAAAGTCCCAACTGAAAATAAATACTTTAGAATCACTTTTAATAACAAAGTGCAATTTTCAAATGAACTGTGCCGAATTTAATTTTTTTTAACGAATAAAAGTGATATATTAAAAAAAAATACATTCTACAGAAAAGTATCTACCATAGTTTTTAAAATAATTTAATCAACTATTTTTAAATATAGACACTTTTTTAAAGCCGTGTGAATTTCTGGGCATATTTTATTTTTATAAACATTAAAATAAGTATGTTAAAACTTGTACTAGTCACTAGTAATTTTATATTATATAATAATATTATATAACTTATGTGTAATATATAAAATAAAACGTAAACTTAGTGTAAATACCAAAAATTTTTATTTCATTTCTAAATGTCCTTACTTTTTCGTTTAAAAATATGGTCACCGTATGTATATAGGCAATTAAGCATATTAGTTTAAATAACTTCCATGTATAAATGCCTATCAATTTCGACATTTTTGTCGAGGCAATTATCCGTGGAATACTGTACATTTATTTTATTTATAATGCACACGATCTATATTATTTATGTAGAAAATTCACATTTCAAATAATGTAGGCGGTAATACTCGCTTTTTTCAATTAAATAGGCACAACTCTCAATAATACCAATTATGTGAAAGAATACGACTGAAAAACTTATAATCGCACTGGAACAACTAAAAATAACACTTTTAAATTGACAAAAATAAGCAAAACGAGTTACATACATATATATAAATAGACATAACTGTAGTTTTCAAGATAAGCAAGACAGTGATGGATACCATAATTTCGTGGTCGGTAAAGATGTCATCTGTGTACCGATTTTTGAAGAAAAAAAACGCGATTTTGAAAAATTTTGAGTTGTGACTCTTTATGATTTAGTGTGCGATATGTATGATATGTATGTTATAAATGATTTCAATCTTATTTGAATGAATGGACATTTCTTCTTGATATAAATAACAATATATGCGATGAAAAAGTAGGTGTAAAACAATCAGCGTCTTTGGCCCTATATTATGTGCTATAATATGAATCCTCTCAGAGAGAACTTGATATATCAAAAAAAAAAAAAAACATTCGTGATTTATTGACTGCTTAATATTTTCTTTTATATGTATTTTAACATTTTATTTGCTTAATAACACCTAAGTTCTTTTCTCTTCTAATTAAATTTAATACATATTTTTAGAAATTTCGTTTTTGTGGAGATGGAGATTGTCCTGATTGGGTTGTGGGTGAAATTATTTCAACTCTTTCAGTTTTGGAAGTACAGCAACTGAAAGCACTAGCAGATTTAGTTGCCAAAAAAATATTGGGTCATAATTTTAATGTAAGTTTTTCATTTATTTTTAAATTTTAAAATCCTACATACATAATAATAATACATATTATGTACTTATTACGTTTCTTATATAACACTAGGAAAGTGAAGTAAAGACCCTTACTTCCGCAGTTTCGTCGGATGGAAAAACTGCAGTGGCATGTATTCACTTTTTATTGAACAATGCGGCTAAACATAATGCTAGTGAACTTGTATTTAATGAGGAAATGCAACAATTAGGCTTACCTAAAGAACACGCCGAGGCCATGTGTAGTGTTTTGGCTCTACATTCTCCAGCCATTTGTCAACGTTTAATTGATAGAGCTTTTAAAAGTATTTATATGTTTATATAACTCTTAATATCCCCTAAACTTATGATATATATATATATATATGTGTATATTTCAGTAAATGAATTGTCCTCGATACGGTACTTACCTTCGACTGGTAAAAGTATTAACTGCAGTCGTTTTGAAATAAAAATTAACAAGGAGTTAGTATACGGCTTACCACAAAATACAACACATGTAGTAAACATAGACAACGGGCAATTAAAAGTTTTATTAGATGAATTAAAATATGCTCGTGGTATTATGGAAAAATATAATAATAAAAATTCAAATAAAGATTAGGTTTCAATTAAATATAATTATACAACAGCTGTCAGTTTAAATTAAAGACCTGCTGCAATTATCTCTGGTTTTCTGATAATTCAGTAACAATTATCTATTTACTGGTGGTCTAAAGGTGTAACTGGGTAATTTCTTTGTTTAGAATTTTGGTAAAAATTTCTATTGAAAATTACCGGAACACTTTTTATAAAAATATGTTAGTGCCCAAAACCGCCTGCAGACGGATACATTTAATGCTTACTTACGGGTACATTTAATACTTACTTACTTGCTTTCCAAATGCTGTTTTGCTTTCTTTTTGTACTTTATTTAATTCGGGGAAGTCCAAAAATGAGTCTTGTTTTATTCGCAATATATGCTGATGGTGTGGGCAGCTAAAATTTTCATTTGAAGTTGAAAAATTGTGAAATGCAGACTAAATAATTATTTTGCAGAAAGTGTGAATTTTAAAAAATCAAAAAAATAAAATATTAAAAGTGGTAAAAGGTTAAAAACAAAATTATTGGTGTGTTGCTCTGATAGTGCAAAGAAAAAAAAAATGCCCCAAGTTTTTTATTGACCTCGCATGGGCTACCTTGCGGAGGCGGTTTTAGGACAATTCAAATAAATACACATATATCTCTAAGGTGAACTTTGAAGTGAAATAAAATAGACATGGAGCGCCGACAAATGCAAATATTATCGTCGTTCTCTGATGAAATTGGCAAAATTTTGGACTTTTTAAATTTCGATAGCAACACTGACATAGAAGGAGACGGCTTGGGTGATAGTACTTGCGAGACCAATTGCAAGGCGATAAATAGAGTGTTTAATATGTCAGATTCAATGCGTTACTCCAAGTGGAAATCATGCGTCATTGACAACATTTTTATCTCCCACTTCGATTGAGTTCAATACTCCCCGATCAAAACCTAAACGCAACGTGCCTGCAGAGCAGGATGCCATTCAGTCTAAAGGTAGAATTATGGGTGAATCTGGGGAGTTTATTGGATTTGTTTCGGATATAGATCCCAAATCTAACAATTTCAAGAAAATCTTGTGGCTCCAAAAGAACTTAGTGCTGGATAACGCTGCGATTGCATTTTCCGAGCCCGAACTAGACCTTAGAAATCTTAATACGACTTTCAAATGCTTTGAGTACTTTTTGGGTGACACTATTATTGATTAAATTGTGAAACAATCAAATATAAATATCACTCAAAAAGATATAAGAACTTCCTTCTCTACAACCAATTCAGAAATTCGTTAATTTTACTTTTTATGTTTTATCCAAGTGTCTGTTCATATTGAAGCGAATGTGCATTTCAAACAATCCAATATACTATGCCAAGAAATCCTTTTGAGAAAATACGAATTAATCTGCATTTTAAGACAATAGTAAACAATGAATGTTTTAATCCGTTCCAATGACTCAACGTATATGTGTAGATGAACAAATGTGTGCAATAAAGATGAAGATTCGACAGTATTTGCCAGATAAGCCACACAAATGGGGAATAATAATCCTATGGGTGGTGTTGATCTCATGGATGGTCTTGTTGGTCGTTATAAAATTCCAGGGAAGAGCAACAAGTATACAAATCGAGTGTTCGTACATTTGCTTGACTTAGCTATGGTAAACGCCTATATTTTGTTTAACAGAATGACACGTTTTCCGTAATGACACGTTTTCCGCTGATATGCCGGGGTAGGTCAGTGTCGGAAACATAAATTAATTTTCTCTTTAAAAGATGCAACAGTTTGTTTATATTTTAAGAATTTAAATTATTTATTTCAATTAAATAAATTATTGTAAAACGTGTGTTTAGCTTCAGGGATCAATTAAAATATATGTGTATGTACAATAATAATATAAAAAAAAGGATAAAATTCAATGCCTCACACGGTCACTGGATGTCAGGGAAGACCGTATACCCCGAACACCATGTAAGACTCCAAGGGTGGTTGTGGTACTGGCCACCAGATATTCTCCCTGTCGAAGTGGATAATACCAACTCCGACAGTGAGTCACCCTTGTACCCGTTGCGCTTACTACCTCGACAGTTGGTGTCGTACACAATATTGATTGTCTGGCCTTTTATGCCATTCGTAGTAATATGAAACAATACACACTCGTACTCAAGTTATATATTATAATTATCATAGATGATAATTATCATAAATGATAATTAATATATCCATAAATAAAATATTAACCTTCTTATGTCCTTACATATAATACATATTTTACATACATAAATATTATCACCTGATCATAATTTCTTTTTATGTATAACCTTTTGTTATTTTGTTTTTTAATAACCTCTGTTTGTATTTGAATATCAGCACTTCATCTTATGTTTACTTTTTCCATATGTAACATTTCTTTGACTTTTTCTTCTTTTTATACATAAGTAATATTTTAGATCCAGTTAATTTTGTACATATACTTTTTTCTTATATTTAACTGTTTAATTCCTGAATTATATATAATTATTTAGCATATAAATACTGCTTAAGATAATGAAATAAAATTAATCAATAACAAGTCTTATTGATCATCAAAAGTGTTTTGTTTCTTTTGCTAAGCTGAAAATTTTTAATAGTAAATTCTAACAATCCAATTCATAATAACTCCTTAATTTAGGTTTTATGCATTCATTAGTTATGAGACGTTATCTGTCTTACAGGGTGTTTTTTTTTAGAGGCATAGAACTTCGAATTGAAATAAAACACAAGAAAATCGTTTTAATGTCCATCAATTTGGCTTTATTGGAAGGATAATTTTAATGTTTAAATATGATTTCGGGCATGTGGGCGCCGCGGCTAGCTCGAATAAAGCCAATTCTACAGGTCCAATTTTCAACCACTTTTTCGAGCATATGGGGCCGTATGTTGGCAATAACGAAACGAATGTTGGCTTCCAAGTCCCCTAACGTTTCTGGTTTGTTGGCGTAGACGAGCGACTTCACATATCCCCAAAGAAAATAATCCAATGGTGTCAAATCACACGATCTTGGTGGCCAATTGACAGGTCCATTCCGCGAAATTATGCGCTCATCGAATGTTTCCTTCAATAATTCGATTGTGACGTGCGCTGTGTGGCATGTAGCGCCGTCTTGTTGGAACCACAACTCATCCACATTCATGCCATCCAATTCGGGAACAAAATAGTCGGTTATCATGGCTCTATACCGGTCTCCATTAACGGTAACTTACTCTCCAGCATTATTTCGGAAGAAGTATGGCCCAATGACTCCACCAGCCCATAGAGCACACCAAACAGTCAGTTTTTGTGGATGTAATGGCGTCTCAAGGGTCTCATGTGGATTCTCTTCACTCCAAATGCGGCAATTTTGCTTGTTGACGTAGCCATTCAACCAAAAATGAGCCTCATCACTGAACAAAATTTTGCGATGAAAATCAGCATCGAGATCAATCTCATTTTCGGCCCATACACCAAAATCACGACGCATTGCATGGTCTCGCGGCTTTAATTCTTGCACAAGCTGGATCTTGTAAGGTCGCAAGCCAAGATCTTTGCGCAAAATCTTCCATAAAGTTGATGGACAAAGCTCCAATTGCTGTGCACGGTGGCGAATCGATTCATTCGGGTTCTCTTCAACACTTTGCTCTACAGCGGCAATTGTTTCTTCGGTGCGCACTGTTCGACGTCTCTGCGGATGCGTATTATCACATAGAGTAAACGTAGTGCGAAAACGATCCATGGTTAACCGAATTAATTGCTCTGATGGACGATTATGCCGACCATAAAATGGACGGAGCTTGTGGTAAACTTCGCGAACTGAACCATTATTTTCGAAATAAATTTGCATGATTTGCAAGCGTTGTTCTTTTGTCAACCTGTTCATGATGAAATGGCAAACCAAACTAAATATTAATCACTTGACAGCTGACAAAATGGCCGCCAGTTAAAAAAGTGATGCCAACTTAAAGTTCTATACCTCAATAAAAAACACCCTTTATAAGCTCAAAATAAAAAATCTTATTCATAAACCTTTCATAGGAGCATGTAATACAAAATGAAAACAATATTTTTGCCATTTAGAAATTAAATTTTGTACAGAGACTGCAATTATTTGCTATTATACGAAAATTTTTAATTATGTGAATTTAAATATGTACATATCGATGGTTTACTAACGCAACCTCGTAACTCAAAAACTACTACTTTTCAGGAGCGACAAAAAAGTTTTTCTAACAAATATTTGAACATTTTTACAAGATATTTTTTCATAATCGTAGAAAATGTAAAACTTTTGATTTATTTTCAAGACAACTATTCTGTTAAAAATAATTAACTGTAAGATATTGACCCTTTTTTGAGATACGATTTTGCTGCACTGAAAAAATGTTTTAAAATGATAGATACGAGGTTGCGTTTTTTTTTAAATAAAACCACATTTACAAACTTTTTTTTTGTTTAAATATTTTAAGTTAAATTATATTTGATATTTTTACTATTATAGTAAGTATTAATATATTGTTTATTTTTTATTATTTATAGCAAAATAGACAACTTACATACATTTTAATGGAAAATAAAATAATGTTTGTGTATTGTTCTGACATAGTTCCAGTATGAAATATATGTACTTATTTTTTAGTGGTATTTATTGTTTGGTTACCGTAAATATTTGTACTTTTGATTAGATAATGAAATTTCTTCTATATATAAGACCTTAATTTCGACGTCAATAGGATATTTCATATTTAAACGTTGAAGAAAAATTTTCCACTCACTATCAAAAGATAGTTTAAACATTATATTATCCTTGCAGTATTTCAATCCTCTTTTCTGTAATACAGTAGAAGAATAGTTTTTAAAAAAACTTAAAATCCAAGTTCTTTTTTAACAAAATTACAAGGTGCGTATGATTGGTTTTTTGTACGCCTCTCGATAGCAGAATGGGTACTACGCTTAACTAAATATTTTTAATAGGCATCTACATTGTTTTTTGCAGTAAATTGAAATAAAGCATTAGTATTTGTTACGTTAAGGTTCTGAGCACTGCACTGTAAAACACAATCGGCATGGTAAGCTCGACTTCGGTTTTAAGAAAATCAATTAGACAGGAAGCAAAAATGTTTCCATCCATACCGCCTTCACCTTAGTGCCAGACGTAGCATAATACATACCTGTTAACTAGGTTGTATACTTTGAACTGATGACATTTTAATTTGTGCTTTTTGCACTTGCAGGTAAATATGGTATTATCTGCACAGCTTAAACATGTACCGTGAAAGCTTTTATTTTTTCAGCAACATCCTTAATTTTATCATTATTTACTTCATCCCTAGCACGATTTTTTTCTATAACATGATTGTCATTATAGATATGTGGTGTATTAGATGGTGTATTTTAAATAATTACACTTGATATGTTTACTTACAAATTATATTTTATTAATAAAATATGTTGATTAATTTATATTTTTAGTTTTATTATTTTATATCTTAAAAAATATATTTCATCAATGATTAATTATTTAAAGGCCCAACCTTATTGCATCGATGCCAAATGGAGAAGAAGAAAGTTGCTTTTTTGCATTCTAATAAGAAGTTATTTTAAAACATGTGCAAACTGGTTATTGATTACAAGTGAAATTAGGCAATTGATAGTTACAGGGCGTCACAGCTACATACATGTTTTTATTTTTATAAGGGAAACAGATATATCAAAAATCTTTTCGAAATTGAAATATTGCTATATTTGACATATTTTTTGTATAAAAAAATCTATAGCTAGCTCTTTCATTAACTGCAATATAACGTTTGTAATTTTTTAAGAAATCACGGTAAACATCTTCCTATATATGTATATACATTTTAGTAGTATCTTTACTGCAGTAGTATGACTCTATTTTGGGTAACTTATTAAAAAAGTTTGAAATATTTATCTTCTAAAACCAATTCGACTTTCAAATCATTATAAAATAAATAAATAAAAAAAATCATAATTTTTATAAATTTAAAAATGTAAATGCTATGGTTAATAAACTGCATAGTATTTGTTTTTTCATTAAAAGACCATAAATCTAAGAGTTAATTATTAATAATTATTTCACATAAAAGCAAGAATAAAATTATTTGTAATTTTTCTAGTGAAGACAGTAAAATTATGCGTCGCCTTTTACTTTAAGATACGAGGTTGCGTATGCAAAATTATCATCAGTTGAGATACGAGGTTGAATAATATTGAATAAAAACAAAACTAATAAACATTTTCACTTATAACTTTGCAAAATTGTTGTTTGGTATTAACTGATTACTTTTCCGGTTAAAACACAAAATCGCAAAAAATCGAGTTACGAGGTTGCGTTAGTAAACCATCGATATGTATGTACCTCTACTTGCAATTATATTAGTGGAATAATATTGTAATACTACATTATTCCACTTTTATTTATACAATATCCAATCCAACCCACAAATGTCGTTTTATTGTACGGTTAAAGTAGGTAGAACCTACAATAAAAAATTCTCATTTGTAAATGGTTTATGAGAGCGTTATGACATTGATTGTTGTTTATGAATACAAAATTAGGAGATTTTGCTTATAATGCTCTTATAAGCACGTTTTATCTCATTATGAATTAGACTGTAAGTATTTAATCTTATTACAAAACTCTCACAACGATGTTGACCAACAAACACTAAATCTACGAGAGTGAGAACAACCATAACAACAACAACCGACTGGCAGGCATTCAACAACATCAACCAGTAGTGCAATTCACTAAGCTTTTTTAACAACAATTGTTTCTTTTAAAAATGTTAACCACAAAATTAACCATTCTGCTATTCACTAATACTTTAACGATTTCTGTTGTCGTCTAAAGTCAGTTGTTTGAATCAGCTGTTATTTTTAACCAAATAAATTGTGGTTTATTAACGCCAACATTTTTGGTGCGGTTTAATGTGTTTTTAGAAAAGTGTTTATATAAATAATAAATTATAATTTTAATAAAAAAATATAATGGCTTTTGAGTATTTAGCCTATAATTTATCTATTCTATCAAAATAAATAAAATAATAAAAAAACTGTTTACCGTGGCTAAAAATAAGTTAGTGAATCACATAGTGGTTAGAGCAAACATCAAAATGTGTGGTTAAGGCGGGTTTAGACGGTAATACAAGTCGTACGTAAAATCAAAGAGAAAATATTATGAAATTCCATCCGTATTTTAAAAATGAGAGTAAAAATCTTAC
The DNA here is from genome assembly GCA_963576795.1 of Metopia argyrocephala. NCBI lineage: Eukaryota > Metazoa > Arthropoda > Insecta > Diptera > Sarcophagidae > Metopia > Metopia argyrocephala. The sequence continues at coordinate 90,339,620 of OY756209.1, read as the reverse complement.
GACAGATATTTTTTACGTTTACACGGTTAGTAAAATACCAAAACAAACTAAAATGAAAACATAAAATGCACATACACATGCACACAAAATTTACATGCATTGTGAACACATTTAACATAAACAATCAAAAACATAAAAATGCATCCCTGATCTAATGAAATGTGATGGTTTTTTAAAAAATTTCAAAAAACGAAGAGAGCCGTACGACTGTCAAATTTTCATCCGTATTTTCTCTCAATGTCGTACGGTCTCATTACATATCAAGTTTACACGATATTATTCATTCTCTTCTACACAAAAATTTGACATATCGTACAACTTGTATTACCGTCTAAACCCCCCTTTAATGGTAAAGCATGTTGAAAGTTTTAAAAGTTAGTGAATCGCACTACAGAACGCACGTTTTGCGACTGTTATTATTAGCAGTAAACAACGCACAGTGGGCCAGACCGTCTATGTTTCAGTAAAATTATTTACCATATAAATACACATATTATATCTAATGATATATTAATAATGATTTACAGCCTGTTTTTAGAACACGAATGGTTTTTGACATTCGTCTTTTTATATGAGAAACACTAACAAATTTTAGTGTTTTTGTTGTTGCTTCACATATAAAAAGACGAATGTCAAAAACCATTCGTGTTCTAAAAACAGGCAGTAAATCATTATTAATAAACACAATATCGTATAATCTATACAAATAAAAATCAATGTTGTTCCTTGGTCATCTCATCAGTTGAGAAATTTGGACCAATTTTGACGATTTTTTCTGTATAATAATCGTCGTGATCCAACTTAGGTTCTTACGGAAAGAAAATGTTTCCCCGCCCACTTTTACGCCCATTCTTTTTGATTTACCTAAAATCGGAAAACGGCTTCATCAATTTAACTAATTTTCCTTCCAAATTTTTATATTAATCCATTTTAGGTTCTCCCCGAGAGAAAAATTTGCAACGCCTACTTTTACGCCCACTTATCACTAAATACTAATTTTTGTATATCTTCAGAACGGTTATAGCTAAAGTGTACGAATTCAGTCTGAATGACTTCATGGGAAAGGCAAATCATCATTCAGAAAGTGGGCGTGACACCTCCCATGCAAGTTAAAAATTGAATTCTTTATAAATACGTATCGTTAGGAGTGTTGAAGCTAAAGTTTCTGAATTTGGTGTAATTGATTTCGAAGTCATTAAAAATTATCAGTAGAAATAACGGCGGACAAGTAGACGTTGTAGCTTTCAGACAAACTAACTATTGAGTTCAGTATATCTTGAAATCAGTAACAATTAAAGTTTCTGAATTCGGTCTATATTAAAATTAATGAATAATGAATACAAAAAATTAATGACGAATGAAATTAAGATACTACTTTAATGATAATAATACATTAGCGAGAAAGACCTCGGCTGGGTAACACGGTGTGGCTTATTATGTGTAGACAAAAGCGAATAGGCTGACTTTTGTCGTCACAATCAACAAGCCTAATGCAAATGATAGGCAATACACGCTGCCAAACTTCCCAGTAGAGATAGAATCCGTACTTTGCTCGCAGATTCCTTTATTGCAAAAAGCTCCAAGGCGCCAATATCAAGATCTAAAAAAACTGTAAAAGATTGTACCGGTAAAAAATCCTTTCTACCGCCTGCAGATGTCTGTTACGATGGTAAAAAAAAACTTGTAAATCCGTTGGTTAAAATTCCGAAGCTAAAATTGTATTCCGAAAGTGTAATTTAAACTTAGGTTTTTTTAATCACATGGACTGTTTCTACGATTTTCACCACAAATAGCTTAAACAAACAGTAACTTTCTTGTATTATTATAAAAAAAATTAAATTGAAAGGAGGTTTACTTGCTACACGCTTTAGTTAAAATATGTTCTGTTAAGAGCCTAAGACTCGGGTTCGAATCTCAGGAGAGGTGTGATCAATTTAATTTTTGGTTTTTATCAGAAAACGCTTTAATTAGATCAAATTTAACTGCAATGTTATTTTTTGGTAATTAAAGAAGAAATGATGTCCGTGAAGGAATAGTACACTAGCCAAACTGAACAATTGTTTTCGACTCCAGCTACGGTAGTCTCATCAGAGTTCTTTGTGTCCTGTGCATATTCAAGACCAAACATCAACTTTTTAACTCACACTTTTTTGGAAATCGCATACTGAAATTATTACCGTATGTACATACATTTGTATGAGTTAGTCGAAGTAAAGTCACACAACAGTTTATATCATATTCTCCTTTTCTTACCATCATTGCTGTTCTTGTAATTGTCATCTTATTTGGATGAAACAGAATTACAAATTTATTTTGTTTGTCGACTAATGTGGATAAGGTAGAATAAAGGGCAAAAACAAAATAAATTTGTAATTCTGTTTCATCCAAATAAGATGACAATTACAAGAACAGCAATGATGGTAAGAAAAGGAGAATATGATATAAACTGTTGTGTGACTTTACTTCGACTAACTCATACAAATGTATGTACATACGGTAATAATTTCAGTATGCGATTTCCAAAAAAGTGTGAGTTAAATAGTTGATGTTTGGTCTTGAATATGCACAGGACACAAAGAACTCTGATGAGACTACCGTAGCTGGAGTCGAAAACAATTGTTCAGTTTGGCTAGTGTACTATTCCTTCACGGACATCATTTCTTCTTTAATTACCAAAAAATAACATTGCAGTTAAATTTGATCTAATTAAAGCGTTTTCTGATAAAAACCTAAAATATGTTCTTTTTTAAATTAAATGAAAAAATTGATGTACAATTTTTTGGATTCTATTTCCAAACCCGCCTAGAGACGAACTAAGTGTTTGGAGCTATAACTCTCGATCTGACCAAAACAAATTTTGTTTGCCTAAATATCCTTCACTTTTACAACAAGTCAAACCCAGAAAACATTTTTTAATCCATGAATCTATGAAGAGCCAATCAAATTAAATACAGCTTTAAAACTGTGACATGATTAACAAAATATATGAGTTTGGAGTTCAAAATGCACATTAAAAAATTTTAAAGTTTTGAAAAAAATTTAGTACAAAAAAATTATTTGTAGTGCATTTACTCCAAACTCAAATCAACAAATTACCAGTGCCTCGTTTCTGTATTACTCGACTCGAGTAATATCTCATCTAAAAAAAACTGTAAAAGATTGTACCGGTAAAAAATTCTTTCTACCGCCTGCAGATGTCTGTTACGATGGTAAAAAAAAAACTTGTAAATCCGTTGGTTGGTTGGTTAAAATTCCGAAACGAAAAAATTGAAACAAAAACACAAAAAGAGCTGTTTCTCACATACGTGTTTCTGTATTTAAATTAATGCGCGAACTATCTGTCATTTATGTCATTTTCCAATTATTATTGGAAAAATGTGAGCAAAAGTGTTTCTGTATCTTTTTCTTTGTGAAAACTGAACCGAATGAACTGTCAAAATAAACCGCATATTAAAATGGTGCGAAAAGTATTTTGCAAAAAAAACACAATTTTTGTATTTTGTACCTTTTTTAAATAATATTGTGTGGCTTTTTTATTAAAAATAATATTGAGTAGCTTTTTTTAATAAAAATAATATTGTATTGCTGATTTCCTTTCCACCAAGTTACTGGAGAAATCTCATCAAAACAGCTCTAGGGAAAAGTTTGCCCAGAAATCATTTTTGGCCTTGTAATTAGCAAAAGCTTTATTTTTAGAGCCTGTGAAAATGTGTGCATGAAATCCAATGCATCTACCTCCTTGTGTCTTAGGATCTAGCAAATTCGCAGCTAAATGTATCGGTTTTAAGGCTTTTTTTTTAAATCGTGTATTCAATATGGTTGATAGTTTAGTTTTTTCGGCATCATTTAGTATCAAAGTTGAAGCAACTCTAATTAAAGCCTACTTTTAATTTCATTTAAGTGCCATAAACACAGTGATTAGCTGTTATTATTAAAAATGTTTGTAAAGAGTTACGGCCTTTAAGTATCTTGAAAAATGAGGACGTCAGCAAACTATACACGGTATATGGTACCTAGCATTAGGCATTTAAGTTAAGTTTTAATAAATTCGATCATGAAACGTCAAGTAAGTAAACATATTGTCCAGGGGCGGACTAAGGCCTAGGCACTTGCCTTGGTCTCATAATTTTTTGGGCCCGAAAACTAGGTTTTTAATTTATATAATTTATTTTTATTTAGCAGAAAAACGTAATATTCATAATAATTGCTGAAATGTATTCAAATTATTCCCAGTTGTTGATTGATGAAGTCGACAAGTGTGGGTAATTCTTTCAATTTGCATTCTACTTTAGTTCCTATTGTAGTATACAATAGGATTTTCCTTTTAAGGGCTTTAACTGACCACCTAAGCTTCTGAGTGCGCTGTCAAATACTTCAAACCAATTTAATTTTTCCATATCAATATGAAATAAACTATTTACAAATTACTTACTTACTTAGCTGGCCATAACAACCCGTTAACGGGTTTTGGCCTGCTTAAGCACTAGTCTCCAGGCGCTTCTGCTTAGCGCGCGCCTTCTCCAGTTGGTCACACCAATTGACGACAGGGCTTCATCAACTTGGTCCTGCCAACGTAAACACGGTCGTCCTCTACGCCGACGTCCAGTGACCTTCGCATCGAAAACTTTCTTCGCTGGAGCAGATTCTTCCATCCGAACAATGTGTCCGAGCCAGCGTAGCCGCTGCATGTTAATACGCTGGACAACGCCTACATTGCCGAGGAGCTCACAGAGCTCATGGTTGGTTCTAATGCGAAACTCATCGCCATGCCTTAGAGGACCAAAAGTCTTACGAAGAACTTTTCTCTCGAACACCCCCAGGACCGCTGCATCGGCACAAGACAGCGTCCATGTTTCCGCACCATAGAGAAGCACCGGGAGAATAAGCGACTTGTAGAGTGTTAATTTCGTCGCACGAAAGAGGTCTCTATTACTAAACTGCCTACCGAGACCGTAGTAGCACCTGTTGGCCAGTGTGATTCTTCGCCTGATCTCTAGACTGACATCATTCTTGCTGGTAATGGCGGTGCCAAGGTAGATGAACTCCTTGACCACATCGAATGTATAGTTGCCGGCTGTAACCTGGGAGCCGATACGATCAACGTCCCTACTCGTCGACAACATGTACTTCGTCTTGCTCTCATTTACCGCCAGACCCATTTTTGCAGACTCCCGTTCAATAGCATTAAAGGCTGCGGTGACATCTCGCTTGGTATGCCCAATGATGTCTATATCGTCTGCATACGCAAGGAGCTGGACACTTTTGTTAAAAATAGTGCCATTACGATGCACACCCGTCTTTCGCAAAACACTCTCCATGACGAACTTGAAGAGGTCGCAGGATAAGGGATCGCCTTGTCTGAAACCTCGCACGGTATTAAAAGGCTCGGAGAGGTCTTTTCCTACCTCGACGGAGCTGCGGGAATTACTCAACGTCATTCTGCACAGTCTTATCAATTTTGCAGGAATACCGAGCTCAGACATTGCTGCATATACGCGATCCCTTATCGGGCTTTCGAACGCTGCCTTATAGTCGACAAAGAGGTGGTGTGTCGACTTGACTTTCATGAGTCTTCTCCAGGATTTGTCGCAGTGTGAATATCTGGTCAATGGTGGACTTACCAGGTCTGAAGCCGCACTGATAAGGTCCAATCAGTGAGATGGCGAATGGCTTCAGTCGTTCACACAATACTCTCGTAAGAACCTTATATGCGATAGGAAGAAGGCTTATACCCCTGTAGTTAGTGCATATTGTGGGGTCTCCCTTTTTCAGGATCGGACAGAGGGCACTGAGATTCCAATCATCGGGCATACTTTCCTCCAGCCATATTCTGCAAATGAGCTGGTGCATGCACCTAACCAGCTCATCGCCTCCATACTTAAAGTGTTCAGCGGGCAGACCGTCAGGTCCGGCTGCTTTGTTGTTCTTCAGTCGCCATATGGCAACCTTGACCTCTTCATGGCTGGGGGACGGAATCTCGAACTCGTCGTTAATGATTGGGTCCGGCACAGCATCTCTAGGGGCGGAATTTGTGTCGCCATCGCCCTGCAGTAGATTAGAGAAGTGCTGTCTCCATAATCTTAGTGTTCCTTGTGCATCTGTAAATAGGTTACCATGTTCGTCTCTGCAGGAGGTTGCTCCGGGCTTAAAACCAGTAGTAAGACGCCTTATCTTTTTATACAAATTTCGAGCATCATTTCTACTCCTGCACATCTCGATTTCCTTCCTTCACGCCTTCCTTGCTCTCTTTTCTTCTTTCTAAATAGGCGTCTCTCTTCCCTCCTCTTCTCTCTGTACACCTCCACCGTTGCTCTTGTAGTGGTGGACTGCAACTTTCTTCTGTAGGCAGCATTCTTTGCCGCAGTGGCCTCACGACACTCTTCATCGTACCATTGGTTTCTGCGGGGAGGACGCTCAAAACCAAATATTGTTTCGGCAGCGTTGCGCAGAGAGTGAGCAATGTGAGACCACTGTCCACCAATACTTTCGAGAGAGGACGGGATGCAATGGAGCTCATTAGAAAGACGATCGGAGAACGACCTGGCTGTCTCTTGTGATCGCAGCTTTTTGATGTCCAGCTTCCCTCGAACACTAGAACGTCCCATATTCGCTGCGCATATGCGCAGTCGCATCTTGGCTGCGAAAAGATAATGGTCCGAGTCGACATTCGGACCTCTAAATATGCGCACGTCTAGTATACTAGATACATGCCTTCCATCAATCACAATGTGATCGATCTGGTTGGTTGTTGATCGATCGGGAGCGAGCCAGGTGGCCTTATGGATATCGAGATGCTGGAACCTGGTGCTACAAACTACCATGTTTCTTTCGTCGGGGCGTGAGCGCAAATAAGGCTGATGTTATAAAATTTCGCCCTCATCCGGATCGTAGCTATTCTTTCGTTCCGAGACAAGATGGCGAAGTCTCTTGCTAACTACGAATCCGCAGCTAAATTCACGTCTGTTATCATGACAGCTGTGGTAGATGTTACATGTTGCTTGCCTTGTACAACCCTGTCCTATCCATCGCATTTCCTGGATGGGATAAAATAAAATTATAAAATTATGAATCCAAGTGAGTATGAGTTTGATGTCAACATTGGACTCATATTTATTGCAACCTTTATTAATGAATCAATAATAATTGTGTGAGTATGAGTGAGTCAGAGTAGTTGAACTTTAACTACGTGTACGCACTTATATTTAACATTTTATAAGTGCTTATGAATCGCTAAAAATGCTGATCTCTGCAATTAAGCAACCCTGTTTATCGCACTTGATCTAACAACTACTGCAAAGTATTGCCAAAACAGCTTTTTATAGTAAATAGCGGTATTGCCAGAATGAATTTAAATATATAAATCTAACAGTCTAATTCATAATAACTCTTTAATTTAGGTTTAATCATACATTATGAGACGTTATCTGTCTTATAAGCTCAAAATAAAAAGTCTCATTCATAAACCTTTCATATGAACAAATTAACTAATAAACGATTTTAATGTCATGCTGGCAATACCATGATGTTATTTCAGCATAGTGATGCACAATAAAAGCTATCGCTTACTTTGGTAGTTTTTTAATATTCATAAAAATAATGTTATAGTAACACAATTATACATAAAATAGATGTGATTGAAATAATATTTACTGCTGTTAAAAAATAACTAAAACAAACTGAAAAAGTTTCCTTTGAAATTTCCTTTTTTTAATTCATGTATAAAGTAATCGAATACTACCATCCTCTTTTTGGTTTGTGCATCACTATTACTTATGTTAAACTTTTTTTTATATCAAAATTTGGTAAAATGGAATTGTAAACTGGAGAGAAAGAAAGATTTACATTCGTAATTTCTACAGGAACTGATGTCAGAGCCTTTGAAGGAAAGAAATGGCATATGTAAGACAAAATAGAAACAACTTCTTGGCCATTTAGAAATTTTATTTTGTACAGACACTGCAATCATTTGCTATTATACGAAAATTTTTAATTATGTAAAGTTAAATATGTATATAAGTACCTATTCTTGCAATTTTATTAGTTGTATTTATTGTAATACTATATTATTCCACTTTTATTTATACAATATCCAATCTAACTCACAAATGTCGTGTTATTGTACGGATAAAGTACCTAGAAACCTACAATAAGAATTTCTTATTAATAAATGGTTTATGAGAGCGTTATGACACTATTTCTTGTTTATGAATACAAAATTAAGAGATTTTGCTTATAAAGTACGTTTTATTTCATTATGAATTTGACTGTAAGTCTGTTTCTTTACTCTACATTGGGCGTCCGCGGGATCCCAATTTTACCAAAAAGCGTTCCAGTACACAAAATTTGGGTAAATGAGAGAAGTTTTGAGAGAGTAACATTCTTCTTCTTCATGCAACCCGTACTTTTTCTTCGGACTAGTTTGTGCAAGTAAACAAATAATCAGCTGTTTAAAAAATAATAGAAAAATGAAAAGTACAGAAAACTAAAAAAAATTTTAAAAGTTGAATTAAAAAATATTTATAAACCTGCAGTGAAAGGCTTATAGTTAAATTTAATTCAATATTTATATAAAATAGTTTTTTTTGTCTTAGTTAACATGTATAATTCGAATTATTGTCGTTTATTTTTTGCGAAAGTACATGTTCAATATGTGTGTGTGTGTGTGACATAAAGATGTGTTTTTCATATATTTATGTGAATGAGTAAAATATTTGCTTTTTTGCGTTCCCGTGTTTTTGGGTAAATTTGTCTCTTATTGAGAGAACTTATTGTTTACTCTCTATTTACCGAACTTTACCCAAAAAGTAAAGAAACACATATTATGTAGAACTGCATTACTATTAAGCGATCCTGTATTACCACACTTGAACAAAAACATATAATCATGGTATGAGAGATATTTGTAACCGACAAAAAAAGTGAAAGTGAGTTTTATTTTGAGCGAAAAAAATAAAAATCATAAATAATGATTATTTTTGAGTTTTATTTCTTTTGCTCAAAAATAATGATTATGGCTGATTTTTATTAATATTACTCAAAAATAATCATTACCATTGAAGAAAATCTTTAAAACTCACAATATAATCATTATTGTGTAATTTTTATTATAAAACTCATAATGATTACGGTCCCTGGTATTTCCTTTTAAATAAAATGAAACTCACCCTAAATTAAATTCTTAAGTATGTTAACAAATGAAATTTTAAGGGAATGTGGTGATTTATATTTCTTAATGACAAAGTCCCTCAATCAAGACAAATTAGAAAACACTTTTTCTGTATTACGGCAAAAAGGTGGCAACAATAACAACCCTTCCGTAGCCGAATTGAATAACATTTTGGCAAAATTAATGGTAACTAAAATAATTCAGTCAAGTTCGTCCAGCAATTGTCTGCATTTAAAAGACGAGATAACGCAAGTTGATGCCAACTTTGAAGCAGATTTATGTATTGAACATAAAGAACCAAGTTACAATAAAATTGATGACGTTGATTTCGACAGCGATATACTTATATGCAGATTATTTTTTGGAAGATGTTTTCCATAATTCTGCAGCTATAAATTTCGATCTTGTGGCGATGAGATACTTTGTTGGATACATAGCATTTAAAGTCATTCCAAATTTACAGTGCGAAAAGTGTAGTGCGGAATTGAGAAAAATTGATGAAGTTCTAACAGCCCCAAGCGAGCTTTTCATATATTATAAAAATTATCAATCTCTAACAGATTTTGGAAATTTAAATTTTAAATTGTACAGTAAAAATACAACCGTGTGCTAATTTAACTTGACAGCAATGTAGTAAACAAACTTACAACTTGTTCATAGAACACGAATGGTTTTTTGATATTCGTTTTTTTATATATAGCATAGGATAGGAGGAAGTGGCAGCCTCGTAATGACAAAGCACACTTGAGCACGCATGGCGTTGTGATACCACATGATGCCGGGAGCCCTGATAGTCAGGGGCTCCACGCAAGAAGCACTACTTCCCCAGAAAATTATACTGGAAACCAGCCAGAGAGCCTAATAAATTTGGCAATTGATCCAATGTCAGTCAAGCCATCGAGAAAAGGAGATCCTAATGTAAGAAATCTACGTCGAGCCAGAGATGGGCACTGGCAAATATAGTGAACCACAGTCACCTCTTCCTCAGCCGACGCATAGCCACGACAGAAGTCATTCGCGGTCAAGCGGAGTCTTTCTGCATGCCAACTTTAGCTACCCTCCAATTATCGGCGGGTAGGTCAGTATTGCTATACTTCAGGATCTGAAGTATTTCCTCGGGGTTAGATGGCTCTGCTAGAATACGGGCCCTTAACGAAGGTCGTTGAGGGATTTTGTTCAGAGGAGTAGCCTCGAGCTTAGCTCCCGGCCACACCTCTCCAACCTTGCTTATAGCCATCTTGTACAGCTCCATGGAGTGGATATCTGCACAGGCTATCACTTTGATGTGCCCTTGGAACCATTCTGCATCGCGGCAACTGGGTGAAGGGCCGGGGTTAGACGAAATTACGTCTAAGAAAACTTTGAGGAGGGCCAGCTCCACCAACTTCCACTTAGCGGGAGTGATGGTGCCCTCCGGATGACTATGGTCAATCACTGCCCAGGTCAGACTCTCCTTTACAACCTCACTAAGAGGCTTAGAAGGTCTGGGCTTGGGTGGTAGAGTTTTAGGCCGCTTGGAAGGCTGCAAAGGAGCCCGAGCAGTTTGCTCGCCGGCCCTCTGCCTCTTCACCGCAGCCTCGGGTTTAACCGATGAGACAGGTGGACGATCACCGACATGAGCTCTTGCCCACGTCAATCTACCTTTTTCCTCCTCCGACAAGAGAGCAGGATCCTTAGCACCCAATTTGGAGATAATGCGTGCAGCAGATCTCCGCGTCCTGTACGCCCTAGTGCTAGCACTCACAGAGGCGTTTCCGCTCATGGGAAGAATTGTACCCGAAGTGGGTTAGGTACTTGTGACAGACGTTTTCGATCTGGTGACCAGTGTCTGGACGTTAGTCGAAGAACGCTGTGCTATGGTAGCAGCCGCCGATGTGGACGGTAAACACGTCACCGTCCCCGATTTTAAGGATTTACGGGTAGCAGTAGCGGGTTTAACCACAAGTCCCGAAGAGGAGGCTCTGTTACCAGAGGTTGGACAAACACCAGTTTGCCTGAAGAGCTTCTTACGCCCACCAGCTTGAATGGGCGTAGGTTTTATGTTTTTAGCCTCCATTAAGTGATTGGGTCCCCACTCTGTGCCGCTATCCTTGCCCGTATGTGTAGTCACCTTTGATGGTCCCATGGTTGTCTATGCAAAGCAGGGAGGCCATGCGAGGGTTGGCACCCACCTTCATGGGGTTGAGTGCTCAGAGCCAGACCGGTGCTAATCGGGAGTTAGTCTCAACCGAACCTACACCGCTAACTCAACGGTGACGGACAAGGAACGTACACAGAGGCCTGCCAAGGTTTTAACGGGACGAAGACAGCCGCAGCCCTAGACTGGAGCTGTTCGCGCCGGGTTTCACCCGGTTGTTACTAGGTCCAGAAGACTACGGCCGCCAGCCCAAGACAAATGGTCAGAAAGTGAATAAGAATGAGTCCGTGGATAAAGCGAGGGTCGTGCCAGAGAAGAGTATAGAACATTTAGCATTACCCAGGGTGCACCAAGAGGAAGCGGTCTATCTACACCCCATTTATATGTGAATCGACAACAAAAACAAATTTGCCGGTTATTCTGATTTTGTATGAATGTATGTAAAAAAAATTGTGAAAACAAAAATTTGTTTGGAAAATATAATACACAAATATTGTGAAAAAAAGTGTATAAAAAAATAGATACATATATAGTAAATTAAACTTTGTGATAAGTAGATGAGACTGAACAAATTCAATATATGTATTTTTAAATTTTTAAATACATTTTACTAGTATTTCCAATAGATCTTACGATCTGTTCCTCAGTTGCCATTTTACTGCTCCCATAAACCACACTTCCTCGAGCGAAGTCAGGATGCTCCTCTATGTATTCCACAAGAGCTTGCCGTTGATGAAAATTTGATTTTTTGCTACTGAAATAGTAAATTTTTTTAACTAATGTGTCATATACATATACATTTTATTTTCCATTTTTCTTTTTTATTTCTTAATAATTTTTACAAAGACTTGGTTGATGTCTTTCTTTGTTTATGTAAACGACAACAAATCAACTTGTGATCCATTTTGACATATGTGTTCGTACAAACAAAGCACTTATAATGTTAGTGAGTTGCAATTTTGTACTACAATGCTTACGTTACTAATCGCATTTATTTTTGGCAACACAAAAATTAGTGTGCCGCAAATCAGCTGTTTGTCGCTTAAAACTACACGATTCGATATCGTGGGCCTGGCTGTTGATGTTAATGTTTATTTAATTTTTGTACATGTACATTATGGTGGGTCAATTTTTTAGGTTTTTGACCAGTTTGGATGAAATTCCAAATACCTCGTTGCCTTCATAATAGCTATATAAATCATTTAATTTAGTATCATATAATGTAGCTAATTTATCGCAGTCAATAAATTTTGGAAATTTTTTAACATATTTAACCAAATTCGATGTATTTTTTCTTTATGAAGCTCATATGAGTAATAGCTGATAAACAAAATAATTTCGCATCATATTTTAAATACTGTTCATTGGATCCCTGCTGTTAAAGTACATGGTGCTGGCCGAGCTAGTGGTGGGTGTTTATTTGGCTTCAAGAATGATCTACGCAAACTATATTCTTTTAAATTTATAAATATACAAGACAATACGGTACTAATGGCTAAGTTGAATGGAAGTTTGTTTTACCTTATCCCAAGATATTTAAATTGTTCTAACTGGTGTTTTGACCTAGACAAATTTAGAGAATTTTTACAACAATTTGAAAGTGATAATTTTTGTATAATCGGTGATCTAAATGCAAGAGTTGCTAATGAGAAAATTTTGGATACTAACTGCCTCCAGGGCCTACCACATATTAGTGAGGTTAGATGTTCAAAGGATAAAGTATGAAGAAGGTGAATACGGCTTTTACGGAGCAAGAGGTAATTCAGTCATTGATTACTGCATTTGTTCTCATAGCTTTCTGCAATACATAGATGATTTTTATATTGGCTCCAAACCATATTCTGATCATATGCCGGTGTGCTTAAAAATTAAATCTTTATTTTCAATATCTATTTCAACAGATGACTGTTCCTTACAAAGATTATACTGGAGAAACAACCACGCGCTAACTTACTCGAACAGACTTGTAGCTCTTGTGATTGATATTAATATGTTCTCTAATGTCTCTGTTGATGATTTGGTTTCATCAGTAACTGTTAAGATAAGATAAACTGCTATGTGTGAAGCTCAAGGATACAAATTTAATCCAAAACAGAAATAGTTCGATTGGCAATGTGAAAGATCTCGTAAATACATAAAAAAAAAAAATGCTTCGTCTCTACAGGAAAGAACACTCTAACGTAAACAAATACCGCTATTTCTTATCGCGCGATAAATATCTTAAACTATGTCGCAGCAAAAAGCTGGATATGTATAATAAGAACTTGAATAAATTAAACTTAATCAAATGCAATAGCGATTGGTGGAAGCTATCAAGATCATTTCGTTCGTGTAAGCAGGTCGTTAGAGGCAATTTAATGGCTGATGACTTCCTACAACATTTTGCTACTATACTACAAAATTCAACTTAGCAATCAATTAACTGGTGCATGCCTTTCATCATTGACCCCTTTCTTGACTCGCCTTTTGAATAGTAAGAAATTGTATCGGTAGTTAAAAGTCTAAAACATAATAAAGCTCCAGGTGAGAACGGGATTGCTTATGAAGTTTTTAAATATGTTCCTTTATGCTACATCCGAGAAATTCTAGCCATTTTTAACATAATCTTTTTGCAAGAGAATATACCATCCAGTTTTCGTAATTCTATAATTATACCTTTATTTAAAAAAGGAGATCCAACAATGTCAGCGAATTATAGAGGCTTATCTTTAATCAATTCTTTCTACAAAATTTTTAACATGATACTATTTAACAGGATAACTCGCTGGCTTGAGAGTAACAAGAAAAGGGTACTCTACGGTAGATAATATATTTAACCTGCAGCCTAATTCTGTAATTCTCTTAGCTAAAGCTTACGCTAAAATGCTAAAACGCTAATATAAAGTTACGGCAAATATTTTAGCAAAGTCGCTAAATTTGTATTCTGTAAGTCTAACAGCTTAGCCAAAATATAAGTTTTTCGCCGTAGCTTATTTGCTATCACTATATTATTCTCTTCTCTCATTGTTATTTCTTATTAGAGTTGCCTATGTTGAAAAAAATTTTTTTTTTCTCTAAATTGATTTTTATTTTTTTTTGTAATTTATTCTGGATTCAAACGTGAATTTTTAATGATATTTTTAAAATATTTATCTAAATTGTATTGTAGTTTTGCAACATGCATATGCATATGTATACATAAATGATATTTAAAAATATACAGCCAGGCCCACGATATCGAATCGTGTAGTTTTAAGCGACAAACAGCTGATTTGCGGCACACTAATTTCTGTGTCGCCAAAAATAAATGCGATTGGTAACACAAAATTTTTTACACACATATACATAAATAAACAAAATCGGAATAAGTTTGTTTACTACATTTCTGTCAAGTTAAACTGGCACACGGTTGCATTTTTTACTGTGCAATTTAAGCATTTCAGCGCTTTTTTCGTGTATATTCGCGATTATTTTTTGATATGTTGATATGGCAGCTTTGTTGTTTATTTGCATTACGTTGGTAACGCGAACGATAAAGTGACAATTAGTGGGCCGCAGTTTAGATTCACAGTGAGTGACTGATTTTCTTTCGCTTAAGTTTTCTTTCGATATCGTGGGCCTGGCTGATAATCTATTTGAGGCATTTCGCTACTACAAGTGTGAATTTTTTATTTGTTGAAAGATGGTAACACTACAAAGAATTTGTTTACTTTTGGGTAGATGCCGAATGTTTTTTTCCCTACAAGTTCAAAAAATAAAAAAGTATGAAATTGTTTTATAAAAATTGTATAGTCTTAGTTTTGAATATAATTCTTATAAAATAACTTAAGGTTTTAATAATTTATCTAATTTTAAGAAAATCGAAAGACCGTTAAATTAATAAATATTGTAAAGTCTTCTTATGGTTTCATTAGAGCAAGATGGTGTGGAATCATTAAATTCTGATGTTAAAGAAACATTTGCTGTAAGTTCTGCGTCTCTCTACACAATAAAAAATTTATTTATTTAAAAATTAATAAAACAAACTTGGTACAAACCTACCAGAGATTCGCCGACTTCTTCTTGTCCCACCAAAGATTCCTTCCTTATGATGGCAATTATGCGATCATCCATTTCAGTTAACTTGAAATTTTAAGGGCCACTTCTTCTAAAGAGCTTTTATGCTCTTGGAACTTTTGTTTTGCCTTGCTTCTGTTAAATGAAAAAAAATGGAATAAAATGCTTAAACATAAAAGTTTTGTACTATAACTTACCTCATATTTGTCCAAGCCTTCTTCCAATCCTCTCCACTTTTGAATGCACCTCCCAATGAGTTAACCTTCTCGGCTAAATGCTCCCATTGCTCAGCAAGGCTTTTTGCTCCCGTAAAATTTACAAATCTAAAAAAAAAATTAGTATATTTACGTAAAAGAAATTATTATTATTATTTTTTAACTGTCATGTAATGTGCTCTATGATCCTTCAAATACTGAATAAGCATGTTTTGTTGTTCTTTTGTCACCCTTTTAGTTGTGTCTTCCATTATTCTGCAAAAGTTAAAAAAATATATATTTAAATACATAACAAAACATCAATTAAAACAAAATTTATATTTAGCTTACCTTTTGGCACCTAAAAATTTTCGTAGCTAAAATTTTACAATTTTTGGAGACGTTGAAGCTTATTTAACGTTAGAGAATACAAAATAATGGATTTTAGCGATGAGAAGAATACACGCTAAAATTGCGGCGAATTCACTCTCAATGGTATGCCAAATTTAGCATTAAAAGTTACAGAATTGAATATGTTGCCAAAAATCGCTAAATCAATTTTATGCATTTTTACCGATGGAAATTTAGCTTTAGCGACTTACAGAATTAGGCTGCTGGTTAACATAGTTGAGCTAAATTGGGTAAATAATAAAAACATGTTCGCTTTTTTCGTTGATTTCTCCTGCGCATTTGATACAATACCACAAAATAACCTATTCTATAAGCTGTCTAGTTTAGGAATGTCTTCTAAAATTATTAGAATTTTACAGAACGCTTATGAAAATACATCCAGCCCTATATGGGATGGTTCCTCTTTCTCGGAGTATTTCTGAGTTAATGTTGGTGTAAAACAGGGATGTATTTTAAGTCCGGTATTATTCTCCCTATTATTAATGACCTGGTGGATGTGTTGCCTGGAGTGACAAATATTGCGGGTAATGTTGTGAAGGTCCTGCTTTATGCTGGCGACATTGTTATTCTGGCTGATTCGACACCTGTATTACAAACTATGATCGATGCATTATATGAATACTGTGTAAAGTGGAGCTTGTCGGTTAATTTGAGCAAGTCCAAGGTAATGGTATTTCAGAGAGGACCTAGAATATCTAAGCACCTAAAATGGAATTTTGGTAATGATAACATTGAAATTGTTAACTGCTATAAATATCTGGCTGTGGACATGACTTTTAATCTGTTGTTTAAGAAGCATTTGATTAATAAATTGTCTGCCTCAAAATTAGCAATTAATTCAACATGGTCGAAGTATATAAGCCACCCAAAAATATCTAAGAATAATAAATTAAAAATATTTCAATCAGCCTTTCGCTCAATAATGTTTTATGCCGCTCAAGTTTGGGGTTATACGGAATATGATGAAGTGGAAAAGCTGTTTCGTTTTTTCATTAAGAAAATGCTGTACTTACCTGAAACAACTCCAAACTATATGGTCTATTTTGAAACTGGTTTGCCTTCTCTATATGTCTCGACTCTGAAACTATATTTATGCTATATAAATAAAGTGTTAAACATGAGTGAACAGAGATTACCTCGTATTTTAGCTGAGTCTATTATAGCACATAAAATCAGCTGGGCAAATGAGTGGTCTGATCTATGCCTACAATATTTTCCAAACAATTCTAATCGTCCACTCTGCTTTGAATGGAAGTCGATACTACAACATCTCGTTATTAAGGAATATGAAGAAAATGTTTACAAGGCTATAAATTCACTACACCATGACCTTTACTGCCAACTCAACTACAGTGCAATGCCTATTCTCACAAATAATTTATCTGCGGAGATGACCGGCTTGTTAATTAAAGTTAGAGGAGATCTTCTTAATTTAAACGCTAAATCATATTCTAATAATACCATAACTCTATGTACTATATGTAATCTCAATCTGGTTGAAGACACATATCACTTTTTAGGTGTATGTCCGGCCTACAAGAAGATTAGGCTTAATCTATTTGGAAAAACTCAACTTGGCTTAGATGAAGTTCTTGTCATCCTAAATGGTTCCAATATTAGTTCATTGTATTTATTTGTGGAATCAGCTTTAAAATATCGCACATTAATTGTTAATGAATTTCATATATAGTAAAATATGTGCTAGTTAAATTATAATTGATCACTTAAATTATATTTCAATCTAATTTTTTTTTATGCTTATATTGACTTTTGTATTTTGTAAATATTGGATTTAGTACCAATCTGGCTTACAACATTATGTTTTGCCATATATAGATATATTATAGATATTAGTTGTAATACAATTGTAAATGAAAAATTTTTTATCTATTAATAAATAATAACAGTTTAACTATTATTATTTTGACATAAACCTCCAAAACCATTATTAGGTAAATAAGTTTCTACTAATGAGCACAGATATAGAAAGCTAAGAATATTTCTTTTAAAATAAACCCTCTTCCAGCGTTACAGGTCAATCATTCACCAATTGCAATGAATATTTCCAAAAAATAGCATTATTTTCGGATGACCTGAGCACCAAATTTTCTCTTAAAAAACCGGAAGCTTGATTTTGATTTTAGAACCATGGTTTCTTTGGGAAAAGTTCTTAGAATTTCCCGTAGATTACGATTTTGCTATACGCTTTGTCATGTTTTTCGGTCCCGAACAATTCACCCACCCTAATGTACATCAAGCATATCAAACTCATCAATGCCTTCACACTTCCAACACAAAAAATTTCTGCATCCTTTCTTTGATGAAATCACCTTCGGTAAAAGGTTTCGAGTTTATAGCTATCAACTGCGACCAAACGTAGCTTGTATGCACCAGAAATGAGCCTCATCCCTGAAGATGATCTTTCGATGAAAATCCGAATCATTTTCAAATTGTTGCTCAGCCCAATTCACGAACATACGACGCTTCTGGTGGTCAAGTGGATTCAGTTCTTGCGTCAATTTCATCTTGTTAGGATGTAGGCCTAGATATTTTTGCAAAATTCGCCACAACGACGTCACAGAGATGCCCAAAGCTTGAGAACGAGATGTGAGAGACACATTTGGGCTTTCTTCAAATGAAGCCTCAGCGGCAGCAATATTCTCGACACTACGAGCACTTCTTTGCCTCATTGGCACGGGAACATTTTGTACTATGCATGTGGATTCAAATTTTTCCACTAGACTTTCAATTGTTGATCTGCTAGGACGATTATGACGACCATAAATTGGACGTAGCGCTCTTAACGTTGAGGCCCCTGAATTTCGGTATAAATTTTAATAATTTCGATTCGTTATCGGCTCGTATATCTTTCCATCATGTAATGGCAAACTACTGAAGAAAAATGTCAAAAGAGCGGCTAGAAATAGGGCGTCGTTTGCTGTCTCTGTCCCTCTACTTTTGTAGCGTCCCTTTTGAAAAACCCTTTATTATATTTTTATTGACACCAAATTGTATCTTAAAAAAGCGGAAGAAAAATTAATTCACATGCCAAAACATATATTAAGTTTAAAAGCTTACAGGTGGATAAAAACCGAAATCCGTTGATTGCTTAAATATCAGAAAAGTAAATAAGTTTTGCCAAATTCTGATATTTAAAAATTCCTTAAATCTCCGCTAAATTACCAATTTCTCTCATTGTGCGAGGCTCCAAAAGTTTGGGGGCCCAAAAAAAAAATTTTATGACTGGGTAAAACTGGGAGACACGGGTCTTCTTTTTTGATCTTTTATCACGTATAATTGTCCGTATATGGTTATATTTCCATGACTTAAAAAATTATACACTGTGTAATGTTTGAAAGCGGCCACTGTTTTAAATGGGTTTTATTGTATATTACGGAACAAATTCAGTATTAGAGCATTTTTTAGAAATAAATTACTTCTTTCGGAGTATTTGATTAATTAAATTAATAATTAACGACATGGAAACCACTTCTCCAGGCGGATGGTCTTGTTAGCGACGTTGGATGTGAGAAACGCATTCAATAGTCTGCGATGGATGGATGTACTGGAGGGCTTGAGGACAAAGTTTGCTGTTCCTGTTTATCTGTTGAAAGTTCTGCTGAGCTATTTAAATGATCGTGAGCTCTTCTATGATACGATTGAGGGCCAAAGGAGGATGCAAATCACGTCAGGTGCTGCACAGGGATCGATTCTTGGCCCTGACCTTTGGAACATTACCTACGATGATATATTTCGTATTGAAATGCCGGATGACACATATCTTATTGGATATGCTGATGATGTCGCAGCCGTAATTGAGGCTCGAAACACAGAAGAGGCGAGGAGAAAACTCAATCAAGAGCCTCCCCGAAGTAATACGGAAAGTGGTCCCGGGTAGGCGGAAATTCCCTCGGAATAGGGTGGTGTTTTAGTTGGTAGGTAGGCATAGCCTAGAGCCCGACATAACCTAACGGTATGCGTAACTGCATTTTTATCACCCGGATAAAAAAAAATATATCTTCTATATATATAATGTCGTTGTTTGTCCGGATGTATGTCCAATTCTCTTTCCACAGCTTTTTGAAGCCGTCTGAAATATTGCTTACTTAAAGTTTATTTGCTCTACATATGCAGGACGGAGCCAGATTTTTGATTTTCCGACTGTGGTGGGTGTGGCCAGTGAATGAACCATTAAGTTTTTCTTATAATTTTCTAAAAGTGTTATATGTAAGTTATGTAAAATATGTTTACGCCTGGCAGGAACAGGCTTTATGGCTAGTAGTAAAATAAATTATCAGTTCGTCATACAAAGTGGCTAAGTTTGTCATTCCAATACGTTGAAATTCTTACTCAAAGGCTAATATAGCCCCAACATCCTCAGTCACCATCCACATCTACGACAACCATCAGCATTATCATCATCAAAAACAACAACAACATTTATCTCTACAACGTCATCATCATTATCATCCGCCTAATCACCATCAACAACATCCTTATCATCTGCACCCATCTACACCGGCAAGTCCTAAAATAAGAAAAGAAAATTTTTGTTTAAATTAATCAAAAAATTAGAATTTAAGATTAGAAAAAAATAGTTTATTATTATATATTATTATTAATATTTATTTATAATATAATAATATTATTTTTTTATTAACATTAGTTTTAAGTTATATACATTTTCTTTTCTATCAGTTTTTGTTTTTGATTTGTTTTGTTAGTTTAACTTTTAAATACATTTTTTTAAAATGTTTTTGAAATGAAATTTTTACTGATTCTATTATTTTAAAATGGTGTGTTGAAATATTATTTTTGAGCGGTAAGTAGGGTAGAAAAGGCTTGCAGCGTAGGTTTGGGGCATCCGTAAACTGGATTAGGATGCCATGGTGAGGTCTTTTGGTATCTGTGGCAGGGAAGAATTCCGGCAGAACACCAGCCGAAGAGTCCAATGATACTTAGGGCCTTATCAATCATTTTAATTTTTTGCATCTCGTAAAGTCTTGCATGGAATTTTTTTTTTCTGTGTAACTAAACTGAGGAGACGACCAGATTGGCAAGAACCGATCCATCCGGCGAGCCACAGCCCGGCAATAAGCCAGCAAAGCCTACCATCTGGTACCATCTCCGCAAAAATCATGGCCATATTGCCACCTGAACCACCGTTGCCTGAGTTACTACAAAAATGGCGCCCTTTGGCTCGAAATATGTTTCATAGCCAAAGGTGAAGCAACTTGAATACAGAGTTTCTTGTCCGATACGTAAGTCCCGTTTAGTCGTATTAAAAGTCCTAGACGCGTTGCGACGTATCGGTCAAGAGATGTTTCGTGTGATGAAATCTCATCAAGCAGGCTTATGAATAATTTGATTTTTCATATAAATGATTTATTTAGCACAATTGCTTCTTTTTGAGGTGTAATCGCATCTTGTGATAGGAGTTGGATTATTCAAATTTGAATGGCATTACAGCTAACACCAACGTAAGTCCTGATTTGAAAGACAATTGGAGTCTTAATCGCGTTTCGACGATGATTGTTGGCTGCATAGACATGCGAATTTGTCGATCCATTAATCCCTGTCCTTTGAGCACACTTGAGACTTAAAATTTTAATTGCTCAAGTGATGAACAAAGGATAGAGATGCCTGGCATCGGGCTGAGGAGTGATCCAATAAGGGCCTTCAGTATTTCATCTAGGTCATGGACGATGGTCATTTCTGGAAGCATACGCATTATTAATAGCACGTACATCATTGGATTACAAAATAACTTATCTGCAAACCTTTTCTACCCTACTTACCGCTCATAAACACTATTTTAACACACCGTATTTAAAATAACAAATCACTTAAATATTCATTTCATCCACATTATAAAAAAATGTATTTAAAGGTAAAAAAAAATTTAACAAAATAACAGAAAGAAAAAAAAGTACGAAAAAGTATAACTTAACTCTAATTTTAGTAAAAAAAAATGTTAAACCTATTTTCTACGAATAACTACAATACTAAACTAAACTACACTAATAATCTTAATTACAAAATATTTAACTCTTATTTCTTTTTTCTCTTTTTATTTTTTATTTTATTTTACGATTTGTCCGTGTGGATGCAACCAGATGACAAACTGAAGATGGTGATGATGATGTTGATGATAATGATGAGTGTTATAGATGATGGCGATAATAATTGCTGTTGTCGATACGGGTGGCTGGTTGTCGTAATCAAATTTTTATCACCGGCTATTAATAGTTCAGATTTTATAATTAAAAATTTTAGTTTTACATTAAGTTTATAAGTTTTTAGTTTTTTAACTTTTTTTTGTTCTCGATTTTAAGTCTTTTCTTTATTTTTTGGTTCACAGCTTTTAACTTTCTTATAACACTTAAGTTTTGAATATTTTTATATTATATTTCTTTTCTTTTTAATATATCATTTAGATTTTAAGTTTCTTTTATTTCTAGAATTTAAGTTTTCATATCGTCGATGGAATTAAAGAACGCTGTAACTGACAAAACCTTAAAAGTTCACCAGAGCCAAAAGACCTGTATGAAAGTAGAACAAATACACTGTTATATTTTATTTCACAGACGGCGTAAGTGAATTTATTTTCATCGTAGAAATCTGGGACCTGGACCAATTGACGCGTATTTTCCGATAAAAATGATGCAAAAACGTATTTTCGATTTTTTATCAGTTACAACGTTCTTTACTTCTTGCGACGATATACACTCTGTTTCACTTATTTAAAGGCACAAAAAATCCCATATTCAGGAGCCGGTATCTTTTGCAATTTTTAACCGATTCCAGAATTTTAAAATAGAAATGGAAGGTAGACATTTTGAGATATAAACAAAATCATGACAATGGTGGTTTCTAAACTAAGGAACCTTTTTTGAGGAATTTATAAAAAAAATTTAAAAATGTGGTATTTTTTTTTTTATTTTTTTTGTTCACTTGAATAAAGGCACTTTGTTTTTTTGTATTATTTTTAAAGTAAGCGGTGATTTTTTGTTGGGGGCGTTTGTTTATTGCAATTTATTACATCTTAGTCGATTTACGAGTCAAAATGGCAAAACAAAAATTTTAAATCTATCGGAAAGGGCTAAAATCGATGTTTACCGTTCTGAAGGATATTCTAACCGCGCAATAGCTAAAAAATTGGACGGAGCCCAACAGTTGTCGACAATTACATCAAGGACCCCGAGGGGTATGGAAAAAAATGTTAAAGGAAGGATTTCGTTGTCTTTATCTACTTTTAAGAAAAGAAAAATCATCAGAATTGCTTCTAATTCTGCCTTATCCTTGTCAAAAATAAGAGCTCAAGCTGGAGTGCAAGCGAGCAAGTGATCAGTACGCAGAGTTATTAAGAGCTGTGAGTATCTTAAATACCAGAAATTACAAAAAAGCCGCCACTTAATGGCAACAACAACTATACTCGTATTGATGACCCCGGCTGGTACATGAACAAATACCTGTGTAAGAATTGGTTTTCTTTGGCAGACTCAATTGTTTCTCAGAAGCATCGTAGCTACGTCGTTTTTGAATTTTAACGTTTTCAGAAGAAAAACCAACAGCATTTTTGTGCAGACGCACATGCATAAGAAATCCTACGACTTAAGACCTCGGAATAATACTGATTCAAAGGTGATTTATCAGGTTGTGAAGAATTCTTTGAAACGAAAAACTCCGAAATGGAAGAACTTTTGTCGCAAATGCAAACACTGCAAGAGGAAGTTTACATACTTAGAAGATTTCGTAGAAATTCAAATGATTCTCCGAATTCAAATTCACAGAGAATTTTTATACCGAAATCTAATATACGATAGGTGTCCGGCCCATGACGCCAAAATTGTCCTCGGC
Source organism: Metopia argyrocephala (assembly GCA_963576795.1). NCBI lineage: Eukaryota > Metazoa > Arthropoda > Insecta > Diptera > Sarcophagidae > Metopia > Metopia argyrocephala. The sequence continues at coordinate 90,315,817 of OY756209.1, read as the reverse complement.
GATTTCAATGCGAAAGTTGGACGTGAAGGTATCTTTGGCCCCACTGTCGGACAGTTCAGTCTCCATAATTCCACCTCACTGAACGGCATGAGACTGATCGATTTCGCCGCGGCGCGAAACATGGTAGTTTGTAGCACCAGGTTCCAGCATTTCGATATCCATAAGGCCACCTGGCTCTCTCCTGATCGATCTACCAACAACCAGATCGATCACATTGTGATTGATGGAAGGTATGTATCCAGCATACTAGACGTGCGCACATTTAGAGGTCCAAATGTCGACTCGGACTATTTTCTTGTCGCAGCCAAGATGCGACTGCGTATAAGTGCATCGAATACGACACGTTCTAGTGTGCAAGGGAAGCTGGACATCAAAAAGCTGCGATCACAAGAGACAGCCAGGTCGTTTTCCGATCGTCTTTCTAATGAGATCAATTACATCCTTCCTCTCTCGAAAGTATTGGTGGACAGTGGTCTCACATCGCTCACTCTCTGCGCTGCGATGCCGAAACAGTTCTTGGTTTTGAGCGTCCTCCCCGCAGAAACCAATGGTACGATGAAGAGTGCCGTGAGGCCACTGCAGCAACGAACGCTGCCTATAGACGACCATTGCAGTCCACCACTACAAGAGCAACGTAGGAGGTGTACAGAGAAAAGAGGAGGGAAGAGAGACGCCTATTTAGAAAGAAGAAAAGAGCAAGGAAGGCGTGATCGTGAGGAAATCGAGATGTGCAGGAGTAGAAATGATGCTCGACATTTTTATAAAAAGATAAGGCGTCTTACTACTGGTTTTAAGCCCGGAGAAACCTCCTGCAGAGACGAACATGGTAACCTGGTTACAGATGCACAAGGAACACTAAGATTATGGAGACAGCACTTCTCTAATCTACTGCAGGGCGATGGCGACACAAATTCCGCCTCTAGAGATGCTGTGCCGGACCCAATCATTAACGACGACGTCGAGATCCCGTCCCTCAGCCATGAAGAGGCCAAGGTTGCCATATAGCGACTGAAGAACAACAAAGCAGCTGGACCTGATGGTTTGCCAGCTGAACTCTTCAAGTATGGAGGCGATGAGTTGGTTAGGTGCATGCACCAGTTCATTTGCAGAGTATGGCTGGAGGAAAGTATGCCCAACGATTGGAATCTCAGTGCCCTCTGTCCGATCCTGAAAAAGGGAGATCCCACGATATGCACCAACTACAGGGGTATAAGCCTCCTCCCTATCGCATATAAGGTTCTTACGAGCGTATTGTGTGAACAACTGAAGCCATTCGCCATCTCACTGATTGGACCTTATCAGTGCGGCTTCAGACCTGGTAAGTCCACCATTGACCAGATATTCACACTGCGCCAAATCTTGGAGACTTACTTACTTACTTACTTAGCTGGCCATGACAACCCGTTAACGGGTTTCGGCCTGCCTCAACACTAGTCTCCAAGGCGTCTCTGCTAAGCGCACGCCTTCTCCAGTTGGTCACACCAATTGATGACAGGGCTCCATCTACCTGGTCTTTCCAACGTAAACATGGACGTCCTCTACGCCGACGTCCAGTGACCTTCGCATCGAAAACCTTTTTCGCTGGAGCAGATTCTTCCATCCGAACAACATGGCCGAGCCAGCGCAGCCGCTGGATGTTAATGCGCTGGACAACATCTACGTCGCCGAGGAGCTCATACAGCTCATAGTTGGTCCTAATGCGAAACTCATCGCCTTGCTTCAGTGGACAACAGATCTTGCGAAGAATTTTTCTCTCAAACACTCCCAGGACCGCTGCATCGGCACAAGACAGCGTCCATGCTTCCGCACCATAGAGAAGCACCGGAAGAATAAGCGACTTGTAGAGTGTTAACTTCGTCGCACGAGAGAGGTCTCTGTTACTAAACTGCCTACCGAGACCGTAGTAGCACCTGTTGGCCAGTGTAATTCTTCGCTTGATCTCCAGACTGACATCATTCTTGCTGGTAATGGCGGTGCCAAGGTAGATGAACTCCTTGACCACATCGAATGTATAGTTGCCGGCTGTAACCTGGGAGCCGATACGATCAACGTCCCTACTCGTCGACAACATGTACTTCGTCTTGCTCTCATTTACCGCCAGACCCATTTTTGCAGACTCTCGTTCAATAGCATTAAAGGCTGCGGTGACATCTCGCTTGGTATGGCCAATGATGTCTATGTCGTCGGCATACGCAAGGAGCTGGACACTTTTATTAAAAATAGTGCCATTACGATGCACACCTGCCTTTCGCAAAACGCTCTCCATGACGAAGTTGAAGAGGTCGCAGGATAAGGGATCGCCTTGTCTGAAACCTCGCACGGTATTAAAAGGCTCGGAGAGGTCTCTTCCTACCTTGACGGAGCTGCAGGAGTTGCTCAGCGTCATTCTGCATAGCCTTATCAGCTTAGCAGGAATACCGAGCTCAGACATTGCGGCAAAAACGCGATCCCTTATTGGGCTATCGAACGCCGCCTTATAGTCGACAAAAAGATGGTGTGTGTCGACTTGACTTTCATGGGTCTTCTCCAGGATTTGGCGCAGTGTGAATATCTGGTCAATGGTGGACTTACCAGGTCTGAAGCCGCACTGATAAGGTCCAATCAGTGAGATGGCGAATGGCTTCAGTTGTTCACACAATACAATACACAATACAATTCATACAATCTTGGAGAAGACCCATGAAATTCAAGTCGACACACACCATCTTTTTGTCGACTATAAGACAGCCTTCGATAACCCAATAAGGGATCGCGTTTATGCCGCAATGTCTGAGCTCGGTATTCCTGCTAAGCTGATAAGGCTATGCAGAATGACGCTGAGCAACTCCTGCAGCTCCGTCAAGGTAGGAAGAGACCTCTCCGAGCCTTTTAATACCGTGCGAGGTTTCAGACAAGGCGATCCCTTATCCTGCGACCTCTTCAACTTCGTCATGGAGAGCGTTTTGCGAAAGGCAGGTGTGCATCGTAATGGCACTATTTTTAATAAAAGTGTCCAGCTCCTTGCGTATGCCGACGACATAGACATCATTGGCCATACCAAGCGAGATGTCACCGCAGCCTTTAATGCTATTGAACGAGAGTCTGCTAAAATGGGTCTGGCGGTAAATGAGAGCAAGACGAAGTACATATTGTCGACGAGTAGGGATGTTGAACGTATCGGTTCCCAGGTTACAGCCGGCAACTATACATTCGATGTGGTCAAGGAATTTATTTACCTTGGCACCGCCATTATCAGCAAGAATGATGTCAGTCTGGAGATCAAGCGAAGAATTACACTGGCCAACAGGTGCTACTACGGTCTCGGTAGGCAGTTTAGTAACAGAGACCTCTCTCGTGCGACGAAGTTAACACTCTACAAGTCGCTTATTCTTCCGGTGCTTCTCTATGGTGCGGAAGCATGGACGCTGTCTTGTGCCGATGCAGCGGTCTTGGGAGTGTTTGAGAGAAAAATTTTCGCAAGATCTTTGATCCACTGAAGTAAGGCGATGAGTTTCGCATTAGGACCAACTATGAGCTGTATGAGCTCCTCGGCGACGTAGACGTTGTCCAGCGCATTAACATCCAGCGTCTGCGCTGGCTCGGCCATGTTGTTCGGATGGAAGAATCTGCTCCAACGAAAAAGGTTTTCGATGCGATGGTTACTGGACGTCGGCGTAGAGGACGTCCATGTTTACATTGGAAAGACCAGGTAGATGGAGCCCTGTCATCAATTGGTGTGATCAACTGGAGAAGGCGTGCGCTTAGCAGAGACGCCTGGAGACTAGTGTTGAGGCAGGCCGAAACCCGTTAACGGGTTGTTATAGCCAGCTAAGTAAGTAAGTAAGTAAATAATTTAATAGGAATAATCCGCAGTTATGGTTCGCCCAAATTGAGAGAGCTTTTGCACTAAACAATATAACGTCAGACTCCGATAAATTTGATTTGATTTCTTTTCATCATCTTGAAGGCGACACACAATCGAAGACCTTATTACAGATCCTCCAAGTGACCTCAAATTTTCTATTTTGAAAGACCGGCTAATATCAAAATTTTCCGTATCATCTGAATCAAAATTGCGACGTCTGTTGCAAAGTGGTGAAACCATTGGTAAAAACCGTCTGAAATCTTGTCGAACATGAAACGTCTAGCACCTGTCAAGCGAAATGAAGCCATAATTCGCACAATATATTTGTCGCAAATGCCGGAAACTATTCGCCCGTTATTAACTGTATTGGAGGACGTCGACTTAGACAAGCTTGCTAAAACGGCTGACAAAATGTTGGAGGCCAACCACAGTATTGTAAGCCCTACATCTTTGCGTGCAGCAGTAGCTCCTTCAATGTCGTTATCAGACATTAGTCAAGCAATAAAGAATTTGTCAGAGCAGGTAGGGAAAATTCAAATTAAGCTAAATAAAAATCAGTTTCACAGAAATAGATCTACTTCTCGCAGCGGTGCACGTAGTTCTCTAAGCACCTCAAAAACACAATTGTGTTTCTATCATACAAGTTTTGGTGAAAGTGCACGCCACTGCAAGCCAACATGTGCTCTCTGGAATTCGAATACGGAAAACTAAATGGGCTGTCGTCAATCAATTCGATTGGCGGCAGCAGCGATAACAATATTGTAAAAGAAAATCGTCTACATTCATGTGACAAATCTACAAGATGCAATTTTTTAGTTGATTCAGGATCAGTTGTACCATGATCTTTAACCCATTAACGCCCAAATGAAAACCAAGAACAATTTTTAAAATTCAATAGACTTAAACAACATTTTTTACAGTACAGTAAAAGAAAAAAACAAAAAAAAAATATTCTGAGTTGTGTTTTTTCAGGTGTACTAAGCTTAGTACAGCAGCACTTAATATGCTATAGCTCAAAAAATTCTATACGAACTAAACCCTTTTATATTGCTTTTATTAGAATGTGGTGTTATCAAGTAAACAAACTGCTATTTAACGTTCTTCAAAGTTAACTGATGTAAAATAAACTACATAACCATTCACAATCTCACAAGAAATAAATCACCAAAATGGAGATTCCTAGATAACTAGCCAAAATGGAGATTCCCATAATTGATATTTTTCAACTATGATGTACAAAAGCTACGTAGATGTGGCATATACTCTTATTGATTGATAAAAAGCGTTTCCCGAGTAAAAAACTGCATTTTATAATTTTTACTTGAATTTTAAGTTGTGTACTGTATATAGTACAGTGGGCGGAAATGGGTTAATTAAGGCACCCTTAAAACCAACAGCAGTAAGACTCAACGCTGTAAACCGCATTGAAATAAAAACATTTGGTGAATGCGTATTCAAGTTAAATCTAGGTTTACGTCGAGAATTGAAATGGTTGTTCATTATTGCTGATGTACAAACTCATCGACCTCAAACGTAAATGCCTCATTGACAGCATGACAAATTTAAAAAGCCATTGTACAACACACTATTTCAATATTGTCCACTACTTCAAATTCATTTTCAGCTTTACTTAAAGAATTTGTCGACATCACTGTATCGACGTCACCACATAAACCCCCAGCTGAACCAAGTGTTATCCATCTTATTGAGACAACTGGTAAACCGATAGCCGATCGTCCACGAAGTCTTTCCGGTGACAAACTTACTGCGGCAAAAACTGAAATTGAATTTTTACTAGATTGTGGAATCTGCCGTCCATCAAATTGGGCTAGCCCAATTCATATGGTGGCAAAAAAAACTGGTGGTTGGAGAGCATGCGGTGACTACAGAAAATTAAATTCTCTAACAGTCTCCGATCGGTATCCCATACCTAACATCAATAATTTCTGGTTGTATTACTTTACAACCATAGATTTAGTTAGAGCATACTATCAAATTCCAATGGCCAGCGATGATATACAAAAGACTGCAGTTTGTAGGCCATTTGGCCTTCTTGGATTCTTGTGTATACCATTTGGATTAAGAAACGCTACTCAAACATTCCAAAGATTTATGGATATCGTCTTGAGAGGGTTAGACTTTGTGTACTGCTACATTGATGACATAATTGTGATGTCCGAATCTGAGAAGCAACACAGATGTCATCTACGACAAGTATTCTAGCGCCTGCGACTGCATGGTTTGACAATTAATGTGAGAAATGTCATTTCGGAAAATCTGATGTACATTTTCTAGGCTATGTAATCAAGGATGGTGGCTCCCGGCCCCCAAACTGCGTGTGTTACCGCCATTGTGGAATACAAATGACCTGAAACAATATGCGAGCTCCGTAGATTTCTTGGGTTAATCAATTATTATTGCCGCTGTATATCCCATGCAGCTAAATTACATGCGCCATTAAATGATTTTTTGAGTAACTCGAAAAAGAATGATAAGCGAAAAATTCCCTGGACACCCGAAACTGAAAAAGCATTTTTAAACTGTAAACGTAGTATAAGTGAGGCCACAATGCTAGCACATCCAGCGCCTAAATCTGAACTTGCCTTAATGACAGATGCATCTGACACGGTCATAGGAGCTGTCCTTGAACAGAAGATTGATTAAAATTGGCGACCACTGGGTTTCTTTTCAACTGTTTCTGTCAACTGCTGAAAGAAATTACAGAGCGTATGACAGAGAATTATTGGCCATGATTCTGTAAAATATTTTTGTCATCTACTTGAAGCTTGACATTTTATTATCAAGACAGAACATAAACCTCTCGTTTATGCATTTTCTCAGAGACCAAAAAAGGCATCTCCCCGACAACTAAGGCATCTCGACTTTATACTTATCACAATTCACAACTGAAATTATTTATCTTTCTGGCCCTGAAAACACAGTCGCAGATGCACTGTCACGTCTCAACGCTATTTCAATGCCAGGAGCCCTTTCTATGGAAGAACTTCAATCCTCACAGGAATTGAACGAAGAGTTAAAAACTCTACTGGAGGGTAATAATTCTTTAAAATTGCAAATTGTCCATTTTGATACCACATCTGTATACTGCGATGTATCAACGGGTTATGTACTACCATATATACTTCTAGAACACCGTAAACAAATTTTTAATTTAGTACAAATTCGCCAAAACTATGTATGGCCTGAAATGAAGAAACAAATGGTGGGGTGTCATAAAGCCATAGGACATAAAGCCATATGCCGTTAAGTCGCATTCCATTGAGACATAAGGGCATATGCCAAAAAGTCTCAATATAATGGGGCTTAACGCCATAAATTTTTTTTGGAAAATGAGACATAAAGCCATATTTTTGATAACGATTTTTGATAAATTGTCTTTTATGGAAACTCTCACACAGTTTTCAAAAATTTTAAATTTCATGATTGCAGAGAGCAACATTAACGAATTCCATACATTCGATGATGAGTTTGAAAACGAAAATGAAGAAAATCTAGAAGAAAATTGTACGAAAAAAAAAATAATAATAATAACTCTGTTATGCGTAATTTGCTGCGATAAGAAAAGGCAATTAGTGTTAATTCCATGTAAGCATTTTAAGGTTTGCCAGCCTTGCAATCAGCAATTAAATGAAGCAAGTAAATCAAAAGGAAATAAAATGTTATACCCAATTTGTCGGACAATAATAAAGGATGTTCTGTTAATTTTTTTTTAAAGTTATATATTTATAATTAATTTAATTAACTATATTAGTACATTGCTTTTGTTAACATTCTGTTGAAGGAAAAATTTCATTTTATTAATTTATTTATTTATTTATTTTTTTGTTAATTTCATTTATAAGAATTATGCTTAAGTTCCAAAACAAAAATAAACAAAACAAAAAATTATATAATCTTAAAGCTTAATGCCCGTATTCTTAAAAAAAATAAAACAGGTTTATTAATTCCTTATTTGATAATTACTCCATAGGAATATGTCAAATAAGCAATCTATAAACCAATTTTTATTTTTATAAATACGGGCATAAGTATATTGCTCTTTATATTTTATTTTACAGAAGTAAACATTCTGGAAACAGGAAAATTATTGTGGAAAACTATTAATTTTTCCTTTTACAAAATGCTGTCATGTAGGAGTAAACATTCTGGAAAAGAAAAAATTATAGTGGAAAACTATTAATTTCTCCTTTTACAAAATGTTTGCAGTTTTAATACTGGAGCCTACAAATTTTTAATTTTTTTAAATCATTAATTTCATCGATAAATAGGCATATTAAATGAAATAACGCATTTATAACGCAAAACATCAAATGGGACATAAAATCATAATGGCTTTATGTCCCATTCCACTAATATTGATATGAGACTTAAGGCCATATCCAAATTATGGCTTTATTTCCTATGGCTTTATGACACCCCACCGAAACAAATAGTTAATTGGTCACGCAATTATTTACATTGTCAAAGAGCTAACATTGCACGGCATAATCGTTTCATTTCAAATAATATAGATGTTCCTGACAATCGTTTTCACCACGTCCATTTGGATATTATAATTATGCCATTAGTCCTTGGATATAGATACTGTCTTACTATGGTAAATCGATTCACGCGATGGCCGAAAGCCGTACCACTTAGGGACATGTTAGCTGAAACTATAGCAAGAGAGTTTTGGTAAAATTGGGTATCTAGCTTTGGTTACCCGAATACAATAACAACCGATCAAGGTACACAATTTGAATCGGATTTATTTAAATCTCTTCCTAGATTTGCTGGTGCTAAGCGTGCTCGAACTACAGCATATCACCCACAGTCAAACGGACTAGTGGAAAGGTGGCATAGAACTTTCAAAGCTGCTCTCATGCGTCATCCAACTGTATCTTGGATTGAAATACTGTCAACTGTCCTACTTGGATTAACAACTGCTTTCAAGGAAGATCTACGTGAATCACCGTCTGATTTATTATATGGTGGTTCATTATGTCTTCCAAACTAATTTTTCAACAAGACTGATAATGCAATCGACTCTACACAATTCTCAATTAAACTTGTTTTCCTACGCACAGATGCTGTTCGAAAACCTCTCGAAGCGCCCTACACTGGCCCTTACGAAGTCGTAAAACGGATTTCAGATCTTTTATATACTATTCGTATTAAAGAAAAGGATGTCGACGTATCTGCTGAAAAATTGAAACTAGCCTTTATCATTTAAGACAATCCACAAAGTCCAACAGTAACTTCACAACAAACACAGCCCAGTCAACACACCGTAATGCGAGAAATACAAGACACAGTACTCAGCCCAACTTTGAATTCATCAACAGAACAAAGAGAAGAATCGTTCCAACTTAATTCTGACCTTGTCACTAGAGAGGGAGTGGATGTGGCAACTCCTAGTTGTCACAAGTATCAAAATAAACCAACTGGTAACGCCGAATATAAAGAAGACAGACGAAAACAGAAATTGATACCAACGGTTGTCTACAACAGTAGCTGCTGCCAAATACAAAATATAATAAATATTTCTTTATAATTATTAATCTATAAATAAGTAAACATAAATAGTTGTAAGTAAAACTACTCGTTGTATTTCACAATTGGCAACAACAACTATATATTATTTAAAATTTTAAACTATGAAACAAAAAATATAGAAGATACAGGCATTTTCTGAAAATCACTTTTTGTAAAAGTGATTTCAAATCACGAGAAAGGTGTTCTGGAAACAAAATTTTTTGAAATTTTTTGATTTAAAATCGTCAGTAAATTTTTGTCGATATCAAATAACTTTCCTTTTAAACACTATTGTACTTACAATTCGACGAAAAATGGAAAACAAAGAATAACATCATTTTTTTTTATTTACTTTTACACTAAAAAAAATAATTATTTCAATCAGAAAAATTCCAAAATTTGCAAATTTTCAAACACATTACAATTTTCATAAAAACTTTTTGATTTGTTTACATTTTTTTAAAATGGAAAATAAAATGTAAGTAAATTATACTTTATGTACAGTAGCTCCAAGCGAAACTCGTACACTTCAGATTAATTTTTAAACTATCCTATAACGTCAAACAAGAAACTCTTAAAAAATAAAAGTGTTTATATTTTATTAGTTCATTTTATAAGTAATTTAACAAAACATAAAAACTTCAAGTTAATATTCAATAAATTTTTTTTTTATCAAAATCATAAAATAATAGTAATTTCTATGACAAAGCCAAACTCGTACACCACACTTATTATTAAAGAAAATTTTTTATTTTTAAATATTAATATTTAGTATGCATGCCTTTATTTTTTATCACAATCTTTAATCTATTTGGCATACCGCCACAAGTTTTTCGCAAAAACTTGGTTCAATTTTGCTCCATTCGTCCTGAAGAGTTCTTTTTAAGTCATCCTTGGACCTTATGGTGTGATTTCGAATCTTACGATCGAAATAGCTTTACAGATTTTCGATTGGGTTTATATCTGGACTCTGGGCTGGTGTATCATAACATGTGGACAATTATAAAGTAACCATGAGCGCCCATTGTAAGCCTTATGTTTAGGGTCGTTGTCTTGGTAATAATAAAAGTTTTCACCAATGCAAATTTGCTGCTTACAAACTGGCAAACTTTCTTTTAAAATGTTGAAATATATATGCTGATTCATGGTACCATCGATGAAGTGTAATACACCACGCCCAGATGCAGAAATTGATCCCCAAGCCATCACCGACCCACCACCGTACTTAACTGTAGGTTTCTTGTTTTTGGCAAGCAGCTCCTCATTTGATCTTATCCATACATAAGGTCTGCCATCTGAACCAAACAAGTTGAATTTGCTTTTATTAGTAAATAACATCCTTCCAAAATGAAAAATCCTTTAATTCAAATTCCTTGGCGAATCGTAACCTAAGTTATTGATTTCTTTTATTAATAAGAGGTTTAACTTTTGCTCTTCTCCCATTGTTTAATACATTTCTTATAGTCTGTGGGGAATATTTTTCCTTAAATCTTTCTCAGCGATTTCTGCGAGTTTTGTAGCACTTAAAAATGGGTCCTTTTTGATTTGACGTAAAATGTATTGCTCGTCACTAACAGACAAAATTTTGTTATTTGCAGTTTTCTTCTTGTTCACAATTCTTTTCTCCGTTGTATATCTTTTTATGATATATTGAACTGTTGATAGGCTTGTCAATTATTTCAGATATCTCTCGGAGCGATTTGTTATTATTATAATGGTGAATTATTAATTTCCTTTCTTCAACAGATGTTTGTCCTCTCTGTCTTCCCATTTCAATTTATTTTTTAATTTTTTCAATCAAAATACTACTATGTAACCAACAATAGAAAAAACTTATAGGGAAAGTCCCTAAATTTAACTTTTTTAAATTATTTTTAAGAAATTAGCTGAAGTTAGATGCAAATTAAAACAATGTAGCCAAATAAAGTAAGACTGTACGAGTTTGGCTTTGACGTCAAAAGTTGACACTTTTTATAACATTTATCTTTATTTTAATAGATAAAGATATTTTTATAATTTTGTTTCTACTATTTGATTAAGAACATAGCACTGTACTAAAAATATTAAAATTTATTTTATAAGACTTTTTAGTTTTAGACATATAATATAAAGAAATATATTTTCGTAGGTGTACGAGTTTCGCTTGGAGCTACTGTATATAACACGTTAGTTAAAAAAATTACTATTTCAGTAGCAAAAAACTGCAAGCTCTTGTGGAATACATGGAGGAGCATGCTGACTTTTATACTGCAATATCCCTTTCTATTGTAGTATAAGCGCTTTACATCGTCTGCTGGAGACTTTATGCGGAAGTGGGTTCCATCCACGCACCCTATTACGCCCGGAAATCCGTTGCAGTTAAAAACCCATTCCTTTATTTCCTGCTCTTCTTCAGGGAGTGGCATTTTTATCCATTAGGGGCAAAGGAATTCCTCAAACTACTTTAGACACTCTTTAATTATTCGATAAACCGACGCTTTACTTGTCGAGGACAGTCTTTCGTTACCAATCGTGCGCTGGTAGCTGCCTGTAGCCAAGAACCGTTAAAATGTTGCCAATTTAATATCTGGCCGAATGGAAGTACTGCAGGAACCAGGATAACACCTTTGCTGCATTATTTGGAGTATTATAAAAAATATTTCCTTTGATACTCTAAAGTTTGCTATAAATCTAGGAAAAACAAAAAAATACGTAGGCATATATTACTAAATGAACATACATACATATTAGAACATAATTATATTTTTCATGTATACTTACTGGTTCGTCGCCATGTGAAGGATATCAGAGACGTCTCGCAATTGTCTGCTATCTAATTGATCCACATGTTCATCTTCCTCAGTAAAATAGACAGTAATCGTAAGATCCATTGGAAATACTAGTAAAATATACATATTTAAAAATTTCAAAAAATATTGAATTACAAAGTTTTATTTACTATGTACATATATATTTTTTATACACTACTTTTTCCACAATATGTATTTGTGTATTATATTTTTCACAAAATTTTTGCTTTCACAAAATTTTTTTACACAATATAAGGTCTGTTTCTTTACTCTACATTGGGCGCCCGCGGGATCCCAATTTTACCAAAAAGCGTTCCCGTACACAAAATTTGGGTAAATGAGAGAATTTTTGAGAGAGTAACATTCTTCTTCTTCATGCACGAAATAGCCCGTACTTTTTCTTCGGGCTAGTTTGTGCAAGTAAACAAATAATCAGCTGTTTAAAAAATAATAGAAAAATGAAAGGTTCAAAAACTAAAAAAAATTACAAAAGTTGATTTAAAAAATATTTATAAACCTGCAGTGAAAGGCTTATAGTATAATTTAATTCAATATTTATATAAAAAAGTTTATCTTTGCCTTAGTTAACATGTATAAGTCTAATTATTGTTGTTTGTTTTTGCGAAAATACATGTTCAGTATGCGTGTGTGTGTGACATAAAGTTGTGTGTTTTCATATTTTTATGTGAATGGGTAAAATATTTGCTTTTTTGCGTTCCCGTACTTTTGGGCAAATTTGTCTCTTATAGAGAGAAATTATTGTTTACTCTCTATTTCCCGAACTTTACCCAAAAAGTAAAGAAACACACTTATACATAAATAAACAAAATCGGAATAAGTTTGTTTACTACATTTCTGTCAAGTTAAACTAGCACACGGTTGCATTTTTTAGTGTACAATTTAAGCATTTCAGCGCTTTTTTTGTGTATATTCGCGATTAATTTTTGATAAGTTGATATGGCAGCTTTATTGTTTATTTGCATTACGTTGGTAACATGGCGTATTGATTATAAGGTGCATTTGACATGGCAGCTGAGCTACTTTTTTTTCAGAAAATTTGTGAATATAGTTGTCAATTTTTGCTTTGTTTTATGTACATTGTTTTTGTTTTCATACTTTTTGTTTTGGTTTTTTTGACAGTTAACTACCCTAACAAGCATCAAAATGCTGTGTTGTTTTTGTTACTGTTCTACTTGTTGTAATCTCAAAGGCACCTTATGATAATTGTGCCATGGTTGGTAACGTAAAGCAAAGCGAACGATAAAGTGACAATTAGTGGGCCGCAGTTTAGATTCACAGTGAGTGACTGAGATCCTTTCGCTTAAGTTTTCTTTCGATATCGTGGGCCTGGCTGTTGATGTTACTCTAAAAATTCCGACTTGCCCTTTGTAGATTTTAACACAAGTGGAAATATTCGCTAAACAAACGCAAATGGCTATGTTGGGATATGAATACTCATCCTTAAAATTGTTTATTAAATTCCTTTTAAGAGTTTTTTTTAAACCTTAATAAAGTTTGTATTCAGTTGATAATAAATAAGTGAGCAATTGAAACAGACAAGTGGCCTAAAAAAGCAAATTTTTAAGTTATAAATTTTGTTGCGGCGAACCGGACCCTTGATGAACTGAGAAAGAAAAACAATATTAGGGTTACATATGGAAGTATTTGGTATTTGGAAAGCTTACCCGAACTCGTCCACAACGCGACGCCACCCACTGTTCGCGGTGTGGCGTTACATACACACATATATATGATTTCGGTTGCTGTTGACTGGTTTTATTTTCAAATGAGTATTGCGTGAACTATATGAATGTAGCAGTTGTTTTTGTTTTATTGTTGTTTTAGTTTTCTGCATATTTCTATTGTATATTCCCATTTTGGTTATTTTAGTTCAGTCTTATATAAAAAGTGTGCTGTGTTATTGTATGTGAAGTCTGTATGACTGTTGTTGTTCTGTATGTACTTTATTGGATGTCATAAAAAATTGTTTTTTATGTGAAGTTTTTAGTTTTTATTTTGGGTCTATTAAATATAGTATTGCTTGATGTGGTGTTTATTGTTTCTTTTTTTTTTTTGATTGGAGGTTGGGTGTTTTAGAGCCATCCTTAAATAAAAGAGGCAAGCGGAACGTGTTCCAACGCTCAGCGCTTACGCTGAACCGCCATCCCTAAATAAGAACGGCAACGTTTAGCCAAAACATTAAAAACAGGGTAATACAACAACATACGCTTATATAACAATGCTGACTATTTTAATAATAAACTACATTACATTTGTAACATAAACTAAATTTTATAGTGTTATTTTATTCAGTTTTATTATATTCTATTTTGTTTATTTTTTGCCTTTACGAATAAAACATGGTTATGCAAATAACATATCTTGATATCACAACCCTGTTTTTTTCCTATTTGTTTACATTTTAGTTGCCTTTTGCGACCAACTTTACTATTAAACGCGCTGTCAAAATTGCAAAGCGTTGCCGCTGCGTTATTTTGGGATGCTCCATACAAATTGTATGGGCATGAGAAATTTTGACAGCTAGAAAACGCTTGCCGCTTGATTTGATGTATGAGAACGGTGACCATATTTTTTAAACCAAAATACAGAACAAAGAAATATTTGACCAAAAACAAGTATAAAATGAAAACAAACAACCTCTATAGGCATCAGAGTGGGCAAACAACCAAAACATTTCGCAAAAGTTACAACAAAGTCTTACACTTTTCAAATTTTTTTAATGGTATTGTACGTGAGCAAAACCAAAACAAATACTTTCTAAATGAGAAAGAGCGCAAATGAAACAATTAGCTTTTCGCTCTTGTGCTTGCTTTGTTTTTTGTTGTTTTTTTTTCTTCTTTTCTTTTTCTCTTCTTCTATCCTTTTTCTTCTCATTCATTTTTTGTTGTACCTACGCACATCTGAGTTAGTGTATTTGTAGTACTCAAAACAAAAACAATATACAAAATTAAATGGGACAATCTTTCTCACTGTTTCTGTTTTATTTTTGTTTTACTCATTGTAAAGAATACAACGAAATGAGATCAAACGTTCAGTTTTGTTTATTTTCCTACTCTGATAGGCATGTATTTATTATATTTATTATTTTAATGCAAAATTAACGAATTAAAAAAAAAAATTTATTAAATTAACAAAAAATTCAAAATCAACTAAAGTTTCATGAGATCATCAAATAAGTACATAAGATGCATACATACATAGTATGTACATATGTACATAATTTTTAAATACCATAAAAATTAGTTTCTAGATATCAAACTAAGAGTTAAAGTTAACTTTAAAAAAATTTGTATTTTGTTTTTATTGTTAAGGAAACAATCAAATAGATTCACAGAAAGGTTATTCTTCCAAATTTCTCAATTTACCCTCCTCCATGTTCAAAGCAGGTTCCAGCCATTTCCGTAGTCGTGTAGAATCGATTATACCCCTGTAAGGCATTTGTGTAACCTGACAATTCTCCACTTCATACACCTCTTAATGGTCGTTGCCGACACCTCCGAATGATATAAGACTCACGATACTTAAGTATGAACTTCTTATTGGTCTCTACAGTCGTGTCAACGTGCCTAATAACTACCAGATCACCGACCCGAAATTCCCTAGAAGCCCGGTGTCTCCTCTTAAATACCACAAGGTATACTCCTGAGACTTTCGAATGGAACCTTTCTCCTCAGCCCTTATCCCATCCAGACACATATCTACCCTCTCAGACCTATCCCGAAAATGATCTGTAATTTCATCCAGGATCTCCCCATCTGCTCGACCCCGAACAGCATCACACTGGGTGTCAGCCTTGTCGTACTATGTACAGTGTTATTAATACCGAATTCAACCTGGGCCAACTTCTCCACCCAATCAGAATGAGACACTGGTACCATAAGTTTAGCCAGCCAGCAGTTTAGACATCTAGAAGTAAAGCACGATCCCTGATAATGCGGTCACTGTAGTATCCGAAATATTTTGTCAAGAAACAACAAACCTCCTTGGTACCCGGGGAGTTCTTCAAGCATAGAGCCTAACAAATTTAGTAAACTACCACCACCACATGCCGTCTCTTTGACCCAATAGCTGGCAACGGCCCAAAGTGGTCAAGGTTAAGTGTGTCAAAGGGGATCGGTTTTTCTCTATACTGTACAGTCGTTTGTCATTACAACCACTCGGTGCGGAATAACATATACACTTTAGGCGGTTACGGGCAAACCGATCCAGTTTCTCTGTCATCCTAGGAAACCAGTATTGCTTTTTAATCCGGCCGATTGATTTCTCCAATCCAATATGGCATTTGGGACTACTAGACGAAATTATTACAAGTGAAATCTAATTGAAGTATCATTTTCACTATAGCGAGAGTTTGTGTATTAGCCGGTGCACCGCGGTGCGGCCATTCATGAAACAGTCTCTGTGACGTCGTTGTGGTGAACTTTACGAAAAAATCTTGGCATACATCCTTACAAGATCAAATTGACGCAAAAACGGAAGCTACTTGACCACCAGAAGCGTCGTATATTCGTGAATTGGGCTGAACAACAATTTGAAAATTATTCGGATTTTCATCGAAAAATCATCTTCAACGATGAGGCTCATTTCTGGCTGAATGGCTTCGTCAATAAACAAAATATGCGTTATTGGTCAGGCAGCAATCCACATCCCGAACAAATTACGGTTTGGTGCGGTTTATAGGCTGGCGGTGTCATTGGGCCGTACGTCTTCTATGATGATCAAGACCGGCAGGCACCTTACTGTGAATGGGAATCGCTACCGTTCAATAATAACCGAATATTTTTTGCCCCAATTGGATGATATGGACTTGGAGGACATGTGGTTCCAACACGACAGCACCACAAGCCACACAGCGAATGTCACAATCAATTTATTGGAAACCAAGTTTGGAGAACGTGTTATCTCACAAAATGGTCAAGTCGATTGGCCGCCTCGGTCGTGAGATTTGACGCCGTTAAACTATTTCCTGTGGGGGCTACGTCAAGTCTATGGTCTATGCCAACAAGCCAGCGACGATTTATGAACTTCGAACGAATATCGAACGTAAAATTCCAGCAGTATCGGCCGATTTATGCTTTAAAACCTTCGAAAATTGGGTTCAGCGACTGGAGTTTTGCAAGCGTGCCCGTGGTGGCCATGCCTAAGAAATCGAGTGCCATACATAATAGCATCGAACGTACTTTTACAGGAATAAAGAATTTCATTGATATCCAAAACCGTTTTTGATTTATTTAAAAAACTTTTGTAGCGATCTTATTGAAAAACCCGATATGTAGGTTCCTAAAAAAATACCGCATTATAAGAAATCGCTTTGTAGGAGACATTAATTCTATAATAAATAATTTTATTAAAGGTTAATTTGATAAATTTCTATGCAATACTTGTCAAATAAATCCTTAATATACCTACAATAATTCTCTTGGATACGGGCATAATTATTTAAACAAAATAAAAATGGAATTTCATATCTACTTAAAATATTTTAATTCAAAGTTTTAATAAATCAAAATACAGTCACAAGTTTATACACGTTTTAGTCTTCTTTATCACATAAGTCCATGATACACTATCCTATCGAGTCATACGATTTGTCAAAAAAATCGTGTGTGTTTTTAAAAAAGTATAACAGTGTGGCATAAAAATGCTTCTGTATAACAGATTTTTTTACGAGACATAAACATTTTTTCTCCATTCGATCAGGGTTACATTTTAAAAGATGTTAGCAAAAAGCAACTTCGCATATGCTTTGAATCTTATTTTTTGTGATGGTGCGGCACTATTGTTGTCATTTTGATGCGACTATTAAAAGTGTGACAGAAATTGCTAAGATTTTCTTCTGATGGAATCGTACGACTGTGTATGATAGTGTATCATGGCCTTTAGGGATATACATATAAGTACATACATACATACATACATAACTGGCCTTAACAACCCTGTGTCAGGATTACGGCCTAGCTTCTCGCAGCACTCATGTTGTGTGTGTCAATTTTTATCCATGAGTACCGGGACCTACAGTTTAATGTTGACTCCGAACGACAGACTTGAGAAGCTTGTTCATGGCAATTAGTTACTCTCAGAGCTTTTGCCAGAAGACTGCTGAGAGGTAGTCGCCGAAAGAAATATTTTTTTTCATATTTCTTTTTTTTGAAGATGTCGGAGCCTGGAGTCGAACCCAGGGCCCATGTCTTAGTAAGCCAACACACTAACCACTAGACCACGGCGACTACAATATAAGTATCTTTAAATATTTCTTCGAAATATTTCTGCTCTATCTTTTTGAAACTTTCTCGATACTTTTTAGTGGAAAATTATTTCTTTTGTATTTTCTACATTATAAAGACCGTCAGAGCGACTCTTAAAATTTTATTTAAGAGAAAAAACTTTTTTTAAGTAAAAATAATAGCTGCCATACTCATAAACCATTAATATTTTTTTTTTAAATACAGCAGTATTATTTTGTTCAGACATGAACTTTTATTAAGTTAATATTCCGTTAATTAACAAAATTATTTAAAGTGTTCAGTCATATGCAATTTAGCTTACTCAATATTAGTTTGACAGCTGGAAACCAGAAAACAGTCCGCCACATATCCAGAAAGGCTAAGTCACTGGTATCACTCAAGCCTATTCTACTATTCTTCATATTTTTCCTATCTGTGTGCATATTTAAAGTACAAATATTTATTAAAAATTTATTTTATTTTAAATTTTTATTTAAAAAATGTATTATCATTAAATAAACACACTTACTACACTGCTTCTATGAGATTTTAACCTTTTCCTAAAGTTAAGTTACACTCTATATTTTATCCAATTAAAATATATGTACTTGTAAAAAAAGACTACGGTATTTCAGTAAATAGGTTTATTATAATACGACTTGTAGCAGCAAGGCAGTTAAAGCAAGTGAAGTTCAATAATAATTTAATAATATAAAAATATAAAGAGTCATAAAAGCAAAAAACTATGTAACAGTTCTTATAAATAAATTGAGATTTCTTACCTACTTTGCATATTGAATTACATACGTACATATCTATGTACGCACTATATAAGTGCGTTTTGTAAAAAAACCAGTATTTCAATTGTTGTATCAAACAACAATTGTAATGAGAGTAAAAATATACGAGTATGTAAATATGTAAAGTAATAAGAGATAAACAAAATATAATTATGAACATACTTATGTGCTGTTCACGCTAGCAGTAAAATAAAATAATAAGAATAATGCAATTATGTACAAAAAAGAAAATTAATAAAAATACAAATATTTAATCTAAAGTTGTTCACCAACATTCTCCCCCACTAAGGACGACACTACTTAAACCAAGTTAGAAACATCATCATCATTAACATTTGAATCGCCTTCTATGTCATCAAAGCAATCGTTTGTGGGTAGCAGTGCAATTTTGGAAATCGGGCGTTTAAAGTTTTTTCCATTTGCAAAAAGAGTGACCACCCTTACGCAACCATCCTTACCAGGATGAACATCTTGGATACGAGGAAGCGGCCATTCTCCTGGAGCACTACGTTCATCAAATACGACCACCAAATCTCCAATTTTAGAATTTTCTTTTACTTTCAGCCATTTTGGTCTTGCTTGTACTCTACACAACCATTCATTAGACCAACGTCGCCAAAAATGTTGTTTTAACTTTGCAATAGTTTTCCATCTATTTAATCTATCAATGTTGACATCAAGTAAATCTTCTTCCGGTACGCATAAAATAGGCTCTCCAATCAAAAAATGAGCAGGAGTTAATGCATTGCAGTCAGATGGTTCTGAGCTTAACCCTGTAACCATAACCTTCGTCGAATCGACGAACACAAAGTAAAAAAAAAGCTGTATTTTTTCTACAGGTGTTTTCTGTTTAACTGAATTACAAAAAATATATATATTGAAAACTTATACGTATTGTTTGTTTTACTAAGTAAGTATCTGCTAAATGTAAGTATGTGTTAAAAATTTTAAAAACATATATTATCGGCCGATATTATATATCCCGAATAATTGTTCGTCGAATCGACGAATGGTTATGCTTTAAGGGGTATATAAGAAAGTTAGTAAATTAGTGTTAAAGGGCATAACGGCCTGGAGTTTAAACAGCTCTCTATTTGAGAGCGTAGTAAGCTCTTCAAAAGTCAAAATGTGACCTTGTATTATTCTTTTTAAATGATATTTTGTAGACTTTACGCCGGCCTCCCAAAGACCACCGAAGTTTGGTGAGGCGGGAGGTATAAAGTGCCATTTTGTACCATTTGATGCAAGTCGGTCAGTTACTTCATCTGCTTTCGAAGACATAAATCGATTATAAAGACTTTGCAGCTCTTTATCTGCTACGACAAAATTCGTGCCACAGTCTGAGTACAAGTCAGTGCAACAACCACGACGGGACACAAAACGCTTAAATGCTGCCAGAAAAGCATCAGTTGACAAATTTGTTACTGCTTCCAAATGCAGTGCCTTTGTCACCATACATATGAACAAACAAATGTAAACTTTTGTAGTTACAGAATTTCTAGCAGTTGATTGTTTCAAGATAATTGGACCAGCATAATCAACACCACTGTGCATATTTTATGTTCAACTAATTCGTTCGATGATATACCACGCGAAGCGCAGTCAGCAGGATTCTCGCTAGTTGATATATATCGCCATTGTGAAGTATGAGATCTGCGTTGAATTTCCGCAACTCTGTTACCAACATATACGGCCACCGAGACGACTGACAACGTATCCACGATAGCACTGTGGTACTATCAGTCCAGTAATAAATTTTTGAAATTTCTTGATCAAGTGAAGACGTTATTCGATCTACTAATTTAGCTAATAAAGTACCACCACATAATTCCATTCGAGGTATTGTTAATCGCTTTATAGGACCCACTTTAGTTTTAGCCTGGATTATATGCACTTTTGGTCCTAAACTTGAAAGAGTCTTAGCATAAACTACAGCCGCGTAAGCTAATTTCGAAGAGCCACAAAAGCCATGAATTTCAATTTTAACTTCTTTAAATGTTCCAAGCCAACGAGGAATTTCAATTTTTTCAATATATTTTAAGTTTTTGCGATATAACAGCCATCTTTTTTCGATAAGTTTTGAAATTAAATTTTTGCAAGAATTGTAGCAGGGGCAAGCCAGCCTAAAGGGTCATAAAGTTTTGCTGAATCTGACAGTAAGCTTCTTTTCGTAACAATCGATGCATTCTCAAAATTAATTTTAAAAGAGAAACAGTCTTTTACTGTGTTCCATGCATTCAATTCCATTGAATTTGCCTTCATTAAGTAAACTGCATAAATGAGTATATAATTTATAAGCTTCGGGTAAACTATCAGCACCCGAAATGACGTCATCGACATACGTGTCTGAATTAAGAACACTGCAGGCGACAGGGTATTTTCCCTTCTCATCCAATGCTAAGTGTTGTAGAACCCTAATCGATAAAAAAGGAGCAGGCGTAGTACCATAAGTGACGATCGAAAGCTCGTAAATTGAAATTTCTTCAGAGGCATAATCTGCCCGAAAACCAATTTTGAATCGTCTCCAACGATTTATAATCGTAGGCAAATCATTTTTCAGGACCAGGGGCCAATTCTTCATTCAAAGAAGTTTAAGAAGATCGCTTACAGCTACCTTCAAAAACAACTCTAAGTTTTGTAGTAGAACTACCTTCTCTTAAAACACCATGATGAGGTAGAAAGAATCCATTTTTACTTAAATCACGAGGATAAACGCCAACCTTTTTCATATGACCCCGTCGTTCGTACTCTTCCAAAAAGAAAGTGCTGAATAGTCTGTATGTTCGAAGACAGGAAGTGGAAGGCCTTTAAGTAGTGATTTAAATGGTAGAGACACTGTATAACGTCCAGATATATCACAAGAAATTGTTTTTTTGAAATGTTGCTCACACAGTATTTCTTCTTCATTTAAAACCCTTTTTTCTGAAAGTTCTTCCTGTTCCCAAAAGAGTTTCAATTGATTTTCTAAGGAGCACACATTAACTGTAATACTGTGCTGATAAAACTTATCAGAAATAGGACCAGAAAATATCCATCCAAAATGTGTAAGCTGCAAGAACAATCCATCTTTAAATTTATGTTGCTGAGGTAATACAATTTCATCATAAATATCTCCTCCTAACAAAATATCAATTTCTCAAGGTTTTGAAAAATAGGGATCTGCTAAAGTAAACGTTTTCAAATCGGGTAATAATTTTTCATTCATAACCCTAGGCTGATATCCAGTTATCTTTGATAAAACGAAAGCTTCACAATTGACTTTAAAATTAGTTTCAGTTTTTGAAAAAATAGAAAAAGTTACAGTTTCTTTTGAAATCATGGGCTTAACGCCACCTACTCCACTTACTTCAGCAAAATCTTTTTTGTAACATAGCTTTAAGGTATCCGCAGCCCTTTTAGTAATAAATGTAGCCTGGGCACACTGATCCAGAAGAGCACGTAAAACAAATACACCCTGAGGGGTTTTTACAACAAAACGCATAGTAGCGAGAAGAACTTGCGGTCTTTTTCTTTCATTAAAAGTTTTATCATGGTCAACAACATGAGCAGTGACTGTTTCCGGCACTTAAGACGATGAAGGTATTTGAGAATTTTAATAATTTCAGAAGGTTGAATTTCAGATGAATGAGTTGTAAAATACTCTTTATGTACAGTGGTATGATGGTTCTGTTGACAGACTTGACAACGAGAAACTACACGACAGCTATTGCTAAAGTGGCGTGGCATTAAACAATTTGGACATATACGATTTGAGTTTAAAAAATCTCTTTTCTCAACGGATTTTAAAGCAGAAAATTTGAAGCATTTGTAAAGAAGATTCCGCTTATTGCAGCAGGGGCAGTTTGAGTCAGTGTTTGTAGAAGCAGCATTTACATAACGTCGAAAGTTGTTTTTACCTTTATTCTGCTGTTGTAAGGCTTTTGGTTTCAACAGAAACACATTAGGACTCGAATCAGTTTGATCAGAAATTGTTTCTAATGTTCGAAAAGTTCTTTGTAGAAATTTAAATAAATCTTAAATGGGAGGAATATGAGTTGATGCACCAAGTGACTGCTCCCATTCCTTACGTGTTTGTAAATCTAGCTTATTTACAGTCATATAAATGAGCATAGCATGCTCAACTTCGGTATTTACTTCTAAAGTACGTAGTAAGGCAATACTAGTTCGTGATCAGCGGTGCCAATTTAGCGCGTTTCGCGCTAGATTTAGCGCGATTTAACCTTACAAAATGCGTTTTTTTTCGTCTTAGCGCTTTTTTAATAAACTTAATAAACCACTTCAATCCAACATTTTTTATAAAAACAATTTTGTATAATTTATTTAAATATCAACAAATCAAAACGCAAGTATAGTTTCGCTGGAAATTTTTTCGTTTCGCTCTATATTGTATACTTTTAGTGTTTTTCACAATACTTTAGTGAAATTATTTTTGACTACCTAAGTACATATACATATATGTATAGTTTGTATAATGGTAAACAACAATGTTAATTATCATTTTGGATTGAGGTCCACAATTTTAAGAATTCTCTTAATGCCAATCGTTTTACCAAGTTGTCTTCATTAGTTATAAATTTATTATAATTCTTTGTTGAAGTGGGAAACTATAGGGATGTGGATCTGGATGGATATATCTTTTAAGCCGATGGTTTGTAGAATAGTATTTTATACGCTCAAATGAACAAAATCCCAGTTGTAAATTTTGAAATAAAACAAAGAAATAAAACCAAGAAGAGAATTAGGTTTTTGATATATTTTTGGGATTTTATTGAATATAATTTTAATGACTTTACTTACTGAAAAAAGTAATTTGTATATCACGATGCGAAAGAAAATTGTAGATAACAATTGATTGACAAAAACGGAAGCAATCCGTGGCCTTTTTTTAACGCAACTTGACGATTGCATTCAGCAAATATGCATTCATTATTTAGAGTTTTGAGCTTTCAATAATAAAATAGACATAACGAAACTTAGCAAAGCACTGGATTTTAATGTTAAATTTTGATTTGACATTAACATTCTTTTTTATATAATTTTTTCAAATCCAGAAAGAACTTTTAGTGTAATGAATTATTTTAAATTAAAAATAAGAAACAAAATTTATCTCAACACAGTCTATATTTTAATACACATTAAATATGGTCTAAGATAACAAAATCTTGTGAAAATTATGATATTTCATTGGATGTATATGCGAAAATTAATTCAAATATTAATCATAATAATTCGAAGTATTACACCCTTCGAATTATTCTGGTTTTATGACCAGAAGATGAGCAATACGGTTTGAATGAAATTACTTATTTTGTTTGAATAAATACCGTATTTGTTCTAATATATGGGTCGACTTTTATTAAAATTTAATTTAGCGCGTTGGGAATCGGCGCGTTTTGCTTATAAATATTTGTCAACGATGTTATTTGGCGCGTTTTAGCGCGTTTTGGGAAGGAGACCAGCGCGTTCTGGTTACAAAACGTTGGGACCATTGTTCGTGATGTGTCCAAAATTGTCTGAATGCATTTCGAATTGCCATCAGAAGCTGGTATAGAAAATAAATTTTTTAAAATAGTATCTACAATTTTCTTTTATTGTGGAATCTACGCTGAAGCGCAGCCCATGCTAAAGTATAGCTTGCATCCGTTGCTGGATATTCACTCACGATATCCAATGGGGTTCCTTTGCAAGAACTTTTCAAAAAACAAAATTTTTGAACATCTGTAAGGCCAGAGTTATTATGCACTAAAGAGACAAACATGTCCTGGTAGGACATCCAAGTAAGGTAATCACCACTAAAATATGGCAAATCAATTTTCGGTAAACGAGCTTGCACCGAAAATGTTTCACTTCTAGAATTAGACGGACCAGCAAAAGTACTTGATTGAATTTCAGGAGAATGAGAAGCAGAAGTTTCAATGAAATCAAGTACCTGGCTTTTAAGAGCAAAAAATTCTTCTTGAAATTGATAATAAACATCTTCTTCTATTTCTTTTATTATCAGGCATGTTCTGAAAATCACGTGATTTCAAATCACATGTAAGTTTAAAATCACGCAAGAAATTTGTGAACGTGGTCACACGTTACTACTATTTTATGTACTAGTTTTTACAACTATGTGTTCAATCTTCTTTTACATACTTTTCATATGTACATATACTCACTTCTTATTATTATCTTGTAGCTTGTTAACGCGTCCTTTTGCTTAACGTACATTCATTGTTTTATTAAATATTGATCTTATTATAATAAATATATATTAAACAGTAATAAAACCAATGTTTTATTTACATGGTGCCGAAACCCATTTAAACGGAAAATTAAAATTAATAGAAAATAATCAAATACAAATTTGTTTAAAGTAAAATTCAACAAACCAATTGTTTGCTGTTCTTTTATTGTTTCAAAATGGCGGAAACCTGCAGTTTTCTAAAGCCACCAAAACCGCTTGTAGTAGAACATGATAAAGATATGGGCAAAGAATGGAAATTATGGCGACAACAGTACGAGTACTTCGAGGTAGCTACTGGTCTAGCCGCGAAACCGGACAATATACAACTGGCGAGTTTTATGTCTGCCATTGGCTACGCGGCCATACAAATATATAATTCTTTACCGTGTGCTGAGGGTGAAAAATTGATTGACGTTAAGCAAAAATTTGAGAAATATTTTACCCCAAAGTTAAATACAACGTTCGAGCGCTATAAATTTCACAAAATAATCCAAAATGATGGTGAAACGGTAGATGAATACATCACCAGGCTAAGACTCCAAGTACACAATTGTAATTATGAGCAACTCTCAGACGGCATTTTAAGAGATCAGATTATCCTAGGTATCAGAAGCGACACACTGCGTACCAAACTGCTCTCAGAAGACATTACACTAGACAAAGCAATACAAATTTGCCAAGCTACGGAGCTAGCACAAAAACAGACAGCTGAAATAAATGGTGATGAGGAAAAAAGTGTACACCTATTGAGAAAGCATAACAAAACTAAGACCTTTGACTGCAAAAATTGTGGCAAAAATCACGCTCTACGCAGCTGTCCAGCTTACCGACATGTTTGTAAAATATGCAAAAAAGAGAATCACTTCGAGAAAATGTGCAAAACAAAATTAAGAGCCAAATCTAACAAACACAGGGAGGTTGCGTATTGCGTAAAAGAGTCTTATGAAAAAAGCAGTGAAAGTAGCGATTCTGAACTTTTTATCGGGTCAGTTCAATCATATGATCAAGATCAAAGAGATCACTTCACAGAGTTGATGAATATTGAAAATATTAATCATATGATTAAACTGGATACCGGTGCACAGTGCAATGTCTTACCTAAAAGTGTAGTTGATAAACTCAGAATTTCTAATAAGGCAATATCAATTAGACCAAGCTGTGTAAAACACCTAGTGTCATTTGGTAATACAAAAATGAAAGTCTTAGGTGAAACAACAGTCACCTGTAATATAGCTGGAAGATGGTGCAAAGTTAATTTCAAAATCGTCAACGAAAATGTCAAACCAATTTTGGGAGCCGAAACGTGCGAACAGCTACAGCTAGTTAAGCGGATACATGAATTCAAAATAGACAAAAAATTATTTGAAGGTCTAGGCTGTATAAAAAACTTTGTCTACGATATTGATTTAATAGAAAACCCTAAATTCGAAATAAGTCCAGCAAGGCGAATAGCATTCAAAATAAGAGAGCAAGTGAAAGGCGAACTTGATAATATGGTCAAAATGGGAGTGATAGAACCGACTTCATTGCCAACACCTGCTGTTTCACCAATGGTAGTTGTGCGTAAAAATAATAAAATTAGAATCTGCATTGACCCCACAAGCGTCAACAGAAATATTAAGCGTCGTCACTATCCATTTAATACCATCGAAGAGATTAGCGCGCAACTCAAGGGTGCAAAATATTTTTCTATTTTAGATTGCAAGAAAGGTTTCTGGCAGGTACCAGTAACGGAGCGTACAAAACAAATTTTGACTTTTTCTACACCTTGGGGTCGCTACTCATGTAAAAGATTACCCTTTGGTATCTCATCAGCACCTGAAGTATTTCAGAGTATCATGCAAAAACTATTTACTAACCTTCCAAATGTTAAAGTCGCCATAGACGACATATTAATACATGCTAATAACTTACAGGAACTACGAGAAACAACAGCTAAGGTAATTAACATTATTAAAATAAATGGCCTAAAACTAAATAAGGAAAAGTGCCTATTTGAGCAAAAGAAAATAAAATTCCTAGGACACATTATCAGTGAGGCTGGTTTATCCCCTGATCCAGACAAAGTTGATGCAGTCTACCGTCTTAAAACTCCTGAAAACCGAAAACAACTGCAAAGATTACTAGGCAAATTTACATATCTGAGTAAGTTCATTAAACATTTTTCACACATTACAGCGCCCCTCAGGCAATTACTAGAAAAGTCAAATTCATTTTACTGGGATACTTGCCAACAAAAAGCATTTGAAGAATTAAAACAAACTATCAGCAGACCACCAGTCCTGAAATTGTATGATGTTAACAAAGACGTAAAGCTGCAAGTAGACTCCAGCTCATATGCTATGGGGGCAGTACTACTACAAGATGAACAACCAGTAGCCTACGCTTCAAAATCTCTTACAGACTGTCAATCAAGATACTCTCAGTTAGAAAAAGAGGCACTCGCAGTTAAATTTGGATGCGAAAAATTTCACCAGTACGTCTGGGGCAAACAAATAACTGTTGAATCCGATCATAAGCCTTTGGAGTCAATTTTTCAAAAACCTTTACATTCATCACCAGTAAGGCTCCAAAGAATTCGATTAAGTCTACTAACATATAATCCCAAAGTAGTATTTAAGCCAGGTATTAAAATGCACTTAGCAGACCCACTAAGCCGTGACTGTGTTAATAAAATCAGTAAGAAAGAAGAAGAAAATCTCGATATACAAACCGTATTAGCAATTTCGGATAAAGAATTAGAAACGCTGAAAAAAGAAACCCAAAATGATAAAACCTGTCAGTCTCTAATCGAGCTAATTCGCAATGGGTGGCCAAAGTCAAAAGATGATTTGCAAACAGACTTAAAACAATTCTGGAATTTCAGAGACGAACTGTCTACAAACGACGATGGCGTCATCTTAAAGCCGCAAAAGTCTATATACCTTTCAACATGAGACCCAAAATACTGAAATACATCCACACTGGTCATTTTAGTTATGCTAAATGTGTCAAAATGGCCAGAGAAACAGTATTTTGGCCACAAATGAGTAAAGACATACTAAATTGCATAGAAAAATGTGCTGCATGCCAGGTATATCAACGACACAACAACAAAGTAAAAATTGGTGAGAAAATGATTCCTACCCATGGCTTTGAAGTAAGTGCAGCAGACCTATTCCACTTTAACAACGCAGAGTACATCGTCTTTATTGATAGCTATACCGGTTTCCTAAAACTACAAAAACTACCCGAAACTACAACAAAGCAAGTAATCCTATTCTTTAAGGAAATATTTTCTACTTTCAGACCACCACTCAATCTGGAAACAGATAATGGACCGCAATTTTCGAGTAGAGAATTCCAAAATTTTGCTATAGACTGGAAATTTAACCATCGTACCAGCTCCCCGTACCATCCAAGAGGTAATGGATTAGCGGAGAAAGCAGTGCAAATCGCTAAAAACATACTTAAAAAATCAGCATACGACAACAGCGACTACTACATAGGAATTCTAAACTATATGAATACTCCTCGTGGTAATCTCGGCTCACCATCGCAACGTCTATTTGGCCACGGTGTGAGAAGTATGCTACCAACTGTAAAAGAAAATTTATCATCCACTGACAATAAAAGAATTACCGAACACCTGCAAGCAGAGAGAGTTAAACAAAGTGCTTACGCAAACCGTGGTGCCATGAACAATCCACACCAGTACTTCCAAGGTGATACCGTCGTCACTCGCACCAACAACCAGAATGCCTGGAAGCCAGCAACAATATTGAACCAAGTCCACCCTCGATCCTACATAGTCGAAGATGAAAAAGGTAATCTGTGCCGTAGAAATTCAGCGGACATTAGACCAACTCAAGCCAAAATAAAGACAACGCCAGATGAAGTCATAGAAAGAACAGAGTTCAACATTCCAATTAACACTCCTAACTCTGAGTCATCACGTAACATGAAAGAAGACAACAATCAACCCTCCACTGTTACCACCCAACCTGCTGAAGACCAATCTAAATCACCTCCAATATTGAGAAGATCAACAAGAGTTAGAACTAAGCCTCAAAGGCTTGACCTCTAGGCCCACTTGAAAAGAAGAGGGATGTGAACGTGGTCACACGTTACTACTATTTTATGTACTAGTTTTTACAACTATGTGTTCAATCTTCTTTTACATACTTTTCATATGTACATATACTCACTTCTTATTATTATCTTGTAGCTTGTTAACGCGTCCTTTTGCTTAACGTACATTCATTGTTTTATTAAATATTGATCTTATTATAATAAATATATATTAAACAGTAATAAAACCAATGTTTTATTTACAAAATTCTTAGGTGTTCTGAAAATCACGAGCTTTTTTGTTTTTAGAAGTGTTTTTCATTGTTCTAAACCACAAACTTTAAGCTCTTTTGTGTCGTTTATAGAGCTGCCAGATTCATTGCTGGCATTTGCATTAAAATCGCACATTTATATATCAAAAATTAACCAATCTATGTAAACTATTTTACATTATATTAATTTTTATGAACAAATTTTATAAATTTTAGTTTATAATAATTAATTTAATTGACAAATTTGGTCAAATTATACATATACATATACATGTTGTAAATCTGGCAACTCCAAAAATCGTTTTGAAAAATAAAAGCAAATTGTGAAAAATGTAAACAAATCAAAAAATTTTATGAAAATTGTAATGTGTTTTAAAATTTGCAAAGTTTAGAATTTTTCTGCATGAAATTATAATTTTTTTTTTGTAAAAATAAATAAAGAACAAATGATGTTATATGTTTGTTTTACTTTTTTCGCCCAATTGTAAGTAAAATAGTGTTTAAAAAAGCAAGTGATTTAATATCGACAAGAATTTACCTGACGATTTCAAATCACAAAATTTCAAAAAATTTTGTGCTCAGAACACCTTTCTCGTGATTTGAAATCACTCCTACAAAAAGTGATTTTCAGAACATACCTGTATATTCAGTTTTTCTTTAATTGATAAACCTGTAAATACTTTTTTTATTTTTGGAACACATTTTAAAAAAGACAAAACATTTTTATCAGACAACAATGCCTCAAGAATGTCAACAAACTAAACAGCTGTAATTCAATGATGACAATTTTATTTTTGCACGCATATTTAGTGATTTCTTTAACGACTAAATTTGAAAAACCAAGCAATTAATTGAAATTTTTGTTGTTAAAGTATAATTAAATTCAATTAAAAATTTGGTGCAGCTAACCGTAATATTGTATATGAAAAAGTTTTAAAATTCTAAAAACAGTAGGCATAAGTCAAAATGTGCAGGTACGAAAAATGCACTTAATAAAGAAATTAGTATTGAATTTTGTCAAATAAGAACACAAAACCAAAGTTTTAAGCAGGTAAAGCCAATGCATAGGTAAATAAAAGGCAGCTAAACCAAAACTACTGTAGTACTATTTTAAAAATTGTTGTCATTTAATACTCCAACAGTTAGTGGCTTCCAAATCAACCTTAAAAATTCCAATTTGGTTAAAAGGTTTTTTGAAAAATCTTGGATAAATACTTTAATTGTAATTATTTGCGACAAATTAAACTTCAAACCTTCTGAGAGTACCTTAAAATAGAAGCACCTAGTCACCAATAGTAACAATATGCTTACCTTTAAAGGCTTGCATTAATCGCCTTCTTCAGCAGTTTGAATTAATGAGATCTTATTTAGGATTAGATGTTTTTCGAGATCCTTCTAACGTAATATATGTATATAAATAAATATACATACATAACTGGCCTTTACAACCCTGTGTCAGGATTACGGCCTAGCTTTTTGCAGCACTCATGTTGTGTGTGTCAATTTTTATCCATGAGTACCGGGACCTACTGTTTAATGTCGACTCCGAACGACAGACTTGAGAAGCTTGTTCATGGCAATTAGTTACTCTCAGAGCTTTTGTCAGAAGACTGCTGAGAGGTAGTCGCCGAAAGAAATATTTTTTTCATATTTCATTTTTTTTTAAGATCTCAGAGCTTGGTGTCGAACCCAGGGCTCTTTTCTTAGTAAGCCAATATACTAACCACTCGTCCACGGCGACTACGTGGTAAATAAACATAAATAATTATATGTACATGTAATTAAGGATGCCAAACGGGACTGAGATTTTGAAAATTCTAATACCAAAATTTTTCGGGATCCCGGGATTTTTTGAAAAGAAAAAATGAAAACTGTAATAAATTTCATACATCTATATATATAAAATAATTTTACATTGTGTTCGTAATCAATAATCTCTGTATAGCTTAAATCGATTTTACTCTCAAACATACCGAATGAAAGCCAAAGTCTGTGTTTCGGCTTTTTTTGCATCTTTATTGTTTTACAAGTTATGAAAGTAAGTGTGTACTTTGAAAATTACGCTCTATTTAACTACAGGAAGTATATTTTATAAGCCGTTACATTTGTAGTAATGAAGCAATTTGGCATATTCTTTCATTTCATATTTACGAGAGATACCCAAATTTTGTCCATTTGGCTATTCATTTTGAAAATGGCCAAGGTGTGTATTGCACTGCTCATAGAGCTGCATCACCGCCTAATACAACTTTAACATCATATTTTAAATTGTGCGAAAATAATGCTTATAATGTTCACCCAAAGAATGCTAAGTGCTTTTAATAGGCAAATTGTCCACTTCAAACTTTTTTTTCAATTGTTTTGTCTACATATTTGCGGTCGAATCCATCTCAATTGTGGACAAAATTTAAGAATCATCTATCGACAAATATTCTGTTTCGAGCTCGTCGGGAAAATCGTAACCCAGAAGTGGGCTTCACGCCGGAAATTTTCAATGAAGCATTGATTTCCATTGAAGACTTATGTTTATCGATAATTAAAAAGTCATTAACGCAGTTGGGAATGCCATCGCCCAATCATGCTATTCATGACATTTTTAACCTAGAATTGCAACGTGAACACCAATACGATTGCAACGAATTAAATATTTTTACTCAAGAAAATCTTTCTACGTTAAATGCAGAACAAAAAAAAAACAAGTACGACATTGGCTGCAAATATTAATACCGGTGGATTTTATTTTCTCGATGCATCCGAAGGTACCGAAAAATCATGTTTAATTTCACTGCTGTTGGCATTGCTACGCTCCCAGAATAAAATTGAATTAGCTTTAGCATAGCAGCAAATCTGCTAGATGGTGGACGGACAGAATATTTGGGTCAATTCAATGACACTCCAAAATGTAATATTTCCAAAACATCCAGAATGGGAAAATTGCTGAAACGTTTCGGAAATATTATTTGGGATGAATGCACTATGGCGAATAAGAAATACATGGAAGCTTTGGATAGGATTATGAAAGATGTTAGATATAATCCAGAATTATTTGGTGGTTCATTAATTCTACTCTCAGGCGATTTCAGTCAAACATTGACCGTTATCCCTAAATCAACACCTGCTGATAGGGTTGCCATTCGTACTGATTTTACCAGTACATGTACTGGTTTTTATTCAATGTACTGGTTTATGCATAACACCCAAATCAGTACGCAAATGTACTGGTTTTTTTTTAAATTTTGGCTTCAAATTATTTTATTTGTTTAAAATTGGTTTACTTACCTTATTGGTTTTGGTTTGTTATGAATCACCCAGTTAATTTTCAATCTTACGTTTTATATATGTTTATTAATAACTTACCACATACTTTGTAATAAATAAATAGAAGCGTCATTAGTGCTTTTTAAAAGAAAATGCTGCTTTTGCTTTCGTTTGAAATTCAAAAACCAAAAAATGTAAGGGGTTTTAAAATTATAATAACATGGCTAGATAGGAGACCTCATTAGTACCCTCATAATAATGACAATAATTTGTATGAATTTAGAATTTTGTGTGCATTTACAACAAATGTCCCGATGAATGACTTTATTTCTATATATTTTTATAATTTGACGTGATGTTTTCGTTATATGTATTTAGTTAAGTTCTTGCCTTAAAAAATAGAAAATGAATTATTTTTAATGTATAAATTTCTTTTTGTTTTAATAATCGTTTAAAACTTATGAATTCAATAAAATTTTGGGTCACAATTTGTGTACTGGTTTTTTTTTTCGAATTTACTGGTATTTTTCTTACGATGTACTGATTTTTCCAATTTCAAAAATGGCAACCCTACCTGCTGATCACATTAACGCTCGCCTGAATTCCTTATCTTTGTGGAGGCTCGTTAAGATATTGCGACTTAGCGCCAACGTGTTCTGTTGCAAAATGATCCATCTGCTGAATCCAATGATCAAATGATCCAAAATTGCTGGCAACTTGATTTTGTAAAAATATGTGGATACTGTTACAAGTGAAGAAGATATTGTGAATTACCCGACGGAGTTCTTGAATTCTTTAGTTTTACTTGGATCATAGCTACGGTGACCATATTTGTAAAACCAAAATACAGAACAAGGAAATATTTGACCACTAACAACTATAACTACATTGGCATGTATTTATTATATTAATTATATAAATGCAAAATTAAGCAAAAAAATAAAATAAATTAAATTAACCAAGAATTCAAAAATAACTAAAACTTCGTGATATCATTGAATGAGTACATAACATACATATATATATCGTCATATTAAATGCAAACGGACGCAACTACACAAAATTTTAAAATTGAGTTTTTTATTAATTTTGGTTCGTTTTATCAAAGCACATGTTTGTGCAAAAGTTTAGATTCCTACGATTAAAAATGGCGATTTTATTAACGAAATTCAAACGGACGTAACTACAAGTGCGTATATTTCTGAATGCAAGAAAACGTAACGACATACATATTTATATGAAAACCTTACATTCAACTCATTTGTTGTATATAGGGATGCCAATCCTTATATCTCGAATTATGATTTTCAGGATTTACAAAACTTTTGATTTTAAGGTTTTTTGCTTCTCCTGTAAAAAAAAAACAAAAAGTGTAGTTACGTCCGTTTGCATTTAATATGACGATATGTACATAATTTTTAAATACCATAAAATACAAATTAGAAATAAGAAAACTATTAGTTTCAAATAAAAGTTAGTTTAGTATAAAAGAAACTTTAAGTAGATCCACAGAAAGTTGCATTGAAAGGGTAACATAAATTACAACTAATTTTGGTATTTTTCTGATGAATAAATTTGTTTTACCAAGTTATCATTTACCTTTAAATATTCTTTAGACTCTATACAATTCAAATCATTTTTTAATTTAGTGACCCAAATGGCTTTGATGGTTGTTACACGCCAGCTTCACTCTATGTAAATAATAAAAATTGCTCCCTATTAAATAACACTGAGGGCTGTATAAAATTGCGATGGTTAAGGGCATGAAAAGATATTCCCAGCTAGCTCTAAACAAAAAGGTATTGTGGTTCTCAACCCGTATTTTAAGACGTGTAAGCATATAACACAGTCTGCATGCCTATGATACCCCAGACTATGTAAAAATCAAATAAATACAGAATTAAGGATATATTTACCAAAAATAAAGAATTTTAATGAAACGACGGACTGGTGTTGTTCCGTCTAGGGTGATTTAATTCCCTCCCAAATCGACAGTATGTCGAACGCCTTGACAGACGGACACCCTGAAAATTTCAAACACATCTGTCCCTAATATTGACACCTTTGTACTTACAATAATTTACATTTTATATTGGGTATCCTTCCCATGTCTCATTTAGTAATTCATGTTTTCTACTTCTTATATTTAACAAATTTTATTAATATTTATTCTCATTATTTGATAAATAAAAAGAAATGTGATTATAAAAAAAATTGAATGAATAGTACATGAGAAAGTTATGAATGAAAAGAAATAAAATATATAAATGCAAATTTATATTATAGGAACAAAATGAAATTGATCTTACAATTCTTATTAAAACAATATTTATATATGCATATATACTTATGTATAGTATGCCTAATATGAGTGAAAAAAAAATATGTATGTACTTACAAAAACAATATTAATTGATGATCTCTTCTTTTTGGTCTTTTACATTACACGTGATGAGTTGTTGGGCCCAGCATTCATACCGTGTTGTTGCTGCATTTCAATTTTTTTGTTTTTGGTTTTTGTTATGCGTTTACTTAATTAAGTAATTACTACAAAAGTAACACTCGAGGAAAAGTGTTAGTAAAACTAAAATAAATTCTAATCATTTTATGTTAGTTTTAATATTAGTATCTTATAACAAATTCATAATTTAGAAAGAAATTGTAAATTGAATTTAACAAGAGTTAAATAAAAACAGTAATATTTAATATATGTAGATATAATTTAAAAGTTTAAGAAAAGAAAAATATAATTCAATCTTATATTTTACATAATAATAATCATAATCTGAAGTGCAATAATTCCAATAGTTTTAAGTAGAAAAATTTATATAGTTTAAATTTTTAATTCAATTTTCTTTGAGTTAATATTTATATTCATATAAAATTTTTATACAATTCAAACTTCTTTTCGGTATGTCATATCTATAAGGCAAATTATTAAGAAATTTTGTAAAATTCTTGATTAAGGCTTTGTATAGTTAATGTCATTTAGGTTTTTAAAGGTTATAAATTTTCCCTTTATACTACAAACAAATTTAATTAAGTAAGGTTAATTATAATTAAATATTTTCTTTTTATGTATCATGATTGAATGTTAGAAATTAATTATTATTTAATTTCATGTATATACACATAGAAGTTCTTGATGTTACACAATATTAGCATAGAATAGAGGTTTCAGTTATGTTAAAAACCATGTGCCTTGGGTCTACATGGTAAAGCTATGTAACCGTTATTCATAACGGTAAAATCGCCCAAGTATAAAGATAAATGCAAGACCATGTGGTCCGGGACCACGCTGGATCTTTCTAGAAATAAAGGCTGTCGCCTTAACAACATTCCTCGCAGTCACAAGATGTGCTAATAATAAAATTATTTTCCTCTTTAAAATATAACTCTCTATATGAAATTGATTAAACATCGTCTTACCTTTATATTTCTCTCGAACAAAACTAATATGATAAATTTTCCTTTTATTAGCAGCCTTTTACTTTTTTTCTGCCAATTAGTCTCAGGCAACCACTTGTAATATTTTTATTTAATTTATAATATTTTATTTACTTAACCTTACAAGTAAAAAAAAATGTACAGTTGGTTGTTAATTGCCAATTTATAATAAATGTGATCTATGTCACAACACTTTCCACTCTAAACTTTACACTTCTACGGCTTTTACAAAAATGAAATTTCAATTATCAAAGAAGAGAAATTAACCGGCATAATGAAATGCTTATGAATGATAGAAATAATCAATGAATATTATTATCAATGAACTTGTAAGTCAAAAGAAGATAGACATATTAAAGATCCGTTATAAGAAATAATCAAATAAGAGCATATAATATGAACTGCTAGAATAAAAAAAAATATTACATGCGATAAACATGGGACGTATACCATTTCAAATTAATGGTCATTATATTAAGAATATTCATCAAAAGAATTTTTTCTTTTTTTTTTCTGACCTTATCGATGACATAAACTTTAGAGAGAAATAAGAAAATAAAATATTTGGTAAATTTAGAAAATAATGAAAATATAAAATTTTTGTGTGACATGCAACTCCAAATTAGAAAATCGTAACATGGTTTCCATTTTGATTTGAGATTTTTCACTGGTCTATATATTATTTATTACATAAATTTCTGTTGGAGCACTTGAACCAGACAAACACAAACTGAACTCAACAACCATCAAAATATTTTTAAAATTTGTGTTCCTTTCTCTAAAATGTATGTACATATGTATGTATATGAAATATATTGCTTATGAGGATAAGCATGTCTCTATGGCCATTTAGTCTCTACTTAAGATGCTCGTCTGGAGACTTTTTCTCAAACTAATCAAAACTACAAATATGTACTACATACTTTGAGACATGAAAATACAGAACAAATACTGAACATTAAATAAAATACAGAACATTTTAATGTTTTTCCCTAATGAATAATT
This sequence comes from Metopia argyrocephala, assembly GCA_963576795.1. Taxonomy (NCBI): domain Eukaryota; kingdom Metazoa; phylum Arthropoda; class Insecta; order Diptera; family Sarcophagidae; genus Metopia; species Metopia argyrocephala. The sequence goes on along the minus strand of OY756209.1, from coordinate 90,278,343 downwards.
TATACAGAACACGGGTTTCAAATACAGAACTGTTCTGTATAATATAGAACGGTTGGTCACCGTATGTATGAGGTCCGTCTGCCTGAAAAAAAAGATTGCAAATGTTATTATAAGTCTCCATTTCCGATAGTATCGAGGTGTTACCGTCTGTTTACAAAATAAAGGGAAAATTTTAGGAACAGTGTTGCATTTTTCGATATATTCCAGTAATCTGTTTGTACAAATTTGACGATACCAACATGTTTGTATGAAATGTAACTGGTGGAAATGTTTTGTAGCAGGGAAAATGGAAATAAGAGGTTGTGGGATGTGAAAAGTATTTATCATGTCAACATGGAATTTGAACAGATGTATCAGAGTAAACACTTCAAAAGCAAATAGATCGCGAATAAAAAATCGTGAGAAATATACTTAATCAAAGTGCGACGGAGAAATTGTTCTGCTAAAGTAAAAGAAAAATAAATTGATGAACCCAAGGTTGATTAAATTTTTTTTGTCGGACAGTTTACCCGTAAATATTTTTATAAAAACGTAAGTGCAACATAATAACATTCAGGAACCTATATAAATTGACTGAACACTATATCCGTTCTGATTATAGCTGGAGTTTGCTGAACACCCACTAATTTTTTTTAAGGATTCTTATCAGAGTGCGATATCTAGTTTATTGTTGGAAACTCTACTGGGGAACACCTCAATAATTAGAAAGAAAGAAAGATCACAGAAAGGGTTAAGTTGGCATACAACCTCCAGGCAACCGATCTTTATTTTTATTATTACTGACCTTGAAAAGGAAAGAAAAAGGGGGTCAGAAAATCACACGACAGAACAAAATAAATTCTTATCTGAATAATTAAACAGTGCGTAGAAAAGAAAAACATCAATATATACTCTTATGTATTAACGTAAAACCGTTAAAGCAAAGACTATATAATATAAAGATGTTGCACTTAGTACATTTTGGTTAAGCACAAATTTTGCACAGCATAAGGATGTGTGGGACAAGTGACAAGGGAAGGGAAAAAATTTGCTCTTTTTCTAATTATTTGCAAAGATAAATTTTTTATAGATAACAAATAACGGGGGAGAGCGAAAGCACTTTTATTTTGCTCTCTTGCAAGATAAAGTATTTTATATTATTGTTGTTGTTATTCTTACTGTTTATGTTATTTTTTTTTTCAATGGTTTATTTTCGTTTATTTATTTGGTTTATTTTTTAAAAAGAGTGATTGTTCTTTCTATTAAATTTGAGATTGAAAAATAGAAAGAAACAAGATGATTTCGTAGGTGAGGTAGGGAAAATCACATTTGTTTTGTTTTTGTGAAAACGAAATTAAATTGATTCGCAACGAATTTATGATGCCTATTGCATGAAATTTATATACCAAATTTTTAAAAAAATTCTCTTGTAGTAGAAAATTAGGTTTACAAGTAATGTTAAAAATGAATAATATATTATATTTTACTTATTTGTATTCTGCAAAAGGGAAAAGAAGTTCTTACTAAAATAAAAAATTCAAATTAACTTAGATTTTAATAAAACTTTATTATTTAAAGTGTTATTAAGTTAATAGTGCAAAGTCATAATAATTTCATATTAATAAAAAAAATGGTAAGAAAATTATTTTTAATTACATGTGCACATTAAACGTTTCGTATACATATGTATATGTATGTATATACTGTTTGTACTCTAGGATTCAAATTCATCGGTCTCACGGAAAGCTGGCAACAAATGCAGTCTGCCCCATTGCCGCAGATCTAAAAGAAGTTCACCTAACGTAAAGCAATTTCGTTTCCAAATATGGACTCACCGTTGTTTAAAAAGTGGGCAGAAAAATGCAACTTTGACGTGCAATTTATTGCAAATTCTTCTTTATTGTTTTTGTGTGATAAGCACTTCTCATTAGCAGAGTTGGGTTTATTGCATTAGATTTCATTTTCCACTAAATTTAGTGGTAGTGGTAAAAATAGTGCATTATCGCCTTTTATATTTAGTGGTAGTTGAAATTTAATGCATTAAATAAAACGAATTTAGTGATAGTGGAAATTTAGTGCATTAAATAAAATAAATTTAGTGGTAGTGGAAATTTATTGCATTAAAAAAAAACAAATTAAGTGGTAGTGGAAATTTATTGCATTAAAAAAAACAAATTTAGTGGTAGTGGAAATTAATTGCATTAAAAAAAACAAATTTTGTAGTAGTGGAAATTTATTGCATTAAATATATCGATTTTAGTGGTAGTGGAAATTTAGTGCACTAATTTTGAATAATTAATGGTAATGGAATATAACTCAATTGGCACTATAGAGGAATGGAAATTTAGTTCCACTACCTCAGTTCCACTATCGTTTTAATATACCTTCATATATGGATATTGTTCACGCGCGAACCAGGTACTTTTCTCTTTTAACTGCAATTAAATGAATGCGGCGAAGTGTGAGCTTTTCTTTCTTTTTTCTTTATGTTTCTTTTTCTTTATAATAATGTTTGAAGTGAAGCTCACACTTCAAACGAACATAATACATGTTTTCATTACAAATCATATATTCAGTGAGACAAGTGGTCAACGGCAGCAAGTTATTAGATATAAATATAAAATAAGAAAAAAAGTGTATCATAAAATATAATTTTTCAAAAGGAATGTAATTGGTGTAATTTTAAAGATCATAAATAAAAAATCCCTCTTATACTTTAAAAACTTAATTGTGTTTGGAAATAAAAAACAGAAGAGAACAATTGAAAATACTTATGTGTTTCTTAAATAATAAATAAACAAAATTTATACTCTGTGTGCCTGGAAGTTAATTTTGATATTTGTGAAAAATAATAAAGAAAACTCAAAACAATATTATTAAAAGGGCAAAAAGCAAATAACATACCTTTGAACTACCAGACGACTACAATAACAACAACATACATAATATTTTGGTATCAACAACTCAAACATCAACAACATAGTACAAGCACATCACCCCCCATTGGCTCCAAAATCTACTCCTGAGGAACATCCGGACCCCCGATCCCCCACACAAACATCTGGTCCTTCGAACCGGATCCAAGGATATTTTGGACATCGCAACCCCCCCATTTAAGTAAGAAGTAACAACATACAAAGTAAGTACTGAGTTTTTTTTTACTTACTCCCCCATTTTATTTAACAATATTCGAGTTACTACTCGACCCCATTTTATTTTGAGAAACACATTGAATAATACTCCCCCATTTTCTTTAAAAATATTCGAGTTACTACTCGACCCCATTTCCTTTGAAAAATATATTGAATAATACTCCCCCATTTTATTCAAAAATATTCGAGTTATTACTCGACCCCATTTCTTTTGAGAAATATATTTAATCACTACTACATAAGTTTTATTTGAAAATTCTTCAAATAAATACTCCCCCCATAACTACCTCAATTTAGCATTTATATATGCGGCCCCCTAACTACATACTCAAACTAATACACCCCCCTAACCTACCTAAAATATACCTAAATTTCATCATTTATATTTGCCGTTTAAAATTCCCACTTTTTTAAAGTATTCAAAGTAAAACTTTACCCCATAATCTACCATAATTACGACATGTAAATTCCCATATAGTCTACCATCTTTTCAACGTGTATCGACAATAATCTACATACCTATTTGAAGAAAAAAGAAAAGCAATTAAAGTACAGGCATTGCGTTTCTATTTGTATTCCTATTATATGCATACATATTTGTCCATATATATGTATATGTCCATATATATGTTCACATATAAATACATATCTATATAAAGTACAGTTGGAAACAAGTTTCATTTAGCAGACAAAAAAAATCCCATGCAATTTGCGTTTTTCACAAGTGGCCTGATTTTTTTGAAAAGCAGCAACAAAAAAAATGCAATAATCAAAAAAAAAGAAACCCAAATTATTGGCATCGCAACAAGTAATTTCTTTGCATTAATATATACGCATAGCAGCATATCAAAATATACATACAAGTATATAATCCCTTTTTTTTTTATGCTGTCTAGTCCAGTACCTGCATTAAACATATTAAATCAAAACAACAAGAACATATAAGTACACGCATATTTTCTTGTTTGTTATAAAGTGGCGCGATTGACAACAGCAAAGGCCTACAACATAAACCGAAAACGAGAAAATATACATACACATGTATAAATATATTAATCGGTATTGTTATGCTATGTATTTATTTTTGCTGAAAGTTTCTTAAGTAAAACATACATACATTTAACCTTGAAATTTAAGAAAAGAGAAGAAACATAAACGAAATAAAATACTTGCATTTTTTTAACATGCACATGTATGCTTGTATGTGAACATTGCAATTCATAGACAGAGGAAAAATATAAACCAAATAAAATATTTGCATTTTTTTACCATACACATGTATGCTTGTATGTGAACCTTGAAATTCATATAAATAGGAGAAATATAAATGAAATAGAATACTTTGCATTTTTGTTTATATGTATGTAAACTGTAACATACCTCAACATTGTTTGATATCATATTTTTTGCTGTCTCTCATTTGTATGAAGAAAAAGTAGAAATAAAAAAGAGAGAAAATTACACTGGCTATATTTGCAGTGTTAAAATAAGGGTTGACGTCAAACCTAATGAACGATCGAACTTGTCATTAATAAGGTAACGAACATTGTTACACTGAGGCCTGCCTTTTTCATAAATATATGATAATATGAATTTGCATAATATATGATGGTGTTAAAATACAAGTGAAATTTAAATTGAATTGAAATCAAATTGAAGTTGACTGGGAGAAATATTCATATATGAGGACATATATGGAATTAACATATTTTATGGAAATTGCTAATCGAGTAAAGAGAAACAAATAAATTGATAAATTTGTTTATATATATATATATTTATTTATTATATAATTTACCTGTACACATATATTAGACGATAAATGAAGTTGATATTATTTTTGGATAATTAATATTCTAAATTAACAATTAAAAATTTAGAGAAAATACTAAAAGGAGCATCAATTCTGAACTTTATATTCTACGTGGGCAGTCCTATAAGTTGACGCAATATATTTTCAGTATTATACCTATCGATAGTGAAATTTCATATCCCCTTAAATAAAAATATATTTATATTTTAAAAATTGTCTACGCAGTATTCATAAATAAAAACAATAATCATTAACCCCCCCCCCCCCCCTTTTTTTATAAAATTAAATTCACTCGTTTATATATTACATCGTCAATCGATTTTAACGTGTTTTCGTACATATTTGTATAGACGTAGGTCACCTGAGAAATTTTTCGAAATATTATAATAGTATTTCGGTCTACTTTTTATAACCCCCCTTTGAATAAAATATTTATCCCACAACATGGCGCTCCTAAAAGCCCTTATTCGATCTGCTGATCATCTCAAAGAGTTTGAGAGTTATTTCGATAAACTTGATGTTGACCGTCACACTATTCACTCCTTGGAGATACAAAAAAGCGAGATGGAGCGATTCTGGAATGACTTTCGAGCATGTTATGAAGATGTCTTGGACAAAATTGATGAAACCAAAGAAAAAATTGACATTCAATCAGTAAAAGGATGCTTTTTCTCCACCTACGAAAGTCATTTGCGTGGACTATCTAAGGCCAATGAACTACTGGATGCTCTTCAACGAAAATCTAAACGGACGTCTTGTTTTGCTGATAATTTAGATCACATCCCCCATGTGTCGGTCCCCCCATGCGATACCGAAATCTTCCACGGAGATTATAAATCCTGGCCCACTTTCCGTGATATGTTCACGGCCCTTTATCGCAACAACAAACGCCTCTCCCCGGTTGAGAAAATGTGTCATTTACTAAAGAAGACTCAAGGTGAAGCCCGAGACCTGCTGAAAACTTGTCCGCTTACAAACGATGGATTCGATATGGCTTGGGAAAATCTCGTGAAACGATACGAAAATAAACGAGTCTTGGTGAACGCACAACTCAAATGTCTTTTTAATATTTCCCCAATTGCTAAAGAAACCGGCCCCAATATTAGGCGTTTACAACGCACAATCAACGATTGTGTTACAAACCTGAATCTTTTGATGATCGATACGAAAAGCTGGGATATTATCTTTGTTTATATCTGTTCAACATGTTTGCCTGATACCACCCTCAGTATGTGGGAACAATCTGTTTCTCAACCAGCCTCCCTACCCACCTGGAAAGAATTGGACGAATTCTTGACCTCCAGATTTCAAACCCTCGAATCTGTGGCAGATATTCGATCTACTTTTTCAAAACCCCATACCTCAAACTCTCATAAACCCCCTAACCCTAAAGGCCAAAATATGCCTCAAGAAATAAAACTTAACAGTTACAATACCACCGTGTCTACGCACAAATCTTGTAATTGCTTTCTTTGCCCCTCTACACACCCCTTAAGACTCTGCCCTATATTTTTACGAATGCCGATTGCGGGACGATTTAATATAGTTAAACGGCAGAAACGCTGCTCGAACTGCCTCGCTACCTCCCATGACCACAGGAAATGTAAGAGTCGATTTGTTTGTAACATATGTCAGAGAAAACATCACTCTTTACTTCATCGCTCTGAAACTTCACCCTCTACTACCCCCCAAAATACAACGTCTCCTAACCCATCAACACCTACTCCTATTGCTTTCATACCCCATTCAAATGAGAATCATTCTCGAATATCAACCCCCCTCCAAACAAATACAACCCCCTTAAATGATAATACAGCAATAGATAGGACCCTACAGACGTTTTCAACTCAACTACAATCTTCTTCACATTCCGTTATTCTCGGTACGGCCCTCGTAGATGTCTACAATGGAAACATAAAATGCACCGTTCGTGCTCTCATCGATGCGGCATCTGAAGCTACTTTGGTTTCAAAGCGGCTACAAATGAAGCTTAATCTTTTAACCCACTCCTCTCAGGCAGAAATCTACGGACTAAGCGGCTCATTAACTGCCACATCAGCTCATATCTGTAAACTTCAAATCCGATCTCCGATCGATAACAGTTTCAAACTGGACACTGATGCATTTATTGTGAATGAGCTAACTAGTCAACTATCTCATTATCCCCACTCTTCGCTGAAAAATAGCCATTTCTCTCACCTTCAACTAGCCGATATTGATAGCCAATCAAATTCTCAAATCGATTTACTTCTTGGAGGAGATGTGTACCCTAAAATTATTCGAAATGGCGTAGAGTGGTCTAATCATCAATCTTTAGTGGCTCAAAAAACCGTTTTCGGATGGATTGTCACTGGACGAATTGATAAGAAACGTCAAACTGATACTTATCAATCATTTTTTAATGAAATTAAACTCTTAAATCAAATACAACCGTGCTGGGAACTGGAAAACATTCCTACCAAACCCCTTTCATCACCCGAAGATTCATACTGCGAAGATTTAAACCCAACAACAAATTTTAGAAACACCGATGGACATTTCGTTGTGTCAACACCCTTTAAACCCGTATACCCTGAGAGCCTTAATGTAAGCGCCTCTCGGCATACTGCCATATCTCAATTTCTACGAAATGAAACGAGATTAAATAAAAACCCTCCCATTAACACAGATTATGACCATGTAATCACAAAATACCCTACCTTGAGTCAAATGACCAAAATAAACCCCCCATCTAATGATATCGACATGTATTATCCCCCTCACAACGCGGTCATTACACCCGACAATGCAACCACAAAATTGCAGGTTGTATTTAATACCTCAATCCCTCGTGCCAGGCTGAAAGATTCTCCCAATAGAATCGCGGACTTTGATCCCGCCAGCTGGCCACCCCCTAAATCCATATTGACCAAAAGCATTACGCAACAAATACGGCCATGTAAAACTGATTTGAACTCAAACACAAGTAAATTATGTACTCTGACCCCCGGTCACGTCTTAATCGAAACCTCTTTATCATCTCCTCTTCAACCCGACATATCTAGTCATACCCTAAATTATATTAACCGACGGAGAAAATTGAAAATCCTATACCTCCACAAGCGGACGAAAAGGAAATACCCTCAACGACATTACACTATAAATGACTTAGCTGTTATCAGACAAGGAAAATTACCACTCAACCAATGGCGATTAGGTCGTATTGTGAGACTTTACCACAGCTCTGATAAACGCGTCCGAGGTGTAAAAGTGCTCACCACCTATGGTGACGTCACTTGGCCAATTAAAAAACTATTCCTCCTACCCCATCCCCCCTTATAATTAATATATATTAAGTTTTCTATCTTTCCCGTTACAGTTAATATGACTTTTCATCGTAATAAAAGCGTTACCCCAATTCAACAGAAGAAATCTTCCCAACGACTTTCTTCCAGCAGTAAATCAAATAATTATGATTCTCAATCCATGGGCAGAATATACTTCCATTGCGCACTTTCTGGTACAAAGGTATCAGCTACCAATAGAAAGAATGCAAACGGAGATTGGTGCACAATATCTTTTTGTTCGCGCTTTGACGATGGACCTGTATTCCATGTCACTGCCAAAATAACCGAAAATTTATCTCTCACTTTGTCCAGAAAGAGGTTAGATGATCGTCTAGCGGAAACCTTTAGTAATCTTCGCCTGGCTGATCCTGAATTTTATTCCAATGGTGACCTCAACATTATCCTGGGTGCTGACATTTATCCTCAACTCATTAGACCTGGTATCCAGCCACCAATATTTTCATCAGCTATGGCCCACGACACCAATACCATAATTGGAAAATTTGCATTTAAATATCTTTATATTTCTCATTGTTAAATTTAATATAAGATAGATAAAATCTTTATATTATATTAACTTACTTATACATTATATTCTCTTGTATTATTTTACCCTCTTAATGTATCTTTTCATTATATTCATTTTTCTCGTATTACCTCTATTCCTCTTATATTATACCATATTATAATTATCTCTGTATTATAAAAATCTAACTTTATAATATATTCATTTACCCTTTGTATTACAAATCTCACCTTTGTATTATAAAAATTTATCTTTATAATATTGTATTTTGTATTACAAACTTTATTCTTCTAATGTAATCATTTACTTTACTCTTTATTTGTATTATTAAAAAATTTATCTTTATACTATATTCATTTATTTCTTGTATTACAAGACTTCACCCTTCTAATATATTTGTTTATACAACTCATTTATTTTTGCATTATAAAACCAATGTATCTTTATATTATCTTTACTTATTTTTTGTATTACCAAATATAATCTCTATAATACGCTAATTTACCCTTTGTACTCTAAAAATGTATTTTTCCATTGCAAAATTCATCTGTATTGTATTCATTTATCTTTACAATAATTTACCTTTATACTACCCTGATTTATCTCCATATTATAATATTTTATATAGTATTATTTAAATACATATTTCTATATAGTATTGTATATTGAATTATTCTACCCGAAAAATTATTGAATTTATGTACTTATATTACTCCTTAAATAATATTTTAAAGTATCTTACCCAAACATATATGTACTTTATTAACCACCCTTTAAATCAGTTTTGTTAACTACTTAATTTTAAGGTCATTTTGAATTTCTCTTATATGTGAATTCTTTACTTATGCCTATATATGTATATCCATATACATTCCCTAATATCTAATAGCTTGTTGTACCCATCAATTTTAATTTGGAAACACTGACCACTTATTTTACCCTTTTCCCGTGGGCATCCACCTCCTTGTGTAAATTGCATTACAGCAAGGGGGGGCGGGATGTTCACGCGCGAACCAGGTACTTTTCTCTTTTAACTGCAATTAAATGAATGCGGCGAAGTGTGAGCTTTTCTTTCTTTTTTCTTTATGTTTCTTTTTCTTTATAATAATGTTTGAAGTGAAGCTCACACTTCAAACGAACATAATACATGTTTTCATTACAAATCATATATTCAGTGAGACAAGTGGTCAACGGCAGCAAGTTATTAGATATAAATATAAAATAAGAAAAAAAGTGTATCATAAAATATAATTTTTCAAAAGGAATGTAATTGGTGTAATTTTAAAGATCATAAATAAAAAATCCCTCTTATACTTTAAAAACTTAATTGTGTTTGGAAATAAAAAACAGAAGAGAACAATTGAAAATACTTATGTGTTTCTTAAATAATAAATAAACAAAATTTATACTCTGTGTGCCTGGAAGTTAATTTTGATATTTGTGAAAAATAATAAAGAAAACTCAAAACAATATTATTAAAAGGGCAAAAAGCAAATAACATACCTTTGAACTACCAGACGACTACAATAACAACAACATACATAATATTTTGGTATCAACAACTCAAACATCAACAACATAGTACAAGCACATCACCCCCCATTGGCTCCAAAATCTACTCCTGAGGAACATCCGGACCCCCGATCCCCCACACAAACAGATATAAAATTAATAAATGCATACATAGCTTAAGTCAATGTCAAAATAAATTGTAGTGAATGTTATTTTCTTAATTTACTAAGTCCGCCTGTATAAAGTAAATAATTGTTGTTATTGTTTTAATAAGAATTTTAGTACTTTCAAATGTAATAAATTATTCAATTCACCCTAGGTAAGATTTTAATGGCGCTGACTGTCAATATTGCCAGCCATTGTGCATTAGTGCACTAAATTTCCATTACCACTAAAATCGATTAATTTAGTGCACTAAATTTCCACTACCACTAAATTTGTTTTATTCAATGCACTAAATTTCCATTACCCCTAAATTTGTTTTTTTTTAATGCAATAAATTTCCACTATCACTAAATTTATTTTATTTAATGCATTAATTTTCCACTACCACTAAAATGGTTTTATTTAGTGGTTAATTATTTCCATCAGCATTTAGTGGTGGCTGGAATATTGCTGCATTAATACTTAGTCGTTTAGCGGTAGTGGAAGCGATAATGCATTATAAATTCACTGCAATAAACCCAACTCTGCTCATTAGAGCTTATTGGAAAGAAATTTTTGAGGCGAGATGCCGTGCCAAGTTTATACTTAACTGAAAATAACGAGGACATGAGTGTAGAAGGAATCGAAGTGTATTCTGAAAATAATTTGCAACTTTTTAGATCTTCGCCACAAACGCGTAGAGGATCAAAATCGCCTTCACTTTTATGTACAAATTGTGAAAAAAAATGTAAAAAATGAAGCACTTTACCAAAAAATACTACAATATAATTAAAAAGCTTAATACAAAAATGCTAACTATTCGTGATTTAAGGTAAAAACATTAGTCTTAGAAGAAAAGAGTTATGGTTATGGAAAGAAGTTACAATTAAAGAAATCCATTGAAAGCGAAATTGATGAGTTGCATATTAACGTACTTGAAAAAACGCTTTGTAAAATGTTCATAAAGCAAAACAGAAAATCAAATGCTCGATGGGAAGATCAGGAGAGAAACTTGACTGATAGTATTTATTATAGATCCCCCTCTACGTATTTATTTTTAAGAAATACTTTAAAACTGAACCTTCCAACCCTTTCTTCCCTAAGCAGATGGAACGATATTAAGAATTTGCAGCCTGGCAATAATTTATGCATATACATATGTATAATGCACTGGAAGCAGCAATTCTTAAAATGCAGCATGCAGAAAAACAATGTATCCTAATTTTTGATGAAGTATCTATCCGGCGTAATTGTACATATAATAACTCTGAAGATGTTATAGAATTATTTAATAGGTAGGATTTTTTAAGCTACATACTTAAGCCAAGTTTTATATTTGGGCAGTAAAATTTTTTCCATTAATGAACTTATTCAAACCACCAAGTGTATAATGTCTCTATCAGAAGAAATGTTTCAAGAAGATGACATGCTTTTTATTTTAACCAGTCACTTTAATCAAGATCCATTAGAAAACCTATTTTCGTACCTTCGCGCAAAAGGTGGACACTGATATACCCCTCCGAAATGTACATGCGAAAAATTACAATGAAGAATCAGATTTTGGAAGTTTCTGTGGACCATCCGATTTGTTTTTTGAAATATGCAAGATACAAATAAAAGTATTTGAAAAAATAATCACAGAAGACAAAAGCATACGAAATATTAAGAAAACTATTGTCGAACAATGCATACAATGCATCAAAAATACAACATATTCCTTTTGGTATGAGGAGAATGACGTGTGCTATAAACATAGATTAGAGATGCTGAATCTTGTGCTAACATTACTTCGTAAGCATTCTTCATGGCAGACTCAAAACTACAAATCATAGAGTGCTGAGAAAGTCAAAATTTTAACTCATTAAAAATTAATTTAAATAACCTGTCCAAATGTAAAAACATTTTTGCCCGTATTTATAATAATAAAACAGTTTTATTAATTGCTTATTTGACAATTACTCCATAGAAATATGTCAAATAAGCACTCTATAAACCAATTTTATTTTTTATGAATACGGGCATTTATCTTTATTTGTGGTGTTTATAATAATAAAAAAAGGGATATTGTTTGGTTTTCAGTATTTGCTAAGCTCTGCAGCCGCTTTTCTTCAGCACCCAACAGTGCCGATTTTAAATGAGAATTGAAAGAGACATTCGTTTGGTGTTCAATCAAATTCTGTTTTTCTTTATTAAAATTTCCAACTTATATACTAATTTATTCTATGGTCAGCACTAATGTCGCACAACGATAAATCAATAGTAAAATTGCCGTTCTCACGGGGTTTTGCAATCCAGCATTTTTTTGGCGTGTGAAAACAATTATCGCAACAAAGTTCAATACAAAAAATTACAGTACAAATAAACATACAGAAGTAATTAATACAAAAATCATATTACATTATTTTCATTCTAATCGTTCACAACAAAAAGTTTAATGCTCACTTATGCTGACCAAAACAAAAAATAGAAATACAACTTTAGTTCATTGACTTAAACAAAAGAATTCTTAAAAATACTTATCATAAAAAAGAAATGAATAAAATTTCAAGTTCAAACTAGAGTAAACAAAATACTTATATTACTACAGTGCCTTAACTAAGTATAGGTACACTACACCCTTACCCTTTTAGGTTTGGGTATGTATTATTAAAAATAAAAAATTTATAATTAAGGTTTATGTATATATGTTTATAAACATTTTTTTTATATTTATATAGTTACATTTAAATTGAAATTCTTATGTTGCTTACATATATCGTCTTTGTTAATTCAAATATTTTTTTTAGCAAATTCTTATGTACTAGTTTTGTTTTTGTTTTATTAATTTCTAAAAGTACATTTAAATCTTCTAAATTTAATACTTTGTATGGTGGGCCTTTGTATGGAGGTTCATACTTTTTCCTATTTAAGACTTTAACTAAAACTAAATCTCCTGTTTTAAGATCTATTCTATTTTGCTTCTTTTCAGATTTTATACTTCTTTTTGTTTTTACTTCTAAGTCTAAGTCTAATCTTTAGTTCATTTAAGTAGTTGTCAATATTGTAAATCTTTCTAGCATCACTTAAAATGTCGTTTGGCAGTCTAGGAAGTCTACCAAAAATCAATTCGAATGGTGAATAGTCTGTATCGACACTTGGTGTCGTATTGAAAGCAAAAGTATAATATGGTATCCATTCATGCCAATTATTATCATTCACAAAATTTAGAAAATATTCATTCAGAACGCGATGATTTCGTTCTATCGTGCCTAAAGTTTCATGATGGTAAGGTGTTGAGAAATTCTGTTTTATTTTTAATAATACACAAATCTCTCTCATTAACTCATTGTTAAATTCTGTTCCTCTATCTGTTTTGAGAATGTTAAATAAACCATATTTTAAAATTATATGTTCTATCAAGGATTTTGCGACTGTTTTGGCATCTTTCGATTCAATCGGACAAGCAACAACATATTTTGTCAGTTCACACTGCATGGTAAGTATGTATCTAAATTGTCCAGATGGTTTTAATGGTCCAACTGTGTGCATTACAACAGTATCAAAACCGTGTGATGGTGTGTCTGTTATAGTGTAGGGTTCTTTTGTATTTCTTATTTGTTTATGCCTTTGGCATGAGTCACATGTTATTATGTATTTCTTAACCATTTTGTTCATATTCTTCCATATATATCTTTGTTTCAGTTTGGAAAGTGTTTTCCTAATTCCAAAATGTCCTCCATGTGGTGAGTCATGAAATTCTTCTATCAATCTATATTGTGTTATTGTGTTTTATTTCCTTTGGCATTTTGTATATAATTATTTCTATATCGTTTTCCTTTATATTGTTATATTTTTCTTTTAATTCTTCGGCCGTTATATATTTAAATATTTCATCATCATCGTATAGTACGTATTCTTAAATTTCAATTTCTTTAATCTCAATAAAAGTTTCTCCAAAAATGTTCCTGAAAACATAGGATTTTCGCTTTTATTGCATATTATGCGCGTTATTTTATCATCTTTCTTTTCTTTTAATTCTTGCTGCAGCTTATTATCATATATAAATTCAATCTTTTGGGTACCCTTAATATTATTTATTGACGTACATTCCCACATTTGGAGGTGATCAGTCTCCCTTTGAGATATGCAGTCTTTTATAATATTCTCTTTTCCATGAACGTTCTTTTTATCATTATTTCTATCATATATATCTTTCTTTCCATTACTAATTTTATTTTTCATACTTCGTGTTATTGCCAAGGTTTTCTTTTCTCTTTCATCAATACAGATTGGAATCATGTCTCTCAATATTTGTCTATGCGTGATAGAGCGTCTGCAAATAATACAAACTATTTGCTCCTGTTTTATATTTTATATCAAAATCATAGTCCGATAGTTTAGTCTAATTCTGGTCAATCTTGAAGATGGGTTTTTATGGGTAAATAAAGCAATAAGAGGTCTATGGTCTGTGACAACGGTAAATTTTCTACCATATAGATAAGGTCTAAAAAATTGTATTCCCCAATGAATACCTATTAATTCTTTTTCAATTACTGACTTATTCTTTTCATGTTTGTTTAGAGTTCTGCTTGCATACGATATGGGTAGATCGTTACCTATTTCACCCTGTGATAGGACTGCTCCTAGCGCTACATTTGAAGCGTCTGTAGTTAGAATGAATGGTTAGTCAAAGTTCGGATATTTTAGTATGGGCGGGTTTTTTAATTTGTCTCTTAGAGTCTCAAATGCCATTTGGCAATCTTCTGTCCAATTGAAAGTTACTTTCTTTCTTAATAAATTATTAAGGCAAGTTGCCGTTTGGGCGAAGTTTGGAATGAATCTTCTGTAATAGTTACAGAAGGCTATAAATCGTCTAACGTCGTCTGAATTTTTTGGAACGGGATACTGTTCAATTATTTTGTATTTCGTCGGGTCAGTTTGTATGCCATTCCTTGTAATCATATGTCCTAAATACAAAGCTTCTGGTTTCAGGAAACAACATTTTGCTGGATTCAGCTTTAGATTGTACTGTTTTAGTCTTTCTAACACTCTCATGAGCTTCTCATTGTGGTGCTTCAAACTGCATCCGAAAATAATGACGTCATCAACGTATAAAAATGCTTCTGACTCTAATCCAGATAATGCTATCGTTAGCATTCTTTGGAAACTATTAGATGATATTTTTAAACCAAATGGTAATCTTGTATATTCAAAGTGACCGTTTGGAGTTGAAAATGCTGTTAGTGGTCGTGATTTTGGTTCGAGTTTTATTTGGTGAAACGAGCTTGTCATGTCTAAAGTGGAAAAATATTTAGCTCTACCTAATCTGTCCAATACATCTTCAAGTCTGGTTAAAGGGAATTTGTCATTTACTATTTTATCATTTAAACGTCTGAAATCTACAACCAAACGCCATTTTTCTGTGTCTTTGTGTCCTTTTTTTGGTACTATTAATAATGGAGAATTATATGGACTGATAGATGGTTCTACTATGTCTTTGTCCAATAACTCTTGCACTTGTTTATTTATTTCGTTTAATTGTGTTTGTGGCAGTCTATAATTTTTTATGTAAGTGGGTGTGTTATCATTTAATTCAATACTTTGTTCATAAAAATTGTTTACCGTTAGTGGTTCGTCTTCAAGATGAAATACTTCCTGATATTGTCGTAGAATATCACATATGACTCTTTTATTCTCTTCCTCAATATTCTTTAAATCTAGTTTTTCCAGTAATTTTTGAAATCTTTGCTCTGAGTGTTTATTGTTATTGCGCATGTTAGTTTTATAAATTGTGTAATTTTTAATGGTATAGTTGTGACTCCCAACTTCTCTAGTCGCACTGGTTCTTCTAATGTATTCAAAATTTTAACATAGCGTTGACCATCTTTGGGTATTATAGTGTTTGCTAAAAATACTCCGTTTGTTATTTCTTTACTACATGTGACACTATCTTCTTTTATATCAATGTTTATAGGTACTATCTTCTCTGTTCTCGGGGATATTGTTATGTTACGTATTCCTTTTGTGTTAATCTCTATTGGGATTGCTATTTGCTCTCCTTCTATACAAGTATTTAAAGTCAGTGTCTCGTAGTCAATCTGACAGCCGTATTTACTGAAAAAATCTATTCCTATAATTCCATCAGTAATGACCGGAAATTCTCCTTCCACCAAGTGGAATCTGTGTGTCAATATTTGTTCCCCTAATATTATCTGCAAATCAGTGGTTCCTAATGTTTCTTTGAAGTCATTTGTAATGCCACTCAATCGGCAAGTGTTGTCAGTATTCTTGTAATAGTTGTATATTACATTTTCTTTACAGAGTGATATCTCTGAGCCTGTATCTATTAAAAATGTTAATTGATAGTTGATGTTCTTTACTGATAGGAAAACAAAATTTGATGTTCCGATATTAATTGTATATACTCTTAGTTTTCCCTGTTCGGAGATTCGTAATGAGTCTCCAGGGTTTGTACGTTTCCCTGTTGTTGTATAGCATGAACATTGGAATAGCCTCTTCCTCTTGTGTTATTATTGTATCTATTATATCTGTTGTTGTTATAATGTCTGTAGTTATGGTTCCTGTTGCTACTGTTAGAGTTTCTGTTGCCATTGTTATAGTTTCTGTTATTTTTGTTGTTATTGAAGTTCCTATTTATCTGTGGATCTAGATAATTAGTATTTCTATTATTTCTAAAACCTGAATTGTTTCTATTTGTGTTATTATAACGGTTTCGTCTATTATTATTTATTTGTAATGTTGTAAATGTATCTGATAGTTGTAGTGATCTTTCCTGTGTACTTGCAATATCAAAGGCCTGTGCTAAAGTTTTGGGTTGTGCGGCTATTACAGCTGTTCTTATATCTTTATATAAACCTTCTTGAAAAATTTCTAAACATAATCTTTCATTCATAGTCCTAATCGTTGATCGAGCCACTTGATTTGAATTGTCCTCTAACTCTGAAATTTCTACTAATGTCAAGTCCGCTATCAAAGTGTTAATCCGTTCTTTGTAATTAAGCACATTTCCTTTCTGTTTTGTATTCCTTAATTCGTAATGTATGCTGCTTGAAGTTCTTGTTGATTTAAAATGTTTTGCCAAAACTGTCTTCAGTTCCTCGAAAGTTTCAGGTGTATCCTGTATAATCAAAATGTCCCTGACTTTGTCTACTAATTTTATTGCTAATACATATTTTATTAGGTTTTTTCTTCCTTGCTCATTCAATTCAGAATGAACCATTTCTATCATTGAGAGGAAAATATCAACATGTTTAGGCTTTCCATCGAAGACTGATATTGTTTCTGAAGCCTTTTTACTGTCAAAGTTCGACATGATTTTAAGATTTTCAACTTCTTCCCCTATTTTCAATTTCTCTCCTTTATGTTCTGTCAATAGCTGAATTGCTGTTTCTCTCAAGTCCGTAAATCGAATAATCTTTTTCTCTCTTAAAGGATTTTCTAAATGTCCTACTAATTTTCCAAATCTTTCATTTAACTGTTCTATTGACCTTAGTTTTTCCTGTGCAGTTTCTTTTGTATATTTCTTTGTTATTGATTTTCTAGCGTTCACAATTAATCTTTCTAATTCTTCAAAGATCTGATCCATTGAATTATGATAAAAAAAATCTTACTTTAAATTTCTGTTTTATTACTCATACATTCTGTACAGAGTTTCTTACAACCTGTTTTTTTATATAGTGTTGCATAAATTTGAATATGGCTATTATTACAAATATTATTAATAAAAGTATTATTATTTCCTGGTCTATCATTATTTTATTTGTATTTATTGCGTTGGCTGTTGCATGGCCTTGTACTGTCGCATCTGCGATACCCATTTTGATTTCTTCTAATGTATATCTTATTCTATCTTCTTCTGTTATGTGAAAAGTATGTAGTTCTTGATTCATTACTTGTTAAAAAAAATTTTTTTTTATATATATAGATACAGCATAATTTAATTCACTTTTATTATTATTATTATTATTATTATTATTCAAAAAATGTAAATTTTTAAGAATTTTTCCAACCGGCTTTTCTCAGCTCTATTAGTTGTTGTATCAATCGTTGTTTCTGCTTCCCTTCACTGATGCATATTATACGCTGTAGGTCTTTGCAGGCTTTTTGAAATTTCAACTTCCTTCCTCCCTTCTTCTTCTTACTTGGTGTTTGGTTTCTGAAATCTTGTAGTTTTTGTTTGTAGATTTTCTGCCTAGCCTGATATTCCTCGATTGTGATTGGCTTAGGGCCAGCAGACTTCGGTGTCGGTTTATATGTGGGTGTTTCTTCAATCGGTGTTCCCTCTGGAATATATTCTTCGTTTTGAAGTTTTTCCCACTTCTCGAAAATCTTGTCCACCTCTTGTTGACTCATTTATTAAATTTTGGAAGGAATTTAAATTTTGTGGAATTCTCCACCCAAGAAAAAAAAAATTTTTTTTTTTTTTTTGAAAACCGAAAAAAGCTTCTTAAAAAAAAGTAAACGCAAAAAAAATTTTCATTCACAGGATTCTTTAAATTGGCAGGATCGCCATGTGGTGTTTATAATAATAAAAAAAGGGATATTGTTTGGTTTTCAGTATTTGCTAAGCTCTGCAGCCGCTTTTCTTCAGCACCCAACAGTGCCGATTTTAAATGAGAATTGAAAGAGACATTCGTTTGGTGTTCAATCAAATTCTGTTTTTCTTTATTAAAATTTCCAACTTATATACTAATTTATTCTATGGTCAGCACTAATGTCGCACAACGATAAATCAATAGTAAAATTGCCGTTCTCACGGGGTTTTGCAATCCAGCATTTTTTTGGCGTGTGAAAACAATTATCGCAACAAAGTTCAATACAAAAAATTACAGTACAAATAA
The DNA here is from genome assembly GCA_963576795.1 of Metopia argyrocephala. Taxonomy (NCBI): domain Eukaryota; kingdom Metazoa; phylum Arthropoda; class Insecta; order Diptera; family Sarcophagidae; genus Metopia; species Metopia argyrocephala. The sequence goes on along the minus strand of OY756209.1, from coordinate 90,259,051 downwards.
ACATACAGAAGTAATTAATACAAAAATCATATTACATTATTTTCATTCTAATCGTTCACAACAAAAAGTTTAATGCTCACTTATGCTGACCAAAACAAAAAATAGAAATACAACTTTAGTTCATTGACTTAAACAAAAGAATTCTTAAAAATACTTATCATAAAAAAGAAATGAAAAATTTTTCAAGTTCAAACTAGAGTAAACAAAATACTTATATTACTACAGTGCCTTAACTAAGTATAGGTACACTACAATTTCTTTGTAAAAATTTCTATATTGTAATAAATGCTTGTTAAAATTTTTATGTTATTTATAAGAAATCAGATTTCGGTGCGAGTCGCTTAATTTTTATTTTTTGCACCAATAAAACACATATTCTTTACCCTACATAAATATCAACTTTTATAAAACTCATTTTCTTGTTTACTACAAATATTATGTGGTTTAAAAAGTATTAAAAAGAAACAAAACACAAAAAGAACTTACGAGTAGACTACACATACATACATATATGCATACAAACATATCGCACACCCAGTTCAAAAGTGGCACAACTCAAAAATTAAAACTACACGTATTAATACATAAACTCGAAAAATACAAATTTTGAGTTGTGTCACTTACGAACTGGGTGTGCGATATGCATGTGTACGTCTGCTTGTTATAGCTTATTCTCTTTTTCGTAAAATTCGTCTCCCTTTTTATCTTTCAGAGAGACTATAAATGATTTTCTCTTTCATATAGGATTTTTGATAAATCCAATGCAGGTTTTTGCTATGGAAAAAATAATGTACTGAGTGCACAATCTTTATATTATATAGTCTTTGGTTAAAGCTTTCCTCTTAATCGCGCAAAAGTGTAACTGGAAATACAGTGGCGAGCAAAAGTGTTTGAATGTTGGTTAGTTTGTCAAATACTGCTCAATATTTTTTTTGTAATAAAATAAAACATACATACATACATAACTGGCCTTTACAACCCTGTGTCAGGATTACGGCCTAGCTTCTCGCAGCACTCATGTTGTGTGTGTTAATTTTTATCCATGAGTACCGGGACCTACAGTTTAATGTCGACTCCGAACGACAGACCTGAGAAGCTTGTTCATGGCAATTAGTTACTCTCAGAGCTTTTGCCAGAAGACTGCTGAGGGGTAGTCGCCGAAAGAAATATTTTTTTCATATTTCTTTTTTTTGAAGATGTCGGAGCCTGGAGTCGAACCCAGGGCCCATGTCTTAGTAAGCCAACACACTAACCACTAGACCACGGCGAAAATATTGAGCATTATTTGACAAACTAAGCAACATTCATACACTTTTACTCGCCACGTATGTAAGGCTGATGTCAGATTGCGCGCTATAAGCGAAGCGATGCTAGAAGCTATAATATTCATGCTATACTTATACTACAGGATGTCAGAGTGGAGGCTATATTAAACAAAGCGACTTGTTGTGTTTTTAAAATACTTTTTTTATTCCGTCAATCTTTTTTGCTAAAAATGGATTCAGATGAAGAATTTTTTATTTCAAATTATACATATAATTTGTTTTTTAGTAAAAAGAGAGGAATCCACGATATAAATAGAAGTCGCAAGGAAAAAGGCGAATTTCATAATTTGTACCAAGAACTCAGAAAAGATCCAGAAAAATTTTTTAACTATTCGAGGATGTCAGTAGCCACTTTTGATTATATTTTAGAAAAAATACAAAGCAAACTTCAAAAAAACTGGACAAATTTTAATACAAGCCCCATACAGCCTTGCGAAAAATTAATACTAACTTTAAGGTAATTATTTAATAGTAAATGTATTTAATACTATGTGCAAATGCAAAATTATTTATAATATACATATATAAAATTAGTTTTGCTCATGAGGGTTTGGAGAAACAGGTGAAGTACTTGGCACGTACGAAGCCCATTCCAAATTAGATGAGTCTACAATATATGTATTTTGGACACCTCTTGAATCTTGGACCTTATTTCCGGGAAATGCGTATGCATAAACGGCTTTTTGTATTTCTATTCTGCATAGCATTTTACGATTCATGTCCATATTACTCATATAAGGTAACAAACTGTCAAAAAATGCCTCGTCATCGCTTCGTTGTTTTGGAGTGTTTATTTATTTTTCGAGCAATTGCAATTTTCTTTGCTCAATTGCCAACATTTCAGCAGCTTCACTTGAGGTTTTTTTTAATTTTTTTGCGGCTTTAAATTTTGGCTCTTGAGATTCTTCCAAATTTTCAGTGATCGGGTCAAATGAGTCATCAATGATGTCACTATTCCAGATATCATCTGTCAATATTTGTGTCGTTTTAGTAAAAGACGTCAGATTTCCAATAGATTTACGGGGTTTCATTTGGTCTTTTAGAAATAGTAATGATTTGAAGTGTGGCCAAGTCGTATACATGTTATACTGTTCCTCTGAAACACCTGCGTCTCCAGACCTAGCAATTGGAATTTTTTTACATTCATTTCGGAATTGATCGCGAATATTCTTCCATTTTTTTTTAATTGCTCCTCTGAAATTAAAAAAAAAATTAGTATTCTATGGCACTAATAATAATAAACACATACAATTTCAGACATCTCGCCAATGGTGCTTCCTTTGCTTCAATGGGATATTCTTTTAGAATCGGAAGAACTACAATTTCAGTCATTATAAAGGAAACTGCAATAGCGCTTTGGGAAGAATTGCAGCCAATACATATGCCTCAACCAACAAAAAAATCTACTGAACAGACAGCAGAACAATTTTGGAACCTGTGGAACTTTCCGAATTGTGCTGGCGCCGTTGACGGAAAGCACATAAGAATTAAGTGCCCAGCGCATTCTGGATCAATGTTCTACAACTACAAAAAATACTTTTCGTTGGTGCTTCAGGGAGTGGCAGATGCTAACTGCAAATTTATAGCAATCGAGATTGGAGGCTATGGCAAGCAAAGTGATGGTGGAACATTTAATTCATCCCAATTATATGACAAATAAAAAATCGATTTTTTATTCCACCTGACAAGCATCTACCGGGATCAAATATTGTAATGCCATACGTTTTAGTTGGTGATGAGGCATATCCATTGCTGGAAACTCTTTTAAGGCCTTATGCACGACGAAATTGTACGGCAGAAAGTGAATATTTCAATTGTCGACTTTCGCGAGCACGCAGATGTATTGAATGCGCCTTTGGAATTGTTACGGCGAAGTGGAGCTTTTGTAGACCTGCTCGTCAAAGCAATATGTGTTCTTCACAACACAATCATCAATCTTGAAGGAAACACCAATGCAATGCAAAACGACAATAATAATAATGCAAATTCTGGTACTTGTGATGACGGAGTAGAATTTAATCCCATTAACTTAACAAGAGGCCGTGTGGTACGGGATGCTTTCCGCGATTTTGTATGTGCACACAAATTATAAATAAAATTTTTAACACTTACTTGGTTGTTTCATTATTGTTTCAATACTCTTCCAGTTATTTTCCACGAGAATTCTGTTGTGGTAACTTTTATTTGCTTGGTCCCAAAGCACAGGGCGTGTGAACACTTCTGTTATAAATTTTTCAATATCCATTATTTAACAAATATCTTTTAAAATTAATGGAAAATTTAAAAACGCACAAATAATAAATAATGAAATTAATAAACAATAAAATAAACAAATGAAAAATGTCAAAGTACAATGTAAACAAACAGCAACGAAGCGATACCATGCTATAAATCATTTCACAACCTGCTTTGTCGCTTTGGCTCTCTTGTAGCTTCGCTTTGACTCTGACATCTTTTGAGCATTGGCGTAAGAAAACGCAAGCAGAGGTTTGTAGCGCATTGTAGTGCGATATTATAGCATCGCTTATAGCGCGCACTCTGACATCAGCCTAAAAGAATAGAAAGCAGGAAACTGTTAGAAATAATAATAATAGGAGGAAAAATAAAAAGGAGAATAAAAGTTTGTTTTTGTTTTGTGTTTGTATTTTTTTATATACGTACCTTGCCTTGTGAACCAATAATTTGTGAAAATTAGTATCGAGAGAACACCCCTCATCCCCAAGAACTAAAATTGAACAAAGTTTGTTCTTTTTTGTTAGAATTTTTTTATTATTAGCAGAACCTAATTAAGAGATCTCTTTTACTTAAGCAATATTCGTGGTATAGAAGAAAATTAAGAGGTTACATTGACCCTAATTACTTTGTAAAAATTTCTCTTTTGGTAGATGAAAGCTTATGTTCATATAAAATAAGGCCTACTGAAAATTCACAAATTAGCGGTATCGTGGGATAGAAAACATATATTTTGTATCTTTGTTTTTTTTTTTATTCTTAATATTCGTATAGGGACAATTAATAATTAAGATTAAATTTAACTAACTATTAATATTTTTTCATATATGTATATACATGTATAACGAGTTTTTTTTAATAAATAATTATGTTTGAATAATGAAGCGAATATTTTAAATAAGTATGTGTTGGATTGTGGGTAAGGTATGAGTTAGGCGAATGAGAAGCCTGCGTTAGGTTTTCGTGGGCCATTATCTCATAGGGCAGGGCGGAAGCATGATGACCCAGGTTGGGAGGGCAACACTGGAAGTGATTTGTTATCTAAACTTCACCCAAGAGTGTTTATGTGTAGTATTTATTTTTGTCTGTTTGTTTGTTCAGTTTTTTTTTTCTTTATCAAAATTTTTATTGTAACTTTTGGCTGTGGTGACGGGTTAGGATCTTGCCCTGTGAGTATCTTTTGAGCTAGCTGGCATCGTCACCACAGTACTTTTGGAGCACATAACAACTTTTAATAAAATTCTTAAAAAAAGTACAAATTTTCTTAAATTTAAAATAAATTATATTAAATTTGTATTTTGTATAATTATTTTGTCTTCTCTTATTCTTGCAAGGAGGGCTTCCCTGGCTATTTCCAGTACCTCTTCCCTTGTTTTACCGTCCTTTCGCGCCCTTTTAAAACGACGTCTCTCAAAAGATGGGAGTTTTACAAATTTGCCGGTTTCCAATGACAAAAACAAGTTGTTCACCACAGCATTGATTTCAGTGCAGCCAGATTACTGACTGGCAGGAATCTTCGACAAGCACATATTGCTACACACAGAATCGTCGCTGCTTAATAGAGGTGATGACTCCTCATCACCGCAGAGTGTACTACAGACACCTATGTCAACCAATCTTGGACCATTGTCCTTGATTTGTAGTACAGTTGTTGAGGTAGTGATACATGTATCGACTATCTCTTAACCATTTTCAGAGGACACTACTGCTCTCTTTTCGGTTGATGCATTAGAGGCATCGCTCTTTGAGTCTATGATTTTCTCCATAAATTTTCGTACTTTTCATGCTAGGAATAAGAGGTCATCTGCGGTATTGCCGGCTTGCCGCAGGAAGGCTAATTAAAACTGGAGGGCGCTTGGTATCCAAAGTCCGCATACAAGGAGTCAAGTACGCCTTGACCACACATCGCTTAGTGTATGCTGTACCACCGTGGATTGGGGGGAACAGTTTAAGAAGCGTCCACCTCCCGCATGATCAAGTTGTTGCTAGCAGTCACCAGAGACATGACCTAACTGACTGCTAGTTGCGGTTACCACCGAAAGATCGTACTTCTATATGAGTTTTTAGATATCGGGACTGTACTAAGTAAAAACCTAAGTCAACCCTGAGTAGTCCCCCAAAAACTCATATAGCAAACCGCAGGCGTTGCTTACTTCAGCCATGGTCAAGAGTTGGCCTGAGTGGAAACACAATTTTTACACAAAAATAGGACACGCGAGTCCCGCCCAGACGCACACCAACCATGTTACCAGAGGCCGCCCCGTGGAGGCAGTAAGTCTTCTTGTGCAGTTGTCCATAAGGATCGTCTATTGACTTTGCCTTAAGGTTCCACACCTGACCACCTGTGTTCTTGTTAGAAACACTGTTAATGCCTTCTTCTTGTCTAATTTAAGCTCTCTCGACGTAGCAGTTGTTGGAGTGGAACTTTCAGGAAGCCGTTGTTTTTTCCTGATTTCCGATTACATGGCCCACGACTAATAAAGTGCAGCCACTGTCGGGGTCTCTTCTACCCAGAAAAAAGAACATTCTGTTCGGCTGCGACGCAAATGGCAGTCATACCATTTGGGGAAGCAGGGAAATTAACGAACGGGGTGAGTCTCTTTTTGAGTTTATTATTAGCCACGATTTATCAGGGGCAAGACCCCTACTTTTGTGTTTCCTGGGTCGGAAGCGTCAAGTGGTTGGGCAGAAGTCCTTGATATTACCCTTTCGACCCGTTCCCTCAATGTTGAAACTGGAGAGTTTCTTGTAGCGACTCTTTTTCAGATCACAGGTTGATTTTTTATCAAACTGGATCCGGTCGGGGTATCCCCGACATCATCGGGGTGATGATGTGCTGTAGAAGTTATTTTTAAATTTTTAAGAGGATGCATAGTTCAGTCAGTATAAAATTTTTGTATTATGTCTCCATGTAGGAAATGAACGTCTTTATCGGTCCATAAATCAATACAAAATTTTCAAAAGTCGCTTTCGTCATTGTTTTTGCAGACTTATCTGTTATTGGTATCGTAACCAAATATTTTGTCAGATCACATATGTATTAAAGTAATTGCATATTCATGAAGCCTTTTGGTCTATTGTATTACATGTAAATTTTAAAAATTGACCACAAGCAGGCCGGCCAAAGCGGTCTGTAAGCGACAACGATCGGATGGCAGTCCACAGGAGGCTGTGACCAAGAAGGCCAAGCCAGTGTATAAGACAGGGCAGAATATGGCGTATAACACGATAGCAGGAAGAGTACGCATTGGCCTGCTACCTCGAGACATCGATAACTCTCCCCTAAAATCTGAACAAATGATTCAAACACAGGATGCGATTATCGATTTGTCAATAGAGCAGAAGAACAGTGGAACGAGGCCACAATTTCTGAACTGCCAGTTTAAAACTGGCTGGTTGTTGTTTACCTGCTTTAATGAAGCGACCGCTGAGTGGCTGAGACTTAATTACGGTCACATTGAGGGGAAGTGTAAAATTGGGTTAAAGGTAATGAAGGAAGAAGAGTTCCCAAAGCCACGTGTAATCCGTGGTTACTTCCCGCAGAGTGTTGATGTGGGTACAGAAAAGAAAAGACTATTGAGACTCAGAACGCAGATTTGCCTACGTCAACTTGGCGAGTACTACAAAGGACGACGGAGAATAGCCTGGTCCATCTCGTCATGGCAAAAGAGGATTCTACCCTTAATCGGCTTCGAACCCTTGAGGGTAAAATCTTCTGCAGGTTTGGAGTTGTCCACCTGGTGGTCTCACGAGGTGAGAAGTCAGCGAAGACGAAACCAAAGGTGTTCAATGTGACCCCAACAACACCTTCTGAGGATTCTCGGTTGAACGCTGTATGACCGTGCTGTTCGAAAAACGCGGTCATTCAGCCAAGGAAGAGCCCACCGAGGACTGAAGCGAAGAAGAATAATTCTGTGGGAACGAAAAAATTCGCAGTCTACTCACGTAAGGCTGAGGCAACCAAGCTGTCTGGTAATTTGCGGCAGGCAAGGCAGAAGTTGCATCAGCGGCGCGTTCAAAGAAGCGCAAGTGATGGAGGAGGCCCTCAAAATAATTCAGGCAAATCTGAATAGGGCTAAGGGCGCGTCGGCCATTTTTAGCCGCAGACTTGCCAATAAGGATATTAGCCTGGGGCTCATACAAGAGCCCTGGGCTTTTAATAGAAAAGTCAGAGGACTTCAAAACAAGACGTGTAAGTTGGTGTATGAGGCTGGGGAGAGGCCTCGGGCCGCTATTCTGGTAAATTCTAAAATCACCTTCTTTCCTATTACAGAGTTCATCACTAGGGACCTGGTGGCTGTTAGCGTCAAATTAACTACTGATGTTGGTGTAAGGGAGGTAATATGCGCCTCTGCTTATTTCCCAGGGGATTTGGAATGTGTACCACACTTGGAGGTCCAGAACTTCATTAGGTTTTGCCGAGAGAAGAATCATCATTTCATCATTGGTTGTGATGCGAATGCGCAACATGAGGTGGTGGCAGCACGGACAACAATGATAGGGGTGAGTACCTTCTCAACTTTCTTATTAGTAATAATGTGGCTGTTACCAATAGGGGCAGCAGGCCTACGTTTGTTATTGCCATAAGGTCGGAGGTATTGGATATTACATTGTGTGATATATTCACGTCTGGTCTTGTGAGGGATTGGCATGTATCAGACGACGTATCTTTGTCCGACTATATGCATATTAGATTTGACTTGGTTAGCCTTGTTAGGATCAACAGTCTCTAGGAGGGTAAATTGGACCTGATTCAAGGAAAATGTAGCAAGGTAGGTTGACTGGCTGCTAGACTCTGTGGGGTCAGTGGACGAACTGGATCTGACGGCAGACGAATTACAATCAACGATAAAGTCTTCTCTGGACAGCAGTGTGCGTAATAGTGATCATACTACTGCACGTAAGGTGCCGTGGTGGAATGACACTATGGCGAAGATGAGAAGGATCTTGAGAAGAGATTTCAATAGGGTCAAGTGCACGGGAGAGTTGCAGATTTATAGGGCTAATCTGACGAAGTACAATAAGGAGATTAGAACGTCGATGACCTCGTTTTGACAGTTCGTGGAAAATTTGAGACCACATTATGTGAACTTATGGCTGATGCTCTAAGGAATGTGTCAGTTTGGTGTTCTCGAGAAGGACTCTAAGCGAATTCTTCAAAAATGGTTGTTGTACCCCTTAGGGTCGTACCTGAATAAAAGCGTACAACGTACGACGTATAAAAAGTTTAAAAGTCATAAGTCCGTATTACCGAAATACATAATAAATAAAACAAAGAAAAAAAAAGAAATAAAAACAAAAATATTATTTTTTGTCAACTTCTTACTTTTGTTTGTATTAAAAAAAAACTTCAAACAAATATTATAATATATTATTTTTTCTATGTTTGCTTTAATTTTTCTTTTGTACGCTCTGTCAAATTTGGTTTTCTGAAATCCATAATGTACGTACGCGACGTATTTCGGTAGCATGAAACAATTTTGACAAAAAATATATGCCGTACGCTTTTATTCGGGTACGACCCTTACGAAGAGTTATAAGTTGACGTGTGACTGTATTTCTTTTATGGGTACTACTATTTTATATTTTCTAAGGATGTTAAATATCTAGGTGTCATTCTGGATAGAAGACTTAATTGGAATTCGCACATTTGTGTTGTCCAGACTAAGGCGACAAGGGCACCTTGGGCATGTCGCTCTTCTTTCGGTAAGACCTGGGGTCTATCGCCAAGAATGACACTGTGGATTTATACCTCCATTGTTCGTTCCATAATTACCTATGCGGCATTAGTTTGGTGGAAAAAGACTGAGGAGTCTACCACCATGAGGAAACTTAGCAAGATACAATAACCTGCCTGCCCTGCCAGAGATTCAAGTTTGGTCTTGGATGTCATGCTTTGGCAAGAGATTCAAAGTTGAGATACCGAACCGGGAATGTTGGTCTACTGGGTTTTTGTTTCGGAGTGAATTCGAATTCGAGTGAACTGGTATACTGATGGTTCGAAAATGGACAGTGGATTAGGTGCTGGTGTCTATGGACCCAATCGAAATCTGTCTGTTAAGCCGCTTTTAAAAGCGCTTGACTCTCATCGTATGACATCTAAGCTTGTCAAATATTTCTGTGATACTTTGCAAAGATTATCGCTTAGAAACAGAGTGCGGCTGTTCTGGGTACCTGGACACTGCGATATAGGTGGAAACGAGAAGGCGGATGCATTGGCTAGGAATGAGCCTGTGACACCCTATATTGGCCCGGAGCCCTGCTGTGCAGCAGCGCTTTCTACTATTATCAATCTTATTGATGAATGGGAAACGGGCAAATGTTTGGATCACTGGAACTCCTAGTCGTGTCTCAGGCACGCCAAGGCTGTGATTCGTCCGTGTTTTGGGAGTAAGTCCGATGTTCTAAAGTTTAGGAGACCAGACCTGAAAATCCATTTGCTCACGGGTCACTGCTGTGTGAGAGAACATTTGATGAGAATGGCGATCACAGATACAGATGTCTGTAGACTATGCTCACATGCATCAGAGACGGCGGAGAACATATTATGTGAATGTGTGGCTCTTGATAGATTTAGGTGGATGTGTTTAGGGAGGCTCATGGTCTCATTGGCGGACATATTCGCCACTAAATTTTCAGACCTGCTGGTGTTCATAAGGAAGGCAGTTGGTCTGCTAAACAGACAATGGACTCAAGGGGACACAATAGATGTTATTGGTCGCAGTGTTTTGCATTAGTGCTGGGTCTGAATCGAATAATAATAATAACAAGAACACAGGCCCATGGCTTACCTGCATGTTGAACGCAGAATAGGTTGTAGGTTCTATCCTGTGGACCCATGGTTCTTGAATTAGGCAGGTATCGATGTTTTCCTTACGGAGGGTGACACGTAGATTAGAGAGCCAGTAGTTGGAGAATTCGGTTGCTTCGACTGTTTTTGAGGGATCTCAGACATATTTGAGATCACCTCTTGGTATTCCTTTACCACAGCCTTATACTTGATGCGGTCCTCCGCATCGCGCTCATGTATCTTACCTTCCTTTTCATTCTTAGCTATCTTTGCCAGACTGAATTGGGCTCTCTTGCAACGCAACCTGAGCAGTGTACCGGGGGATTTCCCTCCTTTTCTTGTCGAGTTTCCGAAGAGTGGCTGGCACCCTTCGATGTGCTGGCTTGGATGATCATTTCCTGGCTTGAAGCCAGCAGATCATCCTCAGAGAGCGTACCCAGCACACTCTGAATTTTTGTTTGTCAGTTTGTCTTTTTTATTATTGTCCATAAAATGGTCCCATAAGTAAGCACGGAAAGGATGGTCCACCCCGGCAGAGCCGGCATACCGGGGTAAGGCACTGGGTGTTTATAAACACTACCAGCCATTCAGCTCTCGGCACGGTTGCCTCAACATCTTAGCCTACCATGTCTGTACCTGTCTTAGTCTGACGTCAACCTGTTCGACATAGGAGACCCTACCAGAGCAACAATCAGTCACCCGTCGACATAGCCTGACTCATCACTGATGCTCTCAAGCTCTTCCACCACGTCAAGGTTCAGGTACAAGGAAGGGAAACTTAATAAGAGTTACTAAGAATATTCTGTCAAAATTTTTATTAAAATCGTGTGAACAGTTTTTGAGAAAAACCCCAAAATGCCCAAAAAACGTAGATGGGCTACAACAACTTTGCAATAGCTTTAACCGGCGCTTTGGTTAATAAAAAAGTTAAAAGGAGTTACTAAGAATATTCTGGCAAAATTTTTATTAAAATCGTGTGAACAGTTTTTTTTTGTAAACATTTTGTTCAACATAACATAATTAATTTATTAAAAAAGCCTCAATTTAATAATTCCTATTTTTGAATTCATAATTACCAATTTCAAAAAAGCGTTTCGATGTTAAATTGACTCACGTGAAAAAGTTGTTTTCTTCACCCCGATGAAAATTCTCCATTTTAACTTTCGTTTTATGGTGGAAGTACAAGCGTTCTGAGCGCCATGCGTTTCAAGCTTATGTCAAAAAAAGTTAAAATAGTGTATTTTCATAAAGTGTATGTCCACACTCGGAGAGAAGAGTCGGGCAATTCTTCATCAATTCTCTTTTAAACTTGTCTTCGTGTCCACACTTGGAGATTTTAGTTGCCCAACTTTTTGTTGTTGTTCAGCAATTTTTGTCTTTTCTTTTGCTTGCTTTTTCTTACAATTTGACATTTATGCCGTGTTGCCACAGAAATACTTACAAATTACACAAAATTTTATAGATTGCCCAAAATATATTTCATACATAGAATATAATGCTTTATATTTTTGTAATTATTTTCATATGTGAATAAATATTTGTGTATTTATAAATTTCCCTGTAGAAGACAAAGCCTTAAAATTATTACTAGAGCTATTAGAAGAGCCCAAACAATATTAAATTATTTATAGTTGAATACTAGTGCTAATGAGAACTAGTACTTGAAGTAGTTCGGAGGCACCGCTTAAATTTTGAAGAAGTTTATAAGATAAGACATATTTTATCCTAAAATTATGGTATTATATATATATATTGTCGCCGTGGTCTAGTGGTTAGTGTGTTGGCTTACTAAGACATGAGCCCTGGGTTCGACACCCAGCTCCGACATCTTAAAAAAAAGAGAAATATGAAAAAAAATATTTCTTTCGGCGACTACCTCTCAGCAGTCTTCTGGCAAAAGCTCTGAGAGCCATGAACAAGCTTCTGAAGTCTGTCGTTCGGAGTCGACATTAAACTGTAGGTCCCGGTACTCATGGATAAAAATTTACATACACAACATGAGTGCCGCGAGAAGCTAGGCCGTATTCCTGACACAGGGTTGTAAAGGCCAGCTATGTATGTATGTATGTAGATATAAAATAAGCTGCAAATAATGAAAATCGGTTGATATTAATGAAAAATAAAAATGTCTTTCTTCCCTTGTCTTTTAACAGCTAGATTATGTATTCACGTATTATGTGTCGATTAGACATTCAGCAGTTTAACGGTCATTTACAAAATAAGAAAGTAAATTTGCAGTGATTGATGGAAGGCATGTATCCAGCATACTAGACGTGCGCACATTTAGAGGTCCAAATGTCGACTCGGACCATTATCTTGTCGAAGCCAAGATGCGACTGCGCATATGCGCAGCGAATATGGCACGTTCTAGTGTTCGAGGGAAGCTGGACATCAAAAACCTGCGATCACAAGAGACAGCCAGGTCGTTTTCCCATCGTCTTTCTAATGAGCTCCATTGCATCCCGTCCTCTCTCGAAAGTATTGGTGGACAGTGGTCTCACATTGCTCATTCTCTGCGCAACTCTGCCGAAACAGTCCTTGGTTTTGAGCGTCCTCCCCGCAGAAACAAATGGTACGATGAAGAGTGTCGTGAGGCCACTGTGGCAAAGAATGCCGCCTACAGGAGAACGTTGCAGTCCACCACTACAAGAGCAACTGTGGAGGTGTACAGAGAGAAGAGGAGGGAAGAGAGACGCCTATTTAGAAGAAAGAAAAGGGAGCAAGAAAGGCGTGATCGTGAGGAAATCGAGATCTGCAGGAGTAGACATGATGCTCGAAATTTTTATAAAAAGATAAGGCGTTTTACTACTGGTTTTAAACCCGGAGCAACCTCCTGCAGAGACGAACATGGTAATCTGGTTACAGATGCACAAGGGACACTGAAATTATGGAGACAGCATTTTTCTAATCTACTGCAAGGCGATGACGACACAAATTCCGCCTCTAGAGATGCTGTGCCGCTCCCAATCAATAATGACGTTGAGATCCTGTAGCCCAGCTATAAAGAAATCAAGATTGCCATTTAGCGATTAAGAAGCAACAAAGCGGCCGGACCGGATTGTCTGCCCGCTGAGCTCTTCAAGTATGGAGGCGATGAGCTGGTTAGGTGCGTGCACCAACTCATTTGCAGAATATGGCTGGAGGAAAGTATGCCCAATGATTGGAATCTCAGTGCCCTCTGTCCCATCCTGAAAAAGGGAGATCCCACGATATTCACCAACTACAGGGGTATAAGCCTTCTCCCTATCGCATATAAGGTTCTTACGAGCGTATTGTGTGAACGACTGAAGCCATTCGCAATCTCACTGATTGGACCTTATCAGTGCGGCTTCAGACCTGGTAAGTCCACCATTGACCAGATATTTACACTGCGCCAAATCCTGGAGAAGGCCCATGAAAGTCAAGTTGACACACACCACCTTTTTGTCGACTATAAGGCAGCGTTCGATAGCCCGATAAGAGATCGCGTATATGCCGCAATGTCTGAGCTCGGTATTCCTGCAAAGCTGATAAGACTGGGCAGAATGACGTTGAGCAACTCCTGCAGCTCCGTCAAGGTATGAAAAGACCTCTCCGAACCTTTTAATACAGTGCGAGGTTTCAGACAGGGCGATCCTACACAAGGAAGCATGGACGCTGTCTTGTGCCGATGCAGAGGTCCTGGGGGTGTTCGAGAGAAAAGTTCTTTGTAAGATCTTTGGTCCTCTAAGACATGGCGATGAGTTTCGCATTAGAACGAACCATGAGCTGTATGAGCTCCTCTGCGATGTGGGCGTTGTTCAGCGCATTAACATCCAGCGGCTACGCTGGCTCGGCCATATTGTTCGGATGGATGAATCCGCACCAGCGAGAAAAATTTTCGATGCGAAGGTCACTGGACGTCGGAGTAGAGGACGTCCGTGTTTACGTTGGAAGGACCAAATTGATGAAGCCCTGTCGTCAATTGGTGTGACCAACTGGAGAAGGCGCGCGCTTAGCAGAGACGCCTGGAGACTAGTGTTAAGGCAGGCCGAAACCCGTTAACGGGTTGTTATGGCCATCTAAGTAAGTAAGTAAGTAATTTAATTGAAATAAAGGTGAGACAAAATTATATAAACAATTTATGGTGTAAAAATATTTAAAGGAAAAGTGTTCTCTTCCATTTTTGTGTAATTACACATAAACTGGCAACGCTGCACTTATTAAAAAGAAAAAACCATAAGAAAAACGAACGCTGCGATTGTACGAAAAAGACGTGTACACCAGAAAGCGAAAAGAAATATGAAAGGAAATGTCAAATAATCAACTACAAAGAAAAAAACGAATAAGGGAATATAAAGAATCGCCGAGAACGGGCAAGTATTTTTCTTCTTTTATTCCCCTCACCGTAATCGTCAACAAACTTAAAAGTTTCCGACTCTGTTCTCCGAGTGTGCACACACACAAAGCAAGTTACAAGCAATATATGCAACACTGCTAACACGAGAAAGTTGAACAACTTTTAACTTTTGCAAGCGTTGACAGCTGGATGAATTGAAAAAAACTGAAATCACTAATACCTATAAAAAAACGTGTTTACGTTTTTATGTAGAAAAAAGAAGACTGTTTGAAAAATATAGAAGAATTAGTTGTGGTTTTATGATTGGCTTGTGAGAAAAATATTTTGTTTAAAAAAAATATAAAATCTTTGTGAAAAAATACATTTAAACTTAATAATAACACACACACATATATATATGTATACATATTTAAGTGGCGCCTGTAAAGTATGGTATGTAACCTGCCATTTTAAAAGCATTAAACGTCTTAAAGTTTTAAACGCGCTCAGCGGCTAAAGGCCCAACCATAATGTACTTTCGTAGACGTATGCTAATGTCAAAAATCAACGAAACGTCTGTAAAAAATCTAGCGAAGCTTTCGAGTGGCTATAATGTACTTTTTGAGCTTAAGTGCAAGCTGTTCTTAGTTGCAAACATTAGTACTTATGTAAAACTTGATTTGTCTCTATATTCCATAAATATACAGATTTTTATCACAAACTGTTATTTAATATCTACAACGGTTAAATATAAATATTACCGAAAACACGTCAGTTATATTTATTTTTGTTAATTAAAAAAAAAATTAATCATAAATAAAAAATAGTACTAAAATACACAACCGTGTTTATGTTTTCTAAGGAGGTTAAGTATCTAGGTGTCATTCTGGATAGAAGACTTACCTGGAACTCGCACATTTCTGCTGTCCAGGCTAAGGCGACAAGGGCACTTTGGGCATGTCGCTCTTCTTTCGGTAGGACTTGGGGTCTATCGCCAAGAATGACACTGTGGATTTATACCGCCATTGTTCGGCCCATAATCACTTATGCGGCAATAGTTTGGTGGAGAAAGACTGAGGAGTCTAGCACCATAAGAAAATTGGGCAAGATACAACGGCTTGCCTGCCTTGGTGTAACCGGGGCAATGAGAACATGTCCAACAGTGGCTTTAGAGGCCCTGATTGGATTAACAGTACTTCATATTTATGTGATGAGGGTAGCCGCGTGTTCGGCGGCAAAAGTGTTCGTAAGAACACCTCGAAATAAATCAAGGAACCTGGCCATTCTTCACAAGGTGGTCAGGAATCCAATTTCGGTCTTGGATACCATGCCTTTGGAGCTTTGCTTTGGCAGGATATTTACTGCCATACCTAAATAAAAGCGGCAAGCGTTTTCTAGCTGTCAAAATTTCTCATGCCCATACAATTTGTATGGAGCATCCCAAAATAACGCGGCGGCAACGCTTTGCAATTGAAAAATCCAATTTTGACAGAGCGTTTAATAGTAAAGTTGGTCGCAAAATGCAACTAAAATGTAAACAAATAGGGAAAAAACAGGGTTGTGATATAAAGATATGTTATTTGCATAACCATGTTTTAATCGTAAAGGCAAAAAATAAACAAAATAGAAGATAATAAATATTAATATAAAATAAATAAATAAAATATAATAAAAATAAATAAAATAGTACTATAAAATTTAGTTTATGTTACAAATACCAATAGAGAAATGCATTTTATTATTAAAATAGTCAGAATTGTTATATAAGCATATGTTTTTGTATTATCCTGTTTTTAATGTTTTCACAAAACGTTGCCGCTTTTATTTAGGGATGGCGGTTCAGAGTAAGCGCTGAGCGTTAGAAAACGTTCCGCTTGCCGCTTTTATTTAGGGATGGCTCTTAAGGTTGAGGTACCGGACCGGGAATGTTGGTCTACTGGGTGTTTGGCTCGGAGTGAGTCTGATCTAAACTGGTATACTGATGGTTCAAAAATGGACAGTGGAGTAGGGGTTGGCGTCTGTTAAACCAGGGGCTCGTTTGCCTCGGTTAACTCAGAAGAGTAAAAATAGGAGAATGTTCAATCAGAGGCTCGTTTGCCTCGGTTAGTTAAGAGTTGTTACCAGGGTGATGCACCAAGGTAACGGATAAAAAATAGTTGTAATTTTTGCTTCAGGGTGATACACCAAGAAGTGGTTGATGAAAATAAATTGATGGGCAACAATCAATTGATATCAATTGAATGGCAAATTACTTTATTAAACATTTTTCTTTTTATAGCAAAAACTTACAATCTAAGCAAATATTTAATAAAATAAAAATAACAAATAAAAAATAAAATACATAATACATACATACACTGTACTAGAGCATTGATTGAATTTCAAACTGTCTGGCCAGTAACTCGAGTAGCACATGTAAAAATAATTTCACAGTGCACTCAACTACGCTGACATGTGAATTCTCACGGTTTGCATAAAAAAAATAAAGAAACAAAAGAAACAAAAAAAATATTAAATGCAAACAATGCATTAACGTATTAATTTGATTATTTGACCAAAGTAAACACAATATTTTTAATTCTTTTGAGAATGTATTTTTTTTTTATTTTTAAAAAGAAAAATCATTCTTAAGAATTAACATATTGCGGCCCCTAGGGGAGTTCAAATATTGATTGAGTCAGTTAAAATGAATAATATCCGGCATCTTCTCAATTGTATAGGCAAATGTTGTGCTCAGCTTATGGATCCACCGAAATGTTCCAGGATGATCTTGGTGCAGGTTGTGGTGTCGTAGGTTGTCTGTTGGTCTTCTTCCTTGATATGCATTTGCTGAGCAGCACAAGGAGCAGTATCAGAACAAGAGCCAATCCTGTATAGCTTACTACTAGACCGTGGGTTTTATGATGGTCTGTTAATGCTGGTAGGTCACGGAGTTGTGACTTCACTTCTTCTTGAAGTCGATAAATGTCTTCGATGCTTGACTGATAATGAAATGGTTGTGTAAGATTTTCCACGTTGTGCACTGGATTGGAGAATGATATTCCGCTATTCGTGTAGGACTGATGTAGAGACGATGAAACCGTTCGGTGACTATATATTGTGATTCCATCGGTTTTTACTGTGCATTCAGCTGGAAGAGTAAGTACCCCAGTACCTTGCAGAATCTGATAACTACCCTTTCCATTACATACGGTGCTTAGTTTGAGCTGTTCTTGAGTGGCTATGATCCACTGATTCGGTGTGAACATCTTATACCACACATTGTTATCTGCTAGGATTTCTAAGTTGCATGCAGTGTCAGATTCATTATTGAATAGATGTATCTCACAGCTACAGATAGGTGCCCCCTTGTGATATGTTGCTTGGATTTTTGGGCATAAATATGTGTTATGCTCCAGTGTACTACATTCAAGAGTTTGGTATCATCAATTGGAAAATATTCGTCTCGGTGGGCATTGAGCGCTATTAGTGTTGATTTGGGTGTAACCGCCACTAGAGAACTATTTATCATCTGTGGGACTGGCGTTACGTGAAATAATTCGTACTCCGTCTGATGTGTTAACGGAATGAACATCGTACATATAATGTGCTGGTCTGATATTAATGCATGTGCCGTCACTATCCCATAAATATGCATAATATTAACTACTGGTAACGTTAAATCTGATGGAAGATTTGCTCTGATGTTGTCAACTTCGTTGGAGAATTGGGTTGGAGTCAGGAGAACAGGGCTGATCCGACCGTGATGAGTATCAGCTAACAAGTTTATCATGGATCTGTGAGTCTTTTGTAAATTATTTGCAATGATGATCAAGTGAGTGCTAATGGATAAGATGAGTTGAGATTGATGGATATGGTTGCTGGTTGTGAAGTTTTGCAGGGCATTGATTTTTGCATTGAGCTCTGCAAAATTCATTTTGTTGCGATTTTCAGTCTGCTTCATAAGGTTAAGAGTAGAGTCGAGGAACGACGTTTGATTTCGAAGCATAACTAGCAAATAGGCTTCATTGCTTTTTATGGTGTTAATAGTGTCGGTCATCTGATCAGCATATTTGGAGTCAAGAACACCAAATAAAGAGTTCGCGATGTTTCCAACGACATCTATCGCACCCCGTTTCTTCCGTTTGCTGAGATTTTCTAATCCGACCTCCATTTCGTTCTTGATATCGCGGAATTCATTGTGAAATGGAGCCAGCTCAAAGTAGACCAGAAGTTTCCATTCGGACATAATTGGTTTAATTTTACCAATTTGTTCAAAATGTAATCCGGGTTTGCCAGTGATCGGCGTGTAAATAACTGACTGACACAATATTAATGGAAAAATTAATGCTAGAAGCATGAGTATAGTTGTTGTAGCCAAATTACAACGTTTTGGAATTGGTGAGCCTGTACATATATTGCGGGATGCATTGCTTCTCTTAGTTGGGGATGGTTTCGACGTTTCGTCTTGGCCAGCAGGAGTGCTTGGTGATTCCGATGGAAGAGGAGCTAGCGAGTGAATTGCTCGTTTAATGACACCATTAGAGGTTTTAACCTCTGCTGTTCTGACTATACCGTCAAGACCGGGGTATGTTTTGATTACTTTACCTAATCGCCAAGTCAGGACTGGTAAATTATCTTTGATGAGAACTATGGTGCCAGGCTGCAAATTTTGAGACTTAGTTTGCCACCGGTTCCGTTGCTGGAGTTCATTGAGGTATTCATGGGACCACCGTTTCCAGAACTGATGTTTTATTCGGGAAACCAGCTCCCATCGTTTTCCTAGGGTCATTGGTCTTGACTCAGTAGTTGGGTCTACTTGAGCAGTGAGAGGTTCTCCAATCAAAAAGTGACCCGGAGTTAATGCGGCTTCATCATCAGGACTACTCGACAACGGTACCAATGGTCGTGAGTTAAGAATTGCTTCAACCTCTGTTACTACAGTTTCCATTTCTTCATAAGTCAGAGAGGCATTAGCAAGTTCTTTGACCAACAGCCTTTTAGCAGACTTAACTGCGGCCTCCCATAAACCGCCGAAGTGAGGGGCTCTCGGAGGAATAAAATGGAAATTAATGTTTTTATGTGCACATTCTCGTTGAATTGTTGTCTGGGATGTCGGAGAGAATATTGCTGATGACAACTCTGCTAACTGATTTCGAGCACCTACAAAATTAGTGGCGTTGTCGCAGTACAGATTCTGACAATGACCTCTCCGACTTATGAATCTTTTAAGAGCTCCAATGAAGGCATCGGTCGTAAGGTCGGTCACTAGCTCTAGATGGACTGCCTTTGTCGAAAAGCAGCAGAAGATGGCAATATAGGATTTTTGGGGGCGTTTTCCCCTCGTTTTGAAGTGTACCCATATTGGGCCGCAATAGTCCACTCCTGCATTAATAAAGGGCCTTGCTGGGATTACTCTTGTTTCAGGTAGGTTTCCCATGATTTGCTGAAGGAGCTTCGGCCTTGCTCTCGCACATAGTATACACCCATGAACAGTTTCTCGCGCCAAATGTTTGCCTTTGATAGGCCAAAAGCGCTGTCTGACATTCGCAAGAAGGGCGCTAGGACCACAATGTTTGTTTTCTTCATGAATTGATTTGAAGATTAGTCTAACTATTTTGTCTTTATAGGGCAAGAGCATTGGGTGTTTTGCATCATAGCTTAAAGTCGATGCCTCTAGTCGTCCTCCAACTCTTAAAATGTGGTTAGTGTCCAGGAAAGGCGACAGGCTCTTAATCTGACTAGAACCCTTGAGTTCTTTTTGGGTCCGCAACTGCTTGATGTCGTCCATAAAATGTATCTGCTGTGTAGTTCGAACGATGATAAGAAGGGCGTCATGAAGCTCTAAAGATGTAAGTGCTGGCTGAGTTTGTCGCTCTGTCTTCATGGTTTTCGCATTTTTTATAAATCTGAAGATGTATCCCACAATTCGATGAAGCGTTTTGAACGAATTACGATGATTTATCTGGTCTAACGGGTTTTCAGCTTCTACCGAAGCTAGTACATTTATGGATTGCTGCTTCTTTTCAAGGATCGTTGGGTTGGTATCCAGGCAAAAGGTTGGTGGCCAATGTTTTTCGTCTCCGTGAAGGAAGAATGGACCGTATATAATAATGTTCTAAACGAAAACAACCGTCCTCGTTGATGTTTGAACAAAGAAGAAAGATTTTTATTTTCTTTAATTGCCTTAAACCTAATTTAACATAATCTTAATCCTAATTTCTCTTTTATTATAATTCTACTTACTCTAATTTCTCTTATAACTAAGCTTTACAATAGCAATACTTAATATTATTCTTACGTCTACTTTCTATGTATAATATATATGTAAATAATGTACATATGTATACTTATGAGGACAATTATATCACTCCTCCACCGCTTGAATTAGCAGTCCCTGCTGATTCAGAATCTTAATAACTTTTGTGAATACATATAAACATTACAAAATTGTACTTTTATCATGTTTTTCTTTTTATCTGAGTTTTATATATTTTCTTAAATTTATTATCATTAGACACTACATAATTTCCAGTTTGACTATAATTTTCAATTTTCTTATATCTGGGTTTTGACTTACTAACCCTATTATTCCTAACAATGTTGTTGGCAAAATTACTTGTTTCAATTCTATTGGTTTTTTGATTCAGTATATTAATACGCATAACTTTATTTTCGTGTAGCTTCTGTGACAATTTAGTTATTTCTTCACTTGGAATTAAATTATTTAAAAAATCTATTGGTCGATTATTAGTGGTGGTGTGTATTGTATTATTGTATGAGACAATTGCCTTAAACACCTTTTCGCGTATGTCGTCTTTATTTTCTGCGTCCGCATTAAAGAGTCTAATGTGTTCATTTAGAGTACCATGTAGTCTCTCCACATCTGCGTTACAAGTTTTCATATACGCTGTGGTGGTGTGGAAGCTTATCTGTTGTTGCTTCAAGAACTCTCTAATTGTGGCGGTATCTAGTTCATTATCGAATATTAATAGACTTGGTTTGCCTAAATATTGTATCCTTTCCTTAATTGCCTCTAATATTGAAACCCAAGTTCTATCTTCCAAATGGAAAGCGGTTGCGTATTTTGTAAGCTTATCCACACTGGTTAAATACATAATGCCACGTTGAGGATACCAAATGTCCAAATGGACAATTTCATTATGTTTC
This sequence comes from Metopia argyrocephala, assembly GCA_963576795.1. Taxonomy (NCBI): domain Eukaryota; kingdom Metazoa; phylum Arthropoda; class Insecta; order Diptera; family Sarcophagidae; genus Metopia; species Metopia argyrocephala. The sequence goes on along the minus strand of OY756209.1, from coordinate 90,237,258 downwards.
TTTGGGGTAGGAGTAATGTTTAGGCAATGTTTTATTGGGGATCTGTCATATTTTGCAAGTTTACATATTTCACAGGAATTAATATATTTTTGTATTTCTTTTTGCAATTTTGGGTAGAAATAATTTCTTTTTAACTCTTCATACACTTCAGTCATACCTCTATGATTATTTTCCATATGCGTTTTCTCTATTAATTGTAAGAGAATTTCTCTATCAGTAATATCCTCCAAAAATGTATTTGCTTTTAAGATTTTAAGACCTTTATTTCTTGCAAAATATTGTATATATAAAGATTGGAATGTCTTGTAGAGTTCAATGTTTGGGCAAAAAACTACTGCTAATCCTTTTGCAGGTAATTTATCCCTCATAAAATCTAGAAGACTATCTTCATTCGTCACCTTTAAAAAATGTCGAATTTTGCTTTTAAAAATTATTTTTGTCTTGAGAGAATTGACGTTTGAACTTTCAACAAATAATTGTATTTTAAACATATTAATTGGCTGTTCTGTTATTTTAATATAATCAGTAGCATCGCTTTCTGCGCTATGCACTGTATTAGCATCTTCTTCAAATAGTTCGTGTAGATTCATTTCTAATTCACCATTTGATGCTTCATAACTTAGTCTACTTAAACCATCAGCAATTACATTTTCTTTTCCTTTTATATAATTTATTTCGAAATCGAATTCGTTTAGCTTTATTTTCCATCTTTGTAACTTCGCATTTGGTTCTTTTATATTATTAAGCCAAACTAATGGACGGTGGTCTGTTTTGATTATGAACTTACGACCAAATAGATATGGGCGAAAATATTTTGTTGCCCAAACGATCGCTAGAAGCTCCTTTTCTATTGTACTGTAATTTTTTTCGTGTCCATTTAGTGTGCGGCTAGCAAAAGAAACAGCTTTATTTCCTTGCATAAGCGCTGCTCCTAATGCGAAATTACTCGCGTCGGTAACAAGCGTAAATGTTTTATTAAAATCAGGATGAATTAGAATGGGATCATTTTTAAGTAATATTTTTAATTTTTCAAAAGCAGTCTTATAATCTTCATCAGTGACTTTTATTTTCGCTCCTTGTTTAAGGTATTTAATAAGGTGATAAGCTATCTTCGAATAATCTTTTATAAAACGCCTGTAGTAGCCAGTTATGCCTAGAAACGATTTTATTTCCTTTTGTGTTTTGGGTAAAGCTATCCTGTCTATAGCTTTAAGTTTCTCAGGGTTAGGTTTGATGCCTCTAGGAGTAACAACATACATACATACATACATACATAACTGGCCTTTACAACCCTGTGTCAGGATTACGGCCTAGCTTCTCGCAGCACTCATGTTGTGTGTGTAAATTGCTGTCCATGAGTACCGGGACCTACAGTTTAATGTCGACTCCGAACGACAGACTTGAGAAGCTTGTTCATGGCAATTAATTACTCTCAGAGCTTTTGCCAGAAGACTGCTGAGAGGTAGTCGCCGAAAGAAATATTTTTTTCATATTTCTTTTTTCAAGATGTCGGTGCTGAGATTTGAACCCGGCACTATCGTCTTAGTAAGCCAACACACTAACCACTAGACCACGGCGACTACAACAGTAAGTAACAACGTGACCCAAAAATTCAGTCTCCCTTGCTAGGAATGTACATTTATCAATTTGGAGTTTTAAATTTGATTGGCTTAAACGTTGCAATACTTTTTCGATCGCTTCTAAATGTTCTTCTATACTTGTAGAAAAAATTAGAACGTCATCTAAGTAAACTAAACAGATTGAACCAATGTATTCTTTCAATACATTGTTAATCAGACGTTGAAATGTTGCCGGTGCATTGCGAAGGCCAAATGGCATACGTAAAAATTCATAGTGACCTGTAGCCGTCGAAAATGCTGTTTTAGGAATATCCTCAGGATGAACTTCTATTTGGTAGAAGCCTTTGGCCAAATCAAGTGTGGAAAAATATTGACATTTGCCAAGCTTATCAAAAATATCATCAATGTTTGGCATTGGGAATCGGTCTTCTATAGTTACATCGTTTAATTTTCGATAATCAATGACTATTCGCCAATTTTGTTTGTTGGATGCATCGCTTTTTTTTGGAACGATCCATATTGGACTATTGTATGGGCTACTTGATGGTCTAATAATATTTTGCTTTAGCATATCTTCGATTTGTCTATTAACTTCTTCCTTATGCACCTCCGGGTATCTATACATTTTTGAGTATATTGACATATCATGCTTGGTAACAATTTTATGCTTTATTTCATTAGTAAATGTTAAATTATCATTTTTGTCATAAAATACGTGTTTATATTTTTTTATAATTTTGACTAGTTTTTCTTTTTCATATTCTTCAAGATGATTTGTACGAATGTGAGAGAGAAAATTAGATTTATCAACTTCACAATTGTAGAAGTAACCCTCTTTATAAGACAATTCATTATAGGTCTCTTCTTCCTCAGATAAAAATAAAGTTATTACAGCATTGCTAGTAATTAACTGTCTATTAGGCAAGTCAATAATACAATTTAAATCTCTTAAAATATTGTTACCGATAAGCCCATCAAAATTTTCGTTAAATGAATATTCTAAGAATTCGCAATTATAATTTTCCAAATTGAATTCCTTGAATATTGGAAACTTGCAAAGTTTTGTTATATGTATTCTTGTATTCAAAGCTTTTGCTATTACGTTAACATCTTGCTTATATTTAGACTGGCATATATTGGGATTTATTATACTGAATTCAGCTCCAGTGTCAATTATAAATTTCAAATTTCCTATGGGATTATTAATTACTATGTATGGAAGTTTTGCTCGTCTTCCAAGGGAAAATTTACATTTGAATTACCTATTTCCATTGGTTCCTGTTGTTGATTGGAGTAATTTACATTTTCTGAATGATGGTTTCTCCAAATTGGTTGATTAAGTTTATTAAAGTGAGAAGTATTTGCATTTGTGTTTCTTGAGTAACTTGTTCGACGTGTCTGGTTTGAGCTACTGGAAGCATTATTTGAATTATAAAAGTTTAAATTGCGAGGGTGGGGATTTTGATAAAGGGGCTGATGTTGGTTTGTAAAATTATAATTTGGTTTATTGTTGCTGCTATTTGAAATTAATGTTTTTTCTTGAATGGAGTTTCGATTATCATAATTATTACTAAAATTAGTTCTTATATTTCTATTCATGTAGTCTTTTTTTGCTGGCCCATATTGTGTATAATGTTGATGTCTGGCATCCAATATTATTTTAAAAGCCTCTTCTAAAGTTTTAGGATCTCTAGCAAAGATCATAGTACGAGTTGGTTCTGGTAAGTGGTCTCTAAAAGTTTTTAAAGAAATTCTATTGACCTCGTCAGTAGAGTAAGTATTATCTCCATGGGTCAAATTTCTATTATGTATTCTATTTGCAAGTTTATTTATCTTAAAATAATAATTTTCTATAGTTCCCTGTAATCCGCATGTTTTTAAATCGTCCATTAAATCGTTGCTGCTGCATTTTTCACCAAAATTAGTTTTCAATATATCTTTCAAAACAGGCCATGTTTTAACGTTAGGATGTCTATGAATCGCTACTCTAGTTTTGCCAACACATTTATTTTTAATGTAACCAAATAATATATTTCTATTAGACTCATCAAATTCTTGAATTGATGGAAGTATATTCTCAACTTGATCTATATAATCCGGTAACTGGTTCGGATCACTACCATCAAAACTTTCTATATTTTTAATACATGTTAAAACTAAATTAAATTTACTTATTGCTAATGCTTCCATTGTCGTAATTACTATTAAAATATATTTATGTTAGTATATATACGAAATAGAATAAAATATATTAAAAAAAAAAAAAATTGTGTTAAAAACCAAAAACATATTTTAAAATACTTATATGCATGTATGTTGTTATTGAGTGCTTCGTTGATGTGTGATTATCGCTCTTTCAGTAGTTGCTGCAAAATTTATGCTGTCGTTTGTGTTTAGGCAAATGATGGTTGTTGTTGTTGCAGTCGATATTTCTCCTTGGTAAAGATTACAACTCTTGAAGGTCAAAAGGGATCGTTCTTACACGGTGACATTGGTAAAGGTCATGATCAAGTTTTTTTTTCTTGTTGTTTTTTTTATTTTTATTATAAGTAGGTATGTTTTTATTGTCTCAATCACTGCTTCGTTGATATGTTATTATAGTTGATGCAAAACCTATGTTTGTTTGCTTTTAGGCCAATGATGATTGTTTTTGTTGTAGTCGATATTTCTCCTTGCTAAAGGTTACAACTCTTGAAGGTCAATAGCAATACTTCTTACACTGTGACATTGGTAAAGGTCATGATCAAGTTTTTTGTTCTTTTTTTTTTTTTTTTAAATTTTAATATTTTAATGTGTTTATTTATTAATTTATTTTATTTATTATTTTTAGTGTTTAATTTTACGAATTTTAATTTAATTTCTTTTTTTTTCTTTATTATCTTTCACTGATTTCACTTTTTCTCTTCTTACTTTTTTTTTTTTTTCTCGTCGCCAATAATGTTCTAAACGAAAACAACCGTCCTCGTTGATGTTTGAACAAAGAAGAAAGATTTTTATTTTCTTTAATTGCCTTAAACCTAATTTAACATAATCTTAATCCTAATTTCTCTTTTATTATAATTCTACTTACTCTAATTTCTCTTATAACTAAGCTTTACAATAGCAATACTTAATATTATTCTTACGTCTACTTTCTATGTATAATATATATGTAAATAATGTACATATGTATACTTATGAGGACAATTATATCACTATATCCATTGAGGTGTCTGCAGTAATTGGTGGGGTTCCAATCCCCTGAATATTATGTCAGCTGGATTATCTTTGGAACTTACATGACGCCATTGATTAGGTGTCGTGCTTTCTTGAATTGATGCGATTCGGTTCGCGACAAATGTGTGAAATGAGGATGATCTTGAGTGTATCCATGTTAACACTATTTTTGAATCAGTCCAGTAAAATGTTGGCGTTGTAGTCATGTCCAACTCCATTTTTACTTTTGCCGCCAAATTTGCTCCCAGTTGAGCAGCACATAATTCTAGCCTTGGTAGTGTTTGTTGTTTAAGAGGGGCTATGCGAGATTTTGCACATAGCACGTGAACAATAAGTGTTCTGTCTAATAAAACGGTTCTGACGTATATTACCGCCCCATACGCCTTCTCTGAGGCGTCAGTGAAGACATGCAGTTGCGTGTTGTGAGGCATCTGCCCCTTATAGATATGTCGATGAACATGGAACTTCTCGAGTTCGGTGAGGTTATTTCGGAAATTTCGCCAGCGGGAGTCGAACTCTGATGGTACAGCTTCGTCCCAAGAAAGATTTAAAGTCCATAACTCCTGGACAAACATTTTTGCCTTAACGACCACTGGGGACAATAGACCAAGTGGGTCGAAGATTCGGGCCAAGTCGGAAGTAACAGTTCTTTTGGTTATAGACCTAATTGGCGGTACGTTGACCTTAATTTTTAATTGGTCACATTTGGGAAGCCACGCCAAACCTAATGTTTTTGTGTAATTTGTTTCTTCTGTAGACAGATCCAGGCTTACTTCTTGATCACTATCAGGGATATTACGCAGTAGTTGAGTATGATTGGCGCACCACTTTCGTAAATTAAATCCGTATCTTGCCATGACTTGCTGCAGTTGACGTTGGATTTCTAGAGCTGTGTTTAAGCTATCAGCTCCACCTAATCCGTCATCAACATAAAAGTTTTTCTCCAAGAAGCTAGTTGCCAAGGGAAACTGCAGGCTATTATCATGGATTATTTCTCGTAGGCATCTAATTGCCAGGTATGGGGCTGGCCTGGTTCCATATGTGACTGTATTCAATTTGAAATAACTGATAGGCTCGGTGGCATTTTTTCGCCAGAGAATGACTTGATATAGCTGGTCTTTAGGGTGGATTAAGATTTGGCGATACATTTTTTCTATATCTGTTGTGAACACAAATCGCGGCAGCCGGAATCGCAGTAGAATCGTAAATAACTCATTCTGGAGGGGTGGCCCGGTGTGCAAAATGTCATTCAATGATTTTCCTGAAGAAGTTTTAGACGATGCGTCAAATACTACTCTCAGTTTGGTAGTACTGCTTTCGGGTCTTATAACACAGTGATGAGGAATAAAGTACTTAGCCCTGTCTACTTTATTAATGTCGGTTTTGGTCATGTGTCCTAGAGCTTCATATTCTTCCATAAATTTTGTATAATGCTCCTTTAAGAACGCGTCCTTTGATAATCGACGCTCCAATGAGAGAAATCGATTGAAAGCAATGCTGTGTGATTCTCCCAAAACAGACGTTTCCGTACAGAAGGGAAGTCGTACTACGAACCTTCCGTCCTTATCCCGCGTGGTGTTTTGATTGAAGTGAGCTTCACATTGTGCGTCTACCGGTGAGAGCTGTTGATGTGTGCTTTCGATTTCTTCCAGCCTCCAGAATCGGTCAACAACCATGTCCAACCGCTCGTCTTCACTCAAAATTCCGCATACTGCTGTGGATAAGTGCTGACCTGAGACCTTTCCTGACACTATCCAGCCTAGTAAAGTGTTTTGTAACCTCGGAAGGTCATCAGCAATTTTAATTTGTCCAATAGCTAGTAGTTGGTGATAGTATTCGGCTCCCAATAGAATGTCGATTTTATTTGGTTGATTGAAGGTTGGATCGGCCAATGTTACGTTCTTGGGAATAGACCATTTATCAATGTTGAGAAGCTGAGCAGGTTGAGGAGCAATAATTTGTGGCAGAACAAATGCCTCCAAGCGTGCAGCAAAGTTGTTGAGACGTGATTGTAGGGTTATGTTGACCCGGTGTTGGATTTTCGTTCGATTCGTTCCGATGCCGTTGATCGAAATGGATGTAGCCCGTGCTGGAAGTCCAAGCCGAGCAACTAGCCTTTCTGTTATTAAGTTGACTTGGGATCCTGAGTCTAGGATAGCCTTACATTCAATTTCCATATCGTTTGCTTGAACCTTGACTAGTGCTGTGCCAAGTAGAATATAGGGGCGTTTATTTACAGAACTCACTGTCAAGCTCTCAGCTTCTACTGTTGGTGTGGTAAGTAGAGATGAGGCGTGGTCGGTGGATTGGAGTGTTGACTGTTTTATTGGATATTTCTGCTCCCCCTTGGTAATTTGAGCTGGTTTGTTTGAAGTGTTGCCTTGGTTGGTGGAGACCAAAGTATTGTGTGAACTTTGTTCCAGGTGAACGAGGGTGTGGTGTTTTTTCCCGCACTTTTGACAACGGCCGGGAATATTACACCATTTGGTAAGATGATTACCGCTGAAGCAGTTTACACATAGCTTATGCCTTTGTGCATGATCGAGTCGATTTGTTGGGCTTAGTAGTATAAATTCCTTGCATCGATACAATGGGTGAGAATCTTGCTTGCAGATCGAGCATCGACGGATTTCCTGATGAGGTCGAGCAGTAAGTGCGCAAGCTTTACCACTGTAAGTAGAGCTTTTGTCCTTATGTCCTATTGCCTCAAGAGTGTGAAAATAGTTCTCCAGAAAGGCTAGAAAGTGGTCGATGGTTTGTAGCTCCTTTGGATTAGTAATTGAATTTTCATACTGAGTGTGTACGGTCCTGTCCACCTTTTTAATTAAAAGGTGTAGGAGAATCGGATCCCATGAATTAGTCTGGAGACCCATGTTAGACAGGGCTGCCAAGCATTCCTTGGTTGTATCATGTAACCGCCTGATACTGCCTATGGTACATGCACCAGTTGGTTGATCAAGCATCCTCTGAATTGCTGTAGCCACCATAATCCTCTTATTATTATAGCGGTCTTCCAACAATTTCCACGCCATATTATAACTGTCCTCAGTGACCGTGAGGTGATTTATGAGGGTCGCCGCTTCGCCTGTAACATTGGTTCTTAGGTACCACATTTTATGGGCATCAGACATCTGCTGCTCATGGATAATTTTCCTAAAAAGGTCTGCAAACGATGTCCACTGCATATAATCGCCATTAAATTTGGTGATGGCAATCGTAAGTAATGGTAGCGTAGTAGGTTTTGCCGTACTTTCCTTATTGTGGGTTGATTGAATTTCGCTCTTGGGTTGAGAACTCTCAAGCCGAATAATCGCCAACTGCGTCTCCTGTTCTAGGTGAACATATTTCGATAAGTCGAATCCTGCGAGGTCTGGATCAGGGTATTTGTCCAGGACCTCGTCATAGAGAGTTTCAAGTTGTTGCCATAACCGTGTAATTGTGGCCGATTTTACATCATAGTAGGATTGATCTTGTCCTGGTTGTGTTTGAAGGTCTTCTAATTGGCGTGTTAAAGCAGCCATTTTTCCACGACAGCGACTGATGAGCCCGTCGTGACCACCAGGCGGACTTGCCTGTGGCTGGGTCATACTTGTTTCTGGTAAATCTTTTGTTAGTTGCTTGGTCTGGGGCTTTGTGTTGTCGGAGCCTTGACTTAGGTTGTCAAGCTCGCGTTCCATGACTGCTATGTATTTCGTAGCCATGGTTTGAATTTTGCCATAATAGTCCGATATGAAGTATTCATCGGACGTATCAACATCCTTTAGACTTCTAAGCTGGTTATCAGCCTTTTCGAAATCGTTCCAGGCTGTGTTTAGGCGGCCCAGACGGTCCTGATAGTAGGTACGTGTTTTGCGGATACTGGAATCCTTTGTGAAGTTTCGAATCAGGGTGGCAATGCCCTCACCCGTTTCCTTCAGATGACGGAGTAGTTGTACTTCGGTCCCCATGATTTTTTTCTGGAAAGTTTCCTTTGAAATTGCAGTAGAGCCGAGAGTCCTGTCACGGTCGCCAAATATGTTAAACCAGGGGCTCGTTTGCCTCGGTTAACTCAGAAGAGTAAAAATAGGAGAATGTTCAATCAGAGGCTCGTTTGCCTCGGTTAGTTAAGAATTGTTACCAGGGTGATGCACCAAGGTAACGGATAAAAAATAGTTGTAATTTTTGCTTCAGGGTGATACACCAAGAAGTGGTTGATGAAAATAAATTGATGGGCAACAATCAATTGATATCAATAGAATGGCAAATTACTTTATTAAACATTTTTCTTTTTATAGCAAAAACTTACAATCTAAGCAAATATTTAATAAAATAAAAATAACAAATAAAAAATAAAATACATAATACATACATACACTGTACTAGAGCATTGATTGAATTTCAAACTGTCTGGCCAGTAACTCGAGTAGCACATGTAAAAATAATTTCACAGTGCACTCAACTACGCTGACATGTGAATTCTCACGGTTTGCATAAAAAAAATAAAGAAACAAAAGAAACAAAAAAAATATTAAATGCAAACAATGCATTAACGTATTAATTTGATTATTTGACCAAAGTAAACACAATATTTTTAATTCTTTTGAGAATGTATTTTTTTTTTTATTTTTAAAAAGAAAAATCATTCTTAAGAATTAACAGCGTCTATGGACCCACTCGAAACCTGTCAATTCCACTAGGGAAATCATTGAGTGTTTTTCAGGCTGAAATCCTGGCCATAACCGCATGTGCTGAGATTAACCTGGATATCGGCCTCAAGGACAAGACAATTAATATATTTTCAGATAGTCAGGCTGCCTTAAAGGCGCTTGACTCTCATCGTATGACATCTAGACTTGTCAAACATTGCTACGACACGTTGCAAAAATTATCGCTTAGAAACAGGGTGCAGCTGTTCTGGATACCTGGACACTGTGGTATAAGCGGGAACAAGGAAGCGGATGCATTAGCAAGGAGGGGATCTGCGACGCCTTATATTGGTCCGGAGCCCTGCTGTGCAGCACCGCTTTCTACTATTCTCAGTCAAATTAGTGAATGGGAAACTGGCAAATGTTTGGAACATTGGAACGCCAAGGCTGTGATTCGTCCGCGATTTGGGGGTGAGTCTGATGTTCTAAGGTATAGAAGGCAAGACCTGAAAATCCTAACGGATTTTCTAACGGGTCACTGTAGTGTGAGAGCGCATTTGATGAGAATGGCGATCACAAATGTAGATGTTTGTAGACTATGCTCACAAGCATCAGAGACAGCAGAGCACATATTGTGTGAATGTGTGGCTCTTGATAGATTTAGATGGATGTATTTAGGGAGACATATGGTCTCACTGGCGGATATATCCACCACTAAAGTTTCGGACCTGCTGGTGTTCGTAAGGAAGGCAGTTGGTCTGTTAAACAAACAGTAGACTCAAAGGACACAATAGATCTTATAGATCGCAGTGTCTTGCATTTGTGCTGGGTCTAAACCAGATAATAATAATAATAACACAACCGTGCGCGAATTCCAATTTTAAACACCTGTACATATGTTTAAATTTTGTTACTAATGTGCTACAAAAAGAAGAGAAAAGAAAAATATTTAAATGGTTTCAAATTATTGAGATACACATTTTGTAATAGCAAATCTCTTGTTTTTTACATTTTCAATCAAATTTTCTGTAGAATTATCCTCCGCTTCCATTGCACACTCCAGTTTTGTTTATTATTGTTTACACAAACACAAGAACAGCTGTTTTCGTACGTTTGGTGCAATCGGCTTCGCTAACGTAAACAAATAAAATTGAACGAAACTCAACGAAACGTTTGTTATGTACATTATGGTTATACACATTTGATTGCATGCATTCGCATATTTGTTTAAGCTAGCCTAAGCACATTATGGTTGGGCCTTAACGCTTGTTATGTATTTCCACCACTAAGTATAAGGACACGTCAAAAACTCAAATAAAATAAAAAAGTATAATAGTGTGAAAACAATATCTAATGAATTGTCAAAAAATAGGGACAGAAATTTGACAGTCGTATGGCTCTCATCATTTTTAGAAATGATGAGAAAATTATTCACCATAATTTTTCTTATTTCTTTTTTATTAAATAACTTCAAAAATACAAAATATAGTTAACATTTCAAGTTCTTTTTTTAACATAAAATAAATTACAAATATTTTTTTAAAAAGTAATTAAATATGGCTTATATTATGAAATATTAATAAAACAAATATTGCCGTATCAACATATTCATCGTTGGAGAAAGAGAAAAACACAAACAGCTGTTGTTTCCATTTTATTTTAAATGTGATAGTGTAAAAGCCAAATGTAATAAAAACTTTTTACTTTTGATTTTTTGACAATTAGACCAAAATCCATTAGATTTTTTTTCGACAAAATCTAATGAAAACCTTAAGACTTGTAGAATAGTGTAAAAGCACCTTTAATGAATTCGGCTCAGTAAATAAATACTTATGTCGGTAGTAGAATCACGAACGGGATTGATTTTAAAAAATCGGGATTCATGCTAATTAGTAAAAAGGTCGACTAATTTTATATGTTTTTTAATGTTTTTTCATTTACTTTAAACAAATATATACATAATAGTATCCACAAATACATGTACATATATACATTAGAGCGTGTCACCTTACAAAGAAAAAAAAGCTAAACTAAATTTATACAAGTGTGACTAAAAAAAGTTTACCTGTATCGTCGTTATACAAAGTATTTTTGTAAGAACGTTGTAAAATAATTTTTTTGCTAAACATAGGTGTCGTCTACATCTTAGGCACTTACAGTCCGATCTTAATGCCTGAAATTTCAGTGTGTTTGGTCTTCTCGAGACAAAAATATTGGTATATCATACTTCAGTAGTTTCTTTTTGTCTCTTTCTTGTATTTATAAAAATATTCCATAAACTTAGACTTAACAGTGTCCTAGACTTTGGGCCACGCGCATTCAAAGATTTTCTCAGTTCAAGTGATGTTATGAAAAGAGAAGATGTTAAATTGGCAACAACCGTCGAATACGTAATAGTAGCAGGAAAAGATTTTCCACTCTTGGAGAAGCAAATCCTGTAATCTATAATATTTTCTTTTTGTTCAGCTTCATCGCGAATATATTTTTTTTTAATTTTATATTATAAATTAAGTATTAATAATATTAAAAGCATATTTCGATAAGTCTAGAATTATGATCAATCCAGAAAAAACACAATCGATATATTTTACAAGAAAACGTAATGCGTGTTCCAATTTCCTACAGTCCATTGCATTTTATGAATTTGGAAATACCCTGGGAAAGAAATGTTAACTATCTTATCGTTATCCTGGATACCAAATCAAATTTTTATTGTCACATACCTTACGTAACTGACAAGGTCAACAAATTAATAAGAGTATTTTTATTAACAGAAAGTAACTCCTGAGCATTGACAACAAAGAACTCATTGTTAAAGCTATTTTTCACCCCGTTATGTTCTACTATGCTCCAGTTTGGTCTTCGTATGCGAAATGTCAGCTAAAAAAACTTCAAATAGCACAAAATAAAATACTGAGGATGGTCTTTAATCTTCTTTGGCATTGCTCAACTCGGTGTCTCAATGATTTTGCTGGCATAGAACTTAAAAATTATACTAACTACTAACTTCAATAGAAGATGTTAACATTAACACCCCGTCTATACGAGCCATAGATTTGGTATATCATGAACAAATTTTTGGTCGATCATCGATTTGGCTCGTGTAGACTCTCTAAATCAATGTCAAGTTCTTTGTCGAACATCGTTGGTAAAACAATTGTTCGAACAACTATGTCCTACCATCAACTATCATTTTTAGTTTGACGCCATCTTTTTTACATTCTCAACCGGAGAAGTAAACGATATGCACTTGATGAAAATTTATAAATTATGATTTGGTAAACCATACGTAGTCACCACATACACAAATTAGAACAAAATTTTGACATTTGCGCTGCTGACGTTTTGTTCATGATATACCAAATCTATGGTTCGTATAGACAGTAGAGCTGCAAAACTATCGATAGTCGGCCCCATCGATGGTTTAAAAAAAACTATCGATACTATCGCTTTTCTATTTTTCTGAGAAAATTAGAATCGCAATACGAATTTGTGGATATATTTTTACTAGGTTCTTCTAAAATCTAGTGGAGAAGTAGAATTCAATTTGTATCGGAAGTCCAGTAAGTAAAACTCTATTAAAATATAGCAAGTACCATGTATGTATATGGGTTATTATTCGCTTTCAACTGTCTTTCATAATAAATGTTTTAATTTAAATAAAAGATATACATATGTATACTATTGTAACATAAATTTCAATTTTATTATAAAATAAAAAAAAAACGCAAATTATTTGCCAAAAAAAAAAAAAAAAATTAATTAAAGCTGTTAATTTGAGATAATTTTTTTTAAATTAACGGTAACCGTAAAAGGCTTTAACGTTCAAAACATAAAACATACATTCTACATATGTAAATATCAAAATTCTAATTAAAAGGAATTATAAAAAACAAAAAGTTGGCTTACTAAGACATGGGCCCTGGGTTCGACTCCAGGCTCTGACATCTTCAAAAAAAGAAATATGAAAAAAATATTTCTTTCAGCGACTACCTCTCAGCAGTCTTCTGGCAAAAGCTCTGAGAGTAACTAATTGCCATGAACAAGCTTCTCAAGTCTGTCGTTCGGAGTCGACATTAAACTGTAGGTCCCGGTACTCATGGATAAAAATTGACACACACAACATGAGTGCTGCGAGAAGCTAGGCCGTAATCCTGACACAGGGTTGTAAAGGCCAGTTATGTATGTATGTATATAAAAAACAATTCATAAATAAAATTAGGTACAGAAGCGTTAAATTTAGGTATTTATAAATTATACCAGGTTTACCCAATACTTTTTGTTAATGAACAAGAGTTTATCGACCGTTTTTGATCTATGGTCTTAATTGGATTTTCCGCTTCTCTGAAATTAGGGTGCGAACGTTTAAAGTGATCTAATAAATATGTAGTATTGCCGCTAGTTTTATAATATTTGCCACATAAACGGCATTTAGCACAAATTTTATCTTTGGTTATTTCAAAATAAGTCCAAACATCTGAATACGTCCTACGTATCTTTTTTTGAATACCCTCTTCATCATCGTTGCCATTTTCTATTAAACACAGACAGACATACACACTCCAATGGATGTGTCCATTGGACACATACATATGTACATACATTTAAATAGTATTGTAATAATACATACTTTCTGATAATTGTAGGAATCTCTTTTTAAAACTGTTTTTATTTAAATATTCTTTATTCTTTCAGAAATACTTTTAATAATACCAGAAACTTTTACTTTAAAACTTCTTTGTATTATTTTTGTGCCGTCAATAATTCGCCGCTGTCGTTATATTAAGGTAGCCGTTGCCGCTGAATAAAAATAACTAAGTTTAAATAAAATTAATTACCCTAAGGTGCTTAATAGGATAACATACATACATAACATACATAACTGGCCTTTACAACCCTGTGTCAGGATTACGGCCTAGCTTCTCGCAGCACTCATGTTGTGTGTGTAAATTTTTATCCATGAGTACCGGGACCTACAGTTTTAATATCGACTCCGAACGACAGACTTGAGAAGCTTGTTCATGGCAATTAATTACTCTCAGAGCTTTCGCCAGAAGACTGCTGAGAGGTAGTCGCCGAAAGAAATATTTTTTTCATATTTCTTTTTTTTAAGATGTCGGAGCTGGGTGTCGAACCCAGGGCTCATGTCTTAGTAAGCCAACACACTAACCACTAGACCACGGCGGCTACATTAATAGGATAACACCTTTTTTGAAATATTGACTCTTTTATTTTACATTAAATAAATGCAAATATATTATTTTTATTGAAAAATTAGAACATTCATACAAAAATTTACCGGCGGCAAAAAACCTGCGTTGAAAAAGTTTACTTTTAAAATTTTCCGATAGTATCGCTACCGATAGTGAAACCATCGATAGTCGGCCAAAAATAAAACTATCGATAGTACTATCGATTGTTTTGCAGCTCTAATAGACAGGGTGTAAGGAAATGATCCCATCGTAATTTTAAACCGTAGCATAGAATTTTATCTTAACAATTTCAAATACGTTTTTGCAAAATTTTTCCTTATAATAATTTTAAAACTCCATTGTCAATACTATCTTTATAAAAAGGACATAAAAACACCTTTAAGTAGAAAAGGGACATGGTCCCTAAACTCTTTGTATTTTAAGTCAAATATAATTACAATTAATATTATTCGAAATAAATAAATAAAATAAAAAAATTAATATTATTGTAGTAATAATCATATTATTATTATTGAATAAACAAGAAGAATAAGTAAATTCATAATCCCGAAAATCCCGGGATATCCCTGAACAAGTTTTTAAAATCCCGAAAATTTAGGGATTCGGGTTATCCCGATCATCATCTCTAGTCGGTAGTTTTATTTGCTAATTTGGTTTGTTTTGTTAACGTTGAACAGTAAGTACGTGAATGTTAAATTGTTTTAAAATTAGAATCAGGTTAGATAAACAAAATCTTTTATGATAAGAAATTAGCAAGGCAGTATAAAAAGTAAATTATTTATTACAGCTATTGAAAAGAACATTTTCAGAAAGTTTAATTTTAGTGCGCACGATGAGAGATACTACGGAAATTTTGTTGAAACTACGTTTATTAATGCAGAAACTGCCATCAAAGCCCGAATCATCTTTAGCGGCTTATATTATACCTTCTGACGATGCTCATCAGAGCGAATATATTTGCGAGCATGATGAACGGAGAGCCTACATTAGTGGATTTGATGGGTCAGCAGGTACAGCTGTGGTAACTAAGGATAATGCATTACTTTGGACTGATGGAAGATATTACCAGCAAGCTGAGAAGCAATTAGACTCAAATTGGGTACTTATGAAGGACGGATTGCCAACGACTCCTAGTGTGGGAAGTTGGTTATCAAAAAATATACCTAAAGGCAGTGCTGTTGGTGTGGATCCTAAATTGCTTTCTTATCGTGTTTGGAAACCGATTGAAAAAGATTTATTGTCTGCAGGTAATGTAATTAAAATTTTATTTGTCCGACGTGACCATTAGGTCCATTTATATTTTTTTAATGCAAAAAGATTGCGCGTTAATGCCTGTTGAAGAAAATCTCGTTGATCTTGTTTGGGACACTGAACAACCTGCGATAACGTCGAATCCAATTATGGCATTAGACTTAAAATTTTGTGGAGAATCAATTGCGGATAAATGGTTAAAAATAAAAAACCAAATGAATGAAAAATGCTGTGATACATTGGTAGTCAGTGCTTTGGATGAAATTGCTTGTAAGTACAAAGGTTATTTTGTTGTTGTTTTAAATTCATTTATAAAAATTAATTACAGGGTTTTTAAATTTACGTGGTTCGGACATTAAATATAACCCCGTATTCTTTGCTTATTTAATTGTGACTAAAACTGAAATTAAAATTTTCGTCAACTCTTCGAAATTACCCAAAGATTTCAACAAACACTTATTAAATAACAAAGTGGAAATTGTAGTCTATTCTTACGAATCGATTGGCGAGAAATTAGCGCATATTGTGAGTATATTTTCAAAATTTTTATATTTAATTTGTGTATTTATCAGAGTTGGGTTTATTGCATTAGATTTAATTTTCCACTAAATTTAGTGCTAGTGGTAAAAATAGTGCATTATCGCCTCTTATATTTAGTGGTAGTGGAAATTTAATGCATTATATAAAACGAATTTAGTGGTAGTGGAAATTTAGTGCATTGAATAAAATAAATTTAGTGGTAGTGGATATTTAGTGTATTAAATAAAACGATTTTAGTGGTAGTTAAAATTTATTGCATTAAATATAAAAATTTTAGTGGCAATGGAAATTTAGTGCATTAAATAAAACGATTTTAGTGGTAGTGGAAATTTAGTGCACTCATTTTGAATAATTAGTGGTAATGGAATATAACTCCATTGGCACTATAGTGGAATGGAAATTTAGTTCCACTACCTCAGTTCCACTATCGTTTTAATATACCTTCATATATGGATATAAATATATATTTATTTTAATATACCTTCATATATGGAGATAAATAATTCAGTTCAACCTAGGTAAGATTTTAATGGCGCGGACCTCCAGCAAGACCATCTGCAAGAAATCGCCTCCTGACATTCCTAATCCATTCCACCAGAAACCAATGATCAGGAGTACAGCGCCACCTTCTGGGAAGACAACAGCTAATCTACTGAAGACGCTCACCATTCACATTAAACATCCACCGACAGATGAGGCAATTGCTGTTTGATCATTCGAGGGTGAAGGTATAACACTGGCTCTTGAGTGGACAAAATTTTCAGCAACTTGTTTCATCAACAATATAAGGCGCAATATATACAAACATCTATGAAAAAAAAAAAAAAAAATAAAAAAAACCTATCAACCATCTTCACATTCCAATACAATGCACTGTATGAGTAGGGGTTTACCCCTGAGTATTGGTCTTAAAAAAGAAAAAAAAAAAAAAATATTGCCAGCCGCTAAGCATTCAGAAGTAGTGCACTAAATTTCCATTACCACTAAAATCGATTCATTTAGTGTGTTTCCTCGAAAATTTCCTCAGAAAATATATTCCAGAAAGAAAAAAAAAAAAAACACAATATTAATTTTCTTAAAACACACGGAGTTTATTAATATATAATAAATAATTCACGGGGTTGTATTTCCTATTAGGTACGTACCGTACGCTTTAGAACTTACAATATAAGTGTTTTTACAAAGATAAAAAGGGTAAACAAAAAAACAATAAATAAAGAAAAGCATAGAACGTCCACTGAACAATAATTAGTGGACGTTCACACTATGCGCGTAAACATCCCGCCCCCCTTGGAATACTGCAACAAAAAGGCTAAGGATCACGCGGGTCTCATTACAAGATGAGAAATAGGGGTAGAAGACCAAATAAAATAAAAAAATAAATAATTAATTTTCATAATTTAGAATAATATAAATTTAACCTAATAAAATAAATTTATAATTATTAGTATTAGAGACATCAATGATGACGGGTTGGGGATCCAAGTAGGAAGATGAATGTTGCTACAATTCATGGTGCCTCAATACGTCTTCAATACAAGTCCAACTCACAGGGTGCGCTCCAAATGTTACTATAGGATAAAATGAAAATAAAAACGAAAAATACAAAAAATAAAAATTAATTAGTAGTTTTCTGAACTAGGTATGAGAACAAGCTTCACTATCGGGCGGGTAAAAATGCCAGAAGCTGTTCTCACGTCTGCCGAAACAACTCTTGTATCGGGTTCTACATGGGTATTTTTCAAAACATGACAGACCAGCTGACCGAGATAATCGTCCATTACATCGATCATATTTAGGAATAAAAATACGTTGACATACAAGTTCCAGGCTATATCGGGTGAATTTCACATCCGATTGGGATAAATCTAGGGTATTATACAAGCATTTTCGGTTTATGAAATACTGTAAACACCTGAAGCAATACGAAATTAATCGCATCGCACGGGGTAAATCTGAAAAACGTTCATGTATGTCAAACGGTGGTTCAATCTGGTAATTTTTGACAAAGGTTAGCCAATGGCACGGGGGTTTATTTAGCCAAGATAAAATAATAGTAGAATCAGTCCACATATAAATCTTTCTCTTGTCTAGATTTATTTGACTACATAGTGATTCTACCATATTTGCCATCAAAGCCGCTCCACAAAGCTCTAAACGGGGTAATGTTTCAGACTTCACGGGAGCCACCTTTGTCTTTAATACGAGTAAATGGGTAAATATTTCACTCGTAGACACATTTCGAGCATAAATAACAAAGGTATCACAAAATGCAGGAAATGCAGGTTGTCTAATTCAACACGGGTATAAAATGAAGCAAGAGAATGCAGAGGTTGAGACGAAAAAACTTCACCAGTAAATATCCAACCAAAAACGGTTCTCTGGGCGATCAGGTTGCCAGTGGGATGTATTTTTACATCCGGAGTCAAAATTTTGGGATATACATTTGCTCCAAAAAGTATATCCATGCGGGTACACATGACGTCGGTCATTGTAATATCGGGAAAACGAGAGTTTGTCATTTCCGTAATAGAACACGAGGGCAACCGATCGGTTATTTCATCTACTACATATGCGCAAATTGTCAATTTGAAATTAGGATCGATCGAAGAACCGATCGTAAAAACACACATGGTAGAAGATATTACAGCCAAACAATTCGTCATGCCAGTCACATTAGTAGAAGGCACTGAAAATGTGGGTATAGCAAGCATCCTCTGTAGTCTCCTTGAGACAAAGGTGCCTTGCGAACCAGGGTCCACCAGCGCTCGAGCCGTACATCTAGTATCACCAGCGTGCACTACACAATTTACCGAGGCCAGAAGAATCGTAGAATTAGGGGTCGCTCCTAGATGTGTAGTGCAAGTGTGAAGATTACGGGCCGCTGCGGAGGTCGAAGGGCTTAAATTCAACGGGGGTTGTGTTTGACTCGGGTTAAAACTATGAGATGCAGATCTGTTTACACCAGAATCCGTCGGACGCTGGTGTGCATTACTGGCTGAGCCACTCGATTCAGCATCTCTATGAAGCAAAGAGTGATGCTTCATTTTACATAATGAGCAGACATAAATACTTTTACAATTTTTAAAAGAGTGAGATGTTGCCAGACAATTCGTGCAGCACTTAAGTCTCCTTGCAGTCGACAATCTGTCTTTAACATTTTGGCCTAAAAAGATAGGACAAAGTCTTATGGAGTGAGTTCCCTGGCAGAGAAAACAAAGACAAGTTGACCGTGATGTCTCAGTCCTTGTGGTAAAACTTTGAACATTTCCTGAATCATTGATTGATTTCCTCGGGGAGCCAAAATTAAAATTTCTTTTTGTGTTGAAAGGGGCAGTGTTCTTATCTTGGTTTCCACAGGGTTGAGCTTGAGATTGTCTTATATCAGCAATCGATTCAAGGGTTTTAAAATGAGCAGTTAGGAGGGCGTCCATATCCCCCCACGTCGGAGACTGTTGTAAATGTCTTTTCGATTGCTCCCAGAGACTTAGAGTATGCTCAGGCAACTTTGTGGCGCAAATATAAACTAATATCACGTGATAAAAAACTTCAGGTGTCACCTCAAGTAAGGACAAATTTGTTACGCAATCGTTTATGGTGCGTTGAAGATTTTTAATATTGGGGCCAGATTCATGAGAAATGGGTTTAATATTCAAAAGGGTTCGAAGCTGTTCGTTAATAAGGGCGCTTTTGTTCTCATAAGTGTCTACCAATCTTTTCCATGCAATTGCATAGCCATCATGGGTCAACGGGACAGTTTGTATGATGTCACGAGCTTCCTCAGCAGTCTTCTGCAGTAAATAATACAATTTTTGTACTGGGGTTACACGGGGGTTATTACCATACAAGGCTGAGAACATATCTCGAAACGATGGCCAATTCTTATAGTCGCCATAAAATATAGGGGTATCACAAGGGGGAAAATCCATTACGGGGGCTGAATTTATATGAAATTCTCTCGACTTCTCCACTTGAGCAGCCGATTTCAAATGATCCATTTGGGTTGTGATCAAAGAAATTCCCCTAGTATATGTGGCATAAGAAGCCATATAGCGCGCTTTTACCTCTATTATTTGAGGATTTTTAACCTTATCGGCCTCAATCAACAATGAGTCGTATGTTGACCGAACAGCTTCCCATAAACGATCTAGTTCTTTCTGATGACTACTCAGCGAACCGATGCAATGGTCCGCTACTGGGATATCTGCGACATAAGCCTCAAAATCGGCCAAACGATCCGCGTTACGAATAAATGCAGTATATCCATTGTCGATCGCAATTTATAAGGACTAATGTTGACAATAGATAAATGAGCACGGGGTTAGAAAATTAATCTATTGATATGAAAAAATAACCGATGAACTTATCACGGATATAGGGTACACGAAAAACAGTTCGTAAATGCGTCACACAAGAAACGATAAGGAAAATATAATATACGTGCGTATAAAAAATATTTCACTACCGCGATATATTCTCAAAGGGGTTAAAAAAATGTATTAAAAAATATGGGTTAAATAAAATTAAAAATATTAAGGGTTAACAAAATTCAAAGTGTGTTTATACTTATAAAAATTAGAATTGGCCGGACCAAGAACACTATCTATCGACCAATTACAATATAAAACACTTTGTCAAAAAAAAAATATAAAAAATTGCACAAAACACTAGTACTGCTGTAAAATAAATACGAGTACTCACTTCGGGTATGAAGAAAAATAAATAACTTTCGTCAAAAGCTATTTTAATTTTAAGCGACAAAATAAGATAATAATTAATTAAATTCGTTAATGAAAAACTTAATTAAAAATTATATAAAAAAGGGGTTAAAAATAAATATATTTATTTGTCACTTTAAATCAAATAGTACTCGATTTATTCGAATAATTAAAATTCGCAGCACTAATTGTTATTAATTTGGTGAGCGACAATATAAAAAACGGAGTAGAAAAAAAGAAAAACAACAAACACACTATGTAAATCAAATCGATCTTGTTATTTACAAAAACAGGTCAATGCACTTGTAACCCTGTAACAAATTTTGATTTAACAAAAAACAACAGCAAATACTTATGTCCGTATGTATGAATATATATGCGTAAATATGTATGTATGTACATACATGTATTTAAAGGGATAAAATAAAAGTAAAAGAAATATTAAAGAAATTTTGTATGCACATATGTATGTATGTATGTTTTTGTTTTAATGCAAAATAAAACAACAAATATTTTAAAAATTATTAAAATAATTTTAATATATTTGAATTTAAATTCACTTTATTTATTAAAAAAATAAAAATTTATGTACTGAGTAAAACAAATGTCACGATCAAATAGTGATGGCAGGGGGGGAAATTTTCAATTTCATATATTGTTTTGCCGACGGCAAACCAATTTTTCACTATGTATGCACTGTTGTTGTTGTTGCTCTTTTTATAAAAATAGGGGTGGATTTAATAAAAAACACTGATAAAATCACTTTTATTTTTATTGTCGCTCACACTTTTTGCACTTTTATCACACAATAAAAAATCAAATTGAATAAATACCTTTTTTTGAGAAATAAATAAAAAAGATGGGATGGATGGGGTTTAACACTGGGATCGGCCAAAAACTCCAGAATACGGGGTCTGAAAATATAATATTTTCTTAGAAAATTTTTCAAGGAACCGGGGCGGTAAATATCCGGTTCGAAGGACCAAAATGTTTCCTCGAAAGATTTCCTCAGAAAATATATTCCAGAAAGAAAAAAAAACACAATATTAATTTTCTTAAAACACACGGGGTTTATTAATATATAATAAATAATTCACGGGGTTGTATTTCCTATTAGGTACGTACCGTACGCTTTAGAACTTACAATATAAGTGTTTTTATATATGTTCCAATAAAGCCAAATTGATGGACATTAAAACGATTTTCTTGTGTTTTATTTCAATTCGAAGTTCGTTCTATACCTCTAAATAAAACACCCTGTAAAACCATTTTAGTGGTAGTGGAAAATTAATGCATTAAATAAAACAAATTTAGTGGCAGTGGAAATTTAGTGCATTAAATAAAACAAATTTAGTGGTAGTGGAAATTTAGTGGATTGAATAAAACAAATTTAGTGGAAATTAAGTGCACTATGTTTACGCGCATAGTGTGAACGTCCACTAATTATTGTTCAGTGGACGTTCTATGTTTTTCTTTATTTATTGTTTTTTTGTTTACCCTTTTTATCTTTGTAAAGGGTGTTTTTTATTGAGGTATAGAACTTTAAGTTGGCATCACTTTTTATACTGGCGGCCATTTTGTCAGCTGTCAAGTGATTAATATTTAGTTTGGTTTGCCATTTCATCATGAACAGGTTGACAAAAGAACAACGCTTGCAAATCATGCAAATTTATTTCGAAAATAATGGTTCAGTTCGCGAAGTTTACCGCAAGCTCCGTCCATTTTATGGTCGACATAATCGTCCATCAGAGCAATTAATTCGGTTAACCATGGATCGTTTTCGCACTACGTTTACTCTATGTGATAATACGCATCCGCAGAGACGTCGAAAAGTGCGCACCGAAGAAACAATTGCCGCTGTAGAGCAAAGTGTTGAAGAGAACCCGAATGAATTGATTTGCCACCGTGCACAGCAATTGGAGCTTTGTCCATCAACTTTATGGAAGATTTTGCGCAAAGATCTTGGCTTGCGACCTTACAAAATCCAGCTTGTGCAAGAATTAAAGCCGCGAGACCATGCAATGCGTCGTGATTTTGGTGTATGGGCCGAAAATGAGATTGATCTCGGTGCTGATTTTCATCGCAAAATTTTGTTCAGTGATGAGGCTCATTTTTGGTTGAATGGCTACGTCAACAAGCAAAATTGCCGCATTTGGAGTGAAGATAATCCACATGAGACCCTTGAGACGCCATTACATCCACAAAAACTGACTGTTTGGTGTGCTCTATGGGCTGGTGGAGTCATTGGGCCATACTTCTTCCGAAATAATGCTGGAGAGTAAGTTACCGTTAATGGAGACCGGTATAGAGCCATGATAACCGACTATTTTGTTCCCGAATTGGATGGCATGAATGTGGATGAGTTGTGGTTCCAAAAAGACGGCGCTACATGCCACACAGCGCACGTCACAATCGATTTATTGAAGGAAACATTCGATGAGCGCATAATTTCGCGGAATGGACCTGTCAATTGGCCACCAAGATCGTGTGATTTGACACCATTGGATTATTTTCTTTGGGGATATGTGAAGTCGCTCGTCTACGCCAACAAACCAGAAACGTTAGGGGACTTGGAAGCCAACATTCGTGGCGTTATTGCCAACATACGGACCCATATGCTCGAAAAAGTGGTTGATAATTGGACCTGTAGAATTGGCTTTATTCGAGCTAGCCGCGGCGGCCACATGCCCGAAATCATATTTAAACATTAATGGCATAAAATTATCCTTCCAATAAAGCCAAATTGATGGACATTAAAACGATTCTCTTGTGTTTTATTTCAATTCGAAGTTCTATACCTCTAAAAAAACACCCTGTATTTAGTGGTTAATTATTTCCATCTGCATTTAGTGGTGGCTGGAATATTGCTGCATTAATACTAAGTCGTTTAGTGGTAGTGGAAGCGATAATGCATTATAAATTCAATGCAATAAACCCAACTCTGGTATTTATAAATTAATTTCGTAACCAAAAAAGAAATAGTTCTTCTAAATTTAAATCATAAAATATGTATTACCACATATTTTAATTAATAATTTCAAATTTAGAGTAAATAATTAAAGAACCCTGAATTTTATGAAAGTGGTTTTCGATTACTTCAAATAATACGTCATCAAAAAATCTAGTTTATTTATTTATTTTTTTATTTGATCAACATAATAATACAAAGCCTTCAAGGCCAAATTATGTATTAAAAAGTTAAATAATGTACTTCTGTACTTAATTTAATAATATTAAATTAATAGCATTATATTAATATGTAATATTATAGTAACATATTTGTAGTATATGAAGTGCACAATAGAGAGAATATAATTAGAATTACAAATCAGGTTTCTGAGGAAAAAGTTTCCTTTTAAAACTAAATAAGGAAATTTTCAAAAATATATATATAAGCTGAACCCGGTGTGCTTCGCTACCCACTCGTTATATAGGCTGACTTCCAAAATGTTAATTGCTTTGTATTCGAACAAAGTATATTGTTTCATAAAGTGGCTATACAAAATATTTACAATGTATACGATTTCAAAATGTCCCCAATAAGTATTTTTAACGCAGTAAAAAAGCAATTAAGCATCGGTTTTATAACTGATGCTTTGTTTGCTATTGGTTTGTTTACAAACATTAAAACGTTTATATCATAAAAAAATATATATAAAAACAAAAATTACAAATAATGACTGAATTACAAAAGTAAATTAATTTGTTTTTAATAAAAAAACAGCAAATGATTATTTTTTTAACATACATATGTATTTCAGAACCCGACTTTTCCGCAAAACGCAAAAAGCGCACCATTTTGTGGGAAAAGGTCTTTCCCTTCTCTCGATTTGATATCATGATAATGATTTCTGATAATTTAAAAAAATTATGAAATAAAAGTTTTACAACCGCCGTTTCCATTTTCTTGTTTGTCAGTAATAAAAGTGGTGCATTGCAACATTTCTGTTTCATAATGAAAATGTAAACAAAGCACATAGTTGCATTGTTTCGGAACTTTGCATATGTAAAATGTTTATATACCGCAGTAGAACTGTATACAAACTTTGTATTCATACATTTTGGAAGTCAGCCATACATACATATTACAAAAAAAGTATTTTGTATAGAAAACATTATTAGTGGTGTAAGTAAGTATCTGAATTAAAAGAGAAGGGGGCGGTGAAGTGGGCGTGGTTCATAGTTATATGACAACGTTAACAGTATTAAGAGCAATATATTACCAAATAAATAAATACGCTGGAAGGAACAAATTTCTACATAGAACAAAAAGTTTGAAACTTTCAAACAAAATTTGGCGTGATAAGGGGCGTGAAAGGGGCGTGGCATAATAAATTATTATTTATACTTCGCCTGGAGTATAATGTGTATACAATTTGAAGTAAATCTTTTAAAAACTATATGGGGGCAATTACATAATTTTAAAAAAGTAGGCGTAAAAGTAGGCGTGGTCGAAAAAAGTACCCTATTAATCATGTCAGAGTCCCAGTTAAATGCTGTGAAAATTTCAGGAAGATTGGTCCAGAGGTTTGGTCTCCTATAAGGTACAAACAAACAAACAAATAAACAAACACACATTCAATTTTAATTATGTATTTAGATGTTAATTATATAATTATATCTGTGGAATTTTGAAAAAACGTCTTCTCTCGAAATAAGACAATTTTCCAATATTTTTATAGTAAATATAGAATTTCCTTGTCCTTCTTTTGCTCTAATCCCCGTATTTCTACGACCTTTGGAACGCAAGATATGCAATTGACTAATCGACCTCTTTCAGACTTTCCCCCAATTTCAATTTGACAAAACGACTTCTTTCAGAGAATTAAGAATAATTTGAAAAATTGAATGTCTATTAAAAATTTTATTTAATTTTTATTAATATTTTTATTTGCATATTGTAGAGAAAAATGAAAGTATTTTTTTTAATAAAACCGAAATATATTTTCCAGATCAACTTCTTTCATCCTTTTTTTTCATATTCCATTTTAAAAAAACAACTTGTCTTGACTTAAGCGACTAAAATAATTTTCAAATTTAATCAAAAAAATTTTGACAAAACGACTTATATGGTGGACGCTAATTTTTTTATTTAAAATCTATTTAACAAAAAGTCTTAAATTAATTTTTTGTCGTTTTAAAGAAAACTATTGTTTCTAGAAGGAAAGAAAAGGTCGCATAATGTTCGTTAAGTGTTTGTGCATAATATCCAAGTTCAAAATTTCTTTAATTCTCTAAGCAATAACTTCTATTAGCCTTTTTAACTGTTTTTTGTCTCTACTGAAAAGTTGTTGATTTAGAGAGAAGACGTTTTGTCAAAAGTCCACAGATATAATTATACATACCTATATTTTCATTTATACTACGAATTTTGTAGATAAAATAATTGAAAACAATAAGGACAAAATAATTGCTGATCATTTCCTTAACATTGATTGCATCGTATATATTCGTATTACATATTTTGAATTCAAATTTATTATTTAAATTTGGTTGTATTTTGAGTTGATACTGTTTTTTTCATAAATAGTACGTACAAAAAAATATTTCAAAATAATGGTATCAAATCGAAAAATAGGTTTTTGTGCAATAATTGCAAAGAGAAGCTAGGCCGTAACCCTGACACAGGGTTGTAATGGCCAGTTATGTATGTATGTACATATGTATGTAATTGCGAAAAATTTAAATAAACAATGCAAACATGTTTTGAAATGGAATTTGTTTACTAAGATGTTTTCGGAAATTCTTTACATTTTCTTTTAAAATGTAAAATAAGACAAGTTTTTACCTCTACTGAAATTGTAAAATTTTGTGTTAATAGCCTCTTGTTGATCAAGTGCGAATTGAAAACATTTTAAAAATGTATTATTTAAAACAGAGGACTAACGAATATAGAAAAAAACATTAATTTATTGTGTAATATTAAATATAGAAATATTCTAATATTTCAAATGTAAATATTAGAAATATTACAAATAAAATATCAGACCACGAGTCAGTTGAGATAATAATACATTCGTGAAAAACATGTGATATAACAAACGTGTATAAAAAATGCCATAAAACCTAAAATAAATATTAATTAATGAGAATTTTAATTCAATGACCATTGAATGATCAATCAACTGCAATCGATATCCTTGCAGTTCGCATTTTAGGTAGGACCTATGCTTTTTTCTCATTGATATCGTAATAACCGATGGTTTTCGCTTGGAATTTTACAACATGCGTTGGCTGAGAGCAAATTTCTTCTCTGTATATGTCCATGTTTGCCTCCATAGGTCGGATGTTTTCGCTTTATGTGAAACCCAAGTTTTTGGAGATGTTGATCCACAGGATTTCCATATCCCTGGGTATCACCTGCTGACCCTTTTTAATCTTCAATGGGGGATTACTATATACATTCCTAATAAAGTTGTGTACCAATGCCAGGGGCCATTCGGCACGCTTGATGCTGAATTTAATTGCCTCTGGGCTAAGTTCAAAATCAGGACACATCATTTGCATTTCGGTTTTTTTTTATAGAAGTCCAAACGTAGAAAGTGAGGTTACTTTTTTTTGGTTTCGACTCTCTTTCTGATAAGACACAAATCCTGGTTTAATCAGATGTGCATATTGGCAGTCAGATCCAGAGTGGAAGCCTTCAGGAATTAGAGTAATAATAAGTATGCACATACTGATTCGCTACGCAAACAGGCGAGATCTTCGTGTGCCGCAGTACAAAGACCTGTAAAGGCTTTATACGAGCTGCGTCTTCGTGCTAAAGCTCCTTCTTTTCCCCGGGGAAGTAAGAGCTTTTGATCTTTCGTTAAGAAGATGAAGAATAATGCTAGTTCGATTCCAACTCTTTTTACAAAATTACCAAGCATTCACGCACCCGGTTGAAAAATCGAACCTTTTAGCTGAACTATATGCAAGCAATTTATTTTTGTCGGATAAACTTCAACCGCTGCCGCGTTTAACGGTTGCCAACCTTGATTAAAAGTGTTTTTGCCTGTAAAATTGTGAACTTGTGAATAATTGTGTTTCACAAGTACAAGTCATACTTCTACAAGTGATTTTGTTTTACTAAACTAAATTTGCACTTGTACACTTGTAGAATTGTAGTAAAAAAGCTTAGTGTAGACGAAGGAAAAAAAATTTCACAAGTTACAAGTGAATGCTAAATTGAATTAAAATATGATTTTTAAGTTGGCAACCCTTGTGAGAGAAGGTTTATTGAAAGTAACGCTCCGTGTTTGTGCTATTAATTTTGAGGTTTTTTCGGTTTGTTACACAAAGAATATTTTCAAAAACATTATAAATAAATTGAAAAAGCATAGGGAAAAGAAATATAGTGAAATATGCTTGCTATTAAACGAAAACAAGTCGCAAATCAGAAAATTATTTGTGAGCAATGTAAGCTGGAAATTAAAGATGAAAAGGACTTAAGTATTGAGTGCGATAAATGCGGGAAAGCTTTCCATGTAAAATGTACGAAATTAGATAAACGGCAGTACGAACATCTGTTAAAAAGCAATGATGAAGAATTTATTTGCCAAGCATGTTCTAATGCTGGCAACATTAGTACTACAGTTAAAGAAGAATTGCTAACAATTAAAGCACAGCTTGCAAAACTTGATCAGCTGGCAGATATACAAAATTCTATGAACTTCATGTCGGCTAAATTTGATGAAATTTTAAAAAGTGTAAAGGCCCAACCATAATGTACTTTTGTTGACGTAAGCTAATGTCAAAAATCAACGAAACGTCTGCCAAAAGTCTAACGAAGCTTTTGAGTGGCTATATTGTACTTTTTGAATTTAAATGCAAACTGCTCTTAGTTGCAATTATTAGTACTTATGTAAAACTTGATTTCTTTCTATATTTCATAAATATATAGATTTTTATCACATAATGTTATTTAATTTATATAACGTTTAAATATTTTACCGAAGACTAGTTAATTATATTTGTTTTTGTTAATTAAACAAAATAAATAAATCATAAATAAAAGATAGTACTAAAATACACAACCGTGCACGCATTCCAATTTTAAACACGTGTAAATATATTTAAATTTTGTTACTAATGTGCTACAAAAAGAAGAGAAAAATATTTAAATGGTTTAAAATTATTGAGATACACATTTTGTAATAGCACATCTCTTGTTTTTTTACATTTTCAATCAAATTTTCTATAAAATTATCTTCCGCTTCCATTGCACACTCCAGTCTTTTGTTTATTATTGTTTACACAAACACAAGAACAGCTGTTTACGTACGTTTGGTACAATCGGCTTCGCTGCAAACGTAAACAAATAAAATTGAACGAAACTTAACGAAACGTTTGTTAAGGCCTGGTTAGCCAAACGTTGCTGTATCGTAATGTAAAGTCCCCTAACGTAGAAACGTAAGTGCACTTATAGAACATTTAAAAACGTGCCATATGTTTTGGACATAAACAACTAACAAAAAAACAAAACAGAAAATATATTGTGAAATAGTAATTTGTTTATAGTGTGTACTTAATAGTTTTTTTTTTAAATAATTAAAAGACAAATAAATAAATATGGATGCGGATTTGTGTGTTGGGTTACAGTTTTTTAATTTGCTGAAAATTTCTTAAATTTGCTTTTCTTTGTAACCCGGGGTCTCCACGAGATATGAAACGAAATATTTTTATATCTGCATACGTCAAATTCGATAGCCGATATAATTTTGTTAGTTGTAGACTGCGAATCAGCTATCATGTTCTTGGTTTCATGAAACGATGGGCTAAGGAGTTTTCGGATCCCTATATAACAAAGCAATTATACACTTCATTAGTTCGTCCAATACTAGAATATGGTTCGATTATATGAGATCCCTACTATACCATCCATATTAATTGTATTGAATCTGTACAGAAGCAGTTTTTATTATTTTGTTTACGAGGCCTTGGTTGGAATTCTTATGAGCTGCCGTCATATGAAAGTAGACTTGGTCTTATTAAGTTACCAACTTTGAAGAGTCGCCGAATTATGCTTAGCGTTTCTTTTATGCTTAGACTAATTAGAGGTGACGTTGATTCCGAAGTCCTGCTTGGTAAAGTTAATATTAGTGTTCCAGTTAGACCTACTCGTACCTTTCAGCTGTTAAGTTTAAATTATTATAGATCTGTGTATGCAAATAATGATCCATTTCGTCGCATTTGTTTGAATTTTAATAAATGTTATAATATTATAGATCTTTCTGAGAGTAATGTCGTTTTGAAAAGAAAAATTATTTTACACTTTAATTCCTAATTTAAATTATATATATGTACATTGTTGCTTAGTCTGTAAGGACATGTTATCTATAGACTTAATAAAGAAATAATATATTTATAATTCTCTATAAATGTATTATAAATCTCCTCCTAAAAAAAAAAAAAAAAAAAAAAAGAATATCTATTATTATATCGATATCATAATATATATTATGAAAACAATGTCATGATATGAACTGTCAAAAACAGCTCATATAGAGAAACAAAACAAAAAACAAAAAAAAAACTGAAATTGAATTTTTTAAATTCAATAAAAAAGCAATTAAATAATAAAAAAATAAAAAAAATATATTAATTAATAATAATTATACACAAAATTATTTAATTTTTATAAAATTGTCCCTTTATTTTTAAACAAATTTCCACTAATAAAATACTCCGACATGTTCTTTCTTTCATTGCTGTACAAAAAAATGAAATATTATAATATTTCAACATCAACGTGTTCCTGTTGTTAGATATGAAGAGAAATATTAAAATGGCATTTTATTTTCTCTGCCGACGTTTTCTTTCATATTATATCAAAGTTGATATCAGGTGTAGACTCCGGGTAAAAATGTAGAGAATTTCTATTTTCTACAGATTGCTACGCGCCGTTACGTTACATTTTTTATTCGGTAAGTGCTGCCATTACTTTGCATGTAAAATAAATGATCAGCTGACTCGTCAACGTTAAGATACGCTACGTTACGTGTGGCTAATTCTACCTTTATTTACATTATGGTTATATGTGTATATATTGCATGCATTCGCATAGTTGTTTAAGCTAGCCTAAGCACATTATGGTTGGGCCTTAAAGGCCAATAAGAAAAAAATACAAATTTTAGAAAAAGAAAATTGTAAGCTTAAAAATGAAGTTGTTGATTTAAAAAATACTGTCAAAATGTTGAATGATCAACGCGTAAAAAACGACTGCTTAATTAGTGGTATAAATATTGAAGATGGAGTTAGTCCTACTGATGCTGTTTTAAATTTGTCTAAAAAAATTGGAGTGGATATACGCGAAGAAAATATAGAAGAAGCTTATATCATTTATCTAATACAAAGCCGACAATCGTTGTAAAATTCAATTCAAAAATGACAAAAAGCAAGCTAATTGCCGCCAAGTCGAAGTTGAAGAATTCTGAAGGAACAAAAGCAATCTTTGTCAATGACTTTCTGGGAAGAGAATCTCTCCATCTACTCAAGTACGCTAAAACGCTGAAAACTGTTGGTTACCAGTTAATATACACAATAGGAGGTAAAATATATGCAAAAAAATCTGAAATTGGAAGGCCAAGACTAATCAAGCGGGAAGAGGATGTTGACAAGATTCTTATGGAAGCAGCAACAAATAAGTCGAACAGCCCGAGATTAATCCAGCAGCAGACCACTTCGAACAATATTCCGTATGGTGATGCAGAACGCCGATATTTGCCACCGGCTTAAGATATGTATTCTTTAATTAACTATAGCTTTATTCTTTGCTTATTTCAATCTTTTTTTTTAATTATGAAGTCTGAGAATAATTATTACTTAGATGTAGAATCTTTTAATTGTTTTGTTAAGAATTTGAATTTAAAATTATTTAACATAATTTCTTTAAACATAAGAAGCATTTCTTCCATTGAAAAATTTTTAAAATTTAAATCAATAATAGCAACCTTTGATATTTTGCCTTATGTAATACCAGTTCAGGAAACATGGATTCATTCTGATTTCACTCAAATTTACAATATTCCTGGTTATAATGTTGTCCATTGTTGTAGAGAGGATGGTTACGGCGGAACTTCTCTTTTTATAAGAGACAACCTTAAATATGTTATTGAGTACTGTGAGAGCAAGCAATTTACTGAGGCAATCCTAGCCTTATTGATAATATTTTAAATATAAGTTCTAATTCACCTGCTATTGTTGTTGGAGACTCTAATATAGACAATTGCAACAGTAATTTGTATACAGATCTCTCAAACATTTTATTTCATTACGACTACATAAACTGTCATGGTATGGTTACACGCCCCACAAGTTCTAAGTCTCTAGATCACGTATACAGTAATATATCGAATAAACTTCTTATTGATTGTATTAAATGCGACATTACTGATCACAATATGATTTCATGCAAAGTGACAATTGGTATGGAAAGTCCAGAATCAACTGAAAAGCGGTATACGTTGTGCGATTATAATTTACTGCAGTCATGCCTTAATGATAGGCTAAACCAAATGAATTTTGATGTGAATAATTCCTATGATTTGTCAGCTTTAGTCGAGACAATTTCACCTTGTATTACGGAGTGTACAACTGAAAAGGTGGTCAAAATGAAATCCAATTGTCAGATAGCGCCTTGGATAAATGATAATCTTCGTTCTCTTATAAATTTGAAGAAG
Source organism: Metopia argyrocephala (assembly GCA_963576795.1). NCBI lineage: Eukaryota > Metazoa > Arthropoda > Insecta > Diptera > Sarcophagidae > Metopia > Metopia argyrocephala. The sequence continues at coordinate 90,204,455 of OY756209.1, read as the reverse complement.
AAGCTATTAGAAGCAAGGAGGAAAAAGGGTAGACATTCAGGTATTGAATATGAATTAAAGCGAGTAAGCAAAATTATTAAAAACGCAAGTAAAATATGCATGAATAATTACTATCAAAACAGTCTTAACAATCTTGAAGACAACCCTTAAAAGTGTTGGAGATTTTTAAATGAGAATCTCGGTAGACAATTTAAACAAAAATTGCAGTTAGTAAATAATAGAAGAGACATTGTTACCGATGATAGACAAAAATGCAACTTATTAAATAAATACTTTGTGGACATACCAAAAATTTTAAATGAGAGAATAGTACAAAATCCAGGAGATTGTTGCAACAATCTTAATACTTTATATCAATGTAATAATCAATTTTCTTTTACTAACGTGGCCAATGTTGAAATTTTAGAAATAATGTCAAGTCTACAACTTAATAAGAGTCCTGGCTGTGATGGTATATCAAATAAAGTGCTTTTTAAATTTAAGAACATCTTATATAATTTACTAACAAATGTTTTCAATAACATCGTTAATACTTCAGTATATCCAGCAGTTTTGAAAGTTGCAAAAATAACTCCAATACCTAAAAACAACAAAGCGTGTACTGTTGATCAATTCAGACCAATAGCCTTATTACCCATAATTGATAAAATATTTGAAAAAATTTTATATAAACAACTGTCAGAATTTTTGGAAACAAACAGCCTTCTCTATGGCTTTCAATTTGGTTTTAAAAAAGGTTGCGGCACTCAGGAAGCATTTGTAAATGTTATAAATTATATATGTATGTGAAAGTATGGATAATGGATATGGTGGTGTAGGTGCAATTTTTTATGATTTTTCAAAAGCATTCGATCTTGTGGATCACAACATACTTCTAAAAAAATTACCTTACTATGGCTTTCAGGAAAATTCATTAAATCTAATTAAAAGTTACCTGCAAAATAGATTGCAATATGTTTAAATAAATAATGTGAGAAGCAGTATGGAAATTATTAAGTTTGGTGTGCCACAAGGTAGTGTACTAGGTCTCCTATTATTTACCATATTTTTTAACGACATATCTAATCTGAAGTTATATGGAAGGCTGATAATGTATGCGGATGAAATAACTTTCTTTTATCCCTACAACCGCGAAATAATATTGAAATCGCAAATGGAACATGATGCTGGTATTCTATCTGAATACGTAAGACTTAACAGGTTATCACTAAATAAATATAAAACAACGCTAATAAGATTTCGGCCTAACGTATTAAGAAATACTCCAGCTTTTAAAATAACTATTAGTGATCTAGAAATTCAAGAATGTGATTCCGTAAAATACTTGGGGATACACCTACAAAGTAATTTATCCTGGAATATAAGCACATTCAATCTTTAAAGAGCAAAATTGCTCCTGCTATTGGTATTCTATACAAGTTTAAAAACGTGTTTGATGAAAAAACTAAACTTTTGCTATACTTTAATCCATAGCCATTTAACTTACTTGCCTATGATTTATGCATATAAAAGGACACCAGATATTAAATCGCTTCAAAATGTGCAAAACAGGGCATTAAAAGCTGTATTTAATCTTCCACGACTATATCCTACAATGTCCCTATATAAAGGCATAGCAAAAGGTGTTTTGCCAATTTATGGCTTGTATAAAATGCAATTGCTAACATATATGTTCAAAGCTGTACGTAAGATAGGATATCACACTATAGAATTTAGAGTAAATCAGACAAATATTAATACACGTATCAGTTCGTATCTGCTAGTAAAAAGATGTAGACTTGAAACTACTAAACAACGAATAGAATTCATTGGTTGCTCTGAATATAACCGCCTACCTACAATTTTTAAGAATATGATGAGTATTTGTTTGTTCAAGGCTAATCTGAAGCAATACTTATTGGAAGATGTGGGAATGCTTTTATGTAATCATTATAATTAGCCAGTGCAAAATTTATACTTTTGATAATCTTTTTTTATTATTTATTTAATTATTTTATATATATATATATATATATATATATATATATATATATATATATAATTTTTTTTTCTTTTTTGATATTCAAATATTTAAAAATATGTATATATGTATGTAACTGTTATTTATTGTTACTATTTATTATGTTATTTATTGTACATAGGATCTCATTTATTTAATGTCGCTTACTTGCCCTTTTATGTCCTATGGACGCTGGGCACCTATATGTTAAATTGATTAATGTTTTTTTCCTTGAATAAATAAATCTTGTAATAATAAAAAAAAACTATTTGTTAATAAAAATCAGCTTTAATAAACACAAAATCAAACAATTTTAATATTAATTAGAATTTTTTTATTTATTTTGTTTGTTTTTAATTATTTTTTTTTAAATAAGTGATTATATACAATAAAAAAAACTATATCACATTATTTGCTTATTACAAATTATCGATATTACAGTACCCATAATTGCAAAAGTATTTAAAATAACTTTTGAAATTTACCAGCTATACAGTGAACTCGCGAAAACGTGAATACCCGGAAGCATGAACGACTCGGAAACGTGAACACTTTTATTTTTGCATTGACTACTCTAAAACGTGAACAAGGTGAAATAGCTCTAAAACGTGAACAATTTTTTTTTTTTAATTGTTTTTTAATTTTTTTCGTTTTATTTCTTGGGAATCCCAGCATAAGACAACATGCATACTTATTTAGCTATCTATTTGAACAAAACATGCACATATGTATGTAGTTGAGAAATCTAAAGGAAAAGGCCATACTTAAGATGGTTGAAAAAAATACATATCAAAAAAAGATAAGTGATTTCTTCCAATAAAAGTACTATTTAGGAAAAAATCCGTCCCTTAAAAGGAGTTTATTGCAGATTGAATTCTTTTGCTACACCCATATAAGTATTCCTTTTTTGTATTATATATTTTTTTTAATTGTATGTATGTGTACAATTCGTTTGAATTACAATTTTTTTTATATTCACGAAAATGTGAAAAAAGGGCAAATAAGTTTCAATAAAATTTTATATAATATTTTTTTTTAATAAAATGTCCAAATCTGATTGCGTTTTAGTCAATATCTATTGCTAAAATGTATATTTTTGTTCTAAAATTTTACCGATCGAAAAGGTAAACAAATTTGAAAATGTGAACACCCTTGGTAAAAATTAGTTCACGTTTCCGCGAGTTCACTGTATTCATAAAAAATATTATAGATTTATTGAGAATTTACTTAACAAGTATTGCATATATGTTTAATTTATCAAAATAAATTAGTAAAAATAATTACCGAATTCACAGGTTTTGTATTGTTGTTTCATGTATTGAAAACAATTTTTGCTTGTGAACACCTATTATATGTATACGTATGTATTTTGTGTATTAAACGTCAAAAATCAAAATTTTCTTTAAATTAATTTGTTGCTGACTTTAAACAGAAATATAAAAATATGAATATGTATAAAGGTAGAATTAGCCACACCTACCGTAAAGTATCCTAACGTTGACGACTCAGCTGATCATTTATTTTATTGAATAATTTTTTATCAATAACATTGACATGGATCTACTATTCAGAATTGGGGTTATTGCAATAGATTTAATTTTCCACTAAATTTAAAGGTAGTGGAAGAAATAGTGCATTATCACCTCTAATTTAATGCACTAAACTTTCACTACCACTAAAATGGTTTAATTTAGTGGTTAATTATTTGTATCTGCATTTAGTGGAGGCTGCAATATCGTTTAAGGACAGTTTAGACGATAATACTTTGCGTTCGTAAAATCATAGAAAAAATATTATGACATTCCATCCGTATTTTAAAAATAAGAGTAAAAGTCTTACGGCAGATTTTTTTACGTTTACACATTTGTTTAAAAATCAAATCAAAGTCAAATGAAAGAACAAAATGCACATATACGTCCACACAAAATTAACATTCATTGTAAACACATTTAACATAAATAAAAAATAAAATAAAAGTGTATCTCTGATCTAATGAAATATTATTCCTTTTTTTTTAAATTAAAAAAAAAAACAAAAACAGCCTTACTATTGTCAAATTATCATCCGTATTTTCTCTCAATGTCGTACGCTCTCATTACATATATAGTTTACACGATACTACAAAATTCTTTTCTACACAAAAATTTGCATTTATTACCGTCTAAACCCGCCTTTAGTGGTAGTGGAAACGATAATGCATTATAAATTCAATGTAATAAACCCAACTCTGATTTATTTAAAATCATTTACTGAAAAAGTAAGTATTAAAAGGAAATGAATAGAATTGTTAAATAGTAGATAGTTTCAAAATTTTGAAAATAATTTTTATGTTTATATTGGATATACCGCAACCAAATGCGGCATCTGAAAGACCATTCATTTCGATTTTGCCTTTTTGGAAGAAGGAAATGAACAAAAAAAACTTTTTATCAGGTATGTTCTGAAAATCACTTTTTGTAGGAGTGATTTCAAATCACGAGAAAGGTGTTCTGAGCACAAAATTTTTTGAAATTTTGTGATTTGAAATCGTCAGGTAAATTCTTGTCGATATTAAATCACTTGCCTTTTTAAACACTATTTTACTTACAATTGGGCGAAAAAAGTAAAACAACCATATAACATCATTTGTTCTTTATTTATTTTTACAAAAAAAAATTATAATTTCATGCAGAAAACTTCTAAAATTTGCAAATTTTATGTACAATTTTCATAAAATTTTTTGATTTGTTTACATTTTTTACAATTTGCTTTTATTTTTCAAAACGATTTTTGGAGTTGCCAGATTTACAACATGTTATTTTATTTTATGTATAATTTGACCAAATTTGTCAATTAAATTAATTATTAAAAACTAAAATTTATAAAATTTGTTCATAAAAATTAATATAATGTAAAATAGTTTACATAGATTGGTTAATTTTTGAAATATAAATGTGCGATTTTAATGCAAATGCCAGCAATGAATCTGGCAGCTCTATAAACGACACAAAAGAGCTTAAAGTTTGTGGTTTAGAACAATGAAAAACACTTCTAAAAACAAAAAAGCTCGTGATTTTCAGAACACCTAAGAATTTCTTGCGTGATTTTAAACTTACATGTGATTTGAAATCATGTGATTTTCAGAACATGCCTGTATATTTAAAACTAATTTTAACCACTTGCGCCAAGTTTTACAATTTTCTAAAAACTAACATTGGCAAAAATAGTAGTGGTGTTTTTCGATACCTATAGCCGCTTAGATAAACTGCTTTGAAAAAAACGACATAAGTGCTTAAGAAATTAAATTGGGCATTACTCACAATTTTTATAAAAAAATATGTTATTATTTTTTAAAAACAATTTAAACAATATAAAAATAATTACTTTCCTTCGCCTCAGTCATATTTACAATGTTTATTCTTTTATTAATTTATGAAATGTCATAAAATTTTAAAAAGATAAAGTCAAGATAAAAAAAAAATCCAACTTGGCAGCATTTTTATATGTGCTTAATTTTTAAGCACTTTTAAAATTAACCGTTTATATAAGCGGATATAAACATAATTTTGTATGGAATATTTATATTCGGTTCGAAAAAAACACCACCAGTATTGTAAACCAACTTCAAAAAACTAGTAAGTATGTATTTGTAAAATTTTTTCAAAAATACATGAATGTACATATATAAAATATACAATAATTATAGAAAGAAAATATTAATGGCTCGATTATCGATTGCAACTGAACTTCAGTGGAGTTGCCAGTTGCCAATATTGCATTACAGATGGCAACTTGCAACTAATAGCTGTTAATTTCAGTGGCAATGCCGGCAACCATTTTCTTGTAGTGTCTGAGTTATTTTACAAAATATTTTCTAAAATTAAAATAGTTTTTTTTCGCAAATAAGATGTGCGTCACTATAAAGTGTAACACCCATTTTTCTTAATAAATTTTTTCACCTTTAATCAAAATTATTTTTCTTAATCACAATGTCTTTGAAAAATGTGTCAGATTTTAAAATGTATCAGTTTGTCAAATTTGACTTGTTAGTTAGTTCACAATGGATAATCAAAGACAAGTGCATACAAAAATTATTCAAATAATTCAACAAAAACCATATTGGAGTTATACAAAAGTTGCTAGGGAAGTCCACGTGACCAGGCAATGTGTTTCCAGAGTGGTCAAAAAGTTCAAAAAAGACCTAAAAATTGAAAGAAAGCCTGGAACAGGTAAAGCAAAACTGGTAACGAACGACGCGAAAGCCAAAAAGGTTGAGAAGCTTTTGCTGGCTCTTCCAAATATTTCTGGTCGCGAAGTGGCCCGGCGCGTACAATGTTCGGAAAGTTTTGTGCGCCGAGTTAAAGCTAAACTGGCCTTAAAACATTTAAAGTCCAAAAAGTTCCGGATAGAAATGCTAAGAAGAATATTGAAGCAAAAAAAAGAGCAAAACTCCTCAAAAAAGAATTTTTTCAAAAGTTCGAATGTTGTGTAATGGATGATGAAACTTACGTTTTTGCGCAGCTTCCTGGCCAAGAGTTTTATGTAGCGGATAGTAGAGGCAATGTTTCTGAAGAGTTCCGAACTAAAAAACTATCAAAATTTCCCAAAAAGTTCCTAGTTTGGCAGGCTATTTGTACCTGCGGCAACAGAAGTGCATCGTTTGTTACATTGGGATCAATAAACTCAGATATTTATATCAAAGAGTGTCTTCAAAAGAGGTTGCTCCCATTTCTAAGACAGCAAAACATATCAACATTCTTCTGGCCAGATTTGGCAACATGTCACTACAGTAAAAGCGCAATAGACTGGTATAATAAAAATAATGTTATTTTTGTTCCAAAAGAGGCTAACCCACCAAACTGCCCAAAGCTGCGGCCTATTGAAAGATATTGGGCTCTGGTCAAAAGAGAACTAAAGAAGAGTACATCTGTTCCCAAAACCATTACTAGTTTTCGATATAAATGGACAGCTGGTACCAAAAAAATCACCGAAAACACTATAACATTGCTTATGGATGGCATAATGAATAAAATAAAAAATTTTATAAAATTAAATTAATTTTTAAATAAAATAATACAGAATATAAATCTGTAATAAAAATGCAAAATAAAACTGTTTTATTTTTAACTCTAGCTTACTCCAGTCAGTTTTTATTTGACTTTTGATGTGTTACAGTTTATAGTGACGCACACCTTAAATATATTAAAAATGGTTAAATGTACAAAATGGAATTAAATCCAAATATTGGACGAGGAATACATGCCTTTGGAGAAACAAAAGCCAGTGCCGAATTAGTATGGACTGAAGTGTCCAACAAATTAATTAGCTACGGCCATTAAATGTACATGTGTGCCATCGATGCACCCGACAACATCAGGGAATTTTGTTTTGGAATAAACCAATTTTTTATTTTGGGACTTTTCTTCCTCCGACATTTTTGAAATAATCTATTTTTTTTTTACAAATTTTCCTCTCCATAAGATTTACAACTTCCGTCAAGTTTACAGGCATTGTAGGTTGAGCTATTCCAATGTTATAGTCGTTTCCATGGGACTTTTGGAAGCTTCCCTCAGCAAAAAACCTTGAAGCGGCACACACTTTCAAGATAGGAGGTACTGCTGTGACCCGATGGCTCTTTCTAAAGTCGATTTATTTTTTAATCTACCTCAATATACAAATTGACTCACAGGGTAGGTGGTAATTCTAAGGTATTAGAGCTACCCCTTAACCGTCTTCTAATGAATGCCACATTTTTGTCCTCATCTTCTTCGACATCACAAAATAGTTCCACGGAACTAATCATTTTTGATTTTATATAAAACAATGTATTTGTAGTGTAGTTATTTATTTTTGTTAATTTTTTTTTGTAATATTTTTTGTAACAAAAACACTTCTTCACAAACTTTTGATAATTACATACATATATGTACTTTTTTTTCAAGAAAAGTTTTTTGTTTACTTTTTGTAATTAGAGATGTACAAAAAACAATAACTTTAGGCAACTGACTAAGGTTGCCGTACATGATAACATTTGGACCATGAGTTGCGTTGCTTGTAAGCAACTCCACTGAAGTTCAGTTGCAATCGATAATCGAGCCATAAATATTAAAATTGATTTTTAAATTTATACCTAATTATTTTACATTTGAAAAGTTGAATAGTATAGACTAGAATTTAAAAATAAAAGTTCTAATAATTTTGAGCTATTACTTTGTTGTAAACAATGGTTACGATCTTATTTTTTGTATTATTATTTGCCATTTTATTTTTTCTAATGAATTTCAAAAAAAGTTTTCAATAAAAATCCAATGTATTTTTTTTCCCGCTCAATGTATTTTTTTCACTTCAATATATGGCAAACCTAGATTTATTATACAAATTTTCAATAAGAATATTACAAAGAAAAGCAAAAATATTAATAAGAAAGTAATTTAAGAAATTTTTAGCAAATTAAAAAACTGTAGCCCAACACACAAATTAATTATTTTGTTTATTTATTGTTCATGTCCAAAACATATGACACGTTTTTAAATGTTCTATAAGTGCACTTACGTTTGGCTAACCAGGCATTAACACAAAGAACTCTGATGAGACCTTTCGTAGCTGCGTCGAAAACTACTGCAGTTCTGTTATTGTTTGTACATTTTCCTTAACGAATGTTTATTCTCATAAGAATGCCAGTATTAGGATCTTAGGCTATTAAAATTAATACAATTTCTTAATAAACTACAAAAATTATAAAAATTAAAATGAAAAATTTAATTTAAGTCTTGTGTAAAATCTTGTTGTGTGGTTAGGAGCATGCACCACCTTATTTGCAGAATATGGTTGGAGGAAAGTATGCCGGAAGATTGAAATCTCAGTGCCCTCTGCCCCATCCTGAAAAAGTTAGACCCCACTATATGCACCAACTACAGAGGTATAAACCTTCTCCCTATCGCATATAAGGTTCTTACAAGCGTATTGTGTGAACGACTGAAGTCATTCGTAAACTTACTGATTGGACCTTATCAGTGCGGCTTCAGACCTGGTAAGTCCACCATTGACCAAATATTCACACTGCGCCAAATCCTGGAGAAGACCCATGAAAGTCAAGTCGACACACCACCTTTTTGTCGACTATAAGGCGGCGTTCGATAGCCCGATAAGAGATCGCGTATATGCCGCAATGCCTGAGCTCGGTATTCCTGCAAAGTTTATAAGACTGTGCAGAATGACGTTGAGCAACTCCTGCAGCTCCGTCAAGGTAGGAAAAGACCTCTCCGAACCTTTTAATACCGTGCGAGGTTTCAGACAGGGCGATCCCTTATCTTGCGACCTCTTCAATTTCGTCATGGAGAGTGTTTTGCGAAAGGCGGGTGTACATCGAAATGGCACTATATTTATCAAAAGTGTCCAGCTCCTTGCGTATGCAGACGATATAGACATCATTGGGCATACCAAGCGAGATGTCACCGCAGCCTTTAATGTTATTGAACGAGAGTCTGCAAAAATGGGTCTGGCGGTAAATGAGAGTAAGACGAAGTACATGTTGTCGACGAGTAGGGATGTTGATCGCATCGGCTCCCAGGTTACAGCCGGCAACTATACATTCGATGTGGTCAAGGAGTTCATCTCCCTTGGCGCCGCCATTATCAGCAAGAATGGTGTCAGTCTAGAGATCAAACGAAGAATCACACTCGCCAATAGGTGCTACTACGGTCTCGGTAGGCAGTTTAGTAATAGAGACCTCTCTCGTGCTCGAAATTAACACTCTATAAGTCGCTTATTCTTCCGGTGCTTCTCTATGGTGCGGAAGCATGGACGCTGTCTTGTGCCGATGCAGCGGTCTTGGGAGTATTTGAGAGAAAAGTTCTTCGTAAGATCTTTGGTCGTCTAAGACATGGCGATGAGTTTCGCATTAGAACCAACCATGAGCTGTATGAGATCCTCGGCGATGTGGGCATTGTTCAGCGCATTAACATCCAGCGGCCACGCCTGCTCGGCCATATTGTTCGGATGGATGAATCTGCTCCAGCGAGGAAAGTTTTCGATGCGAAGGTGACTGGACGTCGGCGTAGAGGACGACCGTGTTTACGTTGGAAGGACCAAGTTGATGAAGCCCTGTCGTCAATTGGTGTGACCAACTGGAGAAGGCGCGCGCTTAGCAGAGACGCCTGGAGACTAGTGTTAAGGCAGGCCGAAACCCGTTAACGGGTTGTTATTGGCCATCTAAGTAAGTAAGTCTTGTGTAAATACTTTTGAAAAGAATAAAACGTGTGTAAATAACTTTGACAACTTATAAGCATATGGTTATTTGTTTTTTATTTAGTACACCAAATCTTGTTTTTACACGGTACATACGTTCCAGAAAATACACACGTTCCAAAATGAAAGATATGGTATTTTTGTAAAAATTTTACCTTCTACAATGTTATTTAGTTTTACTATTTGTTTTTTTAACATATATACATACATAATTGGCCATTACAACTCTGTGTCAGGGTTACGGCCTAGCTTCTCGCAGCACTCATGTTGTGTGTGTTAATTTTTATCCATGAGTACCGGGACCTACAGTTTAAAGTCGAATCCGAACGACAGATTTGAGAAGCTTTTTCATGGCAACCAATTACTCCCAGAGCTTTTGCAAGAAGACTGCTGAGAGGCAGTCGCCGAAAGAAATAATTTTTTCATATTTCTTTTTTTCAAGATGTCAGATCTGAGATTTTTTAACATACAAAATAAAAATTCAAAATTTTAACCATCATCTAAAGTATGTATGTAGCAACACTCGTTTACGAATTTGTGCACCACATACACTGATAATTTCTCTAACATGTTTTTATTCGTGTAAAATCAGAACAAATTTTTTTTAAATCGTGTTATTTCAAAATCGTGCAAAAAAAAAGACCGTGTCAAAACAGGATTGGGTGTGTATTAAGAACCGTTTTCTTTTCCAATTTTATTTTATTTCGATATCGAGCGAAATTTCATACAATTTAAAAACAGTTTTTAATATAAATTTTAATCGATATCGAATGCCGTAATTTGCCTCCTGTATTTTTTCTTCGAAGTTCTACAGAAAATTAAAATTTTTACGGCCAAACAAATTTCTGTCTAAAAACACTATACTCTATGAAATTGTTTTCTCTTAGAAATAAAATCCGTTAAAAGTATTGAATAGTTTTGGGTACCCAAATGAAAGTACTCAATACTATCGATAATGAAAAATAGCGGAATTTGACAGCACTATTAAATTTGCTCTTTTGTGAAAATACTTAATACTACCTCTGTATAATTATTTAACAAAAGGTTTTTGTCCAACTAGCTTGGACATGTAGTATGCTTAAGGCTGTTCGTAGTATTGGCTATGAAGCTATTTTATTTGGACATAGCCAATTTAATATTAACACCCGCATTAATTCTAACTTACTGGTAAAAAGATATAGACTTGAAACTACTTAACAACAATTAGAACAATTGGTTGTTTTCAATTAAACCGCTCACCGGTAAGTTAAAAGAATATTATAAATATTTTTTATTTAATTTAACAAATACAAGATGAACTGTGAACTATACACGAGTATACTGTTACGTTTGATATTTTTAAATGTTTAATTCTTATTGTTGTGTATTTACACCTTTTATAATTAAATAATTACACGCGTTTCATTTGACTTTCAGATTAATAGTGAGTCTCTTTATTTCAGTTTCTTTATGTTCTTCATCTATACATATGTTTGATTATTCAATTAGATTATTATAAGAGATGCCATATTGCTGGTATACATATTACAATATCTAACATAAAAATATCTAACACGCCTCCCCTTAAGGCAGTTCTTAATTACTAATTTTACTTTTAAGTGAATACATTAGCAATATATGTTAATACAATACATGTAATGCTTATAATATTGAAATAAATATATTTTTTTTTGTTTTTAAGAAAAAGCTTTTCCCAATAAAGATATATATTGAGGTTTTGTATATTTAATTCATTAAATTTACTTCATTTCTTAAAATTATTTACTTAAAGTACTACATTAATTTTTTATTACCTTTCCATCTTTTCTTGGTCTCAAGTTTCTATCTAATGTGCCTGCACCTGCTGCCTCTCCACCGTCATTATCATTATTATTTATGAAAGCACTTAAACCATTGTTGCCTTCGTTGCTCGTTTCTCCATTGGTGTTGTCTAAACTATTAGCGTACTGTGACTCATTATTGTTTAAGCTACGCATTTGATCTAAATGTCTTTTTATTTCACGATTATTATCTAGCATAGTTCACAAATAAGATAGCTTCCCTACTCTCTGTTTAATTGTAGCTGGGGACCAGCTCGGTTTATTACAATCTTTATAATCTCTGATCAAAACTTTTTTGCCCTCAGAAAATTGTAGATTATGATTTCCTTTGTGAAGAAAAACATTTTCCTGAGATGCTTTTGTTCGTTTAACTACCGAATGAGGTTTCAAATTATCAAAACGTGTTTTAAGTGAGCGACCAAGGAGTAGTTTCGCTGGTGATTCACCAGTGGAGCAATGTGGGACATTGCGGTAATCAATTAAAAATCTATTTATTAAAACATCAATATCTGCATTATTGTTTTCTTTCAACTTTGCCAAAAGTGATTTTTTTACGAAATTTTCCGCCTGTCCATTTGTGGACGGATGCCCAGGAGCTGTCAAAATGTGTCTAACATTATTAATTTTCAAGAAATTTTTAAATTCGGCTAAAACAAACTGTCGTCCATTATCACTTACAATAAGTATCTACTAAACCGAATCTACAAAACAATTCTCTAAGTTTACTTATAGTAAAATGCGATGTTATGTCTTTAGTTGTGAAAACCTCAACCCACTTGGAAAACAAATCAATTACAATGAATAAATACGTACTGTAATTAACTTCTGTTTTCGTAAGTGCCTTCGACACAAAAGCAATTGGCCTTACAGACTTGTCCGGAAAAATATGTGATAACACTCCTGCCACTGCTGTATTACAAGCATCTGTGGTCAACAGTATAGGTAGATTAGCGTTAAAATGTACTAATACCTGATCCGATGTGATATCACGTTTTAAATTTTCATAAGCCGCGTCACATTCCTTCGACCAGTAAAATTTAACATCCTTTTTTAACAAATTATAAAGGGGTATCATTTTCTCTGCAAAATGGTCAATAAATTTAGAGTAATAATTTAACATGCCTATTACAGCTCTAAGTTGAGATACATTCTGTGGTGGTGGTGTATTTACTATGGAAACAATAAGCTCTTCGGACTTGCTCAGACCATCCTTATCAATAGTAAAACCTAAAAAGGATATTTTCTTTTCAAAAAATCTATATTTTCCTACATTTAATTTGAAGCCTGCATTCTGTAGTTTATTCAAAGTCATTCTCAAGTTAGCCATGTGTTCCTGTAAGCTCTTACCCGTCACTGTTATGTCGTCCTGATAAACTACAACTCCTGGTATTCCTCTTAACACTCCCTCCATAGTCTTTTGAAAAATCGCTTCCGCTGTTTTTATTCCAAATGGTAACCTTTTCATTTTTAAAGTCCCTATGTGTGTACTTAATGTACACAAAAGTTGTGATTTTTCATCCAATATTAACTGGTTATACGCATTTGAAAGATCTAATTTCATGAATAAACAACCATCTTGTAAAGCGGCAAAAACCTCATCTATTCTAGGCAAGGGGTATTTGAAATCAAGTAAGTGCTTGTTAATTGTTACTTTAAAATCTCCACACAAACGAAATCTACCATCTGGCTTCAAAATTGGAACTATTGGCGTTCCCCAATCCGAATTATCTATGGGCTCAAAAATGTTATTTTTAATTAGGTCACGAAGCTGGTTTTCAATCTGATTCTTCCACATAAGTGGTAATGATCGAGGCTTAAAAAATATAGGCTTTGCCGTTTCATCTATAGGTAAGGAAATTTTGACATATTTGTAAGCTTCTAAGCCATTATTGAACACATCTGCAAATTCACTTTTCATTTGCTCACTAATAACACTTATATCACGTTTTTCAAAAATTGTATAACTGGCTTTAAATCGAAGTTAAAAGCTCTTAAAAATGTTCTTCCTAGCAAAGGAGGATTTTCCGTGTTCGTCAATAACAATAATTTTCTTTGTAATACCTGTGTAAGTAATATTTGCAAAAAACTCACCAAAAATTGGAATAGTGTTACCGCTATAACTTACATACGTCTTTTTGCACGGACGAACATCTTTTTCACTTATTTTTATCTTTTGCAGAAACGATCGAGGTAACAAAGTACATGATGCTCCCGTATCACATATTGCCTTAAATTGATGTCTATTTATTGTTACAGGCTGTGTGTAAAGACTCATCAGATTTTCATTTTCAACGCTAAATATAGAAAAATTATAAGAATTATCAATTTGGGAATCTGAATTTTCTAATACATAATTAACATTTTTTTTTTAAACGACATACTGATGCCAGGTGTCCCAATTTACCACAAGAATGGCATTTGCTTTCCTTGAACTTACAGTCTGCAGAATTATGATTGCGCCATCCACAGTGAGCGCAGTCTTTGCTTTTATTTTTATGCTTATTGCTGCTTTGATCTCTGCTGCCACCGCTGCCACTGCCTATCCTATTACTGCTACTTTTGTTCCCGCGTTTTTTTTCTATGTCATTATTTTTCCACGTGTTCCGTTTTACAAAGTTGACGTCTCTTTCATACATGTTGTTTGAAGACTTAAATTTTGTCTCCAAAATTAGCGCCTTTTTAAACGCCTCATTTAAACATAACCTCTCATCTTCCTCACAAATTCTTTCGAATATTCGAGATGGAAGTCCCATTACAAACTTGTCCAATATGACAGCATCCAAGTGATCACCAAATTTACAGTCCAATGCAAGTTTTTTTATGCGTGCAAACCAATTAGAAACAGTTTCACTTTCACCCATTGTTGCATTATAAAATTTTTTTCGCTCTTGAAATATGATGGTTGGTGGCGTAAAATGTGGTTTTAGTATATTACACAAATCCTTATACGATCTGGACACTGGAGATTGTGGGCTGCATAAGCAATGCAATACACCATAAGCTTCTGCTCCCACAGATTTTAATAACAATGACTTTTTTATATTATCATTTGTGCAATTAATTTCGCACAAATATATTTCGAATCTTTCATGCCACAAATTCCATTTATCAATATCAGGCACAAATTCGGAAATGGACTGAGTTGGCAATAGTGTTATGGGCACTCCACCACCACCACTGCTGTTGCTTACACCAGTTTCCGGCATTATGGTTAAAAACTTTTTTTTTATTTTATTATGTAAAATAATATGTAATTACATATGTATGTATATATACTCTTCACTATTTTTTTTATTTTACTTCGTCGCCATTTGTTGTGTATTTACACCTTTTATAATTAAATAATTACACGCGTTTCATTTGACTTTCAGATTAATAGTGAGTCTCTTTATTTCAGTTTCTTTATGTTCTTCATCTATACATATGTTTGATTATTCAATTAGATTATTATAAGAGATGCCATATTGCTGGTATACATATTACAATATCTAACATAAAAATATCTAACACTTATCAACATTTTTGATAGAAATATTTATTTTATTGTGTTTATTGCAAATTTAATTAATATAAACCAATATTTAAAAGTCTATAAAAATACAGCTGACTTCATAAATTCAGTTTGCAATGCAACACTGAGAGCGATTAAATGTAATTTTTATTTCTGTTGAATATGTATACGTATTACTCGTTCAGTGCCTCGTTTCTGTATTACTCGACTCGAGAAATTTCTCACATGTGTGATGAAATAAAAAATCCCATCGTTTTTCGAATCGTCGTTTAAAAGTGTTTCTGTATCTGCATGCGAAAAGAATCAAAACAAATTCTTTTCCAAATGGAATATTTTCAGTTTAAATGTGTCAAACGAAAGCAAAACATAAAAAAAATATTAATTTTGAAAAATGTAAACAAACCAATAAATGAAAAATTTATATAAAGAAAAAATATCAGAGTTGGGTTTACTGCATTAGATTTAATTTTCCACTAAATTTAGTGGTAGTGGTAAAAATAGTGCATTATCGCCTCTTATATTTAATGGTAGTAGAAATTTAATGCATTAAATAAAACGAATTTAGTGTAAATTTAGTGCATTAAATAAAACGATTTTAGTGATAGTTGAACTTTATTGTATTAAATATAAAAATTTTAGTGGCAATAAAAATTTAGTGCATTAAATAAAACGATTTTAGTGGTAGTTGAAATTTATTGCATTAAATATAAAAATTTATTGGCAATGGAAATTTAAGGCATTAAATATATTAATTTTATATATGGATATATGTATATGTATTACTCGTTCAGTGCCTCGTTTCTGTATTACTCGGTCACGCCTTTCTTGATCCCTTTTCTTTCTTCTAAATAGGCGCCTCTCTTCCCTCCTCTTCTCTCTGTACACCTCCACCGTTGCTCTTGTAGTGGTGGACTGCAACGTTCTTCTGTAGGCAGCATTCTTTGCCGCAGTGGCCTCACGACACTCTTCATCGTACCATTGGTTTCTGCGGGAAGGACGCTCAAAACCAAGGACTGTTTCGGCAGCGTTGCGCAGAGAGTGAGCAATGTGAGACCACTGTCCACCAATACTTTCGAGAGAGGGCGGGATGCAATGGAGCTCATTAGAAAGACGATGGGAAAACGACCTGGCTGGCTCTTGTGATCGCAGCTTTTTGATGTCCAGCTTCCCTCGAACACTAGAACGTGCCATATTCGCTGCGCATATGCGCAGTCGCATCTTGGCTGCAACAAGATAATGGTCCTAGTCGACATTTGGACCTCTAAATGTGCGCACGTCTAGTATGCTGGATACATGCCTTCCATCAATCACAATGTGATCGATCAGTCTCAAGCCGTTCGGCGAGGTGGAATTATGGAGACTAACCTGTCCGACAGTGGGGCCAAAGATATCTTCACGTCCAACTTTCGCATTGAAATCGCCGAGGACAATTTTGGCGTCATGTGCCGGACACCTATCGTACAATTCCTCGAGCTTTGCATAAAAAGCATCCTTGACCACATCATCCTTCTCTTCCGTCGAGGCGTGAACACAAATAAGGCTGATGTTACAACATTTCGCCTTTATGCGGATCGAAGCAATTCTTTCGTTCACAGGGGTGAACTCCGAGACGTGATGGCGAAGTCTCTTGCTAACTACGAATCCGCAACCAAATTCGTGTTTCTTCTCATGGTAGCTGTAGTAGATGTCACATGTTGCTTGCCTTGTACAACCTTGCCCTATCCATCGCATTTCCTGGATGGCGGTGATGTCAGCCCTACATTTCGTGAAAGCATCCGCCAGTTGGATAGAGGCACCTTCCCTATAAAGGGTTCTCACATTCCAGGTACATATCCTTAAATCATAGTCCTTAAAACGTTTGCCAAGTTCGTCAACATAAAAGGGGGTCCTTTTAGAGGCTATTGTATTGGTTTTCATTGAATAACGTTTTTACATGGTGGGTTTCAAGCCCTACGCACAACCCAAATTTAAAGTCCAGGGGATTGGACAATCGCCGCATACATTAGTTAACAAGCTAGCGGGTGCTAGAATGTTATCCAGGAGGGCCACGAGGAGGCTGTATGTCAACTTGAATACAACGGGGACAAGGATCGTTCGGGAGGCCGCCAGGTTGTCCCCAATCAGAGACTTTGCCTTGTCCGAAGTATCCCATCCATCAGAGTTGGGTTTATTGCATTAGATTTAATTTTCCACTAAATTTAGTGGTAGTGTAAAAATAGTGGATTATCGCCTCATATTTAATGGTAGTAGAAATTTAATGCATTATATAAAACGAATTTAGTGGTAGTGGAAATGTAGTGCGTTGAATAAAATAAATTTAGTGGTAGTGGATATTTAGTGTATTAAATAAAACGAATTTAGTGGTAGTGGAAATTTAGTGCATTGAATAAAATAAATTTAGTGGTAGTGGAAATTTAGTGCATTAAATAAAACGAATTTAGTGGTAGTTGAAATTTATTGCATTAAATATAAACATTTTAGTGGCAATGGAAATTTAATGCATTAAATATATCGATTTTAGTGGTAGTGGAAATTTAGTGCACTAATTCTGAATAATTAGTGGTAATGGAATATAACTCCATTGGCACTATAGTGGAATGGAAATTTTGTTCCCCTACCTCAGTTCCACTATCGTTTTAATATACCTTCATGTATGGATAATATTGTTACGTTTTTACCTTTTTAAAAACGTTTTATTTCTATAAACATTTATATAATTTATTTATGTGGATTCTTAATTACAATAATAAACGCTTGATTTGATTGTGTATTTACTAATTTACTTTATTTACACTTAATACACTTTACAAGAAATACAATACCACACGTAGGGATTCACTGTTGATCTTTACTCTGTCGTAGCTAAATCACAACTAACTTGATTCCCAATCGCAGCTCTGCCTTTTATTTAAATTTCAATGTGTCTATTCACACTTCCCCAAATCCTGGAGAAGACCCATGAAATTCAAATCGACTTGTTGTTGTTAAAATGTTTTCGTAGTTATTTTTGCAGCACCAAAATAAAGATATATGTGTGCATGTGTGTTTTTATTTTTACTGGTAACAGCACAAGACAAAATTACGTGGTTGTTGTTGTTACCTTTTTTACTCTAAAATGTTACCATAATACGCGTTTTTCTTTTATTTTAGCTGTAATTTTTTGCGCTTTTTTTACTTAATTTATTTTTCGTAACACTGCCTCCCACTTAAGCCTGTTCGTCCCGAATAGGCTCCTTAACTACTTTTCATAGTTTGCCAGTCGCTCTAAGTGTACGACTTTTATCTTGGACCTCGGACTGTTGTAAGATGTGCGTCACTATAAAGTGTAACACCCATTTTTCTTAATAACTTTTTTCACCTTTAATCAAAATTATTTTTCTAATTCACAATATCTTTGAAAAATGTGTCAGATTTTAAAATGTATCAGTTTGTCAAATTTGACTTGTTAGTTAGTTCACAATGGATAATCAAAGACAAGTGCATACAAAAATTATTCAAATAATTCAAAAAAAAAAAACATATTGGAGTTATACAAAAGTTGCTAGGGAAGTCCACGTGACCAGGCAATGTGTTTCCAGAGTGGTCAAAAAGTTCAACAAAGACCTAAAAATTGAAAGAAAGCCTGGAACAGGTAAAGCAAAACTGGTAACGAACGACGCGAAAGCCAAAAAGTTGAGTAGCTTTTGCTGGCTCTTCCAAACATTTCTGGTCGCGAAGTAGCCCGGCGCGTGCAATGTTCGGAAAGTTTTGTGCGCCGAGTTAAAGCTAAAGCTGGCCTCAAAACATTTAAAGTCCAAAAAGTTCCGGATAGAAATGCTAAGAAGAATATTGAAGCAAAAAAAAGAGCAAAACTCCTCAAAAAAGAATTTTTTCAAAAGTTCGAATGTTGTGTAATGGATGATGAAACTTACGTTTTTGCGCAGCTTCCTGGCCAAGAGTTTTATGTAGCGGATAGTAGAGGCAATGTTTCTGAAGAGTTCCGAACTAAAAAACTATCAAAATTTCCCAAAAAGTTCCTAGTTTGGCAGGCTATTTGTACCTGCGGCAACAGAAGTGCATCGTTTGTTACATTGGGATCAATAAACTCAGATATTTATATCAAAGAGTGTCTTCAAAAGAGGTTGCTCCCATTTCTAAGACAGCAAAACATATCAACATTCTTCTGGCCAGATTTGGCAACATGTCACTACAGTAAAAGCGCAATAGACTGGTATAATAAAAATAATGTTATTTTTGTTCCAAAAGAGGCTAACCCACCAAACTGCCCAAAGCTGCGGCCTATTGAAAGATATTGGGCTCTGGTCAAAAGAGAACTAAAGAAGAGTACATCTGTTCCCAAAACCATTACTAGTTTTCGATATAAATGGACAGCTGGTACCAAAAAAATCACCGAAAACACTATAACATTGCTTATGGATGGCATAATGAATAAAATAAAAAATTTTATAAAATTAAATTAATTTTTAAATAAAATAATACAGAATATAAATCTGTAATAAAAATGCAAAATAAAACTGTTTTATTTTTAACTCTAGCTTACTCCAGTCAGTTTTTATTTGACTTTTGATGTGTTACAGTTTATAGTGACGCACACCTTAAATATATTAAAAATGGTTAAATGTACAAAATGGAATTAAATCCAAATATTGGACGAGGAATACATGCCTTTGGAGAAACAAAAGCCAGTGCCGAATTAGTATGGACTGAAGTGTCCAACAAATTAATTAGCTACGGCCATTAAATGTACATGTGTGCCATCGATGCACCCGACAACATCAGGGAATTTTGTTTTGGAATAAACCAATTTTTTATTTTGGGACTTTTCTTCCTCCGACATTTTTGAAATAATCTATTTTTTTTTACAAATTTTCCTCTCCATAAGATTTACAACTTCCGTCAAGTTTACAGGCATTGTAGGTTGAGCTATTCCAATGTTATAGTCGTTTCCATGGGACTTTTGGAAGCTTCCCTCAGCAAAAAACCTTGAAGCGGCACACACTTTCAAGATAGGAGGTACTGCTGTGACCCGATGGCTCTTTCTAAAGTCGATTTATTTTTTAATCTACCTCAATATACAAATTGACTCACAGGGTAGGTGGTAATTCTAAGGTATTAGAGCTACCCCTTAACCGTCTTCTAATGAATGCCACATTTTTGTCCTCATCTTCTTCGACATCACAAAATAGTTCCACGGAACTAATCATTTTTGATTTTATATAAAACAATGTATTTGTAGTGTAGTTATTTATTTTTGTTAATTTTTTTTTGTAATATTTTTTGTAACAAAAACACTTCTTCACAAACTTTTGATAATTACATACATATATGTACTTTTTTTTCAAGAAAAGTTTTTTGTTTACTTTTTGTAATTAGAGATGTACAAAAAACAATAACTTTAGGCAACTGACTAAGGTTGCCGTACATGATAACATTTGGACCATGAGTTGCGTTGCTTGTAAGCAACTCCACTGAAGTTCAGTTGCAATCGATAATCGAGCCATAAATATTAAAATTGATTTTTAAATTTATACCTAATTATTTTACATTTGAAAAGTTGAATAGTATAGACTAGAATTTAAAAATAAAAGTTCTAATAATTTTGAGCTATTACTTTGTTGTAAACAATGGTTACGATCTTATTTTTTGTATTATTATTTGCCATTTTATTTTTTCTAATGAATTTCAAAAAAAGTTTTCAATAAAAATCCAATGTATTTTTTTTCCCGCTCAATGTATTTTTTTCACTTCAATATATGGCAAACCTAGATTTATTATACAAATTTTCAATAAGAATATTACAAAGAAAAGCAAAAATATTAATAAGAAAGTAATTTAAGAAATTTTTAGCAAATTAAAAAACTGTAGCCCAACACACAAATTAATTATTTTGTTTATTTATTGTTCATGTCCAAAACATATGACACGTTTTTAAATGTTCTATAAGTGC
Organism: Metopia argyrocephala; assembly: GCA_963576795.1. Classification (NCBI taxonomy): domain Eukaryota; kingdom Metazoa; phylum Arthropoda; class Insecta; order Diptera; family Sarcophagidae; genus Metopia; species Metopia argyrocephala. The sequence goes on along the minus strand of OY756209.1, from coordinate 90,182,952 downwards.
ACTTACGTTTGGCTAACCAGGCATTAACACAAAGAACTCTGATGAGACCTTTCGTAGCTGCGTCGAAAACTACTGCAGTTCTGTTATTGTTTGTACATTTTCCTTAACGAATGTTTATTCTCATAAGAATGCCAGTATTAGGATCTTAGGCTATTAAAATTAATACAATTTCTTAATAAACTACAAAAATTATAAAAATTAAAATGAAAAATTTAATTTAAGTCTTGTGTAAAATCTTGTTGTGTGGTTAGGAGCATGCACCACCTTATTTGCAGAATATGGTTGGAGGAAAGTATGCCGGAAGATTGAAATCTCAGTGCCCTCTGCCCCATCCTGAAAAAGTTAGACCCCACTATATGCACCAACTACAGAGGTATAAACCTTCTCCCTATCGCATATAAGGTTCTTACAAGCGTATTGTGTGAACGACTGAAGTCATTCGTAAACTTACTGATTGGACCTTATCAGTGCGGCTTCAGACCTGGTAAGTCCACCATTGACCAAATATTCACACTGCGCCAAATCCTGGAGAAGACCCATGAAAGTAAAGTCGACACACCACCTTTTTGTCGACTATAAGGCGGCGTTCGATAGCCCGATAAGAGATCGCGTATATGCCGCAATGCCTGAGCTCGGTATTCCTGCAAAGTTTATAAGACTGTGCAGAATGACGTTGAGCAACTCCTGCAGCTCCGTCAAGGTAGGAAAAGACCTCTCCGAACCTTTTAATACCGTGCGAGGTTTCAGACAGGGCGATCCCTTATCTTGCGACCTCTTCAATTTCGTCATGGAGAGTGTTTTGCGAAAGGCGGGTGTACATCGAAATGGCACTATATTTATCAAAAGTGTCCAGCTCCTTGCGTATGCAGACGATATAGACATCATTGGGCATACCAAGCGAGATGTCACCGCAGCCTTTAATGTTATTGAACGAGAGTCTGCAAAAATGGGTCTGGCGGTAAATGAGAGTAAGACGAAGTACATGTTGTCGACGAGTAGGGATGTTGATCGCATCGGCTCCCAGGTTACAGCCGGCAACTATACATTCGATGTGGTCAAGGAGTTCATCTCCCTTGGCGCCGCCATTATCAGCAAGAATGGTGTCAGTCTAGAGATCAAACGAAGAATCACACTCGCCAATAGGTGCTACTACGGTCTCGGTAGGCAGTTTAGTAATAGAGACCTCTCTCGTGCTCGAAATTAACACTCTATAAGTCGCTTATTCTTCCGGTGCTTCTCTATGGTGCGGAAGCATGGACGCTGTCTTGTGCCGATGCAGCGGTCTTGGGAGTATTTGAGAGAAAAGTTCTTCGTAAGATCTTTGGTCGTCTAAGACATGGCGATGAGTTTCGCATTAGAACCAACCATGAGCTGTATGAGATCCTCGGCGATGTGGGCATTGTTCAGCGCATTAACATCCAGCGGCCACGCCTGCTCGGCCATATTGTTCGGATGGATGAATCTGCTCCAGCGAGGAAAGTTTTCGATGCGAAGGTGACTGGACGTCGGCGTAGAGGACGACCGTGTTTACGTTGGAAGGACCAAGTTGATGAAGCCCTGTCGTCAATTGGTGTGACCAACTGGAGAAGGCGCGCGCTTAGCAGAGACGCCTGGAGACTAGTGTTAAGGCAGGCCGAAACCCGTTAACGGGTTGTTATTGGCCATCTAAGTAAGTAAGTCTTGTGTAAATACTTTTGAAAAGAATAAAACGTGTGTAAATAACTTTGACAACTTATAAGCATATGGTTATTTGTTTTTTATTTAGTACACCAAATCTTGTTTTTACACGGTACATACGTTCCAGAAAATACACACGTTCCAAAATGAAAGATATGGTATTTTTGTAAAAATTTTACCTTCTACAATGTTATTTAGTTTTACTATTTGTTTTTTTAACATATATACATACATAATTGGCCATTACAACTCTGTGTCAGGGTTACGGCCTAGCTTCTCGCAGCACTCATGTTGTGTGTGTTAATTTTTATCCATGAGTACCGGGACCTACAGTTTAAAGTCGAATCCGAACGACAGATTTGAGAAGCTTTTTCATGGCAACCAATTACTCCCAGAGCTTTTGCAAGAAGACTGCTGAGAGGCAGTCGCCGAAAGAAATAATTTTTTCATATTTCTTTTTTTCAAGATGTCAGATCTGAGATTTTTTAACATACAAAATAAAAATTCAAAATTTTAACCATCATCTAAAGTATGTATGTAGCAACACTCGTTTACGAATTTGTGCACCACATACACTGATAATTTCTCTAACATGTTTTTATTCGTGTAAAATCAGAACAAATTTTTTTTAAATCGTGTTATTTCAAAATCGTGCAAAAAAAAAGACCGTGTCAAAACAGGATTGGGTGTGTATTAAGAACCGTTTTCTTTTCCAATTTTATTTTATTTGCTTCTGTATATTCCAGGCTAGGCATTCGATATCGAGCGAAATTTCATACAATTTAAAAACAGTTTTTAATATAAATTTTAATCGATATCGAATGCCGTAATTTGCCTCCTGTATTTTTTCTTCGAAGTTCTACAGAAAATTAAAATTTTTACGGCCAAACAAATTTCTGTCTAAAAACACTATACTCTATGAAATTGTTTTCTCTTAGAAATAAAATCCGTTAAAAGTATTGAATAGTTTTGGGTACCCAAATGAAAGTACTCAATACTATCGATAATGAAAAATAGCGGAATTTGACAGCACTATTAAATTTGCTCTTTTGTGAAAATACTTAATACTACCTCTGTATAATTATTTAACAAAAGGTTTTTGTCCAACTAGCTTGGACATGTAGTATGCTTAAGGCTGTTCGTAGTATTGGCTATGAAGCTATTTTATTTGGACATAGCCAATTTAATATTAACACCCGCATTAATTCTAACTTACTGGTAAAAAGATATAGACTTGAAACTACTTAACAACAATTAGAACAATTGGTTGTTTTCAATTAAACCGCTCACCGGTAAGTTAAAAGAATATTATAAATATTTTTTATTTAATTTAACAAATACAAGATGAACTGTGAACTATACACGAGTATACTGTTACGTTTGATATTTTTAAATGTTTAATTCTTATTGTTGTGTATTTACACCTTTTATAATTAAATAATTACACGCGTTTCATTTGACTTTCAGATTAATAGTGAGTCTCTTTATTTCAGTTTCTTTATGTTCTTCATCTATACATATGTTTGATTATTCAATTAGATTATTATAAGAGATGCCATATTGCTGGTATACATATTACAATATCTAACATAAAAATATCTAACACGCCTCCCCTTAAGGCAGTTCTTAATTACTAATTTTACTTTTAAGTGAATACATTAGCAATATATGTTAATACAATACATGTAATGCTTATAATATTGAAATAAATATATTTTTTTTTGTTTTTAAGAAAAAGCTTTTCCCAATAAAGATATATATTGAGGTTTTGTATATTTAATTCATTAAATTTACTTCATTTCTTAAAATTATTTACTTAAAGTACTACATTAATTTTTTATTACCTTTCCATCTTTTCTTGGTCTCAAGTTTCTATCTAATGTGCCTGCACCTGCTGCCTCTCCACCGTCATTATCATTATTATTTATGAAAGCACTTAAACCATTGTTGCCTTCGTTGCTCGTTTCTCCATTGGTGTTGTCTAAACTATTAGCGTACTGTGACTCATTATTGTTTAAGCTACGCATTTGATCTAAATGTCTTTTTATTTCACGATTATTATCTAGCATAGTTCACAAATAAGATAGCTTCCCTACTCTCTGTTTAATTGTAGCTGGGGACCAGCTCGGTTTATTACAATCTTTATAATCTCTGATCAAAACTTTTTTGCCCTCAGAAAATTGTAGATTATGATTTCCTTTGTGAAGAAAAACATTTTCCTGAGATGCTTTTGTTCGTTTAACTACCGAATGAGGTTTCAAATTATCAAAACGTGTTTTAAGTGAGCGACCAAGGAGTAGTTTCGCTGGTGATTCACCAGTGGAGCAATGTGGGACATTGCGGTAATCAATTAAAAATCTATTTATTAAAACATCAATATCTGCATTATTGTTTTCTTTCAACTTTGCCAAAAGTGATTTTTTTACGAAATTTTCCGCCTGTCCATTTGTGGACGGATGCCCAGGAGCTGTCAAAATGTGTCTAACATTATTAATTTTCAAGAAATTTTTAAATTCGGCTAAAACAAACTGTCGTCCATTATCACTTACAATAAGTATCTACTAAACCGAATCTACAAAACAATTCTCTAAGTTTACTTATAGTAAAATGCGATGTTATGTCTTTAGTTGTGAAAACCTCAACCCACTTGGAAAACAAATCAATTACAATGAATAAATACGTACTGTAATTAACTTCTGTTTTCGTAAGTGCCTTCGACACAAAAGCAATTGGCCTTACAGACTTGTCCGGAAAAATATGTGATAACACTCCTGCCACTGCTGTATTACAAGCATCTGTGGTCAACAGTATAGGTAGATTAGCGTTAAAATGTACTAATACCTGATCCGATGTGATATCACGTTTTAAATTTTCATAAGCCGCGTCACATTCCTTCGACCAGTAAAATTTAACATCCTTTTTTAACAAATTATAAAGGGGTATCATTTTCTCTGCAAAATGGTCAATAAATTTAGAGTAATAATTTAACATGCCTATTACAGCTCTAAGTTGAGATACATTCTGTGGTGGTGGTGTATTTACTATGGAAACAATAAGCTCTTCGGACTTGCTCAGACCATCCTTATCAATAGTAAAACCTAAAAAGGATATTTTCTTTTCAAAAAATCTATATTTTCCTACATTTAATTTGAAGCCTGCATTCTGTAGTTTATTCAAAGTCATTCTCAAGTTAGCCATGTGTTCCTGTAAGCTCTTACCCGTCACTGTTATGTCGTCCTGATAAACTACAACTCCTGGTATTCCTCTTAACACTCCCTCCATAGTCTTTTGAAAAATCGCTTCCGCTGTTTTTATTCCAAATGGTAACCTTTTCATTTTTAAAGTCCCTATGTGTGTACTTAATGTACACAAAAGTTGTGATTTTTCATCCAATATTAACTGGTTATACGCATTTGAAAGATCTAATTTCATGAATAAACAACCATCTTGTAAAGCGGCAAAAACCTCATCTATTCTAGGCAAGGGGTATTTGAAATCAAGTAAGTGCTTGTTAATTGTTACTTTAAAATCTCCACACAAACGAAATCTACCATCTGGCTTCAAAATTGGAACTATTGGCGTTCCCCAATCCGAATTATCTATGGGCTCTAAAATGTTATTTTTAATTAGGTCACGAAGCTGGTTTTCAATCTGATTCTTCCACATAAGTGGTAATGATCGAGGCTTAAAAAATATAGGCTTTGCCGTTTCATCTATAGGTAAGGAAATTTTGACATATTTGTAAGCTTCTAAGCCATTATTGAACACATCTGCAAATTCACTTTTCATTTGCTCACTAATAACACTTATATCACGTTTTTCAAAAATTGTATAACTGGCTTTAAATCGAAGTTAAAAGCTCTTAAAAATGTTCTTCCTAGCAAAGGAGGATTTTCCGTGCTCGTCAATAACAATAATTTTCTTTGTAATACCTGTGTAAGTAATATTTGCAAAAAACTCACCAAAAATTGGAATAGTGTTACCGCTATAACTTACATACGTCTTTTTGCACGGACGAACATCTTTTTCACTTATTTTTATCTTTTGCAGAAACGATCGAGGTAACAAAGTACATGATGCTCCCGTATCACATATTGCCTTAAATTGATGTCTATTTATTGTTACAGGCTGTGTGTAAAGACTCATCAGATTTTCATTTTCAACGCTAAATATAGAAAAATTATAAGAATTATCAATTTGGGAATCTGAATTTTCTAATACATAATTAACATTTTTTTTTTAAACGACATACTGATGCCAGGTGTCCCAATTTACCACAAGAATGGCATTTGCTTTCCTTGAACTTACAGTCTGCAGAATTATGATTGCGCCATCCACAGTGAGCGCAGTCTTTGCTTTTATTTTTATGCTTATTGCTGCTTTGATCTCTGCTGCCACCGCTGCCACTGCCTATCCTATTACTGCTACTTTTGTTCCCGCGTTTTTTTTCTATGTCATTATTTTTCCACGTGTTCCGTTTTACAAAGTTGACGTCTCTTTCATACATGTTGTTTGAAGACTTAAATTTTGTCTCCAAAATTAGCGCCTTTTTAAACGCCTCATTTAAACATAACCTCTCATCTTCCTCACAAATTCTTTCGAATATTCGAGATGGAAGTCCCATTACAAACTTGTCCAATATGACAGCATCCAAGTGATCACCAAATTTACAGTCCAATGCAAGTTTTTTTATGCGTGCAAACCAATTAGAAACAGTTTCACTTTCACCCATTGTTGCATTATAAAATTTTTTTCGCTCTTGAAATATGATGGTTGGTGGCGTAAAATGTGGTTTTAGTATATTACACAAATCCTTATACGATCTGGACACTGGAGATTGTGGGCTGCATAAGCAATGCAATACACCATAAGCTTCTGCTCCCACAGATTTTAATAACAATGACTTTTTTATATTATCATTTGTGCAATTAATTTCGCACAAATATATTTCGAATCTTTCATGCCACAAATTCCATTTATCAATATCAGGCACAAATTCGGAAATGGACTGAGTTGGCAATAGTGTTATGGGCACTCCACCACCACCACTGCTGTTGCTTACACCAGTTTCCGGCATTATGGTTAAAAACTTTTTTTTTATTTTATTATGTAAAATAATATGTAATTACATATGTATGTATATATACTCTTCACTATTTTTTTTATTTTACTTCGTCGCCATTTGTTGTGTATTTACACCTTTTATAATTAAATAATTACACGCGTTTCATTTGACTTTCAGATTAATAGTGAGTCTCTTTATTTCAGTTTCTTTATGTTCTTCATCTATACATATGTTTGATTATTCAATTAGATTATTATAAGAGATGCCATATTGCTGGTATACATATTACAATATCTAACATAAAAATATCTAACACTTATCAACATTTTTGATAGAAATATTTATTTTATTGTGTTTATTGCAAATTTAATTAATATAAACCAATATTTAAAAGTCTATAAAAATACAGCTGACTTCATAAATTCAGTTTGCAATGCAACACTGAGAGCGATTAAATGTAATTTTTATTTCTGTTGAATATGTATACGTATTACTCGTTCAGTGCCTCGTTTCTGTATTACTCGACTCGAGAAATTTCTCACATGTGTGATGAAATAAAAAATCCCATCGTTTTTCGAATCGTCGTTTAAAAGTGTTTCTGTATCTGCATGCGAAAAGAATCAAAACAAATTCTTTTCCAAATGGAATATTTTCAGTTTAAATGTGTCAAACGAAAGCAAAACATAAAAAAAATATTAATTTTGAAAAATGTAAACAAACCAATAAATGAAAAATTTATATAAAGAAAAAATATCAGAGTTGGGTTTACTGCATTAGATTTAATTTTCCACTAAATTTAGTGGTAGTGGTAAAAATAGTGCATTATCGCCTCTTATATTTAATGGTAGTAGAAATTTAATGCATTAAATAAAACGAATTTAGTGTAAATTTAGTGCATTAAATAAAACGATTTTAGTGATAGTTGAACTTTATTGTATTAAATATAAAAATTTTAGTGGCAATAAAAATTTAGTGCATTAAATAAAACGATTTTAGTGGTAGTTGAAATTTATTGCATTAAATATAAAAATTTATTGGCAATGGAAATTTAAGGCATTAAATATATTAATTTTATATATGGATATATGTATATGTATTACTCGTTCAGTGCCTCGTTTCTGTATTACTCGGTCACGCCTTTCTTGATCCCTTTTCTTTCTTCTAAATAGGCGCCTCTCTTCCCTCCTCTTCTCTCTGTACACCTCCACCGTTGCTCTTGTAGTGGTGGACTGCAACGTTCTTCTGTAGGCAGCATTCTTTGCCGCAGTGGCCTCACGACACTCTTCATCGTACCATTGGTTTCTGCGGGAAGGACGCTCAAAACCAAGGACTGTTTCGGCAGCGTTGCGCAGAGAGTGAGCAATGTGAGACCACTGTCCACCAATACTTTCGAGAGAGGGCGGGATGCAATGGAGCTCATTAGAAAGACGATGGGAAAACGACCTGGCTGGCTCTTGTGATCGCAGCTTTTTGATGTCCAGCTTCCCTCGAACACTAGAACGTGCCATATTCGCTGCGCATATGCGCAGTCGCATCTTGGCTGCAACAAGATAATGGTCCTAGTCGACATTTGGACCTCTAAATGTGCGCACGTCTAGTATGCTGGATACATGCCTTCCATCAATCACAATGTGATCGATCAGTCTCAAGCCGTTCGGCGAGGTGGAATTATGGAGACTAACCTGTCCGACAGTGGGGCCAAAGATATCTTCACGTCCAACTTTCGCATTGAAATCGCCGAGGACAATTTTGGCGTCATGTGCCGGACACCTATCGTACAATTCCTCGAGCTTTGCATAAAAAGCATCCTTGACCACATCATCCTTCTCTTCCGTCGAGGCGTGAACACAAATAAGGCTGATGTTACAACATTTCGCCTTTATGCGGATCGAAGCAATTCTTTCGTTCACAGGGGTGAACTCCGAGACGTGATGGCGAAGTCTCTTGCTAACTACGAATCCGCAACCAAATTCGTGTTTCTTCTCATGGTAGCTGTAGTAGATGTCACATGTTGCTTGCCTTGTACAACCTTGCCCTATCCATCGCATTTCCTGGATGGCGGTGATGTCAGCCCTACATTTCGTGAAAGCATCCGCCAGTTGGATAGAGGCACCTTCCCTATAAAGGGTTCTCACATTCCAGGTACATATCCTTAAATCATAGTCCTTAAAACGTTTGCCAAGTTCGTCAACATAAAAGGGGGTCCTTTTAGAGGCTATTGTATTGGTTTTCATTGAATAACGTTTTTACATGGTGGGTTTCAAGCCCTACGCACAACCCAAATTTAAAGTCCAGGGGATTGGACAATCGCCGCATACATTAGTTAACAAGCTAGCGGGTGCTAGAATGTTATCCAGGAGGGCCACGAGGAGGCTGTATGTCAACTTGAATACAACGGGGACAAGGATCGTTCGGGAGGCCGCCAGGTTGTCCCCAATCAGAGACTTTGCCTTGTCCGAAGTATCCCATCCATCAGAGTTGGGTTTATTGCATTAGATTTAATTTTCCACTAAATTTAGTGGTAGTGTAAAAATAGTGGATTATCGCCTCATATTTAATGGTAGTAGAAATTTAATGCATTATATAAAACGAATTTAGTGGTAGTGGAAATGTAGTGCGTTGAATAAAATAAATTTAGTGGTAGTGGATATTTAGTGTATTAAATAAAACGAATTTAGTGGTAGTGGAAATTTAGTGCATTGAATAAAATAAATTTAGTGGTAGTGGAAATTTAGTGCATTAAATAAAACGAATTTAGTGGTAGTTGAAATTTATTGCATTAAATATAAACATTTTAGTGGCAATGGAAATTTAATGCATTAAATATATCGATTTTAGTGGTAGTGGAAATTTAGTGCACTAATTCTGAATAATTAGTGGTAATGGAATATAACTCCATTGGCACTATAGTGGAATGGAAATTTTGTTCCCCTACCTCAGTTCCACTATCGTTTTAATATACCTTCATGTATGGATAATATTGTTACGTTTTTACCTTTTTAAAAACGTTTTATTTCTATAAACATTTATATAATTTATTTATGTGGATTCTTAATTACAATAATAAACGCTTGATTTGATTGTGTATTTACTAATTTACTTTATTTACACTTAATACACTTTACAAGAAATACAATACCACACGTAGGGATTCACTGTTGATCTTTACTCTGTCGTAGCTAAATCACAACTAACTTGATTCCCAATCGCAGCTCTGCCTTTTATTTAAATTTCAATGTGTCTATTCACACTTCCCCAAATCCTGGAGAAGACCCATGAAATTCAAATCGACTTGTTGTTGTTAAAATGTTTTCGTAGTTATTTTTGCAGCACCAAAATAAAGATATATGTGTGCATGTGTGTTTTTATTTTTACTGGTAACAGCACAAGACAAAATTACGTGGTTGTTGTTGTTACCTTTTTTACTCTAAAATGTTACCATAATACGCGTTTTTCTTTTATTTTAGCTGTAATTTTTTGCGCTTTTTTTACTTAATTTATTTTTCGTAACACTGCCTCCCACTTAAGCCTGTTCGTCCCGAATAGGCTCCTTAACTACTTTTCATAGTTTGCCAGTCGCTCTAAGTGTACGACTTTTATCTTGGACCTCGGACTGTTGTAAGATGTGCGTCACTATAAAGTGTAACACCCATTTTTCTTAATAACTTTTTTCACCTTTAATCAAAATTATTTTTCTAATTCACAATATCTTTGAAAAATGTGTCAGATTTTAAAATGTATCAGTTTGTCAAATTTGACTTGTTAGTTAGTTCACAATGGATAATCAAAGACAAGTGCATACAAAAATTATTCAAATAATTCAAAAAAAAAAAACATATTGGAGTTATACAAAAGTTGCTAGGGAAGTCCACGTGACCAGGCAATGTGTTTCCAGAGTGGTCAAAAAGTTCAACAAAGACCTAAAAATTGAAAGAAAGCCTGGAACAGGTAAAGCAAAACTGGTAACGAACGACGCGAAAGCCAAAAAGTTGAGTAGCTTTTGCTGGCTCTTCCAAACATTTCTGGTCGCGAAGTAGCCCGGCGCGTGCAATGTTCGGAAAGTTTTGTGCGCCGAGTTAAAGCTAAAGCTGGCCTCAAAACATTTAAAGTCCAAAAAGTTCCGGATAGAAATGCTAAGAAGAATATTGAAGCAAAAAAAAGAGCAAAACTCCTCAAAAAAGAATTTTTTCAAAAGTTCGAATGTTGTGTAATGGATGATGAAACTTACGTTTTTGCAGACTTTGCGCAGCTTCCTGGCCAAGTGTTTTATGTAGCGGATAGTAGAGGCAATGTTTCTGAAGAGTTCCGAACCAAAAAACTATCAAAATTTCCCAAAAAGTTCCTAGTTTGGCAGGCTATTTGTAGCTGCGGCAACAGAAGTGCATCGTTTGTTACATTGGGATCAATAAATTCAGATATTTATATCAAAGAGTGTCTTCAAAAGAGGTTGCTCCCATTTCTAAGACAGCACAACATATCAACATTCTTCTGGCCAGATTTGGCAACATGTCACTACAGTAAAAGCGCAATAGACTGGTATAATAAAAATAATGTTATTTTTGTTCCAAAAGAGGCTAACCCACCAAACTGCCCAGAGCTGCGGCCTATTGAAAGATATTGGGCTCTGGTCAAAAGAGAACTAAAGAAGAGTACATCTGTTCCCAAAACCATTACTAGTTTTCGATATAAATGGACAGCTGGTACCAAAAAAATCACCGAAAACACTATAACATTGGTTATGGATGGCATAATGAATAAAATAAAAAATTTTATAAAATTAAATTAATTTTTAAATAAAATAATACAGAATATAAATCTGTAATAAAAATGCAAAATAAAACTGTTTTATTTTTAACTCTAGCTTACTCCAGTCAGTTTTTATTTGACTTTTTATGTGTTACAGTTTATAGTGACGCACATATTACTTTTGAATTATGTAGATAACATCATTAAGCCTTTTGATTGCTTTATACGGTCCTTCCCATTTAGTCTGCAATTTGGGAGACAATCCTTTCTTCCGCTGTGGGTTGTAAAGTAGAACCAGTTGACCTTCATGGTAACCCTCACTATTTGCTGCCTTATCGTATCTAACTTTCATTTTGTCACAGACCATCTTTATTCGAGTGCGTACAAAATCATATAATTCGTTGAGGTTTTCTTGTTTTACGGCATAACTCTCATCTACTTTGGCGCCAAATTCCAAGTCACCAGGTAATCTCAACTCAGTACCATAAATAATCTTGAAAGGTGTTTTTGATGTTGAATCATGGACAGCTGATCGGTATGCTAGCAGAAATTTTGGTATGTGCTCGTCCCAATCTTTTTGATGTTCACTCACAACTTTACGTAGGTATTCCTCAAGTGTTCTATTAAATCGCTCTAGCATTCTATCAGATTGGGGGTGTAGTGGCGTCGTCCTGGTCTTCTTTATTCCGTAGATGTCGCACATTTCTTTAAACACCATGAACTCAAAATTTCAGCCTTGATCGGAGTGCAGTTTAATTGGTACACCATAGCGACAAGCCCAGTTGTTCACAAATACGTATTCAATTGTTGTTGCTTCTTGATTGGGTAACTCTCATCTACGTCCGCTGTTGATTTGGCGCCAAATTCCAAGTCACCAGGTAATCTCAACTCAGTGCCATAAATAATCTTGGCAGGTGTTTTCGATGTCGAATCATGCACAGCTGAAATTTTGGTATATGCTCGTCCCAATCTTTTTGATGCTCACTCACCACTTTACGTAGGTATTCCTCAAGTGTTCTATTAAATCGCTCTACCATTCCATCAGATTGGGGGTGTAGTGGCGTCGTCCTGGTCTTCTTTATTCGATAAATCTCGCACATTTCTTTAAACACCATGGACTCAAAATTTCTGCCTTGATCGGAGGGCAGTTCAATTGGTACACCATAGCGACAAACCCAGTTGTTCAAAAATACGTCTACAATTGTTGTTGCTTTTTGATTGGGTATGGTGTACACTGGCCACTTGCTGAAATAATCCATCACTACGAGAACGTATCGATTGCCCTTGTTACTAATAGGAAAAGGACCTGCCACATCCATCGCTATCCGCTCGAATGTTGCGCCTGAATTATACTGCTGTAGCTGCCCTCGGCTTCTTCGCACTGGTCCTTTTGCTGCCATACATTGCGCACAGTTTGCTATCCAATCGGCGACAGCTTGTTGACAAGCAATCCAGTAAAACCTTTGCTTAAGTTTTTCTAAAGTTTTGGTTACTCCAAGTTGACCTCCACTAGGACCATTATGAAATTCATTTAGGATTTCACTTATCTTGGGGGATGGCACTACTATTAAGTCGGTTGTTGTTTTGCCATCTGCACTCTCCCAGGTACGATATAAGCAGCCATTAATCAGCTTTAAACTATTCCACTGAGCCCAATAAGCCTTTACTATAGGGCCTTCTGCTGATATATCGTTTCGGGCTGGTCTTTTCTTTAGCTGTTATAATTTTTGATATCACTGGATCATTCTTTTGCGCTGTTGCCCAGTCCTTGTTCGCCTCTATGTGAGTTAGCCGAATGTCGACTATAGACTCCTTGCCCTCAGTCTTAGTACAATGTTTACACTCTATGCTACACGGCCTCCGAGATAGAGCATCTGCATTACCATGCTTGGCGCCTCTTCTGTGCTCTATGCTAAAATCGTAGCTTTGGAGTCGTTCGATCCAGCGAGCCAGCTGTCCTTCAGGGTTCTTAAACTGCAACAGCCATCTGAGTGCAGAGTGGTCAGTCCTCAGGAGAAAATTTTTGCCATATAAGTACTTGTGGTAATGTTTTATGCACTCTAATACCGCTAATAATTCACGTCGTGTTACACAATAGTTCTTTCCAGTCTTTGAGAGTGTTCGACTGTAATAGCCCACAACCTTTTCTGTTCCATTGACTACCTGCGAGAGTACGCCACCTATAGCCGGCACTGGATAGGATAAAACGGGTGCTGCACATAATAAATTTTTCAATGTTTCAAATGCCTTCTCTCGTGGTTCGCCCCAGTGGTATGGTCTTGATTTCTTTGTCAGCTCATGTGGACTTGCTGCTACGCTGGCGAAATTCGGCACAAAGCGTCTGTAATATGTGAAGAGTCCTAAAAAGCTACGTAACTCGTGAAGATTCTGTGGTCGAGGCCAGTTCTTTACTGCTCGTGTTTTATCTTCATCTGTAGTAATGCCATCTGCCGTTACAAGGTGTCCCAGATATTTTACCTCTTTTTGGAACAATGCACATTTCTTTGCACTTAACTTTAGACCGGCCATAGATATTCGCTGTAGAACTTCTCCCAAGTTTCTGAGATGTTCGTCGAAAGTTCTACCCATCACTATTATGTCATCGAGATACACCAAGCAAGTTTTCCAGTGCAGTCCTTTCAATACTTGCTCCATAAGACGCTCAAATGTGGCCGGCGCATTGCAGAGCCCAAACGGCATAACCTTGAATTGCCATAAACCACCGTTCTCACTAAAAGCGGTTTTCTTTTTTTCTTTCTCTGCAATCTCCACATGCCAATAGCCACTTTGCAAGTCTAATGTGGAGAACCATTTTGTTCCTGCTAGCGTGTCCAGCGTATCGTCAATCCTTGGGTAGCGGGTAACTATCTTTTACAGTGACATCATTAAGTTTTCTGTAGTCCACACAGAATCTTCTACCGCCATCTTTCTTCTTCACTAGGACTACAGGTGAGCTCCACGGACTGAATGATGGCTCTATTACACCATTCTTTTCCATTTCTTTGACCAGGTACTTTACCTCATTTCTCTTGGCCAAGGGTACGCTTTGCCGGTATTGATTAAATGCTTAACAATCGCCGTTCTACCTTGACAGTGATCTTTAACGGCGAAGACGCTGGTATGCTTCTTAAGCAGCTGTTTCGCTTTATTTTTATCCGAAGCTGCTAATTCTTTCACCCATTTCTCCACATAGTCTTAAATAGAGCTTGGTCCTTGGCAGGTATATTTTCAGGATCCCCCGTTCTCTCATGATTTATTACCGCTTCTACTGGAACACATCGGCCTACATCGGATCTTTCTGTGATGATTTTTTCTTGGGCCGATAGGTTGAGTACTCTCACTGGTACTATGTCTTCTTTATTGGCTTTAATAAGGGCTTTTGCTGTTAATATTTCGGCCTTTATTTCTTCTGGTTCTACTACCCACAAGCGGTTGTCCACACAATCTTCCTCCGCACGCGCCCATATCAATGTTTCTGCTTGTGGTGGTAATTTTTGTCATCCAACAGCAACTAGTTTTCTAGCGTGAGTATTGTCGTCATAACCCACATCAAGCGGTATCTCTACATTATGCCAACTCATAACCTGTTGCCCCATATTCAGGTTGGGTTATCATAAAATCGGCACCAATGATAACCTCAACATATCGGCAACAATAAAAACATGTCTCACGCTAATGTTGGCCATAGTCACCTTAGCTTCTATCTTCCCGTGGACAGTGGCAGATTCTCCCGTAGCTGTTCGTAGTCTGACGTTTTGTAGTGACTCACATCTTCCGTTGACTATATCGGGTCTGATGATCGACTGCGTTGCCCCAGTGTCTATAGTGAAGATGTGTCTTCTGCCATTTAGGTACCCACTTACTGTTAAGTTGCTGTTCTTTTGCTGCATCACTGATATGGAGATCGTGGGGCACTCGCTTGTGGGAGCTAGCTCTTGCCCCTTAGTGCTAGCTCGTTTTAGTTTAACGGAGACTCTTGTGATGGTTGCTGGTGGTTCACCCGTTTGTTACTTCTGAATGGCGAGATAGACCTTGCTCGTTTTCGTGGCACTTTGCAGTTTCTTTGGAAGTGGCCACTCTTACCACAATTGAAGCACTATGCGTTCATCTTCTGCTGCATGCCGGCACAAATTTGCTCCATCATCGCTTTAAGATCATTGAGCACGTCATGTGCTTCTGGTTCGACATCCAAAGCACGCACTTTGTGTACCTGTGGCCTAGATATAGCTGTAGCGGTTTCCTGCCCCAATGCAAATGCTACTGTTTCAGCGAAGGTGTTCCTTTGAGTGCTGTATACCGCGAGCTTCAAGTCAGGGTCACGTATGCCATTGACGAACGCTTCGGTTTTAAAACGATCTACCAATGGATGATTTTCGCCTGGGTATGTTAATTGTACCAATTTTTCAATCTCCATGCCGAAGGCCTGTAGTGACTCATTGGACTTTTGCGTTCTACATCTCAACTCCATTTGGTACATTTCTCGTTTGTGCTCATTACCGAACTTACGCTGCAATGCCACCATTAGGTCTTCGTAATTATTTCTGGAGCTGGCTGGAATTGTCTCCAGGACTTCTGCGGCTGCACCCTTTAAGGCTAATATTAGTTCCAGTACCTTCTCGTCGTCCCATCCATTTTTGTTTGCAACAGTTTCAAATTGAAGTCTAAATACAGAAAGTGGTGTGCTACCATCAAAACAAGGGGTTTTTATTTTGCTGGTAAATTCTGGAACATCACGTACTGGTCCAGCTTGTTGGCATTGAATACTATTGACCTTTTCTTCAATTTCATTAATTTTATCGTCTAAGTCAGCCACTCTTGCTTCCACGGCTTCTACCATCTTACTGAATGTTTCAGAAATTTCCACTAACTTCTCGTTTGTTGCTTTAGATGTTTCTTTTACCTCTGCCAATAATGCTTGGTTTTGAGCTCTAGATCGTTCTTCAACTTTAGCCAGCAATGCTTGGTTATGAGCTCTAGATCTTTCTTCAACTTGAGCCAGCAATGCTTGATTATGAGCTCTGGATGTTTCTTATACCTCTGCCAGCAATGCCTGATTTTGAGCTCTAGATATTTCCATATTCGCCTTTGTTGTTTCTTTTACTTCCATTATGGCAGTCAGCAACGAATTTATGTCTAAACTGCTGGTCTTTGCAGGTTCATATATCTCTATTTCGTCATCTTCAAATTCATAGGCGTCGATGTTAATGCCACGATGCTTGAATTTTTCCAATAGTCTCTTCTGCAGCTCCGCCTTATTACCAGTAGTCGGCAATTCCATTTTATTTAATTCACGTTTAAGCCGGTCTACTTTCAAATCTTGAAATTTCATGTTTATGTTTTTGCAATTTCACTTCTGACACCAATTGTTAAGTTTTTACCTTTTAAAAACGTTTTATTTCTATAAACCTTTATATAATTTATTTATGTGGATTCTTAATTACAATAATAAACGCTTGATTTGATTGTGTATTTACTAATTTACTTTATTTACACTTAATACACTTTACAAGAAATACACTGTTAAACAATACCACACGTAGGGATTCACTGTTGATCTTTACTCTGTCGTAGCTAAATCACAACTAACTTGATTCCCCATCGCTGCTCTGCCTTTTATTTAAATTTCAATGTGTCTAGATTTTTCTTTCAGTTTCGAGATCACTGCATATGACAAAATACTTGTGTGTCAACATGTTAATTTATTTTTGTATGAATATGCGTGTGTATATCTATAGCACATGTAGAAATTTGTAGAACAGAACATCTCTTATGTTGTTGTTGTTAAAATGTTTTGGTAGTTATTTTTGCAGCACCAATATAAAGATATATGTGTGCATGTGTGTTTTTGCTTTTACTGGTAACAGCACAAGACAAAATTACGTGGTTGTTGTTGTTACGTTTTTTACTCTAAAATGTTACCATAATACGCCGTTTCTTTTATTTTACCTGTAATTTTTGGCGCTTTTTTTTACTTAATTTATTTTTCGTAACAATATTAATATACGCATACATAGCTTAAGTCAATGTCAAAATAAATTGTAGTGAATGTTATTTTCTTAATTAACTGAGTCCGCCTGTATAAAGTAAATAATTGTTGTTATTGTTTTAATAAGAATTTTAGTACTTTCAAATGTAATAAATTATTCAGTTCACCATAGGTAAAATTTTAATGGCGCGGACTGTTAATATTGCCAGCCGCTAATCATTCAGAATTAGTGCACTAAATTTTCATTACCACTAAAATCGATTCATTTAGTGCACTAAATTTCCACTACCACTAAATTTGTTTTATTCAATGCACCAAATTTCCACTACCACTAAATTTATTTTATTTAATTCACTAAATTTCCACTACCACAAAATTTTTTTTATTCAATGCACTAAATTTCCACTACCACTAAATTTGTTTTTTTAATGCACTAAATTTCCACTGCCACTAAATTTATTTTTTTTAATGCAATAAATTTCCACTACCACTAAATTTGTTTTTTTTAATGCACTAAATTTCCACTACCACTAAATTGGTTTTATTTAATGCATTTAAATTCCACTACCACTAAATTCATTTTATTTAATGCATTAATTTTCCACTACCACTAAAATGGTTTTATTTAGTGGTTAATTATTTCCATCTGCATTTAGTGGTGGCTGGAATATTGCTGCATTAATACTAATTTGTTTAGTGGTAGTGGAAGCGATAATGCATTATAAATTCAATGCAATAAACCCAACTCTGAAAAATATATACATTTGTGCTAAACAAAACGAGATGCAAATAGTGCTCTTCCGATAGATTTAACCATTCTAGAAAAAAAAAAAACTTCAAAAATTGCAAAAAATTTATTTTTATATATGTAAACATCTTTACCAAAATTACCAAACAATTACCAAAATCATTCATTGGAATATAGAAAAGATATTAAGCTAGGAGAAATGAATGTTATTATAAAAGCACTAGTGCTTTTCTCTCCACTAGTGAAGAAAAATTCTTCGGGCGACCTTAAATTAAAGCTCATAAGCTTTGATATATTACATTAGTTTTATTTTTGCAAAGAATTTATATTCAATTGAATAATATATGTGAAAAAAGCGAAGTCGTCCGAAACTCAAACAAAAAGAATCATATTTGGGAAACTACAGAAGTCCTGATTACGCTCAAAAGATCGATACATTACTGCAAAAATTCAATGCCAATGGTAAGCGTTGAGTGAAAACAAGGCCGTTATCATTTGAAAATTTATTCTTTTTAACTTTTAGGTTCAAATATGACACCTATGTATATTACACTTTTTATTCAGTCATTTGAATATTTTCCCCATGAAATTGGGCTCCGAAAGTGATGAACAAGGTGAAAGATTTCACCATGAAATGGATGAAATCGAGAGACTTTACAAAGGCTGGTGGGATGAACAAATGATGGCGGACTATTGTTGGTTCCTCATTCGCGAAGATCCATCCGAAAAAAAACGCAAAAGTTCAAGTCGCTAGTTATTTTAATTAAAATTTTTTGAATTTACGCCGAAAATACTGTGTGATCAATGAAAATGAAAATATTGCCGTTTCACAAAATCTTTAATAAAAACTTTATTTTTTATCCGATTTTCAAAATACGCTTAAAATATTGGTAATTAAATAAACTATTTGGTAAAAAAATAAAACATTCCAGATCTTCAAAATAACTT
Source organism: Metopia argyrocephala (assembly GCA_963576795.1). Taxonomy (NCBI): domain Eukaryota; kingdom Metazoa; phylum Arthropoda; class Insecta; order Diptera; family Sarcophagidae; genus Metopia; species Metopia argyrocephala. The sequence continues at coordinate 90,163,782 of OY756209.1, read as the reverse complement.
AGGAAATAATTGAAGCGAAAATGAAAAATTTTGAAAAAAACTTAAAAAATAGGCAAATTTTGAACTTTGAGGTGCCATATCCCAGCGATTTCTTATCACATAGAATTTTCCAGCATATCGACAGAAAAGGCATTCAAATACCTTTCCATCGATATGCCACTTATCTCGATCGGACTTTTCGGTTGGATTCCACAAGAGTTTGAGTGGGGCCATATACCGAAAAACACAAAAGTACCGTTATCTAAAAAACTGTACTTAGGAAAAAAAAATAACAGCGTTTTTTGTGCTCAGGAGGTCCCAATTAACTTATCTGGGCATGTGGCGATCTTGGTATTTTTCTAAATTAAAAATTTGTAAACCTGTGTAATAGATTAAAGAAAGTACAAGGTTAAAAGGTAAATAAACTAGTTATTTATTGAATGGGGACTCAAATATATTTTGATATATGTTCCGTAGACGTTTGTGAACATAAGAAGTATATTTTTTTATTTTATCTTCCAATGCCAAGTAGTGAGGCTAGTTAAGGCTTTATTTATTATGCTGCAGTGATGCTTCTTACTATCGTACCCTTAATTTTATTTTAATTCTAATACCAATAAATTTTTGTCATATTTTTCTTTAAATATGTATTTTATATTACAGATAAAACATAGCAATGAAAAGGTTTGGATTTCACCAAGTTCAAGTTATTATCTTTCTTCAATAATACCAAAAAAGCAGCGACATCATGAGGTTAGTAATTGTTTTTAAATGTTTTAGTTGTGTTACTGACATTCATAAATTTAGGTAACGCCTATATCTATAAATAAGGCTATTAAAAATTCAACTGAAATGGAAGGATTTAAAAACTGTCATATAAGAGATGGTGTAGCTTTATGTAAATATTTTGCTTGGTTAGAGCATATGATTCTAAATAAACAATTTGTTGATGAAATTTCCGGAGCAACTAAGCTTGAGGAGTTTAGAGCGTAAGTTTAAATCAATCTTAATGTAAAATATAATTTCTTTTTAACAATATTTTTCATTTAAATATTTTTTAGCCAACTTAATAAATTTATACGTTTAATAATATAAGTATGTACATTAGGGCGGGTCGGTCAATTTGTTCAGGACTGAAAAACATGACAAAGCGTATAGCAAAATCGTAATCTACGGCAAATTCTAAAAACCTTTCCCAAAGAAACCATGGTTCTAAAATCAAAATCGAGCTTCCGGTTTTTAAAAGAAAATTTGGTGCTCAGGTCATCCGAAAATAATGCAATTTTTTTTGAATTATTCATTGCAATTCATTGCAATTGGTGAATGGTTGATCTGTAACGGTGCAAAGGAAAGGAAATTTTCTCAGCTTTCAATATCTGTGCTCATTAGTAGAAACTTATTTACCCAAATAATGGTTTTGAAGGTTTATGTCCAAATATTAATAGTCAAACTGTTAAAAACCTAAAACTGTTACGATTTTTCTACTTAAAACTTAAAAAAAAATGATTTAACTAATTAATTTTTCTACCTAAAACTTAAAAAAAAAATTATTTAACTAAATTGGTATTCAAAATTGAATTAAAAAAATTAATTGAACTTAAAATTGGTTAAAAGAAAATTTATTTAACAAAACCTAAGTCAAAACTGAAAACGAAAAAATTAAAAATTATATATTTTTTTTAAAACTCATTTTTTTTATTTAAAAAGCTTTTTATTAAAAAAACTTAAAAAAAACACATAAATAAAAAATAATAATGAAAAATGTATTAAAAAAATGTATACATCGGCCAAACCGGGAATCGAACCCTGGGATCCTGTGTCACAAAGCACGACATATTATTTTTTTTTTATTTTGAGACCAATACTCAGGGGTAAACCCCTACTAAATGCATTGGATTGTATTGGAATTTTTTGGAAAGGACAGTACATTTATGACAAAACATACATTTTTTTTCTTATATTACTATTAGGCGCCTTAGGAATGAGGCAAATTTTGCTGTGAATTGATAATTCAAATGCCAGTGTTATACCTTCACCCTTGAGTGATCTATAGCAATTGCCTCATGGTTGCATGTTGATTGTGTGGTGATGAGTGTCTTCGCTAAGTAGGTTTAGCTGTTATTTACTATTTCCCAATAGGTGGCGCTTTTCTCCTGATCATTCGCTTTTTTGTTGACATTAGTTAAGGTGGAATAGAGTGGAATGTCGGGGAGCGGTTTCTTTGAAGATGGTATTTTTTTATTTTTAAATTATAATTTTGAAGAAACCGCAATCTAACTTTTTCATTTTTCACCTTTGCTGGGATTAGATCATGGGTTAGAGTTTTTGTGCGAGCGCTCTAACCACTATACCACGCACCCCCTTCCATAAACCTCCAAAACCATTATTTGGGTAAAAAATTTTCTATAAATGAGGACAGATATGGAAAGCTGAGAAAATTTCCTTTAAAATAAGCCCTCTTCCAGCGTTACAGGTCAACCATTCACCAATTGCAATGAATATTTCCTAAAGAATAGCATTGTTTTCGGATGATCTGAGCACAAAATTTTCTCTTAAAAAACCGGAAGCTTGATTTTGATTTTAGAACCATGGTTTCTTTGGGAAAAGTTCTTAGAATTTCCCGTAAATTACGATTGCGCTATACGGTTAGTAGGCAACAAAATTGACCCACCCTAATGTACATATATAATTAGGGGATTCAAATAGTCGTTTTAAATTCATATAACATGAAACATAAGTAATATACTTACTTACTTACTTAGCTGGCCATAACAACCCGTTAACGGGTTTCGGCCTGTCTCAACACTAGTGTCCAAGCTTCTCTGATAAGCGCACGCCTACTCCAGTTGGTCACATCAATTGATGACAGGGCTTCATCTACCTGGTTTTTTCAACATAAACATGGACGTCCTCTTCGCCGGCGTCTAGTGACCTTCGCATCAAAAACCTTTTTCGCTGGAGCAGATTCTTCCATCCGAACAACATGACCGAGCCAGCGCAGCCGCTGGATGTTAATGCACTGTGCACATCCTTTAAATTTTGGTTTTGTTTATGGAAGGCCAAATGTAGAAGGAGAGATTACCTTCTCAGGCTTCGACTCTCTTTCTGATTCCATTTCAAATATCCTAGAGAGTTACCCAAAAAGTGAAATTGTTGTCGCTGTTGATTTCAATGTTCATAAATCTTCTTGGCTCCACTATTCTGGCCGTACGACTCCAGAAGGTCAATATGTTGAGGTGTTTGCCGCACACAATCATGTGCAATTAGCGAATGAACCAACTCCCATTTCGTGTTTTGATAGGCACCAGAATAATACTCCCAACCTTTTTCTAATTTTACACCCCAAAAAGTATGAAATTGATGTTCTTGCACCTTTCGGCAATTCGGATCGTTGTATCATCTTTGCCTCTTTTCTGTTATCCAAGCTTAATTAGGTTTCAACGACAGCTGTGAAACGCTCAGTTTTTAATTACGGAAAAGCCTGTTGCGTCAGCTCAACGATTTCTTTTGGCACTTTAACTGGAAACTTTGTTTTCTAGATTCAAATGTTAATGCCATGACAGAAATGGTTGTGAATATAATAAAATTGGGGATGGAGATATATATTCCGTCTAAAAATATTTCGATTAAACCAAGAGACAAATCCTGGTTTAATCAGATGTGCATATTGGCAGTCAGATCCAGAGTGGATGCGTTCAGGAATTGGAGTAATAATAAGTGAGCATATACTGATTCGCTACGCAAACACGCAAGATCTTCGTATGCCGCAGTACTAAGACGCGAAAAAGCTTTACACGAGCAGCGTCTTCATACTAAAGTTCTTGCTTTTCCTCGGGGAAGTAAGAGCTTTTGGTTTTTCGTGAAGATAATAAGGAATAATGTTAGTTCGATTCTAACTCTTATACAAAATGACCAAGCATTCATTAACCTGCTTGAAAAAGAGAACCTTTTAGCTGAACTATTTGCAAAAAATTCATGTTTGACTCGGAGCATTCAACCCCTATCTGTACTTGAAAGAGGATCAGTAACTATGCCTAATATATTCTTCTGAGTTCGTGCTGTCAAATGGATTCTTACAGACCTCAACATTAACTAGTCGTCTTGGCCGAATGGTATACAAGCACTGGTCTTGAAGCAGTGCTCATCGACGCTTGCACGTCCATTGGCTGAACTTTTCAGTGCGGTTTATCGTGCTGGTATGTATCCATCTAACAGAAAGGTTGGCATTGTAACGCCAATCCCTATAAAGGGTGAAGCCAGTAATCCCGAAAATTACCGCCCAATCGCAGTATGCTCAACACTCCCCAAAGTTATGGATATTATCGTGAACCATCACCTTATAAGGTATTTAGAGTTCAATACCTTGTTAAGTGATCGCCAGTATGACTTTTGTGGTGGCCGCTCCACTAGTGTTGTTGGCACTTCTCTCTGAGAGGTGGAGCTGGTCTGTTCACCGCAGTTGTGAAAGCGAAGTTGTTGCTCTAGATATCTCTAAAGCATTTAATAGAGCCTGGCAGGAAGCTCTTATTTCCAAACTTGATGCTTTTGGTGTCGGTGATCATTTCTGTCGTTTCATAACAAGCTCTCTCAGGGACTGCGCTATAAGAGTGGTTATAGACGTCACTTCTAACGAGTTCAGAAACAAGTCCATCTTCAAGAAACCGCTTCCTGACATTTCCAGTCTATTCCATCGAAAACGAATGATCAAGAGTACAACGCCACCACAGTACAAGACGCTCCCCACCGACAGATAGGGCAAATGCTGTTGATCATTCAAGGGTGAATGAGTGGTCAAATTGACAGCAACTTGTCTCATCAACAAAAAGGTGCATTATAAAAAAATAAAAATTAATCTATCTATGTATCTTCAAATTCCAATACAATGCGCTGCATGAGTAAGGGGTTTACCCCTGAGCTAAAATGTGCATACAAATACACAAAAACTTAATGCTTAATTAATTAATCATAAAAAATATTAAAACTTTTATTTTTTATAAATACTAGCTGCCCGGTACGTGCTTCCCTACGTATAAAGTGAAATAATAAAAAATATTTAATTTTAACATCAAATTTATTTATTAAAAAAACTTAAACCAAAACATTTGGATAAAAAAAATTTTTGGTTTTTCCATTTTGAGCATATTTAAACAAACGGTTGGGGGTACCGACTCTGGAACGGGCAACAAAGTTGGCCATGTGAAAAACATGATTCCTCCAAATTCACACCACAAACGTTAAGTGTTTGCCCTTGGGCCTTGTTGATGGACATCACAAATAATAAACGCACATTTCGTTTGAATTGAAATGGCATATAAGTTGGAATCATAGGCATACGCGGTATGAAACAAACTTCTCCTTTTGATTTAGCAGATAAGATCGTAGCTTCAATCAAATTTGGCAATAACTTTATCACTGCCAATCGGTGCCATTACACAGTTTTAGTGGATTAACATTTCGCAATAATATAATCAAAAAACCAACTTTCAGATTCAAGCAATGAGGTGTCATACCAGCCGGTTCAAATGAATTTAAAAATGCAACTGGATAATTCACTGCCTCATCTTGATTCATAACACTGTGAATTGATTTATATGTCGTGACTACACCTGGCAGTTTCGCTTGAATGTGAAAATGAATGGCATTGATATTAATATTCTTCGGTGCCAAAATGGCGCGTTCTCTCAACCAATCATGATTTCTATAATTCTGAAGAATATTCGGAAAAAACACATTTAATAAATTTTTCGATTGCGCAATTGTACAAAAATTTTTCGGTATAGCAATCAATCCGTTGGTAGTGTCGATTTGCATTTTACCATCACCAATTTCTAACAATTGTTTTGAAAACTCATACTCTATAGAAGTAATGACTTAAAACAGGTATTTATTTGGTCAGCAGGGGTCGATCGAGGAATGGCAGGCAATGTTTGACGAAAATCCCCTGACAGTAATATTAAAGTACCACCAAAAAGCTGTTTATTACCACGTAAATCTTGCGTTGCTCGATAAATGCTTCCAGTGATTTTTTATTCGCCATTGTAAACTCATCCCACAAAAGAATTGACGTTAATCGCAGTATTTTTTCCATAGCAGAATTTCTCGAAATATTGTAAGTTGGAGTTTCCATCACCTGTACATTCAATGACAATTTTATTGCAGAGTGTGCGGTCTGACCACCTTCTAATAATAGAAGCAATCCCCGAAGATGTAAGTGCTAATGTAATTTTCTGTTTCGATCGAATAGTCGCTAAAATCAATAATATAACGAAATTTTGCCTGTACCACCAGGTGCATCCAAGAAATCTAATCCACCTGCATCATTGGAAACGGCTTGCATGATTGTGTCATATATAGGGTGTTTTTTATTGAGGTATAGAACTTTAAGTTGGCATCACTTTTTTAACTGGCGGCCATTTTGTCAGCTGTCAAGTGATTAATATTTAGTTTGGTTTGCCATTTCATCATGAACAGGTTGACAAAAGAACAACGCTTGCAAATCGTGCAAATTTATTTCGAAAATAATGGTTCAGTTCGCGAAGTTTACCGCAAGCTCCGTCCATTTTATGGTCGACATAATCGTCCATCAGAGCAATTAATTCGGTTAACCATGGATCGTTTTCGCACTACGTTTACTCTATGTGATAATACGCATCCGCAGAGACGTCGAACAGTGCGCACCGAAGAAACAATTGCCGCTGTAGAGCAAAGTGTTGAAGAGAACCCGAATGAATTGATTTGCCACCGTGCACAGCAATTGGAGCTTTGTCCATCAACTTTATCGAAGATTTTGCGCAAAGATCTTGGCTTGCGACCTTACAAGATCCAGCTTGTGCAAGAATTAAAGCCGTGAGACCATGCAATGCGTCGTGATTTTGGTGTATGGGCCGAAAATGAGATTGATCTCGATGCTGATTTTCATCGCAAAATTTTGTTCTGTGATGAGGCTAATTTTTGTTTGAATGGCTACGTCAAGAAGCAAAATTGCCGCATTTGGAGTGAAGAGAATCCACATGAGACCCTTGAGACGCCATTACATCCATAAAAACTGACTGTTTGGTGTGCTCTATGGGCTGGTGGAGTCATTGGGCCATACTTTTTCCGAAATAATGCTGGTGAGTCAGTTACCGTTAATGAAGACCGGTATAGAGCCATGATAACCGACTATTTTGTTCTCGAATTGGATGGCATGAATGTGGATGAGTTGTGGTTCCAACAAGACGGCGCTCCATGCCACACAGCGCACGTCACAATCGATTTATTGAAGGAAACATTCGATGAGCGCATAATTTCGCGGAATGGACCTGTCAATTGGCCACCAAGATCGTGTGATTTGACACCATTGGATTATTTTCTTTGGGGATATGTGAAGTCGCTCGTCTACGCCAACAAACCAGAAAAGTTAGGGGACTTGGAAGCCAACATTCGTGGCGTTATTGCCAACATACGGCCCCATATGCTCGAAAAAGTGGTTGAAAATTGGACCTGTAGAATTGGCTTTATTCGAGCTGGCCGCGGCGGCCACATGCCCGAAATCATATTTAAACATTAATGGCATAAAATTATCCTTCCAATAAAGCCAAATTGATGGACATTAAAACGATTTTCTTGTGTTTTATTTCAATTCGAAGTTCTATACCTCTAAAAAAACACCCTATATAACACAAAGAACTCTGTTGAGAAACTAGTTCAGTTCTGTTAGTGCTGTACATATTTCCTAAACGGATGTTACTTCTCATAAAAATACCAGTATTAGGTTAATGTGCTGGAGGCCCGAAGTTCGAGCCCCAGGAAAGGTCTGATCAATATTTTTATAATTTAATTTTTGTTTCGTCAGAAACAGAAATACAATTTTTATTTTTTGTTTTTTGCCCTCTTATTCCATTTAATCCACATTAGTCGGCATCGACGACATGTACGACTGTAGCCGTGGTGGTTAGAGTGCAGCGCCAGAAGCGTGCGCATTATAACTTAATGTGCTGGAGGCACGGGATGGATGGGATACTTCGGACAAGGCAAAGTCTCTGATTGGGGTCAACCTGGCGGCCTCCAGAACGATCCTTGTTCCCGTTGTATTCAAGTCGACATACAGCCTCCACGCGGCCCTCCTGGATAACATTCTAGCACCCGCTAGCATGTTAACTAATGTATGCGGCGATTGTCCAATCCCCTGGACTTTAAATTTGGGTTGTGCGTAGGGCTTGAAACCCACCACGTAAAAACATAATTTCAATGAAAACTTCAGCAAAAGCCTCTAAACGGACCCCCTTTTATGTTGACGACCATGGCAAACGTTTTAAGGACTATGATTTAAGGATATGCACCTGGAACGTGAGAACCCTTTATAGGGAAGGTGCCTCTATCCAATTGGCGGATGCTCTCAAAAAATGTAGGGCTGACATCACCGCCATCCAGGAAATGCGATGGATAGGACAGGGTTGTACAAGGCAAGCAACATGTGACATCTACTACAGCTGCCATGATAACAGGCGTGAATTTGGCTGCGGATTCGTAGTTAGCAAGAGACTTCGCCATCTTGTCTCAGAGTTCACCCCCGTGAACGAAAGAATAGCTACGATCCGGATGAAGGCGAAATTTTACAACATCAGCCTCATTTGCGCTCACGCCCCGACGGAAGAGAAGGATGATGCGGTCAAAGATGCTTTCTACGCAAAGCTCGAGGATGTATACGATAAGTGTCCGGCACATGACGCCAAAATTGTCCTCGGCGATTTCAATGCGAAAGTTGGACGTGAAGGTATCTTTGGCCCCACTGTCGGGCAGTTCAGTCTCCATTCTTCCACCTCGCCGAACGGCATGAGACTGATCGATTTCGCCGCGGCGCGAAACATGGTAGTTTGTAGCACCAGGTTCCAGCATCTCGATATCCATAAGGCCACCTGGCTCTCTCCTGATCGATCAACTACCAACCAGATCGATCACATTGTGATTGATGGAAGGCATGTATCCAGTATACTAGACGTGCGCACATTTAGAGGTCCGAATGTCGACTCGGACCATTATCTTGTCGCAGCCAAGATGCGATTGCGCATATGCGCAGCGAATATGGCACGTTCTAGTGTTCGAGGGAAGCTGGACATCAAAAAGCTGCGATCACAAGAGACAGCCAGGTCGTTCTCCGATCGTCTTTCTAATGAGCTCCATTGTATCCCGTCCTCTCTCGAAAGTATTGGTGGACAGTGGTCTCACATTGCTCACTCTCTGCGCAACGCTGCCGAAACAGTCCTTGGTTTTGAGCGTCCTCCCCGCAGAAACCAATGGTACGATGAAGAGTGTCGTGAGGCCACTGCGGCAAAGAATGCTGCCTACAGAAGAACGTTGCAGTCCACCACTACAAGGGCAACTGTGGAGGTGTACAGAGAGAAGAGGAGGGAAGAGAGACGCCTATTTAGAAGAAAGAAAAGGGAGCAAGAAAGGCGTGATCGTGAGGAAATCGAGATGTGCAGGAGTAGACATGATGCTCGAAATTTTTATAAGAAGATAAGGCGTCTTACTACTGGTTTTAAACCCGGAGCAACCTCCTGCAGAGACGAACATGGTAATCTGGTTACAGATGCACATGGTGCACTGAGATTATGGAGACAGCATTTCTGTAATCTACTGCAAAGCGATGATGATACAAATTCCGCTACTAGAGATGCTGTGCCGGACCCAATCAATGATGACGTTGTGATCCCGTCCCCCAGCCATGAAGAGGTCAAGGTTGCCATATGGCGACTGAAGAACAACAAAGCAGCCGGACCTGACGGTCTGCCCGCTGAACTCTTCAAGTATGGAGGCGATGAGCTGGTTAGGTGCATGCACCAGCTCATTTGCAGAATATGGCTGGAGGAAAGTATGCCCGATGATTGGAATCTCAGTGCCCTCTGTCCGATCCTGAAAAAGGGAGACCCCACAATATGCACCAACTACAGGGGTATAAGCCTTCTCCCTATCGCATATAAGGTTCTTACGAGCGTATTGTGTGAACGACTGAAGCCATTCGCCATCTCACTGATTGGACCTTATCAGTGCGGCTTTAGACCTGGTAAGTCCACCATTGACCAGATATTCACACTGCGCCAAATCCTGGAGAAGACCCATGAAAGTCAAGTCGACACACACCACCTCTTTGTCGACTATAAGGCAGCGTTCGATAGCCCGATAAGGGATCGCGTATATGCAGCAATGTCTGAGCTCGGTATTCCTGCAAAATTGATAAGACTGTGCAGAATGACGTTGAGCAATTCCTGCAGCTCCGTCAAGGTAGGAAGAGACCTCTCCGAGCCTTTTAATACCGTGCGAGGTTTCAGACAGGGCGATCCCTTATCCTGCGACCTCTTCAATTTCGTCATGGAGAGTGTTTTGCGAAAGGCGGGTGTCCATCGTAATGGCACTATTTTTAACAAAAGTGTCCAGCTCCTTGCGTATGCAGACGATATAGACATCATTGGGCATACCAAGCGAGATGTCACCGCAGCCTTTAATGCTATTGAACGAGAGTCTGCTAAAATGGGTCTGGCGGTAAATGAGAGCAAGACGAAGTACATGTTGTCGACGAGTAGGGATGTTGATCGTATCGGCTCCCAGGTTACAGCCGGCAACTATACATTCGATGTGGTCAAGGAATTCATCTATCTTGGCACCGCCATTACCAGCAAAAATGATGTCAGTCTAGAGATCAGGCGAAGAATCACACTGGCCAACAGGTGCTACTACGGTCTCGGTAGGCAGTTTAGTAATAGAGACCTCTCTCGTGCGACGAAATTAACACTCTACAAGTCGCTTATTCTCCCGGTGCTTCTCTATGGTGCGGAAGCATGGACGCTGTCTTGTGCCGATGCAGCGGTCCTCGGGGTGTTCGAGAGAAAAGTTCTTCGTAAGATCTTTGGTCCTCTAAGGCATGGCGATGAGTTTCGCATTAGAACCAACCATGAGCTGTATGAGCTCCTCGGCGATGTAGGTGTTGTCCAGCGTATTAACATCCAGCGGCTACGCTGGCTCGGCCACATTGTTCGGATGGAAGAATCTGCTCCAGCGAAGAAAGTTTTCGATGCGAAGGTCACTGGACGTCGGCGTAGAGGACGACCCTGTTTACGTTGGAAGGACCAGGTTGATGAAGCCCTGTCATCGATTGGTGTGACCAACTGGAGAAGGCGCGCGCTAAGCAGAAGCGCCTGGAGACTAGTGCTGAAGCAGGCCGAAACCCGTTAACGGGTTGTTATGGCCAGCTAAGTAAGTAAGTAAGTAAGTGCTGGAGGCACAAAATCATACAGTAAATATAATATAGATCCAATAAAAATTCGAATTTAGAATTCGAAAATATATAATAATTATTCTTAATAAACATTATAATCATTGTTCTAAAAACATTTATATTCGTCTCCTTCTTAATTTTATTTGAAAATGAAAAAGGGAACCTTTGCATGTTAGTTGTTGGTGCCGTTTGAAGTTTAAAGTTGCCGTTATTTTTCAAAAGATAAGGTTGTACATCACCCACATATCTAATGGCGTTTTATTTTTTGAAAAAAATGTCTTTAAAAAAAGCGACAATTTAAGAGCATTGTAATGTTATTAGATGGAAAATAATAACAGTGAATCAATTGTTGTTTGTCAAATGATTGCTTTATTTAAAAATTGTTCAACTTATGTACTACTTATGAGAATAATTTCACTAATCTAGAATTTAGTGATTTACACATATTTACAAAAGATCACTTAATATCCAAACATTGTATCATATTTTCTATGTGTCTTTATTTCCTTATTTAAATTACGTTTGACATACTTCAGATAGAATTCCTGTAGTGTATATTCTGCAAACAAATTGTATTTTGTAATATCAGCAAAACAGTGCATTTCGTACATTGAACTGTTTCATGTACAAGTGAGTAAGCGAGCAATGACCGACCGTATTTTTAAAAAGTATCTCATTTCTTTGAAAAACGTTTCTTTTTACATTACTAAATCGTGGAATAATTAAATTTGGTACTGACCTACTCAACAACAGCGATTAGTTTTGTTTACATTATTTCCCGTGTGTTTTAATGTTTGTTTTTATTTATTGTATGAATTTTAATAGCCTAAGATCTTAATACTGGCATTCTTATCAGAATTAACATCCGTTAAGGAATATGTACAAACACTAGCAGAACTGAACTAGTTTTCGACCCAGCTACGAAAGGTCTCATCAGAGTTCTTTGTGTTATACATATTCATATTTTTATATTTATATTTAAAGCACAATCTATTGGAAATATGTAGATTATTTGAATTATATTTGAATGTTTATTCTCACCATTAAATATTTGAATTTAATTCCAAAAGTGTATAATAGTTTGTTTTTATTCTTTTGCTTTAGTTTTTTTCTAAATATTTAAATGCAAATACAGTGGATACACTACAGCATTGCCCCCAACCCATTAAATTACACCTTGTTTTATGCCAGAAAAGAACATGTAAAAAAATTAAATAAACAAAAAAAAAAGAAATTACAAAAATTTAATTTTATTTTAATTTAAAAAAAAAAAATCTTATGCAGAATTTCAAATAAAAAAATAATAAAAATGACAGATGACATGAGATGCATTATCTTCACCCTGTGATTTTTTTGGGCCGAGTAAAGTTGCATTTTCACACTTAATTCTTTTTAAAAAGAACACTCAAATCCTTTTTTATGTTTTTAGAAAAGAACTCAAAATTTCATTTTGAGGGCTAAAGGCAAAACAAAATTTTACATTTTTTTTCCAGAAAAGAAAACGCCATAAGTTGCTCACGAGATATTCTGGTGCCTTTCCTAATTTTTTGTATAAACTGGAATGTGTTGAGCAGTTACCTCTGTTTTACACGTAAACATTTCAGAGCATTAGCCATCAATTTTATTTGTGTATAAATGTCATATTTTAATATTGCTCGCATTGCTTTGTTCTGTAGTTTTGTGTAGTCTTTCCATTTGTTCTCCAGTGCAGCATATGTATATCATTTATTGTGCCAAATTCGAAATTCGGTATTATCATAGTATTAAATACCGGGTTATCAATTTCGTGGTCTCAAAAGTATGGGACTGGAATTCGACATCTGTCAAACTAAGTTGCTAAACCAATTTTTTTCTTTTAAGTTGAAAGTGTGGCGTTGACAAAAATGGATCGCTTAACTATCACACAACGCATACAAATTATCAAAACTTACTACAAAAATGGTGATTCTGTCAACGTTCAAACTTTATAATAAAAAAGAAATATCATGAAAAAAATATTTTATACTTATCTGTTTTATTTACGTTTACTTTTGAAACCGCAAAATGCATAATAGTATATTTATAGCGGTAATAGTGGATACTTTATTTCGTATACGTTGAAAGAAACCAATTTTCTTTCCTATTTTTTTGCAATGTAATCAATTTGTTCATTAAATTTTAATTTTTCATCTATAATAAATCCGAGGTATATAATTTGATTCATTTTCTCTATTACATTATCATTTATTTTAAAAACTGTATTATTATTGGAATTAATTTGTATTTATGTTAATTTAATTTTTACATATAGGAAAGATCAGTACTTTATGGGTTTAAGTTTTCCTACAATAAGCTCATCCGGGCCCAATGGATCCATCATTCACTATCACCCAGCAGAAGAAACTAAACGACAAATTAATGATAAGGAAATATACCTGTGTGATTCGGGAGCTCAGTATCTGTAAGTTTTAATCCAAATTGTGTGTATGTTGTAAAATATATCACATAGTACAACTATGCAAATTTAAAGGGATGGTACTACAGATGTGACTAGAACTATTCATTTTGGGAATCCGACCGATTTTGAAAAGGAGTGTTACACAAGGGTTTTAAAAGGCCAGTTGTCATTAGGATCCACAGTATTTCCAAAAAAAGTGAAGGTAAATAATTTGTTGTTAATAAATTCCTTATTTTACTGTACCTTATGAGTAATTCTTTTTTCCGATTCACATTTTTTTTATTACCCTCCTTAAGTAATATTCATACTTTTCTCTCACCATCTTAATCAACGCCAGGTTGTTTCTAGATGTTTCAAATGCATGCCTATCCCCAAATATTTTTGTAACTCTAATATTTTTTGTCAGAATATAAATATTACTGTTTTATTTGTTTGGTGTCACAACCAAGCCATTTTAAAAAGGGAACGACATTTAAAAGGCCTATAAAAAATAACACAATTTTATTTTATTTATATAATTTTAATCAAGTTTTCTTAATACATATTTCCAACTTGAGGCGGCCGTCTATTGTCACATAAAAAGTAGTATTGTACAAGGAAAAACTTCTGTAGATGTTGCTGAAGCAAATTGAATTTAATTCACATAGAGGCAAATTTTTAATATACTTACATACATACTGCACGGGTATGTTTGAAACGATCTTCAAGACATTCTAAAATTTTCAAACACACTTCCAACTAATTCATAAAGCCTGGTATTGAGTTCAACATTTCGTACGAAAAGCTGCCAAATTGCATATAAAAATGTTTCGTACGAAATGTTTGTGAAAAAATGTTTCAAAAGTAGTACTCTGTTCTTGCTGAGAAAAACATGTGAAATCTACATATCAACATTTTTTCTAACTGCAACAAGTTTCTGTCAACATATTGATTCATGTACGGAATAACATAGTCAACATTTCTTTCGAACGAAATATAGGGTGTTTTTTATTGAGGTATAGAACTTGAAGTTGGCATCACTTTTTTAACTGGCGGCCATTTTGTCAGCTGTCAAGTGATTAATATTTAGTTTGGTTTGCCATTTAATCATGAACAGGTTGACAAAAGAATAACGCTTGCAAATCGTGCATATTTATTTCGAAAATAATGGTTCAGTTCGCGAAGTTTACCGCAAGCTCCGTCCATTTTATGGTCGACATAATCGTCCATCAGAGCAATTAATTCGGTTAACCATGGATCGTTTTCGCACTACGTTTACTCTATGTGATAATACGCATCCGCAGAGACGTCGAACAGTGCGCACCGAAGAAACAATTGCCGCTGTAGAGCAAAGTGTTGAAGAGAACCCGAATGAATCGATTCGCCACCGTGCACAGCAATTGGAGCTTTATCCATCAACTTTATGGAAGATGTTGCGCAAAGATCTTGGCTTGCGACCTTACAAGATCCAGCTTGTGCAAGAATTAAAGCCGCGAGACCATGCAATGCGTCGTGATTTTGGTGTATGGGCCGAAAATGAGATTGATCTCGATGCTGATTTTCATCACAAAATTTTGTTCAGTGATGAGGCTCATTTTTGTTTGAATGGCTACGTCAAGAAGCAAAATTGCCGCATTTGGAGTGAAGAGAATCCACATGAGACCCTTGAGACGCCATTACATACACAAAAACTGACTGTTTGGTGTGCTCTATGGGCTGGTGGAGTCATTGGGCCATACTTCTTCCGAAATAATGCTGGAGAATCAGTTACCCTTAATGGAGACCGGTATAGAGCCATGATAACCGACTATTTTGTTCCCGAATTGGATGGCATGAATGTGGATGAGTTGTGGTTCCAACAAGACGGCGCTACATGCCACACAGCGCACGTCACAATCGATTTATTGAAGGAAATATTCGATGAGCGCATAATTTCGCGGAATGGACCTGTCAATTGGCCACCAAGATCGTGTGATTTGACACCATTGGATTATTTTCTTTGGGCATATGTGAAGTCGCTCGTCTACGCCAACAAACCAGAAACGTTAGGGGACTTGGAAGCCAACATTCGTGGCGTTATTGCCAACATACGGCCCCATATGCTCGAAAAAGTGGTTGAAAATTGGACCTGTAGAATTGGCTTTATTTGAGCTAGCCGCGGCGGCCACATGCCCGAAATCATATTTAAACATTAATGGCATAAAATTATCCTTCCAATAAAGCCAAATTGATGGACATTAAACCGATTTTCTTGTGTTTTATTTCAATTCGAAGTTCTATACCTCTAAAAAAACACCCTGTAAAATAAATTTACACCAGCCTACAATAATTTTTTTTTTATTATAATGAGCAGGATTTTATAATAGAGTTTTTACTGTTGACATAGCTTTGGTGTTGGGTTATTTAGAGTTATATTGGATATTCGAATTATTATAGGTGGTCTTTTGCAATTTCTCTATATAAAATGCATGATATATCATTATAATTTCAACTCACTGCACAGCAGTTGGACTGTTAAAGATTGCATAAAAAGTGCAGGTCTTAAAAAGAAAAACTGAAAAATTAAAATACATGTATTTATCAGAAAACGCTTTAATTAGATCAAAGTTAACTGCAATGAATATTTTTTGGTAATTAAAGAAGAAATGATGTCCGTGAAGGAATAGTACACTAGCCAAACTGAACAATTGTTTTCGACTCCAGCTACGGTAGTCTCATCAGAGTTCTTTGTGTCCTGTGCATATTCAGGACCAAACATCAACTATTTAACTCACACTTTTCTGGAAATCGCATACTGAAATTATTACCGTATGTACATATACTTGTATGAGTTAGTCGAAGTAAAGTCACACAACAGTTTCTATCATATTCTCCTTTTCTTACCATCATTGCTGTTCTTGTAATTGTCATCTTATTTGGATGAAACAGAATTACAAATTTATTTTGTTTTTGCCCTTTGTTCCACCTTATCCACATTAGTCGACATGAATGATATGTACGACGGTGGTCGTGGTGGTTAGAGCGCAGCGCCATAGCCGGGCGCAATTTATGTTAAGTGCTGAAGACTCGGGTTCGAGCCCCAGGAAAGGACATCACGGACATCATTTCTTCTTTAATTACCAAAAAATATTCATTGCAGTTAACTTTGATCTAATTAAAGCGTTTTCTGATAAAAACAAAATTAAATTGATCACACCTTTCCTGGGGCTCGAACCCGAGTCTTCAGCACTTAACATAAAATACATGTAGATTCTGAGCCCCAAACGAAAGTTCTTGTCAAAAGCAACAAAAAAAAATATTTTTTTGAACTGTGTTATTTGTTGTGTATAAAGGTGATGCATGCTTTTAGGGATATATGTTGCATGTCAAATTTTTCGAATGGAAAAATAAATGTAGCTAAACTTTTTTCACAAAATTGAACTCAATACATACATACATAACTGGCCTTTACAACCCTGTGTCAGGATTACGGCCTAGCTTCTCGCAGCACTCATGTTGTGTGTGTCAATTTTTATCCATGAGTACCGGGACCTACAGTTTAATGTCGACTCCGAACGACAGACTTGAGAAGCTTGTTCATGGCAATCAGTAGTTACTCTCAGAGCTTTTGCCAGAAGACTGCTGAGAGGTAGTCACCGAAAGAAATATTTTTTTAATATTTCTTTTTTTTTTTTTTTTGAAGATGTCAGAGCCTGGAGTCGAACCCAGAGCCTATGTCTTAGTAAGCCAACACACTAACCACTAGACCACGGCGACTACTACTCAATGCCAGGCTTAAAAGCGAAACGAATAAAACAAACGTAAAAAGTGATTGTTGTCGTTAGAATGTTAATAATGAGAGAATAGAGTCAAGAGAGTATGGAGACATGAGAGACATGAAACATAAGCGTTAGAATGGAATGTCTTGTTTGTAATATGATAGAGAAGAATTTCTTTTACTGGTATTATAAGTACTAAAGAACTGAATAATAATAAGTAATGAACTGAATATTTTTTATGTTATTTTTCTTTATATTTTTGGCTTAATTTTTAAAAATACATACATGGATATTTACAAAAACTTAAAAAAAAAGTATAAATAAATTACATATTCAAAAAGTAATTGTTTTTTTTGCCTTTAAATACTTTAATATACACAGACTATTCTTCTTGCTAGATTTCAATTTGTTTGTTTTTATTCGCTTGTTTGTACTACAAACTATCGCACTTACTTCAATACATGCTTTCATTCACAAAGGAAATTCAAGACATTCGAATGTCTCCATAATAATTGAGAATTATGAGAGTAAATTTAGATTTATTCAATTCTATTCGTTTATTGAGGCTATTCGTTTCGTTTCGTTGGCTGCAAAACGAATAGAATGAATATTTGTTTCGATGCTTGAATTTACTCTCAATTAGAGTTCACTTCTTGAATCATTCTAAATAGGCAGAAAAGCAAAACATTCATGCAGACCTTTAATACATACGTATGTATGAATCTGATTAATATTTCAAAAAGTTGTAACTGTAATGGCAACAAGTGTATAAATCAAAAAGTCGTGTTTATATCTTTAATTTAAAAAAGTAAATTAGAACGAAATATTGTAAACAATAATGACTCGTCGAAAATAAAAACTGCTATTATTTTAATACTTTTTATATAATCCAAATTCGCATATATTTTTTTAAGGTTAAATCGAAAAATTGGTTATTAAGAATTCAATAATCTTCTATAGATAAAGCTTTTTGTCAGTCCTGTATTATTATTATATTTTTTTTTGTTTTGCTTAAGGCCAGCCTCAGGGTATGACCCCTACTCTTGCAGTATATTGTGCTGGTCTAGGAAAATATGCAAAGCAGCTGGACTATTAGGGATGGCATAAAAAGTACAGGTCCTAAAAAGAAGAGCTGAAAAACTAAAATACATGTAAATTCTGAGACCCAAATGAAAGTGAAATCAGTTTTTGTCATAAGCAACAAAAAAATAATTTTTTGTATGCCACATTTTTTTCTACAAAAATGAACACAACGTCAGGCCTTACATAAAAAACAATGTTCAAAGTTAACAGATGTTTCGCGTTGAAAACTATTTCGATGCGCTAAAAAACCTGTATCATTGCCAATACTATGTCTAATGTGTTTATAAACACTCCACATTGCAGTGTTGGATTGCAAACTGCATTTATAAAGACAGACATATATATTTATATATGTATATATGTTTGGTGTGACCACAAAATAAAAATATTTTCCTAACATGACTGTAGTTTATCAAGATTATTAATTTAAAAAATTTTCATTTTTATTTTTGCCTTTTATTGTATTTTATAGGGACAAGTTTTAGATACATTAGCCCGAAAGGCTCTTTGGGATATTGGTCTAGACTATGGTCATGGTACAGGTCACGGAGTTGGACACTTTTTAAATGTTCATGAAGGTCCTATGGGTGTTGGTATTCGTTTGATGCCCGACGATCCAGGTCTACAGGAAAATATGGTGATATCCAATGGTAAGATGATATATAATGCGATTAAGTTATAATTATTAATATAATAATACATATATAATATTCTTATAAATTAAGTTTTATACAGTAATCCTTCGAACTGCGCGGTAGATACGTTCTAAAAACAGCGCTCAATCCGAAATCGCGCACTGTGAAACCTAATTTGTACGAAATTAGGGGGATACGTTTCAAATCCTAAAATTATTATGAAAATTTTAAATTTAAACTAAGAAGATAACTAAAAAAAGACTTTATTCAATATTAACATAAACAAAAAAAAAAAAAAAATATAAATAAATAAATAAAAATTATAAATTAATTCATAAAAATTAAACAAAAAAAAATCTTGAAATCAGTTCATTGTACATAGTATGTATGTACATAATTAAAATGTAAATATGTAATTAAAAAAAATCTTTAAATAAGTTAATTTTCATTTTCTGATGAATTTGTTCTATTTTCCTCGAATGCTTTTGTAAAAAAACTTGTTAATAGTGATTGCTTAATAGTATCTCTTGAACTGTAAAGTTCTTTATACGGCGCTAAAGCTTCCGTCAAATGGTCAGGTCAGTCATGCTCAAGAATTCAGTTTCATACCACGCGAAGTAGAAGACAGAATTTGGTTGCTGCGACGTCGTAGGGTACAACAGGGATGCGTAAGTTAAACTTGGTTTTTTTCTGCTACACACACAATCACAATATGGGATAGTAGTGTGCACATCACTGATATATTTATGTACATATTTTGCACGAAATATGTATGTACGCAAAACAAAAAAAAAAAACCGCGCTGCTACGATACTTTTGCCGCGCAATGCGAAATTTTGGTGGTAAAAATAAAAACGCGCAAGTCCGAAACCGCTCAGTCAGAAACCGCGCAGTTCGAGGGATTACTGTACTTCTAATATAAAAAACCACTAAGTAAAAAGATTTTAAAAATTGTTTCCAATATTGCCAGTAGTTTAAATTTTATAACGTTGTAAAGTAATGATACGTTGTTTGAAGTCATAAAAAGCTGCATGCACCTTATCCATTGGAATATTGGCTACAGCACGAACCAGAAACTGTATACAGCCATAATTACATTTTTGTTATTTTTGTTTCTTGTATTTCATGTATTTTGCTTATGTTCCATGTATTCTTAAAATATATTATGACGCCATCCGTTCGTGTTGAATTAGAAAATGACACATATTGATCGTAATTATGCAATCGATATTCTTGTTCAATATTATCCCTTGTTATAGTGTCTCAGATAGTATAATATATTCAGGTTCTTTTCTTTAGAGCTGCTATTATTTCTAATTGGTCAAAGTTATTTATTAGACCGTAACCATTTGTGTATGTACCAGTAATATTCTTTGGTTAGTAAACATTAAATCCCATATTTCTTATTTTTATCTTACTCATGGTACTGTAGTTTTGATCAAGTCCCAAATTAAGTTTTTCATTTGTCTTGATACAATTTATACATTTTTGAATAGTTTCCTTGCTACATTCACTTCGCTTGTGCATTCCATGGCATTTATGGCATGTGTCTTGTTTTCGACATTCACTTATTCCTAATACATCGGTGCCATCAAAAACTCTACATTATTCCTGGGCTAACAAGACTTTAGTGTATGATTCGTGATCCAATACAATCTTTGCATTATAAATTATTCTGTGATTTTTTCAATTTCATATGTCTTAACTATTTTCATCTCACTATCTTAATATTTCATTTTGCTTTTTAATTTTATTAGTTAACTGATCATGTGAGTATTTAAATGTCATATCCGTTACAATAATACTCATGCGAACATCATTTGGTACTTTAATTTCACAATCTGCGCCCATTTCATTCTGTATGGCGGTTTTTATTTTCTCTCTTTCTTCATTACTTTCACTTTGAATAATTAGTGTTCCATTACTCCTGTGCCTCGTTTCTGTATTACTCGACTCGAGTAATATCTCACATGAAACGAGAAAAATGAAACAAAAACGATGTGAATTGACACAAAAAGTGATGTGTCTCACATAAGTGTTTCTGTATGTAAAATAATGCGAGTACTATCTGTCATTTATGTCATTTTCCAATTATTAGTTGTGTTCATTTACTTTACTTGCAAAAACTAGTAACGAGAGAGTAAAAAGAAATTATGCTCAATTGCTCTCAAAAATACTAAAAAGTAAATGAACACTTTACCAGCAAAAATTTGCAAGCAAAAATAGTGGTGTAATATTTAGAATTACATGAGTAGTTAAATAGCTACTCCTGGGAAAATTGTATTCATTGCTATAAAAAGAATGCGATTTTAGACATTTATCAATGTTTATTTTTAATAATATTAATAAAGAATTTAAGAAAAAACAGAAAAGGTTTTCGATTTATGTACATATATTAAAAGTATAAATTCCTTAAGATAAAAGTACATACCACTGTTTTGAACGTTAGGGGTTTGATGATTCTGTTAAAAAAAAGTTGGAACAGTATATTTTCGTAAAGCGGGTTACGCAAAAACAAATTTAATTGAAAAGGTTAAAAACATAAAGACATAAAAAGTTATATACACAATTATTTCGAAAGCTAGCCTCAAAAGTCTGGTGTGTAATATAACGTTTTTAAAGTGTTCCAAGTATCAAACGCCTAACGTTCAAGACGCGTGTTAATTACTCTTCATTCGTAAAAGACCTCTGATTCATAAAAAATGCTTCTGTTTTTTTTTTTTTTTTTTTTCAACAAAATTTAATACACAGTGTTAATTCAGAAATGTATTCGCAAAAGAGTTAAAAAAAATGAATTTTTATAAACTCAAAATTTCTAGCAAAATTTTTTTCAATTTGTTAATTCAGAAATGTTTTTTAAAAAAATATAAGTTATATGTATAAATCTACATTGTATAGGAGATTTTTATTTAAAAAATTCTTTTATTTTGCATATTTTGTTTGTGATATATTTCTGAACTAATTGGGTTGTCTACCGGCATAATGCAAAGTATCGGGTATCTAGGTACTTATAATATTTACAATACTAAAACCATCAGCTGGTCTGTGAAAAGTGACCAAAATAAATACATACATAAATCGAAAAAATTCCTTTGGAAAAATTCTCTAAATTTTAGACATAAATGTTTATATATATCTTTTGAAATCCTAAAGTGCCTCTTAAACCTCTCATCTGTGTATGTTGGTATTACATCTTCAAAATACTTTTTTATGCAGTTTCTTAATTTTTTTCAAAGAATTTTTATATTCTTTCATTATATTTAACTACAAATTCAGAGCTTTTTGAGCTGGCACCAAACACTCAATTGTTTCAAAATCGTTATCACAGTCCGAATCACTTGATGAAGATTCTACTACTGCAAAAATTAGCTGGTAAACATATTAAAAACAATTAATTCTAAAATTGGAAGCCACTTCCATTTCCTGCAACATCTGCTGACGTTAATGTTCTAGACCCTGTGTTACTTAATTCAATTCCTTTAGACATCTTATTTTGATGCTGCTGATCCCAACCCAAACAAATACTGATTTTTTATAGAATAAATACATTATATCCGTTTACAAATTTACATTTATTTACAATTTCTTAAATTTCATAAAATATTTCTTTATTTTCAGCTTTGTAAACATAAACAGAAAACAGCTGTTTGAAAAATTCTTACAAGTAAAAATTTTACTAGTAACAATTTGCAAAAATTTTTTTCTCTCTCAATTTCTTACTCTCTTTCGACGCTCTCTCGTTGCAAATTTTTTGAGTTAATGAACACTTTCCAGTAACAATTGTTACAAATTTGTAACAATTTTAACTTGTTGAACACACCTATTATTGGAAAAATGTGAGTAAAAGTGTTTCTGTATCTTTATTTTGTGAAAACTGAACCGAATGAAGTGTCAAAATAAGCCGCATATTAAAACGGTGCGAAAAGTGTTTTGCAAACAAAAATAAAAACAATTTTTGTATTTTGTGCCTTTTTTTAATTATATTGTGTGGCATTTTAAAATAATATTGTGTGGCTTTTTTACTAAAAACAATATTGCGTAGCTTTTTTTAATAAAAATAATATTGTATGAATGATTTTTTTTATTAAAACTACAAGTAATATTTTGTGGCTATTATTTATTCAAAAAAGAACAAAAATACATACATAAATAATGTTATTAAGTTCTGTTTAGCGCAAATGTATATATTTTTCCTTTTTATAGTTTTGCATTTCTCTTTATATAATTTTTTTATTGGTTTGTTTACATTTTTCTCCAGGGTTGTCAGATAGTTTTCAATTTTCATCCCCGATTTTAAAATTCACATCCTCAAAAATCCCCACAGAAACTGTATCAATAATTTTGCATAGATACATATGCTTTGATGTAGGTATAAATACACTGCCGATCACTTGAATAGGTTTAATAATTTTTGCTCTTATATTTTAATTTTTCTTCATATAAACTTTAGGAGAATAATTTTTTTTTCACTTAAATTAAGAGATATTATGAATAATCATATTTTAGGAAGAAAAGAATAACGGTACAATAAATAAAAATTTGTTATTTTTTGATTTTACTTCAAAATGCTGCGAAAACAGGTGTAGAGTTTGGGTCACTTGAATAGGTTCAATAGGAATAAAATTAGTTTGCTTTTGACCATCGATAGTATAATTAAAATTTTAAATATTTGTGAGTTATTGCAATAATATTTTATATATTTTACGTAAAATGGGGCGTAGCAAGGGATTAACTGAAGAAGGAAGAGATAAAATTAAAGCATTCAATGAAACTGGCTTAAGCCATAGGAATATCGACAAAAAAATTTATCGCAGCCAAAATGTTGTAAGTAATTTTTTAAGAAATCTGTCCGATTAGTATAAAAACATGAAAGGGCTGACGAAAAAAGCCACAACAGAAGCGGACAGAAGAGTTAATGTAAGAGCTGCCTCAAATTCGAGCGATTTTGCTGCAAAAATTAGACAAAAATTGGGTATCACAGCTATCATAGGCACTGTAAGATGTGTTATTCGACGTTCTAAACATTTAAGGAGATTAAAAATTAAAAAAAACATCTTTTATTGCTGCTCGTAAAGCGACACGGTCTCATTTTTCACGAGAACACATGAACGATAAAAATGAGTGGTATCGTGTTGCCTTCTCAGACGAAAAAAATGTTTAACTTGGAAGGTCCGGATGGATACAACTACTATTTTCACGACCAACATAAGGAGGAACGCTACCTTAGTCGTTTCGTCTCTGTGAGGGAAGTGTAATGGTGTGGGTGGCGATTTCATATTATGGTACATTTGTGCTTCAATTCCTCACATCAAAAATGAACGCGAATAATTACAAAACAGTACTTGAAAAGGTGTTTCCATATTTTTCTACTATTTTTAGACCAATTCTTTGGATATTTAAACAAAATAATGCCCCGATACCCAATGCCAGGTTTGTAAAAGTGTGGATTTAAAGCCAAAATGTCGATATGTTGATGGGGCCACTATATTCCCATGTCTTAAATATTATAGAAAATGTATGGGGCTTGCTTTCTCGCAAAGTCTACGAGTCCGGCAGACAATACGAAACCAAATAGGCTTTCATTGGAAGAATTAAAAAAGCTTGGTCCAAAAATTTTGTTATCATTAATTGAAAACCTTTATAGCTCCCTCCTAAATGGTATTCTTGAAGTTATATCGAATAAAGGAGGATATACTCCTTAAAAAATCATCAAGCATTGTAAGAAATCTTAAAAAATTAAAAAAGGTTTACAAAAAAATCATTTTTTTTTTTAATTTTTTAAATTAATGATAGTGAACCTATTCAGATGACCCAAAAAATTGTGCTGAAAATCATATTCGTTTTGGGAAAAAATCACTAAAATTCAGTTATTAATTATTAAAGCATTTTTTTTTATTGTAAACACACATAATCCAATATGTTACCATTTTAGAAAATAATATAACTAAAAACTTAATTACTTTTAGAAAAAAATTAATTTGAATGTAATGAAAATAGTAAACCTATTCATGTGAGCGGCAGTGTATATACTATTTTACAAAGGTCAATATTAATTATGTAAACTGAATGCAATATATACTATTTTATTTGATATGTATGTCTATTTACAGTGGTGTTCTATAAAAAATATTGACCATGTTCTAGCATCTTTGTGACCAAAAAACTTTAGAATAATGTGATTAATATTTTTGTTTGTTTCTATATCAATTATAAAGTAAATAAAATGAAAAACATAAAATTTCCCAAGATCAAAACTTAAAAAACCATGTTAAAATTAATTAATTTTGCCTGTTCAAAAAAATATACTCATCAAATTTGATGGCCTAAAAGAAAAATTTTTTTATTAATGAAACCAAATAACTACTATTCTGTAGTTAGTGGAATTACCCTTGTTTTAAATAAGGTCCCAAAATCGTTTTCGCATTGAGTCCACAAGTCTTTAAAACATATTGATTGCAATGTTTTTGCACACATCTTTAACAAATTCCCACAAAGTTCCTTATTAGAAGGGTTTTTCCTATTTTTTCAATTCTACATAGATGTCCTGTGCCATAGTATGAAAAACATTGCCATACCATTCAGAAGTAGTTTAACTAAAAGGAGACCCTCAAATACTAAATTCCTACGCAATAAGATCGGTGGGGGAAATATAATAGTATAGAGATGTTTTTGTTTATATGAGAAAATAAACCAAACTAAAAAGTATGAAGTTTAAACAAGTCATCCTTATAAATTCATACTTTCATCGGAAATTCTTTCACTGTGTGTTTCAAATGAAAGAAATCTATAATATATAATTAAATAAGCAACCAAATTGTAAAAACCGTCAAACATTTGTCGTTTATCCACAATTAAATCCCCATCCACAAATGAATTTTTTTATCCCCATTTCAGAAAAAAATCCCAATTTTGGTGATAAATTCCCTAATCTGACAACACTGTTTTTCACAATTAATGTTTTTTTTTTTGACGTTTTGCTTTCGTTTCACACATTTAAACTGGAAATATTCCCGTTGGAAAAGAGTTTGTTTTGATTGTTTTCGCCTGCAGATACAGAAACACTTTTTTAACGACGATTCGAAAAACGATGGGATTTTTTGTTTCAACACACATGTGAGTAATTTCTCGAGTCGAGTAATACAGAAACGAGGCACTGTTTTCGCCGTTAGTTATTTTAAAGTTTATTGGATCTGCCCTGTTATTTAAGTCGCTTTGAGTTTTCTCTATTTTCTGTTTTTCTTTCGGTTTAATAATTAATGGTAACTGTTTTTAACTTACTTACTTACTTAGGTGGCCATAACAACCCGTTAACGGGTTTCGGCCTGCCTTAACACTAGTCTCCAGGCGTCTCTGCTAAGCGCGCGCCTTCTCCAGTTGGTCACACCAATTGACGACAGGGCTTCATCAACTTGGCCCTTCCAACGTAAACACGGTCGTCCTCTACGCCGACGTCCAGTGACCTTCGCATCGAAAACTTTTCTCGCTGGAGCAGATTCATCCATCCGAACAATATGGCCGAGCCAGCGTAGCCGCTGGATGTTAATGCGCTGAACAATGCCTACATCGCCGAGGAGCTCATACAGCTCGTGGTTGGTTCTAATGCGAAACTCATCGCCATGCCTTAGAGGACCTTACGAAGAACTTTTCTCTCGAATACTCCCAAGACTGCTGCATCGGCACAAGACAGCGTCTATGCTTCCGCACCATAGAGAAGCACCGGAAGAATGAGCGACTTATAGAGTACTAATTTCGTCGCACGAGAGATGTCTCTATTACTAAACTGCCTATTGAGACCGTAGTAGCACCTGTTGGCCAATGTGATTCTTCGTTTGATCTCCAGACTGACATCATTCTTGCTGGTAATGGCGGTGCCAAGGTAGATGAACTCCTTGACCACATCGAATGTATAGTTGCCGGCTGTAACCTGGGAGCCGATGCGATCAACATTCCTACTCGTCGACAACATGTACTTTATCTTGCTCTCATTTACCGCCAGACCCATTTTTGCAGACTCTCGTTCAACAGCATTAAAGTCTGCGGTGACATCTCGCTTGGTATGCCCAATGATGTCTATATCGTCTGCATACGCAAGGAGCTGGACACTTTTGATAAATATAGTGCCATTTCGATGTACACCCGCCTTTCGCAAAACACTCTCCATGACGAAATTGAAGAGGTCGCAAGATAAGGGATCGCCCTGTCTGAAACCTCGCACGGTATTAAAAGGTTCGGAGAGGTCTTTTCCTACCTTGACGGAGCTGCAGGAGTTGCTCAACGTCGTTTTGCACAGTTTTACAAGCTTTGCAGGAATACTGAGCTCAGGCATTGCGGCATGTACGCGATCTCTTATCGGGCTATCGAACGCCGCCTTATAGTCGACAAAAAGGTGGTGTGTGTCGACTTGACTTTCATGGGTCTTCTCCAATTTTGGCGTCATGTGCCGGACACCCATCGTACACTTCCTCGAGTTTTGCGTAAAAAGCATCCTTGACCACATCATCCTTCTCTTCCGTCGGGGCGTGCACGCAGATAAGGCTGATGTTATAAAATTTCGCCATTATGCGGATCGTAGCAATTCTTTCGTTCACAGGGGTGAACTCCGAGACGTGGTGGCGAAGTCTTTTGCTAACTACGAATCCGCAACCAAATTCGTGTTTCTTCTCATGGCAGCTGTAGTAACCTCTGATAAAATTGTACCCTCTTTAAGAGCATCAGCAAATTATCTATTTTTTTGTTTATCATTGGATTCTCCTGTTACTTTTCTAATTTCATTACACAGTTTTTCATTGTTTTCTTCTATTTTGTTCTCATTTCCATTTTCTTTTAACACATCGCTTAGTTTTTTAACCTCTTCCACATATTTTTACATATTCTTGGCGATCTATAAATTTTTTTAAATCTATCCCTCATATCTTCTCTCAATTGCCTCCAACAACTTCTTTATTTCATTTTTATTCTCTTTTAGTGCATATTTAAATTCGTTTTTGTATTCAGTTAGATTTTGCTTATTTTTATAAACACTATTCTGAATGTCTTTTAAAACCATATCAACATTATGGATATATTGAACACAGTCATCGCAAGTATAACGCACGTAGTTGTTCGCCTCTAAAATTTTTTATGAATATTGGTCAATACCCGCACATTTAGTAGAACAATGGAAAACTCTTACATTTACGCACGTTATTCCAGATTCTCCTCTTATAGAGTTTTTATATTTGTAACATTCAGCCATGACCATCTAGATATCACTCTCCTGGCCCTTTTCGTGTTATTTTTACAGTTCTTTTTCTATTTTTTTGCCTGTTCTTTCTTTGATGTTGGAATTTTTTCTTGTTAAAACTATAAATTTTTCTTCAAATACTGCAATATTACTGTAATATTTTCTTAAATCTTTCCGTTCTCACTCAAATACGTGTGTTCTCTTCAACGACCGATAACTAAATTTATTTTATTTATTTATTTATCTATTTATTTATTTAAATGTGAACACAGTACAACAAGATACAATCTTATTTAACAGCACTGGTATGAAATAGGTATAATATAAGGTGTGCGTCACTATAAACTGTAACACATCAAAAGTCAAATAAAAACTGAATGGAGTAAGCTAGAGTTAAAAATAAAACAGTTTTATTTTGCATTTTTATTACAGATTTATATTCTGTATTATTTTATTTAAAAATGAATTTAATTTTATAAAATTTTTTATTTTATTCATTATGCCATCCATAAGCAATGTTATAGTGTTTTCGGTGATTTGTTTGGTACCAGCTGTCCATTTATATCGAAAACTAGTAATGGTTTTGGGAACAGATGTACTCTTCTTTAGTTCTCTTTTGACCAGAGCCCAATATCTTTCAATAGTCCGCAGCTCTGGGCAGTTTGGTGGGTTAGCCTCTTTTGGAACAAAAATCACATTATTTTTATTATACCAGTCTATTGCGCTTTTACTGTAGTGACATGTTGCCAAATCTGGCCAGAAGAATGTTGATATGTTGTGCTGTCTTAGAAATGGGAGCAACCTCTTTTGAAGACACTCTTTAATATAAATATCTGAGTTTATTGATCCCAATGTAACAAACGATGCACTTCTGTTGCCGCAGCTACAAATAGCCTGCCAAACTAGGAACTTTTTGGGAAATTTTGATAGTTTTTTAGTTCGGAACTCTTCAGAAACATTGCCTCTACTATCCGCTACATAAAACTCTTGGCCAGGAAGCTGCGCTAAGTCTGCAAAAACGTAAGTTTCATCATCCATTACACAACATTCGAACTTTTGAAAAAATTCTTTTTTGAGGAGTTTTGCTCTTTTTTTTGCTTCAATATTCTTCTTAGCATTTCTATCCGGAACTTTTTGGACTTTAAATGTTTTAAGGCCAGCTTTAGCTTTAACTCGGCGCACAAAACTTTCCGAACATTGCACGCGCCGGGCCACTTCGCGACCAGAAATGTTTGGAAGAGCCAGCAAAAGTTTCTTAACCTTTTTGGCTTTCGCGTCGATCGTTACCAGTTTTGCTTTACCTGTTCCAGGCTTTCTTTCAATTTTTAGGTCTTTGTTGAACTTTTTGACCACTCTGGAAACACATTGCCTGGTCACGTGGACTTCCCTAGCAACTTTTGTATAACTCCAATATGGTTTTTTTTTGAATTATTTGAATAATTTTTGTATGCACTTGTCTTTGATTATCCATTATGAACTAACTAACAAGTCAAATTTGACAAACTGATACATTTTAAAATCTGACACATTTTTCAAAGATATTGTTATTAAGAAAAATAATTTTGATTAAAGGTGAAAAAAGTTATTAAGAAAAATGGGTGTTACACTTTATAGTGACGCACACCTTAGTATCGAAATAATGTGATAAAAAAAATATTAAAAATAGAGTAAAAGTAGAGTAGAAATAAAAAAAATAAAATAAAACAAAAAAACAATACAGATAATAGAAAATAGTTAAATATGTATATTACTAGAATATTCTAATTAAAATGTGTAAATATTGCAGTTCTGAAGTGCTTAGCATTGCTTAATAACTGTAAATCGTTTGGAAGTTCATTCCAGAGATGAATTGAATTTATATAAAAGTGTCTTTCAGAAAGTAGTTTGTGATATCCAATAACATTAATCTTTCGTCCTCTATTAGGTCTTGAAAAAATTAGCCTTCTATAAAGATATTGGGGTGGGCAGTGTAGACAATTTTGTGCAGATATACAAGTGTACGACGTTTCAACAAATTTTCAAAAGAATTATTGTAAATTTTGTACGAGAATTCAGATATTCTACTAAATCTTGTTCGGCCATAGACATATCTTGCTATATTATTATATGTAATTTTGAGTTTATTTTTGCTCACCGAATCACAACTAGAAAAGAGTTCACTTCCATATAGCAACGTGGGTATGAGGTATGTTTTGGCAAGAATCATACGAATATTAAATGGTGTAAAGTATCGCGTTAGCCAAAGATTACGCAGCATAGCATGAGTTCGGCCACAAACTGCATTAACATGGTTTAACCAGCTGAGATTCTTGTTAAAAATTACTCCAAGATTTTTAGCATTTTGTAAAATTTCTATAGTCGTGTTATCAATCCGATTAGGTGGAAGTGAAGTTGTGGAGTTAACTTTGCCTATAACTAACGCTTTCGATTTTCTTGGATTGATACAGAGACCATTCGTCGACGCCCATTTAAATACATTGTTTAAGCCTTGGTTCAGTTTGGTAGCACAATCATCTATTTGAGACGGCAAGCAGCTAATGTATAGCTGAACATCATCTGCATACATCTGAACATTACAAAATTTCAGTCTTGACGGTAAATCGTTTGAGTAAATGGTATATAGTAGTGGACCAAGTATGGATCCTTGTGGCACACCTCTAGACATTGAAAAACCTTTCGATTTGTTACCACAATGGTACACAAATTGAGTCCTATCCCGTAGGTACGACGATATTAACTTAACAGCGGTGTCAGAAAAATGGCACATGTTTTTAAGTTTTTGAAGTAGGATGGCATGCTCAACAGTGTCAAACGCCTTTGAGTGATCAAGTAAAACTAATATAGATATCATATTGTTATCCGCTTTCGACCGTAACTCCTCGGAAACATCGATAAGTGTAGAAATGCAACTGTGATTCGGTCTGAAACCTGATTGTCTCTCGGAAAGTATATTGTTGTTGTATAAGTATTCACGCATCTGTAGATAAATTAATTTTTCCAGAACTTTAGACAGGTATGGTAATATTGCGATAGGACGAAAGTTTTTATCTTGTTTAGGCACTGGTATAATCTTTGCACACTTCCACATAGCAGGAAAAGTAGAGGTAGTAATTATTGTATTCAATAGATGTGTTATGTTTGAAATCACATACGGCAGAATCAATTTTAAAAACTTGGGATGAATTTCATCATCACCCGTAGAATTAGATTTAATACTAAGAATACTTTTCAAAACGTCTGCCTGTGTAACGTTTCTAAATTCAAAATCGAGTCCAGATATACTATTAGAAACGCCAAATGCCTCAGATGAGTTGTAATATTCCAGGTCAGCAGTAGTTGTTGGTATGTTAGAAAACTGCACGCCAAGCTGATTAACATCAATTGTATTATTGGATTCAATATTATTAGTGACAATTCCCATAGAGCGAATATCTTTCCACTTACTTTTAGTAGAAACAGCCGTTTGGAACTTCCTTGCATAAAAACTTGATTTTGCAGCTCTGATTTTTAAATTTACATCATTCCTACATGCTTTAAAAAAGTTGTAGAGGTCAGGAGTCTTATATCTTTTCCACCTGTAATAAGCATTATTTCTGATGTTGATTAGGGTTCTAATTTCATAATTAAACCAGGGTTTCTCATTAGTTATTTTTTTTACTTTCATTTTAACATATTTTTCAAACAAATATTGTATGTTATGATGTAAAAAAGTGACCTGATCATCCACAGACGGCATCAGAAATGTTTGGTTCCATGGTATCTCAGCTAATTCTACTTCTAATGCGGCATTATCAATGTTATTAAAATCTCTAAACGTTATCACTTGTTCCTTGGTTATTGACTGGAAATCATATGAAATGAAGAGGAGATCGTGTTTCGAAAAGGCAGAAGCAGAAAGTTGGTCAAATAATAGTATCCTATTGGGGTTATCAACGAAACATAAATCAATTAAAGTGCTGGAGGTGGAAGAATAGTGCGTCGGAATTAAGTTGTTTATCAAATGCATACCAATGCCTCTCAAATCACCAACCAATCCAGTTTCGAGTAGAATATTAGCATTGAAGTCTCCAATTAAAACAATATCTGTGAATTCAAGACTCAGAGATGATAATTTTTTTAATAATGGATCTATATTTATTCTATTATTTGGACGATATATTACTCCCAGTAGAAGTTTTTGACCACTGCTAGAGAACTCTAGGAATAAAAATTCTACTTTCTGTGAATTTGTTGCATTTTCCGTTGATGTCATTTCACTATTCCCATTTATTTCATCTTCACATAATCGTCTACATAAAATGGATGATTTGACATATATCGCTACACCACCGGCATTTGACACTCTATCAGAACGAAAAAGTCGATACCCACTTAGGTGATAGTTATTATCATTTACATCAATTCGAAACCAGGTTTCCGAAATGCAAATTATATCGACTGCCGACCCTTCGAATATAAATCGGAATTCATCAATCTTTTTGTGCAAGCTCTGGGCATTGATGTGGCAAATGTTGAAACCGCAAGCTCTTTTAGAAAGTATTCTAACCATAGCGTGAAGGTTTTCCCTAGAATGAACTGTTGTGTTATTATCATGTCTTAACATCATTGTAAAAAACGAATACTATATAATTTGCAATGTAAGCACAAATAAAAAGTTTAACAAATATATAAGTAATCAGTATAGACAATAGTAATTTAAAATTTACATTATAATAAATATTGCGGAACATATTGCTTAATAAATAATATTTTAATAGAAATATTTTACAAAACAAAGGTGATTTTAATTTTCTGAAAAAGTATTTAATTTCCTTGTGGCGGACGAAACATCTTATGTAACGTTGTTAAATCGTCTATATGTATGGGTTCATTTTCTCCGTTCTTTTTTATAAAAACAAGGCCTCTATTAATAAAAGCAGATGATATTATCTTACTTTTTTTCAAACGTCGGGCTTGTTGCAATATACGATGATTTTCAAGTGACAAGTTTTCATTAATATAGAAGGGAACCATACTATCAAATCCAATATTATTCAGTCGTAGGACTTCTTTGTTAGATTTTAAGTAACTAGTTATAGACCTTAGCACAAAATTTCTATCATACGGGCTTTTGAATTTAATTATGATATCAGGATCAGTTACTTCTTTTTTAGATTTATTGGTATTTGATTTTTCCAGATGTTGCCGTTTGGTATTTAGACGAAATATAGCTTTAACATTAGGAGCATTTATGTTTGGCATTTGGCACAGTTTTGAATAAATATCAAAAAGATTTTCATCCTTTACAAAGGGGACACCACTTATGCGTAAATCACGCGCAACAATTGAATTAACTTGATGCCTTACTTGCTTTTTTAAAGATAAAATTTCTTGTTTTAAATCATCATTTTCATTCGTTAGTGCTACTATTTTACTCGACACTGTATTAGTTATATCTTTTACAGCTGTTTCTATATTAAGCACTCTCTCAGTTAGATTATTTACCTCACTCATCGCAATATTTAACTTTTTATCTATTTCACATAAGAGATGATTTTCACATTCTCGAAACATTGTTTGCATTGTTGTTTTTAATTGTTCGGTTAATTTATCAAATCTCTTATCCATTACTTGCAAAATTCGGAGTGGAGAGTTGGCATTAGCTAAATTAAGAGAATCACTTCGTAGATATCGAACATTTTTAGGAGTGATTTCAATCGCAGCTTCTCTTTGGCATTTTTACGAAGTGGATTCTTTTTGTTTATACATATTTGTTTTTTTTATTGCCCTTTTTTATTTTTGTTTTGAAAGAATAAGTTATTGTATATATAAAGAATAATTTTGACTTATTTTATTTTGTTTTGAGCTGTGTTGTTTGTGTAATGTATCGGTATGCTTTATGATTGATTTGTTGTTTTAATTTAATTTCGGTATATTTAAAAAAAAAAATATGTAGATATAATTGTTTTTTTTTTTGTGTACGTTGTTTGTTTGTTGTTATTTTAATATTCTGATGAAAACAATATTGTTGATGACTAATAGGGATTTTCTGTTTTGAGTTTGATTATTGTTTTGTAATTTTATTCTGTTGGTTTTAATATTTAACTGTTGAGTATGGATTGTTCCTTCTTACAAGAATTATTTAAAATATTATCAAAAAAAAAAAAAAAATCCAAAAAATAAAGAAAACGTCCGATACACATGTGCACTCGTCAGCAGTTCAATATATTAAATTTCGCACCAAATTTACATTGTTGGACATTAAACCACCAACATGCTTACGTAGAGTGCGAAATAAAGAAAATATCGCAGCTGTATCGGCCATGTTAATGATGGCCAAATTAATTATCGATTCGTCGCCTGTGAGCGCCACCATGAGATGATATCCAACTTTTTTCTTGCCCAAAATGCAAGAGGTTGACTTGCATGACATTTGGTTCCAACAAGACCGGTCAATTGGCCGCCTAGATCGTGCGATTTAACGCCTTTAGACTATTTTTTGTGGGGCTATGTTAAAGCTCATGTCTATACAGCAAAGCCCGCTTCAATTGACGCATTGGAAGACAACATTGGCACATTTATTCGTAAGATAGCGGCCGAAATGTTGGAAAGAGTGTGCCAAAATTGGACTAAGGGGATGGGCCATTTAAGGCGAAGTCACGCACAACATTTGCATGAAATAGTTTCAAACATTATATTATATGGACCGTACTATCGATTCAAATAAAGATTTAATAAATTTTTCTGAATTTTTTTTTAACTTTCCTATAGCTCTTAAAAAATCGCACTTTACATCTACTAAAAAATAACACCACACAAAACTTTTACTGTAATTTTTTATTTGTGTTCTTCAAAAGCCAACAATTTTTTTTAAAGTTAATTTTTTTATTATTATTTTGAAGGTTGCGCTTGGTTATATTCAGATGTAATAAAAGCGTTGTTTACTTACACTATTTATCCAGAAGATCCCGATCGTAATCCCTAATGCATTTGTCTCATTAGTACTTTTGATTAGTGCTATCGCTATTGGACTTTTTAAATTAGTAACATGTAGTGAAACTGTTTTACTTACGTTACATTTAAACGAATCGATAAGAATAGGCGTCAATTTCCAGGATTATATTTTTTTGAAGCCAAGTACAGGCTGTCCCAAAACTAAACGTCAAGCCGAAACAGGGTGACAGAATTGATTGAAACCATCATGAGAAGGGTCAGAAAAAAATCTATCCCATGCAGTTTGAAAATTATGGAAATTTAATGAAAACCTAGAAATTTGAAAGGCCCTCCTTTAAAAAAAATTTACTAAAGTGCCTCGCCATCAAAACTGCAACTTGTTTCATCAACTAAAAGGCGCATAATATTCAGTAAGGGACAAAATCGTTCACGAAATTCAATTTATTGAGAACTTATTCAAAATTCTTTGTTTTAATACATGTTCAGACAAACTTTTTAATTAAATTTAATACATTATTTATCCTTAATATAAAATTAAAAAAAGACTTTAAATAAATAAAGAAACTTGTTGATTTAAAATACACTTATACGAAAATTCAAGTGTGAACAATGAAGGGAAAATTCACTTTTTGTGGGCTCTAATATTTTGTGTGCCCTCCGCGTGCTTTTTTTACTGGTTTGATTCTCTTTGGCATGCTTTTTACAAGGTTATTGAGAGTTTTCGAATTGATTCTCTCCCAGGCTTCAATAAAACGGTCCCAAAAATCGTCTACGGTTTTATGTGGTTCTTTTGTTGAAAAAAATCTTCCTTTTTAGGATGGACCACAGATGTTCGATTGGGTTAACGTCCGGGGACTGGTATGGCCAATCTAAAAGTTTAATACCATTTTCTTCAACCCAGTTCTTTGTTATTTTTGCTGTATGTTTCGGGTAGTTGTCTTGCATAAATGTATCATTTTGACCCGGTTTCAAACCAAATATATCGAGACTTGGTAGATATGAATCTTCCAAAATGGTAATGTAGTCCTTCGCACACATTTTGCCTCTTATATGTCGAAGTACCCCAAGTTGATTTCCACGAAAACATCCCCATGCCATCAAAGATCCACCTCCGAATTTCATCATCTGGAATATGTTTCGTTCCTTTAGTCCAACACTTTTGTTAACCCATGTCCATTGACGCTCATCTGAATCGATTCGTTTAATTTTGGTCTCATCTGACCATGTAACACGCATCCAGTCTTCAGTCGTAAAATTCTGGAACTTATTCGCAAACTCGAGTCGTTTTTTCCGGTTACTCTCACTTAAAAGCGGTTTTTTGGGCTTCGCTCTCGCTACTAATCCACTAGTTGTTAGACTTCTACGTAGAGTTTTGGTACTTACAGATAAATTATGTTCTTTATTTAAAATTTGCTTAATCTCAACTGCAGCATTAGCTTTACCAGTCACAATTAATCGCTTAGCTTCTCGATCATCCGCCTGTGAAAGCTTTTTTGGTCGTCCTGATGCATTGCTTTTGATCTCCAAATGGGACGGTTTTTTTACTTTGTTAATAAATCCAAACGATATGTTATACTTTTGAGCAATCTTACGATATGTAACTCCTACCACCAAATCATTTGCCACATTTTATTTTAGGAGGGCAGACTTAGCTTTTGCCGTTTTAAAAAACTGCACAAAATCACATCTTTTTAGAAAATTTTTTTAATATACTTTTACATAAAAATTGTACTCACTTTTAAAGAAAAATCCACCAACAAACATTTTTATTTATTCAAATTAACAAAAGAATTTAATATTTTAATTAAACAAGGACACACACGTGGTTTTAAATTTGTTTAAATATAAAAAAAAAGCTAACGGTACTTTAGAAAAGAAGTTGCCACACAAAAGATACCATACAGAGTAGGAAAATAAACAAAACTGAACGTTTGATTTCATTTTATTGTATTCTTTACAATGAGTAAAACAAAAATAAAACAGAAACAGTGAGAAAGATTGTCCCATTTAATTTTGTATATTGTTTTTGTTTTGAGTACTACAAATACACTAACTCAAATGTGCGTAGGTACAACAAAAAATGAATGAGAAGCAAAAAGATAGAAGAAGAGAAAAAGAAAAGAAGAAGAGAAAAAAACAACAAAAAACAAAGCAAGCACAAAAGCGAAAAGCTAATTGTTTCATTTGCGCTCTTTCTTATTTAGAAAGTATTTGTTTTGGTTTTGCTCATGTACAATACCATTAAAAAAATATTTAAAAGTGTATGACTTTATTGTAACTTTTGCGAAATTTTTTGTTTGTTTGCCCACTCTGATACCATATGATCTAAGAAACTCACAGAGTTACCAGACTTATGAATTTTAACCTTTTGTTAACCTGTTGTTCCGAGTTGACATTAAAGTGTAGGTCCCGGTACTCATGGATAAAAATTGACACACATAACATGAGTGCTGCGAGAAGCTAGGTCGTTATTCTGACACAGGGTTGTAAAGGCCAGTCGCCGAAAGAAATATTTTTTTTTTCATATTTCTTTTTTTTTAAGACGTCAGAGCTGGGTGTCGAACCCAGGGCTCATGTCTTAGTAAGCCAACACACTAACCACTAGCCCACGGCGAGGAGTGTACCTCTGCGAAATCTGTTGGATCATACTGCTAAGAGTCCTAGAGATCAAATCAGTAACAAGAAAGTCGTAACAAAGACTATCAAAAATATTGCCTCAGACACTTCAGAAAATGCATTTAGCCAGAAAAAGCATACTGTTATAAGCTCTTTTACAATAATAATTAAAAAAATAATAAATTAAAAATTAAAAGAATCATTTAAATTTTTTTGTTAGTTGTGGCTTTTTACATTGTAGGTAACGATATACATTTCTCTAACTTTCTTTATTTTGATTACTTTTGTGTGTTACTAAGATGTGCGTCACTATAAAGTGTAACACCCATTTTTCTTAATAACTTTTTTCACCTTTAATCAAAATTATTTTTCTTAATCACAATATCTTTGAAAAATGTGTCAGATTTTAAAATGTATCAGTTTGTCAAATTTGACTTGTTAGTTAGTTCAAAATGGATAATCAAAGACAAGTGCATACAAAAATTATTCAAATAATTAAAAAAAAACCATATTGGAGTTATACAAAAGTTGCTAGGGATGTGTTTCCAGAGTGGTCAAAAAGTTCAACAAAGACCTAAAAATTGAAAGAAAGCCTGGAACAGGTAAAGCAAAACTGGTAACGAACGACGCGAAAGCCAAAAAGGTTGAGAAGCTTTTGCTGGCTCTTCCAAACATTTCTGGTCGTGAAGTGGCCCGGCGCGTGCAATGTTCGGAAAGTTTTGTGCGCCGAGTTAAAGCTAAAGCTGGCCTTAAAACATTTAAAGTCCAAAAAGTTCCGGATAGAAATGCTAGGAAGAATATTGAAGCAAAAAAAAGAGCAAAACTCCTCAAAAAAGAATTTTTTTAAAAGTTCGAATGTTGTGTAATGGGTGATGAAACTTACGTTTTTGCAGACTTTGCGCAGCTTCCTGGCCAAGAGTTTTATGTAGCGGATAGTAGAGGCAATGTTTCTGAAGATTTCCGAACTAAAAAACTATCAAAATTTCCCAAAAAGTTCCTAGTTTGGCAGGCTATTTGTAGCTGCGGCAACAGAAGTGCATCGTTTGTTACATTGGGATCAATAAACTCAGATATTTATATCAAAGAGTGTCTTCAAAAGAGGTTGCTCCCATTTCTAAGACAACACAACATATCAACATTCTTCTGGCCAGATTTGGCAACATGTCACTAAAGTAAAAGCGCAATAGACTGGTATAATAAAAATAATGTTATTTTTGTTCCAAAAGAGGCTAACCCACCAAACTGCCCAGAGCTGCGGCCTATTGAAAGATATTGGGCTCTGGTCAAAAGAGAACTAAAGAAGAGTACATCTGTTCCCAAAACCATTACTAGTTTTCGATATAAATGGACAGCTGGTACCAAAAAAATCACCGAAAACACTATAACATTGCTTATGGATGGCATAATGAATAAAATAAAAATTTTTATAAAATTAAATTAATTTTTAAATAAAATAATACAGAATATAAATCTGTAATAAAAATGCAAAATAAAACTGTTTTATTTTTAACTCTAGCTTACTCTAGTCAGTTTTTATTTGACTTTTGATGTGTTACAGTTTATAGTGACGCACATCTTATATAAATAAAACTAAATTTGTGATTAAATCACAACATTTTTTGACAAATATTTTTTTTGCTCACCTTCATACAAAAATCCCCAGTGTGCACCGCCTACATCGCCTAGGAGCTCATACAGCTCATTGTTGGTTCTAATGCGAAACTCATCGCCATTCCTCAGAGGACCAAATATCTTACCAAGAACTTTTCTCTCGAACACCCCCAGGACCGCTACGTGGGCACAAGACAGCTTCCATGTTTCCGCACCATAGAGAAGCACCGGAAGAATAAGCGACTTGTAGAGTGTTGATTTCACTGCACGAGAGAGGTCTGTATTACTAAACTGTCTACCTAGACCGTAGAAGCAACTGTTGGCCAGTGTGATTCTTTGCCTGATCTCTAGACTGTCATCATTCTTGCTGGTAATGGCGGTGCCAAGGTAGATGAACTCCTTGACCACATCGAATATATAGTTGCCGGCTGTAACCTGGTAGCCGATACGATCAACGTCCCTACTCGTCGACAACATGTACTTCGTCTTGCTCTCATTTACTGTCAGACCCATTTTATCAGACTCCAGTTCAATAGCTTTAAAGGCTGCGGTGACATCTCGCTTGGTATGCCCAATGATGTCTATATTGTCTGCATACGCAAGGAGTTGAACACTTCTGTTAAAAATAGAGCCATTACGATGCACACCCGCCTTTCGCAGAACACTTTCCATGACGAAATTGAAGAGGTCGTAGGATAAGGGATCGCCTTGACGGAGCTGCAGGAATTGCTCAACGTTATTCTGCACAGTCTTATCAGTTTTGCAGGAATACCGAGCTCAGACATTGCGTGTGTCGACTTAGCTTTCATGGATCTTCTCCAGGATTTTGCGCAGTGTGAATGTCTGGTCAATGGTAGACTTACCAGGACTGAAGCCGCACTGATAAGTTCCAATCAGTGAGATGGCAAAGGGCTTCAGTCGTTCACACAATACGCTCGTAAGAACCTTATATGTGATAGGGAGAAGTCTTATACCCCTGTAGTTGGTGCATATTGTCGGGGTCTCCCTTTTTCAGGATCGGATACTAAGATTCCAATCATCGGGCATGCTTTCTTCCAGTTATATTCTGCAAATGAGCTGGTGCATGCACCTAACCAGCTCATGGTCGCCATATTTGAAGAGTTCAGCGGGCAGACCGTCAGGTCCGGCTGCTTTGTTGTTTTTCAGTCGCTATATGGCAACGTTGACCTCTTCATGTCTGGGGGGCGGGATCACAATGTCATCATTGATTGGGTTCGGCACAGCATCTATAGCAGCGGAATTTGATCGATCGGGAGGGAGCCAGGTGGCCTTTTGGATATCGAGATGCTGTAACCTGGTCTACAAACTACCATGTTTCGCGCCGCAGTGAAATCGATCAGTCTCATGCCGTTCGGCGAGGTGGAATAATGGAGACTAAACTGTCCGACATTGGAGCCAAAGATATCTTTTCATATTGAAATCGCCGAGGATAATTTTAGCGTCATGTGCCGGATACCTATCGTATACATCATCATCCTTCTCTTCCGTCGGGGCGTGCACGCAAATAAGTCTGATATTATAAAATTTTGCCCTCATCCGGATCGTAGCTATTTTTTCGTTCCGAAACAAGATGACGAAGTCCCTTGGTAACTACGAATTCGCGCCTATTCTCATGGCAGCTGTAGTAGACGTCACGTGTTGCTTGCCTCGTAGAACCTTGTCCAATCCATCGCATTTACTGGATGGCGGTGATGTCAGCCCTGCATTTCTTGAGAGCATCCGCCAACAGGATAGATGCACCTTCCTATAAAGGGTTCTTACATTCCAGGTGCATATCCTTAAATCATAGTCCTTAAAACGTTTTCCATGGTCGTCAACATAAAAGGGGGTCCGTTAGAGGCTTTTGCTGAAGTTTTCATTGAAGAATGTTCTTACGTGGTGGGTTTCAAGCCCTACGCACAACCCAAATTTAAAGTCCAGGGGATTGGACAACGCCGCATACATTAGTTAACAAGCTATCGGGTGCCAGATTGCCATCCAGGAGGGCCACGAGGAGGCTGTATATTACTTGAATACAACTGGAACAATGATCGTTCTGGAGGCCTTCAGGTTGACCCCATGTCAAAAAAATGTCAAAAATTTCTAAGCAAAAATAAAAAAAATACAAAAAATAATATATGATGTAATTTTACACATTTTTGCATCGTTTGTACAGTCTGCAATACCTTTCGTGAGTATCCTTAACATGAAACCCTTGTAATATAATGATCTTTGCATTGCCGTCGAGTGCTAAAGTGCAGATATTTCGGTGCTTCACCTACTTACAGACATATTTCTTATAAAACATATCGTATTTATTTGTAATCTTTGTTTAACATCCAGCTATTTTATCGCATTTCGTATAAAATTAACATATGTATCAGCATTGCCGCAGAAGAAATTTTTCTCCTACCAACAAATTTCAAAAAACCTACCAAAATCCTCTGCAGCCTACCAAAGCTCATTAATATAAAAAATTTTAAAATAATTATAATAGTTTCAGTGACAGCTCTTAATAACATTTTTAAGCCACCAACTTCTACAGCCATCTGTGGCCAGCCCTGATAACATTGGGTGGCCAGAGTCTGGATAACATTCAACAATAAATTCATTAGCATAAACGTTAGATTGTGGGTAATGCAAACCATTATTAAAGTTAAATCAGCATACCAAACTTGCTTTTAAATGGTGTACCTATTTTCAATCAAACTTTGTGTAATACTTGCTTGGTTTTTTTCTTGGTATTAATTTTTACCATAGCATTTTGATGATTTTTAAGGTTTTGAAAGATTTTGGAATAAATAACGCAAAAAGAACAACCACCCTTTTTAGCCCTCGGCTCTAAATGTAGAATGTTATATAGAAACTTTTAGAAACAAACTGTAATTGTTTGTTTCAATCTGGTTGTCAGAATATCGTCCTCTAAATTTTCAGTTTCGTTCGACTTCTGTGTTTTTGATAAAAATCTACAATTTATGTTTGCATATATTTAGATATGTTTTGAATATAGATATTTATAACTAAAACATACTTTTACCAAAGACTATATAATATAAAGATGTTGCACTTAGTACATTTTAGTTAAGCACAAATTTTGCACAGCATAAGGATGTGTGGGACAAGTGACAAGGGAAGGGAAAAAATTTGCTCTTTTTCTAATTATTTGCAAAGATAAATTTTTTATA
The DNA here is from genome assembly GCA_963576795.1 of Metopia argyrocephala. Lineage (NCBI taxonomy): Eukaryota > Metazoa > Arthropoda > Insecta > Diptera > Sarcophagidae > Metopia > Metopia argyrocephala. Next base: position 90,121,089 of record OY756209.1, on the reverse strand, counting down.
GATAACAAATAACGGGGGAGAGCGAAAGCACTTTTATTTTGCTCTCTTGCAAGATAAAGTATTTTATATTATTGTTGTTGTTATTCTTACTGTTTATGTTATTTTTTTTTTCAATGGTTTATTTTCGTTTATTTATTTGGTTTATTTTTTAAAAAGAGTGATTGTTCTTTCTATTAAATTTGAGATTGAAAAATAGAAAGAAACAAGATGATTTCGTAGGTGAGGTAGGGAAAATCACATTTGTTTTGTTTTTGTGAAAACGAAATTAAATTGATTCGCAACGAATTTATGATGACTATTGCATGAAATTTATATACCAAATTTTTAAAAAAATTCTCTTGTAGTAGAAAATTAGGTTTACAAGTAATGTTAAAAATGAATAATATATTATATTTTACTTATTTGTATTCTGCAAAAGAGAAAAGAAGTTCTTACTAAAATAAAAAATTCAAATTAACTTAGATTTTAATAAAACTTTATTATTTAAAGTGTTATTAAGTTAATAGTGCAAAGTCATAATAATTTCATATTAATAAAAAAAATGGTAAGAAAATTATTTTTAATTACATGTGCACATTAAACGTTTCGTATACATATGTATATGTATGTATATACTGTTTGTACTCTAGGATTCAAATTCATCGGTCTCACGGAAAGCTGGCAACAAATGCAGTCTGCCCCATTGCCGCAGATCTAAAAGAAGTTCACCTAACGTAAAGCAATTTCGTTTCCAAATATGGACTCACCGTTGTTTAAAAAGTGGGCAGAAAAATGCAACTTTGACGTGCAATTTATTGCAAATTCTTCTTTATTGTTTTTGTGTGATAAGCACTTCTCATTAGCAGAGTTGGGTTTATTGCATTAGATTTCATTTTCCACTAAATTTAGTGGTAGTGGTAAAAATAGTGCATTATCGCCTTTTATATTTAGTGGTAGTTGAAATTTAATGCATTAAATAAAACGAATTTAGTGATAGTGGAAATTTAGTGCATTAAATAAAATAAATTTAGTGGTAGTGGAAATTTATTGCATTAAAAAAAAAACAAATTAAGTGGTAGTGGAAATTTATTGCATTAAAAAAAACAAATTTAGTGGTAGTGGAAATTTATTGCATTAAAAAAAACAAATTTTGTAGTAGTGGAAATTTATTGCATTAAATATATCGATTTTAGTGGTAGTGGAAATTTAGTGCACTAATTTTGAATAATTAATGGTAATGGAATATAACTCAATTGGCACTATAGAGGAATGGAAATTTAGTTCCACTACCTCAGTTCCACTATCGTTTTAATATACCTTCATATATGGATATAAAATTAATAAATGCATACATAGCTTAAGTCAATGTCAAAATAAATTGTAGTGAATGTTATTTTCTTAATTTACTAAGTCCGCCTGTATAAAGTAAATAATTGTTGTTATTGTTTTAATAAGAATTTTAGTACTTTCAAATGTAATAAATTATTCAATTCACCCTAGGTAAGATTTTAATGGCGCTGACTGTCAATATTGCCAGCCACTAATCATTTAGAATTAGTGCACTAAATTTCCATTACCATGTTATATTCAATGCACTAAATTTTCATTACCCCTAAATTTGTTTTTTTTTAATGCAATAAATTTCCACTACCACTAAATTTATTTTATTTAATGCATTAATTTTCCACTACCACTAAAATGGTTTTATTTAGTGGTTAATTATTTCCATCAGCATTTAGTGGTGGCTGGAATATTGCTGCATTAATACTTAGTCGTTTAGTGGTAGTGGAAGCGATAATGCATTATAAATTCACTGCAATAAACCCAACTCTGCTCATTAGAGCTTATTGGGAAGAAATTTTTAAGGCGAGATGCCGTGCCAAGTTTATACTTAACTGAAAATAACGAGGACATGAGTGTAGAAGGAATCGAAGTGTATTCTGAAAATAATTTGCAACTTTTTAGATCTTCGCCACAAACGCGTAGAGGATCAAAATCGCCTTCACTTTTATGTACAAATTGTGAAAAAAATGTAAAAAATGAAGCACTTTACCAAAAAAATACTACAATATAATTAAAAAGCTTAATACAAAAATGCTAACTATTCGTGATTTAAGGTAAAAAAATTAGTCTTAGAAGAAAAGAGTTATGGTTATGGAAAGAAGTTACAATTAAAGAAATCCATTGAAAGCGAAATTGATGAGTTGCATATTAACGTACTTGAAAAAACGCTTTGTAAAATGTTCATAAAGCAAAACAGAAAATCAAATGCTCGATGGGAAGATCAGGAGAGAAACTTGACTGAAAGTATTTATTATAGATCCCCCTCTACGTATTTATTTTTAAGAAATACTTTAAAACTGAACCTTCCAACCCTTTCTTCCCTAAGCAGATGGAACGATATTAAGAATTTGCAGCCTGGCAATAATTTATGCATATACATATTGTATAATGCACTGGAAGCAGCAATTCTTAAAATGCAGCATGCAGAAAAACAATGTATCCTAATTTTTGATGAAGTATCTATCCGGCGTAATTGTACATATAATAACTCTGAAGATGTTATAGAATTATTTAATAGGTAGGATTTTTTAAGCTACATACTTAAGCCAAGTTTTATATTTGGGCAGTAAAATTTTTTCCATTAATGAACTTATTCAAACCACCAAGTGTATAATGTCTCTATCAGAAAAAATGTTTCAAGAAGATGACATGCTTTTTATTTTAACCAGTCACTTTAATCAAGATCCATTAGAAAACCTATTTTCGTACCTTCGCGCAAAAGGTGGACACTGATATACCCCTCCGAAATGTACATGCGAAAAATTACAATGAAGAATCAGATTTTGGAAGTTTCTGTGGACCATCCGATTTGTTTTTTGAAATATGCAAGATACAAATAAAAGTATTTGAAAAAATATTCACAGAAGACAAAAGCATACGAAATATTAAGAAAACTATTGTCGAATAATGCATACAATGCATCAAAAATACAACATATTCCTTTTGGTATGAGGAGAATGACGTATGCTATAAACATAGATTAGAGATGCTGAATCTTCTTGTGCTAACATTACTTCGTAAGCATTCTTCATGGCAGACTCAAAACTACAAATCATCGAGTGCTGAGAAAGTCAAAATTTTAACTCATTAAAAATTAATTTAAATAACCTGTCCAAATGTAAAAACATTTTTGCCCGTATTTATAATAATAAAACAGTTTTATTAATTGCTTATTTGACAATTACTCCATAGAAATATGTCAAATAAGCACTCTATAAACCAATTTTATTTTTTATGAATACGGGCATTTATCTTTATTGCTTTGTAAAAATTTCTATATTATAATAAATGCTTGTTAAAATTTTTATGTTATTTATAAGAAATCAGATTTCGGTGCGAGTCGCTTAATTTTTATTTTTTGCACCAATAAAACACATATTCTTTACCCTACATAAATATCAACTTTTATAAAACTCATTTTCTTGTTTACTACAAATATTATGTGGTTTAAAAAGTATTAAAAAGAAACAAAACACAAAAAGAACTTACGAGTAGACTACACATACATACATATGCATACAAACATATCGCACACCCAGTTCAAAAGTGGCACAACTCAAAAATTAAAACTACACGTATTAATACATAAACTCGAAAAATACAAATTTTGAGTTGTGTCACTTACGAACTGGGTGTGCGATATGCATGTGTACGTCTGCTTGTTATAGCTTATTCTCTTTTTCGTAAAATTCGTCTCCCTTTTTATCTTTCAGAGAGACTATAAATGATTTTCTCTTTCATATAGGATTTTTGATAAATCCAATGCAGGTTTTTGCTATGGAAAAAATAATGTACTGAGTGCACAATCTTTATATTATATAGTCTTTGCTTTTACTTTTTCATTTTTTTTTTTTCTATTTTAAATTTCATTAAGGGTACTCACGATTGAATCTGTGCAAACTAAAACTAAGCAAATTTGCTGTGCAAATGGCTATAGATCGTGAGCGTCCTCTTATAATTAATTGTACTTTTTGAAGTACAGTAATCCCTCGAACTGCGCGGTAGATACGTTCTGAAAAAACAGCGCGCAATCCGAAATCGCGCACTGTGAACCCTGTTTTGTATGAAATTAGGGGGATACGTTCCAAATCCTAAAATTATTATGAAAATTTTAAATTTAAACCAAGTAGATAACTAAAAAAAGACTTTATTCAATGTTAACATAAAGTTAAACATTAACATAAACAAAAAAGATAAAAATTATAAATTAATTCTTAAAAATTAAACAAATAAAATCTTGAAATCAGTTCATTGCACATAGTATGTAAGTACATAAATAAAATGTGAATATGTAATTAAAAAAAATCTTTGAATAAGTTAATTTTCATCTTCTGATGAATTTGTTCTATTTTCCTCCAATGTTTTCGTAAAAAAACTTGTTAATAGTGATTGCTTTATAGTATCTCTCGAACTGTAAAGTTCTTTATACGGCGCTAAAGCTTCCGTCAAACGTCTACGGAATTTTAAAGCACGCTCTAAATCAGGGTCTAGGTCAAGAGCTTCTTCACCAAGTTGATTGCCACGCTTCAAAAATTCTGCCAATGCTTTGCTACTAAATTTGTTTTTTCAACAATTTTTACATCTTCACTATCGTCATTTTCATCATTATTATTATCTGCAAAATATTTTATTATTTATTCAACAGAAAGATCTTGATATCATATTTTGCGCAAAATATGTAATTTGAACGCAAAAAAAAACCGCGCTGTTGCGAAACTTTTGCCGCGCAATGCGAAATTTTAGTGATAAAAATAAAAACGCGCAAGTCCGAAACCGCGCAGTCAGAAACCGCGCAGTTCGAGGGATTACTGTATTTGTTTGACTTGGGCTGCCGGACTTATAGACTCAAAACCATCTGGCATTTCATTCTTAAAATGACAAAAAAATAAGTTTATTACAAATAAAAATGCTTAAATGCAGCGAAAAGAAAAAAATATTTAATTTTTTAATAAATAAAGCACATGTTTTGTATATATGAAGTAATATCATTTTTTGGTTTCAGTTGTTATCTTCACATTCGTAAATACATGGCTGTAAAAATGTTAAAAGGTTTTAAGCAAAAATACACAGCCAATTTACTTAAGGTTTTTTCAGTGCAATTAATGCAAATTTCAAATACGAATATTCTGTTGTTGCAGAGAAAAATTTGATGTATTTTTACACACTTTGCATCGTTTGCACAGTTTGCAAGGCCCTTCGTGAGTACCCTTATTATATTGTTTGCTTTTTTAAACATATATGATTAAGACCATATTACAAATTAATTGCATTTAAAGGCAGAAATACGTTACATCGATAACAGCGGTAACAATCTACAGTGCAAGTGCAACTATCAACTAATCTAAAATTTAAAAATTGTTCAACTTCTATTCGTTAAATAATTTGCCAATTTTGCCAGTAATTTACTTTCTGAAAATTCACTATTTTAACCTTTTTGACAGCAGTGCAACACACACAATTGGCACAACGCATGGTGTATATAGGTACTTTTACGTTAATTCATCCCTATGTAATAGAATGTTATAGAGATATTTTATACATAGCTTTCCCACTTGTGAAAATGGGAAAGTCATAAACTTTTTAAAATTATTTAATCCTTTTGTACGTGAGAAAAACCAAAACAAATACTTCTTAAATGAGAAAGAGCGCAAACGAAACAATTTGCTTTTCGCTCTTGTGCTTGCTTTGTTATTCCGTTACATTCGTATAATATGTTCTTTTTTCTCTTCTTCTTTTCTTTTTGTTCTCATTAATTTTTTTTTCTACCTACGCACATTTGAGTTAGTGTATTTGTAGTGCTCACAAACAAAAACAATGTAGAAAACTAAATGGGACAATTGTTCCCATTGTTTTTGTTTTGTTTTACTCATTGTAAAGAACAGATTCAATCCTGAGTACCCTTATTCTTTGGAAAAATACAAACTGTGGAAAGGATGTAAAAATACAATATATTTTTTGCGTTTACACGGTTTATAAAATACCAAAACAAAATAAAATGAAAACATAAAATGCCCTAACACATGCACACAACATTTACATGCATTGTAGTACATTTAACATGAACAAACAAAAACATAAAAATGCATCCCTGATCAAATGAAATGAGATGGTTTTTTAAAAATTTCAAAAACAAAGAGCCGTACGACTGTCGAATTTTAGCCCGTATTTTCTCTCAATGTCTAAACCCCATTTTACCCAACCTGTTGGAAAAAAATATTTTAAATTATTATTGTTATTAGTGCTTAAAATTAAAAATTTGTTTTTCTTTTTTTTAGAGCCGGGATATTATCAAGATGGTGAATTTGGCATTCGAATTGAAGATATTGTTCAAATAGTTCCAGCCGATACTACGTATGATTTTAATGGCAGAGGTGCATTGACATTCAAAACAATTACCATGTGCCCAAAGCAAATTAAAATGATAAAAAAGGAGCTGCTACTTCAAGAAGAGGTTGTTATAATATATCATTTTAAAACTGTTATCATAATTATTATTCATGTGCTTTCTTATTTGTAGATTAAAGCTCTCAATGATTATCACCTCTACATCCGGAATATTCTATCTCCAATTCTTAAAGATCAAGGTGATGAACTTACATTGAATTGGTTAGAACGAGAAACACAAGCAATCTAAAATTTTAATAGCAACATTTTTTATTTTTAAACTAATAAAGTATGATTGTTTTTGATACACATTTGAAATTATATTAATATTATCTCGCTTCGATATTTCTTACATCGACAATGTTATCGCAGGAAATAAAACTGATGTGAGTAGAATATATACGATGTAACAAAGCAAAATCTGGGGGGGGAATCGAACTTAAAACCCTCACACTAACAGTCTAACACTCTTTGCACTAGATTACTGGGCTAAAATTGAAATAACAAAAAATGTTATTAATGTGTACTTATTTAGGTGATTTTCCAGCAGCTATTGGAAGAATTTTGCTTACATCTTTCTGAAAGAAATTTAGTGAGAAGTTTTTCGCATAACTGTTAAAATAACTCGCCTGTTAGAACGACTGAGGAACGAAAAATTAATATAAATAAGTAATAATATTAGTGATGAATATTAAAGTTTACAAATATTTAATGCACAATACGATGTGTATTCTATAAAAGTTATTTATTTTAACAATTCAAATATACATTTGAAATATTCTACAAATAAAATTCAAGTTATTATGATTATAATTAAACAATTAATTGCTAATTATGACAAAATATGATTTTGGTATCAGAATTTGATGTCGAATCGATAGTCGATAAAATCTAATTTTACAGTTTTTTTTCAGAAATATTCCGATCAGCTAACAGCTGGCAGATTTGTATTTTTTGTTCTGATATTTTTAGTCAGTTAATTTTTACCGAAATATAGAAGTTAAACTAACCCTTAATTGAATTGTGATGGAAATTTCCATCATAAATTTTTTTGAAGAAACAGAAAAGAAATGCACAAATCTCTAGTGCAAATTGGTCGCTGCTGATATATTTCGGCATTAGATTATACCCATTCGACCGTAGTTTCAGATATTTAACAATAAAGTATTTTTCCATACTATTTTGAATGAATTTTATCGGTGGTTTATTTTAGAAATATGAATAAAAGTCATGCAATTAACTTCCAAAATTAATTAAATTTGATAGCAAAAATGTACCAAAGTAGTTTTGATTTTTTAATATATAATTTTTTACAGCATGTTTGTTGTGTTTATTTTGTTGTTTGGTAAAAGAAGTTGAATAGGAATAGAGGCCGCTGAATAAATATTTAGATCGTCATTACAATTAAATTGAAGATAACTTTTTGACTGAAAACGCGTCTACCTACGCTGGCTTCGGTAATTGCAATGGATTGGATTTATTCACTGCTCTCTTCATTTATTAGTAAAAATTTTACTATTTACAGCGTCAACCATTTTATTTTTTTAATTTTTGTATTAACATTTACAAGATTATGAACCTATTTATTTATTTATTTAAAATATTAAACAAATATTTTTGTATTAACATTTACAAGATTATGAACCTATTTATTTATTTATTTAAAATATTAAACAAACTGTAATCGAAACCAAAAAAAAAGTAAAAGTATGAACAAAGTTGTTTCGAAAATAGCAATTCAGAAAAAAAGCAGGGTAGGGGTGAACGTTTGATTTTTGGAATAGGTTTTGTTAACTAATCAGCAGGCATTTTATTTGGATGGGGTACTTCAAACAAGGTAAAGTCTCTGATTGGGTCTACCTAGCGGCCTCCAGAATGATCCTTGTTACCGTTGTATTCAAGCCGACATACAGCCTCTTCGTAGCCTTTCTGGATAGCATGCTAACACCCGTTAGCGGCGTTGTCCGATCCCCTGGACTTTAAATTTTGGGTTGTGCGTAGGGCTTGAAACCCACCACGTAAAAACATTCTTTAATGAAAACTAAAACCAAAGCCTCTAAACGGACCGTCTTTTATGTTGACGAACTTGGCAACATTTTAAGAACTATGATTTAATAATATGCACCTAGAATGTGAGAACTCTTCATAGGGAAGGTGCCTCTATCCAATTGTCGGATGCTCTCACAAAATGTAGGGCTGACATCACCGCCATCCAGAAAATGCGATGGATAGGACAAGGTTATACGAGGCAAGCAACATGTGACATCTACTACAGCTGCCATGAGAATGGACGCGAATTTGGCTGCGAATTCGTAGTTAGCAAGAGACTTTGCGATCTTGTCTCGGAGTTCACCCCCGTGAACAAGAGAATTGCTATGATCCGAATGAAGGCAAAATTTTATAACATCAGCCTTATTTGCGTGCAGATGATGATGCAGTCAAATTATGCTTTCTATGTAAAGCTCGAAGATGTATACGATAGGTGTCCAGCACATGACGCCAACATTGTTCACGGCGATATCAATGCGAAAGTTGGACGTGAAGGTATCTTTGGCCCCACTGTCGCACAGTTCAGTCTCCATCATTCCACCCCTCCAAACGGTTTGAGACTGATCGATTTTGCGACGCGTATCTTGTAGCACCATGTTCCAGCATCTCGACATCAATAAGACCACCTGGCTCTCTCTTAATCGATTTACCAACAACCAGAACGATCACATTGTGATTAATGGAAGGCATGTTTCCAGTATTCCAAACTTGCGCACATTTAGAGGTCCAATTGTCGAATCGGACCATTATCTTGCAGCAGCAAAGATGATACTGCGCATAAGCCCATCGAATATGGTACGTTCCAGTGTTTATTTATTTATTTATATGATTGTATCATAGTACAACAAGATATGAAACTTATAAATTACAGTACTATGAAGGAAATCAAAAATTTGACAATGAAAATAATAAAAATAAAAATTAACAATTACTTATTAGAAAACATAATATAACAAAATATAATATAGACAATACTTAACTAAAGTTATATTTGTAACAAGACACCAGAAAATTAAAATTGTATGGAGATAAGGAAGGTAGGCTTAGAAAAGTTTTACAGCCAGGCCCACGATATCGAATCGTGTAGTTTTAAGCGACAAACAGCTGATTTGAGGCACACTAATTTTTGTGTCGCCAAAAATAAATGCGATTGGTAACACAACATTTTTTTACACACATATACATAAATAAACAAAATCAGAATAAGTTTGTTTACTACATTTCTGTCAAGTTAAACTAGTACACAGTTGCATTTTTTACTGTACAATTTAAGCATTTCAGCGCTTTTTTCGTGTATATTCGCGATTATTTCTTGATATGTTGATATGGCAGCTTTGTTGTTTATTTGCATTACGTTGGTAACGTAAAGCAAAGCGAACGATAAAGTGACAATTAGTGGGCCGCAGCTTAGATTCACAGTGAGTGACTGAGTTTCTTTCGCTTAAGTTTTCTTTCGATATCGTGGGCCTGGCTGTTAGTTTTATCTTACGAAAATATTTTATACAACTCTTTTTTAAACGTATGAGCATTGCTTAAGTTTTTAATATAGTTTCGTAAGGAATTCCAAAGACTAGTAGTATATATGAAAAATTGTCGCTGAGATAAAAGAGTTCTAAATCTGTGCTGAATTATTTTTCTACCCCGGTTAGATCTAGCAAATTGAATTCTACAATATAAATATATAGGCCGCTCAAAAGCAATAATTTTCTGGAACAAAATGAGACATTTAATTTTCAACAGATTTTCAAATTTAATATTAAATATCCGATATGAATAAAGTGAAATATGATCCTGACGTCTTTTTAGATATACATATCGTGCGATGTTATTATAAGCCACGTTGAGTTTGCGCTTATCGTCACTATCACAGCGAAAACTTCACACCCATATAAAAGTGCAGGAATTAAATATGCCTTCGCAAGCTGCATTCGTATGGTAAAAGGGGTCGAATTAATAACAGCCCATAAATTTCGAAGCGTACCATACACTCGGCCTACAGCAATATTTATGTGGTCCGACCACGTTAAACGAGAATTAAAAACTACGCCCAGGTTAGATGCCTTTTCGACAAAGTCAATTTTTCTACCTTTAATAATCACTTCAGGAATATCGAACACTCTTTTTGATTTAGTAATTAATAAACATTTAGACTTTAAGGGGTTAATGCAAAGGCCATTCGCAGTGGCCCAGCTGTCAACCCTGTATAAGTCATTATTAATAAGGTCTACACAATGACGGACATTCTCGACACGAGTACCTATGTAAAGCTGCACATCGTCAGCATACATATGCACTCTACAATTGACCAATACATCAGGTAAATCATTTATATATAAGCAAAACAAGAGAGGCCCTAATACCGATCCTTGAGGAACTCCTCTCCTAAGATCTTGTGAGGTTGAGATGTTATCATTCAGATAAACACGATGAGACCTTTTGAATAGATATGATGAAATAAGTTGACAGGCTGAGCCAGAGAAATAAAAAAGTCGTTTAAGCTTGCTTAATAATACCTCATGTTCGGGGGAAGCTGGACATCAGAAAGCTGCGATCACAAGAAACAGCAAGGTCGTTTTCCAATCGTCTTTCTAATGAGCTCCATTGCATCCCATCCTCTTTCGAAAGTATTGCTCACCCTCTGCGCAACGCTGCCGAAACAGTCGTTGGTTTTGAGCGTCCTTCTCGCAGAAACCAATGGTACGATGAAGAGTGTCGTGAGGCAACTGCGGCAAAGAATGCTGCCTACAGGAGAACTTTGCAGTCAACCACTACAAGAGCAACGGTGGAGGTTTACAGAGAGAAGAGGAGGCTAGAGAGACGCCTATTTAGAGGATAGAAAGGGGAGCAAGAAAGGCGTGATCGTGAGAAAATCGAGATGTGCAGGAGTAAAAATTATGCTCGAAATTTTTATAAAAATATAAGGCGTCTTACTACTGGTTTTAAGCCCGGAGCAACCTCCTGCAGAGACAAACATGGTAAGCTGTTTACAGATGCAAAAGGGACACTAAGGTTATGGAGACTGCACTTCTCTAATCTACTGCAGCGCGATGACGACACAAATTCCGTCTCTAGAGATGCTGTGCCGGACCCAATCATTAATGACAACGTTGAGATCGCGTCCCCCAGTCATGAAAAACAACAAAGCAGCTGGACCTGACGGTTTGGCAGCTGAACTCTTCAAGTATGGATTCGATGAGTTGGTTAGGTGCATGCACCAGCTCATTTGGAAAATATGGCTGAAGGAAAGTATTCCCGATGATTGCAATTTTAGTGCTCTCTGTTTCATCCTGAAAAAGGGAGACTCCACGATATGCACCAACTACAGGGGTATAAGCCTTCTCCCTATCGCATATAAGGTTCTTACGGGATTATTGTGTGAACGACTGAAGCCATTTGGTATCTCACTGATTGGATCTTATCAGTGCGGCTTCAGACCTGGTAAGTCCACCATTGACCAGATATTCACATTGCGCCAAATCGTGGAGAAGACCCATGAAAGTCAAGTCGACACACACCACCTTTTTGTCGACTATCAGGCAGCCTTCGATAGCCCAATAAGGGATCGCGTTTATGCCGCAATGTCTGAGCTCGGTTTTCCTGCTAAGTTGATAAGGCTATTCAAAATGACGCTGAACGAGAGTCTGCTAAAATGGGTCTGGCGGTAAATGAGAGCTAGACGAAGTACATATTGTCGACGAGTAGGAATGTTGATCGCATCGGCTCCCAGGTTGCAGCCGGAAACTATACATTCGATGTGGTCAAGGAGTTCATCTACCCTGACACCGCCATTACCAGCAAGAATGACGTCAATCTGGAAATCAAGCGAAGAAAGACACTGCCCAACAGGTGCTACTACGGTCTCAGTAGGCAGTTTAGTAATAGAGTCCTCTCTCGTGCGACGAAATTAACACTATAAGTCGCTTATTCTTCCGGTGCTTCTCTATGGTGCGGAAGCATGGACGCTGTCTTGTGCCGATGCAGCGGTTGTAGGAGTGTTTGAGAGAAAAATTCTTTGCAAGATCTTTGGTCCACTAAAGCAAGGCGATGACTTTCGCACTAGGATCAACTGTGAGCTGTATGAGCTCCTCGGCGACGTAGACGTTGTCCAACGCATTAACATCCAGCGACTGCTCTGGCACGGCAATGTTTTTCGGATGGAAGAATCTGCTCCAGAGAAAAAGTTTTCGATTCGAAGGTCACTGGTCGTCGGCGTAGAGGACGTACATTTTTTGATGGAAAGACTGTCATCAATTGGTGTGACCAACTGGAGAGGCCGTGCGTTTAGCAGAGACGCGTGGAGACTAGTGTTGAGGCAGACCGAAACCCGTTAACGGGTTGTTATGGCCAGCTAATTAAGTAAGTAAGGCATTTTATTTGTTAGCATGTACTTGCTATCTATAACTTTGCTCTCAATTGCATCAATACAATATCTTTTAACTGTTTTTTTGCTCTACTGAAAAGTTGTTGATTTTGAAAAAAGAAATTTTGTCAAATGTCCACAGATATGTATCTCATCTTTTAAAATTATTTTGTTTCTCTTCAATATAATAGTATATTCGGTAGTGTATGTGAAATGTATGTGTCAGTAGAGAATCCTTATGGACAACAGAATAGGCAGACTTACTACCTGCAACTGGCAGAAACCGTTAACATACTTGCGTTGGGTTCCTTGCAAATTGTTCGAAGAGGAGGAAATCCATTTCTCTTTTAGGACTTGCGTTGGCTTTTGGCTGAATTAAGAAATGCTTGGTGTATATTTATTTGCAGGATTTTGCTAAAAGTTAATATAGGTTTTCACTAAGTAAAGTCTTGTTATCTGAAAACACAGAAGTGTTATCTTTAACATCTATAGTTATTAAATGCGACTCTCTCCTAACTGTGAGACAAAACTTGATGATGCGGGAGGTGGACGCTGCTCCCAATTAAAGCTGAAACATCACACGCTGACGTAAGAATGGGGAAGGCGTAGTCTCGATTTCGGGCGTCCTCCAGTTTAAAAATGTACGTGTGTGTAGCACGGCCGGCAATTCTTGTTGACAATCCTGAAGAGCGATGCCTCTCATGCATCAACTGAATGGGGAAAATAATGTCCTGCGTTGACACAGTGGCGCAAATGATGGGCCCTTTTAAGATGCTATACTCAAATCTACATAGGGCGGTGAGAATCTTCTCAATGCTCTAGTGAGCAATAATTTGGCTGTGGCTAATAAGGTATAGCACACCTACTTTTATTACATCCTACGATCAGAGGTGATGGATATTAATACTCACGTCCATTATTATAAGAGACTGCCAAGTGTCTGATGAGGTATCTTTACCCTGTCAGATTTGATTTGGTTAGTTTTTCTAAGACCAATGATAGCTCAATATTCTGTGTGACAGTAAACTGTACCTCCTTTGGAGAAAATGTGGCCAAAGAAAGCAAAGCACAATAAGAAAAACTAAGAGACGAAAAACACTAGACGCCGTGGTCTAGTGGTTAGTGTGTTGGCTTACGAAGACGATAGTGCTGGGTTCAAATCTCAGCTCCGACATCTTAAAAAAAAGAAATATGAAACAATTATTTCTTTCGGCGACTACCTCTCAGCAGTCTTCTGGCAAAAGCTCTGGGAGTAATTAATTGCCATGAAAAAGCTTCTCAATCTCAAATCTGTCGTTCGGAGTCGACTTTAAACTGTAGGTCCCGGTACTCATGGGAAAAAATTAACACACATAACATGAGTGCTGCGAGAAGCTAGGCCGTAATCCTGACACAGGGTTGTAATGGCCAATTATGTATGTATGTAAGAGACATGAAGTGAGTTTTAAGTAATTGGGAACATTGGCCTGCTTCCAAAAATCTCTGACAAAAGATCAGAAGGTTACCTTTAAACTAGAATGGTGACTTTCGATCTTTAAAGAGAGATATTCCTGATTCCCGAGTGGTCGAAAATGTACAGGAGGGCTGGGATATTTCCACATCTATACGTATTACCAGAAAAGAAAGCCTCGCGGATAAAATATTAACTCCGGGCAGGGCTTTGTTTGCTATTGGCTCTTTTAAACAGTACAAGGCCTAAGGTATGGATGGATTTTTCCAGCTTTCCCGCAAAGGAGTTCTGATATAATACTGTCAAATCTTTTGATCATTTTTAAGGCCAGCTTAGGTTTCAGCTATATTCCACAAATTTCGCAGGAGGTTAAGGTTATCTTTATAGCAAAGGCATGTAGGTCTAAAAATCTCCTTAAATCATATACCTATAGACCTTTATGTCTTCCACTCTTTCTATTAAAGACAACGGAGAGACTGTAAAATGTACATACATATAACGGAAACTTACAGCCTGTTCATAGAAAACGAATGGTTTTCGACATTCGTCTTTTTATATGTAAAACAACAACAAAAACATTCAAATTTGTTAGTGTTTCTCATATAAAAAGGCGAATGTAAAAACCATTCGTTTTCTATGAACAGACTGTTAGACGGAATTTTGTTTTATCACGCATAGGTATGGTGGTAATAATGCAATTTTGTCATCTGTGACTATGGGTTATGTAAATATAGAGGAGGCGGACGCTCTTGATGTTCTGGGGATGATAATTAATTGTGATGTCCGTTGGACTGATCATATATTTCGAGTGTCGAAATACTTCACTCCATCAGACCTTCTCAATATTTACAAGATCTACTTTCGAGTTATAATGGAATACAACTATTTTATATCGTCCGGTGCACTAAAGTCTATTTTGAGGCTTCTCGACAGTGTACAGGAAAGATCGAAGGTGCTTATCAGCGACGGTAGGGTATCCAACGCTATTGATTCGTTGGAGCATCGGCGCAGTGTGGCGTATGTTTCATTATTCTATCGGTACTATCATGTGTGCTGCTCTGATGAAGTAAATGACTTGATTACGAATAATCGCATAGCCGCACCGCTCCTTTATGGAACAAACTAACAGCGAATGTTTTAATGTTTAAATCAAATGTCCGCAAGCACTACTCCCTCTTTCCCCCTTTCCATAACATACAAGCACAATGTACTGCATGAGTAAGGGTTATCCCATGAGAGCTGGCCTGAATAATGAATAAAAAAACTTTGTGGAACGTCCCCTGCATACGAGTCAGTTTGTTAACAATTTACAGCCGTCTCCAGATAAGCATACCTGGGTCTATAAAGTCCGGTTTAATACCACTCTAACCATTTCGCATATCCAATGCTATTTTTCAACCAAACTAGTAGTCTCACAAAGGTGTGAATTCTATATAAATCACCTCTTGTCAAACAGGTTTTATCTATAAATTCTGGGCAACCAAAAATCTTTCTTCTCAGGTCCCCAGGGGGGACAATGACAGAGAAAATATTCCATCGTTTCCTCTTCTTTGCAATTACAGATTCTGTAGACAAATTTCATTCGGTTTTTTTCGTTGTGAAACCAGGATCGGAGGTAGGTTTAGGTATCGTGACTTGATTCCCGTTTGGGCAACTTTCACTTATGACAAGACATGGGGTCTTACGTCGATTATGACACTGTAGTTAAACCCATAATCACTTATGCGGCGAAAGCTTGGGGGAAAAGGCGGAGGAAGCTATCTGAAAGGGAATATTTGGTAAGAGTTTTTTTTTTTTGAGTTTTTTTTTTTCAGGCTAAGATTGTGGCCAATTCCATATGAACTGGCATTTACCTACACAACGGGCTCAAGGGCAAGACAATAAATCCTTTTTTAGAAAGTCAGGCTCTCGCCTCATTATATAACATTTGAATTTTTTTTACTAAGACCAGTAATCAGCGTATAAACCTCTACTCATTCTGTGCATTGTACAGCAATTTGTGAAATAATACAATTTTTTTTTGATTAAGCACCTTACGAGTGAGACAAATTGCTGTCAATTGATCTCTCAAAGGCCAGTGATTGTTGAATGACCAACAAAAATTGCCTCATCTGTCAGTAGATGTTTGTATGGTGAGGGGCTCCGCTATGTAAAGGGTGTTTTTTATTGAGGTATAGAACTTTAAGTTGGCATCACTTTTTTAACTGGCGGCCATTTTGTCAGCTGTCAAGTGATTAATATTTAGTTTGGTTTGCCATTTCAACATGAACAGTTTGACAAAAGAACAACGCTTGCAAATCGTGCAAATTTATTTCGAAAATAATGGTTCAGTTCGCGAAGTTTACCGCAAGCTCCGTCCATTTTATGGTCGACATAATCGTTCATCAGAGCAATTAATTCGGTTAACCATGGATCGTTTTCCCACTACGTTTACTCTATGTGATAATACGCATCTGCAGAGACGTCGAACAGTGCGCACCGATGAAACAATTGCCGCTGTAGAGCAAAGTGTTGAAGAGAACCCGAATGAATCGATTCGCCACCGTGCACAGCAATTGGAGCTTTGTCCATCAACTTTATGGAAGATTTTGCGCAAAGATCTTGGCTTGCGACCTTACAAGATCCAGCTTGTGCAAGAATTAAAGCCGCGAGACCATGCAATGCGTCGTGATTTTGGTGTATGGGCCGAAAATGAGATTGATCTCGATGTTGATTTTCATCGCAAAATTTTGTTCAGTGATGAGGCTCATTTTTGGTTGAATGGCTACGTCAACAAGCAAAATTGCCGCATTTGGAGTGAAGAGAATCCACATGAGACCCTTGAGACGCCATTACATCCACAAAAACTGACTGTTTGGTGTGCTCTATGGGCTGGTGGAGTCATTGGGCCATACTTCTTTCGAAATAATGCTGGAGAGTCAGTTACCGTTAATGGAGACCGTATAGAGCCATGATAACCGACTATTTTGTTCCCGAATTGGATGGCATGAATGTGGATGAGTTGTGGTTCCAACAAGAGGGCGCTACATGCCACACAGCGCACGTCACAATCGATTTATTGAAGGAAACATTTGATGAGCGCATAATTTCGCGGAATGTGATTTGACACCATTGGATTATTTTCTTTGGGGATAGGTGAAGTCGCTCGTCTACGCTAACAAACCAGAAACGTTAGGGGACTTGGAAGCCAACATTCGTGGCGTTATTGCCAACATACGGCCCCATATGCTCGAAAAAGTGGTTGAAAATTGGACCTGTAGAATTGGCTTTATTCGAGCTAGCCGCGGCGGCCACATGCCCGAAATCATATTTAAACATTAATGGCATAAAATTATCCTTCCAATAAAGCCAAATTGATGGACATTAAAACGATTTTCTTGTGTTTTATTTCAATTCGAAGTTCCATACCTCTAAAAAAACACCCTGTATATGTTGCTTTTATTTCTACTACTTCCCAGTACTTGTTACATGTTGTTACGGCAGGTTGCAAAAGTTATCTTTTAGAAATAAAGTTCAGTTGATTTAGGTACCCGTGCACTGTGGAATAAGAGGCAACTAGACTACGACTGCATCCTTTTTTTCCGAAGAAGGACCAAATAGATTAATAATGATAATAATAACACGTTTTTAGGTTGCGCGCTTATAAACTTATGTATATGTATATTGGGTTGGCAACTAAGTAATTGCGGATTTTTTTTAGAAAATAAAAGAAAATTTTTTCATGAAACGAAATAACTTTATTATGTAATGTATTGCCCGTTTTGAGCGATGACCTCTTGCCATCTTTCAGACAGCATCATAATTCCACGTTCATTAAACCTCTGGTTTTTTTGAGAAAAAAACTGAACAAGGTACGATTTGACATCATCATCATTACTGAAATTTTTACCATTCAAGAAGTTTTGCAAAGATCGAAATAAAAAGTAATCAGATGGTGCAAGGTCTGGACTATATGGTAGATGTGGCAAAACATCCCAACCAAGCTTCAATAATTTTTGCCGAGTGGCCAAAGATGTGTGTGGCCTTGCATTGTCATGATGGAATACAACACCTTTTCGATTTGCAAATTCGGGCCGCTTTTCTTCAACTGCATTGTTCAATTTTGTTAGTTGTTCAATGTATACATCTGAATTTATCGTTCGATTGGGTGGTAAAAGTTCGAAGTAGACATTTCCTTTGTAATCCCACCAAGCTGATAACAGAACTTTCTTTTGATGAATATCAACTTTTAATGTTGTTTGCGCTGGTTCATCTGGCTTGCTCCACGATCTTTTCCGATTGACATTGTTGTAAAAAACCCATTTTTCATCACCAGTTATCAATCGTTTTAAAAATGGATCGTTTTCATTACGTTTAGTTAACAAATCGCAGATGTGAATGCGTTGTGTTAAATGAATTTCTTTCAGTTCATGAGGAACCCATACATCAAATTTTCGTACATAGCCAAGTTGCTTTACGCGATTTTCAATGCATGTATGTGATACATGAAGCTTCCTTGAAATCTCACGTGTTGTACTGTGACGATTCGAATCAATTATTGCTTGATTTGACCGGAGCGTTTTTCATCTTTCAGTGAAAAATCACCAGAACAAAATTTGGCAAACCAATTTTGAGACTACCGTTCTTTTAAGGCGTCGTCACTATAAACAGCACATAACTTTTTAAGAGCTTGCGAAGCGTTTTTTCCTTTCCGGAAATAAAAAAGCAAAATATGACGAAAATGTTCCTTTTGATTTTCCATTTTTTAACAGACGCCAATCAAAAACTACGCAACCGATCAAAAATTTTTTTTTACTGATTTACAGCTGAAGTACCGACTATCAAATAACAAAATGGATTTGATATTTCAATTACGTCATCTAACCTAAAAATACAACTAATGCTATAAATGAGTAAAATCCGCATTTACTTAGTTGCCAACCCAATAGTATATTCGTTCCGTTAAATTTTACGCTTTACGTAGGATAAAAATTCAGTCACTATATGACGGCAGCAGCACACCTTTTTTTGCTGAATTGTATTCTTTGTCTTTTCAGGTCTTTTCTTATGCGATCGATAGCTTCAGGACGCAATATATTTATGACCTGCTGATAAACATCGAGAATTTCATCATCTAATTTGTTTGATGCTAGCTTTATTGGGTTATAATTGAAAAGCAATTTAAACAGGGTTGTTTTTAGGACGTTGTGGACTGTATTGTACGCTCCACTGAACAAAACAATCGTTGTCATTTGATTTTCTACATAAAGTTGCCAACATGAGAGTTATAGTACTTTTTAGTCTTTCACATTGACCATTTGCTCTTGGGGTTAAATAATATCTTTGTCTCTACTAAATTTTTGAAAGGCTCTACAAGTAAAAGCTATACCTCTATCTGGTAAAATGCCTGTTGGGGCTCGAAATATGGAAATAACTTTGTTCAGCGCACGTACAGTAATTTTGTTTCTGATGTTACGAACAGGTTTTAAAATGTAAAATTTAGTAAAGGAACAAATATGTACATATTTACTTTTGAGAAAAAAGTCGACATTAATAGTGTGAAATTGTAATTTAATCTTATCAATTGGGTGTAAAAATCCGTTCTCCTCCTGCAGGTTATTTATGGTAAAGACATACGATACAAGCAGCCATTAATAGGTGTGTTTCTTTACTTTTTGGGTAAAGTTCGGTAAATAGAGAGTAAGCAATAATTTCTCTCAATAAGAGACAAATTTACCCAAAAGTACGGGAACGCAAAAAAGCAAATATTTTACCAATTCACATAGAAATATGAAAAAAAAAACAAAACTTTGTCACACACACACATATTGAACATGTACTTTCGCAAAAAATAAACGACAATAATTCGAATTGATTATATATTTATTCTTATTATTCGAATTATACATGTTAACTAAGACAAAAAAAACTTTTTTGTATAAATATTGAATTAAATTATACTACACTGCGATTTATAAATATTTTTTAATTCAACTTTTGAAATTTTTTTTAGTTTTCTGAACTTTTCTTCTTTCTATTATTTTTTAAACAGTAGAGTAAAGAAACAGACTTAATCTTTTGATGTAGTTTCTCAATCTTGCAAACCAGCATTTTTCTTTAACCCTTCGTTGCATGGCATTGTACATATGCAATATTAGTTTCTTGTCTATTTCGCAACTATTCTTTTATATATTTTACCGTTATTTTTTTATTGTTTTAAAGTTAGAGATTCTTTTTGATAAGCATTTTGCCCAGTGTCGTGGAAAATTCATTTTAAAAATAAAGCAAAATTAAAACAAGTATTTTGAATACCTCAAAAAAGTTAATTGATTTGCTTGAGTATTGTTAAAATTTGATTAAATTTTATAAAATGTTAGTATGATATGAAAAGTTGACTTCATTCTCATTACTCCGCATATATTATTGCAATGTACAATTAATTTTAACACGTGCTCTACGATTAGTTATATTATTTCTGCAACTTCATGCGCTTCGTCGTTTCCGAACTGCCATTGCACATATCTCATACAACACAGGTTTACAAATTTTTAATTTGGAGAAATACCAAGAACGCCACATGCCTAGATAAGTTAATTGAGACCTCCTGAGCACGAAAAACGCATTTATTATTTTTTTCTAAGTACAGTTTGTTAGATAACGGTACTTTTGTGTTTTTCGGTGTATGGCACAACTCAAACCCTTGTGGTGTCCAACGGAAAAGTTCGATCGAGATAAATGGCATATCAATGGAAAGGTAATTGAATGCCTTCTCCGTTGATATGCTGGAAAATTTTATCTGATGAAAAATCGCTGTTGAGGTGTAATATCTCAAATTTCAAAATTTGCCTATTTTTTACGTTTTTTTTTTAAATTTTTCATTTTCATTTAAATTTTTTCCTACGTTATATTGAAGATCTGACGCCTTATTCTGCAACTCTCCTAAGCTAAAACTCTATCGCTAAAAAATTATAAACTTGATTTAGGACTTATTGGCTACGAATAGAATTCTTGACCGCTTATCGTAATTTAAAAACTTCTTGTCTATTGCCTCTAAACTTTTTAATTTTATATATTCTAACGCCTAGCCTGCTTCAAAAACCCAAAATTTTAGGGTTTTGGCTTAAGAGAATTACAGAATAAGGCCCCTGGAATGTTTTATTTTTTTACCAAATAGTTTATTTATTTACCAATATTTTAAGCGTATTTTGAAAAAAAATCGGATGAAATATACATTTTTTATTAAGAATTTTGTGGAACGACAATGTTTTAATTTTCATTGCTCACACAGTATATTCGGCGTAAATTCAAAAAATTTAAATTAAAATGACGAGCGACTTGAATTTTTGCGTTTTTTTTCGGATGGATCTTCGCGAATAAGGAACCAACAATAGTCCGCCATCATTTGTTCATCCCACCAGCCTTTGTAACGTCTCTCGATTTCTTCTATTTCCTGTGTGAGAGCAATTTAAAGAAAATGGGGATCACATGTGTGTAAATTAAATAATAACAAGTGAGGTCGGCGCTTTGTGGATACTACTATTATTTATTTATAAAATTTAATGAAATATTGTTTTGTAGAATTTGCTGCACACAAGGTGATCAAAACATTTGCAACTGGTTTGTTATATTTTTTTTTTTTAATAACTCACTTTCAAAAAATTTTCGTTCATTTCCTAATCCTTTTCCCTGTTTTATTGATCATGTCACAACAATAATAAAAAAATCAAAATTTGTGGAGATAGTCGAAATTGAAGTGTTCAAAACATATGCAACTTTTCTTGCTCTTATTCATGACCATGTTATTAACTTTCAAAAATTATAGGATATAACGATCATCACATTCTTTTTAATAACTTGATATTTAAGTTTAGAATTTTATTGAAAATTTCATGTTAATGGTTTTGTTTAAGAGTTAAGAATGTTAACTCATTTTAGTACTAATATTTGAGACAAATAGCTGGAAACAAATACAGTTCGGAGTTTACATTAAAAGTTTTGAAAGATTTCGAAAATGGACTTTGTCAAAAAGAAGCTTCAAAAAAATATGGCTTTCATCAGTTTGTCGATTGTGAAAGTGAAACATTAGAATACTACATAAAGGGCTACGTCGTGGCTACCCCAATCACCGGATCTCTAACCAATTGAGAACATGTGGATGAATACATGACTTTATAAAAAACAAGTCACTATCTTGAAAGCAAAAATATTGTGAAATCGTTTGGAGTATAACATTAAAAAGTTAGCAGGACTGTAGTACGTGTAAATTGAATGTCAAAAAATAGTTTAAATTGTTATTGACATACGACTTTTTTTTATCGATAATATCAGTAACTATTTTGACAATTATGTATTGATCTGAATATACTAAAGTGTACACACGGCACCTTATATTCATATCTTGTGGAAAATAAAAAAAAATTGGGTTTTTGCAACTAAACATTTGTATTTCTTATATGAATAAAAACAAAATAAAACAAAGCAATCATAAAATTTTACTCCACTATCATTTAAAACTTAAAGCATATTTCACATATTTACAAAGTTACTAATTTATACGTACGATTTTAGCAATATATAAAAACAATATATGTCAATATCTTGTGGGGCATCCCTTGGCTTCCACAACAGCTGACAATCTCGCAGGCATTGGTTAAGCTATTTTTTTTATGGTTTTTGAAAAAGTTTATCATTTTTCGATCAGTGCTTCTTTAAAAAGATGGAATTTTTCGGATGGCTCATTTAAGCTGATCCCATAAATGTTCTATAACATTTTTAATTTGGTGATTGAGATGGCTGCTCTAGTTGGTTTTTGACATTATACAGCAACCATTCCTTAGAGGAATGCTTAGAATCATTGTCCTGCATAAATATGGAATTTCACTCTAGCCCTAGTTCTATCACGCTCAGAAGGTAGCTGTCCTTCAAACAGTCAAATTAACATTTTTTTATAAGAACTCATTTGGTTTTCTCCAAACTTTAGCACGTCCGTCTCCTCCAAACACCATAAATTTACACTTATCCGTAAATAATAACATGTTCCCAAAACGTAGGATCACTTTTGTGAACATCTTGATATTTTTTACGTACTCCAAGGGCTTCGTTATATTTACGGCTCTCAACAGCGGTTTTATTTCTTGCAACTCTGGTAACCAGATTTCATTTTTTAATGCAACGACGAACAGTTTGTGTGCAAAATTTGATGCCATGCCATTTGATGGTTAATTTTGACCGCACTTTGCCTCGGATTTTTTTTAATGGATAGTCCTTTGCATTCTCTCACTTAGCGTAGAAGGACGTACAGAGGGTGGTTTACTGGCACAATGTCAATTTCTTTCAAATTTGTTTGGTTTACACTGTAGACTTCTTTAAATTTAATATTTCACCTACTTTTTGTAACGATTTGCCTTTACTTCTTAATGTTACAACTACTTTACGAAATCTTCCAAAATTTCTTTAGTTTTAGGCATTTTTTATATAATTAGCACGAATATATTGAAAAATCCAGCCTCAGTTTTATCTAATTAACTTTTTCTTATTTATGTATGAATCAAAAATTATGCTTATAAAATTCTTAACGGTATTCGTAACGGTAAGCCAAAAAAAAAATTCTCGTATGTATAATTTGTAACTTTGTAGGAATGCATTTTAAGAGTTATAATGTTGTATTTCTTAAGAAAAATACTTTGTTGCATTTTTAAAATAATTTTTGCATTATTAGACAAGTAGTTAATACAAAAATAAATAATTAAAAAAATTTGTTTATAAAGCACTACAAAAATAAGTAAAAGTCGGTCAAACGTATACTTTAAAAACTATATACATATGTAGCTGAACTCATTACTCCCGTTAAATTTTGTATTTTTTTATTTGTTAAAAAATAGTCAATGGAAAAAATCCTTACAGACTATTTACAAATTAACGATATATAAAAATTAACACAACAAAATTACAATTAGTTACATATGTATTTAGAAATGCAATTATTTTACGTTTAATAATTTTAGAATTTAAAGGAAAATCAATTAATTCTGACAAATAATCTGCATAATCTATTAAAAGGATCAGCCATATATAGTTAAATCTACAAAATTGAACAAAAAGAGGATTATAAAAAGATTTTAAAAGAGATTCACAACAAATATTTTCATTAATCAGATTAATGATAAAAGATACATTTAACATTATACGATGACTTTTAGGCGTTGGTAGTTTAATTAATGCTAATCTGGAAGTATATGAAGGCAAATCAGTATAGTTCCAACCAAGGCCACGTAAACAGAATAACAAAAACTGCTTCTGCACAGATTCAATACGATCACTATAAACATTGTAGTAAGGATCCCATACTATTGACCCATATTCTAGAATTGGTCTCACAAGTGGCACATAGAGTTGTTTCGTAATATAAGGATCAGTGAACTCCTTAGCCCATCTCTTTATGAATCCCAGGACACATTTAGCTTTGTTTACAGTCAAAGTAATATGCTCATTAAAATTCAATCTCATGTCAAGAAGAATGCCAAGATCGATAAATGTTTCAACCATCTCCAATTGATTACATTTAAGTGAATAATTAACATTAATAATATTCCTACGTAAGAACTCATGTATTTTCATTTTTTAATATTCAATTCAGTCGCCGTGGTCTAGTGGTTAGTGTGTTGGCTTACTAAGACATGAGCCCTGGGTTCGACACCCAGCTCCGACATCTTAAAAAAAAAAGAACTATAAAAAAATATTTCTTTCGGCGACTACCTCTCCGCAGTCTTCAGGCAAAAGCTCTGAGAGTAATTAATCAAGTCTGTCTGTCGGAGTCGACAATAAACTGCAGGTCCCGGTACTCATGGATAAAAAATTTACACACATAAGAAGCTAGGCCGTAATCCTGACACAGGGTTGTAAAGGCCAGTTATGTATGTATGTAATATTCAATTCCATCATGTTGTGTTGACGCCATAAAAAAAAGTTATTAAGGCCACTTTGAAAAAAAAAACATGTTCAGTAAGATTTTTATACGATAGAAACATCTTCACATCATCAGCATACATTAAGATATGGGCAAAGTTAATAACATTTGGAAGAACATTAACAAATAATGAAAATAAAATTGGACCAAGATGGCTGCCTTGGGGAACACAGGAGCGAACATAAATAAACTTAGAAACTTTATTATGCACTCGTACTGTTTGTTTCCTGCCCATCAAATATGACCTCATCCAATTTAAGCCAGTCTGAGTAACTCTCAACGAATCAAATTTATTCAGAAGTAGTCTATGGTTTACTTTATCAAATGCTTTACTGAAATTAGTATAAATCACATCAGTTTGCTTTCCTTTAGTAAAACCAGCACTAACTACAGTTGTTAATTGTAAAACATTAGTTATTGTTGAACAGCCTTTCATAAACTCATGTTGATAAAGTGATAATAACTATGAGGTATGATGACAACGAAAATCAGCAATTAACTTCTCAAATAGTTTTGGAATAGAACTCAGCTTAGCAATGCCTCTATAATTTGTAATATTAGATCTATTACCAGATTTAAAAAGCGGTACAATATACGAATCCTTCCAACACGCAGGAAAATAACCATATTTAATAGAGGCATTAAATAACAAAGATAACGGTGTGACAAATGACTCAGCACATCGACTTAAAATACAATTTGGAACACCATCAGGACCGGGATTAAAGGACATCTTCAGCTTCTTTAAGTAAAGCAAAATATCACTTTCGTGTAAAGTAGGAAGAGATATTACTTGATTTGATGGAATCGAATAAGGATATATATTTTTATCATTATAAACTGATTCAGAATAAGTACTGGCAAAGAAATCGGCAAACATATCACATATGTCATCAATATCACTAGATTCACGATGATTAAATTTCATTACATTTGGATAACCACCAGTCTTTCTTTTAGAAGTGACGAATGTATAAAATGATCCAGGGTTACAAATGAAGTTTTTCTTTACTTTATACTTCTTATATAAAAAACGGTTGAGGATAATATATTCAGAGCGTGCAACAGAGTACTTTGAATAATCAATAATAGAGCCAGATTTCTTATATTTTTTATAGCATTTATTTTAAAGATTCTTTAATCGAGACAGTTGAACAGAATTCCATGGTGGACCAACTTCTACATTAAAATTCATTTTGGGAACACAAATTTCAAAAAAATAATTTTAATTCTGGTTTTTCGACCTTTATTATTTAATGTAAAGAATTACTCAAGCTTAAGGTCTCTTTTCAGGAAGACGCTACACGCAGGAGTAGCGAAATATCGATAAATAAATAAACGATTTTTATTAAAAAAAAGACCTTAAGCTTGAGTAATTCTTTACATTAAATTTCAAAAAAAGAATAAATTAACTTGTAAAAATTTGTTACGATGCAGTCAATGTCAGTGTTGCTATTAAAAGAAATAGGTATAATGTCATTCCAGCAAATATTTCCCATCAATACATTAAATAAATTATAGTTAGTTCTATTGAAGCAAAAAATCTTGCATTCTTTACTATGCTTTAATTTGGCTTCAGATCGAGTACACAAAATAATATTTATAGTAGGATGATATAGATCTTTCGGTAAAGTAACAGGTTCTGCACGTTTAACTGAGCAAGCATTGAGATCATTAACGAACACTAAGTCGAGTAATTTTCCAAAATTATTTAATACTGAATTCATCTGATAAAGGGATAGACCCAAAATTTTATTTAAAAATTCTTCATGACAGTTTCTATTTTTCACTGGTATTAAATATGGTACATCAGATGTAAGTTTCCATTCAATTGAAGAAAGATTAAAATCACTAACAACAAAAACAGTATCACATTTGTCAGCAAGAGAAGAAACAGACTTGATAACATCAACATGATTGGCATAAATAGAAAAGTCAGAGCTTGGAGGAACATATGAACAGGTAAAATTAACTTTTGATCTTTTTAATTTCACTACAACAGCAACAATTTCAATATCAGAACGTTGGGTTACAATTTCTTCAGATGGATATGAACAAGAAACAGCAATTAGAAACCACCACCCTGACGTAAACTGCGATTATATCTACTTATAAAACTTATAATAATTACAAAGAATTTCCGAGTTGTAAATATTGCTATATAGCCAAGTTTCAGTAAATATAATAACATCATAAGTAAACTCGTAACTAGAAGAGTAGCTAATTTGGTATTTAGGCAATGAACATTCTGATATATAATATTCAGAAAATTATTAGAAGTATTATTACAGGTAATTAGTTTTTTTAAAATTCCTGACTGTAAACGAGCGATATTACTATCATAATTAGTCCTAGTTCTCTCTCTATAAGTGTATTCACGGACTAATGTATTTGCAGGCCGGAAGTTAGGATCAACAATATGATTAAAAATATCCGGAGGGGTGGAAATTTTAAATGATGCAATAGACCTTGGTGTGGAAAATTTAAATTTTTGAATTATAACATTTACATCTCGTCTAAATTTAGATTTGATGTAATAGTCAACATCATCCAATGAAGTTACACTTGCTAACCGTGAAACAAAAGCAGTCTTCTTAGGTGGAACAGCAAGAAGCGGCTTAGGCATAATCGTATTATTCCTTGCTCGTCTATTGACGTCAGCGTTAACTGGTAAAGATTTTGTGTTAGAACCTTGTATAAACTGCAGGAGAAGTTAACTGACTAGAATAAACATCATCCACTATGGCGTAGAATAATAAATCAATTTTGTTTGACTATACTCGCTAATTACTAAAGCAAATACCCACCTTTAATACTGCATCACAATAATTAAATTATTATGTAAAAAATTGCCCAAAATTAAAAAAAATAACCGTATAAAATCAAAGAGCAAATAAATAGGTTCACTTTGAAAAATTTGTTAGTTTAAAATGTTATACGCCAAAATTATAAAAATTATTGTAGAAAACTTTTAATTCAGCCTTTTAATAGAGCTTAATAAAGCAAATACCTCTAAAAATTTTAAAAATGGGACGTTCTAAACATTGTAGTGAAGAGGAAAAAAAGATTATAAAGGATCTACACAGCCGAAGTTATAGCCAACGGGAAATTGCTGAAATTCTTGGGAGATCGCAGAATATGATAAGAAATGCATTGCAGCCTCCAGAACAAAAAGTTAAAAGAGGTCAACAGCGAAAAACCTCGAAAAGAGACGATGATTGCATTAAGATGTTGTCAACTCGTAATCCTTTTATGTCCGCAGTTCAGCTGAAAAATGAGTTAAAGCTTCCCGTATCAGAGTGGACCATTAGACGTCGTTTAAGAGAAAAAAATTTATCAAGAAGATCGGCCCAGAAGGTTCCAATGCTTAATAGCAGACAAAGAAAAAAGCGCATTGAGTTTGCAAAAGTACATGCTGAATGGGCCGGCCCGGAAGGTATAAAAAAATGGAGAAACATACTATGGTCTGATGAATCCAAGATAAAATTAGTCGGACCTGATGGAAGAACATGGGTAAGGCGTCCAAAGAATAAAGCATATGATCCAAAGTACACCACGAAGACAATAAAGCATGGCGGCGGCAACATAATGATATGGGGTTGTTTTTCCTGGTACGGTGTTTGGCCAATATTCTGGATCAAGGAAAATATGGACAAACATCTTTATCTGCATATTCTTAAAGAAGTAATGCTTCCGTATGCCGAGTGGGAAATGCCTTTAAAGTATGAATTCCAGCAAGACAATGACCCCAAGCATACTTCTAAGATCGTAAAAAAATGGTTCCAAAAGAAAAATATAAAGTTAATGGAGTGGCCTTCACAATCGCCGGATTTAAATCCCATTGAGAATCTTTGGAGAATCGTTAAGGACGAAATTGCACCACTCAAGGCTAAAAATAAAGATTTGTGGACAAAAGTGAAGGAAGCGTGGTACTCAATTCCACTAGAGACTTGTCAGTCACTTGTCGAATCAATGCCCCGGAGATGTTCTGCGGTGATTCAAAATAAGGGATTTTCAACAAAATATTAGAAATTTTCTTGCAATTGCACTTTTTTTGTATAAAAATGTCATTCTCTTTTCAATGAAACTATTTATTTGCTCGACAGGCATTAATTAATATATTAAATATATCAATTTTTCTCATTTTTTTTAATTATAATTAAATACATTTTATGTGATTATTTATGTTTAATGTAATAAATATCGCTTTATTGTATATTACCGCTGTTTAAGTTATTTGAAGGCGAATTTATCAATAAATGTGATGTGAACCTATTTATCTGCTGTAACTATATATATATATGTATATGTATATGGGCAATTTCAAAAATTTTCAACATTTGTTGAAACTGAGTTCAGATGCTTATTATTTCTCCAGTTTTTCGAATTGACCAAAACGGTCAAAAAGGATGGTAGGCCACACTAGAAAACTGGGAAATTCAAAATTTCAGACCATCAGTTCTTTATATCTAAAAGTTATGGGCACTCAAATATTGAAAAACTCAAAAACAGGCTTGAAATTTACAAGAGTTTTTTCATATTTCATCACTTTTCTACTTTTAGTTTTAAACTTCCGATGCCCACTGATATAAAATAAAGTCACTAGACTTAGTAGATATTTATACTATAAAAGTTTCCGATTTTTCAATTTTCGCAGTTTTTTCTATAGCGTTTTTGCGCCGTTCAAGAAAATTGCATTTCGTCAACAGTATTTAAAAGATGGTATAATTTGCTAAAATTTGCGCCATATCACGTCGATGTCAGGCTGCTAGTTGCTGAGAACGATGACCTCAAACTTTTATAGAATTGGCGTAAATTTTTCAAAAATGAGTTTTTCGCGCCTGACATTTGCAATCTTATTTAAAACTGGTTTATGTATTGCGTGATCTAAACTTCTTAGTAAATGGCACCTCAACGTCAAGAAGGCGTTAAAATATTTTGAAACGCAAAAATTTTAAAAGAAAATAAAAATTTTGCGAAATTTCATGATTTTGTCTCGCGTTTTTTTAATTAATCCGTGGTTTAAAATCAATGTAAAGTATTGGAAATGAAGTGCGGCTGTGAACTAAAGATCATATATAAATACGGTTGAATTCGGTCCATATTTAGAGGGTACAGTGGCATTTTTCGTCAAACACATTTTGCTTTGTGACATCTGCAGTTATGTATAGATTTCGCCGCGATTAACAGCAAATGATAGGTTTTTTTAAGCTTGATAATAAAACTGAAAAGGCATTAAAAAATTTTCATGATTTTAAATTTTACAGATCAAAAAAAAAAAAAAAATCCTAACCTCAAAAATAATTCTTATATAATTTTTTTATTTTTTAAATTTGCAAGTTAGAACATTGTTTTTCTGTAAATTAGTTATGCGTTATATAAACACGTTATGGCGTATGCTGTTTAAAGGTTTTTCTAGAACTAAACTTTATTCATCAAACAAAACTAAAATTTTCTTACAATTCAGATTTGTACTTTTAGGTATTGTAAAAATAAGTGTTAATTCAAAAAGAGTATTAAAATAAAGTTGTATTAAAAAGTATGTGGACTGGTGATGCCACATCACTCCCCTTCCCAAGGAACACGGAAGCGAACTCTTCTTCCAGAGGCTGTTGTGTAGGCTGCAGGTGCTTCACTGGTTGTGGTTGGTTCTTCATACTGTATAGATGTGTCCGCTTGTGGTTTCTCTATACAATTAAATGCGGCTTTCAAACGGTCAATGCTTACATTAACTTGTTTGCCATTCATATTAATTTTATAAAATTTATCAAAGCGTTTTATTACTGCAAAGGGCCCTTCATAAGGTGGTTGGAGAGGTCGACGAACTGCATCCGTACGAACGAAAACAGCTGGTGATGTGGCCAAGTTATTCTCAACGAAAGGTGTTCTCTTGGCATGGTTGGATGTTTGTTGTGGTATTATATTGTTCATTCTTGGACGTAAATCGTTGACAAAGTCGCTTTCGGAAAAATGTTTTTTAGACTTGTTATCCTCTATCAACTCACCAGGAATTCGAAGTGTGCTCTTTGTAGCATATTCGCAAACCGAGTAATATGAGTGGCAACACTTCCGCCCATTTTTCAGTTTGATAGCACTTAATTGCGGCTTTAATAACACGGTGGTATCGCTCGATTAAACTATTAGACGCTGGGTGATATGCGGTTGTTCTAAGATGAGTAATCCCAAAAAGGCGGTTAAGATCCCGGAAGAGGTTCGACTCGAACTGTCTTCCCTGATCAGTTGTAATTCTTAGCGGAACGCCAAATCGTGATATCCACTGTTGATAAAATGTAAATGCTATTGTTTCGGTGGTCATGTCTTCCAAAGGGTATGCTTCAATCCAACGGGTGAAACGGTCAACGCATGTGAGACAGTATCGGTTCCCCAGAGATGGCGGCAGGGGGCCCACAATATCAATATTGACATGTTCAAACCTTGCTCCGGGAAGAGCGTAATTGGAATTCGGTGCACAGTTATAACGATGGATTTTGCCTCGTTAACATGGGATACATTCCCTAGACCATTTTCTGCAATCTTTTTTTAATCCTGGCCAAATGAAACGTTCTGAAATTAGCTTTGTTTTTTTTTTTTTTTTTTTTTTTTGTTTCGTCAGAAACGCTTTATTTAAGATCAAAGTTAACGGCAATGAATATTTTTGGTAATTAAAGAAGAAATGATGTCCGTGAAGGAATAGTACACTAGCCAAACTGAACAATTGTTTTCGACTCCAGCTACGGTAGTCTCATCAGAGTTCTTTGTGTCCTGTGCATATTCAAGACCAAACATCAACTATTTAACTCACACTTTTTTGGAAATCGCATACTGAAATTATATTCTTTCACATGTATGTACATACACTTGTATGAGTTAGTCGAAGTAAAGTCACACAACAGTTTTTATCATATTCTCCTTTTCTTACCATCATTGCTGTTCTTGTAATTGTCATCTTATTTGGATGAAACAGAATTACAATTTTTATTTTGTTTTTGCCCTCTTATTCCATTTTATCCACATTAGTCGGCATCGACGACATGCACGACTGTAGCCGTGGTGGTTAGAGTGCAGCGCTAGAAGCATGCGCATTATAACTTAAGGTGTTTGAGGCTCTAGGTTCGAGCCCCGGGAAAGTTCTGATCAATATTTTTATAATTTAATTTTTGTTTCGTCAGAAACGCTTTATTTAAGATCAAAGTTAACGGCAATGAATATTTTTGGTAATTAAAGAAGAAATGATGTCCGTGAAGGAATAGTACACTAGCCAAACTGAACAATTGTTTTCGACTCCAGCTACGGTAGTCTCATCAGAGTTCTTTGTGTCCTGTGCATATTCAAGACCAAACATCAACTATTTAACTCACACTTTTTTGGAAATCGCATACTGAAATTATATTCTTTCACATGTATGTACATACACTTGTATGAGTTAGTCGAAGTAAAGTCACACAACAGTTTTTATCATATTCTCCTTTTCTTACCATCATTGCTGTTCTTGTAATTGTCATCTTATTTGGATGAAACAGAATTACAATTTTTATTTTGTTTTTGCCCTCTTATTCCATTTTATCCACATTAGTCGGCATCGACGACATGCACGACTGTAGCCGTGGTGCTTAGAGTGCAGCGCTAGAAGCATGCGCATTATAACTTAAGGTGTTTGAGGCTCTAGGTTCGAGCCCCGGGAAAGTTCTGATCAATATTTTTATAATTTAATTTTTGTTTCGTCAGAAACGCTTTATTTAAGATCAAAGTTAACGGCAATGAATATTTTTGGTAATTAAAGAAGAAATGATGTCCGTGAAGGAATAGTACACTAGCCAAACTGAACAATTGTTTTCGACTCCAGCTACGGTAGTCTCATCAGAGTTCTTTGTGTCCTGTGCATATTCAAGACCAAACATCAACTATTTAACTCACACTTTTTTGGAAATCGCATACTGAAATTATATTCTTTCACATGTATGTACATACACTTGTATGAGTTAGTCGAAGTAAAGTCACACAACAGTTTTTATCATATTCTCCTTTTCTTACCATCATTGCTGTTCTTGTAATTGTCATCTTATTTGGATGAAACAGAATTACAATTTTTATTTTGTTTTTGCCCTCTTATTCCATTTTATCCACATTAGTCGGCATCGACGACATGCACGACTGTAGCCGTGGTGCTTAGAGTGCAGCGCTAGAAGCATGCGCATTATAACTTAAGGTGTTTGAGGCTCTAGGTTCGAGCCCCGGGAAAGTTCTGATCAATATTTTTATAATTTAATTTTTGTTTCGTCAGAAACGCTTTATTTAAGATCAAAGTTAACGGCAATGAATATTTTTGGTAATTAAAGAAGAAATGATGTCCGTGAAGGAATAGTACACTAGCCAAACTGAACAATTGTTTTCGACTCCAGCTACGGTAGTCTCATCAGAGTTCTTTGTGTCCTGTGCATATTCAAGACCAAACATCAACTATTTAACTCACACTTTTTTGGAAATCGCATACTGAAATTATATTCTTTCACATGTATGTACATACACTTGTATGAGTTAGTCGAAGTAAAGTCACACAACAGTTTTTATCATATTCTCCTTTTCTTACCATCATTGCTGTTCTTGTAATTGTCATCTTATTTGGATGAAACAGAATTACAATTTTTATTTTGTTTTTGCTCTCTTATTCCATTTTATCCACATTAGTCGGCATCGACGACATGCACGACTGTAACCGTGGTGGTTAGAGTGCAGCGCTAGAAGCATGCGCATTATAACTTAAGGTGTTTGAGGCTCTAGGTTCGAGCCCCGGGAAAGTTCTGATCAATATTTTTATAATTTAATTTTTGTTTCGTCAGAAACGCTTTATTTAAGATCAAAGTTAACGGCAATGAATATTTTTGGTAATTAAAGAAGAAATGATGTCCGTGAAGGAATAGTACACTAGCCAAACTGAACAATTGTTTTCGACTCCAGCTACGGTAGTCTCATCAGAGTTCTTTGTGTCCTGTGCATATTCAAGACCAAACATCAACTATTTAACTCACACTTTTTTGGAAATCGCATACTGAAATTATATTCTTTCACATGTATGTACATACACTAGCTTTGTTGTTCTGGCTGCGCCAGGGTGATTAATATTGTGCATTGCATTAAAGGCTATTTTACGAAAAGCTGGTGTTAAAAATGGACGTGCCTTACCGGTTGAAACATCACAAAATAATTCCAGTTGTGTACCAGGAATTTCGATTTTTTTTATTTTTAAAATCGAGTCATTTTCAAAAAACTTTTTAAGCTCCTGGTCGTCTTTTTGACTTCTGGAAAGTTCAGGGTAGTTCATATCCGAAGATGCGTGCAATGCGTTTATTCTTGAGAGGGCATCGGCTATAATGTTTTCCTTCCCAGGTATATAATATATGTTTGTCGTGAATTGACCCAAAAAATCGAGATAACGAGCTTGTCGTGGTGTTGCCTTTTCTAATTTTTGTTGGAACGCATATTGTAAGGGCTTATGGTCGGTGTAAATGCACACATTTCTACCTTCAACCATATGACGGAAATATTTAACGGCTTTATATGCCCCTAGCAGTTCCCTATCATAGGTACTGTATTTTTGTTGTGCTGGATTTAGCCGTTCTGAATAAAAACCTAGGGGTTGCCATATGTTGTTGTCGAGTT
Source organism: Metopia argyrocephala (assembly GCA_963576795.1). NCBI lineage: Eukaryota > Metazoa > Arthropoda > Insecta > Diptera > Sarcophagidae > Metopia > Metopia argyrocephala. The sequence goes on along the minus strand of OY756209.1, from coordinate 90,086,202 downwards.
GTTGTAAAATGGCCCCTATGGCTGTGCCCGATGCATCAACTGTTAAGGCTAATGGTACATTGGATTTTGGGAACACTAATAATGTGGCTTCACAGAGGGAAGTTTTACAATTTTCGAATGCTTGTCTTGTTTCATCATTCCAATCAATTAAAGACTGATCGTTTTTTTATTGCCTTTTATATATTTGCATAAAAGCGCTTGATGTTCGGCTGCTTTAGGTAAAAAGCGACGGAAAAAATTCATCATGCCGAGAAATCTTCGTAGATGACAAACACGCTCAGGTAGTTGGTATTCGGCCAAAGCTGTGATACGATCAGGTGGAGGCCGGACTCCGTCTTTGCTTACCAAAAATCCCAAAAATTGTACCTCTTGTTGCCCGAAAAAACATTTTGATGGGTTTATTACAACGCCATTTTCACGCAGTTTTTTAAAAACTTTACGAAGGTGTTCACGATGTTCAACTGTGTTTTTTGAAGCGACCAAAATGTCATCTAAATAGGGCCAAGCAAAATCGAATTCACGTAGAATATGGTCCATAAACCGTTGAAATGTTTGGCCTGCGTTGCGTAGGCCGAAACACATATGGGTAAATTCAAATGACCCAAAAGGGGTCGTGATGGCTGTTTTGGGTACGTCCTGGGGCTCTACGGGTATCTGGTGATATGCTCTGCGCAGATCAATCGTTGAAAAAATTTCGCAGCCATGTAAAAAATGTGTAAAATCTTGTATGTGGGGAATGGGGTAACGATCGGGCTCCGTTATACTGTTGAGCCGCCGGAAATCACCACACGGTCTCCATTTTCCATTCTGTTTTTGAACCATGTGTAAAGGTGAGGCCCATGGACTTCGCGACAGCCGGCATATACCCAGATCCATAAGTGTTTGTATTTCGGTTTTGGCTACTTTCAACTTTTCGGGCATAGACGTCTTGGCTTAGCGAAGACAGGTTGACCTTTTGTTACAATATGGTGTGTTATATTATGACTGACTTGTTTTTTAGTCGAATTTGCTTGAGTGATGTCTTTAAACTCATTTAAAATATCCTTAAAAGAATTGTTCTGATTTATAAATGAAAGACTTTCATACAACTTACCGTTGCTGCTTAAAGAACAAATTTTTCGAATGTTGGTTAAATTATCTACGAGTTTGCGTTGACGTATGTTGACCATCAAGTTGTAAAACGACAAAAAATCTGCGCCGATAATTGGCTGTGTGACGTCGGCTATTATGAATTTCCATTTGAAATCACGATGAAGACCTAAATTCAGTGTAATTGTTTTCTCCCCAAACATTTTTATTGGTGAATGGTTGGCAGCATATAGATACGAATTGGTCTGCGGATGTTTTCGTTGTATGGGTGAAGGAGGTATGACGCTAACCTCGGCGCCGGTGTCAATCAGAAATTTTAATTGGGAATTTTTATCGGTTATAATGAGACGGCAATTTTTTGCAACTTGTCTGTCTGTAGCCGTCACGTCGGACAGACTATTAAGTTTTTTGTTTTACGACAGGGTTGACGGCACTTTCTTGCTTTGTCGCCGTATTTACGATGATACCAGCATACTTCACTAGAATCAGTGCCGCGGGAACGGGATCTGCTTCGTGGACGTTGAGAAAATTTAGTTTTCAACTCAGCCACTTCTTTTGCTAGTAAGCTTATCTGTCGTTCTAGTGTTGATTGTGCTGAAGTTACGTTTTGTGGTACAGACACTGCACTGACGTGTGGTGAGTCGCTTACCTCAAATATTTTGTCAGCGAGTGTAGCTAATTTGTCAAGCGGATCACTACTTATTGAAATTATTGTACGCACATTTGGTGGCAATCGGCTCATCCAGACAGATTTAAGCATATTGTCGTTCATTTCGTTGCCGGCCAAGTCTCGCATCTCCCGGAGTAATTGTGTTGGACGCATGTCTCCAAGTTCCAAATCCTGCAAGAGTTTTTTTATACGCTTTTGCTCTGAGACAGCATAATGCTCCAATAACCTAGCCTTTAGTGTGTCGTACATATTATCCACAGGTGGATTTAACACAATGTCGCTGATTTGTGACAAGACACTGCTTTCGATGGCTGCTACAACAGTATGGTATTTCGTTTTGTCATTGGTTATACCAGCGGCAGCGAACTGCGACTCTATTTGTGCTATCCATAGAGCAGGTTTGGCATGCCAGAATGGAGGAATCCGTACTGACACTCTTGCAATTTGGGCAGTTTCATTATTGTCGTTGTTTGTAGCGTGTTGATGCCTGTTGTTGTCAGCGGTGGCTACTGAGGCAGAAGCTTCAATTTCATTGTTACCAGGCATATTCATTTATAATAATTTCTTTCTATTATAAATTAGAATAATTTCTATAATTGTGATCGTTTATTTATTTGTTTTGCGTTCTAAAAAGCGTTTCGTGATCACGTCGGGGTCACCATTTATGGCGTATGCTGTTTAAAGGTTTTTCTAGAACTAAACTTTATTCATCAAACAAAACTAACAGCCTGTTTCTAGAACACGAATGGTATTTGACATTCGTCTTTTTATATGAGAAACACTAACAAATTTGAGTGTTTTTATTATTGTTTCACATATAAAAAGACGTATGTCAGAAACCATTCGTGTTCTAGAAACAGGCAGTAAAATTTTCTTACAATTCAGATTTGTACTTTTAGGTATTGTAAAAATAAGCGTTAATTCAAAAAGAGTATTAAAATAAAGTTGTATTAAAAAGTATGTGGACTGGTGATGCCACAACGTATTATAACAATCGGTGAAACATTCACATTTTTGCAAAAATTCGCCTTTTTTAATGTTAAGAAATTTTAATTATAATTGATATTTTTTATGTATTTTATCAGTGCATTGATGAATTTTGACTGCACTGATGAATTTAAAATGAGTTTCATGCATCCATACAACATTTATTAAAATAAACCAATAAATTTAACTTTACATTTTTTTTAAGAGATTTTAAATTAAAACCTCCATAACTTTCGCGCCGTTTGCAATAAATGATTAACGCGAACTGTTTTGGTATGCTAAAAAATCACCCTTCACGTGACCAAAGCGTCATTCGTGTCATCCAAAAAAAAAATTTCGAAAAAAAAAAATATCAAAATGTCGAAAATTTTTGAAATTGCCCATATATATAATATATATTTTATATTAACATGATTCTCCAAAACTATATCATAATATATATATGTATATCATATATATATGAGAAAATGTTATCATAAGGGATTTATCTAAGATAGCCTGGAGCTCGTTTCTGACTTATAAAAGATAACTACCATTCCATTCTATGCCATTGTTCGTATAAACTTTCTGATGTATGTATAAGTAATTATTATAATAAAATGTTGGCGTATGTTCTTAGGAACGAGTTCGAGAGAAATTGAAATAGGATGAAATTTCAAATTGTTTAAATTTTAAAATGTGAAAATCTTTTACAACAGTTTTTTATTCACTCGTTTAATGATCACAACAATAACTTCTTTCTTTATAAACACTATAGGATAACTTTAAAAAATACTCGATTACAATAGTTTTTTTATTAAAAAAAAAAGTTCTTTTAAACAATCAAAAATCAATTGTGTGTTCTCCGCATCAGTTTTTTAAATTCATTTTAAAGATCGAACAAATAAAAATTATTTATTTTCTAAATAAGTAAGGTGTACTTGTATTACATACATATATTAATACAGACATACAATGTACATAAGTTAATTAAGCTCTACCAATCAAATCTTTCATAAGCCTCGCTAAACGTGCGACTGTTTTGGGAATAAAACTGTGAGAACCAATTTCGAAATAGTTTTACTGAGAATTCCTCCTTCACTAATTGTGGTTGTTTACGAAACATTTTGTGATTCCACATATTCATGTCACGCTCAAACTATAAAGAAAAGTGTATGCATGTTTTATCCATTTAAAATTAAGCTGATGATTTATATTACCATAATGCTTTCACCAAATACAGCAAATTTCATAAAGGGTCCAAGAATTCTTGGTGCATAAAATCGATGTACAACCTTTTGTACCATAGGTTCTATTGGTGTCACAGTCTGCAAAACTTCAATACGACCCATTAATGGTGATTTCATATGCAGTTGAACATACGAGGGACCAATCTGCAAAAAAATAATTATTAAATTTAGAAGGTACATTATATGAAGCACTAAAACGTAAGCAACTTAATTTTTTTTTTTTTTTATTATTGGATAACTACACGCACATACATTAGGGGGGGTCGATTTGTATGGAAGGAAAAAAGTCAACAAAGCGTATAGCCAAAACGAAATCTAGGAAAAATTCTAAGAAAATTTCTCAAAGAAACCATGGGTCAAAAATAAATTCGTAGCTCCCAAAAATCGATTTGAAAATTTTATGTCACGTTTTACACAAAAAATCATTTAGTTTTTGAATATCTTATGATACATTCTTATTTGTTTTATTTGTTTATTATTATATGAATTATGTATACAATGGTTCCATGTATTACTTACTATAGGGTTATTCAATTATATTATAATACGATTAATGTATAATAATCGATCGGTTGTCCATTTGGTCATACTTTAAACAATAATTGCAAAAAGTAGTGTTTTTACGACAATTTTACACGCTGTCTTACCCTTTGAAATTATAGGAAAATTCTAATTAATGGTTTTTAATAGAAAATTGTATACCACCGTTTACCTTAGAATTTCAGCTTTCCAGTGGTAGCTTGGTCATTCTAATCGGAGTTGCCATTTAGTCAGGGTTCATTACAGAATTGAAAAAGGATGTTTTTTTGACAAGTTGTAAAATTAATGCTTTTTTAGAATTAAAGAGTGTAAGAAAAATAGAATACTTTAGTTATAATAGGTTATTGTACATCACTAGTTAGGTCATTTTGTCAGCTGTCCATTGGTATCGATCGGTTGTGCCGTTTGATTATATTTAAAAAAAGAATTGCAAACGGTAGGGGTCTTGCGACAATTTTACACGCTGTCTTACCTTTTGAAATTATAGGAAAATTCCAATTACTGGTTTATAATAGAAAATTGTATATCACCGTTTAGCTTAGAATCTCAGTTTTCTTTTTATTGCTCTTACGCTCTGTAAGAACCACTGAGTGTGACTCTTTTACAATTCTCGGATGATATCTACCATTTTCTTCTTCTCTCGTCAGAGAGTTGTTGTTTCTGCTATCAAATGAGAATGCTACTAAATCATAATCATTGCGTTGCATTCTATGAAAAGCATCCCTACATTTTTTTTTACGTGAAAGCTTAGATTTGCCCATAATTATTGGGTCCACATTTTCATCGTTAAAACCAATGTCTTTAAAAAGTGATGTGGCTAAAAAAGAAGCAAGCTTATTCCCGATATCAAACCTGTCGCACGCCATAGCAAAATGGCGTGTATCCTACCTTTTTATATGAAATCTTTTTTATATACATTTATTTTAATTTTTTTTAGTTATTTTGTTGAAAATTAATTATTTTATTTTTAAGTTGTGCAATAAATTAAGTGTTTGAAATTATTTTGTTCGGTGTAAGAGTGCAAGCACTTCCACTTAATTAAAAATTAAATTAATTATTTTATTTTCAAATTAGGCAATTAATTATTTGATTGAAGTTATTTTGTTCAGTGTAAAAGTATAAGCACATCCACTTACTGTCATACATACACAGCTTGATGAACAGCTGTATTTTGTTATGAGGTTGTTGTGTATGTTAAAGCCTAGTTTATTTTGTTGTTGTTATATTTATTTATATTTTTATTTTTTTTGTTTTGATTACTTGATGATTTGGTTGTTGTATTTATTGGAATGTGTTGTTCTTATTTTCTATATAACGATCTTTGTTGTTATTTCTTATCGGTTTTTTATAAACATATGTTCGACTGTTTAAATATTCTGATTTAATATAGGCATATATGTAAATCAAAAAAAAAAAATCACCAGCAAAAGTTTTGCACCGAATAAAATTAATACACCTATCCCCCGATTTACACGGTACTTTTTTTACACGATTTCACTTTTACACGGATTTTTTCAAGATCTCTTCCCCGATTTAAAGGTTATTTTCGCTTTTTCACGATTTTTAAACTGAACGAATTTTACAAAATAAAACTGTATAAAACAAAAATTTGTGTTATTTTTCTACACCTTTTTTTATTTCAAACACTACACCCCAAATTTATAAAGTGACAGCACTGAGTACAACCCATAAAAAAACTGGTACCAATCCATCAACTAGAGAATCGCCTCAAATAATATCAAGTGATGAAAGTGACATCTCACCAATCAAGAAAATAAGGTTAAGAGTCATCAATAGTCATTAAATTTGCTCAAATCTTTGATATATTTTTTGTAAATATCTAATTTTTTAAAAATATGTAATTCGTTTTTACACGTACATATTTGTTATTACAAAACTGAATGGATATTTTATTTCTTTATTAGGTGTCTATTTTATTTTTATTTCACATAAATGAAAGAAAAATATATGAAAAAAATTTATAAATAAAACAAAAATTAATTTAATTAAAAAACTAATTTGATTTTACTTATTTTAGACTTTTTTCGTTTTACACGATTTTTCATACAAACAATTTGATTTCGATTTACACGGTTTTTTCAGGAACCGATCCTCCGTGCAAATCGGGGGATAGGTGTACTGTTAATGTTGTTTTTGTAATAATTTTTGTTTATTTAACACCGTTTTTTTAGTTTAAAATGTGAACACTGAGATATTAAGTACTTTTAAAATGTATATTATTTAGTCTAAGTTTAAAACTAATTGTTTTGTAGATACAAATATATTAATTTGAGTTTTTTTAAATTATTCAAGAGCTCAAAAAAAAAACGTCTGTTCATTTCGATGCTGTTATCTTATTTATATATATATATTTTTTAATAAAATTTCCAAATCTGATTGATTTTTAGCCAATATCTATTGCTAAAATGCATATTTTTGTTCTAAAGTCTTACCATTCAAAAAGGTGAACAAATTTGAACATGTGAACATCCTTGGTAAAAATTAGTTCACGTTTCCGCGACTTCACTGTATTACAGTTAGCGGTTAAATAGAGAATTAAAAATACACAAAATTTAATTATTAGATTACATCTGTGTGTACATAGATTTGTACACTGCAATTGAATAATATTTTGAGTGAAAGAGCGTAAAAGAAAAAACACAATAATATACACACATATATGTATGTATAAGCAAAGAATATAAATCATATAGAATGTGCATCACGTACAAGTAAAATTTCTTATGGCGGGTCGTAATGTTGGAACCCGCAAAAAGAATTGTTACTCTCTTACTTTGCACACACAACATCACAGTGTATAAGACGATAGCCACAACTAAATTTTTACTTCGTGTCTTTTTTTTTGCTTAAGTACAGAAACGGTTTCATGCTAACAACAATATTCACATACAATACAATTTATGTGTTTGTGTGTCTTATTCATTGTGAGCTGTTTTCGTTTTTAAACTTTAAAACTTAGACAATAATGTTGTTGGTTCAAATATTTTTGTGTAATAAAGAATACAGTGCTCCGATACGACTATATATGCTAGTGTAGGGCAAATCATATTTAATTTGTAGTTGCGCGAAGGAAAATACATTAATCTACATCGAATATATAGCGCCCTATTTAATATCGTAATAAAAGTGTAGTTAGAAATATATTTATTATTATTATTTATTTAAGCTCAACAATTGATTTTATATTTATTTGAAATAAAAGGTTAACTGAACTTGTTTTTTTTTATATTTTTTGAATTACATTTTTTGGTTTAGTTAACCTTTTATTACAAATAAATATAAAATCAATTGTTGAGCTTAAATAAATAAGTTTTACATATAAACACATGTTCTCGCCATCTTGTTTTTACGTTTTGCAAATAAAAATGAAACAATCAACAATGTTTTTAATTTTTTTATAAAAAATGGGCATATTATAAACAAAACTCGTTCTTAAATAATAAAATTAATATATATTAATCACGTTTATTGTTATTAATTGATGTTTATCAATAGTATTTTTATGTTATTTCTGATGTTTTATTTTGTTGCAGCCAATCACAGCTGTTTCTGCGAAAAATTCTGCAAAGTTTATTTACATTTGGTGATGCTACCGTACTTTTATCGCAATTAAATACAAACTTAAATTTATGACTGAAAAACTGAAACTGTATTTAAATGCCATTTAAGTTTAAATTAAAATTAACTAATTTCACATTTAAATATGAAGTTAAAAACTGGGCCTAAGTTTTAAAATTTAAAAAACTAAAACAGCTCAGAATGAATAAGAAACACAAACACATAAATTGTATTGTATGTGAATATTGTTGTTAGCATGAAACCGTTTCTGTACTTAAGCAAAAAAAAAAACACGAAGTAAAAATTTTGTTGTGGTATCGCATGGTGAAATTACTTACAAGGTGGTGGCAGGTGAATATAGTACAAAAACAACAGGGAATTTGTTTTTGTTTTTTCAGCTCTTTAATGTCAAAAGCAGGTATGGTGAATTAAAAAAGCACATGTGAGAAGTGTGTGTGTGTATTGTTAACAACATACATGTGTCTACACCAAAACAAAAATACGAATACACACAAAGCAAAATGTAAACAAAACATAAATACAAACAAAACTTTTGACAGGAGCGGTATGACCAAAAAAAAACCCAGCTGGGTTGTCAACACCACCTTGTAAGTAATTCCACCATGTGGTATCGTCTTATACACTGTGATGTTGTGTGTGCAAAAATTTTGTTGTGGCTATCTTGCTGTGTGATGTTCTTGTTATAGTTGTTGGATTTTCGTCACTGTATGTACTGTGGCTGAACGAAAAACACTAATCAACAATGCAAAAGAAATAAAACACACATTAGCACAGTGCATACACTGTGACATTAGTTTCTCTTGTTTTGTTACGCTCTTTTCTTTTGTTTTGCCTTTTGCCCTTCCTTCCCGCGTCAGAAAAAATTTTGTCAAAATATTTGGATAAGTGTTGAGATGCGCATTCTATATGATTTATATTCTTTGGTTTAAGTTAACGCCAAAAATATTCACATAGCAATGGTAAAATGCTGACGACTAAAAACTGGATTATTTTCTTTCCCATAAAAAGTTAACGCAAAAAATATTTATATTTCAACGGCAAAATGCTGACGAGTAAAAGTCTGAATTATTTCCTTTCCCATAAAATAGAACTAATCAGCGAATATGAATTCCAGGAATAACATCAGGTGATAATGTGGTATGCTTGGCTTGTAAGGTAATATAAAAATTCTGTTTTACGTATTTTAGTTTAGCTCTGATTTTTTACTAAAACAATAAAGTGGGAGTTCGCTCCATAAAAAAATAATAAAAAAAATTTATTTTTTTTTAAATAAAAAACACAAGTAAAATTAATTGGCGCCCGAGCAGGGACAACGTGTATTGTTCGTCCTCGCGGTTAGAACTCCCACGAAGAAAATAAAAGGACCCGAAAAGGATAACCTGTAATAACATTAGTGCAGTAAATTTGTTCGTATCCTTGGTGTCCTCGCGGTTAGAACTCCCGCGAAGAAAATAAAAAGACAAAAGAAAAAAGTTGTGAAGAACGGGGCCCCCTAGTATCTTTGGTGTTGGTTTAAATTAAAAATGAATCTGAACACCAAAATTTAAAAAAAATAATATTAATTGTTTATTGAAATAAATGTTTTCAATTCAAAATTTTCTACCAGACTAAATTGTACAAAAAATTTTATAACAAATTTATTATTTAAATTTCAATGCTTATATGATAAAAAATATTTTATTTTGCAAAGTAGTTATTTGTAAAGTATGAAATTTTTTATATTTACAAATACGCCACGCCACATATCTATCGAATATAGAAAAAGGGACGGTGTTGGACACCAGCCGCTTCACCATCAAAATTGTTAAAAACAAGTTTAGGAACAAATATAAAAACCAATAGTGCTAATAAGTCATTAAGGTTCCACAGGACATCACAAATATAAAAACAATATAAAAAGTACGTTATAATAAAAATAAATAATAATAAAAAGTGAACAAAGCAAAAAAAAAAAAAAAAAAAAAACGGTAACAACTATCAACAACAGTAACAGTTTAAAAAGGATGGCAGCTATATCCACCCTGATCATAAGGTAATGTATTTAGCGATTAAGATCAAGAAAAAAAATTAAAAGAAAACAATTTTTTTAAGAGTAAGAAAATTTATAAAATTTGTTTAAAAAAAATCTAAAAAGAAAGAAACTTATACAGAAAATTAAAAAGATTCAAAGAAAACATTTTTATCTAAAATAAAAAGAAATTTTATAAGAAAATCTAAAACGAAAATTTATAAAGAAAATTAAAAATATTTAAAGAAAAATTTATAAACAAGTTATAAAAAATTTTTTAGAGATAATTTAGGTGAAATATTTTTTTATGACCGATACGGAGGGAAGTGACTACGGTACTGATGGATCTGATACTGAGGATTTGGGTTGGATAACCACTTCAGGAGTGGAATATGACGAAAGAAGGACAATAGCTAGACGACAAATACGTTTGACCAGAGAATATAGACATCTGTTATATAATTTACGCAGACAGAACTTAAACCGTCAGGAATACTTCATTTAGGGACTTCGCAGCCGGAGTCTTGGAAGTTTGATTAGGCGTGCCCGTTGTATAATAACGATAAATTCTAAAATTATATTAGATATTTTTAATAAAATAAAATTTGTGTTTTTTCGCTCGCGAGACCCAGCGGGAATATGTAATTAAAAGATAATTTTTTCGTTGGGTATTTTCGAAAAGCAGATTACAAACAATTCCCAAATAAATTTATCACAATGTCGAATCCTAACAACCTTGTCCAACCTCCTCGTTTGCTGATGCAAGCAACTAACGAGCAGACTCAACGGATTACCGGACAACCGGTACCAAACGTACCTTTAACACAAATGACCGCTACTATTTCAGAAATAGTAAAATAAGTTTTTGAAACTCAATTTAAGGCGTTGATTCTCAAGTTACGAGGATCAAACAATATTCCGGATGTGGTACGGTGCTTGCGAGAGTTCTCAGGCAACCCAGGAGAGTTCAGCTCCTGGAAGAAAAGCGTTGATAGAATTCTTCAGATCTACGAGCCAATAGCTGGTACCCCAAAATATTATGGAATCTTAAGCTTAATAAGAAATAAAATAGTGGGAAATGCGGACATTGCTCTGGAGACCTACAACACTCCATTAAATTGGAAAGCCATATCGAAATGCCTCATGCAGCATTATGCAGACAAACGCGATATACGCACTTTGGAGTACCAAATGACATCGTTGGTACAGGGAAATAAAAATGTACAGGAATTTTATCAACAGGTTTATACGCACTTGTCATTAATACTTAATAAAATTAGCTGCATGGATTTGGACAGTGAGCCTCTAGAATTGTTCAGACAAAGTTATCGAGATAAAGCTCTTGATACTTTTATTAGGGGACTCCGCGGTGACCTACCTCGCCTTTTGGGCATGAAAGAGCCGGTGGATATGCCACAAGCTCTCCACTTGTGTCTGAAACTAGAAAATCAAAATGTTAATAATGAAAATTTTAATAAAAATAATAATGAAAAAAATAGTAATGTAAGAGCAAAAAGATCATTCAATATAATAGCTACGGCATGGAAGTACATCGCTGGCACTCCAGACCACGATGGCTTTGAAATGTTAGAATTCAATATGAATGAGTTAAACAATAATAATAATAAACAAGTAGTAATTAATCAAGTTGTAAATGATAGATTAAATAACATGACAAAGTTAATAAATGAAATGCCGAATGCCATAGGCCAGGACAAGTATTTAAATAATGAAGTAACTGTAATTTTGCAAAACAGAATAAGGCTCATAAAGAAGCAATTGACAAATATTAATTACGCCATTCAATGGGCGAAAACAGGAGTAATTAATTCTGTAATTTTGTTGTTTTAGGATTTTTATTTACAACACTTTTTATAAATCGCTCAATTCGTGAGAAAATTTTGGGCGGACGTCCAGTTTTTGGCTTGCTTACTATGTATTGAGTCTCTGAAAAATTTTTTATTACAGTCTGCACTGTAGACTTGGCACGTCCAACAATTTTAGCAATTGAACTCAGGGAATTTCCATCTTTTCTCAATTTTAAAATATGTTCATTAATTTCGATACAAATATCCTTTGTTTTCTTACCCATTTTAACAAAAAAAAATATTCTTTTTTTCTCAAGTTACGTTTTTAACATTCTCAGTCGAAATTCAATTCAGTCGAAACTTCGCCTTATAGCGCGGATCATTATCTTTCTGAAATTAGTTTTGGATGGTACAAAACCCATGAGTTGATGGCCATTCGGAAGCCAATCGGCTGAGAGCGGATCGATTTCGCTTGTAAATTTGTACCAACCGACGATTTATGCAGGAGTTGTACTTTTATTTGAAAGTAGTTCTGCAGCAGAAACTTTTTTGACAATATTGACACATTTATTGGAACAGGAAATCGTTATATTTATAAGGAATGCTTAAAAATATTACGCTTTTATTCTGACTCATTACTCACTGAGAAGTGATTCCAAATTATGTGCCTTTCTTTTATTTTAAATAGCTTTTAGCTTTCTTTCCTTGTTGTTGTATGTTCTCTATGTTGTTATGTGAAATGGATTCTACATTATTTACATTATATACCTTTTATATTCATTTTGTAATTACCCTGTTACTAGTTTTAAGTTATTCATACATTGTAAATAATATGTAACTTTATTAATTACTAGCTGAACCCGGTGTGCTTCGCTACCCCCTCGTTATAGAATAAGATTAACGGCGGTGACAGGTTCATAGTTATATGGTGACGTTAACAGTATTAAGAGCAATATACTACCAAATAAAAAAAATCCGCTGGAAGGAACAAATTTATACAGAGAACAAAACGTTTAAAACTATCAAAGAAAATTTTGCTTGAAAGGGGCCGTGGCGTAAGAAACGTTTATTAATACCTCACCTGGAGTATAATGTGTATACAATTCGAAGTAAATCTGTTAAAAACTATATGGGAGCAATTACATAATTTAAAAAAAGTGGGCGTAAAAGTGGGCGTGGTCGAAAAAAAAGTACCCTATTAATCATGTCAGAGTCCCAGTTAAATGCTGTGAAAATTTCAGGAAGATCGGTCTAGAGGTTTGGTCTCCTATAAGGTACAAACAAACAAACAAACAAACAAACAAATAAACAAACACACATTCAATTTTATATATTTAGATTATTCAATAAAGTCTATTCATCTACTTAACATGGTGTCAGGTGTCATATAAAAAAAAGAAGTCAAAGTCATTGAAAAAATTAAAATAAAAAAAAAACTGAAATAAAATAAAATAAAAACTAAATTTTTCTTAAAATTGAAGTCAGTGTTGATTCTGTCGTAACAACGATTGCACCACTTAACCTCAAAGAAAGCAATATGTCGGTCACTTGGAAGACGTGGAAAAATAAATTTAAAATATTTATGAGGGCATCAAATTTAGAACAACAGACGGATTAAAGTCAGTGTTGATTCAAAAAAAATAAAATGAAAGTTGAAATGAATTCTTCTAATGTGCTTTCTGTCGCAACAACGATTGCACCACTTAACCTCAAAGAAAGCAATATGTCCGCCACTTGGAAGACGTGGAAAAATCAATTTAAAATATTAATGAGGGCATCAAATTTAGAACAACAGATAGATCAAAGAAAGTGGCAATATTGTTACACCACCTTGGACCAGAATGTTTGCCAATGTGTGTAAGTGTAAGTTATGAGGAACTTATGTCAGAATTAGATGCATATTTTATTCCAAAAGTCAACATAGCTATGGAATGTCACATATTCTTTTCAAGAAAACAAGTTTAACGTGAAACAATTGAGGATTATGTGACTGTGTTAAAAAATCAAAGCCTACTTTGCATTGTAATTTTCTTAAGTCTCACCTTGAAATGCCCTTTACAAATATAGGTAATATTAAAGAACATATGGAAAATGATAAAGTTTTTGGAAAACTTAGATATTATGTGAAAAATGGATGGCCTAAATATAAAGGACAAATTGATAGAGAAATTATGCCTTATTTTAAAATAAGAAATGAAATTCATATAATTGATGACATAATTTTAAAAAATAATCAAATTTTAATTCCTAAAAGTCTTTAAAGAACTGTACTGAACAAAATACATGAAAGTCATATGGGTATACAGAGATGTCAGAGTCTTGCTAAACAATTTGTATACTGGCCACATATGTACAATGATATTTTTAATAAAATTTCAGGTTGTGATATATGCATGAAATATAAAATTCTAACAGCCTGTTTCTAGAACACGAATGGTATTTGACATTCGTCTTTTTATATGAGAAACACAAACAAATTTGAGTGTTTTTTTTTTGTTGTTTCACATATAAAAAGACGAATGTCAAATACCATTCGTGTTCTAGAAACAGGCTGTAAATCTAAACAGGAAATTTTATCTCATGACATTTATAGTATACCATGGTCGTAGCCGCCGTGGTCTAGTGGTTAGTGTATTGGCTTACTAAGACATGAGCCCTGGGTTCGACACCCAGCTCCGACATCTTGAAAAAAAAAAGAAATATGAAAAAAATATTTCTTTCGGCGACTACCTCTCAGCAGTCTTCTGGCAAAAGCTCTGAGAGTAATTAATTGCCATGAACAAGCTTCTCAAGTCTGTCTTTCGGAGTCGACAATAAACTGTAGGTCCCGGTACTCATGGATAAAAATTTACACACACAACATGAGTGCTGCGAGAAGCTAGGCTATAATCCTGACACAGGGTTGTAAGGGCCAGTTATGTATGTATGTATGGTTTAAAATTGGTTGTGATCTTTTTGAGTTCAACAGAAAATATTACTTATTAGTAGTTGATTATTTCTCAAAATTTATTGAGATTGAAATTTTGAATTTCGGCTACTCAAGTGCTCATGTAATTTTAAAGTTAAAGTCTATTTTTGCCAGACATGGAATCCCAACCATTTTTATATCCGATAACGGACCACTGTTTAATTCAAATGCATTTAAGGAATTCTTAAAAGACTAGGGCGTGGAACACAAAACATCAAGCCCTTATTTGGCAAGATCAAATGGTCTTGCGGAACGTTCTATACAAACAATTAAAAAATTATTATATAAGTGTTTGGAAAGTGGTACTGATTCATACATTGCTTTATTAAATTATCGCACTACACCGAAAGGAAATTTACCAAGCCCCTCTGAACTATTAGTGTCCAGAAAATTAAATACTAAACTTCCAACTCTTTCATTAAATTTAAAACCCAATATAAGTAGTTGACATTGATAATTATCGAAAACAAATTAATGAGGAAGTTAAAAAGTCATCAAGTTACTATAACACACATACAAACAATTATAAGGCTATTAGTTCTGGCGATAAAATAATGTTCAAACGAAGGATTTCTTTTTGGTTTCCAGGAGAAGTAGTAGAAAAATGTCCCGAACCAAGATCATTTATTATAAAGGATAAGGAAGGTTCATTTATAGAAGAAATGAGGAACAAATACTTAAAAAACCGAATATTTTATCTAATGATGCAAATAGTTCTAATAATGAAAATAACTCTGATAATGAGAATATGTCTAATAATAAAGATAATTGTATTGAAGATTTTAAGGATAATTCTGATGGTGCATATATTACTAAACGAGGAAGAAAAATTATACCACCTACTAGATTTACAACTGATAAATAAGTCGTTAAAATATTTGAAATTAAACAGTACAATAATCTATTTAAGTAAATATTTTATTAATGATCAAGTTTAAGTCTTTAAACGGAAGATGTTATGTAAAATAGATTCTACATTATATACCTTTTATATTCATTTTGTAATTACCCTGTTACTAGTTTTAAGTTATTCATACTTTATAAATCATATGTAACTTTATTAATTATTATTCAATAAAGTCTATTCATCTCCTTAACATATCGTCGTCCCGAAGTTATCTGGACGTATATCACAAAATCAAAAAAAATGAGTTACGACCATTTTTGAGGCTTAAATTATTAGATCTTTCGATGTGTTCAATCACCAGGACTTTATCTCTTAAATTTTCGGAGATATTTAAGGGCCATTTTGCCGTATATCCACGTTTGGTAAAAAAATTTTATGTTATAATGACGTACGCGCCACTTTCGTGGATATACGGCAAAAAATGTATGAAATTTTTCAAATAAAAAAATTTTGCATTATCTTGACGTACGTACATAAATGAATATATTTAAAAGATTTTTCATAAGAAAAAAAGATAAAACGTAATAAGAAATCATAAAGAATAGATTTCTTTAACTTCACTTTATTGCTGTTACATTAAAATTAAAGTTCTAAATTAATAAAAAACTAATTTTCATTTTTTAGAGGTACATATCTGTGGACATTTGACAAAACGTCTTCTTTCAAAATCAACAACTTTTCAGTAGAGCAAAAAAACAGTTAAAAAGGCTAATACAAGTTATTGCTTAGAAAATTAATGAAATTTTGAACTTGGATATTATACACAAATACTTAACGAAGATTATGCGACCTTTTTTCCCCTCTAGAAGCAATAGTTTTCTTTAAAACGGCAAATAGTGAAATAGATTTTAAAGAAAAAAATTAGCTTCCACCATACAAGTCGTTTTGTCAAAATTTTTTTGATTAAAATTGAAAATTATTTTAATCGCTTAAGTCAAGACAAGTTGTTTCGTTAAAATGGAATATGAAAAAAAGTTTGAAAGAAGTTGATCTGGAAAATATTTTTGGGTTCTATTTTTCCCTTCAATATGCAGATAATTAAAAAATAATAATAAAAATGAAATACAATTTTTTATAGACATTCAATTTTTTAAATTATTCTTAATTCTCTGAAAGAAGTCGTTTTGTCAAAATGAAATTGGGGGAAAGTCTGAAAGAGGTCGATAAGTCAACTGCATATCTTGCCTTCCAAAGGTCGTAGAAATACGGGGATTAGAGCAAAAGAAGGACAAGGAAATTCTATATTTACTATAAAAATCTTGGAAAATTGTCTTACTTCGAGAGAAGACGTTTTTTCAAAATTCCACAGATATGTATGTATATAAAAGAAATTTTAATTCAAAATTTATTTCATAAAACTTTTATGAATCAAAAGTATGTTTTTTAAATACACCATAGATAATTCTAAAATCAGTATCTTAAAATATGTTATAACTTATGTAAATAGTTTTGAATAAAACTGAACATCATTGTATAGAAGATATGGGAAAAGGCTCTTAATATCATTTTTTTTATATTCAGAAATATTTATTTTTGGACATATACTGAGTTCTTTTTAAACATTTCTTCTGATTTTGAAAAAACTCCTTTTCTCGCTTGTTTTTTTAAATTTGATGACTGAAATTCATCTTTACTTACAGATGCTTTATAGGATAAAGAAAATAAATTAAATTTATTATACTTAATTGCTTTAATTTTAGTTAATGAAAATTTTGTTAATGCGCAATAACTGAATAAATTTTGAAATCTGTAGGTAACATTTCAATAATATTCAATTTAAACTTTTTGGAGTGGTAATTTTTTAATTTTATTATTAAATCTAAAGGACTGTGAATTTCTTTTAATTTTAGAAATCGATCTATTGCACTGTGGACAGAGTCAATTTCTTAAATTTGGGAATGTCCCGGCTCTGAAAATTTATGAGTAATTGTTTTTAAGTAGATTATTATTTTTATATAAAATGCCAAAACTACCAGACAAAAATATTTTATTTTTATTTTTTGGCACACAAGAGTCGCTCCAAAGAATGATATTCTCAATATGATTAAAATCCTTCAATATATTTTCCAAAATTTTTATTATGGAACTATCGATATCATTACCAGAGCGACCATTCTGTGCTTCGTTCCAAACGGCGCAGTAAGTAAAATTTTTTTCGTTAGGATTCTGAGTACATACTCGTACTGTTGCTGTTATATTAAACACTGAAAGCTTTCTTTTATAATAAAATATGGATGAAATTCCTTTAGGCGGATTAAAAGTGCTTTGTTAATCGTAATTTATTTATTTAGTACTGTAGTAATAAATACTAAAAGTAAGAATTTTGCTTACTTAAGTATGTCTCATATACGTCAAGATAATATCAGACAAAAAACAATCCAAAATTTCTATCGGTGTTATTTTGACGTATGTGCCAAAAATAAAGAAAATGTTCCCAAAAAGTGGCTTATACGGCAAAATGTTATTCTTTGTTTGGAGTTAAAAATGTTTAAAACTTAAAAAATTTTCCCCATGACTTAAGAATTTTTTGTACTATTCGATAAAGAATTATTAGCACTACATCTGATAAAAATTTTGAGTCACCTTTTTCGACTAAATTTTTTTCTATAAACTGATAAAACTTTAAATTCAATTTCCCAAAAAAATATTTTTTGGAGTTACGTCAAGATAACTTCGGGACGACGATATGTACTTAAAACTGGTTCCTAAATCAGAAGGAGGTTATAGTTTTATGAGTAATCTTTAAAACAATTTATATATAAATATTCTTTTTTAAACGGCACAATCGATAGATATATATTATGTTTTTTTTTTTTTTTTTTTTTTTTATTAAGACCAATACTCAGGTGCAAACCCCTACTAATGCAGTGCATTGTATTGGAATGTGAAGATGGTTGATAGGTTTTTTTTTTCATAGATATTTGTATATTTTGCGCCTTTTATTGTTGATGAAACAAGTTGCTGTAAATTTGTCCACTCAAGAGCCAGTGTTATATCTTCACCCTCGAATGATCAAACAGCAATTGCCTCATCTGTCGGTGGATGTTTAATGTGAATGGTGAGCGTCTTCAGTAGATTAGCTGTTATTTTCCCAGAAGGTGGCGCTGTACTCCTGATCATTGGTTTTTGGTGGAATGGATTAGAAAGGTCAGGGGGCGGTTTCTTGCAGATGGCCTTGCTGGAGGGGGGGGGGAACCTCTTATTTTCTTAAATTTAACTTTTAATTTAAATTGTAATTTTTAGAAAACCGCAAATTTTTATTTTTATAATTTTGTCCTTCGCTGGGATCGAACCTGGGTCGTGTGAGTTTCTGTGCGAGCGCTCTACCACTATGCCACGACCCCCCCCATGTTTATGTTTTTAGGTAGAGAGTACGTATTGTAATAAAAACAAATAAATATCTAACAAATTCATAATATAAACACTATTTACTATTTTTTTCATACATATGTAGATCAGTTTAAACTCTGTTTTAAAATAATTTAGCGTAAGTACAAACGAGAAAAATTATTTTTTCAAGCAAACATCGATGTTAAAAGTCCAATTTGACAGCTTATGTTTAACATTATTTCTTTGTAAAATGTGCGAACAAATATGTTAACATTGATATTGATATAGTAGATTTGGAGAACAGTGCAATATAAGAAAGGGTGCAAAGCGTTTAACTATCAATACAGAACTGCCAAAATATTTAAAATGCTATTGATAAAAAGTGGAGTTTGTCAAAAACAAGTTAAAATATTTTACATTGAAATTGACATTTAGTGCGTGCTCACAAAGGGAGAGAAAACTTGGGCAATTCTTTATCAATTTTTTTTTGAATTTGTCTTCGTGTCCCACACGAAGATTTTAGTTGCTCAACTTGTTGTCGTTGTTCAGCAATTTTTGTGTTTTCTTTTGCTTGCATTTTCTTACAATTTGACATTTATGCCGTGTTGCCACAGAATACTTTATGTATTACACTTAATTACACAAAATTTTATAGATTGCCCAAAACATATTTAATACGTAGATTGTAATGCTTTTTAGTTTTGTATATCATTTTAATACATGAATAAATATTTGTGTATTTATAAATTTCCTTGTAGGAGATAAAGCCTTAAAGTTATTACTAGAGGTATTGGAACGGTCCCAACAAGATTAGGTATTTAGAGTTGCATACTAGTGCTACTGAGCACTAGTACTTGAAGTAGTTCGAGGGCACCGCTTAAGTTTTGAAGAAGTCTATAAGATAAGACATATTTTACATTTTAATAATTTATCCTAAAATTAAGGTATGCTACATATAAAATAAGATGTAAAAAATCGGTTGATAAAAACAAAATATTTTTTATTAATGTCATACCGTTATTCTACACCAGTGGTCTTCACAAAGAGAGTCACACAAAAATACACTGAGAGATGAGATTGGTTTCTTCATTTGCGTTGTTTTTAACAACTTGAATAAAATTAGTGAAAATTTTCGTTTTAAAAACCTTTAATTTTAAAATTTAAACTAATTTATTAAAATTATTCATGAAATAAATTGTTTGTAAATGCTATTAACAAATTGAAATGTAGTTAAAAGAAATATAAACATTAATAAGTTTATGTTGCTTATTATCATAACTTCTCAGTGTCTGGCACACAAATTTAGCTCTCTTGAAAACTAATAAAACATAAACACATACGCAATTTTTGTCTCACACACATGTTTTTGTAATAATTGTGGTTGTCGTTTAACATGATGAAAACAAAGCGTATGGATTTCTTTTTATGAAAGATTTTTAACATTGCAAATTTTTTTACAATTAATTAAGTTTTTCATAGGAAAATAAAACAAAAACTGGTTTCCAGGAATTCTAAAAGTGATATCTGTTAATAAAGTACAATACATTTAATTTTAAACTAATATAATAAGAATTAACGATGCGGGTAGTTTTGGTATATTTTAAGAAGCTGTTTGCCAGAATTTTTGTGGAATTTAGCAACCCTGGTTGTAATATTCACGAAGAGAGTAAGAAAAACTAAAAAAATATCCGAACAATTTATTTACCTGAGTAATACTGGTGAAGACCACTGTTCTACACTATTAAATTTTCTATAAATATAAAAATTTTTTTCCTCCCGTTTAGCAGTTTAACGATCATATTCAAAATAACAAAGTAAATTTGCTGTCTTTATTTTCCATTTGAATTAAAATCTATTTTAATTTTTTTGCATACGGGCAGAAGAATTTACATTTCATTATGATTCTTAAAGAAGTAAAAAAATAGTAATATATATATACACACAAAATTTAATTATTAATTTATAGGAGTTTTCAAAGTCTTGAAGCAAATATTCCTTTATCCTTTTCTTGAACATTGAAATTCGTTGTATATTTTTAATATCCTGAGGGAGATTATTAAATTCCATACTATCCATATATTCAATGCGTTGTTTCGTAGTTTCTAACCGACATCTTGCTATCATAAGATTAATATTGTTTCTGGTATTGAATAATGTTTGATTTTTATGAAATGAAATTGAAATAAATTATTTACCGAATTCACAAAGTTTTGTATCGTTGTTTCATGTATTGTATACAATGTTGGCTTGTGAACATCTATTGTATGTATATGAACGTATTTTGTGTATTAAACGTCAAAAACCAAATGAGAAAAAGAAAAACTGCATTAAAAAGTTGATTTTTACAAGCAAAATAAATTTTTCTTCCATTTTTATATTTATTTATTTTATTTAATTTGCTGCTGACAATAAAAAGAATTTTTTTGTGTTTATATTTTTGTCAATATTTTTCATTCACAATAACACAGAAAAACCAATACAACTTTTTTAAAACATATGAAAAAAGTGTATGAGTTGTATCGAATGTTTATGTACAAATTACCAACAACAAACGCACAAGTATTGTAGTGCCAAACAATCTAACAACGAATACAATGAATACAAGGGTTTTGTGAATTCGACAATTATAAATAATTTAATTGAAATAATGGTGAGACAAAATTATATAAAAAATTTATGGTCTAAAAATATATAAAGAAAAAGTGTTCTCTTCCATTTTTGTGTAACTACACATAAACTGGCAACGCTGCTCTTATTAAAAAAAAAGACGTGTACACCAAAAAGCGAAAAAAAATATGAAAGGAAATGTCAAATAATCAACTACAAAGAAAAAAACGAATGAGGGAATATAAAGAATCGCCGAGAACGATCAAGTATTTTTCTTCTTTTATTCCCCTCAACGTAAACGTCAACAAACTCAAAAGTTGCCGAGTTTTCTCTCCGAGTGTGGACATACACTAAACGTCTACAAACTCAAAAGTTGCCAAGTTTTCTCTCCGAGTGTGGACATACACTCAGTACTGTAGTAGTAGTGATTTGCTATAAATTTCATAATTTAATAGCAACGTGCAAGATATATTCAAACCATGGTGGAATTACTTACAAGGTGGTGTTACCAACCCAGCTGGGTTTTTTTTTGGTCATACCGCTCCTGTCAAAAGTTTTGTTTGTATTTATGTTTTGTTTACATTTTGCTTTGTGTGTATTCGTGTTTTTGTTTTGGTGTAGAGACATGTATGTTGTTAACAATACACACACACACTTCTCACATGTGCTTTTTAAATTCACCATACCTGCTTTTGACATTAAAGAGCTGAAAAAACAAAAACAAATTCCCTGTTGTTTTTGTACTATATTCACCTGCCACCACCTTGTAAGTAATTTCACCATGATTCAAACTGTCGGCACATAATACTATGAAATCATTTCTTATGTGTTGATTGTGTGCTGTCACAGCCAGTTTTGCCGTTTTGGTTATTTTTAACCAAAACTGGTTAGTTTTTTCTTCAATGTGTACATGTGGACTTTTTTCTTATTTTGGTTACTTTTTTCCTCAAAGAAAAAATAAAATATTTCGAGAAATAGTATTAATATATATAAATACTATTCCACAAAAATATTTATTATTAGAATTTATTGTATCGTAAAGTTATGGACAATTGTAAAGGTAGAAAATAAAGCAGATGTAAAATTGTTTGTATTTAGTGATTAAATAGACAATCTGCTTAGAAATGTAATATTCTGAATTAAAAGGACACTTGTTTTAAATGTTTAAATGTGATTAAAAAGTATAGTTTCTAGTTACCGAGTATAGTACAGTATTACAGGATTCACATACATACCTGTACTGTAAACATATTATTGTATATGAAATGGTTGTTACTAAAGCATTTATCAACATTTCTCAACCATCATATTTCCTCGAGAAGCGTTGTCATTCACAAATAGTTCTTGATACATATTTTTTACTGGTTTGTTTATGACTGAAGTCCAGCACAATTCATAAAAACATTGATGCCATCCCTACAAAAAATTTTACCCTACGTGTAACTTTATTTTTTGTAAGAAATTTTTTAACCCATTCCACTAAGGTTTTAACACGATTTTTTTGCATATGTTCAAATTATCATATGAGCTTTAATTTTGGCTCATTTTATAGCTATGGATTAAAAAAAAAAAGTCAAATTGTCCACACACACTTAAAAGGAAAACTAATTGATTAATTTTGGTAAAGTTTATTGCAGACGTTAAACTAAAAAAGCAAAAAATTTGAATACGAATGGGTTAAATATTTTTGGTTACTTTTTTTTCCAATTTGGTTACTTTTTTGTTGAAATTTGATTACAAAATATTGAGAGCTGTGGCAACACTGGTCACAGCAATAGCTGCATTTTATTTGTATAATTTTATAGTGCTGTCGTAGTTCATTTATTTGGTGCTGTGGAATTCATATTTGATATTATGTATTGGTATGAAAATATTAAATATTTCTTGCTGCTGTGGTGAGCATATTTAATGAAATTTGAAATAAAAAACGAAATGAAGAAAATAAATGGGATTCCCCGAACTTTACTTTAATGCTTTGTATATACGTTAATGAATAAAAAACACAATGTGTACATGTACGTATTGCCACAGCCACAGCAGCACTATGTACAATATTAAATATTACAATAAAATAACAAATATTGGTCTTAAAAAAAAAGCACATATCAAAATTAAAAAAAAAAATTCCAATACTGCTGAGCAAGCACGAAACTGTCGAAGATAAAATAATTTCGTAGCATGCTATCACCACAGTTGATATTTCTTGCTAGCAATGTGAGAAATTAACTGTGTTCAATATATCTTGCTAGCAGATATTCAACAAACATTTTTGTTATGTTAAATTTTACACTCTGATAAATATAAACAGAAAAACAAAAATAAATATCCTGTTTACAATTTTTATATTCCACTCTTTCTAGCGTTTGTTGTTTCTTTCTTTCAATTCTATAACAATTCAATACAAACAAAATTTATTTTTTGATGAGACTACCGTAAAACAATTGTTCATTTTGGCTAGTGTACTATTCCTTCACTGACATCATTTCTCCTTCAATTACCAAAAAATATTAATTGCAGTTAAATTTGATCTAATTAAAGCGTTTCTGACGAAACAAAAAATTAAAAAATTGATCACATCTTTCCTGGGGCTCGAACCCGAGCCTTCAGCATCTAATAAAAAATTTATTGTCATAAGTCTGTGTTCACACGGAGAGTATCTTATTTTTAAAATTTTGGTTTATTCTTCTTTCAACTATCTTCGGCGTTCAGACAATACAATTGTTATTTTTGACGTCATGTATTTGAATGTGTGCAATTACGAATTATAGAGTAAAGCGCATTGACAGTACAAGATAGAGTGTACTCATGATACAATCATTGACAAGGTAAACTCGGCTTACCAAAATAAATTCATATGTTTTGTTTCTATGTGTCAAAGTTTTTCGATTGCTTTATTTCTCTCATTCTTCTTATTTGAATGTTGATTTAAAGCGAACGTTAAATCTTTTCTTGCTTAAAGTGATTCTGAATGAAGTGATTGCGATAAGTGATTTTTTAAGTTTTTACAATTTAAAATATAAATCAAAAATAGAAATAAGTTATAAATATTTATATATTTTATATATTAAGTGTAAAATTGATTTAAGAAGATATAGGTGATATAGGTGATATAAGTTTTTATAATTTAACAAAATAATAAAAAACAAAACACATACATATACCTAAATTTTTTGTCTGTCTTCCAATAATAGTAATATTTCATATAATATATTGACGTTTTCTTACTTGTTTTAATCCTGTTTTAATTTTAAAGGCATATAAATATTTTTTTGATAAATAATTTATATTTCATATTAACATAAATAAAATTGTACTCGTCTTTTTAACCATTTTCATATGTTTTATTTTTGTATTGTTGGTTTTGCTTTGTTTTTTCCTTGGCTGCTGTGTTGCATTTTTTGACGTAAAAGGTCTTAAATGCACAGTGTTGTATCAGATTTCAAACCAGTTTTACCTTTTCAATGATTGTACCATAAGTGTACTCATTTCTTTACCCCTCGCCACCTTTGGCTATAAACATGCAATCTTAAAAATAAGAATCTCTACGTGTGAACACAGATTAGGGGCTTTTGCAAAACGTTTTTCGATTATTCTGTGGTTTTCGTTTTTGCTGGTTTTTTTTCACCCATACAATTTAAACCGGCCTAATGTATATATCATGGTGGAATTACTTACAAGGTGGTGTTGCCAACCCAGCTGGGTTTTTTTTTGGTCATACCGGTTCTGTCAAAAGTTTTGTTTATATTTGTGTTTTGTTTACATTTTGCTTTGAGTGTATTCGTGTTTTTGTGTAGAGGCATATATGTTGTAAACATACACACACTTGTGACATGTGCTTTTTTAATTCACCATACTTGCTTTTGACATTAAAGAGCTGAAAAAACAAAAACAAATTCCCTGTTGTTTTTGTACTATATTCACCTGCCACCACCTTGTAAGTAATTTCACCATGGTATATATAATGCTTATCACATATAGTACAGTGCATGGTGAAATTACTTACAAGGTGGTGGCAGGTGAATATAGTACAAAAACAACAGGGAATTTGTTTTTGTTTTTTCAGCTCTTTAATGTCAAAAGCAGGTATGGTGAATTAAAAAAGCACATGTCAGAAGTGTGTGTGTGTATTTTTAACAACATACATGTCTCTACACCAAAACAAAAACACGAATACACACAAAGCAAAATGTAAACAAAACATAAATATAAACAAAACTTTTGACAGGCGCGGTATGACCAAAAAAAAAAAACCCAGCTGGGTTGGCAACACCACCTTGTAAGTAATTCCACCATGGTACAGTGCATATGTATGTGCCAACATGCTGGTGTGAAGTGTTTGGGTTCGATTGGCACAATCGTCGTACTCGACATTGTCGTTAAGACAAGACACTATTGAATATGTCCTTACGGTTGCCAATATCATCGGGTAAGTGTTGGTGATATTTTGTAGTTGGCGATGTAAATCAGCGACCGGCACACTTATACCAACGCATTTGCAGTTGTATGAGTAATTTGAGTGTCTTATTTTTTATACGACACTGCAAGAAAAATTTACACTTTTTTTTACATAAATCACTATGTACACTGCATGGTGGAATTACTTACAAGGTGGTGTTGCCAACCCAGCTGGGTTTTTTTTTTGGTCATACCGCTCCTGTCAAAAGTTTTGTTTGTATTTATGTTTTGTTTACATTTCGCTTTGTGTGTATTCGTGTTTTTGTTTTGGTGTAGACACATGTATGTTGTTAACAATACACACACACACTTCTCACATGTGCTTTTTTAATTCACCATACCTGCTTTTGACATTAAAGAGCTGAAAAAAACAAAAACAAATTCCCTGTTGTTTTTGTACTATATTCACCTGCCACCACCTTGTAAGTAATTTCACCATGGTACACTGGAAAGAATGCTTTATAACTTAAGTGTACATACATACATATGTATATGTATGCATATTGTAAAATCAATGCTTAAAATTAAAAAAAGGCTAACAACAAAAAGTAACAACTAAAAAAATATAACAAAAAATAGGAAAAAAAAAAAAAAATAAAACAATTATCAACAAAAAATAATAGCAATAATCAACAACAAAAACAGTAACAAATATCGACGAATAACAAGAATAACAAAATTCATCAGAAAAAAAAAATTTACAAAGAAAATAACGGAAAACTAAAAACGAGAAATTAAAATATAATATAAATTACGAGTAAGCATAAATATTAAATAGAACATTGAATGACATCATCAATGTTAATTTCATAATAAATGTGTTTTTTTACTTTTTGGGTAAAGTTCGGTAAATAGAGAGTAAGCAATAATTTCTCTCAATAAGAGACAAATTTACCCAAAAGTACGGGAACGCAAAAAACCAAATATTTTACCCATTCGCATAAAAATATAAAAAAACACAACTTTATGTCACACACACACATATATTGAACATGTACTTTTGCAAAAATAAACGACAATAATTCGACTTATACATGTTAACTAAGGCAAAGATAAACTTTTTTATATAAATATTGAATTAAATTATACTATAAGCCTTTCACTGCAGGTTTATAAATATTTTTTTATTCAACTTTTGAAATTTTTTTAGTTTTCTGAACTTTTCATTTTTCTATTATTTTTTTAAACAGCTGATTATTTGTTTACTTGCACAAACTAGCCCGAAGAAAAAGTACGGGCTAATTCGGGCATGAAGAAGAAGAATGTTACTCTCTCAAATTTTCTCTCATTTACCCAAATTTTGTGTACGGGAACGCTTTTTGGTAAAATTGGGATCCCGCGGGCGCCCAATGTAGAGTAAAGAAACAGACTTAATAATAATATATTCATATATCTTGTGAAATAATTGAAAATGCCTTCCCATATTAAATTTTGTTGATTGTGGCAACGAGCATTGACACACAAAGCATTCGCCTTTACCAAAAAAAAAGTTTTCTGAAAATAGAAATTGATATTCATACATTCTATTAAACATTTTCTCTCACTGTAATGTGCATAAAATAAGTAAACTGTTTATTTTCTGCCTATACGTGTGAGTACGTACATACATGTGAGAACAAACGAGAAATTTAGCTCGGAGCTGGCTTTTGCCGGACGCTGATGTAAATAGAAAATTTACGACACGCTCGCATAGTTCATACAATATGCATTCGACGACGAGCTCAGCCAATCGTGAACGATTTTAGAAACATTTGTTTCAAAATGTCGCTGACGAATTCTTCTGCGTCGTTCAGGATAGTCTATTCTCCTACACACATCCTCAAGAATGTCTTTAAAACAAAGCCAACTGAGTATTATCTTTGGTTAAAATAAATATGTATGTATGTATGTATGTATGTATGTATGTATGTATGTACCTCTATGCCCACCTTACTTTTTATTACTTACATTTTGTATCAAAAAAATTATTTTCGTGAAGTTATCTATTAAGACGCTTTTAAGTTTTTCATACAAACCTGTTCACCAACAACATCCATTTCAAAGACATGGAAACTTTTCGTAAGTTCTATGGAATGTTTAAGAATAACTTTGGCAATGTGCTTCATTGGTCCATCAGATGGCTTCCATCTTAAAAATAAATATAAGTAATTAGAATGTGTCAAAAATGCTATTAATGAAAGCTGTAACATACATGGCTTCCCAACGATGATTTCCTGCGTTTTTTAAAGGACTGTTTGAAGGATTAATACCGCCTGCCAGCACGCTAGCACTATGAATAGCTCTAAAATGTGCTAAATCAGCACCATTTTCTGGAATTTCTTGGATATGACAGTTTACATAGAACTCGTTTCTTCCATGGAAAACAAACTCCTGTGTCTCAATTTCATTAACTACTGGTAAATACCATGGTTTTTGATCTGGTTCGGCATGGTACCATATAAAGATGTTATCGTTTTTTTCAAGTGATATCCATTTTTTAACCCTCGACGATTGTGGTGCTTTTAGAATGGTAAGAAAAAATATACTCTTAAACAATTTCATATATGTAATTGTATAAATTTAAAACGATCTTACCACACGTGCTATATGGAACATTAACACACTTTCCATCTGTGCCATGAAAGCTCCATTGATGAAACGGGCACTCAATAGTCTCACCAACAACTCGACCACCAACACCCAAATTTGCCCCCATATGCGGACAATATGCATCCAGTACATACACACAATTTTTTAATGTTCTAAACACAACAAACTGTTCACCAAGAGCAGATACACTTTTTGCTTCTCCTAACTTGATATCGGATGATTCCATTATGCTATACCATCCATTGGGAAATGGTGGTGGTAGCTCTTTAACACCAATTTTACGTAATTTACGTATCCTATTTATAGCATTTTTTTTTGCATATCCTTTCACATTTTTATTTTGTTGCAATATAAGATCATAGCCCACGACGTCAATTTCCTTTAATATACAATAAAAAATATATAGTATTTTATTTATAAATGCATATGCTTATTTTAAAAAATTGCAGATATAGTGGTCCCCCGGATAATAACCACGCATGCAATTTATACTTAGAAAATATGTGCCAAGAGTAACACATCTTATACTACAGAGCAGAGATGCAAAATTGTGAACAACTGTATCTATTTTCAATTTATAAGACAGCTTTTACACTTTGACAGGTACTCGTATTTTAATTTTTTTTTTTTTTTTTTTTTGCTCTAGCTTTAACCTTTTTTATTGTGATCGACAAAAATATATTATCTTTATTACTTTCCTTCCCAACAGTATATATTAAAAAGACAATGAAATGAGACTAATAATATGAAGCAAAAAGAAAAAATTTTGAAAAGAAATTAAGAAATCGAAATTAAGGTATCGAAATTCGTGTAATACACCCTTCACTTCTTCGTCACTATATGCATGTGCAATTATGATTTAAGATTCCACGCTGCGGTTCTTTGTCATTGCATAGTTTATTGATAAAGGCCTAGTGACCACACACATTTGGGGATAAGGGAGGTACTAAGTGCCTTTGATTAATTACCAGGGAATATGGAATGTGCCAAAACCTGGAAAATACAAAACTGCATTAGTTTCTGTGGGGGAATAATCACCACTTCATTATTGGATGCAAATGCCCATTATTTAGTGTGGGCAAAAACAGACAGTAATAATATTAACAATCTTCTCAATTTTCCAGTTAGATATAATGTGGCAGTGGCTATTAGGGGTAGCTATAGAACTATTTTTATTATCTTCAAAAATTTCTCATCATGGATCACTCTAATTGTATTGGATTTTATAACCCTTAAAATGCTCTAGTTCTGTCATAATCCTTTTAAAACTTTTGATTACTTTTAAGACGATTTTTGTTTTGGGTCGATTTCTGTCACGCTTTTAAAAGTTGCATCAAAATAGCAACACACAAAATAATATGTAAAGCATATGAAGAGTTACTTTTTGCTAACATCTTATAAAATGCAACCCTGATCACATGGAGAAAAAATTTTTATGAATTTTTTCAAAAGATTATGAAATTGGACAGACTTGCCAAACAATTTGTCATACATATACATTTTTATGCCACACTGTTATATTTTTTTAACACCCACGACTTTTCTGACAAATCGTACGACTCGATAGGATAGTGTATCATTGAGATTGAGATAAATTAACCATGACAGCTTACTTACTACTCATAAAGGTGTTAGTGTCTTTGGTTATGCTGACGACCGTTGAAAGTTTGAGAAAACAATAAGCGAAATTATGAGGCCTGTTCTGGAGGATGCGTCCAAATAGTGCTCGCGAGAAGTATTGTCAACATATCTTTTAAAGACAGTTGTTTTACTTTTTACGGAGAGGTACAAATTAGCATGCTACTGTAATTATTTTATGGGTACTAGAGATGCCAAACGGGACTGGTTGCCGCCAATCTCGGGATTTTTGGAAAATTAAAAAAATTATAAAAAAAAAATCTTTTAAAAAGATGAAAAACAAAACCTTTTCATTCATGATATACTGGATAAAATTTAATTTAGTGTCAAGTTGAATTTCGAGGTCAGAGAAATTAGCCAATTTATTTAGATGTCCATTTAGAACATATGCCATATTTATATGTCTACTCCGACAAAAACATACGTAAGTAATTACATTTTTTTCGGTTTAACTCCATGAGATTAAAAGTTTTGTTTTTAAATAGTTTGTCCTTTTTGTTTTATCAAATGAAACACAAATTATTTTCCTTTTTATTTAGTAACCAAGTATATTTTATTGAAATATATTTTATTCAAACAGTTTGTCAAATTATTTTCTTTTTATCAAATATATTTTATCGAAATATATTTTATTCAAATAGTTTGTCAAATATATTTTATTCAAATTTCACTTTGATATATTCTACTTAATTTTTGAGTTAAGTTTTATTTTAGTTTAATTAAATTTTACTTTAATTATTAATACATTAGAAATAAATATGCTTTGCTTAAATTTTCGCTTTAAGACTTTTTATGTGAGAACTTTTACTTTCAGAATCAAGATTTATTTTAATTTTTAATATATTAAAATTAGTTTGTACTTAAATTTTCGTTTTAAGTTTTTCTTTAACGTGAGAAGTTTCACCTTCAAACTCAGAATTAAGATTGTCTTCTTAATGCAAATTACAATTATTTATATTATATTGTATTACATTAAACATATACACAAGTGTACATTATTATATACTTAAATTATTATTATTGTAAATGATCGTGTTTGTGCATGTCCAATAACAACAACAAGTTTGGACATGCATAATCATGATCACATAGCAACGCAATCACATAGCAAAGCAAAAACAAAAGTTTAGAGAGCTAAATTAATTAAAACGCAATTACTACCTACTTGTCTTACAATCATACATATATATACACTGTATAGGAGAAAGAAGATTTACGTACAGTAACAATAATAAAAATATTCATGATGGGAATGCAGAATTATCACTTTACTAATGTAAAACTTGTTTTTACATTAGCAAGTAACAAAACTGTGCATGTTCAATCATGTTTTATTTGCTCAGTAACAAGATCATAAAATAAACCGAGTTTATTTGATTTATACAATTTATGTATGTACGTATGTACATATGAACGCATATATAAAGCTGTTTTACAACTTATTAAAGAAGTATTAAAAATAAAATAGAACTGTACTTTATATGCATGTTAAATACACGCTTTACATACGTTCATATATACATATATGTAACTATTAAATGCTAAAAAATCAGTTCAAGATTATCTGTTTCTTGTTTAAATTATCTTTAAACGAATAATTGTATAAATCAGTAATCAAATAATCAAATCAAATATGATTGTGGTTTTAACTTAAAAAATTAGATGTTTAAACAACTTATATCACAGAACATATGACTTTGACTTTTTAGTTTGATTACTGATTTTATTGAACACTTTTTACAGACAAATATTTTTAAACTGGGAGTTCTTTTAAAAAGTTCTTTTTTTGTAATATTTTGTTCAATTTGTTAGACATTTTTCTTAATGCTTGAAATCTTTGCCGCTGAAAAAATGGCTGTCTTCCTAAATGTATATTTACAATGTATCAATAATAATAATAAAGCGAATGACGGAAGAGCATATTTTATTGCAAAATTGTTTAGATATGTGCGACCAAGGTAACTTCATCTCCGGTATACATATATCGTTCCCTTAAAATGTATCATCTATGAACTTAATATTTCTCATAGAACAGAGCGTTTCTTTTTTTTAACAAAATATATTCCACATACAATCTTGCATTAATTATTAAATTTTATAATTAAGTGTAAATTTTTTACTATAATAAATAATAAGAAGATTAGTAAACAAAATACATTTTAAATTATAAGAAAAACGCTTTCTTATCTTCCTGCGCCGCCATAGTGATATGTGTTGTATTTATTTTGCATCTAATTTTTTTTGGATGCCTTTCTTGCTTTTTCTTGCGTATTAACTACAACAATATTGCAAAACGGAACATAATACATTGTAAAATTTATTTGGGTTGCATTTACGAATACGCTACAATGTATTACTACAAAGCAACATGCATTTAGGAAGTCAGCCAATTTTATTGTGTTTGTTGTTTGACACATGGTGGAATTACATACAAGGTGGTGTTGCCAGCCCAGCTGGGTTTTTTTTTTTTTATCATACCGCTCCTGTCAAAAGTTTTGTTTATATTTATGTTTTGTTTACATTTTGCTTTGTGTGTATTCGTGTTTTTGTTTTGGTGTAGAGACATGTATGTTGTTAAAAATACACGCACACACTTCTGACATGTGCTTTTTTAATTCACCATACCTGCTTTTGACATTAAAGAGCTGAAAATACAAAAACAAATTCCCTGTTGTTTTTGTACTATATTCACCTGCCACCACCTTGTAAGTAATTTCACCATGGTTTGACATTTATCGTAATATTGCCACACTATTACTTTTTAAACTCTGAATAATATATACTTCACTGATTTACTGGTTTTAAGTTTAAACCATGGTGAAATTACTTACAAGGTGGTGGCAGGTGAATATAGTACAAAAACAACAGGGAATTTGTTTTTGTTTTTTCAGCTCTTTAATGTCAAAAGCTGGTATGGTGAATTAAAAAAGCACATGTCACAAGTGTGTGTGTGTATTGTTAACAACATGTATGTCTCTACACCAAAACAAAAAACACGAATACACACAAAGCAAAATGTAAACAAAACATAAATATAAACAAAACTTTTGACAGGACCGGTATGACCAAAAAAAAAAAAACCCAGCTGGGTTGGCAACACCACCTTGTAAGTAATTCCACCATGGTTTAAACCAGGGGTGAGCAACCTTTTTAATCAACGGGCCACTTTAAATTTTAAAATTTTTTGGCGGGCCGCACATAAATACTAATAATTTACAAAACTCTATTTATAATAAAAATTAGAGTAAAAAAATATAAAATTTAAGAAAGAGTAAAAATTTCATATATACATTTTAATGCCAAAAAAAAAAGTATTTGCTTGAAATTTTTAATGAGAAATTTGGCACTGTTTTTTCGATACAACCTGATCAATATCAGCCGGAATTGATGAGGTAACTACACATACACAAGTTTCTAATCGTGCATTACTCAGTCTTGATCGGTGGTAATTTGTCGGTGGTCGGATTTATATACATTCTCGATGTTTACTGAGAGAAATACATTTTTTACATAAGTATTATTCTGCATGTCCGTCACTTCCCTTTGAAAGTCTTCGGGAACTTTATCCACATCGATAATTAATGGTTAGGAAAACATTTTCATGGAAACTGCTGTCTTCTCAGTTTCTTCGTAATGGAAATTCGTTGATTAATGTGTCTATATATTATGTGTATTTTTGAGAAGCAGCAACATTTGTTTGGCGGGCCGGATAAATATGTTGAAAGAGCCGCAAGAGGCCCGCGGGCCGCGTGTTGCTCATCCCTGGTTTAAACCAAATATAAATTTTCGTTAAGTTTAACCATGTATTGACACTATAGTGTCAAATCTTTAGATGAATTTGGAGGAATATATGATGATGACACAAAAATTTTTTTCCGTTTCAGTTTTAATACTACACCAATAAATTCAATATCCAAATAGGCATCTATAAATAAAGCTTTAGATGAAAGATGATTGGAAACAGCAATTAAAACTCCACCGCCGTTAACATTACGCCCTCGATCACGTCTATATATTTGATAATTTGAACATAATATTTCAGAATTTAATACGTTAGCACTTAGCTTAGTTTCGGTAAAAACAGTGATATCATTATTAAAGGCTAAACTTTTAGCATATATTGTAGATAGTTTTGAATTCAAAACCCCAAAATTCAGATATTTTATTGAGAAATAGTCTTTATCAATATTTAGTTTTTCGAATTTGAGAGGTTGAAACTGGTATGCTTACAGCATTTATTCTCTTATCATGATAAACGCCCATGTGCTGGAAAACGTGCGATTTCAAATCACTTGTGATTTCAAAGTTATGTTCGAAAAATGGAAACATGTTTTAAGTATCAAAAGTAATAAAAACAAACGTAATATAAACAAATTATTAAATAAAATTAATAAAAATGCCAGCTGCGTCATTGTTAAGTTCAATTTAAAAAAAAAACAATATGAAAGAAAACAACGTATTAGAAAGCGTTTTCTTAGTGATGAGCAATGAAAAAGAACATACTTTTTATTTTACATTTTCTATTAAAATTAATTGTAAAATATTACTTTTTTTACTTTGTATTTATAAAAAACATATTAGATTTTATTCATGTATGCTTTTATGTTAAATTATATGCAAATTTTTAAGAAAATATGCAATTTCACTTATAGATCACATGCCTAAAGGTATGTGATTTGAAAACGCCTAATTTCTGGCGATTGTGAACTCTAGCACACCTCTTTTGCGATTTCATATCGAGTTCGCCTATTTCATGCGATTTGCGATTTCCAGCACATAGGCGAATGTACTTACTGACAAAAAATCTGAACTAAGTAAGTTGGCCTACTGGGTGTTTTGTTTGGAGTGATTTTTATCTGAACTGGTATACTTATGGTTTCAAAATGAACAGAGGAGTTGGAGCTGGCGCTCGTGGACTCAGTCGGGACTAGTCAATTCCATTAGGGAGATTGTTGAGTGTTTTGCAGGCTGTGATCTTAGCCATAACCGTATGTGTTGAGATTAACCTGGATACTGGGCTCAAGGGCAAGAAAATTAATATATTCTCAGATGGTCAGGCTGTCTTAGGGGCGTTTGTCTGTCATTCCATGTCATCTAAACTTGTTAAATGTTATTACGACACTTTACAAAGATTATCGCTTAGTTGTTTTGGGTACCCGGACACTCTGGAATAAACGGAAACGAGCAAAGGGAGTCATTGGCTAAGAAGGGCTATGTGAAACCATGATTATAGAGTGTAAATAAAAGCTTTAAAATCCAAAAGTATCTGTATTTTTAGTTTGCAGTAAAGAGCCCTAGTATACAAAACGAACTATATATATTATCCTGCTTGAACCTAAAATATTACAATGTTTAGTTAAAACTATTATTATTCATTTAAAATGAAAATACAATTTTCTTCTTAAAGAAAAAATACAAAAAGAAAATGTATATATGTAAGAAAAACGTAGCCAACTTTGGTTAGATATAGCCAATATGGCAACACTGATTGAAAACATAAACATTCAAATAAAAACAAAAAAGATAAAAATGTAAACAAACTTTGACGTTTACAGGTAGGTTTACATAAAATCAGCCTGAGAGATGCAATGACCTGTATTAATGGGCCTTGGGTGGAAGTACAAAACAAGCGTTCTGAGCGCCATGCGTTGCAAGCTTATGTCAAAAAAAGTTAAAACAGTGCATTTTCATAAAGCAAGTTACAAGCAAAGTATGCAACACTGCTAACGAGAGAAAGTTGACCAACTTTTAAAGGCCTGGTTAGCCAAACGTTGCGTATCGTAATGTAACGTCCCCTAACGTAGAAACGTAAGTGCACTTATAGAACATTTAAAAACGTGTCATATGTTTTGGAGATAAACAACAGCAAAACAGAAAATATATTGTGAAATAGTAATTTGTTTATAGTGTACTTAATAGTGTTTTTTTTTTCAAATAATTAAAAGACAAATAAATAAATATGGATGCGGATTTTAATTTACTAAAAATTTCTTAAATTTCTTTCCTATTAATATTTTTACTTTTCTTTGCAATACTCATGCTGAAAATGTGTATAATAAATGTAGGGTTGCCAAATTTTGAATTGAAAAAAGTACATTGAGGGAAAAAACGTACATTTTAGTAAAAAAAATACATTGGATTTTTATTAAAAACTTTTTTAAAATTCATTAGGAAAAATAAACTAGCAAATAATAATACAAAAAATATGATCGTAACCATTGTTTACGACAAAGTAATAGCTTAAAATTATTCGGATTTTTATTTTTAAATTTTAGTCTATACTATTTAACTTTTCAAATGTGAAATAATTTGATATACATTTAAAAATAAATTGTATGCCCAGCTGATCATTTATTTTACATGCAAAGTAATGGCAGCGCTTACCGAATAAAAAATGTAACGTAACGGCGCGTATCAATCTGTAGAAAATAGAAATTCTCTACGTTTTTACGGAACATTTGCAAACAGCTGGTTTATTTAGGCTTGCCAAACGTCCTTTTTTAAGCTGTAAGGGTAATTTTTTTTTGTTCAATGTACTTATTTCTGCATAACACCCAAAAAAGTACGCGAATGTACTTTTTTAATCTTTTGTATTTCTTTTTTGTTCTGAACACTTGAAACTAACATAAATAATATTAAAGAACATTTGCCAACAAAGTACTATTATTTTGAAAAGGTCTGTGTTTTCAGTCTCAATTCAAAAATTTCATTTCGTAGTTCTACAGAAGTTATTGAATAATTTTTTGTCAATAACATTGCCATGGATCTACTGTTTGATGAATTTATTTGTTTTAGAATTGGGGTTATTGCAATAGATTTAATTTTCCACTAAATTTAGTGGTAGTGAAAAAATAGTGCACTTAATGAACTAAATTTCCACTACCACTAAAATGGTTTAATTTAGTGGTTAATTATTTCCATCTGCATTTAGTGGATGCTGCAATATCGTTTAGGACAGTTTAGACGATAATACTTTATGTACGTAAAATCATAGAAAAAATATTATGACATTCCATCCGTATTTCAAAAATAAGAGTAAAAATTCTACGGCGGATTTTTTTACGCTTACACGGCTGGTAAAATACCAAAACAAAGTAAAATGAAAACATAAAATGCACATATACGTCCACACAAAATTTGCATACATTGTGAACACATTTAACATAAACAAAAAATAAAATAAAAGTGCATCTCTGATCCAACGAAATGTGATTGTTTTTTAAAAATTGAAAAAAAAAAAAAACACAAAGCGAACCTTCCCAGCAGGAAAAGATTGATTACCTTATTTTATAATCAATTATATAATATATTACTTCAGAATATATTACTTTTGGAATCGAGAAGGTAATTTCACGTGACACAAAAGTAAATATTGATTACCATGTGTATTCCCACATCTATGAAAAAAGAAATTATTGTGTGTTGGTTTTTGTCTTTTTCGTATATTTTGTTGAAAAAAAACTAATTTGTTTTTTTTTTCTATTTTACATATCGATTACCATGTACATTCCCACATATATAGAAGAACGGAATTATTGTTTCTGGGTATATTTGTTTTCTATTTTTTTCATAATTAAAAAATCCGTTATTATTTACGCAAAAAATATGTACTTTATTAAAAAATGCAGTTTATGTTTAAATGCGCAGAAGTGCAGACACAAAATTAATGTATAAGATTAATTAATATACATATATATTAGTAGCTATTCGGGAATATTTGTTTTACCGTTTACCATTTTTGTCACCTATAGCCTTTCGTATCTTTTTTATATTTATTTTAAAACTTAAATGCTTGCAAAATGTTTTTAATATGAACTTGATAAAATTTGGAGTTTAATAACAAGAGCGCAATTACAGGTGAAATAAAATGGTAAATAGTGAAACGAGTACTTATTACCGATTAGCTACTATTATTTTATTTCTAGTGGGGGAAATTAATTTAAATTTATTATTGATAATGTAATATATTATAAATACATTAATAATATAATACATTACAAATAATGCATCATAGAATTTATTCCTTCAAATTATTAATAAAAAATAATTTTATGCATTACCAATAATGAATTCTAATACTTATTATGGGGGGACAGTAAAAGAATTTATTACTTTCGTAGGACATGATCTGTGTTAAGCGTAATGCTTTCCGTAATCAATAGATTATACATTCCTTGTATTACCTCCTCGTTTCTCATTGATTACCATTTCCCGCTGGGTTACTACTGTCAAATTTTCATCCGTATTTGCTCTCAATGTCGTACGTTCTCATTACATATAAACCCAGCGAGAAATGGTAATCAATGAGAATGAGAATAGATCTGACCATTTTTGTCCTTAATTTGACTGTTTTTGATTATTTTGACGATTTTTGGAAATTCAAAATTTACAACAGTTATATTTTGTTTGAATTCTTAAACGTTATTACGATTATTATTACACTATTTGCAACTATTGCTCTTGGAAATTCACTTTCTGAAGGGATTTTTATGCCTTTTTTATATAGTGAAATCCAAAGTTAGCAACTGTTATATCAACCAAGCTAGGCCGGAACACTGACACAGGGTTATAATGGCCAATTAAGTAAGTAAGTAAGTATATCAACCACTTTAATACTCCAAATTTCAAAAGATATTGGGCTATAGTCATAGTCATAAAAAAGTATACTTAAGGAGCAAGGTTGACAACCGTTACGGTTTTTAATACCGATACCGTTTAAATACCGTTTGAAATTGACACCGAAATTTTTTTTGGTGTAAAATACCGGTATCTGTATACCATTTCCGCCAATACCGGTGTAATACCGATATAATATCGGTACATAAATATTTCGAATATTAGGAATAAGCTAAAATTTACATACTGGCAACATTTATGTTTATGACGAAGTTGCTTGTTTACTTTACATTCTATGCAGCACTGTAATTGTTGTTTAAAGGGGGTTTAGACGGTAATAAAAGTCATACAACATGTCAAATTTTTGTGTAGAAGAGAATGAATAGTATCGTGTAAACTTAATATGTAATGAGAGCGTACGACATTGAGAGAAAATACGGATGAAAATTTGACAGTCGTACTAACTCTCTTTATTTTTTGAAATTTATTAAAAAACCATCACATTTCATTAGATCAGGGTTGCGTTTTTATCTTTTTGTTTGTTTATGTTAAATGTGTTCACAATGCGTGTAAATTTTGTGTGCATGTGTATGTGCATTTTATGTTTTCATTTTACTTTGTTTTGGTATTTTACCAAGCGTGTAAACGCAAAAAATATCTGTCGTAAGATTTTTTTTCTCATTTTTAAAATACGGATGGAATTTGGTAATATTTTCTCTTTGATTTTACGTACAACTTGTATTACCGTCTAAACCCCCTTTAAAGTTATAATGATCCTACAGCCATGGCTGCCAGATTTGACGATTTTTTCTAGAATTAAACTCTTACGAATGGAATAATTAAACTCTTAGAATGGAATACAACTCTCATGCATGGGCCGGTGCTTTAAAGTCTATGGGTGGGGCTTCTCGACCGTATACAGGAAAGGACAAACGTGTTTATAAGCGATGGTAGGGTATCGATTCGTTGCAGCATCAGCGCAATGTGGCGTGCGTTTCATTGTTTTATCGGTACTACTATGAAAGGTTCTCTGATGAAATAAGAGACTTAATTCCCAGTAGTCGCATATTATTACGGACCACTTGAGCACCACCGTACAATGAATTATAGAGAGAGTTCTTTCTTTAGCCCCACCACCCGTTTGTGAAACAATAAACGATATTAATAAGTTTAAATCAAATGTCCACAAGCACTATTCTCTCTTTCCCCCTTCCCATAACATATTTTCATACTCCAAGAGTAGGGGTCGTCCGCTGGCCTTTATAAATGAAAAAAAAATTGACGATTTATCGATGTTTGTCTGCAAAATGACGTTTTGTGATTTATTGAAGTAAGAAACATAGATGGGCGTTTTTCAGTACCAGTACTTTTTCAGTATTCTTTTTTTACTGATTAGTGGAAAAAAAATCTGTATTCAGTAAATTTTACTGTTTACTGAAAATAGAAATCAGTAACAGTAAAAAGTACTGATTATTGAAAGAAGAAATCAGTATTCAGTAAATTTTACTGTTTACTGAAAAGGAAATCAGTATTCAGTAAAAAGTACTGTTTACTGAAAGAAAAATCAGTATTCAGTAAAAAGTACTATTTACTGAAAATGACTGATAGTAGATACTGTGTGATTTAAAAATGATATGTACGCATTGCTCACTGAAATGAATAGTGGCATAACTGAAAAACTGTTAAATGTAAATATTTTGGAATTAAGCACGAATAATAGGAACAAAGTGTGTTATTATTCAAACAAATATGTATTTCATTTGAAAAACATTATATTATATGTAGTAGATTTTTCTAGCTTAAAATAATCTTAAAATGTTTATTCAATTTATTATTTTATGTGAAGATTTTTAATACTTTGTATTAGCCTTTTGTTTTTAAATGAAGTATTTTAATTAATTTGTTTTTGCAAAGTTAAATTTTGTATTAAATAAATAAGTATATTATTTTCTATATGGTAACACCAGTTTTTGCTGAAATAAATGAATTAAAAATTTAAACATATAGGGCTATAGTCATAATCAAACAAAAAAGTCGAATTTTTTTTAAAAACAGTTTTAAGTTAGTAAAATATTTTTATTTGGTTTGTAACTATAGTCAAAATAAAAATATATTTTAAATCAAACCGGCATTAAATGGGTGCCAATCAAATGTAGAAATCGTTTTCATACATTTTGTTACAAAATCCAAAAAATCCAAATAAGTAATAAGCAAATACTTTTTTCAAGCTCAAGGTCAAGTTTATTTTCAAATTAATAATCAATATTTACATTACATATTATACTGTATATAGTATAATATGTAATGTGACAACGTCGGTGCAGTGATACACATATATATTAAATTTAATTTTGTTGTTTTTATATAATTTTTAAATCCTGAAGATGATATCCGAAGGATATCGAAATATTGATTATTAAATTGAAAATA
Source organism: Metopia argyrocephala (assembly GCA_963576795.1). NCBI lineage: Eukaryota > Metazoa > Arthropoda > Insecta > Diptera > Sarcophagidae > Metopia > Metopia argyrocephala. The sequence continues at coordinate 90,044,731 of OY756209.1, read as the reverse complement.
AACTTGACCTTGAGCTTGAAAAAAGTATTTGCTTATTATTTGGATAATTTGGAAACAGGTCGAACAATTATATAATTTTTCTGATTTGAATCCAAAAAAAAAATTAAAGCGGAAACCCAAAAAAAAAAAGAAAAATTGTTGAATTGTTAAATTAAAAATGAAAAAGGCACGACATATTTTAGTCGTATATGGAAGCACTTTTATGCGTTTTTTGTTTTGCTGTCTTAAGGCGGATTCACCCATAAGTTTCTGAAACATTTTCTGTGCAAACGAATTTTTTGTTTACTGAGAGTTTTCTGCACCACGATTCACCCATTTCAGAAATTTTGTTCGTAAAATCAGTGTTGCCATATTCAATTGAAAATTACATAAATACATATGTGCATAACGAAAAAGAAGATTAATATGTGTCCAATTAAGCAAATAAAGAATTAATAATATTTATTACAAAAGTAAATAAACAATTAATAGTATTTGTGGTGAATTTTTATTTTATATTATTATATTTATATATTATATTATTATATTTATTTATTGCTATTTTATGGCGTCTTCGCAAGCTTTTCCAGTGTGTTTGACATTCATTTCCTTTTGTAATTAAATTAATTTATTGTTCGTCTTATTAATTACCAAAAAAGCAATAAAATATTTTATTGAATTCGTCTCAAATATATATCAATGGAAGGCAAGCAATAGAGTGCACGTTAATACTATTTATATTATTAAAAAGATATTCCGGTATGTGATAAAAAACGATTTCGATCAAAGTTGAAATGGAATGAAATTTCAAGTTGGTTTAACTTCCAAATCTTTTCATATTCGGGATTCCTTTTTTGTTCATTACTTTACTGACGGACTATTGCCACTACATCCGTGATTATCGAAATTTTAAAATAATTAAAACATATATATTTACATATATGTTTTAAAATTTCGATCGTTTTTCATCACATACCGGATTATTTAAAAAATTTAAAAAATATCGCATCACCCAAGGATGTAAATTTGTTTCTTGAATTCTATAAGTTATAAAAATAAATGCACTTACTGCCAATTCCAACTGCTTCTGCTACTTCTGCCCAAACAATTTGTTTTACATGATTGTTTTTATAAGAGCTGTTGCTTAAATCATATAAGCATTCCCTCCCCGGCTTTTTTATTTCGCTAATTAATTTTAGTGCAATAGCCTCTGACAACTCCATCTTAAATTTATTCAGAAAGGGCAAAGAAAATGTAGGAATTATACAGTAAATTTCTTCAATATTACAACTTACCTTATATAATATTTTTAAATTTTAACTTTTTTATTTTTGGCGCGAATATTTTCTTTCTAATATGTTTTTTTCTTATTGGCCTTTTTTTGTTTGCTTTTCTTTACATTATTCACTGTACCATACTAATTTTTTAATACGAATGCCAAGCAATATGGCATGACTCTTGTATAAATTTTGTATGATATGGCCACCTTTTTCAGTGTGGTTCGGACCAAATTTAAAATTAATTTAAATCAAGCTGAGAGCAGTTCGCACAAAATCATTTCTCTCGCTCTCTGAGAGAAACGTCAAACTACATATAAAAAAAATTTGGTCCGAACCAAGAAACTCATGGGTGAATCCGCCTTTAGTTAACAGTAACATCAGCTTTTATGAATCAGTTTTTATTTGAATTAATTTCTTTTATTCACACTTAATATATATAAAACCTAACTAATTAAAAAGAGCAAAATTTTTGTTAATTCTTAGAAATATGTGTGTATGAAAATTGTTCTAAATGCATTTCCAGCCCATTTTATTTAGGGATGGTGGTTCAGCCTAAACGCTGAGCGTTGGAAAACGTCCCGCTTGCCGCTTTTATTTAGGGATGGCTGTAATGTGTGTTTTATTTCTTTTGCATTGTGGTTTACAGCCTGTTCATAGAACACGAATGGTTTTGGACATTCGTCTTTTTATATGTGAAACAACAACAAAAACACTGAAATTTTTTAGTGTTTTTCATACAAAAATACTGAAATTTGTTAGTGTTTCTCAGACAAAAACACTGAAATTTGTTAGCGTTTCTCATATAAAAAGACGAATACCAAAAACCATTCGTGTTGTATGAACAGGCTGTTGGTTTTTTTTGTTCAGTTTTGATCATTTTTGTTTTTTTTTAACATACTATTGCTTATTCTGTTGTCAGTTTTGTGTTTCTTATTCATTGTTTTTAATTTTTAAAACTTAAAGAATATTGTTGGTTGAAAAATTTTTTGTAATAAAGAATACAGTGCTCCGATACGACTATATAAGCTAGTGTAGCGCAAAGCATATTTAATTTGTAGTTGCGCGAAGGACAATACATTAATCTACATCGAATATATGGCACCCTATTTAATATCGTAATAAAAGTGTAGTTAGAAATGCATTTTATTATTATTATTTATTTAAGCTCAACAATTAATTTTATGTTTATTTGAAATAAAAGGTTAACTAAACCAAAAAATGTAATTCCAAAAATATTAAGAAAAACAAACATTAATGACAAATTTTCAAATGATAAATTCTCATATAAAAAGACAATTCAATTATAAAAAAATTGAAAAAAATTCTATATTTATTTTTAATTTATATATGTATGTATGTTTAAAATATATAACTGTATGTATATATTCATTTTTAGAAGAAAAGATACTTAAATTTTTTTATGTTAAGAATAAATAATAAATAAATAATAATCAAGATTAAAATTATTTCTTACTTTATACTTTGAAGCCTTAAAAAAGTATATTTTGAGGATTTTCATCTCCATAAAAAGGCTAATAAAGTTACTTTTTTTAAAGATTATTTATAGGATAAAATATCTAATATTCTTTTTTTGGAACTTCCTTTTTCTGTAGTCCAAGAGCAATTATATTATAAGATATATTTCATATTTTAACCTTCAGAGTTTTCGATGCAAGTCCCGATTATTTGTCAGAACCACAAAGTTTAAATGTTGATAGATTTTGAAATGAAATGATTTTGAATTTTAGAACAGCTTCCATAAACACATATTTCTAAGAATTAACCAAAACTACCAACATCACTAGAAAAAAACATGCAATCATAAAAGTGCTGTCCACTTATGAGTTAAATATATCTTAACTTTTCCATTTTTGTTTCTTCTTTTTAATTTAAAAATTCAACATTTAAAAAAACAAACTTTTATTTTGTTTTAATTTTTTTTTCACAATGTTTACAGTCGGAGACAGAGTTGTAAACGAATCATTCATTTTTGAATTAATTCGTGAATCATTCATGCAATGAATTGGAAAAATTTTGAATTAATTCTTTTTTCCAAAAAACGAATTGAATTAAATTTGAATCAATTCATTTGAATTAAGCGAACATGAATTGCAATTCATTTTCAATTCAAATGAATTGGTAAAAAGAATTGCAATTCATTTCCAATTCATTTGAATTGAATTGATTTTGAATTAATATAAATGAGTTAGAACAAATGAATTGCAATTCATTCCCAATTCATTTGAATTGATTTTGAATTAATTCAAATGAGTTAAAATATGAATTGCAATTCATTTTACCAATTCATTTGAATTAACTCGAAAAATGAATTTGTTATACATTTCCAATTGCAATAATGCAAAAGCATCACCCTTTTTCCAAGTACTTCTATTCTGTACTTTATCTATGTCTATTACTTTTAATCCAAGTATTTATTACTTATTTATAATAATTCTCTTTGTTACATTTATTTCATAAGTAGTACTTGAAGGACCAAACTCCAAACACCAAGTTTACTTCAATTGAATGCAACTCATTTTTGATTTGATAAATTTGAATTACAAGTTACTTTTCTAATTCATTTGAATTAATTCCAAATCATTTTAATTCAAATGAATTAGAAATGAATTGCGATTCTTTTTACCAATTCTTTTGAATTAAAAAATGAATTGCAATTCATTTTGCCTAATTCAAATGAATTGCAACTCATTTTGCCCAATTCATTTGAATTGGAAATGAATTGCAATTCATGTTCTCTAAATTCAAATGAATTGATTCAAATTTAATTCAATTCTTTTTTTTGTTGAAAAGAATTAATTCAAAATTTAGCTAATTCAAATGAATTGAAATCAAAAAAGAATGATTCATTTACAACTCTGGTCGGAGATGACATTTATTCGTATTTTGTAACAAAATGTATGAAAACGATTTGTATATTTAAGTTGGCACCCATTTAAAGCCGGCTTGATTTAAAATATACTTTTATTTTTACTATAGTTACAAACCAAATAAAAGCATTTTACGAACTTAAAAAAACCGACTTTTTGTTTGACTATGACTAACTTATAACTATACCATATTTTTTAAACCAAAATACAGAACAAGGAAATATTTGACCAATAACAACTATAAAATGCAAACAAGAAACCTACATAGGAATGTATTTAAATTAAAATTAACAAAAAAAAAAATAATTAATTAACCAAGAATTCAAAAATAACTAAAGTTTCGTGAGAACATTAAATCAAATTTAAGTATTTTGAGTTGTGCCCCTTTTGTATTTAGTGTGCGATATGTATGTATGAATTATATATATGTATGTATATGCATATTCATTTTTAGAAGAAAAGATACTTCAATTTTTTTATTTTAAGAATAAAGGCCGTGTCAGATAAAACTTTTGCTTCGCGTTGCGTTACAGATGTGCTTTGACATTTAAGTTAAATGTACATGTTTATATGCCACTTGTCACATAAAGTGCTTTTAACGCAACGCAAAGTGAAAAGTTGGCCAACTTTTAAGTTTTTGCGCGCTTTGACAATCTGCTGGTAATTTTTCTTTAAATAGTTTTGAAAATTTGCAGTTTTAAGTGTTCTTTATTTAGTTTTGTGTTAAAATTTTGTTTAAAACTATAAAAGTCAGTTTATATTGGGAGTTATTGACAGTTTTAAAAAAAGAGATAAACAAACAACGCTACTGTTAAAGTTTTTATTGTGTCATAAACCTTTTGCTTTACGCTTTTTTGTCAAAGTTTAAAATGTCACGCAAAGCAACAAAGTTTTATCTAACACGGCCTTAAAAATACATAAATAATAGTCAAGATTTAAATTACTTCTTACTTTATACTTCAAAGCATCAAAAAGTATGTATATTTTGAGGACTTGCATCTCCATAAAAAGGCTAATAAGGTTACTTTTAAAAAAAAAAATTATTTATTGAATAAAATATCTAATTTTCTTTTTTGGAACTTCCTTTTTCTGTAGTCCAAGAGCAATGTTTTCGAAGGAGTACTAATAATAGAAAATCCAATACCTCTATTCTGTGTTGAGAACAAGATTCGGCAAACTACTCTGGGGTTATTTGTTTACATGACTCAATAATAAAAGATTTTATATAAATTTTTTGAGGTTCAGATTTAAAGACATTAAGAAATATTAAAATGTGTTTTTGCTTGCATCCATTAGTTTATCTGATGGGGCAGCTAAATTTCTAAATTCTGTTAGCGATTGACAATTTTTATAATATGTATATGAAAAGCCCATTATTACAACTTGCCGTTAGTTAAAGATAGGATTTTATCAGACAGATAACTTGCTTTTTGTTATTACAAGTAAAATTTAACCTAAAGGTAAAGCAATCTTTCCAATAACTTTATCGATCACTTTAGGTTAAATTTTACTTGTAACAACAAAAAGCAAGTTATCTGTCTGATAAAATCCTACCTTTAACTAACGGCAAGTTGTAATAATGGGCCTTAATGTCAAAAGTAATCGGTTCTTGTTCTTGTATTGCCGTATTTTAGAATACATATATAAATGTTATCTTAAAGGTAAGTTGTAATAACGAAAAGCATTTAAAGGTCACTTTATTCTTCCCGTTAACGAAAGTAACTTTTAACTATCGGACACTTTATAGGCAACTTGTAATAATGGCCCTTAGTTGTAGTCAGTATTCTAGAATTTTTCCAACGATTAAAAATGTTTCTCAAGTACATATCTGTGGAATTTTGAAAAAACGTCTTCTCTCGAAATAAGACAATTTTCCAATATTTTTATAGTAAATATAGAATTTCCTTGTCCTTCTTTTGCTCTAATCCCCGTATTTTTACGATCTTTGAAACGCAAGATATGCAGTTGACTAATCGACCTCTTTCAGACTTTCTCCCAATTTCAATTTGACAAAACGACTTCTTTCAGAGAATTAAGAATAATTTGAAAAATTGAATGTCTATAAAAAATTTTATTTAATTTTTATTATTATTTTTTTAAATTATTTTCATATTGTAGGGTAAAATAGAAGTATTTTTTTTAATAAAACCGAAATATATTTTGCAGATCAATTTCTTTCAACCTTTTTTCATATTTCATTTTAACAAAACAACTTGTCTTGACTTAACCGATTAAGATAATTTTCAAATTTAATTAAAAAAAATTTTGACAAAACGACTTGTATGGTGGAAGCTAATTTTTTTTTCTTTGAAATCTATTTAACAAAAAGTTTTAAATTAATTATTTGTCGTTTTAAAGAAAACTATTGCTTCTAGAGGGAAAAAAAAGGTCGCATAATGTTCGTTAAGTATTTGTGTATAATATGAAAGTTCAAAATTTCTTTAATTTTCTAAGCAATAACTTCTATTAGCCTTTTTAACTGTTTTTGTGCTCTACTGAAAAGTTGTTGATTTAGAAAGAAGACGTTTTGTCAAATGTCCACAGATATGTTTCAACGTAAAACAACGGAAATACAATTTTTATATAGTGAAATGAAAAACTCACTAAAATCGGTAATGAGTAATTGTTTAAAAATCAATGTGCTAAAGACCGAAAATGTTTATTTTGCAGATTGTAAAGCGGAATTAAATTTGTTGGACTTCGAAGAAAGATATGTTTGCTAATGAAAGAATTGATTAAATAGAATAGAAAAACTACTATTACTGGCTTTTTTATTTTTATATTAACTATGTGGTCGAATATTAATAAGATTTGATTTTGAAAATGAATATATAGCTTTAAGGCCTTAATACATAATAACCGAAGAAATTATTTTGTGGTATGAACGAATTTAACAAATTTATTGAAGAATGTGACAGTCAAGAATTAAAACATTTAAAACTATTCAATTTACATTAAGTTTTTCTCTAAAATAACTTTATACTATTAAAAAATATCAGAAGAAATTATTTTGTGGTATGAACGAATTTAACAAATTTATTGAAGAATGTGACAGTCAAGAATTAAAACATTTAAAACTATTCAATTTACATTAAGTTTTTCTCTAAAATAACTTTATACTATTAAAAAATATCAGAGGTGGAAATAAGAGATTCTAGTCTCTTTTCCTAACTTTATCTAAATTTAATTCGAAACAAATTAGTTTCTCTACCACTTACAAAACCCGTTCTTTTAGGCCATTTCGTTTACAAAAAGGAATTGAGAATCCTTTGACTTCAAACTTGTACCTAAATTAACTAAAATGTGTAATGGTAAAATATGTATGTACATAATAAAAGATGATGATTATTGATGTTTTTATTTAGGTTTTCACATTTTATAAATTATAAATATACTTTTATATTGTGAATTCTAAACAAAAGTTTTTTTTTTTTTTAATATGATCAGATATGTTCTGTAATCCGAAAAGTGGTGAAAATTCGATTTGATATAACTTTCAAATTTATCAAAATATTTTTTTTATTCATTGGAGTAATGAATTATAAAACTTTAATATAATATCTTAATTCCTTAATTATAAAACTTTAATATAATATCTTCAATACATTTTTATTTGTATTAAGAAAATACTCATTTTCAATTTCACTACTTTTCGTTTTTCAGAACATACCCGGATGATTCCTTATTTGTATTTTGGTGGCGATTTTTTGACGATTTGAAGGAATTATTTTGACGATTTTGACTATTTTTTTGTCGAAGTTTGACGATTTCAAGATCAATTTATCTGGCAGCTATGATTACGGTGACCATCCGTTCTGTATTATACAGAACAGTTCTGTATTTGAAAATCGTGTTCTGTATAAATTATTCATTAGGGAAAACATAAAAATGTTCTGTATTTTATTTAATGTTCAGTATTTGTTCCGTATTTTCATGCCTCAAAGTAGTATTTGTAGTTTTGATTAACGCCTTTGGAAAAAAGTTTCCTGACGAGCCTTTTAGAGACGAATTGGCCGTAGAGACATGCTTATTACCATTAGCAATGCATTCCATATACATATTATGTATATTTTAGAGAAGGAAATATAAATTTTAAAAATATTTTGACGGTTGTCGAGTTCAGTTTGTGTTTATCTGTTTCAAATGCTTCAACAGAAGGTATTTTCCGTATAAAATAATATATGGATCAATGAAAAAACTCAAATGAAAATGGAAACCATCAAAGCCATTTTGGGCACTATATTAAAGTATGATTTTATAGAGTTTAAAGAAAATTTAAAGGTAAAAGATAACTTGGTAAAACGAATTTATTCATCACAAAAATACCAAAATTAGTTGTAATTTATGTTACCCTTTCAATGCAACTTTCTGTGGATCTACTTAAAGTTTCTTTTATACTAAACTAACTTTTATTTGAAACTAATAGTTTTCTTATTTCTAATTTGTATTTTATGGTATTTAAAAATTATGTACATATCGTCATATTAAATGCAAACGGACGTAACTACACTTTTTGTTTTTTTTTACAGGAGAAGCAAAAAACCTTAAAATCAAAAGTTTTGTAAATCCTGAAAATCATAATTCGAGATATAAGGATTGGCATCCCTATATACAACAAATGAGTTGAATCAAAGAATATAAATCATATAGAATGTGCATCACGTACAAGTAAAATTTCTTATGGCGGGTCGTAATGTTGGAACCCGCAAAAAGAATTGTTACTCTCTTACTCAGCAAAGAGAATTCGTTTACTCTCTTACTTTGCACACACAACATCACAGTGTATAAGACGATAGCCACAACAAAATTTTTACTTCGTGTCTTTTTTTTTTGCTTAAGTACAGAAACGGTTTCATGCTAACAACAATATTCACATACAATACAATTTATGTGTCTTATTCATTGTGAGCTGTTTTCGTTTTTAAATTTTAAAACTTAGAGAATAATGTTGTTGGTTCAAATATTTTTGTGTAATAAAGAATACAGTGCTTCGATACGACTATATATGCTAGTGTAGGGCAAAGCATATTTAATTTGTAGTTGCGCGAAGGAAAATACATTAATCTACATAAAATATATATATATTTATATATATTTGATATATATATTTATATATATACGATATATATTTAATATCGTAATAAGAGTGTAGTTAGAAATATATTTTTTTATTATTATTTATTTAAGCTCAACAATTAATTTTATATTTATTTGAAATAAAAGGTTAACTAGACCAAAGAATGTAATTCCAAAAATATTAAAAAAAACACAAGTATATATTCATTAATGAAAAATTTTTGAATGATAAATTGATGATTTTTCAGTTATATGAAAATTCTATTTTTATTTTTATTTATATATGTATGTATGAATTATATAAATGTACGTATATATACATTTTTAAAAGAAAAGACACTTTAATTTTTTTTATGTTAAAAATAAATAATAAATAAATAATAATCAAGATTAAAATTATTTCTTATTTTATACTTCAAAGCATCAAAAAGTATGTATATTTTGAGGATTTTCATCTCCATAAAAAGGCTAATAAAGCTACCCTTTTTAAAGATTATTTATTGAATAAAATATCTAAATATCTAAATTCAATGTTTTCGAAGGAGTACCAATAATAGAAAATCCAATACCTCTATTCTGTGTTGAGAACAAGTGTCGGCAAACCACTCTGGGGTCATTCGTTTACATGACTCAATAATAAAAGATTTTATACCAATTTTTTGCATTTCAGATTTAAAGACATTATGAAACATTAAAATGTTTTTCGCTTGCATCCATTAGTTTATCTGATGGGCCAGCTAAATTTCCAAAATCTGTTAGCGATTGATAATTTTTATAATATATGAAAAGCTCGCTTGGGGCTGTTAGAAAAAAAAATAATCTGCATATATATTACTGTCGAAATCAACGTCATCAATTTTATTGTAACTTAATTCTTTATGTTCATTATATAAATCTGCTTCAAAGTTGGCATCAACTTGCGTTATCTCGTCTTGTAAATGCAGACAATTGCTGGACGAACTTGACTGAATTATTTAAGTTACCATTAATTTTGCCAAAATGTTATTCAATTCGGCTACGGAAGGGTTGTTATTGTTGCCACCTTTTTGCCGTAATACAGAAAAAGTGTTTTCTAATTTGTCTTGATTGAGGGACTTTGTCATTAAAATTTCATTTGTTAACATAAGAATTGAATTTAGGGTGAGTTTCATTTTATTTGAAAAGAAAATACGCTTGTTTTGATCTACAAATTCCACCTTTTTTAAATATTCTAAAAAGAACTGAATATATTTATATACTTCATTGTTAATCTGAATTGCAGATCTGTAGCAATTACCTCGATAAAGGGAGCCACTATTAAGAAAATCAAAAATTTGGCAATTTTTTCCATAAACTGAGCTGTTGATAAAGCCAATTCTGCGGAACATGTCTTAAATTTTGTGGTTTCAGACTTTTTTTTTTAAAGCAGCAGAAACAGGCCTGCTGAAAATTTGTGTGGCAAATATTACACGCATTTTTCAAAAGTGTTAGGAAAAATATGTTGCCGTGTTAGTTTTGGGCACATTTTTGTTTTTGCATTTGCTTCCATTTCTTACAATTCCTTAATTACCTGAAAGCTTGCCGTCCCATCCGGGGTTTTTATGTCACATTTTAGACACCCCTTCCGCAAAGGTTTAATTGAGTGTGGAAAATTATAAAGTCAAAAAACTTTTTGATCGCTTAATTCAAAAAACGGTTTTTTAGCAGATACTTTAAGATTGGAAAAGCATTTTCGGTTAGTCGAGCCTTGAACACATATAAGGGCACAAATATTAATACCAATGCTTTTTAAAATATTAATATTTTCTTTAACAATTTTACTTAATTTTACTTACTTACTGCAGATAAATCATTTTGGGAAGTAAAATAATTTAAAATGATAGCAAAATGGATGCAAGCAAAAAACACATTTCAATATTTCATAATGTCTTTAATTCTGAATCTAAAAAATTGGTATAAAATCTTTTATTATTGAGTCATTTAAACCACTAATCCCAGAGTGATTTGCCGACACTTGTTCTTAACACAGAATAGAGGTATTGGATTTTCTATTATTTGTACTCCTTCAAAAACTTTGATCTTGAACTACAGAAAAACGAAGTTCCAAAACAAGAAAATTAGATATTTTATCCAATAAATAATCTTTAAAAAAGGTAACTTTATTAGCCTTTTTATAAAGAAGTACTTAAGAAATAATTTTAATCTTGAGTATTATTTATTTTTAACATACAAAAATTGAAGTATCTTTTCTTTTAAAAATGTATATATATCAGGTCTGTGCAAAAGTAAAAATGTAGTTGTGTTGGTGAGAAAATGAGAATTACACTGGTGAACGTGTAAGTAGCAGAATAAGCAACTGTATGAATTTTTTTAAATTAAAATTTACATGTAATATTTCATATAAAAATTTAATTACTTGAAGAACAATTTATAAATACTACCTTGCTATAAAGAAATAAAAAGTACTTTTAATTTTTTAACAAAAAAAAAATTTTTTAAAGTTTTGTTTTTTTCATACAATTTATTAACAATTATGTATATAAAAATAATTTAAATGTCGCTGAAAACCCCTTAAACTATATTTTTAAACGTTCTATGATAAATAAAGTATTGGATTTACAAATTCATTTATAATAGAAAATATTTGTGTGCATTGCTATTAATTTTGTTCCCACTGCAAACAATAAATTAGCGTACAGCCACCACGCATGTTAACTCGTCGCTGTTTCAGTGACGACTGAAAGCAAGAGCGTAAGAATATATGTGAGTTTAGCTAAAGCACAATTGTCAGCGTTGTCAACTTTGAAATTTTAAAACGCACCAAAATGGAGAAAAAATCGCGCCATTTAAAAAAAGCGCACCAAGTTCAGAATTTTTTTTTATTGAGGATGTTTAGTAAATTAATGTTGTATAACAGTTCAGGGGTTTTAGAAAATAAAAAATGTAACAAGAATAAAAAACTAAACAAATTTTTTAATTTCATATATTCTATTGTATATTTTAAAAAAATTATTAACTTTTAATGAGATTTATTATTTTTTTTAAATATTTAAAAAAATTTTTTTTTATTTTAGAGTAATATTTTCATTATTAAATATGTAACAATTAAACAGCCTATTACAATATAATTAAAAAATAAACTTAACAAAAAACTATTTCAAGAGTTTGTACATAAGATTGCATTCATTTGTATAAAATGATACTCGTATATTTTTGTATATTAATTTTATAAATTCTTTATACAACTTTTTAAGAAGAGATCAAAATCTTTTAATAATTATTCCAAATTAATAAATCAGTACTATTTTTGTAAAAATATTGCACTGTCGATTGAAATTGTATTGAAACGAGTGAATTTTATTGTGCAAAGATTTTTTTCTCACGCTGAAACAAAAATTTGTGTTGAATTTACTTTGGTGCCACCAAGAAATAAAAAACGCACCGAAATTTAAGAAAAAACGCACCACGCACCAGCTGAGAAATTTTTCGCACAAAAATTTAAAAAAAGCACCAAAAATGGTGCGAAACGCACCAAGTTGACAACGCTGACAATTGTGTATGAAATTTTAATTTTTGCACAGGCCTGATATATATGTACATATGTATATATAATACATACATACATATGTATATAAATTAAAAATAAAAATTTAATTTTCTTATAATTGAAAGATCATCAATTTATCATTCGAAAATTTGTCATTAATGAATATATACTTGTTTTTTTATATTTTTGGAATTACATTTTTTGGTTCAGTAAACCTTTTATTTCAAATAAATATAAAATCAATTGTTGAGCTTAAATAAATAATAATAATAAATATATTTCTAACTACACACTACATTTATTACGATATTAAATAGGGCGCTATATATTCGATGTAGATTAATGTATTTTCCTTCGCGCAACTACAAATTAAATATGATTTGCCCTACACTAGCATATATAGTCGTATCGGAGCACTGTATTCTTTAATACACAAAAATATTTGAACCAACAACATTATTCTCTAAGTTTTAAAATTTAAAAACGAAAACACTTCCAACTCTAATTCGTAAAAGCGAAACGAATAAAACAAACATAAAAAGTGGTTGTTGTCGTTAGAATGTAAATAATGAGAGAATAGAGACAAGAGAGTATGGAGACATGAGAGATATGAAACATAAGAGTTAGAATGGAATGAATAGAGTGAATAGAATGTCTTGTTTTTAATATGATAGAAAAGAATTTCTTGTACTGGTATTATAAGTACTAAAGAACTGAATAATAAAAGTAATGAACTAAATAATTTTTCATGTTATTTTTCTTTGTTTTTTTATATTTTTGGCTTAATTTTTAAAAATACATACATACATATTTACAAAAACTTAAAAAAAATTATAAATAAATTACATATTCAAAAAGTGATTAATTTTTTTTTTGCCTTTAAATGCTTTAATATACACACACTATTCTTCTTGCTAGATTTCAATTTGTTTGTTTTCATTCGCTTGTTTGTATTACAAACTATCGCGTTTACTTCAATACATGCTTTCATTCACAAAGGAAATTCAAGACATTCAAGACATTCCAAGACATTCGAATGTCTCTATAATAATTTAGAATTATGAGAGTAAATTTAGATTTATTCTATTCAATTCTATTCGTTTTTTGAGGCTGTTCGTTTCGTTTCGTTGGCTGCAAAACGAATAGAATGAATATTTGTTTCTATGCTTGAATATACTCTCAATTAGAGTACACTTCTCGAATCATTCTAAACTGGCAGAAAAGCAAAACATTCATGCAGACCTTTAGTATGTACTGTGGCTGAACGAAAAAAAACTAAACAACAATGCAAAAGAAATAAAACACACATTAGTTTCTCTTTGGTTTCTCTTGTTTTGTTACGCTCTTTTCTTTTGTTTTGCCTTTTGCCCTTCCTTCCCGCGTCTGTAAAAATTTTGACAAAATATTTGGATAAGTGTTGAGATGCGCATTCTATATGATTCATATTCTTTGGTTGAATGTAAGGTTTTCATATAAATATGTATGTCGTTACGTTTTCTTGCATTCAGAAATATACGCACTTGTAGTTCCGTCCGTTTGAATTTCGTTAATAAAATCGCTATTTTTAATCGTAGGAATCTAAACTTTTGCACAAACATGTGCTTTGATAAAACGAACCAAAATTAATAAAAAACTCAATTTTAAAATTTTGTGTAGTTGCGTCCGTTTGCATTTAATATGACGATATATATATGTATGTTATGTACTCATTCAATGATATCACGAAGTTTTAGTTATTTTTGAATTCTTGGTTAATTTAATTTATTTCACTTTTTTGCATTTATATAATTAATATAATAAATACATGCCTATGTAGGTATGAAAGGCTGTTTGTTTGCTTTTATAGTTGTTATTGGTCAAATATTTCCTTGTTCTGTATTTTGGTTTTACAAATATGGTCACCATAGCTATGATCCAAGTAAAACTAAAGAATTCAAGAACTCCGTCGGGTAATTCACAATATCTTCTTCACTTGTAACAGTATCCACATATTTTTACAAAATCAAGTTGCCAGCAATTTTGGATCATTTGATCATTGGATTCAGCAGATGTATCATTTTGCAACAGAACACGTTGGCGCTAAGTCGCAATATCTTAACGAGCCTCCACAAAGATAAGGAATTCAGGCAAGCGTTAATGTGATCAGCAGGTAGGGTTGCCATTTTTGAAATTGGAAAAATCAGTACATCGTAAGAAAAATACCAGTAAATTCGAAAAAAAACCAGTACACAAATTGTGACCCAAAATTTTATTGAATTCATAAGTTTTAAACGATTATTAAAACAAAAAGAAATTTATACATTAAAAATAATTCATTTTTTATTTTTTAAGGCAAGAACTTAACTAAATACATATAACGAAAACATCACGTCAAATTATAAAAATATATAGAAATAAAGTCATTCATCGGCACATTTGTTGTAAATGCACACAAAATTCTAAATTCATACAAATTATTGTCAATATAATGAGGGTACTAATGAGGTCTCCTATCTAGCCATGTTATTATAATTTTAAAACTCCTTACATTTTTTGGTTTTTGAATTTCAAACGAAAGCAAAAGCAGCATTTTCTTTTAAAAAGCACTAATGACACTTCTATTTATTTATTACAAAGTATGTGGTAAGTTATTAATAAACATATATAAAACGTAAGATTGAAAATTAACTGGGTGATTCATAACAAACCAAAACCAATAGGGAAAGTAAACCAATTTTAAACAAGTAAAATAATTTGAAGCCAAAATTTAAAAAAACCAGTACATTTGCGTACTGATTTGGGTGTTATGCATAAACCAGTACATTGAATAAAAACCAGTACACGTAGTCGGCGTGGTCGAGTGGTTAGTGTATTGGCTTACTAAGAAAAGAGCCCTGGGTTCGACACCAAGCTCTGAGATCTTAAAAAAAAAATGAAATATGAAAAAAATATTTCTTTCGGCGACTACCTCTCAGCAGTCTTCTGACAAAAGCACTGAGAGTAACTAATTGCCATGAACAAGCTTCTCAAGTCTGTCGTTCGGAGTCGACATTAAACAGTAGGTCCCGGTACTCATGGATAAAAATTGACACACACAACATGAGTGCTGTGAAAAGCTAGGCCGTAATCCTTACACAGGGTTGTAAAGGCCAGTTATGTATGTATATTTATTTATATACATATATTACGTTAGAAGGATCTCGAAAAACATCTAATCCTAAATAAGATCTCATTAATTCAAACTGCTGAAGAAGCAGATTAATGCAAGCCTTTAAAGGTAAGCATATTGTTACTATTGGTGACTAGGTGCTTCTATTTTAAGGTACTCTCATGTTTATATGGCTCTTTTCACATAAAGTACTTTGAATGGGACGTAAAGTGAAAAGTTGGCTAAATTTCATTATTTTGCGCGCTTTGATAATCTGCTGTTAATTTTTCTGTAAATAGTTCTAAAAATTTCATATTTTAGGTGTTTTTTTGTTTAGTTTTGTGTTAAAGTTTTATATGATATGAAATGTATGCTTTTGGGGATAAGCATGTCTCTATGGCCATTTCGTCTCCGCTTAAAAGACTCGCCAGGAGACTTTTTTTCCCAAAGGTGGTATTTAAAACTCTAAATACTTATATTTATATTAGATGCTGAAGGCTCGGGTTCGAGCCCCAGGAAAGGTGTGATCAATGTTAATTTTAATTTTTGTTTCGTCAGAAACGCTTTAATAAGATTAAAGTTAACTGCAATGAATATTTTTGGTAATTAAAGGAGAACTGATGTCAGTGAAGGAATAGTACACTAGCCAAACTGAACAATTGTTTTAGACTCCAGCTACGGTAGTCTCATCAGAGTTCTTTGTGTATGTGTATATTCGAGACCAAACATCAACTATTTAACTCATACTTTTCAAGAAATCACATACTGAAAATATTATTGTATTTATATACATTTTTATGAGTTAGTCGAAATAAAGTCACACAACAGTTTCTATCATATTCGCCTTTTCTTACCATCATTGAGTGATCAAATTGACAGCAATTTGTCCCATTGACATAAGGCGCTTAAAATTACTTCTTCACATCTATGTATCTATGTATATCTATATATTCAACATTCCAATACAATGCACTGCATTTAGTAGGGGTTTACTCCTGAGTATTGGTCTTAAATAGAAAAATAATATTCCATACAAAATTTTAATTAAATATTGATCAATAAGTACGAAATCGTTCTAAATATTGAGTAAAACGAAAATGTAGCACTGTTGGTGAACAGCTTTAGATTAAATATTTTTATTTTTATTCATTTATTAATTTTCTTTTTTGTACATAATTGCATTATTCTTATTATTTTATTTTACTGCTAGTGTGAACAGCACATATGTATGTTCATAATTATATTTTGTTTATCTCATATTACTTTACATATTTACATACTCGTATATTTTTACTCTCATTACAATTGTTGTTTGATACAACAATTGAAATACTGGTTTTTTTACAAAACGCACTTATATAGTGCGTATATACATAGATATGTACGTATGTAATTCAATATGCAAAGTAGGTAAGAAATCTCAATTTATAAGAACTGTTACATAGTTTTTTGCTTTTATGACTCTATATTTTTATATTATTAAATTATTATTGAACTTCACTTGCTTTAACTGCCTTGCTGCTACAAGTCGTATTATAATAAACCTATTTACTGAAATACCGTAGTCTTTTTTACAAGTACATATATTTTAATTGGATAAAATATAGAGTGTAACTTAACTTTAGGAAAAGGTTAAAATCTCATAGAAGCACTGTAGTAAGTGTGTTTATTTAATGATAATACATTTTTTAAATAAAAATTTAAAATAAAATAAATTTTTAATAAATATTTGTACTTTAAATATGCACACAGATAGGAAAAAAATGAAAAATAGTAGAATAGGCTGGAGTGATACCAGTGATTTAGCCTTTCTTGATGTGGCGGACTGTTTTCTGGTTTCCAGCTGTCAAACTAATATTGAGTAAGCTAAATTGCATATGACTGAACACTTTAAATAATTTTGTTAATTAACGGAATATTAACTTAATAAAAGTTCATGTCTGAACAAAATAATACTGCTGTATTTAAAAAAAAAAAATATTAATGGTTTATGAGTATGGCAGCTATTATTTTTACTTAAAAAAAAGTTTTTTCTCTTAAATAAAATTTTAAGAGTCGCTCTGACGGTCTTTATAATGTAGAAAATACAAAAGAAATAATTTCCCACTAAAAAGTATCGAGAAAGTTTCAAAAAGATAGAGCAGAAATATTTCGAAGAAATATTTAAAGATACTTATATTGTAGTCGCCGTGGTCTAGTGGTTAGTGTGTTGGCTTACTAAGACATGGGCCCTGGGTTCGACTCCAGGCTCCGACATCTTCAAAAAAAAAGAAATATGAAAAAAAAATATTTCTTTCGGCGACTACCTCTCAGCAGTCTTCTGGCAAAAGCTCTGAGAGTAACTAATTGCCATGAACAAGCTTCTCAAGTCTGTCGTTCGGAGTCGACATTAAACTGTAGGTCCCGGTACTCATGGATAAAAATTGACACACACAACATGAGTGCTGCGAGAAGCTAGGCCGTAATCCTGACACAGGGTTGTTAAGGCCAGTTATGTATGTATGTATGTATGTACTTATATGTATATCCCTAAAGGCCATGATACACTATCATACACAGTCGTACGATTCCATCAGAAGAAAATCTTATCAATTTCTGTCACACTTTTAATAGTCGCATCAAAATGACAACAATAGTGCCGCACCATCACAAAAAATAAGATTCAAAGCATATGCGAAGTTGCTTTTTGCTAACATCTTTTAAAATGTAACCCTGATCGAATGGAGAAAAAATGTTTATGTCTCGTAAAAAAATCTGTTATACAGAAGCATTTTTATGCCACACTGTTATACTTTTTTAAAAACACACACGATTTTTTGACAAATCGTATGACTCGATAGGATAGTGTATCATGGACTTATGTGATAAAGAAGACTAAAACGTGTATAAACTTGTGACTGTATTTTGATTTATTAAAACTTTGAATTAAAATATTTTAAGTAGATATGAAATTCCATTTTTATTTTGTTTAAATAATTATGCCCGTATCCAAGAGAATTATTGTAGGTATATTAAGGATTTATTTGACGAGTATTGCATAGAAATTTATCAAATTAACCTTCAATAAAATTATTTATTATAGAATTAATGTCTCCTACAAAGCGATTTCTTATAATGCGGTATTTTTTCTAGGAACCTACATATCGGGTTTTTCAATAAGAGCGCTACAAAAGTTTTTTAAATAAATCAAAAACGGTTTTGGATATCAATGAAATTCTTTATTCCTGTAAAAGTACGTTCGATGCCATTATGTATGGCACTCGATTTCTTAGGCATGGCCACCACGGGCACGCTTGCAAAACTCCAGTCGCTGAACTCAATTTTCGAAGGTTTTAAAGCATAAATCGGCCGATACTGCTGGAATTTTACGTTCGATATTCGTTCGAAGTTCATAAATCGTCGCTGGCTTGTTGGCATCGACCATAGACTTGACGTAACCCCACAGGAAATAGTTTAACGGCGTCAAATCTCACGACCGAGGCGGCCAATCGACTTGACTGACCATTTTGTGAGATAACACGTTCTCCAAACTTGGTTTCCAATAAATTGATTGTGACATTCGCTGTGTGGCTTGTGGTGCTGTCGTGTTGGAACCACAGGTCCTCCAAGTCCATATCATCTAATTGGGGCAAAACATATTCGGTTATTATGGAACGGTAGCGATTCCCATTCACAGTAACGTGCCTGCCGGTCTTGATCATCACAGAAGACGTACGGCCCAATGACACCGCCAGCCTATAAACCGCACCAAACCGTAATTTGTTCGGGATGTGGATTGCTGCCTGACCAATAACACATATTTTGTTTATTGACGAAGCCATTCAGCCAGAAATGAGCCTCATCGCTGAAGATGATTTTTCGATGAAAATCCGAATCATTTTCAAATTGTTGATCAGCCCAATTCACGAACATACGACGCTTCTGGTGGTCAAGTAGCTTCAGTTTTTGCGTCAATTTGATCTTGTAAGGATGTACGCCAATATTTTTTCGTAAAGCTCACCACAACGACGTCACAGAGACTGTTTCATGAATGGCCGCACCGCGGTGCACCGGCTAATACACAAACTCTCGCTATAGTGAAAATGATACTTCAATTAGATTTCACTTGTAATAATCTCGTCTAGTAGTCCCAAATACCATATTGGATTGGAGAAATCAACAGGCCGGATTAAAAAGCAATACTGGTTTCCTAGGATGACAGAGAAACTGGATCGGTTTGCCCGTAACCGCCTAAAGTGTATATGTTATTCCGCACCGAGTGGTTGTAATGACAAACGACTGTACAGTATAGAGAAAAACCGATCCCCTTTGACACACTTAACCTTGACCACTTTGGGCCGTTGCCAGCTATTGGGTCAAAGAGACGGCATGTGGTGGTGGTAGTTTACTAAATTTGTTAGGCTCTATGCTCAAAGAACTCCCCGGGTACCAAGGAGGTTTGTTGTTTCTTGACAAAATACTTCGGATACTACAGTGACCGCATTATCAGGGGTCGTGCTTCACTTCTAGATGTCTAAACTGCTGGCTGGCTAAACTTATGGTACCAGTGTCTCATTCTGATTGGGTGGAGAAGTTGGCCCAGGTTGAATTCGGTATTAATAACACTGTACATAGTACGACAAGGTTGACACCCAGTGTGATGCTGTTCGGGGTCGAGCAGATGGGGAGATCCTGGATGAAATTACAGATCATTTTCGGGATAGGTCTGAGAGGGTAGATATGTGTCAGGATGGGAGAAAGGTTCCATTCGAAAGTCTCAGGAGTATACCTTGTGGTATTTAAGAGGAGACACCGGGCTTTTAGGGAATTTCGGGTCGGTGATCTGGTAGTTATTAGGCACGTTGACACGACTGTAGAGACCAATAAGAAGTTCATACTTAAGTATCGTGAGTCTTATATCATTCGGAGGTGTCGACAACGACCATTAACAGGTGTATGAAGTGGAAAATTGTCAGGTGACACAAATGCCTTACAGGGGTATAATCGATTCTACACGACTACGGAAATGGCTGGAACCTGCTTTGAAAATGGAGGAGGGTAAATTGAGCTCAGAGGGCAGCACTGACGAATATATTGATTATGAATATTTATAATGATGAGGTTATAGATTTTAAGTCTGACGATGAGGGGGATATGGATTGAGGGGAGTCAGTGGTGCAATCGGATTTGATTGTAGGATCAGGTCGGCCGAGATTGTAATGATCTAGTCTGGCATCCCTAAATGCGACTCTGTTGCGTGTTTGGCTATTATGATAATGACGCTTGAATCATTCCATCTTTTGCTAATCGCCATTTTTATTATTATTAGAAAACAGATTTTGAAAAAGCGTAGTTATGCGAAATAAAATTCATAAAAAAAGCAGAACTTATAAATAAATTAAAATAAATAAAAGAAAACCATAATGCACTTACGAAAAAATTGAGTCATCGAATAAGTGAACTTATATTGGTGATTACAATTCTTAGTTAGGTGATTAAACCACTTCACTGTCATAGCACTTAAGAAGATAGCTCTAACAGACGAACAAACAGAAAATACTTGTAACTTGGTGAATTGTGGCAACCTTATCAAACTTATTTTTGTAAGTTTCACTGCGCCGCGTTGTTTAGTAGTGTTTGTTCTTTACTCTTTTGCAGACGTTAAAAATTATTTATTTAGCGAAGCAGATGGCATCAAATTCGTCAATTAGACATCAACGAAAACATAGAAAAATTAACCTATGTATGTACACTAGTGTGTCCCAAAAAAAAATTTTTTTTGTTCCCCCACCTTTTTTTGAAAGCTTATAGGGTAAAGTATTTTTGTGATTTTTTTCAGATTTTTCGGAATTTTCGAATTTAACCAAAAAATCGGGGTTGCTCGACTTTTTTTGAATTTTGAGCATTACTCGGCCCATTAGTACGATTTTCTTTGTTACTAAGTCAATTTTTTTAAAGAAAACTGTTCAAACTTTACTTCTCTGTGCAGATATTATAAGTTTCGGTAATATTTTTGCTCATTTGAGTACCCTTTAAGTCATTTTTCTGTAAATTTAGCATAAATTTTAAAAATAATGCTTTGTAACTTTTAAAATTTCTATTGAAGTTAAAAAAACTAATGATTCAGTTTAAAATGTGGATAAATTCTGAGTCATTTAAAAAAATAAATATTGAATTTGCTCTTACCGTTCCAAAGTTATGCCCAAAAAATCTAGGCAGATTAATTCTCATACCCAAAAAAAAAAAATTAAAAAATTATTTTGTTTATTAGCTTTTATATATATATTTTCATTTTCATTACTCACACAGTATATTCGACGTAAAAAATTTAAATTAAAATCACGAATATACTGTGTGAGCAATGAAAATGAAAATATTGCCGTTCCACAAAAACCTTAATAAAAACTTTATTTTTCATCCGCTTTTTTTCAAAAAAAATATTGGTTGTTAAATAAGCTATTTGGTAAAAGAATAAAACATTCCAGATATTCAATATAACGTAGGAAGAAATTGAAATGAAAATGAAAAATTTTGAAAAAAGCGTAAAAAATATGAAAATTTTGAATTTTGAGGTGCCATATCTCAGCGATTTCTTCTCAGATAGAATTTTCCAGCATATCGACGGAAAAGGCATTCAATTACCTTTCCATCGATATGCCATTTATCTCGATCAGACTTTTTGGTTGGACTCCACAAGGGTTTGAGTGGGGCCATACACCAAAAAACACAAAAGTACCGTTATCTAAAAAACGGTACTTAGGAAAAAATCATGACAGCGTTTTTCGTGCTCAGGAGGTCCCAGTTAACTTATCTAGGCATGTGGCGTTCTTAGTATTTTTTGGCTGTAAGCCAGTGTAATTGAAAGCTAATAAACAAAATAATTTTTTAAGTTTTTTTTTTTTTTTGGTATGAGAATTAATCTGCCTAGATTTTTTGGGCATAACTTTGGAACGGTAAGAGCAAATTCAATATTTATTTTTTTAAATGACTCAGAATTTATCCATATTTTAAACTGAATCATTAGTTTTTTTAACTTCAATAGAAATTTTAAAAGTTACAAAGCATTATTTTTAAAATTTATGCTAAATTTACAGAAAAATGACTTAAAGGGTACTCAAATGAGCAAAAATATTACCGAAACTTATAATATCTGCACAGAGAAGTAAAGTTTGAACAGTTTTCTTTAAAAAAATTGATTTAGTAACAAAGAAAATCGTGCTAATGGGCCGAGTAATGCGCAAAATTCAAAAAAAGTCGAGCAACCCCGATTTTTTGGTTAAATTCGATTTTAGCGACCTCTAAACCTCTTCCGAAAAATCTGAAAAAAATCACAAAAATACTTTACCCTATAAGCTTTCAAAAAATGCTGGGGGACCTATAAAAATCGAAAAACATTTTTTTTTTTGGGAAACACTAATGTACACATATAGAGGCAACAGATAGACTAACGCAACAATCTATACATCTACTTCATTTGCATATTCTGGTGAATTTGCATAATCCAATCTTTTCACTTTCACTTCGCTCTTGAATTTGATTTGCAGTTTGATAAAATTGATACATTACGTGTCCTGGGACTTAGATTGTTCCTTCTCATTGGCGGTGTAACAATGTGAGAGAATTTAATAATTTAGGAAAAGTCCATATTCCATAAGTTAATCTATAAATTTCTTAAGATAAAAGATTCACTTCTCTCAATTCATGAATCGATTATAATGTACTTACTTAGTATAGAATTTTTATTCAAAAACAACTTATTAGAGTCAACCTTTTTAGAAACATTTTAAACTTTGTTTAATTCAGAAGTAACAATTACACTTAAGTAGTCAATTAACATTTACACTAAACTCGAATGTACATAATATGATGACAAATTAGTTTTTATTTACAACCTGAGAGTTTAATAGCCAATAAAACCCAGACCATTTGTCACGAACTAGATTGATGGATAATTTTAAATTTTACAATATACAATACACAGTTCTATTAATGTGTTGTTTTAAACAGGCCAAACGTGTTATGATACTCACAATTTACACAAACTTTCTTTTACCGGAATAAGTTTTTGTGTCCAAATGATAATAATCTTGGAACGACCTTTAGTGTGTAAGCAGTCCATTAATAGATTCTTAACAAATTATTTCAAAGTGTTTTCGTAACATCACAATCAGTTAAAAAAAAATTTAAAAATATATTCTTAACAAATAGTTTTTCTTACCTTCTTCCAGTTGCATGGTATATAAAACAGCCAATACATAACTGCTATTAGAAATATTGTGCCGCAAAGTGTATACATGCTGATATAAAATGCACCTTCTCCAATTAAATTCTCCATTTTATTTATATAAAATTCTTCCATTGAATTTAAAACTAATGTTTTATTATTTATAAAGAATTCCATTTTTGTTTTTTTTTTTTTGAATCTGTCCTATAAAATTAAGAATACAATTTAGGATATACAATATGTACTCGTATGTGTATGATCTACAAAAAATATAGTCTTAAAAAGTAATTTAAATTAAAAACTGACAACTTCGCTATGGAAAGTATTCATCTTAACTTTGCTGATGATCATTTTTATAGTCTTTACTTATATGATGTAAAGGAAATCAATTTGTTTTTAACTTCTAAATAAATATACGAATATGTGTGTATATGCATATTGTATATATACACATTCATACATACCTATGTACGTAGGCATACATATATACTTATTCATATATATATATATATATATATAGCAAGTTTGGCATAAATTACGAACATGCATATTAAGTACGAATACAAATAAATTGATCAAAGTCGATTCGATCGTCGATCGAAATACTCTTACAGACAAAACTACACAAAATTAACATTTGGATTTAAATACGAGTAGTACCTTTAAGAATCAGCTTCTGATGTAAATTTGATTGGTGATGGATGTGAAAATTTTGTTAATATTTTGTGGATTATATTTAAATTTGCCCTGTACAAAAATTAAAAAGTTGGAAGAAATTACAAATAAAGAAAAGGAAATCACAGGCGTCGTCTATGCATGTATTTACCATATGCATATATATATAGGTACGGGTATATAGCATAGGTCGGCATTTTATAGCTCAATTGAGCTGAGAGAGTTCACATGTATTCTTAGGCTCTTTCATTTTGTACTCTCTTTGCATATGTTTTTTTGCAAAAACACTTAAAGAAATGTATCGCGTTTCGATACAAATATTGTTTTATGTTTTATTCGTCAATGAACTGGTGACGAGTGCACATGTTTATCGGATGTTTTATATATTTTTTATGAAAATTAAAATTATTTTTTAGTTTAATTTGAAAAAATTTATGAAACTCTAAATATATTAGATTGAATTTAAGACATTTGGGTTATTTTTTTTTTTTCTTTTTAATAAAATCACACAAAATGTCTTAAATTATCATCACAAATGTGACTTCTAAATTAAAAAGTTCATGCACAGTGAAATGTAAGTTCATAGCATACATATTTATTATGAATTCACACATTCAGTGCAATTCTCTTTCTTGCTCACTAACACAATTACAAATCATTTTTGCCGACCTATGGTATATACCTATGTATGTATATTATAAATCTCTCGTAAGTCTGTTTGTTTGTAGGGTCATCCATACCTAAACGATTAAACCGCTTTAGTTAAATTTTAGAAGATAGAGAGATTCAACTACCAAAAGTGTAATAGAATATGTTTTTTTTCAAAGTTGGGCTTGGACTTCCATACAAACTAAAGGCATCTCATCGGTCAAATAGCTTTCAATATTGATTTCATTATACTTGAGAGTATTAAAGCTAAAGTTTCTAAATTTGATTTGATGATTGACTCGTAGTCAATAAAAAACATCAGTAGAAAAAGGGCGGGCAATGAGGTATGTTACATCCCAAAAAAATTTAATATGTATTGATTTTTGTATGTTTTGAGAACAGTAAGGTGAAGTTATCTAAGTAAGTAAATGTGGACATATACTCGTCATAAGTGCAGCGCAGCACGCTGGGTTTAAGCAAAGAATATAAATCATATAGAATAGTGCTGGCAAAGTATTGAGTAATGGGTACCGAGTATCGAGTATTTGAAGTAATTTTTGGGTACTCAATACTTAAAAGTAACTACTCAATACTTTAAGAGTTGTATTTCTTCTTCGAAGTTGTATAGAAAATTTAAATTTTAACGGCCAAACAAATTTCTGTATAAAAACACAACACTTTATGAAATTGTTTTCTGTTAAAAATAAAATCCGTTAAAAGTATTGAGTAGTATTGGGTACCCAAATGAAAGTACTCAATACTATCGAGTAAAGAAAAGTAGCAGAAATTGACAGCACTAATATAGAATGCGCATCTCAACAATTATCCAAATATTTTTAAAAAATTCTATTAGATGCGGGTAGGAAGGGCAAAAGGCAAAACAAAAGAGCGTAACAAAACAACAGAAACCAAAGAGAAACTAATGTGTGTTTTAAGGCCTATTTAGCCAAACGTAGAATTCGTAAATGTTGCGTAAATGTAAATGTATCGTAAACGTACAATATACTTGTTGTATAAGCATTCATTGGCTTGTACCAGAAGATCAGCTCTTCATTGTCCATTTATGATTTTGTTGGATTATATGTATATATTTTGTTTATTTAATAATAATAATACTTTTTGTTTTGTTTTTAATATATCACTTTTGCACATAAACTACACAATACACAAACATATACTTTTTTAAATAGAAATGAGTAAAAGCAAAGAATATAAATCATATAGAATGCGCATCTCAACACTTATCCAAATATTTTGTTAACATTTTTTCAGACGCGGGAAGGAAGGGCAAAAGGCAAAACAAAAGAAAAGAGCGTAACAAAACAAGAGAAACCAAAGAGAAACTAATGTCACAGTGTATGCACTGTGCTAATGTGTGTTTTATTTCTTTTGCATTGTTGTTTAGTTTTTTTCGTTCAGCCACAGTACATACAGTGACGAAACTCCAACAACTATAACAAGAACATCACACAGCAAGATAGCCACAACAAAATTTTTGCACACACAACATCACAGTGTATAAAACGATAACCACAACAAAATTTGTACTTCGTGTTTTTTTTTTTTTGCTTAAGTACAGAAACGGTTTCATGCTAACAACAATATTCACATACAATACAATTTATGTGTTTGTGTTTCTTATTCATTGTGAGCTGTTTTCGTTTTTTAAATTTTAAAACTTAGAGAATAATATTGTTGGTTCAAATATTTTTGTGTAGTAAAGAGTACAGTGCTCCGATACGCCTACATCAGCTAGTGTAGGGCAAAGCATATTTAATTTGTAGTTGTGCGAAGGAAAATACATTAATCTACATGGAATATATAGCGCCCTATTTAATATCGTAATAAAAGTGTAGTTAGAAATATATTTTATTATTATTATTTATTTAAGCTCAACAATTGATTTTATATTTATTTAAAATAAAAGATTAACTAAACCAAAAAATGTAATTCCAAAAATATAAAAAAAGTATATATTCATTAATGACAAATTTTCGAATGATAAATTGATGATCTTTCAATTATAAGAAAATTCAATTTTTATATTTACTTTATATATGTATGTATGTATGTATGTATTATATATATGTACATAGTATATATAAATTTTTAAAAGAAAAGACACTTCAATTTTTGTATGTTAAAAATAAATAATAAATAAATAATAATCAAGATTAAAATTATTTCTTATTTCTTTATAAAAAGGCTAATAAAGTTACTTCTTTTAAAGATTATATATTGGATAAAATATCTAATTTTCTTTTTTTGGAACTTCCGTTTTCTGTAGTTCAAGATCAATGTTTTTGAAGGAGTTCCAATAATAGAAAATTCAATACCTCTATTCTGTGTTAAGAACAAGTGTCGGCAAACCACGCTGGGATTACATGTCTCAATAATAAAAGATTTTAAACCAATTTTTTACGGTTCAGATTTAAAGACATTATGAGATAGTGAAATGTGTTTTTTGCTTGCATTCATTTTGCTATCATTCTAAGTATCTGCTAAAAAACAGTTTTTTGAATTAAGCGATCAAAAAGTTTTTTGACTTTATAATTTTCCACACTCAATTAAACCTTTGCGGAAGGGGTGGCTAAAATGTGACATAAAAACCCCGGATGGGACGGCAAGCTTTCAGGTAATTAGGGAATTGTATGTAAGAAATGGAAGCAAATGCAAAATCAAAAATGTGCCCAAAACTAACACGGCAACATATTTTTCCTAACACTTTTGAAAAATGCGTGTAATATTTGCCACATAAATTTTCAGCAGGCCTGTTTCTGCTGCTATAAAAACAACGTCTGAAACCACAAAATTTAAGACATGTTCCGCAGAATTAGCTTTATCAACAGCTCAGTGTATGGAAAAAATGGCAAAATTTTTGATTGTCTTAATAGTGGCTCCCTTTATCGAGATTGTTGATATGAAAAGACTTGTTTTTACGTGTTTTCGTTTTGAGAATTTTATTTCATATTAAAAGAAAAAAAAATTTACAACTTCAGCGTCTTACAAAGAAAAAAAGAGTTGCCAATGCCTTATAATAAAGTAATAAGATTACCATATTACAACACCCCTCCATAATCTTATAATTCTTACATTTAAATATTTAATAAGTTCTTGAAGAATGCAAATTTAATTTTATTAAGCGGTTTAGTAAAAAAATCTGCTATTTGATCACCAGATTGTATATACTCTAACTTTATCCTTCCATCTTGAATTTGTTGTCTAATAAAATGATATTTTAATTCAATATGTTTCGATCTTTTAGTCTCCAACTGTTCGGCAATACACTTTGTACCTTGGTTATCAATATTTATAACGAATGATCTATCTTCCTTAGTAATCCCAAACTCATCTAGAAGTCTTTTTATCCAAATACCTTCCTGTGATGCAGTACTCAAGGCAACGTATTCCGCCTCCGTGGAGGATAGGCTTACTGTCTTCTGTTTTGCAGTCTTCCAGGATAAAAGATTCATGTAAGATTTAAAACAATAGCCAGTTGTACTTTTTCTGTCCTCCAATTCACCCCAACTTGCATCTGAATAACCATATAAAGGCAAGCCTTGTCTTAATTTTGTGTATGTCAACCCATCGTTCTTAGTTGCATTAAGATAACGAAATATTCTCTTAACTGCATTAACATGTATACTTCTAAAATTTTCCTGATATCTACTTAATGTGTTAACCGCATAGGTAATATCTGGTCTCGTCCAAATGCTTAAATACAGCAAACTACCAATGGCCTGACGATATCTTTGCTGTTCCCAATTGGAATCACCACAATTTATCTCTTCACTGTTCCAATTCTTTTCAATAGGTGTCTCTTTAAATTTTGAGTTATCGAATCCAAATCGTTTTAATAAGTTTTCTATATTATTGGATTGGTTTAATTTCAGATTTCCATTTTCCAATTTCACAATTTGCATCCCAATGAATTCTTTAAGTTCTCCTAAATCTTTAATTTCAAATTGTTGTTTTAAAAATAGTTTAACATCTTTAATCTCATTTTCATTATCACCACATAATAGAATATCATCAACGTATAAAAGTAAAAACATCGTTTTTCTCTTGTATAAACAGTAATCATTCTCCGATCTTTTAAAGCCATATTGTAAAATTTTTATATTAAATTCATTATTCCAGCACAAAGCACTCTGTTTCAAACCATAAATTGATCTATTTAGTTTGCATAATTTACCTTCAAAGGGCGGTGGTACAGTCATAAAAATATCCTCCCTGAGCTCACCGTTTAAAAAAGCACATTTTACATCCAATTGGTGTATTTTATAATCATTTTGCAATGCCATTGAAATAAATGCTCGTACCGTGACACTGTTAGCAACTGGTGCATAAACATCAGTGAAAGAATTAAGCCACTGTTTACAACCTCGGGCAACCAATCTTGCTTTTTTGCGTATGTCACCTTTCACACCTTTTTTAATGTTAAAAACCCATATCGCATCGATTCTATTTTGACCTTCATCTTTTATAACAGTCCAAGTTTGTTTTTTGTTGATAGCCGCCACTTCTTCTTCAATTGATTTCTTCCATTCATTATCTTGGTAAGCTTCCTCGAACGAGTTCGGGACATCAGACAGCATTGTTGTGTAGGCACACATTGTAGCATCATATGTTTCATAGTCATTTAAATACTTTGGTGTAGTTTTTAATCTTCTACTTCTCTGTCTTTCATTATCTCCCTCCTCTTTATTTTGATCTTTGGTATCATCTGTAACTTCTTTATGTTTATTTACTTCTTTTACATTTTCAACATTCATTTCTTCATTATCTACCTCATCTTCATTACTCATCTCTTTTTCATTAAAGCTTATTTTGACTGTGTCATAATTCATGAATTTCACATCCCGACTATTTATCACCTTCTGATTGCTGTTATCATAAAATCTAAAACCATTAATTGTATATCCAACTAACGCCATCTTTTGTGCTCGTGCCTCAAATTTACCTCTTCGGATTTGTCTTGGGATATTTACATAAGCTTCACATCCAAAAGGATGTAGTTTGTTTAAATCCGGCTTCTCGCCATACCACAATTCTGCTGGTGTTTTACTAGTTTCAATTGCCGTCGTTGGACATCGATTAATTACATAAGTAGCATGCTGAACTGCTTCACTCCATAAATATTTTGGCAGACCAGAATCTAACAATGCACATCTGGCATTATTGACAATAGTTCTATTGAATCTTTCGGCGACGCCGTTAAGTTGTGAAGAATAACGTATGGTCGTTTCAACTACAACCCCATTTTCCGAACAGTAATTAGAAAATTCATTGCTTTTATATTCAGTTCCACCATCTACCCTCAGGACTTCAATTCTTCGATTAAATTTGTTAAATACTTTTTCAGCATAATCTCTAAAGGCCTCAAAAACTTCTGATTTACTACGTAATGTATATATGACAGCGAAATGTGAATAGTCGTCTATGAATGTTACGAAGTATTTTTTACCATCAATACTCATATAATTTATGGGTCCAACCAAATCACTGTGTACCTTTTGCCCACATCGCATAGCTCTTATCCTTGTGCCTTTAAAAGGTGATTTTGTCATCTTCCCCATTAAACAGATTTCACAATTCTCTTCTCTACCATAATGACAACTATGACCAAATTTTCTATGTAATTCATTTTTAGCAGGAGTTGCTTCAATCTCAAAATTATTGGTGCTCTTTATTCTGAAAGTCTGTCCGTTCTCGTAATTTTTAATCTCTATTAAATTGCCGTAGAAATTTACATTATACTTTTTCTTTGTTATTTCTCTAACAGAAATTAAATTCTTCTCCAATCCTCGAACCATTAAAACATCAGTTAAATACATTGGACCACCTCCAGTATTAAGTAACAAATTTCCATGGCTTTCGCAAATTAAATGTTCACCTCTTTTTGCAATTGTTATTTTCGCTTGTCGTTCTAACCTACGTATATTGTTCATGTATTTAAACCACCTTTCATTCACCATATGATTTGAAGCACCGGAATCTAAAATGAATTTATCCGACAACTCATTACTGGCTACATTACATTCACTTTCTGTGAGTTCACAATTAAAAATAATCGGGCTAGAGTCAGCACAATTAGCATTACCACCTTTTGCATTTCTGCGACCACCACCACCATTTTCTTGTTGTCTATTACCACCTTTGAATTTATTTTTACAATATCTGCTTGTATGACCATACATATTACAGCTAAAACATTTAATATTTTTCATTGCTGGACAGTCTTTAATCTTGTGGTCACCCTTGCATTTGTAACACTGTAAACTGGACCGGAAAGCACCATTACCGCAGGCAACTGACGAGCTTTTCTCATTCAATTTAATTTCTTCCTTAAGAAGTCGGCTAGTCAGATTATTCAAATTTCTTTCAACTGCCGTTGTACTTTCCCATGCTGTACTAAAATTGGAATATGCTGCAGGAAGACTCGAAATAATTTTGTTGATAACCATTGTTTCACTGATGTCTTCGCCTTGTGCCTTAATCTGCGCCAAAAGTGATTCAATATCTGCCAAAAAATCTTTCACGTGGCATGTGAACTCTAACCTAAAAAATTTTTGCATCAGAAACTGCAACTGTGTTTCATCTTTTTGCTGATATAATGAACATAACTTATCAAAACTTTCCTTGGGAGTACCACAATTCAAAATATTTCTTAATTCAAGCGGCTCCAATGATGAAATCAAAATTCTCTTTGCTTTACCACATCTCAGGTCATAATCCTTCTGCACACCACCATTATTTTCTGCCGGTCTCACTTCACTACCATCAACAATACACCAAGCATTTATGCTTTCCAAAAGAGCTTTCACCTGAAAACACCAAACCTCAAAACCATATTTTCCAATACTTATGACTTTAACATTAAATTCCTCCATCTTAACGCCTTGGGTGAACTGGGCCCATAACCTGTTGATATGAAAAGTCTTGTTTTTACGTGTTTTCGTTTTGAGAATTTTATTTCATATTAAAAGAAAAAAAAAATTACAACTTCAGCGTCTTACAAAGAAAAAAAGAGTTGCCAATGCCTTATAATAAAGTAATAAGATTACCATATTACAACAGAGATAATTGCTACAGAACTGCAATTCACATTAACAATGAAGTATATAAATATATTCAGTTCTTTTTAGAATATTTAAAAAAGGTGGAGTTTGTAGATCAAAACAAGCGTATTTTCTTTTCAAATAAAATGAATCTCACCCTAAATTCAATTCTTATGTTAACAAATGAAATTTTATGGGAAGGTGGTGATTTATATTTCTTAGTGACAAAGTCCCTCAATCAAGACAAATTAGAAAACACTTTTCCTGTATTACAGCAAAAAGGTGGCAACAATAACAACCTTGCCGACACTTGTTCTCAACACAGAATAGAGGTATTGGATTTTCTATTATTGGTACTCCTTCGAATATATTGAATTTAGATATTTAGATATTTTATTCATTAATAATCTTTAAAAAGAGTAGCTTTATTAGCCTTTTTATGGAGATGAAAATCCTCAAAATATACATACTTTTTGATGTTTTGAAGTATAAAATAAGAAATAATTTTAATCTTGATTATTATTTATTTATTATTTATTTTTAACATAAAAAAATTAAAGTGTCTTTTCTTTTAAAAATTTATATATACGTACATTTATATAATTTATACATACATATATAAATTAAAAATAAAAATAGAATTTTCATATAATTGAAAAATCATCAATTTATCATTCAAAATTTTTTCATTAATGAATATATACTTGTGTTTTTTTTTAATATTTTTGGAATTACTTTCTTTGGTCTAGTTAACCTTTTATTTCAAATAAATATAAAATTAATTGCTGAGCTTAAATAAATAATAATAAAAATATATATTTCTAACTACACTTTTATTACGCTATTAAATAGGGCACCATATACTCGATGTAGATTAATGTATTTTCCTTCGCGCAACTACAAATTAAATATGCTTTGCCCTACACTAGCTTATATAGTCGTATCGGAGCACTGTATTCTTTATTACACAAAAATATTTGAACCAACAACTTTTTCTAAGTTTTAAAATTTAAAAAACGAAAACAGCTTACAATGAATAAGAAACACAAACACATAAATTGTATTGTATGTGAATATTGTTGTTAGCATGAAACCGTTTCTTTACTTAAGCAAAAAAAAACACGAAGTAAAAATTTTGTTGTGGCTATCGTCTTATACACTGTGATGTTGTGTGTGCAAAGTAAGAGAGTAAACGAATTCTCTTTGCTGAGTAAGAGAGTAACAATTCTTTTTGCGGGTTCCAACATTACGACCCGCCATAAGAAATTTTACTTGTACGTGATGCACATTCTATATGATTTATATTCTTTGGTAAAAGGTAAACAGCTGTTCTCTAAACATAGAGATGGCAATTCAGTTTGTGACTTTTTTTGGATTGTTTGAAAAAGTACGAAAATATGTGCACATTACGCGAAAAAAGTACGAAAATTATTTAAATGGTAATGGTTTAAACTTTTACTTAAATTTTAATAATATTTGGAGCTTAAGGTACTTAAATAAAAAATCTTTTTTTTATATACATATGTATACACATATACATAAATGTGTATGTACAATATATATGTACATGTATGTAATGTACGAGTATTATAAACTTAATATAAATAAAATAAAAAATAAAATAAATTTTTTGTCGAAGCTACACAAAGAAGAAGCGAAATGTCGATAAAAAATAAAGATACTAGTATTAAAAAGTATCCTTGGCTTGGATAGTTATTAATATTTATTTAAAAAAGTCGAAAAACCAGAATATTATAACATGTATATGAAATTAAATTATAATTCTGGTTTTCCACTTACATGCATATACTTATTACTACAATGTATTGTGGTTATAGGTACATATATATTATATATATTATATATATTTTACGTATATGTTATATATATGTTGAAACACTATATTTACTTAATATATATGTACGTACCAAAAAATGTAAGTACCAAAAAAATAAAGAGTAAAATTACCCCCATATTGATCCAATTACAAACAGCCCAACACTGCTTGACAAATGTCAGGTAAAGTAACGTATAATTCTATTTTCAATAGGTTGCTACGATCAAAGAATATAAATCATATAGAATGCGCATCTCAACACTTATCCAAATATTTTGTCAAAATTTTTTCAGACGCGGGAAGGAAGGGCAAAAGGCAAAACAAAAGAAAAGAGCGTAACAAAATAAGAGAAACTAATGTCACAGTGTATGCACTGTGCTAATGTGTGTTTTATTTCTTTTGCATTGTTGTTTAGTTTTTTCGTTCAGCCACAGTACATACAGTGACGAAACTCCAACAACTATAACAAGAACATCACACAGCAAGATAGCCACAACAAAATTTTTGCACACACAACATCACAGTGTATAAGACGATAGCCACAACAAAATTTTTACTTCGTGTTTTTTTTTTTTTTTTTTGCTTAAGTACAGATACGGTTTCATGCTAACAACAATATTCACATACAATACAATTTATGTGTTTGTGTTTCTTATTCATTGTGAGCTGTTTTCGTTTTTTAAATTTTAAAACTTAACCTTCATAAGGTCCTCAAAGTTACTGACGTTAACGGTCTTCGGGTCAAATTTGACCCAAGTAGTAAATTTCTTATTTGGACAATAATTTGCTTTACTAAAGTGAATTAATAGAGCTTAAAAGTTATTTTCTACAATATTCAGGAAAAACTGTATTTTTATAGGCATTTATTTCAAATTTATATCAATTTTACAAAATTAATGCAAGGACTATATATATGAAATAATTAAATTAATTTGCATTGGGTACATAAAATTATCGTTTTAGAATGCTGCATACATACAAGTTTTTTACAAGAACTATACACTAATGGTGTTTTGTTATCAGTTTTGGGACCTACTTGACATCGACTTCTCTTAGTTGCCTTTTCGACCGGATTGGGTTGAAGTTGGCGGTTCTTGATATCGTTGGGACAAATAGCGTATTTTCTTTGCAATATCTCGTGAAAAAGGTACTCTTGGTAATGTTTTTCGTTTTTTCATATAAGGAGTAATAAACTGCATACATAAATTCTCTAAGAAGTATCGGCGTTTAGCTAAGCAGCCTTCGTTCCAGCCCTGATTAGCGGATGTAAATAAAATAAAAGCATTGTACGCTGATATATCTAATGTATTACTAAATACCACTTGAGGCCATCGATTTGTCTTCCTTTTGCAAGTATAACAAGAAAGAACTTTATCCAATGTATATACACCACCTTTGCATTTATTGTAATCTAATATTATTTGTGGCTTTTTGTCTGCTCGATTACTATCTTCAAGCTATGGTGCAAAGTACTTAGAAGATTTACTGACTTGTTTTTTAGGGATATAAGACAAGAGGGTGGTGTCTTTCGTAAAATGAAAAAATTATCTGTCGTGACATTATGACCTTTTAGACCAGCTATCAAATCGAGAACTACACGCATACCTTGGTTTCTTTCAGGCATGCCTCCTATTTCTTTGCCTGTATAAGGATGAATATTCCAGGCATAACTTGTAACAAAATCACAAAGAACCCAAAATTTTATACCATATTTTGCTAGCTTGGATGGTGCGTATTGCCGAAATGGACATCTTCCTCTGAATGCTACCAGCTGTTCATCTATAGTTACATCTTGTGAAGGATTATAAAGTTTAGGCAATATATCAACCCATTGATTCCAAAATTCACGAATTGGTGCAAATTTGTCTAGTATCGCCGTTCGCTTCGTGTGTCTCTATTATCAAATCTTATTACTCTCGACAACTTTTTCAACCTATTTATTGACAAGGTTGCTCCAAATATCGGTCTACCTTTCTCAGAATTCCATAAACTTTCTGTACTTTCATTATTTGGCCGAAATACTCCAGCTAATAAAAGTAACCCAACAAATGCGAACATTTCGTCATCGTCAACATCACTCCAATCATTACCAACAACACGTTTACACGTTTATTTCAAAGCTAGATATCTCTTCCTCTGTAATTCCTAAACAAGAATAACTGTCAAACCGGGTATCATGCTAATAACATTCACCCTCGAAACTCCTCCATGTGCACTTGTACAGGGCTCTTTGCAGTATCTTATTTGACCATTTTTTGATGTCATTGTCGGAGCAACTGCAACTTCACCATCACTACCAGTAGAATTATCAAATGGTTCAGCATACTCTACATGAACAAGGTTCATCACCGTCTGATGATTCATTTAGCATGCTTTCTATTTCACTATCCCTCATTTTGCGATAAAAAAAAATACTGAACACTAATTTTAATCTTAGACACGTGTTATAATTTCTTTGTTTACTCTACAACTTCAGCAATGTTGCGGTAAACAAAAAAGTAATTTGATAATTAGCACTTTATTTTTATACAATACACACATACAAACCAAACAAATTTATGTTTATCAAAGAATAAAAAAGGTCAGTGTGATGAAATCAAAAGCCAAAGATATGTAGCTATGAATGTTTATTTAGAATTTACTGATGTCAAAGTTATCGTAAAAATCGATTAACGACCAATGAGCATAAGATAAACTAACTTTTTTACTCCGGGTCAAATTTGACCCGAGGACCTTGTGTGTAAAAAAACTTGTAACCAAAATATTTTCAAAAATATTCATTCAAAAATACTAAATTCCTATTTAGTTTTAAAATTAAATAAAAGTCACAAAATATAAAAAATGAGACTCACTCATTCATAGAAAAAAATCAGTTTTTCTACTAAAATGGGTCAAATTTGACCCGAAGTCCTTATGAAGGTTAAAGAATAATATTGTTGGTTCAAATATTTTTGTGTAATAAAGAATTCAGTGCTCCGATACGACTATGTAAGCTAGTGTAGGGCAAAGCATATTTAATTTGTAGTTGCGCGAAGGAAAATACATTAATCTACATCGAATATATAGCGCCCTATTTAATATCGTAATAAAAGTGTAGTTAGAAATATATTTTATTATTATTATTTATTTAAGCTCAACAATTAATTTTATATTTATTTGAAATAAAAGGTTAACTAAACCAAAGAATGTAATTCCAAAAATATTAAAAAAAAACAAGTACATATGTATATGTATATTCATTAATGACAAATTTTCGAATGATAAATTGATGATCTTTCAATTATAAAAAAATTCAATTTTTATTTTTAATTTATATATGTACGTATGTATGTATTATATATATGTACATATATGTATATATACATTTTTAAAAGAAAAGACACTTCAATTTTTGTATGTTAAAAATAAATACATAATAAATAAAGAATAATCAAGATTAAAATTATTTCTTACTTCTTTATAAAAAGGCTAATAAAGTTACTTTTTTTAAAGATTATTTATTGGATAAAATATCTAATTTTCTTTTTTGGAACTTCCTTTTTCTTTACTTCAAGATCAATGTTTTTGAAGAAGTACCAATAATAGAAAATCCAATACCTCTATTCTGTGTTAAGAACAAGTCTCGGCAAACCACTCTGGGATCAGTGGTTTACATGACTCAATAATAGATTTTATACCAATTTTTTAGATTCCGAATTAAAGACATTATGAAATATTGAAATGTGTTTTTTGCTTGCATCCATTTTGCTAT
Source organism: Metopia argyrocephala (assembly GCA_963576795.1). Lineage (NCBI taxonomy): Eukaryota > Metazoa > Arthropoda > Insecta > Diptera > Sarcophagidae > Metopia > Metopia argyrocephala. The sequence goes on along the minus strand of OY756209.1, from coordinate 90,006,680 downwards.
TATTCTAAATTATATTACTTCCCAAAATGATTTATCTGCAGATTCTTTAAGTAAAATTGTTAAAGAAAATATTAATATTTTAAAAAGCATTGGTATTAATATTTGTGCCCTTATATGTGCTCGACTAACCGAAAATGCTTTTCCAATCTTAAAGTACCTGCTAAAAAACCGTTTTTTAAATTAAGTGATCAAAAAGTTTTTTGACTTTATAATTTTCCACACTCAATTAAACCTTTGCGGAAGGGGTGGCTAAAATGTGGCATAAAAACCCCGGATGTAAGAAATGGAAGCAAATGCAAAAACAAAAATGTGCCCAAAACTAACACGGCAACATATTTTTCCTAACATTTTTGAAAAATGCGTGTAATATTTACCACACAAATTTTCAGCAGGCCTGTTTCTGCTGCTATGAAAACAACGTCTGAAACCACAAAATTTAAGACATGTTCCGCAGAATTGGAAAAAGTGGCTAAATTTTTGATTGTCTTAATAGTGGCTCCCTTTATCGAGGTAATTGCTACAGATCTGCAATTCAGATTAACAATGAAGTATATAAATATATTCAGTTCTTTTTAGAATATTTAAAAAAGGTGGAGTTTGTAGATCAAAACAAGCGTATTTTCTTTTCAAATAAAATGAAACTCACCCTAAATTCAATTCTTATGTTAACAAATGAAATTTTAAAGGAAGGTGGTGATTTATATTTCTTAATGACAAAGTCCCTCAATCAAGACAAATTAGAAAACACTTTTTCTGTATTACGGCAAAAAGGTGGCAACAATAACAACCCTTCCGTAGCCGAATTGAATAACATTTTGGCAAAATTAATGGTAACTTAAATAATTCAGTCAAGTTCGTCCAGCAATTGTCTGCATTTAAAAGACGAGATAACGCAAGCTGATGCCAACTTTGAAGCAGATTTATATAATGAACATAAAGAACCAAGTTACAATAAAATTGATGACGTTGATTTCGACAGTAATATATATGCAGATTATTTTTTTTTCTAACAGCCCCAAGCGTACATACATATATAAATTAAAAATAAAAATTGAATTTTCTTATAATTGAAAGATCATCAATTTATCATTCGTAAAATTGTCATTAATGAATATATGTATACTTGTTTTTTGTTATATTTTTGGAAGTACATTTTTAGGTTTAGTTAACCTTTTATTTCAAATAAATATAAAATCAATTGTTGAGCTTAAATAAATAATAATAATAAAATATATTTCTAACTACACTTTTATTACGATATTAAATAGGGCGCCATATATTCGATGTAGATTAATGTATTTTCCTTCGCGCAACTACAAATTAAATATGCTTTGCCCTACACTAGTATATATAGTCGTATCGGAGCACTGTATTCTTTATTACACAAAAATACATATTTGAACCAACAACATTCTCTAAGTTTTAAAATTTAAAAACGAAAACAGCTCACAATGAATAAGAAACACAAACACATAAATTGTATTGTATGTGAATATTGTTGTTAGCATGAAACCGTATCTGTACTTAAGCAAAAAAAAAGACACGAAGTACAAATTTTGTTGTGGCTATCGTCTTATACACTGTGATGTTGTGTGTGCAAAGTAAGAGAGTAAACGAATTCTCTTTGCTGAGTAAGAGAGTAACAATTCTTTTTGCGGGTTCCAACATTACGACCCGCCATAAGAAATTTTACTTGTACGTGATGCACATTCTATATGATTTATATTCTTTGCTACGATACATTTACATTATTCTACGCTCAATAACCACTTGTATAGCTTTTCATATAGCAAAAACGATCAGCTGACACGACTACATTTACGTTTGGTTAAATAGGCCTTCTTCTGCATTGTGGTTTAGTTTTTGTCGTTCAGCTTTGATAATTTTTATTTTTTTTAACACACTATTGCTTGTTCTGTTGTCAGTTTTGTGTTTCTTATTCATTGTGTTTAATTTTTAAAACTTAAAGAATGTTGTTGGCTCAAATATTTTTTGTAATAAAGAATACAGTGCTCCGATACGACTATATAAGCTAATGTAGGGCAAAGCATATTTAATTTGTGGTTGCGCGAAGGAAAATACATTAATCTACATCGAATATATGGCGCCCTATTTAATATCGTAATAAAAGTGTAGTTAGAAATATATTTTATTATTATTATATATTTAAGCTCAGTAATTAATTTTATATTTATTTGAAATAAAAGGTTAACTAAACCAAAAAATGTAATTCCAAAAATATAAAAAAATAACAAGTATATATTCATTAATGATAAATTGATGATGAATGATAAATTGATGATCTTTCAATTATAAGAAAATTCTATTTTTATTTTAAATTTATATGTATGTATGAATTATATATACATATGTACGTATATATACATTTTTAAAAGAAAAGATACTTCAATTTTTTTATGTTGAATAATAAATAAATAATAATCAAGATTACAATTATTTCTTACTTTATACTTTGAAGCATCAAAAAGTATGTATATTTTGAGGATTTTCATCTTCATACAAGCAAAAAGCACTTTTTAATATTTCATAATGTCTTTAAGTCTGAACCTCAAAAAATTGGTATAAAATCTTTTATTATTGCGTAATGTAAACGAATGACCCCAACACACTGCCAACACTTCTTCTCAACACAGAATAGAAGTATTGGATTTTCTATTATTGGTGCTCCTTCGAAAACATTGCTCTTGGACTACAGAAAAAGGAAGTCTCAAAAATAGATATTTCATCCAATAAATAATTTTTAAAAAAGTAACCTTATTAGCCTTTTTATGGAGATCAAAATTCTCAAAATATACTTTTTGATGTTTCAAAGTATAAAGTAATATATACATATGTATATACTTATATAACAATTTTGTCTTTGAGCCCAATATCCAAGTCAAGCTCAGCACATACAGTTATGGGTAATATTTCGGCCCCAAAAACCCTTCACGACTTTCCTAGGGGAATTGACAAGTCCGATGGGGTCCATGGACGTCAGCTCCAACTCCTCTGTCCATTTTGGAACCATCGGTATACCAGTTTAGATCGAACTCACTCCGAACCAAACACCCAGTAGACCAACATTCCCGATCCTGTACCTCAACCTTGAATTTTCTGCCAAAGCACAATTCCAAACGCATGTTATCCACGACCTAAATTGGATTCCTGTCCACCTTGTGAAAAATGGCCAGGTTCCTCTACTCATTTCGAGGCGTTCTTACGAAAAACTTTGCCGCTGAACATGTAGCCACCCTCATCACATAAATGAAAAGGTGTTAATCCAATCAGAGCCTCTAAAGCCACTGTTGGATATGTTCTCATTGCCCAGATTGCACCGAGGCAGGAACATCGTTGTATCTTGCCCCATTTCTTAATGGTGATAGTCTCGAGACACAGTCTTTCTCCACCAAACTATTGCCGCATAAGTGGTTATGGGCCGAAAAATGGCGGTATAAATCCACAGTGTCATTCTTGACGAAAGAAGAGCGACATTCCCAAAGGGCTCTTGTCGCCTTAGTTTGGACAGCACGAATGTACAAATTCATGCAAATTATCAACTATTTAACTCAAATTTTTTATAAAAATCATATATTGGAAGCATATTTTTTCTACATACTTTGTAATGAGTTAGTCGAAGCCTGACTGAACACATCACATTTTTTATCATATTCTCCTTTTTCTCGCCACTATTGCAATTTATTTTTTAATAAAACTGTTGCAGTTCTGGTCATCCAAAATGGATGACAATTACAACAACAACGAAATAAAAATAAAAAAAACAGAAAAAGGAGAATATGATAATAATGTGAATTGTTCAAATTGCCCAATCCCCTGGACTTTAAATTTGGGTTGTGCGTAGGGCTTGAAACCCACCACGTAAAAAAAAAACTTCAATGAAAGCAAAAACAATAGCCTCTAAACGGACCCCCTTTTATGTTGACGAACTTGGCAAACGTTTTAAGGACTATGATTTAAGGATATGCACCTGGAATGTGAGAACCCTTTATAGGGAGGGTGCCTCTATCCAATTGGCGGATGCTCTCACAAAATGCAGGGCTGACATCACCGCCATCCAGGAAATGCGATGGATAGGACAAGGTTGTACGAGGCAAGCAACATGTGACATCTACTACAGCTGCCATGACAAGAGACGCGAATTTGGCTGCGGATTCGTAGTAAGTAAGAGACTTCGCCATCTTGTCTCGGAGTTCACCCCCGTGAACGAAAGAATTGCTACGATCCGAATAAAGGCAAAGTTTTATAATATCAGCCTTATTTGCGTGCACGCCCCGACGGAAGAGAAGGATGATGCGGTCAAAGATGCTTTCTACGCAAAGCTCGAGGACGTATACGATAGGTGTCCGGCACATGACGCCAAAATTGTCCTCGGCGATTTCAATGCGAAAGTTGGACGTGAAGGTATCTTTGGCCCCACTGTCGGACAGTTCAGTCTTCATAATTCAACCTCACTGAACGGCATGAGACTGATCGATTTCGCCGCGGCGCGAAACATGGTAGTTTGTAGCACCAGGTTCCAGCATCTCGATATCCATAAGGCCACCTGGCTCTCTCCTGATCGATCTACCAACAACCAGATCGATCACATTGTGATTGATGGAAGGCATGTATCCAGCATACTAGACGTGCGCACATTTAGAGGTCCAAATGTCGACTCGGACCATTATCTTGTCGCAGCCAAGATGCGACTGCGTATATGCGCGTCGAATACGACACGTTCTAGTGTGCAAGGGAAGCTGGACATCAAAAAGCTGCGATCACAAGAGACAGCCAGGTCGTTTTCCGATCGTCTTTCTAACGAGCTCAATTACATCCCATCCTCTCTCGAAAGTTTTTTTTTTTTTTTTTTTTAAGACCAATACTCAGGGGTAAACCCCTACTCATGCAGTGTGCATTGTATTGGAATGTGAAGATGGTTGATAGAAAGTATTGGTGGACAGTGGTCTCACATCGCTCACTCTCTGCGCAGCGCTGCCGAAACAGTTCTTGGTTTTGAGCGTCCTCCCCGCAGAAACCAATGGTACGATGAAGAGTGCCGTGAGGCCACTGCAGCAAAGAACGCTGCCTATAGAAGAACATTGCAGTCCACCACTACAAGAGCAACGGTGGAGGCGTATAGAGAAAAGAGGAGGGAAGAGAGACGCCTATTTAGAAAGAAGAAAAGAGAGCAAGAAAGGCGTGATCGTGAGGAAATCGAGATGTGCAGGAGTAGAAATGATGCTCGAAATTTTTATAAAAAGATAAGGCGTCTTACTACTGGTTTAAAGCCCGGAGCAACCTTCTGCAGAGACGAACATGGTAACCTGGTTACAGATGCACAAGGAACACTAAGATTATGGAGACAGCACTTCTCTAATCTATTGCAGGGCGATGGCGACACTAATTCCGCCTCTAGAGATGCTGTGCCGGACCCAATCATTAACGACGACGTCGAGATCCCGTCCCCCAGCCATGAAGAGGTCAAGGTTGCCATATGGCGACTGAAGAACAACAAAGCAGCTGGACCTGATGGTTTGCCAGCTGAACTCTTCAAGTATGGAGGCGATGAGTTGGTTAGGTGCATGCACCAGCTCATTTGCAGAGTATGGCTGGAGGCAAGTATGCCCAACGATTGGAATCTTAGTGCTCTCTGTCCCATCCTGAAAAAGTGAGATCCCACGATATGCACCAACTACAGGGGTATAAGCCTCCTCCCTATCGCATATAAGGTTCTTACGAGCGTATTGTGTGAACGACTGAAGCCATTCGCCATCTCACTGATTGGACCTTATCAGTGCGGCTTCAGACCTGGTAAGTCCACCATTGACCAGATATTCACACTGCGCCAAATCCTGGAGAAGACCCATGAAAGTCAAGTCGACACACACCATCTTTTTGTCGACTATAAGGCAGCCTTCGATAGCCCAATAAGGGATCGCGTTTATGCCGCAATGTCTGAGCTCGGTATTCCTGCTAAGCTGATAAGGCTATGCAGAATGACGCTGAGCAACTCCTGCAGCTCCGTCAAGGTAGGAAGAGACCTCTCCGAGCCTTTTAATACCGTGCGAGGTTTCAGACAAGGCGATCCCTTATCCTGCGACCTCTTCAACTTCGTCATGGAGAGCGTTTTGCGAAAGGCAGGTGTGCATCGTAATGGCACTATTTTTAATAAAAGTGTCCAGCTCCTTGCGTATGCCGACGACATGGACATCATTGGGCATACCAAGCGAGATGTCACCGCAGCCTTTAATGCTATTGAACGAGAGTCTGCAAAAATGGGTCTGGCGGTAAATGAGAGCAAGACGAAGTACATGTTGTCGACGAGTAGGGACGTTGATCGTATCGGCTCCCAGGTTACAGCCGGCAACTATACATTCGATGTGGTCAAGGAGTTCATCTACCTTGGCACCGCCATTACCAGCAAGAATGATGTCAGTCTGGAGATCAAGCGAAGAATTACACTGGCCAACAGGTGCTACTACGGTCTCGGTAGGCAGTTTAGTAACAGAGACCTCTCTCTTGCGACGAAGTTAACACTCTACAAGTCGCTTATTCTTCCGGTGCTTCTCTATGGTGCGGAAGCATGGACGCTGTCTTGTGCCGATGCAGCGGTCCTGGGAGTGTTTGAGAGAAAAATTCTTCGCAAGATCTTTGGTCCACTGAAGCAAGGCGATGAGTTTCGCATTAGGACCAACTATGAGTTGTATGAGCTCCTCGGCGACGTAGATGTTGTCCAGCGCATTAACATCCAGCGGCTGCGCTGGCTCGGCCATGTTGTTCGGATGGAAGAATCTGCTCCAGCGAAAAAGGTTTTCGATGCGAAGGTCACTGGACGTCGGCGTAGAGGACGTCCATGTTTACGTTGGAAAGACCAGGTAGATGGAGCCCTGTCATCAATTGAAGTGACCAACTGGAGAAGGCGTGCGCTTAGCAGAGACGCCTGGAGACTAGTGTTGAGGCAGGCCGAAACCCGTTAACGGGTTGTTATGGCCAGCTAAGTAAGTAAGTAAGTAAGTAAGCTTGATATAAAGTAAAATTTATTCTACTATTATTTTTACTCAATAAGATTTGCACACTATAGGTGTGTTCATTTACTTTACTTGCAAAAAAAGTAAAAAGAAATTATGTTCAATTGCTCTCAAAAATACTAAAAAGTAAATGAACACTTTACCAGTAAAAATTTGCAAGCAAAAAGAGTGTTGTAATATATAGAAATACATGAGTAGTTAATAGCTACTCCTGGGAAAATTGTATTCATTGCTATAAAAAGAATGCGATTTTAGGCATTTATAAATCTTTATTTTTAATAAAATTAATAAAGAATTTGAGAAAAACAGGAAAGGTTTTCGATTTATGTACATATATTAAAAGTATAAATTCCTTAAGATCTTTTATCTTATCTTTATTTTATCTTTACATACCACCGTTTTGAACGTTAGGGGTTTGATAATTCTGTTAAAAAAAGTTGGAACAGTGTATTTTCGTAAAGCGGGTTACACAAATAAACTTACAACGCCTCTCTGGTGTGTAATATAAGGTTTTTAAAGTGTTCCAAGTATCAAACGCCTAACGTTCAAGACGCGTGTTAAGTAAAAGGCTGTTTTTTTTTTTTTCAACAAAATTTAATACACAGTGTTAATTCAGAAATGTATTCGCAAAAGAGTTAAAAAAATTTAATTTGTGTAAACTAAAAATTTTTAGCAAAATTTTGTTCAAATTGTTAATTCAGAAATGTTTTTGAAAAAATATAAGTTATATAGGTAAATCTACATTGTATAGAAGATTTTTATTTAAAAAATCCTTTTATTTTGCATATTTTGTTTGTGATATTTCTGAACTACTTGGGTTGTCTACCGGCATAATGCAAGGTATCGGGTATCTAGGTACTTATAATATTTACAGTACTAAAACTATCAGCTGGTCTGTGAAGAGTGACCAAATAAATAAATCGAAAAAATTCCTTTCGAAAAATTCTCTAAATTTTAGACATAAATGTTAATATATATCTTTCGAAATCCTAAAGTGCCTCTTAAACCTCTCATCCCCAGCAGAACATTTTTCAAATTTGGAAGCAATAAATAAAATTGTAAGCAATAATGTTTATGTTTGTTTATGCATACCTTAAAGCCTACAAAGATGCTATAGGATAAGGTTTTATTTTTTATAATATTTTAGCGGCTCATTTCATAAAAAAATCATGCATTATTGATGCCCACGAGTAAGTGATTGTTTAAAATTTCTCCCTTACAAAATAGCTTATTGGTAAGCACTAATTTCTGCTGGGTCTGTGTATGTTGGTATTACATATTCAAAATACTCTTTTATGCAGTTTCTTAATTTTTTTCAAAGAATTTTTATATTCTTTCATTATATTTAACTGCAAATTCAGTGCTTTTTGAACTAGCACCAAACACTCAATTGTTTCAATATCGTTATCACAGTCCGAATGACGTGATGAAGATTCTACTATTGCAAACATTAGCTGGTAAACATGTTAAAAACAATTAATTCTGAAATTGGAAGCCAGTTCCATTTCCTGCAACATCCGCTGACGTTAATGTTCTAGATCCTGTGTTACTTAATTCAATTCTTCATCTTATTTTGGTGCTGTTGATCCCAACCCAAACAAATAATAATAAATACATTATATCCGTTTAAAAATTTACATTTATTTACAATTTCTTAAATTTCATAAAATATTTCTTTATTTTCAGCTTTTGTTTTTAATTGATTTGTAAACATAAACAGAAAACAGCTGTTTGAAAAATTCTTACAAGTAAAAATTTTACTAGTAACAATTTGCAAGAATTTTTTTCTCTCTCAATTTCTTACTCTCTTTCGACGCTCTCTCGTTGCAAATTTTTGGAGTTAATGAACACTTTCCAGTAACAATTGTTACAAATTTGTAACAATTTTAACTTCTTGAACAAACCTTATGTGATTCAAGATTTAACTTTTCATGCATATGAACATATATACACTATGCATATGTATATAGTACATATTAAAAAAAAATTTTATATTTTTTCAGACAGATATGGTCTTTTATATAGAAGTTTTTAAAAATTTGATAATTACGGAAACAAGTACATTAGATTGTAAAGGAATTTAAGCGGTGGATTTGTAGAATACTGTATAGATTTTAGTCGATTTCTGTTAAGTTTAGTTAATATTGAAGTCCAAAGTTAAATTATTTAGTCTCAGTTACAAAATTACGTGCATCTAAGCGATGTGTATGTATATATTAAAATTTTATTTCTTTTTTTCATTAAGGTCAGCACTCAGGGACGGCTCTTACTCATCTAGTACATTATGTTAGTCTAGGAAAATATGTTATGATTTTAATAATGAAAATATATCATATATTTCTCCGAATGCTACACAATGTGTGGCAACTCTTAAGGCCCAACCATAATGTGCATGAATTAGCTTAAGCAACTTAAGCAATTGTGCGAATATGTGTAAAACGTATGTGACAAACTATAATGTACTTAATCAACATTTGCGTCAATTTTCCTCCAATGTCATTTCCTTAAGCAATCTGCGAAACTGAACGCATATTCCGTACGAATTATTAAATAAAAAAATAAAATATGTTAACTAAAATGAAAAAATTTAAAATGGATGAATAACTAATATGTATTAATTTTTAATTTAATTGACAGTTTGAAAACGCACAAGTGGCTTTATAACAAGAAAAGCCCACTTTATTTAAACATAAATTTGGAAGAAAAGGCTTGGAAACAGCGATGCCAACTTTTTAGATGCAAAAAGAGCCAGAGCACATTTTTGTACTCTTAAGGTAAATTAATGTTATGAGAAAAGTATTTAAAAAAGTACATGACGAAAGTGATATTTAAAAGCAAATATTCAATTGGTTATTTTCGCATTGTTGTCTTCTCCTTCTTTTTCTTCTTCTTCAGTCCATAACACAGGTTGAATCATGGTGGAATTACTTACAAGGTGGTGTTGCCAACCCAGCTGAGTTTTTTTTTTGGTCATACCGCTCCTGTCAAAAGTTTTGTTTGTATTTATGTTTTGTTTACATTTTGCTTTGTGTGTATTCGTGTTTTTGTTTTGGTGTAGAGACATGTATGTTGTTAACAATACACACACACACTTCTCACATGCGCTTTTTTAATTCACCATACCTGCTTTTGACATTAAAGAGCTGAAAAAACAAAAACAAATTCCCTGTTGTTTTTGTACTATATTCACCTGCCACCACCTTGTAAGTAATTTCACCATGGGTTGAATAATATATTTTGACTTCTTATGTTTCGTTTGAATTTATTTTTTATATGAATTTTTTTTAACCCACACTTTATGTGAATTAAGAAGATTAGATTAATTAGAAGACTGTCGTGTGCACGTTTGAGGATTAAGAGAAAATGAAACTTGGCATTTTGCAACGCCATGCTAATAAATGCAACCCTTCATTCAGGATAGCGTTGAATATGGCTGAATAGTTTTGATTGGTGGTGACGTGGCATTTTTGATAAAGAAATAAAAAGGGGAAAAAGAAAAAAAAGATGGCAGAATAATGGTAATGATCGGCCGATGAATTGAAATGACACGAACATATTTAAAGATGGCAGGTTTGAAAGAAAGAGCGTTTTAATTCTGGTTAGTGATAGAAGAAAAAGTTGAAAAAAAAATATAATTTAAAGTGGAGTGAAAAGCATAAAGTTCGGACGAGAACACCGGAAACCAATAAGTTTAGGGCCAATTAACAAGCCGGTTTCCCAGGAGAAAGCTCTTACTACTGCGAAAAAATTATTTTACCGTCACCATCATTGCTACGGTTTTAACAGCCACGACATCCGCTATCAGAACCGACTACAATCAGCCATCAAACCACTGTTCGTCAGTCACCAAATACCAGTCCTCAGCCAAAATTTTCATCAAATAGTCAACAGTTACCAAACACCAGCCCTCAGCCAAAATTCACATCAAATAGTCAACAGTCACCAAATATCAATCATCAGCTAAATTTCACATCAAATAGTCACCAAACATCAATCACCATCTAAAATTCACATCAAATAGTCAACAGTCACCAAACACCAGTCCGCAGTCAAAATTCACATCAAATAGTCAAACAAACAGTCACCAAAAAAACCAACTTTAAAACCTGGTTTTACCATAGAAAATTATTATGTTAAAACCACTTTAAAACCTCTTTTGAATTGGTTTTAAGCAGGTTTTAAGAAATACAACCCTGTTTTCAATGTACTTAAATGTGTGTTACCAGAATAAAAATGTTGAAACAGCTGATAATTTAAAAACAAAGCGTAAGTATATAAAAACAAAACAAATATAAAAATCAATAACACACGTGCTTAGTAATGTGTGCTGCTGAAAGGATAAAAAAAATCCAAAGGAAAAGAAACCTTTGGAAAGACCACAACGAAAGCGTTTTGTTGAGACGTGGGACGTCATTTTTCTCAAAATTTTTCAGAAGGACACATAACTTATCAAAACTGCTCCGGTTCATTCGCATATGCAACTTAAAATAATTTTCACCATTTGTATTGCATTCTATTTCCCAAAAAGTGCCAGACCGATTCTAAAAAATCATATTTAATAAAAGTATAGCAAAAAATCATTGAAAATGTTCAAATGTACAAGCGAAGTCCAAACATCTCTTGATGTTTGAAAAACAATATATATATAATAAAATAATATATATATATATATATATATATATATATATATATAGAAAAAATAATATATATATAATAATATTTGTTTGAAGTTTTTCTCTAATACAAACAGAAGTAAAAAGTTGACAAAACAATATTTTAGTTCTTATTTCTTTTTTCATTTATTGCGTATTTCGGAAATAGGGACGTATACACTTTTAAACTTTTTATACATACGTCGTACGTTGTACGCTTTTATTCAAAATCCAAAAGAATCTGTGTTTTTAGTTTGCAGTAAAGAACCCTAGTATACAAAACGAATTATAAATACGGTGTCCATCCGTTCTGTATTATACAGAACAGTTCTGTATTTGAAACCCGTGTTCTGTATAAATTATTCATTAGGGAAAAACATAAAAATGTTCTGTATTTTATGTAATGTTCAGTACTTGTTCTGTATTTTCATGTCTTAAGTAGTATTTGCACTTTTGATTAACATCTTAGAGAAAACGTCTCCTGACGAGCATCTTAAGCAGAGACTAAACGCATGATCTCCGTAAGCAATACATTTCATATACAAACGATGTACTATGTATGTATATAAATATATTTTAGAGAAAGAAAGATAAATTTTAAACTTATTTTGAAGGTTGTCGGGTTCAGTTTCTGTTTACCGGATTCAAATGCTCCAACAAAAAGGGTATTTTCTGTATTATATTATTTAATAATGGAGCAATGAAAAAACTCAGGAAAATGGAAACCATCAAAGTCATTTTGGTCACAAAATTAAACTATGATATGAATTGTATAGAGTTTAAAGTATGTTTAATTAAAGGTAAATTATAACTTGATAAAGCAAATTTATTCATCAGAAGAATACCTGAATTAGTTGTAATTTATTTTATCCTTTCAATGCACGTTTCTGTGAATTTACTTTGAATGTTTACTTAATGATAAAAACAAAATATATTTCTTAAGTTCACTTTAACATTTAGTTTGATATCTAGCAGAGTTGGGTTTACATACATACATAAGTACATACATAACTGGCCTTTACAACCCTGTGTCAGGATTACGGCCTAGCTTCTCGCAGCACTCATGTTGTGTGTGTCAATTTTTATCCATGAGTACCGGGACCTACAGTTTAATGTCGACTCCGAACGACAGACTTGAGAAGCTTGTTCATGGCAATTAGTTACTCTCAGAGCTTTTGCCAGAAGACTGATGAGAGGTAGTCACCGAAAGAAATATTTTTTTCATATTTCTTTTTTTTTGAAGATGTCGGAGCCTGGAGTTGAACACAGGGCTCATGTCTCAGTAAGCCAACACACTAACAACTAGACCACGGCGACTACTGAAAGTTGGGTTTATTGCATTGAATTTATAATGCATTATCGTTTCCACTACCACTAAACGACTTAGAATTAATGCAGCAATTTTGCAGCCACCATTAAATGCAATTGGAAATAATTAACCACTAAATTAAATCATTTTATGCTATGTTCACACGACAATATGAACCACTTGGTTCGCTCTCTGAACCACGATTGCGAAACTCACTGTTCAGACGACAGTTTAGTGTTTCATTTTGGCATTTCTGTTTTATGTATGTACATATGCATATCACAATGTATAATCTACATACCACATACATTCTTATTTTGTATGATTTTGTATATTGCTTTTCTGTTTTTATGTTACATATTTACGTAAGTAAATTTCTATTTCTTTATTTCTAAAAAAAAATTTAATTTTTAGCAAATTTTTGTTTTGCTTTTTTTTTGTCAGTTAGTTCAGATAAAGCAGCGATAAATTGTTATCAAAATCAGAGATGATAGCAAATTCTTCGAGGTTCGCAACAAGATTCAAAATGAAATAGGATGGTTCGCTCTCACAATTTTGTATGGCGAATCTACTTGTTTCAAACTAGATTCAGCCGCGAACCGCGAATGAGAGAGCGAACCTCGATATTTGCTATTCGTGTGAACATGGTATTAGTGTTAGTGGTAAATTTAAAATTTCCACTACCCCTAAATTCGTTTTATTTAATGCACAAAATTTCCACTACCACTAAATATAAATGGCGATAATGCACTATTTTTTCCACTGCCACTAAATTTAGTGGAACCCAACTCTGATATCTAGAAACTAATTTTTATTTTATGGTATTTAAAAATTATGTAAATCTGTATGTATCTATGTACTTATTTAATGATCTCAGGAAATTTTAGTTATTTCTGAATTTTTGGATATTTTATTTTGTTTTTCTTCTTAATTTTCTTAATTTTGTATTTAAATAATAAATATTATAAATACATGCCTATGTACGTACGAAAGGTTGTTTGTTTGCATATTTTACTTGTTATTGGTCAGATATTTCCTTGTTCTCTATTTTGGTCTTAAATATATGGTCACCGTAATTATAAACGACAATTCGTGACAATATTATCCTGCTTGAACCTAAAATATTACAATGTTTAGTTAAAACTGTATCAGTATTAAAGATACACATAACATTTTTTATTAGTATTATTAATTTAAATTAAAAATACCTTCTTATTCTTAAAGAAAAAACAAAGAAACAAAAAAAGAATGTAAGAAAAAAGTAGGTTAGAAATAGCCAATATGGCAACACTGATTGTAAACTTAAACTAACAAATAAAAACAATAAAGGCAAAAAAGTAAACAAACTTTAACATTTTCAGGTTTGTTTACATAAAATCAGCCTGAGAAATTTAATGACTTGTATTAATGGGCCCTGTTTTATATGTACACAGTTTGTGGTTTCTCGCAGAGAGCGAGAGAACTGATTTTGGTTCGAACCACCTTAAAAAAGATTGCCACACCATACAAGGTTATCTCGAAGTTTTTGCTCCTATCTCACATTTATCTACTTGTACACAATAGCAATGTTGCCAGTTTGGTAAAATCATGTAATCTTTTGCATGCGTTGCTGTAAACATGAATATACTCAGGTTTGCTATTTTGGTTATTTTTAACCAAAATTGGCTATTTTTTCTTCAATGTGTAGATGTGGACTTTTTCTTATTTTGGTTACTGTTAACATTATCGACATTTGTTCAACATTTGTTCGGTTTTATATCTGTAAATGTTCGTATGCACTCGTATAAGTGAACACAGACTCAAGGCCCATTAACTCAAGTCATTGCATCTCTACAACAATACAACAATAAAAGAAACAACACACGTTTTGTATTGTGTGATTTACCGAAATTGTCAAAATTATAAAATGTTTTTGTAGCAAATGTTGGGAAAGAAAATATAATCAGTATTGCCAAAGTCCATAGAATTTAGTAACCAAATTGCAATAAGAAAATTCACCAAATTAAAACTAAAAATTTAAAGTGCGGGTAATATAATACATACATATAAAATTCAATTGCTACATATGTACATCATATGATTTAAACATTAGGGATAAAAATATGTAGATAAAAAAAACGTGAAAGGCTCTTCATATTGTTACGAAAAAATAATTTTGTTAAACAAAATCATTAAAACATTAATTTAAACTTTTTTTTTTTACTATTTCTAATATTTAAGTTATATACATAAATTATAACAATACAATAACAAAAATCAAGGAAATAGGGAAATCAAGTATGTTTAAAATTGTGAATTAAATTATTGTTGTGGTATTAGTTAAATACTAAGCCATAGAAACAATAAAAATGACTAGAAAAACTATGACGGATGTTTTGTTGAAAGAAAAGCAAAAATAATTAAAAGTGATGACGATTTATATATATATATATATATTTGTTGTGTATATTCGTCCAATTTTTTTCCATTTTAAGTATTAATAGTAATTTTAGCTTATTAGCAAAATATTTTAATAAAGGCAATTGAAAATTTAACAGCCTGTTTCTAGAACACGAATGGTATTTGACATTCGTCTTTTTATATGAGAAACACTAACAAATTTTAGTGTTTTTGTTGCTGTTTCACATATAAAAAGACGAATGTCAGAAACCATTCGTGTTCTAGAAACACGCTGTAAGTATTTTGAGTTGTGCCCCTTTTGTATTTAGGGTGCGATATATTAAACTTTAAAACTCACTAGGCACGAAAGGGTTAAATTTTTCATTTCTTTATAATTATTAATAATTGCAAATTGTAAATTAAGTGGAATGATTTTTTATACAAATTCAGTAAAAATGTACAACTTCTTCAAATAAAAAGTTTTAATAATATTGGGCTTAAAAAATCTAATATTTTTCCGATCTTCCTCAAATTTTTACCATATAATTTTTACACCAAGTGGCACAATATTCCGCGCGAATAAGTACATATATTAAAAGTATAAATTCCTTAAGATAAAATTACATACCACCGTTTTAAACGTTAACGGTTTGATAATTCTGTTAAAAAAAAGTTGGAACAGTGTATTTTCGTAAAGAGGGTTACACAAATAAAGTTTGCAACGCCTCTAGCTCGCAAAAACAAAATTGATTGAAAAGGTTAAAAAGATAAGGACATAAAATGTTAGATATAAAATTAATTCGAACGCTCGCCTCAAAAGTATGGTGCGTAACTTAAGGTTTTTAAAGTGTTTCAAGTATCAGACGTCTAACGTTTAAGACGCGTGTTATGTACTCTTCATTCGTAAAAATACTTTGAATCATAAAAAATGCTTCTGTTTTTTTTTTTAAAATTTAATACCCAGTGTTAATTCAGAAATTTATTCGCAAAAGAGTTAAAAAAAAAATTTATTTCTATAAAAATTAAATTTGTATAAACTAACAGCCTGCTTTTAGAACACGAATGGTTTTTGACATTCGTCTTTTTATATGAGAAACACTAACAAATTTGAGTGTTTTTGTTGTTGTTTCACATATAAAAAGACGAATGTCAAAAACCATTCGTGTTCTAAAAACAGGCTGTAATATTGTATTTCTAGCAAATTTTTATTCAAAGTGTTATTTCAGAAATGTATTTGAAAAAAATATAAGTTCTATAAATCTACATTGTATAAAAGATTTTAATTTAAAAAATCCTTTTATTTTGCTAATTTTTTTCAAATATATCTTTGGAAATCCTAAAGTGTCTCTTAAATTCATCATCTGTGTATGTTGGTATTACAACTTCAAATTTCTCTTTTATGCAGTTTCTTAATTTTTTTTTCAAAGAATATTTTATATTCTTTCTTTAGATTTAACTGCATACTCAGAACTTTCTGAGTTAGCACCAAATACCCAACTGTTTCAACATCGTTATCATAGTCCAACTCACTTGATGAAGATTCTACTATTGCAAAAATTAGCTGAAAAAAATATTAAAAACAATTAATTTTAAAATTGAAAGTCACTTCAATTTCCTGCAACATTCGCTGGCGTTAGTGTTCTAGACGCTGTGTTACTTAATTCAATTCTTTTAGATATCTTATTTTGGTGCTGCTCCCAACCCAAACAAATATCCGTTTAAAAATTTACATTTATTTACAATTTCTTAAATTTAATAAAATATTTTTTTATTATCAGCTTCTTTTTTAAATTGACGAGTCGTCACTCTTATTAAGCAGCGATGATTCTGCGAATAGCAATAGGTGCTTGACGGAGATCCCTATCAGTTAGAAATCTGGCTGTACAGAGATTAATGCTGCGGTAAACAACTTGTTCTTGTCACTGGGCATTGGCAAGTTTGTGAAACTTACGTCCTTCGAGAGACGTCGCTTCGAAAGGGCCCGGAAAGACAAGGGAAGAGGCAATGGAAATAGCCAGAGAAGCCCTGCTTACTAGAAAGAGAGAGAAGCCGTCAGAGACCGCATGTGGGCCAACCAAAGCGGTTAGAGGACAGTCCACAGAGGGCTGTATCCAAAAAGGCCAAGCCCGCGCAAAGTGCGGAGCAGAAGATGGCGTACAATATGGTAGTTGGAAGCGTACGCATTGGCCTGCTATCTCGGGATATCAATAATTCCCCCTTAGAATCTGAACAAATGGCTCAGATATAGGCGATTATAACCATAGAACAGTGGAACGAGGCCCCAACTTCTGAATTGTTTAAGACTGGAGGGTTGCTGTTTACCTGTTTTAACGAAGCGACTGCTAAGTGGCTGAGGCTGAATTGCAATAAAATCGAGGGGAAGTGTAAAACTGGGTTTAAGGTGGTGAAAGAGTTCCCAAGGCCGCATATCGTCCATGGTTACTTCCCTCAGAGAGTCGATGTGAGCACGGAAAAGATTCTGGGGACTATTGAGACTCAGAACGCAGATTTGCCCACGTGAACTTTGCGAGTACTGCAAAGGACGACGGAGAATAACCTCGTCCATCTTGTCACTACAATAGGAGAATCTGCCCTTAATCGGCTTCGAGCCATTCAGGGTAAAGTCTGCGAAGACGACAAAACCGAAAGCGGCACATGTGACCCAGAAAACACCAGCTGAAGATACTCGGTTGAAAGCTGAAAGACCGTGCTGCTCGAAAGACGCGGTCGTTCAGCCAAGAAAGAGCCCACCGAAGACTGAAGCGGGAAAGAGTAGACCTGTGGGTAAGGTTGCCATCCGTCCTCTGTTCCCCAGACAGTGTCCTCTTTTCTAGAGCGTCCGGGGGAGGCCTCTTTCTTTTTTGCAAATGTTCGGGTTTGTCCTACTTTTGATAGTTTATTCATAAATTCTTTTCGTTTTTTACTTTAAAAATTTAAAATTGATTTTGTCGTTGTTACTTGAAATGACTTGGCATCACTTGCTTTAGTTGCTAAAGCCATTCAGTCAGAGGTGAATATTTCCAATTTTTAGTACTTTTTTGATGTACGAAATACCGTAGTATCTCTGACGCATAAAAGTTCTTGTTTCCAGTCTTAAACGTCTTTTTTAATAATTGAATCATGTTTTTAGTAGTTATTTTATCTATGTAAGTATTGTACATTACTCTTATCAATGTTGTGTTAAATTTTTGAAAAAATTTAACATTGTTTTCAATGATGAACTTTTATTTAATGAATTCCTTGTTCTACAAAATTATGTAAAAAACTTTAATTTAATCATTATCATTACTGATAACAAATTTTGGTGCAGTTTTTTTTATGGATAATGATGTTTGCAATGAATTAAAAAAACTTGTGGAATTTTACTTTTCCTTACAAGCAAGCAATGCCAGTGTTGAACGTATATTTTCTTTAATAAGGCCACAGTGGACGCCAGCAACAAATAATTTGAGTTCAGAAACTATTTCTGATATTATCAGAGTGAAATATAATTTTAATATGAATTGTAAAGAATTTTATGAATATTTAAAAAAGCGCGATAAAAACATTGATAAAACATTTAACAGTTCATTAAGATTTTTTTATATATGAATTAGAAAGAGTATAGAAAAAGTATACATTTAATGAATTACTAAGAATAATGTCGTTTTTATTAAAAAAAAAAATACCAATTACAAAAAATTAAAGTTTAATAATTGATAGTGTATGCTCAAAGTTGAGCATATTTTGTTTTATTCAAGATCTCTTTTGTGTAATTTTTGATTTTTTTTATATGCAATAAGTCTATCAATTTTTATGAATGTTCCGCTTACGTTTTTGTTTTTTGTTGTTCTGTTTAACAATTATTATTTTTTGCCATATATACACTCCGTTAACATAGGATAGCCTCACATATAAATTTGATAAATTTGTAGAAATTTTAAGCATGTTACAAGTTTTTTTTTAATATGAAAAAGTGGAAAGCACCTTTATTGTCTATTGATTAGTTGACCAACGAACCAATTTCATCAGTTAAAGTTAACATAATTTTTCTATGTGATTTCGCAAACCTTATTAAAAATAGTTGCTTTTGGTTGTTAACTTAGATTAGCCTCACCGTACTAAAAACGAATAAAAGAAATTTTAATGTTTGGTTTTAACTACTTTTTATTAATATTTAAATTTTTATTGTTGTTTTACATTATTTAATATTTTGTAAGCTCTCCTTTTGTTGATATAACGTCGAAAATTCGGGTTTGCATTGAGTTATACAGAGATTGCAAGGAATTTAATGAAATTTCAGTCCAAGCCCATTTTATAGCTTCGTTTAGATTCTCTTTTGTGCAGAATTGTCTTTCTTCTTCATATACTTTACGTGTTAGCCATCCCAAAAAATTTTCGATACTGTTTAAGTCAAGAGAGGTGGCCATGATAATATTTTAACTTCCTGCTTCTGAAGCCAGCTTTTTACAATGCCAGCATTATGGATGGGGGCATTATCGTGTTGAAAAATGAAAGAAAGGGGGCCAAAAATATCCTTAAAATCCACAATCGCAGTTTGAAGCAAGTTTTTGTAACCATCTCCAGACATTCGTTCATTTACAAAAACTAAACTAGCAGCCCTGCAATACGGAATAGCGCCCCAGACCATTACGCCACCTCTCTGCTATGATGACGACTGAGAATCTTTTCCTCCTTCCTGATATCGTGGAAACAATAATTATATCCATCTGGGCCATCAATATTAAAACTTTTTTCCAGTCCTTCTCTTGATAACCTCTTTGAATTAACCACGAAAGACTACATGTCTTTCGCAAATTTTAATTATTGTTGCTTATGTACATCCTTTAGTGGTTGCTTTTTTTGAAGTTTTCGACGATTCAGGTGTTCCGAGCATTTTATAACATTATAAATTTTTGTTTTACTCACTTAGATACCGGCAGCATCGCTAATTTTACTTAAACTAATTGTTGAATTCGAAGCAACTTGGAGTATTTTGCGTTTATCACGAGCTGAAACTTTCTTTTATACCGTTTACCGTACACCGATGGAAGATTGACATAATTGTTTATAACCTTCGGACTTCGGATAAATTTTCTGGCAATAGAACGATTAGAAAGCCCATGATCATGTTACGCGTCAATTTTTGCCATTTCAATGGAACTAAGCGACGACTGTTTTTCCATACTTCTTTTTTTAACAAATAACACGTTTATCTGTCAAAACTGACGCTATTTAAAAAAATTTTTGAAGAAATGCAACAAAAATTAAAAATTCTGCACTGAGGGTAATCTAAGTTGACACTGAAATATTCATATGTTTTCTGCTGCTAACGAAAACAAATGGAAAAGTCCCGTTAACTTTTACTGAAACAAATCGAACTTCTGTCAATATAACAACAGAGTACCCTCTTGCCAACGACTTTAATATACATCTTCTAGTTATAAAAAAAACAACAAAATTTTAACAATTCTTTATAGTTATGAAGTGAGGCTATCCTATGTTAACATATACATATGTATAAACGTTGTCCTCCTTTTGAGTTCAAGTGTCCTCTTTTTTTGAGTCTTATGTCCTGTTTTTCTGGGAAAGGAAATGGTAACCCTACCTGTGGGAGGTATGCAGATAAACTCTAAAATCACCTTCTTTCCCAATACAGAGTTCACCACTAGGGACCTGGTGGTTGTTAACGTCAAACTGAGCACTGATATTGGTATAAGGGAGTTAATATGCGCCTCTGCTTATTTCCCAGGGGATTTGGAATGTACGACCCTTAGAGGTTCAAAACTTTATCAGGTTCTGCGGGGAGAAGGGTCAGCATTTTCTCATTGGCTGTGATGCGAATGCACATCATGAGGTGTGAGGCAGCACGGATAACAACGATAAGGGTGAGTACCTTCTCAACTTTCTTATTAGTAATAATGTGACTGTTGCCAATAGAGACATAGAGATATAGACATACTTTCGTTAATGCCATAAGGTCGGAGGTATTGGATCTTACTTTGTGCGATACATTCACGTCTGGTCTTGTAAGGGATAGACATGTTTCGGACGAAGTATCCTTGTCCGACCATATACATATTAGATTTGACCTATCTAGCTCTGCTAGACTCAATGATAGGCCAACAATATCTAGGATGGTAAATTGGACCTTATTTAGAGAATGAGTGGCAAGGGAGGTTGACTTGCTGCCAGATTCTGTGGGGTCAGTGGACGAACTGGATCTGGCGGCAGACCAATTACAGTCAACAATAAGGCCTCTTTGGACAGCAGTGTGCGTCATAGTGACCATACGGCTGCACGTAAAGTGCCATGGTGCAACGACACTTTTGCAAAGATGAGGAAGAAAATAAGAAAGAATTTCAATAGGGTCAAGCCCACGGGCGAGTGGCAAATCTATAGGGCTAGTCTCACAGAGTACAATAGGGAGAGTAGAAGGTCCCAAAGAGAGACGTGGATGGCATTCTGCCAGTCCGTTGAGGAGCTGCCGGCTTTATCCCGACTTCAAAAGTCTCTCACTGTGGATCATTCTAATGGCATAGAGTCCCTGAGTACGGGTACCGGAGGGTACACTCTTGATCGGAACGCGCTTCCCCGATTCCCAGGGAGTGACTCTTATACGGGGGTGTTGGGATAGTCCCACACCTGTTCGTATTACTCAGAGAAACAGAAGTCTTGCGAGTAGGATATTCACACCGGACAGGGGTTTGTGGGCTATTGGCTCATTTGGACCCTATAAGGATACAGGTAGGGATGGGATTTTACCGGCTCTCCTGCTGAGGAGTTCTGACATAATAATGTCAAAACTTAGTATATATTTTAAGGCCAGTTTCGGTTTTGGTTACATACCACGAGCTTGGCGGGAGGTTACGGTTACCTCTATACTAAAGGCAGGTAGGCCTAGTAAACTTCCAAAATCATATAGACCTATTAACCTCTCATCTTTTCTTCTGAAGACTATGGAGAGGCTGATAAATGTTTACATAAGAGAGACATATCTTGTGAATCGTCCCCTGCACCCGAGTCAATTCGCGTATGTAAAGGGCGGATCGACTGATGGTGTAATATTATCTCCCCCTAAAAGTATTAGAAAGCTTATTCGGACAAAGAGGTTGCTCTTTCTGCCTTCTTGGATATCCAAGGTGCTTTTGACAATTATAGCTTGGATTGGGTGCATGCTTAGAGGCAGGGTTATCAGCACATTCCTTGATGGAGAGGAATTGAAAACAATCAAAATTGTTAGTGGTTAAAGACGATCGTTTTTATATAGGTTTTTAAAAAAAAAAAGACGAACGTCTTAAACCATTCGTCTTTTTGAACAGGCTGTAAGTTTTATGTACGATTTTTCCTACATTCTTATATATATTTGTTTATACACACATCGTAAGAATAATTTTTTTGATTAGAGTTTTAGTTTTAAAACTTATATTTTTGGTATAAAAAAACAATAATATAAGTAAGATGGCACAACGCGGCGAAAAACTGCCTTCTGACCTCAGAGACATTATAATAAAACTCTACCTGGAACTCAAAACTCATAGAAAAATTCCTGAAATAGCCAAAAAGAGTCATGCAACAGTTCAAAAAACAATAGAAAGTTAGAGAAGAGAAGGAAATAATAACACTAAGCCAAGATCTGGTTGTCCAAGCACATTTACACCCACTGAAAAACGAATTATCATTCGTAAAGTACAAAAAAAAAAAAAAAAATCCTAAAATTTCTGCTCCAAAAATACGGATGGATGTTGAGAATGAGCTGGGAAAAGTTTGTAGTATAGAGAAAATACGCAAAGTAATTTATTTTTCTGGATGCCATGGGCGCCAAATGCACGAAAAGCCGTTTGTAATCCCTATAAACCGCAAAAAGAGACCCTCGTTCTCAAAGCAATACGAAGCAGTCAACCAAAGTTTTTAGAACACCATTATTTTTTCGGACGAAAGCAAATTTAATATCCACGGATCAGATGGACAAGCCAAGATGGGGCGTTAACCTAATTCTGAGCTTGAGATACAAAACATAATGGACACAGTTATGCACGGTGGTGGATCAGTTTGTCGGTTTGTCTATTTGAACATTTGAAAAAAAATCTACACGTAAGTGCTACAATACTTGGAATTGGGGAATTTTTGAATTTTTTGTGTTCCCGCAAGACAAAGATCCCAAACACACCGCGCTTATCGTCAAGGAGTGGTTTCTCTACAATTTAAAAAACCAACTTAAAACCCCACCTCAGTCACCCGATATTAATCCTGTTTATGCCAAAAGAAAAAGTATTTTTCATTTATGTCATAAATACAATTTAATTATATTCGTTTCAGTGTAAGCTATTTATATACATGAGATAACTGAGTTTCGTCAAGTTGTTTTATCCATTTTTTCGTTAAACCTAATGTCGACCACGTCATAAAACCAAAAGAGGCACTTCCGTTCTAGCTTTGAAATTAAAAGGTTACATCTAAAAAACTTACAAAATATATAATATACAAACTACAAAACAGGTAATTCTCCCACTTTATTTATGTACAATAAATATAGTTAAAAAATCCTAATACTTTCATTTTCAGCAATTTCGATTGGGATTTTGTTCTTTTGAACATTTTGTTTTGTTTCATTTGAAACATTCCGTTTTATGTAATGAGTTCAAAACCTTTAGGCCCAACCATAATGTACTTTCGTAGACGTATGCTAATGTCAAAAATCAACAAGACGTCTGTCAAAAATCTAACAAAACTTTTGAGTGGCTATAATGTACTTTTTGAACTTAAGTGCAAGCTGTTCTTAGTTGCAAACATTAGTATATACTTATGTAAAACTTGATTTGTCTCTATATTTCATAAATATACAGATTTTTATCACAAAATGTTATTTAATATCTACAACGGTTAAATATTTTACCGAAAACACGTCAGTTATATTTATTTTTGTTAATTAAAAAAAAATAAATCATAAATAAAAAATAGTACTAAAAAATGCAACCGTGCGTTCATTTCAAATGTAAACACAAGCACATTTGTTTACATTTTGTTATTAATGTGCTACAAAATGAACAGAAAAGAAAAATATTTCAATGGTTGAAAATGAATAAGATACACATTTGTTACAGAGAAATCGTTTTTTTTATATTTTCAATCAAATTTTCAATAAAGTTATCCTCGGTTTCCATTGCACACTGCCGTCGTTTGTTTATTATTGTTTACACAAACACAAAAACAGCTGTTTGCGTACGTTTGGTGCGATCGGCTTCGCTCCAAACGTAAACAAATGAAATTTAACGAAGCCCAACGAAACGTTTGTTATATACATTATGGTTATACACATTTAATTGCATGCATTCGCATAGTTGTTTAAGCTAGCCTAAGCACAATATGGTTGGGCCTTTTGGCTCGGTGAGTAAACCATTTCAACACAGGTTCTATTTCATACCCCAACAAATCCCATCGAACATTTGTGGGACCATCTGGACCGCCAAATAAAAAAGCATGAAATTAGGGGCAAGGAAGACTTGAAAAATGTTCTTTTGGAAGAGTGGGAGAAAATACAAAATGCAAAATCGTTTAAAGGCTGGCTTTCCAACTAAGTACTAAACATTTAAAAAGTAACAAAATAAATTCATTTGCTTTAGTGCCTTAAACTTCCATACATACTTTTTTGACATATTTTTAAGTTGTTATTGTTTGATGAAGTTCTGTTTGTTTTCGTTTCTTTTTTATGCCAAAATAAAATTTTCAATATTATCTTTTATAAAATATGTATTACTTTTATGTATTTGTAATACTTTTTATAGTCGCCTTGGTCTAGTGATTATTGTGTTGGCTTACTAAGACGATAACGCCGGGTTCAAATCTTAGCTCTGACATCTTGAAAAAAAAAAAAGAAATATGAAAACATTATTTTTTCGGCGACTACCTGTCAGCAGTCTTCTGGCAAAAGCTCTGGGAGTAACTGATTGCCATAAAAAAGCTTCTCAAATCTGTCGTTCGGAGTCGACTTTAAACTTTAAGTCCTGGGGGGTTACTATGTAATTCGATTCGATAGTTAAATATTTCGGATACGGATTTTTCCTACCAACTAACTCGAATTCGTAAATACATTTGCTACTTTCGGTTTGCCGTATCCAATTATCGGATACTCGTACTCTACTTTCGGATGTGCATCACTATGTATTTCGAATGTAAATGTCAAAGTCGCTCGAAAGTTGTCATTTGCACTCGTTAGATGTTGTGGTAACGGATAAAATATAAAAAAAATTAAATAAATCAAAACATCGACACCAAACGCTGAAAATGTAATTATTTGTTAAATTTATGTACATACATACATTTATAGATAAAAATTAAATATTTTTCAATAGGGATAATTCTACGAAGAGTATGAATACGAAGCAAAGGCAATTTGAAATTATGCTAAATTTTATGACGGAGCATCCGCAGATGGCTAAGGGCTATATAAAAGCTCCGGACGCCAAACAAGCTATTAACAATTTATGGACACGATTGGCAGAAGATTTAAATGCAGCCGGTCCACCAATGCGGGAAGTAATCGGTTGGAAAAAAGTAAGTAATATATAGTTTACATATAAATGGAAATAAATTTTTTTTTGGTTAGGTTTGGGCAGATCACAAGACCCATCTTAAGGCCAAATTGCGGAAGAACCGCATTAATTTTTCGGGCACAGGCGGTGGTCCAGCGAAAATGTGTTCTTTTACCGCACTCGAGGAAGGTGTAATAAATTTACTTGATATGAAGGAGGCGGTTGATGGTATGAGTGGGGTCCGGAAATTTGGTGTAAACAACAGTACGCCCGCAGCCGGCGACGACACTGGTACGGCCACAAGTACTAACGACGTCGAGCAAGATATTACACATATGGTCAACTGCATAAATAATCTGAGGGAGACGGATGAATTGGCGTCTGCTCCTTCCCCACCGCGTTGTTCGTCAGCTGCCCGCACGCCCATCACACGACGATCACCATTCAATCGCACTGTGCCAAAAAAGCAGACATTGCTGGAAAAGCAAGTGAATGGTCAAATGGAGTACCACAAGCGCTCTATATCTCTCTTGGAAGAGGTCAACAGTAGTTTAAAATCTTTAGTTAGATATAAAAGAAGACAAGTGGATATAGAAGAAAAAAATTACAAGCTTGCAGAAAGAAAATTCGACCATGAAATGAAGTTGAGCGTCGAAAATCAAAAACTTAAACTTGCAAAGCTTAATTTAAAGAGAGAGATGCTAGAAATTGAGAAAAGTCGAAATTCATAATTTATATCTAACCTTTTTGTCTAGTATTTAAGTATGTGATATTACCATTTAAACTTTTTTTCTTTCCTAAAACCATTATAAATGAATTAGTAAAAACTTCAATGAAAATATGTAAATGAATGAACATTTTATAAATTTTTTTTTATTTGATCTCTTAAGTTATATCTAACCTTTTTGTCTAGTATTTAAGTATGTGATATTACCATTTAAACTTTTTTTCTTTCCTAAAACCATTATAAATGAATTAGTAAAATCTTCAATGAAAATAAATGAATGAACATTTTATAAATTGTTTTTTATTTGATCTCTTAAAGCTTGGGCTAAGGCTAAGAACTGATTTCTGTCTTCAGAATCTAAAGCAGTTGTTGAGGCCAATTCCATTTCTTCTTCATTATACACTATTTCTGGAGGTAGTTCGACATTATGCTCCAAACAAATATTGTGCGACCTTTTCCGGTGCATAATGTAATTCTCGTGCTGCGAGCAAACAACGAAATCGTCCCTTTAATACACCAAACACACGTTCAATTATTGATCTTGCCTTACAAAAACGTTTGTTAAATCTGCTCTCCGCAGAATGCTCATTGGCGTTCCTGTACGGTGTAAGTATCCATGGCTCCAGTGGATACCCAGAGTCTCCTACGGATAAAATAAATTAAAATGAAGAAATAATGACGAAATAATTAAATTACCTATTATCCACGATGACTTGTCGCCATTAATATATGCATCCTTCAGAAATTGACGCTCGTCCGACAGGCTCCATACGTGAGAGTCGTGCGATGCTCCTCCATAACATCCATTCACTGCTCTTATGCGCATTGTATGATCACATATCTAAAAAATGAAAGAAAGTGCTCGTAAAAGGTGGAATGATTTAAACATCTCCTCCCCTCAATAAAACAGCTTATAATACCACATATTCACACACGGTGTAAGTATTAATGGCATTATTATATTTAGGGGATGATATCATGATGGAAATACTTACGACCATTGCATTTATGCTGTGTTTGAGTTTCCTGTTGAAAAACAAGTGCTCGTTTTTAGATGGCCGGACTATTTGTATATGAGTACCATCAACAGCTCCTATTATCCCTGGAATTCCAGACTTAGCATAAAAGGCATTTTTGGCAGCTCGTTTTTCGTCTTCGCTCATGACGAAATTTATATGCTTGGGACACAACACCTTCTCTATAGCATTGCACACTTCTTTAATGCAGTTTGACACAGTTTGTTGTGCCAAGCCAGCAAACCGATCTTGACCGATTTGGTGTTGGTACCCACCTTGTCCAAGGAACTTAAGTGTAGCACCTAATTTAATTGATGGTGTTACAGCAGTCGATCTCAATGTTGTTGGCAGCTCCGCACTAATGCTCTCCAACACATATTTAAAAGCTTCCTTGTTAAGCCGGAAATTTCGCACAAACCTACAAATAAAAATATTTAGTTATATACAGCATATTTAATAAATTGTTACTTACATTACATCCGTCAAATGCATAAAATCTACACCATCGCGTAGGATTTTACGTTCCAAACGCTCGTCTTCATTTTCTATCCAAAGAGCAACCGTATCCATTTTTACAATGCACAAATATTTCTTGTTTAATTTTTTTTTTATTTTTCATTGTTTTGACATTTTGCGTAATAAGTGCTGCCAATGTTGAATAATACATTCGAAAGTAGCGCCAAAATTATTTCAATTAGTGGCAGCACTTTTCGCTCGATCCGAAACTGTTACATGGTAAGAGTTTAAATTCGGATCGAATACAACTTTCGAGCTGTTCATACTTTCGAATCGAATTACATAGTAACCCCCCTGGTACTCATGTATAAAAATTAACACATACAACATGAGTGCTGTGAGAAGCTATGCCGTAACCCTAGCACAGGATTGTAATGGCTATTTATGTATGTATGTATTACTTTTATCCTTGTGAAATTAACATATATTTTTTATGCCATAAAAATAAGGTACTTGTTTGCATACAAACTTTATTGAGTCACTGTACTTACAAATACGCATTTTTTTGTGTTTTTTATATACCTATCCTTTAATAAAAAAAAAAAAAAAAAATAGGAAAACTTCCAAACTAAATTCGCTTTGCGACGTACTTCCTAAAAATAACAGCCTGTTTCTAGAACACGAATGGTATTTGACATTCGTCTTTTTATATGAGAAACACTAACTAATTTGAATGCTTTTGTTGTTGTTTCACATATAAAAAGACGAATGTCAGAAACCATTCGTGTTCTAGAAACAGGCTGTAATACTTAATTTCTCAAGGTATTTGCTAGACAAACGATTTCTAGCTGCTGTAACTGTAGCTCCTGCTTTAGAAAACAATTTTTCACTCTTCTATTGATACTACCACGAGAGGTGCTCTAATGAAGTAAAGGCATTAATTTTGAATAATCGTATGTACAGCTTGTACCTCTCACAGAGCCCATTTTTTCCTAATTGTCGAGTAAATCGCACGATGCACTATAGAGAGAATTCTTTCCTTAGTCGCGCGGTTCGTTTATGGAATAAGCTTTCAGCGAAAGTTTTTAATGTCAATCACGATATTAATAAGTTTAAATCAAATTTCCACAAGCACTCCTCTTTCTTCCTTCCCATATTTTCCTATACTAGCACAATAGAGTAGCAAGTAAGTTATTACAAAGAAAAACCACAAGTCTACATACATATTTAATTATGTTAAACATTTTATTAAATAATAATTCATATTACATAAAAAGTAAAAGTGGAACAAGCCATAAATAACTTCAGCAAAAGAGTAAATAGAAATAATATAAAATACATATGGGCATTTCCTATGGTAACAACCGTACGTTCGTACGCTTTTAATGTACAAAGAAGATAGAAAAAAAACTTTTTCTAGTATTTTTTGCGATTTGATAGCATTTTAGTAGCTCTATATGTAGTGCAAAAGATGGATTTCGTCGAGTTGAAGTTTTCATAACAATAGTTATAAAGATGTGGTCACGAACGTATGCAAAATAGAAGTCATCTTTGGCTGGCAGTAGTGAAATGTAAAATTCTGCGAAATGCAACGGAATATTCAAAAGCGATTAAATCATTTTTAAAGCATACTAATGTAGTATTTACACTTATTATCCCATAAGTAACCCAGAAGTTTTTTTTAATTATTTACAAATTATTGACACCGAAATTAATTAAAATGTGGTATGTCTTGGCACCTTTTGACGTTTTATGCAAAGCAATAACAATAAAATGGTGTTTTCGGTCGCGAACGTACGATTAAAACCTAGACTCTTGTCTAGGATCAAATCAAAAATTAACCGTTAATCGAACTTTCTTTTTTTCTCCCTACACATTTCCCTTCTTAATTGTTTGTAAAAGAAAGATTTTGAAGAAAAAGTGCAAACATAATACATTTTTTGCATGTAAAATAAATAAATATAAAAATGTCTTTAGAAGTAGTTTAAAAATGAAATTTTAAATATTTCAATTTCTAGCCCAATTTTCTCAAGTAAAACACCTCAGATATGCTAAGAATCCAATTTATTATAAAAATATAGATTCTTTTTTATAATTATAAGCAATAAAATGCTATAATTATCAACATATTTTTTTCGATCCTGGTTTACCATTTTGAGGAAATGCCCATATTGCTAAAATATTTATGCATATAGAAGGTATATATAGTAAAGTGTGTAGTATAGAAACAAGAAAATAATGCATATTCAAAATAAAAAATTTTTGTTTTCAAATTTTCGAATTCGTCCAGTTCATAATTGCCATGTTTAAAATATCGACTCACGTTGGGTTGAAATGGGTCCAAAGTGGCGCTTAATTGAAATTTTAGAACTAAGTTTTTGCCATAATGATTGATATCGAATAAAACTAGATTCTACATCACTATTTAAAATTTGAACCATCTAACTTGTTTTCTTCATCCGTAGTGAGCTGTCAAAGTGAGCTAATTATTGCTGTTTTCTTAAAAAGTGAAAAAATTTAAATTAGATAAAAAGCAGTGCTTATTTTGTTTTTAATTTTAAGTTAATAAAGTTAAACTTTTATGATGTAACCTTCTACTTCAGGTATTTAAGTGTACAAAAAATTATTTTATGTTTAAAAAAATTTGTGTAGAAATATCTTTAATATTTAAAAAAAAAAGTTCTAGAATCGGGGTTTTTTTCATATATGATGGGTCAGAAGTAACAAAGTAGTAAAATGCCGGCTTTGAAATTGTGGTTTCTGTAAAGTATGGGATTTCTACTTGATATTACAGACAAAAAATTTGCCTTTTTGTTGCCCCGTTTTAAGATATTAATAATTTTATGTAAAAAGTCTTGTTTTCAAAATTATTATTTTTTATTTATACCATACCATACCCACAGTTTTTTTGTTGTTACTATTGTCTTACTCTCAATGTCAGCTATTTTTGTTGTTGTTGATATTATTGTCAATATATTTTGTTATTTAATAGAGATGGCTGCGTGAGTGGCGTTTGATCACCTATGTTCACGAGAGTGACCAATTTACCAGAAGAGAATAAATATTAACACTCAATTCTAGCGAAAAAATATTACTTTCTAATAATTTACCAAATTGGTTTTAAAATTTTTTGAAATTAAACTGACTATCGTAATTTATGAATAATAATGTTTGCGAATAAACTGTTTCACGCGCCCATCTCTATTTTTGGGCTTGTTTTTTTGTTTTGTTTTTCATTGGTGTTATTTACTGTTTTAAAATTTGAAGTTTTTGTAAAGTGCGTATTGTGTTTAGCATTAAATGAAGCAGTTAAGTTAAATAAGAACAAATTTTAATATTTTTAGCATTGTTGCCAATTTGACATTTTTCCCGTCAAATCTGACGTTTTTGCAATGCCAATTGCGGGAAAAAATGGTTTTTAGCGGTTAGCGTGAAATTTGGAGTTTTTCACAGCGCATTAGCGTTTTTTCCAAGGTTGAATTATATGGTATAAGTAAGAAAAAATGTAATAATGAATTTGTATTCGAGAGTCGAATAATGGTTAATAGAATAAGTACAAAGCAAAAATCGAAAACGTAAAGTTTAATAGCCTGTTTCCAGAAGGCGAATGGTTAAAACCATTCGTCTTTTATATGAAAAATTCTCAAAAATTTTAGTGGTGTGTTATTGTTTCACATATAAAAATTCGAACATTTTATACTATTCGTCTTCTGGAAACAGGCTGTAAATCTATTTCAAATGAAAGTGAAGTGTTGTGTTGAAAATAAGAAGGCACAAAAAAGAAGAAATCAAAAAAGTAAGTACATGACAAAAGAGGATAAAATTGTAACAACATAAATTATATGAATATAATTTTAAAAACTACATTTAAATTAAATTTTCTTTAAATAATTATGGCACCGCAGTACCCACAAAAATTTCGGAACGAATGGCTGGACCATTATAAGCTAAAAGGATGGCTAAAAAAAATGAAAAAGTTTTTTAATCACGGAGAAACCCAAGAATATAAAACCGCAGTCTCTTTAGGAGGTTCTTGTTGGCGGAAACTTGATTTTCAACCCGTGATAGTTGAAAACTCCAAAAAGCAGTAGATTGCATTGGACGTTTTGTCAATTCCGTGGTCTAATACACACCTTGAAAGAGTGCTTAGCCAACTCAACCTAGTTAAAACCAAACTACGAAACAGGCTAATAACCAGTACAGTCAGTTGATGTGCTTCGAGTAAGGTAAATTTACTTTTAACGCAAGCATTTAAATTTATATACATACATTTTTTATTACATAATTTCAAAATAATAAATCTCTTTTTCTTTTATTTAAGAAAAGAGGTCAATTAAGTTATTATATTATTACATAATTTCTTTAAAAAGTTTTAAAAAGCAATTTATTAAATTTTGTGGCTTTTTATTTTTATTGAATAAAATCTTTGAATATTGATTTAATACATTTTTGCAATGTAATTTTTTGTAAACGAATTCAATTTTAATTACAGATACGGTCTCAAACTTGAGAATAAATGTTGTTTTGATTATGAATTTTCTTTTAAACAAAATGCTGACGACCCTATTGCCGAATTCACAAAGTTTTGTATCGTTGTTTCATGTATTGAATACAATGTTTGCTTGTGAACATTTATTGTATGTATATGAAAGTATTTTTTGTGTATTAAACGTCAAAAACCAAATAAGAAAAAGAAAAACTGTATTAAAAAGTTGATTTTTACAAGCAAAATACATTTTTCTTCCATTTTTATATTTTATTTTATTTGCTGCTGACAATAAAAAGTATTATTTTTGTGTTTATATTTTTATTCCTATAAGGCCGATAAAAATTTCACCTAGATCCAAGCCCTGGTTCTCTCAATCCATTAGGCGACTGATCGATCAGAGAGATTTAGCTTATGCCAGTTGGAAAAGACACAGGACTTCTGATTTGAGAAATTTATTCAAGACATCCAGGAGGGAAGTCAACGTCGCTATTAGGAATGCTAAGTTGAGCTACTATTCAAGACGGTTCAATTCTGCAATTGGTTCTAGGCAAACGTGGAAAAGAATTTGTGAGATTGGTATTGGAAATGGTGGTGGTGAGCATGATTGCTCAATGGATCCGGACGATCTCAACAGGGTCTTTACAAGTATACCACTAACACCTACCGATGAAACTTTTTATAATTTTACAAGTTTGGGCGGTATTCAAGCCCGGGATGAAATATTTCAATTCTCTTGCGTCACTCAAAATGAGGTAACTTCGTGCTTTCATCAAGTTAAATCAGATGCAGTGGGTATTGATGGCTTACACCCAAAATTTATTCGGTTTTTGTTACCTCTTATTTTGCCCTACATTACATATTTATTTAACAGCATTATTACTACCTGTACTTTTCCATCTAACTTTAAGCATGCTAAAATAATACCTCTTCCTAAAACGGATACTGAATTTAGGCCGATAGCTATACTCAGTTATCTGTCTAAGGTTCTTGAAAAAATTCTTTTCCATCAAATGTCCTCGTTTGTTACACGTAATAATCTGTTGTGTGAAAGACAGTCGGGTTTTCGTTCGGGTCATAGTTGTGTTACAGCATTGCTTGACGTTTCGGAGGCCTTGCGGAGTGAATTGGATGAGGGGAAACTGGGTTTTTTAGTGCTCCTTGATCATTCAAAGGCCTTCGATACGGTGAATCCGAATATGCTCATTTTAAAACTAGACATTTCTTCAAATTTTCAGATACTTCATTGAAACTTGTATTATCTTACCTTACTGATCGCCGGCAGTCCGTGTATACCAAACATTCTCAATCGTCACCACTCTGTCTATCTAGAGGAGTGCCATAGGGATCTATTCTGGGACCCCTACTTTTTGCATTGTACGTTAATGATTTACCTACACAACTATCTTATTGCAAAGTTCATATGTTTGCGGATGACGTACAAGTGTACACTTGCAGTTCTCTGAATTCTATTGCGCATACTATTTCGAAGCTTAACACCGACCTAGAGAGCATATATCGTTGGGCTTCAGCTAATGGCCTTTTGGTGAATCCTACCAAGTCCAAGTGTATGATACTTCATAGGGGAAGGGTCAATACAGTCATTAACCATGACGTTGTAATAAATGGTGGCAAGGTGAGAATTGTGTATAATACAAGAAATCTTGGACTGGTTTTCAATAGCAGTCTTAATTGGGCAGATCACGTAAACTTTCTGGTGGGCAAAATTTATATTATATTGTCTACTCAATATTATACTCCATTCAACATCAGATTGCTTTTGGCCAAAACATATATTTTCCCTTCTTTACTATAGGGCTGTGAACTTTTTGCGAATTATGACTCTATTAGCAAACATAGATTAAATGTATTATATAATAACATTTTGAGATATGTGTTTGGCTTGAGGAGATATGACCATGTATCTTGTTTTTCTTCACGAATATTTGGAGTGTCATTTGATAATTTTCTTAAGATACGTGTTCTTTTACTAATGCACAAAATTGTGTATTCTCAGGCACCCCATTACTTGCTGGAGAGAATCAAATTTTCTAGTTCTCCCAGGGGTAGGAGAATTATTATTCCTTTCCACCGTTACCTATTTTCCGAATGGCACTTTTTCCTATATGGCGCGTGTCTTTTGAATCTTCTTCCACATACCCAGCAGACAAATAGCAACGCGACTAGCTTTAATCATTTAATTTAATCATTTGATTAATTAATTCTATTTAATCATTTTAAATGATTGTAAGTGTAATTTTAATATTTATTCTTCTTATTATAATTAAATTATGTGTAAGTTTTAATATTTTGTTACTTTAGATTTCTTTTTAGTTGATATTGTCTTTAATATTATATTTTTAATTTTTTATACGATTGGATAAAAAAATTTTTGTAATTTTTGTTATTTTTTGTAAATTACCAACAACAAGCGCACAACTGTTGTAGTGCCATACAATCTAACAACGAATACAATGAATACAAGGGTTTTGTGAATTCGGCATATATTTTTGAAAATACCTAATTTTGTTTGTAAAACAAACAAATTCAATAAAAAATACATATTGTAATTATTTACTTTTTATTTTACCAGTTATTTTTATTTAACGTAAATTCAAATTTTTCAAATTATTTATTTGTCGGTTTTGTGAAAAATTTATTTAGCGATTTCTAGCGATTTTTAAACCCCAATTTGACGAGAAATTGTGGAAATATTTTGGCAACACTGATTTTTAGGTATAAAGGCCTGGTTAGCCAAACGTTGCTGTATCGTAATGTAACGTCCCCTAACGTAGAAACGTAAGTGCACTTATAGAACATTTAAAAACGTGTCATATGTTTTGGAGATAAACAACAACAAAACATAACAGAAAATATATTGTGAGATAGTAATTTGTTTATAATGTACTTAATAGTGTTTTTTTTTTTTCAAATATTAAAAGACAAATAAATAAATATGGATGCGGATTTGTGTGTTGGGCTACAGTTTTTTAATTTACTAAAAATTTCTTAAATTTCTATCCTATTAATTTTTTGCTTTTCTTTGTAATACTCATGCAGAAAATGTGTATAATAAATGTAGGGTTGCCATTTGTTGAATCGAAAAAAGTACATTGAGGGAAAAAAACGTACATTTTAGTAAAAAAATACATATTTATTAAAAACTTTTTTTAAAATTCATTAGCAAAAATAAAATGGCAAATAATAATACAAAAAATGTGATCGTAACCATTGTTTACGACAAAGTAATAGCTCAAAATTATTCGAATTTTTATTTTTAAATTTTAGTCTATACTATTCAACTTTTCAAATGTGAAATAATTTGGTATAACTTAAAAATAAATTATATGCCCGTATTCATAAAAAGTATTTTGGGTTTTTTGACAAGTATTGCATAGATATATCGTCGTGCGGGAGTTTATGTGCTCTATACACCATTTTTTATATCTCGAGTTAATGATGCTAATTTAGGTTTTTGACAACAACATTTTTAAAATCTGCAATCCGTTTTCGGCTATTTATTTCCGAAACTTGACGAGATATCCTAAAACGGATTACAGATTTGAACAATTTTGAGTCGAAAACCTAATGTGGCACCATTAACTCGAGATATATAAAAAATATGAAATGGCGTATAGAGAACTTAAACTCCCGCACGACGATATGTCAAATAAACCCTCAATAAGATATTTTTTATGAATACGGGCATTAATATTTAATATTTTCTTTCTATAATTATTGTATATTTTATATACATTCATGTATTTGTAAAAACTTTTACAAATACATACTTACAAGTTTTTTTGAACTTGGTGTAAACAATGCTATTTTTACCAATGTTAGTTTTTAGAAAATTGTAAAACTTGGCAGAAGTGTGTTAAAATTAGTTTCAAATATTAATTCACATTCCAAACTTTCTATTAAAAGTTTGTTTGTTAATTTCCTTCTTCCAAAAGGGCAAAACTCGAACTGAATGTTATTTCAGACGCCGCATTTGAATGCGTTATAGCCAATATAAACATACAAATTCTTTTAAAAATTTTGAAACAATCTACTAAGTATTTAACAATTCTACTCATTTTCTTTTAATAATTTTTAAGTAAATGATTTTAAATAAATTAGAGTTGGGTTTATTGTATTGAATTTATAATGCATTACCGTTTGCACTACCCCTAAAGGCGGGTTTAGACGGTAATACATGTCAAATTTTTGTGTAGAAGAAAATGAATACAATAGTATCGTGTTAACTTTATATATATTTAACTTTAACTTTATATATATTTAATGAGAACGTACGACATTGAGAGCAAATACGGATGAAAATTTGACAGTAGTAAGGCTCGCTTTTTTTTCAATTTTTAAAAAAACGTTGGATCAGAGATGCACTTTTATTTTATTTTTTGTTTATGCTAAATGTGTTCACAATGTATGTAAATTTTGTGTGGAAGTATATGTGCAGTTTATGTTTCCATTTTACTTTGTTTTGGTGTTTTACCAGCCGTGTAAACGTAAATGAATCTGCCGTACAATTTTTAAAATACGGATGGAAAGTCATAATATTTTTTCTATGATTTTACGTACGTAAAGTATTATCGTCTAACCTGTCCTAAACGATATTGCAGCATCAACTAAATGCAGATGGAAATAATTAACCACTAAATTAAACCATTTTAGTGGTAGTGGAAATTTAGTGCATTAAATTAGAGGCGATAATGCACTATTTTTTCCACTACCACTAAATTTAGTGGAAAATTAAATCTATTGCAATAACCCCAATTCTAAAATAAATAAATTCATCAAACAGTAGATCCATGTCAATGTTATTGACAAAAAATTATTCAATGACTTCTGTAGAATTACGAAATAAAATTTTTGAATTAAGACTTAAAACATAGACCTTTTTAAAATTATAGTACTTTGGTGGCAATTGTACTTTAATATTATATATGTTAGTTCCAAGTGTTCAGAACAAAAAATAAATACAAAAGATTAAAAAAAGTACATTAGCGTACTTTTTTAGGTGTTATGCAGAAATAAGTACATTGAACAAAACAAAATTACCCTTACTGCTTAAAAAAGGACGTTTGGCAAGCCTAAATAAACCAGCTGTTTGCAAATGTCCCGTAAAAACGTAGAGAATTTCTATTTTCTACAGATTGATACGAGCCGTTACGTTACATTTTTTATTCGGTAAGCGCTGCCATTACTTTGCATGTAATGACTCGTCAACGTTAAGATACGCTACGTTACGTTTGGCTAATTCTACCTTAAGCCCCAAAATTATCAGCCTGTTTCTAGAACACGAATGGTTTTTGACATTCGTCTTTTTATATGAGAAACACTAACAAATTTGAGTGTTGTATTTCTATATGTTGTATTTCTATATTTCTATATCGCGCCTAGTACTATACAACTTTATGAGAAATAACTACGGTGACCATCCGTTCTGTATTATACAGAACAGTTCTGTATTTGTAACCCGTGTTCTGTATAAATTATTCATTAGGGAAAAACATAAAAATGTTCTGTATTTTATATTATGTTCAGTATTTGTTCTGTATTTGCATGCCTCAAAATAGTATTTGTAGTTTTGATTAACACCTTTGGAAAAGTCTTCTCACAAGTCTCTTATAGACCAAATGGTCATAGAGACATTTTAGAGAAAGAAACAGAAATTTTAAAAACATTTGGTTGTCCAGTTCAGTTTGTGTTTGCCTGGTTCAAATGCTCCAACAAAAAGGGTATTTTCTATATTAAATAATATATGGACCAATGAAAAAACTCAAATCAAAATGGAAACCATCAAAGCCATTTTGGTTACTAAATTTAACAATGATATGAATTGTATAGAGTCTAAAGAATATTTAAAGGTAAATGATAACTTGGTAAAACAAATTTATTCAAATTTATTTACTCAAAAATACCAAAATTAGTTGTAATGCACCTTTCTGTGAATCTACATACTTTGATTGTTTCCTTAATGATAAAAGAAAAATAAAATTTTTTTTAAAGTTAACTTTAACTCTTAGTTTGATATCTACAAACTAATTTTTATAGTAATTAAAAATTATGTACATATGTATATACTTATATAATGATCTCACTTTAGTTATTTTTGAATTTTTGGTTAATTTAATTTACTTAGTTTTTTTTTTTTTCTTAATTTTGTTAATTTTGCATTTAAATAAAAAATATAATAAATATGTACATTAGTGTGTCCCAAAAAAAAAATTTTTTTGTTCCCCCACCTTTTTTTGAAAGCTTATAGGGTAAAGTATTTTTGTGTTTTTTTTTCAGATTTTTCGGAAGAGGTTTAGAGGTCGCTAAAATCGAATTTAACCAAAAAATCGGGGTTGCTCGACTTTTTTTGAATTTTGCGCATTAATCGGCCCATTAGCACGATTTTCTTTGTTACTAAGTCAATTTTTTTAAAGAAAATTGTTCAAACTTTACTTCTCTGTGCAGATATTATAAGTTTCGGTAATATTTTTGCTCATTTGAGTACCCTTTAAGTAATTTTTTTGTAAATTTAGCATAAATTCTAAAAATAATGCTTTGTAACTTTTAAAATTTCTATTGAAGTTAAAAAAAATAATGATTCAGTTTAAAATGTGGATAAATTCTGAGTCATTTAAAAAAATAAATATTGAATTTGCTCTTACCGTTCCAAAGTTATGCCCAAAAAATCTAGGCAGATTAATTCTCATACCCAAAAAAAATTAAAAAATTATTTTATTTATTAGCTTTCAATTACATTTTCATTTTCATTGCTCACACAGTATATTCGGCGTAAATTCAATAAATTTAAATTAAAATGACGAGCGACTTGAACTTTTGCGTTTTTTTTCGGATGGATCTTTGCAAATGAGGAACCATCAATAGTCCGCCATCATTTGTTCATCCCACCAGCCTTTGTAACGTCTCTCAATTTCTTCCATTTCCTGGTGAAATATTTCACCTTGTTCATCTCTTTCGGAGCACAAGTTCGTGGTGATTTTAATTTAAATTTTTTACGTCGAATATACTGTGTGAGCAATGAAAATGAAAATATTGTCGTTCCACAAAATCCTTAATAAAAACTTTATTTTTCATCCGCTTTTTTTCAAAATAAGCTTAAAATATTGGTTATTAAATAAGCTATTTGGTAAAAGAATAAAACATTCCAGATATTCAATATAACGTAGGAAAAAATTGAATTGAAAATGAAAATTTTTAAAAAAAACGTAAAAAATAGGAAAATTTTGAATTTTGAGGTGCCATATCTCAGCGATTTCTTCTCAGATAGAATTTTCTAGGATATCGACGGAAAAGGCATTCAATTACCTTTCCATCGATATGGCATTTATCTCGATCGGACTTTTTGGTTGGACTCCACAAGGGTTTGAGTGGGGCCATACACCGAAAAAATTACTTAAAGGGTACTCAAATGAACAAAAATATTACCGAAACTTATAATATCTGCACAGAGAAGTAAAGTTTGAACAGTTTTCTTTAAAAAAATTGACTTAGTAACAAAGAAAATCGTGCTAATGGGCCGAGTAATGCGCAAAATTCAAAAAAAGTCGAGCAACCCCGATTTTTTGGTTAAATTCGATTTTAGCGACCTCTAAACCTCTTCCGAAAAATCTGAAAAAAATCACAAAAATACTTTACCCTATAAGCTTTCAAAAAATGCTGGGGGACCTATAAAAATCGAAAAAAATTTTTTTTTTGGGACACACTAATGTACATGCCTATACAGGTTGTTCGTTTGCATTTTATACTTGTTATTGGCCAAATATTTCCTTGTTCTGTATTTTGATTTAAAAAATATGGTCACCGTAGAAATAACGCTTTAAATGATTGCAAGGATAAAATAAATTTTCTTAAAATGAAAACCATTAAGCGTATAAATCGCAGCAATATGAGTTTTTCCAACCAAACGTTTGATCATATAATTAAACAATTTAAATCTCGATATAGTAAATGTAAAAGGTACCATGATCGTTTATTGGAATTAAATACTGAATGGCTAAATGCTCTCTCATTTGTTCCTCCACCAAATAAACGAGGTCGCAAGGAACTTTATTCGAAGATTGCAGTGAGAAAACTAAATCAAAGAAAACCAAAAGCATAAGAGTTAGTATTTCATTGCCAGTTTTGACTCATGCTACACAAATGAGTTTAAGAGCTTCTGGAAATGTTGAGACAGCAAAGCTAGCTAAAGAAATAACAACGTTAACACCTACAAGGGCTGCAAAATATAGAAAAAGCTTTAAGCAGGCTAAACCAAAACAACTAAGTGCAGAAGAAGCACTTAGCGTTTTAATAGAAGCAAAAGTAAATCGAAATAGTTATAGTATTATAAGAAGGGAGGCTCCGGAAAAATTTCCTTCGTATACTAAAGTTCAACAAGCAAAACAAAGGTGTTATTCCAAACGAGATCAAGTTAAATTTTGTGAAACTTCAGCACAAGTTAGTCTTCAAGGACTTTTAAATCACACGGTTAAAAGACTAGATATGCTGCCAAAAAAAAAGAAAAAAGAAAATTATCAAACTTGTTTTCAAAGTGGGGTTTTGATGGAAGCTCCGGACATAGCTCGTATAAACAGGCTTTTTATAGTTCTAATGCAAGCGACTCTTCAGTGATTATAACATCCATCGTACCACTTAAACTTGTTAGTGGATGTGAAATAGTTTGGAAAAATCCTCGTCCTTTATCAACAAGATTTTGTAGGCCTTTAAAGACAGAATACACCAAAGAAACAACAAGTGTATCTAATTTAGAAAAAATTAGGGTCGAGGATGAAAAAAAATCTTAAAGAAACGTTAGTTTTAGTTGGAGAAAATTTCTTAAAGGTTTATCACGATTTGTTTTTAGTAATGATAGATGGAAAAGTGTGCGACGCAATAACGGGTACGAATTCCACGCAAAAGTGTTATATATGTGGCGCTACAAATAAGATGTTCACCTCAGTTGACAGCATGATTGTTAGGGAAGTTAAAACAGACACTTTAGAGTTTGGGTGGATTCGATTTCTTGAGTGCCTTCTCCACTTATCGTAAAAAATTCCAATTAAAAAATGGAAAGCACGATCAGATGAGGACAAAAAAATTGTTGCTGAAACAAAACTACAAATTCAGAAAGAGTTTCGTGAAAGAACAGGTTTAATTGTTGACCAGCCAAAGCCGGGCTTTGGTAAGTCTAACGATGAAAACACCGCTAGACGTTTTTTTAAAAATGCTGAAATAACAAAAGGGGACCTCACACTAATTAAAAAAATGCACACAATACTAATTGTTATTTCATGTGGTCACGAGATTAATTTGGAAAGTTTTCGTAATTTCGCTCACAACACAGCAAAGTACTTTGTTGAAATATATCTCTGGTTTTGCATTCCTCCCACAATACATAAATTTTTAATTCACGGCCCGGAGATAGTACAACACGCGCTTTTACCAATAGGAAAATTATCAGAAGAAGCCCAAGAAGCAAGGACTAAAGACTTTAAAAACTACAGAGAGCATTTTGCTCGAAAATGCAGCTGGGAAAAGTCGAATAAGATATTTTTAATAGATTTATATTAAGTTCAGACCCATTTATATCGAGCATTAGCAGGCAATATGAACAAAAAAATTGTCAGAAGTCAGTTTATTACTATTACCAAAAATTTCTCAAGAAAATCGTGATGATGACAACAACAATGAGAGTGATAATAATGATGATGGTGATGATGATGATAGTGATTATGATAATGATGATACAGAAGAGAGTAATTGTAATGATGATAAAGACTATGATAGTTTAAGTAGTGAATATGAAATAGAGAATATTCAAATAAATTACTTTAATTAAATTAAAAAAATAAAAATCCATTAAAAAACGTTAGAAGTTTTGTTTTTTGCCTATTATCTCGTTAATAGCACCCTTCCTTAAATTAATCTCAATTGTAGGTATAAGCGAACCTACTGTGCGACGTAATAAATGTAAATAGCAAATTTATAAATAAATTTGTTAGGCTTTCATTGCAAGGCTGTATAAAAGAAGTAGTTTAAAGGAAAATTTAAAGCACATTTTATGCTTATATAATAAACATAGTTAACCCAAATTAACCTGGGGCACCCATATGGTAACGCACCTGACCGTTATATTAAAAGCTCTATAGAAAAGAGAATGTTGCAAATTTATTAAAAAAATTACTTCGATATCATCATATAAGCTTTTCGTAACATTTTAAGATAACATTGAGATCAGTCGCGTTCTGTGCTTGAGAGCAAAAGGTAGTTTTATAAAAAGTAAAAAAAAAAGTTGTAAAAATTGAAAAAAATGGATTATATGAAAAAGTAAGGCCTCCTTTTTGTTTTTTACGTAAGTAAAAATAAAAATATTGTAGCAGTTCTCTAATAAAACAACAAAATTTTATCTCAATAAAAGAAAATATTACATTTTTAACGATTTTAAGCGGTTTAAGTATCTGCGTTACCATATGGGTGCACTAGGCATTCCCCAGAAAATTTTTTTAAGTCCTTATATAAAAAAATTGTTGGGTTCTATACTGATTTTTTCTAGAAAACTTACGCTTAGCGAAACATTAGCCTTTCTGGAAGATTTGGATAGTGGCAGTGACGATTCTATTGGACAAATTTTTATTGAACCCCCGGAGAATGAAGTAGCGAAGACGATGCTAATGATGATGGAGAAGGAATTCCAGATAATGTGTGTGGGGCCCAACTTAAGTTTGGGTGTGAGGTTATCTTTAAGAGTGGAAAACATTTGGGATGTAATTCTGCTGATCTTATTGAAGAAGCTTTGAAGGATGTGACAT
The DNA here is from genome assembly GCA_963576795.1 of Metopia argyrocephala. NCBI lineage: Eukaryota > Metazoa > Arthropoda > Insecta > Diptera > Sarcophagidae > Metopia > Metopia argyrocephala. The sequence continues at coordinate 89,963,311 of OY756209.1, read as the reverse complement.
GCAACTCCGATGTTAATTTATTTATTGACTTACTAAATGCTAGTCTTACTACTTACAGACCATTTAGATAGCTTGGCGCCATGTGCGAACCTAGACCCCCTTGCTTTACTCCACTTTATGGTTTCAAAACGGCACCTTGTGCTAATGGTAGTTGATCACGTTTTCGCTAAACTGGCCATTTGACCTACCTATCTACGGTAAATATGATTAGAAATTTTCATGCCGAACAAAATATTTTCTTCGACGAAGGTACGATATCATAATTTGGCAGGCATGGTTGTAAGCAATATATAAAAGGGAAACCATTAAGATTTGGGTATAAGGTTTGGTCGCTATGCACAGCTCGTGGCTATTCAATTAATTTTGAAATTTTCCAAGGCAAAAATCCGCGGTCTAATATAAAATATGAGCAGTGCTTTGGGAAATCTGCCAGTCCTTTGGTGAGCATGATTGCGATTTTCCGAAAGAAGTGCAAAGTCTGCCATTCTCATTTTATTTCGACAACTTATTTATAACTTTACCTTTCCTGCACTACTTAAAAAATCGCGGAACTGGATTTATTCGGGAAAACCAAGTACCAAAAGATTGTCCTCTGTCTGATAAAAAATAATAAAAAAGAAAGAAAAGCGAGATTTTTGTAATTCTGTTTTTGCAGAGGATTTTGGTATACATATTACAAAGTGGAAAGATAATTCGGTTGTCTCCATTACTTCAGCAACTTTTGGCATACATGCTTTGAGAAATGTATTCGAAGGAAGAAAAAAAAATTCATGTTAAACATCCATATGTTGTGACTGAATATAATAAGAATATGGCTGGATTTGATGGTTTAAATCAAAATGTTAGCCTCTATCGCATTGGATATAGAGGAAAAAAATGGTGGAGCTGCATTTGGACTTGGTTGGCCGCTTCGTAGAAATGGAAACGGTTGTATGAGTCAAATTGATTTCCAGCGACAAATATAAATTTATTACTGCAAATACTATGGCAAAAAACCAAAAAAATGGATGTCCTTCGACTTCTAAAAGAGAACACGAAAATTCGGTACGTAGCCCTCTTAGATTTGATGGAAAAGATCATCTTGTAATACCAACTGTTAAAAAAACGATCTGCTAGAGAACTTTGTGAAACAGGTAGTCGTACGGCGTGCAATAAGCGCGATGTTGGCTTATGTGTAAAGTGTTTTGCAGTTTACCATACAAAAAACCATCTAAAAATGTAATATTATTAAAATATTAAAGAATAAAAATATAACTACAGTGGTGTGCAAAAAAATAGAGCCACCTTGATCTAACACTTTTCAAGCAAAAAATTATGTACAAAAATCTTGATAATTAATTCATTTTCTTTTACTTCACTTTAGTAGTATTATAAATGATGCAAAAATAATGGGAAAAAGAAAATCCAAAACTTAAATGTATTTATATTCATAAAATTCTTAGAAAACGTCAGATCCAGCCTGTACATAAAAATAGAGCCACAGAATTAAGTTACCTAAAATAAAGTTTTTTTATTTACTGATCGGTCTCATTCTCATTAATTATTGTTTCCTTACTTTAGTACTTCGTAGAATGGCCCATATTTTTAATAACGTCTGAGCAACGCTTTGGCATTGAGTCGACAAGCTTTTGGCAGATTTCTATAGGAATATTCTTCCACTCATCTTTAATTAAATCCCAAAGTTCATCTTTATTGGATGGATTTTTTCCTCGGAGACCTATTTTTACAATTTGCCAAAGGTTCTCAATAGGATTTAAGTCTGGCGACTGTGCCGGCCAGCTTAAAACCTGGACGTTATTGTCCTCAAACCAGTCTTTTGCCCGCTTCGATGTGTGTTTCGGGTCGTTGTCTTGTTGAAACACCCATCGAAGCGGCATTTATTTATTTATTTATGTATTTAACTTTTCTTAAAAAAAAATCCATGTAGAGTCTGATGGCTAAAACATTCCAGATCTTCAATACAACGTAGGAAAAAATGTACATGAAATAGAAAAATGTTTAAAAAAACGTAAAATATAGGCAAATTATGAATTTTGAGGTGCCATACCTCAGCGATTTCTTATCAGATAGAATTTTCCAGTATATCAACGCAGAAGGCATTCATTCATTTCCGTTGGACACCACAAGAGTTTGAGTGTTCCCATACACCGAAAAACACAAAAGTAGCGTTATCTAAAAAACGTTACTTAGAAAAAAATAATAACAGCGTTTTTCGTGCTCAGGAGGCCCCAATTAACTTATCTAGGCATGTGGCGTTCTTGGTATTTTTTGGCTGTAAACCAGTGTAATTTATATCAATTGTGATTGAAAAACAAAAGAGAATTTCTGTGAGTAGAGGCAATTTACAAGTTTATTTAGAATTTAAAATAAATAAATAAAAAAATAGACAAAGGGGAAATAATAATTGAAAATGTGCAATGTCATGAATGCCTGTATAATCTGGCATCAAAAGATTGTAAAAATGTGCAAAAAAAGGACGAAATTTGGGAAACAATTATGGTATTCGTTATGTATTCGTCGTTATTGTATTTTATACGACGAACTAATACAGAGAAAGTTACCTGACGAATTCGTCGAGGTTGGTGAAATTCGTCATTAGCCCCAATTGTGTTCCTAGCATTATTTGTAATACACTTATTTTATTTTTTTTAACGCAGTGTTTTTGACATTTTAGGGAAGAGATGATAGATTTTTGTTGAGTCGGTAAGTCCGGCAGCACCAGTTCAAATAAATACTTAAAAAAAACGACGCTTACGATCTATACCCATTTGAACAGCAAATTTACTTTATTTTAGTTTGCACAGATTCAATCGTGAGAACCCTTAATATAGAATTTTTTAAGTTTAAAGTTTCGTCACCATACTACATATATGTATATCGACGATGGAATTAAAGAACGCTGTAACTGACAAAACCTTAAATGTTCACCAGAGCCAAAAAACTTTCATAAATGTAGAACAAATACACTGGTATTTTTCATTTCGCAGACAGCGTAAGTGAACTTATTTTCAACGTAGAAATCTGGGACTTGGACCAATCGACGCGCATTTTTCTGCTGATAAAAATGATGCAAAAAACGTATTTTCGATTTTTTGTCAGTTACAGCGTTCTTTAATTCCATCGTAGATATGTATGTATGTATATATGTATATATTGCTAACTATTATAAATCTATTCTATGTATCTAATTTTTTTTTCTAGTTTTTTATTATCACTTCAAAAATGCTCCACTTTTTAAATAGAGTAAAAAATATAAAATAAAAAAACAGCTGTTCTCTGAATGTGATACAGTGCACGCTCGCTAATGTGAACTATTTAAAACTGGCGTTGTTCACTTTTACGAATTGTTCACATTTCCGAATACCGACAATTTTAAAACAGAATTATACCATATTGTCAACAAAAATCAATACATATTTATGAATTTTTTTTATTTTTAAAATAATATCAAATTATAATTAAATTTGTATATATTTATACGTATGAATATGTTCATAATTACACAACATATACATGTGATAGTTGGGTGGTAATTAGTGAAAGCTTTTAAGTTTAAATTTTGGTCTAAATTTTTTATAAACTTTATTTTGTCCAATAGTCTTCTTTAATATTTAAATCTTTAATCTAGTCAGACGTCAAAGCGAGTGGAAGTGTTTTGTTAAATTTCGTTGACTTATTATTAATTTTTGTAAAAAGAAATTGTTATTAATATCAAGTTAATAAATACCTTTGAATGTGTGGCCCTGATAGTGTTTTTGTATTCGGTTGTTGGCTAAACCATCATAAATCGCCAATATTTATAAATTTTAAAATTCAAAATAACATTATAAATTACCAAAGTGCTAAATAAGCAAAACAATAACAACTACATATTGCCATTTCTATAAAATAAAAAACAAAACAACAACAAGGCATAAACAAAATTAAATATAATTGCAACAACAACAAAACATAAAAAATTAAATATAATTACAATAACGAACATAATTAAAATACATTTACTTTCTTCCCGCCAAGAAGTGTTTTAAAATACAAAAACAATTTCAATATACATATGTTCATACATATATATCAAAACATTGAAAAATAAATAAACGAGACAATAACAAAACATAAACCAAATAAAAACAGTAACAACAATAGCAACACATCAAAAAAGAGAATTGGAAATATTGTGTCAAATTATTCATAATAAACAGAGCTCTAAATCATTATAGCTTAAAAGCCATTGCTTACAATTAACACGTTAATTTTAAAAATAAATATATTTAAACCATTTCATTTTCTTTAACCAATGTATACATTAAGAACAACAACTACGAAGAATAAGAAAAGTGTAAACAACAACAACACAAAATCAAAAAATAAAAACAAAAGCTCAAATATGCCTACAAATAAAAATAATATGTCCTCAGATGTGTTTTCAAACACACCAACGAATATGCGATTAAGAAATACACCTAGTGATTTAATCTCTGAATCACCTTTTAAAATGTTAAATTGTATTGATAAACGTTTCGATAAATTTACTCAACAAATACTGCAAATGATTGAAGCAAAATTCAAGGAATATAAAGACGAGCTCTTTAATGAAATCTTTGATAAATTAAACAGCCTTAAGTCTGAAGTTCAAACTATTGATGAAAGAGTTTCACGGTTAGAAAATTCTATCGCTGATATGAAAAAATTGGAAAATGAGGTACAAATCCTAAAAACTAAATTAAAACAACAAGAAAACCAATCTATTTCATCTGAACTACGGGTAAATGAGGTTCCTTGTATGGATAATGAAGACCTGGTCAGTGTTTTTTCTACGATATGCAACACCATTGGTACCACAATTCCTAGTATTAGGACGATACATCGATTGAACAGCATTAACAAACCCGAGCAAACTTCTAAAGACACAGTTATTATTGTCAAGCTTTGTTCTGCATATGAAAAAGGCTCTTTCTTAAAATCCCTTGCGCAGTTTAGAAGAAGAAATAAAGGTCACTCATTGACCCTTCGGGATATTGGTCTGAACTCAGATAATAAATTTTATATAAATGAAAAGCGTTGGTTATTTCCCTTATTATGCATATGAATAATAATTATGGTTCTAAGGTGAGTGCATATAACTTGCTTCGAGTCTTAACTAAGCAAAAACTGGGGCTAAACGTAGTGCATCTGAATGCTCAGAGCCTTTGTAACAAAATCGACGAATTTCGATATATATTTTCCTCATCTGATGTTGATATAATTTGTATCTCCCGTTAGATATTAATGATTCTGTTTTTAATCTGCAAGGTTTTAAATTATTTCGCTCAGACAGAATGGTTGTAATAAACGGAGTTGAAACAAAAGCTAAAGGTGGAGGAGTTGCGATATATGTCAGGTGTGGTATTAATTGTGCTGTAAAGATGAGAACGCTAGCTGGCAGTGATATCGAATACCTGTTTATTGAAATTATTACGAAGGATAAAAAAAAAATTCTGATTGGTAGTATTTACAGACCACACAGGGATATACAGAATGAGTCATTCATCAATATTTTGGAAAATTTAACTGTTGAATACAATGATATCATAATTCTTGGTGATTTCAATAACAATTTATTAACGAATAATCCTCTGATTGACCCAATGTGCTCATTAGGTCTATTTCCTATAAATACTGTTACGCCAACACATTATCATCGATGCTCTAACACCTTGATAGACTTAGTATTTGTAAATGACATATCTAAAGTCCTACTGTACGATCAAATCTCGGCCTCAGTCTTCTCTGATCATGATTTATTATTCGTAACTTATGATCTCGGCGTGAGTAAGAAACAGAAATATTTTGTTTATAGAGACTTCGAAAACATTGACTTCGACATTCTGCGGCAGAATTTGGATAATATTAATTGGAGCGGAATATTTTTACATGAAAACGTTAATGATCAACTCCGCTTCTTACAGAATAATATCAACTTTTTATATGAAACAACAGTTCCTCTAAAAACAAACCGAGTAACTAAAAATCAGATGCCATGGTTTAACATGCACATAAAAAAATTAATTGAAATTCGTAATATAGCTTATGCCAGAGATGGAAAAGATTCCAAACTCATGAACTTCGTGAAATATTCCAATCTAGTCGTAGAGCCGTTGTGAAGAGCATACAACACTCAAAGAAGTTGTGTTATGAGAGAAAATTTTCACAAGCTATAGATAGTAGTGCTAAGTGGAGAGAGATTCGCAAAATTGGAGTTGGAAAAGAACATTCTTCTTCATGTGAAGTGGATGTAAACAGCCTAAATCAAACATTTTTAAGCAATAATATACCACCACCGACCTACAACATTTATGATGATTTTTGCAGTGTTCAAGTTGAGAACACTTTTGAATTTCAATGCGTAAGCCAACAGGAAGTTCTGAGAAGTTTACTTAGCATTAAATCTAAAGCTGTCGGCATGGACGAAATTAATCCCAAATTTTTGAAATTAATATTATATAAACTTTTGCCTTTTATCACCCATATCTTCAACACGATACTCACTAAATCAGTATTCCCTGATGAATGGAAGAAGTCTAAAGTTACTCCGATACCAAAACAAAATAATGAGTTTAGACCAATTTCTATTCTTCCATTTTTATCTAAGGTTATTGAAAGTATTATGAGTAGTCAGATAAATAGTTATATAAGAGAGCAAGGTGTTTTATCTCATGTTCAATCTGGATTCATAAAAGGAAGAAGTTGTGTTACAGCTCTAACGGATGTGGTGGAAAACTTAAGAACCGATTTGGATAAGAACATGGTCTCATTTTTAATACTTCTGGATCACAGCAAAGCTTTTGATACAGTAGATCATTCCATACTGTTAAAGAAACTGGAAAAACTGTTTTGTTTTTCACAAACAGCCTGTAACCTTTTACGTTCATACCTTACAGGTCGATCTCAGATTGTTTCATATAATAATACACATTCTGAAAGCCTTTTTGTTAATAGAGGTGTCCCACAGGGATCCGTACTTGGACCGCTTTTATTTTGTATCTATATTAATGATTTACCAGATGTCATAGAACATGCCAAAATACATATGTACGCTGACGATGTTCAGATATACAAGAGTTGTGCTTTAAATGAAATTGACACATGTGTAAGCAATCTAAACTCTGATTTACTGAAAATAGGAAATTGGGCTAAAAACAATGGTCTTTGTATAAACCCCTCTAAATCGAGGTATATTGTAATCAATAGAAGTCACAGGAAAATAGTTACGGATGCTCAAATCAAAATAAATGATAATGCTATTGAACTCGTAAATTCCTCAAAAAATCTGGAAGTGATATTTAATAATAAATTAACTTGGTCCGACCATATTGCCTCTGCGGTTGGTAAAGCTTATGGCATGTTGCGAAACCTTTGGGCTGTAAAACATTCAACGCCTTTTAAAATACTGATGCTACTTGCAAAGACGTATCTGGTTTCAGTTCTTTTTTATGGCTGCGAAATATATGGAAATTGCGATGCAACTGACTTGCGTAAACTCAAAGTAGCCTACAATAATATTGCGAGATATATTTATAACAAAAGAATGCGTGATTCAATATCTCATTTCTCGTACCAAATTAATCAGATGAGTTTTGAAAATCTTCTGAAATTCAAAAATTTAATTTATTTACATAAAATAATTTATACTGGAGAGCCCAATTATCTTTTCAAAACCCTAAAATTCGGTAGATCGGCTAGAGGATTAACGTTACTTCAACACAAATATAAAACTGCATTTTCTTAACGTCATTTCTTTATTCATTGCACTCGTCTTTGGAACCAAATCCCATGGAAAATTCAATTAATTTGCAACGCGAAAAGATTTAAAATAGAGCTTTCAAAATATATTGCTTGCTTATAATTTTAGTAGAATGTTTAAATGTGATGTACAAGAATTATTTTGATTTTCAATTTTTGTTTAAATTATATTCTTTTTAAATTTTATATACTTTTAAATTGGTTTAATTACTTTTTTTTATATAATTAAATTACTTTTTTTTTGTTATTTCAACCACTTAATTTTTAATGTTTGTATTTAAAAATCTTTCTCATACTCATTAGCACTTTAAATTATAAGATACCCATCTTGTTGTGCTATACTCTACGATAAATAAATAAATAAAATAAAAAAAAATAGTGTATATTATAGTTGTTTAAGGAATATGTTTGAAAAAAATAAGAAATTAAAGTCTGTAAACGCTTCTCTCTCTGATAAAACAATTTCATAAGAATAAACACACATGTGGCTATAAAAACTAAAACTGAATATTTACTTCTTTATATGTTTAGCATATTTGAATCACAAATCAAGCATGACACATAACTGTAAATAGCAAAATAACGGAAAAAATTAAAAAAAAAAATTGTATATAAAACAAATTTTAATGTATACATACATACATATATGTGGATATTTACATATTTGTATGTACTGCCTTATCTAGCCATCTACCAAATATTGATAACATATTTGTTAATGCCTAAACTAGGTAGGACACTTGTTAAAAAATATATGTATGTATTAACAATTGAAGCATAGGCAAGAATAAGGTCATGTAAAACACCTTTTTCAAAACAAAAATTTTTTTTGTATAATATTATTGAGCAGTCCATTTTCTTCTATTCACAAAAAAAGTTTTAAAATACGATAATTTTCATGACACTAATTATTATTAAACTCTAATTTTTTTTCTTGTTTTCTCAAACGACAGAGTTTCAATTCCAGCTAAGAACAAATTTTATTAAATAAAATTTGCGGTTTTTCTAAATTATAACTTAAAAAATAAGAGGTTCTTCCTCCCCCTCCAAGAAGTCCATCTTCAAGAAACCGCTCCCTGATATTTCCAGTCTATTCCACTAGAAATTAATGATCAGGAGTACAGCGCCACCTTCTGAAAAGATAACAGCTAACTTACTGAAGACACTCACTACTCACATTCAGCATCCTCCGAGAGATGGGGCAATTGCTGTTGATCATTCAAGGGTGAAGGTACAACACTGCCCCTTGAGTGATCAACTTGACAACAACTAGTCAACATCACCAAAAAATCTATCTATCCAATATTTTCAGTATTACAGTGTCAATTTAAGTAAAAATGGTATTATTTCTAATAATATTGGTATTAAAATTATAGAATAGTTACAGAATATTATTTAAAAATTGATAAAAACAAACTGTTATTTTTTTTTTATTTGTTAATAAATAAACTGCGAACAGTTAAAAAAAGTAAACGAACATTTTACTAAATGGGTATGTATATAAAAAATGTCTATTAATATATTTGGAAATGAAGAACAAGTTTAATTTCTTGTAATCTTAGTGCTTTTCTCAACTATAATTCAAAATTAGGAATTTAGAAGATTCAAAATTTTGCAGTAAAAAAGTTTTCAGCTTTTTTGTAAGTAGAAAGAACTTGGTTATTACGAATTTTATTTGACAAATGATTGTACTCATACAGTCCAGTATAACTAATTCTTTGTTTATTTAATTCGAGGCGACATCTAACAATGCTAAATTTAAGGTTTGCCGTGTATTCCTTTTGGTGTGAACTAGGTTTTACCTAAACTGCATTGAATTATTATTAGTTTGCATACTTTTAAAAACGTATGTTAAGGTTTTATAACTCTCTGGCAGGAAGAACATATTTTGCAAAATTCTTTCATCTCTGGGCTTACATATATTGTTAAATCTTACATATAACTGAGTTCACCGCTGCATCATATTCAATTTGAGTTTTTAAAATTTGTGGAAATTTATATTTATAAAACAAATTTATATCGTCAGCGTACGTAAATAATCTACCGTTAAAATTAATATTTATTACATCATTGATGAAAACTTTAAATAATAGTAGTCTAGGTATACTGCTCCACAAGAATACATACATAATATAATCAATAATATTTACAACGGAGCCCTCAGTTTGGTTGCCTTCGATATAAAATATTACTGTGTTCCCGCTAGAAAATTAGTCAGCAATAATTTTTTCAAGAATTTTATCTACAGCAGATAACACAAATATGGGCCCAAAATTTACAATATTATTTGATCCAACGATTTTAGATATAGAAACGTTTTAATTTTGAAGATAAATCTTATAAATCACTAAATATGATTGCTCCTTACTAAATTATGAAAAATAAGAATAGTTCTTTTTTCAAAAAATTTCAGATTTAAGACAAAGATATTTATGAGTTGGGTTACCCATGCTATCAAAGTTTGTACTACAAATTATAATCCTTCCACATTTTTCAGGAAATCGTCGTGGGGGAGTTTATGTTGTCTATCCGCCATTTTATATATTTCGAATTAATGATGCCACTTTAAGTTTTTGACACCAAAATTTTTAAAATCTGCAATCCGTTTTCGGCTATTTATTTCCAAAACTGGACGAGATATCCGAAAACGGATTGCAAAATTAAAAAATGTAAGGTTTAAAACCTAAAGTGGCATCATTAATTCGAGATATATAAAAAAGCGAATAACTCGCAGATGCGAATGCTTGTGCAAACATTCGCAACATCTCTACTATACACAATGCATGTTGTTGTTGTATTAGTCAAATTCTGATCGTGTATGGTTCGCTTATATCTCTACTGTGGGAATTATATCTTTGCATACAAATACCGCACGAGCCATATTGCTCCCATTTATGCCGCGTAATCTTATATAACTATGTTAAGTAATATAGAATAAATACAAAATTAAGGATTGATTTAGATTTATCAAATCCATAAAAATTTGGTATAAAAGCAAATCCTATTCTCTTATAAATCATAGATCAAGTTTCGAGTGTAATATACTTGTGCTACTAGATCTAGATACAGAAGTAGATTGACAGCCCATTTTACAATGACAAAACAAACAGTCATTGAGCGAAAGAAAAGCACACGAAAGAAAGATATTTTGGCTTTCTGATTATAAACAAAAACATACAAATACAAACAATAAAGGTAATAATGTAAACAAACTTTGACATTTTCAGGTTTGTTTACATAAAATCAGCCTGAGAGATGCAATGACCTGTATTAATGGGCCTTGGCTTTTTCTATGTCTTTCTCCTGTTCTTACTAGTCACCATTTTTCTTTTTTACGTATCGAAAAATTAAAGTGTGCCATTTAAAAAATTTAACGAATTTCTTTAATAAGAGAAAATAAACTACTCTTTTGATTGTGAAGAAATGCAACTCTGTTACAAAAAATATCTGTTATAAATATCTTCCACATGTCATCCAACGTTTAACACATATTAATCGATCTTCTAAGCAAATTGCATTGTGATTGGATCAGTTTCACGTTGTAATTGTAAGGTGTATGGGCAGCTTAATGATACCACCTGTTATTTTTTTATTTGTTAGTGTTTCTCATATAAAAAGACGAATGTCAAAAACCATTCGTGTTCTATAAACAGGCTGATAAAAAATGTCGACATAAAACCAAAACAAAAGAGTTGGATGTGTGCGTGTTCCTTTGGAATGTAAAAAAAAGTAGTACGCATGAGAATTTTTTTACGGGAATCGGCATAATTTCGTTGGCTTTAATCTCTTTGTATGCATCTATTGTACAGTGTGTGATTGTATGTGTATACAAATATTTCGTGTTTTCATCAAACGAAAGCAAAAAGACAAGTGATTCATTTTGACATTTGCCTTCGTTGCATTCGACATTGTGAAATTGGTTTTTGTATGAAATTCATTACGTTTTTCTCTTTTTTTTTTATTATTCGTTTTGTTCGCACACAATTCTGATGTAGAGAAACCAAAATACAACTTTTTTCGCCCAGCAAGCGAAAGACAGCACTCACTCGACATTGTGGAATAGGCTGTAAAAATTATTTTAAGAAAATATTTCCAATATATACTAAAGATTTAAATCTAAAAAAAAAGTCACACCTCTTTAGTTTAAAAAACTTACACTTCACACTTACTTATTCAGAGACGAACAAGGTAATCCCTTTGGTAATACTAGTAGTTTGGATGGGTAATAGATAACTTTAATGTGAAAGTTATATATCTACAAAATAAATTAATACATGCAGCATAGGTACATATTTTGATAATTTTTTACTCCTATTTCGTAGATTATATGTATGTATGTATGTTGTACGTATATACATTCATATAAGATGTATGAATGAATTTCCTCTAAAATTAATTGATTTCACTTCACTTTTTTTTAATTAGTTGAATTAATAATTTTTTAATTTCAATACGAGTATTAATAATACTTCTTATTATTATCCCAACACATATGATTATTTAGGTTTTTGTGTACTTGATGTAGGTATATTACTTTTAGTTGTTAGGTACATACTAGTATCAGTATTCTAAACGATAAATTGATTTGTTTCGAAAGCATTAATTATAAAACTTATCACTTTCGCAGAAACCAATTAAACTAATATGTGATAAAGTTCGCTATCATATTTGTAATAAAAAATATACATTTTTGGACACCTGAAGCATAGGTTTTATACAAAAATAACTTTTTTTTTTTAATCTACATACATACATATATACACAAAAATAGTATGTAAATACTCGTGTATACATACACATATACCAAAATTTGTGAGTATTTACGTTTACTAAAAATATATATACATATATTTATAAAATAAACCGCTTATACGATATACATACATATGTAGTATGTACGAGTAGGTGATTGGTTGACTATCTGAGTCATCACCATACATAAATTAAAATCTGGGCACATGTTTACAGAAACGATGAGTAATGGTTACCGTGGAAAATAGAATCCACAAAGTCAAATGTGCCATTTTCAGCACTGCAAATTTTCACAGCAAAATACAGGCATAGTAAGGGGTGTATGGTACAGCAAGGTTTCCCAAATCAAACCAGCAAATTGCGCTAGTCAACACATAAAAATTGCAGGTTGTTTTTATTTGTTTTCGTTTAATTTAACTGTGCTAATTAAGAAAACAACAAAATTTTTTTTTAGCAGCTCTAGTTTTAAGTACGTGTACTCATAGATTAAAAATTATTACAAGAGTATAATTGTTTTACTCACTTTATTTAAAACAACAACAGCGAAGATTAAAATAAACAAAATCTCCGCAAAGACCACAGCAGTAATCAGCCATCACAGGTATGTCCTACCTCCCTTGGTAACTTTCTTCCTGTTGAAATAGATCCAAATGAGAATGCAAATAAGGTAGTTTAATACTTATCTTGCACTCAAGATGTTTTAACTTTTAACACGTTCCCTGCCACGTGTACCGAAAACGGTACACACGCAGCCTCATTTGTACGCCAAGCTTTTCTTTTTTTTAATTTAAAAAGTTTTAATCGAAAATTTTTTTTATTTCAATTATCCAATGCGAAGTAAATTTAATTTTTTATTGTTATTTTGCGCATTTTGTCCTTTTAGTATCTATAATTATGAAAATAATATACGTTCTTTCGAAAACGAGAAAAAAATATGTATATATAGAAAATTATTAAAGTGGTTACCGTGCGCCGAAAATGGCACACGTGGCCTAGAAATGACAACTTCTCATTTACAACTTGGCAGGGAACATGTTAAACAACTAAAACCAATTAGCTGTATGTTTTTAATTAAAAGATGTGTACCATTTTTTAAATCTGCTGCTGTAAGTGGTTTGTTTTTGTTGCTCATTTTGGGATATGCGAATTTAAAAACATATGCAAATATTCGTTGCATTTTTGTAAAAGAATTGTGAAACTTACACTGTATTACAAAGTCTGTTAAAGAAACTGTTGTTAATATTGTTCGGCGTCTTTCTGGTAGCTCAGTTAAAAATTCCACATTTGAAGGCCATTTGGATGGCTCAAGGCATAAAAAGTGTGGTCCATTAGTCCATAAAGCACAATTAAGTAGGTCTTTAGGTGATGCGCCTCTTGAAAGTATATCGGCAGGGCTTAAATTTGTTGGAACAAAATGCCACATCATTTTATCTGTGATTGCCTGTATGCGAGAGACTCTGTTTGAAACGAAAACATTAAAGTTTGAGGGCTGCTCTCGAAGCCATGAAAGAACGACCATCGTATCGAACCAACAATGCACATCACAACTGAATGGTAGCGTTTTAACTACTTCCTTGACAAGTTCAGCTAGGAGATACGGAGCAGAGAGCTCAACCTTTGGCACTGTTAGACTTTTCAGTGGAGCGACCCTAGATTTAGAGCATAACAATTATGACATGACGGTGCCTTCAGTCTGCGACCTTATATAAACGCATGCACCATAAGCAGATAGGCTGGCATCACAAAATATTAAATAAAATTAAAACACAACGGGGAAATTTAAGGTACTCAATAGATTCAAACTGCGAAATGTATTCAAACCATGATGAATATAAATTTTGTGGAAGACTTTCATCCCACTGCAAATTCAGCTTTCATAAATGTTGCATACAAATTTTTGCCTTGGTGATAATTGGGCAAATTAAACCTAATGGGTCATATAAACGAGCAATTGATGAAAGAATAGAGCGCTTCGTAACAATTTTACAATTATCAATCGGGTTGAACGAAAAGATAAAATTGTCTTCATTAGGATTCCAAATTAGACCAAGAGTTTTCGTAATATCAGTGCCATCATCAAATTTTAAAAACTTCTCGCATTGCTCTGGCGGAATGTCTTTCAAAACAGATGGCACATTTGAGCACCATTTTCTTATTAAGAAATTACCTCGTTTTAGTAGAGCATCGACCTGTTCTCGAATTTCTTGCACCTCTTCAATGGAATCGCCACCAGACAACATGTCATCAACATAAAAATCTTGTTTTAAAATCTTTGCACCTATCGGAAAATTAGCTTCTTCTTTTTTTGCCAGTTGTTGCATTGCTCTAATAGCCAAGAATGCGGCAGGTCTCGTACCATACGTCACTGTATCTAGGCTATATATTTTGATTTCGTCTTTTTCGCTGTTTCTCCATAGAATACATTGAAGATAGTTGTCTGGATAAGAAACACGCACGCATCTGTACATCTTACAAATGTCTCCACTAAGAGCAACTTTGAAGCAACGATATCTTAGGAGGGTGTTAAAAAGTTTGGGCTGTATAGTAGGCCCAGTACACAATATGTCATTGAGAGACAAACCAGATATAGTTGTTGAAGAGCCATCGAATACGACTCTTAATTTGGTTGTTGTGCTGTCGAGTTTACGTACGCAATGGTGTGGAAGAAAATATTTCTTTTTGGCAACCTGTGAAGAAATTAGTGACATATGATTTAAAGAAATATACTCAGCCATAAATTCCGCATATTGAGTGTTAATTTCAGGATTTTTTCTAAATTTCTTTTCCAAGCCTTTAAACCGTTGCAAAGCGCTGTTATACGAATCACCAAGTGCATACCTTCCACCTTCATCTATTTCAGGTAACCGAACGGAAAATGAACCACAATTAAGACGGGCTGTATTTTTTAGAAAATGATTTTCGCAAAAAATATCTTCATCTGAGATGAACTCGCTGCTGCTGAAATTATTCTTGACCTCCCAGAAATTTTTTATTACACAGCACAATTCATCATCTTGTTTGTCGTTAGAAGTTACTGCTAGAGCCCACGAATGACGAGAATGATGACTGCCGCCAGCAACCACCCAACCGAGCAAAGTTTTTTGTAAAATGGGTAGATTTTCAGATACTTTGATTTGTCCAACAGACATTAAATCGAAAAACAATTCAGCTCCTATTAAAATATCGATACGACCACTTTTGTCAAAGGATGGATCAGCAAGCTCTATATTTTTGGGTATTTTCCACTTTGCTTTATTGTTGAAAATACTTGGCTGATAATTTGTTATGTTGGGAACCACCATAGTCTTCAAACAAGTTGAGTAGTTTCCATTCCTGGATTTGATGACTATATCAACTGACTTATCAATAGCAATACTCCCCTCGCCTATTCCAGACATAGTGACATATGACCTACTGCATTTGAGATTTAGGCAATTTGAGAAACGATTTGTAATGAGGTTGAGTTGAGAGCCGAATCTAGAATTGCACGGCATGGCATAAAAACTCCAAATTTATTTTTTACCATCACTATAGCTGTCGCAAGGAAAATATTAGTAATGGGTGATGTATTTTCAGAAATTAACACCTTTTGGGTAGATTTGTTGTCCGCTGAGGCACTATCAATATGCAACAATGTATGATGCTTCAAGGAGCATTTACGGCAAAAACTAGAGGGGCAATTTTTAATCATGTGACCTTTCCGTAGACAGTTAATGCACAATTTTTTAGCTTTTATTTCTTTAAAACGTAGTAGGGGCGATAGATTTAAAAATTGTGAACAGGTACTTACAAAATGCTCTTTGGAGTCACAAAATGAACACAATTTGCTTTCAGATGCAGCCGAAACGTGAACATGTTGATTTTTTGAAATAGAAGGTTTTGCGGGCTTGCCAACAGAATTTTCGCAGTTTTCAGCCATGCGACATCTTTTTTCTAAAAAAGCTGACATTAAGGACCAAGTCGGGAATTCATTTATAGGCAGGCCTTCTTCCCATTTAATAAGCGACCTTGTGTCTAATTTTGTCGTTACTAAATGAATTAATAATCCATCGGCAATTTGTTTTTCAGTACCAATCGACTGCATAGCACGTAAATGTGCATTAAAACCATCACTTAAGCGACGTAAGCTAGTAGCAGAGACAAATTTTACATCTTTTAGAGCAAATAATTCCTTGATGTGCGTTTGAAAGTTTAGCAGCTGGTTATCAAAACTATTTTTTAGCAGTGACAGGGCTTCTTCATAATTACCTTCAGTTAATTCTAGTGATGCGATTGTGTCAAGAGCGACACCTTCTAAATTTGAGCGTAAATAATGAAACTTTTCAAGCCTGCTTAACTCGCAATTATCATCTATAATTGTTGAGAACAAAGAAAAAAAGTTTGGCCATTCTATATATGAACCACTAAATTTAGGCAACTGTATTTCAGGAACTTTAGTTTTGCGAAGTGTTGCTGAAGACGGGGTCTCATCAAGAGAAAACTGACGAAATGTCGATGAATGCTGGGCAGAACTATCTTTACGAGTCACAGTAATTTGGCGAGTTAGCTTAGACTTTACCTCGAAATATACCGACAAAAATACCATGCTATCGCTTGTTGTTGATGCGCTGCATTCGTATTGCTCTATAATTGTTTGTGCCTTCTTGTACTCCCTGTTGATTTCTTCGACATAGTCCAGGCGAACTGTAAGCTCTGTCTCATCATATGCCTTTGTTTGCGATGTCGTCAAATCTTTGTTTAAGTCCTCCATTTGCTTCAGTAGATAAGCAACATTGATTCGTCTTGAGTAGAAGACTTATCCACGTTACTTGTTGACATTATTGAAAAAATATATATTTTATTTCAATTGACCGATTATAATTATTAATACCCGAATTGATATTAATTTCTTTTTTGAATTTTATTTAATTTTGGCACCCGAATTGGTGTTAAATTTCAAAAATAAAATGACCGACAAACGATGTAATTATCAATAACCGAATTGATATTGATTTTTACGGGAAAACGCGATAATTACCAATATCCGAATTGATATTGATCTTAAATTAATCACGTCGGGGTCACCAATGTTTTGAGCTTACAATAGTTTTTGCAAGCTAGTGCAAATAAAAAGCGAAATAAAAAACCGAAAACGAATTAATTTACTTTAACACAACTTTATTAGGTGAGTGCAGTTAAAAGAATGCACAGAAAAATTAAAATTTAATATAAAATAGGTAAAGGGCTACAAAATATTTAACTGTTTATTCATACATATCTTTGTTAATATGTATACATACAAACATACATATTTGTCATACATAAAGTGCAGTCGACGTATTAATAAAAGGTCTCCAATTTAATCTATTAATATGTACATATGTACGATTGAATATGAAAAAGCAAATAATAAAGAAACAACAACGTAACGAAATTTATTTTATGACAAATATGTATGTTTGGCTGTAAATAGGAATTTTAACTGAACAGTTAGGTATTTTAATAAGTCTGTTTCTTTACTCTACATTGGGCTCCCGCGGGATCCCAATTTTACCAAAAAGCGTTCCCGTACACAAAATTTGGGTAAATGAGAGACATTTTGAGAGAGTAACATTCTTCTTCTTCATGCACGAAATAGCCCGTACTTTTTCTTTGGGCTAGTTTGTGCAAGTAAACAAATAATCAGCTGTTTAAAAAATAATAGAAAAATGAAAGGTTCAAAAACTAAAAATAATTTCAAAAGATGAATTAAAAAATATTTATAAACCTGCAGTGAAAGGCTTATAGTATAATATAATTCAATATTTATATAAAAAAGTTTATCTTTGCCTTAGTTAACATGTATAAGTCGAATTATTGTCGTTTATTTTTGCGAAAGTACATGTTCAATATGCGTGTGTGTGTGACATAAAGTTGTGTGTTTTTCATATTTTAATGTGAATGGGTAAAATATTTGCTTTTTTGCGTTCCCGTACTTTTGGGCAAATTTGTCTCTTATTGAGAGAAATGATTGTTTACTCTCTATTTCCCGAACTTTACCCAAAAAGTAAAGAAACACACTTAATATTTTAGGCAACAAAAAGAATAAGTACAATTTTAAGAAAAATAATGATGTTATGAATGATGTTTATAGAAAAATAATGATGTTAATTTAAGTATAGGCAAAATAAAGTAACAGCACAAAATAAAACACCGGAATTTTTTTTTTTGGTAAGTATTTGAAATGTTTTCTTTCATAATATGTAAAAATAATAGAAAATCAACGAACAATTTCGTTGAAATGTTTTCTTTCATAATATGTAAAAATAATAGAAAATCAACGAACAATTTCGTTTTAATTGAGATTTTTGTGAAGACGGTCTTAGGAACTTAGTCGAACAATGTTTGTTGCAACGTTGTATACTGAAATAATAAGTAAACGACATTACCATTTGTCTGGAATAGCGACTAAGAAATAGCAGATGACAAAAATGTCAACATAAAGAGAAAAAAATCATCTTTGCCGTAGAGCAAAACAAAATAAACATACTTCATTGGGTGATCAGGAAACCGCGGATTTTATGAACTCAATAGAAGACATTGATGGTTTGGAAGATCTCGATGATGCCATTGAAGATGAAATCATGTCTGAAGGCATAAATGAGATAGAGTTCAGAGGTATTGGATTCATCGTTGCTTACAAATACAGTTAACTTACCGGTCAATGTAAGCAATTCTAGTTTGAACACCATTAGTGTTGAACCACTAGATTCAAAATCAAAACAAAATAACCTTGCATTAGAGTTTTCTGACATTGCTTTCCCATTAAAACAACCGAAACCAGCGAGTTCTTTTAAAGCGTACAAAAGAGCACGTTCACTATTACCGATTACACTAGTTTACAAAATGAAATTTTTTTCATGTACATTTGATAAGATGTGATTTTTCTTATGTATTTTCTTCCGCTGAATTCAAAAATCAAAGATAAATTTTTTTTATTTAACAGTTTTTGAGATATGGTCATTTTCTCATTTTTTCGACCTTTTTTCACTTGACAAATTATATCTCGAGCTAGATATGTCCTATTGGGTCGTTCTTGGTACCAAATGGAAGGTATTGAGATGACGAACAAATATTTATAACTGGATCTCTGGTAAAGCGGTTCAAAATATATTGATGAAAATATGGCACATTTTCAAAAAAATCATATTTTACAGTGAAAAATAAAGTGCCATATTTTCATCAATAATTTTGAACTGCCAATACCAATCAATTAAATTAATTGCTTCTATATGAAGTGGTGGTAATATAAATTGATTCTGACTAAAAAATGGTGGATTTACTACATCTTGTTAACCAACAAAAGCTGATTTCCTCAGTAGTCACACCTTTTAGTCAAATGGTTTTTTCTATCACGACTGTCCCACAAACATATGAAACACCAATATTTAGTATAAATTGTCTGCTGTCCTAGGATGTAATTTACCATTTTCAAACCTACTCGTACACAAACTTTTTAACTATGTTCATCGTACCAAAGGCTATACTTATAATGATTTATATAAAGATGCTGCATTACCGTACATTGTCTTGCTTTCACCTACTTTTACATATGGCAGTACGGCTACGGCCAATTTTTATTCTCAGAGGATTGATTAATCTGAGAGAACTTCCCAGCGATAAAGAAATCAAAGTACTTACCCAGCGGGAAAAGATTGATTACCTTATTTTACAATCAATTAAATAATATTCTATTACTTCAGAATTTAATACTTTTGGAATCGAGAAGGTAATTTCATGTGGCACCAAAGTAAATATTGATTATCATGTGTATTCCCACATCTTCAGAAGAAGGATGTTATTCTTTGTGCGAATATTTGTTTGTAGATTTTTTTTTCATAGTTAAAAAATTCGTTATTTTTACTCAAACACAAAATTTTTTTATTAAAAAATGCGAAATTTAAAATTTTACACGAACATGTATTTTGATAAAACGAACCAGAATTAATAAAAAAAACTCAATATTGTAATTTTGTGTAGTTACGTCCGTTTGCATTTAATATGACGATATGTATATATTATGTGTAAATTACATAGAGATATAATACATAATGGTTGTATATTAGCAGCTCTTCGGGAATACTTGTTTGACCATTCACCATTTTTGTCACCAATGCTTTTTGTATCTCTTTTATATTTATTTTAAAACTTAAATGTTTGCAAATTTTTTTAATATGAACATCATCAAATTAGGAGTGTATTAATAAGAACGCAATTACAGGTGCATTAAAATAGTAAATAGTAAAACAAGTATTTATTTATAAGGTGGAAATTAATTTATTATTAATAATTTAATGCATAACATATCGTCGCAAGAATTAAAGAACGCTGTAACTGACAAAACAAAGCCATACATACAAGCCATTTCATACAGAGCCAAAAAACCTATATGAAAGTAGAACAAAGACACTGGTATTTTTCAAAACGCAGACAGCGTAAGTGAATTTCTTTTCATCATAGAAATCTGGGACCGGGACCAATGGACACGTATTTTTTTCTAATAAAAATTATGCAAAAAACGTATTTTCGATTTTTTGTCAGTTACATCGTTCTCTAATTCATGCGACTATATGTATACATATATGAAAGTAACGATCTTTTATTATTTTAGAATCCTTGATAGAAAAAAATCAAATGAGCCCTCCGCTTACATCGTAAGTGGAGTTGTAATCTGGGCATATTAAATTTTTGCACTTAAAGTTAAAATGAAAATAAAGAGTCTGTGTTGAAACAGTAACTGACTCTGCCTCTTTGTTCTATTTTCATAAAGGTTTTTTGGCTCTTGTGAACATTTACGGTTTTGTCAGTTACAGCGTTCTTTAATTCCATCGACGATATACTTCTATAGAGCATTTGTTTTTGTTTTTACCTTATATGTAAAAATTAAAAACACCGAAATTAAAACTTCACATACGATGTAAGCGGACGAGTCAGTTACTGTTTCAGAATAAAATTTGTTTATTTAATTTTTTTAAATAATAAAATGCCGTTATTTTCAATACATATATAAAATACAAGTGGAACAAAAAATATTTTTGCAATTTAAATTAGTTCAAAAATCATGACGCAGAGGAAAAGTGGTTTTTAAAAAGTGTTTTCGTGATTTGTATATTTTTAATAATAATTATTATAACTATTAATATACATACATAATTAAAATTGTTAAAAGAAAAATAATGGAAGGCTTTTTTTAAAGAAATTTAAAGCGGTTAATAAATTATGCAATTTTGGTAAGTTTACTTCAAAATTGCTATATATTTATATACATATGTAAGTGTTTGTATATACCAATTTTTATGTTTTAGAAGCCCTAATGGAAGAGGCCTATACCATTGATATGTATGAAAAACAATTACAACACTACACTCTAAAACTTTTCGCAAAATTTAGGTTCATATTATGTCTATATTGATGTTGAAAATTTGTTGTTGTTTAAAATTATACAAATTTCCGTCTTAATTAAAAAAAAAAAAAAATACAAAATTTACACAAAAAAGTAAATTTGCTTTAAAAATTGCTTAAGTTTAAACAAGTTATGCTTAAATTTACTAAATAATGTTTAATATTAAGCAAATTTGTTTAAAATCAGTTACAAAATGTATAAAATTAAACACTTTTGCCTAAAAATAGTTATAATTTTATAATATTGAGAACATTTGAGTAAAAACAGTTGGAACATGTGGAAACAAAGCGACGAAAAAAGAAGAAGTATTAATTTGCAATAAACAGTTCAATAGTCGCGTCGTATTCTGAAATTTTTTTTTAAATTAAATTTTCAGTGGCTGCAGCATTTATATATATAAAAAAAGTGTTTTGTATTCA
Source organism: Metopia argyrocephala (assembly GCA_963576795.1). Lineage (NCBI taxonomy): Eukaryota > Metazoa > Arthropoda > Insecta > Diptera > Sarcophagidae > Metopia > Metopia argyrocephala. The sequence goes on along the minus strand of OY756209.1, from coordinate 89,940,940 downwards.
GCTGGTGGTATTTATTGTAATTTATAAATAGTTTTTAAAGTATAATGTGTATATAAATTATTCACAAAAAAATGTTTGTGTACAAAATTTGTAGAAAAAATTTCAAATTTAAAGTGTAAGGTGTATGTAATTATATGTAACTTATTAAAGGATAAGAGAGTTATGGACATATGTAAATATGTATATGTATTGTTTATATATTTATAAGTATATATGTATTAAATATCTGCAATGAATGTCTTAAATGGCATACCAAGACATTCACTTTAATAGTGAATGCGTAAAATATTACATTCGCTACCAATAAAACAAACTAGTACTTTTACGATCATTCATTTCGAAACAAAACATCAAGACATCAAAACATTTTATAAGCAAAACAAAATTACTACCTTTCAGAGTACATTGAAATGAGTACTCATTGCTGTTTTAAATGAAAAAAACTCTTTGGTTATGTTTGTGTGTGAATAGGCTAGTTGCGTACATACAATAGGGTGCCTCACACATTTTAAAGTACTTACATTTACATGGATTTGCATTACAAATTTAAGAAAACCTTTCAATTTTTTTTGATATGAAATATATTTACAGGCCAGAAGCAAAAGAAATTAATTAAACTTTTTGCAACAAAAAAATATTTATTTTTCAATAAATCATCTATATAAACATAAACCATATGCAAGGTAAAACAATTTTTGTGCACTGCCCTAATAAATGTTTTTTATCTCAAAAGAAAAAAACTTACGGTGTATTCAGTCATAGCGAAACTCAAATTGTTGTTGTATTAGCAAACGAAAAAAATTGCCACGATCCTTCTTCGTTAAAAACTCATTAGCTACTGAATTGATTGAAAGCTACAGAACAGGTTGCCGTTTAAACAATGACAATGCAGTGGCGATGCGATGAAATAAAAAAAGTATTTTTGGCTTGGTATACTTGGTGTACTTCAAAACATTTCCAGAAAGCAAACAGAGTTTATAATTCATTGCGAAATAGCAGGTAGAGTATTGTGTTCGTTTGCTACATATCAAGTAGAGTATTGTGCTTGGTTTTCTTGTTACAATACTCATTATTTTATTAGTCATTGCAAAAAGTACTACGTAATGGAGTGCAATGATATAAAACAAATGCGGAGACGCATAAATGAATGTCTTGATGCAGCTATTTAATATGTATATAGTTTATAAGATTTATAACTTTTAATAAATTAAATACTGTAATTAAAAATATGTATTGTAGACATTTTCATTTAAGGAGTGTTGAAAATAAATATATCAAAAGGGGGAAAATTAAAATATTTAAACATTTTTTGTTTAATTTCAGACATATTTTGCTTAAAAACAAACAAAATGTCTAAAAAAATTACATGCTTAATTTTAAGTCGAAAACAGTCTGTAAAGTGTTGCTTACTATTATCGACTTAATTTTCAGCAACAGTGGTTTAGAGTGTATTTTAAAACCTATCAAAACAGATTTTATGCAAATAATAGCAAAAAAAATTGCAATTAATAATTATTTTATATTTATGTTATTATATTTTCTATATATTTATTATTATTTTGTTTTTCTTCTTTGTATTAATCAATTTTTAAAATAACACTGGTTTACAGCCAAAAAATACCAAGAACGCCATATGCCTAGATAACGGTACTTTTGGGTTTTTCGGTGTATGGCCCCACTCAAAATCTTGTGGAGTCCAACTGAAATGGCCGATCGAGATAACTGGCATATCGATGGAAAGGTAATTGAATGTCTTTTTCGTCGATATGCTATGTAATAAGAAATCGCTGAGATGTGGCATCTCAAACTTCAAAATTTGCTTCTTTTATACGTTTTTTTTTTCAAAATTTTTCATTTTCATTTAAATTTTTTCCTACCTTATATTTAAAATCTGGAATGTTTTATTTTTTTACCAAATAGTTTATTTAATTACCAATGTTTTAAGCGTAATTTGAATAAAATCGGATGAAAAATAAAGTTTTTATTAAGGATTTTGTGGAAAGACAATATTTTCATTTTCATTGCTCACACAGTATATTGGGCGTAAATTCAAAAAATTTTAATTAAAATGATGAGCGACTTGAACTTTTAGGGTTTTTTTTGGGATGGATCTTAGCGAATGAGGAACCAACAATAGTCCGCCATCATTTATTCATCCCATCAGCCTTTGTAACGTCTCTCGATCTCTTCCATTTCCTGCTGAAGTTTTTCGTGCTCAGGAGGTCCCAATTAACTTATCTAGGCGTGTGGCGATCTTGGTATTTTTCCAAATTAAAAATTTGTAAACCTGTGTAATTTATGTACGATAAAATTAACTTAAATTTTAATTGAATTGTATTTAAATAATAATAAAAAAATATCACATTTTTTTAGGCTGAGTTCAAATCAACATGCATTATGTTTTCAATTACAAAATCAGCAGGAAAAGTGGCGACAATACATGTTCATTACGTTCCTATTTGCTTCTGTTAAAAGGGATATCATAAAACCTACTTATAACTGTGTTTACAATGTAATTGCACTAGTAGTAGTGACAACGTCACTTACTTTTTAAGCGAGAGCTCACAGATTAGGCAGCCTATGACACTTAAATATATGTTAAATCTAAACAGAGAAATAAGCGAAAGTGCCACCACTAAGTCTGTTTGTTTACTCTACATTGGGCGCCCGCGGTATCCCAATTTTACCAAAAAGCGTTCCTGTACACAAAATTTGGGTAAATGAGAGAAATTTTTAGAGAGTAACATTTACTTGGGGTTAGTTTGTGCAATTAAACAAATAATCCGCTTTTTAAAAAATAATAGAAAAGTTCAGAAAACTAAAAAAAAAAATTAAAAAGTTGAATTGAAAAAATTTTTTAAACCTGCAGTGAAAGGCTTATGCTATAAACACAACAAAGGCTACCGACCATCGACTACAAGCTGTCAAAAATAGAATACATGTGTGCATATGAGAATAATTATTTTAACGGCAACACGACTACCGAACACACGACTACTTTTGTAGCCCGTAGCCAACTTAGGTTAATTTCTATTTTTCTTGGCGACAATAAACAGTTTAGTGCTTCCAATACAATAAGATGCATATATGAAATATATGCATTAAAAATGCGAAAAAAATTTAAGTTGCACCACTGAAAAAAAATAATCATTTGTTTACAATTTTTGTTTAGTTTTCATTTACTTATTTCATTTATATACATCAGTTTTTATTTCATTTTTAATTTATTATTTAATTGCCTTTTTAGTTTCTTAAATTTTTATAAGTTTTCTTCAGACATTTGTTGTTTTTTATTTCCTCACAATTTCACTTACAAAAAATATATTTTGTTTAGGTTATGTTCAATGTGTCAAAACAGATGTTTATTTTGTAGCTGTAGTCGTTATTATATTTAAGTAGCTGGCTACTTGGCTACTTTCGTAGCCAGCGATTTTTGTAGTCGTGTGTTCGGTGTTCGATAGCCTTTGTTGTGTTTATAGCATTATAGTATAATTTAATTCAATATTTACATACATATATAAAAAAGGTTTTCTTTGGCTTAGTTAACATGTATAAGTCGAATTATAGTCGTTTATTTTGTGCGAAAGTGCATGTTCAATATGTGTGTGCATGTGTGACATAAAGTTGTGTTTTTTCATATTTTTATGTGAACGGGTAAAATATTTGCTTTTTTGCGTTCCCGTACTTTTGGGTAGATTTGTCTCTTATTGAGAGAAATTATTGTTTACTCTCTATTTACAACTTTAGCAGAAAAGTAAAGAAACTTACCCACTGATTGCTACCAAAGAATATAAATCATGGTGAAATTACTTACAAGGTGGTGGCAGGTGAATATAGTACAAAAACAACAGGGAATTTGTTTTTGTTTTTTCAGCTCTTTAATGTCAAAAGCAGGTATGGTGAATTTAAAAAGCACATGTGAGAAGTGTGTGTGTGTATTGTTAACAACATACATGTCTCTACACCAAAACAAAAACACGAATACACACAAAGCAAAATGTAAACAAAACATAAATACAAGCAAAACTTTTGACAGGAGCGGTATGACCAAAAAAAAAACCCAGCTGGGTTGGTAACACCACCTTGTAAGTAATTCCACCATGATATAAATCAAGGCCCATTAATACAGGTCATTGCATCTCTTCAACACTACAACCATGGTGAAATAACTTACAAGGTGGTGGCAGGTGAATATAGTACAAAAACAACAGGGAATTTGTTTTTGTTTTTTCAGCTCTTTAATGTCAAAAGCAGGTATGGTGAATTAAAAAAGCACATGTCAGAAGTGTGTGTGTGTATTTTTAACAACATACATGTCTCTACACCAAAACAAAAACACGAATACACACAAAGCAAAATGTAAACAAAACATAAATATAAACAAAACTTTTGACAGGAGCGGTATGACCAAAAAAAAACCCAGCTGGGTTGGTAACACCACCTTGTAAGTAATTCCACCATGACTACAACTATAGAAAAAACCACACGTATTTTGTGTCGTGTGATCTATCTATATCTGTCAAAATTATAAAAGGTTTTTGTAGAAAATGGTGGAAAACATGGTGAAATTACTTACAAGGTGGTGGCAGGTGAATATAGTACAAAAACAACAGGGAATTTGTTTTTGTTTTTTCAGCTCTTTAATGTCAAAAGCAGGTATGGTAAATTAAAAAAGCACATGTGAGAAGTGTGTGTGTGTATTGTTAACAACATACATGTCTCTACACCAAAACAAAAACACGAACACACACAAAGCAAAATGTAAACAAAACATAAATACAAACAAAACTTTTGACAGGAGCGGTATGACCAAAAAAAAAACCCAGCTGGGTTGGTAACACCACCTTGTAAGTAATTCCACCATGGTGGAAAAGAAACTAAAATCAGTGTTGCCACAGTCTGTAAAATTTAGTAACCAAATTTGAATAAGAAAATTCAATAAATTAAAACTAAACATTTAAATGTCGGCTAATTTTATACATATAAAATTCAATTTCAACATACGTTCTATGATATAAACTGTAAAATAAAGTGAAAATCTCCCATATAAAACATATTGTTACGAAGAAATAATTTTGTAAAACAAAATCATAATTGCATTCCCTTAAATTAGTATTTTCACTATTTCTAGCATTTGGGCTATATAAAAAATTATTACAATATGAAAATATATGTCGGAAAATCAAGTACGTTTAAAATTATATAAATTTTTAAATTATAAAAGATTTATTATTGCTGTGGAATTAGTTAAATACTAAGCAATAGAGACAATAACAATTAGTAAAAAAACTGTAGGTATTATAAATAAGGCTTCACATTACTGTCTTTACTTATATATACAAGATTATAGAATGTAAATAAAAGCTTTAAAATCCAAAAGTATCTGTATTTTTAGTTTGCAGTAAAGAGCCCTAGTATACAAAACGAACTATAAAGGATAATTCATAACAATATTATCCTGCTTGAACCTAAAATATTACAATGTTTAGTTAAAACTATTATTATTCATTTAAAATAAAAATACCATTTTCTTTTTAAAGAAAGAAAAAACACAAAAAGAAAATATATATGTAAGAAAAAAGTAGCCAACTTTGGTTAGATATAGCCAATATGGCAACACTGATTGAGAACATAAACATTCAAATAAAAACAAAAACGATAAAAATGTAAACAAACTTTGACATTTATAGATAGGTTTACATAAAATCAGCCTGAGAGATGCAATGACCTGTATTAATGGGCCTTGTACTTTACCAACGTAATGCAAATAAACTACAAAGCTGCCATATCAACATATTAAAAGATAATCGCGAATATACACGAAAAAAGCGCTGAAATGCTTGAATTGTACAGTAAAAAATGCAACCGTGTGCTATTTTAACTTGACAGAAATGTTGTAAACAAACTTATTTCGATTTTGTTTATTTATGTATATGTGTGTAAAAAAATTTTGTGTTACCAATCGCATTTATTTTTGACGACACAAAAATTACAGCCTGTTTTTAGAACACGAATGGTTTTTGACATTCGTCTTTTTATATGTGAAACAACAACAAATTTGAGTGTTTTTGTTGTTGTTTCACATATAAAAAGACGAATGTCAAACAGCATTCGTGTTCTAGAAACAGGCTGTTAGTGTGCCGCAAATCAGCTGTTTGTCGCTTAAAACTACACGATTCGATATCGTGGGCCTGGCTGTTATTTTCCCAAAAAACAATAAAAAAACTTTTTTGGCTGTTAACCCTCATATTTTCTTCAGGTCAAAGCGTCCCACTAATTAATTTATCACAAAAATGTTTAACATACATACATACAAAATATGTATGTCTTTGGTAGTCGGGCATTAATGGATGGAAACGTTAATTACAAAAACAGTTATCGTAATAAATCACGCCATCTATATCACAATTATTCTAAAATTATTCCAGTACCGGGATTCAGTAACTTTTAACAATACGATATTCGCAAAAGAAGTCGACAGTTTTTATTGTTTGCAGTAACGATTATGTGATTCACTAAGTACGTTTTATCGACAGTCTACAACTATAGTTTTCTTTATGTTTAAATTGCTATAATTTGGCAACACTGTATAAAATTAGTCAGTTTTTGGGTAGAAACCTCTAGTTTCTTTGAGTATACAAACACACAAAAATGGTTGTCAAACAAACTAGTTAATAGCGTAGGCACATCTCTCTATAAAATTTCAATATAAAAAATTTACGATTTTCCAACTGAATAAACAGCATAAAAATTTTTGGCGTTAGTTTACGACAGCAGCCATCGTGAACAAAAAATAATGAATAGCAATATCGAAAATTCTGTTGTTTACTGTTGAAAACAATGCGATTATCGTAAAAATATATTACTGAATCGCACCACAGAAGTTGATATGGTTTGGTTGTTCTCTGCTACTTTTGTTGACCTTTTCTATATTGCCTTTGTTGCTTTTATGTTTATGTTTTGTTTATAATTTTCTTATTAAATTTTTCTATTATTATTAGTAGCCGTGGTCTAGTGGTTAGTGTGTTGGCTTACTAAGACATGGGCCCTGGGTTCGACTCCAGGCTCTGACATCTTCAAAAAAAGAAATATGAAAAAAATATTTCTTTCGGCGACTACCTCTCAGCAGTCTTCTGGCAAAAGCTCTGCCATGAACAAGCTTCTCAAGTCTGTCGTTCGGAGTCGACATTAAACTGTAGGTCCCGGTACTCATGGATAAAAATTGACACACACAACATGAGTGCTGCGAGAAGCTAGGCCGTAATCCTGACACAGGGTTGTAAAGGCCAGTTATGTATGTATGTATGTATTAAGAACAAATAAGTATTTTAGAATAAAAAGAGACCAAACACCGGTAGATTAACGGTAGATTTTTGTTTTCCTTTAATTGCTATTCCAATGTCGCGTTCTCGACACTCAAGCATCATTAGTTGTTGCCACTTTGCGTGCTTTGAATATAAGCTTCTCAAAATTTTAATTTAAATCAAAATCCGTGACCTTAACCAAAATAAAAAGTGTCGTTACTTAATACTCACTACAACATTTTTTTCGGTAATCAAAGATTGTAACGTTTTCGACCATTATTGCAATTATCTACAAATGTAATTTTTTTTTTTTTTTTTGCTACATATATTATGTGCATATATTTTTTTAAGAAGTGCTGAAAAGGGAAAGGAAGGTATTTAGAAGAAGTAAAAAGCGACCCCATAAGGCGCAATGATTATCATGATAAAGTAGCCGAGAGGAGAAAAGATGCAGTAGATGGAGTTGGAGCCGTTATCAAAAGAAAAATTTGGTAACTCACAAAACACAAAATATTTTAAGAGTTGTATTTTCTTTTTTCAAATGTGGACACGAGCACATTATTGGCGTACATTGATAAAATAAAACAGATTTCAACATCTTTGAATAAACAATGGAAGGATTTACGAAGTATTCCCCACATCCGAAAGGTGCATTCCATCAGTTATGGTGAAAATCAGCAATTAAAGGCATTATTAATTTTAACCTTATACACATACATACGATGTTTTAAATAACTAGTGCAATATTGAATAAAAATTAGGTTAACTAATCGTTATAACAAACGTGACGGAAAAAAATTTCGCGTTATAAATCATACTTAAGCATAAAACTAATGATTGCATAGGACTGCTTCAAAAATCTAGTATCGACTGATAGCTACATACATCCATTCTTATATACAATTGATAACTTTAAAATATATTCTTGCATTACGCAGATATTTCCATTTCTCTAATTGAAGTCATAAATGAGTTCCATTTTTTGTCGAGTTATCAACCATATGTTTATTGCTAATATTTTAAAATCTCGAAATTGAACGAAGCTGTCTTTTGTACCATATATAGTACTACTTAAGACCTATCGAAAAGTAAAAAAAAATCATAAACAGAAGCTTTGTATATGTTATTGCTCTTCAAAGGCGTACGAATGTAGCTTTCGCGATCAGGGAAATGCCCATATGTATTTTCCCAAAAATTATATAAATTGCATTCAGTTATTTCATCCTGCAATATGATTGAATTTTCTCCATCTGAGAATGTTGAGGAATAGTATTCTTTATGTTAACCAGAGACAAAACGTATTCGTAAAATTTCTTTTACGAAAAAAACAAATTATTTGAACACCAAGACTAGATCCAGCTTTATACAAGTCGAAAATAAGTCAGAGAGATGATGCACATTTACTGGTGACTGTTCTTGACGCTATCAGACTTAATATATCTGATTATATTTGGAATCGAACCTTCATAAATCAGTAAAAAAAATGAAAAACTTATTCAAATGTTTACTGCAACTGATCAATCAACCTTTCATTGGGACATCAAACTGTTATCAACAATAACAGGAAAACCAGAAGACCATTTGGCTATAGTTGATACAGCTCCAGGCTTAGAGCAAGTTATGGATATCCTTGATATTCCTTCTGGGATTGAAGCTTAAATTTTTTCTGCAATTTGTAGCGCATCAGAAGCAAAAATATTTTGGATAAAACGAAATCGTTTGTTCTTCATCTAACACCGGTAGACTGAAAGGTGCAAGTGTGCTTTTGAAAAGAGAAATTGAAAGAGACATTTTATGTTTAACTGCAGTATTCTCTGGATCAAAAATAACGATTTTTAAAAAATTCAAAAATCATTGGCCAATAATAAGTACAGTTAATAATAGTCAAGGAATAACTCATCCATGAATTAAGGAAATTCTAGACGATAATGTTACTGAACTTTTAGATTTTGCTTTTAAAAAAATTTATTTTTTATTTCCAAGAGATGGTTACAAAGAAAGGTTAGTTTAACATTAAAGAAATGTGTACTTGAATATGGAAAATTTTTCATTTTTAGAAAGGAGAACACTATATATAAAGAATGCTAAAGATTGTTTTTCTAATCCGTTGTATGTACATACTTAAGTACATGTAAAGCACGTTGGCGGCCCTTGAGCGCCCATAAGATCAGCTAGGTTTTTCAAATACAATTAATTTTTAAGTCACTTGAAAAATGCAAATTAGGCTTTAAAGAATTTTAACTCGTTGATATTTTGTTTTAATTAGGTAATATTTTATTTTAAAAAACTTTATATATCACTATTTTTCTGTTGTCCAATCAGTCAAATATTTTCTGTAAATAGTACAAGTATATAAGATGTACATACATATGTACTTATTTACACTCTAAATACGAGGTAATCAATTATTATTATGTCAGATCTTTTAATTTAATAAATATATATATCACTTATTTACCTATACAAAGTTCCGTAAAATATTTGAATACAGCAAAATAAATGATATTGAAGTCGCTTGTGTTCTTCTATAAAAATTCAGAAGTTTTTTTTATTAAAATTAAAGAAAACGAAACTTCAATCACACAGAATTAAAATATAAACTATTTGAGCTTACTTATGTAAAAATTGTATTAATTAAAGGAAAAAAATATTTTTTGCACATTTTCAGAAAGAGTCTAATTACGGGTATAATTTTTCCTTTCAATTATGAATAAATTTTATTTTAACAAAAAATGAAAAAATTCTGATCAACTACGAGTATGCATATACTGCATTTGCATGTATATATATATATATATATATATATATATATATATATATATAGTTCGTATATTAATTTAGAATGTGTGTAATATATTATTAAAATGTTAAAATGCTCCTCTTTTCCGCGGTTTCACTTGTGTTGTTTCTAATTGACAATTCTTTTTGACTGGTTGATTATTTATAGTTATTAATGTAGTGCTTAAAAGTGCAATAATGTAGGGCTCAATAAAAGAATTTCAGAATAACAATAATACTTTTACAGGTTATGCCAACATCAGTCTTTTAGAGTTGTTAAGTGTATCAGTATGTATTTATTTGTATACACAATTCTACGTATTTACCCAGTTGGCAAATTTGTCGTAAAGAATGTCTTTAAGACATTATCAAATATTGACAACATCGCGGAAGTGTTCTTTCATCATATTTTGTGGTCTATTTCCTCGAAGTGGTCGATGGTAAACAGAGTATTGGCAACACCCCAGTATCTTAAATGTAGTCTACCATACCGACCGACTCATTGACCGACAGAGTCTTCTATGTTGTCGTCTATGCACTCAATTGAAGACACGCTAGTCGAAAGCATCTTAAACGTTGTCTTATATGTGGTCTACATTTTCTATAGAGTCTTAAACTAATTTAATTTAAAATTTTAAACTACGAACTCATAGTTTTATATTATACAGGTATATTTTATCATTTATTATTAACCTTTAGTTTGCGCATTGTGTGATAAATTTAAATTTTTTTGAATAAATGGATACGTTTTTACTTAATATAAAATATTTACGTATTTTTTTTTAACTTTTCTGTCATTAACGACAACATGAAGACAATGTTTCTACACTTTCATCAACGACAACATTTGGGACAGTGCCTTTTAATGTTTCGTCAAGGAGAACCTATATGACAATGTCGTCTATGCTGTTGTCAACGTCAACAATGCCGATATTGTCGACTATGATGTCATTACATTCTATATATTCGTTAACGATTACATACAGAAAAGTTCATGCAATGTGCGGTCTTGACATTGTAGCTCGGCCTGTCGTGTACGATTTTTGCAAGCAAATTGTGCAGGATTTTCTATTTTCATGCACCCATTCTCGAGATTGTCTTTAACACAGATCCAACTGGGTATAAACAAATATACACACATTTTTTTAAAGGTTTGTTATAGATGTGCCTTACACCCCGTCTATACGAGCCATAGATTTGGTATATCATGAAAAAATTTTTGGTCGATCATCGATTTGGCTCGTGTAGACTCTCTAAATCAATGTCATGTTCTTTGTCGACCATCGTTGGTAAAACAATTGTTCGAACAACTATGTGCTACCATTTTTAGTTTGACGCCATATTTTTTACATTCTCAACCGCAGAAATAAACGAAATGCACTTGATGAAAAATTATAAATTATGATTTGGTAAACCATACGTAGTCACCACATACAGAAATTAGAACAAAATTTTGACATTTGCGCTGCTAACGTTTTGTTCATGATATACCAATCTATGGTTCGTATAGACGGGGGGGTTATGCATGCGCACACAATATTTGTCTAAATTTAGGCAACTTTTTTCTAATAAAGAAATAAAAGCCTAATATTTTAATTTTTTACTGGAAAAACCCCCTTATTTTTTATCTATGTTGCAATAATATATGTAATTTATTTATAATTTTATTTCTATATTAACGTACTTAGTTACCTTATTCTTTCAAATAAATTTGCTGATGACATTAAGAGAAATACATTTTTATGTATTTTTTTTCTTCTTTTCAATACATTATTTCTTTTCACTTTACATTATTAGCAAAGAAACCAATACAAAAAACATACACTGTTGTAGTCTAAAACAACGATACAAGGGTCTTGTGAATTCTACAAATACAGTGGCACAGTAAAGTCTGCATACCCCCTTAAAAAACGATGTTTTGAGCTATCTACGAAAAATGCAATAGCAAAATACATTTTAAACAATTTCATACTAACAACAACAACGAAATTTTGAGAAAAAATTTGTTTTCCAAAAACATTTATTATTAAAAATAAATAAAGGTAATTTTTAAACACAGAAAAGTCTACATACTTTGTACAGAAAATTAATTTTACATAAAAATAAAAGCAAAAGTAAACAAAATTAATACTTTGTGGGCTCGCCTTGGCTTTGTATGTATATTTCATAGAATTTACTAATATTTTTGTGTAATAATTTGAAATTAAATTCCATTCTTCAAGCAGAGCCTTTTTAAGGTCCTGTTTATTTTTAATGTTCCTTTTTCTAACCCGACGGTCTAGTTCATCCCATAAATTCTCAATGGGGTTCAAATACGTTGACTGGGGATAAAATGAAGTTGATGAGACATGTTATAGAGTAGCGATTCTTTAACAACACCAGCGGTATGCTTTGGGTCATTGTCCTGTTGAAAGTACCAACTTCTGTAAGACACAATTTATGCGTGGATTGCCTTGGATTATCTTTTAAAATATTCAAATATACCATGCGATCCATATTAATATCGATATATGCTAAATTGTCCACTCCAGACGCCGTCATGCACACCCATACCATAACGGAGCCTCCACCCACCGTTTTCACTGTAGGAAGCAAATTTTTGCATAATAGTGCTTCATTATTCCGACGCCATACTTTTTATTTTCAGCCTAAATCAAACAAGTTGAACTTGCTTTCGTCAGTAAATAAAACATTTGCCCAAAAACCTTCATCTTTATCAATGTATTTCTTAGCAAATTCGACAAGTTTTTGCATATTTATTTTACTTATAAAGGGTTTCTTTCGAGATACACGGTTATGAAGTCTATTACTTCTCAATAGATGTCTCACCGTTTCTGGATGCACTGAAGCAATATCCTGGCTTTCCAAAGTATTTGGAATATCCATTGCAGTAATTTTAGGGTTTTCTTCAACATATAACAAAATTTGGCGCCTTGCAGGCGGAGTCAGTTTCGATGGGCGACCACTTCTTGGTTTGGTTGCCTCACTTTTTGTTTGTTTATACTTTCGAATTATTGTCTGAATGCTTGATTTTGGATGCCCAACTAGTTTTCCAATCTCTTTTAATGATTTATTTTCTTTATTATACTTTACAATAAGCTCACGTACTTGAACACAGATCTGTTTACCCATTTGGGTTAAATAAGAAAAAGTACAATGCTAACATCGAACACTAGAACTTCATTTCTACTAATAGTATTTAGTAAAGACGCCTGAAGTGGTTAGTAGCACTGTTTGAGAACAGAGTTGTATTATATCTACTTTTCGACATAGCCGTATGCAGACTTTTCTGTGCTTAAAAAAAATTCAATTTTTGTTAATAAATGTTTTTGGCATTAAATTTTTTTCTCAAAATATTGTTGTTGTTAGTTTGAATTTGTTTGGAATGTATTTTACTGCTGCCTTGTTCGCAGATAAATCAAAACATCGTTTTTCAAGAGGGTATGCAGACTTTACTGTGCAACTGTATATTAGTTATATTATATTAGAGAAAATAAAAGAAAAATTAACTCCTTATGTACATAGCTGTTTGAGACGTTACCTAAATTAAATACATACATGGGTCATTCCAAGTCAAAACAACCAATGGGTGTAACCCCCCCCCCCCCGAATCTTATGATTTTTTAGATATATAGTATATCATAGAACTAAATTCAATACAAGGTTTGGGGGCACTGACTCATCCGGATCCGGAAATATGAGTTATTGAAAATCGAAAAAAAATGCACAGAGTTATACTTACTTAATTGTAATTTTCTTGAAAAGTATTATAGATACGCATCTCGTAAAAGTCGCATTTGAAAGGGTATTAAATTACCTTTATTTTAAGTAATATACAACATGATTTATTTTTTTTTAATTTTTTTTTTGAAAAGGTAAAAGGTCACTTTTCTTGACCTATAAGTCGAAAGCCTATAATTCTGAAAGCAACCTGTTTAAAAATTTGAAAAAAAATTATGCCAAAGATAGTTTCCTTCTTTACAGCTGTGACAAATTTCAGAGTGGAGGTCATTTTGGATCAAGAAATAAAAATCAAATTGGAAAGGAAGATATTTGACAAAGAGATTAAAACTATTCTGATAGGAGTGGGATAGTATAAGATTTTCCGATTTCGAATAGATAGAACCGCTTATTTTGTGAGGTTCAACAAAAAATACATGAGCCAAAATGAAGGGATGTAGAATGGGGGCAAATGGCTCCGCATCAGGATTAAAGGTTGACTTGAAGGAATAAAAATCCACAAGTGGTAGCCCCAAGAGGGGTAAAATGTAAGACCGACCCTCACTAAAATTTTACCCTAACTTTTTTTCCGAACATACCTACCCCCTATCTCCACTCCCTAAGGGGGCTCCAATACAAAGTTTCATTTTTATATAAAATTTGCTCCTACCACTCTAATTGTCCCAAAAGTGCCCCAAGAGAAGTTAAATATATAAAAGACCCCCAATGTATAGGTCAAGAAAAGTGACCTTTTACCTTTAAAAAAAAAAAAAAATAATAAAATTAGAGATGCGTACCTATAATACTTTTCAAGAATTAGGTATGTCAATTTCGGCATATGCCCAGGAACTTTCTGGTACTTTCTGAAGTAGCCGTTACCCGAAAGCATTTGGGTCAAGTATCAATTGACCTCGCTCTTTTACTCTCTTGCCAGCTCACAAGATCCAGAAGGAGTCTGGATCTCTGCAGTCCACCTTGCCTGCCAAGCCTGTAGCGTATCGCGTCTGTAGGATGTTCTCCTGTTTCCTTCTCCATATTCTCATCCGCTCCTATATCATTAGTGCCAGCTATAACAAATACTGCGGCGCGCGATACCGTGCGGTATGCAGGACAATCTCTGGACTGCAAGTAGGGCATTGGCTCTCTTCTTCCGCCATAATGCCTCTTCGCATCCATAAAGGAGAATACTGCTGCTCGTCTCCATTATTAGCCTTCGTTTATTTTTAGTGGGACCGCTTATATTCGCCATTAGTCGGCTAATGTGCTGTAACTTGGCCGCTTTTGTGTTTGCATATCGTATCTGGTTAGAATAAGTCCTCGAGTCTAACTTTATGCCCAAGTATTTTATACATTGTTAAGTGCGGAATATGATCTCGACGACATGGAAGTCAATCTCATTCGGGTAGACTCAAGAGTAGTTCCGTCCTTTGAGTAGCAGGGCTAAGTCCTGCCTTAGTTTGTTTCATCGGAATTTCTAGCGCTAATAACTGCCGTTATATTGTCTGCGAAAGTTGATATTCCATAGGTCAAGGTAGCCATCTTGGCCCACTTTTATTTTCGCTATTTATCAATGATCTTCCTAACGTTATTAATTTTGCTGATATATTAATGTATGCTGACGATGTAAAAGTTTTTCTTTCCTCTAAGAATTCCATTGAGCATGCTTATCTTCAAAGTGATCTCGACAATTTCTTTTTATGGTGCAAGTATAACATGATGGAGCTGAATATTAAAAAGTGTAAATGCATGCGATTTTCAAGAGGTAATTTTATTGATATTAATTATTCAATTGGTGGTCATCAATTGGAATTGGTGGATTCATTTATTGACCATTGTATATTACTGGATAGAAAATTGAACTTTAATGACCATATTACTATGGCTGTAAATAAGGCTAGATGTGCTCTTGGCTTTATTAAGCGGTGAGCAAAAGTGTTTTCTGATCCATACATAACTAAACAGTTGTTTATTTCACTCGTCAGACATATTTTGGAGTATGGTTCAATCATTTGGGGTCCCTATTACATCGTTCATAGTGACCATATCGAATCTGTGAAAAAACAATTCCTGTTGTTTTGTTTGCGTGGACTTGGATGGAACTACATGGATTTGGCTTCATATGCGAGCAGACTGGCATTAATAAAGCTTCCTACCCTTCAGAGTCGACGTACTATGTTAAATATATCGTTTATGATTAATCTGATCAGTGGGGATATATGCTGTGAATTTCTTTTAAATTCTGTTAGATTCAACATTCCTTGTCGTAATTCACGTTATTATAACCCTATTTATGTTCATTTATGTAGATATAATTATGCTCTTGCTGATCCTTTTATTAGGCTATGTCGACAATATAATTATTTTTCAGATCTTGTTGATTTTTCTTTAAATTCTCGTTCTATAAAACGAAAAATTATAGTTTTTCTTAATACGTAATTGTATCATTTGTATCGTCAAAATTATCTGTATTTTTAAACGAAATTATTTTAATTTAATGTTAATTTTATATGTAACTAGCTGAACCCGGCGTGCTTCGCTACCCCCTCGTTATATAATAAAATTAAAAGTATTTATATATGTTGCAGACAGTTGTGGGAGAAAGAGGGTGAGGCTACCCCACTATTTTATTTTTTTTTTTGTATTTTATCTGAATTAAACAAAAGGGGGCGGTGAAGAGGGCGTGGTTCATAGTTATATTGCGACGTTAAAAGTATTAAGAGCAATATACTACCAAATAAGAAAAAATTCGTTGGAAGGAACAAATTTGTAGATAGAACAAAAAGTTTAAAACTTTCAAATAAAATTTGGCGTAAAAGGGGCGTGGAAGGGGGCGTGGCGTAAGAAACTTTTATTTCTACCTCCCCTGGAGTATAATGTGTATACAATTTGAAGTAAATCCGGTAAAAACTATATGGAAGCAATTATATAATTTTAAAAAAGTGGGCGTAAAAGTTGGCGTGGTCGAAAACAAAGTACCCTATTAATCATGCCAGAGTCCCAGTTAAATTCTGTGAAAATTTCAGGAAGATCGGTCCAGAGGTTTGGTCTCCTATAAGGTACAAACAAACAAACAAACAAACAAACAAATAAACAAACACACATTCAATTTTATATATTTAGATGGTCAGTAAGGATTTCTTACCCATTGACTTAAATAAATAAAAAAATAAATAGGTCAGGCCCGAAAACAGAGCTCCCAATATGTTTTGAAAGCTGCGTAGTTCTTCTGTTGTGCAGTATATTAGCTTTCTGTTGTTCAGATAGTCCCTTATACTACGGCTGAGGTATGCGGGTACTTAAAAACGGGACTCAAGTGCATGAAAAACATCCATCCACCTAGGGCTGCGAAAGGCATTATTAACGTCCAAAGTTGCCAATAAGCACCTACCCTACATTTGCCAGGTCTAAAACCGTGTTGTCTATCTGAAAGTCCACCGGTTTCACCTGTTGCCTTCATCAGCCTGGACTTAATAAGCCTTTTCAATAGTTTTCCCGCTGTGCCTAGCATATCGAGCGATCTGTAAGCTGATTATAAGTCTGGGGCACCTTTCCACTTGCTTATAAGCATCTTCCAGATACTGGGAAACGTTCCCTCTACCAAAAATTTGTTAAAAGTATTAAGGAGTATTTCCGGACGTCTAAGTGCCACTTCCTTTATTACTTGTGATGGTATGCCGTCAGGTCCTGGAGTTTTTCCAGACCTTAGTTTCGAGGCAGCGTCTATAAGTTCTTCGGTTGTAAATAAGGGGACATTTACATATATCGTATGAAGGTGCTAGGTCCTCTTCTTGGCTATCATATGTTGCGAAGTGTGATTTCACAATTCGCGTCATTTTATCCTCATCCATCCGTGGAGTGGGACCTTTGGAGCTGAGTTTCGCCATGACGATCTTGTAACCCGTTTTTCAAGGATTCGAGTCGTCGTGGTATATTGGTTAGAGCGCTCGCACAGTAACTCAAACTCATCAACAAAAAGGCGCATAAAAAATCTATCTATGTACGTACTTACCTTCAAATTCCAATATAATGCACTGCATGAGTAGGGGTTTATCCCTGAATATTGGTCTTGAATAAAAAAAAATCACACAATACCTCCCGCAGTCTTCTCTTACTATTAAATATATGCTCCTGCAGTTTCTTTTTGGCCTCTTTTAACAGGACTTACTCAACTTTGGCTTCACCTCGCCGCCTGGTTCTTGTCATTTTTCGTCTGTATTCACAGCATTTTCGTCTTGGCCTTGCCTTCCACCCATTCACGGCTTGTTTTTCTGGTCTAACGGTGCTGATTCTGGGCATCGCCTTGTGACAGCCTTTCTGGATTGCCTCTATTAGGACTTCCGCGGCTCTAGAGGCATTTTATGGTTTCCTTCACTAGACTTAAGATTAGGTCTAGTTCCGTCAGCAGTATTTCCTTATTCAGCCTTTCTGCGTTCCATTTGCTGGTCGTTGTACGCTGTTGCTTCGTTATGTTATTTTTTTCTACGTTCTTTCTGAAATGTTACGATATATCATATCATATTTCACTTCCCATATACTTTTCAAGAACCTTCCATTCCACTATCTCACGTAGAATCCTCTCAGATGCAAGGGAATTGTCTGGAATTGTACATGCACATCCAGGTCTTCTGAAGGTAGGCGATCTTCTACATACAACCACTAGTTCATGCGTCATGAGTATTCGAAATTTTAAGTCGTCGTTACTCTCCAAGGAATGTATGTCCGATAATGGCATGAACCCATGGAGAGACTTTTGCGTAAAGAAAAACGAAATCTTGATAATCTAATGGAGATTTAATCCATCCACAATCCCTCATTTGGGCGGTGTCTGGGAAAGACTGGTGCGTACTGTGAAAACTACGCTTTATAGCCTGAACCCGGCAGTTAAGTTAAATGATGAAATGAGCACTTCTCAAGATCTATATAAAATCGAATTCGTAATAAATTCCCAGCATTTAATGTTTTTTGCTCTAGACTCAGCGGAAGATGACGCCCTAACGCCAAACTACCTATTATTAGGTTCTGCTGATTGCTATAAACCTCTAAGTGAAGTTGACCACGATTTTCCACAGAAATGGCACCACATTCAACAGTTTTCAAACCATTATTGGAAAAGAAGGGTGCGAGAGTACGATCTTAATTTTATCCGACGTACCATGTGGTTCGAAAAAGTGAAGCCACCACCCGTAGGTGAAATGGTCATAGTAGTAGATAACACGCTAGCACGCAACATTTGGTCCAAGGGAGTCCTAATCGAAACAATCAGCGCGAAAGATGGTCAAGTGCGTATGGTTGGTTTTATCGGGATTTATCTCGGGATTTAAAAGAAATTGTTTTTGAAAGATATTAACACATTATTTCAATTAAAAACATGACTCATTCGAAAATAGGTTTATAAGAAACAATTTATTAATTAAAAAAAAAATAATTTCTTTGTTTTTATAGATATAGTTTTTTAAAATACGATTTGAGGAACCAAAGCGCATTCAAAGTTTCGTCGCCCAAACGACTTCTTATTTTAGTTGCAAATAATCCGGCTGCAGAAAAAACACGTTCAGACTCTACACTGGCTGGCTTAATAGTCAATAAAAATTCGTATGCTCTTTGCAAAAAGTAACCACGTGATCCTCCATTTTCAAACAAGAGAATTTCTTTCTGAATTTTCACAGACAACGTCTCACATCATCCTCGGTAAATGAGCTTTTTTATAGCTTCATTGAGCTCCTCTGAAATATTTAAAGGTTCTTCAAGAGAAAAAGAAAGAGATTTAGATGAGAGCTCAGAAGTATCTGGAGCAATTTCGAGGGGTGCCTTATTTGAATCAGAAGGTGTAACTTCGGAACCATGAGCTATTAGAAGTGATCTAGCTGGACTTGAAGCATCTAGTTTTTCCAGTAACTTAACTACTAATTTGCGACACTTTATGGAAGAAGGAACCATTACGAACTCTGTTTCGGATTCGGACTGAACTTTTGTTCCACCATTGTGCAGTACCCCACTGATATCTGTTCACCTTTGTTGCATACGAAGAATGAGGGCTGAATGTAGTTTATGACTTATAATGTTTTTAGCATCTTTAAGATTTTTTAGCATAAAGGTTATGGCAACATCAGCTGTGAACAGGTTAGCATCACGACGGCAAAAGACGTCAACTGTTGCTTTTACTGGAACTAGAGCACTAATGATTGCGGATACCATTTTAATCTCATCTTTGGATAAAGCCAAATATTCACCTTCAGGTGGAGTTATGTCTATTAATCCCTTTTGTATACAATTTCTTAATAAATAGACGCTTTCCAACATTAACAAAAGGCTGTTCCACCTAGTTTTACAGTCTTTTATTAGAGTTAGTTGCTTTCCAAATTCAGCCGTAACATGCTTTTGCAAAACATCGTTTTTTGCTGGCGATCGTGTAAACAATACTATTAATTTTAGCACCTTCTAGATCACTGAACCGCAATTGATCTCAGTAATATCACATTGGTATCCTTCATGTCTACGACCATAATAGAGGTCAACCAATTCTTCGTTGTCAGAAAAATCCTCACACTCGTTACTCTCTGAAAAATCTTCTTCCACTTCTGATTGTTCACCTTCGTGGGATTGCTCATCTGTTTCTCTTTGTAAATCCTGCTTTTGATATAGCACGTCAATTACTGCCAGTTGGACACCATGGGCAAAGCATAACTGTTGATATACAGGTAATAAGCTGTCCACTTATTTCATGACACTTGCACCGTCTGTCATAATACCGACTATATCTTTTCGCAAGTTAAGTCTATATACTGCAAGCTTTTGTTCCAATACATTTGTTTGCAGGCATTGATCCTTTTATTCGAACTAAGCCTTAACTCCAGAACTGACAGTTTTATGCATGTAAATTAATATTCAAGTATCTCCAACACCGAATTCAGGATTTTTTTGTGAGCTATTTCAGAAATTATAGAATGTCTTATTTTTTTGCTGTAATCTACAACCAATTTGCGGACTGTGGTGACAGTCGTAGGTAAACTTTTAAATCCCGTTGCTGTAAGACCAGCAGGTAAGTCACTAGATTGGCATATAACGTTGAATGAAATCCCATCAAGAGCTGTTAGTCGTGAAAGTGTAGCAGGAAGTGATTTTTCTTCTAGCCTCAGCATAGGAAAATACTTGGTTAACGGTTTAGATTTTTTTGTTGGTGGTTCATCTGCTTCTAGTGTTTTTGCCGAGTTATTGGCTGTTGTGAGGTTAATTTTTTGGATCGCGAATAGGTGCGTATGAAGACCTTTCGTTGAGCCACCTCCAATTTTTAACATCTTTTTGCAGTCGCCATTCTTACACATAGCTGTCTGGCTCTTTTCTTCTCGTAAGAAATATTTCCAAACAGTAGAATTACTTTTCTTTTCATAGTCCATGTACTTAAAAAGCCATTATTTATATTTAAAAAAATTTTAGTATTACATATAGCGAACGAAAATTTAACTCAAGTTTACACTTTGAAATAAGCAAAAATATAGCATTAATACTACTGACGACATTAATCTTACTTACTTACTTAGCTGGCCATAACAACCCGTTAACGAGTTTCGGCCTGCTTCAGCACTAGTCTCCAGGCACTTCTGCTTAGCGCGCGCCTTCTATAGTTGGTCACACCAATCGATGACAGGGCTTCATCAACCTGGTCCTTCCAACGTAAACAGGGTCGTCCTCTACGCCGACGTCCAGTGACCTTCGCATCGAAAACTTTCTTCGCTGGAGCAGATTCTTCCATCCGAACAATGTGGCCGAGCCAGCGTAGCCGCTGTATGTTAATACGCTGGACAACGCCTACATCGCCGAGGAGCTCATACAGCTCATGATTGTTTCTAATGCGAAACTCATCGCCATGCCTTAGAGGACCAAAGATCTTACAAAGAACTTTTCTCTCGAACACCCCCAGGACCGCTGCATAGGCACAAGACAGCGTCCATGCTTCCGCACCATAGAGAAGCACCGGGAGAATATACGACTTGTAGAGTATAAATTTCGTCGCACGAGAGAGGTTTCTGTTACTAAACTGCCTACCGAGACCGTAGTAGCACCTGTTGGCCAGTGTGATTCTTCGCCTGATCTCTAGACTGACATCATTTTTGCTGGTAATGGCGGTGCCAAGGTAGATGAATTCCTTGACCACATCGAATGTATAGTTGCCGACTGTAACCTGGGAGCCGATACGATCAACGTCCCTACTCGTCGACAACATGTACTTCGTCTTGCTCTCATTTACCGCCAGACCCATTTTAGCAGACTCCCGTTCAATAGCATTAAAGGCTGCGGTGACATCTCGCTTGGTAGGCCCAATGATGTCTATATCGTCTGCATACGCAAGGAGCTGGACACTTTTGTTAAAAATAGTGCCATTACGATGCACACCCGCCTTTCGCAAAACACTCTCCATGACGAAATTGAAGAGGTCGCAGGATAAGGGATCGCCCTGTCTGAAACCTCGCACGGTATTAAAAGGCTCGGAGAGGTCTCTTCCTACCTTGACGGAGCTGCGTGAATTACTCAACGTCATTCTGCACAGTCTTATCAATTTTGCAGGAATACCGAGCTCAGACATTGCTGCATATACGCGATCCCTTATCGGGCTATCGAACGCTGCCTTATAGTCGACAAAGAGGTGGTGTTTGTCGACTTGACTTTCATGGGTCTTCTCCAGGACTTGGCGCAGTGTGAATATCTGGTCAATGGTGGACTTACCAGGTCTGAAGCCGCTCTGATAAGGTCCAATCAGTGAGTTGCCGAATGGCTTCAGTCGTTCGCACAATACGCTCGTAAGATAACTCTTCGATTAATTCTACGCCTAACTTACAAAATGCAGCTAATATCGTTGTATCTAATAGCAGCCAAAATACATCTCCATCTAATGTTAATCAAATCGATCTTTTTTCAACGCCAGAAATATCTACTGAAAATAACCCATCTTTTCAACATCATCTTAAAATAATACCACCTCGCAAGTCAATATTTATATCTCGATTTGCATTCGATACAACTAATGATGATATCCACAAATATATTAATTCTAAAATTAAAAATATTTCAGATATCTACATAAAAAAATTTACTTACACTGAGCCTAGAAATGTAACATCATTCAAGTTGACTGTTCCTTTCGATATTTATGATAGGATTCTCGATCCCTCATTCTGGCCTCCCAATACGTTTGTTCGAGAGTTCATTACAAAGAACAGCCCAGGCTCATCCAATGTCGTTCGTCTCCCACCTAAAAATAGTTCCTTTCCAAAAAACTAAATTTGTCTTCTGATATCAGCCTTAACATTATTTATCAAAATGTTCGGGGCTTAAATACAAAGATAACAGACTTATTTACGAAAAGTTTTAGTTTTAACTACCATCTTCTTATTTTCGCTGAAACTTGGCTAAGAGAAAATGTTTTTAACTCGGAAATTCTGTGTAACGAATTTAATATATACAGGAGAGATAGAGGTAATAATCGCATAGGTGGTGGCGTGCTTATTGCAGTAGCAAATCATTTGCCTTCTGAATTACTTTTTTCTGGAGACAATATTGAGCTAATTGCAATTAAAATCAAACTTTTAAAGAAAAATTTATATGTCAGTTGTTCCTATATTCCACCTGGCTCTGACAATGCTATATATGAAAATCATTTTCAATCTATTAATCATATGACACAATCTGCCAACCCTAATGACTGTATTTTTGTTTTTGGAGATTTTAATCTACCTGCTGTTTCATGGAATTTATCACCTGATTCTCCATTTTTGGTCCCATTAAGCTCTAATGATTTCATAAACAAAATTATGGATTTATGTCTCTTTCAAATAAATATGGTGTATAATATTAACAATAAACTTCTAGATTTAATATTCGTGAACGAGCCTTCTGAATGTTCTACAAAGAGATCTTATCCAGTTACTGAACCTGAAGATTCATATCATCCTACTCTTGAAATAAATTGCTCTTATTTTCTTCCTGCTTCGCGTTGTGCTTCCATTAATGGGAAAACTTACGACTTTAAACGCGCCAATTACGATATGATGAATTTGCATTTCAATAGAGTTGACTGGAACAAAATATTATCTATAGATGATGGCAGTCCCGCAAATATTGAACTGTTGCTTGATACTTTTTATAATCAAATTTTTTATGTAATGGATATGAGTGTACCGAAACGTTTTGTTTATAAGTCCTCGGGCCCCCCTTGGAACACTAAACAACTCTCTGTATTAAAAAATAAGAAAAATAAACTTTTTAAAAAATATAAAAAGTTCAATACAACAACCAACTATGCAAACTACTCTATTTGCCGAGCTAATTACAATCGATTAAACACAATACTATATACCAATTATATTAATAAAATGAAATCCAACTTTAAGAACAATCCGAAATCATTTTTTAGTTTTGTAAACTCTAAAAGAAAATCACGTAATTTTCCACCTGTCATGAAATTCAATGATAATGAATCTGACGACTATACTCTAATAGCCAATATGTTTGCAGAGTATTTCTCTACAACTTACTCAGATTCTAAATATTGCAATACACCCTATCCCTATAATATCAATTCAAACTCAGTAATTAACTTTCCGTCAATCAATTACGCCGAAATCGCTTCCGAATTAAGGAAACTAAAGCCAACCACCAATCACGGACCTGATGGTATTCCAAACTGTATTTTAAAGCACTGTGCGTTAAGCTTATCCAAACCATTATCTCGAATATTTAATTTATCAATAGGACGTGGATATTTTCCAAGTCAGTGGAAGTCCTCTTTTATCATTCCGTTTTTCAAATCTGCTTCTAAGTCCGATGTTAAAAACTACAGGGGGATTGCGAAACTAAACTCCTTTCCCATGGTTTTGGAAAAGCTTATTACAAAGTTTCTAAGCCATAACTTATCACATTTATTATCACGTCACCAACATGGTTTCAGAAAAGGACGCTCAACCATTACTAATTTATTACATTTTACCACCCTAATTAATAATGGATTTGTAAATAACCAACAAACTGATGCTATATATACAGATTTTAGTAAGGCTTTTGATAAAGTCAACCATAACCTACTTTGTCATAAGTTGTATATGCTGGGTTTTTCTCCAAACAGCTTAAATTGGATTCACTCTTATCTGTTGGATAGAAAACAAAATGTTCTTTTTCAAAACTGCATTTCCAAACCCATTAAAGTTCTTTCTGGAGTTCCACAAGGGAGTCATCTCGGACCGATCCTCTTTTCCTTATTTATAAATGATTTACCATCTGCCTTGGAACATTGCAGTATTTTAATGTTTGCTGATGATGTTAAACTTTTTTATACATACAATAATACCTACCATCACTTACATCTACAACAGGATATCAACAATTTCTACGTGTGGTGCACTGTTAATCTAATGGAACTAAATTCAGGCAAATGCAAGCATATGAGATTTTATCGAAACACCTATATCCCAAATACATTTCTTATGAATGGACAACCCTTGGAATTAGTCAACTCTTTCCACGATCTGGGAATTATGCTTGACGCCAAACTTTGTTTTATTCCACATATAAATCTGATTGTTAATAAAGCCAGAGGAGTTCTTGCCTTCGTTAAGAGATGGAGTAAAGAATTTACAGATCCGTACGTTACTAAAATCCTATACACTTCGCTTGTAAGGCCTTTACTTGAATATGGTTCTGTTGTCTGGGATCCTGTTTACAATATTCACATCGACCACATCGAATCTATACAGAAACAGTTTCTTCTATTTTGTCTGCGAAATCTACGTTGGAATCCTATATTAAATTTACCGTCTTATCAACATAGATTAGCTCTTATAAAGCTACCTACACTTAAAAGCAGAAGAACCATGTTAAACGTTTCCTTTTTGATTAATATTATTAATGGTGAAGTCTACTCTGAATTCCTTTTAGTAATATATATTTTAATGTACCAATTAGGCCAACACGATACTTTCATCCACTAGCTATTAAATACTTTCGTACCAATTATGCCAATGCTGATCCATTAAGAAGAATATGTTTAAACTTTAACGAACTTTATCAATTCATTGATTTCTCCTTAAATTTAAATTCTATCAAACGCAATATAATAGTTTTTCTCAACAGATAAATTTTCTTTATATTTAATTGCAATAGCACTTTTAAATTAATTTAAAATTTCGTACAGTCTGTGTAAAATTAGTTTGTAGACTTTATTAAGAAAATAAATAAATAAATAAAAAAAAATAAAAAAGAACCTTATATGCGATAGGGAGAAGGCTTATACCCCTGTAGTTGGTGCATATTGTGGGGTCTCCCTTTTTCAGGATCGGACAGAGGGCACTGAGATTCCAATCATCTGGCATACTTTCCTCCAGCCATATTTTGCAAATGAACTGGTGCATGCACCTAACCAGCTCATCGCCTCCATACTTGAAGAGTTCAGCGGGCAGACCGTCAGGTCCGGCTGCTTTGTTGTTCTTCAGCCGTCATATGGCAACCTTGACCTCTTCATGGCTGGGGGACGGGATCACAACGTTATCATTGATTGGGTCCGGCACAGCATCTCTAGCAGCGGAATTTGTATCATCATTGCTTTGCAGTAGATTACAGAAATGCTGTCTCCAGAGCTGTTAGTCGTGCAAGTGTAGCAGGAAGTGATTTTTCTTCTAGCCCCAGCATAGGAAAATACTTGGTTAACGGTTTAGATTTTTTTGTTGGTGGTTCATCTGCTTCTAGTGTTTTTGCCGAGTTATTGGCTGTTGTGAGGTTAATTTTATGAATCTCGAATAGGTGCGTATGAAGACCTTTCGTTGAGCCACCTCCAATTTTTAACATCTTTTTGCAGTCGCCATTCTTACACATCGCTGTTTGGCTGTTTTCTTCTCGTAAGAAATATTTCCAAACAGTATAATTACTTTTCTTTTCATAGTCCATGTAAAAAGCCATTATTTATATTTAAAAAAATTTTAGTATTACATATAGCGAACGAAAATTTAACTTAAGTTTACACTTTGAAATAAGCAAAAATATAGCATTAATACTACTGACATTAATCTACAACAACAAATTATGAAAAATATCAATTCCTTAGTGAATCCCCTTCTTGTTTTTAATTTATTGAAACTAAACAAAAGCCTCTCTGGAAAATTTAAGTGTTTACAACTCAAAAAAATGGCAATATGAAGATTTGTTTCTAATTTCAGAGCGGTTAATACGTTCAAACAACAGATTCTAATTTCTGAAAATTCAAATTACTGAAAGTTCAAATTTACGTATTTCTAATTATAGCTTAAAAAGTCAAATCTCGGGATTAAGTGCTTAATCCCGTGATTTTGGGATTGTTAAAAACTACGGGATCCCGGGATTCCCAACACGATAAAAAAATGGCGATTTTATTAACGAAATTCAAACAGACATAACTACAACTGCATGCATTTCTAAATGCAAGAAGACATAACTACATACTTACATATTTATATGAAAATCTTACATACAAACTCATTGTTGTATATAGGGATGCCAATTTTTAGATCTCGATCCTGAAAATTATATGATTTTCAGGATTTACAAAGTTTTTGATTTTAAGGTTTTTTGCTTCTCCCGTAAAAAAGCAAAAAGTTTAGTTACGTCCGTTTGCATTTAGTATGACGATATGTATGTATGCTCATTGTAATTTAATACATATTATTAATATTGCTTAATAACGGTTTTGATTACATTACACTTTGCGTATAAATTATGTACTTCAATTCATTATGCTTATTATTAAAACGGAGTTAGAGTAATAAGAAAAAGTAATAAAAGAAAATTAATATATAAGTTTCTGTTAAAAGTTGTTTTTGTATTCTAACAAAATCCGAAGCCAACCGTTGATATAAAATAATGCAGTTATTCGATGGAGTACTATTGGCAAATGCAATGAAACTCGTAGTGCTTTTGTGATACTTGTGCAGAATCAAAATTTTTAAGAATCCCTTTCCCAAAGAAAGTGTTAATCACGCAGTAGTAAGACATACTTTGTGTCATTTATTGATGACTATTCTAGATATAAGAACATATAGAGAGAAGGAATGAATTATTCTGAAAATTTAAAGAGTATATCGTCGCAAGAATTAAAGAACGCTGTAACTGACAAAAAAATCAAAAATACATTTTTTGCATCATTTTTATCAGAAAAAAATACGCGTCGATTGGTCCCGGTCCCAGATTTCTATGATGAAAAGAAATTCACTTTCGCTGTCTGCGTTTTAAAAATATCAGTGTCTTTGTTCTACTTTATACAGGTTTTTTGGCTCTTGTGAACATTTAATGTTTGGTCAGTTACAGCGTTCTTTAATTCTTACGACGATATTAAAGAAACTGAACATTTTACAGATAAAAAAGTAAAAATATTGTGATGTGATAATGGAGACGAATAAAAAACACTGAAATAAAATCATTCCTAAAAATGTCTGGAATTGTTTCAGAAACTGCCGTTCCTTATGGAACAAAATGATGTTGCTGGAAGAAAGAACCGAACTTTAGTTGAAACGGTACGAGAAATGCTGAATGGTACTAATCTTGAAAGGAATTTGTGGAGTGAATGTGTAATGACAGCGAACTACAATCAGAATCGTTTACCTTGTAAATCAAGAAGTAAAATTCCTTTTGAACTTGTTACGAAAGTAAACCGAACTTAAGTCATCTAAATGTGAACAATACAACTTGATAATATATCTATAGAAGACGTATTTGTTGATTACGAAGAAAATGTGAAAGTTTATAGGATATTGTAAACGAATTAGATATTAATTAGTAAACATGTAAAATTTGGTGGGCCGTTTCCTCGAATTAAATAAATTAAACCTAATAAGTATATAAGAAAAATCTACTTGGATTAAAATTTCTTTACAAGAGTTGATATCAGTACTACAGACAATAAATCCGTTACTAGAATAGAACAAGCAGAAGTCCAGAATCGAGTAAAAAGAAGTTTCGTAACAAATACAAGAAAATGAACAAAAATTGCGTAGATCTGAATGATTAAAAAGTAAATCGTCTACAAATTGTTCTAAGCATTTATATAAATTATTTTTAAAAAAATCTCTATACTCCTACATATAAAACAAATAACGTTACAGCAATATCGTGAGCTGAAATGATAACCATCAATATCTTTTGAGGAATCAAACGTGTACATTTATGAAGTTACACGCAAACAAGAAAAAAGTTATCGGTTGCAAATGGATCTCTCAACTC
Source organism: Metopia argyrocephala (assembly GCA_963576795.1). NCBI lineage: Eukaryota > Metazoa > Arthropoda > Insecta > Diptera > Sarcophagidae > Metopia > Metopia argyrocephala. The sequence continues at coordinate 89,911,904 of OY756209.1, read as the reverse complement.
AAAAATGATATTTCAAATAAATCCAAATACAAAGTCCGTTTAGTAACCGAAGGGTATCTGGACTATGATGCTTCTGTCCGAAAGTCCGCTACATAAATAACTCTATTATATATCAGTAATTTGGATGTAAAAGCAGCTTTTTTGGGGAAAATAAAAGAAGATTTTCATATGGAACAACCCAAGGTTTCGTTAAAAATGGAAATAAAAAATTACAATATTCTACGGACAATTGCCTCGACAAAAATTTTAAATTTTTGTGGAAACTCCGTTTTTAAAAATTGTTACTTCCAAATTTTCGATTTCGTCCGCTTCATAATTACTATGTTTAAAATACCGCCGTATGAATAGCAAATTTATACATAAATTTGTTTAAAAAAATTTAACGGACATTCTATGCCTGTATAAATATAGCTGATTTAAGCTACAATTTCTGGCAAATAATTACTTTGGGTAATTAAACAAGGGGGATGGATGGGATACTTCGGACAAGGTAAAGTCTCTGATTGGGGTCAACCTGGCGGCCTCCAGAACGATCCTTGTTCCCGTTGTATTCAAGTCGACATACAGCCTCCGCTTGTTAACTAATGTATGTGGCGATTGTCCAATCCCCTGGACTTTAAATTAGGGTTGTGCGTAAGGCTTGAAACCCACCACGTAAAAACAAAAGTTCAATGAAAACTAAGACGATAGCCTCTAAACGGACCCCCTTCTCTGTTGACGAACTTGGCAAACGTTTTAAGGACTATGATTTAAGGATATGTACCTGGAATGTGAGAACCCTTTATAGGGAAGGTGCCTCTATCCAACTGGCGGATGCTCTCACGAAATGTAGGGCTGACATCACCGCCATCCAGGAAATGCGATGGATAGGGCAAGGTTGTACAAGGCAAGCAACATGTGACATCTACTACAGCTGCCATGAGAAGAAACATGAATTTGGTTGCGGATTCGTAGTTATCAAGAGACTTCGCCACCACGTCTCGGAGTTCACCGCTGTGAACGAAAGAATTGGTACGATCCGCATAAAGGCGAAATTTTATAATATCATTATAATTTTTACGCAAAGCTCGAGGAAGTATACGATGGATGTCCAGCACATGACGCCAAAATTGTCCTCGGTGATTTCAATGCGAAGGTTGCAGTCCACCACTACAAGAGCAACGGTGGAGGTGTACAGAGAGAAGAGGAGGGAAGAGAGGCGCCTGTTTAGAAGAAAGAAAAAGGAGCGTGATCGTGAGGAAATCGAGATGTGCAGGAGTAGGAATGATGCTCGAAATTTTTACAAAAAGATAAGGCGTGTTACTACTGGTTTTAATCCCGGAGCAACCTCCTGCAGAGACGAACATGGAAATCTGATTACAGATGCACAAGGAACATTGAGATTATGGAGACAGCACTTCTCTAATCTACTGCAGGGCGATGACAACACAATTTCCGCCCCTAGAGATGCTGTGCCGAATCCAATCAATGACGATGACATCGAAATCCCGTCACCCAGCTATGAAAAGGTCAAGGTTGCCGTACGGCGACTGAAAGGTAACAAAACGGCTGGACCTGACGGTCTATACACTGAGCTCTTTAAATATGGAGGCGATGAGCTGGTTAGGAGCATGCACCAGCTCATTTGCAGAATATGGCTGGAGGAAAGTATGCCCGAAGATTGGAATCCCAGTGCCCTCTGCTCCATTCTGAAAAAGGGAGACCCCACTATATGCACCAACTACAGGGGTATAAGCCTTCTCCCTATCGCATATAAGATTCTTACGAACGTATTGTGTGAACGACTGAAGCCATTCGCCATCTCACTGATTGGACCTTATCAGTGCGGCTTCAGACCTGGCAAGTCCACCATTGACCAGATATTCACACTGCGCCAAATCCTGCAACTATACATTCGATGTGGTCAAGGAATTTATTTACCTTGGCACCGCCATTACCAGCAAAAATGATGTCAGTCTAGAGATCAGGCGAAGAATCACACTGGCCAACAGGTGCTACTACGGTCTCGGTAGGCAGTTTAGTAACAGAAACCTCTCTCGTGCGACGAAATTTATACTCTACAAGTCGTATATTCTCCCGGTGCTTCTCTATGGTGCGGAAGCATGGACGCTGTCTTGTGCCTATGCAGCGGTCCTTGGGGTGTTCGAGAGAAAAGTTCTTCGTAAGATCTTTGGTCCTCTGAGGCATGGCGATGAGTTTCGCATTAGAAACAATCATGAGCTGTATGAGCTCCTCGGCGATGTAGGCGTTGTCCAGCGTATTAACATACAGCGGCTACGCTGGCTCGGCCACATTGATCGGATGGAAGAATCTGCTCCAGCGAAGAAAGTTTTCGATGCGAAGGTCACTGGACGTCGGCGTAGAGGACGACCCTGTTTACGTTGGAAGGACCAGGTTGATGAAGCCCTGTCATCGATTGGTGTGACCAACTATAGAAGGCGCGCGCTAAGCAGAAGTGCCTGGAGTCATAACCCTGATATAGGGTTGTAATGATCAATTATGTTTGTATGTATTTCGAAATTAAAAATTTATGCAGTGTTTTAACTTATCCAGGTATTCAAATTAAAAGAAACGTTGAAGGCGATAAAATTTCGAAATTAACACTTTCACTGTCCACAGCCCATATATGGGCTATGAACGGAAAGCACCAGCAGTCCGCTGCCCATATGTGGGCTGTTTACCCATACAAATTTAAAGAGCTTTAAAATTGTGGACGTTGAGACAACATCGTTTATTTGACTTTGACTTCACAGAACAGACCATAAAAAACAAAATATATGCTGAGACATGGAGGAAATCTTGTTTTTTTGCTTTTCGACTCATTATGGCTTGTATCTAATTAATAGTGTTTCATTTTGTCTTGATGAATAACTCTGTCTGTGAAAAAAAGAAAATCGCTTTAGAAAATGTATTATAAAAGCTAAAAATATTCGCAGCTCACATGTGGTCTGTGGACTCTGAAGACGAAGAAGAAGATTTTGTTTCATTGAGTCCACAGGGCTATTAACAAAAATATTCTTTTAGCTATTTATATACATTTTAAAGGATGTAGATATTTATATTTATTGGGGCTTATCCGAAATACATCGATTATGCAAAAAAAAAAAAAAATCGGACGTATGGGGCACTCCCCAGTTTTTACCTTGGACAGTGAACGTGTTAAAACATACAAAGCTCTGTTATACACCAGTGGATCCAGAATTTCCCAAAATTATGGGTGAAGAGAATTTACTAGGAAATTATTTTCATTTCTTTTTATTATTATAATTTGGTATGGTTCAATTATATATGGAACAAAATATTGGCCAAATGGCCACTGTGAACTCGGCGGCACACCTCCATCCGGTGGTCCAAATTTTCGCTGAGGTTCTATGCTATTATTGTGCCGAATTATTTCATGCTGTAGCTCTTGAATTTTTGTTGGCATATCGACGTATATCTTTTTTTTCAAATAACCCCAAAGAAAGAAGCCTAACGTTGTCAAATCACATAATATTGGCGGTAAATTGACATCGCCACCACGTGAGATAACACGGCCATTAAATTCGTCGCGCTAAAGCACCATTGTTTCGTTTACTGTGTGTCAAGTGGCCCCGTCCTGTTGAAACCACATATCGTCCACATCCATATCTTCGTTTTCATCTCACGATAGCGAACACCATTCACTGCCTGACGGGCCTCATTTTGGAAAAAATACGACCCGATGCTGCCGTTAGCCCTCAAACCGCTCCAAACAGTCACTTTGGGTGCATTGATTTTTCGACAATCACTCTTGGATTATCATTCGCCCAAATGTGGCACTTCTGCTTATTGACGAATCCACTGAGGTGAAAATTTGCCTCATCACTGAAGATAATTTCCACGATATGTATTTTGATTTGAACACCCATTTTCATAATAAGCCTGAATAACTCTTCTACGGAATGCATTTTGTTTCCAGATTTTCAGCTACAGTGGCTCAAAGTAATAATGGGACACAACCAAAGTACTTTTTATTTAACATATTTTTTTCTCACAGTTACGTTAATGTTTATGTTTTTTATGTTTTTATGTTACTTTTGTTCTTGATTTTGCTATGAGATAATTTTATCGCTTTTTGTTTTGAACAAAAAAAGTTACAAGCGATAATTCACAATAACACATTTTTAGATCACAAAGTAATAATGGGACAGCTGGCAACTTCGTTTTGAATGCGCTTTATAACGGAACAATTTTTAAATATTTTTTATTTACATGGTCTAAGAGTTCTTTTACAAGTGTTTTTTAACCATTTCAAATACATAATTCATTATGGCGAATCGGGGTTTACAAACAACGCATGAAATTAGAAAATTAATAATTGAACACTCAAAATCCGGAAAATCTGTTCGAAATATTGCAGAAATAGTCAATAAACCAAAATCTACAGTGTTTAATAATATAAAACGTTATTCGGATGCAAAAAGTTTCGAAAATGCTTGAAAGCCAAGCAAAAGAAAAATATTTTCCGATGCAGATGAACTGTGGTTATTAAGAGAAGTTAAGAAAAAACCTCCATATAAGCGCCCCTAAATTAACTGCTGAAGCAGAAAAATATCTAAAAAAGAAAGCTAACCCTGAAACTGTAAGAAATATTTTGAGAAAGCATGGTTATAATGCCCGGGTAGCTAGAAAAAAGCCCTATATAAATGATGTAAACAGACGTAAACGTGTTAGCTTTGCTGAAGAACATAAAAATAAGGACTTCTCATTCTGGAATAAAGTGATCTTCACCGACGAAAGTAAATTTAATGTTTTCCGGTCGGATGGACGTTCTTATGTGTGGAGAAAACCGAATACAGAGCTCGCCAAAGAAAATTTAAGACCATCGGTAAAACACGGTATGGGATCTGTTATGGTATGGGGCGCAATATCAGCAGCTGGACCGGGTAATCTCCATATTGTTGAAAGAATTATGGACCACAAATACTATTTAGATATTTTACGTGCAAATCTTGCAGAATCAGCGGAGAAATTGGGTCTTACAATTGATTATTTCTTTTACCAAGACAATGACCCAAAGCACAAGGCATACAATGTCAGAAGCTGGCTGCTCTATAACTGCCCGCATGTGCTTGAAACCCCACCACAATCGCCGGATATTAATCCAATAGAGCACGTGTGGAGCCATTTGGAGGAAAAATTAAAAGTTCGTCATATAAATTCCAAAAACGACTTAATAATTGCTCTAAAGGAGGAATGGGAAAGGATATCACCTGAGTTCTGCCGTAAACTTGTTGGATCGATGCCAAATCGATTGAAGTCAGTAATACGACAAAAAGGGCTGCCAACAAAATATTAATCTTTATCCGTAATATTAGATTTAATACGTTATGAATTGTTCTTTTAATTTGTCCCATTATTACTTTGAGGTCTAATTAACGTATTATGAAGTCTATTTTGCATTATTTTGTTTTGCCAGCATTAATTGAATTCAAAGTTTCTGATTTAAATAAAGTACCATATATGCTTTTCAATTCCATATACAATTTTTTCCTGGAGTTGTTATATTGACTAAATTATTACAAGAACTGTCGACGTAAGCGTGTGTCCCATTATTACTTTGAGACACTGTATATTGTCAATGCTCTATTCAGGGCACAAACCGGACAGATCCTAATTGAGACTGGGATACAAAGACCACTGTGTGATACAACCACATCTGACGCCGACAGCTAAAAATTAAGGCATCGCATCAATTTTAAGGAATTTACATATATACCTATTCGTAAGCTTTTAATTTATAAATACAAGTAATTCAGTTTGAGGAATCTATCTAAAAACTTTTATTAATTCCATAGGTAATTTGATTTTGGTTATATAGTGTAAAACAATATTATTTTGTTGTAAAAGGTAAAAATAAATTTTTAAATTGACTAGAACTCGAAAAGAAAGAAAATAAAATTAACTTAGTGCTTATGTACGAGTATGACATACTTGAACAGACATTTATGCATTTACAATATGTATGCATGAACGAGTATGTTTACTATGGTAATGAAACCTTTATTTTTAATATTTATGATTTTAAATATAACAATTTAATAAATTAGTATTAATATACGTAATGTTATTCCTACATTATCAGTCTTTTATAAAACCAATAAATAAGTTTTTTATTAAAATTTATGAAAAGTTTTATTAGAATAAATTTAGTCAGATATGTGTAAATCCGTAATGCAAATAACCCAATTTAAACATCTAAACACCTATTAAAGGCCTTACCAATTAAAATGGAGAATATAATATAGGAATTAATAAATTATGTATAATATGAACTATTGTCCAAACTAGTAGCAGAGACCAGTTATAATAATACCCTGTTATTTATATGTTACATACATACGAGTATGTATCTACCTAAACTAAATTAAGTTAATAATAATTAGTTAAGAATATTTTTAAAAATTTCTAAAAGAATTTCGTGGAGTAAATACTAAAGGAAATGTTTTTGGCGGTAACGCAATACACGCAGGAACAGTTTTAATCGTTGATATATCTGTAGAACTAATATCGTATTGTTGCATTATATTTGCAAGTAAAATAAATCCAAAACCTCGAACTAAATTTTGACCTATACAAGTGCGTTTGCCAATGCTAAATGGCAAAAAATGAGGTATATTTTTTTTGAGTTGAAATTTTTTGCGACTCCAACAGTCTTCATTATGTAGACGTTGAATGTTTGTAACAGGTTTCAGAAATGAGTTTTCTGATGTTGATGAGCAAATTGCTATGGCATCCCTATCATATTCTATACCAGAATCTGATCCCTCAGAGTTACGTCTTTTGGAATTCACATGTACTACGTCTTTATTATTTTTGGTCTTCTGGCAAATTTCTCTATTTGGAATTGAAAAATTATTCATTGTTTCCAAAAATCTTTGAGGCTGAAACAAATGTGGTTCAGGCCAATATTGAGGACTTGTATTTAACTTGTAATTATTTATAAAAACTATTGTTCCTTCAGAAACTCCATAGCCAGCTATGACTGCATTTTCTGTTGCTACATGTGGTACAATAGGTGAAGATGTGTAACGAAGAACTTCAAAAATTGTAGCCATTGTGTAGGGCATACTATCCATGTCAAACAAATTAATATTTCTTTGACCTCTATTAGATATGGCATCAACTTCAATTTGTATTTGTTTGCCAATACTGGGATCTTTTGCTATATAAGCCAATGATATCATTACTAGATTACCCACAGCTGAATGTCCACCAATAAAGTCTTCAAGCATATACATTATAGTATCTCGTGAAACATTTTTATCCTCTACTAAGCTTTTTAAAAGCGCATCAGTAAAGTCTTTCTCCGGTTCTTCCAAGTCTATGTTTTGTTCCCTATAATTAATGATTCGATCCAATATGAACTTTCTAATTGTTGAAGACCAGCAAACGATGGTATTTGTGTGCTTTTTGTAAAAAGGTGCCAACCACGGAAGAAAGTCTAGTGCATATCCTTGATTGATTTCCCAAAATATTTCATCAAAATATTTCACAATTATTTGAAAATCAGTGTCATCATACTCAAAGCGTGTAGAGCACATATACTGTGTAAACATATTTGCACAAGTTTGTTGTATTAATTGTTTAATTTCAAAGTCCTCTCCTGGAATAACTTTCTCTCTCATTTTATCCATTAATTCTTTAACTTCAAAACAACCAATGCTCGACATCTTTGAAAAATATGAAGAAGAACTTCTAGGCGAACAATGTCGACGGGCAAGATTTCGCCGTTTTTGTTGCAGAGTAGACCAATCACATAATGCTAAAGCTGAAGGTACATAGAAATAAAAGAATTAAAAAAATTTACTTTTAAAAGACTTAAAGAAAAATTTTGGCATATACATACATACATACATACATACATACATACATACATACATACATACATACATACATACATACATACATACATACATACATACATACATACATACATAAATACATATGAATGTACATATATTTGTAAATATGTATAAACTTACAATTATTACGATTTCCTCCAAATAATTTGTGATAACGCAAAAAATCCGGCCGACCACCAAAAAATTTTCCATTTTGATTAAGTACTTCACGAATCAAATTAAGATTATTGACAATTAGACATCGTCTAGATCCAAGTGTCAACGAATAAATATCACCAAATTCTTTTGACAACTGCGTAAATCCCTCAAATGGAACTTTAAATTTTGAAAGTAATGGCAAGTTTCCAACAACTGGCCATGGTTTAGGACCAGGCGCTTGCTTATATTCTTTAACAATAATTTTATTGTCCTTGGTAAAGCCTTCCAAAATCTCAACTTTTTTCACACAATTGTATAGCACACGAACATATAGTCCCAAAACAAAGGATAGTAAAATAATTGTCAACACAGAAGTTACCAATATCATACTCGTATTATTATTTTTATCTGTGAAATCTTTAAATAATTTGATTTACTTTTTACTTTATATTCACAATACTTTAGGTTACTGAAGTGCTATTATGGAAAGTGAAAATTCTTAACTGAGCCTTTATCGGTTCTCTTCTTAAGCTTTTATATATGCTCGTTAGTATGCGAAACTTGATATGCATATGTGTAATAAGATTTCTATGTGCATACATACATACGATCCATAAGTAATATAACAAGTCGTCAATTATTGATCTTATTCGGTTTGAGAATATATTTATTGGTTTATTTTACGTAGTAGGTGTATGTATGTATATGCATATATGTATGCATGACGAAAGGGAATTGGTAATAGTTTCTTTAAATTATAATATTCAACATATTGATGTCAAATGTGTTATTTTTGCATGAATTCTCTTAAATTGATGACATATTATTTGTTCTATTGAAGAACAACTTACGGGATACAATCTTCTATCATGACAACCAGCCAACCAGCCATCAAACTTTACTTGATTGTATGCTAATGATTTAAACACTATGTGTACCAGTTTATCTTTTTACACTTGCGGTAAAAATAAATAAATCAAATGCACATATTTTAAATTTATTTATATTATACTCCTATTATTAATATTTAACGTTTTAAAATGGATAACATATAAATAATATCTTAAATTCCTCTTCGTCTTAGCCTTACTTCCTGAGACAATACACATACTCATATGTATGTAAGAGCATATACTCGTATGCGTAATGAATTAAATATTTATAAAATCAATAAATAAAAAAATAAAAAAATCGTATATGTACCAGTGAATACAACTATAAGTATAAATGCTTTCGTAAATCTTAATATACCAACCGTAAACTGCTAGGTGGTATGTATATAGATTTAGTAATAAATTTTTTTATTTTATTCTTTATATTTATAATAGTTACAAACTTTTGAAGCAAAGTGTAGTCGGTATAAAATTTGAAATCGATATTAAGATGAAAAATACCTATAAAGTTTTCATAAGTATAACGCAGGTGATATTTAAATTTGCCGTCTACAAATTATTTCAATATACATACTTATATAAGTTTTTTTCAGATATCTACAAAGTTTTTCTTTGATTTCTATAGTAATCCATCACTTGTTAGCTCTTGAACTTGTTTATAAACAAGGATTCTTTTATTCATGACATCCTATGCGATATTTCGTTATGTCGTTATAGCTATATTCATCAAGCATTCACAACTATCTAGAGGAGGGTGATGCTATTTTACCATTATTGAAATAATAAATAATGTTTTTACAGTCTTTTCTTGTAAGCGGAATTTTCCTTTAAAAGGACTTCGGATAAAAAATTATTCCGTTTAAACAAAGTCTTATAATATTATTGAATTAAAAATATTACAAGTCCATGCTTTAGAAAAATTCAAATTCTGACAAAATTAACAGATAAATTTTAAACAATTTTAGCAACAAATGAACATTGTTGCCATAAAAAATACTTTTGAAAATAAAAATGAAATGAGGCGGTGTTAAAAATGTGTGTTTATCGTTGATAAATTCTTAATACTCGTATTTGCAATTAAGCATATTTCTTTTTATACAAATTTTTGCTTTTTGACGCCAAATCTGTTTTTTAAGCGGGTTTTCTTTAAAACGGATTTTATTTTAATCGGAGTTAAATACCTTTAAATTTAATAGAAAACAGAAGTAAATGCATTTGTTTTGCAGTTATCCGATTTTTTCATTTAAACGGTGTACTTATATCCGAATTCGACTGTACTAGTAATTCAATACGAGAATTTTCATATACATACTATATGTGATATAATCTTACAACTGTTTTCTTAAAAAAAAATATATATTATACATTGGTTACATTAAGAAATATACGACCTTGACTTAGTCATCTATATGTACGGTGACCATATTTGTTACACCAAAATACAGAACTACGAAATATTTGACCAATAACAGCTATAAAACAAACAACCTTTCATACGTACATAGGCATGTACTTATTTATTATATTAATTATTTAAATTGAAAATTAACGAAATTTAAAAAAACAAAATAAATTAAATTAACCGAAAATTCAAAAATAACTAAAACTTCGTGAGATCATTAAATAAGTATATAACATACATACATAATTGTTAAATCCCATAAAATAAAAACTAGTTTCTAAACTATTAGTTTCAAACCAAAAGTTAAAGTTAACTTTAAAAAAATTTTATATTTGATTTTTATCATTAAGTGAACATTCACAGAAAGGTGCATTAAAAGGATAAAACAAATTACTACTTTGTTTTACCAAGTTATCATCTCCTTTAAATGTTTTTTAAACTCTATACAATTCATATCATAGTTTAATTTTGTGACCAACATGACTTTGATGGTTTCCATTTTCATGAGTTTTAATTGGTCCATATATTATTTAATACCGAAAATACCTTTTCCGTTGGAGCATTTGAACCAAGTAAACACAAACTGAACTCGACAACCGTCAACATATTTTTAAAATTTATGGTTCTTTCTCTAAAATGTACATACATGTGTATATGAAATGTATTGCTTATGGGGATAAGCATGTCTCTATGGCCATTTCTTCTCTGCTTAAGAGACTCGTCAGGAGACTTTTTCCCAGAGGTGTTAATCAAAACTAGAAATGTTACTTTTCGGCATGAAAATACAGAACAAATACTAAACATTAAATAAAATACAGAACATTTTTACGTTTTTCCCTAATGAATAATTTATACAGAACACGGGTTTCAAATATAGAGCTGTTCTGTATAATACAGAATGGATGGTCACCGTATCTATATGTATAATTACATAAAGAAATATACGATTTGCAATAACTAAGAGCTATGATAATATATAGGGTGTTTTTTATTGAGGTATAGAACTTTAAGTTGGCATCACTTTTTTAACTGGCTGCCATTTTGTCAGCTGTCAAGTGATTAATATTTAGTTTGGTTTGCCATTTCATCATGAACAGGTTGACAAAAGAACAACGCTTGCAAATCGTGCAAATTTATTTCGAAAATAATGGTTCAGTTCGCGAAGTTTACCGCAAGCTCCTTCCATTTTATGGTCGACATAATCGTCCATCAAAGCAATTAATTCGGTTAACCATGGATCGTTTTCGCACTACGTTTACTCTATGTGATAATACGCATCCGCAGAGCCGTCGAACAGTGCGCACCGAAGAAACAATTGCCGCTGTAGAGCAAAGTGTTGAAGAGAACCCGAATGAATCGATTCGCCACCGTGCACAGCAATTGGAGCTTTGTCCATCAACTTTATGGAAGATTTTGCGCAAAGATCTTGGCTTGCGAGACCATGCAATGCGTCGTGATTTTGGTGTATGGGCCGAAAATGAGATTGATCTCGATGCTGATTTTCATCGCAAAATTTTGTTCAGTAATGAGGCTCATTTTTGGTTGAATGGCTACGTCAACAAGCAAAATTGCCGCATTTGGAGTGAAAAGAATCCACATGAGACCCTTGAGACGCCATTACATCCACAAAAACTGACTGTTTGGTGTGCTCTATGGGCTGTTGGAGTCATTGGGCCATACTTCTTTCGAAATAATGCTGGAGAGTCAGTTACCGTTAATGGAGACCGGTATAGAGCCATGATAACCGACTATTTTGTTCCCGAATTGGATGGCATGAATGTGGATGAGTTGTGGTTCCAACAAGACGGCGCTACATGCCACACAGCGCACGTCACAATCGATTTATTGAAGGAAACATTCGATGAGCGCATAATTTCGCGGAATGGACCTGTCAATTGGCCACCAAGATGGTGTGATTTGACACCATTAGATTATTTTCTTTGGGGATATGTGAAGTCGCTCGTCTACGCCAACAAACCAGAAACGTTAGGGGACTTGGAAGCCAACATTCGTGGCGTTATTGCCAACATACCGCCCCATATGCTCGAAAAAGTGGTTGAAAATTGGACCTGTAGAATTGGCTTAATTCGAGCTAGCCGCGGCGGCCACATGCCCGAAATCATATTTAAACATTAATGGCATAAAATTATCCTTCCAATAAAGCCAAATTGATGGACATTAAAACGATTTTCTTGTGTTTTATTTCAATTCGAAGTTCTATACCTCTAAAAAAAACACCCTGTAGTTAACAAGTATATCCTAACTAAATAAACTAAAATGCAAAAATTTTGGGTTTTTGAAACAAGCTGGGCGTTAGAGTATATAAAATTAAAAAGTTTAGAGGTAATAGGCATGAAGTTTTTAAATTACAATAAGCGATCAAAAATTCCTTTCGTAGCCAAAAAGTCCTGAATGAAGTTTATAAATTTTTAGCCATAGAGTTTTAGCTTAGGAGAGTTACAGAATAAGGCCTCAGAACATAAATATATAATTGGCCATTAAATTACATTCTTTAATAATATTGGTTGGCGTTGTTTTGTTATACATGCACATGTATATTTGCAGAATGCACAAAAAATGCGCTTTCTGTGCAGATATTGCCCAATTGTAAAGCACCTGCAACAGCTAATCGCGTATTACCAATAAAACTTGGCATAACTGCCCCAGTATTGTAATTACGTTGTCAGTAATTACGATTTAATAATGCTATCAGTTTCCAAAACCGTACTCTCAGAAAAAAAAAGTGGTAGAAAACTATCGAAATTGATACTATTTGGTATTAAAATTGAGTTAAGTCCGTTTTTTTATTAATTTATGATATATTTATACAATTGTTTACGATTGTTTAAGCTTGATTTGGTACCGAAAGTTAACGAAATATTGTTCACAATTTGTTCTTAATTTGATACCCTTGGTTAATAATTTTAGAATGCCTTTTTTCCCTCTGTGTAAGTAAATAATATAAATTAAAAGTAATTTGATGTGGATGTATTAGCTATGCTGACACATTTTTTAAAGTACAGTACCATTTGGGCGCCAAGTGAATGGCCCACAATTATTCGCAATGCGCGAACTAATCCATTGGGGTACAACTGTATTAAAATAGGGTACTCAGAGTTTGAAAACTGAAAGTCCTTTGCAGATCTGTTACTATCAAACAAAGTTAAACTAAACATAAATAAAGTTCGGATAGCTTTATTACATAAAAAATAAAAATCAATTGAACTCATTTACGGATACATACTCCGAAAATTCTACTAACAAGACTGTAAATAACTTACTTTTTACTTTTAATTTACAAAAGTTGTACAATTCACCTATGTGTATCTCTTTGCAAAAATTCAAGGCTTTAAAAAATCTATTTTTATAAAATAGCATACCGTTAAAATACCACTATGAGTATTTAAATTTAAAATATTCTGTACGCGAAAAAGACGTGTTAAATGAAAGTGACAAAGAAGATTAACTCACTTATTATTATTATTGTTTTTTTTTAGTTTCTTAAATGAATTCATGCTTCTGTTAAATATTGATTACATTTTTTATTATTTTGTACCATTCTATGCTTAAAAATAATGAACAAACACATAAAACCACCAATAAATATTTGTTTCAAAGTATTTCTTACACTGACAAATAATATCGTAAGTACCATTTTCTACACCCGCATCTACGAAATGTTGTAATCGAAATTATCGTATTCACCAAAAAATACGTTTTTCTCGGAAAACTTCAACTTTTTCACCAGAATACTTTTAGGTGTAGTTATAATAGTTAATTATCTAAGCACATGTAAATTTTCATTTTGATATTGCAAGCGAAAGCAGAGAAAAGTAGAAAAATGGCTCTCCTGTAAAATTTGGATTTTGGCACATACGATAATTCAGCGCAAAGGGGTCGATATGTATTTTAAGAATAACACGATATCCGGCTCAATCTTCACTAATATAATATATGAAATTATCAATTCTCCAGACCCAAATGGTTTCTTAAATAAACAAATCGGGGTCCGGTTTTGTCAAAATGTCAGCTATTTGATTATCTGTGAAAACATATACAATACAAGATGAATTCGATCATCCTTTCTGTCTATTTTTATCCCTATAAAGCATCGAATATCCTGTAAATCTGTCATTTTAAATTTCTTCATCAAATATAATTTAAATCCATTCATTGTCTCAATATTCGCTGTTGATATCACCACATCATCCACATATAACAAAACACATGTATGTATGTATATATTTTCTAAAATATTGCCCTTATCGTAAATATATAGGTTTTTACTTTCAAATTAACGATTTTTTAATACAAATTAAATTTTATTCGAAACAAATTAAACTTTTTTCAATACAAATTCAATTTTTTTAACCTCAAATTAAGTTGTTTTCATTTCATTTCAAATTAAATTTATGTTTTATTACTATTTTCTTATACTATAAAATTATACTTGCATTTAAAATATTAACCTTCTGATTGTAACAATTATCTTGATATGACTATAAGTATATCGTTAGCTGTATCTGGAAAGCCGCTGCAGTTAATATCTTAAATAGCAATTTAATTTTATAGAATAAGAAAATAGTAATAAAAAACAAATTTAATTCGAAATGAAAAACACTAAATTCGAAGTTTAAAAAATTCAATTTGTGTTAAAAAAGTTTATTTTGTTCCGAATAAGATTCAACCCTGCAAAAAGAATTGGACTACATAACCCAGATGAGTAGTTACCAGAATAGTCCTATGTAATTAAATTGTGTACTTTTTTGTATGTTTGAAGTAAAATTTACAATTGGGTACCACCTGGCGACACATTTAAGTTAACAAATTACTGAATGGTAACGCTGGCGGCGTCAATGTTCAGTTTTTCTCAAAGTTTGTATATATACAAATGTAAAGTCATAAAATATATTAGGGCTTAAAAAGTGTTAAAAAAATATAATTAAAACTTGATTTATAATTTTAAGGGTTTGTAGGAAATAGCCTTCTGTTAGTAGTCCATGAATTAATGACATAAAGTAGTTACCAAAATAACTACAAAAGTTTATCCATGGAGTATATACATGAAGTAGTTATGAAACTAACCTCAATTGTATAATTCACGGAGTAGTTACATGGGAGTAGTTTTGAGGTTACTCTTATGTTACATTTGGTTGGACCTGGTCCTCTCCTAGGACATCGCAATGTAAAATGGGTCACTTTTTTACATGCATAATGGGTTAAGGATGTTACTAGTCATGGTCCATCATGGAGTACATTTTACACACGTGCATGGAGCAGTCGCACTTTTTGCAGGGAATTTGTGTTAAAAAAAATTGCGTTTGACTTGTAAAAAATTTAATTTGTATTGAAAAAACTTTAATTTGAAAGTAAAAACCTATAGATACATGGATCTACCAATGAATCTGTAAAACCAATTTCCTTTAAAGTCTGCTCAAATATCTTAAACCTACATCTAGTTGCCTGCTTAACCCTATAAAGGGCCTTATTCAATCTGCATACACTATTTTCATCACAAGATAAACCCTGAGGAACACATATATACATATATTTCCTCCTTCAATGTACCATTCAAAAGGGCAGTCTTAACATCCATATGATGAACGTTCAAATTAAATTGATTTGAGAAGGATATTAAAGTTCTGAAACTTTGAATCCTAGCCACTAGCGCAAAAGTTTAATCGTAATCAATCAAGTGTTCCTGTCTAAAACCACGAGCCACAAGTCTAGCTTTATATCTAACTGGTTTTCCAAATTCATCAGGTTTAATCGTAAATACCCATCTGAAACTTATTGTGTTCTTATTCTTGGACCTATGTACTATTGACCAATTCTTATTATAAAAATTTGCATCTAACTTTTCCTTAATTGCGTTTTCCCAGTATATTCTATCATTCTATTCGGGATATTTATCGCAATGCATTTATTTCCCACATTCACCCCTATTATGTATGCCGTAGTCGAATTTCGAGTACTGTCGTTGTCGAACCCGAATTTAAATTTTATTGGTATTATGTAGCATTTTCGACGTGAGTGTTTTTGTAATAGAATAAATTAGTGGTATTTTTATAATTTATGAACTACCCTGTTAAAAAAGACATAAGCTGGTAGAAAAAATATAAATATTCAAAATATAAATATTAATAGATAATAATATAAAAACTTTATTAAAAATGTTAAGTGTTGCGGCTTTTTCGTCTTCTGACGAGGAGGATGAAATGAGTTCCAGAAATGTTATAAATTTTCGCAGACATCTAAGATGTCAATCTAATATATACTCGCTGCCAAGTACAATGTAATTTTATTTTTTAAATTTGTAAAGAAATTACTAAAAAAATGTTTGTGTCTAGGTTTTTAAACAATTTCAGACTTTCAAGGGAAGCTATTCGTTACGTTTTAAGGGCAATATCAAACAAACTTACTGAACCTTCCAGATCTACGTGTGTAAGCTAGACTATACGTTTGGCAGCGACTTTGCGTATACTGGCAGAAGGAAGCTATCAAAGGGGCGCTGGAAACGACCTCAATGTCGGTCTTGCACAGCCAACAATTAGCCTTGCCTTTCGTGAGTGTGTGGATGCGATGTTTGAAGAACCTTGTTCAAGGTGGATTTCGTTTAAAATGAGGGATTCCGAGAAGGTTGAAATAAAGGAATATTTTTATCAAAAAACAGGGTTTCCTGGGATTATTGGTTGCATAGATGGAACCCACATAAGGATTTTGGCTCCATCCCTTTCAGAGCGTTGGAAATATTATAATAGAAATATAATAATAGTCTCAATGCTTTGCTGGTAAGTATAAAGCAAGTTATTTCCAAATGGTTTTACAGCAGTAATTTTCAGGTGTGTGATCATAAGTTGAGAATACGTTACCTTTCACCCCACCATCCAGGTTCAGCACACGATTCCTTGGTATGGCACGCAAGTGCTTTAAAGTCATATCTAAGAAATATGTATGCAAATGTTGGAAGAAACATTTGGCTTTTAGGTAATAAATCTTTGGTATTGTGATAATATAACAATTATAATAATATGCAATTTCCTCTCGAACAATACTTGATTACTCCCTTTAGAGCCCCAGAAGAAGGTAGCGCTGAGTGTCGTTTTAACGCAATCCACACGAAAACAAGAAACGTGGTTAAAAGAACGATCGGAGTATTTAAAAATCGATTCCGTTGTATCCTTGGTGCAAGGCAGCTGCATTATTCCCCTGAAATGGGTGCAAAAATTACAACGGTTTGTGCAGCATTACATAACATATGTATTCACTACAACCAAGATTCCAGTGAGTTCGAAATTCTTTTGGAAAATCAAGACTTGAATGACGATAACCATGAAAATAGTGAAAAGTTAGCGTCAATTAATATAAGAGAAAACATAATGAACTCTTTGAATTTATAAAAAAATTTATTGAAAGCTTTCAATTATAATTAAACATAGGAATTCTGTATCTGTATTTCAAAGTAATGTAAAGAAATTTTTAATTTATAAAAGTAAAATAAAAAGGTATCCTATACCGTCATTTTATTTTCTTCAATTTCACTTTTCCGTCTTTTTATATATATTTCTTCCATTCTTAATTTTAACAAAGACGATCGATGAATTTCCTTCTTTTTTATTTGTTCTTTATACAGCTTGATTTTCTCTTTTTGTAAATTTAGTTGTTCGTCTTGAAGTTTATAACTTTTTCGACTGTATCCTTCTATCTCCGTTAAACTTTTTTTCAAATCTTTGTACAAATCTGTTTGAATTTGTAGTTGTTTCTCAAGAAGCATATTTTTTTCTGTTGTTGTTTTAATGATTTTCTTTTTTGTCCGAGGGGAAGGATTGGTTTGAAAGTTCATGATTATATTTTCCACACCATCATCATTATTTAAATCATCATTATGAACATCCTCATCTAAACTAACACAGTTTCAATACCGAAAGTAGGTCCATTTGGGCTTACTACTGAATTCATTTGGAGTAGATCTGATACAGCCGCCTCTTTTTTGTTGAAAAGTTCCGCCTCCAGTTGCACGACTTTCAGTTTTGTTATGGATAAGTTTCTTTTTAACACTAGTTTTCATGTCGGCCCATACCTTCATCCAACCTTCCGTTTCTCGAGTGGGTGGCCCAATACTGTTAAGTTTATTTCGGATTTCATTCCATTGTTCCTTAATTGATGATTTTTCAGTATTTTTTTGATATCCTTTTGCAACGTTAGGATTTTTACACATCAGATCCACAAGTGTTTCGAACTGTTTGGGTGTTGTCTTTTTTATCCGTAAATACATACAAATATATATAAACATATATATATATAAACATGTAGTCGCCGTGGTCTAGTGGTTAGTGTGTTGGCTTACTATGACATAGGTCCTGGGTTCGATTCCAGGCCCCGACATCTTCAAAAAAAAAAGAAATATGAAAAAAATATTTCTTTCGGCGACTACCTCTCAGCAGTCTTCTGGCAAAAGCTCTGAGAGTAATTAATTGCCATGAACAAGCTTCTCAAGTCTGTCGTTCGGAGCCGACTTTAAACTGTAGGTCCCGGTACTCATGGATAAAAATTGACACACACAACATGAGTGTTGCGAGAAGCTAGGCCGTAATCCTGACACAGGGTTGTAAAGGCCAGTTATGTATGTATGTATGTATATATAAACATAAATGAACAAACTTGAAAATATATTTTATAGAAACTAATAAATTACACTTACGGTTTTATATTACTCATTTTTCGAAAGTTTTTATCCGCGTTTTTTTTTATTTAAAAATTTTGTCACTTGAAAATACACAACGAGGCTTCTTGTTGAATTTCACATTAAAAAACTTCATACATAATACCGTAATTTGTAATAGATTTTCGACAGAGGCGTATTTCACACTAAAAACGACATCTGTGATGCCACATATAAAAAGTTACATAAATTCGACGTGACTACGACGTACATAATAGGGGTGATTATCTCTGGAGTTGATCATATTGGTCTCATCTACAATAACATCTCTAGCAATTACAAAAATTCATTCATCATGGGATACATCATTCCCATATCTTAAATCCATTTGGTTCATTTCCAACAAGTATACCTTTCCATGATGTCTGATACAATTTTCTTTTTCTTGTCTTATCATGTACATATACTATTAAACCAAAAACTTTGATATATTTAAGAATGGGCTTTTTGCCATGCCACATTTCATATGGTGTTTTCATATTCTCCTTTAAATAAACCCTAGGGCTCTTTTTAATAAAATAAGTTGCTGTTAAAACAGCCTCACCTCAGAAAGTTTTATGCACTTTTGCACCAATAATCATTGCACGGGCCTTTTCCGTAATAGCTCTTATCATTCTTTCAGATACACCATTTAATAGTGGGGTATGTGGAACCGTAAAATGATATGTAACACCCTTCTGAACACAATACTCTCTCATATAATTAGTTAGATATTCCTTCCCATTATCAATAAGTGTGATAAGTCAAACAAGAATGAAAATTTTATTAAAAATTATTTGATACAAGCAAATTAAAATAACAAAAATTACTATGATTAAATTATTTAAAAAGTACAAAAATACTTGTGCACTACATTATTCCCCCTCTAGAAGAACGATACCCTTTTTGAAGTCTTGGAAATTTAAATTTATGTGAAGAAATTGTTGAATCACCAAAAATTTCGTTGGCTTCAAATACTGGCTTGATTCTATCAATTGACACGTTGTCTTCTTTTCCTTTTATATTAAGTGTTAAATATTTATCATGTCTTTTAATTACTGCAACCACCACATACTTTTTGAAGGACGAATTATACCATTTTCAAGTATAAAATTAAATTCAGTTTTGGCTATACTAAGTCTTTTTGAATCTAACGGCCTAACCTTCGACTTGACGGAGGGTCTAGGTGATTTTAATGTAATGATACACATTGGTGGGTTTAGAATATAAAGACTTCGACAAATTGTGAATTTCTATGAATTCTTCTAGTAACTTTTGAATTTTGCTTTGATTTTTAAAGATTGTTGTTATGCCAAGTGTAGATGTTTTTCGTACTAAACCATGAGAAGAAATTAAAGTTTTGCCATCAACAAGAACACGATTTTTTAAATCTGGCAGTAAATGAAAATGGGTTAAAAAATCAGATCCGATTATGGGTTTTGTAACATCTGCAACAATGAACAACCATGAAAATGATTTTCGCAAGCCAAGATCAAGTTGAAGTAATTTCGTTCCAAAAGTTTTTATTGGTTTCCCATTAGCAGCGAAAAGTTGTATGTGTGAAGACTAGTTATTGATTTTATACTTTGATTGAGGAATGACAGAAACATCAGCTCCTGTATCAATTAAATAGATAGATTTGGTAGATTTATCGTTAATAATTAGGCGGCTGGATTTATTAGTTGTTTCGGTAGCCGCAACTTCCGAAACCCTACCTGGTTTTTTGAATATTTGCATGGTGATTTACATTTTAGAGCTTTTGACCCGAACTTTTTATGAAATATTGACCGTCTTTATAAGTTCTTGACTTAGACCTGTTACGAGAATAGCTCCTGTGATGACTTCTACTTCGACCAAATTCTTTAAGTTGTTTTTGAAGCGATTCAATTTGTTGAGCTAATTCTTAAATTGGATCATTTGATGATGGTGAAATCGACGAAACATGAGCTAAAAATGCGATATCTATAATTTTATCAGCTTGCTCGGCAAGTTTGTTGATATCTTGTTGATCACTGATAGCTAAAATGGATCTTATATTCTCTGGAATCTGTTCCAAGAATAGTGATTTGATGACATTTTCTCCTACTTGACCACGTCCCAAATTCTGCATAGTTCGTAAAAAATGAGATAGCTGTTGATCACCAAGAATCTGTCCACTAAGTAACCTTTTAAGTTTCTTTTCATCTGATTCACTGAATAGATTAATTATCCGTGTTTTAAGGATCTCATATTTGTTGCCAAGAAGGGCTGTTTCTAGGATGTCACTCACCAGATCTAATGTGTTAGCATCAATGTTTGCAACTATATGACGAAATTTTGTTTCATCGGAAGAGATTCTAGCAATGGCAAAGATGAATCGCATGAACCAAACACGATGATTTTTTTGCCAAAATGGAGGAAACTTCTGAAGGTTGCTTGATGTTGTAAAAATTTCTTGAGACGGACAAGGCTGATTTAAACTATCACCAATTGATTACTCCAAAGTATTATTTCCTTGCGTGAGGGCCATATTAATATAAATTTAAATTTTAAGTCGAGGTCACCAATTGTAAAGAATATATACGACTGTTCTTTGTGATAAGTCAAACACGAATGAAAATTTTATTTAAAATTATTTGTAACAAGCAAATTTAAAAATCAAAAATTACTATAATTTAATTATTTAAAAAGTACAAAAATACTTGTGCACTACATATATCTTAACAATTTTCAAAATAAAATGTGCTTTAAGGCTAATGTCAAAAATCAACGAAACGTCTGTCAAAAGTCTAACGAAGCTTTCGAGTGGCTATAATGTACTTTTTGGACTTAAATGCAAGCTGTTCTTAGTTGCAAACATTAGTACTTATGTAAAACTTGATTTGTCTCTATATTTCATAAATATATAGATTTTGATCACAAAATGTTATTTAATATCTACAACGATTAAATATTTTACCGAAAACACGTGAGTTATATTTATTTTTGTTAATAAAAAAAAATAAATCATAAATAAAAAGTAGTACTAAAAAATACAACCGTGCGTGCTTCATTTCAATTGTAAACCCAGGCACATTTGTTTAAATCTTGTTATTAATGTGCTACAAAGTGAACAGAAAAGAAAAATATTTAATGGTTGAATATGAATGAGATACACATTTGTCATAGAGAAATCGTTAGTTTTTTATGTATATATTTTAAATCAAATTTTCAATAAAGATATCCTCGGTTTCCATTGCACACTGCGGTCTTCTGTTTATTATTGTTTACACAAAAACAGCTGTTTGCGTGTGTTTGGTGCGATCGGCTTCGCTTCGCTCGGCTATGGCGCTGCGCTCTAACCACCACGGCTACAATCGTACATATCATTCATGTCGACTAATGTAGATAAGGTGGAATAAAAAGGGCAAAAACAAAATAAATTATAATTCTGTTTCATCTAAATAAGATGACAATTACAAGAACAGCAATGATGGTAAGAAAAGGAGAATATGACAGAAACTGTTGTGTGACTTTACTTCGACTAACTCATGCAAGTGTATGTACATACGATAATAATTTCAGTATACTATTTTCTAAAAAGTATGAGTTAAATAGTTGATGTTTGGTCTCGAATATACACAGGACACAAAGAACTCTGATGAGACTACCGTAGCTGGAGTCGAAAACAATTGTTCAGTTTGGCTAGTGTACTATTCCTTCACGGACATCATCTCTTCTTTAATTACCAAAAAATATTCATTGCAGTTAACTTTGATCTTATTAAAGCGTTTCTGACGAAACAAAAAGTAAACAAATGAAATTGAACGAAATTCAACGAAACGTTTGTTATGTACATTATGGTTATACACATTTATTTGCATGCATTCGCATAGTTGTTTAAGCTAGCCTAAGCATATTATGGTTGGGCCTTTACTCTTAGCAACAAAATATTCATAAAACAAGTCCTTTATTTTTAAAAATTTTCCTTTGCTAATATGTCTCATGCCACAATCGATACTCACTAATCTTATGTTAAAGTCATCAATTAGTACGTTATGAATATATCTTCCATCTATAATTACCTGATTATACTTCCTGATTGTTACGCCTCCTGGAAAAAATTCAACTGACATACCACATCCTGCATCCTTTATACAAAAAGTAAATTTTCTTAGACATCCAAACAAAACAAAACGTCCTCTGGAGCAAACTGATGCGAAAAAGTTATAAAGTCTTACAATGCCTTTCTTTCTTCCACATTTAGCCAACGCAATCTATATAAGACTTTTGACGCCGCCGAATCCTTCTTTCTTTCAATTAATTTCACCCTTCATCATTTATGCAAAGCCCCTTTCCTGTTGTGCCCGTTTATCCTTTTCTTGACTTAAAAAAAAACACATTCCTTCTTAATGTGGCCAATTTTTCCGCAATAATAACATTTTATATTCTTTTTTAAATTTGTTCTTTGCTTCTTATATAACTCTAATTTGGCTCTATTTCTGAATTTATTAATATTATTACTATTCTCATTTTGATTACTTTTATTTACGGCTTGCAAGACTTTTGTACTTGTATCCTTGGTGAGACTCTTGAATTTAATCTCATGATCAAGCAATCGATTCTTATCGAATCCAAGTATTAAATTGTTCTCCGAAAGCGTTTCAATGGCCGTAATAACTCCTCATTAGAAAGACGATCGGAAAACGACCTGGCTGTCTCTTGTGATCGCAGCTTTTTGATGTCCAGCTTCCCTCGAACACTAGAGCGTGTCATATTCGCTACGCATATGCGCAGTCGCATCTTGGCTGCGACAATACAATGGTCCGAGTCGACATTTGGACTTCTAAATGTGCGCACGTCTAGTATGCTGGATACATGCCTTCCATTAATCTCAATGTGATCGATCTGGTTGTTGGTAGATCGATCAGGGAAGAGCCAGGTGGCCTTATGGATATCGAGATGTTGGAACCTGGTGCTACAAACTACGAAGTCTCTTGCTAACTACGAATCCGCAGCCAAATTAGCGTCTGTTATCATGGCAGCTGTAGTAGATGTTACATATTACTTGCCTTGTACAACCCTGTCCTATCCATCGCATTTCCTCCTTTGCAACACATTGCTAATGACAGAAACAAATGTGATACTTTGTCTGTTTCATTAATTTTCGCTGTAGCAGCTAATAATTCAATTATTAAGTCGTCAAAAATATTGAAATGAGTAAAAAGTGGGGTTTTCCCTTGAATTTTAAAGACAACAACAGCCTTCGAATGAACAACTGTGAAGCCAAACTTTTTATTTTATAACTGGCGCCTAAATTTCTAAATATTTCTTTTGCACTATTCTCAGAACTGGCAAATGCAAGAAACGCATCACTAAAATACATACATAACCCTGTTTCAGGATTACTACCTATCTTCTCGCATCACTCATGTTGTGTGTGTAAATTTTTTTATCCATGAGTACCGGAACCTTCAGTTTAATATCGACTCCGAACGACAGACTTGAGAAGCTTGTTCATGGCAATTAATTACTCCCAGAGCTTTTGACAGAAGACTGCTGAGATGTAGTCGTCGAAAGAAATATTTTTTTCATATTTCTTTTTTTAAGATGTCGGAGCTGGGTGTCGAACCCAGGGCTCATTAAGACAGCACACTAACCACTAGACCACGGCGACTACTTAAATACTCGATTATAATATTCCTTGCGCTTCTTTCCATTTTCTGCCAGTCCTCATTGATTATGTCAGGGGAACTATTATCAACAACTTTCAATACATTCATTTCACTTAAAAGGGCTCGGAGGCAAAATTTCCATATGGGTTATTTTTCTCCGTCAAATGGCTTTATATTCCTATTCGTCTTATCCATAATTTCACAATTATGTACTACACAATGTCAAATTTAATTCATAACAAGTACAGTTATTTCCGCTTAATTGAGTCTCTAAAAATGCACGACTTTTGGGGCAATTAAACGGGAAACTCAATTAAGCGATACTCGGTTAATTGATTCGCCGACGCAATTAAAACGAAAATCACTTAATTAAGCCAGACGAGCAATAAAGCGAAACATCCACGTGTATAGAGAAAATGAAATTCATTTTTTTATTTATTAAAAAATAGTGTTAGTTTATTAAGACAAAACAAAACAAAAATCAGGTACGTTCATCGTACAATATTTGAAAAGCAACAAAAATTACAAAATTCTATATAAAAAGAGATCAAAATTTAAAATAATTACATTACATATGTGCATTAGGGTGTCCCAAATAAAATTAAAAATTGGAATTCTTAATTTGGATACTCATAAGGTAAAGTATTTTTGGGAATTTTTTCAGATTTTTCGGAAGTGGTTTAGAGGTCGCGCAAATTGATCTTTAATCAAAAATCGAGCTTTTTGTCAATATTGTCAAAGCAAATATTCCGATCTTTAATTTTATGTGCAAAAATAATAAGTTTCGGCAATAATTTTGCACATTTTGATACATTATATAACAGTTTTTCCTAAATTTTCAACAAATATCGAAAACAATGTTTTATAACTTTTAAAATTTGTATAAAGACTAAAAAAACTAATGATGCAATTTAAAAGATTATTAAGTTTTAAATAAGTTACCAGAAAAAAAATACATTTTCTTTTACCGTTCTCGAGTTATACACTTTTAAAGCTTTGCACCCATTTTTAATACTATAAAGTGTGAACTAGGTTGGCATCGGAATTAAATATACAACAATTTTATAAAAAACAACAACAAAAATTAGATATGTTATAAACCATGTATTGGGGTTCTTGTGATGCTGCTCTATGCCCTGCAGTAAATTCTGAAAGTCTGTTTTATAAGTTGTGATATTAAAATATTCTGATATAAAAATATTGAACTTTGTGTTTTGCTTCCTGGAATGCCTTAAAAAACAGATAAGTGCAGGACGGTAAAATAGCGGTTTTTGATTAGTGCTTGAGATAAATTTTATGGCTTGAGATAAAAGGTTTTATGATGGAATCTAACTGAAAATGTCCAATTTATGTGTGCGGACACGACAAGCTCCAAAAATCAATTTGCGCGACCTCTAAACCACTTCCAAAAAATCTGAAAAAATTCTCAAAAATACTTTGTTTGTGTTTTTCGCAATGCAGTCTCATTTTATGAATCAATTAAACGGGAGGAGCAATTAAGCGGAACTCAATTAAACGGGTACTTTTACATAGGAGGTTATACGGAATGATTTCGATTCATTATTTTTAGTACAATTAAGCGGGAAACTCAATAAAGCGGGGCTCAATTAATCGAAAACAACTGTAATTGAGAATAAGCTGGGCCCATAACCTGTTAATGAAACCTACCAATGAACTAATTAACTTTCAAAATAATTAAAGTCAAAAATAAACTTTGTTTTATATTCTTTTATTTTAGAATACGCGCACGACCTGTCATTCACAAAGGTTCAAGTCACAAAAATAATAAAAAATATAGAATGAGAACAAACAAATACATACATACAAATCCTTGTGTATGTTGCATTCTTATAAGACTATTGCATCTCCACTTATTTACTTACTTAGATGACCATAACAAGCCGTTAATGGGTTTCGGCCTGCCTTAACACTAGTCTCCAGGCGTCTCTGCTAAGCGCGCGCCTTCTCCAGTTGGTCACACCAATTGACGACAGGGCTTCATGAACTTGGTCCTTTCAACGTAAACACGGTCGTCCTCTACGCCGACGTACAGTGATCTTCGCATCGAAAACTACTCTCGCTGGAGCAGATTCATCGATCCGAACAATATGGCCGAGCCAGCGTAGCCGCTGGATGTTAATGCGCTGAACAACACTCACATCGCCGAGGAGCTCATACAGCACATGGTTGGTTCTAATGCGAAACTCATCGCCATGCCTTAGAGGACCAAAGATCTTATGAAGATTTTTTCTCTCAAAGACAGCGTCCATGCTTCCGCACTATAGAGAAGCACCGGAAGGATAAGCGACTTGTAGAGTGTTAATTTCGTCGCACGAGAGAGGTCTCTATTACTAAACTGCCTACTAAGACCGTAGTAGCACCTGTTGGCCAGTGCGATTGTTCGTTTGTTCTCCAGACTGACATCATTCTTGCTGATAATGGCGGTGCCAAGGTAGATGAACTCCTTGACCACATCGAATGTATAGTTGCCGGCTGTAACCTGGGAGCCGATACGTTCAACATCCCTACTCGTCGACAACATGTACTTCGCCTTGCTCTCATTTACCGCCAGACCCATTTTTGCAGACTCACGTTTAATAGCATTAAAGGCTGCGGTGACATCTCGCTTGCATACGCAAGGAGCTGGACACTTTTATTAAAAATAGTGCCATTACGATGTACACCCGCCTTTCGCAAAACACTCTCCATGAAGAGGTCGCAGGATAAGGGATCGCCCTGTCTGAAACCTCGCACGGTATTAAAAGGCTCGGAGAGGTCTCTTACTACCTTGACGGAGCTGCGTGAATTACTCAACGTCATTCTGCACAGTCTTATCAATTTTGCAGGAATACCGAGCTCAGACATTGCTGCATATACGCGATCCCTTATCGGGCTATCGAACGCTGCCTTATAGTCGACAAAGAGGTGGTGTTTGTCGACTTGACTTTCATGGGTCTTCTCCAGGACTTGGCGCAGTGTGAATATCTGGTCAATGGTGGACTTACCAGGTCTGAAGCCGCTCTGATAAGGTCCAATCAGTGAGTTGGCGAATGGCTTCAGTCGTACGCACAATACGCTCGTAAGAACCTTATATGCGATAGGGAGAAGGCTTATACCCCTGTAGTTGGTGCGTATTGTGGGGTCTCCCTTTTTCAGAATCGGACAGAGGGCACTGAGATTTCAATCATCGGGCATACTTTCTTCTAGCCATATTCTGCAAATGAGCTGGTGCATGCACCTAACCAGCTCATCGCCTCCATACTTGAAGAGTTCAGCGGGCAGACCGTCAAGTCCGGCTGCATTGTTGTTCTTCAGTTGCCATATGGCAACCTTGACCTTTTTATGGCTGGAGGACGGCATCACAATGTCATCATTATTGGGTCCTGCACAGCATCTCTAGCAGCGGAATTTGTATCATCATCGCTTTGCAGTAGATTACCAAAATGCTGTCTCCATAATCTCAGTGCACCATGTGCATCTGTAACCAGATTACCATGTTCGTCTCTGCAGGAGGTTGCTCCGGGTTTAAAACCAGTAGTAAGACGCCTTATGTGCTTATAAAAATTTCGAGCATCATGTCTACTCCTGCACATCTTGATTTCCTCACGATCACACCTTTCTTGCTCCTTTTTCTTTCTTCTAAATAGGCATCTCTCTTCCCCCCTCTTCTCTTTGTACACCTCCACAGTTGCTCTTGGACTGCAACGTTCTTCTGTAAGCAGCATTCTTTGTCGCAGTGGCCGACACGACACTCTTCATCGTACCATTGGTTTCTCCTGGGAGAACGCTCAAAACCAAGGACTGCTTCGGCAGCGTTGCGCAGAGAGTGAGCAATGTGAGACCACTGTCCACCAATACTTTCGAGAGAGGACGGGATGCAATGGAGCTCATTAGAAAGACGATCGGAAAACGACCTGGCTGTCTCTTGTGATCGCAGCTTTTTGATGTCCAGCTTCCCTTCAACACTAGAGCGTGTCATATTCGCTACGCATATGCGCAGTCGCATCTTGGCTGCGACAATACAATGGTCCGAGTCGACATTTGGACTTCTAAATGTGCGCACGTCTAGTATGCTGGATACATGCCTTCCATTAATCTCAATGTGATCGATCTGGTTGTTGGTAGATCGATCAGGGAAGAGCCAGGTGGCCTTATGGATATCGAGATGTTGGAACCTGGTGCTACAAACTACGAAGTCTCTTGCTAACTACGAATCCGCAGCCAAAT
The DNA here is from genome assembly GCA_963576795.1 of Metopia argyrocephala. Classification (NCBI taxonomy): domain Eukaryota; kingdom Metazoa; phylum Arthropoda; class Insecta; order Diptera; family Sarcophagidae; genus Metopia; species Metopia argyrocephala. The sequence continues at coordinate 89,883,024 of OY756209.1, read as the reverse complement.
TAGCGTCTGTTATCATGGCAGCTGTAGTAGATGTTACATATTACTTGCCTTGTACAACCCTGTCCTATCCATCGCATTTCCTGGATGGCGGTGATGTCAGCCCTACATTTTTTGAGAGCGTCCGCCAATTGGATAGAGGCACCTTCCCTATAAAGGGTTCTCACGTTCCAGGTGCATATCCTTAAATCATAGTCCTTAAAACGTTTGCCAAATTCGTCAACATAGAAGGGGGTCCGTTTAGAAGCTATTGTGTCGATTTTTATTTAAGTTTTGTTTTTACGTGGTGGGTTTAAAGCCCTACTCACAACCCAAATTTAAAGTCAAGGGGATTGGACAATCGCCGCATACATTAGTTAACAGCGGATGTCGACTTGAATACAACGGGAACAAGGATCGTTCTGGAGGCTGCCAGGTTGACCCCAATCATAGACTTTACCTTGTCCGAAGTATCCCATCCATCCCCCTTGTTTAATTACCCAAAGTAATTATTTGCCAGAAATTGTAGCTTAAATCAGCTATATTTATACAGGCATAGAATGTCCGTTAAATTTTTTTTAAACAAATTTATGTATAAATTTGCTATTCATACGGCGGTATTTTAAACATAGTAATTATGAAGCGGACGAAATCGAAAATTTGGAAGTAACAAAAACTTTAAAATTTTTGTCGAGGCAATTGTCCGTAGACCAGGTTGACCCCAATCAGAGACTTTGCTTTGGCCGAAGTATCCCATTCATCCATTCCTCCGGGTAACAACGCTCAGGATGGAACAGGATATCGCCCTCTCTGCATGATCGACACTACTGGAAAATATAATTTGCAGAAGACTGGGGACAGACTCTACTCTACAGTTGATGCCATAGAGGCGGTCATAAATATAGCAGTTAAGGGCAAATGCTGGCTTGAAGGCGACAAGGAATATTGCGTAATCATCACTTTGGATGTTAAGAACGCCTTTAATTCCGCTGACTGGGAGGCAACATTAGCAGCCCTGGATGAAAGGAATGTACCGAAATATTTAATTGAAATGGTTGCAGATTTGTTCAAGGACAGAGTACTCTTATTCGACATTGTTGATGATAGAGATTCGTATGCGGTATCAGCGGGTGTCCCGAATAGTTCGGTACTTCACCCAATACTTTGGTGTACTGAAGGCGACAAGGAATATTGCGTAATCATCACTTTGGATGTTAAGAACGCCTTTAATTCCGCTGACTGGGACGCAACATTAGCAGCCCTGGATGAAAGGAATGTACCGAAATATTTAATTGAAATGGTTGCAGATTTGTTTAAGGACAGAGTACTCTTATTCGACATTGTTGATGATAGAGAGTCGTATGCGGTATCAGCGGGTGTCCCGAATAGTTCGGTACTTCACCCAATACCTTGGTGTACTTAGACTTGAGCTTCCAGACGATATACCTCGACAGAGTCGAGAGAGTATGCAATGATACCGTCGCTATGGACAGCAGCAAATTTTGAGCAAGGGTCTCAAACTTGCTGATCATAAGACTGAGGCCCTACTTGTCAACAGTAGAAAGAGAATAGAATCTATAACGATAACTGTAGCTGATCAGCGAATAAGATCTAAGGAGGCGATTAAGTACTTGGGAATAATGATTGATCACAGGCTAACATTTAAGGAGCATATGGAATATGTTAGTAGAAAATGTGCCTCAACAACCTGCGCACTTACGAGAATTACGCTCTACCTGGTCCTCCCGAAACAGGGGAAGAGGCCCTGTATGCAGTCCCTATATGGGAATCAGTATTGCCGTTTTGGTTATTTTTAAAAAAATTGGTTACTTTTTTCTTCAATGTGTACATGTGCACTCTTCTTATTTTGGTTACTTTTTGTCTCAAGGAAATTAATAAAAAATTTCGAGAAATAATATTAATAAATATTTATAAATACTATTCAACAAAAATATTTATTTCTTTTATTTTATTATTATTAGGATTTATGGTTATGTAAAATTAGAAACAATTATAAAAGTAGACAATAAAGCAGATGTAAAACTGTGATTATTTACTGATTAAAGATACAATATACATACATAGTATATACATATGTATGTTAACATGTACAGTTTTGTGATCGTTTTTTGACTAGAGTTGTATCGGTATAATCGAGTAATGAAAGGAAAACTGCTTAGAAATGTAATAGAGTAGAATTTTACAAATTCGTACCGTCCAGAAGTTATAACATGCCATTTCAATGTATTGGACACTTTAAAATTAGAACTACAGATTTTGATTTCTGGATTTCTCACTCATTAAAGTAAAATATAAAACGGGGAATCACGAAGTTATTTGTGGTGTGTACAAGTCGGTGAAACTTAATATCTAATGTATAAACATGGGCCCGGTGATAACTGAAGTTCAAAAGGAAATATTCATACTTGATACTGATTTTATGTTAAAAACCAATTTAATACCTAATAATTAAAAGCCTGTTTGAAAATTGTCTATTAAATTAAATGGTAACAAATAAAAATTGTTTTATGTTCAAGAATAGCTCACACAACTAGTTTTTATGTATTTAACATTTTCTTAAAAAAACTGTCCAGAAATTCGAATTGCCCGGTGCACAAAGTGGTTATATTTTGTGAGATTCTACTGTATTCTGATAAAAATGACCACTTGCTAAAAATTTTCAAATGTGATTAAAAACAAAATAGTTTCTAGTTTATAAGTGCTTATGTATATAGCACATTTTACAGGATTCATATATCTACTTATTATATACATATATAAAAGAAAGTGGCGTTAGTTACTACGCTTATAACTCAAGAACGCCTGGACCGATTTCGATGATTCGTACCAATTCGGAATGGTCTCTGACCAAATAAGAAGAATTGCAAAAAAAATTTCTAAAATATTCCAGAAAAAATAAAAAAGAAATTACGTGTGTACTTTTAAAATACCGGGTTTACACAACGCCTTTCATGACTGTTCACACTATAGTTGCATGACTGGTCACACTATGTTTCAATGGTGTTCACACTAAAACCGATTTTGATGTTTCGTACCAATTCGGAATGGTCTCTGGCCAAATAAGAAGAATAACAAAAAAAATTCTAAAATATTCCAGAAAAAAAAAGAAAAAATTACGTGTGTACTTTTAAAATACGGGGTTCACACCATGTCTTTCATGACTGTTCACATTAGAGTTGCATGACTGTTCACACTATGTTTCAATGATGTTCACACTAAAACCGATTTTGATGTTTCGTACCAATTCGGAATGGTCTCTGGCCAAATAAGAAGAATAGCAAAAAAAATTCTAAAATATTCCAGAAAAAAAATACGTGTGTACTTTTAAAATACGGGGTTCACACAATGCCTTTCATGACTGTTCACACTATGTTTCAATGGTGTTCACACTAAAACCAATTTTGATGTTTCGTACCAATTCGGAATGGTCTCTGGCCAAATAAGAAGAATAGCAAAAAAAATTCTAAAATATTCCAGAAAAAAAAAAAGAAAAAATTACGTGTGTACTTTTAAAATACGGGGTTCACACCATGCCTTTCATGACTGTTCACATTAGAGTTGCATGACTGTTCACACTATGTTTCAATGGTGTTCACACTAAAACCGATTTTGATGTTTCGTACCAATTCGGAATGGTCTCTGGCCAAATAAGAAGAATAGCAAAAAAAATTCTAAAATATTCCAGAAAAAAAAATACGTGTGTACTTTTAAAATACGGGGTTCACACAATGCCTTTCATGACTGTTCACATTAGAGTTGCATGACTGTTCACACTATGTTTCAATGGTGTTCACACTAAAACCGGTTTTGATGTTTCGTACCAATTCGGAATGGTCTCTGGCCAAATAAGAAGAATAACAAAAAAATTTTTTAAATATTCCAGATAAATGAAATAACGTAAGTGTGTACTTTTATAATCCGGGGTTCATAAAATGCCTGACTGTTCACACTATGTTGCGATGGTGTTCACATTGATAAGAAGAATAGCAAAAAAATTTTCTATGTCGCAATGATGTTCACACTAGAGTTGCATGACTGTTCACACTATATTACAATTGTGTTCACACTAGAGTTGGATGACTGTTCACACTATGTAGGAATGGTGGTCTCACTAGAGTCATGACTTTTCACACCATGCTGTTGATCAAATTAACGATTGCTTGAATTATAGGGATGCCAATCCTTAATTACGTTACTGAAAATTATGATTTTCAGGATTTACAAAATTTTTGATTTTAAGGTTTTTTGCTTCTCATGTAAAAAAAAAACTGTAGTTACGTCGGTTTGTATTTAGTATGACGATATGTATAGAGCTTTCAGTTGGTGTCCACATTTTGTATTTTCGCCGACTTTTTCATCTGTTCGTTGTTGATATGTACGCAAACATTTAAATTGAACGACTAAATTTCATACGTTTTAATCAAAAGAAATTACGTTCAGAAGAGAATATCCATTTGCGTGATGCAATTAATAACGATGGTAATGTAAACGACCTCGGAAAAATGGTTATTTTGCCTTCAATATGAATACGACACAAATGCATAAAGCGATTTGGTTCGAACTAATGTACCTTTACTAAATCCCCAACAAAAAGAAGTGTACGATACGGTGATGAACACAATTAATGGTGGAAATGCTGGCATGTTTTTGCTTGATGCGCTTGATGGCACTAGCAAGACATTCCTCATATCACTGATTCTGGCTACAGTTCGTGTAAGGTCAGAAATTGCCATAGTAGCTGTTTCTTCTGGAATAGCGTCTACGCTGCTGGAAGGTTGTAGATCCGCTCATTCGGCATTGAAATTGCCATTAAACCTTCAAGCGGTTGAGGAACCAGGAACATGTAACATAGCGAAACATTCAGTAATGGCTAAAGTTTTGATAGCAAGCAAAATAATTATCTGGGACGAATGCACAATGTCGCATAAATGTGCGTTAGAAGCTCTTAATCGCACCATGCAAGATCTGCGTAATGACGCAAGATATTTTGGCGGTGCGTTGATTTTACTCTCAGGTGATTTCCGGCAAACACTACCAGTATTAATACGATCGACCGCAGCCGATGAGATCAATGCTTGCCTCAAATCATCGACATTGTGGCGTTATGTGAAGAAACTTCAGCTGACGACAAACATGCGAGTTGCATTGCAAAACGATCCATTTTCCAAAGTGTTCTCCAATCAACTGCTAACTATTGGTAATGGTCGTATTCCTGTCGACGCATCGAATGGATTGATATCCTTTTCTCCGAATTTTTGTAATTTCGTCTCAACGAAAGAGGAGCTCATCAAAAAAGTGTTTCCTAATATAATTTCTAACCATAAGAACTACGATTGGTTGAGTGAAAGAGCAATTTTAGCTGCAAAGAACAAGGATGTGGATCACATAAACTTTAAAATTCAAGATAAAATCGTTGGTTCCCAGTTTTCTCACATGGATCAGAGCAACTCTTTTGTACATACATTTATGCCGAGAGTGCAAAAACTAAATATATTGTGTATTTTCTGAAAAACCTATACTACTTATATATGTAAGTACATACAATATGAAATGGTTGTCCGTCACCATAATATTTATCAACATTTCTCAATCAGCATATTTTCTCGAGAAGCGTTGTCAGCCATAAATAGTCCTTGATACATATTTTGGAATGGCTTGTTAATGATAAACTGAACTTCAGCACAATTCTTAAAAACATTGAAACAGTCGCTACAAAAAATATTCCTCTACGATAAATATTTTAATTTAAACTCAAATATGTATAACGCGTAGTCTAATATTTTTAAGTAATTTTTTTACATATTCTAGCAAAACTAATTGATTTTGGTAAATTTCAATGCAGATGGTTAACTGAAAATAAGCAAGAAATTTGGATACGAATGATTTTAATATTTTTGGTTACTTTTTTGTTGAAATTTGGTTATAAAATATTGAAGGCTGTGGCAACAATGATGGGCATTGTATTTTGGCAGGAAGATCTATAGAATGGGATTAGGCGGATCCTACAGAAGCTGTGCTCTTAGAGTTGCTTGTGCTTACCGCACAGTGTCTTCAGAAGCTGCTTTTGTGGTTGCAGGTATGATGCCGCTACATTTTGTAGCGGATATGGAGAAGGATAAATAGACTGGCAGAAGAGGGGCTATAGCGTACCCTGACCACTCAAATGACAGCGCAATGGAAAGATGGCAGCACGATTGGATCACCTCCACCAAAGGAAGATGGACCTATATATTCATACCGAGTCTAACTGATTGGACTAGGAAGAAACACGGGCAAGTAAATATTTACTTGACCAAGCTACTGACCTCAGAGTGCCCAAACGAAAGGGAAACAGCTTTTCATGTCTTTTATAGTTGCCCACGATGAATCTCATCAACGAGGCAGTGGTTCCGGGAGATGATTGGTTGGAAGAAGGACGAACGAGGATAGGGTTTAGCACGTAGGCGTTTTGCAAGCGTGAATAAGTCTTGCGGCGAATCGTGCATATTGGTCGCCCTAACTGGCAATATCTTACGAAGATTACCTAACCTTAGCTCGTATAACTAAAAATAAAAAAATATGCAAATATATAGATTTTTGTTAAGACCAATACTCAGGGATTTACACTTCTGCTCTGGCTATACATTGTATTGAAAAATAATAACGATGGAAAGAAGAATGCGGGAGCTCTTACACTCGGCAAATCTTCGATAATAAAATAATCTACGACCGCAAGAAGAATTCGGGAGCTCTTGTCGTCGGCTACGGTTAGTACGAATGTAAGAAGAATTCGTGAGCTCTTAAACTCGGCAAATCTACGGTAATAAAATATTCTACGACACGTGTCGGTTTCCTAAGGATTCTGTGTCGGGTTATTGACCGTCACCTAACTCCTTAGGGAATCGACACGTGCCATGAATGGCGCCCGAGCAGGAACCCGAATTCAAGAACGCATCTTGTAGAAAAACCTCAAAAACCAGAATCGGGTCCAGAACAAAGCTACGAAACCCAAACTACTTCACTACAGACAGATTCTTTTGTATGGATTTACCTATTAAAGAAGGACAAACTAATAGAAGTGTGTCGACAAAATGGCATTGCTATCACCGACCGAGTAACAGTCGACCAACTTCGCCGTCAGCTTACCGAACTTATACGCCTAAAACGACAGCATGCTTCTTCGGAAAACCTCCTTCGGTCATTGGAAGAAGAGTAATTAACGAGGAGCGGAGACCAATTAAGTTAAACGTACATACATAATTGGCCATTACAACCCTGTGTCAGGGTTACGGCCTAGCTTCTCGCAGCACTCCGAACGACAGATTTGGGAAGCTTTTGGTATGGCAATCAATTACTCCCAGAGCTTTTGCCAGAAGACTGCTGAGAGATAGTCGCCGAAAGAAATAATTTTTTCATATTTCTTTTTTTTTTCAAGATGTCAGAGCCGAGATTTGAACCCGGTGCTATCGTCTTAGTAAGCCAACACACTAACCACTAGACCACGGCGACTACAAGTTAAGTTAAACGTTGCCATCTTTTGTAACCCAAGGACAATGAAAACAAAGGGTAACGTCCATGATACCGAGGTTATGGCAACCATCCAAAGATGGAAACTAACACATGATGGTGGAGACAATCTGATGAAGTTTATTGAACGATAGGAAGAACTAGCCGAATGCTATGGCTTAGAACAGAGCCGCCTACTGTTTGCCCTCCTCGAGATCTTGCTAAATAGAGCATTACAATGGTACCGCATCAAACATGAGCACATGACACCTGGAAGAAATTTAAGGAAGAAGCTACTCGATTTTTTCTCCCGAAGCATCATCTTGCTCATTTGGAGGAAAACATCTATCATCGAAATCAAGAAAACAGCGAAAGAGGACTATATTTTGCCTCTACAAGCCTTGATACGACAACATCGTGAGCTGAAAAAATTAAATCATACGGATCGTATACACGATGGCCTAAGATAGGAGTACCGATTGTATATACGCAGACATGATGGTACCTGCATCTCGAGTGTAAAAGTGTAGCCTAAAACCGTCATAGCTGATGGGAGAACCACCAAACTATCCTCGGCTTTGCGAGCATTGGCCGAACCACTAATCATGGGAATGGACTTCTTTCGTCGTCGTACCATCACTCTGACGATAGATGGGGTTGAACTACAAGCACGCATGGTCCATAACAGAAGTCTGCAGGACCCTAATCATTCAATATCCACTAGTACTACGGCTACACTAAAGTGGCTGCCAAACCAGCTCGCACAACTTTACCTACACGTACGGTAACTACGGCTTCTAAGCCTTCTGTTTCTGCAAAACCGACAATAGCACCTCGTACGACTGCATCTACTACAACTCGAAAACCAGCTATATACATCTACAGCTATTACAAATAGTCTCTCAGCTAGACCAAGAACAGTCACAGCTCCAGCAAAACCTACCACTCTAGGTAGGTGCCCCCCCCCCCAGTTCCCCACGGGTCACTAGATTAACTTCAAAGACAAAAACTACAACTTCCACAGAATCCAGAACGGCCCCTACAACTCTTAATAAAACGTTTACAGCACCAAAATTTACCCATAACGCTACCTCCACGGCTACAATCACACCTAGATGCTTAACCGTGGCTGATCCTACTGCTGCAGCCTCAACTACTACTACGACAACAAAAATTAACAGTACTCCATTATGCAAGTCTTCACCCAATAAACCAGTCAGCAACTGTGGTCGGAGCTTTAAAATCTAAAACTCTCGTCTATGTAACTGTATCTTCTGTGGCTAAACTAGCCCCTATAAGAAAACTCGCTGATAAAACTGCTAACTGCGATAAATGCCGAAACGAACAAACTTTAGAAAAAAAAGAAAAAAGCTTTTTACAATGCATTACAATGGTCAGGAGAAAGCGCCACCTATTGGGAAGTAAAAAAGACAGAACTAAGGAAGAATCCTAATCTACCAAGAACTTAGCAAGGATCCTCATCACTTAACATCACAGTTAACATCAACAGATGGTCAAATTGACAGCAACTTGTCTCTCTTTCAACAAAAAGGCGCATAATATAATATCTATCTATCTTCAAATTCCAATACAATGCACTGCATGAGTAGGGGTTTACCCTGTCACTTATGCTTTTCATTTACGATGTTGTTATATTGTTTAGAAAATTTTATATTCTTAAAACCTGGGGGTCAATTCTTGTTCTGTGAAACGGCGTTTTTGATTCTTGTTTTGTGCAAAACTTAAAAGATACACATCATTTTTTTATGTAACAACATGTGGAATGAAACAAAATATTTTCACAGTTGCACAAGAATGCTGGAGTTTATGAATTTATGAAAAAATTAAATGATAAAAAAATTTATCATTTGCACTTCACATCAATTTATCACTTTGCTTCGTCATTTATAGCGATTCTTATTCAACTTATGAAAAGTAAATTCAAATGACAACTGTCTGTCACTTTTGATCCATTCTATTCGTTTCTTGATTTGTTACAACGTATATTTACAATAAAATAAAAAAAAATTTATTTATTTTAGAAAACTTTGAAAATATTATGTTAAAAATACATCTCTATATAATTTATTAGGCATAGAAAAAGAACGAAATCGCTAAAATATTTTTATTTTGTTCTCCTTGTTTGTGTTGGTGTTTTCTTAGTGCTGCATATTATACCATCTTTTAAAAAAGGACTAAACGCTTTTTTAATCTAAATAAATAAATGTTTAAAAACTTTTGCTAAAATGAATTCTTTTACTTGGAATTAATAAATTTGAAAAAGATTTAGTTAAATATGTGAATATGTTAAATGAAATATTAAAAAAAAGTTTAAATGAATAATTTATGTATTTATAAGAAATGCAATATTGTTTTAAGTGTATAACACTGGTTAGATATCATTTGTTTATGAAAAAAAATTTATCGTATGAAAAAAATTTAACAGATAGTTTTCATAAAACTTGAAATTAGAATCGCTTTTTTATGAAAAAGTGAAACAATTTTTCATTTTGCTTTTTTGCAGAAACAGAATCGACCCCTGTGCGCCGTTTCTGTATTACTCGACTCGAGTAATGTTTCACAGGTGTGATGAAACAAAGAATCCCATCGTTTTTCGAATCGTCGTTAAAAAAGTGTTTCTGTATCTGCATGCGAAAACAGTCAAAACAAATTCTTTTCCAACTGGAATATTTCCAGTTTGTGAATTTATAATTGTGAAAAACAGTGTTGTCAGATTAGGGGATTTATCCCCAAAATGGGGATTTTTTCTGAAATGGGCATAAAAAATTCATTTGGGGATGGGAATAATCGAAAAATGTTTGACGATTTTTACAATTTGGTTGCTTATTTAATTATATATTATAGATTTTTTTCATTCGGAACACACAGTGAAAGAATTGAAAGCATGACTTGTTTAAAACTCATACTTTTTAGTTTGGTTTATTTTCTCATATAAACAAAAACATCTCTATACCATTATATTTTCGCCATCGATTTTAAAGGTTTTATTGCGTAGGAATATATGTAGTATTAGAGGGTCTCTTTATAGTTAAACTACTAATGTTTTTCAATAGATACCGTATACTATACAAATATTTAAAACGGTATCAAGATGTCTTATGCTGAATATGAAATGTCACATCGATGGGTGTTTCACCAAGTTAACAACCCAAAACAGACATCGAAGCGAGCAAAAAGTTATTTTCAAAATATTTGCGTCAAAATTTTAAGCTGGTCTGCTCAGTTTCCAGAGTTAAACCCTATTGCAAATTTATGCCAAATTGTCAAAGCGGCTCTTTGAGGAAAAACCCTTCCAATAAGGAACGTTTCTAGGAATTTGTTAAAGATGTGTGCAAAAGCATTGCAATCATGTTTTAAAGACTTGAGGACTTAATGCCAAAACGCTTTTGGGACCTTATTTAAATCCAGGGTAATTCCACTAACTACAGAATAGTAGTAATTTGGTTTCATTAATAAAAAAATGTTTCTTTCAAATTTGATGAGTATATTATTTTGAACAGGCAAAATTAGTTATTTTCAACAATATTTTTGAATACATGGTTTTCTAAGTTTTGATTTTGGGAAGTTTTATGTTTTTCATTTTATTTACTTAATAATTGATGTTTATATAGAAACAAACAAAAATATTAATCACATTGTTCTAAAGTTTTTTGGTCAAAACGATGCTAGATCATGGTCAATCTTTTTTATAGCCCACCACTGTAAAGAGACATGCATATCAAATAAAATAGTATATATTTATACCTATATCAAAGTATATGTATCTATACAAAATTATTGACGCAGTTTCTATAGGGGGGATGTGAATTTCAAAATCGGGGATGAAAATTGAAAACTATCTGACAACCCAGGTGAAAAATGTAAACAAACCAATAAAAAAAAAAATAAATAAAGAAAAATGCAAAACTATAAAAAGAAAAATACATATATACATTTGCGCTAAACAGAAATTAATAACAAAATTAAACTTAAAAGATATCAAATTTAAAAAAATCGAGTCAAGAAAAAATGTATAGTTCGATTTATAAGATCTATTGTATCCTATTGTATCCACTTATACTATACATATTGTGTGTTTAGCAGACCAACTGCCTTCCTTATGAACACCAGCAGGTCCGAAACTTTAATGGTGGATATGTCCGCAATTACGCCATGTGCTTCCCTAAACACATCCACCTAAATCTATCAAGAGCCACACATTCACACAATATGTGCTCCGCCTGTGAGCATAGTTGAAAAAAAAAAATTTTTTTTTTTAATTAAATTAAAAAAGAAGGGCGAATTGTTGTTTAATAAATATAAAAATAAAACGCAGAACTAAAATGGAATTTTCGAAGACACTGAAGCCTTTGAGTTGTGAGGCTGATTGGCCAATTTGGAAGAGAAAAATTGGTGATTTGCTTAGCTTCTATGATGGTGCAGTGGATGTAGTTGAGAAAAGAATTACAAAGCCAGAACCATTAGGAGATGATGCTACAGCAGATGAAATTGCAGAATACACAAAGAAGGCTGATTTTTATCGCAAAGCTAATTGTTGTGCCAAGAGTTTGATAACGAGTTCAATAACAGATGAAATATATCAAAAAGTTATGGACAAAACTTCTGCTTACGATACATGGAAAGCGCTCCATGAACTTTTTGAAGCAACGTCAAAAGACCAACTTTATAAAATGAGCAACGATCTTTTTTCTTTTCAATGGAGTGTAAGTTGTGATGTTTCAGTTCAAATTTCGTAGCTAAAAACTATTTGGTCTGAATTAAACAATGGTCTGACCATGAGAGATGAAAACAAGCTTCCAGAATTATTGCTGATATGCAAGATTTTGAACGTTATGCCCAGTTCTTTTGAAGTATTTAGATCCAGTTGGATGATGCTTACTAAAGAAGAAGACAAATCTGTTGATGAACTCATTCTGCAATTGTGTTTGCTTGAACGAAATTCTAAAAAGAGCAGTCAACCTGAAGTGCAAGATAATAATCAAGAAGCATTACTACTTCAGCAGAAGCATAGATACAAGTCTAAAACTGTAAGTAAGAAAAATAAAACCGAAGATTTGTGTCATTATTTCAGGAAAAGGGGACATTTTCTTAAAGATTGTAGAAAATGGATAGCCGATGGCAGACCTAGTAAGACAAAATCAACCACAAGTATTAACCAGTCTAATGTTGCACTTCACATATGTCGAATGAATCTCATTATACCAAATCAAGTGATGAATGGTGGATCGACAATGGAGCCACCAGACATGTAACCAATTCAAGACAGTTTTTCAAAAATTATGAAGCTTTCAATACTGAACATACAATTCAAGCAGGTGGCAAAGAAGAGTTAAAGGCAATTGGAAAAGGAACTATAGAGGTTATCTCAAAAGTCAAAAATCATGAATTTATAATGGAACTGAGAGATGTATGGTATGTTCCGAGTATATCAAGAAACTTATTTTCTGTTTTAGCAGCATATGATTTAAACCCATCAAGTCAATTTAAGTCATCTGCAAAAGAATGCAAATTTATAGTTTAGCTGATTGGATATCGTCAAGAAAATGGTTCGCTGTATAAAGCCAGTATAAAGCCCATTAAAAAGCAAGAGATAAATGCAGTAGAAGGTGATAGAACACTACAATTATATCATGAGCGATGGGGTCATCAGGACAAACAACATGTTAAGCGCAAACTTGAGAAAGAGTTTGGAATTAAGGTTAAATCAATAAGTGATGTTTGTGAGCCTTGTGCATACGGTAAAAGAGAAGCAGCCACTTCACCTGGAGAATTAATATCAGCTGATATTTGTGGTCCATTTTCCTCTTCTTTTCAAGGCTATAAATACTTACTAATTTATAAAGATGGATACACTTGTGACGACAAAAGGAGGCTACCTTGTTTTTGTCCACACCGTACCTATTTCCACCGACTCGTCCAGAAGATTTGATTATTTTTACTTTTACCAGTATTATTGAATTATATGTACTACTATCCTTAGCATTATAATTATTATTCTTATTTGGATATATTGTATTATTATTATTTCCTATTGTAATTATTATTTAGTTTGATTATTGAATTTACAAGTCCCATTCCTGATACCATACCTGCCGCAATGGGTCACCGTGAAATATTAAAAACCTCATGGGTCTACTCTCTCAAGAAAGAAGAACTCGTCACTTATTTGTTACACTGTGGGCACGATCCGACGGGCACTGTTGAAGAAATGTGTAGAAGGCTGGCAAAATTCATCACTACGGAACATGACGAGGATGTTACCCACCAATTGCTGGTATGGCAAAAACAACATGACCAAAGCAGCAGCGGATCCCCCAGCGTCTCTCTGAGTGTGCCATGTGAAAAGAATGAAGTCCTGAAGTCATCAATTTTGTCTGCAGCATCACCCGATATCGCCTCCAAAACTATGCTAGAAGAAGAAAGCGAAAAACCTCCCACACCATCAACGAGGGAGGACATAATCGCCACTGTTGAACTAATTAGAAAATGAAGTGTGAAATATGATGGAGGTAAGGATGTATTAAAATTTGCTGATCGTTTGGAAGAATTGGCCACTATATACGAGATAAATTTAAGCGCGGTCGTTCCAGTAATGTTTGAACTGTTAAAGGACCGTGCCCTCATATGGTTCAGAAATAATCGAAAGCCATTGGAGCACTGGTCACATTTCAAGAAAGATCTACTAAAATTCTTCCTGCCACAAAGGTATTTTGAGAAATTAGATATAGAGATTCGCTCCCGAACACAACGGCCACGGGAAAATTTCAAAGATTACTTGCTCGCCCTCCAAGATCTGATGTATCATTCTAGGATAAGTGAAGAGGAAAAACTGGAAATCATTTTCCGAAACTCGTCCCCCGATTATCAGTTGTACATCAAAAGGAGAGATTTCAAAACTTTGGATGAACTGTTATCCTTGACCGCCGAATTAGAAAGTGTACCCATCCTCAAACAGCCAGGCCGCAATGAACACCATCGCATGCTTCATAGCCTAAAAGCACCAATAACCAACTCTATAGGCGCAAATAAACAGCAGACCTACCTTGCTTGGGACGAAGAGAAAACTAAAGCCTCCCAAAATCAGCGGCATCATTACAATTTGCGACGCCGCAGCTGGGCATCAAAAATCGGCGACCACGTAGAAAATTTTACCGCAAAGCGGGCACCAAAATTTAAGGGTCCATACATCGTTACTGAATTTGTACCCTCGGTCATTGTTCATGTTAGGGCCATAGAAACTAACGAGAGACATTTCCTATAGATTTACATCAACGGGCGGACGACACGATGAAAATATGAAAACAAACCAAAAGAAATGTGAAAGAACCAGAGGAAAATTACAGCGCAATATCCAACGAGAAAGAGAAAATAAGACTCGAACAATATTTTCAGAAGACGATGAAGTTCCAAGCTCCTCTAAAAATCGACCATCTAACCGTCGACGAAATAACCACCGAAACACTTCAGCCCAACCGATGCCTAAGTCAAATTCGGAGAAGATACCGAAAACGACAACCTCGTTAGCCGTAACGAATGACACACATCAGCAGCTGGAAGATATTGTCTTATTAGAACCATGTTCTTCTCCACTGCAACCTGACTAGCTACATCCACCAATCCCCGTAACCCCGGGTAGAAATTGGGTAAACTCACAAATCTTCCTTCAATCCCGAACATCGCCGAATCTCCAACAACCGATGCCATTTTTTGTCGAGCCGAACAATACGTCACCGATACCCTCACCCACACCGATATTCATCCAAAACCGGTCACTGGCACCCTCACCACCTCGCATGCCCAAAATATCAAAACTCGAACACCCGAGGCTAGAACACAACACAAAGTCACAGTTACACTCTATTAAGCCAGGAGGGGGAGTAGTGTGACGACAAAAGGCGGCTACCTTGTTTTTGTCCACACCGTACCTACTTATTTCCACCTACTCGTCCAGAAGATTTGATTATTTTTACTTTTACCAGTATTATTGAATTATATGTACTACTATCCTTATTCTTATTTGGATATATTGTAATTATTGTTTAGTTTGATTATTGAATTTACACGTCCCATTGTGCAAAAGGAATTTCGTATAAAATTGTTATGAAGAGTAATTATCTACTTTTACATATTTATTTGTTTTTATTAACGCTTGTTGTATGACATATAATTTACATACAAAGCCTCTCTGCTCAGTGGTGGTTGCTTACTCTCTTAACGATATTGTGTAGAGTATGATACAACATGTTTGATATGGGCGAATGTTCGAACACATTTGCTTACATTTGTCTGTTGGTATTTTTGCATTAATAAGCAAGCGCAACTGAGTAGAGGGTTAGTTGGTGATGAGCTGCTGGTAAGTGAGGTCGGTGTTATTTTTTAATAACATTGACTTTCGCTTAGAGAAAAATAAATTAATATACTAGTGGCGTGGTAGACCACACTGGTGTATAATTTATTTATCAGCGGCGCATTGACAGCTAACTGGGAGAGCCTGTACAGCAATTGTTCTGTGCGTATGCCGTACAATTGTTGTTCGGGAAAATCTTTCATGGGACTGACTTAAATAAAACGTGGAGGCTAAGGAACAGTAGTCATCCTGTGCGTATGCCGTTTGGCTGTTGTTCTGGCACCTCCACTGATTTAATTGGACAAATTTGATCTGACGTCCGTTATTGGGACATCAAGAATCACAGTCATCCTGTGCGTATGCCGTTTGACTGTTTTTCTGATCTTCCCAATAGATTGGTCACATTTGGTCTGAGGTCCGTTATTGGGACATTAGGAATCACAGTCATCCTGTGCGTATGCCGTTTGATTGTTTTTCTGACACTCCCAATAGACTGGACAAATTTAACTGACGTATATTAAGAGGCGGAAGGAACAGCGGTCATCCTGTGCGTATGCCGTTTGATCGTTGTTCGGACACCCCTTTTGATTCATTGGACAGTCGTACGTGACGAATATTAATTTGGCCGTCTTAGGGCATATGATTAATTTCTTATTATTATTTTCTTTAATATAAGTTCTATAATAGTGTAGTAAATAGAACTATATTTTTTTTGTAAATAAATATTTAAACAAACTTCAATGAAGTTTTTTTTTATGTAACCACTGGACACCGCTGAACTACCCCAGCAACGTGCACGTGAACGTGACGTTACACACTAAGTTCAGATATGGATATATTTTGAGGAACAAATCAGATGTAAAAGATTCTTTGGAAAAAGTAATAGCTAATGCAAGAAATCAAGGCCATACAATCAAAACATTCTTAACTCACAATGGAGGAGAATTTGTTAATTCAAGTGTAAGGACAATATTAGCAAAAAACGGTATAAATCACAAGTTAACAGCTTCATACACACCACAGCAAAATGGTGGAGTAGAAAGAGAAAATCGAACTATAGTTGAAATGGCAAGGACATTTAAGTACTCAAATCCAGAAGTGGAATTTCCAGAATCGCTTTGGGCTGAGTTTGTAAAGACAGCAATATACATTTTGAATCGAACTGGATAGTTTTCAATCTCTGATGTCAGCCCTTATCAATTATGGTATGGTATGAAGCCAAGAATACATCATTTACGCAAAATTGGATCTATATGTTTTGTTCATGTCCCATGCCAAATTCGCAAGAAGATGGACAAAAAGGCTCAAAAAGGTTTTCTTGTCGGCTATGATGGTGATGAGCGGTATCGAATTTATGTAAAAGAAAACAACAAAGTACTTTTGTAAAGAGATGTCAAATTTAATGAAAGCAAGCACTCCAAAGATAAACTTAAAAATTTACCTTTAAATAAAAATCAAGATGGAGAATTTTTGCCAAGTAGTGAATTACAGTTTAGAATTCAGATGCATGGAAAAGAGAAGGAAGATAATGAAGAATTTATATTGAGAAATACTTTTCAAGATGACGAAATTGGATTGCATAATAATAAAGAGATTCTGAGTTAAGAATCTGTAGTATTTGAAGATGATCAACCAATTCAAGAAGGAGAACAATATTATGAATCAGAATCCCGAGAACTTCACGAAAAGTCACAAAATCGTAAAGCAATTAAACGTAAATCTGAAATAGATAGTGGACCAAATAGCAAATGCCTAAGAAATCGTACTGTTATAATCTCGAACTGTACCCATAATGATCTTGTAATGATGTCGAAAGATTTTGTTGATTCGTACAAAACCCCTTGTACTTTTGATAAAGCAGTTAATAGTTATCAAAAGAAAGAGTGGATTAATGCGATGAAGGACGAAATTAACTCACTAGTGAAAAATAATACTTGGTCTTTAGAAAGTTTACCAAAAGGAATCAAAGCGTTACCAAATAAATGGGTTTTCAAGAAAAAGACTAATGAATACACGAGTACAGATAAATATAAGGCAAGGCTAGTAATAAAGGGATTTTAACAAAAGTATGGTGCTGACTATGATCAAATTTTCAGTCCAGTAGCAAAAATGTCAACCATTCGATCTCTTCTCAGTATAGCAGCTACAGAAAACTTACACCTTATGCAATTTGATGTGTCTACAGCTTTCTTATATGGTGAATTAGAAGAAGCCATATATATGAAGCAACCTGAAGGATTCAATGACGGCACAGATAGAGTTTGTCGTCTTAATAAAAGTTTATATGGACTTAAACAAGCGTCAAGGAGTTGGAATGGAAATTTCTTAGAAAGTATTGGTTTTCAATCAAGCTTTAGTTGTCTTTTTATAAGAAAGAAGAATGGTAAAAAGGTAATATTAGCCCTTTATGTAGATGATGGACTTGTAGCATCTTCTGACAGAAGAGAGCTAGAAATCTTACTAAATGAGCTTCAAACAGCGTTTGAAATAAGTATTAAAGATGCTATATACTTTCTTGGATTACAAATTGAAGTAACAGATAAGTGTATTAAAATTCATCAAGGTACATACGCAAGAAAAATACTGCAGAAATTTAACTTTTCTGAGTGCCGTTCTATTTCAACTCCAATGGAAAAGTTACCAAAGAACAGTGCTAAATCAGGGAAAGTAAGCAAGGATTTTCCCTATCGGCAGGCTGTAGGAGCACTTATGTACCTCATGCTGGGAACTAGGTCGGATTTGTCTTTCACTGTTGGTTTTCTCTCCAGATCATTAGAAAATCCTACAATTGAAGATATACAGAGAGTTAAACGTGTATTTCGATATATTTCTGGAACACTTAATGTTGGAATTATATATATACAACAGAAATGGACCAAAATTATTGAATTGTTTCTCTGATGCAGATTTCGGCGGATATACTTCAACTGGTCGTTCAACATCGGGTGTTGTAGCTACTTTTGCAGGAGGACCAATTTCATGGTTAAGCCAAAGGCAACCAATGGTAGCAACTTCCAGAACAGAAGCAGAGATTGTAGCAGCCAACGAAGCAGCAAAAGAAATAATTTGACTTAAAGACTGTTCAAAAATCTTATTAATTATCAAGAAATACCAATTATCAATATTGACAACACAGCAGCAATTCGATTAGCACAAAATCCAGAGTTCCATAAGAGGACAAAGCATATTTCACTTAAATACTGTCTGAAGGCATTTTAAAAGTATCACAAGTGTCAACTGAATTTCAAGCTGCTGATATGATGACCAAACCACTCAGTAAAATTAGATTACAATTTATAAGAAATACTTTAAATATTAATTGATTTCAAACAAGGGAAAGTATTAAATATATGTGTTTTTCAATAAATTAATACTTGCTTTATATTCTGCTTGTACTTTCATATATGTTTGTAAATATTTTAATCAAAGGAGTTTTGTATTTCATGTTCAATAATTGTTTTATATTTTAATTTTAGTTCAATAAAGACATTTGAGTTCAATAATCTGTAATCGCCATTCTCATCAAATGCGCTCTCACACTGCAGTGACCAGTGAGAAAATCCGTTAGGATTTTCAGGTCCGGTCTCCTAAACTTCAGACTTACTCCTACACTACGGACGAATCACAGCATTGGCGTGCCTGAGACCCGACTGGGAGTTCCAGTGTTCCAAACATCTGCCCGTTTCCCATTCATCAATCAGATTGAGAATAGTAGAAAGCGGTGCTGCACAGCAGGGCTCCGGACCAATCCGCCTTTTCGTTCCCGGTTATACCGCAGTGTCCAGGTACCCAGAACAGCCGCACTCTGTTTCTAAGCGATAATCTTTGCAAAGTATCACAGCAATATTTGACAAGCTTAGATGTCATACGTTGAGAGTCAAGCCCCTTTAAGGCGGCCTGACTATCCGAGAATATATTAATCATCTTGCCCTTGAGCCCAAAATTCAGGTAGATCTCAGCAAATGCGGTTATGGCCAAGACTTCAGCCTGAAAAACACTCAACGACTTCCCTAGTCTAATTGACAGGTTTCGATTGGGTCCATAGACGCCAGCACCTACTCCACTGTCCATTTTGGAACTATCAGTATACCAGTTTAGGTCGAATTCACTCCGAACCAAATACCCAGTAGACCAACATTCCCGGTCCGGTACCTCAAATTTGAATCTCTTGCCAAAGGCCTGGCATCCAAAACCGAAATTTGATCTCTGAACACCTTGTGAAGAATTGCCAGGTTCCTCGACTCATTTCGAGGTGTTCTTACAAATGCCGAACACGCAGCCACCCTCATCACATAAATATGAAGTGGTGTTTATCCAATCAGGGCCTCCAAAGCCGCTGTTGGACATGTTCTCATTGCCCCGGCTACACCAAGGCAGGCAAGTCGTTGTATCTTGCCCATGATGGTAGACTCCTCAGTCTTTTTCCACCAAACTAATGCCGCATAGTTAATTATGGGCCGAATAATGGCGGTATAAATTCACAGTGTTATTCTTGGCGATAGACCCCAGGGCTTACCGAAAGAAGAGCGACATGCCCAAAGTGCCCTTGTCGCCTTAGTCTGGACAGTACAAATGTGCGAATTTCAATTAAGTCTTCTATCCAGAATGACACCTAGATATTTAACCTCCTTAGAATAATAATAGTGGTACCCATAAAAGAAATACGGTCACACGTCAACTTATATCTCTTCGAAAAGGGTACAACAACCGTTTTTGAATGATTCACTGAGAGTCCTTCTCGAGAACACCAAGCCGACATATCCCTTAGAGCGTCAGCCATAAGTTCACATAATGTAGTCTTAAATTTCCCAAGAACCGTCAAAACGAGGTCATCGGCGTAACCAATCACACCGATTCCCTTTAAAGACAATATGGCGAGTAAGTCATTAACCACAACCGTCCATAGCAATGAAAACAGGACTCCACCCTGAGGGCATCCCTTCGACGACATCACGGTCAATTCCTCTCCATCAAGGGATGAGCTGATGACCCTGCCCCTAAGCATGGACTCGATCCAGGCTATAATTGGCCCCTCCACCCTCTCCGGTAAAGCGAACCAGCAATGGAGTCAAAGCCCGTATTGTCAAAAGCACCTTGGATATCCAAGAAGGCACAAAGAGCAACCTCTCTGTCCGAATAAGCTTTCTCAATACTTTTAAGGACAGATAATATTGCACTATTAGTCGATCCGCCCCTCACATACGCGAATTGATGCGAGTGCAGAGGACGTTCCACAAGACACGTCTCCCTTATATAAACATCTATCAGCCTCTCCATAGTCTTTAAAAGAAAGGATGAGAGGCTAATCGGTCTGTATGATTTTGGAAGTTTACTAGGCCTACCTGCCTTTAGTATAGAGGTAACCGTAACCTCCCGCCAGGCTCGTGGTATATAACCAAAACCGAAGCTGGCCTTAAAAATCACAATAAGTTTTGACAGTATTATGTCAGAGCTCCTCTGTAGCAGAGCCGGAAAAATCCCGTCCCTGCCCGGAGCCTTGTAGGGTTTAAATAAGCCAATAGCCCACAAGACCCTGTCCGGAGTGAATATCCTACCACAGGTGTGAGAGTATCCCAGCACTCGCGCACAGGAGCTACCTCCTGGGAACCAGGAAAGTGCGTTCCCATCAAGAGATCCAAAGTCTGCCTCCTGGACTGAGTGTACCCTCCGATACCCGTACTCAGGGACCCTATGCCATTAGAATGATCCACGGTGAGACTTTTATAGACGGGCCAAAGCCGGCAGTTCCTCAACGGACTGGGAAAATCCTCTCCACGTCTCCCTTTTGAACCTTCTAATGTCCTTATTGTACTTCATGAGACCAATTCTATAAATTTGCCACTCGCCCATGCACCTGGTCCTATTGAAATCTCTTCTCACAGTCTTCCTCATCTTTGCTAAAGTGTCATTCCACCACGGCGCCCTACGTGTAACAGTATGGTCACTATGATGCACACTGCGGTCCAGAGAAGACTTTATCGTTGACTGTAATTGGTCTGCCACCAGATCCAGTTCGTCCACTGACCCCACAGAATCTGGCAGCTAGTCAGCCTCCCTTGCCACGTTTTCCCTGAATGGGGTCCAATTTACCCTCCTAGAGACTGTTGGCCTATTATTGATCCTAACAAGGCTAACCAAGTCAAGTCTAATATGTATATTGTTGGACAAGGATACCTCGTCTGATACATGCCAGTCCCTTACAAGATTGGACGTGAATGTATCACACAATGTAATATCGAATACCTCCGACCTTATGGCATTAACAAACGTAGGCCTGCTGCCAGGTGAACAACAACCAGCCAGTTTTAAACTGTCAGTTCAGAAATTGTGACCTCGTTCCACTGTTCTTCTGCTCTATCGATAATCGCATCCTGTATTTAACCATTTGTTCAGATTTCAGGGGAGAGTTATCGATGTCTCGAGGTAGCAAGCCAATGCGTACGCCCTGTACTATACACGGGATTGGCCTTCTTGGTCGCAGCCTCCTGTGGACTGTCATCCGATCGTTGGCGCTTACAGACCGCTTTGGTCGGGTTGCTTGTGGTCACTGACGGCTCTTCTCTTTTTCTTGCAAGGAGGGTTTCTCTGGCTATTTCCAGTGCCTCTTCCCTTGTTTTACCGTCCTTTCGCGCCCTTTAAAAACGACGTCTCTCAAAAGACGTGAGTTTTACAAATTTGCCGCTGTCCAATGACAGATAAGATGTTCACCGCAGCATTGATTTCAGTGCAGCCAGATTTCTGACTGGCAGGAATCTTCGACAAGCACATATTGCTACACACAGAATCGCCACACTCCTTATCACCGCAGAGTGTACTACAGACACCTATGTCAACCAATCTTGGACCATTGTCCTTAATTTGTAGTACCGTTGTTGAGGAAGTGATACATGAATCGACTATCTCTTTAACATTTTCAGAGGACACTACTGTTCTCTTTTCGGTTGATGCATTAGAGGCATCCCTCTTTGAGTTTATAGTTTTCTCCATAAATTTGTATATTTCATGCCCGGAATAAGAGGTCACCTGCGGTATTGACGGCTTGCCTCAGGAAGGCTAAATAAAACTGTAGAACGCAGAGTCCGCATACGAGGAGTCAAGTACCCCTTGACCACACATCCCTTGGTGTATGCTGTATCACCGTGGATTGGGGGGAACGGTTTAAGGAGCGCCCTCCTCCCACATGAACAAGTTTTTGCTAGCAGTCACCAGAGACATGACCTAACTGACTGCTAGTTGCGGTTACCACTTCTATATGAGTTCCCAGATATCAGGACTGTACTAAGTGAAAACCTAATTCAACCCTTAGTAGAGTCCTCCGAAATCTCATATAGCAAACGGCAGACGTTGCTTACTTTAGCCAAGGTCGAGAGTTGGCCTGAGTGAAAACGTAATTCCCGCTCAAAAGTAGGGCACGCAGGAACCAGCCCAGACCCGCACCGACCATGTTACCAGCGGCCGCCACGTGGAGGCAGTAAGCCTTCTTGTGCAGTTGTCCATAAGGATCGTCTATTGACTTTGCCTTATGGGTCTACACCTGACCACCAAATTCTTTTGATTTTCTAAAATAAAACAAATTCATATTTACATATATATTTTTTTAACAGAAACCTAATGAACTACTTATGAGCACTTGCCTTTTCCATCGATTTAGCTTCCATTATTTCTGTATTTTTTGAATAAATAAAATCCACAAAATATTACTCGTGGTTTTAATAAAAAAAAAAAAATCAGCCATACAATATTATTTTTATTAAAAAAAGCTACTCAATATTATTTTTAATAAAAAAGCCACACAATATTAAGTATTTAAAAAAGGCACAAAATACAAAAATTGTTTTTTTTTTTTGTTTGTTTGAAAAACACTTTTCACACCGTTTTAACCCATTTACGCCCGTCGTACTTATATGTTGCCCACAATACTTATTTCTGATACTTTATATTCTGTTTATAAACGAATTTGCGTTGAAAAAAATGTGACTTTGACTGTGTGACTGAAAATAAAATAGTACCTTTTAAGATTATCTGCTTAAATTCTCTAAAATTGAACCTTAAATTTATTAGTTTTGCGAACTATTTTATTGACCCTAACTACGTTAACTTTTTATTAATTTTTATGAATAAAATTATATATTTTTAGTCTGAATTTATTCAAATGCATTCTCTTTACCAAATTACTATGAAATAGGAAATATATAACAATGTCTGGCCCAATAGAAGCATATATTCCTATGATGTACCCAAAAGGGTCCAATGGGCAATTTGCTACTAATATTTTCAAGATTTTATTTTATAACAACTAGCTTCTAGATACAAATATTTATAGCTATATTATGTATTACAGAAATTCGATTTTCGGTTCGATTAGCGGATATCATTCACTTTCTCGAAAACTATTGTACTCGAATCTAGATGAAGACTGTAACGTCAGTATTGTTTCAAAAATAATGTCTAGAAACAGGTTTATGAGAATAAAAAAATTTTTCGATAACTTTTCGATAATCCATGCTCTGCTACGAGATTTAAGTCAAACCGGTTACCATGCTACTGGCACTGTGCGGGACAATAGAACTAAAAAATTTCCGCTAGTAACTGTCAAGGATATGGAAAGGAAAGCTAGACCAGAATTTGACTATCAATTCGATTCAGCGAATGAAATCTTGTTTGAGCGATAGCTTGATAATAGCGGTTTTACGATGACAACAAATCACGACTTTGTTCATCCTCTGGGCAAAGTAAAAAAATGGACCTCTACAGCTGGAAGATGGGATGGGTGGAGTTGATCAAGCCTATATGCTAGATTTGTCTATATATGTAATGCCTGGCGGCTATATCAATTGGCCAACGAAAATAATATGGACCAGCTACAGTTTCGCTAGAGTATTTGCAGATTTTGTTTGAGGCTATTAGGAGCTGAAAAACAGCGTAAAACAGAAATGAATAAAGATACCACCGGGCACTTTTATGAAAAGCTGCAGAATCAGTTTAGATGTACTCGTTCGCAATGCAAAAAATGCATTAAAAGGCTGTGCATAAAAAAGGGGTGTTTTGAAAAATTTCACACATAAGCCAATTGGCTTCATTTGAGGACGGCAATTTTTTCCCATATAAAGAATTTTTTGGCCATTTTGCTTTATGTCAAGTACTTATTTAGATCCTAAACACTAATGAAATAAAGTTTTTTTAACAACTTACTTCTAGTTTATGTTTGGGTCCAAATGGGTTAATATGCGGTTTATTTTAACAGTTCACTCGGTTCAGTTTTCACAAAAAATAAATGGCATAAATGATAGATTCATCGCATTATTTTACACACAGAAACACGTATGTGAGAAACAGCACTTTTTGTGTCAATTCACAACGTTTTTGTTTCAATTTTCTCGTTTCATGTGAAAAATTTCTCGAGTCGAGTAATACAGAAACGAAGAACTGATTAGTGTTTTGTGTAACTGTGAAATTAACTGTCAAAATTTTTTCATATGTGTAACAAGTTTGCACAGATAATGTTTATGTGAAAATATAACGTAAAAGTTTAAAACCATGAAAAAATCAACAAGAGGAAAGCGGGCTAGCGAAAATCGGAATAAATATAACTTAATAAAACCGAATAAAACAATTGCAGCAGTCGTATTTTTATTTTAATTTACTATTTAATACTCGCATAATTATTTCAAAGAACAAAAAATTGTAGTGTGTGTACACTTTTTACTCACACTTTATTTTATTAACACAACCGATCATGTTACACATTAATAAATTCTTTTCTGGTCAGCACGGAACAATGTTTATTATATTTTGTATATCTTTTTATTATTTTAAATTACTATTATGCTGATGTAGGATTAATATGGTGAGAAACAATGTTTATTATATTTTGTATTTTTTTTTTTTTTGATACTTTGTAAATCACTATTATGCTGACTTAGGACTAATTTAGTATATAAGCATTGACAATTATTTTATAAAATTTAGAATTAATCTAGAGGCAAAAGATAATACTTGTTTCTTTTAATTCTTATAAAAACGGGCATTTTGATGCTCGTTGAATGGCGGCTGCAGAGCTCAGAAAATACTAAAATTTAGAACAGGAATTCATTTAATTCTCATAGAAATAAGAGGCAACTCATTACATGGCGATTCTGCCAAACAAAAAAATATTTATCCTTCAAGAAAAATTGATATAATATCCTAAGGATAGATCGAAAATTAATTAATAGGACATCATAGGAGTAGAACTGGAATCCTCCCAAATAAAAATTCTTTAAGAATATCCTGGGAATAAATTTGGACTTCTGTCAAATTTTCTAATCCTTCTGGTTACAGGACATAAAAAAAAATAATTTTAATATAGTCTTTTATCCGTGAGCTCACAGGAAGAAATATTTAAAAGGTGGGAAAAATACGTTCCAGTCAGCAAGAGCCCAACAGCACCTCCATCATATACCCATTGCCAAGAAACGCCGGACCAAGACCTATCAATATAGAAGAATACAAAAGAAGACAAAAGAAAAGGAAACAAGAAATTAAGAAAATTGAGGAAAGACAAATGACTCTTACTCCCAAGAAAAAAGGGGGCAAAAAGCGAAGATATCAACAGCCTGCGCTGACTTACAACGCACAATAACTCCGGAAGAATAAAACAAGTACTGGACAATATAGCAGCAATGGGTATAGCAGATACGAAACTGGAGCAGAATTCGAATACTTATGCAGTAAATCAGAACAGGGTATCCTTAAGCATAGAAGTAAGTAATAACAATATTATTGATAATTGTAATAGTAATAGGGATTTGGAAATTATTGAAACAGTATATTAAGAAACAGGTTACTACCAATGCGGTTGTCAATAATTAATAAGTAAAACAAGAAAAGAAAATATATAGAATAGAATGAAATAAAATATATTCACAAAAGAAAGTATAAACACATTTTTTTATGGACCTAATTATTGATGAACTCAATAAATTAATAATTAATGCTAGAAAATCAAAGACTAGAAAATATACAAGAGAGACAATACAGGAAAAAAGGAACTCAGTAAACAGTTTGGGAAATTAGCAAGTCATTTGTCAGACATATTAAGACGACAAAATAAAGAACATTTTCTAAAATATTGGCGGTTAAAATATAAAGAAAATAGAAATTTTAAATGATTGAGTGTGAAATTTCGACGAGTGAAATTAAAAAGTTAAAAATTTTTAAAAATTATACGAAAAAAAATATCAAAACAAAAACAAATTCAACAAGTAAACAACGAATAACTAGCAAACAGATGATTTACAACAACATTTTAAAGCACTGATAAAAGTTTATAAATTTACAACAAAAGAAAAAGAAAGACTAAATAGACAACTAATAGACAACAACAAAATTAACTAAACATAATAATTAACAGCTGTAAAAAAGTAAACTAAACTACAACAAAAACAAAATTAGTAAATAAATGACAGCTGCGAATCACAGCTGTGAAAGTATTCTAAATTACTAACAGAAGTGCTCCAAAATTTGACTTACAAATAAAATTAAATATTTAATTCCAAATACAGTGCATATCCTAGGGGTGAACTTAATAAATATTAAACTGGTTATAACCCAATAGGCAATTATTTACATTTACATAATACTAAATGTAAAACTTAAGGAAAATACTACAAAATATACTTATACCTACATATGTAAATAAAGTAAGACAATAACAAAATAAAATAATAATTACAAAAATTACATCTTTTACACATTTACATACATAGAACTTTGATTTATTTGATTGTCATTCACTTAGTTATATTATTATAACTTCCTTTAATATGGCGTACACAAAGCCAAATTGTATTATAAATACTGTGACCATATTTGTTAAACCAAAATCAAAGAATATAAATCATATAGAATGTGCATCACGTACAAGTAAAATTTCTTATAGCGGGTCGCAATGTTGGAACCCGCAAAAAGAATTGTTACTCTCTTACTCTGCAAAGAGAATTTTTGTGTTGCTTTTTTGCTTAAGTACAGAAACGGTTTCATAATAACAACAATATTCACATACAATACAATTTATGTGTTTGTGTTACTTATTTATTGTGAGCTGTTCTCGTTTTTTTAATTTTAAACCTTAGAGAATGTTGTTGGTTCAAATATTTTTTTGTAATAAAGAATACAGTGCTCCGATACGACTATATAAGCTAGTGTAGGGCAAAGCATATTTAATTTGTAGTTGCGCGAAGGAAAATACATTAATCTACATCGAATATATGGCGCCCTATTTAATATCGTAATAAAAGTGTAGTTAGAAATATATATTTTATTATTATTATTTATTTAAGCTCAACAATTGATTTTATATTTATTTGAAATAAAAGGTTAACTAAACCAAAAAATGTAATTCCAAAAATATTAAAAAAAAAAGTATATATTCATTAATGACACATTTTCGAATGATAAATTGATGATTTTTCAATTATAAGAAAATTGAAAAAAATTTTATTTTTATTTATATATACACTCTTCGGTTCACTTATTTAAACGCACAATAAATCCCATATTCAGGAGCCGGTATCTTTTGCAATTTTTAACGGATTCCAGAATTTTAAAATAGAAATGGAAGGTAGACATCTTGAGATATAAACAAAATCATAACAATGATGGTTTCTTAACACTTCAATTTTTTTATGTTAAAAATAAATAAATAATAATCAAGATTAAAATTATTTCTTACTTTATACTTCAAAGCATCAAAAAGTATGTATATTTTGAGGATTTTTATCTCCATAAAAAGGCTAATAAAGTTACATTTTTTAAAGATTATTTTTTGGATAGAATATATAATTTTCTTTTTTTGGAACTTACTTTTTCTGTAGTCCAAGAGCAATGTTTTCGAAGGAGTACCAATAATAGAAAATCCAATACCTCTATTCTGTGTTGAGAACTAGTGTTGGCAAACCACTCTGCGGTCATTCGTTTACATGACTCAATAATAAAAGATTTTATACCAATTTTTTGCTGTTCAGATTTAAAGGCATTATGAAATATTAAAATGTGTTATTTGCTTGCATCCATTAGTTTATCTGATGGGGCAGCTAAATTTCCAAAATCTGTTCCGCACTATACTTTTCGCACTGTAATTTTGGAATGACTTTAAATGCTATGTATATCCAACTTAGTATCTCATCGACACAAGTTTGAAATTTATAGCTGCAGAATTATGGAAAACATCTTCCAAAAAATAATCTGCATATTGCTGGCGAAATCAACGTCGTCAATTTTATTTTAACTTGGTTCTTTATGTTTAATACATAAATCTGCTTCAAAGTTGGCATCAACTTGAGTTATCTCGTCTTGTAAATTCAGACAATTGCTGGAAGAGCTTGACTGAATTATTTTAGTTACCATTAATTTTGCCAAAATGTTATTCAATTCGGCTACGGATGGATTGTTATTGTTGCCTCCTTTTTGCCGTAATACAGAAAAAGTTTTTTCTAATTTGTCTTGATTGAGGGACTTTGTCATTAAGAAATATAAATCACCACCTTCCCTTAAAATTTCATTTGTTAACATAAGAATTGAATTTAGGGTGAGTTTCATTTTATTTGAAAAGAAAATATGCTTGTTTTGATCCACAAACTCCACCTTTTTTAAATATTCTAAAAAGAACTGAATATATTTATATACTTCAGTGTTAATTTGAATTGCAGATCTGTAGCAATTATCTCCATAAAGGGAGCCACTATTAAGACAATCAAAAATTTTGAAAATTTTTTACCACAAACTGAGTTGTTGATAAAGCCAATTCTGCGGAACATGTCTTAAATTTTGTGGTTTGAGACGTTGTTTTAATAGCAGCAGCAACAGTCCTGCTGATAATTTGTGTTGCAATTTTACACGTACTTTTTAAAAAGTGTTAGGAAAAATAGGTTGCCGTGTTAATTTTGGGCACATTTTTGTTTTTGCATTTGCTTCTATTTCATACAATTCCCTAATTACCTGAAAGCTTGCCGTTCCATCCGGTGTTTCTATGTCCCATTTTAGCCACCCATTCTGCAAAGATTTATTTATGTGTGGGAAATCATAAAGGCAAAAAACTTTTTGATCGCTTATTTCAAAAAACGGGTTTCAGCAGATACTTTAAGATTGGAAAAGCATTTTCGGTTAGTCGAGCCTTGATCACATATAAGGGCACAAATGTTAATGCCAATGCTTTTTAAAATATTAATATTTTCTTTAACAATCTCACTTAAAGAATCTGCAGATAAACCATTTTGGGAAATAAAATCATTTAGAATTATAGCAAAATTGGAAAATATAGACTTGATAATAAAAACACAAACATGGGTGCCAATTTTATTGGTTCTTTCAAATTCCGTGGTTTCGAATCCATCAACTAAATCTAAACTTGCATTGTATCATGGTACAATCTTTGACAAGGTAAAACTGGTTTGAAATCTGATACAACACAGTGTATTTATGACCTTTTACGTCAAAAAAACGCAACACAGCAGCCAAGGAAAAACAAAGGAAAACAAACAATACAAAAATAAAACACATGGAAAAGGTTAAAAAACACGCGTAAATATCAATATGAAATATCAATTATTTATCAAAAAAATATTTATATGCCTTTAAAATTAAAACATGATTAAACCAAGTAAGAGAAAAACTTAAAAAATCACTTATCGCAATCACTTTATTCAGAATCACTTTTAGCAAGAAAAGAATTAACGTTCGTTTTAAATCAACATTCAAATAAGAAGAATGAGAGAAATAATGCTAACGGAAAACTTTGACACATAGATACAAAACATATGATTTTGTTTTGGTAAACCGAGTTTACCTTGTCAATGATTGTACCATGTATTGTATCTTAACTCTTTTCTTATACTCATTTCGTCCATGATTAAAGTCATATGCTTGGCATCCCTGTCATCCAACTGGGCACACTTTTGCTTTACGAGTTCAAAGGCATTATTTTTCAAAGTGGACAGACTTAAATTTAATTTATCCCTTAGAAAAAAATATGTGGACTGGGATCTGTAAAATATGTTTGTTTTGAGCTAAATATTTTACATCTTCAGAATATTCCTTTGGCCGAGAGGTCACCAAAAGTTTACAAAAAATTTTGCTTTCTGTGCTAGTATTTTGCAAAGAATCAATCGTTTCTCTAAGAGACTTCTCTACATTTTTACGGCTAAACTTTTTGACAAATTGTGTGCGTTTCTTTGATTTCAAATTTTGTTTAAGGTTTCTGTATTTTTTTGAGGAGATTAGAATATTTTTTCTTGTACCGATCTGCAAGCAAAACTTGTTTTTCGCAATTACTACAGAAGTGGGCCTCAACGTTTTTACAATCTGTAATTTTTGGGGAGAACCTGAACTCTGCGTTTAAATATTCCGTTTCTTCTTCAATTTCATCTATATTTTCAGTTGGAATAGTTTCCGCCTTTAATTTTTTTCCCCAATGTAGGAACTTGAAAAATGATTTACACACATATATAATTTTTTATCAAAATCCTTCTCAGAAATTCGACATTTCTCCCGCCAAATTTGACCTAGAATACTATCCGGCGGAGGAAATTTAAACATTTTTAAGTTCTTGAAATGCCTCTTCGATTTTCCACATTTCCCCACGCAAGACTTAATGCCCGATTGCAAAGAATTATTTTTTTTTCCTTATTGCTCGAATTCATTTCTTCATTTATTTCATTTAAATATGTTTAAAAATCGCTTTACGCTGTTAATAGCTGACAACAGAATAAGCTAGGCTTGTGTCGTTCTTGAATGAATTAATTCGACTGAATGATTCTTTCAAAAGAAAGAATGCAATATTTCAGTATTTTCCAAAGCATACAACAATACCCTTCTATTTGGACTTTTTTATGTAACTGTTGTTTTGTGTGTTGGCGACAAGCAGGCGTAAAAAATTTCAAGAATTTATGTTATGTTATGCATTACAACAACAATTTCATTAAATAATTTTGCCTACCATGAACAGTCTAAAAGTGTTTTCAAAATTTTTTTGCCTTTAATTTTTCAATTATGTATGCTTAGAAAAATATGAATGTTAACCTTTTATTTCAAATAAATACAAAATTAATTGTTGAGCTTAAATAAATAATAATAAAATACATTTCTAACTACACTTTTATTACGATATTAAATAGGGCGCCATATATTCGATGTAGATTAATGTATTGTCCTTCGCGCAACTACAAATTAAATATGCTTTGCCCTACACTAGCTTATATAGTCGTATGGGAGCACTGTATTCTTTATTACAAAAAATATTTGAACCAACAACATTCTTTAAGTTTTAGAAATTAAAAACAATGAATAAGAAACACAAAACTGAAAACAAAATAAGCAATAGTGTGTTAAAGAAAATAAAAATGATCATAGCTGAACGAAAAAAACTAACATTTTATATGAGAAACACTAAAAAATTTCAGTGTTTTTGTATGAGAAACACTAACAAATTTCAGTGTTTTTGTATGAGAAACACTAACAAATTTCAGTGTTTTTGTATGAGAAACACTAATACATTTTTTGTTGTTGTTCCACATATAAAAAGACGTATGTCAAAAACCATTCGTGTTCTATGAACAGGCTGTAAACCACAATGCAAACGAAATAAAACACACATTTCTCTTTCGTTTCTCTTTTTTTGTTATGCTCTTTTATTTTGTTTTGCCTTTTGCCCTTCCTTCCCGCATCTGATAGAATTTTGAAAAAATATTTGGATAAGTGTTGAGATGCGCATTCTATATGATTTATATTCTTTGCCAAAATACAGAACAAGGGAATATTTAACCAATAACAACTATAAAATGCAAACAAACATAATGCATAGGCATGTATTGATTATTTAAATGCAAAATTAACAAAATTAAGAAAAAAAAACGAAATAATTTAAATTAACCAAAATTTCAAAAATTACTAAAATTTCGTGAGAATTTATTTTTTTATGGTATTTAAAAATTATTATTAAATTTAAATATGTATAAATAAAAACTAATTTCAAACGAAAAGTTAAAGTTAACTTTAAACAAAATTTTATATTTTTTTATCTTTAAAGGCCATGGTACATTATCATACACAGTCATACGATTCATTCACAAGAAAATCATATCGATTTCTGTCACACTTTTAAAAGTCGCATCAAAATGTCAACATTAGTAATACACTATCACACAAAATAAGATGAAAAGCATATGAAGAAGAGGGGTGTAGATAGACCGCCTCCTCGTGGTGCACCCTGGATAACGCTAAATGGTCCATAATTCTCTCTGGCACGACCCTCGCTTTGTCCACGGACTCTCTTAATTTAACTGATTCTATCTTGTTGTCTTGGGCTAGCGGTTGTAGTCTTCTGGACCAAATAGCAAAAGGGTGAAACCCGGCGTGAACGGCTTCAGTCTAGGGCTGCAGCTGTCTCCGTCCCGTTAAAACCTTGGCAGGCCTCTAAGTACGTTCCTTGTCCGTCGCCGTTTAGTTGGCGGTGTACGTTCCGTTGAGACTGACTACCGATTAGCACTGGTCTGGCTCTGAGCACCTCACCCCATGAAGGTAGGTGCCAACCCTCGCATGGCCTCCCTGTTTCATAGATAACTATGGGACCACCAAAGGTGACTACACACTCGGGCAAGGATAGCGGCTTAGAGTGTGGACCCACAAGACTGATGTTTAATAATAAAAACTTTATAAGATTCATATCTTGTTGTACTATGATACAATCATATAAATAAATAAATAAATAAATAAAAACTCAAAATCTTCGCCAACTCAAGCTGGTGAGCGAAAGAAACTCTTCAGACAGAAAGTTTTTTGTACAACCTCTGATAACAGAGGTCTATCTTTGAAATCTGCGGCCAAACCCGCTACTGCAGCTCGCGCGCCGAGTACGGTGACTTGTTTACCGTCCACATCGGCGGCTGCTAATAAGACACAGCGCTCGTCGACTGACGCAAAGACACTGATTAACAGATCGGAAACGTCAGTCCCAAGTACCAAACCTTCTTCTGGTAGAGATCTCCCAAAGGGCAGAAACGCCCATATAAGCGCTAGCACTAGGGCGTACAGAACTCGGAGAACCGCTGCACGTATTGTCTCAAGACTAGGTGCCAAAGATCCTGCTCTCCTGGCGGAGGAGGACAAATGCAGATTGACGTGGGCCAGAGCTCACGTCGGTGTTAGACTGCCTCGCCGGTGAAACCCGAGGCAACGGTGAAGCGGCAGAGATCCGACGAGCAAACTGCTCGTGCTCCTCTGCAGTCGTCCAAGCGGCCTAAAACTGTACCACCCAAGCCCAGACCCTCTAAGGCTCTGTGGCCGGGAGCTAAGCTAGAGGCCACTCCTCTGGATAAGATCCCTCAATGAGCGAATAGACAAGGTATCCCGGATTTGATTGGCTGCGACGCCAACGCACATCATATGGTGTGGGGCAGCTCGGATACCAATGAAAGAGGTGAGTGTCTTTTTGACTTCATTTTGATGCATAATCTTAGTATTGCCAATCGCGGTGATGAACCAATTTTCTTGACCACGACTAGAAAGGAGGTTCTTGATATCACCTTGGTTAGTGATCATTTCTCTGATAGGGTCTTGGACTGGCAAGTATCTGGCAAATGGTCCTTCTACATTGTCTTCTGTCTTGACCTGGATGTCTCCCACTGCAGGGAGATTCTCTGTGTTAATAGGAGGCGTACGGATTGGTCTCTTTTCAGGGATAGGCTTCGGCAAGGTCTTCCGGTGTCTCCTCCCACCATCCGTGACTGCCCAGATATTGACAGGGTAGTGGACTTATTATCCGCTGCCCTTGGGAATGCTGCTTTATCCTTCATTAAGACTCCTGTGTACAGGGGTAGTCCTAGGCCTACCTGGTGGAATCAGGATATTGAGGATCTTCGTCGTCTGTGTGGTAGGCTCTTTAACAGAGCTAAGTCAACGGGCGAAGGGGATCTGTACAAGGCAAAGAAACGGGAGCTGAAATATGCGATTAGACGGGAGAAAAGAGCTTCGTGGAGGGATTTCTGCGATAGCGTTGAATCCTCAATGGAGGTCAGCCGTCTTCGCAAGGTTTTGAGCTCCTCCAAGGGATCTCTCGGAAGCATTCGGATATCTGATGGCAGCTGGACTACCTCAGCTGGTGAGACGCTGAACCTGCTTCTAGACACTCACTTGCCGGAGAGTGTCTATCCTGCAGGCCAGACCGTCTTTCGCGGGGTCGCGCCCATTCCGGGGCATCCCTCCTTAATTCGCATAACCTCTGAGCAATTGCACTGGGCTATAGGTTCCTTCGAACCATACAAATCCCCTGGTCCAGATGGCATTATTCCGGCTGATCTGCAGACTGGTGAGGATCTCATTCTCCCCTGGCTTCTGGCGGTCTATAATGCCTGTCTGGATCTCATCTACATTCCTCTGAGCTGGAGGATCGAAAATGTGGTGTTCATTCCCGAATTCGGAAAAACATCACACGTGAATTCCGGGGACTTTAGACCAATTAGTCTATGTTCCTTCCTATTGAAGACATTGGAGAGAGTTCTTGACCTCAATATCAGAAACTCGATCAATCCTTCACTACTATATACCTCCCAACATGCCTACACCAAAGGAGATCGGTCGATACTGCTCTGCACTCACTGATCTCTCAGGTGGATAGGTCATTGCATTTCAGGGAATATACGTTGGTTGCCTTTCTTGATATAGAAAGCGCCTTCAACAATATCTGCCCTACGTGTAATGTTAATGCTCTGCCCAATCTTGGACTGGATTCTGGTTAAATTCATTGAGCTTCTTCTTAGGTCGCGATTGATATCCGACACAATTGGAACTACAAGGTGCTAGAGGGTGACTATTAGGGCTACCCCGCAAGGCGGTGTCCTCTCTCCACTTCTCTGAAACCTTGCTGTCAACACTCTTCTCATCGACGCTCTGGTAACAGAGTTGTTGCTTATGCCGATGATATCGCCATCGCGGCGTCTGGGATATGTCCACAGACATTGTCTGACAAGCTCAACCTCGCTCTAGACGTTGTATCTAGGTGGTGCCGGGAATTTGGACTACGTGCTAATCCTGGCAAGACGGAGTTGATGCTCTTTACGAAACGGTACAAGGTACCTTATTTTACTCTGTCCAGTCAAGTATCTTGGCCTCATTCTGAACCCCAAATTGAACTGGGGGCCTAATTTAGCTAAAAGGTCGCGTAAAGCTGCCTGTGCTATCTACTGCTGCCTCAGGGAAGTAGGGACAAGATGAGGACTACGTCCCCGCGTGGTTCGCTGGATTTATTCGGCGATTATAGAACCCAATCTTTTATACGGAGTGGTCTTTTGGTGGATCGCTCTCGACAAGTTCTGCAATGTCAGACTCCTTGATAAGGTCAGGAGGTCCGCAGTAGTGCAGATTACTGGTGCATTACGAACCACCCCCACGAAGGCACTCTTTGTTATGCTGGGGTGGCTTCTGTCTAGGATTCTTGCCAGGCAGCAGGCTAAACTGGTGGCGGTAAGACTCAATGTGGAATATTGTTCCCTCGGGGCACTCCTCTATTCTTTTAGAGGAACCTCGGATACGGGACAATATCGATTACACCTCACCGAGACTGGAACTACACAGAGAATTCCACACGGTAATCTCAAGTAGGGACCCCAGTGGGTCGGTGGAAGTCTACACTGATGTTTCCAGGATTGAAGATAAAGTGGGGTGTGGGATCTATTCAGAGATGCTCGCCCTCTCCATATCCCTTCGCCTCCCTGATTATTGTAGCGTTTTTCAAGCCGAAATAATGGCTATATGTCACGCTGCAAAGGTGATACGTCAGGGTGGCACTCCCAATGCCAGTATCACCATATTATCTGACAGCCAGGCGGCGGTCAGATCCCTATCGAGTTTGACCACCAACTCTAGAATTGTCGGCGACTGTCGCGATACCCTTGTGGCACTCTCGAGGCAGTGCGTCGTTAATCTGATTTGGGTTCTTGGTCACAGGAACATCGCGGGTAATTGTACTGCGGATGAATTGGCTAGGGCGGGCACGTCTATGCCGAACTTTCATTCTCATGTGGAAGTGGGTATTCCCCTTTCCTCCGTTAAACTCCTTATTAGAAGAAAACATTTATTGGTCGCGGACCTGTCCTGGTCGCAGGAGTAGTCCTGTCAAATTTCTAGACTTCCCTGGCCCAAGCTGGACCTGAGGCGTACCAATCAACTCTTCAAACTGAACCGAAGGGACATCTCTTCCGTTGTATCTGTCCTCACGGGTCACTGCGTGATGGAAAGGCATGCAGAGAGGCTCTGCTTGCCTGTAAACGACTTCTGTCGTGGCTGCGGGTCGATCAAGGAAGAGGAAACTGTGTTTCACTATACTTGCCAGTGCCCTTCTCTGGCCCGACGAAGATTTCTTACATTGGGATCTCCTTTTCTCGATGGATTGACTGACCTGTCCACCCGACACATTAGTTCAATTGCCAAATTCATAAGGCTCTCTGGCTGGTTTCCAACATAATTTTCTGGGGAAGTAGTGCTTCTTATGGGGAGCCTCTGGCTATCAGGGCTCCCTGCATAATGTGGTATCACAATGGGCCGCTATGCGCGCTCAAGTGTGCCTTGTCATTACGAGGCTGCCACTTCCTCCTCCTATCCTATATGAAGAGTTGCTTTTTGCTAAAATCGTATAAAATGTAACCATGATCGTATGGAAAAAAAATGCTTATGAATTTTTCAAAAGATTATGAAGTCTGACAGACTTGTCATTTTTCCAGATGCATTTTTATGCAGACTGTTATTCTTTTTTAATGCACACAATTTCTTTGACAAATCGTACTACTCGATAGGATAGTGTATCACGCAGAGTTGTAAACGAATCATTAATTTTTGAATTAATTCGTGAATCATTCATGCACTGAATTGGACAAATTTTGAATTAATTCTTTTCCCAAAAAACCAATTGAATGAAATTTGAATCAATTCATTTGAATTAAGCAAACATGAATTGCAATTCATTTCCAATTCATTTAAATTGAATTGATTTTGAGTTAGAAAAAAAGAATTGCATTTAATTTCCAATTCATTTGAGTGAATTACTATTCATTTTTCTAACACATTTTAATTAATTCAAAATCAATTCAATTCAAATGAATTGAAAAAGAATTGCAATTCAGTTTGCCAACTCATTTGAATTAAAAACGAATTGCAACTCATGTTAACTTAATTCAAATGAATTGATTCAAATTTCATTCGATTCGTTTTTTTTTTTTTTTTTGGCGAAAAGAATTTATTTTATTTAATTTATTTATTTAATTTAATTTTAATTTAATTTTTTCCTTATCAGAACCTTAAGAATATAATTCTTTTATAGCTCAAAAGGACAAAATCTATAAATTATTTAATATATATGTATGTATGTATGTATGACAAATGGTAATATAAATTAACTAAAAATAATATGAATATAATGTGTACATAATATCAATAATACTTACTATATAAACATATAACATGATAAACAGTCAAATTTTTTATTGATGATTAAATATTACGGCATAGATCAGAGGTGGGGAATCTTTTTACCATTAGAGGCCACATTTAAATTAGTCAGCAATACGAGAGGCCGCATAAGCTGATTGACCTAAGAAAGTGACTTTTTGTGAAATTATTATAGTTTTTCTATAGATTTAACAATTTATTTAGAAAAAATAAGCAATAATACTACAAAATTTTAAATATAATATACATTTAGAATAATATAAAAATATTATAAAACAATACAATAAAAAATATTTCGTTATTTACTAAGTTCGTGACTTATTTGGCTTTGATTTTGTTTGACAGTAATTGTATATTTGGATCAAGCTTCGTTACACACAGCTTTAATTTGTTTTTATTTTTAACATGAGAAAAAATATTCAGGACAATTCGGCAATACTTTCTTTATAATGTCGAATGGGACCATTCACTTTCGACAACTAAAATTCTATACATTCTTAAATACGTGTGATGAATTATCGATAACAACTGTCATATTTTTGTCACCACTGCTTAAAATTTTATTTTTATTATTTGATTAAATAAAAATACATGTAAAAAACATAAAATTTAATACAAAAATAAGAATTAACTTCCGTTAAGGAATATGTACAAACACTAGCAGAACTGAACTAGTTTTCGACCCAGCTACGAAAGGTCTCATCAGAGTTCTTTGTGGTATACATATTCATATATTTATATTTCTACTTAAAGCACAATCTATTGGAAATAGATTATGTGAATTATATTTGAATGTTATTCTCACCAGTATTTTACCCTTTGAACTGAAAGTTTTTCAAATTCAACTATTTGTTGAAATTTATTCAAATTCAACATATTTTTCAATGTAAGTGTTACCATATTCTAAGTAACCGGAAATACATATTTATTTTCCAATTTACCCTTTATTACCATCAATTTAAATTGACCTGACTCTGTTTGTCTTTTAGACCTAAATATTGCAAAAACAATTTTCCAATAAGTTAACCAAATACTTTTTTTTTAGAAAACAGATTTTTATATATTAATTT
Source organism: Metopia argyrocephala (assembly GCA_963576795.1). Taxonomy (NCBI): domain Eukaryota; kingdom Metazoa; phylum Arthropoda; class Insecta; order Diptera; family Sarcophagidae; genus Metopia; species Metopia argyrocephala. The sequence goes on along the minus strand of OY756209.1, from coordinate 89,843,631 downwards.
TTCATGCTTTCTTCTTAAAAGACTTACTTGAAAAATGATAAATTACTCAACAGGGAAGCGTTGATGCGAGTCAGAGAAGCTAAAGCAAGGTGTGACACTCAAATGAGAGATCTGAAACCGAGTTATGTTTACTTCTTAGACAAGGTAGTTGGCGCTGCTAGCGCTAATTTAAATTTTTTTTTGCAAACACAATCAGCTGACTATGTATGACAAATTTTGTAAATACTTAGTGTTTTATAATTTTAATTTATTTTCAAATAAATAGTGCATAGAACATTATTCGTTTTTTTAGATATGTAAATTACATAAACTTTGTGGAATTTTCAATAAAGTGAAAAATTGTTTATTTGGATGTAAAACCAAAATTTCGGCAATACTCTGAAAAAATCATAATTGATTTCTGAAATTCTGAAATCTCCGAATAAATAATTTTTTACTCCAGGCTCTGACATCTTCAAAAAAATAAATATGAAAAAATATTTTTTTCGGCGACTACCTCTCAGCAGTCTTCTGGCAAAAGCTCTGAGAGTAACTAATTGCCATGAACAAGCTTATCAAGCCTGTCGTTCGGAGTCGACATTAAACTGTAGGTCCCGGTACTCATGGATAAAAATTGACACACACAACATGAGTGCTGCGAGAAGCTAGGCCGTAATCCAGACACAGGATTGTAAAGGCCAGTTATGTATGTAAGACAATAGTTCTAAGACATATAGTCAAAAATAGCTTTCCTAAAACTGTTTTTTCTCGATAAAAATTTTATGTAAATTGGTAAAGAGTTCCACAGATTAATAGCATTGACGAAAAACAATCTACTGGTATTTAGGCAGGCATGCCTGGGCACAATCAATGTGATGCACCTAGTTGGTCTTCAAAAAACTAGTTTTTCACAAAGATAAGGGGTTTCTTTCGATAGAGCAAGTTATGCAGAAACATAATATTCCGTATTCGAAGGTAATCAACCAAATCACATCTCTGAATCATTCTTCGCCATGATGTACTACTGAGCCGACTTAAATTGTACACATACCTAGTGGCATTATTAAAAGCCACCTGTAATTTATGCATTGAATGCGAGTCCAGCTTGCTATACACCTCAGCTCTACGAAGAATCAATTGAATACATACATACATACATAACTGGCCTTTACAACCCTGTGTCAGGATTACGGCCTAGCTTCTCGCAGCACTCATGTTGTGTGTGTCAATTTTTATCCATGAGTACCGGGACCTACAGTTTAATGTCGACTCCGAACGACAGACTTGAGAAGCTTGTTCATGGCAATTAGTTACTCTCAGAGCTTTTGCCAGAAGACTGCTGAGAGGTAGTCGCCGAAAGAAATATTTTTTTCATATTTCTTTTTTTGAAGATGTCGGTGCCTGGAATCGAACCCAGGACCCATGTCTTAGTAAGCCAACACACTAACCACTAGACCACGGCGACTACAAATCAATTGAATAACTAGCTTTCTTTTTACTTCAACTGGTGTAAAATTGGATGATATTCGCAAATTCCGAAGAACTAGATATATATTACGTACTACAATGTTAATATGGTCCGAACATTCCAGAGTCGAATTGATGTAAAAACCCAGGTATTTAACTTTACCAACATACAGTAAAGGCATATTGTCCAGGTATATTGTTGGAAATTGGTTTTTGTCATGTTTTATCCTGCTAACTGGTAAGACATAAGATTTCCTAGGATTATTATCATTTGCCCATTTGACAATAGCAGCTAAATCCTCATTAAGTCTGTAGAATGCATCTTCTATCAAACCAATACGATTCGATATGTAGAACTGAATATCATCAGCATATGCATGCATCTGCGTATATTTGCATACAGAAAATTCATCATTGACAAACATACTAAAGAGCAGAGGACCTAAATCGATCCCTGCGGAACACCAGAGGTAATATTTTTAAGGTTCGATTGCCTATTTCCCACAATTACCTTTTGAGCCCGCCCAAATAAATAATTTCTCATTAGAGTCACAGCTGTGCCCGAAAATCTACAAAACTGTTCCAGTTTTCGACACATAATTGAGTGGTCGAATTAATTAGAATTAATTCAAAATTTAACTAATGAATTGAAATCCAAAATGAATGATTCGTTTACAACTCTGATATCACGGCCTTAAGTAAACATTCAAAGTAGATTCACAGAAAGTTGCATTAAAAAGGTAAAAAAACTAATTTTAGTATTTTTCTGATGAATATATTTGCTTAACCAAGTTATCCTTACCTTTAAATATTATTTAAACTCTATAGTTGTATAGTTTAATTTAGTGACAAAAAGGGCCTTGATAGTTTCCATTTTCATTTGAGTTTTTTCATTGGTCCATATATTATTTAATAAAGAAAATACCCTTTCTGTTGGAGAATTTGAATCATGTAAACACAAACTGAACTCGACAAGCGTCAATATATTTTTAAAATTTACGTTTCTTTCTCTAAAAAGTACATACATATGTATACGAAATGTATTGCTTATGGAAATAAGCATGTCTATGGCCATTTCATCTCTGCTTAAGAGACTCGTCAGGAGACTTTTCCAAAGATGTTAATCAAAACTAAAAATACTACTTTGAGGCATGAAAATACAGAACAAATACTGAACATTAAATAAAATACAGAACATTTGTATGTTTTTCCCTAATAAATCATTTATACAGAACACGAGTTTCAAATACAGAACTATTATAATACAGAACGGATGGTCACCGTAGTTATAAATGGAAATGAAAGAGTGGTACCATGCTGGCTGTGCATTAAACCTTTTCATCTGAAATTGCAGTGGTCTAAAGACTCGTGATGCCGCTGCATTGGCAAATCCTCAAAAATTCCTTAATTGGACCTGCCCAGCATGCCGGAAAATTAATATTGAATTTTACAATCTTATTTTACAAAATTATGATTTTCAGGATTTACAAAATTTTTGTAAACAAAAAGTATAAAAACAAAAAGTGTAGTTACGTCCGTTTGCATTTATTATGACGATATGTACATAATTTTTAAATACCATAAAATAACAATTAGAAATTAAAAAAACTATTAGTTTCAAATAAAAGTTAAGATTACTTACTTACTTACTTAGCTGGCCATGACAACCCGTTAACGGGTTTCGGCCTGCCTCAACACTAGTCTCCAGTTGGAGCAGATTCGCTGGAGCAGATTCTTCCATCCGAACAACATGGCCGAGCCAGCGCAGCCGCTGGATGTTAATGCGCTGGACAACATCTACGTCGCCGAGGAGCTCATACAGCTCATAGTTGGTCCTAATGCGAAACTCATCGCCTTGCTTCAGTGGACCAAAGATCTTGCGAAGAATTTTTCTCTCAAACACTCCCAGGACCGCTGCATCGGCACAAGACAGCGTCCATGCTTCCGCACCATAGAGAAGCACCGGAAGAATAAGCGACTTGTAGAGTGTTAACTTCGTCGCACGAGAGAGGTCTCTGTTACTAAACTGCCTACCGAGACCGTAGTAGCACCTGTTGGCCAGTGTAATTCTTCGCTTGATCTCCAGACTGACATCATTCTTGCTGGTAATGGCGGTGCCAAGGTAGATGAACTCCTTGACCACATCGAATGTATAGTTGCCGGCTGTAACCTGGGAGCCGATACGATCAACGTCCCTACTCGTCGACAACATGTACTTCGTCTTGCTCTCATTTACCGCCAGACCCATTTTTGCAGACTCTCGTTCAATAGCATTAAAGGCTGCGGTGACATCTCGCTTGGTATGCCCAATGATGTCTATGTCGTCGGCATACGCAAGGAGCTGGACACTTTTATTAAAAATAGTGCCATTACGATGCACACCTGCCTTTCGCAAAACGCTCTCCATGACGAAGTTGAAGAGGTCGCAGGATAAGGGATCGCCTTGTCTGAAACCTCGCACGGTATTAAAAGGCTCGGAGAGGTCTCTTCCTACCTTGACGGAGCTGCAGGAGTTGCTCAGCGTCATTCTGCATAGCCTTATCAGCTTAGCAGGAATACCGAGCTCAGACATTGCGGCATAAACGCGATCCCTTATTGGGCTATCGAAGGCTGCCTTATAGTCGACAAAAAGATGGTGTGTGTCGACTTGTCTTTCATGGGTCTTCTCCAGGATTTGGCGCAGTGTAAATATCTGGTCAATGGTGGACTTACCAGGTCTGAAGCCGCACTGATAAGGTCCAATCAGTGAGATGGCGAATGGCTTCAGTCGTTCACACAATACGCTCGTAAGAACCTTATATGCGATAGGGAGGAGGCTTATACCCCTGTAGTTGGTGCATATCGTGGGATCTCCCTTTTTCAGGATGGGACAGAGAGCACTAAGATTCCAATCGTTGGGCGTACTTTCCTCCAGCCATACTCTGCAAATGAGCTGGTGCATGCACCTAACCAACTCATCGCCTCCATACTTGAAGAGTTCAGCTGGCAAACCATCAGGTCCAGCTGCTTTGTTGTTCTTCAGTCGCCATATGGCAACCTTGACCTCTTCATGGCTGGGGGACGGGATCTCGACGTCGTCGTTAATGATTGGGTCCGACACAGCATCTCTAGAGGCGGAATTTGTGTCGCCATCGCCCTGCAATAGATTAGAAAAGTGCTGTCTCCATAATCTTAGTGTTCCTTGTGCATCTGTAACCAGGTTACCATGTTCGTCTCTGCAGAAGGTTGCTCCGGGCTTTAAACCAGTAGTAAGACGCCTTATCTTTTTATAAAAATTTCGAGCATCATTTCTACTCCTGCACATCTCGATTTCCTCACGATCACGCCTTTCTTGCTCTCTTTTCTTCTTTCTAAATAAGCGTCTCTCTTCCCTCCTCTTTTCTCTATACGCCTCCACCGTTGCTCTTGTAGTGGTGGACTGCAATGTTCTTCTATAGGCAGCGTTCTTTGCTGCAGTGGCCTCACGGCACTCTTCATCGTACCATTGGTTTTTGCGGGGAGGACGCTCCAAACCAAGAACTGTTTCGGCAGCGCTGCGCAGAGAGCGAGCGATGTGAGACCACTGTCCACCAATACTTTCGAGAGAGGATGGGATGTAATTGAGCTCGTTAGAAAGACGATCGGAAAACGACCTGGCTGTCTCTTGTGATCGCAGCTTTTAGATGTCCAGCTTCCCTTGCACACTAGAACGTGTCGTATTCGACGCGCATATACGCAGTCGCATCTTGGCTGCGACAAGATAATGGTCCGAGTCGACATTTGGACCTCTAAATGTGCGCACGTCTAGTATGCTGGATACATGCCTTCCATCAATCACAATGTGATCGATCTGGTTGTTGGTAGATCGATCAGGAGAGAGCCAGGTGGCCTTATGGATATCGAGATGCTGGAACCTGGTGCTACAAACTACCATGTTTCGCGCCGCGGCGAAATCGATCAGTCTCATGCCGTTCAGTGAGGTGGAATTATGAAGACTGAACTGTCCGACAGTGGGGCCAAAGATACCTTCACGTCCAACTTTCGCATTGAAATCGCCGAAGACAATTTTGGCGTCATGTGCCGGACACCTATCGTATACGTCCTCGAGCTTTGCGTAGAAAGCATCTTTGACCGCATCATCCTTCTCTTCCGTCGGGGCGTGCACGCAAATAAGGCTGATATTATAAAACTTTGCCTTTATTCGGATCGTAGCAATTCTTTCGTTCACGGGGGTGAACTCCGAGACAAGATGGCGAAGTCTCTTACTTACTACGAATCCGCAGCCAAATTCGCGTCTCTTGTCATGGCAGCTGTAGTAGATGTCACATGTTGCTTGCCTCGTACAACCTTGTCCTATCCATCGCATTTCCTGGATGGCGGTGATGTCAGCCCTGCATTTTGTGAGAGCATCCGCCAATTGGATAGAGGCACCCTCCCTATAAAGGGTTCTCACATTCCAGGTGCATATCCTTAAATCATAGTCCTTAAAACGTTTGCCAAGTTCGTCAACATAAAAGGGGGTCCGTTTAGAGGCTATTGTTTTTGCTTTCATTGAAGTTTTTTTTTTACGTGGTGGGTTTCAAGCCCTACGCACAACCCAAATTTAAAGTCCAGGGGAAGTTAAGGTTAACTATAACAAAATTTTAAGTAGATCCACAGAAAGGTGCATAGAAAGGGTAATCAAATTAAAACTAATTTTAGTATTTTTGTGATGAATAAATTTGTTTAACCAAGTTATCTTTTACTTTTAAATATTCTTTAGACACTATAAAATCATAGTTGAATTTAGTGACCAAAATGGTTTGGATGGTTTCCATTTTCATTTGAGGTTTTGCATTGGTCCATATATTATGCTCCCTTCCTGTTGGAGTATTTGAATCAAGTAAACACAAACTGAACTCGACAACCGTTAAAATATTTTTAAAATTTATATTTCCTTCTCTAAAATGTGCATACATACGTATATGAAATGTACTGCTGATGGTAATAAGTAGGGCAACTAAAAATATGCATTAGCATTTTGTTTTTTCTGAATGTTACTGACAAAACAAGAAACAAGCCCTATTTGTTACAGCATATTTTTGCATATTTCGTCGTAAATGCATACTTTTGCATTTTTCAATTTTTTCATATATGTATGGCATATTTTACAAATTTTTACATATTTTAGAAGAATTTGCATGTATAACCAAATTTAATTTTTTCAAAATAATGACTACGTACTGACATATAACTTAAGTGTAATCTATTGAATAATAAGGATACTCTTGAAAACTCTTAATATTAAACATTGTGAAATTGGGGAAATTCCCAAGAATGGTTCATGAAGCTCCTTCTTAAACTATTGTGCAATAGTTAATGACAATTTGATAGAAACGTCAAAGTAAAACACAAATTAAATACAAAGCATACGCATTTTACATCTAGGGGAATTAACGTTTAAAAAAATGCTTAATAATGAATTCTAAATTAAAAGTTACGTATTTTTCAACGCTGTGCCTATTGGAGAAAAATTTTACTAATTGCATTATTAAAAGTTAATTTTTAAATTAATTAAATTTTCGTAAGAATATGCAGAAAATCAAGCAATCTGTGTCAAACAGACTGAAGAATATATCAGCGGATACCGAGATTTTAAAACTAATAGAAATATTCGGTTTTGTAAAGTTTGCAATAAGCCAGTGTCAGCAAAGGAAATATTTATCATAAAACAACACTTCAGAAGTCGAAAACATATTGAGCTCAACGGAAGAAATTATGCTCGGAAACGTTTGCTTTCAAATTTGAATCAATTACTTCCGTTGACATCGAAGGGAGTCTCGCGATCTACAAGAGCTTTTTACTACAAAGCTTTATGCTTCAAAATTTGAGCGATATGATTGTTATTTATTGCAACAATAATTTAAATTAATTTTTTACTCTTTTATTTCGTATTCTTGTCAATATGAATTTTTTAAATTTTTTTATTTTTTGTTAATTTTGGAATTAAAATAAATATATCGCTCATTTGCGAGAAGAGCGGCATACCTCCAAAAAAGCGATTCTGAGCTAAATGCATTTAAACTTTTTAATTTAGCCAAACTGAAAAGGAAAAGGAAAATGAAAAGTACAAGATACTTTTGGTCGCCACTCAGTGAAATAAGAGATAAAAATACAATTTTTAGATGTTTTAAATCACAGTTCGTCTTATATTTCAGCAATAAAAAAATTTGTTTTATAAAGAAATTTTATTATATCTAGTTAGCTAGCATGAAAAGTAATATGTTTTAAAATTTTTGAAAAAAAAATATATGTACGTAATTTTACATCAACATATGTATGTATTTTAAGTTTTATAGACCATAATTTTAACGCTTAAAAGTGGTTTTTCAATGCATATTTTAGGCGCTTAAAACTAATTTTATACAGCATATTTTTGGTTGTCCTAGTAATAAGCATGTCTCTATGGCCAATTCGTCTCTGAGAGACTCGTCGGAAGACTTTTTTCAAAGGTGTTTATCAAAACAAATACTGAACATTAAATAAAATACAGAACATTTTTATGTTTTTCTCTAATGAATAATTTATACAGAACCCGGGTTTCAAATACAGAACTGTTCTGTATAATACAGAACGGATGGTCACCGTAATTATATGAGAGAATTTAATTTTCTCAATAAATTCTTATACAAGCAATATTTATTAAAACTTCAATTAAGAAAAATCCCAAACAATTTTGGAATTTTATAAGGTCAAAAAAGTCTTATTCAGCTTACCCTTCCACTATGTGGTATAACGACAGAGTTCTACAGTCGGGAAGTGAAATTTCTAATGCCTTTGCGGAATTTTTTCAATCAAATTTTATTAATGCAAATGAATCTATTGATCCTGATGTCTTAAAATTTTTAAAATCTAATGTTAACTTCGGTTTCACTCTTTTAAGTCTTGAAGATGTCTCAAATGGTATAAAAAATATCAAGAACTCATATGGTCAGGACATTGATGGTCTTAGTGCTTTCTTTATAAAGAATTTGGCTGAAGATTTAGTACAACCTCTGCAAATTATTTTTAATAGATCCCTGATAGAGGGTATTTCTTATCGATAGATGGAAGGTAACTTCTATAACGCCAGTTTTCAAAAGTGGTGATAAGTCTGTTATTTCCAACTACAGACCTATCACCAAATTGTCAACTGTTTCGAAAATATTTGAACATTTGGTCAATGGGAAAATGTTATTTTTTTCTATTAAGCGTTATATTTGTGATGAGCAGCATGGGTTTTTTCCTGGTCGTTCGACAACCACTAATGCTTATGTCTTTAATCATTTTTGTGTATCAGCCTTTGAAAGACATAATCAAGTTGATGCTGTCTTTATCGATTTTTGTAAAGCTTTGATAAGGTGGCGCATAACATCCTTTGCCTTAAACTTGAGAAAATCGGCTTTCATAGTGGATTCCTAAGTTCGTTCGGTTCATACATGATGAATAGAAGGTACACAGTTATGATTGAGAATTTTGCTTCCTCACCATATATTGCCACCTCGGGAGTACCTCAAGGTAGTATCTTATGCCCCCTGTTGTTCTTATGATATTGGTCACTTTATAACGGGATCTCAGTTTTTGTTATATGCTGATGATATAAAAATCTTCACGGAGATACGTACTGAGTCTGATGCCTATATTTTACAAAATTGTATCCATGGTATATCTACTTGGTGTCATTTGAACAATCTATCCTTAAATATAAATAAATGCTTTCAGATGACTTTTTGCAAACCTCATATTAGTAATCGTAAATATATTCAATATAAACTACTAAATAAAAATTTGAAGGCTGTTGACCGTATATTAGATCTCGGCATTGTTCTTGATAGCGAATTAAATTTTCATGCTGATTTGGACTATATAATTCCTAAAGCTTATTCTGCGTCTTCATTTATAAAAAGAAACTGCAAAGACTTTTCTGATCCCTCTAAATTGAGATTATTGTATATTAGTTTCGTTCGTTCTAAGTTAGAATATTGTTCATTTGTTTGGAACCCAAATTATTCTGTACATTCTAATCGGATTGAGAGAGTTTAGAAAAATTTTATAAAGTATGCTCTTCGTGGTGAGCGTGAACTTTTAGTACATTCCTCATATTATGCTCGCTGCTTGTTTTTGGGATTAAAACCACTTTATATTAGACGAATTACCCATTCTGCGATGACAATATTTAATCTAATTAATGGTATTACTGACTGTATTTATCTGCTTAATTCTATCTGTTCTTGTATTCCTTTTAGATCGCTAAGATATTATAACTTGTTTTATGTGTCTACATATAATTCTAACTATGCTATGAATGAGCCTCTTGTACGATCATTGATGACGTTAAATTGTATGAATGCTGCATTAAGTATAGATTTGTCATGGTCTCGTGAAAATTTTAAACACTATTTAGAAAATAAGGTTGTAAATAATTTATTTTTAAGATAATTTAATTTTACGACATCTCTAGCCTGTAAGGATATATTGTAAATCCATTGGCGAAATAAATAAATAAATGATCAGGGTAGGATAAATCTGATAAAATACATAGTAGCAATGAAATTTAACGATAGGGTTAGGAATATTTGCTGACTCAAAATATACCAAAAACATTTGATGAATTAAGACAAGCGTTGACCACAAATTTTAAATCATCAAAAACGGCCAGTAGTCTTCATTCGGAAATTAGGAACGCGAAACAGAAGAGTTAGGTTAGGTTAGGAGGAAGTGGCAGCCTCGTAATGACAAGGCACACTTGAGCACGCATGGCGGCCCGTTGTGATACCACATGATGTGGAGAGCCCTGATAGGCAGGGGCTCCACACTAGAAGCACTACTTCCCCAGAAAGTTATGCTGGAAACCAGCCAGAGAGCCTAATAAATTTGGCAATTGATCCAATGTCCAGGATCGACAGGTCAGTCAAGCCATCGAGAAAAGGGGATCCTAATGTAAGAAATCTGCATCGAGCCAGAGATGGATACTGGCAAATATAGTGGACCACAGTCTCATCTTCCTCAGCAGACCAACAGCCACGACAGAAGTCATTTGCGGGCAAGCGCAGTCTCTCTGCATGCCTGCCCATCACGCAGTGGCCCATGAGGATAGATACAACGGAAGAGATGTCCCTGCGGTCTAGTTTAAAGAGTTGATTGGTACGCCTCAAGTCCAGCCTAGGCCGAGTGAGTCTAGCAACTTGGCAAGACTCCTCCCGCGACCAGGCTAGGTCCGCGTCCAATAAATGTCTCCTTCTAATAAGGAGCCTAACGGAGGAAAGAGGTATACCCACTTCCACGTGAGGATGAACCTCCGGCAGAGACGTACCCGTCCTAGCCAGTTCATCCGCAGTACAATTACCCGCGATGTTCCTGTGACCAAGAACCCAGATCAGATTAACGACGCACTGTCTCGAGAGTGCCACAAGGGCATCGCGACAGTCGCCGACAATTTTGGAGTTTGTGGTCAAACTCGACAGGGATCTGACCGCCGCTTGGCTGTCAGATAATATGGTGATACTGGCAGTGAGAGTGCCACCCCGAAGTATCACCCTTGCACCTTGACATATAGCCATTATTTCGGCCTGAAAAACGCTGCAGTAATCAGGGAGGCGAAAGGATATGGAGAGGGCGAGCATCTCCGAATAGATCCCACACCCCACTTTATCTCCAATCCTGGAACCATCAGTATAGACTTCCACCGATCCACTGGGGATGACCCCGCCAGAGGCCCAGTCATCCCTACTTGGGATCATCACGTGGAAGTCTCTGCGGAGTTCCAGTCTCAGTGAGGTGTAATCGATATTGTCCGTATCCGAGGTTCCTTCAAAAGAATAGAGGAGTGCCCCGAGGGTACAAAATTCCACCGTGTTAGTGCGTTAAGTCTTACCGCCACCAGTTTAGCCTGCTGCCTGGCAAGAATCTTAGACGGAAGCCACCCCAGCATAACAAAGAGTGGCAGTAATCTGGATTGCCGCGGACCTCCTGACCTCATCAAGGAGTCTGACATTACAGAACTTGTCGAGAGCGGTCCACCAAAAGACCACTCCGTATAAAAGATTCGGTTCTATGATCGCCGAATAAATCCAGCGGACCACGCGGGGACGTAGTCCCCATCTTGCCCCTACTGCCCTGCGGCAGCAGTAGATAGCACAGGCAGCTTTACGCGCCCTTTCACCCAGATTTTGCCCCCAGTTCAACTTGGGGTCCAGAATGAGACCCAGATATTTAACCGAGGTACTCAACTGCAGTCCAACCCCGTTCAGGTTGGGTAAAGTGAAATGAGATACCTTGTACCGTCTCGTAAAGAGCATCGGAGTTGTCTTACCAGGAATAGCACGTAGTCCAAATTCCCGGCACCACCTAGACACAATGTCCAGAGCGAAGTTGAGCTTGTCAGACAATGTCTATGATCATATCCCAGACGCTGCGATGGCAATATCATCAGCATAAGCAACAACCCTGTTACCAGAGCGTTCCAGCCCGATGAGAAGAGTGTTAACAGCAAGGTTCCAGAGTAGTGGAGAGAGGACACCGCCTTGTGGGGTGCCCCTAGCAGTCGCCCTCTGGCACCTTGTAGTTCCAATTGTGGCGGATATCAATCGCGACCTAAGAAGAAGCTCAACAAATTGAACCAGACCAGAATCCAGTCCAAGATTGAGCAGAGCATTAACGATACCCGTAGGGCAAATATTGTTGAAGGCGCCTTCTATATCGAGAAAGGCAACCAACGTATACCCCCTGAAATGCAATGTCCTCTCCACCTGAGAGATCAGTGAGTGCAGAGCGGTCTCGACCGATCTCCCTTTGGTGTAGGCATGTTGGGAGGTAGATAGTAGTGAAGGGTTGATCGAGTTCCTGATATGGAAGTCAAGAATTCTCTCCAACGTCTTCAATAGGAAGGAACAAAGACTAATTGGTCTAAAGTCCCCGGGGAGCACGTGTGAAGCTTTTCCGGCTTTGGGAATGAACACCACATTTGCGGTCCTCCAGCGCAGAGGAATATAAATGAGGTCCAGACAGACATTATAGACAGCCAAAAGCCAGGGGAGAATGAGATCCTCGCCATGTTGCAGATCAGCTGGAATAATGCCATCTGGACCTGGAGATTTGTATGGTTCAAAAGTGCAGTTCCCCAGGGGTTATACGAATTGAGGAGTGGTGCCCTGGAGTGGGCGTGACCCCTTGAAAGACAGTGTGGCCTGCAGCGTGGACGCTTTCCGGAAAGTGAGTATCCAGAAGCAGACTCAGCGTCTCATCAGTTGAGGTAGTCCAACTACCATCAGATCTGCAAATACTTCCGAGAGATCCCTTGGAGGAGCTTAAAACTTTACGAAGACGGTTGACCTCCGCCGAGGATTCAACGTTGTCGCAGAATTCCCTCCACGAAGCCCTTTTCGCCCGTCTAATCGCATTTTTCAGCTCTCGTTTCTTTGCCTTGTACAGATCCCATTCGCCCGTTGACTTAGCTCTGTTAAAGAGCCTGCCGCACAGACGACGAAGATCCTCGATATCCTGATTCCACCAGTTAGGCCTAGGCCTGCCCCTGTACACAGGAGTCTTAGTGGAGGATGAGGCAGCATTCTCGAGGGCAGCGGACAATATGTCCACAGTCCTGTCGATTTCCGAACAGTTACGGACGATAGGAGGAGACTCCGGAAGATCGTGGCGGAGCTTGTCCCTGAAGAGAGACCAGTCCGTACGTCTTCTGTTAGCACGGAAAATCTCCCTGCAAGAGGAGATAGCTTGATCAAGAGAGAAGACAATGTATCTGTGATCCGAGAAGGAGCACTCACCAGATACATGCCAGTTCAAGATTTTCTCAGAAAAATTATCACTAACCAAGGTAATATCAAGAACCTCCCTCCTGGACGAGGTCCAGAAAGTTGGTTCATCACCGCGATTAGCACTGCTAAGATTATTCGTAAGGATGAAATCAAAAAGACACTCACCTCTTTCGTTGGTATCCGAGCTACCCCACACCACATGATGTGCGTTGGCATCGTAGCCAATCAGAACCGGGATACCTAGTTTGTTCGCCTCTGTAACCAGCTGACCCACCGGTTCCTGCGGGGGATTTCGCCCGTAGTCATGGGCGAAGTATGAGGACACTGTCCACAGGGATGTGTTGCCCAAGGTAATCGCCGTGGCCACAGTGTCCTTGTCGCTGAACCTGTGAAGAAGAAAAGCGTTAATAGAAGATTTAACCATAATACAAGCCCTAGGCCTACCTGTATGATAAATATACACCGTTCTGTAACCGACGGCGTTGAGTCCACAAACCTTCCCATCTACGGCCAAGGTTCCTGGACTAGCACGAGCTCCCAATCTCCCTTCGCAAGAAGCAGGAGCAAGGCCGCTGACGCAGTTTTAGATTCGTGGAGATTGATTTGGATGACCCTCATCATCAGGGGCAACCATGGTGGCGTTGGCATCTTCCTCCGATAAAGGAGAGACAGCGCCCGCCTCAATCTCCAACCCGTTGAACATGTCCCCAACCAGCTCTGAATTGGAGACATAGCTCAATTTGGAGCTCTGTGAGGAATGGGTTCCCATATCCTCATCTGGAGCGATTGCACCAGAGCAACTAGGCTGAACCTGCGGGGTCGGCAACCCAATTGGGGGTAGCCGAGCCATCTGGGCATCAGCCTTATACACGTTTAGTGTAATTGCTCCGAAACCATAATTAATCACACCATCGCGGGTGTTGATTAATTGAAGCGACTTCTCATTCAAGATGATGATGACGTCGCGCGAGTTGCCCTTAGCCTCACCAACCTTTGCTACCCTCTAGTTATCAGTGGGTAGGTCGGTGTTACTATACTTCAGAATCTGAAGTATCTCTTCGGGCTTGGAGGACTCGGAAGGAATACGAGCCCGTGATCGAGGTCTTTGGGGGATCTTATCCAGAGGAGTGGCTTCGAGCTTTGCCCCGGGCCACACCTCTCCGACCTTACTAATAGCGCTTTTGTACAGCTCCATCGAGCGAATGTCTGCACAGGCTATTACTTTGATATGCCCTTGGAACCACCCTGCATCGCGGCAACTGGGTGAAGGGCCGGGATTAGACGTCATAACGTCTAAGAGGCTTAGAGGGTTTGGGCCTGGGTGGTAGGGTTCTAGGCCGCTTGGAAGTCTGCAGAGGAGCCCGAGCAGTTTGCTCGCTGGACCTCTGCCTCTTCACCGCAGCCCCGGGTTTAACCGATGAGGCAGGTGGACGATCATCGACATGAGCTCTTGCCCACGTCAATCTGCCTCTTTCCTCCTCCGACAAGAGAGCAGGATCCTTAGCACCCAATTTGGAGATAATGCGTGCAGCAGATCTCCGCGTCCTGTACGCCCTAGTGCTAGCACTAAAAGAGGCGTTTCCGCTCGTGGGAATAGTTGTACCCGAAGTGGACTTGGTACCAGTGACTGACGTTTTCGATCTGTTGACCAGTGTCTTGACGTCAGTCGAAGAGCGCTGTGCTATGGTAGCAGCTGCCGATGTGGACGGTAAACACGTCACCGCCTCAAATTTCGCGGGTTTACGGGCCGCAGTAGCGGGTTTAACCGCAAGTCCCGAAGAGGAGCCTCTGTTACCAGAGGTTGGACAAACACTAGTTTGCCTGAAGATCTTCCTACGTCCACCAGCTTGAGTGGGCGTAGGCTTTATACTTTTATCTTCCATTTAATTTGATTGGGTCCCCACTCTATGCCGCTATCCTTGCCCAAATGTGTAGTCACCTTTGATGGTCCCATGGTTATCTATGCAAAAGCAGGGAGGCCATGCGAGGGTTGGCACCCACCTTCATGGGGTTGAGTGCTCAGAGCCAGACCGGTGCTAATCGGGAGTTAGTCTCAACCGAACCTACACCGCTAACTCAACGGCGACGGACAAGGAACGTACACAGAGGCCTGCCAAGGTTTTAACGGGACGGAGACAGCCGCAACCCTAGACTGGAGCCGTTCGCGCAGGGTTTCACCCCGTTGTTACTAGGTCCACAAGACTACGGCCGCCAGCCCAAGACGACAAGTCAGGAAGAAAATAGGAATGAGTCCGTGGACAAAGCGAGGGTCGTGCCAGAGAAGAATATAGACCATTTAGCGTTACCCAGGGTGCACCACGAGGAGGCGGTGTATCTACACCCCAGAAACAGAAGTGTGTTAAGTTTTCGGGAGAAGCTGAACACTTTGATTTCAGAACTCACTCTTATACAATTTAGCGAATTGGAAGACAATTCAAATGAAATTGCACGCTCTACAATTAGAAAACTGAATGAAAATTTGGTACTTAAAACATTTCAAGAGGGCCTACAAGAAGGCATAAAAACGGCAGTAATAGCAGCGCAAACAAAGACTTTATCACAGGCTTTCGAAATAGCTAGTACACAGGAGAGACTACTACAGACAACAGACGCACTGAATATTTTTCACAAAGGACGACATAATTATAACAATTACAATAGAGCCAATGACAGATACAGCAACTACATGAAACAAAATTCTAACACGAATCATTAGAGAAACAATGGAAACCAAAACTAAAACCATAACAGCAATAGGAGAATTTCTAATTCCTACAACAGAAATACAGATAGAAATTACAACAGAAATAAAAGGAACACCTATAATAATAACAACTATACAAATCAAAGACATAACATAAACGTACGCACAATACACCAACGGGAAAACCCTGGAGGTTCGGAATGAATCTCCAAAGGGGGAAGACTAGAGATTCACACAATAAGTCCCACCACTTCAAACTATATATATTTGTCGATCAGAAACCTACCTTACAAACTGACTTTCTTAATAGACACAGGTTCTCACATATCGCTTTGCAAGGAAAGTGTTATACACAAACTTGATGTATTTCAACTAGATATTCTCAGACTAACTGGCATAACCAAAGACTATACGGAAACTATTGGATCAACTGAAATGGAATTGATGCTTGAAGAACATTATTCAGGACATAAATTCTAATTAGTATACAGTGACTTTCCAATAAACACGGACGAATTTTGGGAATGGACTTCTTTTATAAATACAACTGTATAATAGACTATGATACACAAACGATAAGTGTTAGTATGAAGGAAGATACTATCACAATCCCTATAGAGACTAATGCAATTCAGGTAAAGATTGTGTTGTGTGTGGGAAAATACTAAAAATCAATATCGAAATAGGAGAAGATAGCGTCATATGTAACAAGGAAATACAAAGCGGAGTTTTCGTTGCGAACACGATAATCTCAAAAAATGGTAATCATTACATTAAGATTCTACTTAAATACATTGGAAACACCTACACGATTATCGCAACTTAAACTGTCTGCAATACCTTTAAAATATTATGACATCTATAAAACAACTCAACGAAAGGTCAAACATTATTCAAGGAAAAGACTTGAGGGGCTGGTGGAGACAATTAAACTTGAGAATTATCATGGCAAAGAACAGAAATCCTTATATAGCATATTAGAAAAAATATCAGGAAGTATTTCATCTTAAAGGAGAACCTTTGACAACTAACAACTTTTACAAACAAAGTATAGAGCCAAAGGATAGTACACCGGTATATGTGAAAAATTATCGTTTACCACAGACACAATTAAATGAAATCGAGAGACAAGTACAGAAACTATTACAGGACAATATTATAGAACCATCAATTAGCCCATAATACTCTCCCTTGTTATTGGTTGAAAATATCTTCGAACAGTTTTCAAAGGATGCTTACTATAGCATTATCTGGCTTAGAATCCGAGGCATTCCTGTATGTGGATGACATAATTGTTTTCGGCTGCAGCCTTAGGCACCACAATGAAAATCTCGTGAAAGTGTTTGAAAGACTGAAAAGGTAAAATTAAACCTAAATGCGGAAAAATGCTGCTTCTTGAAGCCAGAGGTAGTAGACTTAGGACATCTTATTACGAAGGACGATATTAAAACCGAACCGGCAAAATATGACGTCATTGATCGATACCCCATTTCAAAGAATTCGGATGAAGTTAAGCGATTCATAGCATTCTGCAACTACTACAGGAGATTCATTCCGGATTTCGCAAAAACGGCAAGTTGCCTAAACAACTTGTTGAGAAGAAAAGTCAAATTCGAATGGACAGAAGACTGCCAAAGGGCATTTGACACATTGAGAGTCAGACAGTACCCTGATTTTGAGAAACCATTTATGTTGACCACAGACGCCTCGAACATAGCCTTGAGAGCAGTGCTCTCACAGGGCGAAATTGGCAACGATTTGCCTATATCACACGCAAGCAAATCCTTGAATAAACACGAAAAAAATAAGTCAGTTATTGAGAAGGAGTTGTTAGGAATTCATTGGGGCATACAATTTTTAGGCCATATGTATATGGAAGAAAATTCACTGTAATAACCGACCACAGGCTCCCAATCGCCTTATTTTCACATAAGAATCCATCCTCGAGATGGACCAGGATCCGACTCGAATTATCTGACTATGACTTAGACATAATATATAAAAAGGGACCTGAGAACACCAACCCGGACGCACTATCTCGCGTTGACATCGACTCGAAAATTTTGAAAGATATGAATCCCCTCTGTATTGATGAAAAATAAAAAAAAACTTTGGAAATAACAAGAAGTATGTATAACAATGAGGAAAATAATAAGAAAAATACTCTAACTGAAAATGAAAACGGCATATCTCGAAAGAAGACTGATCACCTCCACATGTGGGAATGCACGTCTTTTAACGAAATAAAGCATATGCAAAAGATAATATTTATATATGATGAAAAGTTGCAACATAAATTAATGGAGAAAAATTATAAAATTACTCGCGTGACATTTTAGGTACATACTTACAATACAATGCGAACTCACAAAATATGTGGTTGCCTGTCCAATGGAATCTAAGGACGCAAAACGCCTTAGTCCACTATGTCCATGTGGCGTTAAGGTACGGTTTGTTTAACATTCTAAAAACAGACCGGGGTACAGAATTTACCAATGAATTAATGAGAGAGAGGTTTATCTATTATTGAAAATAAAACAGAATTTCTCGACACCTTACCACTATGAAACACTGGGCACAATAGAAGGAAATCAACGCTTTCTGAATGAATATTTTTTAAATTTCGTGAATGATAACAATTGGCACGAATGGATACCATACTTTACTTTCGCTTTTAATACGACTCCAAATGTCGACCGGACTATTCGCCATTTGAGCTTCTTTTTGGCAGACTGCCAGGCGAAGACTTGGGTGGCTCTAGAAAAGTGTATAATCTTGAAAATTACGCAAATGAATTAAAGGCTAAACTATGTCACTCGTTGAAAAGGGCACGTGAAATTATTCTTGATGTAAAGAGGAAAAGAAGCTTTAATTCAGAGAAAAAACAAAAAAAAATAGACATTAAAAGAGAAGATTTGGTCTTACTAAAGGTAGAAAATAGAAAGAAATATGAGTCTCCATATAAAGGTCCTTATAAGGTTATAGATATATATGACTTAAATGGAACTATTGAAATTAACAAATCAAATAATAAGATTATTCACAAAAACATGCATAAAAACTCAATTTTTGACAGTTTTTTTTTAGACGTACATGTATATTTAAGCTATAAGAATATTTTTTAGAAATAAGAACAACAAAATCATGTTTTTATTTTTCGAAATAGGAAACGTTCATTATAAGTCCACTAAACCAAACAACTAAAATTTTGTACACAAAAATATTTTTTTAGAAAAACTAGTTTTTTTAAAAAATAAAATTTTATAATACCGAAACCAAAAGGGTGAGGGTGTAGGGTGTGTACACTTTTTACTCACACTTTATTTCATTAACACAAACGCCTTGAACCACTGTGAACCGATTATGTTACACATTAATAAATTATTTTCTAGTAAGCACGAAACAATGTTTATTATATTTTGTATATCTTTTTTATTTTAAATTACTATTATGCTGACTGAAAATTTAGAATAGGAATTTATTTAATTTTCATGGAAAAAAGGGGGATTTTCGATGCTCGTTGAATAGCGGCTCCAGAGTTCAGAGAGTACTGGACATTTTTAAATAAAACTCATTACAAAATAATGCCAAATTTGTGTTTTGTTTGTACTAGAACACTGAGCCAAATAAATATAGTTGACGGCGGTAGCGGCGAAACCGGCAGTACAAAAAATCAATCGGCGATAGTTTCAGTTATTTTTTAATATTCATTTTTTATCCAGCAAAAATCAGATAATTTTTGTTTTTTTTTTTACAGAAAAAACTGTACAAAACATATTTAATTCATTAATATTTATGATAACAATTAGAAATTTTCTATTAAATGAACAAATATATAAATATATATGTATGCAATTGCGTTTGTTAAAAAATATATGTATGTACAGTAGACCGTACCTCAAAGAAAAGTTTCCCCGTACCGCCTCTAATATTATTTTTGCAAGGATATTTCGAAAAAAAAAAATTTTTTTTAACCGAACGTAGGGGTCTTCTCATCAGTTTTTTCGTTATATCTTAGGCATAGCATTTTTGTCTCGAGAAGACCAAAAACATTGATATATCATACTCAAAGATCGGACTTTAAACTAAAAAATCGACCCCTATGTTCGGCAAAAAAAATTTAAATTTTCACAAAACCCCTAAAGGGCAAAACATTAGTCTTCTCGAGGCAAAAAAATTTTCTATATCATACTTTAAAATCGAACTGCAAGTGCCTAAGATATAACGAAAAAACTGAAGGGAAGACCCCTACCTTCGGCTAAAAAACAAAAAAAAAAATATTTTTTGAAATCTTGCAAAAATTCTTTATATTAGAGGCGGTACGGGGAAACAATTTTTTTCCTTATAAGATGGTACGCTCTAATGTGCATACATACAATACACACTTCATACATACATGACTTTATCTGTTGCATAAACCTAAATACAGGGTGGTCCACCGGGAAGGTATACTACTTTGTTTTGCCGCCATTTTGGAAGCGGCGGATTTAAAAATGTGTCGCCCCTTGGCACTCTATAAGAATTTTATTGTAATTTGAATTGAAATAAAAAGCATTCCAGAGCATACAACAATACCCCTCTATTTGGACTTTTTTTATGTAACTGTTGTTTTGTGTGTTGGCGACAAGCAGGCGTCAAAAATTTTAAGAATTTATGAATACATTACAACAACAATGTCATTAAATAATTTCGCCTACCATAAACAGTCTAAAAGTGTTTTCAAAATTTCTTTGCCTTTAATTTTTCAGTTATGTATGCTTAGAAAAATCTTTAATTAATCTTTTATTTCAAATAAATATAAAATTAATTAAAATAATAATAATAAAATATATTTCTAACTACACTTTTATTACGATATTAAATAGAGCGCCATATAATCAATGTAGATTAATGTATTTTCCTTCGTGCAACTACAAATTAAATATGCTTTGCCCTACACTAGCTTATGTAGGCGTATCGGAGCACTGTATTCTTTATTACAAAAAAAATATTTGAACCAACAACATTCTTTAAGTTTAAATGATTAAAGGCCTGTGCCTCGTTTCTGTATTACTCGACTCGAGTAATATCTCACATAAAACGAGAAAAATGAAACAAAAACGATGTGAATTGACACAAAAAGTGCTGTGTCTCACATAAGTGTTTCTGTATGTAAAATAATGCGAGTACTATCTGTCATTTATGTCATTTTCCAATTATTATTGGAAAAATGTGAGTAAAAGTGTTTCTGTATCTTTATTTTGTGAAAACTGAACCGAATGAAGTGTCAAAATAAGCCGCATATTAAAACGGTGCGAAAAGTGTTTTGCAAACAAAAATAAAAACAATTTTTGTATTTTGTGCCTTTTTTTAATTATATTGTGTGGCATTTTAAAATAATATTGTGTGGCTTTTTTACTAAAAACAATATTGCGTAGCTTTTTTTAATAAAAATAATATTGTATGAATGATTTTTTTTATTAAAACTACAAGTAATATTTTGTGGCTATTATTTATTCAAAAAAGAACAAAAATACATACATAAATAATGTTATTAAGTTCTGTCAAAGAATATAAATCATATAGAATGTGCATCACGTACAAGTAAAATTTCTTATGGCGGGTCGTAATGTTGGAACCCGCAAAAAGAATTGTTACTCTCTTACTTAGCAAAGAGAATTCGTTTATTCTCTTACTTTGCACACACAACATCACAGTGTATAAGACGATAGCCACAACAAAATTTTTACTTCGTGTCTTTTTTTTTGCTTAAGTACAGAAACGGTATCATGCTAACAACAATATTCACATACAATACAATTTATGTGTGTGTGTCTTATTCATTGTGAGCTGTTTTCGTTTTTTAAATTTTAAAACAGAGAATAATGTTGTTGGTTCAAATATTTTTGTGTATTAAAGAATACAGTGCTCCGATACGACTATGTAAGCTAGTGTAGGGCAAAGCATATGTAATTTGTAGTTGCGCGACGGAAAATACATTAATCTACATCGAATATATAGCGCCCTATTTAATATCGTTATAAAAGTGTAGTTTTATTATTATTATTATTTATTTAAGATCAACAAGTATTCTTATGTTTATTTGAAATAAAAGGTTAACTAAACCAAAAAATGTAATTCCAAAAATATTAAAAAAAACAAATATATATTCATTAATGACAAATATTCGAATGATAAATTGATGATTTTTCAATTATAAGAAAATTTAAAAAATTTTATTTTTAATTTATGTATGTTTAAAATATATAACTGTATGTATATATTCATTTTTAGAAGAAAAGATACTTCAATTTTTTATGTTAAGAATAAATAATAAATAAATAATAATCAAAATTAAAATTATTTCTTAGATTTTACTTTGAAGCATCAAAAAGTATATTTTGAGGATTTTTATCTCCATAAAAAGGCTAATAAGGTTACTTTTTTAAAAATTATTTATTGGATAGAATATCTATTTTTGGAACTTCCTTTTTCTGTAGTCCAAGAGCAATGCTTTCGAAGGAGCAGCAAATCCAATACCTCTATTCTGTGTTGAGAACAAGTGTTGGTAAACCACTCTGGGGTTATTCGTTTACATGACTCAATAATAAAAGATTTTATACCAATTTTTTGAGGTTCAAATTTAAAGACATTATGAAATATTAAAATATGTTTTTAGCTTGCATCCATTTAGCTATCATTCTAAATTATTTTACTTCCCAAAATGGTTTATCTGCAGATTCTTTAAGTGAAATTGTTACAGTAAATGTAAATATTTTAAAAAGCATTGGTATTAATGTTTATGCCCTTATATGTGATGAAGGCTCGACTAACCGAAAATGATTTTCCAATCTTAAAGTATCTGCTAAAAAACCGTTTTTTGAATTAAGCGATCAAAATGTTTTTTGCCTTTATGATTTCCCACACTCAATTAAGTCTTTGCGGAATGGGTGGCTGAAATGTGACATAAAAACCCCGGATGGGACGGCAAGCTTTCAGGTAATTAGGGAATTGTAAGAAATGGAAGCAAATGCAAAAACAAAATGTGTCCAAAACTAACACGGCAACATATGTTTCCTAACACTTTAGAAAAATGCTTGTAGTATTTGCCACACAAATTTTCAGCAGGCTTGTTTCTGCTGCTATTAAAACAACGTCTGAAACCACAAAATTTAAGACATGTTCCGCAGAATTGGCTTTATCAACAGCTCAGTTTATGGAAAAAATGGCAAAATTTTTGATTGTCTTAATAGTGGCTCCCTTTATCGAGATAATTGCTACAGATCTGCAATTCAGATTAACAATGAAGTATATTAATATATTCAGTTCTTTTTAGAATATTTCAAATAAAATGAAACTCAGCCTAAATTCAATTCTTATGTTAACAAATGAAATTTTAAGGGAAGGTGGTGATTTATATTTCTTAATGACAAAGTCCCTCAATCAAGACAAATTAGAACACTTTTTCTGTCTTTAAATCTGAAACGCGAAAAATTGGTACAAAATCTTTTATTATTGAGTCATGTAAACGAATGACCCCAGAGTGGTTTGCCGACACTTGTTCTCAACACAGAATAGAGGTATTGGACTTTCTATTATTGGTTCTCCTTCGGAAACATTGCTCTTGGACTACAGAAAAAGGAAGTTCAAAAAAAGAAAATTAGATATTTTATCCAATTAATAATCTTTAAAAAAAAATTAACTTTATTAGCCTTTTTATGGAGATGAAAATCCTCAAAATATACATACTTTTTGATGCTTTGAAGTATAAAGTAAGAAATAATTTTAATCTTGATTATTATTTATTTATTATTTATTTTTAACATAAAAAATTAAAGTGTCTTTTCTTTTAAAAATGTATATATACGTACATATATATAATTCTTACATACATATGTAAATTAAAAATAAAAATAGAATTTTCTTATAAATAATTGAAAAATCATCAATTTATCATTCGAAAATTTGTCATTAATGAATATATACTTGTTTTTTTATATTTTTGGAATTACATTTTTTGGTTTAGTTAACCTTTTATTTCAAATAAATATAAAATCAATTGTTGAGCTTAAATAAATAATAATAATAAAATATATTTCTAACTACACTTTTATTACGATATTAAATAGGGCGCTATATATTCGATGTAGATTAATGTATTTTCCTTCGCGCAACTACAAATTAAATATGCTTTGCCCTACACTAGCTTACATAGTCGTATCGGAGCACTGTATTCTTTAATACACAAAAATATTTGAACCAACAACATTATTCTCTAAGTTTTAAAATTTAAAAAACGAAAACAGCTCACAATGAATAAGAAACACAAAGACATAAATTGTATTGTATGTGAATATGTTGTTAGCATGATACCGTTTCTGTACTTAAGCAAAAAAAAAAACACGAAGTAAAAAATTTGTTGTGGCTATCGTCTTGTACACTGTGATGTTGTGTGTGCAAAAATTTTGTTGTGTGATGTTCTTGTTATAGTTGTTGGAATTTCGTCACTGTATGTACTGTGGCTGAACGAAAAAACCTAAACAACAATGCAAAAGAAATAAAACACACATTGGCACAGTGCATACACTGTGACATTAGTTTCTCTTGTTTTGTTACGCTCTTTTCTTTTGTTTTGCCTTTTGCCCTTCCTTCCCGCGTCTGAAAAAATGTTGACAAAATATTTGGATAAGTGTTGAGATGCGCATTCTATATGATTTATATTCTTTGGTTCTGTTTAGCGCAAATGTATATATTTTTCCTTTTTATAGTTTTGCATTTCTCTTTATATGATTTTTTTATTGGTTTGTTTACATTTTTCTCCAGGGTTGTCAGATAGTTTTCAATTTTCATCCCCGATTTTAAAATTCACATTGTCAAAAATCCCCACAGAAACTGTATCAATAATTTTGCATAGATACATATGCTTTGATGTAGGTATAAATGTATACTATTTTACAAAGGTCAATATTAATTGTGTAAACTGAATGCAATATATACTATTTTATTTGATATGTATGTCTATTTACAGTGGTGGGCTATAAAAAATATTGACCATGTTCTAGCATCTTTGTGACCAAAAAACTTTAGAATAATGTGATTAATATTTTTGTTTGTTTCTATATCAATTATAAAGTAAATATAATGAAAAACATAAAATTTCCCAAGATCAAAACTTAAAAAACCATGTATTAAAAAATATTAATTAATTAATATTAACTAATTTTGCCTGTTCAAAAAAATATACTCATCAAATTTGATGGCCTAAAAGAAAAATTTTTTTATTAATGAAACCAAATAACTACTATTCTGTAGTTAGTGGAATTACCCTTGTTTTAAATAAGGTTCCAAAAGCGTTTTCGCATTGAGTCGACAAGTCTTTAAAACATATTGATTGCAATGTTTTTGCACACATCGTTAACAAATTCCCATAAAGTTCCTTATTAGAAGGGTTTTTCCTCAAAAAGCCGCTTTGACAATTTGGTATAAATTTTCAAAAGGGTTTAACTCTGGAAACTGAGCAGAGCTCAAAATTTTTAAGCAAATATTTTGAAAATAACTTTTCGCTCGCTTCGATGTCTGTTTTGGGTTGTTAACTTGGTGAAACACCGATAGATGTGCCATTTCATATTCAGCATAAGACATCTTGATGCCGTTTAAAATATTTGTATAGTATACCATATCTATTGTACGTTCAATTCTACATAGATGTCCTGTGCCATAGTATGAAAAACATTTCCATACCATACAGAAGTAGTTTAACTAAAAGGAGACCCTCTAATACTAAATTCCTACGCAATAAGATCGGTGGGGGAAATATAATAGTATAGAGATGTTTTTGTTTTATGAGAAAATAAACCAAACTAAAAAGTATGAGGTTTAAACAAGTCATCCTTATAAATTCATACTTTCATCGGAAATTTTTTCACTGTGTGTTCCAAATGAAAGAAATCTATAATATATAATTAAATAAGCAACCAAATTGTAAAAACCGTCAAACATTTGTCGATTATCCACAATTAAATCCCCATCCACAAATGAATTTTTTTATCCCCATTTCAGAAAAAAATCCCCATTTTGGTGATAAATTCCCTAATCTGACAACACTGTTTTTCACAATTAATGTTTTCTTTTGACGTTTTGCTTTCGTTTCACACATTTAAACTGAAAATATTCCCGTTGGAAAAGAGTTTGTTTTGATTGTTTTCGCATGCAGATACAGAAACACTTTTTTAACGACGATTCGAAAAACGATGGGATTTTTTGTTTCAACACACATGTGAGTAATTTCTCGAGTCGAGTAATACAGAAACGAGGCACTGGTTAGCCAAACGTTGCTGTATCGTAATGTAACGTCCCCTAATGTAGAAACGTAAGTGCACTTATAGAACATTTATAAACGTGCCATATGTTTTGGACATAAACAACTAACAAAAATTTGTTTATAGTGTGTACTTAATAGTTTTTTTCAAATATTTAAAAGACAAATAAATAAATATGGATGCGGATTTGTGTGTTGGGCTACAGTTTTTTAATTTGCTAAAAATTTCTTAAATTTGCTTTTCTTTGTAATATTCTTTCTGAAAATTTGTATAATAAATGTAGGGTTGCCAATTTTGAATTGAAAAAAGTACATTAAGGGAAAAAAGCGTACATTTTAGTAAAATAATACATTGGATTTTTATTGAAAACTTTTTTTTTAAATTCATTACGAAAAATAAAACGGCAAATAATAATACAAATAATAGGATCGTAATCATTGTTTACAACAAAGTAATAGCCCAAAATTATTCTAAATTCTAGTCTCTACTATTTAAGTTTTCAAATGGAAAATAATTTGGTATAAATTTAAAAATAAATTTTATGCCCGTATTCATAAAAAGTATTTTAGGTTTATTAAGGATTTATTTGACAAGTATTGCATAGAAATATGTATTGTATATTTTATATACATTCATGTATTTGTAAAAACTTTTACAAATACATACTTACTAGTTTTTTCGAACTTGGTTTACAATGCCATTTTTGCCAATGTAAGAAAATTGTAAAACTTGGCACAAGTGTGTTAAAATTAGTTTCAAGTATCAATTAACATTAACAACTTTCTATTAAAAGTTTTTTTGTTCATTTCCTTCTTCAAAAAGGGCAAAACCGAACGGAATGTTCGGTCAGATGCCGCATTTGAATGCGGTATAGCCAATATAAACATACAAATTCTTTTCAAAATTTTGAAACAATCTACTATTTAACAATTCTATACATTTTCTTTTAATACTTTTTCAGTAAATAATTTTAATTATATGAGAGTTGGGCTTATTGCATTGAATTTATAATGCATTATCGTTTCCACTACCCCTAAAGGCGGGTTTAGACGGTAATACATACATGTCAAATTTTTGTGTAGAAGAGAATTAATAGTATCCTGTAAACGTTATATGTAATGAGAACGTACGACATTTAGAGAAAATACGGATGAAAATTTGACAGAAGTAACCCTCGCTTTGTTTTTTTTTTAACTTTTAAAAAACAATCACTTTCATTAGATCAGAGATGCACTTTTATTTTATTTTTTATTTATGTTTAATTAGTTCACAATGTATGTAAAGTTTGTGTGGACGTATATGTGCATTTTATTCTTTCATTTGACTTTGATTTGATTGCTAAACAACCTTGTAAACGTAAAAAAATCTGCCGTAAGACTTTTATTTTTAAAATACAGATGGAATGTCATAATACTTTTTCTATGATTTTACGTACGTAAAGTATTGTCGTCTAGACTGTTCTTCAACGATATTGCAGCCTCCACTAAATGCAGATGGAAATAATTAACCTCTAAATTAAACCATTTTAGTGGTAGTGGAAATTTAGTGCATTATATTAGAGACGATAATGCACTATTTTTTTTTTCCACTACCACTAAATTTAGTGGAAAATTAAATTAAAATGAAATAAATAAATTCATCAAACAGTAGACCCTTTTCAATGTTATTGAATATCAAATTATTCAATAACTTTTTTAGAATTACGAAATGAAATTTTTGAATTGAGACTGAAAACATAGAGCTTTTCAAAATTATTATACTTTAGTGGCAAATGTTCTTTAATATTATTTATGTTATTTATGTGTTCAGAACAAAAAAGAAATACAAATATTAAAAAAAGTACATTAGCGTACTTTTTTATGTGTTATGGAGAAATGAGTACATTGAACAAAAAAAAACTACCTTTACTGCTTAAAAAAGGACGTTTAGCAAGCCTAAATAAACCAGCTGTTGGCAAATGTCCAGTAAAAGCGTAGAGAATTTCTATTTTCTACAGATTGATACGCGCCGTTACGTTACATTTTTTATTCGGTAAGTGCTGCCATTGCATGTAAAATAAATGGTCAGCTGACTCGTCACCGTTAAGATACGTTAAGTTACGTGTGGCTAATTCTACCTTAAACAGAACTAGGGCATGACGTTTTTTCCATACAAATTTACAGATAAAATCGCTGGAGAATGCAGTCGTGAAATAGAATCTATTTTATTTTGACAGCGTTTTTTCTTATGCTCTCATTTTTAGAAACAAATTCTCTCAACAATGTTACCACACGTTTATTAAATTTCATACATTTTGTAAACAAACATTTTGTTTTTGGCGCAAAGAAAAATAAGAACAAAAGAAAATCGAAAAAACATTTGAAAGTTTAAATAAATTAATAAATTTTGGAATTTATTAAATAAAATGAGTGATATTATAGAAAAATTATTGAAAAAATGTGTAAAGATGATTAAATTATAAAATATAAATTCAATTCAAAACTTACATAAACTTAATTTTTAATAGCTTTATATACAAGAAATGTAAAAAAAATGTTGTTTTAATTTTGGGCACGTTTTCTCTGAGAGTCGTTTTTGCCTGAAGTTGCGGTCGTATTCTGTTTAATCATTTAAAAATTAAAAAATGAGAACAGCTTACAATGAATAAGAAACACAAACACATGAATTGTATTGTATGTGAATATTGTTGTTAGCATGAAACCGTTTCTGTACTTAACTCTATGTCCACACTCGGCGAGAAGAGTCGGGCAATTCTTCATCAATTCTCTTTTAAACTTGTCTTCGTGTCCACACTCGGAGATTTTAGTTGCCCAACTTTTTGTTGTTGTTCAGCAATTTTTGTGTTTTCTTTTGCTTGCTTTTTCTTACAATTTGACATTTATGCCGTGCTGCCACAGAAATACTTACAAATTACACAAAATTTTATAGATTGCCCAAAATATATTTCATACATAGAATATAATGCTTTTTATTTTTTTAATTATTTTAATATGTGAATAAATATTTGTGTATTTATAAATTTCCCTGCAGAAGACAAAGCCTTAAAGTTATTACTAGAGCTATTGGAACAGCCCAAACAATATTAAAGTATTTATAGTTGAATACTAGTGCTAATGAGGACTAGTACTTGAAGTAGTTAGGGAGCACCGCTTAAATTTTGAACAAGTTTATAAGATAAGACATATTTTATCCTAAAATTAAGGTATGTTAGATACAAAATAAGCTGCAAATAATGAAAATCGGTTGATATAAACAAAATATTTTCTTTTAATGTAATATCGTTATGCTACACAATTAAATTTTCTATCAATGAAAAAAAAATGTTTCTCTTCCCTTGTCTTTTAACAGCTAGATTATGTATTCACGTATTATGTGTCGATTAGACATTCAGCAGTTTAACGGTCATATACAAAATAACAAAGTAAATTTGCTGTCTTTATTTTCCATTTGAATTAAAATCTATTTTATTTTTTTTGCATACGGGCAGAAGAATTTACATTTCATTATGATTCTTAAAATTTAAAAAGCATGTTGTCCCCACTGAAAGGCAATTTACTTATAGTTTAATAAATTCCAAAAATGTTTGCTTTAGCTCACCAGTGCACATATTTTAAAATTGGTATAAATTTTGAAAAAGTCACCTTGAAAATATTCAAATGTTTTACTATTAATGCGTTAAGAATTTTTTTGTTTTTTTTTATTATTATTTATTCCTTTATATCATTAGCATATCAAATTAAGATTGTCTCAGCATCACTTAGTCATTATTGAGGCGAGCTGGTAAAATATTTACAGCTTTGAATTACACATGTACAATATATAATTGGGGTATTCAAACGGGGTCCTATCAAGTCATATTGTCATAATATCATACAATTTTAAAATAGTTTAAAAAATTTGTTGTTGGTCTTTGAATAAAAAAATCATAACAATAAGACTTTTCAACCAATGTTTACCATTTTGTCATAAATTGAAAAATAAAAAAATAAAATTAAAAATAATATACCAAACTATGACGGGTTGTTTACAGCAATCATATTTTTTCGTTTTATTGTTTTATGATATATGACTTTAAAACGACCATTTGAATCCCCCAAATATTTTATTTTAAGATATTCATCCAAAGGTTTAATTCTATATATTTATATAATTTACAAAAGAAAGGAAAGAAATAAAAGAAGTAAAAAATAATAATATATACACACAAAATTTAATTATTAATTTATAGGATATTGTATACGATTGCTGTAAATCATATAAAAAGAGTTTCTAAGTCTTGAAGCAAATATTCCTTATCCTTTTCTTGAAAATTGAAATTCGTTGTATATTTTTAATATCTTGAAGGAGATTATTAAATTCCATACTATCCATATATTCAATTCGTTGTTTCGTAGTTTCTAACCGACATCTTGCTATCATAAGATTCATATTGTTTCTGGTATTGAATTATGTTTGATTTCTATGAAATGTAATTGTATGGTGACCAATATTATGGGTTAACTTAAAAACATAAAGAATTAAATTAAATTATTATAAATAATTTGATTGAAATAATGGTGAAACAAAATTACATAAAAAATTTATGGTCTAAAAATAGTTAAAGAAAAAGTGTTCTCTTCCATTTTTGTGTAATTACACCTAAACTGGCAACGCTGCACTTATTAAAAAGAAAAAAACATAAGAAAAACGAACGCTGCGATTGTACGAAAAAGATGTGTACACCAAAAAGCGAAAAAAATATGAAAGGAAATGTCAAATAATCAACTACAAAGAAAAAAACGAATGAGGGAATATAAAGAATCGCCGAGAACGGGCAAGTATTTTTCTTCTTTTATTCCCCTCACCGTAATCGTCTACAAACTACAAAAGACTCACTTCGCCGAGTGTGGGCATAGACTAAGCAAAAAAGAAACACAAAGTAAGAGAGTAAACGAATTCTCTTTGCTGAGTATATTTATTTTGCGAGTTCCAACCAGAGAACTGCATGAGTTGATTCACCTTCGCTATCCACTCAAATTTACAATGGTTTTGTTATGCTTTATAACTACACTACGTACTAATGCTATTGCTTGTACTTTTAACTCATAAACAACTGACTGACATTAACTCACTCTTGTTTTTTAGGTACTGTTAGCAAAAGTAAATAAAAAATTCTTGCTGTTGTGTGATTGTTTTTTAAAATAATCAAATAACTCACATAAGCAAGTTGAATAGATGAAGTTCAAGTGAATAAAATAGTACGTGTGCAAAAGTTTATATTTTTATACATTTTTTAAATAGATAATAAATAAATAAAAGTGGAATAATATAGTATTACAATGAATACAACTAATATAATTGCAATTATAGGTACTCGTATGTACATACATATGTATTTAAATTCACATAATTAAAAATTTTCGTATAACAGCAAATGATTGCAGTCTCTGTACAAAATAAAATATCTAAAGCGGCCTGGAGACGTTCAAATAAACTCATCAACGCCTTATATGTGTGAGTGTTTTCGTACTTTTTCGTTTACACCATGGCGTATTGATTATAAAGGGGGGTTTAGACGGTAATACAAGTCGTACGACATGTCAAATTTTTGTGTAGAAGAGAATGAATAGTATCGTGTAAACTTGATATGTAATGAGAGCGTACGACATTGAGAGAAAATACGGATGAAAATTTGACAGTCGTACGGCTCTCTTTGTTTTTTGAAATTTTTTAAAAAACCATCACATTTCATTATATTTTTGTTTGTTTATGTTAAATGTATTCACAATGCATGTAAATTTTTTGTGCATGTGTATGTGCATTTTATCTTTTCATTTTACTTTGTTTTGGTATTTTACCAACCGTGTAAACGCAAAAAATATCTGTCGTAAGATTTTTATTCTCATTTTTAAAATACGGATGGAATTTCGTAATATTTTCTCTTTGATTTTACGTACGACTTGTATTACCGTCTAAACCCCGCTTAAGGTGCATTTGACATGGCAGCTGAGATACTTTTTTTTTCAACCAATTTGTGAATATAGTTGTCAATTTTTGCTTTGTTATATGTACATTGTTTTCGTTTTCATACTTTTTGTTTTGGTTTTTTTGACAGTTAACTACCATAACAAGCATCAAAATGCTGTGTTGTTTTTGTTACTGTTTTACTTGTTGTAATCTCAAAGGCACCTTATGATAATTGCGCCATGGTTTACACATACACGTTGTCGGCATTGATTGAAGAAAATCAAAAAATTCTGGGGCCAAATCGCCGCATTCGTGATGGAATGACTTTGATCGAAATTTTAGTTTTTGAAATCGCGGGATACGTTATCGAATGTCTTCTATCGAAACTTAGGATTTTGGCATTCGATAACGAGTAGTTGATCGAATGATTTCACTCGAAAAGTAATACGATAGATTTAGAGCTTTCGTAAAAATAATTAATGGTGTCAACATTTTATTTTTATGGCCAAATAAGCCGATTTAACACAAAATAAGCTGATTTAACGCTACTAATATATCAACGTAGCATTTTTTCTTAAAAAATAAAAGTAGACAACTTTTAAAAATACATGTGTGTTTTGTTTACATTTTTTTAATTATATTATTTGGTGGTACTGCTGTTGACATATTGTTTTTTAAGTCAAACTTGAATGCCTCCTTCGTTAACTTAAATCGTTTTCGAAACCTATCAACATAGATTTTTTATAAAGAATCATAGGTTGTGAGTACATTTTCTACTTACGTTATATCTGATAATGATAAAGGGTCGCTTTTAATTCGCATTCGTCTTCTAATACTCGTGGTAGGTTGTTCTTCTTAATCAGAGGAAGACAAATAAAATAAATATGAAGGATCCATTATCTATAGAAAATATGTAGTTTATATCAACGAAAATATTTAATTTAAATACATTTACATTGACTTACCTCTATTGTTTAATCTTTTTTCTTTGTTGACATTTAATATAAACACTAATGTAAACAAAAAATCTATTACATTTTAAACAAATTTTGATTCGAAAGCTATCGAATGCCGCAATACCGATTATTATATGTCACGAAATTTTATTCGATACGAAAACTTACTCAATCACGAATGTGACGATTTGGCCCCTGATTTTTTCATTTGATGACATTTTATTTGAACGTCTCCAATTGTGATTGACAAGCATTTTCTCATTATTTCTATAAATTTAGTAATGAACACACGGAAGAAAAAATTAATTTGTGCTTTATTGTGAAATATAATAATTGTAAACGTAATCTTTAAATTGTGTTTAATAAATTAAATAATTTGAAAAAATTTGAACATTATAATAAAACATACGCGGAAAAAATTTTAATATTCGTAATTTTGTGCATACTCTAAAATTATACTCTAACAATAAATCGTCATCCGATGAAGACATTTTTATACACAAACACTACGAAATCACAATTCTAATGTGGATTGACGAATTTATTTGTATGTCTCCTTTTAAACGTTAAGCAAGCGACACTCACACATGTGCATTGATTGATGTATTTATTTGAACGTCTCCAGGCCGCTTAAATGGCCACAAAATTATTTTTATTTTGTATTACATATGCCATTTTTTTCCTTTACAGGCTCTGTCATCAGTGCCTGTAGAAATTACGAATGTGCATCTCTCTTTCTCTCCAGTTTACAATTCCATTTGCCAAATTTTGATATAAAAAATTTAAACAGAATAGTGATGCACAAACCAAAAATGTATTGATTACTTTATACATGTATTAAAAAAATGTGCTTCAAAGGAATTTTTTTAATTTTTCAGTTAGTTTTAGTAATTTTTTTAACAGCAGTAAATATTATTTCAATCACATCTGTTTTATGTATAATTGTGTTACTATAACATTATTTTTATGAATATTAAAAAATTTTATTGTGCATCACTATGCTAAAATAACATCATGGTATTGCCAGCATGACATTAAAATCGTTTATTAGTTAATTTGCTCTTATGAAAGGTTTATGAATAAGATTTTTTATTTTGAGCTTATAAGACCTAAATTAAGGAGTTATTATGAATTAGACTGTAAGTACTTAAAGCTTAATATTAGTTTTTAAAATCAAATCTTATTTGGCCACACTGTTCTAAGAAAATGTACCAACAACATTCTTTAAGTTTAAATGATTAAACAGAACTGGGGCATAACGTTTTTTTTCCATGGAGAATGCAGTCGTGAAATAGAATCTATTTTATTTTGACAGCGTTTTTTCTTATGCAAATTTTGAATTTCCAAAAATCGTCAAAATAAACAAAAATCGTCAAATCGTCAAGATGCTATTTTTGTGTCGTAAAATCGTCAAAATGACGATAAATCGTCAAATATGCCAGCTATGCCAGCTACCCCAAAAGCTAAAGCCTTAAAGAGACTGGACTTGAGTCCTGTCTTACCAAAAGGTCAACAACATTTTACTATGCGATGATGGAAAAGATAAGGCGCAGTCATTTCTTTCAAAGGATCCTACAGAGTGGAAAGACGATGCCATTTTTATTTCGATGAAGGAAAATGCTAACCTTTTAAAAGTTGTAAGTGACTGTGAAATTACGAAAATGAAGAAAAAAACTAGTATTTATGTAGATTAGTTGATCACCATAGAAAAAAATTTCCCGGGGTTTATAAAGCTAATATTGCAAAAATGGCTATCGATAATTTAAAAAAATTTTGGATAATTTGTACTTAATATCCAGTTACTTATATTAATATTTTATTTATTTGTTTTATTAAATATTTTTATTGTTATATTTTTATATAACACCGAAATTTTATTATACTACCGCAACTTCTAATATTGACCGATTGTGCTCAAATTTTGCCTGAGCAAGTGGTTAGTGTGTTGGCTTGCTAAGACAATAGTGCCGGGTTCAAATCTCAGCTCTGACATCTTGAAAACAGAAATATGAAAAATTATTTCTTTCCGCGACTACCTCTCAGCAGTCTTCTGGCAAAAGCTCTGGGAGTAATTGATTGCCATGAAAAAGCTTCTCAAATCTGTCGTTGGGAGTCGACTTTAAACTGTAGGTCCCGGTACTCATGGAAAAAATTAACACACACAACATGAGTGATGGGAGAAGCTAGGCCGTAACCCTGACACAGGGTTGTAATGGCCAATTATGTATGTATGTATTTTTAAGCACTGTTCGAATGGAACTGGCTCATGCTCCACAACCGAATATTCTATACTTTTGTATTTTGGGCCGCTTGTACAAGTTAACGGGATAATAATGTGAACTTCTTGGAGTCTTTAGTTATTGTTTCAGAAACAGATTCAAGCCTACATAGTAGGAAAATTATAAAGATTTAATGTTTCATAGAACACAGAATACTTTTATTGTTTACTGTAATTTACTTTGTTTAAAAACTTTTTTATAATTATTGTTTCATTGAAAATTTGTATAATGATATTTCAAAATTTTTTAAAAAATATATTCATTGTAATATTGACTACATAGACTAGAGATCACATTCGGTTGATTATCATAAATTTTAATATTTAATATTTTTAATAAATTAACACAAGAAATATATAGAAAATATATATCATAAAAAAAATAAAAAGCGATTTTTAAGTTGGAAAAACATTTCTAGAGGATAGTCAAGAAATAAATTAACTGGCGCCCAACATCAAGAAACCTACGCTAAAAGTTTTACAAAACGTGAAGAAAAAAAAAAGAATAAACAAAAGAAACGAATTGAAGGTTCAGAATTATTCAAGAATCCAAATTTGTAAAAACTCAAATTCAAACAAGGAATTGGAGAACCGGAACTAAATAAAAATTATAACCGTTAAACGGTTCAGAATTCATTTGTTCAAAATATGATTTCACACTTTCTTCAAAAGCCCTCTATAATTAAGTTTGTTATATTCAGTTAATCGAAAAATACTTTGTTTTTTACAGAAACCTTATTTTAATTAATATTTTTTTACACTTATTGTACATCTGGTTAAATTTTATTGTAAAAGGAAATCAGGAACTTCATTTATTATTCTTATACTACAATGCTATAAGGCATATGATCTTTGTTTCACTTTCTTATTTTTATAAAACAGACGTGGACGTCTTAATTTTAAAGGGGGGAGTAGTTAACGGGATAATAATGTGAACTTCTTGGAGTCTTTAGTTATTGTTTCAGAAACAGATTCAAGCCTACATAGTAGGAAAATTATAAAGATTTAATGTTTCATAGAACACAGAATACTTTTATTGTTGACTGTAATTTACTTTGTTTAAAAATTTTTTTATAATTATTGTTTCATTGAAAATTTGTATAATGATATTTCAAAATTTTTTAAAAAATATATTCATTGTAATATTGACTACATAGACAAGAGATCACATTCGGTTGATTATCATAAATTTTAATATTTAATATTTTTAATAAATTAACACAAGAAATATATAGAAAATATATATCATAAAAAAATAAAAAGCGATTTTTAAGTTGGAAAAACATTTCTAGAGGATAGTCAAGAAATAAATTAACTTACATACAAAACGATGAATATGACATTATATAAACTTTTTCTGTTCATTCATTTTTATATGCTCAATCCTAGAGGAACCCTAAATTTATTTTTAAAATAAATTTTTTTTTCAATCACATGCTAATTTTTTGCCGCCCTAGGCAGGTGCCTATTCGTAAATCCACGGCTGCATTTT
Source organism: Metopia argyrocephala (assembly GCA_963576795.1). Classification (NCBI taxonomy): domain Eukaryota; kingdom Metazoa; phylum Arthropoda; class Insecta; order Diptera; family Sarcophagidae; genus Metopia; species Metopia argyrocephala. The sequence goes on along the minus strand of OY756209.1, from coordinate 89,806,743 downwards.
GATAAACATTAGCCTCGACAGCTCATATTTTTCCATAATAAATTTCCTATGGCTCTATTTCACGACTGCCAAATATGAACTGTAAATGTATTTGTAAATACTTTAAGTACCACAAGCGAATAGCAACAATTATCGGAACCTTTTTATGAACCTGCTCTTAATGTGCGACCATACTTTTATGTACATAAAAATCGTCGTTTAATTTATCTTTTCTTGTACGGTAACAAATTAGTGCATGTAAAAAATCCACATTACAAGCCGGTGTTGATTTAATTTACTTTTCGATTTGAAAGTTATATACATAAATGTATTTGTGAACGCGTAAAATTAAAAGTGGTATTAATTAAATATTTATTTGCTATATTATTATCATTTTAATAATATCTAAAAACAGGGGGGTTACTTTCTATTTCGATTCGAATCGAAAATCTTACGAATTCGTAAATATTTACGTATTTTCCAAAGAATTTTGTATTCATTAGTATTGATTTTTTCGAATTGAAAATTTCTTTCGAAAGCATTTTCTATTCGAAATACAAAGTAACACCCCAGTATCGGTAAAAGTCGAAGCAGTTAAAAAAATATATGGTGGGTAAGCTGCTTCCTTCCTGCCATCCCAAAATAAAAGCGGCAAGCGTTTTCTAGCTGTCAAAATTTCTCATGCCCATACAATTTGTATGGAGCATCCCAAAATAACGCGGCGGCAACGCTTTGCAATTGGAAAATCAAATTTTGACAGAGCGTTTAATAGTAAAGTTGGTCGCAAAAGGCAACTTAAATGTAAACAAATAGGAAAAAAACAGGGTTGTGATATAAAGATAATGTTTTATCCGTAAAGGCAAAAAATAAACAAAATAGAAGATAATAAATACTTACTTACTTACTTAGATGGCCATAACAACCCGTTAACGGGTTTCGGCCTGCCTTAATACTAGTCTCCAGGCGTCTCTGCTAAGCGCGCGCCTTCTCCAGTTGGTCACACCAATTGACGACAGGGCTTCATCAACTTGGTCTTTCCAACGTAAACACGGTCGTCCTCTACGCCGACGTCCAGTGACCTTAGCATCGAAAACTTTTCTCGCTGGAGCGGATTCATCCATCCGAACAATATTGCCGAGCCAGCGTAGCCGCTGGATGTTAATGCGCTGAACAACGCCCACATCGCCGTGGAGCTCATACAGCTCATGGTTGGTTCTAATGCGAAACTCATCGCCATGCCTTCGAGGACCAAAGATCTTACGAAGAACTTTTCTCTCAAATACTCCCAAGACCGCTGCATCGGCTCAAGACAGCGTCCATGCTTCCGCACCATAGAGAAGCACCGGAAGAATAAGCGACTTATAGAGTGTTAATTTCGTCGCACGAGAGAGGTCTCTATTACTAAACTGCCTACTGAGACCGTAGTAGCACCTGTTGGTTTGCAGTAGCACCGTTTGATCTCCAGACTGACATCATTCTTGCTGGTAATGACGGTGCCAAGGTAGATGAACTCCTTAACATCATCGAATGTATAGTTGCCGGCTGTAACCTGGGAGCCGATACGTTCAACATCCCTACTCGTCGACAACATGTACTTCGTCTTGCTCTCATTTACCGCCAGACCCAGATAATAAATATTAATATAAAATAAATAAATAAAATATAATAAAAATAAATGAAATAGTACCATAAAATTTAGTTTATTTTATAAATACCAATAGAGAAATGCTGTTCATTATTAAAATAGTCAGAATTGTTATATAAGCATATGTTTTTGTATTACCCTGTTTTTAATGTTTTGACAAAACGTTGCCGCTCTTATTTAGGGATGGCGGTTCAGAGTAAGTGCTAAGCGTTGCCGCTTGCCGCTTTTATTTATGGATGGCTCTTCAGCCGGTTGGCTTCGTAATCTTGCTTTGACATTTTGACATAAAATTTCAATAATATACAAGCAAAAGCTTCACGACTACGGTTGGAATGAAACAATTTTTTATAACATGCTCTAGAATCGAAATTTATAAAATTGTGATAAGATAATGGGAAAAGTGCTCATGAAAACGAAAATGATAAAGAGCTTTTCGTTTCACTGCTTCACAGAACCAGAACTGTGATGGAAAAGTTGTTACGATCGTACTTTTTTTGATACTATTTGACTTCAAAAAATACCGTGATACTCCTTTCACACATTTGATACTCTCACACATGTTTACCAATTTTATTCCTTATCGTCTTTTTCTTTTCATTTATTTTTTAAACTAATGGCAAGTGTATTAATTTTATTCCCATTCTATTTTGTATATTATTGTTTTTTTTTATTTTTTATTGCCTGATATGGAAGAACTTATGCCTTTAATAACAAAAAATATATGCATTTTCTGGTTGACAGTAGCCAAAACTAAAAATGCATTAGATGACTGCATGTTTCCAGGGGCGTTACTCTCTATTGCGATGCGTAAGCAAGTTCGATGCGAAAGGTAAATACGTTAAGTGTGCAATTTGGTACTCTCGAACGCTTGCGCAAAAGATTTCGAAAATAATTTGAAAAAGGGGCAACACTGTAGCCAAAAAATAAAATAAGCGAAGAAAGACAAAATGAAATGTCAAAAAATCATTTAAAAAATGTTTGTTTTGTGAAGTCCGAGTGTTTTGTTAAAAATAAAATAAATAGTGATGGATTCGGTAGCGCTATGGTTTGAGGAAGAAGATGAACAAGTTGAATGTGTTACTAGAAAAATTCTGAGAGAGAGATCCGATATACTCTCCCTAAATAGATACAAGTAAGAAAAAATAAATAGGTAAAATGTGGAAAATGTTATGAAACATTCCTTTTTGCAGCTTTATACAAAACTTTAGATTAAATAAAGATGCCTTCATGTATGTGTTAAATATTATTCAACACGACCTCATTGCTCCAAAGAGATCCACACCAATTCCAAATGCAATAAAATTGGCAGCTGCTTTAAAAGTGCTTGGTCAAGGTGGATATCAACATCAAGTTGGGCAAGACCTTCTCCTAGGATTATCGCAGCAATCTATGTCGCGATGCTTACAAGAAGTTTGTGTTGTGATTGAGCGAATACACTGTCCCAAGCACATAAAATTTGAGATGACTGTGAAAGAGGAGAATTAAATTAAAAGAGGATTTTTCCGTACATGTGGAATTCCTAGGGTGATTGGTGCAGTGGATGGCACCCATATACAGATGATTCGACCGGCCAGGAATAAACATTTATACTTCAACAGAAAATTAAAACACAGCATGAACGCTATGGTGGTATGTAAGTCTTTAGATTATAAAATACAAATTTATTGATATTAAATTTTTAGATATGTATGTGATCACAAAATGATAATTAGATTTATTGATTGTCGATACGGTGGTGCAAGCCATGATTCTAATATTTGGGCCCTTTCTAATGCAAAGCAAAAATTAAAAGAACGTTTCAAAAGAGGAGAAAAGGGATTTTGGCTGATTGGTAATTATCTTAAGATAATTCTAATAGTTTTCTTCTTACTTTTTATAATAATCTAAAAGGCGATTCGGGCTACCTCCTGGAACCTTGGCTACTTACTCCATATAGAAACGCAGTGGAAAACACCCCGAGTCATTTTATAACAAATAGTTTTGTAAAGGAAGGTCCGTAATTGAGACAACGTTTGGTGTTTTAAAAGGCCGATTTCGATGCTTGTTAGCAGCCAGAGAGTTGCATTATGCACCAGAAAGAGTGGATCAAATTATGAACGTTTGCTGTGCGCTGCACAACATTTTGAGTAATTTTAACCCTTAACTACAGACGTCAAATTATATAAACGGTAGTACAGACCACCGGTAATTTTTACCGGTTATGTAAAATATATAAAATTTGTATAACACAATTGATAAATTTGTTTAATATACTTATATCTGTTATATATTTCTTGGATATCAAGATCTAGAAAAAGTTGTAAAACTATTTACTTTAATAAATCCGCACAAGTTTTTTTAAAGCAAAATATATTCAGTTACCGTTTTTAGTATTTTTTAAGGTTGTAGGAAAATGACAATAAAAAATAATTAAACAGAACACAAATTCATTTTATTATAGAAACTTAAAATATAATATATTCAGATACAAAATATAAAAATGAAAAAGAAAAATATGCATTTAAAAAAACCTGCAAGAGGTATATTTGGTTAAAAACTCAGGTCGCACTGCAGGATCTTTTGACCATTTAAAACGATTTTTATTTTTTATTTTATTTTATTTTATTTTATTTTATTTAATTATGTCTATGGATAATAGTTCCTTACAGACTAGAGTAAAATTTACAAACAATATTAAATAATAATGATAAATATTTAATGATAATGATTTAAATACAAAATAATTTTTCTTTTCAAGGAATCATTACTCTCAGAAAGATCAATTAAATGATAAAGATTATTAAACTTCAAACATATTTGACGAAGGGGGTCATTGTTGGCATATACAGTACGGTGATATTTTAAATACAATAAATGGAAGTTACGGGACGGTCTAATTGGAACATTAAAAATAATTTTACTTAACAAATACTCAGAACGTACTTCACCACGTATTAATCTTAATAGAAAAGATACACTTAGCATTGTTCTTCGACTTTTCAGGGTAGGCAGTTTTATAAGAGCGAGTCTGTTCTCATATGAAGGAAGAGCGAATGAGTTCCATCCTAGACCTCTCAAGCAAAATAAAAGGAAGCGTTTTTGTACAGATTCAATAAGGTTAACGTAAGTGAGGAAGTATGGATCCCATATAATAGACCCGTATTCAAGAATAGGGCGTACCAAAGAAGTGTATAGTTGTTTTGTTACGTAGGGGTCAGTAAATTCTTTTGACCAACGCTTTATAAATCCTAAAACTCCATTTGCTTTGTTCACCATCATTGAAATATGTTCACAAAACTTAAGTCTATGATCTAATAAGATCCCAAGATCATTAACGCTTAACACCTTGTCCAGGATTTTATCCTTAAAATGATATGACGTATCAAGTTTCAGTGAACGATAAAACGACATTTATTAATATTTAAATCCAATAAGTTGACATCACACCATTGTAAAAAATTGTCAATATCTCCTTGAAGTGCTGACTGAGCAGATATGCTATCGAACGAATTAAAAATCTTAACATCATCAGCATACATGAGAATATTAGAATGAATAATAGCAGATGGAAGATCGTTAATAAATAATGAGAATAAAACTGGACCAAGATGGCTCCCTTGAGGTACTCCGGAGTGAACATCAATGATTTTAGACAGAATATTTTCGAATTTCACTTGTTGGGTTCTTCCAGAAAGATAAGATTTTAGCCAACGTACAGCATTGTTGCTAAAGCCCATGGAAGATAGTTTATAGAGCAAAAGATCGTGGTTAACTTTATCAAACGCTTTACTAAAATATGTGTAGATAACATCAGTTTGATGATTGTTGACAAAGCCTTCATTAACTTTAGTTGTTAATTCCAGGATATTAGTATAACTTGAACAAAATTTACGAAAGCCATGTTGATATGAAGTTAAGAGTGACGATATTTGATAATATAAAGAGTCAGTCACAATTTTTTCAAAGAGTTTTGGAATCGCATTTAATTTTGCTATGCCTCTGTAGTTTGAAACTTCCAGTTTACTGCCAGCTTTAAACAAAGGAATTATGTATGACTTCTTCCAATCAGATGGAAAATAACCCAAATCAATAGATTTGTTGAAAATTGCCGATTAGATAGAACAGTTTCAGAAGAGATATTCGAAAGATGAATATTTGATGATTGAGATAAAGAATACGGATAACAGGTTTGATTATTAAATGATTTTTTAGAATAAGTTGTAGCAAAAAATTCAGCAAACAAGTTGCTTATGGATATATCATCTTCAGCTCTACGAGAACCAAATTTTAAATACTTGGGATATGTATTGACACGACGTTTAGAGTTAATAAATTTATAAAAAGCCTTTGGGTTTTCCTTTATATTTCTTCTCATTCGGTGTATGTAGTTATTGTAGGCCAATTTATTAGCAGTGATATAATTAGATCGTGCAATTGAATAATTTAGGTAATCACGAGAAGAGCCAGATAATTTAAATTTTTTATAAAGTTTATTCTTCCTGTTTTTAATATTAGTTAAGTATAAGCTATTCCATGGTGGACTCTTATTATTAAGAGCGAATGTTGTAGGAACCGATTCAGAAATGCAGTGATGTAATACAGCGTAGAAATTTGATATAATGTCATCATGAAAATAGTTGGTATTTTCATCGACATCAGTGTCTGCTTCTGTCATGGTCACTTTCCACATTATCAGAATCTGAATCTGGACCACTAATATCGGTATCAATTTCTTCCAGCCATGTTTTCACAGTTTCTTCAAAATGTTTTTGGTCCATTTTAACGCTCTTTGAAGGGCCCGGGCTGCTTCTACCATCCATTACTATATTCCACATTAAAAACACAGAGTAATAATGTAAATAAAATGTAAATTAATTAATTAAATATTATCCAGTTAAATTATAACACAAATTAAAAATATTCTTACGGCAAGACAGACGCCAGGTAATTTTTACCGGTTACTAAATTTAAATAGTAGTAAGTTAAACAAATCGCACTGCACACAACTGGCACTTCAGCAAACAAAGTTACACTAAACACTGAAAAGGTACATAAACGTATAAATGCGTAACTTACCGGGATCCTCCGAAATTGTAACTGCTTACCGGTAAAAAGTACCGGACGTCTGTAGTTAAGGGTTAATATACCACCGCCAACACATGAGATTGCTGATACAGAAAGTCTAAATGGAATTGAAACGTCTGTTGATAGAAATACAAACGGTGACCAAACAACTATTGCTAAAGAAATAAGAAATAATATTAGAAACAATTTGACTTCAACAACATAACTTTTATTTATAAAAACCAATTATAAAAAAACATGAATTCATTATATTAATAAAAATAAAACTTACAACCTTATGCTCGTATTCATAAAAAATTAAACAGTTTTATTAATAACTTATTTGACAATTACTCCATAGAAATATGTCAAATAAGCACTCTATAAACCAATTTTATTTTTTATGAATACGGGCATTAATCTTTAAATTTTATTTATGGCTATTTGAGATCCTAAAATTCAGTTATCACAAAAAAATTGAACTTATAAAAAACACTTCGTGTGCAAAAGTAAAAACTTATAAAAATACAGAAACAACTATTAACATAAAAATAAATAATAAAATATTAAATTCAACTAATTATACATCACAATAAAAATATCACGTGTTTTTTTGTGTTTTCAATTTTAAAATTTTCTCTTTTAGCTCGAGCTTTCCTTTTTCAATTTTTTGTTTTTCGAGCCTATATTTTTTATAAATTGACATTTGTGGTAATATATCTTCGGTAGGCTCTTTATTTTGTATAACATCATGACTGCCTGTGCCAAAACATGTTGACGTTGCCAGCCCATTGACGGCTTCATCCATTTATTTACCTGTTCCTCCATAGACGAAAGCTGGCAATACTGTGAGACACCACCACCTGTGCTGGAAATGCTCTTATTTTTGCGCATATTAACCTTTGTTTGTGTTTTTAGATACGACCAAACATATAAGAAAATGTATATATAGATATATATTGAACTCTTAATTTTACAATTTATATAAAAATACATTACTTTTTTTCAACCATCTATAGCTCTTACAGGAGGTCCATTAGAATTTAAATTATCCACCAGTTTTGTTCATAAATTGTTGGAGCGTTGCTTGGCATTTCTACACTGTATCTGTCCCTTGGCCAATTCACTATGTTGCACCATAAAATGAACTAAAATTTCAAACTGTCTTTGTTGTTTTTGCAATTTTTCGGCTTTTCCCTGAAAAAATAACAATTTAGATATAAATATAAACATTTTTTGTGCTTACTTACATGATGCGTTTAATATGCGATTGATATGTTGTTAGCGCAAGATATTTGTTCTTAATGCTATAAACACAACAAAGGCTACCGACTATCGACTACAAGCTGTCAAAAATAGAATGCATGTGTGCATATGAGAATAATTATTTTAACGGCTACACGACTACCGAACACACGACTACTTTTGTAGCCCGTAGCCAACTTAGGCTAATTTCTATTTTTCTTGGCGACAATAAACAGTTTAGTGCTGCCAATACAATAAGATGCATAAAAAAGGTATTTAAAAACCGCAATATATGAAATATATGCATTAAAAATGCGAAAATAATTCGAATTGCACCACTGAAAATAAATAATCATTTGTTTACATTTTTTGTTTAGTTTTCATTTACTTATTTCATTTATATACATCAGTTTTTATTTTATTTTTAATTTCTTATTTAATTGCTTTTTTAGTTTCTTAAATTTTTATAAGTTTTTTTCAGACATTTGTTGTTTTTTATTCCCTCACAATTTCACTTACAAAAAATATATTTTGTTTAGGTTATGTTCAATGTGTCAAAACAGATGTTTATTTTGTAGCTGTAGTCGTTATTATAATTAAGTAGCCAGCGATTTTTGTAGTCGTGTGTTCGGTGTTTGATAGCCTTTGTTGTGTTTATAGCATAATAAACAATTTTGACATGCGCTTTCGTATTGCAAAGTGCGGTGATGCCAGTATTTCGAAAAAGAAAAAAACAGATGCGGAAGGAGAATACGAAAACGCGATACAGAGTACGAATTGTTTGATTTGGCACCACTTTTCTTTCGCATCGCAATAGAGAGTAACCCCCCAGATATTTCGAGAGTAGCTTATGGAATTTTGTCTATTTCACACTTGTCTACAAACATAGAATATTTTCAAACAAGAATTTAATAAAAAATATCAAAGGAGCAGGCTTAATGTCTAAACATTATCATGTCTTATTCAGACCAAAGAATTATTGAAATCTAAGAATTCATGTCCTGATATCTGGAAACTCATATAGAAGTATGATCTTTACCACCGAAAGGTGGTAACCGCAACTAGCAGTCAGTTAGGTCATGTCTCTGGTGACCGCTAGTGAAAACTTGATCATGCGGGAAGTGGACGCTCCTTATAACCGTTCCCCCCAATCCACGGTGGAACAGCATACACTAAGGGATGTGTGGTCAAGGGGTACTTGACTCCTCGTATGCGGACTCTGGATACCAGGCGCCCTCCAGTTTCAATTAGCCTTCCTGCGGCAGGCCGGCAATACCGCAGGTGACCTCTTAATCCGGACATATAATTACATGTCTCTATGGAGAAAATTCAAAAAGAAAAGAGCGATGCCTCTAATGCATCAAATGAAAAGAGGACAATAGTGTCCTCTGAAAACGAAAAAGAGATAGTCGATACACGTATCACTATCTCGTCAATTGTACCAGCAATCAAGGACAAAGTTCCTAGATTGGGTGACATTGGTGTCTGTGGTACGCTATATGGTGACGATGAGTCGTCACTCTTATTAAGCAGCGATGAGTCTGCGAATAGCAATAGGTGCTTGACGGAGATCCCTGTCAGTCAAAAATCTGGCTGTACAGAAATTAATGCTGCGGTAAGCAACTTGTCCTTGTCACTAGACACTGGCAAGTTTGTGAAGCTTACGTCCATGGTGAAATTACTTACAAGGTGGTGGCAGGTGAATATAGTACAAAAACAACAGGGAATTTGTTTTTGTTTTTTCAGCTCTTTAATGTCAAAAGCAGGTATGGTGAATTAAAAAAGCACATGTGAGAAGTGTGTGTGTGTATTGTTAACAACATACATGTCTCTACACCAAAACAAAAACACGAATACACACAAAGCAAAATGTAAACAAAACATAAATACAAACAAAACTTTTGACAGGAGCGGTATGACCAAAAAAAAAACTCAGCTGGGTTGGCAACACCACCTTGTACGTAATTCCACCATGCTTACGTCCTTCGAGAGACGTCGCTTCGAAAGGGCCCGGAAAGACGGAAAGACAAGGGAAGAGGCACTGGAAATAGCCAGAGAAGCCCTCATTGCTAGAAAGAAAGAGAAACCGTCAGAGACCAAGGAGATTTGCAAGCGCCAACGGTCAGAGGACAGTCCACAGGGGGCTGTGCCAAAGAAGGCCAAGCCCGCGCAAAATGCGGAGCAGAAGATGGCGTACAATATGGTAGCTGAAAGCGTACGCATTGGCCTGCTACCCCGGGATATCAATAATTCCCCCCTAGAGTCTGGACAAATGGCACAGATACAGGAGGCGATTATTGATATATCCATAGAACAGAAGAACAGTGGAACGAGGCCACAGTTCCTGAATTGCCAGTTTAAGACTGGATGGCTGCTGTTCACCTGTTTTAACGAAGCGACTGCTGAGTGGCTGAGGATGAATTGCAGTAAAATCGAGGGGAAATGTAAAATTGGGTTGAAGGTGGTGAAAGAGGAAGAGTTCCCAAGACCGCACATCATCCATGGTTACTTCCCTCAGAGCGTCGATGTGGGCACGGAAAAGATTCTAGAGACTATTGAGACTCAGAACGCAGATTTGCCCACGTCAACATGGCGAGTACTGCAAAGGACGACGGAGAATAACCTCGTTCATCTCGTCATGGCAATAGGGGACTCTGCCCTTAATCGGCTTCGAGCCATTGAGGGTAAAGTCTTCTATAGATTTGGAGTCGTCCATCTGTTATTTTCACGAGGTGAAAAGTCTGTGAAGACGACAAAACCGAAGGCGTCAGATGTGACCCAGAAAACACCAGCTGAAGATACTCGGTTGAGTGCTGAAAGACCGTGCTGTTCAAAAGACGCGGTCGTTCAGCCAAGGAAGAGCCCACCGAAAACTGAAGCAGGAAAGAGTAGATATGTGGGAGGTACGAAGAAGTCCCCAGGCTACTCACGTAAGGCTGAGGCAACCAAGCTTACCGGTAATTTGCGGCAAGCGAGGAAGAAAGTTGCATCGGCGGCGCTTTCCAAAAAGCGCAAATGATGAGGGATGCCCTTAAAATAATCCAGGCAAATCTGCACAGGGCTAAATGTGCGTCGGCCATTCTTAGCCGCCGATTTGCCACTGAAGATATCAGCCTGGGGCTCGTACAAGAGCCCTGGGCTTTTAATGGGGGAGTCAGAGGACTTCAAAATAAGGCGTGTAAGTTGGTGTACGCGGCTGGGGAAAGGCCCCGGGCCGTTATTTTGATAAATTCTAAAATCACCTTCTTTCCCATTACAGAGTTCATCACTAGGGACCTGGTGGCTGTTAACGTCAAACTAAGCACTGATGTTGGTATAAGGGAGGTGATATGCGCCTCTGCTTATTTCCCAGGGGATTTGGAATGTATACCACCCTTGGAGGTTCAAAACTTCATCAGGTTCTGCCGAGAGAAGGGTCACCATTTTATTATTGGCTGTGATGCGAATGCACACCATGAGGTGTGGGGCAGCACGGATAACAACGATAGGGGTGAGTACCTTCTCAACTTTCTTATTAGTAATAATGTGGCTGTTGCCAATAGAGGCAGCAGACCCACTTTCATTAATGCCATAAGGTCGGAAGTATTGGATATTACTTTGTGTGATACATTCACGTCTGGTCTTGTGAGGGACTGGCATGTATCGGACGAGGTATCCTTGTCCGACCATATGCATATTAGGTTTGACCTGGCTAGTTCTGCTAGGCTCAATGATAGGCCAACAATTTCTAGGAGGGTAAATTGGACCCTATTCAGGGAAAGACTAGCAAGAGAGGTTGACTTGCTTCCAGATTCTGTATGGTCAGTGGACGGACTGGATCTGGCGGCAGACCAATTACAGTCGACAATAAGGTCCTCACTGGACAGCAGTGTGCGTCATAGTGACCATACGGCTGCGCGTAAAGTGCCATGGTGGAACGACACTCTGGCAAAGATGAGGAAGACAGTGAGGAGAAACTTCAATAGGGCCAAGCGCACGGGCGAGTGGCATGTCTATAGGGCCAGTCTCACAGAGTACAATAGGGAGATTAGAAGATCCAAAAGGGACACGTGGAGGGCTTTTTGCCAGTCCGTTGAGGAGCTGCCGGCTTTGGCCCGGCTTCAAAAGTCTCTCACTGTGGATCACTCTAACGGCATAGGGTCCCTGAGTACGGGTACCGGAGGGTACACTCAGTCTAGGAGGCAGACCTTGGATCTCTTGATCGGAACGCACTTCCCCGGTTCCCAAGAGGTGACTCCTGTACGGAGGTGTTGGGATAGTCCCACACCTGTTCGTATTACCAGGAGAATCAGGGGTCTTGCGGGTAGGATATTCACTCCAGACAGGGTCTTGTGGGCTATTGGCTCATTTAAACCCTATAAGACTCCAGGTAGGGATGGGATTTTTCCAACTCTCCTGCAGAGGAGCTCTGACATAATAGTGTCGAAACTTATTGTAATTTTCAAGGCCAGCTTCGGTTTTGGTTACCTACCACGAGCTTGGCGGGAGGTTACGGTTATCTTTATACCAAAGGCAGGTAGGCCTAGTGACCTTCCAAAATCATATAGACCTATTAGACTCTCATCCTTTCTTCTAAAAACTATGGAGAGGCTGATAGATGTTTATATAAGGGAGACGTATCTTGTGGAACGTCCCCTGCATCCAAATCAATTCGCTTATGTGAAGGGCGGATCGACTGAGGGTGCAATATTATCTCTCCTTAAAAGTATTGAGAAAGCTTATTCGGACAGAGAAGTTGCTCTTTGTGCCTTCTTGGATATCCAGGGTGCTTTTGACAATACGGGCTTCGACTCCATTACCGATTCGCTGAGGCAGAAAGGCGTGGAGGAGCCAATTATAGCCTGGATTGGGTCCATGCTTAGGGGCAGAGTTATCAGCGCGTCCCTTGATGGAGAGGAATTGACCGTGTTGGCGTCGAAGGGATGCCCTCAGGGTGGAGTCCTTTCTCCATTGCTATGGACGATTGTAGTTGATCACTTACTCGCCACATTGTCTCAAAGGGGAATCGGTGTGATTGGTTGCGCTGATGACCTTGTTTTGACAGTTAGCGGAAAATTTGAGACCACATTATGTGAACTTATGGCTGATGCTCTAAGGAAAGTGTCAGACTGGTGTTCTCAGGAAGGACTCTCAGTGAATCCTTCGAAAACTGTAGTTGTACCTTTTACGAAGAGATATAAGCTGATGTGCGACTGTATTTCTTTTAGGGGTACTGCTATTATGTTCTCTAAGGAGGTTAAATATCTAGGTGTCATTCTGGATAGAAGGCTTACTTGGAATTCGCACGTTCGTGCTGTCCAGACTAAGGCGACAAAGGCACTTTGGGCATGTCGCTCTTCTTTCGGCAAGACTTGGGGTCTATCGCCAAGGATGACACTGTGGATTTATACCGCCATCGTTCGGCCCATAATTACTTATGCGGCAATAGTTTGGTGGAAAAAGACTGAAGAGTCTACCACCATAAGGAAATTGGGCAAGATACAGCGGCTTGCCTGCCTTGGAGTAACCGGGGCAATGAGAACTTGTCCAACAGTGGCTTTAGAGGCCCTGATTGGATTAACACCACTTCATATTTATGTGATGAGGGTGGCCGCGTGTTCGGCGGCAAAAATGCTCGTAAGAGCACCTCGAAATGAGTCGAGGAATCTGGCCATTCTTCACAAGGTAGTCAGGAATCCAATTTCGGTCTTGGATGCCATGCCTTCGGAACTATGCTTTGGCAAGAGATTCAAGGTTGAGGTACCAGACCGGGAACGTTGGTCTACTGGGCATTTGACTCGAAGTGAGTTCGACCTAAACTGGTACACCGATGGTTCCAAAATGGACAGTGGAGTAGGAGCTGGGGTCTATGGACCCAATCGAAACCTGTCAATTCCACTAGGGAAGTCACTAAGTGTTTTCCAGGCTGAAATCCTAGCCATAACCGTATGCGCTGAGATTAACCTGGATATTGGGCTCAGGGGCAAGACAATTAATATATTCTCGGACAGTCAGGCTGCCTTAAAGGCGCTTGACTCTCATCGTGTGACATCTAGACTTGTCAAATATTGCTACGACACGTTGCAAAGACTATCGCTTAGAAACAGGGTGCAGCTGTTCTGGGTACCTGGACACTGTGGCATAAGCGGGAACGAGGAAGCGGATGCATTGGCTAGGGAGGGGTCTGCGACGTCTTATATTGGTCCGGAGCCCTGCTGTGCGGCACCGCTTTCTACTATTCTCAAATTAATTGGTGAATGGGAAGTTGGCAAGTGTTTGGAACACTGGAACGCCCAGTCGGGTCTGAGGCATGCCAAGCGGAGCACATATTGTGTGAGTGTGTGGCTCTTGATAGATTCAGATGGATGTGTCTAGGGAGACATATGGTCTCGTTGGCGGACATATCCACCACTCGGACTTCGGACCTGCTTGCATTCATTAGGAGGGCAGTAGGTCTGTTGAACAGACAATAGACCTAAGGGGACACAATAGATCTTATTGGTCGCAGTGTTCTGCATTAGTGCTGGGTCTGAACCAATTAATAATAATAATAAGAATTCATGCGCGCACGATTTTGACATATCTAATAAAATTTTGTCAAAATTTATGTAATATTTTATATTGAAAAGAGGTTTACATATTTTTCTTCTTTTATGAATTTTACATATTTATGTACCTTTTGTTTTTTCTTAAGTTTATGAATTTTATATATGTATTTTTTCTTTTGTTAGAAAGAAAATAAAAATTTTTGCTAATGAAAATTGAAATAGAAAAAAAAATTTTTTTGATACTCTTTGTTTAAAAAATTACTCTCTAAAAAATTTTTTAATACCGAAAACAAACCACATTTTCGATCACTGAACCAGAATTGACCCCCTGGTGGCAAATTACAGCATTCGATATTGAACGAAATTTGTAAGAAAATTGTTTTAAAATTGTATGAAATTTTGTTCGATATCGAATGATATGGGTTTTTATTCTGTAGTATATTTTCCATTTTATTGTCATATTTTTTTATATCTGTCTACGGTTAACTGCGATTGTTTTTCATAATTTGTTTTGTTTGTTTGCTCAGAGTACAAAAAATACATTAAAATGAAAGAAGGTACAAAAAATTCTACTAAAGAAAAAAGGGAAACGGCTTTGAATAATGTTAATGGTGCCATAATGTTCCCCAAGGTAGCCATTTAGGACCAAATACTATTTACATTATTTATTAATGATTTGCCAACAGTTATTTTATATTCGAAAATTTTAATGTATGCTGATTATGTAAAAATAAGCAAGACTTTGAATACCCCCCAAGATTATATTTTTCTGCAGTCAGATATCGATAAAATTTTTCAATGGTGTCAAATAAATTTAATGGAATTAAATGTTAAGAAATGTAAACACATATCATTCTTTAGAACAAACGAGATGAGATCTACCTATCATATAAATGGTAATACACTGCAAAAAGTTGATAAGATTTTGGATCTTGGTATTTTGTTGGACTCAAAACTAAGTTTTCGTGACCATATAGCACTTACTGTAAACAAAGCTAATGGTGTTCTCGGTTTTATGAAACGATGGTCTAAGGAGTTTTCGGATCCCTATATAACAAAGCAATTATAAACCTCATTAGTTCGTCCAATACTAGAATATGGTTCGATTATATGGGATCCCTACTATACCATCCATATTAATAGTATTGAATCTGTACAGAAGCAGTTTTTATTATTTTGTTTACGAGGCCTTGGTTGGAATTCTTATGAGCTGCCGTCATATGAAAGTAGACTTGGTCTTATTAAGTTACCAACTTTGAAGAGTCGCCGAATTATGCTAAGCGTTTATTTTATGCTTGGACTAATTAGAGGTGACGTTGATTCCGAAGTCCTGCTTGGTAAAGTTAATATTAGTGTTCCAGTTAGACTTACTCGGACCTTTCAGCTGTTAAGTCTAAATTATTATAGATCTGTGTATGCAAATAATGATCCATTTCGTCGCATTTGTTTGAATTTTAATAAATGTTGAATTTTAATATTGTAGGTTTCTAGGTACTTTAACCGTACAATAACACGACAATCCCCTGGACTTTAAATTTGGGTTGTGCGTAGGGCTTGAAACCCACCACGTAAAAACATAATTTCAATGAAAACTTCAGCAAAAGCCTCTAAACGGACCCCCTTTTATTTTGACGACCATGGCAAACGTTTTAAGGACTATGATTTAAGGATATGCACCTGGAACGTGAGAACCCTTTATATGGAAGGTGCCTCTATCCAATTGGCGGATGCTCTCAAAAAATGTAGGGCTGACATCACCGCCATCCAGGAAATGCGATGGATAGAACAGGGTTGTACAAGGCAAGCAACATGTGACATCTACTACAGCTGCCATGATAACAGACGTGAATTTGGCTGCGGATTCGTAGTTAGCAAGAGACTTCGCCACCTTGTCTCAGAGTTCACCCCCGTGAACGAAAGAATAGCTACGATCCGGATGAAGGCGAAATTTTATAACATCAGCCTCATTTGCGCTCACGCCCCGACGGAAGAGAAGGATGATGCGGTCAAAGATGCTTTCTACGCAAAGCTCGAGGATGTGTACGATAAGTGTCCGGCACATGACGCCAAAATTGTCCTCGGCAATTTCAATGCGAAAGTTGGACGTGAAGGTATCTTTGGCCCCACTGTCGGGCAGTTCAGTCTCCATTCTTCCACCTCGCCGAACGGCATGAGACTGATCGATTTCGCCGCGGCGCGAAACATGGTAGTTTGTAGCACCAGGTTCCAGCATCTCGATATCCATAAGGCCACCTGGCTCTCTCCCGATCGATCAACTACCAACCAGATCGATCACATTGTGGTTGATGGAAGGCATGTATCCAGTATACTAGACGTGCGCACATTTAGAGGTCCGAATGTCGACTCGGACCATTATCTTGTCGCAGCCAAGATGCGATTGCGCATATGCGCAGCGAATATGGCACGTTCTAGTGTTCGGGGGAAGCTGGACATCAAAAAGCTGCGATCACAAGAGACAGCCAGGTCGTTCTCCGATCGTCTTTCTAATGAGCTCCATTGTATCCCGTCCTCTCTCGAAAGTATTGGTGGACAGTGGTCTCACATTGCTCACTCTCTGCGCAACGCTGCCGAAACAGTCCTTGGTTTTGAGCGTCCTCCCCGCAGAAACCAATGGTACGATGAAGAGTGTCGTGAGGCCACTGCGGCAAAAAATGCTGCCTACAGAAGAACGTTGCAGTCCACCACTACAAGAGCAACTGTGGAGGTGTACAGAGAGAAGAGGAGGGAAGAGAGACGCCTATTTAGAAGAAAGAAAAGGGAGCAAGAAAGGCGTGATCGTGAGGAAATCGAGATGTGCAGGAGTAGACATGATGCTCGAAACTTTTATAAGAAAATAAGGCGTCTTACTACTGGTTTTAAACCCGGAGCAACCTCCTGCAGAGACGAACATGGTAATCTGGTTACAGATGCACATGGTGCACTGAGATTATGGAGACAGCATTTCTGTAATCTACTGCAAAGCGATGATGATACAAATTCCGCTACTAGAGATGCTGTACCGGACCCAATCAATGATGACGTTGTGATCCCGTCCCCCAGCCATGAAGAGGTCAAGGTTGCCATATGGCGACTGAAGAACAACAAAGCAGCCGGACCTGACGGTCTGCCCGCTGAACTCTTCAAGTATGGAGGCGATGAGCTGGTTAGGTGCATGCACCAGCTCATTTGCAGAATATGGCTGGAGGAAAGTATGCCCGATGATTGGAATCTCAGTGCCCTCTGTCCGATCCTGAAAAAGGGAGACCCCACAATATGCACCAACTACAGGGGTATAAGCCTTCTCCCTATCGCATATAAGGTTCTTACGAGCGTATTGTGTGAACGACTGAAGCCATTCGCCATCTCACTGATTGGACCTTATCAGTGCGGCTTCAGACCTGGTAAGTCCACCATTGACCAGATCTTCACACTGCGCCAAATCCTGGAGAAGACCCATGAAAGTCAAGTCGACACACACCACCTCTTTGTCGACTATAAGGCAGCGTTCGTTAGCCCGATAAGGGATCGCGTATATGCAGCAATGTCTGAGCTCGGTATTCCTGCAAAATTGATAAGACTGTGCAGAATGACGTTGAGCAATTCCTGCAGCTCCGTCAAGGTAGGAAGAGACCTCTCCGAGCCTTTTAATACCATGCGAGGTTTCAGACAGGGCGATCCCTTATCCTGCGACCTCTTCAATTTCGTCATGGAGAGTGTTTTGCGAAAGGCGGGTGTCCATCGTAATGGCACTATTTTTTACAAAAGTGTCCAGCTCCTTGCGTATGCAGACGATATAGACATCATTGGGCATACCAAGCGAGATGTCACCGCAGCCTTTAATGCTATTGAACGAGAGTCTGCTAAAATGGGTCTGGCGGTAAATGAGGGCAAGACGAAGTACATGTTGTCGACGAGTAGGGATGTTGATCGTATCGGCTCCCAGGTTACAGCCGGCAACTATACATTCGATGTGGTCAAGGAATTCATCTATCTTGGCACCGCCATTACCAGCAAAAATGATGTCAGTCTAGAGATTAGGCGAAGAATCACACTGGCCAACAGGTGCTACTACGGTCTCGGTAGGCAGTTTAGTAATAGAGACCTCTCTCGTGCGACGAAATTAACACTCTACAAGTCGCTTATTCTCCCGGTGCTTCTCTATGGTGCGGAAGCATGGACGCTGTCTTGTGCCGATGCAGCGGTCCTCGGGGTGTTCGAGAGAAAAGTTCTTCGTAAGATCTTTGGTCCTCTAAGGCATGGCGATGAGTTTCGCATTAGAACCAATCATGAGCTGTATGAGCTCCTCGGCGATGTAGGTGTTGTCCAGCGTATTAACATCCAGCGGCTACGCTGGCTCGGACATATTGTTCGGATGGAAGAATCTGCTCCAGCGAAGAAAGTTTTCGATGCGAAGGTCACTGGACGTCGGCGTAGAGGACGACCCTGTTTACGTTGGAAGGACCAGGTTGATGAAGCCCTGTCATCGATTGGTGTGACCAACTGGAGAAGGCGCGCGCTAAGCAGAAGCGCCTGGAGACTAGTGCTGAAGCAGGCCGAAACCCGTTAACGGGTTGTTATGGCCAGCTAAGTAAGTAAGTAAGTAAGTAACACGACATTTGTGAGTTAGATTGGATATTGTATAAATAAAAGTGGAATAATATAGTATTACAATGAATAAAACTTATATAGTTGAAAGTATAGATACATTCATACATATTTAAATTCATATAATTAAAAATATTCGTATAATAGCAAACGATTGCAGTCTCTGTACAAAATTAAATTTCTAAATGGCCAAAAAATTGTTTTTATTTTGTATTACATATCTCATCTCTTTCCTTTACAGGGTCTGTCATTAGTGCCTGTAAAAATTACGTATGTTAATCTCTCTTTCTCTTTCTCTCCAGTTTACAATTCCATTTTACCAAATTTTGATATAAAAAATGTAAACAGAATAGTGATGCACAAACCAAAAAGAGAATGGTAGTATTCGATTACTTTATACGTGAATTAAAAAAATGTGCTTCAAAGGAAATTTTTTCTCTTATTTTTTCAGTTTGTTTTAGTTATTTTTTTAACAGCAGTAGATATTACTTCAATCACATCTATTTTATGTATAATTGTGTTACTATTACATTATTTTTATGAATATTAAAAAATTACCGAAATAACCGATAGCTTTTATTGTGCATCACTATGCTGAAATAATATCACGGTATTGCCAGCATGACATTAATTAATTTGCTCATATGAAAGGTTTATCAATAAGATTTTTTCTTTTAAGCTTATAAGTACGGTGACCATCCGTTCTGTATTATACAGAACAGTTCTGTATTTGAAACCCGTGTTCTGTATAAATTATTCATTAGCGAAAAACATAAAAATGTTCTGTATTTTATTTAATGTTCAGTATTTGTTCTGTATTTTCATGCCTCAAAGTAGTATTTGTTGTTTTGATTAACACTTTTGGAAAAAAGTCTCCTGACGAGTCTCTTAGAGACGAATTGGCCAAAGAGACATGCTTATTACCGTCAGCAATACATTTCATATACACATGTATGTATGTACATTTTAGAGAAGGAAATATAAATTTTAAAAATATTTTGACGGTTGTTTCAAATGCTGCAACAAAAAGGGTATTTTCTGAATTAAATAATATATGGATCAATGAAAAAACTCAAATGAAAATGGAAACCATCAAAGCCACTTTCGTCACTAAATTAAACTATGATTTTATAGAGATTAAAGAATATTTAAAGGTAAAACATAATAACTTGGTAAAATAAATTTATTCATCACAAAAATACCAAAATTAGTTGTAATTTATATTACCCTTTCAATGCACCTTTTTGTGGATTTACTCAAAATTTTTTTTATACATAGTTAACTTTAACTTTTATTTAAAACAAATATGCCCGTATTCATAAAAAATAAAATTGGTGTATAGAGTGTTTATTTGACATATTTCTATGGAGTAATTGTCAAAAAAGCAATTAATAAAACTGTTTTATTTTTTATGAATACGGGCAATAGTTTTTTAATTTCTTATTTTTATTTTATGGTGATTAAAAATTATATACATATCGTCATATTAAATGCAAACGGACGTAACTACACTTTTTGTTTTTTTTTTTTTACAGGAGAAGCAAAAAAACTTAAAATCCCAAATTTTGTAAATCCTGAAAATCATAATTTTCAGGATCGAGATATAAGGATTGGCATCCCTATATACAACAAATGAGTTGAATGTAAGGTTTTCATATGTAGTTATGTTTTCTTGCATTTAGAAATAAATGCAGTTGTAGTTATGTCCGTTTGAATTTCGTTAATAAAATTGCCATTTTTTATCGTATTAATCTAAAATCTTGCACAAACATGTATGTATTTTGATAAAATGAACCAAAATTAATAAAAAACTCAATTTCAAAATTTTGTGTAGTATGTATATTAGGGTGGCCGTTATTTTATTTTTTTTCGTATTTTCACTTGGCAAACCCCTTAGATTGATTCCAAATTAGAAAAAAAAAATATATAAAAAATTTTAGATCATTTGCATAATTATTGGGCGTGCCTTCAGCCCACAAAGTTTGCTAAAAATGCTATTTTTCTCACTATGGCTCGCTTTAATTGTTCATAACTTTAGTAATATTTATTTTAGAGAAAAACCTTATTCACAAATATTTTGGGGCTATATCTGATGAACAATGTTGCTCCGTATTAGTTTTCTTTAACATTAATATTAAATCCAGAAAAAACGAAATTAGAAAATAACAGCGAAATTTTTACATATCTTCGCCTGGTAATTATTGTTTTATTAAATGGTGTAATTATAAAAAGTTTTGTGTTAACCCTTCATTGCATAGTGATGGAAATTTCCATCATAAATTTTTTTGAAGAAAAAGAAAAGAAATGTACAAAAACTTTAGTGTAAATTGGTCGCTGCTGAAATATTTCGGCATTAGATTATAGCCATAAAACTGTAGTTTTAGATATTTATAATAAAATATTTTTTCTTAAAATTGTGCATGAATTTTATCAGTGGTTTATTTGAGCAAAATAAAAAAAATTCATGCAATTAAGGGTTAAAATCTCCTTCGTGCTCATAGGAAATTGTTTTTGATAGTTTTTGACTACTTGCAATATATCGACCCCTTTGCGCGGAATTATCGTATGTACCAAAATCCAAATTTTACAGGAGAGCCATTTTTCTACTTTTCTCTGCTTTCGCTTGCAATATCAAAATAAAAATTTAAATGTGGTTAGATAATTAACTAATATAACTACTCCTAACAAGTATTCTGGTGAAAAAGTTAAAATTTTCCCAGAAAAACGTATTTTTTAGTGTATACGATAATTTCGCTTACAATATTTCGAAGATGCGTCTGTAGAAAATGGTACTTACGATAATATTATTTGTCAGTGTAAGAAATAATTTGAAAAAAATATTTATTTATGGTTTTATGTATTTCTTAATTACTTTTTTAAGACCAATACTCAGGGGTTAACCACTACTCATGCAGTGCATTGTGAAGATGGTTGATAGAATGGTACAAATCATTGAATTTTTGCAAAGAGATACACATAGGTGAATTATACAACTGTAATGGGGATAGAGGTTAGGAATGTTCGGAAAAAAAGTTTGGGGTAAATACCTACCCCTACCTAACCCCTACTTACATACCTACCCCCTATCACCACTCCCTAAGGGGCTCCAGTACAAAGTTTATAAAATTTGCTCCTACCACTCTAGGGAGTGGGGATAGGGGTTAGGTATGTTCAGATAAAAATTGGTGGTAAAATGTTAGTGAGGGTCGGTCTTACATTTTATCCCTCTAGGGGCTACTCCAGGGCAGTTGTGGAGTTTTTTGTGAACTTTTACTCCTTCAACCCAACCTTTGACCCCGATGAAGAGCCATTTGCCCTCATCTCACATCCCCCGTTTTTGTTTCATGTATTTTTTGTAGAAACTTACAAAATAAGCGGTTCTACCTTATCGAAATCGAAAAATTGTATACCATCTCACCACTATTAGACTAGTATTAATCTCATTCTTTTGCGATTTGATTTTTATTTCTTGACCTAAAAAGACCTCCACTCTGAAATTTTTCACAACTGTAGAGAACGAAACTTTCTTTGGCATAATTTTTTTCAAATTTTTAAAAAGGTCGCTTTCGGAGTTATAGATAAAGAAAATTGACCTTTCACTTTTTCAAAGAAAAAATCATGTTGCATATTAAATCAAAGGTAATTTAATACCCTTTTACGGGATGCATAGCTATAATACTTTTCCAGAAAATTACAATTAACTAAGTATAACCTTGTGCATTTTTGTACTGTTTTCCGATTTTCAAGACCTCATATTTCCGGATCCAGATGTATCAGTGCTTCCAAACTTTGTATTTAATTTAGTTCTATGATATACTATATTTCTACAAAAAATCATAAAATTCGGAGGGGGTAGGTTAAAACCATTGGTTGATTTGACTTGGAATATCCCATATGTATGTTATGTACTCATTTAATGATCTCACAAAGTTCTAGTTATTTTTGAATTTTTGGTTAATCTAATTAACTTTGTTTCTTTGTTTTTGTTAATATTGCATTTAAATAATTAATAGGTATAATAAATACATGCCTATGTACGTATGAAACGCTGTTTGTTTGCATTTTATAGTTGTTATTGGTCAAATATTTCCTTGTTCTGTATTTTGGTTTAACAAATATGGTCACCGTACTTATAAGACAGATAACGTCTCATAACTAATGTATGGATAAAACCTAAATTAAGGAGTTATTATGAATTTGACTGTTAATAAATAAATAAATAAATAAGTGATTCAAACTTTATCCAGAAGATAGAACGTTTGCAAGTTTACTGTAGAAAGTTATTCCAGTCAAGTCTGATGCGCCCAAAAAGATGCCTTATATTCACGAATTCTTAAAGATTGCTCAGTCTTTATGCCAACCTGAGCCCTTAACGTTAGAAGGAAAAATTGAACAGTTCATGAAAGATTATATTGTAGTTCCATGCCTAGAGAAGTAGCTAGAAATCGATGTACACTCGGAAGCATAAGTCTGCGTACAAACTATTTTATATATTTTAACACGATTTTCTAGTAGTAATTAACAAAGATTTTTCTTTAAAATTGGTTATGATATACAGATATACATTTCAAAATTATGTTAATCAATTTCTTTTTGCATTTCCAAATCTTGGTAGCGTACAAAAAAATAAACGGTACTTTGTAACCGTTTTTAATTGTTGATTTATATTATAATATCATAGTTTTTGTTCCAAAGTGCACTTTAAGTGGTTTTTAAGAAGTTTTTTTGTTTAAAATCGCAATAAATTTAAAAAAATGCCAAACAGAAAAGAAATTAATACTGCTGAATGGAAAATTATAATACATTTATGGAAACAAGGTAAAACTTTGCACAAAATCGGCCAACTTGTTGAACGGACTCACTCCTCCATCCAAAAAGTGATAAACAATTTTAAAAATACTGAGGTCTTAGCCTCTAAACCACGTTCTAGTCGTCCACCCAAAATAACTCAACGTGAAAGTAAAGATATAGTGCAATCATTGAGGGAAAACCCGAGGTCAACAGCATCAAAAATTGCTGAAAACATAAATTCACAATTTAATAAAAATGTATGCAAAGACACTGTGCGTAGAATTTTAAAAAAGGCCAACTATAGAAGTCGAATAGCCAGAAGAAAGCCTTTAGTGTCTTTGGCCAATAAAAAAAACGCATTGCTTTCGCTAAAGATCACATAAATAAGCCTCCAGAGTTCTGGAAAAAAGTTCTTTTTACGTATGAAAGCAAGTACTGTATCTTTGGCATAAAAGGCCGTCAACTTGTTTGGAGAAAACCTTGTACAGACCTGCATTCAAAAAATTAAAAACCTACAGTTAAACATGGTGGTGGTGGAGTAATGGTATGGGGTTGCATGGCAAGTAAAGGTGTTGGTAATTTAGAATTTATACCGTCAACAATGGATCATTGGGTCTATTTGGACATTTTAAAAAATTATCTTACCGAAAGTGTTAAAAAATTGGGCATGGAAGACGATTACATCTTCAAACAGGATAATGACCCAAAGCATACTGCACAAAACACAAGGCTTTTGCTGCTATATAATGTACGAAAGCAATTCAAAACTCCTCCCCAGTCACCAGACCTCAATCTCATTGAGCATTTGTGGGACTTGCTCGAAAGAAAAATAAGAAATCACATTATAACGTCAAAGGAAATGCTTCAAACAGTATTAGCTGAGGAATAGGAAAAAATTAGAACGGAATACACCGAAAAACTGGTTTCATCTATGCCAAATCGTCTTAATGAAGTTATCGCTCGTCGTGGCTATCCAACTTCATATTAGAAAACAGTAGAACTAAAACAAATTTGTTATGTTTTTTTATTTTATTTTGTGTACGCAGACTTTTGCATGGTAATGAGATGAGGTTTTTTTGTAAATTGAACTCTTTTAAGTTCTGTTATTTTTTAAATAAACATTTTATAATGCATTTATATTCCTAACTACTTAAATTGAAGTTTAATTTAGAATTATTTCAAATAAATACCACTTATTTTGATACCAAAAAATCATGTTTACATTTAACTTTCGTTCTTATACGCAGACTTATGCTGCCGATTGTATGTGTTTAATTGATGAAATTAATATAAATTATGGTGCGTAATTATTTTAAATTATTAACCTTTAATGTTAGACCCCTCATTGAGGTGAATCGTAGAATAGATCTGGGGGTCAATTCTGAATTTGTGAAAAAATGAAATGATAAAAAAATTTATCATTTGCACTTCACATCAAATTATCACTTCGCTTCGTCATTTATAGCGATTCTTATTCAACTTATGAAAAATAAATTCGTAATGAAAACTGTCTGTCACTTTTGTTCCATTCTCTTCGTTTCTTGATTATTTACAACGTATATTTACAATAAAATAAACAAAAAATATGTATTTATTTTAGAGAACTTTGAAAATATTATGTTAAAAATATATCTCTATATAATTTATTAGGCATTGAAGAAGAACGAAATTGCTAAAATATTTTTATTTTTGTTCTCCTTGTTTGTGTTGGTGTTTTCTTAGTGCTGCATATTATACCATCTTATAAAAACGACTAAACGCTTTTTTAATCTAAATCAATAAATGTTTAAAAACTTTTGCTAAAATTAATTCTTTACTTGGAATTAATAAATTTGGAAAAAATTTAGTTAAATATGTGAATATGTTAAATGAAATACTTAAAAAAAAGTTTTATTAAATAATTTATGTATTTATAAACAATGCATTATTGTTTAAAGTGTATAACACTGGTTAGATATCATCGGCTATTTGTTAACGAAAAAAATTTATCGTATGAAAAAAATTTGACAGATAGTTTTCATAAAACTGGAAATTAGAATCGCTTTTTTTATGAAAAAATTGAAAAATTTTT
Organism: Metopia argyrocephala; assembly: GCA_963576795.1. Classification (NCBI taxonomy): domain Eukaryota; kingdom Metazoa; phylum Arthropoda; class Insecta; order Diptera; family Sarcophagidae; genus Metopia; species Metopia argyrocephala. The sequence continues at coordinate 89,780,837 of OY756209.1, read as the reverse complement.
TCATTTTGCTCTTTCACAGAAACAGAATCGACCCCCTGTTAAATATGTTAAAATACAATGGTATTGATGTTGCATTTATTAAAGAAACCCATTTAAGATAAAATTAAATTTGAGTTTAGATATTCTTTTTTTAGGGACAACAGCTCTCAAGGTGTTGGTATTGCTATAAGGATGATTGTTCGAGAGTTTTTCTTCCAAGCATTAAATTTCCAATTTTACTACTTAATGTTAAAATTTTAGTTAATAACTCTCCAAAAAATTTTTTATTCGGTACAGTCTATCTTCCTTGTAACTTGGATCAGTCAAATATATACAATGGGCTTTCTGAATTGGCAAGACTTTGTAATAATTATGACGGCGTTATTGTTGGAGGAGATTTTAATGCGAAAAATATTGCTTGGGGCGACTCGTGTAATAATTCAAGTGGTATTGTATTTTTCAATTGGATTCAGCATGTTTCTTTAGATTTTATTTGTTTATGCAACACTTTTCCATCCTTTCCGAAAGGATTTTCATTTCTGCATCACTTTCTTATAAGTTCACATTTACTTGATTCAACAACTCCAATTAGAAATCAATTTCGAAAATTTTGAATTTATATTGAAACCTCTTACACATTTTATTTCTTTCAAAAGCACTAACTGGGAGAAATTCAAAAACGATGTAGTTCAAAAACTCTCAATTCATATGCCTGATACTTCAAGAAATTTGTCCTATTTGGAAATAGATGAATTTGTTGACGAGTTTACTATTTTTTAACTAATTTGAATTCTGAGAAAATCAGTTCAAATAATAGAAAATTTGTTATTTCTGATAACATTAGGCATCTATTTAAAATTAAATACAATTGGCAAAAGAGGCTAAAGAAATTTTTTCGTAGGACCTGGAACCGTTTGAATCCCGCATACGCTTTATTGTCAAAGCAAATTCAGTTACTCTCTATTATTATTAAGCGACAGATAGAAATTGAACAGGCTGATTTGTTTAGCGAGAAATTAAGAAAAGTTCGCCCTGGTCCACATGCTCACAAAAATTTGTACAAAATTATAGGTTATCATAAAAATAATTTTATTAATAAATTATCAGTTAATGGTGTTTCGATAGACAATGATGATGAAAAACTGAATAAATTGAAAGAACATTTTTCGAGAATTTACAATGCAACTGGTCCAAACAGAAATGTCTCACTTGTTGAGAACAATAATAGCGAAACTGTTTCCATCGTTCCTAATAATATATGTGTTTTTAGTAATGATTTTTCAGCCATTAATATTCAGAATTGTGTTAAACTTGTCAATTTGGGTGAGTTATTAAAACTTTCAGGGAAAATTAATAACAAGAAATCTTGTGGATTTGACAACATTTAAAATTTTATAATTAGAAAGCTTCCTATTAAAGCTTTTGAATACCTTACGATTATTTTTGTTTTCATTGTATTAACAACTCTTACTTTCCAAACTCATGGAAGTTATCTAAAATAATTCCGATTTTGAAGAAGTCTAAAAATACGGATATTAATAATTTAAGGCCAATTTCATTATCCATTTTGACTCATTATCTTTATAACATTTTTATATATGATTTTCCTCATATTGGCTCTAATTCATTAACCCTAGAATACTAACCTACGTAAATTTTACGTGTAGTTTTTTTATTATTGTTGCTGCACAAGCATACAGCGGCCTAACGGTATCAAATTCCACATGTGCTTTTTTTTAATATTTATTAATTATTTATTTATAATTTAGTCAATAAACTGCTCTTAGAACGAGAAGATTAAAAGGCTATACGTATAATTTACGTGGTGTTAGTGGTAAGAGTATAATTTGTGTACGTAAAATATACGTAGCGTTAGTAATAACAACATAAGTTTGTAGAAGTTTTTTATATATTGACTGTAAAAGGAATATAAAAACCGATGAATTCCAAGCGTGGTCCCAACTGCGAAGATGTTGCGGCATTGCTAAACTCCAGTGACGTTAGTGACATCAGCGATGTTACTGATAAAGAGGAAGAAGAGGATTTTGATAGCGACGGCTGTTTCGCTGACAAAAATTGTTGTCCCACTGCAACAGGTGAAAATGACATCGAAAAAGAATTGGCAGAAGTCTTTGAGATATCACGAAAAACTCCGTATTTACCAAAAAGTAAAAAGCGACAAAAATTAAGCCGAAGAGAGGAAATAACTGTAGATAATGCAGAACAAAAGAAAACGTTATTTTAGGCAATAATAGCTACGTTTGGAATAACTTCCCACTGCGCAATGAAGGCGGTAAATACGCTTCAAAAATTATTGTGTTTATTCGGCCAGGTACGGTTATAATTAGGGGCACTGTTTGTTTTTATAAATAATATTTGCATGTTTAACCCTTTACCGCCCGACGGTACTCACAAGTACCGATACATATTTGGTAAAAAATGTAATTTATTTTACTAATAAATAAATTAACTTTTATTAATTTTAAAACTATATTTTTTAACTTTATTTAAATTAAAATCTTAAATTAATACAAATGAATAATTGTTTTTGTGTTTTATTATTATGAAAGAAGCGCGTGCCGATATGTGTGCGTACGATTGAACGGTGTACGAGAGAATAGAAAGAAAAGTTGTATTGTAACTTCAAGGTTAAATTTTGTATACGTAGCAATGGTAATAAGAATAAGAATTAAAGAATAAAAGCAGTGACAGGGTGCCACACATATTTCTATCGTTGGCTTTTTACCCAGATATAACTTTGCAATATAATTTTGTAATTTGGGAAAGTATCATATTGTCTACCGATCACAATAAGCATCTCTCAGTCATTTGAAATATATTGCTAATTATTTACTTACTTACTTAGCTGGCCATAACAACCAGTTAATGGGTTTCGGCCTGCTTCAGCACTAGTCTCTAGGCGCTTCTGCTTAGCGCGCGCCTTCTCCAGTTGGTTACACCAATCGATGAGACGGCTTCATCAACCTGGTCCTTCCAACGTAAACAGGGTCGTCCTCTACGCCGACGTCCGGTGACGTTCGCATCGAAAACTTTCTTTGCTGGAGCAGATTCCTCCATCCGAACAATGTGGCCGAGCTAGCGTAGCCGCTGGATGTTAATACGCTGGACAACATCTACATCGCCGAGGAGCTCATACAACTCATGGTTGGTTCTAATGCGAAACTCATCGCCATGCCTTAGAGGACCAAAGATCTTACGAAGAACTTTTCTCTCGAACACCCCCAGGACCGCTGCATCAGCACAAGACAGCATCCATGCTTTCGCACCATAGAGAAGCACCGGTAGAATAAGCGACTTGTAGAGTGTTAATTTCGTCGCACGAGAGAGGTCTCTATTACTAAACTGCCTACCGAGACCGTAGTAGCACCTGTTGGCCAGTGTAGCAATGGTAATAAGAATAAGAATTAAAGAATAAAAACAGTGACAAGGTGCCACATTACTCGCCGGCTAGATGAAAGCTACCGGAATCTAACTGGAAGATTAATACGTCGGCCACATCTGGTAGATTTCGTCGATACCTTTGGAGAACAGTGCTGCAGGGGGGGGGTGATCACTCGCTTGTAAGGGGATGACTGTTGTTGATGTTGGGTGATGATTGTGTTGAAGCGGATGGCCGTCAATTTGAACGTCATTAAATTGGGGTTGTAAAACTTGTGATCTTTTTCGTTGTTGATTTTCTTGTAATAAGTTGTTTTCGTCTGAGTGCTCGATAAAAGCTGACTTGAGTCTGTCGATGTTGATATTAATGTATCGATTGCCGTTTTGTATGGTAAAGAATTTTGTTGTTTTTTGAATAATTCGAAATGGGCCATCATATGGGTGTGATAGCGATGGACGTACCATATCGTTTCTTACAAAGACATGAGTGGCTGAATTTAAAGCAGGACTGACAAAAGTTTTTGGTTTTGTATGACGCGATGTGTCTGTTGGTCTAAGATTTTGCATTGCCAAGCGGAATTGTTGAACGACCTCGCTAGTTGGTTCTGATGACTTTGAATTGGTAAAAAATTCTCCGGGAATTCTTAAATTTGTCCCGTAAACGAATTCTGCGGGAGATGCATTGATATCGGGCTTAAGTACAACTCGTAGACCAAGCAAAATAGATAGTAGACTGTGAACCCATTTTGATGGATCGTTACATAGGATAGCAGCCTTGAAAACGCGGTCTATCTTTCTATAATACCATTACACTCGGGGTGATAAGGCGTCGTACGGAGATGTGAGGTACCAATTAAAGAAGTTAGTTGGGCGAAAATTGATGAATCGAATTGCCTACCTCGGTCGGATGTTATTTTTAGTGGAACACCAAATCTTGCAATCCAGTTATGCAGGGTTGCTTTCGCAACTGTTTCGGAGGTCATATCGGGCATGGGTATAGCCTCGGGCCATCTCGTGTAGCGGTCGATAATGGTTAAACAATATCGGTGGCCATCGCACAACGGGAAGGGCCAAACGATGTCGATATTGATATGTGCAAAACGCTCTTTAAGCGGTTCGTATTTTGATGCTTTCGACTTCGTATGGCGCTGAACTTTTGAACGCTGACACGCGATGCAGTTTTGCACGAATTTTGCACAATCTTTTCGTATAGCTGGCCAGATAGAACGAGATGTTACCAATTTTGTTGTTGCTCGAACGCCTGCATGAGCTAACCCGTGAACGACAGTCAATATTTGGTTACGAAACGATTTCGGAATGTATGGACGGACGTTTTTTGTCGAGGTGTCACAAATTAATTCGAATTTAGAGTCTGGAAAAGTAAAATATTTGAGTTTAAGCGAGTTAGAGATTATACCTGACTGTAGTTTTTTTGAATACGAGACAGGAGATCTGCTGTTGAATTCTGTTCACCTGCTACATGTCGACTGTCGGTAGTGAATTGACCGATGTAGTCTAGGTAGCGAGCACGTCGTGGTGATGCTTTTTCGGGTTTTTGTCGAAATGCGTAGATTAATGGTCGGTGGTCGGTTACAACAAAACAGCTTCTTCCTTCCAACATATAACGGAAGTGGCAAATGCCTTGGTATATAGCTGTCAATTCGCGATCGTAGGTGCTATATTTTTGCTGAGCGCTTGATAATCTTTTCGAATAAAATCCGAGAGGTTGAAAAGCACCGTCTACAACCTGGTGAAGCGCTGCACCAACCGCAACGTCAGAGGCATCGACATACAGCGCTAATTCAGCGTTTTTGATCGGGTGTGCCAATAAGGCGGCGTTGCTTAATTCGTCTTTGCATTCGATGAAAGCCTCGTCAGCTCCGTGAGTCCACTCTAGCACTGTGTTATCGTTTTTTATGTTACCTTTTATTAGCTCCTGCAGTTTCGCTTGGTTTGTGGAAGATTTAGGCAAAAATCTTTTATAAAAATTAAGCGTTACTATGAATCTTTTCAACTCTTTTGCAAGCGTAGGCTTAGGAAAATCACGTATCGCAGCAACTCGCTCGGGTAGTGGTCGAATGCCGTCAGCAGTTACAAGGTGGCCAAGAAACTTTAGCTCTGTTTTTCCAAATTCGCATTTATCTATATTAATAGCTAAATTATTTTCACGTAACCTTCCAAACACATCGATCAGGTCATTTCGGTGTTGTTCGACTGACGTTGAAGCCACGCAAATGTCATCCACGTATGCAAAGGCACAATCTAAACCACGTAAGACTTCGTTAATGAGCCTTTGGAAGGTCTGGGCAGTGTTGCAGAGTCCAAAGGTCATAAATTTGAACTCGTAGAGTCCAAATGGTGTTATGATGGCTGTTTTAGAGATGTCGTCCGGATATACAGGTACCTGATGGAAGGCCTTTTGAAGGTCAATTTTTGAGAAAATTTTTTTGCCGTTAAGATTGTTGGTGAAGTCAGATAAGTATGGAAGCGGATATCGGTCACGGATGGTTTGAGCGTTTAGGGAGCGATAGTCGCCACATGGTCTCCATGAGCCATTGGCTTTTTGTACCATGTGCAGTGGGCTGGACCAATTACTGCTGGAAGGTTGGCAAATACCAGCTTTTAATAAAACGTCGACCTCAGCTCGTGCTGCAGCTAACTTTTCGGGTGATGAACGTCGTGGTCGAGAGTGCACTGGTTGACCTGTAGTTTTGATTTGATGAAAAATTGTAGACTTCGTAGTTGTACCATACGGTTTAATTTTGAAAATGTCGGCACAATCACTCAAAATATCATTAAACGGATTAACTGTTTTAATTTCAGCGGCTCTTAGTTGAGAAAAGGCTATCGAAGACGAATGGTTGCCGGTCGTATTGTCGATCAGACGATTGTGACGCAAGTCAATCAATAAATTATAAAATTTTAAAAAATCTGCACCGAGTATTGGGCTTGTGACGTCTGCTACAACAAAACACCATTAAAATTTACGTTTTAAGACAAGGCTTAAGGAAATTTTCCTTTGACCGAAAACTTTTATAGGCAAACCATTTGCTGTATATAATTTTGTTGCTGTAGGCTTAATATCGACGGTTGTTGTGGTAAAGGGTACAACGGACACATCAGCATCTGTGTCTATGAGAAACGTTTGTTTAGTAATTGAATCCCTTACCTGTAGGCGGAAAATTGAGTTTTTCGTGGCATGGTATCCGCTGTCCATTGCCACGAACGCCTGGCCTCAGTCAGATTTTTGTAGGGTTGTGGTTGCTACAGCTTTAATTGAACTTCGTTTGTGGCGGCACGGACTTCTGCATTTTGTGCATTTCGGCCATACTTTTTGTGGTACCAGCACTCTTCGTTTGTTGAGGTGGAGTCGGTGTTGTTCGTTGAATTGCTTGAATTAAAATTTTGTGCGCGTGCACGTGGTTGGGATTGCATACGAATTCGAGAGCGTGCTGGGGCAGTAAACCTTTCGAATTGTTTGGTTAGGTTATGAACAGCAGTGCGTAATTCTTCGATTTCGCTAGAAACGTTTTTTGTGACGATGTTAATTTGGCTGGCTGACATGGCATCGGCAATAGAATCAGCTATTCTTGTAATTTCAGCAGCGGTACCGTTCAATGCGGTGACGACGGGTTGTACAATCTCTGGAAGTCGTTTTATCCATAAGCCTTTGAGAACGGATTCACCCAAGGTATTACCGGCTACGCGGCGCATCTCGTAAAGGAGCTCAGAGGGTTTTTTGTCGCCAAGAGGCAGTTCTAAAAGTAACCGATTGAGTCTACGTTGTTCACTGTCTGCGAAGTGGTTGATTATTTTTTCCTGAATGTATTTGTACCTGTCGTTTTGAGGCATTTCTGCAATAACCTCTTATAATTGAGAAATGACACTTGGGTCCAAAGCAGCTAAAATTGTGGCTGTCTTTTGCTTGTCACTTGAAATACCAGATGCCATGAACCAAAAATCCATGGTTGTAAACCATGATTCAATGTTCGAGATGGCCATCTTAGGCAATGGAAGGCGTGCGTATACTGCAGAGACACTGACGGCTATCGGAGATTCAGGACGTGGTTGTACATTTTCGTTTGTCGTTTTTCCAGAAAATGTTGGCTTGTCGCTGTCGTTCATTTTAATTTCGGTTACTTTTTAATTCGGTAACTCAGTAATAAAAAGGTGTTGCTGAAATATGATGCGTACGGTTATGGCCGTTAGGAATGCACTTGTTTGCTGTTATGTGCACTGACGCTTAGTGTTTGCGGTTGTGTGCACTAATATTTGTTGTTTGCCGTTATGTTTGCGGGGTCACCAATTTTGGTAAAAAATGTAATTTATTTTACCAATAAATGAATTAACTTTTATTAATTTTAAAACTATATTTTTTAACTTTATTTAAATTAAAATCTTAAATTATTACAAATGAATAATTGTTTTTGTGTTTTATTAATATGAAAGAAGCGCGTGCCGATATGTGTGCGTACGATTGAACGGTGTACGAAAGAATAGAAAGAAAAGTTGTATTGTAACTTCAAGGTTAAATTTTGTATACGTAGCAATGGTAATAAGAATAAGAATTAAAGAATAAAAGCAGTGACAGGGTGCCACACATACTTCTATCGTTGGCTTATTACCCAGATATAACTTTGCAATATAATTTTGTAATTTGGGAAAGTATCATATTGTCTACCGATCACAATAAGCATCTCTCAGTCATTTGAAATATATTGCTAATTATTTACTTACTTACTTAGCTGGCCATAACAACCCGTTAATGGGTTTCGGCCTGCTTCAGCACTAGTCTCTAGGCGCTTCTGCTTAGCGCGCGCCTTCTCCAGTTGGTTACACCAATCGATGAGACGGCTTCATCAACCTGGTCCTTCCAACGTAAACAGGGTCGTCCTCTACGCCGACGTCCGGTGACGTTCGCATCGAAAACTTTCTTTGCTGGAGCAGATTCCTCCATCCGAACAATGTGGCCGAGCTAGCGTAGCCGCTGGATGTTAATACGCTGGACAACATCTACATCGCCGAGGAGCTCATACAACTCATGGTTGGTTCTAATGCGAAACTCATCGCCATGCCTTAGAGGACCAAAGATCTTACGAAGAACTTTTCTCTCGAACACCCCCAGGACCGCTGCATCAGCACAAGACAGCATCCATGCTTTCGCACCATAGAGAAGCACCGGTAGAATAAGCGACTTGTAGAGTGTTAATTTCGTCGCACGACAGAGGTCTCTATTACTAAACTGCCTACCGAGACCGTAGTAGCACCTGTTGGCCAGTGTAGCAATGGTAATAAGAATAAGAATTAAAGAATAAAAACAGTGACAAGGTGCCACATTACTCGCCGGCTAGATGAAAGCTACCGGAATCTAACTGGAAGATTAATACGTCGGCCACATCTGGTAGATTTCGTCGATACCTTTGGAGAACAGTGCTGCAGGGGGGGGTGATCACTCGCTTGTAAGGGGATGACTGTTGTTGATGTTGGGTGATGATTGTGTTGAAGCGGATGGCCGTCAATTTGAACGTCATTAAATTGGGGTTGTAAAACTTGTGATCTTTTTCGTTGTTGATTTTCTTGTAATAAGTTGTTTTCGTCTGAGTGCTCGATAAAAGCTGACTTGAGTCTGTCGATGTTGATATTAATGTATCGATTGCCGTTTTGTATGGTAAAGAATTTTGTTGTTTTTTGAATAATTCGAAATGGGCCATCATATGGGTGTGATAGCGATGGACGTACCATATCGTTTCTTACAAAGACATGAGTGGCTGAATTTAAAGCAGGACTGACAAAAGTTTTTGGTTTTGTATGACGCGATGTGTCTGTTGGTCTAAGATTTTGCATTGCCAAGCGGAATTGTTGAACGACCTCGCTGGTTGGTTCTGATGACTTTGAATTGGTAAAAAATTCTCCGGGAATTCTTAAATTTGTCCCGTAAACGAATTCTGCGGGAGATGCATTGATATCGGGCTTAAGTACAACTCGTAGACCAAGCAAAATAGATAGTAGACTGTGAACCCATTTTGATGGATCGTTACATAGGATAGCAGCCTTGAAAACGCGGTCTATCTTTCTATAATACCATTACACTCGGGGTGATAAGGCGTCGTACGGAGATGTGAGGTACCAATTAAAGAAGTTAGTTGGGCGAAAATTGATGAATCGAATTGCCTACCTCGGTCGGATGTTATTTTTAGTGGAACACCAAATCTTGCAATCCAGTTATGCAGGATTGCTTTCGCAACTGTTTCGGAGGTCATATCGGGCATGGGTATAGCCTCGGGCCATCTCGTGTAGCGGTCGATAATGGTTAAACAATATCGGTGGCCATCGCACAACGGGAAGGGCCAAACGATGTCGATATTGATATGTGCAAAACGCTCTTTAAGCGGTTCGTATTTTGATGCTTTCGACTTCGTATGGCGCTGAACTTTTGAACGCTGACACGCGATGCAGTTTTGCACGAATTTTGCACAATCTTTTCGTATAGCTGGCCAGATAGAACGAGATGTTACCAATTTTGTTGTTGCTCGAACGCCTGCATGAGCTAACCCGTGAACGACAGTCAATATTTGGTTACGAAACGATTTCGGAATGTATGGACGGACGTTTTTTGTCAAGTGTCACAAATTAATTCGAATTTAGAGTCTGGAAAAGTAAAATATTTGAGTTTAAGCGAGTTAGAGATTATACCTGACTGTAGTTTTTTTGAATACGAGACAGGAGATCTGCTGTTGAATTCTGTTCACCTGCTACATGTCGACTGTCGGTAGTGAATTGACCGATGTAGTCTAGGTAGCGATCACGTCGTGGTGATGCTTTTTCGGGTTTTTGTCGAAATGCGTAGATTAATGGTCGGTGGTCGGTTACAACAAAACAGCTTCTTCCTTCCAACATATAACGGAAGTGGCAAATGCCTTGGTATATAGCTGTCAATTCGCGATCGTAGGTGCTATATTTTTGCTGAGCGCTTGATAATCTTTTCGAATAAAATCCGAGAGGTTGAAAAGCACCGTCTACAACCTGGTGAAGCGCTGCACCAACCGCAACGTCAGAGGCATCGACATACAGCGCTAATTCAGCGTTTTTGATCGGGTGTGCCAATAAGGCGGCGTTGCTTAATTCGTCTTTGCATTCGATGAAAGCCTCGTCAGCTCCGTGAGTCCACTCTAGCACTGTGTTATCGTTTTTTATGTTACCTTTTATTAGCTCCTGCAGTTTCGCTTGGTTTGTGGAAGATTTAGGCAAAAATCTTTTATAAAAATTAAGCGTTACTATGAATCTTTTCAACTCTTTTGCAAGCGTAGGCTTAGGAAAATCACGTATCGCAGCAACTCGCTCGGGTAGTGGTCGAATGCCGTCAGCAGTTACAAGGTGGCCAAGAAACTTTAGCTCTGTTTTTCCAAATTCGCATTTATCTATATTAATAGCTAAATTATTTTCACGTAACCTTCCAAACACATCGATCAGGTCATTTCGGTGTTGTTCGACTGACGTTGAAGCCACGCAAATGTCATCCACGTATGCAAAGGCACAATCTAAACCACGTAAGACTTCGTTAATGAGCCTTTGGAAGGTCTGGGCAGTGTTGCAGAGTCCAAAGGTCATAAATTTGAACTCGTAGAGTCCAAATGGTGTTATGATGGCTGTTTTAGAGATGTCGTCCGGATATACAGGTACCTGATGGAAGGCCTTTTGAAGGTCAATTTTTGAGAAAATTTTTTTGCCGTTAAGATTGTTGGTGAAGTCAGATAAGTATGGAAGCGGATATCGGTCACGGATGGTTTGAGCGTTTAGGGAGCGATAGTCGCCACATGGTCTCCATGAGCCATTGGCTTTTTGTACCATGTGCAGTGGGCTGGACCAATTACTGCTGGAAGGTTGGCAAATACCAGCTTTTAATAAAACGTCGACCTCAGCTCGTGCTGCAGCTAACTTTTCGGGTGATGAACGTCGTGGTCGAGAGTGCACTGGTTGACCTGTAGTTTTGATTTGATGAAAAATTGTAGACTTCGTAGTTGTACCATACGGTTTAATTTTGAAAATGTCGGCACAATCACTCAAAATATCATTAAACGGATTAACTGTTTTAATTTCAGCGGCTCTTAGTTGAGAAAAGGCTATCGAAGACGAATGGTTGCCGGTCGTATTGTCGATCAGACGATTGTGACGCAAGTCAATCAATAAATTATAAAATTTTAAAAAATCTGCACCGAGTATTGGGCTTGTGACGTCTGCTACAACAAAACACCATTAAAATTTACGTTTTAAGACAAGGCTTAAGGAAATTTTCCTTTGACCGAAAACTTTTATAGGCAAACCATTTGCTGTATATAATTTTGTTGCTGTAGGCTTAATATCGACGGTTGTTGTGGTAAAGGGTACAACGGACACATCAGCATCTGTGTCTATGAGAAACGTTTGTTTAGTAATTGAATCCCTTACCTGTAGGCGGAAAATTGAGTTTTTCGTGGCATGGTATCCGCTGTCCATTGCCACGAACGCCTGGCCTCAGTCAGATTTTTGTAGGGTTGTGGTTGCTACAGCTTTAATTGAACTTCGTTTGTGGCGGCACGGACTTCTGCATTTTGTGCATTTCGGCCATACTTTTTGTGGTACCAGCACTCTTCGTTTGTTGAGGTGGAGTCGGTGTTGTTCGTTGAATTGCTTGAATTAAAATTTTGTGCGCGTGCACGTGGTTGGGATTGCATACGAATTCGAGAGCGTGATGGGGCAGTAAACCTTTCGAATTGTTTGGTTAGGTTATGAACAGCAGTGCGTAATTCTTCGATTTCGCTAGAAACGTTTTTTGTGACGATGTTAATTTGGCTGGCTGACATGGCATCGGCAATAGAATCAGCTATTCTTGTAATTTCAGCAGCGGTACCGTTCAATGCGGTGACGACGGGTTGTACAATCTCTGGAAGTCGTTTTATCCATAAGCCTTTGAGAACGGATTCACCCAAGGTATTACCGGCTACGCGGCGCATCTCGTAAAGGAGCTCAGAGGGTTTTTTGTCGCCAAGAGGCAGTTCTAAAAGTAACCGATTGAGTCTACGTTGTTCACTGTCTGCGAAGTGGTTGATTATTTTTTCCTGAATGTATTTGTACCTGTCGTTTTGAGGCATTTCTGCAATAACCTCTTATAATTGAGAAATGACACTTGGGTCCAAAGCAGCTAAAATTGTGGCTGTCTTTTGCTTGTCACTTGAAATACCAGATGCCATGAACCAAAAATCCATGGTTGTAAACCATGATTCAATGTTCGAGATGGCCATCTTAGGCAATGGAAGGCGTGCGTATACTGCAGAGACACTGACGGCTATCGGAGATTCAGGACGTGGTTGTACATTTTCGTTTGTCGTTTTTCCAGAAAATGTTGGCTTGTCGCTGTCGTTCATTTTAATTTCGGTTACTTTTTAATTCGGTAACTCAGTAATAAAAACGTGTTGCTGAAATATGATGCGTACGGTTATGGCCGTTAGGAATGCACTTGTTTGCTGTTATGTGCACTGACGCTTAGTGTTTGCGGTTGTGTGCACTAATATTTGTTGTTTGCCGTTATGTTTGCGGGGTCACCAATTTTGGTAAAAAATGTAATTTATTTTACCAATAAATGAATTAACTTTTATTAATTTTAAAACTATATTTTTTAACTTTATTTAAATTAAAATCTTAAATTATTACAAATGAATAATTGTTTTTGTGTTTTATTAATATGAAAGAAGCGCGTGCCGATATGTGTGCGTACGATTGAACGGTGTACGAAAGAATAGAAAGAAAAGTTGTATTGTAACTTCAAGGTTAAATTTTGTATACGTAGCAATGGTAATAAGAATAAGAATTAAAGAATAAAAGCAGTGACAGGGTGCCACACATACTTCTATCGTTGGCTTATTACCCAGATATAACTTTGCAATATAATTTTGTAATTTGGGAAAGTATCATATTGTCTACCGATCACAATAAGCATCTCTCAGTCATTTGAAATATATTGCTAATTATTTACTTACTTACTTAGCTGGCCATAACAACCCGTTAATGGGTTTCGGCCTGCTTCAGCACTAGTCTCTAGGCGCTTCTGCTTAGCGCGCGCCTTCTCCAGTTGGTTACACCAATCGATGACACGGCTCCATCTACCTGGTCTTTCCAACGTAAACATGGACGTCCTCTACGCCGACGTCCAGTGACCTTCGCATCGAAAACCTTTTTCGCTGGAGCAGATTCTTCCATCCGAACAACATGGCCGAGCCAGCGCAGCCGCTGGATGTTAATACACTGGACAACATCTACATCGCCGAGGAGCTCATACAACTCATGGTTGGTTCTAATGCGAAACTCATCGCCATGCCTTAGAGGACCAAAGGTCTTACGAAGAACTTTTCTCTCGAACACCCCCAGGACCGCTGCATCAGCACAAGACAGCATCCATGCTTCCGCACCATAGAGAAGCACCGGTAGAATAAGCGACTTGTAGAGTGTTAATTTCGTCGCACGAGAGAGGTCTCTATTACTAAACTGCCTACCGAGACCGTAGTAGCACCTGTTGGCCAGTGAGATTCTTCGCCTGATCTCTAGACTGACATCATTCTTGCTGGTAATGGCGGTGCCAAGGTAGATGAACTCCTTAACCACATCGAATGTATAGTTGCCGGCTGTAACCTGGGAGCCGATACGTTCAACATCCCTACTCGTCGACAACATGTACTTCGCCTTGCTCTCATTTACCGCCAGACGCATTTTTGCAGACTCACGTTCAATAGCATTAAGGTCTGGGGTGACATCTCGCTTGGTATGCCCAATGATGTCTATGTCTTCTGCATACGCAAGGAGCTGGACACTTTTATTAAAAATAGTGCCATTACGATGTACACCCGCCTTTCGCAAAACACTCTCCATGAAGAGGTCACAGGATAAGGGATCGCCCTGTCTGAAACCTCGCATGGTATTAAAAGGTTCGAAGAGGTCTTTTCCAATCTTGACAGAGCTGCAGGAGTTGCTCAACGTCATTCTGCACATTCTTGTCAGCTTTGCAGGAATACCGAGCTCAGACATTGCGGCATATACGCGATCCCTTATCGGGCTATCGAACGCTGCCTTATAGTCGACAAAGAGGTGGTGTGTGTCGACTTGACTTTCATGGGTCTTCTCCAGGACTTGGCGCAGTGTGAATATCTGGTCAATGGTGGACTTACCAGGTCTGAAGCCGCTCTGATAAGGTCCAATCAGTGAGATAGCGAATGGCTTCAGTCGTTCGCACAATACGCTCGTAAGAACCTTATATGCGATAGGGAGAAGGCTTATACCCCTGAAGTTGGTGCATATTGTGGGGTCTCCCTTTTTCAGAATCGGACAGAGGGCACTGAGATTCCAATCATTGGGCATACTTTCTTCCAGCCATATTCTGCAAATGTGCTGGTGCATGCACTTAACCAGCTCATCGCCTCCATACTTGAAGAGTTCAGCTGGCAGACCGTCAGGTCCGGCTGCTTTGTTGTTCTTCAGTCGCCATATGGCAACCTTGACCTGTTTATGGCTGGAGGACGGGATCACAACGTCATCATTGATTGGGTCCGGCACAGCATCTCTAGCAGTGGAATTTGTATCATCATCGCCTTGCTGTAGATTACAGAAATGCCGTCTCCATAATCTCAGTGCACCATGTGCATCTGTAACCAGATTACCATGTTCGTCTCTGCGGTAGGTTGCTCCACGTTTAAAACCAGTAGTAAGACACCTTATATTTTTGTAAAAATTTCGAGCATCATTTCTACTCCTGCACATCTCGATTTCCTCACGATCACGCCTTTTTTGCTCTCTTTTCTTCTTTCTGAATAGGCGTCTCTCTTCCTTCCTCTTCTCTCTGTACACCCCCACCGTTGCTCTTGTAGTGGTGGACTGCAATGTTCGTCTATAGGCAGCGTCCTTTGCTGCAGTGGCCTCACGACACTCTTCATCGTACCATTGGTTTCTGCGGGGAGGACGCTCAAAACCAAGTACTGTTTCGGCAGCGCTGCGTAGAGAGTGAGAGATGTGAGACCACTGTCCATCAATACTTTCGAGAGAGAATGGGATACAATGGAGGTCGTTAGAAAGATGATCGGAAAACGACCTGGCTGTCTCTTGTGATCGCAGCTTTTTGATGTCCAGCTTCCCTTGAACACTAGAACGTGTCGTATTCACTGCGCATATGCGCAGTCGCATCTTGGCTGCGACAAGATAATGGTCCGAGTCGACATTTGGACCTCTAAATGTGCGCACGTCTAGTATACTGGATGCATGCCTTCCATCAATCACCATGTGATCGATCTGGTTGTTAGTTGATCAATCGGGAGAGCGCCAGGTGGCCTTATGGATATCGAGATGCTGGAACCTGGTGCTGCAAACTACCATGTTTCGTGCCGCGGCGAAATCGATCAGTCTCATGCCGTTCGGCGAAGTGGAATTATGGAGACTGAACTGCCCGACAGTGGGGCCAAAGATACCTTCACGTCCAACTTTCGCATTGAAATCGCCGAGGACAATTTTGGCGTCATGTGCCGAACACTTATCGTATACATCCTCGAGCTTTGCGTAGAAAGCATCTTTGACCGCATCATCCTTTCCTTACGGCGGTACGTGCACGCAAATAAGGCTGATGTAAAAGTTCGCCTTCATCCGGATCGTAGCTCTCCTTTCGTTCACGGGGGTGAACTCTGAGACAAGATGGCGAAGTCTTTTACTAACTACGAATCCGCAGCCAAATTCGCGCTATTCTCATGGCAGCTGTAGTAGATGTCACATGTAGCTTGCCTCGTACAACCTTGTCCAATCCATCGCATTTCCTGGATGGCGGTGATGTCAGCCCTATATTTCTTGAGAGCATCCGCCAACTCTCTTTTGCTGAAGTTTTCATTGAATTATCGTTTTTACGTGGTGGGTTTCAAGCCCTACGCACAAGCCAAATTTAAAGTCCAGGGGATTGGACAATCGCCGCATACATTAGTTAACAAGCTAGCGGGTGCTAGAATGTTATCCAGGAGTGCCACGAGGAGGCTGTATGTCGACTTGAATACAACGGGAACAAGGATCGTTCTGGAGGCCGCCAGGTTGACCCCAATCAGAGACTTTGCCTTGTCCGAAGTATCCCATCCATCCCAATAAATTGCTAATAAAGTTAGTTTTTTTTGCACAGTTCTAGCGTTTACCCGTGCTTGTGAAGTTTGAATTTTTAGCACAATTAAAACTTTTTATAAAATAGAAATAGTGCGCATTTTAAGCTTTTATATTGTGAAATATATAGTCTAATAAGTATATAAACTGTTTTAAGACTGACATGATTAGTATTTTGTTATTTATGTTTATTTTCTTAACGTGGACTGGTAAGTACCGTTGGTCAATAAACGCACTTGTTATAAAAAAATTTATATAAAATACTTCCAAGTTTGAAAAACTATTGGGCTGCGAGCGAAGATTTGGCAACACCTATAGTAAGCAGAACTGTGAGTCGCAATAGGTTTGAGATGATGCTGAAATGTTTACATGGCAATGGTAATACTTTGATCCCAAAAAACAACAGTTTGAATCAAAGATTTGAAGAAGAAAATGAATGGGGCAAAAATAAAATAATTTACTTAGATAACTATTTTACTTCTATACCATACATAATTGGCCATTACAACCTTGTGTCATTGTTACGGCCTAGCTTCTATACCGCTTTTGGAAAAACTACAGACCGAAAAAATGTTAGCTTGTGGCACAATTCGTCCGAATAGAAAATTTACTCCTCAAAATTTTAAGCCTGATAAGAAAATGAAAAGAAGCGATTGGGACTTGAGATTATCTAACACTGGTATCTGTGACTATAAATGGATTGACAAAAAATCTATTTACTTAAGAACGAACTTCTATGGTAGTGAGTCTATAACTGTGTCTAGACGAGATCATAAAGACGAACAGAATGAAGTAAATTGCCCAGTGGTTGTTAAAGATTATAATACCTACATGGGTACAATGGACCGCGCAGTTCAACTACTTTCTTTCTGGTCGCACAGAATATTCTGGGCTCTTGTTAAGATAGCATTTGTCAATTCTTTTATTGTCTTTTGTCATCTCAGCATACACAGTCATTCTTACTTGACTATAGACGATCAGTTGCACAAGGACTTATGACATTTATAAAACTTTCTGTTAAAAAACGAATTCCTGTAATGAATAATACAATCTCTTAAAGAAATAAGGAATCTGTTACAGCAGAAGTAAGATTGGTTAACCTAGGTGTACACTAGCCTAAGTTCGTACAAACTCGAGGAAGATGTAAGCATTGCAGGATTAGAAAAATCTAGTCCAAGTGTGCGGTGTTTTTTTGTGTTGCAATGACAAAAAAATTTTCTTTACTGAATACCATGGTATTAATTAGCTAAATATATTCGTTCTTACTTTTCTTTGCACACACATTGCAGTTTTAACATATCTAATATGATTTAATTCTTTTTTTATATAAGACATGGAATAAAATAACAAATGTTTAATAATAATCTCAATTTGTTTCTAAAAAAATATTAGCAAAACTAGGTTCTAGTTACCCTACGGTACTTCTAAGTACCAGGACTATTCTATGTCCTTCCCAGTATGGCAGAAATATGAAACATATTTTTTGAGATCCAAATGTGTCTAAGATAAAAATTCTATAAAAAAATTAAAAATTTTTTACCATAAAGAGTCTTGGGCAGTAAAGGGTTAACTAGCGCCAACGATGATAACAAAGGAGGCTATAGGAGCCAAAAGATATATTTAATTTATTCATGACAGAAGATATTTTGAATACAATTTTGAAGCTTACGAATTCTAAAATTACTCAACTTTGACAGAAATGATTGGGAAACTGGAGTACTACGGGGTAAGAAATAGAGATTTGGAATTATTTAAAAGCTATTTGACAAATAGACAGCAATATGTGCAGGTAAATTGCAGTTCAAGCTCAATGAGTAGGGTTGAATCGGGAGTGCCTCAAGGTAGTGTTTTAGGTCCTTTATTTTTTAATCTTTATCTTAATGATATTAACAATCTCGAACTTAATGGGAAAGTTGTTATGTATGAGGATGACTTATGCATTCTTTACCCTTACAACCAATATCTAGTTTTTAAAACGTTTGCTGAGCGTGATGCAGTTTTAATTTTTGAATATGCGAGATTAAACAAATTAGTATTAAATCCTAGCAAAACCAAATTTGTTACATTTAAACCACGTCCTAATAGTCTGTACAATAGGAATTCAATCATGATTGATGGAAAGGAAATTGAGGAAGTTGATTCTGTTAAATATTTAAGAGTTCATATTCAGAATAATTTGTCATGGCATCTTCACTTACAGTATCTACAACGCAAAATTTCACCAGCTTTGGGAATATTATATAAATTAAGGCATAAACTAGATAAAGAAACTAAATTTTTAATTTTTCAGAGTCTTATACAGAGTCACCTCAACTACATAACACTGATATATGGTTCCAAACGTAATGCTGATCTAAAATCCTTGCAAATTCTACAAAATAAAGCATTAAAAGTAGTTTTCAATCTTCCACTTTCAATTTCCACAATATCGCTTTACAAAGATTTCGCTCGAAATGTGTTACCTTATTATGGAATTTTTAAATTACAATTGTTGCTTTATGTCTTTAAAGTACTGCGCAATATTGGTCATCACACAATCTCTTTCCACATGAATCAACGTATTTTCAATACAAGAAATAATAGTAACTTGCGTGTATCAAGATGTCGTCTTGAAACCACCAAGCAAAGAATAGAATATATTGGTACTAAAGAATTTAATAGTTTACCTCAATATTTAAAAGATTGCTTGACAATATCGTCATTTAAAAGAAGTTTAAAGAATTATCTTTTCCAAAATATTGAAATGCTTTTGCTATAAATTGTGTTGTTGTTGTTTTTTTATATATCTTTTATCATTATTAAAATATGAAATATATATATAAATACATATATTTTCTTTTTTTTTTCTTTTTGTTTAAGTACAGTAAAATTGTATATTTTTTATTACCTATAATAGTATAAAATTTAATTTTGCCAACTTGTCTCAATAAGGCCCTACGGGCGAAAAAAAAAATATAAATTACAAAAAGCTACCATTTCAGATACAAATTTGGTTGTTATAAGTTTATTGTTTTTG
Source organism: Metopia argyrocephala (assembly GCA_963576795.1). Classification (NCBI taxonomy): domain Eukaryota; kingdom Metazoa; phylum Arthropoda; class Insecta; order Diptera; family Sarcophagidae; genus Metopia; species Metopia argyrocephala. The sequence continues at coordinate 89,761,291 of OY756209.1, read as the reverse complement.
TCTGGAATTTTAAAAAATAATAATCTGACTGCAAACCTCTCATTCGACACTTCTTATTCGGGAGACAGAAAGAGGGCCACAATGAGTAAAGATAGTTTCAAATTCTTATTAAACGCACTTCGATTTGACGACCACACTACGAGAGAAGAGCGTAAGAAAAAGACCTCATTTGCTCCAATTTAGAAAATTTGGGATAATTTTATAGACAAATGCGAAATAAATTTTAAGCTTGGATCTTATATTACAATAGATGAGCAGCTGGTTGGCTTTCGTGGTAGATGCCCATTTAAAATGTAATCCCAAATAAAATGAAAAAAATTACTGAAATAACCACAATAATTAAGGCACCTTAGAAAAAATTCCATAGCATGTAAAATTTACGTGGCGTTAGTGTTAAAGTATTATTAAATAACTATTTATTAATATTTTCGGCCAAAAAAGTTTGTATTTTAACTGTCCAATATTTATTTTCAAGCTACTTAGGCCCAAATTTTCTCATATAAATAAAACCAAGTTTATTTTATGTTTCCCGACGTTTCGTGAATTTTATGTTCACTTTATCAAGGGAGTCGTCTATTTAAATTCATAATATATATTTTTAATTGGAAATAGATAAATACTACATATAATATAAATACTTACATATAGTTTAGTTTACATATAAACACATTGATATTACACTGAAAACTTCTTAAACCGTGTAGGTTATACCTTTGCACAATACAAGAAAGTAAGCTTACAAAGTATCACAAATTGTTTTGTATCTAATACTACAGCTGTTGAAATGTTTACATTAATATACATACATATTCTTAAAAAAAAAAAAATTAACTTCATAATACAACAATAATAAAGTTTCTGAGATGATAATTGCTTGTTCTAATTTATTGCCAGTTTATAATTAGCGCTCAAATTGTCTGTGTCCTCTCTGATGTTCATAGTCCTATGTATTTTTTGCTGTATTCTTAAGCTCTCTGTTATAAATCTCTTTTTTGTATTATTTATTTTGTCCAGTATTCTTATCTCTTCAAAGTTAGGTTTATGTTTTGTTTTTATAATATGTTGAGACAATGCAGTACTCTCTTTGTTTTTATTTATGTCTGATATATGTTCTTTTACTCTCGCCTCCAAAATTCTCTTAGTAGTTCCAATGTAAACAAGATCACAGTTGTTGTTATCATCTCCTTTACAAGGGATTTCGTAAACCACATTATTTTGTTGAAGAATTTTTATCGGTGTTTTTGTTTTTGTAAAAACAGCATTTAATGTTTTGTTGGATTTGTAGGCAAAATTAATGTTGTTATTGTCCAAAGTGTATCTTATATTTTTGTTGTCTGTGAGACCTGGTATATATTTAACACTACAGAACAGTTTGTTATTATTAGGGTGGTCCTGTTTATTGTTATCTGTGGGTTTATATGTGTTAATTAGGGAGCGGATAATTCTCATGGGAAAGCCATTGTCGTATAATATATTGGTGATTTTTTCTATGTTCTGTCGATGGAATTTTTTGTCACTAATAGTTAGAACTCTGTTTATAAAGTTACTTGCCGTGTTCAAAATTTGTGATCTGGGTTGTGTAGAGTTAAAATGAGGAGATGATAACAACAACTGTGATCTTGTTTACATTGGAACTACTAAGAGAATTTTGGAGGCGAGAGTAAAAGAACATATATCAGACATAAATAAAAACAAAGAGAGTACTGCATTGTCTCAACATATTATAAAAACAAAACATAAACCTAACTTTGAAGAGATAAGAATACTGGACAAAATAAATAATACAAAAAAGAGATTTATAACAGAGAGCTTAAGAATACAGCAAAAAATACATAGGACTATGAACATCAGAGAGGACACAGACAATTTGAGCGCTAATTATAAACTGGCAATAAAATAGAACAAGCAATTATCATCTCAGAAACTTTATTATTGTTGTATTATGAAGTTAATTTTTTTTTTTTAAGAATATGTATGTATATTAATGTAAACATTTCAACAGCTGTAGTATTAGATACAAAACAATTTGTGATACTTTGTAAGCTTACTTTCTTGTATTGTGCAAAGGTATAACCTACACGGTTTAAGAAGTTTTCAGTGTAATATCAATGTGTTTATATGTAAACTAAACTATATGTAAGTATTTATATTATATGTAGTATTTATCTATTTCCAATTAAAAATATATATTATGAATTTAAATAGACGACTCCCTTGATAAAGTGAACATAAAATTCACGAAACGTCGGGAAACATAAAATAAACTTGGTTTTATTTATATGAGAAAATTTGGGCCTAAGTAGCTTGAAAATAAATATTGGACAGTTAAATTATTAAATAACGTTAGTATTCTATTATTATTATTATCTGGTTTAGACCCAGCACAAATGCAAGACACTGCGACCCATAAGATCTATTGTGTCCCTTTGAGTCTACTGTTTGTTTAACAGCAGGGCTCCGGACCAATATAAGGCGTCGCAGATCCCCTCCTAGCTAATGCATCCGCTTCCTCGTTCCCGCTTATACCACAGTGTCCAGGTACCCAGAACAGCTGCACCCTGTTTCTAAGCGATAATTTTTGCAACGTGTCGTAGCAATGTTTGACAAGTCTAGATGTCATACGATGAGAGTCAAGCGCCTTTAAGGCAGCCTGACTATCTGAAAATATATTAATTGTCTTGCCCTTGAGCCCGATATCCAGGTTAATCTCAGCACATTCGGTTATGGCCAGGATTTCAGCCTGAAAAACACTCAATAACTTCCCTAGTGGAATTGACAGGTTTCGATTGGGTCCATAGACGCCAGCCCCTACTCCACTGTCCATTTTGGAACCATCAGTATACCAGTTTAGATCAGACTCACTCCGAGCCAAACACCCAGTAGACCAAAATTCCCGGTCCGGTACGTCAACCTTAAATCTCCTGCCAAAGCAAAGTTCCAAAGGCATGGTATCCAAGACCGAAATTGGATTCCTGACCACCTTGTGAAGAATGGCCAGGTGCCTTGACTCATTTCGAGGTGTTCTTACGAACAGTCTTGCCGCCGAACACGCGGCCACCCTCATCACATAAATATTCTTTGTAGGAGAGCCGGAAAAATTCCATCTCTGCCCGGAGCCTTATAGGGTTTAAAGGAGCCAATAGCCCACAAAACCCTGTCCGGAGTAAATATTGTACTCGCGAGACTTGTGACCCTTCTGGTAACACGCACAGGTGCGGGAATATCCCAGCACTCGCGTACAGGTGCCACCTCTCGGGAACCAGGAAAGTGCGTTCCCATCAAGAGATCCAAGGTTTGCCTTCTAGACTGAGTGTACCCTCCGGTACCTGTACTAAGGGACCCTATGCCATTAGAATGATCTATGGTGAGAGACTTTTGAAGGCGGGCCAATGCCGGTAAGCCCTCAATGGACTGACAAAATCCCCTCCACGTCTCCCTTTTAGACCTTCTAATCTCCTTATTGTACTCAGTGAGACTAACCCTATAAACCTGCCAATCACCTGTGCGCTTGGCCCTATTAAAGTTCCTCCTTACGGTTTTCCTCAGCTTTGACAAAGTGTCATTCCACCAAGGCACCTTACGAACAATAGAATGGTCACTATGACGCACACTAATGTCCAAAGAGGATGTTAATGTCAACTGTAGCTGATTTACCTCCAGATATAGTTCATCAACAGACTCTATAGAATCTGGCAGCCAGTCAACTTCTTTAGCCCCATTTTCTCTGAAGCAGGTCCAATTTACCTTCCTAGAGACTATTGGCCTATCATCGGTTCTAGCAACGCTAACCAGATCAAATCTAATATGCATATGATCGGATAAGGATACTTCGTCTGACACATGCCAGTCCCTCACAAGATTAGACGTGAATGTATCACACAACGTAATATCCAATACCTCCGACCTTATGGCGTTAACAAATGTAGGTCTGCTGCCCCTATTGGCCACAGCCACATTATTGCTAACCAGAAAGTTGCGAAGGTAATCACCCGTATCGTTGTTGTCCGTGCTGCCCCATACCATATGATGAGCATTCGCATCACATCCAATTACGAAGTGGTGGTTCTTCTCCCGATAGTACCTGATGAAATTTTGGACTTCCAAGGGTGGTACACATTCCATATCCCCTGGGAAATAAGCAGAGGCGCATATTACCTCCCTTATACCAACATCAGTAATAAGTTTGACGCTAACAGCCACCAGGTCCCTAGTAATGAACTCTGTAATGGGAAAGAAGGTGAATTTGGAATTTACCAAAATAGCGGCCCGGAGCCTCTCCCCATCCGCATACACCAACTTACACGTTGTTGAGTTCACGCGGCGCTACAAATTTTATGAGCAACAAGTTAATATTAAAACACTTTACTTTGCTTAGATATGCACGTTTTGTTTTTTATTTAATATTAAATTCACCGCTTTAAAACAATTTGTGTTTACAATACCACGTTAGAATAAGAACTACTAATAATATATTTGATTTATATTTTTGATTGTGTTAAGATGTAAAAATAACAAGACACTACCGTTATTCAGCAGAACAGTAATAAAATCAGTACATAGTACATAATAAAATATTTTTATGTAAATAAGGACAACGGTATAATAAAAGAAATAGAAATTAAAGAATTTATGTTTTCATGTAAACAATAAGTTAAATAAAATTACAGTGGCGGCGGTAACATTCCCCCCATCGTAAGCGAGTTAGGAGTCCATGAGCTTGCCATCTTTTATACCGACGTCTAACACTGCGATTTTTGCTACCGGCCTCTCATAAGTGCTGGTACTAGTTCTGACAGTGACTCGACGAACTTGACCGTCCTTTGCAGGAAATATTTCAGTTACAATACCCTTGGGCCAACTATTTCGGGGAAGCGTATCATCGACTATGATGACTATATCTCCTACTGATGGAGGTTTTACTTTGTCGAACCATTTGTTGCGTCGTACTAAACTTGGAGCATATTCTCGCACCCATCTTCGCCAGAAATGATTAGCAAACTTTTGCGTTTGATGCCACCGGTGTCGAAGGTCATGATCGTGCTCTACTAAAGGCTTATTGCCTGCAGCAGATCCTAGAAGGAGATGATTTGGAGTTAAGGGATCGTCCTCACATGATTCCAGAGACACAAACGTTAGTGGGCGAGAATTTATGATAAACTCAATTTCGTATAGGGCACATCTTAAAGTTTCGTCGTTAAATTTATATGCAGGATACATAGCGTAGAGAATCGACTTAATTGTTCTTACTAGTCTCTCCCATGCACCGCCCATATGTGGAGCAGCTGGAGGATTGAACCACCATTTAATATCGTCGAATTTGGAAGATACTTGTCGTATATTTAAATTTTCTTCACGTACGATTTTTTCCACAGCTTTAAAATTAGTACCATTGTCTGTATAAATTTCCTTCGGAGTGCCACGACGACTGATGAAATTTTGAATGCACATGATACACGAGCTGGTGTCTAAACTGTGAGCCACTTCAATATGTATCGCTCGGACGGTTAGACACGTAAACAATACACCCCATCTTTTTTCTTTGCGTCTGCCAACGGTTACGTGCAAAGGGCCAAAAAAGTCGATACCGATGTAAGTAAATGGACGTTCAAAACTTGCTAGCCTAGCTGGCGGCAAACAGGCCATTTGTGGTAATCGAGGAACAGCTGCTTTATTCTTACAATATTGGCACTTTCTTCTAACAAGCTTGTACAGAACTCTCAATTTAGGGATGTAAAAATACGATTTTATTCTGCAAATTACTGCTTCATGCATACAATGGTGAAAACTTTCATGATAATATCGAACCACAAGAAAAGTAATATAATGGCTATGGGGTAAAATAATTGCCTGATTACAGCTCAACATGCTCGCTCTACCACAAGCCCGCATTACACCATCATTGTCCAGAAATACATTAAATTGCTTCAATTTGCTGCTTTTGTCAATTTGCTTATTGTTTTTTAAACTCGAAACCTCTTCAGAAAATTCGCTGAGTTGAGCGTACTTAAATAAAATATTTTTTGATCTACGGGTACATTCAAATATCATATCTTCTTTTATCTTGTAACCTTTGGCTACAGATTTTATTTTTTCAATATAAAATAGAAATTGCGCTAGGGCTCTATAAAGTCGTCTCCAACTCGAAAAATATTCAACATTTATAGTGAAACATTTTGAAAAATCAATGTGTAAAAATCGATTACGTACCTCTTCGTTGTCAGGGCTTCCCAGGTCTGAGCATTTTGGCCATTTACATTTGCTCCATTTTAGAAACTCGGGCCCTTTGGTCTACATAGTATTGTCAGTTGTTCCTTTTTTTGTTGCAAAATCAGCTGGATTTAATTTTGATGGCACCCAATTCCATTGGGTAACGTTAGTTGACTCTAAGATTTCACCGACTCTATACATTACAAACGCTTTGAAGTTTTTAGGATCCATGGACAACCATTTTAGTACCGTTTTAGAATCTGACCAGAAGAAACACTCAGAACAATGGAGTCGGGTAGCATTTTGAATTTTTGTGGCTAAACGGGTACCTACTAAAGCTGCTTGCAATTCTAATCTGGGTATTGATATAGGCTTTAGAGGAGCAACCTTAGATTTGGCTGCCACAATGGATACGTCAACATCATTTTCGTATTGAACTCTAAAGTAGCTTACTGCTGCATACGCATTTTCACTTGCATCAACAAACGTATGTAACTGGACCAAAATCGTCTTTTTTAGAAGCCTAGAGTAACATCTTGGTATAATTATTGAAGATATTTTACTTAAATTAGAGAGCCACGAATGCCATTTCACGCAGAGCTCTTTGTTTAGTTCTTCATCCCATTTTGTGCCTGAGCGCCAAATATCTTGCAGTAAAATTTTCAGGTCAATCGTCAAATGTGAGACAAATCCAAGTGGATCAAATATAGACATTAAGACTTGGAGGACTTCTCTTTTGGTAGGAATGACATTCGCTTGGAACACATCTCTTTTAAGCCTCGAGAATTTTGAATTATACTGAAAAACATCATTATTGGATTCCCAATACATACCGAGAATTTTCTCTACAGCTTTAAATAAATTTCTTGCGGCTGACTCGTCATCACATAAATGTTGCCTTACAAAAGGAGAATTCGTAGCCCAATTTCTCATGTGAAAACCTCCAGTAGCGTGAATCATTTTAACGTTTGTAGCCAATTCAAGAGCCAGAGTCGACGCTGTCGATGAAATCATCCATATAGTGGTAGCTGGTGATTGCTTTATAGGCTCGGGGGTATTTGTCACGAAATTCCTCCGCATTTTTGTTTCGAACAAAATGAGCAATGCATGGCGCACAGTTTAATCCAAACGTTAATGCTTTCATCACGTAAACAGTAGGACGTTCATTTTGATTACGGCTTTCGAGCCATAGGAATCGTTGCGCATGTATGTCCTCATCTTTAACGTTGATACGATGAAACATTTCAGCTATGTCGCCGCAAAGTGCAATTTGACCAACTCGAAACTCAATTAAAATGTTAAACAGTGATGTGAGCAAATCAGGACCACTTAATAAAAAATCATTTAAAGATTTACCATTCGACTTTGCTGCCGCGTCCCACACTAATCGAATTTTACCTGGTTTATTTGGGTTGAGGGCGACAAAAATAGGAAGATACCATGTACGTCCGGGATATGAATACATTTCTGAGTCCAGTACCTCTCTCGCGTAACCTTTGAGCAGAAGTTTGTCAATCTCGGTTTGCATAGTTTGTTGTAGTTGTGGATCTTTTTTAAACTTTTTCTGAAGACATTTTGACCGATGATATGCTACGTCATAGCTATTGTGCAGAGCTACTTGATTATTTTTCCAAAGTAAATTAACTTCAAATTGTTGTTCTTTCTTGGTAGTTGTATTTTGAAGGAGCTGCATGGCCTTTTTATTTTCAGATGACATAATATTTTTCTTTTGAGACTCTTCCAGGTTGAAATAGTTCTTCACTTCATCATGTAACTCCTTATATCGGCTTTCACAGTCACATGTGTGTATATTTAGTGAGGCACTTGTTACGGAAATATTTCCACTGCCTTGCAAAGTCCAGCCCAAACGGGTTTTTGTTGCAATTGGCTGTCCGCGCTCACCTTCTCGTATTTTCATCGGTACTGCTACTCTCCAGTTGTTAAGCCCAATCAAAATCATTGGCTTGGCATTTGTGTATGACTTCACTGGTAAACCTTTGAGATACGGGTTGGCTTTTACTATTTCAACAAAATTGAGGGACTGTATGGGCAAATCCAGGTTTTTGACTGTACGGACATCATATAAAGTAAATTTGGCTTCGGTTTGAACGCTAGAAATTTCGACGTTAATTTTCATGGAATCATCTTCAGAGCGTGTAGTGTTGCCTGTCCATCGTAGTTCTAGAGGTTCACTTTTACCTTTCAGTCCTAATTTATTAAAAAATGTTTGCTCCATTAGAGTTACGGATGAGCCTTCGTCCAAAAACGCATATGTTTCCTCAAAGCCACCATTAAAATATACTCGGATTGGCAATATTCTGAAACATGATCTTTCTTCTCCGCTATGAGCATTCACAATTTCTCTTCTTTCGGGCAACGTACTTGAGTATTTGTGTAGCAATGGGTGATGCTTTGCAGTACATCCATTAATGCCACATTGTTTAGTTGAGAAACATCTACGTCGATGAAGATTTAGGCACTGGCGACATAATTTATTTTCTTTCACTAAATTCCACTTGGCATCTAAATTTAATGATTCGAACTCACCACAATTCTGGATTTTATGAGTCTCACTTTTGCACGAAAAACAAAATGACTTAGTTGCATTATTTTTTTGATGCGTGTTTACTTAACAACTTTTCTTACACAGTGCGGGAGACACAACTTGGCTAGCAGCAGCAGCTATGGTATAAATCCAATTACTAAATTCTTTTACTACAGGGACTTTGCCGTCTTTTTGGTGCATAGCCCAATTGAGCTTATGGTTATTTGCTAATTTGTCCAATAAAGTTTTAACCAGCATCGGATTATTTAAATAAGCCACCATATTACATGCTTCCATTGTTGAGCAAATATTTCGTATAGTGAGGGCATATTCGATAATGCTTTCAAGCTCAGATTTTAAGGGAGGAATTTTTGTTGCTTTATCTATCATAGTATCGAGTATATGCTCAGGCCGTCCGAAACACATTTCAAGAGTTTAAATTATTTCACCTACCATGGATGGAATTAATAATTTGCTTTTCACAAGCTCTTTGGCACGTCCTCTGAGGCACGACTGCAAACGCATTAAATTTTCGGCATCACTGTAACCGGCTATCTCGGTGCTATTTTTATAATTGCTGATGAACAGTGGCCAGTCCTCTGGGTTGCCATCGAAATTTGGTAATTCCTTAGGTATTACCTGTCTAGCGGCAATTTGTGAAGATGTTGGTTGAAAGGACGAAAAACTGCTTAAAAGGGATACTGTAGCTTGACTGCCATCGCCCTGTGAAAGAATTCTATACTTCTTTTCTAAATACTGCCTTTGGAGCTCTTTTTCTTCTTCCAGCATTTGTAATTGTAGCTGCGTATGAGAAGCAGTCGCTTTTGGAGCACTAGTGTTTTCAAAATGAGTCTGTAGATATACATTTGGCATAGTTGTTATTATTGGCGTCGTATTAATGGGACCACGATTACCTTCACATTGGTGTGCTTTTGCATATGCACCTTTGTCGTGGCCGTCATTGGTTTGACTTCCAATTGTTGGTTGTACATTATCAGACGATGCGCATGGTTTAATTGCATTGACTCCAGTTGCAATCTGCGTTTTAGGTGATGAGGATCCTTGAGCACCTACAGAAAATTCTGTTGTGTTTACTGGCATTATATTTTGTGCTAAGCTACGGCTATTCTTTAGGGCAACAGGTTGTTCAATACTACATGAACAATTCCAACTAATATTAGCAACGTCACTGTTGACACCTACGCACTCAAAATGGAACCATTTATCACATGAGTCACACTGCACCATACGAACGGTGTCCTTTAAATCGCATTTATTACAATTAAAATCGGTTTGAGACATTATTTAGTCTTTTACGAAACACGATTTATTTTATTAAATATAAAAATGCAATATATATTAATAAAGAAACACGCGAAAATTATTTTTAAATTGTTTTAAAGAATGTTGAGTTCACGCGGCGTTACAAATTTTATGAGCAACAAGTTAATATTAAAACACTTTACTTTGCTTAGATATGCACGTTTTGTTTTTTATTTAATATTAAATTCACCGCTTTAAAATTATTTGTGTTTACAATACCACGTTAGAATAAGAACTACTAATAATATATTTGATTTATATTTTTGATTGTGTTAAGATGTAAAAATAACAAGACACTACCGTTATTCAGCAGAACAGTAATAAAATCAGTACATAGTACATAATAAAATATTTTTATGTAAATAAGGACAACGGTATAATAAAAGAAATAGAAATTAAAGAATTTATGTTTTCATGTAAACAATAGGTTAAATAAAATTACAGTGGCGGCGGTAACACACGTCTTATTTTGAAGTCCTCTGACTCTGTCATTAATAGTCCAGGGCTCCTGTATGAGCCCTAGACTAATATCTTCAGTGGCAAATCTGCGGCTAAAAATGCCCGACGCACCTTTGGCCCTATGCAGATTTGCCTGGAGCACTTTGAAAGTACCCTCCATCATTTACGCTCATTGGAAAGCGCCTCTGACGCAACTTCTCCCTGCCTGGCTTAAATGCCCAGCAAGCTTTGTTGCATCAGCCTTAAGTGAGAAACCTGGGGATTTCTCTCTACCCCCACAGGTTTGCTCTTTTCAGTACTGTACAGTACAGTTATCGGGGTAGTGACACTCGTGTCGACTACCCTTTTTATGTTTGCGGAAGACATAATTGTCTTCCTTATAGTTGATGCATAAGAGGCATCGCTCCCTAAATTATCGGCAATATTTTTCATCAAAATATGCGATGCTCGGGTTAAAGAGTCACCTGCGGCATAGCCCGGCTTGCCACAGGAAGGCTAATTAAAACTGGAAGGCGCCTGGTATCCAGAGTCCGCATACGAGTAGCCAAGTACCCCTTGACCATACATCCCTCAGTGTATGCTGTTCCACCTTGGATTTGGGGGAACGGTTATGAGGAGCGTCCATCTCCCGAATGATCAAATTTTACCTAACAGTCAGCAGAGACATGACCTTACTGAACTGTGAGTTGCGGTTACCACCCATAGATGGTAAAGATCACACTTCTATATGAGTTTCCAGATAACAGGACAGTACTAAGTGAAAACCAAAGTTAACCCTTAGCAGAGTCCCCTGAACACTCATATAGCAAACCGCAAGCGTTGCTTACTTTAGCCATGGTCAAGAGTTGGCCTGAGTGGAAACGCAATTCCCACACAAATGTAGGACACGCGACTCTCACCCAGACCCGCACCGACCATGTTACCAGTGGCCGCCACGTGGAGGCAGTAAGTCTTCTTGTGCAGTTGTACATAAGGATCGTCTATTGACTTTGCCTTATGGGTCCACACCTGACCACCGTTAGTATTCTAGGGTTAATTTTGTTATATGCTGACGGCTCCCTTGTTTACTCTCATAATGAATCCCCTCATCTGTCTTTAGAGCAAGTTTCTAATTACTTAAACGTTGTGAAGAATTTTTATGAAAATTGGGGCGTAAGGTTGAATTTCTCAAAATGTGAGGCTACCTGCTTACGTAATGCTTCTGGCAAATGTAAAGGTTTTGTTGTTCCAGAGAATAAGAATTTAAAGCTCTACATTAACAACGTTGAAATTCCGTTTAAAGAAAATATTAAATACCTTGGGGTGACCTTTAATAAACTCCTAAAATTCCACAAGCATGCTCGCATTGTTTTGGAAAAATCAAATAGAGTACCTTTTCAAGAATTTTTTGTAAAAAAAATTTACCTACAAAAACTAAACTTTTACTTTATAAAACGATTTTTAGACCAATATTTCTTTATGCCTTCCAAATTGGTTTTATGTTTCACCCAGCGTTATAAAGGAAATGGAAATTTTTGAAAGAAAAATTTTACGTAACTGTATAGGGAAACATTTTAAACCCATTTGCAGCCGGTTTTCGAATAAGTTTATTTATAACGAATCTAAAATTACTCCTATAGGGCTTTATGTTTGTGACTTGCTAAGAAGATTCATAACAAGAACTAACTTTTATGAAAACAGTTTTATTTCTAATATCTACAAGCATCAGAAGCACTTTAGTTAGACAAACACTAATTACTTATCCCCCATTAGTTACTTAAATGAATCTGCACCATTCTATGATTTGTCCATTTCATTGAGACACATTTTTTTTAAGAAGTGTGCAAGGTACCCATCGGGGTTAGTTTGATTTTGAGCATTTTAATTTTTTTTCCTTCCTCTGTTCGTTTTTCTCTTGTGTTTGTTTTTTTAGTTATAAGTTAGTTTTAAGTTATTAATAAGCATACTTGAAGTTCGGAGAACTTCTCTCAAATCCTGATGAGCCCCGGGAGCAAGGGCGTTTTTTTTTACTTTTATTATTAATTTTTTTATATATTGATCATTTTGATGTAAGTTAGTTACTGTATGGATTTATTTTAATTAGGATATTACATTTTAGTCCTAAGTTTTTTTTTCTTCATGTTCTCTTTAAAATTGTCATGTTTAATGTAAAGGCTCAATAAAACTGGAACTTAAAAACTTAAACTTGTTTTCTTCCTCTCTCTGTCCTCTAATTTCACAAATGTAAAAGGGGTCTAAATAATTGTTAATCTATAAAATTGCTGTTTTATATTTTTTGGGTTGGTAACTCCCTAAGAAACGTAAAAAAAATATACAAGATATATTTTTTCGCTGTATATCAATGTAAAACAGAGAAAGGAAAATTGTGTAAAAATAATAAAAAAATATTTGGTCATATTTTTCATATAGATATAAAACAGCTATAAAAGTTTCCTAAATAAAAAAACATATATTACAGGATTTTTGCTCAGTTATTTGTCAAGAAAAAAAAAATTTTTAAATATTTCATTTCCACTTTGTTTTCATTGTGTATCTAAAAAGGCGTCTACTTGAAGACCTTTTGTAAACTATTTGTAATAACACAAAAGAAAACGGATTCTTTTTTTGATATAATGGGTACATTATCGGATTTCGGACAAATAGCAATGAAGTGGGATCCTAAAAACTTGGAGATACGAACTATGTCTGTGGAAAAGACGCTTGAACCTCTTGTTTTACAAGTAACAACTCTTGTAAATACTAAGGGTCCGAGCAAAAAGAAAAAAGGTAGGAAAAATATTCTGATTATATGGATTGTGTATTTTCTCCGTCCCAATCAAATATGTTTAATATTAGATTTACTAGTTTTCGTGAAACAAATTAAATACCTTTCTGGATAAATCGTTTAATTTAAATAATGATGCATTGAACTAAGTTCATAGTGAGCCGCTCGCTCTCTTATTAGTATGAATCATTAAAACCGCCGCTTAAAAATTTCTATCAGTCTTAAAATTATTGGACTTACACATTGTCGTCCCGAAGTTGTCTTGACGTAACTCCAAAAAATATTTTTTTTGGGAAATTGAATTTAAAGTTTTATCAGTTTATAGAAAAGAATTGAGTCGAAAAAGGTGATGTATTGCTAATAATCCTTTGTCAAATAGTACAAAAAGTTCTTAAGTCATGGAGAAAATATTTTAAGCTTTAAGCATTTTTAGCTCCAAATAAAAAATAATATTTTGCCGTATAAGTACGGTGACCATATTTGTCAAACCAAAATATAGAACATGGAAATAACAACTATAAAATGTAAACAAACAGCCTTTCATACGTATACATGTTTTATACTAACTATTAAAACAAAATTAAACAAAAAACTAAAATAAATCAAATTAACCAAAAATTCAAAAATAACTAAAACTTCGTGAGCTGATTGAAAAAGTACATAACATACATACATAATATCGTCATATTAAATGCAAACGGACGCAATTAGACAAAATTTCGAAATCGAGTTTTTTTTATTAATTATGGTTCGTTTTGTCAAAATACATGTTTGTGCAAAATTTTAGATTCTTACGATCAAAAATGTCGATTTTATTAACGAAATTTAAACGGACGTAACTACAAGTGCGTGTATTTCTAAATGCAAGAAAACATAACTACATAGATATTTATATGAAAACCTTACATTCATACATTTGTTGTATATAGGGATGACAATCCTTATATCTTGATCCTGAAAACTTTGATTTTCAGGATTTACAAAATTTTTTATTTTAAGATTTATTGCTTCCCCTGTAAAAAAAACAAAAAGTGTAGTAACGTCCCTTTGCATTTATTATGTATATAATTTTTAAATACCATAAAATAAAATATCATAATTTAAAAACTATTAGTTTCAAATAAGTTAAAGTTAACTATAAAAAAAATTTTAAGTAGATCCACAGAAAGGTGCATTGATAGGGTAATACAAATTACAAAAAATTTTGATATTTTTGTGATGAATTAATTTGTTTTACCAAGTTATCTTTTACCTTTAAATATTCTTTAAACTCTATAAAATCATAGTTTAATTTAGTGACCAAAATGGCTTTGATGGTTTCCATTTTCATTTGAGTTTTTCATTGGTACATATATTATTTAATACAGAAAATACCCTTTCTGTTGGAGCATTTGAACCAGGTAAACACAAACTGAACTCGACAAACGTCTAGTTAAGTTTTTTTTCTCTAAAATGTGCATACATATGTATATGGGCAATTTCAAAAATTTTCGACATTTTGATATTTTTTTTTCCAATTTTTTTTTTGGATGACACGAATGACGCTTTGGTCACGTGAAGGGTGATATTTTAGCATACCAAAACAGTTCGCGTTAATCATTTATTGCAAACGGCGCGAAAGTTATGGAGGTTTTAAGTTAAAATCTCTTAAAAAAAAATTTAAAGTTAAATTTATTGGTTTATTTTAATAAATGTTGTATGGATACATGAAACTCATTTCAAATTCATCAGTGCAGTCAAAATTCATCAATGAACTGATAAAATACATAAAAATATCAATTATAATTAAAATTCCTTAACATTAAAAAACGCGAATTTTTGCAAAAATATGAATGTTTCACCGATTGTTATAATATGTGTTTATATAAGTCTGGATTTACACGTTGAAATAATTTCATTGAAATTTTAGTTTAATTTCGTTTGAACTTTCATTGGAATGTACACAATGAAATTTTTTTAATGAAATTAAGTCTGGATTTACACGTTGAAATAATTTCATTGAAATTTTAGTTTAATTTCGTTTGAACTTTCATTGGAATGTACACAATGAAATTTTTTTAATGAAATTAAAGATTGCTTATTTTTCGATTCCTTAATAATTTTTTTTTCTAAACTTAAATTTTTCAATCCACAATTTAATATTTTTAAGCGCACTTGTTAGCCATTTAAAAGAATATAAAAATAAAAGAAAATGTGAAAAAAACTGCAGTTGACTATTACGAATTATAGTACAAAAGAGAATTTCAGAGTACATGAAAGCTCGTACCACTTACTATTCCTGTCTCTTTCTCTCACCCACAAAATGAAAATTTCAATGAAATTATTTCAACGTGTAAATCCAGACTAAAGATTGTTTATTTTTCGATTCTTTAATAATTTTTTTTTCTAAACTTACATTTTTCAATCCACAATTTAATATTTTTAAGCGCACTTGTTAGCCATTTAAAAGAATATAAAAATAAAAGAAAATGTGAAATAAACTGCAGTTGACTATTACGAATTATAATACAAAAGAGAATTTCAGAGTACATGAAAGCTCGTAATTTATATATATTCATTTCCAATACTTTACATTGATTTTAAACCACTGATTAACTAAAAAAAACACGAAACAAAATCATGAAATTTCGCAAGTTTTATTTTCTTTATAAAATTTTTGCGTTTCAAAATATTTTAACGCCTTCTTGACGTTGAGGTGCCATTTACTAAGAAGTTTAGATCACGCAATACATAAACCAGTTTTAAATATGATTGCAAATGTCAGGCGCGAAAAACTGTCATTTTTGAAAAATTTACGCCAATTCTATAAAAGTTTGAGGTCATCGTTCTCAGCAACTAGCAGCCTGACATCGACGTGATATGGCGCAAATTTTAGCAAATTACACCATCTTTTAAATACTGTTGGCGAAATGCAATTTTCTTGAACGGCGCAAAAATGCTACAGAAAAAACTGCGAAAATTAAAAAATCGAAAAATTTTGGTTTCAAAAATGAACCGCTGTACAACTTTTTCCCAAATAGTAGTATGGGCATAACTTTTATAGTGTAAGTCTAGTGACTTTATTTTATATCAGTGAGCATCGGAAGTTTAAAACTAAAAGTAGAAAAGTGATGAAATATGAAAAAACTCTGGTAAATTTCAAGCCTGTTTTTGAGTTTTTTAATATTTGAGTGCCCATAACTTTTAGAGATAAAGAACTGATGGTCTGAAATTATGAATTTCCCAGTTTTCTGGTGTGGCCTACCATTCCCTTTTGACCGTTTTGGTCAATTCGAAAAACTGGAGAAATAATAAGCATCTGAACTCAGTTTCAACAAATGTTGAAAATTTTTGAAATTGCCCATATAAATTGTATTGCTAATGGGAATAGGCATGTCTCTATGGCCAATTCGTCTCTAAGAGACTCGTCAGGAGACTTTTTCAAAGATGTTAATCAAAACTACAAATACTACTATGAGGCATGAAAATACAGAACAAATACTGAACATTATACAGCTGCGTGCAACTAATTAAGCACAGTAGTACTCAATATTTAAATCATTTTGTTGAAAATAATACTATTAAAAAAACCGCTAAAATTTGACCCTGTTTAGTTAATCCAACTTTGTTTATTGAAACTTCTCAATGGCAACCCTATTTTTACCGTTATTTTTTCTTTGTGGTGTTTTTCATAATTTGTGAAATAAATTACTCGTGCACTTAATTAAGGACAGTGAAAAATTTTTTAAAATTTTAAGATTCAAGTAAGTTTTAACAGTTAAATTCAAATAAATGAGATTACACAAAGTGTTTTTCAGAATTTGATAAACTTTTACTTATTGCTAAACATGGGTAAAAATAAGTCCTATGACGTCAGTACTCGAAAGATTATTGTACAAATGCATCAGGAAGGAAGCTCTTATAGGGAGAATGCAACAGCCTTAAAAGTTTCTAAAACAATGGTTTTCCAAGCGGTGCAATATTTCAAAAAACATTCGACAGCTGAAAAGGTGCCTCGTAAACAAAGAAGCCGAATTACGACAGTGCGTGAAGATGCACTGATTGTCCGCGAGTCGAAAAAAATCCGCATAAATCAGCAAATGAAATTCGGATAGCAGTCTTTGGTGAAAATGGAGCAAAACCATCTGTAGACACAGTAAAACGTCGATTGCGGGAAGCTGGCCTCTTTGGAAGAATTTCCCGAAGGAAACCATTGTTGTCTGAACGTAACCGGAAGAAGCGAATAGAGTTTGCAAAAAAATACCGCCATTGGACCGCTGTGGAATGGAAAAGAGTGTTATTGCGGATTTTTTTTAGAAAATAAAAGTCAATTTTTTCATGGAACGAAATAACTTTATTATGTAATGTATTGCCCATTTTGAGCAATGACCTCTTGCCATCTTTCAGGCAGCATCATAATTCCACGTTCATAAAACTTCTGATTTTTATGAGAAAAAAACTGGACAAGGTTCGATTTGACATCATCATCATTATTGAAATTATTATTTTTTTTTTTGAAATTATTATTTTAAGGCACAAAAAATCCCATATTCAGGAGCCGGTATCTTTTGCAATTTTTAACCGATTCCTGAATTTTAAAATAGAAATGGAAGCTAAACATCTTGAGATATAAACAAAATCATGACAATGGTGGTTTCTTAACTAAGGAACCTTATTTTTGAGGAATTTATAAAAAAAAATCTAAAAATGTGGTATTTTTTTTGTTTGGTTCACTTGGTTCGGTGATTTTTTATTGAGGGCGTTTGTTTATTGCAATTTATTACATCTTAGTCGATTTACGACTCAAAATGGCAAACCAAAAAATTGTAATCCATTTCAACTGGACGACCGGAGCGTTTTTCATCTTTCAGTGAAAAATCACCAGAACGAAATTTGGCAAACCAATTTTGACACTGCCGTTCTTTTAAGGCTTCGTCACCATAAACAGCACATAACTTTTTATGAGCTTGAGAAGCGTTTTTTCTTTTCCGGAAATAAAAAAGAAAACTATGACGAAAATGTTCCTTTTGATTTTCCATTTTTCAACAGACGCCAAACAAAAACCACGCATCCGATAAAAAAATTTTTTTACTGATATAATTCTTCCGCATTTGATGGCTGTTTCTCTGAAACATATTTTTTAACGTCTGCCTAAAGATGTTCTATGGGATTCAGGTCAGGAGACTGAGCAGGCCACGACATAATCTGAACTCCATTTACCCGAAACCACTCATTTGCCAATTTACTGGTATGTTTCGGGTCGTTATCTTCTTGGAATATTCCACTTTGCATAAGGTAGCATTACCTCTTTAAAAATTCCAACATAAACGTTTTTATCTATTATGCCTCTAATTTCGTAAATTGGACCTACACCATTATACGAAAAGCTTCCTCATATCACTACTTTTGCACCACCATGCTTAACTGTTTTTTGTGTATATTGGGCTTTATATTCTGTATTGGGCGGACGTCTAATATATTGTCTAGACCCAGTGCCACCAAATAAAACAATTTTGCTTTCGTCGGTCCAGAGTATGTTTCTCCATTTTTCTTTCGGCCAATTGATGTGTTCTTGTGCAAAATTTAAGCGTGCTACTGCCTGTGTTTTGTCGGTAGTGGCACTTTCCGTGGACTTCTTGCAAATAAATTATTTTGCATTAGGCGTCTACGGCAAGATTTAGATCCTTTTGAATTTCTTTGGAAGACGCCCAAGGATTTATTTTGCTGTATCGTACAATACCACGGTCTTCAACAGTTGATGTTTTGTGTTTGCGCCCACGTGTTTGAGGTTTTTTTATATTTTAGAGCATTTGCAACCATTTGATCGGAGCATCCTAAGGTTTCCTTAATTTCCTTATATGTTTTGCCTTTTTTTCGAAGATTTTTAATTAGTTCTCTTCTTTCTTCAGAACAGTGTTTTCCTCTTCCCACTATTACAAAAATTTATGTGAAATATAATATAATCACTGTAAATAAGGTTTTCACACCATTTTTTGAAACTTACTTTTCACTTTTTTTCTTCAATTATATGCCCTTTTAGTTTTATTTTTAAAACGTCACTCGCACTCCTATTATTTTGAACAACTCAAACCAAGGGTAAACACAGAAATGAACGAATTTTATTATGAATATAAAAGTTGTTATGAGTTTCTCTTCTGTATTCGATTTCTTACAAACTGTTGTAACTTCCGTTAGAATATCACTTGTTTTGCAAATTGGTACACTAACAAATTTCAACTATAGAAATATTAGATTGGTGCACTCCTATTATTTTGAACACAGCTGTATATGTAAATGATATGTATTGCTTACTCTCTGCTTAAGATGCTCGTCAGGAGACTTTCTCAAAGATGTTAATCAAAAGTTCAAATACTACTTTGAGACATGAAAATACAGAACAAATACTGAACATTAAATAAAATACAGAATATTTTTATGTTTTTCCCTAATGAATAATTAATACAGAACACGGGTCTTAAATACAGAACTGTTCTGTATAATACAGAACCGGATGGTCACAGTACGTATATGCGACATACTTAAGTATGATCAAAGAATATAAATCATATAGAATGTGCATCACGTACAAGTAAAATTTCTTATGGCGGGTCGTAATGTTGGAACCCGCAAAAATAATTGTTACTCTCTTACTTAGCAAAGAGAATTCGTTTACTCTCTTACTTTGTGTCTTTTTTGCTAAAGTACAGAAACGGTTTCATAATAACAACAATATTCACATACAATACAATTTATGTGTTTGTGTTTCTTATTTATTGTGAGCTGTTGACGTTTTTTTAAATTTTAAAACTTAAGGTGCCCACACACTAGTGATTTGTGACTATGATTTGTTGTGTTCGATGTCCTTTTACATGTTAATGGGGCTGTATGACAACAAATCACAAAAATTTGAAATTTTTCAATTTATTGTGATTTGTAACAAAGTGTATGGGGTTGTGCGCGAACATTTGAAAAAAATTTTAAATTAGTTCACAATAAAACGCCAAAATATTCATATTAAAATAAAAATACGAAAAGTGAAACATTTTTTGTGGTTGCGGAGATGGCTAGCAACCAATTTTTTGTAGAATTCATTGAAATTTTACAAAATGAAAATGCCATTTAGAAAAGTAAAAGTGATGTCTTGTTGTTGACGTTTAAACTTATTGTGATTTTTTATAGTGTGTGGAGAAATGACAACCGAACAAATCACAGTCACAAATCACTAGTGTGTGGCCACCTTTAGAGAATGTTGTTGATTCAAATATTTTTTTGTAATAAAGAATACAGTGCTCCGATAAAGTAACGTATAATTCTATTTTCAATAGGTTGCTACGGTACGTTTAGATTATTCTACGCTCAATAACCACTTGTATAGCTTTTCATATAGCAAAAACGATCAGCTGACACGACTACATTTAAGTTTGGTTAAATAGGCCTTTACTTCTTTTGCATTGTGGTTTAGTTTTTGTCGTTCAGCTTTGATAATTTTTATTTTTTTGAACACACTATTGCTTGTTCTGTTGTCAGTTTTGTGTTTCTTGTTCATTGTTTTTAATTTTTAAAACTTAAAGAATGTTGTTGGTTCAAATATTTTTTGTAATAAAGAATACAGTGCTCCGATACGACTATATAAGCTAATGTAGGGCAAAGTATATTTAATTTGTAGTTGCGCGAAGGAAAATACATTAATCTACATCGAATATATGGCGCCGTATTTAATATCGTAATAAAAGTATAGTTAGAAATATATTTTATTATTATTATTTATTTAAGCTCAACAATTGATTTTATATTTATTTGAAATAAAAGGTTAACTAAACCAAAAAAAAGTAATTCCAAAAATACAAGAAAAAACAAGTATATATTCATTAATGATAATTTTTCGAATGATAAATTGATGATCTTTCAATTGTAAGAAAATTCTATTTTTATTTTTAATTTATATATGTATGTATGTATGTTTAAAATATATAACTGTGTGTATATATTCATTTTTAGAAGAAAAGATACTTCAATTTTTTATGTTAAAAATAAATAATAATCAAGATTAAAATTATTTCTTACTTTATACTTCAAAGCATCAAAAAGAATGTACATACATATATTTTGAGGATTTTCATCTCCATAAAAAGGCTAATAAAGTTACTTTTTTTAAAGATTATTTATTGGATAAAATATCTAATTTTCTTTTTTTGGAACTTCCTTTTTCTGTTTTCAAAGGAGTATCAATAATAGAAAATCCAATACCTCTATTCTGTGTTGAGAACAAGTATTGGCAAATCACTCTGGTGTCATTCGTTTACATGACTCAATAATAGAAGATTTTATACCAATTTTTTGAGGTTCAGATTTAAAGACATTATGAAATATTATTATTATTATTATCTTTATTAAGAAGTATTTAAAATACTATAAAATTTCGGATTACCAAAGTATTACAAAAAAATTATAAAAGAAAAAATTTTGAAACAGAAAAAATTTTAATTACAATAATATCACATAAAGCTCTGGCTATGGTTTTTTATATAATATACAATTTTTCTTCTAAAAACGCTAGTATTCCTCTCAAGTTTAATATTTTCGGGAAGCATATTGTAGAGCTGGAGACCTTTGTGAAACAGGGACATTTGCATTGATGTTGTCGTTGTTCTCGGTATTCTAAAATTGTTCGAGTTTCTGAGATTATACGGCTGCATCTCACTCACATATCTAATTTGTTCAGTCAAGTATTCTGGTGCTTTTCCAATTTTCATTTTCTGTATGAAGATTAGTGTATTCATTTCAAGCCGTTGTTCTATACTGAGCCATTTCAGCGTATTAAGCATAACTATAATTGGCGTATAAATATTCATTTTTAAGATCGTTCGCATTGCTTTGTTCTGCAATTTTTGGAGCCTCTCGATTTGCGTTAAAAATATCTCTATCAATCGTTTCAAACGCTTTTTTAAAATCCAAAAAGAGTGCCATAATTTTTTTAATCTTTTTTCGCAAATTTCCATTTATTAACGACGTAATTTACAGTGGTCTCA
Source organism: Metopia argyrocephala (assembly GCA_963576795.1). Classification (NCBI taxonomy): domain Eukaryota; kingdom Metazoa; phylum Arthropoda; class Insecta; order Diptera; family Sarcophagidae; genus Metopia; species Metopia argyrocephala. The sequence continues at coordinate 89,738,985 of OY756209.1, read as the reverse complement.
CATGAATATTTTTTTCTAAAACCAGATTGATATTTAGAAAATATATTGTTCTCCTCAAAATATTTTTCTAGTTGCTGTTTTACAACCTTCTCAATAATTTTTTCACAAGTTTTTAAGTTGTTTATCGGTCTGAATTCTTCACATTTTTTAGTTTTCGATATTTTTTCTGCTGGTGTTATCAATGATTCTTTCCAGTTATCAGGAAATACTGCATTTTTCAATGATTTATTTATTATATTCATCAAGTTTTCACCCAATACGCTCCAATTATCCAATATTATTTTTATAGATACCTTGTTAAAATCAGGTTTATTTTTAAGGTCTTTACAAATATTCTTAAGTTCCAGTAGGCTGATTGGTTGAAACTTAAATCTAGGGGTTATCACATTTATTAGTGTGTTGGCTTACTAAGACATGGGCCCTGGGTTCGACTCCAGGCTCTGACATCTTCAAAAAAAGAAATATGAAAAAAAATATTTCTTTCGGCGACTACCTCTCAGCAGTCTTCTGGCAAAAGCTCTGAGAGTAACTAATTGCCATGAACAAGCTTCTCAAGTCTGTCGTTCGGAGTCGACTTTAAACTGTAGGTCCCGGTACTCATGGATAAAAATTAGCACACACAACATGAGTGCTGCGTAGGGTATTCAAACGATTAATCGTTAATCGATTAATCGAACAATTGTGTTCAAATAATTGTTCGAACAATTAAAAATAGTCAAATTTCGAATAACGAATAACTCGAATAATTTCCTACGATTAATCGATTAATCCATATAAAAAAATACTTTATTTATAGAAATAATAAATGGTATTAATAAACTTTCTAAGTGTTTTAAAATATTTAATAAATCTAATGAAAAACAAAAGAAATTGCAAACATATGTTGTGCTGCAAGAAAAGAAAAAGAAATTCGTCTTGTACATGCTGTAAAGCATCGATGGTCGTCCTTATCTTCCATGATTGAAAATTTTCTTCGTATTTGTAAATACGTAAATTACGCTCTATCTGATTTTGGTTTGAGGACTTTTACAGGTATGGAAATTAAAGTTTTATCAAAATTGAATAAAGCCCTTAAACCACTTGATGTCGCTATTACTATTATTAATACAATGGAAAATGCAAACAATCCTTTTTTAAATTATTTATTTATTTATTCATTTAATATCAATACATAGAAAGCCCAAAGGGCCAATTATACATGTATTGTAGATTAATATCTATGTTGTATAATAGAAAGATAATAATAATAATAAGTAAATACAATATAATTAATATAAATATATATGTACATACCGTTTAAATTAATTGATATTCATTTATTAATTTTATTTATTTAAAAATTTTCAAATAATACAAAAGGTAAGTAAGTACATGGGAAAATTACAAATAATAGATAATTATAAAAATTATAGCTAAAAGCGTTTAACAAGTTGGCTCCCCAGCCACAAATTAAGAAAAGAATAATATAAAATAATGATATGTATATATATATATACATATGTATGGTCCAATGCAATAGTAGACTATCCAGAAAATTAAGAAAAATATTTGTAAAATATTTGTAAAAGAGCTCCAAAAGCCAGTTCAGTTGCGAGCAGAAAAATGCCTTAACAATTTTAACCGAAATGCATTATTAGAGTAAGAAAATAGACGAAGGTCGAGAGGCAGATAATTCCAACATCGAGCCACCCTAACAATAAAGGACCGCTCAAAAGAACTACACCTGATCCTAGGGATAGTAATTTGAGGATTTCTCATGGAATGAGAAAAGGTAAATACGGAACAAAGCTGAGATGGCAAACCACTTTTCAGAACTCGGTAGAAGAAAAATAAATTAGTTATTAGAAAGGCTTAAGATTCGAATAAATAAAAGACGTGTAAAACTACTTTGTACACCTATTTTATATCTAAATTCTAGTACATTTTCACTTTTTCAAAGTGTTGCACAAAATCTGAAACAAAAGATTTTGCAAACAAATTGTTTTTGAGAATGTTTTTTAGAAAATACGGAACAAAATGTGTCAGATGATTATGTCAGATTACAGAAGATTTAATTGAAATAAACGAAAATAATCGATTATCACAATTAAATGAAGCAATTAAAAGTGTACAAAATTTCAAAAAACCTAAAAGAGGCTGCAATCATTTAATGGATGATTTCTTATATTTAGAAAAAACCAAAAACAGAACCGAAAAATTATATATTCTTTTCCATGCACTTCTCTCAATTTCTCCAACATCTACAATTAGCGAGAGAGTCTTCTCAAAATCGAGTTTTATTAAAACTAAAGAAAACCATCGGTTGAGAGCTAAACTAAATTACTAAATATAAATAACATTACAAGACTATTTTAATAGAAGTGCATAATTTTTTTAACTAATTTTTAACTCATAATATGAATTATTTTTAATTACTTACTTATTTAATATTTTTATTGCATACGAAGTAGTAAATTATTACTTTTATATATTAAATCGTTATATATATGATCTCAAATATTAAAATTAATTAATGAATTATTTATGGTTTAGTTTTCCAACAATATGTTTGTGCACTATAGTTAACTATAGTTAATGAATTTTTAAAAAGTTATTACATTACAATGTTTTTGGTTATTATTATTTGTTTTTTTTTAATAAAATGTTTTAAAAATCCACAAAATTGGTATGTTATTTTATATAAAACAAAATGCGATTAATCGAACAATTTTGAAATTTTATTCGATTAATCGATCAAGAAAAAAACCCGAATAATTACTCACTCGATTAATCGACCAAAAAAAAAAAGTCGAATAATTGAATACCCTAGTGCTGCGAGAAGCTAGGCCGTAATCCTGATACAGGGTTGTAAAGGCCAGTTATGTATGTATGTATGTATCACATTTATTTGGTTAATATATTGCTCTTTCTCAATCGAGTCTCTAATTTTCTTAATACTATTTACCAAATATCTGTTAAATTGTTCGGCTATGTCATGGTTTTCCTTATATTCTATATTATTAAATATCACAGATCGTATCACATTTTGATTTTTTCCTATCACTAGGTTCTTTATTTGTTTCCACATTTGTTTCTGATCTTTTGCATAATTTATTTTTTTGTTAATATATTCGTTCTTTCTATTTTTAATTTTCGTTTTGTAAATATTTCTTACAATTTTATAGATGTTCCATGCTTCATTAGTCATTAATGTTTTAGCTCTAATGTATTTGGCAATTTTTTCGCTTTTAAGTATTCTCATTTCTCTATTAAACCATTTATTGATGTTGCTCCCATCATTATTTATCCTTTTAAATGTAAATTTTTTTATTGTATTCTCTAAATTTTTGTCAATATTATAAACCATCTCGTTAAAATTATTATTATCCACATTTGTCAAAAGTCTACGGAGCTCATTACCATATGCTTGCCTATTGTATTTATATATTTCAATTTCGTTTTTGGTTATTTGTTCATTAATCTTACTTGTAATATTTATATCAATTGCTTCGTGATCAGATATTTTGTTCTCACTGTTAGTTTTTACTGATATATTCTTACTATTAGTTATAGCAAAGTCTATTAAGGTTTTAGTATTCTCTGTGACTAGTATATTCAGTTACAATCTGTTTAAATCCATTATCATTTAATGTTGCCTGAATTCGATTTTTGAATGAACTATCTCTACACCAATCAATATTGAAGTCACCCGCTATAATTATATCTAGTTCCGTTTCACATGTGCTTTCAATCGCACTATTAAATGCATCACAAAATTCCACTTCACTGTAGCTCGGTGATCTGTATACAGCCATAATTACATATTTGTTATTTTTGTTTCTTGCCTTATATGCGCTTATCCAGTATTTTGAATCAGATATTGCTTCATGTATTTTGCTTATGTTCCATGTATTCTTAAAATATATTATGACGCCACCAGTTCGTGTTAAGTTAGAAAATGATACATATTGATTGTACTTATGCAATTGATATTCTTGTTCAATATTATCCTTTGTTATATGCGTTTCAGATAGTATAATATATTCAGGTTCTTTAAGAGCTGCTATTATTTCTAATTGGTCAAAGTTATTTATTAGACCCTGAACATTTGTGTATATACCAGTAATATTCTTTGATTGTTAAACATTAAATCCCATATTTCTTATTTTTATCTTCATTTTATTTTGATATACAGGACATTTCTTACTCATGGTACTGTGGTTTTCATCAAGTCCCAAATTAAGTTTTTCATTTGTCTTGATGCAATTAATACATTTTTGAATAGTTTCTTTGCTACATTAACTTGGCTTGTGGTTTCCATGGCATTTATGGCATGTGTCTTGATTTCGACATTCACTTATTTTATGGATGAAACCTTTGCATTTAAAGCAGTGGTCTTCACCAGTATTACTCAGGTAAATAAGTTGTTCGGATATTTTTTTAGTTTTTCTTACTCTCTTCGTGAATATTACAACCAGGGTTGCTTAATTCCACAAAAATTCTGGCAAACAGCTTCTTAAAATATACCAAAACTACCCGTATCGTTAATTCTTATTATATTAGTTTTAAATTAAATGTATTGTACTTTATTAACAAATATCACTTTTAGAATTCCTGGAAACCAGTTTCTGTTTTATTTTCCTTTGAAAAACTTAATTAATTATAAAAAAATTTGCAATGTTAAAAATCTTTCATAAAAAGAAATCCATACGCTTTGTTTTCATCATGTTAAACGACAACCACAATTATTACAAAAACATGTGTGTGAGACAAAAATTGCGTATGTGTTTATGTTTTATTAGTTTTCAAGAGAGCTAAATTTGTTTGTCAGACACTGAGAAGTTATGATAATAAGCAACATAAACTTATTAATGTTTATATTTCTTTTAACTACATTTCAATTTGTTAATAGCATTTACAAACAATTTATTTCATGAATAATTTTAATAAATTAGTTTAAATTTTAAAATTAAAGGTTTTTAAAACGAAAATTTTCACAAATTTCATTCAAGTTGTTAAAAACAATACAAATGAAGAAACCAATCTCATCTCTCAGTGTATTTTTGTGTGACTCTCTTTGTGAAGACCACTGATTTAAAGCATCTTAATACATCGGTGCCATCAAAAACTCTACATTTTTCCCAACCTATGTTTACTCTCTGGGCTAATAAGACTTTAGTGTATGATTCCTGATCCAATACAATCTTTGCATTATAAATTATTCTGTGATTTTTTTTTAATTTCATACGTTTTAACTATTTTTGTCTCAATATCTTTTAATATTTCATTTTGCTTTTTAATTTTATTAGTTAACTCATCATGTGAGTATTTAAATGTCATATCCGTTACAATAATACTCATGCGAACATCATTTGGTACTTTAATTTCATAATCTGCGCCCATTTCATTCTGTATGGCTGTTTTTATTTTCTCTCTTTCTTCATTATTTCCACTTTGAATAATTAGTGTTCCATTACTTTTGTTTTCGACGTTAGCTATTTTTAAGTTTATTGGATCTACCCTGTTATTTAAGTCGCTTTTAGTTTTCTCTATTTTCTGTTTTTCTTTCGGTTTGATAATTAATGGTAACTGTTTAACCTCTGGTATAATTGTGACCTCTGGTATAAAATGATCTTTTTTTCTGTTTATCATTGGATTCTCTTATTACTTTTCTAATTTCATTACACAGTTTTTCATTGTTTTCTTCTAACACATCTTTTTTTTTAACACATCGCTTAGTTTTTTAACCTCTTCCACATATTTTTCACATATTCTTTGCGATCTATCAATTTTTATAAATCTATCCTCATATCTACTCTCAATTGCCTCCAACAACTTCTTTATTTAATTTTCATTCTCTTTTAGTGCATATTTAAATTCGCTTTTGTATTCCGTTAGATTTTGTTTGTTTTTATAAACACTATCCTGAATGTCTTTTAAAACCATATCAACATTATGGATATATTGAACACAGTCATCGCAAATATAACGCACATAATTGTTCGCCTCCAAAATTTTTGCTGAATATTGATCAATACCCGCGCGTTTAGTAGAACAATGGAAAACTCGTTTACATTTTCCGGCGCAAGCTATTCCAGATTCCCCTCTTATAGAGTTTTTACATTTGTAACATTCAGCCATGACCATCTAGATATCACTCTCCTGGCCCTTTTCGTATTATTTTTACAGTTCTTTTTCTATTTTTTTGTCTGTTCTTTCTTTAATGATAGAATTTTTACTTTTAAAAACTATAAATTTTTCTTTAAATACTGCAATATTACTGTAATATTTTCTTAAATCTTTCCGTTCTCACTCAAATACGTGTGTTCTCTTCAACGATTTCAAATTCAAATGTGTTTTTTGCTTGCATCCATTTATTTATATATATACACTAGTTAACTCGGCAAACGTTGTTTTGCCATATAAATTTGCTCTAGGAAACACTTGTTAGTTCAAATATATTTAATACTCTTCACCGAACTGCAAAACTTAACATTGATATGAACAATCAATGCCTGCGTTACTAATTATTTTAATAAATGATTATCCGCCATTTTCGGTAATTCAGTTTGATAGTTGGGGATAGTGAGAAATATCCCCTGTAAAAAAAATTAAACCATATACATATGCTCTACGGTACATATATAGTTTAAAATTTCATCATATTTTTTATTCATTATTTAGCTGAGGCATAAATTTTCACTTGGGGCGGGTCACCTTAACATTTAGAGGTATGAAAAATAGATGTTGACCGATTCTTAGACCCTACCCTATATGCACACAAAATTTCATGAAAATCGGTCAAGCCATTTCGGAGGAGTTTGGCAACAAACACCGCGACACGACAATTTTATATATTAGATATACAGCTGCGTGCAACTAATTAAGCACACGAAGCTTACATGTGAGCTTGAAGCAAAAAAATAAAAATAGTTGTATATATTGTCAAAATTTTTCCGAGTTTAGTTATTTAAACTCTTAGTCGTAGAAAATAACTGTTTATTGTGTCAATCAAATTATTTTTTATAAAGCAGTGAGCCATATTTTAAAGAATATTGAATTCAGTCGTGCATATAATTAAGGACACATCGTAAAATTTAAGAAGAACTTGTATTTATTAAAAAATCAATACTTTGTTGCAAAATCATTGTTGTCGATAACAGCTTGACACATGCGAGGCATCGAGCTAACCAGATTTTCACATACACTAGTTGGAATGGCCTCCCAAGCTTTCTTTGTTTCGGAGAAGAGATCATCAAAATTGTTTATTTTTACTGCGCTTACTTTGGATTTTACAACTTGCCATAAATTCTCAATCGGATTGAGATCTGGACTGCATGAAGGGCAATCAAGTACAGTGACCGAATTGTTTATAAACCATTGTTTGACGTGATGAGCCGTATGCTTCGGGGCATTATCTTGTTGAAATATCCATGTTACTGGCATATTCTCGTCTGTATACGGCATCATTGTATCGCTTAGGATTCTTACATGTTGGAACTTGTCCATGTTTCCATCAACTTTGTGCAGCGGTCCAACACCGCGTGACGACATAGCACCCCAAAGCATAATCGAACCTCCTCCATGCTTTAAAGTGGCCCGGGTGTATCTTGGATCAAATTCTTTTAACTTTGGCCGGCGAACATATTTTTTTTCCATCGGGAGAGACTCTATTAATTTTTGTTTCGTCCGAAAATAACACTCTTTTCCATTCCACAGCGGTCCAATGGCGGTATTTTTTTGCAAACTCTATTCGCTTCTTCCGGTTACGTTCAGACAACAATGGTTTCCTTCGGGAAATTCTTCCAAAGAGGCCAGCTTCCCGCAATCGACGTTTTACTGTGTCTACAGATGGTTTTGCTCCATTTTCACCAAAGACTGCTATCCGAATTTCATTTGCTGATTTATGCGGATTTTTTTCGACTCGCGGACAATCAGTGCATCTTCACGCACTGTCGTAATTCGGCTTCTTTGTTTACGAGGCACCTTTTCAGCTGTCGAATGTTTTTTGAAATATTGCACCGCTTGGAAAACCATTGTTTTAGAAACTTTTAAGGCTGTTGCATTCTCCCTATAAGAGCTTCCTTCCTGATGCATTTGTACAATAATCTTTCGAGTACTGACGTCATAGGACTTATTTTTACCCATGTTTAGCAATAAGTAAAAGTTTATCAAATTCTGAAAAACACTTTGTGTAATCTCATTTATTTGAATTTAACTGTTAAAACTTACTTGAATCTTAAAATTTTAAAAAATTTTTCACTGTCCTTAATTAAGTGCACGAGTAATTTATTTCACATATTATGAAAAACACCACAAAGAAAAAATAACGGTAAAAATAGGGTTGCCATTGAGAAGTTTCAATAAACAAAGTTGGATTAACTAAACAGGGTCAAATTTTAGCGGTTTTTTTAATAGTATTATTTTCAACATTATGATTTAAACATTGAGTACTACTGTCCTTAATTAGTTGCACGCAGCTGTATTATTATTATTTATTAATAGATAAAAAATTTTTCATTTACAATTCATTCTATTACAACTAATATCTACAATATATCTATATATGGGTTAAACCATATCAACTCAACTTAAAATATGCCGTTTTTGAAATTACTGTCTCCGAATTTGCTAATTTTTGGTATGAATAAAGTATATCATAACACTAAGACAAATATAAAATTTAAGGGCACTGACACTTCTGGATCCGGAAATATGAGGTCTTGAAAATCGGAAAACAGTACAAAAATGCACAAAGTTACACTTACTTAATTGTAATTTTCTTGAAAAGTATTATAGCTACGCATCTCGTAAAAGTCGCATTTGGAAGGGTATTAAATTACCTTTGATTTAATATGCAACATGATTTTTTCTTTGAAAAAGTCAAAGGTCAATTTTCTTTATCTATAAGTCGGAAGCCTATATCTCCAAAAGCGACCTTTTTAAAAATTTGAAAAAAAAATTATGCCAAAGATAGTTTCGGTCTCTACAGCTGTGAAAAATTTCAGAGTGGAGGTATTTCTGGATCAAGAAATAAAAATCAAATCGCAAAAGAATGTGATTAAAACTAGTCTAATAGTGGTGGGATGGTATACGATATTTCGATTAGCTAGAATCGCTTACTTTGTGAGTTTCAACAAATAAAATACATAAGTCAAAAAGAAGGGATGTGGGATGGAGGCAAATGGCTCTTCATCGGGGTCAAAGGTTGGGTTGAAGGAGTAAAAGTCCACAAAAAGCTCCACAACTTCCCTGGATTAGCCCCTAGAGGGATAAAATGTAAGACCGACACTTACTAATATTTTACCCCCCAACTTTTTTCCGAACATAGCTACCCCCTATCTCCAGTCCCTAAGGGGGCTCCAGTTCAAAGTTTATAAAATTTGCTCCTACCACTCTAGAGAGTGGGAATAGGGGTTAGGTATGTTCGGAATAAAAGTTGGGGGTAAATACCTACCCCTACCTATATACCTATCCCCTATCTCTGCTCTCTGAAGGGGCTCCATTACAAAGTTACATTTTTATATAAAATTTGCTCCTACCACTCTAGAGAGTAGAGATAAGGGGGGTTAGGTATGATCAGAAAAAAAGTTGGGGGTAAATACCTAACCCTACCTAACCCTTACCTACATACAAAATATTTGGATAAGTGTTGAGATGCGCATTCTATATGATTTATATTCTTTGGTATAATATACTACATATATAAATTTGTAGTTGCCGTGGTCTAGTGGTTAGTGTAGTGTATCCACTGTATTTGCATTTTAATATTTAAAAAGAAACTAAAGCACACGAGAAATATGTAAACAAAATAAATCGTTGTTGTGAATAGGTCAGTACCAAATTTAATTACTCCTAGTTTTAGTAATTTAAAAAGAAATGTTGTTCAAAGAAATTAGATACTTTGTAAAAATACGGTCGGTCATTGATCGCTTACTCATTTGTATATGAAACAGTTTAATGTACGAAATGCACTGTTTTGCTGATATTGCAGAATACGTTGTGTTTGCAAAATATACACTACACGAATTCTATCAGAAGTGTGTCATACGTAATTTAAATAAAGGAAATAAAGACACATAGAAAATATGATACAATGTTTGGATATTGAGTGATCTTTTGTAAATATGTCGAAAACACTCAATTCTAGATTAGTGAAATTATTCGCATAAGTGGTATATAATAAAAGTCTGCACGGGTATGTTTGAAACGATCTTCAAGACATTCCAAAATTTTCAAACACACTTTCAACTCAAATTCGTAAAAGCGAAACGAATAAAACAGACATAAAAAGTGGTTGTTGTCGTTAGAATATTAATAATGAGAGAATAGAGACAAGAGAGTATGGAGACATGAGAGACATGAAACATAAGAGTTAGAATGGAATCAAGGCCCATTAATACAGGTCATTGCATCTCTACAACAATAAACTATAGAAAAAACCACACGTATTTTGTGTCGTGTGATCTATCTATATCTGTCAAAATTATAAAAGGTTTTTGTAGAAAATGGTGGAAAAGAAACTAAAATCAGTGTTGCCACAGTCCGTAAAATTTAGTAACCAAATTTGAATAAAAAAATTCAATAAATTAAAACTAAACATTTAAATGTCGGCTAATTTTACACATATAAAATTCAATTTCAACATACGTTCTATGATATAAACTGTAAAATAAAGTGAAAGTCTCCCATATAAAACATATTGTTACGAAGAAATAATTTTGTAAAACAAAATCATAATTGCATTCTCTTAAATTAGTATTTTCACTATTTCTAGCATTTGGGCTATATAAAAAAATTATTACAATAAGAAAATATATGTCGGAAAATCAAGTACGTTTAAAATTATCAGAGTTGGGTTTATTGCATTAGATTTAATTTTCCACTAAATTTAGTGGTAGTGGAAAAAATAGTGCATTATCGCCTATAATATTTAGTGGTATTGGAAATTTAATGCATTAAAAAAAACAAATTTAGTGGTAGTGGAAATTTAATGCATTAAAAAAAACAAATTTAGTGGTAGTGGAAATTTATTGCATTAAATAAAAAAAATTTAGTGGTAGTGGAAATTTATTGCATTAAATAAAAAAAATTAGTGGTAGTGGAAATTTATTGCATTAAAAAAAACAAATTTAGTGGTAGTGGAAATTTATTGCATTAAATAAAAAAAATTTAGTGGTAGTGGAAATTTAATGCATTAAAAAAAAAACAAATTTAGTGGTAGTGGAAATTTATTGCATTAAATAAAAAAAATTTAGTGGTAGTGGAAATTTATTGCATTAAATAAAAAAAATTAGTGGTAGTGGAAATTTATTGCATTAAAAAAAAACAAATTTAGTGGTAGTGGAAATTTAGTGCATTAAATAAAATAAATTTAGTGGTAGTGGAAATTTAGTGCATTAAATAAAATAAATTTAGTGGTAGTGGAAATTTAGTGCATTGAATAAAACAAATTTAGTGGTAGTGCAAATTTAGTGTACTAAATGAATCGATTTTAGTGGTAATGGAAATTTAGTGCACTACTTCTGAATGATTAGCGGCTGACAATATTAACAGTCCGCGCCATTAAAATCTTACCTATGGTGAACTGAATAATATATTACATTTGAAAGTACTAAAATTCTTATTAAAACAATAACAACAATTATTTACTTTATACAGGCGGACTCAGTAAATTAAGAAAATAACATTCACAACAATTTATTTTGACATTGACTTAAGCTATGTATGCATATAATAATATTGTGGAACTGAGGTAGTGGAACTAAATTTCCATTCCACTATAGTGCCAATGGAGTTATATTCCATTACCACTAATTATTCAAAATTAGTGCACTAAATTTCCACTACCACTAAAATCGATATATTTAATGCATTAAATTTCCATTGCCACTAAAATTTTTATATTTAATGCAATAAATTTCCACTACCACTAAATTTATTTTATTTAATGCACTAAATTTCCACTACCACTAAATTTGTTTTTTTAATGCAATAAATTTCCACTACCACTAAATTTGTTTTTTTTAATGTTTATAGCATGATGCTATAAACACAACAAAGGCTATCGAACACCGAACACACGACTACAAAAATCGCTGGCTACGAAAGTAGCCAAGTAGCCAGCAACTTAATTATAATAACGACTACAGCTACAAAATGAACAACTGTTTTGACACGTTGAACATAAACTAAACAAATTATAACAAACTTATTTTTTGTAAGTGAAATTGCGAGAAAACAAAAAACAACAAATGTCTGAAGAAAACTTATAAAAAATTAAGAAAACAAAAAAGCTAATTAAATAATAAATTAAAAATGAAATAAAAACTGATGTAAATTAATGAAATAAGTAAATGAAAACTAAACCAAAAATGTAAACAAATGATTATTTTTTTTTTCAGTGGTGCAACTTTAACTTTTTTCGCATTTTTTATGTATATATTTCATGAATTGCGTTTTTTAAACACCTTTTTCATGCATCTTATTGTATTGGCAGCACTAAACTGTTTATTGTCGCCAAGAAAAATAGAAATTAGCCTAAGTTGGCTACGGGCTACAAAAGTAGTCGTGTGGTCGGTAGTCGTGTAGCCGTTAAAATAATTATTCTCATATGCACGCATGTGTTCTATTTTTGTCAGCTTGTAGTCGATGGTCGGTAGCCTTTGTTGTGTTTATAGCATGAGAGATGCAATGACCTGTATTAATGGGCCTTGAATGGAATGTCTTGTTTGTAATATGATAGAGAAGAATTTCTTGCACTGGTTTTATAAGTACTAAAGAACTGAATTATAATAAGTATTGAACTGAATAATTTTTTATGTATTTTTCTTTATATTTTTGGCTTAAATTTTAAAAATACATACATATTTACAAAAACTCAAAAAAAAAGTATAAATAGTGTATTCAATAAGTAATTGTTGTTTTTTATTTGCCTTTAAATGCTTTAATATACACAGACTATTCTTCTTGCTAGATTTCAATTTGTTTGTTTTATTCGCTTATTTGTACTACAAACTATCGAATTTACTTCAATACATGCTTTCATTCACAAAGGAAATTCAAGACATTCCAAGACATTCGAATGTCTCAATAATAATTAAGAATTATGATTGTAAATTTAGATTTATTCTATTCGTTTATTGAGGCTGTTCGTTTCGTTTCGTTGGCTGCAAAACGAATAGAATGAATATTTGTTTCGATGCTTGAATTTACTCTCAATTAGAGTTCACTTCTCGAATCATTCTAAATTGGCAGAAAAGCAAAACATTCATACAGACCTTTAGTATATAAGTTGAACAATTTTTAAATAAAGCAATCATTTGTCAAACTGCAACTGATGCAGTGTTATTATTTTAAAAGAATAACATTACACTAGTGTGTTGGCTTGCTAGGACGATAGCGCCGGGTTCAAATCTCAGCTCTGACATCTTGAAAAAACGAAATATGAATAAATTATTTCTTTCGGTGACTATCTCTCAGTAGTCTTCTGGCAAAAGTTCTGGGAGTAATTGATTGAAATGAAAAAGCCTCTCAAATCTGTCGTTCGGAGACGACTTTAAACTGTAGGTCCCGGTACTCATAGATAAAAATTAACACACACAACATGAGTGCTGCGAGAAGCCAGGACGTAACCCTAACCCAGGGTTGTAATGGCCAATTATGTATGTGTGTATGTATATAAATTTAGCATTACTCTTAGAAATATTTTTACCATGTCGTATATTTCTTCTGTATATCTTAAAATTTAACTGTTATTTTTTATATAGGAAAGTCTAAGAGAGCTAGTGCTTTAGTAGCTGCTGTTGAAAAAGCAACTGAAAATTTTATTCAAAAAGGGGAACAAATTGCTTATGAAAATCCAGATATAACTCAAGAGATGTTAGCCGCTGTAGATGAAGTACGTAAAACTGGTGATGCAATGAGTGTTGCAGCAAGAGAGTTTTCTGAAGATCCTTGCAGTTCTCTTAAACGAGGTAATATGGTACGGGCAGCTCGAAATTTGCTATCAGCTGTCACACGACTTTTAATATTAGCTGATATGGTTGATGTGCATTTGTTACTAAAATCACTACATGTTGTTGAAGAAGATTTAAATCGTTTAAAAAATGCTTCGAGCCAAGATGAGCTTCTGAATAATATGAGGGTAAATTTAAACTTTTAGATATATGTTATTGTACTGACTGAATAAATTATATTTGTATTATTTAAGCAATTTGGTCGTAATGCAAATGAGTTAATAAAACAGGCAGCCAAAAGGCAACAAGAATTAAAAGATCCCCAACTTCGGGACGATTTGGCCGCAGCAAGAGCTATGCTAAAAAAACATTCCACCATGTTGCTTACAGCTTCAAAAGTTTATGTTCGTCATCCAGAATTGGATTTAGCAAAAGTTAACCGCGATTTTATTTTAAAGCAAGTTTGCGATGCTGTAAATACAATAAGTGATGTAGCTCAAGGAAAATCTTGTCAGCCCACTGATATATATAGTGGAGCTGGTGAATTAGCTGCTGCATTAGATGATTTCGACGTAAGTATTTTATTTAGTGTTTATTATTATTTTTCAATTAAAGACGGGCGTTTCTTGTACCTTTTACGAAGAGGTACGTGACTGTGTTTTTTATGGATACCATCATCAACTTTTATAGCGAAGTTACAAACCTAGATGTCATCCTGGATAGAAAAATTAGTTGGCACTTGCATATAGATGCTTTTTGTACAATTTGCTCTTACAGCAATGCATACAATACTAAAAATTATGCAATGGATACATGCGAATGTTTTTTTTATTTAGTACATTGTGCTGGTCTAGGAAAACAAGGAAAGAGGGAAAGAGGGTGTGGACCTTCGATTTAAACTCACTAATATCATATTTGATATCAGTCAGAAAAAAAACAAAGTTCTGTTGATTGATTACACTATGCGACAAATGAAGACTTTTGGAAAAATGCACGAACTCCACAGTATAGGTTCGTTTTAATACAAAAGTTAGTAAAACCCTGTACTCGGTTTGGTCAGATTGACTATTAATTTTTTTATGGACCTCAATTGTGAAAGATAAAATTCTTAAGGTGCAAATTGGTCTTTGTAAGCTCTTTTTGATGCCTAGACACATTCAAGCATTAAACACATAGACAACAGCAAGCAGCATGACAGCAAGCAGCAAATGCAGCCGACAATATTTGCTGCCATGCTATCGGCTACATAAATATTTTGAAGTCAGTAGCAGCAAAACAATAAAAAAACAAATAAAATAATGAACATGTGTTTGTTGTTGAAAAAAATATTTCAGTGATACCACTTTCAAGTATACGAAATCGCAAAAATAAAATCGCTTGTTTGAAATGTAAATACATATATATTTTTTATTTTAATTTGTTTATATTTTATTAGTATTAAAAAACTTTACAAAACTCATTAACAAAATATATTTTTTGCTAATTGTACACATACTCTTTAAAAAAATTGAAATTTAAGTATAATCTCAAATTATTTGGCAATTATTGCAAAATTAAGACTTTTGCATAGCCCTTCATGTTGCCCGATGAACTCTGAAATTCTGTGTATTTCTCAACTGGTACGGCTGCAAATCTCCAAAAAAAAAAATCCACTGATCATAAAGATATTTTGATGCATCACACATTTGCATATTTCTTTTAAGACATAACGTAGTTAGTTGTTTGTTTTACATTCAGCCCTTCATCATTACCCATCACATTATACATGTATTTTAAACAACAAAGCATATTAATCCCTGTGGGACACCAAACATAACGTTAAAATCTTAAATTTATTAAATAATACCGACTTATAATGTTAAAAAGTTTTTAATTGTTATTATCTTTATTAATAAATAAATTTTTTTTCTTTGTAATAAAAAATATTTTTTAGGTCGTTTTTCTTTATCATTTTGTATTGTATTAGCATCACTAATTAGTTTTTGCTGCCTCAAAAAATAGAAATTATTCTAAGTTGGGCAGCAGCAGCAAAGGTTTTTGTATAGGGTTTTGCTGTGCTGCCTTTAAAATAATCGTTTCCATATAAACGTGGGCATTCTAATTTTGACAACTTGCTGCCTGCTGCTTGCTGTCGTCTATGTGTTTAATGCTTCAGATTGTATTGATATGTTTACGAAAGTTGTTCAGATTTAGAATGGCTACAATATTGTCATATATTGTTAGTGAAAAATTACGAGTCCCTCTAAGTTATGCTGAAAAAAGTAAGAAAAGTAAAATTTTTTTCGAAAATTTTTGCGATAAGCATTAAACACATAGACGACAGCAAGCAGCATGACAGCAAGCAGCAAATGCAGCCGACAATATTTGCTGCCATGCAGTCGGCTAATTAAATATTTTGAAGGCAGCAACAGCAAAACAATAAAAAAACAAATAAAATAATGAACATGTGTTTGTTGCTGAAATAAATATTTCAGTGATACCACTTTTAAGTGTACGAAACCGCAAAACTAAAATCGCTGGTTTAAAATGTATATATATTTTATTTTTATTTTAATTTGTTTATATTAAAAAACTATAAAACTTATTAACAAAATATACTTTCTGCTAGTTAAAAAAATTAAAATTTTGGCCTAATCTCAAATTTTTTGGCTATAGTTGGAAAATAATGATTTTTGCTTAGCCGTTGATTTTACAAGATGAATTCTGAAATACTGTGAATTCTGGTACGGCTGCCTATCTTCCAAATGAATCCCCTGATGAGAAAGATAATTTGGTGCATCACAGATTTGCATATTTGTTACAAGACATAACATAGTTAGTTATTCATTCAACCACTTCCTCGTATTTCCCATCATATTATCTATGTATTTTTAACAACAATGCATATTGATCGTTGTGGGACACCAAACATAACTTTAAAATCTTAAATTTAATTAAATAAATACCGACTTGTAATGCTAAAAGTTTTTAATTGTTATTATCTTTATTAATAAATAAATTTTTTTTCATTGTAATAAAAAATATTTTTTAGGTCGTTTTTATTTGAAATTTTATATTGTATTAGCATCACTAATCAGTTTTTGCTGCCTCAAAAAATAGAAATTATTCTAAGTTGAGCAGCAGCAGCAAAGGTTTTTGTCTAGGGTTTTGCTGTGCTGCCTTTAAAATAATCGTTTCCATATAAACGTATGTATTCTAATTTTGACAACTTGCTGCCTGCTGCTTGCTGTCGTCTATGTGTTTAATGCTATACAGTGCAAGAAAAAATAATATAAAGGGTGTCCCAACTAGAACGCAATTTTTAAATTTGGCGCGATTCGAAGTGTCATTGTTTGACATTTGAACAATTGTTATTGTTTGCTAGTAGAAGGTACGAGGTTAGTCAAAATAGAGCGCTACACGAATGAACAACGCATTCTCATTGTGAAATTGTTTTACCAAAATGGTGAAAGTTTTGAGGCTACAGTTCGCAAATTGCGATCAATTTGGGGTCACAATAATGCTCCAAAAGAGCCAACTGTAAAGAGATTAATGGATAAATTTGCCGAAACTGAGTCTGTTAGTGATGAAAAGACAACAACGCGCCTTCGACCAGGTCGATCGACCGAAAATGTCGCAGCTGTACGTGATGATGTCGCTCAAACTCCATCCACCTCAATTCGACACCGAGCTCAGCAAATTGGTGTCTCTAAATCCACTATGCAGCGAATTTTGACGAAAGATTTGCATCTTCATGAATACAAAGTCCAATTGACTCAGGAACTGAAGCCTGCTGACCATGGACAGCGAAGGGAGTTCGTTAATTGGGTATTGGAGAGACAACATGAAAATGCTGATTTTGCCGATAAAATCATCTTCAGTGACGAGGCCCATTTGATTATAATATTATGATTGTAATATTTAAAGAAAATATTGCTCCATTATGAAAAAATTCAATATTGAAATTTATTAATACGGAGGAATATTGAATTTTTTTCATAATAATTTTTACATAAACAGTTTTATGTCTGTTCTGAAAAGTTAAGTATTTTAAGTTGTGCCCCTTTTGTATTTAGGGTGCGATATCACTGCTAATAAATTGGCCTATAACAACTACATACACCGAATGAGAATAAATATAAATAATAATCCAAAGGCTTTTTATAAATTTATTACCTCTAAACGTCGTGCCAATACATATCCCAAGTATTTAAAATTTGGTTCTCGTAGAGCTGAAGATGATATATTCATAAGAAACTTGTTTACTGAAATTTTTGCTACAACTTACTCTAAAAAATCATTTAATAACGAAACCTATTATCCGCATTCTTTATCTCAATCTTCAAATATTCATCTTTCGAATATATCTTCTGAAACTGTTCTATCTAATCTACTGTCAATACAAAGTTCACCTAACCCCGGTCCTGATGGTATACCTACCTGTATTCTTAAGCATTAAACACATAGACGACAGCAAGCAGCAGGCAGCAAGTTGTCAAAATTAGAATACACACGTTTATATGGAAACGATTATTTTAAAGGCAGCACAGCAAAACCCCAGACAAAAACCTTTGCTGCTGCTGCCCAACTTAGAATAATTTCTATTTTTTGAGGCAGCAAAAACTATTTAGTGATGCTAATACAATATAAAATGTTAAATAAATACGACCTAAAAAATATTTTTTATTACAATTAAAAAAATTTATTTATTAATAAAGATAATAACAATTAAACACTTTTAACATTACAAGTCGGTATTTATTTAATCAAGTTTAAGATTTTAAAGCTATGTTTGGTGATCCACAGGGATCAATATGCATTGTTGTTAAAAATGCTTGTATAGTATGATGCGAAATGCGATAAAGTAGCTGAATGTAAAACAAAGAAGTACATACGTTTTGATGCATCGAAATATCTTTGTGAACAGGAGATTTATTTTCAAATATCTTTTTATTTATTTATTTATGTCTATGGATAATAGTTTCTTACAGACTAAAGTAAAATTTACAAGCAATATTTAATAACTACATAATGTTTTAAATACAAAATAATTTTTCTCTTCAAGGAATCATTACTCTCAGAAAGATCAATTAAATGATAAAGATTATTAAACTTCAAACATATTTGACGAATATTCAGCCGTACCAATTGAGAAATACACATCATTTCAAAATTCAACGGGCAACATTGCCAAATAATTTGAGATGAGAGCAAAATTTTAATTTTTTTTAAAGAGTATGTGTAAAATTAGCGAGAAATATATTTTGTTAATGAGTTTTGTAAAGTTTTTTTATACCAATAATATATAAAAAATTAAAATAAAAAAAATATATTCACATATCGTTGGTCTCAGGTAGAAAGGCCCTAACTCAAATAATTTAAAATTTACAGGAGTAAGTAAAAATACAACAGATACTGTAATTATTAATATACAACTTTTTATTAAATGCTGTACAATTGCTTGTAATACCGTTATTTTTAATAATATTGTAAACATTCTTTGTGAGAAGCGGCATATTTCCTAAAATGCATTAGGATAGGATAGGAGGAAGTGGCAGCCTCGTAATGACAAGGCACACTTGATCACGCATGGCGGCCCGTTGTGATACCACAAGATGCGGGGAGCCCTGATAGTCAGGGGCTCCACGCAAGAAGCACTACTTCCCCAGAAAATTATGCTGGAAACCAGCCAGAGAGCCTAATAAATTTGGCAATTGATCCAATATCCAGGATCGACAGGTCAGTCAAGCCATCGAAAAAAGGAGATCCTAATGTAAGAAATCTGCGTCGCGCCAGAGATGGACACTGGCAAATATAGTGGACCACAGTCTCCTCTTCCTCAGCCGAGCCACAGCCACGACAGAAGTCATTTGCGGGCAAGCGCAGTCTCTCCGCATGCCTGCCCATCACGCAGTGGCCCGTGAGGATAGATACAACGGAAGAGATGTCCCTGCGGTCTAGTTTAAAGAGTTGATTGGTACGCCTTAAGTCCAGCCTAGGCCAGGTGAGTCTAGCAACTTGGCAAGACTCCTCCCGCGACCAGGCTAGGTCCGCGTCCAATAAATGTCTCCTTCTAATAAGGAGCCTAACGGAGGAAAGAGGTATACCCACTTCCACGTGAGGATGAACCTCCGGCAGAGACGTACCCGTCCTAGCCAGTTCATCCGCAGTACAATTACCCGCGATGTTCCTGTGACCAGGAACCCAGATCAGATTAACGACGCACTGTCTCGAGAGTGCCACAAGGGCATCGCGACAGTCACCGACAATTTTGGAGTTTGTGGTCAAACTCGACAGGGATCTGACCGCCGCTTGGCTGTCAGATAATATGGTGATACCGGCAGTGGGAGTACCACCCCGAAGTATCACCCTTGCAGCGTGACATATAGCCACTATTTCGGCCTGAAAAACGCTGCAGTAATCAGGGAGGCGAAGGGATATGGAGAGGGCGAGCATCTCCGAATAGATCCCACACCCCACTTTGTCTCCAATCCTGGAACCATCAGTATAGACTTCCAACGATCCACTGGGGATGACCCCGCCAGAGGCCCAGTCATCCCTACTTTGGATCATCACGTGGAAGTCTCTGCGCAGTTCCAGTCTCGGTGAGGTGTTCGATATTGTCCCGTATCCGAGGTTCCTCCAAAAGAATAGAGGAGTGCCCCGAGGGTACAAAATTCCACCGTGTTAGTGCGTTAAGTCTTACCGCCACCAGTTTAGCCTGCTGCCTGGCAAGAATCTTAGACGGAAGCCACCCCAGCATAACAAAGAGTGGCAGTAATCTGGATTGCCGCGGACCTCCTGACCTCATCAAGGAGTCTGACATTACAGAACTTGTCGAGAGCGGTCCACCAAAAGACCACTCCGTATAAAAGATTCGGTTCTATGATCGCCGAATAAATCCAGCGGACCACGCGGGGACGTAGTCCCCATCTTGCCCCTACTGCCCTGCGGCAGCAGTAGATAGCACAGGCAGCTTTACGCGCCCTTTCACCCAGATTTTGCCCCCAGTTCAACTTGGGGTCCAGAATGAGACCCAGATATTTAACCGAGGTACTCAACTGCAGTCCAACCCCGTTCAGGTTGGGTAAAGTGAAATGAGATACCTTGTACCGTCTCGTAAAGAGCATCGGAGTTGTCTTACCAGGAATAGCACGTAGTCCAAATTCCCGGCACCACCTAGACACAATGTCCAGAGCGAAGTTGAGCTTGTCAGACAATGTCTATGATCATATCCCAGACGCTGCGATGGCAATATCATCAGCATGAGCAACAACCCTGTTACCAGAGCGTTCCAGCCCGATGAGAAGAGTGTTAACAGCAAGGTTCCAGAGTAGTGGAGAGAGGACACCGCCTTGTGGGGTGCCCCTAGCAGTCGCCCTCTGGCACCTTGTAGTTCCAATTGTGGCGGATATCAATCGCGACCTAAGAAGAAGCTCAACAAATTGAACCAGACCAGAATCCAGTCCAAGATTGAGCAGAGCATTAACGATACCCGTAGGGCAAATATTGTTGAAGGCGCCTTCTATATCGAGAAAGGCAACCAACGTATACCCCCTGAAATGCAATGTCTTCTCCACCTGAGAGATCAGTGAGTGCAGAGCGGTCTCGACCGATCTCCCTTTGGTGTAGGCATGTTGGGAGGTAGATAGTAGTGAAGGGTTGATCGAGTTCCTGATATGGAAGTCAAGAATTCTCTCCAACGTCTTCAATAGGAAGGAACAAAGACTAATTGGTCTAAAGTCCCCGGGGAGCACGTGTGAAGCTTTTCCGGCTTTGGGAATGAACACCACATTTGCGGTCCTCCAGCGCAGAGGAATATAAATGAGGTCCAGACAGACATTATAGACAGCCAAAAGCCAGGGGAGAATGAGATCCTCGCCATGTTGCAGATCAGCTGGAATAATGCCATCTGGACCTGGAGATTTGTATGGTTCAAAAGTGCAGTTCCCCAGGGG
Source organism: Metopia argyrocephala (assembly GCA_963576795.1). Lineage (NCBI taxonomy): Eukaryota > Metazoa > Arthropoda > Insecta > Diptera > Sarcophagidae > Metopia > Metopia argyrocephala. The sequence goes on along the minus strand of OY756209.1, from coordinate 89,717,111 downwards.
TTATACGAATTGAGGAGTGGTGCCCTGGAGTGGGCGTGACCCCTTGAAAGACAGTGTGGCCTGCAGCGTGGACGTTTTCCGGAAAGTGAGTATCCAGAAGCAGACTCAGCGTCTCATCAGTTGAGGTAGTCCAACTACCATCAGATCTGCAAATACTTCCGAGAGATCCCTTGGAGGAGCTTAAAACTTTACGAAGACGGTTGACCTCCGCCGAGGATTCAACGTTGTCGCAGAATTCCCTCCACGAAGCCATTTCGCCCGTCTAATCGCATTTTTCAGCTCTCGTTTCTTTGCCTTGTACAGATCCAATTCGCCCGTTGACTTAGCTCTGTTAAAGAGCCTGCCGCACAGACGACGAAGATCCTCGATATCCTGATTCCACCAGTTAGGCCTAGGCCTGCCCCTGTACACAGGAGTCTTAGTGGAGGATGAGGCAGCATTCTCGAGGGCAGCGGACAATATGTCCACAGTCCTGTCGATTTCCGAACAGTTACGGACGATAGGAGGAGACTCCGGAAGATCGTGGCGGAGCTTGTCCCTGAAGAGAGACCAGTCCGTACGTCTTCTGTTAGCACGGAAAATCTCCCTGCAAGAGGAGATAGCTTGATCAAGAGAGAAGACAATGTATCTGTGATCCGAGAAGGAGCACTCACCAGATACATGCCAGTTCAAGATTTTCTCAGAAAAATTATCACTAACCAAGGTGATATCAAGAACCTCCCTCCTGGACTAGGTCCAGAAAGTTGGTTCATCACCGCGATTAGCAATGCTAAGATTATTCGTAAGAATGAAATCAAAAAGACACTCACCTCTTTCGTTGGTATCCGAGCTACCCCACACCACATGATGTGCGTTGGCATCGTAGCCAATCAGAACCGGGATACCTAGTTTGTTCGCCTCTGTAACCAGCTGACCCACGGGTTCCTGCGGGGGATTTCGCCCGTAGTCATGGGCGAAGTATGAGGACACTGTCCACAGGGATGTGTTGCCCAAGGTAATCGCCGTGGCCACAGTGTCCTTGTCGCTGAACCTGTGAAGAAGAAAAGCGTTAATAGAAGATTTAACCATAATACAAGCCCTAGGCCTACCTGTATGATAAATATACACCGTTCTGTAACCGACGGCGTTGAGTCCACAAACCTTCCCATCTACGGCCAAGGTTCCTGGACTAGCACGAGCTCCCAATCTCCCTTCGCAAGAAGCAGGAGCAAGGCCGCTGACGCAGTTTTAGATTCGTGGAGATTGATTTGGATGACCCTCATCATCAGGGGCAACCATGGTGGCGTTGGCATCTTCCTCCGATAAAGGAGAGACAGCGCCCGCCTCAATCTCCAACCCGTTGAACATGTCCCCAACCAGCTCTGAATTGGAGACATAGCTCAATTTGGAGCTCTGTGAGGAATGGCTTCCCATATCCGACCTTACTAATAGCGCTTTTGTACAGCTCCATCGAGCGAATGTCTGCACAGGCTATTACTTTGATATGCCCTTGGAACCACCCTGCATCGCGGCAACTGGGTGAAGGGCCGGGATTAGACGTCATAACGTCTAAGAAGACCTTGAGGAGGGCCAACTCCACCAACTTCCACTTAGCGGGAGTGATGGTGCCCTCCGGGTGACCATGGTCGATCACCGCCCAGGTCAAACTCTCTTTTACAACCTCGCTAAGAGGCTTAGAGGGTTTGGGCCTGGGTGGTAGGGTTCTAGGCCGCTTGGAAGGCTGCAGAGGAGCCCGAGCAGTATGCTCGCTGGACCTCTGCCTCTTCACCGCAGCCCCGGGTTTAACCGATGAGGCAGGTGGACGATCATCGACATGAGCTCTTGCCCACGTCAATCTGCCTCTTTCCTCCTCCGACAAGAGAGCAGGATCCTTAGCACCCAATTTGGAGATAATGCGTGCAGCAGATCTCCGCGTCCTGTACGCCCTAGTGCTAGCACTAAAAGAGGCGTTTCCGCTCGTGGGAATAGTTGTACCCGAAGTGGACTTGGTACCAGTGACTGACGTTTTCGATCTGTTGACCAGTGTCTTGACGTCAGTCGAAGAGCGCTGTGCTATGGTAGCAGCTGCCGATGTGGACGGTAAACACGTCACCGCCTCAAATTTCGCTGGTTTACGGGCCGCAGTAGCGGGTTTAACCGCAAGTCCCGAAGAGGAGCCTCTGTTATCAGAGGTTGGACAAACACTAGTTTGCCTGAAGATCTTCCTACGTCCACCAGCTTGAGTGGGCGTAGGCTTTATACTTTTATCTTCCATTTAATTTGATTGGGTCCCCACTCTATGCCGCTATCCTTGCCCGAATGTGTAGTCACCTTTGATGGTCCCATGGTTATCTATGCAAAAGCAGGGAGGCCATGCGAGGGTTGGCACCCACCTTCATGGGGTTGAGTGCTCAGAGCCAGACCGGTGCTAATCGGGAGTTAGTCTCAACCGAACCTACACCGCTAACTCAACGGCGACGGACAATGAACGTACACAGAGGCGTGCCAAGGTTTTAACGGGACGGAGACAGCCGCAACCCTAGACTGGAGCCGTTCGCGCAGGGTTTCACCCCGTTGTTACTAGGTCCACAAGACTACGGCCGCCAGCCCAAGACGACAAGTCAGGAAGAAAATAGGAATGAGTCCGTGGACAAAGCGAGGGTCGTGCCAGAGAAGAGTATAGACCATTTAGCGTTACCCAGGGTGCACCACGAGGAGGCGGTCTATCTACACCCCCATATTTTGTTTATTAACGAAGAAATTCAGCCAGAATATAAATTGGACGTAGCGCTCTTAACGTAAACTTTCATAATTTCGACTCGTTATTGGCTCGTTATATCTTTCCATCATGAAATGGCAAACCTTACTGAAGAGAAATGTCAAAAGAGCGACAAGAAATATTGCGTCGTTTGCTGTCCCTGACGCTCTACTGTTGTAGAGTCACATTTGAAAAACCCTGTATATTAGAAGTATTCTATACCTTTCTCTATAACAAACCCTGATACTTTTTCGTCTATAACTTTTTCCCTGAGAAACAACTGGATATGGGCTATTAATGGTTGGAATCTACTCCCCCAGACCTCTTTAGCGATGTATAGCAACCTCAGTCATGTCGTCTGGAAATTCTTCAAATACCCAGTCTAAGATCACCCATAATGTAAAATTACACTACCCCGGGTACTTTTTTGTCTATAATTTTTTCCCTGAGAAACAACTGGATATGGGCTATATATGGTTGGAATCTACTCCCTTAGACCTCTTTAGCGATATATAGCAACCTCATCCATGTCATCTGGAAATACTTCAAATATCCAGTCCAACATTACCCATAATGTAAAATTACACTACCCCGGGTACTTTTTTGTCTATAACTTTTTCCCTGATAAACAACTGGATATGGGCTATACATGGTTGGAATCTACTCCCTTAGCCCTCTTTAGCGATGTATAGCAACCTCAGTCATGTCGTCTGGAAATTCTTCAAATACCCAGTCTAAGATCACCCATAATGTAAAATTACACTACCCCGGGTACTTTTTTGTCTATAATTTTTTCCCTGAGAAACAACTGGATATGGGCTATATATGGTTGGAATCTACTCCCTTAGACCTCTTTAGCGATATATAGCAACCTCATTCATGTCGTCTGGAAATTCTTCAAATACCCAGTCTAAGATCACCCATAATGTAAAATTACACTACCCCGGGTACTTTTTTGTCTATAATTTTTTCCCTGAGAAACAACTGGATATGGGCTATATATGGTTGGAATCTACTCCCTTAGACCTCTTTAGCGATATATAGCAACCTCATTCATGTCGTCTGGAAATACTTCAAATACCCAGTCCAACATTACCAATAATGTAAAATTACACTACCCATGGTACTTTTTTGTCTATAACTTTTTCCTTGAGAAACAACTGGATATAGGCTATACATGGTTGGAATCTACTCCCTTAGGCATCTGCAGCGATGTATAGCAACCTCATTCATGTCGTCTGGAAATACTTCAAATACCCAGTCCAACATTACCCATAATGTAAAAATTACACTACCCCTGGTACGTTTTTGTCTATAACTTTTTCCCTGAGAAACAACTGGATATGGGCTATACATGGTTGGAATCTACTCCCTTAGGCCTCTGCAGCGATGTATAGCAACCTCATTCATGTCGTCTGGAAATACTTCAAATACCCAGTCCAACATTACCCTTAATGTAAAATTACACTACTCCTGGTTCTTTTTTGTCTATAACTTTTTCCCTGAGAAACAACTGGGAAATGGGCTATACATAGTTGGAATCTACTCCCTTAGAGCTCTTTAGCAATATATAGCAACCTCATTCATGTCATCTGGAAATACTTCAAATACCCAGTCCAACATTACCCATAATGTAAAATTACACTACCCCTGGTACGTTTTTGTCTATAACTTTTTCCCTGAGAAACAACTGGATATGGGCTATACATGGTTGGAATCTACTCCCTTAGGCCTCTGCAGCGATGTATAGCAACCTCATTCATGTCGTCTGGAAATACTTCAAATACCCAGTCCAACATTACCAATAATGTAAAATTACACTACCCATGGTACTTTTTTGTCTATAACTTTTTCCTTGAGAAACAACTGGATATAGGCTATACATGGTTGGAATCTACTCCCTTAGGCCTCTGCAGCGATGTATAGCAACCTCATTCATGTCGTCTGGAAATACTTCAAATACCCAGTCCAACATTACCCATAATGTAAAATTACACTACCCCTGGTACGTTTTTGTCTATAACTTTTTCCCTGAGAAACAACTGGATATGGGCTATACATGGTTGGAATCTACTCCCTTAGGCCTCTGCAGCGATGTATAGCAACCTCATTCATGTCGTCTGGAAATACTTCAAAAATACCCAGTCCAACATTACCCTTAATGTAAAATTACACTACTCCTGGTTCTTTTTTGTCTATAACTTTTTCCCTGAGAAACAACTGGGATATGGGCTATACATAGTTGGAATCTACTCCCTTAGACCTCTTTAGCAATATATAGCAACCTCATTCATGTCATCTGGAAATACTTCAAATACCCAGTCCAACATTACCCATAATGTAAAATTACACTACCCCGGGTACTTTTTTGTCTATAACGTCTTCCCTGAGAAACAACTGGATATGGGCTATACATGGTTGGAATCTACTCCCTTAGGCCTCTGCAGCGATGTACAGCAACCTCATTCATGTCGTCTGGAAATACTTCAAATACCCAGTCCAACAGTACCCATAATGTAAAATTACACTACCCCGGGTACTTTTTTGTCTATAACTTTTTCCCTGAGAAAGAACTAAATATGGGCTATATATGGTTGGAATCTACTCCCTTAGACCTCTTTAGCGATGTATAGCAACCTCATTCATGTCGTCTGGAAATACTTCAAATACCCAGTCCAACATTACCCATAATGTAAAATTACACTACCCCTGGTACGTTTTTGTCTATAACTTTTTCCCTGAGAAACAACTGGATATGGGCTATACATGGTTGGAATCTACTCCCTTAGGCCTCTGCAGCGATGTATAGCAACCTCATTCATGTCGTCTGGAAATACTTCAAAAATACCCAGTCCAACATTACCCTTAATGTAAAATTACACTACTCCTGGTTCTTTTTTGTCTATAACTTTTTCCCTGAGAAACAACTGGGATATGGGCTATACATAGTTGGAATCTACTCCCTTAGACCTCTTTAGCAATATATAGCAACCTCATTCATGTCATCTGGAAATACTTCAAATACCCAGTCCAACATTACCCATAATGTAAAATTACACTACCCCGGGTACTTTTTTGTCTATAACTTTTTCCCTGAGAAACAACTGGATATAAACTATATATGGTTGGAATCTACTCCCTTAGACCTCTTTAGCTGTATATAGCAACCTCATTCGTGTCATCTGGAAATACTGCAAATACCCAGTCCAACATTACCCATAATGTAAAATTACACTACCCTACACTACTTTTTTGTTTATAACTTTTTTTTTTTTAGAAAATGCTGGGCATTGTCTATATATAATTATAATCTACTCCCTTTAGACTTTCTAATGATATATTGAAACCTACTTCATAGCGCTGGTAAATAGGTCTAGTTCTACCTTTAATTTTAGAAAACTGATTTCTATAGCGTTTTCATGTATGGCTTTTATGTTACTTAAATCAAAATGAACAGCGGTTTAAGTCTTTGATAAATGGTTTATTTCCAGAAGTAATATAAACTATATATAGAATGTCATTATTATTATACAGAGGTTTATGTCTTTAATAAATGGTTAGTTTACAAAACTTTTATAATATAAACTGTATATATGCAGAAAATATTGTTGGATTCCACAGGTAATAACTTTTTCCCTGAGAAAGAACTGGGTATGTTCTATATATGGTTGGAATCTACATTCTGAGACCTATCCAACGATATATAGAAACCTCATTCATGACTTTTAGAAATAGGTCTAAACTAAGTTTATATATAAATTCCACCTATGCAGACTTTATTCGCTATAATTTTTTATCTGAGAAAGATCTTCCTATGGTCTATATACGGTTGGAAACTACTTTCTTTGGCCTTTCTAATGACATATCGGAAGCTTATTCGTGTCGTTTGGAAATACGTATATTACTCAATTTAACATTTCCCAATGTGTGAAAATAGACCATCCCTCGAACTATTTTGGCAATAACTTTTTCCCTGAGAAACAACTGGGTATGATTTATGCATGGGTGGAATCTTCTCTCTTAGGCCTATCCAGTGATATATCGAGACCTGATTCATGTCCTTTGGAAATGCCGCTTAGAGCCCATAAATACTTCGGTATAGATATTGTTATACACGGAAATTAAAGTACCTTTTATCTTTTTCTGTAACGAAATATGAAAAAACATTTTGTTTTCTCCATGATTTGTTTAAAACAATAATTTATTTTTAATTTTTAGCGAAAACATAAGAATTTTTAAAAAATTTTATATTTAACATTTGTGTGGAATCCATTTAACATGCATGTGGGACGTATTTAACTTTAGAATTTATCTTCACACCCTTGTTTCAAACTACAGAGGCATAGCAAAATTAAATGCGATTCCAAAACTCTTTGAAAAAATTGTGACTGACTCTTTATATTATCAAATATCGTTACTCTTAACTTCATATCAACATGGCTTTCGTAAATTCTGTTCAACTTATACTAATATCCTGAAATTAACAACTAAAGTTAATGAAGGGTTCGTCAATAATCATCAAACTGATGTTATCTACACAGATTTTAGTAAAGCGTTTGATAAAGTTAACCACGATTTTTTGCTCTATGAACTATCTTCCATTGGCTTTAGCAACAATGCTGTATGTTGGCTGAAATCTTATCTTTCTGGAAGAACTCAACAAGTGAAATTTTAAAATATTCTGTCTAAAATCATTGATGTTCACTCCGGAGTACCAAGGGAGCCATCTTGGTCCACTTTTATTCTCATTATTTATTAACGATCTTCCATCTGTTATTATTCATTCTAATATTCTCATGTATGCTGATGATGTTAAGATTTTTAATTCGTTTGATAGCATATCTGGTCAGTCAACACTTCAAGGAGATATTGGATTTAAATATTAATAAATGTAAACACATTTCATTTTATCGTTCACTGAAACTTGAGACCTCACATCATTTTAAGGATAAAATCCTGGACAAGGATCTTATTATTATCATAGACATAAATTTTGTGAACATATTTCATTGATGGTGAACAAAGCAAATGGAGTTTTAGGATTTATAAAACGTTGGTCAAAAGAATTTACTGACCCCTACGTAACAAAACAATTATACACATCTTTGGTACGCCCTATTCTTGAAAACGGGTCTATTATATGGGATCCATACTTCCTCACTTACGTAAACTTAATTGAACCTGTACAGAAACGCTTTCTTTTATTTTGCTTGGGAGGTCTAGAATGGAACTCATTCGTTCTTCCTTCATTTAATTGATCTTTCTGAGAGCAATGATTCTTTGAAGAGAAAAATTATTTTGTATTTAAATCATTAATTATTAAATATTTACTTATATATTGTCTGTAAATTTTACTTTAGTCTGTAAGGAACTATTATCCACAGACATATATAAATAAATAAATAAATAAATAAAAGCATCAAAAATCATGTTTATGAAATAAAACCTGGGGCCGAATTACCGCATACGTGAACGAGTAAGCTGCCGTATCGAATGAAATTTCGTCACGTATCGAATGGATGGATTATAGCATTCGATAGCAGACGTATCGAAATTTTTACACAATGTGTATCATTCTCAGGTGAATGACACTAAAAAGAACAAAAAGTGTGTATATGTTTAATAAAAAATAAAAAAAAAACAAAACCAATTTTTTGAAGTTATCTAAATAAATAAGTGAATTTTAATATATTAAAAACCAAAAATTATAAAAGAAATGTCTTCGGATTCTGAAGATGATTATAACACAGTACGTATCAGAAAAGAAATGAGGTGTAAAAGCGATCCAATGTCCTTGCCGTCTAATGCGTAAGTAAATTAAAACTTCCATAAGAATTCAGATTAAGAGCAAGTTCATCTCATAAGCTTTTGGCCGTTGCTTTTTCTTGGCTACAATTTGGCAACATATTTTTGGCCAAATTAGGATGATCAACCATGTACTGCTCCATAACATCTTTTTGTTTTTCATTTATTTTGTTGATGTTAGTATTATAAACAATTCTAATTTTCTTTGATTGTTTTAAAATTAAAATATTAAATAATAATATTATTATTAAATATAAATCTAATAATAATATTATTAAATAATACTTTAAATATTATAATAAACTTACATTTTATTTTTTTTTTTGTACACAAAATGTTTTCGATCAGTCTTGAGCAAACGAGTAAAATGTGAACAGCTGGCACTCGATTATACCCTCGTTAACGTATGCTATCATCTCAAATTTCGATAGTACTTGTTCGATAGCGAGTGGTGTAATCTCAAAAAGAAAAATTACGAAAGATTTTGCTCGTTCACGTATGCGGTAATTCGGCCCCTGACTCAGTTGAATTTAGAATATTAAAGATTCAAAATATTATTACTCAAAAGTACGATGACTAGTAATTTCTATATTATTTTCAAACAATTTTGAGTTCTTAGAAATTATCTTTAGTATTATAAAATTCACTATTAATTGAAATACTCATATGTTATATATTTATATTTGGACATGAATATGCGGTGAACATGCACATAAAAATAAAATTAATGAGTGTAAAAACTTTACTTTCATATAACTTTAAAATATGGTGTGACTATTCGCTATGGAATTCTGCAAAATGACATCCGCAACATCCCTAGTTTAAAATCTACATACATATGTATATATATATTTTTTTAAACTTTTGAAATAACCTAATGAGGGTTATGGGTCTAGATTATTAAATAATAAATACCTTCAAGCAAATATTTGCACCGTGTTGTAAGTATTATTTTTAATTCCTTAATTTATATTTATTAATATGATTAGGAGGGCATAATAATGGATCCAATGACTTATAGTGAAAAACGATCGCGTCAATTATTGGAAGAGCGCTTGGAGAGCATAATAAGTGCAGCTGCTTTAATGGCTGATGCAGATTGTACGCGAGATGAGCGACGAGAACGTATAGTAGCAGAATGCAACGCAGTTCGTCAAGCTCTACAAGATTTATTGTCGGAATATATGTCAAATGTAAGATCATGGCTTCTAAGCTAAGATACATATTTTAAGCTACCAATTTTTTCTTTAGATGGGTCAAAAGGACAACAGCCCTGCACTTGATAGAGCAATCGATCAAATGTGCAGAAAAACTCGAGATTTACGACGCCAGTTGCGTAAAGCCGTTGTTGATCATGTGTCAGACTCATTTTTGGAAACAACAACACCCCTCATAGATCTTATTGAAGCAGCTAAAACGGGAAATGAAAAGAAAGTACGAGAGAAAGCAGATATTTTCACAAAGCATGCTGAAAAATTAGTAGAAGTAGCTAACCTTGTATGTAGTATGTCTAATAATGAAGATGGAGTAAAAATGGTTCGTTATGCTGCGGCTCAAATAGAAAGTTTATGTCCTCAAGTTATTAATGCTGCTTCGATTTTGACAGTACGTCCTAACTCTAAAGTGGCACAAGAAAATATGACAGCATATCGACAAGCTTGGGAAGTTCAAGTTCGCATTTTAACGGAAGCTGTTGATGATATTACCACTATTGATGACTTTTTAGCTGTTTCAGAAAATCATATATTAGAAGACGTTAACAAATGCGTCATGGCTTTACAATTAGGGGAAGCAGAAGACTTGAAAACAACGGCTGGCGCTATACAAGGTCGATCGGCTAGAGTTTGTAACGTAGTTGAAGCCGAAATGGATAATTACGAACCTTGTATATATACAAAACGAGTACTCGAAGCTGTAAAAGTATTAAGAGATCAGGGTAAATATTGATTTAAATATGAAAAATTAACTTATTTTTTTTAATAAAAAAGTTCGGGTAATGTGGACTACCATTTACTATTTTTGATATTGTGACTACAATATCAAGAGGCACTGAAAAAATTTGATGTGGTATTATATTTCTATTCTATTCTATTCTATTCTATTCGGCAAAACATTCATTAAGTCATTATTGGCATATCAATTTTCAAAAATGGCCCCTAGTCCACATTAGACGCATAGTACCTACAATATATAAGATGTGCGTCACTATAAACTGTAACACATCAAAAGTCAAATAAAAACTGACTGGAGTAAGCTAGAGTTAAAAATAAAACAGTTTTATTTTGCATTTTTATTACAGATTTATATTCTGTATTATTTTATTTAAAAATTAATTTAATTTTATAAAATTTGTTATTTTATTCATTATGCCATCCATAAGCAATGTTATAGTGTTTTCGGTGATTTTTTTGGTACCAGCTGTCCATTTATATCGAAAACTAGTAATGGTTTTGGGAACAGATGTACTCTTCTTTAGTTCTCTTTTGACCAGAGCCCAATATCTTTCAATAGGCCGCAGCTCTGGGCAGTTTGGTGGGTTAGCCTCTTTTGGAACAAAAATAACATTATTTTTATTATACCAGTCTATTGCGCTTTTACTGTAGTGACATGTTGCCAAATCTGGCCAGAAGAATGTTGATATGTTGTGCTGTCTTAGAAATGGGAGCAACCTCTTTTGAAGATACTCTTTGATATAAATATCTGAGTTTACTGATCCCAATGTAACAAACGATGCACTTCTTTTGCCGCAGCTACAAATAGCCTGCCAAACTAGGAACTTTTTGGGAAATTTTGATAGTTTTTTAGTTCGGAACTCTTCAGAAACATTGCCTCTACTATCCGCTACATAAAACTCTTGGCCAGGAAGCTGCGCAAAGTCTGCAAAAACGTATTTTTCATCACCCATTACACAACATTCGAACTTTTAAAAAAATTCTTTTTTGAGGAGTTTTGCTCTTTTTTTTGCTTCAATATTCTTCTTAGCATTTCTATCCGGAACTTTTTGGACTTTAAATGTTTTAAGGCCAGCTTTAGCTTTAACTCGGCGCACAAAACTTTCCGAACATTGCACGCGCCGGGCCACTTCGCGACCAGAAATGTTTGGAAGAGCCAGCAAAAGTTTCTCAACCTTTTTGGCTTTCGCGTCGTTCGGTACCAGTTTTGCTTTACCTGTTCCAGGCTTTCTTTCAATTTTTAGGTCTTTGTTGAACTTTTTGACCACTCTGGAAACACATTGCCTGGTCACGTGGACTTCCCTAGCAACTTTTGTATAACTTCAATATGGTTTTTTTTGAATTATTTGAATAATTTTTGTATGCACTTGTCTTTGATTATCCATTATGAACTAACTAACAAGTCAAATTTGACAAACTGATAGGTTTTAAAATCTGACACATTTTTCAAAGATATTGTGATTAAGAAAAATAACTTTGATTAAAGGTGAAAAAAGTTATTAAGAAAAATGGGTGTTACACTTTATAGTGACGCACATCTTACATATATAAATACATATACATATATTACACATTTCAGTTATGTCAAAGTTTGATCAACGTGTTGATGCCGCAGTTGATGCTCTCTTATCAAATTCCAATAAAGATGTCGATGAAAACGATTTTATAGATGCATCACGGTTAGTTTACGATGGAGTTCGTGAAATTAGGCGTGCCGTTTTAATGAATAGGGTATGTAAAATATTAATATTAAGATATATATATATATAAGATATATAAGATATATATATATATAAGATATATAAGATATATATATATATATATATATATATATATATATACTGGCGGTCTTATAATTAGAAACGATGTTTAATCAAAATGAAATCAAAGTGTAAATTCTTTTAAAACCATTACTAAAAATTACAAGCACTGCTATTCGAAAAGAACATACTTACTTACTTACTTAGATGGCCATAACAACCCGTTAACGGGTTTCGGCCTGCCTTAACACTAGTCTCCAGGCGTCTCTGGTCTCCAGTTGGTCACACCAATTGACGACAGGGCGTCATCAACTTGGTCCTTCCAACGTAAACACGGAGCTCATACAGCTCATGGTTGGTTCTAATGCGAAACTCATCGCCATGCCTTAGAGGACCAAAGATCTTACGAAGAACTTTTCTCTCGAATACTCCCAAGACTGCTGCATCGGCACAAGACAGCGTCCATGCTTTAACACCATAGAGAAGCACCGGAAGAATAAGCGACTTATAGAGTTTTAATTTCGTCGCACGAGAGAGGTCTCTATTAGTCGCCGTTTATACGTGGAAACATCTGGAAGGGAAACACTTGGAATTCTCTTTTGGTTTTTCATTCGCGTTTACACAGACGAAAATTGTTGTCGGCAACATTTTTTTTTTTTTTTTTTTTTTTTTTTTTTTTTTTTTTTTTTATTGAACAAAACAATTTTATTACAATTCATTAATTTGTCCTCAGAGCCCTTAAGACATTATTGAGGAAACGTTGGCAACATTTGAACATGTTTTGAACAATAGAAACTATATATGTACATATGAATATTAATATTTCAGTTTACAATTTACTTAAAAAAATTTATTATAATTAATAGAATTTTCGATTTTATATCAGAAGTGTTTCAAAATTTGAATACAAATATTTCTTCAAATTAGATTTGAAAATTGAAATTCTATTGACATTTTTTATCTCATCCGGTAATTCATTGTATAATATGCTTCCCATGTAATCAATACGTTGTTTTGATTTTTCTAGTCTGCATCTCGGAAATCGCAAATTAGAGCTATTCCGGGTATTAAATGGATTATGGCTTTGTGGAAAAGAAATCGTTTGAAGTTTAATATTATGTATAGATTCAAACACGTAGGTTAACACTTGATAATTATATAATCCACAAATTGGTAATATTGTCTTGCACACATCTTTATATAAGGACATTGTTGAAAAAGTAAGAGGTAAACAATATACAATCTTTAGTGCCTTATTTTGCAGGCATTGAAGCGACTTGACTTGAACATTTCTTTTATTATGAGCATAAACAACAGCTAAGTAATTTAAATGCGAATGAATTAGGGCTTGATATATCATTAGTTTAGCTTTTTCCCCTAGTTTACGTTTTAATTTATATAAAATTCCAATGGCGGGTGATATTTTCTTTTTAAGATTAGAAATGTGTAAATCCCAACTCAAGTTAGATTGTAATATGATGCCCAAATAGTTGACTGAAAGTGTTTCATATATTGAATCGCCATTAATATTCACAGAAAAGCTGTTTTCAATCGATCTTGGTCCAAAACGAATACATTTGGTTTTCTTTGAGTTTAGTATTAACCCATTTAGGCGGGCAAATTCAAAAATTAAAGCAGCATCTCTTTCAATGTTTATTTTGAATACTAAATCATTCTTGTATGGATACAAAACGCATATGTCATCAGCAAACATGTAAAGTTGACCCCAAAGGTCTATGTTTTTAATGTCATTCAAATAAATAGAGAATAAAAGGGGACCCAATCCACTGCCTTGAGGAACTCCATAAGTCACGTCACCAACAAAACTTTTAGAATTATTTACTTCCACATAGTGTTTTCTATTTGCAAAATAACTTTTAAACAGTAAGAATTCACGACCTTGTATACCATAACATGACAATTTTTGAAGCAAAATTTCATGATCAACCAAATCAAACGCTTTCGTATAATCAAAGAACATTCCAGCTACGCCATTCAATTATTATTTCCTTTTTTGACATTTTTCTTTGCATTCTTGTTTGGTGTTATTTTGTGTTCGGGAGTTAAAAATAAATAAATAAATTTAAAAAATATTAAATACTCTAAAATAATAAGTATGGCATTTATAATCCATTTTTTATTATATTAAAAAAAGTTGTACTTCTCTTTTTTATTGTATTTCTTTTTTAATTTTCACCACCAAAAGTAAAAATAAAGCAAATGTCAAAAAAGTAAAACTAAAACAACAAAAATATAAACATAGAACATGATAACAAAGCGTATCGCCGAGTACCGAACACAAAAACGATTTTCTCTTCCCCACCCGTAATTTGCTACCAAACTAAATGTTTCCCTTCCAGATGTTTCCACGTATAAACGGCGACTTACTAAACTGCCTACTGAGACCGTAGTAGCACCTGTTGACCAGTGTGATTCTTCATTTGATCTCCAGATTAGATAGATGAACTTCTTGACCACATCGAATGTATAGTTGCCGACTGTAACCTGGGAGCTGATGCGATCAACATCCCTACTCGTCGACAACATGTACATAACATAACTGGCCTTTACAACCCTGTGTCAGGATTACGGCCTAGCTTCTCGCAGCACTCATGTTGTGTGTGTCAATTTTTTTATCCATGAGTACCGGGACCTACAGTTTAATGTCGCGTCCGAACGACAGACTTCAGAAGCATGTTCATGGCAATTAGTTACTCTCAGAGCTTTTGCCAGAAGACTGCTGAGAGGTAGTCGCCGAAAGAAATATTTTTTTCATATTTCTTTTTTTGAAGATGTCAGAGCCTGGAGTCGAACCCAGGACCCATGTCTTAGTAAGCCAACACACTAACCATTAGACCACGGCGACTACTACTTCGTCTTACTTCTCATTTACCGCCAGACCCATTTTTGCAGACTCTCGTTCAATAACATTAAAGGCTGCGGTGACATCCCGCTTGGTATGCCCAATGATGTCTATATCGTCTGCATACACAAGGAGCTGGACACTTTTGTTAAATATAGTGGCATTTCGATGTACACCCGCCTTTCGCAAAACACTCTCCATGACGAAATTAAAGAGGTCGCAAGATAAGGGATCGCCCTGTCTGAAACCTCGCACGGTATTAAAAGGTTCGGAGAGGTCTTTTCCTACCTTGACGGAGCTGCAGGAGTTGCTCAGCATCATTCTGCACAGTTTTACAAGCTTTGCAGGAATACCGAGCTCAGACATTGCGGCATATACGCGATCTCTTATTGGGCTATCGAACGCCGCACACAGGGCTATAATAGCCTGTTTTCTTGGATTAATTAAAAAAAATTTTTTTAAGTATCGTCAAAATCTTTTGTACCCGGTTAGAGTATATAAAATTCTACATCACTTGTCGTTAAAATAAATGTCAAAAGTGCTCTGGTGATTTTGTAGTAAAACTTCAAAGTCAAACTGTATAAACATTTTTGTGCAAAAAAGGCTAAAAAAAGTGAAAACTTTCCCGTGGAAAATTTTATTTATTTTCAAAAGTATTGCAAAAGTTAACAATTTTTCAATAAAACCATCAAGTTCAGATAATTTGGAAATAACTCGTTAGGACTTGTGTATCAAATTGTGTGTGGAAGTGTTTTAGATTTAGTTATTTATATTGGAAATGCCAAAAAAATTAGCATTTTTATATTTTAAATGGACATATAGTTATTATTCGTCCACATTCGTGTCATAATTTTTAGTTTATATTAACACGTTAACTGCCGTGTCACCCGTATTCGGGTGACAGCAAAAGTTCTCATCAGGCCACGTCACCCGTATTCGGGTAACAGCAAGAGTTCTCATCAGGCCACATCGGGTGACTCCTTCCAAAGGATTTCCGAACATATTTAGATAAATATATGACAGGAGATAATAATACTGTTGAATTTTTTTAAAAATCGTTTATTAAAAAAATTATTTACAGTGCAAAATATTGAAGCATTCACTGCAAAGTTGCGGTTGACCAGGGCAGCTTTTTCATCTTTCTCTTCACTATTGAAAAATTATGGGCAGAGATATTAGTTGTACTACTCAGTACACGGCAAAGATTACAACTGCTCGTGCAGAGTAATAACGTGATAAATGAGGATCGTAATAGATATCGGGCTGAGAGTACCGAAAGAAATGTAAACAGACATGCGGTAGCAGAGCACGCATCTTACAGTGGAGCCGGTGGCCTGACGGGGATTTTGTTGTAAACACGCGTGGCAGTCAACGTGTTAAAGCGAACATAAATCTTAATTACATTGGAAAATTTTACGCTGCCTTTTTGTGCCTTTTAGAAGCTATGCATTGTTTAATGCATGTGTTGCAGCAGTCAAATAGCTAAAAATCACATTGACCTCGCGACTGCTGCTATTGATGTGTGTTGTGTTTTGTTGTTTTTCATGTTACTTTTTTCTTACTGATCGAAGGACCTGTACATCTAGACAATTTAGGATTTGGCCTTTCCATTCTTCATGGCTGGATTCGATTTTTTGAATGTTTTTGCACGTCTTATGCACACAATACAGGACGATTTTTTGTTGAAACGTATCCTTGGTACAATATGCCTCCCACTTTGCACAAGTATTTTATTCACGGACCCGAAATTGTGTCAAATGCCATTTTACCTATTGGGCAGTTATCAGAAGAAGCGCAAGAAGCTCAAAATAAAGATTTTAAAAAATATAGAGAGTTTCATTCACGAAAGTGCAGTCGCAAAAAATCAAACCAAGACATTTTTAATATGTTTTTGATAACCTCTGACCCAATTATTTCAAGCATGCAAAAATTGCCTACAAAGAAGGTTCAAAGCTTGCCAGAAGAGGCAATTGATTTAATTGTGCCTGCAGCTCCGAACAAGAACTATTTCAGTGCTGTTGGAGTTGCTGATGCTGTTGATAATGATAATGATGATAACGATGATGATGATTAAGATGATGGTGATGATGATGATGATGATAATGATGATGGTGATGATGATGTTGATGATTAACTTTAAGATGTATAAAATGTAATGTTTATGTTTTCATACTGTACTCCTTGCGCTATATACCTACACTGATATTTGGCATTATTTAATAAAATTATACTCAAATATACTTAGAAAACATTTTGTTTTACTTATTTAAATGGTATTAACTGAAAAATAAAGAAAAATTATCCGCACATAGCTTCCCTGATTTGATCCAAGAAAACATGCTATTCTAACCCACTGTGCGCCGCCTTATAGTCGACAAAAAAGTGGTGTGTGTCGACTTGACTTTCATGGGTCTTCTCCAGGATTTGGCGCAGTGTGAATATCTAGTCAATGGTGGACTTACCACGTCTGAAGCCGCACTGATAAGGTCCAATCAGTGAGATGGCGAATGGCTTCAGTCGTTTACACAATACGCTCGTAAGAACCTTATATGCGATAAGGAGAAGGCTTATGCCTCTGTAGTTGGTGCATATAGTGGGGTCTCCCTTTTTCAGGATGGGGCAGAGGGCACTGAGATTCCAATCTTCGGGCATACTTTCCTCCAGCCATATTCTGCAAATGAGCTGGTGCATGCTCCTAACCAGCTCATCGCCTCCATATTTAAAGAGCTCAGCAGGCAGACCGTCAGGTCCAGCCGCTTTGTTACCTTTCAGTCGCCGTATGGCTATCTTGACCTGTTCATAGCTGGGTGACGGGATTTCAATGTCGTCGTCATTGATTGGATCCGTCACAGCAATTCTAGGGGCGGAAATTGTGTTGTCATCGCCCTGCAGTAGATTAGAGAAGTGCTGTCTCCATAATCTCAGTGTCCCTTATGCATCTGTAACCAGATTTCCGTGTTCGTCTCTGCAGGAGGTTGCTCCGGGATTAAAACCAGTTGTAAAAATTTCGAGCATCATTCCTACTCCTGCACATCTCGATTTCCTTACGATCACGCCTTTCTTGCTCCCTTTTCTTTCTTCTAAACAGGCGCCTCTTTTCCCTCCTCTTCTCTCTCTACACCTCCACCGTTGCTCTTGTAGTGGTGGACTGCAACGTCCTCTTATAGGCAGAGTTCTTTGCTGCAGTTGCCTCACGGCACTCTTCATCATACCATTGGTTTCGCCGGGGAGGACGCTCGAAACCAAGAACTGCTTCAGCAGTGGTGCGTAGTGAGTCAGAGATGTGAGACCACTGTCCACTAATACTTTCGAGAGAGGATGGGAAGCCTTGGAGCTTACTAGAAAGACGATCGGAAAATGACCTAGCTGTCTCCTGTGATCGCAGCTTTCTGATGTCCAGCTTTCCCCGAACACTAGAGCGTGCCGTATTCGATGCGCATATGCGTAACCGCATCTTGGCCGCGACAAGATGATGGTCCGAGTCGACATTTGGACCTCTAAATGTTCGAACGTCTAGAATACTAGAAACATACCTTCCATCAATCACAATGTGATCGATCTGGTTGTTGGTAGATCGATCAGGGGAGAGTCAGGTGGCCTTATGGATATCGAGATGCTGGAATCTGGTGCTACAAACTACCATGTTTCTCGCCGCGGCGAAATCGATCAGTCTCAAGCCGTTCGGTGAGGTGGAATTATGGAGACTGAACTGTCCGACAGTGGGGCCAAAGATACTTTCACGTCCAACTTTCGCATTGAAATCACCGAGGACAATTTTGGCGTCATGTGCTGGACACCCATCGTACACTTCCTCGAGCTTTAAGTAAAAAGCATCCTTGACCACATCATCCTTCTCTTCCGTCGGGGCGTGAACACAAATAAGGCTGATGTTATAAAATTTCGCCTTTATGCGGATCGTAGCAATTCTTTCGTTCACAGGGGTGAACTCCGAGACGTGGTGACGAAGTCTCTTGCTAACTACGAATCCGCAGCCAAATTCGCGTCTCTTGTCATGGCAGCTGTAGTAGATGTCACATGTTGCTTGCCTCGTACAACCTTGTCCTATCCATCGCATTTCCTGGATGGCGGTGATGTCAGCCCTGCATTTTGTGAGAGCATCCGCCAATTGGATAGAGGCACCTTCCCTATAAAGGGTTCTCACGTTCCAGGTGCATATCCTTAAATCATAGTCCTTAAAACGTTTGCCAAGTTCGTCAACATAGAAGGGGGTCCGTTTAGAGGGTATTGTCTCAGTTTTCATTGAATTTTTGTTTTTACGTGGTGGGTTTCAAGCCCTATGCACAACCCTAATTTAAAGTCCAGGGGATTGGACAATCGCCGCATACATTAGTTAACAAGCTAGCGGGTGCTAGAATGTTATCCAGGAGAGCCACGAGGAGGCTGTATGTCAACTTGAATACAACGGGAACAAGGATCGTTCTGGAGGCCGCCAGGTTGACCCCAATCAGAGACTTTACCTTGTCCGAAGTATCCCATCCACCCAAAAAAAGCATATAATCCATATTATTTCCGCTGCAAAAAAACTTTGAATTTAATTTCTAAGTACTTGGTTTTTGCTGGCCACGTAACAGAGTTGTAAATGAATTTTTTTTTTTTTTTTTTTTTTATTTCAATTCATAACGAATTAGCTAAATTTTTTAATTAATTCTGTTCAACAAAAAAAGAATTGAATTAAATTTGAATCAATTCATTTGAATTTAGCGAACATGAATTGCAATTCATTTCCAATTCAAATGAATTGGGCAAAATCAGTTGCAATTCATTTGAATTAGACAAAATGAATTGCAATTCATTTCCAATTCAAATGAATTGGGCAAAATCAGTTGCAATTCATTTGAATTAGACAAAATGAATTGCAATTCATTTTTCAACTTAAAAGAATTGGTAAAATGAATCGCAATTCATTTCTAATTCATTTGAATTGAAATGATTTGGAATTAATTCAAATGAATTACAAAAGTAACTTGTAATTCAAATATATCAAATCAAAAATGAATTGCATTCAATTGAAATAAACTTGGTGTTTGGAGTTTGGTTCTTCAAGTACTACTTATTTCTCTTTTGATATACGCTGAATAACAAGACATTCAGTATTTAAAACCTATAAATAATTTATGTAATTTTGTGACCCACGAACATTAAAGGACAAACACTTTAGTAATACTTATGTATGTAATATTTCTTTAATATTTAAGTAAAAAAAGGGTGATGCTTTTGCATTACAGTCTTTTTTTCAGAATCAATTCAATTCAAATAAATTGGAAATGTATAACAAATTCATTTTTTGAGTTAATTCAAATGAATTGGTAAAATGAATTGCAATTCATATTTTAACTCATTTGAATTAATTCAAAATCAATTCAAATGAATTGGGAATGAATTGCAATTCATTTTTTTCTGACTTATTTATATTAATTCAAAATCAATTCAATTCAAATTAATTGGTAAAATGAATTGCAATTAATTTTCAATTCAAATGAATTGGAAATTGGAAATGAATTGCAATTCATGTTCGCTAAATTCAAATGAATTGATTCAAATTTAATTCAATTCGTTTTTTGGAGAAAAGAATTAATTAAAAATTTTACCAATTCATTGCATGAATGATTCGCGAATTAATTCAAAAATGAATGATTCGTTTACAACTCTGCCACGTAATTAGAAGCGTTCAGGTTTTCTTTAATTAATTAACTTTTTTTATTATAAGTGTAGTCGCCGTGGTCTAGTGGTTAGTGTGTTGGCTTACTAAGACATGAGCCCTGGGTTCGACACCCAGCTCCGACATCTTAAAAAAAAGAAATATGAAAAAAATATTTCTTTCGGCGACTACCTCTCAGCAGTCTTCTGTCAAAAGCTCTGAGAGTAATTAATTGCCATGAACAAGCTTCTCAGTTCTGTCGTTCAGAGTCGCCATTAAACTGTAGGTCCCGGTACTCATGGATAAAAATTTACACACACAACATCAGTGCTGCGAGAAGCTAGGCCGTAATCCTGACACAGGGTTGTAAAGGCCAGTTATGTATGTATGTATTATAAGTCATAAATTTAAAATGCAATAGATCGTATTGAAATAACGTTAATACGTTTTAGTTTTCAAAACTGGTAAAAGCAAGTGATGCACTCCATAAATAAGGGAGGGCTTGTACAAGGCGTATCCAATGGAAAAACTGTCAATGTGGGCTATCGCACAAAGATTTGCATAATCCAAGAAAGTGAAATTTGTTGCAGTTCACTTATAAAATTAAACAAAAGAAGTTGGAAACCTCAGCCAGGAAGTCCAGTGCTAGAAAAACTCCTCAAATAGAAGATAAAATTATTTGCAGCATCAGTAAAAGTAACCAATTTCTGAATTCACACAAAATTGAGATGAAACTGGGCAACAAATAAGAGAAGAAATATTTACACGGACAATAACAATGCGTTTATAAGCATTGTGGCTTTCGTAAAAGTATTGTATAAAAGATACCGCATGTCTCAAAAAAATATTAAGAAGCACTGACGCTTTGCAAGCAAAATGCTCAACAAAGATGCATGTTATCAGAAATAGAATTCTAACAAGCAACGAATTTAAGAATATGTTGTTTTCACCTGACGAAAAATCTTTCGTAAGATGTTCCTTAAGGGGGGTTTAGACGGTCGTACGACATGTCATATTTTTATGTAGAAAAGAATGAATAGTATCGTGTAAACTTGATATGTAATGAGAGCGTACGACATTGAGAGAAAATACGGATGAAAATTTGACAGTCGTACGGCTCTCTTTGTTTTTTTTAAATTTTTTAAAAAACCATCACATTTTATTGGATCAGGGATGCATATTTTTTTTGTTTATGTTAAATGTATTCACAATGTCTTTAAATTTTGTGCGCAAGTGTATGTGCTTTTTATGTTTTCATTTTGGTAAAATCCTTAAGACTTTAGGTATTTTGTAAAAACAATGGTGGTGTATTATAACTTGGGATGCGATTTCGTGATTTGAACCAGAGATCTGCAACGAGTACTGAAAAAGTTACATAGTAGACTCGAATCATGATTCATAATTTCTTGTGCTTATACGCATTCATACTCTTGTTAATCTAATGAAAACTCTACTCATATCAAAAGTTTGAAGTACTCATCGCATTTATATTTAATAATATGTATGATGTTGTTGACTTCAACAATCCTTAACTCAGTGCATACAGATGAGAAATAATAAGTATGATTCGATTACAAACTGTTGTGTGTTTGCTCTGCTTACTGCGTTAGTACGAGAGTAAATTAATGCTATAAACACATTCCTAGCTACCAACCATTTACCACACGACTGCAAAAGAAAAAGGCTGCTATCCTAAACGCAGGTTGCTTTGCAGTGCGACAATGTCACATATTCCTAAACGCAACTGTGCAAATGTTGACAATGCATTGAATTCCTAAAGTCATAAATTTTTCAGCTGCAAAGCAAATAAACGCAACTAGTGGTTATGCTTTTTATTTTACATCTGTGCTTTTTATACACAATGGCAGAAAAACTAAGGTAAATAAATAATTTTAATTAAAAAATTAAATTTTAATAAAATTATATAATTATATATTTGTTTACAGTGTTAAATGAACATATTAACATAAAAAGTTTTTGGTGGATTGTCGGCTTTCAATGGAGCCAGAATTTTTTTCTAAAAATAAAAAACGTACAGTTTTGTGAGGGCAGGTGCTCCAAAAGATGCGTGAAAAAGATGAAAATGTCTTATTTTCTCGAGATGACATAAGGTGCGCGTCAAAATTATAAGGTCACCTTAATATTTACTCAATTCATCCAAAATATAAAATATTATGTATGGTCACCTTATTCTAAAAATTTCTTCGTTCAAATAAGTGAGAATAAGCAGGTTTTGCTCTTAGAGATGTACCGTTATATTATGTTTATTTAAATCAGGCCTGTTCAAAAATAAAAATTTCATACACAATTGTTCCTTAGCTAAACTCACATGTATTCTTACGCTCTTGCTTTTAGTCGTCACTGAGACAGCGACGAGTTAATATGCGTGGTGGGTGTACGCTGATTTATTGTTTGCAGTGGAAACAAAATTAATAGCAATGCACACAAATATTTTCTATTATAAATGAATTTGTAAATGCAATACCTTATTTATCATAGAACACTTAAAAATATAGTTTAAAAGTTTTTCAGCAACATTTTCATTATTTTTATAAAATTTTTAATAAATTTAATGAAAAAAACGAAACTTAAAATTTTTTTTTTGTTAAAAAATTAAAAGTACTTTTTATTTCTTTATAGCAGATTAGTATTTATAAATTGTTCTTAAAGTAATTAAATTTTTAGATGAAATTTTACTTAAAAAAAATTCATACAACTGCAGATACTGCTACTTACACGTACAGCAGTGTAATTATCATTTTCTCACCAACACAACTACATTTTTACTTTTGAACAGGCCTGATTTAAATTTATGCAAATAATTGCAAAATGCAATGCGTCAAAATGATAAGGTCAGTGATTAATAAGCAATTAATCTAAACAGAACGTATCACAACTGTTATTTTTTTTAATAATTTAAATAATATCTGTGCGGTATGCCTCGCGGGAAACATTTGTCACTTTATGAACAAGGACAAATTGTGGCGCTTCATGAGCAGGGATTAAGTATGCGCGGAATGGCGAAACAACTGGGACGATCTTTGTGTGTTGTTCAAAATTTTCTCAAAAATAGAGAAAACTATGGAAAATTAAAAACTACTGGTCGTGCAAAGGTCCTGTCTGCCTATAAAACTCAGCTAGTTGGCCGGAAGGCCTCCAATTCCATGAAATGTACTTTGAAAATAAAAGAGGAATTGAAGTTACAAGCTTCAAAAAGCACAATTCTAAGAGCTATCAACGCCCAGCCAAACCTTATTCGAGCAAAATTAAAAAAATTTCCTGTCTGACTAAGGAGCATAAGATTAAACGTAAAGGGTTTGCGAGAAACAACATGGCAACTAACTGGCATCATTTAAAGGGTTATAAGTTATTCCGTACATTTTTGGGTTTGTAGGTAACATGGTACCCTGGAACTCTACTTTCCTTCCACTCGAATGAATAGTTTAGAGTACCAGGACATTGTTTCTGAATATTTGCTGCCTTAAGCTTAAAGCTTTCCCCTTTCAGCAAGATAACACACCAATTCATGTCAGCAAGTTGACCAAACAATGGTTCGAGGAGCACTATATTTAAGTACTTGACTGGCCAGCACGTTCCCCCGACTTAAACCCCATGGAAAATTTGTGGGGACTGCTTGTGCGTAATTTTTATGCGGAAAACAGACAGTACCGGACAAAAGAAGAACTAAAAGTGGAAATCTGCAACAGCTGGTGCGAAATCCGTTCCAACGTTCTGGAGAATAAACTCGATGCCATCCCGTATTTTTAAGACTACAGAAGTAAATAGTAATTGTATAAATTAAAAATAATTTATTAATACTTATTTTAAATAATATTTTTAATAAATGAATCACTGACCTTATCATTTTGACGCACTGCATTTTGCAATTATTTGCATAAATTTAAATATGTAAACATAATATAACGGAACATCTCTAAGAGCAAAACATGCTTATTCTCACTTATTTGAACGAAGAATTTTTTGGAATAAGGTGACCATACATAACATTTTATGGTTTGGATGAATTGAGTTAATATTTAGGTGACCTTATAATTTAGATGCTCACCTTAGCACGCAAATATTTAAATATGATGACCACTTACAAGAGGATAAAAAAACGAAATATGTTCCTAAACGTCAATAGTGTTGCAAAGTTTAATTTGACAATGCAATTTGCTTTTCAGTGTTGCAAAGTAGGACTGCTTGATTTTGGCACAACTTTGACTTTGCATTCAGACGTTTAGGAAATCAGCCAAAGTTTTGGGTTATACTATAATTCGTGTTAAATAAATACTATGTTTTTGACTATGTAATTTATTATCGTTTTTTTTTTACTATTTTTCGTCAATAAAAAGAAAATTTATATGGTGTATATAATAATAAACATTCAAAATGTAAGAATTTACATAAGCGAAAAAGTTTTTGTTTATAGGAAATATTTTAATGAAATTAAATAATTTTTAATTTTTTTTTTAATTTTTATAAGCAGGTTATAAAGAAATGGATTGCAAGAGTAAGATTAAGGAGAAAATCAGTGTCGGAGGTCTCCGATTAGTTCGGAAACATAAAGGCAATAGCCCAATATGGGCAATTTTCGTTCCAATAATATATTTTAAAAATATTGATTATAAGATGTAGTTTGTTAAGTATACTATAAATTTTTACAATGTAAAATGTAGAAAAATTTAAAAATATTTTTTTTTGTTATGAATTTCTTTAGAACCTGTTTAAAAAACTAAAAAATAATTACGGATTATTTTGTCTTCTTTAAAACATTTCTTATAAACTTACATTTTTTCGCTTATTTTTGTTTATTATTTGCATGTTAATTTTTGTATTGTATAATTCTATCGACTAAAACGGTAAATTTTTCCTTTTGATTCAGTCACTCGAATCAATTGTGAGTATCATAAATATTTTTATAAAATTATGAATCCAAGTGAGTGTGAATTTGATGTCAACATTGGAGGTATATTTATTGCAACGTATACGTGTATATATTATCACCCCTATTCTGACTTTCGATTCGAATCGAAATTATCTCCGTTTGGCAAGTTTGGTATTCTGAGTTTCGATTCCGTTCTGTTTCTTTCGATTGTATGTATTCTGCATGTCGATCGTAGTTACGTTTTTCTAAGTTGTATTTTTAGTGACGGAGATTTTTTCGATTTTGTTTTTAAAATAAAATAAAATAAAATATTGTTTAATTTAAAAAATGTAAGTATTGAATGTTAAAAATTTTTTATTTTTTTGTGCTAAAATAAAAAGATTTATTTTGTCAGGTCAAAAACAACGATGCCAGAACATTACGAAAAGCTGGTAGATATAATGTCAGCAAAACCAGGTATTGCTTGCGGCTACCATAAGAAACCCAAGGCCACAACATGGTTAAGCGGAAATGAAGATTTTGGGGAGCAGCGCTGAGCTTCTTGCTCAAATGTTTCTAATACATATTTAATCGCGTCTTTGTTTAAACGAGAGTTATTTTTGAACCTTTAAAAGTTAAAGAATTACCTAAAAAATTAAGTAAAAATAATTTCAATAAATATAACTTCTTACAATTAGTCACTCAATTCAAATGGATTGCAATTATCCCTCAGTTTCCGTTTTTCAAGCCTTGCCTCTGTGTTCTGAGCCACGTTGTCCTCCTCTTCCACTATCAAAGCCACTGCTAGGGATTCCATTTCTCCTTGAAATTATAAAAAGCACTTCCACTTGATACAATGATTTATTATAAATAAAGATATACTATGTAAGTACACAAGTCTTTTATATTTTATTTTTATTGGTTAATCAGTTAATAAGCACTAAGTAAATCTTTTGCGTTTTTTATTATTAATAACCGCACACATTTTTTGTTTTTATTTTAAATTTGACTTTTGTTTATTAAAATAGTAACAAACTTGCTCATTTCTTTGGTTCTATTCCACATTCCGAAGTGAAACAATTGATTTTGTAAACATTGTTGTCTTCTTCTTGTTCTTTCGATTCAGTTTTTGTGTGGAATACCAATTTTCGATCGTAGCGTAACTGAATGCGGAGACGTAATCGAAAATCAGAATAGGGGTGTATATTTAAAATTTCATAAGTGCGTATGAATCGCTAAAAAGCGACTCAATGCTGATCTCTTGTGTGAACCCATTCTTAGAATAAAGGGTAAATTTGATTAACATCAATATAAAAACAATTTAAAAAAGTAATAGAACAATATTTCTTTTGAGAATATGCTCGTTCTCAACATGATAACGTCTCAAATCAAAATTCTAAATTAATAACATACTGGATTTCGTATAAAATTTTTATCTAAACCCAATAGAAAACTTATAGGCAATTGTAAAAAGGAATCACACGAACAACGGTCCAAAAAAATTCATGCCTCTGTAAACATGCCAGCATTTAATACAAAATTAACAGAGAAGACAAATACTTGCCAATATTGTCACAAATAAAATATGTCGATTTTTGTTTACTTTTGTGGAAAAAATTTTAAATTTTGTGAAAACATTTCTGTCGTTTCTAAATTATAAGACCAAAGTGCTATATTTTGTTTAAATTTAATTTTTTTTTAAATGTTATCTCAGCTGTAAATATTTTTATTTACAATAATGATTTATTACTTTACAATTTATAGTATTTAGTTTTGTTATTGTGAAATTAATTTTTAAAATATGGTAAGAAAAATGTGTGCTGCTAAGACGTTTCTAATTATATGGCCACCATAATAATATATTATTATATACATATATAGGGTGTTTTTTATTGAGGTATAGAACTTTAAGTTGGCATCACTTTTTTAACTGGCGGCCATTTTGTCAGCTGTCAAGTGATTAATATTTAGTTTGGTTTGCCATTTCATCATGAACAGGTTGACAAAAGAACAACGCTTGCAAATCGTGCAAATTTGTTTCGAAAATAATGGTTCAGTTCGCGAAGTTTACCGCAAGCTCCGTCCATTTTATGGTCGACATAATCGTCCATCAGAGCAATTAATTCGGTTAACCATGGATCGTTTTCGCACTACGTTTACTCTATGTGATAATACGCATCCGCAGAGACGTCGAACAGTGCGCACCGAAGAAACAATTGCCGCTGTAGAGCAAAATGTTGAAGAGAACCCGAATGAATCGATTCGCCACCGTGCACAGCAATTGGAGCTTTGTCCATCAACTTTATGGAAGATTTTGCGCAAAGATCTTGGCTTGCGACCTTACAAGATCCAGCTTGTGCAAGAATTAAAGCCGCGAGACCATGCAATGCGTCGTGAGATTGATCTCGATGCTGATTTTCATCGCAAAATTTTGTTCAGTGATGAGGCTCATTTTTGGTTGAATGGCTACGTCAACAAGCAAAATTGCCGCATTTGGAGTGAAGAGAATCCACATGAGACCCTTGAGACGCCATTACATCCACAAAAACTGACTGTTTGGTGTGCTCTATGGGCTGGTGGAGTCATTGGGCCATACTTCTTCCGAAATAATGCTGGAGAGTCAGTTACCGTTAATGGAGACCGGTATAGAGCCATGATAACCGACTATTTTGTTCCCGAATTGGATGGCATGAATGTGGATGAGTTGTGGTTCCAACAAAACGGCGCTACATGCTACACAGCGCACGTCACAATCGATTTATTGAAGGAAACATTCGATGAGCGCATAATTTTGCGGAATGGACCTGTCAATTGGCCACCAAGATCGTGTAATTGACACCATTGGATTATTTTCTTTGGGGATATGTGAAGTCGCTCGTCTACGCCAACAAACCAGAAACGTTAGGGGACTTGGAAGCCAACATTCGTGGCGTTATTGCCAACATACGGCCCCATATGCTCGAAAAAGTGGTTGAAAATTAGACCTGTAGAATTGGCTTTATTCGAGCTAGCCGCGGCGGCCACATGCCCGAAATCATATTTAAACATTAATGGCATAAAATTATCCTTCCAATAAAGCCAAATTGATGAACATTAAAACGATTTTCTTGTGTTTTATTTCAATTCGAAGTTCTATACCTCTAAAAAAAACACCCTATATATTAGGCTGGGGTCAATTTTTTTTGTAAGTATGCGTATAGCAAAAACGTAATCTACATAAATTCTAAGAAAACTTGACTAAGAAAGTATAGGTCTAAAATCAAATCCTAGCTCCCACCGAGAAGCATAATGGAATCTTGAAAATTGGTTTCAAAAAATAATAGGTAATTAGAGCAAAATACTGTTTTATGCAAAATTACACATTTTTATTGTTTAATACATTTTGTAAATTTTCCATACATACATAAATACATATATTACACGGTACTCGTAGTACAGAACCTTACATATGCGAACCTTATACTTGGCTCAATTTATTTAATATTTATGGGATTAATTCTGCTTCATCTTTTCGAGCCATATTTAAAACACATTTATTTATCAAATTTACCTAAGACTTAAGTTTGTAATATTATTGGACAATAAGTAAGAACACATTTTTTTTTAATTAAAGTTTTATTTCGTAATTAAAACAACAGAACCCATGCCTTCTTTACAATCCATGCGGTGTATTTGGGTTCGACTTTCTATAGTCGCTGCCATAACACCATCACGATTTTTTGCTATTACTCGTCTTGAGACATGCGTTAGCAACTGCACAACGTGGACTTAATGAATTTATAAAAAAGCGCACTGCCATGTACTACTGAATTTTATAATACAGTTAGCCAATATTTTTAAATTTGTTGAAGGCAAACTAGTTGCAACATATAGTCGCAGCAATCTGCTGGCTTTTGTTAACCAGCAAGAATGAACAATTTGTCCCGATTTAATGCTAGCTATATTTTCTGACAATGAACCTTCCGAAACAGCTCTGGCTTTTCGGAAGAGGTATAGAACGTCAGTGGAAAGATTTTTTTCATCTTTAGCGTTCAAAGGTGGAGGCATATTTCCCAATGAAATCGGTTCAAAATCAGGTGAAGCCTAGAACGAAATGTTTGTTTTACTTTTAAGAGACTTACATAAAGCGTTGATAAAATAAATGCATGCTTACCGGAAGTTGTTCACAGGTCTGAATTAATTTCGTCAAAGCCCCACTAGCAGTTCGTGGTCCACTTGTAGTACATTTTTCTAAAGCATTGAACAAATGGCGGCAGGAGTTCTTTAAAATGCAGCAAACAAACCAATGGAATGGTTTATTCAACAAAACTTCAAACTTTCGTATACACCAATACCCCGATTTGCGTCGCTTCGAAGTTGCGTCTTTTTTTAAGTTGCTGGAATTTCAATGTTGCGTCGTTTTTGTTTCAGTTTGCGTCGCATGACTTCGAAGTTACGTCGTAAATGCTTCGATTTGCGTCGTTGATATGAATATGTTTTTACAAAGCTAAAGTAGAAAAAGGAGATTTCCCGTTTAGTAGAAAGCAAATTTGCAGGTGTGCGTTGTTTACATGTTAAGCCCCCGAATGCAACATCTGTACTTGAAACAATGGATCAAGGTGTTATATCCAACTTCAAGTTATACTATCTACGACGAACTTTTCATCAGCTTCTAAAAGCAACTGATGGAAATAATTTGCCTTCCATGAATCAGTTTTGGAAAAGTTACAAATGGCTATTGAAAATATAAATCTTTCTTGGAAAGAAGTAAAAGAATCGTGCACGCATGGAACTTGGCGTCAATTATGACCCGAATGTATTCGCAAAGATATGGAAGACATTAACGATATTCCACAAATATATAAAGAGCTTAAGGAAGCAGCCAATAATATAAATTTTTCTGGTATGATCTTATATTATATGACGAGGAGATGAATAATGAAAGTTTGATTGCAATTCAAATTAAAAATGCCTTAGATGATGAAGCACTTCCACTTGAGGATGCAGTTAATATCGCAAGCAATGGATATTCTTGAAAATAATGACCCAGATGAAGATCGCAGTTCAAAAGTGGCTAGAAGTATGGCTAACGCTATGAATTGTTATAAAGAAATTTATTTGAAAAAAAGCTGTTACAATCCAAAAAACTTTAGATAATTTTATCCAAAAATTCTCAAGATTAACAAATCTAATCACAGAATTTGTAATCGATTTAGATGGTTCAAGCTCAGAATAAAAAATTAACACATCTATATAGACTTTTGCTTTAATTCTATGAATTTCTTACTTTTAAATTTAATATGTATGAATTTTCGTTGTGTTTTTTAAGTTTTTTATAAATTTTTATACTTTTATTTTAATAAAATCTGTTATTCAAAAAATAATAAGAAAATATTTTGATTTAAAAACCCTTTTTCTAAGCTAAAATGTTTAAAACCTGTATTGACTAAACGAAAATCAAATACGTAAACAATTGAAAATTCTGCTTCAGTTTGCGTCGCTTCGGTTTGCGTCTCATTTTTTCAGTCCCAATTAGCGACGCAAACCGGGGTATTGGTGTAATTCCATTTTCAGTTCCAGTATTGGTGGGGTACTTATCGCAACAAACTGGTTAGCGATAATTTTTTTTCTTGAAGAACTTACATAATTGCAGTTGTTTAGTACTGGAGTCCTCAGCGTCAACTTTTATGTGACCCAAAAACTTGCTACCCGGCTCTTTAACAATCACTTTATAAAGGCTCCTTTTCCACTTTCGGATGGTATTTTCCACTAATTTCTTCCCGGTCAGTGCATCATTTTTTCTGCCATCAAAAGAAAAAGCTAGTAAGGCTGAATCATTGTTTTCCATACGGAGAACAGACTCCCTGCTTTTCATTTTTTCACTGCCTACTTTGAATTTATCCATAATAATTGGTTCCCCATATTCGTCAGTAAAGCCAATATCTTTAAATAAAGCTGTAGCTAAACACGAGGCAAAATTAATTCCGTCGTATCTCTTAGCGTATGGTCCACTTTTGTACATAATCGGCTCTTTTGCTGCTGGCATTGCAAACTCAATTTCAGACCCGACATCCATTTGTGAAGAGTCGAACCTATATGAAGGATCTAAGGTAGCTGGGAATTCGCTGGACAGTTAGTCTACTATATTTAACATATAATATAATTTTAAGAATTGTATTCTTTCTGCTGGTGTGTTTGTCAATCATGAATGCTTTGAGAGGATCAGGAATTAATCCACAGGAGCATGGCATTGTTTTTATGCAACTGCATTTACCGATTATGAATATATCATTCAACGATGTCTCAAATACTGAAAACGTATTACCTCTTTATGTTTCTTACCTGTTTATGATATTTTTTGAGAAATATGTTCAGTTTTCTTAAAATGCTTTTTCTATTAATCAGTTCAATAGCAATTTTCACCCAAATTTCAATTATTTTGTTTACAATTATCGGAGAAAGTCTTGAATACGATTTTTTTTTTTTTTTTTTTTTTTTTGATTTTTCTTTTTCGCGTTCACTACGAAAAAATAATACTTTAAAATATCACGATAACTTGTCAAATTTAATCCACTAAATTCATTTGGCATGCCAATGATACTAGCGTTGTGATTAGTCAGAAAACTTGCTCCGTTAGAGTTAATCGACATCGCTAATGATTCCATAATTTAATGGTTAGTTTTTTAAAAAAATAAATTAACACACGCTTACTTTTTAAAAGTTAACTATCAAGTACATAATTCAATCAAAACAAATTTTTAACACCACGTTTTTATAAAATGCATTAACGGTAAATTTCTACAATGGCTACAACTATTAATAACATTGAATTCTAATTACTCTTTGGCAATAACTTTCATAGCAGATCACTAAATTATAATTTTTAAAAGAGAAGAGCGGAGCCTAAAAAAATCATTCTCTTTTTAAATCTTCGAACAACAATAGTTAGCGGGAACATAATAATTTATGTGTATCTAATAAGGTTTAAAAAATGCAATTAAAAAACACTACTACAAAAAAGCAACTGAAGGGTTTTTCAATAAGAGCGCTGCAAAAGTTTTTTTACATAAAACAAACGATTTTGGATATCAATGAAATACTTTATTTCTGTAAAAGTACGTTCGATGTATGAAACTCGATTTCATGGGCACGCTAGCAGAAGTTCAGATAAATCGGCCGTTACAGCTGCAATTTCACGTTCGATATTCGTACGAAGTTCATCAATCGTCGCTGGTTTGTTGGCATAGACCATAGACTTGACGTAGCCACACAGGAACTAGTTTAACGGCGACTTGACCATTTCGTGAGATAACACGTTCTCCAAACTTGGTTTCCAATAAATTGATTGTGACATTCGCTGTGTGGCTTGTGGCGCCGTCCTGTTGGAACCACATGTTCTCCAAGTACATATTATCCAATTGTGGCCAAAAATATTCGGTTATCATTGAACGGTAGCGATTCCCATTCACAGTAACATGCCGGTCTTGATCATCACGGAAGAAGTACGGCCCAATGATGCCGCAAAACCGCACTAAACCGGTTTGGAGTATGTGTGGATTGCTGCCTGAGCAATAACGTATATTTTGTTTATTGACGAAGCCATTCAGCCAGAAATCAGCCTCATCGCTGAAGATGATTTTTTGATGAAAATCCGAATCATTTTCAAGTTGTTGCTCTGCCCAATTCAAGAACATATGACGCCTCTGGTGGTCCAGCGGCTTCAGTTCTTGCGTGAATTTGATCTTGTAAGAATGTATGCCGAGATCTTTTCGCAAAATTCGCCACAACGACTTCACAGATATGCCCAACGCTTGAGAACGACGTGTGAGAGATACATTTGGGCTTTATTCAACTGAAGCCTCAGCGGCAGCAATATTCTCGACATTACGGGCAATTCTTTGTCTCACTGGCACGGGAACATTTTGTACTGTGCCTGTGGATTCAAATTTTTCCACTAGATGCTCAATTGTTGATCTGCTATTACGATTTTGACCACCATAAATTGGACGTAGCGCTCTTAACGTTGAGGCCACTTTTAATAATTTTAATATTTTCGACTCGTTGTTGGCTCGTATATCTTTCCGTCATGAAATGGCAAACCTTACTGAAGAGAAATGTCAAAAGAGCGGCAAGAAATATGGCGTCGTTTGCTGTCCCTGTCGCTCTACTTTTGTAGCGTCCCTGTTGAAAAACCCTGTTTATTTTTTTGTCTTAATGTTCCCTTAAATTACACTATGCAACAAAATTAAAATTTTATCATGATTTCTGATGACTTATTTTCCTCTTTTTTTTAGTATGTCACACAGTGGGTTTTTTTGCAATAAGTAAATTTTTCGACACATAAAATTTAAAAATGTAATGATGCAGTTTTGTAAAAATTAATTCAGTATGAAGAATCCATAAATTGTATCTCAAAAAAACGTTTATTTGTCTTTGGAATAATAAAGTAAAGTCACATGTAAATTTTAGTCTAGAATATTGAAAACTGTTTACGCACTTCTATAGTGTTTGTACGGAAGATAATTTTATTGCTCTGGTTTAAATAGTAATTTTCTGCGTATTTAAAAACAGAATTATAAAGTTCGCTCATATACTTAGTTTAAAAGATATGATAGAATAAAATTTATTCTATAATGTGCGTTGATTACAAGCTTCCTTGGAAGACAAAAAAGGTTGCTCGGTCGTGCTAGGTGCTCCCGCTATAATAAAATGAATTAATTATTATTATTATGTCACTTGTGAGACCAATTCTAGAATATGGGTCAATAGTATGGGATCCTTACTACAATCTTTATAGTGATCGTATTGAATCTGTGCAGAAGCAGTTTTTTTTTATTCTGTTTACGTAGCCTTGGTTGTTTTTCTTATCTGATCCGTGTGTCGTTTTATTACTCTATTATTGCCAGAAAAATTACATAAGTACGTTTTCGTTCCAAGTTGTTTACTAATCGTTGCAGGTGACCAACTAGGCCTATTGGGATTCCTGTAGTCCCATATGTAAACTTCCTGACCATTTTCAAATTCTATCATTCGTTTCCCTTTGTAATTTTCCACATTTTTCACTTGCTTTCGTAAAATCACTTCCCTCGAAGTTGGTGTTCTTAAAAAATCTAACCTATGTTTAACACTACGATCAAGAAACAACTTAGAGTGTGTTTCATCCGTAGTGCAATGTCTAGTGTTCCTGTAGTTCGCTAAAAACCTATTTATTATTATATCAAACTTTTCTTTCGGAGATTCCCTTAAAGTCGCATAAATAGATTTTTTTAATACCTTCACAAATATCTCCGCTTGCCCATTTGTAGATGGGTGCCCAGGAGCCGTGAACACATGCTTTATCCTATTTATTTCCATAAAATTCCGAAAGTGCGCAGACGTAAATTGTCCACCATTATCACTAACCAATATATCTACCAGCCCATATCTACAAAATAATTTCCATAACTTGTTTATTGTAAACTGAGAAGTTATTTCTCCCGTTACGAAAGTTTCTGGCCATTTCGAATAAGAATCTACTACAATGAATGTACAGTATTCCCCGGATAATTGCCTCGACAAAAATGTCAACATTTTTAGGCAATTATGCGTGTAAGGCATTTAAACGAATACGGTTAAGTGCTTCTTTGAGGCAGTTAAACGAATATGCTTAATTGTCTGTATACACTGCCATCAATACACATAAAAAGCAAGTAATTTTATAATTATACTTATACATAAATTTGGTAGACTTTAGTTGGAAGGTTGTATCAAAAAAGTAGTTTGAAAGTAAATTCAACTGACAATTTATGCCATATATAAATATAATTGAGTTAAGCTGCACTTTTTAGAAAACAATTATGTCAGGTAATTAAGCGGGGAATTTTAAGTGAAATTTCTCTTTGCGGAAAATATATTTGAGGTAATTAAGCGAATAACGCAGTTAAGCGTAAGTTAATTAACCGTGGAATTTTATTAGAAAATGGTAAGAAAAAATATGGGGATTTAGAAATTGAGGTAAATAAGCGTGAAAGGCAATTAAGCGTGGGGCAGTTATCCGGGGAATACTGTATATAGATTCTTAATTGGCTCCGAGAAGTCTATATTAATACGTTTCTAGACTCTTGTTTCCGGTTCCCATGATGTAAGTACGCTCTTACAAGGACTCTCCTGTATCTCCTGACATGCAGTGCAATTGCCTATAAACCTCTCTACATCTTTATCTAAACCAGCCCACCATACATATGACTTTGCCAAACCCTTGGTTTTGACAACGCCCATATGTGCTGTATGAAGACAGTTTAAAACTTCATTCCGTAATTTTGTCGGTATTAGGGTGCGATAGCCCCACATGATACATCCGTATTCTACTGATAATTAGTTTTCCTTATTTTTATAGGGCCTATACTTATCTTCTAACAATTTAGAAATTGTCCCATTTTAGAAATTGTCCCATGTTCTATATACTTCCATTGGGTGTCTCGACCTGTGGTGTTCTGGATAAATTATCCGCCTCATTTGAAGTTCCCTTTACATACTGTACAATGTAATTGGAACCAGATAACAACAGCGCCTATCTTCGCACTATTGCTGATGCCATCAGAGGCAAACCCCTGTTTTCACCAAATATTGCAAGCAAGGGCTTATGGTCTGTTCTTAATGTAAATTTCCGACCTAGTAAATACTGTTTTAACTTTGAAACTGAGAATACTATGGCTAGTGCGTCTTTTTCAATTGTACTGTATCGCCTTTCACTTTTCTGTAATGCCATTGAAACAAAGGCAATAGGCTTCAAAATATTGTCATCATATTTATGTGTAAGAATTCCTGCAACAGCTATATTACACGCGTCAGTAGTCAAGACAATTTCCCTATTGGGATTGGTATGTACTAATACATTATCATTCGTCATCTCCAACTTAATAGTATTGTATGCTGCGTTACATTCTGGGGACAATTTAAATTTAGAATTCTTCCTTAAAAGTTCATACAGAGGATTCATTTTCTCCGCAAATTTATCAATAAATTTGGAGTAATAATTTACCATTCCCGTGAACGCTCTTAGCTCAGAAATACATATTACCTGAATTGGGAACATTTATTATACATGAAATTCTTTCACTATATTTTCTTAATCCATATTTGTCTTTTGTGAAGCCCAGGTATGATATTTGTTTCTGAAAAAATTCGCATTTTCTCCGATTTAGTCTCAAACCAGACAATTTCAGTCTGCTGAGAACAGTCTTCAACATCCTAATGTGTGATGTCACCCTAATAAACAACAAAATGTGGGATTCCCCTCAGTAAGTTCTCTATAGTTTTCTGAAAAATTGCTGCCTAACATACCCTGACTTACCATTTGTCTAAATTTCTCTTCAACTTTACTCTTCCAAGCCAATGGCAATGGTCGAGACTTATAAAAAATAGGTTGAGCATCATTGATCAATTGCATGATACCTTGTCGCCAACAAAACTACCTAATTCACCCGCAAAAACAAGAAAACTCATCCTTAATTTCCCTTGCTAAAATATCATTGCTACTATCAGAAGCCCTAACAGTATTTACTTGACAAGGCCAAAGCTAAAGGCTCGCAAATCGATCTACCTAATGGAGGTGGAATCTTGGTATTGGTCACTACAACAACAACTTTTTCAGTCTTTTCGCGAAACGTAATTAATGCATTGAATTTACCCAAAATATTTATTTTGCCACCACTGAAGTCAACGTAAGGCACTTCACATTGTCGCAAGTAAGACACATTCATTTTCTTAAACAAATCCACCGGAATTAGTGTGCACGGTGCACCCGTGTCACATGCTGCTTCTAACTGCAGACCACCAATTGAGACTGGTAATGTGTATGCTTCATCACGAGTATTTCCATCAATACTAAAAATACTATTATTATACAAATCATTATAATTCTCATATTTATCAAAATTTCATACATAATTTACATTCCTGTTTTTTCCTGGCTTGTGCTTATATTATCGATGCTAAATGACCAGTTTTGCACTTACTTTCCTTATATTTACACTCCCTAGAATTATGGTCGCGCCAGCCACAATGCGAACAAGGATTATTTTCTTAGTCGCTCCATTTTCTTGAAAGTTTTTTTTTTCGGTTTTACCAAAATAGCCTTTTTTGCGTCCACGTTTCACAAAATTAACAGAGCTCTCTGCATACTGGTTGCTATCTTAGAGATGACTGTGCTTAATTTGGTCTCTATTATTAAAGCCTTCTTAAACGCTTGCTCTATGGAAATAGATTCGTCCTCTTCACACAATCTT
This sequence comes from Metopia argyrocephala, assembly GCA_963576795.1. NCBI lineage: Eukaryota > Metazoa > Arthropoda > Insecta > Diptera > Sarcophagidae > Metopia > Metopia argyrocephala. Next base: position 89,679,223 of record OY756209.1, on the reverse strand, counting down.
TCAAAAATGTCATCGGACATACCAATTATTAATTTGTCCAATACAAACGCATCTAAATGTGGGCCAAATTTACAACTAAGTGTCAGTTGCTTGACTCGTGCAAACCATGCGGCTACAGTTTCATCATTACGTTTGTGTGACATATAAAATTGTTTTCTCTCATGAAAAATTATTGTTGGTGGAGTATAGTGCATATTAAAGGTTTGCATGTATGTTTTGCTTTTCTGCCAATTTAGAATGATTCGAGAAGTGAACTTTAATTGAGAGTAAATTCAAGCATCGAAACAAATATTCATTCTATTCGTTTTGCAGCCAACGAAACGAATCGAACAGCCTCAATAAACGAATAGAATAGAATAGAATAGAATAGAATAGAATAGAATAGAATAGAATAGAATAGAATAGAATAGAATAGAATAGAATAGAATAGAATAGAATAGAATAGAATAGAATAGAATAGAATAGAATAGAATAGAATAGAATAGAATAGAATAGAATAGAATAGAATAGAATAGAATAGAATAGAATAGAATAGAATAGAATAGAATAGAATAGAATAGAATAGAATAGAATAGAATAGAATAGAATAGAATAGAATAGAATAGAATAGAATAGAATAGAATAGAATAGAATAGAATAGAATAGAATAGAATAGAATAGAATAGAATAGAATAGAATAGAATAGAATAGAATAGAATAGAATAGAATAGAATAGAATAGAATAGAATAGAATAGAATAGAATAGAATAGAATAGAATAGAATAGAATAGAATAGAATCTAAATTTACTCTCATAATTCTCAATTATTATGGAGACATTCGAATGTCTTGGAATGTCTTGAATTTCCTTTGTGAATGAAAGCATGTATTGAAGTACAATAAATGCGATAGTTTGTAGTACAAACAAGCGAATAAAAATAAACAAATTGAAATCTAGCAAGAAGAATAGTCTGTGTATATTAAAGCATTTAAAGGCAAAAAAAATAACAATTACTTTTTGAATATGTTATTTATTTATAATTTTTTTTAACAATATGTTTCCAATAGACAATTACAATACCATACAAACGATTGTCACACTAACAATAACGTAACAAATTGGGTTTCTGTAACACAACAGAATATTTTTGTCTGGCTTACGTTATACAGTTTTGCTTTGTCAAAACCATTATTGCCATTACTTTATTTTATAGTTTTTGTTTACATTTTTTCTTGTAAAAAATACTTTTTTATGTTATAAAATGGTAACTCTATGAGTCAGCTGATAAAATATTGTCTGTACCCAATTGTTTGGTTAAATTATTTTTGTTTTTATATGAAAGCATGCATATGTATCTCTAAATAGTGTTTTGTGAATATAGTGCTTTAATAAACAAATATCTTTTTTAATGTCATTATCACTAGATATATCCAGTATTTTTAATTATTTTATGAAAAACTATTTTTTTTTTTTTTTTTTTTTTTTGAATAAAACAAATTTTTAGAGCAAACAAATCAATGACAATGAGATTTTTCTGATCGTCTATTTTTGACATTTCATATTGTGTAAGACAATTACTTTTGTTATACAGAAACCAATTTACACACAGAAAAATTGAGTCTTACGTTGTTTGTGTGAAACAATTACTATTGTCTTATAGAACCCCAAAATGATTATTGTTTGTTGTTTTGACAATTTAAAAACAATAATTGTCTCCTGGAAACATGCTGTAAGTTTTTGTAAATATGTTTGTATGTATTTTTAAAAATTAAGCCAAAAATATAAAGAAAATAAAGAAAAATAACATAAAAAATTATTCAGTTCATTACTTTTATTATTCAGTTCTTTAGTACTTATAATACCAGTACAAGAAATTCTTTTCTATCATATTACAAACAAGACATTCTATTCACTCCATTCATTTCATTCTAACTCTAATGTTTCATGTCTCTCATATTTCCACACTCTCTTGTCTCCATTCTCTCATTATTAACATTCTAACGACAACAACCACTTTTTATGTTTGTTTTATTCGTTTCGCTTTTACGAATTAGAGTTTGAATTGTGTTTGAAAATTTTAGAATGTTTTGAAGATTGTTTCAAACATACCCGTGTAGACCTTTAGTGCATATGTAACATTTGACATAGTTCCTTATATGTCTTTGATGATGGTAGATTTGGTCTGCAGAGATTATGAATAACACTGTATGCTTCTACCCCTATAAATTTAAGTAATGTTGCCTTTTTCAAATTATCCTCTGTACATCCAATTTCACAAAAGTGGATTTCTAATTCTTCATTCCATTCCATATATTCCACGCGGCGCTACTTGGTGCAAACTCAGGAACACTATTGGCTTGCATTAACGTAAATTGAGCATTTGACCTGGATACTGAATTATCACCGTTGTTAGGCATTGTCATTAAATGTATTATTATTTTACTCAATTTCAATAAAATTTTATTTAAATTTTTTTTACTATTTAATTAAAATTTTCTTGTTATGTACATAACACATATAAGCTTAAAGTTTAATAAGTTAATCACCAGGACAATGTACTAACGATGCCACGTAGGTTATTAAAGCTAACTTCTCACTCGTAAATACTGTTGCAGTGAGCTGGACAGTGGTTGTTTACGGTTGGTTATTCGTCTTGGAGTCCACTGTGAGAAGCTGTTGGTATTGTAAAACTTTCTTCTTCAGCAGGTTGAAATTATATACTCTTTAAGTAGTATGTGCAGACTGACTATACTCTCGGTGCAGTCTATATGGACTCTTACGAGTATTTTACTGTTACTAATATCGATCGCCAAATTTCTTGATAATTTAGCTTAGAACGCAATATTGTTCCCTTTTTTTTGAAGTTTGTTAAAGTGCAGAACAGGGGCCAAATCGCTACATTCGTGATTGAATGACTTTGATCGAAATTTTAGTTTTTGAAATCGCGGCATACGTTATCGAATGTCTTCCATCGAAATTTAGGATTTTGGCATTTGATAACGAGTAGTTGATCGAATGAAAAGTTATACGACATATTTAGAGCTTTCGTAAAAATAAGTAATGTTGTCAACATTTTATTTTTATGGCCAAATAAGCCGATTTAACACAAAATAAACCGATTTAACCCATATCGTCCCGCTGTTCGATTTTTCGAACAGTAAATTTCAAGCGTGTTTGAAAAAATTTTTCTCTTCTCAGGGAAGACTACGAACTTATTATTTCTTTTAACAATTATATATTGTGATAGGTTAGCTACAAATATAAAAATAAAAGGACCTACCTACTTCAGTCCTTTTTTTATAATAAGGAGAAAGAAAAAACACTAATTTTAGCACAATTTTAAATTTTTAAAATTATGCATAAAATATAAAAAAATAAAAAAATGAAAATTGTAGTTTTATTGAAGAACAGTCAAACTATTAAAAATAACAAACAAATCGTTTTGGTTTTCATATGCATTTTTATGATCTGCCTTCAAAAATCGGTGTTCGATTTATCGAACGCTGGGCACTATTTAGCACTTTTGTTTATTCTAGGAATGGCTTTCTAAAACATACTTAATTACCATATTGTAATCTTTTTTTCAAAATGTAACTAACAGAAAAAAGAAAAATACACATATGGTAGCATAATTAGAATTATTCAGACTATTTTTTGATGATGAGGTTTTAGGTATGATAGTCGAGGAGACAAATCGCTACGTTCAGCAGAACATCTGTTCTTTTGTACTAGACAATATCATGCTCCAACGATTTCTTGGCATTTTAGTATTATCTGGATATCACTCTTGTCTGCTGAACGCGATTATTGGTTAAATCACCCTACATTAGGCGTTCCTGCTGTGAAATCATGTATGTCAAGAAATAAGTTTTTGGATATTAAAAAATTCATTCACTTTAGCAACAATTTTGAGTTAGACAAGAACGAAAAATGGCAAAGATATTGTTCAAATCAATCAAAATTATTTATTTCATATAAGATACGACCTTTGTATGCAGTTTGGAATCTGGGAGGCTTATTTGTCGATTGATGAACAAATGGTGCCATATTTCGGACGACACTCTTGCAAAATGTTTGTACGCGGTAAGCCAATCCGTTTTGGGTACAAGTTATGGTGTCTTTGTTCTTCAGCTGAATATCTTTACAACTGCGTACCATATGCCGGGTCGGCAGGCAACTATAACAAGGAAGTTGGTTTAGGAGCCTATGTGGTTCTTCGCTTATCAGGAAATATATAGTTTGCAGATAAGCATATTGTGTATTTTGATAACTTTTTTACTTCTTACTACCTCATGAGCCTACTTACTAAAAACGATTGTGTGCAACAGACACTTTGCGGGCAAACAGAATCGGAGGAACTGAGCTGAAATCCAGAAAACCTTTGGAAAAAGGCTGTCATAATTTCAAGTTTGATAGCAAAAATAAAATTTTTATTTGCCGTTGGCAGGACAATAAAGAAATCACAGTGGCCCCCAATTTTGACCAAGTCTATCCAACTGTTTCAGTGAAAAGATGGAAAAAGCAAAAGAAAAATAATGATGGCAGCATTATAGAACACGGTCGGTTTGTGAATTATAACCAACCACAGCTATTGAAAAATTACAACAAAGAAATGGGAGAAGTGGATTTACACGATAATGCTGTACAAAGTTATAGTGTTGCAATTCGAGCAAAGAAGTGGTACTGACCTTTATAAATAGCTACTTTAAATTCTTCGTTGGTAAATGCTTGGACTGTTTCTGTCATCGCCAAAAAAATTAAAAAATTAGATCACAGAAGGAATTTTGAGTAAAACTTTCGTTTTCTTTAATGACACAACAAGAACAAATAGATTCAGCTGGTGATGTCAGCGCTTTTGATTCTCCAATAAATATTCTTCCTGTAAGAAAAACTAAGCATCTTATAGTTAAAATAGAGGAAAACAAGAAGCATTGTCATAAACCAAGCTCATTTTTAGGCAAAAAGTGCAAGGTTGCGTTTCATACACATTGTTTTGGGGCATATCACCAAAAAAAAAATATATATTTTTAATATAAATAACTCTGTTCTTGCATTTTGATTTAAATGAATTAAATAAATTAACTTTTGGTTAGTTTTTGATTTAAATAATTTAAAACGAATTAGTTTCAGTTTAAAAAAAAAATTGTTTTTTTATTATTTACAATTTATAGGAACAATAAAACTAATATGGTAAATAGTGCCCAGTGTTCGATTAATCGAACACCATTTTTCTGAAAAACAAAAAATTTTAAAAAAATTTTGACTTCAGATTTGTGTTTTCTGGTCGCAATTACCTTCTAAAAACCAAGTTTTAAAAGTCAATTCGAAAAAAAAATTCTCTGGGACGATATGGGTTAAAGCTACTACTATATCAACGTAGCGTTTTTTCTTGAAAAATAAAAGTAGACAACATTTAAAAATACATACATATGTGTTTTGTTTACATTTTTTTAATTAATACTATGTTCACACTTGTGTTTTTGAACGCGTTTAAGCAAAATGTTTTAATAACTAAACATAACCGTTCACATTATATTTAAGATGTTTAAGAATGACGTTTTATCAGCTGATATGATATTGGTGCTTGTACAAAAAAATTGAGAAAATTAAAAATATGTCTACGAAAAATTGGAAGAATACAATTATGGAATTCTCAACATTAATGATTTATTTAAGGGTGAACAAAGGGTGTATAAAAGAAAACCGCGCGTCATACGAAAAAATATAAATAATATTTAAAAACAACTAATTCTCTTGTTATTATTGTTGTGGTTTTTTTAGTTTTTTCTAAATGTGCCGCCATTTTACACTACGGTAATGTGTTTAACAACCATAAAAATGGACAGTTTCATCAATTACATACTGAACACATCCCAAAATAAAATGCAACCCTTCCATTTACGTGTTTAACGAAGTGTTTAAATTTAAAACATCTCATTTGAGATGTTTAACAAAACACGTCAATGTATGGTAAACCATCTCAAAATCGACGGGTTTAAGGCTTAAACACGATTGAGATGTTAAACACGTTAGGTGTGAACATAGTATAAGATGTGCGTCACTATAAAGTGTAACACCCATTTTTCTTAATAACTTTTTTCACCTTTAATCAAAATTATTTTTCTTAATCACAATATCTTTGAAAAATGTGTCAGATTTTAAAATGTATCAGCTTGTCAAAGTTGACTTGTTAGTTAGTTCACAATGGATAATCAAAGACAAGTGCATACAAAAATTATTCAAATATTTCAAAAAAAAACCATATTGGAGTTATACAAAAGTTGCTAGGGAAGTCCACGTGACCAGGCAATGTGTTTCCAGAGTGGTCAAAAAGTTCAACAAAGACCTAAAAATTGAAGGAAAGCCTGGAACATGTAAAGCAAAACTGGTAACGAACGACGCGAAAGCCAAAAAGGTTGAGAAGCTTTTGCTGGCTCTTCCAAACATTTCTGGTCGCGAAGTGGCCCGGCGCGTGCAATGTTCGGAAAGTTTTGTGCGCCGAGTTAAAGCTAAAGCTGGCCTTAAAACATTTAAAGTCCAACAAGTTCCGGATAGAAATGCTAAGAAGAATATTGAAGCAAAAAAAAAGAGCAAAACTCCTCAAAAAAGAATTTTTTCAAAAGTTCGAATGTTGTGTAATGGATGATGAAACTTACGTTTTTGCAGACTTTGCGCAGCTTCCTGGCCAAGAGTTTTATGTAGCGGATAGTAGAGGCAATGTTTCTGAAGAGTTCCGAACTAAAAAACTATCAAAATTTCCCAAAAAGTTCCTAGTTTGGCAGGCTATTTGTAGCTGCGGCAACAGAAGTGCATCGTTTGTTACATTGGGATCAATAAACTCAGATATTTATATCAAAGAGTATCTTCAAAAGAGGTTGTTCCCATTTCTAAGACAGCACAACATATCAACATTCTTCTGGCCAGATTTGGCAACATGTCACTACAGTAAAAGCGCAATAGACTGGTATAATAAAAAACATGTTATTTTTGTTCCAAAAGAGGCTAATCCACCAAACTGCCCAGAGCTGCGGCCTATTGAAAGATATTGGGATCTGGTCAAAAGAGAACTAAAGAAGAGTACATCTGTTCCCAAAACCATTACTAGTTTTCGATATAAATGGGCAGCTGGTACCAAAAAAATCACCGAAAACACTATAACATTGCTTATGGATGGCATAATGAATAAAATAAAAAAATTTATAAAATTAAATTTATTTTTAAATAAAATAATACAGAATATAAATCTGTAATAAAAATGCAAAATAAAACTGTTTTATTTTTAACTCTAGCTTACTCCAGTCAGTTTTTATTTGACTTTTGATGTGTTACAGTTTATAGTGACGCACATCTTATATTATTCCTACTGTTTGCTTTACATATAATAATAATTTTTTAGTTTTAGTTTTTAATTTAGGGGGTCAAACTTTATGAATGTTGGGCACAGTTTAGACTCCAATTCTGCAATACATCTGTCAACGTACTTACTTACTGTACTTTGGCACATGCCCAGCAAATAATCGTTTCCAACGATGTGCTGGAAACTTCCACCGGCTAAAAGCGACAATGTAGCCGCTAATTGCAGTTTTGGTGGCACTGCTGTTGACATATTGTTTTTTAAGTCAAGTTGATCCAGTACAAAGTTGAATGCCTCCTTCGTTAACCTGAATCGTTTTCGAAACCTATCAACATAGATTTTTTATAAAGAACCATACGAGTAGGTTGTGAGTTCATTTTCTACTTATGCTGTATCTGATCATGATAAAGGGTCGCTTTTAATTCGCATTTGTCTTCTAATACTCGTGGTAGGTTGTTCTTCTTCATCAGAGGAAGACAAATAAAATAAATATGAAGGATCCACTATCTGTAGAAAATAAGTAGTTTAAATCAACTAAAATATTTAATTTAAATATATTTACATTGACTTACTTCTATTGTTTAATCTTTTTTCTTTGTTGACATTTAATATAAACACTGATGTAAACAAAAAATCTATTACATTTTTAAACAAATTTCGATTCGAAAGCTATCGAATGCCGCAATACCGTTTTTTATACGTCACGAAATTTTATTCGATACGAAAACTTACTCAATCACGAATGTGACGATTTGGCCCCAGGTCTCCATTTACAAATGATATCTTATGAGTAGCATGCTTAGTTGTACTATTGCTTCAATTGCTGATAAGATAAGGGATCTGAAATTTTTGACTTATAATGTTTCTGTTGGAGTCTTGCCATTTGGCGGGATTTTTGAGAGAGTGCTTAAGTATATCAACGAATCTCTCCGCTAGGCATTTCGAACTAGGGTGAAAACTTACAGTTCTGGTGTCTTCGGTAGATCTGTCTGTGCGTCAATATCCTTCACGTAGACATCAATAGTTTCAAATGTATAAAAGGAAACACATATTCTGCAATTTAACTGCTAATTTTTCTTGAACGTTGAGAATAGACCTAAAAAACCGGTAAATCATTTTGAAAAATAAATAAATGCATTAAAAAATGCCAAAATGTTTATTTCAAATGAATTGTAATGTAATGAATTGCAATTCGTTCGTTTGTTCATTTAAATTAATTCAAATTCCATTCAATTCAAATGAATTGCAATTAATTTTTAATTCAAATGAATTGGCAAAATGAATTGCAATTCATATCCAATTCAAATGAATTGGGCGAAATGAATTGGAATTCATGTTTTTTAAATTCAAATGAATTGATTCAAATTTCATTCAATTCGTTTTTTTGAGAAAAAAATTGATTCAAATTTTTACCAATTCAGTGCATGAATGATTCGCGAATTAATTCAAAAGTGAATGATTCGTTTACAACTTTGAACTGTAGTTAGGATGTATGAGAAAATATTTGGTTTGGTTTTCAGTTTCGAACTGACCGTTCGTTTTCGGAGACAGACTGCGGTTTTAATATGCTTGATCGAGTTTTCAATTACAAAAATTTTCAAACTGCTACGAGGTGAGAGCATTTCCAAATATGTACAGTGCAAAGCGAAATTGGTTGTACCTTGGTCTAATGTAAACGTGCTTCTTACTTGCTGAATCGGTTGTTGTTGTAACAACATTTAATACAGTATATTTTCAGATATTTGGGAACCAATTTCTCTATTAATACGCTGAATGGTCTTTTCAAATCTAAAGTGTCCAATATTTTAGTCATGAGAAAACTTAACCAGTTCTCCATCTGATCTATTTTGTTGTTACTAATTCCAACTCATTCTCGACTTGGGTCTTTAGACAAAACTCTGACTTTATTAGTTTTTCTTGGTAAGATCATATATCATCTTCAGTTCCATCGTACCCATCAAGTCTTCGACATCAGTAAGTCTTCATAATAAACTCAGCTGGTTCGATTTTAATTGGATGTTTATCAGTATCAACGTGTTATATACGGCTACCTTTGCAGTGAATAAGTGTGAAATTTAATTCCTACACACCCATCCAGCATAAAGCAATTCACGTCTTCAACTAAGAGATAAGCATATCTTTAATCAACAGAGAAATAAGTTATTCAAAACGCCGTGTGAACTGGGTTACTCCCATAGAGTTACTAAATAGAGTGATGCTGTTTGCAGTAAATGGAATTCGCAAAAAAAGAGAATGCACATACTCGGTAAATAATTAAAAGTGAGCAGATATAATTTTTTGCAGGGAAACAACTACAAAATATTGGATAAATGTGAATGTACTCTATGTCGTGCCACCATGTTGCGTAACAGGTTTGCGGAAATTTTAAAGTTTTTTTCTCTTTAGCTGGGAGCGCACACCTCTCACGTGATTAAGTTTAAGCTCACAACCAAAAGGGACATGACCTTACTGAGTTGTAATTATAGCCCTAAGATATAAAGATCAAGGGGATGCTAAAGAGATTTGGTATTCTCTAAGAGTTTCGTATTCGCATTCGAATTTTATTTCAAAACGTTGGCAACACTAGACAAAAAGTAAATAAATAAATGTCGAATTAAAAGAAATTGTGGTTTTGCTTAAAAAAATAAGTATATATTTCAATAAAAAATTTTACCAAAAATTGTTTCTGTGGCACTATTTTTTGACGAAGAAGGATGCAAAGAAGATTACTTAGAAGCAAATGCGATATTCTAAGCTTGAATAAAAATGGGTAATTTATTTTCAGAGTAGGAAAATAAACAAAACTAAACGTTTGATCTCATTTTGTCGTGTTCTTTACAATGAGTAAAACAAAAATAAAACAGAAACAGTGAGAACGATTGTCCCATTTAATTTTGTATATTGTTTTTGTTTTGAGTACTACAAATACAACAAAAAATGAATGAGAAGAAAAGAAGCAGAGAAAAAAGAGAAAATTATACGAATGTAACGGAATAACAAAGCAAGCACAAGAGCGAAAAGCTAATTGCTTCATTTGCGCTCTTTCTAATTTAGAAAGTATTTATTTTGGTTTTGCTCATATACAATACCATTAAAAAGATTTTGAAAAGTGTATGACTTTTTTGTAGCGTTTGCGAAATGTTTTGTTTGTTTCAAATAATTGTAAGAAAATACTTGCCGAACTTTTTTAATCTTAAGAAAATTATTTGCCGTGAAGAAGGTTGTAGATTTGGAACGTTTAGAATAAATAAAATATTGATTTAACTTTTTTGTATTCTATTTAAAAAAAGGACGATGATGAACTAGATCCAGAAGAGGTGGAATTAGAGGATCCGTATAACCTCGAAACACGAAGTAAATGTAAGCTTATAAGAATTAACACTCAAAATTTTTCAAAATTCATTTTAATCAATCACATCATCGCAGGACAACAAAGGAAGAAGAAGAAACTTATATATTTTTATTTTTAGTTTGTTTCTATTTTGTGTTTCGACTTTTTATTTGACTCGAAATATTTTTTTTTCAGAGTTCTGAGGATTTGGATACAGATACTGAATTTGAACCAGTTGAAGATATGACGTTGGAAACACGTAGCCGATGTAATAAAATATTATATTTTTTCTTTGTTATTTAGTTGTCAGATATTGGAATATAATTGGTTTCTTCCTCTTCAAGTTGTCTTAACCATCTAAGCATTTTCATTAAAAAAAAGTCTTAAACTGAACAACTAAATAACTTTCCATTTATCAATAGATATTATTAAGAAACATTTTGTATTCAACTTAGCAATTATTAAATTTTATTCTTTATACTAGCAAGCGCACATACTGGAGATCAGACTGTTGACGAATATCCGGACATAAGTGGAATATGTACTGCAAGGGTAAGCAAGCCATTTAAACTAAAGCTTTAAAAATAAAAACAAAAAATTAATTCAATTTAACAAAATAGGAAGCTATGCGAAAAATGACTGAGGAAGATAAGCAAAAGATAGCTCAACAAGTTGAACTATTTCGAAGAGAAAAACTTACGTTCGATTCTGAAGTAGCAAAATGGGATGATACTGGGAACGATATTATATGCTTAGCAAAACATATGTGCATGATAATGATGGAAATGACGGACTTTACACGGTAATTAAAACATAATACATATCGATGGTTTACTAACGCAACCTCGTAACTGGAAAACTACTACTTTTCAGGACAGACAAAAAAGTTTTTCTAACAAATATTTGCACATTTTTACAAGATTTTTTTTCATAATCGTAGAAAATGTAAAACTTTTGATTTATTTTCAAGACAACTATTGTGTTAAAAATAATTAACTGTAAGATATTCACCCTTTTTTGAGATACGATTTTGCTGCACTGAAAAAATGTTTTAAAATGTAAGATACGAGGTTGCGTTTTTTTTAAATAAATCCACATTAACAAACTTTTTTAATACTTTTGCTTAAATATTTTAAATTAAATTATATTTGATATTTCTTACTATTATAATAAGTATTAATATATTGTTTATTTGTTATTATTTATAACAAAATAGATAATTACATACATTTTAATGGAAAATAAAATAATGTTTGTGTATTGTTCTGACATAGTTCCAGTATGAAATATATGTACTTATTTTTTAGTGGTATTATTGTTTTGGTTACAGTAAATATTTGTACTTTTGATTAGATAATGAAATTTCTTCTATATATAAGACCTTAATTTCGACGTCAATAGGATATTTCATATTTAAACGTTGAAGAAGAATTTTCCACTCACTATCAAAAGATAGTTTAAACATTATATTATCCTTGCAGTATTTCAATCCTCTTATTTGTAATACAGTAGAAGAATAGTTAAAAAAAAAAACTTAAAATCCAAGTTCTTTTTTAACAAAATTACAAGGTGCGTATGATTTGTTTTTTGTACGCCTCTCGATAGCAGAATGGGTACTACGCTTAATTAAATATTTTTAATAGGTTTTGAGAAAACCAATTAGACAGGAAGCAAAAATGTTTCCATCCATACCGCCTTCACCTTTGTGCCAGACGTAGCATAATACATACCTGTTAGCTAGGTTGTATACTTTGAACTAATGACATTTTAATTTTTGTTTTTTGCACTTGCAGGTAAATATGGTATTATCTGCACAGCTTAAACATGTACCGTGAAAGCTTTTATTTTTTAAGCAACATCCTTAATTTTATCATTATTTTTTTCATCCCTAGCACGATTTTTTTCTATAACATGATTGTTATATTCATCACTATAGATATGTGGATTTAGATGGTGTATTTTAAATAATCACACTTGATATGTTTACTTACAAATTATATTTTATTAATAAAATATATTCAAAAATATATTTCATCAATGATTAATTATTTAAAGGCACAACCTTATTGCACCGATGCCAGATGGAGAAGAAGGAAGTTACTTTTTGCATTCTAATAAGAAATTATTTTAAAACATGTGCAAACTGGTTATTGATTAGAAGTGAAATTAGGCAATTGATAGTTACAGGGCGTCAGAGCTACACACATGTTTTTTATTTATATGGGGGAAACAGATATATCAAAAATCTTTTCGAAATTGAAATATTGCAATATTTGACATATTGTTTTTATAAAAAAATCTATAGCTACCTCTTTCATTAACTGCAATATAACATTTGTAATTTTTTAAGAAATCACGGTAAACATCTTGAGCTGATATATAAAAATTTTCTATATATGTATATACATTTTTAATAGTATCTTTACTGCAGTAGTATGACTCTATTTTGGGTAACTTATTTAAAAAGTTTGAAATATTTATCTTCTAAAACCAATTCGACTTTCAAATCATTATAAAATAAATAAATAAAAAAAATCATAATTTTTATAAATTTAAAAATGTAAATGCTATGGTCAATAAACTGCATAGTATTTTGTTTTTTCATTAAAATACCATAAATCTAAGAGTTAATCATTAATAATTATTTCACATAAAAGCAAGAATAAAATTATTTGTAATTTTTCTACTGAAGACAGTAAGTACTTTAAGATACGAGGTTACGCATGCAAGATTATCATCAGTTGAGATACGAGGTTAAATAATATTGAATAAAAACAAAACTAATAAAAATTTTCACTTATAACTTTGCAAAATTGTTGTTTGGTATTAACTGATTACTTTTCCGGTTAAAACACAAAATCGCAAAAAATCGAGTTACGAGGTTGAGTTAGTAAACCATCGATATTAATTTCTGAACTGCTTATTATGGTGTTAATTGTTATATTTGATTTAATTTTAATTTGCATATTAACTGATGTATTCATACAGCATATACATATGTTAATTGATTTATTTTGCAAGTATTGCACAGAAATTTGTCAAATAAGCCATCAATAAACGTTTATTTTTTATTAAAATTTTAGTAATTGTTTAAAAATATTGGTAACTACATATTGTCATATTAAATGCAAACTGACGTAACTACACCTTTTGTTTTTTTACAGGAGAAGCAAAAAACCTTAAAATCAAAAATTTGGTAAATACTGAAAATCATAATTTTCAGGATCGAGATATTATTATAGGATTAGCATGCCTATATACAACAAATTAGTTTGAATGTAAGGTTTTCATATAAATATGTCTGTAGTTATGTCTTGTTGCATTTAGAAATACATGCACTTGTAGTTACGTCCGTTTAAATTTCGTTAATAAAATCCGCATTTTTGATCGTAGGAATCTAAGATTTTGCACGAACATGTATTTTGATAAAACGAACCATAATTAATAAAAAACTCGATTTCGAAATTTTGTGTAGTTACGTCCGTTTGCATTTAATATAACGATATATTTACGAAGATATTGTCGCCGTGGTCTAGTGGTTAGTGTGCTGTCTTACTAAGCCGATAGCGCCGGGTTCAAATCTCAGCTCTGACATCTTGAAAAAAAGAAATATGAAAAAAGTACAGTGCGAGCTCGATTTTCGCAACCCCCGATTAACGCAACACCCCGATTAGCGCAACAGGCAATTTTTTACATTACAGTCTTTATAAGTGCAACGATTTTCAAAAATGAGTCTCAATAAGTGAAACATTATTTTTTTTTAATATATTTACAATGATTTCTGTTTGTATTTCTTGCTCAGAAAACGTAATTTTATAAAAGTAATCATATTTAATCAAAGAATCCCATTTCCATAGCATTTCTCTCACGTTAGTGCTGTCCCAAACACGTTTTAAAACACAAATAAAAACGCATCAGTTTTCTGATTTGCAGCATATGTATGCTTACACAGATGCGTAGGCTAACATATTTGTATAATTTCACTTTTTAAAACAAAAAATTGCTCGCTACGCCAATATTTCAACAAGAAGACTGTTTTTTAACAGTTAGTTTTTTGTTTTTTAATAAAAAAAATTGTTTTTTACAAATATTTTTTTTCAATTATTATACATTTTCGAATTAAATTCGAATATTTTAATGGATCTTTATTATACTTATTGTATGAAATTTAATAGCCTAAGATCCTAATACTGGTATTCTTATGAGAATTAACATCCGTTAAGGAATATGTACAAACACTAGCAGAACTGAACTAGTTTTCGACCCAGCTACGAAAGGTCTCATCAGAGTTCTTTGTGTTATACATATTCATATTTTAATATTTCTATTTAAAGCACAATCTATTGGAAATAGATTATGTGAATTATATTTGAATGTTATTCTCACCAGTCTTTTTTCCTTATGAACTGAAAATTTTTTCAAATTCAACTATTTGTTGAAATTTATTCAAATTCAACATATTTTTCAATGTAAGTGTTACCATATTCTAAGTAACCGGAATTACATATTTATTTTACAATTTACCCTTTTATTACCAATTTTAAATCAGTAATGGGTTATGTGCTGTGGCCAGCAAATTTATAATTATTATACATTTTCGAATTAAATTCGAATATTTTAATGGATCTTTATTATACTTATTGTATGAAGTTTAATAGCCTAAGATCCTAATACTGGTATTCTTATGAGAATTAACATCCGTTAAGGAATATGTACAAACACTAGCAGAACTGAACTAGTTTTCGACCCAGCTACGAAAGGTCTCATCAGAGTTCTTTGTGTTATACATATTCATATTTTAATATTTCTATTTAAAGCACAATCTATTGGATCTTAGGCTATTAAATTTCATACAATAAATATTTTTTTTCTTTTTATTAAAAATGGGGTATTTTCAGGTAAAATAAAAAGTGGTCGATAATTGCAACTTTTTCGGTAATTGCAACAGGCCAGATTTTTCAAGTTGTGAAAATCGAGCTCGCACTGTATTTCTTTCTATGTTTTTTTTTCTTTCTTTGTTTGTGCTTATAGGAGGCCAAACCCTTGAGCCGAACCCCAGAAGAATCAATATTAAATTTTCACAGCGTGCAGTGTCGAAAGATCATAGTATGGGATGAATGCACAATGGCACACAAAAAATCTTTAGTGGCCCTAGATCGCACATCACCGGATTTCGGAAGCAATTGGCAAATATTTGGGCTAGCACTGATTTTGTTAGCCGGTGATTTTAGCCAAACACCACCGGTTATTCCAGGTGGAACCCCAGCTGATGAGCTTAATGCATATCTGAAAACATCTATTCTCTGGCTCCACGTTCGCATACTAAAATTAACGACAAATATGCGTATGCAACTACAACGCTATGCATCAGCTTTCCGATTTTCAAAAAAGTTGCTGGATTTGGAAAACGGAAGAATTCCATTGGATCCAACATCAAACTGCATTACATTTCTACCCGACTTTTGCAAAATGTCATTGAAGAAATAATCAATTGTGTTTTTCCCAATATTGAACGCAATTTTAAAAACAAGGCATGGCTGTGTAAACGAGCATTACTTGCTGCCATAAACGTTGATGTTGGTTCCATAAACAGTGCTATTTTGAACAAAATCAATAAAACTGCAGCAACGTACAAGTCTATCGATACTGTAACGAGAGCAGAATATGCCGTTAATCCTGTTGAATTCTTAAATTCACTCGATGTGCCAGGCTTTCCATCACATATGATGCAACTTAAAATTGGAGTGCCCATTATTTTACTGCGTAATATCGATCCACCACGGCTTTGCAATGGCACTCGATTTGCAGTAAAAAACTGAGTATTAATTTAATATAAGCGACCATTATAACAGGAAAATTTAAACTGAGATATGTACTTTTGCCACTCATTTCAATGATACCAACAGATTTTGCATTCGATTTTAAACGATTGCAGTTTCCTGTTCGCTTAGCATTTGTAATGACTGTTAACAAAGCTCAAGGTCAATCTCTGCAAGTTTGCGGTTTAAATTTAGCAAATCAATGTTTTTCGCATGGACAGCTTTATGTTGCATGCTCACGTGTAGGAAAACCCACCGATTTATATGTGTATGCTCCTGGTGGGCAAACTAAAAATATTGTATATCCTAAAGCATTACAATAATTAAATTAAAATTAAATAAATCTGACATCTTTAAAGAAAGAAATATTAAAAAATTATTTCTTTCGGCGACTACCTCTCAGCAGTCTTCTGGCAAAAGCTGTGGGAGTAATTGATTGCCATGAAAAAGCTTTTTAAATCTGTCGTTTGGAGTCGACTTTGAATTGTAGGGCCCGGTACTTATGGATAAAAATTAACACACACAACATGAGCGCTGCGAGAAGCTAGACCGCAACCCTGACACAGGGTTGTAATGGCCAATTATGTATGTATTTATGTACATATACAATTTTCCTACATTGCTAAAAAGATCAAAAGCAGAAAGAATTACCTATGTATTAATGCTATCTTGAAATTTATTTATGGTACACATGAGATTTTCACCAAACGTAACATAAACCATATACATATGTATGTACATAGGTCCCGAATACTTACTCGTACCTAGTGTATAAGTTGAAATGCGATTGAGCGTGGTTCTTGAACATAATTGAACATATTTTATAATCTTATTGACTTTTCTGCCAACTGCGCTACAACAAAGAAATCAATACTAATTTATCTTAATTCAAATACCTATCAATATGATTGTTTTTAATATATGTATGTTTAGCTTTGTTATTTGTTTTATGTTAATTGTATTACTTTATATTATAAGCTGTTAAATTTAGTTTATTAATAAATAAATAAATAAATAAATAAATAAAATAATTTGTAAAATATTTCTAAAGTGTTATTCACCATTTTTTTTATCTAACAATATTTCATTAAAGTTTTATATTTATCTTTTTAACGAAAACAACCTGTGATTAATATAACAATTAATCTTATTTTTGGTTTAAGTGGTCGAGGTCCTTTAAAAACTACAATGGATGTTATAAATGCAGCAAAGAAAATATCAGAAGCTGGCACAAAACTTGATAAATTGACTCGGGAAATTGCAGAACAATGTCCTGAAAGTTCAACCAAAAAAGATTTATTGGCGTATTTGCAACGTATTGCTTTATACTGTCATCAAATACAAATTACTTCTAAAGTAAAAGCTGATGTTCAAAACATAAGTGGGGAATTAATTGTTTCAGGCGTACGTATAAAATAATATATATTTAGATAAAATTAAATATTTACTTAGTTTTATTTTAATTTTAAATATTAGTTGGATAGTGCGACTTCTTTAATTCAGGCTGCAAAGAATCTGATGAATGCTGTCGTACTAACTGTTAAATATTCATATGTTGCATCTACCAAATACACACGTCAAGGAACAGTTACGGTAAGTAATTTATTTGTGTATAAATTATATAAGTATGTGATAGAAAATGATTTCTATAGAAATTGAAATCGTCTGATCTTTTCAACTGCATTAACTTTATAATCTGTAAAGATTTCGAATTCTCTTTTTATTCATTTACTTAATGGCCATTGCTCCTATTTCCTTGATTATTAAAAATTTAAAATAATTAAAACAGATAAGTTTTTTTGTTTTCAATATAATTTTGAAAACGTTTATTAACGAATTTTCTATAGAATGATGCCCGTATTCATAAAAAATATTTTATTTTACAAGTATTACATAGAAATTTGTTAAAGCCCTCAATAAACCTAAAATATTTTTTATGTATACGGGCATGAGAGTATTGATATCAGTCAGAGTTGTGAATGAACCAATAAGTATTTGAACTATTTATGTATAATCCTGTACAACACGACTATAATTGTACTCGTATACGTACATACAGCTACGATCAGATAAATAGGTTCACATCACATTTTTTGATAAATTCGCCTTCAAATAACTTAAACAGCGGTAATATACTATCACCCTTATTCCAGTTGTCGTCGTCGACGGCGAAACGACGCCGTTTTGTATCGTCTGTTAAAAATTGGTATTCCCGTTGTCGTTATCGACATTTATCGATGACGATCGACATATTTTCGGTATTCTCTAATGTTATTCAACGACGATATGAAATTGAATCGACACTGATTTTATCGTCACGCTTTTTTTTTAACGATTAACGTACAAAAAGAATTTTTAAAGAAATTATAAAAATATGGCGGAACAAGAAAAAAAGAAAGTTACGAATTCTAAACAATTTGAAAAACTAATAGAAGAATTGCAAAAAAATCCTTCTCTTGCAAGAGGATTTAATAAAGGTGCGGTTCCTTGTAATTTTAAAGAAAAGTGGAATGAAATTACAAAAATGTTAAATGCCCTTGGCCCTCCTCGGAGAAATGTAGATGGTTGGCAGAAGGTATGGAAATCATTCAAGTAAATAGTGTACTGTAAATATAACGTAAACTAAATTTATTTACAGGTTTGGCGAGACTTAAAATTTAAAGTGAAAAAGAAGTTGATTGTAAACAAGGCTGAATGCAATGCTACTGGTGGCGGAAGGTTTCAGCAGTTTATACTCCATCCATTAGATGAAGCTATAGCCAATCTGCTACAGTTTCAGAAACAGTTGAACCCTGAGGGTGCCGTTCAGGGAGTACAATCTCAAAATTTGGACGAGCAAAGTGAGGTGCAAGAAAATGTATGTAACATTTTAGATATAGGTGAAGAAGTTACTGGCAACATTGAAGATTACGTAACGGACTTGCAGACTGAACTGGAGTTACCTGGAAGTTCAGTCATGAGCACGGTTCAGCAACCAAAGCCTGTAGAGGTTTCTAGTCGAAGAGAAGCCATTACATCTTCGAAAAAGAAAAGGCGAAAAAATGATACCAACGGTCGCCATGAATTGCTCAAGAAGCATAGCAACGAGCAGGCAAAATTGTTAACCGACATATCAAATACTATGTCGTCAATGAGACGTAGCCTAAAAGACCTCACTGGTTACCAAAAAAGAATTTTGAATATTGAGGAGACAAAATTAAAAATAATGGAAGCCCAAAATAAAAGAGACGAAGAGAGAAATAAAAGGGAGGAAGAAATATATAAAACTAAATTAAAAATTAAAAAAATAGAATTGTTGATTAAAGAAAAGGAGCTGGAACAATTTAACAAAAATACACTTTAAATTTAAGAATGAAATTATAGTTTCAATTTAGTGTTTTGAATTACATATTATTTTTTATTATTTATTGAATTACATTTATTATTTTTTAGTTCGTTGTTAATTTTTATGGAAAAATAAAAAACAATTGAATTTATAGAAAACTCTGTTTTATTTCATCTCTAATATCGGATGCCTCAAAACTAAGCGTACTTTGTGGTTCATATACTTCAACATCATGTTGGCTATTTTCTGTACTGCTTGTATCCTCAACCATATTATCTAAGCCATAATCAGTACATATATTGTGCAGTGCAGCGCAAACATTGGTAATTTTTGTTGCTTTTGAAGGTTTGTAATGAAGTTGGCGTGCTCCGAGGAGACAACGAAATCGGTTTTTTAGCACACCAATAGTTCTTTCTACTATATTACTTGTTTTTGCATGGTTTGAATTAAAAATAGCCTCTGGACTTCCTTCAGTGGTACAACGATATGGCGTCATAAGATAAGGCTGAAGAGGATACCCTGCATCACCTGAAACAAATCGTTACTTAATAAAATGGTGCGAATATTATATATGTTTCAGATCTGAGACTTTTTCTATACGAATAATGTCACTTTTTTATAGGAAAATTTTTCAGAATCTGACACATTTTTGAATGATTTAAAATTAAATTTTTACCTAAAAGCCACGTATTACGTTCCCCACCGGTGTATTGTTCTTCTAACACTTGTTTTGCAATACTATTGTTCCAGATTAGTGAGTCATGAGCAGAACCTGCATGACGGGCATCCAAAAACCGTATTCTCATTTTATGATCACATATCTAAAAGGATTTAAATATTTCTGATTATAAAATAAAATGAAATCTTTTACAGGCATACATACAATCATAGCATTTAAACTAAAAAACCCTTTACGGTTGAAGTATAGATGTTGGTCTTCTTTATTTGGAGCTAGTATTTTAATGTGGGTCCCATCCACACAACCAATAACACCGGGAAAACCTGCTTTTTCAAAAAAGGCTAATTTAGCTTCATCTTTTTCAGCATTAGTCATTTCAAATTTAATCCATTGGGGACAAATTATCCTTTCTAAAACATCCAAAGTTTCAGACAGAATCTTGGAAACGACTGGCTGTGACAGTCCCAATTTAAAGTCGTTTCCAACACTCAATTGGTACGACCCCTGGGCTAAAAATCTTAATGTGGCAGCTAATTTCGTTGTTTTTGAAATGAATGTTGATCTGACTCCGCTTTTCATATAAGGATCTATTGTTTCCAGCACATACTTAAAGGCTGCTTTATTAAGTCGAAAATAACTTTCAAACCTTTTGAAGAAATAACAAAATAATCATTAGGCAATACTTTGATATTTATACTTACTTTTTATCTGATAAATTGAATATATCAGATTTCTGTCTGATTTGCTTTCTTTCTAGTATTAGATTTGCTTCATTTTTTTCATCACTTAAGTCTGAATCAGAATTTGAATCGGATATAAAAAACATTTTTCCACCAAAAACGACACACAAAAATCAGTTAACTCAAATGTTAGAGATGTGCTTTTTGCTTTGTCGACATTTTCGATAAACAAACGACGTCGTCGCATGAGAGTTAGAGAATACCAAATCAACGTCGATGTGATGACGCCGTCCATGCGAAGTGATGACGCTAAAAAAACGTCGAAAACATCGACGACGACAACTGGAATAAGGGTGAATAAAGCGATATTTATTACATTAAACATAAATAATCACATAAAATGTATTTAATTATAATTAAAAAAAAAATTAGAAAAATTGATATATTTAATATATTAATTGATGCCTGTCGAGCAAATAAATAGGTTCATTGAAAAGAGAATGACATTTTTATAAAAAAAAAGTGCAATTGCAAGAAAATTTCTAATATTTTGTTGAAAATCCCTTATTTTGAATCACCGCAGAACATCTCCGGGGCATTGATTCGACAAGTGACTGACAAGTCTCTAGTGGAATTGAGTACCACGCTTCCTTCACTTTTGTCCACAAATCTTCTTTATTTTTAGCCTTGAGTGGTACAATTTTGTCCTTAACGATTCTCCAAAGATTCTCAATGGGATTTAAATCCGGCGATTGTGAAGGCCACTCCATTAACTTTATATTTTTCTTTTGCAACCATTTTTTTACGATCTTAGAAGTATGCTTGGGGTCATTGTCTTGCTGGAATTCATACTTTAAAGGCATTTCCTACTCGGCATACGGAAGCATTACTTCTTTAAGAATATGCAGATAAAGATGTTTGTCCATATTTTCCTTGATCCAGAATATTGGCCCAACACCGTACCAGGAAAAACAACCCCATATCATTATGTTGCTGCCGCCATGCTTTATTGTCTTCGTGGTGTACTTTGGATCATATGCTTTATTTTTTGGACGCCTTACCCATGTTCTTCCATCAGGTCCGACTAAGTTTATCTTGGATTCATCAGACCATAGTATGTTTCTCCATTTTTTTATACCTTCCGGGCCGGCCCATTCAACATGTACTTTTGCAAACTCACTGCGCTTTTTTCTTTGTCTGTTATTAAGCATTGGAACCTCCTGGGCCGATCTTCCGAATAAATTTTTTTCTCTTAAACGACGTCTAATGGTCCACTCTGATACAGGAAGCTTTAACTCATTTTTCAGCTGAATTGCGGACATAAAAGGATTACGAGTTGACAACATCTTAATGCGATCATCGTCTCTTTTCGAGGTTTTTCGCTGTTTTAAGTTTTTGTTTTGGAGGCTGCAATGCATTTCTTATCATATTCTGCGATCTCTCAAGAATTTCAGCAATTTTCCGTTGGCTATAACTTCGGCTGTGTAGATCCTTTATAATCTTTTTTTCCTCTTCACTACAATGTTTAGAACGTCCCATTTTTTAAATTTTAAGAGGTATTTGCTTTAATAAGCTCTATTAAAAGGCTGAATCTAAAGTTTTCTACAATAATTTTTATAATTTTGGCGTTTAACATTTTAAACTAACAAATTTTTCAAAGTGAACCTATTTATTTGCTCTTTGATTTTATACGGTAATTTTTTTTTTTAATTTTGGGCAATTTTTTACATAATAATTTAATTATTGTGATGCAGTATTAAAAGTGGGTATTTGCTTTAGTAATTAGCGAGTTTTCCTTTTTTATTTCTGTAATGTAAACTATAGTCAAACAAAATTGATTTATCATTTTGATGTGAACCTATTTATCTGCTCGTAACTGTATGTGCACTTACCAAGAAATAACAGGGTTTTGGTAAACAATAACCCCCAAAATATAAATGGCAATGGGAATGACTTCATATAATTTAGACTTGGAAGGCGAATGGGTTAAGATTTGCTATATAGGCAAATATGTACATTCAGAAATGGTATTGCTTTGTGAATATTTTTGTTTGGTTTTATTTACTAAATGGGATATGATTCTCATTTAGTTTATAACTATTTGGACATAAGTATTTCGTCGTGCGGGAGTTTATGTGCTCTATCCGCCATTTTATATTTCTCGAGTTAATGATGCCACTTTATGTTTTTGACACCAAAATTTTTAAAATCTGCAATCCATTTTCGGCTATTTATCTCCAAAACTGGACAAGCTATCCGAAAACGGATTGCAGACTTGAAAAATTTGGGGTCGAAAACCAAAAGATGCAGCATTAACTCGAGATATATGAAAAATATGAAATGGCGGATAGAGCACACAAACTCCCGCACGACGATTTGTAGTTTTAAATATCATCTTTATATCATTTTTGAGAAAAAGTCTCCTGACGAGTCTCTTAAGCAGAGACGAAATGGCCATAGAGATATGCTTATCCCCATAATAAGCAAATACATTTCATATATGTACATATTGTTACGTTTTTACTTTTTAAAACGTTTTATTTCTATAAATCTTTTCTATAGAAATAATTTATTATGTGGATTCTTAATTGTAATAACAAACACTTGATTTTATTGTGTATTTACTAATTTACTTTATTTGTACTTAATACAATTTACAAGACGCATTGCATTTTGCAATTATTTGCATAATATAACTGTACATCTCTAAGAGCAAAGTCCCAACCATAATGTACATTCGTAGACGTATGCTAATGTCAAAAATCAACGAAACGTCTGTCAAAAGTGTAACGAAGCTTTCGAGTGGATATAATGTACTTTTTGAACTTAAATGCAAGCTGTTCTTAGTTGCAAACATTAGTACTTATGTAAAATTTGATTTGTCTCTATATTTCATAAATATATAGATTTTTATCACTAAATATTATTGTAAAATATTTTATTTATTGTTAAATATTTTACCGAAAACACGTCAGTTATATTTATTTTTGTTAATTAAAAAAGAAAAAAAAGAAAAATCATATATAAAAAATAGTACTAAAAAATACAACCGTGCGTTCATTCCAATTGTAAACACAGGCACATTTGTTTAAATTTTGTTATTAATGTGCTACAAAATGAACAGAAAAGAAAAATATTTAAATGGTTCAAAATGAATAAGATACACATTTGTCACAGAGAAATCGTTTTTTTTATAAATTTTCAATCAAATTTTCAATAAAGTTATCCTCGGTTTCCATTGCACACTACGGTCTTTTGTTTATTATTGTTTACACAAACACAAAAACAGCTGTTTGCATACGTTTGGTGCGATCAGCTTCGCTCCAAACGTAAACAAATGAAATTGAATGAAACTCAACGAAACGTTTGTTATGTACATTATGGTTATACACATATAATTACATGCATTCGCATAGTTGTTTAAGCTAGTCTAAGCACATTATGGTTGGGCCTCAAAACCTGCTTAAGGTAGAGATACACAGCATGCGTTACGGCGTTAACAGCGAAAACAATATACAATGTAAGTCAACTGCTCAACTGTTAACGCATCTAAAAGTTAAAATTTGTTTAACTTCTATACGTTAGAAGAGTTGTTTTATAAAAATTCCTTATTTTAACTTTTTTTGACGAAACACCCAATTTCCACAACACATGTTATGTACTTCTAACTTTATTCTCACTTATTTGAACGAAGAATTTTTTGGAATAAGGTGCCATACATAACATTTTATAGTTTGGATGAATTGAGTAACTAGTAAGGTGACCTTATAATTTTGACGCGTACCTTATGTGTATGTATGTATATCTGTAGCATATGTAAAAGTTTGTAGAACAGGACATCTTTTATGTTGTTGCTGTTGAAATGATTTCGTAGTTATTTTTGCATCACCAATATAAAGATATATGTGTACATGTGTTTATTTGTTTTTACTGGTAACAGCACAAGACATAATTACGTGGTTGTTGTTGTTACTTTTATTACTCTAAAATGTTGCCATAATACGCGTTTTTCTTTTATTTTAGCTGTAATCCTTGGCGCTTTTTTTACTTAATTTATTTTTCGTAACAATATGTATATTAAAGAGAATATCTGAAAAGGTCAAGTATGCTGCTGAACCTCGATTATATATACGAGTTACCATTAACGGTCGATATTTATTAACTGGTATGATGTTCACATGTAATCATGTTTTTCATATATTATCAGCAGCGTTGCCACAGAAGAAATTTTTTTCCTACCAAAAAATTTAAAAAAACTTTTCAAAATCCTCTGTAGCCTACCAAAGCTCAATATATAATAATAATAATAATTTCTGTAGCAGCTCTTAATAAACATCTCCAGCCATAACATTAGCCCCATCTGTGGCCAGCCCTGATAACATTGTGTAGCCAAAGTCTGGATAACATTCAGCAATTAATTCATTAACATAAACGTTGGTTGTGGATAATGCAAAACATTATTAAATTTAATTCAGCATGCCATACTTGCAATTTTTTCAATTATCAATAACATTTTACTTGTTACTGAAATTTTTTCAGTAACGATCAAAATTTTACTGCTTACTACAATTTTTTTCAGTAATGAGTAAACATTTACTGGTTACTGCATTTTTTTTTTTTTCAGTAACGAGCAAAATTTTACTGCTTACTGCTTCAAATACTGCATTAAATATATAGGGTGTTTTTTATTGAGGTATAGAACTTTAAGTTAGCATCACTTTTTTAACTGGCGGCCATTTTGTCAGCTGTCAAGTGATTAATATTTAGTTTGGTTGACAAAAGAACAACGCTTGCAAATCGTGCAAATTTATTTCGAAAATAATGGTTCAGTTCGCGAAGTTTACCGCAAGCTCCGTCCATTTTATGGTCGACATAATCGTCCATCAGAGCAATTAATTCGGTTAACCATGTATCGTTTTCGCACTACGTTTACTTTATGTGATAATACGCATCCGCAGAGACGTCGAACAGTGCGCGCCGAAGAAACAATTGCCGCTGTAGAGCAAAGTGTTGAAGAGAACCCGAATGAATCGATTCGCCACCGTGCACAGCAATTGGAGCTTTGTCCATCAACTTTATGGAAGATTTTGCGCAAAGATCTTGGCTTGCGACCTTACAAGATCTAGCTTGTGCAAGAATTAAAGCCGCGAGACCATGCAATGCATCGTGAGATTGATCTCGATGCTGATTTTCATCGCAAAATTTTGTTCAGTGATGAGGCTCATTTTTGGTTGAATGGCTACGTCAACAAGCAAAATTGCCGCATTTGGAGTGAAGAGAATCCACATGAGACCCTTGAGACGCCATTACATCCACAAAAACTGACTGTTTGGTGTGCTCTATGGGCTGGTTTAGTCATTGGGCCATATTTCTTCCGAAATAATGCTGGAGAGTCAGTTACCGTTAATGGAGACCGGTATAGAGCCATGATAACCGACTATTTTTTTCCCGAATTGGATGGCATGAATGTGGATGAGTTGTGGTTCCAACAAAACGGCGCTACATGCCACACAGCGCACGTCACAATCGATTTATTGAAGGAAACATTCGATGAGCGCATAATTTTGCGGAATGGACCTGTCAATTGGCCACCAAGATCGTGTGATTTGACACCATTGGATTATTTTCTTTGGGGATATGTGAAGTCGCTCGTCTACGCCAACAAACCAGAAACGTTAGGGGACTTGGAAACCAACATTCGTGGCGTTATTGCCAACATACGGCCCCATATGCTCGAAAAAGTGGTTGAAAATTGGACCTGTAGAATTGGCTTTATTCGAGCTAGCCGCGGCTGCCACATGCCCGAAATCATATTTAAACATTAATGGCATAAAATTATCCTTCCAATAAACCCAAATTGATGGACATTAAAACGATTTTTTTGTGTTTTATTTCAATTCGAAGTTCTATACCTCTAAAAAAAACACCCTGTATAATGCAGTGTGCCCATGTATAGTTGACAGTAATACAAATTGTTTACTCTAAAAAAAAGTTTTTATTTCTTTTACTCAAAAATTATAAGTAATGTTTTCAACATGAAAATCTATCAAAAACCTAGGAAAGTTTCAACAAATCAACCAAACTACCAAATGGTTTTAAAAACACGAAAAACTACCAATTTTGGTCCAGTCGGACCAAAACGGCAACACTGATTATCAGTGCAAAATAATTTTTTTTTTCGATTCTGGGGATTGCAGTATTTATCTATATTAAATTTTATTATATTTTAAATAAAATTTGATGTTGTAAACATTTGTTTTGAGCGAAATTGTTTTCTGCTTGGGGGTAATGATATATTTTTATTTGTTTTTCTTTGTGCTTTTCATTATTTTAACATATTTCTTACCACTTTCCTCTTTTGAGTTATAAATGTTTTAATTTAAGGGCATATTATTCAGGTTTTTAGTTATGTTTTAATTTTATGTGTTACTATAAATACTTATTACAACTTTTTTTATTTCAGTCACCTATTGTTGTTTGGAAAATGAAAGCTCCAGAAAAAAAGCCTTTAGTAAGACCAGAGAAACCTGAAGAAGTTCGGGCAAAAGTGCGAAAGGGTTCGCAGAAGAAAGTGCAGAATCCGATACATGCCCTATCCGAGTTTCAAAGCCCAGCAGATGCAGTCTAAGCCTTGAAAACAACAACATCAAAAGTTATTAGATTTTAAAATATTAACATATATGCACTATAGACACACATCTCATAAAGCATAATCACTGAATTTTCCGATAAACATTTACTTACGTATATCATATGAAATGTTAACAATAAATAATAATGAAGTATTAGAAAACAAAACTTTTTAATATATTAAAAATATATTATTAATAATATACACTGTGCGTTACACTTAAACATGAGTACTACCAAAGACTATAAATTATCATGTCAAAAAGAACTGACATGTTTTTAGAAAATATTTCTTGATGCGGGCAGGAAGATGAAAAGGTGTTGTTCATGGCAACTCTTAACAAACGTGTGTATGTGGTGAGAGTATTCTTAGTGCACTGGAAAATATTCGTGTTATATTTGTTGATCAATAATTCACATATGCACATATCGTCATATTAAATGCAAATGACGTAACTACACTTTTTGTTTTTTTTTTTACAGGAGAACCAAAAAACCTTAAAATCAAAAATTTTGTAAATCCTAAAAATTATTAGGATTGGCATCCCTACATACAACAAATGAGTTTGTATGTAAGGTTTTCATATAAATATGTGTGTAGTTATTTCTTCTTGCATTTAGAAACACAGGCACTTGTAGTTAAATTTCGTTAATATAATTATTATTATTATTATTATTTTTTATTGACTGTCAATATTAACAATTATTTCTATATGTTTGTTAGCATACTTTGAGTTTTTATCTTAAGATATTACAACAAAATTAACAAGTTTAAAATAAATAGCTAAAAATAAATTTGGTAAAAGATTATAGGAAAAAGATAGGAAAAAACCTATACTCTATATCACAAGAATGAATGGAGTATTTGATCCACGACAGTCTCTGACAAATTCTATAATTAAATAGAATGGTCAGCCACTATCAGTCAACCTCCTTATATGGGCATAATTTGAATTTCTGCATTTTTCCATAAATGTCAGAGTCAGATTTTCAATAATGGCCTCAACTGTATTTTGCCCCGATATCTTGTGCAACTCCCTAGTTGAAAATCTCCTGGGAAGGTTGTATATTGTCTTTAAATTCTTGTTCTGAATTATTTGCAATTTCTTCCTATGAACTTTAGAACATCTTATCCATATTGGGCATGCATAAGTAAGAATCGGCCTGATACACATTTTATAAATTAGGAGCTTATTATCTGTGCTTAATTTACTTTTCCTGTTCAGAAGAGGAAACAAAGCCCTACCACAATTTATAGCTTTCAGACATATATTGTCCAGATGTTGCTTGTATAATAGTTTCCGGTCAAGCATTACGCCAAGATATTTTACTGAATTTGTAAAAGGAATTCTCTTGCCTTGAATAATGAATGGACGGGATGGAATTCTTTTAGGCGATTTGTTAAATGGAAAAATAATGGCCTTCATTTATTTTAATTTTCCATTTGTTGAAAAATTTTTGCGCTGAAGTAAGCGATCTCTGCATACGTTTCACTATCGCATTTGAAACTTTGCCATTACTCACAAAAGCACTATCGTCTGCATAAAAAGCAACATTATTTCCACTTAATGGTCTAAAATCTGATATGTATAACGAATATAGAAGAGGTGAGAGAACAGAGCCCTGCGGTACACCGGCAGGAATAGTCATTTCATTGGACCGACTGCCATTAACATCTACAAAAAACCGTCTTTCGCTCAGAAAACTCCAAATTAATTTTACTAAATATATAGGTAACCCACTTTTCTTCAGCTTGTAAACCAAACCTGAATGCCAGATTGAATCAAATGCCTTTTCGATGTCCAGGAAAAGAATTCCTGTTGAAAGTCTTCTACTTTTGTTATACTCTATCATATTAACAACCCGTTTTATTTGATGTACTGTAGAGTGTTGGGTTCTAAAACCAAATTGGCTATCGTGAATCAGATTATGTTCATCTACAAAAGCTTTTAGCCTAGAAAGAATAATTTTTTCAAATATTTTGTCTATGCTGCTTAAAAGACTTATTGGGCGGTAACTAGTGGGCAGTTTGGGATTCCTGCCCTTCTTCAAAATCGGAATAACTTTCGACAACTTAAAACATCTTGGAAAATATGAGTTTGCGATACAGAAATTAAAGATCCTAACCAGCACATCTAGAGCTTCGTCAGGAAGTTTCTTAAGAACTATATTTTGAATTCCGTCGGCTCCAGGAGCTTTGGAGTTCTTGAGCTTCCTGATATGAAATTTCACTTCTTCTTTACTCGTTAGACAATCTGATGTATGTTCATTATTAAGTTGCTCTAGGGATTCGATTACCGAATTGACCTTATTATCTATTGGTCCAGTCATGTTAACTGTTGTCGGATGTGAATTGTAAAAATGATCTGCGATGACGCACGCTATTGACGAATTGTCACTAATTGTTATATTATTTGCCTTCAGGGAACATATTTTATGGTCTTTCCCCCTAATGAATTTAGTTAATTTCCAGAATTTTTTGCTTCCAGTGGGAAGTTTCGAAAGCAGAGTAGACCATGTTGAGTTTCTGATATTGTGTATGTGAACGGCTATTAGTTTAAGTTCACGAATTATAGAACTGAGAGTAATCTTCAAACTTGGGTCGGAGCATCGCTGATACTGTCTTCTATGTTTATTTCTGATTGAAATAAGACTTTTACATAAAGGGCTTATATTCAGCGAATTTTGTTTGAAAAATTTTAGTGGTATAGTTTCTAAACACGAGTCTTTTAATATATTAGTAAAAATATTAATAATGTTATTTACATTCGATACGCTTATGATACTATTGAGTTCATTATTTAAAACTATTTTATTAATTATTGTTCGTCTGAAGTATTCCCAGTTACAAGTTTTATAATCAAAGAATAATTTCTCCATAACTGTATAGTTTTCATTTATATTAAATGAGATGGGTACGTGATCAGAATTTAACTGAAATGGGTGGCAGCTTACATCTGAAAATGAAAGTGAAGAGTTGGTAATTAAAAGATCTATAGTCGAAGAATTTCTGTGCACTTGGTTGGGAGGCATTCTGGTAGGACTTGGTGGATAATGTATGTAATAATTCGATGACATTTGATGATTGTATAGCTGACGTCCAGCCTCGTTTATTTTTGAACAATTCCAGTTGAGGTGATGTGCGTTGAAATCGCCTAGAATGAAAAATTCGCCAGGTACTCCTGTAATTAATTTTAAATCGTCGACAAAATCGTTAGTGTACTTGGGACAATAAATTGAGATAAAAGTAGTTTCCATGTTATTAATTGTAATCGATAAGCATATGTTCTCGAATAGCTTTGTTAGAAAAGGACTCAGTAATTGATGTTTGATTGTCGATCTAATAGCCAGTGCAACGCCACCTCCGTGAGATTCTCTATCGTTTCTATATACTATGTATCCAGGTAATGTTAGTTTATGGTTATGGGTGAGAAAAGTTTCGTTTAACATAAGTAAGTCTACTGAGTGTTCTTTAATAAAATGATGTAATTGAACTGCTTCATGAAAATTTGTTATTCCCTGATAGTTCCAATGCATTACTTTAAGACGATGAGAAGTTTTTAAGTTATATTGCATATTTGAGTAAAGACATTACAACATTAAGTTGTTCTGCTTTAGTGTTACATTTACGAAGATCGGCTATAGCACTTGTAAATATGGTAAATAATTCATCTACTGAAAGTAGATCATCGCAGCTAGATTGTTGGTTTGAGCACTTTAAGGCATCAGCATAGCTTTTAGTAAAGTTGGATGACGGAAGGCCTATGGTTTCAACGTTAGTGGGGTAAGCGTTAGAAACAAAACGTGCTTTGTCGTAAGATTTCTTTTTATTAGTACGAGTCTTGCTATTTAAATTTTGACGCATAGTTAAGTATTCTTTGCGGCTAGGGCATCGAGGATCATCAGCTCTGTGGTTAATATTTTTTAGATTTTTGCTTTGACAGTTAAAGCAATTGTACGTAACTGCTCCATCCTGTTCAGTTTTATCAAACATACACGTAGAGTAATCGTGAGCACCTCCGCAGGCAATGCATACAGAATTACGA
Organism: Metopia argyrocephala; assembly: GCA_963576795.1. Classification (NCBI taxonomy): domain Eukaryota; kingdom Metazoa; phylum Arthropoda; class Insecta; order Diptera; family Sarcophagidae; genus Metopia; species Metopia argyrocephala. The sequence goes on along the minus strand of OY756209.1, from coordinate 89,647,380 downwards.
AAGCAATTTTTAGTTCCATGACCATACTTCGCACATTTTGAGCAGAAAGTTGGTCCCTTATTGCCCTTCGTAAGATTTCTCCAGTACACAACTATGCCACCCGAAGATTTGATTTTCTGTATATCACTTTTAGAGTGTCTTGATCTGTCAAACTCTAGCAAATATAATGCGTCATCAATACAGTTATTTCCGCTTAATTGAGTCTCTAAAAATGCACGATTTTTGGTGCAATTAAACGGGAAACTCAATTAAGCGATACTCGATTAATTGATTCGCCGACGCAATTAAACGAAAATCACTTAATTAAGCCAGACGAGCAATAAAGCGAAACATCCACGTGTGTAGAGAAAATTAAATTCATTTTTTTATTTATTAAGTTAAAAAATAGTGTTAGTTTATTAAAACAAAACAAAAATCAGGTACGTTCATCGTACAATATTTGCAAAGCAACAAAAATTACGAAATTCTATATAAAAAGAGATCAAAATTTAAAATAATTACATTACATATGTGCATGCGAGTGTAAATTAAATGTTTTAAAAAACCTTATACATACATAAGTAAAACTATGATTAAAGAAATCAGTCATCAACATTTGAATTTTAGATTTGTTGAGGCTTTCGATGATTCGTTTTTCTATATCGTTCCTTTTACATGGTGAACAGAAACATGACAAAAATTTTTTGGTACAACATAAATGGCTTTAAGTTTGTGGAGAAAAAAATTAAGCAGACGAAATCAATTAACTGAAACATTTGTTTGTGTTTTTCGCAATTCGGTCTCATTTTATGAATCAATTAAACGGGAGGCACAATTAAGCGGAACCCAATTAAACGGGTACTTTTGCATAGGAGGTTATACGGAATGATTTCGTTTCATGATTTTTAGTACAATTAAGCGGGAAGCTCAATAAAGCGGGGCTCAATTAACCGAAAACAACTGTAGTAGATCTTGATGTTACAATTTCTTTAATGTTTGTAGCAACCACATTGAACTTATTTTTTAATTCTTCTAAAATTTCCTTTGTTTGCATTTTAGGAAGTCCAAAAAGGACTAATTTAAAGAGTTTCTTATCTTTTATATCATGAGTATAAAATTTATAATCTTCCTTAATAAGCGTTGTTTTTGCGTTAATAAAATCGACCATGGTAGATGAAATAACTTTTGTACCAACCGACAGACGCTTATATTGGTAAGAAGTACCAAGTTTGTTGTACACCTTTAAAAACCCATGCACGGGATCTACAACAATTGGGGGTATAATAGTTTTATATTCACCTTCGATTTCACCTTCGCTATAAGTATGATTCTCTTCCAAGTCTTCCAAATCTTTAAATCTCTTTGTGTTATTGGCGAATTTGTTTTTGGGTACACTTCCTCAAAATTTTTTGCGTTTATTTGCATTCATTTAATACCGTTTGATTTTTTGTTTAATGTAACAAAAAGTAAATGAAATATCACAGTTCTCTATAACTGTTGTTATTTTTTTTTTTTTTTTTTTTTTAATGTTTCACTACATTTGTTTTTGTTTTGATCAATGCGTATTTTGTATAGACGTCTGCTTACGATAACAGAAAGCACAAGACTGATTTCGTTAATATAAATCGCCATTTGTGATCGTAGGAATCTAAAATTTTGCATGAACATGTATTTTGATAAAACGAACCATAATTAATAAAAAAAACTCAATTTCCTAACGGATTTTCTTATGGTTCACTGCAGTGTGATGCTATAAACACAACAAAGGCTACCGACCATCGACTACAAGCTGTCAAAAATAGAATGCATGTGTGCATATGAGAATAATTATTTTAACGGCTACACGACTACCGAACACACGACTACTTTTGTAGCCTGTAGCCAACTTAGGCTAAAGGGGGGTTTAGACGGTAATACAAGTCGTACGACATGTCAAATTTTTGTGTAGAAGAGAATGAATAGTATCGTGTAAACTTGATATGTAATGAGAGCGTACGACATTGAGAGAAAATACGGATGAAAATTTGACAGTCGTACGGCTCTCTTTGTTTTTTGAAATTTTTTAAAAAACCATCACATTTCATTAGATCAGGGATGCATTTTTATATTTTTGTTTGTTTATGTTAAATGTATTCACAATGCATGTAAATTTTTTGTGCATGTGTATGTGCATTTTATCTTTTCATTTTACTTTGTTTTGGTATTTTACCAACCGTGTAAACGCAAAAAATATCTGTCGTAAGATTTTTATTCTCATTTTTAAAATACGGATGGAATTTCGTAATATTTTCTCTTTGATTTTACGTACGACTTGTATTACCGTCTAAACCCCGCTTAATTTCTATTTTTCTTGGCGACAATAAACAGTTTAGTGCTGCCAATACAATAAGATGCATGAAAAAGGTATTTAAAAAACGCAATATATTAAATATATGCATTAAAAATGCAAAAAAAATTTGAGTTGCACCACTGAAAATAAATAATCATTTGTTTACATATTTTGTTTAGTTTTCATTTACTTATTTCATTTATATACATCAGTTTTTATTTTACTTTTAATTTATTATTTAATTGCCTTTTTAGTTTCTTAAATTTTTATAAGTTTTTTTCAGACATTTGTTGTTTTTTATTTCCTCACAATTTCACTTACAAAAAATATATTTTGTTTAGGTTATGTTCAATGTGTCAAAACAGATGTTTATTTTGTAGCTGTAGTCGTTATTATAATTAAGTAGCTGGCTACTTGGTTACTTTCGTAGCCAGCGATTTTTGTAGTCGTGTGTTCGGTGTTCGATAGCCTTTGTTGTGTTTATAGCATGAGAGTGCATTTGATGAGAATGGCGATCACAAATGTAGATGTTTGTAGACTATGCTTACAAGCATCAGAGACAGCAGAGCACATATTGTGTGAATGTGTAGCTCTTGATAGACTTATAGGCTTTTAACACTTATCAACATCTACCATCAATTTGCGAAGATGTTGAAATTTTCCCATAAGAATTGTACAGGGCTAAAATTCAACATCTTTCAACATCTTCACGAAATGTTCCTAAATCATTTTGTTCCACTCAACATCTCTCTTAAAATTAAGTGTTATCACTAGAATAACTATCGAAAAATCGGTTATTTTTGTGTCATCACTAATGAAAACATATTTAGTATAAAAAATTGTGTATTTCTTTTACATTATGGCAAATGACAATTTTTTATTTTTCTTATTTGTGTTCAGTTCTTGTCAAGAGTGAATTGTTTTTTTTTATAAACAATTTCGTTTTCTTTTTAGTTTTTTTTTTAATGAATATATTAAAAAAAACATTATTTTATTGACAAGACACTTCGTAGAAATACAGCTGCGGTATAAATAATAGCAGCGCAGCCCAAGTTTTTATTTAGATGGTAAAAAAAAAATTAATCTGATATTTAAAAAAATATATATTTTTATTTTTTAATGTCTTATTCCAGGTATTTTTAAATATTACATTAAAACTTAAAAAATAACTTCAGGTTGAGAGATCAGAAATTTAAAACTATTCATTTGAAATGATTTGGCAGTAAAAAAAATAGCAGCAGCTATCCGAATACTATTTTGTTTCTTAAAAAAAGTTAATCTACTTTGTACTTTTTTAAATGTGTACTTAGTACGAAGGGAAAAGAATGCTTTAGTATTTTGTTGAACTGCCTTTGTTCTTTAAAACAGCTTCACAGCGTCTTTTCATGGAGTCTACAAGCTTCTGGCATCTTTCATTTGGTATTTGCTTCCAGGATTCTTCCACAATTCTCCAAAGCTCATTATTATTTTTAGGTTTTGCCTCCGACACTGCTTTTTTAACGTCACACCATAAATTCTCAATCGGGTTGAGATCAGGCGACTGCGCAGGCCACTCCATAACTGTAACTCCATTTTCTTCAAAAAAGTTTTTGGCAAGTTGGCTGGTGTGCTTTGGATCATTGTCCTGCTGGAAGATCCATCTGAGAGGCATTTCGTTTTCGGCGTATGGAAGCATTATATTTTTAAGAATATCTACATACTGGGGGGCATTCATGATATTTTTAATCCAATATATGGGACCAACACCATAATATGAAAAACATGCCCACACCATTATGCTTGAGCCTCCATGTTTAATAGTTTTAACCGTAAATCGCGGGTCATATTCCTTGTTTGGTGGTCTTCTCACATATTGCCGAGATCCTCTTCCACCATATAAAACAATTTTTGATTCGTATGACCATAATATGTTGCGCCACTTTTCATTGGGCCATGTCACATGCAATTTTGCAAATTCTAATCTTTTTTTGACATGTGTTTTTTTTAAAAGTGGTACAGCTCTTGGACTTCTTGCGTACAAATTTTGTTTACGTAGTATCTTACGCACTGTTTCGACACTCAGGCTTGGGCACGTGTTATCCTTAATCTCTATAGCTGACGCTAAAGGATCTTTGCAACTATAACGCTTTACACTTCTTTCGATAGCAGGAGTTACTAAAGGCTTTCTTCCACGTGTTTCTGTCTTTCCTTTAAATAATATGGCGTTCCGAATCATTTTGGCTGAACAACCTAGAATATTCTGTATTTCTCTGTATTTTTTTCCTTCAGAGATCATTTTTTTTATAATGGTACGTTTTTCCTCCGTACAATGCTTTGCCCGTCCCACTGTAAAAAATGTCACACTGAATGTACTTTTTTATCAATAAATATTAAGTTTTCTTACTTTTAGGAAAAAAAAATATTCCACAATCTTTATTAAAATATGTTTATTCTGCACTTTTATAAAAAACTGCTATTATTAGGACTGCTTGTAAAACTGAAGTAAAAACAAAACGTAAAAATTTTAAAGAAGAAACAAAGAATTTATAAAATTTACAGTTATATTTTTGTTATTGCTTCTTTTAAGTAAAAAAACAAACAGCAATGGAATTCCAAAAAGCAACACATAACGAGTTATACAAAGTAATTTGTAAATATATGGTCTGCTGCTATTATTTATACCGTAACTGTAAATACGTGCATATGTATGTATACCCCGGGTGAAAATAAAATAATAAATTTTTTTGGTTTTCTTAAGTTTATTTTATTAATAATTTATTTTTAAAGAAAAAACTATAGTTGTGTCCTTTGAATCAACATACATATTTGTTTTATGTTTAAATCCATTTCCTAGTCTTATTTTTATTGAAAATCTTTTACATGCATCTTTTTTTGCAGCTGAATTGATGGTAGATGTTAGATGTTGCAAATGTGAACGCATGTTTCACATTTTCAACATCTTCTTAGATGGATGCATTTAGGGAGACATGGTCTCACTGGCGGATATATCCACCACTAAAGTTTCGGACCTGCTGGTGTTCGTAAGGAAGGCAGTTGATCTGCTAAACAAACAGTAGACTCAAAGGGACACAATAGATCCTATAGGTCGCAGTGTCTTGCATTTGTGCTGGGTCTAAACCAGATAATAATAATAATAACATTTGTATGAAGATATATAAAAGTGTTGTGTAAACAAACTGTATATGAAATAAAAAACTAAAAAAAAAAAATTTAATTATTGTTTTGTAAGCAAAATAATAAAAATATAAATAAATTGTATAAAAAAAAAATATAAAAATATTTCTTTCTTTTTCGATGTTAGTAGTGACGACGACTATCTGGATCTACGGACAGAAAGAAGAGCCTTGCGGTAGAAATCTGAAGATGTGCTACAAATGAATGATAGAGAGTAAGTTGAAATTAAACTTTCAAACACATCAATTATGGTCCATTTAAACTTTTATGTTTAATTTTTAAGTTTCCAAAAAAATTTCGGTTAAATAAAGCAGCATTCCAATACATTTTGTCTGAACTAGAAAATGAAAGTTCAGAAGGTTGTCGACAAGGAGCACTTTCGGTAAAAGATAAACTTTGCGTTTGTTTGAGGTTTTTTGCGGAAGGTAGCTACCAACATGGGGTTGGTAAGGATTTCAATATCAACATAGCACAACCGACGATGTCAAAAGTTCTTACTGAAGTAGTTAACAAATTAGAGAATGTGTTGTGCGGTAAATGGATATCTATGAGTATGTCTGCTGATGAAAAAAGAATGGCAAAAGTGTAAAGAAATTCTTTGCAATCATGGTTATTAACACCCTCCAGAGAGCCGGTAACCTGTTCGCAAAAAACTAGGTTTAATACTGCCCATAAATAGCTTTATTGAAGATGACAATAACGATGAGCCAAATGAAATAAGAAATGAGATACTTCAATATTTTTAATTTATACTTTTATTAAAACTGATTTTATTGTGTTAAGTTAGTAAGATAAACCGCTGTATAGTATAGAATACCTTCAAATAGGTTTATAATAATAATAAAACTTCACTGTAAATATATACTATGATTATAAAAAAAGAAATGAAAACAATAATAAATAGAAAAGGGACATAGTCCCCAAACTTTTTATATATATTTTAAGACAAATATAATTACAATGGATATTATTCGAAATAAATAAATAAAAAAATATAAATAAGTTAATAATATAGAAATACAAAACAATTAAAATGTTTTACCATTCCTATATTTTAATTTGTACAGTCAAAGCTCGGTTTAACGAATCATATCATTCCTCCTTTTCGTTATACCGAGATATTCGTTATATCGAACAGCACTAAAAACATTATGAAATTTGAAAAAATAACATTTTAACTGAATAATTCAGTATATAAGTAAAACATTTATTAATATTTTCACGTTTATTCAATAAATTTTATTTATTTCTTAAAATTTCATTAAAAAACATAAATGAACATACAGTTACATACTTACATACATACATAACTGGCCTTTACAGGCCTAGCTTCTCGCAGCACTCATGTTGTGTGTGTCAATTTTTATCCATGAGTACCGGGACCTACAGTTTAATGTCGACTCCGAACGACAGACTTGAGAAGCTTGTTCATGGCAATTAGATACTCTCAGAGCTTTTGCCAGAAGACTGCTGAGAGGTAGTCGCCGAAAGAAATATTTTTTTTTCATATTTCTTTTTTTGAAGATGTCAGAGTCTGGATTCGAACCCAGGGCCCATGTCTTAGTAAGCCAACACACTAACCACTAGACCACGGCGACTACGACACTAATCGTTATTTCATAAATAAGACAGTTGGAAACATTTCTGGTATTTCCACACTCAAGATTGGAAGATACTGGATTATGTTTCACCCGAACTGTCTTGTTTTAGGGCGCCCCAAGTCATAGTAAGTCGCACCTCAGTTTAACGGACAGAACCAATGAACATACAGTTACGAGCAGATAAATAGTTTCACATCACATTTTTTGATAAATTCGCCTTCAAATAACTTAAACAGCGGTAATATACAATAAAGCGATATTTATTACATTAAACATAAATAATCACATAAAATGTATTTAGTTATAATTAAAAAAAAAATGAGAAAAATTGATATATTTAATATATTAATTGATGCCTGTCGAGCAAATAAATAGGTTCATTGAAAAGAGAATGACATTTTTATACAAAAAAAGTGCAATTGCAAGAAAATTTCTAATATTTTGTTGAAAATCCCTTATTTTGAATCACCGCAGAACATCTCCGAGGCATTGATTCGACAAGTGACTGACAAGTCTCTAGTGGAATTGAGTACCACGCTTCCTTCACTTTTGTCCACAAATCTTCTTTATTTTTAGATTTGAGTGGTGCAATTTTGTCCTTAACGATTCTCCAAAGATTCTCAATGGGATTTAAATCCGGCGATTGTGAAGGCCACTCCATTAACTTTATATTTTTCTTTTGGAACCATTCTTTTACGATCTTAGAAGTATGCTTGGGGTCATTGTCTTGCTGGAATTCATACTTTAAAGGCATTTCCTACTCGGCATACGGAAACATTACTTCTTTAAGAATATGCAGATAAAGATGTTTGTTCATATTTTCCTTGATCCAGAATATTGGCCCAACACCGTACCAGGAAAAACAACCCCATATCATTATGTTGCCGCCGCCATGCTTTATTGTCTTCGTGGTGTACTTTGGATCATATGCTTTATTTTTTGGACGCCTTACCCATGTTCTTCCATCAGGTCCGACTAAGTTTATCTTGGATTCATCAGACCATAGTATGTTTCTCCATTTTTTTATACCTTCCGGGCCGGCCCATTCAGCATGTACTTTTGCAAACTCAATGCGCTTTTTTCTTTGTCTATTATTAAGCATTGGAACCTTGTGGGCCGTACTTCCGAATAAATTTTTTTCTCTTAAACGACGTCTAATGGTCCACTCTGATACGGGAAGCTTTAACTCATTTTTCAGCTGAACTGCGGACATAAAAGGATTACGAGTTGACAACATCTTAATGCGATCATCGTCTCTTTTCGAGGTTTTTCGCTGTTTTAAGTTTTTGTTTTGGAGGCTGCAATGCATTTCTTATCATATTCTGCGATCTCCCAAGAATTTCAGCAATTTTCCGTTGGCTATACCTGCGGCTGTGTAGATCCTTTATAATCTTTTTTTCCTCTTCACTACAATGTTTAGAACGTCCCATTTTTTAAATTTTTAGAGGTATTTGCTTTAATAAGTTCTATTAAAAGGCTGAATTTAAAGTTTTCTACAATAATTTTTATAATTTTGGCGTTTAACATTTTAAACTAACAAATTTTTTAAAGTGAACCTATTTATTTGCTCTTTGATTTTATACGGTAATTTTTTTTTAAATCAAATCAGAATATTGATATAATTGTTCGATCTGTTTCCAAATTATCCAAATGATAAGCAAATACTTTTTTCAAGCTCAAGGTCTTGACCTTGACCTTTTTTTTTAATTTTGGACAATTTTTTACATAATAATTTAATTATTGTGATGCAGTATTTAAAGTGGGTATTTGCTTTAGTAATTAGCGACTTTTCCTTTTTTATTGCTGTAATGTAAACTATAGTCAAACAAAATTGATTTATCATTTTGATGTGAACCTATTTATCTGCTCGTAACTGTAGGTACATATCGACGATGGAATTGAAGAACGCTGTAACTGACAAAACCTTAAATGTTCACCAGAGCTAAAAAACTTTCATAAATGTAGAACAAATACACTGGTATTTTTCATTTCGCAGATGGCGTAAGTGAATTTATTTTCATCGTAGATATCTGGGACTTGGACCAATCGACGCGTATTTTTCTGCTGATAAAAATGATGCAAAAAACGTATTTTCGATTACAGTTACAGCGTTCTTTAATTCCATCTTCGATATATACATTTATATTTGGATACTACGAACACATTCCTTTGATATTATTGACTATTTAAGAAATCTGTTATAAACTATTGTTTTAATGTACTTTGCAATCCTCTTTGTATTACTTCTTCTTGAACTCCCTTAATACAAGCGATCTTGAAACATCTATTCTGGTCACCCCACATTATACAAGTTTCAAACGATTCCAACAATTTGCTAAGCACTCTTTTTTTATCTTTTTCCAAACCAAATCGATCATATAAGCTGCTTCGTACAAATTAAGATTTTTTAGAAAATCAACGACAATTTCTGTTTTTGATGAAACAATTTTGCTGAGTAAATGATTCCTGTAATGAATTTTTGAAATGTGGATGGCAATTTGGTCCATCGGTTGCATCGAAGGTGTTACATTAAGTGGTAAATAAAGTGTCCATACTTTTCCGTCTTTTGTTGTTTTAACCAGCTCTTCTGACTTGGTGCATTATCAAGGATACATAAGCAGTGCTTTTATGTGTAGATTGTTTCTTTCTAAAAATTGTTCTACTTTGGAAAAAAATTAAAAACAAAAATATAACACTGTAATGAAAAAATATATTTGAGTATAAAACCCATTTCTGGAACAAACATTTCAAAGAACCACATTTTGAAAATTGCCGAATTCATCCACGCATTTTTTGAGTGGGTGTAGTTTGTTGGAATGATCCTGTTTTTAAATGAACGAAGTTTTTTTGCGTTACCAAATAAAAGTGGTTTTAGTTTTTTTGAACCGGATGAATTTGCACATAGAAGAACTGTTACCCTTTCCTTGGATAGTTTCCTACCGGGAGCACTGGTTTCTCCTGCATGGGCAAGTGTCTTATCAGGCAACAATTTCCAACATAAACCGGTTTCATCCGCATTAAAAATTCCATCTCTTGTTAAATTCCGTTCGCTTATTAAGTTATGGAAATGGTTTTAAAAAGATTCCACTAAACCTTGTCGAGCTGAAAGTTTTTCGAACATTTGATTATGAATTTCTAATGCCTTAGATTTTAAAACCATTCCATTGACGGGTATATGTTAGTTTCTTTGGCCTAGAAACCATTCGAAAAGAACTTTGTCCATTCTCGGAAATTCGCCTTTTTTAAGAGATCGCCGATTTTTTGACCCATTGTTTGTAATTTTTAAATTTTCCACAATTTTTTTTTTCATTCTTTTTTAAGGTACATATTGATGATTTGGCTATTCCATATTATTGGGATATTATTGAAAGACTTACACCTTTTTTACACTCTTCTAAAATCTTTAATTTTTTATCAAAAAAGCAACGCACAACACAAAGAAAATAAATAAAAAGCATACACAAGAATCTAACGGTTCTGTAACGAATTTTGTTTTTTGCTTTGTCGTTCGTTAAATCGAGATTTATTTTGTTTGTCATTCGCTGTATAAGGTAGTTAATGTAAAAATTCCATTCGTTATATCGGATATTCGTTAAACTGAGTATTCGTTATACCGGGATTTGACTGTACTCTAGTCTTGGAATATTCTACTCTGATCTTGTCAATATCATGTACATATATTTTACTTTAACTGCTGGTTAATGTTTGTAATTTCAATCTCTAAAATTTCTTCTTTAAGTTCAATTTTTTTTTTTGCAGTTCCATCATTTCCTTGTGTCGTTTTTGCTCTTCCAGCTGTTGTAAAAGGATTTTGGTTTGCTGCTTTTTTTCATCGCTTAAACTATAAATGGCTCTCTTAATCTCCTTCTTTATTATTACTCTCTATATGTTTAATGAGGCCGCGACGTCCATAGCAAATTTTTTTTGTATACAAATGTGTTTAGATAGCAATTCTGTTTTATCTTATTTTCGCTTTTATTTTAAAGGTCGTGACCATGGTGGAATTACTTACAAGGTGGTGTTGCCAACCCAGGTGGGTTTTTTTTTTGGTCATACCGGTCCTGTCAAAAGTTTTATTTATATTTATGTTTTGTTTACATTTTGCTTTGTGTGTACTCGTGTTTTTTGTTTTGGTGTAGAGACATATATGTTGTTAACAATACACACACACACTTGTGACATGTGCTTTTTTAATTCACCATACCTGCTTTTGACATTAAAGAGCTGAAAAAACAAAAACAAATTCCCTGTTGTTTTTGTACTATATTCACCTGCCACCACCTTGTAAGTAATTTCACCATGGTCACGACCATGGTGGCAGGTGAATATAGTACAAAAACAACAGGGAATTTGTTTTTGTTTTTTCAGCTCTTTAATGTCAAAAGCAGGTATGGTGAATTTAAAAAGCACATGTGAGAAGTGTATGTGTGTATTGTTAACAACATACATGTCTCTACACCAAAACAAAAACACGAATACACACAAAGCAAAATGTAAACAAAACATAAACACAAACAAAACTTTTGACAGGAGCGGTATGACCAAAAAAAAAACCCAGCTGGGTTGGTAACACCACCTTGTAAGTAATTCCACCATGGTCGTGACTTTATTTGCTCAAAATTAATGTTTTAAGCATTTTCTTTATTGCTGTTGTCATTTGCTAATATAGTATTTTCTTCCGCCGTTTCAATTTCTTCACTTTTAATATTTTCTATTGATGTACTATCTTTCAAAACTCCTCACATTTTGCATGCCATGAACCGCGGTATTAAGCTTTAGGAAAGAGCTTACTTCCTCAATTTCTGTAAGGGGAATTTCTTTATATGGACCACCACTTGTTCCAGTCAAAAACTGTTTATTCTTTGACAGCATCTTTTTCGCTCCGCTTTTATAATCCATACCTACAGTATAATACAAAAGAAATCAAAGATCGAGAGAAGAATATTTTTCTTAATACTGTTTCACCTATCTCCAACCACCAGCATCTTTAAATGATGGCCCAGAACCATTTAATGTTAGCGCCAATTCATCCCAAAACTTTTTTATTTCTGCTGGAGCTCGTTGGCTAAAACCACATGCAATGTCTTTGTTGGATTTCATTACATTAACCATTTCTTCTAACTGCTGTTTGTATATTCGGTATTTTTATTATATATATACAGTACTGTTCAAAGTCTCATATTTTTGTTCTTATTGTATTTATTGGAAACAATGGCTGTAATTATTATTGCATTATGTGCTTACATTCTAATAACAATAAAATAAATTAAATTTTTCTTCTTAAAAAAAATAAAAAAAAAAACAAAAGCAAAAATAAATGCAAAAATAGCTGTTCAAAACGTAAGCAACTTTTTTATACTTGTAATCCTGTTTTTTGTTTTTGCAAAAATTAATAAAAAATTTAAAACAGTTATTTAAGTACCGTTAATTATAATGCTATAAACACAACAAAGGCTATCGAACACCGAACACACGACTACAAAAATCGCTGGCTACGAAAGTAGCCAAGTAGTCAGCTACTTAATTATAATAACGACTTCAGCTACAAAATAAACATCTGTTTTGACACGTTGAACATAACCTAAACAAAATATAATATAACGTAAGTGAAATTGTTAGAAAACAAAAAACAACAAATGTCTGAAGAAAACTTATAAAAATTTAAGAAAACTAAAAAGGTAATTAAATAACAAATTAAAAATGAAATAAAAACTGAGTAAATAAATGAAATAAGTAAATGAAAACTAAACAAAAATGTAAACAAATGATTATTTTTTTTTTCAGTGGTGCAACTTGAATTTTTTTCGCATTTTTTATGTACATATTTCATATATTGCGGTTTTTAAACACCTTTTTCATGCATCTTATTGTATTGGCAGCACTAAACTGTTTATTGTCGCCAAGAAAAATAGAAATTAGCCTAAGTTGGCTACGGGCTACAAAAGTAGTCGTGTGTTCGGTAGTCGTGTTGTTGTGTATTCTATTTTTGACAGCTTGTAGTCGATGGTCGGTAGCCTTTGTTGTGTTTATAGCATTACAAATAAAAAATATATTTTGGTTGATTTAGTTAATTTTTAATTAGTTCTTCAGACGTATAGCTAGGGCACGTACACGCTACGATAAAGTTTTTAAATAAAAAATTATACAACATTTTATTAACGGTGAATCCCAAATTTCTATTGCGAAAAGATTTGGGACTAATAAATCAATAGTTTCACGTTTGATTAAAAAGTATAAAACAACTGGAACAATAGAAGCTGTAAATAAAGGCGGGCGAAAAAGAAAACTTCAGCGCGCACTGACAGAAAAATCGTTCGTTTGTTTAAAAGTGATCCCTTTATTACTTCCCGAAATATAGTAAAAAAGCTGGATCTTAATATTAGTGCTAGCACTGTAAGGAAACGGGCCTTAGAAAATGAAGCTTCTCAAAGCTTCATGCCGTCTAAAAAACCTGTTCTAAGAAAAAATCATATAAAAAAAAGGTTTGTAAAAATTTTTCAAATTTAATCGTAAATTTTTATATATTTTATGAAATTTTAGGCTAGAATTTGCAAAAACTCACTCTAATTGGACCGCGGAGGAATGGAAAAAAGAGTTATTTAGCGATGAATCTAAATTTAATTTGTTAAATTCGGATGGTGTATGGCACGTTCGAAAACCAAAGTGTAAGCGCCTAAATCCACGCTATACCAAAGGCACTATCAAGCATGGGGGCGGAGGTATAATGGTGTGGACCTGAATTTCTGCAAATGGAGTTGGCCCTTTTGCTGAAATATGTACAAAAATGTACCGTTTCACTTACAGAGACATTTTAGCCAACCACATGCTAGAATATGCAGAACGGAAAATGCCACTTCGATGAGTGTTTCAACATGATAACGACCCGAAACACACGTCGAAATTAGTTAAAGAGTTTTTATTTGAAAATGGGGTTCAAACATTGGATTGGCCGGCACAATCCCCTGATTTGAACCCTATAGAGAACCTGTTTGGGATTTTAAAGCGTAGAATTGGAACTCGCCTTTTTGGTAACAAACAGGAGCTTTTCAACTGCCTTAAAGAAGAATGGGAATTTATATAGATAGAATTTATATTATATATTTATATATATAGAATTTATGCCAAAAAGATGTGCTGAGGTCATAAAAAATAAGGGATACCATACAAAGTATGAAAGTTGCTTACGTTTTGAACAGCTATTTTTGCATTTACTTTTGTTTTTTTTATTTTTTTAAAGAATAAAAATTTAATTTATTTTATTATTAATTATTATACATTTTCGAATTAAATTCAGATATTTTTATTTTTTTTTTTATTTTTTTTAATTTTTTTTTAATGGATCTTTATTATACTTATTGTATGAAATTTAATAGCCTAAGATCCTAATACTGGTATTCTTATGAGAATTAACATCCGTTAAGAAATATGTACAAACACTAGCAGAACTGAACTAGTTTTCGACCCAGCTACGAAAGGTCTCATCAGAGTTCTTTGTGTTATACATATTCATATTTTAATATTTCTATTTAAAGCACAATCTATTGGAAATAGATTATGTGAATTATATTTGAATGTTATTCTCACCAGTCTTTTCCTTATGAACTGAAATTTTTTTCAAATTCAACTATTTGTTGAAATTTATTCAAATTCAACATATTTTTCAATGTAAGCACATAATGCAATAATAATTACAATCATTGTTTTCAATAAACACAATAAAACAAAAATATGAGACTTTGAATACTTCGTTAGAAAAAGTTGCTTAGGTTTCGAACAGTACTGTATATGCATACATATGTATGTATAACACGAAATAAATTAAACATAAACACTTATTCTGCAAAATTTCATATTTTGCCTTACATTTTTCTTTTTCACGCTCACACAAACTAATTAAGTAAATTAAAACAAAATTATTAATTTTTTTTTATTTTATTTAAAACAATTATAATTATATTAAAATTTTAAATTGAAAGCACACAACTTTTAACTTATTTTACTTTTCTTTAATCTCTTTCCGCGAGCTTTCCGTTATAAAATTGCGTGCGTAAGCAAAATGAAGAAAATTATCTATACTCCGGAATCAATAATAAGGCGATACCGCAGTAACGATATGATACCGCAGAAACGGAACGATATGGCAACAACGGAATGAATAATAGCAAATTTTGCTTCCGGGCAAAATATGGCTTTCCGCAGCCACGGAACGGAATCAAATGTCTGTTAATAGATTCGAAAAGATTAAATCAATGTTACATTTAAGTAACAATAATGAAATGAAATCAAAAAGTGATCCAAGTTCTGATCGCCTTTTTTAAATAAGACCCCTAGTCAACCATTTGGTTGAAAATTTTAAGACGGTGCCACACAAAAGTGTCTTTCCGTAGATGAGAAACTATGCTCCACAAAATGCAAATCATATCTCAAACAATAACTGCCAATGAAACCACATAAACAGGGTTTTAAACTATACGTCCTAGCTGGAACATACGGGTTCAATTATAATTTTGAAATATATACAGGCCAAGAGAATAATTCCGTACATAGACCTCCTGCAGAACCAGATTTGGACTCTAGTTCAAATATTGTTATAAGACTATTGCAAGATATTCCGGAATATATTCACTTGGAACGGTGCGGCGGAATAGAGTTCCAAATTAAAAATTTTTTGATGACAAAGTTATTATGAAGAGACTACGTTATTTGAACACGTTGTATTGGTTGATAAGTTTTACATATCTCTTTTTTCTTGGAGGGATAACAAAATTGTTAACTTTATATCGAACTATTGTGGGAAGAACCCTGAGAAAACGATAGAAAGATTCGATAAAAAACTAGGACGGAAAACAAGCATTACTTGCCCTAATATAGTTTTAGAGTACAACAAATTCATGGGTGAAGTTGACTTGTTGGATTCGTTCATAGGGCGAATCAAAATTGGCTCTAAAAATGGTACCTGCGACTTTTTTACCACTTAGCTGATACATTCTTGGTTAATGCTTGGCTTTTATGTATATAAACGAAGCCCAAAAAAGCAATGAAGTCAAAGAAAATTTGCCAAATTTTCGTTTAAAAGTGGGCGAAACCCTCTGTAAAATGGGGAAAACATCAACACTGCGAGGAAGACTTTTAGAAGTTACAAAAAACAGTGCTATAAAAGTATTTACTACACTATTTATGATATAATATTTGGGTATATCATTAAATTGTTTCCTTCAAATTTTATAGCGAAAGCATCAAAGAAGTTTGTCTATTTCTCAAAACGAAATTCGGCTTGATCACACAGATCGTTGGTCTGTGTGGTCAGATAATCGTCTAACATGCAAGTTGCCGGGTTGTAGTGGATACACCTACGTTAAATGCTTAAAGTGCAACACTTCAATAAATCTAGAAACTGTTTCAAAAAACTTCATTTGAAATAAAAGTTTATTGAGATTTGTTTTGACTTAATATAAACTATGTATTAGCAAACTTTACTTTAAAGAAAACTATTTGAAATATCAAAAGTATAGCTTTTTAAATTTGTTGCTCCTTAGCTTTATAATAAAATAAAATAGTCTACAGAAAAAGTTTGATTTCTTATTGATCTTCTGCATGAATTTGCATATATGATATATTACGTAACTTTTTCTCAAAACATCAAAATTAAACGAAAATCGCTTTTTAGTACCGTATCTACATATAGAACAGTTCTAACATACCAAAAACATTTTATCCTATGCAACAAAAGAGAAGAAAAAAATATGCATATATGGAAGCCCATAGAGTACTGAAATAGTTTTAGTTTTTTTTGACCACTTCGTTAAGTGTCGTTTTTTTATTAGCAATATAGTGAAATACCTACATATATTCACGAAATTACAACTTAAAAAAATCTGAGTTTTTTGTTTTGAAACCGATTTTCAAAAATTTGTTTCTTTATTCGAAGATATTACCTTTTAAACGAAATGATATTTTCGAAAATCGGCTGCAAAATGACTGAGTTACGCACGTTTAACTTTAAACAAAACACACTTTTTCAATAAATTTTCATTTTATTTATGCTCAAAGTTGGCCGTGAGGCAGAATATTTTGTCTTTATTACATTTGTAAAAAAGCGGGCTAAAGTAGCTTTTGAAAACACTTAAGTACATAAAAATCGGCTTAAAAATTAATGAGATATGCTAAGTTTTGTGGTAACATAAAATAAATTTTTCTTTATAGCATAGCAAGTACTTGTATTGTATACATTTAATGTATACTCTTGTCGCGGTGTTTGTTGCCAAATTTCTCGTGGGGCGTCGTGATATAGTTGTTAGAACGCTCGCACAAAAACTCGAACGACCCAAAGTCAAATCTCAGCGAAGAAGAAAAATTCAAAAATAAAGTTTGCGGTTTTTCAAAAATTATAATTTAAAGAGAAGAGGTTCCCCCCTCCCCCTCCTCTAGGAAAAAGCCCATCTTCAAGAAACTGCTCCATGACATTTCCAGTCTATTCCACCAGAAACGAATGATCAGGAGTATAGCGCCACCTTCTGGGAAGAAAAGTGATAACTTATTGAAGACTCTCATCAAGCACAATCAAATTCTACAGACAGAAGGGGCAATTGCTGTTGATCATTCAAGGGTGATGGTTTAAAATTGGCCTTTGAGTGTTCAAATTGACAGCAATTTTTCTTATCAACAAAAAAGGCGCATAATATAGATCATGTGTTTCGTTTTTTTTTTTTTTCTTAGAAATGTGTCCGTGTCCTTTTATAAATCGCTGCCAATACTTCGCCTTAAAGACTAGTAGTGGTTTGAGAGCACAGTGATATTACCTTTTCAACATTTCGCTGTTCAATTCTTAAAATTTTCTGGTGAAATCGTTCACCCTGCTCATCATTCATCTGGCCTAAATTTGAAAGGAACATATTCAAATGAGCATGCAGATGGCGCAATTTTATGGACATTTTGCAACCCATTGCATGGTAGGCTGACAACATTTCATGTACTATCTCCTAATGGTCACTTTTTGTGCTGCCTTGAAAATTTTCACACACCGAAACAAAACCTTTGTATGCATTTTGTTCTACAAATGTAATTTGTTTTATGAAATGTTCGCCTTTCATCAATATTTGTAATTGTGGACCAACCTGTTAAAGAAGATGATTTACATTATTATACAACATGTGAAAATGTACTGTATACCTTCTTTTAATTTTGCACAAGTTAATTGTGGAAAACACTTTAAAGGTATTTGAATGTTGCACCATTTTTCTCAAGTGCTCTAACAAATTCTTTTATCAAACCCAAAGAAAATGATGTCCGTGAAGGAATAGTACACTACCCAAACTGAACATATGTTTTCGACTGCATCTACGGTAGTCTCTCATCAGAGTTCTTTGTGTCCTGTGCATATTCAAGACCAAACATCAACTCATAGTTGCCAGGTACTTTGGGCATAAAATCGTCAATTAAAAAAAAAAATCGTCAAAATCGTCATCATGTTTTAAAAAATCGTCAGAACACAAAAAAGTTAATCTTTTTAGGTTTTATTAGCAAAAAACTAACAGATATACACATGCACTTCAGAATATAGTTTTGTTTTTTATATAGAAGTAAAATTAAAAAAATAAACTAACGAAAAACGGTTATAATAATTTTTAATTGTACTTTCAAAAATAATAATTAATAAAAGTAAAAATATAATTTTGAGATCTTATTAGGTCCTTGAAATTTTTTAAAATTATATTTGAGAATATACGTAAGTTTATAAATATATTTCACAAATATATATCGTTATTATACATTTTTAATAAATCTGGTTTAATTGGAGTATCAAAACAATTTGATTTCTTAAATTTCAAATAATCTTTAGTATATGAAATGAGGGATTGTATCTTTTTCCAATCGATTTCTCAATTTTGTTTTGTTAATGTTTACTTTGCTAAATATTCTTTCCACATTAGCAGAAGAATGTGATAAAATTAAAATATTTTTAATACATTTTTTTAAAGTTGGAAATATGTAACTAGAGTCATTTCGTTTCAATTCGCAAACTTGTTTCCAAAGATTTAATAAGTTCGTTTCATTTTTATTACATAGGTTTTTCAAATCTTATAATTGGAGTTCTCTGAATTCCGAATCCAACATTTGTACTTCTTCCTTATTTACAAAATTTGGAAACGCTTTGACGATTTCAAAAATTGATAGATTTTTGTTATCAATTATTAGATTTGGAGTTATTATACTTAAATATTTAAATTTATCTTCAAAATCAAACCGTTTTAAAATTTGGTTACACAATTCAATATAAAAATTTCTACAGAATTTTTTTCATTTTGATCGTCATCAGATCGTCATTTAGCAATTTTTGGCACTTAAAATCGTCAAAATGACGATAAATCGTCACATCTGGCATCAGTGCATCAACTACTTAACTCATACCTTTCAAGAAATCACATACTGAAATTATTTTCTTCCATATGCATCAGTGTTGTCAGATTAGGGGATTTATCCCCAAAATGGGGATTTTTTTTCTGAAATGGGGATGAAAAAATTCATTTGGGGATGGGGATTTTATTGGGGATGATCGACAAGTTTTCGGCGATTTTTAAAATATGTTTGCTTATTTAATTATATATTATAGACTTCCTAAATTCGGAACACACGATGAGAGAAATTTCAATTTTCAAGGCTTGCTTATAAACTTGTTTAAAACTCATACTTTCATACAAAATTTTGGCAACGTATGCTCTTGGTTTTAGTTTGATTTATTTTCTCATATAAATAAAACATCCTCATATCATTATGTTTCCGACACCGTTTTTAATGGTTTTATTGCGAAGGAATTCAGTATTAATTATTTTTGTTTATTTTATTTTATTTATTTATTTAATAGATACACTGCATAACAAGACATAGTCTTATAATTAAAATGCAGAGTTAATAATAATAATACAATAAATTTTAAAAATAAATATCAATTAGTAACAAATATATTTTAAAATTAACGTAGATGAGAAATTGTATAATAAAAATAATATAATCATGTATTTATTCACACTATAAATGGTCAAGTTGAGAAATTAGTCAAAGTGATCAAAAAGAAATTTTCTAAAAGTTGTTGCATTGCTGTTCAATTGTTGGCTATGATGAAGTGCGTTCCAAAGATGAATAGCATTTAGAAAGAACTGCCACATAACATTCCTTCCCCTTAAAGATCTTGAAATCCAAATTTTACGAAAGATATATCCAGGTTTCTGCGTATAGATAATTTTATAAAGGAAAATTAGAGTTCTTTTTCTAAAAAGACTCTCAAACGATACACCGAATAGTCTCTTTGTATGTAGCGCGAGATATGATCACGACGTTTAAGTCCATAGACGTATCTTACAATATTATTATACAATACTTCCAGTTTTCGTCTACTGACAGTATCACAACAGGAGAACAATTCACAGCCATAAAGAAGACATGGTAATAAGTAAGTCTTGGCAAACAGGATCCTTACTCTCAGGGGCGTAAAATACTGGACAATCCAGAGTGTCCTCAACTTATATCTTAGGAACCAACGAGTTCACGTGACTTGACCAAGTTCGATGGCTATTGAAAGTAATTCCAAGGTTTCTCGCCGTATCAACAATCTCAAGTTTCTGCCGGTTTATAACGACATCACTTTCCATTACTGGTGATAGCCCCTCGATAAATTACCAGGCACTTAGATTTCAGAGGATTTATATGTAAGCGATCCCTGGTCGCCCACTTATGTATATATACTATCTAAATCATAATTTATATTATAAAGAAAATAACAAAATTGACCCTTGAGGAACACCTCTCTTAAGTCGCATGGGACTGGATACTGCATTGCCCACAATTACAGACTGTGTACGACCCGTGAGTTAAGATGATAAAAGTTTTAATGCAGTCGAAGAAAAATTAAACTTGGTTCTTAACTTGCTCAACAATATTCCATGGTCAACGGTATCGAATGATCAAGAAGCACTAGGAAATTCATCTAATCCACGTCTTATATTCTCCACAACATCCACTAAGGTCGTGACACAGCTGTGATCCTTACGAAAGCCCGACTGCCATTCGCATAACAGTTCATTATCATGAACATATGTATTCATCTGGTGGTGCAGAATATTCTCAAATGCCTTAGATAGGAAGCTCAATATAGCAATAGGCCGAAATTCACTGTTCGATTTAGAGACTGGTATAATTTTAGCATGTTTTCATTTATTAGGAAAGCAGCTAGTAGTAATGATAGAATTGAAGAAATATGTAATATAAGGCAGAAGAGACGGTAACAACAGCCTCATAAATTTAGGGTATACTTTGTCAAACCCAATCGCATTCGAATTTATCCGCCCAAAACTTGAAATAACATCAACCTGACTGACGCAAGTGAACCCGAACATATTAAACTCAAATATATTAAAGTCGTCCTGAACCATTACGTGATCAAAATCTGATGCAACATCAGCTTCGGGTATACCATTGACAAACCTGTTATTGAGTTCGTCAGCGGCCTTTTTACAGCTAAATTACTTTTTTCGGAGATAAATAAACAAGTTTTTGTTTCGTCCTATCACAATTACTTTTTCACTTATATTTTATGGTATGGGAATGTTTTCCATACTATGACACAGGACACCTATTTAGAATTGAGGTACAATAGATGCCGTGTATTATATAACAATTTTAAACGACATCATGATGTGTAATGCTGAATATAAAATGGCACAGCGATCGGTATTTCAACAAAATAACAAACCGAAACACACATCGAAACGAGCAAGAGGGGTTGGTTTAAAAAGAATGTCCTCAAGATTTTAAGTTGATCTGCACAGTCTCCAAATTTAAAATTTACATATCAAATAAAACATATGTACATACATGCAAAATTCTTGATGCAGTTTATATGGAGATTTTTGTGGATGAACCAATCAAGGTTTTGGGGATTTTTGGGGATATGAATTTTAAAATTGGGGAAAAAATTGAAAACTATCTGACAACCCTGATATGTATGTATATACATACACTTGTATGAGTTAGTCGAAATAAAGTCACACAACAGTTTCTATCATATTCTCTTTTTCTCATTATCATTGCAGTTTTTATTATTGTCATCTTATTTGGATGAAACAGGATTACAATTTATTTTTGTTTTTACCCTTTTATTCCACCCTATCAATGATTGTGATTCCAGTTGGCGACGTCGTTGTCGTCTGACGACATTTTTGTAGCAGAATAAAGAAAAAATGTTTCTCTTGCCTTTAATCTATTGCAAAAATATCGCTACTCGACGAGGACGTCGCCAATTGGAATACGGCCTAATATTAGTCGACATCGACGATATTTTCGACCGTAGCCGTGATAGTTAGAGCGCAGCGCCATAGCGAGAGTATTGCACATTAGATGCTGAAGACTCGAGTTCGAGCCCTAGGAAAAGTGATAAATTTTTTTAAAATTAATTTTCTTTTGTCAAAAACGCTTTAATCTATAAAGAATTTAAATGTTTTTGCAACGAATTTTTTGATAATTCAAGGAGAAAATGATGTCCGTTAAGGAATACCCCAAAAATATGCAGGGGTTGTGACATAGCAATTCTGTTTTGTGGAAGACTATAGAGTACTGATATAGTTTTAGTTCTTTTCGATCACTTCGCTAAGTGTCTTTTTTATTAACAAATATAGTGAACTACCTATATTCACGAAATTACAACTTTTAAATATCATAAGTTTTTATATTCCTTTCACCTTTTAAACGAAATAATATTTTCGAAAATCGGTTGGAAAATGATTGAGTTACGGACGTTTAACTTTAAACAAAACACACTTTTTCAATGAATTTATATTTTATTCACGCTCTAAGTTGGCCGTGAAGTAGAATATTATATTTATAAAAAAGCTTGATAAAGTAGCTTTTGAAAACACGTAGGTACGTAAAAGTCGACCTAAAAATTAATTATTTATTTATTTATTTAATTTTAATATAATTTTTTCCTTATCAGAACCTTAAGAATATTATTCTTTTATAGCTCAAGAGGATAAAATCTATAAATTATTTAATATATGTATATGTATGTATGTATGACAAATGGTAATATAAATTAATTAAAAATAATATGAATATAATGTGTACATAATATCAATAATACTTACTCTGTAAACATATAACATGGTATAACAGTCAAATATTTTATTGATGATTAAATATTACGGCATAGATCTTTATAAGAAAATATAAATCAATAAGATAATAGTTCTAAGACATATAGTCAAAAATAGCTTTCCTAAAACTGTTTTTCCTCGATAAAAGTTTTATGTAAATTGGTAAAGAGTTCCACATATTAATAGCATTGACGAAAAACAATCTACTGGAATTTAGGCAGGCATGCCTGGGCACAATCAATGTGATGCACCTAGTTGATCTTCCAAAAACTAGTTTTTCATACAGATAGGGGGGTTTACTCCGATAGAGCAAGTTATGCAGAAACATAATATTCCGTATTCGAAGGTAATCAACCAAATCACATCTCAGAATCATTCTTCGCCATAATGATGTACTACTGAGCCGACTTAAATTGTACACATACCTAGTGGCATTGTTAAAAGCCACCTGTAATTTATGCATTGAATGCGAGTCCAGCTTGCTATACACCTCAGCTGAGTAGTTAATTAAAGGAAGAATCAATTGAATAACTAGCTTTCTTTTGACTTCAACTGGTGTAAAATTGGATGATATTCGCAAATTCCGAAGAACTAGATATATATTACGTACTACAATGTTAATATGGTCCGAACATCCCAGAGTCAAATTGATATAAAAACCCAGGTATTTAATTTTACCAACATACAGTAAAGGCATATTGTCCAGGTATATTGTTGGAAAGTGGTTTTGGTCATGTTTTATCCTGCTAACTGGTAAGACATAAGATTTCCTGGGATTAAGTGTTAAGTTATTATCATTTGCCCATTTGACAATAGCAGCTAAATCCTCATTAAGTCTGTAGCATGTATCTTCTATCAAACCAATACGATTCGATATGTAGAGCTGAATATCATCAGCATATGCATGCATCTGCGTATATTTGCATACGGAAAACACATCATTGACAAACATGCTAAAGAGAAGAGGACCTAAAACCGATCCCTGCGGAACACCAGAGGTAATATTTTTAAGGTCCGATTGCCTATTTCCCACAAGTACCTTTTGAGCCCGCCCAAATAAATAATTTCTCATCAGATTCACAGCTGTGCCCGAAAATCCAAAAAACTGTTCCAGTTTTCGATACATAATTGAGTGGTCGACCTTATCAAAGGCTTTAGAGAAGTCTAGTAGGCACATAAGTGATAGATTTCCAGCATCATATTCAGGTCTTATATCATCAATTACTTTCAGTGCTGCCGTAGTACAACTATGAGCAATACGAAATCCAGATTGAAGTGGTGACAGAAGGTTATTTTGGGTCAAATAAGATGTGATCTGCTCCGCCATAAGTGATTCAAAAACCTTTGAAAGAGCCGGCAAAATACTTATTGGTCTGTAATCTTCCGGATTATTTGCAGTCGGTATTTTCGCTTTTGGTATAATCCTGGCAACTTTCCAGGATGTAGGAAACACGGATGTCGTAAAACAATGGTTAAATATATGAGTCAGTGGCCCAATAATATAAGGCAATATAAGCTTCACAAATTTAATGGCCACACCATCCTCACCTACTGCATTTGAACGAATTTTCCGGATATGTTTGATTACATCATTTTGGGACACAAAAGAAAAAGAGAATCTGCTACTGCAGTAAGTTTCACACTGTAGGAGGTTACGATTATTGTGGTTTGGATGATTAACACAAAAACTATCATTAAGCTCATCTGGATCTAGTCCACAATCATTCGAGCCACGGGAGTACACACTCAAGGACTTTATGTTCTTCCACAGCTGGCCTGTAGGAAGGTTAATATCAAGCTTTCGAGAATAGTATGATTTTTTTGGCCTGTCGTAGTGCAAGATTTAATCTATTTCTAAGTCTGTTATAGATAGCCCTGTTTGCCGATGTAGGATTTCTCTTCCAAGCATTATATGCCAAGTTGCGATTACGAATAGAATGTTTTACAACTGATGTATACCAAGGGCATGGGCAATTTTTAACACGAAAACTACGTTCAGGAACATGCCGATCATAGGCAGTCTGTAAGGTTGTAATAAAAACACTCAGTTTTTCATCCACAGTTGAGTGATACCAACATTCATTCCGATTCAGAGCAGAAACGTCGGCAAATAACAGTGAAAAATTTAACGAGCCATAATCTCTATATGTGATCAGCCGAAAATTATCATCTCTGTTGAGTCTAATATTGCATGTACAAAATTGTAAATCATGATCAGACACAAATGATATCTGATCATAGAGAAGCAATAAATGAGGATGTGAGAGCATAAGTAAGTCGAGTAGACTTGGTCTTGAATTAGAACAGAAACGTGTTGGAATTTTATTCACAACAGTCATGCCCACAGAATTTATATGATCAAGGAGGTCACTACTTATGTCATCTTCTATCATTAAATTTACATTAAAATCGCCGCACGTGATAAAAAAATCATACTCTATGGCGTGATCACTAAAGTCAGTAAAAAAAGGCTCTAGTGTATATGTCCTCATAGGATTATATACGCATGATACTAAGACTTTCACCATGTTATCATAGATGGCTACATTTATAAACTCTATCTCTGAGCCACATAATATGCTAACAAGTGTGGCATTAAGGTTCGTCTTGGAGTATATAGCAACACCTCCACCTCTTCTCTGTTTTCTATCATTTCTAAATAATTTGTAGCCCTTTATTCTATAATGTTCATCCGATACATCATGATGAAACCACGTTTCCGTCGCACAAATAATGTCGACCCCGGAGTTCTCAAGTACAGATCGAACGTCATCCAATTTAATACCATTTAGACTCCTCGCATTAAAATGTACAATATTTAGCCCAGATCGCTGCTTGCATAAAGCATTCAATAGAGCAGAATGATTTGCGCCAATTCTACTACTATAATTTATCTGACTCATAATTAATCTGAATAAAAACAGTTTTTTTGTCCACTATATTAAAAATATTAAAAGTAAAGAAAAATCCAGAAAGATTTACACTATTCTTAGATGTCATAAAATTGTTAAATATTATAAAATTAGTGTTTAAAAATATATAAAAATATGCCATATTAAAACAGTAAACATTGGAAGTATTAAAAAAGTTATTAAAATTAAGATTATTAAAGTTAAGATTATTACAATTAAAATTACTTAAGTTAAAAATACTATACATGTAATACACGTAATAGAGAAGATAGTTAAGAGGAAAAGTTACTGGGCAATGCGCCATCATCATTGCGAAAAAAAACTGTTAAGTTCATCAATATCTTTTATGCATATCGGAGTGTCAGTGCTCAGTCGCTTAACATATACAGTACCTTTAAATGAATAAGCAGATTTCAATATTTTCTTCTTTTTCAAGCTATTAGCTTCACGGAGAATTTTATAGTTTTCATTCGTTAAATTTTCATTTATGAAAAAATTATATTGGCGTATATTATCTGATTCAAACCCAATCAGATCTAGATTCAGATTTTTATGTATTTCTTAATACGCTTTCACAGCTTTTAGAATGGTAGCCTTATCATTTGTAGACATTAATCGTATGATAATAGCTCCATCAAAAGAGTAGTGGTTTTTATTTTTATTTTTATGGTCTGTAAAGCGACGAATAAAACGAACTCTCGGGACAGGAATTTTAATATGACTGCAAATATTGCTGAAAAGCGTGAGCAAATCCTCATTTGATCTGTAAGGAATTCCATTTATTCGTATGTCGCACGAGTTATGGAAAGCCCTATAACACAACCCCAACAAATGCAACTACAACAACAACAAACCCACCAAACAAACCACATTATTAAATAGCTGCATAAGCATTTATTAAATTTTATTACCTTTAATTTTACCAAGTTTATTAACCTATTTATTTTTCTTGATAAACCTTTTATTAGTATTGCGAAATTATTCAAAATTATTAATAAGCAGTTTAACGAAATATTTTATTGTGAAATTATTTACAGGAAATAAAAATAAATCAAATTACATAGTAAACACTTTTGTATTAATAAGCAGCAAACAGTTTTATTGTGAAATTATTTAAAAGAAATAAAAAATAAATTAATAGTAAGCACTTTTGTATTTAGACAATAAGTTTAATGTTTAAAAGAAAATTAAAATAAAAACAATTATATTCTAGCATTAAAAGAAAAAGGTTGTTTTTTTAACTTACGGGTTAATAACAACCATAACTGGCGCAGTCGAAAAAAAAAGTTGAAGGTTTATCAACTTTCGCTCTCAAAACTGTTAAAGGACATAATAGTAAAAATTCGGGAACAATTATGGAAAATAATTGAAAACTGTGAAAAATAATAATAAATAAAATATATGAACTATTACGGTATATAATAGTGAGAAAACTGGGATTAATTAAGGAATATAATTGAAACAGTGAACAGAAAAGAACGGTTTAAAACTATTAAAGTATATAATAGTTAGAATCTGAAAACAATTAAGAAATATAATTAAAAGTTAAAGTGACAATTATTATAAAATTATTAAGTTAAAGTAAAAAATAAAAACTTAAACAATAAAAAAGTTGATAAGTTATTCATTTAAAAATAAAAACAGTAATAATCGTGATAAAAACAATAACTAATTAAGTTAACCCTTTCGCTCCTATGTATCCATATGGATACAGTCAACTTTGAGGACGTCTCACAGCTTCGATTTGATAATACTGGTTGAAATTTTAATCAACTATGATTTTTTTAAGTCTTGGCTGTTATAAGAATTGATTTTTTTTTTAATTTTTTTTTAAATTTGTCAAAAAAATATCAATTAAAAAAAAATGTTTTTTTTATTTTTTTATTTCTTAAAAAAATCATTTTTTGGATCTTAAATTACATATACTTTCGGATACTTTTTTTTAGTAAATAAGTGAATCCTAGATCAAGATAAACATTTGTTGCGTTGATCTCAATTATTATTTTTTCATTTAAGGATTAGTATAGTCGCCAGGAATTTTTTGAAAATTGTATGTATCCATATGGATACAAACTTGAGTTGTGTATACATATAAAGAGGGAAGAAAATAACAAACTAAACCATTTTACTGTTGATGCTGTTGTAATGCAGACCTAAACTTTAGTTCTGCTAAGTTATAAGTCGAAAAAAATTTAAATTTTAAATTTACAACAGAATCGACAGGTAATGACAAGCTGTACAAGGTACGGCCTTTAATAAATATGTTTCTTAAAAAATCCTATTCTATTCCAAAAGATGAAAATCTTTGCGTAGATGAGATGATGGTTCCATTTAAAGGAAGAACTACTATGAAGCAATATATGCCAAAAAAGCCCATCAAATGGGGAATAAATATTTTTTGTCTATGTAGCTCAAAAGGAATGGTTTACGAAATTGAGATTTATCAGGGTAAAAGTACATTAATAGGTGGCGCAAACTTACGATTTTGCTCCGATATTGTAGTTTACCTTTCAAAGAAAATTCCAGAAGGAAAAAATCATAAAATCTATTTCGATAATTATGTTTCCACTCTTAATTTAGTATTGAATTTACGTCAGCGAGGAATTTGGGCAACCGGTACAATTAAAGGAAATAGATATGGTAAAATAAATTTTAAATCTGATAAGTAGTTAAAAAAGGAAGACCGTGGAAGCTTCGACTACCGTGTAGAAAGATCCGGTAATATATTTCTCCTGAGATGGTTTGATGGCGGGATTGTCCAAATAGTGTCATCAATCCATGGACATGAACCCCATCAACTTGTACGCCGATTCAATGCGGAAGAAAAGAAAAATGTGGAAATAATACAGCCAAATATAATAAAAGAATATAACAAGAACATGGGTGGCGTTCATAAGATGGATTTTCTGCTTTCTTTGTACAGAATCTCCATTAGATCTCGAAAGTGGGCGCTTAAGATATTGGACCACCTCATTGACCTAGCAATTTGCAATTCGTGGTTCGAATATAGAATGGATCATGAAAGCAATAACTATACAAAGAAATATATAGATTTGCTAAGCTTTCGTAATGATGTTGCGAATGGACTTTTAGCTCTTTCTGATGAACAGGTTTGTTCTCGGAAACGTGGACGCCCAGCGTTGTCTTTAAATGAGGAAATTCCCGAAAGTCCATCGACTTCAAAGAAAAGACAAACGAGATATAAGTGCTCAAAGTGCGATACTTTCTTATGCATTAAATAAATAAACTTGTAGTAAGTACATGAATATTTTGTTTTATTTCAGTTTCAGCTTTATTAAGGTTTTTATGTGTATTGTTTAAGTTTATGTAAAGTTTTAGTTTTATGCTTGTTTTTTATTAAAAAAATTTATTCTTATGTAAAAAAAATTAAAAACTTAAAAGAAATAAAAAAGTTCTATATATGAATGAAAAACAAAATTCTTGCATTTTTCTTTACCATTAGTGAATTTTGTATCCATATGGATACATTCCAAAAAACATATTTAGGGTAATAATTTTTAAAATCCGGTTGTTGAATGTTGTTCCCGGACTTAATAATAGTAGAAATCCAAGAAATCGGAATTTTTCATCCATCCAGTAAAAACTTGTAGTGAAAGGGTTAAAATATAAAAAAGATATATATAAAAAAAAATTATTAAAAGCTTAAGCAATTGAAGTAATCGTAATAAAAACAATATTAACAAACCAAAAATCATCATCAAGTGAATTTACAAAAAAAAAAACCATCAATTTTCAACATCAGTAGCAACAGTCACCAAAAACCATCATCAACAGAACTCATAGGAAAAAATCAAAATATACAAAATATTCATCAGTTTCCAACATCAGTCAACAACAGTCACCAAAAGTCATCATCAGGAAAACTCAGAAGAACATCAGTCAACTCTTGAATATGAAACTTCTAATAAGAACAATAGGGTAAATAAGACTTATTTTAATTATTATAGTATAAGTGTGAATACTGTATAAGATATATTTTAATTAATAAATGTGAAAGAGTATAAATAAGTATAAAACTAAATAAAGGTTGCTTCATGCGAAAAACATATCGAAATAAACCATACAGAAGAATTTTTAGGCACCTAGTACCCATACCAGAGAACACAGAAATGTCACTTGATAACAATAACCCCTCAGGTTCCACTCCTCAACTAATCCCACATTCAACCCTAAACCCAAATCAAATATTCGACTCACTAAGAGTCCCAGACGCGGTTAAGGACATTCTAAAGTTTGACGGAAATCCAAGACTGCTATTCGAATTTTTGACTAATGTAGAGGAAATCTTGGGATACCTAGTTAATGTAGACGGAACAAACTATGCAAAAATTATATTGAGGGCAATTAGGAACAAGATAGTAGGGCAGGCCAATGAAGTGCTCAATGTCTATGGTACCCCTTTAGTTTGGGAAAGTATAAAAAATAATCTAATTCTACACTATTCTGACAAAAGAAACGAAACATCCTTAATCAGAGACTTACATAACTTAAAACAAACCAATCAGTCGGTTCAACAATTTTATAGTGCAATTATTGAAATACAATCCTCTATTAATAATAATATTTTAATCCATAAAACTAATCCTAGTGTAATAGAGGCAAAACAAAAATTATTTGCTGAAATGTGTCTGAATACATTCTTATCGGGACTTAGAGAACCTTTAGGCTCAAATATTAGATCAATGAGGCCTAAGACGATGGCCGAAGCCTTTTCCTTTTGTATTCAGGAACAAAATATATATTATACAAAGAAACCATACACATCCTGTTCCCCAACAACATGTAAGACACTTTTTACCAAACTATCAGAATTTTTCACCTTATCAACCTTACCAATCAAACAACCCAAATAGAATTTTAAAACAATTTCCGAGAATTAAATATCAGAATCCAGTTAATAATGTTCAAAAACCCCAAATTAGTGCACCTATTAATACATTCGGACAGAATAAAAATTTTAATACGTTTCGAAAGAATACACAAAATAATGGATTCGAACAAAATAGGACATTTTATAACAATAATTCACTTAATCCTGGCTTTGGGCAACAACAGTATCGTTCACAGAACTTACCACCACCAGAACCAATGGATACAAGTTCAGGATTTACTAATTTAAGGAAACCATCAAGCATGCAGACAAGAAGAACAATAGGTAATTTTAAACCTCAAGAATTGTATAACATTGATGCAAAAGGATCTCCTTGCACAGACTTAGGCCCAGTTTTTAACTTCATATTTAAATGTGAAATTAGTTAATTTTAATTTAAACTTAAATGGCATTTAAATACAGTTTTAGTTTTTTAGTCATAAATTTAAGTTTGTATTTAATTGCGATAAAAGTACGGTAGCATCACCAAATGTAAATAAACTATGCAGAATTTTTCGCAGAAACAGCTGTGATTGGCTGCAACAAAATAAAACACCAGAAATAAAATGAAAATATTATTGATAGACATCAATTAATAACAATAAATGTGATTAATATACATTAATTTTATTATTTAAAGACGAGTTTTGTTCATAATATGCCCATTTTTTATAAAAAAATTAAAAACATTGTTGATTGTTTCATTTTTATTTGCAAAACGTAAAAACAAGATGGCGAGAACTTGTGTTTATATGTAAAACTTAAATGAAACTTAAATGGACAAGGTTGGTCATTTAAATGGCATTTAAGTTTCATTTAACTTTGCGCTGAAAAACTCAAAGTTGCACTTAAATGGCATTTAAATTTAAATGTCATTTAAATATGAAGTTAAAAACTGGGCCTTAAAAGAACATTACTACTACCACAACGACTATGCTCAAGATAAGATAATATGCATTCTCATGATTTCAACCAAGGCTTTATTTTTGAACAAAACACCCAGCTTAACCAAAACTGTTACAACACAATTGATGATAGTGAAAGTTTTCTACTAAATGCCTCCCCGGACCAACAGGATACTTTGGCCCAGTTTTTAACTTCATATTTAAATGGCATTTAAATTTAAATGCCATTTAAATGCAACTTTGAGTTTTTCAGCGCAAAGTTAAATGAAACTTAAATGCCATTTAAATGACCAACCTTGTCCATTTAAGTTTCATTTAAGTTTTACATATAAACACATGTTCTCGCGATCTTGTTTTTACGTTTTGCAAATATAAATGAAACAATCAACAATGTTTTTAATTTTTTTATAAAAAATGGGCATATTATGAACAAAACTCGTCTTTAAATAATAAAATTAATATATATTAATCACGTTTATTGTTATTACTTAATTGATGTTTATCAATAGTATTTTCATTTTATTTCTGGTGTTTTATTTTGTTGCAGCCAATCACAGCTGTTTCTGCGAAAAATTCTGCAAAGTTTATTTACATTTGGTGATGCTACCGTACTTTTATCGCAATTAAATACAAACTTAAATTTATGACTAAAAAACTGAAACTGTATTTAAATGCCATTTAAGTTTAAATTAAAATTAACTAATTTCACATTTAAATATGAAGTTAAAAACTGGGCTTTAGACCTTAATAAACATGGACACACATTACCTTACATAAATATTTCTTCCCCCTTCGGTAGAGCACTAAAATTTCTGATCGACATTGGAGCCTCTTCATCTTTTATAAATCCAGAATTTGTTGATCAAGCCAAATGTCAGAATTGTAAACCAATCACCATTACGACAATTTTAAATAAACACTCTTTGGATAAGAAAATCACTTTGCCATATTTTGATGAATTTAAGGAGGAAGGACAAATGGAACTATTTGTCTTCAAATTTCACAATTATTTTGACGGGTTAATAGGACTTGACATTTTGGATAAATTGAAAGCCAAAATAGATTTGGGCAATAAAACTCTAATCACGAACAATTCTATAATACCGCTACAATTTAAACCCAATTTCACTTCGGGAAAATATATAATTCAACCTTGTTCGAAATTTATTATTAAAGTACCAGTTGATTATCAGAACGGTGATTATTTCATGCAAAAGACATTTTTAGAACCAGGCTTATTTATATAAGAGGTAATTTATTCCTCAAAAGAATGGTATAGTTTTGTGGAGGTTGTAAATACATCCGACCAAGAAAAGGTAGTTTATATTGAACAACCTATTAAGACTATTCCATATCAAAATTTCATTGAAATAAACAATTTCACAATAGACTCTGACATACCCCAACAGGAAGATGACATAATTAAATTACTGAGAACTAACCACTTGAACGAAGAAAAGAAAGAACTAATTAAGATCTGCAAAAACTTTGAGGATATATTTTTTAGAGAAGGAAGTCCTCTTAGTTTTTCTAATCAAATTAAACATAAAATCAACACCACAGGGTATCCTATAGATACCCCTACGTTCATAAAGAGGAGGTAAGGACACAAATAAACAAAATGTTACAACAGGGCATTATAAGACCAAGCTTTTCACCTTGTATGGATAGTACCGAAGAAAAAAGATGCTAGTGGTGTACAAAAATGGAGACTCGTTATTGATTATAGAAAATTGAACGAAAAGACAATTTGTGACAAATATCCCATACCCAACATAACGGACATATTGGACAAATTAGGCGGAAGTATGCATCTTACTACCCTAGATCTTGCCAGTGGTTTTCACCAAATAGAAATGCATCCAGAGCATATAGGGAAAACTGCATTTTCAGTAGATGGA
The DNA here is from genome assembly GCA_963576795.1 of Metopia argyrocephala. Classification (NCBI taxonomy): domain Eukaryota; kingdom Metazoa; phylum Arthropoda; class Insecta; order Diptera; family Sarcophagidae; genus Metopia; species Metopia argyrocephala. The sequence continues at coordinate 89,613,543 of OY756209.1, read as the reverse complement.
GGACATTTTGAATTCGTCAGAATGCCATTTGGGTTAAAAAACGCACCGTCCACATTTCAACGAATAATGGATAATGTGTTAAAAGACTTAATAGGTACGATTTGTCTTGTATATTTATACGACATAATTGTCTACTCGACATCATTACAAGAACACATGTTGAATTTAAAAAAGGTTTTTGAGAGATTAAGGGAATCAAATTTGAAGATTCAACTGGACAAGTCTGAATTTTTGCATAAAGAGTGTGCGTTTTTGGGACATATTGTTTCCACCAAGAGAATAAAACCAAATCCAGAGAAAATTAACGCGATAAAAAATTTCCCTGTTCCAAAAACCCAAAAGGAGATAAAATAATTCCTGGGATTATTGGGCTATTACCGGAAATTTATACGAGACTTTTCAAAGTTAACAAAACCTTTAACCGAATGTTTAAAAAAAGGAAGGAAAATTATTTTAAATGATCGATATTTAAAAGCATCCTATACTTCTCAAAACCATTTATTTTGACAACTGATGCAAGCGACTTTGCTTTGGGAGCAATTTTTTCCCAAGGGCCAATCGGAAGCGATAAGCCGATATGCTATGCTAGCAGGACACTAACAGATAGTGAGATAAATTATTCAACAATAGAGAAGGTGCTGTTGGCCATTGTTTGGGCCACAAAATACTTTAGACCCTACCTTTTTGGACATAAATTTAAAATTGTAACCGACCACAGACCACTAACGTGGATAATGAGTCTGAAAGAACCGAACTCTAAGCTAGTAAGATGGAGACTTAAACTAGAGGAGTTTGACTACGAAGTTGTCTATAAAAAAGGCAAATTAAACATGAATGCGGATGCTCTAAGCCGCATCAGAATTCAAGATCATAATATTTTAAATAACGAGGAAGTTAACATTAATACAACTGACAATGCATCAATTCAAGGGACAGCAGGAACGACTATATCCAAAAAAAAAAAATATACAAGATCAAACCCGTAATCCACTTAACCCTGCTATTAACACAATTACACAAATCCAACAACTTAACCAGATAAACTATAACCTTGATATACTCACACAAAACATTAACAATACCCCTGAAGCAATAGTATTATCTAAACTGAATATTATTCCTAAATTAATATTAGATCCTTTAGAATTATCTCAAATTCAAAATACAATAAATAACACAATAAATATAATATCTTCCGAACACATATTTGAATTACTTGAATTAAATGCGTATTATAATAATACAAATATTATATTCAATATTAAAATTCCAAATATATCTGACAATAAATTTATACTATATCATGTTATTCCGATACCATTTAATAAGACTTTAGAAATCATAAGCGAAGAATATGCATTAGTTAATAAGGATAATCTAATATTTTATAAAGAGAAATGTAAACATATAGAAAATGTATTTTATTGTAAGAAAATTCACAAAACGGAATATGATATGAATAAAAATTGTATTAAAAATATAATAAATAGGAATCAGATCCTTATAATTATAATCAGTAAAAGAAAAAATACAATAATAACATTCTCGCTTAAACAAGAAACCAATGAAGTTCCGGCAATAGGATACACAAGACTCCTTTGGCCGTCACTTCATTTTAGGGAGGGAGGAGTTATGGAAAGCCCTATAACACAACCCCAACAAATGCAACTACAACAACAACAAACCCACCAAACAAATCACATTATTAAATAGCTGCATAAACATTTATTAAATTTTATTACCTTTAATTTTACCAAGTTTATTAACCTATTTATTTTTCTTGATAAACCTTTTATTAGTATTGCGAAATTATTCAAAATTATTAATAAGCAGTTTAACGAAATATTTTATTGTGAAATTATTTACAAGAAATAAAAATAAATCAAATTACATAGTAAACACTTTTGTATTAATAAGCAGCAAACAGTTTTATTGTGAAATTATTTAAAAGAAATAAAAAATAAATTAATAGCAATTCCTTCACGGACATCATTTCTTCTTTAATTACCAAAAAATATTCATTGCAGTTAACTTTGATCTAATTAAAGCGTTTTCTGATAAAAATAGTAAGCACTTTTGTATTTAGACAATAAGTTTAATGTTTAAAAGAAAATTAAAATAAAAACAATTATATTCTAGCATTAAAAGAAAAATGTTGTTTTTTTTAACTTACGGGTTAATAACAACCATAACTCACGCAACAACCGAGTTGGCATGTTTTGATGATTGCATTTTCAATTTTTTTATTTCATCTTTTACATTTGACAGTTCATCGGCTACTGCCTCCAATTTTACTACCTTTTCCGTAAGGCCATTCAACTCCACCCTCATCTTATTACGCATACCTTCAATTTCTTTTAAAAGTCTATCCTCAGCTTCTTTAACAGTTGCCTTAATGTCTTCGGCTAATTTGTTTTCACCCTTTTTTAACAGAAGACCAAATTCTTGAAATTGTTGGTTTATATTTTTGGTTAACTTAGAAATTTTTAGGTCCATTGCTTGCCAAATCTGTGATATTAATTCATTAGAGAATGTTAAGGTAGCTTTTGAACAACTTAGCTCATTATCAAACATATTTCTTTTTGTATTTTTACGAGTATTCATTTTGGTTAATTAACTGGTATTAAGTTTAAAAATTTAAAAATAAATTTAAATATTAACTGCCTATACAAGAAAAGCTTTCAAATTGTAGAAATATTAAATGTTTAGTAGAAAACTTGGCAGCACTTGTAATCAAAGTTTAAATAATAGTAATGCTAAGTTTTGTGGTACCACATTTTTCGTCTTTTTTGTTTTTTATTTTTTTTTATTAGAAATACCTCCGTGTCCGTTTTCTTTTATATAAATCGCTTTCAGTACCACGCCTTAATGACCAGCAGTAGTTTAAGAGCATACTAAATTTAGTTTTTCGCTGTTCAATCCTTAAAATATCCTGGTGAAATCGTTTGCCTTGTTCATCACTCATCTGGCCTGAATTTGAAGAGAGTATGCAGATGGTGCAATTTTGTGGAAGTTTTGCAACCCATTGCATGGCAGGTACACAAAAAATTTTTGAAAATTGGTTTCAAAACAAAAAACTTACGAGTTTTTGAAGTTGTAATTTCGTGAATATGGGTTCTTCATTATATCGGGTTTTTCAATAGGAGTGCTACAAAAGTTTGTTTAAATAAAACAAAAACGGTTTTGCATATCAATTAAATTCTTTATTCCTGTAAAAGTACGTTCAATGCCATTATGTATGAAGCTCGATTTCTTTTGCATGGCCACCACGGGCATGCTAGCGTAAGTCCAGACGCTGAACCCAACTTTCGACGGTTTTCAAGCATAAATCAACCGATACTGCTGCAATTTCACGTTTGATATTCGTACGAAGTTCATCAATCGTCGCTGGCTTGTTGGCATAGACTTGGAGTAGTCCCACAGGAAATAGTCTAACGGCGTCAAATCGCAAGACCAAGGCGGCCAATCGACTGGACCATTTCGCGAGATAACACGTTCTCCAAACTTGGTTTCCTATAAATTGATTGTGACATTCGCTGTGTGGCTTGTGGCGCCGTCCTGTTGGAACTACATGTCCTCCAAGCCCATATCATCCAATTTGGGCCTAAAATATTCGGTTATCATTGAACGGTAGCGATTTCCATTCACAGTAACGTTCCGGTCTTGATCATCACGAAAGAAGTACGGCCCAATAACGCCGCCGGGTCATAAACCCCACCAAATAACGTATATTTTGTTTATTGACGAAGCCATTCAGCTAGAAATCAGCCTCATCACTGAAGATGATGAAATCCGAATCATTTTCAATTTGTTGCTCAGCTCAATTCACGAACATACGACGCCTCTGGTGGTCAGACGGCTTTAGTTCTTGTGTCAATTTGATCTTGTAAGGATGTAGGCCAAGATCTTTTCGCAAAATTCGCCACAACGACGACACAGAGATGCCCAAGGTTTGAGAACGACGTGTGATAGACACATACATACATACATAACTGGCCTTTACAACCCTGTGTCGGGATAACGGCCTAGTTTCTCGCAGCACTCATGTTGTATGTGTAAATTTTTATCCATGAGTACCGGGACCTACAGTTTAATGTCGACTCCGAACGACAGACTTGAGAAGCATGTTCATGGCAATTAATTACTCTCAGAGCTTATGCCAGATGACTGCTGAGAGGTAGTCGCCGAAAGAAATATTTTTTTCATATTTTTTTTTAAGATGTCGGAGCTGGGTGTGGAACCCAGGGCTCATGTAAGCCAACACACTAACCACTAGACCACGGCGACTACACATTTGGGCTTTACTCAACTGAAGCCTCAGTGGCAGCAATATTCTCGACATTACGGGCACTTCTTTGTCTCACTGGCACGAGAACATTTTGTACTGTGCCTGTAGATTCAAATTTTTCCACTAGATGCTCAATTGTTTTTTATTTTTCATAATCAAGCCTCTCGGCGGGAGCTAGGTTTTCATTTTAAACCCATACTTTTTATGGGTAATTTTCTTAGAATTTTGTGTAGATTTCGATTTTGGTATACGTCTGTCACGTTTTTTCTCACCCGAACAAATTGACCCACCCATATATATATATATATATATATATATATATATATATATATCGTCACCTTAAAGACCGGACAACCTATCAGCAGTTTTCAAAAGTTTGCAGGAGAGAGAAAAAACTTTATAAAATTGGAACTATTTGCAATATTGAAACGAAAATTATATATTCTGATTAAAATGAAACCAGAAATATTTATATATCGGTTGAGAAATCTTTGTTTTTCTAAACACAGGTTGTGATATGACGCTTAGTTTATTTGGAATTGTAAAAATCTGAAACCAAACAACCTATCAGCAATACTAATTAGTATGAATAATTAAGCATTCCTTTGAACGCATAAATAATAGCAGTTATAGTTTCTTTTACTTTTTTAAACAAAAAAGTGCTTAATGTTCCCTTAAATTACACTATGCAACAAAATTATCATTTTGTCTTGATTTTTGATGACTTATTTTCCTCTTTTTTTTAGTATGTCACACAGTGGGATTTTTTGCAATAAGTAATTTTTTCGACACATAAAATTTAAAAATGTAATGATGCAGTTTTGTAAAAATTAATTCAGTATGAAGAATCCATAAATTGTATTTAAAAAAAACGTTTATTTGTCTTTGGAATAATAAAGTAAAGTCACATGTAAATTTTAGTCTAGAATATTGAAAACTGTTTACGCACTTCTATAGTGTTTGTACGGAAGATAATTTTATTGCTCTGGTTTAAATAGTAATTTTCTGCGAATTTAAAAAAAGAATTATAAAGTTCGCTCATATACTTAGTTTAAAAGATATGATAGAATAAAATTTATTCTATAATGTGCGTTGATTACAAGCTTCCTTGGAAGACAAAAAAGGTTGCTCGGTCGTGCTAGGTGCTCCCGCTATAATAAAATGAATTAATTATTATTATTATTATCTGATTCAGACCCAGCACTAATTCAAGACACTGCGACCTATAAGATTTATTGTGTCCCCTTGAATATATTGTTTGTTTAGCGAACCAACTGCCTTCCTTATGAACACTATCAGGTCCGAAACTTTAGTGCTGGATATGTCCGCCAATGAGGACATGTGTCTCCCTAAACACATCCACCTGAATTGATCAAGAGCCGCACATTCACACAATATGTGCTCCGCCGTCTCTGATGCTTGTGAACATAGTCTACAGATACCTATATCTGTAATCACCATTCTCATCAAATGCGCTCTCACACTACAGTGACCCGTGAGGAAATCCGTTAGGGTTTTTAGGTCTGGTCTTTTAAACTTTGGAACATCGGAATTAATCCCGAAACGCGGACGAATCACAGCCTTGGCGTGCCTGAGACCCGACTGGGTGTTCCAATGTTCCAAACATTTGCCTGTTTCCCATTCATCAATCAGATTGAGAATAGTAGAACGCGGTGCTGCACAGCAGGGCTTCGGACCTCCCACTGTGCGTCACTGCCTTCTGAAGTGGAAATTTTTTATTTTCCCCAATATTTGTAATTTTTAAATAAAGTTATGGGTGTTTTTACAAAAAATCTATTTTTTATTTATTGTAATGTTAATAACTAAATAAAAAATTAAATTAAATTAAAAAGAAGCATTTTTGAAATAAAACTACCACAAAAAATACTGAAGAGATATGTTATCATAAAAGTAATGACAGTCTGCTAGAAAAAATCAAATAAATAGTTTCTCTAGCATGAGTGCTGGAAATTGTACACTTGCGGATAGGGTATTTGGTAATTTAATAAAAGCTTGGATATTTGTAATATTAAATGTTAAAAATTTTGCATACGTATGCGTTATGATATAGAGAATAATATTAAATAAAAAACTCAATTTTGAAATTTTTGCTGATAGGTTCTTTGGTTTCAAGTGATAAGTAGTTAAACTTTAGCATTAGCGTAAGAAAATGTAAGAAAATGTAAAACAAATTATTTTTCAGTTAAGTGACTGAAGTTTTTCATGGGAGATATTTAACTGAAATATTGTTTTCATCATCTTACTAAGACAATTCCAATTCAAATGAATTGGGCAAAATGAGTTGCAATTCATTTGAATTAGGCAAAATGATTTGCAATTCATTTTTTAATTCAAAAGAATTGGTAAAATGAATCGCAAAACATTTCTAATTCATTTGAATTGAAATGATTTGGAATTAATTCAAACGAATTACAAAGTAACTTGTAATTCAAATTTATCAAATCAAAAATGAATTGCATTCAATTGTAGTAAACTTGGTGTTTGGAGTTTGGTTCTTCAAGTACTACTTATTTCGCTTATGATATACGCTGAATAACAAGACATTCGGTATTTAAAACCTATTAATAATTTATGAAATTTTGTGACCCACGAACATTAAAGGACAAACACTTTAGTAATACTTATGTATGTAATATTTCTTTAATATTTAAGTAATATTTATTTAACAAAATGTAATTATATTTTACAAATAAAGATGAAATTAGGAAGAATTATAGGCATCAACTAATTTTTCTATTATTTTTATTATTAATAGTGTATATATATTTATTATAAAGTTCCGAACAGAAGTACTTGGAAAAAGGATGATGCTTTTGCATTACAGTCTTTTTTTCAGAATCAATTCAAATACATAAATTGGAAATGTATAACAAATTCATTTTTCGAGTTAATTCAAATGAATTGGTAAAATGAATTGCAATTCATTTTTTCTAACTCATTTATATTAATTCAAAATCAATTCAATTCAAATGAATTGGAAATGAATTGCAATTCATGTTCGCTAAATTCAAATGAATTGATTCAAATTTAATTCAATTCGTTTTTTGGAGAAAAAATTTAATTCAAAATTTTACCAATTCATTGCATGAATGATTCGCGAATTAATTCAAAAATGAATGATTCGTTTACAACTCTGTTCTTCTGGTAATGATCGTATGGTAACCTGTTGTCTTTGTATGGGTAATTATCATCTAAAATGTATTGCACTGAAGGCAAGAGATGCGGATGCGCTTTTGGATCCTGTGAAATCATTACATTGGATTTGCGCTTCGTGTAAAAAAATTAACATAGAATTTTATAGACTTTTCAAGAGCTATAAGGATCAATTTAATAAACTTAATAAAGACTTTTTGTCTTCACAGTCCCAAATGGCAAAGTTTGGGTAATTTTGATGCTGGTGATAAAGGTTCTAACGAAAAATTAAAATCAGACAACTTGCTTTCAATTCCTTCGTCAGTCAATTCACCTCTAACGACTATTATTATTCCTGATGCTATTGGTGAAACATATTCTACGCCATTCACTATTTCAAATGATGTTTATTCTAGTCAGTTAACTTCTCCTGCAGTCGATACTAGATCTAGTTCTAACGCAAAATCTTTACCAGTTAACGCTGACGTCAATAGACGAGCAAGGAATAATACGATTATGCCTAAGCCGCTTCTTGCTGTTCCACCGGTTAGCAAGCGTAACTTCATTGGATGATGTTGACTATTACATCAAATCTAAATTTAAACGAGATGTAAATGTTATAATTAAAAAATTTAAATTTTCCACATCAAGGTCTATTGCATCATTTGAAATTTCCACCCCTCCGAAAATTTTTAATCATATTGTTGATCCTAACTTCCGGCCTGCAAATACCGTGAATACACTTATAGAGAGGACTGATTATGATAGTAATATCGCTCGTTTAAAGCTAGGAATTTCAAAAAACTAATTACCTGTAATAATACTTCTAATAATTTTCTGAATATTATATATCAGAATGTTCATTGCTTAAATACCAAATTAGCTACTCTTCTAGTTGATAGTTACGAGTTTACTTATGATGTTATTATATTTACTGAAACTTGGCTAAATAGCATTATTTACAACTCGGAAATTCTTTGTAATTATTAAAAGTTATATAAGTAGATATAATATGTTCCTCCAAGTTCTGAGTTTTCTATTTATGCCAATCATGTTGATGTTATCAAGTCTGTTTCTTCTCTTGCTGACAAGACCATATTTAATACCAGTGAAAAATAGAAACTGTCATGAAGAATTTTTAAATGAAATTTTGGGTCTAGCCCTTTACCAGATGAATTCAGTATTAAATAATTTTGGAAAATTACTCGACTTAGTATTCGTTAATGATCTCAATGCTTGCCCAGTTATACATGCAGAACCTGTTACATTATACCTATTTCTTTTAATATCAACACTGATATTGACAAATTTTTACAAGTGAATTTATTCTTTTTTTGAAATTTGTGTTCCCAAAATGAATTTTAATGTAGAAGTTGGTCCACCATGGAATTCTGTTCAGCTGTCTCGATTGAAGAATCTTAAAAATAAATGCTATAAAAAATATAAGAAATCTGGCTCTATTATTGATTATTCAAAGTACTCTGTTGCACGCTCTGAATATATTATGCTCAACCGTTTTTTATATAAGAAGTATAGAGTAAAGAAAAACTTCATTCTAAAGGAAAGACTGGTGGTTATCCAAATGTAATGAAATTAACTCATCGTGAATCTAGTGATATTGATGACATATGATGACATACTTATTCTAATGCAGATTATAATGATAAAAATATATATCTCTTTTTTATGGTGTCAATACAAAATGATGGAATTGAATATTAAAAAATGAAAATACATGAGTTTCTCACGTAGGAATATTATTAATGTTAATTATTCACTTGGAGGTAATCAATTGGAGATGGTTGAAACATTTATCGATCTTGGCATTCTTCTTGACAAGAGATTGAATTTTAATGAGCATATTACTTTGACTGTAAACAAAGCTAAATGTGTCCTTGGATTCATAAAGAGATGGGGTGTTCACTGATCTTATATTACGAAACAACTCTATATGTCACTTGTGAGACCAATTCTAGAATATGGGTCAATAGTATGGGATCCTTACTACAATCTTTATAGTGATCGTATTGAATCTGTGCAGAAGCAGTTTTTGTTATTCTGTTTACGTAGCCTTGGTTGTTTTTCTTATCTGATCAGTGTGTCGTTTTATTACTCTATTATTGCCAGAAAAATTACATAAGTACGTTTTCGTTCTTAAAAAATCTAACCTATGTTTAACACTACTATCAAGAAACAACTTAGAGTGTGTTTCATCCGTAGTGCAATGTCTAGTGTTCCTGTAGTTGGCTAAAAACCTATTTATTATTATATCAAACTTTTCTTTCGGAGATTTCCTTAAAGTCGCATAAATAGATTTTTTTAATACCTTCACAAATATCTCCGCTTGCCCATTTGTAGATGGGTGCCCAGGAGCCGTGAACACATGCTTTATCCTATTTATTTCCATAAAATTCCGAAAGTGCGCGGACGTAAATTGTCCACCATTATCACTAACCAATATATCTACCAGCCCATATCTACAAAATAATTTCCATAACTTGTTTATTGTAAACTGAGAAGTTATTTCTCCCGTTACGAAAGTTTCTGGCCATTTCGAATAAGAATCTACTACAATGAATGTACAGTATTCCCCGGATAATTGCCTCGACAAAAATGTCAACATTTTTAGGCAATTATGCGTGTAAGGCATTTAAACGAATACGGTTAAGTGCTTCTTTGAGGCAGTTAAACGAATATGCTTAATTGTCTGTATACACTGCCATCAATACACATAAAAAGCAAGTAATTTTATAATTATACTTATACATAAATTTGGTAGACTTTAGTTGGAAGGTTGTATCAAAAAAGTAGTTTGAAAGTAAATTCAACTGACAATTTATGCCATATATAAATATAATTGAGTTAAGCTGCACTTTTTAGAAAACAATTATGTTGGGTAATTAAGCGGGGAATTTTAAGTGAAATTTCTCTTTGCGGAAAATATATTTGAGGTAATTAAGCGAATAACGCAGTTAAGCGTAAGTTAATTAACCGTGGAATTTTATTAGAAAATGGTAAGAAAAAATATGGGGATTTAGAAATTGAGGTAAATAAGCGTGAAAGGCAATTAAGCGTGGGGCAGTTATCCGGGGAATACTGTATATAGATTCTTAATTGGCTCCGAGAAGTCTATATTAATACGTTTCTAGACTCTTGTTTCCGGTTCCCATGATGTAAGTACGCTCTTACAAGGACTCTCCTGTATCTCCTGACATGCAGTGCAATTGCCTATAAACCTCTCTACATCTTTATCTAAACCAGCCCACCATACATATGACTTTGCCAAACCCTTGGTTTTGACAACGCCCATATGTGCTGTATGAAGACAGTTTAAAACTTCATTCCGTAATTTTGTCGGTATTAGGGTGCGATAGCCCCACATGATACATCCGTATTCTACTGATAATTAGTTTTCCTTATTTTTATAGGGCCTATACTTATCTTCTAACAATTTAGAAATTGTCCCATTTTAGAAATTGTCCCATGTTCTATATACTTCCATTGGGTGTCTCGACCTGTGGTGTTCTGGATAAATTATCCGCCTCATTTGAAGTTCCCTTTACATACTGTACAATGTAATTGGAACCAGATAACAACAGCGCCTATCTTCGCACTATTGCTGATGCCATCAGAGGCAAACCCCTGTTTTCACCAAATATTGCAAGCAAGGGCTTATGGTCTGTTCTTAATGTAAATTTCCGACCTAGTAAATACTGTTTTAACTTTGAAACTGAGAATACTATGGCTAGTGCGTCTTTTTCAATTGTACTGTATCGCCTTTCACTTTTCTGTAATGCCATTGAAACAAAGGCAATAGGCTTCAAAATATTGTCATCATATTTATGTGTAAGAATTCCTGCAACAGCTATATTACACGCGTCAGTAGTCAAGACAATTTCCCTATTGGGATTGGTATGTACTAATACATTATCATTCGTCATCTCCAACTTAATAGTATTGTATGCTGCGTTACATTCTGGGGACAATTTAAATTTAGAATTCTTCCTTAAAAGTTCATACAGAGGATTCATTTTCTCCGCAAATTTATCAATAAATTTGGAGTAATAATTTACCATTCCCGTGAACGCTCTTAGCTCAGAAATACATATTACCTGAATTGGGAACATTTATTATACATGAAATTCTTTCACTATATTTTCTTAATCCATATTTGTCTTTTGTGAAGCCCAGGTATGATATTTGTTTCTGAAAAAATTCGCATTTTCTCCGATTTAGTCTCAAACCAGACAATTTCAGTCTGCTGAGAACAGTCTTCAACATCCTAATGTGTGATGTCACCCTAATAAACAACAAAATGTGGGATTCCCCTCAGTAAGTTCTCTATAGTTTTCTGAAAAATTGCTGCCTAACATACCCTGACTTACCATTTGTCTAAATTTCTCTTCAACTTTACTCTTCCAAGCCAATGGCAATGGTCGAGACTTATAAAAAATAGGTTGAGCATCATTGATCAATTGCATGATACCTTGTCGCCAACAAAACTACCTAATTCACCCGCAAAAACAAGAAAACTCATCCTTAATTTCCCTTGCTAAAATATCATTGCTACTATCAGAAGCCCTAACAGTATTTACTTGACAAGGCCAAAGCTAAAGGCTCGCAAATCGATCTACCTAATGGAGGTGGAATCTTGGTATTGGTCACTACAACAACAACTTTTTCAGTCTTTTCGCGAAACGTAATTAATGCATTGAATTTACCCAAAATATTTATTTTGCCACCACTGAAGTCAACGTAAGGCACTTCACATTGTCGCAAGTAAGACACATTCATTTTCTTAAACAAATCCACCGGAATTAGTGTGCACGGTGCACCCGTGTCACATGCTGCTTCTAACTGCAGACCACCAATTGAGACTGGTAATGTGTATGCTTCATCACGAGTATTTCCATCAATACTAAAAATACTATTATTATACAAATCATTATAATTCTCATATTTATCAAAATTTCATACATAATTTACATTCCTGTTTTTTCCTGGCTTGTGCTTATATTATCGATGCTAAATGACCAGTTTTGCACTTACTTTCCTTATATTTACACTCCCTAGAATTATGGTCGCGCCAGCCACAATGCGAACAAGGATTATTTTCTTAGTCGCTCCATTTTCTTGAAAGTTTTTTTTTTCGGTTTTACCAAAATAGCCTTTTTTGCGTCCACGTTTCACAAAATTAACAGAGCTCTCTGCATACTGGTTGCTATCTTAGAGATGACTGTGCTTAATTTGGTCTCTATTATTAAAGCCTTCTTAAACGCTTGCTCTATGGAAATAGATTCGTCCTCTTCACACAATCTTTCAAAAATGTCATCGGACATACCAATTATTAATTTGTCCAATACAAACGCATCTAAATGTGGGCCAAATTTACAACTAAGTGTCAGTTGCTTGACTCGTGCAAACCATGCGGCTACAGTTTCATCATTACGTTTGTGTGACATATAAAATTGTTTTCTCTCATGAAAAATTATTGTTGGTGGAGTATAGTGCATATTTAAGGTTTGCATGTATGTTTTGCTTTTCTGCCAATTTAGAACAGTGGTCTTCACAAAGAGAGTCACACAAAAATACACTGGGAGATGAGATTGGTTTCTTCATTTGTATTGTTTTTAACAACTTGAATGAAATTTGTGAAAATTTTCGTTTTAAAAACCTTTAATGTTAAAATTTAAACTAATTTATTAAAATTATTTATGAAATAAATTGTTTGTAAATGCTATTAACAAATTGAAATGTAGTTAAAAGAAATATAAACATTAATAAGTTTATGTTGCTTATTATCATAACTTCTCAGTGTCTGACAAACAAATTTAGCTCTCTTGAAAAGTAATAAAACATATACACAATTTTTGTCTCACACACATGTTTTTGCAATAATTATGGTTGTCGTTTAAGGGGGGTTTAGACGGTAATACAAGTCGTACGACATGTCAAATTTTTGTGTAGAAGAGAATAAATAGTATCGTGTAAACTTGATATGTAATGAGACCGTACGACATTGAGAGAAAATACGGATGAAAATTTGACAGTCGTACGGCTCTCTTTGTTTTTTGAAATTTTTTAAAAAACCATCACATTTCATTAGATCAGGGATGCATTTTTATGTTTTTGTTTGCTTATGTTAAATGTATTCACAATGCATGTAAATTTTGTGTGCATGTGTATGTGCATTTTATGTTTTCATTTTACTTTGTTTTGGTATTTTACCAACCGTGTAAACGCAAAAAATATCTGTCGTAACATTTTTACTCTCATTTTTAAAATACGGATGGAATTTCATAATATTTTCTCTTTGATTTTACGTACGACTTGTATTACCGTCTAAACCCCCCTTTAACATGTTGAAAACAAAGCGTATGGATTTCTTTTTATGAAAGATTTTTAACATTGCAAATTTTTTTTAATTAATTAAGTTTTTCATAGGAAAATAAAACAGAAACTGGTTTCCAGGAATTCTAAAGGTGATATTTGTTAATAAAGTACAATACATTTAATTTAAAACTAATATAATAAGAATTAACGATACGGGTAGTTTTGGTATATTTTAAGAAGCTGTTTGCCAGAATTTTTGTGGAATTATGCAACCCTGGTTGTAATATTCACGAAGAGAGTAAGAAAAACTAAAAAAAATATCCGAACAATTTATTTACCTGAGTAATACTGGTGAAGACCACTGATTTATATTCTTTGGTTTGATGTAATGAGCAGTGTTGCCACTGGAAAATTTTTATTCTACCAAAATTTCTTTCCAAATCTACCAAAATTGATCAAAATCTACCAAAAACCATTTTTATTTAACAACTATTTAAGAATACATACATTGTTGAGATGGAAAACAATTTTTATTAACACCTTTACATGTACATATAAATAACCAAAAATATAACGAAAATAATTCAGTTCATCGAAAATACATATAACAAAAAATACACATATAACAAAAACAATTCAATTTCTAAACAATAAAATCGAAAATACATTAATAAATACAAGAAATTTAAAGAAATCAAATTGATTTTTCAAAAATAATCTAAATTTATATGTAGGTAAAAAATTTTAATTTTGCTGACACATAGTGACCATAATTAGCTTTTACAAGCTCTTTACAGAGCATTATATTATTAATTGTATTTATTTTCAATTTAGTTTTGATTAAGGAAAGAGTTGACAATTTGCGTTCAGCTGCTGAAGAACTATGCGGAAGAGAAAGTAAATTAAAAACAAAGTTTTCTAATCCACCAAAACTTTTCTCATTTAAACCGTTTCTAATTGAACTAACTTTAGCCCAAAACAATTCAATGTTTAATTCCGTTGAAAGATTTGTTTCTCTTAATCGCAACATAATAATATCAGGATCACAGTCTATAAGATTAGAAAATTTTAAAAGAAGGGACAGTATAAGCAAGTCTTCTTTTGACAATACTTTCTCAGGAGCAATTATTTGAAACAATTTAATATCTTCTCGATTAAAATCAAATCTAGAATTGCTTTGCAATTCAATGTAAAATTGCAAAATCTCATGTTTAACATCAAAAACTTCTTCCGGTTAAGATTTTGGTAGTATACATTTCGGCTTTTGTACCGATAACAATTTTTGAAATATCAATTAATTAGTATTTTTAAAATCAGTTTCAGTATTGAGTATTAAACATGTTTTGATAAAATTGCTTAATATGAGCAAAAAGTTAAATTTTATGCTTGAATATAAATACGCCAATCTTGAAATTTCCAACTGAAATTCCTTATGAAAATTTTTTTTAGCTTCTGCTAAAATCTACCAAAATCATATATAGCCTACCATCCTACCAAACGAAAAATGTTCTACCAGTTTTGGTAGAGTTATACCAATAGTGGCAACGCTGATAATGAGTACACAAATCAAGCATAATGTTAATTAAAAGTTCACTGTAATATTAACCAATTTAAGAGTATTCGTTAGCAGCCAATGTTGATGATGATTAACGTTGAAATATATTACAGCAGCACCAGATGATAAAAAAATTAACATTAAATTTAATGATAATTCTGCATGATGAATTTAATTATGTTTTTATAGAATTTTGTTATGTTCTCCAATTGCAATCTAATCCCGGTTAATCTTCAACAGTACTAGTGTCCTGTCACGGTCGCCAATGTTTAAGGACAGCCTGATTTGACTGATCCGGATTTTAGTAGTTATGTATGTGAACTACTAAAAATCCTACTCTATGGTTCGAATAGGGTTTGTAAAATTGTTTAGTAAAGTAATATAAAACACACAAGACCTTTATGTTTAAGATTTAATTCACCGGTATACGATTTATTAGTTTGAGATCACAATACAAAAGTGAAATCTTTTGTAAAAAATATTATTATAAAAGGTATTACTTAAAATAATACAAGTGGTAAATTTCCAAATTTTAAATACAAATTATTGTTTTGTAGTTTTGCTTCATATTCTCAGAGAGACAAAAAATATATAAAACTAATAAGAGACCACAAATGACTAATATTTTTCTAGCTATAGTGATAACAATTGATATGTGACCAAACAAAACTGAATTTGCAACCAAATTCAAATAAAGAAATTTCATTATTTTTTAACTTGAATAAACGATTAAATCAAAATAATACCTTTTAAGAAAATATACGATACATTTCTATTTCAACTATTGTTTTAACTTAAAATACTATCTATCGTCTTGTTGATAAAAGGGTAGTCAATGCTTTATCACAGAAATGGTCTTTAATGTGGTTTCAAAAATGAAAGAGTAATCGGAATATATTGAAATGTTCACATCAAATAACATGATTTCTTGCAAAAAGTAAATATCTATATAATATTTAGTCTTCTTTTTCAGTTTTCGATTTATTACATTTTGTTTTCTCTCAAAAACTTTTGAGAAAAATTAAAGCATCCAGTATGTCATCTGAAAGGCTTGGATTTTATTGCCAATATATGCCACAAAAGAAAAACAACATTCAAAGTCAATGATGTTGAAAGAATTGTCAACAATCTGTTTCGAAATACTTCTCTCTATCTTAACCTAAATAAAATAAACACTTTTATTTCGTTATCAATATATGTCTCCTAGGGTGGGTCAATTTTTTAGCCTACTAAGCGTATAGCATAATCGTAATCTACGGGAAATTCTAAGAACTTTTCCCAAAGAAACCATGGTTCTAAAATCAAAATCGAGCTTCCGGTTTTTTACGAGAAAATTTGGTGTTCAGGTCACCCGAAAATAATGCTATTTTTTTGGAAGTATTCATTGCAATTGGTGAATAGTTGACCTGTAACGCTGGAAGAGGGCTTATTTTAAAGGAAATTTTCTCACCTTTATATATCTGTGCTCATTTATAGAAAATTATTTACCCAAATAATGGTTTTGGAGGTTTATGTCACAATAATAATAGTTTTAGATTTTAAACAGTTTGACTATTATTATTGTGACATAAACCTCCAAAACCATTATTTGGGTAAATAATTTTCTATAAATGAACACAGATATAGAAAGGTGAGAAAATTTCCTTTAAAATAAGCCCTCTTCCAGCGTTACAGGTCAACTATTTACCAATTGCAATGAATACTTCCAAAAAAACAGCATTATTTTCGGATGACCTGAACACCAAATTTTCTCGTAAAAAACCGGAAGCTCGATTTTGATTTTAGAACCATGGTTTCTTTGGGAAAAGTTCTTAGAATTTCTCGTAGATTACGACCTTGCTATACGCTTTGTCACGTTTTTCGGTCCCGAACAAATTGACCCACCCTAACATACATACATAATAATTACATATATAAGATACAATTTTTTTTCAAAAATTAACAGTAACAAAACAAACAACAAATTAAAACATCAAGACACCTTATTTTATATATTAAGCTAAGATATAATTATAGAATAATTTGTGCTCGCATTATCTTTGTCCTCTTTCTTGTTAATTGCATTTTCTCCTCTTTGTTGTATTCGTAAACTTTCTAGCATATATCTTTTAGATTCTCTTTTTTCCTTGTCCAGTATTTTAATGTTCTCTAAGTCCGCTCTATGATTGTTTTCAATGCAATGTTGTGCAAGTGCTGTTGTGTGTTTTTGTTTTTTAATATCTATTTCATGTTCACTTGCTCTTATGTTTAAGCTTCTCTTTGTTGTTCCTACCCAGCGGGAAAAGATTGATTACCTTATTTTATTATCAATTATATAATATATTACTTCAGAATATATTACTTTTGGAATCGAGAAGGTAATTTAATGTGACACACAAGTAAATATTGATTACCATGTGTATTCCCACATCTACGAAGCAAGAAGTTATTGTTTGTTGGTTTTTGTCTTTTTCGTATATTTTGTTGAAAAAAACTGTAATTTGGTTTTTTTCTTCTATTTTACATATCGATTACCATGTACATTCCCACATATATAGAAGAAAGAGGTTATTGTTTCTGCGTGTGGACTTTTTTGTTTTTTATAGTTAAAAACTCCGTTATTTTTTACGCAAAATGAAATGTATTTTATTAAAAAATGCAGTTGGTGTTTAAATGCGCAGAAGTGCAGACACCAAATTAATATTTAATATTAGTTAATATGTATATTAGTAGCTATTCGGGATTATTTTAAAACTTAAATGTTTGCAAAATGTTTTTAACATGAACATGGTAAATAGTAAAACAAATATTCCCGAATAGCTACTATTATTTTATTTATAATGGGGGAAATTAATTTATTATTAATAATTTAATGCATAATTTAATATATTATAAATGCATTAATAATATAATGCATTAAAAATAATGCATCATAGAATTTATACCTTAAAATTATTAATAAATAATAACTTTATGCATTACCAATAATAAATCCTAATACTTATTACGGGGGGACAGTAAAAGAATTTATTACTTTCGTAGGACATGATCTGTGTTAAGCGTAATGCTTTCCGTAATCAATAGATTCTACATTCCTTGTATTACCTTCTCGTTTCTCATTGATTACCATTTCCCGCTGGGTATGTAAACTTTACCACAACTCTCATCTGCATTGCCTAGGCATTCAATTTGATACACCACATTACTTTGCTCCTTTCCCAGCGGGAAAAGATTGATTACCTTATTTTATAATCAATTATATAATATATTACTTCAGAATATATTACTTTTGGAATCGAGAAGGTAATTTCACGTGGCACACAAGTAAATATTGATTACCATGTGTATTCCAACATCTATGAAGAAAGATATTATTGTGTGTTGGTTTTTGTCTTTTTCGTATATTTTGTTGAAAAAAACTGTAATTTGTTTTTTTTTTTCTATTTTACATATCGATTACCATGTACATTCCCACATATATAGAAGAAAGGAATTATTGTTTCTGGGTATATTTGTTTTCTATTTTTGCATAATTAAAAAATCCGTTATTATTTACGCAAAAAATATGTATTTTATTAAAAAATGCAGTTTATGTTTAAATGCGCAGAAGTGCAGACACAAAATTAATGTATAAGATTAATATACATATATAATATTAGCTATTCGGGAATACTTGTTTTACCGTTTACCATTTTTGTCACCTATAGCTTTTCGTATTTTTTTTATATTTATTTTAAAACTTAAATGCTTGCAAAATGTTTTTAATATGAACGTGATAAAATTTGGAGTTTAGGAGCGCAACTACAGGTGAAATAAAATGGTAAATAGTGAAACGAGTATTACCGATTAGCTACTATTATTTTATTTCTAGTGGGGGA
The DNA here is from genome assembly GCA_963576795.1 of Metopia argyrocephala. Lineage (NCBI taxonomy): Eukaryota > Metazoa > Arthropoda > Insecta > Diptera > Sarcophagidae > Metopia > Metopia argyrocephala. The sequence goes on along the minus strand of OY756209.1, from coordinate 89,594,357 downwards.
AATTAATTTAAATTTATTATTGATAATGTAATATATTATAAATACTTACATTAATAATATAATACATTACAAATAATGCATCATAGAATTTATTCCTTCAAATTATTAATAAAAAATAATTTTATGCATTACCAATAATGAATTCTAATACTTATTACGGGGGGACAGTAAAAGAATTTATTACTTTCGTAGGACATGATCTGTGTTAAGCGTAATGCTTTCCGTAATCAATAGATTATACATTCCTTGTATTACCTCCTCGTTTCTCATTGATTACCATTTCCCGCTGGGTTGTTTCTATTTTCGTTTTTATTTTCGTAAATAAATTATTTATAGTCTTTTTTGATCTATACCCAGCGGGAAATGGTAATCAATAATAATCGAGGAGGTAATACAAGGAATGTATAATATATTGATTACGGAAAGCATTACGCTCAACACAGATCATGTCCTACGAAAGTAATAAATTCTTTTACTGTCCCCCCATAATAAGTATTATAATTCATTATTGGTAATGCATAAAATTATTATTTTTTAATAATTTGAAGGAATAAATTCTATGATGCATTATATGTAATGTATTATATTATTAATGTATATATTATAATTACATTATTAATAATAAATTTAAATTAATTTCCCCCACTAGAAATAAAATAATAGTAGCTAATTGGTAATACTCGTTTCACTATTTACCATTTTATTTCACCTGTATTATCCAAATTTTATCACGTTCATATTAAAAACATTTTGCAAGCATTTAAGTTTTAAAATAAATATAAAAAGGATACGAAAAGCTATAGGTGACAAAAATGGTAAACTGTAAAACAAGTATTCCCGAATAGCTACTAATATACATATTAATTAATCTTATACATTAATTTTGTGTCTGCACTTCTGCGCATTTAAACATAAACTGCATTTTTTAATAAAATACATTTTTTTTGCGTAAAGAATAACGGATTCTTTAACTATGAAAAAAAAAAAATAAAAAACAAAAAAATCCACAAACAAATATACGCAGAAACAATAACATCTTTCTTCTATATATGTGGGAATGTACATGGTAATCGATATGTAAAATAGAAAAAACCATATTACAGTTTTTTTCTAACAAAATATACGAAAAAGACAAAAACCAACACACAATAACTTCTTTCTTCATAGATGTGGGAATACACATGGTAATCAATATTTACTTGTGTGTCACATGAAATTACCTTCTCGATTCCAAAAGTAATATATTCTCAAGTAATATATTATATAATTAATTATAAAATAAGTTAATCAATCTTTTCCCGCTGGGTATGCCCATGCTATCTCCTTGTCGTTAATAATTTCTCTCATTTGCTTACTCTCTGAGAGTTTTGGTATATATGAAAGGCTATAAAATTTTTTAGTGTTTTTCCCCGTATTTAACTTTCCGGATTAAATTATTTATTACATATTCAGGATATCTTTTCAATATTCTTCTTTTCGAATTGTTTGTCACTAATTTTTAGTACTTTAGTTATTAGATTTATCGCAGTATTTGTTTTCTGTTTTATTGGTTGTGTAGAGTGAAAGTTAATTAGGCGTCCGGATGCAATTGATTTGGTGTACCAATCTGTAATGATTTTGTTTTGATTTCTATATATTTTCATGTCTAAATACGAAATACATTTATCCTTTTCCTTTTCAATGGTAAATTTCAGCTTATTGTGATAATTGTTGAAAATTTTTAATATAATATCTTCGTCATCTTTTTTGATTATGGCGAATAACTCATCTACATATTTGGTAAGGAACTTAATTTTAATATTATTTTCTTTTAACTCTTCCGTTACTTCGTCAATCAGTTTGTCCATTACAATGCCTGCTATGGTAGGAGACAGGGGATTTCCCATTGGCATGCCATATATCTGATGATATATTTGTTTCTCGTATATGAAATAGTTATTATCTTTCAAACAGAACTGTAGAATTTTAAGAAATTGTGTTCTTGGGATTTTTGTGTAATTTTCCAGGGTATTATATTTTTTCATTATTGTATTTATAGGCAAATGAATCGGAATATTAGTAAATAGTGATACCACATCTAACGAAATTAAAATTTCATCTTCATCTATAATCATATCTTTTAATCTGTCCTTTAAATCTAGAGAATCTTTAATATTATGTTTTTCCTGTATAATGTTTTTCAAAATATTTCCAATATATTTAGACAGGTTGTAGCACGGTACCTCTATCGATGATGAAATCGGACGTAGGGGCATATCTTTTTTGTGTATTTTCGGTAACCCGTATATCCTTGGTGCTGTGGCAGCGTTTGAGTTCAATTTTATTTTTTCGTATTTTGTAATTAAATTTTGTTTATAGAGATCCATTACTATCTTATTATTAGTTCGTTGAAGTTTTTGTGTAGGATCAGTTCTCATTGCTCTGTAAGTTGTTTTGTCTTCAAGAAGTTTTAGAATTCCTTTCTGATAATCTTTCTTATACATGATGACTGTTTTATGACCTTTATCCGCCTTTGTTATTATTATGTGTTTCTGTTTTCTCAAAAATTGCCTTGTCCTTTCAAATATATTAAGGATAAATTGTTCTTTAGGGCTGTTTTTAGACATTCGCTTAAAATTTAAAATTAGGTTGGCTATTTTCGCCCTGGCTATTTCTTTTTCTCTGTCCCGATTGAGAGTTTGAATCCATTGTTCAATGTCCGCGATTAAATTAATTGTTGATAAATTGTCCTTATTAACTGGAAGAGAAAACTTTCCTCCCAATGATAGTAACCATTTGCTTTCCATGCTGAATTCTACATTGTTTTTGTTTTCAAGCCAATCGGGATTGTAAATAAGATTGTACTTTTTCATCTTTTCTATTTTTAGTTTTCTTATTTTCGGTAAATGGGTCTCCTTATAAGCAGATTTAATTTTTATATATCTTGTCTTTTGTCTTTCTATAAAATTATTGAAATCGTTGTCATTCAGTAAGGTTTTTATATATATTTCCATATTATTAGTTTCTCTTTTTATATTTTTGATGTTCATATTGGTCTCTTTTATCTCTAAATTATCATCATTTTTTTTTTTTAACACACTATTGCTTATTCTGTTGTCAGCCTATATCGTTTTTTAAACATATTTATCACTCAGAAAAGAAACACTTTAAATTCACTTTAAATCCAGTACAAGGGACTTTAAAATTAAAAATTTTCATGTATGAAAACCAGCCGTATTGAAAAATGTTTAATTTTAAAGTTGACACTTTAAAATGTAAATTACACTGCAATGAAAATGAAAATATTGTCGTTCCACAAAATCCTTAATAAAAACTTTATTTTTCATCCGATTTTTTTGAAAATACACTTTAAATATTGGTAACTAAATAGACTATTTGGTAAAAAAATAAAACATTCCAGATCTTCAATATAACGTAGAAAAAAATTTAAATGAAAAATTTTGAAAAAAACGTAAAAAATAGGAAAAATAGGAGGTGCCATATCTCAGCCATTTCTTATCAGATAGAATTTTCCAGCATATCGACGGAAAAGGCATTCAATTACCTTTTCATTAATATACCACTTATCTCGATCGGACTTTTCGGTTGGACTCCACAAGGGTTTGAGTGAGGCCATACACTGAAAAACACAAAAGTACCGTTATCTAAAAAACTGTACTTAGGAAAAAATAATAAAAGCGTTTTTCGTGCTCAGGAGGTCCCAATTAACTAATCTAGGCATGTGGCGTTCTTGGTATTTTTCCAAATTAATAATTTGTAAATCTGTGTTATTAATGTTAGCACTTTGAATATTAAAGTGAAAACTTTACATTTTAATATGCGCATTCTCGAAAACAATTTAAACACTTTTGATTTTAAAGTTCACACTTTTAACCCAATTTAAAAATGTTTGTATTTAAATTAAAAATTAACCCATTCGATCTCAAATTAAAAGCGTTAGCTTTTAGTTTAAGAGTGAACACTTTCAAATGCAATTTAAAAGTGTTCACTATAAACATTAAAGGAAACAGATTATTTTAATTGTTTTTAATTCACATTTTTTTATTCAAACATATTTAAATTTAAATTTATTTATATTTATGAAATAAGTATTTACCGATAAGATTTCTTATTCGTCTTGAGTAATCGCTAATTGTTGTTAACTGCAATACGAAGCTTTCATTAGCATCTTTAATGGTAGCTTTCTTTTTTGTATTTCCATCTGCACTAAATCTTGCTGAATTGAGAAGAGTTGTAAAAATGTAGTCTTGACAATCTGAAAAAAAAAAATTATTTAGTGTTATTTTATTAATTTAACAAAAAGCCCATAATTGTTACCTAGTTCAGAAGATCTATTGATTGCTGACCACTTTGTTTTTAAAAGATTATCTTTTTGTGGACAAATCAAATTGAAATATAGATTAATCTAAAAAAAAATATAAAAATTTTTATATCCTTGAATTTTGTGTTAAAGTTCTTTTTAAATACCAGAAATGGTGCTCTGCAGTCTTTTAAAACTGCCCACTCCTGCAAATAAGCGTTTCGTCAACCTCAAAATTTTCTTCCACTGATGGATCACGTACTTCAATCGAAAGAGATCTTTCGGCAGATGGATTACTCTTTCTAATCTTTGTCTAGAAGTTATAATATTTGGAAATGAGCTTGCCTGATGGGGGGTTTTTTTTTTCATTGAATGTAGTACTAATCCTGAAAGAAATCAGTTTATAATATGTTATTTTTAATATATCGTTTTTAATAATACCTGGGACTCTTTTTCTTTTGGAAATAAACCAATTATTTCTTCCACAATACTAACATAGTGCTCCGGTCTTAGCTTTGCTTTTGTTAACATGGCATCTTCTAAAATTATTTTAATGAGGGGTTGCTTATTCGTAAAACATGCCCTTTCCTCATAATATTGAATAAGATGTTTTCCGGCTGAAGCAGATTAAGGAGATCAGTATGTTCCTCAACACACGTGTTCCTTAAATTAACCTGCTCATTAATTTGGATATCGTTGCCAAGAATTCGCAGCAAGTCACTTTCTTGTATAATTTTTTACTCTGACTGGTCATTATTGTATCTTGTTCACACTTCTAAATTTACTTTACTAAAACGAAATCACACAAATGTCGCTAACGGTACAATTTAAAGTCGAATTTTTTAAAATAAACTTAAATACTTGAAAATAAAAATTTTTACGTTGCGTTTTAAAGTGTTCACGTTTAGTTTCAACACAGACACGTTGAGTTTAAAAGGTAACACTTTTAATACAAAATGTACACTTTTAATATCAAAGTGAACAGTTTAAATAATAAACTGACGCTTTATATATTAAAGTGAAAACTTTCAATATTAAAGTGAACACTTTAAATTAGAAAGTGACACTTTGATTTATAAAGTAAACACTTTCAATGTAAACGTTAACACTTTTTTGTAAATTGATCACTTTACATTTTAAATTTATTACTTTAAATATAAACGTTATAATTTTATTTTTCAAAGTTTAAAAATTTTAAATTAAATGGATTCACTTTTAATACAATTTTAAAAGTGAGTACTTTATAAATAATATATTTTACTTTAAAATATAAAGTTTGTCATTATAAAATAAAGCCAACATTTTTAAATTTAAGAATTTTACATTAAAAACAAAAATTTTAACTTTTAAATTAAGAGTAAATACTTTAGAAACTTAAAATTAGTACTTTTACAAAATGTTTTTTTTTTGTGCCACCCATAAGAACCTATAGGCTGAGGCACTTTAAATAAAATTTGAAAGTGTTCACATTTAATTTTAAAGCGCACTTTTTTTCTCAGTGTATGTATGTATGTATATGAATGAAGAAATGAATTTGAGCAATAAAAAAAGAATTTTTTGCAATCGAGCATTAAATGTTGCGTGGGAAAATGTGGAAAATCGAAGAGGCATTTCATGGACTTAAAAATGGTTAAATTTCCTCCGCCGGATAGGATTCTAGGTCAAATTTGGCGGGAGAAAAATTGAATTCCTGAGAAGGATTTTTATAAAAAACTATATATGTATATTAGGGTGACCAAAAAAAAACCGATGTCGGAATTTTGTTCGTCTGGACCCCACAAAACGATTGCCCTTTCCAGATATTGAGATAGCCAAAATTTGAGCTCGATTAAACAACGTTAACACGACAACACCACACACACTTGCGAAATTAAAAAAAGCGTTAAAATATCTTCACTGGATAATTGTTCAACCTAACCAGCTCAAACGTGTAGGATGACTTTCGATATAAAACGACTTTATTCAGTTTCAATAACCATACTGACCTCTTTTTAAATTTCTTTTTTTTATACACATTGTTTCTCTATTATAAAAGCGTACAGAAGTAGAATTCCTACTTACTAAAAGACGTTACATAAATAAAATCTAAATTTTTTCAGATGTTCCGTTCGAAACTGAGATTGAACCGCGGACCTCGTGGTCGATAGGCGGATGAATTACCCATCAAATTGAGTTCCAAAATACTTTTTAACAAAAAATTGTTACTCCGAGACAAATTATGTAAAAACCTGTAAAAATCTCAGAATAATCATAAACAGGCTCCTGCTGGATCCAAGTCACGTTTTTGGGCCTAAAGGCTGTTGTAACTCGGGTTGACTTAAAATAACAACAATTATGTATATAATATAAATTTTGAAGAACAACATTAGCTTTCTTTTGAGATGTTAATCGTGTTTCTATTACTTACGGTTCTGGAGTTATGGCTCCATATGTCAGGTTTTTGGCCAAAAATTTGGATTTTTTTAAACTTTGATCAACGAGCGGCACGGGTTAACGTTGTTTAATCGAGTTCAAATTTTGCCTATCTCAATATCTGGAAAGGGCAATCGTTTTGTGGGGTCCAGACGAACAGGATTCCGACATTTTTTTCCCCCATATAAGATTTGGTCACCCTAATGTATATGTATGTCTAAATAATTTTTCAGGTTTCTACTTTGGAAAAAAAATTAAAGGCGAAAGCTATTCCAACTGAAAATATGGATGAAATTGAAGAAGAAGTGGAAGATTTAAACACAGAGTTCAGGTTTTCCCCAAAAATTACAGATTGTGAAAATGTTGAGGCCTTCTTCTGTACTAATTGTGAAAAAAAGTTATGCTTTCAGATCAGTACAAGAAAAACTATACTAATCTCCTCAAAAAATACAGAAATCTTCAAGAAATTTTGAAATAAAAAAACGCACAAAATTTGTCAGAAAGTTAAGCCGTAAAAATGTAGAGAAATCTCTTAGAGAAACGATTAATTCTTTGCAAAATATTAGCCAAAGGAATATTCTGAAGATGTAAAATATTCAGCATAAAACATATTTTACAAATCCCAGTCCACATATTTTTTTAACGGATAAACTAAAATGTGCCCAGTTAGATAACAGAGATGCCAAGCATATGACTTTAATCATGGACGAAATGAGTATAAGAAAAGAGTTAAGATAAACTGCAAGTTTAGATTTAGTGGATGGATTCAAGTCCAGTTCAAGTTCCCAAAAGTGTTTATCTGCAGATTTTTTAAGTGAAATTGAAAATATTAATATTTTAAAAAGCATTGGTATTAATATTTGTGCTCTTATATGTGATCAAGGCTCGATTAACCAAAAATGCTTTTCCAATCTTAAAGTCTATGCTGAAAACCCGTTTTTTTTAAATAAGCGATAAAAAAGTTTTTTGCCTTTATGATTTCCCACACTTAATTAAATCTTTATTCTATATTCATTCTATATGATTTATATTCTTTGCTAGTACATAAGTACATACTTTCTGTTATACATATGTATGTACATACTTACATATACATACATACATACATACATAGATATGCATATTTACAAAAATTTTTAAGAACTTAAACTAATTAATTTTAGCTATTGAACAATATACACAAGAGAAAAAAGTATTATGCATCGTTTAAAATTTAAAGTGCATTTATTCTGTAACTTAATGTGTTAAAGAGTTGAATTTAAAAAAGCACGCTTTTATTGAACTCACATTTATTGTATATAAATACATACATATGTATATATATCTGCACATTCATATGTATATCCATATGTATGGATCTATAATATGCATGTTACTTATATTACAAAATATCAGCAAATTTTAAATGGCAAAATTGAAGCAAAAAATTAAAAAAAAGCTATGTATAATTAAAAGTCTCGTGAATGAACATAAAAAAGCATTTTGGAAAAAATTAATAGGTATGCAAAATATTTTAAAATTGCTACCAATATTGGCGTACCCGTGTTTTTGAAATATTTACATACTTACATATTTATACTAAATTAATGAGGGTATTGCAAACTAATACTATTTTTTCTTTACTAATTGTCAGAATCGTTATGTGTACTCGTACGTTATGACAACACGTTTTAACGTTTTCATAATTGATTTTTTTTTAGAGAAAAGTGTTGTTGCAGAGATATCTTTCATCATTGATATTCTCTTTGCCAGTTTTTTTAAACGGCGCGGTGTTAGCAAATATGATTTAGGAAGACAAGTTAGATGGTGGTCCATTGAGCATCCAAAGTGCTTTTTTAGAGTCGCATACAGCTTGTACTTTAAGAGCATATTAACGTCTTCGCGAACAGAAAAGTTCACGTCTATGTATGTAGTATATATACCACCCATACCGGAATTTCATCGTTTCTTTCTGACTAGACTTATGTAATACGTGAACGACCTCGTATAATTGTACTACACTTTTAATTGAACTAAGTGAGCCAATGAACTCTCTTAGTTCAGTATGTCCTTAGGTTTTGTTTCATTCTAGTACATGTTTCTTTTGGATATAAATATTTCACTCATGAATCTGCTTCAACATATTTCCACTACCTTTTTGATTGTAAAATTGTATTAATAAGTTTAGTTGACCTTATTATATTAATATATAAGCGTTTAATTAAGCTTTAGGTCTAATATGTAATTATTTTTTCGATATTTCGCTACTTCTCTGCGTAGCTTCTTCAGGAAATAAAAATATATATATATATATATATATATATATATAAAAATATTTTATATTATATATATATAAAAATATTTCCTGAAGAAGCTACGCAGAGAAGTATCGAAATATCGAAAAAATAATTACATATTAGACCTAAAGCTTAATTAAACGCTTATATATTTCCACTACCACTAAAATCGTTTTATTTAGTGCACTAAATTTCCACTACCACTAAATTTATTTTATTTAATGCACTAAACTTCCACTACCACTAAATTCGTTTTATTTAATGCATTCAATTTCCCCTACCACTAAATTTAGTGAAAATTAAATTTAATGCAATAAACCCAACTCTGATATCATTAGTATAACAAATTAAGATTGCCTCAGCATCACTTAGACATTATTGAGGCGAGCAGGTAAAATATTTATGCTTTAAATTACACATGTACAATATATAATTGGGGTATTCAAACGGTTATCTACCAAGTCATATTGTCATAATATCATAAAATTTTAAAATAGTTAAAAAAATTTGTTGTTGATCTTTGTATAAAAAAGTCATAAAACAATAAAACTTGTAATACTCCGAAATAAAACAATATGACTACTTCTATGTATATACATCAATGTAATAATCTTCTTTATTGAATTCAAAGAAAACCAAATTTCATTTCATATTTTTACATTTTCCAAAACGCATGCTTAGATTTATATAAAAATGGTAAACGAAAGTAATAATATAATTATACCAAATTGTCTTATGTAAAAGCTACATGACATCTAGTTAGCATTGCCACATCCCTCCTATTTTTTTCAGCTTTAACTTCATTGGAGAGTCTTGGAGTTGATCGACTGATGCCTCCTTTGAACCACCTGGTGTTGGTGAATTTGATGTCGATGTCTCGGTTAAAGAAATAGAGTTGTTTGGCGATGTGTTTTTCATGGTCACTACATTCGGTATCTTTTTGACATGACTGATATTTCTTCTGAATGTTTTTCCATTTGCAGTTATTTCCACTTCATTTCCATTTCTATCAACCACTTCGTATTCAGTTACATCGAAATTTGTTGTCAGTTTATGTGGAAATATTACATTTTTCAGCAATACTTTATCTCCGACAGCTATATCCGATTCTTTCGCTTTCCGTGCTCTGTCTCTGTCTCCACTTTCTTATTTTTGTTTATTTATGCAGTCTAAATCTCTTGCTGAAGAGTCAATCATATCCTCAGTTATATCTTGAATACTAGGATATTTGTCTCGTATCACTCGGTTAAACATAAGTCCAGACGGAGGTGATCCAGTCGTACCATGAGGTGTTACATTGTACATTAAAATAAACTTTTGTATCTCTTGTTCATAGCTTCTTTTGTTGGCACTGGCAATCTTCAACCGTTTAACAAGAGACTTGTTCATATTCTCGACTTCTCCATTGGCTTGTGGCCAATATGGTGGCGTTGTGATATGTGTGATATTGTTTACTTTACAAAAGTTTTTAAATTCTAAACTAACGTATTGCCTCCCGTTGTCCGTTCTTAAAAATTTCGGAAAACCAAGTCTACAAAATATCTCTTCCATTGCTTTAATTATTTTTTCAGAGGTTATATTCCGCAAAAATACAACCTCTTGATAGCGAGAATAGTAGTCTATTAGAACTAGGACATATTCATTATTGGGGAGTGGACCTAATAAATCTGTCGCCACACACTGCCAGGGACCATTCGGAAATGCATACCTTTGCATTGGAGCGGGGTTAGATGGTTGAGAGACAAGCAAACAGTCGCGACAGTTTATAACAAAATTTTCCGCATCTCTGTCAATTAATGGCCACCAAACTTTTGCTCTTAGTCTGCGTTTCATGGCGGATTCTCCCGGATGACCCTCATGTGCCAATTGAAGTATCTTCTCTTGCACTGCCTTAGGTATTACAATACGTGTGCCTCTAAGGAGAATATTACCAATTGAGGAGAGTACAAAACGGAAGGGATAGTATTTACTGGATCTATCTGAATCCCACGAATCTCTATTAATGTGCTGTACGATGTTAGAGATTTCTTCATCTTTTGCACCGCTATTAGCTATGAGGGTGATTCCAACAGCCGATGGAATTGAAGTTGACACAATATGAAAAATGTTGTCCTCACTGTTTTGATCAAAAGAATTTGTCTCAGAGATTTTGCAAAGTTTAGACACAGAGTCTGCAATATTTTCCTTTCCTGCTCGATACATTATTTTAAATTTAAAAGACTGCGAACGCAAAAGCCATCGTTCAATTCGGGCCGGAGGTTTGGAGGTTGGTTTAAAAATTGCCTCAAGTGGTTTGTGGTCTGTCACTAGTTCAAATTCCAAACCTGCCAAATAATAATAAAATTTTTCCACTGACCAGACAAGCGCCAAACTCTCCTTTTCAGTCTGCGAATACCTTTTTTCTACTTCCGACAAACTCTTACTAGCAAATGAAATAATTTTTGGATTATTCTTTGCATCAAATTGTAATAAAACTGCTCCTAAAGCCACCGGGCTAGCGTCTGCTACAACTCGAGTCGGCCTCTTTGGATCAAAGTACGATAAATTTGGAATTTTAGACAGTTGTGTTTTAAGCTGCTGAAAAGCGTTGGCCTGCTCAGAACCCCATATAAATTTTGAGTCTGATTTTAGCAAAAACCAAATCAGGTATAAATTTTCCAACATACGTTATCAAACCCAAAAAACTTCTAACTTCCTCTTTAGTGCCTGGAGCACGGAAATATGAAATCCCTATAATTTTCTCTGGATCTACTGTGAAACCATGTTCCGAGAGAATATGGCCTAAAAAGTTCAATTTCTGGGTTTTCAGTACACATTTACTTTCATTAAGTGTAAGGCTATTCTCCTCAAAGACCTTGAAAACATTTTTGACAGCCTTGTCATGTTCATCCTCCGTGCGGCCGAATATAATCACATCATCTATATAGTTAAGACAATTTGTGCAAGTTGCTAATAGGCTTTCCATAGTGCGTTGAAATATTTCAGGTGCCGAGTTCACTCCAAACATCAGTCTCTTATACCTGAATAACCCCTTGTGTGTTATGAAGGTAGTAATTTCACGACTACTTTCATGTAGTTCAAGCTGGTGGAAAGCATTTTTAAGGTCGAGTCTAGAGAAGTATTTTGCTTTTCTTAATTTCGTCATGAACGAGTCAAAAGTAGGCAAAGGGTAGTTTTCTCTTAAAATGGCTTGATTTGCACGCCGCATGTCAATACATAGCCTTATATCACCATTGCCCTTAAATACTACCACAATTGGAGAAATCCAGGGACTTGGCCCACGGACTGATTCAATAATATCCATTCGAATGGCCTCCTCCAATTTTGCCGCTACCTTGTCTTCAATAGCAATTGGTATACGACGGAGTGGTTGCTGTACAGGCTTTACCAAAGTATTTATTGCTAATTTGACCTGAATATTTTTCATTTTGGGAAACGGTTTTACCTCTTCAATTTGATTCGCCAAGACGTAGCACCTTAAGTTTCGTTGAAGTTTCACGACCTAATAGTGACTGATTCCCGTTTTCGATTACATAAAACGTCGCATCAAACACGCAAATTACTTTGAGGATCTGATCTGATGCATATGCCTTAAATTGATTTGACGAACTTGAGCGAACATTCCACAATGTTGCTTTCTGATTTTTCAGCACCGTCCATGCACCCTCGCTTACTAAATTAAATCGCGAGCCAGAATCAATCACCATTAGGGTAATTTGCCCTCCAATGCAAACTTTTATCATCTCCTCATTTTCGCAGTTATCGTCAATTTTGAAGCAATCAAAGTCACGTAATGCATCACCATCATCCAAATTATCATAATTTTGAATACACCGTATTTTAGATCGTTTTGTGTTCCAACGCTTTCCCCCAGAAGCTTCATATTCACCAAATCTCCTTTTAACATTTTTAGTCTTGCACTTAATAGCAAAATGACCAATGAGGCAACATTTGTTACATTTAGCGTTCCGCGCTGGACAACTCAAGAAGTTGCCCATGTGGCCACCTCGACCGCACCTGTTGCATTCATTATCAAAATTTTGAAAAGAACGTGCTCCCGAAGAAATTTTTTTTACCCACTCCTCATTTACGCTTGACAGCATACTTTGCGAATTTTTATTTATTTGTTCATACACTTGACATGCTTCTATCACCTCACCAAGAGTTTGCTCTTTCTCTAACAACCTTTTCTTTTAATCAATGGAAGCCCACGAGTCAAGTATTTTATCTTTAAGACAAATTTCTTCTATTTCAACCTTCGTCGATCCGAAGTCACATTTTGCCACCTGCTGTCTTAACCGCAAAAGAAATTTATTAAAACACTCCCCATCAGTCGGCATAAGATTTCTATAAAGGTGCCTTTCAAAAGTTGAATTCCTTTTAGGAGAAAAATATTCATCTAGCTTTGCTACCAGAACTTCAAATACATCCACATTACTGTCCGGCTCAAATTCAACTAATGCTCCAGGAATGTTGTAAATAACTTCTTGCAGCTGTGGTCCTCCTAAATGAAGAAGCTTGTTCTTCTTTTTAATCGGAAGAACAATTTCCTCCGATGCCAGATATAATTTCAGCGATCTAAACCATTTCTCCCACTCCCCACGTATCATTGATTTCTCAATTACATCACAGAGAAATGGCTTGATGTCAGACATTATTATTTACCCACACAATTGAATGTGCCACCAATTCCACAATTTAATGTGCCGTCAATTTCACAATTTAATGTGCAATCAATTTCACAATTTAATGTGCCGATAACTTTACAATTTAATGTACAATCAATTCCACAATTTAATGCGCAGCCAATTCAATACGCTGTCAATTATATATTTTTCCCGATTAATCCTCGTCGCCAATGTAATACTCCGAAATAAAACAATATGACCACTTCTATGTAAGTATATACATCAATGTAATAATCTTCTTTATTGAATTCAAAGAAAACCAAATTTCATTTCATATTTTTACATTTTCCAAAACGCATTCTTAGATTTATATAAAAATGGTAAACGAAAGTAATAATATAATTATACCAAATTGTCTTATGTAAAAGCTACATGACATCTAGTTAGCATTGCCACAAGACTTTTCAACCTATGTTTATAATTTTGTCATAAATTGAAAAATAAAAAATAATAAAAAAATAAAATGTTTTATTGTTTTATGATATGTACAGGTAAACCTCCTACAACGTGGTGAATAGGTTCCTGAAAAGCTCCGCGTTATAGGAAATCGCGTTGTAGGAGACTCTAACTCCATAAAAAAATCAGAGTTTGGTTCCAAGTAAAAAAATTTTCAATAAAATATTGGAATTTGTATAGCAGGGATGGCGAACCTATGGCACGCGTGCCCAAAGTGGCACGCAGATAAATTTTTGGTGGCACGTATAATATTTTTCATTTTCATACATATGTACTGACTAATCTAAATGCATTTTTGATATTGAAAAAATTGTGAACTCAAATCAAATTTAACACATAAATTTTGATATTTAAAAACAAACTTCCAGATTTCTGGCGCCTTTATTCATAACGTTAAAATATAATTATATTATTTGCGTATGTAGTAGAGGTGAGCACAACCCAGTCAGCATTTTTGGTCAATTATGACTCTTTTTTGACTCCTCAGGGCGATTAAAGTAGTCACTTATGAGCACATTTATGAGTCGAAAATGAATGTTTTGTTGGGAGAAAAATGTACCCTTGCCGCGACTCCCCTGAACGAGTCATTTATGACTCCCCTGAACGAGTCATTTGTGACTCCCCTGAACGAGTCATTTGTGACTCCGCACACTAAACGAGTTTTACTTATCTTTTTATTATCTTTACAATAATAAAAATATTGTATTTTGTTTAAAAATGTAAAAAAACAAAAAAAAAATAAATTCATCAAGCTCAACTGAAAGAATCTTTTTTTATATGTATATTATGCGCCTTTTAATTATTCTGGTGGAATAGACTGGAAGGAGCGGTTTCTTGAAGATGAACTTCTTCTTATTTTTTTAAATTATAATTTAGAAATACCTTAAATTTTATTTTATAATTTTTGCCCTTTGCTGGGATTGAACCTTGGTCGTTTGAATTTGTGTGCGAGCGTCTAACCACTATGCCACGACATCACATTAATTGCTAACTCTTATTCTTTCAAATAAAATAAATCCCATTGTAACGAAATGCAGAAGAAAACAATAAAATACGACGCAAAATAACTATAAAAGCAGTCGTATTTCGAACGTCTGCACGATTATTTTATGATTCCGCACATTTAATCAGTTTTTGATCACCTAAGGGAGTCTTAAAAGACTCATTTTGGTGATTTATGAGCAAGCAATCTTCCAATTGCTGACAGGGAAGACGCTAAAATTGTACAGTATTGTATTTTTCTCATGAGCAAATACTGATTGTAGTTGCAAATATAAATAAGAGTAATGCAAAAACAGAGAACAAAAAACAAGAGCACACTAAAGCCATTGTACAATACAATATTTTAATATACAGTCAGTGTTGTCAGATTAGGGAATTTATCCCCAAATTATGGATTTTTTCTGAAATGGGGATACAAATATTCATTTGGGGATGGGGATTTTTTTGGTGATGAACGACAAGTTTTTGGCGATTTTTAAAATTTGTTCGCTTGCTTAATTATATATTATTAACACGTTGAAAGAATTTTAATAGAATTTTAATTTTCCAATCTTGCTTATAAACTTGCTTAAAACTCATACTTTCATATAAAATTTTCGCAATGTGTGCTCTTGGTTTGATTTATTTCCTCATATATATAATAACATCCCCATATTATTATGTTTCCGCCACCTTTTTTAATGGTTTTATTGCGGAGGAATTCAGTACTAGAGGGTCTTCTTACAACTAAATTACTTCTTTCGTAGATAAACAAACTAATTTTAGTTTCGTTTCCACTTATACTTTTGTTTTCCATAATATGGCACAGGAAATTTATTTAGAATTGAGTTAAAATAGATGCTGCATACTATACAAATATTTCAAACGATATCATGATGTCTTATGCTGAATATGAAATGGCACAGCGATCAGTAGTTCAACAAAATAACGACCCGAAACACACATCGAAGCGGGCAAGAGGTTGATCTGCACAATCTTCATATTTAAAATCTACATATCAAATATATCTTTTGCAATTTTAAACCGATTCCAGAATTTTAAAATAGAAATGGAAGGTAGACATCTTGAGATATAAACAAAATCATGACAATGGTGGTGTCTTAACTAAGGAACCTTTTTTTTGAGGAATTTATAAAAAAAATCTAAAAGTTTGTTTTTTTTTGGTTCACTTGAATAAAGGCACTTTAACTAACTTTAATTAAAAACAGTTTTTTGTTTTTTAAGTTATTATTACTTTATTTGCTTTATTAAAAAACTATTAGTAATGGGTACAACCCCCTTTGTTTTTAATAACTTTTAATATACGGCTTTTCATTGACAGATAAAGAGAATTGATGTAATCCAACGAAATTTCATTCCAAGCATCCTTAATGGCCTGAATTAGTGACTGCTTGTCATCAAATTGTCTACCTCCTTCATAGACCTTACGAGATAACCAACCCCACACATTTTCGATAATGTTTAGATCTGGCGAATAGGGTGGCCAGTCAAGATTATTAACATTTTGGCTTGCAATGTACTTCTTTAATACTCTGGCGTTGTGTATAGGGACATTATCCTGTTGCAATATCCAAGGTATTGGACCAAATAGTTTATAGAACTTCGGGAAAGCCGACTCCATTAACGTTCTATAGGTTGCACCAGTCATTTTTGCACTTTGAATTTCAAGATTGATGGTGCCATAGTACGTAATAGCACCCCACACCATAACGTCGCCCTCTCGGCTGTGATGTCGGTTCAAAAATCGCTTTTCTTTACGCAGGTCATGGAAATAATTGTTGTAGCCATCAGGCCCATCCAAATTAAACTTCTTTTCATCAGTAAATACAACGGTTTTCCAGGCATTTACATGGCCTCTTTGCTGCACATCCCATACCATGTAGTCTTTTGAGAATTGAAGACGCTTTTCCTTACGAGGACCATTAAATGGCAGCTTTTTTGTAATTTCTGGTTTTTAAGATCCTCACAGCTCTTAATAACTCTGCGTACTGATGACTTGCTCGCTTGCATTCCAGCTTGAGCTCTTATTTTTGACAAGGATAAGGCAGAATTAGAAGCAATTCTGATGATTTTTCTTTCCTCATAAGTAGATAAAGACAACAAAACCCTTCCTTTAAAATTTTTTCCATACCCCCCGGGGTCCTTGATGTAATTGTCGACAACTGTTGGGCTCCGTCTAATTTTTTTTAGCTATTGCGCGGTTAGAATATCCTTCAGAACGGTAAACATCGATTTTAGCCCTTTCCGATAGATTTAAAATTTTTTGTTTTGCCATTTTGACTCGTTAATCGACTAAGATGTAATAAATTGCAATAAACTAACGCTCCCAACAAAAAATCACCGCTTACTTTAAAAAGAATACAAAAACAACAAAGTGCCTTTATTCAAGTGAACCAAAAAAAAAAATACCACTTTTTTAGATTTTTTTATAAATTCCTCAAAAAAAGGTTCCTTAGTTAAGAAACCACCATTGTCATGATTTTGTTTATATCTCAAGATGTCTACCTTCCATTTCTATTTTAAAATTCTGGAATCGGTTAAAAATTGCAAAAGATACCGGCTCCTGAATATGGGATTTTTTGTGCCTTTAAATAAGTGAACCGGAGTGTATATACTTTGATTAATCTGTCAAGATAATTTTACTTTCTGGTTATATGGGGGAAATGGCAAAATATATAAAACCTCTATTCGCATTCACATTAACCCATTTGCTGCCAAGCCTAAATTATATGAAGTCATTCCCATTGCCATTTATATTTTTAGTGTTATTGTTTACCAAAACACTGTTAATTCTTGGTAAGTGCACATATATTATCATACATAATTATTTAAGGGGGGTTTAGACGGTAATACAAGTCGTACGACATGTCAAATTTTTGTGTAGAAGAGAATGAATAGTATCGTGTAAACTTGATATGTAATGAGAGCGTACGACATTGAGAGAAAATACGGATGAAAATTTGACAGTCGTACGGCTCTCTTTGTTTTTTAAAATTTTTTAAAAAACCATCACATTTCATTAGATCAGGGATGCATTTTTATGTTTTTGTTTGTTTATGTTAAATGTATTCACAATGCATGTAAATTTTGTGTGCATGTGTATGTGCATTTTATGTTTTCATTTTACTTTGTTTTGGTATTTTACCAACCGTGTAAACGCAAAAAATATCTGTCGTAATATTTTTACTCTCATATTTAAAATACGGATGGAATTCCATAATATTTTCTCTTTGATTTTACGTACGACTTGTATTACCGTCTAAACCCGCCTTTACAAGCATCACTTAGAAATTCACTATTGTCGATTACGAGTATACTCGTCCTTGATAGCGAATGGGTTAATCAAGCTCAGAAGTATATTAAATCAACGCACAATAGTACAAAAGATAGGTTTAATTTTATTAAAATTAATGCTTTTAACGGATATTTCCAACCATTTAAATTAATTAAATATTAAATTTCAAGGTCCCGGAAAATCAGTTGATGTAATATTCGATATTATTGAAGGTTTTGAGTCCAAATTAGTAATATTTAAACGCGATATTGACAACAATAATTTTAAGTATTTTCCTTTGTTGAAAGATCACCTTCAAAAATTTTCTATTCATGGAGTCTATGAAATTAATATAAATTTTTATAGCCAAGTTATAAGTGACATACAAGACAATTTTGTTACGAGATTTCAAGATTTCAAAAAATTTCAACCATTAATTAACTTTATTAAATATCCAGACAAGTTTGATTTGGAAACTACTAAAATAGATCAATTAGAATGGTTAAAGTTGGTGAATTTAGAAATGCAGTTGGCAGAGTTTCAATCAAGTTCTATTTGAAAGCAAAAATTTATAGATTATTTATTAATATTTTCGGCCAAAAAAGTTTGTATTTTAACTGTCCAATATTTATCTTCAAGCTACTTAGGCCCAAATTGTTTCATATAAATAAAACCAAGCTTATTTTATGTTTCCCGACGTTTCGTGAATTTTATGTCCACTTTATCAAGGGAGTCGTCTATTTAAATTCATAATATATATTTTTAATTGGAAATAGATAAATACTACATATAATATAAATACTTACATATAGTTTAGTTTACATATAAACACATTAATATTACACTGAAAACTTCTTAAACCGTGTAGGTTATACCTTCGCACAATACAAGAAAGTAAGCTTACAAAGTATCACAAATTGTTTTGTATCTAATACTACAGCTGTTGAAATGTTTACATTAATATACATATTCTTAAAACAAACAAATTAACTTCATAATACAACAATAATAAAGTTTCTGAGATGATAATTGCTTGTTCTATTTTATTGCCAGTTTATAATTAGCGCTCAAATTGTCTGTGTCCTCTCTGATATTCATAGTCCTATGTGTTTTTTGCTGTATTCTTAAGCTCTCTGTTATAAATCTCTTTTTTGTATTATTTATTTTGTCCAGTCTTCTTATATCTTCAAAGTTAGGTTTATGTTTTGTTTTTATAATATGTTGTGACAATGCTGTACTCTCTTTGTTTTTATTTATGTCTGATATACATATGTTCTTTTACTCTCGCCTCCAAAATTCTCTTAGTAGTTCCAATGTAAACAAGATCACAGTTGTTGTTATCATCTCCTTTACAAGGGATTTCGTAAACCACATTATTTTGTTGAAGAATTTTTATCGGTGTTTTTGTTTTTGTAAAAACAGCATTTAATGTTTTGTTGGATTTGTAGGCAAAATTAATGTTGTTATTGTCCAAAGTGTATCTTATATTTTTGTTGTCTGTGAGACCTGGTATATATTTAACACTACAGAACAGTTTGTTATTATTAGGGTGGTCCTGTTTATTGTTATCTGTGGTTTATATGTGTTAATTAGGGAGCGAATAATTCTCATGGGAAAGTCATTGTCGTATAATATATTGGTGATTTTTTCTATGTTCTGTCGATGAAGTTTTTTGTCACTAATAGCTAGAACTCTGTTTATAAAGTTTCTTGCCGTGTTCAAAATTTGTGATCTGGGTTGTGCAGAGTTAAAATTTATGATTCTACCTGATGATGATTCTTTTGCATACCAATTTAGTATTATTTTATTTCCTCTCCTATGCAATTTGGTATCTAGATATGCTATTTCACTATTGTTTTCCACTTCGCACGTGAACTGTATTTTTGGATGATACTTGTTTAGTGATGCTAAAATCTCATCTTTGTCGTCCTTGTCAATGATGGCCATTATATCATCTGCATATTTGACTAAATACTTAATATTTATATTTCTATTTTTCATTTCGGTTAATACTGTGTCCAGTAAACAATCTAATACAAAGTCGGCAATTGTTGGTGATAAAGGGTTTCCCATCGGCATGCCAAAAATTTGTCTATAAATTTGGTCATCATATATAAAGTAATTATTATCAATCAGACAAAATTTCAATATGTCAATAAATTTAGAGCGGGGAATCTTCGTCCTATTTTTGATATTTTCCCATTTATTCATTATATTGTCAATGGCCATGTGTACAGGGATGTTAGTAAATAGAGATATAACATCAAATGAGACCAGTATGTCATTGTCATCGAGTACAATACTTTCTATTTGATCTTTCAATTGGAGTGAGTTTTTAATATTATATTCTTCGAAACATAAACCTAACTTTGAAGATATAAGAATACTGGACAAAATAAATAATACAAAAAAGGGATTTATAACAGAGAGCTTAAGAATACAGCAAAAAATACATAGGACTATGAATATCAGAGAGGACACAGACAATTTGAGCGCTAATTATAAACTGGCAATAAAATAGAACAAGCAATTATCATCTCAGAAACTTTATTATTGTTGTATTATGAAGTTAATTTGTTTGTTTTAAGAATATATATATTAATGTAAACATTTCAACAGCTGTAGTATTAGATACAAAACAATTTGTGATACTTTGTAAGCTTACTTTCTTGTATTGTGCGAGGGTATAACCTACACGGTTTAAGAAGTTTTCAGTGTAATATTAATGTGTTTATATGTAAACTAAACTATATGTAAGTATTTATATTATATGTAGTATTTATCTATTTCCAATAAAATTTATCTATTAATAATAAAAAATCTGATGTACAAAACAGACTTATCGATGAATGTGGGGAGGCTTGTATTTCATTAAAATTATCAAACTATGGTTCGAATATTGATGTATTATCGAGAAATATTCAGCAACAAAAATCCCATTAAAACATATGTCAGCGTATTATAGAAATTAATCTATATACATATAATTTTTAAAATTCATGTATTTTCATTTAATAAAAATAATTTTTATTGGCACGCATGTATTTTCATTTTATAAAAATAATATTTATTGGCACGCAGTCAAAAAAAGGTTCGCCATCCCTGTTGTATAGTAAAAATATGTGCTAAATTTAGGGTGTTTTTTTATTGAGGTATAGAACTTTAAGTTGGCATCACTTTTTTAACTGGCGGCCATTTTGTCAGCTGTCAAGTGATTAATATTTAGTTTGGTTTGCCATTTCATCATGAACAGGTTGACAAAAGAACAACGCTTGCAAGTCGTGCAAATTTATTTCGAAAATAATGGTTCAGTCGCGAAGTTTACAGCGAGCTCCGTCCATTTTATGGTCGACATAATCGTCCATCAGAGCAATTAATTCGGTTAACCATGGATCGTTTTCGCACTACGTTTACTCTATGTGATAATACGCATCCGCAGAGACGTCGAACATTGCGCGCCGAAGAAACAATTGCCGCTGTAGAGCAAAGTTTTGAAGAGAACCCGAATGAATCGACAACATTCGTGGCGTTATTGCCAACATACGGCCCCATATGCTCGAATAAGTGGTTGAAAATTGGACCTGTAGAATTGGCTTTATTCGTGCTAGCCGCGGCGGCCACATGCCCGAAATCATATTTAAACATTAATGGCATAAAATTATCCTTCCAATAAAGCCAAATTGATGGACATTAAAACAATTTTCTTGTATTTTATTTTAATTCGAAGTTCTATACCTCTAAAAAAACACCCTGTATAATTTTGTGTGTATATTTTTTGAATCATAAGAACATATTATGTGATTTAATAACACTTCATTTATTTAAACAAAAACAAAATAAAATAAAATTTCAATTCTACGTAAAATATTCAAGTTGAAAGATTTAATAAATTAAAGCCAAAATAGTACGATAACTGTGTACTCCTCCTCATCATTTAGTATGATTCATTTCGAACGTTTTGTTCGAACTAGTTGAAAATCTGAGCTTAATCAACTATCAGATTCGGGCATCCTTTCGATGATTTTTATAAATTTCTTGATAGGGAACTAAATTGTTTAGAAGATTTCGTTTAAATATTTCTGCTCTGTAATTTAAGGGGTCGTTCTCCAAAATGTATTCTTCCAACTTACTTATTAATCTTAAAATAATTTTATCAAAACTCTTTTACGAAAAAACAATAACTGTTTTACAAATTTTTTTATAATTTAACAGGAATTAGACTGAATATTTTTTCGCAATTTTTTACACTCTGCTTGCTTGCTTTTATTTGCTTTTATTTGCAATGCCGACAACAAACTAACAAAAAAATTATTACATCAAATGAAAGTAGCATAAATCGAAGTACATATGGACAAAATGAAAAAAAAATTTATTTAGGCAAGAAAACCTTTTCAAATTAAAATAGTAAATAGTTAAAAAAATTTTCGTAAAAATCGCGTTGTAAGAAAATGTCCGCATTTTGGGAACCGCGTTATAGGAAACCGCGTTGTGAGAGGTTTACCTGTATATGCCTTTAAAACGACCATTTGAATCCCCATAATATTTTATTTTAAGATGTTCATCTAAAGGTTTAATTCTATATAAGTATATAATTTACAAAAGAAAGAAAAGAAATAAAAGAAGTAAAAAAGACACAAAATTTAATTATTAACTTATAGGATATTGTATTCGATTGCTGTAAATCATATGAGAAGAGTTTCTTAGTCTTGAAGCAAATATTCCTTATCCTTTTTTTGAAAATTTAAATTCTTTGTATGTTTTTAATGTCTTGAGGGATATTATTAAATTCCATACTATGCATTCCATACTATCAATGCGTTGCTTCGTAATTTCTAACCGACATCTTGCTATCATAAAATTTATATTATTTCTGGTATTGAATATCGTTTGATTTCTATGAAATGAAATTGTATGGTTGACTTAAAAACATAAATAATTAAATTAAATTATTATAAATAATCTAGTTGAAATAATGGTGAGACAAAATTACATAAAAAATTTATGGCCTAAAAATAGTTAAAGAAAAAGTGTCCTCTTTCACACAAACTGGCAACGCTGCACTTATTAAAAAGAAAAACACAAGAAAACGAACGCTGCGATTGTACGAAAAAGACGTGTATACCAAAAAGCGAAACAAAATATGAAAGGAAATGCCAAATAACCAACTGCAAAGAACAAAGAAAAAAACGAATGAAGGAATATAAAGAATCGCAGAGAAGGGTTAATTATTTTTCCTCTTTTATTCCCCTCACCGTAAACGTCTACAAGCTCAAAAGTTGCCAAACTTTTCTCTCCGAGAGTGGGTACACATTTAGAAGATTTGTTAAACGTTGGATGACAGCTAGAAGAATATTTGTAAAGGCGGGTTTAAAGAGTAATACTTTACGTACGTAAAATCTAAGAGAAAACATTAAGAAATTCCATCCATATTTTAAAAATGAGAGTAGAAATCTTACAACAGATTTTTTTACGTTTACATGGTTGGTAAAATACTAAGACAAAATTTACATGCATTGTGAATACATTTAACATTAACAAAATAATATAAAAATGCATCCTTGATCTAATGAAATGTGATGGTTTTTCTTAAAAAAACAAAGAGAGCCTTACGACTGTCAAATTGTCATTCGTATTTTCTCTCAATGTCGTACAACCTCATTACATATCAAGTTTACACAATACTATTCATTCTCTTCTACATACAAATTTGACGTGTCGTACGACTTGTATTACAGTCTAAAGCAGTGGTCTTCACAAAGAGAGTCACACAAAAATACACTGAGAGATGAGTTTGGTTTCTTCATTTGTGTTGTTTTTCACGACTTGTTGCGGGCACTTTTTTTCCCTAAATGGCAGAAGATATAATATTACGACCCCGAGTCCCTTTGGGAACAACTCTAATGAGGGAGGAGCGTCTGTGGCAGATATTTTAAGGCTACAGAACCATCTCGAGTCCCCCAGTGCCATTAAATTCATATGCATACAAGATATGTATGTATGCTGTATGTGCACATTTGTTTAAGTTGCATGTTGGTTTAACCTGTAATAGAAAGTTTAGATAAATACCCACTGTTTAATAATTGGGACAATACTTATATTTACCCATATCCTCGGAAGCCAATGATCACGCTTTTAAATTATCCATAGAGAACCTGAAAATAAAATAAAGAAGAAAAAAAGGCAATATTGCTTAAACTCACCTCCATTCATTGAATTGTCCGGGTATAATAAATTTATAAATTTTATTGCCATGATATGCAGATGAGAGTGAGGGAGATAATTATATATTTTTAACAAAGTAAGGGATGCTTATTATCGTAGGTAAAGTGTTGCAGTCTAATTCATTGATAAAATTAATAGATTGAAAATAGCGTTTTTTTGTTTGTTGTTTTATTATTTTGCGTAAATTTTTGTTTTGCGTAAAATATTTGTGTTGTTATTGTACGTTAATTTTTTTTTTGCAAAGATTATGAGTTGAGAAAATTTCCTACTGAAAATTATGATAGCCTGGTAATGCATAGAGAAGCGGATATAGAAGAATCGAAACTGAAATAAGGAAAAGGGAGAGGAAAATAGGCAAAAGGGGAATTAAGCTGATCTTGGAAAGATTAAAAAGTGCGCCAATTTTGAAAATGTAAAAAAAAGATGGTGGTAAGATTTTTAAAAGGAGATAAGAGATTGGAAGTTTAGATATATAGACCGTTAAAAATGATAGCAGAATGTAGAAAAATTTTTAAGTGAGCTGTTAGTTGTGTTTAACCAAATAATTGGTGCGCACGCGTAGTGAAGAAAAAAAAAGACAGAAGAAAAAGAGAAAAGATAACGTGAAGAAGTGATAGTTGAAAATATTATCCGAGGAGTCCGGTAAATTTACGTGGACTAAATTTTGTATTGTATTGAGAGACAGGATCAAATAAAAATAACTCCTACGTAAGTGTTTTTAAAATTAGTTAAAGAGATGATAAAGGAAGAATATAATATTTGTGTACTGTATATATATATGTAGCTGGTTGATCCTGAATCCATCCTTGGGATATATATCTAGAAAGTGTGCCACACGGAAACAGAGGAGGTAAAAAAATAACACGAGGATAATACAAAAAGGGATAAATACCAGGTAGGACGTAATAGTCTTTTCCTTTATTTATATATATAAACACAACTGAATGGCGCATTAAATATTAAAAATTTAAAAGAAATTGTGAAATAAGTAAATTAAATTAAGACAATAACCCCTCCTCGCTGATTAGAAAGAGTCTAGAAAAGGGAGAATCATTTAGAAACAGAAAAGTAAAGGTGTATGCTGAAAATCTTAGATTTTATAATTAGAAGAAAAAAATTGAAAAAAAAGAGAGAAAAGGAGATATAATTTCTCGGTACTCAATATTTTGTTGTTGAACGATATAACATACAAGTAGATCAATTTACTTTATTGTGATTAGATATTTTATTATATATATATATTTTATTTTATATTTATTAATTCTTAAGATAGTTTATAAGCAGTTTTTTTTTTGTATATTTGTTGTATGGGCATAATTCAATTAAAATAGGAAATAACAATAATAGCTGATTAAAGGCCGGGTCTAAAAAAATAAGAAAAAAAATATAGAAATTAAGTATATATACATATATATATCTCATATTTGACTTTCCTGAGCAAGTGTCTATTTTGTTTTAGTAGAAGGCTAGAATAAATGCTAGTGAGTGGAAAAGTACACCATTCAGGGAGCTCCTTTAATTGGTTAGATTCTGCTTTTTTTTTAAAACCCAATAGATTTTGAGAGATTTGAAGCCTGGGAAGAAAGTATAATTAGATATATATACATATATAAAAGAAAAAAAAGAAAATCCTAGAGGAAAAGGAAATACTTACCTAAATTAAAATTTTAACCCAATTTTTTTGGTAACGGCCTGTAAAATATTCCTATATAGATTCATTTATTGTACTTACCTTTAAATTTTGTTTGTATTTTATCTATATTTTAATTGTAAATTTAATTTCAAGATTAATTTTAAGCCTAAATATATGCTACATTTTATTTGTTTAAAAATCTAATAAATTATGTTCAAATTTAGTGTTATATGCAAATGAAAATGTTGAGTGGTTATTAATAACATAAAGGCAGTGGCAGACAGGTAAGTGAGTGCATTAACAGGTGGAATATGGGTCACTGGTTCAACGTGGACAGGTATCCTTCAGTGACAAGGTTGGGAGGGCATTCCGGAGGATTACATTTGTCTCCGATGCGAGTGAATTCATGTAGCCCCGTAGAATTTATAGTTTCAGTATATGTATATTTTTTTTCTGTAAAGTAGCTTCGTTTTTTTTTTTTGTTTTGAATAGCATTTCATTTTTTTATGTTCGGATACGCGGATGGCGGGAAGGGTTGGAACCACCTTGAGAACCAAAAATGAGCTAGATCGGAACCTCGTCAGCCCAACCGGTCCGTAACGTGAAGAAAAACAGCATGCAGTACGACCGAAGCAGGCAACAATAGCCCACTAGATATTATGAAATAGCCCAGAGAGACAACCAATGGATGTGGACTTGGTCTTCCTATAGCCGCCTGCTGAATTATTGCAATAGTGTGTTGTATAGGAGCAGAAGTCGATGATATTGGATGATATCATTGGATGGAACAGTCATAGCTTAGGGAGTAGAATGTATGTCCCTAATTGTATGATTTGTTTTCTGATGTACATTATATCACTTTTTATTTTTGTTAGTAGAATCTGTTTTATTGTCAGTATGGATTTGTCAGGTATCTGATAGCCTCTCGTTTTTCATGTTGAATACGAGGTTAGTTGTATTAGGTATCTACGATTGGGGCGTTGTCTCACCTTCCACCCGAATTGAGGTGTTAGTCCGCTTCACCATACTCATGATGAAATAGGTTTCCGTTTTGTTTTGCTTGATTTGAGACTACATGGAGGAATTCAGAAAGATGTTTCCACTGTTATGCACTCATCCGTCTACCATTGCCTTGCGTACGAATCTGTAATCGAAATAAGTGTTGAAAATTACTTGTTTATTGTTTTTTTTGTTTACCTATAGCGTATACATATATATATTTTTTTCTCTCATACAGCATATTATTTTTGTATTTAGTTATTTAATTTGTTCTGTTTTAATTATTTATTTTATTATATTTATTTATTTATTTTATTTATTCATTTTATATTTTATTTTTTTTTTTATGTATTTTTATTCTGTGAGAAGGAAAATTCGTTTATAAGCGTTTAGGAATTTATATTGGGAGCAAAGATATAGGAAAACAGGAAGCGAAATTTGTTTTGTTGTAAATGTAAATATTCGAACGTTTTGGTAACCACTTTTAACAGAATAAGGCTATAAGTAATTGTTTATTATTATTTGCTTTATATGTTTGGAGATTTTGGATTGATTATTATATTATTATTATATTTAGGATTAATTATTATATTATTATTATATTTAGGATTAATTATTATTAAATTTATTTATTATTCATATAGATTATAATAATCAATTGTTCACAAATTAATTTTTTTTTGCGTCTGATCATATTATAACGTACTCAGGTGTTAGTTGAATTTAGATATAAGTATATATATATATATATATTTTTTTTTAAATTTTTTTACTAGTTATTGTGTCCCTATCATTATATCAGGTTTAGAATTTTGGTTATTTTGTTTCGCAGGATTGTTTCGAATTCACGAGAGGCTGTGTTTTAGGTTTTAATTTGAATATTGTCTTCATTCTTCGTGAGTTCTATAGGTTTGTTTTTAACGGATATTTTACCTCGGTACAGTGAATTACTGTCAATTAGTGGGTGGGTAAATAGTATGAACGAGAAGCCACCGAACACCAGATATAGAAAAAGAAATAGGCAGGTTCAATTTGATCTGAATCGATCTTCCCCACATATCTTACACAAAATACATAAACCGAATACACCAAAATCGGGTGCAAAGCACAACAACGGAGAAATGACTGAGGAAAAATTAAGTTCAGATGGAATTAGTGATTTATCCCAAACGATAATTGCGGGCGGTTCCCAGGCTCAGCAGAAAGTCAATATTATTTCTGTTGACAGGTTAGCACAGGGTACTAGTAAACAAGCGACTAGGACAAATAGCCAGGAGAATATTCAGGACAATATTAAAAGATTAGTAGAACAGGGCGTTAGCTCGTATATGGCAGATATTAAGAAAACCATGGCTGATTTGGCAACAACTGTAAGCAGATTAAGTTTGATGGTACAATCGACGCAGCAAGAAAATCGAAAATTAATAGAAGCTAATCTAAATGAACAAAAAGCGAATAAGAATGCGTATCAACCGATGGATATATCTGGTATACAACCTCCATCCAGTCATTCATCAAGAGATTCATCTGTAAGCAGTCTCGACCAAATAAGTTACAATCGTCCACGTATAGATAAATGGGGGCTGGAGTTTGATGGCAACAGCAGTAAACTGACAGTTGAAGATTTTGTTTTCCGGCTGGAGCGTCTACAAGCTCAATACGGCGTCTCTTGGAAGGAGGTATTAGACAACTTTCATCTTTTAGTAAAAGGCGCCGCTGAAAAGTGGTACTGGTTGTTTATCCAAACAAACTATGTATCAGAATGGTCAACCTTAAAGTCCGCATTGCTGAAACAATACCAGGCAGCTAGATCAAGCTTTGAGCTCATGAGGGATATGGTTGAGAGGAAGCAAATGCCAGGTGAATCTATTGACGGTTTTTTCTTTGCGATGAGCCAGCTTAGATCCAGATTAAATATTTCGATGCCAGAAAAACAAATGATAAAATTGTTAAAAAAGAACCTAAGGGAAAGCGTTGGTAGAATTGTGTACCCCATAACAGTTGCATCTGTAGAAGAACTCAGAATCACATGTTTGGATGCTGAAAAAACTTTTCTAAAAAAAGATATAAGGCCACAGCCAATGTTGAGTAGTCGATATCCAAGACACGTTAACGAACTGAGTGAAGAGCCCACATTAGACATCGATTGTGAAGAAGTTGCAGCAATAAGGGCCAATAACGACAACAACATGACTGCAAAGACATCGTTAATTTGCTGGAATTGTGGTCAGAATGGTCATGTCTTTATGGATTGTCCGTCCGAACAGAGGACAATTTTCTGTTTTCGATGTGGTAAGCCCGACGTGAAGGCTCCTAATTGTGATACTTGTAGAAACCGAAATTTTTCCAGGGGCGAGGGAAGAGCGGGGAACCTTCGGTCAACTCAGAACCCGCAAAATCGAACACAGGAGTATGCAAAACAATAAAATTAATTACAGCAACAAAAAATTTTAATAAAATGATACCTCAGTTAAGACATCTTTATACCTTAGAAGAGCGAATAAAAAATTACGAAAACACTAGGAATAAAATATTTGGTTCTGACATCAACAACCAACGTCCAGTATTATCTAAAAGGATAAAAAGATTGAGGGGGAAATTTGTTGAAAGAAAACGCAGTAGAAGACTTGCAATAGAGGCAATAAAATCTGCTGATAGAAGTAAAAATGATCCTAGACCATATGCCAATTTCACTATTAATAATAATCAAATAAAAGGCCTTCTTGACACTGGTGCAGCAGTGAGTGTATTAGGAAAAGGGTGTAGGGAATTGGTGGAAAAACTCGATGTCTCAATAAGCCCTATATATTCAGTAATTTCTACGGCAAGTGGCCATAAGCACAGATTATTGGGGAAAATAATAGTAGATGTAGAATATCAGGGCAAGGTGGCTAAAATCCTTTTTTACCTATGTCCTGACTTGGAACAATCCGCATATTTAGGCATCGATTTTTGGAAATCTTTTCAACTCGCGCCGGAGATAATCGGTGTGGCAGAGATGAATATGGAAAAAATTTTGGAGACTCAAAAATCTGAAAATCCTATATCTGATCCCCATAACCTAAGTGAACAGCAAAGAAAACAATTAAATGAGGTAATTGAAATGTTTCCAGCGTTTGAGAAACAAGGTTTGGGGTGTACATCTCTCGAGAAACATCGTATTACATTGGTAGAAGGAGCTGAACCTGTGAAGGATAAATATTATCCGATATCACCAGCGGTGGAACAGATTGTGTACGAAGAAATTGATAATATGTTAAAATTAAATGTCATAGAGGAAAGCGAAAGTCCGTGGTGTAATCGAACAACGGTGGTCAGAAAACCTGGCAAGAATAGGTTTTGTTTGGATGCGAGAAAATTAAATAAGCTCACCGTAAAGGATGCGTATCCACTACAGAACATTGAGGGAATACTCAGTAGAATAGACGAAACGTATTATATAAATAGTGTTGACCTCAAATACGCCTTTTGGCAAATTGAGCTTGAGGAAGAGAGTAAACCTTGTACAGCTTTTACGGTAGCGGGTCGACCATTATACCAATTCCGCGTTATGCCATTCGGCCTTTGTAACGCCGCACAGAGGCTCTGTCGTCTTATGGATAAGGTTATCCCACAAAGGCTCAAAGAAAATGTGTTCGTTTACCTCGACGACTTATTGGTGATTTCAGACACCTTTGATAAACATCTTGATCTATTAAAAGACGTCGCTCATTGTTTAAAAGCCTCAAATTTGACAATTGGTTTGAAGAAGTCAAAATTTTGTTTTAAGGAACTCAAATACCTAGGATTTGTCATTGGTTCTGGAATATTGAAAACCGACCCTGAAAAGGTTAAGGCTATAAAAGAAATAAGGTTACCAAAATCACCAAGAGAAGTCCGAATTTTTCTGGGTACTGCAGGATGGTATCGCCGTTTTATTAAAAACTTCTCCACCATATCATCCATCCCCTTTGACAGATACTTTAAAAAAGAGCGCTAAATTCACGATGACACCTGAAGCTATAGCAGCATTCGAAACTCTGAAAAAGGCTTTAATATCAGCCCCAGTCTTACGGCACGCAGACTTTAGCAAAAGATTTTATATACAGTGTGACGCGTGTGAATATGGAATCGGAGCTGTCCTGTACCAGTTAAATGATAATAAGGAAGAACATCCTATAGCATTCTATTCTCAGAAGCTGAACTCATGTCAAAGAAACTACAGCGTAACAGAAAAAGAGTGCTTAGCAGCGGTGATGGCGGTCAAGAAGTTTCGACCATACGTCGAAATGATGCCTTTTACTATCGTGACCGATCACGCGAGCCTAAAGTGGCTGATGACACTGAAAGATCTCACTGGCAGACTAGCTCGTTTGTCCTTACAACTACAGGCCTTTGACTTTGAGATTATGCATAGGAAGGGCTCAGAAAATATAGTTGCAGATATGTTGTCGCGCCTACCACAGGATGATACGAATGTTGAGGAGATTAATTTAGAAGATTTATTAGGCTTTGAAACAACAGAGTTCCAGAGTGAAGAGTATCAAGCACTGATAGAGCATATTGAGAAAAACAAAGATAGACTTCCAGATTTGAAAGTAGACGACGGCTTGGTTTTCAAAAGGTTAGGTTTTGAACGCGATGAAGGCTTAGAATGTAAATGGAAGCTGTGGATACCACCGAATATCACACAACCGCTCATAGAAAAAGCGCATATCCATGTAACAACAGCTCATGGTGGAATAAATAAAACATTAGAAAGGCTAAAAAGGTATTTTTACTGGCCAAAGATGACACTGGGAGTTAAAACTTTTATCCGTAATTGCCAGACGTGTAAGGAAACTAAGGCAACAAATCAAAATCTTCGACCAGAAATAGGAGCTCAAGTAATAACGGAGAGACCATTTCAAAAGCTCTATATTGATTTTATGGGTAAATACCCGAGATCGAAAAATGGAAACAGTTATATATTTGTGGTGGTCGATCACTTTACGAAGTTCACCTTCTTAAAGGCTATGAAAGAAGCTTCCACCCGAAATGTAATAGAATTCCTAGTCCATGAGATCTTCCACAAATTCGGTGTGCCTGAAATTATACACAGCGATAACGGAGCCCAATTCATCTCAAAACAATTTGAAAATTTAATGCAGGCGTACAAAATACAACACCTAAAAACAGCCGTATACTCGCCACAAAGTAATGCGAGCGAAAGAGTGAACCAGTCGGTACTAGCGGCAATAAGAGCTTATTTAAAAGAAGATCATCGAGATTGGGATCTATACCTTTCCGAGATAGAATGCGCTTTAAGAACAGCGGTACACTCAGCAACAGGATTCACTCCATTCTTTGCACTTTTTGGATTCCATATGTATACTAGTGGAGCAGAATATAAATTGGGTAGAAAACTACAATCCCTAACGGACCACCAGATAACGAGTCTAGAAAGAGCTGATAAATTAGAAACAATACGACAGCAAATACAGGATAACATGCGAAAAGCCTATGAGCAAAGTGCAGTGAGATACAATAAAAGAGCAAGAAAGGTTACATTCATACCGGGTCAAGAGGTGTATCGTCGCAACATGATACTGAGTGACTTTTCCAAAAATCGAATCTCAAAATTTTGTAGGAAATTTTTGAAATGTAGAATAGTTCGTCCTGTTGGTAACAACATGTACGAATTGGAGACTGTACAAGGGAAACCATTAGGCATTTACCATATGAAGGATATAAAGGTTTAGACAGGTAACTCATGTACATGCGAACTGATTCTATGATATGGTATTTGGGCCATAATATGCAGTGAAACTCAACAATATACGTGTAGAACCCTCTTTTTATTTTTAGGCTATAGGATGATAATTTTTACTTTACTGTGATACTAGCTTTTACTTTACTTCGATATTAATTTTACCCTACTGTGATGATAATTTTTACTTTACTGTGATACTAGCTTTTACTTTACTTCGATACTAATTTTACCCTACTGTGATAATAATTTTTACTATACTGTGATACATTAACCATACTGTGATCTTATATTTGCTTACCTTAGAATCCCATTTGAAATGACGAATATGATGGCTCAGGATAATAGGATATGTGTTGTTGATTTACATCTGTGATATTTTCTAGAGGTGACGTCCCTTGCATGTTTTTTTTTAGAGTATAAGTTTTCGGTTAGTGCGACAGGATCCCATTGTGTCGATGGATCCGTTAATCTGGAATTGAAGGGTCACAAAGTAAATATTAGCACACACAGATAGATTTACTAATACTTCCCGTGATCTGGAGTGTAATTCTACATCGGATATCACCGAGTTTTTTTTGTTGTTAAAAAATGTCTGGTGATATCGGGCGACGGGGGCGACTCTTCTAAAGGGGAAATGTTGATGGAGGTGTAGTTCCGCTTTATTTTGATGTTTTGACGCGTTCGTGCAACTAGATTTTATTTTGAATGACATTTTGTTTTGTTTGATTATCATAGGATTAATTAATTGCCTCAAAATTAATAATTTTGTGGGCGTTCGTTCTAATATGTATGTGTATGTATTTTGTTTGCATCAGTGGATGCTCTACTGTTAGACAGTAATGAGATTTTTTGTTTGCGGACAGCCTCTACGATGTTTTTCTCCAGTTAGAAAAATTTCGGCAGAGCAAAGTTGCTTTCCTGATCCCACTGATGTAGCATTCGACCGGATTGATGAGGAGGTAGGCGAGCTTCATGGATGATGGGGGAAAGGCAATATAGGTTTAGAGCATGAATAGAAGCAGTATAATAGAGGTTTGCCCAGTTCGGGCCCGGCTTAAGAAAGGGTAAAGCATGAGACTCTTGATCTCAGGGTGTGAGAGTTCCCCACGTTGGGCTATATAATGAGTGCACCCGCACACCGTCCCCCTTTTTTCTGACTGTGGAGCCGGAGTTTTGTTGCGGACACTTTTTTTTCCCTAAATGGCAGAAGATATAATATTACGACCCCGAGTCCCTTTGGGAACAACTCTAATGAGGGAGGAGCGTCTGTGGCAGATATTTTAAAGCTACAGAACCATCTCGAGTCCCCCAGTGCCATTAAATTCATATGCATACAAGATATGTATGTATGCTGTATGTGCACATTTGTTTAAGTTGCATGTTGGTTTAACCTGTAATAGAAAGTTTAGATAAATACCCACTGTTTAATAATTGGGACAATACTTATATTTACCCATATCCTCGGAAGCCAATGATCACGCTTTTAAATTATCCATAGAGAACCTGAAAATAAAATAAAGAAGAAAAAAAGGCAATATTGCTTAAACTCACCTCCATTCATTGAATTGTCCGGGTATAATAAATTTATAAATTTTATTGCCATGATATGCAGATGAGAGTGAGGGAGATAATTATATATTTTTAACAAAGTAAGGGATGCTTATTATCGTAGGTAAAGTGTTGCAGTCTAATTCATTGATAAAATTAATAGATTGAAAATAGCGTTTTTTTGTTTGTTGTTTTATTATTTTGCGTAAATTTTTGTTTTGCGTAAAATATTTGTGTTGTTATTGTACGTTAATTTTTTTTTGCAAAGATTATGAGTTGAGAAAATTTCCTACTGAAAATTATGATAGCCTGGTAATGCATAGAGAAGCGGATATAGAAGAATCGAAACTGAAATAAGGAAAAGGGAGAGGAAAATAGGCAAAAGGGGAATTAAGCTGATCTTGGAAAGATTAAAAAGTGCGCCAATTTTGAAAATGTAAAAAAAAGATGGTGGTAAGATTTTTAAAAGGAGATAAGAGATTGGAAGTTTAGATATATAGACCGTTAAAAATGATAGCAGAATGTAGAAAAATTTTTAAGTGAGCTGTTAGTTGTGTTTAAGCAAATAATTGGTGCGCACGCGTAGTGAAGAAAAAAAAAGACAGAAGAAAAAGAGAAAAGATAACGTGAAGAAGTGATAGTTGAAAATATTATCCGAGGAGTCCGGTAAATTTACGTGGACTAAATTTTGTATTGTATTGAGAGACAGGATCAAATAAAAATAACTCCTACGTAAGTGTTTTTAAAATTAGTTAAAGAGATGATAAAGGAAGAATATAATATTTGTGTACTGTATATATATATGTAGCTGGTTGATCCTGAATCCATCCTTGGGATATATATCTAGAAAGTGTGCCACACGGAAACAGAGGAGGTAAAAAAATAACACGAGGATAATACAAAAAGGGATAAATACCAGGTAGGACGTAATAGTCTTTTCCTTTATTTATATATATAAACACAACTGAATGGCGCATTAAATATTAAAAATTTAAAAGAAATTGTGAAATAAGTAAATTAAATTAAGACAATAACCCCTCCTCGCTGATTAGAAAGAGTCTAGAAAAGGGAGAATCATTTAGAAACAGAAAAGTAAAGGTGTATGCTGAAAATCTTAGATTTTATAATTAGAAGAAAAAAATTGAAAAAAAAAGAGAGAAAAGGAGATATAATTTCTCGGTACTCAATATTTTGTTGTTGAACGATATAACATACAAGTAGATCAATTTACTTTATTGTGATTAGATATTTTATTATATATATATTTTATTTTATATTTATTAATTCTTAAGATAGTTTATAAGCAGTTTTTTTTTTGTATATTTGTTGTATGGGCATAATTCAATTAAAATAGGAAATAACAATAATAGCTGATTAAAGGCCGGGTCTAAAAAAATAAGAAAAAAAATATAGAAATTAAGTATATATACATATATATATCTCATATTTGACTTTCCTGAGCAAGTGTCTATTTTGTTTTAGTAGAAGGCTAGAATAAATGCTAGTGAGTGGAAAAGTACACCATTCAGGGAGCTCCTTTAATTGGTTAGATTCTGCTTTTTTTTAAAACCCAATAGATTTTGAGAGATTTGAAGCCTGGGAAGAAAGTATAATTAGATATATATACATATATAAAAGAAAAAAAAAAGAAAATCCTAGAGGAAAAGGAAATACTTACCTAAATTAAAATTTTAACCCAATTTTTTTGGTAACGGCCTGTAAAATATTCCTATATAGATTCATTTATTGTACTTACCTTTAAATTTTGTTTGTATTTTATCTATATTTTAATTGTAAATTTAATTTCAAGATTAATTTTAAGCCTAAATATATGCTACATTTTATTTGTTTAAAAATCTAATAAATTATGTTCAAATTTAGTGTTATATGCAAATGAAAATGTTGAGTGGTTATTAATAACATAAAGGCAGTGGCAGACAGGTAAGTGAGTGCATTAACAGGTGGAATATGGGTCACTGGTTCAACGTGGACAGGTATCCTTCAGTGACAAGGTTGGGAGGGCATTCCGGAGGATTACATTTGTCTCCGATGCGAGTGAATTCATGTAGCCCCGTAGAATTTATAGTTTCAGTATATGTATATTTTTTTTCTGTAAAGTAGCTTCGTTTTTTTTTTTGTTTTGAATAGCATTTCATTTTTTTATGTTCGGATACGCGGATGGCGGGAAGGGTTGGAACCACCTTGAGAACCAAAAATGAGCTAGATCGGAACCTCGTCAGCCCAACCGGTCCGTAACAGACTTGAATAAAATAAGTGCAAATTTTCGTTTCAAAAACCATTAATTTTAAAATTTAAACTAATTTATTAAAATTATTCATGAAATAAATTGTTTGTAAATGCTATTAACAAATTGAAATGTAGTTAAAAGAAATATAAACATTAATAAGTTTATGTTGCTTATTATCATAACTTCTCAGTGTCTGACAAACAAATTTAGCTCTCTTGAGAACTAATAAAGCATAAACACATAAGCAATTTTTGTCTCATGCACATGTTTTTGTAATAATTGTGGTTGTCGTTTTGCATGATGAAAACAAACCGAATGGATTTCTTTTTATGAAAGATTTTTAACATTGCAAATTGTTTTATAATTAATTAAGTTTTTCATAGAAAAATAAAATAAAAACTGGTTTGCAGGAATTCTAAAAGTGATATCTGTTAATAAAGTACAATACATTAAATTTAAAACTAAGATAATAAGAATTAACGATACAGGTAGTTTTGGTATATTTCAAGAAGCTGTTTGCCAGAATTTTTGTTGAATTAAGTAACCCTGGTTGTAATATTCACGAAGAGAGTAAGAAAAACTAAAAAAAATATCCGAACAATTTCGTTACCTGAGTAATATGGGTGAAGACCACTGGTCTAAAGGCCTATTTAGCCAAACGTAAACGTAAACCCGTAGATGTAGTCGTGTCAGCTGATCGTTTTTGTTATATGAAAAGCTATACAAGTGGTTACTTGAGCGTAGAGTAATGTAAACGTATCGTAGCAACCTATTGAAAATAGAATTCTACGTTACTTTACGTGACATTTGCCAAGCAGTGTTGGGCTGTTTGTAATTGGAACAATATGGGGGTAATTTTACTCTTTATTTTTTTGGTACGTAGTCGCCGTGGTCTAGTGGTTAGTGTGTTGGCTTACTAAGACGATAGTGCCG
This sequence comes from Metopia argyrocephala, assembly GCA_963576795.1. Lineage (NCBI taxonomy): Eukaryota > Metazoa > Arthropoda > Insecta > Diptera > Sarcophagidae > Metopia > Metopia argyrocephala. The sequence goes on along the minus strand of OY756209.1, from coordinate 89,556,635 downwards.
GGTTCAAATCTCAGCACCGACATCTTGAAATAAGATATATGAAAAAAATATTTCTTTCGGCGACTACCTCTCAGCAGTCTTCTGGCAAAAGCTCTGAGAGTAATTAATTGCCATGAAAGAGCTTCTCAAGTCTGTCGTTCGGAGTCGACATTAAACTGTAGGTCCCGGTACTCATGGATAGAAATTTACACACACAACATGAGTGCTGCGAGAAGCTAGGCTGTAATCCTGACACAGGGTTGTAAAGGCCAGTTATGTATGTATGTATTTTTTTTGGTACTTACATTTTTTGGTACGTACGTAAATATAGTGTTTCAACATATATATATAACATATACGTAAAATATATATAAAATACATAATATATATGTACCTACAACCACAAAACATTGTAGTAATATATGTACATATGTAAGTGGAAAACCAGAATTATAATTTAATTGCATTTAAAAGTTATTCTATTATTCTGGTTTTTCGACTTTTTTAATTAAATACTAATAACTATCCAAGCCAAGGATACTTTTTAATACTAGTATCTTTATTTTTTATCTACATTTCGCTTCTTCTTTGTGTAGCTTCGACAAAAAAATTATTTTATTTTTTATTTTATTTATATTAATTTTATAATACTCGTACATTACATACATGTACATATATATTGTACATACACATTAATATGTTTATATATAAAAATAAAAGAATTTTTATTTAGGATACCTTATGCTTCAAATATTATTAAAATTTAAATATAAAAGTTTAAACCATTACTACTTAATTAATTTTCGTACTTTTTTCACGTAATGTGCACATATTTTCGTACTTTTTCAAACAATCAAAAAAAAGTAACAAACTGAATTGCCATCTCAATGTTTATGTATGACCAAAACAGCTGACACGATTTAACGTTTGTATAAGTGCAACTACATTTACGTTTACGCTACATTTATATTTACGCAACATTTACGAATTCTGCGTTTGGCTAAATAGGCCTTAAACCCGCCTTTAACGAAAATGTATAAGTAAGCACAGTTCACATGAGTACACACTTTTTCTATAACACAAAAGTATCATTTTATAATATCAAGTGCTGTACTGATGTCAGTGTATGTCACATCTGCTTGTTTCTGGAACACAAATCCCCGGTTTACTAAAGTCGTTAGTTGTAAAATATTTGTAATTGTTGGCCATTTTTTGTATATAAAAGATTAAAGAGTGTATAAAAAAAGCTTTAAATCCAAAAGTATCTGTGTTTTTAGTTTGCAGTAAAGAGCCCTAGAATACAAAACGAACTATAAAGGACAATTCGTAACAATATTATCCTGATTGAACCTAAAATATTACAATGTTTAGTTGAAACTGTATCACCAATAAAGACACACATAAAATTTTTTATTATTATTATTCATTTAAAATAAAAATACATTTTTCTTCTTAAAGAAAAAAAAAAAAAAATACGTATATAAGAAAAAAGTAGCTACCTTTGATTAGAAATAGCCAATATGGCAACACTGATTGAAAACATAAATATACAAATAAAAACAAAAAAAAAAATGTAAACAAACAAAATACATGATACGCTGGATATACTTAACGCATTTAATAGACAAATACAATTTACTATGGAAAAAGAGTCTGAAAATAAATTACCCTATTTATATAAATAACCCTATCGAGATGTGCAGGAGTAGAAATGATGCTCGAAATTTTTATAAGAAGATAAGGCATCTTACTACTGGTTTTAAACCCGGGGCAACCTCCTGCAGAGACGAACATGGTAATCTGGTTACAAATGCACAAGGAACACTGAGATTATGGAGACAGCATTAATCTAATTTACTGCAAGGCGATGACCACACAAATTCCGTCTCTAGAGATGCTGTGCCGGTCCCAATCAATGATGACGACGTTGAGATCCTGTCGCCCAGCTATGAAGAGATCAAAATTTATATACAGCGACTAAGAAGCAACAAAGCGGCCGGACCGGATGGTCTGCCCGCTGAGCTCTTCAAGTATGGAGGCGATGAGCTGGTTAGGTGCATGCACCAACTCATTTGCAGAATATGGCTCAGTGCCCTCTGTCCCATCCTGAAAAAGGGAGACCCTACGATATGCACCAACTACAGGGGTATAAGCCTTCTCCCTATCGCATATAAGGTTCTTACGAACGTATTGTGTGAACGACTGAAGCCATTCGCCATCTCACTGATTGGACCTTATCAGTGCGGCTTCAGACCTGGTAAGTCAACCATTGACCAGATATTCACACTGCGCCAAGTCTTGGAAAAGACCCATGAAAGTCAAGTCGACCCACACCATCTTTTTGTCGACTATAAGGCAGCGTTCGATGACCCAATAAGGGATCGCGTTTATGCCGCAATGTCTGAGCTCGGTATTCCTGCTAAGCTGATAAGGCTATGCAGAATGACGCTGAGCAACTCCTGCAACTCCATCAAGGTAGGAAGGGACCTCTCCGAGCCTTTTAATACCGTGCGAGGTTTCAGACAAGGCGATTCCTTATCCTGCGACCTCTTCAACTTCGTCATGGAGAGTGTTTTGCGAAAGGCGGGTGTACATCGTAATGGCACTATTTTTAATAAAAGTGTCCAGCTCCTTGAGTATGCCGACGACATAGACACCATTGGGCATACCAAGCGAGATGTCACCGAGTAGGGATGTTGAACGTATCGGCTCCCAGGTTACAGCAGGCAACTATACATTCGATGTGGTCAAGGAGTTCATCTACCTTGGCACCGCCATTACCAGCAAGAATGATGTCAGTCTAGAGATCAGGCGAAGAATCACACTGGCCAACAGGTGCTACTACCGTCTCGGTAGGCAGTTTAGTAATAGAGACCTCTCTCGTGCGACGAAATTAACACTCCACAAGTCGCTTATTCTCCCGGTGCTTCTCTATGGTGCGGAAGCATCGACGCTGTCTTGTGCCGATGCAGCGGTCCTGGGGGCGTTCGAGAGAAAAGTTCTTCGTAAGATCTTTGGTCCTCTATGCATGGCGATGAGTTTCGCATTAGAAACAATCATGAGCTGTATGAGCTCCTCGGCGATGTAGGCATTGTCCAGCGTATTAACATACAGTGGCTACGCTGGCTCGGCCATATTGTTCGGATGGATGAATCTGCTCCAGCGAGAAAAGTTTTCGATGCGAAGGTCACTGGACGTCGGCGTAGAGGGCAACCGTGTTTACGTTGGAAGGACCAAGGTGATGAAGCCCTGTCGTCAATTGGTGTGACCAACTGGAGAAGGCTCGCGCTTAGCAGAGACGCCTGGAGACTAGTGCTAAGGCAGGCCGAAACCCGTTTTAAATTTAAAAAACACGTGTAAAAAACATATCGTGTGCCTTAAGCCTTAAGCAAAGACTATATAATATAAAGATGTTGCACTCAGTACATTTTGGTTTAACACAAATTTTGTACAGCATAATGATGCGTGGGACAAGTGGCAAGGGAAGGGAAAAAAATTTGCTCTTTTTCTTATTTTTTGCAAAGATAAATTTTTTGTAGATAACAAATAACAGGGGAGAGCAAAAGCACTTTTATTTTGCTCTCTTGCAAGATAAAATATTTGATATTATTGTTGTTGTTATTCTTACTGTTTATGTTATTTTTTTTAATGGTTTATTTTCGTTTATTTATTTGGTTTATTTATTAAAAAGACAGATTGTGCTTTCTATTAAATGTGAGATTGAAAAATAGAAAGAAAAAGATGACTTCGTAGGTGAGTGTAGGGAAAATCACATTTGTTTTGTTTTTGTGAAAACGAAATAAAATTGATTCGCACCGAATTTATGATGCCCATTGTATGAAATTTATATGCCAAATTTTTAAAAACTTGGAAATCTTTTTTCTCTTGTAGAAAATTAGGTTTACAAGTAATGTTAAAAATTAATAATATTTTACATTTTACTTATTTGTATTCTGCAAAAGCGAAAAGAAGTTCTTACTAAAATAAAAAATTCAAATTAACTTAGTTTTTAATAAAACTTTATTATTTAAAGTGTTATTAAGTTAATAGCGCAAAGTGATAATAATTTCAAATTAATAAAAAAATGGCAAGAAAAATATTTTTAATTACATGTGCACATTAAACGTTTCGTATACATACATATATGTATGTATATACTGTTTGTACTTTAGGATTCAAATTCATCGGTCTCACGAAAAGCTGGCAACAAATGCAGTCTGCCCCATTGCCGCAGATCTAAAAGAAGCTCTCCTAACGTAAAGCTATTTCGTTTTCCAAATATGGACTCACCGTTGTTTAAAAAGTGGGCAGAAAAATGTAACTTTGACGTGCAATTTATTGCAAATTCTTCTTTATTGTTTTTGTGTGATAAGCACTTCTCATTAGAGCTTATTGGGAAGAAATTTTTGAGGCAAGTGCCATGCCAAGTTTATACTTAACTGAAAATAACGAGGACATGAGTGTAGAACGAATCGAAGTCTATTCTGAAAATGATTTGCAACTTTTCAGATCTCCGACACAATCGCGTAGAGGATCAAAATCGCCTTCACTTTTATGTACAAATGTAAAAAATGAAGCACTTTATCGAAAAAAATACTACAATATAATTAAAAAGCTTAATACAAAAATGCTAACTATTCGTGATTTAAGGTAAAAAAATTAGTCTTTGACATGGGCATCGTTAATGCTATGCTCAATCTTGGACTGGATTCTGGTCTGGTTGAATTCATTGAGCTACTTCTGAGGTCGCGATTGATATCCGCCACAATTGGAACTACAAGGTGCCAAAGGGTGACTGCTAGGGGTACCCCGCAAGGCGGTGTCCTCTCTCCACTCCAATGGAACCTTGCTGTTAACACTCTTCTCATCGAGCTGGAACGCTCTGGTAACAGAGTTGTTGCTTATGCCGCAAAACGGAGTTGATGCTCTTTACGAGACGGTACAAGGTACCTCATTTCACTCTGCCCAGTCTGAACGGGGTGTGGCTGCATTTGAGCACCTCGGTTAAGTATCTTGGGCTCATTCTGGACCCCAAGTTGAACTGGGGGCCTAATCTGGCTGAAAGGGCACGTAAAGCTGCCTGCGCTATATACTGCTGCCGTAGGGCGGTAGGGGCCAGATGGGAACTACGTCCCCGCGTGGTTCGCTGGATTTATTCGGCGATCATTGAACCGAATCTTTTATATGGAGTGGTCTTTTGGTGGACCGCTCTCGACAAGCTCTGCAATGTCAGACTTCTTGATAAGGTCAGGAGGTCCGCGGCAGTGCAGATTACTGGTGCATTACGGACCACCCCCACGAGGGCGCTCTTTGTTATGCTGGGGTGGCTTCCGTCTAGGATTCTTGCCAGGCAACAGGCTAAACTGGTGGCGGTAAGACTCAACGCACTAACAAGGTGGAATATTGTTCCCTCGGGGCACTCCTCTATTCTCTTAGAGGAACCTCGGATGCGGGACAATATCGATTACACCTCACCAAGACTGGAACTACACAGAGACTTCCGCACGGTGATCCCAAGTAGGGAGGACTGGGCATCTGGCGAGGTCATCCCCATTGGATCGGTGGAAGTCTATACTGATGGTTCCAGGATTGGAGATAAAGTGGGGTGTGGGATCTATTCAGAGATGCTCGCCCTCTCCATATCCCTTCGCCTCCCTGATTATTGTAGTGTTTTTCAGGCCGAAATAATGGCTATTTGTCACGCTGCAAAGGTGATACTTCATTGGGATACTCCCACTGCAGGTATCACCAGATTATCTGACAGCCAGGCGGCGGTTAGATCCCTGTCGAGTTTGACCACAAACTCTAAAATTGTCGGCGACTGTCGCGATACCCTTGTGGCACTCTCGAGGCAGTGCGTCGTTAATCTGATTTGGGTTCCTGGTCACAAGAACATTACGGGTAATTGTATTGCGGATGAATTGGCTAGGGCGGGTACGTCTCTGTCGAACGTTCATCCTCATGTGGAAGTGGGTATACCTCTTTCCTCCGTTAGACTCCTTATTAGAAGGAAACATTTATTGGACGCGGACATGTCCTGGTCGCGGGAGGAGTCTTGTCAAATTTCTAGACTCACCTGGCCTAGGTTGGACCTGAGGCGTAACAATAAACTTTTCAAACTGAACCGCAGGGACATCTCTTCCGTTGTATCTGTCCTCACGGGTCACTGCGTGATGGGCAGGCATGCAGAGAGGCTGTGCTTGCCTGCAAACGACTTCTGTCGTGGCTGCGGGTCGATCGAGGAAGAGGAAACTGTAGTTCACTATACTTGCCAGTGCCCTTCTCTGGCCCGACGAAGATCTCTTACATTGTGATCTCCTTTTCTCGATGGATTGACTGACCTATCCATCCGGGACATTGGTTCAATTGCCAAATTCATTAGGCTCTCTGGCTGGTTTCCAGCATGATTTTTTGAGGAAGTAGTGCTTCTTATGTGGTGCCTCTGGCTATCAGGGCTCCCTGCATAATGTGGTATCACAACGGGCCGCTATGCGTGCTCAAGTGTGCCTTGTCATTGCGAGGCTGCCACTTCCTCCTATCCTATCCTATCCTATCTGCCATAAGTTTACATATAATAACTCTGCAGATGTTATAGATTTAGGTTATAGATGTTATAGATTTATTTAATAGATAGGATTTATTAAGCTACATAAGTTAAGTTTCGTATTTGGGCAGCAAAATTTTTTCTATTAATGGACTTATTCAAACCACCAGGGGTATAATGTCTCTATCAGAAGAAATGTTTCAAGAATATGACATGCTTTTTATTTTAACCAGTCACTTTAATCAAGATCCCTTAGAGAACCTATTTTCGTACCTTCGCGCAAAAGGTGGACACTGTAAAAACCCTTCAGTTCATGAATTCAACATTACCATGGCCAAGCTGTTATCTTTAAAAATAACTCAGTTTAATACCTTATCTAATTGTAAAAAAAATTATACGGTTATGTGGCATATCCGGATGTCAACAAACCTCCGTAGAGAACGCTCTTGATATCTATGAAGGTAATGAAGAATATTTTACGAAAACAGCGATAGTTTTAATTCCGTTACTGTACCAATTGAATTAACGTCAAGCCGATATTTCGCTGGGTACATAGCGCAACGAATATCTTGCCAAAAATGTCGATTGGATATAATTAAACCCACCCAAATATTGACATACCCCTCCGTAATGTATATACATGCAAAAATTTACAATGATGAATCAGATTTTGGAAGTTTGCTATAAACATAGATTAGAGATGCTAACATTACTTCGTAAGCATTCGTGATGGCAGACTCAAAACTATAAATCATCGAGTGCTGAGAAAGTCAAAATTTTAACTCATTAAAAATTAATTTAAATAACCTGTCTACATGTAAAAACATTTTATCTTTATTTCTTTGTAAAAATTTCTATATTATAATAAATGCTTGTTAAAATTTTTATGTTATTTATAAGAAATCAGCATTTCGGTGCGAGTCGATTAATTTTTATTTTGTACACCAATAAAATACATATTCTTTACCCTACCAACTTTCATAAAACTCATTTTCTTGTTTATTACAAATATTATGTGGTTTAAAAAGTATTAAAAAGAAACAAAACACAAAAAGAACTTATGAGTAGACTACACATATATGCATACAAACATATCGCACACCTAGTTCAAAAGTGGCACAACTCAAAAATTAAAACTACACGTATTAATACATAAACTCGAAAAACACAAATTTTCAGTTGTGTCACTTACGACCTGGGTGTGCGATATGCATGTGTACGTCTGCTTGTTATAGCTTATTCTCTTTTTCGCAAAATTCGTCTCCCTTTTTATCTTTCAGAGAGACTATAAATGCAGATTTTTGCAATGGAAAAAAACAATACTGAGTGCAACATCTTTATATTATATAGTCTTTGGTTTAAGTGTGAGTATCAAAAATCAAAGTTAAGTGAGTTTAAAAAAGTGATGATATTCGAAAGAGAGAATAATTATAGAAAGAGATATTTCAAAGAGATTCTACATATAATAAATATACCAACAAATAAACGAATGAACTTTAAAACTGATACTGAGAATTGTACACATATTCATATATCGACACAATAAATAATCACAGAACTGAAAAAGAAACACAAAAGAAAAAGTGTTACAAATTTTTTAATTTATATATAAGAACCTCAAAGCCGAAAGTTTGCATAATTTACATACATAATGTAAAAAAACTTTGACGTTTACAGGTATGTTTACATAAAATCAGCCTGAGAGATGCAATGATGTATTAATGGGCCTTGGTCAAAAGCGTCAACTATTAAACCGATGCGTAATTGCTTTTTGACTGCGTTAAAAACATCATTGGCGGCATTTTGAAATAGTAAACATTGTGTACTGCGGCGTTATAAAACACTATATTTTGTTCAAATTCAATTAACATTTTGGAAGTCAGAATCATTCAAGTGTATTTTTGAAATATATGTATATTTCCGAAAAAAGTTATGTACAATATAAAAATTTAAACATTAAAAATGGATGTTTTGAAGTGGTCATTGCATTAACTGTGACTCTTTATGATTTAGTGTGCGATATGTATATAATTGGATAGGAATTTTAATTTTACCGACCACCAGCAGTTTTTTTTTAAAGAATATTTTTCTAATACATATAAATAATAATGAAAAACAAAAATTACTATTTACTGAAGATTTAGATAGGAAATTTTATAAATGTGTAAATAATATCTGTTGCTATTAATTTTAAAGCCAATGGGTACAACAAAAATCCTACAATATTCTAAAATTTCATGTCGTTTTAATAAATTTGTAATATACCCAAACAATTGTACAATGTCAGTAAAAGTTTTATCAAATTCTATATATATGTACATAGAGTTCAACAAATTAAATCAATAAGACGTAAAGTAGTATAAAATGAATTAAAAAACGAATTCGCATCTATTTATAGAAATAAACAAAATATTAAGCTTCCGAAAGAAATACATACACGATATAAATAATATGTGCAACGTTTAAACGGAAGATGTGTCAAGAAAAATAAAATCTGAAACACTGGGAAGATTTGGAAGAGATATATGTAGATTCTTTAATGGATTTACTTTTAATAAAAAGAGACAAACAGTGGACGGTGTTTTTACAACGAATATCTTCACCACTAGAAATTTATATGCTTTCTCTGGAGCAGTTAGAGTTAAGTCAAGTGGTACATTAAAAATATTTAAAAATTAGCAGAAACTCGTTATTCATTGACTCCATTGGTGGAGTTGTGCAAAAATTTGATAAAACTTCCAAGAGTTTGTTTTATACAGAATTTTTAATACCCGTAAAAAATAAAAAAGGTATTTAAATTCCTGTACCAGAGGCTTTAATCTGCAGACATTATGAGGAAGACATTAAAAAGTTCTTCATGGATTTAAAGGAGTTTTGCTATCTGGAAACTCATATAGAAGTGTGATCTTTACCATCTATGGGTGGTAACCGCAACTCGCAGTTCAGTAAGGTCATGTCTCTGCTGACTGTTAGTTAAAATTTGATCATGCGAGAGATGGACGCTCCTCATAACCGTTCCCCAAAATCCAAGGTGGAACAGCATACACTGAGGGCTGTATGGTCAAGGGGTACTTGGCTACTCGTATGCGGACTCTGGATACCAGGCGCCCTCCAGTTTTAATTAGCCTTCCTGTGGCAATCCGGGCAATGCCGCAGGTGACTCTTTAACCAGAGCATCGCATATTTTGATGGAAAATATTGCCGATAATTTAGAGAGCGATGCCTCTTATGCATCAACTATAAGGAAGACAATTGTGTCTTCCACAAACATAAAGAGGGTAGCCGACACGAGTGTTACTACCCCGTTAACTGTACTATACAGATCAAACCTGGGGGGGGGGGGGGTAGAGGGAATCCCCCAGGTTTCTCACTTAAGGCTGAGGCAACAAAGCTTACTGGGCATTTGAGCCAGGCAGGGAGAAAAGATGCATCAGAGGCGCTTTCCAATGAGCGCAAATGATGGAAGGTACTTTCAAAGTGCTCCAGGCAAATCTGCATAGGGCCAAAGGTGCGTTGAGCATTTTTAGCCGCAGATTTGCCACTGAAGATATTAGTCTAGGGGTCATGCAGGAGCCCTGGGCTATTAATGACAGAGACAGAGGACTTTAAAATTAGACGTGTAAGTTGGTGTTATCGGCTGGGGAGAGGCCCCGGGCCGCTATTTTGGTAAATTCCAAATTCACTTTCTTTCCCATTACAGATTTCATTACTAGGGACTGGTGGCTGTAAGCGTCAAACTTATTACCGATATTCGTATAAGGGAGGTAATATGCACCTCTGCTTATTTCCCAGGGGATATGGAATATGTACCACCCTTCGAAGTCCAAAATTTCATCAGGTACTGTCGGGAGAAGAACCACCACTTCGTAATTGGATGTGATGCGAATGCTCATCATATGGTATGGGGCAGCACGCACAACAACGATTGGGGTGATTACCTTCTCAACTTTCTGGTTAGCAATAATGTAGCTATGCCCAATAGGCGCAGCAGACCTACATTTGTTAACGCCATAAGGTCGGAGGTAGGAAGGTAAATTGGACCTGCTTCAGAGAAAATGTGGCTGCCAGAATCTATAGAGTCTGTTGATGAACTGGATCTGGCGGCAAATCAGCTACAGTCGACATTAAAATCCTCTTTGGACATTAGTGTGCGTCATAGTGACCATTCTATTGTTCGTAAGGTGCCTTGGTGGAATGACACTTTGTCAAAGCTGAGGAAAACCGTAAGAAGGAACTTTAATAGGGCCAATCGCACAGGTGATTGACAGATTTATAGGGTTAGTCTCACTGAGTACAATAAGGATATTAGAAGGTCTAAAAGGGAGACGTGGACGGGATTTTGTCAGTCCATTGAGGGCTTGCCGGCATTTGTTCGCCTTTAAAAGTCTCTCACCATAGGTCATTCTAATGGTACCGGAGGGTACACTCAGTCTAGAAAGAAAACCTTGGATCTCTTGATGGGAACGCATTTTCCTGGTTCCCGAGAGGTGGCACCTGTACGCGAGTGCTGGGATATTCCCGCACCTGTACGTGTTACCAGAAGGGTCAAAAGTCTCGCGAGTAGAATGTTCACTCCGGACAGGGTTTTGTGGGCTATTGGATTCTTTAAACCCTATAAGGCTCCGGGCAGAGATGGAATTTTTTCGTCTCTCCTACAAAGAAGTTCTGACATAATAGTGTCTAAACTTCTTGTAATTTTTAAGGCCAGTTTCGGTTTTGGTTATATACCACGAGCTTGGCGGGAGGTTGCTGTTATATTTATACCAAAGGCAGGTAGGTCTAGTGATCTTCCAAAGTCGTATAGACCCATAAGTCTCTCATCCTTTCTTCTGAAGACAATGGAGAGGCGGGTGGATGTTTATATAAGGGAGACATGTCTTGTGGAACGTCCCCTGCACCCGAGTCAATTCGCGTATGTGAAGGGCGGATCGACTGAGGGTGCAATTTTGTCTCTTCTTGGTATTCTCTGACAAGGAAGTTGCTCTTTGTTCTTTCTTGGATATAGAAGGTGCTTTTGGCAACACAGGCTTTGACTCCATTACTGGTTCTTTGGAACGGAAAGGGGTGGAAAGGCCAATTATAGCTTGGATCGGCTCAATGCTTAGAGGCAGGATTATCAGCTCATCTCTTGATGGAGAGGAATTGACCGTGATGGCGTCGAAGGGATGCCCTCAGGGTGGAGTCCTATCTCCATTTTTGTGGACGCTTGTAGTTGATGACTTGCTTACCATGTTGGCTCAAAAAGGAATCAGCGTAATTAGTTATGCTGATGACCTTGTTATAACGGCCCGTGGGAAATTTGAGACCACATTATGTCAACTTATGGCTGGTGCTCTAGGGGAAGTGTCAGTTTGTGATCTCAAGAAGGACTCTCAGTGAATTCTTCGAAAACTGTAGTTGTATCTGTTACAAAGCTGACGTGCGACTTTATTTCTTTTAGAGGCACCACTATTATGTTTTTTAAGGAGGTCAAGTATCTAGGTGTCATTCTGGATAGAAGGCTTACTTGGAACTCGCACATTTCTGCTGCCCAGGCTAAGGCGACAAGGGCACTTTGGGCATGTCGCTCTGGTCTAAACCAGATAATAATAATAAAGGAGTTTTGATCAGAAAGAAATGAACATATATATTTTGGTCTATAGCAAAGAGAATTGTTGTAGATTGGAGTTGGGCTCTAATATAAAAGTTTTTAACGGTAATATAGCGTTAACAAACGAATATTTGGTAAAATATTACAATTTTTTACAAGACAGCTAGGAAAAACTAAACTTTGTAATTGTTCAAAAATGCTGCTGCCATGTCATAAAAATAGTGGAAGGAGATTTAAGTTTTTTCTCTAAATGCGGGACAAAAAAATTTCTATAAGTACCTAATTGTAAGGGCTATAAACATTTCAAATATAAAGGATCTTTGGAGCTGGTTTAATACTATTTGTACGGATTTGTTAAGCTAAATGCAAGGCAAATCATTTACAAACGCGTTAAATAATTTAAACACGTTCAGTATCGAAGTTTTTACTTTAGATTATAAAACTAAACCCAATACACAAAAGTCAATTTTATAAAGAAAGTTTTATAATATATGAGGCGAATTGAAAACAAATAAATGAAAGTTATATATACATTAGGGTGGCCGTTATTTTATTTTTTTTTTTTGTATTTTCACTTGGCAAACCCCTTCGATTGATTCCAAATTAGAAAAAAATATATATATAAAATTTTAATTCGTTTGCATAATTATTGGGCGTACCTTCAGCCCACAAATTTTGCTAAAAATGCTATTTTTCTCACTATGGCTCGCTTTAATTGTTCATAACTTTAGTAATATTTATTTTAGAGAAAAACCTTATTCACAAATATTTTGGGGCTATATCTGAGGAACAATGTTGCTCCGTATTAGTTTTCTTTAACATTAATATTAAATCCAGAAAAAACGAAATTAGAAAATAACAGCGAAATTTTTACATATCTTCGCCTGGTAATTAATGTTTTATTAAATGGTGTAATTATAAAAAGTTTTGTGTTAAAATCTCCATCGTGCTCATAGAAAATTGTTTTTGATAGTTTTTGACTACTTGCAATATATCGACCCCTTTGCGCGGAATTATCGTATGTACCAAAATCCAAATTTTACAGAAGAGCCATTTTTCTACTTTTCTCTGCTTTCGCTTGCAATATCAAAATAAAAATTTACATGTGCTAGATGTATATATATAATATAATTACACCTAAAAGTATTCTGGTGAAAAAGTTAAAGTTTTCCCAGAAAAACGTATTTTTTGGTGTATACGATAATTTCGCTTACAACATTTCGAAGATGAGTCTGTAGAAAATGGTACTTACGATAATATTATTTGTCAGTGTAAGAAATAATTTGAAACAAAAATTTATTTATGGTTTTATGTATTTCTTAAATTTTTTTAAGACCAATACTCAGGGGTTAACCACTACTCATGGTTGATAGAATGGTACAAATCATTGAATTTTTGCAAAGAGATACACATAGGTGAATTATACAACTTTTGTAAATTAAAGGTAAAATTAAAGTTATTTGCAGTCTTGTTATGTTTAGTTTAACTTTGTTTGATAGTAACAGATCTGCAAAGGACTTCCAGTTTTCAAACTCTGAGTGGCCTATTTCAATACAGTTGTACCCCAATGGATTAGTTGCGAATAATTGTGGGCCATTCACTTGGCGCCTAAATGTTACTGTACGCAGGCATACAGAATCATGTACAGAATCAACTGGCATTATTGTATGACCGGAAAGTAAATATGTAATTTTAATTTTTTTAACGAAGTTTGAACAATTTAAGAAATGGGACAGCATAGCTAATACATCCACATAAAATTACTTTTAAGTTATATTATTTACTTGCGGTTTTGGAAACTGATAGCATTATTAAGGCAATGTTTATTAATTTGTCTGTAGAAAATGTGTTACTTGGAGTGGTTCGAAATAACTGATTACCTCAAACACATGATTCGAAAAAGAATGCATGCTAAATGCTTTTCTTCAACTTTAATATAGCCTTTTCTGTAAAATTAACGATGAAACGAATAGAGGCGAAAAACAAAATAAAGCCAGCAATTCGCTTTACCTTCTAATTCTATGTAGTAAATATTGCAACAACAATAACATGCAAAATATTCTTCATGGGAAGATACGATAAAATCGCTCACAATAAAAAATTAAGCATTCAGTCAATTTTTGGAACAAAGAAGTGGAATTTGCCTACAATTTTTTTTTCAGGTCTTTGAATGTAAAACAAAATTGCATCAAAAACTCAATTTCGAAAAAACTGGCATATACGATAATTTCGCGCAAAGGGGTTGATATATTGTTTTTGTTCCTCGTCTTTTGTGAGCATTGGGTTGCAGTCTTGCATCAATTTTATCGCTCGTTCAGCTGTATCATTTACCACGTTAATGTCATTAACAATTTGAAAAGCAGTTGTAAAATTGTTATCCGCAGGCCATGTAGTTGGATCATTTTTCAAAAATGATATATTGATTTTAAAGCGAAGAAAAAAATTGTTTGTCTCAGACGAATTGAACTGATCCATTCCGCCTTCGAGAACCTGCGGTCCATTTAAATTTTGAATTCTGCTCTGCTACTCAGTAAGAACTAACGGTAAACTGTTACAAATAATTCGCAAGAAATTCACAACAATTTGAGTATTTGCTCGACTTAACAAGCCAGCGAATGAAGGTTGTTTTGTTAATTATTACTCATAATTATTGATATTCTGTTTTGTTTTTGACTTTTTTTTAATAATGATGATTGAGAAATGAAAAAAAAAACATAACGCAGATGAACAAAAGCAATAAATACTAAGAAAATAATTTCGTATGCAAAGAATGCGAAGATATGTGAATATTTCGCTGTTATTTTCCAATTTCGTTTTTTCTGGATTTAATATTAATGTTAAAGAAAACTAATACGGAGCAACATTGTTCATCAGATATAGCCCCAAAATATTTGTGAATAAGGTTTTTCTCTAAAATAAATATTACTAAAGTTATGAACAATTAATGCGAGCCATAGTGAGAAAAATAGCATTTTTAGCAAACTTTGTGGGCTGAAGGCACGCCCAATAATTATGCAAACGATCTAAAATTTTTTATATATATTTTTTTTCTAATTTGGAATCAATCTAAGGGGTTTGCCAAGTAAAAATACGAGAAAAATTAAATAACGGCCATCATAATATACATACATACATAACTAGCCTTTACAACCCTGAGTCAGGATTACGGTCTAGCTTCTCGCAGCACTCATGTTGTGTGTGTTAATTTTTATCCATGAGTACCGGCACCTACAGTTTAATATCGACTCCAAACGACAGATTTGAGAAGCTTGTTCATGGCTATTAATTACTCCAGAGCTTTTGCCAGAAGACTGCTGAGAGGTAGTCGACGAAATTAATATTTTTTTCATATTTCTTTTTTTAAGATGTGGGAGCTGAGTGTCGAACCCAGGGCTCACGTCTTAGTAAGCCAACACACTAACCACTATACCACGGCGACTACGAAAGCTACATATACAATATATATATTAGGGGGGATCGTTTTTTTTTCGGACAAAGAGTATAACAAAAACGAAATCTACGGAAAATTCTAAGAAAATTTCTCCAAGAAACTATGGGTCTAAATAAATTCGTATCTCGCGAAAATCGATTTCAAATTATGATGTTATATTAAATTGTTCTCTAAAACCTACTAGCATTTTTGTTTACAATAATTTAAAAATAACAGCATGCTGTTATCAATGTCTTCTTTTTGGACATTTGGCATAATTCGCTTTGACTAGAAGTGTGCGAGTGACACATAAATGTCAAATAGTCTGTCTGCATTCAATAACCAAGCGTATATTTAATTTTAATTATGTATTAAATTATAATGGAAATGTTTGTAATGTCAGTTGATTACACAGATTTAGAAATTGATACAAATTCAATGAACTCTGGGTCTAGTGTTCTACCCAGTCTGAACGTTTGCTTGCCCAGTGATTTAAGTGGACTTAATCTACCAAATAATCGCGACGTATTGAAATAGTATTTGTTTTTAGATGAGGCTGAGAAAAAAAAAATAAAAAACAACAACCGCACAGAATATACACTCCATAAGTGGCAAAAAAAAATGTTTGGAATAAGCTAAATATTCCGTTAATTCATGAAAAAATGTCTTGAAAAAACTAAAAACATAACTAAATAAATTTTAAAATGTCAAGAAAAATCCAGCAAGTCTTTAACATTTCTGCAAACTATTGATCACGTGCTTTATACTGGGAAATGTCAGTGCGCAAAAACATCGCATAATAACCATTGACCTCCAAGAGTTTATGATTGATCAGCACAGTAGAAGAAAGCCAACCATTCCCGAATTTGATGCGATTACTGTTGACTAACAATCAACACTATCACCACGTAGTCGCGATCAAACGTTTAATCGTGGTCCATCACATATGGATATTGAGTCTAAACTGGAGTTTGCCATACAAACTGCAAGACAGCCACGTACGTCGCAAAAAAGATTTTGTACAAAAAAAAAATTAATATTAAATTGTGTTCAATTCTAAGCTGAGTATGTTTAAGTATCCAGGAAAGGTAAGTCTTTTCAGGAGCCATAGGGCCTTGCTTTGGAAAACCAAAGTGAAGTACAAGCTAGGATGAATGAAGCTATGGCTTCATCAATTATATCCGGAATAAAAGTTTTGGAGACTTTCCATAAACTTTTTAACTACAAACTCTGCACTAGTGATACTTCTAAAATATTTTACAAAAATACAAAATGGGATAACTGGTGACTAACCGGTTGGATTAGGACGTGTTTGAGCACTTCTTTGGAGCCATTATAAGCAAAGGTGGTTTAAATGATCACCCGTCACCTAAAGATTTTAAGTATAGAATGATATTAATAATAAATCTCTTGTTGAAAATGCTTCAGTTTTAAATATTGAGAAAAATTATAAACGTCGTTTATTATTAGAAATTTAACAAATTGTTAGTGTACCTTCAACACAAAGAATTAATTTTAAAACAGACACTGAAAAATTAGCTCAAACTTACAGACATTTAATACACAAAACTAAAAACATATAGATATAGACAAATTTACCAATATTATTATTTAATTATTTGAGGATTTGTTTCGTTGTTGTTAATATGTATTACCAAAAATTTTTTGATGTTATACACAAATATTTTGTATCTAAGTACTAATACTATTGTTGTTATTAATATTATTTCTATAGTTGTTGATATTATTATTCTTTCTGTTTTATTATATTAAGTTGTTTTTATTATTATCTGTTAATATGTATATGTATGTATGTTTGTATGGATATACATGTATATATATATACATATATGAATATATGTATGTATAGGTGTGTGTATATACCCTGTAGGAAGAATGGTGCCAAATGTCCCAAAGTCACCATATTTGTCGCCTAATTTGGTAGTGACGCCAATACTTTGTCAACAGTTTCGTCTACACACATACTTTTTTAAATTTTATATTTTTTAAAAAGTAGCTTAGAAGTTTGACAACACTGAAAATAAGAGAAATAAATTTTTGTGAAGTTTAGCAATATGTATTGCAAAGAATGTAAAGCCGCCATTTCGTTCAAAGTTTGCGTTGACGCCGGTTGAAACAAAAAAGGAAAGATAATTAAAATTTAAAAGAAACAGTTTTAGTTAAAAAAAATAGTTCAATTCAAAAAAAAAAATTATAATTTAAAAGGTGAATATTATAACATATGTATATACATACCTATTATACATTATTTTAAGAATATGAGAAAAAGAAATTGTAAAAGATTACTAAAAAAACAAAAAGATTTGTACAGAAAAATAAATAGTGTCACTGAGATAAAAGAAATTAGTGAAGTGTCGAACATTGAAGATTTTGTGAAACCACTCGACGATTGTGTGCAGTCTTCTGAAGAATTATATACAGAGTTAACCTTGCGCGAAAATCTTAAAAACTCGTACATTGAAAATTCTCCTTCGAGAAATTGTTTGGAGAAGCTGCTGTTTATATTGAAAGAAGAGGGCCTAGATGTACCGCTCTCAGCAAAAGCTCTGTTAGGCAAAAAGGAACAAGTAGTTAAGTATTAAAAAAGTTTTTCCCAGTAGTTATTGTAACATCGGAATTAAAAATCAACTTCAAAAAATTAGCAATGTACTGGAAAATTATGATGAGATTCAAATTGATATAAATATTGACATAATTCCATTACTTATTTAAGAGTTCTCGAAACCAGTTGTGGCCAATACTTTTAAAAATAGTTAATTTAAAGGAAGTTTTAAAACCATTTCCTGTAGGAATATATGTAGGTAATTCACAGCCCACTTGCATTAGAGAATTTCTCAAAGATTTTGTTGAGGAAGTGATTTCATATGTAAGTATTTAACATTACTGTGAATGTTAATGCATTATAAAAAAAATATAAAATCAAATTTTCTTTACACTCTACAGATACGACAAATAAAACCACTGATTGGTGGCAACGCTGAACGAAACTTACACCTGATATTTGGTCCAAATATAATAATGAATTATAATGTTGATGGGTTCTTCGGAAAAAAACGATTGCGGGATTTTGAAAATGTTTTTTCGGCAGTGATAGGTACAATTTTTTTAATTAATTTTCTCAAAATGAATATGTAGTACATATGAACTTTTTGTTTAATAATCCCTATATTTTCAATTCCCAGATGATATATCAAGTTATAACGACACCGCCGATAAAACGCTGGGAGCAGCATTTCAGAGGCAGAAAAAAAAATTTTTAAGCAATCTAGCCGCGAGAAAAGTAAAAGGAGACCAAGTCAAGAAGAAGCTTAATATGAAGAAAATATAAATATATACATATACAAATGTACAAAGGTTTAGCCAGCCCTGAAGAAAATGAGCCCTGAAATTTAAAATTTTAATTTTTAAAAAGCTTTATGTGTATTATAATTTGTACCTGAAGGTTTAGCCAGCCTTGAAGAAATTGCGCACGTAACTTTAATATTCAAATGAATTTTTTAATAAAATATTTAATAAAAGTATATCTTATATGTCGTGGTCTAGTGGTTAGTGTGTTGGCTTACTAAGACGATAGTGCTGGGTTCAAATCTCGGCACCGACATCTTGAAAAAAGAAATATGAAAAAAATATTTCTTTCGGCGACTACCTCTCAGCAGTCTTCTGGCAAAAGCTCTGAGAGTAATTAATTGCCATGAAAGAGCTTCTCAAGTCTGTCGTTCGGAGTCGACATTAAACTGTAGGTCCCGGTACTCATGGATAGAAATTTACACACACAACATGAGTGCTGCGAGAAGCTAGGCCGTAATCCTGACACAGGGTTGTAAAGGCCAGTTATGTATGTATGTATGTATATCTTATATGAATGTTTTTTTTCCAATGAATTACTGGTCTAAAAAAAACCACTAATTTAGTAGTTCAAAAGTCATTAGTGAATTACTGGTCTAATAAGAACTGTTTATTTAATAGTTCTAAGGACACTAGCGAATTACTGGTCTAAAAAGAACCACCAATTCAATAGTTCAGAAGTCACTAGAGAATTACTGGTCTAACAAGAACCATATATTCAATAGTTCTAATGACACTACTGATTTGCAATGACAAGCACATGTAAAATGTCTATATTAAAAAGCATTGTCTGGGGTATAATTGGTCACTAGTACTGTTGACAATGTCAATAGTAAATCAGTATATTTTTATTATAGACATTTCCTACAGGGTAGTAAATCAGTATATTTTTATTATAGACATTTCCTACAGGGTATGTATATGTATGCATTCATGCATATACATATGTATATGGGCAATTTAAAAAATTTTCAACATTTGTTGAAACTGAGTTCAGATGCTTATTATTTCTCCAGTTTTTCGAATTGACCAAAACGGTCAAAAGGGAATGGTAGGCCACACTAGAAAACTGGGAAATTCAAAATTTCAGACCATCCGTTCTTTATTTTTAAAAGTTATGGGCACTCAAATATCGAAAAACTCGAAAAAAGGCTTGAAATTTACAAGAGTTTTTTCATATTTCATCACTTTTCTACTTTTAGATTCAAACTACCGATGCTCACTGATATAAAATAAAGTCACTAGACTTTGTAGATAGACTATAAAAGTTATGCCAATACTACTATTTGGGAAAAAGTTGTACAGCGGTTCATTTTTAAAACCAAAATTTTCCAATTTTCGCAGTTTTTTCTATAGCGTTTTTGTGCCGTTTAACAAAATTGCATTTCGTCAACAGTATTTATTAGATGGTGTAATTTGCTAAAATTTGCGCCATATCACGTCGATGTCAGGCTGCTAGTTGCTGAGAACGATGACCTCAAACTTTTATAGAGTTGGCGTAAATTTGTCAAAAATGACAGTTTTTCGCGCCTGCCATTTGCAATCTTATTTAAAACTGATTTATGTATTGCGTGATCTAAACTTATTAGTAAATGGCACCTCAACGTCAAGAAGGCGTTAAAATATTTTGAAACGCAAAAATTTTATAAAGAAAATAAAACTTTTGCGAAATTTCATGATTTTGTTTCGCGTTTTTTTTAGTTAATCAGTGGTTTAAAATCAATGTAAAGTATTGGAAATGAAGTGCGGCGGTGAACTAAAGATCATATATAAATACGGTTGAATTCGGTCCATATTTAGCGGGTACAGCGGCATTTTTCTTCAAACACATTTTGCTTTGTGACATCTGCAGTTATGTATAGATTCCGCCGCGATTTACACCAAATGAAAGGTTTTTTTAAGCTTGATAATAAAACCGAATAGGCATTAAAAAATTTTCATGATTTTAAATATTACAGATCAAAAAAAAATCCTAACCTCAAAAATAATTCTTATATAATTTTTTTTTATTTTTTAAATTTGCAAGTCAAAACATTGTTTTTCTGTAAATTAGTTATGCGTTATATAAACACATATAACAATCGGTGAAACATTCATATTTTTGCAAAAATTTGCGTTTTTTAATGTTAAGGAATTTTAATTATAATTGATATTTTTTATGTATTTTATCAGTGCATTGATGAGTTTCATGCATCCATATCAGAGTTGGGTTTATTGCATTGAATTTATAATGCATTATCGTTTCCACTACCACTAAACCACTTAGTATTAATGCAGCAATATTGCAGCCACCACTAAATGCAGATAGAAATAGTTAACCACTAAATAAAACCATTTTAGTGGTAGTGGAAATTTATTGCATTAAAAAAAAACAAATTTAGTGGTAGTGGAAATTTAGTGCATTAAAAAAAATAAATTTAGTGGTAGTGGAAATTTATTGCATTAAATAAAAAAAATTTAGTGGTAGTGGAAATTTATTGCATTAAATAAAAAAAATTTAGTGGTAGTGGAAATTTATTGCATTAAATAAAAAAAATTTAGTGGTAGTGGAAATTTAGTGCATTAAAAAAAATAAATTTAGTGGTAGTGGAAATTTATTGCATTAAATAAAAAAAATTTAGTGGTAGTGGAAATTTAATGCATTAAAAAAACAAATTTAGTGGTAGTGGAAATTTATTGCATTAAATAAAAAAAATTTAGTGGTAGTGGAAATTTATTGCATTAAATAAAAAAAATTAGTGGTAGTGGAAATTTATTGCATTAAAAAAAACAAATTTAGTGGTAGTGGAAATTTAGTGCATTAAATAAAATAAATTTAGTGGTAGTGGAAATTTATTGCATTAAATAAAAAATTTTAGTGGCAATGGAAATTTATTGCATTAAATATATCGATTTTAGTGGTAGTGGAAATTTAGTGCACTAATTTTGAATAATTAGTGGTAATGGAATATAACTCCATTAGCACTATAGTGGAATGGAAATTTAGTTCCACTACCTCAGTTCCACTATCGTTTTAATATACCTTCATATATGGATATAATATTATTATATGCATACATAGCTTAAGTCAATGTCAAAATAAATTGTTGTGAATGTTATTTTCTTAATTTACTGAGTCCGCCTGTATAAAGTAAATAATTGTTGTTATTGTTTTAATAAGAATTTTAGTACTTTCAAATGTAATATATTATTCAGTTCACCATAGGTAAGATTTTAATGGCGCGGACTGCTAATATTGCCAGCCGCTAATCATTCAGAAGTAGTGCACTAAATTTCCATTACCACTAAAATCGATTCATTTAGTGCACTAAATTTGCACTACCACTAAATTTATTTTATTTAATGCACTAAATTTCCACTACCACTAAATTTATTTTATTTAATGCACTAAATTTCCACTACCACTAAATTTATTTTATTTAATGCACTAAATTTCCATTACCACTAAATTTGTTTTTTTTAATGCAATAAATTTCCACTACCACTAAATTTGTTTTTTTTAATGCAATAAATTTCCACTACCACTAAATTTTTTTTATTTAATGCAATAAATTTCCACTACCACTAAATTTGTTTTTTTTAATGCATTAAATTTCCACTACCACTAATTTTTTTTTATTTAATGCAATAAATTTCCACTACCACTAAATTTGTTTTTTTTAATGCAATAAATTTCCACTACCACTAAATTTTTTTTATTTAATGCAATAAATTTCCACTACCACTAAATTTGTTTTTTTTAATGCATTAAATTTCCACTACCACTAATTTTTTTTTATTTAATGCAATAAATTTCCACTACCACTAAATTTGTTTTTTTTAATGCAATAAATTTCCACTACCACTAATTTTTTTTATTTAATGCAATAAATTTCCACTACCACTAAATTTTT
This sequence comes from Metopia argyrocephala, assembly GCA_963576795.1. Classification (NCBI taxonomy): domain Eukaryota; kingdom Metazoa; phylum Arthropoda; class Insecta; order Diptera; family Sarcophagidae; genus Metopia; species Metopia argyrocephala. The sequence goes on along the minus strand of OY756209.1, from coordinate 89,533,833 downwards.
TTTATTTAATGCAATAAATTTCCACTACCACTAAATTTGTTTTTTTTAATGCATTAAATTTCCACTACCACTAAAATGGTTTTATTTAATGCACTAAATTTCCACTACCACTAAATATTATAGGCGATAATGCACTATTTTTTCCACTACCATTAAATTTAGTGGAAAATTAAATCTAATGCAATAAACCCAACTCTGATCCATATAACATTTGTTAAAATAAACCAATAAATGTAACTTTAAATTTTTTTAAAGAAATTTTAACTTAAAACCTCCATAACTTTCGCGCCGTTTGCAATAAATGATTAACGCAAACTGTTTTGGTATGCTAAAATATCACCCTTCACGTGGCCAAAGCGTCATTCGTATCATCAAAAAAAAAAAAAAAATATCAAAATGTCGAAAATTTTTTAAATTGCCCATATATACTGTTATTACTAATAATATTGTTGTTACTGTTATTACTCGTTTTTGTTTCTATTAATATTTACTGATAGTTGTGTTAATTATTATTATTATTATTATTTATTATTAATATTATTTTTTATAATTTTTATTGTTACATGATTTGTCAAAAAAAAAAAAAAATTTTCTGTAGGGTGAATTTTTTAAAAATTTTTAATTTTTATGGCAAATATTTTTGAAGGGAAAATTTTTATATGTCTTAAAAATTTTTTCATTTTGTTATTATTTGTTAAAATATTAATTCCTGAAGACGCTACACGCAGGGGCAGCGAAATATTGAAAAAGACCTTAAGCTCGGAAAAAGGGATTTATTATTATATGAAAAAGAGGTAAATAAAGTTATTATATTATAGAATGATATTTTTATAATAAAAAAAAAATTAATTATGTTTAGCGAAAAAACACGGAGTATTTAAATGGCAAAGAAAATGTTGTAGAAGATTCAACCGATTGGCTCAAATCCTCCAATAACATACTGACTTCGCAACAAAGTCTAGCTACTGGAGGAATTCAAGACGTTGACTGCAGTGAAAATGTATCTCCAAAGCCAATCGTTCGCGAAGAACTTGAGGAATGCAACTGGGAAGATATTGGTACGCTTCAAGAGGATGAAGTGAAATATGTATATTATACAAAAACTGCACCTGGAAGATTATCGAAATACTAAAACAACGTTTTCATGAATCGATCCATATGTTCTTTGGGGAATAATTAATATATTAATATTAATGTTAATATATATGTATACTAGCTGAACCCGGTGTGCTTCGCTACCCCCTCGTTATATAATTAAATTAACGGCGGTGACGTGATTCATAGTTATATGGCGACGTTAACAGTATTAAGAGCAATATACTACCATATAAAAAATTCGTTAGAAGAAACAAATTTGTACAGAGACCAAAAAGTTTAAAACTTTCAAATAAAATTTTGCGTGAAAGGGGGCGTGGCGTAAGAAATGTTTATTTATACCTCGCCTGGAGTATAATGTGTATACAATTTTAAGTAAATCTGTTAAAAACTATATGGAAGAAATTACATAATTCTAAAAAAGTGGGCGTAAAAGTAGGCGTGGTCGAAAAAAAAGTACAATATTAATCATGCCAGAGTCCCAGTTAAATACTGTGAAAATTTCAGGAAGATCGGTCTAGAGGTTTGGTCTCCTATAAGTACGGTGACCATCCGTTCTGTATTATACAGAACAGTTCTGTATTTGAAACCCGTGTTCTGTATAAATTATTCATTAGGGAAAAACATAAAAATGTTCTGTATTTTAGTTAATGTTCTGTATTTGTTCTGTATTTTCATGCCTCAGAGTAGTATTTGTAGTTTTGATTAACACATTTGGGTTAAGAGAAGTCTCTTAAGCAGAGACATTCTTCTTCTCATAAGCAGTACATTTCATATATGTATGTATGTACATTTTAGAGAAAGAAACATAAATTTTAAAAATATTTTGGCGGTTGTCAAGTTCAGTTTGTGTTTACCTGACTTAAATGCTCCAACAGAAACCATCAACCATTTTCTATAGATTTAACAATTTATTTAGAAAAAATAAATAATAATACTACAAAATTTTAAATACTTAGAATATATATTTAGAATAATATAAGAATATTATAAAAAATACAATAAAGAATATTTCGTTATTTACTAAGTTCGTGACTTATTTGGCTTTGATTTTGTTTAACAGTAATTGTATATTTGGATCAAGCTTCGTAACACACAGCTTTAATTTGTTTTTATTTTTGACATGAGAAAAAATATTCAGGGCAATTCGGGAATACTTTCTTTATATTGTCGAATGCGACCATTCACTTTCGACAACCAAAATTCTATACATTCTTAAATACGTGTGATGAATTATCGATAACAACTGTCATATTTTTATCACCACTGCTTAAAATTTTATTTTTATTATTTGATTAAATAAAAATACATGTAATAAGAAGTGTTTTTTACTAGAAAATACAAAATAGTAAGAAGTGTTTTTTACTAGAAAATACAAAATAGTAAGAAGTGTTTTTTACTAGAAAATACAAAAATAAGAAATAATTCAAAGAATACTTCCCATTCAGCTATTTTTTTAAGATATCCGAATTCTTTCTTTAAAGTAACGTACAGCCTGTTTTTAGAACACGAATGGATTTTGACATTCGTCTTTTTATATGTGAAACAACAACAAAAACACTAAAATTTTTTAGTGTTTCTCATATAAAAGACGATTTTCAGAACCATTCGTGTTCTAAAAACAGGCTGGTAATTTTCATAAAACTCTTCTAATTGTTGCTGCAAAAAATTTGGTTGTTCAAATTTTTTCTTTTTTTTTTAGGTACTGGCTCTTTAGCAGGACTGTTATTGTTATTTAAACTAACTCCTTCTTCTAATGCTTCCGGTTTTTCCAAGTGAATTTACATTTGAAACACCTTTCACGGATGTTTTATAATTTAATAGTAAACACTGCCTCTTCCAAATCATTTAACGCAATGGTTTTGTTTAGAACTTCACCTGTGGCCTCCATTTGCTGTTTATTTATTACCAGTTTGCTTTTTGTATTGGTCTCGCCAGACCTTAGGAATTAAATATTTTAAATTTAGGATGTGTGCGGATATTGCTATCACCCAGTTTAGAGATAATGAAAAGTCATTTCCAAATGGGATTTTAAAGAAATTTCACAACTCATATTCACATGTAGTCGATAATTGGAAGTAGAATTTAAATTTGAGCCTTTGATTAGATCCACTTACCTTTGTCCATCCTGCTACATCTCTAGCACGAGGGACATTTATATTAACATTTTGTGTAATTTCTTTCCGTAATGCATTTTGATCTTCTGGTCGTAATGTCCTGACTCATCTTCCAATGCCCGTATGTTCCATCATAAAATCAACCATCAATTTAAATTGACTTGACGTTGTTTGTCTTTAGCCCTAAATATTGCAAAAACAATTTTCCAATAACTTAACCAAATACTTTTTTAGAAAACAAATTTTTATACATTAATTTTTCATACTTTCTTCTTAATAGATTTACTTCTAGCAAAATTCGGTAAAAAAAAGCCTTCTCTTTAATTATGCATGATATATTTTTTCCGATTGTTTATGTAAAACGCCGCAAAATTTTTGACGAAGAAAAACGACTAGTTGTGATGGTGAAAACGTTTTTTAGAATATATAGAAAATGAAAAAACGTATGTTTTCAAGTTGTTCATCCCTAACGTATTATATAATTAAAAAATAAACTCTATGAGCGTATTTGAGGTGGAAGCGAGAATAGGAATTGCCCTGATTGTCTCGCAACAGTAGGTACTTCCGAAGCAGGAAAGTAAACGGCGAGCATGTTCTCGAAGACATGGATATTCAACAGCATTTTTCCGGATTTATATGGGATCCTTTTTAGCGTTAAAAAGGGATTTAATGATACTATCTTCCCCTAATTCAATTAACTTTATTTGTGGTTCTGAAGGAGCCTCGGATCTATCTATTAAATGTGGTTCAAATGCCAGTTTCATAGCAGGAGTGTGCTCATAAAAATCAGAAAATCTATTAGTATACTCTTCTATTAAACAATCCAAAACATCTACATATTCATCGAATATTTTATTTTCACAAGCAATGTTTTGAAAAATGATAAATTACTCAACAGGGAAGCGTTGAGAGATGCGAGTCAGAGAAGCTAAAGCAGTGATGTCCAAAGTTCTCTTTCCCTATCACGCGTGATAGGAAAACAAATTCTGCTTGCGTCGAAGTCAAACACGTACATAATAAAAAGAAATATTGTTTCTCTTGCTCTTTTAAGATTTTAGCTTCTCTCCAACATAGTGCAGGGATGGATAGTGCATATTTTTTGTATCAATTTTATATAAATGAAATAATTATTCATTATTTCCAACAAATCTATGGGACCTCGGTACTCCTTTATTCTTAATAGATCGGTCACATGTCTATCGGACAATCGATTATGTACTTTACTCAGAATTATGAAGAAATATTTATGAAGTTATAAACAGAAAGTAATTCGAACATTCCCATTTCTGGTAGAAGTAAGCAGCCTTTTCTCTGCTTCATACACAAGCGCAAGTGTGTTTATGTAGTAGTGGACATCACTGAGCTAAAGCAAGGTGTGACACTCAAATGGGAGATCTCAAACCGAGTTATGTTTACTTCTTAGACAAGGTAGTTGGCGCTGCTAGCGCTAATTTAAATTTTTTTTGCAAACACAATCAGCTGACTATGTATGACAAATTTTGTAAATAGTGTTTTATAATTTAATTTATTTTCAAATAAATAGTACATAGAACATTATTCGTTTTTTTAGATATGTAAATTACATAAACTTTGTGGAATTTTCAGTAAAGTGAAAAATTGTGTATTTGGATATAAAACCAACATTTCGGCAATACTCTGAAAAAATCATAATTGATTTCTGAAATACTTAAATCTCATAATAAATAATTTTTCACTTACCTGAAAATTTTACAATTTTGTAATTCCCAATATTCCTTCTAAATAATTTTTTCGCACAACTGTCATGGCGTTAATGTACAATAGTTGTTTGAAACAAACTCTACTATTTTGTAGATAGCAAAGGGCCGCACTAGAACCTCGCGGAGGCCGCAGGTTCCCCACCTATGGCATAGAGTTTAAAAAAATATTTTAAAAATTATGTACATACATAGTATGTATGCAACCTACTACATATGTACTTATTTAATGATCTCACGAAACTTTAGTTATTTTGGAATTTTTGGTTAACCCTTCTGTTAGGTCAAGAAAAACTTATGAATCTTAGGTATAGGACCATTTAGGTCCATAATATTCTTTTCTTGTAATAGTTGCCTGTTATAATGTCGAAATGTATACATACGTGGTGCACCCAGTTTGACTTTGAAGTGTTTAAATAAGTTACCTTTATTTCTGGGATTCCTCTTTGTAAATTTATATATCATTTGCGGTAGTTAACTTCAGTGTCTGATTTGTTGGCTTTGCTAAAACAATGGAAAATCGACGATTAGACTGCATTGATATGAGATGTAAAACTTTGAGAATTTCCTTCTCAAGAGATGTTGATACCGTTGATCAAATGATTGGATACTACAGTGTAAAACGGAAAACAAATCGATGGCCAAATATTGTGTTTTCCAATATGATTGACATATTGTTTTCTGAAATTGATGGTTCCTGGGCGCCAATGGACAAAAATAGTAAGAGAGCAGAATTCTTGCGGCAGTTAGCTTTATCTTTAACTCAAGGCTACATGACAGAAAGATCTAAGCTCCCTACAAATAAATTTTCAGCTGAACTTTTTACCGAAATAGGAACATTAGCTTTTGATTGTACAGTATCTACAAGCGGTTTACCAAAATTACAACAACTAGAAACCGTGAAATCTGCAGCTGTTGCAAAATTAACCATTTTAGACCCATCACAAAAATATTCTCCCATTTTCACGAAAGTAAAGACTTAAAATTTTTCTTTTTACAGACGTTTAACATTTAATTTTTAAAATTTTGTCACAATCATGAATTTTTAAAAAAGGACCTGATACGTTTGTGTATTTTAGCTATTTACATGTAAAATAATTATTATTTTTCGGAAAAGACCAACCAAGACCAATGAACAATTGTATATGCTGGGTCCGAAAGGGCCCAGTAAATTGCAACAGAAGATCATTTGCTCATCATATAGTGAGAAGATTTAATAAAAAAGAACAATAACGGACCAAAATGGTCTTAAACCCAAGATACGTAATTTTTTATTTTTCTAACTTCCATTTTATTATTTTTGGTTGAAAGTTTTCCAGGAGTAATAATATATAAAAATATCCCAATAGCAAACGTTTTATGTTGGTATGTTGCACCATTTCTTAGTCAAGGCAAAAACAAAACAAAAATTTACCAAAATGGTCCAAACCTAACAGCAGGATTAATTTAATTTATTTTGTTTTTTTTTTTTTTAATTTTGTATACAAATAAATACAATAAATACATGCCTATGTAGGTTGCTTGTTTGCATTTTATAGTTGTTATTGGTCAAATATTTCCTTGTTCTGTATTTTGGTTTAAAAAATATGGTCACCGTACCTATAAGGTACAAACAAACAAACAAACAAACAAACAAATAAACACACATTCAATTTTATATATTTAAGATTAATATAATCAAGCAAATACATTGGAGGTTTTATTTTATAAGATAAGTGCAAAATAGACATAGTACTTTTGTTAAATGTAAGTGTTAAGATTTTATTTTAGTCTATGCAGTGAAAAAACCAGCTCTGAACCCAGTTTTTATAATGGAAAAAAATCGTTTTATATGGTTAACTGGGCAACAGCAATATTGTAGTCGTACTGTTCTGTATAATATCATTCGATTACCTACTATAGTGGGTAACGAACACTGGCAACACGAAGCAAAAAATACAATGTTTGGGTGCTGGTCAGGATTTTTTGATGACTCTATTGAAATGCAAATATGAAATACACATACATACATACATAGGTATATATATTTTTTTCTAAAGCAAGCTATAAAACTTAAAGATAATTGGTGTAAAATTTACCACCACCTCTTTCAATACATTATATTTTTTTAAAAATTTGTACAACTTATAAACTAATTGTTAGTTTTTAAATTATAAGAGTTATTGAACTGTTATTTTTTTTAGTAAATGTACACTTCTAGGCTACAGAAAAATGCCATTTAATATTAGTAAAGTCTTATTATTTTGCAAATATAGAAGAAAAGAACACATCTATTATTTTGGGTTGTGACATAAACAACAAATTTTATTTTATAAATTTTTTAAAAGGGCTTTAACAATTTGTTGTTCGTCTTTCAGAATTTTTAATATGAACGAACTAAAGTTGTATTAAAAAAAGAAAAAAAGTAAATTATTGACAGTTCATTGAGAGTAATTATTGACAGTTCATCATTTGAATATTTTCCCCACGAATTGGACTCCGAAAGTGATGAACAAGGTGAAAGATTTCACCAGGAAATGGAAGAAATCGAGAGACGTGACAAAGGCTGGTGGGATGAAGAAATAATGGCGGACTATTGTTGGTTCCTCATTCGCGAAGATCCATCCGAAAAAAAACGCAAAAGTTCAAGTCGCTCGTCATTTTAATTAAATTTTTTTTAATTTACTCCGAATATACTGTGTGAGCAATGAAAATGAAAATATTGTCGTTCCACAAAATCCTTAATAAAAACTTTATTTTTCATCCGATTTTTTTTTCAAAACACGCTTAAAATGTTGGCAATTAAATAAACTATTTGGTAAAAAATAAAACATTCCAGATCTTCAATATAACGTAGGAAAAAATTTAAATGAAAATGAAAAATTTAAAAAAAATAGGCAAATTTTGAACTTTGAGGTGCCATATCTCAGCGATTTTTTATCAGAGAGAATTTTCAAGCATATCAACGGAGAAGGCATTCAATTACCTTTCCATCGATATGCCATTTATATCGATCGAACTTTTCCGTTGGACACCACAAGGGTTTGAGTGGGGCCATACACCGAAAAACACAAAAGTACCGTTATCTAAAAAACGGTACTTAGAAAAAAATTATAACAGCGTTTTTCGTGCTCAGGAGGTCCTAATTAACTTATCTAGGCATGTGGCATTCTTGGTATTTTTTGGCTGTAAACCAGTGTAATGTACAGCATGTATATATACTAGAATTCCACCATGAAATAAAATGTATGTGCATATGTATGTGAAAAACATATGACACGTTTTTAAATGTTCTATAGTTGCACAACGTCCGGCTAACCAAGCCAGTATTATGCAAAACGAAATATTTACCCCCTATTGGCATTACCGTTGTCAGTATTGATGATTATCGATTACGTTCGACATTGATTTGGTATTAACAAAGACAATTTAAGGCGTCATTGACTCAAATTGACTTTGGTTTTGTCAACATATTTTAAAACTTTGGCAGTAGTTCTAGGTGTATTTTTTCAGTTTCAAATTAAATAAAAATTTTAAATTAAATAAGAAAGTATGAGCAATTTGACTCTTTTTTCTGAATTTGAAAATAAGCAAAAGGTTTACATAGAAATTCAAATCCTTGTATTTTTATCCTTTATTAATTTTTAAAAATGAATTCAGCCTAGAAGTTTTCCAAGAAAGAGGAAAAACACCCGGATAAAAGCTGGATGACCAATGTGTCTACAGTTTGTAGCCTGTACGGGATCCTGAACGTCTGCCCTGCTAAGTCAGCTTCAAAATGTGTATAAATTTGAAATTGCATCAAAACGTTAATAAGAAATATAGTCTTGTTAAATTTTAACACCAATACAAATCCCTAGGAAAAGTCTCAAATTGAATTGGTACTCGTATTGGTGAAATTTCAGCAAGATGTGTGACAGAATATGAAATATCTGTAAGAGCACTATAGCACTCTGAACGAATTTGCAGTAAAATTAATTAATTTTATAATAGTAAAAAATTCAAAAATATTCAAAAGTTTAAATTGATAAAGGATAAATTACTATTGTGGAAGAATTGCTGGATCCGTTACAACACCTAATATACAAGTGATTGTTTCTGTAATACTGTAAGAATGAAATTTTCAATCTCGGCCTAGAGGGGATAAAAATTCATGGTACATATTGTCTAAAAGAAGAAATGAAGAATTTGACTTGAATTTCAATAGAGATGTTGTCTCTTCAACTTACAACGAAGCAGCGGTTATGTAAAAAGATATCTCAAACATTTTATCGCAATCTCTACTGTGTGTAATCCACATAATTTACACCAAAAAATTGTGAAGAAAATATAGTGAGTACGAAACCTAAGATGAAGATAGCGAATAGTATTCTAAATATGAAATGAATGAAAATGATGAAAGCGGAATGGATATACTTAAATTAAAACCTCAATGTTGGTAGCAATGGTCGTTAACAAATTGAACACTAAAATAAGCATGGTAAACATGAAGATAAACGACTTATATGTGATGAAAACATATATGAAATTCTCCGGCAATATTGATAGAACAATTCCTAATCATATTGTACAAATGCGTCAATAACGCTTTATTAGACTTGAAATTCAATCTTTAAATAATTTTCTGAAGAGTCTACATCCGATTAATATAGCCATAAAGAATTTGTCCACAGACTCAGTAACTCTAATAGAAGCTGAAACAATACAAATATTTATACAATAATGGAGTATTTCCCAGAAAATTATCTCGAGATAACTCATTTCATTGCCTCAAAATTTTTAGGTAATTATGCGAGGAAAGCATTTAAACGAATATGCTTAACTACCTCTTAGAAGTGATTATACGATTACGTTTAACCTTTAACTTACAACGTTGTGTAAATTTTACACCGCTTTAATTATTTCATTAAAAACTGCTCTGTTAACTGCTTGTATAATGCTATTTTTCTTGTTAGTATTTTTATTTGTAGTGTATCTCTAATGCTTTTCTTAGTATTTTTCACTTCGCAGGTAGCTGCCTTTTCAGCTTTCTAAAGGCACCCTTACACGACATGTTTTTTACACTGTTACTGTCAACTTTTACATGAGTAAACAGTTACATGTCGTGTGTGACTTTTAAAACATTGCTTGTGTAAAAAACACAAGGAAAGTCTTATGACAAAATTTCAATTAGAGCATGCTCTAATTTCGTATGTACACACATATGATATTAAATTTCTATGCCTGTACAAACATTAGTCGGCAATAAATTATTTGTAAAATAGTTTTTTTTTTATAAATTGTGTGTCTAAAAATTTATTATTTATTTACATATGTAATTGTACATATACGTTTGTGAGTAAAAATTATAAACCTTATGTAAATTGACTAATTTTGACAAACACAACAAAAAACTTATATATTTTAAATATAAAAAACACGTGTAAAAAACATATCGTGTAAGGGTGCCTTAAGGAACAATGAAATTGAGTGTATTTATATTATACTACACGTAGTAGGTGGCACAATATATTGAATAAAATAAAAGGCCTTTTGACTTTTAACCTTTAACTTACAACGTTGTATAAATTTTACACCGCTTTATTTATTTCATTAAAATCTATTCGGATTGTCGTGGCTTACAGACACATGGAAACATTTAAGTGTAAATTTTACCACACGTTGTCACTGGTGCTATTTATTTCCTGTTTTTTTTTTTAGACAATATTTTACTGCCAACGTGGTTTGATACTTTTTATATAGAATATTTTCAAGTACTTTCTTCAATTAATATTTTCTCTTCTTAATTTACATTTAATTTTTTTTTTTTTTGTTTAACAGGCATGTTCTGAAAATCACGTGATTTCAATTCACATGTGATTTTGAAATACTCAAGTGATTTTTTGGTGTTCTGAAAATCACAAGCGTTTTAACTGTTAGAAGTGATTTTCATTGTTCTGTTGTAAGTCGCAAACTTAAAGCTTTTTTGTATTATAATAAAGAAAAAATTTGTTTGTTATTTACGGATGAGAAACTACGTGGGGTGCCTAAATTTCTAATTGACACATGTAATGCCAACGATGAACAAACATAGGCAGAAGCCATCTTTTCATTTTTTTCCTTCGATAAACACGTTTTTTCTCCGGCAGTCTATAATTTTTTTAAACTTATTGTATAAAATATTTTTTCATTTTTTAATTGATAAAATTTTCATCGTCTATTTCTTTTCTCCATTTAAATATTTTGCTGGTTGAAAATTTTTGTCTAAAATAATATAAATTTTTTTCGTTTTGAATTAATTTTTGGAGGAAATACGTCAGCTGGTTATAGCAGTCACTTAACGTTCTGTACAAAATTTTAATTTCAACAGATTAGAATTAAACGGTAAGGAATAAAGTGGAAAAACTAAACATTAGGTCATTCATAACTACGACTAGATCTCCCATCTGTAAGTTAGGTACTGAGTTTCGCCACTTATACCTTTTGTGTAATGATCGGAGATAATCTAGCTTCTACCTAATGGAGAATTGATAGTGAAGAGTTTTCAATGATCTTCCGGAAGAGCCATTAATAATGCACCTTTTAAAAAATGACCAGGATTGAGTGCGGTTAAATCCTCTGTATCTTCGGATAAGGCGGATATTAGGTACGAATTCAAAACTCCTCGTCTCGTGCTAACACGGTAGCAAACTCTTCAAACCTAAATGTATGTGCACCAGCAATCGCTTTAAATGAAATTTAAAGCTTTTTACCGCCGCTTCTCATAGACCGTCCATATGTGGTGCGTGAGGGGGGATAAATTTTCACTCAAACCCATGCGATATATACCTCTGCGTTATATCCTGAACTGAGTTTTTTATGAAAGTGTGAAATTCTGACCATTATCTGCAAATACCCTATGGGGGAGCCCCCGCCTACCAACAAAGCGAGCGAAAGCGCCTTGAGAGGCTGGTTATGATCAGTGTTCGAAAATAAACTGTACATTATTATATGTACGGTTCACAAATCCAAGAACGTTATTTATTTTTTTAGTGTTTGTGTATTTCTACACAATCAGAATAAGTCGTTCTGTTTTTTGTTTTAAAACAGTACAGTTTTAGTGTTTGTATACATTTTGGTTTAGTGATCTTGGGTTATTTTTCCCCAAATTTCAAAATATTTTCTTTTTTTGCATTTTTTATCAATCAGTTTAAAATAAAAAAATTGAAAAAAAATTACAACAACAAAAAATATTTTTTCTTTGTTTTTTTCTATAGGTTAAGAACAGTATATTCGTTATGTAGAAAATTCAAAAATATTCGGGTATGTGATGGAAATTGATTTCGATCGAAATTGAAATCGAATGAAATTTCAAGTTGCTATAACTTTCAAGTCTTTTCTGATTTCGAATTCCATTTGCACTCATTACCTTAATGACGATTGCCACTACATCTTTGATTATTACCATTTTAAAATAATTACAACAGATAAGATTTATATGACTTTAAAAATACAAACGATTTCAATTTCGAATGAAATCGTTTTCCATCACATACCTGATTATAATGTTTTTTGTTTGTTTTGAATTTCCTACACAAACACTTTTAGTGTTTCTGTACTTAATATTCTACAGTAGAGAACACTAAAGTACGTTTTATAAGGTAAATTTTTGAACACTGGTTATGATTAGTCATAGCAAGGTTCTAAGTAAATTGCTGCTAAACATGCTTACATAGCTCATGACTAAAGCGAATTTTCTTAAGGGTGAAGTTTTGAACTCAAACGGGCCTTCGAAGTCGATACCCGTGGTTTGAAATGGGAGAGGTAAGGGTGCCATTATTTGATAATTTACCATTTGCTCTTATAATCGAGCTTGGATCGAGAAACGGGTTAAGGGGTCTCAGTGAACTTTTGTGGGGTATGCGTTGTGAATTAGACAATAGTCGATATTCCTCCCCATAGAAGGTTTTCTGAGTTAAAAGTATGAGTCTGAGTTTGACAAATTTAACTTCCTCATGAGTAAGTTCTATTTGACTACTTGGGAAAGTATTTGGCCTTATTCGACTAATGCTTTTACGAATGAATCGAAAAACGTACCCTAAGACCCGCAAGGCTCTATTATATGAAGAAAATTTATGGAGCAAGTCTTCTTCGTCTTCCATTGCTGCGAGCAAATTGAAAACTTTCTTGGTTTTATCCACTATGTTTAATGGGTTTTTTTAGGCCATGGCCTAAGCGACATGTCGCAGGAGGGTTCTGCATCCACGATGGTCCATATCACCATTGATTGTGTTGGGAAAGTTCAACCGATTTACAACCTCTTGTTCCAAGGTCCGAGGGATTATCGTGAGTAGGGACGTGCTTCCATATAATGCCAGGAAGAACCCTATTAATATCAGCAATTCTATTGGCCACGTATATGTTTCCCATGAGGATTGGGGCTTAGAGAGCCAACGAAGCACAATGGAAGAGTGTGTCCAAAGATATATTTCAGTTTCGTTGTGTCCAAGAGATGTACGTACATACTGCATCAATACCGCCAATAAAACTGCACCATTGAGTTCTAAACGTGGGAGACAAATCGTTTGAAGGGGAACTGCTTTGGACTTAGCAATCATTAGCTTTGTGAATACATTATGGGATGCAGTTTGACACCGAATGTATGTTGTAGCACAATATGCTGCTTCAGTAGCATCACAAAATCCGTGAATTTGTATCATTTCTAAGGGAGTATGTATATTGGAGCCATCTATAATGGAGAGATCTACCACTAGGTCGTTCCATCTTTTGACGGATTCAGCCAATATGTTTTCATTCCATTCCAGTCCTTCTAGCCAAAATTGTTGCATGAGCATTTTCGCTCTGATAACTATAGGTGTTATTCATCCAGCGGGATCAAAGAGCTTGGCAACAGATGATAAGATTTGACGCATAGTTATACATTCAGACTGGTTTATTGGAATTAAACTGTAATGCCAAGAGTTTTAGTTGAGTTTGAATAGTAAAAGCGGAGGAAATTAGAGTCGTAAAGATCTTCTTCTTGCAAATTCATTTGCTTGCGAATTTGCAAGAAGAAGATCTCATCATTGGCAGTCACCTTTTCTAAGGGGAATCCAGGCGATTGCAGTACTTCTACTAGTTGTGTCCTTGCTAATAGAGCTTAATCAAGGGAATGACCTCCAGATAGAATGTCATCTACATATATCTCCTTACAGAAAATTGATGACATTTTCGAATAATTCGACTCAGAATCAGAGGTAAGTTGCAATAAAGTGCGAATTGCGAGAGTGGGTGCACAATTTGGCGATACATTTTTTGTATATTGCCACTGAAAACGTATCTATACTTTCTCCAATTTAGTATTATAGTGATCAAAACATTTTGGAGAGTGGGTCGAGTGTGAAGAACGTCATTTAGTGAAAATAGCGATTTCTACTTTCTTAATGCATTGAATATCATGCGAACTTTGGTAGTCTTGTGTTCTGGGCGAACCACTGTCTGATGGGGTAAATAATATGAACCATATTTGCCGTGGGTAATAATTGCCTGAGATGACGTCTCTTCCATATGGTCGAGTGTTAAATACTCTTCTAGTACTGTCTTATATTGAGCTAAGAGTTCAGGATTTTTAGATAACGTTTGCTCCATTCTCGTATTGGGTTAGGGCAATACATCAAGAAGATCATAAAAACACTTTCTCGTGAAAATCCGCTTTAAAAGGCAGTCGTACCTTATACCTGCCATTTGGCAGTTGTGTGGTTGTTTGAACATAAAATTTTTCACGGAAATCATTCTCAGCAGAGTTTGAGCGAGTTGGAGGTATGCCTTCGTCTTCCCAAAATTTTCTTAAGGTGGTGTTGAACTCAGTGGTTTCTGCTACCACAACGGAGGTTGTAAAGGTATTAACAGTTTGAGTATTCATTGGGCCGCACAATACCCAGCCAAATATGGTACTATAAGCTGAAGTGTGACTACAAATGTCCTTTCGAATACCATTCATGTTAATGAATCGCTCATAGTCATTACCCAGTATGAGATCTATTTGAGATGACTTATTGAATGTTGGATGTGCTACATCCAGTTCCTCCAGTTCTTTCGAACGGGGAATATCAAATGATTAGGAAGTTGTTTTGTGGCTCTGGGTAAGACTATGGCCTTTATGGGTATAGGAGTGTTGGTTTTGCGTGTATACAATGCAAGTTCACATTCTTTGTCAGCCAACTGTTTTTTACCTCCAATACCCACCACCTCAAAATTAGATTTTTGGTAAGAGATATGAAGCCAATTCTTTACTTTCTCAGATAAGAACGTACGCTGTGAACCCGCGTCAATCAGTGCTCTGAGTGTAAACAATTCGCCCCTGCACTCTATTTGAACAAGAGCAGTGCGTAAGAGAATATTCGCATACGCTGTTGGGCAATTGGCCTGAACTCTGGATGAGTGAGTGAGTCTGACATAGCAGTTTGAGAACTTTCAATAAACGATTTTCGTGCGACGGTTTTGTCCTGCGAATCATTGTTTTTGACATATCGAGATGAATTTTGAGAGGTATTATGAGTTTTTAAGGGCATGTGCAACAGTGTGGTGGTGGGATTTTTTGCAGTGAATGCACGCATGTTTTCTCTTGCAATTGGCTTTCAAATGAGATACTGCCAAGAAATTGATGCAAATTTATTTTGAAAAATGAAAATAACTCTCTGTTGCACTGTGAACGCTTTGAATTTTGGACACATTCTCAAACTGTGGTCTTCATTACATAATTTACACGCTGAATTAAAATCCTCTTATGAGACATATGTCTGAATTTTAGACAAGAGCTTAGGGTTTAGGGTGAAGCCATCTTTAGCGTTTTTTATGCTTGCTAGGCGTTCAACGTCTTCATATCTGTTCTCCTGGTGATGTAAGAGATTGTTTCCAAAGGGATAGGGTGACCTTTGAAAGTTTTGTGGAGACTAAGCGGATCAGCATTGGGTCCCAACTTTCGTCTTAAACTTTCAGGGTCATTACGGTAGCCCGAGAATCATTAACGGACGACTGTATCCTCCGTATAGATTGGCTATCCTCGCTAATTGCCGATGGGTAATCAAATAATAATTTAATTTGATTGTCTAGCGAGTTTTTTGCATTCCATGCTAGATCAAAATTTTCATGTGATATGGGATATCTCTTTACTATAGCTCCCGCTTCACCTCTTGTCTTATTAAGAAGGTGTTATAGTTTGGAGGCTGGGGTTAATCTCGAATGATTAATGTAAACTGCGGTGAACATGTCCCCAAAGGATGGCCATTGTTCGTAACTGCCTTTGAACACTTCGGTATCACATGGAAGAAGTTAAATGCAATCACCTGAGTCATTGGGACTTTGGACAATCTGGTTGGAAAAAGGCAAATTAGATTGTCCAAATAAAATAAATTTTTTTGTAGCGACTGGCAATTTTTTTAAAGGTTTGGATGCATTGGAAGGCATTAGTTAAGCGAAAAATCGCGTATAATAGTTTAGATGCTAGAGAGATTGATGGTGGATCAATCAATAAATTTGTGCTTACAAAAATGGAAGAAACAATTGAGCAATTGTTTTGGATATTTACAGTTATCGAAGGCATTGACAAACAATTGTATTTCGGGGAACATACAGAGGAGGGGATTATTGCGGATCTGCTTGCTGAAAACCAGCAATGTTCGGTCCACCAACAAGGCTGCTTCCACCAGTAATGTTGCGTCCACTAGCAAGGCTACGTCTAGCAAGGCTGCTATTCCGACTTCAAAACGTCAGAAAGACACTAAGTTGGAATGACAGAGTGTATGAAAGGTCAAACTGATGGTATGGTGTCAACTGCGCAACAGCTGAAAGAAATTAAAGACGATAAAGGCAATTAGAAACACTAACAATTTTGATTTTTAGAATATAAGTAATATAATATATTAAATCAACACACAATAGTACAATGATGAAATGAAATTAATGTTTTTAACGGATATTTCCAACCATTTAAATGAATTAAATATTAAATTGCAAAGTCCCGGAAAATCAATTGATGTAATGCTCGATATTATTGAAGGTTTTGAGTCCAAATTAGTAATATTTAAACGCGATATTGACAACAATAATTTTAAGTATTTTCCTTTGTTGAAAGATCACCTTAAAAAATTTTCTATTCATGGAGTCTATGAAAATAATATAAATTTTTATAGCCTAGTTATAAGTTACATACAAGACAATTTTGTTACGAAATTTCCAGATTTTAAAAAATTTCAACCATTAATTAACTTTATTAAATATCCAGACAAGTTTGATTTGGAAACTGCTAAAATAGATCAACTAGAATAGTTAAAGTTGTTGAATTTAGAAATGCAATTGGCAGAGTTTCAATCAAGTTCTATTTGGAATCAAAAATTTATAGAGTTGAGGCAAGAAATAGAAAATAATGAAAAAAAAAAGATTAAATGAAGAAGAATACGAAACCATGAATAATATGTTGTTTAAGACACTGTGTTCGCTCCCAGAAACATTTAATGCGATGAAGAAATTGTTTTAAGCTATTCTAACAATATTTTCATCAACGTATAGCTGTGAACGTCTATTTTCGATTATGAATAATAAAAAATCTGATGTACGAAACAGACTTATCGATGAATGTGGAGAGGCTAGTATTTCATTAAAATTGTCAAACTATGATCCGGATATTGATGCATTATCGAGAAATATTCAGTAACAAAAATCCAATTAAAAAATATGTCAGCGTATTATAGAAAAGAATCTATATATATTTTTAAAATGCATGTATTTTTATTTAGTAAAAATAATTTTTATTGGCACGCATATATTTTCATTTTATAAAAATAATATTTATTGGCACGCAGTCAAAAAAAGGTTCGCCATCCCTGATTTAAGATGTGCGTCACTATAAAGTGTAACACCCATTTTTCTTAATAACTTTTTTCACCTTTAATCATGTATCAGTTTGTCAAATTTGACTTGTTAGTTAGTTCACAATGGATAATCAAAGACAAGTGCATACAAAAATTATTCAAATAATTCAAAAGAAACCATATTGGAGTTATACAAAAGTTGCTAGGGAAGTCCACGTGACCAGGCAATGTGTTTCCAGAGTGGTCAAAAAGTTCAACAAAGACCTAAAAATTGAAGGAAAGCCTGGAACATGTAAAGCAAAACTGGTAACGAACGACGCGAAAGCCAAAAAGGTTGAGAAGCTTTTGCTGGCTCTTCCAAACATTTCTGGTCGCGAAGTGGCCCGGCGCGTGCAATGTTCGGAAAGTTTTGTGCGCCGAGTTAAAGCTTAAGCTGGCCTTAAAACATTTAAGGTCCAGAAAGTTCCGGATAGAAATGCTAAGAAGAATATTGAAGCAAAAAAAAGAGCAAAACTCCTCAAAAAAAATTTTTTCAAAAGTTCGAATGTTGTGTAATGGATGATGAAACTTAAGTTTTTGCAAACTTTGCGCAGCTTCCTGGCCAAGAGTTTTATGTAGCGGATAGTAGAGGCAATGTTTCTGAAGAGTTCCGAACTAAAAAACTATCAAAATTTCCCAAAAAGTTCCTAGTTTGGCAGGCTATTTGTAGCTGCAGCAACAGAAGTGCATCGTTTGTTACATTGGGATCAATAAACTCAGATATTTACATCAAAGAGTGTCTTCAAAAGAGGTTGCTCCCATTTCTAAGACAGCACAACATATCAACATTCTTCTGACCAGATTTGGCAACATGTCACTGCAGTAAAAGCGCAATAGACTGGTATAATAAAAATAATGTTATTTTTGTTCCAAAAGAGGCTAACCCACCAAACTGCCCAGAGCTGCGGCCTATTGAAAGATATTGGGCTCTGGTCAAAAGAGAACTAAAGAAGAGTACATCTGTTCCCAAAACCGTTACTAGTTTTCGATATAAATGGACCGCTGGTACCAAAAAAAAAATCACCGAAAACACTATAACATTGCTTATGGATGGCATAATGAATAAAATAAAAAATTTTATAAAATTAAATTAATTTTTAAATAAAATAATACAGAATATAAATCTGTAATAAAAATGCAAAATAAAACTGTTTTATTTTTAACTCTAGCTTACTCCAGTCAGTTTTTATTTGACTTTTGATGTGTTACAGTTTATAGTGACGCACATCTTAGATGAAGTAATTCAATTGTGGAATTAGATTTTAATTAGTAGTGCAACACATTACTACTGAATTGAAATTGACTAAGAATTTTGTAGATTCAACACCGCAATCAAAATTTCACCAACTCAGTCATGGTTTGGAATGAAAGTTCTAGATCGTTTTAGATATCGCACACTGCAGATTTAAAGTTATTTATCCTTATTTCTTCAGGATATGAGAAATAAACAATTCTATGAATTAAAAAAAAGCTAAAGGCTATCTGGAGTTCAAGGTTATTATCAATATCATACTTGGATATAAGAAAATTTTCATATATTTAAAAGCTCTGAGAGTAACTGATTGCCATGAACACAATTCTCAACTCAACCGTGCGGATTAGAAGTTAAACTATAGGTCCCATTACTCGTAGATAAAAATTGATGCATACAATATGGCCGTAACATTGGAAAAGGGTTGTAATGGCTAATTATGTACATATATGTATATGTATACACAATAATTTATTTATTAAAAAATTACCTTTTTTGCGATATTCACATCTATATTATCAAAGAGGGCGGCATGTCAAAAGTGTCTACGAAGGCACAATTCAAAATCCGCCACTGCAGAGAAGTTTTAACTGGCTTAGGTCATATTTGACTGGTAGAAGGCAGACTGTACAGTACTCTTTTCATTTTACCGGCCATATATGCATACATACATATGCATGTAAATATCTCCAAAGCAACGTTGTCAGAAGTGCACTTTTATTTGCATTTTGCAGAATTTATCCGTTTAAACGGCATAAAGATTTTTGCCCTAAAATTGCAGATTTTGTTCTTTTTTTTCCAAAATATTCTTATATTTTTAAAAATTAGATACCCTATTCGAACTACTACCGATTTCATAGGCAATTTTAACATTAGATTCAAGATATTTATCATGAAATTAAATTTATAACTCCTACATTATTGAAATTTAGAATTGTGTTATTTTAGACGAATTTTTCACAATAGCTAAAAAGCCGTTGTATGTATATGGATATTCCAAGTCAAATCAACCAATGGTTTTAACCTACCCCCTCCGAAATTTATGATTTTTTGTAGAAATATAGTATATCATAGAACTAAAATAAATACAAAGTTTGGAAGCACTGATACATCTGGATCCGGAAATATGAGGTCTTGAAAATCGGAAAACAGTACAAAAATGCACAAAGTTACACTTACTCAATTGTAATTTTCTTGAAAAGTATTATAGCTACGCATCTCGTAAAAGTCGCATTTGGAAGGGTATTAAATTACCTTTGATTTAATATGCGACATGATTTTTTCTTTGAAAAAGTCAAAGGTCAATTTTCTTTATCTATAAGTCGGAAGCCTATATCTCCGAAAGCGACCTTTTTAAAAATTTGAAAAAAAATTATGCCAAAGATAGTTTCGTTCTCTACAGCTGTGAAAAATTTCAGAGTGGAGGTATTTCTGGATCAAGAAATAAAAATCAAATCGCAAAAGAATGTGATTAAAACTAGTCTAATAGTGGTGGGATGGTATACGATTTTTCGATTTATATTAGCTGGAACCTCTTATTTTGTAACTTTCTACAAAAAATACATGAAACAAAACGGGGGATGTGGGATGGGGGCAAATAGTTCTTCATCGGGGTCAAAGGTTGGCTTGAAGGAATAAAAATCCACAAAAAGCTTCACAACTGCCCTGGAGTAGCCCCTAGAGGGATAAAATGTAAGACCGACCCTTACTAATATTTTACCCCCAACTTTTTTTTCGATCCAGAAGTGTCAGTGCCCTTAAATTTTATATTTGTCTTAGTGTTATAATATACTTTATTCGTACCAAAAATTAGCAAATTCGGAGACAGTCATTTCAAAAACGGCATATTTTAAGTTGAGGTGATATGGTTTAACCCATATCCAAATTATAGCAAATTAAGAGGTTTCTATTCAAGTGACCCAGCGGGAAAAGATTGATTACCTTATTTTATAATTAATTATATAATATATTACTTGAGAATATATTACTTTTGGAATCGAGAAGGTAATTTCATGTGACACACAAGTAAATATTGATTACCATGTGTATTCCCACATCTATGAAGAAAGAAGTTATTGTTGTGTGTTGGTTTTTGTCTTTTTCGTATATTTTGTTAAAAAAAACTGTAATTTGGTTTTTTTCTATTTTACATATCGATTACCATGTACATTCCCACATATATAGAAGAAAGATGTTATTGTTTCTGCGTATATTTGTTTGTGGATTTTTTTGTTTTTTATTTTTTTTTTTTTCATAGTTAAAGAATCCGTTATTCTTTACGCAAAAAAAATGTATTTTATTAAAAAATGCAGTTTATGTTTAAATGCGCAGAAGTGCAGACACAAAATTAATGTATAAGATTAATTAATATGTATATTAGTAGCTATTCGGGAATACTTGTTATACAGTTTACCATTTTTGTCACCTATAGCTTTTCGTATCCTTTTTATATTTATTTTAAAACTTAAATGCTTGCAAAATGTTTTTAATATGAACGTGATAAAATTTGGATAATACAGGTGAAATAAAATGGTAAATAGTGAAACGAGTATTACCAATTAGCTACTATTATTTTATTTCTAGTGGGGGAAATTAATTTAAATTTATTATTAATAATGTAATTATAATATATACATTAATAATATAATACATTACAAATAATGCATCATAGAATTTATTCCTTCAAATTATTAAAAAATAATAATTTTATGCATTACCAATAATGAATTCTAATACTTATTACTGGGGGACAGTAAAAGAATTTATTACTTTCGTAGGACATGATCTGTGTTGAGCGTAATGCTTTCCGTAATTAATAGATTATACATTCCTTGTATTACCTCCTCGATTCTTATTGATTACCATTTCTCGGTGGGGAGGCAAACAAAAAAGAGCATATTTTTTGTGTATGAAAAAAGAAAAAAAAATGTAGCGGTTTTTTCAAGAAGCAGTTCTTATTTTAGAGAATGTTAGTGCGATGGTATACAGAAGAAAAACAAAAGTTTTAGTTAGTGTGTAATCGATTTATAAAATGTTAGGACGCTGTTCTAATGATGTGGCGAGTAGCGTAAATGAGCTACATATGTACATGTACTTATCCATACATACTTATTATATGCAAGTGAAAAAATGAGTGTGTTTATGAAAATGGGATAAAATTAAAATAAAAAGCAATAAATTAAAAAAAGGACAGATTTTATTCATGTATGTATGTTGCAGTAGGTATTTCATTTATTTATAATTTTAGAAATATACATACACATGTATGTATGTACACTTTAGAAAAAAAAATTGAGTACAAACAGTATGTCTTCAACCCCTTTTGAGGCGCTTAAGAAAAAAAAAGATTTATTTCAAATTATTTTCAATTGGATCTCAAGCCTTTGAGTCTGCTGTGTAGTTTTATATGTATGCATTTAGTACGAGTATGCATGTTTGTTTGTACCCCGCACATTGTATAAATATTTAATTATTTGAAGTCATAACAACTTCATTTCTTTTTATTTTTAAGAGAACAACTAGAGTTTAAGAAACAAGAGAAGTCTAAGTATGTAAAAAAATTCTGTAATTGTAATAAAATAGTTAAAAAAAGAACAGATGTATGTGTGCATGTTTATAGGCTGTTTTTATATAACTTCCGTAAACTCAATATCAAACAAATGTATGCATTCATTCGTAGGGTCGTATTTTATTATATAGAGTGAGATTGAAAATTTTTACAATTTTGAGGCTGTACTGTATCGTGCTAACTTTTCTCTTTAAATTAAAAATTCATTACGTTTGTTTTACTATAAGAGCATAGCCATTGGTTTTAAAAATATTTAAAACCAACCAACCAAATTAACAACCAGAATTTCTTAGGCCTTTAATGTAATTCTCGACAAATATAAAAGCAATTTCTGTGTTAATTCCTTATTCAGTTTAAATTTAGACAATTAACCGGATAGAACAATCTAAGCGAATATCGGACAATAAAAGAACATCGTTTTTATATAAGAATATATATATTTTGTAGTGTGATTGTGTTCTATAATTAAAAATATATTATTGAAGATACATATTTTGAATCAAACTCTAATAAAAAAAAAACCAAAGCAGAAGTAATCAAATATTTTATAATAAAAAAATATACTGAAGTAAATATTTAAAATATGGGATTAATCTTGCAAGTATTATTAGTAATATTTTTAATTACATGTTTATATGGATATTTGAAAGTAGTATACCAATGTATTAGAACAGTTCGCATTCAATATACGGTTGGTTTAGTGACGAAAAAAAATCTCAATGACAAAAATAAAATGATCTCAAATGTCGGTATTAAAAATATTAATAACGCTCAAATCGAGGTGAAAAAATATAAACAAGCGCCAGGTCCATTGCCTTGGCCTATTATAGGAAATTTGGCATTATTGGGCCGTTATTCTTTTCCATTTCAAGCATTTACAGAGTTAGCAAAACAATTTGGAAATGTTTATACATTAACATTAGGTACAACACGTTGCCTTATTGTGAACAATTTAGATTTAATTCGAGAAGTTTTAAATCAAAACGGTAAATATTTTGGTGGTCGACCAGATTTTCTACGATTTCATGTTCTTTTTGGTGGTAATCGAAATAACTGTGAGTATATCTTATTTATAAATACTTTTCTTTATTAATAAAAAATATTTCTGGCCAATAGGAAAGTTACAACTTTAATTCCATAAGGTTTATGTTATAAAAATTAATTAAAATAGTTATTCTACAATATTTATTAAAACTTTCTGCTAAATCTTCTAAAAAATATTTTTCTGAAAAAGAAATAGGAGGTTTTGCATTCAGAAAAATTAGGTTTGTAAGATAGAGAAAAACAAAAATGCAAAATGTCGTAAAGAAAAATAGAAATTAGCCTAAGTTGGCTACGGGCTACAAAAGTAGTCGTGTGTTCGGTAGTCGTGTTGCCGTTAAAGTAATTATTCTCATATGCACACATGTATTCTATTATTGATAGCTTGTAGTCGATGGTCGGTAGCCTTTGTTGTGTTTATAAGTAGCATTATGCTATAATAATAAGAATAATTATTTTAACGGCATCACGACTACCGACCACACGACTACTTTTGTAGCCCGTAGCCAACTTAGGCTAATTTCTATTTTTCTTGGCGACAATAAACAGTTTAGTGCTGCCAATACAATAAGATGCATGAAAAAGGTGTTTAAAAAACGCAATATATGAAATATGTACATAAAAATTGCGAAAAAAATTTAAGTTGCACCACTGAAAAAAAAATCATTTGTTTGCATTTTTGTTTAGCTTTCATTTACTTATTTCATTTATTTACATCAGTTTTTATTTCATTTTTAATTTATTATATAATAACCTTTTTAGTTTTCTCAAATTTTTATAAGTTTTCTTCAGACATTTGTTGTTTTTTGTTTGCTCACAATTTCACTTACAAAAAATAAGTTTGTTATATTTTGTTTAGGTTATGTTCAACGTGTCAAAACAGATGTTTATTTTGTAGCTGTAGTCGTTATTTTAATTAAGTAGCTGGCTACTTGGCTACTTTCCTAGCCAGCGATTTTTGTAGTCGTGTGTTCGGTGTTCGATAGCCTTTGTTGTGTTTATAGCATTATGAATAAAATTTTTTATTTTGAGCTTTTAAGACATAACTAATGTATGGATTAAATCTAAATTAAGGAATCTAATTCATAATTTAGACTATATCAGTCTAATTCATAATGAGATAAAACGTGCTTATAAGAGCCTTATAAGCAAGATCTTTTAATTTTGTATTCATAAACAACAAACAGTGTCATAACGCTCTCATAAACCATTTATAAATGAGGAACTTTTATTGGAGGTTTCTACAACCGGTTTCTTTAACCGTGCAATAAAACGACATTTGTGAGTTGGATTGGATATTGTATTATTACAATGAATACAACTAATATAATTGCAATTATAGATACATATGTATGTACATTAGGGTGATAACTTTTTTTGGACAATATTCTCCCCAGGGGTTTTATAATGGCAAATATTGTATTAATGAAAAAAATTTGGTAAAAAAACCTTACGCACCGACAACGATTTCTAAAATGCCTTTAATGTATTTTTTTTAATAACAATTTTTTTAAAATATGGTTTATACACATATGATTAAAAGTAGGTATTTTTTATTTTTATTCCACGTTCCGCACAAATATTACCGCGTTGTTGATTTGGAATTTTAGATCGTGTAGGTATCCAATGTCTGAGGAAACACTCGTGGGCTTTCGTAAAATTTATTAATGACTTTTTTGTTTTAAATTACAACCAATATATGAAAATGACAAGAATTGCCATTAATTTTTATTAAAAAAAATGAAAAAAAATATGCGAAAACAGATTTTTTTATATAAAAAACTGAAAAAAAATAGTGGAAATTAAAAGCAATTTTGGAAGAAAACTATTCCATTGACTCGAAAACGGACTTTACTATTGAAATCAGAATGCCTTAATTATATAGATGTGATGGTCAGACGTTAAAAGTTTTTTTTTTAACTTTGTTTGATTCAAAACGTTAAATTATTATTAAATAGCCAAAAAATTTTTTTTATTTTGTATTAAATATGCCATTTCTTTCCTTTACAGCCTCTGTCGTCATTGCCTGTAGAAATTACGAATGTAAATCTCTCTTTCTCTTTCTCTCCAGCTTACAATTCCATTTTACCAAATTTTGATATAAAAAAATATAAACAGAATAGTGATGCACACACGATTACTTTATACATGAATTAAAAAAATGTGCTTCAAAGGAATTTTTTTTTTATTTTTCAGTTAGTTTTAATTATTTTTTAACAGCAGTTAATATTATTTAAATCACATCTGTTTTATATATAATTGTGTTACTATTACACTATTTTTATGAATATTAAAAAATTACCGAATTAACCGATAGCTTTTATTGTGCATCACTATGCTGAAATAACATAATGGTATTGCCAGCATTACATTAAAATCGTTTATTAGTTAATTTGCTCTTATGAAAGGTTTATGAATAAGATTTTTTATTTTGAGCTTATAAGACAGATAACGTCTCATAAGTGTATGTTCACACTCGGAGAGAAGAGTTGGGCAATTCTTCATCAATTCTCTTTTAAACTTGTCTTCTTGTCCACACTCGAAGAGTTTAGTTGCCCAACTTTTGTTGTTGTTCAGCAATTTTTGTGTTTTCTTTTGCTTGTTTTTCTAACAATTTGACATTTATGCCGTGTTGCCACAGAAATACTTACAAATTACACAAAATTTTATAGATTGCCCAAAATATATTTCATACATAGAATATAATGCTTTTTATTTTTGTATATCATTTTAATATATGAATAAATATTTGTGTATTTATAAATTTCCCTGTAGGAGACAAAGCCTTAAAGTTATTACTAGAGCTATTGGAACAGCCCAAAACAATATTAAAGTACTTTTAGTTGAATACTAGTGCTAATGAGAACTAGTACTTGAAATAGTTCGGGAGCACCGCTTAAATTTTGAAGAAGTTTATTAGATAAGACATACATATTTTATATTCTTACAGTCCAATTCATAATGAGATAAAACGTGCTTATAAGAGCCTTATAAGCAAAATCTCTTAATTTTGTATTCATAATCAAGAAACAGTGTCATAACGCTCTCATAAACCATTTCTAAATAAGAAATTTTTATTGTAGGTTTCTAGGTACTTTAACCGTATAATAACACGACATTTGTGAGTTAGATTGGATATTGTATAAATAAAAGTGGAATAATATAGTATTACAATGAATAAAACTTATATAGTTGCAAGTATAGATACATATGTACATATTTAAATTCATATAATTAAAAATTTTCGTATAATAGCAAATGATTGCGGTCTCTGTACAAAATTAAATTTCTAAATGGCCAACAAATTGTTTTTATTTTGTATTACATATCCCATCTCTTTCCTTTTCAGGCTCTGCCATCAGTGCCTGTAGAAATTACGAATGTTAATCTCCCTTTCTCTTTCTCTCCAGTTTACAATTCCATTTTACCAAATTGTCATATAAAAAAATTTAACAGAATAGTGATGCACAAACCAAAAAGAGTATGGTAGTATTCGATTACTTTATACATGAATTAAAAGAATGTGCTTCGAAGGAAGATTTTTTTTTATTTTTTTCAGTTTATTTTAGTTTTTTTTAGTTTTATTTTTAACAGCAGTAAATATTACTTCAATCACATCTATTTTATGTATAATTGTGTTACTATTACATTATTTTTATGACTATTAAAAAATTACCGAAGTAACCGATAGCTTTTATTGTGCATTACTATGCTGAAATAATATCATGGTATTGCCAGCATGACATTAAAATCGTTTATTAGTTAATTTGCTCATATGAAAGGTTTATGAATAAAATTTTTTATTTTGAGCTTATAAGGCAGATAACGTCTCATAACTAATGTATGGATAAAACCTAAATTAAGGAGTTATTATGAATTTGACTGTTATAATTTATCCTAAAATTAAATTATGTTACATATAAAATAAGGTGCAAATAATGAAAATCAGTTTATATAAAAAAATTTTTTCTTTTAATGTAATATCATTATGCTACCCAATTAAATTTTCTATTAATGAAAAATAATAATGTTTCTCTTCGCTTTTCTTATAATGATAGCATCTTTTAACCAAATACGTTTTGAAATACAAAATGAATGTCTTTTAACAGCTAGATTATATATTCACGTATTATGTGTAGATTAGACATTCAACAGTTTAACAGTCATATACAAAATAACAAAGTAAATTTGCAGTCTTTATTTTCCATTTGAATTTTGAATTAAAAACTATTTTAATTTTTTTGCATACGGGCAGAAGAATTTACATTTGATTATGATTCTAATATTTAAAAAAGCACGTTGTCCCCACTAAAAGGCAATTTACTTATAGTTTAATAATTTCCGAAAATGTTTGCTTTAGCTCACCAGTGGACATATTTCAAAATTGGTATAAATTTTGATAAAGTCACCTTGAAAATATTTAAATGTTTCACTATTAATGCATAAAGAATTTTTTTGTTTTTGTTTTTATTATTATTCATTCCTTTATATCATTAGCATATCAAATTTTGATTGCCTCAGCATCACATAGTCATTATTGAGGCGAGCTGGTAAAATATTTACAGCTTTGAATTACACATGTACAATATATAATAGGGGTATTCAAACGGGGTCCTATCAAGTCATATTGTCATAATATCATACAATTTTAAAATAGTTTAAAAATATAGTATAATATATACATATATATAAAATAGTCATAAAACAATAATACTTTTTAACCTATGTGTACCATTTTGTCATAAATTGAAAAATAAAAAATAACAAAAAAATAAAATTAAAAATAATATACTATGGTTGTTTACAGCAATCATATTTGTTCGTTTTATTGTTTTATGATATATAACTTTAAAACGACCATTTGAATCCCCCAAATATTTTATTAAAAGATATTTAATTCTATATATTTGTATAACTTACAAAAGAAAGGAAAGAAATAAAAGAAGTAAAAAAATAGTAATATATACACACAAAATTTAATTATTAATTTATAGGATATTGTATGCGATTGCTGTAAATCATATGAAACGAGTTTCTAAGTCTTGAAGCAAATATTCCTTTATCCTTTTCTTGAAAATTAAAATTCTTTGTATATTTTTAATATCTTGAGGGAGATTATTAAATTTCATACTATCCATATATTGAATGCGTTGCTTCGTAGTTTCTAACCGACATCTTGCTATCATAAGATTCATATTGTTTCTGGTATTGAATAATGTTTGATTTCTATGAAATGAATTTGTATGGTGACCAATATTATGGGCTGCTTAAAAACATGAAGAATTGAATTAATTTATTATAAATAATTTAATTGAAATAATGGTGAGACAAAATTATATAAAAAATGTATGATCTAAAAATATTTAAAGAAAAAGTGTTCTCTTCCATTTTTGTGTAATTACACATAAACTGGCAACGCTGCACTTATTAAAAAGAAAAACATACGACAAACGAACGCTGCGATCACGGCGCAATTATCATAAGGTGCCTTTGAGATTACAACAAGTAAAACAGTAACAAAAACAACACAGCATTTTGATGCTTGTTAGGGTAGTTAACTGTCAAAAAAACCAAAACAAAAAGTATGAAAACAATAACAATGTACATAAAAAAAGCAAAAATTGACAACTATATTCACAAATTGGCTGAAAAAAAAAAGTAGCTCAGCTGCCATGTCAAATGCACCTTATAATCAATACGCCATGGCTGCGATTGTACGAAAAAGACGTGTACACCAAAAAGCGAAAAAAATATGAAAGGAAATGTCAAATAATCAACTACAAAGAAAAAAACGAATGAGGGAATATAAAGAATCGCCGAGAACGGGCAAGTATTTTTATTCCCCTCACCGTAAACGTCCACAAACTCAACAGTTGCCGACTCTTCTCTCCGAGTGTGGACATACACTAACTAATGTATGGATAAAACCTAAATTAAGGAAAAAGAAAAAAAGTTCTTTATTTTTTTGTATTTCCTACACAAACACTTTTAGCTTTTGTGTGTTTATAAGATAAATTGTCGAACACTATTGGGAGCACTCTAACAGCCTGTTTCTAGAAAACGAATGGTATTTGGCATTCTTCTTTTTATATAAGAAACACTAACAAATTTGAGTGTTTTTGTTGTTGTTTCACATATAAAAAGACGAATGTCAAATACCACTCGTGTTCTAGAAACAGGCTGTAATTGTTTATTGAAAATGTAATGGTGCTGCCACCATTTAAGTAAAAATTAGACGACGAGGGAGGCAAAAGAAAGAGCAAAATAAACTGTAATTGTACAAAAAAAAAATATAAAATACTTTTGTTTTAATTTTTTTAAATTAATACATATACACTGTAGATAAAATGAGATCACGTTATCTAAAGCGTGTGCATATAATATATGAATATGTATGTACCGTATGTATAAATAATTTCCGTACATTATATCGAAAACAAATACATTTACAAATTTCTATATGCCTGTTTTGAAAAACAATTTTTTTAATATTTTTTTCGCATTTCACCAGAAGGTGCAAAATTTGCACATCAGTGTTTTTCATTACCCTATTTAGGAAAATATAAAAATATATATGAATGTACATATGTACAATGTTTGAACACACAAACATATATTCGATTGTTTTAGTTGATAATTAATTTCTAGAATCAGTTTAAATACCTTTTACGGAAGAATCAGACAATGGTCATACATATTTACATGCGAGTATAAGAAGTAATTTTATAACGTTTGTTATACAGTATTCCCCGGATAATTGCCCACGCTTAATTGCCTTTCACGCATACTTACTTCAATTTCTAAATCAGTGATTACCATTTCATAGCACAATTGTGCAGAGAGCATTCACACGTATTGCTTACGCTCTTTATTTTTGTTAGGTTTACTAAAAAAATTTATCGATTACACTCAAAAAATATTTTATGTTAAAAAATTCAATTTTTTTAGAAACATTAAAAGCTTTGTTAGTAGTTTATAAACCAAAATTGTATCCTAAATTGAAAACCGTGATTTCAAGCTTAATAACCTAAAAAATTGTTAGAAAGGGTAGATCATTTAGTGATGGTGTTTTTATTAAGCAATTGTTGAAAAAAATTTGGAAAAGGCTTAATTATAATACAAATATTTTCCGTCTTAAAATATATTCGTTCAAGCAACGCAACAAATTGGATTCTACAAATACGAAACTGTCATATAAGTATAAATGTAAAAGATTTTATCTTCTAAAAGTCTTATTTGATCTTCTTATTTTTTCCCAGTTATATATACAGTTGTATTCTTAAAGAATATTTTTTTTAAGAAGAAGAAATGGATTTTTATTTCCCAGCAAATATATAAAAAAAGCCGTAAATATAGTGAAACATTTATAACTTTATGTATGTATGTTGATGAAATTAATGTCAGTATAGCGTATAATACTAAAATTTTTCTATGACTGTAAACAAATAAATTCTCTCAACTTCTTTTTTCTCTCTTACTCACTAATACACAACCAAAAAATTTTTGGTAACCCCTGTTCTAAATCCTCATATTTTTCCTTACCATTTTCTAATAAAATTCCACGGCAAACAGGCATATAAGAATTTGTAAATGTATTTATTTTCGATATAATGTACGGAAATTAAAGTCAACCAAGTTCATGTATAAGTATTAAGTTACTTCCTTTTCACATGTATTGACGGCAGTGTAAATAGGCAATTATGCTAGGTACACAATTGGGACGAACGACGAATTTCACCTAACTCGAAGAATTCGTCAGCTAAAATTCGCTGCATAAATTCGTCGTATCAAACACAATAACGACGAATACATACATACATAACTAATAACATAATTCTTTCCCATATTTCGTTTTTCGCAAATTTTTATTATCTTTTAAGCCAGATTATACAGGCATTTATAACATTGAACATTTTCAATTATTATTTAACTTGTGTCCATTTTTTATTTGTTTATTTAAAATTCTTCATAAACTTGTAAATTGCACTTACTCACAGAAATTCTCTTTTGTTTTTCAATCACAACTGATAGGGTGACCATAACACGAAAATAATACTTAAAAAATAAATTATTAATAAAAATACACTTTGAAACAATTTAAATGACTTAAAATTAGCAAATAACAAGTACAACATTAACAGCCAGGCCCACGATATCGAAAGAAAACTTAAGCGAAAGAAAATCAGTCACTCACTGTGAATCTAAACTGCGGCCCACTAATTGTCACTTTATCGTTCGCGTTACCAACGTAATGCAAATAAACAACAAAGCTGCCATATCAACATATCAAAAAATAATCGCGAATATACACGAAAAAAGCGCTGAAATGCTTAAATTGTACAGTAAAACATGCAACCGTGTGCTAGTTTAACTTGACAGAAATGTAGTAAACAAACTTATTCCGATTTTGTTTATTTATGTATATGTGTGTAAAAAAATTTTGTTACCAATCGCATTTATTTTTGGCGACACAGAAATTAGTGTGCCGCAAATCAGCTGTTTGTCGCTTAAAACTACACGATTCGATATCGTGGGCCTGGCTGTAAAAAAATAATTTTATTTACTATAAAGTAAAAGAAAACATGGTCACCCTAAACTGATAAATTCGTCGTTCGCCGTCGAATGAATTTAAATCAGTGGTCTTCACAAAGAGAGTCACACAAAAATACACTGAGAGATGAGATTGGTTTCTTCATTTGTATTGTTTTTCACAACTTGAATGAAATTTGTGAAAATTTTCGTTTTAAAAACCTTTAATTTTAAAATTTAAACTAATTTATTAAAATTATTCATGAAATAAATTGTTTGTAAATGCTATTAACAAATTGAAATGTAGTTAAAAGAAATATAAACATTAATAAGTTTATGTTGCTTATTATCATAACTTCTCAGTGTCTGACAAACAAATTTAGCTCTCTTGAAAACTAATAAAACATAAACACATACGCAATTTTTGTCTCACACACATGTTTTTGTAATAATTGTGGTTGTCGTTTAACATGATGAAAACAAAGCGTATGGATTTCTTTTTATGAAAGATTTTTAACATTGCAAATTTTTTTATAATTAATTAAGTTTTTCAAAGGAAAATAAAACAGAAACTGGTTTCCAGGAATTCTAAGTGATATTTGTTAATAAAGTACAATACATTTAATTTAAAACTAATATAATAAGAATTAACGATACGGGTAGTTTTGGTATATTTTAAGAAGCTGTTTGCCAGAATTTTTGTGGAATTAAGCAACCCTGGTTGTAATATTCACGAAGAGAGTAAGAAAAACTAAAAAAATATCCGAACAACTTATTTACCTGAGTAATACTGGTGAAGACCTCTGATTTAAATTAAATCTAATTTGAGTTCGTCGATTACGGCGAATTTCGCCGTACGCCATGATTGTGTGCATTTTCATATACAAAAATATGTTTTATTTTAGCTACGAATATTCGCGACCAAAAATTCGTTGTTTGCCCTACTTGTGCTCCTAACATTAAGCGTATTCGTTTAAATAACTTCCCCGCATAATTGTCCAAAAATTTTTACATTTTTGTCGTGGAATACTGTATTTATCAAAAAGTGTTTTCAGCACATTTTTTATTTAAAAAACTTCTGACAAACAAAAAAATTTGACCGAATTTATAATATTAAAATTAAAAAGTTAAATTTTTTGCTTTTGCTTTTCTGCTGTAAGTGTCAATAACATATCATGATGAAATAAAAACATTTATTTTACCTTTAAGCTACGATGTACAAATTTATGACGTACTTGAAGAGGTGGTGATAAGTTTTACACCACTATTTTATTAAGTATAATTTTTGGAAAAAAGTTTTAATTTCTTTTTTTTATGGATGTATATTTTACTTGGATACTTAAAATATAAAAATACTTTCCAAAAATTCATGGCCTGTTTCTGTATAACAAACCATTTTAAGCAATTGAAAATTTATATGAAGAATGCTCAAAATTATTTCGAAAATTGAGTGTTTTTCATACAAATTTTCAATCGTTTGAAATTGTTTGTCATACAGAAACAGGCCATAACTGTAATTTTTATGTCGCTAAAAGTGTATAATTACTAAGAACAAGTAACAGTTCGATATCTCTTATACATACATATGTATTCTAAAAACTAACAAATGCTCGTAGTTTATAAGTTGTAAATTTTGTTTAAATTTTTTTAAATTAATTTTACACCACTTCTTCTCTGTCAATTAACTAGTTTGGCAATTGTCGAATTGGTTGAAGAAATATTAAAAATTGTCGATATTTTTCAAATTGGCTAGTTTTCAAAAATTTATGTTTGTAGTTTTTTTTTTTTGCAAAAAAAAAAGTTAAGTATTTTAAAAATTAATTTCATTGAATTTTAAATAAAAAATATAAAATTATATGGCCTAGTCGTTTCCAGTTCCTTCTTAACCTTTAACTACTGAGGTGAAAAATTTGGACATAGTTATTGAAGTGGTGGTAAATTTTACCACCTTTAGTTTTACCAAAAAATTTTGCCAACAAAATTTCTTTTTTTTAATAATTTGTTTTTAAAAGAACAAGAAAACACATTTTTATATAAATAGGATTATAAAAATAAAAAACTCAAACATTTAGTATAACAAAAGAAGGATTTTACTTCATAGCCAATTTTCTTAAAACTAAAAAACAGTACATACTAAAACTTGAAAAAAATAAAATTTATTAAAAGATAATCAGGAACATAAAAGGCATTTTTCACAGCCAAGATTATAAAATAACAAATGGAAAAGAAACGAAAACAAAATTATATATTTAAGAAAAAATGGGGATCAGCCTATGTGGAGAAATTTTTTTTTTCATCGAACTTCGTATTTTCACAATGTAAGCATATGCGTTTGCTGCATCCCATACACATAGGCTTGGTACAATGCAAGTAAAAGTGGGAAGTTTGACGTTTTAGCCCACTAGGGCTTAAGTAGCATAGCTTCCTGGAAGTTGTTGTCGGCACTACTGAAGGTGAAGCTACATAGTCTGCTCCTAAAATACTGATAATTGTGTTCCATAGTAATCTATGTAGCCCTTTTTTGTGTTGTACCGCTTTTCTGAATGCAAAAATCTGCATCAGCAATTTCATCATCAACGTCGTTGATTTCGCCTACTTATTCAAGCAGCATAGCTATTTCTAAATTACTAAGTTTGTTTAATTTCGATATAGTCTGCAAGCATAAATCGCAATAAAACGGAGGAGTGGTCAAATTAATTCTATAACAACCTAACGTCAATCCTGATGAGTGGTATTTTTTTTTTACTTTAAATACTTACACATATTTGGTAGTGGTGGTAAAATATTTTCTTAAAAAAAACACGTTTTCTTTGAGAAGTGGTAAATTTTACACCAACACATGCATACCTCTGTTCAGACGAACCCAACAGCAGCTAAAACTCAACTGAATAACAACTATGGGAATATAAGAAGATACTATGAAAATGAAATTGATAGCACTCCACTGAAGAAAATAAATTAAACAAATCTAAAGAGAGGGTAAAATTTAAAACCGCCTCAGTAGTTAAAGGTTAAATATTCATTTTGATTTCTTTTAAAGTATTAAATAAAAAAATTTTATGGCATTTTTTACACAAAATAGAAGAAATTTGTTAAAAAAAACATATTAATTATGATGTAAAAATTTTCTACGACAAAAAAACAAAACAAAAAAAAAAAAAAAACACACAAAAAAAAAAAATAGCACGACGTGTGGTAAAATTTACATTTACACTCAAATATGTGACTGTAAGCCACGACAATCCAAATATTTCTAATAAAAGAGAATAATATTCTGAGGGTACTGAGAGTATACAATCACAAGCCGTTAACAGAAAGAGGTTTTTAATGAAATATGTATATAAAGTGGTGTAAAAGTCACGACGTTGGTTTGAAATTCCCAATAATGGCTCTTAATTGAATATTAAAAATTAATATTTTTAAAAAGTAATCTATTACAGGTTATAGTAACTAAAATTGTGCATCACTAACTATCTTTTTCATTTCAGTAAATAACATATACTTTTTGAGTTAAGCGTTGTCAAAGTTGAATTGTTTTTAAGTTTTTGAAAACAGTTTTAAAAACTGAAAGAAAAAAATTGTTTTTAATGAAATTTTTGTATTTTCCTAGCTAAAGGTAATATTTTTTCAATGGAACCTTCAACCTCAGGTATTGAGAAACTCAAATATGTATCTCTGTTAAATATTTTTGTTGTAGAAATGTTTTAAATATTTTTGTGAAAATTGGTGTAAAAAACAATGATTTTTCACTTTTACTTAAGTAGAAACTCAAATTCGGTTTGGGCAAGCTTTGGTAAAAAAAACATTTTATAATTTTCTATGATATGTCTACTTACAAATTATATAAAAACATTATTTTGCGAGTTTTTTGCTATAAGAACGAAAAAAAAAATAGTTTTTTAATCCAACATCAAAGAAAAATTCGTGTATGCTTAGCAACGCATACATGGAAGTGTGTATGTACATATGCATACATGTATGTATGTTTAGTATATAGTTTTTTTATTGTTTATTTTAATATTTGCGTGCCTTCTTCACTTGTTATGTAAAATTTCAATCAAAATACGGGAAGCAAGGTCCAAAACAAGAAAAAACTGGTGAATGAGACCAGATCAAAAATACAGATCGAGTTCAGACAAAAAACCGGACTTATAGTTTAAAATGGAGCTTGTAAAGCTATTTAAATATTTATACGGGCTGAAAAATGAACATCCCTGGAGTTAAAAAAATTTTTTTTTCAAAAATTATGCTTTTTAACTAGTAATGACCCATTTACTTAATACTATGAAATGAAAAAATTAATGCCATCTCTAAAACTGAATTAAGAGCCGTTTTTAGCAATTTCAACTCAATGTGCGTCGTACACTATCGTGAAGGCGACCAAGAATGTATTCGAACATTGGTCTAATACGAAAACAATACATTTTGGTCTGTTTGTATACGGATTATTTTTATGCGGATTTAAAGTTATATTTTAAAATTAACCTTTTTTGTTGTCCGACCCTATCAACTACTAATGTTTGTCTTATTTCATCTAGCGATGATAACGTTGATCATTTGATTGGTTTCTCTAGCAATGAGGGTAATTTTCCACTAATTTAAAAGCTGATCAGATCCTTACCAAGTAGTGATTCCGATAATGTGTAATGTCTTACTTTTATGTATCAAATCTTAAGATGTATATTAAAAATGAATTTTTTGGTTTTTAGTTCGTAGTTATATATTTTTTAACTTTTGAAGTTATGCGGTTTTTCAACTTTTCGGAACGAATCATCCATTTTGTGTGAAAATTATTTTTTTTTATATACGGATTTCCCTTATGCGGTTTTTTTGAATACTGGCTTTTTTAATTTTTACCCTGAATTTGGTTAAAATGATAAAGGAAATTATTGTAAACAATTTCAAAAATTCTGTTTAATTTTTTTGTATTTTTGATTTCCAAGATATATGGTAAGGACTCGAATACTTGCTACGAATTTTTTCAGATTTTCTGCTATACGGGGGGGTCGTGGCATAGTGGTAGAGAGCTTGCACAGAAACTCACACGACCAAGGTTCAATCCCAGCGATGGACAAAATTATAAAAATAAAAATTTGCGGCTTTCTAAAAATTACAATTTAAATTAAAAATTAAATTCAAGAAAATAAGAGGTTCCCCCCTCTCCAGCAAGACCATCTGCTAGAAACCGCCCTCTGACATTTCTAATCCATTCCACCAAAAACCAATGATCAGGAGTACAGCGCCACCGACAGATGAGGCAATTGCTGTTTGATCATTCGAGGTTGAAGGTATAACACTGGCTCTCGAGTGGACAAATTTACAGCAACTTGTTTCATCAACAATAAAAAAGGCGCAAAATATACATCTATGAAAAAAAAACCTATCAACCATCTTCACATTCTAATACAATGCACTGCATGAGTAGGGGTTTACCCCTCAGTATTGGTCTTAAAAAAAAAATTACAGAAAGAAATCAGTGCGAATCAACCCAAATGATGAATATGTTGAGACACATTTCAAATCAACTCACTCTCGTGCCAGTGATGGTAAATATGTGGTGGAATTGCCATTCAAAGTAGAAAACCCCAGCTTTGGAAATACGTTTAAAGGAGCTTTGTCACGATTGTACGCCATAGAAAGACGATTACAAAGTAAACCAAGCCTTCGGCAACAATATCTAACTTTTATGCGCGAATATGAGAGACTGGGACACATGCGTGAACTAAACCCTAGTGAAATAGATATTACTGAAGGTAAAATATTTTACTTGCCCCATCATCCAGTTGTGGGAGAAAAACTACGCATTGTTTTTGATGGATCTGCTCTTGACTCCAATGGAGTTTCTCTTAACAACATGCTGCACATTGGACCCAGTATTCAAAGAGATTTATTTTCAGTTTGCTTAAGTTTTCGTTTTCATAGCTATGTGTTTTCAGCTGACATAGTAAAAATGTTCCGTCAGATATGAATGTCTGAGAACCACAGAGACTATCAACGAATAATTTAGAGAGAATCCCCTGCAGAGGCTATAAAACATTATCAGTTGTGTACAGTAACATATGGAACAGCTTGTGCTCCTTACCTGTCCGTTCGCGTTCTAGAACAATTGGCCCATGATTATAAGTCAAACTATCCAGTAGCATCAAAAATACTGCTTGAAGATTTTTATGTAGATGATGTTTTAACCGGTGCAGCATCTGAAAAGGAAATCCTTTTTATAAGAAATAATTTAATCGAACTACTATCGCATGGGGGAATTGAATTGAGGAAGTGGATTTCTAATTGTTCCAAAATATCAGAAAGTTCTCAGGATCACTCGTTCTTAACGTCTCCAGATTCAGATGTAAAAAAGGTTTTAGGTATCTATTGGAAACCTAAAATGGATAAACTTGGCTACAAATTCTTACTAACGTCAAATGCAGTTTCTACAAAAAGACAAGTACTTTCTGACGTCTCTCGAATTTTTGATCCAATGGGGTTGCTAGCACCAATAGTGGTGCGATTTAAAATTTTGCTCAGAAAGCTTTGGTCTCAAGATTTATCATGGGATGAACCCCTACCTCAAGATCTTGCAGCGCTATGGTCGCAATATCGAGAGGATTTACACGCCGTAGGAGACCTGTCTTTTTCTAGATATGTGCCAAATGGTAATAAGATCCTAGAATTACACGGTTTTTCAGATGCCTCCATTCAAGCCTATTCCGCCGCAGTTTACTCACGATTTGTGGATAAGTTTGAAGTAATTCATGTGACTCTGATTGCCGCAAAAACTCGAGTAGCACCTATAAAACAAAAATACACATGAATGTTATACGATGTTAAATATAAATATTTTTTTTTTTTTACTCAGTGCACAGAATATGTAACTGTTATTATATTTTGGGTACATGATATTTTAACATTGACTCGTACTGGCACTTTAGCTTCGCCCTTGGTAGAGTAACGTGATCAGCTTAAGCGAATAAAGTAACAAAAAGAAAAAAACAAAATTGTAAAATTATACTAGACAAATAAAATAAATTGTTCCTTATGTTGAGGAAATAAAGTTGGAAAAAAGGATGATGAGAAATAAAATATCTTATCCTTTTTTCCAACTTTATTTCCTCAACATAAGGAACAATTTATTTTATTTGTCTACTATAATTTTACAATTTTGGTTTTTTTTTTTTTTTGTTACTTTATTCGCTTAAGCTGATTACGTTACTCTACTAAGGGCGAAGCTAAAGTGCCAGTACGAGTCAATGTTAAAATATCATGTACCCAAAATTTAATACTTACTTACTTACTTAGCTGGCCATGACAACCCGTTAACGGGTTTCGGCCTGCCTCAACACTAGTCTCCAGGCGTCTCTGCTAAGCACACGCCTTCTCCAGTTGGTCACACCAATTGATGACAGGGCTCCATCTACCTGGTCTTTCCAACGTAAACATGGACGTCCTCTACGCCGACGTCCAGTGACCTTCGCATCGAAAACCTTTTTCGCTGGAGCAGATTCTTCCATCCGAACAACATGGCCGAGCCAGCGCAGCCGCTGGATCTTAATGCGCTGGACAACATCTACGTCGCCGAGGAGCTCATACAGCTCATAGTTGGTCCTAATGCGAAACTCATCGCCTTGCTTCAGTGGACCAAAGATCTTGCGAAGAATTTTTCTCTCAAACACTCCCAGGACCGCTGCATCGGCACAAGACAGCGTCCATGCTTCCGCACCATAGAGAAGCACCGGAAGAATAAGCGACTTGTAGAGTGTTAACTTCGTCGCACGAGAGAGGTCTCTGTTACTAAACTGCCTACCGAGACCGTAGTAGCACCTGTTGGCCAGTGTAATTCTTCGCTTGATCTCCAGACTGACATCATTCTTGCTGGTAATGGCGGTGCCAAGGTAGATGAACTCCTTGACCACATCGAATGTATAGTTGCCGGCTGTAACCTGGGAGCCGATACGATCAACGTCCCTACTCGTCGACAACATGTACTTCGTCTTGCTCTCATTTAACGCCAGACCCATTTTTGCAGACTCTCGTTCAATAGCATTAAAGGCTGCGGTGACATCTCGCTTGGTATGCCCAATGATGTCTATGTCGTCGGCATACGCAAGGAGCTGGACACTTTTATTAAAAATAGTGCCATTACGATGCACACCTGCCTTTCGCAAAACGCTTTCCATGACGAAGTTGAAGAGGTCGCAGAATAAGGGATCGCCTTGTCTGAAACCTCGCACGGTATTAAAAGGCTCGGAGAGGTCTCTTCCTACCTTGACGGAGCTGCAGGAGTTGCTCAGCGTCATTCTGCATAGCCTTATCAGCTTAGCAGGAATACCGAGCTCAGACATTGCGGCATAAACGCGATCCCTTATTGGGCTATCGAAGGCTGCCTTATAGTCGACAAAAAGATGGTGTGTGTCGACTTGACTTTCATGGGTCTTCTCCAGGATTTGGCGCAGTGTGAATATCTGGTCAATGGTGGACTTACCAGGTCTGAAGCCGCACTGATAAGGTCCAATCAGTGAGATGGCGAATGGCTTCAGTCGTTCACACAATACGCTCGTAAGAACCTTATATGCGATAGGGAGGAGGCTTATACCCCTGTAGTTGGTGCATATCGTAGGATCTCCCTTTTTCAGGATGGGACAGAGAGCACTAAGATTCCAATCGTTGGGCATACTTTCCTATAGCCATACTCTGCAAATGAGCTGGTGCATGCACCTAACCAACTCATCGCCTCCATACTTGAAGAGTTCAGCTGGCAAACCATCAGGTCCAGCTGCTTTGTTGTTCTTCAGTCGCCATATGGCAACCTTGACCTCTTCATGGCTGGGGGACGGGATCTCGACGTCGTCGTTAATGATTGGGTCCGACACAGCATCTCTAGAGGCGGAATTTGTGTCGCCATCGCCCTGCAATAGATTAGAGAAGTGCTGTCTCCATAATCTTAGTGTTCCTTGTGCATCTGTAACCAGGTTACCATGTTCGTCTCTGCAGAAGGTTGCTCCGGGCTTTAAACCAGTAGTAAGACGCCTTATCTTTTTATAAAAATTTCGAGCATCATTTCTACTCCTGCACATCTCGATTTCCTCACGATCACGCCTTTCTTGCTCTCTTTTCTTCTTTCTAAATAGGCGTCTCTCTTCCCTCCTCTTTTCTCTATACGCCTCCACCGTTGCTCTTGTAGTGGTGGACTGCAATGTTCTTCTATAGGCAGCGTTCTTTGCTGCAGTGGCCTCACGGCACTCTTCGTCGTACCATTGGTTTCTGCGGGGAGGACGCTCAAAACCAAGAACTGTTTCGGCACCGCTGCGCAGAGAGCGAGCGATGTGAGACCACTGTCCACCAATACTTTCGAGAGAGGATGGGATGTAATTGAGCTCGTTAGAAAGACGATCGGAAAACGACCTGGCTGTCTCTTGTGATCGCAGCTTTTTGATGTCCAGCTTCCCTTGCACACTAGAACGTGTCGTATTCGACGCGCATATACGCAGTCGCATCTTGGCTGCGACAAGATAATGGTCCGAGTCGACATTTGGACCTCTAAATGTGCGCACGTCTAGTATGCTGGATACATGCCTTCCATCAATCACTATGTGATCGATCTGGTTGTTGGTAGATCGATCAGGAGAGAGCCAGGTGGCCTTATGGATATCGAGATGCTGGAACCTGGTGCTACAAACTACCATGTTTCGCGCCGCGGCGAAATCGATCAGTCTCATGCCGTTCAGTGAGGTGGAATTATGAAGACTGAACTGTCCGACAGTGGAGCCAAAGATACCTTCACGTCCAACTTTCGCATTGAAATCGCCGAGGACAATTTTGGCGTCATGTGCCGGACACCTATCGTATACGTCCTCGAGCTTTGCGTAGAAAGCATCTTTGACCGCATCATCCTTCTCTTCCGTCGGGGCGTGCACGCAAATAAGGCTGATATTATAAAACTTTGCCGTTATTCGGACCGTAGCAATTCTTTCGTTCACGGGGGTGAACTCCGAGACAAGATGGCGAAGTCTCTTACTTACTACGAATCCGCAGCCAAATTCGCGTCTCTTGTCATGGCAGCTGTAGTAGATATCACATGTTGCTTGCCTCGTACAACCTTGTCCTATCCATCGCATTTCCTGGATGGCGGTGATGTCAGCCCTGCATTTTGTGAGAGCATCCGCCAATTGGATAGAGGCACCCTCCCTATAAAGGGTTCTCACATTCCAGGTGCATATCCTTAAATCATAGTCCTTAAAACGTTTGCCAAGTTCGTCAACATAAAAGGGGGTCCGTTTAGAGGCTATTGTTTTTGCTTTCATTGAATTTTTTTTTTACGTGGTGGGTTTCAAGCCCTACGCACAACCCAAATTTAAAGTCCAGGGGATTGGACAATCGCCGCATACATTAGTTAACAAGCTAGCGGGTGCTAGTATGTCATCCAGGAGGGCCACGTGGAGGCTGTATGTCGACTTGAATACAACGGGAACAAGGATCGTTCTGGAGGCCGCCAGGTTGACCCCAATCAGAGACTTTGCCTTGTCTGAAGTATCCCATCCAAAATATAATAACAGTTACATATTCTCTGCACTGAGTAAAAAAAAATAATTATATTTAACATCGTATAACATTCATGTGTACATATTAACATACATAAAATATAGAATACAAAACATGATACAACAACAACAATACAACTTTTATCAATAGTAAATGGAATGTAGGTACTGTAATAAGTAAGCAGGCAAAATATGTATAAAAATTTAAGTAGCAATAACATACAGTATAGATACAAAATATAGCACTTAAACGGTTCATGAACATCCCGCGCCGCCCTGAAACATGGTTTCAGAATGTAGGTAGCTTTACTAAAGCAGTGATGGATCGGGTCATTTCACCATGTTGAGTTTTTAGTTTAACTACACGGACATTACCATCATTGCCTTGGTATGCTCTGATCACCTTCGCCATAAGCCATTTTGTCGGAGGCAGATTTTTTTCTTTCACTACAACAACATCACCTTCCGCTAGATTAGAGTGTACTTGCTTCCATTTAGGTCGTTGCTGCAGGGAGGTGAGATATTCTTTATGCCATCGCTGCCAAAATCCTTGATACATATTTTGAACATGTTGCCAATAGTCCAGTTTATTAACAGGTACTTCTGCAAGATCTCCATCTGGTAGTGAAGTATAGGGTCGACCAATAAAGAAATGTGCCGGGGACAGATAGCCGAATTCCGTGTCTGGAGCAACACCAAGCGGTCTTGAATTTACCACTGCTTCGATTTGAGTCAGTAAAGTGTGCATCTGCTCAAATGTTAGTTCTGTGTTCCTTATTACACGTTTAAGATGAAGCTTTACTGATCGTACTGCTGATTCCCAAATTCCACCCCAATGGTGAGCTAGTGGTGGAATGAACTTCCATTGTATTCCGTCTTCAGCTAAAGATGCGGAAAAAATTTCGTTGTGGGCTTGTGACATAATTACTTTGTGCATATCG
Source organism: Metopia argyrocephala (assembly GCA_963576795.1). Taxonomy (NCBI): domain Eukaryota; kingdom Metazoa; phylum Arthropoda; class Insecta; order Diptera; family Sarcophagidae; genus Metopia; species Metopia argyrocephala. The sequence goes on along the minus strand of OY756209.1, from coordinate 89,490,180 downwards.
CCTAGTTGTCGAGAGGCACCAAGAAAATTTCTTCCATTGTCACTATAAATCTGACGACATTTGCCTCTTCTTGCTATAAATCTTCTTAAAGCAGCAATGAAACATTCTGTGCTCAAATCCGTGGCGAGCTCTAAATGTATAGCCGATGTAGCGAGGCAAACAAATAAACAGATGTACCCCTTGGATTTTCTAAAATTTCTTCCAGAAAATGTTTTAGCAAGAGAGGGCCAGCATAGTCAGAACCTGAATTTTCGAACGGAAATGCTTGACGTACCCGTACACTAGGAAAATCGGCCATTAACTGCTGAGTTGTAAGTTGACGCTGACGAAAACACCTTAAACATTTATGAGTCAACTCTCGAATTAGATTTCGAGCACCAACAATGCAGTATGTTTGTCGAACAATAACAAATAACGCTAAAACACCAGGATGTAAATTTCGTTCATGTAAATCCCCTAGTACTAGTTGTGTTATTCGACTATTTTTCGGCAATATAATTGGATTTTGCGTAGCCATGTTCAGTTCTGAGTTGCTTAAACGGCCACCAACCCGCAGTAATCCATCTTTGTCCAAAAATGGGTAGAGTTTTATCAATTGCGACCGAGCGCTAATGGGGCAATGTTTTTGCAGACGAACTATATCATCATTAAAACTGCTCTGAGCGTGCTTGAGCAGGGTTAGTTTTGCCCGTTGAATTTCATGAAAAGAGAGACCTAATACCATATCACTTTGTGGATGTTTAGTGGCATAAAAATATTTAAAAATGTAAGCTACTATTCGAACTGCTTTTGTCCATTTTGATGTTCGTGTCACAATTACTTCAAGTGGATTATAGTCCTCAACAACAGTAACCATTGCATCGGATATTGACTATAATGGTGATAATCCTTCAGAGTCTGTAACTATATCAAAATTATTAGAACGATTTAAAATGTAATTGTACCTTAAATTATCTCCTAGCCAATCAGGTCCCTTCCACCAGAGGTCAAAGTTATGTAATCTTGAAACAGGCATCACTCGAGAGGCACAATCAGCTGGATTGTCCTTGGAAGCAACGTGATGCCAGAATCTTCGGGGTAAAATATCTAAAATTTCAAATGTTCTATTGGCCTCAAAGGTTTTCAATTTAATAGGTGGCTGCGAGAACCAAGACAATACAATGGTTGAGTCGCACCACGCTTGAATTTTTATATTATGTGGCAATGATTTACAAATGCGATCTAATAGGCGAGACAGCAACAGTGAACCGCATAATTCCAAACGTGGTAGAGATTTTTGTTTTATAGGTGCTACTCGAGCTTTTGTGGCAATCAGAGTCACATGAATTACTCCCAACTTATCCACAAATCGTGAGTAAACTGCGGCGGAATAGGCTTGAATGGAGGCATCTGAAAAACCGTGTAATTCTAGGATCTTATTACCATTTGGCACATATCTAGAAAAAGACAGGTCTCCTACGGCGTGTAAATCCTCTCGATATTGCGACCATAGCGCTGCAAGATCTTGAGGTAGGGGTTCATCCCATGATAAATCTTGAGACCAAAGCTCTCTGAGCAAAATTTTAAATCGCACCACTATTGGTGCTAGCAACCCCATTGGATCAAAAATTCAAGAGACGTCAGAAAGTACTTGTCTCTTTGTAGAAACTGCATTTGACGTTAGTAAGAATTTGTAGCCAAGTTTATCCGTTTTAGGTTTCCAATAGATACCTAAAACCTTTTTTACATCTGAATCTGTAGACGTTAAGAACGAGTGATCCTGAGAACTTTCTGATATTTTGGAACAATTAGAAATCCACTTCCTCAATTCAAGTCCCCCATGCGATAGTAGTTCGATTAAATTATTTCTTATAAAAAGGATTTCCTTTTCAGATGCTGCACCGGTTAAAACATCATCTACATAAAAATCTTCAAGCAGTATTTTTGATGCTACTGGATAGTTTGACTTATAATCATGGGCCAATTGTTCTAGAACGCGAACGGACAGGTAAGGAGCACAAGCTGTTCCATATGTTACTGTACACAACTGGTAATGTTTTATAGCCTCTGCAGGGGATTCTCTCCAAATTATTCGTTGATAGTCTCTGTGGTTCTCAGACATTCATATCTGACGAAACATTTTTACTATGTCAGCTGAAAACACATAGCGATGAAAACGAAAACGTAAGCAAACTGAAAATAAATCTCTTTGAATACTGGGTCCAATGTGCAGCATGTTGTTAAGAGAAACTCCGTTGGAGTCAAGAGCAGATCCATCAAAAACAACGCGTAGTTTTTCTCCCACAACTGGATGATGGGGCAAGTAAAATATTTTACCTTCAGTAATATTTATTTTACTAGGGTTTAGTTCACGCATGCGTCCCAGTCTCTCATATTCGCGCATAAAAGTTAGATATTGTTGCCGAAGGCTTGGTTTACTTTGTAATCGTCTTTCTATGGCGTACAATCTTGACAAAGCTCCCTTAAACGTATTTCCAAAGCTGGGGTTTTCTACTTTGAATGGCAATTCCACCACATATTTACCATCACTGGCACGAGAGTTGATTTGGGTTGATTCGCACATGGTAGTCAGGCTCTTCCATTTCCCAAAAACTTTGAAGACAGCGGTCAATATCAACGGTGGTAACAAGAGACATAGTTCGGTTGGTAACTTGGGTTGCATCAGCACAAGCCACGACCCAACCAAAAATTGTTGAAATGGCAACAACATTTCCCTGTGAATCTAGATGTTTATTAAATGTAAATATGTTCCAAATATGTTCGAGGCCAAATAAAATATCTATCTGTGATGACACGTTATAGTATGGGTCAGTAAGAGGTAAGTCCTTCAAATGATGTGCAGGCTGATTATCAAATGAACGTTGTGGAAGCGACGTAGTTATATTAGGCAATATATGTACTTCTGCGTCCAAAGAGTCGTTTGATATTCGAGACCTTACCATAATGTGACAAGATCCACGAGTGGTTTCTGCGTGTACTGATGAAATCCCGCTTACTAATATCCTTGAGGGCAGTCGAGGGAGTCCTAATCGCTGTGCACAACTTTCTGTTATATACGATAATTTTGATGCGGAATCCAGTAGCGCCTGGCAGACTAGCAGTTGGCCAAAATGATTTTTAACGTGTATTAGAGCTGTTGGCATAATGAATTCCATTTTCATAGTTTTTTCTGCAACACGAGTCTTTAGAGTAATCGAGTTCAATGCAACTGGACATGCGACATTAGAAATGGTTGACCAATTACCGGTTGCTGAGGCTGAAGTATTGGATAATTGTACAGGGGACTGATCGGTAACAGCACATAAAGAATGATGACGTCTACGACAGTCCTTACATCTATTCTTCGATGGACAGTTTATCACAGAGTGTCCCGTTCTTAGGCAATTGTAGCATAACCCGGCTTCCTTCACAAAACTACGACGCTCATTTAAATCCAATTGCGAAAATAATGGACATTTAAAAATTGAATGATCGATTGATTTGCACTTGTAACAAGAATTGAATTTACCATTTGTACTCACCAGACACTTGATGTGATTACCTTGGGTTTTATTTGAATTACTTGACTTGACTTGAGAAATTGATTTACGACGAAAAAGTTCCAATTCTTCACACCTGTTGTCCAAGAAAACAAAGAAGTCTGCGATTGTAGGGCAAGGATTATTATTACTATTAGAAATCCATTGTCGTTTGGATTCAGGGTCAATCTTGGTAAGTATTAGATATATTAGCCACCAGTCACGTTTGTTTTTACCAATAGCATCGAGACCGCGTATTATTTCATTAGCCGAGTCAGAAAGTTTTCTTAAAGTGGAACCATTTTCCGTTGAAGCAGACGGCAAAGCCATGAAATTTTCAATAAAGGAATTAACTATTTGTTTGGGGCGATCGTATCTGTCATTAAGTCGTCTCCACGCTGTATTATATGCAGTTTCTGTAACTGGAATATGTTGAATAAGTCGGGCAGCATCATCCCTTAACAAAGTCTTTAGGTAATAAAATTTATGGGTGTTTGACGATGTTGCTTTTGAGTCAACTGTGCTTTTAAATAAGTCTTTAAAACTGGGCCAATCTTTGTATGAACCACAAAAGGTAGGAATATTGATTCGGGGTAATTCGCCTTCTTTTAGTGGTGACGGACGAGAAAGTTTTTGTAGAAAATTAGCCTGCTGTTCCACAAGCTTATCAATGGCATTACTTGCAACATTTGGTTTCGGGGTATATTTAGTTTTTAATGCATTGAGTTTACCACGCGCTGCTAAATATTTCTCTTCGTATGTTTCGAAATCTATTTCGGGATCAACAAAATTTTCCTGTTTGCTATATTGGTACATCTCATCAGTGGATTTGACAAAACTCTGCCAAACTGTTTCCAAACGATCTAATCGACACAACACAATCTCAACCGTGCAATCTTCCGGGGGATCTTCAGCGAAAGCCAATAGTCTTGTCAAAGACCCTTTTAGACGTCCTCTAAAGGCTACAAATGTATTCATGTCCTCAGCCATTTTTGTTGTGGATATTGGAGATCCAAAATTCAATGTATAGGATGGACTGGAAATCCGGCTCGAAGGACCAACTCTTATGATGAGAAATAAAATATCTTATCCTTTTTTCCAACTTTATTTTCTCAACATAAGGAACAATTTATTTTATTTGTCTAGTATAATTTTACAATTTTGGTTTTTTTTTTGTTACTTTATTCGCTTAAGCTGATCACGTTACTCTACCAAGGGCGAAGCTAAAATGCCAGTACGAGTCAATGTTAAAATATCATGTACCCAAAATATAATAACAGTTACATATTCTCTGCACTGAGTAAAAAAAAAATTATTATATTTAACATCGTATAACATTCATGTGTACATATTAACATACATAAAATATAGAATACAAAACATGATACAACAACAAAAACAATACAACTTTTATCAATAGTAAATGGAATGTAGGTACCGTAATAAGTAAGCAGGCAAAATATGTATAAAATTTAAGTAGCAATAACATACAGTATAGATACAAAATATAGCACTTAAACGGTTCATGAACACATACAAAACTATATAATTAGACAAGAATATGAAACCCCAAGTCTGGAAGTTGATGATGATATTGATGACTATGACGGCGGACAGCAATTCGTGCACTGAATTTAATTAGGAATTTTTTACATTTTTGGGACAAGGACATTTTACACGCGTGTACGGAGTAGTTTTTTTTTTGTTAAAATATTATTATTAGAATAAAAGAATATGTGTATTTTATGCACAATAAAGCGTTACACGTTACACAGAAAAAACTAGATTGTAAATACAACAATTTTTTTTGTATATACAATTAAAATATTATTCCATTTTGCGCTAACATCGGTTTTTGTAAATACAAATACGACAATTGTAGGTTTCCTTAAGAAATGAAAAAATAAATGCAACGGTACCATGTTTTTCCAATTATTGTGGTTAACAAAGTAATTGTTGAAAAGATTACAAGACTTTCATTAAATGTTTTTGTTGCACTATTTTATCAATCTTTTTTTTAAATTAAATCCTCTTCATTTTCTCCTTTGCTGGGATTTGAACCTGGGCTGTTGTGTGTTGTATGCAAGCGCTCTAACCACTACACCACGTCACTCCAAATTTTTATATTTGTTTTTGTTCAAAATATGCGCAACTAACCTAAAGCAAAGAATTCAACAAATAATTTATTCAAGCCATTTAAGTAATTGAAAATGTATGGTACCGTAATAATTTATTTTATTTTTTTGTCAAAGATTACTTGGAAAAAAAGAAAAAAATGCAACGGTACCATCATTTTTAAATTATTGTGGTTAACAACCCAATTGTTGGAAAAATTCAACACTTTCAATAAATATTTTTGTTAAACTTCTTTATAAATCTCATATGCTTTTGTTGTTTTTTTATAACTAAGTCTTCTTGTTTTTGAAAATATTGCTTAAATAATAACAACAATTTTAATTATCATAATTTGTTGAAAATAAATCGTAATATTTGTAATATCAAAAAAATGTTTGATTGTATTTATAAAACACATATTTAAAATAAATTTTCACATTAACAACTCACTTTGTTAATTGAATTTTGGTGATATTTTTTTTTTCTGTGTACAAGGAAAAAAAAGTATCTCCGTACGGCCTCTAATATAAGGACGTGTGAGGACGTTTTGAAAATATTTTTTTTTGCTGAACGTAGCAGTCGCCTTTTTAGTATTTTAGGCACTTTGTCCGATTTTAAAGTATGATATATCATTTTTTTGTAACAAGAAGACTAATGTTTTGCCCTTAAGGGCTATTGACCTCAACATTGGTCTTTTTTAGGCAAAACATTGAAATATCAAATGATTTTTGCCGAACATAGTTGCCGCCTATGAGATCTGGTTCATAAATACTAGAACCAGATATTAGAGGTCAATGGCTCCTAAGGCCAAACCTCGTCGACTCTAACTCATTCATAAACAATTTAAATTTAATCTTTTGACGTCAAAGGCGGCTCTAAAGTTAAAACCAGCTATTTTAAATTTTTATACAAAACATTTGCTCATTTTATTGTGGCGAATGTTTGAAATATTGACGAGGAGTTCTAAGTAAATAAATTCTGAAGTACATAATAAGTATATTTACCAATAAATATGTAATTAAAACTTCCCATTTCCAGTTTTTCCATTATTTTACTTTACTTGTGATTTACAATATTTATTTTATATTATTAAAAAAAATGCAAACTGTTAAAACTTCTTTTTTTTCTAATTGCGTGTGTATGTATTTTATTTGTTAACAAAAAATGGCAGCTGTTCAAGGTTGATACTCAATAATTTATTTTTGATTAGATTTTATAAGAAAACCTTTACAAAATAAAAGTTGACACCGATTTAGAGCCAGCTCAACTTAGAGTATTATTTTATTTTGACTATGAACTCCAAAACGTTAGAAAGAGCTTTTTATTTAAAGATTTACTTTAGCAAGAGTCGAATTTAGTGTATGACTATGAATAGGAGCCAAAATCTTAACTATTTTTTACTTATTTTAAGTTACAGTATCGCATTGATAGATCCAGGTGTGTTTATTTACAGAAATTGAAGTTCTGCAAAACATTGTTAACATATACAAAAATTCACATTTTTTATTCACTATTCTTACAACTTTCTTAAATTCGAATATCGTCAATACCGACTATAATCAGGACAACTTCTTAGAAGGTAATTATTGAGAGATAAGTTTAATAATTAGTTAAGTATAGTAAATTTCCCAAAATTCACGTATATATTTATACACAAATCATTGGTACTAGGCTCCACCAACGAAATATTCAAAATCTACTACTAATAAAGTTAGAAGATTTAGAATTGTTCTTTTGGTTTGACTACAACTCGTGTCAATATTTAATATAACATGATTATTAGGGTTGCGCTAAAAATTAATCCAGTTAATATAAAACGGCTATGATCAAAATTTGAGCAAAGTCGGACAACTTTAAACCGTGACCCAAAGGGTATTTTTTATTACAAATCTTATAAACAATTGCAATAATTCTTTCTAATGTGATTAAGAATATTTCATAATTACCGAATTCACAAAGTTTTGTATCGTTGTTTCATGTATTGCATACAATGTTGGCTTGTGAACATCTATTGTATGTATATGAATGTATTTTGTGTATTAAACGTCAAAAACCAAATGAAAAAAAGAAAAACTGTATTAAAAAGTTGATTTTTACAAACAAAATACATTTTTCTTCCATTTTTATATTTTTTTATTTTATTTAATTTGCTGTTGACAATAAAAAGAATTTTTTTGTGTTTATATTTTTTTCAATATTTTTCATTCACAATAACACAGAAACCAATACAACTTTTTAAACCATATGTAAAAAAAATGTATGAGTTGTATCGAATGTTTATATACAAATTGCCAACAACAAGCGCACAGCTGTTGAAGTGCCATACAATCTAACAACGAATACAATGAATACAAGGGTTTTGTGAATTCGGCAAATATATTTATTGTGGGAAAATTAACCCGTGTGTGCCCTGAGTGTCTAAATTACCCTTTTAAAATTTTAAAATTACACTTTTTATTTATTAAGTATTTTGTGGACAAATTTGATATAAGTAGATTAATTTTGATATTACACCCTTTTTCTGGAGGGTGCGAGGATGTGGATTGCTTTAGTCCGTTCAAAACTACCCTATATTTATTACTTTGAAATTCGAAAATTTACGTTGTAATGGAGACTAAAACAAGTAATTACTATTAGCATGCCTGTGTTTTACTCAAAACAAACTTAAAACCTTATTAAATAGTAGTTTTTGTTACGTCATCTAACTTAAAATTAAAGTAAGTGTTAAACAAATTTTTTTTAATTCAAAAGAAAACTTTTAATTTATATGCTAAACTAAAGAATTCTGACAGAGACGAAATGGCCATAGAGACATGCTTATCCCCAAAACAATACATTTCATATAATATATTAAATATAATATTAAACCTTAAAATCCACTGGGTCAAATTTAAATATTATTTTATAATTATTAATAAGTGCAATGAATTTTTATACAAATTTAGGCAAAAACGAACAACTTTAAAAAAAAACGTTTTAGAAACATTGGACTCAAAAAATCTAATCTTTGACCTCTTTGGGGCACGAGAAATATTTGTCCGATCTTCCTTAAATTTTTACCATATAGTTTTTACACCAAGTGGCATTATATTCCGCGCGAAAAGCATTAAAAAAAAAATTCGTCCATATAACCTGCTGTTACCCTAATGATTATATTGCATTAATACCTGTTTAAGGCTAAATATTGAAAAAATATTATGAATACAAATTTTTTCTTTCCAATTTTAGACCTTCTTTCATAGAAAATCTGTCAAAATTATGACAAATGAATATAATTTTTAACCTTCTGTCGAAATTGTAGGATTTTTCATCCCATTTCCATATTCGCCGGAAGAAAATTCCACTACAATTCATAAATCATTAGTAAAATTAAATTAAAAAATTGAGGTTAAACACCTAATGTGTTTTAGAGTTTAAAAAAGAATTATTATATACTTTTGCTAATCCACGGTTACACACTGATAAAATGTTGTGAAGCTACACCTATCATATCTGCCTTCGCAAAAATTTTACATTAAATTGGTTTTGGGAAGGTAAGCCCTCATATAGAAAAAATCTTAAAAACAAATTAGAATATATCTTTACCGTCAAACCAGCAGAAGTATATTACAAGTTCATTATATTGTAAAAAATTTTAAGGACGAAGACATTCAGTCTAATTCATAATAACTCCTTAATTTAGGTTTATTCTATGCATTAGTTATTAGACGTTATCTGTTTTAAAAGCTCAAAATAAAAAATCTTATTCCTAAACTTTTAATAAGAGCAAATTAACTAAAAAACGCTTTTAATGTCATGCTAGCAATCCCATGATGTTATTTCAGCATAGTGATGCACAATAAAAGCTATCGGTTAATTCGGTAATTTTTTAATATTCATAAAAATAGTGTAATAGTAACACAATTATATATAAAATTGATGTGATGGTAATAATATTTACTGTTGTTAAAAAAAAACTAAAACCAATTAAAAAATTAAAAAAAGTTGTTCTTTTGAATTTTTTATTTTTTATTTTTTTATTCTTTTAATTCATTTATAAAGTAATCGAAGTAAATTTGGTAAAAATGGGATTGGAAACTGGAGAGAAAAAGAAAGAGAGATTTACATTCGTAATTCCTACAGACACTGCTGACAGAGCCTATAAAGGAAAGAGATAGCATATGTGATACAAAATAAAAACAATTTTTTGGCGATTTAGAAATTTACAGCCAGGCCCACGATATCGAAAGAAAACTTAAGCGAAAGAAACTCAGTCACTCACTGTGAATCTAAACTGCGGCCCACTAATTGTCACTTTATCGTTCGCTTTGCTTTACGTTACCAACGTAATGCAAATAAACAACACAGCTCCCATATCAACATATCAAAAAATAATCGCGAATATACACGAAAAAAGCGCTGAAATGCTTAAATTGCACAGTAAAAAATGCAACCGTGTGCTAGTTTAACTTGACAGAAATGTAGTAAACAAACTTATTCTGATTTTGTTTATTTATGTATATGTGTGTAAAAAAATGTTGTGTTACCAATCGCATTTATTTTTGGCGACACAAAAATTAGTGTGCCGCAAATCAGCTGTTTGTCGCTTAAAACTATACGATTCGATATCGTGGGCCTGGCTGTTAATTTTGTGCAGAGACTGCAATTATTTGCTGTTATACGAAAATTTTTTATTATGTGAACTTAAATACATACATATGTACCAACACTTGCAATTATATTAGTTGTATTCATTGTAATACTATATTATTCCACTTTTATTTATACAATATCCAATCCAACTCACAAATGTTGTTTTATTGTTCGGTTAAAGTAGGTAGAAACCTACAAATAAAATTTCTCATTTATAAATGGTTTATGAGAGCGTTATGAGCAGAGATGCCAATTTAGTGCTTTTGGCACTATTTTTAGCGCTTTTTGATGTTCCAAGACGCCAAATTTTTAGCTCTGGTGCCAAAAATAGGAAAAGCACTATCTTGGTGCTTTTTACATTTTCCAATGGTGCCTTTAGTGCTTCTTCGAAACTTTAATATCTTTACGCTTTTTGTAGCTGTTTTACTTTATCTCTGTAAAATTTTTATTATTTTGTATTGGTAAATTCTTCTTAAGTTACTAATTGTAGACTAATCACAAATACTAATTTTTAGTACATATAAGTCGGCTTTGATTGATTGTCTGAAAGGGGAAATCCCGTTATAACGAAAAAGTCATTGAAAAAAACAAGTCAGGAAAATTTATATTTCGCAAAAAAAATAATCAATTACAAATTCAATGTAGGTACATATATTGTTTAGTATCTATTGCCCGTATTCATAAAAACTATTTTGGATTTATTGAGGTCTTATTTGACAAATTTCTATGCAATACTTGTCAAATAAACCCTCAATAAACCTAAAATAGTTTTTATGAATACGGGCATATATATATATATATATATATAACTCAAGAACGCATGGACCGATTTCGATGATTCGTACCAATTCGGAATGGTCTCTGGCCAAATAAGAAGAATAGCAAAAAAAAAAAATTTCTAAAATATTCCAGAAAAAAAAAAAAAAAAATACGTCATATTTTTAAAATACGGGGTTCACACAATGCCCTTCATGACTGTTCACATTGGAGTTGCATGAGTGTTCACACTATGTTGCAATGGTGTTCACACTAGGTGTAAATACATGACTGCTCACACTATGTTTCAATGGTGTTCACACTAAAACCGATTTCGATGTTTCGTACCAATTCGGAATGGACTCTGGCCAAATAAGTAAGAAGAATAGCAAAAAAAATTTCTAACAGCCTGTTCCTAGAACACGAATGGTTTTTGACATTCTTCTTTTTATATGAGAAACACTAACAAATTTGAGTGTTTTTTGTTGTTGTTTCACATATAAAAAGACGAATGTCAAAAACCATTCGTGTTCTAGAAACAGGCTGTATAATATTCCAGAAAAAATATATAACGTAAGTGTATACTTTTGAAATACGGGGTTCACACAATGCCTTTCATGACTGTTAACACTATGTTTCAATGGTTTTCACTTTAGAGTTACATGACTGTTCACACTATGTTGCAATGGTGTTCACACTAAAATCGATTTCGATGATTCGTACCAATTCGGAATGGTCTCTGGCCAAATAAGAAGAATAACAAAAAAAATTTTTTAAATATTTCAGAAAAATGAAATAACGTAAGTGTGTACTTTTAAAATCCGGGGTTCATACAATGCCTGACTGTTCACACTATGTTACAATGGTGTTCACACCAGACTTACAGGACTGAAAAGAAATAACGTAAGTGTATACTTTTAAAATACGGGGTTCACACAATGCCTGTCATGGCTGTTCACTCTATGTTGCAATGGTGTTCACATTGATAAGACGAATAGCAAAAAAAATTTCTATGTCGCAATGATGTTCACACTAGAGTTGCATGACTGTTCACACTATATTACAATTGTGTTCACACTAGCGTTGCATGACTATTCACACTATGTAGGAATGGTGGTCTCACTAGAGTCATGACTTTTCACACCATGCTGTTGATCAAGTTAACGCTTGCTTGAATTATAGGGATGCCAATCCTTAATTACGATACTGAAAATTATGATTTTCAGGATTTACAAAATTTTTGATTTTAAGGTTTTTTACTTCTCATGTAAACAAAAAACTGTAGTTACGTCCGTTTGTATTTAGTATGACGATATGTATAGAGCTTTCAGTTGGTGTCCACATTTTGTATTTTCGCCGACTTTTTCATCTGTTCGTTGTTGATATGTACGCAAACATTGAAACTGAACGACTAAATTTCATACGTTTTAATCAAAAGAAATTACGTTCAGAAAAGAATATCCATTTGCGTGATGCAATTAATAACGATGGTAATATAAACGACCTCGGAAAAATGGTTATTGTGCCTTCAATATGAATACGACATAAATGCATTAAGCGATTTGGTTCGAACTAATGTACCTTTACTAAATCCCGAACAAAAAGAAGTGTACGTTACAGTGATGAACACAATTGATGGTGGAAATGCTGGCATGTTTTTCCTTGATGCGCCTGGTGGCACTGGCAAGACATTCCTCATATCACTGATTCTGGCTACAGTTCGTGTAAGGTCAGAAATTGCCATAGCAGCAATGGCTAAAGTTTTCCTTTCCTCCGAATTTTTGTAATTTCGTCTCAACGAAAGAGGAGCTCATCAAAAAAGAACCAGATATTAGAGGTCAATGGCTCCTAAGGCCAAACCTCGTCGACTCTAACTCATTCATAAACAATTTAAATTTAATCTTTTGACGTCAAAGGCGGCTCTAAAGTTAAAACCAGCTATTTTAAATTTTTATACAAAACATTTGCTCATTTTATTGTGGCGAATGTTTGAAATATTGACGAGGAGTTCTAAGTAAATAAATTCTGAAGTACATAATAAGTATATTTACCAATAAATATGTAATTAAAACTTCCCATTTCCAGTTTTTCCATTATTTTACTTTACTTGTGATTTACAATATTTATTTTATATTATTAAAAAAAATGCAAACTGTTAAAACTTCTTTTTTTTCTAATTGCATGTGTATGTATTTTATTTGTTAACAAAAAATGGCAGCTGTTCAAGGTTGATACTCAATAATTTATTTTTGATTAGATTTTATAAGAAAACCTTTACAAAATAAAAGTTGACACCGATTTAGAGCCAGCTCAACTTAGAGTATTATTTTATTTTGACTATGAACTCCAAAACGTTAGAAAGAGCTTTTTATTTAAAGATTTACTTTAGCAAGAGTCGAATTTAGTGTATGACTATGAATAGGAGCCAAAATCTTAACTATTTTTTACTTATTTTAAGTTACAGTATCGCATTGATAGATCCAGGTGTGTTTATTTACAGAAATTGAAGTTCTGCAAAACATTGTTAACATATACAAAAATTCACATTTTTTATTCACTATTCTTACAACTTTCTTAAATTCGAATATCGTCAATACCGACTATAATCAGGACAACTTCTTAGAAGGTAATTATTGAGAGATAAGTTTAATAATTAGTTAAGTATAGTAAATTTCCCAAAATTCACGTATATATTTATACACAAATCATTGGTACTAGGCTCCACCAACGAAATATTCAAAATCTACTACTAATAAAGTTAGAAGATTTAGAATTGTTCTTTTGGTTTGACTACAACTCGTGTCAATATTTAATATAACATGATTATTAGGGTTGCGCTAAAAATTAATCCAGTTAATATAAAACGGCTATGATCAAAATTTGAGCAAAGTCGGACAACTTTAAACCGTGACCCAAAGGGTATTTTTTATTACAAATCTTATAAACAATTGCAATAATTCTTTCTAATGTGATTAAGAATATTTCATAATTACCGAATTCACAAAGTTTTGTATCGTTGTTTCATGTATTGCATACAATGTTGGCTTGTGAACATCTATTGTATGTATATGAATGTATTTTGTGTATTAAACGTCAAAAACCAAATGAGAAAAAGAAAAACTGTATTAAAAAGTTGATTTTTACAAACAAAATACATTTTTCTTCCATTTTTATATTTTTTTATTTTATTTAATTTGCTGTTGACAATAAAAAGAATTTTTTTGTGTTTATATTTTTTTCAATATTTTTCATTCACAATAACACAGAAACCAATACAACTTTTTAAACCATATGTAAAAAAAATGTATGAGTTGTATCGAATGTTTATATACAAATTGCCAACAACAAGCGCACAGCTGTTGAAGTGCCATACAATCTAACAACGAATACAATGAATACAAGGGTTTTGTGAATTCGGCAAATATATTTATTGTGGGAAAATTAACCCGTGTGTGCCCTGAGTGTCTAAATTACCCTTTTAAAATTTTAAAATTACACTTTTTATTTATTAAGTATTTTGTGGACAAATTTGATATAAGTAGATTAATTTTGATATTACACCCTTTTTCTGGAGGGTGCGAGGATGTGGATTGCTTTAGTCCGTTCAAAACTACCCTATATTTATTACTTTGAAATTCGAAAATTTACGTTGTAATGGAGACTAAAACAAGTAATTACTATTAGCATGCCTGTGTTTTACTCAAAACAAACTTAAAACCTTATTAAATAGTAGTTTTTGTTACGTCATCTAACTTAAAATTAAAGTAAGTGTTAAACAAATTTTTTTTAATTCAAAAGAAAACTTTTAATTTATATGCTAAACTAAAGAATTCTGACAGAGACGAAATGGCCATAGAGACATGCTTATCCCCAAAACAATACATTTCATATAATATATTAAATATAATATTAAACCTTAAAATCCACTGGGTCAAATTTAAATATTATTTTATAATTATTAATAAGTGCAATGAATTTTTATACAAATTTAGGCAAAAACGAACAACTTTAAAAAAAAACGTTTTAGAAACATTGGACTCAAAAAATCTAATCTTTGACCTCTTTGGGGCACGAGAAATATTTGTCCGATCTTCCTTAAATTTTTACCATATAGTTTTTACACCAAGTGGCATTATATTCCGCGCGAAAAGCATTAAAAAAAAAAATTCGTCCATATAACCTGCTGTTACCCTAATGATTATATTGCATTAATACCTGTTTAAGGCTAAATATTGAAAAAATATTATGAATACAAATTTTTTCTTTCCAATTTTAGACCTTCTTTCATAGAAAATCTGTCAAAATTATGACAAATGAATATAATTTTTAACCTTCTGTCGAAATTGTAGGATTTTTCATCCCATTTCCATATTCGCCGGAAGAAAATTCCACTACAATTCATAAATCATTAGTAAAATTAAATTAAAAAATTGAGGTTAAACACCTAATGTGTTTTAGAGTTTAAAAAAGAATTATTATATACTTTTGCTAATCCACGGTTACACACTGATAAAATGTTGTGAAGCTACACCTATCATATCTGCCTTCGCAAAAATTTTACATTAAATTGGTTTTGGGAAGGTAAGCCCTCATATAGAAAAAATCTTAAAAACAAATTAGAATATATCTTTACCGTCCAACCAGCAGAAGTATATTACAAGTTCATTATATTGTAAAAAATTTTAAGGACGAAGACATTCAGTCTAATTCATAATAACTCCTTAATTTAGGTTTATTCTATGCATTAGTTATTAGACGTTATCTGTTTTAAAAGCTCAAAATAAAAAATCTTATTCCTAAACTTTTAATAAGAGCAAATTAACTAAAAAACGCTTTTAATGTCATGCTAGCAATCCCATGATGTTATTTCAGCATAGTGATGCACAATAAAAGCTATCGGTTAATTCGGTAATTTTTTAATATTCATAAAAATAGTGTAATAGTAACACAATTATATATAAAATTGATGTGATGGTAATAATATTTACTGTTGTTAAAAAAAAACTAAAACCAATTAAAAAATTAAAAAAAGTTGTTCCTTTGAATTTTTTATTTTTTATTTTTTTATTCTTTTAATTCATTTATAAAGTAATCGAATACTCTATTTACATTTTTTTTATATCAAAATTTGGTAAAAATGGGATTGGAAACTGGAGAGAAAAAGAAAGAGAGATTTACATTCGTAATTCCTACAGACACTGCTGACAGAGCCTATAAAGGAAAGAGATAGCATATGTGATACAAAATAAAAACAATTTTTTGGCGATTTAGAAATTTACAGCCAGGCCCACGATATCGAAAGAAAACTTAAGCGAAAGAAACTCAGTCACTCACTGTGAATCTAAACTGCGGCCCACTAATTGTCACTTTATCGTTCGCTTTGCTTTACGTTACCAACGTAATGCAAATAAACAACACAGCTCCCATATCAACATATCAAAAAATAATCGCGAATATACACGAAAAAAGCGCTGAAATGCTTAAATTGCACAGTAAAAAATGCAACCGTGTGCTAGTTTAACTTGACAGAAATGTAGTAAACAAACTTATTCTGATTTTGTTTATTTATGTATATGTGTGTAAAAAAATGTTGTGTTACCAATCGCATTTATTTTTGGCGACACAAAAATTAGTGTGCCGCAAATCAGCTGTTTGTCGCTTAAAACTATACGATTCGATATCGTGGGCCTGGCTGTTAATTTTGTGCAGAGACTGCAATTATTTGCTGTTATACGAAAATTTTTTATTATGTGAACTTAAATACATACATATGTACCAACACTTGCAATTATATTAGTTGTATTCATTGTAATACTATATTATTCCACTTTTATTTATACAATATCCAATCCAACTCACAAATGTTGTTTTATTGTTCGGTTAAAGTAGGTAGAAACCTACAAATAAAATTTCTCATTTATAAATGGTTTATGAGAGCGTTATGAGCAGAGATGCCAATTTAGTGCTTTTGGCACTATTTTTAGCGCTTTTTGATGTTCCAAGACGCCAAATTTTTAGCTCTGGTGCCAAAAATAGGAAAAGCACTATCTTGGTGCTTTTTACATTTTCCAATGGTGCCTTTAGTGCTTCTTCGAAACTTTAATATCTTTACGCTTTTTGTAGCTGTTTTACTTTATCTCTGTAAAATTTTTATTATTTTGTATTGGTAAATTCTTCTTAAGTTACTAATTGTAGACTAATAACAAATACTAATTTTTAGTACATATAAGTCGGCTTTGATTGATTGTCTGAAAGGGGAAATCCCGTTATAACGAAAAAGTCATTGAAAAAAACAAGTCAGGAAAATTTATATTTCGCAAAAAAAATAATCAATTACAAATTCAATGTAGGTACATATATTGTTTAGTATCTATTGCCCGTATTCATAAAAACTATTTTGGATTTATTGAGGTCTTATTTGACAAATTTCTATGCAATACTTGTCAAATAAACCCTCAATAAACCTAAAATAGTTTTTATGAATACGGGCATATATATATATATATATACAGTGCCGGTAAAAATAATAGCACCAAATATGCACATATCATTTCATTGGTCATAAAATTCCTAATACTATTTTATTTAGATTGTATAGCAACACTAGATATAGTGGAGTTTGTGCCCTCTCTGAGTTAATAAATTTTTCTCCTAAAATGTGAACACTTTTTTTATTATCAAACAATTTTAAGAGTAACATATAAACTCTAGCGGTAAAAAAAATAGCACTTCTCATTGTTTTTGCAAGATTTTTCTTTTGCAATTTTATTTTAAGCAAACATTCTGTAGATATTTGTAAACAGAGTGTTTAAATGAGTGTTTAAAAGTAATTACAAAAAATTTTGAAGTGAAAAAAACATTTAAAAAACAATAAATATGGGTCGTGGAAAGCATTGTACTGAGGAAAGAAGAGAAATTATTAAAAACAATTATTTCTGAGGGAAAAACCTACGCGGAAATTGGCCAGTTTCTCAAATGCTCAAACAAAATAATCAAAAATGCCATAACTTATATCAAAAAAGTCAAAACTCGTGGAAGAAAACTTACAATGTCCCCGTTACTTGTCAAGAGATTGGTACGTCAGAACAAAAAGGATCCTTTTGAGCCAGCAACAGAGTTGAAAAAAGAGCTAAAAATTGCGGCATGCGTTGAAACAGTCCGAAATCGGCTTCGGGAACATAATTTAAAAGCTTGCAGTCCAAGAAAAGTCCCGCTCCTAACAACAAGACATGTCAATAAACGAATGAAGTTTGCACATGAGCACCAACATTGACCCATAAGTAAATGGAGAAACATTTTGTGGTCTGACGAGAACAAAATTATATTATATGGTGGAAAAGGCTCTCGAGCGATTGTACGACGACCACCAAACGCTGAATATAACTCCCAATTCACCTCCAAGACCGTAAAACATAGAGGATCGAACATTATGATTTGAGGATGTTTTTCATATTAAGGAGTAGGTCCAATATACTAAATCAAACCATTGATGGATCAACATGTTTACGTCGATATGTTGGAGAATGTAATGCTACCGTATGCTTTAGAGGAAATGATATTGTTATGGGTCCTTCAACAGGATAACGACCCAAAACACACGAGTCGAAAAGCCAAGAAGTGGTTCTAAGAACATAAAATAAATGTTATGGAGTAGACTGCTCAGCCTGCAGGCTTAAACCCAATAGAAAATCGTTGGGCTGACGTTAAAAAACACGTTTGAGAAATGA
Organism: Metopia argyrocephala; assembly: GCA_963576795.1. Classification (NCBI taxonomy): domain Eukaryota; kingdom Metazoa; phylum Arthropoda; class Insecta; order Diptera; family Sarcophagidae; genus Metopia; species Metopia argyrocephala. Next base: position 89,471,432 of record OY756209.1, on the reverse strand, counting down.
ATCCTTCTAATAACGAGTCACTATGGGCAACAGTGAAGGAGGCAATGAACAATTTCCCAAAAAAAAGATGTGAAGAACTAGTTGACTCCCTGCCGCCGTTATTGCCAACAAAGACCATGTCACAAAATATTAAAATTTCTATTTAAAACTGTATTATGATCTCATTAAAAATCTTTTAATATTAAATGTATTTTTTATATATTTTTTTGTACCTGTTAGTTGAAGTGCTATTTTTTTTACCGACCTTATTTAAGGTTTCAAATGAAATTTGTTTAACCTCTTGACTAAATTAAAATAAATATGTCTGAAATATTTTTAATTTTACTTACAATTGTGTTATATTTATCTTTTTACTTAATATATAAAATTCCAAATTCAAATTTTAGAAAAATTTACGACGAAATAATTATTCTGTCCTTAGTGCTATTTTTTTTACCGCAGCTGTATAACTCAAGAACGCATGGACCGATTTCGATGATTCGTACCAATTCGGAATGGTCTCTGGCCAAATAAGAAGAATAGCAAAAAAAAAAAATTTCTAAAATATTCCAGAAAAAAAAAAAAAAAAATACGTCATATTTTTAAAATACGGGGTTCACACAATGCCCTTCATGACTGTTCACATTGGAGTTGCATGAGTGTTCACACTATGTTGCAATGGTGTTCACACTAGGTGTAAATACATGACTGCTCACACTATGTTTCAATGGTGTTCACACTAAAACCGATTTCGATGTTTCGTACCAATTCGGAATGGACTCTGGCCAAATAAGTAAGAAGAATAGCAAAAAAAATTTCTAACAGCCTGTTCCTAGAACACGAATGGTTTTTGACATTCTTCTTTTTATATGAGAAACACTAACAAATTTGAGTGTTTTTTGTTGTTGTTTCACATATAAAAAGACGAATGTCAAAAACCATTCGTGTTCTAGAAACAGGCTGTATAATATTCCAGAAAAAATATATAACGTAAGTGTATACTTTTGAAATACGGGGTTCACACAATGCCTTTCATGACTGTTAACACTATGTTTCAATGGTTTTCACTTTAGAGTTACATGACTGTTCACACCATGTTGCAATGGTGTTCACACTAAAATCGATTTCGATGATTCGTACCAATTCGGAATGGTCTCTGGCCAAATAAGAAGAATAACAAAAAAAAATTTTTAAATATTTCAGAAAAATGAAATAACGTAAGTGTGTACTTTTAAAATCCGGGGTTCATACAATGCCTGACTGTTCACACTATGTTACAATGGTGTTCACACCAGACTTACAGGACTGAAAAGAAATAACGTAAGTGTATACTTTTAAAATACGGGGTTCACACAATGCCTGTCATGGCTGTTCACTCTATGTTGCAATGGTGTTCACATTGATAAGACGAATAGCAAAAAAAATTTCTATGTCGCAATGATGTTCACACTAGAGTTGCATGACTGTTCACACTATATTACAATTGTGTTCACACTAGCGTTGCATGACTATTCACACTATGTAGGAATGGTGGTCTCACTAGAGTCATGACTTTTCACACCATGCTGTTGATCAAGTTAACGCTTGCTTGAATTATAGGGATGCCAATCCTTAATTACGATACTGAAAATTATGATTTTCAGGATTTACAAAATTTTTGATTTTAAGGTTTTTTACTTCTCATGTAAACAAAAAACTGTAGTTACGTCCGTTTGTATTTAGTATGACGATATGTATAGAGCTTTCAGTTGGTGTCCACATTTTGTATTTTCGCCGACTTTTTCATCTGTTCGTTGTTGATATGTACGCAAACATTGAAACTGAACGACTAAATTTCATACGTTTTAATCAAAAGAAATTACGTTCAGAAAAGAATATCCATTTGCGTGATGCAATTAATAACGATGGTAATATAAACGACCTCGGAAAAATGGTTATTTTGCCTTCAATATGAATACGACATAAATGCATTAAGCGATTTGGTTCGAACTAATGTACCTTTACTAAATCCCGAACAAAAAGAAGTGTACGTTACAGTGATGAACACAATTGATGGTGGAAATGCTGGCATGTTTTTCCTTGATGCGCCTGGTGGCACTGGCAAGACATTCCTCATATCACTGATTCTGGCTACAGTTCGTGTAAGGTCAGAAATTGCCATAGCAGCAATGGCTAAAGTTTTCCTTTCCTCCGAATTTTTGTAATTTCGTCTCAACGAAAGAGGAGCTCATCAAAAAAGTGTTGCCTAATATAATTGCTAACCATAAGAACTACGATTGGTTGAGTGAAAGAACAATTTTAGCTGCAAAGAACAAGGATGTGGATCACATAAACTTTAAAATTCAAGATAAAATCGTTGGTTCCCAGTTTTCTCACATAGATCACAGCAACTCTTTTGCACATACATTTATGCCAAGAGTGCAAAAACTAAAAATATTGTGTATTTTCTCAAAAACCTAGTTGGGGTGAACCCGGCAACGCCGAAGAAAATTTCAATTATTTTGAAGGTGATTTAGACAATACATTGGATGAATTTTGTTATTTGGGACATAGTTTTGAAGAAGCTTGTAAGGATATGTTGATAACAGAAAATGCAGAGAAGGAGATAAAAAATAATTGTGTCGCTTTACAAAAAATCTTATACAGGAAATAAATGCAAGACTGTCAAGAAATTTGGAAATTTTGCAGTTGCCTTTTTAAGATTTGATAATACTTATATTTGGTAATAAAAGTGATGTTATAAGTTTGGTAAAACGTTCCATTAAAGATGTCGATACTAAGTAATTCTAAAAAGAAATTGGTTCAAATCTCGTAATATTAAGCTTTGTGAGGCGAAAAAGAAGTACAGGACCCACGTTTTTTGGATAGAAGTCAACGATTTTAAGAAAATCCATTTTTGCAAATATCTAATTTTGTAGTCAGAATTTATAATTTACCGTACTCAAATGCGGAGGTTGAAAGAGCATTTAGTGCAGCGAATTTGGTAAAATCTAAATTAGAAACAGATTATCTCTCTTTTTAATCAATTCAATTTTGCACATAAAATACCGACATCGTCACCATAATTCGTGTTGTAACGAGTATATTTTATTCTAGTGTCTGCAAAGCTATTTCTTCAAATGAAATGTACAAAAAATCAAAAATCTATATGAAAACAAAATTCTGTATGAATTTTTATATTGTTTGACTTCCACGCAATTTCGCAGGCACAACTACGAGTATATATACATATTATATTCTGAAGACTCGAGTTCGAGCTCTAGGAAAAGTGATTATCAAAAAATTCATTGCAAAAAATCTATACTCTTTATAGAATTTAACTTTGATCTAGTTCTGACGAAACAAAATATAAGTATATACATAATTTTTTTATTTAATTTGCCTGCAAAAAAAATTTATTCTCCCTTGGAAGGTTCTGACTTGGAAGGGAATGAAAGCAAACAGAAACAAAAATATCTTTTGTATTGTTTTTGCTCGCTCAAAAAACCATGTTTAAATAATATAAACATAGTGCTTTTTTACGGCTTTTTTAGTTCGAAATTAAGCTTTTTAGTGCTTTTTTTTAATTTGGATGTGCTTTTTGTTTCAAAAAAGTTGGCATCACTGGTTATGAGACTGTTTGTTGTTTATTAAAGATCTGCATTACTGTTTTGCTTCTCTGACAATTGACAATGATTCGAGAAGTGAACTCTAATTGAGAGTAAATTCAAGCATCGAAAAGAGAGTAATAAAATAAACAAAACTGAACGTTTGATCTCATTTTGTTGTATTCTTTACAATGAGTAAAACAAAAATAAAACAGAAACAGTGAGAAAGATTGTCCCATTTAATTTTGTATATTGTTTTTGTTTTGAGTACTACAAATACACTAACTCAAATGTGCGTAGGTACAACAAAAAATGAATGAGAAGAAAAAGGAAAGAAGAAGAGAAAAAGAAAAGAAGAAGAGAAAAAAGAGTAAATTATAAAAAAATTATATTCATTTAGAAAGTATTTGTTTTGGTTTTGCTCATGTACAATACCATTAAAAAAATTTTGAAAAGTGTATGACTTTGTTGTAACTTTTGCAAAATGTTTTGTTTGTTTGCCCACTCTGGTGCTGATTAAGAAAATAACACTAGTTTTGTTTTAGTTTTAAATATACACGAAGGTTTAAAATTATTAAAAAGGTTAGATATTTTTACTCACTTTATTTGAAACAGTCACTGTAACTGAGGAATAAAATAATTTTTATAAGATTTTCTTGAATGAGTTGTCTGTACATGATCCCGACAAATATTGTATATAGTTTTCTGATTTGAGTTCCGAAAAAATTTGAATCATAGAAATGAAACATTGCCAGGTTCGTTTTTCTGGTTATTTTAAAGTTTGGGTTTTTTATTAAGTAGTTGTCTAATTTTTGGTAAAGAAAACTTTTTCAAAAGATAAAAAAGTTATTTTCCACAGATGTTTATCATAATTTAGTTTTTATAAAATACGCCGATTTAATAAAGTTCAAGGTTATATTCACGAAAAATTACAAAATGTTATCGGGACCGTTTAAACAATGTTTTCTCTTTGCAGCCATTTTAATTCTGTTATTTTTACTTTTAATCTACCAGTTGATAGTGACCTATCAGTACGGTGACCATCCGTTCTGTATTATACAGAACAGTTTGTATTTGAAACCCGTGTTCTGTATAAATTATTTATTAGGGAAAAACATAAAAATGTTCTGTATTTCATTTAATGTTCAGTATTTCTTCTGTATTTTCATGCCTCAGAGTAGGATGTATTTGGGTTAAGAGGAGCCTCTTAGGCAGAGACGAAATGGCCATAGAGACATGCTTCTCATAAGCAATGCATTTCGTACATATGTATATGTACATTTTAGAGAAAGAAGCATACATTTTAAAAAAAATTTTGGCTGTTGTCAGGTTCAGTTTGTGTTTACCTTGTTCAAATGCTCCAACAGAAAGGGTATTTTCTGTATTTAATATGGACTAATAAAAAAACTCAAATGAAAATGGAAACTATCGAAGCCATTTTGGCCACTAAATTAAACTATAATGATTACTTGGTAAAACAAATTTATTTATCAGAAAAATACCAAAAATTAGTTGTAATTTATTTAACCCTTTCAATGCACCTTTCTTTGATAAAAACAAAATATTAATTTTTTTAAAATTAACTCTAGCTTTTAGTTTGAAACTAGAAACTAATTTGTATTTTATGGTATACATAGTAAGTTTCCGCTTAAACCAAAACAGCTTGTTTTGCGTAAAACACGATAAAGCGTTTCTATTACACCCCATCTATACGAGCCATCGATTTGGTATATCATGAACAAAACGTCGGCAGCACAAATGGCAAAATTTTGTTCTAATTTGTGTATGTGGTGACTACGTATGGTTTACCAAATCATAATTTATAATTTTTCATCAAGTGCATTCCGTTTGTTTCTGCGGTTGTGAATGCAAAAAAGATGGCGTCAAGTTAAAAATGACAGTTGACTTAATTTACTATTAATTATAATGAAACTAGTTATTTTTGAATTTTCGGTTAATTTAATTTAATTTGTTTTTTTTTTATTTTGTTAATTTTGCATTTAAATAAAAAATATAATAAATACATGCCTATGTAGGTTGCTTGTTTGCATTTTATAGTTGTTATTTGTCAAATATTTCCTTGTTCTGTATTTTGGCTTAAAAAATATGGTTACCGTACCTATCAGACACCGTTACCTTAAGCGTTGGTAGTTTAAAAAATCTCAAAAACCAGATCTATTACGCAAACAGAAGTGTGATTTTTAAAAATGCATACATCGAATATGATAGATTAAATATGTTTATAAAGTACATTTGTTGGACAGTATTATTCAAAGAGGAATGATTTATTCAAATTGAAATATGAAATGAAGAATTAAAAAAAAATAACATTTAAATTCTTTTTTTTTAATTAAAAGAAATAAAGAATTAAAATAAAATCACTATTTGATAAATATTTTTGTGTAAAATATACCGTCTGATATTAAGAATTGCCGCAAGGTACGGGCATTATGCCCGTAATTTCAATGATAGGATAACTATTGGTATAAGTATGTAATAGATATTTTTAACTAGTCAGTAAAATGGCTTCGGTAATCTAAACATTTTTTACCTACGTGTGTAAACCAACTAGAATTGTTCAAAAACATGGCAACTATAACTTATTTTCAATGTATTTTGTTTAAAAGCATACCTTGCGGCAATTATTAATATCAGACGTTATATTTTACCCAAAAAATATTTTTCAAATAGTGATTTTATTTTAGTTTTTTATTTCTTTTAATTTAAAAAAGTATTTAAATGTTATTATTTTAAAAATCTTCATTCCATATTTGAATAAATCTCTCCTCTTTGTATAATACTGTCCAACAAATGTACTTTGGGTGGTATTCTTGATTCCGTTTCGTGGCTGCGGAAAGCCATATTTTGCGCGAAGCAAAATTTGCTATTATTCATTCCGTTGTTGCCATATTGTTCTGTTGCTGCGGTATCAATAACATATTTGCATTTATTTCTAATAAAATAAAAAGTAAAATTTAATGATTGTTATTTTAATTTATTTAATTCGCTTATTTGAACATAAAAATTAAAAATGTAAGGCAAAACATTAACAGCCAGGCCCACGATATCGAAAGAAAACTTAAGCGAAAGAAACTTACAGCCTGTTTCTTTTTATATGGGAAACACTAACAAATTTGATTATTTTTGTTGTTGTTTCACATATAAAAAGACGAATGTCAAAAGCCATTCGTGTTCTAGAAACAGGCTGTTAGTCACTCACTGTGAATCTAAACTGCGGCCCACTAATTGTCACTTTATCGTTCGCTTTGCTTTACGTTACCAACGTAATGCAAATAAGCAACAAAGCTGCCATATCTTAACTTGACAGAATTGTAGTAAGCAAACTTATTCCGATTTTGTTTATTAATGTATATGTGTGTAAACAAATTTTGTGTTACTAATCTCATTTATTTTTGGCGACACAAAAATTAGTGTGCCGCAAATCAGCTGTTTGTCGCTTAAAACTACACGATTCGATATCGTGGGCCTGGCTGTAACTTTTGCAAAAAAAAAAAATTTAAGTTTAATTTATTGTGTTATGTATATATACAAACTTTTTTTTAGAATTAAAATACTTAGAAAAATATACAAACAAACAGCAGTTGGAAGAAATGGTAAATACGTATGTATAATGAAATTTAAGAAAGATATTTCATGTGATTTAAGCCAAAGAGTGCGAATAAAAGATGCCGGTATTTGGAAATTTAAACAGTATTAAGTATTATACTGTAGGTATTGACTGTTTATAAAATAAGAGTGGGAAAAGAAGCTGTCAAAGAATATACAGCTTTTGACTGGAACAGGCTGTGATCTATGTAAAAAATTTCATTTTACAAAAATTTAGGAAGAAGTAAGCGCTTTCTTGAAGATTAATACCGCGGTTCAAGGTAGACAAAATGTAAGCAGTTTTGGAGTTTTCAAGAAGAGCATGCCGACTGAAAATATTGCAAGTGAAGAAATTAAAACGGCGGAAGAAAATGTTATATTTTATACATATGTACTATATTTTGATTTCACAAATTACAATAATCTTTTATATTTTTGGACTAAATAAAAAAAAATATCACACCAAAATGTTTATGCATTATTACTATACTCTTTGTATTTTAACAACAAATCAACTTTAAACTCATTAAAGCAGGAATGTTATATTAAAGTCGCGGAAAGCTCATACCGCAGGAATGAATAATTGCAATTTGCTTATCGATCGATATTTCTTTCCGTTCAACTTTCCTTTCGGTGCGGAATCAAGAATAGCACCCTTTATAAACATATATCATCTATCTATCATATTCGACGTATTTTCCAAAAATCACACTATTATTTGCGTAATATATCTGGTTTTTGTGATTTTTTAAACTACAGCACTTAGGGTTACGGTGTATAATAAGTCACTATAAACTGGTAGATTAAGAGTAAAAATAATAGTGTAAAAATACAGGCTGCAAAGAGAAGACATTGTTTAAACGATCCGATAACATTTTGTAATTTGTCGTGAATATACCCTTGCATAATATCGATGTCTATGACGGACGTTTTTAAATCTACGTATTTTAGAAAAACTAAAGTATAATAAACATCAGTGGAAAATATATTTTGTATCTTTTAAAAAAGTTTCTTGCTCTGAGGAAAGAAAAGTTAAAAGCAGGCATTTCCGATGGATCACAAATTAGACAACTAACAAAAGACTCAAACTTTGAAATAACTAGAACAACGTACCTGGCAATGTTTCGTTTGTGTGATTAAAATTTTTCTTGGAAATCATAAATCAGAAAACACAATCTTTGTCGGGATCATGTACAGAAAAAAAAAATCAAAAAAATCTTATAAAATTTATTTTATTCCTCAGTCACAGTGACCGTTTCAAATAAATTATTACAAAATAATTTTAAACCTAACGTATATTTAAAACTAGAAGAAAACAAGTGTTATTTTCATAATCAGCACAGTTAAATTAAGCGAAAAAAATTAAAAACACGCTGTAAAATTTGTATGTGCTGACCAGTGCAATCAATTTTAGCAAATAATGCAAACTCCTCAGCTACTTCAATCCTATTTATTTTTTGTTTAGAAAATAATTAATTTTTCTAAATAAATTAAATATTTTTTCCTTTCTCATAAATAAATGGCATTTTTTCAAACGAAAAACACCTAAAGCATAAACCAATCGAAATTTATAGTGTAAGATAGACCATATATTATCTATCGGATATGTCTTACCTAGAGGTAGAAATTACCAATTTTTTTAACACCGTAGTTAACTATGCACTGATAGGTATCCCTTCCTTGAAAATACAGCCATTAAAGTCGTAAAAATGTATAAAAGCTTAAGGGCTATAGGAGACAGTTAGCAGATTAGTTAAACGAATGCCCTCATATAAAAATAAATCAATTCAAGAAATACATATGTATATAAAAAAAATATTAACTACTCATATGGATGTATTTACAATATGTAGCACATTTTTTACCAATTTTAAGTTGTTTTTGACTCCTCAGGGCGATTAAAATAGTCACTTATAATCTTATTTTTGAGTCGAAAATGAATGTTTTGTCGGGAGAAAATTGTACCCTTGCCACGACTCCGCTGAACGAATCATTGGCGACTTCTCTGAACGAGTCATTTGTGGCTCCGCACACTAAACGATTACGACTCATGTTTAAAACATTTTGCAATCATTTGAGAATCAATTGCGAATCTAATTCAATTCTAATTTTTTCAACTAAGTATTTTGATTTTTTTCGGAGTAATTTTAAATTTATATTTTCATTCATAAGAGATTCAATTTCAACTTATCTTTTTAAAATGTAATAAAAAAAATTCATAATATTGTAATACTTAAAGTGACGCAACCGCACCACAAACTCAACTAAAGGAATTCTTTTTTTTTCATATTATGCGCATTTTTGTTGATGAGACAAGTTGCTGTAAATTTGACCACTCAAGGGCCAGTGTTATATCTTCACCCTTGAATGATCAACAGCAGTTGCCTCATCTGTCGGTGGATGCTGATTGTGAGCGGCGAGTGTCTTTGGTAGGCTTTAGCTGTTATCTTCCCAGAAGTTGACGCTATACTTCTGATCATTCGTTACTCGCGGAATAGACTGGAATATGTTAAGAGGCGGTTTTTTGAAGATGTACCTCTAATTTTTTTAAATTATAATTTAGAAAAACCGCAAATTTTATTTTATAATTTTTGTCCTTCGCTCGGATTGAACCTCGTTAGTTTGAGATTCTGTGCGAGCGTTCTAGCCACTATACCACGACCCCACAATAATAATATAAAGTTGCATAACTCTTTTTCTTTCAAATAAAATAAATCCGATTATAACGAAATGCGGAAGAAAACACTAAAATACGACGCAAAGCAATTATTAAAGCAGTCGTATTACGAACGTCTGCAAGATTAATTTATGATTCCGCACATTTAATCAGTTTTTGATCACTTAAGGGAGTCTTCAAAGACTCATTTTGGTGATATTTTAAAAAACAATCGTCCAATTGCTGACAGGGTGTTTATATATAAAAAATATGTTTATGTATGGAAGTATGTACATACATTGGTATTTGTACAGAAAATGTATAAGCAAATTTATTAAAAAAGCTAATATTGCATTTTATTTACGCAACTTTGAACATCAAAAAGAAACTTAAAAATTGTTTAAACCTTTAATTTATTCTCAAATATTTAATATTTGTTCCAAAAAAATAAGACATAATAAACAAAAAATTTCAGAAAATAAACTAAAAAGTAGTTTATAGAGATTTTTTCTCTTTGAATATATTTTATAAGTAACGGTGCATTTCAATGATGCATTTTGAACTTTTTTGTTTTGGCCCAAATTGACGATTTAAAAGGGCCAATATACCGTTGATAGGGCCAAATTTTTTTTTTGTTTTTTTTTTTAATATACATACATAAATACATATCGCCCATTTGCGAGAAGAGTGGCATAACTCAAAAAAAGAGATTCTGAGATAAATGCATTCAATCATTTTAATTTAGCCATACATAATACAATTTTTTTTAATTTCAATGTATTTTTTTTATTCAAAAACAAAATGCCAAATATTCACATTGTTAAAGCTATGTTTTGGTTAAGTTAAAAAAAAATAGTTAATAGTTAAAATAGTTAAAAAACATGAAAAATCTAAATATAATTTGACAAATTTTAATCTAACAGTTCCTCATCTATAATAATACTGTTTGTGAAATTTTTTTCTGTTATTAGTTTTAAAATATCTATAGCGTTGCCGTTTTTCGTTATTTCTAACCAAAATTGGTTATTTTTTTCTACAGCGTGTATATGTGGATTTTTTCATTTTGTTTACTTGTTCCCTTGAGGAAAACGAAAGCCACTATTATTTCAAAGGTTTGAGTTCAAAATTATAAATATACAATTTAAAAATAATAATAATAATGTAGTCGCCGTGGTCTAGAGGTTAGTGTGTTGGCTTACTAAGACAACTGTCCTGGGTTCGACACCAGGCTCTGACATCTTCAAAAAAAGAAATATGAAAAAAATATTTCTTTCGGCGACTACCTCTCAGCAGTCTTCTGGCAAAAGCTCTGAGAGTAACTAATTGCCATGAACAAGCTTCTCAAGTCTGTCGTTCGGAGTCGACATTAAACTGTAGGTCCCGGTACTCATGGATAAAAATGGACACACACAACATGAGGCCGTAATCCTGACACAGGGTTGTAAAGGCCAGTTATGCATGCAATAATATTAATAGAACACAAGTGTGTCCAACACATTTTTTGTTTAGTATTTTTACTAATATCTACCAAGGTATACATATGCAAACCTTAAGTAAATCTTTATTAAGGAACATTTTACTTAAATAAAGCTCTGTAGTCTAGGTTGAAGCTTAATTCCAATCTTGACATTCTTATAAAAGTATAACAATACTTTAAAAATGAGTGTTAGGCTGTCTTCCTAACTATATATTTACAATGTATCAATACAGTATTAAAACCAAGTTTATACATTGTATTGTTACTTTGTTCATACGTTGTATACTAATACTTTGCAACTCTGTTTTGTTTAAGGGGGGTTTAGACGGTAATACAAGTCGTACGACATGTCAAATTTTTGTGTAGAAGAGAATGAATAGTATCGTGTAAACTTGATATGTAATGAGAGCGTACGACATTGAGAGAAAATACGGATGAAAATTTGACAGTCGTACGGCTCTCTTTGTTTTTTGAAATTTTTTAAAAAACCATCACATTTCATTAGATCAGGGATGCATTTTTATATTTTTGTTTGTTTATGTTAAATGTATTCACAATGCATGTAAATTTTTTGTGCATGTGTATGTGCATTTTATCTTTTCATTTTACTTTGTTTTGGTATTTTACCAACCGTGTAAACGCAAAAAATATCTGTCGTAAGATTTTTATTCTCATTTTTAAAATACGGATGGAATTTCGTAATATTTTCTCTTTGATTTTACGTACGACTTGTATTACCGTCTAAACCCCGCTTTAGGAATATTTTATATGCATTGTAACATATCTATCAATAATAATTAAGCGAATGACGGAAGAGCATATTTTATTGCAAAATTGTTTAGATATGTGCGAACAAGGTAACTCCAAACGCTTTCTTATCTCCCTGCGCCACCATAGTGCTATGTGTTGTATTTATTTTGCATCTAATTTTTTTTGATACCTTTTTTGCTTTTTCTTGCGTATTAACTACAACAATGTTGCAAAACAGAAACATTGTAAAATTTTTTTGGGTTGCATTTACGAATACGCTACAATGTATTACTACAAAGCAACAAGCATTTGGGAAGTTAGCTTAACTACCAAATTAGGTGACTGGTGCTATTTGAAAACCAAAGAGATAGACAATGACTTTGTTAACAGTTTAAATTTAAACCTATGTTTTGTACTATGTATAATGCATTGATTAATATACTGATGAGTTTAGATTAATGTGAATATTAATAGCGGTTTTGTACATTTTGGCTTTTCTGTCAACAATCAGAAATTTAAAAGTTATACTTGATTAAAGACAACTTTCTTAATTGTTTCTATCAGAGTTAAAAATCTGGTTATTTTTTTTTAAATTTGGTTTAAGGGTTGTACCTGAATTAAAGCGGACAACGTACGACGAATAAAAATTATAATTTGTATGCGTCCGTATTACCGAAATACGCCTTTAATAAAAGAAAGAAAACAATAAAGAAAAACAAAAATATTGTTTTGTCAAGTTTTTACTTTGTTTGTATTAGAAAAATATTTCAAACAAATATTATTATTTATTATTTTTTGGATTTTTATTTTAATTTCTTCCTTGTACGCACTGTCAAACTTGGATTTTTGAAATCCATAATGTACATACGTATTTCGGTACCTCTCATGAAACAATTTTGACCAAAAATTTACGCCGTACGCTTTAATTCAGGTACGACGCTTATTTTTGCTGAAATTTGGTTACAAAAAATTAAAAGTTGTGGCAACACTGGTCATATAATTTTCAATTTTTAATCCCCATTTTAAAAATTTATAACCCCAAAAATTCCCACAGAAACTGAAACAATAATTTTGCATGTGTGTTATTTAATACGTACATATTTATATATATACATATATAAGTATTCGATATGTTTACAACGGAGTTTAATAAAATATATTTACGGCGATCTAGCATCTTTGTGATTGTTAACGCTGTGTATTTACAGGCGCGACGAGAATTATCTGTCCAATCCAGAAATTCTCTTCAATATATTAAATTAATTAAAAGACGTGTGATCCGTTTCAATTCAATTTAAGGACTGTTTATTGAAAAATTCAAAGAGTAGATTTAATGTTACTAAGTGTGATATCAGGTAAAATATAAAGAAAATACAAAGCCAAAAATAGAGGGACCGTTAAACATCTACTTTCATGCCAACAATATAGAAAAATAAGTTAAAAGATTGAACAATAGAATGTATTATTGTATTATTAAACTACATATGTATATTATGTATGTTATACGAGGGTTAGTAAGGGATTTTTTAATTTAGTATTGTAGCTAAGTGCGCGAACATCCCGGCCCCTTTGAAGGAACCCCTTCAACAATCGGCAACAGAGCAAGCTTAGCAATTGGACGAGTCTTGATTCCGTTAAGTGTTTTGATTTCGGCTACTCGTACAAACCCATCAGCACCCTTGAAAACTTTAGTTATGCGACCCAGTGGCCAGTACAAAGATGGGGTATTGTCTTCATGAATTAGTACTAAACTGCCTACTTCAACATTTGCTTGTGGTGCTTTCCATTTTGTACGACTTTGCAGATCTTGTAGATACTCACGTTGCCAACGCTGCCAAAAATTATGTTTTATTGCGTTAATTCGTTGCCATCTTTGCAAATGATTCATGTCTGAAACTGATGATTGAGGTTCAGGAATGGCCTTAATTGAGCAACCAATTAAAAAATGACCGGGTGTTAATGCCGAAAGGTCGTCTGAGTCATTTGATGTTGGTGATAATGGACGAGAATTCATGATTGCTTCGATTTCAACCAATGCCGTAGACAGTTCTTCATAAGTTAGACGTACAGATGATAAAGATTTATGCAAATGAGTCTTTGCCACTTTCACTGCAGACTCCCAAATACCTCCAAAATGAGGTGCTCGTGGGGGAATAAACTCGAAATCAATGCAATGCTGAGTGCAAAATGCGGTAACCGTAGATAGGTGCTGCTGACTGAAAAATTGATCATGAAATTCTTTTAAGATTTTCTTTGCACCAACAAAATTAGTGGCGTTGTCGCAATATATTTTAGAGGGATATCCACGGCGACCAATCAAACGTTTCAATGCCTGAATAAATTTGTGGCTGGATAAATCAGATACGGCTTCCATGTGAACTGCTTTTGTGGTGAAGCACACAAAGACTGCAATGTACGTTTTATATGGGGTCTTTCCACGAAGATTTAGGTATGTCATGATTGGTCCGCAGAAATCGACACCGCAATATTGAAATGGACGAGATGGTATAACGCGATGTTTTGGTAAGTTTCCCATTACTTGGTGTAATAATTTCGGTTTGTATCGAATGCAATGAACACAGTTATTGACGATTTTTCTTGCGATATGCCTCGCATTTAACACCCAAAATTGTTGACGAATTAAACCAATTAATGCGCTTGGCCCAGCATGATAGTTATTGCGGTGTAAATATGTTACCAAGCACGTCACAAATGGATCAATTTTTGGAAGTAAAAGGGGGTGTTTGGTTTCGTATGACAGATCGCAGTTACTTATTCGTCCACCAATTCGAATGAGTTCTATACCATCTTCGATGCAGAGAAATGGTGTTAATGATGCCAATCTACCCTTTATAAAGTAACCTTTTTTGAGAATTAGTATCTCATTAGTGAAATATTTACCTTGAATAATTGACGTAATAATCTTTGTGGCAGTACTAAATTCCTTTGCGCTGATAAACTTTGAAAAAACTTTATGTTTACATTTAATTGAAATGAATCGGTTGACATATGCAAATATTCTGATTAATTTGACGTAATTGCTATGTTTATAAATTATCTGTATTAATGGATTTTGTTCTGTGTCACAAAGTAGAGCGTGTTTGCGTCGTTCAGTTATTTTTTCGTCTAAGTGAAGATAAGGGTTGTTGTGAATTGGCCATAACTCTTCAGACTGATGTAGAAATTCAGGTCCAAATATCCACTTGGATTCTTTCAAATTTTGAAGCGTTGAACCTCTTGAAATCATATCAGCAGGGTTGTCACTTGTCGGGATGTACCTCCAAATAACGGTTGGTGCCAACGTCTGTATTTCTGAGATTCTGTTTGCTATAAAGGTTCCATAGGATGACGAATGTGATGATATCCAATGCAATACGACCTGTGAGTCCGACCAAAAATAAACAGAATCAACTTGAAATGGTAATTGACTAGCAATTTTGGCCCATAATCTAGTTATTAGTAATGCAGCGCACAGTTCAAGCCGTGGGAGTGTTTGTACTTTCAAAGGGGCAACTCTTGATTTTGATATCAACAAATTTGTCGTAATTACTCCGGTTTTGCTTTCACAGCGAACGTACAGTACACCACCAAAAGCCTTTGTAGATGCATCGCAGAACCCGTGTATTTGTATATGTCGAATTTCAGATAATACTGTTAACACAAATCTTGGAAACCGCATTTGTCGTAAATTCTCGAGGTCTTGAAGAAAGTCATTCCACTCTGTTGCAATGCTTTGAGGAATTGACTCGTCCCAATCTAGTTTTAAGCGCCAAATATCTTGAAGAATTATTTTTGCTTTAATAATGATTGGACTGAGCATACCTAGTGGATCAAATAAGGTTGATGATTGTGACAAAATGGCTCGTTTGCAGTATTTGTCGAATCGTTTCTTTGGTTTGTACAAAAAATAAAAATCATCTTGGCATGAGTTCCAATGTAACCCAAGGGTACTTATTGTATGATTGTCTAAAAAGTTTAGCAGTGTATCGCTGTAAGAATCATTGAATATAACGCCATTGGAATGCCATTTTGTTAATGAAAATCCTGACAAAGATAATAATGACGACACTTCTGATTTGATATTGTACAGCTCTTCTACTGTGCTAGCTCCTGAGAGCATATCGTCTACATAAAAATCATTTAACACTACTGACGCTCCTTTTGGGTATAATGTATTGTGCAATTCAGCTGCATGCTGTAAACTTCTTATCGCTAAATAAGGAGCTGCAGCCGTACCATAAGTAACAGTTTTTAATGCATATATGTCGATTGGCTTACCTGGATGTTCTCGCCAAAGTATAAGTTGAAACAATTGATCATCGTCATGTACGAGCACTTGCCGATACATTTTTGTGATATCGGCTGTCAATGCGAACCGATGAGTTCGAAAACGAAGTAGTGTGATTATCAGCTCATTTTGAATTGTTGGACCCACCATAAGTAGGTCATTTAAGGAAACGCCTGAGGTGGTCTTAGATGACGCATCAAAAACAACTCTTAATTTTGTCGATGTGCTCTCAGGCTTAATTACACAGTGGTGGGGCATAAAATAATGTGGTTTCGAAATATCTGGTGCAGGTACTTTCTGCATGTGGCCTAAGGATTGATATTCCTGCATAAAAAGGCGATATTGATCATAGACCTCAGGTAACTTTGATAATTTGTGTTCCAGAAATTTCAAACGGCGTACTGCATTGTTATAGGATTGTCCTAATTGTAGAGGGCTACTTTTAAATGGCAGTTTGACAATCAATCTTCCATCCGATTGAACTGTGACGGTCCTATTATAGGCTTCTTCAGCTGCACATTGTTCAGGAGTCCGTCTCTCAGTTGACGCGCTGACATCTTCTATTTGCCAAAATCGTTGTACTACTTCATCAATCGATAGTTCAGCTGTCGTACAATGAGTTGAATAATTGCTTTGCTGTAACCTTTCATGACACTTTCCCACAACTAGCCAGCCAAAAATGGATTTTTGAAGTATTGGCAACCCTTTTCCTAGTTTTATTTGCCCAATTGATAATAATTCGAAAAACAATTCACCACCGATCAATATGTCGATATTCTCAGGTTTATTAAATGATGTATCTGCTAATTCCAAATTAGTTGGAATTTTTAATTTAGCTTCATTAATATAAAATTGCTGATAGTTTGTGACCTTTGAAGTTAGTAAGAATTCTAAGGTTGCTTCATAGTTATTTAACCTTGATTTTATTGTTGTTTGAACACATGAATTGACGTTTGTATGAGTGCCATTAATGCCGCTTATTTGTATATTCGTTTTGTATACTTTCAAAAACAAAACTCTTGCTAGTGACTCCTTCATAAAATTTACTTGTGAGCAACTGTCTAATAATGCTCTGACTTTGATGTAATTTCCGAAATGATCCTTTACAAAAATTACTGCTGTCGCTAGAATGACATGCGATTCATTTGAATGAGTTTGATGAGTATTAGACCAATTTGACGTTGACGGCTCAGGATTATCTACATACTGAACCTCTGAATCATGAAGCATGGTATTATGTCGTTTACCACAGGTTTTACACGAATGTATTGATGAACATTTATTTCGAAAATGGCCTTTAGCAAAACAATTACTGCATAGATTTAGTTGCCGAATTTTATCATAGCGTTGCTTTGGAGTAAAACCAAGAAATTGCGAGCATTGAAAAATCGCGTGCCCAACTTCATGGCAGCAATAACACTGAATCTTGTTTGGTGTGTTCGTTTGAGTGTGTGTATTCAAATTATGATTAATGCCCTTTGACTGAGTGACTCTTTGATTAAGATCTTGCCGTTGAACGCTGCCTTTAGACGCTTCTAAACGTTGACATCGTCGATCTAAAAAACCGCTACAATCTGACCATTTGGGCAAATTCTTATAATCAAGAGATTCCTCCCATTTTGCCTTCGTATCAGAGTCTACCTTTGACATGACTAGATTAATGATAAGAGCATCGCAAATAGCTTCGTGTGTACTAATTGTCTTCATGGCACTATATATTGCAGTTATTGAGTCGACTAAATACCGTAATGATGACTGGGATGCCTTATTAATTTTTGGAATCTCAAATAATGACGTTACATGGTCTAAAAATATTAAGCAATCATTATCGTATAGGTCGTTGAGTCTATCGAGAGCCTTTTTGTAGTTATTGTCATTAATTGGAAACATTGAAATCGATTCACGAGCCTGGCCGGACAGACATTGAATTAGCAAACTAAATTTTTCTGTTTTGCAAAGACCAGCATGCTTGTCAACAAGGTTTCTGAAGCTTCCTATAAAAGATTTGTAGTCTACATACTTGCCACTAAATTTTGGTAGTTGAATGCTTGGTAACAATCTAGAGTTCGATACATGGTTTTCTGATGTAATTGTTTGATGCATTGAGTCATTACTTAAATCGTTGCGCTGCCGTTGCAGCTCTGCCATTAATTTAGATTTGGCCGATATATAAATCTCGTCAAGTTCTGCCCGACCTGCATTGTCACAGTCCAAACGCTCAATTTTCAATTGTACATCCAGACATAATTTATAATATGACTCTAAGACACCAAGTCTGCATTCTACTTCAGCCAGTGATGGATTTGCGGTTGAGTCAATAAATGTTAAAATACGTGACATTGATGACTTCGAATTTTTCCTGACTGCTTTTAGTTCATTTAAACTTTGAACGGTTGCGTTTACGCCAGCACCTGGTGCACCAAGAAGTTCCTCGTTGGAGTTTGGCATGGTTTAATTAATATATGCTTACCTCGAAGTTATTCACGTGCTGTAATTTTTATAACCTTTCAAACTAAAAGACAGCTCAGTAAATTCAGCATGTACTCAAGCAACGCGTTGTTAGATATTAAAATGTAAAAGCAGTTGAAGCGAGCAAAGGCAACGAATTAAAAGAAATATATAAGTATGTAGCAGTTGTTTGTACGTAATATGCCAGTAATCTCTTAGTAGAATTTCTTTTATCAATATTCTTGGTTTTATTTTTTATTATTATTATAACGGTCTCAAATGAGAAAATAATAAAAAATATATAATAATATTAATGATAATTAGCTGATTATCTATTTAAATGATATTAAACTTTTTTCTGATATGCTGTTTTGTTGTTTTTGTTCTTTTGCTCTAAATTTGAATGTACAAATTGCAACAAAGCTTTTAAGTAATTATCGTGATTATGATTCCAATTTAAATATGCAGGTTCATACATACATATATTGTGACATTTAATCTCTTTCGTATGTTGCTTTTAATTAATTAACAAGAAATTCCTTTGTACTTTCCAAAAAAAAATATGTATTTTAAGTCTTTTCTTATTGAACTCTCTTTATATAAATATGAAAGATGATCACCACTCTCTAACAGGCTTACCAATGTACATACATAATATATTATGTACCTTTTCAAAGTTAATTTAATTTCTTATTAACTTTTATATGACTAATTTTGTTGTACAGCACGTGTCACTGCTACCCTTTAATGCCTTATAATGCCCTTATTCACCATGACTATTGCATCGAATTGAAACGCATTCCGATCACGTCGGGGTCACCAAAATGTTAACGCTGTGTATTTACAGGCGCGACGAGAATTATCTGTCCAATCCAGAAATTCTCTTCAATATATTAAATTAATTAAAAGACGTGTGATCCGTTTCAATTCAATTTAAGGACTGTTTATTGAAAAATTCAAAGAGTAGATTTAATGTTACTAAGTGTGATATCAGGTAAAATATAAAGAAAATACAAAGCCAAAAATAGAGGGACCGTTAAACATCTACTTTCATGCCAACAATATAGAAAAATAAGTTAAAAGATTGAACAATAGAATGTATTATTGTATTATTAAACTACATATGTATATTATGTATGTTATACGAGGGTTAGTAAGGGATTTTTTAATTTAGTATTGTAGCTAAGTGCGCGAACAGTGATCGAAAAACAGTAAAATTTATATTATTTTATACAAATTATAAAGTAAAACAGATGAAAACCATAAAACTTTCTGTTGTGTATGAATGAGAACAACACAAAGTATAATATATTATTATAACATTTATTTCCAATAATAAATAATTCAATAAATCAACTTCAAGTAATTCCAATAACTAATATTTTATTTTAACTCTAACTTCACTGTAGAGCTGTGTCGGTCGCGAACGAACGGGTTAAATTGAACGAATCAGTCAATTGACCGAAGTGGATCAGTCGTTCGTTTGGTCGTTCGGTCGTTCAGTCGTTCAATCTAAATTTCTTTTTCCTTTGTTTTTGTCGTTCGTTCGTTCGGTCGTTCAATCTAAATTTGTTTTTCTTTGTTTTGATCGTTCATTCGCGCAATCTAAACTTGTTTTTTCTTTGACTTGGTCGTTTTTTCTTTGTTTTGGTTGTTCAGTCGTCCAATCTAAATTTGTTTTTTCTTTGACGTGGTAGTTCTGCCGTTTAATATAAATTTGTTTTTTCTTTGTTTTGGTCGTTCGTTAAACATTTATTTTTTCGCTTTTTTTATATGCATATTGTCAGTATTGCCATTTTGTTAATTTTTAACTAAAATTGGCCATTGTTTCTTAAATGTGGAAATACGTACTTTTATTAAATTGTTTTTATTTTTTTTAAATCTACAGAAACATTTGTTCTAAATATAAAGTGACAATAAACATTATTATTTTGATTATAGAATTACTTAAAACATATATGTATATATATATATATACATACATATAATAATAAAAAATAATATATCGTATTTTTCACACTATTTTTTATTATTTTTGGAATACATTATATAAAAAATTGTTCGTATAAATTGGAATATCATAACATCCCATTGAAATAATAATAATTTATACTAATGAAATGTAGAAAAATAATATTCTAAATATAAATATGTATGTATGTTTATTTTGAAGTATAATTTGTTACAATTTTTATTTATACACATAAAATTAAAAAAAGTAAAAACAATTTATGTAATAAAAGTACGTATTTACACATTTAGGAAACGATGGCCAATTTTGATTAAAAATAAACAAAACAGCAACACTGATAACATGCATATCAGAAAATAAGCAACAAAACAAATATTGAACGAAGGACAAAGCAAAGAAAACACAAATTTAGATTGAACTACCGAACGACCAGAACAAATGAACGAAGTGAACGATTGAACGAAGTGAACGATCCGGATCACTTTTAATGACCGAACGAAAATGACCGATCATTTAAGTGAACGATTTGGCACAGCTCTACTTCACTGCAATTTAACACATAACCTCACGCTGGCCAAATTCTTCTGCCATTTTTGTGCACATGTTCTCATTTTGGCATTTGTTGGCAAGGTTGCCAACATACCTTAATGAATAAAAAACACAATGTGTACATGTACGTGTTGCCACAGCCACAGCAGCATAATGTACAATATTAAATATTACCAACAAAATATATATAAATGAATACAATATTGCAACATATATGACTACCACAGCACATTTCAAAATTCAAACAAAATGCTCATACCTTTTGTAAAAGAAAAATCAGTTGAACTTACGACATCAAAAATAATTTTTCCATTTACACTTCGTGTACGACAAAATTTAACAATTCTTATACAGATAATTAAATAAGATATGTCGTTTAGAGCAGTGCATTTTTCTAAGCTTATGGCAAAAAATAATTATGCAAAAATTCCTATCCATATCATATAATTACTGAAGTTAACCATTAGAGAATTTCAATTTTAAATTGGTAATATGAGAAAAGTTTTTACTGGCAACACCGGTTCGTCGTGAGAGCGGGAGCGAATATAAACAGCGTTGTCAACTTCGAAATTTCAAAACGCACCAAAATGGAGAAAAAGTCGCACTATTTAAAGAAAAACGCACCAAATTTAAAATTTCTTTTTTATTGTATGAATTTTAATAGCCTAAGATCCTAATCAAGGACTATAAATATATAAAGATGTTACACTCCCTACATTTTTATTTGACAAAAATTTTGTTCATATTTAGAAGCGGGGGACAAGTATGTGGTGAGCAGAAAAAACCAATTCTCATTTTTTGCAAATGGTTATCAGGTGTTGTTAATGAGAGCATATCTCTCAACAACAAAATCATTCATACGTGTATGTATTTACCACAAACATTTCTGAATTCTATTATACACTGCCGATCACTTGAATAGGTTTATTAATTTTTCCTCTTATATTTTAATTTTTCTTCATATAAACTTTAGGAGAATAATTTTTTTTCACTTAAATTAAGAGATATTATGAATAATCATATTTTAGGAAGAAAAGAATAACGGTACAATAAATAAAAATTTGTTATTTTTTGATTTTACTTCAAAATGCTGCGAAAACAGGTGTAGATTTTGGGTCACTTGAATAGGTTCACTAGGAATAAAATTAGTTTGCTTTTGACCATCGACAGTATAATTAAAATTTTAAATATTTGTGAGTTACTGCAATAATTTTTTATATTTTTTATGTAAAATGGGGCGCATCAAGCGATTAACTGAAGAAGGAAGAGGTAAAATTAAAGCATTCAATAAAACTGGCTTAAGCCATAGGAATATCGAAAAAAAATTGATCGCAGCCAGAATGTTGTAAGTAATTTTTTAAGAAATCTGTCCGATTAGTATAAAAACATGAAAGGGCTGACGAAAAAAGCCACAACAGAAGCGGACAGAAGAGTTATTGTAAGAGCTACCTCAAATTCGAGCGATTCTTCTGCAAAAATTAGACAAAAATTGGGTATCACAGCTATAATAAACACTGTAAGACATGTTATTCGAAATTTTAAACATTTAAGGAGATTGAAAATTAAAAAAAAACCATCTCTTATTGCTGCTCGTAAGGCGACACGGTGTCATTTTGCACGAGAACACATGAACGATAAAAATGAGTGGTATCGTGTTGCCTTCTCAGACGAAAAAAAAGTTTAATTTGGAAGGTCTGGATGGATACAACTAAATACTATTTAAACGACCTACATAAGGAGGAACGCTACCTTAGTCGTCTCGTCTCTGTGAGGGAAGTGTAATAGTGTGGGGGGCGATTTCATATTATGGTACATTTGTGCTTCAATTCCTCACATCAAAAATGAACGCGAATAACCACAAAACAGTACTTGAAAAGGTGTTTCCATATTTTTCTACTATTTTTAGACCAATTCTCTGGATATTTAAAAAAAATAATGCCCCGAATCATAATGCCAGGGTTGTAAAAGTATGAATTCAAAGCCAAAATGTCAATAATTTGGAGTGGCCACCATATTCCCCTAACTTAAATATTATAGAAAATGTATGGGGCTTGCTTTCTCGCAAAGTCTACGAGTCCGGCAGACAATACGAAACCAAACAGGCTTTCATTGGAGGAATTAAAAAAGCTTGGTCCAAAAATTTTATTATCATTAATTGAAAACCGTTATAGCTCCCTCCCAAATGGTATTTTTGAAGTTATATCGAATATAAATATATTAAGGATATACTCCTTAATAAATCATCAAACATTGTAAGAAATCTTAAAAAATTAAAAAAAGGTTTACAAAAAAATCATTTTTTTCTTTAATTTTTTTGATAGTGAACCTATTCAAATGACCCAAAAAATTGTGCTGAAAATCATATTCGTTTCGGGGAAAAAATTACTAAAATTCAGTTATTAATTGAAACAATTTTTTTTATTATAAACACACATAATCCCATATTTTACCAATTTAGAAAATAATATAACTAAAAACTTAATTACTTTTAGAAAAAAATTGATTTGAATGTAATGAAAATAGTAAACCTATTCAAGTGAGCGGCAGTGTAAGAACAAAATAAAAGAAACTGTTTTTACACATCCATACATATTAATATCATTCACTAACCTTTAATTAGGCGCATTAAGAAAATCACACAATAAGTCGCATGGGGTCCCAAAGTTTACTGCAAGTGTAGGATTACCAAATAGAAAAATGAGTATGTTTTGTTAAATTTGTATTCATAATGCACATTGGCAAATTAAAAAATGCGCCACTAACGAAAGCCAAAGTCAATATGATCGACTGTGTACTTATACGGCAAGAATATGTACTTTATTGTTGCAGACATGGAATTATGTTGATTTGCAGCGAATTGCAAATAAAATAAACAATAACCAAAGAAAAAAAAAACTGTTTTATATTTTAATTTCACGTGTTGTAAGTATACTTATTAAAGAATTCTTCAAAAATAATAACATTATAATTCGGTGCAAATCAGCATAATTCCATGTGTGCAACAATAAAGCACATATTCTTGCCGTACAATTACACAGTCGATCACATTGACTCTGCCTTAGGTTAGTTGCGCGTTAATTTAAACGAAAATAAGTGTTCTTCAAAAAATTATTTATTTTATTTGATTTGGCAATGTGCATTATAATATAATATGCACACACGTATTCAATCATATATGATTTCGTTGTTAATATATTTATATGTTTGTATTAATATGAATATGCTCTCCTCTCTGTATAAAACCGGTTTCTTGTAGTTTGTTTTTATATTTTTTATACGTTGGTAATACACACTTGTACACACATGAGAGATAAAAATAAGTTCTCTAAGAAGAATAAGCTCTCTTTTAGTTTTGTTTTTGTAAGTGGCAGTAGCTCTACGGACATCACTAAAATTTGGAGCCAGCAGTTGATTGTATGGCAGTGTGACATCTTTATATATTTATAGTCTTTGTCCTAATACTGGTGTTCTTATGAGAATTAACATCCGTTAAGGAATATGTATATTGTACAAACACTAGCAGAACTGAACTAGTTTTCGACCCAGCTACGAAAGGTCTCATCAGAGTTCTTTGTGTTATACATATTCATATTTTTATATTTCTATTTATGCAATACAGCCTGGCCCGAATCTCTTCAATTAATATTTTTTGTGAATTTACAACAAGTTTCTTTCTTTGCTTCATTGTTTATTTTCATTAATTCTCATGCTTTTTTAAATTTGAGTCCCAAATAACAATTATTATAAGATATTGTATTGATATCACCTGTTAAAAAAATCGAATGCAATATGAGTTCCAGCTATTTTTGATATCAACATTTTTAAAAGATTGTGCAGATTATCAAATAATTTAGTTTGGTCGGCATAATTTGATTCAAATCCAAGATTAACATGTTGAACATCTTTTAAAATATCGGATAAATATACTAAATAAACGTAATTTATATCGTCATTGTACATATTTTTCAGTTGGTTAGATAAGAAACATTGTTGAGATGTTGGCAATGTATTAAATAGTGTTTTTAATTCAAGCCACATTTTTAAAATTGCTTTAATAGACTTTTCTATTGAAAGCCAGTGGAACTCGTTGCGAATGTTCATTATCAGTGTTTATCAATTGATATATTTGTTCGTAAATCTTCTGTCTAACAAAAGAATGCGAAAACCAATTATGTGTTTCATTTAAAAGGTATTCTAAATTTTTTGGTAAGAAAGATTTAGCTGCTGATCGTATTAAAACCAACGATTCTAAATTATAAATATTTAGATTTAAGCTTTGTATAAACTCCATTATTAACTCTTGTCATAACAGCAGCATTATCAGTAGCAATACCTATCATCTTTTGTAAAGTTAAACTTTTAAAGTTAAAACTTTTTCAATTCCTTCAACTATACCATTAGATGTCCCATTATTTAAATCTGTTAAGGCCAAAAATGTAGTTTCAATTTTCTTTTTTTTATCACTATAATATCGTATTACTATTCCAAATAATTTTGATACCGAACTATCAGTATGTACTTTCGTCTATTATAATACTATAATTAGACTTGCCGATGTCATTTAATAATTTTTTAATAAAATAAAAAATATTTTTTATTATGCAAGTGAATTTGGTTTTATGCATTAAGAAACCACTTGCTTTACTGTCTATAAATATTTTATTACAAATACCTGACAAATAATCAATACTTGTAAAGGAGCAATGGGATGCAATAAAAAGCAGAGTGGACAAACAAACAAAACATTTCGCAAACGTTACAACAAAGTCATACACTTTTCAAATTTTTTTTAATGGTATTGTACATGAGCAAAACAAAAACAAATACTTTCTAAATGAGAAAGAGCGCAAATAAAACAATTAGCTTTTCGCTCTTGTTCTTGCTCTGTTATTCCGTTACATTCGTATAATTTGCTCTTTTTCTCTTCTTCTTTTCGTTTTCTTCTCATTAATTTTTTGTTGCACCTACGCACATTTGAGTTAGTGTATTTGTAGTACTCAATACAAAAACAATATACAAAATTAAATGGGACAATCGTTCTCACTGTTTCTGTTTTATTTTTGATTTACTCATTGTAAAGAACTCAACAAAATGAGATCAAACGTTCAGTTTTGTTTATTTTCCTACTCTGATAAAAAGCGCTAACTGTGCTTGAGCCTTTTTTTTCATTTGCTGTCTTGGGCAAAACTTCAAAGCTTAATGTTGGTTATTGATGTCTTTTATCGCTAAATGGGCTCAAAGCTGCAATGTGTTTCCGTGTTGCAGCATGACGAACAAGGTCTGGATATTTAGCCGTGATATCGCATTTGCAATAAAAACACCTTGCTTTTGTGTCATTATTTGGACAAGGTAGAATCCATTACTAAAACTCACACTGTGTTTCCCAAATCTTTTTATATTTCCGCTTCAAATTTTGTTTTTCAGACTCCAAAATTAAAAAAAAAACGCCCCACGCACTAACTACGGAATTTTTCGCACAAAAATTTAAAAAAGCACCAAAAAATGTTGCTAAACGCACCAAGTTGACAACACTGAATATAACGCATACCATGGTGAAATTACTTACAAGGTGGTGTTGCCAACCCAGCTGGTTTTTTTTTTTTTGGTCATACCGCTCCTGTCAAAAGTTTTGTTTATTTTTATTTTTGTTTATATTTTGCTTTGTGTGTATTCGTGTTTCTGTTTTGGTGTAGAGACAAAATATACACACACACTTCTGACATGTGCTTTTTTAATTCACCATACCTGCTTTTCACATTAAAGAGCTGAAAAAAAAAACAAATTTCCTGTTGTTTCTGTACTATATTCACCTGCCACAACCTTGTAAGTAATTTCACCATGACGCATACTATCTCAGAATGTAATGGAATAGTGGAATATAGATAAAGTCCCAGTCAGCATTTTTAGCCAAATTTTGATTTTTTCTGAGTCCTTTCTAATTTATATTTTTAATCATAAGAGATTCTATTTCAAGTTATAGTTTTATCTTGTTTTACTTATCTTTTTAATTATCTTTACAATAATAAAAACATAGCGATTTTTCGATTTTTATATTGTTTTAAAATGAATTTAAAAAAAACAATCAAATTCATAATGTTGTAGTACCTAAAGTGACTCAACCGCACAACAAACTCCACTGAAGATAGATATAATTATGCTCCTTTTTGTTGATGAGACAAGTTGCTGTCAATTTGAGCACTCAAGGGCCAGTGTTATACATACCTTCACCCTTGAATGATCAACAGCAACTGCCCCATATGTCGGTGTTGGATGTTGAATTATGAGTAGGTTTTAACTGTTAACCAGAAGGTGGCGCTATACTCCTGTTGATTCGTTTTTGGTGGAATAGACTGGTGGGACAGGAAGAATTTCTTGTGGATGGACTTCTTGAAGGGGAGAACCTCTTCTATTTTTTTTTTTAATTATAATTTAGAAAAACTGAAAATTTTATTTTATAATTTTTGTCCCTCCCTGGGATTAAACCTCAGACGTTTGAGTTTCTGTGCGAGCGCTCTAACCACTATACCACGACCCCATAATAATATAAAATTGCAAAACTCTTTGTCTATCAAAAAAAATTATTCTCTTTATAATGAAATGCAGAAGAAAACAATAAAATACGACGCAAAATAATTATTAAAGCAGTCATATTACGAACGTCAACACGATTAATTTATGATTCCACGCATTTAATCAGTTTTTGATCACCTAAAGAAGTCCTAAAAGACTAATTTTGGTGATATTTGATAAAACAATCAGCTCAAGCAAAAAGATGAACATTTCTTTTAAAGCATATCGGATGAGCGTAGCAAATTTTTAAATTAATTATTAATAAATTAAAAATGAAGTAAAAATTGATGTAAATAAATGAAAAATAAACAAAAAAATGTAAACAAATGATTATTGTTTTCAGTGGTGCAACTTGAATTTTTTTTTTGCATTTTTTATGTATATATTTCATGTATTGCGTTTTTTAAACATCTTTTTCATACATCTTATTGCATTGGCAGCACTAAACTGTTTATTGTCGCCAAGAAAAATAGAATATACAGCCAGGCCCACTGTATCGAATCGTGTAGTTTTACAGCCTGTTTCTAGAACACGAATGGTTTTTGACATTCGTCTTTTTATATGTGAAACAACAACAAAAACACTCAAATTTGTTAGTGTTTCCCATATAAAAAGACGAATGTCAAACACCATTCGTGTTCTAGAAACATGCTGTTAAGCTGATTTGCGGCCATAGCTGCCAGATTTGACGATTTATCGTCATTTTGACGATTTTACGACACAAAAATAGCATATTGACGATTTGACGATTTTTGGCCGTAATTTGACGATTTTTGATTATTTTGACGATTTTTGGAAACTCAAAATTTTCAACGGTTATTTGTTTGAATTTTTGTACTTTATTACAATTCAATGTAGAATATTATACATCTCTGAAATGATTTGTATGTATTTTTTATACAGAAAAAAACAGAATTGGCTTTGAACATTCAAAATATAAATTCAAATGTAGAATATTATTTTATTTCTGAAAGAAATTTTATGCTTTTTTTGCATAGTAAAATCCAAAATTGGCAACTGTTATATCAACCAATTTAATTCTTCAAATTTTAAATTATATTTTTATTAGAAATAAAACCAAGTAAAATTTTAAGTCTAATTCAAACACGCTGGTTGTCGCTAGAATTAGTTGTAGTCAGTATTTTAGAATTTTTCCAACTACTAAAAATGTACTTTCTTAAGTAAATTTTTTATCGGCAATGAGTAATTGTTTAAAAATCAATGACCCAACATTTTTATTTGGCAGATTGTAAAGATGAATCAAGTAATTTGCTAATGAAAGAATTGATGAAATAGAATAGAAAAACTATTATTACTTGTTTTATTCATTTTTATATGAACTGTGTGGCCGAATATTAATAAAATTTGATTTTGAAAACGAATATAAAGCTTTAAGTCTTTAATACATAATAAAAGGAAAAATTATGAAAGAATTTAACAATTTTATTGAAGAATATGAAAGGCAAGAGTTAAGATCTGAAGTAAAATAATTAATTTAAATTTAATATAAATTTTTTGTCAAAATAACTTTACACTATTAGATAAAAAAAATATATCAGATAAATTTATTATAAATTTATTAGGAACAAAATTAGTTTTATTACATTATTGTGCAAACGAAAAACTAATTTTTAGTCAATTATATCTAAATAAACAAATCTTAGAAACTTTGGAGGCCACTATGCTTACCAAATACCATTTAAATCTAAGGAATTGTATAACTGAATTGTTTAATGGTAATATATCGTCGGTTGACAGGTAAAACTCACTAAGTGCTATGTGATATGACTACAGTTAGTGAGTTTTACTTGTCAACCGACGATATGTGCATATACAGTATAATAAATATAATATAAAATAGAATTTGTTAATGTTTTTTATATAGGTTCTAAAATTTTATATCCATTTATATTTATTTATTTATTTTATTTTATTTATTTTATTCATTCTCATATGAAAAACCTAGCCTTATGGCCATAATCGGTCTCATTATACAACTCAAAAAAACTTATAAAATAACATATTATTAGCTTAAAATTAATTAACAATTTTTCAATAAATAAATATACATCTCAACATATAACCGACAAATAAACAACCAAGAAACAACAATTAAATAAAAATTAAACGATGGAAAATTCCTCCCGAAGCTTTCTTTTATAAGTAGCTACCGAAAAATTAAATACTTTTAAGGAAGTAGGTAACCTGTTATAGTCCCTGGCTACTCTTACAGAAAACGAACGTTCTAAAATAGGAGTAATTCTTGGAATTATCAACTGCCTATTTCTAATAGAGCTTCCAAATTTAAATAATTCTGTTATATATACAGGCACATGTAACTTAAACGACCTATAAAAATATAGCAAGTTTCTAAACTTAACAAAATCAACAAAAGACATACCCAAAGTGCTATGGACAAACGGAGTTACATGTTGTCTAACCCTAAGTGAGTAAATATATCTAATAACTCTATTAAAGGCAAGCCTAATTTTCCTAAATAGATATCCCCAAGTACCACAATACACTTCCAACCCATATAAAAATATTGGCATAATCAATCCGAAGATAACCCTTTTCTTAATATACAAAGGCAAGACTAAATCCAAGTTATAAAGCTTACGCAAAGTAAAACAGACTCTAGATACAACTGAATCTATATGATTTTCAAAATTCAATTTAGAATCAATAATCAGACCGAGGCATTTAATTTTTTCAACAAACTGAATGTGCTTATGATCCATAACGACAGAACAATTACTAGAGTTATTACCAAAAAACATAGCTTTGGTTTTACTTGCATTAATAGCAAGACCATTATCAGACATCCAATTACATAACAATCCAACAGTGTAGTCTATCATATTCTGCAACACATCAGGAAAATCAGAAAAGCTCTTAAATAAAAGTTGCACATCATCGGCATATGCGAATGGTTGACACATATTACTAGACACAGTGGAAAATAAATCGTTAACAACATTATAAAAAGTAACGGCCCAAGCACCGAACCCTGAGGGACACCACTAAACACTGAAAGCAACCTAGAATTACAACAACCACTAACAACATATTGCTTCCTATCAATTAGATAAGAATATATCAATTTGCAAGCCGATTTAGAAAGTCCATACAATTTATACAATTTTGAAACCAATAAAGAATGATCAACCCTATCGAAAGCTTTAGACAAATCTAATGACAAAAGGACACAAACACCCTTTTCGGACACTATATATATATATGTACATTTATACTGTGAATTCTATTTTTCAGTTTTACTCAAATAAAAACGAAAGTTTTTTCAAAAAAGTGATATTTTTTATTTACATTTTGATGACGATTTTTTGACGATTTGAAGGAATAAATTTGACGATTTTGACGATTTTTTTGTCAAAATTTGACGATTTCAAGGTCAATTTATCTGGCAGCTATGTTTGCGGCACACTAATTTTTGTGTCGCCAAAACTAAATGCGATTGGTAAGTGTCTGTCCACACTCGGAGAGAAGAGTCGGCAACTTTTGAGTTTGTTGACGATTACGGTGAGGGGAATAAAAGAAGAAAAATACTTGCCCGTTCTCGGCGATTCTTTATATTCCCTCATTCGTTTTTTTCTTTGTAGTTGATTATTTGACATTTTCTTTCATATTTTTTTTTTTTCGCTTTTTGGTGTACACGTCTTTTTCGTACAATCGCAGCGTTCGTTTTTCTTATTTTTTTTTTTTCTTTTTAATAAGTACAAAAATGGAAGAGAACACTTTTTCTTTAAATATTTTTAGACTATAAATTATTTATATAATTTTGTCTCACCATTATTTCAATTAAATTATTTATAATAAATTAATTCAATTCTTAATGTTTTTAAGCAGCCCATAATATTGGTCACCATACAATTTCATTTCATAGAAATCAAATATTATTCAATACCAGAAACAATCTTATGATAGCAAGGTGTCGGTTAGAAACTACGAAGCAACGCGTTCAATATATGTATGGATAGTATGAAATTTAATAATCTTCCTCAAGATATTAAAAATATAAAAAGAATTTAAATTTTCAAGAAAAGGATAAAGGAATATTTGCTTCAAGACTTAGAAACTCTTTTCGTATGATTTACAGCAATCGTATACAATAACCTATAAATTAATAATTAAACTTTGTGTGTATATATTACTATTTTTTAACTTCTTTTATTTCTTTCCTTTCTTTTGTAAATTTTAGACGTATATAGAATTAAATATCTTAAAATAAAATATTTGGGGGATTCAAATGGTCGTTTTAAAGTCATATATCATAAAACAATAAAACGAAAAAATATGATTGCTGTAAACAACCCGTCATAGTTTAGTATATTATTTTTAATTTTATTTTTTTATTATTTTTTATTTTTAAATTTATAACAAAATGGTAAACATAGGTTGAAAAGCCTTATTGTTTTATGACTTTTTTATTCAAAGACCAACAAAAAATTTTTTAAACTATATATATGACTTGATAGGACCCCGTTTCAATACATACTCCAATTATATATTGTACATGTGTAATTCAGAGTTGTAAATATTTTACCAGCTCGCCTCAATAATGACTAAGTGATGCTGATTCAATCTTAATTTGATATGCTAATGATATAAAGGAATAAATAATAATAAAAAAAAACAAAAACATTCTTTACGCATTAATAGTAAAACATTTAAATATTTTCAAGGTGACTTTTTCGAAATTTATACCAATT
Source organism: Metopia argyrocephala (assembly GCA_963576795.1). Lineage (NCBI taxonomy): Eukaryota > Metazoa > Arthropoda > Insecta > Diptera > Sarcophagidae > Metopia > Metopia argyrocephala. The sequence goes on along the minus strand of OY756209.1, from coordinate 89,438,820 downwards.
TTAAAATATGTCCACTGGTGAGCTAAAGCAAACATATTTGGAAATTATTAAACTATAAGTAAATTGCCTTTCAGTGGGGACAATATGCTTTTTTAAATATTAAGAATCATAATGAAATGTAAATTTTTCTGCCCGTATGCAAAAAAAATAAAATAGATTTTAATTCAAATGGAAAATAAAGACAGCAAATTTACTTTGTTATTTTGTATATGACCGTTAAACTGCTGAATGTCTAATCGACACATAATACGTGAATACATAATCTAGCTGTTAAAAGATAATGGAAGAGAAACATTTTTATTTTTCATTAATAGAAAATTTAATTGTGTAGCATAACGATATTACATTAAAAGAAAATATTTTGTTTATATCGACCGATTTTCATTATTTGCAGATTATTTTATATTATATCTAACATACTTTAATTTTAGGATAAAATATGTCTTCTTTTATAAACTTCTTCAAAATTTAAGCGGTGCTCCCGAACTACTTCAAGTACTAGTCCTCATTAGCATAGTATTCAACTATAAATACTTTAATATTGTTTGGGCTGTTCCAATAGCTCTAGTAATAACTTTAAGGCTTTGTCTTCTACAGGGAAATTTATAAATACACAAATATTTATTCACATATTAAAATAATTACGAAAATAAAAAGCATTATATTCTATGTATGAAATATATTTTGGGCAATCTATAAAATTTTTTGTAATTTGTAAGTATTTCTGTGGCAACACGGCATAAATGTCAAATTGTAAGAAAAAGCAGGCAAAAGAAAACACAAAAATTGCTGAACAACAAAAAAAAGTTGGGCAACTAAAATCTCCGAGTGTGGACACGTAGACAAGTTCAAAAGAGAATTGATGAAGAATTGCCCAACTCTTCTCTCCGAGTGTGGACATACACTAACACAAAATTTTTTTACACACATATACATAAGTAAACAAAATCGGAATAAATTTGTTTACTACATATCTGTCAAGTTAAACTAGCACACGGCTGCATTTTTTACTGTACAATTTAAGCATTTCAGCGTTTTTTTCGTGTGTATTCGCGATTATTTTTTGATATGTTGATATGGCAGCTTTGTTGTTTATTTGCATTACGTTGGTAACGTAAAGCAATGCGAACGATAAAGTGACAATTAGTGGGCCGCAGTTTAGATTCACAGTGAGTGACTGAGTTTCTTTCGCTTAAGTTTTCTTTCGATATCGTGGGCCTGGCTGTTAGTTGATGCACAAGAACCGTATAAATTTTGCAATCTGTAGGTAACATTTTAATAATATATTTGTATTATTTTCCTTGACCTTTTTATTAATTTTATTATTAGTTAAATTATTTGAGCTTAAGGTCGAATAAATATTTATATTATTTATTTTACGATATTTCGCTACTTCCTTGCGTAGCATCATTAGGAATATATATTTGTATGTGACAAAACAATAACAAAATTATATAAAAAAAAAAATACATAAAAAATTATGTCATACATATTTTCAAATAAAAACATAATGAAATTTTAAAAAAATTAATATAATAATTAACCAACAAACAACATTAATAAAAATAATAACAAGTAGGAACGATATGTGTGTATTTGCAAAAATAATAAAAATAAAAGTAACAAAAATTATCTGGTATGTGATGAAAATCGACCTCGATTGAAACCAAAATCGAAAGAATTTTAAATTACTATAACTTCCAATTCTTTTCAGATTTGGAATTTCTCTTATACTCATTACGTTAATGACTATTGTCATTACATCCTTTATTATTATTATTTTAATATAATTAAAAACAGAAAAGTTCTATATGACTTCGAGAAAAGAAAAAAAAATTATAATAAATTAAAATGATTTCAATCTCGAAATAAACCGCCTTTCATCACATCCCTTATGAAATGAAATTAATAATTATTTTATAAAAAAAAAATTATAAATACCAACGATAAAATAACAATGATAAAAACGCAGTAACCAAATAAAAAAGAAATTAACAATAAGTGTAATAATGAATATATGTATATAAATATTATGTTTTGTATATTAAATTTCTGTATGTTTGGGCTAAACCCTCTGTGTCTGTTTTAAAATTAATCCTCTGTGTTGTAGGCACACTCATAATTTGTAACATTTCTAACATTAAACGTTTCTTATAATTAATTTCCGTGTTCATTTTAATAATATTTAATTTAAACTTTTTGGAGTGGTAATTTTTTAATTTTATTATTAAATCTAAAGGTCTATGAATTTCTTTTTTTTTTAAATCGATCTATTGCACTGTGGACAGAGTCAATTTCTTCAATTTGGGAATGTCCCGGCTCTGGTTTTTGTTTTAATATATGTATATTAAATAAACCAGTGTAGTGTAAACGGCGGGGCGTTTACATTTAATTTTTAAAAGCAGTAGCAATTGCGGGTACCGAAAACTCATATTAAAATAACACAGCAATAGTATTTGCTAAGCCTTGAAAAAAATGCATATTGAAATGTTAACAAAGAAAAATATGCAAAAATAAAGAGTGGAGTATTTTTGCGTACTTTTTCATTACAAAATGAAGTATTAAATACTAAATGTAACAGTTTTGCTTACTTAAGTATGTCGCATATACGTCAAGATAATTTCAAAAAGAAAACAATCCAAAATTTTTATCGGTGTTATTAAAAGATCGGTGTTATATAAAGAAAATGTTCTCACAAAGTTGATTATACGACAAAATGTTATTTTTTATTCGGAGCTTAAAATGTTTAAAACTTAAAAAAATTTCTCCATGACCTAAGAATTTTTTGTACTATTAGATAAAGGATTATTAGAATTACATCTGATAAAAATTTTGAGTCACCTTTTTCGACTCAATTTTTTTCTATAAACTGATAAAGCTTTAAATTCATTTTCCCAAAATAATATTTTTTGGATTTACGTCAAGATAATTCGGGACGACGATATGTATACTAAATATCAGATACGATTTATAATCGATCCATTAATTTTTTTCTACATAACAACACAAAAGTAATGTGTTTACTATCCACCCTTTTATTCAACCCAGAATTGAATTTTTATTAATTATTTAATTTTGTGTTAATAAAACAAACAATTAAACAAACTAAATTTCGTTTTAATAAACTGTAAAATTTTCTTAGTTTTTATTTTTCATTTTTTTTTTTGGGTAACATTTGTATGTACACATAATTATTTGATATTTTAATAATTTAATATACCTACATACATACAGTTGCCCTTGAAACTAAGGACATAGCAACATATTTTCAAGATACTACTGAGTTTTTGTATATTTTATTCAAAATTTGAAGACAGCACAGGTAAACCTCTTACAACGCGGTTTCCTATAACGCGTTTTCGCTACAACGCGGTTCCCAAAATGCGGAGATTTTCTTACAACGCTACTCTTACAACGCGATTTTTACGAATATTTTTTCAACTATTTACTATTTTAATTTTAAAAAGGTTTTCTTGTCTAAATAAAATTCTTTGCATTTTGTCCATACTTCGATTTATTCTACTTTCATTTGATGTAATAATTTTTTTGTTAGTTTGTTGTCGGCATTGCAAATAAAAGCATCAATCTAAAGCGTGTAAAAAATTGCGAAAAAATATTCAGCCTAATTCCAGTTAAATTATAAAAAGTTTGTGAAACAGTTGTTGTTTTTTCCTAAAAGAGTTTTGATAAAATTATTTTAAGGTGAATAAGTAAGTTGGAAGAATTCATTTTGGAGAACGACCCCTTAAGTGTCAGAACAGAAATATTTAAACGAAATCTCAAAACAATTTAGTTCCCTATCAAGAAATTTATAAAAATTTGTGAAATAAGAGCAAACAAACTTCAATGGACGATTTGTTCAAACCAATAATCGTCCAAAGGATGCCCCAATCTGATAGTGGATTAAGTTCAGATTTTGAACTATTTAGTACGAACAAAACGTTCGAAACAAATCATACTAAGTGATGAGGAGGAGTAGAAAGTTATCGTTCTATTTTGGCTTTAATTTATTAAATCTTTCAACTTGAATATTTTACGTAGAATTGAAATTTAATTTTATTTTCTTTTGTTTAAAAAAATGAAGTGTTATTAAATAACATAATATATATGTTCTTATGACTCAACAAATAAATACACAAAATTATATCAAGCACATAATTTTACTATACAAATTCCAATATTTTATTGAATTTTTTTTTTTACTTTGGAACCAAACTCTGATTTTTGTATGGAGTTACAGTCTCCTACAACGCGATTACCTATAACGCGGAGTTTTTCAGGAACCTATTCACCGCGTTGTAGGAGGTTTACCTGTACCTGTATTTATTTTTAATTTAAGATCTACTTTAATTTAGAGTATTATTACATATTTAGAATACACATAATAAAAATTTGCCAACATTTATATTGCTTCTAAAAATGGCAATACAAAACTAAGGACACACTTGTGGTTCATGTGGAATAACGGAAAAATTTGAAATTGTCGAAAATCAGAAGCCAACTTTTTTCATAATTAGAAGCGTAATTTGCATAAACTATGTATACAAATTAGTTAATTTTTTTGGTAATAACTAAAATATATTCATAAAAAGCCAATATAATACCACGTAAACAACTAACTCATGAGGAGCGAAAAATTATAATCAGTTATTATGAAAAAGAACACAAATCTTATGGGGAAATTGGAAAAATAGTTTCTCGTAGTTGTATTACAGTGAGAAAAGTCATTCAGCGCAAAATAAAAGAGAACAGGGTTGAAAACAAACCTGTACCAGGTCGGCCACAAAAATTAATCAACAAGTATAAAAATCTACAAAGAAATCATGCTAACGTGTTTCGGAAAATATAAGTTAAGTCTTACAGAAGTGCTACACATTTTAAACGGATCTAACTTTTTAGTTTTATACAAATACTTAGAGTCATCTATAAAATATCGTAAGCTTATTATAAATGAATTTGAATTCTAGTCCTCCTATTTGAAATATACTTATAAACGAATTTCATTAACTTTTGAAAATTTATACTATGTTTTAATAATTTGCATTTAATTTATATACTATATACTATACATATTACATACTAAGTATATGAGAAAGTTATAAGACTGAATAAACATCTAGTATTTTGTCAATCTGGCTCACAACATTCATGTTATGCCAAATATAGATTATAAGAAAATTGTAAACTGAATTATGTACATAAATATACACACAATTTGAATATCTATTAATAAATAAATAATAATAATAATAATAAATAAGTAATATTGACAATAATACGAGTAACAAGGAAAAAAAGAAACGACAAAAAAAAAACGATCTTAGCCAAGGATACACTTTCGACGGAGTATAAGTATATATAAGACAACATATATAGTCTTAGTTTAAATCAGTGATGTCCACTACTACATAAACGCACTTGCGCTTGTGTATGAAGCAGAGAAAAGACTCTGCTTACTTCTACCAGAAATGGGAATGTTCGAGTTACTTTCTGTTTATAACTTCATAAATATTTCTTCATTATTCTGAGTAAAGTACGTAATCGATTGTCCGATAGACATGTGACTGATCTATTAAGAATAAAGGAGTACCGAGGTCACATAAATTTGGAGGAAATAATGAATAATTATTTCAGTTAAATAAAAATGATACAAAAAATATGCACTATCCAACCCTGCACTATGTTGGAGAGAAGCTAAAATATTAAAAGAGCAAGAGTAACAATATTTCTTTTTATTCTGTACGTGTTTGACTTCGACGAAAGCAGAATTTGTTTTCCTATCACGCGTGATAGGGAAAGAGAATTGTGGACATCACTGGTTTAAATCAGTGGTCTTCACCCATATTACTCAGGTAACGAAATTGTTCGGATATTTTTTTTAGTTTGTCTTACTCTCCTCGTGAATATTACAACCAGGGTTGCTTAATTGAACAAAAATGCTGCCTAACAGATTCTTGAAATGTACCAAAACTACCTGAATCGTTAATTCTTATTATATTAGTGTTAATTTTAATTTATCGTACTGTATTAACAGATATCACACTTAGAATTCCTGGAAACCTGTTTTTGTTTTATTTTCCTAACAAAAATTTAATTATTTATTAAAAAATTTGCAATGTTAAAAATCTTTCATAAAAAGAAATCCATACGCTTTGTTTTCATCATGTTAAACGACAACCACAATTATTACAAAAACATGTGTGTGAGACAAAAATTGCGTATGTGTTTATGTTTTATTAGTTTTCAAGAGAGCTAAATTTGTTTGTCAGACACTGAGAAGTTATGATAATAAGCTAAATAAACTTATTAATGCTTATATTTCTTATAGATACGATTCAATTTGTTTATAGCATTTAAAAACAATTTATTTTACGAATTATTTTAATAAATTAGTTTAAATTTTAAAATTAAAGGTTTTTGAAACGAAAATTTGCACTTATTTTATTCAAGCTGTGAAAAACAACACAAATAAAAAAACCAATCTAATCTGTCAGTGTATTTTTGTGTGATTTTCTTTGTGAAGACCACTGGCTTAAATCAGGGGTGCCCAAGCCCTATGCCATGGTGAAATTACGTACAAGGTGGTGTTGCCAACCCAGCTGGGTTTTTTTTTGGTCATACCGCTCCTGTCAAAAGTTTTGTTTATATTTATGTTTTGTTTATATTTTGCTATGTGTGTATTGGTGTTTTTGTTTTGGTGTAGAGATATATATTTTGTTAAAAATACACACACACACTTGTGACATGTGCTTTTTTAATTCACCATACCTGCTTTTGACATTAAAGAGCTGAAAAAACAAATTCTCTGTTGTTTTTGTACTATATTCACCTGCCACCACCTTGTAAGTAATTTCACCATACCCTATGCTCTTGGTCATGGTGAAATTACTTACAAGGTGGTGGCAGGTGAATATAGTACAAAAACAACAGGGAATTTGTTTTTGTTTTTTCAGCTCTTTAATGTCAAAAGCAGGTATGGTGAATTAAAAAAGCACATGTCAGAAGTGTGTGTGTGTATTTTTAACAACATACATGTCTCTACACCAAAACAAAAACACGAATACACACATAGCAAAATGTAAACAAAACATAAATATAAACAAAACTTTTGACAGAAGCGGTATGACCAAAAAAAAAACCCAGCTGGGTTGGTAACACCACCTTGTAAGTAATTCCACCATGCTCTTGGTCATAGGTCGGCAAAATTGTTTTGTAATTGTGTTAGTGAGCATGGAAGAGAACTGCACTGAACAAAAAATGTGTGAATTCATATAAGGTGTGCGTCACTATAAAGTGTAACACCCATTTTTCTTAATAACTTTTTTCACCTTTAATCAAAATTATTTTTCTTAATCACAATATCTTTGAAAAATGTGTCAGATTTTAAAATGTATCAGTTTGTCAAATTTGACTTGTTAGTTAGTTCACAATGGATAATCAAAGACAAGTGCATACAAAAATTATTCAAATAATTCAAAAAAACCATATTGGAGTTATACAAAAGTTGCTAGGGAAGTCCACGTGACCAGGCAATGTGTTTCCAGAGTGGTCAAAAAGTTCAACAAAGACCTAAAAATTGAAAGAAAGCCTGGAACAGGTAAAGCAAAACTGGTAACGAACGACGCGAAAGCCAAAAAGTTGAGAAGCTTTTGCTGGCTCTTCCAAACATTTCTGGTCGCGAAGTGGCCCGGCGCGTGCAATGTTCGGAGAGTTTTGTGCGCCGAGTTAAAGCTAAAGCTGGCCTTAAAACATTTAAAGTCTAAAAAGTTCCGGATAGAAATGCTAAGAAGAATATTGAAGCAAAAAAAAGAGCAAAACTCCTCAAAAAAGAATTTTTTCAAAAGTTCGAATGTTGTGTACTGGATGATGAAACTTACGTTTTTGCAGACTTTGCGCAGCTTCCTGGCCAAGAGTTTTATGTAGCGGATAGTAGAGGCAATGTTTCTGAAGAGTTCCGAACTAAAAAACTATCAAAATTTCCCAAAAAGTTCCTAGTTTGGCAGGCTATTTGTAGCTGCGGCAACAGAAGTGCATCGTTTGTTACATTGGGATCAATAAACTCAGATATTTATATGAAAGAGTGTCTTCAAAAGAGGTTGCTCCCATTTCTAAGACAGCACAACATATCAACATTCTTCTGGCCAGATTTGGCAACATGTCACTACAGTAAAAGCGCAATAGACTGGTATAATAAAAATAATGTTATTTTTGTTCCAAAAGAGGCTAACCCACCAAACTGCCCAGAGCTGCGGCCTATTGAAAGATATTGGGCTCTGGTCAAAAGAGAACTAAAGAAGAGTACATCTGTTCCCAAAACCATTACTAGTTTTCGACATAAATGGACAGCTGGTACCAAAAAAATCACCGAAAACACTATAACATTGCTTATGGATGGCATAATGAATAAAATAAAAAATTTTATAAAATTAAATTAATTTTTAAATAAAATAATACAGAATATAAATCTGTAATAAAAATGCAAAATAAAACTGTTTTATTTTTAACTCTAGCTTACTCCAGTCAGTTTTTATTTGACTTTTGATGTGTTACAGTTTATAGTGACGCACACCTTATATGTTTGTTATTAATTTACATATCACTAGGCGTGAACTAGGAACTTTCTTTTACGTCTGAAGGAAACATATCGGGTATATCTAATTCGGGTACGTGAAATTCGGTAGTTCTAACCGTTTGCTGAAGGAAGATCTTAAAAAAAATAATATCTTGTTTTTTAGTTTACAAGTCACATTTATTATAATAATTTAAGAAATTTTGTGTGATTTTATTAAAAAGAAAAAAAATGCACTCAAATATCTTGAATTAATAATCTAATATATTTAGAGTTTCATAAATTTTTTTCCAATTTATCTAAAAAATAATTTTATTTTCATAAAAAAAAATTAAAACACCGGATACATATGTGCACTCGTCAGCAGTTCATTGACGACTAAAACATAAAACAACATTTGTCTCGTAACATGATACATTTCTTTAAGTGTTTTTGCAAAAAAACTAATGCAAAGAGAGGACAAAATGAAAGAGTGTAAGAATACATGTGAACTCTCCCGGCTGAAATGGCGACCTATGCTCTTGGTGCTCATTTGTTTTTGTAAATGCTCTTAGCTATAGACTGTGTATTTTAAGACACACATACAGCATTCAGCACTAGCAATACGAAAAACACAAACAACTTTGTATACCCTTCTTTGTCCAGGGTTGCTCAGTATAAATAAAAATCCTACCAAACTGTTTTTTAAAATGTACCAAAACTACCTGTATCGTTAATTTTTATTATATCATTTAATTTAAATATACTGTACTGTATTTACTGACATTGTTTTTAGAAATCTTGAAAAGCTGTTTTTATTTTATTTTTCTATCAAAAACATAAGTAATTGTATTTTGTTACAAGGCTACAAAATCTTTCATTAAGAAAAATACCTACGTTTTGTTTTCATCTTGGCACACGACAACCACAATTACAACAAAACCCACATCCATGAGAAAAAATTTCATTCAATGATTTTATTATTTGTTTTTGTTTGACGTATGATATCGTTTAAAAAAGTGTGTTTTACAATGCACTTGGAAAAAATTGGTGTTAGTTTCAGTTTTCAAACTTTGGGTATTATTCACAAAAAAATTATTGTATGATCACTCACAGTCTACTCTCACATAACTGAAAAGGTTTTTGTGATTTTTTGTATTCCTTAAAAAATGGATTTGCAAAATAAATGGAAAAATTATTTTTTTTTTATTTATAATTTTAAGGCTGAAGAACAATTTTTAATATACTTTCAAATAATTCAAACTAACGCCAATAATATAGCAGGTGGTTCAAAAGAACAATTAGCTACGGATCTTAAAAAGTCTTTTTTGGTTCAGGATGCGCTCCGAATCTTGGAGTACATTGAAAGTTATGGTGACGAAATAAACATGCAACGTCTTAACTTTCAGTCAAATGATTCTTATACTGGACCTCTAAAAGCATCCTATGTTGCAAGCTTCTAATTTAACCCTGCTGTTAGGTTAGGACCATTTGGTCCATTTTTTTTATTGTTTTCTTTGTAATTTTTGAACGGTGATATATAGTTACTTAATTTTTTAGCTCATGTGGTCTTTTTATAAAACCATGTTACATACAAAAATTGAAGGTTCTGACTTAAACCAGGACTGAGAAAAATAAAAAATTACGAATCTTAGGTTAAGGGACCATTTGGTCCATAATATATTTTCTTTGATTATTTTTACATTTATTTAAAAAAAAAATTGGTATTTTTTAGTTGGTTTTATAATAATTGTCATTGCATGATAAGCAACATGTTTTTCTCTTAGTTTTGCAAAAAAACTTATTGCAAATGGAGCACTTTATATTAAATTTGGACTTGCAGCAACTACAAACTTCACGATTTCGGCCCTCTGAATTAGAAATATTACTTGAACAAGCCACTGGAACTATGCATGGTTTTAGTATTTCAGTAAATAACTGTGCTGATAACTCTTTTTGAGGTAATCTAGTCTGTTTGATCATACACGCGTTCGTCAGAGATAGTGTTAGTTGCGGCAATAACTCTGGTCTCCTGCAATTCCGATCAGCTGGAACCCAGATTTCGATTTCGTCGATTTCAGAAAATATTATGTACGCATTCAATGCGGATATATCACTTATGTTTGCAAATAAAATGTTTGGCCATCGAGTACAAAGGGAGTTTTTGAAAGTTAGCAATTTAGGAGGAAGTTTCCTTTCCCGAAGTTTTTTTGCCAACTCAAAAGTAGAAAAAAAATTGTTGCCTGTTATATTTTGCCATTTCAAGCCTTCTGTTAAGTCCAATAGAACTCGTTGTCCTTGGTTCTTTTCAGGCTGTGCATTTCTAGGCTTACCAAGTTATAGTTGTAACCTGACTTGGAGTTCACCGAGAACCAAAATTTCAAACCATATTTTGGTGTTTTTGATGGCACAAGCTGTAGAAAAGTACATCGCCCCCTTACTGCAACAAGTTGCTCATCAATGGTAACATTTTCGTAACAATTATAAAACTTTGGAAGAAGTTGTTACCAACGGTTCCACAGTTCACGAATGAGAGCTAATTTATCGCAACTACGCATTTTTCGTCGCCTCAAAACATCATAGAAACGGATGGTAATCATATGAAATTTTTCTTCAGACATAATTGCTTCGGAAATGGGGCGACTTTTTCATTTTTTCTACTTTCAACAATAGATTTTATATTATCCAACTATTTTGCTCAAATAAAAAAACAAGATTATACATACCGACATACGCCTGCAAGAATAAGTAAAGCAATATATGCGCGCAATGCGTCTTCATCAATATCTTTCCATTTGCCACCAAACTTGTCTCTTATGTACTTATTAGTATTTTCGATGATAATTCTTTCTATTGGAGGCCGAAAAAACAACATAAAACTGATAGAATTGCATCTGGCTGCGTTGAGATATTCTCAGCCGTAGCTCCAATAGGCTGAAGTAATAGAGTGGCACTCCGAAGCATTTTGTTTTTAGCAATAAAAAACGGATCAACAGAGTTAACTGCAGGTTCCCGTTCAGTGTCTGTTTCAGAAGAAAACAAGCTATTTTCTGAAGTATAATCAAATTCCGAATCTGAAATATCGGAGTCATATTGAGTAGTTTGTCCTTAATAAATTTTTACATTAGATGTGTTGAGTAGAGTTTTGCGGTGGTCACGTGATTTGAGTGATTCACGTGAATAACTCGTGAGAGTGAGTTATTTTAATTTTACTGATGTGAGTAGTGCGTGAGTAAAGAAAAATTCGAGTGAGTGATTCGTGAGAAATTATAAAATTTCTTACGTCAGTGTGAGCACAAATTCACTCACTCGCCCATCTCTAGCATTGAGTAAAGCTTAACTTAAATATTTAGAGCGAAGTGATCCAAAATAGATACAAATATAAAATTAAATGGTTATTTTGTATGAATATTGAAGCATGGACCAAATGGTCCATTAACCTAAGATTCGTAAGTTTTTTCTAAGCTAACAGCAGGGTTAAGTGGCATTAATTTTTGGAAATCTGTACAACCAAAAAATACCCTTTACTTTAGAAGAAAATTTTATGAGTGTATTCCATGTTTGGTGCATTTTAAAATTTAAAATTAAGAAAAAACAAGCTTAGAAGTAGAATGAGCAATGAAAATTTGGAGACCTTATTAAAATTATCTACAAATGATATTGACATAAATTTGGATAATTTATTGGGAGGATCATGGAAAGGAATTATTTTTGCCGTGTACGTACAGTGCACTCGGGATATAGTGAACACTTTGTAATATGAACTATCGGGTATAGTGAACTCGTTTTTTTTTACATTAGTTACTCTAAATAGTGAACAACACAAACCTCTAAAAAGTGAACACATTTTTTTGCACGACGATTGAAAAAGAAATAAAGTTTTTTACAATGCCGTTATTTCTTTTGCATTTATACGTTATCTTTTTCCTTTTTGTATTCTGTTTTTGTGCATTGAAAACTTCTTTTAAGATAGAAACTTCAGTTTAAAATTTGATCTTGACAAGTGTTTATGAATTGATTAAAAAAAAAATGAGTGCACATAAAAAAGAAATTTTCTTTCCATTAAAGTAAAACAAGAAATTCTATAAGAATTAGGAAATGGAGTAGAAGCTGCTGTTCTTGCAAGAAAGTTTGCTGTGGCAAAATCTACAATAAGCGGTATAAAGAAAAATAAACTCAAGCTGGAAAGCGGAATTCAATGCTTAAATAAAAGTGCTCTAAATAGAAAAACATTTCGAAAAGCAGAATATCCACGCCTCGAAAAAAGACTTTTCAATTGGTTTATAAAACAAAGATCGAAACACTTACCTGTGAGCGGGGAAATGCTTACGCAAAAAGCAAAAAAATTGCATGAATTATTGAGCGAAACGGGTGGTTTTAATGCAAGTCCAGGCTGGCTACAAGGCTTCAAGCGACGATACGGAATTCGACTTTTAAAAATTTCTGGAGAGAAGCTTTCGGCTGATACCTCTGCCGTAGACCCATTCAAGAACAATTTGAATATCATCGTTAGAGAGAATGAATTTTGTGCGGATCAAATTTACAACGCCGATGAATCTGGTCTTTTTTGGAAAATGCTTCCCGATAAGACATATGTTTCTAGGGAGGAAAAAAATGCTCCGGGGAGAAAAATTCAAAAAGCCAGAATCACATTTTTGGCGTGCACAAATGCCTCTGGCCTTCATAAATTAAGACCCTTAGTTATTGGACACGCTAAAAAACCCAGATCTTTTAAATCTATTCCAATACCTGTAGATTACCAAAGTTCGAAAAATGCGTGGATGACCACAGCAATATTTAAAGAATGGTTTCACAAGTCATTTGTCACTCAGGTATAAAAGTTTATTTTTTTTTAATAAAACCGTAACATTTAATCTAATTTAGGTCTAGGCTTATTTACAACAAAAAGGCCTACCATTAAAAGCAATGCTGCTTCTCGATAACGCACCTTGTCATCCTCCACAACAGGATTTAATTTCTAGTGATGGGTGTATTTTTGTCTTATTTATGCCACCAAATGTTACGCCATTGATCCAACCAATGGATCAGAATGTTATTCGTATAACAAAACTTTTTTATAAAAAACATCTTCTTGAACGTGCTATAAATAAACAAAACGCGAGTGAGTTTTTAAAAAAATTAACTCTCAAAGATGCAATTTTCATTTTAGTAATGGCTTGGCAAGAAATAACGTCAGATGTGATAAGAAACTGCTGGATTCCTCTTCTGGGTGATTTTGTTACCGCAGAAGAGAGCGAAGACGAGGAAGAAAATGTGCCCTTAGTTTATTGCAAATTTCGTTGCGTCAACAAGCTCAAGATGACATAAACCCTATTTTGGAAATGCTCCACGTTATTAATCCAAATGTGAGTATTCGTGATATTAATCGCAATTTAAAATATCTAAGTTTCCTCTCAACTCTAGGTTGAATATTCTGCAGATGATATCAGACATTGGAACAATGCAGAAAATGTGCTTCCGGTATTTGTCGATGACGATTCCAATACCAGTACCGATAACGAAGATATAGGGGATTCCCCAACGAAAGAAGTTATTCCAGCCACTCGAGCTGTTAAAATTTTTGAACAGGCAATTGAGTGGGCTGAAAAGAATTCTAATCACTTTGAAGACATTTTAGTTTTACATAAATTTCGTAACTTAGCTTTACAAAAACTTAAAACAACTTGTACAAAACAAAAAAGTTTGAAAGATTTTTTTGTTACAAAATAGTTATTTGAGACTAGTCATATAAGTACAAATATTGCTATTTATGAGTACAAATATTATATTTTTTTTTTTTTACTTTTTTATATGAAATGAATAAAATTTGGTTATTTTTCTTAAACTGTGTATAGTGAATTTCTTGATAATATGAACAGGCCTGTGCATTAATTAGTTCACTATATCCCGAGTGCACTGTATATGAAAAAAATATGAAATATTTGTTTTCTTTTTTCTTTGTATGTATTAGTTTTTACAACAAAAAATATTAAATAAAAATTAGTTTTTTTTAAATGTATAGGTGTTTACTCTTCCATAAGAAACTTTTGGGCACCCCTGGTTTAAATAAAATAGTTTAATAAAATTGTTGTTGGGTTGTGAATAAAAAAATCATAAAGCAATAAGGCTTTTCAAGCTTTTTGTCATTAATTGACAGTAAATGCAGCGTTGAACAACTAAAGCTATTTAATCAGCCGGTGATAATATTTACAAGCTGCCGTCAAAATATACGAAGTGTAAAAAAAAATTATTTTTACGCTCATATGTCCTTACTCTGAATTACTCTTTAAAAAATTACATACAATTTTTTTCATATACTAGATATACATATACTCATTACATGCAAATGACAATATTTTGTTTTTATAATTCATTTGACTGGCAGCCACTGAAAGCTTTTCCATCAGCCGCCGTTGGAAATATGAATTACTTTTTTATACCAGCTAACTGAAATTAAAAATAACATGCTGAACTATGACTGGTTGTTCACAGCAATCATAAGTTTTCGTGTTATTGTATTATGCTGTATGACTTTAAAACGACCATTTGAAACCCCCAAATAATGTCCCCGTATACCTCTTATAACAAGATGTTAACATCTTTGTGAATTGATGAAAGATGTGACCAAGTGTAAAAAGCCTATAAACAAGTTTTTTTAATTTTTAACATATTCCACGCGTTCCTCTAAGATGTGAGCAAGTGTAAAAAGCCTATTACATTGCAACATCTTTTATCTGTCATATTTTTTAATACTTGAAGAAGCAAAAAAATTTGAAGAAATAAAAAATTTAAATGGAATTAAAAAATTCTGCAGTAATTGGATTAATAATTGCTCTTCAAAATCAAAGACAATTATTACTACAATATGCAGAATTAGTGAACGACATGTTCGAGGACGAAGACGATGATGATGAAATATTTATTTTTGACCAACGTATTGTGTTTGTGTATGTTTTATTTTTTTGTGTATATTTTTTTGACACATGTGTTTTTTTTTTAGGGATGGTAGTACAATTTTTAGTGATGACACAAAAATTATCGCAAGATGTTGAATGAAACAAAATGAGATAGGAACATCTTTTAAAGATGTTGAACATTCAGCCCCGTATACTTCTTATAACAAGATGTTAACATATTTGTGAATTAATGAAAGATGAAAGATGTGACCAAGTGTAAAAAGCCTATTAACAACATCTTTGACGACAATGTCGTGTATGACGATTGTGCCAACTGGGTTATTAAAGAGATATACAAGATATATATTCCTAACATTTTCTATTTGTTTAAATAACTTTACTTCAATTAAATTATATTATTCATTATTTTTAATTATTAACTTCCATTTTCAACCTTTTCCTTATAAATCATCATGATAAATTAATATAAGTATACATATGTATATAATTACGAGTACATATTGCTTGTTTATATTATTATTCTTAATCTTTATTTTAAGTTAACGTCCTCGATGTTCAACTTACACATTGTAATTCTTGTTACCTACTTCTTATTCATATACATATTGTTGTTACATAGTTCTTTAACTTTTAATTTTAGAGGTTATACCATGGTGGAACTACTTACAAGGTGGTGTTGCCAACCCAGCTGGGGTTTTTTTGTTGGTCATACCGCTCCTGTCAAAAGTTTTGTTTATATTTGTGTTTTGTTTACATTTTACTTTGTGTGTATTCGTGTTTTTGTTTTGATGTAGAGACATGTATGTTGTTAAAAATACACACACACACTTCTGACATGTGCTGTTTTAATTCACCATACCTGCTTTTGACATTAAAGAGCTGAAAAACAAAAACAAATTCCCTGTTGTACTATATTCACCTGCCACCACCTTGTAAGTAATTTCACCATGGGTTATACTTTAAGAATCTCTTATATTGCTAAGTTTAATAATTGAAGAAAATAAAATAAATTTTAGTCTTAGGATAATAGTCAAAGAGTAATGTACTTTAAGTTCCATTAGTAGAAAAAAAGGTAGTGTTTTTTTCTTTACTTTCATGCAAGTCTGTATTAATCTGTTTCAAGTTATTTATTTTTAATTTTTTTATTTATTTATTTATTTAGTAGTATTCTCAATACTCTCTCTTTCACAAAAATCAAATTTACAATCATATTACATTACATTACATTACATCACATTACATTACATTTATATTATTATTCTTTATAAAATTCACACTTTTCCTGTTGAAAACGTTCATATTCCTCTCATTCTTTACATCATTTGGTAGCATGTTATATAGTTTAAGGCCCTTGTAAAATAAAGTACGTTGTCCAGCTGCTGTTGATACTCTTTGCATTCTGAAGTTATTAGAATTGCGTAGATAATACGGTTGTATTTCACGAACATACTCGAATTGTTCACATAAATATTGAGGTGCATTACCCAATTTCATTTTCTTTATAAAATAAATTTTATTTAATTTTAGCCTTTGATAAATATTCAACCATTTCAATGTCTCAAGCATAAATTGAATAGAAGTATACCGGTTGCATTTTAAAATAGCCCGCATTACCCTGTTTTGCAGTTTTTGTAGTTGTTCAATTTGTAGATTCGTACGGCATGAAAATAAAATTGTGGAGCCATATTCAAAGTGTGGCTTAATTATAGTATTATAAATGCTTATTGCTGTTAATGTTGACACTTTAGGTCTTAAACGTTTAAAAAAACCTATCTTTTTACCAATTTTCTTGCAGATAAATTCAATATGATCGTTAAACTTCAAATTTTTGTCAATTACAAAACCGAGATATTTAATTTTCTCTACTTTCTCTAATTCCGTATTGTTTATTTTTATCACAAGTTCACTGTTCATATTTATTTCCATTGCCTTCGTTTTATTTTCATTTAATTTCAGTTTATTCATTTTTAACCATTGGTTTATTTTCGATAAGTCATGCATTACATTTTCGTGACATTGTTTATCATTTTCTGCCTCACTAAAAATCAGAGTATCGTCCGCATATAACACTACTTCACTTTTCTCTAAAATGTTTGGCATATCATTAATGTAAATTATAAATAACAGTACACCTAATATTGATCCTTGAGGAACACCAAAGTCATTATTAACTGCATTTGATTTAATACCATTCACCTTTGTTATTTGTCTTCTATTCGTTAAGTACGATTCAAACCATTTAAGTTCCTTATCCCGAACGCCATATAAATATAATTTTTGTATCAGTATTCTTCTATCTATCGTTTCAAAGGCTCTTTTAAAGTCTAAGAAAATTGCCAAAATTTTATTGTTTCTCTCAATTTTTTTCCATCTGTTTATTATATAGTTCACTGCCGTCTCACATGAAAATTTTTTACGGAAGCCTGATTGATATTTTGAGAATAGTCCATTTCGTTCCATATAATTTTCTAACTGTGTTTTTACCACTTTTTCAATTATTTTTTCGCACGTTTTAAGTGTATTTATCGGTCGATATTCTTCACATTTTTTCGTATTTTTTATTTTCTCAACGGGAGTCACCATTGTCTCCTTCCATGATTCGGGAAAAATTCCCGTTTTTAACGAATCATTTACTATACGTAATATTGCACCTCCTACAAGATTCCAATGGTCTAATATAATCTTGATCGTTATTTTATTAAATTCTGGTTTATTTTTCATATTTTTGCACATCTCTTTAAGTTCGTTTATACTTATTTCATTAAAACTAAATTTTTAATTGGTTGCAGGTACATGACTTATATATTGCACATTCTGTATACTATCTCTTATTTCGGTTATACTATCCACAAAAAATTTATTAAATTGAGAAGCAATTTGGTAACTATCCTTATATTCAATTTGGTTAAATATCACAGATTTTATCACAGGCTTATTGTCTCTTAGTACTAGGTCTTTAATTTGTCTCCACATTTCTTTTTGGTTCTTGGCATTTTCTATTTTGTTTGTCACATATAAATTTTTCGAAGAGATAATTTTGTTTTTATACAAATTTCTTATTTTTTTATAATTATTCCACGCTTCATTTGAATTTTCTAATATTGCAGTCTGGTATGATGATATTTTCTGTTGCTTAAGAATAATTAAATCGCGACTAAACCATGGGATGTTATTATTTTCCTTCACTTTAATTTTCTTCGTGAATTTTTGTACAGCACCTTCAATACTTAAGTCAAATAATTTTACATTTTGGTTATCATTTTCATATGCATTTAATCTTAAATATAATTCTCTACTGAACGCGGTCTTTTTATATTTAAACTTTTCTATTTCTTTGTATTGCGCTTTATTATTTGTATTATAATTCGTTTGTATATTAATATTGATTGTTTCATGGTCCGAAATTTTGTTATTGTGGTTTATTTGCACAGATGTTTTTTGTCTATTTGTTATAATATAGTCTATTATTGTTCTTGTATTTGAAGTCACTCTTGTACATACATCAACTATCTGTTTTAGTTCATAGTCGTTAAAAATGCTCTCTAATTTTTGTTTATAAAATCCATTGTTTGACCAGTCGATATTGAAATCACCTGCTATTATTATCTCACAATTGTATTCACACAGTTCTTCTACGATTTTTTCAAATAGTTCACAGAATTCATCTTCACTATGACTAGGTGATCTATACACTGCTACTAGCATCAAACATTCATCTTTATATTTTATCTTGCATGCATTTATCCAATATTTCAAACCGTTTAATTTTTCGATAATTTTTTTAACTTTTCAATTATTTCTATAATACATTATTACACCTCCGGTTCTTGTAGACTCTGATACTGATTTAACGTGATCATAATCCTGTAACGCTATTTCGTTGTCTTCTATGTCTTTAGTCAAATGTGTTTCCGACATTACTATAAAGTCTAGATTTTCGTTTCTCACCATAATTTCTATTTGACTGTAATTGTTTATTAAACCTTGAGCATTTAAATATATACCACGTATTAAGTTCTTTGATTGTTAAAACCTAATACCCATTCGTCTTTGCTTGGCAATTAGTTTATTCTGGTATACCGAACACTTTCGACTCATCGTATCATGATTTTCATCTAACCCCAGATTTAGTTTTTTGTTCATTTGTACACAGTTTATGCATTTACCAATTTTTTCTTTATTACAATTTTTACTTTCATGGTTTCCATGACATCTAGTACAAGTTTCCTGATTCTTACACTCCTTCGCTAAATGATTATAGCCTTTACACTTAAAGCACTGTAATACTTCAGTTCCGTCGAAAACTCCGACATTAATTTTTCGCTTTTCGATTATCATTCTATAGGTTTCAAAATCTACAGCTAATTTTGCACAGTATGTATTTCTATTATCTTTTTTTATAATATACATATGTTTTTATAATCTTCAATTTGCCTTTACCAATACACGGGTTTTGATTTCTTAATTTCTCTATTAGTTCACTTTCCGAAAATTTAAAACTCATATCAGTTATTATAATATCTATATATCTATCTATCATATCTACTTGATTCGGGACTTTAATTTCGTAGCCGTTACTCATTTTATTTTCAATTGCCTCTTTTATTCTGTCTCTTTCTTCACAATTTTCAGCTTGAATAATCATAGTTCCGTTTCTTCTATTTTCCACACTCGCTATTTTTAAATTCACCGGATCCACTTTTTCGTTTAGTTCTTCTCTTGTTTTTTCAATTCCCTGTTTTTCCTTAGGTTTGATTATTAATGGCACTTTTTTGTAATATCTGGCATCACCGTTTTATTTTTCACTGTTTCTGCATATGATGGTTAGTTTTTATTAACTGTTGTTTCTTTTATTGCAATTTTTATTTCTTCACATATTTTGTTGTTGTTTTCCTCCAACGAATTAAAGACTTCTTTTTCTTTATCATGGTGAAATTACTTACAAGGTGGTGGCAGGTGAATATAGTACAAAAACAACAGGGAATTTGTTATTGTTTTTTCAGCACTTTAATGTCAAAAGCAGGTATGGTGAATTAAAAAAGCACATGTGAGAAGTGTGTGTGTGTTTTGTTAACAACATGCATGTCTCTACACCAAAACAAAAACACGAATGCACACAAAGCAAAATGTAAACAAAACATAAATACAAACAAAACTTTTGACAGTAGCGGTATGACCAAAAAAAACCCAGCTGGGTTGGCAACACCACCTTTTAAGTAATACCACCATGTTCTTTATTTTCAAATTCATTTACCACCGCGCTCAATTTTTGAGATTTTTTGACATTTTTTTCACATATTTTCTGTTCATTATCTATTTTTTTAAGCCTTTCCTCATATCGTTTCTCGATTGCTTCCAATAATTTTTTAATTTCGTTTTCATTTTCTTTCAACACATTTTTAAATTCATTTTTATAGTCCGATAAGTTTTGTCTATTTTTATCGACTCCATCTTGGATTTCCCGTAATACGAGATCAACATTATGTATATATTGTAAACAGTCATCGCACATAAATCTAATAAAATTTTTGTTCTCCAGAATTCCAATTGAATATTGGTCAAGACCTGAACATTTTGTAGCACAGTGGTATACTTTTTTACATACTCCACTACATTGGATTCCCGTTTCACCTCTTATCGTTAATCTGCACTTACTGCACTCGGCAGGCATTGCAAGACAATAAAAATCAATAAAACAAATAAAATAAGTGTTTTTTTAATAAACTTCAGTTTAATAATATCACTAGGTATATTATTTATTATTTTATGATAGTTTAGTTTATTATAAAAAACCAAAATTATTTTATTTTCAACAATTTGCAGAGCTTTTATAAAACACGTCTTAATCGTACGTACCGTTATATATATACATATGTGCAATTCTTCAACTCATAGACTCTTAACGATTTATTCACATTTCCAGCCAAGCATATCATATTTATTCTGTTATTGTTTATTATTTATACGAAACTTTGTGCTCCTACTTGCGATAGATATGTATGTACCATCTTAGAATGCAGATCCATACATACATATATACAGGTATAATTCGTATAACGCGATGGTTATGTTACAGGAATATTCCGCGTTATGCAATTCGCGTTGTGAATGCCTTGAGCGTTTTGTATATAGATATACATACGTACTCACACATGTACTGTAAACGATTTTATTTAAATATCTTTATATTGAAAACGCGTTGTATAAGTACCTCATTATACAAGGTATACCTGTGAACACACATATGTATTTGTATACTAAAGAAAGAAGCGAACCATAACCATATTTCAAATAATGAACTATTAAATCCAAATTTTACAATATCATTCACATACATATGTATTTTATCACGCTATTGAGGTCATTAGCACTTTCTGCAAGTATAAGCAAAGAAAATAAATCATATAGAATGTGCATCACGTACAAATAAAATTTCGTATGGCGCACACTGGTACGGCTTCATACATTTTTGTGAAAAAAATATAAGGAGTGGACATAGAAACTTGAAAGTTGGCACGGAGTATTATATTGCCTAAATTAAAAAAAATTAAATAGTTTCATGAAAATCAGCCACGCCCATCCCCCACCGCCCATACAATCAAAATGGAAATTTTCACATAGAACCCTTCTTATAAAAGCAAAAGTCATAAAATTTAGTATATATACTTAGAAACCAGAGATCAGCAATTAGTCGCTTTTTAGCGATTCATAAGCACTTATGAAATTTTAAATATAAGTGAGTACAAGTTGTTTAAATTTAACTACTTTGACTCACACAACGTTGATTCATTATAAAGGTTGAAATAAATATGAGTCCCATGTTGACATCAAACTCATACTCACTTGGATTCATCTATATATATAAAAGAAAGTGGCGTTAGTTACTACGCTTATAACTCAAGAACGCCTGGACCGATTTCGATGATTCGTACGAATTCGGAATGGTTTCTGACCAAATAAGAAGAATAGCAAAAAAAAAAAAAATTCTAAAATATTCCAGAAGAAAAATTACGTGTGTTAATAATCAAGATTAAAATTATTTATTACACTATACTTTGAAGCATCAAAAACTATATTTTGAGGATTTTCATCTCTATTATGAAATATTAAAATGTGTTTTTTGCTTGCATCCATTAGTTTATCTGATGGGGCAGCTAAATTTCCAAAATCTGTTAGCGATTGATAATTTTTATAATATATGAAAAGCTCACTTGGGGCTGTTAGAACTTCATCAATCTTTTTCAATTCCGCACTACACTTTTCGCACTGTAATTTTGGAATGACTTTAAATGCTATGTATCCAACTCAGTATCTCATCGACACAAGCTTGAAATTTATAGCTGCAGAATTATGGAAAACATCTTCCAAAAAATTATCTGCAACGTCGTCAATTTTATTGTAACTTGGTTAAATCTACTTCAAAGTTGGCATCAACTTGCGTTATCTCGTCTTGTAAATGCACACATTTGCTAAATTATTTTAGTTACCTTTTATTGTGCCAAAATGTTATTCAATTCGGCTACGGAGGGGTTGTTATTGTTGCCACCTTTTTGCCGTAATACAAAGAAAGTGTTTTCTTTGTGTTGATTGAGGGACTTTGTCATTAAGAAATATAAATCACCACCTTCCCTAAAAATTTCATTTGTCAACATAAGAATTGAATTTAGGGTGAGTTTTATTTTATTTGAAAAGGAAATACGCTTGTCTTGATCTACAAACTCCACATTTTTTAAATATTCTAAAAAGAACTGAATATATTTATATACTTCATTGTTAATCTGAATTGCAGATCTGTAGCAATTATCTCCAAAAAGGGAGTCACTATTAAGACAATCAAAAATTTGGCAATTTTTTCCACAAACTGAGCTGTTGATAAAGCCAATTCTGCGGAACATGTCTTATAGTAATTTCTTTTCTACCATAAAAATGCCGCCCTGTTAATAGGGAAACTTAAAAAAGGTTAAACCAACCCTGTAATAATGGCGTTGGTTATTTGGGGAGAAAAAAACACAAATAAGAAAAAAAGGAGCAGCATTGTTTTGATTGATGACTTCGTTGAAATAAAATAATTAAATCGTCTTCATCAGACGAAGAAGATGAATCTAGCAAATGATTCAATTCAATCTTTGCACATAAAATTGATATATATCTGTGGCAATATGGAAGAGTAGCTTAAGTCGAAAATTGAAGTTTTGAGATATCACCAATTTTGTGTAATTTTTATTCTGTATGTTTTTTGCGAATAATTTATGAGCTAATATATTGGTACCATGTTCATTAGAGAAGAAGGATGAATATTTTAAAAAAATATGGTTGATTTTAGAAGATTTTACGCCTTTTCTACTTAAGCGCTTTTTCGAAACTGAAATCTGCGTTGAACAGGTTCTTAAGTAACTTAAGCGCTTCTGTTGAAATAAAAAGTACGTATTGTGTAGTTTTAAGTAAACATAAGAGGATTTATTCAAGAACTTACATTCACTTAAGATAACTGTATACAAGAATCACATTTTATTAAAAAAACTTATGTATATATAAGTTATATGATAAATCGAAAATCTGAATATGTAAACAAATCTATGTGTACATAAGTTGTTTTGTTAAATGCATTATTGATTCAAAAACTTAGGCTAAAAAGTAAACGTACATAACATTGATAAAAAATAGAATTTTTCAAAACGGACAAAACACATTTAAGCGCCTTTGCTTCTGTAATGCCCCAAACGCCTTAACTCAATTCTCTCTTATGTCGACTTAAGCTACTCTTCCAAATTGCCACAGATATATATATATATATATATATTCCTATTTTGATTTTTATTAAAATTCTTATAAATTCTTCTTAAATTCTGCTGTTTCTTTAAAAAATGTAAACAAAACAATAGCGTTGCCAGATTGCTGATTTGATGGCTTAAAATTTATAACGCTTTTTTTTTACAAGAAATGTAATTTTATAACACTTTTGTAACACGAAATTTGTTTTATAACAAAGATCATCTGGCTTTTCCGATATAATGTTTATTTTATAGAATAATGAAAATAATTAACTTTAAAATTTAATAAAGATTTATAGCGATTTTTTCCAAACTCTGTATGGTGGTAGCCTTATAAGTAAATAAAAATTATCTGTTTCATAGGTCAATACCAACACTGTCGATTTATACAGGGCGTAAAATGCAATGCCTTTCGCCATTAGTAAGTGTGAATTTTGTAGAATAAAACATGAAACCCTTTCAGAGAGCAAAACATTTTTGAGAAACAAACACAAAATTGTAAATTTTAAATAAAATGACGCACTTTTTGGTAGAAAAGAAAACACTATTAAATTTTGTGGTTTCAGACGTTGTTTTAATAGCAGCAGCAACAGTCCTGCTGAAAATTTTACACGCATTTTTCAAAAGTGTTAGGAAAAATATGTTGCCGTGTTAGTTTTGGGCACATTTTTGTTATTGCATTTGCTTCCATTTCTTACAATTCCCTAATTACCTGAAAGCTTGCCATTCCATGCGGGGTTTTTATGTCACATTCCACCCATTCCGCAAAGATTTAATTGAGTGTGGGAAATCATAAAGGTAAAAAACTTTTTGATCACTTAATTCAAAAAACGGTTTTTTATCAGATACTTTAAGATTGGAAAAGCATTTTCGGTTAGTCGAGCCAATGCTTTTTAAAATATTAATATTTTCTTTAACAATTTCACTTAAAGAATCTGCAGATAAACCATTTTGGGAAGTAAAATAATTTAGAATGATAGCAAAATGGATGCAAGCAAAAAACAGATTTTAATATTTCATAATGTCTTCAAATCTAAACCTAAAAAAATTGGTATAAAATCTTTTATTATTGAGTCATGTAAACGAATGACACCAGAGTGGTTTGCCAACACTTGTTCTCAACACAGAATAGAGGTATTGGATTTTCTATTATTGGTACTCCTTCGAAAACATTGCTCTTGTACTACAGAAAAAGGAAGTTCCAAATAAAGAAAATTAGATATTTTATTCAATAAATAATCTTTAAAAAAAGTAACTTTATTAGCCTTTTTATGGAGATGAAAATCCTCAAAATATTCATACTTTTTGATGCTTTGAAGTATAAAGTAAGAAATAATTTTAATCTTGATTATTATTTATATATTATTTGTCTTTTCTTTTAAAAGTGTATATATACGTACATATATACAATTCATACATACATATATAAATTAAAAATAAAAGTAGAATTTTCTTATACTTAATTGAAAGATCATCAATTTATCATTCGAAAATTTGTCATTAATGAATATATACTTGTTTTATTTCTTATATGTACTTTTGAAATTACATTTTTTGGTTTAGTTGGCCTTTTATTTCAAATAAATATAAAATCAATTGTTGAGCTTAAATAAATAATAATAATAGAATATATTTCTAACTACACTTTTATTACGATATTAAATAGGGCGCCATATATTCGATGTAGATTAATGTATTTTCCTTCGCGCAACTACAAATGAAATATGCTTTGCTCTACACTAGCTTATATAGTCGTATCGGAGAACAGCTCACAATGAATAAGAAACACAAACACATTAATTGTATTGTATGTAAATATTGTTGTTAGAATGAAACCGTTTCTGTACTTAAGCAAAGAAGAAACACAAAGTAAGAGGGTAAACGATTTCTCTTTGCTGAGTAAGTGAGTAACAATTCATTTTGCGGGTTCCAACATTACGACCCGCCACACAGTGGGTTAGAATAGCGTGTTTTCTTGGATCAAATCAGGGAAGCTATGTTCGGATAATTTTTCTTTATTTTTCAGTTAATACCATTTAAATAAGTAAAACAAAATGTTTTTTTAGTATATTTCAGTAGAATTTTATTAAATAATGCCAAATATCAGTGTAGGTATATAGTGCAAGGAGTACAGTATGAGAACTTAAACACTACATTTTATAAATCTTAAAGTTAATCATCAACATCATTATCACCATCATCATTATCATCATCATCAACATCATCATAATCATTATCATCGTTATCATCATCATCATTATCATCATCATCAGCAGCATCAGCAACTTCAACATCACTGAAATAGTTCTTGTACGTAGCTGCAGGATCAATTAAATCAATTTTCTCTTCTGTCAAGCTTTAAACCTTCTTTGTAGTCAATTTTTGCATTCTGGAAATAATTGGGTCAGAGGTCATCAAAAACATATTAAAAATGTTTTGGTGTGATTTTTCGCGACTGCACTTTCGTGAATGAAAGTCCTTATGTTTTTTAAAATCTTTATTTCGAGCTTCTTGCGCTTCTTCTGATAACTGCCTAATAGGTAAAATGGCATTTAACACAATTTCGGGTCCGTGGATAAAATACTTGTGCAAAGTGGGAGGCATATTGTATCAAGGATACGTTTCAACAAAAAGTCGTCCTGTATTGTGTGCATAAGACGTGCAAAAGACAATTAAAAAAATCGAATCCAGCCATGAAGAATGGAAAGGCCAAATCTTAAATTGTCTACATTTACAGGTCTTTCGATCAGTAAGAAAAAAGTAACATGAAATACAACAAAACACAACACACAACAACAGCACCAATCGCGAGATCAATGTGATTTTTAGCTATTTGACTGCTGCAACACTTGCATTAAAGAATGCATAACTTCTAAAAGGCACAAAAAGGCAGCGTAAAGTTTTGCAATATAATAGAGATTTATGTCCTCTTTAATATAAACTAAAAATTATGACACAAATGTGGACAAATAATAACTATATGTCCATTTAAAATATAAAAATGCTAATTTTTTTTGGCACTTCCAATATAAATAACTAAATCTAAAACACTTCCACACACAATTTGATACACAAGTGCTAATGAAGTATTTCTAAATTACCTGAACTTTATGGTTCCATTGAAAAATTGTTAACTTTTGCAATACTTTTAAAAATAAATAAAATTTTCCACGGGAAAGTTTTCACTTTTTTTTAGCTTTTTTTGCACAAAAATTTTTATAAAGTTTGACTTTGAAGTTTCACTAGAAAAACACCAGAGCACTTTAGACATTTATTTTAACGACAATTGATGTAGAATTTTATATACTCTAACCGGGTACAAAAAATTTTGACGATACTTAAAATTTTTTTTTTTAATTAATCCAAGAAAACAGGCTATTCTAACCCTGTGTGCGCCATAAGGAATTTTACTTGTACGTGAGGCACATTCTATATGATTTATATTCCTTGGTTTTATCAACGAGTGTAAGAATTCATGCCATAAGGTAGTTGTCATCCATGCCTTTTGATTTGAAAAATATGGAACCGGTGGAAAAATACATACACCCTTTTAAATGTCGCTGTAGCATTGCAAATAAATAATAAAGTAAATCTTACTTTCTGGCTTTTATGGCCGACAGGTTAAATATCAGGTCGGAAATAGGTTCTTTTAGACAATGCTTTATAGAAAAGTGCACTCTTGTCTGCATTCATAATATTTTCCGGAGGAAATTCTGTAATAAGTCCTGGTAATATATAATTAGTGTAATTTTTTGCACTGTCTTTATCGCTGTCTATGGCTTCTGCGTGAATAATTCCCACTTTTATATTCTGTCTTTTCCTCCACCTAAATAACCAGTTGCTATCAGGCTCGAAATCGTCTCTAAACTCAATGGTAAATTCCTAAGCTTTTGCAATGAGTACTAAACTGCTTATTACAGCATTTTTTTGCCATTGTTGATCGAACCATATCCCAAGTGCTTTTTCGACATTATCATGAATTCCTTTTCTATTTCGCTTTTGTTTCAAATTGACAGAAATGCTAGCTCTTTTAGTAATTTCATCTTTTTTCTATAATATACGATTCACTGTCGAAATATCACATTTATATTTTAAACATATTGTTTTATTTTCCTTATGATCTTCTTCTAATTCTTTTATTATGTCGAGTTTTTGTTTCATTGATAAACGTGTTATCTTCTTTTTAGAAATCATTTTTAAGTTATTCGCTACAGATGGAACACAAAATACAGATTGAAAACAAAGAAAAATAATGAACTAATTATGACAACTTTGTTCTTTGCACTACATCTAGCGATTTTTATGATTAAAAAATGACTAAACTAGGATATTTTTGTCACTAAAAGTTGACAATACATTTATTTTGTGTACATTTAAATATTTTCTATGAAAATAATATAAAACTGCCAAATATATGGGGCACTTATAATAAATGCGCAGATAAACAAAATGCACTTAAAGAAGATAATTGCATACATAATTTTGTAAAATAAATTGGTGCAGGTATATCAAAAGTGCACATAAGCTAAAGGCAGTTAAATCAAAACTACTGTATTAGTTTTTTTTAAATTTAAGCACATAATCTTTTGTTTTTTTATGGTTACCGACAAAGCTGCAGTCCAATGCTGTTTTCTTAGATCTTGACAAAACTCTGAAAGCTTGTTTACACTGCAGCAAATATCTGGCCTGCTAAATACTTATCAACTTTCTCCCTTACTCTTGAAATGGTTGCTTTTTTTCTAGATTTAATTTTGGTTGTATGGGTTTTTGTTCGTTTTAGCATTTGTTAAACCATATTTCGTTATTAGATTTTTAATATATGCCGGTTGAGAAATAGTTTAAGATTCCGGGTTTTGATTAATTTTAGGAACTACGCAATGTTGGGGTTGTTTCATGTACCTGATTTAAAAATTTTCTGACAATAAGGAAATTAAATTTCTCACTGTTACTAGCAATAAAAATTGTGGGAATTTAGCTTCTATCATAATTTTCCTTGCCCTTTCGACCAAAGTCCTTGCCCTTTCGACCAAAGTGCGATTCATACGTTCGGTTATACCGTTCTGTTGTGGCGTATACTCTGCACTAAACTGATGTTTTATTCCACAATCTTTCAAATTCCCGACTTTTTAATTCTATGGCATTGTCGGACCTCACACATTTGTCTTCCTGCCAGTTTCAAACTCAACTTGTTTTTTTTTAAATTTTGAACTGATCTAAATATTCACTCTTTTTACTCAAAGAATAAACCTTAACTTTTCTGGTATAGTCATCTATAAACGAGATGAAATAAAGTTTTCTGCCAATAGACTCTATCCGCATTGGACCACACAAATCCGTATGTATCAATTGTAAAACTTAATTGGAAGACTTTGTATTTTTTGTTGGAAAGATCTGCCTGATTTGTTTTCCACAAATAGAACTTATGCAATCTAGTTTATTTGTACTAAACTTTGGAAGACCATAAACCATTTTATTAGCTTGAAGTTGGTTCAAATCCATGGGATTTAAATGACCATAACGTTTGTTAATTAAGTATTATTTATTATTCTAGTTTATTTTGAGGTTCTCTAACATGACTTATAATGTTATTCTGTTTTTGAATACCACCAAAACAATATCTTCCATCCTTCCAACAACAATCTTTTCTGAATCTATTTTCACTTTGCAACCATTATCAGTTGCTTTTCCTATTGACAATAAATTGCTTCTCAGTTTTGGTATATACAGCCTTTTAAGAAGATTTATGGTACTAACATGTCCATTAATCCTCAAATTTACTTGTGCTGTTCCGATACCCTTGACTTCTAAATTCTTGTTATCTAAATTCTTGTTATCCTCTAAAGTTCTAATTCAATGTGATTTTAAGCTTTTTATGTGAGGCGAATTTCTGATACTACAAGATATTGCTGAGGAAAAACCGAATCCTGAAGACTCATATGTTTCATTTCATTTGTTAACTCTACAATTTTTTTTCTTCCACACTTGTGACAATTAAAACGAAATTCCATACCTTTATGTTCACCGTTTTTATAGTTACTACTCTTTTTCTTGCTTGTATTTTGAAATTTGTACATTTTCAGAGCATTGTCTTTCAAATTATCTTCCTGTTGCTTATTTTCTATTTCCAGGAGCCTTGATCGTAATACGATTAAGGTTGGTAACTCACTAGCAGTGTCAAATGCTGCATTTACGGCACTGTATTTGCTTGAAAATCCATCCAATAAAATCACCGTTAAAAAATCTTCTCCAATTCATTAACGAATTCACGTAATTCAGAGACTGCAATGTCGAATTCCACCAAATACTGCGATATGCTTTGATTTTCTACCATTTTTATATTGAGTAATTTTCTATACAATTCAGCCTTTTTACGTGTTGATTTTCGATCAATGGTTTCTTTAAGATACGTCCACATCTCGTGTAATGTTTTAAAATTCTTGACCATACGTACAATTTCTGGTTCGAGGGATATAATTAATTCCGCACGGGCATATTGATCGGTATCATCATATTGTCTATTCCTTGCTAAATATTCTTCATATCATTTTCTTTCCACAGCTGTAGGTATTTCATTGAGGATCACCACATCTGGCTCGGATTCTTGATATCTTACCATTTGTAGCATAGTAGTTTTAGACCTATGGTTTCTTTGGCAAAGTTTCTTGGAATGACTCATATAATAACAATCGTGATGAGCGCTTTAAGATTTTTTTGCCACATACTACTTAATTGACCCTCCCTAATACATATGTATTTGAAAGTACATAATAACCCTGCAGGTAAAATAACTAGTATGTGATTAGAAGTATATTTCAGACTGGTTGCCTATCTGTCCTTTTTTCATAGTTATATCGAACTATCGATTGTAACTTTAGGTTGTCATAGGAGTCTAACTAGGTCATTGGTTAATATGTAGTTACATACTAGTACCAAACTAGTAATTATTAACTAGAGCATGTTAGTACATTAGAAAATTAGACGACTGGTACGAATTTGTCTTAAAAGTTGCTAGACTAATAATTACGTGTGTATAACTATATAGAACTTTGTATTAGTTGCCTAATTTACTAATGCTTACCATTCCGTTCTAAATCAGTTGCATTGTTGAAGGTTGTATTAATATTGCCGAAATTAATTAAAATCAATGGTCGATACTCAAATAATAGTATACTCCAAGTTGAGCTGGCTCTAATTTCGATCTCTAGAATACGACTTTCTTTGTCACTTGGGCGATTTGTATAAGTCGACTCTAACTCATTCATAAACGACTTAAAGTTTATTTTTTCACGTTAGAATCCGCTCTAAATTTAAAACCAGCTAAACCTTTTTTAACTCTTTAAACAACACAGTTGCTCATTTTAATGTAAAGCAGATATTTGTGAAAGTTAAACAAATGTTCAGATATTTTGCATTTATTGATGATTGTGACGAATGTTTTGTTAAAAAAAAAGAATGAAAAATTAATTAAAACAGTGATGACTATCACTTCCCTTTTCAATTGCAATTACTGAGTGATACTTTAACAGTTGATTCTATTTTGAGGGCTAAATATTAACCTGTATTTGTATTTAAAATTATATAAAATTATATTTTTTTAAATTAAGATAGTTTTCATTTTATATACTGCAATAATTTTGATCATATATCTAATGTACATATGCATACAAATTTTTAGTTTAAATGTTTGCCAGTTTAATTAATTCAAAAACGATTTTTGTATATTTCAGCATTGGCCTTATGTGACTGGTCTGAACTTCAGCAAAAGCGTAGAAACCTAGCCCGAAAACATTGTTCTCCCCGTGATGCAACGTCATTTTATCAAAAAATGTCTGATGTAGGTTGTTTTGAAATACAAGAATTTTTAGATCGCCTGAATTCATTGGTATCAAATGAATCTAAAGAAATAGAATTAAAACCGCTGATACAACAAACGTGTGCAAATATGTTCATACAGTATATGTGCTCAGAGCGATTTGATTATGCAGACAAGGAATTTCAAAGGATTGTCCGTTATTTTGATGAAATATTTTGGGAGATTAATCAAGGGTATGCTGTAGACTTTTTACCATGGTTGAGCCCTTTTTATACTAAACATTTGAACAAGATTGTTCATTGGTCAGGAGAAATTAGAAAATTTATTTTAAAACGTATTATAAATGATCGGGAACAAAATATTGATCCCGAAATGCCGGAAAGAGATTTTACTGATGCTTTGTTAAAAAGTATCGCCGAAAATGAGGATCTGTCACGTGATGCAATCATATTTATGCTGGAAGATTTTATTGGTGGCCACTCTGCCATAGGAAATCTCGTGATGGTTGCTTTAGCCCATATAGTTAAAAATCCAGAAATTGGAAGAAAAATTCAAGCAGAGATAGACGCAGTTTTGGGTGAAAATGGCACTTTTATTGCTCTAAAGGAAATTGATAACATGCCGTTCACTGTAGGAACGATTTATGAGGTTTTACGCTACTGTTCATCCCCTATCGTACCACATGTTGCCACAGAGGACGTAGTAATTGGTGGATATGGTGTTACCAAAGGTACAATAGTTTTTATCAACAACTACGAGCTAAATACTAATCCGAAATATTGGAATGAACCGGACAAGTTTAATCCTCAGAGATTTATTGCACCTTTGAGCTCACCAAGAATTGATCCAATTACCAAAAGACTTCAAAATTCACAACTTAAGAAAAATATACCACATTTCTTGCCCTTTAGCGTTGGAAAGAGAACTTGTATCGGCCAAAATTTGGTAAAAGTTTTCGGCTTTATTATGCTTGCAAATATTATGCATAAATATGACGTTGACAGTACCGACTTATGCAAAATAAAAACATACCCCGCTTGCGTAGCCGTTCCACCTGATACATTCTCACTCATAATTAAACCAAGACTAACAACATCAACAAATGTTCTAAATGAACTAAGTTTTTAATATATGTAAATTTATTTAAGAATCATTTTGGAAAATTTATTAAATTTTTAAAAATATATTTCATATTGAAAATGCTGCAATTTATACTTTTAAGTTTAATTAAAGATAAGTATTAAATCACAATCCACATACGTTATACAACACACCACTAAGCTATACATACAATCAAAATTAAATAAAATAAATATTTTAAATTATATTATGCTTAAAACTTTTTTTTTTTTTTTTGCTTTATGGGAATTGAAGGTGAAGAAGTCATAAAAAAATTATCTTATTTTAAGGCGTTTGAAATTTGTATTTGTTTATATATGTAAGTACATACATATAAATTTCATGAATTACTGTCCTATTCACAAAAATTTATTTTTTCAGTGTTAATTCACAGTTTTATTTAACATATTTTGCTTAAGGTGCCCACACACTAGTGATTTGTGACTATGATTTGTTGTGTTCGACGTCTTTTTACATGTTAATGGGGCTGTATGACAACAAATCACAAAAATATTAAATTTTTCAATTTATTGTGATTTGTAACAAAGTGTATGGGGTTGTGCGCGAACATTTGAAAAAATTTTTAAATTAGTTCACAATAAAACGTCAAAATATTCATATTAAAATATTAAAATAAAAATACGAAAAGTGAAAATATTTTTTGTGGTTGCGGAGATGGCTAGCAACCAATTTTTTGTAGAATTCATTGAAATTTTACAAAATGAAAATGCCATTTAGAAAAGTAAAAGTGATGTCTTGTTGTTGACGTTCAAACTTTTTGTGATTTTTTATAGTGTGTGGAGAAATGACAACCGAACAAATCACATTACAAATCACTAGTGTGTGACCACCTTTATTAGAGCTTTATGCTATAAACACAACAAAGGCTACCGACCATCGACTACAAGCTGTCAAAAATAGAATACATGTGTGCATATGAGAATAAATATTTTATAGAGGGCTGCGCAAGCATAGCTTAAATGGCTTACAAGCAATCCATCCATTTTTTAAATATTTCATGTCAAGTACTTTTTCTTTATTGTAAAATTGTTAATAAAGAGAAAATATTTTGAACTGCAAAAAAAATCAAAAACATCAAAACTCTTATAAAAAAATACAAAGGATTTAAGAGAAAAATGAAATAAGGCAAAATTGCTATATAATATAAAGAAATGATACATAATTCAAACACAGTCAATAAAACATTGGTCGGCAAAATTGATTTGTAATTGTGTTAGTGAGCTTAAAGGAGACTACATGTAAACAGTGATGCCAATTTAGTGCTTTAGGCACTAATTTTAGTGCTTTTTTATGTTCCAAAACGGCAAATTTTCAGCTCTGATGCCAAAAAAAGAAAAGACACTAGCTTGGTGCTTTTCAAATTTTCCAATGGTGCCTTTAGTGCTTTTTATAAATTTTAATATTTTTACATTGTCTAATAAAGACTTTTTGCAGCTCTTTTACTTTATCTTTGTAAAATTATTTTTTTTGTATTGGTAAATCCTTTGTAAGACATAATTTTTTGGGACAGAATTTTGAAAAGGAATTTAAAGACGGAAAAAGCAAAGGAGATAAAAAATAATTGTGTCCGCTTTACAAAAAATCTTACAGGAAATTAGAGCGACTGTAAATTTTTTTTTTAAATTTCGCAAATGGTTGATCTTTTAAGTATTGCTAATATACATATTTGATAATAACAATAAAAATTATATTATTAGTTTCGTAAAACAATTCAATGTGTCGATACTATTTCTAAAATAGAAATAGCTTAAAATGTTGCTTTTGTATTGTTGTTGTTCACAATGATCAAATAAAATAAACCTTGTGCTCTTTTACGCCTTTGTCAGTTCGAAATTAGACTTTTTATTACTTTTTTTTAATTTATATGTGCTTTTTGTTCCAAAAAAGCTTAAATCACTGCATGTGAACTCTCTCAGCTCAACTGAGCTATGAAATGCCGATCTATGCAATAACATCAGCGTTGTCGACTTGGTGCGATTCGCATTTCGGTGCGTTTTTTAAATAAATAAGGTACACATTTTGTAAATATTCTCCTCTGTTATGTTTTTCTTAATTATATTGTAAAAGGCTGTTTTATTTTTAAATATTTAATATAAAAATATTAAACTAAAATAAAAAAAGTGTTTTAAAATATTATAATAAAGGAATAAATACTGAACTATTTTAAAGGATTCAAAACCTTGTTATTAAAGGTTGATACATATCGTTTTAAAACATATAAGTTGGATATTACAAAAAATATCTAGAACGAATTTGGTCAGTTTTTTAATTTTTTACTTTATATTTTATTTTCTAAAACCCCTGAACTGTAAAATATTGTAATACTTTTTATACAAAATTATTATACTTTTTTATGCAGAATTAAAATTTAAATGGTACGATTTTTTCTCCGCTTTTGAAATTTCAAAGTTGACAACGCTGAAGAGAACCTTGTAGTGGCGACATGCATATATTTCTTGTTATTTGTTTTTTTTTTTTTTTTTGTTAACTGTATACTAGTGTTGCCAGAGTTAAAGTTGGATTTTACACATACAAAGCTTGCATTATCCACAATTGTATAAATTACACAAAATAAATTTATTATTTAAAATGTAAAGGATATAATATTTATGTTATTATTTAAGACCATACTTATGCGTTCATATATCTTTTTAATACTTAAATATTTTTATACATGTCTATTAATTACATTGTACTAGGGGAAACGTTAATTCTTTTAAAGTTACTAGTATAATTACTAGTACAGCACAAACGGTATAAAAGAGTCTACTGTTCTAAATAGTTCAGGGGTACTGCTTGGAATTTGAAGGAATATTTGTGTTATTTCCAGTTTAACGTCTGTATTGAACTTTGCCAAAATTAATTAATTAGTTTTTCTAGATCGTGTAAAAAATTACTTACAAAAATAAAGCTACACTTATACCATATTTGAATTTAAATTAAAATACGTATTGTAGGGTAAGATTTTCATTAGGATTTTATCAGTATTTTTAAGAATTGTGCTGCACTTTAGTGTAACATTAACAAACCATTGCAAAATATGTATCAGGAACTACAATATTTGTTGATGGCAACGCTTTCCAAGAAAATAGTCTGGTTGAGAAATGTTGATAAATGAAATAATGAATAATGGTAATAACCATTTCATACATGTATGTATAGTATAAACATGTGAATTCTGTAATCCTGTTCTATACATATTAACTAGAAACTATTTATTTTTAATCACATATAAAAATTTTGAGCAAGTGGTCATTTTAGTCAGAATATATTTTTAACCAGTAAATAAACACAGTTTTACATCTGCTTTACTTTCTACTTTTACAATTATCTGTAACTTAACGATACTATAAATCCTAATAATAGATGTTAACAGAAATAAATATTTTTGTAGATTGGTATTTATATTTATTAATACTATTTCTCGAAATAGTTTTTTTCTCCTTTGAGAAAAAAGGAACCAAAACAAGAAAAAAGTTCACATGTATGGTTATTTCTAGCTAAAATTGGTTGTTATTTTCTGCAGTGTGTACATGTGGACATTTTTTTTTTGTTTTGCTTACTTTTTCCTTTGAAGCAAAAGAAAATCACTCCTTATTTCAACAAATTAAATTCAAAATAATAATTTCATTATTTGTTAAATAATTTGCAACATCGAATTTAATTTTGGTTATTTTTATTCCATTTCGGTTACATATTTGTTGAAATATGGTTACAAAAAATTAAAATTCGTGGCAACACTGATAATAATATAACAGGAGTAGGAGAATGAGAGTAATGTCGTACATTATACGAATGTGTGTATATCTGATGTGAACAACACAAAATTGTTTTTGTTTAGATCAGTGATGTCCACTACTACATAAACACACTTGCGCTTGTGTATGAAGCAGAGAAAAGACTCTGCTTACTTCTACCAGAAATGGGAATGTTCGAATTACTTTCTGTTAATAACTTCATAAATATTTCTTCATAATTCTGAGTAAAGTGCGTAATCGATTGTCCGATAGATATGTGACCGATCTATTAAGAATAAAGGAGTACCGAGGTCACATAAATTTGGAGGAAATAATGAATAATTATTTCAGTTAAATAAAAATGATACAAAAAATATGCACTATCCAACCCTGCACTATGTTGGAGAGAAGCTAAAATATTAAAAGAGCAAGAGTAACAATATTTCTTTTTATTCTGTACGTGTTTGGCTTCGACGCAAGCAGAATTTGTTTTCCTATCACGCGTGATAGGGAAAGAGAATTGTGGACATCACTGGTTTAGACTGTTGCTTATGGATTATATCGTCCCCTCAAACAATAATGTATACACATATACCATTAATTTCTTATTTTATAATAAGTATCTACATAATTGATTCTAAATGTGGTCAAAATTTGGTGAAATTCTACTTCTACAAATTAGACCAAAAAATCAATTGAAATATTAGCGTATAATTGGGTGTTTGAAATTGTTCAATAATAATTGTGTAAGTTCAGGTATTGTGTTTTAATTAGTTGTTGCTCTGGACATTATTTTAAAGAAAAATAGTGTATAAAAATCACACCTTTTTTTATTATTTACTATTTTTATTATTTCATAACAAAATAAAATATATTGATATACACAATTTTTTTATTATATACATAAATGGTGTAAATGATTCAAATAAAATAGTGTATACCGTACAAAATAAGAAATTGATAATAATTTTCATACATATTGTAAAACAAATAAAATAGCCTAAGTGACATCATGGTACTTTGAATCGCATTTCTTTGTAATTAAAGCACTTGTAAATTAATGAAATATCATCAACTAGTAGCCTGATTATTCCACTAAATATTTAAATGGCCACAGCTTAAAAACACCGATTATTTTCTGAAATATTATTGTGTTCCCACATCTCTAATATTAATAAAATTTTAAACTTCATTATCTCGAAATGGCAAAAAATTATACACTTTTGTTTTATTAAGGAGACGATACGTTGTGAACAACAGAAAATTGTTTTTGTTTTCTTTGTTGCTAATATAATAATTCAGGCCTGTACAAAAATAAAAATTTCATACACAACGCTCTTGCTTTCAGGCGCCACTGAAACAGCAATGACTTAACATGCGTAGTGGATGTACGCTGATTTATTGTTTACAGTGAGAAGAAAATTAATAGCAATGCACTCAAATATTTTATTATTATAAATGCGTTTGGTAATCACCAATATCTTATTTATCATAAAACATTTAAAAATATAATTTAAAAGTTTTTCAGTAATATTTTCATTATTTTTTTAACAATTTTTTTTAATAAATTGAATACAAAAAACAACACTTAAATTTTTTTTTTGTTAAAAAATTAAAAGTTCTTTTTATCCTTTATAGCAGTATAGTATTTATAAATTGTTCTTAAAGTAATTAAATTTTTAGATAAAATGTTACATACAAATTTTAATTCAAAAAAAAATTCATATAGTTGCTGGTACTGCTACTTACACGTTCAGCAGTGTAATGCTCATTTTCTCACCAACACAACTACATTTTTTCTTTGGCACAGGCCTGTAATAATATAACGTGAGTAGGAGAATAAGAGAAAATGAATGTTGTATATATTATTCATGGTATCGTTTGGCCTAATTTCTCTTAAATGTATAGTTTTGCTTTTCTTCATATTGTCAATATGCTTTTGAACGACAAAGACAATATTCTCTTGAAAAAATTTCAAATTTTACAAGAGCTTGTCTCTTAAGACACAAAACCACAAAACTTTCGTTTTTAATGAAGAGATTGAACTAAATTTTGTTATACGTTAAATTGCATAATAGTGTCGTCTGACTTTCAAATGGTCTTGCGCAGCCCTCTAATATTTTAACGGCAACACGACTACCGACCACACGACTACTTTTGTATCCCGTAGCCAACTTAGGCTAATTTCTATTTTTCTTGGCGACAATAAACAGTTTAGTGCTGCCAATACAATAAGATGCATGAAAAAGGTGTTTAAAAAACGCAATACATGAAAAATATACATACATTAAAAATGCGAAAAAAATTTAAGTTGCACCACTGAAAAAAATATCATTTGTTTAGATTTTTTGTTTAGTTTTCATTTACTTATTTCATTTATTTACATCAGTTTTTATTTCATTTTTAATTTATTATATAATTACCTTTTTAGTTTTCTTAAATTTTTATACGGTTTCTTCAGACATTTGTTGTTTTTTGTTTCCTCAAAATTTCACTTACAAAAAATAAGTTTGTTATATTTTGTTTAGGTTATGTTCAACGTGTCAAAACAGATGTTTATTTTGTAGCTGTAGTCTTATTATAATTAAGTAGCTGGCTACTGTGTTCGGTGTTCGATAGCATTTGTTGTGTTTTAGTAAAAATGTGTATTTATAACATGCAAAAATAAAAATTTCATACCCAATTGTTCCTTAAGGCCTGGTTAGCCAAACGTTCCTGTATCGTAATGTAACGTCCCCTAACGTAGAAACGTAAGGGCACTTATACAACATTTAAAAACGTGTCATATGTTTTGGAGATAAATAACAACAAAACAAAACAGAAAATATATTGTGAAATAGTAATTTGTTTATAGTGTACTTAATAGTGTTTTTTTTCAAATAATTAAAAGACAAATAAATAAATATGGATGCGAATTTTAATTTACTAAAAATTTCTTAAATTTCTTTCCTATTAATATTTTTACTTTTCTCATGCTGAAAATGTGTATAATAAATGTAGGGTTGCCAAATTTTGAGTTGAAAAAAGTAGATTGAGGGAAAAACTCGTACATTTTAGTAAAAAAAAAATACATTGGATTTTTATTAAAAACTTTTTTAAAATTCATTAGGAAAAATAAACTAGCAAATAATAATACAAAAAATATGATCGTAATTGTTTACGACAAAGTAATAGCTCAAAATTATTCGGATTTTTATTTTTAAATTTTAGTCTATACTATTCAACTTTTCAAATGTGAAATAATTTGGTATACATTTAAAAATAAATTGTATGCACGTATTCATAAAAACTATTTTAGGTTTTTTGACAAGTATTGCATAGATATATGTATGTATGTCAAATAAACCCTCAATAAACCTAACATATTTTTTATGAATACGGGCATTAATATTTATTATTTTCTTTTTAATTATTGTATATTTTATATACATTCATGTATTTGTAAAAGTTTTACAAATATATACTTACAAGTTTTTTTGAACATGGTTTACAATGCTATTTTTACCAATGTTAGTTTTTAGAAAATTGTAAAACTTGGCAGAAGTGTGTTAAAATTAATTTCAAATATCAATTCACATTCCAAACTTTCTATTAAAAGTTTGTTTGTTCATTTCCTTTTTCCAAAAGGGCAAAACTCGAACTGAATGTTATTTCAGACGCCGCATTTGAATGCGGTATAGCCAATATAAACATACAAATTCTTTTCAAAATTTTGAAACAATCTACTATTTAACAATTCTATTCATTTTCTTTTAATAATTTTTAAGTAAATGATTTTAAATAAATCAGAGTTGGGTTTATTGTATTGAATTTATAATGCATTACCGTTTGCACTACCCCTAAAGGCGGGTTTAGACGGTAATACATGTCAAATTTTTGTGTAGAAGAGAATAAATACAATAGTATCGTGTTAACTTTATATGTAATGAGAACGTACGACATTGAGAGCAAATACGGATGAAAATTTGACAGTAGTAAGGCTCGCTTTGTTTTTTTTTTCAATTTTTATAAAAACAATCACATTTCGTTGGATCAGAGATGCACTTTTATTTTATTTTTTGTTTATGTTAAATTTATTCACAATGTATGCAAATTTGGTGTGGACGTATATGTGCATTTTATGTTTTCATTTTACTTTGTTTTGGTATTTTACCAGCCGTGTAAACGTAAAAAAATCTGCCGTAGAATTTTTACTCTTATTTTTAAAATACGGATGGAATGTCATAATATTTTTTCTATGATTTTACGTACATAAAGTATTATCGTCTAAACTGTCCTAAACGATATTGCAGCATCCACTAAATGCAGATGGAAATAATTAACCACTAAATTAAACCATTTTAGTGGTAGTGGAAATTTAGTTCATTAAGTGCACTATTTTTCCACTACCACTAAATTTAGTGGAAAATTAAATCTATTGCAATAACCCCAATTCTAAAATAAATAAATTCATCAAACAGTAGATCCATGTCAATGTTATTGACAAAAAATTATTCAATAACTTCTGTAGAATTACGAAATGAAATTTTTGAATTGAGACTGAAAACACAGACCTTTTCAAAATAATAGTACTTTGGTGGCAAATGTTCTTTAATATTATTTATGTTAGTTTCAAGTGTTCAGAACAAAAAAGAAATACAAAAGATTAAAAAAAGTACATTCGCGTACTTTTTTGGGTGTTATGCAGAAATAAGTACATTGAACAAAAAAAAAATTACCCTTACAGCTTAAAAAAGGACGTTTGGCAAGCCTAAATAAACCAGCTGTTTGCAAATGTTCCGTAAAAACGTAGAGAATTTCTATTTTCTACAGATTGATACGCGCCGTTACGTTACATTTTTTATTCGGTAAGCGCTGCCATTACTTTGCATGTAAAATAAATGATCAGCTGACTCGTCAACGTTAAGATACGTTACGTTACGTGTGGCTAATTCTACCTTTAGCTAAACTCACATGTATTCTTGCGCTCTTGCTTTCAGTCGTTACTGAAACAGCAACGAGTTAACATGCGTGGTAGCTGTACGCTGATTTATTGTTTGCAGTGGGAACAAAATTAATAGCAATGCACACAAATATTTTTTATTGTAAATGCATTTGTAAATCCAATACCTTATTTATCGTAGAACATTTAAGAATATAGTTAGAAGTTTTTCAGCGACATTTTCATTATTTTTATAAAATTGTTAATAAATTTAATGAAAAAAAAAAAAACAAAACTTAAATTTTTTTTTGTTAAAAAATGAAAAGTACTTTTTATTTCTTTATAGCAGATTAGTATTTATAAATTGTTCTTAAAGTAATTAAATTTTTAGAAGAAATTTTATTTATAAATTTTACTTAAAAAAAATTCATACAACTGCAGATACTGCTACTTACACATACAGCAGTGTAATTATCATTTTCTCACCAACACAACTACATTTTTACTTTTGAACAGGCCTGTTCTAGAACACGAATGGTATTTCACATTCGTCTTTTTATATGTGAAACAACAACAAAAACACTCAAATTTGTTAGTGTTTCTCATATAAAAAGACGAATGTCAAATACCATTCGTGTTCTAAAAACAGGCTGTAAAATTAAATTTATTGTACTTTATTAACAGATATCACTTTTAGAATTCCTGGAAACCAGTTTTTGTTTTATTTTCTTATGAAAAACTTAATTAATTATAAAAAAATTTGCAATGTTAAAAATCTTTCATAAAAAGAAATCCATGCGCTTTGTTTTCATCATGCTAAACGACAACCACGATTATTACAAAAACATGTGTGTGAGACAAAAATTGCGTATGTGTTTAAGTTTTATTAGTTTTCAAGAGAGCTAAATTTGTTTGTCAGCCACTGAGAAGTTATGATAATAAGCAACATAAACTTATTAATGTTTATATTTCTTTTAACTACATTTCAATTTGTTTATAGCATTTACAAACAATTTATTTTATGAATAATTTTAATAAATTAGTTTAAATTTTAAAATTAAAGGTTTTTAAAATGAAAATTTTCACTAATTTCATTCAAGTTGTTAAAAACAACACAAATGAAGGAACCAATCTCATCTCTGAGTGTGTTTTTGTGTGACTCTCTTTGTGAAGACCACTGATTTAGAACAGGCCTGTGCAAAAGTAAAAATTTAGTTGTGTTGGTGAGAAAATGAGAACTACACTGCTGAACGTGTAAGTAGCAGTATCAGAAACTTTATGAATTTTTTTTAATTAAAATTTGTATGTAATATTTCATCTAAAAACTTAATTACTTTAAGAAAAATTTATAAATACTACTCTGCTATAAAGAAATAAAAAGTACTTTTCATTTAAAAAAAAAAAAAAATTTTATGTTTTGTTTTTTTCGTTAAATTTATTAAAAATTTTATAAAAATAATGAAGATGTCGCTGAAAAACTTTTAAACTATATTCCTAAATGTTC
Organism: Metopia argyrocephala; assembly: GCA_963576795.1. Classification (NCBI taxonomy): domain Eukaryota; kingdom Metazoa; phylum Arthropoda; class Insecta; order Diptera; family Sarcophagidae; genus Metopia; species Metopia argyrocephala. Next base: position 89,395,469 of record OY756209.1, on the reverse strand, counting down.
TATGATAAAAAAGGTATTGGATTTTCAAATGAATTTATAATAAAAAATATTTGTGTGCAGTGCTATTAATTTTGTTTTCACTGCAAACAATAAATCAGCGTACATCCATTACCCATGTTAACTCATTGCTGTTTCAGTGACGACTAAAAGCAAGAGCGTAAGAATACATGTGAGTTTAGCTTAAGCACAATTGTGTATGAAATTTTTATTTTTGCACAGGCCTGATTTAGAATGATCTAAATCAGTGATGTCCACTACTACATAAACACACTTGCGCTTGTGTATGAAGCAGAGAAAAGACTCTGCTTACTTCTACCAGAAATGGGAATGTTCGAATTACTTTCTGTTTATAACTTCATAAATATTTCTTCATTATTCTGAGTAAAGTACGTAATCGATTGTCCGATAGACATGTGACTGATCTATTAAGAATAAAGGAGTACCGAGGTCACATAAATTTGGAGGAAATAATGAATAATTATTTCAGTTAAATAAAAATGATACAAAAAATATGCACTATCCAACCCTGCACTATGTTGGAGAGAAGCTAAAATATTAAAAGAGCAAGAGTAACAATATTTCTTTTTATTCTGTACGTGTTTGACTTCGACGCAAGCAGAATTTGTTTTCCTATCACGCGTGATAGGGAAAGAGAATTGTGGACATCACTGATCTAAATCAGCGACCGGCACACTTATACTAACTATACGTACGTGAGTACGTACATGTGAGAGCAAAAGAGAAATTTAACTCGAAGCTGGCTTTTGCCGGACGCTGATCTGATCGCTGAAAGCATGTTCTACGATAAAAAAATCTAATTTTGAAACCTGGTTGCCAGAGCCTTGGCGCATCTGACCGAAAAAATGTTCTGGGTTGCCATGATTCCATCTGCGAGTTTCAAAAGGAATAAATTTATACTTATTTGTTTTGTCTATGCCCTTTTCATTAATTACCTTGATCGTATACAATTTTTGGAGGCTTTTCAGAGAAACTCTATTTGAGCGGGAAAACCATGAAATAGTTGGCTTTGTTTCCGCATATTGAATAGATCAAATACTCCGTTAAAAACTTCTAAATGTTCTGGAGTGTTTTTAAAAGTCAAACACTGAATTATCTAATTTTCCTGAGTTATATAAAACTCGCATTCCAGTAGCAACATAGCAACCTAAAACTTGGAACGCTAGGTTAACGTGCATGCTCTGTAAATTGCTCCTATTAATATGATCCTTACTAGCGTATGTAATGCTATTTGAGGAATCAGCCTTGTAACAGGCAGTTCCGGGCGCTGTTTAGAAGATGGGGCAATCATGCATGAGGAAAATTTTGCTATTTTTTGCAACAAAGTAAGGCTTCACTTCTAAGAATTTTAGAAAACTCGACTAAATTGGATCCTTGGCCGTAGACCAACTGGCAAGGTTTCAAGCCTATTTTTTCCATTATTGTTATGGCCCCAAAAACATATTACTTTAATTTACTACCCTTACAGCTATTATTAAGAAAAAGTAGGAAATAGCCTACTGCGACCAAATGTCACTGCCTATACCATTTGCCATTATAGCTGTTCGCCAAAATCGGAAAACGATTAACGTCCCCGAAGTACTGAATGCCTATTATTTTGCTTTTAAATCTATCGTAATTCAAATAAGCTTCCAAACTCATTTCATCGCACGATACACTGACACTTTTGGCACGCATCTTCAATGTTTCAAAGCTCCCATTAGCATTTCAAGGAGAATTTGGCCAGTCCTTGATGAAGCTTTGTAAAGTTCTTTTATCAGGCGAATCGAAAATTGGACCCAAGTGACAGTAAAAAAGATGGGAAGGAAATAAAACACTTAAAGAAAACAACTTTAAAGCATTATCAAAGCGGTGAGCTTTCGGTTCCCGATAATGGCCTTTTACAGACACACACAGAGATCCCAAAATTTTTATTATTAATTGTTCTTATCTTATTCATCATCACATATTTATCTTTGCTGAAAGTACAAATTCAGTTTTTTTTTATAATTAAATTTACTTACTTACGTATGTATTTATACGCTTTTTCAATCATATGGTAACTTAATCGAAATTTAAGTCCAGAAGAATCATCATTTAAGTTTCAATTTAAATTTCTTTCAACTTCAATTGAAAAAATGATTTTCGTATTTAAAGATATATAACTTTTAATTAGGAAGTCAATTATTGGCCCTAAGTCAAATTCAAAACTTAAATTCAAATTAACTTACATAGTAGTTTCTCATTACATTTATTAATTTATTTCAGCCCATGAAATACAAAGATTCTTACAGGCTATCTGGATTATTCTAACTAGTCTAAACATAATAAAAAAGTTAATTAATTCAGTTATTTAAAAAGTTCGTTTTTCTATTTTTAAGAGCGTTAGAGTTTAAGGAGTAATCAATAAGGAAAAAATAGCTGTTGAATTCTGCACACATTCTCCGAACAGGATCAAAATTGGCAGTTTAAGAGGAATATAATATCTAGTTGGTCGAGTAGGAATAATAAATTCCAGCTGCGTAAGTAAAGTCTCAGAATCAATAACTCCGTATATCAAATTATTAATGAAGGAAATGTTGATACAAGTTCTTTTGCTTTTGAGAGTAGGAAGTTTGATAAGTGCTAGACGGCTTTGGTAAGATGGTAAAACTCTATTCGGATTCCACTGAAGATTTTTGAGGCAAAAAAGAAGAAACTGTTTTTGTACAGACTCAATTTTATTTATATGAACTTCGTTTTGAGGACCCCAAACTGTAGAAGCATACTCTAGTATTGGTCTTACCAATGAAGTGAACAGCTACTTTAATACATATGGATCACTGAACTCCTTTCTCCAGCGTTTAATACACCTTTTGCTTTGTTTACAATTTGTGAAATGTGTGGGTTAAAATTTAGTTTTGGATCGAGTAATACACCAAGTTCAAGAAATGTATCGACTTTTTCAATATTATAAGTATCAAATTTATAACTGCAGATAACAGTATTGGCTCTATAGAATACCATGTATGTATTTACATTTTTTAAAATTAAGTTGCATTAGGTTAGTTTTATACCACTCATAAAAATTTTGTAAGTCGTTTTGAAGTAAATTACGAAAATTGGGATCGTTGAGGTGAAGAAAAATCTTAACGTCATCGGCATACATTAAAATGTTGCAATACTTTATACACGATGGTAAATCATTCATGTATATAAGGAACAATAACGGCCCCAAGTGACTACCTTGTGGGACACCAGATGGAACAGAGATAGTTTTTGACTTATGGTTCCTAAATAAAAACATTGAAATCTATCGATCAAATACGAAGATATCCATTTAAGAAAAGCAGAAGATAATCCAATTTTATTAAATTTGTGTATGAGGAGATTATGGTTGACTTTATCAAAAGCTTTGCTAAAATCCGTATATATGGTGTCGGTCTGCATGCCTTTGGTAAAAGCGCTTATAACTGACGAAGAAAATTCCAGTAAATTTGTAGAAGTAGAACGCCCTTTTCTAAATCCATATTGTAAGGGTGACAGAAATTATGAAATTTGATGAGAGAAATATTCCGTTACTATTTGTTCAAAGAGTTTAGGAATAATACTTAATTTAGCTATGCCTCTATAATTCGATATAAAGGATATATTTCCAGATTTAAATAGAGGTATAATAAAAGATTTTTTCCAAAATTTTGGAAAATACCCAGTAATAAGAGATAAAATAAAAATGCTTGCGAGCAGTTTAATAGTACACAGCTTGGGATACCATCAGGACCAGAACTTTAAGAATTTTTTAATTTATGTATAGCTTTTGAAATGTAGCGGGATGTTTTTTTCGAAGTGTAATTTGTGTGAATTCTGGGATTTGATAAGGATATTTTTTTAGTTGGTTCCATTTTTCTGTTGAATAGGAAGAGAAGAAAAATTCTGCAAACATATCACTTATTTCATGATCTTTCGATGATACAGTAGTATTATTTTTCATTATTGAAGGAAAACCAAAAACTCTTCGTTTGGAATTAACAAATTGAAAAAATCATTTAGGGTTGGATTTAAAATTTGTTCTGACTTTTGAAAGTTATAATTTATATGATTGTGTATTTGTCGAGTTGTAACGTGATCTGGAGACAGAATAAAGTATGTAATCCGAACTGGAACCAGATTTTTTATAATATTTATTTTTTGTATTTTTAAGCCTTGCCAGTCTTTTTGTCTTCCAAGGCGGACCGCTGCGAACTCTTTTCTTCATCATTGCAATTGATCGTTTAAAAGAAATGTGCAAAACAGTATAGAACTTATCAATTATGTATCTATTTCTTGCGGAGACAAATTGTAACTTAAATTGTAATCAAACCAATTTTCGGAGTTAAGAATTTAATTTAGTGAAATCTGCTTTCTTAAAATAGAGCACCATTTCAATATGTGCATCGTGTTTAGCTGTTTGGTAATTAGCACTGTTTAAGGTAACTTCTAGACAAGGATGGAAAATATCTTCAGGTGTAAGTAATGGCTCAATACGGCTTAGGTTGAAATCATTAGGATCATTAACAAAAATTAAATCGAGTATTCTTCCGAATGAATTTTGAATGTTGTTTAATTGAAAAAGTCAAAAATCTGCCAACGAGTCAACAAAACTGGTATTTGATACGGTTGTGGTTGAAGGTAATAAGAAGTTTGAAACTTGACTTTCATGCCATGATATATAAGGAAGATTAAAATCACCGAGTACAATAACTGAGTCACGAGTGTCTGATTGCTTCATTATGGATTCAACAAGCATTAAATGTAACTCATATATCTGTAAACTTGAAGATGGAAGTAAGTATATAAGAACAAGTTATGAAAACTTTTCTGTTATTTATTTTGATACAAATTGCAATAAATTCAATATCATTGACGGCAGGAATAATTTCTTCGGATGGAAGAGTTGCACAGACAGCGATCATGACACCACCACCATCTCTCCCTACTCTGTCTCGTCTATATACTTATTTGAAATTTGTTGCACATTATTTCGGAGTTATGAATTGTCTTTTCAGATTTATCTCTTAGCCACGTTTCTGTTAACACTATTATATTATGGTCTAAGTCAAAGCTATTTAAATAAAATGAATTTAATATGGTATTCATACCCCGAACATTTTGGTACGCGAAAGAAGAGTTCTCGACATTACTAGAAATGCAATTAAGATTTGAGGATTAAGGAATCATATTTAGTTTTTTGAAATGGATTGAGTAGCACTTGGAAGTATTAGATTTTCATTATTTCTATAGACAAATTCTTTCACAATAGTATTCTTTGGCCAAAAATTAGGATTCACAAGACTATCAAAAATAACTTCAGGAGCTATTATCTTAAATGAAGCCCTGTTTCGTGCACTTGTTCTGAATATTTTTATATTGTTGCACCAAAATTGCTCAATATTGTTCTTAATATAAAATTCAACATCAAGTACCGTTGTTTTTTGGGCAAATCGAGTTGTAAAGATAGATTTCATTGGTGGAATAACTCTAAGCGGTTTAGGTTTAATACCAGTATTAGATTCATTATCTAGTAGAAGAATTTGAGGATTTTCATTAGTATTAGATTCAGAAAGAGTAAGCGGAGAAAAAACCATTAGTTCAGGAGGATAGTTAGTAATCTGCCGTTCATAATTAGAAGGTGGATTAATGTTCAGATTATGTTGCAAAGGTTGATTTGACTGAACAGTCCTTAAATTGGAAGAAGGAATGACAGAAGGTACTGCATCATCAACTGAAGACTGAGAATTAGTTGGATATTTTTCATTTGTTGTACATTTTTCTTTCGATGTATTTGAATTTTCAGGAACAACTGCAGACTTAGAATTAGTTACATTTCTATCATTCGATATTTTTGAATTTCCAGTGGCAGTTCTTTTCCGTTTTATTTTTGGTGAAGCTGTAAAATTGTCGAAATTAGTGAATTTCGAAAATAGTTCACCATATTTATCCAGACTTCAAAGACAAAAAATCAGTTTGAATATTTGAATTCCGCCTTGTAGCTCTTAAAAAATTTATAAAATTCTATTCCAATTATTCTGCAATTTGGACAGGTCGATTGAAGATGTTTTAATTTATCAGATAGAGCGTCAGCATCACGAGCTTTGAGGCCACTGCATTTAAGATGACAGTTTCCTAAGCATAACCAACAAGACACCATACGTTCATCGCCAGAGTTATTGCAATTTTTACTTACACATTCCATGGTGTTAAAACAAGCAAAAAAATTATTTTTTTAAATTGATTTGTAACGGCAATAAATATAATCCACACTTTAGGATGTGGTTGTTGTACTAGCTATACAATGTTAGACAAAACATTTCGAGAATTAAGGTTTATGTCCAAACTTATTCAATTAGTCGATGAATAGAATAATATAATATAGAAATTAAAGTTCAAAATATAAAAGCTTTTATTATAAAGTATTTTTCTTTAATATAGCTTTTAAATTAATCAGCAAAAACAAAGAAAAAAACACTTTTGGCGGCAAAAGTAAGATATTATGTATTATTATGTGGTAACACTGGTAACCACTGAAAAATTTTAATTCTACCAAAATTTCTTTCAAAATCTACCAGAATTATTTAAAATCTACCAAAAACCATTTTTAATTAAAAAACCATTTAAGAACACATTGTTGAGATGAAAAACAATTTTTAATAACACCTTTACGTGTAAATATAAATAACCAAAAATAAAAAATGTAACGAAAAGAATTCAGTTCTTCAAAAATACATATAACAAAGAATACACACATAACAAAAACAATTCTATTTCTAAACAATAAAATCGAAAATACATAAATAAGTACAAGAAATTTAAAGAAAACAATTTGATTCTTCAAAATTAATCTAAATGCTTATGTAGGTATAAAAATTTAAAAGATTATTTCAAAAGTTTTATTTATTTACATAAATATTCACTAAATAGGTAATTGCTAATAATAATAAATATGTGCTAATTTTAAATATGTACATATCTTGAAAAATCAATGCCATGTCCATTTCAATAAATGGATTAATTCAAACAATTTGTATCGCTTCTTGCAAAAATCTGTATAAAGAGATCTCTAAAGTAGGATCACAGCGTCCCATAGCTGAATTCGCCTTTAAAATAATTAAGCCAGTTGTAACTGAAGCAGACATTGACAGCGAAGATGAAAATGCAGACGTACTAGACATATCTTCCGACTGCACTGATATTGAACCACAGCAACGCAAAAGAATGTGCTTGCTATGAGAAATTGATACTGATTCTTAAGAATATTATTTATTTTAGGAAAAATGGTGAATTACTCTTTTATTATTATTTTAAGTACAAGTTATTTATTTATTTATTTATTTAATTAGTCAATGGATTTAATCCTTACAGACTATGTACAAATCTATAAAATATGAATAAAATAATTAGAAATACAATAAAACTATGATAAGTTAAATAAAAGAAGAATTATTTAGGTATTGAGAAAAACAATTATTCTATGCTTTATAACATTAGTATTTAATGAAAAATCAACAAATTCAGACAAAAAATTATATTGACGACATAATCTTGTAAAAGGATCAGCAAAAGCATAATTAGATCTACATAATTGAACAAACAAAGGTATATAATGACGAATTACGGATAGGAACATTAAATTTATTAGATTCCAAAAGAAACTGACAACAAATATTGCCATTGATTAGATTCATCATAAAAGATACATTTAACATTGTGCGACGACTTTTAAGCGTAGGCAATTTAATTAATGCCAGTCTGCACTTATAAGGTGGTAGATTCAAATAATTCCAACCAAGACCACGCAAACAGAACAGCAAAAACTGTTTCTGAACAGATTCAATTCGGGTGATATGACTATTGTAGTAAGGATCCCATACAACTGATCCATATTCAAGAATAGGTCTCACAAGTGAAACAAAGAGCTGCTTAGTAATGTAAGGATCAGAAAACTCTTTAGCCCACCGCTTTATAAATGAAAGAACTCCTCTTGCCTTGTTCACAGCCAAAGTTATATGGTCATTAAAGTTTAAAATTTCATCCAGTAAGATACCGACATCTAGAAATGAATCCACTAACTCTAATTGATGACCACCCAGTGAATAATTATATTACTTCTAGTAAAACGCATGCATTTACACTTTTTTAAATTCAGCTCCAACATGTTGTGCTTACACCATAAGAAAAAATTATTTAAATCACTTTGAAGATATACGTGATCAACGTAATTATTAAAAGAAAGAAAAATTTTGACATCATCAGCATACATCAATATATTAGCAAAGTTTGTAACGTTGGGAAGGTCGTTGATCAATAGGGAAAAAAGGAGAGGTCCAAGATGACTACCCTGGGGAACACCTGAAGGAACACAAATATATTTGGATACACTATTGTAAACCCGTACTGTCTACTTCCTTCCCATCATATAGGATTCAAACCAGTTTAAACTAATCTTAGAAACTCCTAATAAATCGAGTTTAGTTAAAAGAAGTTTGTGATTAACTTTATCGAAAGCTTTACTAAAGTCCGTGTAAATGACGTCGGTTTGCTTTCGTTGAGTAAATGCAGCGTTAATTAATGATGTTAGATGAAGAATATTTGTCGTTGTTGAACAACCCTTTCTAAAGCCATGTTGAAAAGATGAAATAAACGATGAAGTATTATGACGAAGAAAATCAGCAATCAGTTCTTCGAACATTTTTGGTATAACGCCCAATTTAGCAATGCCTCTATAATTTGTTATATATGATTTATTACCAGATTTAAAAAGCGGTAAGATAAACGATTCCTTCGAAAACTCAGGAAAATAGCCATATTTTATTGAAGTATTGAATAATAAAGTAAGTGGTGTTACAAATGAATCCGCACATCGATGTAAAATGCAACTCGGGATCCCATCAGGACCGCAGTTAAAGGACACCTTAATCTTCATTATAATCTCCAAAATATCACTCTCTTTAAACATGGAAAAGGATATTATTTGGTTTGATGCTAGTAAGTAAGGGTACTTGTTCTCATTATTGTATACAACATCAGAGTAAGTACATACTTGCAAAAAAATCAGCAAACATATCACATATGACATCAATATTGCTGGATTCTTTATTATTAAATTTCATAACGGAAGGAAATCCAGTACATTTTCTTTTGGAGTTAACAAATGAGTAGAAGGACTTAGGGTCTTGAATAAAATTGGTTTTTACTTTAATTAAATAATTTTTGTATAAAGAGTGGTTAAGCAGGTTGTACTCAGAGCGGCAGACAGAATACTTTCCGTAATCAATAATAGAGCCAGACCTTTTGTATTTCTTATAAAATTTGTTTTTTAGATGTTTTAGACGAGATAATTGCCTGGAATTCCATGGTGGGCCCACAGAAGTATGCACAGCTTTCTTGGGAACACACTTTTTTTAACTTCTATGTTAAAAAACGAATAATAAAACTAAATAACATTGAAGATTGTAAAATTTGTACAAAAATATCATAACATCATTTAATTTTGAACCTTAAAAGGTAATTAAATTAATCTAACACAGAAACATAAATATATATGTACATATGTACACTTTTTTGCACGGTATTTTCTGGAACGTATGTATGTACCGTCTAAAAACAGGATTTGGTGTACATGTATGTACATACGTATTGCACATTTGTAATCTTATGTATAGCACAAAAAAGTTCAAATCAATTGTAATTACAATAAAAAATTATACATACGTACATATGTACATACATAATTGGTCTTTAGCACCTTGTTTTAGATTTACAGCCTAGCTTCTCGCAGCACTAATGTTATGGGTGTCAATTTGTATCCATTAGTATCGGGACCTACAATTAAAAGTCGACTCCGACTTGAAAGATGTAAGAGCTGAGGTTTGAACCCGAAGCTATCGTCTTAGTAACCCAACACACTAACCATTAGACCACGGCGACCATAAAAAGAATGCATTTAAAAATTAAAAAATTCAATAAGAGACCGATGACTATTGCTACGATGATTTTTTGATCGAGTGAACAAAAGTGCGAAAGTTAAAGAAATATTAATATATAATTTAATATATAATAACTAGAGCAACCAAAAATATGCAATAAAAAATTAGTTTTAAGTGCCTAAAATATGCATTGAGAAACAGTTTAAGGCGTTAAAAATATGCTCTATAAAACTCATAATGCATACATATGTTGATATAAAATTGCCAAGGGTTTGGCCTTGTAGTGCCATCCCTGTTACTACTATTAAGTACAACTCATACTGATTTATATTTTATATTAGTGTACTAAATATATTAAGTGTACTAATTGTTAAAGTTATGCTATAAACACAACAAAGGCTATCGAACACCGAACACACGACTACAAAAATCGCTGGCTACGAAAGTAGCCAAGTAGCCAGCTACTTAAATATAATAACGACTACAGCTACAAAATAAACATCTGTTTTGACACATTGAACATAACCTAAACAAAATATATTTTTTGTAAGTGAAATTGTGAGGAAATAAAAAACAACAAATGTCTGAAGAAAACTTATACAAATTTAAGAAACTAAAAAGGCAATTAAATAATAAATTAAAAATGAAATAAAAACTGATGTATATAAATGAAATAAGTAAATGAAAACTAAACAAAAAATGTAAACAAATGATTATTTTTTTTCAGTGGTGCAACTTAAATTTTTTTCGCATTTTTAATGCATATATTTCATATATTGCGTTTTTTAAACACCTTTTTCATCCATCTTATTGTATTGGCAGCACTAAACTGTTTATTGTCGCCAAGAAAAATAGAAATTAGCCTAAGTTGGCTACGGGCTACAAAAGTAGTCGTGTGTTCGGTAGTCGTGTTGCCGTTAAAATAATTATTCTCATATGCACACATGTATTCTATTTTTGACAGCTTGTAGTCGATGGTCGGTAGCCTTTGTTGTGTTTATAGCATTATTTGGAGATAATAAAAGAGAAGACATTCTTGTTCTAACCGTAATATCGAGTAGTCGTGTTTTCTTTAATAATGCAATATTTGCATTATATGGCGACCGTAAGAAAAAAAAATTTTTAAACTTAAAATGGTGGAAAAGTTTTTATAAAAAGTAAATTGAAAAAAAAATGTGCTTCAGTTTATAAAACATTTAAAAAAAAAATGGAAAATTTAAAAAGTTTAAAAAAAAAGAACGGTACAAAAAAAATCTAATTAGATTAAATCTAAACATTTTTTGGAAGTCTGCAGAAAAATATTAAATAAAACACAAGAAAATTTAATCGACACAAACAATAAAATCAAAATTATAACTAAATTAATTCAATTTTTGCGTAAAGTTAAAGAAAAAAAAATGTGACCTTACGCGACTTCAAAAACCAAAAATTATACCAGTTCATCTTTAATTTTGTTCCCAGTACAAAAGTACCACCTATTACACTCTACATTTCACACTCCCTCAGAAGCCAATTTTACCCCTTATCCAAAGTACAATTATTCCCTATTAAACAACCATAATTAACGGTTCCAATAGACATACAAAAAAAAAAAAAAGGTACAACAACATCAACAAGAAAAAAAAAAGTGTTTTTTGAAACAAGGTGATCATGGGCATTTCCTGGGGTCGCGAACGTACGTTCGTACGCTTTTGATGTACAAAGAACATGGAAAAAAAACTTTTTCTAACATATTTTTTTGCGATTAAATAGCATTTTGGAAGCTCTATGTGTAGTGCAAAAGATGGATTTAATCGAGTTAAAGTTTTCATAATAATAGTTAAAAACACATGGTCACAAACGTACGCAAAATAGAAGTCAACTTTGGCTGGCAGTAGTGAAATGTAAAATTCTGCGAAATGGAACGGAATATTTAAAAGCGATTAATTTATTTTTAAAGCATACTAATGTAGGTCTCTATCCAGTATTTTCACAATAAAATATCTCTATTGGTTTTTGTTTAATTGGATTAAGTATCGGTCGCGAACGTACGGGTCGCGAACGTACGATATTTCCATATGCTTTTTTTACTATTACCACCATGCATTTTCCAATAAATATCTTCAAATGTCATTAATAAAAACTTAACACTCAATTTATAGCGTATAGTAACACTCAGAACAAGAAATGTACCAATTTATTTAATATGAAATAATGAAATTTTAACAATATTTATGATATTTTTTTTTTTGAATTGGCTGTTAGAGCCATACTTTATTCAAATTCCTTATCACCGAAAATCAAATGTATCATTCTGATACCTGGAACATTCGGTACATCATTCCATTTTTCCAGAAAAGTGGGGAACATCTTACAAATTTTATCAGCTGTGGTGTTGGGCACAGTTGTAAAAAGCCAAGGCATCAGTTAAAGTAATGTTTTCTGTTGTGGTTATTTGAAAAACCTTTCTCTTTACAATCGCTTGCATGTGATGTTGCAAAGAAATGCCACTCAAGTGTTTTAAAAGCAAATTTAGCCATTAAGTCGGGTAAGCTTCAAAAAATAAATTTATTTTGGAATTGAGAGCTACTTCCGTCCGAGAAAATCCATATGTTTTGAAATTTGCCATGTTGATTTATAATTTCTTCAATAATCTTCGTTATAAAAAAGTACACATCGATTTTGCATTTGTTCTATAACCTTTTTATTTTTTTAATTCTAGCCATCGTTTTCGCATCCTCTCAGCAGATTTTTCCCGTAAAATGTTTAGTTTTTGTGAATCGCTTTTGATTTTGTTTTTCATTTTGCGATTTATCACACGTTTTGCCCATCTACGAAAGTATATTATCGTGTAATGAAAATAAATATATATATTGTTTATGAAAAAATTTACTTACGGTCGCGAACGTACGAAAGTTTGCAAGTAAAAAAAAAGTTTATTTAATTATAACACTGAAGTTTTTTTTCATGTACAAATTAGTGACACCAAACTTAATTAAAATATGTTTTGTCCGACCCCTGTGGACGTTTAAAGCAAAGCAATTACAATAAAATGATGTTTTCGGTCGCGAACGTACGAATAAAACTTAGATAAGATACAAATTAAAAATTAACCGTTAATCGAACTTTTTTTGTTCTCTATACACATTTTCTTTATTAATTACTTTGAAAAGAGAGGTTTTAGATAAAGAGTGCAAACATAACATATTTTTTGCATGTAAAATAATTAAATATAAAAATGTCTTTAGAAGTAGCTTAAAAAGAAAATAAAATATTTTCCAATTTCCGGCCCAGTTTCCTCAAGTAAATACCTGAGATATGCTATGATATCATTATATTATAAAAATATAGACCCTTTTTTATAATTATTAACAATAAAAGGTGATTATTGTCAACATATTATTTTTCAAACTTGGTTGACCTTTCTGTGGAAATGCCCTTATGTAAAAGTCACGTACTTAACCCTTTCGGTACTTTCTTTTTGTTTTTGACTTAAGAAATCATTATTTGCTGTTTTATTACTGTTTAAGCCTATATTATGAATAATCAAAAGTATTTTTATTAAATTTTGTTTGGAAAAGTGATTTTTGGGCACTATGCCATATGGCATAGAATGTACTTAAAGGAAAATAATAACAAAATAAAAATTTTAATTTTTAATACATTTTTAAGAAGTTTTTATAAAAAAATACACGTTTTTTTATAAAAGTAATTCAAACGTATTTATTTTTTTTTTAATTTTTTAAATAAGTATATAAATATGTACATTTTAAACTTAACAATTCAAAAAATTTAATAAGAAACATAAAAAAACATTCATTGCACAAAACATAAAAACTGTAAAAAAAACTGTGAGATCACTGCCAGTTTCAAGTCTATAATTAGGAAAACTTCTGCATCTGCGCCTAGAAAGAATAGGAAATAAGAGAACTAATTTAAATATAAAAATGTACCTAGAACTTACCTTATTTTTCATGGTATACTCTGAAACAATTTCTGGCGCCATTTGGAATGCATAGGACGTTGCATTTAGAACAAAAGTATCTAGAATATCCTTTGCATCCTTGTACTTTACATATACGTTTAACTGTTGTATATTCTGGCCAATGTTTAATACCGTCGTATCGAATCGAAATTGAAGGTGGCCTTTCATATGATAGTCTCGGTTTCGAAGTTGATTGGGTGTCGGAAAGATCTACTTCTTCAGTTAGTCTAGGTCTTCCTCGTTTCCGATAGAGATTTTGAACTGATGACAATGCTAGCAATCCATCAGCTACATCGTTCCGAAATGCTAATAAGTCCATTTGTTCTTTTTTTATGTTATTATTATCGCAATCATTCCGATATTCCAACCACGAGTTACATATTGCTAAGTCGATGAAATGGTCGAAAATTTTGAGTGTCCACTTTCTTGTCCGTATAGAAATTCGGTATAACGACAACAAAAAATCCATCTTGTCGACTCCTCCCATATGTTTGTTGTATACTCCTACAACATTAGGTTGTGGTATAACGATTTTCTTTTTTTGTTCAGCACAAAATCTGGTGACTTCTTTTGTATCTTCACCACCATAAATAGACGAAGCCAATTGAACACAGCCTCCATCTAGCCATTTTAAAAGGATAATATTTTGGTTCCTTTCAATGCAATAGTCGTAACTACCTCTCCCTAACTTTTTTAATTTTTTTTCTGTTGCAAGCGGAGCTTTTCCGGTTCTATTTCCTCGAATGGTTCCAGTTGCCCATTTTCCCTTTTCTCGCAAAAATATTAACAAATTAATTGTAGTGAAGTAATTATCGAAAAATAGTTTGTGGTTTTTGTTTTGCGGAATCGTTTTACAGAGGTGAATAACAATATCGGAGCAAAAACCTAATTTTGAATATCCAACAACTGTATTTTTTCCTTGGTATATTTCAAGATCATATAAAATTCCATTCGAGCTACATAAACAAAACACTTTTATTCCCCATTTGATAGGTTTTTTAGGCATATATTGTTTCAAACCAGTTTTTGCTTTGCACGGAATCATCATTTCATCAGAACAACAGTTTTCGTCTTTTGGAATATCATAGGTTCTTTTCAGGAACGTATTTATAAGCGGGCGAACTTTATAAAGTTTGTCATTGGAACTCATCTCTACACTGAACTTTAGGTTAGTGCGTATTGAATGAAATCTATTTTTCGTCATGTGTTTACGAAAAGCTGGTATTTCAGTAGCACTATTCCAGTACATCGCTAACCGAGGGTAACCGATTGTTCCAATAATAATTTCTAAACCCATTAATGCGAGAATCTCTTCTCTTGCAACATTAATTGCGGTTCCGGTTTTTATCAGTGAGGCTTGATTTGTTGCCTGGACAATAGTATCAATAAAGTCATATGTAAAATATTGTAAAAAATATGAAAGTGGAGATTTTACATCTTGTTTAGGATAACTTTCAGAAAAATCTGACTTTGGAATGCTCCATACCCTTTTTGCCCATCGAAAATTATGGATTTTATGAAATAATGAATCTGCAGTTTCATCGAAATCCACTAGTTCCCCTCCTGCAGCTAAATTTTTTTCAAATAAATCCTTATTCCCATCTGCCGGATTAGTTAGCTCATCGATTAAAAAGGAATTGTTATCGTTGTCATTTAGAGTTTCCAGTAGCGTCTCCAGAACATTATTTTCTTCTTCTTCATCATCACCAAAGTCAGATAAATCTGAGTCATCAAAATTAACTAAAAGGTTTTCAATTTGTTCGCTATTTAATTTCTTAGGCATAGTAATTACGGTCAGCCACTGCCACTCTATTCACTCAAATAAAAAATTTTATTTCCGTTGCGTAAAATCTGTGCCATATGGCATAATATGAAATTAAAAAAATCGACCAGACTTTTTGAACTATGTTAGGGATGTAACTTTTTTTACACTTACTAAAGGAATGATAATCTACTAAATTACTTATATAAACTTATAAAATGAAGTAATTTTTGTAATAAAATATATAAAAGTAGGAGGTAATCTTTTTTCGTGAAATACGTAACTTAATACGTACACTCGCTTTTTGGATATTTACAGTTTACTTGGTCCACTAATAAAAACATTTTTTTTATTAATTTGTAAAAAATACATCAAAGAAAAATATAAAAATACAAAAAAAATAGTAACATAAAATTTTTTGACTTAAAACAGGCTTTGAAAAGCGACTATGCCATATGGCATAGAATAACCGAAAGGGTTAACAGAAAAGGTACTAAAATAACCCAAAAAGTACAAACTACTCAATAATATGTGCCGTGAATTAAAAAAAAAACTAAAAAAAAAATATAACAATAAATTCTTACTTTACAACTGAAACAAATTTTTTTGAGATGTATACATATAAAAAGCAAAAGGTACAGTTTTGCAAATAAGTGGCGTGTCGAAAAAAATAATAGAACAAAAAAAGAACAACAGAAAAATCAATTGAAAAATACATACATAAAAAAAAAAAAAAAAAAAAAAATTTAAAACCGTTAGAATTCGAACATATTGAAAAAAAAAACTGTAATAATTCGAAATTAAATTGAAAAGAACAAACGAAACTGTACAAGAAAAACACGAAAAGAAAAAGAAAAAAATAAAAAGCAACATGCTAATAAAAGAAAATTAAACCGTTAGTGAAGATTAAATAACTGAAAATGTACTATCGCCAAGGGCAGCAATATCATAATCAACATGATCACCGATATCACCAGAATTATCATCGGCATCAATTCCCATCATAGTCAACATATTTTTCATAGTTACCATGACAGCTTTGATACTAAGCAGCAGTACTACACGTGAGCTCACCACAATAGCGGCATTATTTTAATAAATTTTTATATTACCTATATTTACTTATTATATTATATTATATATTATATTTACTTATTATATTATATATATATTATATATACTTATATTTACATATTATACTTACTTATTATACCTACCTATATTTACATATTATACGTAAATAAATTATTATACTTACTTATTATACTTACCTATATTTACTTATCATACTTACCTATATTTACACATTATACTTACATATATTTACATATTATACTTATATACATCTATAATTTAACATAATAGAATAACAATTTAATACAACTATACGAATAATTTTAATAGTACTACAATTTATTAAATGAAGCTCCTATTTTCAGGAAAATTTATAAATATATATAAAAAAAAATAAAAAATAAAATAAAAATCCAATAAATTACATACATAAACCTACACATTACCTTGAATACATTATTTATTTGAATTGCATTACATACATTTTATCACATATGGGCATTTCCTGGGGTCGCGAACGTACGCTTTTGATGTACAAAGAACATGGAAAAAAAACTTTTTCTAACATATTTTTTTGCGATTAAATAGCATTTTGGAAGCTCTATGTTTAGTGCAAAAGATGGATTTAATCGAGTTGAAGTTTTCATAATAATAGTTAAAAACACATGGTCACGAACAAGGCGAATTTATTAGAAGGTGGATGCATCGGCGAATTAATAAACAAATCTGCCTAACCAATGTGTCAAATTTTGTTTTGGTTAACAAAAAAAAGTAAACAATAACAAAACATTTCCAACGGCATTTTGTGCAAAATCCTGTTTTGTTAAGTGTGTTACGCAAATATAATTTATGTAAAAATATTGATATATTTAAATTAAAGTGTTTTTTAACAAATTATTACCTGTGTAAAACTATTAATATATTTTAAAAGTGTTTGTTTTTTTGTTTAACAAAGATATTTAATAAAAAAAAATGTGGCGCCTATTTTCTTTCCTCAAGTTTAAGTTGTGTTGGAAACAGAGTGTTGCCCTTAACAAATGCTTAGCCATTTGTAAAATACTTGGTGCAAAAGTAAGTAATTTTTCAATGTGAAGAATGTTACAAATTTTTTATAAGATTTTCACATACTGTATAATTGTAGAACTATATTCATTAACCAGCAAATTGAGCAGCAAGCTGGGGAAACGGCGTCGTGTTTGCCAAATGCTGATTCGCTTGTGGAAGGAATTCAACAGTGAGTAATTTTTCAATTTTAAGTATGTACATAGACATTAGATTTATAAGTGTTTCTCGCGTACTTTTAGAACTACAGTTGTTTTCGGTTAATTGAGCCCCGCTTTATTGAGTTTCCCGCTTAATTGTACTAAAAATCATGAAACGAAATCATTCCGTATAACCTCCTATGCAAAAGTACCCGTTTAATTGAGTTCCGCTTAATTGTGCCTCCCGTTTAATTGATTCATAAAATGAGACCGCGTTGCGAAAAACACAAACAAATGTTTCAGTTAATTGATTTCGCCTGCTGAATTTTTTTCTCCACAAACTTAAAACCATTTATGTGCAGGAAAAAAATTTTTGTCATGTTTCTGTTCACCATGTAAAAGGAACGATATTGAAAAAACAAATCATCGAAAGCCTCAACAAATCTAAAATTCAAATGTTGATGACTCATTTTTTTAATCATAGTTTTTACTTATGTATGTATAATGTTTTTTTATAACATTAATGTACACTCGCATGCACATATGTAATGTAATTATTTTAAATTTTTATCGTTTTTATATAGAATTTTGTAATTTTTGTTGCTTTTCAAATATTGTACGATGAACGTACCTGATTTTTGTTTTGTTTTAATAAACTAACACTATTTTTTAACTTAATAAATAAAAAAAATGAATTTCATTTTCTCTATACACGTGGATGTTTCGCTTTATTGCTCGTCTGGCTTAATTAAGTGATTTTCGTTTTAATTGCGTCGGCGAATCAATTAACCGAGTATCGCTCAATTGAGTTTCCCGTTTAATTGCACCAAAAATCGTGCATTTTTAGAGACTCAATTAAGCGGAAATAACTGTACTTTCATACACCAGTATTTGGAGCATCAATGAAATGAAATGATGATAATATTGATATTCTTTTTGAAGATTTTTCAGTTCCTATGTAAGTATTCCCTTTTATTGTATTGTATATTTAACAACATTTTTTTATATTTATATTAAAATTATTATACAATAAGTATAGTTTTATTCTATAAATGAAATCGGCACATCAGTTGCTGAGGTATGGCTTTGGAGTGAGGCTGAAAACACCAAAAAGGAATAAGCCAAGCAAACTGAAACTGAGTAAGTATAAAATAAATTAAATTTCACACCAAAAAGTAGTTCTGTAACAAAATATATTAATGTATTTTGAATATATAAAAATTAAAATATATAATCAAGGCTACATAAATGTATGCCTGCTTTGAAAAAAGGTAAGTGCTTTCACCTCTTAATTTGATTTTATGATATAAACAGTATTTCTTTACCACTTTTGGGTCGTAAAAGGTGTACAACAGTGCAACTGATCGATAGTCTAGAAAATAAAAAGCCCTTTTCAGGGCTAAAAATATTTTCAAAAAGAGATAAATAAAAAAACTAGTTTTGGGCTGCGAAAACTGTGACGTTGGTTTGCAAAACAAAAAGCCCTTTTCAGTTCTAAAAATATTTTCAAATAAAATTAAAACTTTTTTCTTTAAATGATGAATATTGTAATTCCTCCACTTCATTTAAAAATATTAGTTTTATTAATTTCTATTATTGATGAAAATTTAATTTTTAATATAAGTATATTTAGTTTTTTAATAAATCTTATTATAGAGCATGGCATTGAAGATGTTACTATATTATGTTATGTACTTCAGAGCAGTGAATATATGTATGTATATACATATATGTGTATATATTTTTCTTTAATATTTAAGTAAAATACTATAAGCGAACTTATTTTAAAGAACACTATAAAGCAGGAACCGTAATCATTATGAGCTTAATAATAAAAATTACACAATAAGGATTATATTATGCGTTTTAAGGATTTTCTTTAATGATAATGATTATTTTTGAGTAATAATATAAAAAATCAGCTATAATCATTATTTTTGAGCAAAAGAAATAAAACTCAAAAATAATCATTATTTTTGATTTTTATTTTTTTCGCTCAAAATAAAACTCACTTTCAATTTAAGACTTATTAAACATTAAAAAAATTTGGTCAGAACTAATAAAAGAAGAAAATATTAAGAAATGCTTGTTCATTTTGATATATATAAGTCGTAAATTGAGAGTGAGTTTTATTTTGAGCGAAAAAAATAAAAATCAGAAATAATGATTATTTTTGAGTTATATTTCTTTTGCTCAAAAATAATGATTATGGCTGATTTTTTATATTAATTCTCACAAATAATCATTACCATTGAAGAAAACTTTAAAAATCAAAAATTTAAAAATTATGACGGATAATGAAAGGTTGTGAAAAAATAATAATAATGGTATAATAAATGTTTTTTTATGTCTGTTGTAAGTGATTGATTTTCTGATTTAAAAAAACGAGCAGTAATCATTATTTACGGTCCCTGCTATAAAGTCATCATTTTAAAAAAAAATCTGTGATATACTTTCTTATTTCTAAAATTTTATCGTTATTGTTTAATTTAGAAATGTGTTTTATTTCAATAATCGTCTTTTGTAAACTAGTTTAATGTAAATTCTTAGATTAAAAATTAAGATATAAAAACATGCATGTACTATTCGTTAAAAAATAGCATTTGTTTGTTAGCAATAAAAAAGCAACAAAAATTGTGACACTTACTATATTTCATAAGAAAAAAGCGTGATTTTTATATTTTTATCCTTAATATATTTCGTGTTTATAATTGTATATTAGTTTAAAATTAATATTAAAAATTTATTAAATTTTTTACTCTAGTAAAGTGGCATTTAAAATGAAATGAACTTTCATAAGAAAATAACTATGTATATATTAAAAATATGTTTACATTTGTTAATTATTGCATTATAATTGTTTATAAATGCATTTACACTCAAAAACGTAATAATTTAAAATTGAGTTGTATGAAACCAATATACTATTAAATGAAAATAAATACAGTATATGTATAAATATTTTATATATTTTTGCTAATAAAGAATATCTCTATTTGAGATACAAATAAAATAAATTTATTGTTTGTATGTACTTTTAAAACTTTTTGCTTGGGATTGTTTTAATAACCAAAAAATTGTGATAAAGTTTGATTTAAACTGGTATTAGCCGTCAAAAGATATTTATCGTTTAGCTTCAGCACTATTATTGGTGATATCTACACTCAATTGTGAATGGGCTTTAACTGCTGAACCACTGTTGCTGCTACCTCCACTATAAAGACTCATATTACAATTTTGTTGGGCTGATCCAAGTTCGCAATCAAAATTTTTCACATAATACCGTACTACACAGGTTGGTTTTCGAGCAGCTATGTAAAGATTGTGTTCTTTTGTATGGATTTGCTACCATTATATGTATCTGTTGTTTGTGATGCTTTCGATGCTATATGTGACACAAAAATACCAAACTATCATCCCGATGATGCTTGACTATATGTATATATAAGCTATATAAACAGTAGTTAAAATTATTAATAATAATTTTATATAATGAAAAATATAAAAAACCTTACCTTGAGTTATATAAAAAATACAATTTAAAATAAACAACAGAAAACTAATTTTTTTTCTTAATTTTTGTACTTATTATATTTGAATATTTAAATATAAATTTTATGAGGCTTCTGCTGTTTTCAATGTTACAAAAAAATGAAACAAAATGCTGACATAAATTTTTGACAGTTTGGTCAGATTGAATTCGCCGTAACACTAACAAAATTCATGTTGTTTTTGGTAGCGTTTTATTGTTGTAGGGAATCATCTACCTTGTTTATTATACCATGGTCACGAACGTACGCAAAATAGAAGTCAACTTTGGCTGGCAGTAGTGAAATGTAAAATTCTGCGAAATGGAACGGAATATTTAAAAGCGATTAATTTATTTTTAAAGCATACTAATGTAGGTCTCTATCCAGTATTTTCACAATAAAATATCTCTACTGGTTTTTGTTTAATTGGCTTAAGTATCGGTCGCGAACGTACGGGTCGCGAATGTACGATATTTCCATATGTTTTTTTACTATTACCACCATGCATTTTCCCATAAATATCTTCAAATGTCATTAATAAAAACTTAACACTCAATTTATAGCGTATAGTAACACTCATAACAAGAAATGTACCAATTTATTTAATATGAAATAATGAAATTTTAACAATATTTCTGATATTTTTTTTTTTTTGAATTGGCTGTTAGAGCCATACTTTATTCAAATACCTAGTCACAGAAAATCGAATGAATTATTCTGATACCTGGAATATTCGGTACATCATTCCATTTTTCCAGAAAAGTGGGGGACATCTTACAAATTTTATCAGGTCCAATGTATATTATATTAATTCTAGTAATGTGGTGATGGGCACAGTTGTAAAAAGCCAAAGCATCAGTTAAAGTAATGTTTTCTGTTGTGGTTATTTGAAAAACCTTTCACTTTACAATCGCTCCAACGCCTACGTTGGCACTTTTTGCATGTGATGTTGCAAAGAAATGCCACTCAAGTGTTTTAAAAGCAAATTTAGCCATTAAGTCGGGTAAGCTCCAAAAAATAAATTTATTTTGGAATTGAGAGCTACTTCCGTCCGAGAAAATCAATATGTTTTGAAATTTGCCATGTTGATTTATAATTTCTTCAATAATCTTCGTTATAAAAAAGTACACATCGATTTTACATTTGTTCTATAACCTTTTTATTTTTTTTAATGCTAAGCATCGTTTTCGCATCCTCTCAGCAGATATTTCCCGTAAAATGTTTAGTTTTTGTGGATCGCTCTTGATTTTGTTTTTCATTTTGCGATTTATCACATGTCTTGCCCATCTACGAAAGTATATTATCGTGTAAAGAAAATAAATATATACATTGTTTATGAAAAAATTTACTTACGTTCGCGAACGTACGAAACTTTGCAAGTAAAAAAAAAGTTTATATAATTATAACACTGAAGTTTTTTTTTTCATGTACAAATTTGTGACACCAAACTTAATTCAAATATGTTTTGTCCGACCCCTGTGGACGTTTGATGCAAAGCAATTACAATAAAATGATGTTTTCGGTCGCGAACGTACGAATAAAACTTAGATAAGATACAATTTAAAAATTAACCGTTAATCGAACTTTTTTTGTTCTCCATACACATTTTCCTTATTAATTAATTTGAAAAGAGAGGTTTTGGATAAAGAGTGCAAACATAACATATTTTTTGCATGTAAAATAATTAAATATAAAAATGTCTTTAGAAGTAGCTTAAAAAGAAAATAAAATATTTTCCAATTTCCGGCCCAATTTCCTCAAGTAAATACCTGAGATATGCTATGAAATCATTCTATTATAAAAGTATAGACCCTTTTTTATAATTATTAACAATAAAAGGTGATTATTGTCAACATATTATTTTTCAAACTTGGTTGACCTTTCTGTGGAAATGCCCATATTTAAATATATACCAAACGAAAATTTTTTGAAAATTACACAGAAGATAGGTAACTTTTATTTTCCCCATTTACATATATTTACACATTTCTGTATACGTATGTATATAATTTCTTATATATATGTATTACCTATATATATCGAACTACGGGAAGAAAGTATTATTTTTATATATGAAGTTTTCGGAAATTCAGAAAAATTATATAATTGTTCGACCTGTTTCCAAATTATCCAAAAAATAATAAGCAAATACTTTTTTCAAGCTCAAGGTCAAGTTTATTTTTAATTTAATAATCAATATTTTAATTTAATAATCAATATTAGAAATCCTGAAGATGATATCCGAAGGATATCGAAATATTGATTATTAAATTAAAAATAAACTTGACCTTGAGCTTGAAAAAAGTATTTGCTTATTAGTTTTCGGAAATTTTTAAAAATTTTGATAAATGTCTACATATTTGAGTGTAGTTAAAGAATTGGTAGATAATTTTAATACTGTCAAGAAGCGTGTTTTGCAAAGTCGACCTTTGTCAAAAGATTTGACGAAAATAAATGAATATATAACACTTTTAATAGAACATTACAATTCGATTTTAGATTATACAGAGGAGAATTTAGGTAATTTTTCACCACTTGAAGAAAATCATATCTTTTCGAGAATTGAAAATTGTAGAAAAACATTAGTAGAGTGCTTTAGGAAATTAAATTGCGATGTAGAGGTTCCAAGGGACGTGAACTTATTGATACGTGTTGATAGGGGTATTTTAATGCAAAATAACTCTGATATTGATAGCAATAATTCTATTGAAGTAGATTACACGATGGCATCGAAAGAGGCAAAGAAATCTTACATATCTATGTGTGCTTCCATAATAAAGGAAAACTACGATGGAAACCCACTCACCTTGGATTCGTTTATCGACAAAGTGGATTTAATTGAAGACCTAACAGATCCCGAATTAAATTCAACCTTCTTACATTTTATTAAATCCAAACTAGAAGCCGAGGCCAGAGAAGCATTACCTGATGGCATATCATGCATTAATGACATAAAAACTGCTTTGAGAAACAGCATCAAACCTGACAGCTCCAAAGTAATATCGGGTAGAAGAGCAGCGCTAAATGTGAGAAATAACAATTTTGTTGATTTTGCTAAGCAAGCCGAAGAATTAGCTGACTCTTTAAAACGATCACTAGTCATTGAGGGTATTACAAAGAGCAAAGCACATGAGATGGCTATTGAATATACTGGTAATATGTGTAGGATGAATACAAGGTCTAATTTAGTAAAGTCAATTTTGGCATCATCAGTATTCTCAGATCCCAAAGAGGTTATTGCAAAATTAGTGGTCGAACAAACAAACGAGAATAAGGAGCATCAAGTTTTGGCAGTACGGACACAGAACAAATATAGGAATACGACACATTCAGGGAACCAATCCATACGTTACCACAATAACTTTTTTCGGTCAAATGCAGGTAGGGGAAGTTATCATAATGGAAATTATCGGACAGTTGGCAATAATTTTAATGGAAATTATCGGACAGTTGGCAATAATTTTACGAACAACAGGAACTCACGGAATGATTACCGTGCGAACAGAAATTCAGGTGGAAATTCCGATAACAATTTTTCTCGAAGGGCCAGGAATCAAAGTGCTACAGTTAGGTTTTTAAACGCGGAAGCCCCTCAACAATCACTGTTGAGGGAGGAACACGATCAATAACACAGGAAAAATCGGTATATAGCTTCAATCTTAATTATGCCGATTTCATAAAACTTAACTGCATAGATACAACACATTCATGTACATTTCTTGTAGATACTCAGGCAGATATTTCGCTTGTGAAAATTTCTAGTCTAGATTCCAGCATTATTTTAAATGATAAAGAAATTATCAGCATCATCGGTATAACATCAAATACTATAAATACTCTAGGTACTATTTGTACTAGTTTAGTTGTATCAAATTATTTCATTCGACAAGTTTTTCACGTAGTCAATGATGACTTTAATATACCATCAGATGGGATTTTGGGAAAAGATTTCCTAAAAGATAACAAATGTACAATAAATTATGAGGATATGACTTTAACTGTTGCGACACATGACACACTGTTGCAAATACCAATTTTGCACGGAACCAGTAATTTCACATGTATTGTACCACCAAGGTGTGAGGTTTATAGAATCTTCAGTTTATTTAATATTAAAGAACCTATGTACGTAGACTCTCAGGAAATTTCAAAAGGCGTTTTTATAGGAAAAGGTATTATCGATTCTCGCAAACCAGTCGTACGTATAATTAACACTACAGATAAAGTTGTATGCATCCCGAATGATAAGATTAGAATGGAAAGCCTGCGAAATTTTTTTGTATATAGAATTAACGAAAATAATATAGACGATAGGAGAATAGAGGAATTGAAGGCCATACTCCATGAGCAAATGCCGGCTCATATTGAAGATGAATTAATGAAGTTATGCGAACTATATGTAGACATTTTTGCTTTAAAAACTGACAAAATGACAGTGAACAATTTTTATGAGCAGAAACTAAGATTAGTCGATCCTTCACCAGTTTATATCAAGAATTATAGATTACCACATACTCAAAAGGAGCAAATAAATAAACAGGTTCATAATTTGTTGGAGAATGATTTGATAGAACCAAGCAGTTCAAATTATAATAGCCCATTAATATTAGTACCTAAAAAGAGTTCTGATGGTAATAGATCTTATAGGATGTGTGTCGACTACAGGGCTGTAAATAGGAAATTAATTGCCGATAAATTCCCTTTACCAAGAATCGATCATATATTAGATAATTTAGGTCGGGCGAAACACTTTTCTATTATTGATTTGTTTTTGTTACCGCATTTAGCACCGATAAAGTTTCATTTCGGTTGAAGGTATTACCATTCGGGCTGAATGTTGCACCGAATTCATTTTCTCGGATGATGTCACTTGCTTTTTCTGGTTTGCCACCCAATAAGGCTTTTTTATATGTGGATGACATCATTATTGTCGGGTGTAGTAAACAACATCATTTGAACAACTTGAAGGACGTCTTTGATATTTTACGTAAACATAATTTAAAGGTAAACCCATATAAATGCGATTTTTTCAGAAGTGAGGTAAATTTTCTAGGATATAAATGTACGTCAACTGGTATTTTACCAGATGAATCTAAGATCAGTGTAATTAAAAATTACACGATACCATCTGATAAGGATGCAGTGAGACGTTTTGTCGCCTTCGCTAACTATTATAGACGATTTATACCTAATTTTGCTGTTATAGCAGCACCTTTAAATTATATGATTAGAAAGAATGTCATTTTCAATTGGAATGAAGAATGTCAACGTGCCTTTGATAAACTTAAATTAGCCCTAATGTCACCTAAAATTCTACAGTACCCTGATTTCAAAAAACCATTTTTAATAACAGTAGACGCTTCTAAACTTGGTTGTGGAGCAATTCTAAGCCAAAACTTTAACGGTAATGATTTACCAATATACTTCGCTTCGAAATCATTTAACGAAGCCGAACGGAAGAAGCCAATAATAGAACTTGAATTATTAGCAATACATTTCGCGATAACCCAGTTTCGTCCATATGTCTACGGTACTAACTTTACGGTACGTTCAGATCATAGACCATTAGTTTATCTTTTCAATATAAAAGACCCATCGTCCAAGCTTACTCGTATACGGTTGGACCTATCAGAATACAATTTTACTGTCGAATATATTAAGGGAAAGGACAACGTTGGTGCAGACGCACTGTCCAGAGTTTCAATCGGTGAGTTAAAGAACAGTAGTAATCAGATTCTAAAAGTAACAACACGTGCAATGTCGAAGGGAATGAGTAATGAGGGATATATTACGGATAAACCTTCGAAAACTAGTAATAATTTTAATTTGAAAATTTACGACAAATTTGATCATAACTTTAATAAGAATTTAGCAAGGATAAAAACAGAGATAATCAACATCAATAAGGATAATATAAGATTTCGAATAAATGTATATAAGAAACGTAGAAAACTGCTGTCTGTTGAATTTGAGTTAGTTAACGAAATACTTAGTTTAGATTGCGTGCTTTCGAGGTTACAGGATGAGACCAACAAACTCAATATTTCAAGTGCAGAGTGGCCCAAAAACGGTTCATTATTTAAAGTCTTTACAGTTCAAGATTTAAAAGTCCATGGCATAAAAACGTTGAAGTCTTTAGAAATTATCCTCACCGAACCAATACAGACAATAACTGATGAAAATGAAAAACGGAAACTAATGCAAATATACCACAACGATCCACTTTTAGGCGGTCATTGTGTCAGGAATTGTGAAAAATGTAAGCTTAACAAAGTTAAACCATCTACCTTAGAAGAACTTGTAATTACGCCAACGCCTACGAAAGCGTTCGATATTATTGTTTTAGATACAATTGGACCATTACCTCTATCTAACTATGGAAATAGATATGCTCTAACTATGATGTGTGATTTATCAAAATATTTAGTTACTGTTGCCTTACCAGACAAGTCAGCTCGAACAATAGCTCGTGCAATTTTTGAAAAATTCATATTGATATACGGTAGAATGAATACGATAAAATCCGATCAGGGAACAGAATTTAAGAATGAAGTTTTGTCGGAATTATGTAAAGTTTTAAAGATTAATATAAATTTTTCAACAAGTTACCACCACCAGACTATTGGCACAGTCGAACGTAATCATCGCGTTTTTAATGAATTCATACGAGCATATCTCGATGAAAATATGTCAGATTGGGATACTTACCTGGGATATTTTACATTTTATCATAATACCTCATCAAACACGGTTTTCGACAATAAATTTACCCCATTTGAACTTGTTTTCGGGAAGAGGGCAACTATGCCGGATCAAACGAATGAAAAATTGGATCCTATTTATAATATTGAGAATTATTGTAGGGAAATTAAATATAGGTTGCAGAAGACAAACATTCTTGCTAGACAATTAATTGATAAACATAAGGAGAGAAATAAGAATTACTACGATAGATTTGCAAGACCATTACCGATTCAACCTAATGATACTGTATTTCTGAAAAGGGAACCCTATGATAAACACAGTAACATTTATGAAGGCCCTTATATTGTTAAGAAAGTTGGCAATCCCAACGTAACAATATACAATAAATTGACGAGAAAGAGTAAACTTGTTCATAAAAATAGAATTGTTAGATCATGAGATAAAATAAAATCATAGTAAACGGATTTATAGCTATCATATGAAATACTAATAGACAAAGTTTGAGAAGAAAAGAGTATTTAAAAAGACAAGAAATTATATATACACGTATGTTTGCAGTTTATGTGGGAAAGTTTAAGAGTATCTTTCTGAAAATATGTAATATAATGTCATTATTACAGTTTAGATTAACTAAAATCAAAATATTATAAAATGTAAAATATCTAATGCAATTCATTTCCGTGCATATACAAAAAAAAGAGAAAAAAAAAACTATACTATACCATACTATACTATACTACGAGTATATTACTATTGTAACAATAATAATAATATTGTAAATATTACAATATAAATATTAAAGAAAGATATTATTATTAAGTATTATATTATAAGTAAAATATTATATCATAATAGAGATACAAAAAAAAAAAAAAAAAGAAAAAATTTAAAATCAAACAGCCTGATCAACTGTTTGATTCTAAATTTTCTTTATAAAGAGGGAGGTGTAGTGCCATCCCTGTTACTACTATTAAGTACAACTCATACTGATTTACATTTTATATTAGTGTACTAAATATATTAAGTGTACTAATTGTTAAAGTTATTTGGAGATAATAAAAGAGAAGACATTCTTGTTCTAACCGTAATATCGAGTAGTCGTGTTTTGTTTAATAATGCAATATTTGCATTATAGCCTCCTATAAAGCACAAACAAACAGGCAGACAGACATTCATTTTTATATATGTATATAGATTTAGGGCAGGTTAATTATAATTTAATGTAAAATGGGTCGAAAAAAGGGAATTTAGTAATAAAAAAATTTATGGCTACCTTTTCTGTAGATAAAAAGTTTATCAAACTCTAGTTAAATACATATCTGTGGACATTTGACAAAACGTCTTCTATCTAAATCAAGAACTTTTCAGTAGAGCAAAAAAACAGTTAAAAAGGCTACTAGAAGTTATTTCTTAGAAAATTAAAGAAATTTTGAACTTGGATATTATACACAAATACTTACTGAACATTATTCTTTCAATCTAGAAGCAATAGTTTTCTTTAAAACGACAAAAAATTAATTTAAGACTTTTTGTTAAATAGATTTTAAATAAAAAAATTAGCTTCCACCATACAAGTCGTTTTGTCAAAATTTTTTTGATTAAATTTGAAAATTATTCTACTCGCTTAAGTCAAGACAAGTTGTTTTGTTAAAATGGAATATGAAAAAAAAGGATGAAAGAAGTTGATCTGGAAAATATATTTCGGTTTTATTAAAAAAAAAAATACTTCTATTTTTCTCTTCAATATGCAAATAATTAAAAAATAATAACAAAAATTAAATAAAATTTTTTATAGACATTCAATTTTTCAAATTATTCTTAATTCTCTGAAAAAAGTCGTTTTGTCAAATTGAAATTGGCGGAAAGTCTGAAAGAGGTCGATTAGCCAACTGCATATCGTGCGTTCCAAAGGTCGTAGAAATACGGGGATTAGAGCGAAAGAAGGACAAGGAAATTATATATTTACTATAAAAATCTTGAGAAATTGTCTTATTTCGAGAGTAGACGTTTTTTCAAAATTCCACAGATATTACAAAAAAAGTATTTTGTATAGCAAACATTGTTAGTGGAATAAGTAAGTATCTGAATTTGAAAAAACCTGAGCGGTGAAGTGGGTGTGGTTCATAGTTATATGGCGACTTTAACAGTATTAATACCAAATAAAAAAAAAATCCGTTGGAAAGTACAAATTTGTACAGAGAACAAAAAGTTTAAAACTTTCAAACAAAAATTGGCGTGAAAAGGGGCGTGGCGTAAGAAATGTTTATTTCTACCTCACCTAGAGTATAATGTGTATACAATTTAAAGTAAATCTGTTAAAAACTATATGGAAGCAATTACATAATTTTAAAAAACTGGGCATGGTGAAAAAAAGTACCCTATTAATCATGCCAGAGTACCAGTTAAATCCTGCGAAAATTTCAGTAAGATCGGTCCAAAGGTTTGGTCTTCTATAAGGAACAAACAAACAAACACACATTCCATTTTATATATATAGATATAATTCTATATAAATATTACATTAATTCTTGTTTAAATTGCGTTGCCTTTTTTATTTCATCGCTTAACTCTTTGTCTACAAACTTAATACACGTACTTATATTTCGTTCCACAAAATTAATTAATTTTGAGCAATATTAATCTTCAGGTTCTTTTGGTTTCGACAACTGATCCAACGAAATACTTGTAGATTTTAATAATTTGTCAACGTCTTCATTTAAAATTTCCTTAGTTTGCAATAATCTTTTTGCTAGAAGTGGACCTTCTGATTTAGAAATTGAGTTTTTACCTGTAATATGTGTAAATGTCTCCGCGAAAGCATTTTTCTTTCTGATTCCAATATTTTTAATTATAACTAACACAGGATAAGTTGTAATTTCCTTTTTTAACAACCATAAAATCCTTAAGGAAATGTAAATTGTCAAAATAATATGCAATTAGAGTGTAAATTTCATCAGCACCTACACCACTTTTAGTGTTATATATTATATTGCGAACGGAAATAGTTTAATTTTGTTTAAAGGAAAAAAATTAATAAATTGCTGCATAAATAAAAGACCATGCATGCCTTTATTTCTGCCAAAGTAATGTCTGCAATACTATATGACATTTTTTCCGTAATTATTCCCAATACATAATTACGTGCATGCTTATTGTGGTATTAAGGAAACCTTGCTATTGTAAAGAACCCCTTGCTGTTCCCAAATTGATGTAAGTTTTAGTACAACATCTTTTGACCAATCCATTTTTATTGTAGCGTATGATTGTATGATTCCATGATATATAAATTTAAATATTTTCACATGAACAATGTGTTTGTCTTTTCTTCATTTTGGAAATTCAAACAGCTACATAAACTCACAAACAATTCTGATTGAGTAAAAAAACATCCTGTTTTTCTAAAAAAAATCAGCCCTGATCAAATAAAACCAATCAAATTTGAAATCACATGTGATTTTGAAATCACTAAAATGGTAGGTAGGTCAAATGGCCTGTTAATCGAAAACGTGATCAACTACAATTAGCACAAGGGGCCGTTTTTAAACCATTGCAGGACCAAACTGTATTCACACATAATAGGAAAAGAGCTACAGCCAACAAGAGCTGCCTATAAAGTGGAGTAAAGCAAGGGAGTCTAGGTTTGCACATTGCGCCAAGCTATCAAAAACAGGCTCCCCTAAAAATGTCAATCGTTTGGCTGGCAGACCTGAGCAATCACAAAGGAAATGAACTACAGTCTCACTAGGAGCTACGAACTAGCGATGCCAATCCCGATCCCGAAAAATCCCGGGATTAGCCAAATCCCGAATCCCGAGATTTTTATTTCGGGATCCCGAAAATAAATATATGCAAAATTTTTAGTTTTATACTTTTTATAAAAGGTGAACTAAATAAGTTTATTTTGAAATTTCATGGCAAAGAACATTTACAAAATCTTTTTGAAAACTATAGATTCGATTCGCCCTTAGATAATGACATAATACTCATATCTATTCCTAAAAAAAAATTGATTAAAGTGATAGAAAAATGCAAAAGGTTCTAATGATGAAATGGAGACATATATTGATAACGAAATAAAAGTGTTTATTTTAGGTTAAGATAGAGAGAAGTATTTCGAAACAGATTGTTGACAATTCTTTCAACATTGTTGATTTTGAATGTTGATTTTCTTTTGTGGCATATATTGGCAATAAAATCCAAGCCTTTCAGATGACATACTGGATGCATTAATTTGTCTCAAAAGTTTTTAAGAGAAGACAAAATGTAATAAATCGAAAACTGAAAAAGAAGACTAAATATTATATAGATAATATAGAGGCAAGACAAAATAGGCAAATACTATAGATATTTTCTTTAAAGCTTTAAAAATGTATACGCATGAACATACATCCATATCGTAATTGATCAACAATAAGGGAATTAACTAAAAATATTTTAAATTTTACTTTTTCCAAGAAATCAAATAACGTCATCGATGTGAAAAGTTCAATATTTTCCGATTACTCTTTCATCTTTGAAACCACATTAAAGACCATTTCTGTGACAAAGTATTGACTACCCTTTTATTAACAAGACGGTAGTATTTTACGTTAAAACAATAGTTGAAATAGAAATGTATCGTATATTTTTTTTTTAAAGGTATTATTCTGATATAAGCCTTTATTCAAGTTAAAAAATAATCAAATTTCTTTATTTCAATTTGGTTGCAATTTCAGTTTTGTTAATAAAATAACAAAAAATTTTTTAAATATTTCAGATAGAGTACAAACTCGATTACTGCAACTAATAGAAAATCGGGCAGTAGCGATAACCGCGGTAGTTGCGTTAACCGAGTCATAAATTTTAACCTTGTGCAAACCAGATTCGTTGGTGCAGGCTAAAAATGTAATGCGTTCCTTGCTTACTTTTCGAATACCATGACGTTTTTTAAAATTTGATCACCATCCGTTGCTTGCTAGCTTTTGACTTTAAGATTTCAGACGAAATAGGCAAATTTAATTCTCTTTGTTTTAAAAACCATTTACAGAGAGCTTTTTCCATTACTGGATACTCACAGACTCTAATTACTATACGCTTTCCTGGGCCGGATTGAGCACTTGTAACAAATTTAATTAATTTTGATTTATTTTGCTTAATTCTGGTTATTGTTGATTTATGCACATTGTATTCCTGGCATAATGCTTTGACCAATATATTTTTTTTTTTAAGTTTATTCAAAATTTCACTCTTTTGTTGAAGGGTTAATTTACTGCACTTTGTCACCTTCACCATTTTTCTGCGTTTTTAATACTGTGACTGATCGCGAAAATCTTTTTACCAAACTGATAAAAAACATCAGACACGTGCTGCTTGTCTGTTTTTATGAAAACTGTTCCAAGAAATAACTGTAAAATAATGCAAAAACTATCCAGAGGACAAAAAAAAATAGAGTTCAAATTGAGGCAAATTTTTTAAAAAGTTGCGTTGACTGAGTCTACAATGCATTTGATTCAGGTGTTGCGTTAATCGAGTTGTTGCGCATAACGAGAGTTGCAGTAATCGAGTTCGCACTGTATATCATTTACTCGAAAAATTGGTTGTTTTTACAATAATTTCAAAACATTAAAGGACAAATTTCTATGCAATACTTGTCAAATAAACCCTCAATAAACCTAAAATATATATATAGGTTTTTAAGAATATACACAATATTTTTAGTTTTTGCATTCTCGGCATAAATGTAAGTACAAAAGAGTTGGCTTGGTCCATGTGAGAAAACTGGATACTCTAAATTCATTCCACGAATTCCTAACGATTGTCCTTGCGCAATAGCAATAGCAAACGCTAGGCGTACAGGGAACTCAAGTCGTTTAAATTCAATTGATTTATCGTGCGCACCGTCCGTAGACATATCACACGCCGCCCATGTCCGGGCGGTGGTTGAATTACAGACGTCCAACCAACGCCACCCAAAGCCGGTACCCTCTAATTTCGGACATCACAATGTAACGTAGGTCAGAAGAGAGCCCATGGACATTAAGTTAACAATTACGCCACTACCATTTCCTGGATAGTAGCAACCCCTCTTGTTTAGGAGGTTTAAACTACTACCCAGCATACCAAGCCACTACGTGTACCTCCGAGGACCTCACCATCCATCAGGCCGCCTTACTCACTCCCCGAATGACAAGGGAGCACAGCAAGTCGGGGCTTTCCTGATGCCCGTAGTACCAGATTAAGGCATCTCTGGTAAGTCCTTGAGAACGCCAGAAGAATGCCAGCCACGTACACTTACATCGACAAGGCCAAACACCACCAGGAACAAACTATCGCCACCGTTGCGACAGCCCCCTGGACTGATGTCAGCCGAGTCTCCGATAGCATACGCAGCGTATATGCACCACCAACATATACTCTACCTATAGCAAGTGCCAGGACACTTAGAGCTAGGTTGAACTCCATATTCCCCGGGGAAAACTGGTCACTGATGGAGGAATTCACCAGCAACCTTTTTTGTATCCCCGGGGGGGATTCAAATGATATATCAGATGGCATCATTGGAATGCGTGGAATAAATACATCTTCGCCTTAAAATTTGCCAGTTGAAATAGCACCTTCAATTACCTAAGCCATTAATCTTTTCACAGCAAGTCTTGTACCATTACACAAACGGGTTTGGTTAATATTGCGAAGCATTATCATAGTAACTCCAACTTTTATTTGGAGATTGTGTGGTGGCTATCCTGGTAATTCTAATGAATTTAAGAACTCTGTTGGGTAATTGACAACGTCTTCTTCATTGATTACTGTATCCACAGACTTATAAGAAACCAATTCGCCAGGAATCTTAGATTGTATAGATATATTTAGCTCATTAACGGCATTGTTCTTAGCAGCTAAAATTGCTCTGTCGCTTAACCAAGCATGACATTTATATTGTTGTTCTATATTACAGAAAACATTTTGAATTAATTCCTCTTTTGTCTGTACAGAGTGGCAAAAATCGTTTGGCAATGTAATTAATCCACATTCACCAATAGGCATCGCACCGTTCCCAATTTATAACAACTGCTTAGAAAATCTATCAGCATATGGTTCATTATGCAATTGTACACGAACATTGGTAGTGAGCTTCAATGATTTAACAAATTTCCATAAATATGAAGACTTCAAGCAGGCATTTATTTTATCAGCAGGTGTCGATCTAGGAATGATTGGTAATGTCTGTCTGAAATCACCTGACAATAAAATCAGTTCTCCACCAAATAACTCTAAACTATTTCGAATATCCTTCATTGTTCTTTCCAAAGCTTCAAATTGTAGTAATTTTGCTGTTCCAGATGTTTTCGAAATGTTGCACGTTGGAGTTTCATTAGTCTATATCAACACTCGGCGAGAAGAGTTGGGCAATTCTTCAACAATTCTCTTTTAAACTTGCCTTCGTGTCCACACTCGAAGAGTTTAGTTGCCCAACTTTTTGTTGTTGTTCAGCAATTTTTGTGTTTTCTTTTGCTTGTTTTTCTTACAATTTGACATTTATGCCGTGTTGCCGCAGAAATACTTACAAATTACACAAAATTTTATAGATTGCCTGAAATATATTTCATACATAGAATATAATGCTTTTTATTTTTGTATATCATTTTAATATATGAATAAATATTAGTGTATTTATAAATTTCCCTGTAGGAGACAAAACCTTAAAGTTATTACTAGAGCTATTGGAACAGCCCAAAACAATATTATAGTATTTATAGTTGAATACTAGTGCTAATGAGAACTAGTACTGGAAATAGTTCGGGAGCACCGCTTAAATTTTGAAGAAGTTTAGAGGATAAGACATATTTTATATTTTTATAATTTATCCTAAAATTAAGGTATGTTACATATAAAATAAGCTGCAAATAATGAAAATCAGTTGATATAAACAAAATATTTTCTTTTAATGTAATGCTACACAATTAAATTTTCTATTAATGAAAAATAATAATGTTTCTCTTCCCTTCTCTTATAATGATAGCATATTTTAACCAAATACCTTTTCAGATACAAAATGAATGTCTTTTAACAGTTTGATTATGTATTCACGTATTATGTGTCGATTAGACATTCAGCAGTTTAACAGTCATATACAAAATAACAAAGTAAATTTGCAGTCTTTATTTTCCATTAGAATTTTGAATTAAAATCTATTTTAATTTTTTTGCATACGTGCAGAAGAATTTACATTTCACTATGATTCTTAATATTTAAAAAAGCATATTGTCCCCACTGAAAGACAATTTACTTATAGTTTAATAATATCCTAAAATGTTTGCTTTAGCTCACCAGGGGACATATTTTAAAATTGGTATAAATTTTGATAGTCAGCTTGAAAATATTTAAATGTTTTACTATTAATGCGTAAAGAATTTTTTTGTTTTTTTTTTATTATTATTCATTCCTTTATATTATTAGCATATCAAATTTTGATTGCCTCAGCATCACATAGTCATTATTGAGGCGAGCCGGTAAAATATTTACAGCTTTGAATTACACATGTACAATATATAATTGGGTTATTCAAACGGGGTCCTATCAAGTCATATTGTCATAATACCATACAATCTTAAAATAGTTTAAAAAATTTGTTGTTGGTCTTTGAATAAAAAAGTCATAAAACAATAATACTTTTCAACCTATGTTTACCATTTTGTCATAAATTGAAAAATGAAAAATAACAAAATAATAAAATTTAAAATAATATCCTAAACTATGACGGGTTGTTTACAGCAATCATATTTTTTCGTTTTATGATATATGACTTTAAAACGAGCATTTGAATACCCCAAATATTTTATTTTAAGATATTTAATTTTATATATTTATATAATTTACAAAGAAAGGAAATAAATAAAAGTAGTAAAAAATAGTAATATGTATATACACACAAAATTTAATTACTAATTTATAAGATATTGTATACGATTGCTGTAAATCATATGAAAAGAGTTTCTAAGTCTTGAAGCAAATATTCCTTTATCATTTTCTTGAAAATTTAAATTTTTTTTATATTTTTAATATCTTGAGGGAGATTATTAAATTTCATACTATCCATATATTGAACGCGTTGCTTCGTAGTTTCTAACCGACACCTTGCTATCATAAGATTCATATTGTTTCTGGTATTGAATAATCTTTGATTTCTATGAAATGAAATTGTATGGTGACCAATATTATGGGCTGCTTAAAGACATTAAGAATTGAATTAATTTATTATAAATAATTTAATTGAAATAATGATGAGACTAAGTTATATAAAAAATTTATGATCTCAAAATATATAAAGAAAAAGTGTTCTCTTCCATTTTTGTGTAATTACACATAAACTGGCAACGCTGCACTTATTAAAAAGAAAAAACATAAGAAAAACGAACGCTGCGATTGTACGAAAAAGACGTGTACACCAAAAAGCGAAAAAAAAATGAAAGGAAACGTCAAATAATCAACTACAAAGAAAAAAACGAATGAGGGAATATAAAGAATCGCCGAGAACGGGCAAGTATTTTTCTTCTTTTGTTCCCCACACCGTAATCGTCCACAAACTTCAAAAGTTGCCGACTCGCCTCGCCGAGTGTGGACATACACTTAATTGGTAATTCAGCGGCAATTTTAAAGCAGAGTGTGCTGTCCGATCACCATCCAACAAAGTAGCTGGAATTCCGGAAGATGCCAATGCCAATGCAATTTTATTTTGCGAGCGTATCGTTGCCAATAGCAATGAAATTAAAAACGTTTTTCCAGTGCCTCCAGATGCATCTAGGAAATAAAATCCATCGGCTTCACTATAAACCACTTGCATAATTGTTTCGTAAACTCTTTTTTGCTCAGCATTTAATAAGGGATGATTCGTTTGAACAAAAGAATTCAACTCGTTATGGTCGTACTGCTGTGCTCGTTGCAGATCTAACTCAAAAATGTTTTGAATATTACGATATGATGATGTGATTCACAATTGTGCTATAGTTTTATTAACTATCGACAAACATAATTCTTCAATGCAAAGAAATGCTTCATTGTAAATATCCGGTGTAAAATCCATTACAGGACTGCGATTTACTTCACGTATTCGAAACAGAATATCTTCGGATAATTTTTAAATTTTTCCCACAATTCAGATGGTTTTGATGGGAAACAGGTAGACAAAATAATCGCAAACAAAGATCGAATTTGATAGGGGTGACCGACAACTGCTGCATCTGTAAGTGTTTGTTCACAATGAATATCATTTTCCAGCAAATGTAAGTGTTGGCATACTTGTCGATACGTCTCACACAATATTCCAATAACTGCTCTTAACTGTTGAAAAGATGTTGGCTCTCGAACGTTTATTAATAACAATCGCAAATAAAAACACTTTGCATTGTTTGGGTGAACAATATCAATACGTCCAAAAGCATTACTTGAATACAAATTTTGATGTCCGTCAATACGATTTCCACGTTTACGACGGCCGAACTCCTTCTTTGATACATTCCATGTAAAATACTTTGGCACTTCTGCATAGAATAACGTTTTGGCGAATTCATCATTTTCACAAAATTTAAAAATTGCTGTTAAAGTTGCATGTGGTAGAGATACAGCTCTTTTTTGCAGCATTTTGGTCTGTAAAATACACGCGTTGCCCATTTTCAACATGAACAGCTAAATGCACAATAGTGGGATATCTTTCATGAATTTTAAATGAAAAAATATGCCAAATCATTTCACAACTACTAATATAACGTCCCATTTGATACTGATGTATTTCATCGTTGTTGTGTTGATTAGCAACTCCGAAGATGGCAATATCACTGCCTTTATTTACGTATTTGCAAATGTACTTGATGGACTTAATGGAATTGCAGTATTCTACATTAATGCGAGCTTTGAATACTTTGGACAGTAATGGAGAATACGGCACGATCCAACGATTATTGACTTCAAAGTTCTTAATGGTAACAAATCTACTGTTATCTTCCATTAATCGACGACGATATAGCGGGTAACCATCATTTCCTGTAACTGTGTCAGAAACCAAAGCTCTTGGATAACGTTTGCTACATTTTCCATCAACCATACATGGGGAATTAATATTGAATTCTTCACATGGTCCGTGTATCATATTTTGAACAACAACATCGTACAATTCAGGATCACTTGCTAGGTTCCGAATTTCTGCAAATATTATGTTGGCAAACCACGCTTTTGCCACTCTACAGAATACAGTCAGTATTTTGTTTCACCAAACACGTTTGATTTTATGATGAAATTCATAAGTGCTCTTAACTTTAACCTAAAAACTCGTGAGGTGACATCGTGCCGATCGGTTGAACTTTGACTTTTTGAATTTATTTAAAGGAACATGCACTGACCAGTAGCGGGATTGATCATTCTAA
Organism: Metopia argyrocephala; assembly: GCA_963576795.1. Classification (NCBI taxonomy): domain Eukaryota; kingdom Metazoa; phylum Arthropoda; class Insecta; order Diptera; family Sarcophagidae; genus Metopia; species Metopia argyrocephala. The sequence goes on along the minus strand of OY756209.1, from coordinate 89,355,898 downwards.
TGCTTATATGGTATCCGGTATGCTAATTTGAAATCCGGAGTTATAGGCTTGAATTTTTGCCAAGAAGTGATTGAAGATAGGTGTATCCTCACTTACCAAAGTATGCAAAGGCTCCGGTGGTGGGTTAAGTTCTTGTAATTTTACTTGTCCGTTTAAACAACATAGTCCTGCCAACTCGTTTTTAAACTTAAATGTCATGCAATGACTGCAGACATCATTCATTATTCCAATTGAAACTTTTCCATGCGTGTAATAGTCAAAGTTTGCATTATCAATTTGCACACAACTTTTATTCAATCAAACTCTGAACACGATCAGTAACAGTTTTAATTCAATATTTTTAACAGCTTTCAGTTTTTTTACGAAATATGTAAGAATGCTAACAAAGGTCACTTAAATGAAAATTTGTATGCAGATCGTACATATAAAGACACTTCCTACCATCATGCATTTGATGGTAATACACACGGTTTTATTATTAGTACTAATAATTAAGTCCATACTAAATGAAACCTTTTTACCTTCTACACACTGAACTTTATTATTCTTCACTAATAGTGAAGCCACACACCAACTGAAAGCTTTATACATATCGTCATATTAAATGCAAACGGAGAAGCAAAAAACCTTAAAATCAAAAATTTTGTAAATCATAATTTTCAGTATCGTAATACATATAAGGATTAGCATCCCTATAATTCTTTAACTTTAATTTGATCAACAGCATGGTGTGAACAACATTGCGACATGGTGTAAAAAGTCATGACTCAGTCATGCAACTCTAGTGTGAACACCATTGCAACATTGTGTGAACAGTCATGAAACTCTTATGAACACCATTGCAACATAGTGTGAACAGTCATTGTGTGAACCCCGTATTTTAAAATTACACACATACGTTATTTTTTTTTTTCTGGAATATTTTCGAAATTTTTTTGCTATTCTTATTTGGCTAGAGACCATCCAGAATTGGTACGAATCATCGAGATCGGTCCAGGCGTTCTTGAGTTATAAGCGTAGTAACTAACGATGATGAATACGGGCATTATTAGCCTGTAAATACAGTATGCCACAAAACTAAAGCAAGGATTCCTTCATAATTGCAAATTATACCCGATTTCAATTTCGATCGAAATCGTTTTTCATCACATAACGTAACGATCCATTTCATAGAATTAATAGTTGATTGGACCGTTCTCTTTACAGTAACAAAAATATTGATGTTGTTATTTAATTGTTGTTATTTTATTGTTTTTGTTTGTGTTTTTTTGTTGTAGGGAATAATCTACCCAGCGGGAAATGGTAATCAATGAGAATCGAGAAGGTAATACAAGGAATGTATAATCTATTGATTACGGAAAGCATTACGATTAACACAGATCATGTCCTACGAAAGTAATAAATTCTTTTACTGTCTCCCCGTAATAAGAACTATAATTCATTATTGATAATGCATAAAGTTATTATTTATTATTAATTTGAAGGAATAAATACTATGATGCATTATCTGTAATACATTATATTATTAATGTATTTATAATATGTTGTGTATTGAATTATTGAAAAGGATTAGTCGAGAAGAAAAAAAAGAATGTAACACGCGCTTTCATTTGTACTCTTACTTTTTATTACTTCAAAAAGACAAACTTATATCTAATTACAAAATGGAGAAAAAAGCAGGGTTATTATAATTATGACAGATGACAATGTTGTCAACTGTCTATTTCTACATTAGGACATAACATAATATATTATATTATTCATTAAATTATGACTAATAAAGTAATTTCCCTCATTAAAAATAAAATAATAGTAGCTATTCGGAAATATTTGTTTCACTCTCTACCATTTTCAAGCACCTGTAATTACGCTTTTATTAATGAACTCCTAATTTTATCATGTTCATATTAAAAGCATTTTGCAAACATTTAAGTTTTAAAATAAATACAAAAAAGATACGAAAAGCTATAGGTGATAAAAATGGTGAACTGTCAAACATGTATTCCCGAATAGGTACTAATATACATATTAATTAATCTTAAACATTAATTTGGTGTCTGCACTTCTGCGCATTTAAACACAAACTGCCTTTTTTAACAAAATAAAATTTCTTTTTGCGTAAAATATAATGGATTTTTTAACTATGAAAAAAATTAAAAACATAAAAATCCACAAACAAATATACGCAGAAACAATAAATTCTTTCTTCTATATATATGTGGGAATGTACATGGTAATCTATATGTAAAATAGAAAAAAAACCAAACTACAGTTTTTTAACAAAATATGCGAAAAAGACAAAAACCAAAAAACAATATCTTCTTTCTTCACAGATGTGGGAATACACGTGGTAATCAATATTTACTTTTGTGCCACGTGAAATTACCTTCTCGATTCCAAAAGTAATTGTGGGCTTGTTTATGAGCCCAGGTGGGGTTTTATCCCCTTTTTTCTTTATTGAAATAAAAAGGCCAATTTTTCACTTAATTTAACAATTTTTATTTGCAGCCTCTTGCTGTTTAAAAAAAAAATGTTTACAGCTTCTTGCTGTCACAAATAAGCAACCGTTTGCTTTGAGGTTTGTTTAAAGACTCTGAAATTAAAATTACAAGAAATTTACAAAAAAAATATATTGAAAAAAAATGATCAAATCTTAAGTAACAGAAAGAGAAAGAATAAACTAATAATACCCCAAAATAATGGGTTTTTTTGTGCATGAATACATGGAGCGAATTCATATAAACAAAGTAAACTAAAGTATAGTAATTAATGAAAGAAATATAAAGAATTATAAAGATAAATTTAAATGAAAAAAATATAAAGAATTATAAATTAAATTTAAGTAAATGAAAGAAAATATAAAGAATTATAAAGTTAAATTTAAATGAGAAAAAATATAAAGAATTATAAGTTAAATTTAAATGAAAAAAAATATATAAATTTGTTGAAGTCACTTCAACATACTCCCGGGCGCGGATGGCAGGAACAATTTTTCCACGGCCCTGAAACCATCCAACAGAAAATGGTAAGATAGGCAAAGGGCCCATCATTGAGAGGGGCTTCAATTTTCGGCAAGAAAACCTTTGCTGCAATATCACCGGCAAGTATACCATCAACTTCGCGGCAGGTGTTAAAAAATGGATGAGCAAGGGGTTGGTACTGCTTGAAATGTGTTACAATGGCCGAGTCCGTTATGGCGTGAGGAACTTGAAAGTCTAAAGCATCTTTAATAATCAAATTTAAGCGTCTCGTCTCCTCTGGTTTGTGTGGGTGTGTTGGTTCTAATGTAAACGATGCACAGGATTCACCAGCCTTGTTGGTCTTTGACTCGAACTCTAGCAATAATTGAGCGACGCTTCGTAACAAATAAGACTGTTCTGCGTTGGGGTCAACATAGAAAATGGTGAACATTTTCTGACCTTTATAATTTAGGTTGATGCGTACTAGAGGAGGCTGACTTGGCCTCTTAGTTCGTTAGATAAGCAATTAAGGCACCATCCCTTGTTGATGATACTAGTCCTCTTGGCATTTATACCGGCTGAACGGAAGACCTTACAGTACTTCAGGGGATGGTTCTTGTAGCAGAAGTGACATTTTAGTTTTCCAGTCGTCTATATAAAGAAAAAAAAAGAGAAAAGAAATACACACAGAAAAATAAAATACCCAGTGCAATTGAAATAATATCTAAATTTGTTTAAGGTGGAAATTTTTACGTCGGTTTGTTTACTGAGATTTCATTGTAGATGTATGACTTTCCTCAGTTGAATTGCCTGTAGGCAAGACACACAACTTGACCACTGGCCGGATAATAGTGCCCGTTTTGGTTTGCAGTGTGACTACTCTTACTTTACCGTCGCTTCCAAAAATTACGTTGGTGACTCTACCGAGAAGCCATTCTGTTGGAGGTAAGGTATCGTCCTTGATTACCACAATATCATTTATCTTTATGTTTTCGCGTTCGGTTTTCCATTTGAAGCGACGTTGAAGTTCGGTTATATATTCCGATTTCCAGCGACGTGCAAAAATGTGTTGTAGTGCTTTCAATCGCTGCCAGCGTTTTAAAAACTGAATTTCTTCAGGTGGAGGTTCTATCGGAGCTTCTGGTAATGCAGTTATAGGTGCTCCACGCAGAAGGTGACCAGGTGTCAGAGGTAAAAGTTCATTTGGGTTTTCAGTGATGGATGAGAGTGGTCTCGAGTTGAGTACAGCCTCGATGCGTACGAGTAATGTAGTGAACTCCTCAAAGGTAAATGACAGATGTGAGGTGATCCTTTTCAAGTGGGACTTCATACTTCGAACTGCAGCCTCCCAAAGGCCACCTATATGGGGTGCATACGGCGGTATGAACGACCAAGTGAAGCCCAGAGTGCCATATTTGTCGATTAGAGACTTCTCAGTGGATTTCAAAAACTCATTGTGACCTTTTAAAAGTCTATAACTTGCTCCCAGAAAGTTTCGGCCATTATCCGAATACATGGTTTTCGGGAGACCCCGTAGACCCGTGAACCGGTCGAAACAAGCAAGAAAAGCATCAGTGGAAAGATCCGAGCAAGTTTCTAAATGTACTGCTCTTGTAGAGAAGCAGACGAAAACTGCTGCATATCCTTTCAGTATTTTGGCATTTCTTAGGGGTGAGGCCTTGATGTTAAAGGGACCAGCGAAGTCGACCCCCGTGTAAGTGAAGGGTAAAGAGAAGTTTACACGCTCAGGGGGGAGTGCGGCCATGATTTGATGCTGGAACCGGTGTTTGTAAATGGTGCATGTCTTGCAGTCTCGTATGCATTTTCGTACAAAATTTTTAAGCCTAGGAATATAAAATGCTTGTCGAATAGCTCGCAGCATAATATGGTGTTCAGAATGCAGAAGAATTAAATCTGTAAAATTTACCAGCAGTTTCGCGAGGTGAGACCCCTCTGGAATTATGACCGGGTGCCTCTCATTGTAACTCAATCCTGAATTTACTAGTCTGCCACCGACTCGCAGAAGGTCGTCCTTGTCGATAAACGGATTAAGGTTGAGTAATCTGCTTTTGTGACTAACTGGTCTCATTTTCTTTAAGCATTCGTATTCGCGATAAAAATATTCCTTTTGCGTTAACGAAAGAAGTCGAGTTTTCATAGCGCTTATTTCCTGCGTAGTAATAAATTTTTCGGAGAAGGGTCTTTTCAGCAGTCGGTTGATAAAACGCATTCGATAACAAAGTACACGTAGAGCTCGTGGGTAAGAGGAGAATTCTTCAAGTACATCAATACAGCTCATATCTAGATGAAGACTTATTGAGGTTTTCGACTCCAAATCAGTAGGATCAAAGGACCTTGGTGACGGCCAAGCAGACATAGGCAATTGAAGCCAGGTAGGCCCATGCCACCATAGATGATTGCTTGCTAATTCTTGAGGTGTGCAACCGCGAGTTCCGATATCAGCAGGATTTTCTTCAGTTTTAATATGCTTCATGTGTTTGGTATTAGCAATGTTAATGATCTGGGTCACACGATTTGCAACAAATGTTTTCAACGTATGTGGTGGTTTCTGTAACCATCCTAAAACAATTGAAGAGTCTGTCCATAAAAATAACTCGTAGGGTAAGTGAAGATTCGTAACCATACCCCTAATAAGTTTAGACAGTAATAAAGCTCCGCATAATTCGATCTTTGGAATTGTAGTTTTCTTAATCGGAGCTACTCTTGTCTTTGCTGCTAACAAATGGGTTTTGAATTCAGTTTCTGGGTTTTCTGATCGAATATAGACAGCGGCACAATATCCTTGCTCGGAGGCGTCGCAAAAGCCGTGTATTTGGATACTACACTGTGGGGAAAAGTTTATCCATCTTGGGATTTGAATTTGAGAAACAAATGGCAAGTTCTTTAGAAAAGAGTTCCATTTTACGAACAAATGTGGAGATATCCCTTCATCCCAGTCGGATTTTTCCTTCCACAATTCTTGCATTAAGGTTTTAGGTACTATTATTATTGGACCCAACCAACCAAGTGGGTCAAATAATCTTGCAATTACAGATAAAATTTTTCTTTTCGTGAAAGACGGGGTAGTCTCATTTGGCTCTATGGCGTAGTAAAATTTGTCTGTTAATGCGTTCCAGCGTATTCCTAAAGTTTTAACCATACTGGAATCGCTAAATTTCATAAAATCTTCGTGTAGAAGATCTTCACGGGGCAAATGTTGTAGTAGTGTATGATTGTTTGCTGTCATTTTCTTGAGAGGAAATCCGGCAGATCTCAAAGCCTTGATAAGCTCGTCTTGTTTAAGCTTGGCTTCTTCAATCTCCCAGAATTGCTTTAGTTGCTCGTGTAGTGTTAAATCATCTGAGGGTTGTATCACAGTGTGAAAAGACTGTATATTAGTCGTGGGTTCAGGTCCCATCAAGTACCATCCGAAGTGAGATTCTCGCGCTTCGAAATTGTTATCAATATTCATTCGAATACCACTAAGATTTATAAATGGCAGATAGTCGCTACCAATAATCATTTCAATTGCAGCTGGTTTATAGAAATAGGGATCAACCAGTTCCAGGTTCTTAAAACTTTCTAAGTTTTGTATTGAGATACGTCGTGAAGGCATAAAGTGTGCCAGTGTCGGCACCACTATAGTTTGCATTCTTATCTCGAAATTTGAAATTCTAGATTTTACTGTTATATAGCATCGTCCTTTAGAGCATCCAACCACCGTGTCACCAAACCCAGAAATTTTGCTTTGATAAGGCTCTAAAGGAATTGACAAATTTTGTTGAATACGTTTCAGTAGAAAACTTCTTGTAGAACCTGTGTCGATTAATGCACGTACAGTAAACGTTTCACCTAAATGCTCTACATGTACCAAAGCCGTAGGCAAAATAGTTGTACCGCTATGTTGCGTCAAGTTAACTTGCACACACTCGACATTATTTTCACTAGTAGAGGCATTTCGTGCCAAGTTATTATTTAAAGAAGTAAAATGGCGTTGAGCTCCAGACCCAGATGGTTTTTCATTTTTACGATGATGTTGTGTCCACATTGTTTGCCTAGGTGGCCCTCCTTTTGGCGGGTCATGTTTCATATGTAACATCGTGTGATGTCGCTTGTTGCATCTCAGGCAGCTACTGGCACTAGGGCATTTCGTTCGAAAATGATGTGGGGAAAAACAGTTTGCACAAATTTTATTCGAATATACGTATTTAATTCGATCGTTAATAGATAAGTTCTTAAAATCTTTACAAAATCGTAGGGGATGACTTTGCTTACATTTCTTGCAGCTTATTTTATTGTTGTCTGGTTCTGCTGTAGAGTAAAAAACTTGTGGCTTTGAGTTATGAGTATCACGGCCTGAAGACTTCCTCAAACTACTAAACGTCTCTAATGTTTCTATTCGTTCAGATAAAAATTTGTTTAATTGCGCCCAAGTAGGCAATTCCTTATGATTTGTAAGCGAGCTTTCCCAGTCACGCGAGGTCTCTTCGGGAAGCCTTGATGTGCAAATGTGCATAAGAAATGGGTCATTACTTGCTACTTCTACTTTGAATGATTTAATAATAGTTAACGAATCGTTGACTGTATTCTGAAGCAGTCGTAAAAATTTTAATGTTTCATTTTGAGGACCCTGTATGCCATAAATTCTCTTTATTTGGTTATAAATCAAAATGCGTTTGTTTTCATACCGAGCTGTCAACGCCTGCCAAGCTAATTCAAAATTATAATCTACCAATTCATAATCTTTATTGAGTTGGTAGGCCTCCCCCCTCGTCTTCCTGTGTAAATAATATAATTTGTGGGCTGGAGCAACGGTAGGCTCATTACCAACCACAGCCATAAACATATCCCTGAATGCTGGCCATTTATCGAAACCTCCTTCAAAAATCTTTATTTCGATCGCAGGGAGTTTAATTGCTGGACGACAATCCACTGAAGTTTTTTGATGGGGAACTTTTTCTTTTAGCAGGGTTTTTATCTTTGCCTTCACCAGCTGGTAGTGTTCGCAAGCTTCTTCGTATTTGTTTGTAACCTCTTCTACCTTTTCATCTTCTTCTTTCACCTTATCCTTCTCAGCGCTGAAATCATCAAAGGCCTCTAACATCTTGGACCATCTGCGTTCTAATTCAGTCTGCTTCACGTCTAAAAATTCATTTGTGAGGTCCTCCGGTGAAAGTTTTCCAAAGGCTACACAAAACCGAGACACCTGTTGAATAGCAGCTTTACATCTTCTACTCGTAGCCATTTTTTCTTTTAATTAAAACCCAAATGAAATTAATAAATACCCGACTTACGATTGACACGGATTCGCTTCAAAATAATGCAGTAGGAGTGCTGAAGAATTTACTTTTATTAATGACAATGATAACCAAAAATACAATAAGATTTATTACCACTTGTAATCAAACATTCATCAATATTGTTATTTATCTAGTTATTTTATATTCTTCTTTAGGATACAGTGATGCAGTTTTCTAATAAAAATACCTACGGTGTCATTTAGCTATTAATGGCAACGGTAGGCCGCAGGGATACAAATTTTCTCTAAGTGTATATATATGTTTATCGATGGCTACGATAGGCCGCAACAAACCTCAATCATTAAATGAATTTAAAGATGTATCATACATGGGCAACGGTAGGCCGCATTGATACAAAATTTCTCTTAGTGTATAAATATGTTTTTCGATGGCAACGATAGGCCGCAACAAACCTCATTCATTAAATGAATTAAAAGATGTATCATACATGGGCAACGATAGGCCGCATTGATACAAATTTTCCCAGATGTATAAATATGTTTTTCGATGGCAACGATAGGCCGCAACAAATCTCATTTATTAATTGAATTAAAAAATTTATTATACATTGGCAACGGTAGGCCGCATTGATACAAATTTTCTTTAAATGTGTAAATATGTTTCTCGATGGCAACGATAGGCCGCAACAAACATCATTTATGTATTAATTGAATTAAAAACTTTATTATACATGGGCAACGGTAGGCCGCATTGATACAAATTTTCTCTAAGTGTGTAAATATGTTTCTCGATGGCAACGATAGGCCGCAACAAACATCATTTATTAATTGAATTAAAAGATGTATTATACATGGGCAACGGTAGGCCGCATTGATACAAATTTTTCCAGATGTATAAATATGTTTTTCGATGGCAACGATAGGCCGCAACAAATCTCAATCATTAAATGAATTAAAAGATATATCATACATGGGCAACGGTAGGCCGCATTGATACAAAATTTCTCTAGTGTATAAATATGTTTTTCGATGGCAACGATAGGCCGCAACAAACCTCATTCATTAAATGATTTAAAAGATATATCATACATGGGCAACGATAGGCCGCATTGATAAAAATTTTTCCAGATGTATAAATATGTTTTTCGATGGCAACGATAGGCCGCAACAAACCTCATTTATTAATTGAATTAAAAGATGTATCATATATGGGCAACGGTAGGCCGCATTGATACAAATTTTTCTCCAACTGTACAAATATGTTTCCCAATGGCAACGATAGGCCGCAATAAACACCAAACCTTTTCAAATATATAAGTACATAATTTTCAATGATTACTGTAAGACGCAACAAACCTTACTTATCTGTATAAATGTTCCATATAAAATTTCAACTTCCACAGACAGCGCAAACGTTTTGTTTTCTCACAGCAGCTTTTCTCTTCAAAAATTTAATTAATTTTCGGTAAAAAAAGAACACTTTTTATTTTTTTTCTTTAAATTGTTTACTTGCTTCACTCGCTTTAATAAAATTATTGTAAAATGAATACAGTTTGAAATGCACTGCAGATGTGTAAAATGTGTTTTGCAATCTGTCAACATGTGAAACGTAATTGCATTAAATTTTATGTACATACACAACGTATATGCTATCTTTTTTTCTCCTTCGTATGTTAACGTTGTATGTTCTTGAATATTGTCTATTGCTTACCCGCTGTTATGCTGATGTGTAAATATATATGTGTGAATGTGAGTTTTATTTCTTTTATTTATTACCAATGATGGCACTATGGTACAATTTTAAATTATACAGCACACTTTTCGTATATGTATTTATATTAAATGAATTATATTATTATAGAATTTTAGCCACATTATATGAAATTTTAAATTTCTCTTCCCTCTTTTCACTTTAATATTTAATCAATTACACTGAATAAATTAAATTTCTGTACATACCCAATTATCTTCTTTTAGTTATTGGTGATCTTGTTGATGTTGCAAATTTCTTCCTAGACTTCCAGAATTATAATGTGTGATTATAATTGTTGCTATGGAGTAGCAAATACCTTCACATCTGAATTGTTGTTGCAAAGCAGGAACCCGTTGACTGGTAGACCACCTTATTGTTGTTTTTTTTTTTTACCGTTGGACTGTAGCTTACGGTACCAAATTATTTTTCGTTATGCTGATAGCTTAACCTTGAAAATTTTAATTGTGGTTTTTTTCCTATTCTAGGCCTTCCTAGAATTTTATCGAAGGACCAAAATGTGGGCTTGTTTATGAGCCCAGGTGGGGTTTTATCCCCTTTTTTCTTTATTGAAATAAAAAGGCCAATTTTTGCACTTAATTTAACAATTTTTATTTGCAGCCTCTTGCTGTTTAATAAAAAAAATGTTTACAGCTTCTTGCTGTCACAAATAAGCAACCGTTTGCTTTGATGTTTGTTTAAAGACTCTCAAATTAAAATTACAAGAAATTTACAAAAAAAATATATTGAAAAAAAATGATCAAATCTTAAGTAACAGAAAGAGAAAGAATAAACTAATAATACCCCAAAATAATGGGTTTTTTTGTGCATGAATACATGGACCGAATTCATATAAACAAAGTAAACTAAAGTATAGTAATTAATGAAAGAAATATAAAGAATTATAAAGATAAATTTAAATGAAAAAAATATAAAGAATTATAAATTAAATTTAAATGAAAGAAAATATAAAGAATTATAAAGTTAAATTTAAATGAGAAAAAATATAAAGAATTATAAGTTAAATTTAAATGAAAAAAAATATATAAATTTGTTGAAGTCACTTCAACAGTAATATATTCTGAAGTAATATATTTTGTAATTGATTATAAAATAAGGTAATCAATCTTTTCCCGCTGGGTACCTTGTTTATTGTACCATGGTATGTACTAGAGGTGAGCACAAGACGTCTTGTTGCTTACTCTTCATAAAGTGCAGTACTGAAGTGTTCTCTTTTCTGTTGTTCCTGATTTTAAGAGAACACTGAAATATGTATATTATTTTTATCCAGGCCTGCCATATTTGCCGATTTATCGGCATTTTGCCGATTTTTTACTTTAAATTTACCAATGTGCCGATTTTCCGATTTTTGCTTCAAAAATGCCGATTTTTTCAAAAAAGCTTTAAATACTATATTTGTTCTAGTATATTAATAATTTTGAACAATACTGAAATATTTGCTACAATTATGTATCAAATAGTCCAAAAAGATTGGATCCATTTCACAACATTTAAAAGATGCTAGAAATAAAACCAAAAAAGTTACTGTATCCAAGTCAATCCAGATGGCAATCTAGAATACTATTTTTACATGAAGCATTAAAAATTTACTTTTCGTTGGCTGCCAATGTGAATCAAATTGATACAACAAAAAAAAAATTATTTAAAGTTTAAACAAATCAAATTGAATATATTTCTTTTTTAAAATATATTCTTAAAATAGTAAATAATATTAACAGAATTTTTCAAAGTGAATTAACAGAAATACATAACCTGTACAAAAAATGGTATTCTAAAAAATAAGAACATTTATTTAACGGATTTTATAAACACAAATAATATTTTTGAAATTTGATTGGGTGTATTTGGGATTATTGGCTAAAGAGTTAATATCAGAATCAAAACTTTACAAAACCGAAATTAACAAAATTACTAAAAATAAGAATAGTTCTCTTATGAAAATTCTGAGAAAATTTTCTAGCTTTATTGCTAGAAAAGAAAAACAAATTTTAGATTCCGAATTCAGAAAGTTAAAATCTTTGAACTTTGAAGAAATTTTTGATGGACTTGAAATAAATTTGTAAACTTTTTTGCAAAAAAATTCAGATTTAAAACCAGGGGATGTAGCAGTTGCATTTCCAGTGCTGTCATAGTTTGTACAACAAATTATGATCCTTCTACGATCTTCAGCAAATGTGGATAGAATTTTCAGTAAAGTCAATATAAATGAAAAAAAAAAAATTTCGATATTCGCTGGTAAATGAATCACTACAAGGAATTGTTTTTTGCAATAACACTATGCGATTGTACTATCAAAAGTAAATAAATAAAGTGAGATCTTGAAAATCTTTTGAGGTGCATAAAAAAAAATTGGTGGTCAATCTGACCAAACCGAATACAGGGTTTTACTAACCTTTGGAGTATAATCCAACGTATACTGTGGATTCCGTGCGTTTTTCTTCACTGTATTATACTTAAAATGGGAAGTTTTAATTTGCCGATTTTTTGCCGATTTTTTTACCTTGAAGTGCCGATAATGCCGATTTTTTTTTTTCGAAATTTGCCGATTTTTAATTAAAAGCATCTGGCACCCCTGTTTTTATCCAAAGTGTACAACTGCAGTCATTGTCAGAGCATATTTTACTAGTGTCACTAAATTTACAGTAGTGTCAGATGATTTTCAGTAGTGTCTATATTGAAGAATTTGTGCACACCAAGGCGAATTTATTATAAGGTGGATGCATCGGCGAATTAATAAGCAAATCTGCCTAACCCATGTGTCAAATTTTGTTTTGGTTAACAAAAAAAAAAAAAGTAAACAAAAACAAAACATTTCCAACGACATTTTGTGCAAAATCGTGTTTTGTTAAGTGTGTTTTGCAAAAATAATTTGTGTAAAAATATTGACATACATATTTAAATAAAAGTGTTTTTTTTTCTAAAAAAAACTATCGGTGTAAAACTATTAATATATTTTAAAAAAATTTAAAGGGAGTGAACATTTGTTCAGAGTTCCCAAAAGTGATAAAGTAAGGAGCAAATGGAGCGCAATCTGGGGAGTATGACTAAAAAATTATTCCAGGGTATGTGGCGGCCATTTTCTATCTTCAAGTATAATTTGTGTTGGAAACAGAGTGTCGCTCTTAACAAATGCTCAGCCATTTGTAAATCAGGTTCAAAAGTAAGTAATTTTTCAATTGGAAGAATGTTACACATTTCTTATAAGATTTTCACATACTATACATATAATTGTAGAACTATTATTTATTTATTTATTATTATTATTTATTAATTATTAAAGTCTATGGAAGATAATCCGTACAGACTAATAACACTACATATAATTACGGTGACCATATTTTTTAAACCAAAATACAGAACAAGGAAATATTTGACCAATGACAACTATATATTTATTATTTAAATGCAAAATTAACAAAATTAAAAAAAAAACAAATTAAATTAACCGAAAATTCAAAAATAACTAAAGTTTCGTGAGATCATTAATCATGATCATTGTTGCCGTCGCCCACAATAGATTAATTATATTTGTCTCAAATTTATTTCAACTGAGTGCTTAAAATTGTATTAAGACGCTCTCTTCTAATATAAATTTAAAATTACATAAATACTTATTTACAATTCACATATGTATGGATATACATATATGCAATTGTAACGGGCATTTTTGAACTCGTCACTTAAGAATTTCGGCAACAGGCTTTAAATTGAAATAAAAATATGGCATACATTTTTTGGCAGTGAAAATCATAAGACGAGGCAAAAAATTAATAAAATTTTAAAGCTCCTCGCTGTCCTAGTAATGAAATTGCTTTAATATATGTGAAATAATAAATGAACTGGAAATATTAAACAAAACATTGTTTTCATTTATGGGACTTTGGTGCTCTTAAAATTAGCTTTTGCCCGTCGTAAGCCAACAATCATAATGGAAACGCTTTTACGTGTTTTGCGCAAACAAAATTGTTTTGGTTTAAGTTAAAACGTACTATAAATACCATAAAATACAAATTAGTTTCTAGTTTCAAACTAAAAGTTAGAGTTAACTTAAAAAAATGAATATTTTGTTTTTATCAAAGAAAGGTGCATTGAAAGGTTAAAATAAATCACAACTAATTTTTGGCATTTTTCTGATAAAAAAATTTGTTTTACCAGGTTATAATTTCCTTTAGATATTTTTTAAACTCTATACAATTCATATTATAGTTTAATTTAGTGACCAAAATGGCTTCGATAGTTCCCATTTTCATTTGAGTTTTTTCATTGGTCCAAATTAAATACAGAAAATACCCTTTCTGTTGGAGCATTTGAACCAGGTAAACACAAACTGAACCCGACAACCGCCAAAATAATTTTAAAAGTTATGTTTCTTTCTCTAAATGAAATGCATTGCTTATGAGAAGAAGCATGTCTCTATGACCATTTCGTCTCTGAGAGACTTCTCTTAACCCAAAGGTGTTAATCAAAACTACAAATACTACTCTGTGGCATAAAAATACAGAACAAATACTGAACATTAAATGAAATACAGAACATTTTTATATTTTTCCCTAATGAATAATTTATACAGAACACGGGTTTCAAATACAGAACTGTTCTGTATAATACAGAACGGATGGTCACCGTACATATAATGCTTAAATAATAAAATTGAAACAAAAGTGTACAAGAGGAAAAATAAAAGTAAATGTAAATGACAATGCTACGACTTAAGAAATATAAGTAATTATCTTATTCCCAATAGTATTTAAATTCAAAGAAAAATCAACAAATTCTGACAAATTATTATATTGGCGACAAATTCTTTAAAAAGGGTCAGCAAGCATATAATTAGATCTACATAATGGAATGTACAAAGGTGTATGATGACGAGTATAACGACTAGGAACATTAAATTTAACACAGTTCAATAGAAATTCACAACATATATTGCCATTTAACAGATTCATCATAAAAGACACGTTCAACATAACACGACGACTTTTAAGAGTAGGTAGTTTAATTAGAGCAAGTCTACTAGTGTAGGAAGGAAGATTGGTATAATTCCAACGAAATTCACGCAAACAGAACAACAAAAATTGCCTCTGCACAGATTCAATGATATTATTATTTATATTATAGTAAGGATCCCATATAATTGATCTATATTCCAAAATGGGTCTCACGAGAGATACATAGAGCTGTTTAGTAATATAAGGATCGGAGAACTCCCTAGACCACCGCTTTATATAACCAAGAACGCTTCTTGCTTTGTTAACAGCCATAGTAATATGAGCATTGAAATACAGCTTAGCATCAAGTAGGATTCCAAGATCAATGATTGATTCAACCACCTCCAAATAATTCCCACCCAGAGAGTAATTAACTATGTTTATGTTGTTTCTACCAAATTGCATACATTTACATTTTCCTATATTTAACTCAAGCATGTTGTGTTCGCACCATATGAAGAAGTCAATCAGGTCGTTTTGGAGAAAGGCATGATCATCAAGATTAGCAAAAGAAAGGAAAATTTTAAGGTCATCAGCGTACATCAATATATCAGCGGATTTAAAAACATTTGGAAGATCGTTGATTAGCAAGGAAAATGAAAGTGGTCCAAGATGACTGCCCTGGGGAACACCAGAAGGAACAGATATGTGTATAGATACACAGTCGTTAACTCGTACTGTCTGTTTCCTTCCTGTTAGGTATGACTCCAGCCAATTCAAACTAATTCGCGATACACCCAACAAATCAAGTTTAATCAATAAGAGCTTATGATTAACCTTGTCAAACGCCTTACTGAAATAGTATATATGACATCGGTTTGCTTCCCTCGAACAAACGCAGCATTGGCTAAGGAAGTAAAATGAAGAATATTAGTTCTCGTAGAGCAGCCTTTTCTAAATCCATGTTGTGAAGGTGATATTAATGATGCAGTGTGATGACAGAGAAAATCAGCAACCAATTTTTCAAACATTTTCGGAACAACACTTAATTTTGCAATGCCTCTATAATTTTTAATATCAGTCCTACTCCAAGATTTAAACAGCGGTATAATAAATGAGTCTTTCCAAATAGTAGGAAAAAATCCAAACTTAACAGAGGTACTAAATAAAAGAGTCAGTGGTGTAACAAAAGATTCAGCACAGTGACGTAAGATACTGCTTGGAACCCCATCAGGACCAGGAATAAATGAGATTTTAAGCTTTTTTAAGTTAAGTAATATATCACTACTGCTAAAAATTGGTAAGGTTATAAACTGGTTCGATGCAATGGTATATGAATACTTGTTGTCATGGTAGACAGCATCAGAATAAGTGCTCGCAAAAAAGTCGGCAAACATGTCACATATCCTCAATATTGCCAGATTCTTGGTTATTTAATTTCATAACTGAAGGAAATCCGTTTGATTTTCTTTTAAAATTTACGAACTTGTAGAAGGACTTTGGATCCTGAATAAAATTTCCCTTAACTTTATTTAAATAGTTTTTGTACAAAGATTTGTTAAGTATAATATATTTGGAACGGAGAACTGAATACTTTCCATAATCAATAGAACAAGCAGATCTTTTGTATTTTCTATAATATTTATTTTTCAAGTTTTTCAGCCGAGACAGTTGCTTAGAATTCCATGGCGGACCAGATAATTTGTTAACACTCTACTTAGGAACGCAAATTTCAAAAAATGAATTTAATATATTATAAAAAGAAACAGTCATCGAATCAATATCTAAATTATTGTTACCAGGAATTGATAGAATATCGTTCCAACACGTATTTTCCATTAATTCATTAAATAAATTATAATTGGTCCTTTTAAAACAAAATACTTTTTCAGGTCTAGACGGTATTAACTTATCTCCAGATAGAATTGAACAGCTTATTTCAATAGTAGGATGAAATCGATCTTCAGGCAAAGTTACAGGATCAGTTCGCCTAATACTGCAATTATTTAAATCATTAGTAAACACTAAATCCAGTAATTTGTCAAAGCTGTTATATACCGAATTCATCTGATATAAAGATAGATCAAAAATGCTGTTCAAGAACTCATCATAGCAAGGTCTATTCTTCACTGGAACTAAATATGATGTGTATGGTGGTTGCTTCCACGTAATCGCAGATAGATTAAAGTCACCAATAGCAAAAACTAAATCATTTTTACCTGCAAGTAAAGTTACTGCTTCGATGGCTTTAATATGATCATTGTAAACGGAAGAGTTTGAGTTCGGAGGTACGTAAGAACAAGTAAAGTAAATTTTTATTTTCTCAAGTTAGTGTAAGAAAAATTAATTTCCTCAGATGGATAAGAGCACGATACGGCAATTAAAACACCACCACCTCTACGATCATTGCGATTATACCTATATAATTGATAACTGTTGCACAGAATTTCAGCATTAAAAACATCATCAGTTAGCCAGGTTTCCGTAAGAAGAATCACATCATATGTAAAATCATAGCTATTTAACAGGAAAGTTGATAATTTAGTATTTAGACCTCTAACGTTCTGGTAAATAGTTTTAAAGGTATCAGTAGGGATAATTAGTTTTTTGAGGTATATGTTGAAGATGAAGGCAAAAGGACTGAGCTTCTCTGTCGTGGTTTAAATGTAAATTCCCGAACAAGTGTACCAGCAGGCCAAAACTCGGGCGCAATTACATGACCAAATAATTCATCCTCTACAGTAATTTTAAAAGACGCCACCATTCTTGGTTCCGAGTATGAGAAGTTATACACCGAGTTAAACAAACCAGTTCCACATTTCGAACTCACGTAATATTGTACATCCTCAATAGTGGTGTCAGCCGCCAAGCGGGAAACAAAAATAGTTCTATTTGGGCGTATTACTCTAAGTGGTCTACCAACATTTTGAGAGTTATTCAGAGGGGTTCTAGGGGAAGTTAATACTGGAGTACGACTAATATGATTACTCGGTATATTGTTGTTATTTATTAATTTTACAGAATTATCGGTATTCAAGAGATGATTTTCAACCGCCGTAATAGATGATGTTTGAGAAGAATAACTTAAATGATTCATAATAGGATTAATATTTTTATTTACGGAGATCACTTCGTTCGTTGATGAGTCAGAAATTATTTTGGAGTTAACATGAACTGATTCATTAACATTGTTCGAAGCAGGGGCAGTGGTTAAGCAGCATTGGGAAGAAACAGATCTGACACAGTTTTCTTTCTGTTTCGGTGACATATTTTGCGATGCATTCACAAATTTATCTAAATTCTTATACTTTGTAAAAAGCTCACCAAACTTTGCAAATTTTAATTGAAGTCCAATAAACTCTTCATTAATTTTTTCAAATTCAGCTCTAGAATTTTTGAAAAGGTTATAAAATTCTATTCTGACATTTCTGCAATCTGTACATGTCTAATTCAACAATTTTTGCGAATCATTGAGTGCATCAGCATCACCTGCTCTGAGATTACTACCACTACATTTAAGATGAATATAATTGAGGCATAACCAGCAAGTTACTAACCTATCGTTTTCAGGTTTCAGGCATTTAACATTTAAACATTCCATTATGTTGATTCGCAGATAAATTGTATGTTGGGAAATCTTTAAAAGTTTACAGTAATAAACAAAATATAGATGGCGCTATGATTGTATATCCAATTCACAAACCAAAATAACTATAAGCGTTTCTTAAGAATATATATGGTATATAAGTATAAATAAAAATACAATTATTCACAATAGATGGCGCTAGTCATTGTTTATCAAAATAAAATAACAGTGAAACAAACACAATACAAAATGCCAGACAATTTATGTAATTTTTTATGAGTTAAAAAAAGAGATCACAATTTCCAGGATACACCAAATATAACTGCCAATCAGATCAACCCCAGTACACAAAATAGTTACGATAAAGTGCAAGTCTTTCGGTTAAGTCAATATACAGAAATAATGATGAGCCAAATACAAACAGATGAGACAACAGCCGGCACCAACTTTTAAGAAAAATGGAAAAAGCTATCACACAGGACTGATTCACTCAACAATCAGTAGCACAACAATCAGCGCAATTGTTTATGTTAAAATAGGTTTTGTAAGTTCCAAAAAAAAACACAGTTTATAATAATTGAACAAATTATTCACAAACGAGAAAATTTTATCAACAAAACAGTACAAGGTTGCCAGATTTCTGAATTTTATAAAAAATACAATTTAAAAGAAACAGCAGAAAATATTTTTTTTCTTATATTTTTTACTTTTTATATTAGAATATTTAAATAGAAATTTTATGAGGCTTCTGCTCTTTTCAATGTTACAAAAAAATGAAATAAAATGCCGACATAAATTTTTGACAGATTGGTCAGCTTGAATTCGCCGTAACACTAATAAAATTCATGTTGTTTTTGGTAGCGTTGTATTGTTGTAGGGAATCATGGTACAATAAACAAGGTAGACTATTCCCTACAACAAAATAACACTAAAAAAAAACAACATGCAGTTTGTTAGTGTAGCGGCGAATTCATTTACCTAAACTGTCAAAAATTTATGACAGTCTTTTTTTTATTTTTTTATAATTTTTCTTATGGCAAGAAGCCAAAACAAAGCACAAATTAAAGTAATAAAATATTTATTATGAATAATGTTATATTTAATGGCCTAACAATTATTTTTTAAACTTCTGCACACCTGTGAGGCGTGGACTCAGGTAAGATATCACTTTAAAAGCATATCAATTTAATAACACATCAATATTTTTGCAGTTGTCACGCAATATCCACCAACGGAAGCATGACGTTTTGCCAATTGTTCCTGTTCCAACGATCCAATCAACTATTAATTTTATGAAATGGATCATTACCATGCGTATAGAAACATCCCTAGAGCATTACATTTTTTTATTGTAACTGGTATATCTTGGTTTAGGGCGCTGTTTTTCTTCTTTTCCTACTGTCTTTTTTTCAGAAGAATCTTTTAGATTGATTTTGGATTTACCAGAATAAAGCACATAATTTCATTGATAGGTAGTCCAGCCAATGTGCGCATTTTAAAGATCGATTCTAACTTTACTTTTTTGTCTGGAAAAATAAGGTTTTTTGCGCTCCTATACAATTTTATGCCACCTTCCTTCCTGACATAAAATGTTCCTTTTGTTAAAAAAATAATTATGGCTTTGTCTTCACGTTTGTTGCTTTTACGTGTCTATGTACAGTTGACAAGTAGTGCGACGTACTAAAATAAGTTATGATACGGAAAATAATACCATAGTAAACGTTTGTAATTGCTTCACTGATTCACTCTTAACAAAATCATAAACTATCTTTTCTTTTAAATCCACTAAATATTTATTTCCAGCCATTATTTCCTTAAATTATTAGAATATACACATTCCTATTAAAGACACGCAAAAAGTTGAATGATCATACGTTTATTTTCTTTTAAATAAATTTTAAGACAGCAAAATTTAAAATAATAGTATTTATTGTAAATAATTTCTTATAAATAAATAACATAGTAAATATTCAGTATTAGTTTTTTTGTAGCTGCACTATTTTACTAATTATTAAATACATATGTATAATAAAAACAAAATTAAACTGCAACAACAACAAGTGTTTTCTTTTTGATTTTGAACAGTAAACTGAATATTCTAAATACAATACAATACAATAGTTATAATATGAGCGACTATATTTATGTTATCTTTAAATTTGCAATTAAGATGGAATCCGTGCTTTAGTTTTGTGGCATATATGTACATGTAAGTATATATGTATATTTTTTTGACAAAAATCATTCTCTTATTTTAAAAAATGTGTTAGCCTTGAAAAGAGCTTTTTGTTTCC
Source organism: Metopia argyrocephala (assembly GCA_963576795.1). NCBI lineage: Eukaryota > Metazoa > Arthropoda > Insecta > Diptera > Sarcophagidae > Metopia > Metopia argyrocephala. The sequence goes on along the minus strand of OY756209.1, from coordinate 89,335,096 downwards.
AAGTATTTGTAAATGGCTCAGCGTTTGACAAAAGCGATGAGGATAGAAAGTGATGAAGAGCTACTAAGAAAGATCCAATAGCATAATAGATATTACTTCAGCAAACATACAATTTGAGCCGAAAAATAGCCAACCAACCACCAACTTTAAATAGAAAAATCATCATTAATAGCAGCTCTTTGTTGATAAGTTTTAGGCTCAATTTTGCGTCGTTTCAGATTTTCTTTAATGAGGTTTTTTTTTGTTAAAAAATAAGTGAATATTAATATTTGTTGTGTTTGATTCAAATGCGGTCTTTTATTTCATACTTACTGATTTAGGTATTACTTCCAGAAATTTTCAAAATTATCTTCCATAATGTTATCAGACTGTCGCTTCATTGACTCGTCGTTTATTGTACCATGGTCTGCGTCTGAAATTCTAAAGGAAAATATGTATACGTACACACAAATAAAACAGATATGGTTCACAACAGTTGTAAATTTGATGTTGTATTTCTAAAATTGAGATTATGATTTACAACACCTATGTGTTGTACCATATACTTTGAATATTGTTTACAACATTTGTTTGTATATGTTGTAGCCAATACAACACAACATTCAGATGTTGTGAACGATAATCGGGGCCTAATATATAAATTGCAAAATTACTTACTTTTGCGTTTCTTTTATATATGGCTCAGTAATTGATAAAAGTGGTGGTCTTTCCCCAACTCGAATCATACTTGAGAATGCCGAAAATTTTACACCACAAATTTCACTCCGATTTCTTTTGGTTTCATGATTTTTAGGAGCACAGAACAATGCACCAGTTCCTTTATGAAACTCATTTTCGCATACAGCACAACGACACATTTTAGATTTTGTTTTTAGAAAAACAGATTTTTTATCACACACTTTTATTTGTTTTAAAAACTGATTATTTTATCACAACACTAAAACCGAACACTGAATCACTAAAATCCTAGATTTAATATTTTTAATTTTAAATAAATCAAATTATTAACAAAATTTTACTCGTTGTTCACTATTTAATTTGTGTTGAAAAAAAATTTTTTTATTTTGATTTTAACACCAACAAAAAAAAAAAAAGCAAGACAAAATTTGACATATTAAGTAAGGCAGAGTTGCTCAGAAACTCGCCGATGCATCTACCTGATAATAAATTTGCCTTGCTGTTTTTTGTTCTCTGTTTTTGCTTTACTTTTATTTATATTTGCAATTATAATCAGTATCTGCTCATGAGAAGAATACAATACTGTTCAATTTTAGCGTATTGTGCTCACCTCTACTACATACGCAAATAATATAATTATATTTTAACATTATGAATAAAGGCGCCAGAAATCTGGAATACGAAACCATGAATAATATGTTGTTTAAGACACTGTGTTCGCTCCCAGAAATATTTAATGCGATGAAGAAATTGTCTTTAGCTATTCTAACAATATTTTCATCAACGTATAGCTGTGAAAGTCTATTTTCGATTATGAATAATAAAAAATCTGATGTACGAAACAGACTTATCGATGAATGTGGGGAGGCTAGTATTTCATTAAAATTGTGAAACTATGATCCGGATATTGATGCATTATCGAGAAATATTCAGCAACAAAAATCCAATCAATCAAATCAAAATATGTCAGCGTATTATAGAAATGAATCTATATATATTTTTAAAATGCATGTATGTATTTTCATTTAGTAAAAATAATTTTTATTGGCACGCATATATTTTCATTTTGTAAAAATAATATTTATTGGCACACAGTCAAAAAAAGGTTCGCCATCCCTGTTCTAGTACATACAAAGAAAACAGAGCTTAAAATTAATACTGTAGTAGTCGTGATTTGCTATAAATTTCATAATTTAATAGCAACGTGCAAGATATATTCAAACTGTCGGCACATTATGCTATGAAATTATTTCTTATTGCTATCCCTAAACAAAAGCGGCAAACGGAACATTTTCTTATGCTCAACGCTTACTCTGAAACGCCATCCCTAAATAAAAGCGGCAACGCTTTGTCAAAACATAAAAACAGGGTTATTCAAAAAACATGTGCTTATATAACAACCCTGACTATTTTAATAACAAACAGCCGTATTCAAAAAAACTTAAAACAGGTTTGCAAACCTTTATTACCCGGGGTCTCCACGAGATATGAAACGAAATGTTTTTATATCTGCGTACGTCAAATTCGATAGCCGATATAATTTTGTTACGTGTAGACTGCAAATCAGCTATCATAATATCTATTATGATATCGATATCATAATATATATTATGAAAACAATATCATGATATGAACTGTCAAAAACAAGCTCATTTGAAAAAGAAAACAAAAAAAAAAAGCAACTGAAATTAAAATTGAAATTTTTAAATTTAAAAAAAAGCCATAAAATAATAAAAGATTTTATTTTTAATAGAATTTAATTTATACAAATTAAACTTTTGGTAAGTATATTACTTATATTTTCAGAAGTGTTCAACTATAAATTTTTTTTTAGCACAATGGAATGGGGAATTGAGGAAGTGTACAAAATTATAAATTTATACCGTCAGTTTCCTTGCTTGTGGGATATTAAAAGTGGCACATATAAGCGCAACGATCTTAAGCGAAATGCCTGGCAAGAAATTGCAAAACACATGGCAAAAGATGAACCCGAAGTAAAGAAAAAAATAAAAAATTTGCGGTGTGCATACGTGTCCGAAAAGAGGAAGGTGGATGCGTCGAAGAAGTCCGGGTCAGCTACTGAGGATATTTATTATCCCCATTTATTTTATTATGAGGAGCTAAAATTTTTAGATTCCTCAATAATGTTTAGGACAACCCAAAGCAATTTTAAATCAAACAAGAACCAAAGTCCAACTATAATTTTTGGAGAAGATGATTGTGGGTTACTAGATTTAAATAATTCACTTGATTTAAATAATTCGCTTGATTTAAATCTTGGAACCCAATATCATTCCACAGAAGGCACAGAAGAGTCCCAAGAAAGCCAGGAAACAAAAGCCAAACAGTATAAAAGAAAAAAGAAAGACCGTGATGACAAATTTAATACGGCTATTGATGCTTTTATAAAGCAAGCAGAGTCATCGACAAAACAAGAGGATAATATGTTTTCTGCTTTTGGTAAATCGATTGGCCTACAATTAGGCCAACTGTCGATGAACTCTGCCGTGGAAATAATGTCAGAAATACAAATTATGATTTAAAAAAAAATCTTGGAGGAATCGAATGACAAATTAAAAGCAGTCATGCAGGATGCAGACATTCTTTAAATTTAAATAATTTGATATATATTTATATAAATATAATTATATATTATTTATTAATATTTTAGGCCAAAAGAGATTGTATTTTAACTGTCCAATTTTACCTTCAAGCTACTTATATGAAACAATTATTTATATGAAACAATTTGGGCCTAAGTAGCTTTAAGGTAAATATTGGACTGTTAAAATTATTATATATTTTTTTATATATTAATGAATTATTATTATTATATGTTTTGTTTTTTTGTTTAGTTTATTTAATGAATTATAATAATTTCATGTTTTTGTTATATTAACAATTAAAATAATAAAATACTGTTGAACAGAAAAAAATCTCTTTCGAAACATTATTGGTCGCCCTGAAAAGGGCGGATTGGTACTGTAAATTTATTTATTCTACCGTTACATGAACAGGATTTGCAACTTGCTTCTTAATTTTTTGCCATTGGAATGGCACATCACCGTTAGTTATAAGGTATTTATTCACATTTTCTCTCATTTCATTTGCGAATCTTGCGGTCTCTTGCTGCTGGACAGGTAACGCTATTATGGTTGATGGTAAGTCCAGAACTGATTCCTGTATCCCTGTTCCAGTATTCTTGGACAACATATTGTGCAAAACACAAGATGATGTAATCACTAGATCGCAAGTTTTTAGATCCACTTCGATGGGTCGATGAAATATGCGGAATCTGCTAGCTAAGCGACCAAAAGCCATTTCAACTGTCATTCTGGCACGGCTCAATCTATAATTAAAAATTTCCTGCGAAGTTGTCAGCCTCATGTTCCGGTTGTACGCCTTTAATAGGTTCCTGTCTATTCCAAATATGTCATTGCCAATGAAAAAATATGACGTTTTCACTAATTGTCCTGGCAATGCTTCATCGGGTGGTAAATTCAATTTTCCTGATTTCAGGCCCTGATATAAGCTGCAATTTTTAAAAATTGCAGCATCAGATGCCCTTCCATTGCCTCCAACGTCAATATACAGGAATCTGCTATGGGCATCTACGACGGCCAACAGAACAACGCTGTGATACCCTTTATAATTAAAAAAATCCGAACCGGCGTGTGGTGGACGTTTTATGCGAATATGCTTACCGTCGATGGCACCCAAAGTGTGTGGAAACTGCCACAACCTGTTGAAATCGGAGCTAATTTGTTGACATTCCGTTTGTTTAGTAGGCATCTGAAAGTATAATTATTAATATAGTATATAAAAGCATATAGTAAGATATTATGTATATATTATATAATTAAATAAATTGTATGTTTACCTTTAAATAATTGCTGGAAAGAGTACTAATTATAGAGTTCAAAACTTCAGGAACAATCTTGCTTATTGTTTTCTGCGATACACGTGTTAGGAACTCTAATGATTTATAAGAATCTCCTGTAGCTAAGTATCGCAGCGTTAGAGCTAAACGAGTTCTAGGAGGTATTGCGTCTCTCATGATTGTATCCTGTTTTTTAATTTTAGAATTCAACTAAAATAATTAAACAAAACTTATTACATAGCTCCAATAAGGTCAAATAGTGCAATAAAATAACTTACCATCGACAACAAAGACTCAAATGTATCCACGTTTAACCTACAGAAGTTCCTATAGTCATTTGTGTCCCAAAGAACTTCCTTTAAAATATGGGCTTCCAGACTATGAATTGCTCTCCTTTCAAGAAACGGTTTCACCCAGCATCGCCGTTCAATGCGTTCTTCCTCTGCATCAATGACGTTTTTTAGATCTTTTAAAGCCTTCAGCAGATCAAAACTTTTTCTTACGTCCATTTTTCTGCAAATACACAATTATTTGTACAATTATTATAATCCAATGTTTTAATTTTACACAAAATTGTTTTCTTCTCACATTATAGCTCAAAAATATATTAATTAATAATAATTGTACACAAAATTATTCAATTTTTATAAAATGTTTACTTTATTTAATTTCCACTAATAAAACACCGCGATATGTTCTTTCTCTTAATGCTGTCCAAAAAATGAAATATTATAATATTGCAATATTAACATGTTCCTGTTGCTAGATATGAAGAGAAATATGAAAATGACATTTTATTTTCTCTGCCGACGTTTTCTTTCATATCATATCAAAGTTGATATCAGGTGTAGACCCCGGGTTAAGCAAAAATCCTTAATGTTTTATTCAAAAACGATTATTAGCTTAATAAACCTTTCGTAAAGCATTGTTAAGTCTTAAAAAGTTAAAGTACGTTTTACCCTACTTTAAATCTACATTAAGTGACATTTCATTTTTTTATTCGTTGTGTTGCCATCAAAACATCTCAATTTTTTTTATAAAAAATACTATAGCTGGTTTTATTGTCTTAATTATGGAATCATTAAATTTAATCCAAAGACTTGGTAAGAATTATTGTAATTTTATAAAATAAGTTTTAAAAAAGTGTTTGTGTTCAACTTTCCACAGAGTTTCTTGAACAAATCTCGAGCTGCAATCGTCCAAGAATTTATAAGGGAAGGATTGATTCCTTTACCATTCCAGACTCAGAATTTTAAAAACAAATATCGATTTAATAAACAAATGGTTAGACGAATGGTTAACTTAATAAAGGCAGATATATTGCTAAGCAAAAGAGGATGTGGAACAACACCGGAGTTGCAGGTGTTGGTAGCTTTACGTTGCTGTGGACGATGAGAGGTCTTTTATATTAGTTAAAAAGAAAATATTTATATGCATGTACATTTTAGGTTCAGGATGATGCTGGCGATATTCATGGTTTGTCTCAACCAACTGTCAGCAGAATTTGTGCAAAAGTTGCTCGCGCTCTTGCTAAGCTTGAGAACAAAAAATAAAAATGCTTTCATCTCTTGAAGAAGAAGCTAAAATAGCAAAAGATTTTAAAAATATCCGCAATTTTCCAGGCATTATAGGCGCTATTGATGGAATCCACAATATTTTTAACTTTATACCCACATACTTATATCGCCAGAAAATATCATTTACATAAGTAATTAAATAAATAATACACAATTTAAATTTATTATTATGAAAAATTTTTATTTATTGATATTAAGTTAAATGTATATGTATTTAAAAATTGTATATATGTACGTATTTCAATAAATTGCTTACCTTTGTTCCACTTCTAACCAGGCTTTCTTTTTTGCCTGGTTGGTGTTGGTGTCGGTGTTTTTGTTTTCAATTTGTTTCACATATTTTTTTATGAGTTCTTGCAGCAAAATATACGTATGTATATACATTAGTATAATAAATAAAGGTAAAACATGCCACAAATATACTTACTTTATCCTCCTCTATTCAATTTTCTGACCTTATTCTTTTTAGTTGCACCTTTTCCATTTTTGGTTTAAATTTTCTTACCGATTTTTTATTCACAAAATTAATACAAAATTAAAATAAAGCTCGTCAGTGACGTCTAAAAAATCAAAAAAGACAAAATAAAACTCGTTATTCGTGTTTTTTTTTTATTCGCAATAAACCGCGTATTGCATATATACATATATACAATGAATGCATGTGCATTTTTACTTTTACATTTAATTTTAATAAAAGAAAAAGTACATTAGACACATGTTTGCATTCATAAACATGTTAGTTCTTTTTCAATTTAATGAAGTATTCTTGTATGAATTCGGTTTTCGAATAAAAATTATTTTCTCTAATACGTCACTATAACTGAAATGTCAAGAACAACAAATGATGTTGCCGGACTTAAATGGAAAAATTTACTAATAAGTTTATTAGCTAATGTACTGTTTTTTTACGGCTGAAAGTGTTTCGTTTATGAGAAGTAAACTAAATATTACAGTGTACATTGTGCTAAATATACATAAATTTTATAAAAAGAAAAATATATATATAAAAGTTAAAATCATATACATATATTATTTCTAAAGCACTTTTTTTGGTCGGTTGCAAATATCTCCCATGCCACCGCATCAAATTTAATGAATGATATCTCATTTTAAAGCTTATTTCTAACACTAATCACGAAAACTAATTAGAAATTTAAAAATTAATATTTTTATTGATATAAATTATATTTTATATAGAACTACATGATAATACTGTTTTCACTATAAGTATACAGGTATCCCTTGTATAACGCGATAGTTACGTTCCAGGGAAACTCCGCGTTATGTGTTTTCGCGGTATATAAGACTTAGTTTTCATATAAATTTGGGGGTTGTGTTCCAATAAGTTTTTTTTACCAAATAAATTACACATTTAATAAGAAATAATATATATTCTCAACTCAAAACTAAAATTCATATTTTGTTATAAAATTAATAACAATTTAAAATTCAAAAAACAAATTATTATTCATATTATAAGTTTAAAAACAAACTGAAAAAAAACTAAAAGTTTATTAACAGACTTCATTCCAATTAATCAATTTTTAGAATAAAATTGTTTCCTAATTAAACATCTAATTTCAACAAAAGTTCACTTTGTACTAATATTTTTAATTCAGTATGTATGTATAGTCACACGTCTTGAAAACAAAAATGGGAAATTCCCCGTAACTCACACTTGTCTTAAAAGCAGAAATGGGAAATTCCCGGTTTACATTCAAAACAAATATGAATACACATGTTTTAAACTTCGCGTTATAAAAGTCCAAATTTCGCGTTCTACTGAAACCGATTATTTTTTCAAATCGCGTTATATTGAAACCGCGTTTTACAAGTACCGCGTTATGCAAGGGATACCTGTACTTATGTTTTTATTCAAGTGTGGTAATACAGGGTCGCTTAATAGTAACGCAGTTCTACATAATATGTGTTTCTTTACTTTTTGGGTTAAGTTCGGTAAATAGAGAGTAAACAATAACTTCTCTCAATAAGAGAAAAATTTACCCAAAAGTACGGGAACGCAAAAAAGCAAATATTTTACTCATTCAAATAAAAATATGAAAAACACAACTTTATGTCACACACACAAACACATATTAAACATGTACTTTCGCAAAACAATAAACAACTATAATTCGACTTATACATGTTAACTAAGACAAAAAAACTTTTTTATATAAATATTGAATTAAATTATACTATAAGCCATTCACTGCAGGTTTATTTTATTTTATTTATTTATTTATTCAATCATTCAATTCCTGTACAACAAGACTTAATCTTATATTTAAAGTACAGAAAAGCAAAGTCATAGAAGCATTAAACGATAACATATTTTAAAGATAACGATAAATTAAAAAAAAATAAAATAAAATTAAGTTAATTAGATTATTAAAAAAAAAAATATTATTATTAATAAAAAAAAAATTAAAAATTATTTATATTATAAAAAAGTGAATAACTATATTGCAAAATAACCAAATAAAAATTTTTTAAAACTACTTGCGTTGCTATTTAGTTGCTGAGTATGAGGAAGGCCATTCCAAAGCCGTGCTGCATGAATGAAAAAATGACATTCAGAAACATGAAAACGGTGAAAGGGGATTATAATCCTTCTACCCCTTAGTGATCTGGCAAACCTAATTTTATCGCTGAGATAACGTGGAGATTCAGAGTAAATAATCTTATGTAAAAATAGGAGCACGCGAATATTAAGCAGATTGTTAAATGAAACACTGTATAACTTTGAAGAAAAATGGGACACATGATCATATTTTCCCAAGCCATCTTACAATGTTATTATATAAAACATTCAGCTTTCTCTTGCTAACAGAGTCACAATTTGCAAAAAGCTCACATCCGTACAACAATCCAGGTAAAAGGTAGGACTTTGCAATCATTTGTCGAATATTTAAAGGGGTATAATATTGTGTCGACCAAAGGGACCTTAGTTTCATATAAGTTTGACCTACAAGTGTGTTAACATGATTTGTCCATGTTAGGTTGTAATTAAAAATTAATCCAAGATTCTTGACAGCATTTACAATTCTAATCTTTTCGCTGTTCATTAAAATGTCAAAAGCATTTATAGGATCAAATGCTCTTTTCCGAATAAGTATGCATTTAGATTTATGAGGGTTCAAACAGAGTCCGTTAGCCGTCGCCCAACGATAAGTCCTATCCAAATCATCATTGAGTCTATCAACATTCTCATCGATTGATCCCACTGGACTACTTAAATACAGCTGCACATCATCTGCATATAAATGAATCTTACAGTGCAAAAGCTGCTCTGGCAAGTCATTCACATAAATTGCAAAAAGAAGTGGTCCAAGGATTGATCCCTGCGGCACGCCTCTGAACAAATTTAATTTAGAAGATTGGTTATTTTTAAAATGAACAAATTGTAACCGATTTGAAAGATAAGAATATAAAAGTCGCGCCGCAGTCTTAGAAAAATTAAAAAAGTATGTATAGCATGTTGTGATCAACCGTGTCAAAGGCCTTTGAATGGTCAAGGAGAACCAAAAAATTTAATTCACCTTGATCTAGTCCAAGCCGTATATTCTCCGACACGTCCAAAAGCGCAGAAATACAACTATGATTTTTCCGAAAACCCGATTGCATATCAGTTAATAGATTATTATCATTAACATATTTTGTCATCTGAAACTGAAGAATTTTCTCTAGGACTTTCGACAGATAACACAAGATAGCTATTGGTCTAAATTCTGAGTGCGATTTTGGAATTGGCACTATTCTTGCACATTTCCACTTCGACGGAAAGGAACTTGTCATAATGATGAAGTTGAACAAATGCGTTATATATGGCAAGAGCACAGGGAGCAGCATCCTCAAAAATTTAGGATGCATGTTGTCACAGCATTCGACTTAATCAGGTTGAAACAAGAAAGCACATCCGATTGACTTACACAAGAGAATTGAAAAGTACAGCCATCGTTTTCAGCGTCAATTGGAGTCAAGGAGGAATAGTTATAAAAAGAGTTATTAGTTGGCACCAAAGGTAAGTCCAAGAATGCCCTGTTAAGTTGCTCAACGTCCAATTAGCAGCTGTCATAATTTTGCGTTCTACCAACCCCAATCTCTCTAATATATTTCCATGTTTGCCCGGAGTCAACTGCAGATCCAAAACGTCGAGAGTAATACTCAGTTTTCGCAATTCTTATGCCAGTATTAACATTTCTCTTAGCAGCCTTAAACTCTGCTTTCAACTCTGGAGTTCTAAAACGTTTCCATCTAGAATACGCGAGGTCTCTTTTACGAATTAAATATCTAATATTAACAGAAAACCAAGGTTTTGACCTAGGGAGTATAATTTTAGATTTGACTGGAATAATGTCATCGTAAAGACGCTGTATGTTACTCTCAAGAAAAGATACTTTCTCATCAACCGTGGGCATGTAGTAAATTTGCGTCCAATCAATAAGAGAAACCCTCTCTCCAAGCATTCTGTAATTCACATTCCTAAAATCACGATAGTAAACTGAATATTGTGAATGAGGAATGTTGAAATGATACGTTAAAAATATCAGATCATGCTTTGAAAAACAAGGGGCAGATACTTGATCATATAATATAACGTTCGACATATTCGCAACGAAGAATATATCAAGCAAAGTTTTACTGGTTGTCTTATGATGCGTTGGAAAGGTTGTGTTAGTGGGACTTAAACCGAAGGACATCATATTGTCAACCAAATCTGATTCCACTAAAATATTTGAGTTGAAATCGCCTGAAATTACGATATCATCATATGAACTGATCAATGTTTCCAGGGTTAGAAAGAAGTTCGATAAATCGATCCTTCTATTTGGCCTGTAAACACACCCCACTAACATTTTCCTACCATCAGAAATTAACTCTATAAAAATAAATTCAACATTACCCCCATATTGAGAAATGTCATCCGAGGTTTTTAAACGAACCCTGCAAGAAATATTATTCCTTACAAAAATAGCCACCCCACCAGCATTACCATTCCTATCCTGTCTATACACTTTGTAACCACTGAGGCAAAAAAAACTATCCGATGTCGCAGGCGAGAGCCAAGTTTCGGAAACGCATACAATATCGACATCTGAACCTTCAAAGACATACCTGAACTCATCAACTTTATTATTGAGACTCTGGGCATTTATATGAATTATCTTAAGACCCGTCTTATGTTTGGCCAAAATCCTCACCATGTTGATCGTCACGTCCTTGGTGTTACCTCCCGCAGAAGTCATGTCAGCCAATACCATACTTATTGGTTAAACAAAAAACCCTAATAGCAACGCAAGAAATTAAGTCAGATATAGAACAATACATTAGACAAGTAAAAATAAAATAGTCAAGAGTAAGTAGTAAGTAGTCAAAAGCAAGTAAAAGGTCAGAAAGTTTATAAAAGATTTTAATCACAAAAAAGTCAAACAATAAAAGGCTAAGAGGATTAAACTGATCTTATGACCGAAAAAATTGCCTTAGTTGATCGGGAAAATTTATTCTAATCGGATTATCTTTATCGGCTACTCTAACATAGATACGGTGACCATATTTGTTAAACCAAAATACAGAACAAGGAAATATTTGACCAATAACAACTATAAAATGCAAACAAACAGCCTTTATATTAATTATTTAAATGAAAAATTAACAAAATTAATGATATCATTGAATGAGTACATAACATACATACATATATATCGTCATGTTAAATGCGAACGAACGCAACTCCACAAAATTTCGAAATTGAGTGTTTTTATTAATTATGGTTCGTTTTATCGGAATACATGTTTGTGCAAAATTCCTACGATCAAAAATGGCGATTTTATTAACGAAATTTAAACGTACGTAACTACAAGTGCGTGTATTTCTAACTTCAAGAAGATATAACTACATACATATTTATATGAAAACTTACATACAAACTCATTTGTTGTGTATAGGGATGCCAATCCTTATATCTCGATCCTGAAAATTATGATTTTCAGGATTTACAAAATTTTTTACTTCTGTACAAAAACAAAAAGTCTAGTTATGTCCATACATAATACATACATACAAAACTGGCCTTTACAACCCTGTGTCAGGATTACGGCCTAGCTTCTCGCAGCACTCATATTGTGTGTGTCAATTTTTATCCATGAGTACTGAGACCTACAGTTTAATGTCGACTCCGAACGACAGACTTGAGAAGCTTGTTCATGGCTATTAGTTACTCTCAGAGCTTTTGCCAGAAGACTGCTGAGAGGTAATCGCCGAAAGAAATATTTTTTTCATATTTCATTTTTTTAAGATGTCAGACCTGGGTATCGAACCCAGGGCTCATGTCTTAGTAAGCCAACACACTAACCACTAGACCACGGCGTTTGCATTTAATATGACTATATGTACATAATATTTAAATACCATAAAATAAAAATTAAAAAACTATTAGTTTCAAATAAAAGTTAAAGTTAACTATAAAAAAATTTTAAGTAGATCCACAGAAAGGTGCTTTGAAAGGGTAAAACAAATTAAAACTAATTTTGGTATTTTTGTGATGAATAAATTTGTTTTACCAAGTTATCTTTTACCTTTAAATATTCTTTAAACTCTATAAAATCATAGTTTAATTAAGTTTGAGTTTTTTCATTGGTCCATATATTATTTAATACAGAAAATACCCTTTCTGTTGGAGCATTTGAACCAGGTAAACACAAACTGAACTCGACAACCGTCGAAATATTTTTAAAATTTATATTTCCTTCTCTAAAATGTACATAAGTACATATATGAAATGTATTACTGATGATAATAAGCATGACTTTATGGCAAATTCGTCTCTAAGAGACTCGTCGGGAGACTTTTTTCCAAAGGTGTTTATCAAAACTACAAATACTTATGTTAAAATAGTTATAGACTAAATGCGAATCATATCCCATTTAGTATATAAAAACCAAACAAAAGTAATTACAAAGCAATACATTTCTGTTTTTACAAAAATTTTAATTCTATTTCTCTGTTCTACCGCAGCAAAATCAAAACTACAAATACTACTTTGAGGCATGAAAATACAGAACAAATACTGAACAATAAATAAAATACAGAACATTTTTATGTTTTTCCCTAATGAATAATTTATACAGAACACGGGTTTCAAATACAGAACTGTTCTGTATAATACAGAACGGATGGTCACCGTAAACATAGACAATTCCACGTTGTGTGAAAGCTGCATGCACGAGGTTGTCCTTTTTTAAGCTCATTGCCATTTTAAATATGCCATGATTATGTGGAGTCAGGTTTTCGTTTATATAGAATGGCTTATTACTGTTGAAACCAGCATTGTTTAAAAGAAGTGGTGATTTGCCCTTACGACGGTAATTACCTGCACTCTTTAGGAGCAAGCCCTTCTCGTATGGAGAGACCATTTTAATTACAATGGGAGGGTCAATCAAATTGCGAGAATGTTTAAAATGTTTTACCCTATATAAAGCTTTAGGTGGCGCGAGTTTTAAATTTAACGTGGCACAAATGTTATTAAACACGTCAGACAGATTCTCATTTTCGTGAAATGGTATGCCAGTTATTCTTATATCTGATGCAACAGCTGAATTATCATACTCGAGAATTCTTAAATTCAGATTATAAACGTCATCTTTCAGTTTGCCAATTTCATTGTTGGTAGCCTCTAACTTATTAACTCTTTCATTTAGCTGATTAATTTCATTTTTAAAGTAATTTATTATCTCTTTTTAGATCACTGAATCTCTTTTCCATTTCAAGCATTAGGCAACTCTTATTGCTCTCAATAGTTGCTTTTATTAAGTCTGATTGCTCTTTAATATATTCATTTTGTTTAGTAAACTTAGTATCCAGCCAATTCCACAAGCGTGTACGTAAAGCTGAGTCATTCGAGTTTGAAAATAAGAGATCAGACATTTCAGAATTTACAGAAGAGTCATCACGCGCTTCAGTCTCCCGCGCAACATTCTTTGTTTTTAACTCTCTTAACCTCTTAGCAGATGATTCACTTCTTGTATGCATTTTTCCTTTCTTTATTTTTAGTACGTTTGTTTTTCAGATTAACTTATTTATGTATTGCCAAAAATTAAGAGATTTGTTTTATAAAAAAGATACTTTATTAAGAGGTTTTTGTGCTATTTAATATTTAGTATAATTGTTTTATCTTTTAAATTTCAAGAGATCACAGATTTGTTACTGCAGTATAACTGTTGTTTTATTTATTTAGATTTACAGTGTGTTGTTGTTATTGTATATGATATTCACTGTAGGTTTCTGGTTATTACTTTGTTTGTTTACTTTATTTGTTGTTTATTTTTGTAATTTTAATTTTTGCATAAGAATTGTTTGCACAAATTCAAACTCGATTGTGATCTATAAAATTTCTGTAAAATTTTTGTCTATTTTTCCCTTTTTTATTATTTTATTTTTTTTATTATTATTATTTTTTGTTGTTCTTTTAATTTTTACATGTAAATATTTGATAAATTATTTTTGTTGTTATTGCCTTGTCTATGAAATTATTTGTATTATATTTATTATTGTATCTTAATATATCGATTTATTGCTGTATATGTTTTGTTGGAAATTTTCGATTCTCGGTTTATAATATATTGTTTTGTTATTTTAGTTATTTTTGTTTTCAGTATATGCAGAAGTAATTTTTATATTTTTTTTTTGTTTTGTTTTTTTGTATTCCAATCTTGATATGATGTTTAAGTGAATTGTTGTTGTGTTTTATTGCAAGTTATTTATTTACAAATATTTCTGATGTTTATTATGAAACGTTATCTTTTTGCATGTAATTGTTGTTGTTTGTATTTTGTATATTCAATATTGTTTTCAATTTTTAATGTTGAAAATTATTTGTTTTGTACCTTCATATAAATGTATATTATTATGAGTTGTTTGTATACAAATATTTTTGTTGTTTATTATAAAACGTTATATTTCTATATGTTATAGTTGTTGTTCTTTAATGTTTTGAATATTTTGAATATTCTGAATTTCTTGTATTATATATTAAAATATTTAGAAGGTTATTTTCAATTTTGATTTTAGGTTTTATCAGTTTTAGTTTTCAATATATTTGTAATTGTTATTGTATATTATTTTTGCACTTTGTGTTTTTCTTTTATTCTCCAATATTTTGAGAACTTTTCTTTGCGTTTAATAAAACACGTCCGTTCACTTTGACTCACAAATAAAATATTTTAAATATTTTTTAATTCAACTTTTGAATTTTTTTAGTTTTCTGTACTTTTTATTTTTCTATTATTTTTTAAACAGCTGATTATTTGATTACTTGCACAAACTAGCCCGAAGAAAAAATACGGGCTATTTCGTGCATGAAGAAGAAGAATGTTACTCTCTCAAAACTTCTCTCATTTACCCAAATTTTGTGTACGGGAACGCTTTTTACTAAAATTGGGATCCCGCGGGCTTCCAATGTAGAGTAAAGAAACAGACTTAGTATGTATATATTAAAATCCATTCTGGCAATACCTCTATTTACTATAAATGGCTGTTTTGGCAATACTTTGCAGTAGTTGTTAGGTCCAGGGGGTCAATTCTGAATTTATGAAAAAATGAAATGATAAAAAAAATTTATCATTTGCACTTCACATCAAATTATCACTTCACTTCTTCATTTATAGCGATTCTTATTCAACTTATGAAAAATAAATTCGTAATGAAAACTGTCTGTCACTTTTGTTCCATTCTCTTCGTATCTTGATTATTTACAACGTATATTTACAATAAAATAAACAAAAAATGTGTATACATTTTAGATAACTTTGAAAATATTATGTAAAATATATATCTCTATATAATTTATTAGGCATAGAAGAAGAACGAAATTGCTAAAATATTTTTATTTTTGTACTCCTTGTTTGCGTTTGTGTTTTTTTAGTGCTGCATATTATACCATCTTATAAAAACGACTAAACGCTTTTTTATTGTAAATCAATAAATGTTCAAAAACTTTTGCTAAAATTAATTCTTTTACTTCGAATTAATAAATTTGAAAAAAAATTTGTTAAATATGTGAATATGTTAAATGAAATACTTAAAAAGGATAATTTATTAAATTGTATTAATAAGTTTAGTTGACCTTATTATTGATAAATATATATAAGCGTTTAATTAAGCTTTAGGTCTAATATATAATTATTTTTTCGATATTTCGCTACTTCTCTGCGTAGCTTCTTCTTCTTCTTCTTCTTTATGTATTTATAAGCAATGCAATATTGTTTAAAGTGTATAACACTGATTAGATATCATCGACTATATGTTAACGAAAAAAAATTTATCGTATGAAAAAAATTTGACAGATAGTTTTCATAAAACTGGAAATTAGAATCGCTTTTTTTATAAAAAAAAAAATTAAAAATTTTTTCATTTCGATTTTTCACAGAAACAGAATCGACCCCCAGTACGATAAACAGGGTCGCTTCATTGTAATGCTATTCCACATAATATATAAAGTTGTAAAAGCCATTTTGGTAATGTCGTTATTGTCATGGCATTGTTTGTTTTATGAAGTGTAGTAATACGGTGTCTTAATATATATTATGTGAACAAGTTTGGCAGTTCTAGTGGGTGTGTTTTGGGTTAGATTGATAGTGGACTGTATTTTAGGGAACACCAAGCTTGTTTAAAATATAATTTCTCATGAAATTGAGAAATTATATTATGAGAAAAATTAATACAAGTGTATTAGTATTTGAGGTATGAGCAAGTCTATGATTTATGGAAATGCTTACCATAATATATGTGTATATCTGAAAAATAATTTGGTTGGACAAAGGATGTATAATTTCAGTATTTATTCACTGTATTTGATCTCCAGATTATTTGAGTTTTGACATAACCAAAGATTGACGTTGTAAATGTAATATAATTCAGGTTTTAAATGGGTTTTAATTTAGCCTTAAGTTTAGCAAATAATAATTTTAATTTAGTCTTGGGTTTCGAAAATTAATAATTTTAATTTAGTTTTAAGTTTAGAAATTTAATACTTTTTAATTTAGTTTTAAAGTTAGAAAATTGACAAATTGTAAATTTTGACTTTAGTATAAGAAGTGCTCAGCCTGATGCTAAGTTGATAAGTGACTTAACGAAGTAATTTATAAAAAAAATGGTTACAAAATGGTTCTTCCCGTTTACTGTATGGTTTACAATTTTCCAATCACAATAACGGTTGGAATTTAATCGGTACGATTAGAACTTAATCGTTACTTATAATAAATTTACCACCAATAATTACGTTACATTTAAACTTTGGATAAAATTAAAGGATGCAAAATTGTGTGTTTGTCGCGATTTTGTACATTATGATTTTTAATATTCTTATACTTTTAATAAAATGTATTGAAGTTACTAAAATTTCTATTAACTATTTTCATTTTATGTTATAAAAATGACAGCTAACTGTGCGAAATATTCGCACGGGTCATCTAGTAAAATATTTATTTAACATTATTATTTATTTTCTTTTGTTTTGCATTTTGCAAACAACATATGTTTATATCACATTCCTGTTTTTTTTTATTTGTTTACATTTTATTTGCCTTTTACAACTAACTTCAATATTAAACGCGGTGTCAAAATTGGATTTTTCAACCGCCAAGCGTTGCCGCATACAAATTGTATGTGCATGGGAAATTTTGACGCTTGTCGCTTTTGTTTAGGGTGGCAGTTATGTGTATTTTGTTTTGATTGTGTGCTGTCACAGTAATATGAATAAAAAACACAATGTGTACATGTATGTGTTGCCACAGCAGCACAATATACAATATTACCATAGAATAACAAAATATATATAAATGAATACAATATTGCAACATACTTATGTACCATGGCGTATTGATTATAAGGTGCATTTGACATGGCAGCTGAGCTACTTTTTTCTTTCAGCCAATTTGTGAATATAGTTGTCAATTTTTGCTTTGTTTTATGTACATTGTTTTTGTTTTTATACTTTTTGTTTTGGTTTTTTTGACAGTTAACTACCCTAACAAGCATCAAATTGCTGTGTTGTTTTTGTTACTGTTTTACTTGTTGTAATCTCAAAGGCACCTTATGATAATTGCGCCGTGATATGTACTATATGACTACCACAGCACATATCAAAATTCAAACAATATGCTAATACTGCTGCGCAGGCACGCAACTGTCGAAGATAAAATAATTTCGTAGCATGCTATCACTATAGTTGAATATATCTTGTTAGCAATGTGAGAAAAATTAATTGTGTTCAATACATCTTGCTTGCAGATATTGAAAAAATTTTTGATATGCTAAATTTGACGTTATTTTTTTGTTCTCTGAAATATATAAACGAGTATTAAATATTATAATATTAAAATAAAAATATGACGGGTGCAATTATTTTATTCGGCTTTATTAAATTTATTAAATACTTATTCTTTTTGATTTTCGCTAGTCCGCTCTCTTTTTTCTGCTTTCTCCATGGTTTTAAACGTTTACGTTATATTTTCATATAAATATCTTCTGTGCAAAGTTGTTACACATATGAAAAAAGTTTGACAGTTAATTACACAAAACACGAATCAGCACTCTTGTGCAACTGTGAAAATATTTTGTTTCATTCCATTTGTTGTTACATGAAAAAATGATACAGTATCTTTTAAGTTTTGCATAAAACAATAATCAAAAACTCTATGAAACAGTGAAAAACTTTTCATTTCATCTTTTGACAGAACAAGAATTGACCCCCAGGCCGGTTGATGCTATAAACACAACAAAGGCTATCGAACACTGCCACAAATTAGACACTACCTTCCAATAGGACAAAATTATAAAAATAAATATTTGCGGTTTTCTAAAATTACAATTTAAATTAAAAATTAAATTTAAATAAAATAAGAGGTTCGGGGGGTCCTCCAGCAAGACCATCTGCAAGAAACCGCCCCCTAACATTTCTAATCTATTCCACCAAAAACCAATGATCAGAAGTACAGCGCCACCTTCTGGGAAGAGAGCAGCTAATCTACTGAAGACGCTTACCATTCACATTTAAAACATCCACCGACAGATAAGGCCATTGCTGTTTGATCATTTGAGGGTGATCACAGTAACTTGTTTCATCAACAATTAAAGGCGCAAAAATCTATGAAAAAAAAAAAACAAAAAAAAACTTCTATCAACCATCTTCACATTCCAAAACAATGCACACTGCATGAGTAGGGGTTTACCCCTGAGTATTGGTCTTAAAAAAAAAAAAAAAAAATATAAAGTAGAAAAAAGGTGAAAAGGTTAGAGCCAGAATTTTTGAACCCAAACAGGTTAATAAGCATATTATTAAACTACGTCAGAAATTTAGAGAAAAAAGGAAAACCTAACGTCACATAATAGAGTCAGTTATAAGAGCTGGAAGTAGTACTGATAAGGATTCCAACGTTTTTATTAATGATACCGCTGTGAAAGGGTTATTAGACTCAGGTGCATCCGTTAGTATCGTAGGAAAAGGGGGCGGAGAGTTGTTGGAGAAATTAAATGTACATTTTAACCCTGTGTTGACAAGTGGGAAAACTGCCAGTGGCCAGCTGCATAGGATATTGGGAAAAGTGAAATTGCCAATAGACTACAGGGGAAAGAAGCATGATATGTTTTTGTATATAGTATGTCCTGAGCTGAAACAATGTTTATATTTAGGCATAGATTTTTGGCGATTATTTAATTTGGCCCCTGGAGTAATAAGTGAATTAGATATTGAGAAAATACAGGATAATTCTTCAGGTTTTAAAATGGAAGACAAAATGGAACCTCATTTACTAACCGATGAGCAGAAAAACAGGCTAAATGAAGTAATAAAAAAATTTGACACGTTTGAAGAGAAAGGTTTAGGATTAATCACTTTAGAACAGCACGAAATCCAATTGGTTGAGGGTGCGATACCTTTTAAAGAAAAGCATTATCCCATTTCACCGGCAGTACAAATAATTGTAAAGGGTGTTTTTTATTGAGGTATAGAACTTTAAGTTGGCATCACTTTTTTAACTGGCGGCCATTTTGTCAGCTGTCAAGTGATTAATATTTAGTTTGGTTTGCCATTTCATCATGAACAGGTTGACAAAAGAACAAAGCTTGCAAATCGTGCAAATTTATTTCGAAAATAATGGTTCAGTTCGCGAAGTTTACCGCAAGCTCCGTCCATTTTATGGTCGACATAATCGTCCATCAGAGCAATTAATTCGGTTAACCATGGATCGTTTTCGCACTACGTTTACTCTATGTGATAATACGCATCCGCAGAGACGTCGAACAGTGCGCACCGAAGAAACAATTGCCGCTGTAAAGCAAAGTGTTGAAGAGAACCCGAATGAATCGATTCGCCACCGTGCACAGCAATTGGAGCTTTGTCCATCAACTTTATGGAAGATTTTGCGCAAAGATCTTGGCTTGCGACCTTACAAGATCCAGCTTGTGCAAGAATTAAAGCCGCGAGACCATGCAATGCGTCGTGATTTTGGTGTATGGGCCGAAAATGAGATTGATCTCGATGCTGATTTTCATCGCAAAATTTTGTTTAGTGATGAGGCTCATTTTTGGTTGAATGGCTACGTCAACAAGCAAAATTGCCGCATTTGGAGTGAAGAGAATCCACATGAGACCCTTGAGACGCCATTACATCCACAAAAACTGACTGTTTGGTGTGCTCTATGGGCTGGTGGAGTCATTGGGCCATACTTCTTCCGAAATAATGCTGGAGAGTCAGTTACCATTAATGGAGACCGGTATAGAGCCATAATAACCGACTATTTTGTTCCCGAATTGGATAGCATGAATGTGGATGAGTTGTGATTTCAACAAGACGGCTCTACATGCCACACAGCGCACGTCACAATCGATTTATTGAAGAAAACATTCGATGAGCGCATAATTTCGCGGAATGGACCCGTCAATTGGCCACCAAGATAGCGGTATTGGCTATTAAAAAATTTAGACCATATGTCCAAATGATGCCGTTTACGGTGATTACGGATCACGCTAGTTTGAAATAGCTGATATCATTAAAAGACCTTAGTGGACGTCTAGCTAGATGGTCTTTACAGCTACAGACATATGATTTTGAAATCCAACACCGAAAAGGATCAGACAACATAGTAGCGGACATGCTTTCAAGGCAACCAGTTCACACTTTAAACGACATAAGTAAAGAAGATTTCTTAGATTTTGAAACGATGTAGTTCAAAAGTGAGCAATACTTAAATATGATTAAGGAAATTTCTGAAAATATAGCAAAGTTACCGGATCTTAAAGTTGTAGATAGCCTAGTGTACAAAAGAACAGGATTTAATAGAGAAGAAGATGAAGAGTCTAGTTGGAAGCTATGGGTACCTGAAAATTTGACAGTAGGAATAATAGAAAAGGCTCATATACCACCAAATGTTGCACACGGAAAACAAACAACAAACTTCTTGGTCACTGAAATATTTTAAAAATTTGGTGTACCGGAAATCATACACAGTGATAACGGTGTACAATTCACAGCTTAAGCATTTCAGGAAATGACTGACGTGTATAAAATACGACACATAAAAGCTGCTGTGTATTCCCCTCAATCAAATGTCTCTGAAAGGGTGAACCAATCTGTAATAGCAGCAATAAGAGCCTATCTAGAACAAGACCAAAGAGACTGTGACTTATACCTATCAGAGATTAAATGCGCGTTAAGAACTTCAGTGCACTCGGCCACAGGTGTTAAACCATTTTTTGCATTGTATGGGTTCCATATGTATACGAGTGGAACTGATTATAAGCTGGCAAGAAAATTACTATCATTAACTGATCATCAAATATTAAGTGTAAACAGAAAGGACAAACTTGAAGTGATCAGGGAAAAGATTAAGCTGAATATTCACGAGGCCTATATGAAATCGGCCCAAAGGTATAATAAAAGAGCTAGAGTAGTGAAATTTATACCGGGTCAAGAGGTGTATAGACGAAATACAGTACTCAGTGATTTTAAGCGCAACATAAATCCGAAATTTTGCAGAAAATTCCTTAAGAGTCGAATTGTGAAGCCGGTAGTAGAATCGATGGACGGGAAACCTATAGGAATCTTTCATGTGAAGGATATAAAAGCTTAGTAAGAATAGCCTGCATTGTATCGATCTGTGATTGGTTTCTAAGAACGATGGAATTATAACCTGTGATATAACGTGCAATATTAGGTAATTCTAATAAATGCATAATTTCTGTTTATTTTTTTTTACACCTTCTTGTTAATTTAGTCCTAATATGTTGTATCATTTATTTGCCAATTATTTTATCGGGTTTTATACCATGGTATATACTTTTAGCTTTACGTACCTTAGCGAACTTTTGTGCAATATTAAGTATTAAACACATAGAGAACAGCAAGCAGCATGACAGCAAGCAGCAAATGCAGCCGGCAATATTTGCTGCCATGCTATCGGCTACATAAATATTTTGAAGGCAGCAGCAGCAAAACAATAAAAAAACAACTAAAATAATGAACATATGTTTGTTGTTGAAATAAATATTTCAGTGATACCACTTTCAAGTATACGAAATCGCTAAAATAAAATCGCTTGTTTGAAATGTAAATACATATAAATTTTTTTTTTAATTTTAATTTGTTTAT
The DNA here is from genome assembly GCA_963576795.1 of Metopia argyrocephala. NCBI lineage: Eukaryota > Metazoa > Arthropoda > Insecta > Diptera > Sarcophagidae > Metopia > Metopia argyrocephala. The sequence continues at coordinate 89,312,316 of OY756209.1, read as the reverse complement.
ATTTTATTAGTATTAAAAAATTTTACAAAACTCATTAACAAAATATATTTTTTTCTAATTGTACACATACTCTTTAAAAAAATTAAAATTTAGGTCTAATCTCAAATTTTTTGGCAATAATTGCAAAATTTTGACTTTTGCATAGCCGTTGATGTTGCCCGATGAATTCTGAAATTCTATGTATTTTTCAACTGGTACGGCTGCAAATCTTCCCAAAAAAAACTCCTTGATCACAAAGATATTTTGGTGTATCACACATTTGCATATTTCTTTTAAGACATAACGTAGTTAGTTGTTTGTTTTACATTCAGCCACTACATCATTTCCCATCACATTATATATGTATTTTAAACAACAATGCGTATTTATCCTTGTGGCACACCAAACATAACGTTAAAATCTTAAATTTATTTAAATAATACCGACCTATAATGTTAAAAGGTTTTAAATTGTTATTATCTTTATTAATAAATAAATTTTTTTCTTTTTAATAAAAAATATTTTTTTATGTCGATTTTATTTAACATTTTATATTGTATTAGCATCACTAATTAGTTTTTGCTGCCTCAAAAAATAGAAATTATTCTAAGTTGGGCAGCAGCAGCAAAGGGTTTTGTCTAGGGTTTTGCTGTGCTGCCTTTAAAATAATCGTTTCCATATAAACGTGTGCATTCTAATTTTGACAACTTGCTGCCTGCTGCTTGCTGTCGTCTATGTGTTTAATGCTTTAGGGTTATAAAGTATTTCATAGATTATATACATTCAATTAGGTTTAATCGTGATAGGTTGTGTCCTGATTGAAATTGGCACACTATAATATGTGTTGGTGGTCGATTTTGAAATTTATATACCCTTAATCAAATGTTTAATGAAATTAGACATACATAATAGAGCAGCTGGTCAGTTCACTAGGTATAATGCGCAGGTGGGATCGTTACGGATGACGTATGGTTACCTAGAAGAATTGAAAAGGAGACACCAAGTATCGGGTTTAAAATAACACTAAAACGGAAACTTCCCTGAACACCAGAGAGTAATGGTCAGTCCTGTATTGTGTTCGAATGCTTTGAGTTTTAAATAGGTTGTATAGGCTAATCGAAGTCATGTAAGTTAAGCCCGGCTGTTGAGACGTCAGGGTTTGAGAGTTCCCCACGTTTTAATGGCCACGCACATCGGTATTATCATTGTGAAAGTGCTACTCACAATGTTTTGTTGCGGGGACTGCTTGCTTAGACAGCTAATGCAAATAAACTTTTATTTTTATTCATAGTTAGTGGTACACTGATAGGATGCAAAGGGTCAGTTTGCGATGTAACCACTAGTTCGACCAGGGAAGGGAGCCTTGTCTCAGGTGACTTGTCAGGCCACAGCTCCATTCCTGACTAACCTGAAACGAGACAGGAAGGTATTCTTTAAAACACATACATATATATAAAAGGGAACCACACATACCATTACCCATTCCATCGGCTGAAACCTAAAGCGAAATTTGAACTTTAGGGAAAGAAAAATGTAAATGAAAATAATGGTTAAATCGTGTAATGTTAAAGTTAATTATGTTGCAAGAATATTTTTATGGTATGAGACATTAGGAGCAACTTGCTGGGGACTAGAAGGAAACGGATGGTGAAATTGAAGTGATGATATAGAGAATAATTTGACAAGGAAGGAGGGGAGGGTAAAGGAGCTGACGTATATGTATGTGTGTAAATAAGAGCGCCAAACTTATAAAAAGATGGATTTTTTTTAATAGAAGGAAAGAGAATTATATAATAATAAGATATGGAAAATATTTATTGCTGGTAAATAAATACCGTAATAGCAGGATTGGTATGAAAGTTTTGTTCTTTGTATGCTAGAGATTTTTGTATCAAGTGAACTGTCCAAGATCCTGAGTGAAGTGTAATACTGTGTTTAAGACAAAAGAAACGGGAAATTAAAAACAGAATTTTTTTTGGTGATAATATAATTATAAATTAGAAAGATCGTGGTACAGTGCGTATAATAAGAAGAGGGAGACGGGGAAATGAAAATTATTTCCCATATTAGTACTGCGTATTATTCCCCAATTGTTGAATTTTTTCTGAAGTAAACAGATTTGGAAATTAAACCTATGTAAGTAACATTGTGCAGCAGGACGGTGTACTATAATAATATGTATTTACGTTTATCTAGCTGGTTTGGAGTGTCCCGTACCCTTTCAGAGAGTGGAGAATAAACAACTAAGATACAGATAGGGGACAAGAACCAGGTAGGCTCAATTTATAAGACTCTATTTGACACCTTCAAGAAAGAGAAAAAAAGAGGAAATTGTAAATAAGGAGAATTCCTGAGCCTGTGAATGTACATATAATTTGTTAATCAAACAGTCGAGATATAAGTGCCGATATTTCTTTATCATAATTTATGTATAGAAAGATATATTTATTTGTAATTCTTTTTTTTTTTTGTTTGTTTTTGTTTAAGTATTTTATTATTTTAATTTTTTTCCTTTATATTGTTTTAATTAAGTAGAAATATTCTTTAGAGTTTCAGTCCATATTATTCTTTAGGACCTTTTTCTTTTTATTACTAGGAACGGAATTTTAATTTTAAGTTCAAAAGAAAACGAAAAGAGCAAAAGGGATTAGTGATTAAGAAAATAGATAATTATTCCCAAAAGGAAAGTTTTTATAACCCTTAACTCCTGTTATCCTTTTCTAGGGAGCTCCATTAGATTAGGCAGGTTCATTAAACAGGATGATTAGAAATAAAGCTAGATTTGGTCCTTTGGCCTATTGCATTTTTTTAAATAAAAATCTATATAATTTTATCTTATCAAGTTTTGCGACTATAAATACAGAAAGAAAGAGATCCTCATAGAAACACATGTATAATTAAATTATTAAATTGGTAGTACTTGTGTATTTTATTTTGTTTTATTTTTTTTCTTTTTTATTTTTGTTAAATTTATTTATTTATCTTATTTAGTTCTATAAGAAAGGAAGGAAAATTTTAATAAACAATGTATGATATATAGATTTGCTGAGAAAGGAAAGAATATGTTGAAGTAAACTTATATGAAAAGGATTGTTAGAAGAAGGTAAGAGTGCTGTGCTGAAAGAAAAAGAAAAGTGAAGGGATCCTGGTGTGATACAGCGAATATGCGGGATCATGGTAGGGTAAGGGCGACTGAAGCCTCCAACTGCTTCCATCCCTTTCATGTCTCCGTTTGGTATTCCTGTGAGTAATTATTGAGTATTTAATATTTATTGTCACGGGCCTAGGAGCAATAGACGTGGTTCACATACATACATACATACATAACTGGCCTTTACAACCCTGTCTCAGGATTACGGCCTAGCTTCTCGCAGCACTCATGTTGTGTGTGTAAATTTTTTATTCATGAGTACCGGGACCTACAGTTTAATGTCGAACGACAGACTTGAGAAGCTTATTCGTGGTTCACATACCTTGAGAGAATGCTCACTAGCCATAACAACTTGCCTTTTCCGACACATACAGCAATATTTCATTATTATTGTTCTTAATTAATTAACTATAACTCAATATAACTTTGTTTGTAACCTTTTTATCTTCTACAATATATATTATTATTATGTATTATTATTATATATACAAAAGAAAGTGGCGTTAGTTACTACGCTTATAACTCAAGAATGCCTGGACCGATTTCGATGATACGTATCAATTCGGAATGGTCTCTGGCTAAGTAAGAAGAATAGCAAAAAATGTCGAAAATATTCCAGAAAAAAGAAATTAAAAGGAAAATTCATTTTCCCATACATTTTGTATGGAGTGATGTCACAATGTTTGTAACAAAGCTTCTCCGAGATTGTCTGACCGATTCTTATAAAATTTTGTCTGTATATTCAGTAGGGCTGACTATAGACCGTAATCCATTTCTTATACCTCTACGCCCACTTCATCGCCTACTTTTTCCGTGAACTTAAAACCCTGTTTACGATCCCCATAAAGCCTTTAAACATGGTACGAATGCTTCCATGCTTTTATGATACAGCTTAATCAAAGCGTGATAAGGGCAGAGGAAGGGGTTTTCCCGCAGAAGGTAGAACACATTTTATCGCTCTTTTAAAGAAGTGTAACATATAAATCTTCCAAGCTTAGTAGGAATACTTAGAATTATATTTCTTAGGGGCAGGGGCACCAAACAGGTAATTTATGTTCTGTGGCCTAAATTTGGAGAATGACTGTTTTTCACACGGTCAACTCTATGTCGCATGTTTCCATGTCGGAAAGCCATCCTCTTTGTTCGTTTTCGCACCTGACTACAAAACGAACAATATTGTTTATCACAGAGTGCTTCAATAATATTTTCTTAATTTATTCAATAGTTTTAGAAAGCAAAGTTAGCTTTAAAAGAAATTTATATTTTGTATATTTTAATTTTATATTTTCAAAGTAGATTCACAGAAAAGTGCATTGAAAGGGCAAAATAAATTTCAACTAATTTTGGTATTTTTCTGATGAATAAATTTGTTTTATCAAGTCTTTATTTACCTTTAAATATTCTTTAAACTCTACAAATAGTTTAATTTAGTGACCAAAATGACTTTGATGGCTTCCATTTCCATATGAGTTTTTTCATTTGTCCACATATTATTTAATACAGAAATTACCCTTTCTGTTGGAGCATTTGAACCCAGTAAACACAAACTAAACCCGAGAACCATCAAAATAATTTTAAAATTCTTTCTCTAAAATGTAAATACATATATCAAATGTATTGCTTGTGGAGATAAGCATGTCTCTATGGCCATTTCGTCTCTGCTTAAGATGCTCGTCATGAGACTTTTTCCCAAAGGTGTTAATCAAAACTACAAATACAACTTTGAGGCATGAAAATACAGAACAAATATTGCACAGTCAATAAAATACAAAACATTTTTATGTTTTTCCCTAATGAATAATTTATACAGAACACGGGTTTCAAATACAGAACTGTTCTGTATAATACAGACAGATGGTCACCGTAGTTATGAGTAAGTCGACTCAAATCATTTAAGAAATAAGTCTTCGAATGATGACATCATAAGAAACTTTTATCTTTATAATATTTTCAAGTTCAGATTGATTAAGGCTTATTGTTGAAAGTTTCACTAAAAAGCAAAGAATTTTTTCTATCATTTTCCCTTACGTAGCATTTAAAGTAGAATTAAGTCTAAAGCAGTGGTCTTCACCAGTATTACTCAGGTAAATAAATTCCCAGCGGTAAAAATGTACCTTACGTAATCGCTGATGTAAGCAACACAAAGTAGCAATCAGTGGTGACACCTTCGCTTATTTCTCTGTTTAGATTTAACATATAAGTGTCATAGGCTGCTTAATCTGTGAGCTCTCGCTTAAAAAGTAAGTGACGTTGTCACCACGTGCTACTACTAGTGCAATTACATTGTAAACAGAGTTATAAGCAGGTTTTATGATATCCCTATTAACAGAAGTAAATTGGAACGTAATGCATATGTATTGCAATCTACTTTGCAACTGTAAGTTAAGGTTAAGCGCTGTCGCCACTTTTCCTACTGATTTTGTAATTGAAAACATAATGCATGTTAATTTGAATTCAGCCTAAAAAATTGCAATATTTTTTTATTATTTCAATAAAATTCAATTAAAATTTAAATTTACAAATTATTTTAAAAATTGATTAATACAAAAAAAAGAAGGAAAAACTAATAATAAATATATAGAGAATATAATAACAAAAATATAAAATAATTATTAGTTACTATTTTTCCTTTCACTACACTTTTTTGTATAAAATCTGTTTATATGTTTTAAAACAGTGTTGTTATTGTTTTTTATACACGTCAATGGTATGGCCCATGGTGAAATTACTTACAAGGTGGTGGCAGGTGAATATAGTACAAAAACAACAGGGAATTTGTTTTTGTTTTTTCAGCTCTTTAATGTCAAAAGCAGCTATGGTGAATTAAAAAAGCACATGTCGCAAGTGTGTGTGTGTATTGGTAACAACATATATGTCTCTACACCAAAACAAAAAACACGAATACACACAAAACAAAATGTAAACAAAACATAAATATAAACAAAACTTTTGACAGAACCGGTATGACCAAAAAAAAAAAACCCAGCTGGGTTGGTAACACCACCTTGTAAGTAATTCCACCATGGTATGGCCCTCTTTCTTTACGGCTTCTAAAAAATAAAAATTGGTATCTACAAACACTTACATATGTATATAAATATATAGCAATTTTAAAGTGAACTTACCAAAAATTGAATCATGCAGGGCCTTTAATTCTGAAAATACAAATATATGTATTATTATTTTCGGCCAAATGAGTTTATATCTTAACAGCCAGGCCCACGATATCGAATCGTGTAGTTTTAAGCGACAAACAGCTGATTTGCGGCACACTAATTTTTGTGTCGCCAAAAATAAATGCGATTGGTAACACAAAATTTTTTTACACACATATACAAAATGGGAATAAGTTTGTTTACTACATTTCTGTCAAGTTAAACTAGCACACGGTTGCATTTTTTACTGTACAATTTAAGCATTTCAGCGCTTTTTTCGTGTATATTGGCGATTATTTTTTGATTTCTTGATATGGCAGCTTTGTTGTTTATTTGCATTACGTTGGTAACGTAAAGCAAAGCGAACGATAAAGTGACAATTAGTGGGCCGCAGTTTAGATTCACAGTGAGTGACTGAGTTTCTTTCGCTTAAGTTTTCTTTCGATATCGTGGGCCTGGCTGTAAATCTTCTTTACCAAGCTACATAGGCCCAAATTGTTTCATATTAATAAAAAAAAAAGTTTATTATACATATGTTTTCCCGACTTTGGATCTGTGTAGTAATTTTAACTGCTGGGATTTATTCAACTGAAATAAAAAAATAACTTGCTATTTCTTTATTTTTATAAAAGGTTTTTTACAGACACTGAGTAAAGTTAAAATAAATAAATTAACGTACCTTTCAATTTCTCCAAATCACTTTAAATTTTTGCCATCTTTTAATTAATTAGTAATTACATATTATTAAATATATAGTCACCAAAACACCTTTTTAACAACCACTTTGAACTAATTTAAATTGCAAAAATATTTTTTGTTTCACTTGTATTTCATATGTACATTGAAACTAACGGCATTTTATTATGTAAAAAAATAAAATACGAGAACAAATTTTATACTGAAACAGTAACTGACTCGGCCGCTTACATCGTAAGTGAAGTTTTAATTTGGTATTTTAAATTTTTACATATACGTATGGTAAACAAAAACAAATGATCTATATAAATATATGTTTTTATATGTATATATGAAAATAAAGTCCAAAATAGAAGAGCAAACAACTGAGCCCTTCGCTTACATCGTAAGTGGAGTTGCAATCTCGGCATATTGAATTCTTGCATTTAAAGTAAAAATAAAAACAAATACTCTGTATTGAAACAGTAACTGACTCAGCCGCTTACATCGTAATCCAAGTTATAAATTGGGTGTATGATTCTTTAGGTTACGCACAGCTTACACTTTAAGCACGTTAAGAGTCCGCTTAAAATGTAATGCATACGTCATCGATGATTGCGTAGGTACTTCGTTTTTTTTACCACTGGGTTGTTCGGATATTTTTTTAGTTTTTCTTACTCTCTTCGTGAATATTACAACCAGGGTTGCTTAATTCCACAAAAATTCTGGCAAACAGCTTCTTAAAATATACCAAAACTACCCGTATCGTTAATTCTTATTATATTAGTTTAAAATTAAATGTATTGTACTTTATTAACAGATATCACTTTTAGAATTCCTGGAAACCAGTTTTTGTTTTATTTTCTTATGAAAAACTTAATTAATTATAAAAAAATTTGCAATGTTAAAAATCTTTCATAAAAAGAAATCCATACGCTTTGTTTTCATCATGTTAAACGACAACCACAATTATTACAAAAACATGTGTGTGAGACAAAAATTGCGTATGTGTTTATGTTTTATTAGTTTTCAAGAGAGCTAAATTTGTTTGTCAGACACTGAGAAGTTATGATAATAAGCAACATAAACTTATTAATGTTTATATTTTTTTAACTACATTTCAATTTGTTACTAGCATTTACAAACAATTTATTTCATGAATAATTTTAATAAATTAGTTTAAATTTTAAAATTAATGGTTTTTGAAACGAAAATTTTCACAAATTTCATTCAAGTTGTTAAAAACAATACAAATGAAGAAACCAATCTCATCTCTCAGTGTATTTTTGTGTGACTCTCTTTGTGAAGACCACTGGTCTAAAGTTTCAAATATGTATTCGTATTTGTTGCAGTATTTGTAAAGTAAAACCTAAAAATATATATTTATATACATATGTGCTAACATTTTATATATTTTTAATGTAATGTTGATAGAATAATAAAATAATAATTATAATAATTATTGTTCTCAATAATTAAATTTATTAATGTACATATGATGCATCCTGTCAGAATAGCTATATATTTAGCACATAGTGAGACGTACAGGCTACACAAATATTGTTTAATTTGTTTTGAAATATATTTATTGAGTACATATTATGATGCATCCTGTCAGAAAAATAAGCTTTATATTTGGCGCATGTCATATTCGTATTCAGTCGGACCATCTATTTAGTCTATTGAAATTTATTATTATTGATAGTTAAGAATATTTTATGTTAATGATTTTAAAATAAAATAACATGCTCACTATAGCTTTCTAGTGAATATCTACATATATCGGTTAACAGTCGAATTGAAGTAAATTAAAAAAAAAACTAACAAATTTGGCGAAAGCTGTATAATGATGTCTCTTTTGGACGGAAAATATATTGTAAGTATTCTTTTTATAAAAAGAAAAAAAAAAAAAAAAGAGAACAATTAGAAACGTATTTACATTTATTTTTATATACATATGTACGTTTATATTGGCTTAAATAGATAATGTGCGAAATTTAAAAAATGCAAAATTTAAAAGCTACTGAAAAAGTTAAGTATTTGAATCTCTTATATTGTATGATTTTTTTTATTAAGACCAATACTCAGGGGTAAAAGCCCTACTGTATGGGAAATTTTTGGAAAGGACAGTATTTTTTTCTTACATTACTATTATTAAAGGATATCGGAGTTATTAATCTATGTATGATGAAATACTTTATAGATATTATTATTATAGTATAATTATATATACGGAAATACTAAATTTTAAAATCCATTCATGCATATGTATGTACATATGCATAAATATATGTGTGTTTGTATGTGAGATGCGAAGAAGTAAAAGTAACAAGAAAATTTAAAAAGGTTACGTCAGCCCTGGATTTACTTGAGCCTTGAGCGGCAAAAAATTAGCATGTGACTGTAAAAGAAGATTTAATATTAAAAATAAATTATGCGTTCCTCTAGGATTGTACATATAAAATTTAATGTACAGAAAAAATTTATATAATGTCGTATTCATCGTTTAGGGCTTAAAAATGTTCAGGCAAAATTTGAGCACAATCGGCCAATATTTAGAGGTTGCGGTAGTATAATAAAATTTTGGGTTAGATATAAATATAACATACAATGATTGTTGTATGGTGATATTCATTGTTTATTTAAATATTAAAATAACACAAATAAATAAATTATTATTATTACTGGATATTAAGTACAAATTATCATATACATTTTTAAATTATCGATAGCCATATTTGCAATATTAGCTTTATAAACCCCGGGAAATTTTTTTCTATGGTGATCAACTAATCTAAGCAAATACTAGTTTTTCTTCTCATTTGCGTAATTATACAGTCATTTACAGCATTTTCTTTCATCGAAATAAAAATTACGTCGTCTTTCCACTCTGTAGGATACTTTGAAAGAAATGACTGGGCCCTATCTTATCCATCATCAGTAAATTGAAAAATATTGTTAACCTTTTGGTAAGATAGGACTCAAGTCCAGTCTCTTTAAGACTTCAGCTTTTTTATCATATTTTTTTTAGTTTCATATGTAACTATGGAATCGAAAAAAGCAAGCCCAAATCAATTCAGAAAACTACCATAAATGTCGTGAAATGCTTTTACAACAGCTTTAACAATTTTTTCATTGAGGTAGTTTTCGAGTTGTTTAAGAAGGTTTTGGACATTAAGAGGAGCATTTTTTGCTTAAGAAGCTTCATTCAAGTATCGGCCATATAAAGGACTTAAAAGCAAATTTATTTCCCTATCTAATTTCTTTTTCTCGTCTGTGAAATCAAATTAACTTTGAAGCGTACATATTTTATGCAATAAAAATGCAGCTTGACAAATCCGAAGAAGATGAGATTATAACAGATAGTCCAAATGATTTAAGCAATGAATTTAAGCAGCTTTTACAGAAAAGTGATATATCCGAATATGAATGAAGTATCGCAAACCATTTCAATTTTTTATTTACAAAAAAATATAATAATGTAGAAACTTGGAAATCATCTTCAGAATTTATGTCACTAGCAGTAGCAAATTATTCTTCTGAAAGATCGTTTTCTTGTTTAAAAAGAATAAATGAAAAAATCTAAATTAAAGGACGTTTTGATTTGCAGATCGAATTCTACGTTTAAGAGAAAATTGAGTTTGAAGACATACATTTGTAAAACAAAAAATTAGAAAGAAAATATAATATAATTAGAATCATTAAATAGCACAATGTGATTTTTATTTCAATTCAAATTACAATAAAATTCTTATGGAGTGTCTAGGGGCGGCATATTTTTAAATCCGCCGCTGGTTTACGTACTCAATTGCATCTGTGCCGCATATTAAATGCAAAACTTGACATCGCTAATATTGGGTTGGCAACTAAGTAATTACATACATACATACACAAATAACATACATAACTGGCCTTTACAACCCTGTGCCAAGATTACGGCCTAGCTTCTTGCAACACTCATGTTGTGTGTGTAATTTTTATCCATGAGTACGGGGACCTACAGTTTAATGTCGACTCCGAACGACAGACTTGAGAAGCTTGTTTATGGCAATTAATTACTTTCAGAGCTTTTGCCAGAAGACTGCTCAGAGGTAGTCGCCGAACGAAATATTTTTTTTTGTATTTCTTTTTTTTTAAGATGTCGGAGCCGGTTGCCGAACCCAGGGCTCATGTCTTAGTAAGTCAACACACTAACCACTAGACCACGGCGACTACTAACTAATTGCGGATTGTTTTTAGAAAATAAAAGTCAATTTTTTCGTGGAACGCAATAACTTTATTATGTAATGTATTGCCTATTTTGAGCAATGACCTCTTGCCATCTTTCAGGCAGCATCATAATTCCACGTTCATAAAACTTCTGGTTTTTATGAGAAAAAAACTGAACAAGGTACGATTTGATATACCTAATCATCATTATTGAAATTTTTACCATTCAAGGAGTTTTGCAAAGATCGAAATAAAAAGTAATCAGATGGTACAAGATCTGGACTATATGGTGGATATGGCAAAACATCCCAATAAGCTCCAATAATTTTGCCGAGTGGCCAAAGATGTGTGTGGCCTTGCATTTTTTCGATTTACCAATTCGGGCCGCTTTTCTTCAACTGCATTGTTCAATTTTGTTAGTTGTTCAATGTAGACATCTGAATTTATTGTTCGATTGTGTGGTAAAAGTTCGAAGTAGACAATTCCTTTGTCCTGGCTTGCTCCACGATCTTTTCCGATTGACACTGAAACAAACCCACGCAACCAAATCAAAATTTTTTTTACTGATTGACAGCTGAAGTACCGACTATCATATAACAAAATGTATTTGATATTTCAATTACGTCATCTAGCCTAAAAATTCAACTAATGCCATCAATGAGTAAAATTCGCATTGCCAACCCAATACAAACGTTTTTTTTATGTACGAGTACCGTATTTGCCGGACGATAAGACGCACCTTTTTACTCTGAAAATTTGACCTAAAATCAGGGTGCGTCTTATGGTCCGATGCGTCTATATTTTTTATCTATAAATTTTTAGAAATAAGTAAGGTTTGGACCATTACAACCGTTTCAGGATTACGGCCTAGTTTCTCATAATACTCATAATGTGTGTGTCAATTTTCATCCATGAGTACAGGGCAGAGATCCAAGTCGTCGGCGGAGGCTCAAAGTCGGCTGAAAACCGATATTCAAGTAAAATTAATTTTGCATATGTTAACTTTTTCTTGAATAAAAAAATGTAATTATAGGGTAAAATATTTCCATGGTTCATTGAGAATGTGAAAAACTAGGAGGTCCCGATTAGTTTCTGAAAATTGCGTGCAATTTCATTTGGATGGTCAATAACGCCAATTGATTACACTGAAAAACTATCTGGTATGTGATGGAAATCGATGTCGATTGAAATTGAAATCGAATGAAATTTCAAATTGCTATTACTTCCAAATCCTTTCATATTTGAAATTACTTTTCTACTCGTTACTTTACTGACTATTGCCACTACAGCTTTTATTATTAAAATTTTAAAATAATTAAAACAGATTAGTTTTATATGGCTTTGAAAATACAAACGATTTCAATTTCGATCTTAATCGTTTTTAATCACATACCGGTATAGGTCAGATCTTAGCTACAAAAAACATTTTGAAGTTATATCGGAACGTATTAAGCATTGGATCTCTCAGGACAATATCATATCTGTGGATTTTTGAAAAAAGTCTTCTCTCGAAATAAGACAATTTTCCAAGATTTTTGTAGTAAATATAGAATTTCCTTGTCCTTCTGTTGCTCTTATCCCCGTATTTCTACGACCTTTGGAACGCAAGATATGCAGTTGACTAATCGACCCCTTTCAGACTTTCCCCCAATTTCAATTTGACAAAACGACTTCTTTCAGAGAATTAAGAATAATTTGAAAAATTGAATGTCTATAAAAAATTTTATTTAATTTTTGTTATTATTTTTAACAAAACAACTTGTCTTGACTTAAGCGAGTAAAATAATTTTCAAATTTAATCAAAAAAATTTTGACAAAACGACTTGTATGGTGGAAGCTAATTTTTTTATTTAAAATCTATTTAACAAAAAGTCTTAAATTAATTTTTTGTCGTTTTAAAGAAAACTATTGCTTCTAGATTGAAAGAATAATGTTCAGTACGTATTTGTGTATAATATCCAAGTTCAAAATTTCTTTAATTTTGTAAGCAATAACTTCTATTAGCCTTTTTAACTGTTTTTTTGCTCTACTGAAAAGTTCTTGATTTAGATAGAAGACGTTTTGTCAAATGTCCACAGATATGTATTTAACTAGAGTTTGATAAACTTTTTATCTAGAGAAAAGGTAGCCAGACTTTCCCCCAATTTCAATTTGACAAAACGACTTCTTTCAGAGAACTAAGAATAATTTGAAAAATTGAATGTCTATAAAAAATTTTATTTAGTTATCCAAATAATAAGCAAATACTTTTTTCAAGCTCAAGGTCAAGTTTATTTTCAATTTAATAATCAATATTTCGATATCCTTAGAAGAATAAGAAAGATCCAACATCAACATTACAGACAAAGAATAATAGTCTTGTGGATGAATTATTTTCATGCAAAAATATATCCGAGATAGAACGTAAGAGATTAAAAAGTGACGTGGCATGTGCTCCGAGAACTTATGGACTACCTAAGATACACAAAGAAGGCTGCCCATTGCCCCCTATTTGTTCGTCTATTAACTCACCCTCCGATAAACTGGAAAAGTACGCGAAGAATATTTTAAAAAGGCTGACGGAAAATTCAAATTTTAATATTAAGAATTCTGTGCAATTTAGAAATAAGGTTAGCAATAGTACAATAGATGAGGACGAGAAGATGGTTTCATTTGACGTGGTGTCACTTTTTCCTAGTATTCCAGTGGAGTATGCTATCAGATTATAGAAAGTAAGTGGGGTGAAATAGAAGGGTATACGAACATACCGCAAGACCTCTTTCTAAAAATTTTAAAATTTTGCGTGAAGGACAATAGATATTTTAAATATAAGGACAAATGTTATACTCAATGCAGAGGATTACCAATGGGTTCGCCGCTGTCGCCTATTGTTGCTGACATTGTTATGGAGGAACTACTAAAAACATGTTTGGATGAAAAACCTAAATTAGTAATAAAGTATGTAGACGACCTTTTTGTAATCGCTAAAGCAAGTGCAATAGATGAAATCCTGACTAAACTAAATAGTTTTAATAAAAATATAAAATTAACCATGGAGGACGAGATTGATGGAAAGTTGCCCTACCTTGATGCGCTGGTTATAAGAGACAAGGGGATACTAAAAATTGATTGGTTTCAAAAGCCAACATCATCCGGCAGACTAATAAATTTTAATTCAAGCCAGCCTAAATATATTATTATGAATATTGCCATGAATTTTATTGAACGTGTGCTTTCTATTAGCGATGAAATATTCCATTTACAAAATATTCAGAAAGTGATAGAAATCATAAAGAAAAATGACTTCCCTAGAAATACTATTTACAGACTTAAAGATAAATTTAGAGGAAATAAAGGACGAATGGTAGAGCAGGAGAAAATTGAAAAAGTGCATAAATCGGTGATATATGTTCCTGGATTTTTGGAAACATTGAGGAATACGAATATTTTGGACAAGAATAGATTTAAAATTGCTCAAGCATCAAATAATACTCTCAGACGACTATTTACCGACACTAAATCAAAACTGGAGACTATGGACAAATATAACGTAATATACAGAATAAATTGTCTGGGAGATGGTAAAACCAAATGTAATCGAATGTATGTCGGTACAACGAAAAATAAACTAAGAACAAGAATGGCAGGGCATAAATCGGATTTTAAAAATAGAGACAAATTAAATACACAAAAAACAGCACTTGCGAACCACTGTGCAGATAATAATCATACACCAGATTTGGAGAAGGTGCAAATATTACAGAGAGAAAATATATATAAAAAACGGTTTACTTTGGAGATGTTACATATAATAAATACACCAAAGGAGAGGAGAATGAACTACAAAACAGACACCGAGAATTGTGCTCATAGTTATAGTAAACAGGGGAAATTTTAGCAATAATTAGGCCCATTATTACAACTTGCCTTTAGTTAAAGGTAGGGTGTTATCGGACAGATAAATTGCTTTTGGTTATTACAACTAAACTTTAACCTAAAAGTGACCGATAAAGTTATTGGGAAGATTGTCTTGTCTTTAACTTTTAACGTGAGGTGTAAATTTTTGAGCTTACCATATTTTATTGAGACTGCCATATTGTTTTGTTCGTTGAATTATTACCAAAAATATTTTATTTATTTTGTCAACAAAAAAGTAAATTCAATAAAAATGGAAAGTAAAACACATTTCATTGTTGTTAAGTTTTTTTCGTGCACAATTTACAAATTTTTTTTGTTTATTTATTCATGTAAACATGCGCGTTGTTGCCACTTGGTGTCTTTTAAACAAATTTAATGCAAAAAGTAATCGGTTCTTGTTGTGATATTGCCGTATTTTAAAAAAAATATAACTTTTATTTTAAAGGTAAGTGGTAATAACAAAAAGCATTTAAAGGTCACTTTATTCCTCCCGTTAGCGAAAGTTACCTTTAACTATCAGACACTTTATAGGCAAGTTGTAATAATGGCCCTTAGTATAATATGTAATGTGATAACGTCGGTGCAGTGATACACATATGGGCAATTTCAAAAATTTTCGACATTTTGATATTTTTTTTTTTCAAATTTTTTTTTTGATGACACGAATGACGCTTTGGTCACGTGAAGGGTGATATTTTAGCATACCAAAACAGTTCGCGTTAATCATTTATTGCAAACGGCGCGAAAGTTATGGAGGTTTTAAGTTAAAATTTCTTTAAAAAAAATTTAAAGTTAAATTTATTGGTTTATTTTAATAAATGTTATATGGATGCATGAGACTCATTTCAAATTCATCAGTGCAGTCCAAATTCATCAATGCACTGATAAAATACATAAAAAATATCAATTATAGTTAAAATTTCTTAACATTAAAAAAGGCGTATTTTTGCAAAAATATGAATGTTTCACCGATTGTTATAATATGTGTTTATATAACGCATAACTAATTTACAGAAAAACAATGTTTTAACTTGCAAATTTAAAAAACAACAAAAATTATATAAGAATTATTTTTGAGGTTAGGATTTTTTTTTTATCTGTAAAATTTAAAATCATGAAAATTTTTTAATGCCTATTCGGTTTTATTATCAAGCTTAAAAAACCCTTTCATTTGGTGTCAATCGCGGCGGAATCTATACATAACTGCAGATGTCACAAAGCAAAATATGTTTAAAGAAAAATGCCGCCGAATTCAACCGTATTTATATATGATCTTTAGTTCACCGCCGCACTTCATTTCCAATACTTTACATTGATTTTAAAGGACAGATTAATTAAAAAAAACGCGAAACCAAATCATGAAATTTCGCAAAATTTTTATTTTCTTTATAAAATTTTTGCGTTTCAAAATATTTTAACGCCTTCTTGACGTTGAGGTGCCATTTATTAAGAAGTTTAGATCACGCAATACATAAACCAGTTTTAAATATGACTGCAAATGTCAGGCGCGAAAAACTGTCATTTTTGACAAATTTACGCCAATTCTATTAAAGTTTGAGGTCATCGTTCTCAGCAACTAGCAGCCTGACATCGACGTGATATGGCGGAAATTTTAGCAAATTACACCATCTAATAAATACTGTTGACGAAATGCAATTTTCTTGAACGGCGCAAAAACGCTATAGAAAAAACTGCGAAAATTGAAAAATCGGAAAATTTTGGTTTCAAAAATGAACCGCTGTACAACTTTTTCCCAAATAGTAGTATGGGCATAACTTTTATAGTGTAAATATTGACCGTTTTGGTCAATACGAAAAACTGGAGAAATAATAAGCATCTGAACTCAGTTTCAACAAATGTTGAAAATTTTTGAAATTGCCCATATATATTAATTTTAATTTTGTTGTTTGTAGTCGCCGTGGTCTAGTGGTTAGTGTGTTGGCTTAAGAAGACGATAGTGCTGGGTTCAAATCTCAGCTCCGACATCTTTAAAAAAGAAATATGAAACAATTATTTCTTTCGGCGACTACCTCTCAGCAGTCTTCTGGCAAAAGCTCTGGGAGTAATTAATTGCCATGAAAAAGCTTCTCAAATCTGTCGTTCGGAGTCGACTTTAAACTGTAGGTCCCGGTACTCATGGGAAAAAATTAACACACACAACATGAGTGCTGCGAGAAGCTAGGCCGTAATCCTGACACAGGGTTGTAATGGCCAATTATGTATGTATGTATGTAATTTTGTTGTTTTTTTTATATAATTTTTGTAAGTTCTTTTTGGTTTATATTCTTATAATATGGGAATTGTTGTTTTATTTGTTTACTTTTGGTAGATTGTTATATATATGATCGGTATTTTTATAATTGTTTTTGTTATTGATATTGTCATGAAATTCTTATTGGAACAGTGGTTTCAGTGTATTTTTATCTGTTTATATTTATTATTGTATTTTTAGAAATCCTGAAGATGATATCCGAAGGATATCGAAATATTGATTATTAAATTGAAAATAAACTTGACCTTGAGCTTGAAAAGAGTATTTGCTTATTACTTGGAAAGAAAAGAAGAAGAGAAAAAAGAGCAAATTATACGAATGTAACGGAATAACAAAGCAAGCACAAGAGCGAAAAGCTAATTGTTTCATTTGCGCTCTTTCTCATTTAGAAAGTATTTGCTTTGGTTTTGCTCATGTACAATATTATTAAAAAAATTTTGAAAAGTGTATGACTTTGCAACGTTTGCGAAATGTTTTGTTTATTTGCCCACTCTGTTATTTTTTAATTATTTGCATATTGTAGGGAAAAATAGAAGTATTTTTTTTTTAATAAAACCGAAATATATTTTCCAGATCAACTTCTTTCAACCTTTTTTTCGTATTCGATTTTAACAAAACCACTTGTCTTGACTTAAGCGATTAAGATAATTTTCAAATTTAATAAAAAAAAAATTAACAAAACGACTTGTATGGTGGAAGCTAATTTTTTCTTTAAAATCTATTTAACAAAAAGTCTTAAATTAATTTTTTGTAGTTTTTAAGAAAACTTTTGCTTCTAGAGGGATAGAAAAGGTCGCATAATGTTCGTTAAGTATTTGTATATAATATCCAAGTTCAAAATTTCTTTAATTTTCTTAGCAATAACTTATATTAGCCTTTTTAACGGTTTTTTTCTCTACTAAAAAGTTGTTGATTTAGAAAGAAGACGTTTTGTCAAATGTCCACAAATATGTATTGACCTCACCATAGATAAGATAACTTTCCATTATATAGGCTTCAATAATGTTGTAAAAGCAGCAACCACAAATATTTTGGGCTAAACATAATTCCGCTGTTTTGGTTCCACGTATGTTTCAAAAAACTTTTGTCTTTTTTATTTCGTCAAATGACTCAACAATTTTTAGATAAATTATTACTGCGAGAACAATTTGGTACTTATGTTTTACAAGCATTTACAGTCGTATATAAATTGTAATGAATCTGAAACACAAATTTTCTATCATATCAATTTTTACAATACTTGTAATAATAGAAAAAAATTTAAAATACTGAAATTATTTTTTTGATTTTGTTACTGTATTTTTATTATTATTTTATTTTTGCCACCAATCCTTCAAAGATTGGATTTACTAAAGATATACAAGTAAATACTAAATTAAATTGGCAACGATTTTTATTTTGGCATATTAATTTAGGAATCATATTGCAAAATAATTACAAGAGGTTATTAAAAACATTAATAAGAACAATCCAGATTTATTTGTTAAGGGAGTGTTGAGATTTAAAGGAATAAAATAAAAAGATTAGAGTAGTTTGGCAGATTTAAATTTATATTTCATGACAGCTTAGGAATTTATCGAACTTAAATATTATTTATCGCACTTATTACACAAATTTTAAATGAAATGCCAAAAAGGATTATTTTTAAATGCTTACAGATGTGAGAATAGGGAGTTATTTTTCAATGTAAGGTTTTTCTAGAAATAAAAATCTTATAAATATTTATTTATTGATATTTCGGTACATAGCGTTCAGGAAATATTTAACTTATTTTTTATTATTTGGCGAAGCTACTCAAAGGAGGAGCAAAATATCGATTAATAAATAAAAGATTTTTTAAATAATATCAAAACTGTATTGAACTTACAGTATTTTAATTATAATGTTTAATTAATCGATATTTCGCTACTCCTTTATGCAGCTTTATCAGGAATGAAAAAAGATTTTTAACCTCAATAAATTTGGAAAGATTCTTATAAAACGAAACAGGTAAATAAAATTATTTAATTCATGAAAGGTTACAAAAATACCTTGAGCTTGACTAATTAAAGTAAATTGAAAACTTCGAAAATTCAAGTAATTAAATATGTATATATATATTCGTAATAATAATGCTGTCATAATATAAAAGAAACCGCAAGCAGATTAACGGAATTTGTTTTATCAAAATATTAGCCGATAAGAGCCGCTCCAATCGGCTCATGGCGAGCTACAAAATTAAAGACGGCGGCGGCTTCTAGCCAGCTAGGAGCCGCACGAATTGGATCTCTAGTACAGGGATCTACAGTTTAACATCGACTCCGATCGACAGACTTGAGAAGCTTTTACATGGCAATAAGTTACTCTCACAGATTTTGCCAGAAGACTGCTAAGAGTTAGTCGTCTATGTCAATATTGAAAATAAATTTAATACGTAATTAAATTTTTTAATTTTAAATTGTGAAAAACCGTCCAAATCCACTGATACAGGCTGTTATTTAGAGTCAATTATTTCTAAATATATAAAAATGAGTTCTATCACAATTCAAAGTTCAAGCATTTAAAATTTAACGACAGCAGAGCGATAAAAAACGACCGACTTGCACATATATATACACTAGGCCGCATAAATATGCGTACAACAAAATCATTTCAAAATAAACACAAATATTTTATTTCTAATAAAGAGATTTTCAGATAATTTTATTTTTATGGAGTTCTTGTATATATTACTTAACTATTACTAAGTAAAAATTGTTGTTAAAACTTAACATAAGAAAAGCTGAGATTAAAAAATAAAATAGGCAATTTCTTGGGTAGGCAAAAGTATGCGTACATAAATTAAAGTAACAAAATTTATACATTAAAATTAGCAAAAAGTTATTTTTAATAAGAAGTTGGGTATCCCCGCTGCTTGAGAACTTCATTTAATCGTTTTGGCATTGACGAGACTAAGTTCTTAGTGAAGTCAGCGCTAATGTTGTTCAATTCTTCGGTCAACACGGACTTGAGCATTTTCTTCGAAGTTATCACATGGTTTCTAATGCGTCGTTCCAGTAAATCCCACAGGTGTTCAATGGGATTTAAATCCGGTGATTGCGGTGGAGTTTTTAACTGCTTTTTAACATTATATAATAACCAAAGCCTTGTATTATAAGCAATGTGCTTTGGGTCATTATCCTGTTGGAACATATAATCTTCCTCAATACCCAATTTTTTTAAACTTTCTTGCAGATTCGTTTTTAGAATTTGTAAATAAGCCTTGTGGTCCATTGTACTTGAAATAAATTCTAAATTACCTACTCCATTACTGCTCATGCAACCTCATACCATCACACCACCGCCACCATGTTTTACTGTTGGCTTTAAATTTTTGGGATTAAGAGCAGTACATGGCTTTCTCCAAACTAGTTGACGGCCTTTTATCCTAAAAAGTCAAAATTTACTGTCGTCAGAAAAAAGGACCTTATCCCAGAATTCGAAAGGCTTATTTATATACTCTTTTGCAAAGGCAATTCGTTTTTGTCTACTACATAAGTATACAAGAGGCTTCTTCCGTGCTATACAACTTCGATAGTTGGCCTTTTTTAAAATTCTTCGTACAGTATCAGTTGACACAGTCTTTTGAAATTGAACGTTCAAATTTTCAGCAATTTTGGATGCGTTTAATCGCGGATTTTCTTTTACCGACTGAACAATAACTCTTTTTTCTCGGTCAGTAAGTTTTGAAGGACGACCTGGACGAGGTTTGGATACTAAAACTCCAGTCTTTTTAAAATTATCCCTTACTCTCTGGACAAAAGAATGAGTTCTCTCAACTATTTGCCCAATTTCACGTAAACTTTTCCCTTTTTTCCATAGGTGTACTATAATTTTTCTTTCCGCAGTATTTACCTCGAATTGAAATAACGGTAACTGACTCTCCAGCATTATTTCGGAAGAAGTATGGCCCAATGACTCCACCAGCCAATAGAGCACACCAAACAGTCAGTTTTTGTGGATGTAATGGCGTCTCAAGGGTCTCATGTGGATTCTCTTCCCTCCAAATGCGGCAATTTTGCTTGTTGACGTAGCCATTCAACCAAAAATGAGCCTCATCACTGAACAAAATTTTGCGATGAAAATCAGCATCGAGGTCAATCTCATTTTCGGCCCATACACCAAAATCACGACGCATTGTATGGTCTCGCGGCTTTAATTCTTGCACAAGCTGGATCTTGTAAGGTCGCAAGCGAAGATCTTTGCGCAAAATCTTCCATAAAGTTGATGGACTAAGCTCCAATTGCTGTGCACGGTGGGGAATCGATGCATTCGGGTTCTCTTCAACACTTTGCTCTACAGCGGCAATTGTTTCTTCGGTGCGCACTGTTCGACGTCTCTGCGGATGCGTATTATCACATAGAGTAAACGTAGTGCGAAAACGATCCATGGTTAACCGAATTAATTGCTCTGATGGACGATTATGTCGACCATAAAATGGACGGAGCTTGCGGTGAACTTCGCGAACTGAACCATTATTTTCGAAATAAATTTTCACGATTTGCATGCGTTGTTCTTTTGTCAACCTATTCATGATGAAATGGCAAACAAAACTAAATATTAATCACTTGACAGCTGACAAAATGGCCGCCAGTTAAAAAAAGTGATGCCAACTTAAAGTTCTATACCTCAATAAAAAACACCCTTTATTTCTTTAACTTTTACCATTGTGACTTATTTTGAACAAAAAAACGTGAAAATATACTTTGCTGATATTAGTTATAAGCTAAATTAGGGTAATTTACAAAATTTATATTTATTTGTACACAAAACACCGTTATAAAGTAGAGTTGAGTTTTGTGTACGCATATTTTTGCATACTGCTAAATTTGCCATATTATTGTTTTTGAATTCCCAATTATTTTCTGGCTTTGCAAATACAAAAAAAAAAGATGTTAAGTATAATTTCTACATATAGAAGTATATATAAAAATGTATTTTATTCGCCTAAATTTATTATTGAATACCAAAAATTTATAATTAATAACGATATATATAGTGTACGCATATTTATGCGGCTTAGTGTATATATGTATATATATATATATATATATATATATATATATATACAGTGCGAGCTCGATTTTCGCAACCCCCGATTAACGCAACACCCTGATTAGAGCAACAGGCAAATTTTTTACATTACAGTCTTTATAAGTGCAACGATTTTCAAAAATGAGTCTCAACAAAGAATATAAATCATATAGAATGCGCATCTCAACACTTATCCAAATATTTTGACAACATTTTTTCTGACGCGGGAAGGAAGGGCAAAAGGCAAAACAAAAGAAAAGAGCGTAACAAAACAAGAGAAACCAAAGCGAAACTAATGTCACAGTGTATGCACTGTGCTAATGTGTGTTTTATTTCTTTTGCATTGTTGTTTAGGTTTTTTCGTTCAGCCACAGTACATACAGTGACGAAATTCCAACAACTATAACAAGAACATCACACAGCAAGATAGCCACAACAAAATTTTTGCACACACAACATCACAGTGTATAAGACGATAGCCACAACAAATTTTTTACTTCGTGTTTTTTTTTTTGCTTAAGTACAGAAACGGAATCATGCTAACAACAATATTCACATACAATACAATTTATGTGTTTGTGCTTCTTATTCATTGTGAGCTGTTTTCGTTTTTTAAATTTTAAAACTTAGAGAATAATGTTGTTAGTTCAAATATTTTTGTGTATTAAAGAATACAGTGCTCCGATACGACTATGTAAGCTAGTGTAGGGCAAAGCATATGTAATTTGTAGTTGCGCGACGGAAAATACATTAATCTACATCGAATATATAGCGCCCTATTTAATATCGTTATAAAAGTGTAGTTAAGAATATGTTTTATTATTATTATTATTTATTTAAGATCAACAAGTATTCTTATGTTTATTTGAAATAAAAGGTTAACTAAACCAAAAAATGTAATTCCAAAAATATTAAAAAAAACAAATATATATTCATTAATGACAAATTTTCGAATGATAAATTTATGATTTTTCAATTATAAGAAAATTGAAAAAATTTTATTTTTAATTTATGTATGTTTAAAATATATAACTGTATGTATATATTCATTTTTAGAAGAAAAGATACTTCAATTTTTTATGTTAAGAATAAATAATAAATAAATAATAATCAAAATTAAAATTATTTCTTAGTTTTTACTTTGAAGCATCAAAAAGTATATTTTGAGGATTTTCATTTCCATAAAAAGGCTAATAAGGTTACTTTTTTAAAAATTATTTATTGGATAGAATATCTATTTCTGGAACTTCCTTTTTCTGTAGTCCAAGAGCAATGCTTTCGAAGGAGCAGCAAATCCAATACCTCTATTCTGTGTTGAGAACAAGTGTTGGCAAACCACTCTGGGGTGATTCGTTTACATGACTCAATAATAAAAGATTTTATACCAATTTTTGAGGTTCAGATTTAAAGACATTATGAAATATTAAAATGTGTTTTTTGCTTGCATACATTTTGCTATCATTCTAAATTATTTTACTTCCCAAAATGGTTTATCTGCAGATTCTTTAAGTGAAATTGTTACAGTAAATGTAAATATTTTAAAAAGCATTGGTATTAATGTTTATGCCCTTATATGTGATGAAGGCTCGACTAACCGAAAATGATTTTCCAATCTTAAAGTATCTGCTAAAAAACCGTTTTTTGAATTAAGCGATCAAAATGTTTTTTGCCTTTATGATTTCCCACACTCAATTAAATCTTTGCGGAATGGGTGGCTGAAATGTGACATAAAAACCCCGGATGGGACGGCAAGCTTTCAGGTAATTAGGGAATTGTAAGAAATGGAAGCAAATGCAAAAACAAAAATGTGCCCAAAACTAACACGGCAACATATGTTTCCTAACACTTTTGAAAAATGCTTGTAGTATTTGCCACACAAATTTTCAGCAGGCTTGTTTCTGCTGCTATTAAAACAAGGTCTGAAACCACAAAATTTAAGACATGTTCCGCAGAATTGGCTTTATCAACAGCTCAGTTTATGGAGAAAATGGCAAAATTTTTGATTGTCTTAATAGTGGCTCCCTTTATCGAGATAATTGCTACAGATCTGCAATTCAGATTAACAATGAAGTATATAAATATATTTAGTTCTTTTTAGAATATTTAAAAAAGGTGGAGTTTGTAGATCAAAACAAGCGTATTTTCTTTTCAAATAAAATGAAACTCACCCTAAATTCAATTCTTATGTTAACAAATGAAATTTTAAGGGAAGGTGGTGATTTATATTTCTTAATGACAAAGTCCCTCAATCAAGACAAATTAGAACACTTTTTCTGTCTTTAAATCTGAACCGCGAAAAATTGGTACAAAATCTTTTATTATTGAGTCATGTAAACGAATGACCCCAAAGTGGTTTGCCGACACTTGTTCTCAACACAGAATAGAGGTATTGGACTTTCTATTATTGGTTTTCCTTCGGAAACATTGCTCTTGGACTACAGAAAAAGGAAGTTCCAAAAAAAGAAAATTAGATATTTTATCCAATAAATAATCTTTAAAAAAAATTAACTTTATTAGCCTTTTTATGGAGATGAAAATCCTTAAAATATACATACTTTTTGATGCTTTGAAGTATAAAGTAAGAAATAATTTTAATCTTGATTATTATTTATTTATTATTTATTTTTAACATAAAAAAATTAAAGTGTCTTTTCTTTTAAAAATGTATATATACGTACATACAGTGGCCGACAAAAGTCTACATACGACCTATATTTTTGCGATTTTAGGAGCCCAAGATACTTAAATAAAAAAGTAATGATGCAGTTTTGTTTCAAATACATTTTTATTAAATCAGACCAAAATTTACGTTTTTTCAATAAACATAGGAAAAATTACTCAAGAAAAACATCTAAAATGCATTGACAAAAGTGAACATACGATCAGCATACCCTGGCCTTTGTTGCTATTAAATAACGAGATAGCGCCGTTATTTATTACAGTATTTTTTTTTTTAAGTTTATAGATTGTTTCAAACAGCTTTAAGTTGTAATTTAGTCTTCATCGGTGTATATTTAAGTAAAATAATGTCTTCTCGTAAAGAAATTTCAATTGATATCCGAAATTTATTGGTTAAGTGCAGATCTGAAGAGAAATCCTTTGAGGAAATAGCAAACCTATTAAATTTAAGTAAATCTACAGTTCAGACAATATTTAATAATTATAAAAATAGTGGAACTGTTGAAAATAAGCGTCGCAGTGGACGCCCAAAAGCACTTACTCGCAGAGATGTAAGCTTTATTTTAAAAGAAGAGGACAAAAACCCTAAAATTAATACAATAAAATTGGCCGAAGAGCTTGTAACAAGATTAGAAGTGATTGTAAATCCCCGTACTATTCAAAGAACATTGAATGGAAATGGTTATTTTAGCAGAACTGCTCGAAAAAAGCCATTAATAAGTGAAAAAAACCGCAAATTTCGTATAGAATTTGCCCAAAAGCATATTGACAAAGGTTTTGATTTTTGGAAGCGGGTCTTGTTTACTGATGAATCTAAATAACATTTTTGGTAGTGACGGTAGATCTAAGGTGTGGTGAAAAAGAAATACTGGCTCCTAAATACTTAATTTTTACTGTTAAGCATGTGGGGGTTGTGTAATGGTTTGGGGTGCCATGGCTGCTTCTGGCGTAGGAAAGTTGGTGTTCATTGAGGGTAATATGGATCGGCACCTTTACAATTCCATTCTAGAACAGAATCTAAAACCCTCCGTCGATATGCTAAGCCTTGGTCGAAATTGGTACTTCCAACAAGACAACGACCCGAAGCACACTGTTCAAATTGTGAAAGATTGGTTGCTATACTATGCTCCCAGGAAGCTGTACGCTCCACCTCAAAGCCCAGATTTAAATATTATTGAACACGTTTGGAAGATATTACAACGAAAAATACGTAACTACCAAATTACTAATGCCCAAATGTTAAAACAGAGGCTCCAAGAAGAATTGCAGATAATAAGACCCTTAGAATTAGAAAATATGGTGATCTCGATGCCTCGGCGACTGCAGGCAGTTATAGATGCCCGTGGGGGTCCGACAAAATATTAATTTTATTAATAGGTGATGATTTTTTACATTTACGCTAAGTTTCTCTGTGAACACTCTTGTCGTATGTAGACTTTTGTCGAATGTTTTTTATAGTTTTTCTTGAATAGTTTTTTAAGTTTATATCGGAATAAATATTATTTTGGTTTATATTAATAAATATAGATTTGAAACTAAACTGCACCATTACTTTTTTCATTTATTCACTTGGACTGATAAAATCGCAAAAAAAGGGGTCGTATGTAGACTTTTGTCGGCCACTGTATATATAATTCATACATACATATATAAATTAAAAATAAAAATAAAAATAAATTTATCATTCGAAAATTTGTCATTAATGAATATATACTTGTTTTTTTATATTTTTGGTTTAGTTAACCTTTTATTTCAAATAAATATAAAATCAATTGTTGAGCTTGAATAAATAATAATAATAAAATATATTTCTAACTACACTTTTATTACGATATTAAATAGGGCGCTATATATTCGATGTAGATTAATGTATTTTCCTTCGCGCAACTACAAATTAAATATGCTTTGCCCTACACTAGCTTACATAGTCGTATCGGAGCACTGTATTCTTTAATACACAAAAATATTTGAACCAACAACATTATTCTCTAAGTTTTAAAATTTAAAAAACGAAAACAGCTCACAATGAATAAGAAACACAAACACATAAATTGTATTGTATGTGAATATTGTTGTTAGCATGAAACCGTTTCATTACTTAAGCAAAAAAAAAAAAAAAAACACGAAGTAAAAATTTTGTTGTGGCTATCGTCTTATACACTGTGATGTTGTGTGTGCAAAGTAAGAGAGTAAACGAATTCTCTTTGCTGAGTAAGAGAGTAACAATTCTTTTTGCGGGTTCCAACATTACGACCCGCCATAAGAAATTTTACTTGTACGTGATGCACATTCTATATGATTTATATTCTTTGGTCTCAATAAGTGCAACACTATTTTTTTAAATATATTTACAATGATTTCTGTTTGTATTTCTTGTTCAAAAACGTAGTTTTATAAAAGTAATCATATTTAATCAAAGAATCCCATTTCAATAGCATTTCTCCCACGTTAGTGCTGTCCCAAACACGTTTTAAAACACAAATAAAAACGCATCAGTTTTCTGTTTTGCAGCATATGTATGTTTACACAGATGCGTAGGCTAACATATTTGTATAACTTCACTTTTAAAACAAAAAATTGCTCGCTACGCCAATGTTTCAAAAAGAAGACTGTTCTTTAACAGTTAGTTTTTTGTTTTTTAATAAAAAAATTGTATTTTACAAATAATTTGTTTCTTTTTATTAAAAATGGGGTATTTTCAGGTACAATAAAAAGTGGTCGATAATTGCAACTTTTTCGGTACTTTTGTTGCAGATTTTTTTCAAGTTGAGAAAATCGAGCTCGCACTGTATATGTATATATATACTTTATGTTATTAATAGTTTGTGTATTAACTTACATAGTTCTTCATAATAATCTGAATATACATATGTATGTACGTATGTAATTAAATGTAATATTTTTGCTTATTTTACTTTTACAATAGGACTGCAGACGTCAACCAGGTGGATCAAAAATTGTATTTAATAGTGGTAAGTAAAGTAATTTTTAAATACTTATACACAAAACATTTAAAAACCCAGTCAGCATTTTTGGCCAATTTCGAGTCTTTTTTGACTCCTCAGGATGATTAAAATAGTCACTTATGATCTCATTTTTGAGTCGAAAATGAATATTTTGTCAAAAGAAAATGGTATCCTTGCCGCGACTCCTTTGAACGAATTTTTTGTGACTCCAGACTCTAAACGGTTACGACTTATGTTTAAAACTTTTTCCAATCACTTGAGGATCAATTGCGAGTACCAATACGGTCTTCTTTTATTCGTTTTTTTAACTATTTTGTTTTTGTTTTCTGAGTAATTTTTTACTTATATTTTCAATCATTCTATTTCAACTTATAGTTTTATGCAACTTTACTTATCTTTTTAATTATCTTTAAAATAATAAAAACATAGCGGTTTTTTTCCTTTTTTTGTTTGCTTTAAAATTTATTAAAAAAAAAACAAACAAATTCATTGAATTCTTATACAGTATATACATAAATCTGCAAGTAAAATACAGTGTTTGTATTTTGAGTTTTCTTCATAAAATGAAACTTCTTTATTCAAAAAATTGTCTCATAAAATAATTTACATTATAAAAGAATAAATTTGCAAAATAAAATATTCTCAATGAAAATTCTGACAATATATGCAGCTTTATTTTCAATTAAACAGGAATTAATAAATAATGTTAGAACAAGAACAAAAGTGTCACTTGCAGTCATCTTTTATTTATTTTTGGTTATTTATTTATATAAGTCTCCAAACTAAATTTACACAAACTTCATTACATTACTTTATTTTTTACAAATTTTAGATACACTCAGGGAAAAAAACGGTAGAAAACTACCGAAATTGATACCATTTGGTATTGAAATTGAGTTATATCCGTTTGTGCTTACTTCATTAACGGTTGGTATCAATATTTCAATAACAACTCGGTATCACTTTATTACCAACCGTTATTGTTTTGATAACACCAATTTTTCTCATTTTAATAACGCACGGTTCTTACTTTGATACCGTAACCGTTTGCTTTGTTACCAAGACGTTCTCATTGTGATAACGCAGCGTTCTCATTACTTTACCCATTGTTATTATTTTGTGAACGCCTTATTATGATTTTATCTACAAATAAATAACCTATTAAGTGCCAACAATTAAAACACAAAAAAAAATTTTTAATTTACTGTTTATTATATAAAATCTATATATACTTAAATAAAAAGAAGATTTGGTATATATTTACATATATATGTATATACATCAGTGATGTCCACAATTCTCTTTCCCTATCACGCGTGATAGGAAAACAAATTCTGCTTGCGTCGAAGTCAAACACGTACATAATAAAAAGAAATATTGTTACTCTTGCTCTTTTAATATTTTAGCTTCTCTCCAACATAGTGCAGGGTTGGATAGTGCATATTTTTTGTATCATTTTTATTTAACTGAAATAATTATTCATTATTTTCTCCAAATTTATGTGACCTCGGTACTCCTTTATTCTTAATAGATCGGTCACATGTCTATCGGACAATCGATTACGTTCTTTACTTAGAATTATGAAGAAATATTTATGAAGTTATAAACAGAAAGTAATTCGAAAATTCCCATTTCTGGTAGAAGTAAGCAGAGTCTTTTCTCTGCTTCATACACAAGCTCAAGTGTGTTTATGTAGTAGTGGACATCACTGATATACATATATGAATAATTCACTTACTGTTTAATTGATATACGGTTTTGAATAATTAATTGAGAATAAATGCAGATACTCACAAAGTCTGTGATCAGTTTTACATATAGATTTTTTTAAGGAAACCAACTCATATGATTGAAAATGGTTGTTAAAACCTTTTATAAAAACTTCATTTTGATTATCATGCTCAATAATAGATATTCCCTTTTTTGATTCGTTCAACAACAATTTCAAATCCTGCAATGAATATTGTTGAACAATTAAATTCATATAAACAGTCACATATGTACATAAAATATTTCGATTAAACCAAGAGACAAATCCTGGTTTAATCAGACGTGCAGATTGGCAGTCAGATCCAGAGTGGAAGCGTTCAGAAATTGGCGTAATAATAAGTGCGCACATACTGATACGCTACGCAAAAAGGCGAGATCTTCGTGTGCCGCAGTACTAAGTCGCGAAAAAGCTTTACACGAGCAGCGTCTTCGTGCTAAAGTTCTTTCTTTCCCCCGGGGAATTAAGAGCTTTTGGTCCTTCGTTAAGAGGATAAGGAATAACGCTAGTTCGGTTCCAACTCTTATATAGAATGACCAAGCATTCACAAACCCGGTTGAAAAAGCGAACTTTTTAGCTGAATTGTTTGCAAAAAACTCATGTTTGCCGGAGAGCGTTCAACCGCTGCCCGAGCTTGAAAGAGTATCGGTGACTATGCCTAATATATTC
The DNA here is from genome assembly GCA_963576795.1 of Metopia argyrocephala. Lineage (NCBI taxonomy): Eukaryota > Metazoa > Arthropoda > Insecta > Diptera > Sarcophagidae > Metopia > Metopia argyrocephala. Next base: position 89,281,844 of record OY756209.1, on the reverse strand, counting down.
TTTCGAGCCCGTGCTGTCAAAAGGGTTCTTTCAGACCTCAACATTCATAAATCTTCTGGGCCGGATGGTATACCAGCACTGGTCCTGAAGCAGTGCTCTTCGACGCTCTCGCGTCCATTAGCTAAACTTTTCAGTGCAGCTTATAGTGCCGGAGTATTTCCATCTAACTGGAAAGTTGCAAATATAACGCCAATCCCTAAAAAGGGTGAGGCTACCAATCCCGAAAATTACCGCCCAATAGCAGTGTGTTCAACACTCTCCAAAGTTATGGAGAGTATGACAAATCACCACCTTATGAGGTATTTGGAGTCCAATAACTTGCTGAGCGACCGTCAGTATGGTTTTCGTAGAGGTCGCTCTACTGGTGATCTACTGGCATTACTCTCTGAGCGATGGAGTGGATCTATTCACCGTTTTGGTGAAAGCAAAGTTGTTGCTCTGGATATCTCAAAAGCGTTTTATAGAGTCTGGCACGATGCTCTTATTTCTAAACTAGCTGCCTTTGGCGTCGGTAACCATTTCTGTCGTTTCATAACGAGCTTTCTCAGAGACCGTTCTATAAGAGTGGTTATAGACGGTGTCTCTTCCAACGAGTTCAGGCTGAATTCGGGAGTACCGCAAGGCTCTGTTCTATCTCCCACCCTGTTTTTAATTTTCCTTAACGATCTTCTCCTCCTAACCTCTAATCCCATTTATTCCTTCGCAGATGACAGTAACATTTGTCACTCATATTCATTTGATCGTAGGCCGAGCCTTTTGGAGATCGGGGCGAGAAGGCAGAATATGAATAACACACTCTCAAATGACCTGCAAAGAATCTCCGAGTGGGGTCTCGCGAACAGGGTCGAATTTAATGCGCGCAAGACCCAATGTTGTTTTATAACGCATAGGCGTTGCGATGACTGTGACTATGGGTAATGTAAATATTGAGGAGGCTGACGCTCTTGATGTTCTGGGCATGAGAATTAGTTGTGATGTCCGTTGGAATGATCACATATTTCGAGTGTCGAAAGAAGCATTCAAGTGCCTCAGTTTTCCAAAACGGTGCAGGAAATACTTCACTCCATCTGACCTTCTCAATATTTACAAAACCTTCATCAGGCCTAGGATGGAATACAACTCTCATGTATGGGCCGGTGCTTCAAAATCAATTTTGGGGCTTCTCGACCGCGTACAGGAAAGGGCGAAGGTGCTTATCGGCGGCGGTAGGGTATCCAACTCTATCGATTCGTTGGAGCATCGGCGCAATGTGGCGTGCGTTTCATTGTTCTATCGATACTACCATGGGAGGTGCTCTGATGAGATAGGGGAATTGATTCCGGGTGGTCGCATATTCCTACGGACTACACGTACCTCTCTCAGAGCGCACCCATTTGTGGTTGATTGTTCAGCGAATAGCACAATGCATTATAGAAAGAATTCGTTCTTTAGCCGCACCGCTCGTTTGTGGAACAATCTTCCGGCGAAAGTTTTTCCTGCCAATTACGATATCAGTAGGTTTAAATCAAATGTCCACAAACACTACTCCCTCTTTCCCCCTTCCCACAACATATTTTCCTAGACCAGCACAATGTATTGCATGAGTAGGGGCCGTCCCCTGAGTGCTGGCCTTAAAAATAAAAAAAAAAGAAATTTTCATATTTGAAGGTATTTACGATGCCTTACCTTTTTAAATTTTTCCTGCAAATGGGGCAAATTGGAGACCATGAGCTACTATCAATTTGGTTGATGCTTTCAGTGAGCCATTCGAGCCGAGTGGACGAATTACTTTTTTAAATCCTTTTTTTAAGTACCACATACTTGTAAATATTACATTGACAACTTAAAAAAAGCGGTTAATTATATTTTTTCTTACTGCTTTTTTACTTACTTTTTATTTTTAATAAACCAAAAATTCTTTCCATATCAATTTATATCCTTGTCATCAATATTAACTCTTTCGTACTAGCAGAGTTTTCTTGCAAAAAACTCTCATCCATTTCTAAATAAATAAAATTGTTTCCTATTTTCGGATGACACTTCCACACATAGGTAAAATAAAAAAACCAAAAAAAAAAAAAGTTTTCATATTCCAATATGGTTTTTCTATAATACCACATTGTTCTTGATTTGATAACATATGGTACTTTTATCAGTTTTATTCTATATTTGATACCATATCGTTCATGATTCGATAACAGGTCGTTCCTAATGTAATAACAGAACGTTCTTAATTTATTAACTTATGGTATTTTGTACCGTTTGTTCTTATTTTAATAAAACATTAAGCTTTTTTTTTTTTTTTTTTTAAGACCAATACTGCAAACCCCTACTAATGCAGTGCATTGTATTGGAATGTGAAGATGGTTGATAGGTTTTTTTTTTCATCGGTGTTTTGTATATTTTGCGCCTTTTATTGTTGATGAAACAAGTTGCTGTAAATTTGTCCACTCAAGAGCCAGTGTTATACCTTCATCCTCGAATGATCAAATAGCAATTGCCTCATCTGTCGGTGGATGTTTTATGTGAATGGTGAGCGTCTTCAGTAGATTAGCTGTTATCTTCCCAGAAGGTGGCGCTGTACTCCTGATCATTGGTTTTTGGTGGAATGGATTAGAAATGTCAGGGGGCGGTTTCTTGCAGATGGTCTTGCTGGATGGGGGGGAACCTCTTATTTTCTTAAATTTAATTTTTAATTTACAGCCAGCCCCACGATATCGAATCGTGTAGTTTTAAGCGACAAACAGCTGATTTGCGGCACACTAATTTTTGTGTCGCCAAAAATAAATGTGATTGGTAACACAAAATTTTTTTACACACATATACATAAATAAACAAAATCGGAATAAGTTGTTTACTACATTTCTGTCAAGTTAAACTAGCACACGGTTGCATTTTTTACTGTACAATTTAAGCATTTCAGCGCTTTTTTCGTGTATATTCGCGATTATTTTTTGATATGTTGATATGGCAGCTTTGTTGTTTATTTGCATTACGTTGGTAACGTAAAGCAAAGCGAACGATAAAGTGACAATTAGTGGGCCGCAGTTTAGATTCACAGTGAGTGACTGAGTTTCTTTCGCTTAAGTTTTCTTTCGATATCGTGGGCCTGGCTGTTAATTTGTAATTTTTAGAAAACCGCAAATTTTTATTTTTATAATTTTGTCCTTCGCTGGGATCGAACCTGGGTCGTGTGAGTTTCTGTGCGAGCGCTCTACCACTATGCCACGACCCCCCCAAGCTTACCGAAAGTTAACGAAATATTGTTCACGATTCGTTCTTAATTTGATACCACTGGTTAACAATTTTAGAACGCCTTTTTTCCCTCTTGGTATATATTAATTTATTAGATAAGTCTTGTAAAATGATACATAGAGTATTCCACGGATAATTGCCTCGACAAAATTGTCAAAATTTTTTAGCAATTAAGTGTGGGAGTCATTTATACGAATACGAATGAATTAACCATGCCGTCAAATCGTCGTGCGGGAGTTTAAGTGCTCTATACGCCATTTTATAAATCTCGAGTTAATGATGCTAATTTAGGTTTTTGACACCAAAATTTTTAAAATCTGCAATCCGTTTTCAGCTATTTATTTCTGAAACTTGACGAGGTATCCTAAAACGGTTTACAGATTTGAAAAATTTGGGGTCGAAAACCTAAAGTGGCATCATTAACTCGAGATATATAAAAAATATGAAATGGCGGATAAAGCACTTAAACTCCCGCACGACGAAATGTGTAGCTAACTATAAAAAAGCCAACGTAAAGTTAGCTTGTATAGACTAACTTTAAGCCAACTACTACGCAATGCAAAATTTACATTAACCAAAGTGTATACACACATTGTGTAGTATATTTTAAGTAGAGAAAGCAAAGTCGGTTTGCAAACAAACGGTTCACCAAATTTATTTTATTTTTTATATACCCTAGATTTTTTTAAATAAACCTGTGTCATTTTGACAAAATATCGTAAGTCAAATTTAAAAAGTTGAAAATAATGTTTAAATTAAATTTAACTAACTTATACTGAATTTAAAAAACCAACTTAAAGCTAACTTTAAGTAGTAAGTTTATAGCTAGGTAACTAACTTTAAAGCTAATTGAAAGTAATGCAGAGTCGGACAATTGATTTCTTCCTAGGACATCGCAATGTTAAAATAGTTAGTTAATTCCATGTAAAAGCAATGCAAGTGTTAATCACCACTACTTGAGAAATAGTTAGATTTCAGTTAATTTAAAGTTAACTGAATGTCCGACAGAGAATTATCTGTATATACTGTCATCAATACATGTGAAAAGCAAGTAACTATATATTGCAATTACACCAAACTCAAATCAATATCGTTCTTTACTAGATATTCCATGTAAAAGAAAATCTACTTCGTTACTAGATTTCGACAAAATCTTTCTGATGCAACTCTGTATTTTTTATAATTTGTACTAAAAAATACAAAACTACAGTAAGTCGGCAATTGGTAATTGAACGAGGGAATTTTAAGTGATATTTCTCTTTGGGTAAAATATATTTGAGGTAATTAAGCCAATAACGCAATTAAGCGAAAATTAATTAACCGTGGAATTTTATTAGAAAATGGTAAGGAAAAATATGGGGATTTAGAAATTGAAGTAAATAAGCGTGAAAGGCAATTAGGCGTGGGACAATTATCCGGGAAATACTGTATTAATATCTAGAATACAGAAAAGATATAATAAACAAAAAATATTTTTCGCCTTATTGGCAAAATACATTCAAAATATTTGAAATGTATGCTTTTGGGGATAAGCATGTCTCTATGGCCATTTTTTTGAAAAACAGAAATGTATTGCTTTGTAAATACTTTTGTTTCGTTGTTATACACTAAATGGGATATGATTCGCATTTAGTCTATAACTATTTTAACATAAGTATTTATAGTTTTGAATAACACCTTTGGGAAAAAGTCTCCTGACGAGTCTCTTAAGCAGAGACGAAATGGCCATAGAGACATGCTTATCCGCTTATCCCCAAAAGCATACATTTCAAATATTTTGAAAAGATATAATATTAATTTTAATTTTGTTCACAGATAAAAATGACAAAGAGTATTGTAGCATAAGCAAATTGTTCTAATTTGATCAGCGTTGGCATAATTGGTTCGAAAGTATTTATTAACAAGGGGATGAAAGAAGCGTGTTTGATGTTGAGGTATATTAAAAGATATATTTCTTAGAAGAAACTCACCGCATACACTATCATTTATACTTAACTGGCATTGACAACCCTATGACAGGAGTACGGCATAGCTTCTCGCAGCATGAGTACCGGGATGTACAGTTTAATATCAACTTTGAACGAGAGCCTTGAGAAAATTTTTCATGGTAATCAATTACTCCCAGAGCTTTTGCCAGAAGTCTGCTAAGCGGTAGTCGCCGAAAGAAATAATTTTTTTCATATTTCATTTTTTTTTTAAGATGTCAGAGCTGAGCTGAACCCGGCGCTATCGTCTTAGTAAGCCAACACATTAACCACTAGACCCCGACGGCTATATATAACATTTACTAAACTGTTTTTTTTACTAGATACAATACGATCGAAATTAATGTTATATACGAGATCCTATAATACAGAACCATACTCAAGTATAGGTCTAACTAATGATGTGTATAATAATTTAGAGATATAGGGATCGGTAAATTGCTTTTTCCACCTCTTTCTAAAGGCAAGAATACCTCCGTCTCAATTAATAGTGAAATTTATGTGTTGAATAAAGCTGAATTTAGAATCAGGCATAGTACCAAGACCAAGGAGAGAGATCGTGGTGTAGTGGTTAGAGCGCCCGCACAGAAACTCAAAAGATTAAGGTTAAATCCCAGCAAAAGACAAAATTATAAAAAATAAAATTTGAGGTTTTTCCAAATTATAATTAAAAAAATAAGAGATTCCCCCGCCCCCTCCTCTTCTAAGGAGTCCATCTTCAAAAAACCGCTCCCTGACATTTCTAGTCTACTCCGCAAAAAAAAAAAAACAAAAAAAAAAAAAACGAATGATTAGTTCAGCGCCACCATCTGGAAAGATAACAGCTAACCTACTGAATAAGACGCTCGCCACTCACATTCAACATTCACCAACTTATAGCAAAAGCTCTGAGTGTAACTGATTGCCATGACAAGCTGTAGGTCCCGGTACTCATGGATAAAAATGGACACACACAACATGAGTGCTGCGAGAAGCCAGACCGTAATCCTGACACAGGGTTGTAAAGGCAGTGTATAAAAATTTTTTATGTCCTGCTGTGGATAAATATGATAATAGACCAATACTCAGGAGTAAACCCCTACTCATGCAGTGCATTGTATTGCAATATTGAAGATTTTAATTTTATTGAGAGCCATATATCAATGAGACAAATTTCTATCAGTTGGTTACTCAAAGGCCAGTGTTATACCTTCACCCTTGAATGATCAACAGCAATTGCCCCATTTGTCGGTGGATGTTGATAGTGAGTGGTGACCGTCTTCACTAATTAGGTTAGATGTTATCTTCCCAGAAGGTGGCGCTGTACTCCTGATCATTCGTTTCTGGTGGAATAGGCTGGATATGTCAGGGAGCAGATGGACATATTTTCTTTAAATTATAATGTAGAAAAACCGAAAATTTGATTTTATAATTTTTGTCCTTTGGTGGGATTGAACCATTATGCCACGATCCCCCCCCCCTCCAGCCCACCTTTTCCCTTGCGGTACCCCAGATTTAGACAGATGGTATTTAAAGAGAAAATTTTGTTTTCTATCGGTAGATATCGTATCAGTTTGTTGATTATTTGCGAGTCCATTTTTAACTAGTGTGGTAAAATGTACTAGGTTAGTGATTGTTGAACGCCCTTTTCTAAAAACATGTTGGTACTTTGATATCAGGTGGGATAAATTGTAACTTAGATAGGTAGTAATAAGTTTTGAATAACGGAATGATATATGACAACTTCCAGTGACTGGGAGCATATCCATACTCAATTGATGAGTTAAATAACAACAATAACGGCTTAGAGAAGCTTATATCACAATATTTAAGTATACAATTCGGGACACCATCTGGTCCATGTTTTGTACTGGGAGAAAATTTTTATAATTCGAACTCAATTTCGGCAAGACTAATTTTCGGAAGGATGATATTTGAGTTTGAAAAAAATTTATAAGGATAATCAATATTGGAATATTTAGAATCAGAGTTAATTATTAAAAAGAAATCAGAAAACATATTAACTATTAGAGAGGAATCATCAGACTTTCTTTTGTTTAAAATTAGACTTCATTCTATTAATATAATTTTTATAACGATTGTACTTGGCTCGACATAGAGCATAATTTACATAGTCAGCTGAAGGATTAATCCTCTTATATTTTTTTATGAAATTTATTCTTTTCATTTTTCAACATTGAACGTTGTTTAGTAATCTAAGGAGGACCGGGGCACTTGTGGGCAAAACTCTTCGGTACACACATTTCAATAATGTATGAAGTAATATTGTAAAAAGTAGTTACTATATTTTCCATAATTAAGAGACTGCCATTATTTCCTTTTAACAAATCATTGTACTTCAACGGTAGTATAAATGAAGAATCTGGTGCTGAATTCTCTTATAAGTAATAAACAATTTTAAATCTAATCTAAAATGATTTGTTGGTTTTTCTTCAGTATTGAAATATAATAATGTTGAATCTTATACCGAACACGAAATTAGTAAAATGTTTGCAAGCATTTTCTAATATTCCTATTCTATAATAAGTGGGACCATGTAATTAAATATTCTTATTCGATTCCATAATTCACGCAAATAACATGCCTAAAACTAGGATCATCTACCGTTTCCGAACCTATTGTTAAATTGAATAAATCTGAAAATGTTGATCCTAATAGAGTTTCAAGTAGACATATGTAGTTATGTGACTTAAAAACATACTTGTTTAACGTGTCTGTAAACAGGTTATTTTAAATTATAATTAAAAGTATTTTTGTTTATTTTAAAATTAATATGTTTTTTAATTCGTTTGGATTTTATTGATATTCGGCCCTTTTCCCGTTGGCGTCATCGTTTTAAATGTCGTTTCTATTCAGTTGTCGTTTTTATGTCGCTTCGTTTTTAAAATGCTATTCCTGAAATAAGACAAAGACGAAGATAAAAAGTTACCAAAAACTACAATAAAACGAGAGAAAAACTTGGTAGCACTAGAAAAAAACATGTCATATTTTGTGTTGTTATTTATGAAAATTGACAAATAATTTCTTATTTTTTAAATTAAAAATCAAAAATATTTTGTACAGAATTTTATTTTTCAAATTGCATTAAATATGACACAGCTTCGTCCAAAGATGATAGTGGAATCTGCTTATTAATTCCTCCTCTTGTTGCTCTGGGCTCAGATTTGTCGGTTACCAGCTTCTTTTTAATTTTAAACTTCAAATCTTTCCATACCTTTAAATTAAATTCTATATTTTAAAATGTTTAGTTATAGGTTGTTATTAATTTAATTTTACTTTGATCTGTGCCAACGATTTCCGTCAGGGACTTGAGGTCCAAATGGATTTATTTTTGCAGCCACTTCCTTCCAAAAACTATTAAAATTTAAGGGTTTTATGCCTTTTTTGAAACCTTTAGAATATTCCTGATTTTTCTTAATTTCTGACACTAAAATTTCAAACTATTGCAACATTGTAATTTTCATTTTCTAATTTTCAAACCTCTCGTTTTAATGTCGGTACTAAAAATGAAAGCGACAGAAAACGGGCGTTTCTTTCTTCGTTTTTAAATAGAGAATAGAATAGAGATAACGGCAACGGTAATGCCAAGTTGTCGTTTTTATTTCGTTTTAAAACTAGAACGCCAACAGGAATAGGGCCGATTATTACCCTAAAATATTGTTACGAAAAATAAATTAATAAAAAAAAGCGCTAAAGATTACAGCTAAAATAAAAGAAAAACGCGTATCATGGTAACATTTTAGAGTAAAAAAAGTAACAACAACAAACACGTAATTTTGTCTTGTGCTGTTATCAGTAAAAACAAAAACACACACGCACAAAATAACTACGAAATCATTTCCACAACAACAATATAAGAAGTGTTCTGTCTACAAACTTCTACATGTGCTGTAGATATACACACACATATACATGCAAAAGTAAATTAACATGTTGACACACAAGTATTTTGCCATATGCAGTGATCTCGAAACTGAAAGAAAAATCTAGACACATTGAAATTTAAATAAAAGGCAGAGCGAGATTGGGAATCAAGTTAATTGTGATTTAGCTACGACAGAGTAAAGATCAACAGTGAATCCCTACGTGTGGTATTGTTTAACAGTGTATATCTTGTAAAGTGTATTAAGTGTAAATAAAGTAAATTAGTAAATACACAATCAAATCAAGTGCTTATTATTGTAATTAAAGAATCCGCGTAAATAAATTATTTCTATAGAAAAGGTTTATAGAAATAAAACGTTTTTAAAAGGTAAAAACGTAACAATTGGTGTCAGAAGTGAGATTACAAAATAATAAGCATAAAGTTTCAAGATCTGAAGGTAGACCGGCTTAAACGTGAATTAAGTAAAATGGAATTGCCGACTACTGGTAATAAGGCGGAGCTGCAGAAGAGACTATTGGAAGAATTCAAGCATCGTGGCATTAACATCGACGCCCATGAATTTGAAGATGACGAAATATAGATATATGAACCTGCAAAGACCAGTAGTTTAGACATAAATTCGCTGCTGGATGCCATAATGGAAGTAAAAGAAACAACAAAGGCGAATATGGAAATATCTAGAGCTCAAAATCAAGCATTGTTGGCTCAAGTTGAAGAAAGATCTAGGCTCACAACCAATCATTGCTGGCTCAAGTTGAAGAACGATCTAGAGCTCAAAACCAAGAATTATTGGCAGAGGTAAAAGAAACATCTAGAGCTCAAAATCAAGCATTGCTGGCTCAAGTTGAAGAAAGATCTAGAGCTCAAAACCAAGCATTGCTGGCTCAAGTTGAAGAACGATCTAGAACTCAAAACCAAGCACTACTGGCAGAAGTAAAAGAAACATCTAGAGCTCGAAACCAAGCATTATTGGCAGAGGTAAAAGGAACATCTAGAGCTCAAAACCACGCATTGCTGGCCGAAGTTAAAGCAACAAACGAGAAGCAGAACGCAAAAGCCCAATGAGTCACTACAGGCTTTCGCCATGGAGATTGAAAAATTGGTACAATTAGCATACCCAGGCGAAAATCATCCATTGGTAGATCGTTTTAAAACCGAAGCGTTCGTCAATGGCATACGCGACCCTGACTTGAAGCTCGCGGTATGCAGCACTCAAAGGAACACCTTCGCTGAAACAGTAGCATTTGCATTGGGGCAGGAAACCGCTAGAGCTATATCTAGGCCACAGGTACACAAAGTGCGTGCTTTGGATGTCGAGCCAGAAGCACATGACGTGCTTAATGACCTAAAAGCGATGATGGAGGAAATTTGTGCCGGCATGCACCAGAAGGCGAACGCAAAGTGCTTCAATTGTGGTGAGAGTGGCCATTTCCAAAGAAACTGTAAAGCACCACGAAAAAGAGCAAGGTCTATCTCGCTATCCAGGAGTAACAAACGGGTGAACCACCAGCAACCATTACAAGAGTCCCCATTAATCTAAAACGAGCTAGAACTAAGGGGCAAGAGCTAGCTCCCACAAGTGAGTGCCCCACGATCTCCATATCAGTAATGCAGCAAAGGAACAGCAACTTAACAGTTAGTGGGTACATAAATGGCAGAAGACACATCTTCACTACAGACACTGGGGCAACAAAGTCGATCATCAGGCCCGATATAGTCAACGGAAGATGTGAGTCACTACAAAACGTTAGACTACGAACAGCTACGGGAGAATCTGCCACTATCCACGGGAAGATAGAGGCTAAGGTGACTATGGCAAACATTAGGGTGAGACATGTGTTTATTGTTGCCGATATTGTTGATGAGGTTATCATTGGTGCCGATTTTATGATAACCCATGGCATCAACCTGAATATGGGGCAACAGATTATGAGTTGGCATAATGTCGAGATACCGCTTGATGTGGGTTATGACGACAATACTCACGCTAGAAAACTAGTTGCTGTAGGACGACAAAAATTACTACCACAAGCAGAAACATTGATATGGGCGCGTGCGGAGGGAGATTGTGTGGACAACCGCTTGTGGGTAGTAGAACCAGAAGAAATAAAGGCCGAAATATTAACAGCAAAAGCCTTTATTAAAGCCAATAAAGAAGGCATAGTACCAGTGAGAGTGCTCAACCTATCAGCCCAAGAAAAAATCATCACAGAAAGATCCGATGTAGGCCGATGTGTTCCAGTAGAAGCGGTAATAAATCATGAGAGCACGGGGGATCCCGAAAATATACCTGCCAAGGACCAAGCTCAATTTAAGGACTATGTGGAGAAATGGGTGAAAGAATTAGCAGCTTCGGATAAAAATAAAGCGAAACAGCTGCTTAAGAAGCATACCAGCGTCTTCGCCGTAAAAGATCACTGTCAAGGTAGAACGGCCATTGTTAAGCACGTAATCAACACCGGCGAAGCGAGACCTATTAAACAGGCACCCAGAAGCGTACCCTTGGCCAAGAGAAATGAGGTAAAGGACCTGGTCAAAGAAATGGAAAAGAACGGTGTAATAGAGCCATCATTCAGTCCGTGGAACTCACCTGTAGTCCTAGTGAAATAGAAAGATGGCGGTACAAGATTCTGTGTGGACTACAGAAAACTTAATGATGTCACCGTTAAAGATAGTTACCCGCTACCAAGGATTGACGATACTCTGGACACGCTAGTAGGAACAAAATGGTTTTCCACATTAGACTTGCAAAGTGGCTATTGGTGGTGGTTTATGGCAATTCAAGGTGATGCCGTTTGGGCTCTGCAATGCGCCGGCCACATTTGAGCGTCTTATGGAGCGAGTATTGAAAGGACTGCACTGGAAAACTTGCTTGGTGTATCTCGATGACATAATAGTGATGGGTAGAACTTTCGACGAACATCTCAGAAACTTGGGAGAAGTTTTACAGCGGATATCTGCGGCCGGTCTAAAGTTAAGTGCAAAGAAATGTGCATTGTTCCAAAAAGAGGTAAAATATCTGGGACACTTTGTCACGGCAGATGGCATTACTACAGATGAAGATAAAACACGAGCAGTAAAGAACTGGCCTCGACCACAGAATCTTCACGAGTTACGTAGCTTTTTAGGACTCTGCACATATTACAGACGCTTTGTGCCGAATTTCGCGAGCGTAGCAGCAAGTCTACATGAGCTGACAAAGAAATCAAGACCATACCACTGGGGCGAACCACAAGAGAAGGCATTTGAAACATTGAAAAATTTATTATGTGCAGCACCCGTTTTATCCTATCCAGTGCCGGGTGAAAAATTTGTCTTAGACAGTGATGCTAGTGGACATGCTATAGGTGGTGTACTCTCACAGGTAGTCAATGGAATAGAAAAGGTTGTGGGCTATTACAGTCGAACACTCTCAAAGCCTGAGAAGAACTATTGTGTAACACGACGTGAATTATTAGCCGTATTAGAGTGCATAAAACATTATCACAAGTACTTATATGGCCAACATTTTCTCCTGAGGACTGACCACTCTGCACTCAGATGGCTGTTGCAGTTTAAGAACCCTGAAGGGCAGCTGGCTCGCTGGATCGAACGTCTCCAAAGCTACGATTTTAGCATAGAGCACAGAAGAGGCGCCAAGCATGGCAATGCAGATGCTCTATCACGGCGACGATGTAGCATAGAGTGTAAACATTGTACTAAGGCTGAGGGCAAGGAATCTACCGTCGACATTCGGCTAACTCACACAGAGGCGGACAAGGACTGGGTAACATCGCAAAAGAATGATCCAGTGTTATCAAAAATTATAACAGCTAAAGAAAAGGATCAACGACTAACCCGAAACGATATATCAGCAGAAGGCCCTCTTGTAAAGGCTTATTGGGCTTAGTGGAATAGTTTAAAGCTGATTAATGGCTGCTTATATCGTACCTGGGCGAGTCCAGATGGCAAAACAACAACCGACTTAATAGTAGTGCCATCCTCCAAGATAAGTGAAATCCTAAATGAATTTCATAATGGTCCTAGTGGAGGTCATCTTGGAGTAACTAAAACTTTAGAAAAACTTAAGCAAAGGTTTTACTGGATTGGTTGTCAACAAGCTATCGCCGATTGGATAGCAAACTGTGCGCAATGTATGGCAGCAAAATGACCAGTGAGAAGAAGCCGAGGGCAGCTACAGCAGTATACTTCAGGCGCACCATTCGAGCGGATAGCGATGGATGTAGCAGGTCCTTTTCCTATCAGTAACAAGGGTAATTGATACGTTCTCGTAGTGATGGATTATTTCAGCAAGTGGCCAGAGGTGTACACCATACCCAATCAAGAAGCAACCACAATTGTAGACGCGTTTGTGAACAACTGGGTTTGTTGCTATGATGTACCAATAGAACTGCACTCCGATCAAGGCAAAAATTTTGAGTCCATGGTGTTTAAAGAAATGTGCGAAATCTACGGAATAAAGAAGACAAGGACGACGCCACTACACCCCCAATCTGATGGAATGGTAGAGCGATTTAATAGAACACTTGAGGAATACCTACGTAAAGTGGTGAGTGAGCATCAAAAAGATTGGGACGAGCACATACCAAAATTTCTGTTAGCATACCGATAAGCTGTGCATGATTCGACATCAAAAACACCTGCCAAGATTATTTATGGCACTGAGTTGAGATTACCTGGTGACTTGGAATTTGGCTCCAAACCAACAGCGGACGTAGATGAGAGTTATGCCGTAAAACAAGAAAACCTCAACGAATTACATGATTTTGTACGCACTCGAATAAAGATGGTCAGTGACAAAATGAAAGCGAGATACGATAAGGCAGCAAATAGTGAGGGTTACCATAAAGGACAACTGGTTCTACTTTACAACCCACAGCGGAAGAAAGGATTGTCTCCCAAATTGCAGACTAACTGGGAAGGACCTTATAAGGTAATCAAAAGGCTTAATGATGTTGTCTACAGAATTCAAAAGTACAACAGTCCGAGGTCCAAGATGAAAGTCGTACACTTAGAGCGACTGGCAAATTATGGGAAAGTAGTTAAGGAGCCTATTCGGGACGAACAGGCTTAAGTGGGAGGCAGTGTTACGAAAAATAAATTAAGTAAAAAAAAAGCGCTAAAGATTACAGCTAAAATAAAAGAAAAACGCGTATTATGGTAACATTTTAGAGTAAAAAAAGTAACAACAACAAACACGTAATTTTGTCTTGTGCTGTTACCAGTAAAAACAAAAACACACGCACACATATATCTTAATATTAGTGCTGCAAAAATAACTACGAAATCATTTCCACAACAACAATATAAGAAATGTTCTGTCTACAAACTTCTACATGTGCTGGAGATATACACACACTTATACATGCAAAAGTAAATTAATATGTTGACACACAAATATTTTGCGATATGCAGTGATCTCGAAACTGAAAGAAAAATCTAGACACATTGAAATTTAAATAAAAGGCAGAGCAGAGATTGGGAATCAAGTTAATTGTGATTTAGCTACGACAGAGTAAAGATCAACAGTGAATCCCTACGTGTGGTATTGTTTAACAGTGTATATCTTGTAAAGTGTATTAAGTGTAAATAAAGTAAATTAGTAAATACACAATCAAATCAAGTGCTTATTACTGTAATTAAAAAATCCACATAATAAAAATTATTTCTATAGAAAAGGTTTATAGAAATAAAACGTTTCTAAAAGGTAAAAACGTAACAATATATTTATTATATTTATATTGATAATAATTTATATTAAATCATCCGACCCTTTGAAAGATCAAACTAGAATGCTTCATTATGGTTTTAATATAATTTCTATAGTACGAGTATGGTATAGAAGTAAATTAGTATTTTTACTATTTCTAGCATTTGGGCTATATAAAAAAATTATTATAATAAGAAAATACATGTAGGAAAATCAAGTACGTTTAAAATTATATAAAATTTTAAATTATAAAAAATGTTTTATTGCTATGGAATTAGTTAAATACAATAGAGACAATAACAATTACTAGAAAGACTGTAGGTATTATAAATAAGGCTTCATATTACTCTTTTTAGTTATATATACAAGATTATAAAGTGTAAATAAAAGCTTTAAAATCCAAAAGTATCTGTATTTTTAGTAAAGAGCCCTAGAATACAAAACGAACTATAAAGGACAATTCATAACAATATTATCCTGCTTGAACCTAAAATATTACAATGTTTAGTTAAAACTATTATTATTCATTTAAAATAAAAATACCATTTTCTTCTTAAAGAAAGAAAAAACACAAAAAGAAAGTATATATGTAAGAAAACAGTAGCCAACTTTGGTTAGATATAGCCAATATGGCAACACTGATTGAAAGCATAAACATTCAAATAAAAACAAAAAAAAATAAAAATGTAAACAAACTTTGACGTTTACAGGTAGGTTTACATAAAATCAGCCTGAGAGATGATATGACCTGTATTAATGGGCCTTGACACGACCCTGCAAATTTTCAGTACTAATACAAAAACTACCAAATTTTGCAACCAATTTGAATTTTTATATTCCTAAAGTGACATTTAAGTGAAAATGTGATGAGAAATCAAGGAAAAAAAAACTTATTGAAACAATTAATTTCATTTAAATTAGAAACTAACAAACAAATTGAAAGTGAACAAATAGAGAATCTATAAAGTGGTATGATTAACATGTGCTCGAAATAAATCTTTTTATGGATTTGGTTTTAAACATGTTTACAAGAAACATTGAATTTTGATAGATTTTTCGTCATCCCGGCTTGTAAGCCATAATAAGGCTTAAGTATACATCTCTAACTAAGTGGCAGTCAAACATCAACGCCTCAGTAGCTTCTAAAATTAATATCAATTCATCCATTAATGTACACTTGTTACCAAAATCATATCAAATACCTCCACATATGAATGTATATTAGCTGCTATAAAATAAGTTTTGATATGTACGGGTGTGAAGATAAATTCTAAAGTAAAATACGTCCCACACGCATGTTAAATGCATTCCACACAAATGGTAAATATAAAATTTTTTAAAAATTCTTATTTTTTCGCTAAAAATTAAAAATAATTTATTGTTTTAAACAAATAATGGAGAAAACAAAATGTTTTTTCATATTTCATTAAAGAAAAAGATAAAAGGTACTTTAAGTTCCTTGTATAACAATATTTATACCGAACTATTTATGGGTTCTAAGCGGAATTTCCAAAAGACATGAATAGGGTCTCGATATATCACTGGATAGGCCTAAGAGAGTAGATTCCACCCATGCATAAATCATACACAGTTGTTTCTCAGGGAGAAGTTATTGCCAAAATAATTCGAGAGGTAGTCTATTTTCACACATTATGGAATGTTAAACTGAGTAATAGACGTATTTCCAAACGACATGAATAAGTTTCCGATATGTCATTAGAAAGGCCAAAAGGAGTAGCTCCAACCGTATATAGACCATACGAAGTTTTTTCATAGATAAAAAATTATAGTGAATAAAGTCTGCAGCAATGGAATTTATATATAAACTTAGTTTAGACCTATTTCTCAACGACATTCCTATATATCGTTGTATAGGTCTGAGAAAGTAGATTCCAGCCATACATAGAACATACCCAGTTGTTTCTCAGGGGCACAGTTATAGACAAAAAAGTACGAGGGGTAGTGTAATTTTACATCACGGGTAATGTTAGACTGGGTATTTGAAGTGTTTCCAAAAGACATGAATAAGGTTGCTATATATCGTCAAAGAGGTCTAAGGGAGTAGATTCCAACCATATATAGCCCATATCCAATTGTTTTTTTTTTTTTTTTTTATTAGAAAATACAGTAATCCCTCGAACTGTGCGGTAGATACGTTCTGACAAAACAGCGCTCAATCCGAAATCGCGCACTGTGAACCCTATTTTGCATGAAATTAGGGGGATACGTTCCAAATCCTAAAATTATCATGAAAATTTTAAATTTAAACCAAGTAGATAACTAAAAAAAAAGACTTCATTCAATATTAACATAAAGTTAAACATTAACATAAACAAAAAAAAATTAAAATTTTAATTAATTCATAAAAATTAAAGAAAAAATATATTGAAATCAGTTCATTGTACGTACAATTACAAGTTATTTACATCATACTCAAATTGTCATAAAGAGAATTCCCGAAATTTTCAATATAGGTCAGTCATGCTCAAGAATTCAATTTCATACCACGCGACCTAGAAGACAAAATTTTGGTTGCTGCGACGTCGTGGTGTACAACAGGGGTGCGTAAGTTAAACTTGATTTTTTCTGCTATACACACAATCACAATATGGGATAGTGTGTGTGTGCATATCACTGATATATTTATGTACATATTTTGCACGAAATATGTAATATGTACGCAAAAAAAAAAACCGCGCTGCTGCGAAACTTTTACCGCGTAATGCGAAATTTTGGTGGTAAAAATAAAAACGCGCAAGTCCGAAACCGCGCAGTTCGAGGGATTACTGTAATTGTACATAAAGAAATATTTTGACAATACAATACAATACAAATGATACAATTACGTATTAAGAAAAACAATAACTTTTCGTTTTATAGAACGTGAATTTGAAGAAAAATCAACAAGATCTGACAAATAATTATATTGGCGACATAGTCTAGTAAAAGGATCAGCAAGAGCATAATTAGATCTACATAAATGAACATGAATAGGGTTATAATAACGTGAGTTACGACAAGGAATGTTGAATCTAACAGAATTTAAAAGAAATTCACAGCATATATCCCCACTGATCAGATTAATCATAAATGATATATTTAACATAGTACGTCGACTCTGAAGGGTAGGAAGCTTTATTAATGCCAGTCTGTTCACATATAAAGGCAAATCCATGTAGTTCCATCCAAGTCCACGCAAACAAAACAACAGGAATTGTTTTTGAACAGATTCAATATGGTCACTATGAACGTTGTAATAGGGATCCCAAATGATTGATCCATACTCCAAAATAGGTCTGACGAGTGAAATAAACAACTGTTTAGTAATGTACGGATCAGAAAACTCTTTTGCCCACCGCTTAATAAAGCCAAGGGCACATCTAGCCTTATTTACAGCCATAGTAATATGGTCAGTAAAGTTCAATTTTCTATCCAGTAATATACCAAGGTCAATAAATGAATCCACCAACTCCAATTGATGACCACCAATTGAATAATTAATATCAATAAAATTACCTCTAAAAAATCGCATGCATTTACACTTTTTAATATTCAGCTCCATCATGTTATACTTGCACCATAAAAAGAAGTTGTCGAGATCACTCTGAAGATAAGCATGCTCATTGGAATTTTTATAGGAAAGAAAAATTTTTACATCGTCAGCATACAATAATATATCAGAAAAATTAATAACGTTAGGAAGATCATTAATAAATAGCGGAAATAGAAGGGGGCCAAGATGGCTACCTTGAGGAACCCCAGATGGAACGTAAAAATATTTAGATATACAATTATTCACCCGTACAGACTGCATTCTACCACTCAAATACGAACTTAGCCAGCTTATACTTCTTTAGGTTACTCCCAGCAGGTTCAATTTTTTTAAAAGAAGTCTGTGATTCACTGTATCAAATGCTTTGCTAAAGTCAGTATAAATAACATCTGTTTGCTTTCCCTGAGTAAATGCAGCATTAACCATGGATGTTAATTGAAGAACATTAGTTACCGTTGAACAGCCCTTTCTAAAACCATGTTGATAAGGTGTTAATAACGATGAAGAATGATGAACAATAAAATCAGCTACTAATTTCTCAAATATTTTTGGGATAGCACTCAGTTTAGCAATACCTTTATAATTTGTAACGTCAGACTTATTACCAGATTTAAAAAGAGGTATAATGTAAGAATTTTTCCAATCCTTCGGAAAATATCCATGCTTAATCGAAGCATTAAACAAGATACCTAAAGGTACGACGAATGATTCCGCACAACGATTCAAAATACCACTTGGAATGCTATCAGGACCAGAACTAAAAGACATCTTAAGTTTCTTCAAGTACACCAAAATATCACCATCATTAAGAGTAGGAAAATATATTAAATGACTGGAAGCAGGACAATAAGGATACATATTTTTATCATTGTAAACAGCATCAGAATAAGTGCTGGCAAAGAAATCTGCAAACATATCACAAATAGCATTATCATTACAAGATTCTTGATTACGAAATTTCATAACTGATGGAAATCCAGTAGAGTTTCTTTTTGAATTAACGAAGTTGTAAAATGACCTTGGGCTTTTAAAGAAATTATTCTTCATTTTGACTAAATAATTTTTATATAACTCATGACTCAGTATGTTATATTCGGAACGGTTGACAGAATATCTTCCATAATCAATAATCGAACCAGATCGTTTATATTTTTTATAATATTTGTTCTTAAGATTTTTTAATCTTGACAATTGCTTTGAATTCCATGGTGGACCAACCAAAGAATAAGTAGACTTTCTCGGAACACAAATTTCGAAAAAGGAGTAGACAATCTTGTAAAAATTTTAAAGTATAACATCAATGTCAGAATTATTGTTAATGGGAGTGGATAAAATTTCATTCCAACACGTATTTATCATCAATTCATTAAGTAAATTAAAATTGGTACGATTGAAACAAAAAACTTTACTAATATTGGAAGGTTTGAGTTCAGGTTCAGTTTGAAATGAAAACTCAATTTTTAACGTTGGATGATAACGATCCTCAGGCAAAGTAGCAGGTTCAGAACGTACAATAGTACAACTATTAACATCATTAATAAATACCAAGTCAAGTATTTTTCCAAAGTCATTACACAGACCATTGATTTGATACAGGGATAATCCAAACAAGTCATTCAAAAATTCATCATGGCCATTTTTATTCTTTATCGGGATTAAATAAGGTATATCGACCGTATGTGTCCATGAAATCGAAGATAGATTAAAATCACCAACAACAAAAACAGTATCATTTACCTCTGCAAGTGATGAGACCGACTTGATAGCGTTAACATGATTAGAATAAACAGAAGAGTCAGAGTCAGGAGGAATATAGGAACATGTAAGGTACATTTTTGACCTTCTTAATTTAACAACAACAGCAACAAATTCAATATCAGACGAATAAGTTTCAATAACTTCAGATTTATATAAGGAAGATACTGCAATAAGAACACCACCTCCTCTACGTAATCTACGATTATATCTATATATTTGACATTTGTTGCAAAGAATTTCCACATTAAAAACTCCATCAGTAAGCCAGGTTTCAGTAAACACAATAACATTATGTATAAAGTCATAACTATCAACTAAGTGTGTAGACAACTTAGTATTCAGACCACGAACATTTTGATATAACATATTAATGCAATTGTTAGAGGTTGTAAGTTTTTTGAAGTAGGTGAATTTTCCGATGGCAAGCGTGCAATATTCGTGTTATAGTTGTTAATAATTTTCTCGCGATAAATGTATTCACGAACAAAGGTATTCACAGGCCAGAAACTCGGGTCGATAATATGGTGATAATCGTCAGGATTAATTGAAATTTTAAAAGAGAATATTGACCTGGGGGTAGAAGATTTAAATTTATGTACAAACAATTTTACTTTGTGCCCCAATTTAGATTTTATATAATAGCCAATATCATCCGTCGATGTATGACTAGCTAACTGTGAAATAAATACAGCTTTATTCGGCGGAACAGCTTGAAGCGGTTTAGGAGTGATTTGAGTATTCATCGTTATATTATTAACTGCTATATTTTCCGATCTACTGCCAATACTATTTGATGAAGAAGCGATTTGACCAGATGCATTTGATGACGTAGATGGCGTAGACAAAGAATCATTAATGGTAACGGATTTCATAACAGTAGGTGAAGATGCATTACTCAAAGAAGGAACTTAAAGCAATTTATTTGATTTTGCCATCCTTTTAGGTGAAATTTTATCACTAGTATTTACAAATTTATCTAAGTTTGAAAATTTTCCAAATAATTCACCAAAACTGGCCAATCTAGACTGCAATGACGCAAAATCAGTAGTAAGTTTTTCAAATTCGCCTTTATAGCTTTTAAAGAATTTATAGAAATCGACGTTTATCTTCTTACATGCAAAACAAGTCCATTGCAGGGACTTTACGGGATCTAAAAGCGCATCCGCATCACGTGCCCTCAATGCAGTACATTTTAAATGGTAGTTGCCTAAACATAACCAACAGGAAATCATTCTTTCATTTCCCGTAATTGTACATTTTTCATTTAAGCAATCCATGATATTAAATATTGATATTATAGTTTTCCCGTTCAAAGCTTTATTATTTTACACAATGTTATTTGGCTCCAGCGCCATAAAGGCATTTTTGAGGCAATCTGACAACCGTTCAAGCCTAACATACAATTATATACATACATATTTATGTAAGTATTATAAAAAATAAATATAATTACCCAATTCACAAAATGTTATAGTTGTCGTAGATCGGTAGAAACTATGACAAACTACAACTATTGTACATAATGTTGTTGGTAATTTCCATGTCAAAAACTACTACAACATGTACGACAATTTTTCCTATGTTTCCGAAATGTGAATTTTGTGAATTGGGTAAATATATAAATATTAACTATATTATATTTTGAAAAAAAAAAAAAATATTAAAAATATAAATTTTACAATATTTACAAAAAAAGGATATTTTAAAATAGCGTTTCAATTGAGTTATTCAAATAATAATCTTTTAAATATCGTAATACTTTCAACAGATTTTAATTCGGTAGTTACTTACTTACTTACTTAGCTGGCCATAACAACCCGTTAACGGGTTTCGGCCTGCTTCAGCACTAGTCTCCAGGCGCTTCTGCTTAGCGCGAGTTAAATAAGTTGAAGAGCGGTTTAAATTTTTCCAACTTTATTTTATTAAATCTGTCTTAAGACTAAATATACAAAAATCTTAATTCTTAATATCTAGCTTACAGCACCAAACTTCAGAATTTTAAAAAAAGGAAAAAAAAACTCTTTTAAACATAAAAAACAAAAGAAAGAAAAAAAAAAATAAAAACTGAACACTTGAAATTATTGAGCAATCATTAAATCGATCTGCTTAGTCAGATCGATACAAATACTTTGTTGTTGTATAAACAAAAATGTCAAAGACCTGGTTCTGTTAACATTTCAAGTGTTAATACCCTTTGTTAAATGAAAATGTTTATGAAGCATAATGTGGTTTAGTGTTACATTGAAATAATTTTTTAATATTCAAAAAAAAGAAAAAAAATATTTATTTTATATTCCAAGTGCCAATGAACTTCTATTTTTTATTTAAATATTTCGCAATGATTTCCTCTATATTAACGGTTGGTTGTGTATGTGAAAGTACATACGTAACTCCTCCCCCATTAGATGAAGGATTCTCCTGAATTCTTCCGTTTGGTGTTTTACACTTATCATACAATACAATTATTAATATTATTACTATTGCTGCTATCATAATTGGTGGCATACTATAGTATATAATCTTATTATTATATTTGATTTCTTCTATTTCTCTTAAATTTTGAATAGTAGTGAGTTTAACTTCTTCTATTGTAAGTGTTGTATTAAATGCATCGTTTTGAAATTTTGGTATGATTATTTTATCTAAGTATATTTTATTTTTGTTAGAAAAAATTTGATTTGCTATTTTTAAAGAACAATTATTGTAATTTATAAGAAAATTTCCATTTAAAATATTATTAGTGCTATTATAGTCACTAAAAATTGTTTCGTTTTTAGCATTTTTTATAATGATTGTTTGATCATTAACATTTACAATTTCTGTATTTTCGTTTGTTATTAGTTTACATGTTCTTTTTAATGTACAATGGTTTGATAATTTACATTCACTTAAAAATTTATGTTCCTTATACGTATACGTTTTATTTTTATAATGAAATATATTCTCTATTTCTGCCTCTATCTCTTTGTTTAGGTATGTTACTGGTATGATAGTTATTATCTGTATAGTTACAAAAACTTTTGGTATCTTAATTACAAAGATTAATTCATTATCCCTTTGGAGGATTGCTATTCTTAAATATTTTATTTTTCTTATATCTATATCATAGTCATCTATTTCTTGTTTTGTCAAGATACTGGCGTCACTTAATCCGTTTTGTGCTGCTGTAATGTAACTCTGTATATGTTCTATGTGGTTTCTTATTGTTGTCAACATTAGTATTCGTTCAAGGTATATGTTTTGTATCATTATATCCCTAACTGTTTTCTGAAGTCCTGCAAAATGTCTTAGTATCTCATTTTGATTATTTGTTAAAGTGTCTCTTATTAATTGTATTGTCCTATTAAAGTGATCATTAATTTTTACTTGTTGATTTAACTCTGTTATAGAATTATGTATATTTTTGTCGACTGTATTAAAATGGTTAGTAATGTCTTCCTCATCTGTACTGTCCATTGTACCAAAAAGATACTTGTATGCATGACCCACCAAGTTTATTAGTCCTCGTTTTTGTCTACTAATTGGAGTTATTGTTTTTAATTTGCTTAATAGGGTATCTATTTCGTTATTTACATATATTTTCTCCTTTTTATCAAAAACTTCTATACCACTTCTCATTGACGACAACACGTTTGCTATTTCATTCATGTCTATCTGATGTAAAATTAGATCGGACTCCGTTGGAATGGTACAATTACCGTTAAAAATGTCTACATAGCCGCTGGTTTCTCCTAAGGGGTAAACCATTATATTAGCTTCAGTTGGTGTTAATGCCATCAATATTAGCATTGTCCATAATAGTATCTGTAATTTTATGTCGACTGTTAATACTATCTTATCAAACATTATTAAATTTATTTGGTCTCTTAATATTACTTATATGAATCCCTTCCAGTCCCTTCTTTATGAATTTAGGTACTTCCTTATGTCTAACACTCTTATAATTTTTTATAAATCCCTGCTGTCTATTCTCTGAATACTTTTCCCTATTTCTGTTTGCTCTTGTGATTTTCTTTTCTTTATTAACTTTTAAATTATTGTAAATAGTATTATGATTTACCTCGTTATTCTCTATAGCAAACGGGGTACATTTTACAGTACTGTGGTATGTATTGTTATAATGATAAATGGCCTTATTCATTTGCTCTATTATTGGTATTTTTTCTTCGATATTTAAAGTTCTTATTTTTTCGGTAATTGTATTGTTTAGTCTTTCAATATCTGCATTACCTGTGTGATTATTTGGTTTCGTAAAATGAAATTCTATACATTCCTTCACCAGGAAGTCTTTAACATTAGCGTTATTAAATTCATTATCAAATATAAATTTCTTCACCCTTCCCCTTATGGAGAGAAATTCTCTTATTTTTGAAACCAGAGTTCTACTATTTCTATCCATTAACGGAAAACATATAGCATGCTTTGTAAACTTATCGATGAAAATTATGAATGCTTGTTTACTGTTAACATATGTATCTACATGCACTATTTCATTCTTGCCCTTTGGTGTAACTGTTAACGCAAATTCTTTTCTAATAGGCCTTCTGTCGTATTTCCCACCTGTACATATATCGCAGTTGTTAATAATCTTATGAATACTTTCCTTTAAATTTGGATTATAAATTTTGCTTTTAATTCCTTCGTATGTTGGCATTATACCAGCATGACCAGTTTCCTCTTTATGAAACAGTGTTATTTGCTTATGAAGCTCATCCTCGTCAAAAATGTCTTCAGCGAAATATGAACACTTAACAAATCTGAAACGGCTTCCTGTAAATTCTTTTATTATTACTTGCTGGAGTTTATTGTATTCGTGATCGTTTATGTCAGAATATATTGCAATTTTACCCTTTAAAAAATATTTTGAAACCAATGCTGAGACCACATTTTTTGATATGTCCTCCCTGTCAATGAAGAGTCTCTTATTGTCAAACACTCTCTCATATTCTTTACGTTTTGTGTGTTGGAAGATTATCTGCTGACGGAATCTATTTACAACCGTAGTCAATATAGGGATGTGATCATTCTGTTCCTCTTCTTGTGAATGAATCGTCTCTACCTCGAGAGAGCTTTCCCTATCCGCCTCAGGTTGGACTACATCGTTCAGACAATTTATTTCTGAGCAATCAGAATTTATTCGACTCAAAATGTCTGCAATTTTATTTTCCTTTCCCTTTATATATTCTATTCTAGCATTATATTCTCCCAGTTGTAGAATCCATCTCTGGAGTCTTGGATTTATATCTTTTCCAGCAAATTTAGCATGGAGCCATCTCAGTGGTTGATGATCTGTTTGCAGATCAAATTCTCGACCGTAAAGATAGGGTCTAAAATATTTCACGGCCCAAACTATGGCCAATAATTCCTTTTCTACTGTAGAAAAATTACGTTCATGTTTGTTTAATGTTCTAGATGCATAAGCCACCGGGTGGCCTTCTTGAGTAAGAACTGCTCCAATGGCGAGGTTACTTGCATCAGTAATTAATTTGAATCTTTTCGTGAAATTTGGATATCTCAAGATAGGGGATTGTGTCACTAAGTCCTTTAATTTTTCAAATGCGTATATATAACTTGGGTCATTTTTATTGATCTTTTCATCTTTTCGCAAATATTGAATCATCGGGGATGCTATTTTAGCGTAATCTTTAATAAATTTTCTATAAAATCCCGTCATACCCAGAAAAGATTTAATTTGTCTTTGAGTGACTGGTAATTTCAGATTCCGTATTATATCAATCTTTCGACTGTCCGGTTTCACGCCATCCGCCGTCAAAACATGCCCTAAAAATAAGGTTTCTTTCTTCAGAAAATCACACTTATCTGGCTGAACCTTAAGGTTTGCCTGCCTGAGAGTCTTTAAGACAAGCCTCAAATTGCAAATATGTTCCTCTAATGATGTTCCAAAAATGAGTATATCGTCCATATAGACGACGCATATCTTGTTGATATACTGTCTTAAGACGGAGTTTATCAACCTCTGAAACGTTGAAGGGGCGTTTTTTAAACCAAAAGGCATTCTTACGAACTCGTAATGTCCGAATTGTGTAGAGAAAGCCGTTTTAGGCCTATCCTTCTCCCTTACCTTTATTTGATAAAAACCCTTTGCCAGATCAAGGGTCGTAAAATATTGTGACCTTCCTAGCTTATCCAGGATACTATTCAAATTGGGAATTGGAAATTTGTCATCAACAGTATTGTCATTTAAAAGTCTATAATCTACGACCAAACGCCATTTAGTCATACCCGAGTTATCCATTTTCTTTGGAACAATCCAAAGAGGACTATTGTAAGGGGAATTACTGTTAGTTATTATATTCTGTTCCAACATTTCTTTAATTTGCCGTTCCACTTCCCTCTCATGGACTTGAGGGTATCTGTATATTTTTGAATACAACGGCTTATCCGTTTTCGTATTAATTTCGTGTTCTACTATATCAGTCGCTGTTAATATATCTCCCTCCTTATAAAATACGTCATTGAATTCATGCAATATTTTCCCTATTTCGATTTTCTCCTCGCTGTTCAAATGGCTGAGGTCTATAGAATTTTCTACGTTCCTATCATTAACTGGTTCCATTACTCTAATTTCCTCGTATGCAAGGGATTGTGTATTATTCTGAAAATATATTTTGTTCCCAAATATCTCAACATAACGGTCAAATGAATTAATTTTAGCTTTAAATGGTATCAAAAAATTTTGGCCAATGATTGCATTATAGCCATTGCCCTGAAAATCTATCATTTTCCACGACAATGTCCCGGTTGCTTTAAATTCTTTTGGTATCGGTGTAATAATACAATGTGTCACTTCAATTAAGCCGTTTATTGTTCTGTAGTACAGCTTCTTTTTCAAAAGTTGTGGTCTAAAGCTGAGAAGGGCTGCAGGTTTGATAATGCTTGTATCGGAACCAGTATCAACCAAGCACCTCAATACCTGCTTACCGATAGTTATCACTATTATTGGTAATTTTGATCCAGAGGCTGTATCGTAAAATTTACTTCACCATCTGGATTTTGTTGTTGGATGTTATCAATCTCCATACAATTACTATTTCTTGTAAGATTTGATTGGTCTACGCTCATAAGCGATTGATGAGTTTGGCCAGATCGATTTGACTTATTTTGATTAGTAAAATTTCTGTTATGATTAGCTTCTAAGCCTCTTTGCGGTATATAGGTATTAGGTCTCTGTAATTCATTACTAGTTTTTGTATTATAGTAGTTTTGCCTGTTACCGCCATGTGTTGTTTGTTTGTAAGTTTTATGTGTATTTTGCTTCCTAAATTTAAAATAAATACCTCTCGGATCGTCTAAAGCCTGAATTTGTGCGAATCTAGTGTATATATCTCCTAATGTATTTCTAATATCTATGTGGTGTCTTAAAGTTATGTCTATTTTTTCTGTAAGTATATTCACCAAATGTCTGTCGACACATTGTGGTTCATATAGGTCGGGCTTTTCGTTATCAAATTGATATATTTCATTTATTTCAAACTTAGCTTTTCTAAATTTTTCAAATAATTCTCTTAAATTACTTACAGTCATATTTCTACATCTGTTGAATACCTCTGCATAGGTCGCTTTTGGTCTATATTGTGTGATGAGTGTATCCTTTACCTCATCCCATGTAGGGTTGTTCCCAATCATTCTGATGTAATTTGCTGCTTCACCTGTTACCTTTTCATTTACTATAATTGACATAGCCAAGTCCTTTAATTGTGAATTATTCGCTGGACACAATGCAAATACAGCTTCCACGGAATTTATAAATGCCATCACATTATGGCCCTCATCCAGGCATCGTAATTGCCGGAATTGCTGCAAGATGTCCTTCATCGAGAATGGATTTTGCAGTTGTTGATTTTGTAGTCTTTGGTTTTCTTGCTGTTGTTGTAGCAGCACTTGTTCCTGACGGAGTATTACCTCCTGCAGTTGCCTTATCTGATCACCAAGAGCATTGATGTTATCATCAGCGTTGAGGCGTCGGTTGGCATCAAATTCGTTTTGCCTTGACATTCTCTTTTTATTTTCAACTTATTTAGTTTTCCACAAGGATATTTTTATTTTTAAATTTTTATTTTTTATTTATTTTATTTTATTAGAAATTCCTTCTTCTTTTTTTTTTTGCTTAAAGGAGTATCCTTTTCTGAAGTCTTTAGACTTATCACTTTTAGATTTTCACAAGGATGTTTTTATTTTTAATAATTTGTATTATTATTATTATTTTTTTTTTTATTAGAAATTCTATTTTCTTAAGAAAATACCTTTTTCTGAAGTCTTTAGACTTTTCACAAGGTTATTATTTTATTTTTGTTAAACGGAGTCCTTCAGGATTTCCCGTTATTTGGTTCGTTTATCGACTGCGCCAGTTAAATAAGTTGAAGAGCGGTTTAAATTTTTCCAACTTTATTTTATTAAATCTGTCTTAAGACTAAATATACAAAAATCTTAATTCTTAATATCTAGCTTACAGCACCAAACTTCAGAATTTTAAAAAAAGGAAAAAAAAACTCTTTTAAACATAAAAAACAAAAGAAAGAAAAAAAAATAAAAACTGAACACTTGAAATTATTGAGCAATCATTAAATCGATCTGCTTAGTCAGATCGATACAAATACTTTGTTGTTGTATAAACAAAAATGTCAAAGACCTGGTTCTGTTAACATTTCAAGTGTTAATACCCTTTGTTAAATGAAAATGTTTATGAAGCATAATGTGGTTTAGTGTTACATTGAAATAATTTTTTAATATTCAAAAAAAAGAAAAAAAATATTTATTTTATATTCCAAGTGCCAATGAACTTCTATTTTTTATTTAAATATTTCGCAATGATTTCCTCTATATTAACGGTTGGTTGTGTATGTGAAAGTACATACGTAACTCGCGCGCCTTCTCCAGTTGGTCACACCAATCGATGACAGGGCTTCATCAACCTGGTCCTTCCAACATAAACAGGGTCGTCCTCTACGCCGACGTCCAGTGACCTTCGCATCGAAAACTTTCTTCGCTGGAGCAGATTCTTACATCCGAACAATGTGGCCGAGCCAGCGTAGCCGCTGGATGTTAATACACTGGACAACGCCTACATCGCCGAGGAGCTCATACAGCTCATGGTTGGTTCTAATACGAAACTCATCGCCATGCCTTAGAGGACCAAAGATCTTACGAAGAACTTTTCTCTCGAACACCCCCAGGACCGCTGCATCGGCACAAGACAGCGTCCATGCTTCCGCACCATAGAGAAGCACTGGGAGAATAAGCGACTTGTAGTTAACACTCTTCGTCGCACGAGAGAGGTCTCTATTACTAAACTGCCTACCGAGACCGTAGTAGCACCTGTTGGCCAGTGTGATTATTCGCCTGATCTCTAGACTGACATCATTCTTGCTGGTAATGGCGGTGCCAAGGTAGATGAACTCCTTGACCACATCGAATGTATAGTTGCCGGCTGTAACCTGGGAGCCGATACGATCAACGTCCCTACTCGTCGACAACATGTACTTCGTCTTGCTCTCATTTACCGCCAGACCCATTTTAGCAGACTCCCGTTCAATAGCACTAAAGGCTGCGGTGACATCTCGCTTGGTATGCCCAATGATGTCTATATCGTCTGCATACGCAAGGAGCTGGACACTTTTGTTAAATATAGTGCCATTTCGATGTACACCCGACTTTCGCAAAACACTCTCCATGGAGAAATTGAAGAGTTGGCAGGTTAAGGGATCGCCCTGTCTGAAACCTCGCACGGTATTAAAAGGCTCGGAGAGGTCTCTTCCTACCTTGACGGAGCTGCTGGAATTACTCAGCGTCATTCTGCACAGTCTTATCAATTTTGCAGGAATACCGAGCTCAGACATTGCTGCATATACGCGATCCCTCATCGGGCTATCGAACGCTGCCTTATAGTCGACAAAGAGGTGGTGTGTGTCAACTTGACTTTCATGGCTCTTCTCCAGGATTTGGCGCAGTGTGAATATCTGGTCAATGGTAGACTTACCAGGTCTGAAGCCGCACTGATAAGGTCCAATCAGTGAGATGGCGAATGCCTTCAGTCGTTAACACAATACGCTCGTAAGAACCTTATATGCGATAGGGAGAAGGCTTATACCCCTGTAGTTGATGCATATTGTGGGGTCTCCCTTTTTCAGGATCGGACAGAGGGCACTGAGATTCCAATCATCGGGCATACTTTCTTCCATCCATATTCTGCAAATGAGCTGGTGCATGCACTTAACCAGCTCATCGCCTCCATACTTGAAGAGTTCAGCGGGCAGACCGTCAGGTCTGGCTGCTTTGTTGTTCTTCAGTCGCCATATGGCAACCTTGACCTCTTCATGGCTGGGGGACGGGATCACAACGTCATCGTTGATTGGGTCCAGCACAGCATCTCTAGCAGCGGAATTTGTATCATCATCGCTTTGCAGTAGATTACAAAAATGCTGTCTCCATAATCTCAGTGCACCATGTGCATCTGTAACCAGATTACCATGTTCGTCTCTGCAGGAGGTTGCTCCGGGTTTAAAACCAGTAGTAAGACGCCTTATGTGCTTATAAAAATTTCGAGCATCATGTCTACTCCTGCACATCTTGATTTCCTCACCATCACGCCTTTCTTGCTCCCTTTTCTTTCTTTTAAATAGGCGTCTCTCTTCCCTCCTCTTCTCTCTGTACACCTCCACAGTTGCTCTTGTAGTGGTGGACTGCAACGTTCTTCTGTAGGCAGCATTCTTTGCCGCAGTGGCCTCACGACACTCTTCATCGTACCATTGGTTTCTGCGGGGAGGACGCTCAAAACCAAGGACTGTTTCGGCAGCGTTGCGCAGAGAGTGAGCAATGTGAGACCACTGTCCACCAATACTTTCGAGAGAGGACGGGATGCAATGGAGCTCATTAGAAAGACGATCGGAAAACGACCTGGCTGTCTCTTGTGTTCGCAGCTTTTTGATGTCCAGCTTCCCTCGAACACTAGAACGTGCCATATTCGCTGCGCATATGCGCAGTCGCATCTTGGCTACGACAAGATAATGGTCCGAGTCGACATTTGGACCTCTAAATGTGCGCACGTCTAGCATACTGGATACATGCCTTCCATCAATCACAATGTGATTGATCTGGTTGGTGGTTGATCGATCGGGAGAGAGCCAGGTGGCCTTATGGATATCGAGATACTGGAACCTGATGCTACAAACTACCATGTTTCGGGCCGCGGCGAAATCGATCAGTCTCATGCCGTTCGGCGAGGTGGAAGAATGGAGACTGAACTGCCCGGCAGTGGGGCCAAAGATACCTTCACGTCCAACTTTCGCATTGAAATCGCCGGGGACAATTTTGGCGTCATGTGCCGGACACTTATCGTATACATCCTCGAGCTTTTCGTAGAAAGCATCTTTGACCGAATCATCCTTCTCTTCCGTCGGGGCGTGAGCGCAAATGAGGCTGATGTTATAAAATTTCGCCTTCATCCGGATCGTAGCTATTCTTTCGTTCACAGGGGTGAACTCTGAGACATGATGGCGAAGTCTCTTGCTAACTACGAACCCGCAGCCAAGTTCACGCCTGTTATTATGGCAGCTGTGGTAGATGTCACATGTTGCTGCCTTGTACAACCCTGTCCTATCCATCGCATTTCCTGGATGGCGGTGATGTCAGTCCTACATTTCTTGAGAGCATCCGCCAATTGGGTAGAGGCACCTTCCCTATAAAGGGTTCTCACGTTCCAGGTGCATATCCTTAAATCATAGTCCTTAAAATGTTTGCCATGGTCGTCAACATAAAAGGGGGTCCGTTTAGAGGCTTTTGCTGAAGTTTTCATTGAAGAATATTTTTACGTGGTGGGTTTCAAGCCCTACGCACAACCCAAATTTAAAGTCCAGGGGATTGGATAATCGCCGCATACATTAGTTAACAAGCTAGCGGGTGCTAGAATGTTATCCAGGAGGGCCACGTGGAGGCTGTATGTCGACTTGAATACAACGGGAACAAGGATCGTTCTGGTTGACCCCAATCAGAGACTTTGATTTGTCCGAAGTATCCTATCCATCCATTCGGTAGTTAAATTATTAAAAAGATAGTCAATACGTTGTTTCGTTTTTTCCAATCTACATCTTGGAATTCTTAAATTTAAAGACTTATTATTATATATTATTACTTATTAAAAGCAAAAGCACTAACTAAATAGTTAAGATGCGATTGTATTAAAGAATTGTAAATCATTAATTTTGATCTTTCGGATAATTTGTTTTTAAATTTGTATAAAATACCAATATATGGAGCTATTTGGTTTTTCACATTATTAATATGACAATCCCAGGATAAGTTACTTTGTAATGTGATTCTTAAGTATTTAACCGAATCTGATTCATATATGGGTTTGTCATCGACATGTACAAAGAAATTGTTATTTGTGTTTACTGCACGAGACCTAAATCTGATTAATTTTGTTTTTTCGGAATTAAGTAATAACCCATTTAAGCGAGCAAATTCCACTAATAAAGCAGCATCCTTTTCCAAACTCAATCATAACTAAATCATAATTAAAAGAATAAAACAGGCAAATATCATCAGCAAACATATATATTTAACCTTGTTAGAATATACATATATGTATGTATTTGTTTCAAAAATACTTGCTAATATGTAAAGAAACGAAATCATACTTAGTTTTTAATTTTATGTCACTACAATATTTTTTCCATTCAATATAATAAAAATTATTACCTTTTCAACTATTAATCTAAAAAGTTATGGGCCCAGGCAAAATCTGAATTTTTTTTCTATTACCATAAATCCTTCGAAAAAGAATAAGAATAAAAAGATTATATTAGAATTAACGAATTCTAAAGATGGCTTTTGGGCAAATTGAAAAATTTGAAAAGCTGGTTGGTTCTGAAAATTGGATGACATGGAGCTTAGCCATTGAAACTCAACTAAAGCTGGAAAGTTTATGGAAATATGTTGAGTTTGAACCGGAAAATTATAAATCTGATTAGGATGGGAAAGCAAGATGCCGAATCATTTTGTCCTTGGATAAATCATTGTATGTATATGTTCGCGAAAGCAAGAAAACGTGTGAAGTTTGGAAGATGTTAAAGAATCTGTTCCAGGACACAGGTTTAGATCGAAAAGTCGGCTTGTTACAGAAGTTGTGTTCAATTCAATTAGAAGATTGCTGCTCTATTGAAGATTATGTGGCGCAAATTGTTACGACATCTCAAAAATTAGGATCCATTGGTTTTGTTGTAGATGATGAGTGGTTGGGTTGTTTGCTCCTAAAAGGTTTACCCGAAATATATAGACCAATGATAATGTCATTAGGAAGCTGTGGTACAAAAATAGCAGCAGATTCAATAAAAATGAAATTACTTCAAGATGTAAGAATTGAAGGCGCAAGTCATGCTTTTGTTAGTAAAAACAAATTGAAGAAAATTCAAAAAGTTAACAATTTAGAACGAAGATGTTTTGGTTGCAATGATTTGGGGCATTTTAAAGCTGATTGTCCAAAAATAAAGGAAAGAAAGAACTTAAAGAATAATACTTCTTTTTGTGCATTGAGCGGCAGGTATTAGCAAAGAAAAGTTTGTCATATGACAAGTGATAGAAAAGTTTTTAAAAGTCTTGAAGCGTGTGAGGGTGAAATTAAGACGGCTGGTAATAATTCTCTCAAAGCTAAATCAAAAGGGGACGTTGAAATAAATATTTCAAGAGAATATGGTAAATATCCTATGCATATAAAAAATGTTCTATATGTACCAGATATAGCAGAAAACTTGTTATCAGTAAGTAAATTATGTAATGCTGGTAATAGTGTAATATTTAATAAAAGAGGTGGCAAAATTTACGATATAAATAAAAATATCGTTGCCAATGCGATATGTGAAAATGGTATGTACAAATTAGATACATCAAGATCGCTATTAGCATTAAATGCTAAGATAAAGAACTCACTAGAATTATGGCATAAACGTTTTGCGAATTTGTATTATGATGGCTTAAAAATGTTGAAAAATGGTATGGTGACCGGTTTAGATTTCAATATTAATGAACTTCATAAGGACTTGTGTGAAGCATGTGCTCAAGGTAAACAAATCAAAATAAAATTTCCTAAAGAGGGAAGTCGAGCCACAAAAGTTTTAGAAATAATACATACTGATATCTGTGGACATATGGAGGAATTTAAGTCCATGGTTGAAAATCTAAAAGAAAAAAGAATTAAAATATTAAGAAGCGATAATGGCACAGAATACATCAATCAAAGGTTTCAAAGTTCACTAAAAAAATGGGGCATACACCATCAAACATCGGTTCCTTATAATCCGGAACAAAATGGGTTAGCAGAACGGGTAAATATAAAATTAACGGAAAAAGCAAGGTCAATGTTATATGATTCAGGACTTCTAAAAGCTTTTTGTGCTGAAGCAGTAAACACTGCTATATATATTGTAAATATTATTAGTTAAATTATTTGAGCTTAAGGTCGAATAAATATTTATATTATTTATTTTACGATATTTCGCTACTTCCTTGCGTAGCATCATCAGGAAATATATATTCGACCTTAAGCTCAAATAATTTAACTAATAATAAAATTAATAAAAAGGTCAAGGAAAATAATACAAATATATATTGTAAATAGATCTCCCCAAAAATTATTAAATTGCACACCTCAAGAGCTTTGGTCTGCAAAGAAGCCTAATGTAACTCATTTGAAGATATTTGGATGCCTTTCAATTTCACTAATACCTAAAGAAAAACGTAGAAAATGGGATTCTAAGTCAATTAAAGGTATTTTTGTTGGTTATGGTATTAATACAAAGGGTTATTGTATATATGATGTAAATAAAAAGAAAGTAGTTACATGTAGAGATGTTAAGTTTAATGAAAATAAGAAAGGTTTTTATTTGTTGAAACCAAGGGAAAAAGATGAATATTTTTTCAGTTACAGAGATATTTTGGAAAATGAAAATATATTGGATACAGTTTCAGTAGAAGAAGATAAAGTTTCTGATTGTAGTTCATTATCATTCAGTTCCGTAAATGATATTGAAGTGGGGGAAAATCATGTTATAGCACCCATAAATGAAGAAGAGGAATTTTGTCGACGAAGTGTCTGTCAAAATAGTATTGATGATGCAGTAAAAGAATTTATTCCTAGAAGAAAACAAACAAAGAAAAGGTGAATTCGAATTGGATAAGTTACTGCGTTAAGTCCTTAGAAGATGAACCCCAAATTATTGAAGAAGCTCTTTCGTCAAGCGAGAAGGACAAATTGCAAGAAGCCATTAATAATGAATTGCTTTTAATTAAAGAAAATCAAACATGGGAAGTAATTCCTAAGCCAAAGTTTTCTAATCTAATTAAAACCAAGTGGGTTTTTAAAAAGAAGAATAAACAAGACAAATCAATTCGTTACAAAGGGAATTGATTACACTAGTTTACAAAATGAAATTTTTTTCATGTACATTTGATGAGATGTGATTTTTCTTATGTACTTTCTTCCGGTGAATTCAAAAATCGAGGTTAAAATTTTTTTTATGGAACAGTTTTTGAGATATGGTAATTTTCTCATTTTTTCGACCTTTTTCACTTGACAAATTATATCTCGAGCTAGATATCTCCTATTGGGTCGTTCTTGGTACCAAATGGAACGTATTGAGATGACGAACAAATATGTATAACTGGATTTTTGATTTGTAAAGCGGTTCAAAATATATTGATGAAAATATGGCACATTTTCAAAAAAATCATATTTTACAGTGCTTCTGTGCCGATGGAAAAGTATAAATCGTCGAAAAAACATCTGGTTTCTCTTCATGTGCGTCAAGCTAAAACCTCTACGCAAGAACTAACACCAACCAGAAGGAAATCGACCGAAAATTGACAAAGGTATAAGCTTTTGAGTGAAACAATCCAAAATATTTTCCAGTTGTGATACTCATATTGAATGTATTTTATCAAACTGGCCATTGCGGCGTATGATTGACGTATGTATTAAAATCGTTTAAACGCAATAAATTGTAAAAAAAATTAAAATATTCGAAAAATATGGGATTTGATTGTTTCACTCAATAGCTTATACCTTTGTCAATTTTCGGTCGATTTCCTTCTGGTTGGAAGGTAAAAGCACCGCAAGACATTCTTTTACAAATTTTGTAGTGATGTTTTCAAAACCTGGTGTTTTACCTGATTCCATTTTAACCCTTATCGGACGCGACTTTTCACACGTTTGATTCTCACCAGGTTGTAGTTATTTTTAACAAATATAAAAAAAAACAATAGTATGTTATTATACATTTATATTCATTTCTTTTCAGTTTTGTTACAAATTATTTATTTTTTGTACAACTACTACATGTCTGAGTTTCTGATAATTATTTATATACTTGTAAGGTATGGTATTTTTTGAAGCAATCTCCAACATGAAGAAATGGTTTTCTCTGGCATGTTTCGCAAAAGTATACTGTTGTTTTCCTTTCTTTGATATTTATAATATTTTCTTTATTCATTTTATTGGCAAAAAATAAATTCATACATTAAAAAAAAGAATTGAAAGTTTATTGCACAAGTTAAATGCTCTGCTGATAACGACAAACTGAAAAGATTCTTATGCTCAAACGGTAACGGTAAATTGAAAGTAACGGTAAATACGTATTTTCAAATGGTAACGGTAAATTGAAGAAATGAATGGATTTTAAAAACAAATCTCATCAATAGACAGTATGTTTCGACATAATTCGCCTTGTCACTTCACACGTGCCATACGACCGTTGCAGAAAAGTACTGTTGTCACGTCAGAGGTGACTTACGACCGATAAGGGTTAAAAACGATGCTACTAATACCATCTGCATTTATCTCATTCAAAGTAAATCGATGATATGAAGCATTAAGCGTTCTTAATGAATTAAAAGAATCTCCTGGCAAAGTAGTAATTTTTTGCTTAAGTTCCCTGACAACTGAAATAAAATAGTTGTTCAGTAAATTTGCCTTCACTAGATCGTTTGAAACAATATTACCATGCAGATCGCTAACTTTAACAACATTTTCCTTCGATCGACCAAGTGTGTTGTGTATAAATTTCCAACATTTCCTAGTGTCATTCCCAATTCTACTTAAATTGTCAGTATAGTAATTATCTTTGCATTTTCTAGCTGCAATTTCAATTACCTTACTTATTCTCCTTACATCGACATCATACTTTTCCCTATTTGTTTATCTACGCCTTTGTTTGAGTAATTTGTTTTTATACAAAATTAACCCCTGAAGATTTTTATTAATCCACGGGGCTATTTCAAAGTTCAACGATTTTTTAACATTCGTTATTATAGTAGAGTTATTGATAGCTAATTCTATAGTAGATATCAGAGAGCCTGTCAAAACAGATACATTAGTTGACGAGAAATTGGTTGGCAACCTATTTTGTAAGTAATCATTAGCCTTTGCGTAGTCACAATAAATTTTCGAAATCTCAATGCTTTGTCTACATTTAAAGTTGCTTTTCAATTTACAAGATAATAAATTGTGATCTGAAAGATTACATTCCACTGAATCAACGAAAAGCTTATCAGATAAATTACTAAATATATGATCTATACAAGTTTTACTATTTGGTCTTGTTATTAGGAAACATGAAACATAGAGGTTAATTGACTACTTGAACCACATTTTAAAAGATCAATATTCGAGTCACCTACTATTATTAATGAATTTTGAGCTATTTCATCTAATAAATTATCAAGAAAATCAAAGAAGATTCCGTCACTGCACTTTTGTGAACGATAATATGAAACAAATTGTAATGGCTTAGATTTGACCTTAAAATTTAGCAACGTTAAAGCAATAAATTCGACAAAATTCTCACTTTTACAAATTCTCAATTTACATATATTGATGTGCCACCATATCCATCTTCTCTGGAACAGTGTATATAAGCAAAACCAGGAATCGTATATATTTGAGTGACTTCATTATTGAACCATGTTTCTTGTATTGCTATTATATTAGGTAATTTTGGAAATTGAGCTAGTATTGACTTAAAATTGTTGAATTTATCAATAGATGAAACGCTTCTAATATTGAAACTAATAATATTTAAATAATTATAATTCAAACAATTGATATATTTTTTAAAATTTGAAAAATTATGAAAATATTGATTACTAATCATTAAATAATAAGAAAAAATAGAACTCTTACTTTAATGTTCAAACAAAATTAAAAGTTATAGACAAAAAAGTACCCGGGGTAGTGTTATTTAACATTATGGGTAATGTTAGACTGGGTATTTGAAGTATTTCCAAAAGACATGAATGAGGTTGCTATATATCGCTAAAGAGGTCTAAGTGGATATGGACTATATATGGTTAGAATCTACTCCCCAAGACCTCTTTAGCGATATAGCAACCTCATTCATGTCTTTTGGATATACTTCAAATACCCAGTCTAACATTACCAGAGTAGGAAAATACACAAAATTGAACGTTTGATCTCATTTTGTTGTGTTCTTTACAATGAGTAAAACAAAAATAAAACAGAAACAGTCAGAACAATTGTCCCATTTAATTTTGTATATTGTTTTTGTTTTGAGTACTACAAATACTCTAAATCAAATGTGCGTAGGTACAACAAAAAATTACTGAGAAGAAAAAGAAAAGAAGAAGAGAAAAAAGAGCAAATTATACGAATGTAACCGAATAACAAAGCAAGCACAAGAGCGAGAAGCTAATTGTTTCATTTGCGATCTTTCTCATTTAGAAAGTATTTGTTTTGATTTTGCTCATGTACAATACCATTCAAAAAATTTGGAAAAGTGTATAACTTTGTTGTAACTTTTGCGAAATGTTTTTTTTACACTACCTCGGGTACATTTTGGTCTATAACTTTTTCCCCAAGAAAAAACTGGATATGGACTATATATGGTTAGAATCTAGTTCCCCAGACCTCTGTAGCGATATATAGCAACCTCATTCATGTCTTTTGGAAATACTTGAAATAACCAGTCTAACATTAGCCGTGATGTAAAATTACATTTCCTCGGGTACTTTTTTGTCTATAACTTTTTCCCTGAGAAACAACAACAACGAATCTTCTCTCTTAGGCCTATCCAGTGATATATTGAGACCTTATTAATGTCTTTTGGAAATGCCGCTTAGAGCCCATAAATACTTCGGTATAGATATTGTTATACAAGGAAATTAAAATACCTTTTATCTTTTTCCTTAATGAATTATGAAAAAACATTTTGTTTTCTCCATGATTTGTTTAAAACAATAATTTATTGTTAATTTTTAGCGAAAAAATAAAAATTTTTAAAAAATTTTACATTTGTGTGGAATGCATTTAACATGCGTGTGTAATATCGTAAACATTTGGGGATTTTGTGACACTATATCCAAAAAATGCGGGTATTTTTTATTTTGGGATTTTGATTTGGGGATTTTTTTTCGCTTGGGGATTTTGTGTTTGGAGGTTTTGATTTTGGGGATTATGTGGCACTCCCAAAAAGATACCCTCAAAACCCAGAAAATACGGCGAAACTTGCCCCATTACCATTAGCCACAGTTGCCATCACCAAATTTAACGGCGATTACATGCAGTGGACCTCTTTCTCAGGCCTTCTCAAAAGGATTATTCATGGGCATCAGATGTCTGATGCTCATAAAATGTGGTATTTAAAGACCAACGTCACTAGCGAAGCAGCAAATCTTATAAAACATCTCCCTACCACCGATGAAAATTACGAAGCCGGATGGCAATTGCTGAAAGATCTCTACAATAACAAACGTGTTATGGCGGCTACGGCAATTCAAGGGCTGCTCGATCAACCATCTGGAACTTACACATTGAGTAGCATTAAACAGTTGCCTGATACAACAAAGGAGTGCCCAGCTGCTCTTTCCAATATAAGACTCTAGACTACGTCATGGGACCCACTATTATTACATGTCCTAGTCAAAAAACTAGACAAAACCAACTAACCCAAAGAAGTTACAATCAATCAGCCAGTTCCTCACTTTTCTCAAGAAATAATTTCATACTCTTGAGGATATAAGAAGCGCGCGTCTCTAAACAATACCAAAACTTGCACGCTTACAACACATGAGCAAGCCAGATGCTTCATGTGCAAACGAGATTCTCATCCATTATACCGATGTAAGGAGTTCATGCTGCTTAGCCCAACAAATCGACTCAACCTTGTACAAAAACACGAGGTATGTGTATGCTTCAGTAAAATTGACATTTTACTTTACAGTTACTTGCTGTTAGTCAAATTAAACTATCTGACGACCTCCCAAGGTTGCAAAATACCGTACTTGGCTGGATAGCCTCAGGAAAGGTTTCAGGTCAACATTAATCAACATCAGTATGCGGGGTATTGAGTGAAGACGAGAGGTTAGATATGGTTATTGGCCGATTTTGGAATCTAGAAGAGATAGAAAACACAAATCAACAGTTGTCACCTTAAAACTTAGAGTTGTATTTGACGCGTAGTCAAAAACATCGTCAGGAAAATCATTAAACGATAATTTGCACACCGGACCACCACACCACAATGAAGTGTTCACCATTCTGCTGCGATTTCTACTGCCGCGATTTGTGTTTACGACTGATATACAAAAAATGTATCGCCAAATCTTTATCCACACTAAAGACAGGCAATATCAAATCATCCTATAGCGAAAACGTGTCACTTAAGCTACGGTCACATTGGGTAAATATTTGACGAAAAAAACGTACCCACTATTTTATGAAAATATTTATTTTTTTAATTTTTCATTCCTTAAAATTTAGTTAATTATATATCAAAATATTTTTTCTTGTTAATATCGTTTTTAAACAATATTTGAAGAAATGCTTACGTAGAAAGAAATATTTTCATAATATATTTCCAAAAAATAGTGGTTACGTTTTTTTCGTCAAATATTTGCCTAATGTGACCGTAGCTTAAGCCTATCAGTTATTTTAAATTAAATACTGGTACACATGGATCCAGACCAGCACCATACCTAGCAATTAGATGCTTAAAAGAAATAAGCCATGACAATAAACTGCAGTTTCCCTTAGCAGATACTTTTCTGGAGAAAAATGTTTATGTCGATGACGGGAGCTGATAGCTTGAACACAGCTCTAGAAACTCAACGTCAACTGCAACAAGTCATGGCACAGTACGGATTCAACTTACGAAAGTGGTTGGGCTAATCATACTCAAGTGTTTCGTAATATCACAGAATGTGACCAAGAAGTTAGCCTCGACCTCTCCGCAGAAGAAACAATTACACCAAAACATTAGGTCTGGCTTGGCTACCCAAATGTGATCAACTGTATATTGATTTACGTGCGCACCTGTCCGTAGACTTAATCACACGCCGCCCGTTGCCGGGACGGTAGTCGAATTCAATGCGTCCGACCACCGCCACCCGATGCCGGTACCCTCTAATCTCACCATACCCGAAGGCATAGCGCTCAAAAGAGAGCCCATAGCAACGAGTTGGCAATTTAGTATCACTACTGTCTGGGCAATTGTACCCCCCTTACTGAGGCGTATCTATCTTCTACAACCACTACGTGTACCTCCAGAAGGAGGACCTCACCAATCATCAGGCCGGACCACACTTCCCGAATGACTCAGACTCTAAGGTACCGGGGGCTTCTGATGCCCGTAGTACCAGATTAAGGCATCTCTGGTCAGTCCGTGAGAATGCCAGAAATGCCTGCTACGCGCATTAAGTACGCGTGGCAAAAGCACGGCCGTGCACCACATTAACGGCAATTCTCTGCCTATATTGAGCGCCAGACCACTCAGGGCTAGGTCGAATCCAATATTCCCCGGGGAAAACAGGCTACTGACGGGGACACACGTCAGCAGCCTTTAAATGTATCCCCGGGGGGAACCCAAATGTGATCAATTAAAAATCAAGGTCAATATACAACCAATCAGGGCTGTAACTAAAAGAACCGTCCCTTCAGATTTGGCATGGATTTTCGACACGCTGTGTCTCTGGTCCCCAGTAGTCGTCAAGGCAAAAGTTGAACGTTGAACCTTTCTTGGGATGAAGCTGTGCTATCAGAATTTGACTCTTGTTGGCGAAATTCCCAAAATTATCCTAATGAACTCGAAAAATTCCACGTTCATCGACATATATTTAAAGGGCAGATGTCCCACAACCTCCAACTTCATGTTTTTATTGACACCTTAGAAAAGGCGTATGGGGCGGCAATCTACGTCAGGACCGTTCTATCTAATAAAACAATTATTGTTTACTTGCTATGTGCAAAAGCTCGCATAGCTACTCTTAAACAACGAACGCTCGCAAGCCTAGGTCAAAAAGGAGTAACATTTGAATACAACACCAACGTTCTACTGGACTGATTCAAAGATAATGTTAACGTGGATACATTCCAGATTATCCTCATTTCACACAGATGTAGCAAATCGAATCGCTTCAATTCAAGAAAGCACGATACCGAATGAAGGGCGGCATGTGAGTTCCAAAGATAATTCAGCTGAAATCATATACAGGGCATTGCAGCCTCATCAGTTACAGCAAGCACCTCACTGGATGCACGGTCCATTCTTTCTTCATGGAGACGAAAAACATTGGCCACCAGCGTTTTGTTTAGATCCCGAGGCAACTATTATTGAAAAGAAGCAGGGATATTTTTTCAGATTCATAAAAAACGATGAGACCGTTAAGACAGAGCGACAAACTCGGCCAGCCTTTACTCCTTTAGAGCTTCATGATGCCCTTCTCATCATTGCTCGAACCACACTACAAGTACATTTTATGGAAGACATCAAG
This sequence comes from Metopia argyrocephala, assembly GCA_963576795.1. Classification (NCBI taxonomy): domain Eukaryota; kingdom Metazoa; phylum Arthropoda; class Insecta; order Diptera; family Sarcophagidae; genus Metopia; species Metopia argyrocephala. The sequence continues at coordinate 89,238,924 of OY756209.1, read as the reverse complement.
CAATTACGAACCCAGAAAGAACTCAAAGGTTCTAGTCAACTCAAAAGTCTGTTGCCTTTCTTGGACGAAAATCATATTTTAAGAGTCGGGGAAAGAATAGAAGCATCGACTTAAGATTTTGATGCATAACATACTATGTTCTTGCCTTATAATGACATAATAAGTAGATTAATCTTTGGTTCAATACATAAGGAAAACAAAAATTACGGTCCTAGCTAACTTCTTGCAAATGTTAGGCAGCGTTTTTGGCCTATCAAAAGCAAACACTTGGCATGAGAAACTGTCCACAAGTGTATATGTACAATGTGCAAGATCAAAACAAAAACTCTTTCAAAAAAACTTACCCCAAACAAGGGTAACTCCAGCAAGACCCTTCATTAATGCAGGGGTGGACTATTGCGGTCCAATATGGGTACATTTAAAAACTAGAGGGACGCGACCCTAAAAGTCTTATACTGCTGTTTTCTGCCAGTCATGACTTGGCGGCTCGGTAAAGTAATCGAAACATATCCCTGGCCTGATGGTATCATCAGGAGAGCAGAGGTCAATACATCTACCAGTGTTATTAAGCGAGCAATTCAATCATTAGCTCCCCTACCCTTGGATATACCAATTACTTCTGCTGGTAACAAAAAAATGCCAAACCCGTCTCCAAATAATAGAAGCAAAGCATTTCGCAATGCAGATACAGGCTCACCACTCCCAAAACGTTGCAATTTGACGACAACAACCATGCTTATGTTTCGCACATTAATTTTTCCATTAATAATGTGCCAGCAAGTTACTTACATGCCAATCATCAACAAACCTGGATTACATTTTGATCAAATTAAACCAATCATGTCGGAATGGAAACTTCTGATATATGTACTTTGTACTGGCTCTATTCCTTAATGAACTACAGCTGTTAGCTAACGGGACGGACGCACGGACGGCTTGTGAATCGTCACACCTTGACTCTCACTGTACTAGACTCATTCTTCATTTCCGCAAAGTCAAGAATAAATTTTAGGACGGACTAGAAAATATCAGCAGACGGAAGAAAAGGGTGCAATAGACATCGTTGGCAACGTAGCGAATTCGTTATTCGGCGTTCTTGATTCCAAATATGCTGATCAAATGACCGATACTATCAACACTATTAAAAACAACGAAGCCCACTTGCAAAGTTTGCTTCGGAATCAAACATCTTTTCTTGATTCCACTCTTAACCTTATGAAGCAGACTACAAAATGAATTTTGAAGAACTCAATGTAATGCTATAAACACAACAAAGGCTATCGAACACCGAACACACGACTACAAAAATCGCTGACTACAAAAGTAGCCAAGTAGCCAGCTACTTAATTATAATAACGACTACAGCTACAAAATAAACATCTGCTTTGACACGTTGAACATAACCTAAACAAAATATAACAATCTTATTTTTTGTAAGTGAAATTGTGAGGAAATAAAAAACAACAAATCTCAGAAGTAAACTTATAAAAATTTAAGAAACTAAAAAGGCAAATAAATAATAAATTAAAAATTAATTCAAAACTGATGTATATAAATGAAATAAGTAAATGAAAACTAAACAAAAAATGTAAACAAATGATTATTTATTTTCAGTGTTGCAACTTAAATTTTTTCGCATATTTTATGTATATATTTCATGTATTGCGTTTTTTAAACACCTTTTTCATGCATCTTATTGTATTGGCAGCACTAAACTGTTTATTGTCGCCAAGAAAAATAGAAATTAGCCTAAGTTGGCTACGGGCTACAAAAGTAGTCGTGTGTTCGGTAGTCGTGTTGCCGTTAAAATAATTATTCTCATATGCACACATGTATTCTATTTTCGACAGCTTGTAGTCGATGGTCGGTAGCCTTTGTTGTGTTTATACCATAAAAAACAAAAAACTTAAAAAACTTCACAACCAGTAACCACATCCAACACTCTCAGCTCATTTTGTCCACTAGCATGCAGTTGATTATTCTCACAGATCTATGGTTAACTTGTTAGCTGACACTCATCCCGGTCGGATCAGCCCTGTTCTCTTAACTCCAATCCAATTTTCTAATGAAGTCGACAACATTAAAGCAAATCTTCCAGCAGATCTAACATTGCTGGTAATGGATATTATCCATATTTATGGGATAGTGACCGCCCAAGCATCAATATCAAACCAGCACATCATATGCACCCAACAGATGGAGTATGATCTATTTTACCTTACACCAGTTCCACAGATAATAAATTATTCCCTAGTGGCTGTTATACCTACATCAACAATGGTGGCTCTTAACGCCCCCCGGGAGGAATATTTTCAAATGAACGATACCAAACTCCTTGGATGCAATACACTTGAGCACAATACATCCTTTTGCCCAAACATCCAAGCAACATATCACAAACATGCACCTACTTGTATCTGTGAGGTACATCTATTTAGCAATGAATCTGCCACGAAATGTAACCTAGAGATCATAGCAGACAACAACGTGTGGTACCTTGCATAAGGCGAATTAGTGGCTTGTAGCTTCTACACAACAGTATGCAAAGGGAAAAGTATTCTCAACTCTTGCAAGGTACTGGGCTACTCACACTACCAGCTGGTTGTACAGTGAAGAACGATGTTATCACAATATACAGTCGCCAAACTATTTCATCTGTGTTGCATTGATCTGATACGGCTAGTGGGATAGCATTTTCTAACTCAGTGCACAATGTGGTACATTTTATACGGCCATTTCTCTATCAGTCGAGCATCGAAGATATCTCTCGTTTCAAGAAGAAGTTAAGTCACAACTCCGTGAACTACCAGCAACAGTAGCACAGCAGATAACCCGTGGTCTAATAGTCAGCTATACAGGACTAGCTCTCGTTTTGATACTGATATCTGCACTGTTCAGAAAATACATACTAAAGCAGAAGGCCAACAGACAGCCTACGGCACCACAACCTGCACCAAGATCATCCTGGAAAATTTCAGTAGATCCATAAGCTCAGCACAACCTTTGCTTAAACAATTAATACAATGTCGGCTATTGTTCATTCTAACTGACCCAATGAATATTTGGGCTCCCCTAGGGGCCAAAATATGTTAATTCTTAAGATGATTTTTCTTTTCATTTTTTTATATTGTTTAAAAAAATAATTAACCAGCACATTATAAGAATTAAAAATATGTTTGTTTTTGATCAAATTAAATGTTTTTTGTTTATTTATACAAAGCGTGAGAATTCACATATCAGCATATTTAAGTGCACTGTGAATTTTTCTTAGATTGTACTACCCTGAAAACAATTCCTTTCCAATTAAGCAAGGAAAACGAGCCCTGACTTAATATTCTTTTTTACAATATCCTTTATCCTGGTGTACTACCTAAATAACATTCCCTTGATTAGTTAAGCGAGGCAAATGAGCCCCTGACTTAACAATAATTACAACACCCAATAATATGTATGAAAATAGTATGTTATATACTTATTTTAAACTGATACTGTAAAGGATAACTTTATAATAGAAATCAGCGTTACCGCTGGGATTTTTCAAATAGTGGCACAAAAAGAAGATTTAAAAAAAAGTTGCACAAGAAGAAGAATTTACAAAAAAAAAAAAGCGCAGAATTTTTTAACGTTTTTATTTAAACAAAAATTATAATACAAAAACAAAAATAATTCAATGGTTTTAAGAAATAAATAACAATTCATTTACAATTTTAAAATCACTTTTTTTATAATATACTAGCTGAACCCGGTGTGCTTCCTCTTTATATAATATAATTTAAAGTATTTATATATTTTGCAGACAGTTGTGGGAGAAAGAGAGTGAGGCTACCCCACTATTTTAATTTAAATGTATTTTAAATTTGAGGTAAAGTCGTTAATAAACATAGTAAAGAAGCACCAAATTTTCAAACAAAATTTGACGTGAAAAGGGGCGTGAAAGGGGCATACATGGGCACACTGCATTATATTTTTAATGCAGTATTTGAAGCAGTAAGCAATGGTTACTGCAATTTTTTTCAGTAAGCAGTAAAATTTTACTCGTTACTGAAAAAAATTGCGGTAACCAGTAAATGTTTACTTATTACTGAAAAATATTGCAGTAACCAGTAAAATTTTACTCGTTACTGAAAAAGTTGCAGTAACCAGTAAAATTTTAATCATTACTGCTTTTTTTTAGTAATCAGTAAAATTTTACTGCTTACTGCAATATTTTAGAAACGAGTAAAAATCCACTAGCAAATGGATTTTGTTGTTGTTGTAAAAAAATCTCTTTTATTATGGGATATATTTTGTTGTAACAGAAAAATGTTTAAATTTCAATGATTAATGCAATACACCTAATTCTGTTTTTACACGATAGGATCGTTCCTCGAAAACTCGCGTAAAAGAAAATCACGTAAAAAAATAGAGTACTCATAAAAAAGAGAGGATTGTTTCCACGTAATAATAAGTAATTTAAATTTGTGTTGCTTCATGCACTTATTTTTTTAAACAAAAAACAATAGAAAAGTGATTATTTAATAAAATAATAACAAAAAAAAAATTTGTTCATTTCAAAACCCAGAAGTCAATTTTTAATCAGTTTTGCTCTCTAACCATCGTTTTAGTTTACGAAAAATTTCACTTTAATTGCTGGAAATATTTTCAAAATCATTTCCATTTGCTAGTGGATTTTTACTCGTTTCTAACCCTAGAACCATAACGTACGTAAATTTTACGTGCACTTTTTTTTTAAATTTGTCAAAATTGTATGGAAAACGATAACTGAATAATGTAAATATAGTAAAAATTCTTTTCTTTTTATACAATATGAATTAAAATAAATAAATTAATTAAATTTAATTAAATAAATTGAAAATTTTCTAACTTGAAAAATTGCGTAAAAATTAGCGTTATGGTTCCAGGGCTAAAATATTGCAGTTAGCAGTAAAATATTACTGATTACTGAAAAAAAATGCAGTAATGATTAAAATTTTACTGGTTACTGCAATTTTTTCAGTAACGAGTAAAATTTTACTGGTTATTGCAATTTTTTTCAGTAACGAGTAAAATTTTACTGGTTACTGCAATTTTTTTCAGTAATGAGTAAACATTTACTGGTTACTGCAATTTTTTTCAGTAACGAGTAAAATTTTACTGGTTACTGCAATTTTTTTCAGTAAGCAGTAAATTTCAAATTTTTAATGCAGTATGCCCATGTATGGAAAGGGGGTGAGGGGTAAACATTTTATATTTCTACCTCGCCTGGAGTATAATGTGTATACAATTTGAAGTATATCTTTTAAAATCTATATGGAAGCAATTACATAATTTTAAAAAAGTGGGCGTTGTCAAAAATAAGTACCCTATTAATCATGCCAGAGTCCCAGTTAAATGCTGCGAAAATTTCAGGAAGATCGGTCTAAAGGTTTGGTCTCCTATAAGGTACAAACAAACAAATAAACAAACACACATTAAATTTTATATATTTAAGATACTCTCATAATATAATTATAACATACAACGTATTAAAAGCAGATGCATTTTATTAAAATTCTACTTTTTAGAAACTTCTCTTCTGTAATCGTCCCCAAGGTCATTACTAGGACTCCAATTTGCAATGCAGTAGGGCCGCTTTGTCTCCTAATTCTGTTTATACCGCAGCTTCCATACTTTTGAATATCTGGAAACTTTTAGTTTTTTGAAAGAACATTTAGGGAAATTAACGTTATCTGATTCTGAAGAAGATTATATGACCACTTGACAATTTGCAAAGGCCTGATTTGTTTTTGTAGTAATAAGAAAACTGACGGAATTTACGATTAAATGATTAATTTATGAAAGTAAGAATAGAATTTCCATATACATATAAATAATATACAAATGAAACATATAAATGTTTTTTTTTTCGCAGAAAACTGTTTTTTAACTTTAAATTTCACAAATTTGAAAATTTCTTTCTTTCACTTACAATATTTCTGCAATATTTAGAGTTTTTAAGTATATACATAACTGGCCTTTACAACCCTGAGTCAGGATTACGGCCTAGCTTCTCGCAGAACTCATGTTGTGTGTGTAAATTTTTATCCATGAGTACCGGGACCTACAGTTTAAAGTCGACTCCGAACGACAGATTTGAGAAGCTTTTTTCATGGCAATCAGATTCTCTCAGAGCATTTGCCAGAAGACTGCTGAGAGGTAGTCGCCGAAAGAAATATTTTTTTCATATATCTTCTTTTTTTAAGATGTCGGAGCTGGGTGTCGAACCCAGGGCTCATGTCTTAGTAAGCCAACACACTAACCACTAGACTACGGCGACTACAGAGAGTTTTTAAGTACATTTTAATAATATGTTTGCGATTTGTAAGTCTGATTAATAAAATTAGAAATAAAAGATGTATGTACAAACTATGATGTAAATAAAAGGATAATGTTGGAAACGCTAAATTAAAAAAAAGGGGAAAAAGTCGCATAACTTAAGAAAAGTGGCAAAATTAAGTGGCTTTTCAAAAGTCGCACAAAAAGTCGGTGGCCGCAAAAAAAGTTCAAATTGCGACTTTAGTCGACCAACGGTAACACTGATAGAAATAAAACAGTGAATTCTAAAAAATTATTGATTCTGTTATTCAGATTTTTTTTTTTTTTAATTTTGACGAATACTCTTTTATGACACTCACTCGTCACAGTTTGTCAAAAAATAAGACAATTTTGCAAATTGGAGGAAGAAAACTCATTTATTGTTAATTATTATTTATTATATTATCTTCAATACTAAGGTGCGATTAATTTAATAGCTTATAATTCAGCCTTACTATACCCAGCGGGAAAGGATTGCTTACCTTATTTTATTATCAATTATATAATATATTACTTCAGAATATATTACTTTTGGAATCGAGAAGGTAATTTAATGTGACACACAAGTAAATATTGATTACCATGTGTATTCCCACATCTACGAAGCAAGAAGTTATTGTTTGTTGGTTTTTGTCTTTTTCGTATATTTTTTTGAAAAAAACTGTAATTTGGTTTTTTTCTTCTATTTTACATATCGATTACCATGTACATTCCTAAATATATAGAAGAAAGAGGTTATTGTTTCTGCGTGTATTTGTTTGTGGATTTTTTTGTTTTTTATAGTTAAAAACTCCGTTATTTTTTACGCAAAAAGAAATGTATTTTATTAAAAAATGCAGTTGGTGTTTAAATGCGCAGAAGTGCAGACACCAAATTAATATTTAATATTCGTTAATATGTATATTAGTAGCTATTCGGGATTATTTTAAAACTTAAATGTTTGCAAAATGTTTTTAACATGAACATGGTAAATAGTAAAACAAATATTCCCGAATAGCTACTATTATTGTATTTATAATGGGGGAAATTAATTTATTATTAATAATTTAATGCATAATTTAATACTTATATTATAAATACTTACATTAATAATATAATGCATTAAAAATAATGCATCAGAGAATTTATACCTTCAAATTATTAATAAATATTAACTTTATGCATTACCAATAATAAATTCTAAAGGCCTGGTTAGCCAAACGTTGATGTCGTAAAAACGGTACGTACGTTAACGTACGTACGTATGTGCAGTTATACAAACGTGTCATATGTCAACAGAAAATGTAAATAAAAACAAAACAAAGCAAAAAATTATAAAGGCATTCATTTGCCTGTACCACTAATATTAATTTTTCGTCGTCCACTAAAAACAAAATATAATAATGTTTTATTTTATTAATATTGATAATATAATTTATTATATTTTTCTACTTATTTTTCACAAAACACAGCACAAATAAAAAATTTTAATTTTTAAATGGCAATATGAAGCCAGCTGTTTAGAGCAGTGATGAATGTTGTTAAATTAACTCAAAGTTAAAAAAGGTACCAGAAGTACCAAAATAAGAGCATATTATAATTACTTCTTATATTTTATGGTTCCTAAAAATTTATTCTTATACTACTACTGAATATTAAATTTTTGGTTAAAGTAATTATTTATTGGATCGGATCCATTGGTCCATTGTGGACCGGAAACGAAAAAAGTTAATTTTTAAGTAGAACTTTTTCAAAAAAATTGTAATTATCTCAGTAACTAGCTAGCACGTAAATCAATCATGCATCCCATATGCTTCTTTTTAGATAATCGAATAATTTTTCATTTGGTATGTATATAATTCGTCTGTCGAAGATATGTTAAGTAAAACAAACTTTATTTTCACATAATTTAAATTATTCACATAAATATAATAATATGTACCTGAAGACTTTAAAAATTAAAAAAAATTAAAAAAATTAAAGGATTTAAAAATTAAAGTCTTTTTGTACGCATAAAAAAGAAAAAGATTTGCTTATAAGCATGAAAGTACCAAAAAGGGCATTTGGGCCACATTGTCATTTAACATACAATAGTCCCATCACTCGCATTGAAATGTCACGTAAAAACGTTGAGAAATTCTATTTTATACAGATTCTTCCGTCCCGTCAACGTGACATTTATTTTGGATAATCATTTGCATTGTTTTCATATGCTAGAAACTAACGTACGTTGCGTTACGTTACATCAACGTTCGGCTAATTCTACCTTAATACTTATTACGGGGGGACAGTAAAAGAATTTATTACTTTCGTAGGACATGATCTGTGTTAAGCGTAATGCTTTCCGTAATCAATAGATTATACATTCCTTGTATTACCTTCTCGTTTCTCATTGATTACCATTTCCCGCTGGGTAAGTAAATTAGAAAGAGATTTGTTTGAGAGTTTTGACTTAAGCATGGTTAACATCCCAGCGGGAAATGGTAATCAATGAGAAACGAGAAGGTAATACAAGGAGTGTATAATCTATTGATTACGGAAAGCATTACGCTTAACACAGATCATGTCCTACGAAAGTAATAAATTCTTTTACTGTCCCCCCATAATAAGTATTAGAATTTATTATTGGTAATGCATAAAGTTATTATTTATTAATAATTTGAAGGTATAAATTCTATGATGCATTATTTTTAATGCATTGTATTATAAATGTATTTATACTATATTAAATTATGCATTAAATTATTAATAATAAATTAATTTCCCCCATTATAAATAAAATAATAGTAGCTATTCGGGAATATTTGTTTTACTATTTACCATGTTCATGTTAAAAACATTTTGCAAACATTTAAGTTTTAAAATAATCCCGAATAGCTACTAATATACATACATATTAATTAATATTAAATATTAATTTGGTGTCTGCACTCTGCGCATTTAAACACAAACTGCCTTTTTTAATAAAATACATTTCTTTTTGCGTAAAAAATAACGGAGTTTTTAACTATGAAAAAAAAAATAAAATAAAAAACAAAAAATCCACAAACAAATACACGCAGAAACAATAACTTCTTTCTTCTATATATGTGGGAATGTACATGGTAATCGATATGTAAAATAGAAGAAAAAAACCAAATTACAGTTTTTTTCAACAAAATATACGAAAAAGACAAAAACCAACAAACAATAACTTCTGCTTCGTAGATGTGGGAATACACATGGTAATCAATATTTACTTGTGTGTCACATTAAACTACGTTCTCGATTCCAAAAGTAATATATTCTGAAGTAATATATTACATAATTGATTATAAAATAAGGTAATCAATCTTTTCCCGCTGGGATTATAGATAATGCACTAAGTGAGCGCTTCACAGAAACCTGAGTGGCTAGAACGGCTAAAACTATCTCTACCAATTCTGTCATATCATTCAAAAGAGAATATGACTTTTCGTCATATACATACAGTTTGCAAAAAAATGTTTTCAATAAAAATTTTTTTTAAATACTCTTCTATTTGGGATTTTTTTTTTTATGTAACTGTTGTATTGCAGTGTTGTTAGATTAGGGGATTTATCCCCAAAATGGGGATTTTTTTCTGAAATGGCGATGAAAAAATTCATTTGGGGATGGGGATTTTATTGGGTATGATCGACAAGTTTTCGGCGATTTTTAAAATTTGATTGCTAGGTTACTTATTTATTATAGATTTCGTACATTCGGAACACACGATGGAAGAATTTCAATAAAGTTTCAATTTTCAATACTTTCTTATAAACTTGTTTAAAACTCAAACTTTCATAAAAAATATTTGCAACGTGCGCTCTTGGTTTTAGTTTGATTAGTTTTCTCATATAAATAATAACATCCACATATCATTATGTTTCCGCCACCTTTTTTAATGGTTTTTATTGCGGGGGAATTCAGTACTAGAGGGTCTTCTTACAACTAAATTACTTCTTTTGTAGATAAACAAACTAATTTTAGTTTCGGCCGACCACAATTACTTCTCCACTTATACTTTATGATATTGGAATGTTTTCCATACTATGACAGAAGACATCTAATAAGAATTAAGATACAATAGATGCCGTATACTATACAAATATTTCCAACGGCATCATAATGACCCGAAACACATTTCGAAGCCAGCAAGAGGTTGGTTTAAAAAGAATGTTCTCAAGATTTTAAGTTGATAACAGTCTCCAAATTTAACATATGTACATACACTCCGGTTCACTTATTTAAACGCACAAAAAATTAAATCTTCAGGAGTAGAGCTGCAAAACTATCGATAGTCGGCCCCATCGATAGTTTCGATAGTTTAAAAAAACTATCGATACTATCGGTTTTCTATTTTTCTGAGAAAATTAGAATCGTAATACGAATTTTTTGATATATTTTTACCAGGTTCTTCTAAAATCTAGTGGAGAAGTAGAATTCAATTTTTATCGGAAGTCCAGTAAGTAAAACTCTAATAAAATATAGCAAGTACTATGTACATATGTATATGGGTTATTATTGGCTTTTAACTGTCTTTCAAAATAAATGTATTAATTTAAATAAAAGACATACGTATGTATACTATTGTAACATAAATTTCAATTTTATTACAAAATAACAAAAAAACGCAAATTATTTGCCAAAAAAAAAAAAAAAATTAATTGAAGCTGTTAATTTGAGATAATTTTTTTAAATTAACGTTAACGGTAAAAGCTATGACTTTCAAAACGTAAAACATAAAACTTACATTCTACATAAGTAAATATCAAAATTCTAATTAAAAGGGATTATAAAAAACAATATTTATAAGTTATACCAGGTTTACCCAATAATTTTTGTTAATGAACAAAAGTTTATCGACCGTTTTTGGTCGATGGTCTTGATTGACTTTTCCGCTTCTCTGAAACTAGGGTGCGTACGTTTAAGATGATCTAATAAATTTGTAGTATTGCCGCTAGTTTTATAATATTTGCCACATAAATGGCATTTAGCACAATTTTTTTCTTTGGTTATTTCAAAATAAGTCCAAACATCTAAATACGTCCTACGTATCTTTTTTGGAATACCCTCTTCATCATCGTTGTCTACCTCAATGTTTTCGCTGCCATTTTCTATTAAACACAGACAGACATACACACTCCTATGGATGTGTCCAATGGACACATACATATGTACATACATACATTTAAATAGTATTGTAATAATAATACTGTAATACTTTCTGCTAATTGTAGGAACCTCTCCATTTTTTAAAACTGTTTTTTATTTAAATTCACATTCTTTATTCTTTTAGAAATACTATTAATAATACCAGAAATTTCTACTTTAAAACTTCTTTGTATTATTTTTGTGTTTATGCACTTCTAAAAATTGCAGCGTCTTGTATATATAGAAAAAGAAGCCAGTTACGTTGCCGTCAATAATTCGCCGTTGTCGCTATTAAGGTATTCTTTATTCTTTCTTTTTTCGTTGCCGCTGAATAAAAATAATTAAGTTTAAATGAAATTAATTGCCCTAAGGAGTTTAATAGGATAACACTTTTTTGAAATATTGACTCTATTATATTTTACATTAAATAAATGCACTTATTTTTTTTTTTTATTGAAAAATTAGAACAAACATACGAAAATTTACTGGCGGCAAAAAACCTGCGTTGAATAATATTCAAGTGAACCAAAAAAAAAATACGACATTTTTAGATTCTTTTTATAAATTCCTCAAAAAAAGGTTCCTTAATTAAGAAACCACCATTGTCATGATTTTTTTATATCTCAAGACGTCTAGCTTCCATTTCTATTTTAAAATTCTGGAATCCGTTAAAAATTGCAAAAGATACCGGCTCCTGAATATGGGATTTTTCGTGCGTTTAAATAAGTGAACCAGAGTGTACATTCAAAATTATTGTTGCAGTTTATGTGGGGATTTTTGGGGATGAACTAATCAAGGTTTTGGGGATATGAGTTTCGAAATTGGGGATAAAAATTGAAAAATATCTGACAACCCTGTTGTATTGTGTGTTGGCAGGCGTCAATAATTCAAACAATTTATGAATGCATTACAACAACAACATCATGAAACAATTTTGGGTACCATAACAATTTTGCGTACATAAATATGAATGCAGACGTTCGCGTATGAAAAAAAATTGTGCTTCTCGTTTATGTGCATGAAGAAAATAAAAAAATTTCTTTACTCATTCTTCATGTACGTACGCTTAGAAAAAAAATGAATGCACACGTTCGCGTGAGTTAACGCCACTACATTCTTTATTTAGAATAATTATGAATATGTTATTTTTTTTTCGCAGTAATTGATAACATGATAACATGTAATTAAGATAACAGACATTTAGGTAAATAAGATAATTACTCTAAATATGTAATATTCCACGAATTAGGATAAGAATTATATCCTAGACAAAGAATGTTTACTTTAGTAATTAAGTATCCTAGACAAAGAATGTTTACTTTAGTAATTAAGTATCCTAGACAAAGAATGTTTAATTTAGTAATTAAGCAACCTAGACAAAGAATGTTTACTTTAGTAATTAAGCAACCTAGACAAAGAATGTTTACTTTAGTAATTAAGCAACCTAGACTCTAAGAAAAAAAATTGTAAACAAAACATGAGACAAAAGGAAAATACAAACCTCATGCAGTTAAGAAACATAGCAATGGTGGCGAGTTTTAGAAAATAGATTAATAAAGAAAAGACGCATCGCGTCTAAAAAATTTATTTTTTTAACTCAAAACAAATATAATTTTTAATTGGCGATCCTGTCAGGAGAATAATTAAATTTATTCTTCGGAAGAGCAGACCAATTACCTTGCATAGAACAAGGTATCGGAAAAATTACTCTCATAGAGAGATTTAAGGAAAAAAGAAGAAATAAAAAACCCCTAAGAAAAGATATACGGAACACAAATTTGACAAAAGAAGAAATATGAACGACAACATGGAGGTAAAATTCCTTATGGACCAAATGGCTACATTGCAGGCAAATATGCAAACCCTCATGTTACAGCACACAAATGAGGTCAGTGAACTGAAGAAGGAATTGGAGCAGGTTAAAGGAACCTCCCTGGTGAACCAACCGCAACCCGTGCCACTGGAAGAAATTTCTACACGAATAACACGAATCGAAGAAGTAAGGCTGGACACTTTCAAATCACTTCCCATATTTGATGGAGATATAAAGAAATATAGAGTGTGGAGAGAAGATGCCTCACGCATGATGGACAGTATTGAGCCACTTAAGAATACAAGTATTTATGCTCAAGCACTGCAGATTTTGAAGACGAAAATACAAGGAGCAGCCGCTCAGGTGTTAGCCAACCATGGCACTATTTTTAATTTCGAAACCATTAGAAACAGGCTAGACTACACATATGCTGACACACGTCCTTTATATGTTTTACAAGAAGAGATGAAACGGTGTTACTAAAGAAGAAAAACATAAGGAGACTTCCATGACGAGGTGAACCAATGCTTGAGTCTAATAATATCAAAAATATCGATGTCTGGATACGGACGTGAAGCCACTAACGCTATGACAGAGCAAGACAAACAAGACTCTGTTAGAATATTCGTGGCGGGAGTAAACAACACATTTGTCCAGTCAACATTGTATGCAAATGCTCCACAAGATTTGGAACATGCCTACACCATTGCTCGCACAATCGAGCATGACGGTAAACATCAGAATTTAAATTTATCCCACAAAACTAAACAATCGCAGAAAGTACAATCGCAGCCAACCCAAAGATATCAACCACGACAACAATACAACAACTACCAACCACGACAACATTTCAACAGCTATCAACCACAACAACATTTTAGCAAACCACAACAACATTTCAACAAACCACGACAACATTTCAACAACTATCAACCTCAAGAATTTGCGCCCAGACAGCACTTCAACAGCAATCAACCACGACCAGAACCCATGAATGTTAGCTCCGGCAATACTATTCATCGACAAACAACACAATTCAACAACCAACTATGGAAACGTCAAGGAAACTTTCAACGAGATAAGATGAGAAACAACAACATCATCACAGGAAAAGAAGATGATGACACCCGCAGCATAGATGTAGAAACAGGTACTGTTAATAAATTAGTTACTAAGAATTTAAAACTAATAAATGGGTTGCCCCACATAACCATGACGGATAGGGAGAAAACTTATGATGTTTTAATAGATACTGGAGCAACCCACAATTATGTAAGAAAATCACTAAAATTTAATTCAGTAAGAAAAATAAAACCTATGAAGATCATTTCGATGCATGGGGCATCAATGATAGGTACAAAACAGACGATTAAATTTCTCGGCAGGGACATGGATTTTTTTGAGTTAGACAATATGGGGAATACCGATTTAATATTAGGATGGAAGGGAAGACGAATTAGGTGCTATAATAAATAGGAAAGACATGACATTCACTGTAAATAGGAAAGAAGAAGTTATGAACATTAATTACATCGTAGGCAACGACGCCTATAGAGAAAAGATTGATAAATTGATGAGGGAGAACAACGGCATAGGACCACTACCCTTCACAACAACTATAGAAGCCACAATAAGGACAAAAACGGATGAACCTATCTAAACGAAGCAATACCCATATCCCATAGCGGATCCCCCCCGGGGATACATTTATGGTTGCTGGCTAGTGTCCCAGTCAGTAACCTGTTTTCCCCGGGGAATATTGGGTTCGACCTAGCCCTGAGCGGTCTGGCGCTCAATATAGGCAGAGAACGCCTTTAATGGCGACTTGTGTGGTGCAGGCCGTTCAATGCCACGCGTTCTTGGGGTGCTTGTCCCTTTAAGTTCGCGTGGCAGGCATTTCTGGTGTTCTCACGGACTGACCAGAGATGCCTTAATCTGGTACTATGGGCATCAGGAGCCCCCGAACTGACAACCCCCAGTCATTCGGGATAAAGGTTCGGCCTGATGATTGGTGAGGTCCTCCTCGGAGGTACAAGTAGTGGCCGTGGTACTGCTGGGTAGTAGTTTAACCTCCTCAACAAGGGGGGTTGCTACTATCCAGACAATGGTAGTGGCGTAATTGTTAACTTAATGTCCATGGGCTCTCCTCTGACCGGTGTTACATTGTAATATCCGAAATTGGAGGGTACCGGCTTTAGGTGGCGTTGGTTGGACGTCTGTAATTCAACTGCCGCCTGACATGGGCGGCGTGTGATATGTCTTAGTGACGGTGCGCACGATAAATCAACGTCCTTCATCCCATAGCGGATAATGACTTCGTAAATGAGGAAATAAAAAGATTACTAGATGACGGTATCATTCAAAGAAGTAATAGCCCGTATAACTCTCCAATATGGAATGTGCCAAAAAAAGTTTTGGATAAAAATGGACGACCTAAGAAAAGAATGGTGATAGATTTCGAAAAGTTAAACTCACATACAATTACGGATCGATGTAAACATGACAATACAAAATTTAGGCAGGGCAAAATACTTCACAACTTTGGATTTAGAATCCGGCTTCCATCAAATTAGCATAAAAAAGAAGACAGAGAAAAAACGGCTTTTTGTGTAAACGGCGGAAGATATGAATTTAAACGTATGCCGTTCGGACTGAAGAATGCACCATCCATATTTCAAAGGTGTGTCGACGACATCCTAAGGGAATACATAGGCAAATTCGCGTACGTCTATATAGACGACGTTTTGATTTACTCCTCATTACCGGAAGAGCATATGGAACATATAGAAACTATATTCAACGCATTAAATAAGGCGACTTTGAAGGTATCCAATGAAAAATCCAAGTTCTTCCAAACGAAGGTCGAATACTTGGGTCATATAATTAAACACAACAAAATTTCTACTAATCCGGAAAAAGTGGAAGTAATTGAAAAATACCCCCTCCCCCAAACACTGAAAGACTTAAGAGGATTCCTGGGCATGACAGGATACTACAGGAAATTCGTACAGGGATACGCTAGCATAACTAAACCATTAACGGTGCATTTACGAGGAGACAACGGCCAAGTAGGAAAAAATAAAAGTGCGAAAACAAAAATAGAATTAGACGATGCCGCTATACAAGCATTTAATAAATTAAAAAGTTGCTTAAAGGAACAGGTTGAACTCTTTCAACCCAATTACGATAAACCATTCGAGCTGACCACGGACGCCTCTAACATAGCTATTGGAGCAGTGCTCAGTCAAATGAAAAAACCCATATTTTTCCTCAGTCGAACATTAAGCAAAACCGAGGAAAACTATTCTACAAACGAAAAAGAACTATTGGCTATTATTTGGGCACTCCAAAAATTAAGAAATTATATTTATGGTACAACGGACCTCACCATCTACACTGACCACCAGTCCCTAACTCACGCAATATCCGAAAAAAACTATAATCCGAAACTTAAACGTTGGAAGGCTGTCATAGAAGACTTTGGAGCAAAACTGGTATACAAACCAGGACACCAAAATGTAGTTGCTGACGCCTTGTCAAGACAATGTATAAGTGACTCCAAAGCAATTGGAGTCACCCGATCTCAACCCCATTGAACATTTGTGGGAGCATCTGGATCGGCAAATAAGAAAAAGGGAAATTACAAGCAAGGATTCTCTAAAATCAGTAATAATGGACGAATGGCTGAAAATTTCCCCCAAAGTTACTAGAAAACTTGTGGAATCAATGCCCAGAATAATAATAAAATCCAATGGCAATCAAACTAAATACTAATTATTTTTAAGTAACATTATTACTTTAATATAGAGATAATGTACAGTTTCTTTTGACGCTTGGAATATGAAGATCTATTTGTTTTTGTTCTATAATTTTTGTTGTTGTTGAAGTTTTGTTTTTGTTTTTTAATAAAAAGTTAGAAGAGGATATATATATAATAAAAGCTATAAAATTTATATTATAAACAAATTTAATAAATTAAAGTTTTGAACATGAAAACCAATGGTGTATAGTTTCTTTTGACGCTCACAGTATATATAAAAGAGGACTACAGAATGTTTTGTAAATGATGTTCTCTGAAATGCGCCAACCGATTTTATTTTGTAAGCCCTTAAACGAAAGGTGAAGTTTAGACCATGGTTTTTATGTATATGAGGTTTCTGTATCTTTATTGGTTTACAAATTATGAATGTAAGTGTGTACTTTTAAAATACGGGGTTCACACAATGCCTGTCATGACTGTTCACACTATGTCGCAATGGTCTTCACACCATGCTGTTGATCAAATTAACGTTTGAAGTCCTCATCTTTGTGGAGGTTCGTTAAAATGTTGAAACTTTCCACCATCATCCGTGCTCTATTGGAAAACACAGAATTAACTTTAAGGCCGACACAGATAACATAGCACAAATGTACAGACATATAATAAACAGAAAACAAATTGTTAATTTAATATTATTATTATTATTTAATATTATTTAATTGATTTATTGTACTTTTATTTGTTTTTGATTAATTTTGATTTTTTTAATTTTTCTATATAAATCTACATAAATATATGTATGTATATATCAATATCTAAAATCTAAAAAGGTTTATAACTGTGTATTTAACAAGCATATGTAGAAAGCTTTCAGTTAGTGTGTGGTTTCACTATTAGTGTGAATAATAAAATCTGTGTCTAGAAGGTAAAAAGCTTTCATTTAGTATGGACTTTAGTATTAGTACTAATATAAATAACATATAAAAAGACGAATGTCAAAAACCATTCGTGTTCTAGAAACATGCTGTTAATGTAATGGTAAGGCTTTCCCAGCCAGCATTTACATATAAAAATAAGCGTTTTGTAAGCGTTCAAATGTAAGCAAAACTCTTATAAAACGCTTCTGTGACATCAAAGCAAGTGATTTGTAATCAAATAGCACCCAACTCTATAAGCGTTAACAAGGTGATTGCAAAACATGTTTTTTAAGTAACGTAATTACACGTTTTCTAAATGCTTAAAAAACGCGTTTTGAAAATGCTTAAAAAACACGTATTTTTAATAAAATTAGTAAGCGTTTTAAACATTTACTTTGTTCAGGTTTTATTATTGATAAATTTAAATAATCATTTTTAATATTAAATTTTTTTCTTATAAGAAAAATATTAAATTGAAATATAAAATTAGGAACTTAATTGTTGTTTCATTTAAAAAATCATTAATACGTAGTATTTTATGTTAAGTGCTGAAGACTCAGGTTCGAGCCCCAGGAAAGGTGTGATCAATTTTAATTTTTGTTTTTGTCACAAAACGCTTTAATTAGATTAAAGTTAACTGCAATGAATATTTTTTAGAAATTAAAGAAGAAATGATGTCCGTGAAGGAATAGTACACTAGCCAAACTGAACAATTGTTTTCGACTCCAGCTACGGTAGTCTCATCAGAGTTCTTTGTGTCCTGTGTATATTCGAGACCAAACATCAACTATTTAACTCATACTTTTTTGGAAATCGCATACTGAAATCATTACCGTATGTACATACACTTGTATGAGTTAGTCGAAGTAAAGTCACACAACAGTTTCTATCATACTCTCCTTTTCTTACCATCATTGCTGTTCTTGTAATTGTCATCTTATTTGGATGAAACAGAATTACAATTTATTTTGTTTTTGCCCTTTATTCCACCTTATCCACATTAGTCGACATGAATGATATGTACGACGGTGGCCGTGGTGGTTAGAGCGTAGCGCCATAGCCGGGCGCAATTCATATGATTCGTCGAAACGGTTGTAACCATATTTTGTATTGTCGCCGACTTTTTCATCAGTTCGTTGTTGATAGGTACGCAAAAATTGAAATTGAACGAATAAATTTCATACGTTATAATCAAAAGAAATTACTATTTTATGTGCTTGAGGTCCGAAGTTCGAGCCCCAGGATGAATGATCAATTTTTTAATATTAATTTTTATTTCGTCAGAAACGCTTTAATTAGATTAAAATTAACTACAATGAATATTGTTGGTTATCAAAAGAAAAATTGTGTCCCTAAAGAAATGGTACACTAGCCAAACTAAACAATTCTGTAGAATTTTGAAAAAACGTCGTCTCTCGAAATAAGACAATTTTCCAAGGTTTTTATAGTAAATATAGATTTCCTTGTCCTTCCTTTGCTCTAATCCCCGTATTTCTACGACCTTTGGAACGCAAGATATGCAGTTGACTAATCGACCTCTTTCAGACTTTCCCCCAATTTCAATTTGACAAAGCGACTTCTTTCAGAGAATTAAGAATAATTTGGAAAATTGTATGTCTATAAAAAATTTTATTTAATTTTTATTATTATTTTTTAATAATTTGCATATTGTAGGGAACAATAGAAGTATTTTTTTTTTATAAAACCGAAATATATTTTTCAGATTTCAACCTTTTTTTATATTCAATTTTAACAAAACAACTTGTCTCGACTTAAGCGATTAAGATAACTTTCAAATTTAATCAAAAAAATTTTGACAAAACGACTTGTATGGTGGAAGCTAATTTTTTTCTTTAAAATCTATTTAACAAAAAGTCTTAAATTAATTTTTTGTCGTTTTAAAGAAAACTATTGCTTCTAGATTGAAAGAAAAGGTCGCATAATGTTCAGTAAGTATTTGTGTATAATATAATATAATAATGTTGTTGTTAGTATGAAATTGTTTAAAATGTATTTTACTGCTGCCTTGTTCGCAGATAAATCAAAACATCGTTTTTCAAGGGGGTATGCAGACTTTACTGTGCAACTGTATTAACATACACTTGTATGAGTTATTCGACGTAAAGTCAAGCAACAGTTTCTATCATATTCTCCTTTTCTCACCATCATTGCAGTTTTTGTAATTATCATCCCATTTGGATGAAACAGAAATACAATTTTATTTTTGCCCTATTATTTTAATAAGTTTAGTTGACCTTATTATATTAATATATAAGCGTTTAATTAAGCTTTAGGTCTAATATATAATTATTTTTTCGATATTTCGCTACTTCTCTGCGTAGCTTCTTCAGACCTAAAGCAAAGACTATATAATATAAAGATGTTGCACTCAGTACATTTTGGTTTAGCACAAATTTTGCACAGCATAAGGATGTCTGGGACAAGTGACAAGGGAAGGGAAAAAAATTTGCTCTTTTTCTAATTATTTGCAAAAATAAATTTTTTATAGATAACAAATAACGGGGGAGAGCGAAAGCACTTTTATTTTGCTCTCTTGCAAGATAAAGTATATTATTGTTGTTGTTATTCTTAGTGTTTATGTTATTTTTTTTCAATGGTTTATTTTCGTTTATTTATTTGGTTTATTTTTTAAAAAGAGTGATTGTTCTTTCTATTAAATTTGAGATTGAAAAATAGAAAGAAACAAGATGACTTCGTAGGTGAGGTAGGGAAAATCACATTTGTTTTGTTTTTGTGAAAACGAAATTAAATTGATTCGCACCGAATTTATGATGCCCATTGCATGAAATTTATATACCAAATTTTTAAAAAATTCTCTTGTAGTAGAAAATTAGGTTTACAAGTAATGTTAAAAATGATAATATGTTATATTTTACTTATTTGTATTCTGCAAAAGAGAAAAGAAGTTCTTACTAAAAAAAAAAATACAAATTAACTTAGTTTTTAATAAAACTTTATTATTTAAAGTGTTATTAAGTTAATAGTGCAAAGTCATAATAATTTCATATTAATAAAAAAAATGGTAAGAAAATTATTTTTAATTACATGTGCACATTAAACGTTTCGTATACATATGTATATGTATGTATATACTGTTTGTACTAGGATTCAAATTCATCGGTCTCACGGAAAGCTGGCAACAAATGCAGTCTGCCCCATTGCCGCAGATCTAAAAGAAGTTCACCTAACGTAAAGCAATTTCGTTTCCAAATATGGACTCACCGTTGTTTAAAAAGTGGGCAGAAAAATGCAACTTTGACGTGCAATTTATTGCAAATTCTTCTTTATTGTTTTTGTGTGATAAGCACTTCTCATTAGCAGAGTTGGGTTTATTGCATTAGATTTCATTTTCCACTAAATTTAGTGGTAGTGGTAAAAATAGTGCATTATCGCCTTTTATATTTAGTGATAGTGGATATTTAATGAATTAAATAAAACGAATTTAGTGGTAGTGGAAATTTAGTGCATTGAATAAAATAAATTTTATGGTAGTGGAAATTTAGTGCATTAAAAAAAACAAATTAAGTGGTAGTGGAAATTTATTGCATTAAAAAAAACAAATTTAGTGGTAGTGGAAATTTATTGCATTAAATATATCGATTTTAGGGGTAGTGGAAATTTAGTGCACTAATTTTGAATAATTAATGGTAATGGAATATAACTCCATTGGTACTATAGTGGAATGGAAATTTAGTTCCACTATCGTTTTAATATACCTTCATATATGGATATAAAATTAATATATGCATACATAGCTTAAGTCAATATCAAAATAAATTGTAGTGAATGTTATTTTCTTAATTTACTAAGTCCGTCTGTATAAAGTAAATAATTGTTGTTATTGTTTTAATAAGAATTTTAGTACTTTCAAATATAATAAATTATTCAATTCACCCTAGGTAAGATTTTAATGGCGCTGGCTGTCAATATTGCCAGCCACTAATCATTTAGAATTAGTGCACTAAATTTCCATTACCACTAAATTCGATTAATTTAGAGCACTAAATTTCCACTACCACTAAATTTGTTTTATTCAATGCACTAAATTTCCATTACCACTAAATTTCTTTTTTTTTAATGCACTAAATTTCCACTAACACTAAATTTGTTTTTTTCAAAGTAATAAATTTCCACTACCACTAAATTTGTTTTTTTTAATGCAATAAATTTCCACTACCACTAAATTTGTTTTTTTAATGCACTAAATTTCCACTACCACTAAATTTATTTTATTTAATGCATTAATTTTCCACTACCACTAAAATGGTTTTATTTAGTGGTTAATTATTTCCATCAGCATTTAGTGGTGGCTGGAATATTGCTGCATTAATACTTAGTCGTTTAGTGGTAGTGGAAGCGATAATGCATTATAAATTCAATGCAATAAACCCAACTCTGCTCATTAGAGCTTATTGGGAAGAAATTTTTGAGGCGAGGTGCCGTGCCAAGTTTATACTTAACTGAAAATAACGAGGACATAAGTGTAGAAGGAATCGAAGTCTATTCTGAAAATGATTTGCAACTTTTCAGATCTCCGCCACAATCGCGTAGAGGATCAAAATCGCCTTCACTTTTATGTACAAATTGTGAAAAAAATGTAAAAATGAAGCACTTTACCAAAAAAATACTACAATATAATTAAAAAGCTTAATACAAAAATGCTAACTATTCGTGATTTAGGGTAAAAAAATTAGTCTTAGAAGAAAAGAGTTATGGTTATGGAAAGAAGTTACAATTAAAGAAATCCATTGAAAGCGAAATTGATGAGTTGCATATTAACATACTTGATAAAACGCTTTGTAAAATGTTCATAAAGCAAAACAGAAAATCAAATGCTCGATGGGAAGATCAGGAGAAAATTGACTGAAAGTATTTATTATAGATCCCCCTCTACGTATTTATTTTTAAGAAATACTGAACCTTCCAACCCTTTCTTCCCTAAGCAGATGGAGCGATATTAAGAATTTGCAGCCTGGCAATAATTTATGCATATACATATGTATAATGCACTGGAAGCAGCAATTCGTAAGATGCAACATGCAGAAAAACAATGTATCCTAATTTTTGATGAAGTATCTATCCGGCGTAATTGTACATATAATAACTCTGAAGATGTTATAGAATTATTTAATAGGTAGGACTTTTTAAGCTACATACTTAAGCCAAGTTTTATATTTGGGCAGCAAAATTTTTTCCATTAATGAACCTATTCAAACCACCAGGGGTATAATGTCTCTATCAGAAGAAATGTTTCAAGAAGATGACATGCTTTTTATTTTAACCAGTCACTTTAATCAAGATCCATTGGAGAACCTATTTTCGTACCTTCGCGCAAAAGGTGGACACTGACATACCCCTCCGAAATGTACATGCGAAAAATTACAATGAAGAATCAGATTTTGGAAGTTTCTGTGGACCATCCGATTTGTTTTTTGAAATATGCAAGATAAAAGTATTTGAAAAAATATTCACAGAAGACAAAAGCATACGAAATATTAAGAAAACTATTGTCAAACAGTGCATACAATGCACCAAAAATACAACATATTCCTTTTTGTATGAGAAGAATGACGTATGCTATAAACATAGATTAGAGATGCTGAATCTTCTTGTGCTAACATTACTTCGTAAGCATTCTTCATGGCAGACTCAAAACTATAAATCATCGAGTGGTGAGAAAGTCAAAATTTTAACTCATTAAAAATTAATTTAAATAACCTGTCCAAATGTAAAAACATTTTATCTTTATTTCTTTGTTAAAATTTGTATATTATAATAAATACTTGTTAAATTTTTTATGTTATTTATAAGAAATCAGCATTTCGGTGCGAGTCGATTAAGTTTTATTTTGTACACCAATAAAACACATATTCTTTACCCTATATAAATATCAACTTTTATAAAATTTATTTTCTTGTTTACTACAAATGTTATGTGGTTTAAAAAGTATTAAAAAGAAACAAAACACAAAAAGAACTTATGAGTGGACTACATATATATGCATACAAACATATCGCACACCCAATTTAAAAGTGACACAACTCAAAAATTAAAACTACACGCATTAATACATAAACTCGAAAAATACAAATTTTGAGTTGTGTCACTTACGAACTGGGTGTGCGATATGCATTTGTACATCTGCTTGTTATAGCTTATTCTCTTTTCGTAAAATTCGTCTCCCTTTTTATCTTTCAGAGAGACTATAAATGATTTTCTCTTTCATATGGGATTTTTGATAAATCCCATGCAGGTTTTTGCTATGGAAAAAATAATGTACTGAGTGCACAATCTTTATATTATATAGTCTTTGCCTAAAGCTTAATTAAACGCTTATATATTGCCCTATTATTCCATTTTATGGACATTAGTCAACATGGACGACATGTACGGCTGTAGCCGTGGTGGTTCAAGTGCAGTGCCAGAAGCGAGAGTGTTTGGTCAAAACTTTAGAGTATTCACTGTTAATGAAATTTATAAAAGCATCAATCATTCAATAGCTTTGTCCATAACTTAATTATCAGTATTGTATCATAATGAAAATTGCCTGTTTGCTTGTTGTTTCTATTGCTTTAATTGTTAAGTCTCTTTTAATTTCTCTTTATGTAAATTTTTACAGTTTACTAAGGTAAAAAAAAATTGGTCTTTTATACACATATTGTTCTGTATATAAAAGAAATAAGAAGTTAAATTGAATTGTAAAAAAAAGCAACGGGACTTGCATTTTGAATTTATAGAAAGACTGGTGCGACTATTACATTATAAATTATTAAAAGAAAAAGTTAAGATTGAAAATAATAAAATTGAAATATTTGTTTTTGTTAAATAAAAGAAGACACGTCGTTTTATTTCTTGTCGTCAAGTGGATGAAAAAGCTCATCCGACATTTTTTGGCGCCCAAAGTGGGGCACGATTAAAGGATTGGAGTAAATTGCATCCGCAACAAAAAAAAGTCTTTGATTCACCTTTGGTATCAATTCAAATACATTTTAGTTGTCGTCACTAAGGAATTTTACTGCTCGGTGTAAAATTTTTTTACATGAACTCACTATTCTTCTCTGTTGATTAACATTTGTATCCAACATCATTTAATTCTACACGTGCCTCAAGCAAATTATTTTCAAATTTACTAAAGCTCTTACAGAAAATTTGTAAGTATTATTTCTTCGCATTTTCTTACATAACAACATAGTAACAACTAGAAATGGGTCTCTCCAACGAAAGCAACCTAGCCCAGGAACAAGCTGCACCATCTAATACCGCAAGTCAACAACCAGCTAATGTCAATACAATAAAGAGTCTTCATCAGCAAAGAGGCATTGTAAAGGCCCATATCAGCCGAATAAAGAATTATCTAAACAATGCGTCAGAATTTACAAACACTATTCACTTAGAATGTCGACTCGAAATACTAAATTCATACATCAAACAAATTATGTGGTATCAAAGTGAAATTGAAAAGTTAAACCCTCAGGATGATAAACGTGACGAAATAGAGGAATTATGTATTGCTACAAAGACCAAATTGTTAACTCTGCTTGGTAGAAATAGACCACGGGAAAATTCGCTTTTAGATCAGACTATTGCAATGCCAACTGTAAATCGTCTACCAAGCTTAAAACTGCCTAAATTCGATGGCAAATATTCCAACTTTAAAAATTTCTTTGGTTCATTCAAGACCCTGGTACATGAGGAAGCAACATTGTCTGAAATTGAAAAATTCAACCACTTACTGTCATGAACAGTACAAGCATTTCAGGTAACTGGAGAAAATTATAAAAAAGCATTGGAAAGACTGCAAGATAGATATGATAAGAAATGTTTAATATGTTTTGACAATATAGAACAAATCTTTAGCATACCACCAATTTTAAAGCCTGATGCAGCAGAACTTAAAAAAGCTGTTGATATTGTGTCTGCTACTTATGACTCATTGTTGTCAATCGGAAGTGAAAAAGAAATTGCAAATGCCTTAATAATCCATCTTATGCTTTCAAAAGTTGACCCAATTACAAAAGCTAAGTGGAATGATCATCTTGACTACTCAACCTTGCCAACTTGGGATGCGTGTGTAAAGGTTCTAATCAGACGCTGCCAATCTTTGGAAGTAAACGAAGAAAAAACATACCCTGCAAAATCAAGGCAAGTATCTAGTGATAAAAAACAAGAAAAAAGATTCTCATTTAATTGTTCTGAAGATAATAACGCTTTAAAATGCACATATTGTCACTCCACAAAACACCAAATTAGCCATTGCGACTCATTTTCAAACCTATTAGTATCACAACGATTCACTTTCGCAAAGACTAATGCTTTATGTATCAAATGCTTGAAAAAAAGGCATACAGTTGCGCAGTGCCGCAGTTCTCGGTGTCGACTGTGTAAGGGATCACATCACACTTTATTACATAGGCAAGAAACCCAACCAAACTCTTCGTTGTCGTCACATGTTTCAAACATAGTAAACCAAAACCCACAAAATGACACAACCGCGCTATCGGTGATGCATTCAAACAAACCAAAAAGTGATACAAATCAACATATCGTAATCTTAGCAACTGCTGTTGTGCATGTAAAAGATCTATACGGAGACTTTAAGCCAGCTCGTGTGTTATTAGATTCTGGGTCCCAAGTAAATTTTATAACCGAAGAATGCGCAAATCGATTACAGCTGAAATTAGAAAAAAGCAATTTACACGTTGCTGGTATTGGCGAGTGTAATACATCAATAAAGCACAAGGCATCTACGGTCATAAAATCACTTACCAATGCTTATCAATTTTTTGCAGAATTTTGGGTTATAAAGTCTATTTCTAGCTTTCAGCCTGAAAAAAGCATCGACATCAGTCAATGGAAAATACCACAAAATATATCATTAGCCGATCCACAGTTTAGTAAAAGCCAAAAGGTTGATATCTTAATTGGAGCTGACGTTTTCTTCGAGCTGCTCTGTGTTGATCAGATTAATTTGGGAGAATCACTGCCACTGTTGCAAAAAACTTTATTTGGGTGGATTGTTTCAGGCAAGGCTGATGCAGTCAATTGCATACATCAATCCACGGCTTTAAAGTCAGTCTACCATTTAA
Source organism: Metopia argyrocephala (assembly GCA_963576795.1). Taxonomy (NCBI): domain Eukaryota; kingdom Metazoa; phylum Arthropoda; class Insecta; order Diptera; family Sarcophagidae; genus Metopia; species Metopia argyrocephala. The sequence continues at coordinate 89,211,861 of OY756209.1, read as the reverse complement.
ACAAGATCCATCACTGCTAGGTAAACATATGAAATAGCCAATCGTCGTCTTTTATCGCTTGAGCGGAAATTAAAAAAGAGCCCTGAAATTCGGGCAATGTACAATGACTTCATGAAAGAATACATCAACCTGAATCATATGTCCAAAATTACCGAAATTAACTTAGAAAGCCCACACTTCTTTATCCCTCATCAATTTGTTCTTCTTTTGGACAGTGTAACAACAAAATTACGCGTTGTTTTCGATGCTTCCGCACGTACAACATCCCAAATTTCGTTAAATGATATTTTATTAGTTGGTCCCACCATTCAGCCTGATCTATATACTATTTTACTTAAATTTCGCTGTCACAAATATGCAATAACTGCAGACATAACAAAAATGTATCGTCAAGTAGAAATAGCTAAAGAAGATAGAAAATATCAACTAATTTTGTGGCCGGAAAATCCGACGTTGCCTATTGAGATGTATAAACTGAATACAGTTACATACGGTACTGCATCAGCGCCCTTTCTTGCAGTTAGATGTTTAGCGGAGCTCGCCGAAATGCATCAACATACACACAAATTGCGTTCAAAGGTAATCAAAAATGACTTTTACGTAGATGATCTCTTAACAGGAGGTGAAAACTTAGATCAATTAGAAGCAATTCGAAGTCAAACAACATTAATATTAAATGCTGGTGGTTTTCAATTAGCAAAATGGTACTCGAATCATGAATTTTACTGGAAAAATAATGTGGAAAAACCATTAGAATTTAACAACGATAGCGCAACAAAGACTGTAGGTTTGAAGTGGAATCCCACCACTGATAGTTTTCATTTCATATTGGCTAAGGACTTTAGGGATTTAAAGGGAACCAAATGCAATATCTTGTCAACAACGTCACGTTTATACGACCCTCTACGTCTTGTGAGTCCACTAATAGTTAAGTCAAAAATTTTGATACAAACCCTTTGGCTCAATAAATTGAATTGGGATGAGGCAATACCTCAACAACTAAATACTGAATGGGAACAATTTAAAAAAAAGCTCATAAAAGTCGAATCAATATCTATACCTCGTTTTGTTAACATATCATCTCAAGCATTGGTAAACATACACGGGTTCGCAGATGCCTCAATCCGGGCTTATGGCTGTTGTATCTATGTCCAGACCACCAACTACCCCATATTTTCTCATCTTCTAACAGCCAAATCAAAAGTAGCGCCAACTAAAACAATTTCACTACCCAGGCTGGAATTATGTGTAGCGCATTTGTTAGCAAAGCTGTGGAATCAAATCAAGCAAACACTTTCAGAATTCGTTTTAAATGTAACTTTTTGGACAGACTTGCAAACTGTGCTTAAATGGCTTAAAATGCATCCATCGACATTGAATACATTCGTAGGAAACCGGGTCTCAGAACTACAAGAATGGTCAACAAACGCAGACTGGCGACACGTTCCATCTAAGCTTAATCAAGCGGACTTAGTTTCCCGCGGATGTTCAGTAAATGATCTCAAATCGTCAATTTGGTTTCAGGGCCCATCTTTCTTACGAGTCGACAAAACATATTGGCCAAGTGCTCCACCCTGTGTCATCGAAACAACGAATGATGCACTGGAAATCAAAAAATCAGCAATAATACTCAGTGCAAATACTAATGATAATTTCATTTTTAAAATTATAGATAATTCTTCATCATACACAAAAATAATCAGAATATTCGCGTACATTTACAGATTTATTTTACATAAAAAATCTAAAATGAACTCTTTGTATATAACAACAATGGAAATGAATTTGGCGTGTTTGAAAATAATACAAATTTTACAACAACACGAGTTTGCCGAGGAAATAAAAGACATTGACAATTCAAAAACATTAAGAGCAAGTGTGCAAAAGCTTACACCATTTATTCAAACCTATAGAGAAGGCGAACGAGAGATAAAATTACTTCGAGTAGGAGGCAGACTGTTGAATGCTAATGTGAGTTATGATGCAAAATTTCCACTGTTACTTTCAAACAAAAATCGCTTTGCCTATCTTTACTTATTGCATTTGCATTTAACAAACTGCCACTGTGGTCCAAAAATCTTGGTTGGTCTTCTAAGACAAAAAATTTGGATTGTCAATGCAAGGCAATTAGCTCGTCAAATCGTTCGAAAATGCGTCCACTGCTTTAAGTATAAGCCAAAACTCCTCTCTCAACTAATGGGCGATTTACCTTCAGACCGTTTTTGTTGCATTCGGCCGTTCGTGGTGTCTGGCGTCGACTTTTGTAGTCCTGTATATACATCGTATAGAATTCGTGGAAGACCACCATACAAAACGTATCTAGCAATATTTGTGTGCTTTAGTTCTAAAGCCGTCCACATTGAACTTGCAACCGATTTAAGCACTAATGCATTTATTTCAGTTCTAAAAAGGTTTAAAGGTCGTCGCGGCTTACCAGAAAAAATCTATTGCGATAATGCAACAAATTTTGTAGGGGCTTGTGCAGAGCTAAAAAAGCTATAAATCCAATTTAAAGAGCAACAATTTGCAAAATCTTGTAAGTGAATTCGTTTTCATCCCACCGCGATCGCCTCATTTTGGAGGACTCTGGGAGGCAGCAGTTAAATCGGCCAAAACCTTGATGTACCGCACAGTTGCCACAGCAAACTTAACATTTGAAGAATTGTCCACTTTAGTCATCGAGATAGAGGCAATACTTAACACGAGACCGATTGCTCCTTTGTCTCAGGATCCCAATGATGGTGAAGCACTTACTCCTGGCCATTTGTTAACGGGGTCATCTCTAAAGGCTATACCCGAAGGTTATTCAGAAAAGACAACAATAAGTTTTCAAAAAATATACCAATTACTTTCATCATTAAAAAATTAATTTTGGCGTGCATTTCAACGTGATTACTTTGCTGAAGTGCATCAAAAAAATAAGTGGTTTAAACCGCATAATAATTTGAAGGTTGGTGACATAGTATTAGTATATGAAGAAAATCTTCCCCGCTTAAATGGATGTTGGGTCGTGTGATCGAGACTTTCAGTGGAAGAGATGGTAAAGTTCGTATAGCGAATGTTCAAACCGCCAATGGAACCATACGTCGTGCAATACACAAGTTAGCACTATTGCCATGTGGTGAAAGTTGAAGCCTTTTGTGAAGGCATTCAACGGGGCCGGCATGTTTGGTCAAAACTTTAGAGTATTCACTGTTAATGAAATTTATAAAAGCATCAATCATTCAATAGCGTTGTCCATAACTTAATTATCAGTATTGTATCATAATGAAAATTGCCTGTTTGCTTGTTGTTTCTATTGCTTTAATTGTTAAGTCTCTTTTAATTTCTCTTTATGTAAATTTTTACAGTTTACTAAGGTAAAAAAAATTGGTCTTATATCAGTGATGTCCACTACTACATAAACACACTTGCGCTTGTGTATGAAACAGAGAAAAGACTCTGCTTACTTCTACCAGAAATGGGAATGTTCGAATTACTTTCTGTTTATAACTTCATAAATATTTCTTCATAATTCTGAGTAAAGTACGAAATCGATTGTCCGATAGACATGTGACCGATCTATTAAGAATAAAGGAGTACCGAGGTTACATAAATTTGGAGGAAATAATGAACAATTATTTCAGTTAAATAAAAATGATACAAAAAATATGCACTATCCATCCCTGCACTATGTTGGAGAGAAGCTAAAATATTAAAAGAGCAAGAATAACAATATTTCTTTTTATTCTGTACGTGTTTGACTTCGACGCAAGCAGAATTTGTTTTCCTATCACGCGTGATAGGGAAAGAGAATTGTGGACATCACTGTCTTATATACACATATTGTTCTGTATATAAAAGAAATAAGAAGTTAAATTGAATTGTAAAAAAAAAGCAACGGGACTTGCATTTTGAATTTATAGAAAGACTGGTGCGACTATTACATTATAAATTATTAAAAGAAAAAATTAACCCTTTGCACTCGAGGGCTCCGGAGCGGAGCCATTTAAAATTTATCTTCAAACTCGAGGGCTCCGCTATGGAGACAATGCAAATAATTTTCAGTTCATAACAGAAGGACAAAAACAAATCGTAATAACTTCATTTATTTATTTATATTAATTATTATTTATTTATTTATTATTATATTTATTAATTATATATTATAACATTTGTATCTATAATTAATTAAAAAAGATTTAAAATACAACTATGACTTTTCTTTTTATGCGCATATCATTTACTTATATGTGAATATGGTTTTTCTATTGAAATTGATTCGAGTTGCTGGTATTATGAGTGAAAAAAGCTTCGAGTGCAAAGGGTTAAGATTGAAAATAATAAAATTGAAATACAGTAATCCCTCGAAATGCGCGGTAGATACGTTCTGAAAGAACAGCGCGCAATCCGAAATCGCGCACTGTGAACCCTATTTTGTATGAAATTAGGGGGATACGTTCCAAATCCTAAAATTATCGTGTAAATTTTAAATTTAAAACAAGTAGATAACTAAAAAAAAGACTTTATTTAATATTAACATAAAGTTAAAAATTAACATAAACAAAAAAGATAAAAACTATAAATTAATTCTTAAAAATTAAACAAATAAAATCTTGAAATCAGTTCATTGTACATAGTATGTACATAATTAAAATGTAAATATCTGTGGAATTTTGAAAAAACGTCTTCTCTCGAAATAAGACAATTTTCTAAGATTTTTATAGTAAATATAGAATTTCCTAGCCCTTCTTTTGCTCTAATCCCCGTATTTCTACGACCTTTGGAAGGCAAGATATGCAGTTGATTAATCGACCTCTTTCAGACTTTCCCCCAATTTCAATTTGACAAAACGACTTCTTTCAGAGAATTACGAATAATTTAAAAAATTTAATGTCTATAAAAAATTTTATTTCATTTTTATTATTATTTTTTAATTATCTACATATTGAAGGGAAAAATAGAATCCAAATATCTTTTCCAGATCAACTTCTTTCAACCTTTTTTTCATATTCCATTTTAACAAAACAACTTGTCTTGACTTAAGCTATTAAAATAATTTTCAAATTTAATAAAAAAATTTTGACAAAACGACTTGTATAGTGGAAGCTAATTTTTTCTTTAAAATTTAAACAAAAAAAATTTAACAAAAAATCTTAAATTAATTTTTTGTCGTTTTAAAGAAAACTATTGCTTCTAGAGGGGAAAAAAGGTCGCATAATGTTCGTTAAGTATTTGTGTATAATATCCAAGTTCAAAATTTCTTTAATTTTCTAAGCAATAGCTTGTATTATCCTTTTTAACTGTTTTTTTGCTCTACTGAAAAGTTGTTGATTTTGAAAGAAGACGTTTTGTCAAATGTCCACAGATATGTAATTAAAAAAATCTTCAAATAAGTTAATTGTCATCTTATGATGAATTTGTTCTATTTTCCTCCAATGGTTTCGTAAAAAAACTTCTTAATAGTGATTGCTTAATACTATCTCTTGAACTGTAAAGTTCTTTATACGGCGCTAAAGCTTCCGTCAAACGTCTACGGAATTTTAAAGCACGCTCTATATCAGGGACTTGGTCAATAGCTTCTTCATCAAGTTGATTGCCACGCTTCAAAAATTCTGCCAGTGCTTTGCTATTAAATTTGTTGTTTTCAACAATTTCTACATCTTCACTATCGTCATTTTCATCATTATTATTATCTGCAAAATATGTTATTTCTTCAACAGAAAGATCTTCATATCATATCATATCATATTTTGCACGAAATATGTAATATGTACGCAAAAAAAAAAAACCGCTCTGTTGCGAAACTTTTGCCGCGCAATGCGAAATTTTGGTGGTAAAAATAAAAACGCGCAAGTCCGAAACCGCGCAGTTCGAGGGATTACTGTATTTGTTTTTGTTAAATAAAATAAGACACGTCGTTTTATTTCTTGTCGTCGAGTGGATGAAAAAGCTCATCCGACAGAGAGCATTACAATTTTATGTGCTGGAGGCCCGAAGTACTATTCCTTCACGGACATCATTTTACCTTTGTTTACCAAAAATATTCATTGCAGTTAATTTTGATCTAATTAAAGCGCTTCTGACGAAATAAAAAAAAAAAATACAAAAGAAATTACGTTCAGAGGAGTATTTGCGTGATGCAATTAATAACGATGGCAATGTAAAAAACCTCGGAAAAATGGCTATTTTGCCTTCAACATATACAGGTAGTCCACGCCAATATGCACAGGACGCAAAAACTTATGAACGTCATTACGGTCGGCCAGATTTATTCATAACTTTTACGTGTAACCCACAATGGAATGATGTTAGGGCTAATTTATTTTCTGGACAAAGTTCAACCGATCGGTACGATTTCGCTTCACGAGTTTATAGGTTAAAGTTAACAGCATTTATGAAATTCATCGTAAGATCAAAAGTGTTTGGTGAAACCAAATGCTGGCTGTATTCTGTAGAGTTGCAAAAGCGTGGTTTGCCACACGGTCATATATTAATTTGGCTTTTGAATAAAATTACACCGAATGAAATTGACAATATAATATGTGCAGAAATTCCGGACCAAGCAAGTGATCCTTAATTGTACGATGTTGTTGTTCAAAATATGATACATGGACCATATATAGAATTCAATATTAATTCCCCATGTATGGTTGATGAGAAATGTAGCAAACGTTATCCAAGAGCTTTGGTTTCTGACACAGTTACAGGAAATAATGGTTACCCGCTATATCGTCGTCGATCAATGGAAGATAACGGTAGATTTGATACCATTAAGATACGCAACTATGACTTTGAAGTCGATAATCATTGGATCGTGCCGTATTCTCCATTACTGTCCAAAGTATTTAAAGCTCACATTAATGTAGAATACTCCATCAAGTACATTTGCAAATAAGTTAATAAAGGCAGTGATATGGCCGTCTTTGGAATTGCTAATCAACACTGCAACGATGAAATACATCAGTATCAAATGGGACGTTATATTAGTAGTTGTGAAGTGATTTGGCATATTTTTCATTTAAAATTCGTGAAAAATATCTCACCGTTATGCATTTAGCTGTTCATCTTGAAAATGGACAACGTGTGTATTTTATAGACCAAAATGTTGCACAAAGAGCAATATCTCCACCACATACAACTTTACTGCCTTTTTTAAATTGTGTGAAAATGATGATTTCCCCAAAACGTTTTTGTATGCAGAAGTGCCAAAGTATTTTACATGGAATGCATCAAAGAAGGATTTCGCCCGTCGTAAACGTGGAAATCGTATTGACGGACATCAAAATTTGTATTCAACGTATTTATACTGTTCACCCAAACATTGCAGAGTGTTTTTATTTGTGATTGTTATTAATAAACGTTCGAGTGCCAACATCTTTTCAACAGTTAAGAACAGTTAATGGAGTATTGTGTGAGACGTATCGACAAGCATGCCATTTGCTGGAAAATGATATTCATTTGGAACAAACACTTACAGATGCAGCAGTTGATCTTTGTTTGCGATTATTTTGTCAAAACCATCTGAATTGTGGGAAAAGTTAAAAATTATTTATCCGAGGATATTCTGTTTCGAATACATCAAGTAAATCGCAATCCTGTAATGGATTTTACACCAGATGTTTACAACAAAGTATTGCTTTGTATTGAAGGTTTATGTTTGTCGATAGTTAATAAAACTTTAGCACAATTGGGAATCACATCACCATATCGTAATATTCAAAATATTTTTGAGCTAGATCTGCAACGAGAACAGCAGTACGACCATGAAGTTCAAAGATGTTATATCTGATGATTTTGTGGTCCCGTCTGGTGTTCCTCAGGGTAGTCATTTGGGTCCGATACGTTTTACTTTATTCATTAATGATTTGCCCTCTGTTATCTTGAATTGTAAAATTCTTATGTATGCTGATGATGTAAAAATTATTAAGACTCTGAACAGCTCTAGTGATCAGATTTTGCTGCAATCAGATATTGGTCAACTTTTTCACTGGTGTCAAATTAATTTAATGGAATTGAATATTAAAAAATGTAAACACATGTCATTCTTCAGAATAAATAAATTGACCACTACTTACTATATCAACGGTACAGTGCTTGAAGAAGTGAATAACATTATGGATCTTTGTATCTTGTTGGATCAAAAACTGAACTTTTGTGACCACATAGCTTTAACTGTTAATAAAGCTAACGGTGTGCTTGGTTTTATGAAACGCTGGTCCAAAGAATTTTCCGACCCTTATATAACGAAACAATTATATAAATCTTTAGTTCGTCTAATACTTGAGTATGGATCGATTATATGGGATCCTTGCCATACCATCTACAGTGACAGTATTGAATCTGTTCAGAAGCAGTTTCTGTTGTTTTGTTTACGAGGCTTAGGATGGAATTCTTTCGCACTGCCTTCATATTCTAGTAGACTTGGTCTTATTAAACTACCTACTTTAAAAAGTCGTCGAGTCATGCTAAGCGCTTCTTTCCTTCTTGGACTAATTCGCGGTGACGTTGATTCTGAATTTCTGCTGAGTAAAATAAAATTCTCCGTTCCAACAAGACCTACACGAAACTTTCAACTACTAAAGTTAAACTATCATAGTTCTGTTTATGTAAATAATGATCCTTTTCGCCGTATTGCCATAAATTTTAATAGATGTTATCATATAATAGATTTATCTGAGAGTAATAAACTCATGAAAAAGAAATTAATTTTATTTTTGAATTCCTAAATTATTCAAACACTTATTGTAATAAATCTTTAGTCTGTAAGGACTTAGTATAAATAAATAACGAATTGAATTCTTTTGTTTAAACTAATCATCTCTTAATAAATGCTGAGCAAAATAGAGCTTACGAAACAATTATGCAAGTGGTTTATAGTGATGCCGCTGGAATTTAATTCTTAGATGCACCTGGAGGCACTGGAAAAACTTTTTAATTTCATTGCTGTTGGCAACGATACGCTCCCAAAATAAAATTGCATTGGAATTGGCATCTTCCGGTGTTGCAGTTACTTTGTTGGATGGTGGTCGGACAGCACACTCTGCTTTAAAATTGCCGCTAAATTACCAAATTAATGAAACTCCAACGTGCAACATTTCAAAAACATCTGAAACAGCAAAATTACTGCAATATTGTAGTATTATTATTTGAATGCACTATGGCGTATAAAAAATCCGTTGAAACTTTGAAAAGAACAATAAAGGATATTCGAAATAGTTCCGAGTTATTTGGTGGGGCACTGATTTTATTGTCAGGTGATTTCAAACAGACATTGCCAATCATTCCTCGATCGACACCTGCTGATGAAATAAATGCCTGCTTGAAGTCTTCATATTTATGGAAACTTGTTAAACCATTGAAGCTTACTACCAATGTTCGTGCATAATGAACCAACTGCTGACAGATTTTCTAAGCAATTGTTAAAAATTGGGAACGGTGTAATGCCTATTGTTAAAAGTGGACTAATTACATTACGACTGTTGCCACTTTGTACAGACAAAAGAGGAATTAATTCAAAATGGTTCAGCGACAGAGCAATTTTAGCTGCAAAATCAATGCCGTTAATAAGTTAAATATATCTGTACAATTTAAGATTCCTGGCGAATTAGTTTCTTATAAGTCTGCAAAAAACAATGCCGTTAATAAGTTAAATATATCTGTACAATTTAAGATTCCTGGCGAATTAGTTTCTTATAAGTCTGTGGATACTGTAATCAATGAAGAAGATATTGGCAATTGCCCAACAAAGTTTTTAAATTCATTAGATTTACCAGGATCGCCACCACACAATCTCCAATTAAAAGTTGGAGTTACTATCATAATGCTTCGTAATATTAACCAACCCCGTTTGTGTAATGGTACAAGACTTGCTGTGAAAAGATTAAAGGCTTATGTAATTTAAGCTACTATTTTAACTGGCAAATTTAAAGGCGAAGATGTATTTATTCCACGCATTCCAATGATGCTATCCGATATACCGTTTGAATTTAAACGACTTCAGTTCCCTGTACGCCTAGAGTTAATAAGGCGCAAGGACAATCGTTAGGAATTTGTGGAGTGAATTGAGAGTATCTAGTTTTCTCACATGGACAGTTGTATGTAGCCTGTTCCCGTGTTGGTAAACCAACTCTTTTGTACATTTATGCCGAGAGTGCAAAAACTAAAAATATTGTGTACTACAAAGCATTACAATAAAAGCTATTTTTAAGAAAAACTTATATTATTAAACCTAATTAAATACATATATTTCATTTAAAATAATACTTTGTTTTTACTACCTTCCTTATATTATGACAGAATAATAAATTACAGCATATGTTAAAAGCTGTTGTATCATGGAAGTGAAAAGTGTGTTTTTTATTATTAGAGTGTCATTGAAGATCATTTGTTTGTGTGAAATCTACTAAAATGTAATCGGACCATTTCAGAATGCTTCAAATTGCATTATTCAATTTTTTTTTTTATATATCAACGAAAGTAATTTTAATTCGATTTTGCTGCACAAAAACATTCAAAATTTTTTTCGAATACTATTTGTATAATTGAAAATATTGCGAGTTTATTCGGCTTTAAAGAATGCATTTAATTCAAGTAATAATTTAGAAATCATCAAAATGACAAGTTACTTCGTTTTTGTATCTTTATTGGTTTACAAGTTGTGAACGTAAGTGTACTTTTAAAATGCCCCAAACAGTCATGAGATTTCAATCATGACCGTTCACGACTTTTCAATCATGACTGTTCACACTATGTAGCACTATGGCCACACCAGAGTCCTGACTTTTCACACCATGCTGTTGGTCAAGTTAACTCTTATTGAAGTCCTAATCTTTGCGGAAGTTCGTTAAGATGCTGTAACTTTCCACCAACATTTGTGTTCTGTTGGAAAATGGTTCATCTGCTGAAAAGTTCTCCAAACAGATACTGAGTATTGGAAATGGGGCAATGCCAGCTGATGCAACTGGATTGACAATATTGCCAAATGATTTCTGTTTCGCGGCGCGAAACATGGTAGTTTGTAGCACCAGGTTCCAGCATCTCGACATCCATAAGGCCACCTGGCTCTCTCCCGATCGATCAACTAACAACCAGATCGATCACATTGTGATTGATAGAAGGCATGTATCCAGTATACTAGACGTGTGCACATTTAGAGGTCCAAATGTCTACTCCGACTATTATCTTGTGGCAGCCAAGATGCGACTGCGAATACGACAGGTTCTAGTGTTCAAGGGAAGCTGGACATCAAAAAGCTGCGATCACAAGAGACAGCCAGGTCGTTTTCCGATCGTCTTTCTAACGAGCTCCATTGTATCCCATCCTCTCTCGAAAGTATTGGTGGACAGTGGTCTCACACCTCTCACTCTCTGCGCAGCGCTGCCGAAACAGTTCTTGGTTTTGAGCGTCCTCCCCGCAGAAACCAATGGTACGATGGAGAGTGCCGTGAGGCCACTGCAGCAAAGAACGCTGCCTATAGACGAACATTGCAGTTCACCACTACAAGAGCAACGATGGAGATGTACAGAGAGAAGAGGAGGAAAGAGAGACGCCTATTCAGAAAGAAGAAAAGAGAACAAGAAAGGCGTCATCGTGAGGAAATCGAGATGTGCAGGAGTAGAAATGATGCTCGAAATTTTTATAAAAAGATAAGGCGTCTTACTACAGGTTTTAAACCCGGAGCAACCTCCTGCAGAGACGAACATGGTAATCTGGTTACAGATGCACATGGTGCACTGAGATTGTGGATACAGCATTTCTGTAATCTACTGCAAAGCGATGATGATACAAATTCCGCTGCTAGAGATGCTGTGCCGGACCCAATCAATGATGACGTTGTGATTCCGTCCCCCAGCCATAAAGAGGTCAAGGTTGCCATATGGCGACTGAAGAACAACAAAGCAGCCGAATCTGACGGCCTGCCCGCTGAACTCTTCAAGTATGGAGGCGATGAGCTGGTTAGGTGCATGCACCAGCTGATTTGCAGAATATGGCTGGAGGAAAGTATGCCCGATGATTGGAATCTCAGTGCCCTGTCTCCGATCCTGAAAAAGGAAGAACCCACAATATGCACCGACTACAGGGGTATAAACCTTCTCCCTGGAGAAGAGCCATGAAAGTCTAGTTGACACACACCACCTCTTTGTCGACTATAAGGCAGCGTTCGGTAGCCCGATAAGACTGTGCAGAATGACGTTGAGCAGTTCCCGCAGCTCCGTCAAGGTAGGAATAGACCTCTCCAAGCCTTTTAATACCGTGCGAGGTTTCAGGCAGGGCGATCCTTTATCTTGCGACCTCTTCAATTTCGTCATGGAGAGTGTTTTGCGAAAGGCGGGTGTGCATCGTAAAGGCACTGTTTTTAACAAAAGTGTCCAGCTCCTTGCGTATGCAGACGATATAGACATCATTGAGCATACCAAGCAAGATGTCACAGCAGCCTTTAATGCTATTGAACGGGAGTCTACTAAAATGGGTCTGGCGGTAAATGAGAGCAAGACGAAGTACATGTTGTCGACGAGTAGGGACGTTGATCGTATCGGCTCCCAGGTTACAGCTGGCAACTATACATTCGATGTGGTCAAGGAGTTCATCTACATTGGCACCGCCATTACCAGCAAGAATGATGTCAGTCTAGAGATCAGGCGAAGAATCACACTGGCCAACAGGTGCTACCACGGTCTCGGTAGGCAGTTTATTAATAGAGACCTCTCTCGTGCGACGAAATTAACACTCTACAAGTCGCTTATTCTCCCGGTGCTTCTCTATGGTGCGGAAGCATGGACGCTGTCTTGTGCCGATGCAGCGGTCCTGGGGGTGTTTGAGAGAAAAGTTCTTCGTAAGATCTTTAGTCCTCTAAGGCATGGCGATGAGTTTCGCATTAGAACCAACCATGAGCTGTATGAGCTCCTCGGCGATGTAGGCGTTGTCCATCGTATTAACATCCAGCGGCTACGCGGGCTCGGCCATGTTGTTCGGATGGAAGAATCTGCTCCGGCGAAGAAAGTTTTCGATGCGAAGGTCACTGGACGTCGGCGTAGAGGACGACCCTGTTTACGTTGAAAGGACCAGGTTGATGTAGCCCTGTCATCGATTGGTGTGACCAACTGGAGAAGGCGCGCGCTAAGCAGAAGTGCCTGGAGACTAGTGCTGAAGCAGGCCGAAACCCGTTAACAGGTTGTTATGGCCAGCTAAGTAAGTAAGTAAGTAAGTATATAATGCAAGTTTTCTGTCAACTTTGTTTTGTACAAATCTGTGGATACTTTTACCAGCGAAGAAGATATGTGAATTACCCGACGAAGTTTCTGAATTCTTTAGATTTACCTGGCGTTGCCCGGGTTCACACCAGCTAGTATTTTTTATTCCAGTAACATACTTTATTAATTATCTTTGAATTCCATACCTATTTTTTTATTACACATACAGTGGCCGACAAAAGTCTACATACGACCTATATTTTTGCGATTTTAGGAGCCCAAGATACTTAAATAAAAAAGTAATGATGCAGTTTTGTTTCAAATACATTTTTATTAAATCAGACCAAAATTTACGTTTTTTCAATAAACATAGGAAAAATTACTCAAGAAAAACATCTAAAATGCATTGACAAAAGTGAACATACGATCAGCATACCCTGGCCTTTGTTGCTATTAAATAACGAGATAGCGCCGTTATTTATTACAGTATTTTTTTTTTTAAGTTTATAGATTGTTTCAAACAGCTTTAAGTTGTAATTTAGTCTTCATCGGTGTATATTTAAGTAAAATAATGTCTTCTCGTAAAGAAATTTCAATTGATATCCGAAATTTATTGGTTAAGTGCAGATCTGAAGAGAAATCCTTTGAGGAAATAGCAAACCTATTAAATTTAAGTAAATCTACAGTTCAGACAATATTTAATAATTATAAAAATAGTGGAACTGTTGAAAATAAGCGTCGCAGTGGACGCCCAAAAGCACTTACTCGCAGAGATGTAAGCTTTATTTTAAAAGAAGAGGACAAAAACCCTAAAATTAATACAATAAAATTGGCCGAAGAGCTTGTAACAAGATTAGAAGTGATTGTAAATCCCCGTACTATTCAAAGAACATTGAATGGAAATGGTTATTTTAGCAGAACTGCTCGAAAAAAGCCATTAATAAGTGAAAAAAACCGCAAATTTCGTATAGAATTTGCCCAAAAGCATATTGACAAAGGTTTTGATTTTTGGAAGCGGGTCTTGTTTACTGATGAATCTAAATAACATTTTTGGTAGTGACGGTAGATCTAAGGTGTGGTGAAAAAGAAATACTGGCTCCTAAATACTTAATTTTTACTGTTAAGCATGTGGGGGTTGTGTAATGGTTTGGGGTGCCATGGCTGCTTCTGGCGTAGGAAAGTTGGTGTTCATTGAAGGTAATATGGATCGGCACCCTTACAATTCCATTCTAGAACAGAATCTAAAACCCTCCGTCGATATGCTAAGCCTTGGTCGAAATTGGTACTTCCAACAAGACAACGACCCGAACAACACTGTTCAAATTGTGAAAGATTGGTTGCTATACTATGCTCCCAGACAGCTGTACACTCCACCTCAAAGCCCAGATTTAAATATTATTGAACACGTTTGGGAGATATTACAACGAAAAATACGTAACTACCAAATTACTAATGCCCAAATGTTAAAACAGAGGCTCCAAGAAGAATTGCAGAACATAACACCCTTAGAATTAGAAAATATGGTGAACTCGATGCCTTGGCGACTGCAGGCAGTTATAGATGCCCGTGGGGGTCCGACAAAATATTAATTTTATTAATAGGTGATGATTTTTTACATTTACGCTAAGTTTTTCTGTGAACACTCTTGTCGTATGTAGACTTTTGTCGAATGTTTTTTATAGTTTTTCTTGAATAGTTTTTTAAGTTTATATCGGAATAAATATTATTTTGGTTTATATTAATAAATATAGATTTGAAACTAAACTGCACCATTACTTTTTTCATTTATTCACTTGGACTGATAAAATCGCAAAAAAAGGGGTCGTATGTAGACTTTTGTCGGCCACTGTATTTATTTTTTGTTTAAAAAGAAAAAATTAACAATTCTTAAAGTTAATCTAAAAATTAAAGTGTAAACGATCTAAATTAAAAAAGTTGATAATCTTTAATCAAGTAGACTGTTCAGAAACACGCTAGAGTGTACAACGCTTAACTTTTTGCCATTCCCTTTTTTCTATTTTTTATATATTTCTTTTCATAAAAGTAAAGTAGAAATTGAAACTTCAATTGTATTTTTGAGCTTAACTAGAAAACATATATGTAAAAACGGCGGTAAAAATAAATAGTGACAATACAAAAGAATAGAACTATAAATTGTGAACAAAAATTAAATCTCAAAAGTGACAATTAAAAAACTTATTAAATACAAAAAACTATACAAATATCAAACAAATAAATTTGATCAATAAATATTCAAATTAGAAAGACAAAACAGAAAACATTTAAAAACAAAATTGTAAGGTTTATATTGTACATATACATACACAGAATTAAATTTATACTACAAATCCAATTATATAAAAATATATAAATTGAAGTTTAAATAAATAGAATTACAATTAAAATTATAAAAAACAAAAAAAAGTGACCGTGTTTTAATTTCTGTTTAGGTTTGATCCTAAACAATTTGGTCCTCACGAACCGGATTGTGGTTTTTATATATTCAAGTTGTTAATAATAAAGTTATTAAAAATAAAAGTTTTTTAAAAAATTTGACACAGACCCAACAACAAAATTAAAAAATAAACAGTTATAAAATCTCAACAAAAAACAGTAACCTTGAAAAAGAAATATTCAAAGAAGAGACATCAGCAGTAGCAGCAGTAGCGACAGCAAACAGAACAACAAACAACAGTGAGTACAAAAAGCAACAAGACCCTACAACAACAACAAGTAAGTACAAATAATATTTTATGTGTACTTATAAATACAAATGAGACACTTGTATTAAACACAAAAAATAATAAGAAAAAACACATTTGGTGTAACGGAGAAATAAAAAAGGTTACCAACGGGCCAAAAATTAATTTATTCCGGGTAACTTCAAATCGTAAATAGGATTTGAATATATTAATATTTTTTCAATATTACTTGTTGTTAAATCGCTAGCAGGCATTTTTTGACCCAATTTTTTCGACACCTCTCCCTAATTTTACGAAGTATAAAATTTTAACTCTTCAAGATGTCTCTTAGAAAGTTTGTAAATTGTACAAATGATTTAATTGAATTTGAAAAGACATACTCAGCCAGCCATGCAGAGGACAATATTCATGCGCTGGAAATTCTTCGCGTAGAGTTAGATTCGCTCTGGACCCAAGTAAAGCGGTCTTATGAAGAATGTAGAGATATAGAGAAGGAGGGGGACCAACCAATCGAACGAAATAAACTTCGGGAACAATACCAGAAAACCCTGTCGGCATACAAGGTATGCTATTCATCCATAAATGCAGAAATCAACGCACTTTCGGAACCCGTTGAAAAAATAGAACATCGATCAACGACTTTTCAAGAAAGTGAGACATTGTCAATAAGACTCCCTCCCTGCGACACCGACACATTTTTTGGGGATTTCAAATTATGGCCCAGCTTTCGGGATTTATTTACCGCGATATATATCAAAAATTCTCGAATTAGCAATGTAGAACGGCTCTTCTATTTGACCCAAAAAACAGGTGGCGAAGCGAGAGAGATAATTGCGAACGTACCCTTGACAAATGAAGGTTTTATTCTAGCGTGGAAAAATTTAATAGACAGGTATGAAAATAATTGGATGCAGGTTAACGAGCAGTATAAAATAATTTTAGACCTACCTCAGACATCTGCAAACTCAGGCGCATCAATCAAAAAATTACAGCGTACTATAAATGACTGTAGACAGACCCTAAGCATGTTAGGCGTTGACACAACAACCTGGGAGTCGTTTTTAATATTCATATGCTCACAGAATCTACCCAGAAGTTTAGTACAGGAGTTTGAAAATTCTCGGGAAGATTGCGCCGAAATCCCTACCTGGTGCGAATTCGACAAATTTTTAACCCACAAGTTTAGAACTTTAGAGTCCGTGGAAAATATCGTGTCAAAAAATAAATCCGCACAGAATAGCCCCGAAGTCAAAAAACCTGCCTCAAATAAAAAGAATATTATTAACTCGCTGCAAACAAATTTGTCGAAACAAACCACTAATTCGACACTTAAAAACCCCTCTGCTACAAATAATAAATGCCAATATTGCAATGACGCACATTTATTACGATCATGCCCCTTATTTTTGGAAAAAAATGTCAATGATCGAATTCACGTAGTAAGGACAACAAATTCATGTTACAACTGCCTATCAGGGACCCATAGTGTAAAAGATTGTCCTAGCAAATATAGTTGTAGGTTATGTAAACAGAAACATAACACATTGTTACATAAAGCTACTGTGACCCATTCTGCCAATCTAGCACAAATAAATACAGCACAATATCCATCAACAAGCTCTACAGCTTTAACTACTAAAATACAGTCCATTCCAAATTCACTCACTCCTCACTACACGTCTTTGACCCTTCTAAAAAATTCTGACTCACATACAGAATTACAAAACAAAGACACTTTATTGTTTACCGCCGTAGTTCAAATAGAAGTTAAAGGTCTACGATACCAGGCTAGAGCTATCATCGACCCTGGATCTCAATCAACTTTTGTCTCAGATAAACTACAAAAACGATTAAACTTACCCACTAAACGCAACGTGGTACATGTAACAGGTTTAAATCAAACAGTCTCTGAAACATCCACCAAAGCGTGTTTGTTCAATATTTGTTCCCGCGTAGACCCTAACTTTAAATTGGAAGTCTGGGCACCAGTACTCAAGACCCTTCCATCCAATTTACCCACACAAACTCTTAATCACGAAATCATCACCGAGGCTGCTAAATTGGAATTAGCAGACCCTCATTTTTACAAGAGCCGACCCATCGACCTTCTAATAGGCCTCGACTTAGGCCCATCCATTTATTGTATGAAGACTCCGATGCGGTCAATTGGATCCCTTTTGGCACAAAAAACAGCATTTGGCTGGATTGTGGGGGGACCAATTTCAAAAGTGACTCAGTCACAAACAACAGTATCGCTACTTAATACTACGTCCCTTGACCAAATCCTCACACGTTTTTGGGAGGTGGAGGAAACCCCAAAACAGATTTTGAGGTCAGATGAGGACACAAAATGTGAAAACAAGTCTACAACACGTAGAAATGACACAGAGAGGTATATTGTTACCCTACCCTTCAAAAAAGAAGAGGAAATAGGCTCCTCACAACACATTGAGATGACACAATATTTAAGAGTGGAGCGAAGGCTCAGTAGAAAACCTGAAATTGATCAACAGAACAATCAGGTCATTCTTAAATATCTAAAGTTAAGATATATGAAAAAAATCTCACCCTTGGTTATAAATAAGGCTCCAAACTATTACCTGCCGCATCACGCAGTAATAAAACCGGATAGGCTTACTACAAAGCTTCGTGTAGTTTTCAACGCCTCTAGCCCGACGTCAAACAAGAATAGTCTTAATGACAGTTTATACCCAGGACCCATTCTTCAGCAAGATCTTGTTCTTCTGATAGCAAAGTGGAGATTTTTCCGTTATGTATCCAATGCGGACATTACCAAAACGTATCACCAAATACTCATTGACCCATCTCAAACCAGTTACAAACGAATATTGTTTCGTAAGACACCAAATGATCCTATTGAGGATTATGGGCTTCTTACCGTAACATTCGGAGTCAATTGCACACCGTTCTTAGCCATAAGAACACTCCTTCAATTAGCAAATGAGGTAAAATCAACTTACCCCTCAGCCTCAAAAATACTACAACACACCATAAAATCCAGAATGAAACTATTTACAATTCTAAAAACAGCCAATAATTTGACAGCACAAGCATTTTTAGCAGCATTCTCACGCTTCATTGGAAGACGTAGATACCCCGCTTGTATCCATTTGGACAATGGGACAAATTTCGTCAGAGCAGCAGAAGTCATCAAAAAAGATCGTCTAGAATTTTTGAAAACTCTACAGCAACATATTTTTCAACAGCAGAAGCATATAAAAATCGAATGGAAGTTTATGCCACCTGACACCCAACACATTACAGGTTTCCGTCAAACAGGCTTAAAATCATTTAGGACTCATCTGCCAAAAATACTTCATAAAATGAAATTCACATTCGAAGCACGATGTACAATTCTGACCTGCATTGAAATATGCTTCAATTCTAGACCCTTAAGCCCTGCTAGCGATGACCCTATTAATTTGACCCCATTGACTCCTAGACACTTTCTTATCACCAATTTCATAACTTTTTCAATTCATAAGATGAAATTCGCATACGAAGGACGATGTACAATTCTGGCCTGCATTGAAACATGCTTCAATTTTAGACCTCTAAGTCCTGCTAGCGATGACCCCATTAATTTGACCCCATTGACCCCTAGATACTTTCTTATCACCAATTTTATTACGTTTTCAACCGAACGAGATGTAAACGATGAAAATTTTACCCTTGTCAACCGCTGGAAATGCATCATCATCTATCAATTGTTGTATCAAAGATCGAAAAATAAATATCTGGCTGAACTACGTGGCAGATATAAATGGAAATTTCGAAGACATAAAACACAGATTAATGATTTGCATTACAATAAAAATTTGTAGTATTATTAATAATTGAAACATCCTTATTAATATATTCTCAACACTTATTTACAGTCATGCCTTCAAATCTTCACCGCAGCTCTTCTCATCACCAGTGGTCATACAACCAAAGCCATACGCTCAAACTTCTTAACGCCAGTCGAGACGAGAAATACGGTGTTGTTATTATGCAAAAGTATATCATAAATTGTTTGACCCGGTTCCATTTGGTGCAGAATAATAAAAATGAATTTGGATGTCATATATGCTCAAAACGACACAACACTGTCTCGCATAACACAACCCAATCAAAAAAGTTTGCAAAAGACCGTCGACAAATGGATGAAAAATTTGAAACTCAAATGACCCAAACAAATACCAGCGACCCCTTCTCCTGGTCCAGCGTTTTTGTGCCGACTGTCAGCGTTCTTGTATATCTCATCAATCCAGCATCTAATATAATCAAATGGTTTGGTTACACCTTTGTTGGACCCGTAAAGAAGATGAACTCATATACACATCACTCCGAGGGGGCAGAATGTTCAGAAACACGCTAGAGTGTACAACACTTAACTTTTTGCCATTCCCTTTTTTCTATTTTTTATATATTTCTTTTCATAAAAGTAAAGTAGAAATTGAAACTTCAATTGTATTTTTGAACTTAACTAGAAAACATATATGTAAAAACGGCGGTAAAAATAAATAGTGACAATACAAAAGAATAGAACTATAAATTGTGAACAAAAATTAAATCTCAAAAGTGACAATTAAAAAACTTATTAAATACAAAAAACTATACAAATATCAAACAAATAAATTTGATCAATAAATATTCAAATTAGAAAGACAAAACAGAAAACATTTAAAAACAAAATTGTAAGGTTTATATTGTACATATACATACACAGAATTAAATTTATACTACAAATCCAATTATATAAAAATATATAAATTGAAGTTTAAATAAATAGAATTACAATTAAAATTATAAAAAACAAAAAAAAAAGTGACCGTGTTTTAATTTCTGTTTAGGTTTGATCCTAAACATAGACTAATTGGTCAATTTTGTCTGAATTGCTTATAGGTTACGTAACATAAGTACATATGTACCTACATGCATAGAAATAATTCAAAACATGGTGAGAATTAAGTGAGGATAGTACAAGATAGAAATTCTGATTATATAGTTAATAATTCTAATGATAGCCTTAAAAACATTGACACTGAATTGCTTATGGGTTGCATAACATACATACATACATACATGCATACATACATACATGCATACATACATACATACATGTGTATTGTATTACATATTTTCTCCTAAATATTAAAAATTTGTTTTTTAAAATAGTCTACAGCAAACGAAATGTACATCATATATGGGAGGGATGGAGTTTTGTTGTTCTTGGTGTGGTAATTCTACTAGGATATATTACGCGCTACAACTTGCATGAATGCTTACCAAAAGCATTGGGAAATTCAGATTTACTACACAACCCTAATTCATTTATTGGTGAAAGAGCTTGGAAGGATTTAAAAATTTTAACAAATTTTGGGCCTCGAACTGTTGGCACGTATAGCAATGAAATCCTAGCAGTTGACTTTCTAAAGAGAGAGATATCATATATCAAGCAGTTAGCTCATAAAAATCAAAGGATTGAATTGGATATACAGGTAAGTGTTCCTATTATAATATGCATGCATACATATATATATTTATATTAATTTTATTCAATATAACGTGCTGAAGACCCAAACTCGAGCCCCAGAAAAAGTGATAATTTTTAAAATTAATTTTGTTTCGTCTGAAACGCTTTAACTAGATCAAATTTAAATTCTATAATGCTATGTTCAGAAATGAACTTTTATTGCGTAAATCGCAATAAACGATATAATTGAGCTCAATATTCCATACAAAGTTTAATTAATTATTGTTCAATAAGTACGAAATTGTTATAAATATTAGGTAACATGAAAATACAGCACTGTCATAATTGTGTTTCGTGAGTATATTGCAATTAAGCGAACAGATTTTGTTGATATGTATTTGACAACTCACTTGTCAATATAAAAAATTATTTATCTGGACCTTAAAAAAAGTACCTAATACCATTTTTAATATTTAGGAGTAAATACATATGTATGTTATACAACCCATATATAAAAAATTAAAGAAAAGTAGAATAGGCCAGAGTGATGCCCTTCTTGATGTGTCGCGAGCTGTTTTCTGGTTTCCAGCTATCAAATGAATATTGAATAAGCTAAATTGCGTATGGCTGAACACTTAAAATAATATTGTCAATTAACTGTATAATGACTCAATAAAAGTTAATGTCTGAATATACTATAAAGAGTATTTAGATCAGTGGTCTTCACAAAGAGAGTCACACAAAAATACACTGACAGATGAGATTGGTATTTATTTGTATTGTTTTTCACAACTTGAATGAAATTAGTAAAAATTTTCGTTTCAAAAACCTTTAATTTTAAAATTTAAACTAATTTATTAAAATTATTTATAAAATAAATTGTTTTTAAATGCTACAAACAAATTGAAACGTAGTTATAAGAAATATAAACATTAATAAGTTTATTTAACTTATTATCATAACTTCTCAGTGTCTGACAAACAAATTTAGCTCTCTTGAAAACTAATAAAATATAAACACATACGCAATTTTTGTCTCACACACATGTTTTTGTAATAATTTTGGTTGTCGTTTAGCATGATGAAAACAAAGCGTATGGATTTCTTTTTATGAAAGATTTTTAACATTGCAAAATTTTTATAATTAATTAAGTTTTTGTTAGGAAAATAAAACAAAAATAGGTTTCCAGGAATTCTAAAAGTGATATCTGTTAATACAGTACGATAAACTAAATTTAACACTAATATAATAAGAATTAACGATACAGGTACATATTTGTGGTACATTTCAAAAAGCTGTGAGGCAGGATTTTTGTTCCATTGAACAACCCTGGTTGTAATATTCACGAAGAGAGTAAGAAAAACTAAAAAAATATCCGAACAATTTCGTTACCTGAGTAATATGGGTGAAGACCACTGATTTAGATTGTTGCAGTGAATTCTTTGATAATCAATTCACGGACATTATGTTCTACTTTGACTATCAAAAAATCGAAATGTTCTTTATATAATTAAATTATTAACTTATTAACTCATTAATGCGCAGAGTCCTTCGAATTTTCTACTATAACACTTTCAACAATTTTAATTTTTAATAGGCTATGCCGTTCTGACAATGCAACACAATATTTTTTATTTCATTTTTTCAAATATGCAAAATATAGGAAACCAATTTATAAAAAACAGCTGGGTAGGGAAAATTTAAATACATTAAATGTTATGCTAATATTTATTATTTTGTGTGTGTTGTTGTGTGTAAATATGTAAGTACATTCATTTAATTAACTTAAAAAATTTACCACAAAATGTTATCCCCCTTGTTTTGAATGCAACCTCCCCTAAAAGGGATACTGCGTCCATAGTACAAGTGTGATACGATGATTAGGTAAATATTTATTGTATATACAGACTTACAGTTTCTGAAATATTGGCAGAACTGGATGCTCCTGACGACAATGAGATCAACGGCGTTGCAATTTACGGAATTCCCATATTAAATGGCTCCGATTTTGTCAAGATACCAATGAAAGTGATGTTTACGTGAAGTAGTTACAGACAATGGAAATATATTCCTTACACGATAGAAGGATAATAAGGTTAATAATCGCAATAAATGAAATGAGATCGTGCCAACGATTCATTAAAGTAAGAAGTACTGTGACGGCATATACACGATATGATTTCAGAAACCACCTTATTGAATATGCTAAAATTGATAAACGGTGTAGACATTATAACTTTGTTTGCCACAAATGTGGAAAATATATTAAATTTTATTATACGTCTAGTGTTCTGTTATTCAAAATTATTTAAGAAAAGTAGCCAGGGAACTTCGTCCACTAATAGGTGAAAGGAATTTGTAACAAAAAAACGTAATTCTCAAATTCGTATGTTTGTTTTTATGTTTATTCAGAATGGTGTTTTGTTTCTCCCTCTGACTCCTTCCATACAAAATCATGTGTCCCCCGTTAAAATTTTTAGTAAACAAAATAAAATAAAATCAAGAAAAAAATAAATATGCAACATCTTTCTTGTGTTTTGATTTATTATAGTCGTCAAAACTTAATTAGTGCAAATTTGGCATTGCAAAGAAAGGTTGTCCCCACAATTTGCATTGAGCCGTTCAATTTGAGCGTCACTTTTTTATAAATCAAGTAATATTACTAGTTTTCAATTTGCATTTAAATAAAATAAATAACATGAGGAAAGTACAAACTTTAATTATTACAAAAGTGAAAAAGCGAAAAAAATCGATTAAAAAAAGTGTGCATTTGCGTAGTTTTGGTGAACACCATGGTAAGGGCGCGATAAAATTTCATGAGCGTCACGCTAATTTTTTTAACAGTGAATACATGAAATGTAAAAAATTAAAGTTGACAATCATGGTTTCAACTCATTTGTTATAATTTGTGAATTTGAGAAATAAATTGCCTAGGAAATAAAACAAAATAGGCAAACATTTCATGAGCATCACTTTTGATATATGTATATTACTTCATAGCATAAAATGCTTAATTTTGATTTTATTTTTTAATTTTGAAGAGTAAAACAACAAAATTAATGGCGGCTGAAAGAGTACGGAGATATCGAGAGAAAATAAAGCTCGATAACGTGCGTAATGACGAATATAAAGGAAAGACGAAAGAAAGGTGTAATCATGGTATATTTCAGTTTAATTTTTATTGTTACTGACTGATTCTGTTTTTGAATAGCAATGAGAAACGGATGAAAAGAAGTGACATGCCGCAAAAAAATGCTTCAGCGTGAGCGAGCTAAAAATAGAGAATATGTTTGTGCCACTAAAGTATCAATTTGCTACTTTTCGGACCTACTTGCCACTTTTAGTGCCACTCTTCTAAAATGTGCTAAATCTGCTACATTTTTTTAAACATTGCCCCTCTTTGCCACTTTTTAGAAATACCATAATTTTCTTAATTTTTCGCAATTCTTATGGCAGATTATTTTTTTTTTTTCAACAGTTTGTTACAAACATTTCAGCTTTCCTATAGCAACTGTCAGTATTTTTGTTTCTAAATTGTCAAACTCAGTTACGTTTCTATGTATGTATGTACATACATAGGAAAATACTGTTTTATTTTTCAAGTGTCAACGGATCTTTTTCAAAAGTTTCTTTTATTCTGCAATTGTGAGTGAGTAAACGCAAATCGTTGCAAAATTAGAAGTGAATTCCAAAATTTAAGTTTTTTGCCGCTTCAATGATGGAAAAGTAAGTCCTTATCTTCGTTTAAATCCGCATTGACTGACTCTTTTTACATTGTTTTTGAACAGAATAAGCAAAAGGGTTGAGAAATTATTTAAACATATACACTCAGTCACAAAACGCTGCATACAATTTCAAATTCAAATTTTTTTTCTTCCGGCCAATGAAAATTGCATAATTGATTACATTAAATGAAATTAATTGAAAAAAAATATTAAAGTACAATATTTTTTGTGGCAGCAAAAGTGTATGTACATACGATGTTTTGTATTTCATTTTGAAAGTTGCCTTATGCGATAAAAACTATTTTAAATCATTTAGACATTTAAGAAGCCATATTTAAATTTTTGGATTCATAACGAAAATACCATGAATATAGTGAAAACACGGGTTTATTCAAACTTTAATTTTGGATATCTCAAAGAAGAAGCTAGTTAGCCAATAGGTTAAACTTTCAGACGAAATATAATTAAAGGCGAATTCATACTGTTCTATAGTCTCGAATATGACAAAACCTGATGTGACTGGATAATGCTAATATCATAATCATACACAGGTCTCTGGATTAATAATACTTAACACCTATATAGAGTTTTGCGACTGAGTGTATTTGTATCTTACGGTTTTTTGGGTTTACTTGATAAAATTTATGTCATTAAGAATATGAGCAAACATTAATACCTATTTTATAGGTATTTAATAAAACCCTATAAAAGTCAGCGGGAAAAACAAAATATTTACCAAGAGTTATATTTCGGCGAGAATGTTTTTACAGACGAGGAAATTGTGTCTTCTTCTACTGACACTGACTCACCGGAACAGAAGAAAAAAAGAAACCTAAAAGGAAATTTTTAGGAAACAAAACACAAGTGGCTGAAATACGATATAGAAGCAAACAAGAGTTTTTATTGCTTGCAAACAGCAGCTAATTTGCAAAAAATAACATACAAGAACAACCAAACATTAAAAAAAAAATTTTTGGAAGTTGATCTGCAAAATTGGAGTCCATCAGAAAACCTTGTAAAGAAGATTATAAGTACATTTCCAAAGAATTGAAACTTAAGAAAGTTTTACCTAAATGTTCAAAAAATACTTATTAAAAATATAAAAACTCTGATTTTGTTATAAATGCTTTTATAAATATTATCGTTTTATGTGTGTTGTTTTATGTTGTTAAACTTGTAAGTAAAATTGTATGTCTAATAAAAAGAACAAAATAAACTAAAAATTTCGTTTTTACCTTGAATTTTTGTTACTTAAATAGTTTGCCCCTTTTTTACAAAAATCCTCTTTTTTGTGCCACTTTAATTTTTTTCATCCCCTATTAGTGCTACTTTTTGAAATTTGTCAACGGTCATCCTGATTGTACATGAGCAAAACCAAAACAAATACTTTTTAAATGAGAAAAAGCGCAAATGAAACAATTAGCTTTTCGCTTTTGTGCTTGCTTTGTTATTCCGTCACATTCGTATAATTTGCTCCTTTTTCTCTTCTTCTTTTCTTTTTCTCTTCTTCTTTCCTTTTTCTTCTCATTAATTTTTTGTTGTACCTACGCACATTTGAGTTAGTGTATTTGTAGTACTCAAAACAAAAACAATATACAAAATTTCTCACTGTTTCTGTTTTATTTTTGTTTTACTCATTGTAAAGAATACAACAAAATGAGATCAAACGTTCAGTTTTGTTTATTTTCCTACTCTGCTTTAAGTAGTACAATTACTCAAGCCCATGGATTACCGGAACTTATAAGCAATGAAAAGGAAGAATTGCCAACAATACCAACTAAACTTAATGAGAATACTTCTGAAAACAAAAGAGTAAAAAGGCATAATAAGTATATATATAAAAAAAATTACAAAGATCTAAAAAACATATTAAAGATACCAAAAGCTTAAGTTCGAGTCGGCTCTATGCGCTTGGGGTCTTTGCAAAACTTGTAAGTCAAAAAAAAAAAAAAAACACACTTATATGCTCAACTAACAGTTCAGTTGAATGCAAATTGTTTCAGTGGGAGTCTGTTACGGAAAAAAGATTAAATAAGAAGAGTATTTCCCAAGATAAATATATGTTAAGGTCATGAAAAAGGTTGAAAAGTTTCAACAGTAGCTAACTTGGTGAATAAGTTTCAGAAAGACATGCTGAAGTTTAAAAAGCGTTACTTTAATGTCTACTTGAACTTTTAAATTGTATTCAGATAATCTTTCAAAAATTTTCTTAAGAGATAAAAGATGTTCCTGAATAGATGTCGAAAATATTAATATATCGTCACGTATATTGTTTATATGGTCTTGTAGCACTTCATTCGTCATTCTCTGAAATGATGCTGTTGCATTTTTTAATCTTAAAGGCATTCTAATACGCTCATAGTGTCCTGTTGGAGTCGAAAAGGACGTTTTATGTCGGTTATCTGGGGCCCTATTCTGCAATTCCCTTAAGCTAAAATGCTAAAATGTTGTGTTTTTGGAACACGCTGGGCATGAGAATATATAAACTTAAAAAGTTTAGAGGTAATAGGCATGAAGCTTAAAAATTAAAATAAGCGTTTAAGAATTGTATTCGTAGCCAAAAAGTCCTAACTCAAGTTTATAAATTTTTAGCGATGGAGTTTTAGCTTTGGAGAGTTACAGAATAAGGGCTCGGGTAATATAGAAATTTGATGAAATCATTTAGCTAAATCTAGAGTCTTAAAATATTGAGAGTTTCCTAACTTTGGAAAGAGATCTTCCATATTAGGAATAGGAAATTTATCCAGAATGCTCCATTTTTTTTAGGAACGACCCAAAGTGGAGCGTTATACGGACTACATGACTTAGTTATTACTCCTGATTGCAATATATCACTTATTTGTTTTTCTACCTCTGCTTTGTGTATTTCAGGAAAACGATATGTTCTCGAATAGGTAGGAATATCATTAATTGTTCGTATATAAGTACTCACTTTCTACATAAAAAACATTTTTAAAAGTTTTAATTAATTTCGTCAATTCTTTAATTTCTCACTGTTTAAATTTTCTGTTTCAAATTTCTCCGATAAATATTCCAATTTTGGTTCATTAATTTTAATTTCTGTAAGAACAGAATCCAAATAAGTTCTATCATGCTCACCATATTCTAATGAAGCATTGTCGTATACTAATGGAATTTTTGAATTTGAAGTAATTATTGTAAAACATTTCCTTAAAATCAATTTTCGCTCCTATTGATTTTAAAATATTGCACCCTATAATACCCTCGAAATCACTACATTTCGATGTTAGAACCAGGAGAATTAAATTCCTTAAAAAGCGGTATAGTTATTTAGAAAATGAAACAGTTTTAGAACAAATTGTATTTAAAACTAATAATTTAATAGGCATAGGTTTAGTTTTCACTATTATGCAGAGTAAAGTTCTTCGGCCTATAATTGAAAATTTGAAACTTGAATGTTGTCCACATCCATTCTTGTTGATCTATTATTAGTTTGCGTTCTTATTCTATGATTTTCACTATTTAGACTTTCCGGGATAAAGCGATTTCTTATGTCGTCCGAACTACTTTGTCCATATTTTGTTTCTTTTTTTTTTGCGTTGTCACCCCAGGTTATGATGAACTCGAGGTTTCACCTATGTACCTACTAACTAAAACCACCTCGCGTTTGTCGAGGGAATTTCTGCCTCCCCGGCACCACTTATAGTATTACTTCGGGGAAGCTCCAACCTTTAGCCGCTATGGGCCTCTCCCCATCTGTATATGCCCCGTCAGGCTTACTTTGTCCATATTGACCATTATTCTCAATTAAAAAAATCGTAAGTTTTTTGTTTTGAAGCTGATTTTCAAAAAATTTATTTTATCCGAAGATATTAGTTTTACCTTTCAAACAAAATTATGTTTTCGAAAATCGGTGGAAAACTGGCTGAGTTACATACCAGTTACACCTGCAAGTGCAAGTGCGAAAAACCCAATACACTCACACTTTCGTAGAGCTGAAGATGATATATCCATAAGCAACTTGTTTGCTGAATTTTTTGCTACAACTTATTCTAAAAAATCATTTAATAATCAAACCTGTTATCCGTATTCTTTATCTCAATCATCAAATATACATCTTTCGAATATCTCTTCTGAAACTGTTCTATCTAATCTACTGTCAATTCAAAGTTCACCTACCCCTGGTCCTGATGGTATACCTACCTGTATTCTTAAGCATTGTTCTGAAAATCTTTGTGGTCCCCTAACGGCAATTTTCAACAAATCTATTGATTTGGGTTATTTTCCATCTGATTGGAAGAAGTCGTACATAATTCCTTTGTTTAAAGCTGGCAGTAAACTGGAAGTTTCAAACTACAGAGGCATAGCAAAATTAAATGCGATTCCAAAACTCTTTGAAAAAATTGTGACTGAATCTTTATATTATCAAATATCGTCACTCTTAACTTCATATCAACATGGCTTTCGTAAATTTTGTTCAAGTTATACTAATATCCTGGAATTAACAACTAAAGTTAATGAAGGCTTCGTCAATAATCATCAAACTGATGTTATCTACACAGATTTTAGTAAAGCGTTTGATAAAGTTAACCACGATCTTTTGCTCTATAAACTATCTTCCGTGGGCTTTAGCAACAATGCTGTACGTTGGCTAAAATCTTATCTTTCTGGAAGAACTCAACAAGTGAAATTTGAAAATATTCTGTCTAAAATTATTGATGTTCACTCCGGAGTACCTCAAGGGAGCCATCTTGGTCCAGTTTTATTCCCATTATTTATTAACGATCTTCCATCTGCTATTATTCATTCTAATATTCTCATGTATGCTGATGATGTTAAGATTTTTAATTCGTTTGATAGCATATCTGCTCAGTCAGCACTTCAAGGAGATATTGACAATTTTTTACAATGGTGTGATGTCAACTTATTGGATTTAAATATTAATAAATGTAAACACATGTCATTTTATCGTTCACTGAAACTTGATACGTCATATCATTTTAAGGATAAAATCCTGGACAAGGTGTTAAGCGTTGATGATCTTGGGATCTTATTAGATCATAGACTTAAGTTTTGTGAACATATTTCAATGATGGTGAACAAAGCAAATGGAGTTTTAGGATTTATAAAGCGTTGGTCAAAAGAATTTACTGACCCCTACTTAACAAAACAACTATACACTTCTTTGGTACGCCCTATTCTTGAATACGGGTCTATTATATGGGATCCATACTTCCTCACTTACGTTACCCTTATTGAATCTGTACAAAAACGCTTCCTTTTATTTTGCTTGAGAGGTCTAGGATGGAACTCATTCGCTCTTCC
The DNA here is from genome assembly GCA_963576795.1 of Metopia argyrocephala. Lineage (NCBI taxonomy): Eukaryota > Metazoa > Arthropoda > Insecta > Diptera > Sarcophagidae > Metopia > Metopia argyrocephala. The sequence goes on along the minus strand of OY756209.1, from coordinate 89,181,497 downwards.
TTCATATGAGAACAGACTCGCTCTTATAAAATTGCCTACCCTGAAAAGTCGAACAACAATGCTAAGTGTATCTTTTCTATTAAGATTAATACGTGGTGAAGTACGTTCTGAGTATTTGTTAAGTAAAATTATTTTTAATGTTCCAATTAGACCGTCCCGTAACTTTCATTTATTATATTTAAAATATCACCGTACTGTATATGCCAACAATGACTCCCTTCGTCAAATATGTTTGAAGTTTAATAATCTTTATCATTTAATTGATCTTTCTGAGAGTAATGATTCCTTGAAAAGAAAAATTATTTTGTATTTAAATCATTATTATTAAATATTTACTTATATATTGTTTGTAAATTTTACTCTAGTCTGTAAGGAACTATTATCCATAGACATAATTAAATAAATAAATAAATAAATAAATGACCTGCACTAGGACCATTATGAAATTGATTTAAGTCGAATGTTGTTTTGCCATCTACGCTCTCCCATTTACGATATAAGCAGCCATTAATCAGCTTCAAACTATTCCACTGAGATCAATAAGCCTTTACAAGACGGCCTTCTGCTGATATATCGTTTCGGATTGGTCGTTGATCCTTTTCTTTAGCTGTAATAATTTTTGATAACACTGGATCATTCCTTTGTGCTGTTGCCCAGTCCTCGATTGCCTCTATGTAGGTCAGCCGGATGCAACACATAACGATAACAGCAGGGGCAACCCTCACGGGAGTACCCCTTCGATGTAACCAGCGACCAGCAACCGGTAACATATACACAAAAACAGCAACAGGGACAGGAGTATTGTGACAGTCGAGCAGCGGGCAGTAATTACTGCGAGCGACCCGATACCACAATGTATCCACCAGCTGGAAATAAGCAAAAGGCAATTCAAGGCCTACCAGTACTAGCAGTGGAGGGGGAACCTCCACTAATGTTCCGTCTCCTCCTAAATACAGCATTGGCAAATGCAGCCAAACCCCCAAACGTACGATCGTCCCGCAGAGCCCTACTGAAATCCCAACCCACCTGGGTACGAATGATACCCATACTATTCAAATCGCGAAGGTCATCATAGTCGGAGCATGTTGTCAGTACATGCTCCCAGTCTTCAAGTCCCATCCCACACCGGCAGTCCTCCGTCTCGGTGTGGCCAATCCGATGCAAAAATGCATTGAAGGATCCATGTCCCGTCAGTATGAACCCCAGGAAGAGACCAAAGCCAAAACCTGGGCGTTCCTGTACGAACGTCACGTCAGGTAAAAATCTAAAAGTAATCCTCCCATTGTCACTGTTCGTCCATCTTGTCTGCCACCTATCTATAACACACTCCCAAAGGAGTGCCTTATACCTATCTCTCCCATTCTCAAGATCCGAAGCAGAAAGCCAATCACATGCAAGGAGTGGTAATCCCTTATTAGCCTTAAAAGCAATACTGCGACGTATCAGTTCCAGGTCAAGGGGAGGTACCCCAGTCAGGACACATGCCAAAAGAGCAATCCTCTGACAAGTCAGAGTCCTGCGCCTACCGGCAACAGACATGGCCGTTTCGTACCACAGAGATGAACCACACGCCGCACAGGCAACGAATAATCCATTGTAGATGGTACGGACGGGACGCCTGCGGAGTCCTCAGACATTTCTCAAAATACGTCTGACCTTTCAAACAACCGCCGTCAATTTAGAACGGATATGCGTGAGATGAGCAAGAAAGCTCTCCCAAAACTACTCCGAGGTACCTGACCTGAGTCACATAACGAATGCTGTTTTCACCAATTTTAATGAGCGGGGGCCGACTAGTCGACAACGTGCCCCTAAGAGCATCATCGCCGTCTTGTCAAACGCAACCTCCACACCAACCTCTACACCCCACTCACAAGCGATTTGGATAGCCTGCACACCTCTTCTCTCCAGCTCAGCACGAGACTGGCCTTCGATAAGAATGAGAAAGTCATCCGTATAAGCACACAGTTTAAAAGTTAGCCCCAGACGCCTCAGCAGCGGATCCATCATGAGGTTCCAAATAAATGGACCACATATAGAACCCTGCGAACAACCTCTGGCAACCTCCTTCCACACTGTTTCATTGGCTCCAACAACACACGCTCTTCTATCCTCGAAATAGCTACGCCAGATGCTTATTTCACGACAACCAACTTCAGACAGTCTTCTCAACACACTATACCATAACAGATAGTCAAAAAGCCCTCTGAAATCGATGAAAAGACTAAGAACGTACTTAGAGTTAGACTGCTGGACAGCACTCTTGACATATGCCCAGGCATCCTCAATGCCCCTGCCTTCCCTAAAACCATATTGCTGACAGGAGATGCCCTCCCTGTAGCCATCCATAAGCCTAGACACCATGACCCTTTCCAGCACTTTCGCAAGCACTGGCAAGAGACTGATGCCCCGATAAGAGCGGGGATTAATCCTCACTTTATCAGGAGACTTAAGGAGCACCACAACGCGAGCAATCTTCCATGCCCTTGGGAAGTAACCATCGCTGACACACCTTGCATATATAGATATTGAAATTTATTATAATTAGTTTTATCTTTACATGCCATATACAAATTCAATGCTATATTGCTATTTTTAAAAACTAAATATAAAAGTATAAAATGACAAAGAAAAAAAAAAAGTATAAAATGACAAAATGATTTCCAACACGCCTCCTCAATTTTGATCATTTTCAGATGGAAGTCCCATATTTTGAATACAAAATTGATGTTTAATTTTCGGCAGTGGTTTTGTCAGAACATCAGCAATAATTTTGTCTGTTTGTAAATATTCTATTTTAACTGCACCATTTTCAATAGCATCGCGTATAAAATGATAACGATAGAGAATATGTTTCGTTCTTATTAATGTTTATTTATTATATAAAAGTTTTATTTATTATAAAGAAATCTATAAGCAGAATGAAAAAATATTTTTCTTTTACTTCTGATAAATATTTCAAATACAATACAATTTGTATAATAAAAATACAAGTAGAATATTAAACAAGTAGAATATTCAACAGTTCTTGAGTGATGTCCTCCAAAATTAGCCATATATTGAGCGCTTTGAGAGTCACACTTAATTGTTGTTGGAATTTTAATACTATAACTAAATTCTTCTAGTAAGTATCTCAGATACATTGCTTCTTTTGCACAATCCGTTTGCGCCATATACTCTGCTTCAGCGCTAGATGTTGCTACAGTTCGCTGCTTTCGCGATTCCCAAGATATTACAGCCCCTGCAAAAACAAAACAGAAGCCAGATTGAGATTTACGATTATTTGTATCTTGAGCCCAATTTGCATCTACAAAACCAATTAAAGGCATATTAGTTTTCTTAAATTTAAGCACATAATTTTTTGTTTCTTTAAGGTATCTACTAACCGACAAAGCTGCAGTCCAATGTTGTTTTCTTGGATCCTGACAAAACTGTGAAAGCTTGTTTACACTGCAATAAATATCTGGCCTGCTAAATACTGCTAAATGTAGCAAAGAACCAATAAATTCTTGATATCGCATTTTATTAACTTTTTCTCCCGAAATGGTTGGTTCTTTTTCTAAATTTATTTTTGGTTGCATGGGTATTTTATTCGTTTTAGCATTTGTTAAACCATATTTCGTTATTAGATTTTTAATATATGCCGGTTGAGAAATAGTTAAATTGACTTTGTAAGCAAACAAACTTTGTTTCTATTATTATCAGCGATAAAGCCTTCCGGTTGTGTCATAAAAATTTCTTCATCTAATTTTGCATTTAAAAAAGCTGTAGACACATCCAACTATCGCAATTTAAGGTTTTTTTCAACAGCAAGCGCATAAATCAATCTTAATGAGGTTTGCCTTACTACAGGTGCGAATGTATTTTCATAATCAACGGCGAATTCCTGCGAAAAACCTTTTGCGACTAAGCGAGCTTTTCGTTTTTCAATTTTACCATCGGGTGTATACTTAGTTTTAAAAACCCATTTACATCCTTTTGCTTTTCTTCCTTTAGGTAAATCTACTAATTTCCAGGTTTGGTTTTTCATAAGTGAATTGTATTCCAATTCAGTCGCATATTTCCACTCTACATGATCTAATCTAATCTACATGATCTGATTTCAGCATTTCCTTATATGATTTTGGATCATTACAATTGTTGCTAAATACAGTGTTCGCCTCTTCCCTATTCTTAAATAACGACCACGACCTTAATCGTTCTTTTATTGAAGGTTAGTAAGCGACATTCTCATTTTTTGATGAAGGCAAATTTTCTACATCTTCATCATCGTCATCAGTAAAATGATGACTCCGATTTTCTCCATTTACAGAATCTGTTGAATTGTCTAACGAATGCTGATTTTGATTTGAATAAATATTATTATCTAAGTGTCCAGTATTAATATCTGAAGTATTATTTTCTTTCTGGTTCATTTGATTCCAGTTAAATTGATAAAATCCTACTCTTTCGTTATTAAGTGCTTCAGTATCTACTTCAAAATTATCTTCGATAAATCGTACGTCTCGACTTTTTATTTTCTCTCGAGTTCCAGGTTTCCATAAGCGATATGCTTTTGCATCTGTACAATAACCAACTAGTTTGAACTCTGTACTTCTTGGTTGCCATTTATTTTTTCCAGGCCTTTTGTCTAACACAAAAGCTTTACATCCTACTTGGCGCAAATGTACGATATTTGGCTTCTTTCCTGACCATAGTTCCTCAGGAGTTTTATTATTGTTTAGTTTAGTAGGACATCTATATATTTCTAATATAGAAGCCGCCATTGTTAATTCAGCCCATAAAAATTTTGGTAATTTAGCTTCTATCATAATTGTACTGCCTAAAGTTATAGGCAGTAATCGCTGTCCCATTTGCAGCTGTCACGTCTATGTCGCTGACGCCCATTGGCCCATCGAAAGTATACAACTCGCTCGACTCGTTCAGCTTGCTCAAATCTTTCGAGAGCAAATATCGGTTAGCATCTCACCTCGGATGAGGATCGGATGGCCAGACGACTGTCTGGCCATCTTACTGAACCACATACGAGAAGATGCATTTGCGTCCAGGCCGAGGATAACCGGAATGCTACTCGCCCCGAGTAGCACCGTATCCATATATGCGAGATAAAGCTCCAATGGCGCGCCATGCCTACAATAAATGCTTTCCAAGTACATCTCACCAAACCGCCCCTTAGCACGAATGCAGACCCCCAATTGGCCTCGTTCTAGTACGATACATTCAATGTCGTCGTCATTAACTATTATCGCGGCCTTTCCCAATTCGTCCGTAAACACACTCATCCCCCCAGGTATCCTCCGCACACAACCGCCACTGGTATATGGCTCTTGAACTAATGCCAGACTAGCGCCCATTTAGCGCATAGCCTGCCCCAGCTCACACATTGCGGCATAAGACCGCTGACAGTTTATTTGTATCAGTCGTACATCCATTTTAGTGTCGAGCGTTCACCCGAGCTGCCATAGCAGCATATATCGGGCAGATCTGCAATAGCATCCTGTGATCAGTAGGAAGCCCCGTATGGGCACAATTTCTACACCAGGGCAGAGCCTGGCATTGCCAAGACTCATGTCCCTCCTGCGGTGGTCAAAACCCAAACATCTGAAGCAGTGTTGCACCTCATTCTGCAGCCTCACCATATAGTGAAACCAATGTATATATACGCGGCCGATATCTTTCAAGTAGTCCATAATCTTCTCACTGCCCTCAAGGACAACGTTTACGCTGCCAATTCCGTTCTTCCAAGGACCACCAACCAGGCGAACGCTCTTATTAAATTGCTCGACCGTTATCTTGTCCTTCAAGTTCTTAGAGTACAGCTCCGACATGAATTCGTCCGGCGGTATATTCCGGCAAACAGCACGAACCACAAGTCTGGGACCCAGTTTGTCATTCACCGTCACCTTTAGCCCAACTTCTTCTAACTTTTTATTAGCAATAATCTTCTGCACCATCTGAGTGCAACAACAACTGTATGGGTTTAACGTGCGCACCGTCCATAGACATATCACACGCCGTCCGTTGCCGGAGCAGTACCCTCTAATCTCACCATGCCCGAAGGCATAGCGCTCAAAAGAGAGCCCCTAGCAACGAGTTGGCAATTCAGTACCACCACTGTCTAGGTGATGATACCCCCCTTACTGAGGGGTATCTATCTAGGTACTTCTACAACCACTACGTGTACCTCCCGAAGGAGGACCTCACCACACACCAGGCCGGTGACCTTACATCCCGAATGGCTGAGAGTCTCAGTCTACCGGGGGCTTCCTGGTGCCCGTAGCACCAGATTAAGGCATCTCTGGTCAGTCCTTGATAACGCCAGATAATGCCTGCCACGCGCACTAAGTACCATGTTTCTGAGCTACGGCTTAGTTTCTCTCAGGACTCATGTAGTGTGTGTCAATTTTTAAAAGTCGATTCCGAACGACAGACATGAGGAGCTTTTTCATGCCAATCAGTTACTCTCAAAACTTTAGCCAGAAGACTGCTAAGAGGTAGTAGTAGCCAATACAAACATCAAATAATCTATCCATGACTATATCAGTCGCCGTGGTCTAGTGGTTAGTGTGTTGGCTTACTAAGACATGGGCCCTGGGTTCGACTCCAGGCTCTGACATCTTCAAAAAAAAAATATGAAAAAAATATTTCTTTCAGCGACTACCTCTCAGCAGTCTTCTGGCAAAAGCTCTGGGAGTAATAAATTGCCATGAAAAAGCTTCTCAAGTCTGTCGTTCGGAGTCGACATTAAACTGGCAGTCCCGGTACTCATGGATAGAAATGTACACACACAACATGAGTGCTGCGAGAAGTTAGGCCGTAATCCTGACACAGGGTTGTAAAGGCCAGTTATGTATGTATGTATGACTATATCAGCTATAACAGGAGATGACGGAGATTCTATTGGAAGACCCTTATGTTGTAAATATAGCATATATTTCCATTATACTGGAATAACGTCAAATGATGCACAGTAGAAAGAGATATCTTGGTAATTATCGAATATCAGATGGAGGATTGTCAGAAATAGCACCGGCCGACGAAACTGGAGGAGACACTACAGAAACCCTGGTTAAGTTGAGGGCTGTACAATAGATCCACAGGAATGAATCTCAAAAGCACCTTATGATAAGTTCGCTGTGAACATAGTGAAAAGAAAATCTTTACATACAATTCTGATATAGAGAATCAAAAATCACATTATTTCTTTCAGCAAGCGAATGAAAGTCTCACGTCACATTATAATATACATATTTCTTTCTAAAACTTTTTCTTATTCTCTTTTAAAATTTCATTGGTCGTCACCAGTGTGACCAGATTCTAAAATATTATTATGCTTAAAAAAAGCTAAAAAAAAAGAAAATTTAAGCTAAAAAAAATAAAGCTAAATTTTTCTATGATCCTTCTTCAAGAAAATATTAAGAAAGACTGCATTTATGGTCTGAATAGAACGTTATAACTTTTTTATTAAATAAATTCGACTTGTTTTAGGTATAAATTAAAAAATTTTTTATGTTTATACATATGTATGTACCTATAAAAATAAATCAAAAATTTATTTAATTTATAAAGACATTTTTTATTGTTATATATGTACATCTTTTTATTTTAAACACATGTAAATATATTGAAATATTTTGAAAATAATACTTCAATATATAGAAAAACCAAAACTTAACATCACTTTAAAAGTATTTAACATGGCATAATTATCTTACAAGATTCTCCTGTTTATTGTAATCTGTGCATGTAGTAACGAATTACTATTCCTAATTTATTGACAGTAAATTGTACTATTTCAATTTACGGTCAATAAAATATATCCTTCTGCACTTTTATTAAGTGATCTGCCGATCTGATGGAGGTATGGACCCCCACGAATAACGGTTCAAGCAATTCAGCTTCGTAAACTATATTTGCTTTTGTCTATAATGTGGAGAAGGTTTTAAGTGCTTACTAGACTTCCAATACGCTAACAGGTTACAAAATCTCGACTTCAACGTGCAGTTGCAATACTTGCACCTTAATTATAGGACAACATTCATCTTCTTCTGTGTCACTGCTGGTGTCCCAACTAGAACGCAATTTTTAAATTTTAAAGAAAACACAGATATTTAAAAAAAAAATTCTGAAACTATATTATATCGTAAAGTAGACACAATGAGGAATGGAACAAGATATCGAGTAGATGGCCGCCGCGGCTTTGCTGGCACACACGCGATCTTTTAATGAAAATTCAATGACCTTTTTGAATAAATGCTGCAGTATTTCATTAATGCAGAGTCCAATTTCCTCTTTTAAGGCTTGAGTCGTCGTCGGCTTATTCGCGTAAACCATCGACTTTAAAAAACCCCAAAGAAAAAAATCTAAAGGTGTTAAATCGCACGATCTAGGCGGCCAATTCTGGTCTCCAAAACGCGAAATAACCCGACCGGGAAATGACTGATGTAGCAATTGAATTGTTTCTCTGGCTGTATGAAATGTGGCGCCGCACAGTGTGACAACGCCGGCATTAAATACAAGGAGTCATTGTAGAGCTCTGACATTTTGCACAGATTATTCCTGAGACAACTCCAGTTAAAAAAATAAGAAAATCCGCCCACTTTTACGCCCACCTCCCATACAATCGAAATTTGTAAAATGCCGTATTGTCCGTAATACTTTAGGTATAACTTTAAATTTTAGTATACTTGAATGTTATATTGTTACAAACATTATCGGGAAAAAATTTTGAACTTTGGCCCACTTTTACCCCCACCACCCATACAACCTCAACATAAAAAGTGACATATTTTCTAAAATATTTTAGGTACAACCTTCAAATTTGATATTACTGTAATTTATATCATTTAAAATGTTTCATGAAAAAATTACAATAACACGCCCACTATTACGCCCACCTCCCATTGAAATGCAATAAAAAAGAAAAATTTTGTTTTTCATTCTATCAAAAATTTTTTAATATCATCATGGTATTCTATTTTTTTCAATTTCATTCTCATTCTAAATGAATTAATATAAAAAACTGTAAACAATTAAAAAAAAAATAAAAGTAAAAGCTATTGCATGCTAACATACGTATAGGGACAGAATGCGTATTTTTTGCAGTTTTTTGAATGTTTAAAGTACTTTTTCAAACTTTTGCTATTTGTTCTTTACTTTAAATGAAAGCTGAGACTTCAATCTTTCATTTGATATAAGTCTGCACCTAGGGTGAGGGGCTGCTCTATATTTCCTAGTCCATTTAAAATGTAAAATGTACAATTTTTACACCACAATTCTGTTCTTAAGAAATTTTTTTTCGTGTTTTTTTTTTAATTTATTTTTTCATTCACTTATTCTACAGCAACTAAATTAAATAAGAAAATAGTTTAAAGCTATATTTATTATGTATTTTTTTATTAATAAGCTTTTGAATATTACATATTGAACTAACATATTTCAAGCGCGTTGGAATACCTCAACTTTGACTTGCTGTAGACCAAAAAGTAATGAAGTTATGAGGCTGAAATTTCAGGGAATTGTTACTCATATACCTGTTAATGCGCCGTCTTGTTGAAACCATATACCCTCCACATTCATTTCTTCAATTATAGGCAAGAAAAAACTGGCTATCATTTCACGATTCCGAACACCATTGACTGTTTGCGCTTGACCTGCCTCATTTTCATAAAAAAAGGTCCAATGATTCCTCCAGCCCAAAAACCACACCACACAGTGACACGTTGAGGATGCGTTTGCTTCTCGTGAATCACTCGAGAATTTTCCTCACCCCAAATGCGACAATTCTGCCTACTGACGAAGCCATCAGTTCCTGAGTCAATTCGACTTTGTATGCATGAAGATGCAAATCTTTCGTAAAATTTCGCCGCATAATGGATTTGGAGACGGTGTCGAATTGAGGTGGATGAAGTTTGAGCGACATCATCACGTACAGCTGCGACATTTTCGGTCGATCGACCTGGTCCAAGGCGCGTTGTTGTCTTTACATCACTAACAGACCCAGTTTCGGCAAATTTATCCATTAATTTTTTTACAGTTGATTCTTTTGGAGAATTATTGTGACCCCAAATTGATCGCAATTTGCGAACTGTAGCAGCAAAACGTTCACCATTTTGGTAAAACAATTTCAAAATGAGAATGCGTTGTTCATTTGTATAGCGCTCCATTTTTACTAACCTCGTACCTTCTACTAGCAAACAATAACAATTGTTCAAATGTCAAACAATGACACTTCGAATCGCGCCAAATTTAAAAATTGCGTTCTAGTTGGGACACCCTTTAGTATCCACAAACATATGTCTATACATTAGTGCGAGCCACCTTACAAAGAAAATAATAGTTTCCCCATACCGTTTAATTTTTGCCGAACGTAGGGGTCGCTTTTTAGTTTTTTCATTATATTTTAGACACTTACAGTCCGATCTTAAAGTCTGATATATCCGTATAAACAGTCAGCTAAAAGTCCTTTTGTTGAACCGCCATTTGTAGTTGAAACCTTTTAGGTTTTGTGGTCCTTTTAGGTCTACTAAAAATAACACCACACATAACTTTTATTGTAATTTTCTATATATTTTTTTTATTATATTTTACATTATACTCGTATGTTGCGTTTGTTTATATTCAAATGTAGTGAAGTGATAGTGTTCTTTCTTATCACCCTTGTTTACTTACACAATTTATCCATGGCTGTTATTAAACTATGTTTTTTTGATATACTAATAAAAAGGGACTATATTTGATTCCTATCAAATATTCTATTCGTATAAAATATGCTTTTAAAATTGTAAATGAAAACACTAAATATGTATGTTTCTTTAAAGAAATATAAGTATACATATGTAAATTCATAACGCTGAAAATCACGGAAAATCCAGCAACAAGTTTTTTAAAATCTCGGAATTCGGGATATCCCGACCGTCATCCCTAATTTACATATTATCCATTTACACAATTACTTTCCCATATTACAGTAGTTTTATGAAAATTTAATGTTTGCAATTAAGTTGTTACAAAAATCACACAATTTGATGTAAGTTCACTATAAAAGAATAAAACAGACAACACAAATTCACTTATTAATTTTTTTTATTTATTTAATAGATATATGTATGTACATATGTATAAACTTCCATAAAAAAATAAATTAGCAGTATATACATATCTATAGTAGGTATAATATAATAATTGTGAACCTGATTAGCAATATATAGCCGAATTGTTCCCAATATACATGATAATGTTTAATGTAACAATATGAGATAAAAATTACTCGAATTCATTAATAACCAATCTTCTAAATTTCAACGCAGTATTCAAATAGTTGTATAGCATATCATAACTGAATCCAACGCCATTTAGTAAATTGATAACATCATTCGTGCCTAGAATGGATTCGCCAAAATATTTTATTCTTATAAATTTATAAAGAGGGCAGACACCAATGAAATGTAGAGTGTTTTCAGATGCATCTAAATTGCAGAGTGTACATAACCCAACTGATGAATTTCTGAAGGGACTAGAATCTAATTTAAGTAATCCACCACGTGCCCTAATTATCATGCTTGTAATACGAGACGAATAACGTGAAAATGGAAGCAGTGATAAGCCGTAATCTAATGTACAGTATAGGTCATGAAACTGCGAGGCTCTAGCATCTAATATAAATCTGTTCCTTTCAGTTTCAGTTACAAGCTGCACTATGTGTTTCCAATGGTGACATAGAGGACTATAGTTTTCTGGAGTCACATTAATTCTATTGCATATCTTAGACCATTCATCAGACCAATAAGTTTTATCAGAAATAATCTTTTTTACTATAATATGTGACAGTCTATGCGCTGGTAAAAGTAGAACTCTATTTATATATGCAGCTTTATAGTTTCCGAAAATAGGGTATTCAAACCGGTATCTAAATAAAGCATGTAGTTGGGAGTATTTTTAGGAAGCAGTAAAATTTTTTTAATAAAAAATTTGAAGAATTTCTCTACCTCATCGTATTTAAGAAAACCCCAAATCTGGGCAACATAGAATAATATAAATCTAGCAGCAGCATTAAAAATTTGTAGTTTTTTGATATTAGAGATCTTATGGTTGTTAATATATTTGGACCAAGTAGAATTTATTGCCATTTTTGCAGTAACTAATTTGTTTTTTAAGTGCTTCCGGAATGACAAATTGTATGTAATATCCAATCCCAAGTATTTATAACTGTTGACAATTTCTATGTTATCAGGACCGAAGTTCCAATTAAGGTTGTGCGATAATCTGACACCTCTACGAAAGACTAGAATTTTGGACTTATCAAGATTAACTTTTAGACTCCACATTTGGCAATAATTAAAGAGAGCATCAATCATATCCTGTAAATGAGTAGGAGAATCGGATAAAATTACCATGTCATCAGCGTACAAGAGTACTTTTATAAGAATTTGATCAACTCTAACACCTCCAGGAAGGAAGTAATTTAAATCATTTAAATAAAGAGCAAACAACATTGGACTTAATATACAGCCTTGTTTCACACCAATATCAACGTTGAACGATTCTGAGTATGTGTTGGAATAAAATATTTTACTTTCAGTGTTTTCATATGATCGTTGTAAGATACTTATAATTTTTGAAGATAAGCCCATACAGGATAATTTATAAAAAAGAGATCGTTGTAAGATACTTATAATTTTTGAAGATAAGCCCATACAGGATAATTTATAAAAAAGAGAGTTCCGCGGAATTAAGTCAAAGGCAGAAGAAAACTCAACAAAAAACGCATAGGTATTATTTCCATTCATTTTGTTTAAATGGACAATATTAACGAGATTGAAAATTTAATTTAATTTTTTCGAAAACCAGCCTGATATTCATTCAAAATGTTACTTCTCTCAATCCAATTTGTTAAACGATTTAAAATGATACTGTTGAATATTTTACAAAAAGTATCCATTAGGGAAACTCCACGATAGTTCGTAGGACAATTGGGATCTCCTTTTTTCAAAAGCGGAATCATAACTGACATTTTAAAACTTGTTGGTATTACTTCTTTAATAAATATTTTATTTAATATAGTTAGTAGTTCATACACAAAGCACGAAGGAGAATTTTTATAAAATTCGTAAGTAATACCATCAATACCTGGGGCCTTATTACTTTTTAGTGATCTCAACACCAAATTCAATTCATAGTACTCAATTGGAGAGTCCAAAAAAGGATCAATATTATAAGGCATTGACCAAAGTATCTCACTGGTGCGATCAGCAATTTGTAATTTTGAACGGAAATGAACTAAGAAGTCATCCACAGTTAAATTTCCATTTGTAGTGAGATTTCTTGATTTCATCTGATTTGCCAACTTCCACCATTCTTTGCTGCAACTTATGGAATTAAGCAGAATTAGGTTTTCTTCATAATACTCCAATTTTCTTGTGCTTATAATCTTGAAATACTTAGTCGTAGCACTAGTGTAGGCAATTTTATTATCAGAAGTATGGTTTTTTCTATACCTATTGAGTGCTTTTAGCATATGCATACGGAATCTTAAACACAGATTCACTTTCTGAAACATTAACAAATATCAGAACAACAAAAAACCATGCGAAAAAAAAAATTTTAAATATATAAACGCTATCTTATTTTTAATATATTATATTTTAAATTAAATTAATTAAAATTTACTTTTTAATTTTAATGTATGCCAGAAACAGAAAAATCTCAAAAAGCAAAATGCGTTAAAGAAAAAAACTAAAAAAAAATCTAAAAGCTAAATAAAATTGTTCGAGCTAAATTGAAAAAAATGAGTTAAATTCAGCTTTAAAAAGGCCAAAATGGTCACACTGGTCGTCACACATTGGAACTACTTTTAGAGTGAAGGAACAAAAGATAATTTCAGAGTACGTAGAACAGTGTACTCGATACCGTTTTTCTCTCTCCCTCTTCTTTCAGAGAGAAAAATTTCGTAATGTGACACCAGACAGACACTCGACGTTGTGAAATACACCCAGTTTACAAAATGGCTTTATAGAAATGTCTTTTATTCAATTCTCTTTTAAATCTGCTTCTTAAAATGAAGTGCATTCACAACTCGATTTTTAAACTGAAGTTTTCTTCTTATAAGTAGATTCGAGTTTTTTCTGCATAATCGGATTTTCTTCATCATTTTTGTTATAATTCTAAGCATTATTTGATTTGTTCATGTGCTAAACTGAAACTTATTTTACAAATAAAAATGTTTCTAGGTGGTAAGTGGTTCATATTGGACTGGTTTTAAGCCATATGGAATGACATCAATGTATCGTAACGTCCAAAATGTTGTCGTAAAGTTACATGGTCAATATAAATCATTTGAAGAACACCAGACTTCAAAATCTGAGTCAAAGGCAGTTTTATTAAATTGTCATTTTGATACGGTTCCGGGTAGTCCAGGAGCTAGCGACGATGCTGCAAATTGTGTTGTAATGTTGGAAATACTTCGTGTTCTCTCACGTAGTGAAAGACGTCTAAAACATTCGGTTGTGTTTTTGTTTAACGGAGCAGAAGAAACAGGCCTGCAAGCATCTCACGGATTCATAACAAAACATAAATGGGCATCTGAAATAAAAGGTAAATATTTGTTTTTTCGTTTTTATATATACTATATAAACTATTTTATTTGATCTATGATCAATTTGTTTATAATTTAAAAAGATATATTTTTATTCCTTTTTATATTTATTGTTCATATCGTCGTAAGAATTAAAAAACGCTGTAACTGACAAAACATTAAATGTTCACCAGAGCCAAAAAACCTGTATGAAAGTAGAACAAACACACTGGTATTTTTCAAAACGCAGACGGCGTAAGTGAATTTCTTTTCATCATAGAAATCTGGGACCGGGACCAATCGACGCGTATTATTTTTCCTGATAAAAATGATGCAAAAAACGTATTTTCGATTTTTGTCAATCACAGCGTTCTTTAACTCTTGCGGCGATATGTTTTTATATTTATATTAATTTAATTTTATTTACATCAATAATATACTTATGTTCTAGTTCTGTTGATATCAATCATATTAATGAATCATATCTTAATCAAAATTACTCCTTCAATCTGGTCATTTATTTGCAGTAGCAGAATTTCATAAAGGAATTCTACGAAAGTTTTAAAAATCATTATTGAATGTTAAAAAATGTCAACAACATAGACCAATACCCCGATTTACGTCGCTTCCAGGTTGCGTCTTTTTTAAGTTTCTGGAATTTCAATGTTGCGTCGTTTTTGTTTCAGTTTGCGTCGCATGGCTTCGAAGTTGCGTGGTTGATATGAAAATGTTTTTACAAAGCTAAAGCAAAAAAGGGGATTTCCCGTTTAGTAGAAAGCAAATTTGCAGGTATGCGTTGTTTACATGTTAAGAGTAGTTATTAGTTTCGAATTACATATATCAGTGGTCTTCACAATTGTTATATTTTTATTTTAATAAAATCTGTTATTCAAAAAATAATAAGAAAATATATTGATTTAAAAACCATTTTTCTAAGGTAAAATGTTTAAAACCTGCATTGACTAAACGAAAATCAAATACGTAAATAATTGAAAATGCTGCTTCAGTTTGCGTCGTTTCGGTTTAGTGTCAATTTTTCAGACCCAATTAGCGACGCAAACCGGGGTATTGGTGTAAATAAAGTCAGCAGGCAGAGACCTTAAATGACTTTGAAATTAGTTGTTGGTAGACTTTGTATTATATTCTTATTTTTCTCTTTTAAATTACAAAATGCAAAAATGAACTGCTTTAACGGTTACAAATAAATGATCATAAGAATAAATATTAATTTTAATTTAACTTAATCATCATTATTTTTATCATGATAATTATCATTATAATATTTTTGTATTATTTTCCTTGACCTTTTTATTAATTTTATTATTAGTTAAATTATTTGAGCTTAAGGTCGAATAAATATTTATTTTATTTATTTTACGATATTTCGCTACTTCCTTGCGTAGCATCATCAGGAATATATATTTGTATGTGGCAAAACAATAACAAAATTATAAAAAAAAAAAATACATAAAAAATTATGTCATACATATTTTCAAATAAAAACATAATGAACATTTAAAAAATTAATATAATAATTAACCAACAAACAACATTAATTATTCGACCTTAAGCTCAAATAATTTAACTAATAATAAAATTAATAAAATATCGTTCCTACTTGTTATTATTTTTATTAATGTTGTTTGTTGGTTAATTATTATATTAATTTTTTAAATGTTCATTATGTTTTTATTTGAAAATATGTATGACATAATTTTTTATGTATTTTTTTTTTATAATTTTGTTATTGTTTTGCCACATACAAATATATATTCCTGATGATGCTACGCAAGGAAGTAGCGAAATATCGTAAAATAAATAAAATAAATCAATATAACGGAACAAGTAACAAGTGGAAGCAAAAAATTGAAGCTCTGATAAAAATAATAAAAAATACATATAAAGTGATCGATAAAATAAGAAATACTGTTGTATCTTTGAGATAAACTGTGGAACTGTAAGTGGATAGTGAAGGTTTTGTTGAGCTGGTGCAAATTTGGACAATACTTAACAAATAAAATATTTGCCCAAAAATGACTGAGTGCAGTGCATGCAGATCAGTGATTAGAGGGGAGACTGGTATAAGATGCAATGGTGTCTGCGATAAGGTGTATCATTGCACAAAAAGGTGTTCAGGTTTAGACCAGTACTCTATCGGTGTATTGGAGACAAAAAACTTTGTTAGATTTATATGTGAAGACTGTATGCAATATATAAAAAATGTAGACATGGTACTCAGTGAAATTCAAGATGGTGTTCGTGTAAATAAACAAAATTTAAAAGAATATAAAATGGAATTTGAAACATCTATGAGGCAAAATGAAAGAGAAATAAAACAATTATTGGAAGCTATAGAAAAAAGGTACCTAGAAAGGCTTAAAATTCTGGATAATACTCAAAAAGCATGTGAAAAAAATCTAAATGAAATGAAAACACTATTTGGCAAAGTGAAAGATAATGAAAATAAAAGCAATGAAATATATAACAGCATAGAAGAAAACAATGTAAAAATGGTTAACGAAATAGGAAAGATTATAAAAGAAACTAACGTTAAACAGAATAAGTTATCATTTTCTGAAGCACTAAAGAATACAGCGGTGTTGCCAGAAGTGAAAAGTCAAGTACCTTTAATAATTAAACCAAAAGAAAAACAAAAGATTGAAAAAACGAAAGATGACTTAAACAAAAAAGTAGATCCAATTAATTTTAAAATAACGGATATTGAAAATAGAAAAAATGGAACTTTAATAATACAAAGTGTGAACACAAATGAAAGAGCGAAAATTAAATCTGCAATTGAAACTAAAATGAGTGGAGAATATGAAATTCGAGTTCCGGATGAAATTGCAATGCACATTGTTGTATCCGATATGACTTTTAAATATGAAGATAAGGAGATAATCGAAAAACTGAAAAAGCAGAATAATATACTCGAAAATAGCTCATTAGAACTAATAAAAATTTATGAAATCAAAAGGAATAACAGACTTGTATATAATGCAAAGATTAAAATTGATGGTGAATCGTACCCAAAAGTGCTATCGTTACAAAAACTAAATATCGGCTGGGAAAAATGCAGAGTGTTTGATGGTACTGAAATAGTCAAATGTTTTAAATGCAAGGGTTTTAACCATAAATCGACTGTATGTAAAAACAACGAAGTGTGTTTGAAATGTCATGGAAATCATGGAACAAAAGAATGTGCTAAAGAATATATTAATAAATGCATTAACTGTATAAGGACAAATAAAAAGCTGAATTTGGGTCTAGACGAGAATCATCCCACAACAAGTAAGGAGTGCCCAGTATACCTAAACAATTTAAAGTTAAAAAAGAGAAGAATGGGTCTATTAGATTAACAATCAAGAAATATACAAGGAATCTATACAAATATACAGGGATTAATTAACAACTTTAACCAGATTGAGGCAATAGCCAATATTGATAAGCCGGATTTCATTATACTGTCTGAAACTCATTTAACTGAAAAAATTGATGAATGTGAGATACAACTAAGTGGTTATCAACAGTACATAACATTGTCAGACTCTTCGAGAACAGGTGGCGTAATTATATATTTAAATGAAAAATGGCAAGCAAATTTGATATGTGAAAAGGTGCTCAGTTATAAATACTGGTTAAGTGCGTATAAAGTTAAATACAAACAAATGACAATGATAATAACAGCAGTGTATCGATCTCCTAGCAGTCAAGATGCAGAATTTTATGAAATGCTTCAGGAAACAATTGAAGAACTTTGTGAAAACAATATGGACATAATCATCGCGGGTGATTTTAACGTAGACTGGTTACATAATAGCGTTTATAAAGAAAAATTAGAAGAAATAATATATGATAACGGACTAAAGCAAATAGTTACTGACTACACTAGAATCACACGGAACTCAAAAACGATAATTGACTATATTATAACGAACAATGTGAATATGCAAGTAATGAACAGCGTGAAAAATAAGATATCCGATCACGAAATAATAGAGATTAAAATCGAAAATATTAACAAAAGTACAGAACACAATAATAAAAGACAAATCGAGTTTTTTAAATATAAAAAATTAAAATTTCAAAGAGATATAAGTACAGTATTAAAATTTGATGAAAGCCAAGAATTAAATGAAAATGTAAATATTTTTGATCAAGCAATAGAAAGCACTATCAAAAAATATACAATTAAGAGAACAATTAGTGAAAAAAATATTAAAAATATGTGGTTTACAAGAGATCTGCAAATACTTAAAAGAATCAAAATTCAAAAATACTATATAGCAAAAGCTGATAACACTATTGAAGCGTTGAATAATTACAAAAATGCCAGAAATATCTACAAGTCAAGATTAGAAAATGAAAAGAATGCATATATAAATAAAAAAATAACTAATACCAAGGACCAAAAGAAAATGTGGAACAACATTAAAGACTTACTGCTTAATAAATCGAGATCTGTGATTAAATCTGTGATATTTGATAATTGTGAATATAAGAATAGTTTTGATATTGCAAGCCAATTTAATAAATATTTTATAAACAGTATTAAAGAAATAAGAGAGAGCATAGAAGATGTGCAATACTTAAATCAAATATGTGCTACAAATAGTAGGTTTATTTTCCGAACAATAAATAATTTACAACTTAGGAATATATGTAAAAACATAAAAAAGAAACCAGATTTTAATAAACTAAATATTTCTATAATATTAGATAATTGGCATGTGATTAGTGGTGTGTTGTTAAAAATAATAAATACATCTCTTGAAACAGGAATTTTTCCAGATAAATGGAAAACATCAATGGTAACCCCAATCGAAAAAGTTGCAAAAGCAAATAATTGTGAGGAATTTCGCCCTATAAACACATTGCAATTATGTGAGAAAATATTGGAAAAAATCGTCAAAGAGCAATTGGAAGAATATCTTGAAGAAAATAATATTTTATCAAAATATCAATCAGGATTTCGGAAGAAATTTTCGTGCGAAACAGCTGTAAATTACGTTATAAACAGATGGAAGAATGTAAAAAGAGATAGAAAAATAATGGCACTTTTTCTGGACTTCAAAAGAGCGTTTGAAACCGTAGATAGGGAAATATTGATACAAAAATTGTACATGTATGGAATACAAAATAAAGAATTAGATTGGTTTAAATCATACTTAACAAATAGAAAGCAAATTACGAAAGTGAATAATATAACCTCTTACACAATGATTAATGAATATGGCGTCCCCCAAGGATCTATTTTAGGAGCTCTTTTATTTATAATGTACATTAACGATTTACCAAATATATTACAAAGATGTGAAATAGTGATGTATGCTGACGACACCCTTATATTTACTGAATCCGAAACAGATGATCAATGCCAAAGATACCTAAACTGTGATATGATTAACGTTAATAAATGGTTAAAAATGAATAAACTCAAACTTAATGAAAATAAAACTAAGATAATGGAAATAAACATGAACAATGAAACAGTTTTCAAAATTAATAACAAAATAATTGAAAAAGTCAGTAACATAAAATATTTAGGTTTTTTAATAGACAGTAAATTGAACTTTAAAGATCATGTTGATTATATATGCAAAAAAATTGGCAAAAAAATTGGGTTTTTTAAAAGAATAAGAAACAGAATATCAACCACAACTGCAATAAATGTATACAATACTATGATTAAACCACATTTTGAATTTGGTTCAACAATATTATACACATGCTGCACAAATACACAAATAGAGAGGTTACAGAAACTCCAAAATAAAGCTATGAGGTCAATAATTAAATGCAGCAGATATACCTCAATACAGCATATGCTTGACACATTGAAATGGCTAAATATCAGACAGAGGCTTCAACTTAATACACTGACATTCATATATAAGATGAAAATGGGTAATGCACCAGAATACTTAACAGAACAAATAAGATATGTCAACGAAAGTCAACCGTACAATCTCCGGAACGCTAGCGACTTCAGAATACATAGAGCTACAAATAATTCAATGATGAGATGCTTGTTCTATAAGGGCCTTCAATTATTTAATTTATTACATGTAGATATTAAAAATGAGAGAAATTTTAACATATTTAAAAAAGGATGTGTAATTTTTGTAAAGAATAATGTTTATCAGAGCAATTAAAATGTTAAAAATTTTGAATATTTTTATTAACTTTGTAAAAGAAAGTATTTGAAATACTACTAAATAAATATAAATAAATAAAAAAAAAAAAAAAAAAAAATATTTATTCGACCTTAAGCTCAAATAATTTAACTAATAATATCATTATAATAGCTAAGATAATTAAGATATTCCTACTATGTAGGCTTAATGTAAATTAATCTTATAGGCTAAAATGTAATATTAATTTAAAACTAATCCTTAAAACTAAAAATATTAAAATTAAAAGTTTAAGTGGTATGTTAGCTACCCCCAACTTTAGGCCTATTTAGCCAAACGTAAACGTAAACCCGTAAATGTAGTCGTGTCAGCTGATCGTTTTTGCTATCTTGTTTTTGTATACAAGTGGTTACTTGAGCGTAGAGTAATGCAAACGTATCGTAGCAACCTATTGAAAATAGAATTTTACGTTACTTTACATGACATTTGCTAAGCAGTGTTAGGCTGTTTGTAATTGGAACAATATAGGGGTAATTTTACTCTTTATTTTTTTGGTACTTAAATTTTTGGGTACATACATATATATTAAATAAATATAGTGTTTCAACATATATATAACATATACGTAAAATATATATAAAATACATAATATATATATGGGCAATTTCAATAATTTTCAACATTTGTTGAAACTGAGTTCAGATGCTTATGCCCGTATTCATAAAAACTATTTTAGGTTTATTGAAGGTTTATTTGACAAGAATTGCATCGAAATTTGTCAAATAAGTTCTCAATAAACCTAAAATAGTTTTTATGAATATGGGCATTATTATTTCTCCAGTTTTTCGAATTGACCAAAACGTTCAAAAGGGAATTGTAGGCCACACTATAAAACTGGGGAATTCAAAACTTCAGACCATCAGTTCTTTATTTTTAAAAGTTATGGGCTCTCAAATATCGAAAAAGTCAAAAAAAGGCTTGAAATTTACAAGAGTTTTTTCATATTTCATCACTTTTCTACTTTTAGTTTTAAACTTCCGGTGCCCACTGATATAAAATAAAGTCACTAGACTTTGTAGATATTTACACTATAAAAGTTATGCCAATACTACTATTTGGGATAAAGTTGTACAGCGGTTCATTTTTTAAACCAAAATTTTCCGATATTTTAATTTTCGCAGTTTTTTCTATAGCATTTTTGCGCCGTTCAAGAAAATTGCATTTCGTCAACAGTATCTAATAGATGGTGTAATTTGCTAAAATTTGCGCCATATCACGTCGATGGCAGGCTGCTAGTTGCTGAGAACGATCACCTCAAACTTTTAAAGAATTGGCGTAAATTTGTCAACAATTACAGTTTTTCGCGCCTGACATTTGCAATCATATTTAAAACTGGTTTATGCATTGCGTGATCTAAACTTCTTAATAAATGGCACCTCAACGTCAAGAAGGCGTTAAAATATTTTGAAACGCAAAAATTTTATAAAGAAAATAAAACTTTTGCGAAATTTCATGATTTTGTTTCGCGTTTTTTTAGTTAATCAGTGGTTTAAAATCAATGTAAAGTATTGGAAATGAAGTGCGGCGGTGAACTAAAGATCATATATAAATATGGTTGAATTCGGTCCATATTAGCGGGTACAGCGGCATTTTTCTTCAAACACATTTTGCTTTGTGACATCTGCAGTTATGTATAGATTCCGCCGCGATTGACACCAAATGAAAGGTTTTTTTAAGCTTGATAATAAAACCTAATAGGCATTAAAAAATTTTCATGATTTTCAATTTTACAGATCAAAAAAAAATCCTAACCTCAAAAATAATTCTTATATAATTTTTTTTATTTTTTAAATTTGCAAGTTAAAACATTGTGTTTCTGTAAATTAGTTATGCGTTATATAAACACATATTATAACAATCGGTGAAATATTCATATTTTTGCGAAAATTCGCGTTTTTTAATGTTAAGGAATTTTAATTATAATTGATATTTTTATGTATTTTATCAGTGCATTGACGAATTTGGACTGCACTGATGAATTTGAAATGAGTTTCATGCATCCATACAACACTTATTAAAATAAACCAATAAATTTAACTTTAAATTTTTTTAAAGAAATTTTAACTTAAAACCACCATAGCTTTCGCACCGTTTGCAATAAATGATTAACGCGAACTGTTTTGGTATGCTAAAATATCACCCTTCACGTGACCAAAGCGTCATTCGTGTCATCCAAAAAATTTTTTTTTCATCGAAAATTTTTGAAATTGCCCATATACCATAAAACATTGTAGTAATATATGTATGTAAGTGGAAAACCAGAATTATAATTTAATTGCATATAAAAGTTATTCTATTATTCTGGTTTTTCGACTTTTTTAATTAAATATTAATAACTATCCAAGCCAAGGATACTTTTTAATACGATTATCTTTATTTTTTATCGATATTTCGCTACTTCTTTGTGTAGCTTCGGCAAAAAAATTTATTTTATTTATATTTGCCGAATTTACAAAACCCTTGTATTCATTGTATCCGTTGTTTGATTGTACGGCACTACAACAGTTGTACGCTTGTTGTTGGTAATTTGCATATAAACATTTGATACAAGTCATACACTTTTTTTCATATGTTGTATTAGTTTCTGTGTTATTGTGAATGAAAAATATTGACAAAAATATAAACACAAAAATATTAGTTTTATTGTCAGCAGCAAATTAAATTAAATAAAATAAAAAAATATAAAAATGGAAGAAAAATAGATTTTGCTTGTAAAAACCAACTTTTTAATACAGTTTTTCTTCTTCTTATTTGTGTTTTAACGTTTAATACACAAAATACTTTCATATTCATACAATAGATGTTCACAAGCAAATTTTGTATTCAATACATGAAACTACGATACAAAACTTTGTGAATTAGGTAGTTAAGTTCATAATACTCGTACATTACATACATGTATATATTGTACATACACATTTATATATTTATATATAAAAATAAAAGAATTTTTATTTAAGATACCTTATGCTTCAAATATTATTAAAATTTAAATATAAAAGTTTAAACCATTACCATTTAAATAATTTTCGTACTTTTTTCGCGTAATGTGCACATATTTTCGTACTTTTTCAAACAATAACAAAAAGTAACAAACTGAATTGCCATCTCAATGTTTATGTATGACCAAAACAGCTGACACGATTTTACGTTTGTATAAGTGCAACGTTTACGTTACGTTTACGCAAAATTTACGAATTCTACGTTTGGTTAAATAGGCCTTTTGAGATTCAGACGTCAACGTCTGTATGGTTTTCATAAATATAACTATGAGAGTGAAAGAAAAAACAAAAAATAAATTCCCCTTTTTGACTTTACAATTCTTTAATAGTGATGTGTTAAACTAACCTAAGTAAAGTAAATATATTATTTCAAATACAAAGTAAACTTAACTATGGAGAAGTTTTGATTTCTCCTGACAGTTTTCTAATATAATACAAAATTATTTCAAATTTGCATGATATGTTAGGTAAAGATTTACTTAAATGAAGAATTACAAACTAAACTTCATCTGTTACAAATATAAAATTAGTGTGATTATAGAGAGCTCTTGAAAAAATTAAATCCTATTAGGTTGAGACGGCTGCTTGAAAATTAAAATTCAGTCAGTTGCAACAAGAAATTTAACATTGTCCTTATGAACTTTTCTATCATAAATCCTAAGAGTAGTTCCTAAATCTTCCTGAACTATTTTCTCAACAAAATCCTTGTTAAATTTGTTTTCTAATCGTTTATTAACTCTAACATAAACCTTATCGCCGGCGCATACAGGGTTAGAATAGCATGTTTTCTTGGATCATGGTATAATCATCATAAGGTAATCCCAGTTTGAAATAGCATAGAACCCTGTAGTTTTGCAACTCTGCTGCTCTTAGAATTGTCAAATAAAAGCAACACTGTAGTTGGCCGTTGTACACAAATAAATATATTATTGTAAACAAACTCTTCCTCTTCTTTTTTTTATTTTGTAGACAATTTTTTTAAAAGTTGAAAATTTTACTTTTGTGCTGTAAAAAAATAGTTTATAAACAATATAATATGAATATTCGCCCGTTGTAAAATATAATTATCCCGAGGTACTTCATGGCGCATCAACAGTAGCCCGGAATGAATAGATAAATTTTATTGTAAAAATTTATATTTTATTAAATATGCAACTTGAATTAAGAAAAATCATTTGTATTGAGTATATGTGTGTGTATGTCGGAAAATATAAATAAATGAATAAAAATATAAAAGTTTTGCAATTTACATATTGAAAACAAAAATAAAAAACTAAATTTGGTATTGATAATTTGGTATTGCATTTCATCATTTTAATTTCTAATTTCTAATTTGTTGTCAAAGAAAAAAATTTAATTTCAAATTTGCTTAATGTCAAAATAAATAACAAAGAAGAAGAATAAGATTTTGACAATTCCAAGTAAGCAGCTGTAATTGTTTTGGTAAAGCGGGACTACCTTATGATGATTATACCTACGGTGACCATATTTTTTAAACCAAAATACAGAACAAGGAAATATTTGACCAATAACAACCATAAAATCCAAACAAGCAACCTACATAGGCATGTATTTATTGTATTTATTATTTAAATGCAAAATTAAAAAAAAAACAAAATAAATTAAATTAACCCTGCTGTTAGGTTTGGACCAATTTGGTCAATTTTTGTTTTTGCCTTGACTAAGAAATGGTGCAACATACCAACATAAAACGTTTGCTATTGGGGTATTTTTATATTTTATTACTCCTGGAAAACTTTCAACCAAAAATAATAAAATGGAAGTTAGAAAAATAAAAAATTACGAATCTTGGGTTTAAGACCATTTTGGTCCGTTATTGTTTTTTTGATTAAATCTTCAAATGAGCAAATGATCTTCCGTTGCAATTTACATATAAATTTGTTGCACATGGAGCATTTGCTATCGCACTAATTTTGCAACAGCTGCAGATTTCACGGTTTCTAGTTGTTGTAACTTTGGTAAACCGTTTGTAGATACTGTACAATCAGAAGCTAATGTTCTTAATTCGGTAAAAAGTTCAGCTGAAAATTTATTTGTAGGGAGCTTAGATCTTTCTGTCATGTAGTCTTGAGTTAATGATAAAGCTAACTGCCGCAAAAATTCTGCCCTCTTACGATTTTTGTCAAGTGGAGCTCAGGAACCATCAATTTCAGAAAACAATATGTCAATCATATTGGAAAACACAATATTTGGCCATCGATTTGTTTTTCGTTTTATGCTGTAGTATCCAATCATTTGATCGACGGTATCAACACCTCTTGAGAAGGAAATTATCAAAGTTTTACATCTCATATTCCTGCTGTCTAATCGTCGATTTTCCATTGTTTTAGCAAAGCAAACAAATCAGATACTGAAAATGATATGTAAATTTACAAAGGGGAATCCCAGAAGTAAAGGTAAGTTACCTTCAAAGACAAACTGGGTGCAGCACATATATATTTCGACATTATAACAGGCAACTATTACAGAAAAAGAATATTATGGACCAAAATGGTCCTATACCTAAAATTCTTAAGTTTTTCTTGACCTAACTTAACCAAGCTTAACCAAAAACTCAAAAATAACTAAAGTTTCGTAAGATCATTAAATAAGTACATACATATCTTGCATACATACTACGTACATATGTACATAATTTTTAAAATATTTCTTTAAACTCTATGCAATCATATTATAGTTTAATTTAGTGACCAAAATGGCTTCGATGGTTTTCATTTGAGTTTCTTCATTGGTCCATATATTTCTGTCGGAGCACTTAAAACAGGTAAACACAAACTGAACTTGACAACCGTCAATATATTTTTAAAATTTATGTTTCTTTCTCTAAAATGTACATACATACATATATGAAATGTATTGCTTATGAGAAGAAGAATGTCTCTGCTTAAGGGTTAAGACCCAAAGGTGTTAATCAAAACTACAAATACTACTCTGAGGCATGAAAATACAGAACAGTTTTACGTTTTTCCCTAATGAATAATTTATACAGAACACGGGTTTCAAATACAGAACTGTTCTGTATAATACAGAACGGATGGTCACCGTAATTATACCAGGTCTTGGATTAATTAAAAAAAAAAATTTAAGTCTCGTCAATTTTTTTTGTACCGGGTTAGAGTATATAAAATTCTACATCATATGTTTTTAAAATAAATGTCAAAAGTGCTCTGGTGTTTTTGTAGTGAAACTTCAAATTCAAACTTTATAAAAAATTTTGTGTAAAAAAGGCTAAAAAAAGTGAAAATTCTCCCGTAGAAAATTTTATTTATTTTTAGAAGTATTACAAAAGTTAACAATTTTTCAATGGAATCATCAAGCTCAGGTTATTTCGCAAATACTTCGTTAGCACTTGTGTAACAAATTGTGTGTGGAAGTGTTTTAGATTTAGTTATTTATATTGGAAATGCAAAAAAAAATGAGCATTTTTATATTTTAAATAGATATATGGTTATTATTCGTCCACATTCGTTTCATAATTTTTAGTTTATATTAAAGAGGGCATAAATCTCTATTATACTGCAAAATTTTACGCTGCCTTTTTGTGCCTTTTAGAAGCTATGCATTGTTTAATGCAAGTGTTGCAGCAGTCAAATAGCTAAAAATCACATTGATCTCGCAACTGCTGCTGTTGTTGTGTGTTGTGTTTTTCATGTTACTTTTTTCTTACTGATCGAAAGACCTGTACATGTAGACAATTTAAGATTTGGCCTTTCCATTCTTCATGGCTGGATTCGATTTTTTGAATGTTTTTGCACGTCTTATGCACACAATACAGGACGACTTCTTGTTGAAACGTATCCTTGATACAATATGTCTCCCACTTTGCACAAGTATTTTATTCACGGACCCGAAATTGTGTCAAATGCCATTTTATCTATTGGCCAGTTATCAGAAGAAGCGCAAGAAGCTCGAAATAAAGATTTTAGAAAAATATAGGGAGTTTCATTCATGAAAGTGCAGTCGCGAAAAATCAAACCAAGACATTTTTGATATGTTTTTGATAACCTGTGACCCAATTATTTCAAGCATGCAAAAATTACCTACAAAGATTTAATTGTACCTGCAGCGCCGAACAAGAACTATTTCAGTGATGTTGAAGTTGCTGATGATGATGATAATGATGATAACGATAATGATTATTATAATTATGATGATGGTAATGATGATGATAATGATGATGGTGATGATGATGTTGATGATTAACTTTAAGATGTATAAAATGTAATGTTTAAGTTCTCATACTGTACTCCTTGCGCTATATACCTACACTGATATTTGGCATTATTCAATAAAATTATACTCAAATATACTAAGAAAGCATTTTGTTTTACTTATTTAAATGGCATTAACTGAAAAATAAAGAAAAATTATCCCAACATAGCTTCCCTGATTTGATCCAAGAAAACATGCTATTCTAACCCACTGTGCGGCGTTTTATTTTCTATCAGTATCCCTATTATGATACAGTTGTTTTCGGTTAATTGAACCCCGCTTTATTGAGTTTCCCGCTTAATTGTACTAAAAATCATGAAACGAAATCATTCCGTATAACCTCCTATGCAAAAGTACCCGTTTAATTGAGTTCCGCTTAATTGTGCCTCCCGTTTAATTGATTCATAAAATGAGACCGCGTTGCGAAAAACACAAACAAATGTTTCAGTTAATTGATTTCGTCTTCTTAATTTTTTTCTCCACAAACGTAAAACCATTTATGTTGCGCCAAAAAAATTTTTGTCATGCTTCTGTTCACCATGTAAAAGAGACGGTATAGAAAAACGAATCATCGAAAGCCTTAACAAATCTAAAATTGGAATGTTGATGACTGATTTTTTTAAATCATATTTAGTTTTACTCATGTATGTATAATGTTTTTTTTATAACATTTAATGTACACTGGCATGCACATATGTAATGTAATTCAGGAATAATCTGAATAATATCTATTGGTTTCATTCTAGCCGTAGTACGGATAGTTCTATTGTATTTTGATGTGACAAGTAATACAAGGTCTATCGGATCCAATGAGGTGTACTCCAGATTGAGTACTATGAAAACGTTCCACTTGCCCGTTCGATGAGCTATGTAGTTGTTCTTAACAAGCGTTTTTATTGTCTCCGAATTAAGGGACTTCTCATTATCACACACCACTATTTTAGTATTCCCAAAAAAATTTAATATCTCGAGAAGAGCCGGTTTTATATCAACGATAGCTCTTGAGGTTATAGGCTTAACCACAACCAACTTTGACGATTTATACAAACATGTTAAGATAAATTGCTTATTTGTGTTGTTAATATCCACGTGAAGAATTTCCCTCAAAGAGGTCGGTATTAGTGTCTTTGATATTTTATGCTTACAGGGATGTCTAGAGAACTTGGCTTCTTGACATGTTTTGCACGAAGAAATTAAATGTTTTAATTGCTTTCTCACATTGGGAAAATAATAATCTGAAAGAATCTGCTGAATATTCTCCCTTAGGGAACGGTGCGCTCTATTATGCTCATTGTGAATTTTTTCCAACTGGTCATTAGGATTAAACACATCAGTAAAAAATTTTTCAGTATGACAGAACTTAACTGAGGGATAGTTAGTAGCCAAACAATTTTGAATTTGCGCTAAGTCACAATAAATTGCATTTAACACTCGGGGATTTATAGCAGTATGAATAGAACCAAATATATTTTCGACTGTTTTATACGAAACATTATGACGTACACGGTCCTTAAAGATTACTTTCATTTCCTTTTTTATATGGTCACCTGGGGTAAGTATGATTTGATTCCGAAAACAATTTACAGGGTTCTATACACTTACAATAACTTCAGTTGAAGAAAGTTCGCTTGCACAGGCTTGCATAAATGTAGATGATTTCGAGTCTGTGACCAAATTTAAAAATTGCTTTGACAACGCGTCTGTAACGACATTATTCTTGTCTGGCTTGTAGGAAAATATTGGCGAATATTCCTCTATAAAGGCTTTCCATCGTTTAATTTTTGAATTGGGGTTCCTTTCAGATATAGAAAAAATTAGAGGCTGATGGTCTGGGAAAATTTTGAGGTGTTTTACTCCATAAAAATAATGCCTAAGGGTCTTCAATGCCCAGACAATGGCTAAAGGCTCTCGCTCATTGGTGGCGTACTTTTCCTCTGTGGGTGACAATGTTCTTGAAATCATCGGATGCGTCTGTTGTCAAATCAAATGACTTCTAAAAACCTGGTTATAAGAGAAGAAAATCTTCAGAGACTAGAAGAAGCAAAGACTATATAATATAAAGATGTTCCACTCAGTACATTTTGGTTTAACACAAATTTTGTACAGCTTAATGATGCGTGGGAAAAGTGGCAAGGGAAGGGAAAAAAATTTACTCTTTTTCTCATTTTTTGCAAAGATAAATTTTTTGTAGATAACAAAGCACTTTTATTATGCTCTCTTGAAAGCTAAAGTATTTGATATTATTGTTGTTGTTATTCTTACTGTTTGTGTTATTTTTTTTATATAAAAGCTGTGGTTTACTTTCGTAATTTTTTAAAAAGAGAGATTGTTCTTTCTATTCATGTGAGATTGAAAAATAGAAAGAAACAAGATGACTTCGTAGGTGAGTGTAGGGAAAATCACATTTGTTTTGTTTTTGTGAAAACGAAAATAAATTGATTCGCACCGAATTTATGATGCTCATTGTATTAAATTTATATGCCAAATTTTTAAAATCTTAGAAATCTTTTTTCTCTTGTAGTAGAAAATTAGTTTTACAAGTAATGTTAAAAATGAATAATATTTTACATTTTACTTAAGTATTTGTATTCTGCAAAAGACAAAAGAAGTTCTTACTAAAATAAAAAATTCAAATTAACTTAGTTTTTAATAAAACTTTATTATTTAAAGTGTTATTAAGTTAATAGTGTAAAGTGATAATAATTTCTTATTAATAAAAAAATGGTAAGAAAATTATTTTAATTACATGTGCACATTAAATGTTTCGTATACATATATGTATGTATATACTGTTAGTACTTTAGGATTCAAATTCATCGGTCTCACGAAAAGCTGGCAACAAATGCGGTCTGCCGCATTGCCGCAGATCTAAAAGAAGTTCTCCTAACGTAAAGCTATTTCGTTTTCCAAATATGGACTCACCGTTGAACTGTGGTCTGAAATTTCATTTCGTTGGCCAAAAGTCCAAATGTTTACACTCACGAAATATATTTTTGTTTTTGAAATCTAGTAGTCAACACTCCAAAACAACCAAAAATTAATTTTGTTGTTATAATATGCAATTCACCGTTATTCGGTGAGTCATGGAAGTTGAATTTGTTTGCTTCATTTGTAAACAGAATTGCGTTCGGTGTTTTATAGTGCTTACTTCAATTGTTTGTTAAAGCTGAAAACAAGCGTGTTAAATAAATATTTAAATGGAAAACGAAGTTGATGGTGAGTTTATTAATTTTGTAAAATATAATACTTAAAGGGATGGATGGGATACTTCGGACAAGGCAAAGTCTCTGATTGGGGTCAACCTGGCGGCCTCCAGAACGATCCTTGTTCCCGTTGTATTCAAGTCGACATACAGCCTCCACGTGGCCCTCCTGGATAACATTTTAGCACCCGCTAGCTTGTTAACTAATGTATGCGGCGATTGTCCAATCCCCTGTACTTTAAATTTGGGTTGTGCGTAGGGCAAATATTAACATACCCCTCCGAAATGTATATATACATGCGAAAAATTAAAATGAAGAATCAGACTTTAGAAGTTTGTGTGGACCATCCGATTTGTTTTTTGAAATATGCAAGATACAAATAAAAGTATATGAAAAAATATTCACAGAAGACAAAAGCATACCAAATACATATTAAGAAAACTATTGTCGAACAATGCACTAAAAATACAACATATTCCATTTGGTATGAGGAGAATGACGTATGCTATAAACATAGATTAGAGATGCTGAATCTTCTTGTACTAACATTACTTCGTAAGCATTCTTCATGGCAGACTCAAAACTATAAATCATCGAGTGCTGAGAGAGTCAGAATTTTAACTCATTAAAAATTAATTTAACCCTAGAAAGATAACGTTATTTTTTTGTATGTTAAAGATAACGATACGTCTTAAAGACGTATGATTTCTAGCATCCTTTTAAGGACATAAAAAATTAAAGATTTATATAAGTATTATTGAGATCATTTATTTAATAAGTTTTCTTTTTAATTAACTCAAAAATTTAGTAACTAAATATAATAACACAAAGAAATAACAACAAATTCAATGAATATTAAAAACTAGCATAAAAAATAACCTTTTCCAAAGGACTCATAAACAATTAAAAAAAAACGAAAACTTAAATTTTTCTTAAATTTGTTAAGATACTTATACATAGTGTAAGATATTTCTAATACATAAACCTTATTTTAGTACGTTTATATGCAAGAGTTGCAGACTTTGTTTTTTGTGTTCTCCACATACAGGTGTTTGGCATTTATCACAAAACATTTTTGAAATTCTACCAATTTTTGAAGGACAAACACGCAGTATCTTTTTGTTTTAGAAATGGTTGCGCTTCAGAAGTATTAAAATCTTTTTCGGTATTGTTACCAACTACATTTTGGATATTGTCACGCAAAGACTTCGCCAAAGTGGGAGTTTCAACCCATATTTGCATCCAAGGAGTTGTCAAAGAAGAGGAAAGTTTTTTCATGTATTTCTTGCGACTTAAAGGCTTCTGATCAATGGAAATTATATTGTTAGCACAAATCACATATGAGTTTATAAATGCCATGTTCAGCATTCCTTATTGCCATAGGCCATCTGCAGGTTTTCCTTGAACATGTTTTATCATCTATAGAACCTTTTTCATTATATGAAAACAGCAAATATACCATTTTCGATGGCTTTGGCTTTGATGATAGCAATGTTAAAGGACCATCGTAACAAAACATGGTAGTTCCTAGTCGTCGTGTTCGTGAACTTTTTATTTCCTCTGGGATTTCACTTTCAGATGAATTTGAGTCACTTAAAACACCCTGCAACAATTCAGCAATTTGCTCATCGTCCAAACCTCTCTTACTCGCCATTATATTAACAAATTTTTAAAATTAATAATATATAATAACTAAAAATTTTGAGAAAAATAAGAAC
Organism: Metopia argyrocephala; assembly: GCA_963576795.1. Lineage (NCBI taxonomy): Eukaryota > Metazoa > Arthropoda > Insecta > Diptera > Sarcophagidae > Metopia > Metopia argyrocephala. Next base: position 89,148,575 of record OY756209.1, on the reverse strand, counting down.
ACAAAAAACCTAAGACATTACACAAAAGATAACCATACGTCTAGGAGACGTATGATTTGTCAATTCTCAGAAATCAAATCAACTTACCTCACAGAAACAATCCCCACTAGCAAGCTCCTTATAACGACTGAATACTGAGCATAACAACTCTCTCTCATAACAAATAACAAAAAGAGAAACAAAAATTAAAAAGGTATACGTCTGATGGACGTACGTTATCTATGTAGGGTTAAATAACCTGTCCAAATGTAAAAACATTTTATCTTTATTTCTTTGTAAAAATTTCTATATTATAATAAATGCTTGTTAAAATTTTTATGTTATTTATAAGAAATAAGCATTTCGGTGCGAGTCGATTAATTTTTATTTTGTACACCAATAAAACACATATTCTTTACCCTACATAAATATCAACTTCTATTAAATTCATTTTCTTGTTTACTACAAATATTATGTGGTTTAAAAAGTATTAAAAAGAAACAAACAACAAAATGAACTTATGAGTAGACTACACATATATGCATACAAACATATCGCACACCCAGTTCAAAAGTGGCACAACTCAAAAATTAAAACTACACGTATTAATACATAAACTCGAAAAATACAAATTTCGAGTTGTGTCACTTACGAACTGGGTGTGCGATATGCATGTGTACGTCTGCTTGTTATAGCTTATTCTCTTTTTCGCAAAATTCGTCTCCCTTTTTATCTTTCAAAGAGACTATAAATGATTTTCTCTTTTATATGGGATTTTTGATGAATCCCATGCAGATTTTTGCAATGGAAACACAATGTACGGCAGTGTGCTATCTTTATAACTATATAGTCTTTGCTAGAAGTCTTTTTAACTTTTCAAAAGCAGCCAAAGCTTCTTCGTCAAATAAAATTTTTATAGATTTTGACTGTCGTATCGGCTTGGCAATGGAAGCGTAAACAAAACCTTCCATACTAACCCGTAAGGCCCAAAAATGATGTCAGACCTCTAAGGGTAGAAGGTTTTTTTTTTCATAGTGTATTATAGATTCAATTATACTTGGGCATGTTTTTATACCTTCTGTTGATACTATAAACCCTAAATATTCTACAGAAATCTTAAAAAATTTAGATTTGTCCAAAGAAATTCGCATGTTTGCATTAAATAACAACCTCAAAATTTTTTCAGTTATATAAACTTGTTTCCGCTCCGAGTCGGAAAATATAATGATATCATCTATATAGACGTGGCACGTTTTCCCTATTTCCTCCCGTAATATGTCATCTATGGCTTGTTGGAAAATGCTTGGAGCGTTTTATAACCCAAATGGTAGGCGGCCGAATTCATACACGCCATTATTGGCGCTAAAGGCTGTCTTTTCTCTATGACGCTCAAACCATCTTATTTGGTGAAAGCTGCTTTTTAGATCTAGGGTTGAGAAAAAGTTTGCCCTACTAAAAATTGACAGAATAATGGATATATATATATCTTTTATTCTGGTTGTTGCGGTTCGTTTGGATTTGCTAAGACGTCTGCCTTTTTACCAATTACATTATAAAATTCTTCTTCAATATTTTTTGGAATGGCTTAAAGTGTTATTTTATTAAGGGAGTTTGAATTTAAATACTTCAGTTGCTCATGTCCTCCTTCAAAAGTCAAAATATTTCTACCGGCATCGATAACGCAATTAATTTTCTTCAAAAAATCAAAACCCAAAATTCCGCCGAACACTGGTAGGATTTTCAGTAGAAAAAATTCTTCTGTTTTTCTAAACAAATTTACGAGTGTCAATTTTACTAGGAAGACTTTTTACACATTTCAAATTTGGGTGATCTCTTATATAACTTGTAGTTGATCCTGTATCAATTAATATTTTTATATTTTCTCCTCCTATTGATTTTTTGATGTAGGAGAGAAATGAGCTTCTCCTAAAAAATTAATTTCATCTTCAAAAAATGTGTTTTAAGTAAGTAGTTTCATCTTCTTTTAATGCGAAATCATTAGTTATATCGAATGGTGTGGAATTTCGATCAGTTTGTCCAAATTATGGTGCCCTGTCTCAATGTGGACAATTCTTGCTCCAAAGCATAAATTGATGTCTAATCAGAATACGAGAAATCCAATCTAGCGAAAATAGCATAAAAATTTAGTATAGTATTGCACGTGCTCAAAACATAATCAGCGTTTTCAACAATTTTATTTCTAAGTATGGCAACTACCTTTTAATACTTGGAACTTCTTGTATACCGCTCGAATAATTTGTGAGCTGTGACAGCAGCTTGACACCAGGAAACATATTTTGAGCTGTCGCTGCCAAATTCAGGAACAGATTTAACGATTTCAAGTGATTCATCACAGGAAACACCGTCCACAATTTTAATTGCAGTGTTCAAGGGCTCTAATTTTTCTATTCTGTTCATCGATTTTAACCTGAAACTCTGTTCGTGTCTGTTCTGTTGCCTGCCTAACAGCCTCACTCAAAAGCGCCTGCAAAGTGCGCGCATTCATAATTGTCCGTTTAATATTTCTATCACTAATACTAAGGTTCTGAAATAAATTTAAAGCCTCGTTGATTTCCTTAAAAGTTTTCTTCACAGAAATTCACTCATAAAATTTATAAAAAAAATTATCAATTTTCAATTTAAAATTTGAGAAGCATTAGTTAATTAAAAATTATTAGTTATATGAACTATTATATTACTGGTTATCATATTATTATTAAAATATGAAATTAATTTAAATAATTAACATAAACTAAATTAAGAAGTATTCTTGAATTATGTGTGCAAATCAATTGTAATTTCAAAAATATATAACAGTATTACAATAAAGTGATCAAATTAAAATTGATACACATTTATCAAATTAAAACAAAAATTCTTAGAAGAAAAAAACAAATGAAAAATTTACAATACTAAAAATACTTATCCTACCGCCTTTACTAAGAATTTGATGGTGGTCTTCAAATATATTTATTGGTTGTGATTCCTTATTCAAATCTCTTTCACGCCTTGGTATCCTCGTGTTTTTTACCAGCTTAACAAATTTAATTTAGTTTGTCCATCTTGATGATAACGATATGTGTTGAGGGTGGATTGGTTGGTTCTGGAGTCAAGTTACGAATTTCATGGTGTCGGGTGGCTACAAAATGATCTGAACTTTTGTTCTTCTCGGAGTATCGATATACACTTTTGCTTTTATTTTAGTATTGAAAAATACTTTTTTTTATGTTAAGATGATTTACAATTTTTTGTTTCTAATAGAATTGACAAAGTGATGTTGCGCTAACACTGTGGTTTGTTCACTTGCTTTTTTTAGAATAAAAAGTGCTGTTGTGAGCGCAAATGAATGATGCCGAAGTTAATATGATACATACAAAAATTCGTCTCACAACAACATGTTCGATTCTTACATGAACATCCCGCCCCCTCTTGCTGTAATGCAATAGACCAAAGATGAGCCTATGGGCGCATTCACAAAAAATTTCAAATATATAATGTTATCAAGATATATATGTATAAAGGCTTATATATAAGTACATATCGTCGTGCGGGAGTTTAAGTGCTCTATGTATAAAAAATGCATTTTGAGAAAATCGATCTTGAAGTTTTAACATAATTTTTCTAAAAAACTATACGATAGGATTCTGAGATTCTTCTTTCGGCGACTACCTCTCAGCAGTCTTCTGGCAAAAGTTCTGAGAATAATTAATTACCATGAACAAGCTTCTCAAGTCTGTCGTTCGGAGTCGACATTAAACTGTAGGTCCCGGTACTCATGGATAAAAATTTACACACACAACATGAGTGCTACGAGAAGCTAGGCCGTGATCCTGACAGAGGGTTGTAAAGTATTGTTACGAATTGTCCTTTATAATTCGTTTTATTATTCAAGGGTTCGAAATTTGTAAACTAAAACACCGTTACTTTTCGTTTTTAAAGCTTTATTTACACTCTATAACGTTTAAAATACAACTAACTACTAACCTTAATATGTAGCCCTATTTATAGTTCTAATGTTTAATTCTAGTAATTTCGATGTTTTTATGTATTAGTTTTTACATAATTATACAACAACAATTTCATTTTCAATTATTAATTTCATATAATTTTCATATACATTTTAAACCAACATGTATTTGTGTTTGTGAGTTTCTATATACATTTTCCCCTACATGTATATTTGTTTTTGTAATGATTTATAATTTTATAAACATATTTGAGAATGTTCCTAATATATTTGTTTTTGTAATAATAACAGCAAAATCTACTTTAAAACATTGTAATGACGATTTTGCTTTATAAAATTATTTCTTCGTAACAGTGTGTATGTATATTCGTTTTGAAAAGATTATTCTGACGAAATGTTTTTTATTTCTGGACGGGATATTTTCTAAAGGTAATAAAATTACTGTTTGCTCTATACCAGTGGTCTTCACAAAGGCCGCATTTAGACTATGTTACTTGTAACATGTTACTGTAACATGTTTCACGTATTTGTAGGCGAAGGGAGTAGAAAAGGCAGAGACGTTACAAAAGTAACACGATTTCTGTTTTTTATGTTACTTTCTGCCGTTTCTCTTTTGACGTTTTCGTTTTTCTACTATTTTTCTTTATTTTTTTTCGTATCTACAACAGGAATGATCTCTTAATTAATCAAAAAATTAAATTGAAATATTTAAAAAAAAAATTAATGAACAGAAAAATACATTTATATATAGAAAAAAGAAGAAAAGAATTGAAAATTTTTATTTATTTATTTATTATTAGTATTAGCAATACTTTATAAAACTGAATAATAAAATATATCACAAATTACGAAAATATATTATACATTAACGAAATATATTATAAATTAACAAAATAAAAAAAAAAAAAATAAAATAAAAAAATTATAACATATTTTGTTAATTTATAATTTTAAATTTTTATCAAATTTATTCATTTATATTACTAGACTGTGATATATATGTACACAAAAATATGCCATTATAATGACAATCAAAACATTCAAGAAGAAGAATAAAGAACGAAACCAAAGCAAAAAATAAAAAAAGAGACAAGTTTGAAGTAACATAGCATAAATGCTTCAAGTTTTTGAAAGTTACTTTAAAACAAAATAAGAAAAGAGTCATGTTACAAGTAACATAGTCTAAATGCTGCCAAAGAGAGTCACACAAAAATACACTGACAGATTAGATTGGTTTCTTCATTTGTGTTGTTTTTAACAACTTGAATGAAATTAGTGAAAATTTTCGTTTTAAATACCTTTAATTTTAAAATTTAAACTAATTTATTAAAATTATTCATAAAATAAATTGTTTGTAAATGCTATAAACAAATTGAAATGTAGTTAAAAGAAATATAAACATTAATAAGTTTATGTTGCTTATTATCATAACTTCTCAGTGTCTGACAAACAAATTTAGCTCTCTTGAAAACTAATAAAACATAAACATACGCAATTTTTGTCTCACACACATGTTTTTGTAATAAATGTGGTTGTCGTTTAGCATGATGAAAACAAAGCGAATGGATTTCTTTTTATGAAAGATTTTTAACATTGCAATTGTTTTATAATTAATGAAGTTTTTCATAGGAAAATAAAACAAAAACTGGTTTCCTGGAATTCTAAAAGTGATATCTGTTAATAAAGTACAATACATTTAATTTTAAACTAATATAATAAGAATTAACGATACAGGTAGTTTTGGTATATTTCAAGAAGCTGTTTGCCAGAATTTTTGTGGAATTAAGCAACCCTGGTTGTAATATTCACGAAGAGAGTAAGAAAAACTAAAAAAATATCCGAACAATTTATTTACCTGAGTAATACTGGTGAAGACCAGTGCTCTATACGCCATCTTAAATAAATTTCGTTACAAATACATACACGTAGAGCAAAATGGCATTAACAAAGAAATAAAACACAATTAAAATTTTTGTAAAAAGAAATAATATGTATATTCATTTGATAAAAGCAAAAAATTAAAACTATTCAAATGTTAATACGAAATATATTAAAATTATTATAACATAATTAAGAAAAGTATTAAATTAAGATTAAATTATCTGGCTCAAATAATAAGTTTTGTCAATTTCAGATATAAAATTGAATAACAATTTTGTTGTAGATCGGAAATTTTTTCGTTTTGAACTTTTTCTTTCTTTTTAACTATACCTTTATTCAACGTTGCCGTTAATTGGTTTCGGCAACCTTTTTTAATATTTTTGTTAATTGAAAATGGGTCTGCAAGATTGCATTTCAATAATTTGAAGTTTTATTTTATATGTTTCAAAAATTTGTAAATAATTAACGAGAGGATTTCCAAAGGTTTCAGATATTTGTCCAAGGCACTGTGAACGCAATCGATCTCTTGGATTTGTAAATGTCTAGGCTCAAAAAATTTTTGGATAATACTTTTGATATGTAAGTGATCAGACAAAAATTTTAAAATTGTTGTGGACATCATTTAATTTTTATTTTGGGCAACGCACTAATCACTCCACATAACTATATTTTCAATAGTTGGATGTTCTGTCACCAGAGTATTTAGTATATTATATATACAACTACTTATTTCGTTAAATCCACGACCATTATTAAATTCGTCCCAAACGCAACAATAAGTAAATTTTTCCTTATTGGGAAAAATAACTGTAGCGGTCATATGTGCCCATAATTATGAAAGTGGTCTAAGTCATATATTTCATGTTTCGAGATATTTAATGATTTACATTTGAATAAATTAAAAAATGTTTTTACATTATATGACATTTTAATTTATAATTTTATTAGTCTTAATTAATGGAAATTTATTACCAATACGAAATTTTGTGTGAATTTCATACGATAATATTGTTTTTAGAGTTTGAATTGACTTAGACCATTTTCAAAATTAACTGAATGTCCTATAAATGAATCAAAGCAATAAAGAACTTTGAGTTTTATTTAAAACAATAATTTGACTGAACATTTATTAATTATTTTTCAACAATAATTTATTTAAGATTCTTAAAATGTTCCTGAAAAACTGGAAGGATGTACGGTAGTAAACTCAAAATATCTTTATGTTTTATGCTCAGGGTTGTATAAGTAATTTGCTTTTTTATTTTAATTCCTATCAACCCAAAATTACGGTCATTCGGTAGAAAGGAATGAGCCGATACCAAAAATTTGTGGTCTAATTTTTGACTTAGACCACTTTCATAATTAACACTAAATGAATTCCAAATAATATTGAAATTAGAAACACTATCTAATGGTTCATTTTTGACAATTTCGTAAAAATTACATTGAATAAATTTAGTTTAAAATAATGTGGTATGAAATAACTGATAAACTAATTTTTTTAAAATTTTGACCTAGACCACTTTCATAATTATGGGCACATATATAAACATTAATTTTTCGCTTATAATACAATGAAGATGCAAAACATTTAGGAAGGTTAAAAGTGCTTTTGTAGTCGCCGTGGTCTAGTGGTTAGTGTGTTGGCTTACTAAGACATGGGCCCTGGGTTCGACTCCAGGCTCTGACATCTTCAAAAAAAGAAATATGAAAAAAATATTTCTTTTGACGACTACCTCTCAGCAGTCTTCTGGCAAAAGCTCTGAGAGTAACTAATTGCCATGAACAAGCTTCTCAAGTCTTTCGTTCGGAGTCGACATTAAACTGTAGGTCCCGGTACTCTGGATAAAAATAACACGCACAACATGAGTGCTGCGAGAAGCTAGGCCGTAATCCTGACACAGGGTTGTAAAGGCCAGTTATGTATGTGTAAGTTAACGATGCTGGCTAAATACTCAGAATAGTGAGCCTGAATATGTAAATACCACTATTAGTACCCAGCATAAATCGCTATCAGATACTTACTCACTGTAAAGGCCAGTTATGTATGTATGTATGTAAAAGTGCTTTGCAAATCAAAACATACAACAACTGTAAAAGAGTCTTGATTCTGGCGATCTACATCACGTTTCACTTTAACACCATTTCTATGAATATTACGTTCTTCAATTTCATTCTCCGTTGGGTCATTTTTTTGCTAAAAGTTGTACGCAACGGTAGCAATGGTCTTTTCTAGGTATTGCAAAGGAAAAATTGAAATTGTGGTTGAACTGATCTCTATAAAACCTTTCTGAAACGGGTTTGAAAGATTGCTGCTCCAAGTAAAGTGCATACATTTTTCTGATTGATAAGTCTGCACTTAAATATTGTCTGCTGGTTGATGTACGACAATAATTAGAGTCAATCGTTGGGAAACTTCTAATATGTTGTCTCACTTCTTCCACTCTTTGATCATCGATAAAATTCGATCTGCTTTTGCCCTTTCGCAAAGGCATTGGAAATTCAGAAGATTTGTCAGTCATGTCTTGAAAACAATAGTAGATCCTTTTTACTGATATGCTAAGAGTTTTTTTCGCGATGGCTGGAAGTTGGTATCAGAATTTTCTGTCAAAGCTTCAGAAGCTGTTTCAGCAGTTGATTTTTTCTTCGCCATTATTATAAAAAATTTTTATTTATTTATTTATTTATTTATTTATTTATTTATTTGTTTCGGTATTTCATATACAACAAGATCAAAATCTTATAATTACAGTATATGACTTTACAATGATATAATCTACACTTAAAGCCAAATGTTATAAAAAGGGAAGAGTTATAATACTAATAATACCAGTAATAATAATAGTAATAATAATAATAAAAGAAAAAAAAAATCGAGGAAAAAAATAATAATAATAGTAAAAAATAAAGAAATAGAATAGTACACCTGTATGTATGTAAATTTATTTAACAACAAAGAAAATGATAAAAAATGTAAAGAAGTTTTTATACTAAAACATTGAAAATAATTTATTTTTGAATTGCATTGCGTTGCTTATCAACTGTACACTATGAGGTAGAGAGTTCCAATAACGTTCCGAACTTATTAAAAACTGCCAATCAGAGTTTAAGGAAAGATGACGGGTATAAATTAACATCAGTCCTCTCCCAGAATTAGCAAAACGGAGTCTTCTATAAATGTAATCGGATTCCTTTGAATATATTATTTTATGTAACAAAATGAGCGTTCGTATTTTAAGCAAATTATCAAACGTTACATTAAACAAGGACTTTGAATAAGCTGAAGTACTATCATATCTTTTAATTCCATAGACGTATCGCAAGACAGCATTGTATGCCACATTAAGTCGATTTTTACTAACCACATCACAAGCAGCAAATATCTCACAGCCATATAATAACTTCGGCATAATGTAAGTTTTGGCTAGCAGTTCCCGTATTGTAATTGGAGTTAAATGTTGGGTTGGGTACAAAGATCTTAGCATAGCAAACGTACTTCCTGTAGCTGCATTAATATGAGTATTCCATTTAAGCTCCTTGTTAAAAATTATGCCAAGGTTCCTGGCTGATTCCACAATTTCAATTGATTGAGGACCTAGCTTGATTGAAACTCCAGCTGGTATCCATTGCCGTCTTTTTGAAATTATTATGCATTTTGATTTTTTGGGGTTTAGGCGTAGCCCATTTGATAATGCCCATTCATACATAGTCTTGAGGTCATCATTCAGTTCACCTATGCATACGTTAATAGAATTAATGTTACAGTTAATGTACATCTGCACATCATCCGCATAAATCTGAAGTTTACTATGCTTAATTTGGCTAGGAAGTTCATTTATGTATAAGCTAAACAGCAGAGGTCCTAAAATTGATCCCTGTGGAACTCCAGATTTGATGATGTTGACTTTCCAACAGTTACTGACTGACTACGGTTGACTAAATATGATGACAATAATTTACAAACTGTGCTGGAAAAGTTAAATTTTTCTGTCAGTTTGCTACACAATACATTGTGGTTTACACAATCAAATGCTTTCGTATGATCAAGAAGCACTAAAAAAGTTACATGACCAATATCAAGACTACGCCAAATATTATCAGATACGTCGATTAGAGCAGCAACAAAACTGTGTTTGCTTCTAAAGCCAGATTGATATTCAGTGATCATTTAGGGAAAGATATTCGCTCATTTGTTTGTGTATGATTTTTTCAAATGCTTTAGAAAGAAAAGAAAGAATTGATATTGGTCGATATTCAGTTATAGATTTTGGGACTGGAATAATTTTAGCATGCTTCCAACAGTTAGGAAAAATACTCGTTGTTATGATAGTGTTAAATATATGTGTGATGATTAATAATAATTTTGGTAAACGAAGTTTCAAAAACTTAGGATGCATTTCATCGTAACCTACAACATTTGATTTTATGGATAAGCAACTCAGGAGGAAGCACGCTGGCAAAATGGAATTGGACATCAGATGATTCAGTAGTATTTGAGACTACATATTGATTTGAAATTACTGAAACGTTTGGAAAGCATGTAAATTCATTATTCAATTTATTAACATCAATGTTAGTCACATTATTAGCTTTGTAACCTATACCAATTCCTTTTATTGTTTGCCATTTCCTTTTTGAATCAGTAACAGTTCTGAAACGATCAGCATAATACGCAGATTTAGCATCTCTAATCATTTTATTAACGTTTCGCCGGGCAGTGCGATAGTCATCATAAAGCTCATTTGTTCTGTATCTCTTCCAACGTAAATAAAGTTCGTCTCTGTTTCTGATAAGGGTTTGTATTGTAGTGTTAAACCAGCGATTATTCTGCTTATTTCCGCGAGCAAGACGCATAGGTACTACATTATTAAAAATGCTCTTAATGTTTCTATTCAAAAAATTTAGCTGTTCATCAGCAGAGGGCATGAAGTATATGCTGTTCCAATAAATACTATTAAAGAAATAGTCTAGACTGCGGAGATTTAGATGGCGAAAATCGCGGTAACTTATTAAAGATTGACTTGAAGTAGTCTTAAAGTCATAACACATAAAAATTAAGTCATGCTTAGAGAAACATGACGCACGAATTGGTTAAAAAACAAGATATTAGACTCATTACTCACAATAAAAATGTCCAGGGGGTCAATTCTTGTTCTGTGAAACGGTGAAATGAAAAGTTTTTTCACTGTTACACAGCGTTTTTGATTCTTGTTTTGTGCAAAACTTAAAAGATACATATCATTTTTTCATGTAACAACAAGTGGAATGAAACAAAATATTTTCACAGTTTCACAAAAGTGCTGATCCGTGTTTTATGTAAGTGTGAAATAACCTGTCAAAATTGTTTCATATGTGTAACAAGTTTGCACAGAAAATGTTTAAGTGAAAAAATAACCTAAAGGTTTAAAACCATGAAAAAACTAACAAAATGAAAGCGTGCTAGCAAAAATAAAAAAGAATATTTAATAAAATCGAATAAAATAACTGCACCCGTCATATTTTTATTTTAATATAATATTTAATACTCGTATATTTATTTCAAAAACCAATACAAGTATGGCGTCACATTGGTGTTTTGTTTGTACTAGAACACAGAGCCAAATAAATACAGTTGACGGCGGTAGCGGCGAAACCGGCAGCACAAAAAATCAATCGGCGATAGTTGCAATTATTTTTAATATTAATATTGTATCCAGCAAAAATCTGATTAAATTTTTTAACAGAAAAAACAGTACAAAACATATCTTATCAATTTATATATATGATAACAATTAGATGAACAGATATACAAATGCTTTGCGGTTGTTAAAATAAACATATGTATATGTACATAGATACACACTTCATATTGAATAAGATTTACATACCTACAACTAAAAATTTTTTCCAAAAAAAAATTGGTTTCAAAACGAAATAAGTATGTACATACATATGTAGAGGGTGTCCGCCAGTTCATATAATAATAAATTCGTCACTTCTCTACTTCACGATTGCCTAATATGAACTGTCAAGACTAATCTTTACCAAAATGGCGGCAAAACAAAGTCGTATACCTTCCCGGCGGACGCTCTGTTGTATATGTTTATGCAACACAAAGTCATTTAAATTTTTCTTGTATGCACATCTTTCTTCTAATATATAAAATTCTCATGTCGCGGTGTTTGTTGCCAAACTCCTCCGAAATGGCTCGGCCGATTCACATAAAATTTTGTATGCATATCGGGTAGGTCTGAGAATCGGTCAACATCTATTTTGCATACCCCTAAATGTGAAGGTGACCCGTCCCAAGGGAAAATTTATGCCTCACCTAAATAACGTACCGACTTCGATGAAATTTTTAACTAGATAGATCTGCGTACCGTAGGGCATATATGGCTTACGTTTTTTTTAAGTACACAGAGGGAGCGGTTCAAGTCCTATTTCTCCCTATCGTCAACTAACAAACTGATTTTGAATAAATTTTGTTGGTATCTTAACACAACTTTAGATTAACAAATGTAAATTTTCACATCCATTTTTCATACCCCTAATTTTTAAGGTACCCCCCCCCCCCCCCAAGGGGAAATTTATGCCTCACCTAAATAACATACCAAAGTCGATTAAATTTTAAACTAGATATGTGTATCTGCGTGCCGTAGAACATATGTGGTATACGTTTTTTTTTTAAAAAGTACTCAGAGGAGATATTTCTCCCTATCCCCAACTATCAAACTGGAGTATCGAAAATGGCGGATATTCATTTATTAATATTATTAGTAACGCAGATATTGATTGCCCATATCGATGTTGACTTTTGCAGTTCGGTGAAGAGTATCAAAAGTATTTGAAGTAAAAATATGTTTCCTAGAGTAAATTTATATGGCAAAACAACGTTTGCCGGGTTAACTAGTATATTTATACATTTAGGTAATTTGTAAATACTTTGAGTACCACGAGCGAATAACAACAATTATCACAACTTTTCTAGGAACAAGTTCTTAGTGTGCCACTATACTTTTGGGTACATAAAAATCTTCCCTTAATTTATCATCATTTCATGTACGCTAATAAATTAGTGCAGGCAAAAAAGTCCACATTACAAGTTGGTGTTGATTTAATTTATTTTTCGATTTGAAAGTGATATACATAAACGCATGTATTTGCGAATGTGTAAAACTGAAAGTGGTATCAATGATATACATATTTGTTTGTTATATTATTATCATTTTATTAATATCTAAAAACAGAATCATTAAAATTCGAAGCAGTTAAAAAAAATATATGGCGGGTAAGCCGCTTTCTTCAATCGGTTGGCTTCGTACTCTTGCTTTGACATTTTGACATAAAATTTCAATAATATACAAGCTAAAGTTTCACGACTACGGTTGGAATGAAACAATTTTTTCATAACATGCACCAGAATCGCAAATAGTGTAATTGTGATATAATAATGCGAAAAGTGCTCATGAAAACGAAAATGATATAAAACTTTTCGTTTCACTGTTTCATAGAACCAGAATTGACCCCCAGGAGTGTACTATTTGTAGAGGTAAAATGAGTTGGCGTAACAGTATTTACCACATATAGGCCCATTGATCCAAGTGAATCAACCAAATTAGTTCCTTCTAGTATGTTCTCATTAAAATCACTTGCAATAACTACATCATTGTAATGAACTGTAAGATTTTCCAACTCAGTTAATAACAGACCACACGGAATAGTGCTACTAGGCCTGTAAATACAACCAATCAGTAATTTTCCTTCGTTAGTAGCAACCTCAATAAATATTGATTCTATGTTGTCTTCTTTCTTTGATGAGCATATAAATTTACTATGAATATCCTTTTTTATATATATAGCAACACCACCGGCATGTGATAATCTATCACATCTGAATATTCTATAACCATTTAATGTTACCATACCATCAGTTATAAATTCACTGAACCAAGTTTCAGTTATACAGATAACATCAATATTAGAATCTTCAAATAGATATCTAAACTCATCAATTTTTCTTAATAGGCTTTGTGAATTAATATGACAAATGTTTAATCCAGAACGTTGTTTCGTAAAGATACCGAGTATGCTTCTAAGACTGTTGTTGGAACTTAACCCATTGTTACTACCCATTGACATAAAATATAAAAACATGATATGAGGCAACGCAATTTAATATCGTGTATAGAAACATATTAAAGACAAAAAATTGTTCTAATAAACTAAGTAATACAAGTGGATATTTTAAAAAGCTTCTTTACAGCACACAGGTTTTTTTTTTTTTTTTTTTTTTTTTTTTTTTTTTGGTGAGAGGGGAAATGCATTTACGCACTTAGGTGGTTTTTGCCACCCGTCGTGCCGGACTCCACGCAGTTATTGCGTGCCTACCGGCTAAAACCCCTCTCTATATCACCAGGCTCCATCCTGGAACCGTCAATTTATGACATTACTTCAGGATGGAGCCTTATATGCCGGTCCAGTTGGACCCTACGGCTCTGTCGACCTTGCCAGGTCTCTCTCCTTCCGACGAAGAATCCCCCTCGCAAAAAAGGCGATCCTACTCCATGCAGCAAGGTTTCCTAACATGACACAGCACACAGGTTTAGAAATAATAATAGTAATAGTAATAAAATAATAGGAACAATAATAAAAAATATAATTGGTTTGAATATCGTTCTTACTACAAGAAAATTATACTCTATGATAAATTTAATTATTATCACCTGGCCGAAAAAACTTGTTGAGATAATCAATTTCATCTATACGTTGAGGAATATCAGTAGCCAATACCTTTATATATACCAAACCATGGAGAGTAAAAGCAGATGATAATATGCTTTTCTTACGCAATTTAATAGCTGTTTGCAAAATTCTGAAGTTATTCGGAGTGAGATTTTCGTTAACATAGATTTTGCTAGCATAGTTGTTTGTAGTTTGATAGCCAATATGTTGCAAGCACAGCTGTGATCCTGCATCTGGGGATGTATTTTCCTTATTATTTTTATTTTGTAGACGATAAATTGACCTATATGTAGGGGTGGAAATACTAATAGCACTGCAAATATCGTTGAAGATTTTACTCAAATCCTCTTTTTCTTTAACGGGAATACCATTGATTCGCAGATCACAAGATACGGCAGAATTTTCCTGCCTTTGAATCTGCGATTTTAATAATTTAATTTCAGTCTTTAGTTTTGGTATTTCAGTACAGGCCGTTTCAAATTCCGAAACTCTCTCATTTACAGAATGTACCTCACTCATAATATCAATAATACGTTTATCCAATTCGTTTAATAGTCTATTTTCAACAGTGTTAATTTTTAGTTCAATTTCATGAATTTTATTATTCAGCAGGGAAAGAAATCTTTCTTCAAGTTCAGTAAGAGTAGATTCAATTTTAGCCATAATCAACTCAGAATGTTTGTCGAAACGTTTGTCTAACAGCTCTAAAAGACGAGTGGGGGAAAGACACATACGCGAGCAAGAGTTATCATTCATCTCCTCATTGCTTCCTGAAATTTTGCTATTTTGTTGACGTCTACCACCCATTCTCATTGATATTATTGATTCTATATATATAACAAAAGAAATTTCACAAAAGCATGTGCTATTATTTTACCCAATTTTGTAAATTTTGAATTTTACGGTCAAAGAGTTTATGATCCACAGATTATGAAAATAAAAAGCTCACTAAAGTTCTTTAATTTTATATTGTTCTTGTAATTATTGTTTATGCTCTGTATGTGTTCGTTGTTTTTGTTATTTTGATGTAAACAATATTTTGGATGACTAATAGGGATTTTCTGTTTCAATTCTTTTTTTTTTTTTTCTTTACTATATTTTTAGTATGTATTTTGTTGGTTTTGATATTTAACTGTTCAAGAGGGATTTTGTATTTGTTGGATATGTTTTGTTTTTGTGTCTATAATTTTGTTTATTTTATTTTTAAACTGGTGTTCGTTGTTTTTGTTATTTTGATGTAAACAACATTTTGGATGATGTTTTTGTGTTTTTACTTTAGTAAGTATTTTGTTGGTTTTAAAATTTAACTTTTCAAGAGGGATTTTGTATTTGTTGAATATGTATTGTTTTTTTTTTGTGTCTATAATTTTGTTTATTATATATTACCTTTTGTAATTTTGTTTTAGTATTTTGATTATTAAATATGCCTTTTCTTTTTTCTTATTTGAAAATAGTTTTTGGTGATTTTTAGTGATTTTTTAAATTTTTGGCGGTAAAAATAAACTTCAATTTTATTTCGTTTATTTATTTGATTTACTTTCTATTTTAATATGCTAACCGCACTCGTGAGAAAACACGTCCGCTCTTTACGAGTTTCAATTTTACATACATACATACATAACTGGCCTTTACAACCCTGTGTCAGGATTACGGCCTAGCTTCTCGCAGCACTCATGCTGTGTGTGTTAATTTTTATCCATGAGTACCGGGACCTACAGTTTAAAGTCGACTCCGAACGACAGATTTGAGAAGCTTTTTCATGGCAATCAAGTACTCCCAGAGCATTTGCCAGAAGACTGCTGAGAGGTAGTCGCCGAAAGAAATAATTTTTTCATATTTCTTTTTTCAAGATGTCAGAGCTGAGATTTGAACCCAGCACCTTCGTCTTAGTAAGCCAACACACTAACCACTAGACCACGGCGACTACAGATAATATACAATTTTACTATTTTTTAAAATAATAAATAATTTTGCAGAGACAACATAAATATAATATTTTGGAACTGTAGTAAAGGCACCCTTACACGACATGTTTTTTACACGTGTTTTTAAGTTTTAAAATACATAAGTTTTTCTTTGTGTATGTCAAAATTAGTCAATTTACATAAGGTTTATAATTTTTAGTCACAAACGTATATGTACAATTTCATATGTAAATAAATAAAATAAAATTTTAGACACAAAATCTTAAAAAAAAACTATTTTACACATAATTCATTGCCGACTAATGTTTGTGCAGGCATAGAAATTTAATATCATATGTGTGTACATACGAAATTAGAGCAAGCTCTAATTGAAAATTTTGTCATAAGACTTTCCTTGTGTTTTTTACACAAGCAATGTTTTAGAAGTCACACACGACATGTAACTCTTTACTCATGTAAAAGTTGACAATAACAGTGTAAAAAACATGTCGTGTAAGGGTGCCTTAACTAGAATTTTTATTTTAGTATGTAAATTCACATCAAAAATTCATCATAAAATGTAAAACTTTTGTTGCAATAGTTATTATTATCACCAGTTTTCATTTCTTAACTGTAAAACAAAGTACTTAAGAGAAAAATTTTTAATACTTTTTTACGTTACTCTATCCCTCTCTTCATGATAAAGAGAGAGTATACTTTATAACAGTCTTCTGTTTAGATAAAAAAACTCTTATAAATATTAACTACACGTAGAGCAAAATGACAATCAAAAATCAATTTCAACGTTTTACATTGAAAAATAGCAGAAAAAAATTCTGGTTGGAACGATATA
Organism: Metopia argyrocephala; assembly: GCA_963576795.1. NCBI lineage: Eukaryota > Metazoa > Arthropoda > Insecta > Diptera > Sarcophagidae > Metopia > Metopia argyrocephala. The sequence goes on along the minus strand of OY756209.1, from coordinate 89,131,270 downwards.
GAACAAAACAGACACTATTTATCTCAGAAACTGGATGAGATAGCCGAAAACGGATTTCAGATTTGAAAAATTTTGGGTCGAAAACCTAGAGTAGCATCATTAACTCGAGATGTATAAAATGGCGGATAGAGCACTTAAACTCCCGCAAGACGATATGTCAAAATACACATAGTAGAAGACATTTCGTATTATTGTACATATAAGAGATACATTTCGACAAAAAAGTAAAATGAGGCAAAATTTGAGAAAAGATATGCAATATATGTATAGATATACTTATATAAGACAATATTTATTAGATATACATATAAGTCTATGCATACATATAAGTCTAAATGAGGAAAAAGTTAAAGGTTACTACAATAATAATGTTATAAAAAAGAAACTGAATACAAAGGATATATATCTATATATATATATATACATATATATTCAAATATTCAAATCAGGAATCAAGAAAATATATATAAAGATAATACTCATTAGAGATATGTATACATATAAAAGTCAAATTGAGTAAAAACTTAAAAGTAATTACATATCATAATGATAGTACAAAAAATAAAGATAATCAAATAGAAAGAAATACATATATATATGGGCAATTTCAAAAATTTTCGACATTTTGATATTTTTTATTTCGAATTTTTTTTTTTTGGATGACACGAATGACGCTTTGGTCACGTGAAGGGTGATATTTTAGCATACCAAAACAGTTCGCGTTAATCATTTATTGCAAACGGCGCGAAAGTTATGGAGGTTTTAATTTAAAATTTCTTAAAAAAAATTTAAAGTTAAATTTATTGGTTTATTTTAATAAATGTTATATGGATGCATGAAACTCATTTCAAATTCATCAGTGCAGTCCAAATTCATCAATGCACTGATAAAATACATAAAAATATCAATTATAATTAAAATTCCTTAACATTAAAAAACGCGAATTTTCGCAAAAATATGAATATTTCACCGATTGTTATAATATGTGTTTATATAACGCATAACTAATTTACAGAAACACAATGTTTTAACTTGCAAATTTAAAAAATAAAAATAATTATATAAGAATTATTTTTGAGGTTAGGATTTTTTTTTTGATCTGTAAAATTTAAAATCATGAAAATTTTTTAATGCCTATTCGGTTTTATTATCAAGCTTAAAAACCTTTCATTTGGGGTCAATCGCGGCGGAATCTATACATAAATGCAGATGTCACAAAGCAAAATGTGTTCGAAGAAAAATGCCGCTGTACCCGCTAAATATGGACCGAAGTCAACCGTATTTATATATGATCTTTAGTTCACCGCCGCACTTCATTTCCAATACTTTACATTGATTTTAAACCACTGATTAATTAAAAAAAACGCGAAACAAAATCATGAAATTTCGCAAAAGTTTTATTTTCTTTATAAAATTTTTGCGTTTCAAAATATTTTAACGCCTTCTTGACGTTGAGGTGCCATTTATTAAAAAGTTTAAATCACGCAATACATAAACCAGTTCTAAATATGATTGCAAATGTCAGGCGCGTAAAACTATCATTTTTGACAAATTTACGCCAATTCTATAAAAGTTTGAGGTCATCGTTCTCAGCAACTAGCAGCCTGACATCGACGTGATATGGCGCAAATTTTAGCAAATTACACCATCTATTAAATACTGTTGACGAAATGCAATTTTCTTGAACGGCGCAAAAACGCTATAGAAAAAACTGCGAAAATTAAAAAATCGGAAAATTTTGGTTTCAAAAATGAACCGCTGTACAACTTTTTCCCAAATAGTAGTATTGGCATAACTTTTATAGTGTAAATATCTACAAAGTCTAGTGACTTTATTTTATATCAGTGAGCATCGGAAGTTTAAAACTAAAAGTAGAAAAGTGATGAAATATGAAAAAACTCTTGTAAATTTCAAGCCTTTTTTTCAGTTTTTCGATATTTGAGTGCCCATAACTTTTAAAATTAAAGAACTGATGGTCTGAAAGTTTGAATTTCCCAGTCTTCTAGTGTGGCCTACTATTCCCTTTTGACCGTTTTGGTCAATTCGAAAAACTGGAGAAATAATAAGCATCTGAACTCAGTGTCAACAAATGTTGAAAATTTTTAAAATTACCCATATACATATGTACATACAGGAAAAATAGAATTTCAATTTTTAAAAAAGAGAAATGTATTGCTTTGTAAATACTTTTGTTTAGTTTTTATATACTAAATGTAATTCGCATTTAGTTTATAACTATTTGAATATAAGTATTTGTATTTTTACCTACCACCTTTGGGAAAAAGTCTCCTGACGAGTCTTTTAAGCAGAGACGAAATGGCCATAGAGACATGCTTATCCCCAATGCAATACGTTTCATATATTATGTACATACCTATACATATGTAAGTAAATATAAAAAAATAATATTGTTTTTTTCCTTCCAACCAAGTTTGGTGTCTTGAGCCATAGCTGAGGCTAGTGACTGAGGTTAAATTCCACTTCGAATTAGTTGGGGGTAGATGTCGGCATCTAGCACGACATTTATCTCTCCGTTTCTGAAGAACTGAGGATCAGCTAAGCGCAAGTTCTAAAAAATGTCGGCTATATTGTCATCGGCTATATTTGTCTTGCTAGCAAAGTTGGTAGTTCTTTGGTGACCTTAGCGGTGACCTTGAAAAGGGGTCCATCTTCTAAATGGGATTGAAAAATTAAAGTTAACCAAACAACATCATCAATAGGTACCACTGGTAGATGAAATCGTTTTACGATGATGCTGGATATTAGGCTCAATTCAGCACACGGATTGTCATCCTTTCTAATTTTGATGATAACTTTGGGTATGACTGTCACACTACCAATGTAGCATGGCCGTGTTTGTGGTACAAGGCGGCCGTGGTGAAGCCTGGTATGGTGTTTCTCTCCGCATAGATGGCAACATTTGGTATTAAGACATGTCTCCAAGCGGTGCGAATGAGCGAGGCAATTTTCACAATATTTAAAACGCTGTACCACTTTTCGCCGCTCTGGAATATTCATTCTTATGAATTTTACGCATTTTTGCAGAGGGTGATCAAGATTACAAATCTCACAGTCATATTTGTTCGCTCTGTTGATGGGCAGCTGACGTCTAGTAGACTTTCGCAATTCGATCGGGGAGATACTTCTTTGATGATTGTTAGACATATTGGCTGTGATGAAGAAAAGAAAACAAGAAATTTTTAGTCATAGTGGGGAGATTTTTGGGAGTAAGACTAGTTTTGTAATTGGTCGGGTAATGGCACCATTAGTTCGACCACTCTAATTCGATTATCCAAGCCAAAGAGACTTTAATAACGCGACCTACTTGCCATTGGTTAGGAGGCAGATTCTCTTGTCTGATAATAACTAGGTCGTCGATAGCGTAATCTCGCTGTAGATACTTCCATTGCCATTCGGGCTAGTGTCTGGTGCAGAATTTTTAATTTCTGCCAACGATTAACAAACTGTTGTGTATTTGAATTATTGAAAACTTAGATTAGAAGAAAAAGAATATAACACGCGCTTGCATTTGTACTCTTATTACTTCAAAAAGACAATCTTATATCTAATTACAAAATGGAGAAAAAGCAGGGTTATTATTATTACGACAGATGACAATGTTGTCAACTGTCTATTTCTACATTAGGACATAACAATCTCGCACGCTTAAACGTATTTACAAGTTGTTATTCAATTATCATTATCAAGGGAGATAACATGACTAATATTTCAATTAATTAATAAAATATGAATATAAATTATCTCAGTACATAATCTTCAAAATGTGGAGGTGTTTTACGGGGCCGATTAGATCTGCGAATTGCTGTGTCAGGTGGTCGTTGATTACTTGATAACTGTGCTTCTGGATGTTCTGGATTTGCTTGATGCTGTGAAGGTAATAATTCGCTAAGACACTGCCAATAATTATTCAGTTGATGATTTGAAACATTTTCTTCTATGGCAGGTGCAAATTGAACTCTACTAATGCACAACTTGTAGCTCTTAATTGATCAATATGACGCTTAATAACATACCCACTATCGAACTTAATAAGATATTGGAGTTTACCGAATTTACGAAGAACTGTACCCGTTTTCCAAACTGTATCGTTATTTTGCATGTGTAACTCTTGAACTCTCTCTCCCACACCTATATTACGTACCCCGGGAATAGGTTTAGTTGACTTGGACTTTACGTTGGGCTTTAATGCATCTAGCCGGATTCGAATGCTTCTGTTGAAATATAATTCTGCTGGACTTTTACCGGATTGAAGGGGTGTGGCGCGGTACCTTTGTAGTATTTGGTTTACTTTTTGTTGTATGGATCCTGATTCTAATGTCATGGCTTTCAATTTTCATTTGAGTGTTTGGACGTAACGTTCTGCCAGACCGTTTGTACTTGGGTAACCTGGAGTTATAAGTTTTTGTAAGATTCCATTTTCCTTAAAGTAATTTTTGAATTGGTCGCTCGTAAAAATAGAAGCATTATCGGATACCATTATGGAAGGAAAACCGTGTGTAGCAAAAATGTCGGATAATAGGTTTATAGAGGTTTGTGTCGAAGGAGTTTCTCTAATAATTCGAACTTCTGCCCATTTGGACTTCGCGTCGACCGCTATAAGAAAAAAATTATTTTGGAAGAGCACTGCATAGTCGATGTGTATCCTTTCCCAATTTTCAAATGATTGTTCCCATTTATGTAAAGGCGCTTTCGAAGGTTTAGATTGAACTTGGACGCATGCTTCACATGACCTTACCGCTTACTCGATGTCCTGATCAATTCCTTTCCAATAGCAATACCGTCTTGCCAGCTGTTTCATTTTAACAATTCCAGGGTAAGTGTGATGCAGTTCGCGCAAAATAGCGAATTGTAGGCTTTTTGGAATTACAATTGTAGCGCATACTCCCCCTCGTTTTCATCGGTATTGAGTAAACTTGATTTAAGTTTTGATAAATACGCATCTTTTACTGTTTCTGTCGCTAACATTTCATTATTTATATACTCATTCGATATCTCGAAAATAGATGACAAATACAATACTTCTACCTCCTCATTGATGATTTTATCTGTAGATTTCTTCTCAGATAATTTTGTTGCACGGGATAAGCAGTCAACATTAGTGTTTAGAATTAAACAAAATAAAACACGTTCACTTGTGGTTTTTTATAATTATTTGATTTCAAAAAAGGGATTTGTTTTATTTTCGTTCTTTTCTATTTTAATATATAAATATATACATATGTAGGCATATAAATTTCAACACTTATATTTTTCAATATACATTTTTTCTTTTTAACAATTTCTTTTCGGGTCTAGGGTTTAATAATAATGTTTTGATACTTATTTGTTTCTTTAATAATAGTTCTTTTGTTTTTTAAATAACAATTATAATTTCATTTATTTACATATGTTCTTTTGTTTTGTGAATGTATACTTTTAAATTTAAGGTTTGGTTTATTTTTTTTACTGCTTACCGCGTTATTCAACTCACACAATACGAATGAGATTATTTTGAAGATCAAGCAAAAGAAAACCTTAATTGACAGAATGTCAGAAGTTTTTAGTGTTGCACACTTTAGCGTGTTTCTGAACATTCTGCCCCCTCGGAGTGATGTGTATGAGTCCTTCTTCTTTACGGGTCCAACAAAGGTGTAACCAAACCATTTGATTATATTAGATGGTGGATTGATGAGAGATACCTGAACGCTGTCAGTCGGCAGAAAAACGCTGGACCAAGAGAAGGGGTCGCTGGAATTTGTTTGGGTCATTTGAGTTTCAACTTTTTCATCCACTGGTCGACGGTCTTTTGCAAGCTTTTTTGATTGTGATGTGTCATGCAGGACAGTGTTGTGTCGTTTTGAGCATATATGACATCCAAATTCATTTTTGTTATTCTGCACCAAGTGGAAGTGAGCCCAGCAATTTATGCAACACTTTTGCATAAGAACAACACCGTATTTCTCGTCTGGACTGGCGTTAAGAAATTTGAGCGTATGGCTTTGGTTGTATGACGACTGGTGATGAGAAGAGCTGAGGGGAAGATTTGAAAGCATGACTGTAAATAAATATTGGGAATGTATTAATAAAGAAGTTTTAATCATTAATAATACTACAAAAATTTTTTTTTTTTTTGTAATGCAAATCATTAATCTGTGTTTTATGTCTTCGAAATTTCCATTTATATCTGCTACGTAGTTCAGCCAGATATTTATTTTGCAATCTTTAGTACAACAATTGATAGATGATTATGATGCATTTCCAGCGATTGGCAAGGGTAAAATTTTCTTCTTTTATATCTCTTTCTGTTGAAAACGTTATGAAATTGGTGATAAGAAAGTGTCTAGGAGTCAATGGGGTCAAATTAATAGGGTCATCGCTAGCAGGGCTTAAGGGTCTAGAATTAAAGCATATTTCAATGCAGGTCAGAATTGTACATCGTGCTTCGAATGTGAATTTCATTTTATGAAGAATTTTTTGTAGATGTGTCTTAAATGATTTTAAGCCTGTTTGACGGAAACCTGTAATGTGTTGGGTGTCAGGTGGCATAAACTTCCATTCGATGTTTATATGCTTCTGCTGCTGTTGAAAAATATGTTGCTGTAGAGTTTTCAAAAATTCTAGACGATCTTTTTTAATGAGTTCTGCTGCTCTGACGAAATTTGTCCCATTGTCCAAATGGATACAAGCGGGGTATCTACGTCTTCCAATGAAGCGTGAGAATGCTGCTAAAAATGCTTGTGCTGTCAAATTATTTGCTGTTTTTAGAATTGTAAATAGTTTCATTCTGGATTTTATGGTGTGTTGTAGTATTTTTGAGGATGAGGGGTAAGTTGATTTTACCTCATCCGCTAATTGAAGGAGTTTTCTTATGGCTAAGAACGGTGTGCAATTGACTCCGAATGTTACGATAAGGAGCTCGTAATCCTCAATAGGATCATTTGATGTCTTACGAAACAATATTCGCTGATAACTGGTCTGAGATGGGTCGATGAGTATTTGACGATACATTTTGGTAATGTCTGCATTAAATACATAACGGAAAAATTTCCACTTTGCTATCAGAAGAACAAGATCTTGCTGAAGGATGGGTCCTGGGTATAAAATGTCATTAAGACTATTCTTGTTTGACGTCGGGCTAGAGGCGTTGAAAACTACACGAAGCTTTGTAGTAAGCCTATCCGGTTTTATTACTGCGTGATGCGGCAGGTAATAGTTTGGAGCCTTATTTATAACCAAGGGTGAGATTTTCCTCATGTGTCCCAACTCGAGGTATTCAAGTATGACTTGATTGTATTGTTGCTGAATGTCAGGTTTTCTACTGAGCATTCTTTCCATGCGTAAGTATTGAGCCATTGCGATATTTCGCGAGGAGCCTATTTCTTCGCCTTTTTTGAAGGGTAGGGTAACAATATACCTCCCTGTGTCGTTTCTACGTGTTGTAGATTTGAAATTGTTTTCGCAAAATGTGTCCTTATCTGACCTCAAAATCCGTTTTGGGGTTTCCTCCACCTCCCAAAAACGTGTGAGGATTTGGTCAAGGGACGTAGTATTAAGTAACGATACTGTAGTTTGTGACTGAGTCACTTTTGAAATTGGTCCCCCCACAATCCAGCCAAATGCTGTTTTTTGTGCCAAAAGGGATCCAATTGACCGCATCGGAGTCTCCATACAATATATGGATGGGCCTAAGTCGAGGCCTATTAGGAGGTCGATGGGTTGGCTCTTGTAAAATTGAGGGTCTGCTAATTCCAATTTAACAGCCTCAGTGATGATTTCGTGATTCAAGGTTTGTGTGGGTAAATTGGGTGGAAGGGTCTTGAGTACTGGTGCCCAGACTTCCAATTTAAAGTTAGGGTCTACGCGGGAGCAAAGGTTGAACAAACACGCTTTGATGGATGTCTCAGAAACTGTTTGATTTAAACCTGTTACATGTACCACGTTGCGTCTAGTGGGTAAGTTTAATCGTTTTTGCAATTTATCTGAGACAAAAGTTGATTGAGATCCAGGGTCGATGATAGCTCTAGCCTGGTATCGTAGACCTTTAACTTCTATTTGAACTACGGCGGTAAACAATAAAGTGACTTTGTTTTGTAATTCTGTATGTGAGTCAGAATTTTTTTGAAGGGTCAAAGACGTGTAGTGAGGAGTGAGTGAATTTGGAGTGGACTGTATTTTAGTAGTTAAAGCTGTGGAGCTTGTTGATGGACATTCTGCTGTATTTATTTGTGCTAGATTGGCAGAATGGGTCACAGTAGCTTTATGTAACAATGTGTTATGTTTCTGTTTACATAACCTACAACTATATTTGCTAGGACAATCTTTTACACTATGGGTCCCTGATAGGCAGTTGTAACATGAATTTGTTGTCCTTACTACTTGAATTCGATCATTGACATTTGTTTCCAAAAATAAGGGGCATGATCGTAATAAATGTGCGTCATTGCAATACTGGCATTTATTATTTGTAGCAGAGGGGTTTTTAAGTGTCGAATTAGTGGTTTGTTTCGACAAATTTGTTTGCAGCGAGTTAATAATATTCTTTTTAATTGAGGCAGGTTTTTTGACTTCGGGGCTATTCTGTGCGGATTTATTTTTTGACACGATATTTTCCACAGACTCTAAAGTTCTAAACTTGTGGGTTAAAAATTTGTCGAATTCGGACCAGGTAGGGATTTCGGCGCAATCTTCCCGAGAATTTTCAAACTCCTGTACTAAGCTTCTGGGTAGATTCTGTGAGCATATGAATATTAAAAACGACTCCCAGGTTGTTGTGTCAACGCCTAACATGCTGAGGGTCTGCCTAGAGTCATTTATAGTACGCTGTAATTTTTTGATTGATGCACCTGAGTTTGCAGATGCCTGAGGTAGGTTTAAAATTATTTTATACTGCTCGTTGACCTGCATCCATTTATTCTCATACCTGTCTATTAAATTTTTCCACGCTAGAATAAAACCTTCGTTTGTCAAGGGTACGTTCGCAATTATTTCTCTCGCTTCGCCACCTGTTTTTTGGGTCAAATAGAAGAGCCGTTCTACATTGCTAATTCGAGAATTTTTGATATATATCGCGGTAAATAAATCCCGAAAGCTGGGCTATAATTTGTAATCCCCAAAAAATGTGTCGGTGTCGCAGGGAGGGAGTCTTATTGACAATGTCTCACTTTCTTGAAAAGTTGTTGATCGATGTTCTATTTTTTCAACGGGTTCCGAAAGTGCGTTGATTTCTGCATTTATGGATGAATAGCATACCTTGTATGCCGACAGGGTTTTCTGGTATTGTTCCCGAAGTTTATTTCGTTCGATTGGTTGGTCCCCCTCCTTCTCTATATCTCTACATTCTTCATAAGACCGCTTTACTTGGGTCCAGAGCGAATCTAACTCTACGCGAAGAATTTCCAGCGCATGAATATTGTCCTCTGCATGGCTGGCTGAGTATGTCTTTTCAAATTCAATTAAATCATTTGTACAATTTACAAACTTTCTAAGAGACATCTTGAAAAGTTAAAATTTTATACTTCGTAAAATTAGGGAGAGGTGTCGAAAAAATTGGGTCAAAAATGCCTGCTAGCGATTTAACAACAAGTAATATTGAAAAAATATTAATATATTCAAATCCTATTTACGATTTGAAGTTACCCGGAATAAATTAATTTTTGGCCCGTTGGTAATCCTTTTTATTTCTCCGTTACACCAAATGTGTTTTTTCTTATTATTTTTTGTGTTTAATACAAGTGTGTCTCATTTGTATTTATATGTACATATAAAATGTTATTTGTACTTACTTGTTGTTGTTGTAGGGTCTTGTTGCTTTTTGTACTCACTGATGTTTGTTGTTCTGTTTGCTGTCGCTACTGCTGCTACTGCTGATGTCTCTTCTTTGAATATTTCTTTTTCAAGGTTACTGTTTTTTGTTGAGATTTTATAACTGTTTATTTTTTAATTTTGTTGTTGGGTCTGTGTCAAATTTTTTAAAAAACTTTTATTTTTAATAACTTTATTATTAACAACTTGAATATATAAAAACCACAATCCGGTTCGTGAGGACCAAAAAATGTTTAGAATTAAACAAAATAAAACACGTTCACTTGTGGTTTTTTATAATTATTTGATTTCAAAAAAGGGATTTGTTTTATTTTCGTTCTTTTCTATTTTAATATATAAATATATACATATGTAGGCATATAAATTTCAACACTTATATTTTTCAATATACATTTTTTCTTTTTAACAATTTCTTTTCGGGTCTAGGGTTTAATAATAATGTTTTGATACTTATTTGTTTCTTTAATAATAGTTCTTTTGTTTTTTAAATAACAATTATAATTTCATTTATTTACATATGTTCTTTTGTTTTGTGAATGTATACTTTTAAATTTAAGGTTTGGTTTATTTTTCTTACTGCTTACCGCGTTATTCAACTCACACAATACGAATGAGATTATTTTGAAGATCAAGCAAAAGAAAACCTTAATTGACAGAATGTCAGAAGTTTTTAGTGTTGCACACTTTAGCGTGTTTCTGAACAATTAGTGTGTTCCGAGCCCTTTTTGTATTTAATTTCGTAGTCAAAACTTGTTAAAAATTTGGTGTAGCGCAGTAACCGAGCTGATGTTACTTTAGGCATTCTACTATTTTGATTAAATATTCGAGTCAACGGCCGATTATCAGTTATTAGTTGAAATTTCCTACCATACAGGTACATAAAAAAATGATTGATGATAAATACAATTGCTAGGGCTTCCCGATCTAATTGACTGTAGTTTCTTTCTGCCTGCGTTAACGATCTAGATTCGAAAGCTACCGGATGCTCTACTCCGTCTACGATATGAGAAAACACCTCTGCAATTCCAGTTGGGCTTGCATCGCTCGCTACTATTACTGGTAATTCAGGATCAAAAGGAATTAGGAATTTGTCGCTGGATATTATATTTTTCAGTTTTAAAAACGCTGCTTCACATGCAGATGTCCAATAAAACTTAGATTTTTTCTATAGTAGTTTCCGAAGGGGGAATGTAATTGTGGACAAATTTGGAATAAATCGAGCATAGTAGGTCACCATCCCTAGAAATTTTCTAACGCCGTCTACTGTAGATGGGCATGACATATTCATTATTGCTTCGATTTTTGCTGGGGATTTAGAAATTTGGTTGAATTGAATGACATGTCCTTGATATTCAATCTGACAAAGAAAAAATGCGCACTTCTTTTTGTTGAGATGTAGATCATGTTCGTTTAAACGCTGGAGGCAAGCAATTAAGTTTTCTCTACACTCCATTTCAGTTTCTCCATGCACTAGTATGTCGTCAAAATATGACATGGTGTTTTTTAAACCAGATAATATATGCTCAATAATTCGGTTAAACTCTGATGGTCCTGTTTTTATTCCAAAAGACAGTCTGTTAACTCTATATGTACCCTTATGAGTAGAAATCGTTTGTATATATTTTGACTTTTGATCAACTTTAATATGTAAATATGCCTTATAAAGGTCGAGACGGCAAAAATATTTTGAACCCTTGAGGCTATGTAGAATTGCATCAATACGTCGAATTGGGTAATTTGCCGATACCAACTGTGGGTTAACTCCAATTTTGTAGTCGACACAGAGGCGTACTCATCCATCCGCTTTTGCAATAATGACTAACGGAGAGCCCCACTCACTTCTTTCAACTTTCAAAATAATTCCAGACACTTCCAATTTGTTAAGTTCGATTTCTACTCTATTACGAAGTGCATATAGGACTTCTCGTTCTTTGAAAAACATAGGTTTCGCTCCCTCGCGTAGATGAAGTGTGACACTATAATTTGGGACACAGCCCACTTTTTCTGTAAAGACCTGTTGAAAGTTATTAATTATATCTGTAATTGAACTTGAATTATTTAAGTGATTGACATTAATTTCATTAAAGCGCTGAATATCCACTTGCTGGAAGTTGATATTCAGATGACGAATCCATATTCGTCCTAAAAGTGCGTCATAGTCATCGGGTACGATATACATTTTATTTTTTTATATTCAACTTCGACACTAACTTTGCCATCAGGAATTACAAGTTTCTTTGTGTATGAGCGGAATTTTATTAGTGCGGGTTGAATATTTGTTTTAATGTTTAACCTTTTAAATTGATTCCTAGGGATCAAAGTAAATCCCACACCAGAGTCCACCTCAATTTTTGTCGTATCTTATTAATTTTTACCGTTACAATATATGTATTTATCATGGTCTTTTGACGGATGCTCGCTTCCATATCTACTATATGTTCTTGATTGGTGTATAAATCAACAATTTGGTTAATGCCGTACATCTGGTGAATGTGTTCATTATCATCATTATTTGAAGAAACTGAATTTTTATGATTTGCCATTCAAGGGGTGTAAAGCTGTTTTGATCTAGAACGCCTTTACGGATTTAGGACATAAGATTTAATTTGTCCTTGTGCATGATGTTAGATGCCACTACAAATGCGGTACCATTGTTTGAGTATATGGTGCAAGAGGTGCTGCGGCGACTAAAGAAGCGAGCGAATGCGACTAAGAATGCTTGTGTTGAAATTTCTGCCGTTGCTTCTAGATGTATTGCTTTGGTTGCAAAACAAACAAACACTAAGATATAGCCCTTAGTGATTTTACACCCACGTCCCGCATATGATTTTAAATCAAACGGTACGGCAAAGTCCACGCCGGTGTTGTAAAATGGACGGGATAAGGTGGTGCGGTCGGGAGGTAACGCAGCCATGATTTGTTTGCTCTGCTGACGCTTCTGCTTTACGCAAATTAGGCACTGAGAGAGAATACTTTTAATTAATAGGTTCTCATAAGTCGGTATAAAAGTGCATTTTGACCATGAAGCGAGTATTTACGTAAGTAGTTAAGATAGAGGAGAGTAAAACGAGCATGATAGGGTAAAAGAATTGGGAAGCGTTCGTCATAATTCAAGGGGGAGAATTTGATGATCGACCTTATTCCTTCAGTGTCAATAAATGGATTGAAGGGTAGAAGGCTACTTTTTCGGGATATTGGTTGTCCTTTGGTGGCGAAATAGTGGGCTTGGCAGGCCATGATAAGACGTGATCTGGTAAAGTTTAGTTCAGCGGAAGTGAGTTCCATTGGGTTAAAACTATTGTATTGGTAATTTTTTCTTACATGATGATAAAAACGAAAAACATGCGTGATAATGTGAATTGCTCTAGTTAAAGCAGAGAAATCCTTTAAAACATCGTCGTTTTTTATCCTAATGGTATATACATGAATAACTTTGGCTTCCTCATCCGTATCGCTGATAAACTCTTTGGAAGGCCACTCTGCATGAGGACGTCGTAGCCAGGCAGGGCCGTGCCACCACAAATAGCAAATGTCAAACCCATGGTGACCAACTCGGCGGGATTGTCCTTTGAATTCACATGAGACCACGAGTCGTTGCCGACTTTATCAATTATAGATGAAACCCTGTTTACTACAAAGGTTTTCCATGCTCTGCAAAGTTTCTGTAACCACGCCAATACAATAATGGTATCCGTCCGTATGGATGCCACTTTTGTCTTTGCGACCAGGAGATGTGTGGAAATATAGTCAGCATTTTCGGACCGAGGATATAGCGTTGCTGCATAGGCCTTCTCCGACGCGTCGCAGAGGCCGTGTAGTTCTGTAGTGTAAGATGGGTCAAAGTCAACGAAGAGGGAATTTTTATTTTTTCGATGTGAGTATAATCTTCCACAAAGGTCTGCCATTGTTTCAATGTCGAAGGGTGAATATCCTCATCCCACTCGGTCTTATCCTTTCAAACTTCCTGCATTATTATTTTTTCGACAATGATTTTAGGGGAAAGCCAGCCGCGGGTCAAATAACTTAGCTATTTCGGATAACACGAATCTTTTAGTAGTTAAATGCATATCAGGGCAGTTTTTTAATTTAAAGTAGAAGTAATAATTTCCCGCATTTCACCTAAGTCCTAATGTTTTTGCCAGGCTAGAGTTTGAAAGCCGTAAGAACTCTTCATCAAATAGATCATCTTAAGGGATGTTTTTGAGTAAATCGTCATTGTTGGCTGTCCATTTTCGGAGTGAAAACCCAGCTGATTTCAAAACTGTAATGAGCTCGTCTCTAGTTTTTAAGGCTGATGATAGAGTGTGAGCGCTAGCTAACACATCGTCAACGTACGAGTACATAAAATTTCTGAGAATATCAGAGAACTGAGGGTAGACAGGTTCACATTCTAAAACCAGTTGTTGTAATGTTCGAATACCCAAGTATGGAGCGCAGTTGACACCGAAAGTTACAGTATTCAATTCAAAGTTAATAAGGGGGTCCTTGGGCGAGTTTCGAAAAATAATACGTTGGTATGGGGTATGAACGGGATTTACGAGGATTTGACGGTACATTTTTTCAATGTCCGCATTAAAAACATATCGAAAGAGTCGCCAACGTAGGAGGAGAATTGTCAGATCAACTTGTAGTACGGAGCCTGGATATAAAATATCAGTCAGACTAAACCCATTGGTTGAGGGGCTGGATGCATTAAAAACCACTCGCAATTTTGTGGTCGTACTATCGGATTTGATGACCGCGTGGTGGGGTAAATAAAATGTATTTATTTCATTTAAGGGGGGTTTAACTTTGGTCATTTGAGTATGATACTGTGATATAACACGATCATATTCTGCTTTGAGAGGAGGGTTCTTTGACAATCTTATTTCATTTCGAAGAAATTGAGACATGGCAATATTCCGGGAGGCACCTATGTTCAGGTTCTCAAAAAATTCGCGTTTAAACGTAAGTGACACCACAAACCGTCCCTCTTCATTTCTGAAAGTGGTTGTGTTATATAACTTCTCACAATATGAGTCTTCGGGTGACATTTGCAGCTTTGAAGGGACATTTTTCAAGTCCCAAAACTGTTGTATTTGTTTGCAAAGTATGATTTCATTAAAAAAAAGACTGATATGCCTGTCTTCTTAATAATTGGAGATATGTTGAATAAGCATTTAAGTTGTGCATTAATAAGTACCCTTTTATTTTCATAACGATGGTTTTGCCAGGTTGGTAATCGGACAAGTTTTAAGTAAGTCTCGCGCTTCACCTTGGGTCTTCTTAAGAAGATGGCATATTTTCTCTACAGGGGACAGTCGTTTATTATTTCTATAAAGGGCCGCGAACATGTCACGGAATGTTGGCCAGGATTTATAATTCCCCAGGAAAAGCTCCGTATCGCAAGGGGGTACAGATATATGTGGTAGTTGGTCCCAGTTTTCCTCACGACCAGTTTTGGATTTTGTTTTTCGACGAAGGGTGTCTAAAAGCTCATTGCTTTTCGTTAATCCTCTGAGGTGACTCTCATAAGTGGCAAAAAAACAAATTTTTATTGACTGGACTTCTACCGATTCCTTCACATCATCAATCTTGTCCAAAATGTCCTCATAGCACGCTTTAGAATCGTTCCAAATTCGCTCCATTTCTTTTTTCTGGACTACTAAGGAATGGATTAAATGACTACCAATCGGACGTTCATCAAAATAACTTGCAAATTCCTTGATCACTGGATCGAATAAGGGTCTTTAAAAGTGTCATATTGAATAATTATGGATCGACTGAGATGGGGGAAAAATTTCACGATATATCCGTATGATCAAGAAACCGAAAAAGAATAATTGTCTTCTCTTCTTTAATTTATCGTTAACCCTCGTATGTGATACGCAACAACGAATAAAATCAGTATAAATGTATATATGTATTTTTATTTATTTCTATAAAAATTATTTTTTTTTCCCTTCAATAGGTTTTTATATTTGTAATAGACGATGTGGGAATAATTACTACTCGTTCATATATTTATGTATGTTGTGCGGATTCAGTTTACATTTATAATATTAAAAAATATTAACTGGTATGTTTCTTTGAACATAAGTGCTTATAAAAGATTTAAAAAATCTAATTTGATTATTCCCGCACAAGAAAAGCAACAGGTCTTGGTGTAAAATATTTATGATTAACAATACACAGGTATGATACAATTTGGTTTGATTTCATCTCCTTATTTATTTTCTTTATGTTGTTGTATATCAGAGCACATAAAAATAAAAAATAGTGAACGTCATGTGTTGTTGTTGTTATATTTCACTCAAGTAAAAGGTTGTGTACAATGGTACACTTACTGCAAATAGCATAGCAATATTTCCAAAATGGGTGTATCTACCATAATAGGTGACTGATGCTATTTGAAAATCAAATAGATAGAAAAATCTTTATTATCGGTTTAATATTAAACCTATTTTTTATACTATTGTGCGTTGATTAATTATATTCATGAGCTTGATTAATGTGAATGCGAATAGAGATTTTATATATTTTGTCATTTCTCCCATATAACCAGAAAGTAAAATTATCTTGACAGATTAATCAAAGTATATACAGGAAGCGACAAAATCGTTCACGAAATTCAATTTATTGAGAACTTATTCAAATTCAGACAAACTTTTTAATTAAATTTAATACATTATTTATCCTTAATATAAAATTAAAAAAAGACTTTAAATAAATAAACTTGTTGATTTAAAATACACTTATACGAAAACTCAAGTGTGAACAATTACTATGGCTCTAATATTTTGTGTGCCCTCCGCATGCTTTTTTTACTGCTTTGATTCTCTTTGGCATGCTTATTACAAGGTTATTGAGAGTTTCCGAATCGATTATCTCCCAGGCTTCAATACATACATACATACATACATAACTGGCCTTTACAACCCTGTGTCAGGATTACGGCCTAGCTTCTCGCAGCATTCATGTTGTGTGTGTAAATTTCTATCCATGAGTACCGGGACCTACAGTTTAATGTCGACTCCGAACGACAGACTTGAGAAGCTCTTTCATGGCAATTAATTACTCTCAGAGCTTTTGCCAGAAGACTGCTGAGAGGTAGTCGCCGAAAGAAAAATTTTTTTCATATTTCTTATTTCAAGATGTCGGTGCTGAGATTTGAACCCGGCACTATCGTCTTAGTAAGCCAACACACTAACCACTAGACCACGGCGACTACAACGGTCCCAAAGATCGTCTACAGTTTTAGGTGGTTCTTTTGTTGAAAAAATCTTATTTTTAAGATGGACCACAGATGTTTGATTGGGTTGAGGTCCGGGAACTGGGGTGGACAATCTAAAAGTTTAATACCATTTTCTTCGAACCACTTCTTTGTTATTTTTGCTGTATGTTTCGGGTCGTTGTCTTGCATAAATATATAATTTTGACCCGGTTCCAAACCAAATATATCGAAACTTGGTAAATATGAGTCTTCCAAAATAGTAATGTAGTCCTTCGCACACATTTTCCCTTTTATACGTCGAAGTAAAAAACTTGATTTCCACGAAAACATTCCCAAGCCATCAAAGATCCACCTCCAAATTTCGTCGTCTGGCATATGTTTCGTTCTTTTGGTCCACCATATTTGTCAACCCATGTCCATTGACGCCCATCTGAACCGATTCAGTTAATTTTGGTCTCATCTGACCTTGTAACATGTATCCAGTCTTCTGTCGTAATGTTCTAGTACTTTTTCGCAAACTCGAGTCGTTTTTTCCGGTTACTCCCACTTAAAAGCGGTTTTGTTTTGGGCTTTGCTCTTCTACGTATACTTTTGGTACCTACAGATAGATTATGTTCTTTATTTAAAATTTGCTTAACCGCAACTGCAGTATTATCTGTACCAGTCACAATTAATCGCATCTCGAGCATACGCCGGTCGACCGGCATATTGGTCGACCTGCTGCATTGCTTTTGATCTCCAAATGGGACTGTTTTTTTATTTTGTGGCAATCTTACGATATGTAACGCCTGCCACCAAATCATTTGCCACATTTTGTTTCAGGAGAGCCGACTCGGTTTTGGCCATTTAAAAAAATTGCACAAAATCATATTTTTTAGAAAATTTTTTTAATACACTTTTACATAAAAATTGTACTCACTTCTAAAGAAAAATCCACCAAAAAAAATTCTTTATTTATTCAAATTAAAAAGAGAATTTAATATTTTAATTAAACAGGGACAAAATTGTTCATATTGTAGTAATAATTGTCTTTGATTTTGAAGAGCAATTATTAATCCAATTACTGCAAAATTTTTAAATTCCATTTTATTTAATTTTTATTTCTTCAAATTTTTTTGCGTACTCAACTAGAAAAAAACATTACAGATGAAAGATGTTGCAATGTAAACAAGTTTTTTCAATTTTTAACATTTTCCACGCGTTCCTCTAAGATGTGAGCAATTGTAAAAAGCCTATATGATGCATACAAAACTTCGTCTCACAACAACATGTTCGATCCATACATGAACCCTCTGAAATCATTTTACAGCTACAAGCAATTTATATCACATTTATTCCTTCTTAAATTTTACGCTGAGCGCCAATTATTTTATTTGATCTATGATCAATTTGTTTATAATAATAAAAATATATATTTTTATTTCTTTTTATATTTATTTTATTTTTTTATTTACATCAATAATATATGTTCTACTTCTATTGATATCAATCTTATTAATGAATCATAACTTAATGATTAAACAGAACTGGGGCATGACGTTTTTTTTCCATACAAATTGACAGGTAAGAACGCTGGAGAATGCAGTTGTGAAATAGAATCTATTTTATTTTGACAACGATTTTTATTATGCTCTCATTTTTAGATACACACTCTCTCAACAATGCCTCCACACATTTAGTAAATTTCATCCATTCTGTAAACAAACCCATATGTTTTTTGTTGTTGGCGCAAAGAAAAATAAGAACAAAAGCAAACCGAAAAAAACAGTTGAAAGTTTAAATAAATTAATAAATTTTGGAATTTGTTAAATAAAATGAGTGATTTTTAGAAAAGTAATTGAAAAAGTTCGTAAAGATGATTAAATTATAAAATATAAGTCATGTTTTTGCAAGGGCAAAAACAATCATAAACTTAATTTCCAATAGCTTTACATGAAAGAAATGTAAAAAAAATAAATGACAGTTCGTGAAGTTGCAGCCGTCGTTTTAATTTTGTGCACGTTTTCTCTTAGAGTCGTTTTTGCCTGAAATTGCGGTCGTATTCTGTTTAATCATTTAATCCTAATTACTCCTTTAACCATGGTAATATATTTGCAGTAGGAGAATTTCATAACAGAATTCTACAAAAGTATTAAAAATCATTATTGAATGTTGAAGAATACCAACAACATAATTGTAACACATTCCCCGAAGGTCAGCAGGCAGAGACCTTAAATGACTTTGAAATTAGTTGTTGGTAGAATTTGTATTATGTTCTTAAATTACAAAGTGTAAAAATGTAACGAGCTACTTTAACGGTTACAAATAAATGATCGTAAGGAATAAATATTAATTTTAATTTAACTTAATCATAATTATTTTTATCATGACAATTATCATTATTATAACTAAGATAATTAAGATATTCCTACTAAATTAATCTTTTATTATAATTTTATGATCAGCTAACTACTATGTAGGCTTAAATGTAATATTAATTTAAAACTAATCGTTAAAACTAAAAGTTTTAAATACTAAAATTAAAATTCTATGCGGTATGTTAACTTATACAAATGTTATGTATGTATGTACACACCTATCTCAAAAGTGACACAACTGAAAAACAATTTTCTCTTTGCTTTATTATTTTTACGAATAAACAAGTGCATTCTGCATATATATATATATATATGAATTAAATTCTTTTTTATTTTCAGCGTTTATAAATTTAGAATCTGTAGGATCTGGTGGAAAAGAACTGCTGTTTCAAAGCAATCGCAATAATTCATGGCTTATACAGGTAACTTGTAAAATATTTCTTCATATGCACATACATACATTTCAGATAGCAGCAATAAATCGTTTTTCGCTACCCTGCAAATAATATTTGGTTACATGATTCAATTTTTGTGAAATGGTCTAATGTAATGCTGACATGGACCATGTTATTAACAAACAACGGCTTATTGCTTTAAGGCAAGTTTTCGTGTTTAATATTGTCATACATTGATGCCAGAAATTGTATTGTATGTATTGAATATTTTTAAAGAAATATTTTATAATGGCGACTCTGTTGTCCATATGTTTATTTTAGTAGGAAATTTTGTTTATAGGATAAAGAATAAAAAGTTAAAAGTGAAAAAAATAATAAAGCGGTAAAATAAATATTTAAATTTTAAAGGTACAAAATTGGTAAGATCATTACTTATAATATAATTTAAATATGCAGTGTAGTGGACGCAATAGAAAGCGATTAGTAAAAAAAATATATTTAGAAAGACTAAATGATGATAAGGGTGCAAATGATGCAATGGAGTGTTAAGGTGAAGAGATTATTAATATTTGATCTGCTACAGCCGAAATTTACGAAAATGAAAATTTAGATGAGCCTTCAGTCAATAATCCTTTAGCTAAAGAATTAGGACAATGATAATTGAAAATTCGAACTTCAATAAGGGTATGAGAGACCTTTTGATAATACTGGGAACACATGGTATAGATGTGCCTTTATCTCCAATGACGCTTTTAGAAAAAAAGAGCATATCGATTGTACATGCCTGCCGGTCGATATACATATGTATTTCGGGATAGAAAATAATTTATTGAAGGCGGCACTTTTATGACAAAATTACGATGAAGTGCTCTGCGATATTATTGCGATGGCTTGCCTATTTACAAAAGTTCTAATACACAGCTTTGGCCGGTTGTAATCAAAGTCGTTAATATTAAAAATATAAGTTAGTCAGGTATCGTTTTCGATTTGAAATAGAATAAAAATCGTAAAAAGCTGTGATACAGACATTTACTTCTTTTCTATTTCGTTTTTGTTTCAAATTGAATACAGTTTCGTATTCTATTCTGTTTTATTGAAATATGGCAATGTTAAGGTGTGATGGAAAACGACATTTTTTTTTCTTTTAATTTTTGTTTCGTCAGAAACGCTTTAATTAGATCAAAGTTAACGGCAATGAATATTTTTGGTAATTAATGAAGAAATGATGTCCGTGAAGGAATAGTACACTAGCCAAACTGAACAATTGTTTTCGACTCCAGCTACGGTAGTCTCATCAGAGTTCTCTGTGTCCTGTGCATATTCAAGACCAAACATCAACTATTTAACTCATACTTTTTAGGAAATCGCATACTGAAATTATTACTGTATGTACATACACTTGTATGAGTTAGTCAAAGTAAAGTCATACAACAGTTTCTACACGGACATCATTTCTTCATTAATTACCAAAAATATTAATTGCCGTTAACTTTGATCTAATTAAAGCGTTTCTGACGAAACAAAAATTAAATTATAAAAATATTGATCAGACCTTTCCTGGGGCTCGAACCTCGGGCCTCCAGCACATTAATTTTTTTTTTTCGTTTTTAAATCGAATAAATGGGAAAGAACGGTTTCAAAGTTTTTTGCATTTGTGAAAAATATTCTTAAAATATTAAATACAAAATGTAAGTAAAATTTGTAAAAATTAATATTTAATCATATTTATTCACATACCAACATATACATAATTTTATTCTCAGACAGGAAGAAATGATTATTGATTTTATGAAAAAGCACCCAGCTTTGGTCAGAGAATTTACCAAATGAGATCAAACTGAAGTCGATGATCTTTGGCAAACCCTTACAAATAACTTAAATAGTATTGGCGCACCAATTAAAAAAACAGAAGCTTGGAAAAAGTAATCGTTAGCAACTATTTTAATTTAGCTTCTAATTGTATTAAAATTATAGGGATAGAGTGATAAAAAAACACAAATTAAAAAAAATTTGCGATTAACAAAAAAGAATCTCGTGCAACTGGAGGAGGCCCAAACAATCTGAAATATATATCTATTAAGACGAAGTAATTGGAAAAATATGTATCCTTTATGATATCGAAAACAGCACTTCATTTGGGTTTCAAAGTCTTAATGAAAATGAAGGACTGCCATTGGATTCTTCAAGTACATCTGACATAGAGCAGAATATCCAGTAATTACAAATTCCTAGCCCAAGCCAGCCAAGAAAAAGTGAAGAACAGAGTTTGCAAACAAACTTAAAAAAGTTTATGAACGATGAGACGAATATATACTCTGAAATATTAAAAACTTTAATTAAATTACAAAGTAATGTGTAAACAATGTTGAAACATTAAAAGTCTATAGGTTAATAACCGTAAAATTTACAAAATACTGGATAAAATGTCTGACCGTATAAAGGAACAAACAGAAGCACTAACCAAGCAAAGAATAGAAAACGAGAGACATCATAAAGAAATTGAAAAACTAGCCTACGAAAAAAACATTCTAAAACAAAAACTTTTCGAATTACAAAAAGAACATTTAAATATATATAAATTTTTAAATAAAACCAGAAAACATGTTTTTTTTTTAAATACTTATGTATGTATTTAATTACAATAAGACAGAAAACAACGAAATGTTATCATAAAGTATTAAAAAACAAATTTGGGTACTGTCTTGGATAAATATTTTTATATATTTTTTTATTTTTATAATTTGATACAGAAAAATGGTTTACATGGCAAAAAAAAACAGGACATTGACAAAAAAGTACTTTTGCGTACTTCTTCAACGCTTCTGCAGAACGCAGTACAAAAAAAGACGCGTTCTGCTGAAATCAGTGCGCCTGACAGGCCTAATGTATGTATTAGTATGTACATACCTACGTAATATTAAAAAATAAGTTAAGATAAACAGATTTTTTACAATTATTATTTTATTTTGTATATATGTATGTAAGATTATTACAAACTGTTTATTCAATTCAAATGCAATGTTTAATAATAATATATGTAAATGAGTTTTCTTATTAAGTGTTCTAGTCGTCCGTGCTCTTCAACAGCTTGATAAAAAATTTCTATGTATTTTTTGGGTGTGCCATCTATCTGATGTTGGCGGATAGATAATCAAAGTGAGAGTACATTTAGAGAATACAATGTTATATAACATTCCCATTCGTTTAATCAAGTGGTACGTAGTCACGCAATCTTTCCGGGGGTCTGGTTTGCCTCTTGGATCTAGCTTTTCCATTAAAGTTGTTGTCATGTGCTGTGTCATCGATTCTTTGTCTTACATCTTCTGCTGACTGATAAGGTAGTCTCAGTAGGTTTGTGTCGCGTCGGTCCGGTGATTGCACTCTCATATTCTCCTGTGACGCTGCATTTTGAACCGGTACAGTTGCCAAGGGTTCCGATATAGTGGTGTATCGGTTTTCACCGCTATTGTTGCCTGCTTTTCTGACGTATACTGTATTGCGTCGATATAGACTGTTGTTTGCACTTACAATGAACGTTTCATCTGATATTTTTTGTTGTATTTTCCGATTGTCCATACATCGTCAGAATTTCTTTTTATGTAGACATAATCTCCAACGTTCAGATTGCCTTTACTTCACGGTCCTTTGTCAAAGTACATTTTGTTTTTCATGCGTCGTTCTTTGATTCGTTGTGGAACTTCCTTTATAGCTTGTTGGTCTGTATTTATCTTTGGTATGCCACAATTCACCCATCTGAAAAATAATCTTTGCGCTGGACTTGAACCTATTTTGCTCGGTGTATTTTTCTATTTCTGCTTTGTAAAAGCCTGTCTTTGATTCTATGGCTTTTATAATCAAATGTTTCCCTATCTTAACTGCCGATTCGGCTTTTCCATTTGCTTCTTGATGGTACAAGCTTAATATTTCATGCTGGAATTCCCATTCGGCTGCAAATTTCGCGAATTCCACATTTATAAAATTTGTTCCGTTATCTGTAATTAATTTTAATTTAAAATTCTTTCGGCATACGTTAATCGTTGTTTTTGATGACAGATTACTTAATTCATCAATTTCAAAAAAATCAGAACGGTGGTCAACTGTGACTAAAAAATGCTTCTTTTTCTATTCAAAGTTGACTTTGAACATGTCCATTGACACGATCTCGAACGGTGATCTTGGTATTTCCGTGACCATCAGCGGCTCTCTTTGTTGACTTCTTGCGTACTTATTGAATATTTCGCAGTGTTGTATCCTACGCTTTATTGTATCTGAGATTCCTCTGCAATAAACAGTCTCTTTAGCAAGCTTTAACGTAGCCTCCATCCCCAAGTGAGGATAATGTAGCCGGTTCAATATCTAATTTCTCATTCGTTTCGGAACTACTATTCTGTTGCCTTTAAAAATAAGTTTGTTGTTACTCACCAATTCATCACGAATGATCAGTAGTCCCGATTTGCCTCATCTACTTCGGATTTATTATTTGGCCAGCCATCACTTACAAATTTTTCTAATCTCTGCATTACACTGTCCTGGGCTGTAGCGACTTGTAACTTCAATATCATACTGTTACTTATTCGTTTAGGTTCTATGTCGTTGCATATGTCTAATTGTTTAAGTTTCTTTTCTATTTCGTATACTTCGAATGACTTATATACACTGTTATCTGCGCTTGGGGCTTTTTGATAGTGTATTTGCTATATACATTTGGTTTCCTTTAGTCTACTTTATGCCAAAATTCTATCTTTTTACTTGTAAAATCATCGATTGTAACTTTTTGGGTGTATTTAGCATTGGTTTTTAAAGATATTTATTAATGGTGCGTGCTCCGTTTCAATTTTTTCACAAATATACTGATCAAATTTTCTCCATGCAAATAGAATTGCCAACATGTTTTTTTTTTCATCTGGGCGTAATTTATTTGTGTTAGCGTAAGTGTTTTTGAAGCACCAATAATCGGGTCACCTTCTTGCATAAGTGTACACCTCATCGCAAATGACGATGCATCTGTTTGTATTGTCACTTGTCTACTTGTCTGGAATGTACCTTCCTGCTTCACACCCCAAATGATTTCATTCTTTGCGTATGTAATGTGTTAACGCATCTAAAACTTAAAATTGTTTCAACTTCTATACGTTAGATGCGACACCAGTTTTGCCAATAACTTGTTTTAAAAAATTCCTTATTATAACTTTTTTTGACAGACGTGTGAAAAACACATTTTGTACATCGTATGTTATGTACTTCTACCTTTATTTGTTGGTTTGGGTATATTTCCCACTGCATTTACTTTGCCAGGATCTGATTTCAATCCCTTATTAGTTAAAATATAGCCAAAAAATGTTATACTAATTTGGCAGATTTTCATCTTCTCACGATTTATCTTGAGATTTTAATTTCTTAAACGTTTAGTAGTCTGTAACGTGGCGTTACAAAAGTATAATAAATATAAACATATAAAATAAACAGGTACACCAACCACATACACTGCTGCTGTCGAGTAAATGTAATAAACAACAACAACTCTAGTTATTACAAGTATAAACAGCAGTATGACCATCAAACCTACGGACACCGCACAAAGAGGAATTGGAAAATTAACAATAATACTAATGATAATAACAATATGTATATTTCATGTAATGGGATTGTAATGACATGATGGAGCATATAATTCTCATTGTGGTAAAGTATATTTTTGTATAAGTAAACAGAGTTTGATGGATGAAAGCGAGAGTGGGTACACGACGGCCAATAGCCCGATACTTACTCCCCGACGTAGTCGACACGTGTCGTAGATTTATTATCGTAGTTGTATGATCGTAGCTTCATGATAGTAGAGTTCATGGCTGTAGTTTTGATAATAGTTATTTTTTTATCTAGCTGAATGCAAAAGCTTCCGAATTCCTTTTGCATTCGTTTATTAAGTATTTTGCCGAGTATAAAAGCCCCCGAATTCCTTTTATACTCGTACTAACTGCAGATTATGACAAGAGCTTCCGAATTCCTCTTGTCGTATTTTTCATTATAAATCGTGTAGATTTGTTGAGTGTACGACCTCCCGAATTCCTCTTACACTCGTATTAGACGTAGATAAATTATTTTGCCAAGTATAAAAGCCCCCGAATTCCTTTTATACTCGTACTAACTGTAGCTGATGACAAAAGCTCCCGAATTCCTCTTGTCGTATTTTTGAACATAAATCGTGTAGATTTGTTGAGTGTACGAGCTCCCGAATTCCTCTTACACTCGTATTAGACGTAGATAAAGTATTTTGCCGAGTATAAAAGCCCCCGAATTCCTTTTATACTCGTACTAACTGTAGCTGATGACAAGAGCTTCCGAATTCCTCTTATCGTATTTTTGATTATAAATAGTGTAGATTTGCCGAGTGTACGAGCTCCCGAATTCCTCTTACACTCGTATTTGACGTAACCGAAGTATTTTGCCGAGTATAAAAGCCCTCGAATTCCTTTTATACTCGTACTAACCGTAGCCGACGACAAGAGCTCCCGAACACCCCTTGCCGTCGTGGTATCTTATATTCCCAAATCTTGGATTAACAATTATTATAAATCCGACTTCTGTTTTCTCATATTTTCTCGTTATCTAGACCATAGTCGATTGTGCGCACATCCCGAGGCCAACATCGTAGTCATAGTGATAGAACGAGACAGTAGTATTCCTGAAAGCAGAGATAACATAACTGATAACACCTATTATAGAATAAGTAATACATAAGTTAGCTTAATGTTTCGTTAATAAAGCTTTGTTCATATTATATTACACGAAAGGAGTTTTGTGTTTTATTTAAAGGAAGCAGACCTTTAAGTTCGAACCTGGACAGACTGAGTCATACCCCAGCTGGAAACATAAACTGCATTACAAGTCTTCGCAGGGTTTTATTATGGTCTTTTATTGCATCTTCAACGCTGTCACCTTTCTCCACAACCAAAATATCATCGGCTATGCATGTTACCTCATTTAACCCATAAATTATCTAATGTTGTTTCATCTACAAAAACTTCATTTCATCTCACCCATTGGGGGGGTTAGAGCGCTCGCACAAAAACTCCAACGACTCAGATTCAAATCCCAGCAAAGGTAAAAAATGAAAAAGTTAAGTTGCGGTTTTTCAAAATTATAATTTAAAAATAAGAGGTCCCCCACTCCAAGAAGACCATCTTCAAAGAAACCGCTTCCCGACATTCCACTCTATTCCACCTTAACTAATATCAACAAAATGCGAATGATTAGGAGAAAAGCGCCACCTATTGGAAAATAGCAGACACCAGCTAAACCTACTTGGCGAAGGCACTCATCACTACACAATCAACATGCAACCATGAGGTAATTGCTGTTGATCACTCAAGAGTGAAGGTATAACACTGGCCTTTGAATGATCAATTCACAGCAATTTGTCTCATTCCTAAGGCGCTGAATAGTAATATAAGAAAATAACAAAAATGTATGTTCTGTCATAGATGTACTGTCCTTTCCAAAAAAATTCCAATACATTTAGTAGGGGTTTACCCCTGAGTATGTCCATTACATGTTTTATGTACGAACCTCACTATACGTCAATATGAAAGAGAGTGAGAAGTTTATCTGCAGTCTCTGTGAACAAAGTAGTGGCACAGTAACTGACCAAACTTGATCGGCTGTCTGACCTACAAATGATGATGAATTTTATGTCAAAACAATATGACGAAATTTTAGGAGAGGTGGTAGAAAATAAAAAGAAAATAGAAAAAATGCAAAAGATGAATCGTTTGTTAAAAAATGAAATTAAGGACTTGAAAGGTTCTATTAAATATTTAAATGATGAGCTTGTAAAGAAAGATTGTTTTATAAGTGGAGTTATTGCAACAGCAGTTGACACACTTATGGCTAATTCTAAAGGAGTCGGTGTAGAGTTAATAAAAAGCGATTGACATGACACGAATACAAGAGATATATAAATTGGCTAAATCTATATCATCTAGAATTTTTGAAACTAAAAACAGTGATAACGATAATACTAAGGAAACTGGTGAAACTGAAAATATTGAGTGAGCGGAATTTGTCTATTGCAACTGATTATGTTACAAAAAAAAAAAAAAAAAACAAGGATGGGATATTCAACTTTGGATGCTTTGTGTTTCTTAAAACATTATTTTAAATCACAAAACTGGTTAAATTTGTTATATTTTTATAAAATTTTTATATATATATTTTTGTAAAACTTGAAGAATTTATATTAACTTTACTATTTTTTATAATAAATATATGAAATGTATTATTTTGTTGTATAATAAAAATATGAATTTAAGTTTTTATTATAGAATGCATTAGATTTTTATTTTAATAAGTTATTTTCTCAAGAAATCTCGAGAAATCTCGAGAAAAAAATATGTGTTTTATTTTCTCGAGAAATTTAAAAGGGTGAGAAATGTTAAACACTAGTTGTATTGACAAATTTACCATTATCACATTTTTTAGAGTTTCTTGAAGGCAACATGTAGTGGGGATCTAAGCATTTAACAAAAATACGAAAACATGTGTCTTTTACTTTACTTAATGGCTGTAAATCATTGGCGACCAAAGTCATTAAAGCAGTATGTAGCAGTTTTTTCCATTAAAAACCCCTTTTAAAAGTTTTAGACTCTTTGACAAAATATTGGATTATGTTTGATTGTTTCGGCAGTTGGTTGTAAGATAGATGGGCATGTTTTATGTTGTCAAATAGGTTTGATGTGCTGCCTCTAGTATTGTAAATTTTCTCACACAGCCGAAATTGTGCAATTTCTTTATCTTTTGTTTTTATAAACAATTTCGAAACTTCCGAATTACCCTTGCCAGTTTTTTCAACGGTATAGTTTCAGTATCAACTTCAGTATTTTTGTTTTCTTTATCACGATTTTCCTTGCTTGTTTTAATAAGGAAGATGCAATTAAAAATATGTACAGTGCGAGTTAAGTTATTGCAACTTGAAAAAATCTGGCCTGTTACAATTGTTGAAAAGTAGCGATGATGGTTTTAAGCTAGAGAAATC
The DNA here is from genome assembly GCA_963576795.1 of Metopia argyrocephala. Lineage (NCBI taxonomy): Eukaryota > Metazoa > Arthropoda > Insecta > Diptera > Sarcophagidae > Metopia > Metopia argyrocephala. Next base: position 89,102,452 of record OY756209.1, on the reverse strand, counting down.
TGAATAAGTCAATTAAAGGCAACATTTGACGATAGTATCGCTATCGATTGTTTGCCAGCTCTAACGTGAGCGCTATCAGGCTGGTGAAATTAATTGTTGGCTGTTGGGTATAATACACAAAGGTATTTTTTATTAAAAAGATTTTTGACATAAAGTTTAGAGACTAAAGTTTAAATACACCTCAAAAATTGTATGTTTAAACAAAAGTAAACGTTTCAGAAAAACTTAAAGAATGTAGTTTTATTTAGTTTCATAAATCTCAAAAAACAATAACAAAAAATATAGACTTCATTACAAACAGAACGGTAATTCTTATAAATACTATAAAATTCACTGGGCAAAAGTTTAAATACACCTTGGAACGTTAATACATTTTTTAAAACAATTAAAAAAGAAAAACATTTCAATACTTTGTTGGACCCCCAGGGCTATCTATAACTGCCTGCAAGCGGCATGGCATAGAGAGCACCAAGCTTTTTGTTTCAGAAGGCGATATTTCCGACCAGATTTTTTAAGAGCTTCTTTAAGCGACTCTTTGCTCGTTATTGAGGTTGATGTTAATTGCGCTTCATTAAACCCCAAACATGCTCAATTGATTTTAAGTCTGGTAATTGGGGAGGGCTATGGAGCTGTCTGGGAGCGTAATAAAGTAACCACTCTTTCACGGAACCTGCAGTGTGGTTGGGATCGTTATCCTGTTGAAAGATCCAACGGGTTCCGAGGCCCAAGATGTCGAGGGATGCTTGCAAATTTCTTTCTAATATACTCTTGTAAGCATGTTGATCCATTATGCCATTAATAAGCTCCAAATTCCCAACTCCCGATGCCTCAATCGCTCCCCAAACCATTACATTGCCACCTCCATGTTTTACCGTAGGAACAAAATTTTGAGTTTGAAGGGCAGTGTTTGGCTTGCGCCAGACCCTTGCACGTCCATCGCTTCCAAACAAATTAAATTTGCACTCGTCTGTAAAAAGAACTGTTCTCCAAAACTCAGCGTCCTTGTGTACATACTTACTTGCAATCTCTAGTCCAAGTTTTCTATTTTTTTCACTTATTAATGGCTTATTTCGGGGAACCCGGCTTTTATATCCGTTTTCTCGCAACGCTCTTTAAACAGTTCTTGGATGAACATGTTTGTCGTAGTTATTAGCGATATCATCTGCAAGTTTTTTTTCCACTTCTTTTACGATGTGGTTAACATCACGCTTGGTAAGTTTTTTTGGACGACCGCTTCTTGGCATATTTGCTACAGAGCCATTTTCCTTATACATATTTTCTAATTATATTTTGAACGCTTGTAAATGGGACACTTAATAATTTTCCTATTTCCCGATAGGATTTTCCTATTTATAGGTGATGCTGGTTATCCACTTGAGCCGTTTTTAATGCCTTATCGTTCTCCTGAAGAAGATGAAGTTATTTGCAACAGCAAACATACTAAAGCCCGAAATATAGTTGAAAGAACGATTGGAGTACTTAAAAATCGTTTCGTTGCTTGCTTGGTGCTTGCCAGCTTCATTACATACTTACCAAGGCAGCCAAAATAGTGAATGTTTCTGCTACTGAGATAAGAGAGAGAATAAAAATCAGCTTTTTAACATAAATTAAATTAAAAAAAACACTTCAGTTTTTAAAATTAAAATACTAACTAAAATTAAAATACAAAAAATTAAATTTTTTCGTAAATTAAGGCACCTTTGTATATAATATTTTAATTTGGTATTTCAAAGAGTTTAGCCTTGAACAAAGATTCGACTGCAGTTTATTGAGTGTAAGAGGTCTCATGTCCTAATTGGAGTACTTTCTGGGAATTAGTTTTAGTTTTTTTATTTGATGACTGATTCTGTAAAACTTCTGATTTGTTCTGTAAGACTTCCAACTCCTTTTTCTTTATTTCTATTTTAATACTTTTTTATTCCATTTCTGTTTCGAAAAGTTGTTCTTCAACCTCCAACAGTTTTCTCTGGTAGCGACTTCATTCCTTTAAAGCGTCTTTTATTTCTTTTATGCCCTTACACATTTCAGTAAATGATTCTTTTTGGATTTGATGGTAATTTTCAAAAAACTCTTTTTTTTGAAAGTCTTGCAGGATTCTTTTCTCTTTCTTGCACTAGGAACTGGTCGTTCTTTTGTATGAATAACATTTGAAGAAGTTGGCTGAAAGTTTTCATCATCTCCCAAAGCTTCATCTTCCAAATTTAATGCAATTTCTTGAAGACCTTCGTTAGGCGAGGACTGGACACCCTGTGCAACTTCTTCAGGGTTTAATTGTTTTTGAAATTGCATTAAATTAGCAGCAGCCTCTTTTAATTTTGAAAGTGCCAATTGCTTATACATAAGTCCCACCGCCAGTTGCGTTCACTTCACTCTTGTTGTGGACTAACTTTTTTTTACCTTGCATTTAAAATCTCTCCATACCTTTAAATACAAATATTTAATTAAAAGAAACGATGAATCCAAAATATGTATTTGTTACTTACCTTTTGCCAATCCTCGCTATCTCTGATTGGAGGTCCTATGAAATTTAATTTGGAAGTTATTATTTCCCAATCCTCCTTAAAATTACTTGGTGCTGCTATGAAATCCTTTTACTTGCACTAGATTTTTTTCTAGTTCGGCAATTAAAAACTAAAATTGTTTACTGTTTGTTATTTTCATATTATTGATTTTATTAACAAAAGTACCAGTGCGTCTTATAACGGCAACTAAAACAAATTTTGTTCATGTCAATCATAAAAATGGCGTCGTCAAAATCAAAGTCGCTTTAAGTCAACGGCGTCTTAATTGCGCCTATCATAATACCAAATTACTGTCAATAGTTATCGATACTAATCACTAGGGCAACCAAAAATATGCTCTATAAAATTAGTTTTAAGCGCCTAAAATATGCATTGAAAAAACACTTGTAAGTGTTAAAAATATGCTCTATAAAACTCATAATACATACATAGATATTGATGTAAAATTACGTATATTTTTTGAAAAGTTTATAAACATGAAAAGTAACAATTAGCCACCAACCAGCTCATATAAAATTCCCTAATATTTACACATGGCTCATTTGCGAGAATAGTGACATAACTCAAGAAACATATCTAAAAATTGTATTTTTATCACTTTTTTTTCACTGAACGACCAAAAGTGTCTTGTACTTTTCCTTCCCATCAGTTTGACTAAATTAAAATGTTTAAATGCATTTTCTCTCAATCGTATTTTAGCTATGCTACTCGTCTCGCAAATGAGCGATATATTTATTTTAATTCAAAAACTAACAAAAAAAAATTTTTTTCAAAAAATTCAGACTGACAAAAATACAAAATAAAAAGTGGAAAAATTAATTTTAATTATTGTTGCAATAAATAACAATCATATCACTTAAATTTTGAAACATGAAGCTTTGTGGTAAAACGCTCTTGTACATCGAGAAACGTCTTTCGACATCAACGGTGCAAATTTGAAAACAAAAGTTTCCTAGCATAATTTCTTGCGTTGAGCTCAATATATTTTTGACTCCCGAGGTGTTGTTTTATGGTATTATTATTATTAGTATCTGGTTTAGACCCAGCACAAATGCAAGACACTGCGACCTATAAGATCTATTGTGTCCCTTTGAGTCTACTGTTTGTTTAACAGACCAACTGCCTTCCTTACGTACACCAGCAGGTCCGAAACTTTAGTGGTGGATATATCCGTCAGTGAGACCATATGTGTCCCCAAATACATCCATCTAAGTAAATCTATCAAGAGCCACACATTCACACAATATGTGCTCTGCTGTCTCTGATGCTTGTGAGCATAGTCTACAAACATCTACATTTGTGATCGCCATTCTCATCAAATGCGCTCTCACACTACAGTGACCCGTAAGAAAATCCGTTAGGATTTTCAGGTCTGGCCTTCTATACTTCAGAACATCAGACTCACCCCCAAATCGCGGACGAATCACAGCCTTGGCGTGCCTAAGACCCGACTGGGCATTCCAATGTTCCAAACATTTGCCGGTTTCCCATTCACCAATTTGACTGAGAATAGTAGAAAGCGGTGCTGCACAGCAGGGCTCCGGACCAATATAAGGCGTCGCAGATCCCCTCCTAGCTAATGCATCCGCTTCCTCGTTCCTGCTTATACCACAGTGTCCAGGTACCCAGAACAGCTGCACCCTGTTTCTAAGCGATAATTTTTGCAACGTGTCGTAGCAATGTTTGACAAGTCTAGATGTCATACGATGAGAGTCAAGCGCCTTTAAGGCAGCCTGACTATCCGAAAATATATTAATTGTCCTGCCCTTGAGCCCAATATCCAGGTTAATCTCAGCACATGCGGCCATGGCCAGGATTTCAGCCTGAAAAACACTCAATGACTTCCCTAGTGGAATTGACAGGTTTCGATTGGGTCCATAGACGCCAGCCCCTACTCCACTGTCCATTTTGGAACCATCAGTATACCAGTTTAGATCAGATTCACTCCGAGCCAAACACCCAGTAGACCAACATTCCCGGTCCGGTACCTCAACCTTAAATCTCCTGCCAAAGCAAAGTTCCAAAGGCATGGTATCCAAGACCGAAATTGGATACCTGACCACCTCTTGAAGAATGGCCAGGTTCCCTGACTCATTCCGAGGTGTTCTTACGAACATTTTTGCCGCCGGACACGCGGCCACCCTCATCACATAAATATGAAGTAGTGTTAATCCAATCAGGGCCTCTAAAGCCACCGTTGGACGTTCTCATTGCCCCGGTTACACCAAGGCAGGCAAGCCGTTGTATCTTGCCCAATTTTCTTATGGTGGTAGACTCCTCAGTCTTTCTCCTCCAAACTATTGCCGCATAAGTGAATATGGGCCGAACAATGGCGGTATAAATCTACGGTGTCATTCTTGGCGATAGACCCCAAGTCTTACCGAAAGAAGAGCCACATGCTTATATCTCTTCGTAAAAGGTACAACAACCATCTTTGAAGGATTCACTGAGAGTCCTTCTTGAGAGCACCAATTCGACACATCCCTCAGAGCATCAGCCATAAGGTCACACAATGTGCTCTCAAATTTCCCACGGGCCGTTATAACAAGGTCATCCGCATAACTAATTACGCTGATTCCTTTTTAAGCCAACATGGTAAGCAAGTCATCAACTACAAGCGTCCACAACAATGGGGATAGGACTCCACCCTGAGGGCATTCCTTCGACGCCATCACGGTCAATTCCTCTCCATCAAGGGATGAGCTGATAATCCTGCCTCTAAGCATGGAGCCGATCCAAGCTATAATTGGCCTTTCCACCCCTTTCCGTTCCAAAGAACTAGTAGAGTCAAAGCCTGTGTTGTCAAAAGCACCTTCTATATCCAAGAAAGAACAAAGAGCAACTTCCTTGTCAGAAAATGCTTTATCAATACTCCCAAGGAGAGACAAAATTGCAACCTCACATACGCGAATTGACTCGGGTGCAGGGGACGTTCCACAAGACACGTCTCCCTTATATAAACATCCACCAGCCTCTCCATTGTCTTCAGAAGAAAGGATGAGAGACTTATGGGTCTATACGACTTTGGAAGATCACTAGGCCTACCGCAACCTCCCGCCAAGCTCATGGTATATAACCAAAACCGAAGCTGGCCTTAAAAATTACAAGAAGTTTAGACACGATTATGTCAGAACTTCTTTGTAAGAGAGCCGGAAAAATTCCATCTCTGCCCGGAGCCTTATAGGGTTTAAAGGAGCCAATAGCCCACAAAACCCTGTCCGGAGTGAATATTCTACTCGCGAGACTTTTGACCCTTCTGGTAACACGTACAGGTGCGGGAATATCCCAGCACTCGCGTACAGGTGCCAACTCTCGGGAACCAGGAAAATGCGTTCCCATCAAGAGATCCAAGATTTGCCTTCTAGACTGAGTGTACCCTCCGGTACCTGTACTAAGGGACCCTATGCCATTAGAATGATCTATGGTGAGAGACTTTTGAAGGCGGGCCAATGCCGGCAAGCCCTTAATGGTCTGACAAAATCCCCTCCACGTCTCCCTTCTAGACCTTCTAATCTCCTTATTGTACTCAGTGAGACTAACTCTATAAATCTGCCAATCACCTGTGCGCTTGGCCCTATTAAAGTTCCTCCTTACGGTTTTCCTCAGCTTTGACAAAGTGTCAAGATCACTATGACGCACACTAATGTCCAAAGAGGATTTTAATGTCGACTGTACCTGATTTGCCGCCAGATCCAGTTCATCAACAGACTCTATAGAATCTGGCAGCCAGTTAACTTCTTTACCTTCCTAGAGACTATTGGCCTATCATCGGTTCTAGCAACGCTAACCAGATCAAATCTAATATGCATATGATCGGATAAGGATACATTGTCTGACACATGCCAGTCCCTCACAAGATTAAACATGAATGTATCACACAACGTAATATCCAATACCTCCGACCTTATGGCATTAATAAATGTAGGTTTGCTGCCCCTATTGGCCACAGCCACATTATTGGTAATCAGAAAGTTGAAAAGGTAATCACCCCTATCGTTGTTGTCCGTGCTGCCCCGTACCATATGATGAGCATTCGCATCACATCCAATTACGAAGTGGTGGTTCTTCTCCCGATAGTACCTGATGAAATTTTGGACTTACAAGGGTGGTACACATTCCACATCCCCTGGGAAATAAGCAGAGGCGCATATTACCTCCCTTATACCAACATCAGTAATAAGTTTGACGCTTACAGCCACCAACTCTGTAATGGGAAAAAAGGTGAATTTGGAATTTACCAAAATAGCGGCCCGGGGCCTCTCCCCAGCAGCATACACCAACTTACACGTCTTATTTTGAAGTCCTCTGACTCTGTCATTAATAGTTCAGGGCTCCTGTATGAGCCCTAGACTAATATCTTCAGTGGCAAATCTGCGGCCAAAAATGCTCGACGCACCTTTGGCCCTATGCAGATTTACCTGGAGCACTTTAGAAGTACCTTCCATCATTTGCACTCATTGGAAAGCGCCTCTGAAGCAACTTTTCTCCCTGCCTGGCTCAAATGCCCAGCAAGCTTTGTTGCCTCAGCCTTAAGTGAGAAACCTGGGGATTTCCCTCTACCCCCACAGGTTTGCTCTTTTCAGTACTGTACAGTACAGTTATCGGGGTAGTAACACTCGTGTCGACTACCCTTTTTATGTTTGTGGAAGACACAATTGTCTTCCTTATAGTTGATGCATAAGAGGCATCGCTCTCTAAATTATCGGCAATATTTTTCATCAAAATATGCGATGCCCGGGTTAAAGAGTCACCTGCGGCATTGCCCGGCTTGCCACAGGAAGGCTAATTAAAACTGGAGGGCGCCTGGTATCCAGAGTCCGCATACGAGTAGCCAAGTACCCCTTGACCATACATCCCTTAATGTATGCTGTTCCACCTTGGATTTGGGGGAACGTTTATGAGGAGCGTCCACCTCCCGCATGATCAAATTTTACCTAACAGTCAGCAGAGACATGACCTTACTGAACTGCGAGTTGCGGTTCCCACCCATAGATGGTAAAGATCACACTTCTATATGAGTTTCCAGATAGCAGGACTGTACTAAGTGAAAACCAAAGTGAACCCTTAGTAGAGTCCCCTGAATACTCATATAGCAAACCGCAAGCGTTGCTTACTTTAGCCATGGTCAAGAGTTGGCCTGAGTGGAAACGCAATTCCCACACAAATGTAGGACACGCGAGTCTCACCCAGACCCGCACGGACCATGTTACCAGTGGCCGCCACGTGGAGGCAGTAAGTCTTCTTGTGCAGTTGTCCATAATGATCGTCTATTTGACTTTGCCTTATGGGTACACACCTGACCACCAAGTCTTATTGTCGCCTTCAGTATACATTTCTACATTTTAATTATAATTTTTATCATATGGCGACAACATATCTAAACGAGGGTTGCCAGTTTTTTTCTTGCCTTTCTCTCCAAAACTGTTACCAAAAATCGCCAAAAAATATATTTCAGCCAATTTGCCGCAAAAAATTGTAGCCAAAATTCGCCGAAAAAATAGTCCATTTATTTCTATAACAAGTATTTATTAATGCACATAAATTAAATTCATTTAACAAAAAAATAACAATAGTCGTAAAAAATATAAATCAAAGTTTTTTTTTATAATAAAAAGTACTTATGTAGCATTCGAAAAAAATAGGATATCTGAACACTTTTACAAACATACATTTTCTAATACTTTTGAAGGTTTATAGAGAGGTTGAGTTCTCATATAAAATAATTTATATAAATTATGACAAATAGATTACTTTGTTTTTCTTCAAACTGACCAATTTTATATATATATGTATTAGATAAACTAATAAGGTCAAAAGTTTTCTTGTTATGTAAATAAAAATAAAATTTTTTATTTAACTTATCCCCGACGTTTCGTCAATTATTTGTTGACTTTTTCAAGGGTGTCTATTTTATTTAGAAAAAATATACATTAAAACAATTTTTTTTAATTAAAAATAAAAAACAACTATGTATGTATATAATAATGATTATAATCAGTACTTACAACAATTATACTTTAATTTACATATTAACAAATTCTTAGATTCTATTTCACTTTCATATAAAATTATCTTTTACATATAGCACTTAAATATACATTTCCACTATTTTAACGTTTTTACATATAATTTATATATTTTTTTAGATTAATATCTCTTTTTTCACACAGTTCCTGTTATAGCAACAGTGTAACTTGAGGTTATTTGTTTGTGTCCTCTTTTAAATTCATGGTCTCCAAGAATGATTAAACAAAGATTACGACATGCGCATGATTTCCCGTTAGATGACGTATATTCCCCTCTGAAAGGGTTGTCAATCCTTACGTTAAACAATCATTTTTAGGGCTGTGTTTTTATCGTCAACTTTTACTTGTATGATTAATTTTAAACGTCCAAAATAATAATATTGGATTTATGGAAAAAGAATATACTTGTCATAATATGCAATGTGTTAATTTTCAATTAACTAGACATGTGCATGTATCAGCTGGAAATTCGTGAGTATCGACAATTAGTAGACAATTGTCTTTTCTTTGTCAGGAATAAAATGCAATGCCTTTTGAATACACCCTCAATAAAACGTTTTTGGATTTTCCCAATTATTTTTTGGAGAAAAATTGAAGCATATTATATACACAAATAAATATTTTCCCTGAAACTTTGTAAGTCTTATGTGAGACTTGGCAACCCCGGAATTAAACTTAACTCTGATTGGCCGAAAAAAATATATTATTAGTCGATAAAAATCAAGTTTTTTAATTAAATTTAGTGACCGTGCATAAAGTGTTTTTAATAAGAAAAAGTGCAAAAAATCTTCGCCAAAAATATCGATTCAAAAGATAAACATGAAGTGTGCAGTGGGCAAATGCAAGCAAAATGATAGTCAAAAATCATGTGAGCGATTATGTGAAAAAGTATAAGGTTAAGTATTCCATCAAACTCTTTAATGGACACGTTAAAATCTTGTGATAAAGTTTTTGCAAAGCTAAATGAGGACAAATTATTTGCTGCAATGGAAAAGCCCTTGGATGAAGCAAAATATATAAAAGCCAGTGAAGAAGTAAAAAGACTTTTCTGTAGATGCAGAATGTATTTAAGAATAAGGTCTCTTAATGCAGAAATGTCCCAAAATATATATAAGCGTAAAAGAAAATTAAATAAAACAACAACAAAATATAAATAAAAAAAATATTTTTTCTTAATTTTTTTTAACAAAAACAATAATTTAGCCCACTGTTATGTTTACATATTTTTTTGAGAGTCGTGACGTCACTTCACCTAGCTGCGCAGAAGAATCAAATTTTGTGTGCGTGATGTCGTAATCTGTTTTTCTATCATTCTTGATGGTCTCCTCCATTTTCTGCTGTACTCTTAAGCTCTCAATAATATATCTTCCCAGTGGTAAAAAAAACGAAGTACCTACTCACACATCGATGACGTATGCATTATATTCTAAGCGGACTCTTAAAGTACTTAAAGTGTAAGCTGTGCGTAATCTAAAGAATCATGCGTCCAATTTAAAACTTGGATTACGATGTAAGCGGCTAAGTCAGTTACTGTTTCAATAGAGAGTATTTGTTTTTATTTTTACTTTAAATGCAAGAATTCAATATGCCGAGATTACCACTCCACTTACGATGTAAGCGAAGGGCTCAGTTGTTTGCTCTTCTATTTCGGGTTTTACTTTCGTTACTTTCATATATGCATATAAAAACACAAATTTATATAGAGCATTTGTTTTTGTTTTTACGATATACATACAGTAAGGGACAAAATTGTTCACAAAAATACTAAAATTTATAATATATCCAAAAAAGTATGTTTTATTCAAATATAATTTAATTTTTTTTTACCTATATAGAATAATGTACATCTAAAAAACTTAAAAAGAACAAAATTTTAGAAGAATGTGTGTTAAGAGTAAAAAAAAATAAATATTAATTTAAAAATTCACATGTGAACAATTATGACCGTTGTTGAATATTGCATTGATTTTAGGTCCTAATATTTGGTATGTCTACCGTTTGCTTTTTTAACTGCTTTAATTCTTTTTGGCATACTTTTCACTAAATTCGTCAAGACATTAGGGTCAATACTTTCCCATGCTTCAACAGCACGCTCCCAGAGTTCGTCTACGGTCTTTGGAGGGTCTTTTTGAGCAAAAATTTTTCTTTTTAATATGAACCACAGGTGTTCTATCGGGTTTAGATCCGTCGACTGAGGAGGCCAATCCAAAAGCTTGATCCCATTTTCTTCAAACCAACGTTTTGTTATCTTCGCGGTATGCTTAGGATCGTTGTCCTGCATAAAGATGCTATTCTGTCCCGGATCTAAACCAAATATGTCGAGACTTGGAATGTATGAGTCTTCTAAAATGTCTATATAATCTTTAGCACACATTTTGCCTCTATTTCGGCGAAGTACTCCAAGTTGATTCCCGCGAAAACAGCCCCAAGCCATTAATGAGCCCACTACAAATTTAATTTAAGACGCCTAGAGTTCGCGAAAAAATATGAAATATTTACTTTTGAAGACTGGATGAGTGTAAGATGGTCCGATGAAACAAAAATTAATAGAATCGGGTCAGACGGACGACAATGGACATGGGTGGATAAAAGTATTGGTGTCAAAGAAAGAAATATTTGCCAAACACTTAAATTTGGAGTTGGCTCATTAATGGCTTGGGGCTGTTTTCGCGGGAATCAACTTGGAGTACTTCGCCGAAATAGAGGCAAAATGTGTGCTAAAGATTATATAGACATTTTAGAAGACTCATACATTCCAAGTCTCGACATATTTGGTTTAGATCCGGGACAGAATAGCATCTTTATGCAGGACAACGATCCTAAGCATACCGCGAAGATAACAAAACGTTGGTTTGAAGAAAATGGGATCAAGCTTTTGGATTGGCCTCCTCAGTCGACGGATCTAAACCCGATAGAACACCTGTGGTTCATATTAAAAAGAAAAATTTTTGCTCAAAAAGACCCTCCAAAGACCGTAGACGAACTCTGGGAGCGTGCTGTTGAAGCATGGGAAAGTATTGACCCTAATGTCTTGACGAATTTAGTGAAAAGTATGCCAAAAAGAACTAAGGCAGTTAAAAAAGCAAACGGTAGACATACCAAATATTAGGACCTAAAATCAATGCAATATTCAACAACGGTCATAATTGTTCACATGTGAATTTTTAAATTAATATTTATTTTTTTTACTCTTAACACACATTCTTTTAAAATTTTGTTCTTTTTAAGTTTTTTAGATGTACATTATTCTATATAGGTAAAAAAAATTAAAATATATTTGAATAAAACATACTTTTTTGGATATATTATAAATTTTAGTATTTTTGTGAACAATTTTGTCCCTTACTGTATGTACAAATTTAAAATACCCAAAATAAAACTTCACTTACGATGTAAGCGGCCGAGTCAGTTACTGTTTCAGAATAAAATTTGTTTATTTTTTTTTACATAATAAAATGCCGTTATTTTCAATGTACATATGAAATACAAGTGAAACAAAAAATATTTTTGCAATTTAAATTAGTTTAAAGTTCATTACGGAGTGGAAAAGTGGTTTTTAAAAAGGTGTTTTGGTGACTTTATATTTTTAATAATAATTACTAATTAATTAAAAGATGACAAAAATTGAAAGTGATTTGGAGAAATTGAAAGGTAGGTTAATTTATTTATTTTAACTTTACTCAGTGTCTGTTAAAAACCTAGATGATTGTAATTTTTTCATTTATAAAAATAAAGAAGTAGCAAGTTATTATTTTTATTTCAGTTGAACAAATCCAAGCAGTTGCAATTATTAAGCAATTAGTTAAACGAAATGTTCATGTGGGACATGAAAATGATTTTCCAATTGTTAACTAACAAGATATGGAGAAGATGAATAACTTTATTTATGCAGATCTAGAGACCTATGTAAGTTATAGGGTATTCAAACGATTAATCGTTAGTCGATTAATCGAAGAATTTTGTTCAAATAATTGTTCGAACAATTAAAAATAGTCAAATTTGGAATAACGAATAACTCGAATAATTTCCTACGATTAATCGATTAATCCATATAAAAAAATACTTTATTTATAGAAATAATAAATGGTATTAATAAACTTCCTAAGTGTTGTAAAATATTTAATAAATCTAATGAAAAACAAAAGAAATTGCAAACATATGTTATGCTGCAAGAAAAGAAAAAGAAATTCGTCTTGCACATGCTGTAAAGCATCGATGGTCGTCTTTATCTACCATGATTGAAAATTTTCTTCGTATTTGTAAATATGTAAATTACGCTCTATCTGATTTTGGTTTGACGACTTTTACAGATATGGAAATTAACGTTTTATCAAATTTGAATAAAGCCCTTAAACCACTTGATGTCGCTATTAAAGAGCTAGGCAATGATTCTGCTACATTGATGGATTTAGAAGGCATTATACAATTTGTTATTAATACAATGGAAAATGCAAACAATCCTTTTCCAAATTATTTACTTATTAGAAAGGCTTAAGATTCGAATAAATGAAAGACGTGTAAAACGATTTAGTACACTTATTTTAAATATATCTAAATTCTGGTACATTTTCACTTTTTTAAAATATTGCACAAAATCTGAAAAAAAAGATTTTGCAAACGAATTGTTTTTGAAAATGTTTTTAGAAAATATGGAACAAAATGTGTCAGATGATGATATGATTGCAGAAGATTTAATTGAAATAAACGAAAATAATCGATTATCACAATTTCAAAAAACTTAACAGAGGCTGTAATGATTTAATGGATGATTTCTTATAATTAGAAAAAATCAAAAATAGAACCGAAAAATTTTATATTCTTTTCCATGCACTTCTCTCAATTTCTCCAACATCTACAATCAGCGAGAGAGTGTTCTCAAAATCGAGTTTCATTAAAACTAAAGAAAACAATAGGTTGAAAGCTAAACATATAAATTACATTACAAGACTACTTTAACAGAAGTGCATAATTTTTTTAAACTAATTTTTAACTCATAATATGAATTAATTTTAATTACTTATTTAATATTTTTATTGCATACGAAGTAGTAAATTACTACTTTTATATATTAAATCGTTATATATATGATCTCAAATATTAAAATTAATTAATTTATTATTTATGGTTTAGTTTTTCAATAATATGTTTGAAAATAAAAAATGAGATCTCATTACATTTTCTACACTATAATTAACTAAAATTAATGAATTTTTAAAAAGTTATTACATTACTATGTTTTTGGTTATTTGTTTTTTTGAATAAAATGTTTTAATAATACACAAAATTGGTATGTTATTTTATATAAAACAAAATGCGATTAATCGATCAATTTTGAAATTTTATTCGATTAATCGATCAAGAAAAAAACCCGAATAATTACTCACTCGATTAATCGACCAAAGAAAAAAGTCAAATAATTGAATACCCTAGTAAGTTACGATAAAAAAATATAAATAAAATTTTTTACATAGATATTTTTGACTCAAATCTTCTTTACCAAGCTACTTCGGCCCCAATTATTTCATATAAATAAAAACAAAAGCAATCCAAATATAAATTGGCGATTAAAGAATAAATAAATAAATACATATATAAATGTAAACACAGTAACAGCTCTAAATTCAGATGTGAAGAATGTCTTGTGGTGTTTTGTAAATTTGTTTTTTGTATTGTGCGTTTATATAGCCTACACGTGCTTAAAAGTTTTAAGCAAATTATATGATAGTTATGAAAATATGAAAAGTTATTTATTAATTTTAATTAAACATGCATTTATTATGGTTTTTAATAGACTACTCCCTTAACAAAGTGAACAAAAAAGTCACGAAACGTCGGGAAAACATATAATAAACTTGTTTTTATTTATATGAAACAATTTGGGCCTAAGTAGCTTGGTAAAGAAGATTTAAGATATAAACTCATTTAACTGAAAATAATAATAAATATATATGTATTTTTGTATTTTCAGATTTAAAAAATTAAAACCATTTTAAGGCCAGGAGGTTTAGAAAAAAACTTTGATAGAATACTTCACAGTAATGTTTTTCTATCCATTAAGTATGATGGCGTAAATGGTAAAGAATTTAAGGCCCTGCGAAATGCAATTTTTGGAAAGTTTACTTTGAAATTGCTGTATATTTATATACATATGTAAGTGTATATACCAATTTTTATTTTTTAGAAGCCGTAAAGAAAGAGGGCCATACCATTTACGTGTATATAAAACAATTACAACACTGTTGTCCAAATTCATTTGGCCAATATATCTTTTTGTCTATAAATTTATATTTATGTATATTTCTTTTTATGCATTAAATTAATATCATTCAATCTAGCATTAAATTTTTTGTATTATAAAACTAATTCTTAAACTACATACATGTACACCTAATTTGAATTTAACGTTCTGTAACCTTAGTTTATTGTGAATTAATAATGTAATTATTTAACTCTTTCATGATGATTGTTGTTGTACTCTCTATAGAGTAACATCCAGGGAAATTACTTTTTTTTGTTATTCCAAGAATATATTGAATATTTTTTGTTGACTAAGCGGTGAAAACAAGAAGCTAAACCAGAACAAGTTAAGTTAATATTCAGAGAATGAAAGATGAATTTTCTTCACATCATCTTAAAAAGCGAATTACATATTAGCATATACACAATTACCTACAGTGGGAACAACAATATATACACATAAGCTATATACAACATATTTATTGGGCCACACAACATTCAACTACTACCAATTGTACATCTATACATTCTACAATAAATTACATCAATCAAATTATATATAGTCTCATCGTTTGCAAAAAACTTCTGCTCCATATTCGGTCCTCCACCAGTTCCTTTGGTGCATTTACTTCTTTTGCACATTCCCCGAGCAATGATGAGCTTGCATCAGGGACCGCAAATAACAGTTATTGCTTAAAAATTAAACTAAAAAAATCATCGTATTAGAGTCGACAGACATATATGATGGTATATACCAAATTAATCGTCTTGGAGAGCTCTCACAGAATCTGTGGTGATCTCGCATAAGTGATCATTAATCAGATTTTAACTGTTACTTTTTGACGGAAAAATAAAAGTTTAGATGAAACCTTTAAAGCAGTGATGTCCACTACTACATAAACACACTTGCGCTTGTGTATGAAGCAGAGAAAAGACTGCTTACTTCTACCAGAAATGGGAATGTTCGAATTACTTTCTGCTTATAACTTCATAAATATTTCTTCATAATTCTGAGTAAAGTACATAATCGATTGTCCAACAGACATGTGACCGATCTATTAAGAATAAAGGAGTACCGAGGTCACATAAATTTGGAGGAAATAATGAATAATTATTTCAGTTCAATAAAAATGATACAAAAAATATGCACTATCCATCCCTGCACTATGTTCGAGAGAAGCTAAAATCTTAAAAGAGCAAGAGTAACAATATTTCTTTTTATTATGTACGTGTTTGACTTCGACGCAAGCAAAATTTGTTTTTCTATCACGCGTGATAGAGAAAGAGAGTTTTGGACATCACTGCTTTAAAGAGAGTTTTATTTTTCCGTCATAAAATAAAACTTATTTAGTGAGTTTTATTTTTTCGTCATAAAATAAAACTTATTTAACGGTTTTTAACTTAAATAACGGTTATTTTCCGACTGAAAAATTAAACTCAAAACTCAAAAATAAGTTTTATTTTATGACGAAAAAATAAAACCCTATTTATGAGAGTTATTTTTTAACTTTTATTTTTCCGTTGAAAAATAACTTTTTCTGCTGACCTTTTTTGGAAAAACTCTCAAAATAACCATAAAAAATAAGTTTTTCGATATAACCTATAACTACGGTGACCATCCGTTCTGTATTATACAGAACAGTTCTGTATTTTAAACCCGTGTTCTGTATAAATTATTCATTAGGAAAAAACATAAAAATGTTCTGTATTTTATTTAATGTTCAGTATTTGTTCTGTATTTTTGAAGTTTTGTAGTATTTGAAGTTTTGATTAACACCATTGAGAAAAAGTCTTCTGACGAGCCTTTTAGAGACGAATTGGCCATAGAGACATGCTTATTACCATTAGCAATACATTCCATTTACATATTATGTACATTTTAGAGAAAGAAACATAAATTTTAAAATTATTTTGACGGTTGTCGGGTTCAAATACTCCAGCAGAAAGTCACCAAATTAAACTATGATATGAATTGTATAGACTTTAAATAATATTTGAAGGTAAATGATAAATTGGTAAAACAAATTTATTCATCAGAAAAATTCCAAAATTGGTTGTAATTTATTTTACACTTTCAATGCACCTTTCTGAGAATCCTCTTTGAATGTTTATTTAATGATAAAAACAAAAGTTAACTTTATCTTTTAGTTTGATATCTATATAGAAACTAATTTTTGTTTTATGGTATTTAAAAATTATGTATGTATGTAGTATATATAAACGTATCTTATGTACTTATTTAATTATCTCACGAAATTTTAGTTATTTCGAATTTTTTGGTAAATTTATTTATTTATTTTTTTTTTTTAAATTTTGTTAATTTTGCATTTAAATAATATAATAAATACATACCTATGTACCTATGAAAGGTTGTTTGTTTGCATTTTATAGTTGTTATTATTCAGATACTTCCTTGTTCTGTATTTTGGTTTAAAAAATATGGTCACCGTACCTATAACCGTTACAGTCCCTGGCTTGCATTCCGTTCAAAAGTATTTCTAATTACTTCTTATTTGCTGTTTTTGGCTTAAAAATAAGGAATGCATTAACGATTGTGCTGTAAATGCAAAATATGATATTTATTTATTTTTATTAAAATACTCGCATTTTCCAGCACAACTCGCCTGTAATTTTTTGGCGGAATTATTCTCAAAATTTTTTATTTCATTCTCCCTTTAATTGACATTCGTAATAGATACTTTTTTCCCGGGAAAAAGTTTCAAAATTTCGAAGTTTCTTTAGAATAAGGAAAAAGAGAAAAATTTCTCGGGAATTTTTGATTTGGAATAGGAGAACAGGGAATGGGAAAAACTCCCAGGGGATTGTTATTCATAATTGGGCTGATTATAACTTTTTTTTTCATTTGAGTCCAATACTCAGGGGTAAACCCCTACTAAATGCTGTGCATTGTATTGGAATTTTGGAAAGGACAGTACATATATTATTATATTATTATTAAGCGCCTTAAGAATGAGACAAATATCTGTGCATTGATTATTCAAAGGCCAGTGTTATACCTTCTCCCTTGAATGATCAACAGCAATTGCTTCATCGTTGCATGTTGATTGTGTGGTGAGTATGCCTTCGCTAAGTAGGTTTAGCTGTTATCTGCTACTTCCCAATAGGTGGCGCTTTTTTCCTGATCATTCGTTTTTTGTTGTCATTGGTTAAGGTGGAATAGAATGGAATTTCGGGGAGCGGTATCTTCGTAGATGGTCTTCCTGGAGGGGGGAACCTCTTATTTTTTAAATTATAATTTTGAAAAAACCGCAAACAAACTTTTTTATTTTTCACCTCTTCTGGGATTTGAACCTGGGTCTTTTGAGTTTTTGTGCAAGCGCTCTAACCACTATACCACGCACCCCCCATTAGACTGTATGTGTATTATTATTTAAGTTTAACTGTATTTTTTCACAAAAATTTTATATATTTTTAAACAAAATTTTTTTCTCATATATAATTCTTTTATATTTCTAAAAAAAAACGAAAACACGTTTTTGTACATGTATTACTGATTTTATTTTTTTTACGTCAGATAGCTGCTAGCGCTTGTAAAAGTTGAGAGTTGCCCAACTCTCTCGCGGTAGCAGTGTTGCATATTTTGCTTGTAACTTGCCAAGGCGAATTCATTATTAAGGTGCTTTTGACATACCAGCTGAGCTACTTTTATTTTAAATATTTGTGTATTTAACTGTCAGGCGCCATTTTTTATTTCTTTGTTGTCTCTTATTTATGTACTTTTTCTTGTAAACAAAGCTGTTTGGAAGACATTTTTGCCAATTTGATTTTTTTATAAGCAAATACATTGTGATTTTTTGGGTGTTTTTAAATATTTTTTGAAAAAAATTTGTGAAAAAAGTGTATGATTTTTTAACGTGAGGTCTTTTAAAGTTATTTATGAATATGTAACTTAATATTTCTCTATTCCTTTTTGTGGCGAAAAAAAAGACCTCAAGTTAAAAATGTTAAAATTTATTTAAAAAAAGTTACAAACAAAGTATTAAGTTATAGGTAATTAATTAAAAACAATAATAATGAAATATTGCTGTATATGTCGGAAAAGGCAAGTACGAGGAAATGGGAGTTGGTTTTTATTTGCCTATTTTTTATGTAAATACTAGTTAACCCGGCAAACGTTGTTTTGCCATATAAATTTGCACTAGGAAACAATTTTTAGTTCAAATATACTCCTCACCAAACTGCGAAAGTCAACATTGATATGAGCAATCAATAGAGAAATATAGGGAGAAATAGCCCTTGTACGGCCCCCTCTGAGTACTTAAAAAAACGTAAACCATATATGTTCTACAGTACGCAGATATCTCTAGTTTAAAATTTCATCGAAATCGGTACGTTATAAAGGTGAGGCATAAAATTTCCCTTCCCTTAACATTTAGGGGTATGAAGAATAGAAAATCGGTTGAGCTATTTCGGAGGAGTTTGGCAACAAACACCGCGACACGAGAATTTTATACATATGTATATTAGATTGAATTTAAGCTATTTAAAATACAAAACAAAATTTCTTTTAATCTTTTTCAATAATTTATACACTTTTTGTTTTGTTTTACACAATTTTTGACAGATATGTACCAAAACACACTTATTGTTTTCTTTGTGCTTTTTTTTTTTACAAAATTGCTATTGACAGCTAAATATACAAAAGAAAAAAATAAAAACCATGTTGTTTTTGTGAATGTTGTACTTGTTGTAATGAAAAGGGCACCTTATTTAAAAGTTATAAATTCAACAGTAAAGGTTCACATTAATGCCTAAAAGTTTTAGTAGCATTATTAACAACACCGATATATTTCCAATGTCACAAGTAACATTTAACTGTTGTCAATTCAGACATGCAACCTGTTGGATTGAAAAGCGCAAAAGCATGGCTTTTAGCTAAATATGGTATTATCTGAGGTTTGTTTGGTTAATTGATTTTTATTTATTTTCTCTTTTCTAAATCATTCGGTAGCTCTGAAAAGAACTGTTTAATAATACTTATTGTGTTTGTGTGGGTGCTTGTAAGTCCGGTATAGTTACGGTGACCATCCGTTCTGTATAAATTATTCATTAGGGAAAAACATACAAATGTTATGTATTTTATTTAATGTTCAGTATTTGTTTGGTTTTTTTATGTCTCAAAGTAGTACATATTTGTAGTTTTGATTAGTTTGAGAAAAAAACTCCAGACGAGCATCTTAAGTAGAGACCAAATGGCCATAGAGACATGCTAATCCCCATAAGCAACACATTTCGTATATGTATGTACGTATATTTTAACGGTTGTCGAGTTCAGTTTGTGTTTACCTGGTTGAAATGCTCCAACAGAAAGGATATTTTCTGCATTGAATAATATATGGACCATTGGAAAAACTCAAATTAAATTGAAAACCATCCAAGTAATTTTGGACACTAAATTAAACTATGATATGCATTGCATAGGGTTTAAAGAATATTTAAAGGTAAATGATAAGTTGGTAAAACCAATTTATTCGTCAGAAAAATACTAAAATTGGTTGTAATTTATTTTACCCTTTTAATGCACCTTTCTGTGAATCTACTTTGAATGTTTACTTAATGATAAAAACAAAATATAATTATTTTTAAATTTGATATCTAGAAACAAATTTTTATTTTATGATACATATTTATATGTAAGTAGCTTATTTTTTGGATGATTTATTTTATATTGTTTTTTTAATTTTGTAAATTTTGGATTTAAATAATAAATATAATAAATACATACTTAAGTATGTACGTATGAAAGGTTGTTTGCTTGCATTTTATAGTAATTATTACTCAGATATTTTCTTGTTCTGTATTTCTGTTTACAAAATATGGTCAACGTAGGTATAGTGCATACTATCAGGGCAATATTTGTGACGGATTGAATCTGAAAATTGGATTTTTGGATTTTGATATACATACATATGTAGGTTCAATGTTATTATCAATTATTATTGTTTTATATACTTACTTGTTCAAATGGTGTTTTTATATTTGAAAAGAAATGACGCCAATTTCAACGATTAATTTTTATTAACTTTTTGAAACCCATTTTCCTTTCTTTAATTTTTTTTTTTAAACGCTTGTTTAAATGTCGTATACGAAAATATATTCGGCATTAAAAAAAACGCTTTTCTCTTATCGGAAAGCTCGATGGATTTATTCTCCTCAGGAAGCCGCTTGTACAGATTTCTTTGATGGAAAATCTCACGACCATTTATTTTGTTAAAAACTATTCCTAGAGCTTTAATTTGCTCTATAAAGGACCAGGCAGGCTTTATTTAATACCCTTTCGATACCTGATCGACCCATGTGTATGAACTTTTGTGACATTTCTACTCTTCAAGGTTTAGCTTTCTGATAATATATCCAGATATATGTATATATACTCTAAGGCGTCTTTTGGAAGAGTACACATATCCATAAAATTGGATACTGGATTGGGTAATGTTTAAGATTTAAAAAGATGCATTAACATTAAAATACTATAATCAATTCAAATCGAGATACGGATGTTACATATAATTGTGAATGAATCAATCTGCATTATTATTAGTCTTTTTCCTGACATCCGTGTTTTTGCGTTAAATATGCACTCGCTCTTTTCTGTAGACAGTTAAAATTAGTCGTGTAGTTGCATCGAAAGTGCTCTGGGGTTCAGAAGGAATAGTATACCATAAAATCAATATTATAAATAAAAATTAAGGAAGAATAGTTGGTAATAAAAGAAAAGCAATAATTGTGTTTTTTTCCAGATTTTATTTAACTGTTGGATTGAAGGTATTGTGGCCAGCCTCGCGCTAACACAGCATACATAACCTAACAGATACATTTAGGTCTGACAACATATGGGTATCGTTATTTTCTTCTTGTATCATCTCCGACAGACTTTGTAAAGTGGAGTTTTTATTTTGCGAATTTTCCTCGTTGTTAAGCTACTCCGTTGTGTCATAACCGACTTTGCATGTTCCGCTGAGATTTTCTGTGTTTCTTGCTGAAGATACATATATACAAATTTAAATAATAAAAGGATTTATGACTTTAATAACCTACCTAAGATATATTTACGCAGCCGGTATTTATAATCTTTTGGCGTTGGGTGTTCATTTAAACCACCTTTGCTGCGTGTTGCACCGAAAAATTTTCCAATATGTCTTTGTTAAGCCTCCTGGTACATATACAAGACATATTAAATTTCTGAACAACATAGCTTAAGAGCATTTCAAGAGATTTATTTGAAATAATAATGCTTTTTTGGAAATTTTCAAGGGTTCTCCTCTTTGGAATTATAGAAGAACTCATAACCTCCGTCGTGCGATTTAAAATTTGTTGCTGGCGTTGCACGGAAATTCCAAATGGTTCCTTGAACGAAATCTATATTAATTATTTTATGTTTTAATAAACATTAAAATTTACCTTTCCAGGATAACTGTAAATATATCCAAACACGAGTTGTGCACATCAAACCAGTCGTTGACTAGTTACATAAACTCTGCAGTATTATTTGCATTATACAAATTCATGCCTAATGAATGACAATGACAGAATAACGCTTGCTGATGTATTTGAAAAGAGCTTCGTAGCCAAATTTACTTTTAGTGTACCTAAACCTTGTTCAGTAGCTTGTAGTTATACTGATTACCAACAATATGTTTCCATTCTATAATAAGACAACTTGTTCTGTATGTGGTTAGTTTTATAAAATGACTCTATCTTCTTTTTTATTACATTTCATTTCATTACATCGCTGTATTATCTGGTCTTTAAATAACGGTTGTATGAAAGGGTAGTGATAGTGATGGGTTATCACTACACCTCCCTTTTTTCCAAAAAAAGAGGAGAAGAACAAGGGATACCAACCTTATTTATCTCTAATTTTTCAAAGTCTTATTTTAACAAAAAACAAAAAATATTTTTCGCCTTATTGGCAAAATACATTCAATATAATTTGAAATGTATGCTTTTTTTCTTTTTTATTACATTTCATTTCATTACATCACTGTATTATCTGGTCTTTAAATAACGGTTGTATGAAAGGGTAGTGATAGTGATGGGTTATCACTACACCTCCCTTTTTTCCAATAAACATTTGCTACAGACATTATGCACAACCGTAGGTTGGCTTGCTGTGGTGGAACAGAGAAATAGAATTTAAATTTTTTGAAAAACAGAAATGTATTGCTTTGTAAATACTTTTGTTTGATTTTTATATACTAAATGGGATATGATTCGCATTTAGTCTATAACTATTTTAACATAAGTATTTATAGTTTTGAATAACACCTTTGGGAAAAAGTCTCCTGACGAGTCTCTTAAGCAGAGACGAAATGGCCATAGAGACATGCTTATCCCCAAAAGCATACATTTCAAATTATATTGTCTTATTTTAACTATATCTATCTTCAAATATTATTAAATTCTATCTTCAAGTATTATTAAAAGGAATATTTGTTTTACATATTAATATTATATATCCTATCGTACAAAGTTACAAAATCTTACATTTAAAATATTTAAATTTATTTAAATATTTATCCTTATCATTTAAATATATTTATCCTCCTGTCTAACGTTACAAAATCTTAATTTAAATATTTTCATTCTATTTTTTTATAAAATCTGGGCTCTCTTTTTCCTTTATTCAAGAAAATAACACAGAGTTAATTTGTTATATTTCAAATTTAACAATGTTGTTTACACTATAAAATACATTAGATTTATTGTCTTGTTTTTATATTTTTACTCAAGCTAGGCACTTGCTTGGCTACGTAAGTATTTGAACTTATTTAGTTAAATATTCTTAGTATTTATTCTTGTTTAATGAAATTAATGTAATGAATTTTAATTTTTCATATTAATTTAATTAATGAAATGAAATGAATTACTATGCTTGATTAAAACTTCCGAACTCTGTTTTTGTGGAACGTTTTCTCCTTGCACTTTGTTCCGTCATACATTGCATTCGTTAATACTTTTTACTACAAATGGTAATTGCTTTTATATATGGGAAATTTCAAAAATTTTCAACATTTGTTGAAACTGAGTTCAGATCAGGGGTGCCAGATGCTTTTAATTGAAAATCGGCAAATTTTGAAAAAAAAAATCGGCATTATCGGCACTTCAAGGTAAAAAAATCGGCAAATTAAAACTTCCCGTTTTAAGTACCATACACCTAAATTTTTATTAACAAAAACAGAACAATTTAGCATTAACATTTATAGAAAATAAAATAAAAATCAATAAAATATATACTTTTTACAAATTGCAATTATTAAGGTTAAAATTTTTGTATGAATATACTATATTTTATAATATACATACTTGAGTTCAACAATTTTTTAAACCTATTTTAACATCAGTATCAAAACAGTTTAAATTGTTAAATTTTAAATAATTACACAGTGCGACAGTGAAATGCACGGAATGCACTTTTATAGAATTGGCGTAAATTTGTCAAAAATGACAGTTTTTCGCGCCTGACATTTGCAATCATATTAAAAACTGGTTTATGTATTGCGTGATCTAAACTTCTTAATAAATGGCACCTCAACGTCAAGAAGGCGTTAAAATATTTTGAAACGCAAAAATTTTATAAAGAAAATAAAACTTCTGCGAAATTTCATGATTTTGTTTCGCGTTTTTTTAGTTAATCAGTGGTTTAAAATCAATGTAAAGTATTGGAAATGAAGTGCGGCGGTGAACTAAAGATCATATATAAATATGGTTGAATTCGGTCCATATTTGGCGGGTACAGCGGCAGTTTTCTTCAAACACATTTTGCTTTGTGACATCTGCAGTTATGTATAGATTCCGCAGCGATTGACACCAAATGAAAGGTTTTTTTAAGCTTGATAATAAAACCGAATAGGCATTAAAAAATTTTCATAATTTTAAATTTTACAAATCAAAAAAAAAATCCTAACCTCAAAAATAATTCTTATATAATTTATTTTATTTTTTAAATTTGCAAGTTAAAACATTGTTTTTCTGTAAATTAGTTATGCGTTATATAAACACATATTATAACAATCGGTGAAACATTCATATTTTTGCAAAAATTCGCGTTTTTTAATGTTAAGGAATTTTAATAATAATTGATATTTTTATATATTTTATCAGTGCATTGATGAATTTGGACTGCACTAATGAATTTGAAATTAGTTTCATGCATCCATACAACATTTATTAAAATAAACCAATAAATTTAACTTAATATTTTTTTAAAGAAATTTTAACTTAAAACCTCCATAACTTTCGCGCCGTTTGCAATAAATGATTAACGGGAACTGTTTTGGTATGCTAAAATATCACCGTTCACGTGACCAAAGCGTCATTCGTGTCATTCAAAAAAAAAATTTTGAAAAAAAGTATCAAAATGTCGAAAATTTTTTAAATTGCCCATATATCATACGGGTCTTTCTGAATAAGACCGCTGTCACCGATCTTTAGCAGCAATAGCCTTCCATATTTTACGTGATAATTTTAGTTCTTTAATTTAGACTTCTCAATCGATTCCATTGCTAATTTATGATTTCGCTGTAAGTGATATTTAACCTCTCGAATATAGTTTTCCAAATTGTAAACTGGGTTTATTTTTCTCCTAAAAACTCGCTATTCGTGGCAGAAATTTTCCCAGAAAATAATTCAAATAGGGAGAACCTAGTGTTAAAAACTGTGTTCGGTGTAGTGTTGTGAAAATATGTGAAATAGGTGAGGTAAATGTTCCATTCATCAATGTTGTCCTTCATATCAGCTCTTATATTCATTGAAAACACTGTGGTTGCCTTCCACAGTACCTACAGTTTCGTGATGATGGGCAGTTGAATAATCTATATGAATTTATTTAAGTAGGCTAAAAAATTCACCCAAAACCTGATTCTTGAATTTAGTCCCAAAATCGAACCTAGTTGCCTTTATTGGACCGTAAACTAAAATAAATTTTTCAAAAATTGCACGAGCAACCGTATCTGCAGAGTTATCAGATAAGCTATATTAACCAAATATTTCGTCAAGTCACACATCAACGTCAAAGCGTACTTGTTCCCAAATTTAGATTCCGTAAATGGACCTATTGTGTCTAAAACTACTACGTCTAACGCCCTCATCGGTGTCGGTGTCAAAAATAGTTGTTCCTTATTGCCTGGTCTCACCTTGTTCACGCTGCAATTGTCATATTTCCTCACAAAGTCGGCTACATCCCTTGACATATTTTTCCAAAAATACTTTGCTCTTAACTTAGCGTGCAGCCTCCTTCGTCCACAATACCCTCCTAAGAGCTAATTTGAATAAGCAAAATTTTTAGTTTGCCCAAAATTTTCATGCCATGATTTTTTAGGTCCTGTATATTCAGGATGTTGAAAATTGTATCATCTTTCGGCCATTCCATTTTACGGATCCCATGATTGATGGCTTCTCCTTCCAGCCTCGAAAGCATATCGTCCAAATTCAATTCTCTGTTGTGAAACACGATATCTAATGATCCTTATAATGCAAATTTTCTATATATATTCAGGCGTACTTTCCCTAAACTATTACCTGTATGAAAAAGTTCAAATCTGATCTTGGGATATTAGTACTCATCCTTACCCGGAAGAGGGTAATTTTTCACAGAATCAATCTTAGAATCATTCGGTAAGACACCATTAGCTGTGCACTTGTGCCCCAAAAATATAACTTCTAATCGAAAGAATTTACATTTATACGGGTTTATTTTTAAATTTTACTTTCGCAGCACTCCGAAAACATCCTTCAGATTATTTAAATGAAGCCTATGATTATTATGTCGTCAATGTATAGAAAAACATTATTAGGTTCCAAACCAGAGAAGGAAATCAACGTCATCCTCGTAAAAGAATTAAGGGCTACGTTTAAACTAAACAGTAGAACCATCCAACGAAATGAACCCTTGTCAGTGCTAAATGTAGCGGTATCTGATGGAAACCTGAAAATAAATCGATTACTGAGAAGTACTTCGCCCGGACTAAATTGTCCAAAATATCATCTATACGAGGAAGGGGAAATTTATCTGATATGAGTTTTCTATTTACAGAACGATAATCGAGGCACATGCGATAAGATTTGTTATTGTCTACACTTTTCCTCCGTACTAAAATAAGTGGGCTATTAAAATTGAAGTTACTATGTTTAATCAGATCATTCTCCAGCAGTTTGGTCACTTTTCTGTCTATTTCATTGTGGTAGTCGGTAATTCTTAATGTAAACGGGAGACTTATCTACCAAACGTAATCTTTGCTCATAAAAATTATTCATCGTCATTTTATCATTTTCAAGAGTAAAAATATCCGAGAATTCCTCACAGAGTGTCATTAAGCTTCCCCTAATATCATGCGGCATCCGATTTATTAGTATTTTCCTCAATTCTTCAATGCGTTCCCCATTCTTCGTAGTATTGTCTATCCGGTGCACATAATATGTTCCTCGCTCCTCTGTTTTAATTCTATCGTTTCTAATACATTTGAACTCATCGGTTGTATTTACTAGCCTTAACACGGGATTACCCCTATTTACTATAAATTTTGCCACGAAAACACCCCTATGAACCTCTTGGGAGTCAACAAACATGGGCCGAGTTACATTTCGTAAATGGAAGGTCCTGAACACTTCACATCTCGGAGGTACAATACAAGTAGACTCCTGAGATCCCTGTAATATTGGTATGTGAACATTAGCCATCATCGTATTCACTATCAACTTTGAATTTCCGTAATCAATTTTATACCTATTGTTCTTAACGAAATCGTTTCCCAAAATACCATCAGCCGGGATGTGAAAGTCATCATTGACAACATGGAAAGTGTGCGAAATGAGTTGAATTATTTGATTAACGAGATATCCGGTTGCGTACCCACAAGAAAAGAGCAAGTGTTATTAGTATGGGTAGAACTTATTCTTATAAAGTCTGCGTAATTAACAGCATGTTTCCAGGAGACAATTATTGTTTTTAAATTGTCAAAACAACAAACAATAATCATTTTGGGGTTCTATAAGACAAACGTAGTTGTGTTACACAAACAACGTAAGACTGTCAATTTTTCTGTGTTTAACCCTAGTCGGTATGAGGGTTTTTTGTCGCTAAATGGCATAACCAGGTCTGTGCAGACCTACATAGGATTTGTATGGAAATGCATAGACAGATGTGTTAAAAGTGTGTTTAAATGCATTTTATGCTAGGAAAACCACAAAATGAACAATAAAAATGCATTTTTATACATCTTAGTTATATATTAAGGGTATTTTATTAATAATATGCATACAAAGGATTTTATACACGGCATTTAACGCAGAAGTACCTGGCATTTGAGTGTAGTTGGCATACCGGATTTTTGCAATACATGCAATGAAAATGTGTTTTTCGCTGTTTTTTTATCAACTTATAACAGCATGCACGATGGTCTTTTAGCAGAGGATCCGGTATGGAGTGGACGGTCATCTATGGGCGGGCCTACAGCTACCTGCAAACAAACAAAGTTTGTTAAGTTCGTCGAACTCAATTACATCGTACAAGTCAAAGGATGGTAAGATTTGGTCGACAGTCTCGGCGACCACCGAGGCCGCGTTTGTTTTATCCAATATATAAGCCATCAAAACCAGTCAAATAAGGCATAAAAATCTGTAACTAAATCAATTTTTAAATTTTAGCCATTTTGTCCCCACAACCACAACAACGGTTTGTTTCAGGTGTGCTAAAGATCTGGGGTCTTAAAATAAATTTAAATCTGAAGATGAGGTTTCGCATAGTGCCTTCACGATTCATCGTGGGACAGTTATGTGCACGAGGTCTACCAGTGGTCGCCGAGACTGTCGACCAAATCTTACCATCCTTTGACTTGTACGATGTAATTGAGTTCGACGAACTTAACAAACTTTGTTTGTTTGCAGGTAGCTGTAGGCCCGCCCATAGATGACCGTCCAGTCCATGCCGCTTCCTCTGCCAAAAAACCATCGTGCATGCTGTTATAAGTTGATAAAAAAACAGCGAAAAACACATTTTTATTGCATGTATTGCAAAAATCCGGTATGCCAACTACTCTCAAATGCCAGGTACTTCTGCGTTAAATGCCGTGTATAAAATTCTTTGTATACATATTATTAATAAAATACCCTTAATATATAACTAAGATGTATAAAAATGCATTTTTATTGTTCATTTTGTGGTTTTCCTAGCATAAAATGCATTTATACAGACTTTTAACACATCTGTCTATGCATTTCCATACAAATCCCATGTAGGTCTGCACAGACCTGGTTATGCTGTTTATGACTAAATATTTGTAAACCCATATCAACCCGAACCCGGATTCACAATAGCTCTGATTTATCGCTCATTGTGTTTAGAGACAGTTGCTCCAGGAAGTCATGGAAGGATTTGTCTCTAACATGAAAAGCAAAAAAGTTATACAGACTTTTATATGCAAAAAGTCTGCACAGACCTGGATATACCTACTAGGGTTAAATTGGATTCTGTATAACAAAAGTAATTGTCTTACACAATATGAAATGTTAAAAATAGACGATCAGAAAAAACTCATTGTCATTGATTTGTTTGCTCTAAAACTTTGTTTTATTAAAAAAAATTCTTTTCCATAAAATAATTAAAAAGAATGGATATATCTAGTGATAATGACATTAAAAAGATATTTGTTATTAAAGCACTATATTCACAAAACACTATTTAGAGATACATATGTATGTATGCTTTTATACACAAACAAAAATAATTTAACCAAAAAATTGGGTATAGACAATATTTTATCAGCTGACTGATAGAGTTACCATTTTATAACATAAAAAAGTATGTTTTACAAGAAAAAATGTAAACAAAAACTATAAAATAAAGTAATGGCAATATTGGTTTTGACAAAGCAAAATTGTATAACGTAAGCCAGACAAAAATATTCTGTTGTGTTACAGAAACCCAATTTGTTACGTTATTGTTAGTGTGACAATCGTTTGTATGGTATTGTAATTGTCTCCTGAAAACATGCTGTAAGATTTAAGATGAATAGGCGTTTATTGGGTGTTTGAACTAATTTTGGGTTGATGCTTGATCTCATACCGAATCCCCCAACTCGATCTGTTGAGGGACTTCTGAGTTTAAAGTTCGATCAAAAGCCCTGTTATTCACAGTCCGGGAAAAACGAGTGTTATTGTTGCCAACATTATTATTGTAACTCCTAAATTTACTATTACTAGTATTTCTGTTATTGTTGTTTCTATAATTATTTCCTTGATACTGTGTAAAAGTGTTCCTACGAGCTGAGTTGTGATTATTGGAATTGTCTGGGTTCGTGTTTCCGTATGAGTTAATATTTTGTTATTATATATTATTCGCTCTTATCGCCAATACTTGTCGTTCTCTTATTTCATTTGCCTGCTCTATAAATAACTTAGCAACAACTTCTTTTAGGTCATTAAAAGTAGACGAGGCTAGTATTAACCAAGTCGGTCCTTGCATTCAATTGACACATCACTACCGTCTGCTCAATTGCCATTTCGTGTGCCTTGGTCTTTGTAATGCCCTCAATTACTAACGAGCGCTTAAAATCATCCACAAGCTCTTTTATTTCCTTAGAGAATTCTGAATAATTGTTCTTTCTGATGCTAAGTGCTGCTATTTTATCCCGCGATTATTTTCGAATTATCGGCTTTAATTTTTTCCCTCTAGGCCGTTTTTATTTGGTCAATCGATGTCGCATTTTCAGGTAAAGCCTCTCTGGCTTGGATTTTAAAAAATTTAAAAAATTTGTATTTAAACTAGAGTATATTTCCAAAGTGTTGCCATCATAATTTTCCCTGATTATCGATGCGCACATACCAACGTAGTCGCCGTGGTCAAGTGGTTAGTGTGTTGGCTCACTAAGACGATAGCGCCGGGTTCAAATCTCAGCTCTGACATCTTGAAAAAAAAAAAAAGAATTATGAAAAAATCATTTTTTTCGGCGACTACCTCTCAGCAGTCTTCTGGCAAAAGCTCTGGAAGTAATTGATTGCCATGAAAAAGCTTCTCAATTCTGTCGTTCGGAGTCGACTTTAAACTGTAGGTCTCGGTACTCATGGATTAAATTTAACACACACAATATGAGTGCTGCGAGAAGCTAGGACGTAACCCTGACACAGGGTTGTAAAGGCCAATTATGTATGTATGTATGTATGTATGTATGTACATACCAACGTATGATCTTCTGTTACAAAGTTGCCATTACGTACCCAAAATTTGATTTATTCTCCGATGTATCCGAAAAAAATCGTCGCCTACTTCATCCCTCCTAAGCCGAAAATTCTGTAACCCAATCGTTCCAGACATTTCAGTAACAATACTCTACAATTATCTAACCTAAATAGGGTGTTAGATGTTTCGTTACTTGGTTCGTTTGCGAATTATTTTCCAGATAGATAAAAAGTGTATTATAATTTTCGATCAATAGTATTTTATATTCCTCAATTTTCCTAATATTCTTCGTTAACGATCGATTTTGTAAAATTCTCTTCTTCACTTTATAGAATTCCGAAATTAAATTAGTAAATTCTCTACTATCGTATTCCGACATGAAATGTAAATGTGTATAAGCACAATTATATTATTAAATATTGACAAAAAAATTCTATAATATTAAATTGGAATATTTATTATTTTCTTTTTTTTTTTCTTTCAATGTACCATAAGAAAAAAAGTATATATTTCTCTCTCATTATTACATTTTTTTCTTTCAATGTACCATAAGAAAAAAAAAGTATATATTTCTCTCTCATTATCACATATATTTAAAGATCTGTCGTTGTTGTTAGAAAAATAATTTTTTTTCTTTCCTTTTTTTCACTTTTTCTTCTGTTCCATTTTTTCTCGAAATAAGTTCATTTACTTATGCCCAATCCGTTTTTTACATGTTTCTGATAATGTTGTTGTAAATCCATTAATAATTAAATCTCTTGTTTTGGTTTTTACATTCTTATTAAAAAATATATGCTTTATATTTATATTCTTTTTAAGTTCTTCTTTTCATATCTTTGTTAAAAGTTTTAAATTTCAACTGTACTAAAAAAATGTTCTCTAGCAGTGAACTTACTTCTACATATTCACTGCCATGACATATAAATCAAATTCAATGTTCTAACATCACTATAGACTGGAGAAAAAAGAGAAAACTCTATACTTTGTTTCTCCTATAACTATAATCGGCCTTATTATGAGTGTCGTATTTTTTTTTCGACAATTGTCGTAGTCGTTGTCGTTTTTAATTTTATTTGGTATCATGTAAAATTTACGACAACGACATTTTTGTAAAAGAGTGAAAATAACAGATTGTTTCATAATTCTTACTTATTAAAATATTTATGAACTACCTGATAAGGAAAACTGTCAAAAACAGCTGTTCGGCGGTATAAAAACATTTAAATAAATATTTTTGGTAAAGAAATTTATGGTGGAATAGTTAAAGAAAATAAAAGTGTACAAACAAATCAAAATTTATCAAACCAAAATATAAAAAACGTGTATTTAAACACATAGTTTTGTAATTGAAAATTGTGGTCGTCATCGTTGGAGAAATTCAAAGTGTACAAACAAACAAAAAAAAAATATCAAAACAAAATGTTAAGCATTGCTGCATTTTCATCTTCTGATGATGAGGATGAATATACTACAACCGAGATGAATGCTATTCGGAGACAGTTACGGGAACAGTCCAACATATTTTCCATGCCAAATTCCAAGTAAGTAAAAAGATATGATTAAACACTTAATAGAAATGTGTAAGTTTTTTTTTAAGATTTGTAAGTTACTTTAGAATAAATAAAGAGGGGTTTAAATATGTTTTGGAAAAAATTGCACCTAAAATAAAAGAACCGACAAGGTCGACAGTCTGCCAAATATTTTGAAACTTGCGGCGACAATGCGGATACTTGCTGAGGGTAGTTACCAAAAAGGCGCTGGTAATGACTACAATATTAGTATGTGCCAGTCTTCCGTTAGCAATGTATTCCAAGAGTGCATAGATGCTATGTACAATGTACTTTGCCCAGTATGGATTTCCTTTCCAACGGAGGAAAATGAAAAGTACGAAATGTGAATTTTATTTAAATTTTTTTTTTTTATTTTTCTATTTTTGTTATTTTATTTTTTAAATTAAACTTAGGTAACAATGTTCCAATAAAACTGAATTAAATATTTAATGATTGCATTATTAATGATCTTATATTTAAAGCGTTTAAATCGTCATCTACAACAGAATTTGTTGATGGTAATTCATCCATTACCTCAATTTCAGGTATTTCGGTTTTATAATGAATGCATATGTTGTGTAAAGCTGCACAAACAGATGTAATTTTAGCAGCCATATTTGGTGTGTAATGCAACTGTCTTGCGCCTAGTATGCACCGGAATCTGTTTTTTAAAACACCAATAGTTCGTTCAACTATATTTCTAGTTCTTGCATGTATATAGTTAAAACGACTTTCTGCAGAACCTTCTCCAGCAGATCATTTTTTTACACACATATACATAAATAAACAAAATCGGAATGCGTTTGTTTACTACATTTCTGTCAAGTTAAACTAGCACACGGTTACATTTTTTACTGTACAATTTAAGCATTTCAGCGCTTTCTTCGTGTATATCCGCGATTTTTTTTTTTGATATGTTGATATGGCAGCTTTGTTGTTTATTTTCTTTACGTTGGTAACCTAAAGCAAAGCGAACGATAAAGTGATAATTAGTGGGGCGCAGTTTAGATTCACAGTGAGTGACTGAGTTTCTTTCGCTTAAGTTTTCTTTCGATATCGTGGGCCTGGCTGTAAAAGTTGGTCAACTTTCTCGCGTTAGCAGTGTTGCATACTTTGCTTGTAACTCGCTTTATGAAAATGCACTGTTTTAACTTATTTTGACATAAGCTTGCAACGCATAGCGCTCAGAACGCCTGTTATGTACTTCCACTTTAAGAAAAATCGCTGTCAGAATAAAATAGATTCTATTTCACGACTGCATTCTATAGCGTTTTCATGTGTCAAATTATATGGAAAAAAACGTCATGCCCCAGTTCCGTTTAATCATTAAATGTTTCTCTTTCTATTTTCCCATCAAAATTAACTTTATAGTTTTCCATAACATATGTATATAATAATGCAGAATATATTAAAATGAATTATTTAAAATATAGCAAAAATAATTTTTTTTTCTTCGTTAATATACGTATATTTAATGTGTTCAATTTTCAACTATTATTGATATTGTTACGAAAAAAATAAATTAAGTAAAAAAGCGCCAAAGATTACAGCTAAAATAAAAGAAAAACGCGTATTATGGTAACACTTTAGAGTAAAAAAAGTAATAACAACAACCACGTAATTTTGTCTTGTGCTGTTACCAGTAAAAACAAAAACACACACGCACACATATATCTTTATATTAGTGCTGCAAAAATTACTACGAAATCATTTCATCATCAACAATAGAAGAGATGCTCTATCTACAAACTTCTACATGTACTACAGATATACACACGCATATACATACAAAAATAATTTAACATGTTGACACACAAGTAGACACATTGAAATTTAAATAAAAGGGCAGAGCAGAGATTGGGAATCAAGTTAATTGTGATTTAGCTACGACAGAGTAAAGATCATCAGTGAATCCCTACGTGTGGTATTGTTCGACAGTGTATATCTTGTAAAGTGTATTAAGTGTGAATAAAGTAAATTTGTAAATACACAAGCAAATCAAGTGTTTATTATTTGTAATTAAGAATCCGCATAACAAAAATTATTTCTATAGAAAAGGTCTGTAGAAATAAAACGTTTTTAAAAGGTAAAAACGTAACAATATTATAAGTACATAGGTTACTTACTGAATACAATTTTAAAGTATGGACATATGTATATAAATTAGGCAGAATAGAAATATATAATAAAATTAGGTAGTTACTACGCAGAATCTTGTAAAAATAAGAATACAATATAAGTATGTACATATATGATTGTATGTGTGCATATACAGTGGCCGACAAAAGTCTACATACGACCCCTTTTTTTGCGATTTTATCATTCCAAGTGAACAAATGAAAAAAATAATGATGCAGTTTTGTTTCAAATCTATATTTAGTAATATAAACCAAAATAATATTTATTCCAATATAAACTTAAAAAAATATTCAAGAAAAACTATAAAAAACATTCGACAAAAGTCTACATACGATAAGAGTGTTCACAGAAAAACTTAGCGTAAATGTTAAAAATCATCACCTATTAATAAAATTAATATTCTGTCTGACCCCCACGGGCATCTATAACTGCCTGCAGTCGCCGAGGCAACGAGTTCACCATATTTTCTAATTCCAAGGGTGTTATGTTCTGCAATTCTTCTTGGAGCCTCTGTTTTAACATTTGGGCATTAGTAATTTGGTAGTTACGTATTTTTCGTTGTAATATCTCCCAAACGTGTTCAATAATATTTAAATCTGGGCTTTGAGGTGGAGTGTACAGCTTCCTGGGAGCATAGTATAGCAACCAATCTTTCACAATTTGAACAGGTGCTTCGGGTCGTTGTCTTGTTGGAAGTACCAATTTCGATTCTGTTATAGAATGGAATTGTAAAGGTGCCGATCCATATTACCCTCAATGAACACCAACTTTTCTACGCCAGAAGTAGCCATGGCACTCCAAACTATTACACAACCCCCACCTTAACAGTAAAAATTAAGTATTTAGGAGCCAGTGCTGTATTTCTTTTTCGCCACACCTTAGATCTACCGTCACTACCAAAAATGTTATTTTGATTCATCAGTAAACAAGACCCGCTTCCAAAAATCAAAACCTTTGTCGTCAATATGCTTTTGGGCAAATTCTATATGACATTTGCGGTTTTTTTCACTTATTAATGGCTTTTTTCGAGCACTTCTGCTAAAATAACCATTTCCATTCAATGTTCTTTGAATAGTACGGGGATTTACAATCACTTCTAATCTTGTTGCAAGCTCTTCGGCCAATCTTGTTGTATTAATTTTAGGGTTTTTGTCCACTTCTTTTAACCCTTTGCACTCGAGGGCTCCGGAGCAGAGCCATTTAAAATTTATCTTCAAACTCGAGGGCTCCGCTATGGAGACAATGCAAATAATTTTCAGTTCATAACATAAGGACAAAAACAAATCGTAATAACTTCATTTATTTATTTATATTATTTATTATTTATTTATTTATTATTATATTTATTTATTATATATTATAACATTTGTACCTATAATTAATTAAAAAAGATTTAAAATACAACTATGACTTTTCTTTTTATGCGCATATCATTTACTTATATGTGAATATGGTTTTTCTATTGAAATTGATTCGAGTTGCTGGTATTATGAGTGAAAAAAAGCTTCGAGTGCAAAGGGTTAAAATAAAGCTTACATCTCTGCGAGTAGGTGCTTTTGGGCGTCCACTACGACGCTTATTTTCAATAGTTCCACTATTTTTATAATTATTAAATATTGTCTGAACTGTAGATTTACTTAAATTTAATAGGTTTGCTATTTCTCCAAAGGATTTCTCTTCAGATCTGTACTTAACCAATAAATTTCGGATATCAATTGAAATTTCTTTACGAGAAGATATTATTTTACTTAAATATACACCGATGAAGACTAAATTACAACTTAAAGCTGTTTAAAACAATATATAAACTTAACAAAAAAAATTTTGTAATAAATAACGGCGCTATCTCGTTATTTAATAGCAACAAAGGCCAGAGTGTGCTGATCGTACGTACACTTTTGTCAATGCATTTTAAATGTTTTTCTTGAGTAATTTTTCCTATGTTTATTAAAAAAACTTAAATTTTGGTCTGCTTTAATAAAAATGTATTTGAAACAAAACTGCATCATTACTTTTTTATTTAAGTATCTTGGGCTCCTAAAATCGCAAAAATATAGGTCGTATGTAGACTTTTGTCGGTCACTGTATGTTTTTTCTACTTGGAAAAGGTTCCCTATATTTTACAGTTGTTTTTTTTTTTTTTGTTTTTTTGATTTACATACCGTTGCTGCGACAACTTACTGCATTTTTTCCTTTTTTAAAAAGTACTGCTTCTGCAAAAGTGATATAAATGCTGCTGCGATTTGATGACCAGCAGCCTAATTCTGTAATTCTCTTAGCTAAAGCTAAAAAGCTAAAATAAATTTACGGCAAATATTTTAGCAAAGTCTTTCAATTTGTATTCTGGAAGTCTAACAGCTTAGCCAAAATATAAGTTTTTCGCCGTAGCTTATTTGCTATCTCATTGCTATTTCTCTTCTCTCATTGTTATTTCTTATTAGAGTTGCATATGTTAAAATTTTTTTTTTCTCTAAATTGATTTTAATTCTTTTTTTTTTTTGGAATTTATTTTGGATTCAAACGATTATTTTTAATGATAATTTTAAAATATTTATCTAAATTGTATATAGTTTTGCAACATGCATATGCATATGTATACATAAATGATATTTAAAAATATAATCTATGTGAGGCATTTCGCCACTACAAGTGTGAATTTTTATTTGTTGAAAGATGGTAACACTACAAAGAATTTATTTACTTTTGGGTAAATGCCGAGTGTTGTTTTCCCTACAAGTTCAAAAAATAAGAAAGTATGAAATTGTTTTATAAAAATTTTATAGTATTAGTTTTGAATATAATTATTATAAAATAACTTAAGGTTTTAATAATTTATCTAATTTTAAGAAAATCGAAAGACCGTTAAATTAATGAATATAGTAAAGTCTTCTTACAGTTCCATTAGAGCAAGATGGAGTGGA
This sequence comes from Metopia argyrocephala, assembly GCA_963576795.1. Taxonomy (NCBI): domain Eukaryota; kingdom Metazoa; phylum Arthropoda; class Insecta; order Diptera; family Sarcophagidae; genus Metopia; species Metopia argyrocephala. The sequence goes on along the minus strand of OY756209.1, from coordinate 89,064,862 downwards.
ATCATTAAATTCTGATGTTAAAGAAACATTTGCTGTAAATTCCGCGTCTCTCTACACAATAAAAAAATTTATTTGTCCCACCACAGATTCCTACCTCATGATGGCAATTATGCGATCATCCATTTCAGTTAACTTGCATTTTTGAGGGCCATTTATGCCACTTCTCTCTAAAGAGCTTTTAGGCTCTTGGAACTTTTGTTTTGCCTTGCTTCTGTCAAATGACAAAAAAAAAATGGAATAAAATGCTTAAACATAAAAAAGTTTTGTACTCTAACTTACAGCATATTTGTCCAAGCCCTCTTCCAATGCTCTCCACTGAGTTAAGCTTCTCGGCTAAATGCTCCCATTGCTCAGTAAGGCTTTTTGCTCCCGTAGAATTTACAATTGTTAAAAAAAATAATATATTTACGTAAAAGAAATTATAAATGACTTTTTTACCTGTTGTATTGGCATATGCTTTAGACACCAATATAATTATATATGGATAGAATTGTTCCATATAATAAATATGGTAGCTGTAAGAGAAGCTGCTGTGGATTATAAACCAGCTACCAAAAGGGTTAAATTTGGGTTAAATAATTAAACAACGGGATTATAAATTCAGTTAGATCAATACAAAAATATTTCATTAATTTATTATAAATTTTACTTGTATGTATACATTTACCATATAATTTTAAGCTTTAATTCCACTGATGTTACAGATATAGTTGGTGTTGTTGTCCTCTTATTAATTTTGATGCTAATTTATTGGTAGTTAACAGATAAGTGAGGTTTTAAATAGGAAAAGCAAAAAAAGAAACTGACATTTGGAAAGTGTTTAACTTTGGAGACTTAAAAAATGGAATGTACTAAAATACAGTGGTGACAATTAAAAACTTTTCTTTCAAGAATACAATTTTCTTTGACAATAGAAGGTTTTGAATTCAATTAATAAAATATAAATAAGAATACAAAATATGTAAGTATGTGTTGTTATATAAGAGGATACATATATATAAAAAAATGGCATACAAAACATACTGATATTTTTTTTTTTTTTTCCAATTAGATTGGACATGTCGCCGGGCCTGGCTTCAGACAGACTATGATTTTGCTTGACTGCTGCTGAGAATAGTGGCTAAAGAGCGAATGGCATCAACTTTGGTGTTAGATGTTGCTGAAGTTGGTTTTGCATTGGTGGTTCGTATTGATTTTGGATGTTTTATTTGATGGTTTTTTCCGATTTCGCTTTTACATTAGTTTTTTCTCTGGCGTATATCAACAGTATTAATGCCCTTTAAACGATTTACACGTAGGAGTCTAGGGTGGAGAAGCGTGTGATGAAGCTTATCACATTTGCGGCAGGTCTTCATTGATGTGCAGCCTCTTATATTATGGCTTCTAGCCAAACAGTTTGAACAGCAGTTGTATTCATCCACTATCTCCTCCCTTTTTTCTGGCGACATACTTAAAAATTTCCGGCAAAACCGAAGCGCATGCGAGGTACCGCAAATAACACATTCATACAGCTCCCTGTCGTAGTTGTTGCTATTTCGACTTTTATATCGCCTTTTTTGAGTCCTGGAACAATGCACACATCTTTTGTTGCTCCTAGTAAATAAATGGTGAATATTAGATATTTGGTTAAATAAAAAATGGGAAAATTTAGACAAAAGAAAAATAATATGAGATAAAATGAATGAAAAAAATGAGGACACTTAGAGTCAATGATATTATTTAAAGGATATTATGTACTAGAAGTAATAATTCCGAAAAAGACGGTTGAATGGCTGGTATAGTAAAAACTCACTGCCAGGGCTCGTTTGCCAATAGAGGCAGATGGCAAAGTTTGACAATTGGTCGGGTTATAATTCCGGTTGATATTCGTACATCAGCTGTTCGGACGTTTCCGTCAGGACCTGGAAATGTGGCTTCAATGCGTCCCAACCGCCAATCTTGAGGGGGTAGTAAGTCGTCCATTACCGCTACTAGGTCCCCGGACTTTAAATTCGGGGTAGAGGATTTCCATTTGTACCGCTTATGTAAAGATTTAAGATAGTCATGTTTCCATCGCGTTGAAAACTGGTGATGTAAGGCCTTTAGTTTCTCACATCTATTAATAACAGAAATTTTTTGAAAATCTTGCTCTGGAAAAGAAAGTAAAGGAGCGCCTCTTAAAAAATGACCTGGAGTTAGCGCTGACAAGTCGGTAGGGTCCTCTGACAGAGCTGAGATTGGGCGTGAGTTTAAAACACCCTCAATGCGAGCTAGAATGGTAGAAAACTCCTCGAATGTAAATTTCTGAGAACCTGCGACTCGCTTAAAATGATATTTAAAGCTCTTCACTGCGGCTTCCCATAAGCCGCCCATATGAGGCGCGTGTGGCGGGATAAATTTCCACTCAAAACTATTAATTATATATTTCTGAGCTACATCTTTTGCAGTATCTTTCACGAATTTAGTGAATTCTTCCTCCAGTGCCCTACTGGCGCCGAGAAAATTCCTGCCGTTGTCTGTAACTACCCTTTGGGGTAGACCTCGCCTTCCGACGAAACGACAGAAGGTGGCCTGAAAAGCTGCAGAGGAGAGTTCGGAACAGGGCTCTAAGTGAATCGCTTTCGTACTGAAGCAAACGAAGACACTGACATATGCTTTGAATAGGGGTGCTTTCCGCAAAGGCGATGATTTTACATCAAAAGGTCCAGCAAAATCAATACCTGTAATCTGAAAGGGTACAGATAAATTATATCTTTCGGGTGGTAAGGGAGCCATGATTTGGTGACTCGCCTGCTTTTTGTGTATAATACATACTTTACAATGGCGAATTATTTTCTTTATCCTCGGCTTAAGTTTTGAGATATAAAACTCCGTTTGCGCTATTCTGCACATCAGGCTGTAATCTCCGTGATAAAGAAAATTATGGAGGTAGTTAAGATACAGATGACAAAACCGCGAGTTACCGGGTAATATTATGGGGTGACATTCGCCATAAGGGAGACCTGATTGTGTCAATCTGCCATTCACTCTTAAGACTGAGTCAGAATCAAGAAACGGGTATAATGATTTCAACGAACTCTTCTCAGAAAGCTGTTCTGAATTTGATAAGGTATTATATTCTTCAGGGAAAAAGGTTTTTTGAGCTAAGATTATGAGTCGTGTTTTCACAATTTTCATTTCGTTTTGAGATATATCTTCAGTAGTAGAGTTTGTATTCTGATCTGTCTTTTTTGAGCATTTGCGTATAAACCTGAAGACATAGCAAACGACGCGAAGAGCTCTTTTGTATGATGAAAAATTACTTAATATATCTGTTTTTTCGACTTGAGAATGAAGTGAAATGTTTTCCGATATATTCGTGTTACAAGCAAGAGAATACTGTGGCCATTGGGAAGCGGGTTTTGTTAGCCACGATGGTCCATGCCACCATAACGAATTTTGAGCGAGGTCACTTGGGTTACACCCGCGAGTACCAAGGTCTGCTGGGTTGTCCTTAGTTGGTACATGCTTCCATTTGGCAGCCGGCACTAAACTGTTGATTCGTGAAATTCTATTTGCGACGTAAGTTTCCCATGAAGAAGGTGGTTTTGAGATCCATCCTAGAGTTATAGTAGTCGGTCCAAAGTAATACAGGGTGTTTTTTTAGAGGTATAGAACTTCGAATTGAAATAAAACACAAGAAAATCGTTTTAATGTCCATCAATTTGGCTTTATTGGAAGGATAATTTTATGCCATTAATGTTTAAATATGATTTCGGGCATGTGGCCGCCGCGGCTAGCTCGAATAAAGCCAATTCTACAGGTCCAATTTTCAACCACTTTTTCGAGCATATGGGGCCGTATGTTGGCAATAACGCCACGAATGTTGGCTTCCAAGTCCCCTAACGTTTCTGGTTTGTTGGTGTAGACGAGCGACTTCACATATCCCCAAAGAAAATAATCCAATGGTGTCAAATCACACGATCTTGGTGGCCAATTGACAGGTCCATTCCGCGAAATTATGCGCTCATCGAATGTTTCCTTCAATAAATCGATTGTGACATGCGCTGTGTGGCATGTAGCGCTGTCTTGTTGGAACCACAACTCATCCACATTCATGCCATCCAATTCGGGAACAAAATAGTCGGTTATCATGGCTCTATACCGGTCTCCATTAACGGTAACTGACTCTCCAGCATTATTTCGGAAGAACTATGGCCCAATGACTCCACCAGCCCATAGAGCACACCAAACAGTCAGTTTTTGTGGATGTAATGGCGTCTCAAGGGTCTCATGTGGATTCTCTTCACTCCAAATGCGGCAATTTTGCTTGTTGACGTAGCCATTCAACCAAAAATGAGCCTCATCACTGAACAAAATTTTGCGATGAAAATCAGCATCGAGATCAATCTCATTTTCGGCCCATACACCAAACTCACGACGCATTGCATGGTCTCGCGGCTTTAATTCTTGCACAAGCTGGATCTTGTAAGGTCGCAAGCCAAGATCTTTGCGCAAAATCTTCCATAAAGTTGATGGACAAAGCTCCAATTGCTGTGCACGGTGGCGAATCGATTCATTTGGGTTCTCTTCAACACTTTGCTCTACAGCGGCAATTGTTTCTTCGGTGCGCACTGTTCGACGTCTCTGCGGATGCGTATTATCACATAGAGTAAACGTAGTGCGAAAACGATCCATGGTTAACCGAATTAATTGCTCTGATGGACGATTATGTCGACCATAAAATGGACGGAGCTTGCGGTAAACTTCGCGAACTGAACATTATTTTCGAAATAAATTTGCACGATTTGCAAGCGTTGTTCTTTTGTCAACCTGTTCGTGATGAAATGGCAAACCAAACTAAATATTAATCACTTGACAGCTGACAAAATGGCCGCCAGTTAAAAAAGTGATGCCAACTTAAATTTCTATACCTCAATAAAAAACACCCTATACTTCATCAGTCTGGAGGTTTAGTGAGGAAATAATATGAAATACTAAATTAGCTAATAAAACTGCTCCATTGAGCTCTAGGCGAGGAAGTGAAACTGTTTGTATAGGCGCAACTTTACTTTTTGCTACCAATAAATTTGAAAATGTATCCGTATTACTTTGAATTCAAATGTAAACTGCTGCGCAATATGCAGATTGTGAAGCGTCTGAAAATCCGTGAATTTGCATGCAGGTTGTTGGAGAGTATTTTATCCAACGCGGTATACTTATTTTTTCGATGTCGCAGAGATCTTGGACAAAATTATTCCACTTGGAAAGAGATTCAAGTGATACGTCTTCATCCCAATTTAGTCCTTCTAACCATAGCTGTTGCATGAGTGTTTTCGCTCTAATGACTATTGGGGCTAGCCACCCAGCGGGATCAAACAGCTTGGCCACATTTGATAGTATCTGGCGCTTTGATATTTTTGTGTATTTTTCTAAAGGAGAAAAATTATATGTAAAGGTATCCGTTAGGGCGTTCCATTTAATACCTAGAGTCTTTGTAGAGCTTGTGTCGTGGAACCTTAAGAATTCTGAATCATACAGATCATTTTTTTCAATATGGGACAGTAATCTGTGATCATTAGCTGTAATTTTCTTTAAAGGAAAACCAGCTGATTTTAGGACTTCAGTTAATTGAATTTGTGCAGATATTGTTTCTTCCAACGAGTGGCCGCCAGAGAGAATGTCATCTACATATGTTTCTGTACGCAGAATTTCTGATGCTTTAGGGTATATTGATTCAGAATCCCATGCGAGTTGAAATAGAGTTCTTATCGCGAGAAAAAGAGCACAATTTACTCCGAATGTCACCGTTTTCAACTGATAATCCTTAATAGGGCCATTAATATGCGGTTGGAATAATATTCGTTGAAAGGGTCTATCTGCAGGGTGAATTTCAATTTGGCGATACATTTTTTGTATGTCGCCACTAAAAACGAATTTGTATTTCCTCCAATTGAGTATAATACACATCAATTCATTTTGTAGGGTAGGACCAGTGTACAGGACATCGTTTAGAGAAAATTTAGACTTCGATTTCCTTGAAGCATTAAAAACAATTCTAACCTTTGTTGTTTTGTGGTCCGGGCGAATGACAGCATGATGCGGTAAATAAAATGAGCTATATTTTCCTTGAGATACATTTTCACATGATGAGGTTTCTTCCATGTGTCCAAGGGTTAAATATTCATTGAGAATTTCCCTGTACTCTTCATGTAGAATGGGATTCTTAGAAAGTGTTCTTTCCATGCTAGAGTACTGGGCTGGGGCTGTAAACATGTCCCGAAATGACGGCCATTGTTCATAGCTACCATTGAAAATTTCAGTGTCACACGGAGGGAGTTTGACGTAATCGTTGGGGTCATTCGAATTCAAAACCTGGGTAAATTGTTGAGATTGAAGGGGGTAGTGTGAAGTGGATTGAAATTGTGGATTAGTTTGGTTGTCTAATCTCAGCATTTTGAGCATATCCTGCATCTGAGCATAGCAGTTGTAATATAACTCAGTGCATGATTTGTGCCTATTTTTAATATCCTTCCTGAGTTCTGGAGTTATTGAGTCGTGCTTAGAAAGCATGACAGCCTCATAAGACCTCTCCAATCTTTGCCATCTTGATTCCAGATCTTTTAGTTTAATATCTAAAAGAGCTGCAGTTTGGTCTTCCAAAGGAGTTTCCTGAATTTGTTCATAAAGGGAGACTAAATTATCGGCGTCAAACTGGAAATGCTCTTTTGCATTTGAGTCCTCGATATAAGATGTTGAAGGCATTTTAATAGTTCTGAAGGGAAGTATATGCGAATATGATGTAATTTACTGCGGTATAATTGACAAATTTTCGATAAAATATGGGGTTACAACGTAAATTATACTCTTCAATCCAGAAAAGTGTTAAATAATAAATATCAAGGAGATATGAACCGAAGCACGTAGTAAATATAAGGTATGGTAATTAGGGTGGAGTAGTATTTCCAATGATAAATTGGGTTAAATAATCCGTAGGGTCACGATAGTAGAGTACGCTAATTGCAATATGAAAATGTATATCCGAAGACTTTTATCAGTTCTTGAGAACCAGGGGCTAAATAGCAACAGATATTTTTATCTAGTCAGGGTATATATGTATGTAGGGGCTTTAAAGAAAGCACTAGATACCAATATCTGTTATTAAATCGATAAAAGTCGAGTAAAACCGTGATAAAATGAAAAGCGAAACACAGATATAATTAACTTTCAAACCATAGAACACGAGTAAACTTTTCTGAATTCTCAAAAGTTTACAAATACGTTTGAACTACGTTTAATAATTGGTATCCCACAAATTTTCATTAATAGTTAACGGATAATAAGGGCAAAGTAGAATTAAATGAATAAATGTATAACTTCTACTGTTTTATATTAAATCGAAGTAAATTGACATAAGTTTCATAGGGTTAAAACTGATTCAACTATTCACATATAAATAAACATTACAAGGTGTGAATAATGAAGGAATTTATACACATTATTCCAAAACATGCAAATTTATTGTATTAAAGCACCAATAATATTATCTTTTTCTATTTTCCTTATTTATTTTCTTTTTTTTCAGTTCCTTTTTTTCGCTGTATTAAGTTTAAAAAATTTTTAAATTTATTCGCAGTTTGAAATAGGATTGGAATTTTAATAAATCTTTACTATAATAATTGTTTCCGTTCACAATTTTAACCTTTTCTTCAATTTTATTATTTCAATTATCCTTTAGTATTAATACAATTGGTGATTTCAATAATTCATTTATCCCAATATCGTAATCAGTAATCTGGCATCTCCATAAATACAATATAAATATGCAAAAGCTTTTTATTATATAAAAAGAGAAAAATGCAAAAGAGATCTGAAATAAATTTCGCTTAAAATCCACTCTCTTATTTTCAAAATTATATTACCTTGTAAAAGAGATTATAATTATCAGTTTTATCAACCATTAAACTTTTCTCTTACCATCCAACTGTTGGTTATTCTTCTTCTTCTTCTGGTACAAAAACAAAATACATTTAAAATTGCGGTACTTTATTTCGTATGTGTTTTGTTTTTGTTTTTCGAGATAAATTTTAACTTTTATGCAATTTTGAAATTCAAGGTTAAATGTATGTACATTAGGGGGGGTCGATTTGTATGAGAGGAAAAAAGTCAACAAAGCGTATAGCAAAAACGAAATCTAGGGAAAATTCTAAGAAAATTTCTCGAAGAAACCATGGGTCTAAAATAAATTCGTAGCTCCCAAAAATCAATTTGAAAATTTTATGTCACGTTTTACACAAAAAATCATTTATTTTTTGAATATCTGAGTGATACATTCTTAATTGTTTTATTTGTTTATTATTATATGAATTATATATACAATGGTGGCATTTATTACTTATTATAGGGTTATTCAATTGTATTATAATACGATTTATGTATAATAATCGATCGGTTGCCCGTTTGGTCATATTTTAAAAAATAATTGCAAAAAGTAGTGTTTTTACGACAATTTTACACGCTGTCTTACCATTTGAAGTTATAGGAAAATTCCAATTAATGGCTTTTAATAGAAAATTGTATACCACCGTTTACCTTAGAATTTCAGCTTTCCAGTGGTAGCTTGGACATTCTAACCGGGGTTGCCATTTAGTCAGGGTTCATTACAGAATTGAAAAAAGATGTTTTTTTGACAAGTTGTAAAATTAATGCTTTTTTAGAAGTAAAGACTATAAGAAAAATAGGATACTTTAGTTAAAATAGGTTATTGTAAATCACTAGTTAGGTCATTTTGTCAGCTTTCCATTGGTATCATGAATGCTTCGATCGGTTGTGCCGTTTGGTCATATTTTAAAAAAGAATTGCTAACGGTAGGGGTTTTACGACAATTTTACACGCTGTCTTACCTTTTGAAATTATAGGAAAATTCCAATTACTGGTTTATAATAGAAAATTGTATATCACCGTTTAGCTTAGAATCTCAGTTTTCTTTTTATTGCTCTTAGGCTCTGCAAGAACCACTGAGTGCGATTCTTTTGCAATTTTCGGATGATATCTACCATTTTCTTCTTCTCTCGTCAGAGAGTTGTTGTTTCTGCCATCAAATGAGAATGCTACTAAATCATAATCATTGCGTTACTTTCTATGAAAAGCATCCCTACATTTCTATTTTTTCACGTGAAAGCTTAGATTTGCCCATAATTATTGGTTCCCCATTTTCATCGTTAAACAATGTCTTTGAAAAGTGATGTGGCCAGAAAAGAAGCAAGCTTATTCCCGATACCAAACCTATCACACGGCATAGCGAAATGGGGTGTATCGTACCTTTTTGTATGAAATCTTTTTTACGATGAACTTGGCTGTCCTGCAGTTGGTATGGAAAACTCCAGTTCAGACTCAATATCCATATGTGATAGACCAGGATTAAACGTTGGATCGCGACTAGCTAGTGGCAGTGTTGATTATTGGTCAACAATATTCGCATCAAATTCGGGAATGGTTAGCTTTCTTCTACTGTGCTGATCAATCATAAACTCTTGGAGGTCAATGGTTATTAAGCCACAGCAGGAAAACGATGTTTTTGCGCACTGACATTTCCCAATATAAAAAAAACGTCATCAATAGTTTGCAGAAATGTTAAAGACTTTGCTTGACATTTTATTTGATATTGATGTTTAGTTAGTAATGTTTTTAGTTTTTTCGAGACACTTTTTTCATGAATTAACGGAATATTTAGCTTATTCCTAATTTCAAACAATTTTTTGCCTCTTGTGGAGTATGAATTCTGTGCGATTGTTGTTTTTTTTTCTCAGCCTCGTCTGAAAACAAATAGTATTTCAATACGTTGCGAGTTCATTGAATTTGTATCAATTTCTGAATTGGTGTAATCAACTCACATTACAGACGTTTCAATTACACTGGTTTACAGCCAAAAAATACCAAGAACGCCACATGCCAAGATAAGTTAATTGGAACCTCCTGAGCACGAAAAACGCTGTTATTTTTTTAATGATGGCGGACTACTGTTGGTTCCTCATTTGCGAAGATTCATCTGAAAAAAAACGCAAGAGTTCAAGTCGCTCGTCATTTTAATTAAAATTTTTTGAATTTACTCCGAATATACTGTGTGAGCAATGAAAATGAAAATATTGTCGTTCGACAAAATCCTTAATAAAAATATTATTTTTTATCCGATTTTATTCAAAATACGCTTAAAATATTGCTAACTAAATAAACTATTTGGTAAAATAATAAAACATTCCAGATCTTCAATATAACGTAGGACAAAATTTAAATGAAAATGAAAAATTTTGAAAAAAACGTAAAAAATAGGCAAATTTTGAACTTTGACGTGCCATATCTCAGCGATTTCTTATCAGATAGAATTTTCCAGCATATCGTCAGAAAAGACATTCCATCGATATGCCACTTATATCGATCGGACTTTTTGGTTGGACTCCACAAGGGTTTGAGTGGGGCCATACACCGAAAAACACAAAAGTACCGTTATCTAAAAAACGGTACTTAGGAAAAAAAAAAATAACAGCGTTTTTCGTGCTCAGGAGGTCCCAATTAACTTATCTAGGCATGTCGCGTTCTTGGTATTTTTCCAAATTAAAAATCTGTAAACCTGTGTTATAATTTAATAATTAAAAACTATTTAAAAGTTGAAAAAAGTAATTTGGAATACACGCTGGTTATTGAACGCAGACAGACTATCTGACATTTACGAGTCACTCCCACACTTCCAGTCGAGGTGAATTGTGCCAAATGTCCAAAAAAAGACAAAAGCACTGCATTGATAACAGCATGCTGTTGTTTTTAAATTATTGTAAACAAAAATGCTAGTAGGTTTTAGAGAACAATTTAATATAACATCATAACTTGAACTCGATTTTTGGGAGCTACAAATTTATTTTAGACCCATGGTTTCTTAGAGAAATTTTCTTAGAATTTTCCGTAGATTTCGTTTTTGCTATACGCTTTGTCCGAAAAAAAAACGACCCCCCCTAATGTACATATGTATGTATACCTACACAATTATGTACTTAGATATGATTATGAATGTGTTTTGTTTTTGTTCGTTGAACATTTATATGCACTTGCATATATGTATGGATGTAAGTTTGATGCAATACATATATTTTACAAACACCTTACCTTGCCATAATCTGCTCATTAGTTTCCTGTCTACTTCCAATGATTGATTTGATTCCAGGTTTTGTTTTTCGGGTTTGGGTTTTTGCTGTTTTTCCTTTTTTTGTGTGCAGAATTTTGTTTCTTCACTTGCTTACATATATGTATGTACATATGTATAAGTATATTGTTTAATCCAATTTTCCTCAATTGGTTTACTATTTTTTTTTTCCACTCGTTGTTATGTATTATTATTTTTTCACTTTATTTTAACAATTTCACAAATATATTATACGTATGTACATATTTTCTGTATGCACTGTTAATTTTTTGAATTTTTTATTTTGTTCTCTATATGTACATATATCTAAGAATTTTATATTGTTTTTTTTTCACTGACAAATATCAAATATGCCGGTTGGCTGTTGTAACGACAATGTTTTTTTTCTATTTCAATAAAATTGTGTAGGCAGATTGTGTTTATTTTCTCTGAGTAAAGCTTTAAAATTGCAAGGATTGTGGACTGTATGTTATGTTAGGTGTTGCCAGTTCTCCGTATTTTATATTTATTAAAATCTACTATATTTTCGGCTACAAAAGTAAAGGACCATGTATTGGCGTATGCTTTAGACACCAATATAATTATATATGGATAGAATTGTTCCATATAATAAATATGGTAGCTGTAAGAGAAGCTGCTGTGGATTATAAACTAGCTACCAAAAGGGTTAAATTTGGGTTAAATAATTAAATAACGGGATTATAAATTCAGTTAGATCAATACAAAAATATTTCATTTATTTATTATAAATTTTACTTGTATGTATACATACATTTGGGGTTGAGTTTACCATATAATTTTAAACTTTAATTCCACTGATGTTACAGATATAGTTGGTGTTGTTGTCCTCTTATTAATTTTGATGTTAATTTATTGGTAGTTAACAGAGAAGTGAGGTTTTAAATAGGAAAAGCAAAAAAAAGAAACTGACATTTGGAAAGTGTTTAACTTTGGAGACTTAAAAAATGGAATGTACTAAAATACAGTGGTGGCAATTAAAAACTTTTCTTTCAAGAATACAATTTTCTTTGACAATAGAAGGTTTTGAATTCAATTAATAAAATATATATAAGAACACAAAATATGTAAGTATGTGTTGTTATATAAGAGGATACATATATATAAAAAAAATGGCATACAAAACATACTGATATTTTTTTTTTCTGTCCAATTAGATTGGACACCTGTCATGTGTAAATTCTCTATGATCCTCCAAATACTGAATGAGCATGTTTTTTTGCTCTTTTGTCACCCTTTTAGTTGTTTCTTCCCTTATTCTGCAAAAGTTACAAAATATATATTTAAATACATAACAAAACATCAATTAAAACAAAATTTATATTTAGCTTACCTTTTGGCACTTAAAAATTTTCGTAGCTAAAATTTTATAATTTTTGGAGACGTTGAAGCTTATTTAACGTTAGGAAATACAAAATAATGGATTTTAGCGATGATAGAAATACACGCTCAAATTGCGGCGAATTCAGTTTTAACGGTATGCCAAATTTAGCATTAAAAGTTACAGAATTGAATATGTTGCCAAAAATCGCTAAATCAATTTTATGCATTTTTAGCAATGGAAATTTAGCTTTAGCGACTTACAGAATTAGGCTGCAGATTACTACTAACGGTGTTTTTGTTTGTTGTTAAAATTTATAATTTTGGACACATGGTGTTTCTGACAAAGAAATTTCCATTAAGGATAAATTGATTTTGCTCATAGGTTAGGCTGCCCTATAAAAGGTCTTCACTTCATCATATTTTTGTTTTTATTAGATTTTATGTCTTATAATGATTTTTTTTTTGTTTAATACATATATATTAGGTCTTTCCTCCTTTTTTTGTTGTTTTTGTTTTGTTTTTATCTGGCTGCGACAAGTAGGGCCAGAAGCATATCACATTTTTCGAGACAAATTTATGGTGTCACTTTTGACAATCTACTGAAGTGCCGGGCACTAGTTTTTCTACATAGGATCATATATAGTCAGCAGCCACCCTATCTATATCGGAGGATACATTTCTCAAGATCAAATAGGGGAAACAGAATAAATGCTATAAAGTATAATAGGGCCATATCTGAGCAACATTTCTTTATTAATTCTATACGTCTTTGGAGCCAACTTCCCCCTCAGATACAAATTATAAGCAATGCAAACCATTTCAAAACTGCTATATTCAAGCACTTTTCTTAGTTATTTTCTGTAATATTGAGAATTGTTTTTATATTTATATATTTATAGTTCTTTTCAGATAGTTGATATTTAATATAGTTAACTTTTTAATTTTATTTTATTTTTACAATTACTACACATATTTTGTTCATTACTTTGTTGTAATTTTTTTGTTTTTCCTTTAAATTTTAATTTTTAATTCAAATTTTATTAGATTATTATTCATAAAGTAAACATAAATATGACAAATCCCTAACCAATACTGTAATATAAGAAATATTCTTGTTGTATTGAAATGATCAAATAAATGATAAATGAAATGAAAATGAAAAAATGATGGTCCGAGTCGATGTTTGGACCTCTAAATGTTCGCACTTCTGGAATACTGGAAACATGCCTTGCATCAATCACAATGTGATCGATCTGGTTGTTGGCAGATTGATCAGGGGATATCGAGGTGGCGTTATGGATATCGAGATGCTAGAATCTTGTGCTACAAACTACCATGTTTCACGCCGCGGCGAAATTGATCAGTCTCAAGCCGTTAGGTGAGGTAGAATTATGGAGACTGAACTGTCCGAAAGTGGGGCCAAAGATACTTTCACGTCCAACTTTCGCATTGAAATCACCGATGACAATTGTGCCGGACACCCATTGTACACTTCACCAAGCTTTGCTTAAAAAGCATCCTTGACCACATCATCCTTTTCTTCCGTCGGGGCGTGAACACTAATAAGGCTGATGTTATAAAATTTCGCCTTTATGCGGATCGTAGCAATTCTTTCGTTCACAGACGTGAACTCCGAGACATGGTGGCGAAGTCTCTTGCTAACTACGAATCCGCAACCAAATTCATGTTTTTTCTCATGGCAGCTGTAGTAGATGTCACATGTTGCTTGCCTTGTACAACCTTGCCCTATCCATCGCATTTCCTGGATGGCGGTGATGTCGTCAACATAAAAAGGGGTCCGTTTAGAGGCTATTGCATTGGTTCTTACAAGCGTATTGTGTGAACGACTGAAGCCCTTTGCCATTTCACTGATTGGACCTTATCTGAACTGGTAAGTCCACCATTGACCAGTATTCACACTGCGCCAAATCCTGGAGAAGACCAATGAAAGTCAAGTCGACATACACCATCTTTTTGTCGACTAAAAGGCAGCGTTCGATAGCCCGATAAGAGATCGCGTATATGCCGCAATGTCTGACCTCGGTATTACTGCAAAGTTGATAAAACTGTGCAGAATAACGTTGAGCAACTCCTGCAGCTCCGTAAAGCTAGGAAAAAACCTCTCCGACCCTTTTAATACCGTGCGAGGTTTTTGACAGGGCGATCCCTTATCCTGCTACCTCTTCAATTTCGTCATGGAGAGTGTTTTTCGAAAGGCGGATGTGCATCGTAATGCCACTATATTTAACAAAAGTGTGCAGCTCCTTGCGTATGCAGACGACATAGACATCATTGGGCATATCAAACGAGATATCACCGCAGCCTTTAATGCTATTGAATGAGAGTCTACAAAAATGGGTCCGACGGTAAATGAGAGCAAGACGAAGTACATGTTGTCAACGAGTAGGGACGTTGAACGTATCGGCTCCCAGGTTACAGCCGGCAACTATACATTCGATGTGGTCAAAGAGTTAATCTACCTTGGCACCGCCATTACCAGCAAGAATGATGTCAGTCTGGAGGTCAAACGAAGAATCACACTGGCCAACAGGTGCTACTACGAAATTAACACTCTATAAGTCGCTTATTCTCTATGGTGCGGAAGCATGGACGCTGTCTTGTGCCGATGTAGCGGTCTTGGGAGTGTTCGAGAGAAAAGTTCTTGGTACGATCTTTGATCCTCTAAGGAATGGTGATAAGTTTCGCATTAGAACCAACCATGAGCTGTATGAGCTCCTTGGCAATGTGGGCGTTGTTCAGCGCATTAACATCCAGCTGCTACGCTGGCTCGCCCTTTTTTTCAGATGGAAAAATCCGCTCCAGCGAGAAACCAGTTAACGGGTTGTTATATAAGTAAGTACGTAAGTAATTACTGGTTTATTAATTTGGAATAATTATTAAAAGGTTTGGATATCTTCTTCAAAAGTTGTATAAAGAATTTATAAAAGTAATATACAAAAATGTAAGAGTATCATCTTGTACAAATAAATGCAAACTTATGTACAAACTTGTGAAATATTTTTTTGTTAAGTTTTTTTTTTTTTAATTACATTGTAAAAGGCTGTTTAACTGTTATATATTTAATATGAAAATATTACTCTGAAATAAAAAATTTGTTTTCTAAAATATTTAAAAAATGATAAATACTGAACCTCATTATTAAACGTTAATTCTGTACAAAATATATGAAATTAAAAAATTTCTATTTCGTTACTTTTTTTATTTTCCAAAACCTGAATAAAAAGGAAAAATTCTGAACTTGGTGCGTTTTTTTTAAATGGTGCGATTTTTCCTCCACTTCAGTGGGTTTTGAAATTTCAAAGTTGACAATGCTGGTCATAAGGGCTTTAACTACTTAAGTATGTTAACAATTCAAAACAATTTTTTAAACAGTTGGGAGAAGATTTTCAGTCTTTTCTTTTGCATTTCTTTTCTGAGATGTACAATGCAAAAAAATATTTATAATTCATTTTTAAAAGGCATTTTAATTAAATAAAAAACCTAGACTGAACAGTTTTGAAATAAAAAAATACAAGAATATGAAATAGTGTAGCGTTACTAACGATAATTTACATGATAATAATTTCACAATTTGAATTCAGGCCAACAGTTTTAT
Organism: Metopia argyrocephala; assembly: GCA_963576795.1. NCBI lineage: Eukaryota > Metazoa > Arthropoda > Insecta > Diptera > Sarcophagidae > Metopia > Metopia argyrocephala. Next base: position 89,048,753 of record OY756209.1, on the reverse strand, counting down.
ACACTTGCTGCTTAAAAAATTGACAGAATAAATTTTTTTAAGTAATTATAATGGCATAATAAATATTTAAAAAAAAAATGTTTAATAATCTTAAATGACACTTAATATCCTAAACTTCAAACCACAATTGCAATGCAAAAATCACGTTCTTATAAACGTTTAAATACCGAATTATGTTTTAACAATTTTAATTGAAAGTAGTATTAATATTGTGAAAAGAAATTAATAAAATTTTTTCGAAATGATTAGAGTTTATAAGAGAAACGGTGTAATAATTTATTAATTTGTTAATTTTTTAGATGTATGCCAATTCCGCTCCGTATCCCAGTGCTCAAGTTGCTGCCGAAGAAATTTTTGATTCCGGTCTAATACCATCTAACACAGATTATACAATTTTTAAGAATTTTGGAGGATTACCAGGCTTAGATTTTGCTTATATTATTAATGGCCAAAGATATCATACTAAGTTTGATTCCACAGAATATTTACCAAGTGGTAGCATTCAACATACTGGAAGCAATATTTTAGAACTGACAAAAGCATTAGTTGATTCGGACGATTTCGGCATTATTCAGGTAAGTTTATTATGGAGTTGAAATTATAACTGAACATAATCAAGCAATATATGCACATTATTTTATTCAATCAGTAATAATTTATTACTAATAAATACCGAAATAGAATGGGCATAATCAGAACAGTCTGACTAATTTTACTACTTTTCATTACTCGATAGTATTGAATATTTTCTTTTGGATGGTCAATACTTTATAAATTTAGTTTAAGTTATTTTTTTTAATAAAAAAGTTTAAGTTCGAGTTTAGTGTTAAAAATTTTATTAAGAAATAAATAGTAAATGAAAAATTTTAATTTATTATGTGTGACTAGGTTTTTGTACTTCAGTTTGTTAAACTTATATCTATCATATTTATTAGTAATTATGTAAATATTTTGAAATGTAAAAACAGTAGTTTTTCAACAATATGTATCACTTTTCAGGAAATTTCGTATTTCTATTAGAATCTGGCCAGCCTTTGAAAATATTTATTCACTGAAGTAAAGAGTTATCCATTTTGCGGTTTTATAAGTAAACGTAAATAAAACACATATAAAATATTTTGTTCATGATATTTCTTTTTTATTATAAAGTTTGAACGTTGACATTATATGTGAAACACTACGTCATTTAAATGACCTCCACGAGAAGTGTTGCAAGCATTGTTTCTTTTTACGTAATTTTCGACCACTTTTTGACACATATTGGGCGGTATCTCAGCCATAACTTGACGAATGTTGGTTCTTAAAAGCTCAAGAGTTGAAGGATTATCTGCATAAACACCGTTTTTCGCGTAGTCCCACAAAAAAAGTCTAATGGTGTCAAATCGCATGATCTTGGTGGCCAGTTGATATCGCCACGACGAGAAATTACGCAGCCAGGAAATGCCTCTTGCAATAAAGCCATATTCGCTCGAGTTGTGTGGCAAAATAAAGTAAAAATTTATATTCCAATATTAAATCAGTATTTATATTTTACTTTTTAAATTTTACTTTTTCCCTTTGTGTATGTTTTTAATGATATTTTGCATCAAATTGTTATTAACAGCATGTTTCCAGGAGACAATTATTGTTTTTAAATTGTCAAAACAACAAACAATAATCATTTTGGGGTTCTATAAGACAATCGTAATTGTTTCACACAAACAACGTAAGACTGTCAATTTTTCTGTGTGTAAATTGGTTTCTGTATAACAAAAGTAATTGTCTTACACAATAAGTGTGTTTCTTTACTTTTTGGGTAAAGTTCGGGAAATAGAGAGTAAACAATAATTTCTCTCTATAAGAGACAAATTTGCCCAAAAGTACGGGAACGCAAAAAAGCAAATATTTTACCCATTCACATAAAAATATGAAAACACACAACTTTATGTCACACACACACGCATATTGAACATGTACTTTCGCAAAAACAAACGACAATAATTAGACTTATACATGTTAACTAAGGCAAAGATAAACTTTTTTATATAAATATTGAATTAAATTATACTATAAGCCTTTCACTGCAGGTTTATAAATATTTTTTAATTCAACTTTTGAAATTTTTTTTAGTTTTTGAACCTTTCATTTTTCTATTATTTTTTAAACAGCTGATTATTTGTTTACTTGCACAAACTAGCCCGAAGAAAAAGTACGGGCTATTTCGTGCATGAAGAAGAAGAATGTTACTCTCTCAAAAATTCTCTCATTTACCCAAATTTTGTGTACGGGAACGCTTTTTGGTAAAATTGGGATCCCGCGGGCGCCCAATGTAGAGTAAAGAAACAAACCTAATATGAAATGTCAAAAATAGACGATCAGAAAAAACTCATTGTCATTGATTTGTTTGCTTTAAAAATATGTTTTATTCAAAAAAATAAAATTGTTTTTCATAAAATAATTAAAAATAATGGATATATCTAGTGATAATGACATTAAAAAAGATATTTGTTTAGTAAAGCACTATATTCACAAAACAATATTTAGAGACACATTTGTGTGCTTTCATATACAAACAAAAATAATTTAACCACACAGGGTACAGACAAAATTTTATCAGCTGACTCATAGAGTTACCATTTTATAACATAAAAAAGTATTTTTTACAAGAAAAAATTTAAACAAAAACTATAAAATAAAGTAATGGCAATAATGGTTTTGACAAAGCAAAATTGTATAACGTAAGCCAGACAAAAATATTCTGTTGTGTTACAGAAACCCAATTTGTTACGTTATTGTTAGTGTGATAATCGTTTGTATGGTATTGTAATTGTCTCCTGGAAACATGCTGTAAAACTTCATCACATTTGTTGAGAAGGCTATTGGCCGAGCCAGCAATTTCCATGGGATTTTGAATAAATTACAAAATCGTAATAAACGGCTTGATTTATCACGCAATATAATTTTATTAAAATTTCTTTACAAAAAATAATACAGATATATATTCATTTAAATTACAAAATATTACAAATAATTTTACATACTTTTTGGTACGGAAATTCTAGGTGTGTTCAAGAAGTTAAAATTGTTAAAAATTTGTAACAATTGTTACTGTGTAATGTAATTATTACAATGTAATGTTAGGTTATGTATGCTGTGTGAGCGCGAGGCTGGCCACAATGCCTTCAATCCAACAGTTAAATAAAATCCGTAAAAAATTACAATTAATGAATTTCTTTTATTACCAACTATTTTTCTTTAATTTTCATTTATAATATTGATTTTATAGTATACTAGTTTTTCTAGACCCCAGAGCACTTTCGATGCAACTACACGACTAACTTTTAACTTTTTACAAAAAGAGCGCGTGCATATTCAACGCAAAAAACACGAATGTCAGAAAAAAGACTAAAAATAATGCAAGATTGATTCATTCACAATGATATGTAACGTCCGTATCTCGATTTGAATTGATAATAGTATTTTAATGTTAATGCATCCTTTTAAATCTCAAACATTACCGCCCACCTCGTCGAGAAACGACGAAGTAAGTTTGATAACAAAAATACTCTGAGGTGTTACTTAAGACTATCAATTTAATTGTTTTTCATGAATATTTAAGACAAAAGTTATGTATATTATTACATTATCAAGTTTAATATGTAGTAAAATCCAATCTGATTAGTTATGCCGCCCACCGTCAAAGGATGTTTCAACATTTTCAAATGGCAATAATGATATTTTTGAAATTGGCCTTCGCAATGTCGAAGTCTGCGTCTTTAGGGTAACGACTCGAATTGCGCCATCGGGACCTGGATGGGTGTCCATAATGCGTCCTAGTAGCCATTGTCTGGGAGGGAGGCGTTCATCTCTAATTAAGACCAGTTGACCGATTTTGACATTGTTGTACTGCCTTTGCCACTTCGTCCGAGCATGAAGGTTATGCAGATACTCACTGGACCATCTTTTCCAAAAGTCTTGGCACATTTGCGTAATTTGTTTCCATCTGCGTGTCACGCCAATTTGAAGATCTAATAGATTAGGTTCAGCAATGGCTGTTATTGGTCTACCAGTTAAAAAATGTCCTGGCGTTAAAGCGGACAAGTCATTTGCATCATCAGAAAGTGGGGCGAGAGGCCGTGAGTTTAAGCAGGCTTCCACTTGTTTCAATACCGTGTAAAATTCCTCAAAAGTAAGCGTGGCGGTGTTGACAGAACGCTTTAATAAGATTTTCATACTTTTGACGCCGGCCTCCCACAGGCCACCAAAATTGGGAGCACCAGGCGGAATAAAATGCCATTGAATTCCATTGTGCGATGAATATATGGCACCAGCCGTAAGTTGTTCACGAAATAATTTATATTCTTGTTGTAGTAAGACATCTGCACCAACAAACGTAGTGCCCTGATCACTATACAAATCGGAGCAATGTCCTCGTACTGATGTAAACCGCTTCAAGGCTGCAATGAACGATTCAGTAGTCATATCGCTAACCAACTCCAAACAAATAGCCCGTGTCGCCAAACAGATGAAAAGTGCTACGTAGCCCTTATAGCTTTTGTGACCCCGACCTCTTGTGGTCCGAATCAAAAAGGGACCCGCGTAGTCTACACCTACGTGCAAGAAGGGCAATGTAATGTTGCATCTTTCACGCGGCAGATCGCCCATAATCTGCTGGACAGGGTTGCAGTTATACCGAAAACACTGGATGCAGTTTTTAATTACCTTTTTTACGCTTGTGCGTCCATCAATTATCCAATACTGGCGCCTAATGGTTGCGAGGGTAGCTTGAGTTCCTCCATGCATAATACGTCGATGAGCGTCAATTATTAACAAAGTCGTCATTGGATTGGTTTTTGGTAAAATCATGGGACATTTTTCATTGAATGGCATGTTTGCATTTTTTAATCGACTGCCGATTCTCAGAATGTTTTCGGAATCCAGTATCGGATTTAAGTTAAAAAGCTTGCTGCGTCTATTGATGGACTTGTTTTGTTGAAGGGCTAGAAGCTCCTCGTGAAATTCGATACGTTGTACCAAGCTAATTAACCGTTTGAGTGCGGTATATCTTTCCGACCAGTCGCAAAATGTACTTGACTTCGATGAATCCTTTTTGCAGTGCTTGAAAAATCGAAAACACCATGCCACCACAGCGAGCAGTTTATTTAAATCTGAAAACCGTTCAAGAAGAGTATAAAAATTAGGAATGGTTTGAGTGGTTAATGCCTGTATGCGTTTAAATTCTGGAGCTGCCATTATAGGATCACATGTAAACACAGGCCACTGATTTTTTGTTAAACTCATCCATGAAGGCCCATGCCACCAGTATGGATGATCAATAAGCTGCTGTACAGCGATTCCCCTAGAAGCACAATCGGCCGGATTTTGGTTTGTTGGCACATATTTCCAATCGTCAGTGTTTGAGAGCTCTTGTATTAATGACACGCGATTAGCAACAAATTCTTTTAACTTTATTGGGTGGGTACGAATCCAGCATAACACTGTTGTTGAATCGGTCCAAAAAACTGCTGGTGTATCATGCAGCAAGAGTGCTTTTTTGACCTTTTTTAACAGTTTTGCCGCGAGGACAGCTGCACATAGTTCCAGGCGTGGTATTGTTAATTTCTTAATTGGTGCGACTTTTGTTTTTGCCATGACCAAATTCACCGATGTGACATTGTCCTTGACTGATCGTATATATACGCATGCGGCGTATGCGAACTGAGAAGCATCGGCAAAAGTGTGAAATTCAATTGTACTAGCATTTGTTATTTCGAGCCAGCGTTGAATACGCAGATTAGTTAATTGTTGTGTTTCGTTACGAAAGCATTGCCAAGTTTGAGCAAGTTCTGAAGGCAAATAGTCGTTCCAATCGAGTCCCGTCAACCACAATTGCTGCAAACATATTTTGCCTCTTATGACAAAAGGTGCTAAGAAACCAAGGGGGTCAAATATTTTGCATATTTCAGATAGCATCTGTCGTTTCGTGATTTTTGACTTATCAAAATCAAAATTAACTTTGAAACTAACATGATCGGATTGTGTATGCCACACTAGCCCCAACGTGTTGGTTTCATTATTGAAAGAAAGATGTGGTGCGTCGTGATGTGCCCGATCTTCAGCCGGCAGAGCTGCTAGTAATTCCTTTGAATTCGAGCTAAATTTTCGTAAATTAAATCCTGCAGTTTGCAGAAGCGCCTTTAGTTCTTGAAGTTTGTTTGATGTGTCCGTGTAACTATCGCCTCCAGATAAAACATCATCAACATAAAATTCGTTTTTCAAAATTTTAGAAGCAACGGGAAAGCGTTGCTGTTCTTCATTAGCTAAGGTGTGCAATACTTTTATTGCAAGATATGGCGCACAATTTGTGCCATACGTAACTGTTAGTAAACGAAAAGTAATTAGTTTATCAGATGGTGTGGTACGCCACACAATACGCTGCAAGTCTGCGTCTCGCCGGTTAACTAAAATTTGGCGATACATCTTTTCGATGTCCCCAGTGAACGCCACTCGATGACGTCGCCAATTTACCAGAACATCAGCTGCATCATTTTGCAGTTTTGGTCCAACATGAATGCAGTCATTCAACGACACACCCGCAGAACTACGACTGGACGCGTTGAACACGACCCGTAATTTTGTAGTGGAGCTAGACTCCTTGTAAATTCCGTGATGTGGAAGATAGCAAATTGGGTTCGTAGTATCATCCTCAGACACCACCTCCATATGGCCCAACTTATGATATTCGGTTAAAAAATCAGTATATAATTTGTTCATAACTGGATTTTGTGATAATCGACGTTGTACATGCTTTAACGACAACAATGCCTTTTGCTTACTGTCTGTGAGTTTCGATAAATCTGCATCTGGTTTAATAGGAAGATTGACAATGTAACGACCATGGTCATTTCGAACATACGTAAAAGCAAAAAGGTCTTCGCAATAATGTTCATCAGGTTGTAATTGGTGTTTAAAATCAATCTCCTCGACTTCCCAAAATTTCCGCATGCTGTCAGCCAAATCAACTTGTGTTAGGCAACATTTTCTTGCGTTCATAGTTGTTGCGACGCCTCCAAATATAACCCAACCTAAATGAGTGTTTTGGGCAATAAAATTCTTTGCTCGGCTGCGCTTAATGTCTTGTTTAATTATGGCAGCATAATCTGACGCACTAAGAATAATATCGATAGCTCCGGGTTTGTTGAATTTCGGGTCTGCTAACTTTAAATGTAAAAATTCCCGCAAATCGTCATCAGATATAGGCAAAGTTGGCGTTATGCTACCTACTCGAGGTAAAACTAAAGCTTCGCAGTTAATACAAAATTCGGACGTTAACGACTGCAATTTGAAAAATACTATGCCTTTTGATGTTGCTAATTGGTCACCATTGACGCCGTGTATAGAAATTTTATTTGGGATGCGTCGTAACCTCAGCTGATTTGCTGCAAATTCACTCATAAATGTTGCTTCTACACGACTGTCGATCAGTGCACGAAGATGTAATTTTTGACCCGTTTCACTTTGAGCTTCTATAACTGCTGTGCCTAACAAAACTTTTTGTACCAAACTGGTTTTAGGTAAATGTACATTATGTGCTGAAACTGACTCGGGAGCTTCAATGAGATTGCTGTTGTTTTGTGTACGGCATTCTTCTTCATGTAAAGACGTGTGGTGCATTGACTGGCATTTTTGACAGCGACCTTTAGACGAGCATGAACGAATTGAGTGCCCTTGTCGTAAACAATTAAAACATAGTTTATGTTGCACAACAATGTCGCGTTTTTTGGGCAGTGGTAAACGTTTAAAGGCGTTACAATATGATAATAAATGTTTACCGGAGCAATGATGACAATGTTGTGTTGTTGTATGCATATTTTTAACAACAGCTTTTGACTTACTAGAGGCTTCTTTAAATGGTTTTGTGCAGTTTTGGTTATTCACCATTGTTTGAAGCATTTCTAGAGATTGGATGTGACTGTCTAAAAACCTTTTAAGTTCTGAATATTTAGGTACTTCGTCATTTGATTTAATCGATAGTTCCCATGCCTTTCTTGTTGCGCCATCCAACTTGCTGACAACCAAATACACAAGCCAGTCATCCCAATAGTCCACTGGACGTTCGAGTTGTTGAAGTGCTCGTAGGGCAGAAGTAACACCATCATTTAATGTGCGTAAACTTGAGGCGGACTCCATTTGTGCATCTGGTAGATTAATTATCTGCGTAAGAAATGAATTAATAATTATTCGTTTATTTTCATATTTTTGTACTAATATGTCCCAAGCAATAATAAAATTTGCATCAGTGGTTGGGATATTATCTAAAACCTGAGTTGCGTCGCCAACGAGAGCATCTTTCAAATATTGCAGTTTTTGTGTACTTGAAATGTGCTGATTATTTTTTACTATTGATACAAAAAGGTCTTTAAATGGAAACCAATTAAGAAAGTTTCCATCAAACGAAGGTATTTTTATAGCTGGCAAGTGAGTTGATGTCGAAATGTTAACCGGATTGTATTGTGGTGTGCTGGCACTAGTGCTGGGAGTGTCAGTATTCCTGAAATTTACTTGTTGTAACTGGTCAGTTAATTCGCCCAAAGTTTCACAATACGTAGTCTCTATTTCGATGAAATCACTGTCGCTAGACAGGAGTTGTACGTTTTCGGTTACCTTTTTTTCTACCGGTTGTTCACTTACTTCTGCCATAAGGCTGTGCCTGGCGTCGCAATATTTTTGCCAATAGTCTTCAAGTAGTTTTATACGTACTTGAAAAAACCCAGTCGTTTGTTTAGCCTTTGCTGTCTTTCTAGTATTGGCACGGAAGTTCTGAATTGCGGTACGATATGTAGCTAATTTCTCTTCGTACCCCATGGTTATAATGACAATAAATTTTAAATCTAAAATAGTAATTAATTGTTAGCAATTAGCAATTGCAATGTCAATCAGACTTGTTGTTATCCCAACAGCTGTGACCGTGAATGACAGAGTTGCCAGATAATGACAGGATAATGCAGTGTAATTAATTTATGAAATTTATCCGTATGTCGAGTTAACCAATAGATGGCGTGCAACGTACGACGTGGTGATTAAGCTTAATGGTAAACGTATGTTGGATAAGACAATAGATGACGTGGTAATTTAAATGACGATAAGGCATAAAACCTAAAAACACTGTATGTCAGACAAGACAGCAAATTGCGAGAAACGCTTGCAATGATGATCTTTACTTTTCCTAGTACAGCAATGATCGCCACTGCTTCCCCGCAAGGGATGCCAAAATGTTAGGTTATGTATGCTGTGTGAGCGCGAGGCTGGCCACAATGCCTTCAATCCAACAGTTAAATAAAATCCGTAAAAAATTACAATTAATGAATTTCTTTTATTACCAACTATTTTTCTTTAATTTTCATTTATAATATTGATTTTATAGTATACTAGTTTTTCTAGACCCCAGAGCACTTTCGATGCAACTACACGACTAACTTTTAACTTTTTACAAAAAGAGCGCGTGCATATTCAACGCAAAAAACACGAATGTCAGAAAAAAGACTAAAAATAATGCAAGATTGATTCATTCACAATGATATGTAACGTCCGTATCTCGATTTGAATTGATAATAGTATTTTAATGTTAATGCATCCTTTTAAATCTCAAACAGTTCATTAACTCCAAAAATTTGCAACGAGAGAGCGTCGAAAGAGAGTAAGAAATTGAGAAAGAAAAAAATTCTTGCAAATTCTTACTAATAAAATTTTTACTTGTAAGAATTTTTCAAACAGCTGTTTTCTGTTTATGTTTACAAATCAATTAAAAAAAAAAGCTGAAAATAAAGAAATATTTTATGAAATTTAAAAAATTGTAAATAAATTTAAATTTTTAAACGGATATAATGTATTTTTTCTATAGAAAATCAGTATTTGTTTGGGTTTGGGATCAACAGCACCAACATTAACGTCAGCGGATGTTGCAGGAAATGGTGGTGGCTTCCAATTTTAAAATTAATTGTTTTTAGTATGTTTACCAGCTAATTTTTGTAATAGTATAATCTTCATCAACTGATTCGGACTGTGATAACCATGTTGAAACAGTTGTTTTGTGCTAGCTCGAAAAGCTCTGAGTATGCAGTTAAATATAATGAAAGAATAGGTCTGTTTCTTTACTCTACATTGGGCGCCCGCGGGATCCCAATTTTACCAAAAAGCGTTCCCGTACACAAAATTTGGGTAAATGAGAGAATTTTTGAGAGAGTAACATTCTTCTTCTTCATGCACGAAATAGCCCATACTTTTTCTTCGGGCTAGTTTGTGCAAGTAAACAAATAATCAGCTGTTTAAAAAATAATAGAAAAATGAAAGGTTCAAAAACTAAAAAAAATTTCAAAAGTTGAATTAAAAAATATTTATAAACCTGCAGTGAAAGGCTTATAGTATAATTTATTTCAATATTTATATAAAAAAGTTTATCTTTGCCTTAGTTAACATGTATAAGTCTAATTATTGTCGTTTGTTTTTGCGAAAGTACATGTTCAATATGCGTGTGTGTGTAACATAAAGTTGTGTGTTTTCATATTTTTATGTGAATGGGTAAAATATTTGCTTTTTTGCGTTCCTGTACTTTTGGGCAAATTTGTCTCTTATAGAGAGAAATTATTGTTTACTCTCTATTTCCCGAACTTTACCCAAAAAGTAAAGAAACACACTTAATATAAAAATTCTTTGGAAAAAATTAAGAAACTGCATAAAAGAGTATCTTGAAGATGTAATACCAACATACACAGATGAGAGGATTAAGAGGCACTTTAGGATTTCGAAAGATATACATATATAATATAATGTATTTTTATTATTTTTATAGCAATGTACTTATAAAATTTTCCTAGCAGTAGTTATTAAGTACTAATGTATTCCAACATTTATGTCTAAAATTTAGAGAATTTTTCCAAAGAAATTTTTTCGATTTATTTATTTTAGTCACTTTTTACAGACCATCTGATAGTTTTAGTACTGTAAATATTATAAGTACCTACATACCCGGTACTTTGTATTATGCCGGTAGACAACCCAATTAGTTCTTAGATATATCACAAACAAAATACGCAAAATAAAAGGATTTTTTAATTAAAATCTTTTATACAATGTAGATTTATATAATTTATATTTATTTTAATACATTTCTAAATTAGCACCTTGAATAAAATTTTGCTAAGAACACAATGTTAGCTTATACACATTTAATTTTTTTAACTTTTTTGCGAATACATTTCTGAATTAACTCTGTGTATTAAATTCTGTTGAAAGAAAAACAGAAGCATTTTTTATGAATCAGAGGCTTTTTACGAATGAAGATAGAAGTACATAACACGATACTTGGAACACTTTAAAAACCCTAAGTTACACAGTACACTTTTGAGGCGAGCGTTCGAATTAATTTAATATCTAACATTTTATGTCTTTATCTTTTTAACCCAAAACTTTATTTGTGTAACCCGCTTTACGAAAATATACTGTTCCAACTTTTTCTAACAGAATTACCAAACCTCTAATGCTCAAAGTGGAGGTATGAACTTTTATCTTAAGGAATTTATACTTTTAATATATGTATATCCAAAAGCTTTTCTGTTTCTTTTCAAATTCTTCATTAACTTTATTAAAAATAAACAATTTTAAAAGCGTAAAATCGCATTATTTTTATAGCAATGTACTTATACAATTTTCCCAGCAGTAGTTATTAAGTACTAATGTATTCCTATATATTACAACACTATTATTGCTTGCAAATTTTTACTTGTAAAGTGTTCATTTACTTTTTAGAACTTTTGAGAGAAATTAATCAAAATTTCTTTTTACTCTCTCGTTACTAGTTTTTACAAGTAAAGTAAATGAACACACCTTCTATTTATATGTAATAAAGAGGCAATCACTTCTGAACCGCTTCACAATCAAGTGCTTTCAAAAAGAAAAGATGGCGAAGGCGGTAAAATGCTTCTTGACAAATAGAATTTTCGTTAAATTAATATACACGTCATACTTATTAAATTTTCCTTTTTGAAATAGAATAAGTGATGCCGGATTGAAAAGAAATCATGGGGATTTCGAGAGTAGCGTTAACATTCCCCCCGTAGTATAACAAGAAGCTTCTTCGATGTCAGACTTCTCTTGAGGAGCTACTTCTAAAACTGCTAATTTGCTTGCAGGTCGCTCCATTACGCCGCGTTGAGTTAAGACTTGTGCACTTCGTACTTGTCCGTCTTTAGCCAATCTTAATTCTAATACCTTACTACGAAGCCATACGTTTCTAGGTAGAGAAGGGTCAACAATGATAACTAAATCGCCCTGACATAAAGGTTTTGTTTTTTCATGCCATTTTGTCGTACAAGTCAGTGTCGGCAAATATTCAGCTAACCACTTCTTCCAAAATACATTTGCATACTGCTGAGAAATTAACCAGTTTTACCTCAATACAGTTCCGCTGTCGTCGCATGATGATAGAGGTTTCAATCCATTAGAGCTTCCTATCAAAATATGATTTGGAGTTATGGCCTCCGTCGTATCTGTTTCAATGGGAACATATGCCAGTGGTCTGGAATTTATTATATTCTCAACTTCAACAATCAGACTTAGCAGAATTTCATCAGTTGGCTGCCTCAATGGCATGATTTTGTATAAAATTGTTTTTACAGAGCGAACTAAGCGCTCCCATGCGCCACACATGTGGGGTGAAGCTGGAGGATTAAAACTCCATTTGGTCGTTGATGTGGTAAATGTTTTTACTAATTCATTGCGATCAACATCTGCTAAAGCCTCTCGTGATTCTCTATCAGCGCCTACAAAATTTGTCCCATTATCGCTAAAAAATTCAAGCGGAATTCCTCTTCTTCCCATAAAATTGCGAATAGCCAAAATACAAGAACTTGTTGTTAAAAAATGTGCTATTTCCATATGAATTGCTCGAATAGTCAAGCACGTAAACAAACAGCCATATCGTTTTTCTTTATGTCGGTTTACATTTACTAATATTTTGCCAAAGAAATCAATCCCAGTGTATGTAAATGGTGCAGTATAGGACGCAAGGCGTGCATGTGGCAATTTTGCCATTTGAGGAATTTGGGGAGTAGCCTTAGTAATTTTACACATTTGCCAAGATCGAATAATTGATTTGTATGTAGCACGTAGTCTTGATATACAATATTTTTGCCTTAGCTCATTAACGGCTGTTTCGCGATTACCATGATAAAATTTTTCATGATAGTGTAGGCATATAAGTTTGGCTAGGTAATTTTTTCTTGGCAGTATTACTGGATGTTTTTGTTGTACTGAAATGTTTGCCATGTCAATTCTTCCATCAACACGCAATATTCCATTTTCCAGATAGGGTGACTTAGAATATATTTTACTTCATTTTTTGATAGGCTTTTTAGATTTAAGAGCAGAAATTTCTAAGAAATATGCCTCATATGCACTTGGTTATATAGTAGAAGTTCAGCTTTGTTTAACTCCTTTTGAGTTAATTCACCTTTCTGTTTTATAATTTTTCTATAAATGAATCGCAAAACATATGCCACTGTCCTTAGTAAGCGATTATATTTTGAAAATCGAAATATATTTATAAATGGCTCAAATTTTGTTATTAGGTGTATATTCTGTTTTCGCTCCTCTTCTGTTTGCGACAATGGTTCTGCTTGTGGCCATTCTTCTTTAGGTTTGTATAAAAATTCTGGGCCTTTAAACCAACGACTTGATTTGAATGCGTTTTTTATCTTACATTTCGTTGCCTCATCTGCAACATTTTGTTTACTTCGCACCCAATTCCATTCTTTAAGAGATGTTAATTCCAAAATTTCTGTAACTCTGAAAGCTACAAACTGATTATATTTTCGATGATCGGAATTGATCCAGCTCAATACGGTTTTTGAGTCACACCAAAAATATTTTTCTGATGTTTTCAGTTCATGGTTTTCTGCTATGAATTTTGCCAGGCGAGCTCCAATTAAAGCAGCCATGAGCTAGGAATAGAAATTATTTTCATTGGTGCCAACTAATGAACATATAGTTTCGTTGTTTCTACTCAATCTAAAATATGATACTGCTGCATAACCATCAGCACTAGCATCAACAAATGTATGCAGTTGTATATCAACATTTGCGTAATTTGATAATGACTGCAAATAGCAACTTTTTATTCTAATATTATGTAAATCAGGCAAGCTTTTTACCCATTGTGACCATTTACTTATTAGCTCCGAGGGAATTGGCTCATCTCAATCGATTTTACTTCGCCATATAACAAACATTGTTATATGTGAAGTGAGACCAAGTGGATCATAAACTGACATAATAAGTAGCAACATTTCTCGCTTAGTGGGAGATTTTCTTAATGTAAATAAATCGCTTTCAAGAAGTCTAGTAGCAATTTTGAAGGTAATAGTGTCTTCCTTATATTCCCAGAAAACGTCTAAGACCTTTTCCACCTAATTATCATCTTTAAAATTTCCATGTTGAAACCTGCTTGGCGTTGTATGTATGATACGTCTGAGATTAGTTTAATTGCGTCTTCTGGCGTATTAACAGAATCTAATAAATCGCCGACATAATGGTTTCTTTAATAGATTTAACAGCAGTTGGATATTGATTTTTAAATTTCTCAGCATTTATATTTTTTACGTACTGAGATATGCTTGGAGCACAGGTGGCCCAGAATATCATAACATCTACAACATAGACATCAGGTTTTTTATTCTGATCACAATCGCGCCATAAAAACCTTTGCACATCGCGATCTTCTGGCCGTATGTGAATTTGTAGAAACATCTCTTCAATATCACCACAGATGGCCACAGAATTTTGTCTAAATTTAAAAAGGATTGCAGGCAAAGAGGCAAGCATATCAGGGCCAATGAATTTAAAGACTTTGCTGCTGCATCCCATACCACTCGTGGTTTTCCAGGCTCATTTTTATTAAACACAGCAAATATCGGCAAATACCACATTTTTCCATCATTACGATTTATTTCTTCATCATTTAGTTTTCGAATATAACCTTTACTTAAGTAACTTTTTATCGTATCTTTAAATATTTTAAATTGTGCCTCATCACTAATTAATTTTCTTTCAATTGCAATTGAGACGCTTAAGGACCATATTAAAACTATCTGGTAATTTGAAATTGTTGTGTCGTCATAGCAATGTAACCTCGTGATGTCCGTTTTCTTTTAATTTTGTGAAGTTGTTGAGCAGATTTAACGCACGAGCTTCATTTTCTGATACAAGGGGGTCTTTCGTACAAATTCCTACACTTTCTAATGTATAAAAACTGCTAACCAATTCCTCTAATCTTTTGTCAGCTTCAGAACAATTACAAATATGGAAATTAAAATTCTTACTTGTATGTTTATTTGCGGCTGTTGATCCATAGATGAGCCAACCGAGTTTGGTTTTTACTGCAACAGGTTCATGTGGAGCACCTTCACGGATTGTATTTGAAATCCCTAAGTTAAGGTGGTTTATTCCTATACGTAGCTTTGGTACAGCATTAACATAACTCTTGATTGGTAAATTTCTCAAGTGGCGATTTCGTTCACACATTTTTGTGTAATTTAATGATTGCGTTGGCAAATTTAAAGAATCCACTGTATTCACACTCACTTTCATTCGTTTACCATTTTCACCTGAAACGTCAATTATTAATTTTATTGAATTTAGATACACCACTTATGCCCAAATCATTTGCAATTGATTCGTCCATTAGGCTGATGGAAGATCCTTCATCAATGAATGCGAAGGTTTCAATCATCTTCTCGTTACCATGTATATTAACAGGTATTATTTTAAACAAAATTTTATCATCTTCATCACTGTGTGAATTGCAAATATTTTCTTCTTCTTGTTTGCTGATAATGTGCATATTTTGTGCATTTGACGTTTATTTATTATTTTTAATTTTTGTTTCTGAAGAAAACCGATGTAAAGATGGATGATGATAATAATTACAGTCTTCTTCACAACACTGTTTTTTCTTTTACATTCACCTCTATGTGAAGACAAACAGAATTTACATAAATTATGCTCTCTAATTATTTTCCACTTCGCTTTACGATCCATTGATTGATAATAAAGGTCTGCACGGGTATGTTTGAAACGATATTCAAGACATTCTAAAAATTTCAAACACACTTCCAACTCTAATTCGTAAAAGCGAAACGAATAAAACAAACATAAAAAGTGGTTGTTGTCGTTAGAATGTAAATAATGAGAGAATAGTATGGAGACATGAAACATAAGAGTTAGAATGGAATGAATAGAGTGAATAGAATGTCTTGTTTGTAATATGATAGAAAAGAATTTTTTATACTGTTATTATAAGTACTAAAGAACTGAATAATAAAAGTAATGAACTGAATAATTTTTCATGTTATTTTTCTTTATTTTTTTATATTTTTGGCTTAATTTTTAAAAATACATACATACATATCTACAAAAACTTAAAAAAAAATTATAAATAAGTTACATATTCAAAAAGTGATTAATTTTTTTTTTTGTGCCTTTAAATGCTTTAATATACACACAGACTATTCTTCTTGCTAGATTTCAATTTGTTTGTTTTCATTCGCTTGTTTGTATTACAAACTATCGCGTTTACTTCAATACATGCTTTCATTCACAAAGGAAGTTCAAGACATTCCATGACATTCGAATGTCTCTATAATAATTTAGAATTATGAGAATAAATTTAGATTTATTCTATTCAATTCTATTCGTTTTTTGAGGCTGTTCGTTTCGTTTCGTTTCGTTGGCTGCAAAACGAATAGAATGAATATTTGTTTCTATGCTTAAATATACTCTCAATTAGAGTACACTTCTCGAATCATTCTAAACTGGCAGAAAAGCAAAACATTCATGCAGACCTTTAATTGATAAGTTTTACATTTACCTACAGTTTTGCGGCCACTGCTTTTACAAACAATACATCTACATTCATCACTGTGAGAATTAACAAACGATTTTGTTGTTCTTTGTCTGTTCAAACTAACATGTTTGCTTGTTGTTTGTTTATGTAAAGAGAATTTTGTTTGCTTATTGAATGTGGATTGTATTGATATGGTGCTCGCTGTTAAGCCAAGGTTAAATAGCCATCTGTCAAATTCATTCAAGTTTGGCCTTTTGTTTTGATCAATTAGTTTTAATTTTAAGGAAGCCCACTGCATCTGGTAAGTTATTGGTAGTTTTTCCAATAATTGTTGCAATAAAAAGGAATTATTTATTTCGTCTAACAGGTTACTAGCATTAATAGTGGATATCACACTGCGGACTTTAACGGCAAAAGAAGTAAGACTTTGTAAGTTATTTTCGTCAACCTGTGGCGAAGAATTTATCCTATTTATAATAGCATTTAACATCTTTTCAGGTTGCCCATACAACATTTGTAGTATGTTTATGACATTGACGTCCGAGAAACAGCATGTGGCTGATGACCATTCAAAGGTGGATATAAATAGAGGCCAATCTTCGGGGCTACCAGAAAATATAGGCAACTCCCTGGGAACAGATTGTCGCGCGTTGAAAGTGCTTTGTGTGTTATTAACATTTTGTGCTGTGTATAATGGATTATTTGTGTAATTAAATGAAGAAATTGGGGGGTTGTTTGCGAGTGTTTGTGGCAATGTTGTATTGCAGGGATTTGTTGTTCCAGAATTAAGACAACGATTTGGAATTACGTTATAAAAGTAATCGTATGTAGGTAAATGTGAAAGTGTCACATTAGTTGGTTCTTGTAAAATATTTTGCATATTAGTAGATTGTTCATGTATTCGATTACCAACACTAGCGGTGGTTGTTGCACAAATAGATGCAACGTGTGCATTACGAAAGCGCGAAACGTTTTGACTTCCACCAGGGTTGTAAAATTGAGAAGTTTGTTGAAAAGAAATAGAATTTCTACGTATATGTTCAGCTTTACTACTTACTGGTTCTTTATTTTTCTCTGGTGGCACATTTGGTGCTTCTAGAAGTTTTGAGGCATTTTTATTAGTTGAATTTTTAGCTGGTTGACCGTGAGTATTATGATTAGTCGCTAGGTTCTCTATGGATATTTCATCAATCCAGTTTTGAACTGATTGTGATTTATTGGATGAAACATCAAGAACTTGTTTAGCTTCTTCTAGAAGTTGATGTTTTTTGTCTAAATACACGTCATACTTATTATGCTATAAACACAACAAAGGCTACCGGCCATCGACTACAAGCTGTCAAAAATAGAATACATGTGTGCATATGAGAATAATTATTTTAACGGCTACACGACTACCGAACACACGACTACTTTTGTAGCCCGTAGCCAACTTAGGCTAATTTCTATTTTTCTTGGCGACAATAAACAGTTTAGTGCTGCCAATACAATAAGATGCATGAAAAAGGTGTTTAAAAAACGCAATAATGAAATATACGCATTAAAAATGCGAAAAAAATTTTAAGTTGCACCACTGAAAATAAATAATCATTTGTTTACATTTTTTGTTTAATTTTCATTTACTTATTTCATTAATATACATCAGTTTTTATTTTACTTTTAATTTATTATTTAATTGCCTTTTTAGTTTCTTAAATTTTTATAAGTTTTTTTCAGACATTTGTTGTTTTTTATTTCCTCACAATTTCACTTACAAAAAATATATTTTGTTTAGGTTATGTTCAATGTGTCAAAACAGATGTTTATTTCGTAGCTGTAGTCGTTATTATAATTAAGTAGCTGGCTACTTGGCTACTTTCGTAGCCAGCGATTTTTGTAGTCGTGTGTTCGGTGTTCGATAGCCTTTGTTGTGTTTATAGCATTAAATTTCCCTTTTCGAAATAGAATAAGTGATGCCGGATTGAAAGAAATCATCATATCATAGTAATACAGATTTGTAATTGCATTGATGACATTTTTTTATTAAATATGTGTTTTTTTTATTATTATTTATTATTCATTTCTTTATATCATTATATATGTAACAAATTAAAATTGCCTCAGCGTCACTTGGACATTATTGAGGCGAGCTGGTAAAATATTTACAGTTTTGAATTACATATGTACAATATATTATATTCTAATTCTAAGATATTTATCTGATAATGTGTTTAATTTACAAAATAAAAGAAGTAAAAGAAAAAATAATAATATATTCACACAAAATTTGATTATTAACTTATAAGATATTGTATACGATTACTGTAAATTATATGAGAAGAGTTTCTAAGTCTTGAAGCAAATATTCCTTTATACTTTTTTTGAAAATTTAAATTCTTTGTATATTTTTGATATCTTGAGGGAGATTATTAAATTCCATACTACCCATATATTCAATGCGTTGCTTTGTAGTTTCTAACCGACATCTTGCTATCGTAAGATTCATATTATTTCTGGTATTAAATATCGTTTGATTTCTATGAAAAGAAATTGTATGGTGACCAATATTATGGGTTGACTTTAAACTAAAATAATTATAATATCATATGCATATTATTAAGAAATAATTTTATTTATAAAATTACGAATTTTTAACATTAAAATAATTGTATTCATATCAATTTTAGCCTCAAGGATAAAAAAAATTATACAATAACATTGAATTCATTGTTTACTTAAAAAACAAAACTTATATAAAATTTATCTTTAAATATTTATTACAAATCAACAATTAAAACAATAAAATTAATTAAATAAATAAATAAACTCTTCCGGTGCCAGGTAATCATACTGGAGACTTTTTATTAGAATATGCTCTTCGTCTTGGGGTACTAAAACCAGAAAAAAAAGTCAATTAGATGATATTTGGTAAATTTATTAGTTTTTCTTACCATATACATATGTACTTCCTCCTGAGATTGAAGCTTGATGATAAGTTTACATCTTCTTGTTTATGAAATACGTTATTTTGTCTTTGCACGTACTTCGACTCTCTTTTGTAGCGGTTTTGATGACAAACGTACATTAATGCTATAAACACAACAAAGGCTATCGAACACCGAACACACGACCACAAAAATCGCTGGCTACGAAAATAGCCAAGTAGCCAGCTACTTAATTATAATAACGACTACAGCTACAAAATAAACATCTGTTTTGACACATTGAATATAACCTAAACAAAATATATTTTTTGTGAGTAAAATTGTGAGGAAATAAAAAACAACAAATGTCTGAAAAAAACTTATAAAAATTTAAGAAACTAAAAAGGCAATTAAATAATAAATTAAAAATAAAATAAAAACTGATGTATATAAATGAAATAAGTAAATGAAAACTAAACAAAAAATGTAAACAAATGATTATTTATTTTCAGTGGTGCAACTCAAATTTTTTTCGCATTTTTAATGCATATATTTCATGTATTGCGTTTTTTAAATACCTTTTTCATGCATCTTATTGTATTGGCAGCACTAAACTGTTTATTGTCGCCAAGAAAAATAGATATTAGCCTAAGTTGGCTACGGGCTACAAAAGTAGTCGTGTGTTCGGTAGTCGTGTAGCCGTTAAAATAATTATTCTCATATGCACACATGCATTCTATTTTTGACAGCTTGTAGTCGATGGTCGGTAGCCTTTGTTGTGTTTATAGCATAATGCGAGTTTTTTTTTATTTATATACAAATGAATGTGTTTTACCATTTTCTTTTCGATCTTGATGAGAAATTTTATGATTCAGTGTCATTAATATGATGTTTTATGTGGCATAAAATTTTTTTTGCTTTTGTAAATTTTAAAAACTTATTTAAAAAACACAAATAACACAGTGCTACAAATGAGCACTTTTTTATACTTGAAAAGAGACCTAGTGTACGTTGTAGGCCTTATTAAGTAGAGCATAAATCAATTTTTAAAAGTTCGGAAACACCCTCAAATTTCGGAGTTATTCCGAAAAAACTATTTTCGGGTAGGTTCGAGTACTTATGAATGCGTAACTCAGTTGATTTTAATCCGATTTTAAGTTTTTCAACGGTTTCAGAAAGAAGAAATATGTGATTTTTTAAATATGTACACATTTTGGTATTTATATTACATTTTTTCAGTGTTATTTTTAATTATATCCGATTTTATTTTTTTTTCTAGGTTTTTTAACTTTGGCGCCATTTCTTTAAATTAGATTGTTTAGAAACATACCATTATGTATATAGTTCATTAAAGCTAATTTAGTTCTGAGTTAAACGAGCTTGCAATAAATAAAATAGAGTAAAAAATAAAAAAGTTATTAAGATTTTTCAAAAGTTTAAAATTTTACTTTTACAAATATTTATTGATCGAGATACTACATTTTCTTTATTTTTTAGTCTTATAATGATATGATTATATAAATATTTTAAAATAACAGTATTCAAATTATTCTATTTAGAAATTTTGAATATTTGATTAAAAGTGCTTGCCTCTTTCGATTGTACATCAAATCGTCTGTTTCTCGCTTAACTGACCAGCAATTATTTAAAAATATGGTCACCGTAGCTACAGTCATAGTCAAACAAAAAAGTCGGTGTTTTTAAAAAACAGTTTTAAGTTAGAAAAATGTTTTTATTTTGTTTGTAACTATAGTCAAAATAAAAGTATATCAAACCGGCTTTAATTGGGTGCTAACTCAAATACACAAATCGTTTTTATACATTTTGTTACAAAATACAAAAAAAAAAATTAAAACGGAAACCCAATAAAAAAAATTTTTTTTTTAATTGTTGAATTTTTAAAATAAAAAAATGGAAAAGGTACGATATATTTCAGTCATATATGGAAAGCACTTTTATGAATGCATGCTTTTTTCTAGTGATATCGGTGTTCATGTACAAATCTATTCATTTATTATTTAATACATACTTACTTACTTACTTAGCTGGCCATAACAACCCGTTAACGGGTTTCGGCCTGCTTCAGCACTAGTCTCCAGGCGCTTCTGCTTAGCGCGCGCCTTCTCCAATTGGTCACACCAATCGATGACAGGGCTTCATCAACCTGGTCCTTCCAACGTAAACAGGGTCGTCCTCTACGCCGACGTCCAGTGACCTTCGCATCGAAAACTTTCTTCGCTGGAGCAGATTCTTCCATCCGAACAATGTGGCCGAGCCAGCGTAGCCGCTAGATGTTAATACGCTGGACAACGCCTACATCGCCGAGGATCTCATACAGCTCATGGTTGGTTCTAATGCGAAACTCATCGCCATGCTTTAGAGGACCAAAGATCTTACGAAGAACTTTTCTCTCGAACACCCCCAGGACCGCTGCATCGGCACAAGACAGCGTCCATGCTTCCGCACCATAGAGAAGAACCGGGAGAATAAGCGACTTGTAAAGTGTTAATTTCGTCGCACGAGAGAGGTCTCTATTACTAAACTGCCTACCGAGACCGTAGTAGCACCTGTTGGCCAGTGTGATTCTTCGCCTGACATCATTCTTGCTGGTAATGGCGGTGCCAAGGTAGATGAACTCCTTGACCACATCGAATGTATAGTTGCCGGCTGTAACCTGGGAGCCGATACGATCAACGTCCCTACTCGTCGACAACATGTACTTCGTCTTGCTCTCATTTACCGCCAGACCCATTTTTGCAGACTCCCGTTCAATAGCATTAAAGGCTGCGGTGACATCTCGCTTGGTATGCCCAATGATGTCTATATCGTCTGCATACGCAAGGAGCTGGATACTTTTGCTAAAAATAGTGCCATTACGATGCACACCCGCCTTTCGCAAAACACTCTCCATGACGAAATTGAAGAGGTCGCAGGATACATATTCACCCTTATTCTTTTTGGCGTCGTCGATAGAAGGCAATGCCGTATTTAGTCTTTTATTGCAGATCTGTATTCTAGTTGGCAATATTGCCGTTTATCGATCACTGTTAACATATTTTTGGTATTCTGTAAGCAAAATTGACGTCGTTATTGTCTTTAATTGCCAATGATTTTGTCGTCGTCATTTTTGGTGTTGCCTTGTGTTGTTCTTTGTTTTAAAAAATAGATACATACCTACATATGTAAATTGTGTTCCTTTATGTTCTAAGCTGTTAAATTTAGTTTATTAAATAAACGAGCGAGTTTATTAATGGACGAGCTATCTCTATGGCGTTCAGTGTTTCGGCCAAAACCTTCGCCACCATTGGCTGTGAAAGTCCCAGGTTATAATCGTTTCCAACCCCTGGCCTAGAATCGTATTGTCGCTGCCAATTTTATGGTGTTTGGAAAGTACGTTGGTCGAGTTCCTTTTTTTAAATTGGTATCCAACACATATTTAAATAATGCCCTATTTACCGTGAAATAACTTTCAAATCTTAAAAAACGTAATGAAATTAATGAAAAAAAACTTTGCACATGATGATTTTAAATTTACTTCTCATTGGGCAAGTGCACGACTTCTGCAGTCTTTTTTCCACAACTAAATTGGTTTTAATTTCTTCTTCAGTGGATTTTATTTTTTTTATATTTTTCACGAAACTATTTTTTTTACCAAACAATGACAAAAAAAAAATGAAAAAGCTGTCTCAAACATTAGAGATGTGTGCTGTATTTTATTAACATTATCGATAAACAGGCAACGTCGTCATCAAAGACTATATAATATAAAGATGTTGCACTCAGTACATTTTGGTTTAACAAAAATTTTGTACAGCTTAATGATGCGTGGGACAAGTGGCAAGGGAAGGGAAAAAATTTGTTCTTTTTCATATTTTTTGCAAAGATAAATTTTTTGTAGATAACAAATAACGGGGGAGAGCGAAAGCACTTTTATTTTGCTCTCATGCTAGATAAAGTATTTGATATTATTGTTGTTGTTATTCTTACTGTTTATGTTGTTTTTTTTAATGGTTTATTTTCGTTTATTTACTTGGTTTATTTTTTAAAAAGAGAGATTGTTCTTTCTATTAAATGTGAGATTGAAAAATAGAAAGAAACAAGATGACTTCGTAGGTGAGTGTAGGGAAAATCACATTTGTTTTGTTTTTGTGAAAACGAAATTAAATTGACTCGCACCGAATTTATGATGCCCATTGTATGAAATTTATATGCCAAATTTTTAAAAACTTTGAAATCTTTTTTCTCTTGTAGTAGAAAATTAGGTTTACAAGTAATGTTAAAAATTAATAATATTTTACATTTTACTTATTTGTATTCTGCAAAAGAAAAAACAGGTTCTTACTAAAATAAAAAATTCAAATTAACTTAGTTTTTAATAAAACTTTATTATTTCAAGTGTTATTAAGTTAATAGTGTAAAGTGTTAATAATTTCATATTAATAAAAAAATGGTAAGAAAATTATTTTTAATTACATAAGTAATAATAACTTAAAAAACAAGAAAAGCTGTTTTTCATTAAAGTTACTTAAAGTGCCTTTATTCAAGTGAACTAAAAAAAAATACCACATTTTTAGATTTTTTCATAAATTTCTCAAAAAAAGGTTCCTTAGTTAAGAAACCATCATTGTCATGATTTTGTTTATACAGTGTTTTTCGTTTAGCCGCATTTCGCTTAGCTACATTTTCTGCCTAACTGCACAAAATACAAAGTATTGTGTATGATGGCTGAATGTTGTATGAAAAAAATTTGAATAAGAGCATTCGATGTTTATTTTTAATACAAAATATTATTCTTAAGTGCCTTATAAACACAAAAAAAAAAAAAAATTATTATGGCAATCGCTATTTTTAAGAACAAAAAAAAGGAAAAAAAATGTACTTTGTTTATGTGGTAACTCAATTCACTGAATTATAAATATGTATATTAAAATATAAATATAAGTCAATTTCGCTTTTGGATGCACCGACCTGAAACAATATATAATTGCCTTTAAAAGGTAATTATAAATATAGATATGTACGAGTATTTATGTAAAAATGCATAACAGAAACTAAAGTGATACCTCTTTTTGAAAATTTTTAGGCAAAATTCTATGAGGCGTCAAGTTCTAAAGTAGAAATATTAGAGAGTAACGAATTTTTTGAATTATTTTCTAACTATGAAAGCTATATGTGATGATAGTTTCGAATGCTATGGAAATTTAAATGACGTAGATATTGTTGATTGATGCTGTACGAGACAACCAAACAGAGAAACAATAGAAAAGTGTTTTGACGATGAAGGAGGCTTTAACCGTTTTAGATGTGCTAAAAAAATATTGCTTTTTAAATAATATTGATGGCACTTTGGATGAAATAGAAAATGCAATTCTTAAGCAATCAGTACGTGCTTTAAAGCAAAAAAGTATTAGTAAATATTTGTCAAAAGCACATATTACTTGTTTAATATGTAGTACTTATTAGTTGTTGACTTTTGTTTCTTTTTTTTTGCCTCTCTTTTTTTTTGTACCTCTATTATTTTTAAATAAATTGTTTTTCTTGTTTAACTATTTTTACATATGACTCTGAAACTATTGTTTATTAAAAGATGCATATATAAGTAAATCCATTTTGGCAAAGAGCACACTTTTACGTAAGAGCACTTCTATTTAGGCAGGCGAATTCACTTAGCAGCGTTATTTATGCTGCTAAGTGAATACTGCGTAGCAGAACATTTTGCGTAAGTGCACGAATTTTCATGCAAACTTGAATGTGCAGCTAAACGAAAAATACTGTATCTCAAGATGTCTAGCTTCCATTTCTATTTTAAAATTCTGGAATCAGTTAAAAATTGCAAAAGATACCGGCTCCTGAATATGGGATTTTTTGTGCGTTTAAATAAGTGAACCGGAGTGTATGTATATATATATTGTTTGTACTTTAGGATTCAAATTCATCGGTCTCACGAAAGATTGGCAACAAATGCAGTCTGCCCCATTGCCGCAGATCTAAAAGAAGTTCTCATAACGTAAAGCTATTTCGCTTTCCAAATATGGACTCACCGTTGTTTAAAATGTGGGCAGAAAAATGCAACTTTGACGTGCAATTTATTGCAAATTCTTCTTTATTGTTTTTGTGTGATAAGCACTTCTCATTAGAGCTTATTGGGAAGAAATTTTTGAGGCGAGGTGCCGTGCCAAGTTTATACTTAACTGAAAATAACGAGGACATGAGTGTAGAAGGAATCGAAGTCTATTCTGAAAATGATTTGCAGCTTTTCAGATCTCCGCCACAATCGCGTAGAGGATCAAAATCGCCTTCACTTTTATGTACAAATTGTGAAAAAAATGTAAAAAATGAAGCACTTTACCAAAAAAAAAATACTACAATATAATTAAAAAGCTTAATACAAAAATGCTAACTATTCGTGATTTAAGGTCAAAAAATTAGTCTTTTTAGAGTTACGGTAATAGAAAAAAAGTTACAATTAAAGAAGTCCATTGAAAGCGAAATTGATGAGTTGCATAATAACCTACATGAAAAAACGCTTTGTAAAATTCTCATAAAGCAAAACAGAAAATCAAATGCTCGATGGGAAGATCAGCAGAGAAACTTGTCTGAATGTATTTATTATAGATCCCCCTCTACGTATTTTTTTTAAGAAATACTTTAAAACTGAACCTTCCAACCCTTTCTTCCGTAAGCAGATAGAGCAATATAAAGAATTTGCAGCCTGGGAATAATTTATGCATATATAATGCACTGGAAGCAGCAGTTCGTAAAATGCAGCATGCAGAAAACAATGTATCCTAATTTTTGATGAAGTATCTATCCGGCATAATTTTACATATAATAACTCTGCAGATGTTATAGATTTAGGTTATAGATGTTATAGATTTATTTAATAGGTAGGATTTATTAAGCTACATACTTACGCCAAGTTTTGTATTTGGGCAGCAAAATTTTTTCCATTAATGGACTTATTCAAACCACCAGGGGTATAATGTCTCTATCAGAAGAAATGTTTCAAGAAGATGACATGCTTTTTATTTTAACCAGTCATTTTAATCAAGATCCATTAGAGAACCTATTTTCGTACCTTCGCGCAAAAGGTGGACACTGTAAAAACCCTTCAGTTCATGAATTCAACATTACCATGGCCAAGCTGTTATCTTTAAAAATAACTCAGTTTAATACCTTATCTAATTGTGAAAAAGATGATGGGGTTATGTTGCCTATAAATTTTCAAACAATTTTAGAGGATCTTTCAAAAGATGCCAGCATATCCGGATGTCAACAAACCTCCGTAGAGAACGCTCTTGATATCTATGAAGGTAATGAAGAATATTTTGACGAAAACAGCAATAGTTATAATTCCGTTACTGTACTAATTGAATTAACGTCAAGCCGTTATTTCGCTGGGTACATAGCGCAACGAATATCTTGCCAAAAATGTCGATTGGATATAATTAAACCCACCCTAATATTGACATACCCCACCGAAATGTACCTCTATACATGCGAAAAATTACAATATAGAATCAGATTTTGGAAGTTTGTGTGGACCATCCGATTTGTTTTTTAAAATATGCAGGATACAAATAAAAGTATTTGAAAAAATATTCACAGAAGACAAAAGCATACGAAACATTAAGAAAACTATTGTCAAACAGTGCATACAATGCACCAAAAATAAAACATATTCCATTTGGTATGAGGAGAATGACGTATGCTATAAACATAGATTAGAGATGCTGAATCTTCTTGTGCTAACCTTACTTCGTAAGCATTCTTCATGGCAGACTCAAAACTATAAATCATCGAGTGCTGAGAAAGTCAAAATTTTAACTAATTAAAAATTAATTTAAATAACCTGTCCAAATGTAAAAACATTTCTTTATAAAAATTTCTATATTATAATAAATGCTTGTTAAAATTTTTATGTTGTTTATAAGAAATCAGCATTTCGGTGCGAGTCGATTAATTTTTATTTTGTACACCAATAAAACACATATTCTTTACCCTACATAAATATCAACTTTTATAAAACTCATTTTCTTGTTTACTACATATATTATGTGGTTTAAAAAGTTTTAAAAAGAAACAAAACACAAAAAGAACTTATGAGTAGACTACACATATATGCATACAAACATATCGCACACCCAGTTCAAAAGTGGCACAACTCAAAAATTAAAACTATACGTATTGATACATAAACTCGAAAAATAAAAATTTTGAGTTGTGTCACTTACGAACTGGGTGTGCGATATGCATGTGTACGTCTGCTTGTTATTGCTTATTCTCTTTTTCGCAAAATTCGTCTCCCTTTTTATCTTTCAGAGAGACTATAGATGATTTTCTCTTTTATATGGGATTTTTGATAAATCCCATGCAGATTTTTGCAATGGATAAATCAATGTACTGAGTGCAACATCTTTATATTATATAGTCTTTGTCGTCATAATACTCTTATAGAATACCAAATTAACATTAAATTGACGTTGGCGTTGTTTAAAATTGCTATTGTCTTAAAATTGCTATTGTTATTGCCGACGCCAAATAGAATAAGGGTGATTATACATATTGTATCGTTAATTAATTCATTTATACTCTAAGATTTATTTCGTTATTGATTTACATATGTATTTTTTGTTTTGTTGTCTTACTTTTACAATAGAAACAGCGGCTTTTTGTTTGAACTAATTTCTTTTATTCACACATAATATATATAAAAATGTAACTAATTAAAAAAAGCAAAATTTTGGTTAATTCTTAGTAATATGTGTGTATGAAAATGGTTCTAAATGCATTTCCAGCCAACTACCTTGGATGGACTCTTTATACTCACATGCCTGCAATCGATGGCCCCTATTACGTTTGGAAACGTTATGAAGTCCGAAAGCAATAATGCAATTTTTAAATAAATATTTTTTATGGCTCTACCGACAGATACCTGAGACATATTTTTTTAATTTGAGACCAATACTCAGGGGTAAAACCCTACTAAATGCTGTATTGGAAAAGGACAGTACATATATTATTATTA
Source organism: Metopia argyrocephala (assembly GCA_963576795.1). Classification (NCBI taxonomy): domain Eukaryota; kingdom Metazoa; phylum Arthropoda; class Insecta; order Diptera; family Sarcophagidae; genus Metopia; species Metopia argyrocephala. The sequence continues at coordinate 89,019,946 of OY756209.1, read as the reverse complement.
ATTATATTATTATTAAGCGCCTTAGGAATAAGACAGATTGCTGTGAATTGATCATTAAAAGGCCAGTGTTATACCTTCAAACGCAATTGCCTCATCGTTGCATGTTGATTACGTGGTGAGTGCCTTTGCTAAGTAAGTTTTAGTATATAGGTTTATCTGTTATCTGCTACTTCCCAATAGGTGGGATCATGGAGATCAACTAAAAAAACTACTTTTAAGTACAATGCCTGCGGGCTTATTAGATGCAGTCTCTTATATTTTTTCGTTGGTGTTTTTTATCGCGTTTTAAAGTTAAATCGAAATATTTTGCTTTCTAAAAAAATGTTGACCTAATAAAATAAGCGGATAGCCGTTTTACTTACTAATGTCGCTTTGATGGATATTCCTTCCCAAAAAGCGCAATGTAGTTAAAACTTAGAGGCTTATTTGAATGGGTAAGCCATTTTTACGTTGTTCGTCATCCACTAAAGTTATTAAGATACGTGTTGTTTCCTTTACCGGGCAAAAAATTTGCCATCATCTAGCTAAAAGGGCATAAACCTCTTCCTATAAGTTTTGGGCTTTCTTTCATCTCGCAAATTTTCCAAAATAGCAAAGTCTTTTATAATCAGTTGAGCACATTTTTATTTCGCTTTATACACAGTTACCACAAAATTATTTAATTTTTTAAAAATTGTTCATTTATAATTTTAGTTTTTTAATTTTAAGTTTGATGTTAAATAATTTAAAAACAACATCAGCATGTTTTAACTTTAAAATATACTTTTACATTTAAAATATGTTTTAATTTGTCTAGGGTTAACAAAAAGTGTACTTTAAACAAAAGTCGACTTTATAACCACTAAAGTATACTTCTTTATTGACTATGACTATGGCGCAATGTATATCCTAATTATATAAATAATAGTACTTATTATATTAGAATATAAAGCTACAAAATGCAGTAGTAAAACATTAAAAAAATTAAAAATCATCACAGCTCGTATGATGAAAGAAGATTTTAGACCAGCGACCGGCATACTTATACTAAAGGCCTCTGGCCGAATTACCGCATACGTTAACGAGCAAAATCGTTCGTAATTTTTCTTTTTGAGATTACACCACTCGTTATCGAACAAGTAGTATCGAAATTTGAGATGATAGCATACGTTAACGAGGGTATAATCGAGTGCCAGCTGTTTACATTTTATTCGCTTGCTCAAGACTGATCGAAAACACTTTGTGTGCATAAAACGTGTGTGCAAAAAAAAAAAAAAATAAAATGTAAGTTTATTATAATATTTAATAATAATATAATAAAGTTACAGCCACTTGCAGTTTTGCGGGTATGGCTGTAGACATATGCCCCTCGAAACATAGCTCAGAAAGAAGAAAATTAAACGCTTCTTTTGAAAGCCTAAAGCGCTTAATAAACCTACAATATTTTATAATTTTTATTTAAAAAAAAGGAAGATGTAATTTACTTACGCATTAGACGGCAAGGACATTGGATCGCTTTTACACCTCACTTATTTTCTGATACGTACTGTGTTATAATCATCTTCAGAATCCGAAGATGATGAGCACAGCGATAAGAGTGTAGTCATTTCTTTTATAATTTTTGGTTTTTAAAATATTAAAATTCACTTATTTATTTAGATAACTTCAAAAAATTGGTTTTGTGTTTTTTTATTTTGTATTAAACATATGCACACTTCTTCTTCTTTTTAGTGTAATTCACCTGAGAATGATACACATTTGTAAAAATTTCGATACGCCTGCTATCGAATGCTATAATTCATCCATTCGATACGTGACGAAATTTTATTCGATACGATAGCTTACTCGTTCACGTATGCGGTAATTCGGCCCCTGGTTAGCCAAACGTTGATGTCGTAAAAACGGTACGTACGTTAACGTACGTACTTTCCCACCCAGGCCCATTAATACAGGTCATTGCATCTCTACAACAATACAACTATAGAAAAAACCACACGTATTTTGTGTCGTGTGATCTATCTATATCTGTCAAAATTATAAAAGGTTTTTGTAGAAAATGGTGGAAAACAAACTAAAATCAGTGTTGCCACAGTCCGTAAAATTTAGTAACCAAATTTGAATAAGAAAATTCAATAAATTAAAACTAAACATTGAAATTTCGGCTAATTTTATACATATAAAATTCAATCTCAACATACGTTCTATGATATAAACTGTAAAATAAAGTGAGTCTCCCATATAAAACATATTGTTGCGAAGAAATAATTTTGTAAAACAAAATCATAATTGCATTCCCTTAAATTAGTATTTTCACTATTTCTAGCATTTGGGCTATATAAAAAAATTATTACAATAAGAAAATATATGTCGGAAAATCAAGTACGTTTAAAATTATATAAATTTTTAAATTATAAAAGATTTATTATTGCTGTGGAATTAGTTAAATACTAAGCAATAGAGACAATAACAATTAGTAGAAAAACTGTAGGTATTATAAATAAGGCTTCACATTACTCTTTTTAGTTATATATACAAGATTATAGAGTGTAAATAAAAGCTTTAAAATCCAAAAGTACCTGTATTTTTAGTTTGCAGTAAAGAGCCCTAGTATACAAAACGAACTATAAAGGACAATTCATAACAATATTATCCTGCTTGAACCTAAAATATTACAATGTTTAGTAAAAAATATTATTATTCATTTAAAATAAAAATACCATTTTCTTTTTAAAGAAAGAAAAAACACAAAAAGAAAATATATATGTAAGAAAAAAGTAGCCAACTTTGGTTAGATATAGCCAATATGGCAACACTGATTGAAAACATAAACATTCAAATAAAAAAAAACGATAAAAATGTAAACAAACTTTGACGTTTATAGATAGGTTTACATAAAATCAGCCTGAGAGATGCAATGACCTGTAATAATGGGCCTTGTTTCCCACCATTTTTTACAAAAACTTTTTATCATTTGGACAGTTATGGATGGATCACACAACACAAAATGCGTGTGGTTTTTTCTATAGTTGTATTGTTGTAGAGATGCAATGACCTGTATTAATGGGCCTTGTACTCACTTATACTTAAAATTTCATAAGTGCTTATGAATCGCTAAAAAGCGACTCTCTAGTAAGTAGCAGTATCAGTAACTGTATGCATTTTTTAATTAAAATTTATATGTAATATTTCATCTAAAAATTTAATTACTTTAAGAACAATTAATAAATACTACTCTTCTATAAAGACATAAAAAGTACTTTTAATATTTTAACAAAAAAAAAAATTAAGTTTTGTTTTTTTTTCATTCAATTTATTAAGAATTTTATAAAAATAATGAAAATTTCGCTGAAAAACTTTTAAACTATAGTGTGATTTTTTAAGAGCTGTAGGAAAGATTAAAAAAAGAACACATAAAATTCAGAAAAATAAATGAAACCTTTATTTGAAGTACGGTCCAATGATGCCACAGGCCCATAAACCGCACTAAACTGTGACTTTTTCTGGATGTATTGGTAGCTCTTGCAATTCTTCTGGCTGGTCCTTACTCCAAATTTAGTCACAATAGCCTGAAAAGCCGCTTCAGTGGGTCGATTAAACGGACCATAAAATGGAAGAAGCGCGCGATGAACTTTCTTAACAGAGCACGCATTTTGATAATAAAATTCAATAATTTGCAAGCTTTGTTCGTTTATAAGACGAAAGTGAAACTGAAGAAAGTGAAACAAAACACGAAACGTGCGTCAGATGTTTAAACCAGTGTTGCCAAAAAGATAATAGCTAAAAATTCACCCTTTATATTCTTAAATGTTCTATGATAAATAAGATATTGCATTTACAAATGCATTTATGTATAATAAAAAATATTTGAGTGCATTCCTACTAATTTTGTTTTCACCACGCTTGGTTAACTCAAGAGCGACTGAAAGCAAGAGCGTAAGAATACATGTGAGTTTAGCTAAGGCACAATTGTGTATGAAATTTTAAATTTTGCACAATTCTGTTTTAGTCAAACTGATGGGAAATGTACAAGACACTTTTGGTCGCCGCTCAGTGAAAAGAAACTATAAGAGTACAATTTTTAGATATGTTTAAAATTATAGTTCGTCTCATATTTCTGCATTATTAACTCAAAAAATGTGTTTTTGTTTTTGGTTTTGTCACTCTTGTCGCAAATGAGCGATATATATTTCGACTATATGCTTAATGGTTAGCTTGTTATCTCGAAGCAAGGGTGAAAAACATCTTGAGATTAAATCAACGAGCCTATAGGCCTTAGATTAAAATCATTAGGTTCATCAAAAATTACTAGATGGAGTATTCTGGCTTTAGTCTGCCAAGTCTGCAACAATATCAACAAACGAAATTTTAGATTCTGAACTAAGTAGTTGAAGATGAAATTTCCAAGGACTATAACTGCGTCACCACCCTCCGATTGTTTCACAATGTTTTTAATGGCTTTGAAATTAAAAAGCATATATCAATGGCTTACTAACGCAACCTCGTAACTGAAAAACTACTACTTTTCAGGAGATATTTCATATTTAAACGTTGAAGAAGAATTTTCCCCTCGCTATCAAAAGATAGTTTAAACATTGTATTATCCTTGCAGTATTTCAATCCTCTTATCTGTAATACAGTAGAAGAATAGTTTTAAAAAAAAACTTAAAATCCAAGTTCTTTTTTAACAAAATTACAAAGTGCATATGATTGGTTTTTTGTACGTCTCTCGATAGCAGAATGGGTACTACGCTTAACTAAATATTTTTAATAGACATCTGCATTGTTTTTTGCAGTAAATTGAAATAATGCATTAGCTATTGTTACATTAAGGTTCTGAGCGTTGCACTGTAAAATACAATTGGCATGGTAAGCTCGAAAAGAAAATCAATTAGACAGGAAGCAAAAATATTTCCATCCATACCGCCTTCACCTTTGTGCCAGACGTAGCATAATACATACCTGTTAGCTAGGTTAAACATGTACCGTGAAAGCTTTTATTTTTTCAGCAACATCCTTAATATTACCATTATTTTTTTCATCCCTAGCACGATTTTTTTCTATAACATGATTGTTATTTTCATCACTATAGATATGTGGATTTAGATGGTGTATTTCAAATAATTACACTTGATATGTTTACTTACAAATTATATTTTATTAATAAAATATGTTGATTAATTTATATTTTTAGTTTTATTATTTTATATATTCAAAAATATATTTCATCAATGATTAATTATTTAAAGACACAACCTTATTGCACCGATGCCAAATGGAGAAGGAAGTTACTTTTTTGCATTCTAATAAGAAGTTATTTTAAAACATGTGCAAACTGGTTATTGATTACAAGTGCAATTAGCCAATTGATAGTTACAGGGCGTCACAGCTACATACATGTTTTTATTTATATAAGGGAAACAGATATATCAAAAATCTTTTCGAAATTGAAATATTGCTATATTTGACATATTTTTTGTATAAAAAAATCTATATATCTATAAAAAAATCTATCTTTAATTAACTGCAATATAACGTTTGTAATTTTTTAAGAAATCACGGTAAACATCTTGAGCTGATCTATAAACATTTTCTATATATGTATATATATTTTTAGTACTATCTTTACTGCAGTAATATGACTCTATTTTGGGTAACTTATTTACAAAGTTTGAAATATTTATCTTCTAAAACCAATTCGACTTTCAAATCATTATAAAATAAATAAATAAAAAAAATCATAATTTTTATAAATTTAAAAATTTAAATGCTATGGTCAATAAACTGCATAGTATTTTGTTTTTTCATTAAAAGACCATAAATCTAAGAGTTAATCATTAATAATTATTTCACATAAACGCAAGAATAAAATTATTTGTAATTTTTCTAGTGAAGACAGTAAAATTATGCGTCGCCTTTTACTTAAGTGGTTACGCATGCAAAATTATAATCAGTTGAGATAAGAGGTTGAGTAATATTGAATAAAAACAAAACTAATAAACATTTTCACTTATATCTTTGCAAAATTGTTGTTTGGTATTAACTGATTACTTTTCCGGTTACAACACAAAATCGCAAAAAATCGAGTTACGAGATTGCGTTAGTAAACCATCGATATGTAGAAATTTAAAGACGGAGGTTGTAGTAACGTAAAATGAAAACTTTTTTATTTTTTAATTTAATACGTGTTGAGATAAATTCAATATAGTTTACGCTATAAGAAACAGCAACCAAAATACTACGACCGTCTCTTCGAACTTTGTCGCTTCTATAATTTCTGTTTACTTTTTATTCATTCCACTAACATTTGATATACGATTAATAAAGATAAAAAGTAATTAGTTTTATATTAAGTGTGAAGTAAGAATTATTCCAGGAGCTGGATCCAGGTTTGTATAAACTAATAAGATCAATTCCTCAAAAAAAAAATATTTGTATATATATTTGATATTGGTTTTTATAAATCGTTTTACCCTTGAATTCCTAATTGGAATCAATTATTATTATGTAAATCTATTTATACATATTATATCAGTCTTTAGATCCCAAAACTGGTAAAAATTAGTAATGGGTAATTTAAGAAAATGCCACACATTGTCGTTATTAAAATGGTATCGTTAAAAGCAAGTCTTAATTTACCTCAAATTACTTGCCAATTCTCTACTGAGAACAATAACAACTCGTACATAAGATGTGACGGATAATGCAATCATGTATTTAATAATATTTTGAATTTATGTTTACGTCAAGTCAATGGTTCATACAATATTTTTAGAAAACTGCTGGATTTAATATCCGTAAACATACCTAAAAATTCCACAGTAAATGTCAACTTTATAATTGAAATAACTTTGTAACATTCAAAATTTTTGCCAAGATAAAAATATAGCAAAACTGACAATGTATATTATTTCCAACGAACAAATTATTCTGATTTAAATAGCCTTCTATATAATAAAATTGGCTTCAATTCCAGATGTACCTGATTTCATTGATAAAATTATTAAATTTTTTTAATACTGATGAAAGCATTCCAAAGCGTTCACAATGTTCTCAAATAGGTTCAACCTAGAATTCCAACCAATTATAAATTATATTATAAAATGTAGAAGAGATTTGGATATCTTTGATGGAATTAAAGAACGCTGTAACTGACAAGACGGCGTAAGTGAATTTATTTTACCTTTGAAATCTGGGACTAGGACCAATCGACGCGTATTTTTTTCTGATAAAAATGATGCAAAAAACGTATTTTCGATTTTTTGTCAGTTACAGCGTTCTTTAATTCTTGCGACGATATGCTCTTCATTATACAAAATTTTGAGTGGTTCGTGCTGAATATAATTTACCTCGTACAAAAATTACATTATAAAAATGAAGCGTAATTTTAAGCATAACCCGAGGTCTTCCTTTAATTTTGTTAACTCTAAAAGAAAAGTTTATGGTTACATAAAGGTTAGGTTAAAATTGGCAGAAGCCTTCAGATAAACCACACTATAGAGTCGCCTTTTGTTACGACTATATCCACTTAACATGTCGAGGACCGTTGGCCATTCTATAACCAACCTGATAATTTTACGAAGGTGTGAATTTCGTTCAAATCAGCTCCAGTTAAACAGGATCTGTTGATAAATGTAGGGCATCCAAAAACGTTTGTTATCAGGTCTTCCAGTGTGGGACAATGACAGAAAAATATTCCGTTGTTTGCTCTTCTTATTCGTCATTACAGCTTCTACAGAACTCATTGTGAGGTATTTTTAACTTGCCATAAAGGAAGCATCCATACCCACTGATGCGGCAAGAACCCTTTTGTGTAGATGTGAGTAGTGCATTAAATTCTCTAGGAATTATCTTAGGATATTAGTGAGGGAAGTTAGAGGTCACTGCGTAGCCAATGGACATTTGAATAAGATTAAAATTGCTTCAAGTGATATGTGAAGATTCTGTGATGAGGCGATAGAGTCATCAGATCATATTCTGGGCAATTATGCAACATTGCATAGAAGGAAGAAGTACTTTGGTGATAATAAGTTACCAGATAGAATGAATCAATTATTTGTAATATGTATTACGTTAAACTTTGGTTACTCTCCTAAAATTTTAAAAAATTTATTTATAATAATATAAAATCAGGGCAATTCTTATTCTCACATTCACTTCAAATACGCTCAAAATTTTCATTTTTCGATTCTACAATACGTTAGGGATGGACACCAAAAAACATTCACTTCGTTGGTTTTTAATACATTCTAAAAAAAGAGATTTATTATTATTTAAAAGAGAGGTCAATAAAGTTATTATATTATTCAAATACAAGAGCACGAATTTGTTGGATATGGGTTATAGCAATCTAAAGAAAAATCCTCAAACTAGAAAACTTTTGAACAGGTCCAAAACAGTACGGGACAATATCATAAAAACAAAATCATCAATAACCTCATTCCGAAATTTATAAAAAATTCAACAAAGAATATTGTGAATATTTTTGGAATTCAAAATACCATCAAGAAATTTGAAGAAGATTTCCACATCAAAATTCTTAATTTAGCAATCAAGCAAAGATACAATATTCTGGAGCATTTTCAAAGAGAGATAATGGTAATAAAAACAAATTTAAATAAGTATTTAACCAGTGATGAAATAGAAAAGTTTTTACAATACGAGGTGTTACGGATGACTCAGCTGTCATGAATCATTGGATTGCATTTGGCACGTACTGGTTTGGTCTAGCTCGTCGGCAACCGGAGAGAGTTCGTGCAATCCCTTTTTCACAACCGTAAACAAAAATCTACGTGCCATTAAACATAATTAAATAACAAAAAAAAAAAACTATTGCAACTACTATTACCACTGCAGAGATTTCTAGGTGACGAGTATAATCAGTCCTGGGGCTATATGTTGCGCACCCAGTAATAAATGCCCTCCCTACCTTTGATTCGATATGCCTAAAAATTGCATGTCAATAGAATCCCAACAACAATTACGACCAGGGGTATTTACATCGAAGATAAAAACAAAAATTCAGTTACACATTATAACAATAACAAAATGCTTTATTGAAATATTAACTTTACTGCTTTAATTGATAATTAAAAGAAAGCAGAGAAATACTTTAAATAAAATATAAAAACAACAAGTACTCACAAGCAAAACAAAAAAAACTGTCTTGATATAAGTATTATTTTCGTTTTCTATTCTCTGTCAGTTTGACTTCTCAAAAAAATAGTATAATCATATAAAAGTACAATTGTACGTAGGTGGTCTAATAAATCCGAAACTGATTTATTAATTATAATTATTATTTTTAAGGCTACTACTTTACACTTTTCACTCTCTTTTTTTCAAATTTTTCCTTTTCTCTTATAATTTACTTTTATCAATGGAGTTCAATATTGGAATTTTAAAAACAATTCATTCATGCTTATTTATACTATTAATGATATTTTATGAATTAAAGATAGATAATTTTAACTCTGAATATGAGCATATGGGTATATTTGCAAGTAAGCAATATTAAGAAGAGTAGGAAGTAGTTAAAGAATTGACTTTGCAAAAATATTGTTTAAACTATTGCTTAAAATTTTAGTCTATTAAATGTATAAAAAATGTCTAATCTTCTCTTTGTATGGTATTTATATAATAAAAAAACTAATTTGTAAATTAAAATACGTAAAGTTATTTATTAGTACTCACTCATGCATACCGGCCAGTCCTCCAGATTTATGATGATGTTCTTCCCTTCAGGATTCAAATTCTAAATGAAATCAGCCTTTAAAATTATACAAATGCCATAATTGAGTAAAAATGATTTTAGTACAAAACAAAAATATTTCTTTTTACTTTTTTCTACTCCCTGGGCTCTTTTAAATTTTTTTCTTTCACATATAATTATAATCTTAATATGGGTGCATGACTCGACAGTCTCCTTCAAGAAAGTACAGGGTTTCGCATACGACCAAGCCAGAATCTTTCCTTCTCTCAGACCACTTTGACGATATTAAAGTGCAAAATTATGCACAAAAATCGCCCTTGAGACGACAATTTTCTTAAGTGTGCTTTGATGATACAGGAGTCCAAAATTAATTTACAATCCTTCGAGTAAAACTTTATAAAATTAACTTTTAATTTTTCACGTGGTCTTAAATTTCTTTTTCTCTATATATTTCTGACTTCAATAATGTTGTCAACCTTCTTTCTTGACTGTCACGAGGAAAAAGACCAAAAGCAAACCTCTCAAAGTTTTACAGTGCCAGCAAGATTAATTTAAGTCGAAATTAAAATAAAACTGTATTTAAAAAAAATGTCATACCTATATGTATGCATATATTGGTGGGGGTAAGTAAAAATTCTTCTATTCAATCTCTCCCTTTTTCCCTCATAGGCATAATTTTCAAAAAAAAAAAAAATATCCCCTTTGATTTGGGCTCTCATCACTTATGATAACGACATAAAAGAATAAAAAAAATCTCTTACAGTGGTCTAAATAGAGCTAACCACTTACAGAAAAATTTATGTTATTTTTTTTTCTTGCCGCCGTTACAGAGGACAGAATAACGACTTCATTTAGGGAAAAGTGAATAGAGTACATAAAAACAAATTCGAGAGTCTTTAAATTTTACAGAGAAAAGAATATGGCATAGAATTGAAAAATAAATGGTTTGTCAACAGGACTAATTTGGACATTCCAGCTTATCTACAATGGACTCTTGCTCTAGGACAGAAACATACTTTACCCCTTAAAAAAAAAAGAAATCCCAGTTCTTAAGATCATAGCAGAAGGTGAGGATTTTATTCAGACGATAGAAAAGAAAGAAGAACAAGACATAGCTAGGACGAGATTAACAACAATTGTTGATAATCATATTAACAAAATGCAACTTAAGAATATAGATAGATTTATTTTGAATAATGTGAAAGAAACAGAAAAATGTTTGAAGAAGAATAGACAAGTACTTATATTGAGGGCGGATAAGGGTAACACTACTGCAGCTATGAATAGGTTCGATTACGATATGAGGATCGATAAAATTATAGAAGATGTGACCAAGTACAGACTATCTAATAAAGACCCAACAGGCAAACTTCAGAAGACAAATAATGATTTTGTTGAAAATCTTTATAGATCTGGGATATTAACAATTTTTGAAAAGAATAAACTTAAGGCTAATATTGCAATAGCTCCAAGAATTTACGGACTACCAAAAATTCATAAGGACGAATTCCCCCTGAGAGCTATTTGTTTATATATAAATTCACCTTCCTATGAACTTTGTAAGTATTTGACAAACATTTTGAAGAGATTAACGGAAAATTCTAAGTATAATGTAAGGGACTCGATACAATTTAAAAATATGTAAGTTAAAGGATCAGATGATAAGAGATGACGAGAGATTAATATCCCTGAATGTGGTTTCATTATTTTCTAGTGTACCAGTTGATTTGGCTTTAGAAATAATAGAAAAAAAAAATGGAAATTAATTGGGAAATATACGAAAATTGAGAAGAATCTCTTTATGAGAATTTTAAAATTTTGTATAGAGGACAATAGATATATTCTATGTAATGGAAGAATTTATAAACAAACCAACAAAATGGACTTCCGATGGGATCGCCTGTTTCACCAATTGTCGCTGATATAGTCATGGAGAAATTACTGGACACTTGCATTGGAAAAGTAAGTGTACAGCCACGACTATTGACTAAATATGTTGACGACTTGTTTCGTTTGGTTCCCGAGAATAGTATTGATGACGTTTTAAGGACTTTTAATGGATTTAACCCGGATAAAAAATTTACAATGGAAATGGAAAGTAACTTTAGACTTAATTATTTGGATACATTAATTATTAGAAAAGGTAGTAGTAGATTGGTATCAAAAACCAACAGCTTCAGGTAGAATAATAAACTATTTTTCTAAGCATAGTAAGAGGATAATTATTAACACAGCTATGAATCTAATAGACAGAGTATTGCAGATTAGTGACAGACAGTTTCACAGTAAGAATAATTATAAAATTAAGGTTATACTTAGGGAGAATGATTTCCCGGTAAAAGTTATAAATAGGTTAATAACGCAGCACTGGTATAAGAAAAATCTTAATAGGAATAAAAATAGGCAAAGTGTCAATAGTAACAATGACAGATGTGATAATATTAATATTAGTACATAGTAGTAATAATTACAATAATGACACTAATAATAGGAACGTTATTAATAGGAATGAACATGTAACATACAGGTCTATGACTTATATACCAGGATTATATGAGCTTTTCGAAAGATTGGGGATATTAGATTCGAAGAAAATTAGAATAGCTTTTACAAAGTATAATACTTTAGGTAGATTATTTAGTAGGACAAAATATAGAATAGAAAAATCAGATATGTCAAATATAATTTATAAAAAACCTTGTAGAGGAAATGATAAAGAACCATGCGACAGAGTATATATATGGACGACTAAGAATAAGCTAAAAACTAGATTAGCCGGACACAAAAAACTGCTTTATCTCATCATTGCTCTGAATCAAATCATTATCCGAATTTTGAAAATGCTTCAGTTTTAAATATTGAGAAAAATTATAAACGTCGTTTATTATTAGAAATGTTACAAATTATAATTATTAGTGTACCTTCAACACAAAGAATTTATTTTAAAACAGACACTGAAAAATTAGCTCAAACTTACAGACATTTAATACACAAAACTAAAAACATATAGATATAGACAAATTTACCAATATGTATTATTATTTAATTATTTGAGGATTTGTTTCGTTGTTGTTAATATGTATTACCAAAAATTTTTTGATGTTATATACAAATATTTTGTATCTACTAATACTATTGTTGTTATTAATATTATTTCTATTGTTGTTGATATTATTATTCTTTCTGTTTTATTATTTTAAGTTGCTTTGATTATTATTATCTGTAAATATGTATAATCTGGCATCAAAAGATAATAAAAATGTACAAAAAACAAAATATGGGAAAGAATTATGTTATTAGTTATGTATTGTATGTATTCGTCGTGATTGTGCTTCATACGACGAATTTATGCATCGAATTTTAGCTGACGAATTCGTCGAGGTGGGCGAAATTCGTCGTTCGTCCCAATTGTGTTTCTAGAGTTATACATCATATTACAATGGCTGTTAGCAAAGCTTGAGGATGCGTAAAAGAATTTAATGATCGCTTTATCACAAAAAGATTGTTTACGTCACTTGTGAGGCCAATTTAAAGTATAATTCAATTGTATGGAATCGCTCCAGAGACAGTTTTTACTATTCTGCTTAAGAGCATCATATTTATCACGACATGCTTTTATTAGATTACCAACATTGAAAAGTAGACGAATTATGCTTAATTTATTGTGATCTTTTAAATGGAATTGCTGTATCGGATTTTCTTTTACGCAATATGTATGTATATGTCTATTGAAATAGAACCGGCGTGGCAACGTAGGTATTTAGGGGAATAAAATGGGCAGGAAGAGAGCATCCATGCCACGATGGGTCATAACCCTTTTGTGGAACGGGAAGGGAATTTGAAAGGGCATACTGAGGAAAGCAAATCATGATGAGGAAATGCTTAGTCCATACAAAAAACTTTGGTAAAATATTTTACAGAAGAGCAATTAAATTCATTATACTTTCAAAAATTTGAAAAATTAAGCTACCGAGCAGAACTAGATTCATTTACAGTTCAATCACAATATTTGCCATTTGAATTTTTAAGAAGATATTTAGTTGTTATTTCTAACTAAAGTTTAGTCCATAAAATCTTTTTTCCCCATTTAGGAAGCATTCGATGGAACTTCTGTTTACTATGACATATTTGGACTGGTGTTTGTTAATTATTCCGGTGATTTCGCTACTTTATTTAATTACATTATCGTTATTAGCTCGGTCTTGCTACCCTACATAATTTTATCGAGGGCTACAAAAGGAATTAACAAAAAGCATTTAAGATATGAAATATTTTTGGGTTTTCTTATAAAAATGATAAGTTTAGTAACATCATGTGGATGCTGTTATGCTATTGCATATGATCTTGACACAATGGGAAAACCAATGACTTGGTAAGTAATATTCTAATTATATTACATTACATTATATTTTATTTACCTTAGCTTTACTATTTTTGACTTAAGCAAATTTCCAGTTTTTAAATTATCATAGGCGTTTTTTACTCAATTTTGCCGACATTGCGAAATATTTGAACCAATTTTTAAAGAATAATGTAAAATTCATTTGCACAAAAGAATGCCACAATTCGTTTGAAACCATGAAGGAAAAACTACTCAATCCACTAATTTTATAATACCCTGATTTTCAGAAGCCATTCATTCTTAAGAATTACGCATCAAGTTATGCAATTAAATAAATTAATTTCTATTTATCACTGATTGCATTCATTCAGAGTTCAAAAAATATTATTTAAATAATTCTTTTTTATTAGAAACATTTGTGTTTTCTATGAACTCAATTGGTAATTCATTATATTATACATTGTTCGTAATATCAGTAGGAGAAAGAAAAAGGGCGGCAAAGTAAGCGTGCACCTCCTACATAAACTAACTACTGCCGTCTGCACATCTTGAGATCAATTACAGCTTTAGTTTCTGAATTACTTCCTAGTCACTACACAGTGGGATAAAAAGTGTTCTAAAATTGTTAACCAATGGTATCAAATTAAGAACGTATGGTGAACAATATTTCGTTAAGTTTCGGTATAAATCAAGCTTAGCTTATCAATTTTTTTTTTGTATTCTTCTGTTTAGGGGCCAATATTTAGGGGTAAACCCCTACTCATGCAGTGCATTATATTGGAATTTGAAGATACATATTTATTTTAAATTTTTTTTTTTAATTTTAGTAAGCGCCTTATGTTTTTAAGAACAAACGGCACAAAATACCCTAAATTAATAAATTAAGAACGCCAGTTACATATTACATTAGGGACGATATGTTATAGAATCAATAACGATATGGTACCAAATAAAGAACAAAACTGATAAAAGTAAGTTTACGGTATCAAAAAGCGTGCGTTATTAAAATAAGACAAACTGTTGTTATCAAAACAATACTGGTTGGTAATAAAGTAACACCGACTTGTTATTGAAATATTGATACAAACCGTTAACGAAGTTAGCACAATACCAAATCAGTTTCAGCGATTTTCTACCGCTTTTTTCCCTGAGTGTAAAAATCATCAGCTGAAAAATGTGGACAAATGGTAGTGTTTAGGCTAGTATATTTGTATGTATTACCTCTCATGCGAACTAAATATTGATTTTTGTTTAAATTGAGAACGATTAAATCCAAAGTTTCTGAAATTGGTCTCAATGATTTCATTATCAAGTTAGTCGTTATACCATACCAAGTAAACGTTATTGTTTGATATAACTTGAGAACTTCCTTGCCATTGTGAGAGTTGTTGGACATTTTTCATACTTATTTATATTTTCAAAGGACCCAGCTTCAAATCCCAGAAGAGGTGAAAAATGCGGTTTTGCGGTTTTTTTCAAAATTATAATTTAAAAATAAGAGGTTCCCCTCCCCCCCTCCCTCCAGGAAGACCATCTACAAAGAAATCGCTCCCCGACATTCCACTCTATTCCACCTAACCAGTGTCAACGTAAAAACGAATGATCAGGAAAAAAAGCGACACCTATTGGAAAGCAGCAGATAACAGATAAACCTACTTAGCGAAGGCACACTCACCACACAGTCAACATGCAACGATGAGGCAATTGCTGATGATCATTCAAGGGTGAAGGTATAACACTGGCCTTTGAATGATCAATTCTTAGCAATTTGTCTCATTCCTAAGGCGCTTAACAATAATAAAATAATTAATAATAATATATGTACTGTCCTTTCCAAAATTCCAATACAATGCACAGCATTCAGTAGGGGCTTACCCCTGAGTATTGGTCTCAAATAAAAAAAAAAAAAAATATTGAGCTTTTTTCAATTCAGATAGGGGTAGCGAAGTACGCCGGGGTTTAGCTAGTAACATATAGAAAAAAAGTAATTACAAAAATTTAAGAGAAATTGTAAAGCAACTTAAAGTTACATTTAGATTCAGTTTTGTAGCCAATAAGCAGTGTACGTAATTAAACGACATTTAAGGGAATTTTACGTTTTGGGAAAACTATATTTAAGATAATTAAGCGAAACTTAATTTTCCATGGAATTTTATTAGAAAATAAAATAGTATAGTGAAATTGAAAAAAGTTTATTTTTTTAAATTTAATATCTAAAATTTTGTTGTTTGAATCGGAGAATTTTGTGGTAGATCCTGACTTAAACAAAATTTCATCTGATTCTGAAAATTTATTTACTAGAACAGAAATTTATGTTTGTCTTGTAAATACTTACATAGATATAGTAAAGTTTAGCTAATGTTTAATTGTTTTTAAAGGTATACCAGTACTATACTTTGTATTCCTACGTATTGCCTAGTTACAGTGTTTATCCAAAGCGTGGCACATCTTATTTTTAATCGCAACCCAAAGGTATTATGAATTATAATTATCATATATATTTAAATTTTAGAACTTTTTTCCTTTTACAGACTCCCTTGAGTTTAGCTTTGCAGACTCAAGCTCGATTGATTGGAACAAGCTTTTTTTGGGGTATACTGTGTGCAGCTCTTACAGGAGCAGGTATCAGAACAGCATATACACTTGTTGTACCACTTCTTATAACATTTATAACAAATATTGTAATCGGTGTTTTGAAACTCGAAAATATGAGTAAGTATTATAACCAATATATTTACATAAACAAAAATCTTTCTAAAGATCAGAGTTGCTTCTTGTAAAACAGCTTTCCAAAGAAATTGCAAAACATATTGTTACGAAAAATAAATTAAGTAAAAAAGCGCCAAAGATTACTGCGAATATAAAAGAAAAACGCGTATTATGGTAACATTTTAAAGTAAACAAGTAACAAAAACAACCACGTAATTTTGTCTTGTGTCAGCATTTTTGGCCAATTTTGAATCTTTTTTGACTCCTCAGGGTGATTAAAATAGTCACTTAAGATCTCATTTTTGAGTCGAAATTAATGTTTTATCAGGAGAAAATGGTACCCTTGCAGCGACTCCGCTGAACGAGTCATTTGTGGCTTCGCACACTAAACGATTACGACTCATGTTTGAAACTTTTTGCAATGATTTGAGGATCAATTGCGAGTCTAATTCGAGTACCAATACGGCCTTATTTTAATCGTTTTTTCATCTATTTTGATTTTTTTTCTGAGTTATTTTAAATTTGTATTTTCAATCATTTATATTAAGAACAATATTGAGCAATGCTGGTGCAACAATATAAAAATATTCAGGATAAGTGCACGAAACAGATTCATATAAGATAATAGTTCCTGAAGTTATTTTTGATCGTCTTGTGAATCCTAATTTTTGGCCAAAGAATACAATTGTGAAAGAATTTGTCTATAGAAATAATGAAAATGTAATACTTCCAACTGCTACTGAATCCATTTCAAAAAACTAAATATGATTCCTAAACCCTCAAATCTTAATTGCACTTCTAGTAATGTCGAGAACTCTTCTTTTATATCGATCGCGTACCAAAATGTTCGGGGTATGAATACCAAATTAAATTCATTTTATTTAAATAGCTTTGACTTAGACCATAATATAATAGTATTAACAGAAACATGGCAAAGAGATAAATCTGATAAGATAATTCATAACTCCGAAATAATGTGCAACAAATTTCTAATATATAGACGAGACAGAGTAGGGAGAGATGGTGGTGGTGGTGTCATGATCGCTGTCTGTGCAACTCTTCCATCCGAAGAAATTATTCCTGCCGTCAATGATATTGAATTTATTGCAATTCGTTTCAAAATAAATAACAGAAAAGTTTTCATAACTTGTTCTTATATACCTCCATCTTCGAGTTTACAGATATATGAGTTACATTTATTGGCTGTTGAATCCATAATGAAGCAATCAGACTCTCGTGACTCAGTTATTGTACTCGGTGATTTTAATCTTCCTTATATATCATGGCATGAAAGTCAGGATTCAAACTTCTTATCACCTTCAACCACAACCGTATCAAATACCAGTTTTGTTGACTCGTTGGCAGATTTTGGACTTTTTCAATTAAACAACATTCAAAATTCATTTGAAAGAATACTTGTTTTAATTTTTGTTAATGATCCCGATGATTTCAACCTAAGCCGTATTGAACCATTACTTAAACCTGAAGATATATTCCATCCATGTCTCGAAGTTACCTTAAATAGAGCTAATTACCAAACAGCTAAACACGATGCACATAATGAAATGGTGTTCAATTTTAAGAAAACAGATTTCACCAAATTAAATAACATTCTTAACTCCGATAATTGGTTTAATTACAATTTAAGTTACAATTTGTCTCCACAAGAAATAGATACAATAATTGATAAGTTCTATACTGGTTTGCACATTTCTTTTAAACGATCAATTCCAATGATGAAGAAAAGAGTTGACAGCGGTCCGCCTTGGAACACAAAAAGGCTGGCAAGACTTAAAAATACAAAAAATAAATATTATAAAAAATATAAAAAAATCTGGTTCCAGTTCGGATTACATACTTTATTCAGTCTACAGATCACTTTACAACTCGACGAATACACAATCATATAAATTATATCTTTCAAAAGTCAGAACAAATTTTAAATCTAATCCCAAATCATTTTTTCAATTTGTTAATTCCAAACGAAGAGTTTTTGGTTTTCCTTCAAATATTGAAAAATAATACTACTGTATCATCAAAAGATCATGAAATAAGTGATATGTTTGCAGAATTTTTCTCCTTTTCCTATTCAACAGAAAAATGGAACCAACTAAATAAATATCCTTATCCAATCCCAGAATTCACACAAATAACACTTCCAAAAATACATCCAGCTACCATTTTAAAAGCTATACATAAATTAAAAAATTCTGAAAGTTTTGGTCCTGACGGTATCCCAAGCTGTGTATTATTAAACTGCTCGCAGACATTGGTTATGCCGCTTACATACTTATTTAATTTATCTCTTTCTACTGGATATTTTCCAAAATTTTGGAAAAGATCTTTTATTATACCTCTATTTAAATCTGGAAATAGATCCTTCATATCGAATTATAGAGGCATAGCTAAATTAAATATTATTCCTAAACTTTTTGAACAAATAGTAACTGAATGTTTCTCTCATCAAATTTCATCATTTCTGTCACCCTTACAACATGGATTTAGAAAAGGACGTTCTACTTCTACAAATTTACTGGAATTTTCTTCGTCAGTTATAAGCGCTTTCACCAAAGGCATGCAGACCGACACCATATATAAGGATTTTAGCAAAGCTTTTGATAAAGTTAACCATAATCTCCTCATACACAACACAACATAAACTTTTTTTTTATTATGATTTACAACACCTAGTTGTTGAGTATGTCACAGAGTTGCATTTTAATTGTAGCACACATTTCCCTAAAAAAACATATCTGCGAGCGAAAAATTTCAATTAAAAAAAAAAAACGTTTGAGAAAATTTATATTGTGACTAAATAAATAAATAAAAAATAATGGACATAGAATTATTTTTTAATGATGATATTGATGAGTGTAGCAAAAAAACGCACATGGCACGTATCCGGAAAAGTATTCGGGACAGTTCCAATCCATTGGAACTACCAAACGCTGAGTAAGTACTATTTTTAAAGAGTGAGGAAGTATAACTAAAACTATATTTTTAGTTTTATAAAATTTTTTCGCATAAACAAGGATGGTTTTGTGTTTTTGCTGCAAAAACTGGATATTTTTTTAAAAACTTCTACTCGGTGTTCTGCCATTCCACCAGTTTTAAAGTTGTGTTGTGCTTTGAGATTTTTTGCTGATGGTAGCTACCAAAAAAGTAGCGGCAATGATTTTAATGTTAGTGTTTCGCAACCAACTGTTTCCTGCATTTTGAAAGAAATAATACAATTCTTTGAACAAAAAATTTGCAAAAAGTGGATAAATGCTCGGATGACCGAAGAAGAAAAGAGCAATAGTAAGACGTCCTTTTACTCAAAAACACGATTTCCAGGAGTAATTGGCTGTATAGATGGTACACACGTACGAATTGTAGCGCCTCGAAAGGAATTACAACATCTATATTTAAACAGAAAGGGATATTACAGCTTGAATGTTATGATTGTAAGGATGGTAATTTTTAATTAAAACTATTATTTAAAAATGTCTTTTTTAGTTGTGCGACTTTGAAATGAAGATCCGTTATGTAGATGCTCGATATCCCGGTTCTAACCATGACTCCATCGTGTGGAATATGAGCGAACTAAAACAATATTTACAAAATACAATGGAGGATAATACCTGGATTTTAGGTACGAAGTATAATGCTTCTTAGAAATCATTATAACAAAATATGCTATATATTTTCAAATGTTTAGGTGATGCCGGGTATCCATTGGAACCATTTTTAATAACGCCATTTTGAAGCGCTGCAGAAGGATTACAAGAAAGACGCTTTAATACAGTTCATGCAAAAGCAAGAAATATTATTGAAAGAACAATTGGGGTTCTTAAAAGCAGATTTCGATGTTTGCTTTCTGCAAGAGGTTTGCACTATGCTCCGGAAAAAGCAACTCAAATTACAAATGTGTGTTGCGCATTGCACAATTTAAGCCAACACTTTAAGACCGAATTTCATGATGAAACGATTTTGCCTATAAATACAGACATAGATGTTGGGGAAGCTACAGAAGGAAACATAGAAGAGTCCTCACAACAAATTAGAAATAATTTAATGCTAGCAATTCTAAACGAATAAATATTATTTTTAAATCATATTCATTGCTTTTATTTCACTTCAAAAGTAGTAAAAACGTAAAAATATCACAAACAATTCATGTTTCCTATGTATTGAAAATAAAAGAAAAACTTAAATATATGTACATATATAAAATACTTAGTTAACATTAAAAAGTAATATCACAAAAATTCATGTTTTTTATGTGATCACATAGAAAATAAAACAAAAACTTAAAAAAGTGAAAAAATTCACTGTGTCTTCTATGTGATCACATACATTATTATTCTATTAAAACAAAATTAAAGACTTGTACATCACATCTCGTCTATTGTCTTATTTGTAAGTTCGATTTTGGCTTCTATTAATTTCATTTGTAAATCAGCCTTTTTCTTTTTTAATTCATAAATTTTTTGGTTTATTTCATAGTTTTTGTATGAATTTTTTTCCATGCGTTTCAATGTCCGCAAGATTTCTTCCTGATTTGTTGCTTGTTTTTTTAGTATTTCCAAACGATCTTCCTCCAGCTTATTTTTTGATCGCTTGCGACTTTTTGGCAGTTCCCTTTCAGGACTGTGCTGCTCAGGAAGCGTTGAAGGTTCCAAAGGTACAAATACTGATTCCACCTCATCGGAATCTTCTTGAATTTCTAATCCCTTTGCAGATCCATTTGGATTGACTTGCGATTGCATACAGACAAGTTCCACAGTGCTTTGTTCTAGTGGACTCAAACTTACTTCTGTGGACGGACCACCACCTGTAGCTTGAAAGTTTTTTTTTATTTGCAGCTAATTTTCTTTTTAAGTTGGCTTTGTAGTGAGTCCACACCTTAAATGAAATAAAATTAATGTTTAAGTCTAGTTAATTTTAATGCATCTAATACGTACTCTTTGCCATTCTTTCGTGTTTCTAATCGGTGGTCCCAAGGCATTTAATAGCTCCGTAAAATAATCCCATTTGCCTTTAACCAGCATTTTGTTATACCCAAATGGTAACTTTCCCCGTGCAATATCTGAATTTTGTGTCATCAGATCCACCAGTTTTTCCATCTGCTTTTAATTTGTTATTTTTCTAAGAAATATTTACAATTACATTACATTTCGCAAAAATATTATATGTAACTTACAAATTTTTATCCATTTTAATTTAAAATTTTTTTTAAACTTAAAAACTCAATAAACAACAGCTAATGAGCAGTTGTAAGTTTTTGATACTTCTAACGACACACAGGAAGACATGTTGTAAACGATAATACGAGTAAATTTACATAGTCAACTCAAAATACAACACTGCACATAAGTGTTGTCAATCATAATCGCAATTTACAACATACAACATCAAAATAATAATTGTTGTGAACGGTAATCGGGGCATAAAATGGCTCTATAGAGCCAATCCTCTTATCTGCAGTTATAAATTTGATACTTATAATATTGAAAAAGTCGATACATTTCTTGATCTTGGTGTGCTACTCGATCCAAAACTAACTTTTAACCCACACATTTCACAAATTGTAAATAAGGCAAAAGGTGTATTGGGATTTATTAAACGCTGGGGAAAGGAGTTCAGAGATCCATATGTATTAAAGCAGCTGTTCACCTCATTGGTCAGACCAATACTTGAGTATGCTTCTATAGTTTGGGATCCTCAATACGAAATTCATATAAATAAAATTGAATCTGTACAAAAACAGTTTCTTCTTTTTTGCCTCAGAAATCTTCAGTGGAATCCGAATAGAGTTCTACCATCTTACGAAAGCCGTCTAGCACTTATCAAACTTCCTACTCTCAAAAGCAGAAGAACTTGTTTCAACATTTCCTTCATTAATAATTTGATATGCGGAGTTATTGATTCTGAGACTTTACTTATGCAGCTGGAATTTATTATTCCTACTCGACCAACTAGATATTATATTCCTCTTAAACTGCAATTCTTTCGATCTAATTACGCCAATATTGATCCTGTTCGGAGAATGTGTGCAGAATTCAACAGTTATTTTTTCCTTATTGATTACTCCTTAAACTTTAACGCTCTTAAAAATAGAATAACGAACTTTTTAAATAACTGAATTAATTAATTTTCTTTTTTTTATATTTTGAATAATAAGAATAATCCAGATAGCCTGTAAGAATTTTTGTATTTCATTGGCTGAAATAAATAAATAAATAAATAAAAAAGATATTAAATTTCAACTTAGAGTTTTATCTTTACAATATTAAAAATAGAGCGGTTTTTTTCTATTTGTATTTTGTTTTTTTTTATTTAAGTATTTAATAAACTAAATTTAACAGCTTAGAATATTTACAATTAACATAAAACAAATAACAAAGCTAAACATATATTGAAAACAATCATATTGATAAGTATTTGAATTAAGATAAATTAGTATTGATTTCTTTGTTATAGAGCAGTTGACGGAAAAGTCAATAAGATTATAAAATTAAATAATTTCAATACATGTTCTACGTAGAGGGTCATTATCGATGAAGTTAAATCTATGCGGTTTCAAATAAATTCGTTCATAAAATCGAAGTTGCCTGTTAGGCACATTGATTTGTAACTTTTCCAAGAGATTACTAGAATTTATATTGCCCTGTATCAGATTCAAAGAGAATGATATCTTCGATGCAATTCTCCTTCTCTTTAGAGTATGTAAATTTATAAGAGCAAGTCGGCTGCGATATGGTGGTAGATTTTCACTAGGACTCCATCTAAGGTTATGAAGACAAAATAGTAAGAACTGTTTTTGAACAGATTCTAATTTCCTTATACAGTTGTTTTCGGTTAATTGAGCCCCGCTTTATTGAGTTTCCCGCTTAATTGTACTAAAAATCATGAATCGAAATCATTCCGTATAACCTCCTATGTAAAAGTGCCCGTTTAATTGAGTTCCGCTTAATTGCGCCTCCCGTTTAATTGATTCATAAAATGAGACCGCATTGCGAAAAACACAAACAAATGTTTCAGTTAATTGATTTCGTCTGCTTATTTTTTTCTCCACTAACGTAAAACCATTTATGTTGCGCCAAAAAAATTTTTGTCGTGGACGATATAGAAAAACGAATCATCGAAAGCCTTAACAAATCTAAAATTCAAATGTTGATGACTGATTTTTTTAATCATAGTTTTACTTATGTATGTATAATGTTTTTTTTATAACATTTAATGTACACTCGCATGCACATTAGTGTGTCTCAAAAAAAATTTTTCTTTAGGGATTAAGGTTATTTTTGGACCACTATGAGGCAAAGTATTTTTGAGAATTTTTTCAGATTTTTTGGAAGTGGTTTAGAGGTCGCGCAAATTGATTTTTACCCAAAAATCGAGCTTTTTGGGCTCTATTTAAATTATGGTTATGAATTGGTAAAAAATCGATATTTTCTGGACTTCTGAGTCAATATTGTTAAAGAAAATGTTCCGATCTTTAATACAGTGGGTACAAAGCTTTAACCCTGCTACTACGTTAAAAAAAACTTACGTATATTATGTTTTGGGTCATTTTATGACCCGATACATATTTATTATAAAAATATTAATTTTTACAAAAGAAAAAAGTTTTGAAGACCCGTGATGATTGCAGTAGGTTTTATATAAACTTATGTTTTGTGTTTCGGTGCGATAGACAGACGTAATTATTACAAGTAATGCATTCCGTAAAGGTCTTTTTCTCTTTAATCGCCGGAAAAATGCAATTTGGGTCATAAAATGACCCTAACGTAGTAGCAGGGTTAAAAGGGTACAACTCTAGAACGGTAAAAGAAAATGTATTTTTTTAGTCTTTATACAAATTTTAAAAGTTATAAAACATTGTTTTCGATATTTGTTGAAAATTTAGGAAAAACTGTTATATAATGTATCAAAATGTGCAAAATTATTGCCGAAACTTATTATTTATGCACATAAAATTAAAGATCGGAATATTTTCTTTGACAATATTGACAAAAAGCTCGATTTTTGGGTAAAGATCAATTTGCGCGACCTCTAAACCACTTCCGAAAAATCTGAAAAAATTCCCAAAAATACTTTACCTTATGAGTATCCGAATTAAGAATGATCTTCCCAAGAATTCCAGTTTTTAATTTTATTTGGGACACCCTAATGCACATATGTAATGTAATTATTTTAAATTTTGATCTCTTTTTATATAGAATTTAGTAATTTTTGTTGCTTTTCAAATATTGTACGATGAAAGTACCTGATTTTTGTTTTGTTTTGTCTTAAAAAACTAACACTATTTTTTAATAAATAAAAAAATGAATTTCATTTTCTCTATACACGTGAATATTTCGCTTTATTGCTCGTCTGGCTTAATTAAGTGATTTTCGTTTTAATTGCGTCGGCGAATCAATTAACCGAGTATCGCTTAATTGAGTTTCCCGTTTAATTGCACCAAAAGTCGTGCATTTTTAGAGACTCAATTAAGCGGAAATAACTGTATTAAAAGTGTACTGGGGATCCCAAATTACAGACGCATATTCAAGTGTTGGTCTCACTAGTGACGTGTAAAGATTTTTTGTAACATAAGGATCATCAAATTCTTTGGCCCAGCGCTTTATGAAACCTAGCACACAATTAGCCTTACTTACACTCATGAGTACATGTAAATTAAAATTTAATTTTTTATCGAACAGTACTCCAAGATCCAAAAACGTATCTTCCATTTTTAATGCCTCACCATTAATAGAGTACTCATGAGGAGAGATTAAGTGTCTAGAAAACGACATAGTTTTACATTTATTCAGATTTAGCACTATAAGGTTTTGTATACACCAGGCATAAAAATGATCTATACCATACTATCCTCAGAACAGGTAATAGTTTTAAAAAGTTTAACATCATCAGCATACAAAAGAATATAAGTAGATCGAACGACATTTGGTAAATCATTGATGAACAACAGAAACAACAAAGGGCCAAGTTGACTACCCTGTGGAGCTCCCGATGTCACTTCAATGTATTTTGATTTTGAATTATTGTATATAACGCATTGTTTACGATGGGTCACATAGGATCCAATCCATTTTAAAAAGTTTGTAAAGAAACCACTCGCTTCAAGTTTTAATAAAAGTAAATCATGATTAAACTTGTGAAAAGCCTTGCTGAAGTCTGTATATATAACATCAGTTTGAAGGCCATTAACAAAACCCGAGTTAATATGAGATGTTAATTTCAAAAGTTTGTGGTTGTAGATCTTCCTCGGCAGAAACCATGCTGTGCTTGAGATAAAATTGGCGAGACCTGGTGATACAAAATATCTGTTATTAATTTTTTTTTCAAATAATTTTCGGATGGCATTTAGTTCAGCTATTGCTCTATAATTAGTAACATCATTGCGACTACCAGACTTATGCAGAGGTATTATAAAAGAGTCTTTCCAGCGATCAGGAAACTTCCCAAATTTCAAAGAACAATTGTATAGATGAGATATTGGGACAGCTAGCACATTCGCACAGTTTAATTAAAATGCAGCTAGGAAAACCAACTGGACCAGGAGTATAAGAATTTTTAACACACTTTAGCCTCTTAAAACAGATGAGACATGTAAACTTTTTATGTTGATTGATGTTGACTTTGAAATTTTATAGGGGTAGGAATTCACATGAAAAAGTAGACTCATAAAATTGGCAAAAACATCAGCTATTTCAGCATTATTAGAGTATGTAGCGCCATTACTTCTAATCGTTGTAGGATAAGATAAAACTTTCCGTTTTGAGTTGACAAAGTTAAAAAAGGTTTTAGCATTATTTTTGATTTTATTTTTCATTGAGTTAATATAAATTGCATTACGTTTCTTATTTTCCAAATTATAACGGCTAGCAGCAATGAGATATCAGGTTTGATCAATTAGTTGTTTACTTTTCTTAAACTTTTTACAAAAGCGATTTCTAAGATTTTTTAACTAAGATAAGGTCTTATTAAACCAGGGAGGACGATTAGATGTCCTGTTTTTCACCAAAGGAGTACATTCAGGTAAACAGTTTAATAGATACTTATGTATAAAATTTGTTAACCACTTGATCAAAGTTACTCTCATCATTACACTCGATAAGTTCCAACCAATTGATATTGGATAAAAACTGATTGAGTTGTTCAAAGTTCGTTCTTTTATAACAAAGGGATTCAGATACATTAAAATTAGCAGAATGTTGAGGAAGCGGTGTAGAAATTGATAATGTTGGGTGATGATGGTCCTCAGGCGTACAAAAAGGCGAAGGCTTGTTAACAAATACTATATCCAATAATCTATTGTTGGAATTTAAGACATTATTTATTTGGAAAACTTGGTGACCTGCTAGTGATGCTAAAAAATCTTCAGACCAATCATGTGAAGTGACGGCAAACAAAAAATCAGTCTCCTCCATAGACATCCAGACATGATTTAAGTCGCCTAAAACTATTAAAAAACCAATCGGCCTAAGTTTATATGCCACGGACCCAATTATAGCAGAATGCATTTCATAAATTTGGGGACTAGAGTTAGGAGGTATACATATATGAACAGGTTATAAACAGACATACGTTATGAATATGAATAATAACTTCCAAAAATTCAGCGTCACATGTATTTTGGAGTAGTAACTCTTCATCTTAATCTTGGGATGGATGGGATATTTCGGACAAGGCAAAGTCTCTGATTGGGGTCAACCTGGCGGCCTCCAGAACGATCCTTGTTCCCGTTGTATTAAAGTCGACATACAGCCTCCACGTGGCCCTCCTGGATAACATTCTAGCACCCGCTAGCTTGTTAACTAATGTATGAGGCGATGGTCCAATCCCCTGGACTTTAAATTTGGGTTGTGCGTAGGGCTTGAAACCCACCACGTAAAAACATTCTTCAATGAAAGCTAAAACCAAAGCCTCTAAACGGACCCCCTTTTATGTTGGCGAACTTGGCAAACGTTTTAAGGACTATGATTTAAGGATATGCACCTGGAATGTGAGAACCCTTTATAGGGAAAGTGCCTCTATCCAATTGGCGGATGCTCTCACGAAATGTAGGGCTGACATCACCGCCATCCAGGAAATGCGATGGATAGGCAAGCAACATGTGACATCTACTACAGCTGCCATGAGAAGAGATGCGAATTTGGCTGCGGATTCGTACTAAGTAAGAGACTTCGCCATCTTGTCTCGGAGTTTACCCCTGTGAACAAAAGAATTGCTACGATCCGAATGAAGGCAAAGTTTTATAATATCAGTCTTATTTGCGAGCACGCCCCGACGGAAGAGAAGGATGATGCGGTCAAAGATGCTTTCTACGCAAAGCTGGAGGATATTTACGATAGGTGTCCGGCACATGACGCCAAAATTGTCCTCGGCGATTTTAATGCGAAAGTTGGACGAGAAGGTATCTTTGGCCCCACTGTCGGACAGTTCAGTCTCCATAATTCCACCTCACTGAACGGCATGAGACTGATTGATTTCGCCCCGGCGCGAAACATGGTAGTTTGTAGCACCAGGTTCCAGCATCTCGATATCCATAAGACCACCTGGCTCTCTCCTGATCGATCTACCAACAACCAGATCGATCACATTGTGATTGATGGAAGGCATGTATCCAGCATACTAGACGTGCGCACATTTAGAGGTCCAAATGTCGACTCGGACCATTATCTTGTCGCAGCCAAGATGCGACTGCGTATATGCGCGTCGAATACGACACGTTCTAGTGTGCAAGGGAAGCTGGACATCAAAAAGCTGCGACCACAAGAGACAGCCAAGTCGTTTTCCGATCGTCTTTCTAACGAGCTCAATTACATCCCATCCTCTCTCGAAAGTATTGGTGGACAGTGGTCTCACATCGCTCACTCTCTGCGCAGCGCTGCAGAAACAGTTCTTGGTTTTGAGCGTCCTCCCCGCAGAAACCAATGGTACGATGAAGAGTGCCGTGAGGCCACTGCAGCAAAGAACATATATATATATATGCATATAGACGAACATTGCAGTCCACCACTACAAGAGCAACGGTGGAGGTGTTTAGAGAAAAGAGGAGGAAAGAGAGACGCCTATTCAGAAAGAAGAAAAGAGAGCAAGAAAGGCGTGATCGTGAGGAAATCGAGATGTACAGGAGTAGAAATGATGCTCGAAATTTTTATAAAAAGATAAGGCGTCTTACTACTGGTTTTAAGCCCGGAGCAACCTCCTGCAGAGACAAACATGGGAATCTGGTTACAGATGCACAAGGAACACTAAGATTATGGAGACAGCACTTCTCCAATCTACTGCAGTGCGATGGCGACACAAATTCCGCCTCTAGAGATGCTGTGCCGGATCCAATCATTAACGACGACGTCGAGATCCCGTGCCCCAGCCATGAAGAGGTCAAGGTTACCATATGGCGACTGAAGAACAACATAGCAGTTGGACCTGATGGTTTGCCAGCTGAACGCTTCAAGTATGGAGGCGATGAGTTGGTTAGGTGCGTGCACCAGCTCATTTGCAGTGTATGGCTGGAGGAAAGTATGCGCAACGATTGGAATCTTAGTGCTCTCTGTCCCATCCTGAAAAAAGGAGATCCCACGATATGCACCAACTACAAGGGTATAAGCCTCCTCCCTATCGTATATAAGGTTCTTACGAGCGTATTGTGTGAACGACTGAAACCATTCGCCATCTCACTGATTGGACCTTTCAGTGCGGCTTCAGACCTGGTAAGTCCACCATTGACCAGATATTCACACTGCGCCAAATCCTGGAGAAAACCCATGAAAGGCAAGTCGACACACACCAGCTTTTGTCGACTATAAGGCAGCTTTAGATAGCCCAATAAGGGATCGCGTTTATGCCGCAATGTCTGAGCTCGGTATTCCTGCTAAGCTGATAAGGCTATGCAGAATGACGCTGAGCAACTCCTGCAGCTCCGTCAAGGTAGGAAGAGACCTCTCCGAGACTTTTAATACCGTGCGAGGTTTCAGACAAGGCGATCCCTTATCCTGCGACCTCTTCAACTTCGTCATGTAGAGTGTTTTGCGAAAGGCGGGTGTACATCGTAATGGCACTATTTTTAATAAAAGTGTCCAGCTCCTTGCGTATGCCGACGACATAGACATCATTGAGCATACCAAGCGAGATGTCACCGCAGCCTTTAATGCTATTGAACGAGAGTCTGCTAAAATGGGTCTGGCGGTAAATGAGAGCAAGACGAAGTACATGTTGTCGACGAGTAGGGATGTTGAACGTATCGGCTCCCAGGTTACAGCCGGCAAGTATACATTCGATGTGGTCAAGGAATTTATTTACCTTGGCACCGCCATTACCAGGTGCTACTACGGTCTCGGTAGGCAGTTTAGTAACAGAGACCTCTCTCGTGCGACGAAGTTAACACTCTACAAGTCGCTTATTCTTCCGGTGCTTCTCTATGGTGCGGAAGCATGGACGCTATCTTGTGCCGATGCAGCGGTCCTGGGAGTGTTTGAGAGAAAAATTCTTCGCAAGATCTTTGGTCCACTGAAGCAAGGCGATGAGTTTCGCATTAGGACCAACTATGACCTGTATGAGCTCCTCGGCGACGTAGATGTTGTTCAGCGCATTAACATCCAGCGGCTGCGCTGGCTCGGCCATGTTGTTCGGATGGAAGAATCTGCTCCAGCGAAAAAGGTTTTCGATGCGAAGGTCACTGGACGTCGGCGTAGAGGACGTCCATGTTTACGTTGGAAAGACCAGGTAGATGGAGCCCTGTCATCAATTGGTGTGACCAACTGGAGAAGGCGTGCGCTTAGCAGAGACGCCTGGAGACTAGCGTTGAGGCAGGCCGAAACCCGTTAACGGGTTGTTATGGCCAGCTAAGTAAGTAAGTAAGTAACTCTTCATCTGGATATAAAGTGGACACAGCAATCAGGACACCACGACTTCGTTTACTACCTCTATCATGCCTGAAAATTTGATAGTTATCGCTCATAATTTTGTAGTTAAAAATATTTTTGTCCACCCATGTCTCAGTTAAAACAGCAAGGTGAAACAAGTCTCCCTAAGATATTAAGATATGAATCAGTAAGTTTAGTTTTCATTCCCCTAACATTTTGGTATATGATATTAAATACAGAGGATGACTCTAGTCTTTCGAATGATTGGTAAAGTATCAGAAGCAGAAATGTGTGCCAGTTTTTCTTCACGACAAATAAATTCTCTGACTATAGTGTATTTAGGCCAAAAATCGGTATATACAATTTTTTCATAGTATTTCAATGGCACTATTATTTTAAATGATGATCTATTTCTCGAATTAATTTGATAAATACTGATATTAACTGCCTTCTTTATGTGCTCTATCCGTCATTTCATATTTCTCGAGTTAATGATGCCACATTATTTTTTTGACATGAAAATTTTTAAAACCTGCAATCCGTTTTCTGCTATTTATCTCCGAAACTGGAAGAGATATCAGAAAACGGATTCCAGACTTGAAAAATTTGGATTCGAAAATATAAAGTGGCATCATTAAATACGAAATGGCGGATAGAGAACATAAACTCCCGCACGACGAGTTGTATCACAATGAAAACTGTTGCGGGTGGGAAACATATACTGCAAAGGAAGAAAAATATTCTAAGTCGGGGCCGAAAAAAATTTTGCGTGACCCCAACTTAGAAATGCATATTTGAGGCCAGCCTAAAACTTTTTATATTTATAGTCATTAAAAGGAGCACTTAACGTATGTGGGACACCACCTCCGTATGGTCCATCCTTGTTGTCCAAATAAAGGCCAATTTTGGTTTTTATATGCCATGACCTGAAAGAAAAAAGGAGGATGATGGTTACACAATACTGGAACAATACTTACTCTACCGAAAGATCCCTGCAACCACAAGCCTTTTTTTTGTACCTGTAATTAAATAAAATAATATTACGAAATTT
The DNA here is from genome assembly GCA_963576795.1 of Metopia argyrocephala. NCBI lineage: Eukaryota > Metazoa > Arthropoda > Insecta > Diptera > Sarcophagidae > Metopia > Metopia argyrocephala. Next base: position 88,988,294 of record OY756209.1, on the reverse strand, counting down.
TTATAAATTATCTTTAAATATGTTACTTACCCTGTGAAAGTGTCCATTTAGTGGAAATTTGTTTTGATTTTAACCCTTTCGCTACATCTTTTTATTGAAGGATTTTAAAAATTAAATTTTTATAATTATCGAGTAGTTTTGATCATAGAGACCCAATTTAAAAAAGAAAAACTAAAATTTTTTTTTGGAAATGTGTTTTTTTTGTTGCCATACCCTGCAAAAAGTGCGACTACTCCATGCACGTGTGTAAAATGTACTCCATGATGGACCATGACTAGTAACATCCTTTACCCATTCTGCATGTAAAAAAGTGACCCATTTTACATTGCGATGTCCTAGGAGAGGACCAGGTCCAACCAAATATAACATAAGAGTAACCTCAAAACTACTCCCATGTAACTACTCCGTGAATTATACAATTGAGATTAGTTTCATAACTACTTCACGTATATATTCCATGGATCAACTATTGTAGTTATTTTGATAACTACTTTATATCATTAATTCATGGACTACTAACATAAGACTATTTCCTACAAACCTTTAAAACTATAAATCAAGTTTCAATTATACTTTTTTAACACTTTAAGCCCTAATATATTTTATTACTACACTTTTATGTATACACAGACTTTGAGAAAAACTGAACATGGACGTTGCCAGCGTTACCATTCAGTAATTTTTTAACTTAAATGTGTAGCCAGTGTTACCCAATTGTAAATTTTACTTCAAACATACAAAAAAGTACACAATTTAACTACATAGGACTATTCTGGTAACTACTCATCTGGGTTAAGTAGTCCAATTTTTTTTGCAGGGTATGGCAACAAATTTCTTCAACGTATAAAATTTTATGTTGTTTTTAAAAATGAAAGTTAAAAGGTTTAAATTTTTTTACGATTTTAATCATACTTTTTAAAAATAATAAAGACAAATAAAATTAAATTAATTCTGTTATAACAAAAAAAGTAAAATTCGATAAAAATTATTGCCATTTCAATTAAATATTTCATAATAAATTAACATAAAATTAAAGAAAATATTTATATGTATGTATTACCGCAAACAAATAAATATGTATTCAGTTATAAGTGTGATACTCTCTAAAACAATTTCGATTCTTATTGGGTATACATACGGTGACCATATTTTTTAAACCAAAATACAGAACAAGGAAATATTTGACCAATAACAACTATAAAATGCAAACAAGCAACCTACATAGGCATGTATTTATTGTATTTATTTGTATACAAAATTAAAAAAAAAAAACAAAATAAATTAAATTAATCCTGCTGTTAGGTTTGGACCATTTTGGTAAATTTTTGTTTTGTTTTTGCCTTGACTAAGAAATGGTGCAACATACCAACATAAAACGTTTGCTATTGGGGTATTTTTATATATTATTACTCCTGGAAAACTTTCAACCAAAAATAATAAAATGGAAGTTAGAAAAATAAAAAAATACGTATCTTGGGTTTAAGACCATTTTGGTCCGTTATTGTTTTTTTTTATTAAATCTTCTCACTATATGATGAGCAAATGATCTTCCGTTGCAATTTACTGGGCCCTTTCGGACCCAACATACACAATTGTTCATTGGTCTTGGTTGGTCTTTTCCGAAAAATAATAATTATTTTACATGTAAATAGCCAAAATACACAAACGTATCAGGTTCTTTTTTAAAAATTCATGATTGTAACAAAATTTTAAAAATTAAATTTTAAACGTCTGTAAAAAGAAAAATTTTAAATCTTTACTTTCGTGAAAATGAGAGTATATTTTTGTGATGGGTCTGAAAGGGTTAATTTTGCAACAGCTGCAGATTTCACGGTGTCTAGTTGTCGTAATTTTGGTAAACCGCTTATGGATACTGTACAATCAAAAGCTAATGTTCCTATTTCGGTAAAAAGTTCAGCTGCAAATTTATTTGTAGGGAGCTTAGATCTTTCTGTCATGTAGTCTTGAGTTAAAGATAAAGCTAACTGCCTCAAGAATTCTGCCCTCTTACTATTTTTGTCCATTGGCGCCGAGGAACCATCAATTTCAGAAAACAATATGTCAATCATATTGGAAAACACAATATTTGGCCATCGATTTGTTTTCCGTTTCACACTGTAGTATCCAATCATTTGATCGACGGTATCAACATCTCTTGAGAAGGAAATTCTCAAAGAAAAGAAAGAAAAGAATATTATGGACCTAAATGGTCCTATACCTAAGATTCATAAATTTTTCTTGACCTAACAGAAGGGTTAACCAAAAATTCCAAAATAACTAAAGTTTCGTAAGATCATTAAATAAGTACATAGCTTGCATACATACTATGTATGTACATAATTTTTAAAATATTTTTTTAAACTCTATGCCATAGGTGGGGAACCTGCGGCCTCCGCGTGGTTCTAGTGCGGCCCTTTGCTATCTACAAAATAGTAGAATTTGTTTCAAACAACTATTGTACATTAACGCCATGACAGTTGTGCGAAAAAATTATTTAGAAGGAATATTGGAAATTACAAAATTGTAGAGTTTTCAGGTAAGTGAAAAATTATTTATTCGGAGATTTCAGAATTTTAGAAATCAATTATGATTTTTTCAGAGTATTGCCGAAATGTTGGTTTTATATCCAAATACACAATTTTTCACTTTACTGAAAATTCCACAAAGTTTATGTAATTTACATATCTAAAAAAACGAATAAACTATTTATTTGAAAATAAATTAAATTATAAAACACTATTTACAAAATTTGTCATACATAGTCAGCTGATTGTGTTTGCAAAAAAAATTTTAATTAGCGCTAGCAGCGCCAACTACCTTGTCTATGAAGTAAACATATCTCGGTTTGAGATCTCCCATTTGAGTGTCACACCTTGCTTTAGCTTCTCTGACTCGCATCTCTCAACGCTTCCCTGTTGAGTAGTTTATCATTTTTCAAAACATTGCTTGTGAAAATAAAATATTCGATGAATATGTAGATGTTTTGGATTGTTTAATAGAAGAGTATACTAACAGATTTTCTGATTTTTATGAGCACACTCCTGCTATGAAACTGGCATTTGAACCACATTTAATAGATCGATCCGAGGCTCCTTCAGAACCACAAATAAAGTTAATTGAATTAGGGGAAGATAGTATCATTAAATCCCTTTTTAACGCTAAAAAGGATCCATATAAATCCGGAAAAATGCTGTTGAATGTCCATGTCTTCGAGAACATGCTCGCCGTTTACTTTCCTGCTTCGGAAGTACCTACTGTTGCGAGACAATCAGGGCAATTCCTATTCTCGCTTTCACCTCATTTATTTTAATTATATAATATTATTTTTTAATTATATAATACGTTAGGGATGAACAACTTGAAAACATACGTTTTTTCATTTTCTATACATATATTCTAAAAAACGTTTTCACCATCACAACCAGTCGTTTTTTTTCGTCAAAAATTTAGCTGCGCTTTACATAAACAATCGGAAAAAATATATCATGCATAATTAAAGAGAAGGCTTTTTTTACCGAATTTTGCTAGAAGTAAATCTATTAAGAAGAAAATATGAAAAATTAATATATAAAAATTTGTTTTCTAAAAAAAGTATTTGGTTAAATTATTGGAAAATTGTTTTTGCAAAATTTAGGGCTAAAAGACAAACAACGTCAGGTCAATTTAAATTGATGGTTGATTTTATGATGAAACATAAGGGCATTGGAAGATGAGTCAGCCCATTACGACCAGAAGATCAAAATGCTTTACGGAAAGAAATTACACAAAATGTTAATATAAATGTCCCTCCTGCTAGAGATGTAGCAGGATGGACAAAGGTAAGTGGATCTAATCAAAGGCTCAAATTTAAATTCTACTTCCAATTATCGACTACATGTGATTATGAGTTGTGAAATTTCTGTAAAATCCCATTTGGAAATGACTTTTCATTATCTCCAAACTGGGTGATAGCAATATCCGCACACACCCTTAATTTAAAATATTTAATTCCTAAGGTCTGGCGAGACCAATACAAAAAGCAAACTGGTAATAAATAAACAGGAAATGGAGGCCACAGATGAAGTTCTAAACAAAACCATTGCGTTAAATGATTTGGAAGAGGCAGTGTTTACTATTAAATTATAAAACATCCGTGAAAGGTGTTTCAAATGTAAATTCACTTGGAAAAACCGGAAGCATTAGAAGAAGGAGTTAGTTTAAATAACAATAACAGTCCTGCTTAAGAGCCAGTACCTAAAAAAAAAGAAAAAAATTGAACAACCAAATTTTTTGCAGCAACAATTAGAAGAGTTTTATGAAAATTACCAGCCTTTTTTTAGAACACGAATGGTTTTGAAAATCTTCTTTTATATGAGAAACACTAAAAAATTTTAGTGTTTTTGTTGTTGTTTCACATATAAAAAGACGAATGTCAAAAACCATTCGTGTTCTAAAAACAGGCTGTACGTTACTTTAAAGAAAGAATTCGGATATCTTAAAAAAATAACTGAATGGGAAGTATTCTTTGAATTATTTCTTATTTTTGTATTTTCTAGTAAAAAACACTTCTTACTATTGTAGTTATAGGACTTCAGCTAATGAAATTTGAAAAAGCCATTCGGGAATATTTTGAGGGCAGAACGAAGATTTTCTAAATATTTTTGTATTAGATTTTATGATTTTTACATGTATTTTTATTTAATCAAATAATAAAAATAAAATTTTAAGCAGTGGTGATAAAAATATGACAGTTGTTATCGATAATTCATCACACGTATTTAAGAATGTATAGAATTTTGGTTGTCGAAAATATAAAGAAAGTATTCCCGAATTGCCCTGAATATTTTTTCTCATGTCAAAAATAAAAACAAGTTAAAGCTGTGTGTTATGAAGCTTGATCCAAATATACAATTACTGTCAAACAAAATCAAAGCCAAATAAGTCACGAACTTAGTAAATAACGAAATATTTTTTATTGTATTTTTTTATAATATTCTTATATTATTCTAAATATATGGGCAATTTCAAAAATTTTCGACATTTTGATATTTTTTTTCCAAATTTTTTTTTGGATGACACGAATGACGCTTTGGTCACGTGAAGGGTGATATTTTAGCATACCAAAACAGTTCGCGTTAATCATGTATTGCAAACGGCGCGAAAGTTATGGAGGTTTTAAGTTAAAATCTCTTAAAAAAAATTTAAGGTTAAATATACTGGTTTATTTTAATAAATGTTGTATGGATGCATGAAACTCATTTCAAATGCATCAGTGCAGTCCAAATTCATCAATGCACTGATAAAATACATAAAAAATATCAATTATAATTAAAATTCCTTAACATTAAAAAACGCGAATTTTTGCAAAACTATGAATGTTTCACCGATTATTATAATAGGTGTTTATATAACGCATAACTAATTTACAGAAAAACAATGTTTTAACTTGCAAATTTAAAAAATAAAAAAAATTATATAAGAATTATTTTTGAGGTTAGGATTTTTTTTTTTTTTTTTTTTTTTGATCTGTAAAATTTAAAATCATGAACATTTTTTAATGCCTATTCGATTTTATTATCAAGCTTAAAAAAACCTTTCATTTGATGTCAATCGCGGCGGAATCTATACATAACTGCAGATGTCACAAAGCAAAATGTGTTTGAAGAAAAATGCCGCTGTACCCGCTAAATATGGACCGAATTTAACCGTATTTATATATGATCTTTAGTTCACCGCCGCACTTCATTTCCAATACTTTACATTGATTTTAAACCACTAATTAACTAAAAAAACGCGAAACAAAATCATGAAATTTCGCAAAAGTTTTATTTTCTTTATAAAATTTTTGCGTTTCAAAATATTTTAATGCCTTCTTGACGTTGAGGTGCCATTTATTAAGAAGTTTAGATCACGCAGTACATAAAGCAGTTTTAAATATGATTGCAAATGTCAGGCGCGAAAAACTGTCATTTTTGACAAATTTACGCCAATTCTATAAAAGTTTGAGGTCATCGTTCTTAGCAACTAGCAGCCTGACATCGACGTGATATGGCGCAAATTTTAGCAAATTACACCATCTAATAAATACTGTTGACGAAATGCAATTTTCTTGAACAGCGCAAAAACGCTATAGGAAAAACTGGGAAAATTAAAAAATCGGAAAATTTTTGTTTCAAAAATGAACCGCTGTACAACTTTTTCCCAAATAGTAGTATGGGCATAACTTTTATAGTGTGAATATCTACAAAGTTTAGTGACTTTATTTTATATCAGTGAGCATCGGAAGCTTAAAACTAAAAGTAGAAAAGTGATGAAATATGAAAAAACTCTTGTAAATTTCAAACCATTTTTTGAGTTTTTCGATGTTTGAGTGCCCATAACTTTTAAAAATAAAGAACTGATGGTCTGAAATTTTGAATTTCCCAGTTTTCTAGTGTGGCCTACCATTCCCTTTTGACCGTTTTGGTCAAATCGAAAAACTGGAGAAATAATAAGCATCAGAACTCAGTTTCAACAAATGTTGAAAATTTTTGAAATTGCCCATATATTCTATTTAAAATTTTGTAGTATTATTATTTATTTTTTCTAAATAAATTGTTAAATCTATAGAAAAACTATAATAATTTCACAAGAAGTCACTTTCTTAGGTCAATCAGCTTATGCGGCCTCTCGTATTGTTGACTAATTTAAATGTGGCCTCTAATGGTAAAAAGGTTCCCCACCTCTGCTCTATGCAATTCATATTCTAGTTTGATTTAGTGACCAAAATGGCTTCGATGGTTTCTGTTGGAGCATTTAAATCAGGTAAACACAAACTGAACTTGACAACCGCCAAAATATTTTTAAAATTTATGTTTCTTTCTCTAAAATATGAAATGTACTGCTTATGAGAAGAAGAATGTCTCTGCTTAAGAGACTTCTCTTAACCCAAATGTGTTAATCAAAACTACAAATACTACTCTGAGGCATAAAAATACAGAACAAATACAGAACATTAAATAAAATACAGAACATTTTTATGTTTTTCCCTAATGAATAATTTATACAGAACACGGGTTTCAAATACAGAACTGTTCTGTATAATACAGAACGGATGGTCACCGTAGGTATACATAAATGTATGTTGCATTTCGAACATTTGTATCTGGAGAATCCACTACAGCCTTTATATTTACATCTACCTTTGTCTTCAGTATACTCTGGCCAATGTTGATTTCCATCATATCGGACAGATTTCGATGGTCCTATTTCATATGTCTTTTTGGACGTTGATGGGCTGTCTAAGTCTTCTGCATCAGTTTTAGGTCGTCCTGTTCTACGGGAACAAGTGGGTGTGTTCGAAAGTGCTATGAGCCCATCAGCAACATCGTTTCGAAAACTCAGAAGGTCCATGTAATTTTTAGTATTTCCGTTATTACCTTCATAGTCTTCTCTATACTCAAGCCAGGAATTGCATATCGCTAAATCTATGAAGTGGTCAAATATTTTAAAGGTCCATTTTTTGGATCGTAGAGAGATTCTATATAACGAAAGCAGAAAATCTAACTTATCCACTCCACCCATACTTTTATTGTACATTGAGATTAAATATGGCTGAGGTATCTAAAATTTTTCCTTTTTCTCAGAAGAGAATCTTGGCACATAATTTAATGGGTCATCGCCGTATACTGAAGATACAACTTGAACTATACCCCCATCAAACCATTTAATAACGAAAAGTTTGTTCTCTCTTTCCACACGGAAGTCAAAGCTGCCTCTTCCTTCTTTTTTTAACTCTTTTTCATACTTCAATGGTATTTTATTTATTCTATTAGATCTTATAGTTCCAGTAGACCAAATCCCCTTTTCTCTTAAAAGTAGAATTAAGTTCAAAGTTGAGAAATAGTTGTCAAGAAACAATTTATAGTTTTAGTTCACTGGTATAGTTTCTGCCAAACGAATTACAATGTCAGAGCAAAATCCCAATTTTGGACCAAGTAAAATCTTATTTTTACCCTGGTAAATTTCTAAATCATACAAAATACCGTGTGAACCACATAAGCAGAATACTTTTATGTCCCATTTAATCGGCTTATTGGGCATATATTGTCTAAATCCTGTCTTACCTCGGAAAGGAATCATCATTTCATCGACACAGAGGTTTTCATTCTTTCGCAGAGCATAGGACTTTTTTATAAACATATTTATTATAGGTCGAATTTTGCATAATTTATCATTAGCTGTTTCAGTAATTGTGAACTTTAAATTATTACGAATTGAATGAAACCGATTTCTTGTCATGCTTTCTACAAAAACTGGAATACTTGTTGGTTTCTTCCAATACATTTCTAATCTAGGGTATCCAATAGATCCAGTTAGAATCTCTAGTGCAACAAATTTCAAAAACTCTTCGCGTGTGAGATTGAAGGAGGTTCCGTTTTTTATCATAGCTGACTGATTTGTCGCTTGAATAACTTCATCAATGAAATCTACTGAATAGTATTCTAAGAAATATTTAACTGGAAGTTTTTCACAAAATGAACGATGTTCGCTAATAAACCCTACTTCCGGTGTTATCCAGGGAATATCCATCTGAATTCTTCCAATTTTTTTACAACATATTCCGAAGTTTGTCCCTCAACTACTTCGTTTTCTTCAATTTCAATATTGCTAATACTAACTTCATAGCTATCTTCTGCTAAAACTTCGTGCCTAATAAAGGAATCATTTTGATCGAATGTTTCTATTAAATCTTGCAAAACATCTATTTCTTCCGATTCATCTATATCCGATAAATCAGAGTCTTCAAAATTTACAAGAATTTTCTCAATTTCACTCTCTTTCATACGTCTTGTCATGGCGGCGTGTGTGAATGAAAGCTGCATACAAAATAAAGTAACGTTTGTTATTGAATTGTATACGTAACTATGATTTGTTGCCATATGGCAACAAGGAGATTTAAAAAAATTATAACATAATTATATAAAGTAAAATAACACTGTTTTAAATGTTTTTAAATAAATTAATATGTTTTCCATGATTTTTATGAGAAAAAAATGTATAACTGCTAAATATAACTTAAAAAATAAGAGTTTTATAGATAGTATCTTTCTCGAAAAAATGCCGGGGAAAATAGAGGTTTTTTTAAGTTCATTATTTCGTATTCGTTTTTCCAAAATATACATATATTTTTATTTTTCTGATTACAAAGATATTAAAAAACTAAAACTATTTATAAAAATGTGGATTTTTAAATTAAAAAAGGAACAATAGTTCAAAAATGTTGATGTTGCCATATGGCAACAAAAGAGCGAAAGGGTTAAGATTCATATGCATTATTGTTATATTTTGGAAGTGTTTTTAATAGTAGAAAAATGTGTCATTGATAAAAACAATGTAGTAAAATAGCGTTTCCAAGCGTAGTAAATTTGTGCGTATTTTTTTATATTTTTGTAAAATTTTTATTTTTGGTACGCGTTAAAATAACTGCCTGTTAAATTTCATGTACGCCTGGTAATACTAGGAGGCGGAAATTGAAAATAGAGGTACTGGAGCACAATGATAAGGGGTTTTGGACTGGTAGGGGAGTAGAATATATAAATTAGGTTAAAAATTATATGATTTTGCGCCAGGAATTAATATTTAAAGAAAGATAGAAGGATTTGGAACTAGGATTTATATAATATTTTGGACAAATGGAAAGGAAAGTTCTAGTACATGAAAACAGTTCTAGCGCTATTTGAAGCATAATTTTGCCTGACGATAAAATTTTTGTCAGTATAAAGAGAATAGAAAGTAGAGCATCAAGATAGAATTTTGTATAGCGGAAATAGGAAGAAATAACAGAGAGTAATAAGGAATCCGGAATATAAATCTCTGAAGGGGACATACCAAAATCTTGAGGACACTTTGAAAAAAATTTAAACTTTTTAAACGTATATACGCAGAAAATCATATTACCTACATAAGTAGATTTTAGGACCTAAGGGTATCTCGAATTTGACAAATTGTCATGTATTTTTATTTCAATGTAGCTGGTTCCACAGTCCATAGTCTCTGGAGTATAGCCAAAATAAGTAAAATATAAAATAAAAGAAAAAAAAAAGAAAAAGTGTTCCCTATTATTATATAATACAAACGTGCATATATAGCAGTGAAGATTACATCGAATATTTCCTTTATTAAATTTTGCCTTGGCCTTACCTATATATATATATATATATATATATATATATATATATATACAGAATAGAAATAAACATCCTCTATCAGTCTATCTATATTAGAGCTAAAAGGCCATTTCCAGGTTTAAAAAGAAAAGGAAAAGAAAAATCCCCAGAAAAATAAGACTTTAAAATTGTACATAATTTTCTTTATACCGCATATTTAATGTTCATGATTAAATTTTTGTTTTATGATACCATCAATTTTACATTTAAATTTTACACACACAATATTGATGTTGTTTTTGTTATAGATATTACTTATTACAGAGATTCATTTAAATAGTTAGGTATTTTAAGTAATTTTTTTTTTTTTGTTCTTTGATATTATTATATGTATGTGTTAATTTTTTATATAATTATTTATACACATATTTATATACTTAATAACACTGGTTTACAGCCAAAAAATACCAAGAACGCCACATGCCTAGATAAGTTAATTGGGACCTCCTGAGCACGAAAAACGCAATTATTATTTTTTCCTAAGTACCGTTTTTTAGATAACGGTACTTTTGTGTTTTTCAGTGTATGGCCCCACTCAAACCCTTGTTGTGTCCAACCGAAAAGTTCAATCGAGATAAGTGGCACATCGATGGAAAGGTAATTGAATGCCTTTTCCGTTGATATGCCGAAAAATTTTATCTGATAAGAAATCGTTCAGATATGACACCTCAAAGTTTAAAATTTGCCTATTTTTTACGTTTTTTTTCAAAATTTTTCATTTTCATTTAAATTTTTTCCTACGTTATATTGAAGATCTGGAATGTTTTATTTTCTTACCAAATAGTTTATTTAATTTCCAATATTTTAAGCGTATTTTGAAAAAAATCGGATGAAAAATAAAGTTTTTATTAAGGATTGTGCGGAACGACAATATTTTAATTTTCATTGCTCTCCCAGTATATTCGGCGTAAATTCAAAAAATTTAAATTAAAATGATTTGCGACTTGAACTTTTGCGTTTTTTTTCGGATGGATCTTTGCGAATGAGGAACCAACAATAATCCGCCATCATTTGTTTATCCCACCAACCTTTGTAACGTCTCTCGATTTCTTCCATTTCCTTGTGAAATCTTTCACCCTGTTCATCACTTTCGGAGCCCAATTTCGTGGGGAAAATATTCAAAGGACTGAATAAAGAATTTGAATTAGTACCAGACTTCGAAGGCACTGCTGCTGAAATATTTATTACAGGGTTAAATGCAGTAGACGTATTAGAATTAATCCTTAAATTAATGTTTGTCGAAAAAGCTGCATTATCAGTCGAGGGCATTGGTGAAATAGTATTATCGGAAGTATTTACAAGAGTATTCAAGGGCGAAGCTGCCATAGAATAATTTGTTGTACATGTAGGTGTGGTTGCTTATTAGTATTTTTCTTAACATTAGGTGAGGCGACATTATATCTCCTCTCATAACTATCCAAGTTACTATAATTAGTGAAAAGCTCACTAAATTCTTTTTCTGAAGAGATACAAATTCGTTATTTAAATGCTCGAACTCACTCTTATAACTTTTAAAAAATATATAGAACTCCACGTTAATAGTTTTGCATCGATGACAAGTCCACTGTAATGATTTTAAGGGATCAAAAAGTGCATCCGCACCTCGAGCTTTAAACCCACTACATTTTAAGTGACTGCAACCGAGACACAACCAACAGGACACCATGCGCTTATTGTTAGAGACATTATAATTTGGGCACTCCATATTACAAGCCAATTAAAATTTTTAAAATTAAAAATGTATAAACGTTATAAGAATGAATGAAATTGCCGAGAGAAATTAAGCAGTGATATCAAAACTGAATTGGTGTTGTTAAAATTAATTATTTGTTATAAAATCGTAAAATTTATTTTCCGATTACATAATTTTAAATTTGAAAATAACGTTCAGTAAAGCTTAAGTTGTTTTCCGTATGGCAATATTAATTTTTTTTTAACATGGCACTACTTCACTAGAACGAAATATTTTAGGAAATGATCAGTTGTTTTGTAAATTTGTTATTGTATTTTAGTAAACTTTTTTGGCGCGAAAAAAATATGTTATAATTATTGTTATTGTAATTGTTTATATTTTATTTTGCTGTATTTAGTTGTTGTTTTGTTTTATTTATTTTCGATTTTTATTTTTGATTTCAGATAATATAAGCACGAACAAAAATGTATATGGAAATTGTTGTTGTATTTGTTTACATTTTTTGGTGTGTTTAGTTGTTGTTTGGTTTTAATTTGTTTACTGTATAAAAATTTTTATTTTATTGAAAATTATATTTGTTGAAGTATCATCCGAATAAAAAAATATTTTCAGGGTTATAGCTGTTAAAAACAACACAAACTAGAGTTTTTTACGATTTGTTTTAGACAAAATTTTACAATAATTTACGAGAGTTTACAAAACACGTCTTTCTTCCACTTTCGTTTAATACTATATTTTAAAATGTATTTAAAAAACAAATTTATTATATTATAATACCTTAAGTGACGCAACCGCGCCACAAGCTCAACTGAAGGAATTCTTTTTTTAATAGATATATACATATATATTATAGATATATATGTGGGATTGAGATCCAACGGACGTTCAACTAGGAGTGGTCGGACATACTGACAGGTACGACACTGCCTATTTGCAACTGTGATGTACATACTGACGAATACAACACTGACAATTTAATAACATACATAATTTTGCATCGCTGATGACTCGCTAACAGGTAGCGAGTACATGACTTTGATAATTCATAGTGAGTTGCATTGTAAAATTCAACCAATTCAGACCGACAAGTCTTTTAAACATTAATTTAAAACATATTTATATTACATTAATATTAAATTTAATAAGAATAAATATGTATATGTAAATAAAAACATACATATATCAATAAATAAATTTGAATTTTAATAAATAAAAACTATAGTGGTTTCAATAAAAACCCACATTTGGGGGCTCAACCGGGATTGCATCAGCTAAAGCAATTCAGTGTAATTGAAAAGAGTTGAGTGTGGAACAAAGTATAGTGAAGACAGCGGCAAATAATATAAGTATTTTTTGTAAGTCTGTAATGGTACGGTGAACTAATATCGAAAATAAAAAGAAACAAAAACAAGAAAAAAAGAGAGACAATTAGGAGATTCACACGAAACGAAATATAAATGTGACAATATCAAGCTCAAAGCTTCAACTTGAGTGCAAAATTGATATAAGTGTGAGTGTGTTTGATTATACAGAACTGAGAGATTAAAAAGAAAAAGAGAACTAGAAATATAGCCTAAATGCAGTGAGTGCTAAATGAGAAAAAATAGTAGTAATGAAAAAACATTTAAATAAAGGCCTGGTTAGCCAAACGTTGCTGTATCGTAATGTAACGTCCCCTAACGTAGCAACGTAAGTGCACTTATACATATATACATACATAACTGGCCTTTACAACCCTGTGTCAGGATTACGGCCTAGCTACTCGCAGCACTCATGTTGTGTGTGTCAATTTTTATCCATGAGTACCGGGACCTACAGTTTAATGTCGACTCCGAACGACAGACTTGAGAAGCTTGTTAATGGCAATTAGTTACTCTCAGAGCTTTTGCCAGAAGACTGCTGAGAGGTAGTCGCTGAAAGAAATATTTTTTTCATATTTCTTTTTTTGAAGATGTCGGAGCCTGGAGTCGAACCCAGGGCCCATGTCTTAGTAAGCCAATTGTCATTTAAGAGATACAAATTAATATAAGAGTGTAAAAGAAAGGGAAAAAAGACTTACTATTTTTTTAAAATTAATTTTGTGAATTTCAGATTTTTGGAAGTACAATTTTTATTTGCGGTGCCAATTTAGCGCGTTTCGCGCTAGATTTATCGCGATTTAACCATGCAAAACGCGTTTTTTTTCGTCTTAGCGCGTTTAATAAAAAACGCGCTAAATTGGCGCTTTTTCAATAAACTTAATAAACCACATCAATCCAACATTTTTTATAAAAACAATTTAGTATAATTTATTTAAATATCAACAAATCAAAACGCAAGTATATTTTCGCTGGAAATTCTTTCATTTCGCTTTATGTTGTATACTTGTAGTGCTTTTAACAATACTTTAGTGAAATTATTTTTGACTACATAAGTCTATATTCATATATGTACATATATAGCGAGAAGCTAGGCCGTAATCCTGACACAGGGTTGTAAAGGCCAGTTATGTATGTATGTATGGTAAACACCAATGTTAATTATCATTTTGGATTGAGATCCACAATTTAAGAGTTCTCTTAATGTCAATCCTTTTATCAAGCTGTCTTCATTATCATAAATATATTATAATTCTTTTTTATATAATTTTTTAAAAACCAGAAAGAGCTTTTAGTGTAATGAATTATTTTAAATTAAAAGTAAGAAACAAAATGTATCTTAACACACATTAAATATGGCCTAAGATTAACAAATTCTTGTTGTGAAATTTATGATATTCCATTAGATGTATATTCGAACATTAATTCAAATAACTATTATGTCCGGAAGATGAGCTAGACGGTTTGAATGAAATTGGCGATGATCAAATTTAACTTTACTTTTCTAAATTAATTTTATAATATCAAACAGTTTCTGATTAATGATTTTAGTCAGTAAAATATTAAAAGTTTAATATTAAAGACAATAAGACTGAGCATTTGTATTTAAGTTATTATTTAAAGTAACCAAGTAAAATTTTAGGTGAAGTACAAAACAGTACCAAATAAGTTTTTGTTGTTTGTTAGTTTGTAAGAATCTACTCTACTTTTTGTACCTGAAATAAATTCAAAAACAAATATGTATATCGATATTACTTATTTTGTTTGAATAAATTCTGTATTTGTTCTAATATATGGATCGACTTTTATTAAAATTTTATTTAGCGCGTTGGGAAACGGCGCGTTTTGCCTTTAAATATTTGTCAACGCTGTTATTTGGCGCGTTTTAGCGCGTTTTGGGAAGGAGACCAGCGCGTTCTGGTTACAAAACGTTGGCACCACTGATTTTTATGAGGATTAAAAAAAACGTTTTTCCCCTTCTTTTGATAATTTTGTTTCTGTTTTGTAAATCTTCATTTTTTTTTTCTTTTGGAAAATATTTTAAAATTTAATATTAAGCAATTTTTCTTAAATTTTTGTTTTGTTTTAATAGAATTTTATAAGATTTTATTTGATAATTCGAGGAAATTAAATCTTTAATTTTATTTTTTTTTCATCCCATTCCTTTAATATTTGTAATCATTTTATGATACTTTTCCATTTGATTTATTGATTCTGTTTGATAATTGAATTTTATTTTTAAATTTTAACTTTACATAAGTATATGTACATATATACTATCTTTTAATTACTTTTGATTTTTATTTTTATAACTTTACATATATGTATATATTTTATAACTTTATAGTATATATTCACACTAATTTTATATTTTTATCGGACTATATCAGTTTTAACGGACAACATGGAATTAGACGAAATTTTAGCTTTGACAGTTGAAGGCCTTAGGGGTAAATTATCACAGTTAGGCTTGTCCTCAGTGGGACGTAAAGATGAGTTGCGTGGACGTCTTATGGAACATTTCGGCTTGAATGCACATGATTCCGGCTCGGATTCTGAATATGTTGATCCAATGCGACATGCGGATATTGCCTGCAGAAGTGTTTTCACTTTACGGGATATTGAGGATTCTCTTACAAATTTTTGTGGTACGGACAATATTGAAATAAATGATTGGATTACCGATTTTGAAAATAATGCAGAAGCAGTTGGCTGGAATAGTCTGCAGAAATTTATTTATGCCAAACAATTGTTAAAAGGTGCAGCACGTATGTTTATTCGAAGTGAAAGCTGTATAAAAAATTGGAACTCTTTGAAAGAATTTGGAACTAAAATATCATCAATTGAGTTTCATCGAATGCTGAAGAATAGACGGAAGAAGAATAACGAGAGTTATCTTGAATATCTTTATACACTTATGGAGATAGGTAAGCCTATTCAACTAGATGACTACAGTTTAGTGCAGTATTTTACAGACGGAATTCCTGTTTCTAAGTTCGGTAAAAGTATCCTGTATCAGGCTAAAAATATTCAAGACTTAAAGGAGAAAATAAGGACGTACGATAAGATTCGAGAATCAAGACACCAGGCTTCAACCTCTAAGGTATCTTTGGATTCAAGACAACCAGATCAGACAAAAATGAATTATAGGCCAGACAGAAAATGTTTTAACTGCGGAGGTACTGACCATATTGCAAGGCAGTGTAAATCGAGAAATTTTAAATGTTTTACGTGTGGCAAAAAGGAACATAGATCTTTTGAGTGTAGCGCAAAACCTCAGGGCCAAATCAAAAAGGAAACTGATAGTAATAAATCATGTATGGTAAGGAACGTTGGAAAGACAGAACGACATGTAGATTTGCCTTCGAATTGTATTTTAGTGACTAATCAAATATTTAAGTATATTACTTTAGATGGTGTTAAAATTTCAGCTATTGTTGATTCTGGGAGTGATATCTCAATTATAAGGCTCGACGTTTTCAAAAAACTAGAAAGTTGTCAAACTTACAATTTTAATGAACGGTTTATAATAGCTGATGTTGGCGAGTTCTTGACATTAGGAAGTTTTATTAGGAAGGTGAAAATAGATGATTATGAATTTAATATAAAATTTTATGTAGTGGAAAAGTTTCCGTATGAAGCTGCTATTGGTAATGATATCCTGCATCAAACGGATATAATATTATATTCTAATGGCGCGACTTTTAAGACTAAGAAGAGTTATCAGCAGGAGGAACAGAAGGCTTTAGATGCTTTTAACGTATTTTGTTCCACAGTTGTTATTGAAGAGGAGGATGCATATAATTTGTCACACTTGCCAAGGGGCACAGCAGAGGAAATTAAGGAGATAATAAAAAGCTATAATCCCAGAAATCAAAATATATCACCGATTAGTAGGAAAATTATTTTCTCAGACGATATTCCGGTATTTCACAGACCACGTCGATTATCTCTCGAAGACCAATGTATATTAGAACAACAAATAAAAGAATGGTTACGCGACGGAATTATACGATCGAGCACTTCTGAATATTCATTGCCTATTGTTCTCGTTTCTAAAAAAGATGGCACTAAAAGATTGTGCTGTGATTTTCGGAAATTAAACGCAAAAATAATGAGGGATAATTTCCCGATGGTTTTGATCGACGATGTTTTGCACAAACTACAATCTGCAAAGATTTATTCTACTCTGGACTTAAGAAACGGTTTTTTCCACGTACCTATCGATGAACACTCCAAAAAATACACATCTTTTGTAACACACAATGGGCAGTTTGAGTTCAATTACGTACCTTTCGGGATATCTAACTCTCCGGCAGTGTTTTCAAGATTCATATTTTCGATTTATAGAGAATTAATACAGGAAGGCACTATAGTAGTATATATTGATGACATCATAATTCCAGCACAAGATATGAAAGAGGGTATTGCAAAATTGAAAAGAGTGATGAGAATAGCAAAAAAGCACGGTTTAAAAATCAAATGGGAGAAATGTCAATTTTTAATGAGCAAGGTAAATTTTCTCAGATACATAGTGGAAAACTCAACTATAAAACATTCAAGGGAAAAGACAATGGCGGTGGCGAACTTTCCTGCTCCAAAGGACAAGAAGACGCTTCAACGTTTCTTGGGCCTGACTTCTTATTTCAGAAGACTTGTGTGTGACTATGCTTCGATCGCTAAACCTTTATCGGATTTACTTAGAAAAAATGAAGAGTTCAGAATGGGAGAAGGGCAGATGATGGCTTTTGACCAACTGAAGAAATGTTTAATAAATGCACCAGTTTTGAATTTATATAACCCCAATGCTATTACTGAAGTACATACGGATGCAAGTATGTATGGCTACGGAGGTGTTCTTCTTCAGAAATGCGCAGATGATCAGCTATTACATCCGGTAGAGTACATGAGTCGTAAGACCACTGAATCACAACAAAAATACCATTCTTATGAATTAGAAGTGTTGGCAATCATCGAAGCTCTGAAAAAGTGGAGGGTGTATCTTATGGGTCAAAAAATAAAAATAGTAACGGATTGCAACGCATTTGCTATGACCATCAGAAAAAAAATGTTCCGTTAAGAGTGTCTAGGTGGGCCATGTTCCTACAGGATTTTGATTTTGTTATCGAACACAGATCAGGCAATAAAATGCGACACGTAGATGCCTTAAGCAGAACGTCATGTTTGCTGTCAGATGACTCAATAAATCATCGACTTAAACAGGCACAGTTACACGATAATTGGATTAAAGCCATAAGAAAGATTCTTGAGAAGAATACGACTTTGTATATAAAGATCCAAATCAGGAGCTTGTTGTTATTCGGGAAAGTATGGAAGAGGAGATAATTCAAATTACACATCGAAAAGGCCATTTTGGAGTAAAGAAAACCCGTAAATTGCTAGAAAAGGAATTTTATATACCCAACATTTTACAAAAAGTTACCAAAGTTGTGCGTAATTGTATAGAGTGCATGATAACAGAGGCAAAAGGTCGGAGGTATTGGATATTACGTTGTGTGATACATTCACGTCTAATCTTGTGAGGGACTGGCATGTGTCAGACGAAGTATCCTTATCCGATCATATGCACATTAGATTTGATTTGGTTAGCGTTTCTAGAACCGATGATAGGCCAATAGTCTCTAGGAAGGTAAATTGGACCTGCTTCAGAGAAAATGTGGCTAAAGAAGTTGACTGGCTGCCAGATTCTATAGGGTCGGGTAATGAACTGGATCTGGCGACAAATCAGCTACAGTCGACATTAAAATCCTCTTTGAACATTAGTCAGTGTGACCATACTGTTGTTCGTAAGGTGCCGTGGTGGAATGACACTTTTTTTAAGCTGAGGAAAACCGTAAAGAGGAACTTTAATAGAGTCAAGCGATTTATAGGGTTAGTCTCACTGAGTACAATAAGGAGATTAGAAGATCTAAAATGGAGAGGTGGAGAGGATTTTGTCAGTCCGTGCAGGGCTTGCCGGCATTGGCCCGCCTCCAAAAGTCTCTTACCATAGATCATTTTAAGGCCCTTAGTACAGGTACCGGAGGGTACACTCAGTCTAGAAGGCAAACTTTGGATCTCTTGATGGGAACGCATTTTCTTGGTTTCCGAAAGGTGGCACCTGTACGCGAGTACTGGGATATTCCCGCTTCTGTACGTGTTACCAAAAAGGTCGAAAGTCTCGAGCGTAGAATATTCACTCCGGACAGGGTTTTGTGGGCAGAGATGGAATTTTTCCGGCTCTCCTACAAAGAAGTTCTGACATAAGAGTGTCTAAACTTCTTGTAATTTTTAAGGCCAGCTTCGGTTTTGGTTATATACCACGAGCTTGGCGGGAGGTTGCGGTTATATTTATACTGAAGGCAGGTAGGCCTAGTGATCTTCCAAAGTCGTATAGACCCATAAGTCTCTCATCCTTTCTTCTGAAGATAATGGACTGGCTGGTGGATGTTTATATAAGGGAGACGTGTCTTGTGGAACGTCCCCTGCACCCGAGTCAATTCGCGAATGTAAAAGGCGGATCGAGAGAGAAAGCATTCTCTGACAAGGAAGTTGCTCTTTGTTATTTCTTGGATATAGAAGGTGCTTTTGACAGCACAGGCTTCGACTCCATTACTAGTTCTTTGGAACGGAAAGGGGTGGAAAGGTAGCTTGGATCGGCTCTATGCTTAGAGGCAGGATTATCAGCTCATCCTTTGATGGAGAGGAATTGACCGTAATGACGTCGAAAGGATGCTCTCAGAGTGGAGTCCTATCTCCATTGTTGTGGACGCTTGAAGTTGATGACTTGCTTACCATGTTGGCTCAAAAAGCATTCAGAGTAATTAGTTACGCTGATGAACTTGTAGTCGCCTCGGTCTAGTGGTTAGTGTGTTGGATTACTAAGACATGAGCCCTGGATTTGACACCCAGCTCCGACATCTTCGAAAAAAAGAAATATGAAAATAATATTTCTTCCGACGACTAGCTCTCAGCAGTCTTCTGGCAAAAGCTCTGAGAGAAATTAATTGCCATGAACAAGCTTCTCAAGTCTGTCGTTCGGAGTCGACATTAAACTGTAGGTCCCGGTACTCATGGATAAAAATTGACACACACAACATGAGTGCTGCGAGAAGCTATGCCGTAAAACTGACACAGGGTTGTAATGGCCAGTTATGTATGTATGTAATTTAATATTATTCCCTATATTAGAACGCATATGTATGCAAAATTTTGAACGTTTCATATTACATATAACCAAGCTATTTCCAAATACCCTATAAGCAAGTGTACAATTTCCTGAAACCAAATAACCTATCAGCACTCGTACTAAAGAAATCAGAGTAACTATTTATTTTTTTTTTCCAGAAGACTGTCATTACTTTTATGATAACATACGTTTTGAGTAATTTTTGTGGTAGTTTTATTTAAAGGAATGTTTTTTTTAATATATAGTAATTTAGCTTTTTATTTAGTTATTAATATTACAATAAAAATATAGATTTTATGTAAAAACACATATAACTTTATTTCAAAATTTTAGGAAAAATAAAAAATGTATACTGTAGAAGGCCGTGACGTATTAAAAAAAGGAAAATAAATCATTAAAAAACATGATAACATTTTAATTTTGTTGCATAATGTAATTTAAGCTGTGTTTAGAAAAACAAAGCATTCTCAACCGATATATACTTCTATAGCGCGATTCAGTAATAGTGCTGGCAAAGTATTGAGTAATGGGTACCGAATATCGAGTATTTGTACTAATTTTTGGGTACTTAATACTTAAAAGTAACTACTCAATACTTTAAGGCCCATTATTACAACTTGCTGTTAGTTAAAGGTAGAATTTTACCAGACCGATAAATTGCTTTCTGTTATTATTTCTTTTGATTTGGTGGTCTCTTTTGTTTTTTATTGATATGCTGAATGGTGTGTACTACACAAGCTGTTATGAGTGACACATTGTTGAATGACATTTTCTTCCTCTGTTACTCACATTCTTAATTTAGTGTGTGGATACATAAAGTATTGTAACAGTGTTAAGTTGCATTCACTGTGTTTTAAAGAGATGAATTGAGTCATGCAGGTCTCTAGTACATACCACACACATACATACATACTTACATATTTAGGCTGTGTTTGAATCGGTAGCAAAGTTCTATGGTAAAAATAAATTTTTGTGTGGTAAAATATTTTTCTCTTTCTGCTGTGTGAAATGAAAACTTTTTTGACAGCATACAATTTTGACATTTATTATTAAAAAAACTCTTGTTGTTATTAAATTTGTTAATTAAAAAATTATATAAAAATGAATAAATTAACAATGTATATTCAACTACTCATTCCAATTTTTCTGGAGATCAGAAGATCGCATTTATTTGATGTTTTAGTTTTTATTTTACTTTATTATTTTTATTTTACGGTTTCTCCTTCCATTTACATTTTTTTTTTAATAATTTTAGTAAACTTTGTATATTTCTTTACTTTTATGCAATATATTAATAATTACTTTATATTTGTTTTACTTTGTTCTGTTTTTCTTCCATTGTCAAATATTTCTATGCTTATGTCAAAAATTTTACTAGCCCCTAAGGCTAGTGAAATTTTATTCACCTCAAGACTGTCAAAATTTTACTAACAAGAGAACTTTGCTACCGTTTCAAACACAGCCTTAGGATGGAATTTGGGTTTTTTATGTTTTTGCTTATTGCTTTTCTGATTTTTATATTACATATTTACGTAAATTAATTTCCTAGTTCTTTATTTTTAAAAAAAATTTTCATTTTTAACAAATTATTATTTTGCTTTTTTCTGTTTTGTTCGTTAGTTAAGATAAAGTAGCGATAAATTGTTATCAAAATTAGAGATGATAGCAAATTCTTCGAGGTTCGAAACAAGATTCAAAATGAAACACGAAGGTTCGCTCACACAATTTTGTATGGCGAATCTACTTGTTTCAAACAAGATTCGGTCGCGAACCGCGAATGAGAGAGCGAACCTCGATATTTGCTATTCGTGTGAACATGGTATAATTAGAAGTTATTTTAAAACATGTGCAAACTGGTTATTGATTACAAGTGCAATTAGGCAATTGATAGTTACAGGGCGTCACAGCTACATACATGTTTTTATTTTTATAAGGGAAACAGATATACCAAAAATCTTTTCGAAATTGAAATATTGCTATATTTGATATATTTTTTGTATAAAAAAATCTATAGCTAGCTCTTTAATTAACTGCAATATAACGTTTGTAATTTTTTAAGAAATCACGGTAAACATCTTGAGCTGATCTATAAACATTTTCCATATATGTATATATATTTTTAGTAGTATCTTTATTGCAGTAGTATGACTCTATTTTGGGTAACTTATTTAAAAAGTTTGAAATATTTATCTTCTAAAACCAATTCGACTTTCAAATCATTATAAAATAAATAAATAAAAAAAAATCATAATTTTCATGAATTTAAACTGCTATGGTTAATAAACTGCATAGTATTTTGTTTTTTCATTAAAAGACCATAAATCTAAGAGTTAATCATTAATAATTATTTCACATAAAAGCAAGAATAAAATTATTTGTAATTTTTCTAGTGAAGACAGTAAAACTATGCGTCGCCTTTTACTTTAAGATACGAGGTTACAAAAAATTATCATCAGTTGAGATACGAGGTTGAGTAATATTGAATAAAAACAAAACTAATAAACATTTTCACTTATAACTTTGCAAAATTGTTGTTTGGTATTAACTGATTACTTTTCCGGTTAAAACACAAAATCGCAAAAAATCGAGTTACGAGGTTGCGTTAGTTAATCATCGACATGTACGATTATTATGCTTCTGTTTGGTTACCTATTATTATTCCTTTCTTTCTCGTTAGTTTCCTCTTCTTTGTTCTTTTTACACTCAGCGAAATTTAGCAAACACTATGTTCATTCAACCACTTTACATTTGTATATATATATATTAACTTACCAACATATTTGAAGAGCGAAGCAAGCCTGATCCGTTGATCCGAATACTCGTATGTTGAAGATATATTATTTAAATAAATAAAAATGTAAAGTTGTTCGATTTTTCTTGCTTTGACTGAAGGAACACAATGATGAATAAAATGATGGTTTTGTTTGATGTCGCTGACTGGATCATTCTGCTTAAATTTACATATTCACCCTTATTCTGCGTTTCGATTCGGATCGTAAATTGCTCAGTTTGGCAAATTTGGTATTCTGCGTTCCGTTCCCCGTAACAATTCAATTTGTTTTTCGATTATATGTATTCTGCGTTACGATCGTTTTTTCAAGTTGTTTATTTACTAACGGAAAGTTTTTCGATTTTTGTTTTTAAAAGTTAAAAAGTGTATAATTAAATAAAATGTGAGTATAAAATGCTATAAATTTATTTTGTAATAATTTTTTTTTTAACCTTAAAGCTTTATTTAATTTATTTCACTGACGCTGCATGGAAGAAAGTATGACATTTTAGTTGCATATGTATGCATATTAAAAATATTTTTTAAGGTGTGGATTGACTGGAAAAGTTATATAAAACGCATGTTGACAACAAACAAAAAGGAAATGATGAGCACCGGAGGAGGCAACTGTCGCTTACAGCGCATTAGCCACCTTGAGGAAAAAGTAATTCAGCTGACGGGGTTGGTAACAAGTACAAGTGGCATTAGCGGTACAGTGGATTTTGGAGTGGCCAGCGAGATGTAGCTACTACTTCAAAAAGGCGTCAGCAGCTTAGTACAGAAGAAAACACTTCGTCTTTGCTGAAAGAGCAAATAACTGCCCAGAAAGAATTTCACAACGATGTCAGGAAATTCAATGAAACCATTTTGAAAAGGTATGACGAGATGTCTACGCATTTACGGCGCATAAATCGCTCTTTAGAGAAGCAGTCTGACATTGCTGCACAACAGTTAGAAGAACAGCGGCGCCACAATAAAATGAAAGAGGAATTGCTAAAAAAGAAGGTAGAAATCAAGCTGCGAATGTTAAAACTGGAGCATCCATCTAGTGATTTAGATTCAGATTAGAAGATGATGATGAGCCAGCCAATCTTTCCTGTTAGCCTAAGTATATTTTATTTTAAATAAAAATGTGATAATTTTTGTTTTTTATTTGACCTTTATTAGTTGTTAAATAAAAAATTTAACGACCTAAAGCTAAAATATTTTATTTTTATTTATTTATTATTCATCAAATTTTATTTTTTATAGTTTGGCAACTACATTGTTTACAAAATTTTTTATTTTTATGTTTCTATTTCATACGTTTCATAACAAAGCAGCTGGTTTGAACATACTCTTCTCTTCTTCTTTTTCTTTCGATTAGGTTTTTTTTAAAATACCTATTTTCGATTCGAGCGTAACTGAATGCGGGAACGTAATCGAAACGCAGAATAAGGGTGATTATACGCTATACGTACATATTGATTCTTACTTTTAATCAATATGTCAGAAGTCTAGTTTTTTTTGTTTTCATGTGGTCGGGATAATGGCTAAGAATTTTACACTACCGGTAGACTCAAATAAGACTGGTTGGAAGATAAAAATTAAATTGTTGACAGCAAATGGTGATACAGATGGACTGTTATTTAAGTGGATTTAGGAAGCGAATACAAAATTTAAAACTATTGTTGCTGAATTATTTCAATGGTGATAAAGATGGTCTGTTATTTATGTGCTGGTACAAATTTAAAACATTAGTTGCTGAAATATTTGAGGTGGTGATATATTGGAGATCTTTTTGTTCTCCTTTCAGTTTACAGGTGCATGATTGTTGGTACTTAGTATATTTTTATTGTGAAGAAACTTTATGCCACTACGAAATGGGCATCATTTCTACACGTACACCAGCCCTTGGCAATTTTTTTTTCAGCACAGATTTAGCAATTCTGTGCCTAAACAGGCAAAGAAATTTAGGCAAAAGAAATTTCCCTATAAGCACATAAAAAGTTATTGAATTTTACCTCGCTTTTTCTCCTTTTCTCAAATCGGTCTACTAGAAAAAACTTACCACGTTCGTGGGGATATTCCCTGAGTAGAAAAAACTTACCACGTTCGTGGGGATATTCCCTGAGTAGAAAAACACCGATGTCCACTATGCAAAAATTCAACGATTTTTCCCACTTCTCGATATTCAAGTGTATACTCATATATGTTATATATGTATGCATTTACATATATCTGCATACATTATATATTTATTATACACGTACAATATCCTGCACCTATAGATACATATATTTCGACGTCTATTACTGTAACCACGCTGCCAATGAATGATTATTATTCCTAGAACCGTGTCCTATTCATTATCAAATATAAAAGTCCGAAGTGAAAACAATAAAATTTAATTAAAAAATTTGAAATATTCGATAAAGTTCTAATTACCAGTAAATCGGATTAAATTACCAAGACCTTTCTTGATTATACCCCACAATGTCTAAAAACTCCTGGGATTAGATTTAAGCCGAACTACGTCTAATCTCGTCAACGGCTAGAAAAAAAAGGAAGTTATACGCTGCCGTCTCTTATATGAAAAAAAATGGAGAACAGACGTTCGATATGATAATTCGCGTTGCCAATGTTATTGTATATGATTAAACAGGGATGTGAAACAGGTATTGCCTCATGTTATATAATAAAGTGGCCATTGTAAGATTTCGACTACTGTCAATAATTTAACGGAAAAGATAAATGGTTATATTGCCAGTTTAACAAATAAGTAAAATTTGAATTCATAATCATATAAGTAATGTCAGATGGGGCTACATGACTATAATATGGCTAATATTTTAAATGAACTGCAAAAAAAACAAATATATTTCCTCCACAATACGACTTCACCTACTTTTGTGAAATGTCCATTACAAGCTCTTTAGTGTCTACAAGATTAATTTATGATTCCACACATTTAGCCAGCTTTTTATCACCTAAGGGGGTCTTAAAAGACTCATTTTGGTGATATTTGAAAAAACAATCTTCCAATTGCTGACAGGGCAGTAAAAAAATATGCACATGCATAAATACATTTTTATATTGGTAGTGCAAATATAACCACGACATAATTTCAAGTATTTTGCCAGTGATCTCGAAACTTAAAGAAAAATCTAGAAATATTGAAATTTAAATAAAATGCAGAGCGGAGATTGGGAACCAAGTCAGTTGTGATTTGCTTACGATGGAGTAAAGATCAACAGTGAGTCCTAAAGTGTGGCATTGTTTAACAGTGTATATCGACCCCTTAGATTTTTCAAATCATTAAATTTTTGCAAAGAGATACATAAAGCTGAATTGTACTACTTTTATAACATAAAGGTAAAATTAAAGCTATTTATAGTCTCTTTAATAGAATTTTCGGAATATCTGTTGTAACGTGGTAAAATATCCGCCACTTACAATAAAAAAAAATAAAATTAAAATAAATTTTATTGCTGGGGCGGGGAGTCGAACCTATGCCACACGGGTGTTTTTCGATATACTGCTTGTGGTGCCATCTCATATTTAGTAATTTACATGGTAATAGGTATATTATGATGCATTGTATATTACATCAGTAATAGGTATTTTGTTTACGTATTAATTTCATAGAAATTACACCACAAGCAGTAATTCCCATCGAGTTAATATTAAAAATTAAATATATAGTTTAAGTGTTGAGACCAGTATCGGGTTTGGATTTACCTGAAAATATTCTGACAAGTCAAGTTAAGTACGAGTCGGTATATTAACCTAGTAATTATCTCTTAAGAAGAGACTTAGCGAGACGACCTTGATCGTAACTACTCGGTAGACATATTTTCTTTTTGGCGGTCACGAAGAAATTCGTGTTCGTGATAAATTTATTTACACTGCGGCATTCGGGCTGATTATTCTACTGCTGCTTTCGGGCTGACTGTTCCACTGCGGCTTTCGGACTGACTGTTCCACTGCGGCCTTCAGGCTGACTGTTTCACTGCGGCTTTCGGGCTGACTGTTCCACTGCGGCCTTCGTGCTGACTGTTTCACTGCGGCTTTCGGGCTGACTGCTCTACTGCGACCTTCGGGCTAACTGTTCTGATTGGTAGTTAAGATATTTTTAAGTAGTATAAGATATATTATTTTGCCAACCAAGTCGCCACCATCTGCCGAAGCAGCCAACTACCCGATCTTCAACCGAGCCTAGTACCCGATCTTCAACGACGGATCCCCGACAACGATTAGTGCCAAACCTGATACGCGACCTCCGACGACAATCAGTGCCGAACCTGTTATACTTTCTCCGACGGCGATTAATGCCAAACCTCTTTCCCGATACCCGACGACATTAATCACCGAACCTGCGGCAACGATTTGTGTCAAGCGTGTTACCAAACCTGCACGTCGCTAATCGCCAAACCTATCATCGAACCTGCACGTCGTTAATCGCCGAATCTGCTACCGAAGCTGCTATTGCTCTAGTTGCCACGCTGGTTATTATCGATATAACGACCAACCGTACTTAATCGGCATCAACCGACTTTGCTCGTATTTCCACTATTGTAAACTATTGTTGTCATTGGAAAATATTTCATTTAAAAAATAATATTTTATTAACTCCCCTACAAAAGGTTAAATCATTGCGTTATTATTACTAAGGTTTGTGGATCCCGTAAGTTGACCCTGGAGGTCACTGAATTACCCCAGCCGAAAATTATTTACCCAAGTAATGGTTTTGGAGGTTTATGTCAAAATAATATCAGTAAAACTATTATTATTTTGACATAAACCTCCAAAACCAATATTTGGGTAAATAATTTTCTATAAATGAGGACAGATATAGAAGCTGAGAAAATTTTCTTTAAAATAAGCCCTCTTCCAGCGTTACAGGTCAACTATTCACCAATTGCAATGAATACATCCAAAAAATAGCATTATTTTCGGATGACCTTCTCTTAAAAAACCGGAAGCTCGATTTTGATTTTAGAACCATGGTTTCCTTGGGAAAAGTTCTTAGAATTTCCGGTAGATTACGACCTTGTTATACGCTTTGTCATGTTTTTCGGTCCCAAACAAATTGACCCACCCTAATATACATATGTAAGTGCTCTATTAATACTGGATAATACTGATCAGCTCTTTTTAAGTCAGTTAATATAAATCAAAAAAAGATTATTGAAGCTAAAGGTGTTCTTAAATAAAAATCTTTTATTTGTACTGATATTGCGCAAATTCTTTGGGTACATTCATCAGGAACTATCAAATTTATTAATATGTATAATATACATATATTTTTTTAAATTTATTACATACCTTTCAATTAGTAGAATCTATTTATATAGATTAAAGTTTAATAACATAAAAAAATTGTTAAATAACAAAGTATCAAACATCGAAAAATGCGACTTTCTTGTCGAACAGTAAACCCTAAAAACTACATAATCGCAATTTAAAATATTAGAAAAAGGATTTAACCAAAATAAAATTCGAAAATATTATGATATATCGGGTGGTTAAATTTTAAAGGCCTATGTTGAATGTGAACCATTCAATCCATCAAATTTTTTTTCTGCATTTCATTTGACATATCTCAATTTTAATTTGAACCATGGAAAGATACACAACCGAGCAACGCGTTGAAATCAAAATGCATTTAGTGCACTTCGTGATTTTTTTAGTCAATTTAATCGTTCATATGTGTGTACAATCGGAAAAATCGTGCAAAAATTTGAGCAAACCGGGGATCTGTAGGAAATGTGAAAATACCAGTGCATACTCGTACTGCAGAAAATAATGCTGTTGGACTTCTTTCTTTGGGGTTATTTGAAAGAAAAGAAACGTCGATAAGCTAGCAACAATTCAAGTGCTAAAGGATGAGATAATTCGGCACATTAACGGCATAGAACCTCAATTATGCCTCAGCATCAGAAAATTTGGACTATCGGATGGACGTATGCCGCCGAAGTCCCGAAGGCCATTTATCAGATAAAGTTATGAAGTATTTTAAAAATAGAAAATGTATCCCGAGGCAAGTATACTATATATGTATTGGGTGGCTAAATTTTCCATACATAATTGAACCATACCAAATTATAATAATAAAAAAATTAAAATAATTTTGTAAATAATTTGTGTATTATTCAAAATCAACATCGGCCCTTAAAATTTAACCACCCGTATGTAGTATACTTGTCTCGGGCTACATTTTCTATTTTAAAAATACTTCATAACTTAAATTATAAAAGTTTGTTCCTTACACAATTGTAATTCTATTTCACCACTTGTTTGGAATACTTGCTTAAACTTACAACTTTGAAAGCCCAGTAAACCGGCAGTTTTACCAACTGTTTGGTAATATACTCTCATGATTGCTTAGAGTGTTAAGTCTGTGAGAAAATACTCGGGAATTTACTTTTAACAATTTAAAATTTAATTTTTGCAAACAAAATTTGGATTTCGAATTATAGTGTTTTGGTATAAAAACATACATACAAAATACTTTTTTATTAAAATTACTAAAGGTGCAGAATGTCCCAGGATGAAAAACTATGCGAAAGAAAACAAGTCACTAATTATTGTTCGAAAAGTCCTCCCACTACGTTTTTTTTTTGTTTTATATTTGGGAGGCAAGATTTTTAAAAATTTTGAAATTGGTAAATTATGGTCCTAAAGTATTTACACTGTTGTTTGAATTTGTTTTCGTTAGACTTGTTGTATTGTTCACATTAACTGTTTACATTACTTGTTACATTAACTGGGACACAAAGCTGTCTTTCGTTGTGAATGCGTACAAACGAAATCATTCGATATCATGGCACAGGCTGTTAATATATTTTATTTAACATTAATGTTTTATTTCTTCTTTCATTCTAGTCAGGCGCTGGCTTTATATTCATTTATCTGGCCAGATACTGGTTGTGTTATGGACTTTAAACTTTTTTAATATGGTTATAGATGTATTTATTTCAACATTTGGTCGATCTGGAGGAAAGAAAAATCCAGATGTATTGATTGCTATTATTTGTAGTATATTTACCTTTTTAACTACCAGCTATTTGACACCGTTAGTTATTCTTTTTAAAAAATGCAAGAACTTTCTCATAATTCTCTTTGCTACTTACGTAGTAACACGGTTTTACTTTATCGCATTCACTCATTACGGATTTCCTTATAGAGACGATAAGCATGGAAACCCAAGAGTTCAACGTCATTATGTTACGGTTAGTATATGAAATGCATATATATAAATTCATTTATATTAACATTTAATTTTGTTATAGCATACGATTCGAACTTTGTATGATAAAGAGGGAAATATTCGATACACCGATTCTGGCTTTTGGTTTTTAGAAATGGACCGAAACGCACGCAAAACAATCGAAAGTTTAACAATGCCAGAAGAACCAATACCTCAAGATGAAAATATTCTTTGTAAAAGTGAAGTGTTTTGTGGACTACCATTGCTTTCTGTTCGTCAATTAATGACAAGGTAAGTCAGACCTAAAAATTAATTCATTTTTAAAACAAACAAAAAAAAATTAATTAGCAAGTTCAACAAATGCGATAAAAGTTTTTACAATTTTACCTTGATAAACTCTGTTTCGTAACTTAAATATTGTAGGTTTTATGATATGACGTTGTATTTACAAAGAGGTAATATGTGTGTTTAAGTATGTATCTAGTACCAAAGAATATAAATCATATAGAATGTGCATCACGTACAAGAAAAATTTCTTATGGAGGGTGTTAATGTTGGAATCCGCAAAATAAAATATAAGAATTATTACTCTCTCTTACTCAGCACAGACAATTCGTTTATGCTCACTAAAAATGTGGTTCTTTTTTGTACAGAAACGGTTTCATGTTTACAATAATGTTCACATACAATAAAATTCATGTGTTTTGTGTTTCATATTCATTGTGAGCTGTTCTTCTTTTTTAATTTTTAAAACTTAAATAATGTTGTTGGTTCAAATATTTTTTGTAATAAAGAATACAGTGCTCCGATACGACTATGTAAGCTAGTGTAGGGCAAAGCATACTTAATTTGTAGTTACGCGAAGAGAAATACATTAATCTACATCGAATATATGGTGCCCTATTTAATATCGTAATAAAAATGTAATTAGAAATATATTTTATTATTATTATTTATTTAAGCTTAACAATTAATTTTATATATATTTGGTTAACTAAACCAAAGCTAATAAAGTTACTTTTTAAAAAAATTATTTATTGGATAAAATATCTAATTTTCTTTTTTTGGAACTTCCTATTTCTATAGCCCAAGAGCAATGTTTTCGAAAGAGTACTAATAATACTCTTCTGTGTTGAGAACAAGTGTCGGCAAACCACCTTGGGGTCATTCGTTTACATAACTCAATAATAAAAGATTTTATTACCAATTTTTTGAGGTTCAGATTTAAAGACATTATGAAATATTAAAATGTGTTTTTTCCCTGCATCCATTAGTTTATCTGATAGCGCAGCTAAATTTCCAAAATCTGTTAGCGATTGATAATTTTTATAATATATGGGGCTGTTAGAACTTCATCAATCTTTCTCAATTCCGCACTACACTTTTCGCTCTGTAAATTAGGAATGACTTTAAATGCTATGTATCCAACAAAGTATCTCATCGACACAAGTTCGAAATTTATAGCTGCAGAATTATTTAAAACATCTTCCAAAAAATAATCTGCATATATATTGTTGTCGAAATCAACGTCGTCAATATCATTGTAACTTGGTTCTTTAGATTCAATACATAAATCTGCTTCATCTCGTCTTGGAAATGCACACAATTGCTGGACGAACTTGACTGAATTATTTTAGTTAACATTAATTTTGCCAAAATTCTATTCAATTCGGATACGGATGGGTTGTTATTGTTGCCACCTTTTTGCCGTAATACAGAAAAAGTGTTTTGTCTTGATTGAGGGACTTTGTCATTAAGAAATAATAATCACCACCTTCCCTTAAAACTTCATTTGTTAACATAAGAATTGAATTTAGGGTAAGTTTCATTCCATTTAAAAGGAAAACACGCTTCTTTTCATCTACAAACTCCACCTTTTTTAAATATTCTAAAAACAACTGAATATATTTATATACCTCATTGTTAATCTGAATTGCATATCTGTAGCAATTATCACCATAAAGGAAGCCACTATTAATAACAATCAAACATTTTTTAAATTTTTCAACAAACTGAGCTGTTGATAAAGCCAATTCTGCGGAAAATATATTAAATTTTGTGGTTTCAGACGTTGTTTTAAATGCAGCAGTACTGCTGAAAATTTATGTGGCAAATTTTACACACATTTTTTCAAAAATATGTTGCCGTGATAATTTTGGGCACATTTTTGTTTTTGCATTTGCTTCCATTTCATACAATTCCCTAATTACCTGAAAGCTTGCCGTTCCATCCGGTGTTTTTATGTCACATTTTAGCCACCCATTCCGCAAAGATTTAATTAACTGTGGGAAATCATAAAGAAAGAAACTTTTTGCATCGCTTATTTCAAAAAAAGAGTTGGTAATGAGGTCGGTTATATTTTTTTAATAACATTGACTTTCGCTTAGAGAAAAATAAATTAATGTACTAGTGGCGTGGTAGACCACACTGGTGTATAATTTATTTATCAGCGGCGCATTGAAAGCTAACTGGGAGAGCCTGTACAGCAATTGTTTTGTGCGTATGCCGTACAATTGTTGTTCGGGAAAATCTCTCCTGGGACTGACCTAAATAAAACGTGGAGGCTAAGGAACAGTAGTCTTCCTGTGCGTATGCCGTTTGGCTGTTGTTCTGGCCCCTCCACTGATTTAATTGGACAATTTGATCTGACGTCCGTTATTGGGACATTAAGAATTACAGTCATCCTGTGCGTATGCCATTTGATTGTTTTTCTGATTCTCCCAATAGATTGGACAAATTGGACTGACGTATACTAACAGGCTGTTGGAACAACGGTCATTCTGTGCGTATGCCGTTTGATTGTTGTTCTGACACCCGTTTGCTTCATTGGACAGTCGTAATTGACGAATATTAATTTAGCCGGCTTAGGGCATATAATTAATTTTTTTTTCTTATTTTATTAAATTTAAGTTCTATAATAGTTTAGTGAATAGAACTATTTTTGTAAATAAATATTTAAACAAACTTCAACGAAGTGTTTTTTCATATAACCACTGGACACCGCTGAGCTACCCCAGCAACCAGCGAAAACGTGTCGTTACATTGGTCGTCGGTTTTTCAGCAGATTTAAGATTGGAAAAGCATTTTCGGTTAGTCGAGCCTTGATCACATATAAGGGCACAAATATTAATGCCAATGTTTTTTAAATATTAATATTATCTTTAACAATTTCACTTAAAGAATCTGCAGATAAACAATTTTAGGAAATAAAATAATTTAGAATGATAGCAAAATTGGAAAACATGGACTTGATCCTGAAAACACAAACATGGGTGCCAATTTTTTTGGTTCTTTCAAATCCCGTGGTTTCGAATCCATCAACAAAATCTAAACTTGCATTGTATCTTAACTCTTTTCTTATACTCATTTCGCCTATGATTAAAGTCATGTGCTTGGCATCTCTGTTATCCAACTGGACACATTTTTGCTTTACGAGTTTATCCCTTAAAAAAATATGTGAACTGCAGCCTAATTATGTAATTAGCTTAGCTTAGCTAAAGCTTATGCTACAATGCTAAAATAAATTTACGGCAAATATTTTAGCAAAGTCACTAAATTTGTATTCTGTAAGTCTAACAGCTTAGCCAAAATATAAAGGCCCAACCATAATGTGCTTACGCTAGCTTAAACAACTATGCGAATGCATGCAATCAAATGTGTATAACCACAATATGCATAACAAACTTTTCGTTGAGTTTCGTTCAATTTTATTTGTTTACGTTTGGAGCGAAGCCGATTGAACCAAACGTACGTAAACAGCTGTTCTTGTGTTTGTGTAAACAATAAAAACAAAAGACTGGAGTATGCAATGGAAGCGGAGGATAATTTTATAGAAAATTTGATTGAAAATGTAAAAAAACAACGATGTGCTATTACAAAATGTGTATCTCAATAATTTGAAACCATTTAAATATTTTTCTTTTCTCTTCTTTTTGTAGCACATTTGTAACAAAATTTAAACTTACATATGTACAAGTGTTTAACAGCCTGTTTCTAGAACACGAATTGTTTCTGACATTCGTCTTTTTATATGAGAAACACTAAAAAATTTGAGTGTTTCTGTTCTAGAAACATGCTGTTCGTTTAATTAACAAAAACAAATATAATTAACTAGTGTTTATGTGACTCTAAAATTATGAACTTGAGTGTTGTTATTAACGAAACTCTTTTTATTACAACAACATACTTTGTTTGTAATGAGTGGTTCTCATCAACATTTTGTAATGTGTTATACTATAGCATAAATTATACATATTATTTTAAAAGCTAAAGTTAGTTGCTCTATGACTGTTTAAGATAAAAGGTAATTATCACATCATATACCCGTTAATAAAATACATACTCTAATATTAATTATTTTGTGATTTTAATTTTTCTTACCCACTACTAATTATTTTTGGAGTTTTTGACTCCAGAAAACCCTCTACAACCCAACTTTTGCTGGTCCTTCGAACCGGAATTCCAGATACTCACTAAGGATATAATTCCAGGATCTCCCCAAGGAAATATAAAGGCTACTCCATAACCCCCATTGGATTAAAGTTAAACTTCACCCAAAACCAACATACTCAAGCGGATATTTTACACCCTTAATTAAACCCATTAAAATTTTGTTGGAACACCCAGATATATTTTAATTTATCCAATTATTTCCTCCTCTGAAGACGACGTTTCATCTTTACATTTTAAAACAACATATAAGTACAAGTTCAACACAGCGGTATGTATTTAAAATTTGTTACTTGTTTTCTATGTATATTTTAAAGTGCAAAGTGACCAAAAAAGAAAAAAGGAAGTGTGTGAAAATATAACTAAACGAACCACAGTGCATTTTAAAATAATATATGTATGTAACAATAAATCATATACATAAAAATAGAAAAAAAAGGCAACAACAAATTCAAAATCGAACCGTTAGTCTATTTTTCGCTTAATAAAATTCCTTTCTTATTAACAATAAAATCCACAAGTTGACAAAATAAAATTCGGTAAACATATTGTGTTTCTCTCTCGGTATACATTTAATTTTTTGTTGCACTTTACATTGTTAAGAAACATTTTGGTTTGAGTTGGCTCGTTTAATGTTTTCAATCTACACCAGTGATGTCCAAAATTCTCTTTCCCTATCACGCGTGATAGGAAAACAAATTCTGCTTGCGTCGAAGTCAAACACGTACATAATAAAAAGAAATATTGTTACTCTTGCTCTTTTAAGATTTTAGCTTCTCTCCAACATAGTGCAGGGATGGATAGTGCATATTTTTTGTATAATTTTTATTTAACTGAAATAATTATTCATTATTTCCTCCAAATTTATGTGTCCTCGGTACTCCTTTATTCTTAATAGATCGGTCACATGTCTATCGGACAATCGATTATGTAATTTACTCAGAATTATGAAGAAATATTTATGAAGTTATAAACAGAAAGTAATTCGAACATTCCCATTTCTGGTAGAAGTAAGCAGAGTCTTTTCTCTGCTTCATACACAAGCGCAAGTGTGTTTATGTAGTAGTGGACATCACTGATCTACACACAAACAAACATTCGTTTTGTTGCTCTATTTTCATAAACATACAGGTTAGCCTCGATTTGCGAGATTGGTCTGGTCCGAAATAATTGCGTGTAAATCAAATTCGTGTAAAACGAGGTTTAAATTTAGAACGAAATCTTCTTTTGGGACCAACAATTTTTTATTTCGTGTAAAAAGATATATCAGTCACATAGAAAAAAAGAAAATGGGCCCTTAAAATCGTATTAATTAAAAAACACATTTATAAACTTACTGCCTGTTTACGTAAGTCAGTACGTTTTGTTCGTTCGAAATTTTATATGAGAAATAAAAACAAAATTTAAAATTTAAATTTTTAAGTAAACTTATTTTATTTGTACTTTTTAAAATTGACAAGGTGAAAAAAAAAAATAAAAACTCAAAAATTTTTTTCCATCGAAAATTAATAAATTAAAGTTTTTCCTTTCAATTAAAAGAAACATAAACATAACAAAAATTCATAAAACTCAACAAAACAATAAAAAAGCGATACTAATTTTCTTCAACAAAGAAATCTGTTATTCGTTTCTGTTTTTTTTTTTTCTGATTCTTGCTGCTTGAAAAGCTCTTCATAGGGTGCAATGGATTTTTTAACACAACATTCAAATGAGTACGAACAATTGTGCGAAGGATCGCTTTCAGTTGAAAAATGAATCAATTCTTGAGACATTTGAAAAAGTTGTCTTAATTTAGCCGAGTCAAAAGTATCGCTTGCGGCATGTGTGCTTTCGTCTTCAGAAGACTCATTTTATTCGTGGGCTAATTCGATTAAATCTTGCTCTGTTAGATCAGGAATATCATTAATAATTTCAAGAATATCAGCCTCATCTAAGTTTTCATATATTTCTGATGACTTTACTACCTCCAGTATTTCGGACACTTCTGAAGATAGCAAATTTACAACATTATTTTTATCAACAACATCCGGCCAAATATTTTTCCAGCAGCCATTTAGCGTGGACGTTTTTAAATCTTTTATGGATTGAGAAACAATTTTAATACAATCTAAAATTGAAAACTCTTTCCACAAGTCTGACAAACTTAGGTTTGGCTTCTCCTCCATTAAGTGTAATATGAATTGTAGAGATTTCTTAATATAATAAGATTTAAATGTGTGTAGGGCTTGAAACCCACCACGTAAAAACATTCTTCAATGAAAGCTAAAACCAGAGCCTCTAAACGGATCCCCTTTTATGTTGACGAACTTGGCAAACGTTTTAAGGACTATGATTTAAGGATATGCACCTGGAATGTGAGAACCCTTTATAGGGAAGGTGCCTCTATCCAATTGGTGGATGCTCTCACGAAATGTAGGGCTGACATCACCGCCATCCAGGAAATGCGATGGATAGGACGAGGCAAGCAACATGTTACATCTACTACAGCTGCCTCATGGCAGACGCGAATTTGGCTGCGGATTCGTAGTAAGTAAAAGACTTCGCCATCTTGTCTCGGAGTTCACGCCCGTGAACGAAAGAATTGCTACGATCCGAATGAAGGCAAAGTTTTATAATATCAGCCTTATTTGTGTTCACGCCCCAACGGAAGAGAAGGATGATGTGGTCAAGGATGCTTTTTACGCAAAGCTCGAGGAAGTGTACGATAGGTGTCCGGCACATGACGCCAAAATTGTCCTCGGCGATTTCAATGCGAAAGTTGGACGTGAAGGTATCTTTGGCCCCACTGTCGGACAGTTCAGTCTCCATAATTCCACCTCACTGAACGGCATGAGACTGATCGATTTCGCCGCGGCGCGAAACATGGTAGTTTGTAGCACCAGGTTCCAGCATCTCGATATCCATAAGGCCACCTGGCTCTCTCCCGATCGATCAACTACCAACCAGATCGATCACATTGTGATTGATGGAAGGCATGTATCCAGTATACTAGACATGCGCACATTTAGAGGTCCAAATGTCGACTCGGACCATTATCTTGTCGCAGCCAAGATGCGACTGCGCATATGCGCAGAGAATATGGCACGTTCTAGTGTTCGAGGGAAGCTAGACATTAAAAAGCTGCGATCACAAGAGACAGCCAGGTCGTTTTCCGATCGTCTTTCTAATGAGCTTCATTGCATCCCGTCCTCTCTCGAGGGTATTGGTGGACAGTGGTCTCACATTGCTCACTCTCTGCGCAACGCTGCCGAAACAGTCCTTGGTTTTGAGCGTCCTGCCACTGCGGCAAAGAATGCTGCCTACAGAAGAACGTTGCAGTCCACTACTACAAGAGCAACTGTGGAGGTGTACAGAGAGAAGAGGAGGGAAGAGAGACGCCTATTTAGAAGAAAGAAAAGGGAGGAAATCGAGATGTGCAGGAGTAGAAATGATGCTCGAAAGTTTTATAAAAAGATAAGGCGTCTTACTACTGGTTTTAAGCCAGGAGCAACCTCCTGCAGAGACGAACATGGTAACCTGGTTACAGATGCACTAAGATTATGGAGACAGCACTTCTCTAATCTACTGCAGGGCGATGGCGACACAAATTCCGCCTCTAGAGATGCTGTGCCGGACCCAATCATTAACGACGACATCGAGATCCCGTCCCCCAACCATAAAGAGGTCAAGGTTGCCATATGGCGACTAAAGAACAATAATGCAGCTGGGCCTGATGGTTTGCCTGCTGAACTCTTCAAGTATGGAGGTGATGTGTTGGTTAGGTGCATGCACCAGCTCATTTGCAGTGTATGGCTGGAAGAAAGTATGCCCAACGATTGGAATCTTAATGCTCTCTGTCCCATCCTGAAAAAGGGAGATCCCACGACCAACCAACTACAGGGGTATAAGCCTCCTCCCTATCGCATATAAGGTACTTACGAGCGTATTGTGTGAACGACTGAAACCATTCGCCATCTCACTGATTGGACCTTATCAGTGCGGCTTCAGACCTGGTAAGTCCACCATTGACCAGATATTCACACTGCGCCAAATCCTGGAGAAGACCCATGAAAGTCAAGTTGACACACACCATCTTTTTGTCGACTATAAGGCAGCCTTCGATAGTCCAATAAGGGATCGCGTTTATGCCGCAATGTCTGAGCTCGGTATTCCTGCTAAGCTGATAAGGCTATGTAGAATGATGCTGAGCAACTCCTGCAGCTCCGTCAAGGTAGGAAGAGACCTCTCCGAGCCTTTTAATACCGTACGAGGTTTCAGACAAGGCGATCCCTTATGCTGCGACCTCTTCAACTTCCTCATGGAGAGTGTTTTGCGAAAGGCGGGTGTACATCGTAATGGCGATATGAAAATAAACGGGTGTTGGTAAATGCACAGCTCAAAACTCTTTTGAGTCTCTCTCCTATTACTAAAGAATCGGGCCCATCTATCAAGTCAAGTCGTTTTAACACTTTGGAATCCGTGTGTGATATTAGATCCACTGGTAATGCTCCTGCTTACTCAAAAAGGAATACCCAACCAAAAATGGATAACCTCCGTGGGTCGCGAAAAGTAAATACGTTTCATACAAATATTTTCCAACCCAAGGCAAAGAAGTGCTCTTTGTGTCCAGAGTGCCACCCTCTTCGACTATGCCCTCGTTTTCTGGCAATGTCAGTTGAACAACGATTTGCTTTAGTAAAAGAACAAAAGCGGTGTACCAATTGTCTGGCAATCTCGCATGACTTTAAAAATTATAAAAGCCAAGTTGTATGTTATACATGTAAACAAAAACACCACTCGCTTCTGCATCGTGTATCCTCATCGCAATCTAACTCGAACCCATCGTTCTTGTCTGCAAATCTCGTTCCTGCTGAGGCATTAAACTCAGTTAACCCATCATTTTTACCGCCTATGAATACCCCCTCAACATCTGCTAGTGCTGGATTACACCGTCAATCTTATACAACCCATGTACAATCTACAAAACCAAATTTAACCCTTCTTGGAACAGCTCTTGTTATAGTGAAAGTAGAAGATCTTTCTTGTACTGTTCGTGCCCTCATCGACCCAGCATCTGAAGCTTCATTTATTTCTAAATCTTTACAACGAAAACTAGCAATACTCACAAATCAAATACGAATATCATAGGACTTAGTGGTTCTGTTGCAACAACTTCTTCTCAGACTGGTCAAATTGAAATCAAGTCATATTTGGACCCTGTTTTCTCAGCTCATGTTGATGTTTTTGTAGTTGAAAATCTTACTGGAGCTTTGCCTAATCATCCCTTTTCGTCTTGTAACAAATCTGAATTCTCCGACTTACCCCTGGCCGACAAAAATAATCACCCCAGTATGCATATAGATTTACTCTTAGGAGGTGATATATACCCCAGAATTATTCGTGATGGTGTTCGCAGGAACCAGGACAAAACAAAACATCGCGCAGCAAAGTGTTTTTGGTTGGATCATCACTGGCCGACTGGATAATGGTCCTAACCATCACTCAGTATCGTCCTTTTGCAATAAACTAGACGTTAATAATCTTTTAAGCCGGTTTTGGGAACTAGAAGAATTGCCTGCAAAGCCGCGAGTATCAGACGACGATCAATATTGTGAAGAATTATACAAAAGGACTACTTATCGTAACCCTTCTGGTCGTTTTGTAGTTTCTCTTCCTTTTGTTAAAAATTTTCCTTCCGAAAAAAAATTGGTAATTCTAAAACTATAGCAATGTCACAATACATTCGCAATGAAACACGTCTCAGCAAAAACCCAGATTCTAAATCGAAATATGATGAAGTCATCTTAGAATATTTTACTCTTGGACACATGAATCGTGTCACCCCCGATTTAAGCCTTAACCCTAAATCCTACTATTTACCTCATCATGCGGTTATAAAACCCGACAGTACTACCACAAAGTTACGAGTAGTATTTAATGCATCTTGCCAATCATCCAACGGTGTCAGCTTGAATGATATTCTTTACCCCGGGCCGGTATTACAGGCCGATTTAACAACCCTTATAATCAGATGGCGTTTTTTTTAAATACGTTCTTAATGCTGATATAGAAAAAATGTATCGCCAGATACTAGTAAACCCTCAAGATACCCCGTTTCAACGGATTTTATTCCGTAGTTCACCCCATGAAAACGTCACTGATTTTGAATTGAAAACGGTCACTATTGGTGTCAATTGTGCTCCCTATTTGGCAATAAGAACTTTATTAGAATTGGCCAATGTGTGCGAGCAGGAAAACCCCCATATTTCGAACATTATACGACATTATATGTATGTGGATGATGTATTATTTGGATCGCATGATATATCTGATGCAATTAAAACCCAAAATGATCTTATTGACATTTTCATGTCTGCTGGATTCTCTTTGAGAAAGTGGACAGCTAATAACTCCGCTATACTACACGGTATAGAACCCGAAAATTTACTGAAAATTTCCTCAACTTATCTGAGTCATGCACCTCGAAATTATTAGGCTTACAATGGAATGCTTCAGGCGATTATTTTTATTTTAAGCCTTACAAACCTCTATGTTCTGATCACTTTACCAAGCGCGTTGTATTATCAGAAATCGCTAAATTATTTGACCCTGCAGGATGGTTGGCACCCAAAATAATTGTTGCAAAAATGTTAATGCAACAAATCTGGAAAGATAACACTGATTGGGATGAAGTTATTAAACCACAGACTCTCAAAGTATGGAAAACATTTCTTGAAGATTATCCCAATATTGAACGGATTAAAATCCCCCGATTTGTAAACTACCACCCTACGTTTTCTTTTGAAATACATGGGTTTTGTGACGCTTCAGAAAAGGCATATGCTGCTGCACTATATATTCGGTCTGAAGCCCCAAATGGACAAGTTTACACCCACCTTATATATTCAAAAACTAAAGTTGCCCCTGTCAAATATATAACTCTTCCTAGAAAAGAACTCTGTGGTGCAAAACTTTTAGCAAAAATGGTTCAACATCTTAAAACCCAGCTTCTCAGCCTTAGTTTTCAATCATATTTGTGGACTGACTCCACCATAGTTTTAGCATGGTTGCAAAAACGTTCTTATGTGTGGAATACTTTCGTTGCTAACAGCACAAGCTCAATTTTAGAAAAAACCAATGTTGATAGATGGTCACATGTAGACTCCGAAGATAATCCTGCAGATGTAGCATCCCGAGGTTGTTCAATCATTTATCTTGTTAAAGATCAACTCTGGTGGCATGGTCCACCTTGGCTTAAATTACCTCGTAATTGTTGACCCTTAAATAGCAATAAATTTGACACTGACCTAGAAAAGAAACCCATTCGATCGCATGTGACGAAAATTTTTGACTACGACATTCTAGATAGATTCTCAGACTTACCTCGAGCTATGCGAGTAATAAGCTATATCTTTGTTTTCTAAATAGAACTTTTAGTAAATATAAATCTAATCATACTTATACATATATACACAACGGTGTCTTTACGACAATTTGAAATCCAATTCGTAAAATCTCGCCTTATTCTCTTGTGTCAACGTCACTATTTTCCGGAATATAATCTTTTATATGAAAAAATGTTGATACCAAAGAAAAGTCCCCTTGTAAGTTTTAACCCCTTTCTCGACGCTAATGGAATAATTAGGGCAAACGGCAGACTGTCTCAATCTCCAATTTTGACGTATAATGAAAGATTCCCTATAATATTGCCATATTCAGGAAGATTTACTCGATTATATTTGCAAATGTTGCATCAATGTTCTATTCATGGTGGCAATTCATTATTAATGATATTAATGCGAATCGAATTCTGTTGTCCTCAAATTAAAAAATTTAATTAGAACCGTTATTCACAATTGTAAAATTTGTGTCTTATATAAACAACAGCAAAGTAGACAAATAATGGGTGCTTTACCCGCCGAAAGAACCGTCATGTCACGTCCTTTTTCCCATACGGGTATCGACTTCGCCGGTCCTTTTGACATAAAATCTTATGTAGGACGAGGATGCAAGACGACAAAAGGATATTGCTGGCGTTCGTATGCTTCTCAACAAAAGCCATCCATTTAGAACTCACATCTGAAATTTCTACAAATGCCTAGCAGCATTTTCTCGCTTTTTCTCCCGCCGCGGTTGTCCTTCACCTATGTACTCAGATAATGGAACGGCCTTTGTAGGAGCTGCAAACGTT
Organism: Metopia argyrocephala; assembly: GCA_963576795.1. NCBI lineage: Eukaryota > Metazoa > Arthropoda > Insecta > Diptera > Sarcophagidae > Metopia > Metopia argyrocephala. The sequence goes on along the minus strand of OY756209.1, from coordinate 88,945,286 downwards.
ATATCTGCTGACATACCCAGGTTTTGACCTCTGTTAAACAACAACTTTCTTGTCAATATATGTATCAAAATATTGACTGGCATTTTATACCGCCAGGTGCACCTCATATGGGAGGAATTTGGGAGGCAGGTGTTAAAAGTTTTAAGTCCCATTTAAAGAAAATCACTTGTGCTCAAAAGTTCACTTACGAAGAATTTGAAACAATGTTAATTCGTATAGAAGCCTGTTTAAACTCGAGGCCTTTGTGCCCTATTAGCGAAAATCCTTCCGAATTGAACGTATTAACCCCAGGTCATTTTTTAATTGGATCGCCTCTTTTATCCCCTGCGGAACCAATTCCAAATGACAGACCCATAATTTATCTTAATCGATGGCGTAAATTAAAAATACTCGATCATCATTTTGCAGTTCTGTGGAAAGAGGACTATTTAAAGGAAATGCACAAATGAATTAAATGGCAATATCCCCAGCGAGACTTTATTCCCAATGATATGGTGGTTATAAGACGTGAAAACCTACCACCTTCTCAATGGCAATTAGGCCGAATAGAAAAGGTATTACCAGGCACTGATGGTAAAGTAAGAGTTGCACAGATTCGTACTTCCCGTGGTCTAATACTTAGACCAATTGTCAAACTCGTATTACTACCCCCTTGTGAAACCAATAATTAAACATATTTTTTACCTTGTTGTTAAACAAACTAAAATATTCATTTATTTTACAGCTAATATGAAATCTCCACCCCGTCGCCTTAAAATCAATCGCGAGAGCTCAGCAAGTTACGCGTCATCCTCTAGAGACACATCACATCAGGCAGATAAGGCCATTACCAACTTTACTCGAAAGCGGCTCAGAGATTGTCGTTACTGTAATCGAGATCATGCGTTAAGATAATGTTTTCCCTTCCGACAGTTAACAGTTTTAGAGCGAATTAAAGTAGTCCGAATGTTCGGCTACTGTTTTAATTGTTTAGCGCACTCCCATGTGGTTAAATATTGTAAAAGTCGTGATCGATGTCAAATTTGCCTGAATGAACACCATACCCTACTTCATCGACAATCCACAACTGGTCGAGAAAAAGGCTCTAAAACACACGATAGACAACGCCATCGTCGCCCTCTTCATGGACATAACCGTCCACAAGGTCAAAATCTACAGTTAACATCTTCTCGAGCTTCTGCCTTATCAACTGCAGCCCCAACGATTGTAATTAATGTATCTGCTAAGTCTTAACACTACCCTTTAATATTTTACTTATAACATAATATCCATAAGTATTATATTGTTTTTTTTTTAACTTAATTTAATTTGAAAATGAATTTGTTTAAAAAATGAATTAAAATAATCTTCCCATTTATATAAATATATATGTAGTATATCTCTGAAATGTATATCTTTCCTCTATGAAACTCATGCTATAAACACAACAAAGGCTACCGACCATCGACTACAAGCTGTCAAAACTAGAATACATGTGTGCATATGAGAATAATTATTTTAACGGCAACACGACTACCGAACACACGACTACTTTTGTAGCCCGTAGCCAACTTAGGCTAATTTCTATTTTTCTTGGCGACAATAAACAGTTTAGTGCTGCCAATACAATAAGATGCATGGAAAAGGTGTTTAAAAAACGCAATATATGAAATATATGCATTAAAAATGCGAAAAAAATTTTAAGTTGCACCACTGAAAATAAATAATCATTTGTTTACATTTTTTGTTTAGTTTTCATTTACTTATTTCATTTATATACATCAGTTTTTATTTCATTTTTAATTTATTATTTAATTGCCTTTTTAGTTTCTTAAATTTTTATAAGTTTTCTTCAGATATTTGTTGTTTTTTATTTCCTCACAATTTCACTTACAAAAAATATATTTTGTTTAGGTTATGTTCAATGTGTAGCTGTAGTCGTTATTATAATTAAGTAGCTGGCTACTTGGCTACTTTTGTAGCCAGCGATTTTTGTAGTCGTGTATTCGGTGTTAGATAGCCTTTGTTGTGTTTATAGCATCACTTGAATTTATATCATTAATTATTTTTATCTTGCTATTTCATATATATATATATATATATGGGCAATTTCAAAAATTTTCGACATTTTGATATTTTTTTTTTTCGAAATTTTTTTTTTGGATGACACGAATGACGCTTTGGTCACGTGAAGGGTGATATTTTAGCATACCAAAACAGTTCGCGTTAATCATTTATTGCAAACGGCGCGAAAGTTATGGAGGTTTTAAGTTAAAATCTCTTAAAAAAAATTTAAAGTTAAATTTATTGGTTTATTTTAATAAATGTTGTATGGATGCATGAAACTCATTTCAAATTCATCAGTGCAGTCAAAATTCATCAATGCACTGATAAAATACATAAAAAATATCAATTATAATTAAAATTTCTTAACATTAAAAAAGGCGAATTTTTGCAAAAATGTGAATGTTTCACCGATTGTTATAATACGTGTTTATATAACGCATAACTAATTTACAGAAAAACAATGTTCTAACTTGCAAATTTAAAAAATAAAAAAATTATATAAGAATTATTTTTGAGGTTAGGATTTTTTTTTTGATCTGTAAAATTTAAAATCATGAAAATTTTTTAATGCCTTTTCAGTTTTATTATCAAGCTTAAAAAAACCTATCATTTGCTGTTAATCGCGGCGGAATCTATACATAACTGCAGATGTCACAAAGCAAAATGTGTTTGAAGAAAAATGCCACTGTACCCTCTAAATATGGACCGAATTCAACCGTATTTATATATGATCTTTAGTTCACAGCCGCACTTCATTTCCAATACTTTACATTGATTTTAAACCACGGATTAATTAAAAAAAACGCGAAACAAAATCATGAAATTTCGCAAAATTTTTATTTTCTTTATAAAATTTTTGCGTTTCAAAATATTTTAACGCCTTCTTGACGTTGAGGTGCCATTTACTAAGAAGTTTAGATCACGCAATACATAAACCAGTTTTAAATAAGATTGCAAATGTCAGGTGCGAAAAACTGTCATTTTTGAAAAATTTACGCCAATTCTATAAAAGTTTGAGGTCATCGTTCTCAGCAACTAGCAGCCTGACATCGACGTGATATGGCGCAAATTTTAGCAAATTATACCATCTAATAAATACTGTTGACGAAATGCAATTTTCTTGAACGGCGCAAAAACGCTATAGAAAAAACTGCGAAAATTGAAAAATCGGAAAATTTTGGTTTCAAAAATGAACCGCTGTACAACTTTTTCCCAAATAGTAGTATGGGCATAACTTTTATAGTATAAATATCTACTAAGTCTAGTGACTTTATTTTATATCAGTGGGCATCGGAAGTTTAAAACTAAAAGTAGAAAAGTGATGAAATATGAAAAAACTCTTGTAAATTTCAAGCCTGTTTTTGAGTTTTTCAATATTTGAGTGCCCATAACTTTTAGAGATAAAGAACTGATGGTCTGAAATTTTGAATTTCCCAGTTTTCTAGTGTGGCCTACCATTCCCTTTTAACCGTTTTGGTCAATTCGAAAAACTGGAGAAATAATAAGCATCTGAACTCAGTTTCAACAAATGTTGAAAATTTTTGAAATTGCCCATATATATAGTTCAAAAAATAAGAAAGTATGAAATTGTTTTATAAAAATTGTATAGTATTAGTTTTGAATATAATTTTTATAAAATAACTTAAGGTTTTAATAATTTATCTTATTTTAAGAAAATCGAAAGACCGTTAAATTAATAAATACTGTAAAGTTTCCTTACGGTTCCATTAGAGCAAGATGGTGTGGGTGGAATCATTAAATTCTGATGTTAAAGAAACATTTGCTATTAGTTCAGCGTCTCTCTACCCAATAAAAAATTTGTTTATTTAAAAATTAATAAAAAAAATTTGGTAAAAACCTACCAGAGGTTCGCCGACTTCTTCTTGTCCCACTACAGATTTCTTCCTCATGAAGGCAATTAAAGTTCGTCCAGCAATTGTGTGCATTTACAAGACGAGATAACGCAAATTGATGCCAACTTTGAAGCAGACTTATGTATTGAAAATAAAGAACCAAGTTACAATAAAATTGACGACGCACACTGGGGATTTTTGTATGAAGGTGAGGAAAAAAATATATTTGTCAAAAAATGTAGTGATTTTATCACAAATTTAGTTTTATTTATATAGTAATACACAAAAGTAATCAAAATAAAGAAAGTTATAATGTAAAAAGCCATAAGTAACAAAAAAATTTAAATGATATTTTTAATTTTTAATTTATTATTTATTTTAAATCTATTTTTAAATTATTATTCTAAAAGATCTTATAACAGTATGCCTTTTTTGGCTAAATGCATTTCTGGAGTGTCTAAGGCCATATATTTGATAGTCTTTGTTACGACTTTCTTGAGCCTTTACTGACTTGATCTCTAGGACTCTTTTAGCAGTATGCTGCAACAGATTTTGCAGAGGTACACTCCTCAAACTAATTACGTGGCCGGACAAGTGCAGAACTGGTAGGACATTCAGTCTAAGTAAACTTTATTGTAAATGTGCGTTCAAGCCAATTTGCATTTTTTTTTTTTCAAATCGCGACTTCGCACGATTAGAATCCTGCCATTTTTGTTTGAAGTTAGAGTAAAAGCCTTTATATATTGTATCCAAAATTTCACATGCTTTAGTTTCGTTTAAGCCAATGTGCGATTGTTGCAAAAACTGTTTTAATTTTGTTCTGTCTTGGTCAAACTCCAGAAACTTCGAGCATAAAACCCCATGTGAAATTTATTATCGCTTATTACTTTGCACTGTAATCATAAAAATCAATAATCGTTTGTTTACTACTTTTTTTTAATAATTCTGAGAATCATAAAAAAGTCTTCAATGTTTTTTCAAAAGAATTTTTTTCATATCTCGAGCAAATTTTTATATTCATACCTTTACTTAATTGTGAATAAAAGCGAAACGCGTTCATCGATTTTCATGATTTATGTCTCATTTTGTTCATAGGTTATGCGAAAGTAATTGTAATTCTTGATTTTTTTATATTTATTTCAGCAAAATCCGACTATTGGTTCTTGAGTTATGATAAACAAAAGAGCCTTATAAGAATTGAGTGGCAAATCAATCAGCTGAAAATTGTTGTACTGTGTAATGTAGAGCTGCAAAATAATCGATAGTACTATCGATAGTATCGATAGTTTCATTTTCGGCCGACTATCGATGGTTTCACTATCGGTAGCGATACTATCGGAAAATTGTAAAAATAAACTTTTTCAACGCAGGTTTTTTGCCGCCGGTAAATTTTTGTATGTATGTTCTAATTTTTCAATGAAAATAATATATTTGCATTTATTTAATGTAAAATAAAATAGAGTCAATATTTCAAAAAAGTGTTATCCTATTAAGCTCCTTAGGGTAATTAATTTTATTTAAACTTAGTTATTTTTATTCAGCGGTAACGGCTACCTTAATATAACGACAGCGGCGAATTATTGACGGCACAAAAATAATACAAATAAAGGCCCAACCATAATGTACTTAGGCTAGCTTAAACAACTATGCGAATGCATGCAATCAAATGTGTATAACCATAATGTACATAACAAACGTTTCGTTGAGTTTCTTTCAATTTTATTTGTTTACGTTTGGAGCGAAGCCGACTGCACCAAACGTACGTAATCAGCTGTTCTTGTGTTTGTGTAAACAATAATAAACAAAAGACTGGAGTGTGCAATGGAAGTGGAGGATAATTTTATAGAAAATTTGATTGAAAATGTAAAAAAACAACGATGGGCTATTACAAAATGTGTATCTCAATAATTTGAAGCCATTTAAATATTTTTCATTTCTCTTTTTTTTGTAGCACATTAGTAACAAAATTTTAACATATGTACACGTGTTTAAAATTGAAATGCGCGCACGGTTGTATATTTTAGTACTATTTTTTATTTATGACTTATTTATTTTGTTTAATTAACAAAAACAAATATAATTAACTAGTTTTCGGTAAAATATTTAAACTTTATAGAAATTAAATAACATTTTGTGATAAAAATATATATATTTATGAAATATAGAGAGAAATCAAGTTTTACAAAAGTACTAATGATTGCAACTAAGAGCAGTTTGCATTTAAATTCAAAAAGTACAATATAGCCACTCAAAAGCTTCGTTAGACTTTTGGCAGACGTTTCGTTGATTTTTGACATTAGCGTACGTTAACAAAAGTACATAATGGTTGGGCCTTAAGTTTTAAAGTAAAAGTTTCTGGTATTATAAATAGTATTTCTGAAAGAATAAAGAATATTTAAATAAAAAACTAATTTAAAAAATGGGGAGATTCCTACAATTATCAGAAAGTAAGTATTATTACAATACTATTTAAATGTATATACATATGTGTCCAATGGACACATCAAGAGGAGTGTGTATGTCTGTCTGTGTTTAATAGAATATGGCAACGAAAACATTCAGGTAGACAACGATGATGAAGAGGGTATTCAAAAAAAGATACGTAGGACGTATTCAGATGTTTGGACTTATTTTGAAATAACCAAAGATAAAAATTGTGCTTATGTGGCAAATATTATAAAACTAGCTGCAATACTACATATTTATTAGATTACCTTAAACGTTCGCACCCTAGTTTCAGAGAAGCGGAAAAGCCAATTACGACTGTTCAGTCAGAATTGGTATGACTGAATTATAATAATAACATTAATTATTAACCTTAAAGAATTAATTATTTTAAACATCTTGTCGTAGTTCTTTTTATTCATTGTCTTATTTTTTTTTAATATGTAACTCTTTGAATTATTATCATTATCGATTTAGAGTTTGTCAAATAAACAAGTGCCAAATAAATTTGTCGCTCTTGATAAAAAAAAATAGAAAGTCTTTTGACTTTTATTATACAACGACCATAGACCAAAAACGGTCGATAAACTCCTGCTCATTAACAAAAATTATTGAGTAAACCTGGTATAACTTATAAATACATACATACATAACTGGCCTTTACAACCCTGTGTCAGGATTACGGCCTAGCTTCTCGCAGCACTCATGTTGTGTGTGTCAATTTTTATCCATGAGTACCGGGACCTAAAGTTTTAATGTCGACTTCGAACGACAGACTTGAGAAGCTTGTTCATGGCAATTAGTTACTCTCAGAGCTTTTGCCAGAAGACTGCTGAAAGGTAGTCGCCGAAAGAAATATTTTTTTCATATTTCTTTTTTTTGAAGATGTCAGAGCCTGGAGTCGAACCCAGGGCCCATGTCTTAGTAAGCCAACACACTAACCACTAGACCACGGCGACTACAATACCTAAATTTAACGCTTCTGTATCTAATTTTATTTATGAATTGTTTTTTATAATCCCTTTTAATTCGAATTTTGATATTTACATATCGTTGGTCTCAGGTAGAAAGGCCCTAACTCGCATTTTTTCAAAACTTACTTTTTTTCAGTAAATCCAATGCATTTTAGAAATATTCCGCTCCTCACAAAGAATGTTTGCAATATTATTAAAAATAACGTTATTACAAGCAATTGTACAGCATTTAATAAAAAGTTATATATTAATAATTACAGTATCTGTTGTATTTTTACCGCCTCCTGTAAATTTTAAATTATTTGAGTTAGGGCCTTTCTACCTGAGACCAACGATATGTAGAATGTATGTTTTACGTTTTGAACGTTAAATCCTTTTATGGTTAACGTTAATTTAAAAAATTATCTCAAATCAGGGACCGCAAATAACAGTTATTGCTTAAAAATTAAACTAAAAAAATCATCGTATTAGAGTCGACAGACATATATGATGTTATATACCAAATTAATCGTCTTGGAGAGGTCTAACAGAATCTGTGGTGATCTCGCATAAGTGATCAGTAATCAGATTTTAACTGTTACTTTTTGACGGAAAAATAAAAGTTAGAAAAAAACTCTTAAAAATAGAGTTTTATTTTTCCGTCATAAAATAAAACTCATTTTGTGAGTTTTATTTTTCCGTCATAAAATAAAACTCATTTTGTGAGTTTTATTTTTCAGTCAGAAAATAACAGTTATTTTTTGAGTTTTATTTTTCCGTCATAAAATAAAACTCTATTTAGGAGTTTTATTTTTTCGGTCATAAAATAAAACTCATTTTTATGAAAGATCTTATTTTTAATCTAATCCCGTTGCTTCTGATATCTTTATTTTATTGTTTTTTATAGCTGAATACCTAAAATCTCAATTTAAACGATTTTTAGGGTGCTTTAATATTAAAAAAAGAGCAAATTTTCACAATTAAAACCGATAATGGCCGGAACTTGTTAAAAATGTTACAAATGTTTGACTAGGAAGATGAAAGCGGGTTCGATGACTGCGTCTATTACGACGTTCCGCACGGAACAAAATATGATAGAAATGACATTTGTATTAGTTTGCAGACGATAATGTGACAAATCAGGATTAGGTGTGAAAAAAATTTTTCATAAAAACGAGTTTTATTTTATGACCGAAAAAATAAAACTCCTAAATAGAGTTTTATTTTATGACGGAAAAATAAAACTCAAAAAATAACTGTTATTTTCTGACTGAAAAATAAAACTCACAAAATGAGTTTTATTTTATGACGGAAAAATAAAACTCACAAAATGAGTTTTATTTTATGACGGAAAAATAAAACTCTATTTTTAAGAGTTTTTTTCTAACTTTTATTTTTCCGTTGAAAAATAACTTTTTCTGCTGACCTTTTTTGGAAAAACTCTCAAAATAACCATAAAAAAATAAGTTTTTCGATATAACTTATAACCGTTACAGTCCCTGTCTCAAATTAACAGCTTTAATTAATACAATAGTATACATATATATATATATGTCTTCTATTTAAATCAGAGTGGGCAAACAAACAAAATATTTTGCAAAAGTTACAACAAAGTCATACACTTTTCAAAATTTTTTTAATGGTATTGTACATGAGCAAAACCAAAACAAATACTTTCTAAATGAGAAAGAGCGCAAATAAAATCATTAGCTTCTCGCTCTTGTGCTTGCTTTTTTTTTTGTTGTTTTTTTCTCTTCTTCTTTTCTTTTTCTCTTCTACTATCCTTTTTCTTCTCATTCATTTTTTGTTGTACCTACGCACATTTGAGTTAGTGTATTTGTAGTACTCAAAGCAAAAACAATATACAAAATTAAATGGGACAATCTTTGCCACTGTTTCTGTTTTATTTTTGTTTTACTCATTGTAAAGAATACAACAAAATGAGATTAAACGTTCACTTTTGTTTATTATCCTACTCTGGCTAAAATTACAGGTCCAAATGTTTGGAGAAAAAAGGGATTTTTGTTATCTATATATATAAAAGAAAGTTACTACGCTTATAACTCAAGAACGCCTGGACCGATCTCGATGATTCGTACCAATTCGGAATGGTCTCTGGCCAAATAAGAAGAATAGCAAAAAAAAATTCTAAAATATTCCAGAAAAAAAAAATTACGTGTGTACTTTTAAAATACCGGGTTCACACAATGCCTTTCATGACTGTTCACATTAGAGCTGCATGACTGTTCACACTAAGTTTCAATAGTGTTCACACTAAAACCGATTTTGATGTTTCATGCCAATTCGGAATGGTCTCTCGCCAAATAAGAAGAATAGCAAAAAAAATTTCTAAAATATTCCAGAAAAAAAAAATTACGTGTGTACTTTTAAAATACCGGGTTCACACAATGCCTTTCATGACTGTTCACATTAGAGTTGCATGATTGTTCACACTATGTTGCAACGGTGTTCACACTAAAATGGATTTCGATGATTCGTACCAATTCGGAATGGTCTCTGGCCAAATAAGAAGAATAACAAAAAAAATTTTTGAAATATTCCAGAAAAATGAAATAACGTACGTGTGTACTTTTAAAATCCGGGGTTCATACAATGCCTGACTGTTCACACTATGTTGCGATGGTGTTCACATTGATAAGAAGAATAGCAAAAAAAATTTATATGTCGCAATGATGTTCACACTAGAGTTGCATGACTGTTCACACTATATTACAATTGTGTTCACACTAGAGTTGGATGACTGTTCACACTATGTAGGAATGGTGGTCTCACAGTAATGATTTTTCACACCAAGCTGTTGATCAAATTAACGCTTGCTTGAATTATAGGGATGCCAATTCTTAATTACGATACTGAAAATTATGATTTTCAGGATTTACAAAATTTTTGATTTTAAGGTTTTTTGCTTCTCATGTAAAAAAAACTGTAGTTACGTCCGCTTGTATTTAATATGACGATAGGTATAGAGCTTTCAGTTGGTGTCCACATTTTGTATTGTCGCCGACTTTTTCATCTGTTCGTTGTTGATATGTACGCAAACATTGAAACTGAACGATACGTTATAATCAAAGGAAATTATGTTCAGCAGAGAATATCCATTTGCGTGATGCAATTAATAACGATGGTAATGTAAACGACCTCGGAAAAATGGTTATTTTGCCTTCAATATGAATACGACACAAATGCATTAAGCGATTTGGTTCGAACTAATGTACCTTTACTAAATCCCCCACAAAAAGAAGTGTACGATACGGTGATGAACACAATTGATGGTGGAAATGCTGGCATGTTTTTCCTTGATGCGCCTGGTGGCACTGACAAGACATTCCTCATATCACTGATTCTGGCTACAGTTCGTGCAAGGTGAGAATTTACCATAGCAGCTGCTTCTTCTGGAATAGCGGCTACGCTGTTGGAAGGTTGTAGATCCGCTCATTCGGCATTGAAATTGCCATTAAACCTTCAAGCGGTTGAGGAACCAGGAACATGTAACATAGTGAAACATTCAGCAATGGCTAAAGTTTTGATAGCAAGCAAAATAATTATCTGGGACGAATGCACAATGTCGCATAAACGTGCGTTAGAAGCTCTGAATCGCACCATGCGAGATCTGAGTAATGACGCAAGATATTTTGGCGGTGCGTTGATTTTACTCTCAGGTGATTTCCGGCAAACACTACCAGTATTACCACGGTCGACCGCAGCCGATGAGATCAATGCTTGCCTCAAATCATCGACATTATGGCGTTATGTGAAGAAACTTCAGCTGACGACAAACATGCGAGTTGCATTGCAAAACGATCCATTTTCCGAAGTGTTCTCCAATCAACTGCTAACTATTGGTAATGGTCGTATTCCTGTCGACGCATCGAATGGATTGATATCCTTTCCTCCGAATTTTTGTAATTTCGTCTCAACGAAAGAGGAGCTCATCAAAAAAGTGTTTCCTAATATAATTGCTAACCATAAGAACTACGATTAGTTGAGTGAAAGAGCAATTTTAGCTGCAAAGAACATGGATGTGGATCACATAAACTTTAAAATTCCAGATAAAATCGTTGGTTCCCAGTTTTCTCACGTGGATCAGAGCAACTCTTTTGTACATACATTTATGCCGAGAGTGCAAAAACTAAAAATATTGTGTATTTTCTCAAAAACCTAGCTTTCGTTGCCGGGTTCACCCCAGCTAGTATGTTCATAAAAATAAACAAACAAAAAAAACTTGAATCTGTGCAGAGTTTATTTTCCCAATTATATATAATAAAAAATAAAAAGAAAAACGTTAGCTCACATAATAAAAGAATATTCGCTTTGAAATTCTTAGGTTCGGTAAAACATACAAGTACTGAGTTTGAGACGGCTATAAAAAAAAGTTTGCGGTCAGATCGGAGTAATTCTTTTTGATTTGATTGTACCATTTAGTCTAAAATGTCAAAATATCACTGCATATTGCATGAAAAGTACGTTGAGAATTTGACTATTTTTTTCAAAATCCCCAATGTGCGACGCTGCTTTCGACAACAATATACATATATGCAGATTATTTTTTGGACGATGTTTTCTATAATTCTGCAGCTATAAATTTCGCACTTGTTTCGATGTGTAGAAAATATATAAGATAATTGGAATGTATTCTTAGCGTTTTATAAAACAGCTTCCGCGTACGACAAGTTGAATTCTAGAAATAGGATTTATCTTGAGCTGAATAATAAATGTAATGCTCTTATTCAAGTACGTTCTGAATTATTTTAATTCATTTAACTCGCGTTTTCAATCAAAAGCACTAATAAAAATATTTTTAAATGTAAAATTTTATATAAAAATCTAAGCTATGTAATGTAAGATCACCACATACATCTTTTTCTGCCTCTTGAAAACGTTTATCTTAGATGTAAGTGTAAAAAAATCTGACGACTATTCTAAAAACAACTGCAAATCAATTCTTTTTAACAGCTTTGGAAGAAATAACGCAAAGGTTATCCCTCAAAAGAGAATAATTTAATAAATTGGTGAATGACAATGCACCATTATTCTGAGAATTTGGTGGTTGCTTTTGAGGATTAAGTAACGCATCTGCATCACGAGCTTTAAGACCGCTGCAAGTAAGATGATAATTTATGAAAACATAACCAGCAGGAGATCATTCTAATAATTCCGGTAGTTGAACACTCCATATTAGGTTTAAATATAAAGCTCGGTAAATAAACAGATAAAACTCTCCAATAAATTCTTAATCAAGACACCAACCAAGTATGAACACAGTATTGCCAACACAAACAGGAGAGTTTATAGAAACAGCAATAAACAAAATATATAATAAACTAACAGTCTAATTAATAATAACTCCTTAACCCTCTAATGCCCAAATTTTTTTTCTAGATTAAAAATTTTTTTCTGGGTTTGACTTTTAGTAAAAGTGAAGGATATTTACGCAAAAAATTTTTTTTGTTGTCAGATCGGGAGATATAGCGCCAAAAACTTAGATCGCCTCTAGGCGGGTTTAGGAAAAGAATCCACAAAATTGTACACCATTTTTTTTTTTTTTTGCTTCATATAGTAAAATATTTATATACACCCATACGCAAAAGTCTGCGTACGGGCCATTACTATTTTTGTTTAAATTAAAAAAAGTAAACAAATGTTGTGTAAATTAATAGGAATTCAGTTTTATTTGTTTATTACAAATTTTTCTAAATATATTTGCACTTTTTTAGCAAAAACAAAAACAATAATTTATAACTAAAAGAAAAACTAACGGCCTATTTAAAATAGCATATGCAAAAGTCTGCGTACAAACATTTTTCGTAATGTCTTTTGTGTATAAATTTTAAGTAAAAAAAAATTGGTATGAGGTTGGATATCCTTTTTGTTTGAGAACCTCCGCCAACCGTTTAGGCATAGAATTGACTAGCTTTGCAGTTCCTTAAAGAGAAATTTTGTTCCACTTTTCAATTATCACATTTTTTAACGTTTCTTTCGAAGAAATTTTGTGGTGCCGAATACTTCGTTCCAATAAATCCCATAAGTTTTCTATGGAATTTAAGTCTGGAGACTGTGGTGGCGTTTTAGGCTGTTGCGGGACGTTGTAGAGTAGCCAAAGCTTTGTATTATGATCCGTATGTTAACAGTCTTTATCTTAGTGAAACATATAATCGTTGCCCAGGTTTAATTTGTCTAAGCCTGGCTGCAAATTTTCTTTTAATATACCAAGATATGCTTTAGTATCCATTGTAGAGGAAATCAAAACCAAATTTCCCACTCATTGGTAAGACATACCGCCCCGTACCATGCAACCACCTCCGCCATGTTTTACAGTTGTACTTAAACTCTTAGGATGAAGCGCTTTTCCTGATTTTCTCTACACAAGCTGTTTGCCCTTGACACGAGATATACAAAACTTTCTTTCGTCAGTAAATAAAACTTTTCGACAGAATTCTTTTGGCTTATTTATATATTTCTTGGCACAAGCAATTCGCTTCTGACGGTTTACCAGTGACACCAGAGCCGAAAAAAACTAAACCACAATGCAAAAGAAGTAAAACACACATTAATTTCTCTTGTATTGTTACGCTCGGCGTTTGCCTTTTGCCCTTCCTTCCCGCATCAAGTAAAATTTAAAAAAAAAATATTTCGAGTCTTGTTGAGATGAGCATTCTATATGATTTATATTCTTTGCTAGTACTAAAATTAAAGTGGTTATTATTTAATTCCCAAAAGTTTCGCTGTAGTGCTTTTTCATTTATAATATCTAGTAAAAAATAAAAAAATAGAGTTTTTTAAAAGTTCCTGAATGAGAGTTTGTACATTTTTACTGGATAAACTTTTGCTAGTAAAACCCAGTTGAATAAAAGTTGCAAACACTATAAAAAGAAATGTATACCATAAAAGTTAGAGATTCCAAGGAATGGAAAGAAGAAGAAAAAATTAAATTAACCCTGCCGTTACAAATACAAGTAATCGGTTGCAAGCATAAGTACCACTTATGTATGTATGTATTATACGTATACAAATTTAAAACAAAAATTTTTTTTTGCCGAATATTTTAAAAATAATTAACAGCATTAATGTTGAAAAGCAAACTGAAGAATTTAGGATCCACACTTTGCTATCCAGAATGGATATTTTGTTTCTACAATAAATTTGATAAAAAATAATATTTTTTGGAAATTCTTTTTTGGCTCAAGGTCCTTTTTAAAAAACAATTAAAACACTTTTTAAAAGTTTTTTATTTTATTATTGTTTATTTTACCAATATTTCGACCAAATACACTGGTCATCATCAGGGTTAATAATTGTATCTATAATAAAACCACAAATAACTTTAAACATAAAATGTTTTTACAAAAACAAATTTTTACAAAAAAAAAAAAATAAAAAATAAAAATATTTACATTTATTATTGTTCGTTGTCAATACTTGTAATGTTTATCACCTAATATCTGTAAAAGCTCTGCTCATTTCTTTAGTACGATGTATCTCTATTATATGTCTGTATATATGTGCACAATTATCTATATCAGATTTATAATTAATTCTTTTTTCAGTTGGGATATTTATTTATTATCTCTTTAATATATCTCTTATTATAATTAGATTCTCTGTCTAAAATTCGTACTTTATTAAATGCAGGTTGATGTCCAGTTTTTGCACAGTGGGCTGCGAGTGGTGTTCTTTGATTTAATTCTTCTTCTTTGGCTTGTGATTTTAGATTTGATTTATGTGAAGAGAGTCTTGTTTTAAGTTTTGTTTTTGTAGTACCAACATATACCTTTTGACATTGCATGTTATTCCATATACTACATTAGCTTTATCAAATTTATCAATTTTTGATTTTGTGTTACTGAATAATTGTTTTGTTGTGTTATTTGACTTGATTGCCAATATGTATTTATCTTTATTATAAATATTTTATCATTTTAATCTTTCAGATAGGCCTGGTATATAACTGATAGAGGTATATGTCTTCACCAGTTCGTTTGATGATTTGTCTATCAAAGTTTTATTCTTTTTTATCACCTTTGTTATTAGTTGGCTTATTATGTTTTTTGGGAAATCATTCTTAAGTATGTTGTAAATTTTATTTTTATTTTCATTATGAAATTCTATACTGCTGGTATCCAATACTCTATTTATAAAATATGTTGCTGTGTTAATAACAGAGTAAGAATTTGCTCACTCTTTTGCTCATTGCGCATTGCGCACTCTTTTCTTGCGCCTCGAAAAATTGCGCATGCGCAAAGAGCGGAGCAGATAAAAAAGAGCAGTTGTTTGCTCTTTTGGCTCTTGCTCTTTTTTGTAAGCGCTGCTCTTTGCGCAATGCGCATTTAAATTTTTTATTTGGCGCTTTGCTCTGCACATTGAGCAAAATGAGTAGCGCATTGCGCATGCGCTTTTTATATCTACGGTGTCATGTCAGCAACAAATTTTTTTAATTTGCCATTCGAAAAAATTTGTATGTGCAGTCAATCATTGCGTTACAGAAAATCACTTTATGCAGTATTACTGATGGAAATTTCCATCATAAATATTCTGAAAAGAGATGAATGGGGACATTCGCGTGCTTTTAAGAAAAAAAATTTATGATACTCCTTTATTTGCATGAAGAAAATAAAATTTTCTTCACTCATTCTTCACATACTTATGTATACATAGAAAAAATTTTAGAAAAAATTTGAATGCATATATTCGCGTGTGATTTTTAGAAAAAATTTTGTTGTACTAATTTATGTGCGTAAAGAAAAAAATAAACAGAGGCCTTATTCTGTAACTCTCCTAAGCTAAAACTCTATCGCTAAAAATATATAAACTAGATTTAGGACTTTTTGGCTACGAATAGATTTTTTGAACGCTTATTGTAATATAAACACTTCATGTCTATTACCTCTACACTTTTTAATTTTATATATTCTAACGTTCAGTATGTTTCAAAAACCCAAAATTTAAGCATTTTAGCTTAAGAGAATTACAGAATAAGGCTCCAGTTTAATATAAAAACGAAAAAATTGTTTTATTATTTTACTCTAAAGTATATGAAAATACTAATATAAATTCTATTTACATTTAATTATTTCTTCTTTTTTCATATTAAAATTACTGACTTCAAAGGTATTTTACACCACAGTAAATGAGTAATACGCAATTGCGCACTCTTTTGGCTCTTTTGCGCATTGCGCAAACAAAAAGAGTGGAGCAAGTAAGCTCAAAATTCAAATGCGCATTCTATGCTCAGCGCTTGTAATGCGCAGAGCAAAAAAAAAATGGCGCAGAGCAAGAGCAACAAAAAGTTTGCTCTGCTCTTTGCGCAAAGAGCAAAAAAGAGCCAAAAGAGCGGCGCTGAGCTGCGTTTTTACTTACTCTGGTTAATAATTATATTTTTAGGGTGTTTCGAATAATAATTAATAAGTCTTCCCGATGCCATCGGTTTTTGGTACCAGTTTAATTTAATAATATTTCCTTTTCATATAACTATTGTGTCTAAATACGGTAATTTTTTGTCAGATTCTGTCTCCATTGTAAATTTTATTTGTTTGTTAAAAGTATTTAGCATTTTCAATGTTTCATCAATTTTGTTAATTTTTACTATTGCGAATAGATCGTCAACATACTTGGTTATTTTTCTTGGTTTTGTCTCCATCTTATCTATTGTAGTATACAGCAACTCTTCCATAATAATATCAGCGATCACCGGAGATCATAGATGGGAATTTTTCAGTACCAGTACTTTTTCAGTATTTTCTTTTTTTACTGATTAGTGGAAAAAAATCAGTATTCAGTAAATTTTACTGTTTACTGAAAAGAGAAATCAGTATTCAGTAAATAGTACTGTTTACTGAAAAGAGAAATCAGTATTCAGTAAATAGTACTGATTAATGAAAGAAGAAATCAGTATGCAGTAAATTTTACTGTTTACTGAAAAGAGAAATCAGTATTCAGTAAAAAGTACTGATTTGTGTAAAAATATTCAGTAATCATTAAATGACTGATAGTAGATACTGTGTGTTTTAAAAATGATATGTACGCATTGCTCACTGACATAAATAGCGGCATAACTAAAAAACTGCATTTCGAAAATAAATTAAGAATTGAAAAAATTATTTTATTTTACATTTTTCAGTACATATATATTTTGAACTTGAAGTCTCACCTATTGTAACGAAGCTTACGTTACATAAACATTTGTAAACATTATTAATATAAATGTGAATTATATTTTTTTTATTTTTGCTTATATGCATATTATTTGAATGATTACAGTATTATTTTATATATTATTATATTATTATTTTTGTTATGAATTAATGATTTATATGAATTAAATTTAATTTCTTAGTAGACTGATATTATTAAATTGTTATTGTAATTCGTTATTAAGAGAAATGTATGTAAAGAGTAATAACATAAACTGAGAGAATACAGAGTAGGAGAGTAATATAAGAGAAAGGCATGTTAAAGGAAGAAAATGTTAGTGAGTGATCGGTTAGTGTGTAGTTTATTGCTACTTCAGTTGTACTTGTGCCGTCGTGCAGTACGGACACCATCGCAGGTTTTTATAGCTTCGATGGTAGACGTATCCCAATATGGTTGAGTCAACTCGGGTAGTGGTAGGGGGACACTACTGGTTACTACAGCCATAGATCCCAGACCAAGTAGTAGTAGTGGTAGAGGGACGCTACTGGTTATTACAGCCATAGGTCCCAGACCGGATAGTAGTATTGGTAGGGGGACGCTACTGGTTACTACAGCCATAGGTCCCAGACCATTTGATAGTATTGGTAGGGGGACGCTACTGGTTATTATAGCCATAGGTCCCGAACCATTTAGTAGTATTGGTAGGGGGACGCTACTGGTTATTACAGCCATAGGTCCCGAGCCAGATAGTAGTATTGGTGGGGAAACGCTACTGGTTACTACAGCCATAGATCCCGGACCAAGTAGTAGTAGTGGTGTGGGGACGCTACTGGTTATTACAGCCATAGGCCCCGAGCCAGATTGTGATGGTGGTAGGGGGACGCTACTGGTTACTACAGCCATAGGTCCCAGACCATTCAGTAGTATTGGTAGGAGGACGCTACTGGTTACTACAGCCATAGGTCTAAAATTAATTAGTAGTAGTGTAGAGGGATACTACTGGATTACTACAGCCATAGTTCCCAGGCGTATTGAAAAAAGATCTGAATTGTTGAAGTGAGTCTGGTTTGCGTTGTCGTTTAGGACGGACAAGTAAAATTCTGGCCGGTCGTTCTCTATTCTGCAAACGTTGTAAAATATTCAAAAAAACTCTTAATTAAATAAAGAATATCATTAATTATAATATTCAAATAGTTGTAAGTTTTTAATTTTCTATATGAAATATAAATCCTGGACAAACCCTGAGATTAACAACCCCGGCAATTAAAAACGATTATACTATATAAATCAGTTTTTATTTATCCAATAACACATTTCATAATTAAAAAAAGTAAATGCACACAAAAAAGCAATTTTTCTGAAAATGCAGTTTTTCAGTTATGCCACTATCATGCAAGTAAGCAATGCGTACATATCATTTTTAAAGCACACAGTATCTACTATCAGTCATGATTACTGATTACATGATTACTGAATATTTTAACACAAATCAGTACTTTTTACTGAATACTGATTTCTCTTTTCAGTAATCAGTACTTTTTACTGAATCCTGAATTTTCTTTTCAGTAATCAGTACTTTTTACTGAATACTGATTTCTCTTTTCAGTAATCAGTAAAATTTACTGAATACTGATTTCTCTTTTCAGTTAACAGTAAAATTTACTGAATACTGATTTCTTTTTTCAGTAAACAGTACTTTTTACTGAATACTGATTTACGTACTGCAGTAAAAAAGTAATGCAGTATGCCCATGTATGCCGGAGATGCAGGTGAACCCATTGGCATACCTCTATTTTGCTTATAAGTATTGTTGTTGTATTTAAAATAAAAAGAAAAGATTCTTTGGTATATTCGTATGTTGTTCCAATATTCCCCATTTTTCTTCTATTATCTTAAAGGCTAAATCAACTGGAATGCTGGGGAATAGAGAAATCACATTATTTCTTGTAAAAATTTGTTTTTGTAAAAACATTTTATGTTTAACGTTATTTGTGTTTTTATTATAGATACAATTATTAACCCTGATGATGACCAGTGTATTTGGTCTAAATATTGGTAAAATAAAAATAAACAGTAATAAAATAAAAAACGTTTAAAAAGTATTTTAATTGTTTTTTAAAAAGGACCTTGAGCCAAAAAACAATTTCCAAATATTATAAAAGTAAGGTTCACTAAACACAGAATAAAAATAATATTTTGGAAAATTTAAATAAAAATGATTTACTAAACTAAATTTCACATATTTGTAGAAAGAAATTGTATGATTTTTTAATAGTCTTAAGATCCTAATACTGGTATACTTATGAGAACTAACATATGTTAAGGAATATGTACAAACACTAGCAGAACTGAACTAGCCTTCTACCTAGCTACGAAAGGTGTCATCAAAATTTTAGTAAATAAATTTAGAAATTGGTCAAACTTGTAACTGGTGTGTTTTATTTCTCTCTAACTCAGGAGGCGACTCCTACTCATGCAGTATAGGAATATATGTTATGGGAAGGTGGAAAGAGGGACTAGTACTAGTACTAAACAATCACTCACAAAAGGATGAGCTCTAAGATAAGTACTAGTAGTGCGTAAAAATATGCGATTATCCGGAATCAAGTTCCTAATTTCATCCGAGCATCTCTCATGGCAGTACTGACAGAACAATGAAAAGCACTCCGCATTACACCGATTCTCCAATGAATCGATAGAGTTGGATACTCTAAAGTCTGGTAACGCGCGGTCAAGAAATCCCAAAATAAACTTTGAAGCACTGGCCCACACATGAGAGTTGTATACAATCCTAGGTCGGGTAAATATTGAGAAGGTCTGATGGCATGAAATAAAGTCGTCAAAAATTCTAAAACTTTCAAATAAACACCTGCACGATCAACAAAGACACTTTAATTACATGCGATCCTCCTAAATAACAAATGGAAGATATAGAGAACACAAAAGAATACGTAGTCCATTTATTTGAAAAGTGGGAGCGTTTATTGGACTAGTACGCGCCGAAGCATATAACTCTGTGTCCTAAATTTCCAGAGCAAAATGCCAATCCAGCATTATTAAAAGAACTAAGAAAGTCTTAAGCTAAACCTCCTTCTACTATCCTAAAAGAAGAAGTGAGACCAACAAAGAAGAGGCGATAAAGCAGTGAAGAAAAAAAGCAGATCGCATAAACATATAAGCGACAATACCTAACAGGCAACAAAGTCGAAAAATCCGCGATACTTCGGGTAATTTATCCCTTTCAGACCGTGATGCATCGATTGTGTAGGTGGGTTTAGGTTTCACTATTTTCGTTTATATTTGATCAACATGAAAAAGACCGACATGCATCGATTGCGCTGATTGTTCTTTATATTTGTGTCTTTCATTATTCTGCTATTCGATTTACCATTATTTAAATTATTTCGAAAATCTTGCGTCAGATTTCAGTTTTGTCAAAATGAGCGGAAGGAACAATTTGTGTTTACAACTACAAAAGTACTAATGGCTAATAAATAGTGCATTGGGGCATATTTTAACTAAAAAAATTATAAATTGTAATGTTTCAAACCATTTGAAGTCATTTGTTTGTTTGTTCTTTTAATAATGTTTCGGGCCTTATCATGAATGGAATTAATTAGAAGTGACGAACATCTTCCTTTGGTCCAATGATATGTACGTGTGTACCATATTTCAGAGTAAGTAAAAACGCAGCGCAGAGCCGCTCTTTTGGCTCTTTTTTGCTCTTTGCGCAAAGAGCAGAGCAAACTTTTTGTTGCTCTTGCTCTGCGCCATTTTTTTTGCTCTGCGCATTACAAGCGCTGCGCATAGAAGGCGCATTTGAATTTTGAGTTTTCTTGCTCCACTCTTTTTTTTGCGCATTGCGCAAAAGAGCCAAAAGAGTGCGCAATTGCGCATTGCTCATTTACTGTGGTGTAAAATACCTTTGAAGTCAGTAATTTTAATATGAAAAAAGAAGAAATAATTAAATGTAAATAGAATTTATATTAGTATTTTCATATACTTTAGAGTGAAATAATAAAACAATTTTTTAGTTTTTACATTAAACTGTTTATTTCAAGTGTTTTGAGAAGAAAAAGGTAAATTTTAAATCATAAATACTTAAAAAAATTATTTTTAAGGAACATAATTATTTATCAACTGAGTTGAAATCAATGTTCGATGTTGCTATCTCCTGGAAATTTAATTTTGTCACAAGTAAATCATCAATGGTTGAACTGCTTAATTTCGAGCGCCACTTCGTCAAAATTAGTGAGAGTGAACTAAACGCTCTTTCAACTGAAACTTGGGTCGCTGGTACTGCGAGTACAACTTCTGCAATAGTTTTTAAGTCTTTGTCGAAGTTAGTATTTTTCCAATATTTTAAAATATTTGTTTCGAAAGGAACTCTTTTGTTATTTGCAAAGTTAATCAATTTTTGCTTAAATGATATTGTTTCTTGAGGTGATGAGCAATCGAATTGAGCTACGTGCTGCTCCAGCTTAGAATATGTTGAAGTTGACTCAGGTATTGTCAAGGCCGATGAGGAGTTAACTAAATCATTTTGTTGAGTAAGCCCATCTGCTCCTTCAAGTTTCTTTTTTAGCTCATAAGTTTTAATTAAATGAATCTGTTTAATGATAATTTAAATTAATAAGCAAAATTACGAATTTATATAAGAAGCATTTAAGTTTTTCTTACCAATGCTCTTGATTTCTGTTCCTCTGATAAGAGAACGGTGTTTTGATAATTGAAGCGAGGATCCAGGTATAATCCTGCAATAACTGCATCATTTTCCAAAAGAATCATTTTACGGTCTCTCATGGCTGTAAGTAAGTCTTTAGCTAACGGATTTATTTCACAAAGGTCCTCGAGTTCAATTTCGCAGTTTATCCAGTCCCTATAAAAATCCCCAAGTATGTATTGCTCTGTTTGCAGAAGCAAAGTGCATTTATATAAAGGCTTGAATGCACCAACGAAATCTTCAATAAAATTCCAGTTTATATTCCTACTACTATCTTTAGAGGTTGAAGGCAGGACTTGTAAGAAGCCTGTTTCTATTTGAAGTTTGAGGTTAAGTAATGACTGCATCATTTGAAATGTTGAATTCCATCGCGTAATGTTATCAAGAACAGGTAATTTAAGTTCACTTTCATTGCTTCGAACAAGTCTTCTAAGTGCCTTCACAACATCTCTGCACTCGGTTATTTCTTTTAAGGTTTTAATAACATCATTCGCAGCTAGCTGAATGGTGTGAGCAGCGCATCTAACAACCGAAAATAGAGATGCAATAGATGTTTGTATCTGCTCATCATATTTGTCGGTATTTTCATTATGTTTATCGAATATTTCACTCGCCTGCTCTTCCTGTAGCATTTTACTGGCTTTAATGACGTTCGCCCCATTATCAGTCGTATTGGAATATATTTGACTTATATCAATGTTATATACCTTTAAGCATTTTAGAACCTCATCTTTAATATACGCCGCTGTGTGTTTTTTAAATAATTGTATCATGCCTTTATAATTTTTGAAAATAATTTATAATAAAACAAAAAATAAAAATAGTAATATAATAATATTAAAGTACATAATTTTAACACATATATATTCAAAAAAGTATTACCAATTGTGTTAATAAAAATCTTAAAGTCTTGTATATATTGAATGTTGATACCAAGAAGACTTTTATCCATTCTAGTCGCAATATCCAACTTTAGCGATATCATTTTATTTTTTATACGATTCTTAATAATATTTTTAATAGTTGTGCTTGAATTTTCTAATAATAATACTATATTCTTTGAATTTATATTAGTACCGAATTTTTGTTCGCATGGCGAAATTATAACTTTAAAAAATTCATTGTCATCAAACAAGCGAAAGGGCAAATTTTTCACTGCTACTAAGCCAACACAACTTTTTAAAAACTTATTTTTATCAACAAGCCGAAATGGATTCGTACTTCGTAGCCTTTTAGAGGGTGGTGCTCCATTTTGTTCTTCAATTTGTTCAAAACCATTATTTAAAACACTTTCTGGCTCAATTTTTTTATGTACGTTTAAATAATGCCTTTTTATATTAAAAGTGTTTGTGCCAGATATCATTTTTTTACACTCTAAACACTGAATTTTATTAATATTTTTCAAAATAGTATAGTATGTATTTTCCATAACTAATAATATTTTCAGAGTTCAAATTTTTCATTTATGAATACACAAAAACTAACTGTTAGAAAAATTATTGTAAATTTATGAGAGACTTCAAATTTATTTTTTTATACTTTATAACAAAATATTACTTGATATTTGAAAATAAAAATTATTGTTCTAAAGTGAAAGATAGAAACAAGTAAATTTAATTATACATTTTTCATTCTTGTATTGCTGGAAATACTTATGTATTTCTTATATTTGTCTATTTTGTATTGCCTCTGTAATCCCAATTTGTAATGATAGTTTTCAAGATCTGGGCGTAATTTGTAAAAAATATATGTGTAATTCCCGTATCTTGAAAAATGGTAACAATTACATAAAAAATATATGTTGTATTTAAATAAAAATTTCAACAAATAGTTGAATTTAGAAAGTAAATTTAAAGTTTTTCTATTAATTATTACATACATGTCGTTCCCTCAATCAAACAATAGTGTAGACGCATGTACACCATTATTTTTATTTTATTTTATAATAAGAATCTAAATAACTGATTCTAAATGTTGTAAAAATTTTGTGAAATTCTACTGCCACAAAGTAAACCAAAAGATCAATTGAAATATAAGCGTATAATTGCATGTTTGAATTATTTCACTAATAATTGTGTAAGTTGTTAGTTGTTACTTTGAATATAATTTCGAAGAAAAATAGTGTATAAAAAGCATACACTTTTTTGTTATTTACTATTTTTATTATTTCATAACAAAATTTAATCGAAAAATGGCGTATATTGATATACACAATTTTTTAACAATATAAATGATGTAAATGATTCAAATAAAATAGTGTATAATGATTTTCATACATATTATAAAACAAACAAAATAGCCTAAGTGACATCATGGTACTTTGAATCCCATTTATTTACAATTAAAACACTTGTAAATGAATGCAATATCATCTACTAGTAGCTGATTATTTCACCAAATATCTAAATGACCACAACTTTAAAACATCGATTATTTTCTGAAATATTACTGTTTTCCCACATGTCTAATAACACAAAAATATTAAATATATTTGAGGCAATTAAGCGAAAGTTAATTACCCGTGGAATTTTATTAAAAAAGGGTAAGAAAAAATGTGGATTTAGAAATTGAAGTAAATAAGCGTGAAAGACAATTAAGCGTGTGGCAATTATCCGGGTAACACTGTATAGCACAGAATCTCTACATGGCAAAAAAATTATACACTATTGTTTTATTATGATGATTTAAAAAAATTTTTTTTTCTTCACGCACATAAACGAGTACCACAAACATTTTTTTTGTTTCTTAAAAACATCATTTTTTAAGAATATTTATGATGGAAATTTCCATTAGTAAAAATAATTTCCATCCATAAAATTTTTTTCGAATGTCAAATTAAAAAAATTTGCTGTTGACATGACACTGTAGATATAAAAAGCGCATGCGCAATGCGCTACTCATTTTGCTCAATGCGCAGAGCAAAGCGCCAAATAAAAAATTAAAATGCGCATAGCGCAAAGAGCAGCGCCTACAAAAAAAGAGCAAGAGCCAAAAGAGCCAACAACTGCTCTTTTTTATTGGCTCCGCTCTTTGCGCATGCGCAATTTTTCGAGGAGCAAGAAAAGAGTGCGCAATGCGCAATGAGCAAAAGAGTGAGCAAATTCTTACTCTGCCATATTTACAACAACCGACACCTGGAAATTTTGTTTTCATATAAAAATAATTTTTATCAGGAATTTTTTATTCATTCGCATTTTTGAAGTATTCTATTGTGTGCACATTTTTTTCTCTATTAATTGTACTACTTCATTTAATACTTCAGACAACATAAATTGAGCCATTCCAAATTTAAAATCGCTGCCGTGGGATTTCTGAAAACTGTCTTCTGCAAAAAACTTTAAAGGCGCACAAACTTCTAGAAGTGGGGGTAGCTGGCAGCATCTTTCGAAAGCTACAAGATGTAAATAAACATAAGTATATTATTAACCACAGACTAATATTCTATGTTATGAACTATCCATACCTTTAACTAGAAAGAAATCAGCATTTCGGTGCGAGTCGATTAATTTTTATTTTGTACACCAATAAAACACATATTCTTTACCCTACATAAATATCAACTTTTATAAAACTCATTTTCTTGTTTACTACAAATATTATGTGGTTTAAAAAGTATTAAAAAGAAACAAAACACAAAAAGAACTTATGAGTAGACTAAACATATATGAATACAAACATATCGCACAACCAGTTCAAAAGTGGCACAACTCAAAAATTAAAACTACACGTATTAATAAACTCAAAAATACAAATTTTGAGTTTTGTCACTTACAAACTGGGTGTGCGATATGTATGTGTATGTCTGCTTGTTATAGCTTATTCTCTTTTTCGCAAAATTTATCTCCCTTTTTATCTTTCAGAGAGACTATAAACAAAGACTATATAATATAAAGATGTTGCACTCAGTACATTGTTTTTTCCATTGCAAAAATCTGCATGGGATTTATCAAAAATCCCATATAAAAGAGAAAATCATCTATAGTCTCTCTGAAAGATAAAAAGGGAGACGAATTTTGCGAAAAAGAGAATAAGCTATAACAAGCAGGCGTACACATGCATATCGCACACCCAGTTCGTAAGTGACACAACTCAAAATTTTTATTTTTCAAACCCCTGGTGGTTTGAATAAGTCCACTAATGGAAAAAATTTTGCTGCCCAAATACAAAACTTGGCTTAAGTATGTAGCTTAATAAATCCTACATACATACATACTGTTAATACATACTTTTATTGTTTTTTAGTTACTTTAAGTTTGTTGAACCTCTGCACATATTTTGCCTACTTTTAGTTCACTAAATTGCACACCTTTCTTATTCTTTGGTTTATTTATAATTGAAACTTGATATTTTATATTTTTTGTTATTTTTTGTTTGTTTATTTCTGGTTTATTAAAATTCAGTGTTTACATTAATTTCAGTTTATTAACTTCTTTGCACTTATAAAAAATGTATAGCTTGCACATTTGTTTGTAGCACGTTTGTTAATTGTTTAATTTTAAAGTCATGGTCACACAGCCAATGAACTTATAATTTGCTTAGATAGTAATTCATTATAATACCTATAATTTTAATTATGTAAGAAATATGTAGAAAATAATTAGTAATCAATAATTTTGTATTTAAATGAAGAAAACTATAATAAATCGCTTCTTTTGCTTTTACATTGCCGTAAATCAAAAGCAAGACTTTCATTTTCACGGGAACAATTCGGTTCAAGTGCCGCTTATTGTTCAATGGAAAATACAACAATTTCAATCCAGTTTATGTGCTGAGATTGAATCGTTCTATCAATATCCAACAGTTTAATCCAGTATAAGTGCTGAGATTAAACAAAGAATTAGTTGGCAAACGAGTCAACTAACATTTTGGTGACCCCGACGTGATTGATGAATCGTAGCATGTAGGCTACAACCCTTTGGAGTGTTCGAATTGAACCATTGTGGTTTATTTTGTAGATAAATTCGGTTGACGTGTCATCTGCGGTTGTAGCTACGGTCACCCGCTTTCGCTCCATATCGTGCTCATTTGTATTAATTGTTATTATGTTGGTTATATCTTTTGGCCAAACTTCATCTCGTCCATGTAAAAATATGGGCCCATAGAGCCATAAACTACTTGCTGCTAGTTTTGATGGAGAAAGACCTCGTGACAGAATATCAGCCGGGTTTTCCTTTGATTTAACGTGTCTCCATTGCTCAGCTAGGGACAATTCCTGTATTGCGGAGATTCGATTAGCCACGAACGTTTGGTAAGCTGCTGATTGTGAGTTAATCCAGGCTAACACTATCTCTGAATCTGTCCATAAGAAAGTGTGTGCATCTTCAAGTTTCAAATCGCTCTTTACTCTTGATGTTAGTTGGGCGCATAACAGAGCTGCGCAGAGTTCAAGACGAGGTAAGGTCTGGCGTTTTAAAGGGGCTACACGTGACTTTGCACATAGCAATCTCACTATTACCTGTCCGTTCTTGATGGTTGACCGAATGTACACAGCTGCACCATATGCTTTTTCTGAAGCATCCGCAAAAGCATGAATTTGTGTGTTTGAGGGGATGTGTCCTTCAAAAACATGTCGTGAAATCTCTAAGTTATTTAAATGTTCTAACTCGTTACGGAATGTCATCCATCTTTTGATGAGATTTTCTGGCAATGCTTCATCCCACTCTAATTTTGTTTGCCAAAGCTCCTGAATAAACATTTTGGCGGTGACTACAACTGGTGCCAGTATCCCCAAGGGATCGAAGAGCCTTGCCAGATCTGACGTTACTGTTCGTTTAGTGACTTGTTTAATTTCTCCTGGATATACCTTCACACAAAACTTGTCAACCTTCGGCATCCATGTTAAGCCTAATGTTTTTACCTTTTGATCCTCCATACTGTTAAAATTAATATTAACTTCATGTTCCTTCCCTGCAACGCTTTGGAGTAATTTTGGGTGATTGGCATTCCACTTTTGTAGATTCAGACCATGCTTCTGTAATATGTGTTTTAGCTCTTGCTGAATTGTTAGCGTAACATTTAAATCATCATTTCCGCCAATTCCATCGTCCATATAGAAATTTTTAAGCAAAAATTGGCTTCCATATGGGTACTGAGCCATGTTGTCTTTTGCTCTCCTTTCCAGACATTTTGTGGCCAAATATGGTGCTGATCGGGTACCATAAGTAATGGTGTTAAGTTGATAATATTTGACTGGAGTAGCTGGGTCACGTCTCCAGATAATAATTTGAAACCTTCTGTCTTCTGGGTGTATTAGCATCTGACGATACATTTTTTCAATATCTGTTGTGAATACGAAGCGTGGTAGCCGGAAGCGAAGCAATATTGAAAACAGCTCGCTTTGGATGTTGGGACCTGTGTACATTAGGTCATTTAGTGCCAAGCCCGACGAAGTTTTTGTGGACGCATCAAAGACAACTCGTAATTTTGTAGTTAAGCTATCAGCCGCAATATACTGTGGTGTGGAATGAAGTAGGTTGGTTTGCCAAGGGATTTTATGTCTATTTGTGTCATGTGACCCAAGTGCTCGTATTCATCCATACATCGAATGTACTGTGTTCTGACTTCTGGTACCTTTGAAAGTCGACGCTCCAGTGATAGAAAGCGATTAAAAGCTGTTCCATGCGACTCGCCTAATGCATCGGGACTGTCGCAAAATGGGATTCTTACAACAAACCTTCCATTTTTATCAATGCTATGGGTCTGTGCAAAATGATTTTCACACTGTCTTTCTGATACTGAAAGAGTTTTGTCTACTGTCTTAAACTTTTCTAGCTCCCATAGTTGAGCGATGTCTTCTTCTAAGGTTGTTTCATTCTCGACACAAATTCCACATGTTGTAGTGGTTGATTGATTTTCTCCAATTTTTCCAGCAATGATCCAACCGAGTAAAGTATTTTGTAAGATGGGCAAATTCTTGGCTAATTTGATTTGCCCGTCTGCCAATAATTGGTGATGGAACTCGGCACCCAACAAAATATCAATTTTATCCGGGTGGTTGAAACCTGGGTCAGCTAGTGTAATATTATCAGGGATTTTCCAGTGATTGATGTTAATCACTTGCGATGGTTGAGGTGAGATGATGTGTTTAAGAACAGCTGCTTCAAATCGTGTAGAGTAGTTATTGAATCTTGAGCAAAGTTCGACGTTGATTCGTTGATGGACCTTGGTGTTGCTGGATCCAATTCCACTAATAGAAATTGATGTTGGTCTTGTTGAAATGCCAAGCTGTTTAACTAGGCGCTCACTTACGAAATTGAGTTGTGAGCCAGAGTCAAGAAGTGCTCTACATTGTATCTCCTTTCCGCCGGCTCTGATGTGGACAATGGCTGTGCTAAGTAGTACATAGCTACTTGATATGGTGTTTGTTGCTGCGCTTAGTGATGAGGCTGCCTGGCCGACTTGTACTGGCCTAGTAACCTCCGTTAGATGATTATATGTAGTCCTTGAAGTGGAAGATTGTTTGTTTGTGTTTTGGGCGGGGTCCTTTAAATGCAGCAAGGTATTGTGCTTGTTGAAACACTTCATACAACTTCTTCGGCTACAATTTTTTGCATTATGTCCTGGCCTCAAACAGTTAACACAATACCTTTGTTTTTGTACAAATTGAAGTCGTGCTGATGGTAACAACTTCAGAAACTCTGTGCATGCGAATAGCGGATGTTTTGCATCATACGGAAGGACTGATGATTTTAAACGTCCCCCCACTCTGATGATGCCGTTGGTATCCAGGAAGGGGGTGAGATTGCTGTATTGACTGCCTCTGCTTACTTCGCCATGCCTTTTCAAATGCTTCCAATCTTCTTGAAAATCTGATCGTTGCATTCCACGGATAATGACTGCGAGAGCATAGTCTAATTCTTCAGCCGTTAGGTTAAGTTCTTGATGTTTTTCAATCTTTCTCGTGTGAAAGCGGTTCATTTAGAATTAGTTAGCGACTTAACTACCGAAGCTTTCATAGGAGCACTAAAGCGATTCATGAGCAGGCGGGGGCATTGTAGAGAGCTATACTGTGACAACGCAACTAATTTTGTGGGCACAAAAAACCAACTGACTGAATTATCAGATTCAATTTATGCAATATCAGCCGCAAGTGAGATCAGCAAAGAATGTTCTTCCAGAGGCATAAATTTTCACTTCATACCACCACGAGCACCTCACTTTGGAGGCCTATGGGAAGCTGCGGTGAAGTCAGCAAAGAATCTTTTGATCAAAAGTGTGGCAATGGCATCGTTGACGTATGAGGAACTCGATACCATTGTAATTGAAATTGAAGGCATTCTTAATTCAAGACCAATTACTCCTATGTCAAACAACCCAAATGATTTGGCTGCATTAACACCTGGTCACTTTCTAATTGGGGAACCACTTAATGCCCATGTAAACTTAAATTCTGCCCAAACAAAGATGAATCTCTTGACCAGATGGAAATTGGTTACCCACCTAAAGGAGGAGTTTTGGAGACGTTGGTCTCGGGAATACTTGTGTGAATTACAATATCGGCACAAGTGGAAAACACGGAGTGTCAATATTAAACCCGGCGATATGGTCATAGTGAAGGAGGACAACACACCTCCCTTGAGATGGCCGTTAGCCAGGATAGTGAAGGTGCATCACGGAGATGACGGTCTGGTTCGAGTGGTTGATGTTAAGACAGCATCTGGGGTCTGCAGAAAGCCAATTACTCGACTAGCACCTTTGCCAGTTAGCAACACAGAATTCGATGAAGCTTCCGATCATGAAGATAGAGATAAAGGTAATAGCCCAGAGAATCCTAGAAAGAAAAGGCGCATAGCCATGCCTATTAATGTCATGACTGTCTTGATCTCGATAATATTACTGCCTTTAGTCCTGGGAGCACAAGTTCAAAACCAGCCGTTTGGAACCCAGCTGGGCATACACTTTGAAGACATTGGATCAGCAGCAATTTCATCTTCAAACTGGCAGATCCTAATTTATTACGACTTACAGGAATTTTGGTCCGAATTGGAAATGTTTGCAGGCGGTACCAAGGCTTTAAGCAGTTTATGTGAAGACATGCAAGATAAATCAACGTGTCAAAACCTTGTCAAGTACTTTGAACATACCAAAAATGAATTACACATGAGCAGCACTCTACTTTCCGGCAGAAGACACAAAAGGGGGGCAATCGATTTAGTGGGAAACATCGCAAACTCACTATTTGGAGTACTGGACTCAAAATATGCAGAAGAGATGGCAAACACGATTTCACAAGTTAAGCAAAATGAGGCACATCTACTCAGCCTGTTAAGAAATCAAACATCAATTGTAGACTCTACTATGAACATCATGAAGGCAGACCAAGGGCAAATAAAAAAGAAATTTAACCAAATCGACCAACAAGTATCGCAAATATATAACAAGATACACAACGTCAGTAAGGAACTATACGAAGAAAGAATCTACCGCATTTTCTCATCACTATCCATTCAACTAACGATCATTGCGGCAAACTTACAACACATACAGTCTTCAATACTGGATATTCTTACAAATACTCATCACGGTATTATAAGCCCTCTTATCCTCACTCCGTACCAATTACAACAGGAAATAGACAAAATAAGAATGCATTTACCAGAGTCACTTGAATTGCCTGTAAAACAGAATGATACATTGCAATTGTACAAATTGATGAAAGTTCAAGGTGGACTCACGAATAACACCCTCATATTTCGCGTTAATTTGCCATTAGTGGAGCGTGACCAGTTTTTAGTATTCAACCTTATACCGGTGCCAAATTGGATCAATGATACCTTATTATCAATAAAGCCATGCTCTTCCATCTTGGCCATCAATGTTGTTCGTCGTCAGTATTTTACTCTTGACAAAACTGAACTTAACTTATGCGACGCCATCAAAGAAGATAGATTTGTATGTTCTAAGGTACAGATCCTGTATGAATCAAGTTCACCAATATGCGCTTGCGAAATAAATTTATTTCACAACGAAACTGAAGCTGACTGCCCAGTTCAACAAATAAAGGCCACCAATGTTATGATCTCTCTCCATCACCAGAATAAATGGATTTACGCACTACCCACGCCAATTCATACAACGACTGTGTGTAAGAAAGATATCAATCAATTTACACTAAAGGGTTCGGGTTTGCTTTATTTGGAACCGGAATGTACTCTCAAAAATAAGTTTATGTCACTACAAGGTCAACAGACAATCTCCAGCTCACTTAAGGCATCATACACCAAGCTTTGGGAAATAACAGAACAAACCCTTTCAACACGCCTAAGGCCATTACTCAAAAAAATACATACAGGCGAGTACAGTTCACATATACAGAATCTAACAGAACTACAAACCTCACTAAGGGCGCAGGAGATACTTCAGCTACCAAATAAAATTGAGACTCATAATTATCATCATATGACTGTCGGTTACTCAGCCTTAATCATCACCCTCTGCATCTTATTTTATCTAATTGCAAGACAAAAATGTAAACACTATCCGATTCCAGCGCCTCGCAAGCAACAAACAACGTCGGATTTCACGGTGCATATTTGATCAATATCAGCAGCAGACCTTAACGAAGTTTCAATCAGAATTCAACACAATCTCTCATCAGTTCAGCAGATTCCACCCACAGACTATATTTTGAGCTACACTCAACGGGGGGAGCATGTTAATACATACTTTTATTGTTTTTTTAGTTACTTTAAGTTTGTTGAACCTCTGCACATATTTTGCCTACTTTTAGTTCACTAAATTGCACACCTTTCTTATTCTTTGGTTTATTTATAATTGAAACTTGATATTTTATATTTTTTGTTATTTTTTGTTTGTTTATTTCTGGTTTATTAAAATTCAGTATTTACATTAATTTCAGTTTATTAACTTCTTTGCACTTATAAAAAATGTATAGCTTGCACATTTATTTGTAGCACGTTTGTTAATTGTTTAATTTTAAAGTCATGGTCACACAGCCAATGAACTTATAATTTGCTTAGATAGTAATTCATTATAATACCTATAATTTTAATTATGTAAGAAATATGTAGAAAATAATTAGTAATCAATAATTTTGTATTTAAATGAAGAAAACTATAATAAATCGCTTCTTTTGCTTTTACATTGCCGTAAATCAAGAGCAAGACTTTCATTTTCACGGGAACAATTCGGTTCAAGTGCCGCTTATTGTTCAATGGAAAATACAACAATTTCAATCCAGTTTATGTGCTGAGATTGAATCGTTCTATCAATATCCAACAGTTTAATCCAGTATAAGTGCTGAGATTAAACAAAGAATTAGTTGGCAAACGAGTCAACTAACACATACATAACTGGCCTTTACAACCCTGTGTCAGGATTACGGCCTAGCTTCTCGCAGACTCATGTTGTGTGTGTAAATTTTTATCCATGAGTACCGGGACCTACAGTTTAATGTCGACTCCGAACGACAGACTTGAGAAGCTTGTTCATAGCAATTAATTACTCTCAGAGCTTTTGCCAGAAGACTGCTGAGAGGTAGTCGCCGAAAGAAATATTTTTTTCATATTTCTTTTTTTTTTAAGATGTCGGAGCCTGGAGTCGAACCCAGGGCCCATGTCTTAGTAAGCCAACACACTAACCACTAGACCACGGCGACTTAATAAATCCTACCTATTAAATAAATCTTTTTTATTAAAAAACAAAAAATATTTTTCGCCTTATTGGCAAATGTATTGCTTTGTAAATACTTTTGTTTGGTTTTTATATACTAAATGGGATATGATTCGCATTTAGTCTATAACTATTTTAACATAAGTATTTATAGTTTTGAATAACACCTTTGGGAAAAAGTCTCCTGACGAGTCTCTTAAACAGCGACGAAATGGCCATAGAGACATGCTTATCCCCAAAAGCATACATTTCAAATTATATTAAATAAATCTATAACATCTATAACCTAAATCTATAATATTATTATCTATTTACATTATTATATGTAAAATTACGCCGGATAGATACTTCATCAAAAATTAGGATACATTGTTTTCTGCATGCTGCATTTAAGAACTGCTGCTTCCAGTGCATTATATATGCATAAATTATTCCCAGGCTGAAAATTCTTTATATTGCTCTATCTGCTTACGGAAGAAAGGGTTCGAAGGTTCAGTTTTAAAGTATTTCTTAAAAATAAATACGTAGAGGGGGATCTATAATAAATACTTTCAGACAAGTTTCTCTCCTGATCTTCCCATCGAGCATTTGATTTTCTGTTTTGCTTTATGAGCATTTTACAAAACGTTTTTTCATGTAGGTTAATATGCAACTCATCAATTTCGCTTTCAATGGACTTCTTTAATTGTAACTTTTTTTCTATTACCGTAACTCTTTTCTTCAAAGACTAATTTTTTGACCTTAAATCACGAATAGTTAGCATTTTTGTATTAAGCTTTTTAATTATATTGTAGTATTTTTTTTGGTAAAGTGCTTCATTTTTTAAATTTTTTTCACAATTTGAACATAAAAGTGAAGGCGATTTTGATCCTCTACGCGATTGTGGCGGAGATCTGAAAAGCTGCAAATCATTTTCAAAATAGACTTCGATTCCTTCTACTAATATAACTCGTTATTCTCAGTTAAGTATAAACTTGGCACGGCACCTTGCCTCAAACATTTCTTCCCAATAAGCTCTAATGAGAAGTGCTTATCACACAAAAACAATAAAGAAGAATTTTCAATAAATTGCACGTCAAAGTTGCATTTTTCTGCCCACATTTTAAACAACGTTGAGTCCATATTTGGAAAGCGAAATAGCTTTACGTTAGGAGAACTTCTTTTAGATCTGCGGCAATGGGGCAGGCTGCATTTGTTGCTAATCTTTCGTGAGACCGATGAATTTGAATCCTAAAGTACAAACAATATATACATACATATATGTACACGAAATGTTTAATGTGCACATGTAATTAAAAATAATTTTCTTACCATTTCTTTATTAATATGAAATTATTATCACTTTACACTATTAACTTAATAACACTTTAAATAATAAAGTTTTATTAAAAATTAAGTTAATTTGAATTTTTTATTTTAGTAAGAACTTGTTTTCTCTTTTGCAGAATACAAATAAGTAAAATGTAAAATATTATTAATTTTTAACATTACTTGTAAACCTAATTTTCTACTACAAGAGAAAAAAAATTTTTTGAGGTTTTTAAAAATTTGGCATATAAATTTCATACAATGGGCATCATAAATTCGGTGCGAATCAATTTAATTTCGTTTTCACAAAAACAAAACAAATGTGATTTTCCCTACACTCACCTACGAAGTCATCTTGTTTCTTTCTATTTTTCAATCTCACATCTAATAGAAAGAAAAATCTCTCTTTTTAAAAAATAAACCAAATAAACCAAATAAATAAACGAAAATAAACCATTAAAAAAATAACATAAACAGTAAGAATAACAACAACAATAATATCAAATACTTTATCTAGCAAGAGAGCAAAATAAAAGTGCTTTCGCTCTACCCCGTTATTTGTTATCTACAAAAAATTTATCTTTGCAAAAAATATGAAAAAGAGCAAATTTTTTCCCTTCCCTTGCCACTTGTCCCACGCATCATTAAGCTGTACAAAATTTTTGTTAAACCAAAATGTACTGAGTGCAACATCTTTATATTATATAGTCTTTGCTTTGATTTTCTCTTTTATATGGGATTTTTGATAAGTCCCATGCAGATTTTTGCAATGGAAAAAACAATGTACTGAGTGCAACATCTTTATATTATATAGTCTTTGGTACAAATTTGAAAACAAATGTTTCCTAGCATAATTTCTTGCGTTGAGCTAAATATGTTTTTGTCTTCCGAGGTGTTGTATTATGATAAATATTTTGTTTGCTGACACTGGCTTATTGCAAACTTTACAAAACAGAATATTCCTATTAGTTTTAAAATCTCGGTATTCGCTAATATATTATTTAATCTGTTTGGCACAGATTGCTTGATTTTCTGCATATTCTTACGAAAAATTAATTGATTTAAAAACTAACTTTTAATTTAATTTTTTATATTATGCAATTATTTCAATTTTTCCCCAATAGTTATAACGTTGAAAAACACGTAACTTTTAATTTAGAATTCATTATTAAGCAATTTTTTAAACTCTAATTGCCCTAAATGTAAAGTTTTTTGGCATGGTATTTCATTTGTTTTTTGCTTTCTAGTAGGTAGTCATTATTTTGAAAAAAATAAATTTGGTTATACACGTAAATTCTTCTAACATATGTAAAACTTTGTAAAATATGCCAATTCTGAAAACAATTGAAAAATGCAAAAGTATGCATTTATGGCGAAATACGCAAAAATATGCCGTAACAAATAGGGGTTAAACGGCGTAGATTTTCCTAAAATGAATTAATATTTGCTTGTTTTGTCGGTAACATTCAGAAAAAAAAAATGCTAATGCATATTTTTGGTTGCCCTATTCATCATTGTCTCAAATTTCATTGGCTGTGGTTGTTTTATACTTACCCAATAAACCAAAAGGCTTTAAAAATAGCTTGTAACAAACTTACTTCCTTAAGCTTATAAAAGATTTGTGAATAATATTGTGAAAGGCTTTTTAACAATTGTTTAGAAGTCTAAGCTTATTCTAAGCTTACAGGAAATTAGTTTTCTAATCAAACAAATTGTCGTAAGATTTTTGTAAGCTTATGAATACAAGTAAATAATAAATGTTTTTAATTATTTTTTAATAATCTGCGTTTTATTAATTATTTTGGTAATAAATTTATTATTAAATTTAAATTATAATTAATTAAAATGTACTATTGCAATTAATGTTTTACTACTGTAGCCTTTTGGTAGAAATGGCAGCATCTGTTAAATATAAAAAGTTAATGAATATATCATTGATAATAATATATGAAATAACTTACTTCTTATAACTTTTGCTGTACTCAGGCTACGCACTCTTTTTCTCCTCTATTGTTTTCCAGCATAACTTTTCCGCCAGTTCGTCTTCTAAGAACTTTCGAGAATAGTTTTTGATTAAGTACGGTGTTTTTGCTACCATTAGAAGCTCTTTTTCTCTTGAAATAATAAAAAAAAGCGAACGATAAAATGTGAGGTTATTTGCTTATGATTATTTATTTTATGTCACATTAACTTATAAATTAATGTTTTTATTATACTTGCAAACGAATTCAAAAAGTTCTTGTCTTCTTGTAATTTTTTTTTTCTTCAAAACTCTTTTAATTATTATTATTTTTGTATTTAAAAAATTTGTTTTCCAACTTCACTTTTGAAAGAAAACAATATTATGTATGAGGAATATTTCAAACAATTTAAGCTAACGGTACGACATATATGTATAAAAACACTTACAAAACTATGTATATCGAGCATATATCATATTTGCTAAACTATTGTCCGGACTAGCAAATGTTATTTCAAATACTGTTGCTATGTAAAGCGTTTTTAAACCACTATTTAAAAATTGTTAATATTTTTCACTTTGCAAATAAATGGGATTCAAAATTCCATAATGTCTCTTAGGCTATTTTATTTGTTTTATAATATGTGTGAAAATCATTATACACTATTTTATTTGAATAATTTACACCATTTATATTGTTAAAAAGTTGTGTATATCAATATACATCATTTTTCTATTGTGTTGTTGCGTTTTTACCTTTTAAAAACGTTTTATTTCTACAGACCTTTTCTATAGAAATAATTTGTATTTTGCGGATTCTTAAATTACAATAATAAGCACTTGATTTGATTGTGTATTTACTAATTTACTTTATTTACACTTAATACACTTTACTAAATATCACAATGTATACAGTGATGAAAGAAATGACAGCTGAAAAAGTAAAAATCAGCTGTTTTATTTGTTTACATTATTTTACATCGTGAAAAATTCGACAAAAAAAAATGATTTTTTTAAGCATAAGAAAATGAATGAGTTAAAAGAGCAAGACGATACATGCTTTTTTAATAGAAAAACAAAGCAAAAAATTGTGTATACATAAGTATTTTTATTTATTTGTAAAATGTGGTTAAATTTTTGCATTGGTAAGTAGGAATAATTTTATCAAACTTATATCTTTTTTTTTTATAAATTTAATTTCTATTTGCAGCTAAAAATAATGTATATTTATTTGTTAATTACCCGTTGGAGTTAAACCTAAATATGTGCTTGGAAAACATATTAACTCCAGTTTAAAATAACAAAGCTTTAGAGGCGTTGGAGGCATGCATGAAAAATGCTGTTGAATTTGAGTAACATCATGGAAAAAGCATCAGGACAATGGCTATACACCCAAGTAAGTTTCATATAAATATTTTAAAAGATTCAATATAATGTGAAATGTATTGCTTATGGGGATAAGCATGTATCTATGTCCATTTCGTCTGCTTAAGAGACTTGTGAGGAAATTGGAATTGACAATTTTAGAAAGACTAGATGAAATTGATACCTACGTGGCCAATATAATCAGTTTTCTTAACAAATTAAAGTTTGTATTAATTGTTTCATTCTGGTATGTGATGGAAAACGATTTTGCTTATTCCCATAAGCAATACATTTCATATTATATTGAATGTAAGTATTTGCCTATA
Organism: Metopia argyrocephala; assembly: GCA_963576795.1. Lineage (NCBI taxonomy): Eukaryota > Metazoa > Arthropoda > Insecta > Diptera > Sarcophagidae > Metopia > Metopia argyrocephala. The sequence goes on along the minus strand of OY756209.1, from coordinate 88,906,527 downwards.
TGGCGAAAAATATTTTTAAAAGGTAAAGGTAACTAAATGTTATTGTCATACAAACCTATTACAATCATAATTATAACCTCTATAAAACTTGTACTTTTTTATTTATTTGATTTTTTAAGGAGTTTTAGCCAAAAAAATGAAGTTCCATTTACGTAATCAAGAACTATTGACTAATTTCCCCTGTGAATACTGTACAGAAGGTAAGAATGTCATTTATGAACTTACAATAAGTTGCTTAGAAACTATATAATTAATTTACCAATGTTTTAGTTTTTTCTACAGAAGATGAACGGGAAAATCATATTTGGCAATTGCATGCCAATGACTGCAATAACTTTCAAACAGAAATTCCCCAAGAAGTTACCGATGATGATCAGGAAGAAATACTCTGCCAAGAATCGGTAATAGATTTACTCCCATATAAATTTTTATGTGCTCATTGTGATGAACGATTTATGGAGCAAATTGATCTAGAATCGCATGTACATGAACGACATCGTCCTCAAACACATATAGTACAAAACGAATTAATGGCGAATACACAAGTTGGGCAAGATTCAATACCAAATGAAGAATGTGAAGAAATGTCTGATAACGAAATAGATAAACATGAATCGAACAAAATAGCAGTATTTGAAGATTACGACAATGATGAAAAGCAGCATTCAAATGAAAGTGATTTATTTAGTAATATTCTTATAGGTGAGCATACAATAAAAATATTATAAATAAAACTATACATGAAATTTAGGATAAAATTATTTGTTTTACTGAAAGCAAGATCGTCAAGTCAGTTTTATAGACAGTAAGTATGTATAAAATTATGTCGTGATAACGCTGATAATAAAATATCATATTTTTGGCAAACAGTCAGATTATGTTCTTATATTTAAAAGTGTTTTATGTTATGATTTTCAAATTAGGTTTTTTTGTTTTCATAAAAATAATCTGATATGTAATGTGCTGTAAAATGAAATCGATTATGGTTTCAGATACTAAACTGAATTGCGCTAATTATTTTAATAATCAAAGAAGTTATGATAATAGTCCTCAAGCCATTGTATAAAAAATACATATATAACATTGTCACATTTGATATTTCATTGGATTCAATTCTACCAGTTTTACTTCGATCGAAATATAAAAAAATTATCTCTTTCAAAAGAATTTTAAATGGTCCTGAAAAGAACCGATTAATGTTATCGTTAGAGTTTCCTTTGAAGAAAATCTGAAATTGGAAGAATATGAAAAAAGAAAATATAAAAAATTTTTATATTTTCTTTCATTTATACTCACCTTTTCAATAATGTAGTAAAACAACCTGGTATGTTACGCAGCTTTAAAAATTGTTTGTATTTTGTCTACCTTCTACGGTGGAAGAAAAAAGTTATGTATAAAGTAATTAAATTTCTCTTTGACAAAAAATTATCTCTCTCAAAAGAATTTTAAGTGGTCCTGAAAAGAACCGATATGATACACAACGTTGTTCATGCTTCCGGGTATTCACGTTTTTGCGAGTTCACTGTATAATTTAAATAAATTTTATGTATGTTCATATAAACTATATGAAAATAATATTCTATTTAGACCCATTATTACAACTTGGCATTAGTTAAAGGTAGGATTTTGCCAGACTTGTAATAACAAAAAGCTATTTATCGGTCTGGCAAAATCCTACCTTTAACTAACGCCAAGTTGCAATAATGGGCCTAAATAGAATATTATTTTCATATAGTTTATATAAGTATTTGTAGTTTTGATTACAACCTTTGGGAAAGTCTCCTGACGCGTCTCGTAAGCAGACACGAAATGGCCATAGAGACATGCTTAACCCAATAGGAAGTTTCATGGAGCACTAAAGTCCCAGACTTCCTATTATTCATTAGGAAGCCAGTAGGTCTGCTCAACAAACAGCAGACACAAAGGGACACAATTAATCATACACATAATCTGTATATCTACATTACACACAAAAAAAATTAATATATATGAACCACTCACCTGGAAGCATAGCGAAAATTTCTCCGGGTTCTTCTTATCCCTGAAATATTAATAAATTGATAAATTGGGGGGGTCGTGGCATAGTGGTTGAGCGCGTGCATAGAAACTCGAAGGTCCAGGTTCAAATCCCAGCGAAGGAGGAAAAATAAAAAAATTAATTTGCGGTTTTTCTAAAATTATAATTTACAAAAAATAAGAGGTTCCCCCCCCCACCTCCAAGAAATCCATCTTCACGAAACCGCTCCCTGGCATTTCCAGCCTATTCCACCAAGAAAACGAATGATCAGGAATACAGCGCCATCTTCTGGGAAGATAACAGCTAACCTACATAAAAAATAAAAAAAAAAAAAAAAAAAAAAAAAAAAGATGCTCAACACTTACATTCAACATCCAGATGGGGCAATTGCTGATGATCATTCAAAGGTGAAGGTATAACACTGGCCTTTGAGTGATCAAATTGACAGCAATTTGTCCTATTGACATAAGGCGCTTAACATAACTTCTTCATTTCTATGTATCTATGTATATCTATATATTCAATATTCCAATACAATGCACTGCATTTAGTAGGGGTTTACTCCTGAGTATTGGTCTTAAATAAAAAAAAAAAAAAAAAAAAATTAGTATCTTTAAAGTTTTTCATAAGGCATTTTTACTTACATTTTCTCCAATTTCCACAAAGCTACGGCTGTTGAATAGTAACCTAAAAGAACAAATAAAATAAAGGCTATTACTATAAAAATTTAAAATCGAAATACCAAATATACTTACTCCTTTTCCTGCACACCTAAAAATAAAACCTATTATAAAAAAATGTTAGAAACAATTAATTATTTCTTCTAAAATATTTCTAATTTTTCTTACCTCTTAAATCTTGTTATTTGCCGCCAGAAAATAAAATGTAAACAAATGAAATTTTTACTACAAATTTGGAGCAAAAGAGACAGCTATATATGAAAATACTTGTTGTCTCACCGTTTTTTTCACGATGTAAAGTTGTTGTGTTGTTCTTGTTATAGTTGTTGGAGTTTCATCACTGTATACATTGTGCTAAATATACACCGTCGAACAATACCACACGTAGGGATTCACTGATGATCTTTACTCTGTCGCAACTAAATCACAACTAACTTGATTCCCAATCTCTGCTCTGCCTTTTATTTAAATTTCAATGTGTCTAGATTTTTCTTTCAGTTTCGAGATCACTGTATTTCGCAAAATATTTGTGTGTTAACATGTTAATTTACTTTTGCATGTATATGTGTGTGTATATCTCCAGCACATGTAGAAGTTTGTAGACAGAACATTTCTTACCCGGCGTTTAGACATGCAAGTGCAAGTTCGAAAAACTCAATACACTAATACTTTTTTACTCACACAATCACATTTTTCACACTTGCAGCTCAACTTACAAAAGAATTTCCTTGTAAGTAAATTTTTGGCACTTGCGACAAGTGAAATGAAATATGAAAAAAACGGTGTTACCACGGTTAAGTTTTGAATAAATTTTTAGCTGATTTTCGCACTATTTATACAGAATTATAAATAAAAAAATAAAAGAATTGTCCAAATATTCACCCAAAAAGTATTTTTAATTATATATTTCATGCACTTGGGGGAAAAAATACTTATCCATATATTTTTTTCAGTAATTTTATAAAGTCAGAAACACAGCAACACTGAATTTATAAAATATCAAAAAATTTAAAAATAAAGCAATATTCATATGTATTTTTATTCAAGATGAAGAAAAAGTTAAATAAAGAGGAAATTTTGTAATTAATTTCTTTATATCGCTCAAATGAAGTTCTGTGGAACATGAACAACAACTGTCTTTTTATTTTTTTTAATATTATAATTATTGTTTTGTATTTCTAGTTTTTTTAATTCTAGAAGTAAAGCTATTTGCATATGATGTTTACGCTTCGTGAACATTTTGAAAATGAACTTGCAACTGGCTGTGTAAACACTCAAGCTACTTGCAAATATGCGGCTATTTTTTCGGCATTTTCGATGTTAATACGTATGCTCTACTTGCAAGTGATTACTTGCATGTCTAACGGCAGTGTTATATTGTTGTTGTTGAAATGATTTCGTAGTAATTTTTGCAGCACTAATATAAAGATAAATGTGTGCGTGTGTGTTTTTGTTCTTACTGGTAACAGCACAAGACAAAATTACGTGTTTGTTGTTGTTATTTTTTTTTACTCTAAAATGTTACCATAATACGCGTTTTTCTTTTATTTTAGCTGTAATCTTTGGCGCTTTTTTTTACTTAATTTATTTTTCGTAACACTGCCTCCCACTTAAGCCTGTTCGTCCCGAATAGGCTCCTTAACTACTTTCCCATAATTTGCCAGTCGCTCTAAGTGTACGACTTTCATCTTGGACCTCGGACTGTTGTACTTTTGAATTCTGTAGACAACATCATTAAGCCTTTTGTTACCTTATAAGGTCCTTCCCAGTTAGTCTGCAATTTGGGAGACAATCCTTTCTTCCGCTGTGGGTTGTAAAGTAGAACCAGTTGTCCTTCATGGTTTGCTGCCTTATCGTATCTCGCTTTCATTTTGTCACTGACCATCTTTATTCGAGTGCGTACAAAATCATGTAATTCTTTGAGGTTTTCTTGTGGTACTGCATAACTCTCATCTACGTCCGTTGTTGGTTTGGCGCCAAATTCCAAGTCACCAGGTAATCTCAACTCAGTGCCATAAATAATCTTGGCTTGTGTTTTTGATGTCGAATCATGCACAGCTGATCGGTATGCTAACAGAAATTTTGGTATGTGCTCGTCCCAATCTTTTTGATGCTCACTCACCACTTTACGTAGGTATTCCTCAAGTGTTCTATTAAATCGCTCTACCATTCCATCAGATTGGGGGTGTAGTGGCGTCGTCCTGGTCTTCTTTATTCCATAGATCTCGCACATTTCTTTAAACATCATGGACTCAAAATTTCTGCCTTGATCGGAGTGCAGTTCAATTGGTACACCATAGCGACAAACCCAGTTGTTCACAAATACACAAATACATATCGATTACCCTTGTTACTGGAAAAGGACCTGCCACATCCATCGCTATCCGCTCGAATGGTACGCCTGAATTATACTGCTGTAGCTGCCCTCGGCTTCTTCTCACTGGTCCTTTTGCTTCCATACATTGCGCACAGTTTGCTATCCAATCGGTGACAGCTTGTTGACAAACAATCCAGTAAAACCTTTGCTTAAGTTTTTCTAAAGTTTTATTTACTCCAAGATGACCTCCACTAGGACCATTATGAAATTCATTTAGGATTTCACTTATCTTGGAGGATGGCACTACTATTAAGTCGGTTGTTGTTTTGCCATCTGCGCTCTCCCAGGTACGATATAAGCAGCCATTAATAAGCTTTAAACTATTCCACTGAGCCCAATAAGCTTTAACAAGAGGGCCTTCTGCCGATATATCGTTTCGGGTTGGTCGTTGATCCTTTTCTTTAGCTGTTATAATTTTTGATAAAACTGGATCATTCTTTTGCGCTGTTGCCCAGTCCTTGTCCGCCTCTATGTGAGCTAGCCGAATGTCGATGGTAGATTCCTTGCCCTCAGCCTTATTACAATGTTTACACTCTATGCTACATAGCCGCCGCGATAGAGCATCTGCATTACCAGGCTTGGCGCCTCTTCTGTGCTCTATGCTAAAATCGTAGCTTTGGAGACGTTCGATCCAGCGAGCCAGCTGCCCTTCAGGGTTCTTAAACTGCAACAGCCATCTGAGTGCAGAGTGGTCAGTCCTCAGGAGAAAATGTTGGCCATATAAGTACTTGTGGTAATGTTTTATGCACTCTAATACCGCTAATAACACGGTGCTACAAATGAGCAACTTTTTTTTATACTTGGAAAGTGACCTAGTGTACGTTGTAGGCCTAATTGAGTAGATCATAAATCAATTTTTAAAAGTTCGGAAACACCCTCAAATTTCGGTGTTATTCCGAAAAAACTATTTTCGGGTAGGTTCGAGTACTTATGAACACGTAACTCAGTTGATTTTAATCCGATTTTAAATTTTTAAACGGTTTCAGAAAGAAGAAATATGTGCCTTTTTAAATATGTACATATTTTTGTATATATATTAAATTTTTGCAGTGTTATTTTTAATTATATCTGATTTTAATTTTATTTTTTCTAAATTTTTTAACTTTGGCGCCATTTTTTTAAATTAGATTGTTTAGAAACATACCATTATGTATATATTTCATTAAAGCTAATTTAGTTCTGAGTTAAACAAGCTTCCAATAAATAAAATCGAGTAAAAAAAAAAAATAAAAAAAAAATATTAAATTTTTTCGAAAGTTAAAAAATTTTGCTTTTACAAATATGTATTGATCAAGATACTACATTTTCTTTATTTTTTTAGTCTTATGATTATGAATAAATAATTTTGCCACCATTACACCTCAAATTGCGATACATGAAGCAGTTCGTGAAACGCCTGGATAGGGAAAGCGATGCCTTTTTACACTTAAAATCAGTTTTCCCAAGAATAAGTGAAGCAAAAATAAAAGAAGGTACAAATCCTTATTGATTTCTAAACATAATTGTATTATTTTTTTATTTTTGTTGGGCCTCAAATCCGCAAAATCATGCTTGACGAAGAATTCGCAATAAAATTAAATGTGTGCAGAAATAGCATGGAGAAGCTTTATTAGTTTATGTGAACATTTTTTGGGAAATGAAAAAAGTGAAAATTATATTGATGTAGTAAAGGAATTTCGTGAGACTTATGTAGAAATGGGATGCAGAATGGCCATAAAGTTCATTTTCTGCATGCACAATTAGATTTCAATGAATGATTTCAAATTACTGCTGGTCACTTAAGCAAGAAACAGACGATTTGATGTACAAGCGAAAGAGGTCTAGCAAGCACTTTTAATCAAATATTCAAAATTTCTAAATAGAATAATTTGAATACTGTTATTTTAAAATATTTATATAATCATATCATTAAAATACTAAAAAATAAAGAAAATGTAGTATCGTGATCAATACATATTTGTAAAAGCAAAATTTTTAACTTTCGAAAAACCTTAATAACTTTTTTATTTTTTCCTCGATTTTATTTATTGTTGTTTAACTCAGAACTAAATTAGCTTTAATGAACTATATACATAATGGTATGTTTCTAAACAATCTAATTTAAAAAAATGGCGCCAAAGTTAAAAAATTTAGAAAAAATAAAATTAAAATCAGATATAATTAAAAATAACACTGCAAAAATTTAATATATATACAAAAATATGTACATATTTAAAAAGGCACATATTTCTTCTTTCTGAAACCGTGTTCATAAATACCCGAAAATAGTTTTTTTTCGGAATAACTCCGAAATTTGAGGGTGTTTCCGAACTTTTAAAAATTGATTTATGATCTACTCAATAAGGCCTACAACGTACACTAGGTTACTTTCCAAGTATATTTTCACTGTAGCACCGTGTAATTCACGTCGTGTTACACAATAGTTCTTTTCAGGCTTTGAGAGTGTTCGACTGTAATAGCCCACAACCTTTTCTATTCCATTGACTACCTGTGAGAGTACACCACCTATAGCATGTCCACTAGCATCTTTGTCTAAGACAAATTTTTCACCCTGCACAGGATAGGATAAAACGGGTGCTGCACATAATAAATTTTTCAATGTTTCAAATGCCTTCTCTTGTGGTTCGCCCCAGTGGTATGGTCTTGATTTCTTTGTCAGCTCATGTAGACTTGCTGCTACGCTTGCGAAATTCGGCACAAAGCGTCTGTAATATGTGCAGAGTCCTAAAAAGCTACGTAACTCGTGAAGATTCTGTGGTCGAAGCCAGTTCTATACTGCTCGTGTTTTATCTTCATCTGTAGTAATGCCATCTGCTGTTACAAGGTGTCCCAGATATTTTACTTCTTTTTGGAACAATGCACATTTCTTTGCACTTAACTTTAGACTGGCCGCAGATATTCGCTGTAGAACTTCTCCTAAGTTTCTGATGTGTTCGTCGAAAGTTCTACCCATCACTATTTTGTCATCGAGATACACCAAGCAAGTTTTCCAGTGCAGTCCTTTCAATACTCGCTCCATAAGACGCTCAAATGTGGCCGGCGCATTGCAGAGCCCAGACGGCATTACCTTGAATTGCCATAAACCACCGTTCGCACTAAAAGCGGTTTTCTCTTTATCTTTCTCTGCAATCTCTACCTGCCAATAGCCACTTTGCAAGTCTAATGTGGAGAACCATTTTGTTCCTGCTAGCGTGTCCAGCGTATCGTCAATCCTTGGTAGCGGGTAATCTTTTATAGTGACATCATTAAGTTTCCTGTAGTCCACACAGAATCTTGTACCGCCATCTTTCTTCTTCACTAGGACTACAGGTGAGCTCCACGCTCTCTATTACACCGTTTTTTTCCATCTCTTTGACCAGGTCCTTTACCTCATTTCTCTTGGCCAAGGGTACGCTTCTGGGTGCTTGTTTAATAGGTCTCGCCTCGCCGGAATTGATTAAATGCTTAACAATCGCCGTTCTACCTTGACAGTGATCTCTTCCGGCGAAGACGCTGGCATGCTTCTTAAGCAGCTGTTTCGCTTTATTTTTATCCGAAGCTGCTAATTCTTTCACCCATTTCTCCACATAGTCCTTAAATAGAGCTTGGTCCTTGGCAGGTATATTTTCAGGATCCCCCGTGCTCTCATGATTTATTACCGCTTCTACTGGAACACATCGGCCTACATCGGATCTTTCTGTGATGATTTTTTCTTGGGCCGATAGGTTGAGCACTCTCACTGGTACTATGCCTTCTTTATTGGCTTTAATAAGGGCTTTTGCTGTTAATATTTCGGCCTTTATTTCTTCTGGTTCTACTACACAATCTCCCTCCGCACGCGCCCATATCAATGTTTCTGCTTGTGGTGGTATTTTTGTCGTCCTACAGCAACTAGTTTTCTAGCGTGAGTATTGTCGTCATAACCCACATCAAGCGGTATCTCGACATTATGCCAACTCATAACCTGTTGCCCCATATTCAGGTTGATGCCATGGGTTATCATAAAATCGGCACCAATGATAACCTCATCAACAATATCGACAACAATAAACACATGTCTAACGCTAATGTTGGCCATAGTCACCTTATCCTCTATCTTCCCGTAGATAGTGGCAGATTCTCCCGTAGCTGTTCGTAGTCTAACGTTTTGTAGTGACTCACATCTTCCGTTGACTATATCGGGCCTGATGATCGACTGTGTTGCCCCAGTGTCTATAGTGAAGATGTGTCTTCTGCCATTTACGTACCCACTAACTGTTAAGTTGCTGTTCTTTTGCTGCATCACTGATATGGAGATCGTGGGGCACTCGCTTGTGGGAGCTAGCTCTTGCCCCTTAGTGCTAGCTCGTTTTAGTTTAACGGGGACTCTTGTGATGATTGCTGGTGGTTCACCCGATTGTTACTTCTGGATGGCGAGATAGACCTTGCTCTTTTTCGTGGCGCTTTACAGTTTCTTTGGAAATGGCCACTCTTACCACAATTGAAGCATTTTGAGTTCGTCTTCTGCTGCATGCCGGCACAAATTTGCTCCATCATCGCTTTAAGATCATTGAGCACGTCATGTGCTTCTGGCTCGATATCCAAAGCACGCACTTTGTGTACCTGTGGTCTAGATATAGCTCTAGCGGTTTCCTGCCCCAATGCAAATGCTACTGTTTCAGCGAAGGTGTTCCTTTGAGTGCTGCATACCGCGAGCTTCAAGTCAGGCTCACGTATGCCATTGACGAACGCTTCGGTTTTAAAGCGATCTACCAATGGATGATTTTCGCCTGGGTATGTTAATTGTACCAATTTTTCAATCTCCATGGCGAAGGCCTGTAGTGACTCATTGGGCTTTTGCGTTCTGCATCTCAACTCCATTTGGTACAATTCTCGCTTGTGCTCATTACCGAACTTGCGCTGCAATGCCACCATTAGGTCTTCGTAATTATTTCTGGAGCTGGCTGGAATTGTCTCCAGGACTTCTGCGGCTGCACCCTTTAACGCCAATATTAATTCTAGCGCCTTCTCCTCGTCATCCCATCCATTTTTGTTTGCAACAGTTTCAAATTGAAGTCTAAATACAGAAAATGGTGTGCTACCATCAAAGCAAGGGGTTTTTATTTTGCTGGTAAATTCTGGAACAACACGTACTGGTCCAGCTTGTTGGCATTGAATACTATTGACCTTTTCTTCAATTTCATTAATTTTATCGTTTAAGTCAGCCACTCTTGCTTCCACGCCTTCTACCTTCTTACTGAAAGTTTCAGAAATTTCTACTAACTTCTCGTTTGTTGCTTTAGATGTTTCTTTTACTTCTGCCAGTAGTGCTTGGTTTTGAGTTCTAGATCGTTCTTCAACTTGAGCCAGCAATGCTTGGTTTTGAGCTCTAGATCTTTCTTCAACTTGAGCCAGCAATGCTTGATTTTGAGCTCTAGATGTTTCTTTTACCTCTGCCAATAATTCTAGGTTTTGAGCTCTAGATCGTTCTTCAACTTGAGCCAGCAATGCTTGGTTTTGAGCTCTAGATCTTTCTTCAATTTGAGCCAGCAATGCTTGATTTTGAGCTCTAGATATTTCCATATTCGCCTTTGTTGTTTCTTTTACTTCCAATATGGCAGCCAGCAGCGAATTTATGTCTAAACTACTGGTCTTTGCAGGTTCATATATCTCTATTTCGTCATCTTCAAATTCATGGGCGTCGATGTTAATGCCACGATGCTTGAATTCTTCCAATAGTCTCTTCTGCAGCTTCGCCTTATTACCAGTAGTCGGCAATTCCATTTTACTTAATTCACGTTTAAGCCGGTCTACCTTCAGATCTTGAAACTTCATGCTTATTATTTTGTAATCTCACTTCTGACACCAATTGTTACGTTTTTACCTTTTAAAAACGTTTTATTTCTACAGACCTTTTCTATAGAAATAATTTGTATTTTGCGGATTCTTAAATTACAATAATAAGCACTTGATTTGATTGTGTATTTACTAATTTACTTTATTTACACTTAATACACTTTACTAAATATACACCGTCGAACAATACCACACGTAGGGATTCACTGATGATCTTTACTCTGTCGCAACTAAATCACAACTAACTTGATTCCCAATCTCTGCTCTGCCTTTTATTTAAATTTCAATGTGTCTAGATTTTTCTTTCAGTTTCGAGATCACTGTATTTCGCAAAATATTTGTGTGTTAACATGTTAATTTACTTTTGCATGTATATGTGTGTGTATATCTCCAGCACATGTAGAAGTTTGTAGACAGAACATTTCTTATATTGTTGTTGTTGAAATGATTTCGTAGTAATTTTTGCAGTACTAATATAAAGATTTATGTGTGCGTGTGTGTTTTTGTTTTTACTGGTAACAGCACAAGACAAAATTACGTGTTTGTTGTTGTTATTTTTTTTTACTCTAAAATGTTACCATAATACGCGTTTTTCTTTTATTTTAGCTGTAATCTTTGGCGCTTTTTTTTACTTAATTTATTTTTCGTAACAGTATGTTGTTATGATATAATAAAAGTAGTAAATAATAGAAAAAGTGTATGCTTTTTATACACTATTTTTCTTTGAAATTATATTCAAAGTAACAACTAATTAAAACACCATACAATTACACAATTATTAATGAAAAATTTTAAACACGAAATTATACGCTAATATTTCAATTGATCTACTTTTGTGGAAGTAGAATTTCACCAAATTTTGACCACATATAGTATCAATTATGTAGATTCTTATTATGCAATAAAAAATAATGGTGTACATGCGTATACACTATTGTTTTATTGAGGGGACGATATGTAATATAAACCTATATAATAATTTTAAGGTAAGAAGTTGTTTTAATATGAATTTTGTTTTTAAAATATATGTATAAATTTAATTTAAAAAAAAATAGAAGCCAAAAATTACCCACAAAATGAGTAGAATTTAGCAGGACTGTTGGGAACATTAAAAAATGAAAGGAATAAAGATTTGGCAATATGTAAGACATCATTTTCATGTAAACGTTCGGTCTGCGTAGGCATCTTGAGGATGTACATTAGGGTGACCAAATCTTATATGGGGGGAAAAAAATTTCGGAATCTTGTTCATCTGAACCCCACAAAATGATTCCCCTTTCCAGATATTGAGATAGCCAAAATTTGAGCTCGATTAAACGACGTTAACCCGTGCCGCTCGTCAATCAAAGATTGAAAAAATCCAAATTTTTGGCCAAAATGCTGACATATGGAGCCATAACTCCAGAACCGTAAGTAATAGAAACACGATTGATATCTCAAAAGAAAGCCAATGTTGTTCTTCAAAATTTATTATATACACATAATTGTTGCTATTTTACGTCAACGCGAGTTACAACAGCCTTTATGCCCAAAAACGAGACCTGGTACCACTAGGATCATACTTAGTATATTTTGTAATAAGGTGATAAATTTCCCTTTTTTATATTTTTGGTTTTAAAGTTTAAAAAAAACAAGCAATGCTGATAGTCTAATGACATTTTGAATTTTAAAATATAAAAATCAGGTATATAAGTATATTACATACAAAACAGACACAGGTAGGTCACAGAGGTAGTACCTACATAAGTTGATAATTTTACATTGTTGCCTAATCTATTCTAGAGCTTTTGTTAAAGTAGTTTTTGAAACATCAGGATATAACGCTCGACATTTGTTTACAACTTGAAGGACATATTGCTTTTGGTCTCCATCTTTTGTCAAAAGATCGTTAAAATCGGTTAATTTAACACCATACGCAGCCATATCAGTAACTACTTTTACTACTACTTTTTGACTACTTTTGACAATTTTCAAACATTCTTGAAAGTCATTATATTGAGGCCATGGGCTTGGATGTTGTCTTAAGAAATCAGCTTTTATATTAAATTGGTCAAAGAATGTAAATGTTTCTTTGGTAAGTAAATTTACCAAACCTCCATCAACTACCTCTTTTAATTTGTTTTTCCTTACTTTTGGATTTACAACGTGCTCTGATGGTTCATCTGTGCTACTGAGCAATTTATTAGCCATTATCAACATTTCATCACCCGTTATAGTGGGATCAAAACACGATAATCCCACCAACTTTGCATTCAAATACCATAAATGGTTCGAGAATTCGGTCAGGGCTATTTCTGCAATGTGGTTGTTATATTCTTTATAATCTAACACACTACGCAAAATGACAAGGCTTGCTTTGGTGCAAGATGAGCTTTTGTTGCATTGAACCAATAAATTTTAACTGGAAAAACAGAAATGGCACCCACGGTAGACATCTTAAACTGACGACGAAAACTGAACATTTTTAAGCCGTAAATAGCCTTTGCCATCCACCTAGCATCATGAATGGCTCCTGGAGTTCTAAAACCCACAACATTGCCGTCTAGTGATCCAACAAATATGAGAACCAACTGTAGTCATCTCTGGGGTGGCTCTCAGTTAATTTGGTCTCCAATTCGGCATTTGCAATTACTTCTAGAGTTAGCTGCTTTTGTATTTGATTTTTACTGATACCTGTGTCGTATGCTCCTTTGTCTATCTTGGGCCACGCAGTGAGGAACCTCATGAATATGTCTGCATGAGGTTCAGTGGTTGACCCCATTTTTGTGTCGAAAACGCCTCTTAACAGAATTTCTAATATATGGTGACGGCAAGCTAGATACAACAATCCTCTTCCTAACATTTTCTCCAATATTAAGCATTCTCCTTTGAGTCTTCCGGTTTTGGCTGCTGTAGTGTAGAAGTACATCGCTTTCACAGTACTGAGAAGACCCCATTTATGCAGGCATTCACATACGGCTACGGCTTCCTCCTTTCAAGAGCTGTTTACTTCTACAGGAACTCCCAGCAGCTGTTCCTTTTCGTCTGATACTATATAGTTATAAAAACGACAACACCACACATACTTGCGAAATTAAAAAAAAGCGTTAAAATATCTGGATAATTGATCAACGTAACCAGCTCAAAGGTGTAGGATGACTTCCGAAATAAAACGACTTTATTTAGTTTCAATAACCATACTGACCTCTTTTTAAAATTTCTATTTTTTTATACACATTGTTTCCCTATTCTAAAAGCGTACAAAAGTAAAATTCCTACTAACTAAAAGACGTTAAATAAAAAAAATCTAAATGTTTTCAGATGTTCCGTCCGAAACTGAGATTGAACCTCGGACCTCGTGGTTGATAGGCGGATGTATTACCCATCAAATTGAGTTCCAAAATACTTTTTAACAAAAAATGGTTACTCCGAGACAAATTATGTAAAAACCCGTAAAATTCTCAGAATAATCCCAAACTGGCTCCCGCTGGTTCCAGGTCAAGTTTTTGGGCCTAAAGGCTGTTGTAACTCGGGTTGACTTAAAATAACAACAATTATGTATATAATATAAATTTTGAAGAACAACATTAGCCTTCTTTTGAGATATTAATCGTGTTTCTATTACTTACGGTTCTGGAGTTATGGCTCCATATGTCAGCATTTTGGCCAAAAATTTGGATTTTTTCAATCTTTGATCGACGAGCGGCACGGGTTAACGTCGTTTAATCGAGCTCAAATTTTGGCTATCTCAATATCTGGAAAGGGGAATCATTTTGTGGGGTCCAGACGAACGAAATTCCGACATCGGTTTTTTATGGTCACCCTAATGTACATGAGTATAAAAGAGAAAAAAACAATGATGATCAAAGCACCTAAAAAATGCAAAAAGAGATAATTCAGTAATTGAATACTTTTTAAAACAACCAACTATGGGTGAATTAATATCAAAGTTAGCAGCTGTTGATGGAATATCTTTTCACAGAATTACTACAAGTGAATTCATTAGAACATCTATGAGTGATATGCCACGAAACCCTACCAAAGTGATGCAATTAATGCTGAACTTTTATGAAGATATACAGCAACAGCGAATTAAAAATAAAATTAGGCACAAAGATAATGGTAAACAATTCAGTATATCCATTAATGAAAGTACCAGCATGAAAAATGAAGCATATATGGATGTATACCTTTAGCAAAGATTTAGACAATTTAGCGATGGTTCCAATCGTTGGTAGTTGCCCTGCTGAAAAGGCGTATGAATTAGCAAAAGAAACATTAAAATCGTTTAATATTACATTTAATGACGATATAGTACCTACAATGAGTGATGGTGCTGCTGTAATGCAGAAATTTTTAAGAATATCTTTTCAATTTCACCAACTTCGTTACAATCATTTGGCTGTTCTGAAAATATTTTATACCAAGAAGAGGCATCCTGATAACTTTGCTTGTATCAAGAAACTAAAATCTGATGCCGTATCTGAAATACCAGATTTAGAAAATGAAAATAATAACTCTGGTTATGATTCTGATATAGAAGTTGTGGAAGACGTTGATGTTTATTTGCAACACCAAATCGAAAAAGCTATTGAATCCATTCGAAAAATATCAAAAATGTTTAAGTACTCCCCCGTTAAAATGCTATATTACAAAAATATGTAGTGGAAGAGGAGAAAAAAGAGCTAATGGTAATTTTAGATTGTTCTACTAGATGGAATACAATTGAGGCTATGGCAGAAAAATTTGACGAATTAGCGGGCCAATCAAAACAGCATTATTGATTGAATTAAATTTGGGTAGTTTGTAGAATGACGACTATGTTGAGGTTGCTAAAATAATATTAGCAACATTAAAACCACTCCTGATTGCAATTGAAACTGTTAGCCGAGAAGATTCTACACCATTATCTCAAGTCTTTGTTTACAACTTTGGAAAAATTAAACACTAATTTAACCCAGTTTGAGAGGAAATATCTTCTACAGAAAATGATAGTTTTTTCGACATAAGACCAAAGCAAGAGATATGTGTAAAAATTGGCTAAATCATCTAGAATTTTTGAAACTAAAAACAGTGATAACGATAACACTGAAAAAACTGGTGAAACTAAAAAAATATTGAAGAATGCCGAGAAGAAGAAGCAAGTCTAAAGCAACAAATAAATGTTGCAATTATAAAAAGTTTAAAAGAATATGAAAGTCCGAATGCTGACAAATATCAATCAATAAGGGTACTCACGAAGGGCTATGCAAATTGTGCAAACGATGTGTAAACATTAGGGTGGGCCAATTATTTTGCCTACTAAGCGTATAGCAAGGTCGTAATCTACGAGAAATTCTAAGAACTTTTCCCAAAGAAACCATGGTTCTAAAATCAAAATCGAGCTTCCGGTTTTTTAAGAGAAAATTTGGTGCTTAGGTCATCCAAAAATAATGCTATTTTTTTGGAAGTGTTCATTGCAATTGGTGAATAGTTGACTTGTAACGCTGGAAGAGGGCTTATTTTAAAGGAAATTATCTCAGCTTTCTATATCTGTCCTCATTTATAGAAAATTATTTACCCAAATAATGGTTTTGGAGGTTTATGTCGAAATAATAATAGTAAAACTGTTAAAAACCTAAAACTATTATTATTGTGACATAAACCTCCAAAACCATTATTTGGGTAAACAATTTTCTATAAATGAGGACAGATATAGAAAGGTGAGATAATTTCCTTTAAAATAAGACCTCTTCCAGCGTTACAGGTCAACTATTCACCAATTGCAATGAATGCTTCCAAAAAAATAGCATTATTTTCGGATGACCTGAACACCAAATTTTCTCTTAAAAAACCGGAAGCTCGATTTTGATTTTAGAACCATGGTTTCTTTGGGAAAAGTTCTTAGAATTTCTCGTAGATTACGACCTTGCTATACGCTTTGTCATGTTTTTCGGTCCCGAACAAATTGACCCACCCTAGTAAACATACATCAATTTTATTCTCTGCAACAACAAAATATAAACACTTAAAATTTGCATTAAATGCACTGAAAAAATCTTAAGTAAATTCGCTATGTATTTTTGCTTAAAAACTTGACTTTTCTACAGCCATATATTTACGAAGGTGAAGATGGATGTAAAAGACACTAAACTGGTAATTGAAGAATTAAAAATATTTTCAATAAAGAATGAGGACTACTCCTTAGGACAATTAAGTGAAATTGAAAAGAACATTTTAAATTATTTAAAAGGAATCGATAATAGGAAAATGGCGTCGTTTGGCATTTTAGACGCATCTAAAATTATACCTGAGTTTAATGGTGATCTCAATCAATTAAATAATTTTATAGGCATAATAGAAGTCTATGCTGAAACTCTTAAGGAAAGTTCAGAAACCAATAAATTAGTCAAATTTATTTTAGCTTCTAAATTAGCAGACAAAGTGAGAAATAATTAGTACACACACTCAGGAAAATATTTACACCTAGGAAATCTCTTTCTTCAATACATACTGACTTGGCAAAACAAACTCAAGGTTCGGTGCCACAATTTGCCAGTAAAACAGAGTCACTCATAGCCTGTCTAAATGAACTAAAAATTTCAGAACTGGGGTCCCAAAGTAGGGAAACAATCATTAAAATAAATGACCAGATAGCACTCAGACTTTTACAAATGGTTTGAATGAGCCACACAGAACCACAGTATTGGCTAGACCTAAAAGTTTAAATGAAGCGCTCCAAATAGCTTCTGAAACAATTCCACAACATAACTCAATAATGCATTTTAATAAGAATAAAAATTTTCCAACAATAAGAGATATAACGACAACAGACATCATTTTTTTTTTTTTTTTTTTTGGTGAGAGGGGAAATGCATTTACGCACTTAGGTGGTTGTTGCCACCCGTCGTGCCGGACTCCACGCAGTTTTTGCGTGTCTACCGGCTAAAACCCCTCTCTATATCACCAGGCTCCATCCTGGGACCGTCAATTTATAACATTACTTCAGGATGGAGCCTTATATGCCGGTCCATTTGGACCCTATGTTTCCATCGACCTTGCAAGGTCTCTCTCCTTCCGACGAAGAATCCCCCTCGCAAAAAAGGCGATCCTTCTCCATGCAGCAAGGTTTCCTAACATGACTCCCGTGATGGTGTTGGGAGTCAAGATGCCAAGATCCCTCTCCAGTGCACGCCTCTCCAACATCCACTTCTCACACTCAAAAAAAGTGTGGAAAGCGGAGTCGGATTGTGCTCCACAGTAGACGCATGTGGGACTTACAGCCTTCCCTATTTTAAACAGGAAAAAAAATCGTCACCGTGCTGACGATTTAGCCAAGCGTCCATTTGAGGGACAAGGGCGTACGTCCACCTACCGCGTGTCTCAGTGTCCCACCGTAACTGCCAGTCACGGAGAGACTGAGACCTTGCCACAGATTGTGCGCCTTCTCTTCCAATTTTGCCCTTGTGTTGGTGGACGAATTGTCGCTCCCTGGCGAGAAGGTCGATGGGTATGACCACGGCGACCACCAAGACAGCCGGCTCCGATACCGTGCGGTAGGAGCACGCTATGCGGAGCGCTGCTCTCCGTTGCACTGCCGCCATGCGGCAACAGACATCATAACATTAACATTAATACTAACAATAGAAATAGTAATAACGGAACTGATAATCATTATAGGAATGGTGTACAAACAGGTAATTTTCATAGGAATAATAATAATTACAACAATTACAACAATCGCAAGCAGACAAATGGTAATTTTAGAAATAGAAACCAAAGAAGGATGTATGTTACTCAGGAACAGGGAAACGAAATAAACCTCTGCATTCCTCAAGAGTAAATTCAACAGAATATGTAGGGGAACCAAAACCAAAATATTTGAAAGAGTATGCTTTAAAAACATAGGACTCGCACGCAAGTGCACCACATTTTGTACAATTGAGAACTGATGAAGGAAATTTTGTGAGATTTTTGATAGATACAGCTGCAGATATTTCAATATGTAAGGAGAATTTTATAGGAAATAAAGAGATAAAAGAACATAATGCTTGCAAAATAACGCGTATTGAAAAGGGAGCAATACAGACAATGGGTACTTCAATATTGAAACTAGTATTTCCGGAAGATTTAGTAGACCATAGATTTCAAATTGTGAACTCAAACTTCCCAATAGCAATAGAAGGTATACTGGATAGAGATTTTTTTACTAAATATTTGGCAAAGATAGATTATGAAATATACACTTTAGCTATCATAATAAACGAGATTGAATACGTTTTACCTCTGAAGGCAAACATAAATAATTTTACTATACCACCTAGAACAGAGATGCTACAGGCAATAAATTTGCAACTAGAAGAGGATAGTATTGTGTGTGCAAAACAAATAAATGACAAAATTTTTGTTAGTAATACAATAATACCAAAATATGGGACAAAACACATTAAAATTTTGAATGCTTCAAACAAAGAGGTTACAATATCACAATTAGATTTGCAAATGAAACCTTTGTCAAATTATAACATTCTTTACGAAAAGAAAAGTCATTCGAGGAAACAGAAGGTTGATAATCAAAAAACTAGATGGGAAAAATTAAAGAATTTGTTAAATATAGATACAAGCGATATTACAGCAAGAAAGACATATGCATGAAATTTCAAGATGTTTTTCATTTGGACCGAGATCATTTGACAGCGAATAATTTCTATAAGCAAAGGCTACAAACTACAGACGATACACCTGTTTACACTAGTTATTAAAAATTACCACAATCGTAACAAGAGGAAATCAAAAAACAGGTTCACAAATTAATAGAAGAAGATTTATTAGAACCGTCTGTTAGTCCTTATAATTCTGCATTACTTTTAGTTCCAAAGAAAAGTGACAGCGATGAAAAGAAATGGAGACTAGTTGTTGATTATCGTCAATTAATTAAAAATCGGTCAATGACAAATTCCCATTGCTTCAACTAGATGATGTATTAGACAAAATAGGAAGAGCAAAATATTTCTCGACACTAAATATGACAAGTTCATTCCACCAGATAGAATTAGAACCAAAATCAACGCCACTTACAGCATTTTCTACAAATAATGGACACTATCAATTCAAAAAAACTACCCTTTAGTCTCAAAATATCGTCAAATAGTTTCCAAAGAATGCTGACAAAAGCATTAAGAAGTTTAGATTCCAATGCATTTATATACGTAAACGATATAATTGTTTTTGGATGTTCTTTGCAACACCACAATAATAATTTAACGAAAGTATTTCAAAGATTAAAAAACCACAACCCTAAATTGAATCCAAATAACTGTAATTTCTTGAAGCCGAAAGTAGTTTATCTGGGACATCTTATTACAGATAGAGGATGACGACAGACCCAAATAAAAGTAAAGCACTGCAAACGTATCCTATTCCAAAGAATACACAACAAGATTCGTAGTTTCAGCAATTATTATAGACGTTTTGTTAAAAATTTTGCTCAAATAGCTAAATCCCTTAATGAGTTGCTGAAGAAGAATCAAAAATTTGTTTTGTCAGAAAATTGTCAAAAATCTTTTGAAATGTTAAAAACTATAGTTACAAATCAGCCAATATTACAATACCAAGATTTTGAAAAGGAATTTATTCTAACTACAGACGCATCAGATTACGCCCTGGGAGCTGTACTTTCACAAGGTGAAATAAATAACGATTTACCAATATCATATGCAAGTCGTTCTCTTAATAAACATGAAATTAACAAACCTATAATAGAGAAGGAACTTTTAGCTATTCATTGGGGAACTACACATTTTCGACCATACTTATACGGTAGAAAATTTAAAGTGGTAACTGACCACAGACCACTAGTATCATTGTTTACTCACAGAAACCCTTCCTTAAGATTAACTAGAATTAGATTAAATCTCATGGATTACAATTTCGAGATCATATATAAGCAAGGAAAGATTAATACTAATGCCAATGCATTATCAAGAATCAAAATAGATTCTAACGTTTTGAAAGATATGATGCCAAAAAGTATATGACTAGAAAAATGACTGAAGATTTGAAGAAAAATAGCTACACTACTAATAGAGAAAATACTTCGATTAGAAAAGATGAGGATTATAAGAAAGGACAGTGACAGAGAGACTGATCACATTTATATGTGGAATGGCATTTCGTTTTCACAAGTTAAGGGCTATCCAAGATTAAAATTTATTGTAGATAAAATAAATAGAAGAATGACAAGAATTTAAATTTTTGGAAATCACGTTACAGTATCTGATAATAAAAATGCAAACTCGAATTTAGGTTCACTCTTGCAGAAGTTAAATAAGGTCTTACGGGATAACCAAATATTTACAGTATCGCTAGTGAAGGATGATATTATATTTAAATATATGAGTGAGGAAAAATTAATTAAAATGTGTAACAGCAGGCAAAATAAAAATAGGCATAGACAGAGACCTATAGAGATAATATTATTTAAACAAACAGAAATAATACTGGAGAAAGATAGACAAAAGGAAATTATAAAAAGAGTACTATGAAACTCCACACGGGGGACATGCAGGAGTACGTAGAACAGTCATTAGATTAAAACAAAGACCACGTAGTCGCCGTGGTCTAGTGGTTAGTGTGTTGGCTTACTAAGACATGCGCCCTGGGTTCGGCACCCAGATCTGACATCTTAAAAAAAATAAAAAAAATATGAAAAAATTATTTCTTTCGGCGACTACTTCTCAGCAGTCTTCTGGCAAAGCTCTGAGAGTAATTAATTGCCATGAACAAGATTCTCAAGTCTGTCGTTCGGAGTCGACATTAAACTGTAGGTCCCGGTACTCATGGATAAAAATTTACACACACAACATGAGTTCTGCGAGAAGCTAGGCCGTAATCCTGACACAGGGTTGTAAAGGCCAGTTATGTATGTACATATGGAAAAATATGTATAAAATGATTAAAGATTATATAAATCATTGTGAGAGTTACAAGAAAAATCACTAACACATCCTACAAAATCATTTCAATTTATACAATTAGATACTGTAGGTCCATTAAGAGCATCAAACGGATATAGGTATATATTAACAGAGCAATGTGAACTGACAAAATACATTCACGCATTTCCAATAGAAACTAAGGAAGCATCAGAAATAGGCAAAATATTAGTAGAAAAGTTTATATTAAAATATGGATGTTTTGATTCAGTTAAGACAGACAGAGGAACTGAATTTGTAAACGAATTATTTAAAAGAATATGTACATTTATGAAGATAAATCATGTAACTTCAACAGCATAACATCATGGAACTTTCGGAGGTATTGAAAGAAATCATAGAGTTTTAAAGGAATACATGCTTTCTTTCACAGAACAGTACAATTGGGATGAATGGATTCCGTATTATATGTTCGCGTATAATACAACACACACTCATCAACAGGTTTTTCTCCATTTGAACTTGTATAGATAGATTTTATAATTATGAAGATTATATTATAGAACTAAGAATAAAATTAAAACATGCCCAACAAAAAATTACATATTAGAGAACAAAATAAAACAGAAAAGTTTTAAGGATCAAAATACTAATGATTTTCAAATTAAATTAGGAGATAAAGTATTTTTAAGAAAAGAAAACGCAAAGAAAAACGAAAACCAATGCATTGGTCCATTTGAAGTAATAAACACAAAAGATGTAAATGTAACAATTTTAAAAGATAATAAACCAATGATTGTACACAAAAATAGATTAAAACTAATTTAAGTATTTTAATATAAAAAAAATATACAAATAAAATAATGTATATATTTTTTTTTCTTTTTAAACGGTGAGAGTGTAGTGCATGTAGTATAAACATGCATATACAAACATGAATACGTAAACAATAACAAAATAAAGAATAAGAACCCAAATGAAAGTGTCGTGCATGTAGTATAAACATGCATACACAAACATACAGATATAAACAAAAACAAATTAAAGTATAAGATCCCAAAATAAATATAAAAGAAAATAAATCCAGTTTGGCATTATATTTATTACAAAGTGACTTCACAGAAAGTTTTCATTGAAGACAGCAAGACGAAGTACATGTTGTCGACGAGTAGGAACGTTGACCGTATCGGCTCCCAGGTTACAGCCGGCAACTATACATTCGATGTGGTCAAGGCGTTCATCTACCTTGGCACCGCCATTACCAGCAAGAATGATAATAGTCTAGGGATCGGGCGAAGAATCACACTGGCCAACAGGTACTACTATCGTGCGACGAAATTAACACTCTACAAGTCGCTTATTCTTCCGGTGCTTCTCTATGGTGCAGAAGCATAAACGCTGTCTTGTGCCGATGCAGCGGTCCTAGGGGTGTTCGAGAGAAAAGTTCTTCGTAAGATCTTTGGTTCTCTAAGGTATGGCGATGAGTTTTGCATTAGAACCAACCATTAGCTGTATGAGCTCCTCGGCGATGTAGGCGTTGTTCAGCGTATTAACATACAGTGGCTACGCTGGCTAGGTCATATTGTTCGGATGGAAGAATCTGCTCCAGCGAAGAATGTTTTCGATGCGAAGGTCACTGGAGTCGGCGTAGAGGACGACCCTGTTTACGTTGGAAGGACCAAGTGCTTCAAGAAATACAATTAAAAAGGAAGCTCACGATCTATAGCCATTTGCACAGCAAATTTGCTTAGTTTTACTTTGCACAGATTCAATCGTGAGTGCCCTTATTAACAAAAGAATTTAAAATATTTGAAGCAAATTTGCAGAATCTTTTGAATGCACTTCTGACGCAAGATGAGCGGAATTTTTTTATTGCAACAAAGAACAATGATGGAATGTATACTTTGTGTATCTTAAAACATTATTTTAATTCACAAAACTGATTAAATTTATTATATTTTTATAAGCCTTTTTATATACAGTAAGAGACTAAAGTTTAAATACACCCAAGCACACTGCACGTTCCGTGAAAGAGTGGTTGCTTTATTATGCTCCCAGACAGCTCCATAGCCCTCCCCAATCACCAGACTTAAACCCAATTGAGCATGTTTGGGGTTTAATGAAGCGCAAATTAACATCAACCTCAATAACGAGCATAGAGTCGCTTAAAGAAGCTCTTGAAAAATCTGGTCGGAAATATCGCCTTCTGAAACAGAAAGCTTGGAGGCAGTTATAGATAGCCATGGCCGTCCAACAAAGTATTGAAATGTTTTTCTTTTTTAATTGTTTTAAAAAATATATTAACGTTCCAAGGTGTATTTAAACTTTTGTCCAGTGAATTTTATAGTATTTATAAGAATTACCGTTATGTTTGTAATGAAGTCTATATTTTTTTTTATTGTTATTTGTTATTTATGAAACTAAATAAAACTACATACTTTAAGTTTTTCTAAAATGTTTACTTTTGTTTAAACATACCGTTTTTGGGGTGTAAACTTAAACTTTAGTCTCTAATTGTATGTAAAGGGTGTCCCAACTAGAACGCAATTTTTAAATTTGGCTCGAGGTTAGTAAAAATGGAGCGCTACACTAATGAACAACGCATTCTCATTGTGAAATTGTCTTACCACAATGCTGAAAGTTTTGCTGATACAGTTCGCAAATTGCGATCAATTTGGGGTCACAATAATGCTCCAAAAGAGTCGACTGCAAAGAGATTAATGGATAAATTTGCCGAAACTGGGTCTGTTAGTGATGTAAAGACAACAACGCGCCTTCGACCAAGTCGATCGACCGAAAATGTCGCAGCTGTACGTGATGATGTCGCTCAAACTCCATCCACCGAGCTCACAATGGACAGCGAAGGGTATTGGGTATTGGAGAGGCAACATGAAAATGCTGATTTTGCCGATAAAATCATCTTTAGTGACGAGGCCCATTTCTATCTTGATGGCTTCGTCAATAGGCAGAATTGTCGCATTTGGGGTGAGGAAAATCCTCGAGTGATTCACGAGAAGCAAATGCATCCTCAAAGTGTCACTGTGTGGTGTGGTTTTTGGGCTGGAGAAATCATTGGACCTTTTTTTTATGAAAATGAGGCAGGTCAAGCGCAAACAGTCAATGGTGTTCGGTATCGTGAAATGATAACCAGTTTTTTCTTGCCTATAATTGAAGAAATTAATGTGGAGGGCATATGGTTTCAACAAGACGTCGCCACATGTCATACAGCCAGTGAAACAATTCAATTGCTACATAAGTCATTTCCCGGTCGTGTTATTTCGCGTTTTAGCCGCCTAGATCGTACGATTTAACACCTTTAAATCTTTGGGGTTTTTTGAGGTCGAATAAGCCGACGACGACTAAAGCCTTAAAAGAGGAAATTGGATGCTGCATTAATGAAATACCGCAGCATTCATGCAAAAAGGTCATTGAAAATTTCATTAAAAGATCGCGTGTGTGCCAGCAAAGCCGCGGTAGCCATTTGCACTATATCTTGTTCCATACATAACCTCATTCTGTCTACTTTACGATATAATAAAGTTTCACGATTTTTTTTTTTAAATATCTGTTTTATTTAAAAATTGCGTTTTAGTTAGGACACCCTTTATATATTTTTGTAAAGCTTGAAGAATTTATTTTTGCGTTACTATATTTTTATTTTTTGTTTAGAAAGCATTCGATCTTTATTTATTTTTTTCAAGAAATCTCGAGAAAAAATATGTGCTTTATTTTCTCGAGAAATTAAAAAGGGTGGAAAATTTTAAACACTAAATATAATGTTATGTGAAAATAACCAATTGAATGTTTGCTTTTATATATCACTTTCGTCATATACTTTTTTACATACTTTTCTCATTAAATTAATTTTACCTCAAAAGTACAAATAAAATTAAAATATAAAACGTTAAATTTAAATTTAGCTCTTTTTTGATGTGCTCTTGGCTTTTTTGCTTCGAAAAAGTTGTCATCGCAATCTGTAAGCAACAAATACTTTATTTTGGAAATGGCTCAACTCGCGTTGTCTGTGGTATGATTTTAAAAATGAAATCAAAATATATATGTATTTACTTCTCAGTTTTTGACGACTTATGACTAAAAATACCTACACAGGCAAAATTTCGCCTGTAAACTTCCTGGCCGATTTGGAAAGACGTGATTCTTGTCCTAAGATTGTAATGTTGCTTGTTTTTCTCGTAAGCTTCTTTAATATATGAAATCAAAATATATATGTATTTACTTCTCAGTTTTTGACGACTTATGACTAAAAATACCTACACAGGAACATCAAATATGCAGTTGCCAAAATATTCACTAATTAGTTGAGTTGCCAGCTTTCAGTTGACATCTGTAATACGACTTTGGCCACGCAACTTAATTTCCATAATCGACCCATTAGTTTCCTTGTTTAATTTTTTTCCAAGGACGTAGATCTAAACTATTGTCTGTCGATATTTGAATATCAACAAACTTCTGAAATTGAGATCTAAGTGGAATATTGATTTAATATTCATTACCTGTTTATCTAATTCTAGAGATGATCGCCCATATTGTGGAGACATCCTTTGCCAGTCTCACACGTGCTCTACTTTAAAACCGGTTACATTGACTTACGTACACCCATGTTCTGAAAATAGTAAATGGCTTATTTCTTGCGTTTTCGATTTGAAATAAAAAAATTGTTCTGCAAAACGAAACCGATAGACGTTTAATATTGTTAGCGTAAGCAGAATGTGAGTTGTAAACTTCAAAAATTAAAAAAAAATTTAAATATATACATATGTGCTTGCTTTTCTCTTGCAACTTCGCGTTTTTAATTGCTTACATGCCACTGAATGGACAACTATTATTATTAAGTTGCACAATCTGCGTTTAAACCTTCCGTTTCTTCTTCAATTTCATCTATATTTTTAGTTGGAATAGCTTCCGCCTTTAATTTTTTTCCCGAATGTAGGAACGTGAAAAACGATTTACACTGTAAATATATAATTTTTTATCAAAATCCTTCTCAGGAATAAGACATTTCTCCCGCTAAATTTGACCTAGAATCCTATCCGGCGGAGGAAATATAAACATTTAGTGTGCTGGCTTACTAAGACGAAAACGCCGGGTTCAAATCCCAGCTCTGGCGTCTTAAAAAAATTATTTCTCTCGGCGACTACCTCACAACAGTCTTCTGGCAAAAGATGTGGGAGTAATTGATTGCCATGAAAAAGATTCTCAAATCTGTCGTTCCGAGTCAACTTTAAACTGTAGTCAACGTGAGTGCTGCGAGAAGATAGGCCGTAACCCTGACACATTATGCCAATTATGTATGTAAAATAATTCAGTCAAGTTCGTCCAGCAATTGTGTGCATTTACAAGAATGAGATAACGCAAGTTTATGCCAACTTTGAAGCAGATTTACAGTAAGGGACAAAATTGTTCACAAAATTACAAAAATTTATAATAAATCCAAAAAAGTATGTTTTATTGAAATATATTTTAATTTTTTTTACCTATATAGAATAATGTACATCTAAAAACCTTAAAAAGAACAACATTTTAAAAGAATGTGTGTTAAGAGTAAAAAAAATAAATATTAATTTAAAAATTCACATGTGAACAATTATGACCGTTGTTGAATATTCCATTGATTTTAGGTCCTAATATTTGGTATGTACACCATTTGCTTTTTTAACTGCCTTAATACTTTTTGGCATACTTTTCACTAAATTCGTCAAGACATTAGGGTCAATACTTTCCCAAGCTTCAACAGCACGCTCCCAGAGTTCGTCTACGGTCTTTGGAGGGTCTTTTTGAGCAAAAATTTTTCTCTTTAATATGGACCACAGGTGTTCTAATGGGTTTAGATCCGGCGACTGAGGAGGCCAATCTAAAAGCTTGATCCCAGTTTCTTCAAACCAACGTTTTGTTATCTTCGCGGTATGCTTAGGATCGTTGTCCTGCATAAAGATGCTATTCTGTCCCGGATCTAAACCAAATATGTCGGGACTTGGAATGTATGAGTCTTTTTAAATGTCTATATAATCTTTAGCACACATTTTGCATCTAATTCGTCGAAGTACTTCAAGTTGATTCCCGCGAAAACAGCCCCAAGCCATTAATGAGCCACCTCCAAATTTAAGTGTTTGGCAAATATTTCTTTCTTTTACACCAACACTTTTATCCACCCATGTCCATTGTCGTCCGTCTGACCCGATTCTATTAATTTTTGTTTCATCGGACCATGTTACACTCATCTAGACTTCAAAAGTGAATTTTTCATATTTTTTCGCGAACTCTAGGCGTCTTAAATTAAATTTGGAGGTGGCTCATTAATGGCTTGGGGCTGTTTTCGCGGGAATCAACTTGAAGTACTTCGCCGAATTAGAGGCAAAATGTGTGCTAAAGATTATATAGACATTTTAGAAGACTCATACATTCCAAGTCCCGACATATTTGGTTTAGATCCGGGACAGAATAGCATCTTTATGCAGGACAACGATCCTAAGCATACCGCGAAGATAACAAAACGTTGGTTTGAAGAAACTGGGATCAAGCTTTTAGATTGGCCTCCTCAGTCGCCGGATCTAAACCCATTAGAACACCTGTGGTCCATATTAAAGAGAAAAATTTTTGATCAAAAAGACCCTCCAAAGACCGTAGACGAACTCTGGGAACGTGCTGTTGAAGCTTGGGAAAGTATTGACCCTAATGTCTTGACGAATTTATTGAAAAGTATGCCAAAAAGTATTAAGGCAGTTAAAAAAGCAAATGGTGTACATACCAAATATTAGGACCTAAAATCAATGGAATATTCAACAACGGTCATAATTGTTCACATGTGAATTTTTAAATTAATATTTATTTTTTTTACTCTTAACACACATTCTTTTAAAATGTTGTTCTTTTTAAGGTTTTTAGATGTACATTATTCTATATAGGTAAAAAAAATTAAAATATATTTGAATAAAACATACTTTTTTGGATTTATTATAAATTTTTGTAATTTTGTGAACAATTTTGTCCCTTACTGTATTTATTGAACATAAAGAACCAAGTTACAATAAAATTTACGACGTTGATTTCGACAACAATATATATGCAGATTATTTTTTGTAAAATGTTTTCCATAATTCTGCAGCTATAAATTTCGAATTTGTGTCGATGAGATACTTTGTTGGATACATAGCATTTAAAGTCATTCCATTCTAACAGCCCCAAGCGAGCTTTTCATATATTATAAAAATTATCAATCGCTAACAGATTTTGGAAATTTAGCTGCCCCATCAGATAAACTAATGGATACAGGCAAAAAACACATTTTAATATTCCTAATGTCTTTAAGTTTGAACCTCAGAAAATGGGTATATTTATATATATGAATATTTTATATATATATTTTTGTAAAACTTGAAGAATTTATTTTTGCGTTACTAAGTATATGTTTATATAAAAAATATAAAAGATTTTTGTAATTTGTGAAATCAAAATATATGTATGTATAAAATATAACAAATATTAAAATACATTTTCTTCCGCCGTTTCAATTTCTTTACTTGCAATATTTTCAGTCGGTATGCTCGTTTTGAAAACTCCAAAACTGCTTACATTTTGTATACCATGAACCGCGGTATTAGTCTTCACGAAAGCGTTTACTTCTTCCTAATTTTTTGTAAAAGGAATTTTTTTCATGGATGACAGCCTGTTCCAGTCAAAAGCTGTATATTCTTTGACAGTTTCTTTTCCCACTGTGATTTTATAGTCAGTCAATACCTGCAGTATAATACAAAAGGAATCAAAGATCAATGAAGTATACTTTTTCTTAATACTGTTTTAATTTTTTCCAAATACCGGCATCTTTTATTCGAGCTCGTTGACTTAAACCGCATTTTTTCATTATACGTATTTACCATTTCTTCCAACTACTGTTTATTTGTATATTTTTCTATTTTTTTTCTAAAAAAAAGTATTTACTTCGATTATATCGAGCCATAACCGCCAAAATATCTTAACCAACAAAAAGAAAACTTTACAGGAGAAGGTTTTTTTAATTATCTTCTTTTTTATTGTAAGTATTGCCGTTAAATTGAGTATATTTCAATTGTTTTGTCAGATATATGTGATGTAAGTAGTTTTATTTATATATCTACAACGTAACGGTTGTTAATGTCACTTAAGCTTTTTTCGCTGTCATACTGGCAACCTACTGATTACAATTGTGGTGGTTAAGATAAAATAATCTAAAAAAAATTTTTTTGTTTTCATCTTTTATTTTTTCAAAATTTATTTGTCTACAAAAATTAAATTTAATGTTTTAAAAATTAATTCTAAGGTTTTGATGACCATGTAACATAAAATAAAATAAAAATTTGACTTTAGGTAAGAGTTTTAAACTTTAAGGTGAATTGTTTTGGAAAAATTAATAAATCATAAATTAAAAATTTATAATAATAAAAAACACATTAATTATTGTCTTCTTGGTCGGTTTCAGGTAGTGAATCTTTGATAGATTGATCACATTTCAGATTTAAAAATTCGTTTTGGAATTTTTTGGGTATAGTTTCTTTATTGCAAAGCATTTTTAAGTCGTTGTATTTTATTGGAGAAATTTTTAAAATATTATCATATATGTATTACGATTTCAGAGTTCCTTCTAGATCATCCAATCGAGTTTAGATCAAATTCTTGTATTTCAGAATGATCAAAATATCCATATTTTAGTTTTATAATCGAGTTATTTTTTTCAAATGAAGCAGAACGTAAATTTGGAAACGATATTTTCATTGAGTTGGAAAACATCGCTTGCGAAAATGTCTTCCAATCTTTGAAATCAAAATGCTTCATTACAATGCAATTATAACCTGATGGATTAGTTCGTG
Source organism: Metopia argyrocephala (assembly GCA_963576795.1). Classification (NCBI taxonomy): domain Eukaryota; kingdom Metazoa; phylum Arthropoda; class Insecta; order Diptera; family Sarcophagidae; genus Metopia; species Metopia argyrocephala. The sequence goes on along the minus strand of OY756209.1, from coordinate 88,875,886 downwards.
CATTGGATATTATTGTATACCATTCACTTGGGGCCCAAACAGTTCTATTGCGAATAAATAATTATATAGTGCTATGAATGGAATCAACAGGCATTATAGTATGGCCAGGTAACAAATAAGTTATTTTTATGTTGGTAATATAATTTGAATTTTCAAGAAAATAAGTTAAGGTGGCTAGAATAGCTCTATTTCGATTTTGACCTGCGCAGCTGTCACAGTAAAGACTGATGAAAGAGTGAGTTTTTCTTTCATCCACAAGTTTTAAATATTGAAAGACAATAGTTGATATTTCATTGCATCCACGTTTTCCATCACTTTCTCCCCACAAAAAGCAATAACCATTTCTGGTGCCACTTTCATAAACGCTTTCATTATAGTATGCATATTTCCGTAAATAGAATAATGTTATGCTTTTTCCATGAGGCGTACTTAAAACCTTTTGAAGATCAAAGCTAACACACAAAAATGACGAATTCGCTTTACATTGTTTCTGCTCCTCCAAAAATATTTCCTTACATTTGTCTTTATCTCTCATATGTTTCTGATACTCTTCTGTTGACTCCATTTCTTTTTTCGATTCACTATCTAAGTTGATAAAATTATTACATATTTCACATTTGTCTTTTTTGGGCAAGTGGAATCCAATATGAAAGTTGTTTTTAAAAACGCTGCGAAAAACTCTTAACGACAACTGAGAAGATTCATTGTTTATAGTTTTCAAATGCTCAATATAGCACTGATACACTCCTTTTATATTGCGAAACTCTTGAGGCAAATATAACTTATTGCTTTTATTGCGGCAGTAATGAGAGGGAACAGCTGGTAATTGTTTAACGAAAGATTTTAGAAGGGTTACTTTGGCTTCGTCAGACCTATTGTGTGGAGCGGATTTCTTTTTATTCTCAATAAAGGTGTTTAAATACTGTGTGTTATTTCTTACAGATTTTAACACCATTTGAGAAATGTGCAGCGTTTTCAACAAAAACTGCTGGCACACTTTGTAGCTAGTATCCTTAGAAGTAATGAAATAATTGTAGCTATACTGTCTTTTATTACTATCTCCACTTCTTCTTCGAATGCTCACTCGCTTGATACATGAAGCCAACCAGTCTTTCTGTCTTATTTTGTTGCCAAATCCCCAAAAATGTTCATTTATTTGTAACCGATCTGATTCGGTGAGCTTATCGCCACATGAGTTTCCACATTTTTTATTTTTACAGGGATTAGGCTGAACATTAGTATCACGGTTTTTCAGTTTTTGCAGCCTCTTAGGTAATATTTTTTGCTTTTTATAACCTCTTTTTCCTACACACGTTTCTTCTTCAACTTCATTCGTAAATTCTGCAGTATTTGTAATACCATGAAATTCATTAGAAGAATCATCAGAATCGCTGTATGGAACGAGGGCATTTTGAGTTGAATACTAAAACCGAAATTGTATATAACACCAAAAACAATACCAAACCAAAAAATCACACTTACCTTTGACATATTGCTCGAACAATTCTAAAACACGAATTTAATATTTATTTGTAATATTATTGTGATATTACTGCAATCACTTTAAATGTTTTGTTAAAGAGAATTTTATCTCAACCGACACTTCGCTGTTATGAAAAATGTAAACAACAAGCAATGTGTACTTAAGCTAAAATTGTTTTTGCTGTAAATTCATAACGGTATTTCATACACCGATGAATTTTTGACAGATGATGCTAATGATGGTAAATTATCGATTTTCATCAAAAAACGAAAATCGATTTTTATGTCGGTTAAGATATTTTGGCGGTTATGGCTCGATATGTATATACATAACACAATAAATTAAAATTAAAAAATTTTTTTTTGCAAAATTTAATATTTTGCCTTACATTTTACATTTTCATGTTCAAATAAGGAAATTAAATAAATTAAAATAACAATTATTCAAATTTACTTTTTATTTTATTAGAAACAAATGTAAATATGTTCTAAATTAAAATTTAAAGCACACAAATTTTAATTTGTACCCTTTTTATTTTTCTTTAATCTCTTTCCGTGAGCTTTCCGTTAAAGAATTTGCGCGTAAGCAACAACAACGGAATGAAAAATAGCAAATTTTGCTTCCGCGCAAAATATGGCTTTCCGCACCCACGGAACGGAATCAAGAATACCACCCATTGTGTTTGTGTAAAAACATAACAGTGGGACAAAAGAAATGAAAAAGTTAAACCCTTTTTAGGTTTATAATTCATTTTATTTTGTTATTTTATTAATTTTTCTCTTTCGCTTATAAGTATTTTCAGCTAGTTCGGTATTTAATTTCCTAATTCTAAAATACATTCGACATATAAAGAAAAGTTTTTTCACTGGCTTCAATTTCTTTAGCTTCCAACAAGTGCTTTTGTAAATATCCTCTTGAAAGTAATAATTTGTCCCAATTCAATTTGAAAAATATAGTGTCACATGATCTTAGCGTGTCTATTAATAAAGTAGATGACTTACTCAAGGCACCCTTACACGACATGTTTTTTACACGTGTTTTTTTGGTTTAAAATACATAAGTTTTTCTTTGTGTATGTCAAAATTAGTCAATTTACATAAGGTTTATAATTTTTACTCACAAACGTATATGTACAATTGCACATGTAAATAAATAATAAAATTTTAGACAGACAATTTATAAAAAAAAACTATTTTACATATAATTCATCGCCGACTAATGTTTTTGCAGGCATAGAAATTTAATATCATATGTGTGCACATACGAAATTAGAGCATGCTCTAATTGAAATTTTGTCATAAGACTTTCCTTGTGTTTTTTACACAAGCAATGCTTTAGAAGTCACACACGACATGTAACTGTTTATTCATGTAAAAGTTGACATTAACAGTGTAAAAAATATGTCGTGTAAGGGTGCCTTTAGCCCACCTTCACTTAAGTGGTTAACCCATGAATAATTGCGAATAAACAAGGGTTCTAAAAACGCTTAAATTTGATGCAAATAACTTACCTCTTAACAAGGCAACCTGGATATAATTAGCTGGTGCAAGCATAGAGTCTGTTGACTTATCGTAGCAATACCTATTTTTTGCCTTCATTTCATCGAAACTCAATACATATATGTAGCTTTTCTGTTTCCGACATTTGGTTGGCCGCAGACAGTAATTTCACAACAGGCTTCAAAATACCTGTTGACATATCCAATTTTTGCTACCATCTTGGCAACGTTCTCACCGATGGAAGTGGGAATTGTTTTTTCATTAACAGCCTGTAAGCCTTGGCACTTCTGAGTATAAGGTGATTGATTGGGCAATGTCTGAGTCAGTAAAATTCTGTCTTTTATCCCCGGTTTTTAGTTTTTTTATTTGACCTTGAGTGAACAAACGTCTCAAGGCCTTTTCAAGATTAACGTTTGCAAAGCTTAATTTCTCAATACGACATAATACATTTTTTATTGTGACATCACACTGACTTTTGCCATTTTCACCGTACAATTCTTCTTGAGAAGTGGATCTCTATAAACGATTCAAATAAATATTTGCTTAATATTAAATAATTTACATACATTTTGATTCCCAAAGTTTTAATGTAAGTTTGGAGGCCATCCTCTTCAAGGTCAGCCTGCCTTGGAGCATTTTCTGCTACCAACTTTTCTTCGAAACTATTCGGAATATCGTTTTGTTTTTCAGTTTCACAAATTTCGTATACATTTGCAACTTCAGTCTCATTAGCAGTTTTCGAATCACTTTCAATAGCATTAGTATCTAAAGACGCAACTGCCTTGGATTTTAATATTTTTGCTAAATCCTATTCATAACGCCTAAGTAATGTAATGCAAGAATTATTTCGTTTTAACTTACCCATTTCAAAATTCAAGTGTCTTTCAAAATCCTCTTTCTTGAAATGTTAAGCACAAATTTTTTCTTTATCCACATTACAGATTTCACTCGTTTGCAAAAAATTACCCATAACTTCCTTTGAGCTTCATCTTTGGGAAAACTGTAAAATGATACAGATTTTTGAAAATACAAACCTTTTATTAAAAATACGCAAAATATTATGCCCGTATTCATAAAAATTATTTTAGGTTTATTGAATGTTTATTTGACATATTTCTATGTAATACTTGTCAAATAAACCCCTAATAAACCTAAAATACTTTTTATGAATACGGGCATTAGATTTTAATATATTTTCTCACTTGTTTTTGTTTTGCTGTTACTTTGTTTGCATTTGCATTTTCAAATTTGCTCTTTTTCTTCTCTTTTCACTTTATTCTGCTTTTTATTTTTCTTAGTTTTGTAGCTTTTAAACAACAAAATTTAAACACTTATATATAATTTTAATTATTTTATTATTATTTACATATATTTATTTATTATTAAATTTTACCCGAAACTCGTTGTTTATTAGGCACCGATGTAATCCTTTAACTCTCTGAGTAAATTAATTACAGGGATGCCAACTTTTACAAAATATATAAATTTTTTGCAATAATTATAAATTTCACATATGATACAGACTTGGTAACATTTGCGAGGGAACTACTACGTCATCAAACGGTAAATCATGCGCAAGGCGTAATCTTTATTTAATCATTCTTAGTTGTAAGCATAAAACCGTTTCTGTAGTTAAGTGTATGTCCACACTCGGAGAGAAAACTTGGGCAATCTTTGAGTTTGTTGATGTTTACGGTGAGGGGAAAAAAGAGGAAAAATAATTGCCCGTTCTCGGTGATTCTTTATATTCCCTCATTCATTTTTTTCTTTGTAGTTGATTATTTTATTTAATATTTTTTTTTTCGCTTTTTGGTGTACACGTCTTTTTCGTACAATCGCAGCTTTCTTTTTTCTTGCGTTTTTTTTTTTTTTTCTTTTTAATAAGTGCAGCGTTGCCAGTTTATATGTAATTACACAAAAGTGGAAGAGAACACTTTTTCTTTAACTATTTTTAGACCATAAATTTTGTATGTAATTTTGTCTCACCATTATTTCAATTAAACTAGATGACCCGTGCGAATATTTCGCACAGTTAGTTGTCATTTTTGTAACATAAAATGAAAATAATTAATAGAAATTTTAGTAATATTTTATTAAAAGTAAAAAAATATTAGAAATCATAATATATATAAGACACCGTATTACTACACTTCATAAAACAAACAATAACATGACGATAACGGCATTACCAAAATGGCTTTTACAACTTTATATATTATGTGGAATAGCTTTACAATTAAGCAGAGATCAGCAATGAGTAAAAAAAAGTGAGTAGACTCGAATCATGATTCATAATTTCTTGTACTTATACGCATTCATACTCTTGTTAATGTAATGTATATTCTACTCATCTCAAAAATTTGAAGTACTCATCTCATAATAATATATATGATGTTGTTGACTTCAACTCTCCTTAACTCAGTGCATACAGATGAGAAAAAATAAGTATGATTCGATTACAAACTGTTGTGTGTTTGCTCTGCTTACTGCGTTAGTACGAGAGTAAATTAATGCTATAAACACATTCCTAGCTACCAACCATTTACCACACGACTGCAAAAGAAAAAGTTTTGGGTTAAACTATGAATCGTGTTAAATAAATACTATGTTTTTGACTATGTAGTCAATAAAAAGAATTCGTCAATAAAAAGAAAATAGATATGGTATATATTATAATAAACATTCAAAATGTATGAATTTACATAAAGGTGCCCACACACTAGTGATTTGTGACTATGATTTTTTGTGTTCGACGTCTTTTTACATGTTAATGGGGCTGTATGACAACAAATCACAAAAATTTGAAATTTTTCAATTTATTGTGGTTTGTAACAAAGTGTATGGGGTTGTGCGCGAACATTTGAAAAAATTTTTAAATTAGTTCACAATAAAACGCCAAAATATTCATTTGGGTAGAATTAAAAAAAAAATACGAAAAGTGGAAATATTTTTTGTGGTTGCGGAGATGGCTAGCAACCAATTTTTGGTAGAATTCATTGAAATTTTACAAAATGAAAATGCCATTTAGAAAAGTAAAAGTGATGTCTTGTTGTTGACGTTTAAACTTATTGTGATTTTTTATAGTGTGTGGAGAAATGACAACCGAACAAATTACAGTCACAAATCATAAATGTATGGGTAGCTTAAGCGAAAAAGTTTATCTGCCTAATTCATAATGATATAAAACGTGCTTATAAGAGCCTTATAAGCAAAATCTCTTAATTTTGTATTCATAAACAAGAAACAGTGTCATAACGCCCTCATAAACCATTTATTAATAAGAAATTTTTATTGTAGGTTTCTAGGTACTTTAACCGTACAATAACACGACATTTGTGAGTTAGATTGGATATTTTATAAATAAAAGTGGAATAATATAGTATTACAATAAATACAACTAATAAAATTGCAAGAATAGGTACTTATATACATACACAGATGGACAAAAGTCACCGTCATTTATGCTTTGGGATGTTTAAACAGCTCTTACCCCCGGAAAATAATTGAAACATTAAAATTTGTATACTCAACACAAATTATACTTTATTTAAATTTTATTTTAGTAGAAACCAATTTTTTATCCTAAACCTTATTTACAAAAACAACAACAAGGAGTTATTATTGGACTGTATGTTTTTAGGAAATATATATTTTAAAAAACTTAAACAATTTTTCATATTTTTTTTTAATTTTTATAAGCAGGTTATAAAGAAATGGATTGAAAGAGTGAGATTAAACAGAAAATCAGTGTCGGAGCCCAATATATGCAATTTGCATTCCAATAATCTATTTTAAAAATATTGATTATAAAATGTAGTTTATATTTATATATATATACATATATATATATATATATATATGTGTATATATATATATATATATATATATATATATACTATCAGTCCAATTCATAATGAGATAAAACGGGCTTATAAGAGCCTTATAAGCAAAATCTCTTAATTTTGTATTTATAATCAAGAAACAGTGTCATAACGCTCTCATAAACTATTTATAAATGAGGAACTTTTATTGGAGGTTTCTACAACCGGTTTCTTTAACCGTGCAATAAAACGACATTTGTGAGTTGGATTGGATATTGTATTATTACAACGAATACAACTAATATAATTGCAATTATAGATACATATGTATGTACATTAGGGTGATAACTTTTTTATTCTCCCCAGGGGTTTTCTAATGGCAAATATTGTATTAATGATAAAAAAAACTATTTCAGTTCAATTTGGTAAAAAAAAAAACCTTACGCACCGACAACGATTTCTAAAATGCCTTTAATGTATTTTTTTAATAACAATTTTTTTAAAATATGGTTTATACACATATGATTAAAAGTAGGTATTGTAAGATATAAACTTTAGGTTAAAAGTACGTGATGTTTTACAAAGCGGATATATATCTTGTACTATTTTTATTCCACGTTCCGCACAAATATTACCGCGTTGTTGATTTGGAATTTTAGATCGTGTAGGTACCCAATGTCTGAGGAAACACTCGTGGGCTTTCGTAAAATTTATTAATGACTTTTTTGTTTTAAATTACAACCAATATATGAAAATGACAAGAATTGCCATTAATTTTTATTAAAAAAAAATGAAAAAAATATGCGAAAACAGATTTTTTTATATAAAAAACTGAAAAAAAATAGTGGAAATTAAAAGCAATTTTGGAAGGAAACTATTCCATTGACTCGAAAACGGACTTTACTATTGAAATCAGAATGCCTTAATTATATAGATGTGATGGTCAGACGTTAAAAGTTTTTTTTTTTTAACTTTGTTTGATTCAAAACGTTAAATTATTATTAAATAGCCAAAAAAAATTTTTATTTTGTATTACATATGTCATTTCTTTCCTTTACAGCCTCTGTCGTCATTGCCTGTAGAAATTACGAATGTAAATCTCTCTTTCTCTTTCTCTCCAGCTTACAATTCCATTTTACCAAATTTTGATATAAAAAAATATAAACAGAATAGTGATGCACACACGATTACTTTATACATGAGTTAAAAAAATGTGCTTCAAAGGAATTTTTTTTTTTATTTTTCAGTTAGTTTTAATTATTTTTTAACAGCAGTTAATATTATTTAAATCACATCTGTTTTATATATAATTGTGTTACTATTACACTATTTTTATGAATATTAAAAAATTACCGAATTAACCGATAGCTTTTATTGTGCATCACTATGCTGAAATAACATAATGGTATTGCCAGCATTACATTAAAATCGTTTATTAGTTAATTTGCTCTTATGAAAGGTTTATGAATAAGATTTTTTATTTTGAGCTTATAAGACAGATAACGTCTCATAAGTGTATGTCCACACTCGGAGAGAAGAGTTGGGCAATTCTTCATCAATTCTCTTTTAAACTTGTCTTCTTGTCCACACTCGAAGAGTTTAGTTGCCCAACTTTTGTTGTTGTTCAGCAATTTTTGTGTTTTCTTTTGCTTGTTTTTCTTACAATTTGACATTTATGCCGTGTTGCCACAGAAATACTTACAAATTACACAAAATTTTATAGATTGCCCAAAATATATTTCATACATAGAATATAATGCTTTTTATTTTTGTATATCATTTTCATATATGAATAAATATTTGTGTATTTATAAATTTCCCTGTAGGAGACAAAGCCTTAAAGTTATTACTAGAGCTATTGGAACAGCCCAAAACAATATTAAAGTACTTATAGTTGAATACTAGTGCTAATGAGAACTAGTACTTGAAATAGTTCGGGAGCACCGCTTAAATTTTGAAGAAGTTTATTAGATAAGACATACATATTTTATATTCTTACAGTCCAATTCATAATGAGATAAAACGTGCTTATAAGAGCCTTATAAGCAAAATCTCTTAATTTTGTATTCATAATCAAGAAACAGTGTCATAACGCTCTCATAAACCATTTCTAAATAAGAAATTTTTATTGTAGGTTTCTAGGTACTTTAACCGTATAATAACACGACATTTGTGAGTTAGATTGGATATTGTATAAATAAAAGTGGAATAATATAGTATTACAATGAATAAAACTTATATAGTTGCAAGTATAGATATATATGTACATATTTAAATTCATATAATTAAAAATTTTCGTATAATAGCAAATGGTTGCAGTCTCTTTACAAAATTAAATTTCTAAATGGCCAAAAAATTGTTTTTATTTTGTATTACATATGCCATCTCTTTCCTTTTCAGGCTCTGTCATCAGTGCCTGTAGAAATTACGAATGTTAATCTTCCTTTCTCTTTCTCTCCAGTTTACAATTCCATTTTACCAAATTTTGATATAAAAAAATGTAAACAGAATAGTGATGCACAAACCAAAAAGAGAATGGTAGTATTCGATTACTTTATACATGAATTAAAAAAATGTGCTTGAAAGGAAGATTTTTTTTTATTTTTTCAGTTTATTTTAGTTTTTTTTTAGTTTTATTTTTAACAGCAGTAAATATTACTTCAATCACATCTATTTTATGTATAATTGTGTTACTATTACATTATTTTTATGACTATTAAAAATTACCGAAGTAACCGATAGCTTTTATTGTACATCACTATGCTGAAATAATAACATGGTATTGCCAGCATGAAATTAAAATCGTTTATTAGTTAATTTGCTCATATGAAAGGTTTATGAATAAGATTTTTTATTTTGAGCTTATAAGACAGATAACGTCTCATAACTAATGTATGGATAAAACCTAAATTAAGGAGTTATTATAAATTTGACTGTATATACAGTAAGGGACAAAATTGTTCACAAAAATACTAAAATTTATAATATATCCAAAAAAGTATGTTTTATTCAAATATATTTTAATTTTTTTACCTATATAGAATAATGTACATCTAAAAAACTTAAAAAGAACAAAATTTTAAAAGAATGTGTGTTAAGAGTAAAAAAAATAAATATTAATTTAAAAATTCACATGTGAACAATTATGACCGTTGTTAAATATTGCATTGATTTTGGGTCCTAATATTTGGTATGTCTACCGTTTGCTTTTTTAACTGCCTTAATTCTTTTTGGCATACTTTTCACTAAATTCGTCAAGACATTAGGGTCAATACTTTCCCAAGCTTCAACAGCACGTTCCCAGAGTTCGTCTACGGTCTTTGGAGGGTCTTTTTGAGCAAAAATTTTTCTCTTTAATATGGACCACAGGTGTTCTATCGGGTTTAGATCCGGCGACTGAGGAGGCCAATCCAAAAGCTTGATCCCATTTTCTTCAAACCAACGTTTTGTTATCTTCGCGGTATGCTTAGGATCGTTGTCCTGCATAAAGATGCTATTCTGTCCCGGATCTAAACCAAATATGTCGAGACTTGGAATGTATGAGTCTTCTAAAATGTCTATATAATCTTTAGCACACATTTTGCCTCTAATTCGGCGAAGTACTCCAAGTTGATTCCCGCGAAAACAGCCCCAAGCCATTAATGAGCCAACTCCAAATTTAATTTAAGACGCCTAGAGTTCGCGAAAAAATATGAAATATTCACTTTTGAAGACTGGATGAGTGTAAGATGGTCCGATGAAACAAAAATTAATAGAATCGGGTCAGACGGACGACAATGGACATGGGTGGATAAAAGTATTGGTGTCAAAGAAAGAAATATTTGCCAAACACTTAAATTTGGAGTTGGCTCATTAATGGCTTGGGGCTGTTTTCGCGGGAATCAACTTGGAGTACTTCGCCGAATTAGAGGCAAAATGTGTGCTAAAGATTATATAGACATTTTAGAAGACTCATACATTCCAAGTCTCGACATATTTGGTTTAGATCCGGGAAAGAATAGCATCTTTATGCAGGACAACGATCCTAAGCATACCGCGAAGATAACAAAACGTTGGTTTGAAGAAAATGGGATCAAGCTTTTGGATTGGCCTCCTCAGTCGCCGGATCTAAACCCGATAGAACACCTGTGGTCCATATTAAAGAGAAAAATTTTTGCTCAAAAAGACCCTCCAAAGACCGTAGACGAACTCTGGGAACGTGCTGTTGAAGCTTGGGAAAGTATTGACCCTAATGTCTTGACGAATTTAGTGAAGAGTATGTCAAAAAGAATTAAGGCAGTTAAAAAAGCAAACGGTAGACATAACAAATATTAGGACCTAAAATCAATGCAATATTCAACAACGATCATAATTGTTCACATGTGAATTTTTAAATTAATATTTATTTTTTTTACTCTTAACACACATTCTTTTAAAATTTTGTTCTTTTTAAGTTTTTTAGATGTACATTATTCTATATAGGTAAAAAAATTAAAATATATTTGAATAAAACATACTTTTTTGGATATATTATAAATTTTAGTATTTTTGTGAACAATTATGTCCCTTACTGTATATACTATAAGTTTTTACAATGTAAAATGTAGAAAAAATTTAAAAATATTTTTTTTGTAATGAGTTTCTTTAGGACCTGATTATACAAAATTAAAATATAATTACGGATTATTTTATCTTATTTAAAAACTTACACTTTTTCGCTTATTTGTAATTATTATTTGCATGTTCATTTTTGTATACACCATATAAATTTTCTTTTTTATTGTATACGTCTATCGATTAAAACGGTAAAGTTTCTCCGTATGATTCGAGTCACTCGAATCAATTGTGAGTATCATAAGTATTTTTATAAAATTATGAATCCAAGTGAGTATGAGTTTGATGTCAACATTGGACTCATATTTATTGCAACCTTTATTAATGAATCAACGTTGTGTGAGTATGAGTGAGTCAGAGTAGTTGAACTTTGGATTGGCCTCCTCAGTCGCCGGATCTAAACCCGATAGAACACCTGTGGTCCATATTAAAGAGAAAAATTTTTGCTCAAAAAGACCCTCCAAAGACCGTAGACGAACTCTGGGAACGTGCTGTTGAAGCTTGGGAAAGTATTGACCCTAATGTCTTGACGAATTTAGTGAAGAGTATGTCAAAAAGAATTAAGGCAGTTAAAAAAGCAAACGGTAGACATAACAAATATTAGGACCTTAAATCAATGCAATATTCAACAACGATCATAATTGTTCACATGTGAATTTTTAAATTAATATTTATTTTTTTTTACTCTTAACACACATTCTTTTAAAATTTTGTTCTTTTTAAGTTTTTTAGATGTACATTATTCTATATAGGTAAAAAAATTAAAATATATTTGAATAAAACATACTTTTTTGGATATATTATAAATTTTAGTATTTTTGTGAACAATTATGTCCCTTACTGTATATACTATAAGTTTTTACAATGTAAAATGTAGAAAAAATTTAAAAATATTTTTTTTGTAATGAGTTTCTTTAGGACCTGATTATACAAAATTAAAATATAATTACGGATTATTTTATCTTATTTAAAAACTTACACTTTTTCGCTTATTTGTAATTATTATTTGCATGTTCATTATTGTATACACCATATAAATTTTCTTTTTTATTGTATACGTCTATCGATTAAAACGGTAAAGTTTCTCCGTATGATTCGAGTCACTCGAATCAATTGTGAGTATCATAAGTATTTTTATAAAATTATGAATCCAAGTGAGTATGAGTTTGATGTCAACATTGGACTCATATTTATTGCAACCTTTATTAATGAATCAACGTTGTGTGAGTATGAGTGAGTCAGAGTAGTTGAACTTTAACTACGTGTACGCACTTATATTTAAAATTCTATAAGTTCTTATGAATCGCTAAAAGGCGACTCAATGCTGATCTCTGCAATTAAGCGACCCTGTTTATCGCACTTGATCTAACAACTACTACAAAGTATTGCCAAAACAGCTTTTTATAGTAAATAGCGGTATTGCCAGAATGTATTTTAATATATACATACTAATACTACGTTCACACTTGTGTTTTTGAACGCGTTTAAGCAAAATGTTTTAATAACTAAACATAACCGTTCACATTATATTTGAGATGTTTAACAATGACATTTTATCAGCTGATATTGGTGCTTGTACAAAATTGTAAACAAGTTTGAGAAAATTAAAAATGTGTCTACGAAAAATTGGAAAAATACAATTATGAAATTCTCAATAGTAATGATTTATTTAAGGGTAAGCAAAGGCTGTATAAACAAAAACCGCGCATCATACGAAAAATATAAATAATCTGAAAAAACAACTAATTCTGTTGTTATTATTGTTGGTGCTTTTTCAGTTTTTTCTAAATGAGCCGCCATTTTACACTACGGTAATGTGTTTAGTAACCATAAAAACCGACTATTTCATCAATTACATACTGAACACATCCCAAAATAAAATGCAACCCTTCCATTTACGTGTTTAACGAAGTGTTTAAATTTAAAACATTTCATTTGAGATGTTTTACAAAACACGTCAATGTATGGTAAAACATCTCAAAATCGACGTGTTTAAGGCTTAAACACGATTGAGATGTTAAACACGTTAGGTGTGAACGTAGCATAAGTCTGTTTCTTTACTCTACATTGGGCGCCCACGGGATCCCAATTTTACCAAAAAGCGTTCCCGTACACAAAATTTGGGTAACTGAGAGAAGTTTTGAGAGAGTAACATTATTCTTCTTCATGCACGAAATAGCCCGTATTTTTTCTTCGAGAAAAATGAGAAGTACAGAAAACTAAAAAAAATTTCAAAATTTTTGGGGGGGTGCGTGGTATAGTGGTTAGACCGCTCGCACGAAAACTCAAAGGACCAAGGTTCAAATCCCAGAAGAGGTGAAAAATGAAAAAGTTAGTTTGCGGTTTTTTCAAAATTATAATTTAAAAATAAGAGTTCCCCCCCTCCTCCAGGAAGACCATCTACAAAGAAACCGCTCCCCGACATTCCACTCTATTCCACCTTAACCAGTGTCAACGTAAAGGAAAAAAAGCGCCACCTATGGGGAAGTAGCAGATAACAGCTAAACCTACTTAGCGAAGGCACATTCACCACACAATCAACATGCAACGATGAGGCAATTGCTGTTGATCATTCAAGGGTGAAGGTATAACACTGGCGTTTGAATGATCAAATCTCAGCAATTTGTCTCATTCCTAAGGCGCTTAACAATAATATAATAATTCAATAATAATATATGTACTATCCTTTCCAAAATTCCAATACAATGCATGAGTATTGGTCTCACAAAAAAAAAAGTTGAATTAAAAAATATTTATAAATCTGCAGTGAAAGGCTTATAGTATAATTTAATTCAATATTTATATAAAACAGTTTTTTTGTCTTAGTCTATGTCCACACTCGGAGAGAAGTGTCGGACAATTTTTCATCAATTCTCTTTTAAACTTGTCTTCGTGTCCACACTCGAAGAGTTTAGTTGCCTTTTTGTTGTTGTTCAGCAATTTTTGTGTTTTCTTTTGCTTGCTTTTTCTTACAATTTGACATTTATGCCGTGTTGCCACAGAAATACTTACAAATTACACAAAATTTTATAGATTGGCCAAAATATATTTCATACATAGAATATAATGCTTTTTATTTTTGTAATTATTTTAATATGTGAATAAATATTTGTGTATTTATAAATTTCCCTGTAGAAGACAAAGCCTTAAAGTTATTACTAGAGATATTGGAACAGCCAAAACAATATTAAAGTATTTATAGTTGAATACTAGTGCTAATGAGGACTAGTACTTGAAGTAGTTCGGGAGCACCGCTTAAATTTTGAAGAAGTTTATAAGATAAGACATATTTTATCTTAAAATTAAGGTATGTTAGATATAAAATAAGCTGCAAATAATGAAAATCGGTTGATATAAACAAAATATTTTCTTTTAATGTAATATCGTTATGCTACACAATTAAATTTTCTATTAATGAAAAATAAAAATGTTTCTCTTCCCTTGTCTTTTAACAGCTAGATTATGTATTCACGTATTATGTGTCGATTAGACATTCAGCAGTTTAAGAGTCATATACAAAATAACAAAGTAAATTTGCGGTCTTTATTTTCCATTTTAATTTTGAATTAAAATCTATTTTAATTTTTTTGCATACGGGCAGAAGAATTTACGTTTCATTATGATTCTTAATATTTAAAAAGGCACGTTGTCCCCACTGAAAGGCAATTTACAAAAAATAATTTAATAATTTCCAAAAATGTTTGCTTTAGCTCACCAGTGGACATATTTTAAAATTGGTATAAATTTTGAAAAAGTCACCTTGAAAATATTTAAATGTTTTACTATTAATGCGTAAAGAATTTTGTTTTATTATACTAAACTATGACGGGTTGTTTACAGCAATCATATTTTTTCGTTTTATTGTTTCATGATATATGACTTTAAAACGACCATTTGAATCCCCCAAATATTTCATTTTAAGATATTCATCTAACCCGGGGTCTACACCTGATATCAACTTTGATATGATATGAAAGAAAACGTCGGCAGAGAAAATAAAATGCCATTTTAATATTTCTCTTCATATCTAACAACAGGAACACGTTGATGTTGAAATATTATAATATTTCATTTTTTTTGTACAGCAATGAAAGAAAGAACATGTCGGCGTATTTTATTAGTGGAAATTTGTTTAAAAATAAAGGGAAAATTTTATAAAAATTAAATAATTTTGTGTATAATTATTATTAATTAATATATTTTTTTTATTTTTTTATTATTTTATTGCTTTTTTCTTGAATTTAAAAAATTCAATTTCAGTTTTTTTTTTTTTGTTTTTTTGTTTTATTTCTCTATATTAGCTGTTTTTGACAGTTCATATCATGATATTGTTTTCATAATATATATTATGATATCGATATCATAATAGATATTATGATAGCTGATTCGCAGTCTACACGTAACAAAATTATATCGGCTATCGAATTTGACGTACGCAGATATAAAAATATTTCGTTTCATATCTCGTGGAGACCCCGGGTAAAGGTTTAATTCTATATATGTATATAATTTACACAGAAAGAAAAGAAATAAAAGTAAAAAAAATAGTAATATAGGTATACACACAAAATTTAATTATTAATTTATAGGATATTCTATACGATTGCTGTAAGTCATATGAGAAGAGTTTCTAAGTCGTGAAGAAAATATTCCTTTATTCTTTTCGTGAAAATTTAAATTCTTTGTATATTTTTAATATCTTGAGGGAAATTATTAAATTCCATACTATCCATATATTCAATGCGTTGCTTCGTAGTTTCTATTCGTATCATAAGATTGATATTGTTTCTGTTATTGAATAATGTTTGATTTCTATGAAATGAAATTGTATGGTGACCAATATTATGGGTTAACTTAAAAACATAAAGAATTGAATTAAATTATTATAAATAATTTGATTGAAATAATGGTGAAACAAAATTACATAAAAAATTTATGATCTAAAAATATTTAACGAAAAAGTGTTCTCTTCCATTACATTACACTAAGTCTATGTCCACACTCGGCGAGGCGAGTCGGCAACTTTTTAGTTTGTGGACGTTTACGGTAAGGGGAATAAAAGAAGAAAAATACTTGCCCGTTCTCGGCGATTCTTTATATTCCCTCATTCGTTTTTTGTCTTTGTAGTTGATTATTTGACATTTCCTTTCATATTTTTTTTTTTCGCTTTTTGGTGTACACATCTTTTTCGTACAATCGCAGCGTTCGTTTTTCTTAAGCTGGCTACAGACAACGCAATCTGTTTCTGAAATCTGTTGCATTTCATTACAGATTGCGTCGTCTGAATTCGTGCTTCGTGTTTCACTTCGGGTTGCAATCCAGGTTTCATTAGCATCAAAATGTTTTGATATTTTTTGGTTGCATTGAAACAGATTGCATTGTTTGTATCGCTGTTTCATTATATTATGTGTTTAGTACATTAACAACAAGCAAGCTGTAAACATCTATGTAATTAAGAAAGAACAAAATGATAATCGAAAGAAATGAACACTGAATAAATTTAATTAACTTATACAAAAGTTTACCTAAATTATGGGATGTGAAAAGTGATAAATAGGGCAACCAAAAATATGCATTAGCATCTTTTTTTTCTGAATATTATTGACAAAACAACCAAAATATTATTTCATTTTAGGAAAACCTACGACGTTTAACCCCTATTTGTTACCGCATATTTTTGCATATTTCGTCATAAATGCATTCTTTTGCATTTTTCAAATTTTTTCATATTTGTATGGCATATTTTACAAATTTTTACATATGTTAGAAGAATTTATGTGTATTACCAAATTTTACTTTTTCAAAATAATGACCATATACTGACACATTACTTAAATATATATAATCTATGAAATAATATCGGTACTCATGAAAACTCCTTTTTAAACTATTGCTCAATAGTTAATGTTAATTTGACGAAAACGTCAATGCAAAAAACAAATTAAATACAAAGCATAGAAATTTTACATACATTTATTGCATAATAATGAATTCTGAATTAAAAGTTACGATTTTTTCAACGTTGTTCCTATTGGGAAAAAATGTCCATAATTGCATGACATAAAAAAAACTTCAATTAAAAGTTTATTTTTAAATTAATAAAATTTTCATAAGAATATGCAGAAAATCTCGCAAATGAGCGTTATGTAAATATAAAGGAAATTTATTTTATCTGGTTGGTGGCTAATTGTTACTCTTCATGTTTTAAAATGTTTGAAAAATAAATATACGTAATTTTATATTTATTTATATTTATGTATTAAGAGTTTTTTGGGCATATTTTTAACGCTTAAAACTTTTTTTTGCATATTTTAGGCGCTTAAAACTAATTTTATAGAGCATATTTTTTTTAGTTGCCCTAGTAATACATATAAAAATAAAATTATAAGAGCAGCAGCATTTGAAAAATTATTAATTGAATATAAAAATATTGATATAAACGCAAGCATTGAAAAAGTTAAAAACGGGATAAGGGACATGCGAATATCATATAGAAGAGAATTAAAGAAAAAGTGACAAGGTGAAAAAGTGGAGAACTTCATCAATAACAACACTTGCTGCTAATTGAATTACTTCACGATTCATTTTCGCATCCGCTCTTCCGCGCGATGATAATGTTATAATATAATATAACAGAACTGAGATTGCGTTTATGGTTTCACTGTTGGTTTCAGTGTTTGTTTTAAAACATGAAACCTGAATGTGAAACGTGTTGCAGAAACAGATTGCGTTGTCTGTAGCCAGCATTATGTTTTTTTCTTTTTAATAAGTGCAGCGTTGCCAGTTTATGTGTAATTACAGAAAAATGGAAGAGAACACTTTTTCTTTAAATATTTTTAGACCATACATTTTCTACATAATTTTGTCTCACCATTACTTCAATTAAATTATTTATAATAAATTAATTCAATTATTCATGTTTTTAAGCAACCCATAATATTGGTCACCATACAATTACATTTCATAGAAATCAAACATTATTCAATACCAGAAACAATATGAACCTTATGATAGCAAGATGTCGCTTAGAAACTACGAAACAACGAATTGAATATATGGATAGTATGGAATTTAATAATCTCCTTCAAGATATTAAAAATATACAACGAATTTCAATTTTCAAGAAAAGGATAAGGAATATTTGCTTCAAGACTTAGAAACTCTTTTCATATGATTTACAGCAATCGTATACAATATCCTATAAATTAATAATTAAATTTTGTGTGTATATATTACTATTTTTTTACTTCTTTTATTTCTTTCCTTTCTTTTGTAAATTCTATAAATACTATATAGAATTAAACCTTTAGATGAATATCTTAAAATAAAATATTTGGGGGATTCAAATGGTCGTTTTAAAGTCATATATCATAAAACAATAAAACGAAAAAATATGATTGCTGTAAACAACCCGTCATAGTTTGGTATATTATTTTTAATTTTATTTTTTTATTTTTCAATTTATGACAAAATGGTAAACATTGGTTGAAAAGTCTTATTGTTTTATGACTTTTTTATTCAAAGACCAACAACAAATTTTTTAAACTATTTTAAAATTGTATGATATTATGACAATATGACTTGATAGGACCCCGTTTGAATACCCCAATTATATATTGTACATGTGTAATTCAAAGCTGTAAATATTTTACCAGCTCGCCTCAATAATGACTAAGTGATGCTGAGACAATCTTAATTTGATATGCTAATGATATAAAGGAATAAATAATAATAAAAAAAAAACTAAAAAATTCTTTACGCATTAATAGTAAAACATTTGAATATTTTCAAGGTGACTTTTTCAAAATTTATACCAATTTTAAAATATGTCCACTGGTGAGCTAAAGCAAACATTTTTGGAATTTATTAAACTATAAGTAAATTGCCTTTCAGTGGGGACAACATGCTTTTTAAATTTTAAGAATCATAATGAAATGTAAATTCTTCTGCCCGTATGCAAAAAAATTAAAATAGATTTTAATTCAAAATTAAAATTGAAAATAAAGACAGCAAATTTACTTTGTTATTTTGTATATGACTCTTAAACTGCTGAATGTCTAATCGACACATAATACGTGAATACATAATCTAGCTGTTAAAAGACAAGGGAAGAGAAACATTTTTATTTTTCATTAATAGAAAATTTAATTACATTAAGAGAAAATATTTTGTTTATATCAACCGATTTTCATTATTTGCAGCTTATTTTGTATCTAACATACCTTAATTTTAGGATAAAATATGTCTTATCTTATAAACTTCTTTAAAATTTAAGCGGTGCTCCCGAACTACTTCAAGTACTAGTCCTCATTAGCACTAGTATTCAACTATAAATACTTTAATATTGTTTGGGCTGTTCCAATAGCTCTAGTAATAACTTTAAGGCTTTGTCTTCTACAGGGAAATTTATAAATACACAAATATTTATTCATATATTAAAATAATTACAAAAATAAAAAGCATTATATTCTATGTATGAAATATATTTTGGGCAATCTATAAAATTTTGTGTAATTTGTGAGTATTTCTGTGGCAACACGGCATAAATGTCAAATTGTAAGAAAAAGCAAACAAAAGGAAACACAAAAATTGTTGAACAACAACAAAAAGTTGGGCAACTAAAATCTCCGAGTGTGGACACGAAGACAAGTTTAAAAGAGAATTGATGAAGAATTGCCCGACTCTTCTCGCCGAGTGTGGACATAGACTAAATAAAAGCGGCAAGCGGAACGTTTTCAAACGCTCAGCGCTAACGCTGTACCGCCATCCCTAAATAACTCAGTGTTTACACGTAGAGATTCTTATTTTTAAGATTTTGGTTTATTCTTCTTTGAACTATCTTCGGCGTTCAGACAATACAATTCTTATTTTTGACGTGACGTATGTTATTTACAATTGTGTGTATGCATGTGTGCAATTACGAATGAGAGAGTAAAGCGTATTGCCAATACAAGACAGAGTGTGTAATGCAGTTTATGTTTCCAGCTGTCCAGGTTCGAACTTAAAGGTCTGCTTCCTTTAAATAAAACACAAAACTCCTTTCGTGTAATATAATATGAACAAAGCTTTATTAACGAAACCTTAAGCTAACTTATGTACTACTTATTCTATAAAACAGATTCACGACCTGCAGGATGGTGTTATCAGCTATGTTGTCTCTGCTTTCAGGAATACTCTTGTCTCGTGATATCACTATGACTACGATGTTGGCTTCGGGATGTGCGCACAATCGTCTGGTCTAGATAACGAGAAAATATGAGAAAACAGAGGTCGGATTTATAATAATTGGTAATCTAAGATTTGGAAATAAAAGATACAACGACGACAAGGGGTATTCGGGAGCTCTTGTCGTCGGTTACGGTTAGTACGAGTATAAAAGGAATTTGGGGGCTTTTATAATCGTCAAAATACTTCGGTTACGTCAAATACGAGTGTAAGAGGAATTCGGGAGCTCGTACACTCAACAAATCTACACGATTTATAATCAAAAATACGACAAAAGGAATTCGGGAGCTCTTGTCATCAGCTACGGTTAGTACGAGTATAAAAGGAATTCGGGGGCTTTTATACTCGGCAAAATACTTCGGTTACGCCAAATACGAGTGTAAGAGGAATTCGGGAGCTCGTACACTCAGCAAATCTACACGATTTATAATCAAAAATACGACAAAAGGAATTCGGGAGCTCTTGTCATCAGCTACGGTTAGTACGAGTATAAAAGGAATTCGGGGGCTTTTATACTCGGCAAAATACTTTAGCTACATCTAATACGAGTGTAGGAGGAATTCGGGAGCTCGTACACTCAACAAATCTACACGATTTATAATCAAAAATACGACAAGAGGAATTCGGGAGCTCTTGTCATCAGCTACGGTTAGTACGAGTATAAAAGGAATTCGGGGGCTTTTATACTCGGCAAAATACTTCATAAACGAATGCAAAAGGAATTCGGAAGCTTTTGCATTCAGCTAGATAAAAAATAACTATTATCATAATTACAACCATGAACTCGACTATCATGAAGCTACGATCGTACAACTACGATCCTAAGTCTACGACATATATCGACTACGCCGGGGAGTAAGTATCGGGCTATTGGCCGTCGTGTACTAACTCTCTGTCGGCAATCTACGAAATAAACTTAATCTAAAATCACGAATGAAAAAGGAATTCGGCAGCTTTTCCATTCGTTAAACTACAAGGTAATTAATAATAAAAATAACTAATATACTTAAAACTACTACATAGCCCGTCGGCTATACTGGAGAGTAAGTGTCGGGCTATTGGCCGTCGCCCACCCACTCTCTATTTCATCCATCAAACTCTGTTAACTTATACAAAAACATATTTTACCTCAATGAGAATTATATGCCCCATCATGCCCTTACAATTCCATTACATGAAATATACATATTGTTATTATCATTAGTATTATTATTAATTTTACAATTCCTCTTTGTGCGGTGTCCGTAGGTTTGATGGTCATACTGCTGTTTATGCTTGTAATAACTAGAGTTGTTGTTGTTGTTTATTACATTTACTCGATAGCAGCAGTGTATGTGGTTGGTTTACAGACACCTGTTCATTTTATATGTTTATATATATGGGACTTTTGTAACGCCACGTTACAAGTGTACTTGTCTCTTTACCCCTCGCCGCCTTCGCCTATAAACATGCAATTTTAAAAATAAGAATCTCTACGTGTAAACACAGTCTAAGACGGCAACGGTTTGTCAAAACATTAAAAACAGGGTAATACAACAAAATATGCTTATATAACAATTCTGACTATTTTAATAATAAACTGCATTACTCTATTGATATTTGTAACATAAACTAAATTTTATAGTGTTATTTTATTTATTTTTATTATATTTTATTTATTTATTTTAAATTAATATTAATTATCTTCTATTTTGTTTATTTTTTGCCCTTACGAGTAAAACATGGTTATGCAAATAACATATCTTTATATCACAACCCTGTTTTTTCCTATTTGTTGCCTTTTGCGGCCAACTTTACTACAAAACGCTCTGTCAAAATTGGATTTTCCAATTGCAAAGCGTTGACGCCGCGTTATTTTGGGATGCTCCATACAAATTGTATGGGCATGAGAAATTTTGACAGCTAGAAAACGCTTGCCGCTTTTATTTACCCCCCGTCTACACGTACAATAATTATGTCCAAACATAAGAACCAATGTCGGCAGAGTAACAGTAAAATATTTTTTATATTCATGTTTATGTTTTTAGGTGGAGAACACGTATTGTAATAAAAATAAATAAATAAAATGTCTAAAAAACACACTATTTAATATTTTTTTCTTAGAACAGTTAAAACTCTCTTTTTAAATAATTTAGCGTAATTATAAACGAGAAAAGTTATTTTTTCAACCAAAAATCGAGTTTAAAAGTCTAATTTGACAGCTTATGTTTAACATTATTTCTTTGCAAAATGTGCGAACAACTATGTTAACATACATGTGCAAATACATGTTTTTGCGGTCTACACTTGAACATTTGATGTTGGAAATAGAATTTGACAAATGAAAACATAATTATTTCCAAGTTTATGGCGCGTGTAGACTGGGGGTTAGGGATGGCAGTAAATTGTCTTTGCAGATTTTTAGTGAGCATAAACGAATTGTCTTTGCTGAGTAAGAGAGAGTAACAATTATTATATTTTATTTTGCGGGTTCCAACATTACAACCCGCCATAAGAAATTTTACTTGTACGTAATGCACATTCTATATAAATTATATATTCTTTGGTTGCACAAAACATGAGCTTAAAAATACCCACAAAGCAATTTTAAAGATGAGCCTTAATCTCTAAAAATCTCCTTTTGCGTTTTTTACCGAATAATTTCACTTCTGTTTAAATAAAAAAAGCAAATCTCGTGTTTATTAGAACATATTCATATGTTGCAAAATTATTTACATAAAAACTGGAATTGATAAAAACCATCAGAGTCTGAAGCACCAAAAGTTGTACCTACGAATTCCGAGAATCTGTGACATGGCTATAATTATGTTTTCGTTACATAAAGAATGTACCTTTTCTAATAATAGTACTGTTTTTTGTTTTGAATGCAATGATTTCTAGACTTTCAAATCTTTTCACCCTACTTGCTGTTATACAATTCATGATTTATGTTTTAAAGGTATACGAGTACATTTAAAAAAATTAACTTTCATTTTTTTATACTATTTAGTGGCTTTTGGGTTCCTGGACCGGCACCAGTGCTTAGAGAAAATAGTAATTTAAAGCTTGTACTGCATGAAAGGCTATCAGCTACACGTCATAAAATGCATTTTATGATAAGCGGAAGCTATTTTATGTCTTTAAAAATACGTCCAAAGGAATCCGTGGCTCTTGAAAACTGGAACTTAACACCACATTTGCCACCTGAAACGGAATACAACAAACAGAAATGTTATTTTGTAATGATAACTCATGGGCTGGAGAACGAAGCAATAAACATTACATTAACCCTCAAGGTATTTTTTTTTATTTATTTAGTTATGTATTTGTACAATAATACGTAATCTCTCTTTTAGACTGCTGATGAGAACTATAAGCGTTCTTTAATTGACTTAACATTAGTTACGACATATTTTGAGCAACACAAGGAACATACCTCAATATTTGCAAACATGTTATCCAAACTTCCAAGCTGGGCATATGCTGTGCCATCATTAGCTTCCCTTAAATCATGGACATTTTGAACTTTATCTTTAGAATTTAAATTTGTTGTCTTGATATTAATATGCAATAATTAAAAATAACTTATTTATAAATTACGAGTATAATTACATTATTTAGAAAACAAACAAAAAATAAAGAAAAATAAGTTTAATTTTTGTTGAGTATATTTGGCCAATTCTTTATCCTTTTTATATAGTCAATAATAGTTTAAACTTGTTAGGCCTATATGTCTTTATAAAAATAATTAAAACAACTTTAATTTTTTTCCCAACGTTTCGTCGATTTTTTGTCGACTTCATCAGGGGACGTCTATTTAACAAATTTAAAAGCACACTGTTAATTACATAAGTATTAAAATTGTCACATTAGAACTTACAATCAAATTTAAATTAAATTACAATTACCTATAAGTCATCACAATTTTCTTAAAGATAAATATATCACCACACAAATGTATTGTTATTTACGAAATGAAATGCAAAGGTAATAAAGACACCATCTGTGATCAAATTTATATAGGTACAACAAAGAGAGCTTTGTCAACCAGAGTGTGAGCACAAAACTGATGTAGCAAAACAAAAATAGCATCGGAGAAAGTCAATGATTGGTTGCAAATACGTGCGTTAATAAGTCAGTGTAGCACCATCACTAAAACAGCGTCATCCAGTCAAAAAACTTGGTTTGTCAAAGGTTGAACATAAGGGATATCACTTTGCGAAGATTCATGTGCGTGACAGAAGCCATAAAACCAAATTTGTAAAAAAAAAAATACTGACACTCATCACTGAAGAGTTACATCGCCGACCCTATGTTGTACCCATAAAGAAAAACTCTTTCGAAGAGTTTTGCGACGACACGCTAGCTGATGTTGACACTAGAGCTAATAGTGCTAATGAGTTAGAAATTGGTGGTGATATATATTCCTATATAAGAGATGGTGCTATTCATTTGGAAATAGGGCGTGTTGTGGCTCAAAGGACCTGTCTTGGCTATATTCTCCAATAAAAACTTTTGTATTTTAAACGTAAAAGACACGTGTAAAAAACATATTGTGTAAGAGTGCCTTAAGTAAACTCAGTTTTCTATAGGACAAAATTATAGGCACAACCATTTTTATGTAGGCCAAAAATCATACAGAAGTTTGAATCAATATTTTGTTGGCAATCCAGCCTTTAACCTATTTGGCATGGAATGTACCAATTTTTTTTGTGATATCTTCGCCTATTTTATTCAATTTTTCGATCGATGTTGTCTTAAGATCAGCTTTGCTTAATACTTTCTCTGTTCCAATTCTTCGGTCCAATTCGTCCACAAATGTTCGATGGGATTTAAGCCTGGGGACTGCGGATGAGGCAATCCATGTGCGGTATTATAAACAAGTCATTACATCACGTCGCCAGCCGAATGTTTCGAATCAATATCATGCTGGAATGTAAATGACTGGGGGTAAATTTAATTTCTCTGCGCTTTTTTTTTATTTTTTTTTTTTTTTTTAATGTTAGGGCAAACAGTTTGGTCAATTATTCCCTCCATAAAGATAAGTTCCACAACACCAGCAGCGAACATGATGCCCCAGACCATTATTACTCCCCCGCCATACTTTACAGTTGGTTTAAAATTTTTTCAGTATATACGGTATTAGGCTTTCTTCACACTCTAGAATGTCGAGGTTGAAAAATATTAAACTTACTCTCACCTGAGAAGAGCACCTGATCAAAGCACAAATAAAAGTGTCAAACAAAAACATAAATTGTTAAAACTTAAACATATAAAAGAAAAACTGTTAAAACAAAAGAACTGAATTAAAATAAACAAGAATTGTATATAAATATTATATATATAAAATATAAGAACTACTATATACTATATCTAATATATAAAATTAAGTGGCAAAACTTCCTGTTCACATACTCCTTCTAGACGGCTTGTCCGATTTCAATTTTCAGGAGTGATTGGGGTCTGTGTGGAGGGTGCACATAAGAAATTTACGCGAAATCGGCCCATTGGTTCCGGAGATATGACGTTTAGATTTTCCTATATATTCCCATAGAAATTCAATGTACAATTTTTTCATATTATGTATGCATAACTTATATCTTGAGAGCTGTTAAAACTAAATTTTCTAAATTTGGTTTGAACGACTTTATGGTTAAGGAAAACCTTCAATCAGAAAGTAGGCGTGGTACCTCCCATGCAAGTTAAATATTAATTTCTTTATTCTTGAGAAGTGTTTAAGCTGATGTTTCTGAGTTTGGTTAAATGATTTCGTAGTCATTAAAAATCATTAGTCGAAAAATGTGTACAAATGGTAGCGGTACGTGTAGCGAAGCACGCTGAAATTAGGCTAATACAGAATGAAACAAACATTATTATTTTTAAATTAGAAAAAACCAACCAGCCAAAGTGTTTTTTTTTTTTTAATCCTAAACACAGACTATGAGGAACAGCCAAATAGCATAAGTCAACTAATGGAGAGGGTTCAATAAGATTGGTCGAAGATACTAACGCTTTTTGTGATTAAATTATATGAGTCAATGTCAAAAAGACTAAACCAATTAAAAAAAAGTCAAAGAAGAATGATTATGCGGATTAAGGGTTTATTTCCAATCTTTTTAGCATTGGTGCAAAAGTAAGGCAATGAGAATAATTTGAGAATTAAAATTTATGTAAAAGTAAAATAACTTTCCTCTTTTTTTATTTTTTTTTTATTTTTAAGGCCAGCACTCAGGGGACGGCCCCTACTCATGCAGTACATTGTGCTTGTCTAGGAAAATATGTTATGGGAAGGGGGAAAGAGGGAGTACTGTTTGTGGACATTTGATTTAAACTTATAGATATCGTAATTGGCAGGAAAAACATTCGCCGGAAGATTGTTCCACAAACGAGCGGTGCGGCCAAAGAACGAATTCTCTCTATAATGCATTGTGCGATTCGCTGAACAATCAACCACAAATGGGTGCGCTCTGAGAGAGGTGCGTGTAGTCCGCAAGAATACACGACCACCCGGAATCAAATCCCTTATCATATCAGAGCACTTCCCATGGTAGTATCGATAGAACAATGAAACGCATGCCACATTGCGCCGATGCTCCAACGAATCGATAGAGTTGGATACCCTACCGTCGTTGATAAGCACCTTCGCCCTTTCCTGTACGCGGTCGAGAAGCCCCAAAACTGATTTTGAAGCTCCGGCCCATACATGAGAGTTGTATTCCATCCTAGGTCGGATAAAGGTCTTGTAAATATTGAGAAGGTCAGATGGAGTGAAGTATTTCTTGCACCGTTTTAGAAAACCGAGGCACTTAAATGCTTCTTTCGACACTCGAAATATGTGATCATTCCAACGAACATCACAATTAATTCTCATGCCCAGAACATCAAGAGCGTCAGCCTCCTCAATATTTACATTACCCATAGTCACAGATGGCAGGATTAAATCATCACAACGCCTATGCGTCATAAAACAACATTGGGTCTTGCGCGCATTAAATTCGACCCTGTTCGCGAGACCCCACTCAGAGATCGTCCGCAGGTCGTTTGAGAGTGTGTCATTCATATTCTGCCTTCTCACCCCGATCTCAAAAAGGCTCGGCCTACGATCAAATGAATATGAGTGACAAATGTTACTGTCATCTGCGAAGGAGTAAATGGCATATGTATCTAGATTTGTAAAAAGATTTGTATATCTACGCAATAAACGTTAAAATTATTGAGGATGTATTTTTATATAAACATTGCCTCATTTTTGCACCACGGTGTATATCTTCGAAGTTGCAATTGTTTTGACCACTACAGTATAAGCGCTGATTTGATCAATACTGCCGCACACATGATATATTGACTTCATGTGAACGGTGGGGTCGAAAATTTGAACAGCTCCCTTAGAAAAAGACTGAAAATAGCATGTGCGAATAAGAAAAACTTTTTGCAACTACATGAAATACATATATTCATTCATATTTACAACGTCACACCTAATGGAAACATACGGACTCAATTGTAGAAGTGTCGAATGGATGAAAGACTTTCTAGAAATGTTAGCCACCTTAAGAATGTTCCTGTAGCTGTCAACTTTATCGTCATCAAACTCTTCAGAAGCGGGAATTTTACCTGACTCCATTACACCTCAATGCATATCAGAATGCATCAAACAGTCAACGCAGAACAAACAAGTGAGCAGCTTGAAGACATAACACTCAAAAACGAACAAGACTTCGTGTTAAAAATATAGGAGAGATTTGGCAAACTTGTTAATACAAAAGACTATTGCCCGTATTCATAAAAACTATTTTAGGTTTATTGAGGGTTTATTTGTCAAGTATTGCATAGAAATTTGTGAAATAAGTTCTCAATAAACCTAAAATAGTTTTTATGAATACGTGCATATAAAAATTATTACTGCAGGCATGGTATAATCATCATAAGGTAGTCCCAGTTTGAAATAGCATAGAACTCTGTGGTTTTGCAAATCTGCTGCTCTTAGAATTGTCGAATAAAAGCAACACTGTGGTTGACCGTTGTACACAAATAAATATATTATTGTAAACAAGCTCTTCCTCTCCTTTTTTTTTGTGAAAAATTTTGTTAAAAGTTGAAAATTTTGCTTTTGTTCTGTAAAAAAATAGTTTATAAACAATATAATACATTCGCCCGTTGTAAAATATAATTATCCAGAGACTACCTCATGGCACATTGGATGGTTGCATCAACAGTAGCCCTGGATAAATAGATAAACTTTATTGTAACCATTTATATTTTATTAAATATGCAACTTGTATTAAAAAAAATCATTTATATTGTGCATATGTGTGTGTATGTCTGAAAATATGAATAAACAACAAAAACAAAAAAAAAAAAAACTAAATTTGGTATTGATAATTTGGTATTGCATTTCATCATTTTAAATTTTAATTTGTTGTTAAAGAAAAAAATTTAATTTCAAATTTGTCTAACGTCAAAATAAATAACAAAGAAGAAGAATAAGATTTTGACAATTCCAAGTAAGCAGCTGTAATTGTTTTGGTAAAGCGGGACTACCTGATGATGATTATACCACAGTGCATACAGTGATGAAGGAAATGACAGCTTAAAAAGTTTAAAATCAGCTGTGTTTTATTGTGGCTATCTTATTATACACTGTAATGTTGTGTGTGCAATTTTGTTGTGGCTATCTTGTTATACGCTGTGCTGTTGTGTGTATGCTAAAAATTTTGTTGTGGCTATCTTGTTATACATTGTGATATTGCGTGTGCAAAAATTTTGTTGTGGCTATTTTGCTGTGTGTTGTTCTTGTTATAGTTGTTGGAGTTTCGTCACTGTATACACTGTGATTATACCATGACTGCAGGCTTGTAAATAAATAGCTATTTTGGTAGGCTATGAGAAAATAGATTAAAAAAATAGTTTTACATTGAATATCAAACTAAAAAGTCGTATTTTATTTATATTGTAGTGACGAGTTGTTTCATTTGCGTTCCCGTACTTTTACGTATTCTTGTCTCTTATTGAGAGAAATTAAAGTTTACTTTCATTTTACCAAACTTTACCCAAAAAGTACGATAACAACCTATTAATTTTAATTAATATTAAAGATTTCAATTTAATTCATCAACAAACTGGGATACTATATCAGTTACAACAGTATCTTCGTCTTCATCGACCTTTATATTATGGGAATCTATTTCTATTCCATTTGCATTTAATACAATTTCTTCATTAAGTTTTTGTTTTTTTGATAATGGCTCAGAAGTATATACACTGTTGTTTGTGACTTCTTCATATATTGTACTACCTTTATCGTCATCAACTTGAAGAACAATCTGAGGGGATTTCGACCGTACATCTTCCGAAACAGTTAATGATATTTCTTCTATTTGGGTTGCTTTCACCCCTGTAAGTTTACAATTATTTAAGTCTGATTCACTTGTAGACTCAATGACATTTGTCTCTGCATAAGTATCCACCGCATTGATGCTAATTAAATTAGTACATTCTTTAGATTTTTCGTTAATGGTTCCAATATTAACGATTTGTATATCCGGCCCATAATTATGATTTGGTAATAATTCAGGATCCTTTTTTTCACTTCCATTAGTTTGATGATTGTCTGAATTAATTTCATCTGCCCTCTCCGATTCATATTCATGAAGATCATTTTCTACTTCACTTGAAAATTGAAATACAGTTTCATGCATTAAACTTTCTTGACCGTGTTTAATAAACATGTTGCGTATATCACGAGATTCAATTGTAAAAACCAAACTTTCTTTTTGGGGATGGATCAATTTTTCGAAATTTTGTAATAGAAAGCTACAATTAACTCTAACTTTAGGACTTGGATCACGCATAGCAGCTGTTCGCAGCACTGCCAAAGCAATCTCTGTAGGTGGTGGACAGAGTACATGGGGTGTCATTAATATTGAATAAAGTGTATTATAAGCTTCCATTCGGCAATTTTTATTACTGTACAAATGAGTTGAATTGTTTGGTGGATGTTCACAAAGCATAGCACAAATCCTGGTAATGTGTATATGGGTCGACTGTTAAAGAAAAAAAAATATATTTAATAAAAACTATTATTCCCAATCTTAACATTAAAAAATCTTTAATGGAATATTATTTTCCTAAAAAATTAGTCAATGCTTAATTCTGATACATTCACAGTATTTGCTTTAATCTAAAATATACATAAAAAGTAATCTGTAATCTAATAATCAAATAAAGCTTCTTCGTTGGAAGTTTTACTGTTTTATGCCATTTTTTAATATGACCTGTTTAACTGGCATAAAAATAATTTAATTTTTCCAACTAAGTATGTATAAAAAAAGTAGAGATTAAAACTAACAGAACTTTTTCGACTTTTTTTAGTTTACACTATTTTTAGTTTTCTCTATTGTTAAACCTTTAAAATAAATAGAACATATGTATTACCTTGAGAGCAGAAAGCTTAAATTGATCCCAAAAACACTGACCCTATTGTTATGTTTCTTGAAAATAATACGCTCTGCTCTTTTATAAAATTATTATATATTTCAATATAAATTTACAAATTAAAAATTAATAAAAATGTTGACAAGGTTCTATATGTGAACTAACAAGAGTATGAATATCGAATGAATAATATTTTAAGTATACATAATAATATATAGAATTATATACAAATGTGTGATTACAGAAAGGCTTGCTATATGCCTAGTAATGACATTACAGTCTCCCACACTTAAAATGGCACAAAACGTACTGGAGGTTTTCTGACACGATTTGATTTTCTTAACTCTTCTTGTTCTTCTAAAGCTTGTGGTTGAGTACATGACTCTGGATTAATTTCATCGGTAGTATTTGCTACTTTAGTTTCTATTTGAACTTCTTCAATTCTGGGCTTTTGAAGCACACGAGATTCAGAAGATGTGACTGTTCCTCTAGGTTTCATTACATCTGATTTAAATAACTGGTTTATATGTCGCTTTATCTCGTACCCGTTGTCCAACTTTACTTTATAATGTAGTCGGCCAAACTTTGATTTTATAGTTCCAAATTTCCAAGTCGGTTTGCCTTTATCAAACCATCGCAACTGTACTCTCTCTCCCACGTTAATTTGACGCACCACTGGATTCGTAATTATCGATCTTGAGTGTTTAATCGGACGTATTGCATCTAATTTGATTCTTATGTCTCGACCCAGATATAGTTTTGAAGGACTTTCTCCATTCGCTAACGGAGTTGCCCTGTATCGAAAAAGAATTTGTTGTACTTTAATATTTATTGGTAATTTATCTCCTTCCATAGCATTTAACTTAGATTTAAGTATTTGAACATATCTTTCTGCTAAACC
Organism: Metopia argyrocephala; assembly: GCA_963576795.1. Lineage (NCBI taxonomy): Eukaryota > Metazoa > Arthropoda > Insecta > Diptera > Sarcophagidae > Metopia > Metopia argyrocephala. The sequence continues at coordinate 88,843,951 of OY756209.1, read as the reverse complement.
GTTTGTTGCTGGATGACCTGGGGCTATGAACTTTTGAATGATTCCATTATCATAACAATAGTTTCTAAACATTGTACTTTGGAAAATTGATGCATTATCTGATACAATGATTTGAGGAAATCCATGCGTAGAAAAAATATCTTGTAATAATGAAATGGTTTTTTCAGATGTTGGAGGATCTTTTGCTATACGAATTTCTGGCCATTTTGATTTTGCATCCACCAGTACCAAAAAATGATGATTTTGAAATGGTCCGGCGTAATCAACATGAACTCTTTGAAAATTTTCTTTCGGCTCTTCCCAATGATGTAAAACTACTTTTGGTGGACTTTTTTTAACTTTGGCACAATCAGGACACGATCTAACTAAACGTTCAATGTCAGCATCTATGCCTTTCCAAAAACAATACTTTCTTGCTAATTGTTTCATCTTCACAATACCACAATGGGTATGATGCAGTTCATTCAAAATTTCGTTACGTAGGTTTAATGGAATGACAACTCTTACACCCTTAAATATAATGCCATCTTGTATTGAGTATTCAGCATCATAATTTTTACCATTTAGTAAAAATTGTTTTAATTTTGACAACTCTGTATCAAATTCTGTTTCTTTTGCGATACTTGTAGCAGTGATTGCAAATGTTGATATTTCATTGATTTTTTGTTCTTGAATTATCTGTACTTCTTCATTTAAAAAGTGTTTAAAATTTGTTCCTGTTTTAAGTGGTGCTCTAGATAAACAATCAGCATTAATGTTGTCTTCAGCTTTACGGTGTTTTATTTTATAATTGAAACCTTGAAGAAATGATGCATATCGAAGAAGTCTTGCTGATGTCATTGCAGGTGTTTTGGCATTTTGGTGAAAAATTCTCGAAAGTGGACGATTATCAGTTACGAGGGTAAATTCTCGACCATGAAGATACATAAAGAACTTATCTACAGCAAAAATAATAGCTAGAGCTTCTCTATCGAGCTGGCTGTAGTTTTGCTCAGCATTTGATAACGAACGTGAAATAAATGCCACTGGACGTTCTTCTCCATTTACATTATGAGATAATACAGCCGCTATACCGGTTGGACTAGCATCACAAGCTAAAGTTACTGGTAACTTTTCATCATAAGGCACTAGTACTCTGTCAGTTAGTATTTCTTCTTTTAACCTTTTGAATGCTTTTTCACACTTGTCGGTCCATACAAATCTTTTATTTTTCTTTAACAGCTGTCTTAGCGGAAACGTAAGTGTTGATACATGTGGTATAAATTTAGCATAATAAGTAACCATGCCTAGAAACCTTCTTGTGTCATCTACGTTTTGTGGTTTCGGCATGTTTAAAATCGCTTGAACCTTTTCCTGGCATTTAGAAATTTTGTTGTGACTTATTATATATCCAAGGTATTTAATTTGATTTTTGAAATATTCACATTTATTTTTGTTTAAGTGTAATTGATACTTTTTTAATCTTTCTAAACACTTGATTAATCTTTTTTCACATTGATTCAATGTTTCTCCATGAACTACTATATCGTCAAAGTACGAAATTGTTCCTTCTAGACCTTGTAATATTTGATATAAAATACGATTAAACTCACTTGGAGCCGTTTTTATTCCGAATGATAAACGGTTCATTAGATATGTACCTCGGTGTGTTGAAATTGTTTGTATTTTTTTGCTTTCATCATCTACCAATACATGTAAATATGCCTTGTACACGTCTAATTTGCAAAAGTACATCGAGTTCTTTAAACTGTTAAATATTTCTTCAATTCTCTTGATAGGATAGTGAGCTGCTTCTAATTGTGGATTAACTGCCACTTTATAGTCAACACATAAACGGACATTACCATCAGGTTTCGGTATTACCACTAAAGGTGAACCCCAATTACTTGTATTGACTTTTGTAATTACACCATCACGTTCTAACGTATTTAGCTCATGATCTACTTTTTCGCGTAATGCGAAAGGCACTTGCCTCTCTTTGATGAACACAGGTGTTGCACCTTTATGTAGCTTAAGACTACAAACAAAATCAGGAATGCACCCTACTTTCTCCTGAAAAATTTCAGAGAATTCCTCCTCAATTTGTGTAATTGAACTAATTTTGTAATTGTTTGCTGGTTCTAGATCTTCTTGATCTATGTCTGCTAGGTTTATTTTTAAATGTCGGATCCAGACACGACCCAATAATGGTGTATGTTCTGATGACACAATATACATTTCTTCTTTTGATACCTTGTTATTGTATTCAACATTGACGTTAACAACTCCTAAGGGTACAAAAATATCACCGGTGTATGCTCGAAATGCGATATTAGTTTTTTTAATATTTGTTTTTATATTTAATTTTCTAAATTGTGTTTCTGGTAATAAAGTGAAACCTGCACCTGAATCAACTTCAAATCTCTGGTCTTTGTTTTCTATTTTTACTGTTATAAAAAATTTGTTTGCATCAACGGATGAAATCACATTTTTATTGAAAATATCAATGATTTGGTTAACACCAAAACTAGTTTCATCACTTCTGTATGTTTCAATTGAATTTGATGTGTGGTTATCATTGTTGTTTTTGTTTATTATATTTTGTTTCATTTTACTTCGAATACATACTTGCCTGACATGGCCCATAGTTCCACATAATTTACATTTCAAATTCTTTTTGTTAATCTTGCATTCGGTTGATAAGTGATTGTTACGACCACATCTAAGACACAAACCTTCTATACCCAGCTCGCTATAATTTACTCTTATTTTTGATTTAGCTAATTGATTTTTAGATACGTTGCGATTCCGATTTTTACCTCTTCGATTATGTACGTTTATGAATTGTGTTTGATGCACGTCATTTGTTGAACAAGAAAAACTATTTCCAATTAACCTGTTGTCAAGCTTTGCTGCTTCCAATGCTATTGCTCTATTTACAATTTCCTTAAATGTTGCTTTTGGATTTTGTAACAACTGTTCACGAATGTAAGAATCACGTAAACCTCTGATAAATTGAGCTCTGAGAAAAATATTTGCCACCGATTTTTCACATTCGCACACAAAATTACATTCAATACCTCTTTTTTGTAAGACCGCAACAAAATCCGCAATAGTTTGATTCTCATTTTGAACTTCACAAAGAAAATGGTGTTGTTCCACCAGAACATTCTTTTTGGGACAATAATGTGTTTCCAAAAGAGTCACAATATCATTGTATTGCAATTGATTAATCTTCTTGGGTGCTGCCAATGTTGTCAACAATGAATAGGTTGATGAGCCCATGTACTGAAGAAGTAATTTAGCACACATTTCCTTATTATCGAAAATTTTCTTTATCTGAAAATAAATTTCTAAACGTTCTTTGTAGGCTTTTAATTGTTCAACTTTTGGATCAAAGGCATCAAAATTTGATATAATGTTAATACTGGTATTGGAAGATTCTTGATTCTGCTGATTTTGCTGCCGTTGCATTGCAGACGTCATAGCTGTAATAGCTTGTAGCAATTGTTTTATTTGAGTTTCCATTATGTTGTTTTATGCACGGTTATATTCTTTCTTAAATAATTTATCTTCGTCGCCAATTCTGTTATGTTTCTTGAAAATAATACGCTCTGCTCTTTTATAAAATTATTATATATTTCAATATAAATTTACAAATTAAAAATTAATAAAAATGTTGACAAGGTTCTATATGTGAACTAACAAGAGTATGAATATCGAATGAATAATATTTTAAGTATACATAATAATATATAGAATTATATACAAATGTGTGATTACAGAAAGGCTTGCTATATGCCTAGTAATGACATTACACCTATTCACTTGAATTAAAGTGTTGTATCAATGAATAAAAGCTATAGCAATAAACGAAAATTAAAAGAAAACAAATTACTTCAGTAGTCGAAGTGTTCGATAGTTTACTGTTTGATTGACTGTGTAAGAAAGTTTGTATATAAGTTCAAGCTGATTCCGAAGTTAAAGTAGAAGCAATAAAAAAACTGCAGAACTTCAACAGCCGACAAGGTGGAAATTTTTTTATTTGAATGTACTTTAAGGTAACGGTGCATGATAAGTCACTTTCAACTGGTAGTAAAGAAAAAAAGAACACAAAATTAAATGACTAAAAAGATATAAAAAATTTTTCATGGTACAATCTGTAGATAGGAAAAGGCTAATTTACCCGATTTCCAATAAAATTTATTTTAGACACCAGATTTTTCAGCAATAAATAAAATTCACAAGCTTTATTAAATACTAGCAGACCCGGCAAACGTTGTTTTGCCTAGAAAAGTATTGTTTTTGTGTATATTTAAAATACAGGCAATATTTTAGGGAGATCGGTGCAGATAATTTATCTTTATTTACAAAAAAAATATGAAAATGTGAATAATAAATAAACTATTGAAAAAATTAAGAGAATATCATTGAAGCAATCTGTGATAAACCATATTTTTCGTTTTGTTGTCATACTGCATAATTTCGGTATTCTTACCAAGCTTAAAAGAATTATGTATAACAACTATTTAAATAAAGGACAGAACATAATTTACCTGTTTGGGGGAATAACTTCCCCTGCACCTAAAAAATATAATTCTAAGTACTGCTACTAAGCTTGAAAGCATGTTGTGTTACACTTCTTTCAAAGAGCGATAAATTCTGGTATGTGATGATTTCGATCGAAATTGAAATCGAACGAAATTTCAAGTTGCTATAACTTCCAAGCCTTTTCAGATTTGGACTTCCTGTTTTACTCATTACGTTAATGACTGTTGCCACTACACCTTTCATTAATATTATTTTAATATAATTAAAACAGATAAGTTTTATATGACTTTGAAAATACAAACGATTTCAATTTCGAACGAAATCGTTTTTCATCACATACCTGATTGTGATCTACCTTCTGCGGGAATACTTCTTCCTCTGCCCTTATTCCGCTCTGATTAAGCTGTATCATTAAAGCTAGTGCTGGAAGCATTCGTACCATAATTAAAGGCTTTATACATACATACATACATAACTGGCCTTTACAACCCTGTGTCAGGATTACGGCCTAGCTTCTCGCAGCACTCATGTTGTGTGTGTAAATTTCTATCCATGAGTACCGGGACCTACAGTTTAATGTCGACTCCGAACGACAGACTTGAGAAGCGTGTTCATGGCAATTAATTACTCTCAGAGCTTTTGCCAGAAGACTGCTGAGAGGTAGTCGCCGAAAGAAATATTTTTTTTCATATTTCTTTTTTCAAGATGTCGGTGCTGAGATTTGAACCCGGCACTATCGTCTTAGTAAGCCAACACACTAACCACTAGACCAGGCTTTATAGGGAACGTAAAAAGGGTTTTAGGTTGACGGAAAAAGTAGGCGGTGAAGTGGGCGTGGAGGTATAAAAAATAGGTTATGGTCTATGGTTAGCCCTGCTGAATATACAGACAAAATTTTATAAGAATCGGTCAGACAATATCGGAGAAACTGTGTTACAAACATTTTGACATCACTCCATACAAAATGTATGGGAAAATGAATTTTCTTTATAATTTCTTTTTTCTGAAATATTTTTTTTTCTATTCTTCTTACTTGGCCAGATACCAATCCGAATTGGTACGAATTATCGAAATCGGTCCAGGCGTTCTTGAGTTATAAGCCTAGTAACTAACGCCACTTTCTTTTATATATAGAAGATAAAATGTAAAATATACATTTACGAGCAGATAAATAGGTTCACATCACATTTTTTGATAAATTCGCCTTCAAATAACTTAAACAGCGGTAATATACAATTAAGCCATATTTATTACATTAAACATAAATAATCACATAAAATGTATTTAATTATAATTAAAAAAAATTAGAAAAATTGATATATTTAATATATTAATTGAACCCTGTCGAGCAATAAATAGGTTCATTGAAAAGAGAAATACATTTTTATACAAAAAAAGTGCAATTGCAAGAAAATTTCTAATATTTTGTTGAAAATCCCTTATTTTGAATCACCGCCGAACATCTCCGGGGCATTGATTCGACAAGTGACTGACAAGTCTCTAATGGAATTGAGTACCAAGCTTCCTTCACTTTTGTCCACAAATCTTCTTTATTTTTAGCCTTGAGTGGTGCAATTTTGTCCTTAACGATTCTCCAAAGATTCTCAATGGGATTTAAATCCGGCGATTGTGAAGGCCACTCCATTAACTTTATATTTTTCTTTTGTAACCATTCTTTTACGATCTTAGAAGTATGCTTGGGGTCATTGTCTTGCTGGAATTCATACTTTAAAGGCATTTCCTACTCGGCATACGGAAGCATTACTTCTTTAAGAATATGCAGATAAAGATGTTTGTCCATATTTTCCTTGATTCAGAATATTGGCCCAACACCGTACCAGGAAAAACAACCCCATATCATTATGTTGCCGCCGCCATGCTTTATTGTCTTCGTGGTGTACTTTGGATCATATGCTTTATTTTTTGGACGCCTTACCCATGTTCTTCCATCAGGTCCGACTAAGTTTATCTTGGATTCATCAGACCATAGTATGTTTCTCCATTTTTTTATACCTTCCGGGCCGGCCCATTCAGCATATACTTTTGCAAACTCAATGCGCTTTTTTCTTTGTCTGTTATTAAGCATTGGAACCTTCTGGGCCGATCTTCCGAATAAATTTTTTTCTCTTAAACGACGTCTAATGGTCCACTCTGATACGGAAAGCTTTAACTCATTTTTCAGCTGAACTGCGGACATAAAAGGATTACGAGTTGACAACATCTTAATGCGATCATCGTCTTTTTTCGAGGTTTTTCGCTGTTGACCTCTTTTAAGTTTTTGTTTTGGAACTGCAATGCATTTCTTATCATATTCTGCGATCTCCCAAGAATTTCAGCAATTTTCCGTTGGCTATTAACTTCGGCTGTGTAGATCCTTTATAATCTTTTTTTCCTCTTCACTACAATGTTTAGAACGTCCCATTTTTTTAAATTTTTAGAGGTATTTGCTTTAATAAGCTCTATTAAAAGGCTGAATCTAAAGTTTTCTACAATAATTTTTATAATTTTGGCGTTTAACATTTTAAACTAACAAATTTTTCAAAGTGAACATATTTATTTGCTCTTTGATTCTATACGGTAATTTTTTTTTTTTAATTTTGGGCAATTTTTTACATAATAATTTAATTATTGTGATGCAGTATTAAAAGTGGGTATTTGCTTTAGTAATTAGCGACTTTTCCTTTTTTATTGCTGTAATGTAAACTATAGTCAAACAAAATTGATTTATCATTTTGATGTGAACCTATTTATCTGCTCGTAACTGTATGTATATTTAATTACTATAAAATTACAATCACACTTGAATTCAGTATTTAAAAAAAGAAAATATACAATAATGAAATCAAGCAACGCAGATTACCCGTAACGTCTGTAACATAAGATGGCAAGCAGCGTTGCCGTTTTGGTCCCATCGAACCAAAATTGGTAGTTTTTCGTGTCTTTAAACCGTTTAGTAGTTTGGTGGGTTTGTTGCAACTTTCCTAGGTTTTTAGTAGATTTTCCTTTATAATTTTTAAGTAAGAAATAAAAAAACTTTTTTTTTTTCGAATAAACAATTTGCATTACTGTTAACACAGTTCAAACATTTTCACGAGTAGGGCAGCTATATATAAAACATATCTCTTCTATTACATAGGGATGATTTAAGGTGATGACTAGAGTGGGCAAACAAACAAAATATTTCGCAAAAGTTACAACAAAGTCATACACTTTTCAAAATTTTTTAAATGGTATTCTACATGAGCAAAATCAAAACAAATACTTTCTAAATGAGAAAGAGCGCAAATGAAAAAATTAGCTTTTCGCTCTTGTGCTTGCTTTGTTTTTTGTTGTTTTTTTCTCTTCTTCTTTTCTTTTTCTCTTCTTCTATACTTTTTCTTCTCATTCATTTTTTGTTGTACCTACGCATATTTGAGTTAGTGTATTTGTAGTACTCAAAACAAAAATAATATACAAAATTAAATGGGACAACCTTTCTCACTGTTTCTGTTTTATTTTTGTTTTACTCATTGTAAAGAATACAATAAAATGAGATCAAACGTTCAGTTTTGTTTATTTTCCTACTCTGATATATACCATGCGTTGTGCCAATTGTGTTTTCAGAAAGCTACTGGCACAAAATTGACATATTATTTAACGTATAGAAGTTGTATAATTTTTAAATTTCTGTTTCGTTGATAGTTGGACTTGCAATGTAAATTGTAACCGCTGTTAACGATGTAATGTACTTAAATGTTCCTTTAAATGCAATTAATTTGTAATATGGTCTTAATAATCTCTGGTTAAGAAAACAATATAAGGAAATTTAAAATAGAAAAAATTAAAAAGTAAAGACATGATTTATTAATAAATATATACTATAATATAAAATTGAATGTGTGTTTGTTTATTTGTTCGTTTGTTTGTACCTTATAGGAGACCAAACCTCTGGACCGATCTTCCTGAAATTTTCACAGCATTTAACTGGGACTCTGGCATGATTAATAGGGTTTTTTTTTGACCACGCCTACTTTTACGCCCACTTTTTTAAAATTATGTAATTGCCCCCATATAGTTTTTAACAGATTTACTTCAAATTGTATACACTAGAGGTGAGCACAAGACGCTAAAATTGTACAGTATTGTATTTTTCTCATGAGCAAATACTGATTGTAGTTGCAAATATAAATAAGAGTACAGCAAAAACAGAGAACAAAAAACAACAGCACACAAAAGCCATTGTACTTACAACATTTTAATATACAGTTGGTTCAGAGTACAATAAAAAAATTGTACTCTTCATAGTGTGACAACTGCATTTCTTTTTAGTAGTTAATGGAAAACAATGTTGCCACGATGTTGCCAGCCTAGACTACAGAGCTTTATTTAATTAAAATGTTCGTTAATAAAGGTTTTTTTTATATACTTAAGGTAGAAATTCGCAAAAATAGTAAACAACACACGTGTGTCATATTATTATTATTTACAAATTATAAAGTTATTATTTTAAACTCAAACCGTTCAAATAAGTGTGGCTTTCTTTAGCCTCAAAATAAAAAGTAACCAGGGGGTCAATTCTGGTTCTGTGAAACAGTGAAACGTAAAGTTTTTTATCATTATCGTTTTCATGAGCACTTTACGCATTATCATATCACAATTACACAATTTGCGATTCTGGTGCATGTTATGAAAAAATTGTTTCATTCCAACCGTAGTCGTGAAACTTTTGCTTGTATATTACTAAAATTTTATGTCAAAATGTCAAAACAAGAGTACGAAGCCAACCGGCTGAAGGAAGCGGCTTAGCCGCCATATACCCTTTTTAACTGCTTCGACTTTTACTGATACTGTTTTTAGATATTAATAAAATTATGGTATTATAACATACAAATATGTATTTCGTTGATACCACTTTCAGTTTTACGCGTTCACAAATACATTTATGTATGTATATCACTTTCAAATCGAAAAATAAATTAAATCAACACCGGCTTGTAATATAGAAATTTTTGGATTCACTAGTTTGTTAGCGTACAAGAAATGATGATAAATTAATGGTTGATTTTAATGCATGTACCTAAAAGTATGATCGTACAGTAAGATATAAGATAAGATAAGTATGATCGTTCATAAAAAAGGTTTTGATAATTGTTGCTATTCGCTCGTGGTATTCAAAGTATTTAAAAATTACCTAAATGTATAAATATACGTACATATAAGAAAAATTAAAATGACTTTGTGTTGCATAAACATACATACAGGGCGTCCGCCGGGAAGGTATACGACTTTGTTTTGCCGCCATTTTGGTAAACATTAGTCTTAACAGTTCATATTTGGCAATCGTGAAGTAGAGACGTGGCAAATTTATTATGGAGAAATATGAACTGGCGGACACCCTCTACATATGTATGTACATACTTAATTTCGTTTTAAAACCAATTTTTTTTTTTGAAAAAGTTGTAGGTATGTAAATCTTTTTCAATATGAAATGTGTATGTATGTACATATACATATGTATATTTTAACAACCGCAATTGCATACATTTCAACTAATGGAAAATTTCTAATTATCATAAATATAAATTAATAAGATATGTTTTGTACTGTTTTTTCTGTTAAAAAAAATTAATCAGATTTTTGCTGGATACAAAATTAATATTAAAAATAATTGCAACTATCGCCGATTGATTTTTTGTGCTGCCGGTTTCGCCGCTACCGCCGTCAACTATTTTTATTTGGCTCTGTATTCTAGTACAAACAAAACACCAATGTGACGCCATATTTGTTTTGGTTTTTGAAATAAATACACGAGTATTAAATATTATATTAAAATAAAAATATGACGGTTGCAATTATTTTATTCGACTTTATTAAATATTCTTTTTTATTTTTGCTAGCACGCTTTCCTTTTGTTGGTTTTTTCATGGTTTTAAGCCTCTATGTAATTTTTTCACATAAACATTTTCTGTGCAAACTTGTTACACATATGAAACAATTTTGACAGTTAATTTAACAGTTACACAAAACACGAATCAGCACTCTTGTGAAACTGTGAAAATATTTTGTTTCATTCTACTTATTGTTACATGAAAAAATGATATGTAGCTTTTAATTTTTGCACAAAACAAGAATCAAAAACGCTGTGTAACAGTGAAAAAACTTTTCATTTCACCGTTTCACAGAACAAGAATTGACCCCCAGGGCGAAAAAAACACACCACATGTACACACTGCAGAAAAAAGTAACCAATTTCGGTTAGAAATAACTAAAAACGGCAACGCTGAATGATGAAACGAAGAAATAAAGATAGTGCTTTGAGCAAAATCTAAAATGTAAACAAAATTGTCCCATATCAAATACGAGTGGCTGTGTGATTGTGTTTTTTGTTTCTGGTTGGTGTGACGTAGAATTTTAGAATTTAATTATTTTAAAACCGGAATGCGTTATATCATGGTAATTAATGCGAAAGAAAACAGATTTATTTGTTTTAAAAGCAATTTTATTTATTTTATCTATTCATTATTTATTTATTAATTTAATCATTGCAAAAAATTTAAAAGTTATACTTGATTTAAGAGAATTTTCTCAATTGTTTCTATCAGAATTTGGAGTAAATAATTTGATTATTTTATTTCCATTTTGGTTAAATTTTTGCTGAAATTTGGTTAGAAAAAATTAAAAGTCGTGGCAACACTGATATCTACTTCTCTGGTTTATGTGTGCACAAATTCTTCAATGTCAACACTACTGAAAATCTTCTGACACTACTGTAAATTTATTGACACTAGTGAAATATGCTCTGACAATGACTGCAGTTGTACACTTTGAATAAAAATAAAATACATATTTCAGTGTTCTCTTAAAATCAAGAACAACAGAAAAGAGAACACTTCAGTACTGCACTCTATGAAGAATAAGCAACAAACGTCTTGTGCTCACCTCTAGTATACACATTATACTCCAGGCGATGTATAAATAATAATTTATTACGCCACGCCCCCTTTCACGCCAAATTTTGTATTTCCAGCGTATTTTTTTTATTTGGTAATATATTGCTCTTAATACTGTTAACGTCGTTCCAAAAGAAAAGTGGGCGGATTACATGATAATCTGCATGATAGCCTGCAAAATATATAAATACTTTTCATTTCATTATATAACGAAGGGGTAGCGAAGCACACCGGGTTCAGCTAGTATACTATATTCAAAACATATCCAATAATGCAAGCATAAAATGCAGATTTTTATCAAAAACACAGAAGTCGAACGAAACTGAAAATTTAGAGGACGATACACAGTACTACGGCTTCATAGAACCTTGAAAGTTAGCACGGAGTATTATATTGACTAAATTAAGAAAATAAGAGTTCCATGAAAATTAGCTACGCCCATTGCCCGTTGCTCATACAATCACAATCGATAAAACTTTTCCTATAAAAGCAAAAGTCTCAAAAGTTAGTACATATACTTAGAATTAAAAGATGCATGCAAAGTAAGTTTCATTAAAATCTTCCGCGCCCATCGCGCCATCTTGCACTCCTTGAAGGCGTGATTTTGGTGACTAAAATTCGATTTTTACAAATTATGTTTTACAAATCAAATAATTCCGTTCCAAAGAAGAGTGTTTCACTGAGAGAAATTTATAATTTATTTGATTAAAAAAGAATATTTTGCCTTATTTTGTCTATTGAAGTCACTTAAATATTGTGAAACGAAAACTGAGGAAAGTTTTCACGCAGTTCAATAATTTGCATACGCCAGATATTTTAACTGATAACTTTCCAATGCCGTTTTTATTGAAATACAGCACTTCCTTTATAATTCGAAGAAAAAGTTGTTTAGATTGCACAACTAGTGTACTAGGTATGAGCGATTCTACGGTTCAAAATTTGCAGTTTTTCTTGCAAATAAAAGATGGGTTCGATTACATTTACCTTCTTTGGAACCCAATGAACCCTGACAGCCTATTCTTTGAATTTACACCAAAAAAGTCAACAAATTTTCACAGATCGCTTAACAAACTTATGAATTTTCTTAATGCGGCAGGAAAACTGCAGACAAGTTCTAATAAAATCTGTTGCATAATCTTAGGATTGTACTTTTTAAGTTAGTTATCTATTTTTGTAAGCCTTTTCTTATATTGCTTCCAATAATTTTTTAATTTCGTTTTCATTTTCTTTTAACACGTTTTTAAATTCATTTTTATAGTCCGAAAAGTTTTATTTATTTTTATCGACTCCATCTTGCATTTCCCGTAATACGAGATCAACATTATGTACATATATACATATATTGTAAACGCAACAATAAAAAATTTTTGGCTTTTATAAATATTTATAAAGAAATATTCTAATAAATTTAATATTTAAATAAAAGCTAAAACCTCTTATCTTTAACCTGCACTCGGCAGGCATTGCAAGACAATAAAAATCAATTAAACAAATAAGTGTTTTTTTTAATAAACTTCAGTTTAATAATACCACGAGATTTATTATTTATTGTTTTATAATAGTTTAATTTATTATAAACAACCAAAAATATTTTATTTTCACGAATTTGCAGAGCATTTATAAAACACGTTTCGATCTTACCGTTATTATTTTAATGAATAGGAAAAATTTATAAACCTGATTTAGGACTTTTTGGCTACGAATACAATTCTTAAACTATTATTGTAATTTAAAAGCTTCATGCCTATTACCTCTAAACTTTTTAATTTTATATATTTTAAGGCCCAGCCTGTTTCAAAAACCCAAAATTTTAGTATTTGAGATATAGTATTAAGAGAATTATAGTATAGGGACCCAGTATGTATAAGAAATTAAAAATAAATGCTTAAGTATTTGTGTATGATTTACCTTAATGATAGTCGGCTTAACAAAATTAGAAGAAAACAGAATATTTTGTAAGCAACGAAGTGCTGATACACATAATTCTTGATCTAGCACTTCTGAAAAAAAGTTCTGCTTGTTACTGTCCTTAGAAAGTGTTTGAATTATATTCGATTTTTCATTTTGAATGTTGTGAAGTTGACGTCTTGCTTTTTTTGACATGTGTTTTCTGGCACCACCTAAGACCTGAAAGTTAAAAAGATTGCCTTTAAACATAGGAATAAGTACAGTTTGATAAGAATTGTTACCTGTAATGTAAACTCATTTTGAACTGGTGTAATGTCAGTCAATATTTGTTGAATTAAATATTCAGCTATAGTATTAACACGATTTCCACTCTGAAATATTTTACACCATATGGACAGAGTTGAGTAAACTTTTGCTCGAAGCTTCCTTTAAATAGAAAAAAATTTTTGTGTTCGTCATTATATTTTTATTTATACAAAAAAATTAACTTTATCCGACGTTATATGCAAATTAATATGTATATTCCACTATTTGAGTATTATACTCATTATACACAGTCAGTACGAATATAGAAGTAGCCGTATAAAAAACCAGATTAATATATATTTTTGAATTTGCGTTGACAGTACTGATATGGCAGTAAAGAACATGCATTGTTTACCTTACTGAGTCTTTTTCGAGTTCTTTTGGTACATATAAATGAAAAAATTAATTTAAAAAAATTAAATTAATTAAAATCAACCTAATAAATATAACCCGTAGTAGTCCGGCTCTTGGGTATATACTAAAGGTCTGCATGGGTATGTTTGAAACGATCTTCAACACATTCTCAAATTTTCAAACACGCTTCCAACTCTCATGCGTAAAAGCGAAACGAATAAAAAAAAAGAAAACACAAAAAGTGGTTGTTGTCGTTAGAATGTGAATAATGAGAGACATGAAACATGAGAGTTGGAATGGAATAAATGGAGTGAATGGAATGTCTTGTTTGTAATATGATAGAGAAAAATTTTTTGCACTGATTTTATAAGTAGTATAGAACTGAATAATAATAAGTAATAAACTCAATAATTTTTTATGTTATTTTTCTTTACATTTTTGGCTTAATTTTTAAAAGTACATACATACATATTAACAAAAACTTAAAAAAAGTGTAAATAAATTACATATTCAAAAAGTAGTTGTTTTTTTTTTTTTTTTTCCTTTAAACAAAGAATATAAATCATATAGAATGTGCATCACGTACAAGTAAAATTTCTTATGGCGGGTCGTAATGTTGGAACCCGCAAAAAAAATTGTTACTCTCTTACTTAGCAAAGAGAATTCGTTTATTCTCTTACTTTGCACACACAACATCACAGTGTATAAGACGATAGCCACAACAAAATTTTTACTTCGTGTCTTTTTTTTTTGCTTAAGTACAGAAACGGTTTCATGCTAACAACAATATTCACATACAATACAATTTATGTGTGTGTGTGTGTCTTATTCATTGTGAGCTGTTTTCGTTTTTAAATTTTAAAACTTAGAGAATAATGTTGTTGGTTCAAATATTTTTGTGTATTAAAGAATACGTCCGATACGTCTATGTAAGCTAGTGTAGGGCAAAGCATATGTAATTTGTAGTTGCGCGAAGGAAAATACATTAATCTACATCGAATATATAGCGCCCTATTTAATATCGTAATAAAAGTGTAGTTAGAAATATATTTTATTATTATTATTTATTTAAGCTCAACAATTGATTTTATATTTATTTAAAATAAAAGGTTAACTAAACCAAAAAATGTAATTCCAAAATTATAAAAAAACAAGTATATATTCATTAATGACAAATTTTCGAATGATAAATTGATGATTTTTCAATTATAAGAAAATTGAAAAAATTTTATTTTTAATTTATGTATGTTTAAAATATATAACTGTATGTATATATTCATTTTTAGAAGAAAAGATACTTCAATTTTTTATGTTAAGAATAAATAATAAATAAATAATAATCAAAATTAAAATTATTTCTTAGTTTTTACTTTGAAGCATCAAAAAGTATATTTTGAGGATTTTCATCTCCATAAAAAGGCTAATAAGGTTACTTTTTTAAAAATTATTTATTGGATTGAATATCTATTTTTGGAACTTCCTTTTTCTGTAGTCCAAGAGCAATGCTTTCGAAGGAGCAGCAAATCCAATACCTCTATTCTGTGTTGAGAACAAGTGTTGGCAAACCACTCTGGGGTGATTCGTTTACATGACTCAATAATAAAAGATTTTATACCAATTTTTTGAGGTTCAGATTTAAAGACATTATGAAATATTAAAATATGTTTTTTGCTTGCATCCATTTACTTAGCTATCATTCTAAATTATTTTACTTCCCAAAATGGTTTATCTGCAGATTCTTTAAGTGAAATTGTTACAGTAAATGTAAATATTTTAAAAAGCATTGGTATTAATGTTTATGCCCTTATATGTGATGAAGGCTCGACTAACCGAAAATGATTTTCCAATCTTAAAGTATCTGCTAAAAAACCGTTTTTTGAAATAAGCGATCAAAATGTTTTTTGCCTTTATGATTTCCCACACTCAATTAAATCTTTGCGGAATGGGTGGCTGAAATGTGACATAAAAACCCGGGATGGGACGGCAAGCTTTCAGGTAATTAGGGAATTGTAAGAAATGGAAGCAAATGCAAAAACAAAAATGTGCCCAAAACTAACACGGCAACATATGTTTCCTAACACTTTTGAAAAATGCTTGTAGTATTTGCCACACAAATTTTCAGCAGGCTTGTTTCTGCTGCTATTAAAACAACGTCTGAAACCACAAAATTTAAGACATGTTCCGCAGAATTGGCTTTATCAACAGCTCAGTTTATGGAAAAAATGGCAAAATTTTTGATTGTCTTAATAGTGGCTCCCTTTATCGAGATAATTGCTACAGATCTGCAATTCAGATTAACAATGAAGTATATTAATATATTCAGTTCTTTTTAGAATATTTAAAAAAGGTGGAGTTTGTAGATCAAAACAAGCGTATTTTCTTTTAAAATAAAATGAAACTGACCCTAAATTCAATTCTTATGGTAACAAATGAAATTTTAAGGGAAGGTGGTGATTTATATTTCTTAATGACAAAGTCCCTCAATCAAGACAAATTAGAACACTTTTTCTGTCTTTAAATCTGAACCGCGAAAAATTGGTACAAAATCTTTTATTATTGAGTCATGTAAACGAATGACCCCAGAGTGGTTTGCCGACACTTGTTCTCAACACAGAATAGAGGTATTGGACTTTCTATTATTGGTTCTCCTTTGGAAACATTGCTCTTGGACTACAGAAAAAGGAAGTTCCAAAAAAAGAAAACTAGATATTTTATCCAATAAATAATCTTTTAAAAAAAATTAACTTTATTAGCCTTTTTATGGAGATGAAAATCCTCAAAATATAGTACATACTTTTTGATGCTTTGAAGTATAAAGTAAGAAATAATTTTAATCTTGATTATTATTTATTTAATATTTATTTTTAACATAAAAAAATTAAAGTGTCTTTTCTTTTAAAAATGTATATATACGTACATATATATAATTCATACATACATATGGGTTAAATCATATCAACTCAACTTAAAATATGCCGTTTTTGAAATGACTGTCTCCGAATTTGCTAATTTTTGGTATGAATAAAGTATATCATAACACTAAGACAAATATAAAATTTAAGGGCACTGACACTTCTGGATCCGGAAATATGAGGTCTTGAAAATCGGAAAACGGTATAAAAATGCACAAAATTACACTTACTTAATTGTAATTTTCTTGAAAAGTATTATAGCTACGCATCTCGTAAAAGTCGCATTTGGAAGGGTATTAAATTACCTTTGATGTTATATGCAACATGATTTTTTCTTTGAAAAAGTCAAAGGTCAATTTTCTTTATCTATAAGTCGGAAGCCTATATCTCCGAAAGCGACCTTTTTAAAAATTTGAAAAAAAATTATGCCAAAGATAGTTTCGTTCTCTACAGCTGTGAAAAATTTCAGAGTGGAGGTATTTCTGGATCAAGAAATAAAAATCAAATCGCAAAAGAATGTGATTAAAACTAGTCTAATAGTGATGGGATGGTATACGATTTTTCGATTTCGATTAGTTAGAATCGCTTATTTTGTGAGTTTCAACAAAAAAATACATAAGTCAAAAAGAAGGGATGTGGGATGGAGGCAAATGGCTCTTCATCGGGGTCAAAGGTTGGGTTGAAGGAGTAAAAGTCCACAAAAAGCTCCACAACTTCCCTGGATTAGCCCCTAGAGGGATAAAATGTAAGACCGAGACTTACTAATATTTTACCCCCCAACTTTTTTTCGAACATAACTACCCCGTATCTCCAGTCCCTAAGGGGGCTCCAGTTCAAAGTTTATAAAATTTGCTCCTACCACTCTAGAGAGTGGGAATAGGGGTTAGGTATGTTCCGAAAAAAAGTTGGGGTAAATACCTACCCCTACCTATCCCCTATCTCTGCTCTCTAAGGGGGCTCCATTACAAAGTTACATTTTTATATAAAATTTGCTCCTACCACTCTAGGGAGTAGAGATAAGGGTTAGGTATGATCAGAAAAAAAGTTGGGGTTAAATGCCTAACCCTACCTAACCCCTACCTACATACCTACCCCCTATTTCCACTCCCTAAGGAAGCTCCATTACAAAGTTAATAAAATGTGCTCCTACCACTCTAGGGAGTGGAGATAGGGGGTAGGTATGTTCGAAAAAAAGTTGGGGGTAAAATATTAGTAAGGGTCGGTCTTACATTTTATCCCTCTAGGGGCTACTCCAGGGCAGTTGTGAAGTTTTTTGTGGATTTTTATTCCTTCAAGCCATCCTTTGACCCCGATGAAGAACTATTTGCCCCCATCCCACATCCCCCGTTTTTGTTTCATGTATTTTTTGTAGAAAGTTACAAAATAAGCGGTTCCAGCTAATATAAATCGAAAAATCGTCTACCATTTCAGCACTATTAGACTAGTTTTTATCTCATTCTTTTGCGATTTGATTTTTATTTCTTGATCCAAAAATACCTCCACTCTGAAATTTTTCACAACTGTAGAGAACGAAACTATCTTTGGCATAATTTTTTTTCAAATTTTTAAAAAGGTCGCTTTCGGAGATATAGGCTTCCGACTTATAGATAAAGAAAATTGACCTTTGACTTTTTCAAAAAAAAAATCATGTTGCATATTAAATCAAAGGTAATTTAATACCCTTCCAAATGCGGTTTTTACGAGATGCGTAGCTATAATACTTTTCAAGAAAATTACAATTAAGTAAGTGTAACTTTGTGCATTTTTGTACTGTTTTCCGATTTTCAAGACGTCATATTTCCGGATCCAGATGTATCAGTGCTTCCAAACTTTGTATTTAATTTAGTTCTATGATATACTATATTTCTACAAAAAATCATAAAATTCGGAGGGGGTAGGTTAAAACCATTGGTTGATTTGACTTGGAATATCCCATATATAAATTAAAAATAAAAATAGAATTTTCTTATAAATAATTGAAAAATCATCAATTTATCATTCGAAAATTTGTCATTAATGAATATATACTTGTTTTTTTATATTTTTGGAATTACATTTTTTGGTTTAGTTGACCTTTTATTTCAAATAAATATAAAATCAATTGTTGAGCTTAAATAAATAATAATAATAAAATATATTTCTAACTACACTTTTATTACGATATTAAATAGGGCGCTATATATTCGATGTAGATTAATGTATTTTCCTTCGCGCAACTACAAATTAAATATGCTTTGCCCTACACTAGCTTACATAGTCGTATCGGAGCACTGTATTCTTTAATACACAAAAATATTTGAACCAACAACATTATTCTCTAAGTTTTAAAATTTAAAAAACGAAAACAGCTCACAATGAATAAGAAACACAAACACATAAATTGTATTGTATTTGAATATTGTTGTTAGCATGATACCGTTTCTGTACTTAAGCAAAAAAAAAAGACAGGAAGTAAAAATTTTGTTGTGGCTATCGTCTTATACACTGTGATGTTGTGTGTGCAAAAATTTTGTTGTGGCTATCTTGCTGTGTGATGTTCTTGTTATAGTTGTTGGAATTTCGTCACTGTATGTACTGTGGCTGAACGAAAAAACCTAAACAACAATGCAAAAGAAATAAAACACACATTAGCACAGTGCATACACTGTGACATTAGTTTCTCTTTGGTTTCTCTTGTTTTGTTACGCTCTTTTCTTTTGTTTTGCCTTTTGCCCTTCCTTCCCGCGTCTGAAAAAATGTTGACAAAATATTTGGATAAGTGTTGAGATGCGCATTCTATATGATTTATATTCTTTGCTTTAAATCAGTGATGTCCACTACTACATAAACACACTTGCGCTTGTGTATGAAGCAGAGAAAAGATTCTGCTTACTTCTACCAGAAATGGGAATGTTCGAATTACTTTCTGTTTATAACTTCATAAATATTTCTGCATAATTCTGAGTAAAGTACATAATCGATTGTCCGATAGACATGTGACCGATCTATTAAGAATAAAGGAGTACCGAGGTCACATAAATTTGGAGGAAATAACGAATAATTATTTCAGTTAAATAAAAATGATTCAAAAAATATGCACTATCCATCCCTGCACTATGTTGGAGAGAAGCTAAAATCTTAAAAGAGCAAGAGTAACAATATTTATTTTTATTATGTACGTGTTTGACTTCGACGCAAGCAGAATTTGTTTTCCTATCACGCGAGTTACATATACAAATTCACATACACACACTTATATAAAAAATGACACTATTGATGAATTTATAAAAAACATAATTGACACAAAATAAAATAAAAAAAAACTGTAACAGCAAACTCACTTCCGGTTAAGTTCATAAAACAAAATTATTTTTCGGTCGGAATTCCAGGAATTGCAACCGTCCAAAATTAATATAAAATAATTAACAAAAACTGTTAATATTTAGCATAAGTAATCAAAAATTGTAAAATGTATTTTTAAGATGAATTAACAAAAAATTATGTAAAAAAATAAGTCCAATGAAAATTAAAGAAAGAAAATAAAGCAGTTGTTAGATATCCACGGTTGAGTTAAGTATTCTTATTTTTTTTAAAAACGTTCCCCAGCTTTCACGCTACAAAATTGGCGCAGTCGGTACTCCTTTTTCTTTTATATAGAAGGGAGCGTGAAACGAAGTAAATAAATATTAGTGCAGTGACGACATACTTTAAATCGGTGTACGAACCACTAATCAATAAAAAAAATAAAAATTAAATAAACTGTTATTTTCCATATTAGTGCAGTGAAGACACACGGCAAATCGGTGTACAAACCACTAATCAATAAAAAAAAAAAAAAACAAAAACGGTTATTTTCCATAATAGTGTAGTAAAGACACACGGCAAAACGGTGTACGAGCCACTATAGAACAAAAATAAATAAAATAATAAAAATAAAGTAACTATCAAAATCTTGTGAAAGTGCAACAATTAGTCAAAATTCGACAAGCAAGGCAAAGGAGATTTGACGAAAGAAGAATGGAGCAAATTCAACAAGAAATGGCCAACGTGGATATTGTAGAGCAGCTTGCAAGAAGGGAGCAGCAGCTGGAACAACTCAGACTCGCTTATGTCGAACTACAGCAAAGACAACAGCAAAACCATGACATTCTGGACAGGACATTGAAAAACGTTAATCATCTTCCGGTGTTCACAGGACAAGGAGACGTAACTGTCAACTCATTTTTTAGCGGCGTGGAATACCTGATATCAACGCTACAAAACGAAGAACAGAAGAAAGAGGTAGTTAGAGCCATCTATTATAAAACCATCCAAGGTGAAGCAAAGAACTCAATTATCAACATCCCCGAGCCGGATAACTGGAAACTCATCAAGGACACATTAAAATTGAGATATAAGCCGGACACCGAACCTCATCAAATTTACAGAAAGATCTCCAATCTACGAGTTAATACAGTAAGTGAACTAATTGATAAGATTCAAAATATTAAATATAAGACAGACGAATTAATAGTGTATTATAATGGTGAATGTGGAATAGATTTAACAAATATAGATAGTTTGTTAGTAAATACTATCAAAGAAATAACACAAGGGACATTACTGGACAAGATTTATGAACAGAGAGAATTAAAAAATATTTTATACATAATGAACCAAAGACGATTTGAAGATACGTGTATAAGACCGGAATACAAGACATACTTGAAAGAAGAAAAACATAGAAATCAGTACCAAAATAGACAAAATATTGACAGGACATATTATGGTAGGGAAGCAATTAATAGGCGACAGTATCAGGATAGAAATAAATGGAATCCAAATTTTTATAGAAATGAAGAACAGAACGGTTTTAATAGAAATAATAATAATAATAATAGTTCTGGAAGATATAGATTTCAAAATAATGTAAGAGATGACAAATTTTCAGGGCAATTTCAACAATTAGGGAACACAAGACCCAATTCCAATCAAGTTCGTTGGAATCGTAATAGAAATAACCAACCAGAACCCATGGAAGTTGACAATGTAGAAAGAAATTACAATAATCCTCAAGTGGCAGGACACCCTAATCACAGGTTTGGCCAAAATCGCTTAAACCTGGATAGGCAAGGCCCAGAAGGACCTGAAATTAATAATACCATTTTTTTTACGAGGCAGCCACAGAATGCCTGCCAAAGATAATATTAAATATTGAAAATAAAGAATACGTAGCACTAATAGATACAGGTGCTAGTCTTAGTTTAGTTAATAAAGAAATAAATGATTTTAAAATATATAAATTGAAATACCCCATAACATTTAGTACAATAACGAATAAAGATACAATAAATTATGAAATACACACGAAAAGCCCAGATGAATTTAATTTACCTAACAATGCCAGGATTCGTTGGAAGATCACTCCATTAAAAGGACGAACTTATGATTTCATCATGGGTATCGATATATGGGCATTTCCTCAGAATGGTAAACCAGGATCGAAAAAAAATATGTTGATAATCATAGCATTTTATTGCTTATAATTATAAAAAAGAGTCTATATTCTTATAATAATTTGGATTTTTAGCATATCTCAGGTGTTTTAATTGAGCAAATTGGGCTTGAAACTGAAATATTTAAAATTTGATTTTTAGACTACTTCTAAAGACATTTTTATAATTAATTATTTTTCATGCAAAAAATGTATTATGTTTGCACTCTTTCTTCAAAATCTTTCTTTTACAAACAATTTAGAAGGTAAATGTGTAGGGAGAAAAAAAGAAAGTTCGATTAACGGTTAATTTTTGCTTTGTTTCTTGTCTAGGTTTTAATCGTACGTTCGCGACCGAAAACATCATTTTATTGTTACTGCTTTGCATAAAACGTCAATAGGTGCAAAGACATACCACATTTTAATTAATTTCGGTGTCGCTAATTTGTAAATAAATAAAAAAAACTTCTGGGCTGCCATTAAATAGACTTTTTTTGTTTGCAAAGTTTCGTACGTTCGCGACCGTAAGTAAATTTTTTCTATAAGCAATGAGATAAGATGTCTCCAACTTTACTTTAAAAGTGAAATGATATAACGAATATTCCAGTATCAGAATGATGCATTGGATTTCCTGTGATGAGGACCTAAAATAAGCACAATTTTAACGGCCTGTTGAATAAAAACAATAATATCATAAATATTGTTAAAATTTCATTAT
Source organism: Metopia argyrocephala (assembly GCA_963576795.1). NCBI lineage: Eukaryota > Metazoa > Arthropoda > Insecta > Diptera > Sarcophagidae > Metopia > Metopia argyrocephala. The sequence goes on along the minus strand of OY756209.1, from coordinate 88,820,842 downwards.
TTCATATTGAATAATGTTACTAATAAAACAAATATTTAAAAAAAACACTGTAAGTGCTTTACTGAAATCGATTTATCAGAAGGATTACGTTCTCGAGAAGTTTTCTTATTCTTTTATCAGTATCTGTAAACGAATAGTGGCATGCGCTAACTTAATTATAATACAAAAATATCATATGTATGTGTCATCATAAATAATAAAAGGAAGATATAATTTTAGTAAGTGAATTTTTGCAAAAACTTTTTATTTAGCTTGTTGATCATAACTTTATTGTAATAACGTAATAACGTATTTTTAGATGGAGTTTTGTTTTGCTGGTTAACATTTTAATTTTCCACACAACTTTAATGTAAAAGTACAAGTACCCAAAAATTAGTAAAATTAGTAGTACTTGGTACTCATTACTCAATACTTTGCAGGTACTAGTTACCACACATTATAAATAGTGGATTAAGTTTTTGGTTAAGGAGATTTGAAGATATTTATGGGATTTAGCATGGTAATAATACAAAAAAAACCTATGGAAATATCGTACGTTCGCGACCCGTACGTTCGCGACCGATACTTAAGCCAATTAAACGAAAACCAATAGAGATATTTTATTGTGTAAATGCTAGATAGAGACCTACATTAGTATGCTTTAAAAATTATTTAATCGCTTTTGAATATTCCTTTGCATTTCGCAGAATTTTACCTTTCACTACTGTCAGCTAAAGTTGACTTCTATTTTGCGTACGTTCGTGACCACGTCTTTATAACTATTATTATGAAAACTTCAACTCGATGAAATCCATATTTTGCACTACATATAGAGCTACTAAAATGCTATCAAATCGCGAAAAAAAAATACTAGAAAAAGTTTTTTTTCTATCTTCTTTGTACATCAAAGGCGTACGAACGTACGTTCGTTACCCCAGGAAATGCCCATATTAAACTTCTTAAATGCACAAATAAACATAGAAAAAGGACAAATAACATTAAATGGAAAGGTATCCTACTTTCTTAATAACCCATACAAATTTAATCAAATTTACACGCTTGAAGCTGGTGATCCTAAATTCGAAAGGCTTCAATTAAATCATTTAAATGATGAAGAACGTAGAGAAATTATAAAATTATTAAACCGGTATAACAAATTATTGTTTAGAGAAGGAGATTTATTAACTAATACAACAGAAATTCAGCATGAGATAAAAACCATTACACAACAGCAAATTTATTCAAAACTATATAGATATCCACCTCAACACGAAGAGGAGGTAAGAAAACAAATTAGAGAAATGGAAGAGCAAGGTATAATTAGAAAAAGCCATTCAAGATATGCCAGCCCACTTATAGTCGTACCTAAGAAAACGGATAATTCAGGCGAAAAAAAGTATCGAATAGTAATAGACTACAGAAAGTTAAATGAAATAACTATAGATGACAAATATCCTTTACCCAATATAGATTCAATTCTAGATAAATTGGGTAGAGCGCAATATTTTACCACATTAGACTTGGCAAAAGGTTATCATCAAATTTTAGTAAAAGAAGAGGATAGAGAAAAAACTACCTTCGTAACCCCACATGGTTTGTACGAATTTTTAAGGATGCCATTTGGTCTTAAGAACGCGCCAGCCACATTCCAACGGCTGATGAATGAAATTTTAAGAGATTATATTAATAAAACCTGTGTAGTGTACTTAGATGATATTCTGATCTTTAGCACTTCCTTAGCTGAGCATATTAAAGCAATAGGAGACATTTTCAAAGTTCTCAAAAGTAAAAATTTGAAGATACAAATTGATAAATGCAATTTTCTGAAAAAGGAAACTGAATTTTTAGGGCACATTTTGACAAAGGATGGCATGAAACCAAACCCAAATAAAATTGCAATTATCCAAAATTTAGAATTACCACAAACCGAAAAACAGATAAAAAGTTTTTTGGGAATAACGGGTTATTATCGCAAATTCATTAAAGATTATGCGAAAGTAGCTCAACCTATGACAAAATATTTAAAGAAAGGCACAAAAATCAATGTGAAAGATCCAACATATATTGAAGCTTTCGAAAAGTTAAAAACTTTAATAAGTACACACCCTGTTTTACGTTATCCCGATTTTAAAAAGCAATTCACGTTGACGACAGATGCATCCAATTATGCGATTGGTGCAGTGTTGTCGCAAGAAGGTCATCCGGTATGCTACGCTTCAAGAACATTAAATAATCATGAGAAAAACTATTCTGCGACGGATAAAGAATTCCTAGCAATAATGTGGAGTGTAAATTATTTTAGGCTTTACATTTATGGTAAAAAATTTAAAATTCTTACTGATCACCAGCCAATCAAATATCTCCATTCCAAATACAAAGGAAAAGACATGTCGCCCAGACATCAGCGATGGTTATTAAAATTAGGTGAATACCAGTTCGATATTGAATACTTAAAAGGCAAAGAGAACAAGGTAGCAGATTTTTTAAGCAGATTAGAAAATAGTGAGGACACTATTTCAGAAAAAGAGGGAGGTAAAGATTCTGATATTTTTTCAATTAATAACATTGAAGACGACATAACTATGGCAACAATACATTCAGCACAAGAAGACTTGGCTGATCATTTTTTTATAAAAGAAGAAATCGTGAATAAATATAGAACCCAAATAATTTTAACAAATAATAAAACAGAAGAATGTAAAGAAATACATGGAAAGAGAATTATTTTTATTGCAGAATGCGACTTCGAACAAATGGGAGATATTTTTAGAAGATATATTTCCAAAGGTAAAATAGGCATTTATTCAGAGTTATCAGAGCATAGCTATAATTTAGTGCAGCAAAAGTTAATAAGTATGTATTCAAACGATAGTCAAATTAAATTCATAAAAACAACCATGAGAGCAATGGATATTGAGACAGAAGTTGAAGCCATAAAACAAATTTCATTATATCATATTAGGGAAAGCATACATTCAGGAATAATAGAAACCTATAACAACATTAAAAATAAAATATATTACCCGAAACTTTTGGAACTAATCCAAATAGTAATAAACCAATGCGACCTCTGCCAACAAGTAAAATACGATAGACGCCCGATTAAAAATAAATTTCAACTTACGGAAACACCCTCAGATAAAAACCAAATTATACACATAGATACGTATGTAATTAAAGGTAATCGTTTTCTAACAACAATAGATAAATTTTCAAAATTTGGGGCAGCTTATTCATTGAACGATAGAAATCCTATTACAATAATTGAACAATTAGAAGAACACTTTGCAAAAATCGGTAAACCAGATAAAATTATAGCTGATAACGAATTTAAAGCAGCACGAGTTCAGGAATTTTTGAACCAAGAAGGTATTCAACTACACTTAACAAAACCCAATAGTCATACGGGAAATGCAGATATAGAAAGGATGCATAGTTCACTAGCAGAAAAATTTAGAATTTTATATCAAACAAACAAAGAACTTCCGATAAAACAATTAATCCAAAGAGCAATAAGAAATTATAACGATCGTTATCACTCAAGTACTCAGTATACCCCGAATGAAGTTCAAAATGGTAAAATAGAAAAAGAAAAAGTTAGGAAGAATCTAGAAAGTAACAAAAGAAAGATCATACAGAGACTAAATAAAACCAGAGAAGAATACAAAGAAATTAGAGAAGAGGGATATATTAAGAATTATAAGGCTATTAGACACAAAGAGCAACCAAGATATAGAAAAGAAAAGTTGAAAAATGTTCACTCTAGCAATATTAGAAAACCTTTAAAATTTTCAGATAATAATTATGATACTGGTTCTGACAACATGGACGCAACCGAGTAAAGGCACAATGACTATAACCGAACTAGTAGACCAAACAGGATTTGTTGACCTACAAATAAGAGACCAAGAAATAGTTAAAGAGACAGATATAGTTATACACATGATAAATATTGACCAAATAGAAGAAATTATAAACGACATGACTGACAATATTATCCTAATGAAAATAAAGAATAAAGACATCCTTCAGAGAGAACTATTAGACACAAGAAATAAACTACTTACTCTATTACCAAAGAACAACAGGCATAAACGCGGACTGATAAATGCAATTGGCAACTGGTTATTTGGGACAATGGACGACAATGACAGACAGGACATACAGAATCATCTTCTTAAAAATGATGCAAATATTAGCCAACAAATTCTAGTAAATGAATATTTTAATACAGCATTAGGACAACTTAAAAATATAGTTAAAAATGATAGAAAAAATATAGAAAATACAATAAATAACATTAATAAATTTAATGAAAAAGAAATACAACAAAACTTATATTTAGAACAATTGTCGAAAATACAACTATTAAAAGACAAAATTGAACACATTCAAGATAATGTAGTATCAGCAAAATATGGAATAATTCATCCTAATATTTTAACTAGTGAAGAAATATTAAAATATGAAATAGATTATAATAAATTAAAATATTTACAATTAGGTACAGCAGTTTTCAATAATACATACTTAATATTTGGAATAAAAATACCAAAAACATTTATATATGTAAACGTTAGATTTCTAATACCTATACCGAATAAAGAAAATAATGAAATAGACGAAAAAATTGAAAAAATATTTAATTATGAAAACAAAACATATGAATTTATAGAAAATAAACACTTAAAAGAATTAAAAACCACTACCCATTGTGTTATAAAATCAAATTGTAAACTTGTTAAAAATACAGAATTCGAAATAATTTCAATTAATGTAAAAACAATTATTATTAAGAATGCTATTAATTTACCAATTAATCAAACTTGTAATAAAAATGAAACAATAATTAATGGAAATTATCTAATCCAATACAGTAATTGCTCAATTAAAATTAAGGATTATTATTTTTCAAATCTAATAGAAATTGCAGAAGAAAATACAAATATTTTAAAAACAGAATATGATAATATTCAGAATTTTACAAAAAAGATAACATTTGAAGAAATTGTAGAAGATAATAAAATTAATAATGAAAATATTCTTAATCTAAAATATCATAGTAAACTAACATATGGTTGTAATATTTTGATTGTATTAGTAATAGTTATTATAATTATATGTATTTTAACAAACCACAAACAAATAAAAATAAAATTAAATAATAGAATTCAGGAGAATTCTAATCTAAAGGGGGGAGAAGTTACATATACAAATTCACATACACACACTTATATAAAAAATGACACTATTGATGAATTTATAAAAAACATAATTGACACAAAATAAAATAAAAAAAAACTGTAACAGCAAACTCACTTCCGGTTAAGTTCATAAAACAAAATTATTTTTCGGTCGGAATTCCAGGAATTGCAACCGTCCAAAATTAATATAAAATAATTAACAAAAACTGTTAATATTTAGCATAAGTAATCAAAAATTGTAAAATGTATTTTTAAGATGAATTAACAAAAAATTATGTAAAAAAATAAGTCCAATGAAAATTAAAGAAAGAAAATAAAGCAGTTGTTAGATATCCACGGTTGAGTTAAGTATTCTTATTTTTTTTAAAAACGTTCCCCAGCTTTCACGCTACAAAATTCGCGTGATAGGGAAAGAGAATTTTGGACATCACTGCTTTAAATGCTTTAATATACACAGACTATTTATTCTTGCTAGATTTCAATTTATTTGTTTTTATTCGCTTGTTTGTATCTACTACAAACTATTGCATTTACTTCAATACATGTTTTCATTAACAAAGGAAATTCAAGACATTCCATAATTGGAATGTCTCCATAATACAACAGTACTCTCGGGAAAACGTCAACACTCCTTAACGTCAACATCCTAAAACGTCAACCCTTATTTTTATACATTATCTACTCTAAAGCGTCAACCAAGCCACAAAGCTCTAAAACTTATTTACTTAGATGGCCATAACAACCCGTTAACGGGTTTCGGCCTGCCTTAACACTAGTCTCCAGGCGTCTCTGCTAAGCGCGCGCCTTCTCCAGTTGGTCTAAAAAAGTCAACTTTAAATTAAATAAAATTTTGAATTTAGATACAGTTAAAATACACACATTACCAAAATGTGCTCAAAACAACCAAAAGTGCTTAAATTACAAGAAAAGACAAATATTTTGGATTTATTATAAAAGGGTACAAGTGCGGTAGCTTTAGCAAAGCAATAACGTGTCTCGAAATCAATAATTAGCAAGATAAAAATGAAAAAAAAAAAAAAAAAATTTTTCAGAGTTGCCGAAAATGGAAAAGCGTCTGTATTAATGGTTTGATAACCAGAGAGAAAGGAATTACTCAATTAATGCTTTATCACTCAAGGAAAAGGCTAAAAAGATTCATCTAAAAGTAAAATAATGTTCTTTTAACACAAGGTTTTAAAAAAAGATTTGGAGTTCGCCTGCTTAAAATAACTGGATAAAAGCTATCTTCGCAGCCTTTGCTTGTCGAACCATTTAAAATAAAACTAAAATAAAAATTGTTGAAATTGTTCTATGCCATGATCAATTGTGCAATGCTGACGAATCTGGTTTATTCTGGAAAATTTTACCAGCAAAGTCTTACATATCAAGTGCCGAAAAAAAAATACTCCGGGCGTAAAGATAGAAAAACAACGTGTTATTTTTTATGTTGTGCTAATGCTTTCGAAAATCATAAGCTTAAATTGTTGGTGATTAGGAAGGCAAAAAATCCACGAGTTTTCAATAATGTAAACTGCCCAACTGAGTACAATATGTTTTTTATTAAAATTTTTTACATTCATAAACGTCAACAATTTGTTAAACGTCAACACCCGAGGTTTTAATTAGTTGACGTTTTCCCGAGTGCCCTGTAATTGAGAATTATGAGAGTAAATTTAGATATATTGTATTCTATTCGTTTATTGAAGCCGTTCGTTCAGTTTCGTTTCGTTGCCTGCATAACGAATAGAATGAATATTTATTTCGATGCTTGAATTTACTCTCAATTAGAACTCACTTTTCGAATCATTCTCAATTGGCAGAAAAGCAAAACATTCATGCAGATCTTTAGTATATACCAACAGCCTAGTGGAGGGCAAGGGTGGTTTTCATCCCAGAAGAATATTACATACATAATTGGCCATTACAACCCTGTGTCAGGGTTACGGCCTAGCTTCTTGCAGCACACATGTCGTGTGTGTTAATTTTTTTCCATGAGTACCGGAACGACAGACTTGAGAAGCTTGTTCATGGCAATCAGTTACTCTCAGAGCTTTTGCCAGAAAACTGCCGAGAGGAAGTCATACATACATACCCTGTGTCAGGGTTACGGACTAGTTTCTCGCAGCACTCATGTTATGTGTGTTAATTTTTATCCGTGAGTACCGGGACCTACAGTTAAAAGTCGACTCCGAACGACAGATTTGACTTTTTCATGACAATTAATTACTCTCGGAGCTTTTGCCAGAAGACTGCTGAGAGGAAGTTGCCGAAAGAAATAATAAAAAGGGAGTAGTGTTTGTGGACATTTGATTTAAACCTATAGATATCGTAATTGGCAGGAAAAACCTTCGCCAGAAGATTGTTCCCCAAACGAGCGGAGCGGCCAAAGAACGAATTCTCTCTATAATGCATTGTGCGATTCGCTGAACAATCAACCACAAATGGGTGCGCTCTGAGAGAGGTGCGTGTAGTCCGCAAGAATATGCGGCCACCCGGAATCAAATCCCTTATCTCATCAGAGCACCTCCCATGGTAGTATCGATAGCACAATGAAACGCACGCCACATTGCGCGGATGCTCCAACGAATCGATAGAGTTGGATACCCTAGCGTCGTTGATAAGCACCTTCGCCCTTTCCTGTACGCGGTCAAGAAGCCCCAAAACTGATTTTGAAGCACCGGCCCATACATGAGAGTTGTATTCCGTCCTAGGCCGGATGAAGGTCTTGTAAGTATTGAGAAGGAGTGAAGTATTGCTCTCCATAACACACTGCTATTGGGCGGTAATTTTCGGGATTGGTAGCCTCACCCTTTTTGGGGATTGGCTTTATGTTAGCAACTTTCCAGTTAGATGGAAATACCCTAGCACGATAAGCCACACTGAAAAGTTTAGCTAATGGACGCGCAAGCGTCGAAGAGCACTGTTTCAGGATCAGTGCTGATATACCATCCGGCCCAGATTTGTGAATGTTGAGGTCTGAAAGAACCCTTTTGACAGCACGGGCTCAAAAGAATATATTAGGCATAGTCACCGATACTATTTCAAACTCGGGCAGCGGTTGAACGCTCTCCGGCAAACATGAGTTTTTTGCAAACATTTCAGCTAAAAGGTTCGCTTTTTCAACCGGGTTTGTATAAGAGTTGGAATTGAACTAGCATTATTATTTATCCTCTTAACGAAGGACCAAAAGCTCTTACTTCCCCGGGGGAAAGAAAGGACTTTAGCACGAAGACGCTGCTCGTGTAAAGCTTTTTCGCGTCTTAGTACTGCGGCGACGAAGATCTCGCCTTTTTGCGTAGCGTATCAGTATGTGCGCACTTATTATTACGCCAATTCCTGAACGCCTCCTCTCTGGATCTGACTGCCAATCTGCACGTCTGATTAAACCAGGATTTGTCTCTTGGTTTAATCGAAATGTTTTTAGACGGAATATAGATATCCATCCCCAATTTAATTATATTCACAATCATTTCTGCCATGGCATTAACATTTAAATCGAGGAAGCAAAGTCCCCAGTTAAAGCGCCGAAAGAAATCGTTGAGCTCAGCCCAACGGGCTTTTCCGTAATTAAAAACTTAGCGTTTCATAGCTTTCGTTGAAACCTCATGAAGCCTGAAGAACGGAAAAGAGGCAGAGATGGTACAATGATCCGAATTGCCGAGAGGTGCAAGAATGTCAACTTCATACTTGTTAGGGTGTGAAGTGAGGAAGAGGTCAAGTGTATTATTCCGGTGCCCATCAACACACGAAATGTGAGTTGGTTCATTCACTAGTTGCACAAGATGATTGTGTGCGGCAAACAACTCAACATATTGGTCTTCTGGAGTCGTGCGGCCAGAATGGTGGAGCAGAGACGAATTATGAACATTGAAATCGCCAGCAACAACAATTTCACTGTTCGGGTAATTCTCTAGGATTTTTGAAATGGAGTCAGAAAGAGAGTCGAAGCCAGTAAGGGTAACCTCTCTTTCTGCATTTGGACTTCTATAAAGAAACCCGAAATGCAAAAGATGTGCCCTGATTTTAAACTTAACCCAGACGCAGTTAAATTCTGCATCAAGCATGCCATACGGTTTTATTCAATGGCCAGTGCTATACCTTCACCATTAAATAATCCGACAGCAATCAATCCCAAGAAGCTCGCAAAATAAAGGTTAAGGTTGAATTATTAGGGAAATTGAGAGCACAAATGTACCGCTAATGGTGCCATAAAAGCCCCAAATGTGGCACTTTTGCCCCTTTCATCATAGACGCCAGACGGCACAGCATGTACCAACACTATCACTTTTTTTCTTTTCTGTATGTCAATACAGCCGTGGCAACACTCTTCTACGAATTCATGCACCACATACACTGATAAAAAAGTCGTGTAAAAACAACATAAAATTAAAAAAAATCGTGTTATTTCAAAATCGTGCAAAAACAGGATCATCGCACGGCTCTTTCATCAACGAAAAAATCCTTAGGCTCTCGCCGGTACGTTTTGAAGCATGCATAAAGAGTCCATAGTACCTTCTTTTAAGACAATTTGTCAATCGCTTCCTAACTATTTATCCTCCAAAGGCATTACTTGCTAGTTTGGCATCTTCCTACCTATCCTATCCATCAAATCGTGATTGAGGGTCAACCCCCTCAAATTTGACAGGACTTTCGTTGCTTTAATAGTAGCATTCAAGATTTCATTCCATTGATCAAGTCTCAATATTTGATGCTCAAAAAACTCTCGCGCACAATCAGCGGTAACTGAAGGTATAAATAGTGACAGATGTAACAAAGTTCCAAGTGAACCTATGACTTCTTATAACTAGAGGCAACTTTCCAGATAGACTCGTTCCTTCTTGGCACAGTTAAGATCTGGATGTTCCAGTAGCTTTAATTGTTATCGGGAAAGAAATTCTCTCTCGTTGCCCTGCCTGTAACCAAAGCCCTCATGACACAGTGCACTTGTTCAACTGCACCAACAAACCCACTACCATACGCTCAGTGGATCTTTGGCTAAGGCCAAGTGAGGTGGACCAATTCCTTCAGTTGCCCACCACTTGACATTGAAATAGTATATAGTTTTGGTTTTTTTATATTTAATCCTACAGAGGAGATTTTCCAGCAACAGCCGAGCTGTTGCATCTAAGGCTGCAACATCGTTAAAAATCTCATCGATGTTAAAAAAATCGTTCATAAAACCGATACATCGATTTATTACTGGTGTGTTAACATGGAAACATCGACATATTCATATTCAGTGAATTAAGTGTGTATGCACAAGCACTAGTTCTTTTTTACACGAATTTTTTGTAAATATATTTAGAGTGCAAAGAGAGAATTATGTAGGTGTATAGGCCACTCAAAATGTCGTTGCTAACATAAAATACATATAACTTTAAATTACTAAAAATTTGGTCAAATTTATCTGCAAATATATGTATGCATCTTTACCACTCTTAAGATACAATTTCGCAAAAACAATCTGAGCTGCAGAGAGTTGAAGCCAAATTTAATAAATATGTACGTAACTTACTTTTCGGATTGTTACTCGCAAGTTTGATTCTTTCATCAAAATGATGAACTAATGGCTTCTTTAAAGAATTGAGATATATTAGAGATCAAGTACCAAATTTGAAGCATGCTGCTATAATCGGTGTTTCAGCACGGTTACGATCTGAAACATAAGATTGTGGTTGATATAAGACTTTATACGTTCCAATCAACAAAAATTTCACTGAAAACTTAGGTGAAGTACTAAAGAGGAGCATCGGCAAAGACAATGTAAAATTAAAGCTAAAGTATTAAAAACTTTAAAATCTGAGTGGGAACAGATTACTACAACTACAATTACCAATATTAGACGCTATAAGAATCTAGAATTCTTATTATTATTTATAAAATTTATTTTATTAAAGATTTCGTAGTGTGCAGACGTGCTTTTTAAACGCTCTTTAAATATCCTTAATTTTCTCTTTAATTCGATAAATATTTAACTATAATTATAAACTGGTTTTTAAAGTGAAAAATATTCTACAGAGTGGTGTATGATCTTCATTGTATTTGTTTGATACAGAAACTATAAACTAATAATTTCATAAAATTAAAAATTGGCACAAACGTGAACAAAATTAAATATTAGTAATTACAATAACAATATTTCAAAATAAATGTAAACAATACTGTGGCCAAAGCTTTAACAGTGGAGAATTTACAAAAACAAACAATAAGAAGTCATAATAAACAGTGAGCAAAATTTACAAAAACATACAACAACAAATTCAAAATAAACAGAGCGAGTAAAACATAATATCTTATTTTTCGCGCCAAAAGTGTTTTTTGTTTTTGCTGATTAATTTAAAAGCTATATCAAAGAAAAATCCTTTATTATAAAAGCTTTTGTATTTTGAACTTTAATCTCCATATTATTTTATTATACTCATCGATATATTGAATAAGTTTGGACACAAACCTTAATTATCGATACGTTTTGTCTAATATCGTATATCAAGTACAACAACCACATCCTTAAGTGTGGATTATATTTACCGCCGTTACAAATCAATTTAAAAAATAAATAAAAATTAAAAAATAAATAAAGAGAAGATAATTTTTTGCTTGTTTTAACACCATGGAATGTGTGAATAAAAATTGCAATAACTCTGACGATGAACGTATGGTGTCTTGTTGGCTATGCTTAGGAAACTGTCATCTTAAATGCAGTGGCCATCTTCAATGGACCTGTCCAAATTGTAGAATAATTGGAATTGAATTTTATAAGTTTTTTAAGAGCTACAAGGCGGAATTTGATGAAATTAAAACTGATTTTTTGTCTTTAAAATCCAAACTGGATAAATATGGTGAACTATTTTCGAAATTCACTAATTTGGACAATTTTGCAGCTTCACCAAAAATAAAACGAAAAAGAACTGCCCCTGGAAATTCGAAAATATCGAATGATAGAATTGTAGCTAATTCTACGTCTGCAGTTGTTCCTGAAAATTCAAATATGTCGAAAGAAAAATGTACAACAAATGAAAAATATCCAACTAATTCTCAGGCTTCAGTTGATGATGCAGTACCTCCTGTCATTCCTTCTTCGAATTTAAGCACTATTCTGTCAAATCAGCCTTTGCAACATAATCTGAACATTAATCTACCTTCTAATTATGAACGGCAGATTACTAACTATAATCCTGAACTAATGGTTTTTTCTCCGCTTACTCTTTCTGAATCCAATACTAATGAAAATCCTCAAACTTTTCTACAAGATAATGAATCGAATACTGGTATTAAACCTAAACCGCTTAGAGTTATTCCACCATTGAAATCTATTTTTACAACTCGATTTGCCCCAGAAACAACGGTACTTGATGTTGAATTTTATATTAAGAACAATATCGAGCAATGCTGGTGCAACAATATAAAAATATTCAGGATAAGTGCACGAAACAGGGCTTCATTTAAGATAATAGTTCCTGAAGCTATTTTTGATCGTCTTGTGAATCCTAATTTTTGGCCAAAGAATACAATTGTGAAAGAATTTGTCTATAGAAATAATGAAAATGTAATACTTCCAACTGCTACTGAATCCATTTCAAAAAACTAAATATGATTCCTAAACCCTCAAATCTTAATTGCACTTCTAGAAATGTCGAGAACTCTTCTTTTATAACGATCGCGTACCAAAATGTTCGGGGTATGAATACCAAATTAAATTCATTTTATTTAAATAGCTTTGACTTAGACCATAATATAATAGTATTAACAGAAACATGGCTAAGAGATAAATCTGATAAGATAATTCATAACTCCGAAATAATGTGCAACAAATTTCAAATATATAGACGAGACAGAGTAGGGAGAGATGGTGGTGGTGTCATGATCGCTGTCTGTGCAACTCTTCCATCCGAAGAAATTATTCCTGCCGTCAATGATATTGAATTTATTGCAATTCGTTTCAAAATAAATAACAGAAAAGTTTTCATAACTTGTTCTTTATACCTCCATCTTCGAGTTTACAGATATATGAGTTACATTTATTGGCTGTTGAATCCATAATGAAGCAATCAGACACTCGTGACTCAGTTATTGTACTCGGTGATTTTAATCTTCCTTATATATCATGGCATGAGTCAGGATTCAAACTTCTTATCACCTTCAACCACAACCGTATCAAATACCAGTTTTGTTGACTCGTTGGCAGATTTTGGACTTTTTCAATTAAACAACATTCAAAATTCATTCGGAAGAATACTCGATTTAATTTTTGTTAATGATCCCGATGATTTCAACCTAAGCCGTATTGAACCATTACTTAAACCTGAAGATATATTCCACCCATGTCTCGAAGTTACCTTAAATAGAGCTAATTACCAAACAGCTAAACACGTTGCACATAATGATATGGTGTTCAATTTTAAGAAAGCAGATTTCACCAAATTAAATAACATTCTTAACTCCGATAATTGGTTTAATTACAATTTAAGTTACAATTTGTCTCCACAAGAAATAGACACAATAATTGATAAGTTCTATACTGGTTTACACATTTCTTTTAAACGATCAATTCCAATAATGAAGAAAAGAGTTCACAGCGGTCCGCCTTGGAACACAAAAAGGCTGGCAAGACTTAAAAATACAAAAAATAAATATTATAAAAAATATAAAAAATCTGGTTTCAGTTCGGATTACATACTTTATTCAGTCTACAGATCACTTTACAACTCGACGAATACACAATCATATAAATTATATCTTTCAAAAGTCAGAACAAATTTTAAATCTAATCCCAAATCATTTTTCCAATTTGTTAATTCCAAACGAAGAGTTTTTGGTTTTCCTTCAATAATGAAAAATAATACTACTGTATCATCAAAAGATCATGAAATAAGTGATATGTTTGCAGAATTTTTCTCCTCTTCCTATTCAACAGAAAAATGGAACCAACTAAATAAATATCCTTATCCAATCCCAGAATTCACACAAATAACACTTCCAAAAATACATCCAGCTACCATTTTAAAAGCTATACATAAATTAAAAAATTCTGAAAGTTTTGGTCCTGACGGTATCCCAAGCTGTGTATTATTAAACTGCTCGCAAGCATTGGTTATGCCGCTTACATACTTATTTAATTTATCTCTTTCTACTGGATATTTTCCAAAATTTTGGAAAAAATCTTTTATTATACCTCTATTTAAATCTGGAAATAGATCCTTCATATCGAATTATAGAGGCATAGCTAAATTAAGTATTATTCCTAAACTTTTTGAACAAATAGTAACTGAATGTTTCTCTCATCAAATTTCATCATTTCTGTCACCCTTACAACATGGATTTAGAAAAGGGCGTTCTACTTCTACAAATTTACTGGAATTTTCTTCGTCAGTTATAAGCGCTTTTACCAAAGGCATGCAGACCGACACCATATATACGGATTTCAGCAAAGCTTTTGATAAAGTCAACCATAATCTCCTCATACACAAATTAAATAAAATTGGATTATCTTCTGCTTTTCTTAAATGGATATCTTCGTATCTGATCGATAGATTACAATGTATTTTATTTAGGAACCATAAGTCAAAAACTATCTCTGTTCCATCTGGTGTCCCACAAGGTAGTCACTTGGGGCCGTTATTGTTCCTTATATACATTAATGATTTACCATCCTGTATAAAGTATTGCAATATTTTAATGTATGCCGATGACGTTAAGATTTTTCTTCACCTCAACGATTCCAATTTTCGTAATCTCCTTCAAAACGACTTACAAAATTTTTATGAGTGGTGTAAAATTAACTTAATGCAACTTAATTTTAAAAAATGTAAGTACATGGTATTCTATAGAGCCAATCCTCTTATCTGCAGTTATAAATTTGATACTTATAATATTGAAAAAGTCGATACATTTCTTGATCTTGGTGTGCTACTCGATCCAAAACTAACTTTTAACCCACACATTTCACAAATTGTAAATAAGGCAAAAGGTGTATTGGGATTTATTAAACGCTGGGGAAAGGAGTTCAGAGATCCATATGTATTAAAGCAGCTGTTCACCTCATTGGTTAGACCAATACTTGAGTATGCTTCTATAGTTTGGGATCCTCAATACGAAATTCATATAAATAAAATTGAATCTGTACAAAAACAGTTTCTTCTTTTTTGCCTCAGAAATCTTCAGTGGAATCCGAATAGAGTTTTACCATCTTACGAAAGCCGTCTAGCACTTATCAAACTTCCTACTCTCAAAAGCAGAAGAACTTGTTTCAACATTTCCTTCATTAATAATTTGATATGCGGAGTTATTGATTCTGAGACTTTACTAATGCAGCTGGAATTTATTATTCCTACTCGACCAACTAGATATTATATTCCTCTTAAACTGCAATTCTTTCGATCTAATTACGCCAATTTTGATCCTGTTCGGAGAATGTGTGCAGAATTCAACAGTTATTTTTTCCTTATTGATTACTCCTTAAACTTTAACGCTCTTAAAAATAGAATAACGAACTTTTTAAATAACTGAATTAATTAATTTTCTTTTTTTTATATTTTGAATAATAAGAATAATCCAGATAGCCTGTAAGAATTTTTGTATTTCATTGGCTGAAATAAATAAATAAATAAATAAAAAAAATAAATAAATATATTAGTCTTTTTTTCCCATAAAGAAATAGTCCTTCGCTGCTGACAATGACTTCCCTGCAGTTTTATTCTGTCAATTGTCCCATTTTTTGGTTATTTTTCTGACTCAACGTTGTCTTTCGCGATGTCAATTCACACTTTTCTGTCCCTTTGTTATCGAATAAGTGTCAATTCACACTTTTCTGTCCCTTTGTTATCGAAGAGGTTTCAATTCACACTTTTCTGTCCCTTTGTTATCGAAGAGGTGTTAATTTGAAGTTATGCCTGTACTCAAAAGAATTTACTGGTACGACGGCATCAATTGACTGTTTCTACGACTACGGCATGTTAAAATCTCCGGTCGTTTTACCGGTAAAAAGACTAACAGTGTCCCTTAGTGATAGGTGAAAGTACCAATTTTGGACCGGTCCAGCGCACTGCAGGGTTATGTAAAATATTTATAAAATATATTATATATAATATAATACATATTTATATTATATAAAGTATGCGACAAAACAATTGCACAAGATTGTACTTACTATTGTGCATACTCATAACATAAAAAAATCACTCGACCTAAAATTAGTTTAATTACTTTATATTAATAAAATGATTGTTTATTAACACCAGGCAAAAAGAGCATATAAACATTTTTAAATCAAAATTGTTTTTATAAAATTCAAAAAAAAACAGCTATTTTGAATGCGACAAAACAAAAGCACCAAATTGTTGGTATTAATATTTCTTATTATTTGCAAATAAACTTCCAACAGTTAATTACAAAAACACTTTTTTACAACATTTTAAGAACAACTTTTTTTTTTATTTTTAAGGCCAGCACTCAGGGGACGGCCCCTACTCATGCAATACATTGTGCTGGTCTAGGAAAATATGTTGTGGGAAGGGGGAAAGAGGGAGTAGTGTTTGTGGACATTTGATTTAAACCTACTGATATCGTAATTGGCAGGAAAAACTTTCGCCGGAAGATTGTTCCACAAACGAGCGGTGCGGCTAAAGAACGAATTCTCTCTATAATGCATTGTGCGATTCGCTGAACAATCAACCACAAATGGGTGCGCTCTGAGAGAGGTACGTGTAGTCCGCAGGAATATGCGACCACCCGGAATCAGTTCCCCTATCTCATCAGAGCACCTTCCATGGTAGTATCGATAGAACAATGAAACGCACGCCACATTGCGCCGATGCTCCAACCAATCGATAGAGTTGGATACCCTACCGTCGCCGATAAGCACCTTCGCCCTTTCCTGTACGCGGTCGAGAAGCCTTAAAATTGATTTTAAAGCACCGGCCCATTTAAAGCACCGGCCCAGGTTTTGTAAATATTGAGAAGGTCGGATGGAGTGAAGTATTTCCTGCACCGTTTCAGAAAACCGAGGCACTTGAATGCTTCTTTCGACACTCGAAATATGTGATCATTCCAACGGACATCACAACTAATTCTCATGCCCAGAACATCAAGAGCGTCAGCCTCCTCAATATTTACATTACCCATAGTCACAGATGGCAGGATTAAATCATCACAACGCCTATGCGTCATAAAACAACATTGGGTCTTGCGCGCATTAAATTCGACCCTGTTCGCGAGACCCCACTCGGAGATTCTTTGCAGGTCATTTGAGAGTGTGTCATTCATATTCTGCCTTCTCGCCCCGATCTCCAAAAGGCTCGGCCTACGATCAAATGAATATGAGTGACAAATGTTACTGTCATCTGCGAAGGGGTAAATGGGATTAGAGGTTAGGAGGAGAAGATCGTTAAGGAAAATTAAAAATAGGGTGGGAGATAGAACAGAGCCTTGCGGTACTCCCGAATTCAGCCTGAAGTTGTTGGAAGAGACACCGTCTATAACCACTCTTATAGAACGGTCTCTGAGAAAGATCGTTATGAAACGACAGAAATGGTTACCGACGCCAAAGGCAGCTAGTTTAGAAATAAGAGCATCGTGCCGGACTCTATCAAACGCCTTTGAGATATCCAGAGCAACAACTTTGCTTTCACCAAAACGGTGAATAGAAAGGAAAGTATTTTTATGTGTTCAGAGTTGTTATTTATTTGCCAAAGTCTTAGGTCATATTTTTTAATATTCAATTTAAAAAATGGCTAATAGTAAATATTCTGCGCAATTAAAAGAAAGGATAATTGATTATTATAATAAAGTCGAATCAGTGACATCTATTGCAAACAAATTTGGAATCCATCATAGTGTTACTTCGCGTATACTAAGCCGTTTTCGCTTGTCAGGTTCATTGTCAACCATACATAGGGGTGGTAGACCCCGAAAAACAAGCAAACGAGACGACCAGGCTATACTACGTTTAATAAAAAGGACCCCTTTATGTCAGCTAGATCTGTATCAAACCAATTGAAAGTTGATATATCGATTAGATCTATTCAAAGACGATCTGTTAAAGGTGGATTAAAATCATACCGAAGCGTAAAAAAGCCGTTTATTTCACATACTAGCTAGAATAGCCTTTGCAAGGGAACATGTGAATTGGAGTGTTATGCAATGGAAGACCGTACTTTTCTCCGATGAATCCAAATTTAATTTAAAATCTTCCGATGGATTCAGGCTGGTACGCAGACCAAAAGGGCAACGTCTTAACCCTCGGTATACCAAGGGTACAGTAAAACATTGAGGAGGAAATGTTTTGGTCTGGGGATGCTTTTCTGGTAATAGAATTGGCCCAATTCACAGAATAAACGGTGTGATGGATCGTTTTGTGTATAAAGATATCCTCGAAAATATAATGCTGCTACATGCAGAGGAAGAAATGCCACTTAAATGGAGGTACCAACATGACAACGATCCAAAACACACAGCTAAATGTGTAAAGGAGTGGCATTTAAATAATAATGTCGACGTTTTGAAATTGCCAGCGCAATCGCCTGATCTCAATCCCATAGAAAATCTATGGGATATTGTAGATCGTAAAATAAATCGTGACATTTGCAGAAATACGGATGAACTTTTTCGCCAAGCGGAAATCGCATAGAATGAAATTTCTGGTGAAATTTTACTGAATTTAATCGAGTCCATGCCACGAAGATGTAAGCCAGTTCTGAGAAATAAGGGTTACCCACCTAAATATTAATTAAATAAGAATTGTTATTGAATTAATTAAAGATGTGCTTTTGTTTTTTCGCACAAAAAAATACTTTGTTCAGTAAATTACTGTATATTTTTGAGTTTAATAGAGATAATCTTTTATTTTCCCCTTATTTTAGTTTATTTAGCTTATAAATTTAAAAAATAATATAATAGTTTTGAATTCAAATGTTTTCGTTATTGTTACTAAGCCATATCTTATAATACCCAAGTTCGTGCATAGGTTTTGTCGCATACTGTATATATAGTCGCCGTGGTCTAGTGGTTAGTGTGTTGGCTTACTAAAGGTGCTTTTACACTATTCTACAAGTCTTAAGATTTTCATTGGATTTTATCGAAACAAAATCTAATGGTTTTTGGTCTGATTGTCCAAAAATCAAACGTAAAATGTTTTGTATTACATTTTGCTTTTACACTATCACATTTCTCCAACGATGGACATGTTGATACGGCAATATTTGTTTTATTAATATTTCATAATATAAGCCATATTTAATTATTTTTTACAACAAATATTTGTAATTTATTTTATGTTAAAGGGAAAGAACTTGAAATGTTAACTATATTTTGTATTTTTGTAGTTATTTAATAAAAAACGGAATAAGCAAAATTATGGTGAATAATTTCCAGTTTTCCAACAGTGACATTTTTCGTATATCTGTGTAAAAAAGCAACTCTGATAAAATGAAAAATCTAATGGTTTAGAAAAATTTCTAAAAATGATGAGAGCCATACGACTGTCAAATTTCTATCCGTATTTTTTGACAATTCATTACATATTGTTTTCACACTATTATACTTTTTCGTTTTATTTGAGATTTTGACATGTCGTTATACTCAGTGGGATAGTGTAAAACCACCTTAAGCCATGAGCCCCACGTTTAAACCCCAGCTCTGGCATCTTGAAAAAAAAATGAAAAAAAACATTTCATTCGGCGACTACCTCTCAATAGTTTTCTGGCAAAAGCTCTGAGAGTAACTGATTGCCATGAACAAGCTTATCAAGTCTGTCGTTCGGAGTCGATATTAAACTTTATGTCCCTGTACTCATTGATAAAAATTAACACATACAACATGAGTGCTGCGAGAAACTAGGCCGTTAAGCCTGGTATTGAGTTCAATTTTGTGAAAAAAGTTTGGCTACATTTATTTTTCCATTCGAAAAATTTGACATGCTACATATATCCCTAAAAGCATGCATCACCTTTATACACAACAAATAGCACAGTTTTACAAAATAATTTTTTTTGTTGCTTTTGACAAGAACTAATTAAACTTTCGTTTGGGGCTCAGAATCTACATGTATTTTAGTTTTTCAGTTTTTCTTTTTAAGACCTGCACTTTTTATGCAATCTTTAACAGTCCAACTGCTGTGCAGTGAGTTGAAATTATAATGATATATCATGCATTTTATATACAGAAATTGCAAAAGACCACCTATAATAATTCGAATATCCAATATAACTCTTAATAACCCAACACTAAAGCTATGTTAACAGTAAACACTCTATTATAAATTCCTGCTCATTATAATAAAAAAAAAAATTTTTGTAGGCTGGTATAAATTTATTTTATTTCGTTCGAAAGAAATGCTGACTATGTTGTTCCGTACATGAATCAAAATGTTGACAGCAACTTGTTGCAGTTAGAAAAAATGTTGATATGTAGATTTCACATGTTTTTCGCAGCAAAAACAGAGTACTACTTTTGAAACATTTTTTTACAAACATTTCGTACGAAACATTTTTATATGCAATTTGACAGCTTTTGGTACGAAATGTTGAACTCAATACCAGGCTTTACCCTGAAACAGGTTTATAATGGCCAGTTATGTATGTACAAATGTACAGTACTTTTAAAATTGACAGCAATCGCAGCCAACTTCGCAAACGTTTTGTTGTATATTCCGAGGAATTCCCCTTACAGTGAAACCATTACATTTCTCTATGAAAGTAAATAGTTTTTGTATCAAATTGGCACAAAAAGGAAGATGGGAAGGCAAAGAGGTCAAACTATCACAGATATCAGGGAATTGATTGTGAAGCACTCCAAAGATGGGAAATCTTTGAGAGAAATTTCCAAAATAGTAAATAGAAGTCACTCTACTATTCAATATGTGCTAAAACGTTACAAGATCAACAAAACTGTGGAAAATAAGTCGAAATCGGCACACAACAAAATTTTAACATCAGCTGATGAGCGTTTCCTTGTTCGAAAGACAAAAGCGAACCCCTTGTTAAGTGCTCCAAAATTAGCTGCTATTGATGAAAGTGAACTGGGGAAAGTAGTTTGCGCGCAAACGATTAGAAACATGCTCCATCGGGCCAATTTGAATGGTAGAAGAGTACGAGTTAAGCCCCTTATAAGCAACCGGAATTCGCAAAAACTTATCGTTCGAAAGATTTTTCATTCTGGAAACGGGTGATATTTACCGACGAAAGTAAATTCAACATATTTGGGTCCGACGGTAAACCTTATGTGTGGCGTAAACCGAATGAGGAGCTGATTTCCAGAAATATGAAACCAAATGTGAAACATGGAGGTGGTGGCGTCATCGTTTGGGGATCCTTTTCGGCGGCTGGACCTGGCACACTTCATTTTATTAATGAATGGAGGATTGGAAGGTTTATTTAGATATTTTGAAACGAAATGTACCTTTGTCAAGCGAAAAGTTGGGATTAGGCCAAGACTGGTATTTTTATCAAGACAACGACCCCAAACATAATGCCTACAATGTACGCACCTGGCTGCTATATAATACCCCACATATTTTGGGCACACCAGCACAGAGCCCAGATATAAACCCTATTGAGAACTTGTGGAGTTATCTTGACACAAAAGTTCGCCAGCATAGCATTTCTAAGAAGGAAGACCTAAAAAGAATATTACGTGAGCAATGGGAAAAATTGAGCCCAGTTATTGTGAAACCCTTGTAAAAAGTATGCCCAATAGGCTAGAAGATGTAATTAAGAATAAAGGGATGCATACAAAGTATTAATTAGTATATAAGCATAAAAAATAAAACAATCTTTTAATTGTATGAGTTTTACTTTGACATTGAATTTACTGCTGTTTTTGTTTGTCGTTAAATAATATTGTTAAAAATTAAATATATTTTTTTTGCTTTTGGTTTTTAAAAGTTAATGAAATAAACTATAAAAAATAAATGCTTAACTTTTCTCAAAATGTTTTATGGGTATAAAACATCAGACGAAAAACAAATATGTTGTGGTGTACGAGTTTGGCTTTTACCCACTGTATGTATTTATAAAAAGAAAATCGTTTTTGATTATTCGAACGAACCCTGTCAGCTATTGGAAGATTGTTTTTCAAATATCACCAAAACGAGTCTTTTAAGACTCCCTTAAATGTGTGGAATCATAAATTAGTCGTGTAGTAGAGCAGCAAAACTATCGATAGTCGGCCCCATCGATAGTTTCGATAGTTTAAAAAAAACTATCGATACTATCGGTTTTCTATTTTTCTAAGAAAATTAGAATCGCAGTACGAATTTTTTGATATATTTTTACTAGGTTCTTCTAAAATCTAGTGCAGAAGTAGATTTCAATTTGTATCGCAAGTCCAGTAAGTAAAACTCTATTAAAAGTACCATGTATGTGTATGGGTTATTATACGCTTTTAACTGCCTTGCATAATAAATGTATTAATTTATATAAGACATACATACTATGTATACTATTGTAACATAAACACAAAACACAAATTACTTATATATTTGCCAAAAAAAAAAAATTAATTGAAGCTGTTAATTTGAGATAATTTTTTTAAATTAACATTAACCGTAAAAGGCTTTAACGTTCAAAACGTAAAACATAAAACATACATTCTACATACAAATATCAAAATTCTAATTAAAAGGGATTATAAAAAACATTTCATAAATAAAATTAGGTACATTAATTATTAAGTTATACCAGGTTTACCCAATAATTTTTGTTAATGAACAAGAGTCGACCGTTTTTGGTCGATGGTCTTAATTGACTTTTCCGCTTCTCTGAAACTAGGGTGCGAACGTTTAAGGTGATATAATAAATTTGTAGTATTGCCGCTAGTTTCATAATATTTGCCACATAAACGGCATTTAGCACAATTTTTATCTTTGGTTATTTCAAAATAAGTCCAAACATCTATATACGTCCTACGTATCTTTTTTGGAATACCCTCTTCATCATCGTTGTCCACCTCAATGTTTTCGTTGCCATTTTCTATTAAATACAGACAGACATACACACTCCTATGGATGTGTCCAATGGACACATATGTACATGCATTTAAATAGTATTGTAATAATACTTACTTTCTGCTAATTGTAGGAACCTCTCCATTTTTTAAAACTGTTTTTTATTTAAATATTCTTTATTCTTTCAGAAATACTGTTAATAATACCAGAAACTTCTAATTTAAAACTTCTTTGTATTATTTTTGTGTTTATGCACTTCTATAGAATGCAGCCTCTTGTATATAAGGAAGAAGCCAGTTACGTTGCCGTCAATAATTCGCCGTTGTCGCTATTAAGGTACCCGTTGCCGCTGAATAGAAATAATTAAGTTTAAATAAAATTAATTACCCTCAGGAGTTTAATAGGATAACACTTTTTTTAAATATTGGCTCTATTTTATTTTACATTAAATAAATGCAAATATATTATTTTTATTGAAAAATTAGACCATGCATACAAAAATATACCGGCGGCAAAAAACCGAAAAAGTTTACTTTTAAAATTTTCCGATAGTGAAACCATCGATAGTCGGCCAAAAATAAAACTATCGATACTATCGATAGTACTATCGATTGTTTTGCAGCTCTATCGTGTAGACGTTCGTAATATGACTGCTTTAATAATTATTTTGCGACGTATTTTATTGTAATGATAGTGAAATTTGTAATAAAGTATATGTAGGTACGACCAAGAATAAGTTAAAAACTATAGCTGGACATAAATCGGACCAGAAACGAAGTGATATTAATTCACAAAAGACGGCTTTATCCGCACATTGTTCAAAATTCAATCACTATTTTAAAAATGTTTCTATCTTGAATGTAGAAAATAATTATAAAAAACGTTTAATGTTAGAAATGCTAAAAATTATTAATGTACCAAAAACACACAGAATTAACTTTAAGGCTGACACAGATAACATAGCACAAGTATACAGACATTTAATAAACAGAAAATAAATTGTTAATTTTTGTTAATACTTCATTTAATATTTTTGATTAATTTGTTACATATTTACACTAATATTACTTTATTTCATTATTTTATAAACATTTTTATATTATTGATTTTATTATTATTATTGTTTGTTGGGTAGAATGTTTTTGGATTTAAAAAAAAAAAATTTTTCGTTTGACAACAAAATTTTTTGAATTATGTGTACATATTTTCTGTATTTGAAATTTGAAAATAATTTATAAATACTTAAATAATTTCTGAAGACGCTACACGCAGGAGTAGCGAAATATCAATAATTAAATAAAACAGGGACCGTAATCATTATGAGTTTTATAATAAAAATTACACAATAATATTATACTATGAGTTTTAAGGATTTTCTTCAATGGTAATGATTAATTTTGAGTAATATTAATAAAATCATTATTTTTGAGCAAAAAAAAAATAAAACTCTAAAATAATCATTATTTATGATTTTTAATATTTTTTCGTAGTCGTAGTCGCCGTGGTCTAGTGGTTAGTGTGTTGGCTTACGAAGACGATAGTGCTGGGTTCAAATCTCAGCTCCGACATCTTTAAAAAAAAAAGAAATATGAAACAATTATTTCTTTCGGCGACTACCTCTCAGCAGTCTTCTGGCAAAAGCTCTGGGAGTAATTAATTGCCATGAAAAAGCTTCTCAAATCTGTCGTTCGGAGTCGACTTTAAACTGTAGGTCCCGGTACTCATGGGAAAAAATTAACACACACAACATGAGTGCTGCGAGAAGCTAGGCCGTAATCCTGACACAGGGTTGTAATGGCCAATTATGTATGTATGTATGTAATATTTTTTCGATCAAAATAAAACGCATTTTCAATTTATGAATTAATAAAAATTAAAAAAATTTGGTCAGAACTAGTAAAAGAAAAATATTAAGAAATGCTTGTTCATTTTGTTAATTAAAATATCATTTTCTTGCACAAAAATTATAAAATTATTTTTTTATACATCACTAGTTGACGGTCAAACGTTGTTTTGCATTATAAATTTGCTTTAGGAAACATTTTTTTATTTAAAATATCTTTGATAATCTTCACCGAACTGCAAAAGTCAACTTTGATATGAGCAATCAATTTCTGCGTTACTAATAACTTTAATAAATTATTATCCGCCATTTTCGGTACTTCAGTTTGATAGTTGGCTATAGGGAGAAATATCCCCTGTATTGCCCCCTCTGAGTAACACTTAACAAAAAAAAACATAAACCATATGTGTTCTACGGTACGCAGATATATATTATCTAGCTTAAAATTTCATCGACGTCCCACAGTGGGTTAGAATAGCGTGTTTTCTTGGAACAAATCAGGGAAGCTATGTTCGGATAATTTTTCTTTATTTTTCAGTTAATACCATTTAAATAAGTAAAACAAAATGTCTTCTTAGTATATTTCAGTAGAATTTTATTAAATAATGCCAAATATCAGTGTAGGTATATAGTGCAAGGAGTACAGTATGAGAACTTAAACACTACATTTTATAAATCTTAAAGTTAATCATCAACATCATTATCACCATCATCATTATCATCATCATCAACATCATCATAATCATTATCATCGTTATCATCATCATCATTATCATCATCATCAGCAGCAACTTCAACATCACTGAAATAGTTCTTGTTCGGAGCTGCAGGATCAATTAAATCAATTTTCTCTTCTGTCAAGCTTTAAACCTTCTTTGTAGTCAATTTTTGCATTCTGGAAATAATTGGGTCAGAGGTCATCAAAAACATATTAAAAATGTTTTGGTTTGATTTTTCGCGACTGCACTTTCGTGAATGAAAGTCCTTATGTTTTTTAAAATCTTTATTTCGAGCTTCTTGCGCTTCTTCTGATAACTGCCTAATAGGTAAAATGGCATTTAACACAATTTCGGGTCCGTGAATAAAATACTTGTGCAAAGTGGGAGGCATATTGTATCAAGGATACGTTTCAACAAAAAGTCGTCCTGTATTGTGTGCATAAGACGTTCAAAAGACATTCAAAAATCGTATCCAGCCATGAAGAATGGAAAGGCCAAATCTTAAATTGTCTACATGTACAGGTCTTTCGATCAGTAAGAGAAAAGTAACATGAAAAACAACAAAACACAACACACAACAACAGCACCAATCGCGAGAGCAATGTGATTTTTAGCTATTTGACTGCTGCAACACTTGCATTAAACAATGCATAACTTCTAAAAGGCACAAAAAGGCAGCGTAAAATTTTGCAATATAATAGAGATTTATGTCCTCTTTAATATAAACTAAAAATTATGACACAAATGTGGACAAATAATAACTATATGTCCATTTAAAATATAAAAATGCTAATTTTTTTTGGCACTTCCAATATAAATAACTAAATCTAAAACACTTCCACACACAATTTGATACACAAGTGCTAACGAAGTATTTCTAAATTACCTGAACTTTATGGTTCCATTAAAAAATTGTTAACTTTTGCAATACTTTTAAAAATAAATAAAATTTTCCACGGAAAAGTTTTTACTTTTTTTTAGCTTTTTTTGCACAAAAATTTTTATAAAGTTTGACTTTGAAGTTTCACTAGAAAAACACCAGAGCATTTTTAACATTTATTTTAACGACAAGTGATGTAGAATTTTGTATACTCTAACCGGGTACAAAAAATTTTGACGATACTTAAAATTTTTTTTTTTTAATTAATCCAAGAAAACAGGCTATTCTAACCCTGTGTGCGTCGGTAGGTTATTTATGTGAGGCATAAATTTACCCTTGGGGCGGGTACCTTTACATTTAGGGTACAAAAAGTAGAAGTGAATATTTATATTTGTTAATCAAAAGTTGTGTTAAGACGCCAATAAAATTTAATCAAAATCAGTTTGTTAGTTGGGGATAGCGAGAAGTAGCCCTTACACCGTCCCCTCTGAGTGCTTAAAAAAACGTAAACCATATCGTCGATGGAATTAAAGAACGCTGTAACTGACAAAACCTTAAAAGTTCACCAGAGCCAAAAAACCTGTATGAAAGTAGAACAAAGACACGGGTATTTTTCAAAACGCAGACGGCATAAGCGAATTTATTTTCATCGTAGAAATCGGGGACCGGGACCAATCGACGCGTATTGTTTTTTCTGATAAAAATGATGCAAAAAACGTATTTTCGATTTTTTGTCAGTTACATCATTCTTTAATTCCATCGCCGATATATGCTCTACGGTACGCTGATCTGTCTAGTTTAAAATTTCATCGAAGTCAGTACGTTATTTAGGTGAGGCATAAATTTTCCCTTTGGGTGGGTCAGCTTAACATTTACGGGTATGAAAAATAGATGTTGACCGATTCTCACACCAACCCGATATGCCCACAAAATTTCATTAAATTCGGTCGAGCCATTTCGGAGGAGTTTGGCAACAAACACCGCGACACGAGAATTTTATATATTAGAAAATATATAAAGACGTAAATTTAAAGTGAGTTTTATTTTGAGCGAAAAAATAAAAATCCTAAATAAAGATTATTTTTGAGTTTTATTTCTTTTGCTCAAAAATAATGATTATGGCTGATTTTTTTTTTTATTGTTACATACATACATAACTGGCCTTTACAACAATATTTGTTTTATTAATATTTCATAATATAAGCCATATTTAAATATTTTTTACAACAAATATTTGTGATTTATTTTATATTAAAGAGAAAGAACTTGAAATGTTAACTATATTTTGTATTTTTGTAGATATTTAATAAAAAAAAGGAACACGCAAAATTATGGCGAAAAATTTTCAGTTTTCCAACCCTGATTTTTTCTTATATTTGTGTAAAAAAGCAACTCTGATAAAACGAAAAGTCTAATGGTTTAGAAAAATTTCTAAAAATGATGAGAGCCATACGACTGTCAAATTTCTATCCGCATTTTTTGACAATTCATTACAAATTGTTTTCACACTATAATACTTTTTCATTTTATTTGATTTTTTGACGTGTCGTTATACTCAGTGGGATAGTGTAAAACCACCTTTACTTGAGATTGTCAAAATATTATTCTTCTTCTTTCATGTCCATCGTTGGAGAAAGAGAAAAACACAAACAGCTGTTGTTTCCATTTTATTTGAAATGTGATAGTGTAAAAGCAAAATGTAATAAAAACATTTTACGTTTAATTTTTTGGCAGTCAGACCAAAAACCATTAGATTTTGCTTCAACAAAATCCAGTGAAAGTCTTAAGACTTGTAGAATAGTGTAAAAGCACCTTAAGCAGCTGTAATTGTTTTGGTAAAGCGGGACTACCTTATGATGATTATACCATGGCTGATAAGAAGAAACACTCTTTATTTTACTAAATTTGAATATATACAGTTACGAGCAGATAAATAGGTTCACATCACATTTTTTGATAAATTCGCCTTCAAATAATTTAAACAGCGGTAATATACAATAAAGCGATATTTATTACATTAAACATAAATAATCACATGAAATGTATTTAATTATAATTAAAAAAAATGAGAAAAATTGATATATTTAATATATTAATTGATGCCTGTCGAGCAAATAAATAGGTTCATTGAAAAGAGAAATACATTTTTATACAAAAAAAATTGCAATTGCAAGAAAATTTCTAATATTTTGTTGAAAATCCCTTATTTTGAATCACCGCCGAACATCTCCGGGGCATTGATTCGACAAGTGACTGACAAGTCTCTAATGGAATTGAGTACCAAGCTTCCTTCACTTTTGTCCACAAATCTTCTTTATTTTTAGCCTTGAGTGGTGCAATTTTGTCCTTAACGATTCTCCAAAGATTCTCAATGGGATTTAAATCCGGCGATTGTGAAGGCCACTCCATTAACTTTATATTTTTCTTTTGGAACCATTCTTTTACGATCTTAGAAGTATGCTTGGGGTCATTGTCTTGCTGGAATTCATACTTTAAAGGCATTTCCTACTCGGCATACGGAAGCATTACTTCTTTAAGAATATGCAGATAAAGATGTTTGTCCATATTATGTTGCCGCCGCCATGCTTTATTGTCTTACCATGTTCTTCCATCAGGTCCGACTAAGTTTATCTTGGATTCATCAGACCATAGTATGTTTCTCCATTTTTTTATACCTTCCGGGCCGGCCCATTCAGCATGTACTTTTGCAAACTCAATGCGCTTTTTTCTTTGTCTGTTATTAAGCATTGGAACCTTCTGGGCCGATCTTCCGAATAAATTTTTTTCTCTTAAACGACGTCTAATGGTCCACTCTGATACGGGAATCTTTAACTCATTTTTCAGCTGAACTGCGGACATAAAAGGATTACGAGTTGACAACATCTTAATGCGATCATCCTTTATAATCTTTTTTTCCTCTTCACTACAATGTTTGGAACGTCCCATTTTTAAATTTTTAGAGGTACATATTTGCTTTAATAAGCTCTATTAAAAGGCTGAATCTAAAGTTTTCTACAATAATTTTTATAATTTTGGCGTTTAACATTTTAAACTAACAAATTTTTCAAAGTGAACATATTTATTTGCTCTTTGATTTTATACGGTAATATTTTTTTTTAATTTTGGGCAATTTTTTACATAATAATTTAATTATTGTGATGCAGTATTAAAAGTGGGTATTTGCTTTAGTAATTAGCGACTTTTCCTTTTTTATTGCTGTAATGTAAACTATAGTCAAACAAAATTGATTTATCATTTTGATGTGAACCTATTTATCTGATCGTAACTGTAAGTAAACAAGCGTAATATACGAGTATAAAATAAAAAATTTAAGTTTGTAAAAAATTATGGCTTTTGAAGAATACAACTCAAAAAATTACAATAGTAGTTTTCTGTGTGGTGTTAGCTTTTAGTAGACCTAAAAGGACCACCACAAGCCCAATGTAAAATGTGTAAAAGGTTTTAGAGACAAATAGCGGATCAACAAAAGGACTTTTAACTCACTTTAAAGTAAGTTTTATAAATCTCAGAGTGACTCGATTTTATATTTAAACTTTCTTTAAAAATTAAATAAAATAAACCAATAAAATTAAAAAAAAGAGTCGCGATGAAACTGAAAACAAAAACTAAAATTTGCTTCTCCAAGATTGGAAAAATCTTTACCTGCTACTATTGCGTATTTGACAGTTGTTGGTAATTTAACATTTTCTATTTTCATAACATTACTTGACCTGAGAAAATCTTTAAGTACACGTGGCTTTGATGTTCCAAAGTCTAGTGCACTTTTAAATCTAAATTTATGAAATATTTTGATAAATGCAAGAAAGAAACAAAAAGAAACTACTAATGTATAATATACCAATATTTTTGTCTGGAGAAATCACACTGATATATCAGACTTTAAAATCGGACTGTAAGTGCCTAAGATGTAACGAAAAAACTAGAGGCCACAACTACGTTCGGCAAAAAAAAAGAATTTTTTTCAAACCTCCTTGCAAAAGTATCTATTACTTTATTTATTAAGATCCTGATACTGATATTCTTATGAGAAGTAACATCCGTTAAGGAATATGTACAACACTAGCACAATAAGAATACCAGTATCAGGATCTTAAGACTATCAAAAAACATACAATAAATACAATATAGATCCATTAAATATTCGATGTTAATTTGAAAATATATAATAATTATAAATTTGCTGGTCACAGCACAAACCAGATTAAAAATATGTGTATTTAGAATGGTAACACTAACATTGAAAGAATATGTTGAATTTGAAAATTTGTTCAGTTCAAAAAGAAAAAGACCGGTGAAAATAACATTCAAATATACGAAAAAAAAATAAGAATTTTTATAACATAAAGAACTCTGATGAGACCTTTCGTAGCTCGCCGAAAACTAGTTCAGTACTGCTAGTGTTGTACATATTCCATGTTACTTCTCATAAGAATATCAGTGTCAGGATCTGAAGCTTTTAAAAATCATACAATATATGAAAAAATATTAAAAAAAATTAAAAATTTGCAGATATTTTTACTAATTAACATAAAATCCAAAAATCCCGATTAGTCCCGGGATATCCCTGGATTTCGGGATCGGGATTTCCAAAATCCCGAATTCCGCAATTTTTTAAAATCAATACCGTTCGTCATCCCTAGTAAGTATACATATATAATATTTTAGGGAGTTATAATGAGCAAATTAATTCGCAAACGTATTTTATTCAAACTCTTCAATTTTGTTCTCATTCATTTTTTTTTTCACATTAGGGTGGGTGATAACTTTTTTTGGACAATATTATACCCAGGGGTTTTCTAATGGCAAATATTGTATAATTGATAAAAAGACTATTTCAGTTCAATTTGGTAAAAAAAAAACCTTACGCACCGACAGCGATTTCTAAAATACCTTTAATATATTTTTTTAATTTTATTTTAATAACAATTTTTTTAAAATATGGTTTATACTATACATATGTATGTCAGTATGTAAACAAATAATAACAATAAATGATTAAAGTAGGTATTGTAAGATATAAACTTTAGGTTCAAAGTACGCGACAACATCATGAAATTTAGTTAAGTTTTTGGTCCAAATCTTAGAATTTTTTTCAACACTTGTTTTGCTTTTCTTATAATTAATTTTTACCGAACCGATTTAATTTTTTGTTTTAAATTACAACCAATATATGAAAATGACAAGAATTGCAATGAATTTTTATTAAAAAAAAATTAAACAAAATATGTGAAAACAGATTTTTTTTATATAAAAAACTGCAGAAAATAGCGGAAATTAAAAGCAAATTTGGAAGAAAACCATTCCATTCCATTCAGCATGCCTTATTTATATAGATGTGATGGTCAGACGTTAAGGCATCAAAAAAATTTTTTTTAACTTTAACGCGTTTGGTGCGTAACCTTTTTTTAACGAAAAACTAAAAACGCAGTTCTTAATATTTGTCTATACCGTACACGATTTTGTCTGGGGACATTTGATATTTGCAAAAAATGCATAAAGTTATTACTACCTTAACCGTTAGAATGCTACGCGGCGCAAAAGCGCTGCGATCGTTTGTATCGAAAATTGCGGCGCAGCGCAAAAGCGCTGCGAGTTTCAGTGTGTTGAAATTGTTGAGCTATTTTTTTTTTGATTTTTTATTTTCTAAAAGAAATAAAATACAATAATATTGATATCACTGCAAAAATAATTAATAAAATTGATTGATATTTGTCTAAGTTAGAGTGTTTTATTTGACACCATTATTTTTTCCTCTAAATTAATCAATATGTGTATAGCAAATTTCATTTATTTTTGCCAAAATTGCTTAACACTAAAACGGTTAATGCACATTTGAATTAGTGTATTTTTAGTGGTCACAAACAAAAACAATACGAAAACTCATTGTTTTTGTTTTACTCATTGCAAAGGACAAAACGAAATCAAACGTTTCGTTTTATTATCCTACTCTAGTATTCTTACGGGAATTAACATCCGTTAACATCCCGCTAGAAAGGTCTCATCAGAGGTCATTGATTAACCAGAATTACAGTTATTTGAATTTAAAAATTTCAACAAATAGTGGATCATAACATTTTTCAACACAAAACCTGGTGAAAATAGCCTTTGCAAAAAATATAGTTCCTATAATTGGAATGCGATTTAGATAAAATGGGATCAAAAACTAGTTCAGTTCCGCCATTCCTTAACGGATGTTAACTTTCATAAGTGTAACAGTTTAGAACCTTGAGACTAACAAAAATTATATAATAAAGATCCAATAGAGAATCCAATTTGGAATTCAGTAAATTTAATTTTATGAAAAAAATTATATATTTGTATACATACTGAAAGATTTTTGTATCTCGGTTTACATTTTTGGCTGAAGTCCATTTAATTGAGTCTACGAGCAATCCTAAAATAAATTCCGAATGCGGGCGAAGGTGTCCATGCAATCTGAAAATACACCATACATTATAGATACTATTTAAATTTTATGTTCATGAAAAATTGTATTACATTGACATTAAAGTAGTTAATAAATCAAGGAGATCTACATGTAGTTTCGGTAAAAGTATAGTAAGCGCAATATTGTCTGTAATAGGATTTTGCTCTAACATAACACAATTAACGCTCAATCCTCTATTTATTATATTTAAAATTTTCTTCAATAATATTGGCTTTTCCACCGAAAAAGGCTCCCTGTCGATAAGAAATAAGTTACTTAAATTAGTAGTTGCAACAAATTTTATATACATACATTTACTTTTACCTCAATGCTATCTCTAAATATTTAATCAAATTGTGACATCGCGTATATAATTGGGCCGCCTTTTTTACTGGTTCAACGTCGTAAGTGAAAGTGAATTGCTCAGCAGTATCCCAAGGTAAATTTACTGTTTCTATTTTATCGTCATATATTTCTGTACAGTTTGCGAACATATCATTAAAAACAGAATGAATTCCGCCAATTAATTGGACCTGATAATTTTTCCATTGTGTTTTATGATTTATTCCTAAAACCCCTCCACCTTTAACTTGTTGTAGAAGATGTAAACATTTGCCACATCTTTGGACAATCTCTTCGTCGATGCTCATAGCATTCTTCCATAGAAACCTCTCTATTATTCCTCTATATGGGCCACTCGATGGTGGATAGACGCGAATACATGTTTCAATACATTTTAGAGCAAATATTGTATTTGGTAATGACACATTTCCAAGAATTTCATAAATCTTACCAAGATATGTGCTTGAGAATATTTTTGCTATATCTGGAGACAGATGGGATTTTTTTACAATTTTCTCTACAAAAAAAAAAAAAAAAGAAAATGAAAAAATTATGCAACAACATATTGAAAAAATTGTATACCCAAAATGTCAAAAATTAAATGTGCTTCACGATGCAAGTCATGGATATTACATGATTTTAAGACCAATGTGGTCCATAAATTTCCTTTTTTTTCAAATATATCAATTGGACAGTCTTCAATAAAGGAGGCAAGTAAGCAAATGCCCAAGGATCGAGTTTCTGGTTTTGTTAAAAGAGAACTAATATGTTGCACGAGTTCTCCAGCCTCACTAGCCTGAAAATCGAATTATTTAAAAATAGCACCAAGAATTAGTTATAAACATACACTACTTTACCTGTGTGCAAAATTTCCGATGATCATTCAATCCATCTAAATATACGTCCAAATAGCTGCCTTTAGTTGACAGGATGCCTTGAAAAATTGATAAGTAATTGTCCATTTTACAAAATTTAGAATTGTTTTACAAAACGTGTGCTTAAACATGAACAAAATAACACTTTAGAAAAGCAATGTTTAAAAATTACTAAAGGTATGGCAACGCTTAAAACTACACATTTTTTTGTACGAAGTTTACAATCAAGGCCAAGGCAAATTTATTATCAGGTAGATGCATCGGCGAGTTTCTAAGCAACTCTGCCTTACTTAATATGTCAAATTTTGTTTTGTTTTTTTTTTGTTGGTGTTAAAATCAAAATAAACACACAAAAAATATTTTCTTGCAGCAACAAGTGTTTTCTTTTTTTTAATTGTAAACTGAGTATCTAAATATATAAAATTAAATGTGTTTTTGTTTATTTGTTTGTTTGTACCTTATAGGAGACTAAACCTCTAGACCGATCTTCCTGAAATTTTCACAGCATTTAACTGGGACTCTGACAAGATTAATATGGTACTTTTTTTCGACCACGCCCACTTTTTTAAAATTATGTAATTGCTCCCATATAGTTTTTAACAGATTTACTTCAAATTGTATACCCATTATACTCCAGGCGAGGTACAAATAAACATTTCTTACGCCACGCCCCCTTTCACGCAAAACTTTATTTGAAAGTTTTAAACATTTTGTTCTCTGTATAAATTTGTTCCTTCCAACGGATATTTTTTATTTGGTAGTATATTGCTCTTAATACTATTAACGTCGCCATATAACTATGAACCACGACACCGCCGTTAATTTTATTAAATAACGAGGGGGTAGCGAAGCACACCGGGTTCAGCTAGTTCTAAATAAAATACAAATAATAGGTTTATATATGAGTGAATATATATATTAAAAATAATTTATGTTTTTAATAATCGTATAAATCATATAGTGGACAAAATTAATAAGACAATGTATCCAACTATTAACAGAAAACCAGACCTAAACATAGATGAAACAAAACTCATAGTCAAATAATATATAAATATAATGTAATCATGATTACAAATCAGAAAATAATATGAATATCATAAATATTATTTGACTATGAGTTTTGTTTCATCTATGTATATTTTTCATCTATATATATTTTTTTTTTTAACAAAAATCATTCTCTTTTTTGGACGAATGATTTAGCCCTGAAAAGAGCTTTTTCTTTCCAAGTATTTGTAAATGGCTCAGCGTTTGACAAAAGCTATGAGGGTAGAAAGTTATACGGAGCTAAGAGCTACACATGCAAAACAGCAAACATACTATGTGAGGCGGAAAATAGCCAACAAACTATCAACTTTTCATAGAAAAACCAATCCATTGCTAAGAGAAAAAAAGAAAATTAATATGAAAGGCCTATTTATACATACATACATACATAACTGGCCTATTTATAATTAAATAAAATACTTACATGGCGATTACCATTAAAACAAAATTTGCCAGAGTTGTCTTTCAGAGCCAATTCATCATCATAAACAGCAGCTCCTGTTGATAAGTTTTACGTCGTTTCATATTTAATGAGATTTTCTTTACAATCTCATATCTCGATTGCTTCAGCATCGAAATCTTTACGCAAATAAACCATAATTGGTGGTTTTTGTTCATAAGAAGAACGTCGTTTAATTTTTGGTAATGTTTCCAAATCAACAGCTTTAGCATTCCCTCTAATGATGAACGATTTAAATCAACTTTAGCACGCATCTGTTAAAAAATTAGTGAATATTTAGTACACCACAAATTTCATTACAATTTCTTCTGGTTTCTTGATATTTAGGAGCACAGAACAATGTCCCAGTTCCTTTATGGAACTCAGTTTTGCATACAGCACAACGACGCATTTTTTGTTTTTAGAAAAACAGAATTTTTATTACACACTTTTATTTGTTTTAAAAACAACAGATTATTTTATCACAACACTTTAATCGAACACTGAATCACTAAAATCCTAGATTTGGTAGTTTTTATTTTAAATAAATCAAATTATTAACAAAATTTTACCCTTCGCTCACTATTTAATGTGTGTTCAAGGAAATGTTTTTTGTTTGTTTATTTTGATTTTAACACCAACAAAAAAAATTTGACATATTAAGTTAGAAAGAGTTGTTCGGAAACTTGCCGATGCATCTACCTGATAATAAATTTGTCTTGAACCATTTGAAATCTAAAATAACTACAACTTGGCAACACTGCTCTTTTATGGACTTGGCATTACCTTTTCTCGTGATATTTGTTTTATTTCATATTTGTCAGCTGACCTGCAGAAAAAAACTGAATTCGTGAATATTATATTTGAAAATTTACCTGGAACAAAGTTGGGGTAAACACTTCTAAAATGGCGTTACATTCAGCTGTCAAAGGAAAATTAATTTCAGTAATTGGTGACGAGGTAACAGAAACTATTAAAACAAAGTACCAAAATAAAATTTAACATTTTATATTATAGGATACTTGTGTTGGATTCTTGTTAGGTGGAGTGGGTGAAATTAACAAAAATCGACATCCCAATTTTATGGTTGTAGATAAAAGTATGTAAAATTATTATAGCATTGGCAAATAGAAAATCTTTATTTTCGCAATCTGTAATATTTCTAAATTAAACAGATACTGCTGTAAGCGAAATCGAAGATTGTTTCAAACGTTTTCTTAAAAGGGATGACATTGATATTATTCTGATCAATCAGAACTACGCAGAACTTATTCGTCATGTAATTGATGCGCACACCTCACCGGTTCCAGCAGTTCTTGAAATTCCTTCTAAGGATCATCCATATGACGCCAGCAAAGATTCTATTTTAAGACGTGCTAGGGTATGTCATTAAACTGAAAAAAAAAAAACAAAATAAATAAATGTTTAATTATATATTTCAGGGTATGTTTAATCCAGAAGATTTGGTTCGTTAAACAGAATTCGCAATGTATATTCACATTGTTATAAAAAAGTAATAAAAAAATAATTTTAACAAAAAATAAAATTGTTACACACATTAGCTTCTACCGGCTAAACTCAGCGTTGTTTCTTGTATAAGAGTATTACTGCCTCGTTCATAATAAATATAAAGGCTTATTTAACAAGTATAACACAGAAATTTCTCAAATAAGCTTTTAATAAACGATTTTATTCTTATGGATAAGGCAGTTAGTTTGTTTAGAAGAAAAATAAAATAATTTCTTTGCTTAAACACAGTAATACAAGGTTTTATATCACATTTATATTTGTCCTGTCCAGGCTAGAATTACAATGAATGTGTCTCATACAGGGGGGTTACTTTGTATTTCGATTCGAATCAAAAATCTTACGAATTCGTAAGAATTTGCTAATTTTCAGAGTGGGCAAACAAAACATTTCGCAAACGTTATCACAAAGTCAAACTTCTAAATTTTTTTAATCGTATTGTACATGAGCAAAACAAATATGTACTTTCAAATGAGAAAGCGCACACGAAACAATTCGCTCTTGTGCTTGCTTTCCTAGAGGTAAAAATATACATTACGTAACCGCTGGTGTAAGCAGCAATCAGTGGTGACACTTTGGCTTATTTCTCTGTTTAGATTTAACATATAAGTGTCATAGGCTGCTTAATCTGTGAGCTCTTCCTTAAAAAGTAAGTGACGTTGTCACCACGTGCTACTACTA
The DNA here is from genome assembly GCA_963576795.1 of Metopia argyrocephala. Lineage (NCBI taxonomy): Eukaryota > Metazoa > Arthropoda > Insecta > Diptera > Sarcophagidae > Metopia > Metopia argyrocephala. The sequence continues at coordinate 88,782,917 of OY756209.1, read as the reverse complement.
GTGCAACTATATGGTAAACAGAGTTATAAGCATGTTTTATGATATCCCTATTAACAGAAGCAAATTGGAACGTAATGTATATGGGCAATTTCAAAAATTTTCAACATTTGTTGAAACTGAGTTCAGATGCTTATTATTTCTCCAGTTTTTCGAATTGACCAAAACGGTCAAAAGGGAATGGTAGGCCACATTAGAAAACTGGGAAATTCAAAATTTCAGACCATCAGTTCTTTATCTCTAAAAGTTATGGGCACTCAAATATTGAAAAACTCAAAAACAGGCTTGAAATTTACAAGAGTTTTTTCATATTTCATCACTTTTCTACTTTTAGTTTTAAACTTCCCATGCCCACTGATATAAAATAAAGTCACTAGACTTAGTAAATATTTACACTATAAAAGTTATGCCCATACTACTATTTGGGAAAAAGTTGTACAGCGGTTCATTTTTGAAACCAAAATTTTCCGATTTTTCAATTTTCGCAGTATTTTCTATAGCGTTTTTGCGCCATTCAAGAAAATTGCATTTCGTCAACAGTATTTAAAAGATGGTATAATTTGCTAAAATTTGCGCCATATCACGTCGATGTCAGGCTGCTAGTTGCTGAGAACGATGAGCTCAAACTTTTATAGAATTGGCGTAAATTTTTCAAAAATGACAGTTTTTCGCGCCTGATATTTGCAATCTTATTTAAAACTGGTTTATGTATTGCGTGATCTAAACTTCTTAGTAAATGGCACCTCAACGTCAAGAAGGCGTTAAAATATTTTGAAACGCAAAAATTTTATAAAGAAAATAAAAATTTTGCGAAATTTCATGATTTTGTTTTGCGTTTTTTTAATTAATCCGTGGTTTAAAATCAATGTAAAGTATTGGAAATGAAGTGCGGCGGTGAACTAAAGATCATATATAAATACGGTTGAATTCGGTCCATATTTAGAGGGTACAGTGGCATTTTTCTTCAAACACATTTTGCTTTGTGACATCTGCAGTTATGTATAGATTCCGCCGCGATTAACAGCAAATGAATGGTTTTTTTAAGCTTGATAATAAAACCGAATAGGCATTAAAAAATTTTCATGATTTTAAATTTTACAGATCAAAGAAAAAATTCTAACCTCAAAAATAATTCTTATATAATTTTTTTTATTTTTTAAATTTGCAAGTTAAAACATTGTTTTTCTGTAAATTAGTTATGCGTTATATAAACACATATTATAACAATCGGTGAAACATTCATATTTTTGCAAAAATTCGCGTTTTTTAATGTTAAGAAATTTTAATTATAATTGATATTTTTTATGTATTTTATCAGTGCATTGATGAATTTTGACTGCACTGATGAACTTGAAATGAGTTTCATGCATCCATACAACATTTATTAAAATAAACCAATAAATTTAACTTTAAATTTTTTTTAAGAGATTTTAACTTAAAACCTCCATAACTTTCGCGCCGTTTGCAATAAATGATTAACGCGAACTGTTTTGGTATGCTAAAATATCACCCTTCACGTGACCAAAGCGTCATTCGTGTCATCAAAAAAAAAATTTTCAAAAAAAAAATATCAAAATGTCGAAAATTTTTGAAATTGCCCATATGTATTACAATCTACTTTGCATCTGTAAGTTAAGGTTAAGCGCTGTCGCTACTCTTCCTACTGATTTTGTAATTGAAAACATAATGCATGTTAATTTGAATTCAGCAGGACACAGTTTCACTGTAACTCAAATATTTCTTTTGAAAATTACAATGTAATAAGGGACATTTCTGATTTAGGAACTGCTATTCTTATAAATAAAAATTTTAAATTTTCACATGTAGAAATTGATAATTTTAGAAGTCCACATAAATTTGTTAGTATCGATATCTCGTTTTTTGGGGTAAAGAAGAAGTTTCTTCTGGGAAGTGTATATTTTTTCACTAACTGTGCTCGAGATAGTTTTTTGTCTGACCTTGATGTTTTAAACAATTTCTCAGGAAATTTTGATGGTTCATTTATTGGTGGAGACTTCAATGCCCGCAATTGCACTTGGGCCGATTCGCTTAATAATTTGAATGGAACTACCTTATTTGATTGGTTAAGTAGTTCTGATTCGAATTTCACCAGAATTTGTAGCTCTTCTCCTTTTCCCGGAGGCCCCTCTTTTTTGGACCATTTTCTAATCAGCTCTGATTTAATTGATCAAATTAACACTAATTTTGTAATTACTTCTTTTTCTAGTTTTTCTGATCATTTTCCTCTTAAGCTGTCAATTAAATTTCCCGAGTTTAATTTAATTATTGACTCCCCAAGATCCTTTAGGTCCTTTGAAAAAACGAACTGGGTTCGTTTCCGTGAAGATGTGCATCTAAATTTTGAGCAATTAAATCTTCCATCCGAAAGAAATCTTTTAAATGATGTAATTGATGAGAAAATCTCACTCTGTATTAATTCGGAATTGGAAAGGCACTCAGAAGTAATAGTATTAAAGGAGAAACATTTTATAATTCCCGACAATATTAAAAAACTGTTCAAGATTAAATATAACTGGCAGAAGAAATTAAAAAAATATTTCATAGAAACGGAAATAGAAGTTCAGATGAATATCGTTTGTTGGGTGCACAGATCCAGCTTCTAAAGACAATTGTTAAAGAGCAAGTGGAGTTGCACCAATGCCCAGTTTTTAATTGGAGATTAAAAAACCTTAAGTCAGATCCCAAGTCATTTAAAGAGGTTTATAAGATCATAGGCAATAATAAGTCGAAGTGTTTTGAAAAAATTATAGTAAAAAGTTGCAATATTTTTTTATTAAATCAGAAAAATTATATACTTGTTCGACCTGATTCCAAATTATCCAAATAATAAGCAAATAAGAAATTGAGAGAATTTTTTTGTTTACAGTCATAGAAAAATTTTAGTAATATACGCTATTTTGACATTAATTTCATCAACAAAATACATAAAGTAGCTTGAAATCGCGATTTTCAATTTGGTTCATAACCTACTAACCAAGCTTTTAATGCTTCTAAAAAATTTAATTTTTTAACATAAAATATTTTTTGAGTGAATTCGATCAGTTTTTTTGAGTAAACCTGAAAAAAATAAAAGAGCGTAAGCAATACGTGTGAATGATCTCTGCACAATTGTGCTATGAAATGGTAAGTCTATGTCCACACTCGGCGAGAAGAGTTGGGCAATTCTTCAACAATTCTCTTTTAAACTTGTCTTCGTTGCCACACTCGAAGAAATTAGTTGCCCAACTTTTTGTTGTTGTTCAGCAATTTTTGTGTTTTCTTTTGCTTGTTTTTCTTACAATTTGACATTTATGCCGTGTTGCCACAGAAATACTTACAAATTACACAAAATTTTATAGATTGCCCAAAACATATTTCATACATAGAATATAATGCTTTTTATTTTTGTATATCATTTTAATATATGAATAAATATTTGTGTATTTATAAATTTCCCTGTAGGAGAAAAAGCCTTAAAGTTATTACTAGAGCTATTGGAACAGCCCAAAACAATATTAAAGTATTTATAGTCGAATACTAGTGCTAATGAGAACTAGTACTTGAAATAGTTCGGGAGCACCGCTTAAATTTTGAAGAAGTTTATAAGATAAGACATATTTTATATTTTATTCTAAAATTAAGGTATGTTACATATAAAATAAGCTGCAAGTAATGAAAATCAGTTGATATAAACAAAATATTTTCTTTTAATGTAATATTCAATTAAATTTTCTATTAATGAAAAATAATAATGTTTCTTTTCTCTTCCCTTATAATGATAGCATCTTTTAACCAAATACCTTTTGAGATATAAAATGAATGTCTTTTAACAGCTAGATTATATATTCACGTATTATGTGTTGATTAGACATTCAGCAGTTTAACAGTCATAAACAAAATAACAAAGTAAATTTGCAGTCTTTATTTTCCATTTGAATTTTGAATTAAAATCTATTTTAATTTTTTTGCATACGGGCAGAAGAATTTACATTTCATTATGACTCTTAATATTTAAAAAAGCATGTTGTCCCCACTGAAAGGCAATTTACTTATAGTTTAATAATTTCCGAAAATGTTTGCTTTAGCTCACCAGTTGACATATTTTAAAATTGGTATAAATTTTGATAAAGTCACCTTGAAAATATTTAAATGTTTTACTATTAATGCGTAAAGAATTTTTTGTTTTTTTTTATTATTATTTATTCCTTTATATCATTAGCATAACAAATTAAGATTGTCTCAGCATCACTTAGACATTATTGAGGCGAGCTGATAAAATATTTACAGCTTTGAATTACACATGTACAATATATAATTAGGGGTATTCAAACGGGGTCCTATCAAGTCATATTGTCATAATATCATACAATTTTAAAATAGTTTAAAAAATTTGTTGTTGGTCTTTGAATAAAAAAGTCATAAAACAATAAGACTTTTTAACCTATGTTTACCATTTTGTCATAAATTGAAAAATAGAAAATAACAAAAAAATAAAATTAAAAATAATATACTAAACTATGACGGGTTGTTTACAGCAATCATATTTTTTCGTTTTATTGTTTTATGATATATGACTTTAAAACGACCATTTGAATCCCCCAAATATTTTTTTTAAGATATTTAATTCTATATATTTATATAATTTACAAAAGAAAGGAAATAAATAAAAGAAGTAAAAAAATAGTAATAAGTATATACACACAAAATTTAATTATTAATTTATAGGATATTGTATACGATTGCTGTAAATCATATGAAAAGAGTTTCTAAGTCTTGAAGCAAATATTCCTTATCCTTTTCTTGAAAATTGAAATTCGTTGTATATTTTTAATATCTTGAAGGAGATTATTAAATTCCATACTATCCATATATTCAATTCGTTGTTTCGTAGTTTCTAACCGACATCTTGCTATCATAAGGTTCATATTGTTTCTGGTATTGAATAATGTTTGATTTCTATGAAATGTAATTGTATGGTGACCAATATTATAGGTTGCTTAAAAACATAAATAATTGAATTAATTTATTATAAATAATTTAATTGAAGTAATGGTGAGACAAAATTACATACAAAATTTATGGTCTAAAAATATTTAAAGAAAAAGTGTTCTCTTCCATTTTTGTGTAATTACACATAAACTGGCAACGCTACACTTATTAAAAAGAAAAAAAAAACATAAGAAAAACGAACGCTGCGATTGTACGAAAAAGACGTGTACACCAAAAAGCGAAAAAAATAGGAAAGGAAATGTCAAATAATCAACTACAAAGAAAAAAACGAATGAGGGAATACTTATAAAGAATCGCCGAGAACGGTCAAGTATTTTTCTTCTTTTGTTCCCCTCACCGTAATCGTCTACAAACTACAAAAGTTGCCGACTCGCCTCGCCGAGTGTGGACATACACTAATCACTGATTTAAACCATACTGCCATCCCTAAATAAAAGCGGCAAGCGTTTTCTAGCTGTCAAAATTTCTCATGCCCATACAATTTGTATGGAGCATCCCAAAATAACGCGGTGGCAACGCTTTGCAATTGGAAAATCCAATTTTGACAGAGCGTTTAATAGTACAGTTGGTCGAAAAAGGCAACTAAAATGTAAACAAATAGAAAAAAAAACAGGGTTGTGATATAAAGATATTTTATTTGCATAACCATGTTTTATTCGCAAAGGCAAAAAATAAACAAAATAGAAGATAATAAATATTAATATTAAATAAATAAATAAAATATAATAAAAATAAATAAAATAGTACTACATATAAAATTTAGTTTATGTTACAAATACCAATAGAGTAATGCAGTTTATTATTAAAATAGTCAGAATTGTTATATAAGCATATGTTGTTGTATTACCCTGTTTTTAATGTTTTGACAAAACGTTGCCGCTCTTATTTAGGGATGGCGGTTCAGCGTAAGCACTGAGCGTTGGAAAACGTTCTGCTTGCCGCTTTTATTTAGGGATGGCTCATAGGTCGGCAAAATTGATTTGCAATTGTGTTAGTGAGCATGAAAGAGAACTGCACTGAACAAAAAATGTGTGAATTCATATATATGTATGTTATTAACTTACATATCACTAGCAGTGAACTAGGAATTTTTTCTTTACGTCTGAAGGAAACATATCGGGTATATCTAATTCGGGTACGTGAAATTCAGTAGTTTTAACCGTTTTCTGAAGGAAGATCTTAAAATAGTTTTAATATCTTGTTTTTTAGTTTACAAGTCACATTTATTATAATAATTTAAGAAATTTTGTGTGATTTTATTAAAAAGAAAAAAAATGCACCCAAATATCTTAAATTAATAATAATTATCTAATATATTTAGAGTTTCATAAATTTTTTTCCAATTTATCTAAAAAATAATTTTATTTTCATAAGAATAATTAAAACATCCGATACATATGTGCACTCGTCAGCAGTTTGTTACGAAACTTTTGCCTATTAGTGACCTATTTTTGCTAGCTCAGACTCAGGGGCGATCCTTTGACCCATGTCACGGTTTCGTGCAACAATAAAAAATTTGGCTAAATATTTCAATAAAAATTTATACATGTAGGTGATGTACTGGGAGAAAAAAAAAACTTCCATCATGTGATCAAAACATCAACGACAAAATTCTGCAACAGAAAAAAAACATTCTTGAAACCCCAGATGGTAGTATCCTGAGAAGATGTTGTGTCCCAGTTTTGTCGCTGCCCACCCAACCTGTGTCAGTTATAAAATTCTACCTGACCCTCAATACATTTTCCATCAACACATTCACATCCTGCACGTACCCTTTTCGATCCTTACCATCGATATAGAAATTCTTTTAAAAAAATTTACCAACACATATTAATTTTCTTTTCTACAATAAACATCATACAAATCATTCATTTATTAACATTAAATATAAATATTCAATATATAAATAAAAATTACACAAAATTTTGCAGTTAAAATTTGAAAATTTAAAAATTTTATACAATTGGAAATCAAGACAATTTTAACAATAAGAAAAATGTTAATTTAATGGTAAAAAAATGAAATAAGAATATATAAAAAAATCTGTATCCTAAGGTCCAGTTTTTAACTTCATAATTAAATAACATTTAAATTTAAATACCATTTAAATGCAACTTTGAGTTTTTCAGCGCAAAGTTAAAGGAAACTTAAATGCCATTTAAATGACCAACCTTGTCCATTTAAGTTTCATTTAAGTTCTACATATAAACCAGTGATGTCCACAATTCTCTTTCCCTATCACGCGTGATAGGAAAACAAATTCTGCTTGCGTCGAAGTCAAACACGTACAGAATAAAAAGAAATATTGTTACTCTTGCTCTTTTAATATTTTAGCTTCTCTCCAACATAGTGCAGGGTTGGATAGTGCATATTTTTTGTATCATTTTTATTTAACTGAAATAATTATTCATTATTTCCTCCAAATTTATGTGACCTCGGTACTCCTTTATTCTTAATAGATCAGTCACATGTCTATCGGACAATCGATTACGTACTTTACTCAGAATTATGAAAAAATATTTATGAAGTTATAAACAGAAAGTAATTCGAACATTCCCATTTCTGGTAGAAGTAAGCAGAGTCTTTTCTCTGCTTCATACACAAGCGCAAGTGTGTTTATGTAGTAGTGGACATCACATGGTCTCGCCATATTGTTTTTACGTTTTGCAAATAAAAATGAAACAATCAACAATGTTTTTAATTTTTTTTATAAAAAATGGGCATATTATGAACAAAACTCGTTTTTAAATAATAAAATTAATATATATTAATCACGTTTCTTGTTATTAATTGATGTTTATTAATAGTTTTTTTATTTTATTTCTGGTGTTTTATTTTGTTGCAGCCAATCACAGCTGTTTCTGCGAAAAATTCTGCAAAGTTTATTTACATTTGGTGATGCTACCGTACTTTTATCGCAATTAAATACAAACTTAAATTTATGACTGAAAAATTGAAACTGTATTTAAATGCCATTTAAGTTTAAATTAAAATTAACTAATTTCACATTTAAATATGAAGTTAAAAACTGGGCCTAAGTATCTAATTTTGCAACAATTTTCCCTGTAAAATTTAAACAGTTCTAAACAAAAAGTGACATATATTAAATGAATTTCTAGAGCTTAGATCACCTAAAAAATTTCCTTTTTGTAGTTCTTGACTTACTCGAGGTATTAAAATATTTTTTTTTCCAATTTTAGATTTAATTAACTTCCCTAAAAGAGCTCTCTGAGGGTGTTTTTCCTTTTCTTTTTTTTTCTCTGTCTATTTTTAAGCAGAACCTCAGATTTAAATTTTACGTGATCTCACACTCTTTACAATTAAATCTAACTATATTAAAAAAAATATTGAACTACAATTATACTTATTATAATATTTATAAAACTATATCTATACTATTCCTTATATACTTTTATATTATTTTTTTAATTTAGGTATATGAATTTTCTTTCTCTATAAGTTCCTCCTCTCTCTAAATTTTCTTTTATTCGATCTTGGATTAGTAATGATTATATATTGTTTCTTACTTTTTTACGGTCAATTCTTCGTGGCGACATATTTTCTACAGGGGTTTATTATTTTTCCCTTCTATTTGGTGGTTGTAGGATCAGCTAACTTCCAATTATACTGGTTATATTTGTAATTTGCTGCATATGGATTTATTCTTGAAACACTAATATGTAGGATCAGCTAACTTCCAATTATACTGGTTATATTTGTAATTTGCTGCATATGGATTTATTCTTGACACACTAATACCCATTCACAATATTTTGGGTTCTTGAACGGAATTATTAATTCGCCTCACGGACAACACAATATTTTCTTTATTTGTTTTATACAGATTTGAGGACTGTTTTTCTTTTGTAACATATAATTTAATTTTTCCACTAATATTTTGAATGTTCAATTATATTAAGTCAATTTTCCGTGGGTTTTGTAGCTTTTCGTTTAAAGTTCTTCACAAAATTTTGAAAGTTTCTTTATTATTATAAATTGTCTTGTTTATTTCATCAAATATTTTTCAAAAACTCTAATTTTAACTTTCAAAAAAATTTTTTTTTTTTAATATATGAACTTTTCTTTTTTCTATCTTCATTTAGTTTTCCGTAAAGGTGCCCACACACTAGTGATTTGTGACTATGATTTGTTGTGTTCAACGTCTTTTTACATGTTAATGGGGCTGTATGACAACAAATCACAAAAATTTGAAATTTTTCAATTTATTGTGATTTGTAACAAAATGTATGGGGTTGTGCGCGAACATTTGAAAAAATTTTTAAATTAGTTCACAATAAAACGCCAAAATATTCATTTGGGTAGAATTAAAATAAAAATACGAAAAGTGAAAATATTTTTTGTGGTTGCGGAGATGGCTAGCAACCAATTTTTGGTAGAATGCATTGAAATTTTACAAAATGAAAATGCCATTTAGAAAAGTAAAAGTGATATCTTGTTGTTGACGTTTAAACTTATTGTGATTTTTTATAGTGTGTGGAGAAATGACAACCGAACAAATCACAGTCACAAATCACAAATGTATAGGTAGCTTAAGGAAGTTCTTTTCCGCGCCACGACCGAGAAATATCTCTCTATCATTTTCAAAACTAACCGCAATTTTCTTTACTCAAACTGATATAAAACAACAATTCACATACATTCAAACAAATACCAGTACACAACAAATATTTCCATGCAAGTAATGTTACACTAGTGCATCTTTGGGTCAATGTCCACTCTATCTTGGCCTTGACTTTTGTACGTTATACAACAACTTTTCTCTTAAAAGATCCGCTCTATTAACATTTATATCTCAAACATACAGTACTATAGAATATTCAGAACACTTCCCACAATGATAACTCTAAAACTATATTATCTGACATTTATATAAAAACACAAAACAATTATGGTAAACATTGCCTTACAGAACCTTCACAACCAAATTAAAATTTAATTAAAATGACACTACACCACGCACTTCCACCAGCAAATAAAAGAAAAATTTACAGGACACAACATCTCAATAACGCAATAACTATAGTCTATGACTCAAGGTAAGTACACAAAAAAATATAATCTCGTCAGGTAACTTCTGCCCGTTTTTCTTGTTCCCTATAGCCATTCCACACCACCATTGGCATCCAACATCATCACCCTCAACAAGTTCATTGACGACTGAAACATAAAACAACATTTGTCTCGTAAAATGATACATTTCTTTAAGTGTTTTTGCAAAAAAACTATTGCAAAGAGATGACAAAATGAAAGAGCGTAAGAATACATGTGAACTCTCCCAGCTGAATTCAGCTATGAAATGCCGACCTATGATATAAACTTAAATGATTAAACAGAATACGACCGCAACTTCAGGCAAAAACGACTCTTAGAGAAAACATGCCCAAAATTAAAACGACGGCCGCAACTTCACAAACTGTCATTTATTGTTTTTGCATTTCTTGTATTAAAAATTAAGTTTATGAGAGTTTTTACAAAGAATTGAACTTATATTTTATAATTTAATCATCTTTAAGCATTATTCAGGGATGGATGGGATACTTCGGACAAGGCAAAGTCTCTGATTGGGGTCAACCTGGCGGCCTCCAGAACGATCCTTGTTCCCGTTGTATTCAAGTCGACATACAGGCTCCACGTGGCCCTCCTGGATGACATACTAGCACCCGCTAGCTTGTTAACTAATGTATGCGGCGATTGTCCAATCCCCTGGACTTTAAATTTGGGTTGTGCGTAGGGCTTGAAACCCACCACGTAAAAAAAAAACTTCAATGAAAGCAAAAACAATAGCCTCTAAACGGACTCCCTTTTATGTTGACGAACTTGGCAAACGTTTTAAGGACTATGATTTAAGGATATGCACCTGGAATGTGAGAACCCTTTATAGGGAGGGTGCCTCTATCCAATTGGCGGATGCTCTCACAAAATGCAGGGCTGACATCACCGCCATCCAGGAAATGCGATGGATAGGACAAGGTTGTACGAGGCAAGCAACATGTGACATCTACTACAGCTGCCATGACAAGAGACGCGAATTTGGCTGCGGATTTGTAGTAAGTAAGAGACTTCGCCATCTTGTCTCGGAGTTCACCCCCGTGAACGAAAGAATTGCTACGATCCGAATAAAGGCAAAGTTTTATAATATCAGCCTTATTTGCGTGCACGCCCCGACGGAAGAGAAGGATGATGCGGTCAAAGATGCTTTCTACGCAAAGCTCGAGGACGTATACGATAGGTGTCCGGCACATGACGCCAAAATTGTCCTCGGCGATTTCAATGCGAAAGTTGGACGTGAAGGTATCTTTGGCCCCACTGTCGGACAGTTCAGTCTTCATAATTCCACCTCACTGAACGGCATGAGACTGATCGATTTCGCCACGGCGCGAAACATGGTAGTTTGTAGCACCAGGTTCCAGCATCTCGATATCCATAAGGCCACCTGGCTCTCTCCTGATCGATCTACCAACAACCAGATCGATCACATTGTGATTGATGGAAGGCATGTATCCAGCATACTAGACGTGCGCACATTTAGAGGTCCAAATGTCGACTCGGACCATTATCTTGTCGCAGCCAAGATGCGACTGCGTATATGCGCGTCGAATACGACACGTTCTAGTGTGCAAGGGAAGCTGGACATCAAAAAGCTGCGATCACAAGAGACAGCCAGGTCGTTTTCCGATCGTCTTTCTAACGAGGTCAATTACATCCCATCCTCTCTCGAAAGTATTGGTGGACAGTGGTCTCACATCGCTCACTCTCTCCGCAGCGCTGCCGAAACAGTTCTTGGTTTTGAGCGTCCTCCCCGCAGAAACCAATGGTACGATGAAGAGTGCCGTGGGGCCACTGCAGCAAAGAACGCTGCCTATAGAAGAACATTGCAGTCCACCACTACAAGAGCAACGGTGGAGGCGTATAGAGAAAAGCGGAGGGAAGAGAGACGCCTATTTAGAAAGAAGAAAAGAGAGCAAGAAAGGCGTGATCGTGAGGAAATCGAGATGTGCAGGAGTAGAAATGATGCTCGAAATTTTTATAAAAAGATAAGGCGTCTTACTACTGGTTTAAAGCCCGGAGCAACCTTCTGCAGAGACGAACATGGTAACCTGGTTACAGATGCACAAGGAACACTAAGATTATGGAGACAGCACTTCTCTAATCTATTGCAGGGCGATGGCGACACAAATTCCGCCTCTAGAGATGCTGTGCCGGACCCAATCATTAACGACGACGTCGAGATCCCGTCCCCCAGCCATGAAGAGGTCAAGGTTGCCATATGGCGACTGAAGAACAACAAAGCAGCTGGACCTGATGGTTTGCCAGCTGAACTCTTCAAGTATGGAGGCGATGAGTTGGTTAGGTGCATGCACCAGCTCATTTGCAGAGTATGGCTGGAGGAAAGTATGCCCAACGATTGGAATCTTAGTGCTCTCTGTCCCATCCTGAAAAAGGGAGATCCCACGATATGCACCAACTACAGGGGTATAAGCCTCCTCCCTATCGCATATAAGGTTCTTACGAGCGTATTGTGTGAACGACTGAAGCCATTCGCCATCTCACTGATTGGACCTTATCAGTGCGGCTTCAGACCTGGTAAGTCCACCATTGACCAGATATTCACACTGCGCCAAATCCTGGAGAAGACCCATGAAAGTCAAGTCGACACACACCATCTTTTTGTCGACTATAAGGCAGCCTTCGATAGCCCAATAAGGGATCGCGTTTATGCCGCAATGTCTGAGCTCGGTATTCCTGCTAAGCTGATAAGGCTATGCAGAATGACCCTGAGCAACTCCTGCAGCTCCGTCAAGGTAGGAAGAGACCTCTCCGAGCCTTTTAATACCGTGCGAGGTTTCAGACAAGGCGATCCCTTATCCTGCGACCTCTTCAACTTCGTCATGGAGAGCGTTTTGCGAAAGGCAGGTGTGCATCGTAATGGCACTATTTTTAATAAAAGTGTCCAGCTCCTTGCGTATGCCGACGACATAGACATCATTGGGCATACCAAGCGAGATGTCACCGCAGCCTTTAATGCTATTGAACGAGAGTCTGCAAAAATGGGTCTGGCGGTAAATGAGAGCAAGACGAAGTACATGTTGTCGACGAGTAGGGACGTCGATCGTATCGGCTCCCAGGTTACAGCCGGCAACTATACATTCGATGTGGTCAAGAAGTTCATCTGCCTTGGCACCGCCATTACCAGCAAGAATGATGTCAGTCTGGAGATCAAGCGAAGAATTACACTGGCCAACAGGTGCTACTACGGTCTCGGTAGGCAGTTTAGTAACAGAGACCTCTCTCGTGCGACGAAGTTAACACTCTACAAGTCGCTTATTCTTCCAGTGCTTCTCTATGGTGCGGAAGCATGGACGCTGTCTTGTGCCAATGCAGCGGTCCTGGGAGTGTTTGAGAGAAAAATTCTTTGCAAGATCTTTGGTCCACTGAAGCAAGGCGATGAGTTTCGCATTAGGACCAACTATGAGCTGTATGAGCTCCTCGGCGACGTAGATGTTGTCCAGCGCATTAACATCCAGCGGCTGCGCTGGCTCGGCCATGTTGTTCGGATGGAAGAATCTGCTCCAGCGAAAAAGGTTTTCGATGCGAAGGTCACTGGACGTCGGCGTAGAGGACGTCCATGTTTACGTTGGAAAGACCAGGTAGATGGAGCCCTGTCATCAATTGGTGTGACCAACTGGAGAAGGCGTGCGCTTAGCAGAGACGCCTGGAGACTAGTGCTGAGGCAGGCCGAAACCCGTTAACGGGTTGTTATGGCCAGCTAAGTAAGTAAGTAAGTAAGCATTATTCAATTATTTTTTCTATAATATCACTCATTTTATTTAATAAATTCCAAAAATTATTAATTTATTTAAACTTTCAAATGTTTTTTCGATTTTCTTTTGTTCTTATTTTTCTTTGCGCCAACAACAATAAACATATGGGTTTGTTTACAAAATGTATGAAATTTAATAAATGTGTGGTAACATTGTTGAGAGAATTTGTTTCTAAAAATGAGAGCATAAGAAAAAACGCTGTCAAAATAAAATAGATTCTATTTCACGACTGCATTCTCCAGCGTTTTTATCTGTCAATTTGTATGGAAAAAAACGTCATGCCCCAGTTCTGTTTAATCATTTGATAATAATACACATACATACACATAGTATATAATATATACATACACTAGGTATAAGAAGTTTGCGTACACAACTTCACAATTTGTTTTATTAAAGAAAACAAAATTTAAAAACTAAATTTATGAATTAATTTAAGTTTTTTTAACAATATTACTCTTCCCTAACACTCTTGTATTAAATTTAATTCACAATGACCGATAACAATAATTTTATCGATGTTAAACAAAACAAAGTTCCTTCTCTGGCTAAGAAAAAGTTTGCGTACATAAAAAATAGTAACGGTATTCTGCAAATGGTTGTTGTGCTTAATTGTTCGTATCGTGCAAGTTTCATTTCTAATAAAGTTCCAGCGTGGTTTTATTCAATATTAAATAAGTTTTTCGTATATTTCATAATTATGAACCGAAAAGGAAAAGAAATTAGCCCTGCAGAGCGTGAAATAATAGTTAATTTGTGGAAAAAAGGAAAAAGCTTGAGAAATATAGGACAAACAGTTGAAAGATCACATTCATCTATCCAAAGAGTTATTAATAACTATAAAGAAATAAAAGAATTCGTCTCAAAGGCACGTTCTGGTCGTCCACCCAAGCTATCAGAAAGAGAAAAAAGGTTTGTTATTAAATGTGTTAAAAAGAATCCAAAGGTAACTGCTTCTAAAGTGGCAAAAGATGTTGAAATCAACTTTAAAAATACTGTGTGCAACGACACAATTAGAAAAATATTAAAAAAAGTGGTTATCATGGCCGCGTAGCACGAAGAAAACCATATATTTCTCTTGTTAACAGACAAAAGAGAATAGTATTTGCCAGGGAATATATTAACAAACCACCGGAGTTCTGGGAAAAGATAATTTTTTCGGATGAGAGCAAATTTTGTGTTTTTGGCATCAAAGGAAGACAAATAGTGTGAAGAAAAAATGGTACTGCTCTCAATAAAGAACAATTGTCTGACACTGTGAAGCATGGTGGTGGTGGGATTATGGTTTGAGGTTGTATGGCAGCAAACGGAGTGGGCCAGTTGCAATTTATTGAATCAACAATGGATAAGAGAGGATATTTAGATATTTTAAAAAACAATTTACCACAAAGCGCATCAAAATTGGGTCTCCAAGGTCAATTTATCTTTCAGCAAGATAATGACCGTAAACATACGGCTGACATAGTGAGACTGTGGCTCCTTTATAACACCCCGAAACAATTGCGAACACCTCCTCAATCGCCGGACCTTAATCCCATTGAGCATCTGTGGAATTTATTGGAGAAATAAATAAGAAGCCATCAAATAACTTCAAAAACTATGCTTAAAGAAGTCATGAAGCAGGAGTGGAACAATATTACCCAAGAAGAAACTAAAAATTTAGTCCAATCTATGCCAAGAAGATTAGCAGAGGTTTTGAGACGCAAGGGCTACCCTACAAGCTATTAAAACTTAAAAATAAGTTAACTTCAAATAATAAACTTTTGTTTCTTTTAAATCGTACGCAGACTTTTTCGTGTACTATATACTGAATTGTTTTGTTTTTTGTTTTAAGGTTTTAAACTTGGAATTATTTAAATTAAAGTCTTTTAATTTTTAAGAAGAGTGATATGTATACAATAAATAAAAACCATTTCAAACTAAAAACATGTATGTTTTACAATTTTTTTGCTAGTCTTTAATAACCTTAGTTCGTGTACGCAGAATTTTTATACCTAGTGCACAATGTATACAGTGATGAAAGAAATGACAGCTGAAAAAGTAAAAATCAGCTGTTTTATTTGTTTACATTATTTTACATCGTGAAGAATTCGACAAAAAAGCATGATTTTTTTAAGCATAAGAAAATGAATGAGTTAAAAGAGCAAGACGATACATGCTTTTTTAATAGAAAAACAAAGCAAAAAATTGTGTATACATAAGTATTTTTATTTATTTGTAAAATGTGGTTAAATTTTTGCATTGGTAAGTAGGAATAATTTTATCAAACTTATATCTTTTTTTTTATAAATTTAATTTCTATTTGCAGCTAAAAATAATGTCTATTTATTTGTTAATTACCCGTTGGAGTAAATATGTGCTCGGAAAACATATTAACTCCAGTTTAAAATAACAAAGCTTTAGAGGCGTTGGAGGAGTTGGAGTTTTAGCCAAAAAAATGAAGTTCCATTTACGTAATCAAGAACTATTGACTAATTTCCCCTGTGAATACTGTACAGAAGGTAAGAATGTCATTTATGAACTTACAATAAGTTGCTTAGAAACTATATAATTAATTTACCAATGTTTTAGTTTTTTCTACAGAAGATGAACGGGAAAATCATATTTGGCAATTGCATGCCAATGACTGCAATAACTTTCAAACAGAAATTCCCCAAGAAGTTACCGATGATGATCAGGAAGAAATACTCTGCCAAGAATCGGTAATAGATTTACTCCCATATAAATTTTTATGTGCTCATTGTGATGAACGATTTATGGAGCAAATTGATCTAGAATCGCATGTACATGAACGACATCGTCCTCAAACACATATAGTACAAAACGAATTAATGGCGAATACACAAGTTGGGCAAGATTCAATACCAAATGAAGAATGTGAAGAAATGTCTGATAACGAAATAGATAAACATGAATCGAACAAAATAGCAGTATTTGAAGATTACGACAATGATGAAAAGCAGCATTCAAATGAAAGTGATTTATTTAGTAATATTCTTATAGGTGAGCATACAATAAAAATATTATAAATAAAACTATACATGAAATTTAGGATAAAATTATTTGTTTTACTGAAAGCAAGATCGTCAAGTCAGTTTTATAGACAGTAAGTATGTATAAAATTATGTCGTGATAACGCTGATAATAAAATATCATATTTTTGGCAAACAGTCAGATTATGTTCTTATATTTAAAAGTGTTTTATGTTATGATTTTTAAATTAGGTTTTTTTGTTTTCATAAAAATAATCTGATATGTAATGTGCTGTAAAATGAAATCAATTATGGTTTCAGATACTAAACTGAATTGCGCTAATTATTTTAATAATCAAAGAAGTTATGATAATAGTCCTTAAGCCATTGTATAAAAAATATATAACATTGTCACATTTGATATTTCATTGGATTCAATTCTACCAGTTTTACTTCGATAGAAATCGTTTTTCATCACATACCGGATTATACTAGTTTTAGTTATTGATTGTATTACTTGAATTTAGTTTTTATTACATAATTAAAGTTTTAAAAATTCAAAAGAAATAAGCTTTTTTTAAAGAACTACTTATGTGTATTGAAGGAACTATTCGCATGTTATTATCTCTTCCAAAGAATTTTAAGTGGTCCTGAAAAGAACCGATTATGTTATACAGCTACTTCAGTTATATAAAAAAATTATCTCTTTCAAAAGAATTTTAAATGGTCCTGAAAAGAACCGATTAATGTTATCGTTAGAGTTTCCTTTGAAGAAAATCTGAAATTGGAAGAATATGAAAAAAGAAAATATAAAAAATTTTTCATTTATACTCACCTTTTCAATAATGTAGTAAAACAACCTGGTATGTTACGCAGCTTTAAAAATTGTTTGTATTTTGTCTACCTTCTACGGTGGAAGAAAAAAGTTATGTATAAAGTAATTAAATTTCTCTTTGACAAAAAATTATCTCTCAAAAGAATTTTAAGTGGTCCTGAAAAGAACCGATATGGTACACAACGTTGTTCATGCTTCCGGGTATTCACGTTTTTGCGAGTTCACTGTATAATTTAAATAAATTTTATGTATGTTCATATAAACTATATGAAAATAATATTCTATTTAGACCCATTATTACAACTTGGCATTAGTTAAAGGTAGGATTTTGCCAGACTTGTAATAACAAAAAGCTATTTATCGGTCTGGCAAAATCCTACCTTTAACTAACGCCAAGTTGCAATAATGGGCCTAAATAGAATATTATTTTCATATAGTTTATATAAGTATTTGTAGTTTTGATTACAACCTTTGGGAAAGTCTCCTGACGCGTCTTGTAAGCAGACACGAAATAGCCATAGAGACATGCTTAACCCAATAGGAAGTTTCATGGAGCACTAAAGTCCCAGACTTCCTATTATTCATTAGGAAGCCAGTAGGTCTGCTCAACAAACAGCAGACACAAAGGGACCCAATTAATCATACACATAATCTGTATATCTACATTACACACAAAAAAAAAATTAATATATATGAACCACTCACCTGGAAGCATAGCGAATATTTCTTCCGCATGCAAAATTTCTCCGGGTTCTTCTTATCCCTGAAATATTAATAAATTGATAATTAGTATCTTTATAATTTTTCATAAGGCATTTTTACTTACATTTTTTTCTCCAATTTCCACAAAGCTACGGCAGTTGAATAGTAACCTAAAAGAACAAATAAAATAAAGGCTATTACTATAAAAATTTAAAATCGAAATACCAAATATACTTACTCCTTTTCCTGCACACCTGAAAATAAAACCTATTATAAAAAAATGTTAGAAACAATTAATTATTTCTTCTAAAATATTTCTAATTTTTCTTACCTCTTAAATCTTGTTATTTGCCGCCAGAAAATAAAATGTAAACAAATGAAATTTTTACTACAAATTTGGAGCGAAAGAGATAGCTATATATGAAAATACTTGTTGTCTCACCGTTTTTTTCACGATGTAAAGTTGTTGTGTTGTTCTTGTTATAGTTGTTGGAGTTTCATCACTGTATACATTGTGCCTAGTGTATATACTATATATGTATAGATATTAAAGCGTCGTCTGCAAAGTGTGATATGTAACCTGCCATTTTAAAAGTGTTAAAAGTCTTTTTTTATTATTTTTTTTTTAAATTATGTTTTATCTTTTTTTCTTTTGAAAAATCTTTTAAATATATTCATTTATATACGTACGTCAAGATAACGCAAAATTTTTTTATTTGAAAAATTCCATACATTGTTTGGCGTATACTTATTTTTTTTTGATTTTGTGATATACGTCCAGGGGGTCGATTCTGTTTCTGTGAAAAAGCAAAATGAAAAAATTTTTCACTTTTTCATAAAAAAAGCGATTCTAATTTCCAGTTTTATGAAAACTATCTGTCAAATTTTTTTCATACGATAAATTTTTTTTCGTTAACAAATAGTCGATGATATCTAATCAGTGTTATACACTTTAAACAATATTGCATTGCTTATAAATACATAAATTATTTAATAAAACCTCCTTTTTAAGTATTTCATTCGTATTCACATATTCACATATTTAACTAAATTTTTTTCAAATTTATTAATTCCAAGTAAAAGAATTAATTTTAGCAAAAGTTTTTAAACATTTATTGATTTACAATAAAAAAGCGTTTAGTCGTTTTTATAAGATGGTATAATATGCAGCACTAAAAAAACACAAACACAAACAAGGAGAACAGAAATAAAAATATTGTAGCAATTTCGTTCTTCTTCTATGCCTAATAAATTATATAGAGATATATTTTTACATAATATTTTCAAAGTTATCTAAAATAAATACACATTTTTTGTTTATTTTATTGTAAATATACGTTGTAAATAATCAAGAAACGAAGAGAATGGAACAAAAGTGACAGAAAGTTTTCATTACGAATTTATTTTTCATAAGTTGAATAAGAATTTGGGTAGAATTAAAATAAAAATACGAAAAGTGAAAATATTTTTTGTGGTTGCGGAGATGGCTAGCAACCAATTTTTGGTAGAATGCATTGAAATTTTACAAAATGAAAATGCCATTTAGAAAAGTAAAAGTGATATCTTGTTGTTGACGTTTAAACTTATTGTGATTTTTTATAGTGTATGGAGAAATGACAACCGAACAAATCACAGTCACAAATCACAAATGTATAGGTAGCTTAAGGAAGTTCTTTTCCGCGCCACGACCGAGAAATATCTCTCTATCATTTTCAAAACTAACCGCAATTTTCTTTACTCAAACTGATATAAAACAACAATTCACATACATTCAAACAAATACCAGTACACAACAAATATTTCCACGCAAGTAATGTTACACTAGTGCATCTTTGGGTCAATGTCCACTCTATCTTGGCCTTGACTTTTGTACGTTATACAACAACTTTTCTCTTAAAAGATCCGCTTTATTAACATTTATATCTCAAACATACAGTACTATAGAATATTCAGAACACTTCCCACAATGATAACTCTAAAACTATATTATCTGACATTTATATAAAAACACAAAACAATTATGGTAAACATTGCCTTACAGAACCTTCACAACCAAATTAAAATTTAATTAAAATGACACTACACCACGCACTTCCACCAAGGTAAGTACACAAAACTCAAGGTAAGTACACAAAAAAATATAATCTCGTCAGGTAACTTCTGCCCGTTTTTCTTGTTCCCTATAGCCATTCCACACCACCATTGGCATCCAACATCATCACCCTCAACAAGTTCATTGACGACTGAAACATAAAACAACATTTGTCTCGTAAAATGATACATTTCTTTAAGTGTTTTTGCAAAAAAAACTATTGCAAAGAGATGACAAAATGAAAGAGCGTAAGAATACATGTGAACTCTCCCAGCTGAATTCAGCTATGAAATGCCGACCTATGATATAAACTTAAATGATTAAACAGAATACGACCGCAACTTCAGGCAAAAACGACTCTTAGAGAAAACATGCCCAAAATTAAAACGACAGCCGCAACTTCACAAACTGTCATTTATTGTTATTGCAT
This sequence comes from Metopia argyrocephala, assembly GCA_963576795.1. Taxonomy (NCBI): domain Eukaryota; kingdom Metazoa; phylum Arthropoda; class Insecta; order Diptera; family Sarcophagidae; genus Metopia; species Metopia argyrocephala. The sequence goes on along the minus strand of OY756209.1, from coordinate 88,762,036 downwards.
TTCTTGTATTAAAAATTAAGTGTTTAGAAACGCCTTATTGACATCACTGACACATCTGTATCGTCCCTTTTTATTTTCATGTTGTGAAAGAAAAGTCAGTTGATTTATCAGTTAGTGAGCAGAACGCGGCGGTACAAGTAATGTAAATAAAAATAAATAAAGTAAAATAAGACAAATAAATAGAACATAAAATTCACAAAGTACATTTAAAAATACAAACAAATATAAAACCAAAATTAATTAATAAATAAAATATTTTAAAACCATAAAACCCAAAAAGTGAACCGTGTTTTTATTTTAGTGTTTAGGTTCGACCCTAAACAATATGGTCGTTCGAGCCGGATTATAGTGAAATAGAAAAAGTTATTTAAAAATTAAACAACTTTTTACCAGAAAATAAACATTTGTGATATAAAAAAAGACACATACATAAAAGGTTTTAGACACAAAATTATTAAAATATAACAAAAACTTAATACAGAAAAGACAGACACAAACAAATCTAACAAAAAATAAAATTGCGGTCAACAACAAATAAATAGCCAACAGATCCAACAAAAAACAAACAACAGTTATAAAATTTTGTGAACATTTAAAATAAAAAGTAACCTTGAAATAAAAATTCAACGCAAAATTCAAAGCAGAGACATCAGCAGCGGCAGCGAACATCACCAAAACAACAGCAACTGCAGTGAATGTCAACAAATATAAAAATATCAGCAGACCCAGCAATTAAAAAAGTACATAGGTATTAAAAGTGCAGTTACAAAATAATTTTGCGACAGCAACAAGAATACAAAGCAAAAAGAAGTGTTAATACATTAAACAAGAAAGTAAAAGACCCAACAACAACAACAGTGAGTACTGAAAAATATTATTACATGCGAATGAGACACAAACATTAAAAATAATAACAAAAACAACACTTGGTGTGACAAATAACAGAGAAATTGAAAAAGGATTACCAACGGGCCAAAATTTATTAAGTTTCGGGTAACCTTAAATCTAAAATAGGATTTAAAAATATTCATATTTTTTCAATATTACTTGTTGTTAAATCGCTAGCAGGCAGTTCTTGACCCGAATTTATTACACACCTCTCCCTAAATTACAAAAAATAAAAATGTCTCTAAGAAAATTTATAAATTGTTCAAATGATTTAATTGAATTTGAAAAAACATATTCCTCCAGCCTTGCAGAGAACAATATTCATGCGCTGGAAATTCTTCGCGTAGAGTTAGATTCACTCTGGACCCAGGTAAAGCGGTCTTATGAAGAATGTAGAGATATAGAGAAGGAGGGTGACCATCCAATCGAAAGAAATAAACTTCGGGAATGGTACCAAAAAACCCTGTCAGCATATAAGGTATGTCTTTCGTCTATTAATGCAGAAATTAGCGCACTTTCGGAACCCGTTGAAAAAATAGGACATCGATCAACGATTTTTCAAGAAAATAAAACTTCGTCAATAAGACTCCCGCCCTGTGACACAGACACCTTTTTTGGGGATTATAAATTATGGCCCAGTTTTCGAGATTTATTTACAGCCATATATATACGAAACTCAAATTTAAGTAATGTAGAAAGATTATTTTATTTGACCCAAAAAACAGGCGGCGAAGCGAGGGATGTAATTTCTCATGTACCCTTAACAAATGACGGTTTTATTTTAGCGTGGAGAAATTTAATAGACCGTTATGAGAATAAATGGATGCAGGTAAATGAACAATATAAGATTATTTTAGATTTACCTCAAGCATCGGCAAATTCAGGTGCATCAATCAGAAAATTACAGCGCACTATAAATGACTCTAGACAAATCCTAAACATGTTAGGCATCGACACAGCAACATGGGAGTCATTTCTAATATTTATTTGTTCTCAAAATCTTCCCAGAAGTCTATTGCTGGAATTTGAAAATTCGCGTGCAGATTGCGCTGAAATTCCCACATGGGTCGAATTTGATAAGTTTTTGACACACAAATTCAAAGCCTTAGAATCAGTTGAAAATATTATGTCGAAAACTAGACCCACTCAAATCAGTCCTGAATACACAAAAACTGTTTATGGTAAAAATATCATTAATTCACTTCAGAAAAATTTTTCAAATCAAGTTGACTGCAAAATACAAAAGAACCCCTCTGCGACAAGAGAAAAATGCCCATATTGTAACCAAACACACTTACTACGATCCTGCCCTTCATTTTTAGAAAAAAATGTCAGTGATCGAATACACATAGTAAAAACAAGACACTCATGCTACAACTGTCTGTCAGCAGCCCACAGTGTAAAGGACTGCTCCAGCAAATATAGTTGTAGTATATGTAAACAAAAACACAATACATTGCTACACAAATCAACTGCGACTCAATTTGCAAACCTTACACAGGCAAATGCAGAGGAGCAATCATCCACGAGTTTTGCAGCTTTAACCAAAAATATACAGTCCACTCCAAATTCACTCAATCCTCACTACACGTCCTTAACCCTACAACAAAATTCTGACTCATCTACAGAATTACAAAACAGAGACACTTTATTATTTACCGCCGTAGTTCAAATAGAAGTTAAAGGTCTACGATACCAGGCAAGAGCTATCATCGACCCTGGATCACAATCAACATTTATCTCACATAAACTGCAAAAACGATTAAACTTACCCACTAAACGAAACGTAGTACATGTAAGTGGGTTGAATCAAACAGTTTCAGAAACTTCAATAAACGCGTGCTTGTTTAACCTTTGTTCTAGCGTAGACCCTAACTTTAAATTGGAAGTCTTTGCACCAGTACTCAAGACTCTCCCACCCAATTTGCCATCGCAAATATCAAATTTAGAAATTATCAATGAGGCTGCGAAATTGCAACTAGCAGACCCTCACTTCTACAAGAGCCGACCCATCGATCTACTAATAGGCCTTGACTTAGGGCCATCCATATATTGTCTGAAAACTCCGATGCGGTCAATTGGATCCCTTTTGACACAAAAAACAGCATTTGGCTGGATTGTGGGGGGACCAATTTCAAAGGCGACTCAGTCAAAAACAACAATTTCACTACTTAATACAACGTCCCATGACCAAATCTTCACACGTTTTTGGGAGGTGGAGGAAACCACAAAACAGATTTTGAGGTCAGATGAGGACACACCATGCGAAAACAAATCCACAACACGTAAAAATTCTACAGGGAGGTATATTGTTACCCCACCCTTCAAAAAAGAAGAGGAAATAAGCCCCTCACAACACATTGATATGACACAATATTTAAGAGTGGAGCGAACGCTCAGTAGAAAACCTGAAATTGGTCAACAGAACAATGAGGTCATTCTTAAATATCTAAGGTTAGAAAATATAAAAAGAATTTCTCCCTTGGTTATAAATAAGGCTCCAAACTATTACCTGCCGCATTACGCAGTAATAAAACCGGATAAGCTCACTACAAAGCTTCGAGTAGTTATCAACGCCTCTAGCCCGACGTCAAGTAAGAATAGTCTTAATGACATTTTATACCCAAGACCCATTCTACAGCAAGATCTTGTTCTTCTGATATCAAAGTGGAGATTTTTCCGTTATGTATTCAATGCGAGCATTACAAAAATGTATCGCCAAATACTCATCGACCCATCTCAAACCAGTTACCAGCGAATATTGTTTCGCAAGACACCAAATGATCCTATTGAGGATTACGAGAGCCATACCGCAACATTCGAAGTGAATTCCATACCGTTCTCCGCCATAAGAACACTCCTCCAATTAGCCGACAAGGTAAAATCAATCCACCAATCAGCCTCAAAAATACTGCAACAAAACATGTATGTAAGCGACCTTTTTGCAAGCGGTCACACCACAGAAGACACCATAAAATCCAGAACGAAACTATTTACAGTTCTAAAAGCAGCACATAATTTGACAGCACAAGCATTCTTAGCAGCATTCTCATGCTTCATTGGAAGACGTAGATACCTCTCTTGTATCCATTTGGACAATGGGACAAATTTCGTCAGAGCAGCAGAACTCATCAAAACTGAACGTCTAGAATTTTTGAAAACTCTACAGCAACACATTTTTCAACAGCAGAAGCAGAAAAACATCGAATGGAAGTTTATGCCACCCGACACCCCTCACATTACAGGTTTCTGTCAAACAGGCTTAAAATCATTCAAGAGACATCTACAAAAAATACTTCATAAGATGAAATCCACATTCAAAGCACGATGTACAATTTTGACCTGCATTGAAATATGCTTCAATTCTAGACCCTTAAGCCCTGCTAGCGATGACCCTATTAATTTGACCCCATTGACTCATAGACACTTTCTTATCGGCAATCTCATAATGATTTCAACCAACGAATATAGAAAAGAAGAATATCTAAACCTTGCCAACTGCTGGAAATGCATCATAATCATCTATCAATTGTTGTACCAAAGATCGCAAAATAAATATCTGGCCGAACTACGTAGCAGATACAAATGGAAATTTCGAAGACGTAACACAGAGATTAACGATTTGCATTACATTATAAAATTTGTAGTATTGTTAATTAAAACGTCTTCATTAATACATTCTCAAAATTTATTTACAGTCATGCTTTCAAATCTTCACATCAGCTCTCTCCATCGCCAGTGGTCATGCAGCCCATGCAAGCAAGGCCATATACCCAACTCTCTAAACAGTAGAGCAGACAAGAGGTACAAAGTTATTGTTATGCAAAAGTATTGCAGAAATGGTTTGACTGGGTTCCACTCGGTGCAGATTGGTAAAAATGAATTTGGATGTCATATATGCTCTAAACCACACAACACTGTCCTGCATGACACAACACAATTAAAAAAGCATGCAAAAGACCGTCGACCAGTGGATGAAAAAACTCCACAAATTGAAACTCAAATAACCCAAATAGATGCCAGTGACCCCTTCTCTTGCTCCAGCGTTTTTGTGCCGACTGCCAGCGTTCAGGTATATCAAATCAATCAAATATTACAAGAATTGCATCTAATACAATCAAATGGTTTTGGCTACACCTTTGGTAGACCCGTAAAGAAGATGAACTCATATACACATCACTCCGAGGGGGCAGAATGTTTAGAAACGCCTTATTGACATCACTGACACATCTGTATCGTCCCTTTTTATTTTCATGTTGTGAAAGAAAAGTCAGTTGATTTATCAGTTAGTGAGCAGAACGCGGCGGTACAAGTAATGTAAATAAAAATAAATAAAGTAAAATAAGACAAATAAATAGAACATAAAATTCACAAAGTACATTTAAAAATACAAACAAATATAAAACCAAAATTAATTAATAAATAAAATATTTTAAAACCATAAAACCCAAAAAGTGAACCGTGTTTTTATTTTAGTGTTTAGGTTCGACCCTAAACATTAAGTTTATGAGAGTTTTTACAAAGAATTGAACTTATATTTTATAATTTAATCATCTTTAAGCATTATTCAGGGATGGATGGGATACTTCGGACAAGGCAAAGTCTCTGATCGGGGTCAACCTGGCGGCCTCCAGAACGATCCTTGTTCCCGTTGTATTCAAGTCGACATACAGCCTCCACGCGGCCCTCCTGGATAACATTCTAGCACCCGCTAGCTTGTTAACTAATGTATGCGGCGATTGTCCAATCCCCTGGACTTTAAATTTGGGTTGTGCGTAGGGCTTGAAACCCACCACGTAAAAACATAATTTCAATGAAAACTTCAGCAAAAGCCTCTAAACGGACCCCCTTTTATGTTGACGACCATGGCAAACGTTTTAAGGACTATGATTTAAGGATATGCACCTGGAACGTGAGAACCCTTTATAGGGAAGGTGCCTCTATCCAATTGGCGGATGCTCTCAAAAAATGTAGGGCTGACATCACCGCCATCCAGGAAATGCGATGGATAGGACAGGGTTGTACAAGGCAAGCAACATGTGACATCTACTACAGCTGCCATGATAACAGACGTGAATTTGGCTGCGGATTCGTAGTTAGCAAGAGACTTCGCCACCTTGTCTCAGAGTTCACCCCCGTGAACGAAAGAATAGCTACGATCCGGATGAAGGCGAAATTTTATAACATCAGCCTCATTTGCGCTCACGCCCCGACGGAAGAGAAGGACGATGCGGTCAAAGATGCTTTCTACGCAAAGCTCGAGGATGTATACGATAAGTGTCCGGCACATGACGCCAAAATTGTCCTCGGCGATTTCAATGCGAAAGTTGGACGTGAAGGTATCTTTGGCCCCACTGTCGGGCAGTTCAGTCTCCATTCTTCCACCTCGCCGAACGGCATGAGACTGATCGATTTCGCCGCGGCGCGAAACATGGTAGTTTGTAGCACCAGGTTCCAGCATCTCGATATCCATAAGGCCACCTGGCTCTCTCCCGATCGATCAACTACCAACCAGATCGATCACATTGTGATTGATGGAAGGCATGTATCCAGTATACTAGACGTGCGCACATTTAGAGGTCCGAATGTCGACTCGGACCATTATCTTGTCGCAGCCAAGATGCGATTGCGCATATGCGCAGCGAATATGGCACGACCAGGTTGATGAAGCCCTGTCATCGATTGGTGTGACCAACTGGAGAAGGCGCGCGCTAAGCAGAAGCGCCTGGAGACTAGTGCTGAAGCAGGCCGAAACCCGTTAACGGGTTGTTATGGCCAGCTAAGTAAGTAAGTAAGTAAGTAAGAATAAGAATCGCTGTGAATGAAGAAGCGAAGTGATAATTTGATGTGAAGTGCAAATGATAAATTTTTTTATCATTTCATTTTTTCATAAATTCAGAATTGACCCCCAGATGACTTCGGGACGACGATATAACAAAAACAAAAGTAAACTGCAACAACAACAAGTGTTTTCTTTTTGATTTTTAATAGTAAACTGAGTATTCTAAATAAAATAAAAATAATAGTTATAATATGAGCGACTATATTTATATTATTATATAATTTGCAATTATGAAGGAATCCGTGATTTAGTTTTGTGGTAATCTGTATATATAGACTAATAATGCCCGTATTCATAATATATATTTTAGGTTTATTTGACAAGTATTGCATAGAAATTTATCAAATATACCCTCAATAAGCCTAAAATATTTTTTATGAATACGGGCATAAGAATTTATTAATTTTAATAAACTATCTTAAAAATAATTTATGTTTTTAATAATCGTATAAATCATATAGTGGACAAAATTAATAAGGTCATCCGTACAATGTATCCAACTATTAACAGAAAACCAGAGCTAAACACAGATGACATAAAACTCAGTCAAATAATAGTTATGATATGGGCGACTATATTCATGTTATTATCTAATTTGTAATCTTGAAGCATCATTAAGCATATATGTATATTCACCCTTATTCCAGTTGTCGTCGTCGATGTTTTCGACGTTTTTTTAGCGTCATCACTTCGCATCGACGGCGTCATCACATCGACGTTGATTTGGTATTCTGTAACTCTCATGCGACGACGTCGTTTATTTTACCGAAAATGTCGACAAAGCGAAAAGCACATCTCTAATATTTGAGTTAACTGATTTTTGTGTGTGGTATTTTGGTGAAAAAATGTTTTTTATTTCCGATTCAAATTCTGATTCAGACTTAAGTGATGAAAAAAATGAAGCAAATCTAATACTAGAAAGAAAGCAAATTAGACAGAAATCCGGTATATTCAATTCATCAGATAAAAAGTAAGTATAAATATCAAAGTATTGCCTAATGTTTATTTAGTTATTTCTTCAAACGGTTTGAAAGTTATTTTCGACTTAATAAAGCAGCCTTTAACTATGTGCTGCAAACAATAGATCCTCATATGAAAAGCGGAGTCAAATCAACATTCATTTCAAAAACAACGAAATTAGCTGCCACATTAAGATTTTTAGCCCAGGGGTCGTACCAATTGAGTGTTGGAAACGACTTTAAATTGGGACTGTCACAGCCAGTTGTTTCCAAGATTCTGTCTGAAACTTTGGATGTCTTAGAAAGGATAATTTGTCCCCAAGGGATTAAATTTGAAATGACTAATGCTAAAAAAGATGAAGCTAAATTAGCCTTTTTTGAAAAAGCAGGTTTTCCCGGTGTTATTGGTTGTGTGGATGGGATCCACATTAAAATACTAGCTCCAAATAAAGAAGGCCAACATCTATACTTCAACTGTAAAGGGTTTTTTAGTTTAAATGCTATGATTGTATGTATGCCTGTAAAAGATTTCATTGCATTTTATAATCAGAGATATTTAAATCCTTTTAGATATGTATGTGATCATAAAATGAGAATACGGTTTTTGGATGCCCGACATGCAGGTTCTGCTCATGACTCACTAATCTGAAACAATAGTATTTCAAAACAAGTGTTAGAAGAACAATACACCGGAGGGGAACGTAATACGTGGCTTTTAGGTAAAAATTTAATTTTAAATCATTCAAAAATGTGTCAGATTCTGAAAAATGTTTCCTATAAAAAAGTGACATTGTTCGTATTGAAAAAGTCTCAGATCTGAAACATATATAATATTCGCACCATTTTATTAAGTAACGATTTGTTTCAGGTGATGCAGGGTATCCTCTTCAGCCTTATCTTATGACGCCATATCGTTGTACCATTGAAGGAAGTCCAGATTCTATTTTTAATTCAAACCATGCAAAAATAAGAAATATAGTAGAAAGAACTATTGGTGTGCTAAAAATCCGATTTCGTTGTCTCCTTGGAACACGCCAACTTCATTACAAACCATCAAAAGCAACAAAAATTACCAATGTTTGCGCTGCACTGCACAATATATGTACTGATTATAGCTTAGATAATACGGCTGAGGATACAAGCAGTTCAGAAAATCTCCAACATGATGTTGAAGTACATGAACCACAAAGTACGCTTAGTGTTGAGGCATCCGATATTAGAGATGAAATAAAACTGAGTTTTCTACAAATCCAATTGTTTTTTATTTTTCTATAAAAATTAACAACAAACTAAAAAATAATAAATGTAATTCAATAAATAATAAAAAATAATATGTTATTCAAAACACTAAATTGAAACTATAGTTTCATTCTTAAATTTGAAGTGTATTTTTGTTAAATTGTTCCAGCTCCTTTTCTTTAATTAACAATTCTATTTTTTTAATTTTTAATTTAGTTTTATATATTTCTTCCTCCCTTTTATTTCTCTCTTCGTCTCTTTTATTTTGGGCTTCCATTATTTTTAATTTTGTTTCCTCAATATTCAAAATTCTTTTTTGGTAACTAGTGAGGTCGTTAAGTCTACGTCTCATTGACGACATAGTATTTGATATGTCGGTTAATAATTTTGCCTGCCCGTTGCTATGCTTCTTGAGCAACCCATGGCGGTCGTTGGTATCATTTTTTCGCCTTTTCTTTTTCGAAGGTGTAATGGCTTCTCTTCGACTAGAAACCTCTACAGGCTTTGGTTGCTGAACCGTGCTCATGAATGAACTTCTAGGTAACTCCAGTTCAGTCTGCAAGTCCGTTACGTAATCTTCAATATTGCCAGTAAGTTCTTCACCTATATCTAAAATGTTACATATATTTTCTTGCACCTCACTTTGCTCGCCCAAATTTTGAGATTGTACTCCCTGAACGGCACCGTCAGTGTTCAACTGTTTCTGAAACTGTAGCAGATTGGCTACAGCTTCGTCTAATGGATGGAGTATAAACTGCTGAAACCTTCCGCCACCAGTAGTATTGCATTCAGCTTTGTTTACCATCAACTTCTTTTTCACATTAAATTTTAGGTCTCGTCAAATCTGTAAATTAATTTAGTTTACGTTATATTTACAGTACAATATTTACTTGAATGATTTCCGTACCTTCTGCCAACCATCTCCGAGGAGGCACAAGGGCATTTAACATTTTTGTAATTTCATTCCACTTTTATTTAAAATTACAAGAAACTGCACCTTTATTAAATCCTCTTGCAAGAGAAGGATTTTTTTGCAATTCTTCTATTACTTTTTCAAATTGTTGAGAATTCGTAACTTTCTTTTTTTCTTGTTCCGCCATATTTTTAAAATTTCTTTAAAAAATTCTTTTTGTACGTTAATCGTTAAAAAAAGAGTGACGATAAAATCAGTGTCGATTCAATTTCACATCGTCGTTGAATTACATTACACAATACCAAAAATATGTCGATCGTCATCGATAAATGTCGATAGCGACAACGGGAATACCAATTTGTAACAGACTATACCAACCGGCGTCGTTTCAACGTCGACGACGACAACTGGAATAAGGGTGATTATTTCACTTTTATTTATACAATATCCAATCCACTCACAAGTGTCGTTTTATTGCACGGTTAAAGTAGATAGAAACCTACAATAAATATTTCTCATTTATAAATGGTTTATGAGAGCCTTATGACACTGTTTGTTGTTTATGAATACAATATTAAGAGATCTTGCTTATAAGGCTCTTATAAGCACGTTTTATCTCATTATGAATAAGACTGTTAGAATATAAATTTTCCTATTAAAACGCGCAAAAAGCTGAATAATCATACCTTTATTTTCTCTCAAATAAATCTTAAGATAGCAAAATTTAATATAATGGTTTTTATTGTAAATAATTTTTCACAGTAAATATTCAAGGTATTGTGCTTTAGTTTTGTCGCGGCCTATTTCCGTTATCTATATACATATCGTTGGTCTCAGGTAGAAAGGCCCTAACTCAAATAATTTTAAATTTACAGGAGGAGGTAAAAATACAACAGATACTGTAATTATTAATATACAATATTTTATTAAATGATGTACAATTGCTTGTAATACCGTTATTTTTAATAATATTGTAAACATTCTTTGTGGGGAGCGGAATATTTCTAAAATGCATTGGATTAACTAAAAAAAAGTAAGTATTGAAAAAATGCGAGTTAGGGCCTTTCTACCTGAGACCAACGATATATAAAATGGAATGTGTGTTTATTCATTTGTTTGTTTGTACCTTATAGGAGACCAAACCTCTGGACCGATCTTCCTGAAATTTTCACAGCATTTAACTGGGACTCTGGCATAATTAATAGGGTACTTTTTTGTGACAACGTCCACTTTTACGCCCACTTGTTTAAAATTATGTAATTGCTCCCATATAGTTGTTAACAGATTTACTTCAAATTGTATACACATTATATTCTCGGCGAGGTATAAATAAACATTTCTTACGCCACGCCCCCTTTCACGCCCCTTTTTAAACAAAATTTTGTTTGAAAGTTTTAAACATTTTGTTCTCTGTAAAAATTTGTTCCTTCCAACGGATATTTTTTTATTTGGTAGTATATTTCTCTTAATACTGTTAACGTCGCCATATAACTATGAACCAAGCCCACTTCACCGCCCCCTTTTATTTTTATTCAGATACTTACTTATACAACTAACAATGTTTGCTATACAAAATACTTTTTTTGTAATATGTTTTTGTTATGGTTACATCCCTTGTGGTCGCGTGATGTGGTTTTCGACTGCTCAAACAACTCAGGGAGGTTCCAACCCTCTCATCACCGTACAGTAACACAAACAAAAAAATTTTAAAGGTAACAAAAAGAAACAAAAAATAATTTACAGCACAGACACATATTGGCTTGTATTCTGGAAGACAGATGTTGGTCTCCGTGTAGCCCTCCCAACCATATCATTTGATACATATCCTAATATTTATCTATCCCCATGACCCACTTGTCACTCGACAGACCCCTTACCTCTTTATCGCTCTACCATTTCCAGAATCTAGTAATTTAAGCCTTTATATTTCTCTCTTTTTGTTCACATTTAATACATATTTATAAATATGTATTTAAAATTAACAAAAACAAAAAAAGAAAAGTAACAATTTATAATCAATTAAATTTTTCTAGAACAAAAGATATTTTTCTACCTACTAAATTTGATGCAGTGGTGGCTAAAAACAACTGTGACCGAAAGCTTTAACTAATAGTACATTTACACCAGGCCTGTGCAAAAGTAAAAATGTAGTTGTGTTGGTGAGAAAATGAGAATTACACTGCTGAACGTGTAAGTAGCAGTATCACCAGCTGTATGAATTTTTTTAAATTAAAATTTATATGTAATATTTCATCTAAAAATTTAATTACTTTAAGAACAATTTACAAATACTACTCTGCTATAAAAAAATAAAAAGTACTTTTCATTTTTTAATAAAAAAATATTTTTTAAGTTTTGTTTTTTTCATTCAATTTATTAACAATTTTATAAAAATAATAAAAATGTCGCTGAAAAACTTTGAAATTATATTCTTGAATGTTCTATGATAAATAAGGTATTGGATTTATAAATGCATTTATAATTAAAAATTATTGTATGCATTGCTATTAATTTTGTTCTCACTGCAAACAATAAATCAGCGTACATCCATCACGCATGTTAGCTCGTCGCTGTTTCAGTGCGACTGAAAGCAAGAGCGTAAGAATACATGTGAGTTTAGCTAAGGCACAATTGTGGTCCTAAGTATTACGCTAATCGTACAATTTTTTTCTCGACCTTGTTTTTAGCCTAGAAAAAGAAAACTTAATTATTTAAACTTTAGAAATATTTATAATCCATCCACTGTTCTCTCCGTTTACCCTTATATACTAAACTTAAAATTAAACTTAAAAAATATTTATGCAAGCAAATGATTTTTTTTCTCTTCTTTTGAATCTTAAAACAAATTATAGTTCACGAGACAATTTACAAACATTATTAACAAAACTACAAGATTAGAAAGTTAAAATTTAAGGTAATTATTTATATATCAAAATTTTCTTTTCTGCCTTCGATTCTGATTTCCTATATATTATCTGCTATTTTTTTTTGTTTTTCTCCCCGGAAAAATTCTTTATTTTCTTTTTTTTTCTATAAATATATTATAATGGCCTACCTGGGTATTTTGCCTCCGTCCAACTTTCGGGCACTAGAGGAAAAAGGCTTCCCAGCTGTACAAAGGAAAATTTACCTATAAGTTTTCATAACAACAAAAACAAGCATCACTTTAAACTTACGTAGGTCTTTTCTTCACACACAAAATCTATCTATATATTGTCTATCTTCTCCACTGTATGCTCAAATTGCCGGATATCAAATCTTCCTAAACTTTCCCTTCTTCACTTCACTTTACTTATTTCAACTTTTCAGAAGAACACATCGTTCTTTTTCTTTTTTTCTTGGCAATAGTTTATTTTTTTTTATATTCATCAGACACACAAAGATTTTTCGCTAGTTATAAGTTATCTTCCTTTTTTTTCGAATAAATTTCCGACCTGTTTGTTGTACCAGTAGACTCAACACAATTATTCTCAGAAAAGGATTTTCTTTTTTCATATCCAAGTCCGTTCTTGCATCTACATAAGTGTAACGGCATCCTTTTATATAATGTATTTTCCTTGCCGCTACACAGCCGTCCCTTTCGTCGCTAGTAAACAAAAAGGAATATTCGTTCCCCCCTTTCATTGTCTTCCTCTTCCCATAACTTTTCCTTTTTTTCTTCTTTTTTTCCATCTTTTCATCTTTGTTTCATTAACCCGACCGTCTTATCTGAGCATTATATTCCTTTAAATATCATAGTCTCGCACCTAAATTTTCGTATCCGTATCCTTAATATTTTGAACATCCCATGACTGTAATACTTTATATAATAAATCTACCACAACTAAATATAACCATCGCTTAGGTTCATGTCCCCAATACTGTTCTAATTATTAATATGGTGACTGACAACTTTTCACTCATTTGTACTAAACAAAAAAAAAAAAAAAAAACAGATCAAAAACACTGACATAAAAATATCCGTCCTCTTTACTCTCACGTAATTCATTGCAACTCATATCCAATTGATGTGGTGGTCTATTTTATTTTCCTGTTTCTTTGACATTGTATTCTGTGTCTGATATTTGCCGGTAAGTATTAACCAATTTTATTCCATTAAATTTCCTTTCATAAATTAATTATTCTTACAGGTAATCTATGAATTTATCCACTAAAAGATCAGACATCAATAATGACAAAAAAAAACATAAAAAATTCGGAAGGCAGGCTAACCCGCAACATATTCACCTAAGGGTAAGATAGCCATACATTTTTTTATTACCAAATCCCCCTCCTTCAGCCCATTTTACCTTGAATTGTAATTAATCTGCTTTCAATCTCTATATATAAAAATGACCGTCTGTCTGTTTGTTTGTGCTTTACAGAAGGCTAAACCCTTGGACCAATCTTCCTGAAATTTTCACAGCATGTTACTGTGACTCTGGAAGGAATAGTAGGCTATATGAAGTTTTGATTCTACAAAGGGGAATGGCACTGCCCATATAACTCAAATTATAAAATTGTCATATCTTAGGCATTTTTTTTACCAACGGCGGCAGTATTTGATGTATATGGTATTGGAGTGAATATATATACGCACCAAAAGGAAAGTTGGTGGATCACGCCCCTTTGTTTGTGATATATTGACCCAGGAATACTTATTACATGATAATATTTTTCGACCATGCACACTTCTGCACGTACTTCTTTACTACGTTTTTTAACGACTTTACCTCAAATTTAAAATACATTATAATTAAAATAGTGGGGTAGCCCCATTTTTTTTCTCCCACAACTGTCTGCAAAATATATAAATGCTTTTAATTTTAATTTACAACGAGGGGGTAGCGAAGCACACCGAGTTCTGCTAGTAGTTAAGTAAAACGAAAACAAAATTAAACTGTAACAACAACAAATGTTTCATTTTTAATTTTTAATAGTAAACTGAGTGTTCTAAATAAAAAACAAATAATAGTTATGATATGTTATTATCTAATTTGTAATTAATATAAAGGAATCCGTGTACAGTATGCGATAAAACTAAAGCAAGGACTAGATGACCCGTGCGAATATTTCGCACCGTTAGTTGTCATTTTTGTAACATAAAATGAAAATAATTAATAGAAATTTTAGTAACTTCAATACATTTTATTAAAAGTATAAAAATATTAGAAATCATAATATATCATACATATTTACATACATACATACACACACATGTTTAAATGCTTTTATAATACTTCTTTGAATACAATGTTAGAGGTAATGACATGATCATTCACCCTTATTCTGAGTTTCGATTACGTTTCCGCATTCAGTTACGCTCGAATCGAAAATAGGTATTCTAAAATAAAACCTAATCGAAAGAAAAAGAAAAAGAAAAGAGTATGTTCAAACCAGCTGCTTTGTTATGAAACGTATGAAATAGAAACATAAAAATAAAAAATTTTGTAAACAATGTAATTGCCAAACTATAAAAAATAAAATTTGATGAATAATAAATAAATAAAAATAAAATATTTTAGCTTTAGGTCGTTAAATTTTTTATTTAACAACTAATAAAGGTCAAATAAAAAACAAAAATTATCACATTTTTATTTAAAATAAAATATACTTAGGCTAACAGGAAAGATTGGCTGGCTCATCATCATCTTCTAATCTGAATCTAAATCACTAGATGGATACTCCAGTTTTAACATTCGCAGCTTGATTTCTACCTTCTTTTTTAGCAATTCCTCTTTAATTTTATTGTGGCGCCGCTGTTCTTCTAACTGTTGTGCAGCAATGTCAGACTGCTTTTCTAAAGAGCGATTTATGCGCCGTAAATGCGTAGACATCTCGTCATACCTTTTCAAAATGGTTTCATTGAATTTCCTGACATCGTTGTGAAATTCTTTCTGGGCAGTTATTTGCTCTTTCAGCAAAGACGAAGTGTTTTCTTTTGTACTAAGCTGCTGACGCCTTTTTGAAGTAGTAGCTACATCAGCAAGATCTTCAGACCGAGCGGAAATATCCATTTCGGTAGGTCGCGTATCATCTGGCATCTCGCTGGCCACTCCAAAATCCACTGTACCGCTAATGCCACTTGTACTTTTTACCAAGCCCGTCAGCTGAATTACTTTTTCCTCAAAGTGGCTAATGCGCTGTAAGCGACAGTTGCCTCCTCCGGTGTTCATCATTACCTTTTTGTTTGTTGTCAACTTGCGTTTTATATAACTTTTCCAGTCAATCCACACCTTAAAAAATATTTTTAATATGCAATCATATGCAACTAAAACGTCATACTTTCTTCCATGCAGCCTCAGTTTTTATTGGTGGACCTATTGCGTTAAGTGCATTTGCAACTTCTTCCCAGAATGTCTCTACTTCTTCCTTGGGACGCTTATGATACCCAGACGCAATATCATCCTTCGTTGCCATTAAACTCGCCAGCTTTTCATACTGCTCAGGGGGTCAATTCTGAATTTATGAAAAAATGAAATGATAAAAAAATTTATCATTTGCACTTCACATCAAATTATCACTTCGCTTCTTCATTCACAGCGATTCTTATTCAACTTATGAAAAATAAATTCGTAATGAAAACTTTCTGTCACTTTTGTTCCATTCTCTTCGTTTCTTGATTATTTACAACGTATATTTACAATAAAATAAACAAAAAATGTGTATTTATTTTAGATAACTTTGAAAATATTATGTTAAAAATATATCTCTATATAATTTATTAGGCATGGAAGAAGATCGAAATTGCTAAAATATTTTTTTTCTCCTTGTTTATGGCTGTGTTTTTTTAGTGCTGCATATTATACCATCTTATAAAAACGACTAAACGCTTTTTTATTGTAAATCAATAAATGTTTAAAAACTGCTAAAATTACTTATTTTATTTGGAATTAATAAATTTGAAAAAAATTTAGTTAAATATGTGAATATGTGAATACGAATGAAATACTTAAAAAGGAGGTTTTATTAAATAATTTATGTATTTATAAGCAATGCAATATTGTTTAAAGTGTATAACACTGATTAGATATCATCGACTATTTGTTAACGAAAAAAAATTTATCGTATGAAAAAAATTTGACAGATAGTTTTCATAAAACTGGAAATTAGAATCGCTTTTTTTATGAAAAAGTGAAAAATTTTTTCATTTTGCTTTTTCACAGAAACAGAATCGACCCCCTGGACGTATATCACAAAATCAAAAAAAATAAGTATACGCCAAAAAATGTATGGAATTTTTCAAATAAAAAAATTTTGCGTTATCTTGACGTACGTATATAAATGAATATATTTAAAAGATTTTTCAAAAGAAAAAAAGATAAAACATAATTTAAAAAAAAATAATAAAAAAAGACTTTTAACACTTTTAAAATGGCAGGTTACATATCACACTTTGCAGACGACGCTTTAATATCTATACATATATAGTATATACACTAGGTATAAAAATTCTGCATACACGAACTAAGGTTATTAAAGACTAGCAAAAAAATTGTAAAACATACATGTTTTTAGTTTGAAATGGTTTTTATTTATTGTATACATATCACTCTTCTTAAAAATTAAAAGACTTTAATTTAAATAATTCCAAGTTTAAAACCTTAAAACAAAAAACAAAACAATTCAGTAAATAGTACACGAAAAAGTCTGCGTACGATTTAAAAGAAACAAAAGTTTATTATTTGAAGTTAACTTATTTTTAAGTTTTAATAGCTTGTAGGGTAGCCCTTGCGTCTCAAAACCTCTGCTAATCTTCTTGGCATAGATTGGACTAAATTTTTAGTTTCTTCTTGGGTAATATTGTTCCACTCCTGCTTCATGACTTCTTTAAGCATAGTTTTTGAAGTTATTTGATGGCTTCTTATTTATTTCTCCAATAAATTCCACAGATGCTCAATGGGATTAAGGTCCGGCGATTGAGGAGGTGTTCGCAATTGTTTCGGGGTGTTATAAAGGAGCAACAGTCTCACTATGTCAGCCGTATGTTTACGGTCATTATCTTGCTGAAAGATAAATTGACCTTGGAGACCCAATTTTGATGCGCTTTGTGGTAAATTGTTTTTTAAAATATCTAAATATCCTCTCTTATCCATTGTTGATTCAATAAATTGCAACTGGCCCAAACCGTTTGCTGCCATACAACCTCAAACCATAATCCCGCCACCACCATGCTTCACAGTGTCAGACAAGTGTTCTTTATTGAGAGCAGTACCATTTTTTCTTCACACTATTTGTCTTCCTTTGATGCCAAAAATACAAAATTTGCTCTCATCCGAAAAAATTATCTTTTCCCAGAACTCCGGTGGTTTGTTAATATATTCCCTGGCAAATACTATTCTCTTTTGTCTGTTAACAAGAGAAATATATGGTTTTCTTCGTGCTACGCGGCCATGATAACCACTTTTTTTAATTTTTTTCTAATTGTGTCGTTGCACACAGTATTTTTAAAGTTGATTTCAACATCTTTTGCCACTTTAGAAGCAGTTACCTTTGGATTCTTTTTAACACATTGAATAACAAACCTTTTTTCTCTTTCTGATAGCTTGGGTGGACGACCAGAACGTGCCTTTGAGACGAATTCTTTTATTTCTTTATAGTTATTAATAACTCTTTGGATAGATGAATGTGATCTTTCAACTGTTTGTCCTATATTTCTCAAGCTTTTTCCTTTTTTCCACAAATTAACTATTATTTCACGCTCTGCAGGGCTAATTTCTTTTCCTTTTCGGTTCATAATTATGAAATATACGGAAAACTTATTTAATATTGAATAAAACCACGCTGGAACTTTATTAGAAATGAAACTTGCACGATACGAACAATTAAGCACAACAACCATTTGCAGAATACCGTTACTATTTTTTATGTACGCAAACTTTTTCTTAGCCAGAGAAGGAACTTTGTTTTGTTTAACATCGATAAAATTATTGTTATCGGTCATTGTGAATTAAATTTAATACAAGAGTGTTAGGGAAGAGTAATATTGTTAAAAAAAACTTAAATTAATTCATAAATTTGGTTTTTAAATTTTGTTTTCTTTAATAAAACAAATTGTGAAGTTGTGTACGCAAACTTCTTATACCTAGTGTATGTATATATTATATACTATGTGTATGTATGTGTATTATTATCAAATGATTAAACAGAACTGGGGCATGACGTTTTTTTCCATACAAATTGACAGATAAAAACGCTGGAGAATGCAGTCGTGAAATAGAATCTATTTTATTTTGACAGCGTTTTTTCTTATGCTCTCATTTTTAGAAACAAATTCTCTCAACAATGTTACCACACATTTATTAAATTTCATACATTTTGTAAACAAACCCATATGTTTATTGTTGTTGGCGCAAAGAAAAATAAGAACAAAAGAAAATCGAAAAAGCATTTGAAAGTTTAAATAAATTAATAATTTTTGGAATTTATTAAATAAAATGAGTGATATTATAGAAAAAATAATTGAATAATGCTTAAAGATGATTAAATTATAAAATATAAGTTCAATTCTTTGTAAAAACTCTCATAAACTTAATTTTTAATAGCTTTATATACAAGAAATGCACAAACAATAAATGACAGTTTGTGAAGTTGCGGCCGTCGTTTTAATTTTGGGCATGTTTTCTCTGAGAGTCGTTTTTGCCTGAAGTTGCGGTCGTATTCTGTTTAATCATTTAAGTTTATATCATAGGTCGGCATTTCATAGCTGAATTCAGCTGGGAGAGTTCACATGTATTCTTACGTTCTTTCATTTTGTCATCTCTTTGCAATAGTTTTTTTGCAAAAACACTTATAGAAATGTATCATTTTACGAGACAGATGTTGTTTTATGTTTCAGTCGTCAATGAACTTGTTGAGGGTGATGATGTTGGATGCCAATGGTGGTGTGGAATGGCTATAGGGAACAAGAAAAACGGGCAGAAGTTACCTGACGAGATTATATTTTTTTGTGTACTTACCTTGAGTCATAGACTATAGTTATTGCGTTATTGAGATGTTGTGTCTTGTAAATTTTTCTTTTATTTGCTGGTGGAGGTGCGTGGTGTAGTGTCATTTTAATTAAATTTTAATTTGGTTGTGAAGGTTCTGTAAGGCAATGTTTACCATAATTGTTTTGTGTTTTTATATAAATGTCAGATAATATAGTTTTAGAGTTATCATTGTGGGAAGTGTTCTGAATATTCTATAGTACTGTATGTTTGAGATATAAATGTTAATAGAGCGGATCTTTTAAGAGAAAAGTTGTTGTATAACGTACAAAAGTCAAGGCCAAGATAGAGTGGACATTGACCCAAAGATGCACTAGTGTAACATTACTTGCATGGAAATATTTGTTGTGTACTGGTATTTGTTTGAATGTATGTGAATTGTTGTTTTATATCAGTTTGAGTAAAGAAAATTGCGGTTAGTTTTGAAAATGATAGAGAGATATTTCTTGGTCGTGGCGCGGAAAAGAACTTCCTTAAGCTACCTATACATTTGTGATTTGTGACTGTGATTTGTTCGGTTGTCATTTCTCCACACACTATCAAAAATCACAATAAGTTTAAACGTCAACAACAAGATATCACTTTTACTTTTCTAAATGGCATTTTCATTTTGTAAAATTTCAATGAATTCTACCAAAAATTGGTTGCTAGCCATCTCCGCAACCACAAAAAATATTTTCACTTTTCGTATTTTTATTTTAATTCTACCCAAATGAATATTTTGGCGTTTTATTGTGAACTAATTTAAAAATTTTTTCAAATGTTCGCGCACAACCCCATACACTTTGTTACAAATCACAATAAATTGAAAAATTTCAAATTTTTGTGATTTGTTGTCATACAGCCCCATTAACATGTAAAAAGACGTTGAACACAACAAATCATAGTCACAAATCACTAGTGTGTGGGCACCTTTACGGAAAACTAAATGAAGATAGAAAAAAGAAAAGTTCATATATTAAAAAAAAAAAAAATTTTGGAAGTTAAAATTAGAGTTTTTGAAAAATATTTGATGAAATAAACAAGACAATTTATAATAATAAAGAAACTTTTAAAATTTTGTGAAGAACTTTAAACGAAAAGCTACAAAACCCACGGAAAATTGACTTAATATAATTGAACATTCAAAATATTAGTGGAAAAATTAAATTATATGTTACAAAAGAAAAACAGTCCTCAAATCTGTATAAAACAAATAAAGAAAATATTGTGTTGTCCGTGAGGCGAATTAATAATTCCGTTCAAGAACCCAAAATATTGTGAATGGGTATTAGTGTGTCAAGAATAAATCCATATGCAGCAAATTACAAATATAACCAGTATAATTGGAAGTTAGCTGATCCTACATATTAGTGTGTCAAGAATAAATCCATATGCAGCAAATTACAAATATAACCAGTATAATTGGAAGTTAGCTGATCCTACAACCACCAAATAGAAGGGAAAAATAATAAACCCCTGTAGAAAATATGTCGCCACGAAGAATTGACCGTAAAAAATAAAGGTAGAATTAGCCACACGTAACGTAGCGTATCTTAACGTTGACGAGTCAGCTGATCATTTATTTTACATGCAAAGTAATGGCAGCGCTTACCGAATAAAAAATGTAACGTAACGGCACGTATCAATCTGTAGAAAATAGAAATTCTCTACGTTTCTACGGAACATTTGCAAACAGCTAGTTTATTTAGGCTTGCCAAACGTCCTTTTTTAAGCAGTAAGGGTAATTTTTTTTTGTTCAATGTACTTATTTCTGCATAACAACTAAAAAAGTACGCTAATGTACTTTTTTTAATATTTTTTTTTTTTTTTGTTTTTTTTTTGTTATGATAACTTGGAACTCACATAAATAATATTAAAGAACATTTGCCACCAAAGTACTATAATTTTGAAAAGTTTTCAGTCTCAATTCAAAAATTTTATTTCGTAATTCTAAAACAGTTATTGAATAATTTGTTATTCAATAACATTGACATGGATCTACTGTTTGATGAATTTATTTATTCATTTTAATTAAATTTTCCACTAAATTTAGTGGTAGTGCAAAAAAAATTGTGTATTATCGACTCTAATATAATACAATAAATTTCCACTACCACTAAAATGGTTTAATTTAGAGGTTAATTATTTCCATCTGCATTTAGTGGAGGCTGCAATATCGTTTCAGGACAGTTTAGACGATAATACTTTAATTACGTAAAATTACAGAAAAAATATTATGACGTTTCATCAGTATTTTAAAAATAAAAGTCTTACGGCAGATTTTTTTACGTTTACACAGTTGTTTAAAAATCAAAACAAAGTAAAATGAAGACACAAAATGCCCATATACGTCCACACAAAATTTACATACATTGTGAACACATTTAATATAAATAAAAAATAAAATAAAAGTGCATCTCTGATCTAACGAAAGTGATTGTTTTTTTTTTAATAAAAAAAAAAAAAACAAAGCGAGCCTTTCCACTGTCAAATTATCATCCGTATTTTCTCTCAATGTCGTACGTTCTCATTACATATGAAGTTTACGTGATACTATTTATTCTCTTCTACACAAAAATTTGACATGTATGTAAAACCCGCCTTTAGGGGTAGCGGAAACGATAATACCTTATAAATTCAATGCAATAAACTTAACTCTCATTTAATTAAAATTACATATTTACTGAAAAAGTATTAAAAGAAAATGTATAGAATTGTTAAATAGTAGATTGTTTCAAAATTTGAAAAGAATTTGTATGTTTATATTGGCTACACCGCATTCAAATGCGGCATCTGACAGAACATTCAGTTCGATTTTGCCCTTTTGGAAGAAGGAAATGAACATACAAACTTTTAATAGAAAGTTTTTAATGTGAATTGATATTTGAAACTAATTTTAACACACTTGTGCCAAGTTTTACAATTTTCTTACATTGGCAAAAATGGCATTGTAAACCAAGTTCAAAAGTACTATGTATGTATTTGTAAAAGTTTTTACAAATACATGAATGTATATAAAATATACAATACATATTTCTATGCAATACTTGTCAAATTCAAGAAACCTAAAATACTTTTTATGAATACGGGCATAAAATTTATTTTTAAATTTATACCAAATTTTTTTACATTTGAAAGGTTGAATAGTATAGACTAGAATTTAAAAATAAAAATCCGAATAATTTTGGGCTATTACTTTTTTGTAAACAATGGTTACGATCTTATTATTTGTATTATTATTTGCCATTTTATTTTTCCTAATGAATTTTAAAAAAAGTTTTCAATAAAAATCCAATGTATTTTTTTTACTAAAATGTACGTTTTTTTTTCCTCAATGTACTTTTTTCAATTCAATATATGGCAACCCTACATTTATTATACAAATTTTCAGCAAGAATGTTACAAACAAAAACAAAAATATTAATAAGAAAGAAATTTAAGAAATGTTTAGCAAATTAAAAAACTGTAGCCCAACACACAAATCCGCAACCTTATTAATTTATTTGACTTTTAATTATTTGAAAAAAACTATTAAGTACACACTATAAACAAATTACTATTTCACAATATATTTTCTGTTTTGTTTTTTTTGTTAGTTGTTTATGTCCAAAACATATGACACGTTTTTAAATGTTCTATAAGTGCACTTACGTTTCTACGTTAGGGGACGTTACATTACGATACAGCAACGTTTGGCTAACCAGGCCTTAAGAAACAATATATAATCATTACTAATCCAAGATCGAATAAAAGAAAATTTAGAGAGAGGAGGAACTTATAGAGAAAGAAAATTCATATACCTAAATTAATAAAATAATATAAAAGTATATAAGGAATAGTATAGATATAGTTTTAGAAATATTATAATAAGTATAATTGTAGTTCAATATCTTTTTTAATATAGTTAGATTTAATTGTAAAGAGTGTGAGATCACGTAAAATTTAAATCTGAGGTTCTGCTTAAAAATAGACAGAGAAAAAAAAGAAAAGGAAGAAAAGGAAAAACACCCTCAGAGAGCTCTTTTAGGGAAGTTAATTAAATCTAAAATTGGAAAAAAAATATTTTAATACCTCGAGTAAGTCAAGAACTACAGAAAGGAAATTTTTTAGGTGAACTAAGCTTTAGAAATTCATTTAATATATGTCACTTTCTGTTTAGAACTGTTTAAATTTTACAGGGAAAATTGTGGCAAAATTAGATAAGTACTTAGGATACAGATTTTTTTATATATTCTTATTTCATTTTTTTACCATTAAATTAACATTTTTCTTATTGTTAAAATTGTCTTGATTTTCAATTGTATAAAATTTTTAAATTTTCAAATTTTAACTGCAAAATTTTGTGTAATTTTTATTTATATATTGAATATTTATATTTAATGTTAATAAATGAATGATTTGTATGATGTTTATTGTAGAAAAGAAAATTAATATGTGTTGGTAAATTTTTTTAAAAGAATTTCTATATCGATGGTAAGGATCGAAAAGGGTACGTGCAAGATGTGAATGTGTTGATGGAAAATGTATTGAGGGTCAGGTAGAATTTTATAACTGACACAGGTTGGGTGGGCAGCGACAAAACTGGGACACAACATCTTCTCAGGATACCATCTGGGGTTTCAAGAATGTTTTTTTTCTGTTGCAGATTTTTGTCGTTGATGTTTTGATCACATGATGGAAGTTTTTTTTTTCTCCCAGTACATCACCTACATGTATAAATTTTTATTGAAATATTTAGACAAATTTTTTATTGTTGCACGAAACCGTGACATGGGTCAAAGAATCGCCCCTGAGTCTGAGCTAGCAAAAATAGGTCACTAATAGGCAAAAGTTTCGTAACAAACTGCTGACGAGTGCACATATGTATCGGATGTTTTAATTATTCTTATGAAAATAAAATTATTTTTTAGATAAATTGGAAAAAAATTTATGAAACTCTAAATATATTAGATAATTATTATTAATTTAAGATATTTGGGTGCATTTTTTTTTTTCTTTTTAATAAAATCACACAAAATTTCTTAAATTATTATAATAAATGTGACTTGTAAACTAAAAAACAAGATATTAAAATTATTTTAAGATCTTCCTTCAGAAAACGGTTAAAACTACTGAATTTCACGTACCCGAATTAGATATACCCGATACGTTTCCTTCAGATGTAAAAAAAAATTCCTAGTTCACTCCTAGTGATATGTGAGTTAATAACATACATATATATGAATTCACACATTTTTTGTTCAGTGCAGTTCTCTTTCATGCTCACTAACACAATTGCAAATCAATTTTACCGACCTATGAGCCATCCCTAAATAAAAGCGGCAAGCGGAACGTTTTCCAACACTCATTGCTTACGCTGAACTGCCATCCCTAAATAAGAGCGGTAACGTTTTGTCAAAACATTAAAAACAGGGTAATACAACAACATATGCTTATATAACAATTCTGACTATTTTAATAATAAACTGCATTACTCTATTGGTATTTGTAACATAAACTAAATTTTATAGTACTATTTTATTTATTATTATTATATTTTATTTATTTATTTAATATTAATATTTATAATTTTCTATTTTGTTTATTTTTTGCCTTTGCGAATAAAACATGGTTATGCAAATAACATATCTTTATATCACAACCCTGTTTTTTTCCTATTTGTTTACATTTTAGTTGCCTTTTTCGACCAACTTTAGTCTATGTCCACACTTGGCGAGAAGAGTCAGGCAATTCTTCATCAATTCTCTTTTAAACTTGTCTTCGTGTCCACACTCGGAGATTTTAGTTGCCCAACTTTTTGTTGTTGTTCAACAATTTTTGTGTTTCCTTTTGTTTGCTTTTTCTTACAATTTGACATTTATGCCGTGTTGCCACAGAAATACTCACAAATTACACAAAATTTTATAGATTGCCCAAAATATATTTCATACATAGAATATAATGCTTTTTATTTTTGTAATTATTTTAATATATGAATAAATATTTGTGTATTTATAAATTTCCCTGTAGAAGACAAAGCCTTAAAGTTATTACTAGAGCTATTGGAACAGCCCAAACAATATTAATGTATTTATAGTTGAATACTAGTGCTAATGAGGACTAGTACTTGAAGTAGTTCGGGAGCACCGCTTAAATTTTAAAGAAGTTTATAAGATAAGACATATTTTATCCTAAAATTAAGGTATGTTATATACAAAATAAGCTGCAAATAATGAAAATCGGTTGATATAAACAAAATATTTTCTCTTAATGTAATTAAATTTTCTATTAATGAAAAATAAAAATGTTTCTCTTCCCTTGTCTTTTAACAGCTAGATTATGTATTCACGTATTATGTGTCGATTAGACATTCAGCAGTTTAAGAGTCATATACAAAATAACAAAGTAAATTTGCTGTCTTTATTTTCAATTTTAATTTTGAATTAAAATCTATTTTAATTTTTTTGCATACGGGCAGAAGAATTTACATTTCATTATGATTCTTAAAATTTAAAAAGCATGTTGTCCCCACTGAAAGGCAATTTACTTATAGTTTAATAAATTCCAAAAATGTTTGCTTTAGCTCACCAGTGCACATATTTTAAAATTGGTATAAATTTTGAAAAAGTCACCTTGAAAATATTCAAATGTTTTACTATTAATGCGTAAAGAATTTTTTAGTTTTTTTTTTTATTATTATTTATTCCTTTATATCATTAGCATATCAAATTAAGATTGTCTCAGCATCACTTAGTCATTATTGAGGCGAGCTGGTGAAATATTTACAGCTTTGAATTACACATGTACAATATATAATTGGGGTATTCAAACGGGGTCCTATCAAGTCATATTGTCATAATATCATACAATTTTAAAATAGTTTAAAAAATTTGTTGTTGGTCTTTGAATAAAAAAGTCATAAAACAATAAGACTTTTCAACCAATGTTTACCATTTTGTCATAAATTGAAAAATAAAAAAATAAAATTAAATAATATACCAAACTATGACGGGTTGTTTACAGCAATCATATTTTTTCGCTTTATTGTTTTATGATATATGACTTTAAAACGACCATTTGAAACCCCCAAATATTTTATTTTAAGATATTTAATTCTATATATTTCACAATTTACAAAAGAAAGGAAAGAAATAAAAGAAGTAAAAAATAGTAATATATACACACAAAATTTAATTATTAATTTATAGGATATTGTATACGATTGCTGTAAATCATATGAAAAGAGTTTCTAAGTCTTGAAGCAAATATTCCTTATCCTTTTCTTGAAAATTGAAATTCGTTGTATATTTTTAATATCTTGAAGGAGATTATTAAATTCCATACTATCCATATATTCAATTCGTTGTTTCGTAGTTTCTAAGCGACATCTTGCTATCATAAGGTTCATATTGTTTCTGGTATTGAATAATGTTTGATTTCTATGAAATGTAATTGTATGGTGACCAATATTATGGGTTGCTTAAAAACATGAATAATTGAATTAATTTATTATAAATAATTTAATTGAAGTAATGGTGAGACAAAATTATGTAGAAAATGTATGGTCTAAAAATATTTAAAGAAAAAGTGTTCTCTTCCATTTTTCTGTAATTACACATAAACTGGCAACGCTGCACTTATTAAAAAGAAAAAAACATAATTCTGGCTACAGACAACGCAATCTGTTTCTGCAACACGTTTCACATTCAGGTTTCATGTTTTAAAACAAACACTGAAACCAACAGTGAAACCATAAACGCAATCTCAGTTCTGTTATATTATATCTGTGGCAATATGGAAGAGTAGCTTAAGTCGAAAATTGAAGTTTTGAGATATCATCAATTTTGTGTAATTTTTATTCTGTATGTTTTTTGCGAATAATTTATGAGTTAATATATTGGTACTATGTTCATTAGAGAAGAAGGATGAATATTTTAAAAAAATATGGTTGATTTTAGAAGATTTTACGCCTTTTCTACTTAAGCGCTTTTTCGAAACTGAAATCTGCGTTGGACAGGTCCTTAAGTAACTTAAGCGCTTTTGTTGAAATAAAAAGTACGTATTGTGTAGTTTTAAGTAAACATAAGAGGATTTATTCAAGAACTTACATTCACTTAAGATAACTGTATACAAGAATCACATTTTATTAAAAAAACTTATGTAAATATAAGTTATATGATAAATCCAAAATCTGAATATGTAAACAAATTTATGTGTACATAAGTTGTTTTGTTAAATGCATTATTGATTTAAAAAACTTAGGCTAAAAAGTAAATGTACATAACATTGATAAAAAATAGAATTTTTCAAAACGGACTAAACACATTTAAGCGCCTTTGCTTCTGTAATGCCCCAAACGCCTTAACTCAATTTTCTCTTATGTCGACTTAAGCTACTCTTCCAAATTGCCACAGATATTATAACATTATCATCGCGCGGAAGAGCGGATGCGAAAATGAATCGTGAAGTAATTCAATTAGCAGCAAGTGTTGTTATTGATGAAGTTCTCCACTTTTTCACCTTGTCACTTTTTCTTTAATTCTCTTCTATATGATATTCGCATGTCCCTTATCCCGTTTTTAACTTTTTCAATGCTTGCGTTTATATCAATATTTTTATATTCAATTAATAATTTTTCAAATGCTGCTGCTCTTATAATTTTATTTTTATATGTATTACTAGGGCAACTAAAAAAAATATGCTCTATAAAATTAGTTTTAAGCGCCTAAAATATGCAAAAAAAAGTTTTAAGCGTTAAAAATATGCCCAAAAAACTCTTAATACATAAATATAAATAAATATAAAATTACGTATATTTATTTTTCAAACATTTTAAAACATGAAGAGTAACAATTAGCCACCAACCAGATAAAATAAATTTCCTTTATATTTACATAACGCTCATTTGCGAGATTTTCTGCATATTCTTATGAAAATTTTATTAATTTAAAAATAAACTTTTAATTGAAGTTTTTTTATGTCATGCAATTATGGACATTTTTTCCCAATAGGAACAACGTTGAAAAAATCGTAACTTTTAATTCAGAATTCATTATTATGCAATAAATGTATGTAAAATTTCTATTCTTTGTATTTAATTTGTTTTTTGCATTGACGTTTTCATCAAATTGACATTAACTATTGAGCAATAGTTTAAAAAGGAGTTTTCATGAGTACCGATATTATTTCATAGATTATATATATTTAAGTAATGTGTCAGTATATGGTCATTATTTTGAAAAAGTAAAATTTGGTAATACACATAAATTCTTTTAACATATGTAAAAATTTGTAAAATATGCCATACAAATATGAAAAAATTTGAAAAATGCAAAAGAATGCATTTATGACGAAATATGCAAAAATATGCGGTAACAAATAGGGGTTAAACGTCGTAGGTTTTCCTAAAATTAAATAATATTTTGGTTGTTTTGTCAATAATATTCAGAAAAAAAAGATGCTAATGCATATTTTTGGTTGCCCTATTTATCACTTTTCACATCCCATAATTTAGGTAAACTTTTGTATAAGTTAATTAAATTTATTCAGTGTTCATTTCTTTCGATTATCATTTTGTTCTTTCTTAATTACATAGATGTTTACAGCTTGCTTGTTGTTAATGTACTAAACACATAATATAATGAAACAGCGATACAAACAATGCAATGTGTTTCAATGCAACCAAAAAATATCAAAACATTTTGATGCTAATGAAACCTGGATTGCAACCCGAAGTGAAACACGAAGCACGAATTCAGACGACGCAATCTGTAATGAAATGCAACAGATTTCAGAAACAGATTGCGTTGTCTGTAGCCAGCTTAAGAAAAACGAACGCTGCGATTGTACGAAAAAGATGTGTACACCAAAAAGCGAAAAAAAAAATATGAAAGGAAATGTCAAATAATCAACTACAAAGACAAAAAACGAATGAGGGAATATAAAGAATCGCCGAGAACGGGCAAGTATTTTTCTTCTTTTATTCCCCTTACCGTAAACGTCCACAAACTAAAAAGTTGCCGACTCGCCTCGCCGAGTGTGGACATAGACTTAGTGTAATGTAATGGAAGAGAACACTTTTTCGTTAAATATTTTTAGATCATAAATTTTTTATGTAATTTTGTTTCACCATTATTTCAATCAAATTATTTATAATAATTTAATTCAATTCTTTATGTTTTTAAGTTAACCCATAATATTGGTCACCATACAATTTCATTTCATAGAAATCAAACATTATTCAATAACAGAAACAATATCAATCTTATGATACGAATAGAAACTACGAAGCAACGCATTGAATATATGGATAGTATGAAATTTAATAATTTCCCTCAAGATATTAAAAATATACAAAGAATTTAAATTTTCACGAAAAGAATAAAGGAATATTTGCTTCACGACTTAGAAACTCTTCTCATATGACTTACAGCAATCGTATAGAATATCCTATAAATTAATAATTAAATTTTGTGTGTATACCTATATTACTATTTTTTTTACTTTTATTTCTTTTCTTTCTGTGTAAATTATATACATATATAGAATTAAACCTTTACCCGGGGTCTCCACGAGATATGAAACGAAATATTTTTATATCTGCGTACGTCAAATTCGATAGCCGATATAATTTTGTTACGTGTAGACTGCGAATCAGCTATCATAATATCTATTATGATATCGATATCATAATATATATTATGAAAACAATATCATGATATGAACTGTCAAAAACAGCTAATATAGAGAAATAAAACAAAAAAACAAAAAAAAAAAAACTGAAATTGAATTTTTTAAATTCAAGAAAAAAGCAATAAAATAATAAAAAAATAAAAAAAATATATTAATTAATAATAATTATACACAAAATTATTTAATTTTTATAAAATTTTCCCTTTATTTTTAAACAAATTTCCACTAATAAAATACGCCGACATGTTCTTTCTTTCATTGCTGTACAAAAAAAATGAAATATTATAATATTTCAACATCAACGTGTTCCTGTTGTTAGATATGAAGAGAAATATTAAAATGGCATTTTATTTTCTCTGCCGACGTTTTCTTTCATATCATATCAAAGTTGATATCAGGTGTAGACCCCGGGTTAGATGAATATCTTAAAATGAAATATTTGGGGGATTCAAATGGTCGTTTTAAAGTCATATATCATGAAACAATAAAACGAAAAAATATGATTGCTGTAAACAACCCGTCATAGTTTAGTATAATAAAACAAAATTCTTTACGCATTAATAGTAAAACATTTAAATATTTTCAAGGTGACTTTTTCAAAATTTATACCAATTTTAAAATATGTCCACTGGTGAGCTAAAGCAAACATTTTTGGAAATTATTAAATTATTTTTTGTAAATTGCCTTTCAGTGGGGACAACGTGCCTTTTTAAATATTAAGAATCATAATGAAACGTAAATTCTTCTGCCCGTATGCAAAAAAATTAAAATAGATTTTAATTCAAAATTAAAATGGAAAATAAAGACAGCAAATTTACTTTGTTATTTTGTATATGACTCTTAAACTGCTGAATGTCTAATCGACACATAATACGTGAATACATAATCTAGCTGTTAAAAGACAAGGGAAGAGAAACATTTTTATTTTTCATTAATAGAAAATTTAATTGTGTAGCATAACGATATTACATTAAAAGAAAATATTTTGTTTATATCAACCGATTTTCATTATTTGCAGCTTATTTTATATCTAACATACCTTAATTTTAAGATAAAATATGTCTTATCTTATAAACTTCTTCAAAATTTAAGCGGTGCTCCCGAACTACTTCAAGTACTAGTCCTCATTAGCACTAGTATTCAACTATAAATACATTAATATTGTTTGGGCTGTTCCAATAGCTCTAGTAATAACTTTAAGGCTTTGTCTTCTACAGGGAAATTTATAAATACACAAATATTTATTCACATATTAAAATAATTACAAAAATAAAAAGCATTATATTCTATGTATGAAATATATTTTGGCCAATCTATAAAATTTTGTGTAATTTGTGAGTATTTCTGTGGCAACACGGCATAAATGTCAAATTGTAAGAAAAAGCAAGCAAAAGAAAACACAAAAATTGCTGAACAACAACAAAAAGGCAACTAAACTCTTCGAGTGTGGACACGAAGATAAGTTTAAAAGAGAATTGATGAAAAATTGTCCGACTCTTCTCTCCGAGTGTGGACATAGACTAAGACAAAAAAACTGTTTTATATAAATATTGAATTAAATTATACTATAAGCCTTTCACTGCAGATTTATAAATATTTTTTAATTCAACTTTTTTTTTTGTGAGACCAATACTCATGCATTGTATTGGAATTTTGGAAAGGACAGTACATATCGCTCCTTAAATACAAAAGCACCACAAGTCAAAATAAGCAAATTATACAGGAGCGTCATTTTTAAAAATAATTTTAATTATTTTATGATTTTTGTAAAAACTATGTGTATTACATAGATTTTTTTGGTATCAAAATATGCGTAATTAAATGGCCTATTTTTCAATAAAGCAATCTTAAACATATCTCGAATGGGTTCTCGAAAAAATGCAAATAAGTTAGTTTTGTATATAAACTTTGACTTCGAGAACATTAAAATTTTAAAAACTAAACAACCATAATTAGGAAAACTTGAGTTTTATTTCAAACAAAAATATTTTTATAAAATATTTACTTAAAACTACATTGAGCGTATTGCTCGTAAAGGTATAAAAACCTTAAACTGAAACATTAATAATCTGTTCCCAACAGTAACTTATGAACTAATTTAGAGATTAGGATAATAAGATTCATAAACTCTTCACTAACTTAATTCAAAATATGGTAGTATTCTAAACAAAAATTAGAGAAAATATCAAATTTATAAATGCAAAACTAACCTATTTCGAAATATTGTACTATTGCACATAAAAATTATAAGATACCTACGTGTATGTGATCTGCAACACAGGTAGTACTTTAGAATGTGGTAGTTTTTCACAAAAAATTAGTGTGCTCGTGGCGAATGACTGTTGACAACTGAAAATGTGGTACTTTTGCGCGGAACTCAGGTACAGAAACGGTACAAAACTAACGTTTTTGTGTTTACGGGTGTTTCCGATCATAAAATGACGGCTGTTTTAGCGAAACATGAAAGTTTCATCGTTTAAGAAGCATTTTATGCAAAAAAATAATTTTTGATATTTTTTGAAATGTGTGACTTTTGTATTTAAGGAGCGATATATTATTATTGAATTATTATATTATTGTTAAGCGCCTTAGGAATGAGACAAATTGCTGAGAATTGATCATTCAAACGCCAGTGTTATACCTTCACCCTTGAATGATCAACAGCAATTGCCTCATCGTTGCATGTTGATTGTGTGGTGAATGTGCCTTCGCTAAGTAGGTTTAGCTGTTATCTGCTACTTCCCCATAGGTGGCGCTTTTTTTCCTTTACGTTGACACTGGTTAAGGTGGAATAGAGTGAAATGTCGGGGAGCGGTTTCTTTGTAGATGGTCTTCCTGGAGGAGGGGGGGAACTCTTATTTTTAAATTATAATTTTGAAAAAACCGCAAACTAACTTTTTCATTTTTCACCTCTTCTGGGATTTGAACCTTGGTCCTTTGAGTTTTCGTGCGAGCGGTCTAACCACTATACCACGCACCCCCCCAAAAATTTTGAAATTTTTTTTAGTTTTCTGTACTTCTCATTTTTCTCGAAGAAAAAATACGGGCTATTTCGTGCATGAAGAAGAATAATGTTACTCTCTCAAAACTTCTCTCAGTTACCCAAATTTTGTGTACGGGAACGCTTTTTGGTAAAATTGGGATCCCGTGGGCGCCCAATGTAGAGTAAAGAAACAGACTTATGCTACGTTCACACCTAACGTGTTTAACATCTCAATCGTGTTTAAGCCTTAAACACGTCGATTTTGAGATGTTTTACCATACATTGACGTGTTTTGTAAAACATCTCAAATGAAATGTTTTAAATTTAAACACTTCGTTAAACACGTAAATGGAAGGGTTGCATTTTATTTTGGGATGTGTTCAGTATGTAATTGATGAAATAGTCGGTTTTTATGGTTATTAAACACATTACCGTAGTGTAAAATGGCGGCTCATTTAGAAAAAACTGAAAAAGCACCAACAATAATAACAACAGAATTAGTTGTTTTTTCAGATTATTTATATTTTTCGTATGATGCGCGGTTTTTGTTTATACAGCCTTTGCTTACCCTTAAATAAATCATTACTATTGAGAATTTCATAATTGTATTTTTCCAATTTTTCGTAGACACATTTTTAATTTTCTCAAACTTGTTTACAATTTTGTACAAGCACCAATATCAGCTGATAAAATGTTATTGTTAAACATCTCAAATATAATGTGAACGGTTATGTTTAGTTATTAAAACATTTTGCTTAAACGCGTTCAAAAATACAAGTGTGAACGTAGTATTAGTATGTATATATTAAAATACATTCTGGCAATACCGCTATTTACTATAAAAAGCTGTTTTGGCAATACTTTGTAGTAGTTGTTAGATCAAGTGCGATAAACAGGGTTGCTTAATTGCAGAGATCAGCATTGAGTCGCCTTTTAGCGATTCATAAGAACTTATAAAATTTTAAATATAAGTGCGTACACGTAGTTAAAGTTCAACTACTCTGACTCACTCATACTCACACAACGTTGATTCATTAATAAAGGTTGCAATAAATATGAGTCCAATGTTGACATCAAACTCATACTCACTTGGATTCATAATTTTATAAAAATACTTATGATACTCAGAATTGATTCGAGTGACTCGAATCATACGGAGAAACTTTACCGTTTTAATCGATAGACGTATACAATAAAAAAGAAAATTTATATGGTGTATACAAAAATGAACATGCAAATAATAATTACAAATAAGCGAAAAAGTGTAAGTTTTTAAATAAGATAAAATAATCCGTAATTATATTTTAATTTTGTATAATCAGGTCCTAAAGAAACTCATTACAAAAAAAAATATTTTTAAATTTTTTCTACATTTTACATTGTAAAAACTTATAGTATATACATATGTGTCGACAGTTTTTGGTTTTATTGCAGTTTTTGTTTTTTCTTCTTTCTTCTTCTACAGTTGAAGTCAATCAAACGAAAAACTTTCAAACTTGTCGGCGTTTGAAGTTATGCGTTTTGTTACAGTTTTAGTTTTTGTATTTTGTCTTTGCCTTTAACTTCGGCATAACGTGCAGTTGAAGTCAATCGAACAAAAAACTTGCGAACTTGTCGGCGTTTGAAGTTTTTCATTGTTTATTAATATTCGTTTTTAACTTCTACTTTAACTGCGACTGTTTAATTTTTTAAAAGTCAAAGTCGAAGCAGCAGTCAAAACAATGGTAAGTTTTTAAACGCTGGTTTTATCATTCTTGGATCAGGGGTTACCAAAAATTTTTTGGTTGTGTATAAAGGCCAAAGTCGTGCGATTATGTCAAAAAAAATCTGATGAATTTCTGTCCTAGAACAGAAAATTGCAACAAAATTTGTGTTTGGATGCCACACTGTCATACAAAAAAGATGCAAAATCATATACTTTAACAATGCAAATAAATAGAAAAATTAATATTCAGCCAGGCCCACGATATTGAATCGTGTAGTTTTAAGCGACAAACAGCTGATTTGCGGCACACTAATTTTTGTGTCGCCAAAAATAAATGCGATTGGTAACACAAAATTTTTTTACACACATATACATAAATAAACAAAATCGGAAAAAGTTTGTTTACTACATTTCTGTCAAGTTAAACTAGCACACGGTTGCATTTTTTACTGTACAGTTTAAGCATTTCAGCGCTTTTTTCGTGTATATTCGCGATTATTTTTTTATATGTTGATATGGCAGCTTTGTTGTTTATTTGCATTACGTTGGTAACGTAAAGCAAAGCGAACGATAAAGTGACAATTAGTGGGCCGCAGTTTAGATTCACAGTGAGTGACTGAGTTTCTTTCGCTTAAGTTTTCTTTCGATATCGTGGGCCTGGCTGATTGTTTTCAATTTCGAAAGTAAAAAATGTATATTTATGTTTGCAGCGTTTACGATATAAATAAATAAATGATTTGCATTTTTTCTGTACAACTATTCCACAAAAAGCAACTCTGATCTCACAGAAACTCTCATTTTATGAAAAATTTCAAAAGATTATAAAATCGTACACACTTTTCAAAAAATCTGTCACACTTATATAATTTTTGTCCACAGTATCACACAATCTGAACACACATGCAATTTTTGACATATCGACCGACTAAATCTGATAGTCAGTCATGGCCTTTAGAGAGTAAGAGAAAAAAAAAGAAGTTGAGAGAATTTTTTTGTTTACAGTCATAGAAAAATTTAGATAGACAAATATAGATTTTTTATCCGCATATGCAAAATCCAACCTAGCAATAATGGCGTGAAAATTAAGGACTGTGTTGTTATGAACTATTTTACCGTCAATTCTGAGTGTGGATCCCAAATCTTCTTCAACTATTTTTTCAACAAAATCTTTGCTAAATTTATTACGCAAATAATATAAATAAAATAACAAATTTATTACCACATATAATAAAAAAATTATTTTCGCACACAATTTTTAAAAAATCCACGAACAAACAAACGATTTTTATTAATCCACATATACTTATCTTCATATAATATTTAAGCCAAACCCGCTGCTAAAAAAATGTTTCTTGATTGTTTTTGAATAGTTTAACGATTATAATTTTTATTTAATTTTGGTTCTCCAACTCCTTGTTTGAATTTCAGTTCAAATTTGGATTCTTAATGAATTCTGAATCTCCAATTCGTTTTTTTTTGTCTGTTCTTTTTATTTGTCTTCACGTTTTATAAACGTTTAGCGTAGGTTTCTTGATGTTGGGCGCCAGTTAATTTATTTCTAAACTATCCTCTTGATTTTTTTCTCCAACTTAAACAATTGTTTTTTATCTTTTTTGTCGATATTATTTATATTTTAGTTTATTATATTGATTTTATATTAAAATGAATTTATAAAATTAAATGGAATGCGATCTTGAGTCCAGTCAATATAACAATGAATATATTTTTTTTAAAAAATTTTGAAATATCATTATACAAATTTTCAATGAAACAATAATTATAAAAAAGTTTTCAAACAAAGTAAATTACAGTAAATAATAAAAGTATTCTGTGTTCTATGAAACATTAAATCTGTATAATTTTCCTACTATGTAGGCTTGAATCTGTTTCTGAAACAATAATTAAAGACTCCAAGAAGTTCACATTAACTTATACAATATCCTATAAATTAATAATTAAATTTTGTGTGTCTATATTACTATTTTTTTTTACTTTTATTTCTTTCCTTTCTTTTGTAAATTGTGAAATATATAGAATTAAATATCTTAAAATAAAATATTTGGGGGTTTCAAATGGTCGTTTTAAAGTCATATATCATAAAACAATAAAACGAAAAAATATGATTGCTGTAAACAACCCGTCATAGTTTAGTAAGTATATTATTTTTAATTTTATTTTTTTGTTATTTTTTATTTTTCAATTTATGACAAAATCTTAAATATAGGTTGAAAAGTATGATTGTTTTATGACTTTTTTATTCAAAGACCAACAACAAATTTTTTAGACTATTTTAAAATTGTATGATATTATGACAATATGACTTGATAGGACCCCGTTTGAATACCCCAATTATATATTGTAGATGTGTAATTCAAAGCTGTAAATATTTTACCAGCTCGCCTCAATAATGACTAAGTGAGCTGAGGCAATCAAAATTTGATATGCTAATGATTAGGGCAACCAAAAATATGCTCTATAAAATTAGTTTTAAGCGCATAAAATATGCATTGAAAAAACACTTTTAAGCGTTAAAAATATGCCCTATAGAACTCAAAATACATACATATGTTGATATAAAATTACGTATATTTTTTTCAAAAATTTGAAAACATGAAAAGTAACAATTAACCACCAACCAGATAAAATAAAATTCCTTTATATTTACATATCGCTCATTTGCGAGAAGAGTGACATAACTCAAAAAACACATTTTTTGAGTTGATAATGTAGAAATATGAAACGAGCTGTATTTTAAAAAATATATAAAAATTGTATTTTTATATCTTTTTTTCAGTGAGTGGCGACCAAAAGTGTCTTGTACTTTTCCCATTAGTTGAGCTAAATTAAATTGTTTAAATGCATTATCTCAGAATCGTTTTTTTAGTTATGCCCCTCTTCTCGCAAATGAGCGATATATATATTTAAACAAAAAAAATAAATAAGGAAAAAATTTATTTAAATTATTCTTGCAATAAATAACAGTCATATCGCTCAACTTTTGAAACATGAAGCTTTGTAGTAAAACGCTCTTGTACATTGAGAAACTTCTTTTGACATGAACGGTGCAAATTTGAAAGCAAACGTTTCCTAGCATAATTTCTTGCGTTGAGCTCAATATGTTTTTGACTTCCGAGGTGTTATTTTATGGTAAATATTTTCTTTGCTGACACTGGCTTATTGCAAACTTTACAAAACAGAATATTCCTATTAGTTTTAAGATCTCGGTATTAGCTAATATATGCTTAGTCTGTTTGACACAGATTGCTTGATTTTCTGCATATTCTTACGAAAATTTAATTAATTAAAAATCTACTTTTAATTTAATTTTTTATACCATGCAATTATTGCAATTTTTCCCCAATAGGTACAACGTTGAAAAACACGTAACTTTTAATTTAGAATTCATTATTAAGCAATTTTTTTAAACGCTAATTCCGCTAAATGTTAAATTTTTATGCATTGCATTTAATTTGTTTTTTGCTTTCTAGTAGGTAGCAGTGTTGCCACTTAAAAAATTTTAATTCTACCAAAATTTCTTTCAAAATATACCAAAATTGATCAAAATCTGCCAAAAACTATTTTTATTGAAAAACCATTTAAGAACACATTGATAAAATGGGAAACAATTTTTATTAACACCTTTACATGTACATAAAAATAACCAAAAATAAAAAATATAACAAAAAGAATTCAGTTCTTCGAAATTACATATAACAAAAAATACAAATATAACAAAAACAAATCAATTTCTAAACAAAAAAATCGAAAATACATTTATAAATACAAGAAATTAAAAAAAAAAACAATTCGATTTATTAAAAATAATCTAAATGGATATGTAGGTATAAAAATTTAAATTTTTGCTGACCACACATAGTGACCATCATTAGCTTTTACAAGCTCTTTACAGAGCATTATATTATTAATTGTATTTATTTCGAGTTTGTTTCTCAATTTGGTTTTGATTACGAAAAGTGTTGACAATATGCGTTCAGCTGCTGAAGAACTATGCGGAAGAGAAAATAAATTAAAAACAAAGTTGTTTAATTCACCAAAACTTTTCTCATTTAAACCGTTTCTAATTGAACTAACTTCAGCCCAAAATAATTCAATGTTTAATTCCGTTGAAAGATTTGTTTCTCTTAATCGCAACATAATAATATCAGGATCACAGTCTATAAGATTAGAAAATTTTAAAACAAGGGACAATATAAGCAGGTCTTCTTTTGACAATACCTTCTCAGAAGCAATTATTTGTAACAATTTAATATCTTCTAGATTAAAATCAAATCTAGCACTGATTTGGTTTAGTAATTCAATGTAAAATTGCAAAATTCCATGTTTAACATCAAAAACTTCTTCCTGGTTAAGATTTTTAGTAGTATAAATTTCGGCTTTTGTACCGATAAAAATTTTTGAAACATCAATCAATTAGTATTTTTAAAATCAGTTTCAGCGTTGTGTATTAAATATGTTTTGATAAAATTGTTAATATGAGCTAAAAGTTAGACTTTACGCTTAAATATAAATACGCCAATCTTGAACTTTCCGGCTGAAATTCCTTATGAAGATTGTTTAAGTTTCTGCTAAAATCTACCAAAATCATATTCAGCCTACCATTCTACCAAACGAAAAATTTTCTACCAGTTTTGGTAGAATTCTACCAACAGTGGCAACGCTGGTAGGTATCCATTATTTTGAACAAATAAAATTTGGTTATACACGTAAATTCTTCTAATATAAAATAAAAATTTGTAAAATATGCCATACAATTCTGAAAAAAATTGAAAAACGCAAAAGTATGCATTTATGACGAAATATGCAAAAATATGCCGTAACAAATAGGGGTTAAACGTCGTAGATTTTCCTAAAATGAATTAATATTTTGCTTGTTTTGTCAGTAACATTCAGAAAAAAAATGCTAATGCATATTTTTGGTTGCCCTACTAATGATATAAAGGCATGAATAATAATAAAAAACAAAAACAAAAAAATTCTTTACGCATTAATAGCAGGGACCGTAAATAATGATTATTGTTCGTTTTTTTACATCAAAAAATCAATCACTTAGAACAGACATAAAAAACAGTTCTTGCACCATTATTATTATTTTTTGGAAACCTTTGCATATCCGTCATAATTTTTAAATTTTGATTTTTAAAGTTTTCTTCAATGGTAATGATTATTTGTGAGTAATAATATAAAAAAAAAAAACATAAAAAAAATAAAGAAATTAAAAAGAAAATAAAGACTGCAAATTTACTTTGTTATTTTGTATATGACTGTTACAGCCTGTTTCTAGAACACGAATGGTTTTTGACATTCGTCTTTTTATATGTGAAACAACAACAAAAACACTCAAATTTGTTAGTGTTTTCCATATAAAAAGACGAATGTCAAACACCATTCGTGTTCTAGAAACAGGCTGTTAAACTGCTGAATGTCTAATCGACACATAATACGTGAATACATGATCTAGCTGTTAAAAGACATTCATTTTGTATCTCAAAAGGTATTTGGTTAAAAGATGCTCTCATTATAAGAGAAGGGAAGAGAAACATTATTATTTTTCTTTAATGTGTTTGAGGCTCTAGGTTCGAGCCCCGGGAGAGTTCTGATCAATATTTTTTATAATTTAATTTTTGTTTCGTCAGAAACGCTTTAATTAGATCAAAGTTAACGGCAATGAATATTTTTGGTAATTAAAGAAGAAATGATGTCCGTGAAGGAATAGTACACTAGCCAAACTGAACAATTGTTTTCGACTCCAGCTACGGTAGTCTCATCAGAGTTCTTTGTGTCCTGTGCATATTCAAGACCAAACATCAACTATTTAACTCACACTTTTCTGGAAATCGCATACTGAAATTATATTCTTTCATATGTATGTACATACACTTGTATGAGTTAGTCGAAGTAAAGTCACACAACAGTTTTTATCATATTCTTCTTTTCTTACCATCATTGCTGTTCTTGTAATTGTCATCTTATTTGGATGAAACAGAATTACAATTTTTATTTTGTTTTTGCCCTCTTATTCCATTTAATTCACATTAGTCGGCATCGACGACATGTACGACTGTAGCCGTGGTGGTTAGAGTGCAGCGCTAGAAGCATGCGCATTATAACTTTAATGTGTTTGAGGCTCTAGGTTCGAGCCCCGGGAGAGTTCTGATCAATATTTTTTATAATTTAATTTTTGTTTCGTCAGAAACGCTTTAATTAGATCAAAGTTAACGGCAATGAATATTTTTGGTAATTAAAGAAGAAATGATGTCCGTGAAGGAATAGTACACTAGCCAAACTGAACAATTGTTTTCGACTCCAGCTACGGTAGTCTCATCAGAGTTCTTTGTGTCCTGTGCATATTCAAGACCAAACATCAACTATTGAACTCACACTTTTCTGGAAATCGCATACTGAAATTATATTCTTTCATATGTATGTACACTAACGACTAACTCATACAAGTGTATGTACATACATATGAAAGAATATAATTTCAGTATGCGATTTCCAGAAAAGTGTGAGTTAAATAGTTGATGTTTGGTCTTGAATATGCACAGGACACAAAGAACTCTGATGAGACTACCGTAGCTGGAGTCGAAAACAATTGTTCAGTTTGGCTAGTGTACTATTCCTTCACGGACATCATTTCTTCTTTAATTACCAAAAATATTCATTGCCGTTAACTTTGATCTAATTAAAGCGTTTCTGACGAAACAAAAATTAAATTATAAAAAATATTGATCAGAACTCTCCCGGGGCTCGAACCTAGAGCCTCAAACACATTAAAGTTATAATGCGCATGCTTCTAGCGCTGCACTCTAACCACCACGGCTACAGTCGTACATGTCGTCGATGCCGACTAATGTGGATTAAATGGAATAAGAGGGCAAAAACAAAATAAAAATTGTAATTCTGTTTCATCCAAATAAGATGACAATTACAAGAACAGCAATGATGGTAAGAAAAGGAGAATATGATAAAAACTGTTGTGTGACTTTACTTCGACTAACTCATACAAGTGTATGTACATACATATGAAAGAATATAATTTCAGTATGCGATTTCCAGAAAAGTGTGAGTTAAATAGTTGATGTTTGGTCTTGAATATGCACAGGACACAAAGAACTCTGATGAGACTACCGTAGCTGGAGTCGAAAACAATTGTTCAGTTTGGCTAGTGTACTATTCCTTCACGGACATCATTTCTTCTTTAATTACCAAAAATATTCATTGCCGTTAACTTTGATCTAATTAAAGCGTTTCTGACGAAACAAAAATTAAATTATTATTTTTCATTAATAGAAAATTTAATTGTGTAGCATAATGATATTACATTAAAAGAAAATATTTTGTTTATATCAACTGATTTTCATTATTTGCAGCTTATTTTATATGTAACATACCTTAATTATAGAATAAATTATAAAAATATAAAATATGTCTTAAGCGGTGCTCCCGAACTATTTCAAGTACTAGTTGTCATTAGCTCTAGTATTCAACTATAAATACTTTAATATTGTTTTGGGCTGTTCCAATAGCTCTAGTAATAACTTTAAGGCTTTGTCTCTTACATTGAAATTTATATATACACAAATATTTATTCATATATTAAAATGATATACAAAAATAAAAAGCATTATATTCTATGTATGAAATATATTTTGGGCAATCTATAAAATTTTGTGTAATTTGTAAGTATTTCTGTGGCAACATGGCAAAATGTCAAATTGTAAGAAAAACGAGCAAAAGAAAACACTAAAATTGCTGAACAACAACAAAAAGTCGGGCAACTAAACTCTGTGGCAAAATGTCAAATTGTAAGAAAAACGAGCAAAAGAAAACACTAAAATTGCTGAACAACAACAAAAAGTTGGGCAACTAAACTCTTCGAGTGTGGACACGAAGACAAGTTTAAAAGAGAATTGATGAAGAATTGCCCAACTCTTCTCTCCGAGTGTGGACATACACTAACTCATAAATCAGGAGTTAGCGTGTAACCTTAATTCGAGCGTACAGCGCAACGTAATTTTTCGCGTACCATTTCCGCTGTAATGAGCAACTTAAATAAAAGAGTCAATGTTATGCCATGAACGGAACTATTTGCTTACCTTGTTTGACAAAAAACTCCTAAATAATAATAATAAACAGAAATAAAATAACAAAATTATCTGAAAGCAGCTAAAAGGTCATTACTTAACAACATGGCGGATAAAACTGTAAAAGAAAAACCAAACAACATAAGTTATTTTGCATCTAACTTCACCTCCTTACGCGCTGTCAAAATTTGATTTTCTAATTGCAAAGCGTTAGCACCGCGCTATTTGGGTTACTCTCACACATTTTGAATGGGCATGAGAATTTTTGACAGATAGTTGCGCAAAAGAAAATCTTTTGAAAAATATTTAATTGGGTAAACGGATGGAAATCTAGTGTAAATTAAAAAAAGCACCTGACAATAAACAAATAAGTTATGTTAAAATTTTATTTTTTTTATAACTAAAGAACTACTAAACCGAATTAAGGTAGAAGTACAT
Source organism: Metopia argyrocephala (assembly GCA_963576795.1). Taxonomy (NCBI): domain Eukaryota; kingdom Metazoa; phylum Arthropoda; class Insecta; order Diptera; family Sarcophagidae; genus Metopia; species Metopia argyrocephala. The sequence goes on along the minus strand of OY756209.1, from coordinate 88,718,343 downwards.
ACTTATCATGCGTTACGTAATAAAAGCTGAGTTGCTCTAACACCATCTTCTATTTTATTTTACCGCAGCTACCTTATATCCACCTGAATTTTTTATTGTCATACATATGTATATACATATATATATACAAATAATTTTTAAAAATTCTAAATATAATATTAAGTTTTCTAGGAAATTTTTGAATGCACGTATTTTAAAACAAAACGAAATATAAAATGAAAAAAATTAAAAATTCGCGACAAATTTTAAGTTGGGAGGAAGATATGCGAATACTTGTGGGTATAATTGCCGATGAAGTTAGTGGTTAAGATAATTAAACGCTAAACAATAACATATGAATTCAATGTTTAATTTTTTTTATAAGGAAACTACCATTGGCTTTTTATTAGCAGGTGCTGGTGAATCGTATGATGTAACTAAAACTAGCCAAAGTTTTTTTATTGTTAAAGAAGGTAAAATTTTCTTTTTCTATTTGTTTTACGTTCTTTCAAATTGTCACAACCGATGGGGTCTTAAGCCTGAGTTAGAAACAAATATTAAAAGCTTCGAACACATTCGCAGTTTCTCCTTCGGCTTTGTCATCGTTAAGAATTTTTGGTGGGGTTTAGATCGGCATATCTTTGATGCTTCCACATTTCGTATTTATCATACTGACTTTTTTTAAAGTGGGTGATGCAATTTTAGGGGTAATGTTTTCTGGTTTGAAGAGAACTCGTATTGCGACCCAATTAGTGTTTTTCTGGATGTGCGATGATATATGAAGGCTGGCAGTCGTCACAGAAACGGTGAAGCAATATAAGGGGCCACTGATATCTGTTTGGGTCATTTGATGACTTTTCATACACTTTTTCAATTGTGGGACGTCATGCAGGAAAGTATTGTGTCTTCTTAAGGATATATGACACCAAAATTTAGTTTAACAATTCTGCTCAAAATTTGACCAGTTCAAGCAGTTTATGAAACACTTTTGCATAACAACAACTTTGTACCTCCCAAATGCACTAAAGTTTAGAATATTGCGGCACGGTTTTGTTTGCATAGGCTGCAGAACAACTGCGGATGAGAAAAGCTAAAGTGAAATTTGAAGACATGACTGTAAAAAAGTTAGGAGAATGTATTAATAGTCTTTCTAAATATAAATAACACAAATTTCGTAATGTAATAGAAATCATTAACTTTTCTGTTACTTTTTCGAAATTTCTATTTATAACTGCATTGTAGTTCGGCTAGATATTCGTTTTTCGATCTTTGACAAAATGATTGGTAGATGATTTTGATACATTTCCAGCGGTTGGCAAGGGTCAGGTTTTCATCTTTTATATTTCGCTCGACTAAAACCATTATGATATCGCCGATAATAAAGTCTAGGAATCAATGGGACATATTAATAGGGCTTAAGGGTCTAGAATTAAAGCATGTTTCAAGGCAGGCCAGGATTGTACGTCGTCCTTCTAATGTGAATTTCATGTTAGGAACTATTTTTCGTAGATGTGTCTTGAATGATTTTAAGCCTGTTTTCCAGAGACCTCTCTTGTAAAAGGCATCAGTTGGCTTAAACTTCCATTCGAAGTTTTTTGGACTGCTGTTTTTCATAAAGAGAGATTCGTTTCATATATCTTAACTCTAGATATTTAGGAATGCCCTAATTGTTCTTTTGACCGATTTCAGGTTTTCTACAGAGAATTCGCTCCACTCTTAAATATTTTTTCGAGAAAAACCTATTTTATATTCTGTTTTGAAGGGTGGGGCAACAATATACCTCCTTGTAGAATTTTTTCGTGTTGGAAAACAAAACAATACAAAAATAAAACATGCAAAAGGTTAAAAACACGATTATAATTTTATTTATCATTCTAATATTAAATATTAATTATATATCAAAAAAGTTTTTTATATGTCTAAAAATTAAATAATAAGAATGAGGCACACTTTACCACTGTTCGTATAATGCTGGATGAAAGAAAGTGGTCAGCATATGTCATACATGGGCATACTGCTTTACTTTTTTACTGCAGTACGTAAATCAGTATTCAGTAAAAAGTACTGATTACTGAAAAGAGAAATCAGTATTCAGTAAAAAGTACTGATTTGTGTAAAAATATTCAGTAATCATTAAATGACTGATAGTAGATACTGTGTGCGTTAAAAATGATATGTACGCATTTCCGTTATTGAATTTAATAAAACTAATGCCTCATTTTTGTATAATAATATTTTTCTGTACTTACTGTTGTTGTTTTTGGGTCTTTACTAGCTTGTTTAACGTATGAAACCTTCTGCTTTGTATTTTGGTTGTTGTCGCAAAAAATTTTATGATTATTATTATATTTCAGTTGTCAAATTTTATTCCCAACATCAAATGGTTAAGTGTAGACCGCAAAAACATGCATTTGCACATGTATGTTAACATAGTTGTTTGAACATTTTGGAAAGAAATATGTTAAAAATAAGCTGTCAAATTAGACTTTTAAACTCGATTTTTGCTTGAAAAAGTAATTTTTCTCTTTTATGCGCTCGCTTCTGGCGCTGCATTCTAACCACCACGGCTACAGTCGTACATGTCGTCGATATCGACTAATGTGAATAAAATGGAATGAGAGGGCAAAAACGAAAATAAATTGTAATTCTGTCTCATTCAAATAAGATGACAATTACAAAAACTACAATGATGGTAAGAAGAGGAGAATATGATAGAAACTGTTGTGTGACTTTACTTCGACTAACTCATACAAGTGTATGTACATACATATGTACATATGGAAGAAAATAATATCAGTATGTGATTTCTTGAAAAGCGTGAGTTAAATAGTTGATGTTTAGTCTTGAATATGCACAGGACACAAAGAACTCTGATGAGTAGCTGGGGCTCAATTCTTGTTCTGTGAAACGGTGAAATGTAAAGTTTTTTCAATGTTACACAGCGTTTTTGATTCTTGTTTTGTGCAAAACTTAAAAGATACACATCATTTTTTCATGTAACAACAAGTGGAATGAAACAAAATATTTTCACAGTTTCACAAGAGTGCTGATTCCTGTTTTGTGTAACTATGAAATTAACTGTCAAAATTGTTTCATATGTGTAACAAGTTTGCACAGAAAATGTTTATGTGAAAACATAACATAGAGGTTTAAAACCATGAAAAAACCAACAAACGGAAAGCGTGCTAGCAAAAATAAAAAAGAATATTTAATAAAATCGAATAAAATAATTGCACCCATCATATTTTTGTTTTAATATAGTATTTAATAATCGTATATTTATAACAAAAACCAAAACAAATATGGCGTCACATTGGTGTTTTGTTTGTACTAGAACACAGAGCCAAATAAATATAGTTGACGGCGGTAAAAAAAATATATGGCGGGTAAGCCGCCTTCTTCGGCCGGTTGGCTTCGTACTCTTGCTTTGACATTTTGACATAAAATTTCAATAACATACAAGCAAAAGTTTCACGACTACGGTTGGAATGAAACAATTTTTTCATAACATAACCAGAATCGCAAATAGTTTAATTGTGATATGATAATGCGAAAAGTGCTCATGAAAACGAAAATGATAAAAAACTTTTCGTTTCACTGTTTCGCAGAACCAGAATTGACCCCCTGGCGCCAAAAAAAATTGTTCAGTTTGGCTAGTGTAGTATTCCTTCACGGACATCATTTTTCCTTTGATTACCAAAAATATTCATTGCAGTTAACATTGATCTAATTAAAGCGTTTCTGACGAAATAAAAAATAATTTTTCAATTTGTCAACTCTTATTTGATGAACGTTTTCTTATAAAATCTAATAAATTTTTACGAAATGGCAACATTGAGCAGCTGCTATCATTTTGTTTACATTTCTAGAATAAAAAAATTTAAAAGTGCGGTTTTTTTTATCTTAAAATAAAGTAAATATAAAACAAATAAATAAAAAAAGTGATGGAAAAACTGGAAATGATAAGTTTTGAACAACAATTGCGACAGTTAGTTCCATACTTATCCCTGAACTTAGTGTGGAGGAAAATTTGATCGAAGGAATGATCACACAACAACTTGAGGATGACGAAATTTCAATTGATAGCAACACCTATGTTACCGATTTCATTGAAATATCGAATAACGAACTATGCGCCTCATCCTCCAGTCTGTCTAAAATTTTCCAAAATGAGACTCAGAAAGAAGATTTGATGCAGAATACTACTCCTTTGAAATGTGCTGTTAGAGAGGAACAAGAGAAAAAAGTTTCTCTGCCATAAAGAAAGCCTTATTTATAATAAAAATTTAGTGGAGTTAATAAAATTGGAGACAAAGGGTAACCCGCATCTCCTAATTAGATCTCACCAACTTTATTTTTAAAACACAATCAGCCCATATTCTGGAGTCGTGCCTGGAGTCTCGAGATCTTGCAACAATGTCAACTATTTTGCAATCTGCATCACATGATCTATTGTGAAAAGTTTTTATATATGCAACACATGTGAAGACATTAACTTACTTGGACATTCAAGGAATAAAATACTTTTCTGTTGACAACCAACCTTTTCTCGAACAACTTTTTTTGCGGGGCTTTTAATATGTAAATGAGTACAATCAATAGCTCCAATTACATTTGGGAATTGCACCAATTGGAAACACTTGCTTTTAACATTTCTGAGTTCAGAATTGCTCGGAAACATAATGAACTGGGGGAATAATAAAGCATTTTTTTTACAAATACTTTTTATTACTTTAAAAATCATCTAAAATTGCTAATTTTAGATTTTTTGTGACAATACTTTCATAATGGAATATTTACCAATATCATCTTGATAGGCATTTCTTTCTAGAAACCGCACAGTTGTTAAAACTTGGAAGTGTGTTGAAATAGGTATCCCTCGATTGTTTTTTGGTTCTACCATATTCAACAAATTTATTAAAAACGAGTTGTGATTTTGTCAAACCGGTAAAGCGAAAAAAAAATTATTATCACTGAGGTCAAAAGGATTAAACCCTTTTTTATATATTTTTGACTTTATTTTAATATAAAATTTGTCACAATCATCGACAATGCCAAAATGTTTTTCAATGTCCTGTAATGCGAACATTTTATTGTTTTTACAAACCTATTTACTTTAAACTGAACAGCTGTGTTGTTTAAAAAAGTTAAAAACAAATTTTGCTGGTTTTAACTTTAGAGTCGACTTTTATGTCAAAACTATACTTTAAGTTGTTTATGAATGAGTTAGAGTCGACTTTTTTTTTTTTTTTTTTTTTTTTTTTTTTAAGACCAATACTCAGGGGTAAACCCCTACTCATGCAGTGTGCATTGTATTGGAATGTGACGATGGTTGATAGAGGTTTTTTTTTTTTTTTTTTTTTTTTTTTTTTTTTCATAGATTTTGTATTTTTCTCGCCTTTTTATTTGTTGATGAAACAAGTTACTGGTAATTTGTCCACTCAAGAGCCAGTGTTATACCTTCACCCTCAAATGATCAAACAGCAATTGCCTCATCTGTCAGTGGATGTTTTAAATGTCAATGGTGAGCGTCTTCAGTAGATTAGCTGTTGTCTTCCCAGAAGGTGGCGCTGTACTCCTGATCATTGGTTTCTGGTGGAATAGATTAGAAATGTCAGGGGGTGGTTTCTTGCAGATGGTCTTGCTGGAGGGGGGGGAACCTCTTATTTTATTTAAATTTAAATTTTAATTTAAATTGTAATTTTAGAAAACCGCAAATATTTATTTTTTTTATAATTTTGTCCTTCGCTGGAATTGAACCTTGGTCGTGTGAGTTTCTGTGCAAGCGCTCTACCAGTATGCCACGACCCCCCCCTTATACACAAGTCGGCTCTATTTCTCTTAAAGTCGACTTTATTTTTGACTATGAATACGGGCTCATGTTGTTTTTGTTACTTTCTAACTTGGTGCGATCTCAAAGGCACCTTATGATAAGTGCGCCGTGATACATAACATGACATTGAAATTCACATATACAGCCTATTTCACAATGTCGAAGACAGTGTATATGTTATTATTATTTTTATTTACTATCATTATTGCAAGTTAAAAATATAAAAATTTTAATATATATACATAGCTTGAGATTTTACTAGTAAGTATTGCAACAAATAAAAGCTTATTCTAGGTTGAACTTCAAATACATATAAAGATATTTATCGCACATTAAAGGAAAAAGATAGCAAAAAACCTTATTGACAGTGTATATGTATACATTGTGATGTCGAGTAAATGCTCTCTTTCGCTTGCTTGCATTTGAAAAAAAGAAAATTTATTTAAAAAGAAGTGAAAAATAACATTTTTACGGTACAAATTGGTCTTTGTAAGGAATTTTGGACGCCTAGACACATTCAGATTGTATTGGTATGTTCACGAAAGTTATTCAGATTTACAATGGCTACAATATTGTCATATATTATTAGTGAAAAATTACGAGTCCCTGTAAGTTATACAAAAAGAAGTAAAAATTTATTCGTACACTTTTACAAAAAAGTGCGAGAAAAAATTATTTTTTGCACAAAAAATATTTTAAAATTTGTTCAGTAGAGTCTTCACTACATCTTCACTACATCGTTAAGCAGTATCTTTAATTTTGAGTTAGCTGTTAGCCAAAAACTGAGGACACCTTTTTTTGAGTCATGTAGTGATTTTCAAAATCTTTTGAAGTCGATAAAAAAATTGGTAGTCAATCTGACCAAACCGAGTACAGCGTTTTACTAACTTTTGGTAATGCAATCGAACCTACATATATGTGGAGTTCGTGCATTTTTCCGAAAGCCTTTATTTGTCGCATAGTGCCATTTCTTATTTCAAAGTGATATAAAATTTTTCTTCTTTCGAAAACAAAACTTAGCTTAAATTAAATTTTCCCATACATATATACATATATTGGGCTATAGTCATAGTCAAACAAAAAAGTCGGTTTTTTTAAAAAACAGTTTTAAGTTAGTAAAATGTTTTTATTTGGTTTGTAACTATAGTCAAAATAAAAGTATATTTTAACCCTTAATTGCATGAATTTTTTTTATTTTTCTGAAGTAAGCCACTGATAAAATTCATGCACAATTTTAAGGAAAAATATTTAAAAATATTTTATTATAAATATCTAAAACTACAGTCCAATGAGTATAATCTAATGCCAAAATATTTCAGCAGCGACCAATTTACACTAAAGGTTTTGTACATTTCTCTTCTTTTTTGTCAAAAAAATTTATGGTGGAAATTTCCATCACAATGCAATGAAGGGTAAATCAAACCGGCTTTTAATGGGTGCCAACTCAAATGTAGAAATCGTTTTCATACATTTTGTTACAAAATACAAAAAAACCCAAACCCAAAAAAAAAATTTTTTTTAATTGTTAAATTTTTAAATAAAAAAGGAAAAGATAAGATATATTTAACCTTTAACTACTGAGGCGGTGGTAAATTTTACCCTCTCTTTCGATTTCTTTAACTTATTCTCTTCGGGCGAGCGCTATCAATTTTATTCTCACAGTATCTTCTGATGTTCTTATAATTATTATTCAGCTGTGTTTTGGTTGCTGTTGGGTTCGTGTGAGCGGAGGTTTGCATGTGTTAGTGTAAAAATTACCACTTCTAAAAAAACGTATTTTTTTCGAAGAAAATATTTTACCACCACTACAAATAAACGTTAGGTTATTATAGAATGAGTTTGACCACTCCTCCGGTTTATTGCAATTTATGCTTGTAAACTATGTCGAAAACAAACAAGCTTAATAATTTAGAAATATCTAGGCTGCTTGAAGATGAAATCAGCGACGTTGATGATCAAATTGTTGATCCAGATTTTTGCATTCAGGAAAGCGATACAGATGACGAAATTTGCTTAGAATCTGAAAATGACGAAAGAGAACAAGTGACTGAGCGAATACCGAAATATTTTTATGGGAAAAACGGGTTTAAGTGGTCAGCATTAGAACCGTCTCGATGCACTAAAACTCCATTACATAACATCGTACGGTTGCCAAAAGCTTTACCCCAGAATTCCGAAGATGGAATAATTGGATATTGGTCAAGGTCAGTCGGAAAGAACTGAAACGAAAATTCTGGATTTAGTTGAATTGCGCACATTCTTTGGTATCCTTATCTACACTTCCGTGTTCAAATCTAACCATGAGGACACACGACACATTTTTTCAACTGATGGAACGGGCAGAGAAATTTTCAGATGCACAATGTCCGAGGACCGATTTCTATGTATTCTAAGTTGTTTAAGATTTGATAATTCTATAGATAGAAAGCAGAGATTATTGAATAATCCATTGGCTGCAGTATCTGAACTCTTCAATAAATTCGTAGAAAACTGTCAAAAAAATTATACAATTGGTACCCATGCTTGCATTGATGAAATGCTGATATCATTCCGTGGTAGATGTAAATTCAAAATGTATATGCCGAAGAAGCCCGCAAAATATGGTATTAAGATAATTTCATTAACGGATGCTCGCACACAATATCTTGCGAATGCTTATATATATTACGGCAAAAATTCTGACGGAGTCGGTCTTACAAATGAAGAAAAACGTCTATCAATACCAACACAAGCAGTATTAAGGCTATGTAAAATTTTAGAAGGAAGTAATAGAAATATAACAGCTGACAACTGGTTTTCGTCAATTCAGCTGGTGGAAGAGTTACAAAAAAGACGACTAACTTATTTGGGTACACTCAAAAAAAAACAAACGCGAAATACCACCAGAATTTCAGCCCAATAAAAACAGACCTGTTGGATCTTGTTTATATGGTTTTACAAAAAACGTTACCATTTTATCATACGCTCCTCATAAAAATAGAGCCCAAATATTATTATCTTCTATGCATCACAGAAAAGAAAATGACATACAAACTGGAAAACCAGCAATGATAACAGATTATAATAACACAAAAGGAGGAGTCGATGAACTTGACAAAAAGTGTTCCATATATTCAACTGGTCGACGTACATGACGCTGGCCACTTGCAATATTTTATAGATTATTGGACATAAGTGCCGCAAATGCCTATGTCGTATATCAATCCTGTGATGATTTTGATAATAAATCAAGAGCAGATTTTTTGAAGAGCTTAGGAAGGCAATTGATTTTACCCCATTTGCAAAGACGGCAACACAACCAAAGACTACCTAGATTACTACGGGACACAATTACCAGTATTTTAGGACCAGACTCTGTAGCTTCACCTCCTGTAGAGGCGACAACAGTTTCCCGCAAGTTGTGCTATATATGCCCTAGTAGGCTAAAACGTAAAACTTCACACAATTGCTTACATTGTGCGAAGCCTATGTGTATGGGATGCAGCAAACGCATATGCTTACATTGCGCAAATAGGGAGTTCGACGAAAAAAATATCTCCAAATAGGCTGATCCCCATTTTTTTATATAAATAATTTTATTTTGGTTTCTTTTCCATTTGATATTTTATAATCTTGGCTGTGAAAAATGCCTTTTATGTTCCTTATTATCTTTTAATAATTTTTTTTTTTAAGTTTTAGTATGTACTGTTTTTTAGTTTTAAGAAAAGTGGCTATGAAGTAAAATCCTTCTTTTGTTTTACTAAATGTTTGAGTTTTTTATTTTTATAATCCTATTTATATAAAAATGTGTTTTCTTGTTCTTTTAAAAACAAATTATTAAAAAAAAAATTTTTTGTTGGCAATCTTTTTTAAGGTTAACTACTGAGGTGAAAAATTTGGACATAGTTATTGAAGTGGTGGTAAATTTTACCACCTTCGGTTTTACCAAAAAATTTTGCAACAAAATTTCTTTTTTTTAATAATTTGTTTTTAAAAGAACAAGAAAACACATTTTTATATAAATAGGATTATAAAAATAAAAAACTCAAACATTTAGTATAACAAAAGAAGGATTTTACTTCATATCCACTTTTCTTAAAACTAAAAAACAGTACATACTAAAACTTAAAAAAAAAAAATTTTTATTAAAAGATAATCAGGAACATAAAAGGAATTTTTCACAGCCAAGATTATAAAATAACAAATGGAAAAGAAACGAAAACAAAATTATATATTTAAAAAAAAAATGGGGATCAGCCTTTGTGGAGATATTTTTTTTCTTCGAACTTCGTATTTGCACAATGTAAGCACATGCTTTTGCTGCATCCCATACACATAGGCTTGGTACAATGCAAGTAAAAGTGGGAAGTTTGACGTTTTAGCCCACTGGGGCTTATGTAGCATAGCTTCCTGGAAGTCGTTGTCGGCACTACTGAAGGTGAAGCAACATAGTCTGCTCCTAAAATACTGATAATTGTGTTCCATAGTAATCTATGTAGGCCTTTTTTGTGTTGTATCGCTTTCCTGAATGCAAAAATCTGCATCAGCAATTTCATCATCAACGTCGCTGATTTGGCCTACTTATCCAAGCAGCATAACTATTTCTAAATTACTAAGTTCGTTTAATTTCTATATAGTCTACAAGCATAAATCGCAATAAAACGGAGGAGTGGTCAAATTTATTCTATAACAACCTAACGTCAATCCTGATGAGTGGTATTTTTTTACATTAAATACTTACACTTATTTGGTAGTGGTGGTAAAATGTTTTCATAAAAAAAACACGTTTTCTTTGAGAAGTGGTAAATTTTACACCAACACATGCATATCTCTGTTCACACGAACCCAACAGCAGCCAAAACTCAACTGAATAACAACTATGGGAATATAAGAAAATACTATGAAAATGAAATTGATAGCGCTCCACTGAAGAAAATAAATTAAACAAGTCTAAAGAGAGGGTAAAATTTACCACCGCCTCAGTAGTTAAAGGTTAAAGGTTAATTCGTATATGGAAAGCACTTTTATGAGTGCATGCTTTTTTCTAGTGATACCGACGTTCATGTACAAATCTATTTATTTATTATTTAATACATATTATACTGTTTTGTTAATTAATTCATTTATTTTTTTCGTTACTGAGTTACGCATTTTTTATTTTGCTGTCTTAGTATTAGTAACAGCAGCTTTTATGAATCAATTTTTGTTTGAACTAATTTCTTTTATTCACACATAATACATACATACATACATATTAAAGGTCTGCACGGGTATGTTTGAAACGATATTCAAGACATTCTAAAAACTTCAAACACACTTCCAACTCTAATTCGTAAAAGCGCAACGAATAAAACAAACATAAAAACTGGTTGTTGCAGTTAGAATGTGAATAATGAGAGAATAGAGACAAGAGAATATCGAGACATGAGAGACATGAAACATAAGAGTTAGAATGGAATGAATAGAGTGAATAGAATGTCTTGTTTGTAATATGATAGAAAAGAATTTCTTGTACTGGTATTATAAGTACTAAAGAAGTGAATAATAAAAGTAATGAACTGAATAATTTATTATTATTATTTTTATAATTTATTATTTTATTTTACTATTTTTCTTTATTTTTTTTTTATTTTTGGCTTAATTTCTAAAAATACATACATACATATGGAAATATATCAAATACATATTTACAAAAACTTAAAAAAAAGGGTGAGTTCCAAAACGTCATTTGCAATGCAACTTAACAAAGTCATGCATTCCTAAACGCAACCGTGTAAAAATGTACAATGTTACACATCCCTAAATGTATAATAAAAGTTATCGATACGCAAACAAAAGCAAACTGTGTATCACTAATTTTGTTACTGCTTTGATATTTTGTGCAAAATTACAAACACATCAATCATGGCGGAAGAAAAGTAAGAAAATTTTCTTTTTAATTTAATTATTATTTTTATTGATTTTATTTATATCTTTAGAGACAAAAAGTGGAATTTTGAATGGAATCAGTTGTTGTTAACAACACGTTTACAAAATGAAAGCGATTTTGCCTCCAAAAAAAAGAAAAGAATTGTTTTATGGGAGAAAGTGCTCCGGGAAATTAAAGCTATTGACCCGGACTTTCCATTCAGCCGCGATGAAGTTATGCGCAAGTATTTAAACTTTATGGTGACATACAAGCGAATAAAAAAAAAGAAACTGCACATCTGGAGAGTCGGCGACTTCATGGGAGTTTTTTGATAAAATGGATGAAGTGTATGGCACTCGTAGCGATGTAACAGTTCCTGAAAATATGCTAGACTACACTTTGGAATCTTTGTTATCTGATAGTAATGATTCAGCACCCACCTCTGATCTTCCAAAAAGTCCAGAAGAACCTCCGCGAAAACGGGCAAGATGTGAGGTACTAGAATTTTTGCGAAATGAGAGTGATGCTGACAAGGAAATAATGAACCAGTTCCTGGAGTGTGAAAAGCAGAAACTATGTGTTGAGAAAACAAAAATTGAAGAGATCAGAAAGTTGCGTGAAGTTTTGAGTCGAAATGGTTGCAAATAATGTGTGGTTAATTTTAATCCCATTTGAATTGAATTTAATTTTTATTATCCCGAAGTCGAACTATGTGCCTTATTTTAATGTAATGTGAATTTAATTTTTATTTTTCCTGTTAATTTTTTATTTAATGAAGAGTACAAATGAATTGTTGTAATAAAGTACTTATACATACATATTTACTTTTTCTAACTTCAAAACTAAAAGTTTTTTTGTATTTATGCTGAAAGAAGTCTTGTTAAGTTCATTCGCTTTCTTTTCGCTTCATCTTGTTCAAGTGGTGGCTGCTCTAAATAGTTGTTACATTCATGGCGAGAGCAATCTTCATCATCTAAGAGACCAAAGTTATTTGAACCCTCATTTTTTAATATAATGTTATGAAGTATGAAACATGACATTATAACATATTTAATTAGTGTAAAGTTAGTCATCTCCAAATAATTTAAAATTCGAAACTTTTTTTTCAAAATGCCAAAAGCTTGTTCTACAAATACTCTTGTGGAGCTGTGAATGTTATTGAATCGTATTTGTTCCCTGGTCAAAAATCCATTGTCTTTGTAAGGTACCATCAAAAAAGATTCCAGTGGATAAGCTGCGTCTCCGAGTAAGTGACACTCTGGTGGAAATCTTATTACTCTGTTTACAAATGCTCTCCTAAGCGGACAGTTCTTCCAGATACTGGCATCATGGCAACGACCGGGATAACCAACGAAAACATCCGTAAATTGCATTTCGCTGTTTACAACGGCCTAAAAGCAATCATGATATAAAAATATTTTAAACAATGAATTGTTTGCATACCTGTACCACCACAGAATCCCTTCCGATTGTAAAAGCTGATACTGTCTTTTTTTGGTTGCATTATACGAATATGTGTACCGTCTATGCAACCCAGTACGAAAGGAAAAGGATGTGAACGGCTCGATTCAAACCCTTGCATAGTTCTTTCTTGCTCAAATTCGGTAGCAGGAAATTTAATTACTTTACCCTTCAATTTATTAATAAGTAGAATTATTTTCACAAAAGCCCTATAGGCAGTACCACGACCAATGTTGAAACGATCACTGATTTCACGAAAGCTATTTTGATTACCGAGTTTCCAAATCGTAACATAAAGCGATTCTTTTAGCCCAATTCCAGGACGTCCCGTTGCTGCGGTTCTCCATAAGGGTTGTAGCATTTTGTACAGTTTCTGGAATTAAAATTTTTGAGCTGGAACACAAATTGAGAATTATTGCTCACCTTGAATGTTGAAATTTCCATACGAAAATGGCTATAGAAAATGTCATCCGGCATTTCTCCAATGGTTTCAATAAATTGTTTACATTTTGGCACACGTCTCTGTGGTTTTTTCTTTATAATTGTATATAAGGCAAGAGTGCGTTTCTTTTTTTTACTCTTTATGTATTTTTGTACAATTTTATTATTGCTTTCAGGTGTTTCGTCCAATAATCGCATCAAGTTTTCAAAGATTATTGTTGACATCGCCATCTTCAAAAAAAACCTGATTGCAAAACAGTGTTCCTAAATGCAAAAAATGTGCAAAGTTTTTTTTACAAAGCAAACAACATATCGCGTTTACTTCAATACATGCTTTCGTTCACAAAGGAAATTCAAGACATTCGAATGTCTCTATAATAATTTAGAATTATGAGAGTAAATTTAGATTTATTCTATTCAATTCTATTCGTTTTTTGAGGCTGTTCGTTTCGTTTCGTTTCGTTGGCTGCAAAACGAATAGAATGAATATTTGTTTCTATGCTTGAATATACTCTCAATTAGAGTACACTTTTCGAATCATTCTAAACTGGCAGAAAAGCAAAATACATATATATATATAATACATATATATAAAAATGTAACTAATTAAAAAGAAGCAAAATTTTTGTTAATTCTTAGAAATATGTGTGTATGAAAATTGTTCTAATTGCATTTCCAGCCAACTACCTTGGCTGGACTCTTTATACGCACATACGTGCAATCGATGGCTCCTATTACGTTTGGAAGTCACGCCAATTTTTCATCAACGGGTTCAGCACTATTTGGAAACGTTATGAAGTCCGAAAGTAATAGTGCAATTTTTTATAAATATTTTTTATGACTCTACCGACAGTTACCAGAGACATTTATTTTTTATTTAAGACCAATACTCACTTACTTACTTATACTATTTTGAGACCCCCACTAAATGCTGTGCATTGTATTGAAATTTTTGGAAAGGACGGTACATATATTATTGTTAATTATATTATTATTATACTTTTGTTTGGTTTTTATATATTAAATGTGATTCGCATTTAGTTTATAACTATTTGAATATAAGTATTTGTATTTTTGGTTACCACCTTTAGAAAAAAGTCTCTTAAGCAGAGACGAAATGGCCATAGAGACATGCTTATCCCCAAAGCAACACATTTCATATATTATGTATATTATTAAGTGCCTTAATAATGAGACAGATTGCTGTGAATTGATCATTCAAAGGCCAGTGTTATACCTTCACCCTTGAATGATCAAACGCAATTGCCTCATCGTTGCATGTTGATTGTGTGGTGAGTGCCTTCGCTAAGTAGGTTTAGCTGTTATCTGCTACTTTCCAATAGGTGGGATGTACTTTAAAGTACAATGCCTGCGAGCTTATTAGATGCAATCTCTTATATTTTTTCGTTGGTGTTTTTTATCGCGTTTTAAAGTTAAATCGAAATATTTTGTTTTCTAAAAAAATTTTGACGTCATCAAATAAGCCGATAGCCGTTTTACTTACTAATGTCGCTTTGATGGGCATTTCTTCCCAAAAACCGCAATGTTGTTAAAACTTGGAGGCTTTCATGGGAATGGGTAAGGTATTTGTACGTTGTTCCTCATCCACTAAACTTAGTAAGAAACGTGTTGTTTCCTTATCAAATCTATACCTGTCAAAAAATTCGCCATCATCTAGCTAAAAAGGCACAAACCTCTTCCTATAAATTTTGTGCTTTCTTTCATCTCGCAAATTCTCCAAAATAGCTAAGTACCTTATAATTCCGTCAGTTGAGCACATTTTTTTTACTTTATGCAAACTTACCACAAAATTATTTAATTTTTTAAAAATTGTTAATTTATAATTTTAGGTTTTGAATTTTAAGTTGGATATTAAATAATTTAAAAACAACATCAGCATGTTTTAACTATAAAATATACTTTTACATTAAAAATATGTTTTAATTTGTCTATGGTTAACAAAAAGTGCACTTTAAAAAAAGTCGACTTTATAACCCCTAAAGTATACTTTTTATTGACTATGACTATGGCCCATTATGTATTATTTTTCTGCCTACTTATACTATATACACAGTGTTTAAAATCATTTTTCTTTTCTAGGAAGTCATATAAGTGAAGTCCAAAAATTTTTTATTACCCTGTACAATCAACCTAATATGGGTATGATATTAGTTGCTTCTGACATATGGAAATATATCACGCCTACGTTCAAAACACTTAAAACAAAACCGCTACCAATTATTTTGCAGATTCCGTCGAAAACTTCAATGACAAGCACTTTAAAATTGCAGAGGAAATAAAAATATTATTTTAATCCGTTTCACATGAAGAAGTACTTACATTTGTATATCAATAAATAAATTGCTAATATTATTGCAAAAAATAAATAAGAATTATTATTTTATTATTATTATTATTTATTTTCTACATTAATTATAAATTAAATTACATTAATTATAATTAAAATTCGGGGGGGTCGTGGCATAGTGGTAGAGTGTTCGCACAGAAACTCACACGACCAAGGTTCAATCCCAGCAAAGGACAATATTATAAAAATAAAAAATTTGCGGTTTTCTAAAATTACAATTTAAATTAAAAATTAAATTTAAAAAAATAAGAGATTCCCCCCCCCCCTCCAGCAAGACCATCTGCAAGAAACCGCTCCCTGACATTTCTAATCTATTCGACCAGAAACCAATGATCAGGAGTACAGCGCCACCTTCTGGGAATATAACAGCTAATCTACCGAAGACGCTCACCATTCACATTTAAACATCCACCGACAGATGAAGCAATTGCTGTTTGATCATTCGAGGGTGTTATACCTTCACCCTTCACGAGGGTGTTATACCTGGCCATGGTGGAATTACTTACAAGGTGGTGTTGCCAACCCAGCTGGGTTTTTTTTTGGTCATACCGCTCCTGTCAAAAGTTTTGTTTATATTTATGTTTTGTTTACATTTTGCTTTGTGTGTATTCGTGTTTTTGTTTTGGTGTAGAGACATGTATGTTGTTAAAAATACACACACACACTTCTGACATGTGCTTTTTTAATTCACCATACCTGCTTTTGACATTAAAGAGCTGAAAAAACAAAAACAAATTCCCTGTTGTTTTTGTACTATATTCACCTGCCACCACCTTGTAAGTAATTTCACCACGTACCTGGCCCTTGAGTGGACAAATTGACAGCAACTTGTTTCATCAACAAAGAAAGGCACAAAATATATTACAAACATCTATGAAAAAAAAAACCTATCAACCATCTTCACATTCTAATACAATGCACTGCATGAGTAGGGGTTTACCCCTGAGTATTGATCTTAAAAAAAAATTATATATTAAAGTACTGGTCCATACTTACATGCATACATATGTACTTAAGGCCGTGATACACTACTCAATTGAGTGAACAAGGAAAATAAAAATATGTATATACTGAAAATAAAAATATATTAAAAAAAAAACTGAACCATTCTAATCTTACTGTAGAAGGAACAAATGATTTTGTTGAAAACTGTACTGTATTTTATATTGCATTATGTAAGCGACTACTAAAATGATTCGATTTTAACGATATTTTGTTAAAAGAGAATTCCATCCAGGCCCACGATATCGAATCGTGTAGTTTTAAGCGACAAACAGCTGATTTGCGGCACACTAATGTTTGTGTTGCTAAAAATAAATGCGATTGGTAACTAGCATTGTAGTACAAAATTGCGGCTCACTAACATTATAAGTGCTTTGTTTGTACGAACACAAATGTCAAAATCGCTCACCAGTTGATTTGTTGTCGTTTGCATAAACAAAGAAAGACACAAACAAGTTTTTGTAAAAATTAATAAGAAATAAAAAAGTAAAATGGAATATAAAATGTAAGTAAATTATAGACTATTTCAGTAGCAAAAAATCAAATTTTCATCTTCGCTCGAGGAAGTGTGGTTTATGGTAGCAATAAAATGGCAAATGAGGAACAGATCGTAAGATCTATTGGAAATACTAGTAAAATGTACTTAAAAATTTTAAAATATATTGAATTTGTTCAGTCGTATCTACTTATTACAAAGTTTAATTTACTACATATCTATTTTTGGCACAATATTTGTGTATTATATTTTTTTACATAAATACATATATAACGTGTCGTCGAGCTGTGTGGATGTGTTTTTTGTTTCGACTCGTTTATCCTTCAATATCACATAAGAAATATTCAAATAATAAATTTACAAATTGTATCAGGAAGTTATAAATAGCAACTTTAAAATCAAATATAAGATAAATCTAAAATATCTACATCAAAATAATAATAAATAAAAATAAACACATGTATATGTAAAAACAATAATAAAAAAAAACATCAATCTGAAACAATAACATTTTCAGTGGTATAACAACACTAATATACTAAACCAGAAACAATTCAAAACAAGAACAAATCAAAAAAAGAACAAATCAAAACAAGAATAAGAAAACAAAGAAACAAAAATCAAAAACAGCAAAAAAAAAAACAATAATCAAATCAAAATAAGATTAAGAAAAGAGATAAGCAGCATTAAAAATTAATAAACAAAAATATTTAATTTCAACTGTAAAAAACAATAACAAAATATTAGGAAACAATCCACAACAAAGTACCTTGAAACTGAATAATAATAATAATAATAATCAGAGTTTGCAAGTGCTGCCAAGTTCAGATAAACACGTTAAATTTAAATTAAAATTTAAATTAATTTTTTTAATACCCTGAATCTACAATTAAAATAAACGTAAATATTTTATTAGAACTTAAACTTTAATTTTAACGTTAAGCAAATGTACCAGTCGAAATTAAGAAGCCAATCCAAAACTAATTCTAAACACAAGAATAAGAGTATAGAACTTATGGCTAGTTCTGCAGAAAATCGACAGACATTAGAAAGTACACCAAAGCTTGTGCGGTTAACAAATATTGAATCTGCTCATTCCTTTAATATTGAATCGCCTTTTAAATTTGTACAGATGATAGATAGAAGGTTTGAGAAACTAGCTGAACAACTTCAGTCTACATTAAGAAATATGTTTCACGAATACGAAGAGCGCGTTTTAAAAGAAATTGATAAACGGTTAAATATTGTGAAAACTGATTTTGAAAACTTAACTGAACGAGTGGTTTTATTGGAAAAACGTGTCAGCGATATTGGCAATAATGATCCAACGAAAGTTGCTGATCTCACGGTGGAAACTGAGGAACTAAAGCGGGAAATAGCCCAATTGAAGGATGTTGCTAGGAAGCATGAAAATACTGTCGTTGCAAACGACATACGTATAGTTGGTGTACCGGAACAACAAAATGAAGACCTTCTCAATCTGTTCTCCAAAATATGCCAGACTGTAAATATCCGACCACCGGAAATTAAAAACATTTTTCGTGTAAGGACTAAAAAGAATACTCAAGGAGGCAGACCATATGCTGATGTTTCACCTGAGATAGATTCGCACATAATTGTTAAGTGTCAATCTCCCTACGAGCGGATTTATGTTCTTAAATCTATAACATCGTACATCAAAGTTAAAAAGGACGTACTGGTTAAATATGCTGGGTTGTGATAGTTCAGTGCCGTTCTATGTGAATGAAAATCTAACTTCGAATAATCATCGCATATTTTTATTGGCACGCCGCTTAAAAAAACAAAAGTTGATATCTACTGCTTTTATAAACAGAGGGTTTGTACAGGGTGTTTTTTATTGAGGTATAGAACTTCGAATAGAAATAAAACACAAGAAAATCGTATTAATGTCCATCAATTTGGCTTTATTGGAAGGATAATTTTATGCCATTAATGTTTAAATATGATTTCGGGCATGTGGCCGCCGCGGCTAGCTCGAATAAAGCCAATTCTACAGGTCCAATTTTCAACCACTTTTTCGAGCATATGGGGCCGTATGTTGGCAATAACGCCACGAATGTTGGCTTCCAAGTCCCCTAACTTTTCTGGTTTGTTGGCGTAGACGAGCGACTTCACATATCCCCAAAGAAAATAATCCAATGGTGTCAAATCACACGATCTTGGTGGCCAATTGACAGGTCCATTCCGCGAAATTATGCGCTCATCGAATGTTTCCTTCAATAAATCGATTGTAACGTGCGCTGTGTGGCATGTAGCGCCGTCTTGTTGGAACCACAACTCATCCACATTCATACCATCCAATTCGGGAACAAAATAGTCAGTTATCATGGCTCTATACCGGTCTCTATTAACGGTAACTGACTCTCCAGCATTATTTCGGAAGAAGTATGGCCCAATGACTCCACCAGCCCATAGAGCACACCAAACAGTCAGTTTTTGTGGATGTAATGGCGTCTAAGGGTCTCATGTGGATTCTCTTCACTCCAAATGCGGCAATTTTGCTTGTTGACGTAGCCATTCAACCAAAAATGAGCCTCACCACTGAACAATATTTTGCGATGAAAATCAGCATCGAGATCAATCTCATTTTCGGCCCATACACCAAAATCACGACACATTGCATGGTCTCGCAGCTTTAATTCTTGCACAAGCTGGATCTTGTAAGGTCGCAAGCCAAGATCTTTGGGCAAAATCTTCCATAAAGTTGATCGACAAAGCTCCAATTGTTGTGCACGGTGGCGAATCGATTCATTCGGGTTCTCTTCAACACTTTGCTCTACAGCGGCAATTGTTTCTTCGGTGCGCACTGTTCGACGTCTCTGCGGATGCGTATTATCACATAGAGTAAACGTAGTGCGAAAACGATCCATGGTTAACCGAATTAATTGCTCTGATGAACGATTATGTCGACCATAAAATGGACGGAGCTTGCGGTAAACTTCGCGAACTGAACCATTATTTTCGAAATAAATTTGCACGATTTGCAAGCGTTGTTCTTTTGTCAACCTGTTTATGATGAAATGGCAAACCAAACTAAATATTAATCACTTGACAGCTGACAAAATGGCCGCCAGTTAAAAAGTGATGCCAACTTAAAGTTCAATACCTCAAAAAAAACACCCTATATATATCAGGAAGTATGAACACGGGGAGTTAATGCGCATTGATGATCTAAACGCGCTAAATATTTTTCGTGACAACTCAAATGTACCGGAGCCAAGCTAATAATGGCTGTAGTTTAATGTTTGTTTATACACTTTTAGTTATTTATTATAATTCTATAATTGTTTTTACAATATACTTATAGACATTTATGCCTTACTCCTATCTGAATCTTAAGAATTTTTTCATCATCACTACAAATATATATCTTAAATTTGCTTACATTGCTTTTGTATCATTTTTAATATTTTTAATATTTTTATTTAAATATGAGCTCACGGATTGATAATAGGGGATATGGTTCAAATGATAGTCTGTATAACATGATTAGAATACTCTCTAAAGGAAGTACTGGCCTTAACATATGTCACATTAACGCCCAAAGCCTAAATAACAAAACGGATGAGTTTCGTTTCATTTTTGAAAATTCATGTATAGATATAATATGTATTTCGGAAACATGGTTTAATGTTAACATAAGAGATGATATTTACAAACTCGAAGGATATCGAATTCTTCGGTCTGATCGAAAATCACATGGTGGAGGTGTTGCTGTTTATATAAGACTGGCAATTTTTAATCAATACAGATGCAGGGTTGTTGCTGAACAAAACTTGCCAAATATTGAACATTTATTTATTGAAATGCATAATAGCGATAAAAAACTTTTACTTGGCACAATATATAGACCTCACAGAAATATCGATGTTGAACCATTAATTAGCTATCTTTCTTCAACTACTCTCGACTACACAGATATTATTTTGACTGGTGATTTCAATGCTAACATCCTAGCTGATAAGAAACTAATGTTTGATATGAGTGCGATTGGTTTGTTCATAATTAACCAAACGGTGCCAACACATTTCACTTCTTCGACGAGTACGCTTATTGATCTTTACTTTGTTGGCGATCGTGCAAAAATATTGCGATATGAACAACTCTCAGCCTCTGCCTTTTCGAGACATGATTTAATTTTTCTATCATACGATTCTATGATAAGAACAGAAGAAGCTTTGGTATATTTCTGAGATTTCAAAAATATAGACTTCTCATATTTAGAAGCTGAGTTGATGACTATACCATGGAATAACATATTTTGCATGCCCTCTGTGGACGAACAGGCTACTTTTCTGCATAATAATATCCAATATTTATATGGCAAATATGTATCCAATAAGACGAGAAAAATTAAGCCATTAGAAAAGCCATGGTTCACAAATGAAATTAAGCACCTTATAAATGAGAGAAATCGAGCATACAATCGTTGGAAAAGGTTTCGAACTACTGAATTAAAATATTTGTTCAAAATCTGTAGGAAAAAAGTCAACTCCAAAATAAGAATAGAAAAGGTAAATATTATGAAAACAAATTTAATTCGGCTATGTCTTCAAAAAAGAAATGGAATGAAATTCACAGGATGGGTATTATTGGCAAAAATAATGTAACAGAATGTGTAAGTGATGTTAATCAGCTGAATCAAGAATTCTTAAATATCCCAATGCCAACTGCTGATATTAATTTTTATGCATCCAATCATGATCTACAGACACCTGGTTTTGAATTTTCAACTGCTACATTTGAGGATATTATAGAAGCTTTCCAAAGCATTAAATCTGAGTCAGTTGGACATGATGAGATCCACCCAAAATTTGTGAAAATAATTTTGAAATATATATTGAACCATATGTATACCCTCCAATGTGGAAGATCTCAAAAATAATTCCAATTCCTAAGCCAGATAAAAGCTACAGACCCATTGCTATACTGCCATACCTGTCCAAAGTGTTTGAGAGACTAATCCACACACAGACGAGTCGATATTTAAACGAAAACAACTTGTTAACAAACAGACAATCCGGTTTCAGACCTAGGCATAGCTGCGTCACCGCATTAATAAATGTTTCAGAGGAGCTAAGATCTAAGTTAGACAAAAACATGATATCTTTTCTGATTCTACTTGATCACTCAAAGGCGTTTGATACAGTTGATCATAACATTTTGTGCCATAAGTTAAGAAATATGTTTTACTTTTCAACCACAGCAACGAAATTCTTCTCATCATATTTATGTAACAGATTTCAATCAGTTCATATTGGCAATGAAAAATCTAAAATCCGCGCGATAAGCAGAGGAGTACCGCAAGGCTCAATTCTAGGACCGTTATTATATACAATATATTCTAATGACTTACCATTACAAATAGATTATTGTAATCTACACATGTATGCGGATGACGTACAACTCTATATTAGCTGTTCACCGTTAGACGTTAATGATTGCATATTTAAAATTAATCATGATCTTCATAATGTGTATAAATGGGCTTCAGCAAATGGTCTTAATATAAATGTGGGTAAATCTAAATGTATTCTGATTGGTAAAAATACTAACGCAATCACTTTTCCCCTACCACCGCTGTTCGTTGGTGACTCAACTATTGAATTTGTTGATCAAGCGAAAAATCTCGTTGTTATTTTTAACAAACAGCTTAACTGGTCAAACCATGTTAATACTATATGTGGAAAAACTCACAACATGCTGAGAACTCTATGGAAGACACAATTTTTTACTCCATTTAGAATACGTTTGCTTCTGGCAAAGACTTATATACTGCCAACAGTTGTGAAATATATGCGGGGTTGGATTCAATTACAAGGCAAAGATTAAATGTAACATTTAACAATATTGCCAGATATATATATAAGCAAGGAAGATTTAGTAGTATATCACATCTATCTAAGCACATATATAAGTTATGATTTGACAACTTTTTAAAATTCCGAGTACTTTTACTATTCCATAAGATTATATACACAAGACAACCAGAATATTTATTTGAAAAAATTGAATTCTCTCGATCTAATAGAGGAAAAAAAGTAACTGCTATAAGATATAATAGACTGTTATCTGAGAGACATTTTTTCGTAGTATCGACACGGCTATGGAACCAACTTTCCCCTAGTATCCAAATTTTAAGCAATGTTAGGCAGTTTAAGAAAGCATTAATTCGATATTTAAATGAATGTTGAACATGAATATTTTTATATATTTTTTGTTATTTATATGTTAATATCTTTATTGTATTATGTTATTCATTTTTAATCTCTATAAAATTCGTATCATAAACTTTAGTAAAATTTTCTTTATCTACTCAGTACTGTAATGTAGGACACAAACGTCTTTTTGTTCTGTTTTACGAAAATAAATAAATAAATAAAATATATATAATATATGAAATGTATTGCTTTGGGGATAAACATGTCTCTATGGCCATTTCGTCTCTGCTTAAGAGACTCGTCAGGAGACTTTTTCCCCAAAGTGGTAACCAAAAATACAAATACTTATGTTCAAATAGTTATAAACTAAATGCGAATCACATTTAGTATATAAAAACCAAACAAAAGTATTTACAAAGCAATACATTTCTGTTTTTAAAAAATTGAAATTCTATTCTTCCTGTTCATTTCATATATTATATATCGTCACCTAAAATCCAAAAGGCCGTAACTAACATTTTTCTTTTTTTACAGGAGAAGCAAAAAACACCATAAAACTAAAACGATAAAAAATCAAGCTTAAAAAACCAAGACGGATTTATTTCTGAAAAAAAAAGATTAAGAAAAAGAAGTAGATTAAGAGGAATGTAGTTACGGCCTTTTGAAATCGCTTTTTTCTGAAACCAAAAGGCCGTAACTACAATACAAAAAAATGTATAAGTATGTAGGGAAAATGGTAAGGATAAAAAATATAGGTTTTTAGGCGTATTTAATCAAGTTTTAGTGAACTCATGTGTTTTTTAGACTATTTATTTTGTGTATTTTTAATACAGAATGATAAATTCATTATAACAATTCAACAAAAATTTAATTATTTTAAGAAAATAATAAAATCAAATTAATAAAACAAAATAAATAGTAATTCATTACATACAAAGGAAAGAAGACTGAACTAGCAATGAAAGTGAAGCTTTGTTCAAGATAAATATGGAATGTTGTCATAAAAGCTGTGGCAGTCCGACGGAAGTAAAAATTTAAGATCCTGAAGGTGGTCCCATTTCTTTTTGAATATTTTTATTCTGTCTGTATGCAACTGAGAAGGTTCGGCATATTCGAAATTTTGTTGTGTACATTGCGGTAAAGGATTATAGTTCTCTTTAATATTTATTTTATAATAAATAATTCCAGATGGATCATATCCCAAGGCACGAATCATATTAACAGTAGGTTCTCCGGGTTTTTTGCCTGTGAATAAAAATGTTTTTTTTTTTAAGTATAATGTGTGTGGGTTAAAATTTACCTGGCCGAATGGATGTATAGCGCTTAGGAAGACTATCATAATCAAGAAAAATACTTGTAATCCTGATGATGAACTTTGAAAGGGAACGGATTCTTTCGTGATTCTTCAATCCAACCAGCTAGTTGAGATGGTAAATTTATTTGCCTTTTGTTGATTTTTCTTTGAATTAGGGAGTGGGTCGAATCGCACTCCATTTGTGTATATCCCACTATTAGATATTTATGTTCTACGGTAATATTTTTTTGAACACATAATGATAATAAAGCATTGGAGAGAACTACATTCCGATTTTGGTAGAAACAACCATCGGAATATATTATTATGTGATCAATATTTGGAGGCTTTATAATCGCACTTTTTATGTAATTTATAATGCATGAAGCAAAGGTAGAAACAACAAGAGTACCATCCGTTTCGTCCCAGACAAAGTTGTCAGATTCATGCGAGATAACGTTATAAATTGTAAAGTTGTGTACTTGCAATTTCATTTTATAATATGTGGCATTTGCATTAGTCTGTGGTATTAATTTGACAGCTTGCATGTCAATGCATAACAACAAGCATAATCCCGATTTGGCGTGTTCTATGTCGTTAAGCTTTTCCTATCTCATGTTTTGTATTTCCATTCTATGAATGTCAAATTCATCTTGGGTCAAGTTCTTTGATTCGTAAGAAGTGCAGGTATCGCACATATCATTTTTTGGCTTAAATATAGAACAGTTTTCGTCCTTTAATACTGCCATAAAGTTTGACAATGATACGGGAGTTACATCATTCTCTTTATTAGATTCGCAATCTTTACAATAAACTTCATAAACATGTGCATAACTTTTAAAATCAGATTGAAAGTACAGTATACTGTCTTCTGTAGTGTGATTCAAGTTTAGGAATATCGTGTAACCATTTTTTTAAATAATTTAAACGTTTTTTTTATAATACTCCCTGTTTTGTAGCTGCTTTACGTTGAGATATTATTTGCATTTGTTTTTTTGGCGATATATTGGTGCCATGAGTATCATTGAAATTTACCCAATTTCTTACCATTTTTTCATTTATTCCAAGAGTAGATGAAAACATAGAAAAACACACTTGCACACGTTTCGAATAGTATTTCAGATAGTAAAGTTTTGAAATTGTTCTCCTGGATTCGTTAACGGAAATTCGTTGTCTGTTTGACCATTCAACGAGATTCGTAACATAAATTTTTTTTTGATCCCAGGTCATTTCCCAGAAGCCGTTGAAGATTTTCTCACGATCTTCTTCGGAAAAGATGGGACAATTTCGTAATTCACTTTTTTTTACAGAATTTTGAAGTGCAACCAGCTTTCAGCACTCTTGCAGCTTTTTCACAAATGTTGCCCTTCATCCGGCCATTGTATTGTTTTCCATTCATTCGGTTTATTTTATCTTCATCTTTTGTATTACTTTTTTTAACCTTTTTAGCGGGATTTATTTCACTATTAGCACTCATTTTATTCTTTTTGTATGTATGCACAAATATTCACCACATTTTTGTTACAGTTTTCCAAAAATTTAAAATTAAAAATAGAAAAACAAATTAATAGAAAATTCAAATCAACTTTGATTTTTTTTTTTAAATAAATTGAAGTTACATCTTTTTTGACTTATGATTTTTTCAAATTGTAAATACGGCCTTTGGTTTTATGCTAATAAAATCGCTATTTTTGGACGAATTCGTGTAAAATTTTTTGGGTAGATGTATTTTAGTAAGCTACATCATAATCAATCAAAAAAGCTGTTTTGAATTTTGTGTTAGTTACGGCCTTTTGGATTTTAGGTGACGATATATTAAATGTATTTGCCTATATGGCGAAAAATATTTTTTGTTTTTAATAAATAAAATAAATAAATAAATAAATAAATACATACCATAACCGCAAATTTGTTTATGTTATTGTTTCACATATAAAAAAACGTATATCAAAAACCATTCGTGTTCTATGAACAGGCTGTAAGTTTGTTTACTACATTGCTGTCAGGTTAAATTAGCACACGGTTGCATTTTTACTGTACAATTTAAACATTTCAGCGCTTTTTTTCTTGTATATTGGCAATTATTTTTTGATTTGTTGGTGTTGCCAACCCAGCTGGTTTTATTTTTTGGTCATACCGCTCCTATCATAAGTTTTGTTTATATTTTGCTTTGTGTGTATTCGTGTTTTTGTTTTGGTGTAGAGACCCTGTAGGCAAAGTTACTAGTATCCAACTAGAAATATACTAGTTGCGTTCTCATTAAGACTAGTTACACATCTGTAATTCTTTCATATAACGAACTGTAAATTTTAACATGAGGCTGTCATAGGACCCCAACTAGTTCATTTATAGACAGTTGCATACTAGTTAAATTACAGTTGAATATAAACTAGTATGTGAACTAGTTTGTATGTATTAATCCAATACTAGTATATTTTTATTAAACCTTATACTAGTTGTGTAATTTACGAATGTTTACCACTCCGTTTTATACTAGATTCGTACCAGTTTATTGCTTATATACTAGTTAAAAGACCCAATGCCAAATTGTTGAAATTAATTGAAAAAATCACTAAACTAATTAAAATGAAAACCAATTTAAAATTGGAATGGATGGGATACTTCGGACAAGGCAAAGTCTCTGATTGGAGTCAACCTGGCGGCCTCCAGAACGATCCTTGTTCCCGTTGTATTCAAGTCGACATACAGTGTGAGGCAATATTTCCAATAGGGATATTGAAAATGTTTTTTTTATATATTAAATACTTTACTTATTTATAAATATATAGATAGCTAGAAATTTACATACATATAAATGAAAATTTTATATGTTAGAAAATTTGTGATATTGAATCAAGAATTCGTATATAATAGAAGGGAAATATATATATACATATGTATATAAGTATATTTTTTCCCTTGGACAATATAGATTATTTGTGTGTGTGTGTTTATTTAAATTTATATAAATTAAATTTTAATTGGTATTGTATACCTGAATTGGGAACCATTTATCAATTCAAAATATTAAGAAGAACCGTGTTAAGGGTGAAGAAAGATTATAAGAAATATTTTTACAATAAAATTTTGCGGAATATCTATCCTTGTTCCGATTTGGAACAAGGATATGGAGAAAAGAAGAAAATAATAACAAGAAATTACATAATAATTTATTCTGAAGACCTGAAACGGGTTAATAGAGAAATACCGAAGAAAGAGTCTAATAGAAATTTGAAAAGAGAGGAAATGAAAAGATAAGAAAAGATCTTAGCTATCTTCTATCTTTATTTTATTTATTTATGGAACCTGGACTATTACTGATTTGTATAATTTTGTTGCAGTTTAAACTTTAAGATTTGTTGTTTTTTTTATTATTTGTTAATTTTTTTTCATTATTACTTAGTTTGATAACACAAGACATTAGTTGAGTGAAAATTAAGCTATAATTTTAGTGAACTCAAATAATCTTCGATCTACAGGCCTGTCGACATCGTGGGATAATATAAAATTGGTGAGTTTATTGTTTTTTTTTATTATTGCATAATAATGTCACTCAATTAATTTGCTAGACAATTTCAAACTAAAACACTTTAATTCTTAAATTAAACTTTTTACTTATTTTAAATATAAACAAATTTTGCTAAACATTTTCTAACTAAAACTCATTAAATCTTAAATTAAAATTTGTACTTATTTTAAATCAAAGAAATTTTGCTAATCT
Organism: Metopia argyrocephala; assembly: GCA_963576795.1. Lineage (NCBI taxonomy): Eukaryota > Metazoa > Arthropoda > Insecta > Diptera > Sarcophagidae > Metopia > Metopia argyrocephala. The sequence continues at coordinate 88,689,679 of OY756209.1, read as the reverse complement.
TAAAAATTTTGAGATAAAATCTAATACTAAATATGATCCATTTAATTTAATAATTCGAGACAAGTTTTATTTACATACTTTTAATATTTATACTTTTTTTATATATATGCACTTATTTAATTTATTACTTTTAATTTCACTTTTTATGTGTGTTAATAGTTGTTTACAAAATTTACTTTATACCGTTATATACGAAAATATTGGTTAAAAATAAAATAATGCTTTGTTAAATTTAAGCTTTTAATGTCCACAAAAGGTTAAGGGAACTGAGCAGATAACAAACATATAGGGCTATCAGATATACAACTAGGTGATAGCATGGTAGGGAGGGTATAGAAATATGGAGTGATGCTGACATCTAAAAGCTCTCCAATTTAGAACCCAATTCCGCACCTTTCTTTTAAATTTTAGTTTCTTTTATTTATCAATTTTGCCGATTGTGGGAAATCTGCTACCAATTTAAAATATTTATGTTTCGTACCTAAGTCTAGATGTATAGCGGCAAGATCCATCCCAATTTTCCCTGAGCACGGCCGGAATAAAAGGTAGCATACCGCTAAATATGTGGAGACTTTAGGGTCGGTTCGTTACATATAATATAAAATGGCGCCCAACGTGGGGCAATCAGCGGAAACAGTTTACTTTTAATCTTATGTTTAAAAAATATAATAATAATATTGATTATTTTATGCTGATTGTCTTACATCATCAAATTTTAATTTTTTTTCTAGTGGATCGGCAAATAATAAATAAATACTGTACTTTGATTACTGTGGTATATATGGACTTTTAGATTGTTTATCTAAACCGATATCATTTGTATTCTTTGATGATAAATTTGTTTTTGTCAAGTTTTGTTGAGATTTCTTTTATTCTGTGAAAGATTTGGAATATTACTTACAAGACTTGACATAAGTGTTTATTTTAATTTAGGTATTATAAATTAAGTTTGATTTTTATTTTTATTTTATTTTAAAATTTAGTTTGCTGGGTCCTTTTTAATGAGACTTTTGTAAATGGTTTATATTGTTTACCTACCCTTGAAGAAGACTCAGTAAATTGTGAATTATCGAATGTTTTGATACTATTGTGTTGAGATTATTACTTAAACCTGATCATATTATTTTTTGCTTGTTTTTGTATTCTCTATAATGGTATCATTACAGAAAAAAAAGGAAAATTATTTTTTTTAGTTTATTTAATTTTAATTTCGTGGAGTTGGAGTTTTTTTATATAGTATCTGCCAGAAGACACCTCAACTGAGTAGTGGACTTAAAATATTTTATTTTGATTAGTTTGACGTAATGCCTATAACAAGAAGTAAAGAAAATTTGTTTAACTTAGAAGAACCTGTAAATTGTAGTTTCACAGTTAATGTAGATGAACCCAATACAAATCAGGCACAGACTCGTTCGAATAGTAAACCTAACAGGTCTGGCAACAGAAATAAAGATAACAATGTCAACGAATCTCAAGTACGACAATTAGTGACCGAGTCTTTGACATCTTTTCGTAGTGAAATGTTAGATTTAGTAATAAACGAAGTACGATCTATCGTACAAAATTTTAATTTAAACAATAATGGAAATTCTAATTTATCTGATAATGCAAATACTGCAAATAACGAGATTCCTAATTCTTCCAGAGATAATAACTTTCAGGAAAACTTTGTCGGAGAGAAAGTATCTAACGTAATACGAAATTGGAAAGTGAAATTTTTTGGTAGTGAAGACCATATGTCTGTTGAAGAATTTGTTTACCGAATTAATGTATTGACAACTAACAACCTGAATGGAAATTTTGAACTGTTGTGCAAGCATGTACATAGTTTATTTGACGGTAGAGCACTGGACTGGTATTGGCGATATCATCGTCTTAATAGTGATTTGGACTGGTTCTCTTTAACAAGAGCTTTACGTAAACAATATAAGAGTGAATACAATGATTATGACGTAATGGAAGATATACACAGACGTAACCAAAGAACTAATGAAACTTTTGATGATTTCTTTAATTCGATTTCTTCTTTAATAGATAGACTTAGACAACCTTTGTCAGAAAATGAATTATGTGCGATATTAACACGAAATTTGAGAACGGAGATAAGGCATGAACTTTTACATTTGAATATTACAAGTGTTTCACAACTTCGTACGGAAGTTAAGAAACATGAACAATTTGTCAAGCATATTAACGCTTATAAAGTTCATAATCCTATGAAAAACCGTGTAGCAGAAATTGAGACAATAGATGATGGAAATATTTTAGAACCAGTAGATGAGAGTACGGATGTTTGTGCAATTCGAGCAGATATTAGATGTTGGAATTGTGACAAGCAAGGGCACAGTTACTTTGATTGTGTAGAGGTTAGACGTATTTTTTGTTACGGTTGCGGAGCAAAGGATACATATAGGCCATCTTGTCCCAATTGTAAAATTAAACAGAAGGGAAACGGACTGAAGGATGTCCGCCGATCATAAACCAGACATCCGCAACAGTTAAAACTTTAAATACGAATACAATAGAAAGCGACAATAATATAAAACCAGAAAGGATATATACCATGCAAAGGATATATGGACATAACTGAAAAAGAAAATATTTTATTGCCATTTACAGATCCAGTTTTTGAGTAAAACTCAAAACTTTATCTGTTTTGTGAGGCAATATTTCCAATAGGGATATTGAAAATGTTTTTTTATATATTAAATACTTTACTTATTTATAAATATATAGATAGCTAGGAATTTACATACATATAAATGAAAGTTTTATATGTTAGAAAATTTGTGATATTGAATCAAGAATTCGTATATAATAGAAGGGAAATATATATATACATATGTATATAAGTATATTTTTTTCCCTTGGACAATATAGATTATTTGTGTGTGTGTGTTTATTTAAATTTATATAAATTAAATTTTAATTGGTATTGTATACCTGAATTGGGAACCATTTATCAATTCAAAATATTAAGAAGAACCGTGTTAAGGGTGAAGAAAGATTATAAGAAATATTTTTACAATAAAATTTTGCGGAATATCTATCCTTGTTCCGATTTGGAACAAGGATATGGAGAAAAGAAGAAAATAATAACAAGAAATTACATAATAATTTATTCTGAAGACCTGAAACGGGTTAATAGAGAAATACCGAAGAAAGAGTCTAATAGAAATTTGAAAAGAGAGGAAATGAAAAGATAAGAAAAGATCTTAGCTTTCTTCTATCTTTATTTTATTTATTTATGGAACCTGGACTATTACTGATTTGTATAATTTTGTTGCAGTTTAAACTTTAAGATTTGTTGTTTTTTTTTATTATTTGTTAATTTTTTTTCATTATTACTTAGTTTGATAACACAAGACATTAGTTGAGTGAAAATTAAGCTATAATTTTAGTGAACTCAAATAATCTTCGATCTACAGGCCTGTCGACATCGTGGGATAATATAAAATTGGTGAGTTTATTGTTTTTTTTTATTATTGCATAATAATGTCACTCAATTAATTTGCTAGACAATTTCAAACTAAAACACTTTAATTCTTAAATTAAACTTTTTACTTATTTTAAATATAAACAAATTTTGCTAAACATTTTCTAACTAAAACTCATTAAATCTTAAATTAAAATTTGTACTTATTTTAAATCAAAGAAATTTTGCTAATCTTAAAAATTTTGAGATAAAATCTAATACTAAATATGATCCATTTAATTTAATAATTCGAGACAAGTTTTATTTACATACTTTTAATATTTATACTTTTTTTATATATATGCACTTATTTAATTTATTACTTTTAATTTCACTTTTTATGTGTGTTAATACTTAGTTGTTTACAAAATTTACTTTGTACCGTTATATACGAAAATATTGGTTAAAAATAAAATAATGCTTTGTTAAATTTAAGCTTTTAATGTCCACAAAAGGTTAAGGGAACTGAGCAGATAACAAACATATAGGGCTATCAGATATACAACTAGGTGATAGCATGGTAGGGAGGGTATAGAAATATGGAGAGATGCTGACATCTAAAAACTCTCCAATTTAGAACCCAATTCCGCACCTTTCTTTTAAATTTTAGTTTCTTTTATTTATCAATTTTACCGATTGTGGGAAATCTGCTACCAATTTAAAATATTTATGTTTCGTACCTAAGTCTAGATGTATAGCGGCAATATCCATCCCAATTTTCCCTGAGCACGGCCGGAATAAAAGGTAGCATACCGCTAAATATGTGGAGACTTTAGGGTCGGTTCGTTACAACAGCCTCTTCGTGGCCCACCTGGATAACATTCTAGCACCCGCTAGTTTGTTAACTAATGTATGCGGCGATTGTCCAATCCCCTGGACATTAAATTTGGGTTGTGCGTAGGGCTTGAAACCCACCACGTAAAAACAAAAATTCAATGAAAACCGACACAATAGCCTCTGAACGGACCCCCTTCTATGTTGACGAGTTTGGCAAATGTTTTAAGGACTATGATTTAAGGATATGCACCTGGAACGTGAGAACCCTTTATAGGGAAGGTGCCTCTATCCAATTGGCATATGCTCTCGAGAAATGTAGGGCTGACATCACCGCCATCCAGGAAATGCGATGGATAGAACAGGGTTGTACAAGGCAAGTAACATGTGACATCTACTACAGCTGCCATGATAAACGCGAATTTGGTTGCGGATTCATAGTTAGCAAGAGACTTCGCCATATTGTCTCAGAGTTCACCCCCATGAACGAAAGGATAGCTACAATCCGGATGAAGGCAAAGTTTTATAATATCAGCCTTATTTGCGTGCACGCCCCGACGGAAGAAAAGGATGATGCGGCCAAAGATACTTTCTACGCAAAGCTCGATGATGTATATGATAGGTGTTCGGCACATGACGCCAAAATTGTCCTCGGCGATTTCAATGCGAAAGTTGGACGTGAAGCTATCTTTGGCCCCACTGTCGGACAGTTGAGTCTTCATAATTCCACCTCGCCGAACGGCTTGACACTGATCAATTTCGCCGCGGCGCAAAACATGGTAGTTTGTAGCACCAGCTTCCAGTATCTCAATATCCATAAGGCTGATTGATAGAAATCATGTTTCCAGCATACTAGACGTGCGCACATTTAGAGGTCCAAATGTCGACTCGGACCATTATCTTGTCGCAGCCAAGATGTGACTGCACATATGCGCAGCGAATATGGTACGTTCTAGTGTTCGAGGGAAGCTGGACATCAAAAAGCTGCGATCACAAGAGACAGCCAGGTCGTTTTCCGATCGTCTTTCGAATGAGCTCCATTGCATCCCATCCTCTCTCGAAAGTAATGGTGGACAGTGGTCTCAAATTGCTCACTCTCTGCGCAACGCTGCCGAAACAGTCCTTGGTTTTGAGCGTCCTCCTCGCAGAAACCAATGGTACGATGAAGAGTGTCGTGAGACCACTGCGGCAAAGAATACTGGCTACAGAAGAACGTTGCAGTCCACCACTACAAGAGCAACTGTGGAGGTGTACAGAGAGAAGAGGAGGGAAGAGAGACGCCTATTTAGAGGAAAGAAAAGGGAGCAAGAAAGGCGTGATCGTGAGGAAATCGAGATGTGCAGGAGCAGACATCATGCTCGAAATTTTTATAAAAAGATAAGGCGTCTTACTACTGGTTTTAAACCCGGAGCAAACTCCTGCAGAGACGAACATGGTATTCTGGTTACAGATGCACAAGGGACACTGAGATTATGGAGACAGGCGATGACGACAAAAAGTCCTCCTCTAAAGATACTGTGCCGGTTCCAATCAATGATGACGACATTGAGATCCTGTCGCCCAGCTATGAAGAGATCAAGATACAGCGACTAGTAAGCAACAAAGCGGCCGGACCGGATGGTCTGCCCGTTGAGCTCTTCAAGTATTGCGGCGATGAGCTGGTTAGGTGCATGCACCAACCCATTTGCAGAATATGGCTTGAGAAAAGTATGCCCAATGATTTTAATCTCAGTACCCTCTGTCCCATCCTGAAAAAGGGAGACCCCACGATATGCACCAACTACAGGGGTATAAGCCTTCTCCCTATCGCATATAAGGTTCTTATGAGCGTATTGTGTGAACGACTGAAGCCATTCGCCATCTCACTGAATGGACCTTATCAGCGCGGCTTCAGACCTGGTAAGTCCACCATTGACCAGATATTCACACTGCGCCAAATCCTGAAGAAGACCCATGAAAGTCAAGTCGACACACACCACCTCTTTGTCGGCTATAAGGCAGCGTTCTTTAGCCCGATAAGTGATCGCGTATATGCCGCAATGTCTCAGCTCGGTATTCCTGCAAAGCTGATAAGACTGTGAAGAATGACGTTAAGCAACTCTTGCAGCTCCGTTAAGTAAGGAAAATACCTCTCCGAACCTTTTAATAACGTGCGAGGGTTCAGACAGAGCGATCTCTTATCCTGCGACCTCTTCAATTTCGTCATGGAGAGTGCTTTGCGAAAGGCGAGTGTGCATCGAAATGGCACTATATTTAACAAAAGTGTCCAGCTCCTTACGTATGCAGACGACATAGACATCATTGGGCATACCAAGCGAGATGTCACCGCAGCCTTTAATGATATTGAACGGGAGTCTGCAAAAATGGGTCTGGCGGTAAATGAGAGCAAGACGAAGTACATGTTGTCGACGAGTAGGTATGTTGAACGTATCGGCTCCCAGGTTACAGTCGGCAACTATACATTCGATGTGATCAAGGAGTTCATCTACCTTGGCATCGTCATTACCAGCAAGAATTATGTCAGTCTGGAGATCAAACGAAGAATCACACTGGCCAACAGGTGCTACTACTATCTCAGCAGGCAGTTTAGTAATAGAGACCTCTCTCGTGCAACGAAATTAACACTCTATAAGTCGCTTATCCTCCCGGTGCTTCTCTATGGTGCGGAAGCATGGACGCTGTCTTGTGCCGATGCGGCGGTCTTGGGAGTATTTGAGAGAAAAGTTCTTCGTAAAATCGTTGGTCTTCTAAGGCATGGCGATGAGTATCGCCTTAGAACCAACCATGAGCTGTATGAGCTCCTCGGCGATGTGGGCGTTGTTCAGCGGCTACGCTGGTACGAACATATGGTTCGGATGGATGAATCTGCTCCAGCGAGAAAAGTTTTCGATGCGAAGGTCACTGGACGTCGGCGTAGAGGACGACCGTGTTTACGTTGGAAGAACCAAGTTGATGACGCCCTGTCGTCAATTGGTGTGATCAACTGGAGAAGGCGCTCGCTTAGCAGAGACGCCTGGAGACTAGTGTTAAGGCAGGCCGAAACCTGTTAACGGGTTTTTATGGCCATCTAAGTAGGTAAGTAATTTAAAATTATTTTTGAAATATATTTTTATTTATAGTTATATATTTATACATAAAATAACAATAAAAAACAAAACAATGAAAATTTAAAACAATAAATTAAAATAAAAAAATACTTTTTTTTTGCATAGTTGAACGCTATGGTGAAGAGTTACCTCTAGATCCTGATGTCCAGTTGTTGGTAAACTTGCAATGGAGTCTCAAAAAGATTAAAAGTAATGTACAATTCCAACCTAAATAATGTATACATACATATTTACCAAAGAGTGCTTTATACAAGTTATCCTTATATACATTTATACTTACTTGAGTTGTTTTCACTAAGTGGCATCTTCTTAATATTTGAATTCATCTTTGAAAAAAAAACACCCGCACAGCAAATAAACAATGTATATTGGCCACAGCGTAAACTGAATGATTTATCATGGGAAAAGACAAAGAATATAAAAAAATAGAAACGACGCGTAAAAAAAACCCCTATTGATTTTTTCTTGTCATGCTAGTCGTGTACGTTGACATGAACGTTGAGAGCGGCTTTGCCAGAAAGATGATTTTATCGTATTTTTAGTGATTTGTAGTTCGAAACATGATTTCATGATTTTTTCTTCTTAAAAATTATGATTTTTTTTAACATATTAAGTCTGTTTGTCTGTAGTCGCCGTGGTCTAGTGGTTAGTGTGTTGGCTTACTAAGACATGGGCCCTGGGTTCGACTTTTTAAGTCTTTCCACTTCTTTTCCAAATGTTGAATAAATATTATCAGTAGTCAATTTAAATAAAACAAAATACAGAAACAGATTTAATAACAATATGCTTGAAGGTATATTGCATTAAAAAGATTTTGTTTAAAGATATAAATAAACTAAAAACGGAAATGTGATGATTTATTTCTTCAAATTAAGATTTTTTTTCTATAAATGACGATTTCCTTGTGAAAACTTCTGGCAAGGCTGGTTGAGAAAGCAGCATTAATGTTTTTATTTTTGTCCACTTGTCTTTTTACAACTAGTTGCGTGACTGTCTCATGGTGCAATAAACAAGGTAGACTATTCCCTGCAACAAAATAACACTAAAAAAACAACATGCATTTTGTTAGTGTAGCGGCGAATTCATTTAACTAAGCTGTCAAAAATTTATGACAGTCATTTTTTTATTTTTTCTTATGGCAAGAAGCCAAAATAAAGCACAAATTAAAGTAATATAATATTTATTAAGAATAATGTAATATTTAATGGCCTAAGAATTATTTTTTTAAACTTTTGCACACCTGTGAGGCGTGGACTCAAGTAAGATATCAATTTAATAGCACATCAATTAAATAACACATCAATATTTTTGCAGTTGTCATACAATATCCATGAACGGAAGCATGATATTTTGCCAATTGTTGCTGTTCCAACGGTCCAATCAATTATTAATTCTATGAAATGGATCGTTACCATGCGTATAAAAACATCCCCAGTGCATTACATTGTTTTACTATAACTGGTGTATCTTGGTTAAGGCCGCTGTTTTTCTTCTTTTCGTACAGGCTTTATTTCAGCAGAATCTTTTAGATTGCTTTGGATTTACCAGAGAAAAGCACATAATTTCATTGAGAGGTAGAGTCCAGCCAATGTGCGCTTTTTAAAGATCGATTCTCACTTTACTTTTTTGTCTGGAAAAAATAAGTTTGTTTGATCTTCTATACAATTTTATGCCACCTTCTACAGCTGGTCTTTAAATAATTTTAAATGAAATATTTAAGCCAATTAAGAAGCTTCCTAACATAAAATTATCCTTTTTATAAAAAACTAATAATGGCTTTGTCCTCACGTTTGATGGTTTGACGTGTCTACGTACAGTAGACAAGTAGTGCGACGTTCTAAAATAAGTTATGATACGAGAAATTACACCATAGTGAATGTTAATTTCTTTCTTCATAATTATCTTTTCTTTTAAATCCACTAAATATGTATTTCCAGCCATTATTTCCTTAAATTATTAGAATATACACTTTCCTATTAAAGACACGCAAAAAGCTGAATGAATGAAGGAAACGAGTGATAAATATTGTTTAAAATAAATGTACATACAAACTAAATAAGAAAATAAAATATTAAAATTTAAATGTCAAATAAACTGTAATGAAAGCACTAAAATAACAAGAAATAACACTTTTAACGAGAATAATAAAAATGGGAATTTGAAATAAAAATTTAAATGAGATAATTTATATTGTGTTTTTTCACTGAATTTGAGAATTTAAAACTAAATTAATCCAATATTGGTTTGCAAAACCGTTTAAAAATTAAAAAGAAAAAATAAAGCAAAGAAGAAAAAAAAAAAAAAAAGAAAGAAGAAAAAAAAGGAGAAAAAAAAGTGAAAAAAAAGAAGGGAAACCGAAAGCAAAAGCAGCATACTTATTCTACAACAACACAACTAAATTAAAAAAAAAAAAAAAAAATAAAAATATACTAAAATGTATACTAGAAGTAAACAAGGTCCATGCAAAAACAAAGAAATTAGCTCTTTGAAAATGGAACAATCAGTTTTACATAAACATGAACTAAATAAAGACAGAGAACAAATTTCATCTTTTAACACTCCCATGAAATTGCCATGCGAAAACGCTGTAAGCAATCCTCTCTTAGAGCGTATTAGCAGGACTCCTTGTTTATCAGTAACTGAATCTCCATTTAAGTTAGTTACAATCCTGGACTCTCGTTTTGAAAAGCTTACTTCACAAATTAATTCAATTATTGAAAACAAATTTAAAGAGTACAAAGAAGAAATGAAAAGAATGAAATTGATAAGAGACTTTCAGCATTTCAGTCTGATTTAAATGCTCTTAGTGAGAGAGTTACTTTGTTAGAAAATACAACAAGTGAAATTAAAGTGAGTGTAAGAAGTGCGGAATCTGAAACTTTTAACTTGAAATCTGAAATAATAGAACTTAAAAGAAAAATAAATAAACAAGATAACGCTGTTGTGGCTGGTAGTGTGCGAATTCGTGGTATACCCTACCATGAAGATGAAAACTTGCTTGGCATATTTAACCATATTTGTGATAATTTAAATATTTCTACACCTAAAATTGAACAAATTTATAGATTGCATAAAAGTTTTAAAGACAAAAAAGCACCAGTGCCAAATGATGCCGATATCATTGTTAAAATGTATTTACCTAGTGAGAAATATCTTTTGTTAAAATCAATTTCTAAATTAAGAAAAGAAAAACAAACAGTGTTGTGTCTAAAGCATGCTGGCTTTGATAGTTCTGTTCCTTTTTATATAAATGAAAATCTAACTCCGCACAATTATAAAATCTTCAAGGAAGCGTTGAAAATTAAGAAAAACGATAGAATTAAATCAGTATTTACTTATCGTGGCATGGTTTTTATGAGGAAACACGACTCTGATAATCCAACACCTATTGAATTCATAGAAGATCTAAATCATTTTTTTCGTACTTAAAATTTTTACTTTTAGACATAAATTATATTTGATTTTGTTTTTCCTTTTTTTAATGTTAGATACGTTTTCTACTACTGTTATTGTCAGAACTAATAATAAATTTTGTATTTATATCTTTATGTCCAGATACTTTTTATCTCAACTATATGTATATTTATTTCTGGGAAGATTTATAATCTTTAAACTGTTTTTAATTGTGAACTATTTTGCATTTTTTGTTGCTGTTTACTCTTTTTTGCCTTTTGCTTATATTGTTCTACTAGATGGGGGATAGCATACGAGTAAATTCCAGTGACGGGACTATTTCAATGTTACGAATACTCAGTAAACGCTCCAGTGGTATTAAGATATGCCATATAAATGCTCAAAGTTTAAACAACAAAATCGATGAATTTAGGTTTATGTTTGAGAAATCCAACATTGATGTAATATATGTGTCTGAAACTTGGTTAAATGAAACTACTCCGAATAGTATGATAAACCTTCATGGATATGTAACTTTTAGATCTGATCGTAAGTCTCGTGGTGGTGGTGTGGCAGTTTTTATAAGGAATACTATTAAGTGCAATTTAATTTCCATGAGCTCATCTTACACTAATTTTAACGGCATTGAATTTATTCTTATTGAGATTGTGTCTTTTGATTAAAAATTACTTATAGGCTGTGTATACCGACCAAATTGTCATATTCCTACTGAAACGTTTATAAACTATCTGGGCGATATCTCTCTTTCATATAATGATTTAGTCATTGCTGGTGATTTTAATTCGAATTTGCTTACGGATTCAACTTTTATTGATGATATTTATTCTATCGGCATGGAACCTATTAATCGTTTTACACCGACGCATTTTACCAATTCTTCTAACTCCCTGCTAGACTTATTTCTTATTAATGATAGCTCAAAAGTTCTGCTTTATGATCAGCTTTCTGCTTCCTGCTTCTCGAAACATGATCTAATTTTCACAGCATATGAATTTCGCCTACGCTACGATGAGCTAACTTTTAGTTACCGTGATTTCAAACATATAGATTATCACTTCTTGTGGGAACATTTTACGGCGATAAACTGGTGTTCTATATATCTTATGCCATCTGCTGATGAAAAACTGTCATTTTTAGAAAGTAACATTTCTCAATTATATGATCTTCATGTGCCAATTCGCACTAAAACAATTACGCACAATACGAGACCATGGTTTTCGTCATCAATTAAGAGATTGATAGAAGTGAGAGATATGGCATATTCGAGGTGGAAGCGTTTTAAAACCACATTGTTAAAAATGTGTATCGGGAGGCAAGAAGTGAAGTTAACCGTGAAATAAGAAAAGCCAAAATTAATTATTATGCAGAAAAATTCCATAACGCTATCGGCACTAAAAAGTCCTGGAATACTATCCGAGAAATTGGAATAGGCAGTGAGAGAAATATAATTGATAGCAACGTAACTGCAGAGGAATTAAATATAAAGTTTACCAACATTCCGTACGCTAACGATGATTCTCTTTCTCGAAATTATTTAAACTCATTTGTGGACACTACTGTTGAGAGAGAGTTCGAATTTCGTTGCGTAAATGCTACAGAAGTCTTAGAGTGCTTTGAGAAAATTAAGTCTAATGCTATTGGATACGACAATGTTGATCCTCGTTTTATCAAAATTTTATTACCGGGACTACTACCGTTTCTAACGCATCTCTTCAACACTATCAAAACTACTAGTAAATATCCTAGTAATTAGAAATATGCCAAAATTATACCTATACCTAAATCTAATTCGGAATTTAGGCCAATCGCTATTCTGCCCTATCTCTCGAAAATATTAGAGAAACTTTTGCACGCTCAAATGAATGACTACATAAATGACTTTAATCTACTTACGCCATTTCAGTCTGGTTTTCGGGCCAAACATAGCTGCACAACTACTTTAATCAATTTATGTGAAGATATTCGGTACGATATTGACAATGGCGATATTAATATTCTTGTGTTACTTGATCATTCTAAAGCGTTCGATTCGGTTGATCACAAAATTCTTCTTATGAAGCTGCAAAGACTCTTTAACTTCTCCAGTACATCTAATTGTTTACTGAAATCGTATCTTAGTAACCGTTTTCAGCTAGTCTGTATTAATGGCGAGTACTCATCACCGTTGGCTGTTACCAAAGAAGTTCCCCAGGGATCGATAATGGGACCACTTTTATTCTCATTATATATTAATGATCTTCCAGACTATTTAGAACACTGCAAGATACACCTTTATGCAGATGATGTACAAATTTATCTCGGAGGCTCTTTACAGCACATTAGGGAAAATGTTTTTAAAGTCAACCATGATCTTAATAACATCTATAAATGGGCAACAGCTAACAAACTTGTAATTAATCCAGTGATATCTAAATATCTTGCTATACATAAAAAAACCATTCATTTAAATATCGATTTTGGTATTATGTTCAATAATCAGAGAATAGAACGTGCATCATCTGCAAAGAACTTGGGAGTTATTTTCAATAACAACTTGGATTGGTCTGCCCATATTAGCAGAATTTCTGCTAATTTATATTTAATGCTGAGAAATTTGTGGCCTACGCAATACATGACGCCTTTGAAAATAAGAATCTTGATTGCCAAAACCTACTTGATGCCACGATTGTTATATGCATGTGAAGTTTTTGCCAATTATGATTCCCGAAGTAAATATTTACTGCAAAGGTCGTTTAATAATATCGTACGATACGTCTTTGGCTTACGCAGATATGATCACGTCTCTTCTTTTTCAAATTTGCTTTATGGTATGTCTTTGGAAAACCTCATGAAGATTAAGAGGTTAATTGCATTACATAAAATAATTTATACCAGGAAGCCATCATATCTTTACGATCGTGTTCATTTCACTAGATCGAATAGGGGCAACAAACTAATTCCGATGAGATATCACTGTAGTGTGTCTGAGTATCACTTTTATATTTTTTCTACCCGTCTTTGGAACTCACTTCCCAATAACTTACAAATAAACAGCAACTTAAAAGCTTTCACCAAACTTTTATATCGATATTTCACTTCCCAATCATCTTAATTCATTTTTATTGTGACACATTTTTCATTTATATTTAATATTTAATATGTATTTTCGTTTAATTAGAATTATTTTAAATTAATCATATTACGTTTAATTAATTATATTACAATGTTTTTATACTTTATTTTATTAATTATTTGTGATTTACTACTTTTTTGACTTTTTGTTTTGTACTAATGTAATTTTCACACTATAATTATAAGATCTACGTCTTGTTGTGTGAAACTGTTAATTTGAGATAAAATAAATAAATAAATAAATAAATACGTTTATTTTCTTTCAAATAAATCTTAAGATTGCAAAATTTGAAATAATGGTATTTATTGTAAATAAATTTTTACAAATAAATAACACAATAAATATTTAAGGTATCGTGCTTTAGTTTTGTCGCGGCACTATTTCCCTTATAGTTAAATAAAACGATAACAAAATTAAACTGCAACAACTAGTGTTTTCTTTCTTATTTTTAATAGTAAACTGAGTATTCTAAATAAAATACAAATAATAGTTATAATATGAGCGACTATTTATCTTAAAAATAATTTATGTTTTTAATAATCGTGTAAATCATATAGTGGACAAAATTAATAAGACTATCCGTACAATGTATCCAACTATTAACTATTAACAGCTAAACATAGATGAAACAAAACTCATAGTCAAATAATATTTATGATATAAGCGACTATATTCATATTATTATCTAATTTGTAATCATGAAGCAATCCCTGTGCCTAGTTTTTGTATTACTCGACTCGAGAAATGTTTCACATGAAACGAGAAAAATGAAACAAAAACGATGTGAATTGACATCGGAAAAATGTGAGTAAAAGTGTTTCTGTATCTTTTTTTTTGTGAAAACTGAACCGAATGAAGTGTTTAAATAAGCCACATATTAAAACGGTGCGAAAAGTGTTTTGCAAACAAAAAAAAAAAACAATTTTTGTATTTTGTGACTTTTTTAAATAATATTGTGTGGATTTTAAAATAATATTGTGTGGCTTTTTTATTAAAAATAATATTGCGTAAAATAATATTTATTGTATGAAATTTAATAGCTTAAGATCCTAATACTGGTATTCTTATGAGAATTAACATCCGTTAAGGAATATGTACAAACACTAGCAGAACTGAACTAGTTTTCGACCAAGCGACGAAAGGTCTCATCAGAGTTATTTGTATTATACATATTCATATTTTTATATTTCTATTTAAAGCACAATCTATTGGAAATAGATTATGTGAATTATATTTGCATGTTATTCTCACCAGTATTTTTCCTTTTGAACTGAAAATTTTTCAATTTCAACTAAGTATTTGGATAAATTTTATTCAAATTCAACATATTTTTCAACGTAATTGTTACCATATTCTGTTACCCATTACTGATTAAAATTTGTAATAAAGGGTAAATTGGAAAATAAATGTGTAATTCAGTTATTTTTTTTTTTTGCAAACTGTTTTAGGGTTTTGTCTTGGCTAAGAAATTTTTTCTGCAAACCTGCTTTTAAGGTGGAAGTACATAACAAGCGTTCTGAGCGCCATGCATTGCAAGCTTATGTCAAAAAAAAGTTAAAGTAGTGTATTTTCATAAAGCAAGTTACAATCAAAGTATGCAACACTGCTAACGCGAGAAAGTAGACTAACTTTTAACTTTTCAAGCGATGACAGCTGAATGTATGAAAACAATTAAATCACTAATGCTATAAACACAACAAAGGCTACCGACCATCGACTACAAGCTGTCAAAAATAGAATACATGTGTGCATATGAGAATAATTATTTTAACGGCAACACGACTACCGAACACACGACTACTTTTGTAGCCCGTAGCCAACTTAGGCTAATTTCTATTTTTCTTGGCGACAATAAACAGTTTAGTGCTGCCAATACAATAAGATGCATGAAAAAGGTGTTTAAAAAACGCAATACATGAAATATATGCATTAAAAATGCGAAAAAAATTTAAGTTGCACCACTGAAAAAAAATAATCATTTGTTTATATTTTATGTTTAGTTTTCATTTACTTATTTCATTTATATACTACATCAGTTTTTATTTCATTTTTAATTTATTATTTAATTGCCTTTTTAGTTTCTTAAATTTTTTTAAGTTTTCTTCAGACATTTGTTGTGTTTTATTTCCTCACAATTTCACTTACAAAAAATATATTTTGTTTAGGTTATGTCAAAGAATATAAATCATATAGAATGTGCATCACGTACAAGTAAAATTTCTTATGGCGGGTCGTAATGTTGGAACCCGCAAAAAGAATTGTTACTCTCTTACTTAGCAAAGAGAATTCGTTTATTCTCTTACTTTGCACACACAACATCACTGTGTATAAGACGATAGCCACAACAAAATTTTTACTTCGTGTCTTTTTTTTTTTTGCTTAAGTACAGAAACGGTTTCATGCTAACAACAATATTCACATACAATACAATTTATGTGTGTGTGTGTCTTATTCATTGTGAGCTGTTTTCGTTTTTTAAATTTTAAAACTTAGAGAATAATGTTGTTGGTTCAAATATTTTTGTGTATTAAAGAATACAGTGCTCCGATACGACTATGTAAGCTAGTGTAGGGCAAAGCATATGTAATTTGTAGTTGCGCGACGGAAAATACATTAATCTACATCGAATATATAGCGCCCTATTTAATATCGTTATAAAAGTGTAGTTAAAAATATGTTTTATTATTATTATTATTTATTTAAGATCAACAAGTATTCTTATGTTTATTTGAAATAAAAGGTTAACTAAACCAAAAAATGTAATTCCAAAAATATTAAAAAAATATATATATTCATTAATGACAAATTTTCGAATGATAAATTGATGATTTTTCAATTATAAGAAAATTGAAAAAATTTTATTTTTAATTTATGTGTGTTTAAAATATATAACTGTATGTATATATTCATTTTTAGAAGAAAAGATACTTCAATTTTTTATGTTAAAAATAAATAATAATCAAAATTAAAATTATTTCTTAGTTTTTACTTTGAAGCATCAAAAAGTATATTTTGAGGATTTTCATCTCCATAAAAAGGCTAATAAGGTTACTTTTTTAAAAATTATTTATTGGATAGAATATCTATTTTTGGAACTTCCTTTTTCTGTAGTCCAAGAGCAATGCTTTCGAAGGAGCAGCAAATCCAATACCTCTATTCTGTGTTGAGAACAAGTGTTGGCAAACCACTCTGGGGTGATTCGTTTACATGACTCAATAATAAAAGATTTTATACCAATTTTTTGAGGTTCAGATTTAAAGACATTATGAAATATTAAAATGTGTTTTTTGCTTGCATCCATTTAGCTATCATTCTAAATTATTTTACTTCCCAAAATGGTTTATCTGCAGATTCTTTAAGTGAAATTGTTACAGTAAATGTAAATATTTTAAAAAGCATTGGTATTAATGCTTATGCCCTTATATGTGATGAAGGCTCGACTAACCGAAAATGATTTTCCAATCTTAAAGTATCTGCTAAAAAACCGTTTTTTGAATTAAGCGATCAAAATGTTTTTTGCCTTTATGATTTCCCACACTCAATTAAATCTTTGCGGAATGGGTGGCTGAAATGTGACATAAAAACCCCGGATGGGACGGCAAACTTTCAGGTAATTAGGGAATTGTAAGAAATGGAAGCAAATGCAAAAACAAAAATGTGCCCAAAACTAACACGGCAACATATGTTTCCTAACACTTTTGAAAAATGCTTGTAGTATTTGCCACACAAATTTTCAGCAGGCTTGTTTCTGCTGCTATTAAAACAAGGTCTGAAACCACAAAATTTTAGACATGTTCCGCAGAATTGGCTTTATCAACAGCTCAGTTTATGGAAAAAATGGCAAAATTTTTGATTGTCTTAATAGTGGCTCCCTTTATCGAGATAATTGCTTCAGATCTGTAATTCAGATTAACAATGAAGTATATAAATATATTCAGTTCTTTTTAGAATATTTAAAAAAGGTGGAGTTTGTAGATCAAAACAAGCGTATTTTCTTTTCAAATAAAATGAAACTCACCCTAAATTCAATTCTTATGTTAACAAATGAAATTTTAAGGGAAGGTGGTGATTTATATTTCTTAATGACAAAGTCCCTCAATCAAGACAAATTAGAACACTTTTTCTGTCTTTAAATCTGAACCGCGAAAAATTGGTACAAAATCTTTTATTATTGAGTCAATGAATGACCCCAGAGTGGTTTGCCGACACTTGTTCTCAACACAGAAGAGAGGTATTGGACTTTCTATTATTGGTTCTCCTTCGGAAACATTGCTCTTGGACTACAGAAAAAGGAAGTTCCAAAAAAAGAAAATTAGATATTTTATCCAATAAATAATCTTTAAAAAAAAATTAACTTTATTAGCCTTTTTATGGAGATGAAAATCCTCAAAATATACATACTTTTTGATGCTTTGAAGTATAAAGTAAGAAATAATTTTAATCTTGATTATTATTTATTTATTATTTATTTTTAACATAAAAAAATTAAAGTGTCTTTTCTTTTAAAAATGTATATATACGTACATATATATAATTCATACATACATACATATATAAATTAAAAATAAAAATAGAATTTTCTTATAAATAATTGAAAAATCATCAATTTATCATTCGAAAATTTGTCACTAATGAATATATACTTGTTTTTTTTATATTTTTGGTTTAGTTAACCTTTTATTTCAAATAAATATAAAATCAATTGTTGAGCTTAAATAAATAATAATAATAAAATATATTTCTAACTACACTTTTATTACGATATTAAATAGGGCGCTATATATTCGATGTAGATTAATGTATTTTCCTTCGCGCAACTACAAATTAAATATGCTTTGCCCTACACTAGCTTACATAGTCGTGTCGGAGCACTGTATTCTTTAATACACAAAAATATTTGAACCAACAACATTATTCTCTAAGTTTTAAAATTTAAAAAACGAATACAGCTCACAAAGAATAAGAAACACAAACACATAAATTGTATTGTATGTGAATATTGTTGTTAGCATGAAACCGTTTCTGTACTTAAGCAAAAAAAAAAAACACCAAGTAAAAATTTTGTTGTGGCTATCGTCTTATACACTGTGATGTTGTGTGTGCAAAAATTTTGTTGTGGCTATCTTGCTGTGTGATGTTCTTGTTATAGTTGTTGGAATTTCGTCACTGTATGTACTGTGGCTGAACGAAAAAACCTAAACAACAATGCAAAAGAAATAAAACACACATTAGCACAGTGCATACACTGTGACATTAGTTTCTCTTTGGTTTCTCTTGTTTTGTTACGCTCTTTTCTTTTGTTTTGCCTTTTGCCCTTCCTTCCCGCGTCTGAAAAAATGTTGACAAAATATTTGGATAAGTGTTGAGATGCGCATTCTATATGATTTATATTCTTTGGTAATAGCAAAGAATATAAATCATATAGAATGTGCATCACGTACAAGTAAAATTTCTTATGGCGGGTCGTAGTGTTGGAACCCGCAAAAAGAATTGTTACTCTCTTACTTAGCAAAGAGAATTCGTTTATTCTCTTACTTTGCACACACAACATCACTGTGTATAAGACGATAGCCACAACAAAATTTTTACTTCGTGTCTTTTTTTTTTTTGCTTAAGTACAGAAACGGTTTCATGCTAACAACAATATTCACATACAATACAATTTATGTGTGTGTGTGTCTTATTCATTGTGAGCTGTTTTCGTTTTTTAAATTTTAAAACTTAGAGAATAATGTTGTTGGTTCAAATATTTTTGTGTATTAAAGAATACAGTGCTCCGATACGACTATGTAAGCTAGTGTAGGGCAAAGCATATGTAATTTGTAGTTGCGCGACGGAAAATACATTAATCTACATCGAATATATAGCGCCCTATTTAATATCGTTATAAAAGTGTAGTTAAAAATATGTTTTATTATTATTATTATTTATTTAAGATCAACAAGTATTCTTATGTTTATTTGAAATAAAAGGTTAACTAAACCAAAAAATGTAATTCCAAAAATATTAAAAAAATATATATATTCATTAATGACAAATTTTCGAATGATAAATTGATGATTTTTCAATTATAAGAAAATTGAAAAAATTTTATTTTTAATTTATGTGTGTTTAAAATATATAACTGTATGTATATATTCATTTTTAGAAGAAAAGATACTTCAATTTTTTATGTTAAAAATAAATAATAATCAAAATTAAAATTATTTCTTAGTTTTTACTTTGAAGCATCAAAAAGTATATTTTGAGGATTTTCATCTCCATAAAAAGGCTAATAAGGTTACTTTTTTAAAAATTATTTATTGGATAGAATATCTATTTTTGGAACTTCCTTTTTCTGTAGTCCAAGAGCAATGCTTTCGAAGGAGCAGCAAATCCAATACCTCTATTCTGTGTTGAGAACAAGTGTTGGCAAACCACTCTGGGGTGATTCGTTTACATGACTCAATAATAAAAGATTTTATACCAATTTTTTGAGGTTCAGATTTAAAGACATTATGAAATATTAAAATGTGTTTTTTGCTTGCATCCATTTAGCTATCATTCTAAATTATTTTACTTCCCAAAATGGTTTATCTGCAGATTCTTTAAGTGAAATTGTTACAGTAAATGTAAATATTTTAAAAAGCATTGGTATTAATGCTTATGCCCTTATATGTGATGAAGGCTCGACTAACCGAAAATGATTTTCCAATCTTAAAGTATCTGCTAAAAAACCGTTTTTTGAATTAAGCGATCAAAATGTTTTTTGCCTTTATGATTTCCCACACTCAATTAAATCTTTGCGGAATGGGTGGCTGAAATGTGACATAAAAACCCCGGATGGGACGGCAAACTTTCAGGTAATTAGGGAATTGTAAGAAATGGAAGCAAATGCAAAAACAAAAATGTGCCCAAAACTAACACGGCAACATATGTTTCCTAACACTTTTGAAAAATGCTTGTAGTATTTGCCACACAAATTTTCAGCAGGCTTGTTTCTGCTGCTATTAAAACAAGGTCTGAAACCACAAAATTTTAGACATGTTCCGCAGAATTGGCTTTATCAACAGCTCAGTTTATGGAAAAAATGGCAAAATTTTTGATTGTCTTAATAGTGGCTCCCTTTATCGAGATAATTGCTTCAGATCTGTAATTCAGATTAACAATGAAGTATATAAATATATTCAGTTCTTTTTAGAATATTTAAAAAAGGTGGAGTTTGTAGATCAAAACAAGCGTATTTTCTTTTCAAATAAAATGAAACTCACCCTAAATTCAATTCTTATGTTAACAAATGAAATTTTAAGGGAAGGTGGTGATTTATATTTCTTAATGACAAAGTCCCTCAATCAAGACAAATTAGAACACTTTTTCTGTCTTTAAATCTGAACCGCGAAAAATTGGTACAAAATCTTTTATTATTGAGTCAATGAATGACCCCAGAGTGGTTTGCCGACACTTGTTCTCAACACAGAAGAGAGGTATTGGACTTTCTATTATTGGTTCTCCTTCGGAAACATTGCTCTTGGACTACAGAAAAAGGAAGTTCCAAAAAAAGAAAATTAGATATTTTATCCAATAAATAATCTTTAAAAAAAAATTAACTTTATTAGCCTTTTTATGGAGATGAAAATCCTCAAAATATACATACTTTTTGATGCTTTGAAGTATAAAGTAAGAAATAATTTTAATCTTGATTATTATTTATTTATTATTTATTTTTAACATAAAAAAATTAAAGTGTCTTTTCTTTTAAAAATGTATATATACGTACATATATATAATTCATACATACATACATATATAAATTAAAAATAAAAATAGAATTTTCTTATAAATAATTGAAAAATCATCAATTTATCATTCGAAAATTTGTCACTAATGAATATATACTTGTTTTTTTTATATTTTTGGTTTAGTTAACCTTTTATTTCAAATAAATATAAAATCAATTGTTGAGCTTAAATAAATAATAATAATAAAATATATTTCTAACTACACTTTTATTACGATATTAAATAGGGCGCTATATATTCGATGTAGATTAATGTATTTTCCTTCGCGCAACTACAAATTAAATATGCTTTGCCCTACACTAGCTTACATAGTCGTGTCGGAGCACTGTATTCTTTAATACACAAAAATATTTGAACCAACAACATTATTCTCTAAGTTTTAAAATTTAAAAAACGAATACAGCTCACAAAGAATAAGAAACACAAACACATAAATTGTATTGTATGTGAATATTGTTGTTAGCATGAAACCGTTTCTGTACTTAAGCAAAAAAAAAAAACACCAAGTAAAAATTTTGTTGTGGCTATCGTCTTATACACTGTGATGTTGTGTGTGCAAAAATTTTGTTGTGGCTATCTTGCTGTGTGATGTTCTTGTTATAGTTGTTGGAATTTCGTCACTGTATGTACTGTGGCTGAACGAAAAAACCTAAACAACAATGCAAAAGAAATAAAACACACATTAGCACAGTGCATACACTGTGACATTAGTTTCTCTTTGGTTTCTCTTGTTTTGTTACGCTCTTTTCTTTTGTTTTGCCTTTTGCCCTTCCTTCCCGCGTCTGAAAAAATGTTGACAAAATATTTGGATAAGTGTTGAGATGCGCATTCTATATGATTTATATTCTTTGGTAATAGCAAAGAATATAAATCATATAGAATGTGCATCACGTACAAGTAAAATTTCTTATGGCGGGTCGTAATGTTGGAACCCGCAAAAAGAATTGTTACTCTCTTACTTAGCAAAGAGAATTCGTTTATTCTCTTACTTTGCACACACAACATCACTGTGTATAAGACGATAGCCACAACAAAATTTTTACTTCGTGTCTTTTTTTTTTTTGCTTAAGTACAGAAACGGTTTCATGCTAACAACAATATTCACATACAATACAATTTATGTGTGTGTGTGTCTTATTCATTGTGAGCTGTTTTCGTTTTTTAAATTTTAAAACTTAGAGAATAATGTTGTTGGTTCAAATATTTTTGTGTATTAAAGAATACAGTGCTCCGATACGACTATGTAAGCTAGTGTAGGGCAAAGCATATGTAATTTGTAGTTGCGCGACGGAAAATACATTAATCTACATCGAATATATAGCGCCCTATTTAATATCGTTATAAAAGTGTAGTTAAAAATATGTTTTATTATTATTATTATTTATTTAAGATCAACAAGTATTCTTATGTTTATTTGAAATAAAAGGTTAACTAAACCAAAAAATGTAATTCCAAAAATATTAAAAAAATATATATATTCATTAATGACAAATTTTCGAATGATAAATTGATGATTTTTCAATTATAAGAAAATTGAAAAAATTTTATTTTTAATTTATGTGTGTTTAAAATATATAACTGTATGTATATATTCATTTTTAGAAGAAAAGATACTTCAATTTTTTATGTTAAAAATAAATAATAATCAAAATTAAAATTATTTCTTAGTTTTTACTTTGAAGCATCAAAAAGTATATTTTGAGGATTTTCATCTCCATAAAAAGGCTAATAAGGTTACTTTTTTAAAAATTATTTATTGGATAGAATATCTATTTTTGGAACTTCCTTTTTCTGTAGTCCAAGAGCAATGCTTTCGAAGGAGCAGCAAATCCAATACCTCTATTCTGTGTTGAGAACAAGTGTTGGCAAACCACTCTGGGGTGATTCGTTTACATGACTCAATAATAAAAGATTTTATACCAATTTTTTGAGGTTCAGATTTAAAGACATTATGAAATATTAAAATGTGTTTTTTGCTTGCATCCATTTAGCTATCATTCTAAATTATTTTACTTCCCAAAATGGTTTATCTGCAGATTCTTTAAGTGAAATTGTTACAGTAAATGTAAATATTTTAAAAAGCATTGGTATTAATGCTTATGCCCTTATATGTGATGAAGGCTCGACTAACCGAAAATGATTTTCCAATCTTAAAGTATCTGCTAAAAAACCGTTTTTTGAATTAAGCGATCAAAATGTTTTTTGCCTTTATGATTTCCCACACTCAATTAAATCTTTGCGGAATGGGTGGCTGAAATGTGACATAAAAACCCCGGATGGGACGGCAAACTTTCAGGTAATTAGGGAATTGTAAGAAATGGAAGCAAATGCAAAAACAAAAATGTGCCCAAAACTAACACGGCAACATATGTTTCCTAACACTTTTGAAAAATGCTTGTAGTATTTGCCACACAAATTTTCAGCAGGCTTGTTTCTGCTGCTATTAAAACAAGGTCTGAAACCACAAAATTTTAGACATGTTCCGCAGAATTGGCTTTATCAACAGCTCAGTTTATGGAAAAAATGGCAAAATTTTTGATTGTCTTAATAGTGGCTCCCTTTATCGAGATAATTGCTACAGATCTGTAATTCAGATTAACAATGAAGTATATAAATATATTCAGTTCTTTTTAGAATATTTAAAAAAGGTGGAGTTTGTAGATCAAAACAAGCGTATTTTCTTTTCAAATAAAATGAAACTCACCCTAAATTCAATTCTTATGTTAACAAATGAAATTTTAAGGGAAGGTGGTGATTTATATTTCTTAATGACAAAGTCCCTCAATCAAGACAAATTAGAACACTTTTTCTGTCTTTAAATCTGAACCGCGAAAAATTGGTACAAAATCTTTTATTATTGAGTCAATGAATGACCCCAGAGTGGTTTGCCGACACTTGTTCTCAACACAGAAGAGAGGTATTGGACTTTCTATTATTGGTTCTCCTTCGGAAACATTGCTCTTGGACTACAGAAAAAGGAAGTTCCAAAAAAAGAAAATTAGATATTTTATCCAATAAATAATCTTTAAAAAAAAATTAACTTTATTAGCCTTTTTATGGAGATGAAAATCCTCAAAATATACATACTTTTTGATGCTTTGAAGTATAAAGTAAGAAATAATTTTAATCTTGATTATTATTTATTTATTAATTATTTTTAACATAAAAAAATTAAAGTGTCTTTTCTTTTAAAAATGTATATATACGTACATATATATAATTCATACATACATACATATATAAATTAAAAATAAAAATAGAATTTTCTTATAAATAATTGAAAAATCATCAATTTATCATTCGAAAATTTGTCACTAATGAATATATACTTGTTTTTTTTATATTTTTGGTTTAGTTAACCTTTTATTTCAAATAAATATAAAATCAATTGTTGAGCTTAAATAAATAATAATAATAAAATATATTTCTAACTACACTTTTATTACGATATTAAATAGGGCGCTATATATTCGATGTAGATTAATGTATTTTCCTTCGCGCAACTACAAATTAAATATGCTTTGCCCTACACTAGCTTACATAGTCGTGTCGGAGCACTGTATTCTTTAATACACAAAAATATTTGAACCAACAACATTATTCTCTAAGTTTTAAAATTTAAAAAACGAATACAGCTCACAAAGAATAAGAAACACAAACACATAAATTGTATTGTATGTGAATATTGTTGTTAGCATGAAACCGTTTCTGTACTTAAGCAAAAAAAAAAAACACCAAGTAAAAATTTTGTTGTGGCTATCGTCTTATACACTGTGATGTTGTGTGTGCAAAAATTTTGTTGTGGCTATCTTGCTGTGTGATGTTCTTGTTATAGTTGTTGGAATTTCGTCACTGTATGTACTGTGGCTGAACGAAAAAACCTAAACAACAATGCAAAAGAAATAAAACACACATTAGCACAGTGCATACACTGTGACATTAGTTTCTCTTTGGTTTCTCTTGTTTTGTTACGCTCTTTTCTTTTGTTTTGCCTTTTGCCCTTCCTTCCCGCGTCTGAAAAAATGTTGACAAAATATTTGGATAAGTGTTGAGATGCGCATTCTATATGATTTATATTCTTTGGTTATGTTCAATGTGTCAAAACAGATGTTTATTTTGTAGCTGTAGTCGTTATTATAATGAAGTAGCTGGCTACTTGGCTACTTTCGTAGCCAGCGATTTTTGTAGTCGTGTGTTCGGTGTTCGATAGCCTTTGTTGTGTTTATAGCATAATACATATAAAAAAACGTGTTTACGTTTTTATGTAGAAAAAGGAGACTGTTTGAAAAATATAAAAGAATTAATTGTGGTTTTATGATTGGCTTGTGAGAAAAACATTTTTTTACAGAAGATAAAAATTTTTGTGAAAAACTATGTACATTTAAACCAGTGATGTCCAAAAATCTCTTTCCCTATAACGCGTGACAGGAAAACAAATTCTGCTTACGTAGAAGTCAAACACGTACATAATAAAAAGAAAAATTATTACTCTTGCTCTTTTTAGATTTAAACTTCTCTCAAACATAGTGCAGAGATGGATAGTGCATAATTTTTGTATCATTTTTATTTAACTGAAATAATTATTCATTATTTCCTTCACATCTATGTGACCTTGGATATGTATACATATTAAAGTGGCGCCTGTAAAGTATGGTATGTAACTTGCCATTTTAAAAGCATTAAACGTCTAAAAGTTTTAAACGCGCTCAGCGGCAAACGCTTGTTATGTATTTCCACCTTTATTCTCATTTGCAGGAAAAGTGCAGACTACAGATAAGAAAAGAGAATTTTCTTCTTCTAGTTAGTAGTACATGGACTCATTTAAATGCACCCAAATATGAACATTTTAACAAACTTTTAAGTGCTGGCAAATTTGAATATTTTAACAAACTTTTCTAGTTTCTGATATAAAACAAACTTTTACACAAAATTAAATTATTAATATTATCATAAAATAATTATTAACTATTATTAGAAATTTTTCAATGCGAAGGTCACTGGACGTCGGCGTAGAGGACGATGTAATGTGCACGTTTGGGGGGTTAAGACTGTGAGCAAGAATTAACGGGGAAAAAAGAAAAAGAAAAAAAGAAAAAGAAAAACAAAGAAAAGAAAAAAAAAAAGGTAAATATTATTGTTTTTTTTGTATATAAAAAAATTAGCGGGATAGGAGAAAAACAACAAGGGATTGGAAGGAAAACGTTAAGATAGGGATAAAAAAATGAAGTGTTTTTGAGTTTAAGATTATTATTGGTATTATTGTGAAGAGTTAAAGTGGTGGTGTGCAGTAAAAAAAAAAAAAGAAACAGCAAAAAGTTTTGAAAAAAAAAAGAGGAAACTGGTAGCAATTTTTGTGATTAAGTATTTTAAATCCAATTTTATTATTATATATATAAAAGAAAAACAAGAATGGGAATGTACTTTAATATATATATAGACATTATGTAAATAAATCTAAATTGTGCTACAAAAACATTTTGGAAGTTTTTAACAATATAAAGAACAACAACAAAGTGCAAGTGTACATATATGTATATGAGAACTTAAAACTAAAAGTTATGTATAAAATAAAACCTAATATAAACAAAACAACAACATCAATTTACAATTGTACATAACGTGATATCAATTTAAATCCGAAACATTATATTGAAACTACACAAATAGAAAAGGCAAAAACAAAAAAAAAACTAACAAGAAAAGTACATAACAGCAACAAACACAACCACCACCATAGTTTTCCACATCATAATCATCTACATACTAGTCATCATCATTATCACATAAATTCATAACCATCATCAATAGTCATCCTCATCATCATCTACATCAACAACTACAACAGCAACACCAAACGGAAAAATTTTATGTTAAGTATAGTTTTTTATGTATTATATTAGTTATTAGTTTAAAATTAAATAAACATATTCTTTTTATTTGTTTTAATTTTTAATTATATTAGTTTTATTATATATATAAGTAGAGTTTAAGTACTAATCCTAGTGTATAATCCTTAACTACAAATCGATTTCCTTTTTTTTTGATATTTTTGTTTATTTTTCTCTATCGTTACCCACCACATAGGGAATAGTATAGATTATATTTCTTTTATTTAAATAAATAGGATAATTATGGTAAAATGAAAATTTATGGGATATTATTCTTTTAACATGGAGTGGTAAATAATTTTAGTTGAGCGGTAAGTAGGGTAGGCAAAGGTTTGCAGGACAAGATTGGGGCATCCATAGATGTATACAGATGCCATGGTGAGGCCTTATGGTCTCTGTGGGTGGGCAAATTTCCGGCAGAACACCAGCCGAAGAATCCGGTGATGTATAGTGCTACCAGGACGACGAATACTTCGGGCCTCATTCATTCATATTTAATTTTTCTGAGTCTGGCATGGATTTTTTTATTGTAATGAGGTAGGAGAGACGGCCAGATAGGCAAGAACCAGCCCGTCCGGCGAGCCACAGCCCGGCATAAGCGAGCATGCCAGCAACGCCAAAAATCTGGTACGTCTCCGGTGTGATATGGCCACCTTACCATCGGGTTTTTTTAAATACCTCGCCGACCATTACAATAAATGGCGCCCAACGTGGGGCCCGAAGTATGTTCCATGGCCAAAGATGAAGCAAATTGGATGCAGAGTCTCTTGTCCGATACGTAAGTCCCGTCTGGTTTTAATTAAGAGTCCTAGACGCGTTGCGACGTATCGGACAAGAGAGGTATCGAGTGATGAAATCTCAGCAAGCAGGCTTATGAATAATTTTATTTTTCATATAATGATTTATTTAGCATAATTGCTGCTTGTTGAGATGTCATCACAAGATAAGGGCGATGGATTTTTCAAATTTGAATGGCATCACAGCTAACACCAACGTAAGTCCCGATTTAGGAGACAATTGAAGTCTAAATCGCGTTGCGACGGGTGGTGTTGGCTGCATAGCCATGCAGATTTGTCAATCCATTAGTCTCTATCCTTTGAACACACTTGAGGCTTAAAATTGTTCAATCCTATATTATGGAAATTTTAATTGCTCAAGTGTTGGACAAAGGATAGAGATGCCTGGCATCGGGCTGAGGAGTGATCCACTGCGAACCCTCAGCGTTTCATCTAGGTCATGGACGATGGTCATTTCTGGAAGCATACGCAAGATTAATAGCACATACATCATTGGATTACAGAATAACTTACCTGCAAACCAGTCTACCTGAAAACACCGCTCAGATATAAAATTTTCATTTGGGGTGTCCTTTTTTGGTTTTGTTGTGTGCCTGTGAAGTGCCAAGAAAAAAAAGGCGTTTTAATAAATCTAGGAGGAAATTCGTTAATATTAGTCGTTCTTTTTTAAAAAATTTTTTTTTATTATTTACCTTTTTTTATTATTACTTTTTAAATTTTTTTTTTTCTCTTTCTTATATTTTCTTTTTATATTTTTTTTTATTTATTGAATTTTTTTTTTATTTATTTATTGAATTTTTATTTTTTTTATTACTCTTTTATTATATTTATATATTTTTTTAGCTTTTACACCTTTTTTGTTTTTTTTTTTAGTTTTTTTAATATTTTTAGTTGTGATCATTATATTTCATTTTTTTTTTGGGTAATAGTTTTTTAATTTCTTTAATTTTTTTTTTCTTTCTTCAAAATATTCATATTCGAGTTTTTTATTTATACCTTTTCAGTCTAAATCTTGATTTATATCTTTAAATCTTGATTTATAGTTACGGTGACCATATTTTTTAAACCAAAATACAGAACAAGGAAATATTTGACCAATGACA
Organism: Metopia argyrocephala; assembly: GCA_963576795.1. NCBI lineage: Eukaryota > Metazoa > Arthropoda > Insecta > Diptera > Sarcophagidae > Metopia > Metopia argyrocephala. Next base: position 88,660,231 of record OY756209.1, on the reverse strand, counting down.
ACTATATATTTATTATTTAAATGCAAAATTAACAAAATTAAAAAAAAAATTAAATTAACCGAAAATTCAAAAATAACTAAAGTTTCGTGAGATCATTAATCATGATCATTGTTGCCGTCGCCCACAATGGATTAATTATATTTGTCTCAAATTTATTTCAACTGAGTGCTTAAAATTGTATTAAGACGCTCTCTTCTAATATAAATTTAAAATTACATAAATACTTATTTACATTTCACATATGTATGGATATACATATATGCAATTGTAACGGGCATTTTTGAACTCGTCACTTAAGAATTTCAGCAACAGGCTTTAAATTGAAATAAAAATATGGCATACATTTTTTGGCAGTGAAAATCATAAGACGAGGCAAAAAATTAATAAAATTTTAAAGCTCCTCGCTGTCCTAGTAATGAAATTGCTTTAATATATGTGAAATAATAAATGAACTGGAAATATTAAACAAAACATTGTTTTCATTTATGGGACTTTGGTGCTCTTAAAATTAGTTTTTGCCCGTCGTAAGCCAACAATCATAATGGAAACGCTTTTACGTGTTTTGCGCAAACAAAATTCTTTTGGTTTAAGTTAAAATGTACTATAAATACCATAAAATACAAATTAGTTTCTAGTTTCAAACTAAAAGTTAGAGTTAACTTAAAAAATGAATATTTTGTTTTTATCAAAGAAAGGTGCATTGAAAGGTTAAAATAAATCACAACTAATTTTTGGCATTTTTCTGATAAAAAAATTTGTTTTACCAGGTTATAATTTCCTTTAAATATTTTTTAAACTCTATACAATTCATATTATAGTTTAATTTAGTGACCAAAATGGCTTCGATAGTTCCCATTTTTTTTTGAGTTTTTTCATTGGTCCAAATTAAATACAGAAAATACCCTTTCTGTTGGAGCATTTGAACCAGGTAAACACAAACTGAACCCGACAACCGCCAAAATAATTTTAAAAGTTATGTTTCTTTCTCTAAATGAAATGCATTGCTTATGAGAAGAAGCATGTCTCTATGACCATTTCGTCTCTGAGAGACTTCTCTTAAATCAAAGGTGTTAATCAAAACTACAAATACTACTCTGTGGCATAAAAATACAGAACAAATACTGAATACTCTATGACCATTTCGTCTCTGAGAGACTTCTCTTAACCCAAAGGTGTTAATCAAAACTACAAATACTACTCTGTGGCATAAAAATACAGAACAAATACTGAACATTAAATGAAATACAGAACATTTTTATATTTTTCCCTAATGAATAATTTATACAGAACACGGGTTTCAAATACAGAACTGTTCTGTATAATACAGAACGCATGGTCACCGTATTTATAGTTATTGTCGTTATTTTCTTTTTGTTTCAAATCAAGGCTGGTGATTTTATTATATATTTTTTTTATTTATTATTTATTTATTATCACTGTTTTTGAGTTATATATATATATATTTTCTGTATTATTTTAGAGTTTTTAGATTTTTTTTCTTTTTGAATTTCTTTAGTTGAGCGTTGATACCTTGTTTGCCTGTATTTCTGGTTTTCTTTGTTGCCTTCTCTATTTCGTTTTCTTTATTTTTATTCATGGTTTTGACCCGGTCGGGGAGAAGTAGATTAATAGAATTAGGTTACAACGTGGACACGGATTTGAATATGGAAGATATACCTGCCACTACCACCACCTCGGTGGTTACGATGACGACGCCAGTAACAGCGGTGGCTAGTGTTCCTGCAGCTTTCTCGGCTTCCGTAGTGATGACGCCTATGCTGCAGCCGAGCAGGGTAATGGCCGGGGAAATGAATGCACGGGATGCCGCACAGGGGACTAGTGACTCGGTAACCACCCCAGCCTACAGCAGTCTAACGGGTAGAGACGAGGGGCGGCAGGCGGAGTCCCGACAGTCAGCTGCACCCATTCAGGATGTGGTAGGGTCGTTGAGGGAGGAATTCTCGCGTCAGATGCACGATTTTCAAAGGTCCCTACAGGAGATCGCGCGGACAGTGTGCCAACAACAGCTTCAGGCGGCTACCGGCATCGGTGGAGTAACAGCTCCGAGGCAGGTACCTTTCCAGCCAATGGCCGGGGTCTTCGACAACGATGCGCCCGGGGATAGCCCGTTTACTCGACATTTTCGGCCGGTAAGGTCACCGCAATACGCGCAGGGGGTCGGACAGAATTCCTCAACCTTCTATCAACCACGTGATCAGGCACCCCCATCCCGTAATCGAATTTATCTGTCTAAATGGGGGCTAAAGTTTGATGGTACGTCGAAATCGATGAGTGCGGAGGACTTTATGTTCCGATTGGACGTCCTCAGGCAGGATTATGACTGCACATTCGCCGAGGTGCTGCGAGGATTCCACTTGTTGTTTGAAGGCCAGGCCTTAGACTGGTTTTGGAACACTCGCAAAGTGACGCCCTTAAACAACTGGCACGATTTAGAGTCGGCATTCCTGGGACAGTACCGCCGTTTTGAAAACGAATTCGAGGTGCAGAAGAAGATCATGGACAGACGTCAGTTGCCTCAAGAGTCCTTCGAGGACTTCTATAATTCTGTCATCAGACTGCGAAACCAGCAACGAAACCCCTATTCGGAACGGGACCTGGTGGAGATTATGAGGTCCAACCTGAAGCCGGCATTGTCACACTTGTTGTTTTCGGTTAGGATTGGGTCCTTGAACGAGTTCTGCCAGCAGGCCAAGAGGGCGGAGAGCCTTTTGGGTAGACAGCGCCAACAGTTTGCCCCTCGCTCTTTTCCACCTCAGCGAGTAAATGAATTGGCCTATGGGGATGAAGTACTACCCGATACAGAACCGGTGGTAGAGGCATTAGCGTCTAGCAGTCGATATACCTGCTGGAATTGTCGGCAGCCCGGTCACAGTTTTATTGACTGCCCTTCCCCCAATCGAAGGGTGTTTTGCTACAAATGTGGTCGGGATAACGTGGTGACGCCAAAGTGTCCAAAATGCCAGGGAAACCTGAAAGTGAACCAGACTCTCGCCGGGGAGGCTCGTTCGACCCAAACCTAAATCCGGTGTATGACAATAGGATGAGGACCGAACCTGACAAAAAGGTAAAAATTTTGGTTAATAACAACAGGCAACTTATGACACCTGAAAGGCCCAGGGTTCGTGACCTCAAACCTCTCCACCAGAGGATTAAAGAATACAATGAGGCCAAATTAAGAATTTTCGGGATGGTATCGAACCGGATAAAGAAGGCGCGAGAACGGTATAAGGTTAGAAAGAGAGTTAGGAATGAGATTTCGGAGGCAGCATTATTTGAGGGTCGCGACGCCCGTCTCTATACGCGAATAAATATAAATGGTCAGGAGATAGAGGGCCTGCTAGACGGTAACTTACTTGGGCCGCGGTTGTATAGAGTTCGTTTCGAAGGCCGGCCTTCAAATACACAATTTCAGGACCGTCGTTAAAACCGCCGATGGTACACCGCACGCTATCGCAGGCCGCGTGCGAGCGAGTGTAACATTTGGTCGTACAACGCAGGACATAACATTCTACCTAGTGCCTAGTTTGAATCGCGAGCTTTTCTTGGGTATCGATTTTATGAAGGCTTTCAAAATGTTTGTCCACCTGGATAGTCTCACAACGGACAGTACTTCTCTCGAAGAGGAGACTGACAATGCCCATGATATCGTTACTCATAAGTTGAACGCTGAACAGCAGCAAAAATTGGATTCGGTAATATTGACGTTCCCCTGCTATACAAAAATCGGACTTGGTAAAACACATTTAGAGACACATACCATAGATACAGGTGATGCAACTCCAGTTAAGGATCGTCACTACCCTGTCTCTTCAGCGGTACAAAAACTAATGTACGCAGAGCTTGATAGGATGCTTGACCTCGGTGTCATTGAGCTCAGCGAGAGTCCATGGAACCATCCTGTTACTTTGGTTCGTAAGGGCCAAAAGAACAGGTTGTGTTTGGACGCTCGAAAGCTCAATGCGCTGACCGTCAAGGATGCCTATCCTCTGCCCAACATTGAGGGTTTGCTCAGCCGCTTGGGAGATACATTTTACATTAGTAGTGTCGATCTCAAAGATGCATTCTGGCAGATTCCACTAGACCCATCCAGTAGGCAGAAAACTGCTTTCACGGTGCCAGGAAGACCCCTTTATCAATTTACCGTCATGCCCTTTGGGTTGTGTAACGCAGCCCAACGGTTATGTCGGTTGATGGATAAAGTGATCCCCGCGGCGCTTCGTGATAGAGTTTTTGTCTACTTGGATGATCTTTTGATAGTTTCTCCAGATTTTGCTACACACCTGGAGTTGTTATCACTTGTATCTAGTAGATTAAAAGTAGCAGGACTGAGCATTAATGTGGCCAAATCCAAATTCTGTTTCAAAGAGTTGCGCTATGTTGGGTACATAATTGGAGGTGGACAACTGAAACCTGATCCGGCTAAAGTGGAAACGATTACTCGGTTTGCTTACCCTAAAACAGCTAAGCAAGTGCGGAGCTTCATGGGGGCCACAGGCTGGTATAGGAAATTTATACCAGACTATGCCACCATTGCAGCCCCAATCTTTGACACGCTAAAGAAGGGTAAACAATTCAAGTTTTCGGATGAAGCCAAAGTTGCGTTTGATCGCCTCAAGAGAGCTTTAACTTCAAGCCCGCTTCTTAACCACCCAGACTTCAGCCGGCATTTTTACGTCCAATGTGACGCGTCAGATGTAGGCATTGGGGCTGTTCTTTTTCAGAAAGACGATTCTGGAGAAGAGCACCCTATTGCCTACTGTTCGCACAAACTGACGCCGGCACAAAGGAATTATTCCGTGACCGAACGTGAATGCCTGGCTGTTGTCTTTGCGATTAAGAAGTTTAGGCCCTACGTAGAACTTATGCCCTTTACCGTGATCACGGACCACAGTAGTCTTAAGTGGCTTATGTCACATAAAGACCTCAGTGGTAGGTTAGCTCGGTGGAGTCTACATCTCCAGTCATATGACTTCACCATAGAACATAGAAGGGGGAAGCAAAATGTGGTACCCGATACATTATCAAGATACAATCTAGATGAAGTCTCGGCAGATGTGGAAGGACTGGTCGATCTTAACTCAGCCGCGTTTAGGTCAGATGACTACTTGGAACTTATCTCTACTATAGAGCAAAATTCCGAGCAGTTACCCGACTTAAAAGTAGTTGAAGGATTCGTCTATAAGAGAGTAAGACCCTATGATGGAGTGGTCTTGAATGAGGACTTCGCTTGGAAACTGTGGGTGCCTCATGAATTGACCAAATCCATCATCGAAAAGTCACACAATTCACCGCAAGCATCGCACGGAGGCGTTGGTAAGACTCTACGCAGAATTAGGGAGTATTTTTACTGGCCGAATCGGAACACCCAGGTTCGGGATTTCGTGTTGAATTGCCAGATATGCAGAGAGTCTAAACCGACAAATGATACACTACGACCACCGATGGGGGCTGAAACTTTTAGTGAGCGTCCTTTTCAACGGATTTTTGTTGACTTTCTAGGCCCATACCCACGCTCGAAGAGTGGCAATTGCTATATATTTATTGTACTCGACCACCTCACGAAATTCGTTTTGCTAAAGGCAATGCCGAAGGCTAGTACCCGCAACGTGGTGAAATTTTTGATGGCCGAAGTGTTCTACAAATTTGGTACACCAGAGACCATTGTGTCCGACAACGGTAAACAGTTCATTAGCCAGGAATTCAAAACCCTGTTAACTAACTTTGGTGTACAACACGTGAGAACCGCGGTACATTCTCCACAGGCTAATGCATCAGAGCGGGTTAATCAATCGATATTAGCTGCAATTAGGGCCAATTTACAGGAAGATCATACCGAGTGGGATAAATATTTATCGGAAATAGAATTTTCATTACGCTCATCCACACAAACATCAATCGGTGTCACTCCGTATTTTGCACTATTTGGGGTGAACATGATCGGACACGGTAGTATTTATAAGCTAGCTAGAAAACTTAGGTGCCTGAATGACCCCGAGTTAAATATCATTCCTAAGGAAGTCACGCAAGATCTCTTACGGCGTAAAATACGCGAGAATTTGCACAGGGCTTATTTGCGCAATGAGAAGACCTATAACACGCGATGCCGACAAATTAAATTTATACCCGGTCAGGAAGTGTATCGCCGTAACTTCCAGCAAAGCGACTTCAGGAACAACTATAACGCGAAACTCGCACGAAAATTCATAAAATGCAGAATATTGCGTCCTGTCGGCCGGAGTTTATATGAAGTGGAGGACCTGCAAGGGAGATCGTTGGGGGTTTTTCACGCCAAGGATTTGAAACAATGAGTTCAACCTTGGTGGTTCTAGTCCCAACATCTCACCCTCCCCATCACGTGGATAGACCAGTAAGTTTATTGTCTTCTCTTTTTATATCATTTTATTTGAATTTTAAATTGTCTTGCAGAGATTTTCTAACCGTGGGCAGTTTGGGACGTCGACCGTGGGATCAGCCTTTCATGATTGCTTTCAGTGGAGCTTATTTAATGCGACAACTAGTGTTTTGCTGGACTAGGTAGCTAACGTTCTAAGCAGATTACATGTTGTAATCATCACCCCACTAATAATGCAGCAACTTTGTAACGCTCTGGGGAACTGTGCCATTGAGAGCTAGGAGCTGTTAGCCATCTAGTTGAGTAATATTTAGCTTAGCCCGATCTTACAGCGAGTTCAAGCAAGTCGTAGTTAGGTCATCTAGTGTCTCGAAAGAAACACTGGATGATACATTTAATGAGCTTAAAGCAATATGATTGGTTGTGTCCCACGGCTTCGCCTCTGCTGCGTGCGGAAGGAAGAATTTGCAGAGACAGGTTGAAGATAAACGCCCTGGTTGTCAGCGTGAATACAGAGTACCATCTGTTATACCTAGACTTTATGCAAGAGTACTTATTATTGACGTCCACTCAGACCGGCGCATAATTATGAAATGAACCGGAGCCCTGACTTTTAGTTCAAACGCGAAATCTACCTCTGACCGATAAATTCAATAGAGACAGTGTTACAGAATACCCTGACCCTGAACCACATTATCGACCTAACATGAATATATTGAATTGCCCTATCATCTTAATTCTAACTTACAATACTCAAAATATATATATATATATATATATATATAATTATTTATTGATCTCACCCGATATCTTTAGCCTCATAATCGTAGTGTCTCGCCCGGACCTTGTTAACTTGAATACCTAGAAGAAAAAGAAAAAAGGGAAATTAGTTTAGTATGGAATCAAAATTGAGAGTTCATTATAGTATAAAAACCAAAAAAAAAAAAAAAAACAAGGGCAAACTAAAACCTAGGTTTAAACATATTTATCTTTACTTATTTTACTTTTATAATTAACTTAGCTTTTTATTAATTCGGAGTTTAATATTTAATATTCAATTTGCGTTGCATGTTTATTTGCTTTTTTATATATTTTGCCTTTTTACTTATTTTGTTATTTTATTTCTAGTGTAATTAGCCATACGATAATTAATATTAAACTGAATTTAGAAATCATTTAGAATCTAATTAGGCGGTTACGAATAGTTAAGGTATTACATAGAATAATGGTTGAATTATGAATTTTTATTAGGTTAAAATTCGAATTTTAGTTTTCTATGAATCTTTTATAATAATATATTTCGTCCTTTCGGGGCTTATTGATTTTAAACCCGTGAGGCAATTGTTTTGCTTATTTCGATTTGAATTTTATTTCGGTATTATATTCTAATACTCACTACCTTTTTATTTTGAATTCATTTTGTCTATTCAACCATTACACTATGTATCACTTAGTTTTTATTTTTTTTTTTATTTACTTACGTTAGGTCTATAATAGTTATTACATATTTACCCCCATATTCATAAAGGAATAAAATGAGTTTGAAATTTAATTTGGAAGGAAATTGTATGAAACATATTATTTAAAACTCATTTTAAATTCAATTTATTGTTTATGAATACGGGCATTAGTTTTATTTTAAGATTTAAGATTATTTTATTTAAATTTTATTATCTATCTGCTATGTGATGTAAATGGATTTCGATTGAAATTGAAATCGAATGAAATTTCAAGTTGCTATAACTTCCAAGTCCTTTTATATTTGGAATTCCGTTTTCACTTATCAACTTACTGATTATAACCACTACATTCTTAATTAATAAATTTTAAAATAATTAAAACACAATTTTTATATGATTTTATAAATACAAACGATTTCAATTTCAACCAGAATCATTTTACATCACATACCGGTATAACTAAATATTATTTTTGCAATACACTATACCTTTCACTCTACCCACACTATTGGTTGTCACACCCTGTTTTGTTTTCAATTTACATCTATGACGTCATAGGTCAATGACCACTTGTTTTTCTACACACAATTAATTCATTTTCACTTACCTTAAGTCCTTACGTCCGTCCGAAAAATCCCCATAATACCCAAACTTTACCCCAAGCCAGTGAATTATATTTTTTTTTTAGACTGGACAGTTTTCCCTCCCATCCTGTGCCCTTCAGGGACTACAGGAGTGGTTGGGTTTGTAATGTGCACGTTTGGGGGGTTAAGACTGTGAGCAAGAATTAACGGGGAAAAAAGAAAAAGAAAAAAAGACAAAGAAAAACAAAGAAAAGAAAAAAAAAGGTAAATATTATTGTTTTTTTTGTATATAAAAAAATTAGCGGGATAGGAGAAAAACAACAAGGGATTGGAAGGAAAACGTTAAGATAGGGATAAAAAAATGAAGTGTTTTTGAGTTTAAGATTATTATTGGTATTATTGTGAAGAGTTAAAGTGGTGGTGTGCAGTAAAAAAAAAAAAAAAAGAAACAGCAAAAAGTTTTGAAAAAAAAAAGAGGAAACTGGTAGCAATTTTTGTGATTAAGTATTTTAAATCCAATTTTATTATTATATATATAAAAGAAAAACAAGAATGGGAATGTACTTTAATATATATATAGACATTATGTAAATAAATCTAAATTGTGCTACAAAAACATTTTGAAAGTTTTTAACAATATAAAGAACAACAACAAAGTGCAAGTGTACATATATGTATATGAGAACTTAAAACTAAAAGTTATGTATAAAATAAAACCTAATATAAACAAAACAACAACATCAATTTACAATTGTACATAACGTGATATCAATTTAAATCCGAAACATTATATTGAAACTACACAAATAGAAAAGGCAAAAACAAAAAAAAAACTAACAAGAAAAGTACATAACAGCAACAAACACAACCACCACCATAGTTTTCCACATCATAATCATCTACATACTAGTCATCATCATTATCACATAAATTCATAACCATCATCAATAGTCATCCTCATCATCATCTACATCAACAACTACAACAGCACCACCAAACGGAAAAATTTTATGTTAAGTATAGTTTTTTATGTATTATATTAGTTATTAGTTTAAAATTAAATAAACATATTCTTTTTATTTGTTTTAATTTTTAATTATATTAGTTTTATTATATATATAAGTAGAGTTTAAGTACTAATCCTAGTGTATAATCCTTAACTACAAATCGATTTCCTTTTTTTTTGATATTTTTGTTTATTTTTCTCTATCGTTACCCACCACATAGGGAATAGTATAGACTATATTTCTTTTATTTAAATAAATAGGATAATTATGGTAAAATGAAAATTTATGGGATATTATTCTTTTAACATGGAGTGGTAAATAATTTTAGTTGAGCGGTAAGTAGGGTAGGCAAAGGTTTGCAGGACAAGATTGGGGCATCCATAGATGTATACAGATGCCATGGTGAGGCCTTATGGTCTCTGTGGGTGGGCAAATTTCCGGCAGAACACCAGCCGAAGAATCCGGTGATGTATAGTGCTACCAGGACGACGAATACTTCGGGCCTCATTCATTCATATTTAATTTTTCTGAGTCTGGCATGGATTTTTTTATTGTAATGAGGTAGGAGAGACGGCCAGATAGGCAAGAACCAGCCCGTCCGGCGAGCCACAGCCCGGCATAAGCGAGCATGCCAGCAACGCCAAAAATCTGGTACGTCTCCGGTGTGATATGGCCACCTTACCATCGGGTTTTTTTAAATACCTCGCCGACCATTACAACGACCCTGTTTACGTTGGAAGGACCAGGTTAATGAAGCCCTGTCATCGATTGGTGTGACCAACTGGAGAAGGCGCGCGCTAAGCAGAAGCGCCTGGAGACTAGTGCTGAAGCAAGCCGAAACCCGTTAATGGGTTGTTATGGCCAGCTAAGTAAGTAAGTAAGTAAGTAAGTATTACTAAAAGTTTTTTATTAACATTACAAAAATACAAATTATGTTCAGAAAATTAAACTTAATAAAATATAAGAAAGCTGTATGTAAATTGCATATACGCTTTTAATAGGTTCTTACATTACATTATAATGATTTACTGATTCTTTAAATTAAAATTGAAATTTGATAAAATTACTTTTATTTTTCACAAAAAAAAACAGAGTAAAATGTATTCTACAGTTCATAAATAATTAAATTAAATATGAATTGGACATATAAACATTAAAATTTTTAAAGAACTTTTAATGAAACACATTTTGCCCATTGTAGCCCACTGTGTGAATTATGACAAAATTTGGAAAGTGGGGTGCGATGCGGGATAGTCTGGCATATTATGGCATATACGATATATTCTAAACCTTTAAAAAACCTAAAACCTTTAAATTTTTTAAAATTGAATTAAAAGAACGAAATATTAATTTAAACCTTTTAAAACGAAGAAATATAGAACCTTCAATTGCACTTTGTAAAGTTATTTAAGAAAACAACTCAAGCGACTTTGGATTGATCATAAAAATGAATGATTACTTTATTGAAATTTAATTTTGCTTATATACTACTTATGAGAATAATTTCATTAATCTAGAATTGAGTGATTTACACATAGTTACAAAAGATCACTCAATATCCAAACATTGTATCATATTTTCTATGTGTCTTTCTTTCCTTTATTTAAATTACGTTTTACACACTTCTGATAGAATTTGGGTAGTGTATATTTTGCAAACAAAGCGTATTCTGCAATATCAGCAAAACAGTGCATTTCGTACATTGAACTGTTTCATATACAAGTGAGTAAGCGATCAATGACCGACCGTATTTTTACAAAGTATCTAATTTCTTTAAACAACATTTCTTTTTAAATTACTAAAACGTGGAGTAATTAAATTTGGTACTGACCTACTCAACAACAATGATTAATTTTGTTTACATAGTTCGCATGTGTTTTAAAGTTTGTTTTCTTTTATTCTTTTGCTTTAGATTCTTTTTAAATATTGAAATGCAAATACAGTGGATACACTACAACTTACAAAAGTTATAATAGGCTGTTGGATTAACGCTGACGAAAAAATTATGTTTCAAATCTGTTAAAAAAGAGTTTGGGAACGATTGGATAGAAAGCAAGGTTTTAGTATGGTACAAAAAGAAGTTATTTACAATTAAAACGAAAATATTGAAAACAATAGAGAGAAAGATATCGACTGCAGTTTGCGTTAACGAATTTATTTTTTTATTATTTAATTTAGGAATATCTATAATACATATTTTAAGCTTCTTTAGAAGAAAAATTATTTTACTAGATATTCATTTCATTATTTCTTACAAATTCAACAATATTTAAACATATTAAAGTTTGTTTCCGTTTTGATAAATTCAGTTAGCACGTTGTTCTGTTTACTGTCCCTTAAAAAGTGACTTCTGCATTGATGTTGTTGTTGCCGTTGGTAACCGAAAATTTCCATTGTTTCGCAATTGGTATGGTATGGTATCCAAGTTGTTCTATCAGATAGTTAGGTGCCTTTCCCATTCTATTTTTGGATATTTAACCATTTTAGTGTGTCCAGCATAAGTTGAATTGGAGTGTATCTATTATATTTTAGTATTGATCTTTATTTTGTAGCTTCTGCAGTCTTTCAATTTGTGCTGTCGAGCAACAGAAATTTAAATTGTAGACCCGAATTCAAAATGCGGTTTTATCATTGTATTAAGGGTACTCACGATTGAATCTGTGCAAACTAAAATAAAGCAAATTTGCTGTGCAAATGGCTATTGATCGTGAGCGTCCTTTTATAATTAATTGTATTTTTTAAGCATTTATTTGGCCTAGTGCTGCCGGAATTACCGATTCATCAAAAATATACCATCTCTTCCCTAAAATGTCAAAAACACTGCTAATTAAAAAAATGTATAAATATTTTACAAATAAAGATACCTAAAAGCATCGAAAAGAAAAAAATTATTGGTATTCTAATAAATAAAGGCAATAACGAAAAAGGAAAGCACGTGTTTTGTATACAGTACAAACTCGATTACTGCAACTGATAGAAAATCGGGCAGTTGCGATAACCGCGGTAGTTGCGTTAACCGAGTCATAAATTTTAACCTTGTGCAAACCAGATGCGTTGGTGCAGGCTAAAAATGTAATGCGTTCCTTGCTTACTTTTCGAATACCATGACGTTTTTTAAAATTTGAGCACCATCCGTTGCTTGCATGAAAATCACCACGACTTTCATTAATTTTGTTATGTAGCTGAATAGCTTTTGACTTTAAGATTTCAGACGAAATAGGCAAATTTAATTCTCTTTGTTTTAAAAACCATTTACACAGAGCTGGGTACTCACAGACTCTAATTACTATGCGCTTTCCTGGGCCTGATTCAGCATTTGTAACAAATTTATTTAATTTTGATTAATTCTGGTTATTGTTGATTTATGAAGATTGTATTCCTGGAATAATGCTTTGACCGATATATTTTTTTAAAGTTTATTCAAAATTTCACTCTTTTGTTGAATGGTTAATTTACTGCATTTGTCACCTTCACAATTTTTCTGCGTTTTTAATACTGTGACTGATCACAAAAATCTTTTTACTAAACTGATAAAAAAAACATCAGACATGTTCTGATTGTCTGTTTTTATGAAAACATAACATAACATAACTGGCCTTTACAACCCTGTGTCAGGATTACGGCCTAGCTTCTCGCAGCGCTCATGTTGTGTGTGTAAATTTCTATCCATGAGTACCGGGACCTACAGTTTAATGTCGACTCCGAACGACAGACTTGAGAAGCTTGTTCATGGCAATTAGTTACTCTCAGAGCTTTTGCCAGAAGACTGCTGAGAGGTAGTCGCCGAAAGAAATATTTTTTTTATATTTCTTTTTTCAAGATGTCGGTGCTGAGATTTGAACCCGGCACTATCGTCTTAGTAAGCCAACACACTAACCACTAGACCACGGCGACTATGAAAACTATTCCAAAAAATAACTGTAAAATAATGCAAAAACTATCCAGAGGACAAAAAAAAATAGAGTTAAAGAAACTAATAGTTGCGTTTATTGAGGTAAATTTTTTAAAAAGTTGCGTTAGCTGAGTCTACAATGCATTTGATTCAGGTGTTGCGTTAATCGAGTTGTTGCGCATAACGAGAGTTGCAGTAATCGAGTTCGCACTGTATATACATACATATATACATGCGTAAATATATGGCTGTAGAACTGTAAAAAGTTTTTAAGCATAAATACGCAGACAAATTACTTTAGATTTTGTCAGTGCAATTGATGCAAATGTTCAATGTATATATTTTGTTGTTGCATTGAAAAAATATGGTGTATTTTTACGCACTTAGCATCCTTTGCACAGTTTGCAAGGCCCTTTGTGAGTGCCCTTATTATATCGGGTTTTTCAATAAGAGCGCTACAAATAAATAAAATAAAAAATTTAAATAAAACCAAAACGGTTTTGGATATCAATGAAATTCTTTATTCCAGTAAAAGTACGTTCGATGCCATTATGTATGGAACTCGATTTCTTTTGCATGGCCACCACGGGCACGCTTGCAGAAGTCGGCTGATACCACTGCAATTTCACGTTCGATATTCTCACCTTTTTCCAAACTATGCATACATTTATGTATCCTTGATTATATATTTTAGTTTTTATATATTCAAAATACATTAATATATTTTGCTACAGAACTACTTTTTGGTGTGAAATTTAATTTATTCTATACTTACTCGGTTTCAGTTTGCATGGCTTGTTCCTTTTTGGTGTGTTCAGCCTCACTCCAAAGCCATACCTTAGCATCTGATGAGCCGATTTTATTTATAGAATAAAAGTATATTAATTGTATAATAGTTTTAATATAAATATAAAAAATTTTGTTAAATATACTTAAGGGAAGGGAATACTTACATAGGAACTGAAATATCTTCAAAAAGAATTTGAATATTATCATCTGGTTGATGCTCCAAATACTGGTGTATGAAAGTAGTTCTAAAAGTACGCGAGAAACAATTATAAATCTAATGTCTATGTACATACATATATACATACATACATAACTGGCCTTTACAATCCTGTGTCAGGGTTACGGCCTACATATATAACATTGAGAAATTACTCACTGTTGAGTTCCTTCCACAAGTGGTAAACACGACGCTGTTTCTCCAGCTTGCTGCTTAATTTGCTGGTTAATGAATATAGTTTTACAATTATATAGTATATGACAATCTTATAAGAAATGTGTAACATTCTTCAAATTAATTGAAAAATTACTTACTTTTGCACCTGTTTTACAAATGGCTCAACATTTGTTAAGAGCGACACTCTGTTTCCAACACAAACTATACTTGAATGTAGAAAATAGGCGCCACATACCCTGGTATAATTTGTTAGTCATAATCCCAAGATTGCGCTCCATCTGCTCCTTCATCACTTTTGGGAACTCTGAAGAAATGTTCACTCCCTTTCAAAATTTTTTTGCAAACTGTGCAATAACTTATTTTTTTTTATTAAATATCTTTGTTAAACGAAAAAAAACACTTTTAAAATATAGTAATAGTTTTACACAGATAATTTTTGATAAAAAAAACACTTTTATTTAAATATATTAATATTTATACACAAATTATTTTTGCAAAACATACTTAACAAAACACGATTTTGCACAAAATGTCGTTGGAAATGTTTTGTTTTTGTTTACTTTTTTTTGTTAACCAAAACAAAATTTGACACATTGGTTAGGCAGATTTGCTTATTAATTCGCCGATGCATCCACCTTCTAATCATGGTATAATAAACAAGGTAGATGATTCCCTACAACAATACAACGCTACCAAAAACAACATTAATTTTGTTAGTGTTACGGCGAATTCAATCTGACCAATCTGTCAAAAATTTATGTCGGCATTTTGTTTAATTTTTTTGTAACATTGAAAAGAGCAGAAGCCTTATAAAATTTCTATTTAAATATTCCAATATAAAAAGTACTATAAAAATTATGAAAAATAATAGTTTTCTGCTGTTTCTTTTAAATTGTATTTTTTATAAAATTCAAGGTAAAGTTTTTTATATTTTTCATTATATAAAATTATTCTTAATAATTTTAACTACTGTTTATATAGCTTATACATATATACATATAGTCAAGCATCATTGGGATTTTGTGTATTATGTATAATTTGTATTGTACACACACAGAAAATATTTGCCAAAACGGTAAAGAACCATTAGCACTGCATTATTCTCACCATAAGCGATAATAGATAATTAAAACAATATCGTCGGAAGAGGACTGCGGGAGCCATTGAGTTGCTAGCAACAGTCGGGATGGGGTGGTTCGGTCCTTCCCTAACGAAATTAAAATATGTATACAATTTACGTTATTTTAGACTCCCTATTTAGTCAGATGATTTAAGGTGTAAGGGCCGAAAAGACTAGACTACTCTATGCTAACTTATGATACCCCAATCTAGTCATATTGTAAAATAATTATGATAACTTAGTCAAGCACCTATACTACAAAATTCCGAATCGAAAACACCCACATACGTCTACTTAATCTTTCATATTGATTACTAACTTATCCATTTGAATTCTTAACAAACTTTTATTTTTCATTGTAACTTGAATGTGTATATATTATTAAAAAAAAAAATAAATTCTTATGCATATTTGGTATTTTATTTTAATACCAATTTTTAATGGGGGGTCGTGGCATAGTGGTAGAGCGCTCGCACAGAAACTCAAACGACCCAGGTTCGATCCCAGCGAAGGACAAAATTATAAAAATAAAAATTTGCGGTTTTCTAAAAATTACAAATTAAATTAAAAATTAAATTTAAGAAAAAAGAGGTTCCCCCCCCCTCCAGCAAGACCATCAGCAAGAATCCGCTCCCTGACATTTCTAATCCATTCCACTTAAAAACCAATGATCAGGAGTACAGCGCCACCTTCTGGGAAGATAACAGCTAATCTACTGAAAACGCTCACCATTTACATTAAACATCCACCGACAGATGAGGCAATTGCTGTTTGATCATTCGAGTGTGAAGGTATAACACTGGCTCTTGAGTGGACAAATTTACAGCAACTTCTTTCATCAACAATAAAAAAAAAGGCGCAAAATATACAAAAAAAACCTATGAAAAAAAAAAAAAAAACCTATCAACCGTCTTCACATTCCAATACAATGCACTGCATGAGTAGGGGTTTGCCCCTGAGTATTGGTCTTAATAAAAAAAAAATTGAACTTTTATTTAATTTTTAAAATTAATAACAAAATTAAATTTGAGTTTGCTTGAATAAAATAATATTAATAAGTTTAGTTGACCTTATTATATTAATATATAAGCGTTTAATTAAGCTTTAGGTCTAATATATAATTATTTTTTCGATATTTCGCTACTTCTCTGCGTAGCTTCTTCAGGAAATATTTTTATATTTATAAAAATATATTATATTTATAAAAATATTTCCTGAAGAAGCTACGCAGAGAAGTAGCGAAATATCGAAAAAATAATTATATATTAGACCTAAAGCTTAATTAAACGCTTATATATTGAATAAAATAATTAATTCTTATTTGAAATTTGATTAACTTTAGGTTTAATTTGCGTCTTGTTATTAGCAGTGCAGCCCGCCAAGAAGAAGTGAAAGAAAAACTAGTAAATCAAAGTAAGTAGATAAAAATATCAACGCCGGTAGTTGAGAATTTACGGGCAGCCTGGAGCAGAGTTGCCACAATACTCCCCCCGCCGGGGGTATCATACGAACCTTTGAGGAACCTTAACCAGTCTGCCACTAGCAGTTGTCTTTGGTCTTCTAGGTTCAGGTGAAAAAATGACAGAGGTCGTGGTTGTTCTCGTATTCGACTCAGCTTGATTAGAGTCCGGCTGCGTTTCGGTGTTGTCAGAGACAGCTTGTGATTGTAAATTACCTCTCGATCCAATTTCGGAAACCAGTGGGTTTTCAGGGAGGTCGCTGTTTGCTAAAGAAGCAGGTTTTAATCGGTCAATACTAATATTGCTTGGGCGTCCTCTAACTAGAATTGTGAAGTATTTGTCGAAGCGTTTTAAAACTGCGTATGGGCCAGCGTATGGGTGCGTAAGTGAGGGACGAATAGAGTCGTCTCGGATGAACACGTGAG
This sequence comes from Metopia argyrocephala, assembly GCA_963576795.1. Taxonomy (NCBI): domain Eukaryota; kingdom Metazoa; phylum Arthropoda; class Insecta; order Diptera; family Sarcophagidae; genus Metopia; species Metopia argyrocephala. The sequence goes on along the minus strand of OY756209.1, from coordinate 88,642,727 downwards.
TCAATTTCTGAAGACTTCTTGAGACAAACGTTGGAGGTGTAGTATGGTGCGTTGTAGTGGTTGGTTTGAGCTTTTGCATCGACGTTCTAAACTCGGTGATGAACTCACTTGATGAATCTGGTGCTCTGGTTTGATCAAGAAATTCTCCGGGAATTGTTAAGGTTGTACCGTAGACAAGTTCAGCCGGGGAGGCCTTTAGCTCTGGCTTAAAAGTCACTCTCAGATCCAACAAAATTGTTGGTAGATGGTGCACCCATTTTGTGGGGTCATGACACAAAATGGCAGCCTTAAAAGAACGATGCCATCTCTCGATAATTCCATTAGATTGTGGATGGTATGATGTCGTGCGGAGATGTGTTGACCCAATTGCTCTCATTAATTCGGCGAAGACTGAAGAGTCAAATTGACGACCACGGTCGGATGTTATTCGTGCTGGAACGCCGAATCTGGAAATCCACTGTACCAAAAGTGCTTTTGAAACCGTTTCTGCTGACATATCAGGTATCGGGATTGCTTCAGGCCAGCGCGTAAAGCGATCAATTATTGTCAGGCAGTATCGTTGCCCTTCACATGGCGGAAATGGTCCAACAATATCAATGTTGATGTGCTCAAAACGTTCCTTTGGAGGGACGTACTTGGCGGGTAAAGACACTGTATGTCGCTGTATTTTAGCATTTTGGCATTCTAAACAGCTTTTAACAAACGAAGCAGCGTCCTTGCGGATAGCTGGCCAGATGAATCTGCACGTGAGTAGTTTGGTGGTAGAACGCACTCCAGGGTGAGATAAATTGTGTATCGTTGAAAGCACTTGGTGGCGAAAAACTTTTGGTATGTATGGGCGTATGCGGGGCGTCGATGTATCGCACACTAACTGAAGGTTACAACCCGGTATAGGAAAATATTTGAGTTTTAGCGAATTTGTTCGCGTGTCTAAGTTCTGTAACAATAAATGCAGTTCTTCGTCGTTTTGCTGTGCAGATGCGATTCGGGTGTAATCTATTACGTTACAGTTGCTATGGCCTTTGTCATTTCGATTGGTGTTGTTACTTGAACCTTCGCTGGCGGTGTTACTACCGTAGGGACCGTTGCTTTTGTTATCGCAGGTGTTGTTGATGTTGTCGGAGGCGTTGTTGTTGTTGTTGGAGCCGTTGTTGTTGCTGTCGGAGGCGTTGTTGTTAAAGTTGTTGATTATTTCAACACGAGAGAGTGTGTCAGCTGTAGTGTTCATGTAGCCGGGGATATAGCGAATGTCTGTGGTGAATTGACTGATGAAGTCTAATTGACGTATTCTTCTAGGCGAGGCCTTCTCAAGTTTCTGTTGAAATGCGAAGGTTAGTGGCCGGTGATCGGTGACAATACAACAGCTCCGCCCTTCGATCATGTAACGAAAATAGCACACAGCTTGATAGATTGCTGTAAGTTCTCTATCGTACGTTGAATATTTTTGTTGAGTAGGCGTCAATTTTTTTGAATAAAAAAATAAAGGCTGTAAATCGTCACCCAGCTTTTGATGTAATGCAGCGCCGACAGCTGTATCCGAGGCGTCTACATGAATTACTAATTGCGATCCAGCAACAGGATGTGATAGAAGGGTCGCGTTAGCCAGCTCTTTTTTGCATCGATTAAAAGCGTCATTTGTGGTCGGGTTCCACTGTAGTGGGGTGCGGTCGTTCTTTTTGTTACCAATGATGAGCTTCTGTAGCTGCGAAAGATAACTGATTGCGTTTGGCAAAAACTTTCTGTAAAAATTCACCATTGCTATGAACTTCTTTAACTCCTGAGCCACTTTTGGTTTGAGAAAATCTTGGATAGCTGCTACTTTTTCAGGTAATGGGCGAATACCATATTCGTTGACCAGATGGCCTAAAAATTTTATTTCACTCTTGCCGAATTCGCATTTTTTAATGTTTATAGTGAGGTTGTTTTTTTGAACACGATCGAAAACTTCAGCTAGGTCGCGGCGGTGTTGTTCAAGCGAGGATGATGCAACGCAGATGTCGTCTATATAGGGGAAGATGAAATGTAAGCCACGTAGAACTTCGTCGATGAGCCTTTGAAATGTTTGTGCTGCGTTGCATAGGCCGAATGTCATGAATTTAAATTCATACAGGCCGAATGGGGTACTAATGGCCGTTTTTGGTATGTCGTCAGGGTGTATCGGTACCTGATGAGAGGCTTTTTAAAGGTATATTTTTGAAAAATATTTTTTACCTTTCAAATTCGCTGTGAAGTCGGTTAAATATGGCAGCGGATACCTATCGGGCATCGTCTGAGCGTTCAGAGCTCGGTAATCGCCACATGGCCGCCACGAGCCATCACTTTTTTTGACTAGATGCAGCGGGCTAGACCAGTTACTGTTTGATGGTTGACATATGCCTGCTTTCAATAAAAAATCAAACTCGCTCTTGGCAGCGGCTAGTTTTTCCGGTGAAAGACGTCGGGGGCGACAAAAAACTGGTTGCCCGGTGGTTTCCATTTTGTGTGTGATAGTTGATCTTGTTTTTGAGCCATATGGTGAGAGTTTGGTTATATTCGAGAATTGCTGTATGATGTCAGAGAAGGGTGTGCCTTAATTAAAACTGCCTCGTTCGGTGATGACGGTGTTAGTCGTGTAGGAAGTCCAGTAAAATTATCGATTATCGGTTGCGGCGTAAGTCAATAAGTAAATCGTAGTGTTTGATGAAATCAGAACCTACGATAGGCGACGTCACGTCTGCAATGACAAACGACCAATGGAAAATGCGATGGAGGCCAAAGTTGAGTTTCAAATTTTGTCCACCAATTACTTCAATCGGAGAACCATTAGCAGCATAAAAACGAATACCAGTAGGGCGAATATTGGATGATTTAAATTTCAAAGGCAAGACAGATACGTCGGCGCCGCTCTCAATTAGAAATTGTTTTCCCGAATATTTATCGGTGACTTTTAGGCGAAAAATTTTACACCTGGTGGAGACACTTTCGCTTATATCTTCCACCGGCCCGCAAAGTCAGTTGGTATTTTGGTTGGTGTTCGGTTCGCTTAGTTGGCGCTGCTTATGGCGACAAGGGCTACGACATTTTCGTGCTAAGCGTCCATATTTAATATGGCACCAGCATTCGGAGCCCGTTAAGTTACGGCTATACTTAGGGCGGCTTTTAGAGCGGTAGCGTTGCGTAGAGGGTCCACGAGACCGGGAGCGTGTTGAGAAAGATTCGAATTTTCTTGTAAGCTCGACAACGGCAGCTTGAAGTTGACTAATTTCATTCGAGGGTTGCACCTGTACTCGGCTGATCTGACTTGGTGTCATAGCATCAACTACTGAATCGGCTATCTTCGTAAATTCGGCAGGTGTACCTGTCGAAGCTGCGACTACTGGCTGAGCGAGTTCGGGCAAACGTTTTGCCCATAACCCCTTTAAAGCTGCATCACCAATTGAATTCCCGGCAACTCGTTTCATTTCAAAATATAATTCAGACGGTTTTCTATCTCCAAGAGGGAGGTCTGAAAGTAGTCGATTTAAGCGGCGCTGTTCGCTATCAGCAAAGTGCTCAATTATTTTAGACCTGATGACCTCTCTACTTGCGGTAATGATGCCATAACGCCAGATAATTGCGATATAATATTCGGGTCTAGTGCAGCCAATACCGTCGCAGTCTTTTGCTTGTCCGATGTAATACCTGAAGCGGAGAACCAGAAATCCATGGTAGTAAACCATGCCTCGATATTAAAACTGGACATTCGTGGTATTGTAAGTCGAGCGTAAACAAGGGAGACGTTTTCTCCTGGTACGTTTTCTAAACTGTGGTTGTCAACCTCAGCTTGCCCTTCATCGACCTTAGACATCTTTTTGCTACACGATCGAGTAGTCTTTTATGTTCAAATTAAAGATGGCGGAAAATTTGGTGCCAACACCCAACAATATGGCGATCGAGTCGTTTTAGGCCTTCGAATTAAAAATGGCGGATGTATTATAAAATTATACTTGCCCGTGTCCTGTGTTTGCTGTCGGGGTCACCAGTTTGGTATTTTATTTTAATACCAATTTTTAATTGAACTTTTATTTAATTTTTAAAATTAATAACAAAATTAAATTTGAGTTTACTTGAATAAAATAATTAATTCTTATTTGAAATTTGATTAACTTGAGGTTTAATTTGCGTCATGTTATTAGCAGTGCAGCCCGCCAAGAAGAAGTGAAAGAAAAACTAGTAAATCAAAGTAGATAAAAATATCAACGCCCGTAGTTGAGAATTTACGGGCAGCCTGGGACAGAGTTGCCACACTTATTTAAAATATTACAACCTAATGATTTTTAATTACAACCTAACATGGACAAATCATGTTAACACACTTGTGGGTCAAACTTATATGAACCTAAGGTCCCTTTGGTCGACACAATATTATACCCCTTTAAATATTCGACAAATGATTGCAAAGTCCTACCTTTTACCTGGATTGTTGTACGGATGTGAGCTTTTTGCGAATTGTGACTTGTTAGCAATAGAAGGCTGAATGTTTTATATAATAGCATTGTAAGATATGTGTATGGCTTGGGAAAATATGATCATGTGTCCCATTTTTCTTCAAAGTTATACAGTGTTTCATTTAACAATCTGCTTAATATTCGCGTGTTCTTATTTTTACATAAGATTATTTACTCTGAATCTTCACGTTATCTCAGCGATAAAATTAGGTTCGCCAGATCACTAAGAGGTAGAAGGATTATAATCCCCTTTCACCGTTTTCATGTTTCTGAATGCCATTTTTTCATTCATGCAGCACGTCTTTGGAATGGCCTTCCTCATACTCAGCAACTAAATAGCAACGCAAGTACTTAGTTTTAAAAAATTTTTATTTGGTTATTTTGCAATATAGTTATTCACTTTTTTATAATATAAATAATTTTTAATTTTTTTTTTATTAATAATAATAATTTTTTTTTTTAATAATCTAATTAATTTAATTTTATTTTTCTAATTTATCGTTATCTTTAAAATATGTTATCGTTTAATGCTTCTATGACTTTGCTTTTCTGTACTTTAAATATAAGATTCAGTCTTGTTGTACAGGAATTGAATGATTGAATAAATAAATAAATAAAATATTTAAAATAAGTAATATGTTAAGAATATAGATAGGACTATTCAAAGACAAAAAAAGAAAAAAAAAAACAAAAAAAAAAAAAACCTAAGAAATCTAAGAACTTTTTATAAAAAATAAAATAAGGAAAATAAAGATTACAAAGATGGCCGAATGCCATCACTGTAAAATTGCGATACGGGGAGAGTCAGGCATAATGTGTGCGGGTGTGTGCAAAAAGATATTCCACTGTGCTAAGAAATGCTCAGGAGTAGATCAATACTCTATTGGCATATTGGATTCTGGCGGCTACATACGTTTTATATGTGATGACTGCCTCCAGTATATACACAATGTGGATTTGGCGCTAGCAGAAATCCAAAGTAGTGTAAATAAAAACAAAGAAAACTTAGTTACATATAAAGGCGAATTTGAAACAGCTCTAAAACAAAACGAAAGTGAAATAAAACAATTATTACAGGCAATTGAGAGAAGATATGAAGAGAGGTTTAAAAAGATAGATGAAGCACAAAAATACTGTGATAAAAACATAAAAGAAGTTAAAAAACTGTACGGTACAATAAATGAACATGAAAACAAAAACAAAGAACTATGTAACACAATTGAGGTAAAAAACAAAATGATGTGTGAAGAAATAAAAAAGGCAATAACAGAGACAAATGAAAAAACAACAAATAAGCTATCATTTGCGGATGCATTAAAAAATAAAAAAACGGTGATGCCAGATAAGAATAAACAAAACCCGCTGATAATTAAGCCAAAAGAAAAACAAGGTATCGAAAAGACAAAAGAGGATCTTAATAGAAGGGTAAATCCAACCAATTTGAAAATTGTAAATGTTGAAGAAAGAAAAAATGGAGCTGTTGTTATTCAAAGTGAAAGCAAGGAAGAGAGGGAGAAAATAATGGAAGCAGTACAAAGCGAAATGAGCGGAAAATACGAGATTAAAGTACCAAATCAACCGGAAATGAAAATAACAATAGCAGGAATGACATTTAAATTCACTGAAAATGAAATAATTGAAAAACTAAAAAAGCAAAACGATATTTTAAAAAATAGTGAACTAAAAGTGGTAAAAGTGTTTGAGTATAAAAGAAATGGTCGCACTTTTTACAACGCAAATATTAAAATTGATAACGGATCATACGTACAAATAATGACAGCACAAAAAGTTAACATCGGTTGGGAAAAATGTAGAATTTATGATGGCACTGACATAATACAATGCTTTAAATGTAGAGGGTATAACCATAAATCGGCGGACAGTAAAAATCAGGAAATATGCTATAAATGCCATGGAGAACATAGGTCAAACGAGTGCAACAGAGAAATAATAAATAAATGCATTAATTGTGTTAAAATTAATAAAAGATTAAATTTGGGATTAGATGAAAATCATGTAACAGCAAGTAGAGAATGTCCGGTATACCAGAACAAATTGAATGCTAAAAAAAGAAGAATAGGTTTAACAGCATAACAATCATTTCTAATATACGGCATTTATACCAATATACAGGGATTACTTAACAACTTTAACCAGCTAGAGATAATAGCACAACTGGAAAACCCTGAATTTATTATTTTGTCAGAAACACACTTAACAGAAGATATAGAAGAACAAGAAATTCAAATAAAAAACTACAATCAATATTCAACTCTATCGAACTCGACAAGAACTGGAGGCGTGACAATTTATTTCAAAAATAGATGGGATGTGAGTAAAGCAGCCGAAAAAGTTATTAACTCCAAAGTACGGATAACTGCATACAATGCTAAATATAAAAACTACAGGTGTATAATTACGGCTGTATATAGATCACCAAGTAGTGCAGAGGCGGAGTTTATTACAGCATTTGAGGAAATTTTGGAAGAATTAAACGAAGCAAACTGTGATATAATCATAGCAGGTGATTTTAATATAGATTGGAGCAGAAATGGATTTTACAAAGACAAAATAGAATGCATAATAAATGATAATGGCCTTAATCAAACAATGACAGAATTTACACGGATAACAGAAAGTTCAAAGACGATAATTGATTATATAATTACAAATAATAAAAACATAACTGCCAAAATCAATAACTCAAATAAAATTGCAGATCATGAATCCATTGACATAATAATTAATAATCGCGATAAGGACACAGAAATATGTAAAGGAAATAAAGAAATTGAAGTATTTAAATATAACAGAACCCAATATAATAGAGAAGTTGAAGGCATAGGACATATAAATGAAAATGAAGACCTCAATAGCAATGTTTACCTATTTGACGAATATTTAGAGAATGCAGTTAAAAATATGACTATTAAAAAAACTATCAATGACAACAAATCAAACGAATGGTTTAACAATGAATTAAGGCGTATAAAAAGAGAAAAAATTGATAAATACCAAATAGCAAAAATCGAAAATAGTTACGAAGCATGGATTAACTACAAGGTTGTTAGAAATTTATATAAAGTTAAAATTGAAAACGAAAGAAGAAATTTTATAAATAACAAAATTAATAATGCTAAGGATCAAAAGGATATGTGGAGGGAGATAAAAAATCTACTACTTAAGAAGACGCAAAATACAATTCAATCTGTGATATTTAACCAAATAGAATATAAGGAAAATTTACAAATAGCTGAAAAATTTAACAACTTTTTTGTTGATAGTATAAGATCTATAAGAGATACGATACCTTACGTGCCATACTCAAACCAAATTCCGATGATAAACTCCAAATTTAAATAACTCTAGATAAATTAAGGATTATATGTAAAAATTTAAAGAATAAGCCGGACTATAATAAAATATCGAGCAAAATTATACTAGATAGTTGGAATGTGATTGGAAAAAAGATGCTGGATATAATAAATAAATCACTGAGATCAGGAATATTTCCAGACAATTGGAAAGAATCAATGGTAACACCAATTGAAAAGATTGCAAAAACAAAATTATGTGAAGAGTTTCGCCCAATTAACACCTTAAAGACATGTGAAAAAATAATGGAAAAAGTGGTAAAAGAACAATTGGAAGAATATTTGGAGTCGAACGCTTTATTGTCTAAATATCAGTCTGGATTTCGAAAAAATTTCTCTTGTGAAACAGCAGTAAATTTTATTATAGACAGATGGAAAAAATCAGAAAAGAATAAAAAGATTGTGGCAATTTTCATAGACTTTAAACGGGCGTTTGAAACAATTGATAGAAGCATACTACTGCAAAAACTAGAAAAGTACGGCATTCAAGGAACTGAATTAAATGGTTTGAGTCATATTTAACGAATAGGAGACAAATCACAAAGGTAAATAATATTAAATCGGATACAGTTAATAACGAATATGGAGTACCGCAGGGGTCAATTTTGGGGGCATTGCTTTTTATTATATATATAAATGATATGCCGAATGTAATAAATCATTGTGAGATAACTTTATATGCGGATGATACACTTATTTATATTGAAGGTGACACAGATAAACAATGCTATAAGAGACTCGAAGAAGATATGGGAAGCTTAAACAAATGGCTGAGAATGAATAAACTTAAATTAAATGAGAATAAAACGAAAATAATGGAAATTAAAACGAAGACAAACATTATCTTTAAAATTAATAATGAAGAAATAGAAAAAGTAAATCAAATTAAATACTTGGGCTTTATAATAGACAACAAGTTAAATTTAAAAAGTCATATCGACTATATTTGCAAAAAAATAGGAAAAAAAATTAATTTCTTCAAAAGATTAAGAAAACAAATAAATACATTAACAGCAATCAGGATCTACAACACAATGATTAAGCCTCACTTTGAATTCGGGTCAACAATTCTTTTTTCATGTTGCACGAATCAACAAATTCATAGATTGCAGAAATTACAAAATAAATCAATGCGCATTATATTAAAATACAACAGATACACACCAATAAACTTTATGCTTGACTCTCTAAAATGGCTAGATATAAAACAAAGACTGAAGTTAAACACTGTAAACTTTATTCAGAAAATCAAAATCGAAATGGTACCACAATATATAAGGGATCGGATAATATATGTCGAAGAAACGCAACCATATCACTTAAGGAATAATGATGACTTTCGAATTCAACGAACTACAACAACCGCAATGCAACGCTCGCTTTTTTACAAGGGTCTGCAGCTGTTCAATAGATTGCCCAATGGCGTTAAAAATGAACGCAATCCAAATGTATTTCGAAGAAATGCTGTATTTTTTGTTAAAAACAATGTAATTTAGAACTAAAATGTGATATTTAAATTTTTATTTTTAATTTAGAACTAAAATGTGATATTTAAATTTTTATTTTTTATTTTAATTTAAATTATATAAATGTAAACTTAAAGTATTATTACTACTAATAATAAAGAATGAATGAATGAAAAAAAAGAATTAAATTAAATTATTGTTAAGAAAAAAAAAATAATTTTGGTTAAATTTATCGATCAAAAAGAAAACATTGGTTTACACTGTTTAATGATCATTGCTTAATATAATAATAAAATAGAGTATATTAAGAGAACTATCTGAATGTTTAAGAGCCACCGAGAATATTACGAACATGAGTTTGCGTTCCCAATAAATAAAATTTCAAATAATTATTCAGTGATAATATGTATATATAATAATATATACTCTTATAGTATAGTTAAAAACTCCATGCTCTTAGACATTCATTACTCTTATTTTTGTTATTGTTATTTGGTTTTTTTTTATATTTTTATGTTTTCTAATTAATCAATGCAAGAGAAAAAAGAAAAAGATATATTTCGACTCACCATCTCACACCGATTTGATGATGAAAGCCTCCAGCATGCCTCGATGATGTGGTCTGTTGAGTTACTCTTAAAAAAATTTGTTTGCTTGCATTCTGCTTTCTACTCTACTATAGTTATCGATAATTAGGTATGTAAGTTAATTAAATATTGAAGATCATTATGCATGTATGATAATTCAATATGTATCATCATTAAATATTAAGGATAATCAAGTATTAGGGTTACTTAAGTATTTAGCTTATAGCTTAATTATTAAATTTCAGTTCAAGGTTAGGATAATAATAATTCTTTTTGAGAATGCAGGTTATTAGTTAAATAAGTTATTCATTAGAAGTTAACCTACATATATTTATAAAGAAATATGTATAGTTGTTATCAAAACTATTACCGTAGAGAAAAATTTAATTACAGCATTAACAAGCTAGTTAGTACTGAATTAATACGGATTTAGATTGTTAATCAAATTTTCATTATAATCAGAATTGTTGGTAGATTTTATTTTAGTTACAATGTTAAAATAGTTCACTATTGTTGTCATGATTAAGTTTAAAATATTATTATATTTGACATTTATAAAGCTGAGCTGGTCGTTGTTGGTGAAATTACTATACGTGGGATGTTATATTCTTATGCTCCACTGGACTCCTTATACTATATGGTAGAGCATGTTTTCAAACCTGATTCACGTAGCAATTATTTTCTTCTACTTATAACGTGGCCACATGGGTTACCATAAGACTTAATTATGGCTCCTTTTATAACCCAGGACATTTGGTGCACCCAAGAGAGAACGATCTCTTGCAAGTCCCTGTCCAATAGTAGTTCATACACGACCCTAACCAATGGATTATTCTATTAGGTCATATGTAATTAATAAAAATATAATATATTTACCTTAAAAATATGAAGGATAATTTAATATTATATTGAGGCTTTTTCCTTTTTGGTATTCTTTAATTTAAGAATGAATAAAAAAATGATTTTTCTTCACGAAAAAATTAGTTTTAATATTAACTTCCACTTTAAAAAAAAATCACAAGTCACAAAAGTCTTTTACTTTCTTCCGCTACCGTTCTTACTGCGTTGAATGCTCAAATTAAAAAGAAAGCACATTTTTATGCTTCTATACAGTCTATTTCTGTTTTCCTGAAAATTCTGTATATAATATCGAAACCGCTAGTTCGAATTAAACTGTTCAATTGAATACATAAAAAATTTTTCTGTATTTTAATTCTACAAATTAAATAATGATGATAAAAAAAGTACCAAATAGGTACTTTTTATACATATAACTATTTCCTTCTAATCACATCTTGTCATTAAGTAATCAATCTATTAATTAATAATATAATCCTGATATAGTTCCCTTCCTTTATTAATCATTTTCAATAATTAACTGTTTCATCTGCTCTAAAATTCATTGATTTTGCATATTACTCCACTGATTACTTTAGTACCTAAATAGTATCATTTAAGTACCATTGACAATAACATTTCTCTGCATATTCCAAAATAAAAAAACAGATATTACATTAATGCTTGATAAAGAAGCAAAACAATTATTTTCAAATGGAAACAGGAGAACACTTGATCTTATCAAAATGTCTCAATGAGAAAAAAAAACTTTAATCATCCAAATATTGTAACCGAATTACATAGCATTATAATCTCTCAGATGTCAATGAGACCATTTTCAAAATTCTCATCTCTCCTATGTAGGTAATCTAATTTAATATTTTTCACTACGAATAACCACTCTTTAATTATTTTTTCTTATTTTTTTAACTGAGATTAATAATAAAAGTTGCGTACAGCCATGAAATTCTATTCAGCATAGAGTGCATATAATGAAAAAAATTTATTTTGAAGCGCAAAAATAATTTCAGGCCTATATATTGATGTTATTATAAAGATTTATTGAAAATGCATCAATTATAACAAACCATGTCTGCCTTCAGAACAAAAAAAAAATATGTGTATTATAACCAGTGATGTCCAAAAATCCCTTTCCCTATAACGCGTGATAGGAAAACAAATTCTGCTTACGTCGAAGTCAAACACTTACAGCCTGTTTCTAGAACACGAATGGTTTTTGACATTCGTCTTTTTATATGTGAAACAACAACAAAAACACTCAAATTTGTTAGTGTTTCTCATATAAAAAGACGTATGTCAAAAACCATTCGTGTTCTAGAAACATGCTGTTACATAATAAAAAGAAATATTGTTACTCTTGCTCATTTTAGATTTTAGCTTCTCTCCAACATAGTGCAGGGATGGATAGTGCATATTTTTTGTATCATTTTTATTTAACTTAAATAATTATTCATTATTTCCTCCAAATCTATATGACCCTCGGTACTCTTTTATTCTTAATAGATCGGTCACATGTCTATCGGGTAATCGATTTCATACTTTACTCAGAATTATGAAGAAATAATTATGAAGTTATAAACAGAAAGAAATTCGAACATTCCCGTTTCTGGTAGAAGTAAGCAGAGCCTCTTCTCTGCTCCATACACAAGCTCAAGTGTGTTTATGTAGTAGTGGACATCACTGATTATAACAGATAAAAGTAACATAAGTAAAAATTGAGTAAAAATAAATTTCCATTAGAAATTTTTTCCTAACTCAAAGGGATAGAAAAAAATATTAAAAATTTAACTTCCTTACATTACCTATGGTATTTTAGTGTCACATATACTTCACAAACAACAGATACATATAGTAGTAGCAAATCCATACAAATGAACACAATCTTTACATAGCTGCTCGAAAACCAACCTGTATAGTATGGTATTATGTGAAAATGTTGATTGCGAACTTAGATCAGTCCGAAAAAATTGTAATATGAGTCCTTATAGTGGAGGTAGCAGCAACAGTGGTTCAGCAGTTAAAGCCCATTCACAATTGAATGTATGTAGATATCGCAAATAATAGTGCTGAAGCAAAACGATAAATATCTTTTGACAGCTAATACCAGTTTAAACCAAATTTTATCACAATTTCTGGGTTATTAGAACAATCCCAAGCAAAAAGTTTTAAAAGTACATACAAACAATAAAATAAATTTATTGGGCTATAGTCATAGTCAAACAAAAAAGTCGGTTTTATTTAAAAACAGTTTTAAGTTAGTAAAATGTTTTTATTTTGTTTGTAAGTATAGTCAAAATAAAAGTATATTTTAAATCAAATCGGCTTTTAATGGGTGCCAACTCAAATGTAGAAATCGTTTTCATACATTTTGTTACAAAATACAAAAAAAATTAAAACGGAAACCCAAAAAAAAAATTTTTTTTTAAATTGTTGAATTTTTAAATAAAAAAGAAAAAAATTGAAAAGGCAAGATATATTTAATTCGTATATGGAAAGCACTTTTATGAATGCATGCTTTTTTCTAGTGATATCGATGTTCATGTACAAATCTATTCATTTATTATTTAATACATATTATACTGTTTCGTTCATTAATTCATTTATTTTTTTTTGGAAATATGTGTGTATGAAAATTGTTGTAAAAGCATTTCCAGCCTTGGCTGGACTCTTTATACGCACATGTGTGCAATCGATGGCTCTTATTACGTTTGGAAGTCACGCCAATTGCTGAAATTTTCTTTTTTCATTAACGGGTTCAGCACTATTTATGCAATTTTTTATAAATATTTTTTATGACTCTACCGACAGTTACCAGAGAGATAATTTTTTTTTTTATTTGAGACCAATACTCAGGGGTAAACCCCTACTAAATGCTGTACATTGTATTGGAATTTTTGAAAAGAACAGTACATATATTATTATTAATTATATTATTATTTACCGCGTTAGGAATAAGACAAATTGCTGTGAATTGATCATTCAAAGGCCAGTGTTATACCTTTACCCTTGAATGATCAAACGCAATTGCCTCATCGTTGCATGTTGAATGTGTGGTGAGTGCCTTCCCTAAGTAGGTTTTAGTAGGTTTAGCTGTTATCTGCTACTTTCCAATATGTGGGATCTCTGGAGATCAGCTAAAAAAACTACTTTAAAGTACAATGCCTGCGAGCTTATTAGATGCAGTCTCTTATATTTTTTCGTTGGTGTTTTTTTTTTATCGCGTTTTAAAGTTAAATCAAAATATTTTGTTTTCTAAAAAAATGTTGACATTATCAAATAAGCCGATAGCCGTTTTACTTACTAATGTCGCTGTGATGGGCATTTCTTCCCAAAAACCGCAATGTTGTTAAAACTTGGAGGCTTTTATGGGAATGGGTAAGCTATTTGTACGTTGTTTGTCATCCACTAAACTTAGTAAGAAACGTTTTGTTTCCTTATCAAATCTATACCTGGCAAAAAATTCGCCATCATCTAGCTAAAAAGGCACAAACCTTTTCCTATAAATTTTGTGCATTCTTTCATCTCGCAAATTCTCCAAAATAGCAAAGTACCTTATAATTCCATCAGTTGAGCACATTTTTATTTCACTTTATACACACACCACAAAATTATTTAATTTTTTAAAAATTCTTAATTTATAATTTTAGTTTTTGAATTTTAAGTTGGATGTTAAATAATTTAAAAACAACTTCAGCATGTTTTAACTTTAAAATATACTTTTTCATTTAAAGTATGTTTTATTTTGTCTATGGTTAACAAAAAGTGCACTTTTAAAAAAAGTCGACTTTATAACCCCTAAAGTATGCTTTTTTATTGACTATGACTATGGCCCATTGTTTTTATATTTTATAAAATAAATTTATTGTTTGTTAATAGTGCTGTCAAATTCTACTACTTTTTATTACTCGATAGTATTGAGTGCTTCCATTTGGGTACTCAATACTACTCAATACTTTTAACGGATTTTATTTTTAGAAGAAAACAATTTCATACAATATTTTTTTTTTAAAAAGAGACTTTTTTTGACCGTTAAATTTTAAATTTTTCATAAACCTTCGAAGGATAAATACAACTCTTAAAGTATTGAGTAGTTTCTTTTAAGTATTGAGTACCCAAAAATTAGTACAAATACTCGATACTCGGTACCCATTACTCAATACTTTGCCAGCACTATTTGTTAATGTATCTCAAATAGAGATATTCTCTATTAGCAAAAATACATAAAATATTTATACATATGTATACTGTATTTATTTTCATTTAATAGTATATTGGTTTCACACATCTTAATTTTAAATTATTTACATTTTTGATTTTAAATGCATTTATAAACAATTACAATGCAATAATTAACAAATGTAAACATGTTTTTAATATATACGTAATTATTTTCTTATGAAAGTTCTTATGCCACATTTGTTAAAATAAATGCCACTTTACTAGAGTAAAAAATTTAATAAATTTTTAATATTAATTTTAAACTAATAACATACATAACTGGCCTTTACAACCCTGTGTCAGGATTACGGCCTAGCTTCTCGCAGCACTCATGTTGTGTGTGTCAATTTTTATCCATGAGTACCGGGACCTACAGTTTAATGTCGACTCCGAACGACAGGCTTGAGAAATAAGAAAGTATATCACAGATTTTTGAAAATGATGACTTTATAGTGTTCTTGAAAATAAGTTCGCGTATAGTATTTTTAATATAAAAGAAAAATATATGCACATACATATACATACCGATATTCACTGCGCTGAAGTACATAACATAAATATAGTAACATCTTCAATGCATTGCTCTATAATAAGATTTATTAAAAAACTAAAGATGTATTAAAAATTAAATAACTATAACAATAATACAAATTAATAAAACTAATATTTTTAAATGAAATCGAGGAATTACAATATTCATCATTTAAAGAAAAAAGTTTTAATTTTATTTGGGAATATTTTTAGTCCTAAAAAAGGCTTTTTATTTCCAAGTACCAGTAGCAATGTTACACAATTTTTGCAACCCAAAACTAATTTTTTACAGCCGGGCCCACGATATCGAAAGAAAACTTAAGCGAAAGAAACTCAGTCACTCACTGTGAATCTAAACTGCGCCCACTAATTGTCACTTTATCGTTCGCTTTGCTTTACGTTACCAACGTAATGCAAATAAACAACAAGGCTGCCATATCAACATATAAAAAAATAATCACGAATATACACGAAAAAAGCGCTGAAATGCTAAAATGGTACAATAAAAAATGCAACCATGTGCTAGTTTAACTTGACAGAAATGTAGTAAACAACTTATTCCGATTTTGTTTATCTATGTATATGTGTGTAAAAAAATGTTGTGTTACCAATCGCATTTATTTTTGGCGACACAAAAATTAGTGTGCCGCAAATCAGCTGTTTGTCGCTTAAAACTACACGATTCGATATCGTGGGCCTGGCTGTTAATTTTATCTCTTTTTGAAAAAATGTTTAGCCCTGAAAAGGGCTTTTTGTTTTGCAAACCAAGTACACAGTTTTTGCAGCCCAAAACAATTTTTTTTTTCTCTTTGAAAATATTTTTAGCCCTGAAAAGTGCTTTTTATTTTCTAGACTATCGATCAGTTGCACTGTTGTACACCTTTTACGACCGAAAACTGGTAAAGAAATTCTGTATATATCATAAAATCAAATTAAGAAGTGAAAACACTCACCTTTTTTCAAAGTATGCATACATTTATGTATCCTTGATTATATATTTTAATTCTTATAGTATATTCAAAATACATTAATATATTTTGCTACAGAACTACGTTTTCGTGTGAAATTTAATTTATTCTATACTTACTCGGTTTCAATTTGCATGGCTTGTTGCTTTTTGGAGTTTTCAGCCTCATGCTATAAACACAACAAAGGCTACCGACCATCGACTACAAGCTGTCAAAAATAGAATACATGTGTGCATATGAGAATAATTATTTTAACGGCAACACGACTACCGAACACACGACTACTTTTGTAGCCCGTAGCCAACTTAGGCTAATTTCTATTTTTCTTGGCGACAATAAACATTTTAGTGCTGCCAATACAATAAGATGTATGAAAAAGGCGTTTAAAAACGCAATACATGAAATATATACATAAAACATGCGAAAAAAATTTAAGTTGCACCACTGAAAAAAAAAAAAAAACTCATTTGTTTACATTTTTTGTTCAGTTTTCATTTACTTATTTCATTTAAGTATATACATCAGTTTTTATTTCATTTTTAATTTATTATTTAATTGCCTTTTTAGTTTCTTAAATTTTTATAAATTTTTTTCAGACATTTGTTGTTTTTTATTTCCTCACAATTTCACTTACAAAAAATATATTTTGTTTAGGTTATGTTCAACGTGTCAAAACATATGGTTATTTTGTAGCTGTAGTCGTTATTATAATTAAGTAGCTGGCTACTTGGCTACTTTCGTAGCCAGCGATTTTTGTAGTCGTGTGTTCGGTGTTCGATAGCCTTTGTTGTGTTTATAGCATCACTCCAAAGCCATACCTCAGCATCTGAGGAGATGATTTCATTTATAGGACCTGAAAAATCTTCAAAAAGAATTTCAATATTATCATCTGGTTAATGCTCCAAATACTGGTGTAGTTCTAAAAGTACGCGAAAAAATTATAAATCTAATGTCTATGTACATATATGTATATTTAAAATTGAAAAATTACTCACTGTTGAGTTCCTTCCACAAGCGAATCAGCATTTGGCAAACACGACGCCGTTTCTCCAGCTAGCTGCTCAATTTGCTGGTTAATAAATATAGTTCTACAATTATATGTATAGTATGTGAAAATCTTATAAGAAATGTGTAACATTCTTCAAATTGAAAAATTACTTACTTTTGCACCTGTTTTACAAATGGCTGGCTCAGCATTTGTTAACACAACACAATTATACTTGAAGATAGAAAATGGACGCCACATACCCTGGAATATGTTTTTAGTCATACTCCCCAGATTAGGCTCCATTTGCTCCTTACTTCATCACTTTTGGGAACTCTGAACAAATGTTCACTCCCTTTAATTTTTTTTTTGCTAATTGTGCAAGAACTCATTTTTTTTACTAAATATCTTTGTTAAAAAAAACACTTTTAAAACATATTAATAGTTTTACACCGATAGTTTTTGTTTAGAAAAAAAAAACACTTATTTAAATATATCAATATTTTTACACAAATTATTTTTTCAAAACACACTTAACAAAACACGATTTTGCCAAAAATGCCGTTGGAAATGTTTTGTTTTTGTTTACTTTTTTTTTTAACCAAAACAAAATTTGACACATTGGTTAGGCGGATTTGCTTATTAATTTGCCGATGCATCCACCTTTTAATAAATTCGCCTTGGGTATAATAAACAAGGTAGACTATTCCCTACAACAAAATAACACTAACAGCCTGTTTCTAGAACACGAATGGTTTTTGACATTCGTCTTTTTATATGTGAAACAACAACAAAAACACTCAAATTTGTTAGTGTTTCCCATATAAAAAAACGAATGTCAAACACCATTCGTGTTCTAGAAACAGGCTGTAAAAAAAAAACAACATGCATTTTGTTATTGTAGCGGCGAATTCATTTACTCAAGCTGTCAAAAATTTATGACAGTCGTTTTTTTATTTTTTTATAATTTTTCTTATGGCAAGAAGAACAAAAAATATTTACTAAGAAAATGTAATTTTTAATGGCCTAACCATTATTTTTTTAAACTTCTGCACACCTATGAGACGTAGACTCAAGTAAGTTATCACTTTAATAGCACATTGCTCAATAACACATCAATATTTTCGTAGTTGTCACGCAATATCAACGAAAGAAAGCATGACGTTTTGCCAATTGTTCCTGTAAAGACAACAGTCTAATCTACTATTAATTCTATGAAATGGATCGTTACCATGCTCATAAAAAGATTCCCGAAGCATTACATACATTGTTTTACTGTAACTGGTGTATCTTGGTTTAGGGCGCTGTCGTTCTTCTTTTCGTACTGACTTTATTTCAGCAGAATATTTAGATTGCGTTTAGATTTACCATCGAAAAGCACAGAATTTCATTGAGAGCTATCAATGTGCGCTTTTAAAAAATCGATTCTAACTTTACTTTTTTGTCTAGAAAAATAAGGTTTTTTTGCGCTTCTATAAAATTTTATGCCACCTTCTACAGCTCGTCTTTAACTCATTTTATATGGAATATTTAACGCCAATTAAGAAGCTATAGACCTTCCTGACATAAAATGATCCTTTTTTAAAAATATAATTATGGCTTTGTCTTCACGTTTGCTGCTTTTACGTGTCTATGTACAGTAGACAAGTAGTTCGACGTACTAAAAAAAGTTATGATACGGGAAATAATAAAATAGTGAACGTTAATTTCTTTTTGTATTTGCTTCACTGATTCACTATTAACAAAATCATAAACTATCATTTCTTTTAGAACCACAAAATATTTATTTCCAGCCATTATTTCCTTAAATTATTAGAATATACACTTTCCTTTTAAAGACACGCAAAAAGCTGAATGATCATACGTTTATTTTCTTTCAAATAAATCTTAAGACAGCAAAATTTAAAATAATGGTATTTATTGTAAATAATTTCTTATAAATAAATAACATAGTAAATATTCAGTATTAGTTTTGTAGCTGCACTATTTTACTAATTATTAACACATTCGGCTTAACTGCGGGAATTCCCGTCATTCATTTGTCTTCACATAAACTAATGACGGGAAATGCCGCTTATGTTCAAATAAAATTTATTAACCGTCAAACCTATATATGTTTACCATTGTACAGCAATAGAGTTGCTGGATTGTTAAACTAACAACCAAACTCTAATTTAAACAATTTTTTTAATTCAATGATAAAAAGCGGCAATTCCCGCTTATTATTTTTATATGAAAAATTTAATTGATTCTCTGGCTGGCACCAGCTAAATTTAATTGCAGCCGAATGTGTTAAATATGTATGTATAATAAAAACAAAATTAAACTGCAACAACAACAAGTGTTTTCTTTTGATTTTTAATAGTAAACTGAGTATATTAAATAAAATACATATAATTCTGTCATTTTCACAAGCAATCGCCTTTTTTTCCATTTTTTTCGATTTTGAGTTAATGATGGCAAATTGTATTATTTTAACCGATCTTTTTAAGTGTCTAATTTGTTATCCAAAATAAAGTACCGTTACGACTTTTTTTTCGCTAGAAACAACATAACTGCAACGATTTTTACAAAAGTTTTCATAACCAAAAACTTATGTAGACATAAGTTCAGTTTAAGCGGAATTATTATCGTAGAAAGTCGCACATGTGTATTTAAGTTGTTATTTCTGAAAACAAATTGAAATTGTGTTTTAACAATTTTTCTGTTAAAACACAAGTTTTCTTGTGTGCTTTTTGTTGACTTTTGCAGACACTGCAGCACCTGATAAGCGGTTGTTTGCAAATTCTATGTCCCGTTATGTTGTTTCCAGTGAAAAATAAATAAATGTATTGAGTAGATAAGTGAAGTAGAATGGATTGTGTCATTTGAGTTTCTGCTTTTGTGTTTAATGCACACGTACAGCTTTCACAATTTTCCTTAATTAAATAGAAGTTACAGTGTTAATGAGTGATATATCGGAAGAAATGGAAGATAGTTCTCATAGTATTAGTAGTAAATACGAAATAAATTTTAATAGTTTATATAAATTACACTAATAGTATACATTTTGATCAATACTATTTAGGCATTCCACCAAAAATTAGAAGAATATTGGCAGAGTTTGAAACAAACGATGAATGTAACGAATCTCAAAAAGACAGTGGAGAAAATAGTGCACATGGGGAAGACACTTTTTGTGGCAGCGAGGCTTTTAGAGCTCTCCATACAAATGGTATGAATTGAAATATAAAAACTGTCTGTTTTGGTATAAAACTTATTAATTTAAAGGTGAACAAACATCAAACAATGAAAACGGTGGGACGATTAAAAGTTCATACAGAAAAAAAGCTGAAGAAACTAAAATGAAAAGAAATTCGGGCATAACGTACACGTCACTAAAAAATGGTAAAACTGTATCTGAGCGGCAAAGCAAAGAACTGTCCCTATGTCGATTGCAATGCAGAGAAAAGATATCTGATCAACGCCGTTTGTTACTATTTAAGGAATATTGGGACTTAGGTAAATATTCCTCACGCGTTAGTTACATCTACAGACGTATTGAAAATTCTTTGACGCAATCGAAGACAAAAATACATAGTAATAAGAAAATTCAACGTAACAACGTATTTAAATTTCGAATTTTTGTTGATGACTCGCCCGTATATGTTTGCAAAAAATGCTTCCTTGATGTGTATGGAGAGTCAGAAAGTTTTGTACGCAGTGTTCAAGAAAAAATGGTTCAAAAAAAAGATTTATATGATCAGCGGGGAAAAACTTCAACTTCTGGCAATCAAATACCGCAAGCTAAAAAGGACGATATAATTGCACACATTAAATCATTTCCTGCTTATGAATCGCATTACACTAGAAAACGTAGTAATCAACTGTTTCTAGCTGAAAACTTGAACTTGCTAAAAATGTATAATCTGTATACAGAGAACAGACAAAATGTAGCATCTTATGCTACCTACCGTCGCTTATTTAAGAAGCAAAAATTAAAGTTTAAAAAACCAAATTTAGATACTTGTGCAAAGTGTGACGAATTTCATATATCCATAAGGTATGCCAAATCGGATGAGATTAAAAATCAGTTCATTCACGATCAAAATAAACATCAGGAATTAGCCCAAACGGCATATGCAAACAAAAAATTTGACAAAGCAGACGTCACCAAAACTGTTTTATGTATGGATCTGCAAAAATGTTTACCGACGCCATATCTTAATTCTTCTATAGCGTTTTATAAAAGAACTCTCTGGACATTCAATTTCACAATTAGAAACTGTACGACTAATAAGACTTACTGTTTTGTTTGGGACGAAACTGTTAGCGGTAGAGGAGCTAACGAAAAAGCATCGTGCGTGTGGAAATTTTTCAAAATGAATATGGATCTGGGAAAACATGTGGTGATTTATTCAGATACTTGTTCCGGTCAAAACAAGAACAATATTGTTAGTGCTATGTTCGTTCTTCTTATAAACCAAAGTGGAATTAATGTAGAAATTATTGAGCAAAAATTTTTGGAACCAGGCCACACACATTTAGAATGTGACAGCGATCACAGTGTAATTGAACGAAAGAAGAAAAATAATAAGCTGGAAATATTCCATCCCCATGATTGGATACAATTAATAAAATTTTGCGGCAGCAGTTTAAACAAATTTACAGTCATCGAAATGGAAAACAGCGATTTTTATAACTTTGGACTTTTATTTAAAACTATTTTTCAGAAAGCAACAAAAAATATAGATGGCGAAAAAGTATTGTGGAGAAATATCCGAAATATTTCTTATAAAAAAAGCTATTTTAACATAATTGAATACAAAGAAACTTTCGGTAGTAATGCTGTTAAAATTAATATTCAAAAAAAAAAAGAAAACTACTATCGCTGATGTTACAGAGTACAAACTCAATGTATTAAATGAAAATACAATTCCAATTTCTATGGAAAAAAAGAAAGACCTAATGCACTTATTGCCATTAATTCCACATATATTCCATAATTTTTATAAAAATCTTAAGGCATCCGAAAGAGCACACAACTATATATACTGTGTAGATGACTCAGAAATAGAGCACAAAATATAATTTAATATAAATGATTTAATTAAAATTGAATATCCTTTTAGTTTTCATATATTTATTTCGTGAAATACATTGCACTTTTGTTTTAGCTTCATAAACACATGTAATACAATTGAATTTTAATAAAAAAATCACAAGTGTACTTTAATTTATTTGTCTTTAAAGAAACAACAGCAGAAGCCAAAACTACAAGCATATAATTGAAAAATTTTCACCGAATAACAACTTAACTCTTCATGGGTGGGTTTGAAATAGCTTAATTTTTCGTAGAAAACAACATATGTTTAGATAAGTTGTTTTTAGTGCACACACTTAAGTCGTCTAAAATCAAATGTGTTTTTCATCCTTCTGTAGTATATCCTCCACCCTAAATTTTTGTCTCAAAATTGTATATATAGCTTATAACTCCATCACATACAAACCCATTAAAAAAAAATTGGAAAAAATATTTTACCGCGTCCGTAATTTAAGAAATAACGTTTTTTTGCTCTCCTGAACAATTGGGTTTTTAGAGATAGGCGATTGCTTGTGAAAATGACAGAATTATGTTATCATTAAATTTGCAATTATGATGGATTCCGTGCTTTAGTTTTGTGGCATGCTGTATATATGTATATATATTTTTTTAACAAAAATCATTCTCTTATTTTGAAAAATGTGATAGCCCTGAAAAGAGCTTTTTGTTTCCAAGTATTTGTAAATGGCTCAGCGTTTGACAAAAGCGATGAGGATAGAAAGTGATGAAGAGCTACACCTACTAAGAGAGATCCAATAGCATAATAGATATTGCTTCAGCAAACATACAATATGAGCCGGAAAATAGCCAACCAACCACCAACTTTGAATAGAAAAATCATCATTAATAGCAGCTCTTTGTTGATAAGTTTTAGGCTCAATTTTACGTCGTTTCAGATTTTCTTTAATGAAGTTTTTCTTCTGTTAAAAATTAAGTGAATATTAATATTTGTTGTGTTTGATTCAAATGCGGTCTTCTATTTCATACTTACTGATTTAGGTATTACTTCTGGAAATTTTCAAAATTATCTTCCATAATCAGACTGTTGCTTCATTGACTCGTCGTTTATTGTACCATGGTCTGCGTCTGAAATTCTAAAGGAACATATACGTACACACAAATAAAACAGATAATATTAACATATAAATTGCAAAATTACTTACTTTTGCGTTTCTTTCATATATGGCTCAGTAATTGATAAAAGTTACGGTCTTTCCCCAACACGAACTATACTTGAGAATGCCGAAAGTTTTACACCACAAATTTCACTCCAATTTCTTCTGGTTTCTTGATTTTTGGGAGCACAGAACAATGCACCAGTTCCGCATCAGAGATTGACATGAATCGCACTCAAATGGTAATTTTTTGCCTTTTTAAAAATGAATATTGAGCTAGCAGTACACACTAACTAAATGAATACTGCTATTGCATGATTCAATTTTGTATGTCTTTTGCTACAAAATGCTTGTAGTTGCTTGCAAATTCTAAACACTCCAACCAATCACAAAAGCAGTAAGTATGTTTGAGTATTTCACTGTTTAAATGTGAATAAACCAACTACAAACAAAAGAAAAACAATAACACGATTGTAATGAAAAATAATGCAGTTTCTCTTATATTTTTAATAAAATATCCTACTTGTTTTTTATTTGCTTATTATTTATTTACTTTGTTTTTTATGTATTATGTATAACAAGTATTAAATATTATTAATTTGTTAAAAAAAATAATTCACAAAACAAAAGCTATACTTTAAAAGTTAAGAAACAAAACTAAATTTTATATTGTTGTTGTTAACGCGGTAATAAAAGGAGAAACATTATTGTTAAATATTAAAGTTTTTTTATATCTGCGAATTTTTTTTAATTTTGACCACAATTTTATCCGAAAAATTTTCTGTAAGGTGTTTAATCAAATAACCTACTGCAAAATTAAGCAACTCAGTTCAATTTAAAGTATTTTGCTATTTTTAAATAATTTAAAATTTTAACCGCTATAATTCGTTATCAAACTTTAAAGAAACAATAATAAAATTAGGATATATGTATATGTACATAAACTTTCGTCGAAATTTAAACTTAAAATTAATCACCAAATATTATAGTTATTTATTCATATTTGCATAGGGAATTTAAAAAAAGTAAATTATTCACGGTTTTTGGCCCAATTCGGTTACGCTTTTCTGTAATTATATTACCTGATGCAGAAAAAACTCTCTCAGATGAGAAAAAACTCTCTCACTGCTGGCTGGTATAGCCAGAATTTTTTGGGCAAATTTGTATAAACGGGGAAATTCTGAACTATGGTTTTCCCACCATTGCAACACGTCAAAATTTACATCTAAGTTTGTTTTCAAATGACTATAACGATGAATTTCATCAGAAATACTTTCTTCCGCAGTTGGATTTATTGGGGTCATAAAATTGGAGAAAAATAGTAGGAAATCCTCTGGAGACTCATCATGGGCTGAAGAATTGGCTGGACTATAGGATAACGGAAAAGATTTCATTATTTCGGAAACACAAAAATCTTTCACTTTATTCAGTTTACTTCCATCCAAACAAGAACTGGTTGGTGGATATAGAAAACAAGCGGTATAGTGTACTATAGATAAATTATTAATGTACTTATTTTCTATTTCTCTTAAAATATTTATTTTAAGTAATTTTATTACTTGGATATCCGAATCTTTTTCTTCGCAAATAGTTGGTATTTATGGTTAAATAAACGTAATTTATTATAACGTAATTTTCACCTTGCAATTTTTTACTTACGATATCAAACTCTTCAAACATATCCACTAATGCATTAAGAATAGATAAACTTATATTAGAAATTCTTTGCGTTTCATTACGGGAAGAAAGAATTTCTCGTATTTTGGGGTAATTGTTTAAAATTGATTCAAATAAATTTAAATGTGAATTCCATCTGTTAACACAATAATTCTTCAGAGAAGTTGAAAGCATGTACTGCAAAGAAGTCTTTTTGAAATATTTGACTAATCTTTTACAAGCATCAAAAAGCGGCGTTAGATCTTCGGTGCTGCTAAAACCGGAATTCAACACATTATTTAGCAAGTGATTTGCACAGTTAAGCCTTTTTTGATCTTTAAGTGCCTTTACTATGTTCGATCCTCTGTCAGTAACAAAAGTTATTTTTTCCGTGCTATTTATGTCAAAATCTTTCAAAATAGAAATTAATTTTGTTAAAATGTTATTGGCTGTGGATTTTTGCAAATCCATAGATTTCACTCCCAACACAATTTCTTTCAACTTCAAATCTTTTATGAAATTTAACGTAGCACATAAAAAGTTTCTCTTCACGAAATTATCACTCCAGAGATTAGACGTAATGGACGCAGTACCGCTAGCTACGGCAATACCTAACTCCTCTTTAATTTCTAATCTTTTCTCCTCTGCCATGTCGCTTATTCGGCGAGATATTGTTCTGGAAACAGGCAGCTTGCTAGATAAGTCCACATTACAACCGTATTTTGTACCAATATCGAGGGCAGATTGGACCATTTTTTTAAAACCTCCACCATCTACAATTGAAAATGGGCGACAGTCCTCCACAACCCATTGCGAACACGCTACCAAAAAGCTTTCTTTATCTGCATTATTTACTTTTTTTAAAGCAACAGTACGATTTCGGATGTCATAACACTTGTGGCGGATAAGATTGGATGTTTGTCTTCCATTAAATTTTAAAATACGATTACACTTTTCACAAATTACCACTCCTTCAATAACTTTATCATCCTCATTTTCTATGTGGGAAAAAATTTTCAAAATTTTGCTTCTACTATTTCCCTTTTTTAAGTGAAAAACACCATTTTCAATATTTTTAATTATTTCTGAATTCATTTTTTCAAAAGTATTTGCGGTTAATAAAAAATAAAAAAAACACTGCTTCAGTCAAACGATTTAACCTCTCAGTTGAGCTTTATTGAATCATTTGAGTGTTTTGTATACAAAGGAGTGTTTTGTATTCAAAGGAGTGTTTTGTATGTTTTTATTGCTAACGGTATTTAAAAAAAGATTAAAAATAAACAATGCAATTACAAAAGTAAACTCTACAAGCAATACAGTTGCCACTGTTGATGAATAAAAACAAAACAAAAGCAGTAATAATATGAATAGGCAGTAAAATTGAATCAACTCATGTCATTCTCTGTTCCGCATACAGCACAACGACGCATTTTAGATCTTGTTTTTAGAAAAACAGATTTGTTATCACACACTTTTATTTGTTTTAAAAACAGATTATTTTATCACAACACTAAAACCGAACACTGAATCACTAAAATCCTAGATTTTATATTTTTAAGTTTATATAAATCAAATTATTAACAAAATTTTACTCGTTGTTCACTATTTAATTTGTGTTAAAAAAAGTTTTTTGTATATTTTGATTTTAACACCAACAAAAAAAAAAACAAAATTTGACAGATTAAGTAAGGCAGAGTTGCTCAGAAACTCGCCGATGCATCTACTTATAATAAATTTGCCTTGCTTCTAATAAATTTGCCTTGGTATAAACAAAACTTTTGACAGAAGCGATATGACCAAGAGAAAAAAACCAGCTGGGTTGGCAACACCACCTTGTACGTAATTTCACCATGGTTTGTACCATTATTAATTAATTACATATCGTTGGTCTCAGGTAGAAAGGCCCTAACTCGCATTTTTTCAAAACTTACTTTTTTTCAGTAAATCCAATGCATTTTAGAAATATTCCGCTCCTCACAAAGAATGTTTACAATATTATTAAAAATAACGTTATTACAAGCAATTGTACAGCATTTAATAAAAAGTTATATATTAATAATTACAGTATCTGTTGTATTTTTACCGCCTCCTGTAAATTTTAAATTATTTGAGTTAGGGCCTTTCTACCTGAGACCAACGATATCTCGTTTATTTTTATGGTTACCAGACGTACTGTTTTTATCAGTACATATACTGATTTTTATTCAATGTACTGATTTTTGCATAAAATGTAAATCAGTACGCAAATTTACTGATTTTTTCATGTTTGTGCTTTTTTTGTACTGTTTTTTTTTTAATTTTTTTTTTCAGTGCAAATAATTGTTTTTATTTTGAAATAGAAATTGGAAGAAAAGCTTCTGATAACTTCACACGTTTTTTTTGTTTGCATCAAAAGTGAAAAAGCAATAAGAGCGCATAAATTAAATTTTAACTTGTTCGAGGTACTTGTAGTTTTTAATAGTGTGGTATAATACAAATATAAAAAAAAAATATTGATATGGATGTTCTTTTTGATGAGTATTTGTCGCTAAAAATGTTGAAGAAAAATGGAAAGGTTTTCTAAATAGTGGTACATTTACGAATTTTGAAAATATATGCAACTTTATAAGGGTACTCACGATTGAATCTGTGCAAACTAAAACTAAGTAAATTTGCTGTGCAAATGGCTATAGATCAGCGACCGGCACACTTATACTAACGCATTTGCAGATGTATGAGTAATTTGAGAGTCTTTTTTTTATACGACACTGCAAGAAAAAATTACACTTTTTTTTACATAAATGACTACGTACACTGGAAAGTATGTTTTTACATCTTAAGTGTACGTACATATATGTATGTATGCATATTTTAAAATTTTTTCTTAAAATAAAATAAAATTCAACAACGAAAAGGTATAACGAAAAATATAAAAAAATATATAAAAATTATTGACAAAAAATATTAGCTATAATCAACAACAAAAACAGTAACAAATATCGACGATAAAAACAATAACAAAAATAACAAAATTTAGAAATAAACAAAAGATACAACAAAAAAAAAAAAAACTTTTTTTTTAATTCTATTATTAGGCTTTTTTTTTATCACTTGTAATATTTGCATATTCTTTGTGACATAATTGAAAATGCCTTTCCATATTAAATTTTTTTGGTTGTGACAACGACCGTTGGCACACCAAGCATTCAGCTTTACCAAAAAAATTTTCGGAAAATAGAAATTCATAAATTTCATTAAACATTTTCTCTGACTGTAATATACATAAAAGCAATAAACAAGCGACAACACAACCTTCTTCGTTGAATGTTCAAACCAGAATGACTGGTTTTGTTTATTTTCTGCCTATACGTGTGAGTACGTACATGTGAGAGCAAAAGAGAAAATTAGCTCGGAGCTGGCTTTTGCCGGACGCTGCTATAGATCGTGAGGGTCCTCTTATAATTAATTGTACTTTTTGAAGTATTTGTTTGACTTAGGGCTGCCGGACTTATATACTCAAAAACATCTGGCATCTCATTCTTAAAATGACAAAAAAAATAAGTTTATTAGAAATAAAAATGCTTAAATGCAGCGAAAAGGAAAAAAATATTTAATTTTTTAATAAATAAAGGCAATAACTAAAAAAGCAAGCACATGTTTTGTATATATGAAGTAATATAATTTTTTGGTTTCAGTTGTTATCTTCACATTCGTAAATACATGGCTGTAAAAATGTTAAAAGGTTTTAAGCAAATATACACAGCCAATTTACTTAAGGTTTTTTTCAGTGCAATTAATGCAAATTTCAAATACGAATATTTTGTTGTTGCAGAGAAAAATTTGATGTATTTTTACACACTTTGCATCGTTTGCACAGTTTGCAAGGCCCTTCGTGAGTACCCTTTATATTTTCTATTCCTCACTCAAATGCTCCAACAAAACGAATATTTAGCTTTATGTTTTTAAATTGGAGAAAAGAGAGAAATAGACTGCTAATAAAAAATATTGAAAGCGAGTTAATAATTAAAACAACTTTCGGGTACTCTTGTCAAGTGCTTTACAGTTTTTTAAATACTGAAGCTGATAGGAGTATAATAAAGCAAGTCCAAAAAAGCGAAAAATATAAATAATTTATAAATTTTTATATGTACGTATTTATATGTATGTAAATACATGCTTTAAGATCTCCGTAAAACTATACATATGTACCTTTTGCAACAACTGCAATAAATTTTTAATGAATATCTTTAAAATATTTTAAATAGAATAAGTTTTGTTTACTGATATGTAACTAATGAAATTTTTTTTATTAAATAAAAAGTGTACTGATTTTTTTTAAATGTACTGAGCATGGTATAATCATCATAAGGTAGTCCCGCTTTACCAAAACAATTACAGCTGCTTACTTGGATTTGTCAAAATCTTATTCTTCTTCTTTGTTATTTATTTTGACGTTAAGCAAATTTGAAATTAAATTTTTTTCTTTGACAACAAATTAGAAATTAAAATTAAAAATTATGAAATGCAATATCAAACAGATTAAGAATTTGCTCACTCTTTTGCGCATTGTGCACTCTTTTCTTGCGCCTCGAAAAATTGCGCATGCGCAAAGAGCGGAGCCAATAAAAAAGAGCAGTTGTTGGCTCTTTTGGCTCTTGCTCTTTTTTTGTAAGCGCTGCTCTTTGCGCTATGCGCATTTTAATTTTTTATTTGGCGCTTTGCTCTGCACATTGAGCAAAATGAGTAGCGCATTGCGCATGCGCTTTTTATATCTACAGTGTCATGTCAGCAACAAATTTTTTTAATTTGCCATTCGAAAAAATTTTTATGTGCAGTTGCATTGTGTTACAGAAAATGACTATACAGTATTACTGATGGAAATTTCCATCATAAATATACTTAAAAAAAGATGAATGGGGACATTCGCGTATGTTTTTAAGAAAAAAAAAAACAGATTTATGATACTCGTTTATTTGCATGAAGAAAATTAAATTTTTTTCACTCATTCTTGACATATGTATACTTAGAAAAAATTTGAATGCATATATTCGTGTGTGATTTTCAGAAAAATTTTGTTGTACTAATTTATGTGCGTAAAGAAAAAAATAAGCAGAGGCCTTATTCTGTAACTCTCCTAAGCTAGATTTAGGACTTTTTGGCTACGAATAGAATTCTTGAACGCTTATTGTAATTTAAAAACTTCATGCCTATTACCTCTACACTTTTTAATTTTATATATTCTAATGCACAGCCTGTTTCAAAAACCCAAAATTTAACCATTTTATCTTAAGAGAATTACAGGATAAGGCCCCAGATTAATATAGAAAAGAAAAAATTGTTTTATTATTTTACTCTAAAGTATATGAAAATACTAAATAATATAAATTTATTTACATTTAATCATTTATTCTAGCAAGTCCAAAAAAGCGAAAAATATAAATAATTTATAAATTTTTATATGTACGTATTTATATGTATGTAAATACATGCTTTAAGATCTCCGTAAAACTATACATATGTACCTTTTGCAACAACTGCAATAAATTTTTAATGAATATCTTTAAAATATTTTAAAGAGCGGCGCTGCGCGCGTTTTTACTTACTCTGATATCAAATTATCAATACAAAATTTAGTTTTTTATTTTTGTTTCCAATATAAATTGCAAAACGTTTATATTTTTATTAATTTATTTATATTTTCCGACATACACACACATATACTCAATACAAGTGATTTTTTTAATACAGTTGCATATTTAATAAAATATAAATTTTTACAATAAAATTTATCTATTCTTTCCGGGCTACTGTTGATGCAACCATCTAATGCGCCATGAGGTAGCCTCTGGATAATTATATTTTACAACCGGCGAATGTATTATATTGTTAATAAACTATTTTTTTACAGAACAAAAGTAAAATTTTCAACTTTTAAAAAAATTTTCCACAAAATAAAAAAAAAGAAGAGGAAGAGTTTGTTTACAATAATATATATATTTGTGTACAACGGCCAACTACAGTGTTGCTTTTATTTGACAATTCTAAGAGCAGCAGGGTTGCAAAACTACAGGGTTCTTTGCTATTTCAAACTGGGACTACCTTATGATGATTATACCATGGTACTGAGTTTTATTTCTTATTGTTCTAAAATGTACTAATTTTCTCGATTTCTAATATGGCAACCCTAGTTATTTTTTGTTTGTATTTAGTATCAAACTAATCTGCTGGCAACACTTGTTTGTTTTTATAAAGATTATTGGAAAAATAAATAGCATATAAATTAATATTTCTTCAACAACTAATAATAAAATGAATCCTATGACGTGAGTAAAAATTAATGTGGTAAAATGTATATGTTTATTTAAAATTTTTGAGTCCTTTAGACTGAAATGTATGTACGTTTATGAATCGTATCGAAAGTGGCATATATATTAAAAAATTGCCAATGGCCCCGCGCACTCTAGGATTGTTGTTTTTCTACTTATTCTAATAAATTAATTAATAATAACAGTGTATATATAGTGTAACGAAGCTCCAACAAAAATTATATATAAAAAAATAATTTTTGCCTCCACTTTAAATGAAATAGCAAAAGTACATTAGTTTTGTTTTGCTAAACAATGAATTTGCAAATCTTCCAGGAGAAAGTTCAAACTTGGTTGAAGAATTGTTACTCTCTGGGTGACAAGCAAATGGATTTATTTCAATGACGCATAAATATTCCGATAATTTTAATACTAAAGCTACGTTTACATTAGGCAAATGTAAATAACACCAATTAAATTAAAAATTTGGTTTAATTAATAAAGACTACGTTTTTTAGGCCATCAAAGAATCGTAAAGTAAATGATGTATGGCACAATGAAAACTAACAGTAGCGTTGTTGTGTATATAACTTGGCGTATCAAATACATAGGTACGGGAAATATGAGTTGGAATCTCAAACTTAGTTGAATCCCTTAAAAAAGGAAAGTAATTCCTTTATTATATTTTTTTTCTTTTGTTTTATTTAAGCCCTTTTCGGAGCTGAATTATTAACTAATAAAATTCTATAACTAACTTGAATGTAAGTTTTTACAATGTTTAAATACTAATGCTCGTATTCATAAAAAATAAAACAGTTTTATTAATTGCTTTTTTGACAATTACTCCATAGAAATATGCCAAATAAGCACTCTATAAACCAATTTTATATTTTATGAATACGGGCATTATGCCCGTTGGTTTTGTTGGTGGCGTGATACTACATTTCTTCGGAAAATAAAACTTAATAAAAATAGTTCAATATTCAATTCTTTGGAAAAGTAAAAATTGACAAAATAAATTAAGATTTAGTAAAATAAAATAAGTTTGAATTCTTTGGAAAAATACGAATTGGTAACTAAGGGCACTGCTACACGTTCAATATAAATATTGTGATATTTGGATCGCGATTCATTTTAATGGATTGATGGATCACGAGCGTATGCTACATGTTCAATAATTATTGCGTAAGTATTTACGTTATTTTTGTGCAGTGCAGATTGGTTATTAAAAAAATATCGCCAGAAAACAAAAAAAAAAATCCTGTTTAGCTCTTTTTATTTTGTCGGAATAAAGTTTAGCCGAGGAGTCCCACAACTCCGGCAATGCCTCTACATTAAAAATAAAGTTTTTCAAAATAATTTTTTCGGTTGTTAATTCCGATTCCGCCGGCAGAACCCTCTCGCTTTCACTATATTCTCCATTACAATTTATTAAAACAAATATCAATGAAATTTTTTATTCCTGTAAAAGTACGTTCGATGCCATTATGTATGGAACTCGATTACTTTTGCATGGCCACCACGGGCACGCTTGCAGAATTCGGCTGATACCGCTGCAATTTCACGTTCGATATTCTCACCTTTTTCCAAACTATGAATACATTTATGTATCCTTGATTATATATTTTAATTTTTATATACCTATTCAAAATACATTAATATATTTTGCTATAGAACTACTTTTTGGTGTGAAATTTAATTTATTCTATACTTACCCGGTTTCAGTTTGCATGTTCCTTTTTGGTGTGTTCAAAATTTACACAAATGTAATAAAATTGTTTACTTTTTGTTTGTAAAATTTACATTTGTGTAAAGTTTGTTTTAATAAATTGTAATGGCAGAAGATAGTGAAAGCGAGTGGGTTCTGCCGGTCGAATCGGAATTAACAACCGAAAAAATTATTTTGAAAAACTTTATTTTTAATTTGAAGTCATTCCAGGAGTTGTGGGACTCCTCGGCTAAAGACATTTTTTTAATAACCGATCTGTACTGCACAAAAATAACGTAAATACTGACGCGATAAATATTGAACGTGTAGCATACGCTCGTGATCCTTCAATACATTAAAATGGATCGCGATATTTATTGAACGTGTAGCAGTGCCTTTAAAAACAAAACCTTATGATATAAAATAATTCTTCGGAAATACTGCAGGTGGCGGAAGTGCATTGAACTTGATTTGACATGTGCTGAATTTGTTGTTAATTAAAAGAATGAATGATTACTTGGCAGTTTTAGTCTTGTCGAACAAATTGATTGTTAAAGGGTAAAAACTTTTGTGGTGTTAACTTATGTACATATGAAAATGTTTTTTAATTGCTAAATTCTATTGGAAAAGAATTTAT
Source organism: Metopia argyrocephala (assembly GCA_963576795.1). NCBI lineage: Eukaryota > Metazoa > Arthropoda > Insecta > Diptera > Sarcophagidae > Metopia > Metopia argyrocephala. The sequence goes on along the minus strand of OY756209.1, from coordinate 88,608,791 downwards.
TTGCATAATATTTCTTCTCTTTTCAAGGACAAATTTGGTCGTCCAAAAATTAATGCAGAACCAATACTTGCTTTTCTCGTTTTAACAAAACATGGTTTATTAATAACAATTTATTTATAACAACAATAGAAAAATATGAAATTTATTCTAAGCATGGAAACATTTTAATGTGGGAAAGAGATTGGAGTGTTCACAATATAAAACAAATTTACGGAATTTATAAAAATTAGGAAGATTCAGGATAAAAAACGGATAATAATGATCCATAAACATGTATTGAAAAATCAGAATACAAAGTGTCTAATTAAAACCTTTAAATTTTTTAAAATTGAATTAAAAGAACGAAATATTAATTTAAACCTTTTAAAACGAAGAAATATAGAACCTTCAATTGCACTTACAAAAGTTATAACAGGCTGTTGGATTAACGCTGACGAAAAAATGATGTGTCAAATCTGTTAAAAAAGAGTTTGGGAACGATTGGATAGAAGGCAAGGTTTTAGTATGGTACAAAAATAAGTTATTTACAATCAAAACGAAAATATTGAAAACAATAGAGAGAAAGATATGGACTTCAGCTTGCGTTAACGAATTTATTTTTTTTTATTATTTAATTTAGGAGTATTTATAATACATACTTTAAGAATTATAAATTCAACAATATTTAAACATATTAAAGTTTGTTTCCGTTTTGATAAATTCAGGTAGCACGTTGTACAGTTTAAAAAAAAAAAAAAAAAAAGTGACTTCTGCATTGATGTTGTTGTTGCCCTTGGTAACCGAAAATTTCCATTGTTTCGCAATTGGTATGGTATGGTATCCAAGTTGTTCTATCAGATAGTTAGGTGCCTTTCCCATTCTATTTTTGGAATAAATTGTAATGTGTTAAGAGCTAGCCTCTCTTGGATATTTAACCATTTTAGTGTGTCCAGCATACGTTGAATTGGAGTGTATCTATTATATTTTAGTATTGATCTTTATTTTGTAGTTTCTGCAGTCTTTCTATTTGTGCTGTCGAGCAACAGAAATGTAAATTGTAGACCCGAATTCAAAATGCGGTTTTATCATTGTATTAAGGGTACTCACGATTCATTGATCTATTGATCGTGAGCGTCCTTTTATAATTAATTGTATTTTTTAAGCATTTATTTGGCCTAGTGCTGCCGGAATTACCGATTCATATACCATCTCTTCCCTAAAATGTCAAAAACACTGCTAATTAAAAAAAATTTATAAATATTTTACAAATAAAGATACCTAAAAGCATCGAAAAGAAAAAAATTATTGGTATTCTAAAGCTGGCTACAAACAACGCAATGTGTTTCTGAAATCTGTTGCATTTCATTACAGATTGCGTCGTCTGAATTCGTGTTTCGTGTTTCACTTCGGGTTGCAATCCAGGTTGCATTAACATCAAAATGTTTTGATATTTTTTGGTTGCATTGAAACAGATTGCATTGTTTGTATCGCTGTTTCATTATTTTATGTGTTTAGTACATTGACAACAAGCAAGCTGTAAACATCTATGTAATTAAGAAAGAACAAAATGGCAATCGAAAGAAATGAACACTGGGTAAATTTTATTAATTTGTACAAAAGTTTACCTGAATTATGGGATGTGAAAAGTGATTAATAGGGCAACCAAAAATATGCATTAGCAATTTTTTTTTTCTGAATATTACTGACAAAACAATCAAAATATTATTTCATTTTAGGAAGAACTACGACGTTTAATCCCTATTTATTACCGCATATTTTTGCATATTTCGTCATAAATGCATTTTTTAATTTTTTTTCACATTTGTATGGCATATTTTACAAATTTATATATGGCATATTTTACAAATTTTTACATACATAGGTATGTTAGAAGAATTTATGTATGTGTATTACCAAATTTTACTTTTTCAAAATAATGACTGTTTCGAGCTTACAATATTTTTTGTTATCTGGTGCGAATAATACAAAAATTTTATGATTTTTAAAACTTTATTGCCTAAGTGCAATCTTTTCAACGAACAAAAACCAAGTGAAGTTAAAATGTAATACAAAGTAAAAAGGGCTACAAAAATGTTTATAATACTTATGTTAATAACTATACATACAAACATACATATTTGTCATACAGAAAGTGCAGTCGCTGCATGTTTAAAAGAATTCTCTTTGATCCAACAATGTGTATGATCAAATATGTATATGAGAGTAAAATAAAACAAAAATAATAAATTCACATTATAAAAGAAATATGTATGTTTGCCTGTAAATATGAAATTTTAGTAAACAGTTAGGTATTTTTTGAGCAGAGATAAATATGTATGTAAATTTAACATTAGGTAGCAAAATTAAGGAATTTAATCAATGCAAAAGTAATACAATATTATTTGATATGTATATACATTTGCCGTTACATTGATTAGGTAGCAAAATTAAGGAATTTAATCAATGCAAAAGTAATACAATATTATTTGATATGTATATACATTTGCCGTTACATTTTTCGTATCAAACAAAATAATAAAATAAGAAATAATTTTTTACAAGTACACCAAGGCCTATCTTGGCGTCAACATCCTCCCCCCGTTGGAAGGCCACGGCTTTCAACACATGAATCCACTGGTAGAACTGCTAGTTTGGAAATTGCACGTTTTATCAAACCACTATTTGTGCGAATAACTGCGACTCGAGCAACACCATCGTCTCCAATTCTGATTTCAGTAACACGACCTATCTGCCACTTTAATGGCGGCAAATTTTCATCTTTTATTAGTACCATTGAACCATAGCTATATTGCTAGTCCTTTCACGCCACTTTGATCTCTCTTGTAGCAAGGACAAATAAGAATTACTCCACTTGTGCCAAAAATTTTGTTGCATTTGACAAACCTTTTGCCACCTGCTTAAACGGCTTATGTCAATGTCTGTGATATTAGGTTCAATCAAAGAGATAAGAGGGCCTCCTACTAAAAAGTGTCCTGGAGTCAAAACCTCTAAGTCATTTGGATCTTCTGAAACTTGACATAAAGGGCGAGAGTTTAAAATCGCTGATATTTCATATACTAAGGTGCGCAAATCATCAAAAGTTAAAATATTCAGACCGACAGTACGATAGAAGTGGAATTTTGCGGATTTTACAGCCGCTTCCCACAATCCACCAAAGTGGGGCGACCTAGGAGGTATAAATTTCCACTCTATTTCCTCTTGAAAACACTGCTGATGGAGCAAATTCTGATGTGATTGACTTAAAAATAGCTGCTTCAAATCTGACAACTCATTTTTAGCACCGACAAAATTCGTTGCATTGTCTGACCAAATTGTCTTTGGTTTACCCCTTATGGCAATAAAACGTCGCAGAGCAGATAAAAACGATGAAGTTGATAAATCTTGGACGACTTCTAAATGAGAGGCTTTAGTCGAAAAGCATATAAAAATGGACACGTAACATTTGATAGGTGGACGAGTTCTTACTTCGGACTTGTAGTAAAAAGGGCCACAAAAATCCACTCCAGTAGTGTGAAAGGCCCTGTTAGGTTTTACTCTATCGGACGGTAAGGATCCCATAACATGTTGAACTAATTTTGGTCTCATTTTAAAACAGCGTATGCATTTAGAAATTATAGAGTTTATAAGTTTTCGTCCTCCAATAGGCCAATACTGCTGACGAATTGAAGCTAACAAGCACTGCGGGCCAGCATGCAACAGCCTTTCATGAAAATAATTAACCATTGCACTTGTAAATGGATGTCGTTTTGGCAAAATAATAGGGTGCTGTGCATCAAAATCTAGAGCCGAGTTCTGAAGGCGGCCACCCACACGAATTAAACCAAAAGCGTCAATAACTGGCATCAAAGAATGAAGTTTGCTGGATGTAGGTATATTTTTGTTGGCCTTTAAAGCCTTGTATTCAGAGGCAAAATGTATTAGTTGAATGTTTTTTATTAAAATTTGAGTACCATTTTTTATGTCACTTAGTGTTAATTCATTTTTAGTGCTCAATTTGGGATACAAAAATTTAAATACATAAGCAAATATTCGTTGCATTTTTGTAAATGAATTATGGTACTTACATTTTATTGCAAAGTCTGAAAGTGAAGTCACAACCAATACATTTCTGCGGCGCTCAGGTAATTCTGCCAAAAAATCCACATTATCTGGCCATTTTGATGCCTCATGATATAAAAAACTAGGTCCCTCCATCCATAAGGTAGAGTTCAACAGTTCTTCAGGTGATGCACCTCTCGATAAAACATCTGCTGGATTCAGATTTGTAGGGACATAATGCCACCGTATTTGACTTGTAAGCGTTTGTATGAGGGATACTCTATTTGATACGAATATGTTGAAATTTGAAGGCTGTTCTCGAATCCATGATAGTACCACCATTGAATCAGACCAACAGTGCACGTCACAAATAGACGACTGTGTTTTAATAACTATATCTATCAGTTCAGCTAAAAGACATGCAGCAGCGAGCTCAAGTTTTGGTACTGTTAAACTTTTAAGGGGAGACACTCTCGATTTAGAGCACAATAAAGATACCTTTATAGTATTATTAAATTCAGACCGTACATACACACACGCACCATAAGCAGCCAAACTGGCATCACAAAAACCATGTATTTGTACTTTGGCATTTGGCATTGAAACGTAACGTGGAATTGCAAATCGATGAATAGAATCAAAATTTGAAATGTATTGTAGCCAAAACGAGTGTAGTGATTGAGGCAGGCTTTCATCCCACTGCAATTGAAGCTTCCACAAATGTTGCATAAAGACCTTCGCTTTTGTTATGACAGGACCAATTAAACCTAAAGGATCATAAAGGCGAGCAATATACGATAAAATAGAGCGTTTTGTTACCAGTTTACAATTCTCAACAGGAGTGAATGAGAATATAAAGTTATCATTTTTAGGGCTCCACACAAGTCCCAGTGTTTTAATAATATCACTTCCGTCGGTAAATTTCAAATATTGTTCGCATTCTTCTGGAGGTACTTCATTTAGAACTGCTGGTACATTTGAGCACCACTTTCTTATAAAAAAATTGCCTTTTTCTAACAGTGCTGCAACTTGTTGCCTTATCGCCACAACCTCTTCAATAGAGTCACCACCAGATATCATATCATCAACATAGAAATCACACTTTACAATTTTAGCCGCCAATGGAAAATTATGCTCTTCTTCAGTTGCCAATTGATGCATTGTACGTATTGCCAAGAATGCTGCGGGCTTTGTGCCGTAAGTTACAGTGTTTAGCTTATACGTTTTAATTTCTTCACAATCGTTTGGTCTCCATAATATGCATTGCAAATAATCATCCGGATACGAGACTCGAACGCACCTGTACATTTTAGAGATGTCTCCATTCAGAGCAACTTTAAAGAAACGATATCGTAAAAGAGTATTAAAAAGTTTAGGCTGTATAGTCGGACCAGAATGCAATATGTCATTGAGTGATAAGCCACTAGTTGTTTTTGCAGAACCATCAAAAACCACCCCTAATTTAGTTGTTGTACTGTCAGGCTTGTGTACACAATGATGTGGTAAAAAATACTTCTTCTGTTCAACCTGAGGTAAAATTAACGACATGTGGTTTAAGGAAATATACTCACTCATGAATGATGCATACTGGGTTTTTATTTCTGGAAGCCTTTTTAATTTTCTTTCTAAATTTTTAAATCGTTGCAGGGCTAAGTTGTATGAGTCTCCTAACGAAGTGGAGCCTGTTCCCTCTTTCTGTGGCAAACGAACGGAGTATTCTCCAGAAGTAAGACGTATGGTATTGTCACGAAAATGGTTCTCACAAAAAATATCTTCAGTTGAGAATAAATTGCAGCTATCAAAATTATTTTCGACTTCCCAAAAGCTTTTTAAAATGGAACAAAGCTGATCGTCCTTTTTAAATTTAGTAGCACTGATAGCCAAAGACCAGGAACGACTCGGACAAAAACTTCCACCAGCAACCACCCAGCCTAATAATGTTTTCTGTAACACAGGCAAATTTTTAGCCAATTTAATTTGTCCGACTGACATTAGGTCAAAAAATAACTCGGCACCAATTAAGCCATCAATACGACCACATTTATAAAAAAGGGGATCTGCGAGCTCTATATTTTTCGGGATATTCCATTCTGCTGTGCTTGTGCTAATGTTTGGCTGATAATCTGTTATACTAGGAACGACCATTGCAGTCATAGAAGCTGAAAATTCAGTATATTTAGATTTTATGGCAATCTCAACAGACTTATCTATTGTGAAACTTCCATCACCAATTCCAGAAATGCTCACTTTAGTCCGATCACATTTTAAGCGAAGATAATTAACGAAACGACTTGTAATCAAGTTAAGTTGTGATGCGGAGTCTAATATAACGCGACAAGGTACAAATAATCCAAATTGATTTTTTACCATTACAACTGCTGTAGCTAGCAAAACACTCATGGTTGGTGCCGAAGTTGTTTCGACATCAGCAATACTTGACGAAATAAGTACAGCTTGTGATGTGCTTGGAGCTGGATCATGGAGTAAAGATGTTTCAGGTTGGCTGATTGACACACTATCAATATGTAACATTGTGTGGTGTTTCGAAGAGCATTTACGACAACAGCCTGAAGTACACTTTTTAAGCATATGACCCTTTTTTAAGCAATTCAGACATAGCTTCAATTTTTTTGCTTCTTTAAAACGTAAGGCGGGCGACAAATTACCAAAACGGGAGCAATTGGCGATATAATGATCCTTAGAATCACAAAAAGAGCACATAACTGCAGAAGTAGAAACCGAAAGATGAACATGACGATTTTGTTGATGAGATTTTTTTGTTGCAATCGAAGTCTTGCTTATTGTTGAATTTTCAAAATTTTCAACCATACGACACCTGCGTTCTAAGAATGCTTTCATGAAGGCCCAGGTTGGTAATTCATTTGTTGGCAAGTTTTCCTCCCACTTTATTTGCGATTTTATATCTAACTTTGATGATAACAAATAAATTAAAAGTCCATCTGTTGCTGGTTACCAATTGTTTGTATAGCACGTAAATGAGCATTAAATTTGTCACTTAGGCTTCGTAAACTATTAGCTGAACCATTTTCAGCACAATTCAATGCAAACATTTCTTTTATGTGAGTTTGAAAGTTCAACAATTTGTTATCAAACCGATTGTTTAATAACATCAATGCTTTGTCATAATTTGTTTCGTTGAGTTCTAGTGAAGCAATTATGTCAAGAGCAGCTTCACCTAGGCTTGATCGCAAATAGTGGAATTTTTCAAGGTTACTTAATTCAATGTTGTCGTTAATCAACGTTGAAAATAACGAGTAAAAATTTGGCCACTCTGAATATGAACCACGAAATTTTGGTATCTGAATTTCAGGCATTTTTGTTTTGCGTGACGTGCCATGAGAAGGGGATTCATCAAGAGAAAATTGTCGGAAGGTTGAGGAACGTTGATTAGAATCGTTTCTGCGCACTTCGGTGATTTGACGGGCTAGCTTGGCTTTCACTTCGAAGTATAGTGACATAAAAACCATACTGTCGCTCGTAGTCGACGCACTACAGTCATATTGCTCTATGACACTCTGAGCCTCTTCGTAGACTTTGTTAATTTTCTCTACGTATTCCAGTCGAACCGACAGTTGAGCTTCATCATACTCCTTTAGCTGACTTGGTATAAGGGTTTTATTTAAGTCCTCTAGCCTTTTTAGTGTAACAGCAACTTTTGAAAAATATGGCACCAAATCTACATTTTCATCTGCTTCACCTTTGCTATTCTCACCACTATTTGTCGACATTTTCCTATTTTGTTACTCGAAAGAATTAGATTTATTAAATAATATTCGAATTAATATTAATTTTGAAACGAACTGACCAACAAATCGAAAAGTTCCGTGATATCTCTCAATATTCAAATTAATATCGACTTTGATTATCACGTCGGGGTCACCAATGTTTCGAGCTTACAATATTTTTTGTAAGCTGGTGCGAATAATACAAAAATTTTATGATTTTTAAAACTTTATTGCCTAAGTGCAATCTTTTCAACGAACAAAAACCAAGTGAAGTTAAAATGTAATACAAAGTAAAAAGGGCTACAAAAATGTTTATAATACTTATGTTAATAACTATACATACAAACATACATATTTGTCATACAGAAAGTGCAGTCGCTGCATGTTTAAAAGAATTCTCTTTGATCCAACAATGTGTATGATCAAATATATGAGAGTAAAATAAAACAAAAATAATAAATTCACATTATAAAAGAAATATGTATGTTTGCCTGTAAATATGAAATTTTAGTAAACAGTTAGGTATTTTTTGAGCAGAGATAAATATGTATGTAAATTTAACATTAGGTAGCAAAATTAAGGAATTTAATCAATGCAAAAGTAATACAATATTATTTGATATGTATATACATTTGCCGTTACATTTTTCGTATCAAACAAAATAATAAAATAAGAAATAATTTTTTACAAGTACACCAAGGCCTATCTTGGCGTCAACAATGACCATATACTGAAACATTATTTAAGTATAATCTATGAAATAATAACGGTACTCATGAAAACGCTTAAAACTAACATTTGGAAAATTGGCGAAGCTCCTTTTTAGACTATTGTGCAATAGCTAATGTCAATTTGATAAAAACGTCAAACCAAAAAACAAATTAAATACAAAGCATAGAAATTTTACATACATACATATGTACATTTTTTGGAATTTATTGCATAATAATGAATTCTCAATTAAAAGTTATGATTTTTTCAACGTTGTTCCTATTGGGAAAAAATTTCCATAATTGCATGTCATAAAAACTTAAATTAAAAGTTTATTTTTAAATTAATTAAATTTTCATAATATGCAGAAAATCTTGCAAATGAGCGTTATACTTATAAATATAAAGGAAATTTATTTTATCTGGTTGGCGGCTAATAGTTACTCTTCATGTTTTAAAATTTTTGAAAAAAATATACGTAATTTTACATCAACATATTTATGTATTATGAGTTTTATAGAGCATATTTTTAACGCTTAAAACTGTTTTTTCAATGCATGTTTTAGGCGCTTAAAACTAATTTTATAGAGCATATTTTTAGTTGCCCTAGTGATAAATATAAAAATAAAATTATAAGAACAGCAGCATTTGAAAAATTAGTAATTGAATATAAAAAATATTGATATAAACGCAAGCATTGAAAAAGTTAAAAACAGGATAAGGAACATGCGAATATCATATAGAAGAGAATTAAAGAAAAAGTTACAAGGTGAAAAAGTGGAGCACTTCATCAATAACAACACTTGCTGGTAATTGAATTACTTCACGATTCATTTTTGCATCCGCTCTTCCGCGCGATGATAATGTTATAATATAAAATGACAGAACTGAGATTGCATTTATGGTTTCACTGTTGGTTTCAGTGTTTGTGTCAAATCATGAAACCTGAATGTGAAACGTGTTGCAGAAACAAATTGCGTTGTCTGTAGCCAGCATAATAAATAAAGGCAATAACGAAAAAGGAAAGCACGTGTTTTGTATACATATATACATACATACATATATACATGCGTAAATATATGGCTGTAGAACTGTAAAAGGTTTTTAAGCATAATTACGCAGACAATTTACTTTAGATTTTGTCAGTGCAATTGATGCAAATGTTGAATGTATATATTTTGTTGTTGCATTGAAAAAATATGGTGTATTTTTACGCACTTAGCATCTTTGCACAGTTTGCAAGGCCCTTTGTGAGTGCCCTTATTATATCGGGTTTTTCAATAAGAGCGCTACAAATAAATAAAATACAAAATTTAAATAAAACAAAAACGGTTTTGGATATCCATAAAATTCTTTATTCCTATAAAAGTACGTTCAATGCCATTATGTATGGACCTCGATTTCTTTTGCATGGCCACCACGGGCACGCTTGCAGAAGTCGGCTGATACTGCTGCAATTTCACGTTCGATATTCGTACGAAATTCATCAATCGTCGCTGGCTTGTTGGCATAGACTTGACGTAGCCCTAAAGGAAATAGTCTAACGGCGTCAAATCGCACGACCTAGGCGGCCAATCGACTGGACCGTTTCGTGAGATAACACTTTGTGACGACAAAAGGAGGTCCTTGTTTTTGTCTACACATAATGTCCACCAAATTGTCTATCATTATTATTTACTTTATAGTATTATAAGCAGAGTAAGTAAAAACGCAGCGCAGCATCCATTTTTTGGCTCTTTTTTGCTCTTTGCGCAAAGAGCAGAGCAAACTTTTTGTTGCTCTTGGTCTGCGCCATATTTTTTTGCTCTGCGCATAGAAGGCGCATTTGAATTTTGAGCTTTCTTGCGCCACTCTTTTTTGCGCAATGCGCAAAAGAGCCAAAAGAGTGCGCATTGCTTATTTACTGTTGTATAAAATACCTTTGAAGTCAGTAATTTTAATATGAAAAAATAAGAAATATTTAAATGTAAATAGAATTTATATTAGTATTTTCATATACTTTATAGTAAAATAACAAAACAATTTTTTCTTATTTATATTAAACTGGAACCTTATTCTGTAATTCTCTTAAGCTAAAAAGCTTAAATTTTGGGTTTTTGAAATAGGCTGGGCGTTAGAATATATAAAATTAAAAAGTGTAGAGGTAATAGGCATGAAGTTTTTAAATTACAATAAGCGTTCAAGAATTCTATTCGTAGCCAAAAAGTTTGGTGTTTTTTAAGAAAAAGGCAGACCATAAAATAATATGAATTATTTCTTAAAAATATTTCAAAAATTTTACTGTTATTAATTTTAAGTTTCTATTTTTTTTTTAATTACGAACACACAAACATTTTCATGCATTATAAACATTAGTTTTATAAAAAAGGATTATGGAAATTTTTAATGCCTACTCGTATTATTTATTTATGGAATATTTTTTCTTTAGAATCAAAAGAATAAAAACCGCTACCACATTACCAGCGGTCGTACAATTTTAAGTTAATTTTTTCTCCCACTTTTATAAAAATCATTATTTTTAAAATTTTTATATATTGTAATATGAATTATTTGAGTTTAAAGTCGAACAAATGTTTAAAAAATAAATTTTTCGATAATTCGCTACTTTCTTGCGTTTAAACTCTTATGGAATACAATTGTTGAACATTTTGTTTCTATGACTGACACCGTTACACAATTTTTATTTTTGGTGTAATTTATTTATATGTATTTGTTTTTCCAACAGCATTTTAAGTCGGCAATAGAAAATCAAAAAATTAAAAGAAAATTTTTTCTTTCTTTTCATTTTGTTTTTATTTTTAAGTGCATTTAAGCTGTAATTCGTCAAGAAAAACTAATTTTAAGTTAACGCTGTTAAAACTATTTTTCTTTTTCTTAAATTTTGTTTTTCTCTAAGGCACCAGTTGAATCCTATTTAGTTTTTGTGTGTGTCAATTTACTTGTTTTTATAGAAAAATATTGGTAAATGTGTGATAAATATGTTTTTGCATCTTTTCATTCAAAGTATCAGAAGAGAAGTATAGCCCACTTAAATTTGTGTATAAATTTTCTATTCAACTACTTACTTTTTGAATAGGGAAATGTGGAAGAACAGGTAAATAGCGGCGTTGTGGTTATTTCTAGCCATATTTTTTTTTCTCCAGTGTATATACATATGTGGACTTTTTTTTAGTTTTTGCAACTTTTTCCATAAAGTCAATGGAAACTACTAAACTCTAATTGCAATTTATTATAACATCTTAATTATTTTTCACTTATTGTAAGTTGCAGTTGTTAATGACAGGGTAGCCGGGTACCTTTAGCATTTTTGGTTTAAAATTTTTAATGGAAATTGACAATCTACATGCTTGAAACTGCTTAAGGACTCCTAGTTGACCGGCAAACGTTGTTTTGCCATATAAATTTGATCTTTTTTTTTTATTATTATTATTAGTATTTAAAATACTTTAAATATACTATTGAAATATACATATATCACAAATTATTATTAAATAGTACAAAGTTAATACATTTTCTCCTAAAAATATTTTCATTTAACTCATTTTTAATGCTTCTCGGTAATAAATTAAACAATTGTAGACCCTTGTAAAACAGCGCTTTTTGCATTTGTGTTGACATAACTCTTTGGATTCCGAAGTCATCTGCATTTCTCAGACTGTAAGGTTGGCTGTCTCCTACGTATCTTATCTGTTCACAAAGATATTTCGGCGCGTCACCATGTTTTAATTTTCTGATAAACCTTAGAGTGTTGAATTGAAGTCTTTGTTTCACGTTCATCCATTTTAGATTCATTAGCATCGTATTTATATGGGTATACCGGTTGCATTTTATTATTACTCTCATAGCCTTGTTTTGTAGCTTTTGCATCCTTGTCAATTGAATTGTGTTACTGCATGTATACAAAATAGTTGATCCATATTCGAAATGAGGTTTTATGAGTGTGTTATATACAGTTTTTGCTGTGGATTTTGATATGTTATTTCTTTTTCTTTTAAGAAAACCAATTTTCTTGCCAATTTTTTTGCATATGTACTCTATATGTTCGTTGAATTTTAATTTTCTATCAATAATAAATCCAAGATATTTTATATGTTCTACCTTTTCTATTACTGAGTCATTTATTTTAAAAACTTCATCTGAGTTTATGTTTATTTCCATTATTTTTGTTTTGTTTTCATTGAGTTTGAGTTTATTCATTTTAAGCCATTTCTCTATTTTCTGTGTATCAACTTTTATGTTGTCTCGACATTCTTCTTCGTGATCTGTAATTGTGTATACGAGCGTGTCGTCAGCGTACAATACAATTTTACATCTTTCTAATATACTTGGCATGTCTTTTATATATATTACAAACAATAAGGCGCCCAATATAGAACCCTGTGGTACTCCGAAGTCATTTGTGATTTCATCAGATACTATATTATTTAATTTTGTTGTCTGTTTTTTGTTTTCGAGATAAGATTTAAACCAATCGAGCTCAGTACCTCTAATTCCATACATATATAATTTTTTTAACATTATATCTCTATCTATAGTCTCGAAAGCTCTTCTAAAATCTAAAAATATTGCCATCAACTTTTTGTCTCTTCCTATGGCCTTCCATGTTTACAGTAGTCTCACATGAATGTTTTTTACGAAAACCTGATTGATATTTTGATAATATATCTTGAGTTTCTATATATTTTTTGAGTTGCTCTTTCACTACCCTTTCAAGTATTTTCTCACATGTTTTAAGTGTGTTTATAGGTCTAAATTCTTCACATTTTTTTGTTTTGTTAACCTTTTCAATAGGCGTTATCATTGATTTTTTCCAATTGTCAGGAAAAATACCTGTATCTAAAGATGTATATATTATTTTCAGTAGAACATTACCTATAACATTCCAATTATCAAGGATGATTTTATTAGATATTCCCTTATGATCAGATTTGTTTTTAATTTTCTTTACAATGCTCTCTAGTTCTAGAATGTTTACCTTTCGGAATCTGAATAATTCATTCACATTATATGTTATTTGATTAAAATATTGCACCTTTTCAATTGAGTTTCTTATATTGCTTATGCTATTTATAAAATATGTGTTAAACTTATTTACTATATCACAGTTATCATTATATTCTATTTGATCAAATATCACAGACTTAGTTAAATTTTGCCTCTTGTCTATAACCAGGTTTTTCAGTCGTATCCACATTTGCTTTTGATCCACTGCGTTGTTAATTTTATTATTTATATAATTTCTTTTACTATTTTCAATTTGTACTTTATACCGATTTCGTACTATTTTATATTCTGCCCAAGATCGACTTGTATTCTCAATTTTGGCTTGTAAATATTTTGATATTTTTTCTCTTTTTATTGATTGCAATTCAGTGTTGTACCATCTATTAACATTAGAATTTAATCGCAATTGCTTTCTAAATGTTAGTCTTTTTATTATATCATTCAAACATCTATCAAAAACTTCTACATTTATTCTCTTCATACTTCATTATATTATTTAACATTGCATTAAATATGTGTTTGTCGTATTTAACAACTTCATAAGTTTTGGTTTCACATTGAATGCTTGTATCCATTTTCGAAAACGAAATGTTGATAATTTCATGATCAGAAATTTTATCATCTTTACTGTTTGCAGATGTTATATTATAATTATTCGTTATCACGTAGTCGATTATTGTGCTTGAATTCATTGTTACTCTTGTGCTTTCGTTTACTATTTGTCTAAGGCCGTTGTCATTTAGAGTACTTTTAATTCTGTTCTTATATATAGAGTTTCTATTCCAGTCCATATTAAAATCTCCCGTAATTAAAATATCACAGTTAATATCACAGATTTCTTCAATTATTTCTTCAAATATATCACAGAATACAGCTTCGCTATGACTGGGTGATCTGTATATTACACCAATTAAGATATTATGATTTTCATGTACAGCCTTGCAGATTAAAATCCAGTACTTCATATCATCCACTTTTTCAATAATCTTATTCACTGTCCAGTAGTTTTTAAAATATAGTATAACTCCACCTGTTCTTGATGATGATGATAATAATGCAATGTTATCATATCCTTGTAAAATAATTTCTTGGTCCTCTATATTTTTAGTCAGATGTGTCTCAGATAATGCTAAAAAGTCGGGATTTTCTCTGGCAGCAATAATTTCAACTTGGTTGTAGTTATTTACTAGACCTTGAACATTTGTATATATCGCTCTTATTTCTTTTGTTTGCTAAACTCTTAATCCGAGGTTTCTCATTTTATTTTTTAATTTGTTTTGAAAAACGGGACATTATCGTTCGTATAATGATTTTCATCTAAACTCAAGTTTAGTCTGTTGTTTATTTTTGAACAATTAATGCACTTCATTATCTTCTCCTGTTTTTCACAATTAATTGTTTTATGCTGGCCATGACATTTAAGGCATATTTCCTCGTTCCTACATTCTCTAGCTATATGATTATATCCTCTGCATTTCATGCATTGAAGTATTTCAGTTCCATCGCATACTCTACACCTTTCCCATCCAATATTTACTTTCTTTTCTTCCATTAGTTTTCCGTATGTTTCATTGTCGACACGCAATTTTACTTTGTATATTTTTCTATTTCCTCTTTCTACTTCATATTTTCCTATGTATTTAATATTGGAACTAGCCAATATCGGATTTTGTTTTTTTTAATTTATCAATTATATCCTTTTCATTATAGTCAAAGGACATGCCAATAATTTTTATATTTAACCCCGATGTATTTGGTATTTTAACTTCATATTGTTCTGATATTTTATCTTGAATTGCATTCTTTATTTTTTCTCGTTCTTCGGAGTTCTCACTTTGAATAACAATTGCTCCACCACTTCTATTTTCAACATTGGTTATCTTCAAATTGTCTGGATTAATTTTATTTAGCTCCTCTTTTGTTTTTTCAACTGGTTGCTTTTCCTTTGGTTTTACTATTAGGGGTAGTTGTTTATTTATACTTGGCAACCTTTTATTTCTAACTGCATCTGCATATGTTGTTTTTGTGCTTTTTTTTATATGACTCATTTATTACTTTTTTAATTTCTTTGCACATATTTTCATTTTTTTCTTCTATTGTTTGGCAAAAAGTTTTGTTGTTGTTCTCATATTCTTTAATATTTCCATACAATTTTTTAACTTCTTCAACGTTTTTTTCACAAGATTTTTGAAATTTAATCATTTTATTTATTCTTTCCTCATATCTTTTTTCTATGGCTTCTAATAATTGTTTAATTTCATTTTCATTTTCTTTAAGTGAAGCTTTAAATTCATGTTTATATTCTACCAAATATTGTTTGTTCCTATTTACTTCATCTTGTACCTCTTTCAACACCAAATCAATATTTTGTATATATTGCATGCAGTCGTCACACATGAACCTGATAAAGTTATTTTCATCCATTATTTTTGTGGAGTATTGGTCAATTCCCGCGCATTTCTTTGATAGATGATACACTTTATCACATACCCCGCTGCACCTTATCCCGCTTTCTCCTCTTATAGCTGTTCTGCATTTACTGCATTCAGCCATTTTATTATATAAATTCTATATTTTATTATATTTTAACTTCAACAGGTTGGTTTTTGTTGAAAACTATGGTGTTAAATAGTCCTATCTATTTTTTTAACCACTTATTATATTATTTTTTTATTTATTTAAATACAATATTAAGTTTGTTTTATTCCGATATAATTTTGGCCTCTCTATCTATCTCACACACTCAACTATTTATAATTGCGACTAATCTAGGAAACATTTTTTAATTTCAAATATATTTGATAACTTCACCGAACGGCTAACGTCAACCTTGATATAAGCAATCAATGTCTGTCTAATAATTTTAATAAATGATTATCCGCCATTTTCGGTACTTCAGTTAGATAGTTGGGTGTAGGGAGAGATATCCTCTGCATTGCCCCCTCTAAGCACCATTTAATAAAAAAAACCTAAACCATATGTTTTCTACGGTACGCAGATGATTTATCACAGGTATATTGTTTTTGTATTGCACATTCTCAATAGACGCTCTTATGTCTTTTATACTATTAATAAAATACTTATTGAAGTTTTCAGCAATTTCTATACTACTATCACAGCTTTTATTATCAAATATCACATTCTTTATCGCATTTTTGGGTTTTTTTAACACTAGTTTTATTTTTCTCCACATTTCTTTCTGTGTATGTGTATACGTTATTGTCCTGTTCATATAATTATTTTTCTTACTTTCAATCAAAACTTTGTATTTATTTAATACTGATTTATAATTTTTCCATGCATCATCAGTATTCTCAATTATTGCTCTTTGATATCTTCTAATTTTTTCATTTTTTAAAAGTCTTAGTTCGTTATCAAACCATTTGTTATTTGTATTCGATTTCGTTTTTAATTTAAAGGTAAATTTTTATATTGTACTTCTTATTTTATTGTCAAAATTGTTGACGCATTCATTTAAATTATCTACTTCCGTGTATAGTAATGTTTCATTTATTTGTTTTCTAAATTCATTTTTATTATATTTAAAAAAATCGTATTCTTCGCTTTGCACATCTTGAATATCATTTTTTACCTTAATGTAAATATCGATGGCTTCGTGATCAGATATTTTATTTTCAACATTGGTTTTTGCCGACACGTTTTTATCATTTGTTATAATGTAGTCTATAGGAGTTTTTGAGTTTTGACTGATTCTAGTATGTTCATTCACAATTTGCTTCAAACCATTGTCATTAAGAATGCTTTCTATTTTATTTTTATAATAATCTTTATACCAGTCAATATTAAAGTCTCCAGCTATTATAATCTTTATATTCTTCTCGCATAATTCATCAAAAACCATTTGTAACATATCACAGAATTCTATTTTACTACTTTGTGGAGATCTATACACAATTATTATTATAAATGCCAAACTTTTGTACTTTATTGAGAATGCACTAATCCAATAATTCGAGTCTTTAATGTAATTTTTAATTCTATTCACATGCCAATGTTTCTTGATGTATAATATAATTCCTCCAGTTCTTGTCGAATTAGAGATCGAAGAGTAATTATCATAATATGTTATTTCAATTTCTGATTTGTCTATTTTTTCTGTTTGATGTGTCTCTGTTAATATAATAAAATCTGGTTTGTTGTTCTGAGTTATTATTTCTAAATGACTAAAGTTATTGATTAAACCTTGTATATTAGTGCAAATACCGTGTATGACTTTTGGTTGCTAGAAATTAAAACCTAATCTTCTCCTCTTTAAACTAAGCTTGTTTTGATAAACTGGACAATTACGATCGTTTGTCGCATGATTCTCATCCAAGCCTAAATTCAGCCTTTTATTTTCACTGATGCAATTTATACACTTATTTAGAATTTCCGTATTACATTGGGTACTTATATGACAACCATGACATTTATAACAAAATTGCTCATTTCTACATTCAGATGCTTTATGATTATATCCTAGACACTTAAAACATTGAGTTACTGTTGTTCCATCAAACACTCTACATTGATGCCATCCAATATTAAGTTTCTGTCCTACTAAAACTTTTCTATATGATTCATTATCAATTCTTATTTTTGCATTAAATACTATTCTTCTGTTCCTCTTAGTTTCGAAAATTTTTACAACATTCAGATCACAGTTTTTTAGTGCTTCATTTTGGTTTTTTAATTTTTTATCATTTACAATTTTTACAAAAATATAAATACTCAATTTAACTATTTATTAACTATGCCCATTGTTAATACATACTTTTATTGTTTTTTATTTACTTTAAGTTTGTTGAACCTCTGCACATATTTTGCCTACTTTTAGTTCACTAAATTGCACACTTTTCTTATTCTTTGGTTATTTATAATTGAAACTTGATATTTTATATTTTTTGTTATTTTGTTTGTTTATTTCTGGTTTATTAAAATTCAGTGTTTACATTAATTTCAGTTTATTAACTTCTTTGCACTTATAAAAAATGTATAGCTTGCACATTTGTTTGTAGCACGTTTGTTAATTGTTTAATTTTAAAGTCATGGTCACACAGCCAATGAACTTATAATTTGCTTAGATAGTAATTCATTATAATACCTATAATTTTAATTATGTAAGAAATATGTAGAAAATAATTAGTAATCAATAATTTTGTATTTAAATGAAGAAAACTATAATAAATCGCTTTTTTTTGCTTTTACATTGTCGTAAATCAAAGGCAAGACTTTCATTTTAACGGGAACAATTCGGTTCAAGTGCCGCTTATTGTTCAATAAAAAATACAACAATTTCAATCCAGTTTATGTGCTGAGATTGAATCCTTCTCTTAATATCCAACAGTTTAATCCAGTATAAGTGCTGAGATTAAACAAAGAATTAATTGGCAAACGAGTCAATTAACACCCATAATCATAAAAACAATAAAAATATTCCCAATAATTTAGTTTTAAAAAAACCCGCGAAGTCTGAGGCTTGTCTGCAGGTGAATTATAATAAATAATGAAATAAAAGACAGTAATGTGAAATAATGAAAACATAAAAAAATATTTAAAGTAACTTCATTGCGTGTTCAATAAAAAAAATCTTAAATAATTTCCTTCTTTTTGGATTATTTCTCATATCTGTTAAGTTGCTTGGGAGTTCGTTAAGAACTGTTGGTAAGAAGACATCAAGTGTACGGTCCCCATAGCTATTTTTTGTAGTCTTCACTTTGTATCTTCCTCTTGATTTCATACTGGTGTTATGTCTGTGATCAATTTTTTCTAGTTTAATGCCGTTCATTAATTCATTTAGAACCCTTAAACGATATATACTTTTAACGTTTAGGATTTTCAATTCCCGAGGAAGGTTTTTCGAATGACATGTATTATTTTGGCTATTTGTAGACACATTTTTTGCATTAAATAGTTGATTACTGCTGTTGTTTCCAATTAACTGATTGTCGTTTAATAAGTAAGAGTTGTCCTCGCTTATATAATGTACGCTAACGTTATTTAAGTTTCTGTAAATGTTGTTATATGTGCTGTTGACATTAATGTTGTTGTTGATGGTTGTGTAGTTGACATTATTGATGTTGTTGGTGTGGTTGTTGTTTATTGTATTATTGTCGTTGTTATTATTGTTGTTGTTTCTATTATTATTGTAGTTCTTATTGCTGGTGGTGTTGCTAGTGTTGGTGTGACTGTTATTATTTATGAAGCTATTATTGGTATTCAGTAAGGTTCTCCTGCTACATTTCCATGGAATATTAAGCACGCTATTTTGGGTTTGTTGTAGTTTTTACATTGGCAAGAGTTTCCCCAAGCTGTTATGCCATGTCTTAAGTATGATTCTGCTAGTGCGAAGTACACTTTGCAAAGTACGTTGTATGGTGCAGAATAGCGAAGATGATATAATGAATATGCAGTTTTCCGTAGTTTTTTTTTGTAATTCTGTTATGTGTAACACAGGGATGGATGGGATACTTCGGACAAGGCAAAGTCTCTGATTGGGGTCAACCTGGCGGCCTCCAGAACGATCCTTGTTCCCGTTGTATTCAAGTCGACATACAGCCTCCACGTGGCCCTCTTGGATGACATACTAGCACCCGCTAGCTTGTTAACTAATGTATGCGGCGATTGTCCAATCCCCTGGACTTTAAATTTGGGTTGTGCGTAGGGCTTGAAACCCACCACGTAAAAACGTTCTTCAATGAAAGCAAAAACAATAGCCTCTAAACGGACCCCCTTTTATGTTGACGAACTTGGCAAACGTTTTAAGGACTATGATTTAAGGATATGCACCTGGAATGTGAGAACCCTTTATAGGGAGGGTGCCTCTATCCAATTGGCGGATGCTCTCACAAAATGCAGGGCTGACATCACCGCCATCCAGGAAATGCGATGGATAGGACAAGGTTGTACGAGGCAAGCAACATGTGACATCTACTACAGCTGCCATGACAAGAGACGCGAATTTGGCTGCGGATTCGTAGTAAGTAAGAGACTTCGCCATCTTGTCTCGGAGTTCACCCCCGTGAACGAAAGAATTGCTACGATCCGAATAAAGGCAAAGTTTTATAATATCAGCCTTATTTGCGTGCACTCCCCGACGGAAGAGAAGGATGATGCGGTCAAAGATGCTTTCTACGCAAAGCTCGAGGACATATACGATAGGTGCCCGGCACATGACGCCAAAATTGTCCTCGGCGATTTCAATGCGAAAGTTGGACGTGAAGGTATCTTTGGCCCCACTGTCGGACAGTTCAGTCTTCATAATTCCACCTCACTGAACGGCATGAGACTGATCGATTTCGCCGCGGCGCGAAACATGGTAGTTTGTAGCACCAGGTTCCAGCATCTCGATATCCATAAGGCCACCTGGCTCTCTCCTGATCGATCTACCAACAACCAGATCGATCACATTGTGATTGATGGAAGGCATGTATCCAGCATACTAGACGTGCGCACGTTTAGAGGTCCAAATGTCGACTCGGACCATTATCTTGTCGCAGCCAAGATGCGACTGCGTATAAGCGCGTCGAATACGACACGTTCTAGTGTGCAAGGGAAGCTGGACATCAAAAAGCTGCGATCACAAGAGACAGCCAGGTCGTTTTCCGATCGTCTTTCTAACGAGCTCAATTACATACCATCCTCTCTCGAAAGTATTGGTGGACAGTGGTCTCACATCGCTCACTCTCTGCGCAGCGCTGCGGAAACAGTTCTTGGTTTTGAGCGTCCTCCCCGCAGAAACCAATGGTACGATGAAGAGTGCCGTGAGGCCACTGCAGCAGAACATTGCAGTCCACCACTACAAGAGCAACGGTGGAGGCGTATAGAGAAAAGAGGAGGGAAGAGAGACGCCTATTTAGAAAGAAGAAAAGAGAGCAAGAAAGGCGTGATCGTGAGGAAATCGAGATGTGCAGGAGTAGAAATGATGCTCGAAATTTTTATAAAAAGATAAGGCGTCTTACTACTGGTTTAAAGCCCGGAGCAACCTTCTGCAGAGACGAACATGGTAACCTGGTTACAGATGCACAAGTAACACTAAGATTATGGAGACAGCACTTCTCTAATCTATTGCAGGGCGATGGCGACACAAATTCCGCCTCTAGAGATGCTGTGCCGGACCCAATCATTAACGACGACGTCGAGATCCCGTCCCCCAGCCATGAAGAGGTCAAGGTTGCCATATGGCGACTGAAGAACAACAAAGCAGCTGGACCTGATGGTTTGCCAGCTGAACTCTTCAAGTACGGAGGCGATGAGTTGATTAGGTGCATGCACCAGCTCATTTGCAGAGTATGGCTGGAGGAAAGTATGCCCAACGATTGGAATCTTAGTGCTCTCTGTCCCATCCTGAAAAAGGGAGATCCCACGATATGCACCAACTACAGGGGTATAAGCCTCCTCCCTATCGCATATAAGGTTCTTACGAGCGTATTGTGTGAACGACTGAGGCCATTCGCCATCTCACTGATTAGACCTTATCAGTGCGGCTTCAGGCCTGGTAAGTCCACCATTGACCAGATATTCACACTGCGCCAAATCCTGGAGAAGACCCATGAAAGTCAAGTCGACACACACCATCTTTTTGTCGACTATAAGGCAGCCTTCGATAGCCCAATAAGGGATCGCGTTTATGCCGCAATGTCTGAGCTCGGTATTCCTGCTAAGCTGATAAGGCTATGCAGAATGACGCTGAGCAACTCCTGCAGCTCCGTCAAGGTAGGAAGAGACCTCTCTGAGCCTTTTAATACCGTGCGAGGTTTCAGACAAGGCGATCCCTTATCCTGCGACCTCTTCAACTTCGTCATGGAGAGCGTTTTGCGAAAGGCAGGTGTGCATCGTAATGGCACTATTTTTAATAAAAGTGTCCAGCTCCTTGCGTATGCCGACGACATAGACATCATTGGGCATACCAAGCGAGATGTCACCGCAGCCTTTAATGCTATTGAACGAGAGTCTGCAAAAATGGGTCTGGCGGTAAATGAGAGTAAGGCGAAGTACATGTTGTCGACGAGTAGGGACGTTGATCGTATCGGCTCCCAGGTTACAGCCGGCAACTATACATTCGATGTGGTCAAGGAGTTCATCTACCTTGGCACCGCCATTACCAGCAAGAATGATTTCAGTCTGGAGATCAAGCGAAGAATTACACTGGCCAACAGGTGCTACTACGGTCTCGGTAGGCAGTTTAGTAACAGAGACCTCTCTCGTGCGACAAAGTTAACACTCTACAAGTCGCTTATTCTTCCGGTGCTTCTCTATGGTGCGGAAGCATGGACGCTGTCTTGTGCCGATGCAGCTGTCCTGGGAGTGTTTGAGAGAAAAATTCTTCGCAAGATCTTTGGTCCACTGAAGCAAGGCGATGAGTTTCGCATTAGGACCAACTATGAGCTGTATGAGCTCCTCGGCGACTTAGATGTTGTCCAGCGCATTAACATCCAGCGGCTGCGCTGGCTCGGCCATGTTGTTCGGATGGAAGAATCTGCTCCAGCGAAGGTCACTGGACGTCGGCGTAGAGGACGTCCATGTTTACGTTGGAAAGACCAGGTAGATGGAGCCCTGTCATCAATTGGTGTGACCAACTGGAGAAGGCGTGCGCTTAGCAGAGACGCCTGGAGACTAGTGTTGAGGCAGGCCGAAACCCGTTAACGGGTTGTTATGGCCAGCTAAGTAAGTAAGTAAGTTATGTGTAACATCCATTTGAAAGCAGAGTAGGATAATAAACAAAACTGAACATTTCATCTCATTTTGTTGTTTTCTTTACAATGAGTAAAACAAAAATAAAACAGTAACAGTGAGAAAGATTGTACCATTTAATTTTGTATATTGTTTTTGTTTTGAGTACTACAAATACACTAACTTAAATGTGCGTAGGTACAACAAAAAATGAATGAGAAGAAAAGGGAAAGAAGATGAAAAAAAGAAAAGAAGAAGAGAAAAAAGAGCAAATTATACGAATGTGACGGAATAACAAAGCAAGCACATGAGCGAAAAATAATTGTTTCATTTACGCTCTTTCTCATTTAGAAAGTATTTGTTTTGGTTTTGCTCATGTACAATACCATTAAAAAATTTTTGAAAAGTGTATGACTTTTTTGTAACTTTTGCGAAATGTTTTGTTTGTTTGCCCACTCTGTTTGAAAGTATAATCTATATGTACTCCTAAATACTTGTAGTAATCGACTAATTCTATTATGGTTCTGCAATTATCATTTATGTTGGTTATTTGGTTATGTATGCACTCTATATCATGGTATTTTAATCTTATGTTGTATGTTAGTCTACCCATGTTTGGTTATACATATTACTTCATTATTTTAGTTTTTGATGCGTTTATTATTAGCCCATTATCATGGCATCATTTACTAATTGTAATTAGCTGGTTTTGCATTTTTATAGCTGTCGTTTCAATATTTTTGTTTGTGTCTATAATTGCTGTACGAGTAGCATCGGCATAGGTATATGTATGGCAATCCTAAATCGTGTTTATCATATCGTTTGCATATATGATATACAGCAGCGGACCAAGTTTAGATCCCTGTGGAACACCTTGTTTTGTCATCACTTCATCACTAATTTTATTATCTATTTTAGCCCTATAGTTTCTAAGATTAAGGTAATCTTTGAACCAAGACAAAGCTTCACCTCTTATACCACTTCTTTTAACAGTTTACAGAAGTTTTTTATGGGACAGGGTATCGAATGCTTTACTAAAGTCAATGAACAGCACTAAATAATGTTTAGCCTTGCTTAATGCTGTATTAATTGTATTAGCAAATCTTCCAATCTTTTTGGAAACCGTACTGGTTATCATTTATTACTTTGTATTTTTTTAAAAAAGTATTTAGTCTATTAGCGATAATTTCTTGTAGTACCTTTTCTAAGACCGGAAGTATTGAAATTGGTCTATAGTTGTTCACGTTATTCTTTTCTCCACTTTTGTATATAGGTCTGAAGATTGATGTTTTCAATTCTTTGGGAATCATTGATGTAAGAATGCTTTGATTTATTAGGGTAGTTATTATTGTTGTTAGAATTGAGGCGTTATTCTATATATCCTTGGTTCTAATACCATCATATCCCGAACTCTTTTTGTATTTAGTCTTGTTAAGATATTGAAAATTTCAGTTTGACTTGCTTGTTCGATATAGATTGAATTATATAAAGTCTTTCAACTATTAGTATTGATTGTTTTAATTTTACATATGTGCATAATTTTCACGACATTTTCAGGTGTGTTGTGTTGATTCTCTAATTTATTTTCGTTTGGTTTACTATACAACATGTTTGATGTCTTAACACGTACTTTTAGCTTAATGCTATAAACACAACAAAGGCTATCGAACACACCATTACAAAAATCGCTGGAGTTAACGCCACTAGATTCTTAGAATAATTATGAATATGTTATTTGTTCTTCCTGTCCCTGTAATTACATGTGTTTAGTAATTAAGACAACAGACATTTAGGTAAATAAGATAATTACTCTAAATATGTAATATTCCACGAATTGGGATAAGAATTATATCTTAGACAAAGAATGTCTACTTTAGTAATTAAGCAACCTAGACAAAGAATGTCTACTTTAGTAATTAAGTATCCTGGACAAAGAATGTCTACTTTAGTAATTAAGTAACCTAGACAAAGAATGTCTACTTTAGTAATTAAGTATCCTAGACAAAGAATGTATACTTTAGTAATTAAGTATCCTAGACAAAGAATGTTTACTTTAGTAATTAAGTAACCTAGACTCTAAGAAAGAAAATTGTAAACAAAACATGAGACAAGGGGAAAAATACCAACCTCATGCTTTGTATATAAAGTTAAGGAACATAGAAATGGTAGTTAGTTTTAGAAAATAGATTAATAAAGAAGGGACGCATCGCGTCTAAAAAATTTATTTTTTCTAACTCAAAACAAATATAATTTTTAATTCTGGCTACGAAAGTAGCCAAGTAGCCAGCTACTTAATTATAATAACGACTACAGCTACAAAATAAACATCTGTTTTGACACGTTGAACATAATCTAAACAAAATATAACAAACTTATTTTTTGTGTGAAATTGTGAGGAAACAAAAAACAACAATGTCTGAAGAAAACTTTTTAAGAAAACTAAAAAGTCATTAAATAATAAATTAAAAATGAAATAAAAACTGATGTAAATAAATAAACTAGGTAAATGAAAACTAAACAAAAAATGTAAATAAATGATTTTTTTTTAGAGAAAGAGAAACAAATCTTTCAACGGAATTAAACATTGAATTATTTTGGGCCAAAGTTAGTTCAATTAGAAACGGCTTAAATGAGAAAAGTTTTTGTGATTTAAGGAACTTTAAATTTAATTCCGTTTTTAATTCCGCATAGTTCTTCAGCAGCTGAACGCAAATTTTCAATACTTTCCTTAATCAAAACCAAATTGAGAAAAGAACTCGAAATAAATACAATTAATAACATAATGCTCTGTAAAGAGTTTGTAATAGCTAATGATGGTCACTATGTGTGGTCAGCAAAAAGAGATTTTTGCAAGAAGCGATAAAAATTGTTTGAATTAACCCATTTATTGAAATGGACATAGTATTGATTTTTTAACATATGCACATTTTTATAATTAGTACATATTTATTATTATTAGCATTTAGCTTCTTAGTGAATATTTATGTCAATAAATTAACACTAGATTTACCAACAAATTTTTATACCTATTTATACCAACACCAGTCATTTTGACTGGAATTAAAAAATAAGTGTTTTCAATGTGTAGAATTTGTATCTGCTATTAAAAATAATAAATTAATAAACAGAACTAATAAAATATAAAATAAATAAGAAGT
The DNA here is from genome assembly GCA_963576795.1 of Metopia argyrocephala. Classification (NCBI taxonomy): domain Eukaryota; kingdom Metazoa; phylum Arthropoda; class Insecta; order Diptera; family Sarcophagidae; genus Metopia; species Metopia argyrocephala. The sequence continues at coordinate 88,582,463 of OY756209.1, read as the reverse complement.
CATGAGCTGTATTTTAGTTATTATTCAAAATAATTATGGATTTTCACATTTTTTACAAATAGAAACTTTTTTTCTGTGCATTTTCCGCACACATATTTTTTGCAGACATCGCAATTTATCGTTGTCTTATTGGCACCAATTCCGTATTGGATGGGGTTTTTTTTGGAATATTGGATGTTGGACGATCAGCTTCACTTGCTATATCTTGGGTTGTAGACTGAAAGCCAAAAGTAAGCTCTTCAGCTGTTGTCTGTATCAATTTTGACGCTTAGACTCAATAAAACGACTTTTTTGTTGGGCTTACTCTTATAAACTATTAGAGTACATTCATTTGTTGCATATAGTAATATTGAAAAACGAGCCATACCATCTTTCTTGTCTTTACAAATTTTTGGCAGTTCCCGTTTGTTACAACGTACTGTACCCACCAGCATAGTATTTTTTCTAAAAATTTGGAGGGTAAAGAAAGACATGTATATGGCTGCATTAGTCTGATTACTACATATTCGCTGAGAGGTGTTAACAAATCTCGTGTCTCATCCTTTCCTAGATAAGGAAAACCATTTACTACGTACTTTGTTTCAAGATCGGACGCCAGCCAGAATTTGATCCCAAACTTATCTGGTACTGTGTGAAACTACACCTGGCCTTCGTAGGAAACAATTACTCATCGACTGTAATATATGGTCCCGGTTTGAAACAGTTTTGACTGTTGGCAATAAATTTATCCCAAACAGTCGACACTAACGCAAATTTATCATTTTGTAAGCGTTGACTCCTTTCATTTCTTTTATCGAACCGAATGAACCGTAAAATTTCTGTAAACCCATGCCTACTCACACTTTTGGAAAACAATTCAGGAGCCCATTTTTTGATCCACACATACGATAGTTTTAAACTTTTTGCTTCGTATGCAACACGTGTATACAGAATTCCAATGAGGACTTCAATTTTTCTTGTGAAAGTGTCCACTTTTTCCCCAAAACTCTAGAAGCTTCTGATTCGGTGCAAGTTCTTATATAGTCTAATATATGGTGGTCTATCAATAGTAAGAAGGCAGTGCTGACCTCCTCTTCAATAATATTTCTCGTTGGGAACACGAAGAAAGGTTGTAGTGTATGCTAAATCTAAACAAAAATCGATTGATGATATGGAAAAACACACCAGTCAAAATGACTGGTACCGGTATAAGTAGAAAAAATAAAAATTTATTTTTAATCTGTGGACACAAAATCGAAACAAGTTATCAAATTAATTATATTTTGTTGTCGTTATAAAAATCATATACTAGTTTTGGGAAAAAATATTCACACAAAGTCAATATTTGTGGTAAATAAATCAAAACCAGTCCTTTTGACTGCTGCGGTAAATCTAGTGTTAAAATATTTGTAAAAATATTAAATTTTTTTATGATAATTATTACATACATACATGCCGTCATATTACATGCAAACGGATGTAATTACAATTTTTGTTGTTTTACAGGAGAAGCAAAAAATCTTAAAATCAAAAATTTCGTAAATTCAGAAAATCATATAATTTTCAGGATCCAAATATAAGAATTTGAATCCCTATATAGAACAAATGAGTTTGTATGTAAGGTTTTCATATAAATATGTATATAGTTATGTCTTCTTGCATTTAGAAATACACGCACTTGTAGTTACATCCGTCTGTATTTCGTTGAAAAAATCGCCATTTTTGATTGTAGGAATCTATGATTTTGCACGAACATGTATTTTGATAAAACGAACAATAATTAATAAAACAACTCAATTTCGTAATTTTGTGTAGTTACGTCCGTTTGCAATTAATATGACGATACATATATTGTATGTAGTACATAAATAAAAAATTTGAAATAATCTTTTAAATTTTTATACCTACTAGCCGTTTAGATTATTTTTGAAAAATCGAATTGTTTTCTTTTAATTTCTTGTATTTAAGTATTTCTGTATTTTCGATTTTATTGTTTAGAAATTGAATTATTTTTGTTATATGTTTATTTTTTGTTATATGTATTTTCGAAGAACTGAATTCTTTTCGTTATATTTTTTATTTTTGGTTATTTATATGTACATGTAAAGGTGTTAATAAAAATTGTTTTCCATCTCAATAAATGGTTTTTAAATAAAAATAGTTTTTGGTAGATTTTGATCAATTTTGGTAGATTTTGAAAGAAATTTTGGTAGAATTAAAATTTTTCACTGGCAACACTGCTGGTGATTGAAATTTTTCTCATCAGTGTATAATTTACTACCAGCAAAGCATTGGCACCTGACACGTCGGGATGGATGCGATTGGATAACGCTCCACTGTTTGGAGGTTTAACCGCCTACTGTGGCGTTGTCTAAGAGTTCAAGTCCAGCAATTGTTTGGGCATTTGTTGAATAATTGTTGGGCTAACCAACTCTCCCACGACCGTACAACTGACTCCTGGAGACCGGACGACTGGATAAACTCCCACTGTTTGAGGGTTTTTACCGCCTACAGTGGCGTTGTCCAGGCGTTCAAGTCCAAGAACTATTTGGGCAGTTGTCGAATGATTGTTGGGCTCACCCACTCTCCCACGACTGGGCAAAACTGATTTCTGGGACCGTATGACTGTATAACGTCTCACTGTTTAAGGGTCTTAACCGTCTACAGTGGGGTTGTCCGGACATTTAGGACAACAATTGTCGGGGCATATGTCAGAGGATTGTTGTTTTTACCTGGTCTCTTTGACTATCTTGACATTTACAGCTGGCTTTGTGTATTATAATTTTAGTCTTTTCCTTATGTTTTTAAGAATAAAATAAGATTATAAAAGATTTTGAATTGTTTTGATAAATAAACAATTTTGTTTTTGTAAAGAAAAGAAAATTTAAATAGAGTCCTTTATTTTATGTAACCACTGGACATCGCTGAACTACCAGTGCAACCAGCGAAAAAGTGTCGTTACAATGTTCTCCAAACTTGATTTCCAATAAATTTATTGTGACATTCGCTGTGTGGCTTGTGGCGCCGTCCTGTTGGAACCACATGTCCTCCAAGTCCATATCATACAATTGGGGCCAAAAATATTCGGTTAGCTTTGAACGATAGCGATTCCCATTCACAGTAACGTGCTGGTCTTGATCATCACTGAAGAAGTACGGCCGAATGACGCCGCCGGCCCATAAAACGCATCAAACCGTAATATAATAGATTTTAATAATTTCAACTCGTTCTTGGCTCGAATGCCTTTCCACCATGAAATGGCAAACCTTACTGAAGAGAAATGTCAAAAGAGCGGCAAGAAAATGGCGTCGTTTGCTGTCCCTGTCGCTCTAGTTTTGTAGCGTCCCATTTGAAAAACCCTTTATATATTGATTGGAGTTATTATCGATATTTTATTTCTAATCCGTTTAAAGAATCAAATTTTTTTTTACCAATTTTCTTATGTATATGTGCCCATAATTATGAAAGTGGTCTAAGTCAAAATTAAAAAAAAAAAAAAAAATGAGTTTATCAGTTATTTCATACTACATTATTGTAAACTAAATTTATTCAATGTAATTTGTACGAAATTGTCAAAAATGAACCATTAGATAGTGGTTGTAGTTTCAACATTATATGGAATTCATTTGGTGTTAATTATGAAAGTGATCTAAGTCAAAAATATATAGGTATACAACTTGGGTTTCCATGACGATAATGTGAAGATGTACGTATGGGATGAAACTACAGCTTCAAGAGGTGCACAGGAAGTAGCATCATGCATTTTAGCACATATGCAGGACATAACTACTCAAAAACACGTAATAGCTTACAGTGATGCTTGTTCAGGCCAAAAGCGGAACATTAAAGTAGCATTGACATGATGAAAATTGCTCAGTCATCAAATAATAATATTGAAACGGTAAACCACAAATTTTTGGTATCGTGTCATTCCTTTCTACCGAATGACCGTGATTTTGGGTTGATAGAAATGAAAATAAAAAAGCAAATACTTATACAACCCTGAGCTTTATTTTGAATTGATAGAAAAGTGCAGAAGAAGAAATACATTTTCGATAAAGCGAATGTCGCAGCCAGGTTTTATTTCAATGAAATCACTAGAAGAATCAATAACAAGAAGAGTAAAAAATACCGCGGGCGAATCTGTCTCTTGGCTACAAATTCAATGAAAAATTAACATTCTAAAATGTTTTATAAAACTTCTTTAGATGATTCAAAATTTTACGTTTTGGATCTTTCACCTAAAGCAAGACCAAAAATATACGGAAATATTAAATTACTTCCATTATACACCACCATTAGACTAGTATCGAAAGAAAAAACGTAAAGATATTATGAGTTTACTACCCTCCAGTTTTTCAGGAACATTATCTTATATACTCGAAATAATCGGCCCTATTCCCGTTGGCGTTATCGTTTTAAATGTCGTTTTTATATCGCTTCGTTTCTAAAATGGTATTCCTGAAATAAAACGAAGACGACGATAAAAAGTTATCGAAAACTACAATAAAACCAAAGAAAAACTTGGTAGCACTAAAAAAAAACCTGTAATATTATGTGGTTTTGTTTACCAAATAATTTCGTTTTTTTGTTTTAATTAAAAATCAAATGAAATGGTGCTAGATTTGTTGTAGTATTTAAAATGAATTAAAAAAAAAGAATTAAAATATTTGAGTAACACCTTTTTAAATATGGTAGCATTGCGTGTTTTCTGAAGGCTATTAGGAAGACTATTCCAAAGACTTATAGTATATACATGGAATTGCCGTTGAGACAAAAGGCTCTTATATTTCGGCACAATAATTTTTGTTCCACGATTTGACCTTGCAAATACAATTCTGTTATAAATGTAGGGAGGATTTTTTGAAACAATAATTTTGTGCAGAAAGGTCAGACACTTGTATTTCATTAAATCTTCAAAACTGATATTAAAAATCTGAAACGAATAACTAGAGATACTACGGTCATGGCGACCTCTGCGGAAAATATATCGAGCAATGCTATTATAAGTTACCCTAAGTTTACGTAAGTCAATTCTGTCACAGTTTGCAAATAATTCACATCCATATAGGAGTGATGGAAGTAGGTCTGTTTTGGGCAATAATATCCGTATATTTTATTGTTAATTTAGTTTTATTTATTTTGTGCCAACCATCTCCGTCACGGAATGGAGGTCCAAATGGATTTATTTTTGCAGCCACTTCCTTCCAAAAACTATTAAAATTTAAGGGTTTTATGCCTTTTTTTAAACCATCACGCTTTTTTTTCAATTTCTGATACTAAAATTTCAAATTATAATTTTAATTTTCTATTTTTCAAACCTCTCGTTTTAATGTCGCTACTAAAAATGAAAGCGACAAAAAACAGGCGTTTCTTTATCGTTTCTATCTTCGTTTTTAAATAGAGAATACCGACATTTTTCGATTATTGTCGATAACGACAACGGTGATACCAAGTTGTCGTTTTTATTTCGTTTTAAAATAAAAACGCCAGCGGGAATAGGGCCGAATGATAAAAATGGATTACTGTTTAAAAATAATTAATCATTATCAATCAAATTATTGTTTTAAATAAAACTCAAAGTTCTTAATCGCTTCAAGCCATTTATAGGACATTAAGATAATTTTGAAAATAGTCTAAGTCAATTCAAACTTTAAAAACAATATTATCGTATGAAATTTACACAAAATTTCATATCATAATAAATTTCCATTAATTAAGACTAATAAAATTATGAATTAAAATGTAAAAATATTTTTTAATTTATTAAAATGCAATTTATTTAATATCTCGAAACAAGAAAAATATGACTTAGACCACTTTCATAATTATGGGCACATATAATCAATATGTTTATTTAGTTTTAACTCCTTATCAATTATAAATCTGAGGTATTTTATTTTATTGATCCTTTCAATTGTTGTTACTAATTGTAATTATTGAATCATGTTGATTTCAATTATCTTGGTTTTATTTTCATTTAGCTTTAGTTTATTCATCTAAAGCGAATGGTTTATTTTATTTATGTCGTATGTTTTACATCTTTTTAGTATTTATGGCGTATCATTTATGTAGATTATAAATAGCAATGCGCCCAATATAGAGCCTTGATTTCATTAATTTCGTCAGATTTTGTACAATTTACTTTTGTCATTTGCTTTCTATTTGTAAGATATGGTCTAAACCACTTAAGTTCATTTTCTTTTATGCTATACATATTTAGTTTTTAAATAAGTATTTCCTTGTTAATTGTTTCAAATCAATATAATTATCTTTCTATCTGCTTATAAATTTAAAATGGTGATAGCCTCGAGATAACCCATCCAAACATTGTGTATTGCGCGGGTGGAAGCCCCGGAGTCCCTTGGATTCTACCCTTCAGCACCAGAGGTATGACTTCTGGCCCTAAAACTAATGCCACCGTTCCAGAGTGGCATTGATAGGACTCCATTATTGGAGTCTGAAACTGAAGCGGGTGGCGTTTTACTTCTATGCATTTCCCGGACACGTGCCGTTATTAATAGGCGTTGATTTGTGGCATGGATAGATTCAATTTGATTCCGACAAAACTTTCCCTAACAACTGGCATATATAGCTGTCCTGACAACAAGTATCTAGCACGGTGCGAAAAGGGACTCTAGAACTAGTCTGGCAAATGTTGAGCCGCATAGTTGGAGAAAATGCCACCGACTGACAAATCGGGACTTGAACAGCCGTCGAAGTAGAGGGTGTTTTTTTGCCTACGCGATTTACAAGAATCCTTGAGCTCATGGAGCAACGTATTATGGCTCTCCTTACAGAGCCTACAGGCGGCAAAGCTCCTGCAATCTTTGCCAACATAGTCAGACGAAAGACATCGGCCACAGATATCATGGATGGCCATCATTCGAAGTCTTCGTTCAATACTCATATCACGAAAACGATGAAAAAATCGTAAAGGGTGGTTTTTACCACAAATGGGACACCGTAAGGGTTGCGTGGCTACAAGGACAACTTGTGATCTTCCACTTGCTTTTCCAGGTTATCTGGCGGTATCCCACTCGATGACTGTGCCGGTATAGAACGAACTACGTCCAATGGATGTATGGAGCCACAGGTTCGCAGGGGTGATCCGGCATTGGACACAACGGGCGAGAATTCAAACATACTTCTATTCTAGCCAGGACCGTAGAGAACTCCTCAAATTTGAAGCGGCACACCTGTGCCTCCTTTCGAAAATAAAGTTTGAAGCTCTAGACGCCAGCCTGCCATAAACCGTCGCACATTGGGGCCAAATGAATGAAAAGTGGCGATTAATTCAAAATATGAACTTTAAAATTCATGATCGTGTTTGGTACCGGGTGAAAGTGGATAAAATTCTGCATCACTAATTGCAAAAATTATACTTTTAAGTTGTTTGCTTTAGTTGAAGTGAGCACTTAAAGTTGAATAATTGTTATTTTTTTTTGTGCATATTGGAAAAAAGTGAAAATTTTGATATTTCAATTGATAATTTTTTCTATTAATACTTCTAAAAGTTAAATTTTTATAATGGAACCGTCAACTTCAGGTAGTTTACTATATAGTACATGTTTTTTTGTTTAAATAAATTTTTAAAAAATATTAAATGTTAATAAAATAAAATTAGCCCAAAAATGGGCTATTTTTGATTTATATATGGAGTTTCAACAACTTTGTTCGTGAGCTTGCGTAAAATCGTCTATATAGTGTTATAATATCAGATCTCAACTAATAAACCCCAAAATATTTTTTTGCGATTTTTTGCGATTTTTGAGTTATGCTTGTTTTTGTGAAATAACTCAAGATGCTAAAAATCCACAAATATGAAAAAAAAAAAAAAACTTCAAGTTGTTTTTACTTAGTTTTGTCATTATTTTCGTTATAGTAGTTGTTATTGTAGCTAAAAAATGTGTTGTTAATTAGAGATGGGGGCGTGAGTAACTTTAATTCACGCATGCTCACGTGATTGCGTATGTTGGGTTTATTTACTATGAATAAAACTAATTAAATTATTTTACATGTGTTTATGATATTTCAATGAATTTTACTTAAACATTTGTTAATTTTAAATTATTAGAAAATTGTATATGGCACAAGTGCACTATTTTGAAAAATTGAAGGAGGTCACGCTCCCATCCCTATTTATTATTGTCATTTATTTGAGTCCTACATAATAACTGTTGGTCATATACATGCATCATACGAGTAAAGTTTTAATTTTGTTTTAAGCTGGTGATATCAATCTACTAATATAATGATAATACAGTTTTAAGAATTTCTATCCCTCCGTAGGGTATTATTGATTCGGTACTGACACGTTTATTTATTGTTTTAGCTGTCAATGTTTTGTGATGTGATGTTACATATTTAAAGTGTTGTGAAAGTGTAAATTATTCGGTACAGGGTTAAAGGAATTACTTTTTGCAAATTTTAAAGGAATAGAAATCTTATTAATTTTAGGAACATGTCCCAAAACAATTTTCATTCCTCGTCATGAGTTGCATAATTTTATGAGGAGTGCAGAACCTAAATCACTTCAGGATAAATTTAAACTTTTGAGATGGGAAGTAATAAAACGTGTCGACCCTTCGGATATGGTAGATTTTATGACAAGGTTTCATAATTTTTGCTCTAGCTATGAGATTCGGTGGCAAAAATGTCATAGAAAGAATGAAATTTTTGTAAAAAATAATAAGAATTGGCTGGATGCCTCAATCTCATTCAGTCCACCACCAGAACCACAACAAAAAAGAGGTCGCAATGATCTCTCATTTGAAGAGGGCAAAGAAAAAACAAAAGTTAAGAAATGTAAAGACATAAGAGATCAAATTTCTTTGCCTGTTTTGGCTTACGCCACACAAATGAGCTTGAGAGCTGCTGGAAAAATAGATGAGTCGAAAATTGTTAAGGAAATAATATCATCTCCAACAAAAGCCAAAAAATACCAAAAAAGTATAGAACAGGTACCACCACAGCAGTTAACTCCGGATGAAGCTCTGTCCGTTTTGGTAGAAGCGAAGCTTAGTCGCCACCAATATAATGTTATTAGAAAGGTTGCACCTGAGAAATTTCCATCATATAAATTGGTCCAAAGAGCTAAGAAAAAATGTTACCCAAAGGGAGAACAAATGAAAATTTCTGAAACATCAGCGCAAGTTAGCCTACAAGGAATATTGGATCATACCACTGAACGCCTTTTGTCGGTTAAAAATGCAGATTTAAATTCGTTAGACAACGAAAAAATCGAAAAAATTACTTTATACACTAAGTGGGGCTTTGACGGAAGTTCAGGGCATAGTTCTTACAAACAAGCCTTTCATGACAGTAATGCATCTGATTCTTCTGTATTTATTACGTCAATTGTACCATTAAAATTAGTTTGTAAAAACAAAATCATTTGGCATAATCCTCGACCAACTAGGTTTTGCACGCCATTAAAAATTGAATTTATGAAAGAAACGGTCAACAGTATTAAAACAGAAAGAGAAAGAGTGGAGACAGAAAAAAATGCTCTTATCGATACAGTGATATCAGTTGGAGAAAGAAAGATAAAAGTGAACCACAAACTAATTCTCGTTATGATTGACGGTAAAGTGTGTAACGCGATTACAGACACAAAGTCCACACAAAAGTGCTACATATGTGGCGCTACCAGCAAGGAGTTCAACAATATTGAACAAATGATTTCTAGAGATTCCAACGTAGACTTCATGGAGTTCGGTTTGTCTGTCCTACATGGCTGGATAAGATTTTTTGAATGTCTTATTCACTTGGCATATAAACTTCCAATTCAAAAATGGCAGGCAAGAAGTGACGAAGAAAAAAAAATTATTTCTGAAACTAAAAGTCGTATTCAACGCGAATTTAAAAAGAGAACGGGATTGATCATTGATCAACCAAAACCTAGTTTTGGTAACTCTAATGACGGGAATACTGCAAGACGTTTTTTTAAGAATGCAGAAATATCTGCTGAAATTACTAATATTGATTTAGAGTTGATCAAAAATATGCACACAATATTAATTGTAGTTTCTAGTGGTATTGAGGTCAACATTGAAAAATTTACAAACTTCGCTAATAAAACTGCCAGGCTATTTGTGAAAAAATATCCATGGTACTATATGCCTCCTACTCTTCACAAATATTTTATTCATGGGCTTGAAATTATATCATTATCGCCATTGCCAATTGGTCAGCTAACCGAAGAGTCTCAGGAAGCCAGAAATAAAGATTTTAAAAGTTATAGGGAGAATTTTGCCCGTAAATGCAGTCGAGAAAAAACAATGGAAGATATCTTTAATAGATTTCTCTTAAGTTCAGATCCGTTTATAACAAGCAAGAAAAAAGAGCTAATGCCAAAATCTGCATTGGAGTTGCTTGTACTTCCCAGCAATCAAAATAGCAATGATGAAGATGGAGATGAAGATTAAGATTATTGTAACGAATTAATTTATGATTATGAAATTGAATGTGAAGTAAATACTAACATTGAAGGTAATAATGATTATAATAAAAAATTGTTGTTTTCAAAAAAAAAAAAAAAAAATAGAATAACCGAATTTAATTAAATTTTTTTTAAATAGTGTGCTTATGGTTATTTATCAATAAAAAAACAATTAGATTTTCAAATGTTTCATTTTTGAGCAAAATTTTAAAATTTCGAGAAAAAAGGTATGATTTTAATTTAAAAATTTTCTAATAATAATAAAATATTTATTCCTTATTATTTTTAAAAATATTACTTATTTTTCTTAAAGTACATTTAGTATGCTTTAATTTGCAATTTAATTGAATAATTTATAGCGCATCGTTCCAAAGTTACAGCAAAAAATGTGAAAAAAGAGGATTTTTTACAGAACACAAAATGGCCCATAAAGGGTTAAAAAATGTGTTTTTTCACTCTGTTTTTTTTAAATGTTGGTTTTTTATGTATTTATAAATATCCATTAATAAAAAATATTTTTTTTTTAAATTACGACTTCTATGAATTAATCGCCACTTTTCATGCATTTGGCCCCACTGTGCGTCGGACTGGAATAAATTTCCACACTAGACCCTGATGACCAAAAGTCGAACACATCCTGGCCTGACATTTCTTCAAAAACGTTCGAAAATCTCTAGAAATTTCATTAGACGCCCCAACAAAATTCGACCTATTGTTCGAAAAAACCGTATGAGGGAAACCTCTCCTAGATATAAATCGATTAAAGGCTAGTAAGAAGATACGTCGACAAGTCGGACGTGGCCTCTAAATGTATTGCTTTCGTAGAAAAGCACACAAATATACAAACGTAGCCATTTGTGATGTGACATGACTTTCTATTATAATTCTTCACATCAAATGGTCCTGCAAAATCCACCCCAGTAGTTGTAAAAGGCCTCTCAAAAGTGGTACGTTCCGGGGGAAGTGCAGCTATGATCTGAGTGTATGAACGCCGCCTATCAATGATACAGCGCTTACAGTTACGAACAACTGTACGAACCAGCGTTCTCATACGAGGTATCCAATATTCACAACGATAGACTCTCAACATCAATTGACTCTCGCCATGAAGAGTAAGTCTGAATATATTCCGCCCTAAGCTTAGCGAACCAAGAATCGTAAGGGAGTTTAATCGGATATTGTTTGCGATACGATAGTGATGGTGACTTGCTCAATCGACCATTTAACCTCATTACTCCTTGTACATCCAAAAACGAATTCAAGGGCAGTAGGGAGCTTTTCGAAGACAACGACAGAAGACACCTATACTCCTCTGCATAATGAGCCTTTTGAGCAATACTAGCCAAACGTAATTTGACCAATTTATTTTCCTCACTTGTAATAGAAACGCCATCATAACTGAAACTGTCTCTCCTCAACGGATGTGATGAGTGAAAAAAACGAAATATATATGATACCAGCTGGTGTGACCCAGCATTGCCCGGGTTTTTCAAGGTTTTTCACTTTGTAATATTATTTTACATTTAACCTTAATGTGAAAGGTGAAATTCATAGTGACCATTTTGTAATGTACGAAATTAAATTAAAAATCAAATGTTGTATATTTATCTAAATGTAAAATGAATAGTTTTTATTGCAATACGCTGTGTTATGTAACATTGTTGGTTTTTTTATTTTCGGTGTAAATATATACACGCGAACATGCTAGATATAACTGTCTATGTGACAAAACCGAATACTCCAAATTGACTCCAAAAACTCCTAACGACTGTCCTTACGCCTTGCTAGTACTCCCTGCAAATGCAAGGCGTTTAAATTCAAATGGCATATCGTTATTAGTCAGTGGGATGCGTGGAATTTGAATTTGAATTTTCCAGCCAAAATAGTGGTTTCGATTACATATGACATCAATCTTTTGATAGCAAGTCTTATACTATTGCACAAACATGGTTAAATAATAATGCGAAGCATAATGATGGTGACTGCAACTTTCAACTAAAGATTATGTTGAGGCAATCCAGGTAAATCCAAAGAATTTAAAAACTCCGCCGGGTAATTCACAATATCTTCTTCAATGCTAACAGTATCCACAGACTTGTACGAAACAAAGTTTCCAGCAATTTTGGATTGTATAGTCCTGTTTATTTCATTGACATCTTTGTTCTTAGCTGCTAAAATTGCTCTATCACTTAACCATGAAAGAGATTTATGCGTTTGTGCAATATTAGGGAAAACATTTTCAATCAGTTCATCTTTTGACTGCACAAAATGGCAAAAATCATTTGGCAATATTATCAATTCAGTTTCATTAGCTGGTATTGCCCCATTTCCAATACTCAGTAACTGTTTGGAGAACTTTTCAGCAGATGGATAATTTTCTAACAGAACACGAATGTTGGTGGAAAGTTTCAATAACTTAACGAACCTCCACAAAGATGAGGACTTTAAGCAAGCGTTAATTTGATCAACAACATGGTGTGAACACCATTGCGACATGGTGAGAAAAGTCATGACTTTAGTGTGACCACCTTTGGTACGTAGTGTGAACAGTCATGCCTGACAACCCCTGAATTATGGTTGGAACTGTCAAGCCTGAAAAGTCAGACCTCTAGTGTGAACAACATTGTGAAATAGTGTGAACAGTCATGCCTGTAAAGTCGTGACTCTAGTGAACACCTTAGTGTGAATAATCATTGCGACATAGTGCGAACAGTCATAACAGTCATGGTGTGAACCCCGTATTTTAAAAGTACACACTTACGTTCATAACTTGTAAATAAAGATACAAAAGCCGCATATACATAAAAACCTTGGTGTTAACTTCATCTTTCGTTTAAGGGCTTACAACATAAAATCGGTTGGCGCAATTCAGAGAAAATCAATTACATTCTATAGTCCTCTTTTATATACATGTATATATAGATAAATAACCCGTAGAGCCCTGTTCAGAGATGAAGATCTGCCCAGAACATCCTCAAATTTTGAAAAAAATTATAAGTGGACCTTGACACCTTTACGCTCCACGTCAGTCTCAAGATCATCAAGCTTGTCAATATTCCAGTCAACTTCACTGTAGCCTAGCCACTTAGGACCACGCACCCAAGATCTCTTTCCGACAAAATATGAGGATCCACTCCCCTACTGCTCAGATCCGCCGGATTATTTTCCGAACGGACATAAAACGAATTCCTGCCTCCAGAGTCTTCTTAAATTCGACACACCCTATTCGCTACGTGCGTCGTCCAAGAACAGAGTGTTTTTCGCAACAAAGCCAAAATAATGGTAAAATCAGTCCAAGAATACATGCGATGTATTGGTATCTCAATTTTCCTAAGGACATTCTCAACAATTTATATGCCAATACGGCATCACAAAGCTCCAGTCAAGGCAACGATATGTATTTGATCGGAGCAGCTCTTGTCTTCGAAGTTAAAAGATTCGTATAAATCTCTCCGCTCGGGTTCTCTTACACGAATGTAAATCACCCCCGCGTATTCTTTCTCGGAAGCATCAGAAAAGGCATGAAGTTGCACTAATGATTGCCTGCTAAATCCGACCCACCTAGGGATACGTATAAAAACGACATGCCGAAAACCATCCACAAACTTCAACAATTCATCTCTCGTTGATTTCAAAAGATATTCGTCCCAGGCAATATTGTCCTTCTAAATTCCCTGCATAATTATCTTCGCTACGACAACAACCGGACTCAACCATCCCAAATGATCGTAAATCTTAGCGATAGTAGATAAAACTTCCCACTTTGTGAACACCGATCCCCACAAATCTGATCCATATGGGATTGAGTTTGAAATTTCGGCACCTACAGTTCCCAGAATCTCAAAAGAGTCTGGTCTAGTCAGTCCTCCCCCAAAGGGTTAACTCCCGACAGAAATACATTGACAGTATTGTCAACCGATGCACCAATAAGACCCAATAAAACCCACCCGAAAATGGTTTCCTGAGCCATTAAAGTACCAAAAATATTCCGACGAATACCGCCAAGAACGATATCAGAGTATAAGCCCGCTCCAAGTAAAATATCCATAGGCCTACTCTCGTAAAAGAATCTATCAGCCAAAGGATTTACGGCAAACAAACGAAGATAAATTACCCGATATCGACAGTAAAACCAATGCCAAAGTAGACAATTCAATATTTTCATCTAAAGACGAACCAATTTTAATAGGACATAGTCTCTTCGAAGTAGCGAAAACTCCTTTGTCCACACCAGAAATCCCTACACTCGTAGAATGTGACGTAAGCCGTGACTGATGTCGCAAGTGTTTAGAAGTAAAAAAGGGATCTGAGGCCGACTCAATCAAAGCCCTAGAATGGTACGTAGTACTGTGACAACGAATAGAAACTATGGCAGTCCCCAGTAATACCGAAAAATTGCGTGAAGCATGAAAAACTTGACGACCTGCCGAAGATCGCGCGGCCGCTTAAGTTGAAGGCATATGTAGATCAACCTCCACACCACGATGAGTGGTTCTCGAATTAGAACCCTCATTCGACGAAGCCGAATTATATGGCCACGATGAAGCAAACTATGATGACGTTGATTGCTAGTAAAACAATAATGTTCACTCCTACAGTTCTTGACCTCATGTGACCTCGCTAAACAACAAACAAATGCTCCGAAACTGACAACCTCTTAAATTTAGGACATAACATATTATTGCGTTTAGGGCACAAAATACATTTCTCCTCCGAACTTGCATTAGAAACGTGAACATTCACCCTTTTTTCGCCGCTCTTCCTTACACCCCCAACATGAGTTAAATCGCATATACAATCTAGAGTTTGAATTCGTTCTGTCAAAAAGAAATCCAAATCCTTCCATAAAGATAGAGCTGTCTTATCTGTGCTGGAAGTCCAGTTGAAATTCTTTCTCTTTGCTAAATAAATTTCCAGCAAAGATATAGTTTTAAATTTATCATAAACATACCCTGTGTTTAAACAACATATCTCTTAATATTGTGAACAATGAATAGACGTAGTACACTAACCCACTAAGGTCCATTATTACAACTTGCCTTTAGTTATAGGTTGGATGTTATCGGACAGATAAATTGCTTTTGGTTACTACAAGTAAACTTTAACATAAAAGTGACCGACAAAGTTATTGGGAAGATTGCCTTACCTTTAACTTTTAACATGAGGTTTAAATTTTTGAGCTTACCTTATTTTATTGAGGCTGCCATATTTTTTGTTCAATAAATTATAAACAAAAACATTTTGTTTATTTTGTCAACAAAGAAACAAAATGGAACGTAGAACACATTTGTTTGTTGTTAAGTTTTTTTAGTGCACAATTTGTAAAAATTTTTGTTTGTTTATTTATTTATATAAACATGTATGTTGTTGCCACTTGGTGTCTTAAACAAATTTAATGCCAAAAGTAATCGGTTCTTGTTCTGGTATTGCCGTATTTTAAAAAATATTACTTTTATTTTAAAGGTAAGTTGTAATAACGAAAAGCATTTAAAGGTCACTTTATTCCTCCCGTTAACGAAAGTAACCTTAACTATCGGACACTTTATAGACAAGTTGTAATAATGGCCCTAAATTTTTTAATTCTCTTGATTTCTCTGGAGCTTAATTAGTAAAAATGTCGTTTACCAACAAATATTGGAATATAATTTTTTCTTATTTTTTTCGCACTTTCTATTTTGAGAAAATATCTATTAAATTTTTACTATAAAAACTTAAGGCAGAAATACATAGTATGCGTTGATTCGTCAAAAGCGTATTTTTTGGCATTAACTGTAGTTTTAAAGCTAAAAACTTAAAATTTTGCACGAATTTAACTAACACCAAAATGGAATTTTGGTTTTTTGTTTCTTTTTTATTTGGACCACCCCTTCTTCCGCCTCTCCATTAAAACATTAAGTCAGGTTTTGGCATAAATTCGGCTTGGGTGCACCTCGGCATTTTTTATTTTCGTTATTTGAAACATATGTGACTAGAAAGACTTGAAAAAAACACTTAAATTTCATGTGTTTATATTTTTTTGGTAGACTCAGATGATATTTTATACTTTGTTAACGTATAAAATGCTCATTAACCCTTAAAGACCGGAAATATTTAAATTATGCTTACATTTTGTTTTCAAGAAAATTTTTTGTGGCTTACTCGTAAGTTATTGAATAAGATAAGCTGAATAAAGGTTAGTTGAATAAAATTAAGGTTGGCTTAAACGGGATCCCTGAAAAAAAATCATATGAGACAAATTCTAATATGCCTTTCTCATTTAACAAACCATATATGAATATAGATTTTCCAACTTAATCGTCTTCATTTTCTTTTTCCAATTCAATATTCTATAGTCCAAACCTGTCGGCCTCATCGTATTCTGCTACATTTTCATCATCTTCTAAGGTGTCTGTAAAGTCAATACCAGATGTTTCGAAAAGAATAATGACTTTTTGTTGATTTTATTTCGTTTTGTGAAACTTAGGGTGGATATTAGTGGGTGTGAAGAATCCAATACATACATACATAACTGGCCTTTACAACCCTGCGTCAGGATTACGGCCTAGCTTCTCGCAGCACTCATGTTGTGTGTGTCAAGTTTTATCCATGAGTACCGGGACCTACAGTTTAATGTCGACTCCGAACGACAGGCTTGAGAAGCTTGTTCATGGCAATTAGTTAATCTAAGAGCTTTTGCCAGAAGACTGCTGAAGAATCCAATGCTCTATTTAAAACGTCTGTCATGTTATCCAATCGGATAAATTTCTTTGCCTGCGATCTTCTGTCGCTTTTATACAGCTTGTTTCTCGCTTCTGATGCATTTTCTCCTAGAACTCCAACAGGAAGTATGCATTATTTGGTGCGCATGTACCAAAATTTTGTGCACAGTTGGAGACATTGGATACCAAGCATACTTTTCAAAATACATACTGAATGTTTGGCCACAAAAAATTTTTAATTTGCAATCAATTTTGACAATGGCAATCAATTTAATTGCGGAATTCACAAAACCCTTGTATTCATTGTATTCGTTGTTAGATTGTATGGCACTACAATAGTTTTGCGCTTGTTGTTGGTAATTTGTATATAAACATTCGATACAACTCATACACTTTTTTTTCATATGTTTTAAAAAAGTTGTATTGGTTTCTGTGTTATTGTGAATGAAAAATATTGACAAAAATATAAACACAAAAAAATTCTTTTTATTGTCAACAGCAAATTAAATAAAATAAAATATAAAAATGGAAGAAAAATGTATTTTGTTTGTAAAAATCAACTTTTTAATACAGTTTTTCTTTTTCTTATTTGGTTTTGACGTTTAATACACAAAATACTTTCATATACATACAATAGATGTTCACGAGCCAACATTGTATGCAATACATGAAACAACGATACAAAACTTTGTGAATTCGGTAAATGTAAAAGTGTTCGAGAATATTTAACTCAAAATTTAAAATGGAAGTTAAGAGCTCAACATTTCTTTTTGCTGTATTTCCATCGTTGCTGTTTCCACTCCCAATTTGTTTGGACTCAAAATTATATGTACTTTTTACTGAATACTGATTTCTTTTTTCAGTAATCAGTACGTTTTACTGAATACTGATTTCTCTTTTCTGTAAACAGTAAAATTCACTGAATACTGATTTTTTTTTTCAATAATCAGTAAAAAAAAGAAAATATTGAAAAAGTACTGGTACTGAAAAATGCCCATCTATGTTAAAATTGAACTTACAGAAAAATATGAAGATGTTTTTGTTTGTTTTGTGTTCTGGTATAAGGATATCTTAAGAAAATCCACATAAAAAGGATATATGGCAATGTTGCATAAATTAATTTCGAAATTTGCTGTTTTCAAAAAAGTTTAAAAATATTTTTTTAAAATATTGTAAAAATTACACTGTTCAACACGAAAAAAATTACGGAGTTCTGACGATTGATCCTGGTGTGTCGGCGGTTTGTTTACAATTACCGAGTTCACAAAGTTTTGTATCGTTGTTTCATGTATTGCATACAATGTTGGCTCGTGAACATCTATTATATGTATATGAAAGTATTTTGTAGTCGCCGTGGTCTAGTGGTTAGTGTGTTGGCTTACTAAGACATGGGCCCTGGGTTCGACTCCAGGCTCTGACATCTTCAAAAAAAGAAATATGAAAAAAATATTTCTTTCGGCGACTACCTCTCAGCAGTCTTCTGGCAAAAGCTCTCATAGTAACTAATTGCCATGAACAAGCTTCTCAAGTCTGTCGTTCGGAGTCGACATTAAACTGTAGGTCCCGGTACTCATGGATAAAAATTGACACACTTAACATGAGTGCTGCGAGAAGCTAGGCCGTAATCCTGACAGGGTTGTAAAGGCCAGTTATGTATGTATGTATGTATGTATGTGTCGGCGGTTTGACATATCACATCGGAATTTTATTCTAGAAGCGATTAAAATTGTCCATCTCTGCCCAACTCTTGCAGCAAATTGGTGTATAAAACTATGTTTTCCTTACATCTGAGGTATATGGTATGTTCAAGACTGCATTCCTTATTTTAATTTTGAGGGGAAAAGAATGATAAAAATAAAATAGCCAAGAATGCTACCACAAATTTAAAGTCATAGGGACATACATATATACAAAAATACTCAGTACTTTAAAGTCAAACCTTGACGTCAGGGATGGGGTGATCTACATTTCTGAACAATAACTAAATTAACCCCAAACCCGTTAAGTTTTGGGTTTTGGTGTATTCTGACACGTATTGTAAAATTTTATAGCCAACAATTTTGTAGAACTCCCGCCCCTCCCCTTTTTCGGGATGCATTTTACGATTTGTTTTAATAAAGCTACAAAACGCAATTTTGCGGAGGAGTTAGAGGGTTAATAAGTTCTAGGAAAATATTTTTCGTGATAATTTCTACAAAGTTGCTGAACATACCATACACCTCAGATGTAAGCAAAACATAATTTTATACTATTTATTATGTATATTCACTATTTTATAACACTAGGCTTCTTTTTGGTCACAAAATTAAAATAAAACAAATTATTATTTAAGTTGTTTTTTATCCGACGTTTCGCTGGGCAGTCCCAACTTCCTCAGGGATACTTTTATTTTACTTTGATGTTTTACTTATTATTATTAACATTTGTTTGTTTTTGTTTTTATGCCTACCTTATATACATACATATACAATTGTCACACAAAAAAACAACAAATTATAACATGAAGTCACCTTATTTCTATCTTAAGCTAATTAAGCTACAGAGTAATTCGCACTTGCATTGTCTTTGTCTTTGTTCTTGTTAATTGCACTTTCCCCTTTTTGTTGAATTCGTAGACTTTCAAGTGTATATCTTTTATTTAATCTTTTCTCCTTATCCAATATTTTAATATTTTCTAGATCAGCCTTATGATTGTTCTCAATACAGTGTTGTGCAGTTGTTTGTTTCTGTTTTTTGACATGCATTTCATGTTCACTTGCTCTTGTATTCAAGCTTCTCTTTGTTGTTCCTATATAAACTTTACCACAACTCTCAGCTGCATTGCCTAAACATTCAATTTGGTACACCACATTACTTTGCACATTTTTCTTTATTTTTGTCTTCATTTTTGTAAATAGATTATTTGTTTTTTTGTTTGCTCTATAGTATATGCCCATTAGGGTGGCCGTTATTTTACTTTTTTCGTATTTTCACTTGGCAAACCTCTTAGATTGATTCCAAATTAGAAAAAAAATATATATAAAAAATTTTAGATCGTTTGCATAATTATTGGGCGTGCCTTCAGCCCACAAAGTTTGCTGAAAATTCTATTTTTCTCACTATGGCTCTCTTTAATTGTTTATAACTTCAGTAATATTTATTTTAGAGAAAAACCTTATAAACAAATATTCTTGGACTATATATGATAAACAATGTTGTTCCATATTAGTTTTCTTTAACATTAATATTAAATCCAGAAAAAAACGAAATTAGAAAATAACAGCGAAATTTTCACATATCTTCGCATTCTTTGCCTGGTAATTATTGTTTTATTAAATGGTGTAACTATACAAATTTTTGTGTTAAAATCTCATTCGTGCTCATAGGAAATTGTTTTTGATAGTTTTCGACTACTTGCAATATATCGGCCCCTTTGCGCCGAATTATCGTATGTGCCAAAATCCAAATTTTACAGGAGAGCCATTTTTCTACTTTTCTCTGCTTTCGCTTGCAATATCAAAATAAAAATTTAAATGTGGTTAGATAATTAACTAATATAACTACTCCTTACAAGTATTCTGGTGAAAAAGTTAAAATTTTCCGAGAAAAACGTATTTTTTGGTGTATACGATAATTTCGCTTACAACATTTCGAAGATGCGTGTGTAGAAAATGGTACTTACGATATTATTTGTCAGTGTAAGAAATAATTTCAAACAAAGATTTATTTGTGGTTTTATGTATTTGTTCATTATTTTTTAACTTATAATGGTACAAAATAAAAAAAATTTAATCTATATTTAACAGAAGCATAAATTCATTTAAAAAACTAAAAAAAACCAGTAATAATAATAATATGTGAGTTAACCTTCTTCGTCGCTTTCATTTAACACGTCTTTTTCGCGTACAGAATATTTTAAATTTAAATACTCATAGTGGTATTGTAACGGAATGCTATTTTTTAAATATAGATTTTTCAAATCATTGAATTTTTGCAAAGAGATACACATAAGTGAATTGTACAACTTTTGTAAATTAAAGGTAAAATTAAAGTTATTTGCAGTCTTGTTAGTAGAATTTATGGTAACACTTACATTGAAAAATATGTTGAATTTGAACAAATTTCAACAAATAGTTGAATAGTTGAATTTGAAAGAATTTTCAGTTCAGTACTGGTGAGAATAACATTCAAATATAATTCACATAATCTATTTCCAATAGATTGTGCTTTAAATAGAAGTATTAAAATATGAATATGTATAACACAAAGAACTCTGATGAGACCTTTCGTAGCTGGGTCGAAAACTAGTTCAGTTCTGCTAGTGTTTGTACATATTCCTTAACGGATGTTAATTCTCATAAGAATACCAGTATTAGGATCTTAGGCTATTAAATTTCATACGATAAGTATAATAAAGATCCATTAAAATATTCGAATTTAGTTCGAAAATACAGAATATATTTTTTTTCTAATTTGGAATCAATCTAAAGGGTTTGCCAAGTGAAAATACGAAAAAGGTAAAATAACGGCCACCCTAATGCCCATGCTACCTCTTTATCTTTAATAAGTTCTCTCATCTCTTTACTTTCTGTGAGTTTTGGTATATATGAGAGGCTATAAAATCTTTTAGGGTTGCCAGGTGTGTTGTCTTTGATTTTATTCTCGTTCCAATATTTCACTTTCCGGATTAAATTATTTATTAAGTATTCGGGATAGCTATTATTTAAAAGAATTTCTCTTATTTTTTCAATATTCTTCTTTTCGAATTGTTGATCACCAATTTTTATAACGACAGTATTAAAAATTAGATTTATTATAGTGTTTGTCTTCTGTTTCATTGGTTGTGTAGAGTGAAAATTGATGATGCGTCTGGATGCAATCGACTTGGTGTACCAATCGGTAATAATTTTGTTGTCACTTCTATATATTTGCATGTCTAAATATGATATACATTTTTGTTCTTCTTTTTCTATAGTGAATTTCAGCTTATTGTGGTAATTATTAAAAGTTCTTAATATAATATCTTCATCACTTTTCCTGATTATAGCGAATAAGTCATCAACATATTTAGTAAGGAATTTAATTTTAATATTGTTCTCTTTTAATTCTTCCATTACCACGTCAATCAGTTTGTCCAATACAATGCTTGCTATGGTAGGAGACAGTGGATTTCCCATTGGCATGCCATATGTCTGATTATATATCTGTTCCTCGTATATGAAATAATTATTGTCATTTAGACAGAACTGTAATATTTTAAGATATTGTGTTTTGGGGATTTTGGTGTAATTTTTCAGGGTATTATATTGTTTCATAATTATATTAATAGCCAAATGAACCGGAATATTGGTGAATGTAATGAAATTAAAATTTCATCATCATCTATAATCACATCTTCCAATCTTTGTTTTAATTCTAAAGAATGTTTAATATTGTGTTTTTTTTTTATAATAATATTTTTCAACATATCTCCAATATATTTAGATAGATTGTAGCACTGTACCTCCACTGATGATCAAATAGGACGTAGTGGCATATCTTTTTTGTGAATTTTTGGAAAGCTGTATATTCTTGGTGCTGTGGCAGCGTTTGGTGTCAGTTTCACTTTTTAATATTTTGTAATTAAATTTTCTTTGTAAAGATCCATTACTATCTTGTTGTTAGTTCTATTGAAGTTTTTGTGTGGGATCATTTCTCATTTTTCTGTAGGTTGTTTTATCTTCAAATAGTTTTTGTATACCTCTCTGATAGTCGTCTCTATACATGATCACTGTTTTGTTACCTTTGTCTGCTTTTGTTACATAAAGGTCAATATAAAATAAGAACATTAAATACATAATTTTATACACCGATATACTGCACGAGTTGCCCAGAGATGGGAAATTTTAACCGCCTCTAAAATAAAATTCCGATGTGATCTGTCAAAACGCCGACACACGTATATATTTTTTGTCTCCTCTAGCAGGATCAATCGTCAGAACCCCGTAATTTTGCAAAAAGTTTGAAATTGTTATACAGTGTTATTGAAAATATTATTTCTTGTAAAAAAATACTTAAAAACATATTTTTCTGATGGAAAGTACTTTTAAATGGTTATTCGCAGACAAAGGAAATTAAATCCTGAAAATTTTTCGTCGTTTTCTGAAGCCCCAAAATATGTCTTAAAACGGAATTGAAGTCTTCAACATAATTGAATGTGTAAACCTCAACTTGATAAGTATTCGACCATGCACGACTTTTTGGCATTAAATTGTGACGCCTTCTACAAAAATGTTACAGCATTCATAATTAAATTTTATAAGGAAATCATTCACAAATTCTAATAATTAAAATGTTGCTTCCCATTAAATATTATACAGGCTGACTTCCTAAACGTATATTTGCAATGTGTCAATACAGTATTAAAGCCAAGTTGCTACTTTTTTTAATACGTTGCATACTAATACTTTGTAAGTCTGTAATCGTAGGAAAAAATTTAAATGAAAAATTTAAAAAAAAACGTGAAAAATAGGCAAATTTTGAACTTTGAGGTGCCATATCTCAGCGATTTTTTATCAGATAGAATTTTCCAGCATATTAACGGAGAAGGCATTCAATTACCTTTCCATCGATATACCACTCATCTCGATCGAACTTTTCCGTTGGACACCACAAGGGTTTGAATGGGGCCATACACCGAAAAACACAAAAGTACCGTTATCTAAAAAACGGTACTTAGGAAAAAATAATAACAGAATTTTTCGTGCTCAGGAGGTTCCAATTAACTTATCTAGGCATGTGGCGTCCTTGGTATTTTTTGGCTGTAAACCAGTGTAATAAAAAGATTAGTATGTAAAATATATTTCAAATTATAAAAAAACGGTTTCTTATCTTCCTGCGCCGCCATTTGTATTTATTTTCTTATGCCTTTCTTGGTTTTTCTTGCGTTGTAACTAGAAAGAACAAAATACATTGTAAAACTTTTTACGGTTGCAGTTAGGAACACATTGCAATGTATTACTACAAAGCAACATGCCTTAAGGAGGAAGTCAGCCACTCTTTCGAAAATACTGTTTTGTAATAAAATAAAATCAATGTAATTTTAATTTGATAATAATATTGATCTTTTTCGGTTGCTATTAATTTTAGAAATATGAAAAATGTTCTAAAACTCAGCGAAATTGAGTTAAGCGGAAAATGTGGCAAGGGGTCTTGGCATGATATGTATAGAGATTCTGCATGGATGTTTGTTGGAGGTTTTCCATATACTCTGACTGAAGGTGATATTATATGTGTTTTTTCACAATATGGAGAAATTGTTAATATAAATTTAATACGTGATAAGAGTTCCGGAAAATCAAAAGGATTTTGTTTTATATGTTACGAAGATCAAAGATCGACAATATTGGCGGTGGATAATTTAAATGGCATAAAGGTAAGATATTTTTATATTTGAAAAATGAAATTATATCAATAAGTTTAGTTGACCTCATTATTGAGTAATATCAAAGAATATAAATCATATAGAATGTCCATCACGTACAAGTAAAATTTCTTATGGCGGGTCCTAATGTTGGAACCCGCAAAAAGAATTGTTACTCTCTTACTCAGCAAAGAGAATTCGTTTACTCTCTTACTTTGTGTTTTTTTTTTGCTCAAGTACAGAAACGGTTTCATGCTAACAACAATATTCACATTCAATACAATTCATGTGTTTGTGTTTCTTATTCATTGTGAGCTGTTTTCGTTTTTTAAGTTTTAAAACTTAAAGAATGGTGTTGGTTCAAATATTTTTTTGTAATAAAGAATACAGTGCTCCGATACGACTATTAAGCTAGTGTAGGGCAAAGCATATTTAATTTGTAGTTGCGCGAAGGAAAATACATTAATTTACATCGAATATATGGCGCTCTATTTAATATCGTAATAAAAGTGTAGTTAGAAATATATTTTTTTATTATTATTTATTTAAGCTCAACAATTAATTTCATATTTATTTGAAATAAAAGGTTAACTAAACTAAACGAATGATAAATTGATGATTTTTCAATTAAGTATAAGAAAATTTAAAAAAATTTTATTTTTAATTTATATATATATATATATATATATATATATTATATATATATATAAATAATTAATATATATATATATATATATATATATAAATAATTAATTTATATATATATATATGTATATATATATATATGCGTATATATACCAGAGTAGAAAAATAAACAAAACTGTACCTTTAATTTTTTTTTGTTCTTTACAATGAGTAAAACAAAAACAAAACAAAAACAATGAGAGCGACTGTCCCATTTTTTTTTTTTTTGTATATTTTTTTTTTGTTATGAGTACTACAGATACACTAACTCAAATGTGCGTAGGCATGGTTGCCAGGTAGTGTATGTCCATACTCGGCGAGAAGAGTCGGGCAATTCTTCATCAATTCTCTTTTAAACTTGTCTTCGTGTCCACACTCGGAGATTTTAGTTGCCCAACTTTTTGTTGTTGCTCAGCAATTTTTGTGTTTTCTTTTGTTTGCTTTTTCTTACAATTTGACATTTATGCCGTGTTGCCACAGAAATACTCACAAATTACACAAAATTTTATAGATTGCCCAAAATATATTTCATACATAGAATATAATGCTTTTTATTTTTGTAATTATTTTAATATATGAATAAATATTTGTGTATTTATAAATTTCCCTGTAGAAGACAAAGCCTTAAAGTTATTACTAGAGCTATTGGAACAGCCCAAACAATATTAAAGTATTTATAGTTGAATACTAGTGCTAATGAGTAGAGCTGTGCCAAATCGTTCACTTAAATAATCGGTCATTTTCTTTCGGTCATTAAAAGTGATCCGGATCGTTCACTTCGTTCAATCGTTCACTTCGTTCATTTGTTCTGGTCGTTCAATCTAAATTTGTGTTTCATTGCTTGGCCCTTCGTTCAATATTTGTTTTGTTGCTTATTTTCTGATATGCATGTTATCAGTGTTGCTGTTTTGTTTATTTTTAATCAAAATTGGTAATCGTTTCTTGAATGTGTAAATACGTACTTTTATTACATAAATTGTTTTTACTTTTTTAATTTTATGTATATAAATAAAAATTGTAACAAATTATACTTCAATATAAACATACATACATATTTATATTTAGAATATTATTTTCTAAATTATACTACATGCCATTAGTGTAAATTATTATTATTTCAATGGGATGTTATGATATTCCAATTTATACGAAAAATATTTTATATAATGTATTCCAAAAATAATAAAAAAAATAGTGTGAAAAATACGATATATTTTTTTGTTATTTGCCGAATTCACAAAACCCTTGTATTCATTGTATTCGTTGTTAGATTGTATGGCACTACAATAGTTGTGCGCTTGTTGTTGGTAATTTGTATATAAACATTCGATACAACTCATACACTTTTTTTTCATATGTTTTAAAAAAGTTGTATTGGTTTCTGTGTTATTTTCAATGAAAACTATTGACAAAAATATAAAACACAAAAAAGTTCTTTTTATTGTCAACAGCAAATTAAATAAAATAAAAAAATATAAAAATGGAAGAAAAATGTATTTTGTTTGTAAAAATCAACTTTTTAATACAGTTTTTCTTTTTCTTATTTGGTTTTTGACGTTTAATACACAAAATATTTTCATATACAATGCAATAGATGTTCACGAGCCAACATTGTATGCAATACATGAAACAACGATATAAAACTTTGTGAATTCGGTAATTATATATTATTTAAAAAATGTTTTAAGTAATAATATAATCAAAATAATAATGTTTATTGTCACTTTATATTTAGAACAAATGTTCCTGTAGATTTAAAAAAAAGTAAAAACAATTTAATAAAAGTACGTATTTCCACATTTAAGAAACAATGGCCAATTTTAGTTAAAAATTAAGAAAATGGCAATACTGACAATATTCATATAAAAAAGCGACAAAAGAAATGTTTAACGAACGACCAAAACAAAGAAAAAACAAATTTAGATTAAACGGCAGAACGACCACGTCAAAGAAAAAACAAATTTAGATTGGACGAATGAACGACCAAAACAAAAAAAAAACGACCAAGCAAAGAAAAAACAAGTTTAGATTGCGCGAATGAACGACCAAAACAAAGAAAAAACAAATTTAGATTGAACGACCGAACGAACGAACGACCAAAACAAAGAAAAAAGAAATATAGATTGAACGACTGAACGACCAAACGAACGACTGATCCACTTCGTTCAATTGACTGATTCGTTCAATTTAACCCGTTCGTTCGCGACCGACACAGCTCTACTAATGAGGACTAGTACTTGAAGTAGTTCGGGAGCACCGCTTAAATTTTGAAGAAGTTTATAAGATAAGACATATTTTATCCTAAAATTAAGGTATGTTAGATACAAAATAAGCTGCAAATAATGAAAATCGGTTGATATAAACAAAATATTTTCTTTTAATGTAATATCGTTATGCTACACAATTAAATTTTCTATCAATGAAAAATAAAAATGTTTCTCTTCCCTTGTCTTTTAACAGCTAGATTATGTATTCACGTATTATGTGTCGATTAGACATTCAGCAGTTTAACGGTCATATACAAAATAACAAAGTAAATTTGCTGTCTTTATTTTCCATTTTAATTTTGAATTAAAATCTATTTTAATTTTTTTGCATACGGGCAGAAGAATTTACATTTCATTATGATTCTTAAAATTTAAAAAGCATGTTGTCCCCACTGAAAGGCAATTTACTTATAGTTTAATAAATTCCAAAAATGTTTGCTTTAGCTCACCAGTGCACATATTTTAAACTTGGTATAAATTTTGAAAAAGTCACCTTGAAAATATTCAAATGTTTTACTATTAATGCGTAAAGAATTTTTTTGTTTTTTTTTTATTATTATTTATTCCTTTATATCATTAGCATATCAAATTAAGATTGTCTCAACATCACTTAGTCATTATTGAGGCGAGCTGGTGAAATATTTACAGCTTTGAATTACACATGTACAATATATAATTGGGGTATTCAAACGGGGTCCTATCAAGTCATATTGTCATAATATCATACAATTTTAAAATACTTAGTTTAAAAAATTTGTTGTTGGTCTTTTAATAAAAAAGTCATAAAACAATAAGACTTTTCAACCAGTGTTTACCATTTTGTCATAAATTGAAAAATAACAAAATAAAATAAAAATAATATACTAAACTATGACGGGTTGTTTACAGCAATCATATTTTTTCGTTAATCCCCCAAATATTTTATTTTAAGATAAATTTTAATTCTATATATGTATATAATTTACAAAGAAATAAAAGAAATAAAAGTAAAAAATATTAATATATACACATAAAATTTAATTATTAATTTATAGGATATTGTATACGATTGCTGTAAGTCATATGAGAAGAGTTTCTAAGTCGTGAAGCAAATATTCCTTTATTCTTTTCGTGAAAATTTAAATTCTTTGTATATTTTTAATATCTTGAGCGAGATTATTAAATTCCATACTATCCGTATATTCAATCCGTTGCTTCGTAGTTTCTAACCGACATCTTGCTATCATAAGATTGATATTGTTTCTGTTATTGAATAATGTTTGATTTCTATGAAATGAAATTGTATGGTGACCAATATTATGGGTTAACTTAAAAACATAAAGAATTGAATTAAATTATTATAAATAATTTGATTGAAATAATGGTGAAACAAAATTACATAAAAAATTTATGGTCTAAAAATAGTTAAAGAAAAATTGTTCTCTTCCATTTTTGTGTAATTACACATAAACTGGCAACGCTGCACTTATTAAAAAGAAAAAACACAAGAAAAACGAACGTTGCGATTGTATGAAAAAGACGCGTACACCAAAAAGCGAAAAAAAATATGAAAGGAAATGTCAAATAATCAACTACAAAGACAAAAAACGAATGACGGAATATAAAGAATCGCGGAGAACGGGCAAGTATTTTTCTTCTTTTATTCCCCTCACCGTAATCGTCTTCAAACTACAAAAGTTGCCGACTCGCCTCGCCGAGTGTGGACATAAACTTACTTTGGGGATAAAATCGTCAATTTAAAAAAAAAATCGTCAAAATGACGATAAATCGTCACATCTGGCATCAGTGTGCGTAGAAAAAAAAATTAATGAGAACAAAATTAAAAAGTTTGAAGAAAATTTGTTTGCAAGCGTTTGTTGATTAATTTGCTCATTATAATAACTCCCTAAAATATTATATATGCATATCACCTTACAATAAAAGAAACAAGATTTTTGGCAAGGCAGTAAACATTTAAATTTTATTCAATGACAGAAAAAAATATACATAGTATGTACATGCATAAAATTAAAATTCAATTATTAAAACAAAATTTTTCTTCACTTAAAAACTGAAAATATTAATCATAAATAAAAACGCCATTCGATTTTACTAGTAAAATATGCTCTAAATTTGTGGAACTAAGCTTATTACGCTGATCGGATAGTATGTATTTAAGGGCCGAAAAAAGTCTCTCAACACTTACTTGAGTACATGGTATTCCCAGTACTACGCCAGCTATATTTTCTGCCTGCTCCAAAAATCTATAATATTTTCCTTGATCCCCAATCGTTTTTGACTCTCATATATTACAAGATCTTGTTCGATTTGATGCAATGTTGGAAAAGTTTCGTTGTTGGAAAAGTTTCGTTGTTGGAAACTTGTTCGAATGCCTTGAAATATTTCTCAAGCGGATCCCTAATACTGCTGGATTCAGAGGAAGGTATAGATGAAGATATTGATGTTATGCTACCTTTAATCTCCGCTGCTTGTGTTGTGGTATTTGTAACATTTTCTATGGAGTATTAATGAAATTTTAGGGCTATGGAGTAAATATTTTAGTTTTAGTAAGCTTACCTCTCAGAAGCAATAAACGTGTGTATAATTCCTTCAAACAGCTCTTTGCTATCGCACACTGATCACACTCCAGGCAAACTTCTATCCTCGGATCAAGGAAAATAGCTGCTACAAACAAATCATTTTCAAACAGAAGGGATATTCGTCTATTTAAACTTTCAATTAAATACAATTTAAGGTGTCAGAGTTTGGAAGATTTTCTAATTGTAATTTTATATTAGTAATTTCAATATAGAGATCACTATATATCAAATTTTCTGATTGTAGTTTTTTCGATGTTGTATAAAGCACAAACACTTTTAGAAAATCAACAGCGAAAGCCCAAATTCCATGGATACAACAAATGGGCGTTGTCATGTTTCATAGCTTCTATGAACTCTTTAAGCTCCATAAATCGCTCTAACATAAGATATGTAGAGTTCCATCTCGTAATGGTGTCCAATATTGGTATTTCATAATTTCCGATTTTTAACAAATTGAGGTATGATTGCGTTCTTAGCTTTTTAACAACCGTTCTGATGACTTCAAGTTTTTCTTTGATGTCTGCAGACTTAATGACATCTATTGCACATAATTGGAGAGTGTGGGCTCCACATCGGATGTTAGTTATGCCATCCATTGACAAATCTGATTCAATATCAATTAAATCAGTTTTAGCACAAACTTCATCTAAGCTATTGTTTATATCATCATTTAAATCATTAACAGCCTTAACCATGTTAGTTCCATTGTCTGTTGTTATTGTGACCACTTGATTTAAGCTTATATCGTATGCACTCAGGACTTCTAGTATTATAGTTTTCAAATAATCGCCTGTGTGCGGTTGATTTAATTGTTTTATGGCTAGGGTTTTTATTAGTATACTGTTGTTTTTGATAAATTGTACATTGATTCCTAGAACACTTACAGATAACCTTGTGGCTGCATCAATTTTTAAAGAAATTAATCTGCCGCGTAGCTCTTCGCTTATTTCTCTCTTTAAAGTAAATGAAAATTCAACAATATTTTCCATAATATTGTGTTTATTTAATTTTAGATTAAGTTCATTAAGTATAGGATTAACAATAATTTTAAATGGCCGCTCTTCCGCCAAACGGAGTGGTCTGCCGCATTTAGTGAACAACTCTATCAAAGCCATTTGAACATGTTTCTTATTTACTATACAAGACAATTTAATTCTGTTACTTTTTGATTTATTCAAAACTTCATCACCTTTTTTTTGAAGATAAGTATCATAAACACTGGGATGAAAAGTTTTCAAATGACGCTCCAGGTTTCCCGCATGTACATTCAGTAATTTATTACATTTTTCATTTCTGCAAATAACATTATTATCGAATTTACTTTCAAAAAAAGCACGCAATAATTCATTTTTTGGACGAGGCATTTTTACTACATTTTACAAATGTTTTGTACCAAAAAACACATTTTAATATTTCTTAATGTCTTTAAATCTGAACTTCAAAAAATTGGTATAAAATCTTTTATTATTGAGTCATGTAAACGAATGCAGCCAGAGTGGTTTGCCGACACTTGTTCTCAACACAGAATAGAGGTATTGGATTTTCTATTATTGGTACTCCTCTAAAAACATTGCTCTTGGACTACACAAAAAGGAAGTTCCAAAAAAACAGAATTAGATATTTTATTCAATAAATAATCTTTAAAAAGGAAACTTTATTAGCCTTTTTATGAAGATGAAAATACTCAAAATATACTTTTTGATGCTTAAAAGTAAAGTGTAAGAAATAATTTTAATCTTGATTATTATTTATATATTATTTATTCTTAACATAAAAAAATTTAAGTATCTTTTCTTTTAAAAATGTATATATGGGCAATTTAAAAAATTTTCGACATTTTGATATTTTTTTTTCGAAAAATTTTTTTTTTTTGATGACACGAATGACGCTTTGGTCACGTGAAGGGTGATATTTTAGCATAACAAAACAGTTAGCGTTAATCATTTATTGCAAACGGCGCGAAAGTTATGGAGGTTTTAAGTTAAAATCTCATAAAAAAAATTTAAAGTTAAATTTATTGGTTTATTTTAATAAATGTTGTATGGATGCATGAAACTCATTTCAAATTCATCAGTGCAGTCAAAATTCATCAATGCACTGATAAAATACATAAAAAATATCAATTATAATTAAAATTCCTTAACATTAAAAAGGCGAATTTTTGCAAAAATGTGAATGTTTCACCGATTGTTATAATACGTGTTTATATAACGCATAACTAATTTACAGAAAAACAATGTTTTAACTTGCAAATTTAAAAAATAAAAAAAGTATATAAGAATTATTTTTGAGGTTAGGATTTTTTTTTTTGATCTGTAAAATTTAAAATCATGAAAATTTTTTAATGCCTATTCGGTTTTATTATCAAGCTTAAAAAAACCTTTCATTTGGTGTCAATCGCGGCGGAATCTATACATAACTGCAGATGTCACAAAGCAAAATGTGTTTGAAGAAAAATGCCACTGTACCCTCTAAATATGGACCGAATTCAACCGTATTTATATATGATCTTTAGTTCACCGCCGCACTTCATTTCCAATACTTTACATTGATTTTAAACCACGGATTAATTAAAAAAACGCGAAACAAAATCATGAAATTTCGCAAAATTTTTATTTTCTTTATAAAATTTTTGCGTTTCAAAATATTTTAACGCCTTTTTGACGTTGAGGTGCCATTTATTAAGAAGTTTAGATCACGCAATACATAAACCAGTTTTAAATAAGATTGCAAATGTCAAACTGTCATTTTTGAAAAATTTACGCCAATTCTATAAAAGTTTGAGGTAATCGTTCTCAGCAACTAGCAGCCTGACATCGACGTGATATGGCGGAAATTTTAGCAAATTATACCATCTTTTAAATACTGTTGACGAAATGCAATTTTCTTGAACGGCGCAAAAACGCTATAGAAAAAACTGCGAAAATTGAAAAATCGGAAAATTTTGCTTTCAAAAATGAACCGCTGTAAAACTTTTTCCCAAATAGTAGTATTGGCATAACTTTTATAGTGTGAATATCTACAAGGTATAGTGACTTTTTTTTATATCAGTGGGCATCGGAAGTTTAAAACTAAAAGTAGAAAAGTGATGAAATATGAAAAAACTCTTGTAAATTTCAGGCCTGTTTTTGAGTTTTTCAATATTTGAGTGCCCATAACTTTTAGAGATAAAGAACTGATGGTCTGAAATTTTGAATTTCCCTGTTTTCTAGTGTGGCCTACCATTCCCTTTTGACCGTTTTGGTCAATTCGAAAAACTGGAGAAATAATAAGCATCTGAACTCAGTTTCAACAAATGTTGAAAATTTTTGAAATTGCCCATATACGTACATATGTATACATAATTCATACATATATATACATATAAATTAAAAATAAAATTTTTTTAAATTTTCTTATAATTGAAAAATCATCAATTTATCATTCGAAAATTTGTCATTAATGAATATATACTTGTTTTTTTTAATATTTTGGAATTACATATTTTGGTTTATTTTTATGAATATAAAATTTCAATGAATATAAAATTAATTGTTGAGCTTAAATAAATAATAATAAAAAAATATATTTCTAACTACACTTTTATTACGATATTAAATAGGGCGCCATACATTCGATGTAGATTAATGTATTTTCCTTCGCGCAACTACAAATTAATTATGCTTTGCCCTACACTAGCTTATATAGTCGTATGGGAGCACTGTATTCTTTATTACAAAAAATATTTAAACCAAAAACATTCTTTAAGTTTTAAAAATTAAAAACAATGAATAAGAAACACAAAACTGAAAACAGAATAAGCAATAGTGTGTTAAAAAAAAAATAAAAATGATCAAAGCTAAACGAAAAAAACTAACAGCCTGTTCATAGAACACGAATGGTTTACGACATTCGTCTTTTTATATGAGAAACACTAACAAATTTCAGTGTTTTTGTATGAGAAACACTAAAAAATTTTAGTGTTTTTGTTGTTGTTTCACATATAAAAAGACGAATGTCAAGAACCATTCGTGTTCTATGAACAGGCTGTAAACCACAATGCAAAAGAAATAAAACACACATTAGCACAGTGCATACACTGTGACATTAGTTTCTCTTGTTTTGTTACGCTCATTTCTTTTGTTTTGCCTTTTGCTCTTCCTTCCCGCATCTGAAAGAATTTTGAAAAAATATTTGGATAAGTGTTGAGATGCGCATTCTATATGATTTATATTCTTTGGTAATATATAAACTTCTAGTTAATACTATGTTCAGACATGAACTTTTATTGAGTCAATATTCTGTTAATTGTTCAGCAATTTAGCTCACTCAATATTCGTTTGACAGGTAGAAACCAGAAAACAGCTCGTCACATATCAAGAAGGGCTGCCTTACTGGCCTTACTAGCCTATTTCACTTTTCTTTATATTTTTTTTTTACCAATTTATGTACATTTTTAAAGTATAAAATTTGTATAAAAAATTTATTTTATTTTAAAAATATATTTTCATTGCGCCAATTCACACCGGATGAATATTTGAGCGAACAATTTTTCTGGCAGTTTTGTATGTGTTAGTGATTTTTTTTTATTTGATTGCACGCATAATGAAAAAAATTAATGTAATTTCACGATGTTAACCCTACGACCACAGGGTATATAGTGACGAAACTCCATCAACTCTAACAAGAACAACATAGCAAGAAAAAAATAAATGTAATTTCACGATGTTAACCCTACGACCACAGGGTATATAGTGACGAAACTCCATCAACTCTAACAAGAACAACATAGCAAGATAGCCAAAAAATTTTTTAGCATACATCTTTGCTCTTCCCACTTATATATCAGGGTTTTTCAAACTGGACGCTACAAAAGTAGAGCGACAAGGTTAGCAAACGACGCCATATTTCTTGCCGCTCTTTTGACACGTCTCTTCAGTAAGGTTTGCCATTTCATGATGGAAAGATATACGAGTCAACAACGAGTCGAAATTATTAAAATTTACTACCAAAAATCGGAGGCAGTGGCCTGAACGTAAAGAGCGCTACCTCCAATTTATGGTAGTCATAATCGTCCTAGCAGATCAATAGTTGAGCGTCTAGTGGAAAAATTTGAATCCACAGGCACAGTACAAAATGTTCCCGTGCCAGTGAGACAAAGAAGTGCCTGTAGTATCGACAATATTGCTGCCGCTGAGGCTTTGGTTCATAGGTCGGCAAAATTATTTTGTAATTGTGTTAGTGAGCATGGAAGAGAACTGCACTGAACAAAAAAAAGTGTGAATTCATAAATATGAATGTTATTAACTTACATATTATTGTGCCTGAACTAGGAACTTTATTTTACGGCTAAAGGAAACATATCGGGTATATCTAATTCGGGTATGCAAAATTCAGTAGTGCTAACCATTTTCTTAAGGAAGGTCTTAAAAAAAATTTAAATATCTTACTTTTTAGTTTACAAGTCACACTTGTTATGATAACTTGAGACATTTTATATGAGATTTCATTAAAAAGAAAAAAAAATGCACCGAAATGTCTTAAATTAAATCTAATATATTTAGAATTTTATAAATTCTTTCCAATTAATTTAAAACATAATTTTAATTTTCATAAAAAGTAAATAAAACACCCGTACACATGTGCACTCGTCAGCAGCTCATTGACGAATAAAACATAAAACAACATTTGTCTCGTAATAACCCGTCGTATCGGGTTTTTCAATAAGAGCGCTACAAAAATTTTTTTAAATAAAACAAAAACGGTTTAGGATTTCAATGAAATTCTTTATTCCTGTAAAAGTACGTTCGATGCCATTATGTATGGAACTCGATTTTTTTTGCATGGCACTACGGGCACGCTTGCAGAAGTCCAGACGCTGAACCCAATTTTCGACGGTTTTCAAGCATAAATCGTCCGATACTGCTGCAATTTCACGTTCGATATTCGTACGAATGTCATTAATCGTCGGTGGCTTGTAGGCATAGACCATAGATTTGACGTAGCCTCACAGGAAATAGTCCAATGGTGTCAAATCGCACGACCAAGGCGGCCAATCGAAAGGATCATTTCGTGAGATAACACTGTTGTGAAAGTACAATGTCCAATAACCCTTTCCAAATTACATTATTAAATTGCATATTCATTTTCACATTTTGGCATTTCTTAATTATTTCATGTACACCTCAGGTTATGGCCAATGTTTTATACATGTCAAAATATCTAATGCTTTAATGCGCCACACTAGTAGTTGTAAGAAATTATAAATAAAACAGGAAATAAACTAAAAGGCAACAAGAACCAACCTGACAACTATAGTAATAAAGAAGAAATATGTAATGGAAGAAAAATGTTATTATTCTGTACATGGCGACCGTAACTGAGTGCGTTAAAAAAATATTAAAGTAAAAACGGTAAAGTGAGAAAAAAAAACTTAAAACATAAAATAAATACAGTTTGAAAAATAAAAGAAACACAGTTAGTGAAATTTATATTAAACAAACAAACGGTTAAAAAAAATTAAAAAAAAATATGCTGAAAAAAAAAACCACAACTTCACTACTGGGGGGTTATTGTGTAATTCGATTCGAAAGAAAAAAATTTACGTATTCGTACAAAATAAATTGTGTATTACGATTAACGGAAATTTATTTTCGAACGTTCGGAAATTGTTTTGCGAAAGGTTCATTTTTTTCCCTTATTCAAAAAACAATAAAGGACAAGGTAAAGTCTCTGATTGTGGTCAATCTGGCGGTCTCCAGATGGATCCTTGTTCCCGTTGTTCAAGTCGACATACAGCCTCCTCGTGGCCCTCCTGGATAACATTCTAGCACCCGCTAGCTTGTTAACTAATGTTTGCGGCGATTGTCCAATACCCTGGACTTTAAATTAGGATTGTGCGTAGGGCTTGAAACCCACCACGTAAATACAAAAATTCAATGAAAACTAAGACAATAGCCTCTAAACGGACCCCCTTCTATGTTGACGAACTTGGCAAACAAGGACTATGATTTAAGGATATGCACCTGGAACGTGAGAACCCTTTATAGGGAAGGTGCCTCTATCCAACTGGCGGATGCTCTCACGTATGGTAGGGCTGACATCACCGCCATCCAGAAAATGCGATGGATAGGGCAAGGTTGAACAAGGAAAGCAACATGTGACATCTACTACAGTTGCCATGAGAAGAAACATAAATTTGGCTGCGGATTCGTAGTTAGCAAGAGACTTCGCCACCACGTCTCGGAGTTCACCCCTGTGAACGAAAGAATTGCTACGATCCGCATAAAGGCGAAATTTTATAATATCAGCCTTATTTGTGTTCACGCCCCGACGGAAGAGAAGGATGATGTGGTCAAGGATGCTTTTTACGCAAAGCTCGAGGAAGTGTGTGATAGGTGTCCAGCACATGACGCCAAAATTGTCCTCGGTGATTTCAATGCGAAAGTTGGACGTGAAAGTATCTTTGGCCAGGTTACAGCCGGCAATTATACATTCGATGTGTCAAGAAGTTCATCTACCTTGGCGCCGCCATTACCAGCAAGAATGATGTCAGTCTAGAGATTAGGTGAAGAATCACACTGGCCAACAGGTGCTACTACGGTCTCGGTACGCAGTTTAGTAATAGAGACCTCTCTCGTGCGATGAAATTAACACTCTATAAGTCGCTTATTCTTTTGGTGCTTCTCTATGGTTCGGAAGTATGGACGCTGTCTTGTGCCGATGCAGCGGTCTTGGGAGTATTCGAGAGAAAAGTTCTTCGCAAGATCTTAACATCCAGCGGCTATGCTGGCTCGGCCATATTGTTCGGATGGATGAATCTGCTCCATCGAGAACAGTTTTCGATGCGAAGGTCACTGGACGTCGGCATAGAGGACGACCGTGCTAGTGTTAAGGCAGGCCGAAACCCGTTAACGGGTTGTTATGGCCATCTAAGTAAGTAAGTATTCAAAAAACAAAAAGTACTCATTCGTAAGTCCAACTTTATAGTACGAAAGCTCATGTCAAAAATGTTAAAATTTTCAAATTTCATTCGAAAGCAATTTAGTTGTCGAAGAAAATTAAAAAATGTAACTATTTAAAAAATAACCGTAAGTAAAAAGATATTTATAAACAATATTGGCTTAAAAATATAATGTATTGTGTTTTTACGCAAAATGTAGTTTAATTAATATGTATTTGTGTTTCTAAATTTTGAAAATAGCGGATCACATAAAAAATGTAACACAAAACAAAGACAACATGAGATAATGGTGGACTTTGTGATAAAACATCCCGACCTTGCAAAAGTCCACCTTAATGGATCCAATGCTAAAAGCAAATCAAACTATTTGTGGGCGAGATTGTCTTTGGATTTAAATGCTGCTGGCCTTCCAACTCATGATTGTACTAAATTAAAAAAAATCAGTGTAACTAAAAAATTTCAAAACGAAATACATACATCTATATAGTACATTAGGGTGACCAAAAAAAAGCGATGTGGGAATTTTGTTCGTCTGGACCCCACAAAGCGATTCCCCTTTCCAGATATTGAGATAGCTGAAATAAAATCTAAATTTTTTCAGATGTTCGGTCCGAAACTGAGATTGTATTACCCATGAAATTGAGTTCCAAAATACTTTTTAACAAAAAATGGTTACTCCGAGACATACATACATAACTGGCCTTTACAACCCTGTGTCAGGATTACGGCCTAGCTTCTCGCAGCACTCATGTTGTGTGTGTAAATTTCTATCAATGAGTACCGGGACCTACAGTTTAATGTCGACTCCGAACGACAGACTTGAGAAGCTCTTTCATGGCAATTAATTACTCTCAGAGCTTTTGCCAGAAGACTGCTGAGAGGTAGTCGCCGAAAGAAATATTTTTTTCATATTTCTTTTTTCAAGATGTCGGTGCTGAGATTTGAACCCGGCACTATCGTCTTAGTAAGCCAACACACTAACCACTAGACCACGACTCCGAGACAAATTATGTAAAAACCCGTAAAATTCTCAGACTAATCCCAAACTGGATTCCACTGGTTCCAGGTCACGTTTTTGGGCCTAAAGGCTGTTGTAACTCGGGTTGACTTAGGATAACAACAATTATGTACATAATATAAATTTTGAAGAACAACATTAGCTATCTTTTGAGATATTAGTCGTGTTTCTGTTACTTACGGTTCTGGAGTTATGGCTCCATAAGTTAGCCTTTTGGCCAAAAATTTGGATTTTTTAAACTTTGATCGACGAGCGGCACGGGTTAATGTCGTTTAATCAAACTCAAATTTTGGCTATCTCAATATCTGGAAAGGGGAATCGTTTTGTGGTGTCCAGACGAACAGAATTCCGAAATTTTTTTTTTACATATGTTTGTTATAATCTTAATTGATTTTAGGTATGGTCTGATTATAAAAATCACATTAAAGTTAAATGTCGGCAAAATAAAAATAGCATTTCAGGAACAGAAGGTGGCCCAAGCAAATTAGTGAACAAGTTGTTGAACTCTTGTCGATTGACAAAGCTGTAAAAGGGATGCATGGAGTATTAAATTTTGGGGCCAATAATAATGAAAATAGTGCTACAGCGCCAAGTTTAAAATCTGCGGATGTATTAAGTATTCGTGAGCTGGAAGATGACAATATTATAGCGGAATATATAGATATAGCTTGTGACGAACCAATTTCAGTACCATCAGAATTATTTCTCTCTCATACACCAAAAGGACGAGATTATAGAGAACAAACACAAACTAAAGAAAGTCTTCTTCAAAAACAAGTAAAAAATCAAATAAAATATCAGGAAGATTCTGTCAAAGTTAAGATGTGCGTCACTATAAACTGTAACACATCAAAAGTCAAATAAAAACTGACTGGAGTAAGCTAGAGTTAAAAATAAAACAGTTTTATTTTGCATTTTTATTACAGATTTATATTTTTTATTATTATTTAAAAATTAATTTAATTTTATAAAATTTTTTATTTTATTCATTATGCCACCCATAAGCAATGTTATAGTGTTTTCGGTGATTTTTTTGGTACCAGCTGTCCATTTATATCGAAAACTAGTAATGGTTTTGGGAACAGATGTACTCTTCTTTAGTTCTCTTTTGACCAGAGCCCAATATCTTTCAATAGGCCGCAGCTCTGGGCAGTTTGGTGGGTTAGCTTCTTTTCGAACAAAAATAAAATTATTTTTATTATACCAGTCTATTGCGCTTTTACTGTAGTGACATGTTGCCAAATCTGGCCAGAAAAATTTTGATATGTTGTGCTGTCTTAGAAATGGGAGCAACCTCTTTTGAAGACACTCTTTGATATAAATATCTGAGTTTATTGATCCCAATGTAAAAAACGATGCACTTCTGTTGCCGCAGCTACAAATAGCCTGCCAAACTAGGAACTTTTTGAGAAATTTTGATAGTTTTTTAGTTTGGAACTCTTCAGAAACATTGCCTCTACTATCCGCTACATAAAACTCTTGGCCAGGAAGCTGCGCAAAGTCTGCAAAAACGTAAGTTTCATCATCCATTACACAACATTCGAACTTTTGAAAAAATTCTTTTTTGAGGAGTTTTGCTCTTTTTTTTTGCTTCAATATTCTTCTTAGCATTTCTATCCGGAACTTTTTGGGCTTTAAATGTTTTAAGGCCAGCTTTAGCTTTAACTCGGCGCACAAAACTTTCCGAACATTGCACGCGCCGGGCCACTTCGCGACCAGAAATCTTTGGAAGAGCCAGCAAAAGCTTCTCACCCTTTTTGGCTTTCGCGTCGTTCGTTACCAGTTTTGCTTTACCTGTTCCAGGCTTTCTTTCAATTTTTAGGTCTTTGTTGAACTTTTTGACCACTCTGGAAACACATTGCCTGGTCACGTGGACTTCCCTAGCAACTTTTGTATAACTCCAATATGGTTTTTTTTAATTATTTGAATAATTTTTGTATGCACTTGTCTTTGATTATCCATTGTGAACTAACTAACAAGTCAAATTTGACAAACTGATACATTTTAAAATCTGACACATTTTTCAAAGATATTGTGATTAAGAAAAATAAATTTGATTAAAAGTGAAAAAAGTTATTAAGAAAAATGGGTGTTACACTTTATAGTGACGCACATCTTAGGTCTGAAATCAACCAAAACCTGAAGATCTCTTTAAGCATTTTAACAGAGGTCAAAGAAAATCTCTCTGATGTCAAAAAGTATTTAAAGAGAAGTAGTGACTGGCAAGAGCGGCAGTACAAACTTGCTAAAGAAAAGTTTGAG
Source organism: Metopia argyrocephala (assembly GCA_963576795.1). NCBI lineage: Eukaryota > Metazoa > Arthropoda > Insecta > Diptera > Sarcophagidae > Metopia > Metopia argyrocephala. The sequence continues at coordinate 88,541,209 of OY756209.1, read as the reverse complement.
TTTAAAAAACAAGTTGAGTCTGAAAAAACCAAGAGGACAATTAGAGCTTAAAAAACAAATTTTTCAGCTTAAGTCACAAAAACATTTACTTAGCGACTAGGTTTCTTTTCATTTAAGCTTTTTAAACTTTTCTTAAAACACATAATATATGAAATGTATTGCTTTGGAGATAAGCATGTCTCTATGGCCATTTCGTATCTGCTTAAGAGACTCGTCAGGAGACTTTTTCCAAAAGGTGGTAAGCAAAAACTCAAATACTTATATTCAAATAGTTATAAACTAAATGCGAATCACATTTAGTATATAAAAATCAAACAAAAGTATTTACAAATGACCATAGAGACATGCTTATCCCCAAAGCAATACATATCATATATTATGTATATTAAATGTATTTGCCTATATGGCGAAAAATATTTTTTCTTTTCTTAAAACTTTAGTTCACAATTAACACTTTTTTTATTTTTAAATGAATTTTTAAGTATTTATTTAAGTATTGTATTAAATTAAAAATTTTTGTTTATGTTTTATTAAGTTCGTATCATATTGTTTTTTATTATATCTCTAATACTTTTTGCAATATTAGTGAAGTTATTTTCTGTTTCTAAACCGCTACTTGTAGAATAAGTTGAAGGTGCATAATTATAATCTAAATTAGGAAAATCAGTATTGAACTGTAAATATATATTGTGTAATGCACAACAAGTATTTAGAATTGTAACAGCCCCTTTTGGAGACTAGTGTAATTCTCTTGCTGCTAAAAGACAACGAAATCTTGATTTTAACATTCCGAATGTTCTTTCAATTATTGACCTTCCTTTTGAATGTTGGTCATTAAAAAATGATTCGGTCGAATTTTCAATGGCACTTCTGTATGGAGGTTCTAGAGGATATCCGGAATCACCTAAAATAAAAATTACTTTAATGGCGATATGGCTTAAAATAAACATTCTGGACTATACCAAGTATTCTAGTTCCATTATCACCTTGTATATACTTTTCTTTTCAATACTGTCTCTCCTGAGACAGATTCCAAATGTTGGAATCATGACTGGCTCCACCAAAACGTCCTTTGACAGCCCTGATGTACATTTCGTGATCACATATCTACAAAAGAGTTTTCATTTATTTACATTACTGTAATTCATACTATTCATGTTTCAATGGTACTTACCGCCATAGCGTTAATGCTGTGTTTTAGTTTGCGATTGAAATATAGGTGCTCATCTTTTTTGGGTCTAATTATTTGAATATGTGTTCCATCGACAGCTCCAATTATATAAGGTATTCCACATTTTTCAAAAAAGTATATTTTGGCATCTCTCTTTTTATCTTCCGTCATTTCAAAATGCTTTGCGCAAATATGCTTTGGGCAAATTACCTTTTCAATTGCTTCACATATTTCTGACAAACAACTAGAAATGGATGATTGGGATAATCCCAGAAGACGATCTTGGCCAATTTGATGTTGGTATCCACCTTGCGCCAAAACTTTAAGAGTAGCAGCCAATTTTTTTAAAATTGAAATAGCTGTTGACCTCTGCTGGTTTTAAAAATTCTTCAATGGTACTTAAAACATACGTAAAAGCAGCTTTATTTAGCCTAAAGTTTTTTATAAAACTAAAAACTTGATTTGTAGTAAAGCATTCAACAATTAATATTATGTTTTCTCTTACTTCTTCTCACTTAGACTCATTATATCAGAAGAATCTTGAATTATTTTGCGTTTTACCCTTTAAGGAAGGGTTTCTATTTCTTCATTACAGTCCTCCGACCACAATAACACACAGTCCATTTTATAATTTTTTTAGAATATTATATTTAAAATTAAACTGCAAACTTTTAAAAATATTTGGTTTTTAATTTTGACATTTTAATATTCGTTGACAGTTTTGACAATAAAAAACGAATAGTACCATATTTTTAATACACACAAAACTAGGCAGCTCTTGGTTTAGATTTCATTTTTAACTAAATTTAGTGGTACGTAGTCGCCGTGGTCTAGTCGTTAGTGTGTTGGCTTACTAAGAAATGGGCCCTGGGTTCGACTCCAGGCTCCGACATCTTCAAAAAAAAAGAAATATGAAAAAAATATTTCTTTCGGCGACTACCTCTCAGCAGTCTTCTGGAAAAATCTCTGAGAGTAACTAATTGCCATGAACAAGCTTCTCAAGTGTCGTTCGGAGTCGACATTAAACTGTAGGTCCCGGTACTCATGGATAAAAATTGACACACACAACATGAGTGCTGCGAGAAGCTAGGCCGTAATCCTGACACAGGGTTGTAAAGCCCAGTTATGTAGTTATGTATGTAGTGGTACTGGAAATTTAGTGCATTAAATAAAACAAATTTAGTGGTAGTGGAAATTTAGTGCCTTATTATCGTTTTATTTAATACATTAAATTTCCACTACCACTTTTTTTTAGTAATTAATTATTTCCATCTGCATTTACTGGTGGCTGGAATATTGGTGTCGTTTAGTGGTAGTGGAAGCGATAATGCATTATAAATTCAATGCAATAAACCTAACTCTGCTATTTAAGAGGGGTGGCGTTATGAAAGTACAATGTCAAATTAATTTCCTTTTCCAAATTACATTGTTAAATTACTATACACTTTTAAGTGCATTGGCCGCATATTAATTTTCACATTTTGGCATTCCTTAATTATTTTATTTACACCTCAAGTTAGGTCAATGTTTTATGCATTTCAAAATATCTCATGTTACCAATGCTTCCATGGCGCCACACTAGTAGTTGTAAGAAATTATAAATAAAACAGAAAATAAACTAAAAGGCAACAAGAACCAACCCGACAGCTATAGTAATAAAAAAACCATTGAAGACAAATATTATTATTCTTAAAACATGCTCTCCAAACTTGGTTTCCAATAAATTGATTGTGACTTTGTTGTGTGGCTTGTGGCGCCGTCCTGTTGGAACCACATGTTCTCGAAGTCCATATCATCCAATTGGGGCCAAAAATAGTCGGTAGCGATTCCCATTCACAGTGATGTGCCGGTCTTGATCATCACGGACGAAGTACGGCCCAATGACGCCGCCGGCTCATAAACCCCACCAAACCGTAATTTTTTCCAGATGCAACGATGTCTCATGGAGTACGTGTAGATTGCTGCCTGACCAATAACGCATATTTTGCTTATTGACGAAGCCATTCAGCCAGAAATGAGCCTCATCGCTGAAGATTTTTCGATGAAAATCTTTATCATTTTTAGGTTGTTGCTCAGCCGAATTCACGAACATACGACGCTTCTGGTGGTCAAGCGGCTTCAGTTCTTGCGTTAATTTGGTCTTGTAAGGCTGTAGGCCAATATCTTTTCCCAAAATTCGCCACAACGACGTCACAGAGATGCTCAACGCTTGAGAACGACGTGTGAGAGACACATGGGCTTTCTTCAACTGAAGGCTATGGGCAATTCTTTGTCTCACTAGCACGGGAAAATTTTGTACTGTGCCTTTGGATTCAAATTTTTCCACTAGACGCTCAATTGTTGATCTGCTAGGACGATTATGACTACCATAAATTGGAGGTAGCGCTCTTTACGATACCTCCGATTTTTGGTAGTAAATTTTAATAATTTCGACTCGTTGTTGGCTCGTATATCTTTCCATCATGAAATGGCAAACCTTACTCGTTTGCTAACCTTGTCGCTCTACTTTTGTAGCGTCCCTGTTGAACATTTAAAAAAAAATCTATTACAAAATAATTACATAAAATAACTATAACTTTGTTTTTTAAAACATATTAAAAAATAAGAACCATAATGATGATATATGTATAAAAACAAACATAAATTGCTAAAGATGTATCATATTTAAAAATTAAAGCAAAAAGAAGAAAACAAATAATTTTAATACAACAAATTTTTATAGGATTAAAGAAACAAATTAACTAATATAAAAATTAGCAGCTCGTTATACGTAGTGGCTAATGTTGTCATTCCCACACGTTAAATTCTAACTCAAACATACAGACATTTAATTTTTTACAGTCTAATTCATAATGAGATAAAACGTGCTTAAAAGAGCCTCTTAATTTTGTATTCATAAACAACAATCAGTGATATGCTCTCATAAATCATTTATAAATGAGAAATTTTTATTGGAGGTTTCTACTACCTACTTTAACCAACAATAAAACGACATTTGTGAGTTGGATTGGATATTGTACAGGGTGTTTTTTTAGAGGTATAGAACTTCGAATTGAAATAAAACACAAGAAAATCGTTTTAATGTCCATCAATTTGGCTTTATTGGAAGGATAATTTTATGCCATTAATGTTTAAATATGATTTCGGGCATGTGGCCGCCGCGGCTAGCTCGAATAAATCCAATTCTACAGGTCCAATTTTCAACCACTTTTTTGAGCATATGGGGCCGTATGTTGGCAATAACGCCACGAATGTTGGCTTCCAAGTCCCCTAACGTTTCTGGTTTGTTGGCGTAGACGAGCGACTTCACATATCCCCAAAGAAAATAATCCAACGGTGTCAAATCACACGATCTTGGTGGCCAATTGACAGGTCCATTCCGCGAAATTATGCGCTCATCGATTATTCCTTCAATAAATCGATTGTGACGTGCGCTGTGTGGCATGTAGCGCCGTCTTGTTGGAACCACAACTCATCCACATTCATGCCATCCAATTCGGGAACAAAATAGTCGGTTATCATGGCTCTATACCGATCTCCATTAACGGTAACTGACTCTCCAGCATTATTTCGGAAGAAGTATGGCCCAATGACTCCACCAGCCCATAGAGCACACCAAACAGTCAGTTTTTGTGGATGTAATGGCGTCTCAAGGGTCTCATGTGGATTCTCTTCACTCCAAATGCGGCAATTTTGCTTGTTGGCGTAGCCATTCAACCAAAAATGAGCCTCATCACTGAAGAAAATTTTGCGATGAAAATCAGCATCGAGATCAATCTCATTTTCGGCCCATACACCAAAATCACGACACATTGCATGGTCTCGCAGCTTTAATTCTTGCACAAGCTGGATCTTGTAAGGTCGCAAGCCAAGATCTTTGCGCAAAATCTTCCATAAAGTTGATGGACAAAGCTCCAATTGCTGTGCACGGTGGCGAATCGATTCATTCGGGTTCTCTTCAACACTTTGCTCTACAGCGGCAATTGTTTCTTCGGTGCGCACTGTTCGACGTCTCTGCGGATGCGTATTATCACATAGAGTAAACGTAGTGCGAAAACGATCCATGGTTAACCGAATTAATTGCTCTGTTGGACGATTATGTCGACCACAAAATGGACGGAGCTTGCAGTAAACTTCGCGAACTGAACCATTATTTTCGAAATAAATTTGCACGATTTGCAAGCGTTGTTCTTTTGTCAACCTGTTCATGATGAAATGGCAAACCAAACTAAATATTAATCATTTGACAGCTGACAAAATGGCCGCCAGTTAAAAAAGTGATGCCAACTTAAAGTTCTATACCTCAATAAAAAACACCCTATATAAATAAAAGTGGAATAATGTAGTATTACAATATTATTCCACTAATATAATTGTAAGTATAGGTACATATACATTAGAGACCTGCAATGAATGTGAAAAAACTTAAAATTGTGCACATGCTTTTAAATGACTCATTGTTGTGCTCTCACTCATCATTCACAATCTGTAAAAATGTGGATATCTCTTTAACAGGCTAAATAGTGTACCAAATTCATTGTTTACTGCATTCATTTAATTTGAGTGAGTGAGTCATAATCACAGTAACTCAAAATAACAATCAATACCACATTCTTAACAGTAAGCATTCACTGTGCTGTGGTTGTGTTTTTGTTGTTTTTACATACATAGTTTAACATTCCTAAAAAGAGCAAAGCAGAGGGCAAATACATAGTATGTATGTTTTTACATTTTAAACATATTCTCTCTCTCAATGACGACAGAATTTGTCAAAGCTGTCTTTGTACAAAAGGCGTCTGGCAAGAAAACAAAAACCAATTTCTTAATGAGTGCTAGTTTTTTAAGTGGATGTATATTTTTTTCAGTGAATTCATACTTTTGATTTGGTGGTCTCTTTTGTTTTTTATTGATATGCTGAATGGTGTGTACTACACAAGCTGTTATGAGTGACACATTGTTGAATGACATTTTCTTCCTCTGTTACTCACATTCTTAATTTAGTGTGTGGATACATAAAGTATTGTAACAGTGTTAAGTTGCATTCACTGTGTTTTAAAGAGATGAATTGAGTCATGCAGGTCTCTAATATACATTGTGAGTGGATTGGATATTGTATAAATAAAAGTGAAATAATATAGTATTACAATGATTACAACTAATATAATTGCAATTATAGGTACATATGTATGTACATATTTAAATTCACATAATTAAAAATTTTCGTATAATAGCAAATGATTGCAGTGTCTGTACAAAATAAAATTCTAAATGGCCAAAAAGTTGTTATTATTTTGTCTTACATATGACATCTCTTTCCTTTACAGGCTCTGTCATCAGTTCCTGTAGAAATTACGAATATAAATCTCTCTTTCTCTCCAGTTTACAATTCCATTTTACCAAATTTTTATATAAAAAAAATGTAAACAGAATAGTGACGCACAGACCAAAAAGAGAATGGTAGTATTCGATTACTTTATACATGAATTAAAAAAGTGCTTCAATGAAATTTTTGTTTTTTAATTTTTCAGTTAATTTTAGTTATTTTTTTAACAACAGTAAATATTATTTCAATCACATCTGTTTTATGTATAATTGTGTTCCTTTTACATTATTTTTAGGAATATTAAAAAATTACCGAAGTAACCGAAAGCTTTTAATGTGCATCACTATGCTGAAATAACATCATGGTATTGCCAGCATGACATTAAAATCGTTTATTAGTTAATTTGCTCTTATGAATGGTTCATGAATAAGACCTTTTAATTTTAGCTTATGAGACAGATAACGTCTCATAACTAATTTATGGATAAAACCTAAATTAAGGAGTTAAGAATTAGACAGTTATTCTTTAACCAGTTATCAAATATGAAAAGTTTAATAATATCAGTCTATAGCAGATGATAAACTTGCTAGTTTTTGGCCTATATGCTAAGGAGTTGCTAATTTTCATTATAAATGCAGCCGTAAATATCTAATTTTGAAAATTTTTGTGTATAAGATGTCTGTAATTGATTTTTTTTAAATGTTTGTTGGTTTTTATTTGAAAAAAATTGTTTTATATGACAACTTTTTTTGAAAGAATATTTTTCATATGTGTGGAATTTTGAAAAACGTCTTCTCTCGAAATAAGACAATTTTCCAAAATTTTTATAGGATAGGATAGAAGGAAGTGGCAGCCTCGTAATGACAAGGCACACTTGAGCACGCATAGCTGCCCGTTGTGATACCACATGATGCAGGGAGCCCTGATAGCCAGAGGCTCCACATAAGAAGCACTACTTCTCCAGAAAATTATGCTGTAAACCAGCCAGAGAGCCTAATGAATTTGGCAATTGAACCAATGTCCCGCGTGGACAGGTCAGTCAATCCATCGAGAAAAGGAGATCCTAATGTAAGAAATCTTCGTCGGGCCAGAGAAGGGCACTGGCAAGTATAGTGAACCACAGTTTCCTCTTCCTCAATCGACCCGCAGCTAAGAGAGAAGTCGTTTGCAGGCAAGCGCAGCCTCTCTGCATGCCTGTTCATCACGCAGTGACCCGTGAGGACAGATACAACGGAAGAAATGTCTCTGCGGTTCAGTTTAACCCTTTCGGTCCGGCTTTTTTTTTTTCTAAAATACAGCTAACTTCAAAAATCTCTTTTCAAATATTGAAAAAGGATATAAATATAAGATGTTCTGCATTTTAACTTTTTCAAATATCTCTGAATTATCCTGGGACATATTATCCCATTCAGATTGGGGTATTTAAGTCCAAAGAAAAGTCCGAATGGACAATATATTCCAATCCAACAATAATTAAAAAAATTCATTGTACCATCTCTGCCTCTTTTCCGTTATCCAGGCTTCATGAGGTTTCAACGACTGCTACGAAACGCTCAGTTTTTAACTACGGAAAAGCCCGTTGGGCTGAGCTCAACGATTTCTTTCGGCATTTTAACTGGGGACTCTGCTTCCTTGATTCAAATGTTAATGCCATGGCAGAAATGGTTGTGAATACAATAAAATTGGGGATAATTACCTATATTCCATCTAAAAATATTTCGATTAAACCAAGAGACAAATTATGGTTTAATCAGACGTGCAGATCGGCAGTCAGATCCAGAGAGGAAGCGTTCAGAAATTGGCGTAATAATAAGTGCGCACATACTGATACGCTACGCAAAAAGGCGAGATCTTCGTGTGCCGCAGTACTAAGACGCGAAAAAGCTTTACACGAGCAGCGTCTTCGTGCTAAAGTTCTTTCTTTCCCCCGGGGAAGTAAGAGCTTTTGGTCATTCGTTAAGAGGATAAGGAATAACGCTAGTTCGATTCCAACTCTTATACAGAATGACCAAGCATTCACAAACCCGGTTGAAAAAGCGAACCTTTTAGCTGAATTGTTTGCAAAAAACTCATGTTTGCCGGAGAGCGTTCAACCGCTGCCCGAGCTTGAAAGAGTATCGGTGACTATGCCTAATATATTCTTTCGAGCCCGTGCTGTCAAAAGGGTTCTTTCAGACCTCAACATCCATAAATCTTCTGGGCCGGATGGTATACCAGCACTGGTCCTGAAGCAGTGCTCTTCGACGCTTTCGCGTCCATTAGCTAAACTTTTCAGTGCGGCTTATCGTGCCGGAGTATTTCCATATAACTGGAAAGTTGCTAATATAACGCCAATCCCCAAAAAGGGTGAGGCTACCAATCCCGAAAATTACCGCCCAATAGCACTGTGTTCAACACTCTCCAAAGTTATGGAGAGTATGATAAATCATCACCTTATGAGGTATTTGGAGTCCAATAACTTGCTGAGCGACCGTCAGTATGGTTTTCGTAGAGGTCGCTCCACTGGTGATCTACTGGCATTACTGTCTGAGCGATGGAGTGGATCTATTCACCGTTTTGGTGAAAGCAAAGTTGTTGCTCTGGATATCTCAAAAGCGTTTGATAGAGTCTGGCACGATGCTCTTATTTCTAAACTAGCTGCTTTTGGCGTCGGTAACCATTTCTGTCGTTTCATAACGAGCTTTCTCAGAGACCGTTCTATAAGAGTGGTTATAGACGGTGTCTCTTCCAGCGAGTTCAGGCTGAATTCGGGAGTACCGCAAGGCTCTGTTCTATCTCCCACCCTATTTTTAATTTTCCTTAATGACCTTCTCCTCCTAACCTCTAATCCCATTTACTCCTTCGCAGATGACAGTAACATTTGTCACTCATATTCATTTGACCGTAGGCCGAGCCTTTTGGAGATCGGGGCGAGAAGGCAGAATATGAATGACACACTCTCAAATGACCTACAAAGAATCTCCGAGTGGGGTCTCGCGAACAGGGTCGAATTTAATGCGCGCAAGACCCAATGTTGTTTTATGATGCATAGGCGTTGTGATGATTTAATCCTGCCATCTGTGACTATGGGTAATGTAAATATTGAGGAGGCTGACGCTCTTGATGTTCTGGGCATGAGAATTAGTTGTGATGTCCGTTGGAATGATCACATATTTCGAGTGTCGAAAGAAGCATTCAAGTGCCTCGGTTTTCTAAAACGGTGCAGGAAATACTTCACTCCATCTGACCTTCTCAATATTTACAAAACCTTCATCCGGCCTAGGATGGAATACAACTCTCATGTATGGGCCGGTGCTTCCAAATCTATTTTGGGGCTTCTCGACCGCGTACAGGAAAGGGCGAAGGTGCTTATCGGCGACGGTAGGGTATCCAACTCTATCGATTCGTTGGAGCATCGGCGCAATGTGGCGTGCGTTTCATTGTTCTATCGATACTACCATAGGAGGTGCTCTGATGAGATAGGGGAACTGATTCCGGGTGGTCGCATATTCCTGCGGACTACACGTACCTCTCTCAGAGCGCACCCATTTGTGGTTGATTGTTCAGCGAATCGCACAATGCATTATAGAGAGAATTCGTTCTTTAGTCGCACCGCTCGTTTGTGGAACAATCTTCCGGCGAAAGTTTTTCCTGCCAATTACGATATCAGTAGGTTTAAATCAAATGTCCACAAACACTACTCCCTCTTTCCCCCTTCCCACAACATATTTTCCTAGACCAGCACAATGTATTGCATGAGTAGGGGCCGTCCCCTGAGTGCTGGCCTTAAAAATAAAAAAAAAAAAAAAAAAACTGCATTTACAAAGAAACACAAATGTTTTTATGCACTGATGGTTAAGACAGTTGTTACTAAAAAATACAAAAATTTTTGCTACATTACGGTTGTGCCGCTCTATTTGATTATATACAGTTACGAGCAGATAAATAGGTTCACATCACATTTTTTGATAAATTCGCCTTCAAATAACTTAAACAGCGGTAATATACAATAAAGCGATATTTATTACATTAAACATAAATAATCACATAAAATGTATTTAATTATAATTAAAAAAAATTAGAAAAATTGATATATTTAATATATTAATTGAACCCTGTCGAGCAATAAATAGGTTCATTGAAAAGAGAATGACATTTTTATACAAAAAAGTGCAATTGCAAGAAAATTTCTAATATTTTGTTGAAAATCCCTTATTTTGAATCACCGCCGAACATCTCCGGGGCATTGATTCGACAAGTGACTGACAAGTCTCTAATGGAATTGAGTACCAAGCTTCCTTCACTTTTGTCCACAAATCTTCTTTATTTTTAGCCTTGAGTGGTGCAATTTTGTCCTTAACGATTCTCCAAAGATTCTCAATGGGATTTAAATCCGGCGATTGTGAAAGGCCACTCCATTAACTTTATATTTTTCTTTTGGAACCATTCTTTTACGATCTTAGAAGTATGCTTGGGGTCATTGTCTTGCTGGAATTCATACTTTAAAGGCATCTCCCACTCGGCATACGGAAGCATTACTTCTTTAAGAATATGCAGATAAAGATGTTTGTCCATATTTTCCTTGATCCAGAATATTGGCCCAACACCGTACCAGGAAAAACAACCCCATATCATTATGTTGCCGCCTCCATGCTTTATTGTCTTCGTGGTGTACTTTGGATCATATGCTTTATTTTTTGGACGCCTTACCCATGTTCTTCCATCAGGTCCGACTAAGTTTATCTTAGATTCATCAGACCATAGTATGTTTCTCTATTTTTTTATACCTTCCGGGCCGGCCCATTCAGCATGTACTTTTGCAAACTCAATGCGCTTTTTTCTTTGTCTGTTATTAAGCATTGGAATCTTGTGGGCCGATCTTCCGAATAAATTTTTTTCTCTTAAACGACGTCTAATGGTCCACTCTGATACGGGAAGCTTTAACTCATTTTTCAGCTGAACTGCGGACATAATATTATTACGAGTTGACAACATCTTAATGCGATCATCGTCTCTTTTCGAGGTTTTTCGCTGTTGACCCCTTTTAAGTTTTTGTTTTGGAGGCTGCAATGCATTTCTTATCATATTCTGCGATCTCCCAAGAATTGCAGCAATTTTCCGTTGGCTATAACTTCGGCTGTGTATATCCTGTATAATTTTTTTTTCCTCTTCACTACAATGTTTAGAACGTCCCATTTTTTAAATTTTTAGACGTATTTGCTTTTATAAGCTCTATTAAAAGGCTGAATCTAAAGTTTTCTACAATAATTTTTATAATTTTGGCGTTTAACATTTTAAACTAACAAATTTTTCAAAGTGAACCTATTTATTTGCTCTTTGATTTTATACGGTAATTTTTTTTTTTTAATTTTGGGCAATTTTTTACATAATAATTTAATTATTGTGATGCAGTATTAAAAGTGGGTATTTGCTTTAGTAATTAGCGACTTTTCCTTTTTTATTGCTGTAATGTAAACTATAGTCAAACAAAATTGATTTATCATTTTGATGTGAACCTATTTATCTGCTCGTAACTGTATATAAGTAACATATGAGGTTACCTTCACGCTAACTTCTCATCAACTAAAACAAAATTCTTACAAAAAAAACTTGATTTAAATGGAGTGCTGTTACTTATTTCACAACATTAAACTCAAAACTACTATTGGAATATTTTAAAATATGATTATCTTTACTTTAGAGAACAAATAGGATCATATGAAATTCTCTGGGACGTATTATCCCAATAGGACCGAAAGGGTTAAAGAGTTGATTGGGGCATCGCGACAGTCGCCGACAATTTTGGAGTTTGTAGTCAAACTCGACAGGGATCTGACCGCCGCCTGACTGTCAGATAATATTGTTATACTGGCAGTGGGAGTGCTGCCCTGAAGTATAACCTTTGCAGCGTGACATATAGCCATTATTTCGGCCTGAAAAACGCTACAGTAATCAGGAAAGCGAAGGGATATGGAGAGGGCGAGCATCTCTGAATAGATCCCACACCTTATTTTATTTCCAATCCTAGAACCATCAGTGTAGGCTTCCACCGATCCACTGGGGATGACCTCGCCAGAGGCCCAGTCATCCCTACTTGGGATCACCGTGTGGACTCTGTGTAGTTCTAGTCTCGGTGAGGTGTCATCGATATTGTCTCGATATTGTCTAATTGGTCCTCTAAGGCATGGCGATGAGTTTCGCATTAGAACCAACCATGAGCTGTATGAGCTCCTCTGCGATGTGGGCGTTGTTCAGCGCATTAACATCCAGCCCTGTCGTCAATTGGTGTGACCAACTGGAGAAGGCGCGCGCTTAGCAGAGACGCCTGGAGACTAGTGTTAAGGCAGGCCGATTCGGTTCAAGTGCCGCTTATTGTTCAATAAAAAATACAAGAACTTCAATCCAGTTTATGTGCTGAGATTGAATCCCTTTATTAATTTCAAACAGTTTAATCCTGTACAAGTGCTGATATTAAACAAAGAACTAATTGGCAAACGAGTCAATTAACATAATGTTAGGAATATTATTTTATACCTATTTTTTAATTGGTAGTACATTTACTGTAATCAAATAATTTATATTTTGTTTGTCAAGAAATCACTATAAAATTATTTTCAGTAATAGTAAAATCAAGTTTACTTATTTAAACTTGGTTCTGATCTTTTCTGTAAAAATCTGTTACAAAGTAGTTGTGAACAATTAAAGGTCAGCTATTAGTATCTTCAAAAGTAAGATTCCGGAGATTCGTTAGAGTCTGCAATGAATAATGAAAGCGGATGCGATAAAATGGATAAAGTGGTAAAAACCCTAAATATGCAAATAGAAAATTGAATTCGGACAGAAATAGAAAACAACAGGAAACAACAACAGGAATAGGAATAGTGCAAGAAGTGAATTTTATCGCCAAATCCAACAAGAATAAAACACCTCAACAAGAACCAGGATGGTAATACCGCCAACCGCAACAGGATCCAGAACCAATGGATATAAATACTGCTGAAAATTTTCGGTCAGTTGCCTCTACGGCCAACTACCACATGTAGTCATAAAATCAAATCTAGGAAATTTAGAATTCATCATAGATACGGGCGCAACACACTCCGCTATCAATCCAGGGGTAGGTCATCCAAAATGGAGAACACACTGCAACACAATAAACATTAAGACCCTTTCGGATAATATTAAAGTTAAGCAAAAGGTTTCTGTCCTGATTTTTGAAGAATTTGGCGGAAAACCAGACATAAGAAAGAATTTTTAGTTTGTAGGTTTCATGAACGATATGATGGGTTGATAGGTAATAATATTTTGAGAAGATTAAACGCTATAGTAAATATGAGAGATAATGTATTGATTATAGGGAAACAATGAATTCCCTTAAAATATTTTAAAGGGAATGCGGATTAGTACACAGAAGAACGGGAAGCTCACCAGGACGTACTACCTGGAAAACAGACACTAACCAGCAAATATACATACATATATACATAACTGGCCTTTACAACCCTGTGTCAGGATTACGGCCTAGCTTCTCGCAGCACTCATGTTGTGTGTACATTTTTATCCATGAGTACCGGGACCAGCGTTGTCAACTTTGAATTTTTAAAACGCACCAAAATGGAGAAAAAATCGCGCCATTTAAAAAAAAGCGCACCAAGTTCAGAATTTTTTTTATTGAGGATGTTCAGTGGTTTTAGAAAATAAGAAATGTAACAAGAATAAAAAACTAAACAAATTTTTTAATTTCATATAGTATTCTATATAGAATAATTTAAAAAGATATTAACGTTTAATAGTGAGGTTTATTATTTTTTAAATATTTAAAAAAAAATTTTTTATTTTAGAGTAATATTTTCATATTAAATAAGATGTGCGTCACTATAAAGTGTAACACCCATTTTTCTTAATAACTTTTTTCACCTTTAATCAAATTATTTTTCTTAATCACAATATCTTTGAAAAATGTGTCAGATTTTAAAATGTATCAGTTTGTCAAATTTGACTTGTTAGTTAGTTCACAATGGATAATCAAAGACAAGTGCATACAAAAATTATTCAAATAATTCAAAAAAACCATATTGGAGTTATACAAAAGTTGGTAGGGAAGTCCACGTGACCAGGCAATGTGTTTCCAGAGTGGCCAAAAAGTTCAACAAAGACCTAAAAATTGAAAGAAAGCCTGGAACAGGTAAAGCAAAACTGGTAACGAACGACGCGAAAGCCAAAAAGTTGAGAAGCTTTTGCTGGTTCTTCCAAACATTTCTGGCCGCGAAGTGGCCCGGCGCGTGCAATGTTCGGAAAGTTTTGTGCGCCGAGTTAAAGCTAAAGCTGGCCTTAAAACATTTAAAATCCAAAAAGTTTCGGATAGAAATGCTAAGAAGAATATTGAAGCAAAAAAAAGAGCAAAACTCCTCAAAAAAGAAATTTTTCAAAAGTTCGAATGTTGTGTAATGGATGATGAAATTTACGTTTTTGCAGACTTTGCGCAGCTTCCTGGCCAAGAGTTTTATGTAGCGGATAGTAGAGGCAATGTTTCTGAAGAGTTCCGAACTAAAAAACTATCAAAATTTCCCAAAAAGTTCCTAGTTTGGCAGGCTATTTGTAGCTGCGGCAACAGAAGTGCATCGTTTGTTACATTGGGATCAATAAACTCAGATATTTATATCAAAGAGTGTCTTCAAAAGAGGTTGCTCCCATTTCTAAGACAGCACAACATATCAACATTTTTCTGGCCAGATTTGGCAACATGTCACTACAGTAAAAGCGCAATAGACTGATATAATAAAAATAATGTTATTTTTGTTCCAAAAGAGACTAATCCACCAAACTGCCCAGAGCTGCGGCCTATTGAAAGATATTGGGCTCTGGTCAAAAGAGAACTAAATAGGTACAACGTTGGAAACCATGTAACTTTTAATTTAGAATTTATTATTAATTAAGCAAGTTTTTTAAACGCTAATTCCCCTAAATATTAAATTCTTATGCTTTGTAAATATTTTATTAGTTTTTTGTTTTCTAGTAGCTAGTAATTATATATTTTGAAAAATAAAATTTGGTTATACACGTAAATTTTTTCAACATATGTAAAAATAAAAAATATTTTTCGCCTTATTGGCAAAATACATTCAATATAATTTGAAATGTATGCTTTTTGGGAAAAAGTCTCCTGACGAGACGAAATGGCCATAGAGACATACTTATCCCCAAAAGCATACATTTCAAATTATATTCATATGTAAAAATTTGTAAAATATGCCATTCAGTTCTGAAAAAAATTGAAAAATGCAAAAGTATGCATTTATGAAGAAATATGCAAAAATATGCCGTAACAAATAGGGGAAGACAAACGCTGCTTCAAGTGTTTTGGACTCGGGCATGAACAAAGAGAATGCCGAGGACCCGACAGGAAGGCAAGGGGAATATGTATCCGGTGCGGCGAAGAAGGCCACATGTTGAAACAGTGTACAAACCCGGTCAGGTGCTGTATCTGCGCGGAACAGGGTAAGACATTGACGGATCATCTTCCGGGATCGAGAAGTTGCAAAGCTGACAGACAATCATGAAGATCCTCCAACTGAATATGCACAGGGGTAGAGTGGCAGACGCGCTGCTACCACAGATCATGATAGAGGAAACAGCAGACATCGCCATTATAAGCGAGCAATACAGCAGGAAAAGCGGGCTATGGATTGAGGACGATACCGCTACGGCAGCAGTATGGATTCCAGCAACAAACTATTGCACTCCCGCTAAAAGCGGGAAGGGAAACTGTTTCGCATGGGTGCGAATCAAAGATGTTACCCTTGTTAGCTGCTACCTTACACCGAGCGACAACATCGAAGATTTTGAAAGAAAACTGAGCGGTATGGAGGACTTTATTCGCACTATACAAGGCCATTTTATAGTAGCCGGAGATCTGAATGCCTGAGCTGTCGACTGGGGAATGCAGATTACTGATGCAAGAGGCAGGAGAATCGTCGAAATGATGGCCAGAACTGGCTTGGTTGCAGTAAACAATGGAAACACTCCCACTTTTAGGCGACCCGGATGCCAAGGCACTATACCTGATGTTACCCTTGCATCAGAAAGGACATTGCGCCAGATAACGGACTGGAGAGTACTGGAGAATTACACAGGCAGCGACCACCAGTACATATCGTACAACTTCGGCATACATGCTGTAAGAGGCGAAGCCACGAGGCGAGAGAATACGACGACACGCAAATGGAACGCTGGAAAGTTAAACACAGAGATACTTTTAATGGAAGTGGAACAAAGGAAAGACGCGGTCCCGGAAATGCTAAGCGCCTCCAGAACTGCAGAGGTTCTGACGGAAATAATACAACAAAGCTGTGACAAAGCGATGCCCAGAATCAGAACGGCGAGACAGAAGAGAAAAGCGGTACACTGGTGGAATGAAGACATCGCAAGGGCAAGACGCGAGTGCTTAAAATGTAGGAGGAAACTAACAAGAGCTAGGCGGCGAGGAAACGCTGAAAATGAGATGAACACCTACAAAGCGGCAAAGAGGAACCTGAAGCATGAAATTTTTAATAGCAAGAAGATACTATGGGAGTCGCTGCGTGAGGACATTAACTCTAATCCCTGGGGAACTGGCTATAAACTTGTCATGGGAAAACTCTGCGCCAAAGACTCCACCCCAATAATGAATGATGACCAAATGACTAGGATTATTAGATCACTTTTCCCATCGCATGAAAGCTCAATAGAGGAAATGGCACCCACGGAAGATACGGCCATCCCGTTATTCACAACGGAGGAACTAATCGCAGCTGCCTCGAAGCTACAGCCTGGAAAGGCGCCAGGTCCCGATGGTATACCATCAGAAGTGCTAAAGGAGATTGCACATAAATGCCCCGAAATACTTCTGGGCGCTTTTAATAAGTGCTTAATAGAGGGCACATTCCCTAGAATCTGGAAGGTCCAGCAACTAGTGCTTATACGTAAGGGAAAAGGTGACCCAGATTCTCCATCAGCTTACAGACCACTGTGCATGCTGGATACGGCTGGCAAGCTACTGGAAAGGCTCATCAAACCCAGACTGATGGAGGCCATAGACGCAAAGGGAGGTTTATCGGAAAGGCAACACGGTTTCCGACCGGGTAAGTCCACCGTAGGAGCCTTAATGGATGTCGCTCACGCATTTGAAGACGCGCAACGAAGAAACCATTTCAGTAGACCACTAATACTACTAGCTACTCTGGACGTGAAAAATGCCTTTAATAGCCTTAGGTGGAAGGATGTCTTTCAAGCACTGGAGGCCCGCTTTCAGGTGCCAGTATACTTGAGGCGGATAATAAGAGACTACCTTAGCGAAAGAGAACTAATCTACAACACAAGCGATGGCAAACGGAATATTCGGGTCACATCTGGTGCGGCACAGGGCTCTATTCTCGGACCGGATCTGTGGAATATTAGTTACGACGACATACTGCGTATGGAAATGCCACAGGATACTTTCCTCGTCGGTTACGCGGATGATTTAGCAGCAATTATTAGCGCCAGAGACACGGAGGAGGCAGAACGAAAGCTGA
This sequence comes from Metopia argyrocephala, assembly GCA_963576795.1. Taxonomy (NCBI): domain Eukaryota; kingdom Metazoa; phylum Arthropoda; class Insecta; order Diptera; family Sarcophagidae; genus Metopia; species Metopia argyrocephala. The sequence continues at coordinate 88,523,184 of OY756209.1, read as the reverse complement.
GACAGGTGATGATCAGAACCCGGACATGGATGGACTCACATGGGCTTAGTTTGGCCACTCAGAAAACTGAACTGATCCTACTCACCAGGCGACGTATTCCCACTGAGATTGGCTTCAACGTTGGAGAACTCACGCTACGTACCAAACAATGTATCACCTACCTGGGCATAAGGATGGATCCAAAGATGACGTATTCAAACCAGATAAAATACGCAGCCATGAAAGCGACGGCAATAACAGCGCAGCTAAGTCGGCTAATGGCAAATATAGGTGGCCCTACTCAGAACAAACGCAGGCTCTTGATGGAGACGAGCAATAGTATCCTTCTCTACGGATGTGAAGTGTGGGGAGAAGCAATAAGGTGGCAAAAGAGAGCAAATGCTCTGCTAGCAGTTCAACGAACATCCGCGCTGAGGATAACATCCGCATACCGCACAGTTTCGGGAGCCGCGGTACTTGTCATAGCCGGAACAGTCCCCATTGATCTTATAATACAAGAGAGGAGGAGGATATGGCTCAGAAAGCAGGAAAGCACTCTAGCACAAGGCGAAGTAGAGCAAATCAAGCGCAGCACTATGCAAGCTTGGCAAAGGAGGTGGGCAGCCGAAACTAAAGGCAGATGGACAGCCAGACTTATTCCAAATCTGGAAACCTGGATTAAAAGGACAGCGGGAGAGGTGAACTACTATCTGACTCAAATGCTTTCGGGACACGGATACTTCCGAAAGTATCTACACACAGTAGGCAAATGCAGCACTCCTTACTGCCTATACGAAGAGGATGATCAGATCGACGACGCAGAACACACTTTTTTCAAGTGTGTCAGATGGACACGAAAGCGAGAGGAACTAGAAACTAAAATAGGATGCATCACTGTGGAAAATCTAGTTCCTAAGATGATAAGAAACGAAGCGAACTGGAAAGCTGTGTGTAAGTACTGTGAAGAACTACTGCGGCTGAAAAAGATTGACCTGGATCATGCAAACATAATCGAAATGGAGACAAACGATCCAGCTGGCAATGCGGGCGATGGCTAAGGCGGCCGATTAGGGAACCACCCCGAAGTAATGCTAGACGCGGTCCCGGGGTGGATCGATTCCCAGGGGAGGAAGAAAAGGAGGTTTTTTAGTCGGTATGCCGCAAGGAGAATCCGACATAACACCTTGAGTGTATGTGTAACCACATTTTTACCCCCTTACCCCAAAAAAAAAAAAAAAAAAAAAAAAAAATAGGGGTTAAACGTCATAGGTTTTCCTAAAATGAATTAATATTTTGCTTGTTTTGTCATTAACATTCAGAAAGAAAAAAATGCTAATGCATATTTTTGGTTGCCCTATTAATCATTATAATAATTATTATAAAAAATATACAAATCACCAAAACACTTTTTAAAAACTACTTTTCCTCTGCGTCATGAACTTTGAACTAATTTAAATTGCAAAAATATTTTTTATTCACTTGTATTTTATATGAACGTTGAAAATAACGGTATTGTATTATAAAAAAAATAAAATAAACAAATTTTATTCTGAAACAGTAACAGACTCGTCCGCTTACATCGTAACCCAAGTTTTAAATTGGGCGTAAGAGGGGAGTTGTAATCTGGGCATATTAAATTCTTGGATTTAAAGTAAAAATAAAAACAAATAGTCTGTATTAAAACCAGAGTAGGAAAATAAACAAAACTGAACGTTTAATCTCATTTTGTTATGTTCTTTACAATTAGTATAACAAAAATAAAACAGAAACAGTGAGAAAGATTGTCCCATTTAATTTTGTATATTCTTTTTGTTTTGAGTACTACAAATACACTAACTCAAATGTGCGTAGGTACAACAAAAAATGAATGAGAAGAAAAGGGAAAGAAGATGAAAAAAAGAAAAGAAGAAGAGAAAAAAAAACAACAAAAAACAAAGCAAGCACAAGAGCGAAAAGCTAATTGTTTCATTTGCGCTCTTTCTCATTTAGAAAGTATTTGTGTTTGTTTTGCTCATGTACAATACTATTAAAACAATTTTGAAAAGTGTATGACTTTGTTGAAACTTTTGCGAAATGTTTTGTTTGTTTACCCACTCTGATTAAAACAGTAACTGACTCAGCCGCTTACATCGTAATCCAAGTTTTAAATTGGGCGTAAGATTCTTTAGATTACGCTTAGCTTACACTTTAGGTACTTTAAGAGTCCGCTAATGCATACGTAATTGTTTTTTTTTTACCACTGGATATTTTTCTTTTATACTTTCACAAAAGCCTAGTATGAAAAGACTGTTGTTTCGTTTTTTTTTTTCATATTATTTTGGCTTGGGGCTTTGTGACTATAAATGTTTTGTTATTTTATTTTGACATTTCTTTTATTATTTAAATAGATACATACATACATGCTAAGTTTATATACTAATGTTTATAATATCCTTTATTAGATTTTAGGACGCACTATTCGTGTCGATCATGTTGCAGACTACAAGCCTCCAAAGGAAAATAAAAATATGGACGATAAAACATTGCAAATTTATATGGAAGGATGTGCACCTAGACCTAAATAGTTTATAGTTTAACCAAATAATTAAATATTAAAATAGTAAATATGTTTATAGTATATTACAGTTTTTAGTTATATTTATTAAATATACAAGAAAAAAGCAAATATATGTACATATATATACAACGTAACACCAGATAAGATATTTAAAAATTCGACAATGTGTACACATCGCCTACACTTGAGTTTAACTCTGATATAATAGGTCTCTTTCTTTACTCTACATTGGGCGCCCGGGGATCCCAATTTTACCAAAAATCGTTCCCGTACATAAAATATGAGTAAATGAGAGAAATTTTGACAGCCTATTTCACAATGTCGAGTGAACGCTCTTTCGCTTGCTGGGTGAAAAAAATTTGATTTTGTTTTCTCTACATCAAAGCCCATTAATACAGGTCATTGCATCTCTACAATACAACTATAGAAAAAACCACACGCGTTTTGTTATTGTGTGATTTACCCGAAACTGTCAAAATTATAAAATGCTTTTGTAGCAAATGGTGGGAAAGAATTTAGTAACCAAATTGCAATACAAAATTCACTAAATTAAAACTCAAAATGTAAATTTAGGGTAATTATATACGTATAAAATTCAATTGCAACAACATACGTCCTATGATTTAAACATTAAGGATCAAAATATGTATATTGAAAAAACATGACAAAATCTTCTATCAAACATACTGTTACGAAAAAATAATCTTGTAAAACAAAATTATCATAACATTCCTTTAAATTAGTTTTTTTTAATATTTCTAGCATATAAGTTATATACATAAATTATTGCAATAACAAAATACATGTAGAGAAATCAAATACATATATTTAAAAATATAAAATTAAGTTATTGTTGTGTTAGTTAAATACATACTAAAAAATAGAAACTATAAAAATTACTAAAAAAAACCTCTACGTACTATAAATATATTAGTGATGCATTTTGAGTTTTTTGTTTTGGGCCAAATTGACGATTTGAAAGGGCCAAAATACCTTTGATAGGGCCAAAATTTAAAAATTTTTTTTTAATAAATAAACATTATAATGAATATTTGATGTTTTAGCTTTTTATCTAAATATAACGTAAATAAAAACAGTAGTACTCGTAATATAGAATTTTTTTTTAATTTTAATTAATTTTTTTACTAAAAAATTAATGCCAAAAATTCGTATTGCTTTAAGCTATTATTTTATTAAGGTTGCATAATGTATTAAAATAAAGACGTATTTCATATGCGGTATAAAAAAATTAAATTGTCTATATGTACAATTGCTTAATAGTTCATTTAAGTGAGCGCTCTTTTTAGTTCAAAAAGAAAAAATGAACTAGTTCGGTCTTCTAGTTCAACGGCTACTTTCCTTTCACAATAACGAAAATCTAATAATATTGTCCCGTATAGAAGAATTAGTGAGTATTTCACATAATTAACCCCTCATTGGAGAAGATGCTTAATGGAATTCTGAATTCATTATTGTTATATATTTAATTAAAATATTAATTTTGAAAAAAATCAGCAATAAATTCCATATGCTGAATATATAAGTAAATCATATTTGCACTTTTCCACGTTACACGTTCTCTTACCTTTAATCTATAACAGTGGTCTTCACAAAGAGAGTCACACAAAAATACACTGACAGATGAGATTGGTTTTTTTATTTGTGTTGTTTTTCACAACGTGAATAAAATTAGTGAAAATTTTCCTTTTAAAAACCTTTAATTTTAAAATTTAAACTAATTTATTAAAATTATTCATAAAATAAATTGTTTGTAAATGCTATAAACAAATTGAAATGTAGTTATATGAAATATAAACATTAATAACTTTATTTTGCTTATTATCACATCTTCTCAGTGTCTGATAAACAAATTTAGCTCTCTTGAAAACTAATAAAACATAAACACATACGCAATTTTTGCCTCACACATATGTTTTTGTAATAATTATGGTTGTCGTTTGGCATGATGAAAACAAAGCGTATGGATTTCTTTTTATGAAAGATTTTTAACATTGCAAATTGTTTTATAATTAATTAAGTTTTTGTTAGGAAAATAAAACAAAAACAGGTTTCCAGAAATTCTAAAAGTGATATCTATTAATACAGTATAATACATTAAATTTAACAATAACATAATAAGAACTAACGATACAGGTAGTTTTGGTACATTTAAAGAATCTGTTAGGCAGGATTTCTGTTCAATTAAGCAACCCCGGTTGTTATATTCACGAAGAGAGTAAGAAAAACTAAAAAAAATATCCGAACAATTTCGTTACCTGAGTAATATGGATGAAGACCACTGATCTATAACAAAGAAATCGTTAGACGACGACGACGACGCCAATTAAAATAAGGCTTATTATGTTTTATTATTTTTTATTTACTCGTTTACATTAGTTTTAGTTAAAAAAATATACATATATACACTAGCCAGAATAACTATTCGTACACTGCAACATTTAATTTTTAAAGAATTATAAAAAAGTAATAGGAAACGATTTGTGGCAAAATTTAACATTATTTGTTCTTCATATAGTTTTCTTTAATTTTAGTACATATAATTTTAAATCTCTATGCTTTTACAGCCAAGTTTTTCAATAAAAAAATGCAGTGTGGCAACGTTTTATTACCAGAAAAAGTATTCGTACACTTTTCTTTCGGGGAATCCCATGAATTTTTTACTAAGCTAAAGTGTACCAAAAGCAACAGAATAATAAAAGCTCTACTTAATTCAAATTAATTTGACTCAGTGGTAAAATTTTCAAAGTACAAATCAAGTATAAATCAAGATGAGTTCTAAAACAAAAGAAATTTGTGCAGCTGAACGGGAAATTATTATAAAATTGCGCAAAGAAGGAAAATCTTTGCGTGAAATTGCTAAGACTGTTGGAAGAAGTCATTCTTCTATGCAATACGTCATTAGAAATTTCAAATCTACCGGCTCTATCTTGTCCAAACAACGCACAGGCCTCCCATCAAAATTGACCGAAAGGGAAAAACGAACTGTTTTGTCACTGGTAAAACAAAATCCAAGAGTTACGGCTTCCCAAATCAGCAAGAATATAAAAGGATCTTTTAATAAAGACATCTACGAAGACACCGTGCGCAAAATATTGAAAAAGGCTGATTATCATGGCCGTGTAACACGTAGGAAGCCGTACATATCGGACATCAATAGAAAAAAAGGATGGAATTTGCCAACAAATACATCAAAATGCCTTCCGAGTTTTGGGAAAAGGTCTTGTTTTCTGATGAAAGCAAATTCTGCATCTTTGGCATTAAGGGGAAAAAGATGGTTTGGCAAAAAAATGGAACAGCGCTTAATAAAAAAAATCTTGTTCCAACTGAAAAGCATGGGGAGGTGGTGTTATGGTGTAGGGGTGCATGGCAGCTAAAGGAGTCGGAAATTTGACTTTTATAGAATCCACAATGGACCAGTACGGCTATTTAAATATACTGAAACAAAATTTACAGCAAAGCGCCGACAAACTGAATTTGGGACCAGACTTTTGGTTCCAACAGGATAATGATCCCAAGCATTCGGCGCATAATGTGAAGTTGTGGCTACTCTATAACACAAAATATCAACTGCATTCACCCCCACAATCGCCGGATCTAAATCCTATAGAACATTTGTGGGATTTATTGGAGCGTAAGATCCGAAAACATAACATTACCTCCAAGGAAATGCTAAAAAGCGTTATTATGGAGGAATGGAACAATATAAGCCCGGAGGAAACGTCCAAATTAATAAAATCAATGCCAAAACGTCTTTCAGAAGTTCTTCGACGTAAAGGATATCCTACTAGTTATTAATAGTATTTTAAATATATCACAATTTAATTTAATGTACAAATATTTAATCTGTACGAATACTTTTTCTGATGAATTAGCTCTATAATTTTGTAATTTTAGCGGTAAAAAGAAAACGTCAAATAATAAAATTGTTATTGCCTTCTAAAAAACAAATACATCCAACAACAAATCTTTAAAAACTTTTTGAACAAATCGATTAAATAACGAGGTTTATTTTTATGATTAAAGTTTAAGATCCAAGGTGTACGAATAGTTTTTCTGGCAAGTGTATATCAAAACAAAAATGTAACCTTTTTCGTTTAGTGATTTTTTCACAAATGTTGGATATAAAAAATGGTTAGTGGCAGCACTGTTTTTGATTATTATATGCAATATCCCAACACCAAAGTATGTGTGTATTTATTTGTATGCATTTGACAAGTGAACAAAAAAGATACTTATGTATATCTTGCAAGAGATTCATGAGTAAAATCAAAGAATATAAACAAAGAATATAAATCATATAGAATGCGCATCTCAACACTTATCCAAATATTTTAAAAAAACTTTTTCTGATGCGGGAAGGAAGGGCAAAAGGCAAAACAAAAGAAAAGAGCGTATCAAAACAAGAGAAACTAATGTCACAGCAAAGACTATATAACAGAGTTCAAATTTTTCCATTTATGAATACTCAAAAACTAACATTTATGAACATTATCAAGAATGCGATTTTTAAAAATTTTTATTTTTCTTCACGCACATGAACGAGCAGCAAAATTTATTTTCTTAAAATCACACGCGAACGTGTGCATTCATTTTTTTCTAAGCGTTCATATATGAAGAGTAAAGAAATTTTTTTATTTTCTTCATGCACATAAAAGAGCAGCACAAATTTATTTTCTTAAAATCACACGCGAACGTGTGCATTCATTTTTTTTTTCTAAGCGTCCATATATGAAGAGTAAAGAAATTTTTTTATTTTCTTCATGCACATAAATGAGCAGCACAAATTTTTTTTCACACGCGAACGTTCATATTTTTCTAAGCAAAATTTTTTCATGACGACTGCCTGTCGCGAACACACAATACAACAATTACATAAAAAATCCCAAATAGAAGAGTATTGTTGTTGTATATACATACATACGTACAATTGTAAATTTGAATTTGTCACTTGAAAAGCAAAGCGAGTATACGTGAGCGAGTAAGTGTGTGAAAAAAATATTCATGCTCATAAAAGAGTATTTGTCAAAATTGTAATTTTTCATAAATGAATATGCTCATAAAAGAGTATTCGTCAAAATTGTAATTTTTCATAAATGAATATGCGTCAAAAAAGAAAAAAAAAGTAATATTCACACATAAAAAAGAGCAAAGCAAAATATTTTCTGTTTTTTCAAACATGTGTGAGGAGAAAAAAAATAAAAACTAAATGCACACGTCCACTCATAAGTGAAAAGTGAGTGAACGAATTGGTACTCTGCTATATAATATAAAGATGTTGCACTCAGTACATTGTTTTTTCCATTGCAAAAATCTGCATGGGATTTATCAAAAATCCCATAGAGCCATGCCTAAATAAAAGCGGCAAGCGGAACGTTTTCTAACGCTCAGCGTTTACTCTGAACCGCCATCCCTAAAAAAAAGCGGCAACGTTTTGTGAAAACATTAAAAACAGGGTAGTACAAAAACATATGCTTATATAACAATTCTGACTATTTTAATAATAAAATGCATTTCTCTATTGGTATTGTAACATAAACTAAATTTTATAGTACTATTTTATTTATTTTTATTATATTTTATTTATTTATTTTATATTAATATTTATTATCTTCTATTTTGTTTATTTTTTGCCTTTACGATTAAAACATGGTTATGCAAATAACATATCTTTATATCACAACCCTGTTTTTTTCCCTATTTGTTTACATTTTAGTTGCGTTTTGCGACCAACTTTACTATTAAACGCTCTGTCAAAATTGGATTTTTCAATTGCAAAGCGTTGCCGCCGCATTATTTTGGGATGCTCCATACAAATTGTATGGGCATGAGAAATTTGGACAGCTAGAAAACGCTTGCCGCTTTTATTTAGGGATGGCAGATATAAAAGAGAAAATCATTTATAGTCTCTGAAAGATAAAAAGGGAGATGAATTTTGCGAAAAAGAGAATAAGCTATAACAAACAGCCGTACACATGCATATCGTACACCCAGTTCGTAAGTGACACAACTCAAAATTTGTATTTTTCGAGTTTATGTTAATACGTGTAGTTTTAATTTTTGAGTTGTGTCACTTTTGAACTGGGCGTGTGATATGTTTGTATGCATATATGTATGTGTAGTCTACTCATAAGTTCTTTTTGTGTTTTGTTTCTTTTTAATAGTTTTTAAGCCACATAATATTTGTAGTAAACAAGAAAATTAGTTTTATAAAAGTTGATATTTATGTAGGGTAATGAGATGGGATGGATGGGATATTTCGGACAACGCAAAGTCTCTAATTGGGGTCAACCTGGCGGCCTCCAGAACGATCCTTGTTCCCGTTGTATTCAAGTCGACATACAGTCTCCACGTGGTCCTCCTGGATAACATTCTAGCACCCGCTAGCTTGTTAACTAATGTATGCGGCGATTGTCCAATCCCCTGGACTTTAAATTTGGGTTGTGCGTAGGGCTTGAAACCCACCACGTAAAAACAAAAATTCAATGAAAACCGAAACAATAGCCTCTAAACGGACCCCCTTCTATGTTGACGAATTTGGCAAACGTTTTAAGGACTATGATTTAAGGATATGCACCTGGAACGTGAGAACCCTTTACAGGGAAGGTGCCTCTATCGAATTGGCGGATGCTCTCAAGAAATGTAGGGCTGACATCACCGCCATCCAGGAAATGCGATGGATAGGACAGGGTTGCACAAGGCAAGCAACATGTGACATCTAATACAGCTGCCATGATAACAGACAAGAATTTGGCTGCGGATTCGTAGTTAGCAAGAGACTTCGCCATCGTCTCAGAGTTCACCCCCGTGAACGAAAGGATAGCTACGATCCGGATGAGGACAAAGTTTTTATAATATCAGCCTCATCTGCGTGCACGCCCCGACGGAAGAGAAGGATGATGCGGCCAAAGATGCTTTCTACGCAAAGCTCGAGGATGTATATGATAGGTGTCCGGCACATGACGCCAAAATTGTCCTCGGCGATTTCATTGCGAAAGTTGAACGTGAAGGTATTTTTGGCCCCACTGTCGGACAGTTCAGTCTCCATAATTCCACCTCGCCGAACGGCTTGAGACTGATCGATTTCGCCGCGGCGCGAAACACGTAGTTTGTAGCACCAGGTTCCAGCATCTCGATATCCATAAGGCCACCTGGCTCTCTCCTGATCGATCTACCAACAACCAGATCGATCACATTGTGATTGATGGAAGGCATGTATCCAGCATACTAGACGTGCGCACATTTAGAGGTCCTAAGCAACCTCCTGCAGAGACGGACGGATCGGACAGAGGGCACTGAGATTCCAATCATCGGGCATACTTTCTTCCAGCCATATTCTGCAAATGAGCTGGTGCAGGCACCTATCCAGCTCATCGCCTCCATACTTGACTTCACTCACTTTTCACTTATGAGTGGACGTGTGCATTTAGTTTTTATTTTTTTTCTCCTCACACATGTTTGAAAAAACAGAAAATATTTTGCTTTGCTCTTTTTTATGTGTGAATATTACTTTTTTTTCTTTTTTGACGCATATTCATTTATGAAAAATTACAATTTTGACGAATACTCTTTTATGAGCATATTCATTTATGAAAAATTACAATTTTGACAAATACTCTTTTATGAGCATGAATATTTTTTTCACACACTTACTCGCTCACGTATACTCGCTTTGCTTTTCAAGTGACAAATTCAAATTTACAATTGTACGTATGTATGTATATTAGAGTTTTTTCCCGAGAAATCCCGTCCCGGGAATTCCCGGGAATTTCAATTGTTAAAATTTCCCGCTTTCCCGGGATTTTTTTTCCGGGATCCCGGGAAAAAAAAATATATGTCAATAAATAGTAACTACAAAGACGTGTTGGCTCAGACACGTCGTATTATCAAAATTTTCAAAAAAAGTCCAACAAAAAATGCTATACTTCAAAAATATGTTGTCGCAGAACACAAGAAGGAAGTATGTCTCCAATTAAATATTGTAACTCGTTGGAATTCGTTAGTACCAATAATAGAAAAATTTCTGCTCATAAAAAATTCAATAAAAAGAGCCTTATTGATTTAGAAATGGATGAACTATGGGTTGAGGAAAATATATATAATAACATGGTTAAAGTTCTAAAACCTATAAAATTATCAGTGGAAAAGTTAAGTAGCCGTGATACAAACATATTAACAAGTGATGCCATACTTAACACCTTATGTAAAGAAATTCAGTCGATTCCTTCCACTCTTGGCGAAAAAATGTTTCAGGCTCTGCATCAACGGATAGATGAAAGAATAGACAATAAACTGTACACTTTAGTAAAATATTTAAAAGATCCAAATTTTTTTGACAGTGATCATAAACATAGTTTGTTTTCTTATGCTTCTAAGCATTTGGTGGTTGGATATGCTGAAAATCTTTATAATCGACTCTTTAGTGAACACAATTTCGGAGAAGTTGAAACTTTTGATGACGTTGAAGAATTTTCCGCTGCAAAAGAAAAACATTTGAAGAAGTCTTAAATGCAGCCACTAGTGACGTAAATTGTTGTACTCAATCTACCTCCAAAAATAAATTCAAGGTCTCTTTAAAAAAAGAATTGACATTTTTTTAAGGAAGTGGCCAAAGAACCCAAAATATTGAACATTTGTTTAAAGCACTTTTAACCATACGTCCAATTTCAGTAGAAAGTGAGAGAGTTTTTTCGATAGCAGGACAATTTGTTAATAAAATAAGAAATAGGCTTTCGGATGGGTCTATAAATGCACTCGTGTATTAAAAAATTATTTATTAAACCAAAAAACGAATAATATGTTTAATTATAAAAATTTAATTTTTATGTTTCGATTTTCGATTTTATATAGAACTATTTTATTATGAAACTATTAATTGTTTTAAATAGTTGAAGTGTTATATTTTGTTTTTGATCTCACATTACTCCAAGTTCCTATTTTTATTTTTAATAACGTATGTTTATTTTTTTTACTTAGTTATGTAAGTATTTACTTCGTGTAAAACAAAATTTTTACGTTTCTAAGTAAAAAATTTATTACTGAAAACAAATAAATTGTTGTATTTATTTCATAGGCCGGGATCCCGGGATCCCGGGAAATCAAAAAAAATTTCCCGCTTTCCCGGGAAACACAAAACCCCGGGAAATAAAAAACTCTAATGTATATACAACAACAATACTCTTCTATTTGGGATTTTTTATGTAATTGTTGTATTGTGTGTTCGCGACAGGCAGTCGTCATGAAAAAATTTTGCTTAGAAAAATATGAACGTTCGCGTGTGAAAAAAAATTTGTGCTGCTCATTTATGTGCATGAAGAAAATAAAAAAATTTCTTTACTCTTCATATATGGACGCTTAGAAAAAAAAATGAATGCACAGGTTCGCGTGTGATTTTAAAAAAATAAATAAATGCTGCTCTTTTATGTGCATGAAGAAAATAAAAAAATTTCTTTACTCTTCATATATGAACGCTTAGAAAAAAATGAATGCACACGTTCGCGTGTGATTTTAAGAAAATAAATTTTGCTGCTCGTTCATGTGCGTGAAGAAAAATAAAAATTTTTAAAAATCGCATTCTTGATAATGTTCATAAATGTTAGTTTTTGAGTATTCATAAATGGAAAAATTTGAACTCTGTTATATAGTCTTTGCTGTGACATTAGTTTCTCTTGTTTTGATACGCTCTTTTCTTTTGTTTTGCCTCTAGTGGATGAGTAGAATTCAATTTGTATCGGAAGTCGAGTAAGTAAAACTCTATTAAAATATAGCAAGTACCATGTATGTATATGGGTTATTATTCGCTTTCAACTGTCTTTCATAATAAATGTATTAATTTAAATAAAAGACATACATATGTATACTATTGTAAAATAAATTTCAATTTTATTACAAAATAACAAAAAAAAACCCAAATTATTTGCCAAACAAAAAAAAAATTAATTAAAGCTGTTAATTTGAGATAATTTTTTTTAAATTAACGTTAACCGTAAAAGGCTTTAACGTTCAAAACGTAAAACATACATTCTACATATGTAAATATCAAAATTCTAATTAAAAGGGATTATAAAAAACAATTCATAAATAAAATTAGATACAGAAGCGTTAAATTTAGGTATTTATAAGTTATACCAGGTTTACCCAATAATTTTTGTAAATGAACAAGAGTTTATCGACCGTTTTTGGTCTATGGTCGTAATTGGCTTTTCCGCTTCTCTGAAACTAGGGTGCGAGCGTTTAAGGTGATCTAATAAATATGTAGTATTGCCGCTAGTTTTATAATATTTGCCACACAAACGGCATTTAGCACAATTTTTATCTTTGGTTATTTCAAAATAAGTCCAAACATCTGAATACGTCCTACGTATCTTTTTTTGAATACCCTCTTCATCATCGTTGTCTACCTCAATGTTTTCGTTGCCATATTCTATTAAACACAGACAGACATACACACTCCTATGGATGTGTCCATTGGACACATATGTACATACATTTAAATAGTATTGTAATAATACTTACTTTCTGATAATTGTAGGAATCTCCCCATCTTTTAAAATTGTTTTTTATTTAAATATTCTTTATTCTTTTAGAAATACTATTTATAATACCAGAAACTTTTACTTTAAAACTTCTTTGTATTATTTTTGTGCCGCCAATAATTCGCCTCTGTATTAAGGTAGCCGTTGCCGCTGAATAAAAATAACTAAGTTTAAATAAAATTAATTACCCTAAGGAGCTTAATAGGATAACACTTTTTTGAAATATTGACTATTTTATTTTACATTAAATAAATGCAAATATATTATTTTTATTGAAAAATTAGAACAAAAACTTACCGGCGGCAAAAAATCTGCGTTGAAAAAGTTTACTTTTAAAATTTTCCGATAGTATCGCTACCGATAGTGAAACCATCGATAGTCGGCCAAGAATGAAACTATCGATAGTACTATCGATTGTTTTGCAGCTCTAGTTTACAGCCGGCAACTATACATTCGATGTGGTCAAGGAGTTCATCTACCTTGGCACCGCCATTACCAGCAAGAATGATGTCAGTCTGGAGATCAAACGAAGAATCACACTGGCCAACAGGTGCTACTACGGTCTCAGTAGGCAGTTTAGTAATAGAGACCTCTTTCGTGCGACGAAATTAACACTCTTTGAAACGCTTATTCTTCCGGTGCTTCTCTATGGTGCGGAAGCATGGACGCTGTCTTGTGCCGATGCAGCGGTCTTGGGAGTATTTGAGAGAAAAGTTCTTCGTAAGATATTCGGTCCTCTAAGGCATGGCGATGAATTTCGCATTAGAACCAACCATGAGCTGTATGAGCTCCTCGGCGATGTGGGCGTTGTTCAGCGCATTAACATCCAGCGGCTACGCTGGCTAGGCCATATTGTTCGGATGGATGAATCTGCTCCAGCGAGAAAAGTTTTCGATGCGAAGGACGTCGGCGTAGAGGACGACCGTGTTTACGTTGGAAGGACCAAGTTGATGAAGCCCTGTCGTTAATTGGTGTGACCAACTGGAGAAGGCGCGCGCTTAGCAGAGACGCCTGGAGACTAGTGTTAAGGCACGCCGAAACCCGTTAACGGGTGGTTATGGCCATCTAAGTAAGTAAGTAAAAAATATGTTTTATTGGTGTAAAAAATAAATATTAATCGACTCGCACCGAAGTGCTGATTTCTTATAAATAACATCAACATTTTAACAAGTATTTATTATAATATAAAAATTTTTACAAAGAAATAAAGATAAAATGTTTTTACATTTGGACAGGTTATTTAAATTAATTTTTAATGAGTTAAAATTTTGACCTTCACAGCACTCGATGATTTATAGTTTTAAGTCTGCCATGAAGAATGCTTACGAAGTAATGTTAGCACAAGAAGATTCAGCATCTCTAATCTATGTTTATAGCATACGTCATTCTCCTCATACCAAAAGGAATATGTTGTATTTTCGGTGCATTGCATGCATTGTATTTCGTATGCTTTTGTCTTCTGTGAATATTTTTTCAAATACTTTTATTTGTATCTTGCATATTTCAAAAAACAAATCGGATGGTCCACACAAACTTCCAAAATCTGATTCTTCATTGTAATTTTTCGCATGTATATACCGTATTTGCCGGACGATAAGACGCACCTTTTTACTCTGAAAATTTGACCTAAAATCAGGGTACATCTTATGGTCCGATGCGTCTTATCGTCCGGCAAATACGGTACATTTCGGAGGGATATGTCAATATTTGGGTGGGTTTAATTATATCCAATCGACATTTTTGGCAAGATATTCGTTATGCTATGTACCCAGAGAAATAACGGCATGACGTTAATTCAATTGGTACAGTAACGGAATCAAAACTATCGCTGTTTTCGTCAAAATATTCTTCATTACCTTCATAGATATCAAGAGCGTTCTCTGCGGAGGTTTGTTGACATCCGGATATGCTTTTTAAAGATCCTCTATAATTGTTTGAAAATTTATAGGCAACATAACCGCATCATCTTTTTCACAATTAGATAAGGTATTAAACTGAGTTATTTTTAAAGATAACAGCTTGGCCATGGTAATGTTGAATTCATGAACTGAAGGGTTTTTACAGTGTCCACCTTTTGCCCGAAGGTACGAAAATAGGTTCTCTAATGGATCTTGATTAAAGTGAGTGGTTAAAATAAAAAGCATGTCATCTTGAATAATAATCTTGGTTTGAATAAGCCCATTAATAGAAAAAATTTTGCTGCCCAAATACGAAACTTGACTTATGTAGCTTAATAAATCGTATCTATTAAATAAACCTATAACATCTATAACCTAAATCTATAACAGAAAACGCTTTAATTAGATCAAATTTAACTGCAATGTTATTTTTTGGTAATTAAAGAAGAAATGATGTCCGTGAAGGAATAGTACACTAGCCAAACTGAACAATTGTTTTCGACTCCAGCTACGGTAGTCTCATCAGAGTTCTTTGTGTCCTGTGCATATTCAAGACCAAACATCAACTATTTAACTCACACTTTTTTTGGAAATCGCATACTGAAATTATTACACAACAGTTTATATCATATTCTCCTTTTCTTACCATCATTGCTGTTCTTGTAATTGTCATCTTATTTGGATGAAACAGAATTACAAATTTATTTTGTTTTTGCCCTTTATTCTACATTATCCACATTAGTCGACATGAATGATATGTACGACGGTGGTTGAGGTGGTTAGAGCGTAGCACCATAGTCGGGTGCAATTTTTATGTTAAGAGCCTAAGACTCGGGTTCGAATCTCAGGAGAGGTGTGATCAATTTAATTTTTGGTTTTTATCAGAAAACGCTTTAATTAGATCAAATTTAACTGCAATGTTATTTTTTGGTAATTAACGAAGAAATGATGTCCGTGAAGGAATAGTACACTAGCCAAACTGAACAATTGTTTTCGACTCCAGCTTAAATAGTTGATGTTTGGTCTTGAATATGCACAGGACACAAAGAACTCTGATGAGACTACCGTAGCTGGAGTCGAAAACAATTGTTCAGTTTGGCTAGTGTACTATTCCTTCACGGACATCATTTCTTCTTTAATTACCAAAAAATAACATTGCAGTTAAATTTGATCTAATTAAAGCGTTTTCTGATAAAAACCAAAAATCAAATTGATCACACCTCTCCTGAGATTCGAACCCGAGTCTTAGGCTCTTAACTAAATCTATAACATTTGCAGAGTCATTATATGTAAAATTACGCCGAATAGATACTTCATCAAAAATTAGGATACATTGTTTTTCTGCATGCTGCATTTTACGAACTGCTGCTTCCAGTGCATTATATATGCATAAATTATTGCCAGGCTGCAAATTCTTAATATCGCTCCATCTGCTTAGGGAGGAAAGGGTTGGAAGGTTCAGTTTTAAAGTATTTCTTAAAAATAAATACGTAGAGGGGGATCTATAATAAATACTTTCAGTCAAGTTTCTCTCCTGATCTTCCCATCGAGCATTCGATTTCCTGTTTTGCTTTATGAGCATTTTACAAAGCGTTTTTTCATGTAGATTAATATGCAACTCATCAGTTTCGCTTTCAATGGATTTCTTTAATTGTAACTTTTTTTCCATTACCGTAACTCTTTTCTTCAAAGACTAATTTTTTGACCTTAAATCACGAATAGTTAGTATTTTTGTATTAAGCTATTTAATTATATTGTAGTATTTTTTTCGGTAAAGTGCTTCATTTTTTACATTTTTTTCACAATTTGTACATAAAAGTGAAGGCGATTTTGATCCTCTACGCGATTGTGGCGGGGATCTGAAAAGTTGCAAATCATTTTCAGAATAGACTTCGATTCCTTCTACACTCATGTCCTCGTTATTTTCAGTTAGGTATAAACTTGGCACGGCACCTCGCCTCAAAAATTTCTTCCCAATAAGCTCTAATAAGAAGTGCTTATCACACTAAAACAATAAAGAAGAATTTGCAATAAATTGCTCGTCAAAGTTGCATTTTTCTGCTCACTTTTTAAACAACGGTGAGTCCATATTTGGAAAACGAAATAACTTTACGTTAGGAGAACTTCTTTTATATCTGCGGCAATGGGACAGACTGCATTTGTTGCCAGCTTTTCGTGAGACCGATGAATTTGAATCCTAAAGTACAAACAGTATATACATACATATATGTATACGAAACGTTTAATGTGCACATGTAATTAAAAATATTTTTCTTACTATTTTTTTTATTAATATGAAATTATTATCACTTTACACTATTAGCTTAATAACACTTTAAATAATAAAGTTTTATTAAAAACTAAGTTAATTTGAATTTTTTATTTTAGTAAGAACTTGTTTTCTCCTTTGCAGAATACAAATAAGTAAAATGTAAAATATTATTAATTTTTAACATTACTTGTAAACCTAATTTTCTACTACAAGAGAAAAAAGATTTCCAAGTTTTTAAAAATTAGGCGTCTAAATTTCATACAATGGGCATCATAAATTCGGTGCGAATCAATTTAATTTCGTTTTCACAAATACAAAACAAATGTGATTTTCCCTACACTCACCTACGAAGTCATCTTGTTTCTTTCTATTTTTCAATCTCACATTTAATAGAAAGAAAGAACAATCTCTCTTTTTAAAAAATAAACCAAATAAATACAGGTATCCCTTGCATAACGCGGTACTTGTAAAACGCGGTTTCAATATAACGCGATTTGAAAAAATAATCGGTTTCAGTAGAACGCGAAATTTGGGCTTTTATAACGCGAAGTTTAAAACATGTGTATTCATATTTGTTTTGAATGTAAACCAGGATTTTCCCATTTCTGCTTTTAAGACATGTGTGAGTAACCGGGAATTTCCCATTTTTGTTTTCAAGACGTGTGAGTATACATACATACTGAATTAAAAATCTTAGTACAAAGTGAACTTTTGTAACAGAAACAGACTAATTGTAATGAAGTCTGTTAATAAACTTTTAGTTTTTTTCAGTTTGTTTTTAAATTTTATAATAGGTGTGTTCATTTACTTTACTTGCAAAAACTAGTAACGAGAGAGTAAAAAGAAATTATGCTCAATTGCTCTCAAAAATACTAAAAAGTAAATGAACACTTTACTAGTAAAAATTTTTAAGCAAAAATAGTGTTGTAATATATAGAGTACATGAGTAGTTAATAACTACTCGTGGGAAAATTGTACACATTGCTATAAAAATAATGTGATTTTAGGCATTTATAATTATTTATTTTTAATAAAATTAATGATGAATTTGAGAAGAAACAGCAAAGCTTTCGGATATGTATTAAAAGTATAAATTCCTTAAGATAAAAGTACATACCAGCGTTTTGAACGTTGGGGGTTTGATAATTCTGCCAAATTAAGGTGGAATAGTGTATTTTCGTAAAGCGACTTACAGAAATTAAGCTTGCAACGCTTCTAACGCGCAAAAAAATTGATTAAAAATGTTAAAAAGATAAAGACATAAAATATTAGATATTAAATTGATTCGAACGCGTCGCCTCAAAAGTGTGGTGTGTGACTTGAGGTTGTTAAAGTGTTCAAAGTATCATACGCCCAACTTTCATGACGCGTGTTATGTACAAGCCAATTTCTAACAAAATTTAATACACGTTGTAGTTGAAAAATATAAGAACTTGAACAAATTTATACAGTCATGGACATAAGTATAGGCACAAGCAGTACTTTCAAATAAAATAAAAATGTTTACGTATTCCCAGACTTAAAATAATAATGTTATTAACTGATTATGACTACAGGATATGTACATTAACAAAATAACAAAAATCCTAAAACAAATTAGTTTCAGGAACAAAACAATACCAAAAAGTACTAAATAAACTTAGTTTTCTATAGGACAAAATTATAGGCACAGCCATTTTTGTGCAGGCAAAAAATCATACAGAAGCTTGAATTAATATTTTGTTGGCATTCCATTTGGATTTTAACAGCCTTTAACCTATCTGGCATAGAATGTACCAATTTTTTGTGAGCTCTTCGCCTATTTTATTCCATTCTCCGATCGACGTTGCCTTAAGATCAGCTTTGCTTAATAACTTCTCTGTTCGAATTCTTCGGTCCAATTCTTCCAACAAATGTTCGATGGGATTTAAGTCTGGGGACTGCGGAGGATGTGGCAAGCCATGTGCGGTGTCATAAACAAGTCACTACTTCACGTCGCGAGCCGAATGTTTCGAATCAGTATCATGCTGAAATGTAAATGACTGCGGTAAATTTAATTTCTCTGCGCTTTAATTCCTCAATTTCCGAAAATAACATCAACACAGCTTTCTTAAAATATAAGGGAAGATTTTGGTAAGCATGTTCACTCTGAAACTGTTCGGAGATTGCAGTATCAAGCTGGTTATAATTCAAGAGTGTCTAGACGAAAACTACTGATATCTGCAACCAATCGAGAGAAGAGAATGTCGTAAGCAAAACAATTTGAAAATGAATCTTGTAGATTCTGGGATCAGGAACTTTTCTCAGATGAGAGTAAGTTTAATATTTTCCGACCTGGACATTCTAGATTGTAAAGAAAGCCTAATACAGTATGTACTGAAAAAATCTTAAACCAAAGGTAAATTATGGCGGGTGAATAATAATGGTCTGGAGCAGCATGTGCGCTGCTGGTGTTGTGGAACTTATCTTTATGGAAGGAATAATTGACAAAGCTGTTTGCTTTAACATTTTGAAAAAAAAAATGTTAAAAAAAGCGCAGAGAAATGATATTTACGTCAGTCATTTACATTACAGCATGATAATGATTCGAAACATTCGGCTCGCGACGTGAAGTAGTGACTTGTTTATAACACCGCACATGGGTTGCCACACCCTCCACAGTCCCCAGACATCCCATCGAACATTTGTTGGAAGAATTGGACCGAAGAATTCGAACAAAGAAGTTATTAAGCAAAGCTGATCTTAAGGCAACGTCGATCGAAGAATGGAATAAAATAGGCGAATATATCACAACAAAATTGGTACATTCCATGCCAGATAGGTTAAAGGCTGTTAAAAAACAAAATGGAATGCCAACAAAATATTAATTCAAGCTTCTGTATGATTTTTTGCCTGCACAAGAATGGCTGTGCCTATAATTTTGTCCTATAGAAAACTGAGTTTATTTAGTACTTTTTGATATTGTTTTGTTCCTGAAACTAATTTGTTTTAGGATTTTTGTTATTTTGTTAATGTACATATCCTGTAGTCATAATCAGTTAATAACATTATTATTTTAAGTCTGGGAATACGTAAAAATTTTTATTTTATTTGAAAGTACTGCTTGTGCCTATACTTATGTCCATGACTGTATGTGTTGGTTTAGAAAAATATTTTATTATAATGAATGAACAAAATTTCTATACATCAAAAAAAAAAAAATTTTGTTGACAATTTTTTCTTTTTTAATTTCAACAAAATATTATTTATAACAAGTATTTAACGTAACAAGTAATTACAGTAATAACATTATAATCAACACCTCCTCTTAATGTTATATCTGTAATATTTGCAATAACTAAACATAACTTAGTTTGTAACAGGATAAGGGCATATATTTATACATTTTCTGAGTTTCTCAAAATCTACTCTAGGAAGAGGTTTGGTAAAAATATCAGCCAGTTGTTCTTTTGTATTTACAAAATTTAATGTAAATTCATTTTCATTAAATTTCTCTCGTATAAAATGATATTTTACATCAATGTGTTTGGTCCGTTTATGATACTCAGGATTCTTTATAAGTTTAATTGCGCTTTGATTGTCCATGTATAAGAAGTTTTCATTAACATTGAAGAACATTTCTTCCAAGAAACGTTTTGACCATACTATATCCTTGACTGCTTCTGATGCAGCAATATACTCTGCCTCAGTTGTAGTTAATGCTACTGTACGTTGTTGTTGTGATCTCCATAACACTGAGCAGCTTCCTAATTTCAATAACACTCCAGAAGTCGATTTTCTATTTTCGATATTACCAGCATAATCAGAATCCGAATAAGTTTTTAATGTTTCATTATTTTCTTTTATGTAATGTAATCCATAATCAAGAGTGCCTTTGATATATCGTAATACTCTTTTTGCTGCATTTATATGAATTTGAGTAGGTTTCTCCATAAATCTGCTTAAAACACATACTGCATATGAAATATCAGGTCTACTTAAAATAGAAAGATATATTAAAGAACCAATTAACTCTCTATAAGGAAAATGTTTATTTTGCTCTCCATTACTTTCATGATTCATCCAACCTGGTTCTAAAGGTGTACATACGGGATTGCAATTTTGCATATTAAATTTTTTAATTATCTTCTCTGTGTAATACCGCTGATGAAGAAATAAAGATTGTGAATTTAAAACTCTATTCTCGAATCCTAGAAATTTATTGATTTGACACTCATTCATTTTAAAAATATCTTTTAAATGTCTAAATAAATCATTTGGAAGTAATTCGTCATTATATAGTAACAATCCATCATCGACATACATGGCCAATATAATTTTTGACTTTTCCAATATTTTTATGAAAACACATTTATCAGAGTTGCTTACTTTCATTTGAAATTTTTCCAAAACTCCAGAAAATTTTTTATTAAAACATCTGGGAGCTTGTTTCAATCCATACAAGCTTTTTTTTAATAAACAAACTTTATTCGCATCTATATTATATCCAGGCGGTTGCTTCATATAAATCTCTTCATCCAAATCTGCGTATAAGAATGCTGTTTTGATATCAAATTGTTTTATTGACAGTCCTTCAGAAACTGCTACCGCTAATAATAAACGGATGGATTCATATTTTACCACTGGACTAAATGTTTCTTCATAATCCATACCATATTCTTGTGTGAAACCTCTTGCTACTAAACGTGCTTTATACCTTTCAATGGTATTATCAGATTTGTATTTTATTTTATAAATCCAACGGCAGTCTATTAATTTTCTTCCCTTAGGTAGCTCGCATAATTTCCAGGTGTTATTTCTAATGAGCGAATTATATTCGTCATCCATTGCTGCTTTCCATTTGTTAGAGCTTTTCGAACTAATTGCTTCATCATATGTCGTAGGTTCTTCTAGGTTAGCCATCATCTCAGAAATAAACATTTCTTCAATATTTATTCTTCTCGGAAGGGGTCTTAAATTGTACCTAGTTCTTTCTAATCTTTTGACAGTTTTATCTACAAATCTTTCATTTAAGTCTTGAAACTGTGGAATTTCAAGATCAGCTTCTCCAACATTTTCGACTACTTGTTTTATGTTTAGTTGGTTTTCAGAATCATTTTCTTCAACATTTTCAATTGCTAGTTCCTCGGTCACATTCTGTTCATTTTCTTAAGTATTTTTATCTGAACATTTGAAAACGCAAATATCATCATCAATGTTGTTATCATCGTTTATATTTAGAACATCAAGTTCGTTACCAAAAACCAAATGTCGGTATATTTCTATTTTATTTTCTTTCTCAAAATATATTCGATATTCTTTAACATTTAAATCAACACCAACAAATATACCTTTTTTACTTTTTGGATCCCATTTTCTACGAATCTGCTTCGGAACATGTGAGTAAACTGGAGTACCAAACACTTTTAAATCACAAATTTCAGGCATTTTCTTATACCATAACTAACTTTGATTGAACTTGGACCGGTTCTATTTAAAACATATACTGTGTGATGTACAGCCTCGGCCCACAATTCCTTTTTAATATTTTTACTTTGCAAAATACACCTTGATAACTCAACTACAGTTCGAATTTCTCTTTCAGCTGCTCCATTTTGTTCAGGGGTATAAGGTATAGACCTTTGGTGCTGTATACCATGATTTTTAAATAATTTATCAATATTACTGTTAACAAACTCCTTTCCGTTGTCTGATCTGAGTTTTATAATTTTAACATTTTGATTTTTTATTACATTTAAAAAAGTTTTAATCATTTCAAAAACATCGCTTTTTCGTTTTAAGAAATATACCCATTTAAACCGCGAATAATCATCTTTTAGTAATAAAAAATATTTTGATCCACCAACTGAGTATTTTTCCATGGGTCCGCAAACGTCTGCATGTATTTTGACTACTAGAATACGAAAATCTGTGAAGCTTTCCTAAACAGCATCCTTCGCAGATTTGATTTCTACTATCTGTGCAATTTATATTTCTTAATTTCAAAAATTCCTCAATATGATTAATATTTTGATGAACCAACCGTTCATGCCAAACCTTATAAGAACTGTTACTGGAATTTGCTACATAGTTACATCGATTTTTATTAAGGACTTTAAGTTCCAACTCAAACAGATTATTTTTGCGATATTCTACTCTTTCAACTATGTTATTTTTAATAAAATGACAAACAATTTTATTTGATTCCATTACATATCCTTTGTCTAGTGCTGCTGTAGCCGAAAATAGATTTACTTTCATATCTGGTACAAGGAGAACATTTTCTAAATACCCTCTTTTCCAACCATTTAAGCCCTTAACCCTTTACAGCGCCTTGTTGCATTTCTGCAACATACCCTTAAAATAAGTGTATAAATATTAGATATTCTGATATACCAATTTAGATCGATGTTGTAGGTTGGCAACACTGCATTTTAACGGTTTAAATGCTAATAAGCTTTCTACATTCCAACGTTTTTGAATTTATTTCATTCAAGTGACCCACGTGTACAAATCTATTTTTCGGTCTTTGAAATTATTTACGAAAAATTATTTTTTGAAGAACTACTGACATTTAGATATTGAACTTTGTGTAAGTAGAAGGTAAGGGCATATATTTCAAGAATAAATTATATTTTTTATTTGCAAAACCAATTTCGTGTACGTTTTATAGTGATTTCGGTTTGTTGCATATATGCAACATTGCCCGTTGAGGTGTATTATTTTACTGTTTTTCACTAATGTGAATGCTTCTTATTCAGGTTTAAAATGAGTTGCAAATTGAGTAATTTAACTACTAAGGACTTAGAAGATATTCTCGCAAAATGGGAAGATAGTGAAGATGGCCTTGATTTTCCTGATGACGATGATGCTGTCGACCCAAAGTATGATTTAGAGGCGGATGACGATGAAAGCTCTGATGAGGAATTAGAGGTATCACCTGACTTACAAAATGAACTAGAGCCCACTGATAATCTTCCAACTACGTCCTCCAATAGACAGAACATTATTAGTGCAAAGGATTTATGTTCTGTTACTACTTCTCTCAGTACCTTAAATGAAGCATCTCCTAGGCTATCTAATCGTGTGCCTAGAACTAAAACTACATGGAAAACTAAAAGCCTGAATTTGGATGATGACCAACTCCGTTTTCATGGATCTGAGATGTTACCTCCAGAAATACTTTGCTTAGATACCCCGTTCGAGGTATTTTCTCATTTATTTACTGACGACATTATCGACTTTATAAGGGATCAGACTAATTTATACTCTGTTCAAAAAGATAGCAATAAGCCTGTAAATGCTACCAGTCAAGAGATACGCCAATTCATTGGAATCGTATATTACACGTCGGTAGTTCATATGCCAAATATAAGAATGTATTGGTCAGAAAACATAAGCTTTGCGCCGATACGAGATACAATGACGTTGAAACGATTTGAATTACTTAGGCAGTTTCTTCACTTCAACGACAATAATAAAATGCTATCATATGACCATGTTGATTCTGATCGATTGTATAAAATTCGGCCATTGATAAAGAACCTCAACTATAACTTCAAAAAAGTTCCATTTGAAGCGTACTTATCTGTAGATGAACAAATGTGTTCAACAAAATCAAGAAGTGTGTTAAAACAGTATTTACCAGATAAGCCTCATAAGTGGGGATTCAAGCTGTTTGTTGTATGTGGTGTATCTGGATATGGATATAAATTTGATGTATATAGCGGCAAAGAAAACAGATGTGCAACTGGTGAGCCTGACTTAGGTGCATCATCTAATGTAGTAGTGCGCCTTTCTCGAGATATCCCTGCCAATCAGAACTACCGTCTTTTTTTTGATAATTATTACACATCAATCCCGCTTATTGAATACCTTTCCAGTCGCGGCATTTTGGCCTTGGGGACTATAAGAAGAGTACGTATTCCCAACTTTGAATTGATTAAAATTTGAAAACCATTCTTTGTGAGGAGTCATGTGCTCAGAGGCTCCAGAATCAATTACCCAGGATTCAATTGTATTTGAAGCATTTGCTCTTCCACTCATAAAAGCACTTGATTTATTATTATATTTCTTAACATTTGTCTTCCATAACGGACAATCTTTCTTCCAATGACCTTCTTTGTTACATTTGAAACATTTACCTGGTTTTCTTTTGTGCTCTTCAAATTTAGTATGCCTTTTTGATGTAAACGCCTCTCCAACTTCTATATCGCGCTTAATTCTTGATTGCTCTAAAGTTAGCCTATTTGTCAAATTCAATATGTTTCTTTTACTTTCATCACAAGATTCCCAAGCAGTCACAAAATGATTATATTCAGATGGCAATGTCATTAAAATTTTTGTAATTACCATGTTTTCGGATAATGGTTCTCCTAAGCTTTTTAATCTTTGAGCTAGCTCTTCAATTTTGGCAATATGCAATTCAATGGTGTCTTGAGAACATTTCTTATAATCATAAAATTGCTGCTGCAGTAAATGTACACTATCAGATTGCATTTCATGAATTAAATGCAATTTTTGCCACATTTCTAATGCTTCTTTACAGCACATTAAATATTTTATAATAATGTTATCAACGGAAGTTATTATAATTCTTTGCACTTTAATATCTGCTTTCTGCCAAACTTGAAGATTTTCGCGATATATGGCATTACCTGCATCACCAACTCCATCTTGCAAATCAGGCTTATTAAAGGATCCATCAAGAATTTTATACACGTCTAATGATTTTAAAATTATGCACATCTGGAACTTCCATGACCAATTCACAGTTCCGTGCAGTTTTTCGATTTTAAACTCTTCCATAGCTATGTATAAATATTATACCCTTACCTGTATGCTTCTTTTTTTTTTTTTTTTGCTCTTAGCTCTTCTATGCTTTCAAATCTTCTTGGCTTCAAAAATTCTTCTAAGCTTTGTTGAATCTATTAAAATCTTTTTGGTCCCTTCTTGAAAAAACTTCATGTATCTTCTTGCCCTT
This sequence comes from Metopia argyrocephala, assembly GCA_963576795.1. Taxonomy (NCBI): domain Eukaryota; kingdom Metazoa; phylum Arthropoda; class Insecta; order Diptera; family Sarcophagidae; genus Metopia; species Metopia argyrocephala. Next base: position 88,496,984 of record OY756209.1, on the reverse strand, counting down.
TTAAGTATTCTGGGCCCATAACCAGTTGAAAAATATAAGAACTTGAACAAATTTATATGTGTTGGTTTAGAAAAATATTTTATTATAATGAATGAACAAAATTTCTATACATCAAAAAAAAAAATTTAGTTGACAATTTTTTCTTTTTTAATTTCAACAAAATATTATTTATAACAAGTATTTAACGTAACAAGTAATTACAGTAATAACATTATAATCAACAGTTGTTATTCAGAAATGTATTCGCAAAAGAGTTAAGAAAAAGAAATAAAATTTGTATAAACTTGCACTATATTTTAGCAAAATTTTATTCAAAGTGGTAATTCAGAAAAGTATTTAAAAAAGAAATATAAGTTATATAAATCTACATTGCATAAAAGATTTTAATTTAAAAAATCCTTTAATTTTGTATATGTTGTTTGTGATATATATCTGAACTAATTGGGCTACCTACCGGCATAGTGCAAAGTACCGGGTATCTAGGCACTCACAATATTTACAGTACTAAAACTTGTAGCATACAACGCTCAAATATGATAGGTAATGGTAATGATGTTGAAATTTCTTGAGCAGGAGGCAATGCTGTGCACGACTGTTCTCCAGCTACTGTCTCGCCGATAGGGGGGTTATTTACTATTTTTTTTTTTCTTGCACTGCACCTTGAACCATTATGCCACATAAATAAACTTTATTAGAAAATTGCGTGCACAAAAACTTAGAGTTCAAAAAAAAAAATATAAACAGAGACTGACTACCTGATATAGGGATTGTCCAAAAATTGAAAGAAACCCAGGTAACACGGGTCTCTTTACGAAGCCCACCCAACCATTACTACACAATATCCAAAAAAATTAAATTCTCACGTAGTCCCATACTTTCCCTTTTCCTTCTCAATAGCTTAAAACCATCCTTCAAAATCAAACAGAAAATAATTTAAATTTATTCAGACGACATTGTGATTTTATTTAACAAATTGAAAATGTTTGCCATAGTAGAAAAAAAAAACAAAATAAAATAAGGTTTAAATTGTATCAAAAGAAAATAAAATGATTATAAAAAATTAGGATAATAATAAAAATAATAATATTAAAAGAAAACAAATAAAATAAAACAAAAAAAAATTAAAATAATAAGAAAATAGATTATAAACATGAGAAAAGAAAACTTCTTTAAAGGAAAAAAAAAATCAAATAAAAATCATATAAAAATCAAAATAAAAATAAATCAATAAAAAAAAAACTGAAAGAATCAGGTACATAGATAAATATCTATAGGTATATCCATATTTACTTTTCCGAAAATACTTTCATTAACCTTTGATTTAAAATTGAATCTTTAAGAAACTATAATTTTCTCACTCAATTATTTAATTAAATTTAATAATAACCAAACAAAAAAAAATGTATATGTACATATATAGAAAAGCAAAATTCAACAAAAATATCGGTCACGTTATTCACATGTATCTTTAACTTTTTTTTTCTTATTTTAAATGCAAGTTTATATGGATATACAAAAACATAAATAAACCGTACTGAGACAAAAAATAAATATAAGAGAAAAATAAAAGTAACAAAGAGAGTATGTGTGACTTACATTCAGGCCTGCCATATTTGCCGATTTATCGGCATTTTGCCGATTTTTTACCTTAAAATTACCAAAATGCCGATTTGCCGATTTTTGCTTTAAAAATGCCGATTTGTTCATAAAAACTTAAAATACGGCAACTTTAGTTGTTTTAGTATAATTTACAATATTTTACAACACTAAAATATTTGCTGCATAAAAAGAAACAACTGTTAATAAGTCATCGCTTCTGCAAAAGAGACAAAAATGTTGTTACATATAATTAAAATTAAGCGTAGGTTCGCTCAGTACATTTTTGTTTGAAAATAAATCAACTATGAAGAATAAAAGAATCAAAACAAAAGAAAAAAATAACGAAAACTTTTTTTTTACCAAATTTGAAAGACCAAACAATTTTCAAGCTACAGCAACTCAAGTAATCAATTCTTATAAAAAAAATATAAAAATTAAATATTTGTGTTTTAAAATGGATAGATATTTAAAAAAACAGTAGAGGTACAAAAAATTCATTATATTTACTTTCAAAGAATATAATTTAAATTATAAAAATTTTTTTTTACAGATTATATCGAAAAGTACATCAGATAGCCAATCTTATCTGAGTATACTTGAATTCCAATATTTTTCTTGTTTTTTGTTAATAAAACTACTTTATTGTCTTTAAAATGGGACATTTTAAATTGCCGATTTTTCTTGCTTGGAGTGCAGATAATGCCGATTTTTTTTTCAATTTGCCGATTTTTGATTGAAATCATCTGGCAGGCCTGCTTACATTACAAGAATTCTCTCGTCGAAAGATCTTTCGATATTGGTAACGCTGTAAACAAATGATTAAATAAATCTTTCAAATTTTAAGATGTAATTATTCTTTCTCATTCGGTTTGTATTGACAGTTCTTTGGTATTAATGTTCATTTAAATTTCTCTTAATCTTTTTCTTTTCTCTCTCACAACAAATCTTATCATAAATAATGTAAATGTAAATTAACAAACGTACCACTTAAATCAAAATTCTCAATTTCATGCAAAAAAAAAAAAAAAAAAAATATAAAAGAAAAGAATTTACTCCGTTACACGAGTTATGCTTATGCCAGAATTAAAGAAATTGAATATTTTAGTTTTTTTTTCTTGTTTTTCTGTTTCACTTAAACAACAAAATTTAACATATTAAATTGACATTCTTTTACATCATAACACGAAAATTTACAAATAAATGTACATATATATTTGATATAATTTTTATATCTAAAAAAACTCCTTTTTTTGTTCTTAATTTATTTTCACTTTCTATTTTCTTTTATTATTTTGAAAGATATTCATATCATATATCAAAATTAAATTAACCTTTTTTTTTCTCTCGATTTTTTTTTTCATGTATAATGCTCAGAGTAATTTTGCAGGATATTTGTTTTAATATATCTTTGTTAATTTTGAAAATAATTAAACGAAAATTTTCCCTTTAGCACACTAATTCAAATAAATATTATTTCACACTTTCCATTGTTGTTCTAATGATGGGTATTTATATTTATTTATATATCATATTAACACACCTGCCAATTATTAATTGTTGAACTGGTCATAACAAACTGATCAAAGTGATTCGTTTATTTTATTTCTTCCCTATAAGTAACTTATTGAGAGAGCAGATCCTGATGGCTGAGAAACTCAGCTCATCAGCTTCAACACAAGGCAAATTGTTGATAGATTCTAACCACGGCTAAAGGAAAAGACGAATTAAAAAAAAAAAAATTAAAAAAAATATAGGCGAAGTTGAATGCAAATTACCTTATTTTCGAATGAATAATGACAAAAATGGTAAATAAGAAAACTGATTTTTATTATCTGTATAGATTTCCAATTAGCCTCAAGCAATTAATGTATAATTCTTCTCATAAACCAAACCAAAATTCCAAACTTCAAAGGAAATGTCTATAAAAATAAATATAATTAGGGTATTGCCTAAATTTAATAATTAAGTAAAATATGTAAAAGCAAAAGTCAATTTAAAACCAATAATACTCACAATAAGGAAAAGCGTGCAGTCAACAAAAAAAACGAAATAATAAATTTTGATGGTAAATCTCCCTTAACTAATAAAATCTTTTAAGCTCTGAGAATATAACACGAATACTTTGACTTAACAAATTGGGTGCAGATAGATATATGACAAATAATTTCCAGCTTAACAAAATTAAATACCAATCAATACCGTTTACAAGAAACTACAATTCGACCATTAACGTTTTCGTTCCAAGCCTCCGCAAAATTGTCAACAGTGTAAAACGAAATACAAATATTAGATAACGATTGCATTTCTCTTTTCCATCTCTTCACCAACACTGTCGAACAGTAGTTAACGTCTTTTTGATATTCAAATTTTATTTTAAATATTATAACGGCAAAGCAAGCGCCACTACAAACTATCAGCTGATCTGTGAAAAGTTAACAAAATAAATAAATAGAAAAACTGATTTGGAAAAATTTATATTAAAAAAATTAATTAAACATGGAACCATCCAAAATACATTTAAATTGTTCTCCTAAAACATTTAAAATCATCCAAGAAAGTAAGTACATAGAATAATTTCATTTATTAAAAAATTATCATTTATATATGTATGTATGTATGTACATATTTATGTGTACACACTTAGATCCCCAGTATCAAATGGACGTAGTTAACCAGTTGGCGGAGACTGAAGAGGGAGTTTTTGAAGAGGTTATTTTTTCGGAAAACCTCAGTAGTCAATCTTCAATTGTAAGTACTTACATATGTAATTAAAACACTTCATTCAATGATAGTATTAAAGAAATATAATTTAAAGCATTCACTATTATGGCCAGAAGCAAAGTTTTAAATAAAATAATTAATTTCAGCCTAGTGTTGTTGAAATGGAAGGCGACCAAAAGAAAAATGAGTGTTTAAGTGCGCCTACAAAACTTTTAATTTCGTTGGTGAAGGAATTATTGTGATATAGTTGTAAACCTGAATTTAATTGTTCTTATGTTATTGTTATTAATTTATATAAAAAAGAAAAACAAAAAGGCTGAATTTTATAAGAAAAAGTTAAATATGTATTAACAAAAAATTTATGAAAAAGTGCAATGAAGAAAATTTTAATAAAAATATTTGTAAAGTTTTGTTAAAAATTAAATATTAATTTCTATTTCTTGGCAAAGAGCATCTCTTATAGCATTTCCCCTTGCGTTTTCAATTTCATGACGTTCTTCTGAAATAGGTAGTGATGTTTCTTCATTGAATTGAATGTCATCTTCACTAGCAATATTATGTTGGACACAGCAAGCACGAATAAAGTGACACAAATTTTTTATTCCTCGAATTTTGCAATAATCGCCCATGTTCTGAAAAACGCTGCGTTTTCAAAACGCATTTTATTTTGAAAACGCAAAACGCATTTGAGCATGTTCTCACAAACGCGCGATTTGCTTTTTTTCGATTTTAACACAAATGGAAATATTATCTAAATAAACGCAAATGGCGATGTTTTTTTAAAAGTTTTCTTTGTGAATTAGTACGAAATTGTGTACTCAGTTGATCATAAATAACTAAGCAATTGAAACAGACAAGTTGTATTAAGAAAGCAAATTTTTAAATTATAAATTTTTAATATAAATCTTAAAAGAAAACGTACAAGATTCTTTCAAATTAAAAGAAATTATATTAAATTTATATATTGCATAATTGTTTTAATTTTTTAAAGTTTACATTTAATACAATTGACCAAAACGCTTCAGGGTACATTAGCGATTTGAAATCGCCAAAGTTTTAGCGTTTTCGTTTTGCAGAACACCTATTTGGCGATTTCAAATCGAAAACGCAAAATTCAAGCGTTTTGCGATTTTCAGAACATGGGCGAATAAAGTTGTCTGAACCGTTGTTTCAGTATACCAAAAGAATGCTCAATAATTGCACGGCCAGAACTTAATTTCATATTGAAATTTTTTTGGCGTCTGGAGAGATGACCATTGTCGCGATAGGGAGTTATAAGGTGTGAACTGCAAGGATAAGCTGAGTCACCTAATATATAATAATCTAAAATAAAACATTGATTAAATAAGAAGTATCATTAAACTGAATATTACATACTTTGACAACGCGTTAACAGCTTGATTTTAAGGGGAGAATTTTGAAACACCCAACTGTAATGCGATGAGCCCGGATATCTCATTACATACCGCTTGCAAACACAAACTAGTATTTCCCTTCCTATCGATATAATCGTCTTTGCCATTTTTCGGAGGGTCTATGATCACGTGAGTGCCATCAATACAACCTGTTTTTTTAATTATTATAAATTTAAATTAAAAACAAATAAAATTTTTAATATTTTACCAATTGCTCTTGAAAACCCAAACTTTTCTTTAAAGTAATTACTAGAAGCAAGCTTTCTTTCATCGTCTGACCATTTAATTATAGATGGGCTTAAGGAGCTTATAAAAAAGGAAATCCTATGGATTATATTCCACTCCGTTCCCAAAGCGAGATCAAATCGGTCTGCTATATCTCTATAGCTGCAGGCTTCGTGGCCAGCAAACCACAAAAATACGGCAAAATATAGTTTTTCGGAAAGACGTTTGTCTTTTCTTTGGCTAATATATATTTCGCTTTCTCTAAATTTTAGGCATAAATTTTCAATCCTTAAGTGCCTCTTAAACTCCTCATCTGTGTATGTTGGTATTACATCTTCAAAATATGCAGTTTCTTGATTCTTTTTCAAAGAATATTTTATATTCTTTCATTATATTTAACTTTATACTCAGGGCTTTTCGAGCTAGCATCAAACACTCAACTGTTTCAACATCATTATCACTCTCCGAATCACTTGATGTATCAAAAAATAGCAGAGAGGTTTCCAAAATTCTACTATTGCTCAAATTGCAAAAATTATCTGTTAAACATATTAAAAACAATTTATTTTAAAATTAGAAATACATTAGTTTACAGAAGTCACCTCCATTTGCTACAACATCCGCTGACGTTGATGTTTTAGACCCTGTGTTGCTTAATTCAATTTGTTTGGACATCTTATATTGGTGCTCTTGATCCCGACCTAAACAAATACTGATTTTCTATAGAATAAATACATTATATACTTTTAAAAATTTACATGTACTTACAATTTCTTAAATTTCACAAAATTTTTTTTTATTTTCAGCTTCTTTTAAAAAAGTTGATTTGTAAACATAAACAGAAAACAGCTGTTTGAAAAATTCTTACAAATAAAAATTTTACTAGTAACAATTTATAAAAATTTTTTACTCACTCAATTTCTTACTCTCTTTCGACGCTTTCTCGTTGCAAATTTTTGGAGTTAATGAACACTTTCCAGTAACAATTAAAACAAATTTGTAACAATTTTAACTTGTTGAACACACCTAATATGAATGTATGTACATAATTTGTTTAATTTTGTTTTTTGAATTTTGAATTGTTATTAATTTTGTTTTTATGGTTTTAATTTTATAACAAAATCTGAATTTTAGTTTTGAGTTGAGAATATATATTATTTCTTATTAAATGTGTAATTTATTTTGTAAAAAAACTTATTGGAACATAACCCCCAAATTTATATGAAATCTAAGTCTTATATACCGCGAAAACACATAACGCGGAATTTCCCTGGAACGTAACGTAACGTAACCTGTAAACGAAAATAAACCATTAAAAAAAATAACATAAACAGTAAGAATAACAACAACAATAATATCAAATACTTTATCTAGCAAGAGAGCAAAATAAAAGTGCTTTCGCTCTCCCCCGTTATTTGTTATCTACAAAAAATTTATCTTTGCAAAAAATATGAAAAAGAGGAAATTTTTTCCCTTCCCTTGCCACTTGTCCCACGCATCATTAAGCTGTACAAAATTTTTGTTAAACCAAAATGTACTGAGTGCAACATCTTTATATTATATAGTCTTTGGCAAGAGCGTTGTGTATGAAATTTTTATTTTTGCACAGTTATAAGTTTTATCTATTAAAGCAAAAATTTCTACATTTATAAATAAAGGAATAATTAATGTAAGTTGTATTAAAAACCAATTCAATTGCATTACCTTTCTTTTTCTCATGGTAAATATTATCAACAACTCTACATAAATATTCATACATATATCCTCTTATAATCATTTTTAATATCAAAATTAAACATGGTCCTTCGAGCCGGACATTAGAATTTAAATTTTCTCAATAAAATTTTGTGGTCAGTTCACCACCCCAGTGAACATATAATTTTAAATTTATTTACTTTTTTTTAAGAAATTTTTTATTTGGTTCACTAACCCAGTGAACATTAGAATTTCAATTTTCTCAATAAAATTGTCGTCAGTTCACAACCCCAGTAAACATTTAAATTAAAGAAACTGTTTTGTGGTTCACTACCCCAGTGAACATTTTATTTTCAATTTTTTAAAAGGAGAATATTTTCCGTTTACTATCTCAGTGAGCATTTAATTTAAGTTTGAAAAAAAAAAAAAAATTCTTTTTATATTTTCATTGCCTCAGTAAGCATTTGGTCTTCAATTTTATTAATAGAAGTTTAAGATCGGTTCTTAACCCAGTGGACATTTGATTTTGAATTAACAGTGAACACCTATTTCAATTTACAATTTTACCAGTAAGCAACTGTTGCTCTGATTTGTAATCTAAAATAAATAATTTCTGATTGGTTGATTGATTAGTCCCAGTGAAAACTTTTATAAAAAGTTTATTATATCAGAAAACTCAGTGAACTCTTATCTCAAGTTTGCATATCCCTGTTAATATTCTGAAAACTGCATTTATTGGCAAACATTTAATATTCGATTTTCTACCCCAGAAATCATATCTTGAGTTTACTATCCCCCTGTAAACGAATCTATTAGCATTCATTACTCTGGTTCTCTAACCACATTAGACTCTTTTATTATTTGAATCACCTTCACCTTTATTGACTTTCAATTCAATTAACTCGTGTAAACAGAGTAAAATGGCGGATGAATTCATATTTGATTCTGACAATCTTATCACATTCTGTCATGACTGCGACAACATTCCAATTGAAGATGTGATAGAATCGTTGTTAGAAGTTAAAGTACAGGACCTAGGTGATCGTTGGTCTGCTCTTCAGATTTCCTTCAGAAAAATTTGTTTGGAAATAAACACGAAAAAGGAAAGGGATTTGTTAGAGTCCATAAAAGGGAAACACTCTGCGTGTACAGAGGCTTATCATAAGTGCAAGGCAAAATTGATAGATATGCAGAAATCTATAGTATCAAGCCCCTCTCAACAAAGCTTCCAGCCGTCCTTTAGTGGCCAGGACTATGGTCATGTTAATGTTCCACCGTGTGATACCAACATATTTTATGGTGGATACGAGGAATGGCCCAGCTTTAGAGACATGTTCACTGCAGTATACGTTGAAAACCCAAGAATTCCCCCCGTGCAAAAACTCTATCACTTAAGGTTGAAAGTCCAGGGACAGGCCGGTAGTATTATAAAGAAATACAAGTTATGCGCTCAGAATAATAATATGGAACAGGTTTTTACAGAACCTCCCAATAATAACTCAATTTAAGATACCAAGATGGATATATTTTGAACCCTCTTGCAAACTGCAAATTCACGGTTTCTGTGACGCATCCGAAAGAGCTTATTGTGCAGCTATCTATTTGCGTATCCAAAAGAAAACTAAGATCTCCTCACATCTTTTTGTCTCAAAGAGCAAAGTTGCTCCTATAGATCCCGTCAGCTTGCCCAGACTTGAACTCCGTGGTGCTGTTTTGTTGTCGAAACTGGTCAAACAAATTACTAGCTACTTACCCACTAGAAATCATGACTTAATTCTTTGGACCGATTCCTCTATTGTTCTTGGCTGGCTGGGAAAGCCTCCTAATACATGGAAGACCTATGTTGCCAACCGCACTGCACAAATAGTAAAGAATATAGGAAACTGCACTTGGCGCCATGTTAGATCTGCAGATAACCCTGCAGACCTCGGCTCTCGAGGTTGTGATGCTGATCATTTGCTTAACAATCCGTTGTGGTGGAACGGGCCGGTCTGGCTTCAAAAAAACCCCGAAGAATGGCCAAAGGCCATAATAATCCCTACCACCTCTATAGAGCAAAGAAAAGTGAGAACATTTCATTTGTTAATTGATGACAAGAATATAGAAGATGAAGAATTCTTGAATCGCTTTTCAAGATGGGACAGAGCTATTCGCGTCATGACTTACGTTGTTCGTTTCTTGAAATGTACCCGATTAAAATGTCGTAACAATACAAACGTAGTCTCTGATATTGCACCCCAAAAGGAAAATGTGTCTCAGCGCATCAAACTGTTATCGCTGATAAAAGAGGTCCCAAAAATGAATCACGCAGAATTTTTGGAAACAAAGAATAAATTATTAATTATTACACAACGCATTTACTACAGAGAAGAATATGAGTCCCTATCAAAGCGCAAAATGATTGGAAAAAAGAGTCCCTTACTTGCTTTAAATCCGTATTTAGATGATAAAGGTATTCTTCGAGTAAACGGAAGATTATCCAACTCTGATCTGCCATTTAACGAAAAACACCCTATAATATTACCTGTAAAGTCAGCATATTGCAAGTTGGTTATTCGATTTACTCATAATCTTTTATTGCATGCCGAAATCAATTTAATGCTAAGAATGGTAAGGGAGGAATATTTTATTCCTCGTTTAAGATCTGCTATACGCTATTGCATTAGAAACTGTGTTGTTTGTTGCCGATACAAACAAAAAATAAGATCTCAAATAATGGGAAGTCTCCCAAGGGAAAGAAGTACCTTTTCCTTGCCCTTCACTGTAACCGGACTAGATTTTGCCGGACCCTTCTCCATAAAAACATCTTTGCTGAGAAATGCCCCTTATCACAAAAGCTACATTTGCATATTTGTGTGTTTTTCCACCAAGGCCATACATTTGGAGCCATGTACCGATTTGTCTGCTAACTCTTTTTTAGCCGCTTTAGCACGATTTGTGGGCCGTCGAGGTTTGCCTCAAAAGATCATGTCGGATAATGGAACAAATTTCGTGGGTGCAGAAAGAACTCTTCGGTCTGAATATGATGATTTCATAACAACGGCCTCTAAGGAAGTTACTGATAAGTACGCGGCGCATAATTTCCAATGGTCCTTTATTCCTCCAAATGCCCCACATATGGGAGGATTATGGGAGGCAGGAGTTAAGTCCTTTAAAATGCACTTCAGGAAAGTAGCGCAAGGAATGAAATATACATTTGAAGAGTTCACTACTCTGTTAGTTCGCATCGAAGCGGTGCTGAACTCTAGACCACTGTCACCAATGTCAGATGACTCCAACGTACTGCTAGCACTTACCCCTGGGCATTTCCTGCGCGGAGCCCCCCTCTTGGGTATACCTGAAGCACCAACCGAAGACATTAAGTTCCGTGACCGCTGGGAACGCATTAAATCTCTACACCACCAGTTTGCCCAACGCTGGAAAACGGAGTATCTCTCTGAACTCCAAAAACGCTATAAATGGCAGAATATGGAAGAGAACGTAAAGGTAGGACAACTCGTCATCATAAAAGAGGATAATCTTCCGCCTAATGAGTGGAAATTGGGTCGCATTATGAAAACATACCTTGGAAATGATGGACTAATACGCGTAGCAGACCTGAAAACACAGAGTGGTATCGTCACACGAGCAATAACTAAGTTATGCATTCTCCCCGTAGAAGCTGTTGAAGATAGTCAGAACTGACCCTATGGAACTTATTTTTCACTCGTTTCTTTTTTTTCTCATTTTCATTACTCTAAATTCATCTCATAACACACATCTATAATAATAGTATACATTACCCTTATTCTACACTTCAATATATTTTTTCAGGTCTTTGTATGATGTCATTTTACTAAATAAAGTTTTTCTTAACAGGGCCCCCAGAAATCCCAAAATACACTTGTGCCTAATCTGCCATTTCTATCACCCGCTAAGGTTTTGTAAGCGGTTTTTAAATATGTCGGTTGAAGAACGGCAGCGGCGTGTGCGACAGCATGGGTACTGTCGAAACTGCCTAGCTAGGTCACATAAGACGGATGACTGCACATCTTCTGTGGTTTGCCAGAGATGCGGGTGGTTTCACCACACCCTACTTCATTCGGCAAAGGGCAGAGATAAAGAACCACGAACCATCAGAGCACAGAAAGAGAGATCGCGATCAGCAAGTCGAGTCGACAAACAGCGTAATACCAAGCAGAAACCACGTGATCATCTAAACGAGCGTCGATTTATTCTTTCAACCCCTCAAAATCAGAAACGCAAGCGTATGCTTCAGAAGGTTATGAAGGCATTAGAACGCCTTCAGAAGGAATTATAATTTATTGGCCATCCTGGCCAAGGGGGCCCAGTATGTTTTAAGTGTTTTAAACAAATCTTGAACGTTTATTTGTATTTCTTTTTTTTGTAAGAGTATTTTTTTTAAATAACGAATTTAGTCCTTTAAATGAATTAAACTATTGTGAATTGATAGATTTTTTATCGACATTTTTTTTAACGAATGAATTTTTGTCACAAACTAACTGATTTAATATTAATAAAATGTTATCTATTTCACTTCTCTTTTTGCATCTTAAGCATAAACATTAAAAGATATGCACTGCGGCCCCCCAGTATTTACTCAAACATTAATTACTAACAGTTTAAAGTTTATATACAGTTATAAGTTTTATCTATTAAAGCATTTATACATTTATAAATAAAGGAATAATTAATGTAAGTTGTATTAAAAACCAATTCAATTGCATTACCTTTCTTTTTCTCATGGTAAATATTATCAACAACTCTACATAAATATTCATACATATATCCTCTTATAATCATTTTTAATATCAAAATTAAACACCTGTATTATTATATTAGCAACAAAGAAAACAAAAACAATTTTCTGTTGTTCACAACGTATCGTCCCCTTAATAAAACAAAAGTGTATAATTTTTTGCCATTTCGAAATAATGAAGTTTAAAATTTTATTAATATTAGAGATGTGGGAAAACAATTATATTACAGAAAATAATCGATGTTTTTAAGTTGTGGCCATTTAAATATTCAGTGGAATAATCAGGCTACTAGTTGATGATATTTCATTAATTTACAAGTGCTTTAATTACAAAGAAATGCGATTCAAAGTACCATGATGTCACTTAAGGTACGGTCACATTGGGCAAATATTTGATGAAAAACCTCAATTATTTCTTTGCCGCAGTGTGACCACAAAATATTTTTAAGGGGCAAACAAAAAAAAGTTGTTTTTTTCAAAAACAAAATTATTTGCCAGCTAACAAATATTTTCCCAATGTGACCACAATGTGAACACTACAAAGCAAATATTTACCACATTTTTAAGTAATTATTTGTTTGTTCTTACAAATTTTTTGTAAGAGCAAACAGAAGCAAATAAAAAATATTGAAAGTAAAAATTAACTTTCCAAACTACAAAGATGAATAATTTTTCAATAGATTTATTAATTATAAAATCCGTTTTATATATGTAAATACTATACATTTTTTTAATGAAAATTACTGCAAATATCTAGCAAATTTTTTTTACTACTTTACTTCTAAAAAGCTTTTGATTGTACCACAGCTTTTTCTTAATTTTGATTCTGTAGTTTTACTCAATATATAGTTTTGTTAATAATCAATATTGCTGTGTAACCAATTTTAGCTGCATGTTTTTTTAATAAGGTATCAAATGCAAATTTTGTTGACATTGAATTGTGCGATCTACATATGTATGCCTTCAAATTAAGGAAGTGATTGTTTTATATAAGAAATATGATGATGAATGCTATTGGTAGAGGATGTTCAAAAAATAAAGAATTGCTAACCGATCCGAATAAAGAAAAATTCGTGAAATTGGTAATTGGTCCCTAATAATTTTACTAGTCAAAAATCTACGGCAATGGTGTTACTAGATGTTAGGGCAATGTTCTATTCTGTGTAGCACAATGGTCTTATTTCCGAGATGATTACCTTTAATACTCCAATTTATTTAATTAAAAGAATAGAAAGTTTTCTTCTTAATCGATCATTTAGAGTACACATTGGATCATCACACTTAGAATTATTCAATATTCCGGCCGGATGTCCTCAGGGTTCCTGTCTGTCTCCCACTTTTTATATTCTTTATACGTCTGATTTTCCTCAACTAGAAAACTGTACCATTTCCGTCTTTGCTGATGATACAGCAATCTAATGCTCAGATATACTTTACTCAAATATTAGTGCTAAATTACAGGTAGCTTTAGATAATTTGTTTCATTATTTTAATAAGTGGAAATTAACGCTGAATGCGGGTAAAACAAGGTAAAAATACTTTACTAGGAAACGGAAACTATGTTCTGTCCCCCAGGACAGGAAAGAAGCGTGAAATACCTGGGAGTAATATTTGCCCCTAAATGAAATTTAAATATAAATAAATAAAGTAAATGTCCTCACATGTATACTATATCCCTATATATCGAATCTATCTATTGAGAACAAAATATTGATATTTAAACTAATTTTCCATGCTGTAATATTTTATGCAGCGCCTATGTGGGCTAAGAGCGCGGCTTGCCATATTGGGAAACTACAGATAGCCCAGGACAAATTATTACAGCTAATTTTTAACATTCCTATGTTTTTTCAATGGTAAGACTGCACGCTCACGCAAATATTGAGCTTGTTGTAACAAACTTAAATAGATTGAATATTGAATTTTATTCTAGATGCTCAGGATCTGAACACCCCAATATTAATGATTTAAGTAGCTTGTAGGTAGATTTAAGTTGTTTTTACTAAGATTACTAGGGACGAAAACTATTCAATAGGTTTTTTAAAAATATTAATTATTAAGATGAAAAAGTTATGGAACTTGAACTATTTACGTTATTAAATATCATTTTCTGATGAAATAAAAAAGGTATATACACATACATATTACATGGAAATAAAGAATTGAATTGAATATACATATACATACACATATATATACATACATAATAGGCCATTACAATCCACGATTTAACTTCTTGAAGCACCCATGTTGTGCACGTCAATTTTTATCTGTAAGTACCTAGACCTACAGTTTAATATCAACACCTAACAACAGACTTGAGAGGATTGGTCATTGCAATCAAATACTCTCAGATATTATGCCGAAATACTACAAGGAATTTCTAACTTTCTGTTAAAAACAGTACAACAGTACAAGATATTCTGGTAAAATCAGTTTGCAATTGTACTATGTATATGGGCAATTTAAAAAATTTTCGACATTTTGATATTTTTTTTTTCGAAATTTTTTTTTTTGGATGACACGAATGACGCTTTGGTCACGTGAAGGGTGATATTTTAGCATACCACAGTTCGCGTTAATCATATATTGCAAACGGCGCGAAAGTTATAGAGGTTTTAAGTTAAAATTTCTTAAAAAAAAATTTAAAGTTAAATTTATTGGTTTATTTTAATAAATGTTGTATGGATGCATGAAACTCATTTCAAATTCATCAGTGCAGTCAAAATTCATCAATGCACTGATAAAATACATAAAAAATATCAATTATAGTTAAAATTTCTTAACATTAAAAAAGGCGAATTTTTGCAAAAATGTGAATGTTTCACCGATTGCTATAATACGTGTTTATATAACGCATAACTAATTTACAGAAAAACAATGTTTTAACTTGCAAATTTAAAAAATAAAAAAATTATATAAGAATTATTTTTGAGATTAGGTTTTTTTTTTTTTTTTTGATCTGTAAAATTTAAAATCATGAAAATTTTTTAATGCCTATTCGGTTTTATTATCAAGCTTAAAAAAACCTATCATTTGCTGTTAATCGCGGCGGAATCTATACATAACTGCAGATGTCACAAAGCAAAATGTGTTTGAAGAAAAATGCCATTGTACCCTCTAAATATGGACCGAATTCAACCGTATTTATATATGATCTTTAGTTCACCGCCGCACTTCATTTCCAATACACGGATTAATTAAAAAAACGCGAAACAAAATCATGAAATTTCGCAAAAGTTTTATTTTCTTTATAAAATTTTTGCGTTTCAAAATATTTTAACGCCTTCTTGACGTTGAGGTGCCATTTACTAAGAAGTTTAGATCACGCAATACATAAACCAGTTTTAAATAAGATTGCAAATGTCAGGCGCGAAAAACTGTCATTTTTGAAAAATTTACGCCAATTCTATAAAAGTTTGAGGTCATCGTTCTCAGCAACTAGCAGTCTGACATCGACGTGATATGGCGCAAAGTTTAGCAAATTATACCATCTTTTAAATACTGTTGACGAAATGCAATTTTCTTGAACGGCGCAAATACGCTATAGAAAAAACTGCGAAAATTCAAAAATCCGAAAATTTTGGTTTCAAAAATGAACCGCTGTACAACTTTTTCCCAAATAGTAGTATGGGCATAACTTTTATAGTGTAAATATCTACTAAGTCTAGTGACTTTATTTTATATCAGTGGGCATCGGAAGTTTAAAACTAAAAGTAGAAAAGTGATGAAATATGAAAAAACTCTTGTAAATTTCAAGCCTGTTTTTGAGTTTTTCAATATTTGAGTGCCCATAACTTTTAGAAATAAAGAACTGATGGTCTGAAATTTTGAATTTCCCAGTTTTCTAGTGTGGCCTACCATTCCCTTTTGACCGCTTTGGTCAGTTCGAAAAACTGGAGAAATAATAAGCATCTGAACTCAGTTTCAACAAATGTTAAAAATTTTTGAAATTGCCCATATGTATTATTTTTAGAAATGCTTAATTTAAGTTTTCAATAACTGAAGTCATAAAAACACAAGGAATGCAAAGTTATATATACAAGCACTTTGGAAAAGTAAATATTTATTTTAGCGATTATTATCATTTAAATTTTTTAAGACGGATTTTATATTATTTTTTGCTCAAATTCCAGTAAAAGTTGTTTTAATATTTAAAAAAATTTCATTATCTATCATATTTTTCAAGTTTTTATTTTTAGAAAATAATTTAGTTTTTTGTGACAGTTTGATGAAACAATTTTTATTTTTAAATATTTTTTTAGATGTGACCATAGGAAAAACATGTTTCCCCTGTTTATTTTTTTCATTATTTGAATGTTGTTTGTTAAAACAAAAAAAGGCAAACAAGTATGTGCAGTGTGACCACAAAATAAAATAAATATTTCTTTGAATATATTTCAAAAATTCGTTCAAATATATTTTCGAAAAATATTTTCCCAATGTGACCGTAGCTTTAGGCTATTTTATTTGTTTTACAATATGTATGAAAATTATTATCATTTTTTTATATTGTACGGTATACACTATTTTATTTGAATCATTTACACCAGGGATGAGCAAAACGCGGCCCGTGGGCCGCTTGCGGCTCTTTCAACCTATTTATGCGGCCCGCCAAACAAATGTTGCTGCTTCTCAAAAATACACATAATTGCCCATGTTCTGAAAAACGCTGCGTTTTCAAAACGCATTTCATTTTGAAAACGCAAACCGCATTTGAGCATGTTCTGACAAACGCGCGATTTGCTTTTTTTCGATTTTAACACAAATGGAAATATTAACTAAATAAACGCAAATGGCGATGTTTGGATATGAATATCCATCTTTAAAATTGTTTTTGAATTCCTTTTAAGAGTTTTCTTTGTGAATTAGTACAAAATTGTGTATTCAGTTGATCATAAATAAGTAAGCAATTGAAACAGACAAGTGGTATTAAAAAAGCAAATTTTTAAATTTTAAATTTTTAATAAAAATTTTAAAAGAAAACGTACAAGATTCCTTTAAATTAAAAGAAATCATATTAAATTTATATATTGTATAATTTTTTTAATTTTTTAAGGTTTACATTTAATACAATTGACTAAAACGCTTCAGGGTACATTAGCGGTTTGAAATCGCCAAAGTTTTAGCGTTTTCGTTTTGCAGAACACCTATTTGGCGATTTCAAATCGAAAACGCCAAATTCAAGCGTTTTGCGATTTTCAGAACATGGGCGAATATATTATTATATATTATATATAACATTAATCAACGAATTTCAATTACGAAGAAACTGAGAAGGGAGCAGTTTCCATGAAAATGTTTTCCTAACCATTAATTATCGATGTGGATACAGTTCCCGAAGACTTTCAAAGGGAAGTGATGGACATGCAGAATAATACTGATGTAAAAAATGTATTTCTCTCAGTAAACATCGAGAATGTTTATAAATCCGATCACCGACCAATTACCACCGATCAAGACTGAGTAATGCACGATTAGAAACTTGTGTATGTGTACCTACCTCATCAATACCGGCTGATATTGATCAGGTTGTATCGAAAAAACAGTGCCAAATTTCTCATTAAAAATTCAAAGCAAATACTTTTTTTTTGGCATTAAATTTTATATTTTTTTATTCTAATTTTTATTATAAATAGAGTTTTGTAAATTATTAGTATTTATGTGCGGCCCGCCAAAAAATTTTAAAATTATATAAGTGGCCCGTTGATTAAAAAGGTTGCTCACCCCTGATTTACACCATTTATGTATATTATAAAAAAATTGTGTATATCAATATATTTTATTTTGTTATGAAATAATAAAAATAGTAAATAATAAAAAAAGGGTGTGATTTCTATACACTATTTTTCTTTGAAATAATGTCCAGAGCAACAACTAATTAAAACACAATACCTGAACTTACACAATTATTAATGAACAATTTCAAGCACCCAATTATACGCTAATATTTCAATTGATTTTTTGGTCTAATTTGTGGAAGTAGAATTTCACCAAATTTTGACCACATTTAGAATCAATTATGTAGATACTTATTATAAAATAAGAAATTAATGGTATACGTGTATACATTATTGTTTGAGGGGACGATATAATCCATAAGCAACAATATAAACAAAAACAATTTTGTGTTGTTCACATCAGAAATACACACATGCGTATAATGTACGACATTACTCTCATTCTCCTACTCCTGTTATATTATAATTAGTGTTGCCACGAATTTTAATTTTTTGTAACCATATTTCAACAAAAATGTAACCGAAATGGAATAAAAATAACCAAAATACGATGTTGCAAATTAATTAACAAACAATGAAATTATTATTTTGAATTTAGGTCGTTGAAATACGGAGTGATTTTCTTTTGCTTCAAAGGAAAAAGTAAGCAAAACAAAAAAAAAAAAAAAATGTCCACATGTACACACTGCAGAAAATAACAACCAATTTTGGCTAGAAATAACCATACATGTAAACTTTTTTCTTATTTTGGTTACTTTTTTTCTCTAAGGAGAAATAAAATATTTCGAGAAATAGTATTAATAAATATAAATACCAATCTACAAAAATATTTATTCCTGTTAACATCTATTATTAGGATTTATAGTATCGTTAAGTTACAGATAATTGGAAAAGTAGAAAGCAGATGTAAAACTGTGATTATTTACTGGTTAAAACTATACTTTTGCGGTACTTTTTTGACTAGAGTAGTATGTATCGGTATGTTTGACTAATGATGCTTAGAAATGTAATATTCTGACTAAAATGACCACTTGCTCAAAATTTTTATATGTGATTAAAAAAAAATAGTTTCTAGATAATATGTATAGAACAGGATTACAGAATTCACATGTGTATACTATACATAAATGTATGAAATGGTTATTACCATTATTCATTATTTCATTTATCAACATTTCTCAACCAGACTATTTTCTCGGAAAGCGTTGCCATCAACAAATATTGTAGTTCTTGATACATATTTTGCAATGGTTTGTTAATGTTACACTAAAGTGCAGCACAATTCTTAAAAATACTGATAAAATCCTTATGAAAATCTTACCCCACAATACGTATTTTAATTTAAATTCAAATATGGTATAGGGTGTTTTTTATTGAGGTATAAAACTTTAAGTTGGCATCACTTTTTTAACTGGCGGCCATTTTGTCAGCTGTCAAGTGATTAATATTTAGTTTGGTTTGCCATTTCATCATAAACAGGTTGACAAAAGAACAACGCTTGCAAATCGTGCAAATTTATTTCGAAAATAATGGTTCAGTTCGCGAAGTTTACCGCAAGCTCCGTCCATTTTATGGTCGACATAATCGTCCATCAGAGCAATTAATTCGGTTAACCATGGATCGTTTTCGCACTACGTTTACTCTATGTGATAATACGCATCTGCAGAGATGTCGAACAGTGCGCACCGAAGAAACAATTGCCGCTGTAGAGCAAAGTGTTGAAGAGAACCCGAATGAATCGATTCGCCACAGTGCACAGCAATTGGAGCTTTGTCCATCAACTTTTGCGCAAAGATCTTGGCTTGCGACCTTACAAGATCCAGCTTGTGCAAGAATTAAAGCCGCGAGACCATGCAATGCGTCGTGATTTTGTTGTATGGGCCGAAAATGAGATTGATCTCGATGCTGATTTTCATCGCAAAATTTTGTTCAGTGATGAGGCTCATTTTTGGTTGAATGGCTACGTCAACAAGCAAAATTGCCGCATTTGGAGTGAAGAGAATCCACATGAGACCCTTGAGACGCCCTTACATCCACAAAAACTGACTGTTTGGTGTGCTCTATGCGCTGGTGGAGTCAGTGGGCCATACTTCTTCCGAAATAATGCTGGAGAGTCAGTTACCGTTAATGGAGACCGGTATAGAGCCATGATAACCGACTATTTTGTTCCCGAATTGGATGGCATGAATGTGGATGAGTTGTGGTTCCAACAAGACGGCGCTACATGCCACACAGCGCACGTCACAATCGATTTATTGAAGGAAACATTCGATGAGCGCATAATTTCGCGGAATGGACCTGTCAATTGGCCACCAAGATCGTGTGATTTGACACCATTGGATTATTTTCTTTGGGGATATGTGAAGTCGTTCGTCTACGCCAACAAACCAGAAACGTTAGGGGACTTGGAAGCCAACATTCGTGGCGTTATTGCCAACATACCGCCCCATATGCTCGAAAAAGTGGTTGAAAATTGGACCTGTAGAATTGGCTTTATTCGAGCTAGCCGCGGCAGCCACATGCCCGAAATCATATTTAAACATTAATGGCATAAAATTATCCTTCCAATAAAGCCAAATTGATGGACATTAAAACGATTTTCTTGTGTTTTATTTCAATTCGGAGTTCTATACCTCAATAAAAAACACCCTGTATAAGTGTAGCTTTAAATTTTGTAAGTAATTTTTTACACGATCTAGAAAAACTAATTAATTAATTTTGGTAAAGTTCAATGCAGACGTTAAACTTACTTACTTACTTACTTACTTAGCTGGCCATAACAACCCGTTAACGGGTTTCGGCCTGCCTCAACACTAGTCTCCAGGCGTCTCTGCTAAGCGCACGCCTTCTCCAGTTGGTCACACCAATTGATGACAGGGCTCCATCTACCTGGTCTTTCCAACGTAAACATGGACGTCCTCTACGCTGACGTCCAGTGACCTTCGCATCGAAAACCTTTTTCGCTGGAGCAGATTCTTCCATCCGAACAACATGGCCGAGCCAGCGCAGCCGCTGGATGTTAATGCGCTGGACAACATCTACGTCGCCGAGGAGCTCATACAGCTCATAGTTGGTCCTAATGCGAAACTCATCGCCTTGCTTCAGTGGACCAAAGATCTTGCGAAGAATTTTTCTCTCAAACACTCCCAGGACCGCTGCATCGGCACAAGACAGCGGCCATGCTTCCGCACCATAGAGAAGCACCGGAAGAATAAGCGACTTGTAGAGTGTTAACTTCGTCGAACGAGAGAGGTCTCTGTTACTAAACTGCCTACCGAGACCGTAGTAGCACCTGTTAGCCAGTGTAATTCTTCGCTTGATCTCCAGACTGACATCATTCTTGCTGGTAATGGCGGTGCCAAGGTAGATGAACTCCTTGACCACATCGAATGTATAGTTGCCGGCTGTAACCTGGGAGCCGATACGATCAACGTCCCTACTCGTCGACAACATGTACTTCGTCTTGCTCTCATTTACCGCCAGACCCATTTTTGCAGACTCTCGTTCAATAGCATTAAAGGCTGCGGTGACATCTCGCTTGGTATGCCCAATGATGTCTATGTCGTCGGCATACGCAAGGAGCTGGACACTTTTATTAAAAATAGTGCCATTACGATGCACACCTGCCTTTCGCAAAACGCTCTCCATGACGAAGTTGAAGAGGTCGCAGGATAAGGGATCGCCTTGTCTGAAACCTCGCACGGTATTAAAAGGCTCGGAGAGGTCTCTTCCTACTTTGACGGAGCTGCAGGAGTTGCTCAGCGTCATTCTGCATAGCCTTATCAGCTTAGCAGGAATACCGAGCTCAGACATTGCGGCATAAACGCGATCCCTTATTGGGCTATCGAAGGCTGCCTTATAGTCGACAAAAAGATGGTGTGTGTCGACTTGACTTTCATGGGTCTTCTCCAGGATTTGGCGCAGTGTGAATATCTGGTCAATGGTGGACTTACCAGGTCTGAAGCCGCACTGATAAGGTCCAATCAGTGAGATGGCGAATGGCTTCAGTCGTTCACACAATACGCTCGTAAGAACCTTATATGCGATAGGGAGGAGGCTTATACCCCTGTAGTTGGTGCATATCGTGGGATCTCCCTTTTTCAGGATGGGACAGAGAGCACTAAGATTCCAATCGTTGGGCATACTTTCCTCCAGCCAT
The DNA here is from genome assembly GCA_963576795.1 of Metopia argyrocephala. Classification (NCBI taxonomy): domain Eukaryota; kingdom Metazoa; phylum Arthropoda; class Insecta; order Diptera; family Sarcophagidae; genus Metopia; species Metopia argyrocephala. The sequence continues at coordinate 88,474,670 of OY756209.1, read as the reverse complement.
ACTCTGCAAATGAGCTGGTGCATGCACCTAACCAACTCATCGCCTCCATACTTGAAGAGTTCAGCTGGCAAACCATCAGGTCCAGCTGCTTTGTTGTTCTTCAGTCGCCATATGGCAACCTTGACCTCTTCATGGCTGGGGGACGGGATCTCGACGTCGTCGTTAATGATTGGGTCCGGCACAGCATCTCTAGAGGCGGAATTTGTGTCTCCATAATCTTAGTGTTCCTTGTGCATCTGTAACCAGGTTACCATGTTCGTCTCTGCAGAAGGTTGCTCCGGGCTTTAAACCAGTAGTAAGACACCTTATCTTTTTATAAAAATTTCGAGCATCATTTCTACTCCTGCACATCTCGATTTCCTCACGATCACGCCTTTCTTGCTCTCTTTTTTTTTTCTTTCTAAATAGGCGTCTCTCTTCCCTCCTCTTTTCTCTATACGCCTCCACCGTTGCTCTTGTAGTGGTGGACTGCAATGTTCGTCTATAGGCAGCGTTCTTTGCTGCAGTGGCCTCACGGCACTCTTCATCGTACCATTGGTTTCTGCGGGGAGGACGCTCAAAACCAAGAACTGTTTCGGCAGCGCTGCGCAGAGAGTGAGCGATGTGAGACCACTGTCCACCAATACTTTCGAGAGAGGATGGGATGTAATTGAGCTCGTTAGAAAGACGATCGGAAAACGACCTGGCTGTCTCTTGTGATCGCAGCTTTTTAATGTCCAGCTTCCCTTGCACACTAGAACGTGTCGTATTCGACGCGCATATACGCAGTCGCATCTTGGCTGCGACAAGATAATGGTCCGAGTCGACATTTGGACCTCTAAATGTGCGCACGTCTAGTATGCTGGATACATGCCTTCCATCAATCACAAAAAGTGATCGATCTGGTTGTTGGTAGATCGATCAGGAGAGAGCCAGGTGGCCTTATGGATATCGAGATGCTGGAACCTGGTGCTACAAACTACCATGTTTCGCGCCGCGGCGAAATCGATCAGTCTCATGCCGTTCAGTGAGGTGGAATTATGAAGACTGAACTGTCCGACAGTGGGGCCAAAGATACCTTCACGTCCAACCTTCGCATTGAAATCGCCGAGGACAATTTTGGCGTCATGTACCGGACACCTATCGTATACGTCCTCGAGCTTTGCGTAGAAAGCATCTTTGACCGCATCATCCTTCTCTTCCGTCGGGGCGTGCACGCAAATAAGGCTGATATTATAAAACTTTGCCTTTATTCGGATCGTAGCAATTCTTTCGTTCACGGGGGTGAACTCCGAGACAAGATGGCGAAGTCTCTTACTTACTACGAATCCGCAGCCAAATTCGCATCTCTTGTCATGGCAGCTGTAGTAGATGTCACATGTTGCTTGCCTCGTACAACCTTGTCCTATCCATCGCATTTCCTGGATGGCGGTGATGTCAGCCCTGCATTTTGTGAGAGCATCCGCCAATTGGATAGAGGCACCCTCCCTATAAAGGGTTCTCACATTCCAGGTGCATATCCTTAAATCATAGTCCTTAAAACGTTTGCCAAGTTCGTCAACATAAAAGGGGGTCCGTTTAGAGGCTATTGTTTTTGCTTTCATTGAAGTTTTTTTTTACGTGGTGGGTTTCAAGCCCTACGCACAACCCAAATTTAAAGTCCAGGGGATTGGACAATCGCCGCATACATTAGTTAACAAGCTAGCGGGTGCTAGTATGTCATCCAGGAGGGCCACGTGGAGGCTGTATGTCGACTTGAATACAACGGGAACAAGGATCGTTCTGGAGGCCGCCAGGTTGACCCCAATCAGAGACTTTGCCTTGTCCGAAGTATCCCATCCATCCCAGACGTTTAACTGGAAATAATAATAAACTATTAAGAACAGTAGACTCTTTTATACCGTTTGTGCTGTACTAGTAATTATACTAGTTACTTTAAAAGAATTAACGTTTCCCCTAGTAGTGTAATTAATAGACATGTATAAAAATATTTAAGTATTAAAAAGATATATGAACGCATAAGTATGGTCTTGAATAATAACATAAATATTATATCCTTTACATTTTAAATAATAAATTTATTTTGTGTAATTTATAAAATTGTGGATAATGTAAGCTTTGTATGTGTAAAATCCAACTTTAATTCTGGCAACACTGGTATACAGTTAACAAAAACAACAAACAACAAGAAAGGTTCTCTTCAGCGTTGTCAACTTTGAAATTTCAAAAGCGGAGAAAAAATCGCATCATTTAAATTTTAATTCTGCATAAAAAAGTATAATAATTTTGTACAGGGTGGCCCAGAAAGACCGAAGTGGTGTGAATTCCTTATAACTTTTTTATTATAATTTTTTTTTCCTTTTTTTTCAATCGTTGAAATTTACTTTTCAAATCAACGGTCAATTTAATGTGCTGGTTGCACCCTCTCAGTCAACAATAAACCGTCTGGTTGCAAAGTTTCGACAAGAAGGAGCAGTAAGGAACCTTCCTGGTTTCGGTAGAATACGAACTGTCCACACGTTTGACAATATTCAAGTGGTACAGGAGAGTATTTGGGAGGATCCAGAAACATCAACCAGGAGACGTTCGACACAACTTGGCCTCCCAAGAGGGTCACTGCAACGAATTTTGCATACCCTAAGAATGTTTCCATACAAAATTCAACTTGTCCAAGAATTGAAACCGACAGATTACCAGCAACGACTTGACTATTCAATTTATTTCCAGCAAAAAGCACAAGAGAGCCCTAATTTTATTCATAACTTAGTTATGAGTGACTAAGCCCATTTAAAATTAAATGGGTTCGTTAACAAGCAAAAGTGTAGGATATGGGTTATGGAAAACCCGAGAGTACTTCATCAACGACAATTACACCCAGTTAAGTGTACTGTTTGGTGCGGTGTTTCTTCAGAAAGGATCATAGGTCCATATTTTTTTGAAAATGAACGAGGTGTTGCCATTTCCATCAATGGTGATCGATATCGGGCCATGTTGGAAAATTTTGTAAGGCCAGCCGTGGAAAACCATCCGCAAATATGGTTCCAACAGGATGGAGCCACAGCGCACACTGCGAGGGCCACAATGGCTCTTTTACGCGACATTTTTGGTGAAAGAATAATTTCGCTTAGAAGCAATTTTAATTGGCCTCCGCGTTCCCCGGATTTAACCGCTCCATACTGTTTCCTTTGGGGATATTTAAAAAGGAAAGTTTATGTTAATAAGCCTAGGACTATTGAGGAATTAAAAACCAATATTCGAGGCGAAATTAACAACATAACACCGGAAGTTTTGCGAAAGGTCATGGAAAAGGTGTTGAAAAGAGCACATTTGTGCGAAGCAGAAAATGGCCACCACTTGCAGGGTATCATTTTTAATAACTAGTCTAAAAATATTCCTTATAAATTTACTGTACTTAAAAAACAAAAAATTAAAAATTTTTATCAGAAAACGCTTTAATTAGATCAAAGTTAACTGCAATGTTATTTTTTGGTAATTAAAGAAGAAATGATGTCCGTGAAGGAATAGTACACTAGCCAAACTGAACAATTGTTTTCGACTCCAGCTACGGTAGTCTCATCAGAGTTCTTTGTGTCCTGTGTATATTCGAGACCAAACATCAACTATTTAACTCACACTTTTTTGGAAATCGCATACTGAAATTATTACCGTATGCACATACACTTGTATGAGTTTCTATCATATTCTCCTTTTCTTACCATCATTGCTGTTCTTGTAATTGTCATCTTATTTGGATGAAACAGAATTACAAATTTATTTTGTTTTTGCCCATTATTTCACCTTATCCACATTAGTCGACATGAATCATATGTACGATGGTGGCTGTGGTGGTTAGAGCGTAGCGCCATAGCCGGACGCAATTTATGTTAAGTGCCTAAGACTCGGGTTCGAGCCTCAGGAGAGGTGTGATCAATTTAATTTTCATTTCATTTTCATTTCTTCTTTAATTACCAAAAAATAACATTGCAGTTAACTTTGATCTAATTAAAGCGTTTTCTGATAAAAACAAAAATTAAATTGATCACACCTCTCCTGAGGCTCGAACCCGAGTCTTAGGCACTTAATAAAAAAATTAAAAAAATATATCTTAAATAAAAAGTTATAAGGAGTTCACACCACTTCGGTCTTTCTGGGCCACCCTGTATAAAAAGTATTACAATATTTTACAGTTCAGGGGTTTTAGAAAATAAAATATAAAGTAAAAAATTAAAAAACTAACCAAATTCGTTCTAGATATTTTTGTAATATCAAACTTATATATTTTAAAACGATATGATATGTATCAACCTTTAAAAACAATAGTTCAGTATTTATTCTTTTATTGTAATATTTTAAAACACTTTTTGTATTTTAGTTTAATATTTTTATATTAAATATTTAAAAATAAAACAGCCTTTTACAATATAATTAGGAAAACATAACAGAGGAGAATACTTACAAAATTTGTACTTTATTTATTTAAAAAACGCACCGAAATGCGAATCGCACCAAGTCGACAATGCTGATGTTATTGCATAGATCGGCATTTCATAGCTCAATTGAGCTGAGAGAGTTCACATGCAGTGATGTAAGCTTTTTTGGAACAAAAAGCACATATAAATTAAAAAAAGTAATAAAAAGTGTAATTTCGAACTAACAAAGGCATAAAAGAGCACAAGGTTTATTTTATTTGATCATTGTGAACAACAACAATACAAAAGCAACATTTTAAGCTATTTTCTATTTTAGAAATAGTATCGACACATTGAAGTGTTTTACGAAACTAATAATATAACTTTTATTGTTATTATCAAATATATTAGCAATACTTAAAAGATCAACCATTTGCGAAATTTAAAAAAAATTTGACAGTCTTGCTCTAATTTCCTGTAAGATTTTTTGTAAAGCGGACACAATTATTTAAATTCCTTTTCAAAATTCTGTCCCAAAAAATTATGTCTTACAAAGGATTTACCAATTCAAAAAAAAAAAATAATTTTACCAAGATAAAGTAAAAGAGCTGCAAAAAGTCTTTATTAGACATTGTAAAAATATTAAAATTTATAAAAACACACCAAGCTAGTCCTTTTTCTTTTTTTTGGCATCAGGGCTGAAAATTTGCTGTTTTGGAACATAAAAAAGCACTAAAAATAGCGCCTAAAGCATTAAATTGGCATCACTGTTCACATGTAGTCTCTTTCAAGCTCACTAACACAATTACAAATCAATTTTGCCGACCAATGTTTTATTGATTGTGTTTGAATTATGCTTCATTTCCTTATGTTATATAGCAATTTTGTCTTATTTCATTTTTCTCTTAAATCCTTTGTATTTTTTTCTATAAGAGTTTTGATGTTTTTGATTTTGTTTGAAGTTTAAAATATTTTCTCTTTAAAACAATTTTATAATAAAGAAAAAAGTACTTGACATGAAATATTTAAAAAATCGATGATTGCTTGTAAGACATTTAAGCTATGCTTGCGCAGCCCTCTACTATGTACCCAGCGAAATAACGGCTTGACGTTAATTCAATTGGTACAGTAACGGAATTAAAACTATCGCTGTTTTCGTAAAAATATACTTCATTACTTTCATAGATATCAAGAGTATTCTCTGCGGAGGTTTGTTGACATCCGGATATGCTTTTTTAAGATCCTCTAAAATTGTTTGAAAATTTATAGGCAACATAACCGCATCATCTTTTTCACAATTAGATAAGGTATTAAACTGAGTTTTTTTTATGATAACAGCTTGGCCATGGTTTTGTTGAATTCGTGAACTGAAGGGTTTTTACAGTGTCCACCTTTGCGCGAAGGTACGGAAATAGGTTCTCTAATGGATCTTGATTAAAGTGAGTGGTTAAAATAAAAAGCATGTCATCTTCTTGAAACACTTCTTCTGATAGAGACATTATACCCCTGGTGGTTTGAATAAGTCCATTAATGGAAAAACTTTTGCTGCCCAAATACGAAACTTGGCTTATGTAGCTTAATAAATCCTATCTATTAAGTAAATCTATAACATCTATAACCTAAATCTATAACATCTGCAGAGTTATTATATGTAAAATTACGCCGAATAGATACTTCATCAAAAATTAGGATACATTGTTTTTATGCATGCTGCATTTTACGAACTGCTGCTTCCAGTGCATTATATATGCAAAAATTATTGCCAGGCTGCAAATTCTTAATATCGCTCCATCTGCTTAGGGAAGAAAGGGTTGGAAGGTTCAGTTTTAAAGTATTTCTTAAAAATAAATACGTAGAGGGGGATCTATAATAAATACATCGAGCATTTGATTTTCTGTTTTGCTTTATGAGCATTTTACAAAACGTTTTTTCATGTAGGTTAATATGCAACTCATCAATTTCGAATCCAATGGACTTCTTTAATTGTAACTTTTTTTCCATTACCGTAACTCTTTTCTTCAAAGACTAATTTTTTGACCTTATATCACGAATAGTTAGCATTTTTGTATTAAGCTTTTTAATTATATTGTAGTATTTTTTCGGTAAAGTGCTTCATTCTTTACATTTTTTTCTCAATTTGTACATAAAAGTGAAGGCGATTTTGATCCTCTACGCGATTGTGGCGGGGATCTGAAAAGTTGCAAATCATTTTCAGAATAGACTTCGATTCCTTCTACTCTCATGTCTTCGTTATTTTCAGTTAAGTATAAACTTGGCACGGCACCTCGCCTCAAAAATTTCTTCCCAATAAGCTCTAATAAGAAGTGCTTATCACACAAAAACAATAAAGAAGAATTTGCAATAAATTGCACGTCAAAGTTGCATTTTTCTGCCCACTTTTTAAACAACGGTGAGTCCGTATTTGGAAAACGAAATAGCTTTACGTTAGGAGAACATCTTTTAGATCTGCGGCAATGGGAATGAATTTGAATCCTAAAGTACAAACAGTATATACATACATATGTATGTATATGTATACGAAACGTTTAATGTGCACATGTAATTAAGAATATGAAATTATTATCACTTTGCACTATTAACTTAATAACACTTTAAATAATAAAGTTTTATTAAAAACTAAGTTAATTTGAATTTTTTATTTTAGTAAGAACTTCTTTTCTCTTTTACAGAATACAAATAAGTACAATGTAAAATATTCATTTTTAACATTACTTGTAAACCTAATTTTCTACTACAAGAGAAAAAAGATTTCTAAGTTTTTAAAAATTTGGCATATATATTTCATACATGGGCATCATAAATTCGGTACGAATCAATTTAATTTCGTTTTTACAAAAACAAAACAAATGTGATTTTCCCTACACTCACCTACAAAGTCATCTTGTTTCTTTCTATTTTTCAATCTCACATTTGATAGAAAGAACAATCTCTCTTTTTAAAAAATTACGAAAATAAACCACAGCTTTTATTAAAAAAAAATAAATAACATAAACAAAAAAATAAAAAAAAAATTAAATAAATAAACCAAATAAATAAACGAAAATAAACAATTCAAAAAACATAAACAGTAAGAATAACAACAACAATAATATCAAATACTTTATCTTTCAAGATAGCAAAATAAAAGTGCTTTCGCTCTCCCCGTTATTTGTTAACTACAAAAAATTTATCTCTGCAAAAAATGAGAAAAAGAGCTAATTTTTTTCCCTCCCTTACCACTTGTCCCACTCAAAATTTGTGTTAAACCAAAATGTACCGAGTGCAACATCTTTATATTATATAGTCTTTGGTAGAAGTTTTTTCTTTGACAAACAAGACAATAGGTGTGTACATTTACTTTACTTGCAAAAACTAGTAACGAGAGATTAAAAAGAAATTATGCTGAATTGTTCTCAAAAATACTAAAAAGTAAATGAACACTTTACTAGTAAAAGTTTGCAAGCAAAAATAGTGTTGTAATATACATATAGAAATACATGAGTAGTTAATAGCTACTCCTGGGAAAATTGTATTCATTGCTATAAAAAGAATGCGATCTTAGGCATTTATAAATGTTTATTTTTAATAAAATTAATAAAGAATTTGAGAAAAAACAGAAAAGGTTTTCGATTTATGTATGTTCATATATTAAAAGTATAAATTCCTATACCACCGTTTTGAACGTTAGGGGTTGGATAATTCTGTTAAAATAAGTTGGAACAGTGTATTTGCGTAAAGCGGGTTATGCAAATAAACTTTGCAACGCCTCTAACGCTCAAAAACAAATTTGATTGAAAAGGTTAAGAAGATAAAGACATAAAAAGTTATATATAACATTATTTCGAACGCTAGCCTCAAAAGTCTGGTGTTTTTTTTAGAGGTATAGAACTTCGAATTTAAATAAAACACAAGAAAATCGTTTTAATGTCCATCAATTTAGCTTTATTTGAAGGATAATTTTATGCCATTAATGTTTAAATATGATTTCGGGTATGTGGCCGCCGCGGCTAGCTCGAATAAAGCCAATTCTACAGGTCCAATTTTCAACCACTTTTTCGAGCATATGGGGCCGTATGTTGGCAATAACGCCACGAATGTTGGCTTCCAAGTCCCCTAACGTTTCTGGTTTGTTGGCGTAGACGAGCGACTTAACATATCCCCAAAGAAAATAATCCAATGGTGTCAAATCACACGATCTTGGTGGCCAATTGACAGGTCCATTCCGCGAAATTATGCGCTCATCGAATGTTTCCTTCAATAAATCGATTGTGACGTGCGCTGTGTGGCATGTAGCGCCGTCTTGTTGGAACCACAACTCATCCACATTCATGCCATCCAATTCGGGAACAAAATAGTCGGTTATCATGGCTCTATACCGGTCTCCATTAACGGTAACTGACTCTCCAGCATTATTTCGGAAGAAGTATGGCCCAATGACTCCACCAGCCCATAGAGCACACCAACCAGTCAGTTTTTGTGGATGTAATGGCGTCTCAAGGGTCTCATGTGGATTCTCTTCACTCCAAATGCGGCAGTTTTGCTTGTTGACGTAGCCATTCAACCAAAAATGAGCCTCATCACTGAACAAACTTTTGCGATGAAAATCAGCATCGAGATCAATCTCAATTTCGGCCCATACACCAAAATCACGACGCATTGCATGGTCTCGCGGCTTTAATTCTTGCAAAACTGGATCTTGTAAGGTCGCAAGCCAAGATCTTTGCGCAAAAGTTGATGGACAAAGCTCCAATTGCTGTGCACGGTGGCGAATCGATTCATTCGGGTTCTCTTCAACACTTTGCTCTACAGCGGCAATTGTTTCTTCGGTGCGCACTGTTCGACGTCTCTGCGATTTGTAAGCGTTGTTCTTTTGTCAACCTGTTCATGATGAAATGGCAAACCAAACTAAATATTAATCACTTGACAGCTGACAAAATGGCCGCCAGTTAAAAAAGTGATGCCAACTTAAAGTTCTATACCTCAATAAAAAACACCCTATATGTAACTTAAGGTTTTTAAAGTGTTCCAAGTATCAAACGCCTAACGCTCAAGAAACGTGTTAAGTACTCTTCATTCGTAAAAAGCCTCTGATTCATAAAAAATGCTTCTGTTTTTTTTTTCAACAAAATTTAATACACAGTGTTAATTCAGAAATGTATTCGCAAAAGAGTTAAAAAATTGAATTTGTATAAACTAAAATAATTTAGCAAAATTTTATTCAAATTGTTAATTCAGAAATGTTTTTGAAAAAATATAAGTTATATAAATCTACAATACATTGTATAGAAGAGTTTTATTTAAAAAATTCTTTTATTTTGCATATTTTGTTTGTGATATATTTTTGAACTAATTGGGTTGTCTACCGGGATAATTACGGTGACCATCCGTTCTGTATTATACAGAACAGTTCTGTATTTGAAACCCGTATTCTGTATAAATTATTCATTAGGGAAAAACATAAAAATGTTCTGTATTTTATTTAATGTTCAGTAATATTTGTAGTTCTGATTAACACCTTTGAGAAAAAGTCTCCTGACGAGCATCTTAAGCAGAAACGAAATGGCCATAGAGACATATTTTAAGATAAATGATAACTTGGTAACTTGGTAGTAAAATTTTTAATATGGATGGGTGAACTCAGTGGTAAGGTGAAGAGGAGTGTTCGAGGGTTTTGCTTTATAATTTATTTTCGGGGTACTGAGCAGACGCGAATGGGAAAGAATAATTGGGGCTTAACAACTGTCCTCCTGGATAGTGATGTCCTATTGTGTTTGTGAGTTGTTGGTTTTTTTTGTGGAATACTTAAAAAATTTTTTTGTTATATAAATGACCAGAGGGTTGAGAATCTACCCCGAGAAATGAGGTAGCCTGATGTGGTCTGAGAAAGAGTTGAAAACGAAATGTCCTACAAAGAAACTATATATCAGAAAATGGCGCCCAATCATAATATTTGGTATTTGGGGATCTAGTACCAACGCAATAGAATACTAGAACTCGGCAGTAGAATAGACTACGGAACTTTTCCAAAATTTTAAAGCAATATTTGTACCCGTCTGGGATTGAATTCGCAGAGTCAGAAGTACAAAAGGTTTTTGGTTTTGAGTAAGATACGTTAATATTCGACCGATACAGGAAGGACAGGATACGAATCTTAATGTGGAGATGATTAGATTAAATGTTCGCCCTGGCCTTGGAAGGAAGTGAAAATAGATTCAGCTTAAAACTTTGATGTTTCGCAGTGGGTTGAAAGGACGACAACCGCTTGGGAACTATCTCAAGGTCTGATGTATCGTCGAACAATGGCACTGGCCTATTTCGTACCGTTATTGAAAATAGTACATGCGAAGTGATTAGATTAATTTTTCTTTTAAATCCTTTGTTTTGTTTTACTCATGACCACAAAGAATATCACTAGCTTTGTAAATTATCGTTAAAACAACCATCTCCGCCACAAGGGTGAACCAATCCATGAAAGTTAATGAAGTTCGATTATAGTAGAGTTTTTTTTTGGCAATTAATTATTCACGTAAGTCTTTAGGTTTTTATATAACTCTATATTTATTCCAAAATTACCTTAGTATTTTGGGTATTTGTTTTATCAATTATTTTTGTTAATTCATTTATTTCCTTAATTAATTTTTATAGTTATATCAATTCATTAGTAACAGAGTGGGCAAACAAACAAAACATTTCGCAAAAGTTACCACAAAGTCATAATGGTATTGTACATGAGCAAAATCAAAACAAATACTTTCAAATTGAGAAAGAGCGCAAATGAAACAATTAGCTTTTCGCTCTTGTGTTTGCTTTGCTATTCCGTTACATTCGTATAATTTGCTCTTATTTCTCTTCTTCCTTTCTTTTTTTCTCATTAATTTTTTGTTGTACCTATGCACATTTGACTTAGTGTATTTGTAGTGCTCAAAACAAAAGCAATATATAAAATTAAATGGGACAATCGTTCTCACTGTTTCTGTTTTGTTTTACCCATTGTAAAGAACATAACAAAATGAGATCAAACGTTCAGTTTTGTTTATTTTCCTACTGTGATTAGTAAAAGTAACTAGTAATTTTGTTTATATAATATATGTAAGTCATCATTGTAGTCGCCGTGGTCTGGTGGTTAGTGTGTTGGCTTACTAAGACATGAGCCCTGGGTTCGACACCCAGCTCCGACATCTTAAAGAAAAAAAAAGAAATATGAAAATAATATTTCTTTCGGCGACTACCTCTCAGCAGTCTTCTGGCGAAAGCTCTGAGAGTAATTAGTTGCTTCTCAAGTCTGTCTTTCGGAGTCGACATTAAACTGTAGGTCCCGGTACTCATGGATAAAAATTTACACACACAACATGAGTGCTGCGAGAAGCTAGGCCGTAAACCTAGCACAGGGTTGTAAAGGCCAGTTATGTATGTATGATAACTTGGTAAAACAAATTTATTTATTAGAAAAATACCAAAATTAGTTGCAATTTATTTTACCCTTTCAATGTACCTGTCTGTGACTCTAGTTTGAATGTTTACTTAATAATAAAAACAAAATATAAATTTTTTTATGTTAACTTTACCTTTTAGTTTGGTATCTAGAAACTAATTTTTGTTTTATGTACTTAAAAATTATGTAAGTGTATGTATCTTCTGAATTATTTAATGATCTGGCGAAATTTTAGTTATATCTAAATTTTTGGTTAATTTATTTTATTTTGTTTTTTTTTTTTAATTTTGTTAAATTTTAAATAATATAGTGCATACATGCCTATCTACTTATGAAAGGTTGTTTGTTTGCATTTTATGGTTTTTATTGGTCAGATATTTCCTTGTTCTGTATTTTGGTTTAAAAAATGTGGTCACCGTAGGCATAATGCAAAGTATCGGGTATCTAGGTACTTATAATATTTACAGTACTAAAACTATCAGCAGGGAGTCAATTCTGGTTCTGTGAAACAGAAAAACGAAAAGTTCTTTATCATTTTCGTTTTCATGAGAACTTTTCGCATTATCATATCACAATTACACTATTTGCGATTCTGGGGGTCAATTCTGAATTTATGAAAAAATGAAATGATAAAAAAATTTATCATTTGCACTTCACATCAAATTATCACTTCGCTTCTTCATTTATAGCGATTCTTATTCAACTTATGAAAAATAAGTTCGTAATGAAAACTGTCTGTCACTTTTGTTCCATTCTATTCGTTTCTTGATTATTTACCACGTATATTTACAATAAAATAAAAAAAATTGTATTTATTTTAGATAACTTTGAAAATATTATGTTAAAAATATATCTCTATATAATTTATTAGGCATGGAAGAAGATCGAAATTGCTAAAATATTTTTTTTTTCTCCTTGTTTATGGCTGTGTTTTTTTAGTGCTGCATATTATACCATCTTATAAAAATGACTAAACGCTTTTTTATTGTAAATCAATAAATGTTTAAAAACTTTGCTAAAATTACTTCTTTTACTTGGAATTAATAAATTTGAAAAAAATTTAGTTAAATATGTGAATATGTTAAATGAAATACTTAAAAAGGAGGTTTTATTAAATAATTTATGTATTTATAAGCAATGCAATATTGTTTAAAGTGTATAACACTGGTTAGATATCATCGACTATTTGTTAACGAAAAAAAATTTATCGTATGAAAAAAATTTGACAGAGAGTTTTCAGAAAACTGGAAATTAGAATCGCTTTTTTAATGAAAAAATGAAAAATTTTTTCATTTTGCTTTTTCACAGAAACAGAATCGACCCCCTGGTGCATGTTATGAAAAAATTGTTTCATTCCAACCGTAGCCGTGAAACTCTTGCTTGTATATTATTGAAATTTTATGTCAAAATGTCAAAGCAGGAGTACGAAGCCAACCGATTGAAGGAAGCGGATTACCCGCCATATATTTTTTTAACTGCTTCGAATTTTACTGATACTTTTTAAGATATTAATAAAATGATAATAATATAACAAACAAATATGTATTTCATTGATACCACTTTCAGTTTTACACATTCACAAATACATGCGATTATGTATATCACTTTCAAATCGAAAAATAAATTAAATCAACACCGACTTGTAATGTGGACTTTTTTGCCTGCATTAATTTATTACCGTACATGAAATGATGATAAATTAAGGGACGATTTTTATGTACCTAAAAGTATAGTCTAACACTAAGAACTTGTTCATAAAATAGTTGCGATAATTGTTGCTATTCGCTCGTGGTACTTAAGGGACGATTTTTATGTACCTAAAAGTATAGTCTCACACTAAGAACTTGTTCATTAAATAGTTGCGATAATTGTTGCTATTCGCTCGTGGTACTCAAAGTATTTACAAATTACCTAAGTGTATAAATATATGTACATACAAGAAAAATTTAAATGACTTTGTGGCGTCCAGGGCGTCCGCCGTGAAGGTATACGACTTTGTTTTGCCGCCATTTTGATAAAGATTAGTCTTGACAGTTCATATTTGGCAATCGTGAAGTAGAGACGTGGCAAATTTATTATGGAGAAATATGAACGGGCGGACACCATCTACAAATGTATGTACATACTAAATTTCGTTTTGAAACCAATTTTTTTTGGAAAAAGTTTTTAGTTGTAGGTATTAATCTTTTTCAATATGAAATGTGTATGTATGTACATATACATATGTTTATTTTAACAACCGCAATTGCATACATAGCATTTGTATATTTATTCATCTAATATATAAAATTGATAAGATATGTTTTGTACTGTTTTTTTTTGTTAAAAAAAATTAATCAGATTTTTGCTGAACACAAAATTAATATTAAAAATAATTGTAACTATCGCCGATTGATTTTTTGTGCTGCCGGTTTCGCCGCTACCGCCGTCAACTATATTTATTTGGCTCTGTGTTCTAGTACAAACAAAACACCAATGTGACGCCATACTTATTTTGGTTTTTGAAATAAATATAGGAGTATTAAATATTATATTAAAATAAAAATATGACGGGTGCAATTATTTTATTAAATATTGTTTTTTATTTTTGCTAGCACGCTTTCCTTTTGTTGGTTTTTTCATTGTTTTAAACCTCTATGTTATTTTTTCACATAAACATTTTCTGTGCAAACTTGTTACACATATGAAACAATTTTGACAGTTAATTTCACAGTTACACAAAACACGAATCAGCACTCTTGTGAAACCGTGAAAATATTTTTTTTTCATTCCACTTGTTGTTACATGAAAAAGTGATATGATAGATATATCTTTTAAGTTTTGCACAAAACAAGAATCAAAAACGCTGTGTAACAGTGTAACATACTATGCGTTGTGCCAATTGTGTGCTTTGCACTTCTGTCAAAAAAAAGTTAAAATAGTGAATTTTCAGAAAGCAAATTTTGCAAATTATTTAACGTATAGAAGTTAGACCGTTTTTAAATTTTAGATTCGTTAATATGTAGTTGGACAGTTGACTTGCACTGTAGATTGTAACCGCTGTTAACATGTACTTCTACCTTTAAATGCAGTTAATTTGTAACATAGTCTTAATCGCATATGTGCAGCGAATATGGCACGTTCTGGTGTTCGAGGGAAGGGACAGCCAGGTCGTTTTCCATCCTCTCTCTAAAGTATTGGTAGACAGTGGTCTCACATCGCTCACTCTCTGCGCAGCGCTGCCGAAGGAGTTCTTGGTTTTGAGCGTCCTCCCCGCAGAAATCAATGGTACGATGAAGAGTGTCGTGAGGCCACCGCGGCAAAGAATGCTGACTACAGAAGAACGTTGCAGTCCACCACTACAAGAGCAACTGTGGAGATGTAAAGAGAGAAGAGGAGGGAACAGAGACGCCTTTTTAGAAGAAAGAAAATGGAGCAAGAAAGGCGTGATCGTGAAAAATCAAGATGTGCAGGGGTAGTAATAATGCTAGAAATTTACTACTGGTTTTAAACCCGGAGCAACCTCCTGCAGAGACGAACACGGTAATCTGGTTACAGATGTACACGGGACACTAATGATGACGACGTTGAGAACCTGTCGCCCAGCTATGAAGAGATCAAGATTGCCATACAGCGACTAAGAAGCAACAAAGCGGCTGGACCGGACTGTCTGCCAGCTGAGCTCTTTAAGTATGGAGGGGATGAGCTGGTTAGGTGCATGCACTAACTCTGTTAGCGGGTGAAGCTACCCAAGCTCCTGTTTCCTTATAGATTATAAACACTACAGTAAACTTTTATTTATAGTGTTTTATTCAAGATTTGGTTTACAAATTGGAGGTGTTAAAATTCCTATAAATTAATTCAATTTTGTTATAATTTAATTAAAGTATTAGTTATAATATATTTATAATAATATTATAGTGTATAATTTTATATTAAAATTTTACCAACTTTTTTGGTATGGATTGGGATCGAACTTCTTATGTCTGTTTTATTTTATTTTAATACTCTTTTTATACACGTGCGATTGTGTAAGATATTTCCACCCGCCCTTAGATTTGCCGCTTGGAAGAGTAATTATTTTGCAATTTTAATACTGACAGGTGTCAAAATCATAGCATACATGCGTTTAGTACAATTATACGCAAAGAAAAATTAATGTGTTAAATTGCTTTAACGGTGGCGGTAACACTCCCCCCAGTATGACGAGAGGTTTTCGAAGGCTTACTCATACTTCTGAGCCACGTCCAAGAGCGCTATTTTTGCTGCAGGTTTCTCTAGCACTCCACATTTTGTTAGAACTTTAGCTTTTCTTACATGGCCATCATCACTATTAAACACCTGAATAACTTTTCCACGAGGACAGACGTTTCTTGGGCTCATAGGGTCAACCACATTCACAAGATATCCAACTTCTAATGGCTTTACCTTATCGTACCATTTAGAGCGACATGTAAGTGTTAGCAGGTATTCCGTCAACCACCTTTTCCAAAATTTATCCGCAAAGAGTTGAGACGATAAATACGACTGTTGTAGAAATACACCTGTATCTTCGTACATTGCCAGCGGCTTCAGGCCACTAGAGTGACCAAGCAGAAGATGGTTTGGAGTTAAAGCTTCCATATTCCCACATTCAAGAGGAACATACGTAAGGGGTCGAGAGTTTACAATGTTTTCGACTTCTGCCATCATAAAAATTTCATCGTTTGGGCATCTTCCGCCAGAAATTTTATAAAGCACGGATTTTACCGTTCTTACCATTCTCTCCCATGCTCCTCCCATATGTGGTGCTGCCGGTAGGCTTGCCAGATCCAATTTGCCAAAAAGCTTGACATTGACCAAAAAAAAACTTGATTTTGAAAAAAAAACTTGACAAATAAATACACTCATACTATTGGTTTTTATATAATTTTTTATTTTTTTTTTATAAAAATTATTAGAATAAAAACAAAAATATCTTAAAAAGTAAAAATAACAGAAACAATGTTAAAGAAACAAAAAGCAATATAACAATAAAAATTCAGTCTTTATACATATATTTTAAAGAAAACTTATCTGTTATTTAAAAAAAATATAGGTACTATCTAAAGAAAAAAAATATAGGTTCTATTTATTTTGCCACATATATTTCGTGTTCTTAGATACAGAATTAATTCATTCTCTACCATCGGGTGTTGTTAAAAAATTTTGAAAGTTTTTGCAATCCTCATTAAAATTTATTCTTATTAATAGTTCGGCTTTTATAAGATCGAAGGACATTCTATTCCTATCTTTGGTATATAAATTATTTAGAACACTAAATGCTTTTTCACAAAAGGCATTGCTTATTGGGATAGATAACACAAATGAGATCAACTTTTTTAAATTTTGAAGATTGCTTTCTACACACTTTTTAAAAAAATATGACCATATACTATCATTTGGTATATCTTTTGATAAACTATCGTAAACTTCTCGAAGAACACAGTAATCGGCATATAGTTTATCATTGTCAATGTCATTTCAAATACCTAATAATTTCGGAAGCTCTAACAGCTTATTCCAAGTCAGAAGGGACTTTTTTATATTTAAACAGGACATCTGTTTGTATATTGATGTTTCTCCAAAATCACACCGTTCAGCTAAATAACTGGTAGCTCTCTTAAGAAACTCATTTGCTTCGAACTTGAAAGTACTTATTTCAACAGGGGAAAGGAATTTCATAATTGTAGCAACTTTGCTTCCATGAAAATTATCATTCATACGGCTTTGGATACTGTTCATAAGATTGGCCATTACGTTATGTAGTTCTACAATTGTGCAGGAGTCACTTTCTAAAACTAATGTAGCAGCTTGGAACTCGTGCACCACATTATGAATGAAATATAAATATGCCTCGGATAAACCTTCAATTGTGCATTCATCATCTTCATTTGTAAGTTCTATGTCGGAAGTTGTGTTCTTCGATGTGTTTTTTTAGCAATTTAAACTTACTTTATTATTATTACATATGTAGCTAGAATAAATTTGACAAAAAAAATTAACTTACAAAAAACCTTGACAAATCACTTTTTCACTTGACACTTGACGCGCATTAAAAAACTTGACAATCAGACCAAATCAGGCTCGTCTGGCAACCCTAGCTGCCGGTGAATTAAAGTTCCACTTCGTAGTAGAGGTTGTAAAACTTGTGTCAACTTTCTTCAAAGCTTCACGCAATTCTCGATCTACACCCACAAAGTTTGTGCCATTGTCGCTAAAGAACTCTCTGGGCGTCCCTCTTCTGGAGGCAAAATTTCTTATGGCCATTATACATGAGCTCGTATTGAGTGAGTGTACTACTTCTATGTGAACTGCTCTGATGTTAAGACAAGTGAATAATGCTCCGTATCGTTTCTCTGTGTCTATTTACTACTACAGACATTGGATCGAAATAGTCTAGTTCTGTGAACGTAAATGGTGCAACGTAGGCAGAAAGTCTAGCTTTGGGTAGGCTAGCCATCTGTGGCACTTGTGTTTCAGCATTTGATGCCTTACATTCTCTACGAACTGATTTGAAGACCGTCCTAACTTGAGGAATGTAGTACTTCTGGCGAAATTCGTTTATAGCGGTTTCATGATTTGAATGATATAATTTTTCGTGGTAGTGAAGGATCAAAAGTTTTGTTAAGTAATCATATTTTGGAAGGATTATTGGATTTTTTAATTCTTGTGGAATGTTTGCGTTGGTAATGCGTCCGCCCACTCGTAAGACTTGATTTTGGTCAATAAAAGGTGAAAGTTTGTAGATCGAGGTTGACTTCGGTACTCTATCTCCGTCTTTTAAGCTTTTTATTTCATTTAGAAAATGTTCTGATTGGGTTTTCTAATAATTATCTCTTCTGCCAATTTTAGTTCTTCCTGGGTGATTTCTTTTATCAAATCCGATTTCTTTACTTTATTTTTAACAAAGTTACAAAATTTTATAACATATGCAAAACTTCTTAAAAGTCTGCACCATCGGGAAAATCGTTTAATATTTATGAGACTGGGTAAAACATCTATCGAAAGATTTGTGTGTCTAATTTCTACGTCGGTAGAAATCATCAGTTGACCATGATTGCTCTGGTAATTTCAAAATGTCCGGGCCCTTAAACCATGTACTATATTCGAATAAGCTTGGATCTTTTTTCCATTTTGTAGCCTAATCTGCTATATTGATTTCTTCTAGTACCCATTGCCATTCTTTTACTTTAGTTAGATCCAATATTTCACTTTCACGAACAGCTACAAATTGGTGATATTTTCTATGGTCAGATCGTATCGAGCTCAGTACTGTACGTGAGTCTGACCAAAATACCTTTTTGTTTATTTGAATAGTATGACTTTCTATTATACTTTTTGAAAGACTAGACCCAATTAGTGCTGCCATTAGTTCTAGTCTTGGTATTGATGCTAGTTTTAGGGGCGCTACGCGAGTTTTTGAACCGACTAGTGACATAGTTATATTTTCTTCAGAACTTATCTTAAAATATGCGACTGCTGCATAGCCATCCTCGCTTGCATCAACAAAGATGTGGAGCTCTACAACAGTATTAGAATAATTTGGTATATTTTTTAGGTAACATCTCGGAATTCTAATATTTTTTATTTGGGGCATTTTTCCATTTCTCAGCATATAATAAAATAGGCTCATCCCATCCTACCCCGCTTCATCATATTTCTTGAAGAGTAATTTTTAGGTACATAAAAAAGTGCCCAACTAGCGAGAGCTGCTCTGTTGTTGTGAATGGTATGTTGTTTGTTGTTGTATTAATGCAGCTGGCAGATACGCCGACGTCGAAAAGCCAATCTGCAAATGTTGACAGATTTGGTTTTTGTTTTCCTTTATTAGCTTAGTTTTAAACGTACCCCAGCTTAATTGCAGAACTGGTGACAATTTTGCAATTATTTCTTGTAAAATTGAAGAATTATTTAACTCTTCGAAGAGTCCACACGCTTCAATTATTGTTTTTAGGCCTCTGACTTCGACAGCAAATGTGGTAATTCAATCTAATCTTTTTGTATTCACGGAAGGAAGTAATTTAATTTTATTTCTTACAGAATTCAGTGTTTTCTCTGGCTGGCCAAATAGTAGTCTTAACGTTGATATTGCCGTTGCTACACAAGCTGGATGCAAAAGAATGTGTTGTACCGATCATAGTGCCTCGCCTCGAAGAGCCTTTTGTAATCTAACTAGATTCTCAGTGTCTGTGAGGCCGCATACAGAAGTTGACCAATCGTAGGTTGAGATGAACAAAGGCAATTCTTCTGGATTACCAGAAAAAATAGGAAGTTCTTTTGGCACTGTTTGCCTTGCACTAATTTGTTGTGCAGTTATGTTGTGTTGCATACTATTGAGAAAGTCATCGGGGATTAGAGTTGGAGCTGTATGAATTGTTTGCCGATTTGGTATTCTGTGTAGGTTATATTGAGCTGTGTTGTTAGTATTGGGTTGTTAAACGTATAATTTTGCAATTATTAATATTTGAAAAGGTGGGTACTATTGTAGGTTGAGTGGCCGTTGTGTAAATTAAGTTTGAGTTTATGTTCTTATTAATTCTACTGTTCGAAGGGTATGGTGCTTGTTCTTGGATTATTTGTATTACTTACGTTAGTGAAATTGTTGTACATAATGGCCAATTATGTATGTATGTCTAGTCTTTCTAACTCCAACTGCTTTTTGATATTTATTTGTCTGGATGAATCTTGAGCTTGATCTTGTTGATTCAAAGTAGTTATAGGTGATATTGGTGAGTAATTATGTGCGCATTCTGTACAGTGCCAGTGGCGCGATTCAGTAACATATTTTTACGATAATCGCATTGTTTTCAACAGTAAACAACAGAATTGTCGATATTGCTATTCAAGTTAACACCAGCGGCAATAATTACTTTGCAACTTAAGCACTTGTAAAGTTATTCAAGAAAACAACTCAAGCAACTTTGTTTTGATCATAAAAATGAATGATTACTTTATTGAAATTTAATTTTGCTTATATACTACTTATGAGAATCTAATAATTAATCTAGTACAATAATTACTCAAAAGTCACTCAAATATTTTTACTTAACACTAAAATCTACTTCTATACACATTTGCATATACTTGCATACACATTCATAAAGGCAGAGTCTTTCTAAAACTCCTATTTCATTTTGACGTACTTTTGGATTCAGTGGGAGCATTTCAAACCAGAGTGGGCAAACAAACAAAACATTTCGCAAAAGTTTCAACAAAGTCATACACTTTTAAAAATTTTTTTAATGGTATAGTACATGAGCAAAATAAAAACAAATATTTTCTAAATGAGAAAGAGCGCAAATGAAACAATCAGCTTTTCGCTCTTGTGCTTTCTTTGTTTTTTGTTGTTTTTTTCTCTTCTTCTTTTCTTTTTCTCTTCTTCTATCCTTTTTCTTCTCATTGTTTTTTGTTGTACCTACGCACATTTGAGTTAGTGTATTTGTAGTACTCAAAACAAAAACAATATACAAAATTAAATGGGACAATCTTTCTCACTGTTTCTGTTTTATTTTTGTTTTACTCATTGTAAAGAATACAACAAAATGAGATCAAACGTTCAGTTTTGTTTATTTTCCTACTCTGTTTCAAACAAAGAAATTGAGGGATCAGCAAAATTGTCAATAAGTATTCTACATTGTTTAAAACACTAAGCGATCAACGACCGACACAATTCTGTTTTAAGAAATACGATTCCCTCAATTACAGTTTATGCCGTACTATAGAAAACTGTGTATTGACTTGCCTTAATAAAATGATACATTTTGTTTACAATTATATGCAGGCGTTTTTATCTTCTTTTTCTTTTGTTTATTTTATATTTCATTTTACTTTACAGTGGATACACTACACCCCCACTCTATCAGCTAAAACTTTATAATTTTGTTTATTAACAATTATTAATGTCTGTATGATGCAATGTGTACAGAAAAATACAATTTCACATACTTATCTATGTTTTCATGGTTTTTTTTTTTTTTTTTTTTGTACATGTGTATATATATATTTTTCTTACGTGCTAAAAAGTATTATTTTATATATGTATGAATATTTGCAATAGTTTTCATCATAATGTTTCTTAAATTATTTTTATATGTATTCTATTCTTTATAATATTTTTTTAACGAATTTTTGTGTATAATTTTCTCGTTTTTATTCATTTTTACTTTTACATTTAAATCTTCTATACTAATAACCTCATATGGACCATGGTATGGTGATTCGTTTTTTGTTCTACTTTCTTTCCTAATCAATACCAAGTCTACTATATTAAGATCTATTATATTTGCGTTTTTAGAGGATTCTACACTTCTTTTGTGTTTAATATTTTCTATTAACTTTCTTGCACCTTCCAATGACATTCTCAATCTTGTCTTCAATTCATATCAGACTTGAGATTTTTAAATATGCCGTATTTCAATATCAGATGCTCATTCATACATTTTGCTATCGATCTAGCCTCTTTTGTTTGCATGGGAACTGCAATAACATATTTTGTTAGTTCGCATTGCATAGTTAATATGTATCTATAATTTTGCGATGGTCGCAATGGTCCAACTATATCAATAACTATTGGAGTATCCGTCTTCATTAATGGTGCCTTGGTATGCTTTATTTGCTTATTTCTTTGACATAGATCGCAGGTTGAGACGTGTTTCTTTACCATCCCGTTCATATTCTTCCATATAAATTTTTATTTTAATTTCAATAATGTTTTTCTTATTCCGAAATGCCCTCCGCATGGTATATTGTGATATAAGTAGTTTAATTAATTCGTGTTGTCTTCTTTCATCTGTTATTCTTTGAGGATTTTTATACAATAATATTATGACGTCATTTTTCTTATTTTTACTTATTTTTTCCTTAAATTTTTCTATACTTATTTTTTTAAATTTTTCGTCACCTTTTTCTAGTGCGAATTTAGCATGCTTTGTTCTGCCTAAAACAGAAAGTAGTTTCTCCAACATATTATCTACATCTGATGCGCATTTCATTTAGAGCAGAATCTTTTTCAATTTTCATTTCCTTACTTGATTTTTCCAATATAAACTTCAATTTAGTAGCTACTTTTATATCATTTATGGATGTACAATCCCATATTTTGAGTTGATCAGACTCAATAGGATGTGTATTACCATTCGTATTTTTCTCTTTTTATATATTATTTTTCTGTTTCTCATTTTCAATTTTCTTTTTATTTTCCTCACTTTTTCTGTCATATTCCTCATTCTTATCTTTCATTCCTCTTGTTAACACCAGTGCTTTCTTGTTCTTTTACTCAGTGTTCGGAGGTATCATTGCCTTTAGTATATCGGAATCTATTTTTATTCTTGAAAGTGCATCAGCATTTGCATTTTTTTTTCCTTTCTTATACACAATCTCAAAATAGTAATCCGACAATTCGAGTCTAATTCTAGTTAGTTTTGAGCTAGGATTCTTGTGGGAAAATAGTGGTCGATGGACTGTAACCACGATGAATTTTCTACCATAGAGATATGGTCGAAAAAAATTTGTGTTCCCCAGTATATTCCTAATAGTTCTTTTTCTATGATGGGTTTATTCTTTTCATGTTTATTCAAGGAACGACTTGCATATGATACTGGTCTGTCATTACCAATATCTCCTTGCACTCAATTGAATATCACAACGCATTTCTTCTTGTATGCGCTTTAAACAACGCGTTATATTATTACCATCACCAGTTTGTATTTGATTGTGTAATTCCTTTTCCATATAATAAGGTAAACCCATATCAACCAGTTCATCTAGGTCATCAAGCGTAAGAAAAGTTGCTCGATCTGTGATATATGTACCACATCGTTCATAGACTTTTACATATTGCTCCATTAATGATTCATCGCCGTTACGTTTCGACTGTAGGAAACTTTTCAGTAAAGCTAAGGATTGTTGATTTGTAAGTATTTCCCGAATATCTAATTGGTATATTCCTTGCATTTTATTTTCTGTCATGTTCCCACATCGGCATACGTATTTCAATAAACGGTGTCCTATACTCTTGTTTGATCTCATTGTTATTTTAGCTATCCAAAAATTCCGTTATCTCTCAAAGGCTTGAAAATAAATAGTTTACCAATGAACTGTATCTAAAAAATCTTCCTTCCTGAATATCAATAGTGGTTCATTAAGAATTTAATTCCAAATTAGTTCCAAAATATATAATTATCAGAGTTGGGTTTATTGCATTAGATTTAATTTTCCACTAAATTTAGTGGTAGTGCATTATCGCCTATAATATTTAGTGGTAGTGGAAATTTAGTGCATTAAATAAAACCATTCTAGTGGTAGTGGAAATTTAATGCATTAAAAAAAAACAAATTTAGTGGTAGTGGAAATTTATTGCATTAAATAAAAAAAATTTAGTGGTAGTGGAAATTTATTGCATTAAATAAAAAAATTAGTGGTAGTGGAAATTTATTGCATTAAAAAAAAACAAATTTAGTGGTAGTGGAAATTCATTGCATTAAATAAAAAAAATTTTGTGGTAGTGGAAATTTAATGCATTAAAAAAAACAAATTTAGTGGTAGTGGAAATTTATTGCATTAAATAAAAAAAATTTAGTGGTAGTGGAAATTTATTGCATTAAATAAAAAAAATTAGTGGTAGTGGAAATTTATTGCATTAAAAAAACAAATTTAGTAGTAGTGGAAATTTAGTGCATTAAATAAAATAAATTTAGTGGTAGTGGAAATTTAGTGCATTAAATAAAATAAATTTAGTGGTAGTGGAAATTTAGTGCATTGAATAAAACAAATTTAGTGGTAGTGCAAATTTAGTGCACTAAATGAATTGATTTTAGTGGTAATGGAAATTTAGTGCATTACTTCTGAATGATTAGCGGCTGACAATATTAACAGTCCGCGCCATTAAAATCTTACCTATGGTGAACTGAATAATATATTACATTTGAAAGTACTAAAATTCTTATTAAAACAATAACAACAATTATTTACTTTATACAGGCGGACTCAGTAAATTAGGAAAATAACATTCACAACAATTTATTTTGACATTGACTTAAGCTACGTATGCATATAATAATATTATATCCATATATGAAGGTATATTAAAACGATAGTGGAACTGAGGTAGTGGAACGAAATTTCCATTCCACTATAGTGCCAATGGAGTTATATTCCATTACCACTAATTATTCAAAATTAGTGCACTAAATTTCCACTACCACTAAAATCGATATATTTAATGCATTAAATTTCCATTGCCACTAAAATTTTTATATTTAATGCAATAAATTTCCACTACCACTAAATTTATTTTATTTAATGCACTAAATTTCCACTACCACTAAATTGGTTTTTTTAATGCAATAAATTTCCACTACCACTAAATTTGTTTTTTTTAATGCAATAAATTTCCACTACCACTAAATTTGTTTTTTTTAATGCAATAAATTTCCACTACCACTAATTTTTTTTATTTAATGCAATAAATTTCCACTACCACTAAATTTTTTTTTATTTAATGCACTAAATTTCCACTACCACTAAATTTGTTTATTTAATGCACTAAATTTCCACTACCACTAAAATGTTTTTATATACTGCACTAAATTTCCACTACCACTAAAATGGTTTTATTTAGTGGTTAACTATTTCTATCTGCATTTAGTGGTGGCTGCAATATTGCTGCATTAATACTAAGTGGTTTAGGGGTAGTGGAAACGATAATGCATTATAAATTCAATGCAATAAACCCAACTCTGATAATTATCTTCCTTTTGAATTTTCTCTTCTTTTCTTTCCAAATTTACATTCTAATATTAAAAGTTTTAAATTTTTCTACTATTATTACCATACCATTTTCCAATCAAAGTTTAAATTATTTTACTACATACACTCCGGTTCACTTATTTAAAGGCACACAAAATCCCATATTCAGGAGCCGGTATCTTTTGCAATTTTTAACCGATTCCAGAATTTTAAAATAGAAATGGAAGGTAGACATCTTGAGATATAAAAATAATCATGACAATGGTGGTTTCTTAACTAAGGAACATTTTTTTGAGGAATTTATAAAAAAAATCTAAAAATGTGGTATTTTTTTTTGGTTCACTTGAATAAAGGCACTTTAACTAACTTTAATGAAAAACAGCTTTTCTTGTTTTTTAAGTTATTATTACTTTATTTGCTTTATTAAAGAACTATTAGTAATGGGTACAACCCCCTATGTTTTTAATAACTTTAAATATACGGGTTTTCATTGACAGATAAAGAGAATTGATGTAATCCAACGAAATTTCATTCCAAGCATCCTTAATGGCCTGAATTAGTGACTGCTTGTCATCAAATTGTCTACCTCCTTCAAAGACCTTACGAGATAACCAACCCCACACAACTTCGATAATGTTTAGATCTGGCGAATAGGGTGGCCAGTCAAGAATATTAACATTTTGGCTTGCAATGTACTCCTTTACTACTCTGACGTTGTGTATAGGTACGGTGACCATATTTTTTAAACCAAAATACAGAACAAGGAAATATTTGACCAATAACAACTATAAAATGCAAACAAGCAACCTACATAGGCATGTATTGCATAATGCAAAATTAACAAAATTAAAAAAAAATAAATTAAATAAACCATCTGTTAGGTTTGGACCATTTTGGTCAATTTTTGTTTTGTTTTGGCCTTGACTAAGAAATGGTGCAACATACCAACATAAAACGTTTGCTATTGGGGTATTTTTATATTTTATTACTCCTGGAAAACTTTCCATCAAAAATAATAAAATGAAAGTTAGAAAAATAAAAAAGTTACGAATCTCGGGTTTAAGACCATTTTGGTCCGTTATTGTTTTTATTTTTTATTAAATCTTCTCACTATATGATGAGCAAATGATCTTCCTTGAAAAGGAAATCATCAAGGTATTACATCTCATATCAATGCAGTCTAATCGTCGATTTTCCATTGTTTTAGCAAAGCCAACAAATCAGACACTGAAGTTAACTTCCGCAAATGATATGTAAATTTAGAAAGGGGAATCCCGGAAATAATGGTAAATTACACAGGTTTACAAATTTTTAATTTGGAAAAATACCAAGAACGCCACATGCCTAGATAAGTTAATTGGGACCTCCTGAGCACGAAAAACGCAATTATAATTTTTTTCTAAGTACCGTTTTTTAGATAACGGTACTTTTGTGTTTTTCGGTGTATGGCCCCACTCAAACCATTGTGGAGTCTAACCGAAATGTCGGATCGAGGTAAGTGGCATATCGCTGAAAAGGTAATTGAATGCCCTTTCCGTCGATATGCTATTAAATTCTATCTGATAAGAAATCGCTAAGATATAGCTCCTCAAAGTTCAAAATTTGCCTATTTTTTACGTTTTTTTTTTTCAAAATTTTTAATTTTCACATCAATTTTTTCCTAGGTGATATTAAAGATCTGGAATGTTTTATTTTTTTACCAAATAGTTTATTTAATCACCAATATTTAAAGTGTATTTTGAAAAAAATCGGATGAAAAATAAAGTTTTTATTAAGGATTTTGTAGAACTACAATATTTTCATTTTCATTGCTCACACAGTATATTCGGCGTAAATTCAAAAAATTAAATTAAAATTACGAGCGACTTAAACTTTTGCGTTTTTTTCGCAAATAGTCCGCCATCATTTGTCCATCCAACCAGCCTTTGTAACGTCTCTCGATTTCTTCTATATCCTGGTAAAATCTTTTACCTTGTTCATCACTTTCGGAGCCCAAGTTCGTGGGGAAAAATACAAATGACTGAATAAGAAGTGTAATTTAGGTGTCATATCTGAACCTAAAAGTTAAAAAGAATAAATTTTCAAATGATAACGGCCTTTTTGTTATATATGTTTTCACTCAACGCTTACCAATGGCATTTAATTTTTGCAGTAATGTATCGATCTTCTCAGCATAATCAGGACTTCTGTAGTTTCCCAAAAAGTTGTGAACGATGTCCTGGAATGCTTCTCATGGCTCCAAATGAGCTGGACCTAAACACTCATTAAATGTTTGGTCACCCTACAGACTCCCATGAAATATACCAGCTTCAATTTTTTTCGCTGTGGCTCTCAGAAATTTTTGTTTAAGGTAATTCATGGCAAGACTGTATTTTGGAAACTTTTTCACAATATTTGTAAATAATCCAAGCATAATATGTAATGGAGGAAGTATTATCTTCGCCTGAGGAACGAGTGGGTTATTTTTGATATTGTACTCTCCGTGCGTACGGATACATATATATTTCGACATTATAACAGGCAACTATTACGAAAAAGAATATTGCGAACCAAAATGGTCCTATACCTAAGATTCGTAAGATTTTCTTGACCTAACAGAAGGGTTAACCAAAAATTCAAATATAACTAAAGTTTCGTGAGTTCATTAAATAAGTACATAGCTTGCATACCTACTATGTATGTACATACATAATTTTTAAAATATTTTTTAAACTCTATGCAATTCATATTATAGTTTAATTTAGTGACCAAAATTACTTCGATGGTTTCCATTTTCATTTGAGTTTTTTCCTTGGTCCATATATTTCTGTTGGAGCATTTAAATCAGGTAAACACAAACTAAACTCGACAACCGTCAAAATATTTTTAAAATTTATGCTTCTTTCTAAAATGTGAATTCATACATGTATGAAATGTATTGCTTATGAGAAGAAGAATGTCTGCTTAAGAGACCTCTCTTAACCCAAAGGTGTTAATCAAAGCTACAAATACTAGTCTGAGGCATGGAAATACAGAACAAATACTGAACATTAAATGAAATACAGAACATTTTTTTGTTTTCCCCTAATGAATAATTTATACAGAACACGGGTTTCAAATACAGAACTGTTCTGTATAATACAGAACGGATGGTCACCGTATGTATAGGGGCATTATCCTGTTGCAATATCCAAGGTATTGGACCAAATAGTTCATTGAACTTCGGAAAAGCCGACTCCATTAACATTCTATAGGTTGCACCAGTCATTTTTGCACTTTGAAATTCAAGATCGGTGTTGCCATTGTACGTAATAGCACCCCACACCATAACGCCGCCCTCTCGGCTGTGATGTCGGTTCAAAAATCGCTTTTCTTTACGCAGGTCATGGAAATAATAGTTGTAGCCATCAGGCCCATCTAAATTAAACTTCTTTTCATCCGTAAATACAACGGTTTTCCAGTCATTTACGAGGCCATTGCTGCACATCCCATACCATCTAGTCTTTTGCGAATTGAAGACGCTTTTCCTTACGAGAACCATTAAGTGGCGGCTGTTTTTGTAATTTCTGGTATTTAAGATACTCACAGCTCTTTTTAATAACTCTGCGTACTGATGACGTGCTCGCTTGCACTCCAGCTTGAGCTCTTATTTTTGACAAGGATAAGCCAGAATTAGAAGCAATTCTGATGATTTTTCTTTTCTCAAAAGTAGATAAAGACAACGAAACCCTTCCTTTAAAATTTTTTCTATACCCGTCGGGGTCCTTGATGTAATTGTCGACAACTGTTGGGCTCCGTCAAATTTTTTTAGCTATTGCGCGGTTAGAATATCCTTCAGAACGGTAAACATCGATTTTAGCCCTTTTCGATAGATTTAAAATTTTTTGTTTTGCCATTTTGACTCGTAAATCGACTAAGATGTAATAAATTGCAATAAACAAACGCCCACAAAAAAAATCACCGCCTACTTTAAAAATAATAAAAAAAAATAAAGTTCCTTTATTTACAGTCAATAATGTCAATAATGAGTTTGCACATTCATAATAACCAGCATTTATTTACATTCATTTGTAATTTAACGGTAATTTCACTGCCAAAAATTTATTTTTTTATATGTATACTAAATTTATAGGTGTTTATAGGGATCGTGTAGAAAAAAATCTTGGAATCAGTTTAAAACAAAAAAGAAAGACAACAAAAACAAATTTTTACCTTATTTTACACTGTCAAGAAACTCTGGGGCTCGAACCTAGAGCCTCCAGCACATTAAAAAAAATAAATTTTTGGCAATGAAAGTACCGTTAAATTACAAATGAATAAATGCTGGTTATTTTAAATGTGCAAACTCATTATTGACAGACTATAAGTGAACTAAAAAAATACCACATTTTTTGATTTTTTTTTTATAAATTCCTCAAAAAAAGGTTCCTTAGTTAAGAAACCATCATTGTCATGATTTTGTTTATATCTCAAGATGTCTAGCTTTCATTTCTATTTTAAAATTCTGGAATCGGTTAAAAATTGCAAAAGATACCGGCTTCTGAATATGGGATTTTTTGTGCCTTAAATAAGTGAACCGGAGTGTAGTATGTATGCAAGCTATGTATTTATTTAATGATCTCACGAAACTTTAACTTTAATTATTTTTGAATTTTTGGTTAAGCCTTCTGTAAGGTCAAGAAAAACTTACGAATCTTAGGTATAGGACCATTTTGGTCCATAATATTCTTTTTTAATAATAGTTACCTGTTATAATGCCGAAATATATATGTATGTGCTGCACCCAGTTTGACTTTAAAGTTTTAATAAGTTGCCTTTATTCCTGGGATTCCCCTTTGTAAATTAACATATCATTTGCGGTAGTTAACTTCAGTGTCTGATTTGTTGGCTTTGCCAAAACAATGGAAAATCGAAGATTAGACTGCATTGATATGAGATGTAAAACTTTGATAACCTTTTCAAGAGGTGTTGATACCGTCGATCAAATGATTAGATACTACAGTGTAAAACGAAAATCAAATCGATGGCCAAATATTGTGTTTTCCAAGATGATTGACATTTTGCTTTCTGAAATTGATAGTTCCTGGGCGCCAGTGGACAAAAATTGTAAGAGGGCAGAATTTTTGCGGCAGTTAGCTTTATCTTTAACTCAACACTACATGACAGAAACCTTTTACCGAAATAAGAACATTAGCTTCTGATTGTACAGTATCTACAAGCGGTTTACCAAAATTACAACAACTAGAAACCGTGAAATCTGCAGCTGTTGCAAAATTAAGTGCGATATGCAACAAATTTATATGTAAATTGCAACGGAAAATCATTTGCTCATCATATAGTGAGAAGATTTAATAAAAAAAAAGAATAACGGACCAAAATGGTCTTAAACCCAAGATTCGTAATTTTTTATTTCTCTAACTTACATTTTATTATTTTTGGTTGAAAGTTTTCCAGGAGTAATATAATATAAAAATAAATTTAGTCAAGGCAAAAACAAAACAAAAATTTACCAAAATGGTCCAAACCTAACAGCAGGCTTAATTTAATTTATTTCGTTTTCTTTTATATTTTTTTAATTTTGCATTTAAATAATAAATACAATAACTACATGCCTATGTAGGTTGCTTGTTTGCATTTTATAGTTGTTATTGGTCAAATATTTCCTTGTTCTGTATTTTGGTTTAAAAAATATGGTCACCGTATGTATAACAAATAACTACTTTTTACCTTGTTCCGTTTTTATGAAGATGGCTGTTCATCGCTTTGATAGTCAGACAGTGAAATATCGTCTGTCGCTTGCATCTATAAGGTACAATTTCAAATTAAAAACCTACAAATTTTTTTAGATTTTTGTATATTACCTGAAAGATATTTGACTTCCCTTTACGAACACGAACAAAATCTTTTATAAAATGTAGCTGCTCGAACCAGTATACAGAAGAAACATAAACATCATCTGTCACAACACCGCTCTTTTTAATTTTCAAAGCCTTTAACAGCTCCCTTCCATATTGTGACCGAAGATAATTTAATTTAGTCTAAAAACAAAGATTATAAGTTTCATATTGAATTCAATTACCGCCTTTATTTCTACCGGTGTAATTCCGGGCACAATGTCAGACATTTTAATTTTAATACATACTAAAATTTCTAACGCATCTGTCCGGCGTGTTTATTATGGTAAAGATGGTGCTTCGTGTTGTATAGACATTCAGTATTTTTAAAATGTTCTATTAACTTGAGAACTGCCTGTATGCTCCACTCAAGCTGGAAAAATGAAGAAAAAACATGTCAAACATTGCAACTTTTTTTAGAAGCTACATGTTATGAACTTACCTTCATAACTGTAATATATTGGTAAAGTTTATTTAAGTGTTGACAACACTGGTTATATTTTAATAATCAATCCCAAGGCCCATTAATACAGGTCGTTGCATCTCTCAGGCTGATTTTATGTAAACCTACCTGTAAACGTCAAAGTTTGTTTATATTTTTATCTTTTTTGTTTTTACAGTTATTTCCGCTTAATTGAGTCTCTAAAAATGCACGATTTTTGGTGCAATTAAACGGGAAACTCAATTAAGCGATACTCGGTTAATTGATTCGCCGCCGCAATTAAAACGAAAATCATTTAATTAAGCCAGACGAGCAATAAAGCGAAACATCCACGTGTATAGAGAAAATGAAATTCATTTTTTTATTTATTAAGTTAAAAAATAGTGTTAGTTTATTAAAACAAAACAAAACAAAAATCAGGTACGTTCATCGTACAATATTTGTAAAACAACAAAAATTACAAAATTCTATATAAAAAGAGATCAGAATTTAAAATAATTTCATTACATACATATGTGCATGCGAGTGTACATTAAATCTTATAAAAAACCTTATACATACATAAGTAAAACTATGATTAAAAAAATCATTCATCAACATTTGAATTTTAAATTTGTTGAGGCTTTCGATGATTCGTTTTTCTATATAGTTCCTTTTACATGGTGAACAGAAACAAGACAAAAATTTTTTTGGTGCAACATAAATGGTTTAAAGTTTGTGGAGAAAAAAATTAAGCAGACGAAATCAATTAACTGAAACATTTGTTTGTGTTTTTCGCAATGCGGTCTCATTTTATGAATCAATTAAACGGGAGGCACAATTAAGCGGAACTCAATTAAACGGGTACTTTTGCATAGGAGGTTATACGGAATGATTTCGTTTCATGATTTTTAGTACAATTAAGCGGGAAACTCAATAAAGCGGGGCTCAATTAACCGAAAACAACTGTATTTGAATGTTTATGTTTTCAATCAGTGTTGACATATTGTCTATATCTAACCAAAGCTGGCTACTTTTTTTTTACATATATATTTTCTTTTTTTGTTTTTTTCTTTCTTTAAGAAAAAATTATATTTTTATTTTGAATGAATAATAATAATAGGGGCTCGAACCTAGAGCCTCCAGCACATTAAAATAGTTTTAACTAAACATTATAATATTTTAGGTTCAAGCAGGATAATATTGTTATGAATTGTCCTTTATAGTTCGTTTTGTATACTAGGGCTCTTTACTACAAACTAAAAATACAAATACTTTTGGATCTTAAAGCTTTTTTTTTACACTCTATAATCTTGTATATATAACTAAAAAGAGTAATGTGAAGCCTTTTGATAATACCTACAGTTTTTCTAGTAATTGTTAATGTCTCTACTGCTTAGTAGTTAACTAAGCAATAATAATAATAAATTTTTTATAATTTAAAATTTTATATAATTTTAAACGTGCTTGATTTTCCGACATGTATTTTCTTATTGTAATAATTTTTTTATATAGCCCAAATGCTAGAAATAGTGAAACTACTAATTTAATAGGCTTTTCACACTTATCAACATCTAACATCTACCATCAATTTGCGAAGATGTTGAAATGTTCCCATAAGAATTGTACAGGGCTAAAATTCAACATCTTTCAACATCTCCACGAAATGTTCCTAAATCATTTTGTTTCACTCAACATCTCTCTTAAATTTGAGTGTCATCACTAGAATAACCATCGAAAAATCGATTGTTTTTGTGTCATCACTAATGAAAACGCATTTAGTATAAAAAATTGTGTATTTCTTTTACATTTTGGCAAATGACTATTTTTTATTTTTCTTATTTATGTCCAGTTCTTGTCAAAAGTGAATTGTTTTTTTAATATTCTTTTTATAAACAATTTCGTTTTCTTTTCAGTTTTTTTAAATGCATACATTAAAAAAAAACATTATTTTATTGACAAGACACTTTGTAGATATGTGTATGTATGTATGTATGCCCTGGGCGAAAATAAAATAATAAACTTTTTCTGTTTTCTTAAGTTTATTTTATTATTAATTTATTTTTGAAGAAAAAACTATAATTGTGTCGTTCTTTAAATTGACCAATTTTATATATATGTTTCTTCTTTTATATCTATAGCTAATAAGGTCAACAGTTTCCTTGTTATGTAAATAAAAACAAAATTTTTTATTTAACTTATCCCCGACGTTTCGTCAATTATTTGTTGACTTTTTCAAGGGTGTCTATTTTATTTAAAAAAAATATACATTAAAAAAATTTTTTTCTCAATCAAAAAACAAATTGGGGGGGCCGTGGCATACTGGTAGAGCGCTTGCACAGAAACTCACACGACCAAGGTTCAATTCCAGCGAAGGACAAAATTATAAAAATAAATATTTGCGGTTTTCTAAAATTACAATCTAAATTAAAAATTAAATTTAAATAAAATAAGAGGTTCCCCCCCCCCCCTCCAGCAAGACCATCTGCAAGAAACCGCCCCCTGATATTTCTAATCTATTCCACCTGAAACCAATCTTCCCTTCTGGGAAGATAACAGCTAATCTACTGAAGACGCTCACCATCCACCGACAGATGAGGCCATTGCTGTTTGATCATTTGAGGGTGAAGGTATAACACTGGCTCTTGAGTGGACAAATTACCAGCAACTTGTTTCATCAACAAATAAAAAGGCGCGAAAAAAATACAAAAAAATCTATGAAAAAAAAAAAAAAAAAACTACTATCAACCATCTTCACATTCCAATACAATGCACACTGCATGAGTAGGGGTTTACCCCTGAGTATTGGTCTTAAAAAAAAAAAAAAAAACAAAAAATAACAATTATGTATGTATATAATAATTATTACTTACAACAATGATGTTTTATTTTACATATTAACAATTTTTTTAAAAATTATATTTTACTTTTATATAAAAACATCTTTTATAACACAGCACTTAAATATACATTTCTACTATTTTAACATTTCTACATATAATTTAGATATTTTCTAGACTAATATATTTTTCTCTTCTCCCATAGTTCCTGTTATAGCAACAGTGTAACTCGAGCTTATGTTGTTAGTGTCCTCTTTTAAATTCATGGTCTTCTCCTTTTTCTGCTGTATTCTTAAGCTCTCAATAATATATCTTTTTCTACTCATTTTTTCTTTATTTAAAATTTTAACATTCTCTAGTTCAGCATAGTGATTTGTCTCTAAAACAGTGATGTCCACAATTCTCTTTCCCTATCACGCGTGATAGGAAAACAAATTCTGCTTGCGTCGAAGTCAAACACGTACAGAATAAAAAGAAATATTGTTACTCTTGCTCTTTTATTATTTTAGCTTCTCTCCAACATAGTGCAGGGATGGATAGTGCATATTTTTTGTATCATTTTTATTTAACTGAAATAATTGTTCATTATTTCCTCCAAATTTATGTGACCTCGGTACTCCTTTATTCTTAATAGATCGGTCACATGTCTATCGGACAATCGATTTCGTACTTTACTCAGAATTATGAAGAAATATTTATGAAGTTATAAACAGAAAGTAATTCGAACATTCCCATTTCTGGTAGAAGTAAGCAGAGTCTTTTCTCTGTTTCATACACAAGCGCAAGTGTGTTTATGTAGTAGTGGACATCACTGCTCTAAAATATATTGGGCTAAAGCTGTTGTTTGTTTTCTCTTTACAATATCTTGCTTGTGCTCATTTATTCTTGTATCTAAGCTCCTTTTTGTTGTGCCAATGTAGATCAAATTGCACTCTTCATTTTCATTTCCGTTACATTTTATTTCATAAACAACATTATTTTGTTTTTGTTTTTCGATTGGTGTTTTTAATTTTGTAAATATTGTATTTACTGTAAGATTTGGTCTGTATGCAAAAATTTTATTTTTATCTGTATTTTCAATTGTTGTTTTTATATTTTTTCAATCTGTTAAACCAGGAATATAAGTTATATTGTAATACTTTCTCTCAATGTTATTGTTCGTTTTATTATAATCATTATTGTTGATTTTATTAATTGTCTCTTCTATAAGCGTATCTATTACATTTTTGGGAAAGCTATTCTCACTTAAAATTTTTCTTATATGTTTTATGTTTTTCCTATGGAATTTATTGTTACTTATAAAAAGTACCCGATGGATAAAATTATTTGCCGCGTTGAATATTTGTATTTTCGGATGTGTGGAGTTAGTTTATAATTCTCCCTGTTGCTGTATCTTTCTTATACCAATCAAATATTATTTTACCATTTTCTCTATAAATTTTAGCATCTAAAAATGGTATAGATTTGTCAACTTCTATTTCTACCGTGAATTGTATCTTGGGATGGTAGTTATTAAATATATTCAATATTTCTTCAACTTCTTCTTCTTTGGCTATGGCAAAAATGTCATCTACATACTTTGTTATATATTTAAAATATATATTTTTTGTCCTTAATTTGGTCAACGCTACTTCTAGCAAGTCGTCCAGTATTATATTTGCTATAATGGGAGATAGTGGATTACCCATTGGCATACCAAAAATTTGACTATATATATCTTTTTCATATAAGAAGTAATTATTATCACACAGACAAAAACGAAGTATTTTCAAAAAAGTTGTTTTAGGAATCACGGTATGTCTTTGAATTATATTCCATTTTTTCATTATTACATATATAGCTTATTCAACTGATATATTAGTAAAAAGTGATATTACATCAAGTGAAAAGAGTATATGTTTGTTTTCTAGGTTGAGATTATTGAGTTGTTTTTTTAGTTGAAAAGTGTTTAAAATATTATATTCTTTAGAGATGAGGTTTCCTAATATTTTGCTTATATATTTTGATAAATTATAGCACGTAATCTGAACCGATGAAATTATTGGCCTAAGTGGGATTTCGGGTTTATGTATCTTTGGTAGGCCATATATTCTGGGAGCTATAGCAGTGGAACATTTTAGTTTATTTTTCTCCCACATATTTATATATTCCTTCTTATATAAATTGTCTATTAGATTATTATTTTGTTTCTGTAGTTTTGTCGTAGGGTCTATTCTCACTTTTCTATATGTGTTTTTATCATCCAATAATGTCTTCATTTTTGTTTTATAATCTTCCTTATATAAAGCTACTGTCTTGTTTCCTTTATCAGCTTTTGTGATTACAATTTCTTTGTGTTTTTTAAGGAATTCTTTTGTTTTTCATAAGCTCTAAGTATGAATTTTTTTTTTTTAATTGTGTCCTTTGAACCAACAAATTTCTTTTATGTTTAAATCCATTTCCTAGTCCTATTTTTATTAAAAATCCTTTACAAGCATCTTTTTTTTGCAGCTAAATTGATGGTAGATGTTGCAAATGTGAACGCATGTTTCACATTTTCAACATCTCCCATGCGTTCCTACAAAATGTACTCAGGTTTGAAAAGCCTATAAGGGAATGCAATTATGATTTTGTTTTACAAAATTATTTCTTCGTAACAATATGTTTTATATGGGAGACCTTCATTTCATTTTACAGTTTATATCATAGAACGTATGTTGAAATTGAATTCTATATGTATAAAATTAGCCGACATTTAAATGTTTAATGTTTTAATTATTGAATTTTTTATTGAAATTTGGTTACTTAATTTTACGGACTGTGGCAACACTGATTTTAGTTTCTTTCCCACCATTTTCTACAAAAACTTTTTATAATTTTGACAGTTACGGGTAGATCACGCGACAGAAAATGCGTGTGGTTTTTTCTATAGTTGTATTGTTGTAGAGATTTATTAATGGGCCTTGAATCTATCCTGTTAGAATAAATTTGTTTAAATGAAATAAAAGTCAGTCTCAATTCGAAACCAAAGGCGATCGTGCATTCTTCACAAATAAAACTGTTGGCGACGAGAAAAATCGGAAAAAAATGTACGGTTATGTCTGTAAAAATTAATCAAATTTGTGAAAAAACGTGGTGAAATTTTCTGAAATTTTAATTAGGCATATTAATAGTTATAAATAATCGTTACAAGTTATAGAAATAGTCAAAAGTAATAACAAAGAACAACGTTTGTTCCTTATTTTTATTCAAAAAAAAAAAAAAAAAAACAAAAAACTAAATTTATAATCCGGTCCTGTTTCATTAGTCAACGAAACCAAAGTTATTACCTACAGTTACATCAATACCGCCACCACCATCTTCACTATAGTCTACTCCAGCATAACCAACAGCCTATGTAAAATAAAAAAAAAAAAAAAACCATCGCCCTTGTCGTTAATCATCAAAGACTGCCAAATAAGTCGAGTGTTAATTTTTATTGAAATATAAAGAGGAAAATTGTGCTGTGTAAATATATGTATTACACATATTAGATAAAAACACACTTAAAATCACAAATATGACAGAATTGAAATTGATCATGCAACAACAGTGGGAATTTACAACGAGCCTTTTGGAACAGCAACAAAAATGGATGCAGTCTTTAATGGAAAGTAATAGGTCTGCAACAAACATGCCTAATCAACAATTAGTACCAGCATTCCCAGCATTTAATAAAGAGCGCCAAAATTGGGACTCATATTTGGAGCAACTTCATCAGCATTTTTCAGCATATGCCCTTTCTTCTGCGGAAAAAAAAATCATTTTTTATCGTGGATAGGAACGGAAATATTTGATTTTTTAAAGAACTTATTTAGCACAACAAAGTGAGTTATGATATAGTAGCTGGGATGGATGGGATACTTCGGACAAGGTAAAGTCTCTGATCGGGGTCAACCTGGCGGCCTCCAGAACGATCCTTGTTCCCGTTGTATTCAAGTCGACATACAGCCTCCACGTGGCCCTCCTGGATAACATTCTAGCACCCGCTAGCTTGTTAACTAATGTATGCGGCGATTGTCCAATCCCCTGGACTTTAAATTAGGGTTGTGCGTAGGGCTTGAAACCCACCACGTAAAAACAAAAATTCAATGAAAACTAAGACAATAGCCTCTAAACGGACCCTCTTCTATGTTGACGAACTTGGCAAACGTTTTAAGGACTATGATTTAAGGATATGCACCTGGAACGTGAGAACGCTTTATAGGGAAGGTGCCTCTATCCAACTGGCGGATGCTCTCACGAAATGTAGGGCTGACATCACCGCCATCCAGGAAATGCGATGGATAGGGCAAGGTTGTACAAGGCAAGCAACATGTGACATCTACTACAGCTGCCATGAGAAGAAACACGAATTTGGTTGTGGATTCGTAGTTAGCATGTCTCGGAGTTCACCCCTGTGAACGAAAGAATTGCTACGATCCGCATAAAGGCGAAATTTTATAACATCAGCCTTATTTGTGTTCACGCCCCGACGGAAGAGAAGGATGATGTGGTCAAGGATGCTTTTTACGCAAAGCTCGAGGAAGTGTATGATGGGTGTCCGGCACATGACGCCAAAATTGTCCTCGGTGATTTAAATGCGAAAGTTGGACGTGAAAGTATCTTTGGCCCCACTGTCGGACAGTTCAGTCTCCATAATTCCACCTCACCGAACGGCTTGAGACTGATCGATTTCGCCGCGGCGCGAAACATGGTAGTTTGTAGCACCAGATTCCAGCATCTCGATATCCATAAGGCCACCTGGCTCTCTCCTGATCGATCTACCAACAACCAGATCGATCACATTGTGATTGATGGAAGGCATGTTTCCAGTATTCTAGACGTGCGAACATTTAGAGTCCAAACATCGACTCGGACCATCATCTTGTCGCATCCAAGATGCGATTACGCATATAGACACGTTGACAGAGCGTGTCGTGTGGTTTCGATATAAAACACGTCTAAGTCGTTTGAATGTTACTTAAAGACTCTTTTATTCAAATATAATTTTAAATATTCTTCCTTATGTTTTATAAGATAATTACAGTTATAGTATGTACAGTTTTTATAGGCTAACTTAGTAGTGTAGTTTAGTAGCTAATGTAGTTAATATTATTTAGAGTTAATGTAATATAAGTAGTATAGTAATATAGTATAGTAATATAGTTTTAATCGTGAATTTACGACCGTACACATAATGTTTAAAATATTTA
This sequence comes from Metopia argyrocephala, assembly GCA_963576795.1. Taxonomy (NCBI): domain Eukaryota; kingdom Metazoa; phylum Arthropoda; class Insecta; order Diptera; family Sarcophagidae; genus Metopia; species Metopia argyrocephala. The sequence continues at coordinate 88,434,757 of OY756209.1, read as the reverse complement.
ACAGCGCATACCACCGCGAGTAGTTCCTTTTCAATCGTTCCATAATTCTGCTCATGTCGATTGAGCGTCCTACTTGCGTAAGCTACAACTTTGTTCTCCTGCATCAAAGCTGAACATAAGGCATAATTACTGGCGTCCGTTACAATTGTGAACCTTTTTCAAAAATCGGGACGAATTAGGATTGGATCTGTTTTCAGTATCATCTTTAATTTGTGAAAAGCTTCTATATAATCAGTGTCCTTAATATTAACTTTAGCATTTTTCTTTAAATATTTTGTGAGGTTGTACGCTATTCTGGAATAATCTTTAATAAATCTCCTGTAAAATCCTGTGACTCCTAAAAATGTTTTAATTTCTTTCTGTGTTCTGGGTAATGCAATTTTCTCTATAACCCTCAACGGGTTAGTCCTGATACCCTCTGCAGTTATAATGTGACCTAAAAAATCAGTTTCCCTTTTCAAAAATGAACACTTCAAAATTTGTAATTTTAAATTTGCCTTAATAAGTCACTGGAATATTTTATTTAATGACTCTATATGTTCTTCAATACTAGTTGAACAAACTAAGATATCATCCAGGTATACCACACAAATATTACCAATAAATTCCCTAAGCACACTATAATTCATCTGTTGGAAGGTTGCCGGAGAGTTCCGTAAGCCAAAAGGCATTCGTAAAAATTCATAGTGGCCGGTCGCAGTTGAAAATACGGTTTTATGTATATCATCCGGGTGCATTTCAATTTGGTGGTAACCTTTAGCAAGATCCAATGTGGAAAAAAACTGACATCTACCTAATTTGTCAAATATGTCCTCCATATTTGGTATTGGGAATCGAACCTCAGTTGTGACGTTATTAAGTTTTCTATAATCAATCACTATTCTCCATTTCTGTTCCTTTGAATTATCTAACTTTTTTGGTACCATCCAGATTGGGCTATTGTATGCGCTATTTGATTCTCTAATTATTCCCTGCTGTAACATCTCTTCTATCTGTTTATCTACCTCTGCTCTGTGAATTTCTGGGTATCTGTTTAATTTCGAATAAATTGGTGTATCTGTTTTCGTGTCTATTCTGTGTTTAATTTCATGAGTAAAAGATAGTTGCTCACCTTCATTATAGAATACTTTTCTGTTATTTCTGATTAATTGAATTACCTTATTCCTTTCCCAATTCGCTAAATGTTGAAGATCAATTACTTTAGCTAAATCGTGAGGCATTGATTCGTTATTAAAAATTTCGATAGTATTTTCCGTATAAGATTTGCAATAGTACACTCCTCCTTAGATAAAAATAACAACAAAACTGCATTATCAGTAATTAATCGTCTGTTACCTAAATCTATAACTGCATTTAATTTTACCAAAATATTATTTCCAATAAGCCCGTCGAATATATCATTAAACTTCATTTCTAAAAACTCACATAACTCATATTCCAAATTAAATTCTCTAAAAAGCGGAAAACGACACAATGTGGTAAGCTCTCTTTCATTTCCTAAGGCTTTAACACTATTAACACTATGTTTCCATTTAGGGCTACAAACGTCTGGATTAATTAAACTAAATTCAGCACCGGTATCTATTATAAAATATAAAGTTCTCACGGGGGTATCTATTGTTATATAGGGTAGTTTTGCCGATTTCAATCCCGAAAATTTAACGAATTATTTCCAATTTCCTTCTGCGATACATCTTCATTGTAATTTGTATGAGGGTGTGTTGTCCTAGTTCTATCTGTCTGCATACGACTTACTGTCGAACCTCGATTATTACTGCCACGGTTCCCATATTGGTCATTATCCCGATTAACCCTATTAGTATTCGAATTCAAATTGTCCATAAATGGCATATCGCGACTATTCCGATTAAAATTTCGATTAAAACTTTGACCATTGCCCTGAAAATTCACATTCCGATTATCAAAAGAGTGTGCAAAATTCTGATTAAATCTACTACTGTCCTGTGTTCTATGGTTGCAATGATTAAAACGCGAATTCTGAACATAATGTGAGTTTCGTAAGCCGAACATATTTCTATTTTCACTTCTATTGTTCCGAGTATCACTAAAATTATAATTCCTGTTATTGTTGTCCGATCTATTAAAATTCTGTCCAAACCGGGTATAATTCTGATGTCGAGCTTCCAATATAATTCTATAAGCTTCATCTATATTTGGAGGATTTCTAGCGAATATCATGGTCTTCGTAGGCTCCGGTAAATGTTCCCTAAAGACGTTAAGTGCAATTCTGTTAACTTCTTCCGAAGAATACGTATCCTTTTCGTGTGTTCTAATACGATTTAGAATGCGTACAGTTAGTTTCGTTAACTTATAAAAATAATTTTCTATCGTGCCATCTAATCGACATGTTTTAATTCTATCCATCAATTCACTGCTGGATTCTTTTTCACCGAAATGTGTCATTAACCGTTGTTTTAACTCTAACCAATTTGAAACAGGACCGAGTCTATTAATCGTGTCTCTTGCCCTTCCAACGCATTTATTTTTTATGAAATTAAATATGACAGGTATGTTAGTTGCATCAAATTGTGTTACCATTGACTGATAAATGTTTTCAATCTGTTCAATAAAATCTGGTAATCTATTCGGGTCTGATCCATCAAAGCTATCAACATCCCTAATACATGTCATTACAACACTGAACAATGAACCCTCAGTAGCCATATTTTTTTTTTTTTTTATTCCTAGCGACCAAAAAAAAATTATCTACCTTATCCTCACCTTTTGCTCTGAAAGTTTAACCTCAAGTGCTCCGTATAGAGTTGGTAATCCTCTAATTAGTATTTAAAAAAAATCAATTAAATTGTAAATATGTATAAGAAAATCACCTTAGAGAAAATAAATAGTAAAATAAAGGAGAGAGAAAAAAATTACTTTCTGTCCCTTTTTTTTTTTTTATTTGTTTTAATATTCAAAATAACTTGAATATAATTAAATTTCTTATGTACGTATTTTATATTCCATACATTATTTTAAAAATTTATGAAAATACATAATATTTATACTAAATATAAGTGTTAGTACCTAGAAAATATTTACTGAGAATAACAATTTTTTTTTTTTAATCATTACATTACATAAAATTTAGAAAAATAATATCAGCATAATTCGTCATTCTTCTTACTCGCTGTCACCATACACCAGTGTAATTTGTAATAATTGGCTTGTACTTGGCTCCCGTTACGCTTATGATGCAGATTTTGTTCGTCTTCTGGCTTATGTAAATTTTATAACTGTTCTTTTGTCTGTTATTTTTTCTTTTTTTTATTTTCTTCTGAAATTTTTTTCTTTTTTTTTTTAACCGCAGGTTTTTGTTTTTTTTTATAAATTGTACTTTTTTTTTTATCCTAACTGCATTTTTCTTTTTCCTTTAATCGTACTTTACACTTTTTTTCCAGACTGTACTTTTTTTTGTTTGTCTTAAGTTTTTTTTTTTTTTTTTTTTTTTTTTTTTTTTTTTTTTTAACGGTTTTTCTTCGAATAAAATAGCAAGAGAAAAAAAATTTGTTTTTTTTTTATGGCAGTTTTTCTTTCTTTTGATATTAAATCTGTCTCTTCTTTACTTCATTTATTTAATTTGTTCTTGTTTGTGATACGTTCTTTTTATTATAATTATATATTATTATATATTTATATAACTTTAATTGATTAAAATTAATTTAATTTTAACCTTTATTAACAATTAACTTATTTTCGTTTGTTGTAACTTTGCTTGTTTTTTTTTATGTACATATATTATGCGTTGGGCTATGTTCACTTGTCTATTATGTTATGATTCAATAGTTTTGTTATTGTTCTAGATTTCTATTGCATTTAGTAGTTGTTGTAATTATCGTTTTTTATTTTACTGTATTTTTGTGTGTTGTTATAATCAAAAAATAAAGTGTTGTTCTTTCATATTCTTAAACAATTTTCTTTTTATTCTTTTTGTCCTTACACTTCACTTTGTTTTTGTTTGTTTCACACACAAAAAATGTTTGATGTTTATCGCTTGCGATCAAATTAACAATTAATAAATATTCAAACTCCACAATGACCGAAACCAAACCAAAGCTTATAATCTTGTTGCATTTTTTGTTACATAAAAAAGAAGACACGAAGACAGAAAAGAAATATTGCAATTTGTAACCGTTAATTTGTAGTTTTGAATTTTTCTTTTTCTTTTCTCCCAAATTTTTTTTCTGTTTGTTTTTTTTTTGTTCACTGTGGTCTTTGAAGTTTTAACCTTTGGTCTCTCTTTGAAGTTTGTGATTTCCTTTATGTTATTTATTAGGTAGTTTCTCTCTTTTTCAAATTCCGTATTATTGTTTCCAATTCAGATTTTTATTTTAAATTAAACGGTTCTTTGTTTTTTTTTTTTTTATTTTGTTTCCATTTTATTTTATTTGTTTTGCATAAATAATGTGCAAATAATTGGGTTAAATATTTAATTTGTTTTTAAGATTTTTGTTTTTCTTTTATTTTTTATGCATACAAATATTTGAATAAATTATACTGGTTTTACATATTTCATTACAAACAAACAAATTATATTGTTTTAGGAGTAGTGTGTGTTTAATTTTTTATAGTAATTTTTCTGTTTTTCTTTTTACTTTTTTTAGTTTATTTCTTCTGTTAAACATAAAAAATACATATTTTTTTTTTCTCTGTTAATATTGTTTCTGGTTAAAGTATATTGCGTTTATTTTATTTGTTGTTTTGTTTGCTTTTCTTTTAATAAAGCTGTTTAAAAACGAATAGTAAGTAAGTAAGAAAAAAATTAATTTTTAAAAAGGAGTAATAATTTCTTCATTTAAGTATTTTGTTTCTCCAGAATTTCCTTTTGTAGATATTTTTTGTTTGGTATTCTCTTTTTGATTTTTTTTTTTTTTTTTGTTTCAATTTTAAAATTTTTTTTTCTCGTCGCCAGACACGTTGATAGAGCGTGTCGATTGGTTTCGAAATAAAACACGTCTAAGTCGTTTGAATGTTACTTAAAGACTCTTTTATTCAAATATAATTTTAAATATTCTTCCTTATGTTTTATAAGATAATTACAGTTATAGTATGTACAGTTTTTATAGGCTAACTTAGTAGTGTAGTTTAGTAGCTAATGTAGTGTAGTAGTTAATATTATTTAGAGTTAATGTAATATAGTATAGTAGTTAATGTTATTTAGAGTTAATGTAATATAGTATAGTAGTTAATGTAATATATAGTGCAATTGTTAATATAATAGTTGTTATAGTAATATAAGTATAGTCAACTAGTTAATGTAACTATAAGAAATAGGCTTAGGAGTATTATACTATATGACTATATGCGCATCGAATACGGCACGCTCTAGTGTTCGGGGAAAGCTGGACATCAGAAAGCTGCGATCACAGGAGACAGCTAGGTCATTTTCCGATCGTCTTTCTAGTAAGCTCCAACTCTTCCCATCCTCTCTCGAAAGTATTGGTGGACAGTGGTCTCACATCTCTGACTCACTACGCACCACTGCTGAAGCAGTTCTTGGTATGATGAAGAGTGCCGTGAGGCAACTGCAGCAAAGAACGCTGCCTATAGGAGAACGTTGCAGTCCACCACTACAAGAGCATCGGTGGAGGTGTACAGAGAGAAGAGGAGGGAAGAAAGGCGCCTGTTTAGAAGAAAGAAAAGGGAGCAAGAAAGGCGTGATCGTGAGGAAATCGAGATGTCCAGGAGTAGGAATGATGCTCGAAATTTTTACAAAAAGATAAGGCGTCTTACTACTGGTTTTAATCCCGGAGCAACCTCCTGCAGAGATGAACACGGAAATCTGGTTACAGATGCACAAGGGACACTGAGATTATGGAGACATACGGCGACTTAAAGGTAACAAATCAGCTGGACCTGACGGTCTGCCCGCTGAGCTCTTTAAATATGGAGGCGATGAGCTGGTTAGGAGCATGCACCAGCTCATTTGCAGAATATGGCTGGAAGAAAGTATGCCCGAAGATTGGAATCTCAGTCCCCTCTGCCCCATCCTGAAAAAGGGAGATCCCACTATATGCACCAACTACAGGGGTATAAGCCTTCTCCCTATCGCATATAAGGTTCTTACGAGCGTACTGTGTGAACGACTGAAGCCATTCGCCATCTCACTGATTGGACCTTATCAGTGCGGCTTCAGACCTGGTAAGTCCACCATTGACCAGATATTCACACTGCGCCAAATCCTGGAGAAGACCCATGAAAGTCAAGTCAACACTCACCACCTTTTTGTCGACTATAAGGCGGCGTTCGATAGCATGATAAGGGATCGCTTATATGCCGCAATGTCTGAGCTCGGTATTCCTGCAAAGCTTGTAAAACTGTGCAGAATGACGTTGAGCAACTCCTGCAGCTCCGTCAAGGTAGGAAAAGACCTCTCCGAGCCTTTTAATACCGTGCGAGGTTTCAGACAGGGCGATCTCTTATCCTGCGACCTCTTTAATTTCGTCATGGAGAGTGCTTTGCGAAAGGCGGGTGTGCATCGTAATGGCACTATTTTTAACAAAAGTGTCCAGCTCCTTGCGTATGCAGACGATATAGACATCATTGGGCATACCAAGCGAGATGTCATCGCAGCCTTTAATGCTATTGAACGAGAGTCTGCAAAAATGGGTCTGGCTGTAAATGAGAGCAAGACGAAGTACATGTTGTCGAAGAGTAGGGACGTTGATCGTATCGGCTCCCAGGTTACAGCCGGCAACTATACATTCGATGTGGTCAAGGAGTTCATCTACCTTGGCACCGCCATTACCAGCAAGAATGATGTCAGTCTGGAGATCAAATGAAGAATCGCACTGGCCAACAGGGGCTACTACGGTCTCAGTAGGCAGTTTTGTAATAGAGACCTCTCTCGTGCGACGAAATTAACACTCTATAAGTCGCTTATTCTCCCGGTGCTTCTCCATGAGTATGCGATTTCCAGAAAAGTGTGAGTTAAATAGTTGATGTTTGGTCTTGAATATGCACAAGACACAAAGAACTCTGATGAGACTACCGTAGCTGGAGTCGAAAACAATTGTTCAGTTTGGCTAGTGCACTATTCCTTCACGGACATCATTTCTTCTTTAATTACCAAAAAAAATAACATTACAGTTAACTTTGATCTAATTAAAGCGTTTTCTGATAAAAACAAAATTAAATTGATCACACCTCTCCTGAGGCTCGAACCCGACTCTTAGGCACTTAACATAAAATTGCGCCCGACTATGGTGCTGCGCTCTAACCACCACGACCACCGTCGTACATATCATTCATGTCGACTAATGTGGATAAGGTGGAATAAAGAGCAAAAAACAAAATAAATTTGTAATTCTGTTTCATCCAAATAAGATGACAATTACAAGAACAGCAATGATGGTAAGAAAAGGAGAATATGATAGAAACTGTTGTGTGACTTTACTTCGACTAACTCATACAAGTGTATGTATATACATATGAAAGAATATAATTTCAGTATGCGATTTCCAGAAAAGTGTGAGTTAAATAGTTGATGTTTGGTCTTGAATGTGCACAGGACACAAAGAACTCTGATGAGACTACCGTAGCTGGAGTCGAAAACAATTGTTCAGTTTGGCTAGTGTACTATTCCTTCACGGACATCATTTCTTCTTTAATTACCAAAAAAATAACATTGCAGTTAACTTTGATCTAATTAAAGCATTTTCTGATAAAAACAAAATTAAATTGATCACACCTCTCCTGAGGCTCGAACCCGAGTCTTAGGCACTTAACAAACAAAAAAAATGTTTTATCAAAACACAAATTTCTGTTAAGAAAATAATAAGAAAATTTTAGAAACTTGATTTTGACCGATTGCAACATAACAAAAATTAAAAAAATGAAAGAAAGAAAAAGGTTTGCTGTGCAATTAAACTTTAAAAATGTTTCTTTTTTTCAAATAGTTTATTTAACATTCAAATATATAAATCATAATAATTAAGTTTTGTTTGCGGGACACAACTTAATTACAAACTTCCCGTAACTCAAAGAAAAATAGAAATATATATAAAAAGAATCTTTATTTATGCTTATACATATGTATGTAACTTAAATTGCATGTAAAAAAAAACCGTTCTGAATGTAGTTACTATTCATCTCTTTCCTTTCACAGTTATAAATTATTTAATTTTTTTATTATCAAATAAAATAATTAATTACAAAATTATTGATAACCACGCGAAAACCAAGAATTTTTATATTATATTTGATCTTAAAATTTTCCACTCGCAATTTCCAGTTTGAATATTTAAATTTCGAAAAGAATCGATAATTATTATAGAAGTTAAAAGACAATTCATCCACTATTCTTACAAGACTTAACATGAGTACTAATGCTCCAAACAAATGTTACCAATTCATGTTATTAACATTTCTGCTCAAATAAAGAATGTTAATACATTATTGATTAACAATATTAATAATTGGCAAAGAATCAAATAAAATTTACTTCATTGCAAAAATAGGGATTGAATTGTTTTTTTCTGTCTTCTATTACTTTGTGGCGATAGAATTGAAAGTACGAAAAAAAATAATAAAATCACTTACCCCTCAGAAGGATGACGATGAAAGATCTTTCCTCGATTCCACTGGGTTGTAGACATGAAATCTGCTATGGTAGATACTGTAAAACAAATTCTCGTTTTCTTCTTTTTCTGTATATTAATTAGTGATCTTACTTCAAGTTTTCTCTTTTTATATATATTTCTTTTCATTTGAGATTGTATTTTTTTTTTTTCTTTATTTTGAATATTGACTAAATTTATTGCATGCTAAATGTAGATCACTTATTTTTAATTATTATTTTTTTCTCATTTTTTTTCTACTTTTTACATTATATTACAATTACATTACACAGTAATTTCAAATTGTACCTTCTATTGTTGTTGTTGTTTTTTTTTTTTCTTTTTTTTTTTCTGTACAGGAATAATTTAACACAACAGAGTTATAAAATTAATAAATGCAAATTACTAATCTTACTAAATTAGAGTTAAATGATATTATAAAATGTAAAAACTCCTTTTTTCTTCTTCTGCCCTGCACATCTGGACTTATTCTTCTCCGTTTGATGTCAGGCTACTTACAATAAAAATTCAGCAATATAATAAATTTATATTATTTATAATCATGTCTTCTCCTTTAATAAAGTTGTCTCCTTCAACACTGGGATCGAGACAATATAGACACCTCCAAACGCCCCTGGCGCTGGAGTCTTCGAAACTTCCAAGCAATTTCTCTTTATTTTCGCTTCTTCTTGTTCGCCTACAAATTCTGCCACAAAGAGGAAAAGGCATCCAAAGAAGTAAAATTTAATTGCCCCTTCACCAAGACAAGTAAAATGTGTACTACTGCCAAAACTGGAAATGGTCGTCCAATGTTGTATGTATACACAACAAAATAAATTCTCTTTAAAAAAAGACAACCAAAAAACTTTGGTTTCAGGCGAACACTCTTGAAGCTGTATAGGCCGTGTATTAATAGTATTTTAAAAAAAGCCAAATTTTTGCAAAACGTTCGCTTTTATACTCCCCCGACCGTCGGAGTTAAAACGCTAATTCAGCATTTTAATATTGTGTGCATTAGTATTGGTATCAACGCGCGATCGCCCACACATGAGTATCCACAAACCAGTATTTTAAATACCAGTGCTTACGACTATGTAAAAACTGCATTATCATCGATAAAATTATTAAAGTTTAACGTTAGATGAACAAGAAATTCAAAAAAGGACACTGATCACAATCAAAGCTAACCTGAATATTTTCCTCAAAATTTAATCAGAAAAAAAAATAATATAATTATATCGAATTTTCAATAAATAAAAAATTAATAAAAAAAATGTCCCTAGTACACGCGCTCTACATTTACCCCCCACCAAAATCAGGTTTGGGGGTTAGATACACCCCAAAACTGATACCGCGTGTAACAGTTCAAAAGAAAAATGAACATTCCTTCAAATTACTTAAAGTGAAATTTTACACTCTACGGTCGCATATCCTTAGCGTGGTATACTCCTATTAATTTCCCGTTTAGGTCTTCTAACTGGTAATAACAATACCCAGTTTTCTTACGAACTCTTGCCTTCAAGAACGGTTATAGCTAGTTTTGCGCTATAACCTTTCGCCTGATCGCTCTGACTGAGTTTCGCCTATATACTTCCTGTCCTACTTTATAATCTAACTGCCTTGACCTAAGATTATATGACCTTTCATTTCTATCCCGCTGTTGCTCCATAATCCTTTTGGCCCTGTTACGAATTATATTGAATGTATCCTCGCGGTCAAATTTTAACGTTCTATCATCAATCATCTCCAATCTTCTCAAAAGAGCATACGATTTACCATTGGTAATCATATGTTGTCCGAATGCTAAGTAATAGGGACTTGTACCCGTTGATGCATGCACTGCTGACCGTAATACACAGCTTATGCTGCTAAGATGCTCATCCTAATTACTCTGATCCGTTTTAATGTACGCCCTGATGGCTGATAAAACTGAACGATTAACACGTTCTGAGGCATTAGCTTGGGGCGAATGAACTGCCGTATATATGTTGTTGACGAGGTTTTACTTTGAACATTTATTTTATTATATTGGTACAATTATTTATTATAATATTACTATTATTCATATTATAATTTTAGTTACCACCCTAATGTTTCATAAATTTACTAATTTCTTTTATTTTGTAATTTAACCTTGAATTTAACAGTTAAATCATACGATGCATTTACTACACTGTATGTATGTTGTCTGTACCTTTTTTGTAAATAGCACTCTCTTGAGTGATTTTACTTATAACTGTTATTGTTTTCTTTTTCTATTTTTATTATGTATCACTTGTTCTGATACACAGAAGCTATTTGATATATTTTTTAAAGTTAAATAAATCAGTTTGTGCTTAGCAATTAACGAGCAACATTGTCCTTTTTTTTCTTTCGCGTACATTTTTTGGTGACCCCGACGTGATAGTGGGAAAATTATTCTCTATCACACACATTCATAAACATTTATATGAATTTTTATTTGTGCAGTTGTACGTGCCTGAAGCTGGTAGAAAAAAAGACAATTTGTTCGGTGGACAATTTAACTTTGTTTGCTACAAACTGCTCTGTATTGAATTTAAAGTTTCACCTTTTAATTAACTAAGGGATAATTCGCAATGAATAACATTGAAACTTTAAAAAATAGACGCTCACAACTAAAGCGTACTACCACTAGAATTGAGAACTTTCTTCACCAAGTTAATGACCAAACCTCGCTGTTTGATTTACGTGCTCGCTTAGAGAAATTGGAAGCAGTCTATGATCAATTCCAATCTTTGGATGTAGAAATGACTGCATTGAGTGATAATTTTCCTGATCGTGAAGCAGAATATGAGGAATTCGAGGCAAAGTATTATCGTGTTAAGACAGCATACTGCGAGCTTATTGATGCCAAGACTCGTTCTAATAATGTTGGCCCCATGAATTCAACAACCATTCAACAGGATGTAATGCAAAAGTTTTTAGAGACGCAGACTGCGCTTTTAGAAAAATTTTCTAACCTTCAAATGGCGGCACCTACAAACTCTGCAGCAACATTTTCTCAAGCGATGAATACCTCAGCAAATATGGCTGATGTACGATTGCCAAAAATTAACGTTCCGGTATTTGATGGAAAATATTCGGAATTTAAATCGTTTTTCGATCTGTTTTGCAGTTCCATACACAACAACAATTATTTGTCTGCCGCACAAAAATTCCAATATTTAAAAGGCCTGTTAACCGGCGATCCTGCCAACCTTATTCGCCATTTGCAGTTATCAGACCAAAATTATGAAGAGGCATTAAAAAAATTGCAGGAGCGGTACGACAAACCCTCGCTGGTGGTGGACTCTTTAATTGAGACTTTCCTTAATATTCCAAAAGCTGATTATCCACAGGAATTACGTAAGTTGTCAAACGTTGCTGATGAAGTGATACGAGGTCTACGAGCTCAAGGCCCTGCTGCCGAGAAGAGAGATCCATGGCTGATCCATATTTTATGTAAAAAATTAGATCGACTCTCCCTACAAGCTTGGGCAGAATATTGTGGTAAGCTACCTTTTCCTTCACTGGAAAGCTTTTTTGTGTTCATAAATGAACGTTGTGATGCTTTGGAGCGTTTATCCTATGATGAAAAAAATAACAAGCCTCACGCAAGAACTGTTAAATCTACTCGTGCTTATACTAGCACCATGAAAAAAGCCTGCGCTGCTTGTGGAGAAAATCATCATCTGTCTTATTGTCCGACCTTTAACAGATTTGACCTTACAAAACGTGTGGATTTTATAAAGGAGAAACGCCTATGTTTTAATTGTCTAAAGCCGAACCATGCTCTACAGGCTTGCCCTTCGAAACATGTATGTGAATCTTGCGGAGGGAAACATCATTCATTAATCCACATTAACCGAAAGCCGTCTGCAAACACAATGGTAAAGGAACCAAATAAAAATTTTCAGCCTGCTGTTAATTTAAATCTTTCCAATGCCATGAATGAAACTTTTACGGTCGCAACTGACACTAAGGTGAATATAGCTGAATCTTCAGAGGTAAATAAATTTAACATGTTGTTTCCAACTGCCAGGGTATTGGTAAAAGATAATATGGGATATTATCAAACTTGTAACGTATTATTAGACTCTGGTTGTCAAAACACTCTCATTTCAGAAAAATCTACACAGAGGTTGATGCTAGTACGAAAGCCAACAAGAATTTTTGTAAGTGGACTAGGTAACAGCAAAGCTGGAGCTACTAAAGGAACTGTTCAATTAGAAATTAAATCCATCCATGACAATAAAATAATTTTTTTATTTGCTCATATCTTTAATAACTTGACATCAAAATTACCTTGTACAAAATTAACAATTACTTGCTGGGATGAAATTAAATCACTCCCTCTAGCTGATAATAAATTTTATTTACCTAAAGATATAGACATTTTAATTGGGTTTGACTATTTCTTTTTGTTAATTAGAGAAGGTAGGATTGTAAAAGATGGCAACTTGTTAGCTCAAAACACTGCATTCGGTTGGGTTATTTGCAGTGGTTGCCGTATGGACGAGACAGTCACAGTGTGTCAGCTCACGAGTCAAATTAATGATGAAGAAGACCTTAACAGAGCCCTACGACTATTTTGGGAGGTTGAGAGCCTTAATATAAAAAAGCCATCTTTAGCTGCAGAAGATCAAATAGCAGAAGATTTGTACACTTCTACTACAACCCGTTCTGAGAGATATGCTGTTAGATTACCATTTAAGCGAACCCCTGTACTGGGAGAATCCTATACTGGAGCCTTAAGAAGACTGAATGCTATGGAACGTAAGTTTAAATCTAATAATGACTTAAAAAAAGCATATTGTGAATTTATGAGTGAATACATCTCATTGGGCCATATGGAACTTGTGCCTCAAGACGAAATTAACCGCCCCGCTGCCAAAGTGTATTATTTACCGCACCACGCTGTGTTAAAAGATACAAGCCTTACCACAAAACTTCGAGTAGTGTTTGATGGTTCTAGCAAATCATCAAATGGACAATCTTTAAATGATAATTTGCTTAGAGGTCCTGTATTACAGCAAGATCTTATGGCAGTTTTATTACGATACAGGTGTAAGAAATTTTGTTTTGCAGCTGATATTAAGCAAATGTTTCGCATGATTGATGTACAAGAGTGCGACCGTGATTTCCAGAGAATTTTGTGGAGAGATAGTCCCAGTGAAGAGATAAGGCACTATAGACTCACTACTGTGACCTACGGTACTACCTCTGCTCCATATCTAGCTATACGTACCCTCCTTCAGTTAAGTGAAGATGAGTGTGACCGCTTTCCACTAGCATGTGAGGCGCTAAAAACCTGTTTTTATGTTGATGATTGTATGGCCGGCTCCAATACTATAACAGAGGCTCAAAAATTAGCAGATGAGTTAAACCAGCTTCTTACGGCTGGCGGCTTTCGGTTAAGAAAATGGGCAACTAATGAGAATAAAATTTTAACTAATATTCCTGAAAATGATAGAATTGAGAGTATAGTGAATATACCTACCGATATTACCGTTTGTCTTCTCGGTGTCATATGGAATCCTATCACCGATTGTTTTGCTTACAATGTTCAACCAAAGGATTACTGCATTGAAACTAAAAGAAGGCTGTTATCAGAAATTTCAAAAATTTTCGATCCTCTTGGTTGGATTTCACCGGTCATCATAGCTGTGAAAATTATTATGCAAAAACTATGGTTAATCAGTTTGGATTGGGACGATAAGCTTCCAATTGAAATTAAAACAATGGCTGAACAACTATTTTCTGAATTTCATTTATTGAATAATATTAATATTCCTAGAATTATTTTCTCTACAGAAACCAATGTGACTTATCATGGGTTTTGCGATGCGTCCAGTGCAGCCTACGCAGTGGTAGTCTATTGTCGTAAAACGACAGCAGATGGTGAAGTATCTACTAATATAGTGATGGCTAAAACAAAGGTAGCTCCAATAACATTAGTCTCTATTCCCCGGCTGGAACTATGTGCTGCCTATCTATTAACGCAACTTTTTGAATATTTGGTGCCTGTGCTGCATATAGACAAAAGTAAAATTGTGTACTGGTCCGACAGCAAAACTGTATTAGCATGGCTCTCATCACATCCTACTAAATGGAAAACTTTTGTCGGCCATCGAACTGGGTATATTCTTGACACCCTTCCTGATGTCAAATGGAGATATGTGCCAACTCAATTAAATCCAGCGGACTGTGCTAGTAGAGGTGTTAAATCTAGCTATTTAATTAATAACCCGATATGGTTTCAAGGGCCATCCTTCCTACTGAAGGACCCAATTGAGTGGCCAACTTCTATAAGAGAATTAAAAACTAATGAAGAATTACGTTTAGAAAAACAAGTTGTTTTAATTACTACATTTTCTACTAACATTGTTGAAGACTTAAATAATCGCCTTTCACGCTTTGCACGTATGGTTCGCGCGCTTGCTTACTTCTATAGAGCATACAACAATTTTCGGTTTAAGTCCAAAAATAAATTGCCACTCCAGGTGAATGAAATAAGAGATGCGGAAAATGAATTCTACAAATATTGTCAAGATTTTGAATTTGCTGATGTAATATCATCCATTAAAAAAGGGTCCCCTGTTACCAATAAAAAACTAAAGCGATTGTCACCCTTTTTAGATGACTATGGTATTTTACGAGTAGGTGGCAGACTCAAACATGCTAGTTTGCCATATGATAGCCAGCATCAAATTATACTGCACAAAGACAGTTATATTACTTATAAAATCGTTCATGATTGTCATTTGAAAAATTTGCACGCAGGAATCACTCTTCTAATCGCTACACTTCGTCAAAGATATTGGATTGTGGGTGCACGTGAACTAGCTAAGCGAGTGTGTGACAAATGTCCAGTCTGCCAACGCTATAACGCCAAAGCCAACTATCAGCTTATGGGCAATCTTCCTAAATTTAGAGTGAATGCTGCGTACCCCTTTTATGAAGTTGGTTGCGACTACGCAGGTCCCATAATGTATAAACAACATAATGGGCGCAAGTCTCCCATCGTCAAATCATACATTGCCGTATTTATATGCCTAGTCACCAAAGCTGTGCATCTAGAACTGGTTACGGATTTAAGCTCTGATGCCTTTTTAGCTGCTCTAGACAGATTCGTGGCCCGAAGAGGACTCTGTGGTCATATACACAGTGACAATGGTACCAACTTTCAAGGCGCTGCCAAGAAACTAGGAGAAATTTACAAAGCGGTAACAAATACTGAATTTAACAATGACGTTTCAAATTTCCTATCCACAAAGGGTATTCAATGGCACTTTATACCACCTTCGGCACCACACTTTGGCGGTGCATGGGAGTCCACGGTAAAAAGTATAAAATATCATCTTCGGAGAACCATTGGTCAAGCTACCCTTAACTATGAGGAATTAACTACGCTGTTAACAAGAATTGAAGCGATCTTGAACTCACGACCGCTTGTCCAAGCTGACTCAGACGACCTGCCATATATCAGCCCAGGGCACTTTTTAATTGGCAGACCTCTAAATGCGTTGCCTGAAGTTGATGTGACCCATTTGAAGACGTCAGCTATTTCTAAGTGGAGACTTATTCAACAATTGTCTCAATACTTTTGGTTACGATGGTCAAATGATTATCTGTTGACTCTACAACCTAAGGCCAAATGGCTAAATGAAACACGAAATCTACAAATAGATGATATCGTCCTTCTTCGAGAGGAAAATGTACCACCCGCTTGCTGGAAACTTGGTCGTGTGATAGAAACCCATGCTGGTTCGGATGGTCGAGTTAGAGTAGCTACTATCAAGACTGCAACCTCAACGTTTCAAAGACCTGTAACAAAATTGTACCCCTTACCGAAGGATGATTGAACTTCATAAATTTGTTCAAGGCTGGCGGAATGTTGACGAGGTTTTACTTTGAACATTTATTTTATTATATTGGTACAATTATTTATTATAATATTACTATTATTCATATTATAATTTTAGTTACCACCCTAATGTTTCATAAATTTACTAATTTCTTTTATTTTGTAATTTAACCTTGAATTTAACAGTTAAATCATACGATGCATTTACTACACTGTATGTATGTTGTCTGTACCTTTTTTGTAAATAGCACTCTCTTGAGTGATTTTACTTATAACTGTTATTGTTTTCTTTTTCTATTTTTATTATGTATCACTTGTTCTGATACACAGAAGCTATTTGATATATTTTTTAAAGTTAAATAAATCAGTTTGTGTTTAGCAATTAACGAGCAACATTGTCCTTTTTTTTTCTTTCGCGTACATATGTGGTTAATGCCGTAGTGCTGAAGAAGTCCGTTGAAGCTATGCGATTTAAATTGCGATCCATTATCTGAAACTATAGATTCAGGAGTTCCAAAAGTATGAAATAATTCTTCTAAATACTTAGTGACTATTTCAGTAGTGAACTTTTTAACTGGTTTAAGGAAACAAAATTTTGAAAGATGATCCAATACAATAAAGATTCCAATATTTCCTGATTTTGACCGTGGATATGGCCCTAAAAAGTCTACGAACAATTTCTGGAAAAATCGACAAGTTTGTGATGTTCTTCCCATAGATGGTCTAGTTATAAAATTTGGATGTTTCGTACCTTTGCAAATCGCACAAGCATTTATATAATCCTTAACGTCACTGACTAAATTCGGCCAGTAATAAAAACGCCTAATTCGCTCCAGAGTGGGCCGATAAAGAACTATCATGAGCTCGCTGGAGAACTTCGTGAACCATATCCCTGGGAATCCACAACTTCCACGACAAATCGTCCTGTAGCGATTCACCTGTACAATGTTCGGTTCTTCGATAAAGGTAACCATCTATAATCCTAAGATCAGGAGTTCGGTCAATGTTCTCCTTAACACGGTCAATAAGCTTTAAATATTCGTCACTTTTGAAATATTTGGATTCCAAATCCACGAAAACGCCAGTATCACTAATTTCATACAAACCTAAAATTGCAGACCAATCGTCGGTGTTAGTACGTGAAAGCGTGTCAGGAACTACATTTTTGCTACCCTTACGGTGCTCAATTTTAAAGTTGAAACCTTGGAGTTTTAGGGCCCATCTTGCCAAGCGTGAATTAAGGTCAGTCTGCGACATGAGCCACTTAAGTGAAGCATGATCAGTGATCACCGTAAACTCATGTCCTTCAACATAAGGACGAAATTTCTTAATGCTCAATATAGCAGCTAAACATTCTTGTTCGGTGACCGAATAATTACGTTGCGCATGGTTTAGCTTCTCCGACATAAATGCTATAGGTAACTCTTCACCATCCGTATTTTTCTGCACCAATACGCCCCCTATCCCAGTACTGCTTGCATCACAGTGTATATAGAATGGCTGTGAAAAATCTGGGCTTCGCAGCACGAGCGCTGTGGTCAAGATTGCTTTAATTTTTCAAAGGCTTCTTGTGCTCTCTCGTTCCAACTAAATTTCCTTGTATTTCTTAATAAATCGGTCAAGGGTGCCGTTACAGAAGCATAGTTTCTGATGAACTTTCTGTACCACCCTGACATGCCTAAAAATCGTCTGAGTTGCCGTACAGATCTCGGAAACGGAAAATCAAGAATGGCAGATATTTTATCCGGATCTGTTCGAATGACCCCATACCCCACCAGATGACCAAGATAACGGACCTCCTGTACGCAAAATTTAGATTTTTCCACATTAATAGTGAGCCCTGCAGAACGAATATACCTGGAAACTTCTCCTAATACCTCCAGGTGACGTTCGAAAGTATCCGATACTACTAGCAAATCATCTAGGTACACAAAAACCTCATTTCTTAAGTTTGCCGGTATTACCTTGTCCATGAGCCTACACATCGTTTGGGGCGCATTACATAGACCAAAAGGCATGACCTTGTAATGATATAAAGGACGCCCAGGAACCGTAAATGCTGTTTTGTCCCTCGAAGATTTTTCCAGCGGTATTTGCCAGAAGGCATCTTTCAAATCTAAGCTGGTGATAAATTCAGCTTTTGGCAACCTGCTAAGTATTCCATCAATGTTGGGCAAAGGATAAGCATCCTTCATAGTGACCGCATTTACCTTTCTGCTATCCAAACATAGGCGAATTTTACCTGTCTTACGAACAAGGACTATTGGAGAAGACCACGCGCTATCAGACTCCTCAATTACATTATTCTCAAGCATACGGTCTAGTTTAGCGTAAATTAGTTTTTCGATTGCCGGGGAAACTGGAAAATGTTTCTGCTTAATGGGTTTTGCGTCGCCTACATCTATGACATGCGAGATAACTGTAGTTCTACCTAAACCCTCTGTAGAAAACGATGGAAATGTTCCTATGACCTCTAATAATTTGGATTTCTGTAACACAGATAGTGGACGTTGATCCAAAATTTCCGAATCATCAATCAGTTTTTTCCTCGAATTCAGCTCAGACACAAGACCTGAAGGTAACAAATCAAACATCTTCCAAAAATCTATGCCTAGATATAAGTTCTGTGATAATTTCGGCACTATATATAATTTGATTCGCTTAGTAATACCTCGAAAGGTTATTTCAGTCTCCAGGCACCCACAAACTTCCTGTGACTCACCGTCCGCTGTTTTCACAAATGAACGAATTCTTCTAAAATTGTATTCACTATTCAAAATATTCCTAGCGGCATCAGAACCTAAACAACTGATAGTTGCCCCTGTATCTAAAAGACCCATGTATTTCTCTCTAAAAATTTGGACATCTGCATACGGTCTAATGTCGTCTGGTCTATCATAAATAGTACTAAGCAAACTCTTTCTCACTTCAATAACATTATTCCAGAAATTTTTGATCCGATCGGCAGAGCGTTTTTTCCTTAAACTAGGAATAGGCTTATTGAAAATTTCAGTTCTTTTTTTATTGTACTCCGCAAGACGAATATGAAATGGCTTCATATATGTTGGTAGATAATTTGTCGAATCAGAATCAATTTTATGGCATTCAGGTTTCTCTTTCTTAGACACATCCGGGTTCAATCTTTTGGGAAGCGAGGTAAAATTATCCTCATATTTAATATTTTCTTCCTGTATATCCGGGTTATTATTTAAATCAAGTCCTTTATACTTATCTTGTAACAAGTTGTCATTATTATCTACAGATGTATTTAATAATTCTGAAGACGATTTTATTCTGTGCTTGTGCTCGTAGATTTCATTGTTTTGTGTGCACTTTTCAGTGCACTTGTTCGCAAGTTTTTTGATTCGCTGCATTTTGGACAATTTGGTTTATATACATTAACTGCTCCGCAGCCATAACAGAACACATGTCGATCTTCCAGACAGTCTTGGTAACGGTGACCAACTTTTCGGCAATTCCAGCAAATGAGTGATACGGCAGCAATCTCCTCATCGTCTATCTCTTCAGAACATTCTTCCAACAATTCATGTACTTGACGTCGGGACGTTATTGGTTTATTTATCAGTTGTCTTCTTCCAATATCCATCAAAAAAAAAATTCCCTACGGCGACAAATATCACGTAAATGTGAAACCGAATATACTGGTATATTGAGGATCTCGTGTTGAATCTCGCGTAATAAATTCCTTCGAAGAATTTCAACTAATATATTTTCAGGGAGGGGATTTGCTAGCCGATCGGCAATCTCTATTATGGCCTCGTAGAACGAGTCAAAAGTTTCATTTACCCTCTGTTTTCGATCACGAATCATTTTCCTAAAATCGACATCAGTTCGAGGGTCCTTATATTGGTGACGTAAGGCTACACATAAATCCTGCCAACGTATTTCTCTAACTGAGCGATGGTATCGCCAACCCCTCGGCAGCATTTGATTCAAAAAGTGTTGAAATATGCCGACAAAGAATATCATAATTGCCATTTAAAGTTTGCGTAGTAAGAGCTTCAATGCGGTATATGAAATTATCCACCGATATACCTTTAGGTTCACCAGAGAATTTAATTTTCCAATTACGAATAATGTGACCAACTTTATCCGGTCTAAATAAGGAACTGTACTGCGGTGACGACCTATCTTCTTTATGATTCAAATTTACCGGCGATGGAGAGTTTAGAGGGCAAGCCTAACAATTGATCAAGGGTTTGTTGTTCCACTCCAGGTAAAGTTTGTACTCTAGCATTAGAATTTGAGTTACCTCCTACCACTTCAGTCAGTAAGTCTGCGTTACCCGATGGGTCCAAACTCAGTCTCCTAAAGCCAGATTCTATATTATGCTCAATGATCTTAGTCAACTGTTGACTCAATGTGGCAAGCATTTCGGCCTGTTGAACTTCTACAGCGGCTGTAACAATGTTCCTTATATGCTCCCTTTGGTCCCCGAGTGATGACAACATTGACAAATTATGTTCCGAATTCTTCATAGCTACAGGTTTGAACGTTGAAGGTGGG
Source organism: Metopia argyrocephala (assembly GCA_963576795.1). NCBI lineage: Eukaryota > Metazoa > Arthropoda > Insecta > Diptera > Sarcophagidae > Metopia > Metopia argyrocephala. The sequence goes on along the minus strand of OY756209.1, from coordinate 88,413,787 downwards.
TCAACTTGCCCCATTGCATTTGCTTCCTGAGATTTGTTAGACTGTAGTCTAGTAACCATTGGGGTTGGTGATGTTGAGGGACAATTAGTCACTACTGATGTTGATACAAGTGTAGAAAGCTTACTATTACAAACTGGACATGCTTGCTTTGTCTTTATAAATTTCTGATAACATGACTTGTGAAAACTGTGACTACAATTCGTTTTTAAAAGGCAGGCTGAACTCGAAATCACATTCGCGCATATGCCACAATTTGGCAGTTCCGAACCTGAATTAGCCAGATCTTCCGTACTTCTTGTAAGAGGCATTTTAACAAATTCACACTTGGAAAATGAGAATTCAACGTTTCAAAATAAAAAAATAAATATACAACAATAATAACTCGAAAAAACTAAATATATAATTTCCTAGCCTAAAGCGACAACAAAAAAAAAAAAAAAATAAAAAACAATAGAGTATTAATCTCTAAAATTTTTCGCAATCAATTTAATCAATCAATTTAATCAAATATAATGTTTACACAATCAAATTACTTATTAATTGCATTCCATTTCTGGCACCAACAGAAGAACAAGGTTAAAAAAAATCAATCAACATTGTAAAATAAAATCTTGAGATTTAAGGAAAGAGTAAAGCAAAGTAATAGAAGATAATATAAAAACACATTAATCGGTGCGCGTTCATAATTAATTCAAATATTTCGCTTCCAAATTAATAAGAAAATATAAAAAAAATCCAGTTAAGTGGTACTTATATATGTATGTAAAATCAATCCATATAAGTCACTTCCATATTAACAAAAAAAATTGTTCAGTATTGGTAGGTAACGGTCAATATCCGGTCATGATCTTCCAAATATTGCATTTCCGGGAAACCACCGTGAACTATGGATAAAACCGTTCAGGAAATAAAACTACAGAAAAGGGACAATGGCGGTTAACAGAGGTACACTGAGCACATACATGAAATTTTTCCGCTCATTATGTTCCTCCTGTTGAAAATCGAACTTTGCAATATGAGTGAGTTCAAATTGAAATATATACTAGAACAAAAGTATAAAAAAAAATACATATTAAAAGAAATATATGATTATCAGGGATCCACACTAAACTTGAGATAAAATCCAAAAAAATGTTAAAATTAAAGAAAATTGTGTGGGCCCCACGTTGGTCGCCAAAAATATTATATCTGTAGCAAAAATTAAAAAAATGAAAGAAAGGAAAAGGTTTGCTGTCCAATTAAACTTTAAAAATGTTTTTTTTCAAATAGTTTATTTAACATTCAAATATATAAAACATAATAATTAAGTTTTGTTTGCGGGACACAACTTAATTACCAACTTCCCGTAACTCAAAGAAAAATAGAAATATATATAAAAAGAATCTTTATTTATGCTTATACATATGTATGTAACTTAAATTGCATGTAAAAAAAAACCGTTCTGAATGTAGTTACTATTCATCTCTTTCCTTTCACAGTTATAAATTATTTAATTTTTTTATTATCAAATAAAATAATTAATTACAAAATTATTGATAACCACGCGAAAACCAAGAATTTTTATATTATATTTGATCTTAAAATTTTCCACTCGCAATTTCCAGTTTGAATATTTAAATTTCGAAAAGAATCGATAATTATTATAGAAGTTAAAAGACAATTCATCCACTATTCTTACAAGACTTAACATGAGTACTAATGCTCCAAACAAATGTTACCAATTCATGTTATTAACATTTCTGCTCAAATAAAGAATGTTAATACATTATTGATTAACAATATTAATAATTGGCAAAGAATCAAATAAAATTTACTTCATTGCAAAAATAGGGATTGAATTGTTTTTTTCTGTCTTCTATTACTTTGTGGCGATAGAATTGAAAGTACGAAAAAAAATAATAAAATCACTTACCCCTCAGAAGGATGACGATGAAAGATCTTTCCTCGATTCCACTGGGTTGTAGACATGAAATCTGCTATGGTAGATACTGTAAAACAAATTCTCGTTTTCTTCTTTTTCTGTATATTAATTAGTGATCTTACTTCAAGTTTTCTCTTTTTATATATATTTCTTTTCATTTGAGATTGTATTTTTTTTTTCTTTATTTTGAATATTGACTAAATTTATTGCATGCTAAATGTAGATCACTTATTTTTAATTATTATTTTTTTCTCATTTTTTTTCTACTTTTTACATTATATTACAATTACATTACACAGTAATTTCAAATTGTACCTTCTATTGTTGTTGTTGTTTTTTCTTTTTTTTTTCTGTACAGGAATAATTTAACACAACAGAGTTATAAAATTAATAAATGCAAATTACTAATCTTACTAAATTAGAGTTAAATGATATTATAAAATGTAAAAACTCCTTTTTTCTTCTTCTGCCCTGCACATCTGGACTTATTCTTCTCCGTTTGATGTCAGGCTACTTACAATAAAAATTCAGCAATATAATAAATTTATATTATTTATAATCATGTCTTCTCCTTTAATAAAGTTGTCTCCTTCAACACTGTGATCGAGACAATATAGACACCTCCAAACGCCCCTGGCGCTGGAGTCTTCGAAACTTCCAAGCAATTTCTCTTTATTTTCGCTTCTTCTTGTTCGCCTACAAATTCTGCCACAAAGAGGAAAAGGCATCCAAAGAAGTAAAATTTAATTGCCCCTTCACCAAGGCAAGTAAAAAGTGTACTACTGCCAAAACTGGAAATGGTCGTCCAATGTTGTATGTATACACAACAAAATAAATTCTCTTTAAAAAAAGACCACCAAAAAACTTTGGTTTCAGGCGAACACTCTTGAAGCTGTATAGGCCGTGTATTAATAGTATTTTAAAAAAACCCAAATTTTTGCAAAACGTTCGCTTTTATACTCCCCCGACCGTCGGAGTTAAAACGCTAATTCAGCATTTTAATATTGTGTGCATTAGTATTGGTATCAACGCGCGATCGCCCACACATAAGTATCCACAAACCAGTATTTTAAATACCAGTGCTTACGACTATGTAAAAACTGCATTATCATCGATAAAATTATTAAAGTTTAACGTTAGATGAACAAGAAATTCAAAAAAGGACACTGATCACAATCAAAGCTAACCTGAATATTTTCCTCAAAATTTAATCAGAAAAAAAATAATATAATTATATCGAATTTTCAATAAATAAAAAATTAATAAAAAAAATGTCCCTAGTACACGCGCTCTACATGCCAATGCTGATTCCTTATCATGTCTACCAGTGGAGAGTGACGAAAAATTCGATAAACATAATAATAATAATAATTCGAAAATATACAAAGAACGATGAAATACTTCGCCAGGTAAAAAAGGATGGCTTAAAAAAGGATGGCGAAATCATTTATGTTCCAAACAATCCTCCCTTAAACCGTTTTTTGACTGAAAGAATTATCTTACTATTCAACATGATATATATATATACTGTGAGCGTCAAAATAAAGTGTACAAAAACATTTTCTCTAAATTAGTTTTTATTTCAGACTTTAAAAATACGATTTTATTTAACATTTTATGTTTTTTTAATTGTAATTCAATTCTCTACTTAAACATAAAAAAAACAACAAAAAAACTTACAACAACAAAAGTTATAAAACAAAAACAAAATCTATTCCATATTTTACGCGTCAAAAAAAAGTGTACAAATATTATTCATTATAAAAATTAGTATGATTTAGTATTTGGTTGCTTTTCCTTTAGCTTTAATAACGGCACTTAGTCTTCGGGGCATCGATTCCACTAATTTTTTGGTTATGTCAGATGAAATTTTCTGCCACTCCTCCATTATAACGGATTTTAGCGTATCCTTGTTAGTGATTATCCTCTTTCGTATTTGCCGGTCGAGATGCTCCTACAAATGCTCAATCGGGTTAAGGTCCGGTGATTGGGGAGGATGATCTAATGTTTTAGGAGTATGATAAAGCAGCCATTCTTTTACTATCCTTGCCGTATGTTTGGGATCGTTGTCTTGTTGAAAGATCCAAGGTCCCTGTAAGCCCAATTTCTCTACACTACATGGCAAATTGTTTTTCAAAATGTTTAGGTAGTCCATTTTATTCATGGTATCTTCAATAAAAACCAAGCTTCCCACTCCACTAGCCGCCATACATCCCCACACCATCACCGAACCTCCTCCATGCTTAACCGTGGATATTAGGTTTTGTTCAGCATACTCTGTATTTTATGTACGCCATACTTTTACAGGTTTTTTCTGGCCAAATATCTCAAATTTACTCTCATCGCTAAACAAAACGTTATTCCAGAAAGAACCATCTTTAGTTTCGTACTTTTTTGCATACTCAATACGTTTTTTCTGATTCAATAACGATATTAGTGGCTTCTTTCGCGGCAGTCGACCATGTAGACCATTTGCGTGTAGAGCTCTTCGTACTGTGCTGGCGCTTACGTCGATATTTTTTGTTGCTGAAACTTCCTCCGATATTTTAACAGCACTTTTAAATGGATTCTTCTTCACATCACGCACAATAGATCTTATTTCAGACTCACTTAAAGATTTTGGTCGGCCTGCACCAGAACGATTTTCTACTTTGCCGAATTTTTCGTGCTTATCAACTATTTTCTTTACTGTATTATGGCTTCTGTTTATAATAGACCCGATTTCACGAAAAGTTTTACCCTCTTTTCGAAGTTTTATCACAAGTTCTCTGACATCTGTGGATGTTTGTGTACCCATTTTTAATAAAATAAATAATTTATTTCTACAAAGAAGTTATAGTCCGAAAATTGCGTCTGTCTGATATAAAACATTAATAGTGATTTAAAAGAATGGAAGAAAGTAAATAAACAACCAAACATAACGGTATTTTATACGGTTCTACTTCGCTAAAATGCTACAAAAAAAGATGTACACTTTATTTTGACGCGTAAAATATGCAATAGATTTTGTTTTTGTTTTATAACTTTTGTTGTTGTTAGTTTTTTGTTGTTGTTTTTTTAGGTTTAAGTAGAGAACTGAATAGCAATTAAAAAAACATAAAACGTTAAACAAAATCGTATTTTTAAAGACTGAAATGAAAACTAATTTAGAGAAAATGTATTTGTACACTTTATTTTGACGCTCACAGTATATTTGTTTACAAACTAATTTTGTCCGTATTGTTCTACCCGACGTTTTAAAACAACAAACCTTAAAACTTTTACATGACGGTCAGTGGAAATGAAACAGCTTGCTCGACAACATGTTTGGTGGGACAAAATGGATAATGATATAACAAAATTGGCTTCTAAGTGTGATATTTGCAAGATGGGAAATCAGTCTCCACCAAAGGAATATCATAGCTGGCCAAAAGCAACAAAGCCATGGCAACGAGTTCACATTGACTTTTCTGGTCCCATATTTAATTCAATGTGGCTCATATGTGTAGATGCTTTCTCACAGTTTCCATATGTTTCGCAGATGTCATAAATTACAACAGAAGATACGGTCACTGCTTTATCCGCAATTTTTTCAATTGAAGGCTTTCCTGACACCATTGTCAGTAATAATGAACCACAACTCACCTCCGATTTATTCAAAAGATATTGCTCTAGCCTTGGTCTAAAACATGTCACCATTGCTCCATTTCACCTGGCCTCAAATGGGTTAGCTGAACGCTTCGTCGGGATATTCAAATCATCCGTTCATAAGAATATTGACGACGGTATGTCTACCAAAAACGCAGTTCACAAGTTTCTATCAACGTATCGCTTTATGCCCAATACAGAAGGTAGTTCAACAGCAGAACTTATGCGCGGCAGACCAGTGCGTACAGTCTGGTCACAGCTTTGATGCCTTAAAGCAGGAGCAAAAAACTTCTTACAAGCTAAAATACAAAATTGGTGAAATGGTATATATCAGAAATTTTAGTAGCGGAAGGAAGTGGAGTCCAGGAGTAATAAAACGTGAAATTGGTAGAATGATGTTTGTGATTGATACTGACAGCGGTCCTTATAGACGTCATATTAATCAAATGAAGCCTAGAAATTCTCCGGTCACACAAACAAGCAGCTCTTATAATACAACCGGCGACTATATGCAATTATCAATATTACCCCAACAAACAACAACAGTCTCACAAGAACCACCAGAACGAACTCTTGAAGAAGAACCAACCACCGGCCAATCAGAACTTTGTAGAAGTAATAGGCAACGAAGGGAAGTTTTGCATAATTCTCCTGAAGTGTTCAGAAGATAATTTTGATAATCATTGAATTTTAATATTGATTTTAATTGAATTTTGATATTGAATTAGAATAATTTTAACTCTGGTTTTTCGACCTTTATTATTTAATTGAAAGAATTACTCAAGCTTAAGGTCTTTTTTTAATAAAAATCGTTTATTTATTTATCGATATTTCGCTACTCCTGCGTGTAGCGTCTTCAAATACAGAAAATATGTATATGTAAATTCAAAAAATTTTTTTTGTCAAACGAAAAAAAAAAAAATTTTTTTTAAAATCAAAAAACATTCTACCCAACAAACAATAATAACAATGATAAAATCAATAATATAAAAATTTTATAAAATCATGAAATAAAGTAATATTAGGGTAAATGTGTAACAAATTAATTTAAAATATTAAATGAAATATTAAATAGTAAATCAAAGTAACAAAAATTAACAATTTATTTTCTGTGTATTAAATGTCTGTATACTTGTGCTATGTTATCTGTGTCAGCCTTGAAGTTAATTCTGTGTGTTGTTGGTACATTAATAATTTGTAGCATTTCTAACATTAAACGTTTTTTATAATTATTTTCTACATTTAAGATAGAAACATTTTCAAAATTTGGATAGTGGTTGAATTTTGAACAATGTGCGGATAAAGCCGTCTTTTGTGAATTAATATCCCTTCGTTTCTGGTCCGATTTATGTCCAGCTATTCTAGTTTTTAACTTATTCTTGGTCGTACCTACATATACTTTATCACAAATTTCACTATCATTACCGTTACAAGGAATGCTATAAACTAAATTTGACTTATCCCATTTCTTTACCTTATCCTTTGTCTTGCTAAATAATCTTCCTAAAGTATTATATATCGTATAACTCAAATGATACTTATCCTGATTAAAAATTCCTGACATTTTCAAACGGTCTGACAAAACAGGTATATAAATTATAGATTTATAAATTTTATTCGCTGTTGCATTATCACTATTCCTGTTTCCCTTACCCTGAATATTATCATTAAAATTGGCAACACACCTCATATTATCTTTACATTGTCTAATTAATCTATGAATAATACTTAATGGGAAACTATTGTCAATTAATATATTCTTAACTTTAACTATGTTGTCCTTATGAAATTCCTTGTCACTAATTCTAAGTACTCTCTCTATTAAATTTTTAGCTGTGGTAATAATAACACCCTTATTGTGTTTTGAAAAATAGTTAATAAGCCTTCCAGAAGCTGTTGGTTTTTGATACCAATCAATCACCAGTTTCCTACCCTTTCTAATTAATAGTGTATCTAAAAACGAAATCTTGAAATTAAATTCTCTCTCCATAGTAAAGTTAATAAAGGAATTAAAATTATTGAGTGTGGTCAACATTCTTTCAATTCCACTTTTTGGAATAATACAAAATAAATCATCTACGTATTTCGTCATAATCCTAGGTTTAATTTCCAATTCACCAATACAATCATCTAATAATCTCTCCATAACTATATCCGCCTAAATAGGAGATGCGGGCGAACCCAGTGGAAGTCCTTCATGCTGAACATATATCTTCTCATTATATTTGAAATATCTATTTTGTTCAATACAAAATTTTAAAATCCGTAAAAACAAAGGCTTATCAATTTTCGTATAGTTCTCAATAACATTCCATTTTTCTTCTATAATACTAATCGCTAATCCAACAGGTATGCTAGGGAAAAGTGAAATAACATCAAAAGATACTAATTCCTCATCATCATAAATAATTTGGTTCTTAACTCTATCCTTGAATGGAATTGAATCCTTAACATTATACTTTGAATTTTCTGTAATTTTCTTAAGAATATTGGTTATGTATTTACTTTGATTTACTATTTAATATTTCATTTAATATTTGAAATTAATTTGTTACACATTTACACTAATAATTCTTTATTTCATGATTTTATAAAATTTTTATATTATTGATTTTATCATTGTTATTATTGTTTGTTGGGTAGAATGTTTTTTGATTTTTTAAAAAAAATTTTTTTTTTTTCGTTTGACAAAAAAATTTTTTGAATTTACATATACATATTTTCTGTATTTGAAGTTTGAAAATAATTTAAAAATAAATATTTCCTGAAGACGCTACACGCAGGAGTAGCGAAATATCGATAAATAAATAAACGATTTTTATTAAAAAAAGACCTTAAGCTTGAGTAATTCTTTCAATTGAATTAGAATATTTATGTACAGTGGTGGCCATATAATTAGAAACGACTTAGCAGAACACATTTTTCTTAATATATTTTAAAAATTAAGTTCACAATACCAAAACTAAATACTATAAACTGTAAAGTATTAAATCATTATTGAATTTATAATAAAAATATTTACAGCTGAGTTAACTTTAAAAATTAATTTTTAAATTAACTTTAAACAATATATAGCACTTTTATGTTGGTCTTATAATTAGAAACGACACAAATGTTTTGACTAAACTTAAAATGTTTTCCACAAAAGTAAACAAAAATTTACATATCCTCTAATAGGATATTCTCTTACATATTTTATTTTTGACAATATTGGCAAGTATTTGTCTTCTCTGCCAATTTTGTATTAAATGTAGGCATGTTTACAGAGACATATTTCTCTAGTTTTGCTGCATCATTTGAAACTATTAGACTTTTTTTTTGGACTGTTGTTCGCGTGATTCCTACAATTGCCTATAAGTTTTCAATTGGGTTTAGATAAAAATTTTACGATGACAAGTACAAAATGTCAATATTTTTATATGAAATCCAGCATGTTATTAACTTAGGATTTTGATTTGAGTCGCTATCATGTTGAGAACGATCATATTCTCAAAAGAAATATTGTCCTATTACATTTTTTAAATTGTTTTTATATTGATGTTAATCAACTTTTCCCAAATCGCATCCCATGTTATAATACACCACCACTGTTTTAACAAAATACCTAAAGTCTTAAGAATTATACTGAGAAACATCTTACGTAAGATTTTTCGTCAGGTGAAAACAATATATTCTTAAATTCGTTGCTTGTGAGAATTCTATTTCAGATAACATGCATCTTTGTTGAGCATTTTGCTTGCAAAGCGTCAGTGTTTCTTAATATTTTTTTGAGACATGTGGTTTCTTTTATACAATACTTCTACGAAAGCCAAAATGTTTATAAACGCATTGTTATTGTCCGTGTAAATAGTTCTTCTCTCATTTGTTGCACAGTTTTATCCCAATTTTGTGTTAATTCAGAAATTGGTTATCTTTACTAAAGCCGCAAATAAACTTATCTTCTACTTGAGGAGTTTTTCTAGCACTGGGCTTCCTGGCTGGGGTTGCAAACATCTTTTGTTTAATTTTAAAAGTGAACTGAATTATGAAAACCTTTGTGCGATAGCCCACATTGACAATATTTCCATTGGATACGCCTTGTGGAAGCTCTCCCTTATTTATGGAGTGCATCACTTATTTGTTCCAGTTTTGAAAACTAAAACGTATTAAGGTTATTTAAATACGATCTACTGAATTTTAAATTTATGACTCATAATAAAAAAAGTTAATTAATTAAAGAAAACCTAAACGTTTCTAATTACGTGGCCAGCTAAAAACCAAGTACTTAGAAATTAACAAAATTTTTTAAAGTGCAAGTTTTAAATTCAAAGTTTTTTTGCAGCGGCAATATTGTGGATTGTGTGCTTTTTGAATAGCGGTGCTTGTAATTTTTAGTAATGGTTTTAAAAGAAGTTACACTTTGATTTCATTTTGATTAAACATCGTTTCTAATTATATGGCCACCATTGTATGTACATATTTTAAGTATTGTTCTCGTATGATTGAATTTTCGGGAGGAGTAATGTAATATATTGGTAAAGTTTATTTAAGTGTTGACAACACTGGTTATACTTTAATATTCAATCCTGTTAGAATAAGTTTCTTTAAATGAAATAAAAGTCAGTCTCAATTTGAAACCAAAGGCGTTCGTGCTTTCTTACTTCACAAATAAAACAATAACTGAACTTGTATTTTATCCGTCAGATATATTTTTGTTTGTATAATATATATATGTATATATATAATATACTTTACGCTTTTTCAGTATTTTTAAAATGTTGGCCGACTTCTTAAACGCAAGTTGCAATGCATAATTTAAAAAAATTCATATTGCAATGCTAAATATGTCTTAAATGCAATCTTGCGTTGCAGAGAAATTTTTTGCATTTTATCGGCATTTAGGAACGTCGCTATGCAACTCATACATAAAACATATCGCACACTTATTTCAAAAGTGACACAACTCAAAATTTTGATTTTTTCAGAAATCAACCTAACCTAATTGACCTAAATAAAAATAGTTAAAAACAAAAACTTTGGACCATTTATTCGAAAATCCATACCGATTATGGTGTAAAGAGTTATTTTTTTTAATATTTATGCACTACATAATAATAAATGTTTAGTTGTGTCATTTTTGATGATGTATTATTTGCACAAGTTACCGAGTTATTTTAAGTTATGTCACTTTAGCTGAATTCTTTTCACTTTTGCTGAATTAAAAAAATTAATAAAATTTTGAAAAATATCAAATTGTTTAATTAAAGAAATCTAATTTGTGTATTAAATATGAACATATAAATTTACAGCCTTATGTATAATAAAAAATTAGCAGGTCGTTGTATACAATGGCTAAAGTTTGTCCTTCCAATACGTGAAAATTCTTACTCAAAGGTATGGTATTTAATTTTTTTGATTATCTGATTAGTTATCAAATAGAGGGTATGGAAAGTTTTAATAATCAGCCCTATTCCCGTTGGCGTTCTTATTTTAAATGTCGTTTCTATTTGGTTGTCGCTTTTATGTCGCTTCGTTTCTAAAATGGTATTCCTGAAATAAAACGAAGACGACGATAAAAAGTTATCGAAAACTACAATAAAACCAAAGAAAAACTTGGTAGCACTAGAAAAAAAACCTGTAATATTATGTGGTTTTGTTTACCAAATAATTTCTTTTTTTTTAATTAATAATCAAATGAAATGGTATTAGATTTGTTGTAGAATTTAAAATGAATTTAAAAAAAAGAATTAAAATATTTGAGTAACTCCTTTTTAAATGTGGTAGCATTGCGCGTTTTCTGAAGGTTATTAGGAAGACTATTCCAAAGACTTATGATACATACATGGAATTGCCGTTGAGACAAAAGGCTCTTATATTTTGGCACAATAATTTTTGTTCCACGATTTGACCTTGCAAATACAATTCTGTTATAAATGTAGGGAGGATTGTTTGAAACAATAATTTTGTGCAGAAAGGTTAGACACTTGTATTTCATTAAATCTTCAAAACTTATATTAAAAATCTGAAACGAATAACTAGAGATACTACGGTCATGGCGACCTCTGCGGAAAATATATCGAGCAATGTTATTATAAATTACCCTAAGTTTACGTAAGTCAATTCTGTCACAGCAAATAATTCACATCCATATAGGAGTGATGGGAGTAGGTCTGTTTTGGGCAATAACATCCGTATAGAAAGTGGCTGCAAATCAATTATATACATACATATTTTTAAATTTTTTAGTAATATTTTGTTGTTAATTTAGTTTTACTTATTTTGTGCCAACCATCTCCGTCACGGAATGGAAGTCCAAATAGATTTATTTTTGCAGCCACTTCCTTCCAAAAACTATTAAAATTCAAGAGTTTTATGTCTTTTTTGAAACCTTCACGATTTTTTTTCAATTTCTGATGCTAAAATTTCAAATTGTTGCAACGTTGTAATTTTAATTTTCTATTTTTCAAACCTCTCGTTTTAATGTCGCTACTAAAAATGAAAGCGACAAGAAACAGGCGTTTCTTTATCGTTTCTATCTTCGTTTTTAAATAGAGAATACCGAAATTTTTCGATTATTGTCGATAACGACAACGGTGATACCAAGTTGTCGTTTTTATTTCGTTTTAAAATAAAAACGCCAACGGGAATAGGGCCGAATATCAGTCTATAGAGGCTGAAAAACTTGGCAGTTTTTAGTCTTATATACTAACGATATAAGACAAAAAACTTTATATACTTTATATACAAGGGAAATTTATACTTTTATTTGAAAAAATATATACTTCAAGAACTAATATACAAAAAAACCGATTTATTAAATAAAAAGTATATATATATTAGTAAATTCACTTTAAAAACTTTAACCATAAAGCAAAATAACACGACAATTTTATTAATATATTAATTAATAACGTGTTTATAGTACGCTTCATAATTTTGATTTGGAATTACATTCTTTTTGATTGATTGGAGGGACAGTAACTGCTTGTTACTGTTTTAAGTCTTGCAATCTGCATATTACATTCTGCGGTAACAGCAGATGAATAAGTTTAGTCTTGAGACATGACCTTTGTTTAAGAACGAAAATTCGTCTAAACTGATATAAGTCAAAAATCTCTTTTTTTATAGCAACAAAATTATTAAATTACTTCAAAATAAAGTTTTATTTCATTTGAAAATTGATTTTCAAGCTCCTCAACAGCAAAACAGTTAATTTTCCAAATCTAAAATACAGAAATTAATTAATAATGTTTTTTCTTCAAAAGCATCCTAACTCAAAAACTTAATATTTTTTTCATCTAAAGCGTCACAACAAAAAATAATATAAATGATTCGTACTTACCTCAAAGAGCTAACCTGACACAAGTCTAATTAATTCACACTCCAACAAAGAATTATTTTATCAAAAGTGTCACAATTCGAATTAAGACTATTTAGCAGTTAGTAGTACGATCTACTACCCTTGAATTTTCTGATACAACTCAAAATAAGTCAGTTTTATGAATTGCAACTTTATACCAATTGGAACATAAAGAGAGACATAACTGTTTTTAGCAACAGTTAACAACAACAAAATACACTGACGTTTTTTATACAGATCAACAAGTGTATTGTGCATAGTTTAAGCATATAAACTCGAAAAAACTTACTCAGCCATTGCAACTAAAATTTTTCCATACAGAATAAAAATGATGCCGGACTTTGACAGCTGATACTCATTAAAATGAGTTGCCAAACGATGGGGAACATAAAACATTGCCAAAAAGTTGACATATGCGTTTACGTAGTGTATGCATTGTAAATATGCATTGCAACTTTCGTTTAGGAAGTCGGCCGTTCTATTAACTTGAGAACTGCCTGTGTGCTCCACTCAAGCTCGAACAGTGAAGAAAAAGCATGTCAAACATTGCGACTTTTTTAGAAGCTACATATATGTATTTTATGAACTTACCTGAACTTGTATTTCGTCCGTCAGACATATTTTTATTTGTAATATTTATATAATATAATATAATATAATATAATATAATATAATATAATATAATATAATATAATATAATATAATATAATATAATATAATATAATATAATATAATATAATATAATATAATATAATATAATATAATATAATATAATATAATATAATATAATATAATATAATATAATATAATATAATATAATATAATATAATATAATATAATATAATATAATATAATATAATATAATATAATATAATATAATATAATATAATATAATATAATATAATATAATATAATATAATATAATATAATATAATATAATATAATATAATATAATATAATATAATATAATATAATATAATATAATATAATATAATATAATATAATATAATATAATATAATATAATATAATATAATATAATATAATATAATATAATATAATATAATATAATATAATATAATATAATATAATATAATATAATATAATATAATATAATATAATATAATATAATATAATATAATATAATATAATATAATATAATATAATATAATATAATATAATATAATATAATATAATATAATATAATATAATATAATATAATATAATATAATATAATATAATATAATATAATATAATATAATATAATATAATATAATATAATATAATATAATATAATATAATATAATATAATATAATATAATATAATATAATATAATATAATATAATATAATATAATATAATATAATATAATATAATATAATATAATATAATATAATATAATATAATATAATATAATATAATATAATATAATATAATATAATATAATATAATATAATATAATATAATATAATATAATATAATATAATATAATATAATATAATATAATATAATATAATATAATATAATATAATATAATATAATATAATATAATATAATATAATATAATATAATATAATATAATATAATATAATATAATATAATATAATATAATATAATATAATATAATATAATATAATATAATATAATATAATATAATATAATATAATATAATATAATATAATATAATATAATATAATATAATATAATATAATATAATATAATATAATATAATATAATATAATATAATATAATATAATATAATATAATATAATATAATATAATATAATATAATATAATATAATATAATATAATATAATATAATATAATATAATATAATATAATATAATATAATACAACAAAGTAGCAGCCTTAGTGAACAGACGTGTTTTTTAAGCTCTCAAAGATATCGTCAAAAATCTTAAATAATTCTCGGAATAATCAGTATACAGCAATAATATTATATAAAGTGTTTTGCATCATTGACAATAAATAATCAAAAACAAAGAATAAATCTTAAATTAAATTTTATAAATAGTGTTATATACAATAACAATTTTAATATCTGCATTTTTTTTCTTACTTAAGATTGTTGACTTCAAAAATAAAACGATATAATTATCAAAACAAATCATAATTTAAAATAAAGTGGAATAACAGTTTACAACAACAATTAAGTGTTTCAAATCAATAACAACAAATAAACAAAAACGAAACATAATAATCAAGTTCAAAAAATTAAAGCTCATTATTTTTGAATATAATAAAAAGCTTTCGTTTTTACAAAATTTAAAAGTTTCTTTGATAATCATTCTTGCCTTCAACCATTCTTGATTTGACCATCATAGACTTGAACCAATATTTTGTGCTTTATCCTATTGCACAATGGCCTGTGTGAAGAAAAATTGTAATATTGCTACCGATGAACGTATGGTGTCATGCTGGTTGTGCTTGGGTCTTTGCCACCTTAAATGCAGCGGTCTTCGTGCACGTGATGCAGATGCGCTTGGCGATGCGTCCAAATGTTTACAATGGACCTGCCCAGCTTGTCGACCTATTGGCATAGAGTTTTATAAGTTTTTTAAAAGCTATAAATCAGAAATGGCGAAATAAAAACTGATTTTATGTTATTAAAATGCAAACTTGAAAAATATGGTGAAATCTTTTCTAACTTTTCAAATTTGGACGCTTTTTCACCTATACCAAAGAGAAGTATTTCATCTAAAAAGTCGGCTTCATCACCTGGTAATATTATATCATCAAATAATGTGATAGTTTCGGATAATTCTGCCTCCGTAAGTGATTTGAATAACGACTTAAATAAAAATTCGCCTCACAAAAATAAACGACCACATAATTGTGCTGTATCTTCTCTAAAATCTGCAGACCCTTCACAAATTAATCAAACGTCAATACTCAATAACATGGCTGCTTCTTCTTCTAAAAAATCGCCTAACGTACCTTTACAGCTTGGAATTGATTCTGTACCTGATTCAGTTTATATATCATCAGTTAACCAGCCCTCCGAGTTAATAGTACTTTCTCCACTTCCATCTTCTAATGCTGAGCCGAACATAAATGCTGAGCTGAATATTAAATCTTCATCTCATCAATATCCGTCTATTACTGAGCCTAAACCACTTAGGGTGATACCACCGATGAAGACTATTTTTGCTACACGTTTTGCTCCTGACACATCAGTATTGGATGTTGAATTTTATATTAAAAATAATATAACGCAAGGCCTGTGTAACAATATGAAGATATTTAAAATACATGCCCGTAATAGAGCCTCATTCAAAATAATAGTTCCCGAAGATATTTTTGAAACTCTGGTTAACCCAAAATTTTGGCCGAAAAATACTATTATTAAACAATTTGTTTATAAAAATAATGATAACGTTATTCTTCCTACTAATGAATCCCTTCCAAAAAACTAAGTGTCAATCATATTCCAATTAATTCTAATAATTCCAATTCTACAAACATTTCGATTGTTTATCAAAATGTCAGAGGATTGAACTCAAAGCTTTCATCATTATACTGCAATAGTGCTGGTTTTACAAATCATATAATAGTTCTAACTGAAACTTGGCTTAGTGCGAAAATCCATAATTGTGAAATTTTTTGTCCAAATTATAATGTTTTTAGACGTGACAGAGATAGTCTAAATTATAATGTTGCTACAGGATCATGTTCGATTGGTAAAAAGACTGGTGGCGGAATTCTAATTGCTATATTGGACACTTTTTCTTGCGAGGAATTTATTTTGAATGATTTTTTACACATAGAAATTTTATGTGTCTTGGCAAAATTGAATAACAAACGTATTTTCATAATATGCTCATATATTCCACCAAATTCGCCCCTTTCTGTTTATATTACGCATAATTCAGCTGTTAATCAAGTACTCAAATGTCTTAAACCTTCTGATTTGGTTCTGTATATGGGAGATTTTAATATGCCATCCGTTGTTTGGGAATATGCTGTTGATACAAACTATCTGATACCATCTCGCTCCTCTGGTTCTTCTATTGAATTCATACATGATCTATTGTCAAATGGTCTTTTTCAAATTAACTCTATAACAAATGATTATAATAAAATGCTCGATTTGATATTCGTCAATGAACCAACTGATTTTTCTGTAGAGCGTCATACTCCAATATCTAATCCTGAGGACATCTACCACCCTACTATTGAGATAAGTTGCTCCAGTTTCCATTCTCCCTTACATGGAAAAAAACAACTAAAAAACAGAAGGTCGTATTGTTTTAAACGTACTAATTATGAAGTATTAGAACAACATATTTCATGCATTGATTGGATAAAGGAATTATCTACTTTTGATGACCTCGATCAATGTTTATCAACTTTTTATTCTCATCTAAATGAATGTTTTTCAGCATCTATACCTTTGAAAAATCGAAATGATGTATTTGGCCCACCTTGGAATTCAAGATATCTTTCTCGCTTAAAAAATAAAAAAAATAACTTATTTAAAAAATACAAACAATCCCCTACATCTATTAACTACGTAAATTACTCAATAGCTAGATCATCGTACACCATCGTCAATCAAAATGCATATAAAAATTACTTATTACATGTCAAGAACAGCATAAAACATGACCCTAAATCATTTTTCAAATTCGTTAATTCTAAGAGACGTGCAGCTAACTATCCATCCATAATGAAGTATGGGGATTATGAGTCATCTGATGAATTGAATATTAGCAATATGTTTGCTGATTTTTTTAATTCTACTTATTCATCGCAGTTATTTAATTCTAATCAGTACCCTTATGCAATTCATGAATCACCAGGTATTAACATACCATTTATTGACGGACATGTTGTGCTTAACTTTTTAAATGGGCTTAATTGGTCTTATGCTGCTGGTCCTGATGGTGTTCCCAGTTGTATTCTAAAACAGTGCTCACACTTGCTTTATATTCCTTTGACATTTATTTTTAACAAATCGCTTCAATTGGGTTATTTTCCATCTTTCTGGAAGGAATCATTTATTATTCCGCTATTTAAATCTGGTTCTAGATTGAATGTTACCAACTATAGAGGAATAGCGAAATTAAGTACCATACCGAAATTATTTGAGAAAATTATTTATGATCATCTATCACATCAAGCATCATGTATTTTATCTTCTAATCAACATGGCTTCCGAAATTCCTGCTCAACTGTCACTAATCTATTAGAACTTACTACATATGTTAATGAGGGCTTTGTAAATAAAAAACAAACTGACGTAATTTATACTGATTTTAGCAAAGCGTTTGACCAGGTTAATCACAAACTTTTGTTGTATAAATTAAATGAAATTGGCTTCAGTTTTTCCTTCCTTAAATGGATTGGATCATATCTACACAATAGAAGGCAGTGTGTTAAATTCAAAAATTCGTTTTCCAAATATATTGATGTTATATCTGGTGTACCACAAGGCAGTCATCTTGGACCTCTCTTATTCACTTTATTTATAAATGATCTTCCTTCCGTAATTGTGCACTCTCGTATTTTAATGTATGCGGACGATGTGAAAATCTTTCTTTCGCTTAATAATCCCAACGATCAAACACTTTTACAAAATGATATTAATCGATTTACTTCCTGGTGCAAAATAAACTTAATGAATCTTAATATAAAAAAATGCAAATATATGATATTTTCCAGACTACTTCCTATTAATGGTCACTATGTCATGAATGATATAACATTAGAGTTAGTGGATTCATTTAATGACCTTGGCATTCATTTGGACAGAAAGTTGGATTTTAGATCACATATCCATTTAACAATTAATAAAGCTACTGGTGTGCTGGGATTCATCAAACGGTGGAGTAAAGAGTTTTCGGATCCATATACAACCAAACAATTATTTATATCACTGGTTAGACCGATTCTTGAATATGGCTCTGTAGTTTGGGACCCGCAATATCTGGTTCATTCAGATTCTATTGAATCCGTTCAAAAACAATTTTTGTTATTTTGTCTTCGTGGATTGGGCTGGAGTTCAGATCTTAATCTACCTTCTTATCAACATCGCCTTGCACTTATTAAGTTACCTACATTAAAGAGCCGAAGGCAAATGCTAAATGTGTCGTTTCTATTTAAATTATTGAGTGGAAGTTTATATTCTCCATATCTTCTTAGTAAAGTACATTTTAATATACCAATTCGTCGTTCAAGAAACTTTGAAATTCTGAGCATTAAATATTATACATCTAACTTTGCAAACTTTGATCCATTTCGTAGAATATGCAATGAGTTTAATTTATTATCTGAATATATTGATTTTAATAAAAGTTTGAGAATTATAAAGAGAGATATTATCTTATATTTAAATACAAGAAATTGTTAATCATTTTTATAATTGTTGTAAATATTTTTTGTATTTTGTTATTGTCTGCAAGGATTTATTCCATAGACATAAATAAATAAATAAATAAATAAATAAATAATATAATATAATATAATATAATATAATATAATATAATATAATATAATATAATATAATATAATATAATATAATATAATATAATATAATATAATATAATATAATATAATATAATATAATATAATATAATATAATATAATATAATATAATATAATATAATATAATATAATATAATATAATATAATATAATATAATATAATATAATATAATATAATATAATATAATATAATATAATATAATATAATATAATATAATATAATATAATATAATATAATATAATATAATATAATATAATATAATATAATATAATATAATATAATATAATATAATATAATATAATATAATATAATATAATATAATATAATATAATATAATATAATATAATATAATATAATATAATATAATATAATATAATATAATATAATATAATATAATATAATATAATATAATATAATATAATATAATATAATATAATATAATATAATATAATATAATATAATATAATATAATATAATATAATATAATATAATATAATATAATATAATATAATATAATATAATATAATATAATATAATATAATATAATATAATATAATATAATATAATATAATATAATATAATATAATATAATATAATATAATATAATATAATATAATATAATATAATATAATATAATATAATATAATATAATATAATATAATATAATATAATATAATATAATATAATATAATATAATATAATATAATATAATATAATATAATATAATATAATATAATATAATATAATATAATATAATATAATATAATATAATATAATATAATATAATATAATATAATATAATATAATATAATATAATATAATATAATATAATATAATATAATATAATATAATATAATATAATATAATATAATATAATATAATATAATATAATATAATATAATATAATATAATATAATATAATATAATATAATATAATATAATATAATATAATATAATATAATATAATATAATATAATATAATATAATATAATATAATATAATATAATATAATATAATATAATATAATATAATATAATATAATATAATATAATATAATATAATATAATATAATATAATATAATATAATATAATATAATATAATATAATATAATATAATATAATATAATATAATATAATATAATATAATATAATATAATATAATATAATATAATATAATATAATATAATATAATATAATATAATATAATATAATATAATATAATATAATATAATATAATATAATATAATATAATATAATATAATATAATATAATATAATATAATATAATATAATATAATATAATATAATATAATATAATATAATATAATATAATATAATATAATATAATATAATATAATATAATATAATATAATATAATATAATATAATATAATATAATATAATATAATATTATTATTATAATATAATAATTATTGTATGAAATTTAATAGCCTAAGATCCTAATACTGGTAATAAAAAGGGTAAATTAGAAAATAAATATGTAATTCCGGTTACTTAGAATATGGTAACACTTACATTGAAGAATATGTTGAATTTGAATAAATTTCAACAAATAGTTGAATATGAAAAATGTTCAGTTCATAAAGAAAAAAGACTGGTGAGAATAACATTCAAATATAATTCACATAATCTATTTCCAATAGATTGTGCTTTAAATAGAAATATAAAAATATGAATATGTATAACACAAAGAACTCTGATGAGACCTTCCGTAGCTGGGTCGAAAACTAGTTAAGTTCTGCTAGTGTTTGTACATATTCCTTAACGGATGTTAATTCTCATAATACCAGTATTAGGATCTTAGGCTATTAAATTTCATACAATAAGTATAATAAAGATCCATTATAATATTCGAATTTAATTCGAAAATGTATAATAATAATATAATAATATTTATGTAATATACTTTACACTTTTTCTTTTAATTAAATTTATATTTTATTAATTTAAACTAAATAATAAAAAAACAACTTTTATATGCTAATTAATTTTTTACTTATTTTTTTTATTGATGGCGCAAATAATTCAACAGCTGTTTGCAGGGATGGGAAAGTCGATATGGTGATGCTTTTTGTAAATTTTTCATAATGTTCAGCATTTTTAATTAACGAATACGTGTAATTTAATTATAATTAAAATGAAATACTTGAAATTTCACATTTATTTTTGTTATTTTACAATTATATGTCAAAAAAAGAAACAGTAAAATAATGTGAAATTTAATTAAGTTCTCGATTTCTTTCATTCTCTTTGTGCTTCTTTAAAAATACATCTCTGATTAAATGAAAAATCTAATCGTTTAGAAAAATTTCTAAAAATGAAGAAAGCCATAGGTAGGTAGGTAGGGCAAATGGCCAGTTAATCCGAAAACTCGATCAACTACAATTAGCACTAGTTGCCGTTTTAAAACGATTGCAGGACCAAACTGAAGTTACCTAAAAGTAGGAAAATAACTACAGCCAACAAGAGCTGCCTATCAAGTAAAGTAAAGCAAGGGGGTTCAGGTTCGCACATTGCGCCAAACCGTCGAAAAAGGGCACCCCAAAAAACTTCAAACGTCTGACTGCCAGACCCGGGCAATCACAAAGAAAATGTTCCACTGCCTTCCTCACAGAAGAATTCCCGCAACTTCTGCAGTGCGAATTAAAGGGAAGGCCCAACCTCTCTCCGTGTCTACCCAAACCGCTATAAGTTTGGACAAGGACTGACGAGGAATCCCCAAGATTCCCAGAGTCATACCCCGGTTATACCGAGGCCAAGGTGTCCTAGAAACAGCACAGGTAGTGATGGAATTCCATCTGCTCTGAGCTTTCCCAAGGAATGACTTGGATATCCTTTCCTTAATGACAGTCATAGGGCAGTGGACATCCGGTAGGATGTCTCCCCTCCGGCAGAAGCTTCCTTAGCAAGCTCTTCTGCTTTCTCATTTCCCAGGATATCTCTATGACCAGGAACCCAGACTAATGAGATGCCACAAACGTCCCCAAGACGCTTCAGCTCTTCCTTACAACGATGAACGTGGGAAGAATTTTCCATGGCCGAAGCCAGGGCTCTGATAGCAGCCTGGCTATCAGAAAAAACCCTAACTTCACCCCCTATATATCGTTCCCTCAGTAACCTCAATGCTTGCATGATCGCAAACACCTTGGCCTGAAAAAACACTGCATGTGTCCGGCAATCTAAAAGACTCTGCTAGTTTGGCAGACTCGGAGAAAATACCAGCCCACACGCCGGAATCCATCTTAGAGCCATCCGTGAGGACTGAAACACCGGAACCCATATCAATCCTTCCCAATGCCCATTCTTTCCTATTGGGAAAGAAACCCTTATATGGGGAGGGAGTAGACCTAGAATATTACTATTGCCACCTGAAAATCGTCCCCAGAGGCCCAGCTCCCTTAATCTGATCGCACTCTGAGTTAAAATCGACATAAGCTGAAGATCTACAGGCAGTAGGTGCAGAATGACCCATTCTGGGCAGTCTAAACAGCGGGGGTTTGTATCTTCTAGTAAATAGCGTGAGCTGAGTCTTTACAGGATTAACCCGAAGAACAGACCTGGCGGCGCAATCACCCAGCATACCTAAAGCACCCTCCAAGATCTCACTCATAACTGAAGGGAATGGTCCTTAAACCAGGAGGACCAGGTCATCAGCATAAGCCACTACCTTGACCCCACAGCCACTAATCACGAATAGGATCTCATTAACAACAACTAACCATATAAAGGGTAAAAGAACACCACCCTGGGGTGTTCCTCTGTTTACAAATCTTGTGAATTTGGCCCCCCCTAGCACCGCATTAATTTCCATGCATCCAAGTGGAGAAACGACACAACGATAGATATATCTTTCCACGCCTAAGTCCCTCAAAGCTTCCGTAATAGACGCAGTCCTTACATTTTTGAAGGCACCTACAATATCAGTAAAGGCAGCTTAAGTGAACTGCTTACACTCCAAGGATTTTTCCATTGAACCCACCACCGTCTCAGTGGACTTCTCCTTCAATAGGCATGCTGGACACCCGAGAGCTTGCTCTCCAGGTTCTGGCGGAGATGACTGTCTATCACCCTTTCCAGTACATTAAGAACAAAGAAGGTAAGGCTAATTGGCCTGAATACATTTGCCACAACATGCCCCCTTCTACCAACCTTGAAAATGAAGACCACCTTGGTCCTCTTCCAACTACTGGGTACGTAGTTAAGGGCCAAACATGCCGAGGAAAACATTTCCAGAATATGGATCACAGTTCCGAGCGTCTTCTGCAACATTATCGGCGTTAAACCATCCAAACCCGGTGACTTGAAAGGAGAGAAGCTGTTAATGGTCCAAGAAATTCTTTCTGGCAAAAGAACAGTTTCATGAGAATAAACACACGTCTCCTCCTGCCCCACCGGCTCTTCAACCTCACCGGAGTTCTCCGACCACGTCCCGTCTGTCCTCGCAATTAGAGTCCTGCACGAGTGGTCCCTAGATAGAATCTTTCCGAGTCTCGCAGTGTCCTTAATGGATTCGATGGATTCGAAATACTTCCTCCAAGAATCGCGTTTCGTATCTCTGTCGCCACCTTATAATCCCCCAAGCACTCCTTATAGGCTTGAAACTCCCTAGCCGAATAACAAGCATCTGACCCTCTTAATTTGGAAAGGTACCTACTCCACCAAGGCAAATAGGTTTTCTTACAAAAAATGATAAGACATGACTCCCTGAAGGCCGACTGATCTGACCCTTCAAGGACCTCGACGTATCTGTCCAAATCGCCTACGGAAAAATGTGAGATTCTAGCCCGTCCACTTTTCTCTTGAAAATCTTAATAAAAAGATCCCAGTCCGTTCTTCTCGGGTCCCTTCTGGGTGAAGGGGAATCCTGTCCGGACTCAATTTGGTAACAGATCATCCTGTGATCCAAAAAAGAGTTTTTAACGTTAAAGGAACGGGTCTGGACCAAGGACCTCCTCCTAACCATTTGACGCTACCGATCCAGGGAAGACAAAGGTGAAGGTGTTGCCCCTGTTGCAAATAGATAAATCATGGCTAATAATAAAATCGCAAAGAGACTCACCTTGTTCGTTAATCTCGCTGCTTCCCCAAATGGTATGTCTGGCATTTGCATCGCAGACGAAAAGTATGTTTTCTTTTTTGGGTAAACGAGACTCCGTCAGTCGCTGCACTTCCTCAGGAGCCGCTGTACGGTCGTGAGCCATATAAGCGGAGACCAAGAAAAAGCAACGGCTTCTTGATGGTTCCCCTCTAACAACTGCTACATCGGGAGAGCTGAAATTAGAAAACAACATGCCTACCTGCATGTTAAACGTAAAACAGGTTAAAGGATCCATCCTCCAGACCCATAATTTTAGACTGCCGGATCCATGGCTCCTGAATTAGGCAAATATCGATGTCTTCATCCCGGAAGACGACATGGAGGTTATCAGTGACTAATTTGGTGTGCCTTAAATTAATTTGAGCCACCTTCATCATCGTAGAAGTAAACTAAGTGCAAACCTACCTTGAATTGCCCAGCGGACTCCGAGCGTCCCTCCGTCACAGACAGACGGAGAGCGTGTCCAGTACATATTGCGTATTAATTATGATTTAGTATGATCATTATCAATAAGATTATTTTTTTCCTTTCTTTTTAAATAATTTTTTTTTATAATATGTATGTTTGTAAATACTAAAATCTAGATTTTTTTTAAGGATAGCTACGACCATGACGTGCATACATGATTAAGTAAATTTCTTTTATTTTAGGGGCAGAGTAGAAATTGATGGTAACTTTTCTGTAAGGATATTAGTACATATTTGATTAGCGAGCGAGAAGAAAGTACCTACGATGGGCTGCACCTGGCATCGGTGAATTCAAGTTGAGATTAGATAAATCTATTTTACTTACGCGTTCTTAGGTATATTTGTTTTGGCAAAAAAAATCGCGTTATATGTTATGGGATTGGAAAACGGGTCAAGAACCACTTATACCATTAGCTGCCGGAGATTTATTAGCCTTTTGATACCGTATCCCCGAGGGTTGAATGTCATACTATGAAGCATTTTCATTTCTTAACTCATAACAACATTTAGTTTAAAGCAAAGGTTTAGGTAGGGAGAGAGAATCGTTTTTGTGTTTGGTATATAGGCAAATTATATTTCACTATTGATTCGCCTTTATATATATACATTGTGACGACAAAAGGCGGCTACCTTGTTTTTGTCCACACCGTACCTATTTCCACCGACTGGTCCAGAAGATTTGATTATTTTTATTTTTAATTTTACCAGTATTATTGAATTATATGTACTACTAGCCTTAGCATTATTATTATTATTCCCATTTGGAATTATTGCATTATTTCCTATTGTAATTATTAATTAGTTTGATTATTGAACTTATAAGTCCCATTGTGCAAAAGGAATTTCGTATAAAATTGTTATGAAGAGTTATTATCTACTTTTAGTTATTTATTTTTATTAACGGTTATTGTATGACATACAATTTACATACAAAGCCTCTCTGCTCAGTGGTGGTTGCTTACTCTCTTAATGATATTGTGTAGAGTGTGATACAACATGTTTGATATGGGCAAATGTTCGAACACATTTACTTACATTTGTCTGTTAGTATTTTTGCATTAATAAGCAAGCGCAACTGAGTAGAGAGTTAGTTGGTGATGAGCTGCTGCTAAGTGAGGTCGGTTTTATTTTTTAATAACATTGACTTTCGCTTAGAGAAAAATAAATTAATATACTAGTGGCGTGGTAGACCACACTAGTGTAAAATTTATTTATCAGCGGCGCATTGACAGCTAACTGGGAGAGCCTGTACAGCAATTGTTCTGTGCGTATGCCGTACAATTGTTGTTCGGGAAAATCTTTCCTGGGACTGACTTGAATAAAACGTAGAGGCTAAGGAACAGTAGTCATCCTGTGCGTATGCCGTTTGGCTGTTGTATTGGCACCTCCACTGATTTAATTGGACAATTTGATCTGACGTCTGTTATTGGGACATCAAGAATCACAGTCATCCTGTGCGTATGCCGTTTGACTGTTTTTCTGATCTTCCCAATAGATTGGACAAATTTGATCCGACGTCCGTTATTGGGACATTAAGAATCACAGTCATCCTGTGCGTGTGCCGTTTGATTGTTATTCTGACACTCCCAATAGACTGGACAAATTTAACTGACGTATATTAAGAGGCTGTTGGAACAGCGGTCATCCTGTGCGTTGTTCGGACATCCTTTTGATTCATTGGACAGTCGTACTTGACGAATATTAATTTGGCCGGCTTAGGGCATATAATTAATTTCTTATTATTATTTTCTTTAATTTAATTTCTATAATAGTTTAGTAAGTAGAACTATTTTTTTTTTGTAAATAAATATTTGAACAAACTTCAACGAAGTGTTTTTTTTATGTAACCACTGGACACCGCTGAACTACCCCAGCAACCAGCGAGAACGTGTCGTTACAACATAGATTAAGATCACAGTCTTAAAGAGGCCTTTCGATTGATGTGTTAAATTGTCGTCCTGAAGTTATCTGGACGTATATCACAAAATCAAAAAATGAGTTACGACTAGTTTTTAGGATTAAATTAATAGATCTTTCGACATGGTCAATCCCCAGGTCTTTATCTCTTAATTTTTCTGAGATATCTAAGAGCCATTTTGCCGAATATCCACGTTAGCTAAAAAAGATTTCTGTTATAAGGACGTACGCGCCACTTTCGTGGATATACGACAAAAAATGTATGGAATTTTTCAAATACAAAATTTTTGCATTATCTTGACGTACGTACATAAATGAATAAGTTGAATAAGAATTAGGGTTGGCAACTAAGTAAGTGCGGATTTTACTTATTGATGGCATTAGTTGAATTTTTAGGTTAGATAACGTAATTGAAATATCAAATACATTCAGTTATTTGATAGTTGATACTTCAGCCGTCAATCAGTAAAAAAATTTTTTGATCGGTTGCGTGGTTTTTGTTTGGCGTCTGTTGAAAAATGGAAAATCAAAAGGAACATTTTCGTCATATTTTGCTTTTTTATTTCCGGAAAGAAAAAAACGCTTCGCAAGCTCATAAAAAGTTATGTGCTGTTTATGGTGACAAAGCCTTAAATGATTTTTCACTGAAAGATGAAAAACGCTGCGGTCGTCCAGTTGAAGTGGACGACGACCAAATCAAAGCAATAATTGATTCGGATCGTCACAGTACAACACGTGAGATTGCAAGGAAGCTTCATGTATCACATACATGCATTGAAAATCGCGTAAAGCAACTTGGCTATGTGCGAAAACTTGATGTATGGGTTCCTCATGAACTGAAAGAAATTTATTTAACACAACACATTCACATCTGCGATTTGTTAACTAAACGTAATGAAAACGATCCATTTTTAAAACGATTGCTAACTGGTGATGAAAAATGGGTCCTTTACAACAATGTCAATCGGAAAAGATCGTGGAGCAAGACAGGTGAACCATTATTTATATTCATGAAAAGAAAGTTCTGTTATCAGTTGGGTGAGATTACAAAGGTGTTTAAACTGTTTAAACAATTTCAAAAAAACACTTCATTTATATTTCTTTTTACAAAATTATTTCAAATAATGAATTTATTCTTTTAAATAATATACACAGATGTATATGTAACTATTGTGAATTAATAGATATCTTTTTTAACGAATGAATTTTTGTCACAAAATAACTGATGTGAAATCTATTTAATGTTATTCACTACACTTCCATTTTTGTATCCTAACTATAAACATTAAATTTTTACTCTTGTATTGAAACCCCAAGTAATCTCCTATTTTAACAAATCAATATTGAAACGTTTGTATTGAAGCTGGATATAAAATTATATAATCCCGAATTTTAATACACATAAAGCAACTAAATATTTCACGTAAGTTACATACACATATATAAATTAGCCTTATGATTTCTCGAGGCTTACATACTCAACTCTATATATATATATAAATATATTATTAACCTTTTCCTATAAATTTGTACGTAAATCGCAATTTTATTCATGGTCCTTTTGAGTCATCAAATTCCTTGGATCAACATTTAAGGAAAACACTGGCAACACTTGTTTAATTAAACTACAGTCCAAAAGCTCTCTTTTTAAAGCTTTTTTTTGCATAAAAGTGCATATACTACTTGGTTGGTCATTTGTAATTGAGAAAACAAGAAGTAAAAAGCAAATTTATTCAAAAGACGATTTGTACCATATTATAAACGGAAAAAGAGGTAAAATTAAAATAAAAATTATCAGAGAAGTTTTTTTGTAAATAGAAAAAAAAAAATATAACTCAAATCATAAGGAAAAAACGAATTTTGTGTAAAATTAAAATAAACTTAAAAGTAAAACTACACACACGGATAAATCTTTGGACAAGAGGTGTGTAAGATTCAAGATCATCGCCTAATCAAAGCTTGTAAAAGGAAACATCTTTTGGGGAGCGCCAAATTAAAATTAAAACATACAGTGATTCACATACAAAACGTTTATTATCTCAGGTATGTATATGTACATACATATTCCACATAAAATTAACAATTTTTACAATTATACATATGTATGTATGTACATACACACATAACCTATATTAAACATACATACATAAATCACATTTTAAATCATCTTAAAATCGAAAATCTTTGGGAAAAAACACAAACAAAATAAAGGCAAAATAAGTACCGCAATTTTTAATATATTTTGTTATTGTAAAGGAAGAATAGGAAGAAAGAAAAGGCAAAGAAAAAGAGAAACCTTTACCATTCTTAAGTATTAAGAGGGTTGAGTTTATTGTTCTCTTTGATCTTTGAATTGAAAGCTTTTCTTTGGTCAGTTTGTGTGGATGCCAGACCGATTCAAAATTTGGAAATTATATAATTAGTACACTTAGCGTGAAAGAGAATCGCCAATGATTCTCAAGAACATTCGATAATTGGAAAATTGTCAATGTTGTAAAAAAGTAAAAAAGAAGGAAAAGAAACACGACAAGGAAGAGATGAATAATTAAAAAAGTGAATATCATGTAATGTTTAACCCAGTAAACATTTTTGTATTTCATTTACCTCAGTAAAAATTTATTTTAAAATTGGATCATACATATACATAAATATTGATTTGGAAATTTATTTACTCAAATTAATTTTTTTTTAAAGTGAATATCATGCAATGTTTAACCCAGTAAACAATTTAATTTTTTTTGTATTTCATTTACCTCAGTAAAAATTTATTTTAAAATTGGATCATACATATACATAAATATTGATTTGGAAATTTATTTACTCAAATTAATTTTTTTTTAAAGTGAATATCATGCAATGTTTAACCCAGTAAACAATTTAATTTTTTTTGTATTTCATTTACCTCAGTAAAAATTTATTTTAAAATTGGATCATACATATGGGCAATTTCAAAAATTTTCAACATTTGTTGAAACTGAGCTCAGATGCTTATTATTTCTCCAGTTTTTCGAATTGACCAAAACGGTCAAAAGGGAATGGTAGGCCACACTAGAAAACTGGGAAATTCAAAATGTCAGACCATCAGTTCTTTATCTCTAAAAGTTATGGGCACTCAAATATTGAAAAACTCAAAAACAGGCTTGAAATTTACAAGAGTTTTTTTATATTTCATCACTTTTCTAGTTTTAGTTTTAAACTTCCGATACCCATAGATAGATATAATAGATTGAATATAGTTAAAATTTTTATTAGTTCACTAAATCCCAGTGAACAATTTTGTGAATAGTCACCTACCTCCGGTGTACATAATTTTCTGTGGTTTACTACTATAGCTAAATTTTACTCGCTACCCCAGCGAACATTTTTTGTTTGTTTCATAAACACCAGTAAATAGTGTTTGGAAATAATTCACTACCTCCAGTGAATTAAAACGTTTGTTTCATTAGTTCACTAAATCCCACTGAACAATTTTGTGAAGAGTCACCTACCCCCGGTGCACATACTTTCCTGTGGTTTGCTACTATAGTAAAACATAGTTACATTTTCATTCGCTACCCAAACGAAAATTTTTAATATCAATTTAACAAACCCAGTGAACATTTCTCGTAAGCAATTGTTTTCCCTTGTGAGTAATTCTCTTTACCATAATTTTGTTAGTTCATTAAATACCAGTGAACACTTTCGTGAGTAGTTGGTTATCCCCAGCGAACATTTACTATATATTTGACGATTTCTCTGTTAGTCATCCCGGGTGTTAATTCATTCACCGGGTGCACATTGTGAGAAAATTTACGTGCTTATTCAGTAACCTTCAGCTAGTAGAAGTTTTAATTTGCTTTGATTCGCTCACCCCAGCGAACAATTGTATCTTATCCCAGTGCATAGTTTGATTAGTTCGCTACTCCTAGTGAGCAGTGAAATTTCTAAATTAATTTACGCTTTTTAATATTTTTATCAAAATGACTGATGAGTTTATCTTCGATTCTGATGATTTAATCACCTTCTGCAGCGAATTCGATCGTATTCAGACTGATGAATTCACCGACTCATTGCTGGAAGTTAATCTCCAGGATCTTAATGATCGTTGGAAAACCCTCCAAAAATCATATAGAGAAGTATGCACATACAAAGATACAAAGAAGGGAAAAGAGTTTTTAGAGTCAGTACGAGGAAAATACTCTGCATGCACAAATGCTTATCATAAATGCAAAGCGAAAATAATGGATATACAGAAGTCCTTAATATCCAGTGTCCCCTCTCAAGACTCTCAACTATTACATTCTGAATATGATTTCTCTCATGTTAATGTCCCTCCGTGTGACACGGATATATTTTACGGTGGATATGAGGAGTGGCCGTCCTTTAGGGACATGTTTACGGCCGTTTATATCGACAATCCAAGAATACCTCCTGTACAAAAATTATATCATCTAAGGCTAAAGGTTCAAGGTCAAGCAGGTGGTATTATTAGAAAATATAAATTGTGCTCACAAAATTTCTCTCTCGCGTGGGAGGCTTTACAGGACAGATATGAAAATCAGAGGATTCTCGTAGAGAATCAAATAAAAACCTTGCTGAATCTCCAACCAGTCACAGTAGAATGTAGTAAATCCCTACAGAAACTTCAATGCACTATTAATGACTGCCTCTCAGCTATAAAGGCCCAAAATGTCCCGATTGATGAATGGGATCCATTTATAGTCACATTATGTTCTAATAAGCTTCCAAAGGAAACCCTAGCCTTGTGGGAACAGCTAGCTTGAGTCTCATAGGACATTGATTAAATGGGAACAAATGAACAAATTTCTCTCACATAGATTTGAAGTAGTGGAAAGATTGGAATGTCGTACCCAAGAATCGAAACCGACTATTCAGAGGGAAAATTATAGACGGATGAATAATTATAACGCCGACAGTACTCAACATGCTTGCAAGTTCTGTAACTCAAACCATGCTTTAAAAAATTGTTCTCGGTTTCTACAGCTCATTCCCCAAGAGCGAAATAAATTTGTTGCTAACAATCGAATATGTCTAAACTGTCTATCATACACCCATCTACGAAAAGACTGTCCCAGTAAGTTCTCTTGTTCTTATTGCAAAATGAACCATCATTCGGTGTTACATTTTTCAAAGCCTTCCGGTTCAAATGTAGATTCAAATATGCGAACTCATAATTTGACCCACTCTAGCACAGGAAAACCCTCTTCCTCCCAAACATCTACTAATGTAACCCTTGCTGGAAATGCAAACTTTAAAGAAAACACGCTGCTCCCGACAGCAATAGTTAAAATTTTGCATCAGAGAGAACAGTTTGGCGCTCGTGCTTTTATTGACCAAGGGTCTGAAAAAACTTTTATCTCCAAAAAACTCCAACAACGCCTAATGTTACCCACCGAATCCAAATCATTTCAAATTTATGGCATGGGAGGGAAAATTGTAGCAAAATCAAGTGCGTTGTGCAAGTTTACCCTTTACTCTGAAGTGCATGATCGTCAGATTAATGTTACAGCAATCGTCGTTCCAAAAATTACTCGCATGTTACCCAGCTTTTTTCCATCAAAATCAGATATACCTGTAGAGGCTCTCAAGAACATTGATTTGGCTGATCCTGGATTTTACATCCCAGGTCATGTAGAAATATTGATTGGCAGCAATATACTTCCCCAAATACTTCTCGAAGGGGTGAAGGCTATTTCTGAAACCCTAATTGCTCAGAATTCCATTTTCGGTTGGTTTTTGAGCGGTCCTATCCTTAGCAACCCGGTCTCAACCTTTTCAATTGGTACTCGGGAAATCGACATAGATAGTATCGGCAATCACTTAAAAAAGTTTTGGGAACAAGAAGAAATCGTGGACCCACGCCCTATCTCAAATGAGGATGCATACTGTGAAAATCTATATCGGAAGACAACTTATCGCAATGCTGAAGGACGTTATGTTGTTAAATTACCCTTTAAGCCTGAATTTCCAACGGAGATATCGTTGGGATCTTCTAGAACCGCAGCTAGAGCACAATACTTGCACATGGAGCACACCCTAAGTCGGAAACCAGAACTATCCGATGCATATAGAGGCGTTTTGGAAGAGTACATAACCCTGAATCACATGGAACTTACGTCTTCTATGGAAAAGTCCTCCAACTACGGTTATGAATCATTTTACTTGCCCCATCATGCCGTAATAAAACCTGAGAGTCGAAGTACAAAAGTGAGAGTTGTTTTCAATGCTTCTAAGCGATCAAGTTCGTCATTATCTCTTAATGACACTCTTTACACAGGCCCCGCTCTGCAAACAGATTTGATGAAGATGATATTAAAATGGCGTTTATATAAATACGTGTTTAATGGCGATATAGAAAAGATGTATCGTCAGATCCTTGTGCGTAAAGAAGACTCTCAGTTTCAGAGAATCCTATTTCGCCGACATTTAAATGGTCCAATTCAAGATTACGCTCTGAAAACGGTAACCTTTGGAGTAAATTGTGCTCCATATTTGGCCATTAGAACTCTAATACAATTGGCTCGTGACTCAGAAAAGGTTTATCCCCAGGCAGCTCATATTCTCACTAATGAAATCTATGTTGATGATATATTATCGGGTGCTCATGATATACAATCCGCTATAGAATGTTTGTCTCAGGTGATTAGTGCACTAAACTCAGCAGGATTTCCCTTAAAGAAAATCACGGCTAATTGCACAGAAATTTTATCTTCAGTACCCAAAGAACATCTCTTGGACTCGGACTTTCTGAAATTTGATGAAACTAGTGCCACTAAAACACTGGGTATTCAATGGAATGCTCTATCGGATTGTTTCTCTTACACAATTCAAAGTTTTCCTCCCTCTACCTCCATCACGAAGAGACAAATCTTATCCCATATCGCGAAACTATTCGACCCCGCTGGTTGGATATCACCAATTGTAATACAAGCTAAAATGTTACTTCAACAGCTCTGGTTGGAGGGAACATCTTGGGACGAAGACATAAACCCTAGAACATTAGCCAATTGGAATAAATTTTTAGAAAATCTCCCTCTTATAGCTACTTTTAAAATACCCCGATGGATCAATTTAACCCCCTGCTGTAAATTACAGATTTATGGTTTTTGTGACGCGTCGGAGAGAGCTTATTGTGCAGCAGTCTATTTTAGGGTTCAAGCGGAAACCGAAATTTTTTGTAATCTCTTTGTATCAAAAACTAAAGTCGCCCCAATCGACCCTGTAAGCCTTCCAAGACTTGAACTCTGTGGAGCGGTGTTATTATCAAAACTCATTAAGCAAATTAACGGCTATTTACCCCGTAACAACTATGACCTATATCTCTGGACTGATTCCTCCATCGTTTTAGGATGGCTGGAAAAGCCCCCGAATACTTGGAAAACCTATGTCGCTAATCGTACTGCTCAAATAATTAAGAACGTCGGTAATGTCCATTGGCGGCATGTTAGGTCTGCAGACAACCCAGCTGACCTAGGATCTCGAGGCTGTGACGCTCAGCACCTTCTGCAGAACTCGTTATGGTGGAATGGACCAGTTTGGCTAAAGAAAAGGCCCGAAGAATGGCCAAAGGCCATAGAAATCCCTAACATTTGTGAGGAGAAAAAGAAAATTAAATCTTTTCATCAGTTTTCTACAAATAACGCACAAAATGAAGAGGATAATGAGGAAGAAGAGCTTGATTTTTTGAATCGATTTTCTAAGTGGGACAAAGCCATCAGAGTCATGTCATATGTGATTCGATTTTTAAATATAATCAAGATGAGAGGTAACGTGTCGAAATGCTCAACTCCCAACACTCAAGAATCAAGAACTCTAAGTAAGAAAATACGAAGCATTAGCCATGCTGAATTCTTGGAGACGAAGAACAAACTAATAAGTCTCACTCAACGTCAATTTTACTCAAAAGAATATGATTCTCTTCTCAAAAATAATATAATTAGCAAGAAAAGTTCTTTGCTTCCGTTGAATCCCTTTCTCGACGAAAACGGAATTTTACGTGCAAACGGGAGACTCTCGAATTCTGACCTCCCATTTAAATACCGCCACCCTATCATTTTGCCGGTCCAATCAGCGTTTTGTAAATTGGTTATTAGTTTCACACATAACCTTTTATTGCATGCGGAAATCAGCTTAATGTTGAGAATAATACGAGACGAATATTTTGTTCCCCGACTCAAATCTGCCATTCGAAACTGCGTTAGAAATTGTGTAGTGTGTTGTCGCTATAAACAAAGAATCCGGTCCCAAATGATGGGAACCTTGCCCAAAGAAAGAAGCTCATTTTCTTTACCCTTCACTTTTACAGGACTAGATTTCGCTGGACCTTTTCAGATTAAATCATCCCTAATTAGAAATGCCCCCTACCACAAAGGATATGTTTGTATATTCGTTTGTTTTTCCACCCGTGCAATTCATTTAGAATTATGCTCAGACTTGACCAGTAACTCCTTTCTAGCAGCATTCGCTAGATTTGTCGGCCGTCGAGGTCTACCTAATAGAATAATGTCGGATAATGGCACAAATTTTGTGGGCGCAGAACGAACACTTCGCCTCGAATATCAGGAGTTTATAAAAACAGCAGCTAAAGATATCAATGACAAATACTCAGCTCACAATTTCCATTGGTCTTTCATTCCCCCGACTGCCCCACATATGGGAGGACTCTGGGAAGCTGGAGTAAAATCATTCAAATTACATTTCAAAAAGGTGGCACAAGGCACAAAATACACGTTTGAGGAGTTCTCGACTCTTTTAGTACGTATAGAAGCAGTTCTCAACTCACGACCAATATCACCAATGTCAGACGATCCTAATGAATTATTAGCACTCACGCCTGGACACTTTATACGCGGAGCCCCATTACTCGCCATACCAGAATCACCCACTGAATCCATCACTTTTCGTGACCGCTGGGAGAGAATAAAGGCACTACACCATCAATTTGCTCAAAGATGGAAAACAGAATATTTAACTGAACTCCAGAAGAGATATAAGTGGCAACAAGTGGAAGAGAATATAACCGTAGGACAACTCGCCGTAATTAAGGAAGATTCACTTCCGCCCAATGAATGGAAATTGGGTCGAATTATGAAAATATATCTTGGAAATGATGGACTAATACGAGTGGCAGACCTGAAAACACAGAGTGGCATCGTCACACGAGCGATAACTAAGTTATGCATTCTCCCCATTGACCCCGTTAAAGACGTTCAAAATTAACCCTATGAACTCTATTTTCATTTGTTTTCGGTTTTATTCCCTGATTTCATCTTATCCCACTCATATACATTTATACTTATGGTGTACATTACACTTATTATTCTACTCCAATATAGTTTATTATACATTTACTCTTACGGTGTACATTACACTTATTATTCTACCTCAATATATTTTTTCAGGTATTTGTATGATGACATTCTAATAACAAGTTTTTTTTTTCTTAGCATGGCCCCCAGAAATCCGAACTTGCATTTGTGTCTAATTTGTCACATCTATCACCCGCTAAGATTTTGCAAGCGGTTTCTAAATATGTCTATTGAAGAACGTCAGCGCCGTGTCCGACAGCATGGGTATTGTCGAAATTGTCTAGCAAGGTCCAATAGCACTGATGATTGCACCTCTTCTGTGGTTTGCCAGCGATGTGGGTGGTTTCATCACACCCTCCTTCACTCTCCAAAGGGCAGAGAAAATTATACAAGAAAGGAACCACATGCTATCAGAGCACAAGTAGAGAGGTCGCGTTCAGCAGGTCGTGCAGACAAACAGTTTAACACCAAACGGAGACCACGTAGTCAGCTAAACGAGCGTCGGCTCTCACTTTCTACACCACACAATCAAAAACGCAAACGGATGCTTCAGAGGGTTATGAAAGCCTTGGAACGCCTGCAGAAGGAGTTGTAACTTCATTGGCCATAATGGCCAAGGGGGCCCAGTATGTTTAAACTGTTTAAACAATTTCAAAAAAACACTTCATTTATATTTCTTTTTACAAAATTATTTCAAATAATGAATTTATTCTTTTAAATAATATACACAGATGTATATGTAACTATTGTGAATTAATAGATATCTTTTTTAACGAATGAATTTTTGTCACAAAATAACTGATGTGAAATCTATTTAATGTTATTCACTACACTTCCATTTTTGTATCCTAACTATAAACATTAAATTTTTACTCTTGTATTGAAACCCCAAGTAATCTCCTATTTTAACAAATAAATATTGAAACGTTTGTATTGAAGCTGGATATAAAATTATATAATCCCGAATTTTAATACACATAAAGCAACTAGATATTTCACGTAAGTTACATACACATATATAAATTAGCCTTATGATTTCTCGAGGCTTACATACTCAACTCTATATATATATATAAATATATTATTAACCTTTTCCTATAAATTTGTACGTAAATCGCAATTTTATTCAAAAGGAATTGTCTACTTCGAACTTTTACCACCCAATCGAACGATAAATTCAGATGTCTACATTGAACAATGCAGTTGAAGAAAAGTTGCCCGAATTGGCAAATCGAAAAGGTGTTGTATTCCATCATGACAATGCAAGGCCACACACATCTTTGGCCACTCGGCAGAAATTATTGGAGCTTGGTTGGGATGTTTTGCCACACCCACCATATAGACCTTGCACCATCTGATTACTTTTTATTTCGATCTTTGCAAAACTCCTTGAATGGTAAATATTTCAATAATGATGATGATGTCAAATCGTACCTTGTTCAGTTTTTTTCTCATAAAAACCAGAAGTTTTATGAACGTGGAATTATTATGCTGCCTGAAAGATGGCAAGAGGTCATTGCCCAAAATGGGCAATACATTACCTAATAAAGTTATGAAAAAATTGACTTATTTTCTAAAAAAAATCCGCAATTACTTAGTTTCCAACCCAATATTTAAAAGATTTTTCATAAGAAAAAAAGGTAAAACGTAATAAAAAAATCCATAAAGATTAGATATCTTTATCTTCATTTTATTGTTGTTACATTGAGATTAAAGGGCTAAATTAATAAAAAACTAATTTTAATTTTTTAAAGGTATACTACGGTATTCATAAAAAATAAAATTGGTTTATAGAGTGCTTATTTGACATATTTCTATGGAGTATTTGTCAAATAAGTAATCAATAAAACTGTTTTATTTTTATGAATACGGGCAATATACTATAAATTTTAATTCAAAATTTGTTTTGAAAAACTTTTATGAATCAAAAGTATGTTTTTTTAATACATCATAGATAATTCAAGAATAAGTATCCGTTTTAAAAATTAGTCTTAAAATATGTTATAATTTATGTAATAAAGACGTGCAAGAGTATACCATAAAGTATTGCCAAAACAAATATACCATATACTTCTATGTTACTATGGATATAAATGAGAGAACGAGTGTAACCAATATTGTATGCTTTTGCTTTTTCACACACACTATATTCCTATAAACAATAACAGTTGTTTATGGTTTTGAGTTGAGTATGGTATAGATTTTTTTTTTGCTCTCAAATACTTATTGTCACCATAAGTATTTTCAAAATACTACTGGTGAAGCAAATATACAAGATAGCTCTGATAGTGTTTTTGGTTTTCTTTACTTTTGTGAACTGATCTGAATTCGTGCTTTAAGAGAATGAATGAAAATGTTTAAGTAGAATTTTGCTAAATTTTTCAACTCTAAAAGAATAATAATAAAGTATAAACATATTTATGTATGTACATATAATTTTTAAAAAAATTTTATATAAATAATTAATAAATTATACCTAATTAAGATGTTGTTTATGTAAAATTTATTTTATTTCGTTTTTCAGTTGATATAAAAGAATAAATAATTTTTTTACAAATTTAAAAAAAAAAAACTAAAATTTAGTTATAAAATTTTTTTAATAAAGAAATAAGAATTAATTTATAAATATGTGAAGAAAAAAAAACGATGCTCAATTCTATTAAAAAATTATCAAATAGGACAATCCATCACACAACATTACACAATATTATAGAAATAATCGAAAAATCCCAAAATTTGTAGATAAACGGTTTACTTCAAAATAAAGCAGGTAACAATTTGCATTTTATTTAATTTAAATTTAATAATTAATTAAATCATCTCCAGAAAAGATACGTCTACACCGCTTAGTCACTCCAGGTCCCAAAACCGTATCCTCCTCAGACGAAGAAGGCACAGCAGGACTCATCTCTCGAACATTCAGCAACTCGGAGGCCTTAGCCTTTGCAGGCTTCCTCTTTTTACCCATATAGACAGCGAGGGTGACACACAATCAACAAAACAAGCCAAAAATAGTAAAAGAAAACCTATCAATAAATACACACAATAAAATGTCAGCAGAATACCTACGGCGAGAAGCTAGGCCGTAATCCTGACACAGGGTTGTAAAGGCCAGTTATGTATGTATGTATGTAGAATACCGACGGCAGATAGGCAAAATTTAAAAAAGTAAAATTTGCAAACAATCCGACAAGCCGGCACCAAACAAAACAATGAAAAACAAGAAAAGGGTTGTAAAATAAAAAACAACAAAAACAAAGAAGACTGGAAAATTTACAAAATTAAAATTTTTAATTTAAATTACTATTATTATATATATATTAATTTTATTAATTAATTAAATTAAATGAAAAAATATTTTTTTATAATAATTCAAAATAGTAATCAAAACCTACATATAAATATATACCTACTTATATGATTTTAATATTAAGTAAAAAATAATAAAATTTAATAATTTAAATTAAATGAAAAAATATTTTTTTATAATAATTTAAAATAGTAATCGAAACCTACATATAAATATATACCTACTTATATGATTTTAATATTAAGTAAAACATAATAAAATTTAATAAGATTTTTTGAGACTATTTTTTGGTAAAATTTTTGTAAAACATGCAATACGAATTTTTATTTGCATCGCACAATAAGTTACTTATTGTATTCCACCAGTATCTACAACAGTGGTCTTCACCAGTATTACTCAGGTAAATAAATTGTTCGGATATTTTTTTAGTTTTTCTTACTCTCTTCGTGAATATTACAACCAGGGTTTCTTAATTCCACAAAAATTCTGGCAAACAGCTTCTTAAAATATGCCAAAACTACCCGTATCGTTATTTCTTATTATATTATTTTAAAATTAATTGTACAGTGAACTCGCGAAAACGTGAATACCCGGAAGCATGAACGACTCGGAAACGTGAACACTTTTATGTTTGCATTGACTACTCTAAAACGTGAACAAGGTGAAATAGCCCTAAAACGTGAACAATATTTTTTTAATTGTTTTTTAAATTTTATTCGTTTTATTTCTTGAATTCGTTTAAATTTGGGGAATTCCAGCATAAGACAACATAAATACATATTTAGCTATCTATTCCAACAAAACATGCACATGTGTAGTTAATAAATCTTGAGGAAAAAGCCATACTTAAGATGGTTGAAAAAAACACACATCAAGATAAGTGATTTCTTCCAATAAAAGTACTATTTAGGAAAAAATCCTTTTATGTATTATATTTTTTTTTAATTATAGAAACTTTAGTAGTAGAAAACTTTATATGTACATACATATGTTTGTGTATGTATACAATTCATTTGAATTACAATTTTTTTTGTTTTATATTCACGAAAATGTAAAAAATAGCAAAAAAGTTTTAATAAAATTTTATATAATATTTTTTTAATACAATTTCCAAATCTGATTGAGTTTTACCCAATATCTATTGCTAAAATGCATATTTTTGTTCTAAAATCTTACCGATCGAAAAGGTGAACAAATTTGAAAATGTGAACACCCTTGGTAAAAATTAGTTCACGTTTCCGCGAGTTCACTGTATTGTACTTTATTAACAGATATCACTTTAAGAATTCCTGGAAACCAGTTTTTATTTTATTTTCCTATGAAAAACTTAATTAATTATTAAACAATTTGCAATGTTAAAAATCTTTCATAAAAAGGAATCCATACGCTTTGTTTTCATCATGTTAAACGACAACCACAATTATTACAAAAACATGTGTGTGAGACAAAAATTGCGTATGTGTTTATGTTTTATTAGTTTTCAAGAGAGCTAAATTTGTTTGTCAGACACTGAGAAGTTATGATAATAAGCAACATAAACTTATTAATGTTTATATTTCTTTTAACTACATTTCAATTTGTTAATAGCATTTACAAACAATTTATTTCATGAATAATATTAATAAATTAGTTTAAATTTTAAAATTAAAGGTTTTTAAAACGAAAATTTTCATTCAAGTTGTTAAAAACAATACAAATGAAGGAACCAATCTCATCTCTCAGTGTATTTTTGTGTGACTCTCTTTGTGAAGACCACTGATCTACAAGTATTTGCTTGTGCGAAACATAGGAAAACAAATGTGTTACTCTCATTTTCTCTTTATCCACTCACACTATATCTGCTACAAATAATAACAATACAAACCTATAACAGAAACACAAAATTACTCATCTATACTCACAGACAGGGTTGTCAGATGGTTTTCAATTTTTATCCCCAATTTCGAAATTTATATCCCCAAAAATCCCCAA
Organism: Metopia argyrocephala; assembly: GCA_963576795.1. Taxonomy (NCBI): domain Eukaryota; kingdom Metazoa; phylum Arthropoda; class Insecta; order Diptera; family Sarcophagidae; genus Metopia; species Metopia argyrocephala. The sequence goes on along the minus strand of OY756209.1, from coordinate 88,372,305 downwards.
AACCTTGATTAGTTCATCCCCAAAAATCCCCACACAAAGTGCATCAATAATTTTCCATTTATGTATGTATATATGTTTAATTTTATATGTAGATTTTAAATTTGTATATTATGCAGATGAACTTAAAATCTTGACGACATTCTTTTTAAACCAATTTCTTGCTCGCTTCGATGTGTGTTTCGGGTCGTTATTTTGTTGAAATACTGATCGCTGTGCCATTTCATATTCAGCATAAGACATCATGATGTCGTTTGAAATATTTGTATAGTATACATCATCTATTTTACCCCAATTCTAAATAAATTTCCTGTGCCATATTATGGAAAACATAAAGTATAAGTGGAGAAGTAATTGTGGTCGGATGAATCTAAAATTAGTTTGTTTGTCTACGAAAGAAGTAATTTAGCTGTAAAAAGACCCTCTAATACTGAATACCTCCTCAATAAAAACCATTAAAGAAGGTGGCGGAAACATAATAATATGGGGATGTTATTATATATATGAGAAAGTAAATCAAACCAAGAGCACACATGGCAAAAATTTTATATGAAAGTATGAATTTTAAACAAGTTTATAAGCAAGATTTGAAAACTAAAATTCTGTTAAAATTCTTTCATCGTGTTAATAATATATAATTAAGCAAGCGAACAAATTTTAAAAATCGATCATCGATCATCCCCAAAAAAATCCCCATCCCCAAATGAGTTTTTTTATCCCCATTTCAGAAAAAAAATCCCCAATTTGGGGATAAGTCCCCTAATCTGACAACACTGCTCACAGACATCAGTAAGCACACACAAACTTGTACAAACAGTTGTAACAGTGCACGTCTTTATTATGTAAATAGTTTTGAATAAAATTGAACATGATTATGTAAAAGATAAGGGAAAAGGCTTTTAACATAATATTTTATCTTCAGAAATTTTTATTTTTGGACATGTACTGAGTTCTTTTTCAAGCATGTCTTCTGATTTTGAAAAAAAAAACTCCTTTTCTCGCTTGGTTTTTTTTAAGCTTGATGACTGATAGTTTTTAGAGTAAAGAAAATAAATTGAATTTATTATATCTAATTGCATTAATTTTAATAAATGGAACGTTCTGAAAATTTAGTTGATGCGCAAGAATCGAATAAATTTTGAAATCTGTAGGCAACATTTCAATAATATTTAATTTAAACTCTTTAAAGCAGGGACCGTAACTCTTATGACTTTTATCAAAAAAATCAAGAAATAAGAGTTATTTTTGATTTTTATATTTTTAAATAGAAAATAAGAGCTATTTTTGGTATTTATTTTTGTAAATGAAAAATAAAAGTTATTTTTGATTTTTATATTTTTAAAGGAAAAATAAGTTATTTTTGATTTTTATATTTTTAATAAAAATAAAAAAATTAAAAAGAAAAATTAAAAAAAAAAAAAATTAAAAATTTAATTCAAACACACAGGTTGTTGCTAGAATTAGTTGTAGTCAGTATTCTAGAGTTTTTCCAACGATTTAAAATGTTGCTTAAGTACATATGTTTCAACGTAAAACAACGGAAATACAATTTTTATATAGTGAAATGAAAAACTCACTAAAATCGGTAATGAATGTTCTAAAGACTGAACATTTTTATTTTGCAGATTGTAAAGCTAAATCAAATTTTTTAGACTTCGAAGAAAAAATATTTTTGTTAATGAAAGAATTGATGAAATAGAATAGAAAAACTATTATTACTTGCTTTATTATTTTTAAATGTGTGTGGTCGAATATGAATAAGATTCGATTTTGAAAACGAATATATAGCTTTAAGGCTTTAATACATAATAACCGAAGAAACTATTTTATTTTATGAAAGAATTTAACAAATTTATTGAAAAATGTGACAGGCAAGAATTAAAACATTTTAAACTATTTAATTTACATGAAATTTTTCCCTAAAATAACTTTTAACTATTAAAAAAATATCAGAAGTGGAAATTACTAACTCTAGTGTTTTTCCTAACTTTATCTAAATTTAATCCGAAACAAATTAGTTTCTCTACCTTATTTTGAAAACTGAAAACGAATATTTAGTCAAGTACTAAATCTAAACAAAACATAACTTAAAAACTACTTACAAAAACCATTCTTTAGGCCATTTCGTTTACAAAAAGGAATTGAGAATCCTTTGACCTCAAAATTGTACCTAAACTAACTAAAGTGTGTTATGGTAAAATATGTATGTAGATAAAAAATGATGATGATTATTGATGTTTTTTTTTAATAAGGTTTTCAAATTTTATAAATTATTATTATACTTTTATTCTAAACAAAAGTTTTTAAAATTCGATGTTTTCTTATTTGTATTTTGGTGACGATTTGAAGGAATCATTTTGACGATTTTGACGATTTTTTTGTTGAAGTTTGACGATTTGAAGATCAATTTATCTGGCAGCTATGATTACAACCAATAAAAATTAGCTTAGAATACAATCTTAGATGTTTGTTGCTGGAATAATTTTTCACTAGATGTCATTCAAATGTATATATAAGCTTTTTCCGAGCAACACATATACACAGCTGATAAAACAGCAACAAAGTTTATTTATGCTTATTTATTTGCAATAAATTGAAATAAATTATTAACATTTAATCGATAAAAACCACACTGAGATTGATAAGTAAGGTGTATAATTTTAATGCACGTTAAAAGTTTAGTTTATTCAGCTTTCACGAGACTTACTTCATATATTCAAATAAATCACTGATAAAAGTGGAGCGATGTAAAAAACACATCCGCACCACAGAACTCTCTCTCTCTCTTGAATTAATACTACAAAATTAAAAAAAAAATAAATTGTAGTTTTTTTTTTTCTGTAAAACCTTTGCATTTATTGCTTGTATTGGAAACCACATTCCAAATATGATTCAATTATTAAAAAATACGTTCAAGACTGGAAACAAGACCTTTTACGCGCCATGCACACTACGGTATTTCGTACATCAAAAAAGTACTAATAACGCGAAATATTCGCCTCTGACAGAATGGCTTTAGCAACAAAAGCAAGTGATGCCAAGTCATTTCAAATAACAATAGTAAAAATAATTTTAAATGTTTAAGGTAAAAAGTAAATTATGAATACAGTATAAAAAGTAGGACAAACCCGGACATTTGCAAAAAAGAAAGAGAACTTTCCGAACGCCCTAAAAAAGAGGACAGTGTCCGGACGGATGGCAACCTTATGTGTACTGTATGACCAGGATATGTTGGAATGGGTGTTTCCTTTCTTTTCGGTTGATTAGGCTTACGGTCATATTTACTTTCATTACAAGTTGAACATTGCTTAACGATTTTTTTATTCTCCTTGCCATCGCGGGGAAGTAATATCTTTCCAAAATTTGAAGTTTATTTTCCCTACAATTAGTGTGAGCTCTATTGTGAGTTCTTACTATTATATCTTCCTTTTGCTGATTACTTATTACTTATTTTATATCTAATGAAATGTAGAGGGTATAATTGTTGGATTTTTCCCATTATTTTATCTTCTGTTTTAATGCCGTTGATAACAGAAGGATTAAGATATCGACGTAAAGTATCTATTAAATTTTAGTATGGTTCGGTAATGATATGGCGATGATAGGTGGGGAAGATTGTTTTGAACTGATACGTTGAAATTTCACTTATATTAAGGAATAATTGGTTTTTGACTGCGTTAATAGGAGTGTCTATACTAGGTATAAGCTCATGTGATGAACTTTCATCTGAATTTGTTGCAATTGACGGGTATGCATAAAGGATTCTTTAGCGTTATACGTGATAAAGCATCGGCTACCACATTAATTTTCCCTGGTTTATAGTACAACTCGTAGTTGTGCTCCTCGAGAATTCATTTTCATCTTTTCATTTTTCTATTATTGTTTTTATTGCTAAGCGCATATGTTAAGAGTTGGTGGTCCGTGTAGATTTTCACTTTAACGGATCCATATAAATAATTTCTAAAAGAGTTTAAAGCCCAAATAATGGCTAATATCTCTTTTTCGTTTGCGGCGTAATGTTCTTCCGCTTTACTTAGAGTTTTAGATAAAAATACTGTTGGTGTATCGTTCTGAGACAAAACTGCTCCAATAGCAAAATTATATGCATCAGTTACCAATTCGAAATCCTTTCAAAATCTGGATAAGCTAAAACAACGTCTTCCGAAAGAAGAGAATTCTAAATTTTTCTAAAAGATTCCTTTGCTTTATCGTTCAAGGATATTTTAATGCTTGACGATTTATTCTTGGAGACACGACCTCCCTCCCGTCTTAAGGGGTATATCAAGGGTTTTTCAATTTTACGTAGCCTTTAATGAAACGTCGATAAAACCCTGACATACCCAAACAACTGCGAAGTTCCTTAAGAGTTTTAGGTTCAGCGAAATGGGCAATAGCATCTACCTTTCCGCCATATGTTTTGATTCCTGGATATAACATATCCCAAAAATTCTGGATTGTCCTTCAAAAAATTAAATTTATCCAGTTGCATTTTCATATTTGCACTTTCCAATGTTTTGAATATATTCCTTATTGTAGCAACACCCAATATAGTTTCTTAATATGTCATCAGAAGCCCTTTGAAAAAAGGATGGGGCATTTTTTAAGCCAAAGGGCAAACTCGTAAATTCATATTTACCGTTTTTAATGGAGAAATCTGGTGGAAACCACTTTTTAAATCGAGTCCCGAAAAAAATTGACTTTTACCAATGTTAGGTGTGACCTCTTTTATTTCAATAATTGGATATTTATCTGTAATAGTAACTGCATTAAGTTTAGTCAATTACCATTCGGTATTTTTTATTCCCCGCCGAGTCGGGATTTTTACCGTCAAAAGTTTTGAGAGAAGGCATCAAGTAAAATTTTATTTCATCCCCTAAATTACAGAGTTTTACTAAAGTATAGGGTATTCAATTATTCGACTTTTTTCTTTGGTCGATTAATCGAGTGAGTAATTATTCGGGTTTTTTTCTTGGTTGATTAATCGAATAAAATTTCAAAATTGTTCGGTTAATCGTATTTTGTTTTATATAAAATAACGTACCAATTTTGTGTATTATTAAAACATTTTATTTAAAAAAAACAAATAATAATAACCAAAAACATAGTAATGTGTAGTGTAGAAAATGTAATGAGATCTTATATTTTACTTTCAAAAATATTGAAAAACTAAACCATAAATAATTCATTAATTAATTTTAATATTTGAGATCATATATATAACGATTTAAAATATAAAAGTAATAATTTACTACTTCGTATGTAATAAAAATATTAAATAAGTAATTAAAAATAATTCATATTATGAGTTAAAAATTAGTTAAAAAAATTATGCACTTTTATTAAAGTAGTCTTTTAAAAAAAGGATGTAATTTATATGTTTAGCTTTCAATCGATTGTTTTCTTTAGTTCTAATAAAACTCGATTTTGAGAACACTCTCTCGCTGATTGTAGATGTTGGAGAAATTGAGAGAAGTGCATGGAAAAGAATATATAATTTTTCGGTTCTGTTTTTGGTTTTTTCTAAATATAAAAAATCATCCATTAAATCATTGCAGCCTCTTTTAGGTTTTTTGAATTTTTTTTACACTTTTAATTGCTTCATTGATAATAGATTATTTTCGTTTATTTCAATTAAATCTTCTGCAATCATATCATGATCTGGCACATTTTGTTCCATATTTTCTAAAAACATTCTCAAAAACAATTTGTTTGCAAAATGTTTTGTTTCAGATTTTGTGCAATATTTTAAAAAAGTGAAAATGGAACAGAATTTAGATATAAAGTTAGTGTACTAAATAGTTTTACACGTCTGTCATTTATTCGAATCTTAAGCCTTTCTAATAACTAATTTGAAAAAGGATTGTTTGCATTTTGCATTATAATTATAACAAATTGTATAATGCCTTCTAAATTTATCAATGTAGCAACATCCTTGCCGAGCTCCTTAATAGCGACATCAAGTGGTTTAGGGGTTTTATTCAAATTTGATAAAACTTTAATTTACATATCTGTGAAAGTCCTCAAACCAAAATCAAATAGAGCGTATTTTACGTATTTATAAATACGAAAAAAATTTTCAATCATGGTAGATAAAGACGACCATCGATGCTTTACATAATGTACAAGACGAATTTCTTTTTCTTTTCTTGCAGCATAACATATGTTTGCAATTTCTTTTGTTTTTCATTAGATTTATAAAATATTTTACAACACTTAGGAAGTTTATTAATACCATTTATTATTTCTATAAATAAAGTATTTTTTTATATGGATTAATCGATTAATCGTAGGGAATTATTCGCGTTATTCGTTATTCGAAATTTGACTATTTTTAATTGTTCGAACAATTATTTGAACAAAATTCTTCGATTAATCGATTAACGATTAATCGTTTGAATACCCTACTAAAGTATATTGTGTAATTTTAATATCCCCTACTACTGATTTGGCGTATAATTGTGCTTTATTTAGGATTCTTTTTCTCACTAAATGCGGTTACAAAAAGTTTTTGCTGGACCCCGTGTTGCTTGGATATTGACGATCATGAAATAGAAAGTAAAATTTTGCATTATGTTGCGCTAATTATGATATTACAGGAATACTACTTACCTATGATTAATTGTTGACCAGGAGATGCAGTTACCCAAGTGGTCTTCTCTTTGTTTAATCTGCCGGCACAGGTTTACCTCGGTGTTTGGTTGCTTGCTGTGGCCGTCGTCTTGTCTTGTTATCGTCTTGTCTTGATTATATGTAGTGTTTCCCAGTGATTTTTTTATATTGTTTGTAGTGTATTTGAGTAATTATTGTTTGGTTTAAATGTCCGTCTTAAGGTTGTGCTGTAAAAAAAAATAAATAAATGAAAATCAAACATGACGTTTTGACATAAAACAGGGTGCCGCCAGATGTGTCGGCATTATCTAATAAGTTAGGAATTAATATTGTTTTATGGTAAAGCAGTAACTGAGAGGCGGGAGGGCAATATTGCATTTGAAATGTTATAAATTGTGTTTTTGGTGGAAAATAGTTGAAAAGGAAAATTAGATGAAAATGAAAAACATCATAGGCCCTGGAAGTTAATGTTTATGTATATGAGGATTTTTGGTTTCAGGAAGATTTTTATATTAATAGTAGTGGCTGAGAACGGTCGAAAAATTAAATATTAATAAAAGTCGGTATTTTTGTTGATAAATAAAAACGTATTTAATAACCGGAGGAAAGAAAATAATTGCGGTAGTGAAGTGTTGAAAAAAGAAAAGGAAAACTATATCCGGGACAAGGCAACCGTATAATAAATTACTCTACAGTGATCTACATCATCAAAAAAAGGCCGAATATACATAGATACGTGAATTAAAAATGAACTAGTCAAGTAAAGGGAATAGAAGTGATGATAATGGCAAATGTTTTTTTTTTTGGTTTGTAGCTGGAGGTTGTGAGTGGTTATTCCAACCATTTTATTTAGTCCCGTGTCTTCGAAAGTTTTATAATAGTCGGAGATCTTTCCTCTGGGACCAGTGGAAACCCTCCAGACCATATCCACACCCATACTATAGAAGGGAAAGGTTGGGTAAATAATTGCACATATAGAGGTGCACATAAACGACCTGTAGGTAATGGTTTTTTGTTATTATATTTTCCTGAATAGTATTTGAGACCGAATAATACTTACAGTATATACGGGACCGCTATTATATCCGGATCCATAAAAGTGAAAATTGTCCGGTATAGATTTAAGAAGAAAACTGCCTGAAAGAATATAAAAAAGGGGTTACCGTTAATAGCTATTATATATATAAGTGATATAAAAGAATTTTGTTTGTTGTTGTTTTATTTGAACCTGCAAAAGAATATAAGGAAAAGGCATTACCGTTAAAAACAGAAATATTTATGAGAAAAGAAAAACGTTTTTTTTTTGTTGTATTAAAATTGAATAAAAAGAAAGATTTTATTAAATAAGTAGATTTTAATAAATATGTAATAGTTTTTTTTGTTTGTATCTTTAAATCTTGTATTTTATCTTAGTTTTAGAATCTTAGGAATTAAGTTAATTAGACTTTTATTTTAATCTATTAATTATTGTAAGCCTAAAATCGTGGGGAGATACTCGTTTTTCCAGCGTTACCTTTAAAATCTATTGTTAAATATTAGGAAAATTTTGCTAACCGCGGAGTTTTGATTGTAACGTACAAAAACTAATTACGTAGGTGTGTATTAGATAATAAAGAAAAAGGGTGGGAAGTGTAGCTCTATTAGCAAAAAAGACGTTAAAAATATACGTTTTATTAATTTTTGTTTGTTGTTTTGAAGGATAACGATTATCCCAGATGGGGGCAAATCCATTTTTTTTTTTTTGTTGTATTAGATTAAGTTTAGATTTGATAATTTTTTAATACCTATGGGGATATATTTTTTTTATTTTACAGAATTTACAGACATTAATAATTATATATGTATGTTTTTTATAGCCTAGGGCAATTTTTTTTTTGGTTTAATTCTAATTTAAATTTTTCATACATATATGTATATGGGCAATTTCAAAAATTTTCAACATTTGTTGTAACTGAGTTCAGATGCTTATTATTTCTCCAGTTTTCCGAATTGACCAAAATGGTCAAAAGGGAATGGTAGGCCACACTAGAAAACTGGGAAATTCAAAATTTCAGACCACCAGTTCTTAATCTCTAAAAGTTATGGGCACTCAAATATTGAAAAACTCAAAAACAGGCTTGAAATTTACAAGAGTTTTTTCATATTTCATCACTTTTCTACTTTTAGTTTTAAACTTCCGATGCCCACTGATATAAAATAAAGTCACTAGACTTTGTAGATATTTGCAGTATAAAAGTTATGCCAATACTACTATTTGGGAAAAAGTTGTACAGCGGTTCATTTTTGAAACCAAAATTTTCCGATTTTTCAATTTTCGCAGTTTTTTCTATAGCGTTTTTGCGCCGTTCAAGAAAATTGCATTTCGTCAACAGTATTTAATAGATGGTATAATTTGCTAAAATTTGCGCCATATCACGTCGATGTCAGGCTGCTAGTTGCTGAGAACGGTGACCTCAAACTTTTATAGAATTGGCGTAAATTTTTCAAAAATGACAGTTTTTCGCGCCTGACATTTGCAATCTTATTTAAAACTGGTTTATGTATTGCGTGATCTAAACTTCTTAGTAAATGGCACCTCAACGTCAAGAAGGCGTTAAAATATTTTGAAACGCAAACATTTTATAAAGAAAATAAAAATTTTGCGAAATTTCATGATTTTCTTTCGCGTTTTTTTAGTTAATCAGTGGTTTAAAATCAATGTAAAGTATTGGAAATAAAGTGCGGCGGTGAACTAAAGATCATATATAAATACGGTTGAATTCGGTCCATTTTTAGCGAGTGCAGCGGCATTTTTCTTCAAACACATTTTGCTTTGTGACATCTGCAGTTATGTATAGATTCCGCCGCGATTGACACCAAATGAAAGGTTTGATAATAAAACCGAATAGGCATTAAAAAATTTTCATGATTTTAAATTTTACAGATAAAAAAAAAAAATCCTAACCTAATTCTCATATATTTTTTTTATTTTTTAAATTTGCATATCAAAACATTGTTTTTCTGTAAATTAGTTATGCGTTGTATAAACACATATTATAACAATCGGTGAAACATTCACATTTTTGCAAAAATTCGCGTTTTTTAATGATAAGGAATTTTAATTATAATTGATATTTTTTATGTATTTTATCAGTGCATTGATGAATTTTGATTGCACTGATGAATTTGAAATGAGTTTCATGCATCCATACAACATTTATTAAAATAAACCAATAAATTTAACTTAAATTTTTTTTTAAGAGATTTTAACTTAAAACCTCCATAACTTTGGCGCCGTTTGTAATAAATTATTAACGCGAACTGTTTTGGTATGCTAAAATATCACTCTTCACGTGACCAAAGCGTCATTCGTGTCATCCAAAAAAAAATTTGGAAAAAAAAAATATCAAAATGTCGAAAATTTTTTAAATTGCCCATATATGTACATAAAAGAAAAAGTCAAAACTAACGTTGTGTTGTTTGTTTAGAGTCTAAGCATAATTAACGAATAAAAATGATTTTTGTAATGATTTAGAAAATAATGATGTCTTGCGGAATTAATGCTTAAGCGGCACAAGTAAAGGTCAAGGTGGGGTAATTAAAGTCACGTGATGAGTTATGTGGCCGGGGGGCTATTGATATGACCCAGGTTGGGTGGGCTATTGTGGGGGTGTACCATCTGAACCCCACTTACAGTGTTCCAATGTTTGTGTTAGTGTAGTATTTTTTTTTTTTTGTTCCTTTTTTTTTATTGGTATTTGTCCTTTGTGATGTAATGGGATGAATCCGCGTGGGACACCTAACACCCGTATCGACTGGAAACTTCAGAATTTTTCCGCTCTTCATCTTCACTTCAAAGTAGGACAACGAAGGGCTCACTAAAATAAAAAATTAATATCAGTAGCTTCTACATAATTTTTATTATCTGAAGAACAATTATATTTTCTTTCATGAGTTTTTTTTGTTGTCTTTCCGTATTAATATGGAAAGTTTACTGAGCTATTCTTTGTTAGTTAATAGCTGAAGGTGGTCTTTTACCGTGCAGATCATTTTGATAACGCCTATTCATGTAGTTTATGTGCCGTGCTGTTTTGGGGGTCTTGGAGGAGTATTGTATTGAAATTGTAGTGTCCTATCAACATTTTGTCTGCTATGCCGTATTGGCTTGAGGGATATGGGTTAACTGTGGATAAAAGGGACGTTTAGCTTGCATTGCATTTCCGCCTTGTAAGTTCTGGGGTTCTTTAAAATATGCGCTGCCCTCCAATGCTAATTTTCCAATTTCATGCAAAGTTCTAAAGCTTGTAAGTGATCAACAGGTTCCCTTATTGCTAAAAGTTTGGGTAAGTCTCCGTTTAAGCCTCTTATTAATGTATCTAGGGCTTTATTACCATAAGATTGTGTAAGCATGTGGAGAGACTCTTGACTTTTTTCTAAGCAACCTAATTTATTAAGCATAAGTGATAAATTTTCATAAACTTTCTGATAGAATTGTGGAATTGTCCTGCTTCCCTGGACCAATGTGATCATTTGATATGCTAAAGTCGATAGATCGCGTTTGTCAGCATAGTGCATGGTTAAACACTTGGATAAAGCAGACCAATCGAGTGGCGTGTTATAGAATTCTAATGCCACATCCGCGTATTCCATAGTACTTAGGGGTTCCCTTTTATGTTTCGTAAATAGGTAATACGCGGTCTACGCTTTTTTCCATGAACTGAACTCTTCTGGCTGTCCTGAAAATTCTTTGAGAAACTTAAGAACGTCAGGGATTTTGTCTTTAAGATCATTTGTATGCCTTTCTTCAATTATTTGGTCCTTTAGATTGCTAAAATTAGTACTAGGGTTTTAGGCAGCTTGTTCAATTTGTGGACATTGTTGTTTCAAGATTTCTGTTGCTATATTAGTTATTAGGGAGGTTAGATCATTCATATTTAATTTAATGTTTTGACTAGTAGATGGGGCAGAAGGGTTGTTTAAAATAGGGGGTCCCACCAGATTACTAGAATTTTACATTTTTTTCTTTGTTTTCTAAAGATAATACAATGATTTTTTTTTAAGATTTTTTTTTATACTTCTAAATTTTTTCGATAGTTTTCTATAGCCTCTAAATCGTATAAATTCCTATAACTTTAGTATTCTGATTATATATTCTAGTTTTAAATATGTACCTTATCCTATAGCAGAACTCCTTCTTAAAATCTTCTTGGGCTTTCTTTGTTATTTCTATTCCCAGTGCTGCAGCGTCTTCTACTATGAGTAGTACTCCAAACGATGATACTCCTTTGTGTATTTTCTCTGTTGGATGTATATCTTCAGATGGCATTTGCCTGACGTAACGGTTTCACTCTCATTTTCTTTTTGTTACTAATGCAATAAGATTAAGAATTACTTTATTTATTATTCTTAAATATTACTTTCTCACAAGATTAAGAGTTACTTTATTTATTTTTAAGGATCACTTTTAAACAGGATTAAGAGTTAGTTTATTTATTATTTTTAAGGATCATCTTCTCACAGAATTAAGAGTTACTTTATTATTATTTTTTTATTTTGTTACGAAACTGTGAAATTGTTTCTAAATTTGATCGGAAGGATATCACTTTAAGGACTTATTCACTCTTAATTTTTTTCGGAAGGATATCACTTTAAGGACTTATTCATTTTTAATTTTTAGTTTTGCTCGGGCACCAGTTAGAGTTTTCTTTACTGGAAACTCTTAAAAAAAATTTTATTTTTTACCTTTTAGTTGCGATGTAATCGGAACTAGTTAATTAACATAGAATGAATTACTGAAAGTTTTACAATTAAATAAACTGACTTATTAGTAATTATTGATTGCAATACCGATAGTGGCGTGATCCAATTCTTTGGAAATTTGTCTGATTGTAGAGGAAGTGAGTTTTACTATTTTTCCATATGCCGAACATGGTGTAAATCCTTGCGGTGTTAACTTATATATTGCGATAGGTGTTCACAAATGAACTGATGATCTAGGTTTCACAATTGTTTGAAAGTAAAAGACAACACAAGAGTTGCTGAGGAAAGAAAAAGAGTTGTGCAACTAAAATCTTAGTGTGTGGACTCAAAGTCAAGTTTAAAAGAAAATTGGTGAAGAATTGCCAAACTAAACTCTCCTAAACTAAGGGACACACTAATGCGGAGTTGAGGCCGGTTGAAACTTTTCGCTACTTGTACATACACACCATAACTCCAATACATATGCATTTATTCAATAGTTCATCGATCGTCATAGCGTTAACACCGTGGAATAACATGTATTTTTTTATATGCCTGCAATCAAATAAAATAAAATCACTGTGCATACGTAGAAAATTGTTTGTTTAAGTATTGTGTGAATTGGCTTATTAACACAAAATTTTGCATTAACAAAAAGTGTGTTTCTTTACTTTTTGGGTAAAGTTTGGGAAATAGAGAGTAAACAATAATTTCTCTCTATAAGAGACAAATTTGCCCAAAAGTACGGGAACGCAAAAAAGCAAATATTTTACCCATTCACATAAAAATATGAAAACACACAATTTTATGTCACACACACACGCATATTGAACATGTACTTTCGTAAAAACAAACGACAATAATTAGACTTATACATGTTAACTAAGGCAAAGATAAACTTTTTTATATAAATATTGAATTAAATTATACTATAAGCCTTTCACTGCAGGTTTATAAATATTTTTTAATTCAACTTTTGAAATTTTTTTTAGTTTTTGAACCTTTCATTTTTCTATTATTTTTTAAACAGCTGATTATTTGTTTACTTGCACAAACTAGCCCGAAGAAAAAGTACGGGCTATTTCGTGCATGAAGAAGAAGAATGTTACTCTCTCAAAAATTCTCTCATTTACCCAAATTTTGTGTACGGGAACGCTTTTTGGTAAAATTGGGATCCCGCGGGCGCCCAATGTAGAGTAAAGAAACAGACCTAAAATAAACATTTTAAATTCAAACTAAAAAAAAAGAAATTTTACCACATATGTATGTATGTATAGCTTTGACTTGCTAACCTAATTTTTTTTTTTTTGGTTTTAGAAAAAAATTTGGTTAATAGAATGAATACAATGAAGGATTTTAATTGAAATAAATTAATTAATATACAAATGTTAATAATTATTCATAATGTTAAATTGAAAGATGTGTAATTAAATTATTGTTTCATCTAAATATGACTATTACAAGTCAGAAAAGCAAAATAAAATATTTCATTCTATAACGATATCCATGAACTTAATACTCTCTCTCAAAAAATAAAAAAAACATAATACACAATGAAGCCAACTACCAGTGAAACCCTTCGAGCTTGGCTGTTATCAGCCTTAATGGTACATGGAGCTGTTGCCGGTAATCCAGATGCCAAGAGATTATATGATGATTTGCTGAGCAATTATAATAAACTTGTAAGACCAGTAGTTAATACTACGGATGTTCTGAAAGTTTGCATTAAACTCAAATTATCTCAACTAATTGATGTGGTAAGTTTAAAATATTAAATTGTTTCATACGAGTACACTCAATTCTGTTTTTACGCTAGTTTTCGCACACAAATTTGATTTAGCGCAATTTTCACTAATAATTAACGTGAATAATTATTCATACTCCTGATATACACATGAGAGAAAAGGAGAAAGGAAAATTTATTTTTTTGTAGAAAAGTAGTAGCGTATTTTTAGTTATAGTTTAGGATAAGTAAATTAGTATAAATAGATAAGTAAATTAGAAAAAAAAGGAAATATAAAATTATATTAAGTATAGTTTTATATGTCATCAAATTTTTCTATGTAAATTCAGTAAGTTTAAAATTTTTGTAAGGGATCTTGGATCAACATAATTTTATTTGTTGTAGTGGAAAAATATAACAAGTAAAGAGGAGAACAATAGACTACCTCAGAGAGGAAATAAAATAAAGCAAGTATTGCATAGAAAAATGTCAAAAAAACCCTCAATAAACCTAAAATAGTTTTTATGAATACGGGCATAAATGTTTAAGAATATTTAGTTTCTAGTTGCTCTTAATTTTCTTCGTTGCCCTTAGTCTTTCTTTGCCTGTTGCTCAGTATAAAAAAAATTAAGTAATATTGGCTGTGGTTTGTTGACGCTATGATCCACACCATGGTACAATCATTGACAAGGTAAAACTGGTTTGAAATCTGATACAACACTGTGTACTTATGACCTTTTACGTCAAAAAAATGCAACACAGCAGCCAAGGAAAAAACAAAGCAAAACAAAAAATACAAAAATAAAACACATGAAAAAGGTTAAAAAATACGAGTATAGTTTTATTTATGTTAATATGAAATATCAATTATTTATCAAAAAAAAATATTTATATGCCTTTAAAATTAAAACAGGATTAAAAAAAGTAAGAGAACGTCAAAATAAATTATATGAAATTTGAATATTAGTGAATTTTAATGGAAGACAGACAGAAAATATATGTATGTAGGTATGTATATGTGTTTTGTTTTTTATTATTTTATTAAACTATAAAAACGTATATCACTCTTTTTAAATCAATTTTACACTTAATATATAAAATATATAAATATTTATAACTTATTTCTATTTTTGATTTATAAATTTATAAAATTTATTATAAATTTGATAAAATCACTTATCGCAATCACTTTATGCAGAATCATTTTTAGCAAGAAAAGATTTAACGTTCATTTTAAATCAACATTCAAATAAGAAGAATGAGAGAAATAAAGTAAACGAAAAACTTTGACACATAGAAACAAAACATATGAGTTTGTTTTGGTAAACCGAGTTTACCTTGTCAATGATTGTACCATGATCCACACTCAGTTACTAATACATAGTATTGCAGTGACCCATGTAAGTTTGTGAGCTAAGTTATTAAGTTTAGCTACAAATATGTGTGCGCCGACGTCAACAATGCATATAAGTATAAAATAAGAACATTAAATTACTTTTTTATTTAAAAAGTCAATAATCTTTATTCTTAATGAACTATAGTCAAAAGAGTAATCAATAAGAGAAAAATGGTTGTTGAATTCTAAGCGCATCCTTCGGAGTGGATCAAAGTTTACACAATTTGAACGGAAATATTGTAGTTTAAGAGGAAGGTAAAATCTCGTCGGGCGGTTTGGAACTATGAATTCTAGTTTACTAAGTAATACCTCGGAAATAAGTGTACCGCATATTATTTATATATGGAATATTAAAAAAAAATTCTTCTGCTTTTAAGAGTTGGAAGTTTAATAAATGCAAGACGACTTTCATATGCAGGTAAAGCTAAATTCGGACTCCATCGAAGATTTCGAAGACAAAAAAGGAGAAACTGACTCAATTTTGGAAACGTGGTGAGGATCCCAGACCACAGAAGCGTATTCCAAGATACGTCTAACTAGTGATGTGTACAATTGCTTTAAAACATAGGGATCATCAAAGTCTTTTCACCAGAGTTTAATAAATCCTAAAACGCCTCTTGCTTTACTTACAATTTGAGAAATATGAGGATTGAAAGAGAGTTTTTTGTCTAGTAAAATGCCAAGATCAAAAAGTTCCTCAACTTTTTCAAGGTGATAAGTGTAAAATTTAGAGTCATAGTGAACTGGACTTCCTTTGTAGAACAGCATATATTTACACTTTTTTAGGTTAGGTTAATGGAACTTAAATTAATACTGCACAATTGACAAAAATTATCCAGGTCTTTGGAAGTAAATTGCATAATTCTAAATTTTTCAGATGGAGGAAAAGTTTAACATCGTCAGCGTACATCCGAATATTTGAATATTTAATACAAGCCGGTAAGTCATTAAAATATATAAGACATAATAGAGGGCCTAAATGACTACCCTGTGGGACACCATGATTTATGATTTCTGAATACAATGGACTGGAATCTAATAATTAGGTAGTTGGATACCCATTTGAGGAACACTGGAGAAAATCTAATTCTTGTTAATTTATAAGGGAGAAGCTCATGATTAACTTTATAGAATGCTTTGCTGAAGTCAGTATATATGGCATCGGTTTGCATGCCCTTAGTGAAATGTTTTATAACAGTTGTTGCAAACTCCAATAAATTTGTTACAGTTGAACGACATTTTCTAAATCCATGTTGTGAGGGTGATAAAAATGGTGACAATTGATGTCATAGAAATTGCGAAACTATTTGCTCAAATAATTTAGGAATACTGCTTAATTTAGCTATACCTCTGTAATTTGAAATGTTGGATATACTGCCAGATACGAATATCGGGACTATAAATGATTCTTTCCACAAACATGGAAAATAACCTGTTGAGAGAGATAGGTTAAATAAGTAAGTAAGTGGCATAGCAAGTCATTCAGAGCATTTGGAACTCCATCAGACCAGCATTTTCAGAATTCTTTAATTTATGCATGGCTTCAGTAACAGTAGATGGTTCCAGTTTTGGACATGTTATTTGAGTGCATTCTGGAATTGAATAAGGATATTCGATCAAGTGGTTCGATTTTTTTAAAGAATATGAATAGAAGAAGAAATTTGCGAACATGTTACTAATTTCCTGGGCATTACAAGATTCAGTATCATTATATTTTACCATTGAGGGAAAGCGAACAACTCTCCGTTTTGAATTTACGAATTGAATAATTGATTTTGGATCGCACTTAAAATTTTTTTTTCACTTTTAAGATATAGTATGCATTATACGATTGTACATTTAGCAAAGTATTTGTATACCTGCAGACAGAATATTGAGCATAATCAGAATTTAAACCAGTTTTCTTATATTTCTTGTAATAATTGTTTTTCAAATTTTTAAATATTGCAAGTTGTTTTGAATTCCAGGGCGGGCCGTTAGAAACACTGCGTTTTATCATTGGAATTGATCTTTTAAAACACTCGTGCCAACCAGTATAAAATTTAACTAAGATAGCATCGATATCATTAGGGCCAAGGTTGTTGCATACATACATAACTGGCCTTTACAACCCTGCGTCAGGATTACGGCGTAGCTTCTCGCAGCACTCATGTTGTGTGTGTAAATTTTTATCCATGAGACCTACAGTTTAATGTCGACTCCGAACGACAGACTTGAGAAGCTTGTTCATTGCAATTAATTACTCTCAGAGCTTTTGCCAGAAGACTGCTGAAAGTAGGGTATCATATTTGAAAAGTGAAAAAAGTACATTAAGAAAAAAACAGTACTTTAAAAAAAACAGTAAATTTTTTATTTATTGATAACATATTATTATTATCTGGTTTAGACCCAGCACAAATGCAAGACACTGCGACCTATAAGATCTATTGTGTCCCTTTGAGTCTACTGTTTGTTTAACAGATATAACATTGATAACATAACTTTTACTTCAATACATCACATTTTTATTTAAAATAAGTTAATAAGAAACATTAAAACATTTTCAAACTATGAGAACATAACGGTGACAAGACTTTTAATTCAATACATAACGTCTTTTTTTAAAAATAATTAATAAAAATATAAAGCATACATTAAAAACTATGAGAACGTAACGAAAAATATTGCATTTATTTCAAAAAGTAATACATATATAGATCTAGTCGAACTATAAATAGTATCTTAAGTTACTAACGTGATTAAAACAAAAATTAAATGTTGTTTTTGAATGTTAGTTTGAATAAACGAATTACCAATGCTACACCATTTCTAAGTGTATTTTAGAACTACCCATTATATTTTAAACAAATTTTGAAAATGATCTAATAAATTTCAAAAGTTATTAATTAAACTTCAAAAATTATGAATAGGATTTCGAAATTGGTAATTGAATTTTAAAATTATCTAAATTATGTATGTAAATTCAATCG
Organism: Metopia argyrocephala; assembly: GCA_963576795.1. Lineage (NCBI taxonomy): Eukaryota > Metazoa > Arthropoda > Insecta > Diptera > Sarcophagidae > Metopia > Metopia argyrocephala. The sequence continues at coordinate 88,353,893 of OY756209.1, read as the reverse complement.
ATTTTTAAGCAATTTTTCTAAAAGTTACAATAACATTTAATTTATGCTTTTGGAATAGAAACCTGCATGACTCAATTTATCTCTTTAACACACAGTGAATGCAGCTTAACACTGTTACAATACTTTATGTATCTACACACTAAATAAAAAATGTTAGTAACAGAGAAAGAAAATGTCATTCAACAATGTGTCACGCATAACAGCTTGTGTAGTACACACCATACAGCATATCAATAAAAAACAAAAGAGACCACCAAATCAAAAGTATGAATTCACTGAAAAAATATACATCCACTTAAAAAACTAGCACTGTCGTCATTGAGAGAGAGAATATGTTTAAAATGCAAATACATACATACATACTATGTATGTGCCCTCTGCTTTGCTCTTTTTTAGGAATGTTAAACTACCCAGCGGGAAAAGATTGATTACCTTATTTTATAATCAATTATATAATATATTACTTCAGAATATATTACTTTTGGAATCGAGAAGGTAATTTCACGTGGCACACAACTAAATATTGATTACCATGTGCATTCCCACATCTATGAAGAAAAAAGTTATTGCTTGTTGCTTGTTGTCTTTTTGTATATTTTTTTGAAAAAAAAAAAAAACTGTAATTTTTTTGTTATTCTATTTTACATATCGATTACCATATACATTCCCACATATATAGAAGAAAGAAGTTATGTTTTCTGCGTATATTTGTTTGTGAATTTTTTGTTTTCTATTTTTTTTTTTTTATATTTAAAAAATCCGTTATTTTTTACGCAAAAAAAATTATTTTATTAAATAGTGCAGTTTATGTTGAAATGCGCAGAAGTGCAGACACGAAATTAATGTTTAAGATTAATTAATAACTATGTATATTAGTAGCTATTCAGGATTATTTTAAAACTAAAATATTTCCAAAATGTTTTTAACATGAACATGAAAAATAGTAAAACAAATATTCCCGAATAGCTACTATTATTTTATTTATAATGGGGGAAATTAATGTATTTTTAATAATTTAATATATGTATTATAAATATATTAATAATATAACGCATTAAAAATAATGCATCATAGAATTTATTCCTTCAAATTATTAATAAATAATTACTTTATGCATTACAAGTAATGCATTCTAATACTTATTACGAGGGGACAGTAAAAGAATTTATTACTTTCGTAGGACATGATCTGTGTTAAGCGTAATGCTTTCCGTAATCAATAGATTATACATTCCTTGTATTACCTTCTCGATTCTCATTGATTACCATTTCCCGCTGGATATGTATGTAAAATTTATAATTATTATTCCCTAAATTTTGTTATTTGTTTTATTAAACGAAACAAATGAAAAAACAACAAAAACACAACCACAGCACAGTGAATGCATACTGTTAAGAATGTGGTATTCATTGTTGTTTTAAGTTACTGTGATTATGACTCACTCACTCAAATTAAATGGATGCAGTAAAAAATGAATTTGGTACACTATTTAGTCTGTTAAAGAGATATCCACATTTTTACAGATTGTGAATGATGAGTGGGAGCACAACAATGAGTCATTTAATAGCATGTGCACAATTTTAGGTTTTTTCACATTCATTGTAGGTCTCTATTTTGGAATATTATTTAGGACGAAGTGGCAGCCTCGTAATGACGAGGCACACTTGAGCACCCATGGCGGCCCGTTGTGAATATTATTTATAACTTAAAAATATATCAACTGTATTTGTCAAATTACCAACTTTAAAGTATCCTTTTACTGTTTTGTCCATAGAAATTGTTATTGTACTTAAAATCAATTTCAAAAAGTTTATGAAAAGTAATATTATAGTCCAAAAAATATTTATTTTGTTAAAGTCGACTACAATTTTATTTTTATTAAATTTTTTGAAATATATTTTTTAGAAAATAACAATTTTTATGGGTAATAAAGTAAAATCCTGCTTTAAAATTAATAATTTGTCAAATACTTACTTACTTAGATGGCCATAACAACCCGTTAACGGGTTTCCTGTAGGATCGATCGAAATAGATTCAGTAGCTCTAGGAAGTGTTACATTATCATTATTTCTATAAAAAAACTCTTTCACGATAGTATTACGTGGCCAAAATTTTGGGTCAATTAGGCTATCATAAATATCTACAGGACCAATTAATTTAAATGATGCTCTATTTCAAGAATTTATCTTAAAGATTTGGATATTATTGTACATTCCATGTGCCATATTGCTCTTAATATAAAATTCTATATCAAGTACAGAGGTATCGGTAGCAAATCGGGTAACAAAAATGGTTTGGTTTTCATTGGCGGAATAACCCTAAGGGCTTAGGTTTAATCACAACAGTAGATCCATTATCTTGATTGTGAATGGTAGAGTATTCTTTTGGCTCAGTATTGGAGAGGAGAGAACACAATTAACTCTGAAGATAGATTATTGTTTGATTTATAACTGGTTCAATAGTTATTTGTGATGGTAAAGGTTTATTGCGGGTGTTAATTGACTCGTTTGACAATTAGCACTTGTACTGGAGTAAACTGTTTGAAATTAATAGAAGGATTCAATCTCAGCACATAAACTGAATTGAAATTGTTGTATTTTTTATTGAACAATAAGCGGCACTTGAACCGAATTGTTCCCATGAAATGAAAGTCTTGCTTTTGATTTACCAAAATGTAAAGAGCAAAAGAAGCCATTTATTATATTTTTCTTTACTTAAATACAAAATTATTGATTACTAATTATTTTCTACATATTTCTTACATAATTAAAAATTATAGGTATTATAATGAGTTACTATCTAAGCAAATTATAAAGTTCATTGTCTGTGTGACCATGACTTCAAACTAAAACAACAAAAAACAACTAAACAAACGTGCCATAAACAAATGTGCAAGCTATACATTTTTTATAAGTGCAAAGAAGTTAATAAACTGGCATTATATTTCTATATGAACAAAAAAATAAATGCAAACACTGAATTTTTGAATAAACCAGAAATAAACAGACAAAATAAAACAGAACAAAAAATTAATAGTTTTATTTCTAAATGCAACTTAAATCTAAAGAATTTGTAAACAGCGGGTAATAATAGTGTTTAAAGGATTTGGAGTCTCAACAACGCAAGAAGAATCAATATTGACTGCTGATGCTGAAATTGCCACCCTTTTCGAATCATTCGACAGTTTCGAAAACCCAGGAGAAGACGAATATAGCTTAGATGCTTTTCTCTTTTTTGATTTTGGAAAAGTCGAAAAATTTTCCATTTTCTTGAATTTAGTAAAAAGTTCTCCGAATTTATCCAGTTTACTTTTTAACGTCGTAAAATCACCTTTCAATTCCTCAATCTCCGCCTTTTAATTAAAGAATTGTATATTCTACAATTTGGACAAGACCGCTGCAAATTTTTGGCCTTATCATTAAAGGTGGAAGTACATAACAAGCGTTCTGAGCGCCATGCGTTGCAAGCTTATGTCAAAAAAGTTAAAACATAAAGCAAGTTACAAGCAAAGTATGCAATACTGCTAACGCGAGAAAGTTGACCAACTTTTAACGTTTACAAGCGTTGACAGCTGGATGAATGAAAAAACAATGAAACCACTAAAACATATAAAAAACGTGTTTACGTTTTTATGTAGAAAAAAGAAGACTAGTTGAAAAATATAAAAGAATTAGTTCTGATTTTGGAAAAAATACATTTATAAATACATGTATATATGTATACATATTTAAGTGGCGCCTGTAAAGTATCAATAAAATATCAGTCGTCAAGAGCGGACGTGTTTTTCTCACGAGTGCGGTTAGCATATTAAAATAGAAAGTAAATCAAATAAATAAACGAAATAAAATTGAAGTTTATTTTTACCGTCAAAAATTTAAAAAATCACTAAAAATCACCAAAAACAATTTTCAAATAAAAAAAGAAAAGGCATATTTAATAATCAAAATACTAAAATAAACCTACAAAAGATAATATATAACACGACACAGAAACAAAACATATCCAACAAATACAAAATCCCTCTTGAACAGTTAAATATCAAAATTAACAAAATACATACTAAAGTAAAAATACAAAACATCATCTAAAATATTGTTTACATCAAAATAACAAAAACAACGAACACCAGTTTAAAAATAAAATAAACAAAATTATAGACACAAAAACAAAACATATCCAACAAATACAAAATTCCTCTTGAACAGTTAAATACCAAAACCAACAAAATACATAATAAAAAATAGATTAATTTAATCTATCCCAGACTAAAAAAAGAGAAACAAAAATAAATATAATCTTACATATTGGTAAACCAAAAATCAGAATATAATAACAATAATAACATAACAATATTTAATCAAAACAAACAATAACAAAATTACACAAACAACTACAATAGTCCAAATTATTTTAGCGCCAATTTCAAGAGTTCACTTCAACAAAAATTTTTTCAATACATAAAAGCAATAAATATATAAATAAAAATACAATAAAAGAAAAACAAAAAGAATAAATATTATAACAATTTTAAGGAAAGAAGTGCAATAACATCATCCAAATATCAGCTGTTTTTTACATTTGATATTATTAGCTTGACTTACTTTAAAGTACAGCTTAGATTCCACATTAAACGAACAATAATAAAATATATGTTGCATATCTTGAGGAGATAATTTAAATTTACATCTTGTAACAATAAATATATTAACAAAGTAAAACCCAGCAAACATTTGTTTCAAACTTAATAAATTAAAGAAAAAATATGGAAACAAGAAATATTTCTAAATTGAGAGATCAGTCAAATGCAAGCAAAAGACAAGGGAATCTAACGCCAGCATCAGAAAAGGTATTAAAAACGCCTTGTTTATCCAGTGATGATAAGGGCTTTATTGTGGCTCTCATACGTGAAAGTGAGGTTTTAACTGCCCAACTTATCAAGGACTCAATAAAAGAGAGTGAAAGGAAACATTTTGAATATATTGAAGAACTCATAACGAAATCAGAAGAGAGAATAAGGTCTTTCGTTGAAAAAGAATTCTCGAACGTAAGTTCTATTCTAGGCAGCATAGTTGAAAGAGTAAATCATCTTGAGGACAAATGCTCACAAGTTGAAGATCTTAAAAATGAAGTACAAGATTTAAAAAGAAAAATTTCGGCACAAGAAAATTCAATGGTAGCTAGCAGCATTAGAATCACCGGAGTTCCTCGTATAGAAGGTGAAAATCTTTCTGCATTATTTACTAATATTTGCACTAATGTAAATGTTCAGTCACCGAAAATCTAAAATATATATAGACTGCGTAAAATATATAAGAATAATACATCGTATACGCCTAAAGATGATGCTATTGTTGTTAAATTGCATTCTCCTTATGATAAGAATTTTTTACTTAAATCTATAGCTCAATTCAAACGAGAGAAAAATGGGCCTGTAACTCTAAATCATGTTGGTATGCAAAGTGAGCGAGCAATATATATTAATGAAAACTTAACACCTAATAATCATAAAATATTTAAAATGGTACTGCGCTTAAAAAAAGAAAAAAAAGTGCATTCTGTATATACTTTAAGGGGCCTTGTTTATGTAAGAAAATTTGCCGGTGATGACCCTATTTTGATTGAATTTTTGGAGGACGTTGATCGGCTTTTTGGTCATTAGTAGCAGTATTATACTTCATCCTTTTATATACTTTTTATTTTACCAATCAATTTATTTTTGTTTACTATTTTGTATTGCTCATATTAGTTTCTTACACATATATTATAAATATTTTAAACCTTATAATTCTGTTAGTATTTACTATTTTATCTCTTATTGCGTTGCATTGATTTTAATTAATGGATATATCTACTGAGCTAATTGGTTCCAGAGAGGGTAATCATAACATGATTCGTGTTCTGACTAAACGTTTCCCAGGCTTTAAAGTTTGTCATATAAACGCCCAAAGTTTGTATTGCAAAATTGATGAGTTTCGTTATCTCTTTGAAGGATCTGGAGTTGATGCTATTTGTGTTTCAGAAACGTGGTTCACTGATGCTCACAATTAAAACCTTATTAAATTAAATGGATTTAAACTTTACAGATCTGATCGCAAAAGTAATGGTGGAGGTGTAGCTATCTATATAAATATATATTTCATGTAAACGAAGCTTTGAAGTGGATAATGACGTTGAATACATTTTTGTGGAGCTAAGGTCTGCTGTCGAGAAACTTTTGCTAGGTTGTGTCTACAGACCACATAAAAATATTAAATTTGATGTACTTATTGCTGAATTAGAGCTACAAACTTGCTTTCAAACTTGGGGTCAACGCTGCGTTCAATAATGACTTCCTTAAATTTATTTTTTGTAAATAATACGACTCCGACGCATTTTACTTCAACCAATGCCACATTATTAGACCTTTTTCTTGTATCTAATATGCAGAAAATAATTAACTACGAACAGTTACTTAGCTTTACCAACATTCTCTAAGCATGATATGATTTTTCTTACCTATGACTTTAGAACGATACAACAGAGTGAAAAGTTTAGTTATCGAGATTATAAGAACATAAATATGGAATCCTGGTAGAAGACCTAAATAGTACAAACTGGGATGAGATTTACTACATTCCATCTGCTAGTGATCAGGTTGATTTCTTTAATGATCGAGTTATTTCTTTATTCAATAAACATGTTGTTTTGAAAACTAAAAATATAAAAGGCAAAATTACTCCGTGGTTTACTAACGAGGCTAAAGTATTGATTGAGAGACGTGATGAATGTTATAAACGTTGGAAGCGATACAAAACAACTGAATTGCTACATTCTTTTAAAGCTGCAAGAAGAGCAGTCGTGTCAAAGATAAGATCTGATAAAATTAGATATTATGGTGAAAAATTTAAATCAGCAGTTGATAGTAAACAAACATGGAAACAAATAAGAGAAATTGGAGTAACTGGCGCTCGAACAAGCACGAATAAGAATAGAGAAAATAATATTGATGTCAATGAATTGAACCGCAAATTTGCGAGCATTCCACAACCGCCTTTTCAACATGATTTTTATGATCTCAGTTTACACCGTTTTTCAACAGAAGAATTTGGTTTCAAATGTGTGAGTTTATTTGACACATATGAAGGTTTTTGTAAAATTAAGTCAAACGCAGTAGGCCATGATGACATGCAACCCCGCTTTGTAAAGCTAATACTACCATGGATAATTAAATATGTCAGTCACATATTTAACACTATTATCACTACCAGTTGTTATCCAAGAGACTGGAAATGTGCTAAGGTAATAGCACTTCCCAAGAATGATAATGAGTACCGGCCGATTTCTATCCTTCCTTACTTATCAAAGGTTTTTGAGCGTCTGATGCATGACCAGATTTCCAAATATATTTTTAACAATAACCTTCTAACAGAATGTCAATCCGGTTTCCGACGTGGACATAGTTGTATCACTGCCTTAACTGATGTCGTCGAAAATATTCGTTGTAATATGGAGGAAAGCAAAATTACATTTTTAGTTTTATTGGACTACTCTAAAGCTTTCGACACAGTGGAACATCAAATGTTCTCGATGAAACTGACCAAAATGTTCAACTTTTCAGATACGGCAACTAAATTAATAGCTTCATATCTTTCAAATAGGAGGCAAATGGTTGTTTGTAATGAAAATGTATCCACTCCCGTGAAAATTTTGAGGGGTGTACCCCAAGGATCGATACTTGGTCCACTTTTGTTTTCTTTGTATATGAATGATCTCCCTCTTCAAATTCATCACTGTAGTATTCATATGTATGCAGATGACGTGCAGTTATATCTTGGCTCTCCTAGACAGTCAATAAGGCAGCAAATTAATAACCTTAATGATGAACTTGGCAAGATATATAGATGGGCTACTGCAAATGGCTTAAGTCTAAACAAAGTCTAAATGCCTTGTAATTAGTAAAAAGAGTATGACAAATGATGATGGTATAAACATTTGTCTCAATGGATTTCAAATTGATATGGTAGACTCAGCTCGAAATTTGGGTGTTACTTTTAACCGTAATTTAACATGGTCGGACCATATTGATAAAGTTTGTGGTAGAATGTATGGTATGCTCCGAAGCTTGTGGTGCACGCAGTATTTTACACCATTACGGGTAAGGATGTTAATTAGCAAGACATATTTAATTCCTGCACTTCTTTTTGGGTCCGAAGTATATGGAGCTTGTAATGCCAACGATAGAAGAAAGCTTAATGTAACTTTTAATAATATTACGCGATACATTTTTGGCATTCAAAGATTTGGTAGTGTATCATCTTTTTCTCCTCGAATATTTGGAATATCATTTGATAACTACCTTAAGTTCAAAAGCCTTACTTTTTTACATAAAATTATTACAACAGAGCAACCGAAATACTTATATACGAGACTAAATTTTACATCATCTGGCAGAAACAATAATATCCAAACTTTTAAGTATAGAAACAGTTCTTCTTTTAATCAATTTTATATAAATTCAATATACCTCTGGAACCGTCTTCCTACAAACATTCAACGTATTCGCAACGCAATAAAATTTAAAAAGCAATTATTTGAATACTATGCATAAGTTTTTCTTTTTCTATAAAACTGTAAGATTAATTGTCATTTTTTCTTAAGTAAAATAGCTATTGTTTTTTTTTTCCTCTTCTTTACTTGTTCTTATTTATATTCTAAGATTTTTTAATTTTTTTTTTTATTTTTTCTTGTTGTTAAAATATTACAATCCGATTCTAATGCTGTAATTTATAAGATACTGCGTCTTGTTGCATTAGAAAAGCAAAATAAAATAAATAAATACAAATAAAAAATACAAATAAAGTATGGTATGTAACTTGCCATTTTTAAAGCATGAAAAGTCTTAAAGCTTAAAACGCGCTCAGCAGCTAACGCTTGTTATGTATTTCTACCTTAAGAGCATCTGCGTCACGTGCTTTGAGTCCACTGCATTTTATATGACAAATCCCCAAACAACGCCAGCAAGATATCATACGTCCATAGTGAAATTCAATAAATAACGAAATTAGGATCCAAAAACAAAAGTTTGGTTAATGGCTTTGCTTATGAAAGTATAGGAGCTTTTAAAATTAAAAGCTTCTGTAATATAAAAGTTTTATAATAATATGTAAAATTACAACACTTTATACACGATATGTTTGTTTTTGTTGCAGATTTGTGTTGTTTGTTTATTATATTTTTTTAGTATATTACGAATATTTCGTTCTTGTTTAATTTTTTATTGCTTTGAAACCAGGGACCGGAAATAATTATTATTTTTTTTTCTGAGGAAAAAGGTTACGCAAAACTGCCCTTTAAGGGGGGTTTAGACGGTAATACAAGTCGTACGACATGTCAAATTTTTGTGTAGAAGAGAATGAATAGTATCGTGTAAACTTGATATGTTATGAGACCGTACGACAATGAGAGAAAATACGGATGAAAATTTGACAGTCGTACGGCTCTCTTTGTTTTTTGAAATTTTTTAAAAAACCATCACATTTCATTAGATCAGGGATGCACTTTTATGTTTTTGTTTGTTTATGTTAAATGTATTCACAATGCATGTAAATTTTGTGTGCATGTGTATGTGCATTTTATGTTTTCATTTTACTTTGTTTTGGTATTTTACCAACCGTGTAAACGCAAAAAATATCTGTCGTAAGATTTTTACTCTCATTTTTAAAATACGGATGGAATTTCATAATATTTTCTCTTTGATTTTACGTACGACTTGTGTTACCGTCTAAACCCCCCTTTATCTGCATTTGGTAATTTTTAACCATTATCAGTACATTTATATTATTTTGGTTACCGTAACCAATTACAATGAGAAAAAATTTTTTTTGGTTATAAGTAACCATTATATCAACCAAAAAATATTTTGGTTAAGAATAACCATTATCTCAATCAAAAACCTTTTTTGGTTAGAAATAACCATTATTCTTAACCAAAATATTTTTTTTGGTTGATATTACAAATTAAGGATGTAACCAAAATTTTTTTTAGGTCAAATGGTTATTTCAATCAAAAACTTTTTTTGGTTAGAAATAACCATTATTCTTAACCAAAATATTTTTTTTTTTTTGTTGATATAATGGTTATTTCTAACCAAAAAAAGTTTTTGATTGAAACAACCATTTGACCTAAAAAAAAATTTTGGTTACATCCTTAATTTGTAAAATCTTTTTATTGATTTTAATCATTCTTGCGATAGCTTCCTTTGCATCATCCAAAATATACACAAAATGTTGCATTTTGTGGAGTAATAACCAAAAAAAAATTTTTTTTTTGATATTGGTTATTTTTAACCAAAAAAAATGTCTTTTTTAATATAATGGTTATTTCTAACCAAAAAATTTTTTTTGTTAGTATAATGGTTATTTAGGACCAAAACAAATTTTAGGTTGATATAATGGTTATTTTCAACAAAAAAAAAATATTTCTCATTTTAATTGGTTACGATGACCAAAATAAAATATATTTCTTGTTAATGCTTAATTATAACCATTATATAAATTCATTGTCATTAATGGTTAAATATGACTGTTTCGTAGTTTCTCTTATAACTGTTACCGTCCCTGTTTGAAACTGATATTTTTATATATATTTTTTTCTCTATATTTAGTTATAATATTTGTTTTTTTTTATATCTGTTATATTTATATATAGTTTTGTTTTATTTGTATTGAAAATGTAAATGAACTTTATAATTGATGGTAATTTTGGGGCTTTGTATTTGTTATTGTAATTTTGATATTGTTTGTTTTGATTAAGTATTGTCTTGTTGTTATTATTCATTTGTTTAAAATATAGTTTAATATGTAAGATAATATTGATCTCTAAAATATTATTTTTTACAAACTGAAAATATAATAAATAACCAATTTTTTTTTGTTTAGTTCACAGGTTTTATGATTTATAAAAAACACTCTAAAACTTTTGAGAATAATTTTGAAAATATAATAAATAATCAATTTTTTCTTTTATTTAGTTCACAGATTTTATGATTTATAAAAGACACTTTAAAACTTTTGAGAATAATTTTCGAATTATTAAAAGGGGAAAAAGCACGTCTGTTCACTTTGATCGCTAATTTACATTTCTCGAATAATTCAATATTACTTGGGACTTGGACTAAATAAGACACACGGGGCATCTACTTTCGGCGGATTTGAAGAAGAAACGCAAGCAAAAATCAGAAGCATTGATTCGCCAGTACGCCAATAACGGTCACAGAAAATTTCTCTTTACTGATGAGAAAATTTTTACTGTGGAGGAGTCGTTCAAAAAACAAAATGATAGAGTCTATACTCAGTCATCTCTACAAGCAAATAAATTGGTTCCGAGCGTTCAGTGAGGTCACAATACTGCTTCTGTGATGATATGGTGGGGAGTCGCCTATAATGGTGTCACCAAGCTTCATTTCTGCGAAAAAGGTGTTAAAACCTCCTCAAAGGTGAACCAATCATACGTTTTGGAAAAGGTTGTAAAGCCGTTAAATAGCACTCTGTTCAAAAACGAGCCATGGCCTCGGCCCCAGCCCATAAAGCAAAAACCACTAAAGACTGGGTAAAACACAATATACCAAATATTATTTCCACAAAAGATTGGCCATCGAGTAGTCTAGACCATTTGAATAGTTTTTCTTCAAAAAATAGTTGTTCTTTTGTTGTATTCCTAAATATCCAATAAACCAAACTACAAAAAGTTATTAAAAAAATCTGTTGCCGTTTGTTTTTTATCAAGAAAAAAAACGTGTGTCAGAATATATAAATTACCAGGTACGTATGTATTCATACATATTATTATACTCCTATATGTATTTTTATAACTCCAATGACATGTACATACATACATATATTCTTAGTTTTCCTTTCGCCTCATTATTTTTTAACGTTTTTAATTTGTAGTGACCATATAAGTAGGTACACAGAATTGTTGTGCGCAGGTTTTCTTTTGTCGAAAATAAATACAGTGTCGGACAAAACATATTGCACTAAAATAAAATTTCAGTATTTTGTAGATTTCGTTTTGAAATTTCCAAACAGGGTCCGTAAAATGAATTTTAATTTATTGTATATATTATAAACAACCAAAAATATTTCAAAAAAATTGAATTTTTATTGCATTTCTAACTTGTGTAATACAAAGTCGCTCAAATTGTATAAAAAGCATGCGACAAAACATATTGGACTTTTTGCAGTGCAATCATAGTAAACCTGTAATTGTCCCGTTATTATTTTAAATAGAGAATAATAGTACAACAAATTAATATTGAACCAAGTGTTGTTAAATTATTCATTTTTTAATCGTATAATTACATTCTTAAGATAAAAGTGGGTGTTAACAAAATAGAAAGTAAATCTTACTACATTTTCCTAATTTTTAGTGACAGACTTAAAATGGCTGGAAACAAATACAGCGTTGAGTTTAAAAAGTTAATAATTAAAGATTTCAAAGATGGTCTATCGAAAAAAAACATTTGCGAAAAATATTCCTTACCAAAATCCACTGTTAGCTTTGTTATAAAAAATTTATAATGTCAGGGAAGCTTAATAATGTTCACCGCGGTGGCCGACCAAGGTGTACGACATCAAAGGACGACTCAAGAATAGTGAGAGAATTTAAAAAATATTGTGATAAGTCAGCTCCTGCAGTTGTTGAAACTCTAAACTTACAAATAAGTAGTCGAACTGTACAGAGAAGAGCATGTGAAGCGGGACTCAATAGTTACCGAGCTGGAAAAAAACCATTTATTTCGGAGAAAAACCGTAAAGCTCGAATTCAATTTGCTAAGGATCACATTGACTGGTCCATACAAAAATGGAATACAGTTTTATTTTCCGATGAATCAAAATTTAACTTAAAAACTCTGACGGCATGAAGAGAGTACGCAGACCGAAAAATAAGCGATTTGATCCTAAGTATTGTTAAGGTACTCTAAAACACGGAGGTGGCAATCTGGGTCTGGGGTTGCTTTTCCGGAAACGGTTTAGGGCCCTTACACAAAATCGATGGAATTATGGACAGATTCATGTACCAAGGAATCCTAAAAAGTGTGATGCTTCCTCATGCAGAGTGGAATATGCCACTTCTTTGTCAATTTCAACGGGACAATGATCCAAAACATACCTCAAGGTATGTAAAAGATTGAATTAAAGATAAAGGAATTCATGTCATGAAGTGGCCAGCGCAAACCCAGACCTCAATCCAATAGAGAATCTTTGGGAAATAGTAAACAGAAGAATCAACAGAGAAGGTGTAGGAGGAGATAAAAACAAATTATTTGATGCTCTGAAGGCTGCTTGGTTTGGTATTGAAAAAACGACAATAGATAACCTTATTGCTTCCATGCCAAAAAGATGTGCTGCGGTCCTTAAAAACAAGAGATATTCCACAAAATATTAATTCCAACATTTAGTTCAATATGTTTTGTCGCGTGAATTTTTGACAGTTTTTGTTTTTCTTTTTATAAATATTTTTAAACTTTGAATAAAATGTACAAATGTTATTTAGTTTCCTCATTTACATTTTTAAAAAAATTGTAATGATTTGCACACTAGCGACATAACGAATAAACAAAACAAATCAATACAAAAATAAATTTGACTTTTCTTCTTTATTTTAATGTCAAAAATATTCCCATATTAAAACTTAAATGCAAAGTACATATTTATTTGTGATATTTGGGAATTGACAAACTTGATCGTAATTGTAATTAAAACTATTCCAATCAAAATTTGTTACAGGCCTGATATTTTAATTCTTTTTTTTTTAATTTTTTCCAAGAAAAAAATTTTCTTCTTTTTAATTTCAAAACCGTACTAAAGAGAAATCGTACTGATCGAAGCAGTACTATGCGAGGTATTCCTGTAGTACGCTTTTTTTGCATCTAAAAGTTACGCATGTAAAATGTTGTAAAACGTGGTTTAGTAAGGATTTTTCATAGTTGTATTTATACAAATAAAAAAAAACACCGTCACTTTTTGCCAAAAGCTTTTTAATGTTTATTTAGTAAACAAATAGCGGATATAGGCTTTTTGTCTCATTTAATTATAATTCTATAAACAAATGTGCCAATAATGTCAATAAACTGGGCAAAAAATAAACACGCTTAGCAATTTTTTAAATTAAATACAATAGAAATGCAGTAAAGGCCCAACCATAATGTGCTTAGGCTAGCTTAAACAACTATGCGAATGCATGCAATTAAATGTGTTTAACCATAATGTACATAACAAACGTTTCGTTGAGTTTCGTTCAATTTCATATGTTTACGTTTGGAGCGAAGCCGATCGCACCAAACGTACGCAAACAGCTGTTTTTGTGTAAACAATAATAAACAAAAGACGGCAGTGTGCAATGGAAACCGATGATAACTTTATTGAAAATTTGATTGAAAATATATAAAAAAACGATTTCTCTGTGACAAATGTGTATCTTATTCATTTTCAACCATTTAAATATATTTCTTTTCTGTTCATTTTGTAGCACATTAATAACAAAATTTACAGCCAGGCCCACGATATCGAAAGAAAACTTAAGCGAAAGAAACTCAGTCACTCACTGTGAATCTAAACTGCGGCCCACTAATTGTCACTTTATCGTTCGCTTTGCTTTACGTTACCAACGTAATGCAAATAAACAACAAAGCTGCCATATTAACATATCAAAAAATAATCGCGAATATACATGAAAAAAGCGCTGAAATACTTAAATTGTACAGTAAAAAATGCAACCATGTGCTAGCTTAACTTGACAGAAATGTAGTAAACAAACATATTCCGATTTTGTTTATTTATGTATATGTGTGTAAAAAAATTTTGTGTTACCAATCGCATTTATTTTTGGCGAAACAAAAATTAGTGTGCCGCAAATCATCTGTTTGTCGCTTAAAACTACACGATTCGATATCGTGGGCCTGGCTGTTAAACAAATGTGCTTGTGTTTACAATTGAAATGAACGCACAGTTGCATTTTTTAGTACTATTTTTTATTTATGATTTATTTTTTTTAATTAACAAAAATAAATATAACTGACGTGTTTTCGGTAAAATATTTAACCGTTGTAGATATTAAATAACAGTTTGTGCTAAAAATCTGTATATTTATAAAATATAGGGACAGATCAAGTTTTATATAAGTACTAATGTTTGCAACTAAGAACAGCTTAAGAGTTAAGGTTAAGTTAAGCTTAAGAGTTATGCTATAAACACAACAACGGCTACCGACCATCGACTACAACCTGTCAAAAATAGAATGCATGTGTGCATATGAGAATAATTATTTTAACGGCTACACCACTACCGAACACACGACTACTTTTGTAGCCTGTAGCCATCTTAGGCTAATTTTTATTTTTCTTGGCGACAATAAACAGTTTAGTGCTGCCAATACAATAAGATGCATGGAAAAGGTGTTTAAAAAACGCAATATATGAAATATTTGCATTAAAAATGCGAAAAAAAAATTAAGTTGCACCACTGAAAATAAATAATCATTTGTTTACATTTTTTGTTTAGTTTTCATTTACTTATTTCATTTATTAACATCAGTTTTTATTTCATTTTTAATTTATTATTTAATTGCCTTTTTAGTTTCTTAAATTTTTATAAGTTTTTTTCAGACATTTGTTGTTTTTTATTTCCTCACAATTTCACTTACAAAAAATATATTTTGTTTAAGTTATGTTCAACGTGTCAAAACATATGTTTATTTTGTAGCTGTAGTCGTTATTATAATTAAGTAGCTGGCTACTTGGCTACTTTCGTAGCCAGCGATTTTTGTAGTCGTGTGTTCGGTGTTCGATAGCCTTTGTTGTGTTTATAGCATTAAGGCCCAACCATAATGAACTTTCGTAGACGTATGCTAATGTCAAAAATCAACGAAACGTCTGCCAAAAGTCTAACGAAGCTTTTGAGTGGCTATATTGTACTTTTTGAACTTAAATGCAAACTGCTCTTAGTTGCAATCATTAGTACTTATGTAAAACTTGATTTCTCTCTATATTTCATAAATATATAGATTTTTATCACAAAATGTTATTTAATTTCTATAACGTTTAAATATTTTACCGAAAACTAGTTAATTATATTTGTTTTTGTTAATTAAACAAAATAAAAAAATCATAAGTAAAAAATAGTACTAAAATATACAACCGTGCGCGCATTTCAATTTTAAATACGTTTACATATGTTTAAATTTTGTTACTAATGCGCTACAAAAAGAAGAGAAAAGAAAAATATTTAAATGGTTTCAAATTATTGAGATACACATTTTCTAATCTAATCGTTGTTTTTTTACATTTTCAATCAATTTTCTATAAAATTATCCTCCGCTTCCATTGCACACTCCAGTTTTTTGTTTATTATTGTTTACACAAACACTATAACAGCTGTTTACGTACGTTTGGTGCAGTCGGCTTCGCTATAAACGTAAACAAATAAAATTGAACGAAACTCAACGAAACGTTTGTTATGTACATTATGGTTAGACACATTTGATTGCATGCATTCGCATAGTTGTTTAAGCTAGCCTAAGCACATTATGGTTGGGCCCTTACTCACACCTCCCTCATTTATGCTATAAACACAACAAAGGCTACCGACCATCGACTACAAGCTGTCAAAATTAGAATACATGTGTGCATATGAGAATAATTATTTTAACAGCAACACGACTACCGAACACACGACTACTTTTGTAGCCCGTAGCCAACTTAGGCTAATTTCTATTTTTCTTGGCGACAATAAACAGTTTAGTGATGCCAATACAATATGATGCATAAAAAAGGTGTTTAAAAACGCAATATATGAAATATATGCATTAAAAATGCGAAAAAAAATTAAGTTGCACCACTGAAAATAAATAATCATTTGTTTACATTTTTTGTTTAGTTTTCATTTACTTATTTCATTTATTTACATCAGTTTTTATTTCATTTTTGATTTAATTGCCTTTTTAGTTGTTTTTTGTTTCCTCACAATTTCACTTACAAAAAATAAGTTTGTTATATTTTGTTAGGTTATGTTCAACGTGTCAAAACAGATGTTTATTTTGTAGCTGTAGTCGTTGATATAATTAAGTATCTGGCTACTTGGCTACTTTCGTAGCCAGCGATTTTTGTAGTCGTGTGTTCGGTGTTCGATAGCCTTTGTTGTGTTTATAGCATTAGAGTTTTGTGACGTTCTGTAATCAGTTGTGCCAACTTTTTGTAACCAAAACGCGCTGGTCTCCGTCCCCAAACGCGCCAAATCCCAGCGTTTGCAAATATTTATAAGAAAAACGCGCCGTTTCCTAACGCGCTAAATTACATTTTAATAAAAGTCGACCCATATATTAGATCAAATACAGTATTTATTCAAGCAAAATAAGTAATATCGGTAAACATATTTGTTTTTGAATTTAATTCAGGCACAAAAATAGATTCTTACAAACTTACAAAAAACAAAGACTTAAAATATTTTTTTGGTATATCAATAAAAATTTAACTGATTTAAACATTATCTGAAATTGTACTTGGTTACTTTAAATAATCACTCAAATATTAAGATAGTAACTCAGTCTTTTTTATTTGATATGTATTAAACTTTTAATATCTTACTGACTAAAATCATTAATAAAGAACTTTTTAATATTATAAAAATAAGGGAGAAAAGCAAAGTTAAGATTGGTCTTCACTAATTTCATTCAAACCGTCTAGCTCATCCTCTGGCCATAAAACCAGAATAATTCGAAGCGTGTAATACTTCGAATTATTATACGTGTTAATTGAGTTAATTTTCGCTTATACATCTAATGGAATATCATAATTTTCAGAACAAGAGTTTTTTAATCTTAGGCCATATATAATGTGTATTAAGGAATTGACTGTGTTAAGAGAAATTTTATTTCTTATTTTTAATTTAAAATAATTCATTCAAAGCTTCTTTCTTATATAAAAAAGATTTATAATAAATTTATAACTATAGAAGGCAGCTTGATAAAAGGATTGACATTAAGAGAATTCTTAAAATTTTGGACCTCAATCCAAAAAGATAATTAACATTGTTGTTTACCATTATACAAACTATACATACATATGTGTATGTATATGTACTTATATAGACAAAAATAATTTTACTAAAGTATTGTTATAGAATATATAGCGAAATGAAAAAATTTTCAGCGAAACTATACTTGCGTTTTGATTTGTTGGTATTTAAATAAATTATACAAATTTGTTTTTATAAGTATAGTTATAAAAAATAATATTGGAAAATTTATGAAAAAATAAGAAAATGTTAGATTGAAGTGGTTTATTAAGTTTATTAAAAAGGCGCCAATTTAGCGCGTTTTTTATTAAGCGCGCTAAGACGAAAAAAACGCGTTTTGTATGATTAAATAGCGCTAAATTGGCACCGCTGTCTGTAATAATAATTAGCTCAGCTTTACTCTATTGTGGTTTATACACGTGTTCTTAATATTCGTAGATGTATGTATGCGATGTGCTTGGGCATATACACAAGCATACATAAGTGTGTGTATTGAATGAATATGTATATGTATACACATCCATTTATGCTTATGAATTTAAGTATATGTATATTGGAATAAATAAGGATGCTAAAAAATACACAGTATGTATGTATTATGTATTTCTTTTTATTTAGAATTCGTATGTTTTGACAAAATTGTACATTGGAAAGCACAGCGAACTGGAAGGATATGTTTATGTATGTATTACATGCACTGCATTCTAACAAACGAGACTGCTCAGATAAATCCAGTTTCATAAGAAAATTCGTTTTGTTTGGTGGTTAAACGGATAATTACATATAATGATTATAATCAGAATGATTTTATTTCTTCGATTTTTTGTATTATATAAATATTAAAGTAAATAAATTAAAAGTACTTAAAATTGTTTTATAGGTCTATTAATTACTTGTTCAAAGAAATAATAATTCCTTGTTCGAAAAGATAAAAGTTTAAAGTTTTAATAACAAATTAATGAAATTTAAAATAAAAATGAAAAATGTGTACCTGTAATAAAGAGAAAAATCTATAAAAACATACATAAATGATACGTATGTATATGTATGTAATGTGAAAATTTTTAAAGTGCAAGTGGAAATTAGAAGAATTTAAATGAATAAATTGTTAGCATGTTATGCAAACCCCATTAAAAAAGCATTTTAAAAATATGAATACAAGCCAAAAAAATTTTGAAGGATATTATATGAAGGGCGTTTCATTAGAAAAGAAAAAGTGTATATGTATGTACATCCAAATATACGAGTATATATGTAAAACTCATTCCTATGAATACATACATATTCTACTACTAATAATAATATTTTGTTTATCTTTTAAACAATAATATTCAACAAATTTGAAGGAACTTTGACTGTTTGCCATATACATACATACATAATTATTAAATAAAGATGAGCTAAACTATATTTGTATGTATAAGTATGTACGTATGCACATATATACATACTCGTCCAAAATAAATTTCTATCCTTCCGTGTAAAATTTAAAGTGTAGTTTTTGTACATAAGTATTATATATTTACTTAGACGATATTACTGACCATGTGACACACCCAATTGATTGAATTTATCTGTTTGAAAATCGCTTTTTTTTATTACTCGTATATTATTTTAAAAATATTTAATTTTAAAGTACTGCACTATGTCAACATTTAAATATGTATACCCTTCCCGAATTCGTACTTGTGTTGCCAAACGTTCTTTTAAATACATAGTTTTTTTTCTTCTATGAAAAGAATAAAGTAATATTTTTAAACTATTTTACTACGAGTATATCGAAAATATGCTTTCGTTTGCTGCCTAAGCAAAAGAAAGGAAGCAAACGACCTCATTCTTTCGATACCGTGAACAAATATGATATCACCCGGAAACAAAAATGTCTAACAAGTCTTTTCTTTCAAAAAATATTTTGTTGTTGTTGTATATGAACAAATGTATGTACAATACTAGTACGTATTTACAAAGCATTTACTTCAATGGTGTCAGAACTAAAAAAATGTTTTTTTTTTTTCAGGAAAGACATTTAAAGCTTTTTTTTTTCTAAATAAGACCAAAACTCAGTGGTATTGAGTATTTGACGATAGATAGATTTTTGTATATAATGTTTCATTTTATATCAACTTAAAAAAATATTATATTACATTAGGATTTAATAGTACAAGTACGTTTCCATTTAAAAGAAATCTACATGTTTTGCTCAAAAAAAGTTAATGCGTTTCCATTATTTTTGTTTTCGAACTTTCGAAATTAATTTGAAATTTTTTTTTTTAAGACCAATACTCAGGGGTAAACCCCTACTAATGCAGTGCATTGTATTGGAATGTGAAGATGGTTGATAGAAGGTTTTTTTTCCATAGATGTTTGTATATTTTGCGCCTTTTTTGTTGATGAAACATGTAGTTGTTAAGTTGTCCACTTCACCCTCGAATGATCAAACAGCAATTGCCTCATCTGTCGGTGGATGTTTAAATGTGAATGGTGAGCGTCTTCAGTAGATTAGCTGTTATCTTCCCAGAAGGTGGCGCTGTACTCCTGATCATTGGTTTCTAATGGAATGGATTAGAAATGTCAGGGGGCAGTTTCTTGCAGATGGTCTTGCTGAAGGGGGGGGGGGGGGGGGGGTTGAACCTCTTATTTTTAAATTTAATGTTTAATATAAATTGTAATTTTAGAAAACCGCAAATTTTTTTATTTTTATTTTGTCCTTCGCTGGGATTGAACCTTGGTCGTGTGAGTTTCTGTGCGAGCGCTCTATCATATATCTATTATTATAATCAAATAAAAAATTAAAATAAGAATTGTTTTATAATTTCGAAAAGGTTTTCTTCAAAACTTTTACTTTGGCACTTATGTTGATATACTATATATATATGTATACTATTCAAACTTCCGAAATATAGGCGGGTCAGTAGTTGGGTCTAATAGGCTTTTATCTCTGGAATCAAACTTTCCCGCTCAATAATTCTTATGCTAATAGTTTTTTAATTATCGGATTATTCATGGGATATTAAATCAAAGTTGTATATGTTCGGGCGACGGAATCTCAACGTCGTCATCAGGCACAGCCTCTCTAAAGGCGGAAAAGGAAAAACGAGCGGAAAATGACCTAGCTATATCTTGTGATCGTATCAAAAAATAATGGAATTGTTAAAACCTTTATTTAAAATGCAAAATACAATAGAAACTTTGTTAAGTTATATTGTTTACAACATTAATATAATAATTAATAAGTATTTTTATTTTGTTTATTATTGTTTCAAACAAACACCTTTTCAAATTTTTTAATGACATTGAATCTCTGAAAGACATACCCACCACTAAAGTTCTAGATATGCTGGCTAAGGTGGGTCAATTTTTTTTGCCTACTAAGCGTATAGCAAAATCGTAATCTACGGGAAATTCTAAGAACTTTTCCCAAAGAAACTATGGTTCTAAAATCAAAATCGAGCTTCCGGTTTTTAAGAGAAAATTTGGTACTCAGGTCATTCGAAAATAATGCTATTTTTTTGGAAGTATTCATTGCAATTGGTGAATAGTTGACCTGTAACGCTGGAAGAGGGCTTATTTTAAAGGAAATTTTCTCAGCTTTCTATAGAAAATTATTTACCCAAATAATGGTTTTGGAGGTTTATGTCAAAATAATAATAGTTTTAGGTTTTTAACAGTTTGACTATTATTATTTTGACATAAACTTCTAAAACAATTAATTTTAATTCAAATTGCTAATTTATTAAAATATAAATTTTTACAACAAAATTTACTTTTTCATTCCTACTGTTGATGCAACCATCCAATGCGCCATGAGGTAGCTGGAGGATAATTATATTTTACAACGGGCGAATATTTACATTATATGTTTATAAACTATTTTTTTACAGAACGAAAATAAAATTTTCAAATTTTAACAAAATTTTCCTTCCGCAACAAAAATAAAAAAGATGAGGAAGAATTTGTTCACAATAATATAGGGTGTTTTTTATTGAGGTATAGAACTTTAAGTTGGCATCACTTTTTTAACTGGCGGCCATTTTGTCAGCTGTCAAGTGATTAATATTTAGTTTGGTTTGCCATTTCATCATGAACAGGTTGACAAAAGAACAACGCTTGCAAATCGTGCAAATTTATTTCGAAAATAATGGTTCAGTTCGCGAAGTTTACCGCAAGCTCCGTCCATTTTATGGTCGACATAATCGTCCATCAGAGCAATTAATTCGGTTAACCATGGATCGATTTCGCACTACGTTTACTCTATGTGATAATACGCATCCGCAGAGACGTCGAACAGTGCGCACCGAAGAAACAATTGCCGCTGTAGAGCAAAGTGTTGAAGAGAACCCGAATGAATCGATTCGCCACCGTGCACAGCAATTGGAGCTTTGTCCATCAACTTTATGGAAGATTTTGCGCAAAGATCTTGGCTTGCGACCTTACAAGATCCAGCTTGTGCAAGAATTAAAACCGCGAGACCATGCAATGCGTCGTGATTTTGGTGTATGGGCCGAAAATGAGATTAATATCGATGCTGATTTTCATTGCAAAATTTTGTTCAGTGATGAGGCTCATTTTTTGTTGAATGGCTACGTCAACAAGCAAAATTGCCGCATTTGGAGTGAAGAGAATCCACATGAGACCCTTGAGACGCCATTACATCCATAAAAACTGACTGTTTGGTGTGCTGTATGGGATGGTGGAGTCATTGGGCCATACTTCTTCCGAAATAATGCTGGAGAGTCAGTTACCGTTAATGGAGACCGGTATAGAGCCATGATAAACGACTATTTTGTTCCCGAATTGGATGGCATGAATGTGGATGAGTTGTGGTTCCAACAAGACGGCGCTACATGCCACACAGCGCACGTCACAATTGATTTATTGAAGGAAACATTCGATGAGCGCATAATTTCGCGGAATGGACCTGTCAATTGGCCACCAAGATCGTGTGATTTGACACCATTGGATTATTTTCTTTGGGGATATGTGAAGTCGCTCGTCTACGCCAACAAACCAGAAACGTTAGGGGACTTGGAAGCCAACATTCGTGGCGTTATTGCCAACATACGGCCCCATATGCTTGAAAAAGTGGTTGAAAATTGGACCTGTAGAATTGGCTTTATTCGAGCTAGCCGCGGCCGCCACATGCCCGAAATCATATTTAAACATTAATGGCATAAAATTATCCTTCCAATAAAGCCAAATTGATGGACATTAAAACGATTTTCTTGTGTTTTATTTCAATTCGAAGTTCTATACCTCTAAAAAAACACCCTGTATATTTATTGGTGTACAACGGTCAACAACAGTATTGCTTTTATTTGACAATTGTAAGATCAGCAGGGGTGCAAACCAAAAGATTCTATGCCATTTCAAATTGGGACTACCTTATGATGATTTTACCATGTTTTTGAACATTGGTCCAATTGACATTAGCAGTTTAAAATAGTATTATACTTGAGTTAAAAAGTACTTTTTCTTCAGTAAAATTTTGATTTTTTTTTTTTTTTGATTTGATTTATATATGTTAACTTCTACAACAAAACATAGGTTTTAAAAAATATAGAAGTACAATTATTGGCATATTTTAATATGTAATATTCATATGTAAACCAATTAACAAAAATATAAAAAAATTAACAAAAATATAGTTTTAAAATTTTATAAAGATGAACTAAACAAAGTACAAAGAAAAAAAAAACAAAAATGCAAAGAACAAAAAATATATAAAAAAATTTTTCTTTTTTCTATTTCCATTCAAATCCTTCCTAACAATCATTGAGTATCATTTACTAACCGTTACGTTAAGAATAATTCTCAAAAAGTCTTTTCTTAAAAAGTAATGCGTTGCCGGTTTCTCTAATAAAGGGAGGTAAGACATTCCAAAGACGAATTGCTGTAACAAAGAATTGCCAATTAGAAATTAATGTGTGATGTTTTATTTGTATAATGGATTTTTTTCTTCCAGAACGAGTAAATCATAGACGGCTATATAGGTAATAGGGTTCTTGAGTTGATATTAATTTGTGTAAGAAAATCAATGTTTTTATTTTCATCAAATTATCAAAGTCCAAACCATATATTCTTTTGGAGTAAGGGCTAACATGTATGTAACTTCCTCGTGTCTTAAGTCCGAATACATATCTCGTTATGTTATTAAAGGTCACATTTAATTTTGACTTACTGTTTGCGTCACAATTTGAAAAAATTTCACTTGCATAAGTTAAGATTGAAATAAGACATTGTTAAGAATATTTATTGTAATAAATTTGTTTCTACTGCTGTTACCGCAAATAATTATATTTCTACTAATTTATATCGAAAATGTGCAATCTTATTTTATTTTTTATTCTAAACTAACAGTATAATCGTATGATATTTTTTAAGTATTCAATTATAACTGTGATTATTGTTTTTGTTATTTTAAACACAAGAAATATTTTGTAAAAATGTTTTTTAATAAATCAGTTGAAGACAAACAACGAGAGCAACCAGTTATTTTCACAAACATTTTTTGGTGACCCCGACGTGATACATACAAATATTCACGTACATATGTGTGTATTCTTTCTCAACTGAAAACGAAAATAAAAGTGTTGTTGTTTACTATTAAAAAAAAAATTGTGTTTGCTTTACAAGGAGTCTTTGCCAATAGCTGCAATAAAATATACGACTTGACTAAATTAATAAAAAAAGGAGATTTTCTATCGAACATGGATGCTTTAAGAAATAAAAGAACACATCTAAAGGGAACTGCTACTAGGCTGGAAAACTTCCTCAGCCAAATAAATAATGAAACTTCGCTGTTTGAACTGCGGGCTAGGCTCGAAAGATTAGAAAAAATTTACGACCAATTTCAGTCACTTGATATTGAAATGGCTGCTCAAGGCGAGAACATACCTGAACGTGAAAGTGAATTTGAAAAATTTGAGTCCCGTTATTTTCGACTTAAAACGAAATACTCTGAAATTATAGATGCCAAGCTGCACTCTTCTAACCTAAGAGATCCTCTCAACTCCACGACTATGCACCATGATGCCATGCAAAAACTTTTGGAGGCACAAAGTACTTTTTTTGAAAATTTTGCCACACTCCAAATAAACCAACAGCAAGCGAATCAAACGACTTTATCTTAAAGCGTGAACACAAATCCATCTACAGTATTCCCCGGATAACTGCCCCACGCTTAATTACCTTTCACGCTTATTTACCTCAATTTCTAAATCCCCATATTTTTTCTTACCATTTTCTAATAAAATTCCACGGTTAATTAACTTACGCTTAACTGCGCTATTCGCTTAATTACCTCAAATATATTTTCCGCAAAGAGAAATTTCACTTAAAATTCCCCGCTTAATTACCCAACATAATTGTTTTCTAAAAAGTCCAGCTTAACTCAATTATATTTATATACGGCATAAATTGTCCGTTGAATTTACTTTCAAACTACTTTTTTGATACAACCTTCCATTTAAAGTCTACCAAATTTATGTATAAGTATAATTATAAAATTACTTGCTTTTTATGTGTATTGATGGCAGTGTATACAGACAATTAAGCATATTCGTTTAACTGCCTCAAAGAAGCACTTAACCGTATTCGTTTAAATGCCTTACACGCATAATTGCCTAAAAATGTTGACATTTTTGTCGAGGCAATTATCCGGGGAATACTGTACTGATATTCGTCTGCCGAAATTAAATGTACAGCGATTTCAAATCTTTTATTGATTTATTTACAAGTTCCATTCACAACAATAATATACTATCCGCTGCTCAAAAGTTCCAGTATTTAAAGGGTTTATTAAAGGATGAATCGGCTGATCTTGTACGCCATCTTACAGTAACTGATCAAAATTATATGGAAGCCTTGAAAAAGCTACAGGAGAGATACGACAAACCATCTTTAGTGGTAGATTCTTTTATAGAGACATTTTTATATATCCCAAAAGCTGATAATACTCAGAGTCTTCGTAATTAATCTAATGTTGCCGATGAGGTAATAAGAGGTTTACGTGCTCAAGGTCCTGATGCCGAAAAACGAGATCCATGGCTAATCCACATTTTATGCAAAAAAATAGATAGAGAATCCCTACATGCTTGGGCAGAACATTGTGGTGAGTTATCATTCCCTTCGCTGGACAGTTTTATAACCTTTATACATAAAAGATGTGATGCTTTGGAGCGTTTACCATCATCTACTAGTGGCAAACCCACACAAAAGAGTAAGATAAGTCGGGCTTATACTAGCACAATGAAAAAGGGCTGTGTAATTTGCTCTCAAAATCATCATCTATCATACTGCCCTACATTCAATCGAATTGATACGTCAGCTCGCATCGAAATAGTTAAAGAAAAAAATGTGTGCTTTAACTGCTTAAAGCCAAATCATCGGGTTCAGAATTGTCCATCAAAACGCACTTGCAAAATCTGCCATGGTCATCATCACTCATTGATACATCTAGAGCGCAAGCCGCCAGTAAGCTCATCTGCAATAACTAAGGTAAAAGGCCAAGAAAGTGTCACAAGTAAAAGGTCAAACATCGCCGATGAAACTTTTGTTATGTCAACCGATTCTTCAAAGAATAGATCATCATCAAATGAGGTAAATTTTTTAAATATGTTGTTGCCAACTGCCAGGGTTGTTGTTAAGGATAACATGGGACATTATCAAAGTTGTTATGTATTATTAGATTCTGGTTGTCAAAATACTTTAATTGCAGAAAAGTGTGCCCAACGTTTAAATCTAACTCGCAATCCATCTAAAATATATGTAAGTGGACTATGTAACTTCCAGGGTGGAGTAACGAGAGGTAAAGTTCTAATTGAAGTAAAATCTGTACACAGTGATGAGAAAATTTCTATGCTAGCTCATGTATTTAATAATTTGACATCTAAGTTGCCATGTTCAAAATTAATAATTAATTGTTATAATGAATTAAAAAATCTTCCTTTGGCTGATAATAAATTTAATCTACCAAAGAATATTGATATTATTATTGGTTTTGATTATTTTTTCTCACTAATGAGGCAGGGTAGTATTTGGAAAAGCGGCAATCTACTTGCCCAAAATACAGCCTTCGGTTGGGTGGTTTGTAGTGGCTGTTCAATGGACAACTCCATCACCGTACTTCATACAATGAACTACAGTACCCATGAAGAGGATATTAATAATTTACCACGCCTGTTTTGGGAAATAGAGAGAATTAATTGCAAGAAGCCATTATTAACTGAAGATGATCAAAGAGCTGAAGATTATTATAAATCCACTACAAAACGAGCAGAAAGATATTCAGTGAGACTACCGTTCAAAGAAAAGCCTGACTTTGGTAATTCTTATAATGCCGCTTTAAGAAGACTACAAGCTATGGAACGTAAGTTTAAAACTAATACTATATTAAAAGAAAATTATGTAGAATTTATGAGAGAGTATATAAAATTGGGGCACATGAAGCTTATCCCTGAGTATGAGATTAATCGACCTACAACCGAAACTTATTATCTACCGCACCATGCTGTGCTTAAAGATTCTAGCATCACTACTAAATTACGCGTAGTCTTTGATGGTTCTAATAAAACTACAAATGGCCGATCTTTAAATGATAATTTATTAAAAGGTCCAATTTTGCAGCAAGATTTAGTGGCTGTAATACTCCGATATTGCTTTTCTGCTGACATAAAACAAATGTTTCGTATGATTGAGGTGCAAGAGACTGATCGTGATTATCAGAGAATCTTATGGAGAGAAAACCCTACAGACCGAATACTACATTATAAGCTTACTACAGTAACTTACGGCACAACTTCTGCCCCATTTCTATCTATTCGCACACTGCTACAGTTGAGTGAGAACGAATGTGAACGCTTTCCCTTAGCTAGCAAAGTTTTAAAGGACAGTTTTTACGTTGATGACTGTATGGCTGGCTCCAACACTATAGAAGACACTTCAAAACTAGCGGAACAATTAAATGAGTTGCTTATGGCTGGCGGCTTTCAATTGAGAAAATGGTCCTCTAATGACAGTCGAGTTTTAGTAAAAATACCAGAGTGTGACAAATTAGAGAGCATTGTAAAAATCCCCACTGATATTACTATTTGCCTTTTTGGGGTGGTTTGGAATCCTACTATTGACTGCTTTTCATATAAAGTTAAATATGAAAACTACAGCATTGAGACTAAAAGGAAATTGTTATCTGAAATTTCAAAAATCTTTGACCCACTTGGATGGATTTCACCTGTCATTATAACAGTTAAGATTATTATTCAAAAACTTTGGTTATTAAAATTAAATTGGGACGACGAACTCCCTAATGATATTAGATCTGTATCTGAACAATTGTTTTCCGAATTTCATTTGCTAAATAATATTCATATTCCACGAATTATCTTTTCTATAGAATATGAGGTAACATATCATGGATTTTGTGACGCTTCCAAATCAGCATATGCCGCCGTAGTATACTGCCGCGAAATATCATCAGATGGTATAGTTTCTACAAACATTGTGATGGCTAAAACTAAAGTGGCACCTTTAACTGTGATTTCCATTCCTCGGCTGGAATTGTGTGCTGCCTATCTTCTGGCCCAACTTTTTGAGTATTTAATACCTGTGCTGAATAAAGACGTGCAAGAGTATACCATAAAGTATTGCCAAAACAAATATACCATATACTTCTATGTTACTATGGATATAAATGAGAGAACGAGTGTAACCAATATTGTATGCTTTTGCTTTTTCACACTCACTATATTCCTATAAACAATAACAGTTGTTTATGGTTTTGAGTTGAGTATGGTATAGATTTTTTTTTTGCTCTCAAGTACTTATTGTCACCATAAGTATTTTCAAAATACTACTGGTGAAGCAAATATACAAGATAGCTCTGATAGTGTTTTTGGTTTTCTTTACTTTTGTGAACTGTGATCTGAATTCGTGGTTTAAGAGAATGAATGAAAATGTTTAAGTAGGATTTTGCTAAATTTTTCAACTCTAAAAGAATAATAATAAAGTATAAACATATTTATGTATGTACATATAATTTATAAAAATTTTTTTATACATAATTAATAAATTATACCTAATTAAGATGTTGTTTATGTAAAATTTATTTTAATTCTTTTTTCAGTTGGATATAAAAGAATAAATAATTTTTTTACAAATTTAAAAAAAAAAACTAAAATTTAGTTATAAAATTTTTTTAATAAAGAAATAAGAATTAATTTATAAATATGTGAAGAAAAAAAAAATGATGCTCAATTCTATTAAAAAATTATCAAATAGGACAATCCATCACACAACATTACACAATATTATAGAAATAATCGAAAAATCCCAAAATTTGTAGATAAACGGTTTACTTCAAAATAAAGCAGGTAACAATTTGCATTTTATTTAATTTAAATTTAATAATTAATTAAATCATCTCCAGAAGAGATACGTCTACACCGCTTAGTCACTCCAGGTCCCAAAACGGTATCCTCCTCAGACGAAGAAGGCACAGCAGGACTCATCTCTCGAACATTCAGCAACTCGGAGGCCTTAGCCTTTGCAGGCTTCCTCTTTTTACCCATAAAGACAGCGAGGGTGACACACAATCAACAAAACAAGCCAAAAATAGTAAAAGAAAACCTATCAATAAATACACACAATAAAATGTCAGCAGAATACCTACATCGAGAAGCTAGGCCGTAATCCTGACACAGGGTTGTAAAGGCCAGTTATGTATGTATGTATGTATGTATGTAGAATACCGACGGCAGATAGGCAAAATTTAAAAAAATAAAATTTGCAAACAATCCGACAAGCCGGCACCAAACAAAACAATGAAAAACAAGAAAAGGGTTGTAAAATAAAAAACAACAAAAACAAAGAGGACTGGAAAATTTACAAAATTAAAATTTTTAATTTAAATTACTATTATTATATATTAATTTTATTAATTAATTAAATTAAATGAAAAAATATTTTTTTATAGTAATTCAAAATAGTAATCAAAACCTACATATAAATATATACCTACTTATATGATTTTAATATTAAGTAAAAAATAATAAAATTTAATAATTTAAATTAAATGAAAAAATATTTTTTTTTATAATAATTTAAAATAGTAATCGAAACCTACATATAAATATATACCTACTTATATGATTTTAATATTAAGTAAAACATAATAAAATTTAATAAGATTTTTTGAGACTATTTTTTGGTATAATTTTTGTAAAACATGCAATACGAATTTTTATTTGCATCGCACAATAAGTTACTTATTGTATTCCACCAGTATCTACAAGTATTTGCTTGTGCGAAACATAGGAAAACAAATGTGTTACTCTCATTTTCTCTTTATCCACTCACACTATATCTGCTACAAATAATAACAATACAAACCTATAACAGAAACACAAAATTACTCATCTATACTCACAGACATCAGTAAGCACACACAAACTTGTACAAACAGTTGTAACAGTGCACGTCTTTAGTGCTGAATATAAAGACGAAAGATATTACTTGTTGGTCAGATAGTAAAACTGTATTGGCCTGGCTGTCATCCCACCCTAGTAAATGGAAGACCTTTGTAGCTCATCGAACTGGGTTTATACTAGAAATACTTCCTGATATCAGATGGAGGTATGTACCTACTAAAATCAATCCAGCTGATTGCGCTAGCAGAGGTGTTAGTTCTAGTCATCTTGTTAAAGATGACCTATGGTTTAAAGGCCCCCCTTTCTTAATGAAAAATTGCAATGACTGGCCATATTCACTTAAAGATGTTCATACTGACGAAGAGTTACAAGTGAGTAAATCATTTGCCTTACATATTGAAAAAAATGAGCGAATATCTAATTTTCGGCGAATGATTCGAGTCCTAGCATACTGTTATAGGGCAATACAATTCTTTAAATCTAAGCCTAAACATAATTTACCACTGCATGTTGATGAATTGCTCTTAGCAGAGTATAGTTTATATAGATACTATCAAAATTTGGATTTTTCTAAAGCCATAAATAATATAAAGAAAAATGCTCCTATAGCTAGCAAAAAGTTGAGAAAATTATCATCATTTTTAGATAAGCGTGGTGTATTACGTGTGGGAGGCAGACTTTCCAAAGCAGATTTACCGTATGATAGTCAACATCAAATCATTCTTTCTAAAGAATGTCCTATTACTTCTAAAATTGTTCATGCCTGTCACTTAAGCAATCTTCATGCAGGAATAACCTTGATGATTGCTACTCTCCGCCAAAAATATTGGATTATTGGAATAAGAGAATTAATCAAACGAGTCTATCGTCAATGTAAAGTCTGTCATCGCTACAGTGTCAAAAATAATGAGCAATTAATGGGTGACTTACCAAAATATCGTGTAAATGCTGCTTATCCATTCTATGAGGTTGGCTGTGACTACGCTGGACCTATTATGTATAAACAACACAAAGGACGAAAATCACCGATTGTAAAGGCCTATTATGTAGCGGTGTTTATTTGTCTAGTTACAAAAGCGGTACACCTAGAACTGGTTACTGACTTAAGTTCTGATGCCTTTCTAGCGGCACTAGACAGGTTTATGGCAAGAAGAGTAGTGTGTGGTCACATCCATAGTGACAATGGAACTAATTTTCAAGGGGCTGCTAAGAAACTCAGCGAAATCTATAAAGCGGTAAAAAGTTTCGAGTTTAACACTAATGTTTCAAATTTTTTATCTTCTAAGGGTGTACAATGCCATTTTATCCCACCTGCTGCACCACACTTTGGAGGAGCATGGGAATCCACTGTGAAAAGTATGAAGTACCACCTTAAGAGAACAATTGGTCATGCTGTACTTAACTATGAAGAATTAACTACACTGTTAACCAGAATTGAGGCTCTTCTTAACTCTAGGCTATTGGTACAAGCTGACTCCGATGATTTGCCCTATCTTAGCCCTGGTTATTTCTTAATTGGCAGACCACTGAATGCTTTGCCTGAAGTTGATGTAACCCACACGAAAATATCTAATCTAACTAAATGGCGACAAATACACCAATTAACGCAGTATTTTTGGTCCCGTTGGTCTAATGACTATCTTCTATCTCTTCAGCCTAGAACGAGATGGCAAAAAAAGAAAATGAACCTGCAAAAAGATGATGTCGTTTTACTACGAGAAGAAAATTTGCCTCCTACTTGTTGGAAACTTGGGCGTGTTATAGAAACCCATGCTGGTTCTGATGGACTTGTTAGAGTGGCTACAGTGAAGACGCAGACTTCCACGTTTAAGAGACCGATAACCAAACTTTATCCCCTACCGAAAGATGATTGAACCTCAATACTTCCGTTCAAGGCTGGCGGTAATGTTAAGAATATTTATTGTAATAAATTTGTTTCTACTGCTGTTACCGCAAATAATTATATTTCTACTAATTTATATCGAAAATGTGCAATCTTATTTTACTTTAAATTTATGATCCTCCCTAATGTTGTTTTCTTTATTCTAAACTAACAGTATAATCGTATGATATTTTTTAAGTATTCAATTATAACTGTGATTATTGTTTTTGTTATTTTAAACACAAGAAATATTTTGTAAAAATGTTTTTTAATAAATCAGTTGAAGACAAACAACGAGAGCAACCAGTTATTTTCACAAACAGACATGTTCTTGCAAGCAGTAGCCTAATTTTATACGGTGTACAATGTTGAGATGGACATAAAGTGCGTAACAATGCAAATGTCTTTCCACAAATATTTCTGATATGGTCTGACCAAGTCAAGGTTTCGTTAAAAATTACACCTAGATTTTTTGCTTTTTTCACAATTTCTATAGGTTGATTGTTAATATGTATGATGGGCATTTCAGTAATTCGTTGAAATGTTTTATGCAGAAAGATACACTTGGATTTTCTTGCGTTAAGGCTGAGGCCATTAACAGAAGCCCAGCAAGAAACTCTATTTAGGTCCTCGTTCAATTTCTCTTCTATATTTCCAAAACGGTTGCTTATATACAATTGGACGCCATCTGCATACATTCTAACATTACAATGTTCGAGTTGGTCAGGTAAATCATTAACGTAAATTGAAAAGAGAAGAGGCCCAAGTATTGAACCCTGTGGTACACCTCTAGTCACAGGAAGGGAGTTTGATATAGATAATGGATTTATCACAACGTACTGTTCTCTCCCGTATAGGTATGATTTTATTAAATTAATGGACGCAGAAGAGAAGTGCATCATCTTTGGCAACTTTTGTATTAATATAATGTGATCTACGGTGTCGAATGCTCTTGAGTGGTCCAGAAGTACTAGAGACGTAATGTATCCATAATCAAGTTCTTCACATACATCAATAAGTGCAGTTACACAGCTATGCTTTGCTCGAAAACCACATTGCTTACTTGAGAGTAGATTATTGCTATTTAGATATTGTGATATTTGTCTGTGAATTAGTTTCTCAAAGACTTTTGACAAATATGGTAGTATAGCGATAGGTCTATATTCGCCGGAAGATTTTGGAATTGGTATCACTTTTGCTTGCTTCCATCTCTGCGGATAAGTGCTGGTTGTGATTATGCTATTACAAACATATGTTATAAAAGCAATAGGTATGGCAGTAGGAGTTTCATAAATTTTGGATGTATACCATCAACACCTGTTGCATTTGATTTAATATTAAAGCAGCATAAAAATACATCATGCTGACTGACACTTTCACAATTTAGTAATCTTCGAGGTACAATGTTATTCTGAAAATTATTATAATGAAGATGATCAGCATGTGGCATAGGAATATTTATCAAATCATGATTTATAGAGTTTGGATCTTTATCAGATATCTCGATTTTTTTTTATTTTAGTTTGAACAATACCTATTTCTATAATAGTTTTCCAAGTGTCTCCTGTACTGACTGCATTCTCAAATTTACAAGCGTAGTACGATGATTTTGCTTGTTTTTACTTTTTTTCCAGCTGCACGAAAATCGTCGTAGAGTTCACTTGTTTTGTAACGCTTCCAACGTGAGTAGACAAAATCTCTATTTTCTATTAACTTTTTAATATGTGGAGTTATCCAAGGTTTTTCTCTACTACATATGACTTTTGTTTGCAGTGGAACTGTTAGGTTAAATAGATTTATTATATTAGTTTCAAGAAATGTTCATCTGCTGTAAGCATATAATATATACTACTCCAGTCAATTTTATTTAGTTCGGATTCCAGTGTGTTCATGTTAAGTCGTCTGAAGTTGCGAAATTGTATTTTGTTAATCGAAGCCTGCAGTGGTATGTTGTAGGTAAGAAAAATCAGATCGTGTTTAGAAAAACACATAATTGACGATTCGTTAGAAACAAAAAAGAAGTAAATTAATGTGGAGGTAGTCGATGAAAAATACGTTGGTATAAATAAATTTGTGGGGCTACAACTTCTTTCAATCGTTTTTGAGTAGGAGTTTTAGGTGTCTTATTAGGAGATGTTGTTTGGAGGCTATTAGTTTCTTTCATATTTTCTTTATTTTCAGTCTCGTTTGTAATATGCCGGAATTTAGTTTTAGTAATGTTTTGCAGCTTTTTGCGAGTATTATACATTACTTAATAGTGTTTAGTTGTGTTAATTATAATTTTTATTATCTTAATTGAAGTTACAAATTTCAAAAAAATTTCCGTTTATTGTTAACAATAATTAGCACCGCAAGGTATGTAACAGTCTCTTTCATTTATTTATATTATTATTAAAAAGCTCTTTGTGGATGGCAAGCGATAGTGCATATAAAACTTCTTTTTTTCCTCTACTGCAACAGCAGGGTTGTCAGATAGTTTTCAATTTTTATCCCCAATTTCGAAATTCATATCCCCAAAACCTTGATTAGTTCATCCCCAAAAATCTCCATATAAACTGCATCAATAATTTTGAATGTATTTAAATTTGGAGACTGTTATCAACTTAAAATCTTGAGGACATTCTTTTTAAACCAACCTCTTCGATATGTGTTTCGGGTCATTATTTTGTTAAAATATTGATCGCTGTGCCATTTTATATTCAGCATAAGACATCATGATGTCGTTAGAAATATTTGTATAGTATACGGCATCTATTGTATCTTAATTCTTATTAGATGTCCTCTGTCATAGTATGGAAAACATTCCCATACCATAAAGTATAAGTGGAGAAGTAATTGTGGTCGGACGAAACTAAAATTAGTTTGTTTATCTACAAAAGAAGTAATTTAGTAGTAAGAAGACCCTTTAACCCTGCTACTACGTTAAAAAAAACTTACGTATATTATGTTTTGGGTCATTTTATGACCCGATATATTTTTATTATAAAAATATTAATTTTTACAAAAGAAAAAAGTTTTGAAGACTCGTGATGATTGCAGTAGGTTTTATATAAACTTATGTTTTGTGTTTCGGTGCAATGGACAGACATAATTATTACAAGTAATGCATTCTGTAAAGGTCTTTTTCTCTTTACTCGCCGGAAAAATACAATTTGGGTCATCAAATGACCCTAACGTAGTAGCAAGGTTAATACTGACTTCCTCCGCAATAAAAACCATTAAAAAGGTGGCGGAATCATAATGATATGGGAATGTTATTATTTATATGAGAAAATTAATCAAATTAAAACCAAGAGCACACGTTGCAAATATTTTATATGAAAGTATGAGTTTAAAACAAGTTTTATAAACAAATATTGAAAATTGAAACTCCATTGAAATTCTTTCATCGTGTGTTCCGAATGTATGAAATCTATAATATATAATTAACCTAGCAAACAAATTTTAAAAATCGCCGAAAACTTGTTGATCATCCCCAAATGAATTTTTTCATCCCCATTTCAGAAAAAAATTATCATTTTGGGGATAAATCCCCTAATCTGACAACACTGTGCAACAGAGACGTTATATTACAACCATAGCTGCCAGATTTGACGATTTATCGTAATTTTGTCGATTTAACGACACAAAAATAGCATATTCACGATTTGACAATTTTTGCCCTTAATTTGACGATTTTTGATTATTTTGACGATTTTTTGAAATTCAAAATTTACAACGGTTACATTTTGTTTGAATTTCAAAATATTATTACGATTATTTTTACATTATTTGCAACTATTGCTCTTGGAAACTCAAGTGTAGAATATTACTCAATTTCTGAATTAAATAGTAAAATCCAAAATTAGCAACTGTTATATTAACCAATTTAAACTCCAAATTTCAAATAAAATATTAATAGAAGTAAATAAAATATTTTTAGAAATAAATAATATATTATTATTATTAAAAATAAAAAAATTAAAAAGAAAAATTAAAAAAAAAAATTTAAAAATTTAATTCAAACACACTGGTTGTTGCTAGAATTAGTTGTAGTCAGTATTCTAGAGTTTTTCCAACGATTTAAAATGTTGCTTAAGTACATATGTTTCAACGTAAAACAACGGAAATACAATTTTTATATAGTGAAATGAAAAACTCACTAAAATCGGTAATGAATGTTCTCAAGACTGAACATTTTTATTTTGCAGATTGTAAAGCTAAATCAAATAGAAGAAAAAATATTTTTGTTAATGAAAGAATTGATGAAATAGAATAGAAAAACTATTATTACTTGCTTTATTATTTTTAAATGAACTGTGTGGTCGAATATGAATTAGATTCGATTTTGAATACGAATATATAGCTTTAAGGCTTTAATACATAATAACCGAAGAAACTATTTTATTTTATGAAAGAATTTAACAAATTTATTGAAAAATGTGACAGGCAAGAATTAAAACATTTTAAACTATTTAATTTACATGAAATTTTTCCCTAAAATAACTTTTAACTATTAAAAAAAATATCAGAAGTGGAAATTACTAACTCTAGTGTTTTTCCTAACTTTATCTAAATTCAATCCGAAACAAATTAGTTTCTCTACCTTATTTTGAAAACTGAAAACGAATATTTAGTCAAGTACTAAATCTAAACAAAACATAACTTAAAAACCACTTACAAAAACCATTCTTTAGGCCATTTCGTTTACAAAGAGGAATTGAGAATCCTTTGACCTCAAAATTGTACCTAAACTAACTAAAGTGTGTTATGGTAAAATATGTATGTAGATAAAAAATGATGATGATTATTGATGTTTTTTTTTAATAAGGTTTTCAAATTTTATAAATTATTATTATACTTTTATTCTAAACAAAAGTTTTTAAAATTCGATGTTTTCTTATTTGTATTTTGGTGACGATTTGAAGGAATCATTTTGACGATTTTGACGATTTTTATGCTGAAGTTTGACGATTTGAAGATCAATTTATCTGGCAGCTATGATTACAACCAATAAAAATTAGCTTAGAATACAATCTTAGATGTTTGTTGCTGGAATAATTTTTCACTAGATGTCATTCAAATGTATATATAAGCTTTTTCCGAGCAACACGTATACACAGCTGATAAAACAGCAACAAAGTTTATTTATGCTTATTTATTTGCAATAAATTGAAATAAATTATTAACATTTAATCGATAAAAACCACACTGAGATTGATAAGTAAGGTGTATAATTTTAATGCACGTTAAAAGTTTAGTTTATTCAGCTTTCACGAGACTTTTACTTCATATATTCAAATAAATCACTGATAAAAGTGGAGCGATGTAAAAAACACATCCGCACCACAGAACTCTCTCTCTCTTGAATTAATACTACAAAATTAAAAAAAAATAAATTGTAGTTTTTTTTCTGTAAAACCTTTGCATTTATTGCTTGTATTGGAAACCACATTCCAAATATGATTCAATTATTAAAAAATACGTTCAAGACTGGAAACAAGACCTTTTACGCGCCATGCACACTACGGTATTTCGTACATCAAAAAAGTACTAATAACGCGAAATATTCGCCTCTGACAGAATGGCTTTAGCAACAAAAGCAAGTGATGCCAAGTCATTTCAAATAACAATAGCAAAAATAATTTTAAATTTTTAAGGTAAAAAGTAAATTATGAATACAGTATAAAAAGTAGGACAAACCCGGACATTTGCAAAAAAGAAAGAGAACTTTCCGAACGCCCTAAAAAAGAGGACAGTGTCCGGACGGATGGCAACCTTATGTGTACTGTATGACCAGGATATGTTGGAATGGGTGTTTCCTTTCTTTTCGGTTGATTAGGCTTACGGTCATATTTACTTTCATTACAAGTTGAACATTGCTTAACGATTTTTTTATTCTCCTTGCCATCGCGGGGAAGTAATATCTTTCCAAAATTTGAA
Source organism: Metopia argyrocephala (assembly GCA_963576795.1). Classification (NCBI taxonomy): domain Eukaryota; kingdom Metazoa; phylum Arthropoda; class Insecta; order Diptera; family Sarcophagidae; genus Metopia; species Metopia argyrocephala. Next base: position 88,315,617 of record OY756209.1, on the reverse strand, counting down.
GTTTATTTTCCCTACAATTAGTGTGAGCTCTATTGTGAGTTCTTACTATTATATCTTCCTTTTGCTGATTACTTATTACTTATTTTATATCTAATGAAATGTAGAGGGTATAATTGTTGGATTTTTCCCATTATTTTATCTTCTGTTTTAATGCCGTTGAAAACAGAAGGATTAAGATATCGACGTAAAGTATCTATTAAATTTTAGTATGGTTCGGTAATGATATGGCGATGATAGGTGGGGAAGATTGTTTTGAACTGATACGTTGAAGTTTCACTTATATTAAGGAATAATTGGTTTTTGAATGCGTTAATAGGAGTGTCTATACTAGGTATAAGCTCATGTGATGAACTTTCATCTGAATTTGTTGCAATTGACGGGTATGCATAAAGGATTCTTTAGCGTTATACGTGATAAAGCATCGGCTACCACATTAATTTTCCCTGGTTTATAGTACAACTCGTAGTTGTGCTCCTCGAGAATTCATTTTCATCTTTTCATTTTTCTATTATTGTTTTTATTGCTAAGCGCATATGTTAAGAGTTGGTGGTCCGTGTAGATTTTCACTTTAACGGATCCATATAAATAATTTCTAAAAGAGTTTAAAGCCCAAATAATGGCTAATATCTCTTTTTCGTTTGCGGCGTAATGTTCTTCCGCTTTACTTAGAGTTTTAGATAAAAATACTGTTGGTGTATCGTTCTGAGACAAAACTGCTCCAATAGCAAAATTATATGCATCAGTTACCAATTCGAAATCCTTTCAAAATCTGGATAAGCTAAAACAACGTCTTCCGAAAGAAGAGAATTCTAAATTTTTCTAAAAGATTCCTTTGCTTTATCGTTCAAGGATATTTTAATGCTTGACGATTTATTCTTGGAGACACGACCTCCCTCCCGTCTTAAGGGGTATATCAAGGGTTTTTCAATTTTACGTAGCCTTTAATGAAACGTCGATAAAACCCTGACATACCCAAACAACTGCGAAGTTCCTTAAGAGTTTTAGGTTCAGCGAAATGGGCAATAGCATCTACCTTTCCGCCATATGTTTTGATTCCTGGATATAACATATCCCAAAAATTCTGGATTGTCCTTCAAAAAATTAAATTTATCCAGTTGCATTTTCATATTTGCACTTTCCAATGTTTTGAATATATTCCTTATTGTAGCAACACCCAATATAGTTTCTTAATATGTCATCAGAAGCCCTTTGAAAAAAGGATGGGGCATTTTTTAAGCCAAAGGGCAAACTCGTAAATTCATATTTACCGTTTTTAATGGAGAAATCTGGTGGAAACCACTTTTTAAATCGAGTCCCGAAAAAAATTGACTTTTACCAATGTTAGGTGTGACCTCTTTTATTTCAATAATTGGATATTTATCTGTAATAGTAACTGCATTAAGTTTAGTCAATTACCATTCGGTATTTTTTATTCCCCGCCGAGTCGGGATTTTTACCGTCAAAAGTTTTGAGAGAAGGCATCAAGTAAAATTTTATTTCATCCCCTAAATTACAGAGTTTTACTAAAGTATAGGGTATTCAATTATTCGACTTTTTTCTTTGGTCGATTAATCGAGTGAGTAATTATTCGGGTTTTTTTCTTGGTTGATTAATCGAATAAAATTTCAAAATTGTTCGGTTAATCGTATTTTGTTTTATATAAAATAACGTACCAATTTTGTGTATTATTAAAACATTTTATTTAAAAAAAACAAATAATAATAACCAAAAACATAGTAATGTGTAGTGTAGAAAATGTAATGAGATCTTATATTTTACTTTCAAAAATATTGAAAAACTAAACCATAAATAATTCATTAATTAATTTTAATATTTGAGATCATATATATAACGATTTAAAATATAAAAGTAATAATTTACTACTTCGTATGTAATAAAAATATTAAATAAGTAATTAAAAATAATTCATATTATGAGTTAAAAATTAGTTAAAAAAATTATGCACTTTTATTAAAGTAGTCTTTTAAAAAAAGGATGTAATTTATATGTTTAGCTTTCAATCGATTGTTTTCTTTAGTTCTAATAAAACTCGATTTTGAGAACACTCTCTCGCTGATTGTAGATGTTGGAGAAATTGAGAGAAGTGCATGGAAAAGAATATATAATTTTTCGGTTCTGTTTTTGGTTTTTTCTAAATATAAAAAATCATCCATTAAATCATTGCAGCCTCTTTTAGGTTTTTTGAATTTTTTTTACACTTTTAATTGCTTCATTGATAATAGATTATTTTCGTTTATTTCAATTAAATCTTCTGCAATCATATCATGATCTGGCACATTTTGTTCCATATTTTCTAAAAACATTCTCAAAAACAATTTGTTTGCAAAATGTTTTGTTTCAGATTTTGTGCAATATTTTAAAAAAGTGAAAATGGAACAGAATTTAGATATAAAGTTAGTGTACTAAATAGTTTTACACGTCTGTCATTTATTCGAATCTTAAGCCTTTCTAATAACTAATTTGAAAAAGGATTGTTTGCATTTTGCATTATAATTATAACAAATTGTATAATGCCTTCTAAATTTATCAATGTAGCAACATCCTTGCCGAGCTCCTTAATAGCGACATCAAGTGGTTTAGGGGTTTTATTCAAATTTGATAAAACTTTAATTTACATATCTGTGAAAGTCCTCAAACCAAAATCAAATAGAGCGTATTTTACGTATTTATAAATACGAAAAAAATTTTCAATCATGGTAGATAAAGACGACCATCGATGCTTTACATAATGTACAAGACGAATTTCTTTTTCTTTTCTTGCAGCATAACATATGTTTGCAATTTCTTTTGTTTTTCATTAGATTTATAAAATATTTTACAACACTTAGGAAGTTTATTAATACCATTTATTATTTCTATAAATAAAGTATTTTTTTATATGGATTAATCGATTAATCGTAGGGAATTATTCGCGTTATTCGTTATTCGAAATTTGACTATTTTTAATTGTTCGAACAATTATTTGAACAAAATTCTTCGATTAATCGATTAACGATTAATCGTTTGAATACCCTACTAAAGTATATTGTGTAATTTTAATATCCCCTACTACTGATTTGGCGTATAATTGTGCTTTATTTAGGATTCTTTTTCTCACTAAATGCGGTTACAAAAAGTTTTTGCTGGACCCCGTGTTGCTTGGATATTGACGATCATGAAATAGAAAGTAAAATTTTGCATTATGTTGCGCTAATTATGATATTACAGGAATACTACTTACCTATGATTAATTGTTGACCAGGAGATGCAGTTACCCAAGTGGTCTTCTCTTTGTTTAATCTGCCGGCACAGGTTTACCTCGGTGTTTGGTTGCTTGCTGTGGCCGTCGTCTTGTCTTGTTATCGTCTTGTCTTGATTATATGTAGTGTTTCCCAGTGATTTTTTTATATTGTTTGTAGTGTATTTGAGTAATTATTGTTTGGTTTAAATGTCCGTCTTAAGGTTGTGCTGTAAAAAAAAATAAATAAATGAAAATCAAACATGACGTTTTGACATAAAACAGGGTGCCGCCAGATGTGTCGGCATTATCTAATAAGTTAGGAATTAATATTGTTTTATGGTAAAGCAGTAACTGAGAGGCGGGAGGGCAATATTGCATTTGAAATGTTATAAATTGTGTTTTTGGTGGAAAATAGTTGAAAAGGAAAATTAGATGAAAATGAAAAACATCATAGGCCCTGGAAGTTAATGTTTATGTATATGAGGATTTTTGGTTTCAGGAAGATTTTTATATTAATAGTAGTGGCTGAGAACGGTCGAAAAATTAAATATTAATAAAAGTCGGTATTTTTGTTGATAAATAAAAACGTATTTAATAACCGGAGGAAAGAAAATAATTGCGGTAGTGAAGTGTTGAAAAAAGAAAAGGAAAACTATATCCGGGACAAGGCAACCGTATAATAAATTACTCTACAGTGATCTACATCATCAAAAAAAGGCCGAATATACATAGATACGTGAATTAAAAATGAACTAGTCAAGTAAAGGGAATAGAAGTGATGATAATGGCAAATGTTTTTTTTTTTTTGGTTTGTAGCTGGAGGTTGTGAGTGGTTATTCCAACCATTTTATTTAGTCCCGTGTCTTCGAAAGTTTTATAATAGTCGGAGATCTTTCCTCTGGGACCAGTGGAAACCCTCCAGACCATATCCACACCCATACTATAGAAGGGAAAGGTTGGGTAAATAATTGCACATATAGAGGTGCACATAAACGACCTGTAGGTAATGGTTTTTTGTTATTATATTTTCCTGAATAGTATTTGAGACCGAATAATACTTACAGTATATACGGGACCGCTATTATATCCGGATCCATAAAAGTGAAAATTGTCCGGTATAGATTTAAGAAGAAAACTGCCTGAAAGAATATAAAAAAGGGGTTACCGTTAATAGCTATTATATATATAAGTGATATAAAAGAATTTTGTTTGTTGTTGTTTTATTTGAACCTGCAAAAGAATATAAGGAAAAGGCATTACCGTTAAAAACAGAAATATTTATGAGAAAAGAAAAACGTTTTTTTTTGTTGTATTAAAATTGAATAAAAAGAAAGATTTTATTAAATAAGTAGATTTTAATAAATATGTAATAGTTTTTTTTGTTTGTATCTTTAAATCTTGTATTTTATCTTAGTTTTAGAATCTTAGGAATTAAGTTAATTAGACTTTTATTTTAATCTATTAATTATTGTAAGCCTAAAATCGTGGGGAGATACTCGTTTTTCCAGCGTTACCTTTAAAATCTATTGTTAAATATTAGGAAAATGTTGCTAACCGCGGAGTTTTGATTGTAACGTACAAAAACTAATTACGTAGGTGTGTATTAGATAATAAAGAAAAAGGGTGGGAAGTGTAGCTCTATTAGCAAAAAAGACGTTAAAAATATACGTTTTATTAATTTTTGTTTGTTGTTTTGAAGGATAACGATTATCCCAGATGGGGGCAAATCCATTTTTTTTTTTGTTGTATTAGATTAAGTTTAGATTTGATAATTTTTTAATACCTATGGGGATATATTTTTTTTATTTTACAGAATTTACAGACATTAATAATTATATATGTATGTTTTTTATAGCCTAGGGCAATTTTTTTTTTGGTTTAATTCTAATTTAAATTTTTCATACATATATGTATATGGGCAATTTCAAAAATTTTCAACATTTGTTGTAACTGAGTTCAGATGCTTATTATTTCTCCAGTTTTCCGAATTGACCAAAATGGTCAAAAGGGAATGGTAGGCCACACTAGAAAACTGGGAAATTCAAAATTTCAGACCACCAGTTCTTAATCTCTAAAAGTTATGGGCACTCAAATATTGAAAAACTCAAAAACAGGCTTGAAATTTACAAGAGTTTTTTCATATTTCATCACTTTTCTACTTTTAGTTTTAAACTTCCGATGCCCACTGATATAAAATAAAGTCACTAGACTTTGTAGATATTTGCAGTATAAAAGTTATGCCAATACTACTATTTGGGAAAAAGTTGTACAGCGGTTCATTTTTGAAACCAAAATTTTCCGATTTTTCAATTTTCGCAGTTTTTTCTATAGCGTTTTTGCGCCGTTCAAGAAAATTGCATTTCGTCAACAGTATTTAATAGATGGTATAATTTGCTAAAATTTGCGCCATATCACGTCGATGTCAGGCTGCTAGTTGCTGAGAACGGTGACCTCAAACTTTTATAGAATTGGCGTAAATTTTTCAAAAATGACAGTTTTTCGCGCCTGACATTTGCAATCTTATTTAAAACTGGTTTATGTATTGCGTGATCTAAACTTCTTAGTAAATGGCACCTCAACGTCAAGAAGGCGTTAAAATATTTTGAAACGCAAACATTTTATAAAGAAAATAAAAATTTTGCGAAATTTCATGATTTTCTTTCGCGTTTTTTTAGTTAATCAGTGGTTTAAAATCAATGTAAAGTATTGGAAATAAAGTGCGGCGGTGAACTAAAGATCATATATAAATACGGTTGAATTCGGTCCATTTTTAGCGAGTGCAGCGGCATTTTTCTTCAAACACATTTTGCTTTGTGACATCTGCAGTTATGTATAGATTCCGCCGCGATTGACACCAAATGAAAGGTTTGATAATAAAACCGAATAGGCATTAAAAAATTTTCATGATTTTAAATTTTACAGATAAAAAAAAAAATCCTAACCTAATTCTCATATATTTTTTTTATTTTTTAAATTTGCATATCAAAACATTGTTTTTCTGTAAATTAGTTATGCGTTGTATAAACACATATTATAACAATCGGTGAAACATTCACATTTTTGCAAAAATTCGCGTTTTTTAATGATAAGGAATTTTAATTATAATTGATATTTTTTATGTATTTTATCAGTGCATTGATGAATTTTGATTGCACTGATGAATTTGAAATGAGTTTCATGCATCCATACAACATTTATTAAAATAAACCAATAAATTTAACTTAAATTTTTTTTTTAAGAGATTTTAACTTAAAACCTCCATAACTTTGGCGCCGTTTGTAATAAATTATTAACGCGAACTGTTTTGGTATGCTAAAATATCACTCTTCACGTGACCAAAGCGTCATTCGTGTCATCCAAAAAAAAATTTGGAAAAAAAAAATATCAAAATGTCGAAAATTTTTTAAATTGCCCATATATGTACATAAAAGAAAAAGTCAAAACTAACGTTGTGTTGTTTGTTTAGAGTCTAAGCATAATTAACGAATAAAAATGATTTTTGTAATGATTTAGAAAATAATGATGTCTTGCGGAATTAATGCTTAAGCGGCACAAGTAAAGGTCAAGGTGGGGTAATTAAAGTCACGTGATGAGTTATGTGGCCGGGGGGCTATTGATATGACCCAGGTTGGGTGGGCTATTGTGGGGGTGTACCATCTGAACCCCACTTACAGTGTTCCAATGTTTGTGTTAGTGTAGTATTTTTTTTTTTTTTGTTCCTTTTTTTTTATTGGTATTTGTCCTTTGTGATGTAATGGGATGAATCCTTACCCGAGATCGCTGACGCTAGCCGGTCAGATCCTCATGACGCGTGGGACACCTAACACCCGTATCGACTGGAAACTTCAGAATTTTTCCGCTCTTCATCTTCACTTCAAAGTAGGACAACGAAGGGCTCACTAAAATAAAAAATTAATATCAGTAGCTTCTACATAATTTTTATTATCTGAAGAACAATTATATTTTCTTTCATGAGTTTTTTTTGTTGTCTTTCCGTATTAATATGGAAAGTTTACTGAGCTATTCTTTGTTAGTTAATAGCTGAAGGTGGTCTTTTACCGTGCAGATCATTTTGATAACGCCTATTCATGTAGTTTATGTGCCGTGCTGTTTTGGGGGTCTTGGAGGAGTATTGTATTGAAATTGTAGTGTCCTATCAACATTTTGTCTGCTATGCCGTATTGGCTGGTTTGCTTGAGGGATATGGGTTAACTGTGGATAAAAGGGACGTTTAGCTTGCATTGCATTTCCGCCTTGTAAGTTCTGGGGTTCTTTAAAATATGCGCTGCCCTCCAATGCTAATTTTCCAATTTCATGCAAAGTTCTAAAGCTTGTAAGTGATCAACAGGTTCCCTTATTGCTAAAAGTTTGGGTAAGTCTCCGTTTAAGCCTCTTATTAATGTATCTAGGGCTTTATTACCATAAGATTGTGTAAGCATGTGGAGAGACTCTTGACTTTTTTCTAAGCAACCTAATTTATTAAGCATAAGTGATAAATTTTCATAAACTTTCTGATAGAATTGTGGAATTGTCCTGCTTCCCTGGACCAATGTGATCATTTGATATGCTAAAGTCGATAGATCGCGTTTGTCAGCATAGTGCATGGTTAAACACTTGGATAAAGCAGACCAATCGAGTGGCGTGTTATAGAATTCTAATGCCACATCCGCGTATTCCATAGTACTTAGGGGTTCCCTTTTATGTTTCGTAAATAGGTAATACGCGGTCTACGCTTTTTTCCATGAACTGAACTCTTCTGGCTGTCCTGAAAATTCTTTGAGAAACTTAAGAACGTCAGGGATTTTGTCTTTAAGATCATTTGTATGCCTTTCTTCAATTATTTGGTCCTTTAGATTGCTAAAATTAGTACTAGGGTTTTCAATTTGTGGACATTGTTGTTTCAAGATTTCTGTTGCTATATTAGTTATTAGGGAGGTTAGATCATTCATATTTAATTTAATGTTTTGACTAGTAGATGGGGCAGAAGGGTTGTTTAAAATAGGGGGTCCCACCAGATTACTAGAATTTTACATTTTTTTCTTTGTTTTCTAAAGATAATACAATGATTTTTTTTTAAGATTTTTTTTTATACTTCTAAATTTTTTCGATAGTTTTCTATAGCCTCTAAATCGTATAAATTCCTATAACTTTAGTATTCTGATTATATATTCTAGTTTTAAATATGTACCTTATCCTATAGCAGAACTCCTTCTTAAAATCTTCTTGGGCTTTCTTTGTTATTTCTATTCCCAGTGCTGCAGCGTCTTCTACTATGAGTAGTACTCCAAACGATGATACTCCTTTGTGTATTTTCTCTGTTGGATGTATATCTTCAGATGGCATTTGCCTGACGTAACGGTTTCACTCTCATTTTCTTTTTGTTACTAATGCAATAAGATTAAGAATTACTTCATTTATTATTCTTAAATACTACTTTCTCACAAGATTAAGCGTTACTTTATTTATTTTTAAGGATCACTTTTAAACAGGATTAAGAGTTAGTTTATTTATTATTTTTAAGGATCATCTTCTCACAGAATTAAGAGTTACTTTATTATTATTTTTTTATTTTGTTACGAAACTGTGAAATTGTTTCTAAATTTGCTCGGAAGGATATCACTTTAAGGACTTATTCACTCTTAATTTTTTTCGGAAGGATATCACTTTAAGGACTTATTCATTTTTAATTTTTAGTTTTGCTCGGGCACCAGTTAGAGTTTTCTTTACTGGAAACTCTTAAAAAAAATTTTATTTTTTACCTTTTAGTTGCGATGTAATCGGAACTAGTTAATTAACATAGAATGAATTACTGAAAGTTTTACAATTAAATAAACTGACTTATTAGTAATTATTGATTGCAATACCGATAGTGGCGTGATCCAATTCTTTGGAAATTTGTCTGATTGTAGAGGAAGTGAGTTTTACTATTTTTCCATATGCCGAAAGTTGTTGTACTTAGCTTGAGTAAATATTAAACGTTGTTTATTGAAAGGAAGTTATTGCTTTAACATGGTGTAAATCCTTGCGGTGTTAACTTATATATTGCGATAGGTGTTCACAAATGAACTGATGATCTAGGTTTCACAATTGTTTGAAAGTAAAAGACAACACAAGAGTTGCTGAGGAAAGAAAAAGAGTTGTGCAACTAAAATCTTAGTGTGTGGACTCAAAGTCAAGTTTAAAAGAAAATTGGTGAAGAATTGCCAAACTAAACTCTCCTAAACTAAGGGACACACTAATGCGGAGTTGAGGCCGGTTGAAACTTTTCGCCACTTGTACATACACACCACAACTCCAATACATATGCATTTATTCAATAGTTCATCGATCGTCATAGCGTTAACACCGTGGAATAACATGTATTTTTTTATATGCCTGCAATCAAATAAAATAAAATCACTGTGCATACGTACAAAATTGTTTGTTTAAGTATTGTGTGAATTGGCTTATTAACACAAAATTTTGCATTAACAAAATAAACATTTTAAATTCAAACTAAAAAAAAAAAGAAATTTTACCACATATGTATGTATGTATAGCTTTGACTTGCTAACCTAATTTTTTTTTTTTTTTGGTTTTAGAAAAAAATTTGGTTAATAGAATGAATACAATGAAGGATTTTAATTGAAATAAATTAATTAATATACAAATGTTAATAATTATTCATAATGTTAAATTGAAAGATGTGTAATTAAATTATTGTTTCATCTAAATATGACTATTACAAGTCAGAAAAGCAAAATAAAATATTTCATTCTATAACGATATCCATGAACTTAATACTCTCTCTCAAAAAATAAAAAAAAAACATAATACACAATGAAGCCAACTACCAGTGAAACCCTTCGAGCTTGGCTGTTATCAGCCTTAATGGTACATGGAGCTGTTGCCGGTAATCCAGATGCCAAGAGATTATATGATGATTTGCTGAGCAATTATAATAAACTTGTAAGACCAGTAGTTAATACTACGGATGTTCTGAAAGTTTGCATTAAACTCAAATTATCTCAACTAATTGATGTGGTAAGTTTAAAATACTAAATTGTTTCATACGAGTACACTCAATTCTGTTTTTACGCTAGTTTTCGCACATAAATTTGATTTAGCGCAATTTTCAAAGCACACTTTATTATTTTATTATTCTTTTCTTTTGTAATTATATTGAATTTGCATTCCGACATCACATCAGCAGATTCACAATTTTTGAGAAGAAGGCGATGATAACTTATCGTCTGCAAATATAGAGAAATTATTGTTAGATAAGATCCTGAGCGACGGTGAAATGGTCATTGATTTTGCGTTTCCGCCCTTTTCGCGAGACCCAACTCGGAGATTGTTTGCAGGTCATTTTTGAGTTTGTATGTCATTCATATTCTGCCTTTTCAGCCCGATCTCCAAAATGGTCGGCCAATGATCAAATGGATCTGAATGACAAATGTTACTGTCATCTGCGAGGGAGTAGAAAGGATTTGAAGTTAAAAAGAGGTTATTAAGAAAAATTATAAATAGATTTAGGAATTCAAGAAAAAAGTGATTTATAAAAAATTTTGGTCACAGCACAAAACAGCCCACTACTGATTAAATATTGGTGAAGGCCGTGATACACTATCCTATCGAGTCGTTCGTTTTGTCAAAAAAATCGTGTGTGCTAAAAAAGTAAAACAGTTTGGCATAAAAATGCACCTGTATGACAGATTTTTTGGAAAGTCTGTCCGACTTCATAATCTTTTAAAACAATTCATAAACATTTTTTTCCATGCGATCAGGGTTGCATTTTATACGATGTTAGCAAAAAGCAACCCTGCATATTATTATTTTGTATGATGGTGTCCCTGCAAGAACTACATGACAGACAAAATTCTTGTATCCACATATTTAAACCTATAGAATTTGAAAGCATATATTCAAGAGTGAAACAACTAATAATTGTCCTATATTTGCATATTCTGGCTTAATAATCAAATTTTGTGCCAATTTTTCATAAAAAAATAGTTTAAGATTAAATACAGAAAGAAATTGGACTAATTGCATTTTTTGTCTGTGAGACAGGAAATGCAAATATAATTTTGATTTTATTTTTATTTTATGTTTTTATTTTTTTATACAGTTAACAACATATCAAATTACATTTTGGTACGTGTGACAGGAAATGTATTTGCAGTTAAAAATATTTTATTTATTTAAAGGAATTCATTGGAATTATCAAAATACATAGGTAAACAAAAATATATAGGGTTATCATTTATATAATAATTTTGTTAGGGGTAACCATAAGTCCCCCACCGTTAGAGCGAGGCTCCGACGAGTTAATTATGTATGTTTTGTTTTTTGTTTTAACATAAATTATGGTCAAAATAGAAAATAATATAATGGTAAGACTTAAGTTACATACATACATACATACATAACTGGCCTTTACAACCCTGTGTCAGGATTACGGCCTAGCTTCTCGCAGCACTCATGTTGTGTGTGTCAATTTTTATCCATGAGTACCGGGACCTACAGTTTAATGTCGACTCCGAACGACAGACTTGAGAAGCTTGTTCAGAAGACTTTTGCCAGAAGACTGCTGAGAGGTAGTCGCCGAAAGAAATATTTTTTTCATATTTCTTTTTTTGAAGATGTTAGAGCCTGGAGTTGAACCCAGGACCCATGTCTTAGTAAGCCAACACACTAACCACTAGACCACGGCGACTACATACTTAAGTTACTAGTTGTATTAATTAAGGTATTTTTTGTAATTTTATGGTTTACAATATTTAATGTTTCATTATAGTCTAGATATTTAGTAGTTAGATTATTGTATGTTATATTATTTCCGTTAATTTTTAAAACAAATTTTTCTAAAACATATATTTCGTTTATATTTATTTTGTAATTTTCATATGTTTTTACTTTAGTTTTTACAATACAATTTTCAAATTTTAGCAGATAAGTTTTTAAATTCTTAAATTCGTATGAATGTTTACAATTTGTAGTAATTTTGTTTTCATAATTCTTAAAAATAAGTAATCCAGGGTAGATTTCTCTTTCTTCTGGATTTGTTCTTAAGTCCATTGAACATTTTGGTTCTAAGTTTTTCGCTATGTACGAAACACATTTGTCATTTATTTTTGTAAGTTCTTTGTATTCTATACTGTCTGCCTTATAAACTTCGTCTTTGTAAATTAGGACTGTATTGTCTTTTAGAGTTAATGATCTGTTATGTCTGTCAGGTAGTGGTTCAAATATGATCTTAGCAAATGTTTCTTTTAAAAATCTTGGAATTTTTAGTGTTAGAACTACTAGATTATCTCTGTATGAAAGCGATACTTTAGTATGAATGTATGATTTTGTATTATCAATATATCTAAATTCTTCTGTAGTTAGTATGTCTGATGGAATTACTCCTAGTTTGGTGTTAAAAATGACATGTCCGACCTCATTTATTTGATCTGTTAATAGATTTATATCGTTATTGATTTGAAAAATATTTTCTAGGAATATGGTTTCATCTTCTAAGTTAAGGATTCTATTTGCTATTTCTGTCTTGAATTTATTTATATAATCCTGTACGGTTTTCTGTTGTATGTTAATGTGAGCTGTGATGTTAGATATTTTTCTAGATATAGAAGTACTTAAATAAGTTAGTTCATCTATTGCTATCATGGTTTCACTATTACTATTTTCTAACGTCTGAATTTTATGGAGTATTTTCGTCTCGTCGTCACTGTCCATGGTCCCAGCAACGTATTTCAATCCCTTACCTATTACATTTACTAATCCTCTTTTTTGTCTATATTTGGGTATTAAATTCTTGATTTTGGTTTTACATAGTTCCATATTTTTCTTTATACTTTTAAGTAGTGGTGTCACGTTCGTATAAGTGTCTGACAACCTGTGAATGTTTCTTTCCAAAAGATCCGCTGTCTCTAGGTATTGGGTCGTGTTAATTATATGTATAATTGTTGAAAAACTGTCAATAATTTCTACGTCCTCGAGTTTAATAGGAAGGTACCCATGATTATCTGATAGGTCCTTTATTTCCATTACCTGTGCGGTTATAGTAGCCAGAATGGGCATTAATAGTAATAAAGATGAAATCATCTGAAAACAGAGGAGAAACATTTAAGTTGTTTCCTGGGCATTAAGATTCTGAAATTTTTTCTTTCTTTTGATATGAGACTTGTAGTATTTGTGACCTCTACTGGTTTCTATGTGATCATTATCTATTTGAGAAACGGTTACTTTCCTGAATTTAGAGTGGTTTTTCCCGCCTCTTTCATCCTTTAAATATATTGGCCCTGTTTGAATCTCTACTTCTTCCTTATTCTTATTCTGTTTTTCTATGGTTCTTTCTTTTGCTGCAACTATTCTCTCTCTTATGTTGGGGTACTCTTCCCTACTTATCACACCGTTTCGAAAGTCTATAGGTTTCCTGCCAGTGGTAGAGTGTATTGTATTATTATAGTATTTGACGCATCTAAATATTTTTTCTTCCACTGTATCTATATCCATTTGAGAGTCGTGTTTAAGAATCCTTATATGCTCATTTAGGGTATTATGAAACCTCTCGATATCGGCGTTGGAAGTATGATTATTATTTGATGTGAAGTGTACCTCTATTTCTTGTTCGCGTAAGTATTCCAGAAGTGGTAAGGCTTTAAAGCCAAGTTCATTATCGATAACGAGTTTTTTGATGTTTCCGACGAATGACAAATACTGCGCCAAAGCGGTTTTAAATTCAATCCAGGATCTATTGTTTATTTTTATGGCCTGCGCATGTTTTGAGAATTTATCGATAAAGGTTAAAAAGAGTTTCTTTTCTAAACTGTAGTACACGTCGGCATGTATTATTTCACTGGGATTTTCTGGTGTTTCGGTTATCTTATACTTTTGTTTTATTGGCCTACGGTCGTATTTCTCCTTATTTACATACATCACAATTGTTTATGAACTGTGTTATGCGCATTTTTAATTTTGGGTGATAAATCTCTGATTTAAGCACTGCGAAGTTTTCATTTATACCTCTGTGGTTATTATTTCTACACAGAAAAAACTATTTTTTTGATTCAGACACGAAATTCACTGAATTAATAAATTTTTTGTTTAATTTCGGTCCTACAAAGAAATTTGTGAATTCGAACAACAAATTTGTAATTTTTTGTTTGAAAAAAAATTGCGATATTTTCAATAAAAATGTTGCGATATTCAATAAACATTTTTATTGGAATCACAAAAAAGAATCAAACAAAAAATTTAATAGAAGTAGATAAAAGTTTTATTGAATGTTACGGTTCTAAGCAAAAAAAAATTTTGGCAAGCCAATTAATATATTTTTTGAAAAAAAAAAAATTTGTTTTTAGAGAAAAAAATTGCCAATTAAAAAATAAAATGTTTAAAAATGAATGCAAAATTGAACAAATAATTATTCGAGACAACAAAATAATGTTCAGAAATTTGACAGAAAATTCAAATAATTTTTTTTACAAATTAAAATTTTTTGTGGTAAATTATTTTTATATTTTATTATTATTAATAATAGTTATTAATAATTATATTATTTATCTTAATGTAATATGAAATGTATGCTTTTGGGGATAAGCATGTCTCTATGGCCATTTCGTCTCTGCTTAAGAGACTCGTCAGGAGACTTTTTCCCAAAGGTGTTATTCAAAACAATAAATACTTATGTTAAAATAGTTATGGACTAAATGCGAATCATATCCCATTTAATATATAAAAACCGATCAAAAGTATTTACAAAGCAATACATTTCTGTTTTTCAAAAAATTCAAATTCTATTTCTCTGTTCTCTTTATTAAATGTGTGAGCATAAATAAGTGTTGCTTACTATTTTAAAAGAATTATAAAAGCTTTAACAATGTAAATGTGCGGAAATTTTGTACATAAAGAAAGCAGAATAATGTTAAATTAAAAGCCGCGTTTTTATTATATCATGTTTTATCAACATTGATACTTTTAAAATACATTCAAACAAAATTATTAATAGAATCAAACAAAATCTTATTTGAAAACGAAATAAAAATTGAACAAGCGTTTGTTTGAAAATATTCCAGCAATAATTTTTTCTGTGTATGTTCTTTTTCTATTCTTTCTGTAAGTTCGTTCTCATCTATAATGTCCTGAAGAATTTTCCTGGTTCTATAGATTTTAAATTTTTTATTATTACTAAAGTACTTGATTACAATTTCCTTAAATTGTTCATATAACGTTTCGTTTTCTATCATTACTGTGTTAGTTTTTTCGGGATCGAAATGGTTTTTCAAAAGGGTTATTAATGTAGATTCATCGAAGTTTTTACCACAAATAGTTTTTCTTTTATTTTGAAATATAGTTTCTGTCTTTATTTTTAGTGAACCTGAAGTTGTTTGTTTAATAACGTATTGTCGTTTGAAGAAATTCAATGCAGTATCTACTTCCTTTATCACCTCATTTTCTTCGACTAAGTTTATCTCATTTTTCTCTATTTCAATACGGGATAGTGCATCCGCGTTACCATTTAGGATTCCTTTCTTATATTTAATTTCATAATCGTATTCCTGTAAACGCAATCGTCAACGTACAAGTTTAGAATTGGGTTCCTTGACAGAAAACAACCATGTTAATGGTGTATGATCAGTTTCTATTAAAAATTTTCTCCCAAATAAATAGGGTCTGAAATGTTTCGTTGCCCAAACTATAGCCAAGAGTTCCTTCTCTATTGTGCTATAGTTTTGTTCCGACAAATTTAATGTGCGACTTGCATAGCTTACCGGATGACCATCTTGTGATAAGACAGCTCCAATAGCAAATTTACTTGCGTCTGTTTGCAATATGAATTTTTTGTTAAAATCAGGATATATTAAAACAGGTGGATTAATAAGAAGTTTCATAAGGGTTTCAAAGCTATTTATATATTCTCTATCATTTAAATTCATAGGCACGTCTTTCTTTAAGTACTTCGTCATTGGCCTAGCTATTTTCGAATAATCTTTGACAAATTTTCTGTAATACCCAGCCAGTCCTAGACACTGTTTAATTTCCTTTTGGTTCCTTGGCAATGGGAATTTCTGAACACACAGAATTTTTTCTGGATTCGGTTTAATACCTTCATTGGTAACAACGTGTCCCAGAAAGTTTGTGGATCTTTTCATAAACTCACTCTTGTCGAGTTGAATTTTTAAATTAACGTCTTTCAATCGTTGAAATACTTTTACCAGAGATTCTATATGTTCTTGTAAAGATGTTGAATATATTATTATATCATCTAGGTATACAAGACAAATTTTATTAATAAGATCGCTCAAAACGTTATTCATTAACCTTTGGAAAGTAGCTGGAGCAGTTTTTAATCCGAATGGCATACGTAAGAATTCGTAGTGCCCACCTTCCACGCTGAAAGCCGTCTTGGGGATATCTTCATTACAGATTTCAATTTGATGAAATCCTTTTGCTAAGTCCAAAGTGGTAAAATATTGACATCGTCCTAGTTTTTCTAAGATTTCGTCAATATTTGGAATAGGATATCTATCATCGACTGTCTCTTCATTCAGCTTTCTGTAATCCACAACAAGCCTCCATTTCTTTTTGCCACTGGCGTCCAATTTCTTTGGAACGATCCAGACAGGCGCGTTATAAGGAGAATGACTATGTCTTATAATTTTTTTCTCTAGCATTTCTTTAATTTGATTGTTTATTTCTTCCTTATGTATATAAGGGTATCTATACGTTTTTGCCGCAATTGGAATATTATTTTTTGTACGTAAGTATTTCATGCTTAATTGCATTTGTAAATGAGAGGTCACTATCCTCTGTATAGAATATTTTCCTATATCTTTTTATAATAGGAACAAGTTTTTCTCGTTCCTCTGCATTGAGATGCTCTATGCGGATTTGGTCCTCTATGGGTTTGCTTATATTTTCTTCATTTTCTTTAAAAGTATTAATGTAAAAATTTTCCGTATTTATCTCGAAAGTATTTTCTGTGTTCAGGACTACTCTTTTTGGTAGATTTCCTGATACTTTAACAAAACCGCGTATTTTCGAGTCCTTAGCCTCGTATATACCTTCCATAATTTCTATGCTTTCATTTTTCAGAATGGTTTTGGGATTAAATATCAGACCATTTTTTTGCTCAACTGGCAGTGTTATTTCATGTAAACCGCCTTTTTCGAAGTAGTATTCTATACCATCATTGGTATATTTTATTGGAATACGTTTACCATTAATATCTAAAAAATTGTCCCTTAAATTTATAATTGCTTGTAATTGTTTTAGGATATCATTTCCGATTAGGCCATCATATTGGTCATGGAAATGACAGACTAGAAATTCAATTTTGTCTCCAGAATTCCCACTGAATTCCTCGAAAATAGGAATGCGAACTTTTTCTTTTAATTTTATATGATGTTGAAGTGTTTTTAAAATTATTTCGTTACAGGGTATACGCCATTTCGGGTGACAAATCCCGGGATTTATAATAGAATGGGTAGCCCCAGTATCGAGAATAAATTTTAAATTTACTAGCTTTGTCTTAATTATTATATAGGGTAATTTCCCCCGGAGGCTGTGGGTCGAAAATTTTCAACCGTGTGTACCTCCATAGGTTCAGGGTGATTTTGTTGCGGTTGTCTATTCGGATTATAATTTTGTTGGCCGTAGAAGAATTTTCTGCTTGTATTTTGTTGATCATATGAATGACCACGATCATAATTAGAATCCTTAGCCCAATTCCTTTGGTTGTCATTTTGATAATTATTCCAATATTCTTGGTGACTGTTATTATTATATTTTTGGTATTCCCTAGGATGTTTGTATCGTCTATTGCTGGAATTTTGTTGTCTAGTACTTTGTCCTTTGTCCTTGTTCTGTTTGTAGTATTTCGTTTGAAGTCCGTCTTTACCTATTTTATCATATCCATTTTCAAATAGGATGTCCATTGCGGACTCTAGTGTACTAGGATTTCTGCACGCTAATATCGTACGCATTGGTTCAGGCATTTTGTTCTTAAATATATGAAGGGCAGATCTTTGGTTGTTTAAAGCAACCTGGTTCAATCCTTCACCTTCCCCCATAATCATAGCTGCTTTGTTATTTAATCGTCTGAGTCTAAATTTTATTTCGTTGTAAAACTCAAGTGTGGTGGTATTAAAAGTTACCGACCTAAGATCGTCAAATAACTCCTCAGTACTTTTTCTCTCGCCAAAATTATTTTCTAAAACTGTCTTAATCTCATGCCATGAAAGGGCCTTTGTGTTAATTTCAATAATTTCCTTAGCTTTTCCTACCAACCGACTTTTTATTATATCTGAAAACACTAACTGTGAAATTTCGTCATATGTAACTAATAAAGGATGTATCCTGTCTATTAATTTAGTGAAAGTGTTAAGATCATTTTTGTTACCATTGAATAAGGGTAAATTACTTAAGTATTTTATTGGATCTAACTGTATTTGTTGGGTTGCCATTATAAAAATTTTCTTTTTACTATTTAATAATTTCCAAATTAATTATATTGTTACGTTTTTACCTTTTAAAAACGTTTTATTTCTACAGACCTTTTCTATAGAAATAATTTTTATTATGCGGATTCTTAATTACAAATAATAAGCACTGGATTTGATTGTGTATTTACTAATTTACTTTATTTAAATTTAATACACTTTACAAAATATACACTGTCGAACAATACCACACGTAGGGATTCTCTGATGATCTTTACTCTGTCGCAGCTAAATCACAATTAACTTGATTCCCAATCTCTGCTCTGCCTTTTATTTAAATTTCTATGTGTCTAGATTTTTCTTTCAGTTTCGAGATCACTGCATATCGCAAAATATTTGTGTGTCAACATGTTAACTTACTTTTGCATGTATATGTGTGTGTGTATCTGTAGTACATGTAGAAGTTTGTAGACAGAGCATCTCTTCTATTGTTGATGATGAAATGATTTCGTAGTAATTTTTGCAGCACTAATATAAAGATATATGTGTGCGTGTGTGTTTTTGTTTTTACTGGTAACAGCACAAGACAAAATTACGTGGTTGTTGTTATTACTTTTTTTACTCTAAAGTGTTACCATAATACGCGTTTTTCTTTTATTTTAGCTGTAATCTTTGGCGCTTTTTTACTTAATTTATTTTTTTCGTAACATTGCCTCCCACTTAAGCCTGTTCGTCCCGAATAGGCTCCTTAACTACTTTCCCATAGTTTGCCAGTCGCTCTAAGTGTACGACTTTCATCTTGGACCTCGGACTGTTGTACTTTTGAATTCTGTAGACAACATCATTAAGCCTTTTGATTACCTTATAAGGTCCTTCCCAGTTAGTCTGCAATTTGGGAGATAATCCTTTCTTCCGCTGTGGGTTGTAAAGTAGAACCAGTTGTCCTTCATGGTAACCCTCACTATTTGCGGCCTTATCGTATCTCGCTTTCATTTTGTCACTGACCATCTTTATTCGAGTGCGTACGAAATCATGTAATTCGTTGAGGTTTTCTTGTGTTACTGAATAACTCTCATCTACGTCCGTTGTTGGTTTGGCGCCAAATTCCAAGTCACCAGGTAATCTCAACTCAGTGCCATAAATAATCTTGGCAGGTGTTTTTGATGTCGAATCATGCACAGCTGATCGGTATGCTAACAGAAATTTTGGTATGTGCTCGTCCCAATCTTTTTGATGCTCACTCACCACTTTACGTAGGTATTCCTCAAGTGTTCTATTAAATCGTTCTACCATTCCATCAGATTGGGGGTGTAGTGGCGTCGTCCTGGTCTTCTTTATTCCGTAGATTTCGCACATTTCTTTAAACACCATGGACTCAAAATTTCTGCCTTGATCGGAGTGCAGTTCAATTGGTACACCATAGCGACAAACCCAGTTGTTCACAAATGCGTCTACAATTGTGGTTGCTTCTTGATTGGGTATGGTGTACACCTCTGGCCACTTGCTGAAATAGTCCATCACTACGAGAACGTATCGATTACCCTTGTTACTGATAGGAAAGGGACCTGCCACATCCATCGCTATCCGCTCGAATGGTGCGCCTGAATTATACTGCTGTAACTGCCCTCGGCTTCTTCTCACTGGTCCTTTTGCTGCTATACATTGCGCACAGTTTGCTATCCAATCGGTGACAGCTTGTTGACAACCAACCCAGTAAAACCTTTGTTTAAGTTTTTCTAAAGTTTTAGTTACTCCAAGATGACCTCCACTAGGACCATTGTGAAATTCATTAAGGATTTCACTTATCTTGGAGGATGGCACTACTATTAAGTCGGTTGTTGTTTTGCCATCTGCACTCTCCCAGGTACGATATAAGCAGCCATTAATCAGCTTTAAACTATTCCACTGAGCCCAGTAAGCCTTTACTATAGGGCCTTCTGCTGATATATCATTTCGGGTTGGTCGTTGATCCTTTTCTTTAGCTGTTATAATTTTTAATAACACTGGATCATTCCTTTGCGCTGTTGCCCAGTCCTTGTCCGCCTCTATATGAGTTAGCCGAATGTCGACGATAGATTCCTTGCCCTCAGCCTTAGTACAATGTTTACACTCTATGCTACATGGCCGCCGCGATAGAGCATCTGCATTACCATGCTTGGCGCCTCTTCTGTGCTCTATGCTAAAATCGTAGCTTTGGAGACGTTCGATCCAGCGAGCCAGCTGCCCTTCAGGGTTCTTAAACTGCAACAGCCATCTGAGTGCAGAGTGGTCAGTCCTCAGGAGAAAATGTTGGCCATATAAGTACTTGTGATAATGTTTTATGCACTCTAATACGGCTAATAATTCACGTCGTGTTACACAATAGTTCTTTTCAGGCTTTGAGAGTGTTCGACTGTAATAGCCCACAACCTTTTCTATTCCATTGACTACCTGTGAGAGTACACCACCTATAGCATGTAAACTAGCATCACTGTCTAAGACAAATTTTTCACCCGGCACAGGATAGGATAAAACGGGTGCTGCACATAATAGATTTTTCAATGTTTCAAATGCCTTCTCTTGTGGTTCGCCCCAGTGGTACGGCCTTGATTTCTTGGTCAGCTCATGTAGACTTGCTGCTACGCTCGCGAAATTCGGCACAAAACGTCTGTAATATGTGCAGAGTCCTAAAAAGCTACGTAACTCGTGAAGATTCTGTGGTCGAGGCCAGTTCTTTACTGCTCGTGTTTTATCTTCATCTGTAGTAATGCCATCTGCCGTGACAAGGTGTCCCAGATATTTTACCTCTTTTTGGAACAATGCACATTTCTTTGCACTTAACTTTAGACCGGCCACAGATATCCGCTGTAAAACTTCTCCCAAGTTTCTGAGATGTTCGTCGAAAGTTCTACCCATCACTATTATGTCATCGAGATACACCAAGCAAGTTTTCCAGTGCAGTCCTTTCAATACTCGCTCCATAAGACGCTCAAATGTGGCCGGCGCATTGCAGAGCCCAAACGGCATCACCTTAAAATGCCATAAACCACCGTTCGCACTAAAAGCGGTTTTCTCTTTATCTTTCTCTGCAATCTCCACCTGCCAATAGCCACTTTGCAAGTCTAATGTGGAGAACCATTTTGTTCCTGCTAACGTGTCCAGCGTATCGTCAATCCTTGGTAGCGGGTAGCTATCTTTTACAGTGACATCATTAAGTTTTCTGTAGTCCACACAGAATCTTGTACCGCCATCTTTCTTCTTTACTAGGACTACAGGTGAGCTCCACGGACTGAATGATGGCTCTATTACACCGTTCTTTTCCATTTCTTTGACCAGGTCCTTTACCTCATTTCTCTTGGCCAAGGGTACACTTCTGGGTGCCTGTTTAATAGGTCTCGCCTCGCCGGTATTTATTGAATGCTTAACAATCGCCGTTCTGCCTTGACAGTGATCTTTTACGGCGAAGACGCTAGCATGCTTCTTAAGCAGCTGTTTCGCTTTATTTTTATCCGAAGCTGCTAATTCTTTCACCCATTTCTCCACATAGTCCTTAAATAGAGCTTGGTCCTTGGCAGGTATATTTTCAGGATCCCCTGTGCTCTCATGATTTATTACCGCTTCTACTGGAACACATCGGCCTACATCGGATCTTTCTGTGATGATTTTTTCTTGGGCCGATAGGTTGAGCACTCTCACTGGTACTATGCCTTCTTTATTGGCTTTAATAAGGGCTTTTGCTGTTAATAATTCTGCCTTTATTTCTTCTGGTTCTACTACCCACAAGCGGTTGTCCACACAATCTCCCTCCGCACGCGCCCATATCAATGTTTCTGCTTGTGGTGGTAATTTTTGTCGTCCAACAGCAACTAGTTTTCTAGCGTGAGTATTGTCGTCATAACCCACATCAAGCGGTATCTCGACATTATGCCAACTCATAACCTGTTGCCCCATATTCAGGTTGATGCCATGGGTTATCATAAAATCGGCACCAATGATAACCTCATCAACAATATCGGCAACAATAAACACATGTCTAACGCTAATGTTGGCCATAGTCACCTTAGCCTCTATCTTCCCGTGGACAGTGGCAGATTCTCCCGTAGCTGTTCGTAGTCTAACGTTTTGTAGTGACTCACATCTTCCGTTGACTATATCGGGTCTGATGATCGATTGCGTTGCCCCAGTGTCTATAGTGAAGATGTGTCTTCTGCCATTTAGATACCCACTTACTGTTAAGTTGCTGTTCTTTTGCTGCATTACTGATATTGAGATCGTGGGGCACTCGCTTGTGGGAGCTAGCTCTTGCCCCTTAGTGCTAGCTCGTTTTAGTTTAACGGGTATTCTTGTGATGGTTGCTGGTGGTTCACCCGTTTGTTACTTCTGGATGGCGAGATAGACCTTGCTCTTTTTCGTGGCGCTTTACAGTTTCTTTGGAAATGGCCACTCTTACCACAATTGAAGCATTTTGCGTTCGTCTTCTGCTGCATGCCGGCACAAATTTGCTCTATCATCGCTTTAAGATTATTAAGCACGTCCTGTGCTTCTGGCTCGACATCCAAAGCACGCACTTTGTGTACCTGTGGCCTAGATATAGCTCTAGCGGTTTCCTGCCCCAATGCAAACGCTACCGTTTCAGCGAAGGTGTTCCTTTGAGTGCTGCATACCGCGAGCTTCAAGTCAGGGTCACGTATGCCATTGGTGAACGCTTCGGTTTTAAAACGATCTACCAATGGATGATTTTCGCCTGGGTATGTTAATTGTACCAATTTTTCAATCTCCATGGCGAATGCCTGTAGTGACTCATTGGGCTTTTGCGTTCTGCATCTCAACTCCATTTGGTACAATTCTCGCTTGTGCTCATTACCGTACTTACGCTGCAACGCTACCATTATGTCTTCGTAATTATTTCTGGAGCTTGCTGGAATTGTCTCCAGGACTTCTGCGGCTGCACCCTTTAAGGCCAAAATTAGTTCTAGAGCCTTCTCTTCGCCGTCCCATCCATTTTTGCTTGCAACTGTTTCAAACTGAAGTCTAAATACAGAAAGTGGTGTGTTACCATCAAAGCAAGGGGTATTTATTTTGCTGGTAAATTCTGGAACAACACGTACTGGTCCAGCTTGTTGGCATTGAATACTATTGACCTTTTCTTCAATTTCATTAATTTTATCGTCTAAGTCAGCCACTCTTGCTTCCACGCCTTCTACCCTCTTACTGAATGTTTCAGAAATTTCCACTAACTTCTCGTTTGTTGCTTTAGATGTTTTTTTTACCTCTGCCAATAATGCTTGGTTTTGAGCTCTAGATCGTTCTTCAACTTGAGCCAGCAATGCTTGGTTTTGAGCTCTAGATCTTTCTTCAACTTGAGCCAGCAACGCTTGATTTTGAGCTCTAGATGTTTCTTTTACCTCTGCCAATAATTCTTGGTTTTGAGCTCTAGATCTTTCTTCAACTTGAGCCAGCAATGCTTGATTTTGAGCTCTGGATGTTTCTTTTACCTCTGCCAATAATCGTCCTTCAACTTGAGCCAGCAATGCTTGATTTTGAGCTCTGGATGTTTCTTTTACCTCTGCCAGCAATGCCTGATTTTGAGCTCTAGCTATTTCCATATTCGCCTTTGTTGTTTCTTTTACTTCCATTATGGCAGCCAGCAACGAATTTATATCTAAACTGCTGGTCTTTGCAGGTTCATATATCTCTATTTCGTCATCTTCAAATTCATAGGCGTCGATGTCAATGCCACGATGCTTGAATTCTTCCAATAGTCTCTTCTGCAGCTCCGCTTTATTACCAGTAGTCGGCAATTCCATTTTATTTAATTCACGTTTAAGCCGGTCTACCTTCAGATCTTGAAACTTCATGCTTATTATTTTGTAATTTCACTTCTGACACCAATTGTTACGTTTTTACCTTTTAAAAACGTTTTATTTCTACAGACCTTTTCTATAGAAATAATTTTTATTATGCGGATTCTTAATTACAAATAATAAGCACTGGATTTGATTGTGTATTTACTAATTTACTTTATTTAAATTTAATACACTTTACAAAATATACACTGTCGAACAATACCACACGTAGGGACTCTCTGATGATCTTTACACTGTCGCAGCTAAATCACAATTAACTTGATTTCCAATCTCTGCTCTGCCTTTTATTTAAATTTCTATGTGTCTAGATTTTTCTTTCAGTTTCGAGATCACTGCATATCGCAAAATATTTGTGTGTCAACATGTTAACTTACTTTTGCATGTATATGTGTGTGTGTATCTGTAGTACATGTAGAAGTTTGTAGACAGAGCATCTCTTCTATTGTTGATGATGAAATGATTTCGTAGTAATTTTTGCAGCACTAATATAAAGATATATGTGTGCGTGTGTGTTTTTGTTTTTACTGGTAACAGCACAAGACAAAATTACGTGGTTGTTGTTATTACTTTTTTTACTCTAAAGTGTTACCATAATACGCGTTTTTCTTTTATTTTAGCTGTAATCTTTGGCGCTTTTTTACTTAATTTATTTTTTTCGTAACAATATAAAAGGTAAAGTTATAGTGAAAATTATTTATGATATCTTTCAAGTTTTGTTCACAAACAATAATGTACTTATATTTAATACTAAAATTAGGGATAATAATACATATGTATATTAGATTTGTTGCTCACTTTGGTTGGTTGGTTGTCCTTATGTAGTTGTTCTTGTTGCAATCGTTGTTGTTTGTGTTGTATGATGCTGTTTCCCGTTAGATTGAAGGATCTAGGCTGTTTGGATTTGTAGTTTCTCGTCTGTTGATAAATATTAAGCAATTTTCTTCTTGTTTTTCTATATTATATTTCACCCCTTTTTATAATTAATTTTTTTTTATTTTGATGGTTTTGTCTCTGTTTTTGTTGTCTTTTTGTTTTTAATTTCTAATATTTTGTTCTTGACACTATTTTCAAACAGTTTTTAATTTAATAATATTTTCTTGAAGTTCCATTAAACAATTAAATGTATTTTCTTAGATTTTTTTTCTTACACACTGTCTTTGTATTTATTGTTGATTTTTCTCTTAAGATAATTTGTTTTTAATTTAAGGCTACACAATTATTTTATGTTTGAAGCACATTTATTTATTCCCTTTTTGTTTTTGTTCTTTTTTTTTTCTAAATAGTTTTTTCTTTTGTAAATTTTCTTAGCACTACAAGTAAAAAAAAATTTTCCACAAGTCACATATAATACAAAGTTTTTTTTTTCAATATTAATTTTTGAAAAATTTTTGTAGCGAAAAGTATTAAGACAATATTTCTAATTTATTCAGGATTATTTCTGAAAAAATTTTTTTGTTTCACACTAAAGGATTATTCCTTGTATATTTTTCACTTATACAGGATTATTCCTGTAATTTTTTATTTAGCACTTAAGGATTATTCCTTATATATTTTTCGCTTATACAGGATTATTCCTATAATTTTTTTTATTTTGCACTTAAGGATTATTCCTTATATATTTTTCACTTATACAGGATTATTCCTGTAATTTTTTTATTTAGCACTTAAGGATTATTCCTTATATATATTTATTAATTTTTTTGATATCAGAATTATTCCCGATATCCCATCCTCGTCGCCAGAAAAGAGTTCGTTTGTTAAAAACAGTAAAAAAAATAATTATTTATTTTTTTATTTGTTCTTACTTTATTGAATCAAAGAATATGACTGAACTAAACTAATGTAATTCTTGACAATATATTAATTTAATTGTGTTTTCTTTTAACCGTTTCCAATGAATTCCTTATTTTGTTGAGTTTGCATTAAAGTTTTTATGAAATTGGACTAATTGCATTTTTTGTCTGTGAGACAGGAAATGTATTTGCAGTTAAAAATATTTTATTTATTTAAAGGAATTCATTGGAATTATCAAAATACATAGGTAAACAAAAATATATAGGGTCATCATTTATATAATAATTTTGTTAGGGGTAACCATAACTGTTAATCACATCTTACTAATATTTACATCTTTCTTGAAATAAAAAAAACAGCAGAGTAAAGAGTTCAAATATATGTATGTTCAATATCTACCATATTTAGTCAGTTCGAGTAGAATACAAAATTACATGAACACAAATATTTCCATCAGTTTTTTCATATTGCCCTTAAGGCCTTGTAAGACAAACGTTGCTGTATCCTAATGTAACGTCCCCTAACCTAAAAACGTAAGTGCACTTATAGAACATTTAAAAACGTGTCATATGTTTTGGACACAAACAACTAACAAAAAAACAGAAAATAACATATTGTTACGAAAAAAATAAATTAAGTAAAAAAAAGCGCCAAAGATTACAGCTAAAATAAAAGAAAAACGCGTATTATGGTAACACTTTAGAGTAAAAAAAGTAATAACAACAACCACGTAATTTTGTCTTGTGCTGTTACCAGTAAAAACAAAAACACACACGCACACATATATCTTTATATTAGTGCTGCAAAAATTACTACGAAATCATTTCATCATCAACAATAGAAGAGATGCTCTGTCTACAAACTTCAAAATGTACTACAGATACACACACACATATACATGCAAAAGTAAATTAACATGTTGACACACAAATATTTTGCGATATGCAGTGATCTCGAAACTGAAAGAAAAATCTAGACACATAGAAATTTAAATAAAAGGCAGAGTAGAGATTGGGAATCAAGTTAATTGTGATTTAGCTGCGACAGAGTAAAGATCATCAGAGAATCCCTACGTGTGGTATTGTTCGACAGTGTATATCTTGTAAAGTGTATTAAGTTTAAATAAAGTAAATTTGTAAATACACAATCAAATCAAGTGCTTATTATTTGTAATTAAGAATCCGCATAATAAAAATTATTTCTATAGAAAAGGTCTGTAGAAATAAAACGTTTTTAAAAGGTAAAAACGTAACAATTGGTGTCAGAAGTGAGATTACAAAATAATAAGCATGAAGTTTCAAGATCTGAAGGTAGACCGGCTTAAACGTGAATTAAGTAAAATGGAATTGCCGACTACTGGTAATAAAGCGGAGCTGCAGAAGAGACTATTGGAAGAATTCAAGCATCGTGGCATTGACATCGACGCCCATGAATTTGAAGATGACGAAATAGAGATATATGAACCTGCAAAGACCAGTAGTTTAGACATAAATTCGCTGCTGGCTGCCATAATGGAAGTAAAAGAAACAACAAAGGCGAATATGGAAATATCTAGAGCTCAAAACCAAGCATTGCTGGCTCAAGTTGAAGGACGATTATTGGCAGAGGTATAAGAAACATCCAGAGCTCAAAATCAAGCATTGCTGGCTCAAGTTGAAGAACGATCTAGAGCTCAAAACCAAGCACTACTGGCAGAAGTAAAAGAAACAGCTAGAGCTCAAAACCAAGTATTATTGGCAGAGGTAAAAGAAACATCTAAAGCAACAAACGAGAAGTTAGTGGAAATTTCTGAAACATTCGGTAAGAGGGTAGAAGGTGTGGAAGCAAGAATGGCTGACCTAGACGATAGAATGAATGAAATGGAAGAAAAGTTTAACAGCATTCAATACCAACAAGCTGGACCAGTACGTGTAGTTCCAGAATTTACCAGCAAATTAATACCCCTTGCTTTGATGGTAACACACCACTTTCTGTATTTAGACTTCAGTTTGAAACCGTTGCAAGCAAAAATGGATGGGACGACGAAGAGAAGGCCCTAGAACTAATTTTGGCCTTAAAGGGTGCAGCCGCAGAAGTCCTGGAGACAATGCCAGCGAGCTCCAGAAATAATTACGAAGACATAATGGTAGCATTGCAGCGTAAGTTCGGTAATGAGCACAAGCGAGAATTGTACCAAATGGAGTTGAGATGCAGAACGCAAAAGCCCAATGAGTCACTACAGGCCTTCGCCATGGAGATTGAAAAATTGGTACAATTAACATACCCAGGCGAAAATCATCCATTGGTAGATCGTTTTAAAACCGAAGCGTTCGTCAATGGTATACGTGACCCTGACTTGAAGCTCGCGGTATGCAGCACTCAGAAGAACACCTTCGCTGAAACAGTAGCATTTGCATTGGGGCAGGAAACCGCTAGAGCTATATCTAGGCCACAGGTACACAAATTGCGCGCTTTGGATGTCGAGCCAGAAACAAACGACGTGCTCAACGACCTTAAAGCTATGATGAAGGAAATTTGTGCCGGCATGCACCAGAAGATGAACGCAAAATGCTTCAATTGCGGTAAGAGTGGCCATTTCCAAAGAAACTGCAAAGTGCCACGAAAAAGAGCAAGGTCTATCTCCCCATCCAGAAGTAACAAACGGGTGAACCACCAGCAACCATCACAAGAGTCCCCGTTAAACTAAAACGAGCTAGCACTAAGGGGCAAGAGCTAGCTCCCACAAGCGAGTGCCCCACGATCTCCATATCAGTGATGCAGCAAAAGAACAGCAACTTAACAGTTATTGGGTACATAAATGGCAGAAGACACATCTTCACTATAGACACTGGCGCAACACAGTCGATCATCAGGCCCGATATAATCAACGGAAGATGTGAGTCACTACAAAACGTTAGACTACGAACAGCTACGGGAGAATCTGCCACTATCCACGGGAAGATAGAGGCTAAGGTGACTATGGCCAACATTAGCGTAAGACATGTGTTTATTGTTGCCGATATTGTTGATGAGGTTATCATTGGTGCCGATTTTATGATAACCCATGGCATCAACCTGAATATGGGGCAACGGGTTATGAGTTGGCATAATGTCGAGATACCGCTTGATGTGGGTTATGACGACAATATTCACGCTAGGAAACTAGTTGCTGTGGGACCATTTGTGGGTAATAGAACCAGAAGAAATAAAGGCCGAAATATTAACAGCAAAAGCCCTTATTAAAGCCAATAAAGAAGGCATAGTACCAGTGAGAGTGCTCAACCTATCGGCCCAAAAAAAAATCATCACAGAAAGATTCGATGTAGGCCGATGTGTTCCAGTAGAAGCGGTAATAAATCATGAGAGCACAGGGGATCCTGAAAATATACCTGCCAAGGACCAAGCTTTATTTAAGGACTATGTGGAGAAATGGGTGAAAGAATTAGCAGCTTCGGATAAAAATAAAGCGAAACAGCTGCTTAAGAAGCATGCCAGCGTCTTCGCCGTAAAAGATCACTGTCGAGGTAGAACGGCGATTGTTAAGCACGTAATCAACACCGGCGAAGCGAGACCTATTAAACAGGCACCCAGAAGCGTACCCTTAGCCAAGAGAAATAAAGTCAAGGACCTGGTAAAAGAGATGGAAAAGGACGGTGTAATAGAGCCATCATTCAGTCCGTGGAGCTCACCTGTAGTCCTAGTGAAAAAGAAAGATGGCGGTACAAGATTCTGTGTGGACTACAGAAAACTTAATGATGTCACTGTAAAAGATAGTTACCCGCTACCAAGGATTGACGATACGCTGGACACGTTAGCAGGAACAAAATGGTTCTCCACATTAGACTTGCAAAGTGGCTATTGGCAGGTGGAGATTGCAGAGAAAGATAAAGAGAAAACCGCTTTCAGTGCGAATGGCGGTTTATGGCAATTCAAGGTGATGCCGTTTGGGCTCTGCAATGCACCGGCCACATTTGAGCGTCTTATGGAGCGAGTATTGAAAGGACTGCATTGGAAAACTTGCTTGGTGTATCTCGATGACATAATAGTGATGGGTAGAACTTTCGACGAACATCTCAGAAACTTGGGAGAAGTTCTACAGCGAATATCTGAGGCCGGTCTAAAGTTAAGTGCAAAGAAATGTGCATTGTTCCAAAAAAAGGTAAAATATCTGGGACACCTTGGTGGCATTACTACAGATGAAGATAAAACACGAGCAGTAAAGAACTGGCCTCGACCACAGAATCTTCACGAGTTACGTAGCTTTCTAGGACTCTGCACATATTACAGACGCTTTGTGCCGAATTTCGCGAGCGTAGCAGCAAGTCTACATGAGCTGACCAAGAAATCAAGACCATACCACTGGGGCGAACCACAAGAGAAGGCATTTGAAACATTGAAAAATTTATTATGTGCAGCACCCGTTTTATCCTATCCAGTGCCGGGTGAAAAATTTGTCTTAGACAGTGATGCTAGTGGACATGCTATAGGTGGTGTACGCTCGCAGGTAGTCAATGGAATAGAAAAGGTTGTGGGCTATTACAGTCGAACACTCTCAAAGCCTGAAAAGAACTATTGTGTAACACGTCGTGAATTATTAGCGGTATTAGAGTGCATAAAACATTATCACAAGTACTTATATGGCCAACATTTTCTCCTGAGGACTGACCACTCTGCACTCAGATGGCTGTTGCAGTTTAAGAACCCTGAGGGGCAGCTGGCTCGCTGGATCGAACGTCTCCAAAGCTACGATTTTAGCATAGAGCACAGAAGAGGCGCCAAGCATGGTAATGCAGATGCTCTATCGCGGCGGCCATGTAGCATAGAGAGTAAACATTGTACTAAGGCTGAGGGCAAGGAATCTATCGTCGACATTCGGCTAACTCACATAGAGGCGGACAAGGACTGGGCAACAGCGCAAAAGAATGATCCAGTGTTATCAAAAATTATAACAGCTAAAGAAAAGGATCAACGACCAACCCGAAACGATATATCAGCAGAAGGCCCTATAGTAAAGGCTTATTGGGCTCAGTGGAATAGTTTAAAGCTGATTAATGGCTGCTTATATCGTACCTGGGAGAGTGCAGATGGCAAAACAACAACCGACTTAATAGTAGTGCCATCCTCCAAGATAAGCGAAATCCTAAATGAATTTCATAATGGTCCTAGTGGAGGTCACCTTGGAGTAACTAAAACTTTAGAAAAACTTAAGCAAAGGTTTTACTGGATTGGTTGTCAACAAGCTGTCGCCGATTGGATAGCAAACTGTGCGCAATGTATGGCAGCAAAAGGACCAGTGAGAAGAAGCCGAGGGCAGCTACAGCAGTATAATTCAGGCGCACCATTCGAGCGGATAGCGATGGATGTGGCAGGTCCTTTTCCTATCAGTAACAAGGGTAATCGATACGTTCTCGTAGTGATGGATTATTTCAGCAAGTGGCCAGAGGTGTACACCATACCCAATCAAGAAGCAACAACAATTGTATATGTATTTGTGAACAACTGGGTTTGTCGCTATGGTGTACCAATTGAACTGCACTCCGATCAAGGCAGAAATTTTGAGTCCATGGTGTTTAAAGAAATGTGCGAGATTTATGGAATAAAGAAGACCAGGACGACGCCACTACACCCCCAATCTGATGGAATGGTAGAGCGATTTAATAGAACACTTGAGGAATACCTACGTAAAGTGGTGAGTGAGCATCAAAAAGATTGGGACGAGCACATACCAAAATTTCTGTTAGCATACCGATCAGCTGTGCATGTTTCGACATCAAAAACACCTGCAAAATTATTTATGGCACTGAGTTGAGATTACCTGGTGACTTGGAATTTGGCGCCAAACCAACAGCGGACGCAGATGAGAGTTATGCCGTAAAACAAGAAAACCTCAACGAATTACATGATTTTGTACGCACTCGAATAAAGATGGTCAGTGACAAAATGAAAGCGAGATACGATAAGGCAGCAAATAGTGAGGGTTACCATGAAGGACAACTGGTTCTACTTTACAACCCACAGCGGAAGAAAGGATTGTCTCCCAAATTGCAGACTAACTGGGAAGGACCTTATAAGGTAATCAAAAGGCTTAATGATGTTGTCTACAGAATTCAAAAGTACAACAGTCCGAGGTCCAAGATGAAAGTCGTACACTTAGAGCGACTGGCAAACTATGGGAAAGTAGTTAAGGAGCCTATTCGGGACGAAAAGGCTTAAGTGGGAGGCAGTGTTACGAAAAAATAAATTAAGTAAAAAAAAGCGCCAAAGATTACAGCTAAGATAAAAGAAAAACGCGTATTATGGTAACACTTTAGAGTAAAAAAAGTAATAACAACAACCACGTAATTTTGTCTTGTGCTGTTACCAGTAAAAAACAAAAACACACACGCACACATATATCTTTATATTAGTGCTGCAAAAATTACTACGAAATCATTTCATCATCAACAATAGAAGAGATGCTCTGTCTACAAACTTCTACATGTACTACAGATACACACACACATATACATGCAAAAGTATGTAAGTTAACATGTTGACACACAAATATTTTGCGATATGCAGTGATCTCGAAACTGAAAGAAAAATCTAGACACATAGAAATTTAAATAAAAGGCAGAGCAGAGATTGGGAATCAAGTTAATTGTGATTTAGCTGCGACAGAGTAAAGATCATCAGTGAATCCCTACGTGTGGTATTGTTCGACGGTGTATATCTAGTAAAGTGTATTAAGTTTAAATAAAGTAAATTAGTAAATACACAATCAAAACAAGTGCTTATTATTTGTAATTAAGAATCCGCATAAATAAAAAATTATTTCTATAGAAAAGGTCTGTAGAAATAAAACGTTTTTAAAAGGTAAAAACGTAACAATATATATATATATATATATATATATATATATACATATATAGAAATATATATATAGAAATTTCTTTTATAAAGTCAACATGGTAGACCAGGAGCAAAACAGATTAGTAATTAATCCCTTAAAGTATCTTAATAATTTACCTGACTTCAACGGAGACAATAGGGACCTACAGACTTTCATAACTCTCATTGACAGGATTCACCCACATTTACGAACATATATTACCTACAGGACCTACAGACTTTCATAACTCTCATTGACAGGATTCACCCACATTTACGAACATATATTATATATTATATATATATATATATTATTATTTTTTATATATATATTATTTATATATATATTATTTTTTTATTTATTACTTTCTTATATTCTAATATTTTTGACTGTTATTTTTGAGTTTCTTATACTCTTTCTTTTCGTGTTTATTAATTAAAGTTATAGTACATACATACATAACATACTTAACTGGCCTTTACATCCCTGTGTCAGGATTACGGCCTGGCTTCTCGCAGCACTCATGTTGTGTGTGTCAATTTTTATCCATGAGTACCGGGACCTACAGTTTAATGTCGACTCCGAACGATAGACTTGAGAAACTTGTTCATGGCAATT
This sequence comes from Metopia argyrocephala, assembly GCA_963576795.1. NCBI lineage: Eukaryota > Metazoa > Arthropoda > Insecta > Diptera > Sarcophagidae > Metopia > Metopia argyrocephala. The sequence continues at coordinate 88,281,843 of OY756209.1, read as the reverse complement.
AGTTACTCTCAGAGCTTTTGCCAGAAGACTGCTGAGAGGTAGTCGCCGAAAGAAATATTTTTTCATATTTCTTTTTTTGAAGATGTCAGAGCCTGGAGTCGAACCCAGGGCCCATGTCATAGTAAGCCAACACACTAACCACTATACCACGGCGACTACGAGTTATAATAGGTTTCTTTAATCTTTCAATATCTTCTTCTCCTGTTGGTTGTTGTTTTTATTTCTTCTTGTTGTATTGTAGTTGCTATTGGTTGTTGTTTTTTTCTCTTCCGTTGCTAACAAAATTTTCTTATGCTGATGGGGTTGATTATATTTATTTTTCTTGTAGTTGTTGTTGGGTGCTGTTTTGTTCTTCTTGTTTTAGTTGCTTTTGGTTGTTGTTTCGCTCTTCTGTTGCTAACAAAATTTTTTTTTGTTGATGGTGTTGATTATATTTATTTTTTTTTTTTGTAGTTGTTATTGGTTGGCACTTTTATTTGGTCTATTTTTATTTAATGTTTAAATTGCAATTACACAAAACAAATTGCACACAAAAAAATTCAAATCCCTTTCTCTTTTTTTCTCCTTATCGTGGAAGGATACTACACGCTCGCTAAGAAGTTTCACAATTCACGAAATTTATTTTTCGTCTAAAAACTCGCGATTTAAACTTAAGAAGTTTCATAATTCACAAAATTTATTTTTCGTCTAAAAAAAACTCGCGATTTAAACTTAAGAAGTTTCACAATTCACGAAATTTATTTTTCGTCCTTAATGACTTTTGTTCAAGAAAGGATACTAAAAACTTAAGAGGTCGCAAAAAAAAATTTTTATTATAATTTTATTATAATTCATACATACATATATCTGTGGAAATTTGAAAAAACGTCTTCTCTCGAAATAAGACAATTTTCCCAGATTTTTATAGTAAATATAGAATTTTCTTGTCCTTCTTTTGCTCTAAACCCCGTATTTCTACGAACTTTGGAACGCAAGATATGCAGTTGACTAATCGACCTTTTTCAGGCTTTCCCCCAATTTCAATTTGACAAAACGACTTCTTTCAGAGAATTAAGAATAATTTGAAAAATTTAATGTCTATAAAAAAATTTATTTAATTTTTATTATTATTTTTTAATTATTTGCATATTGTAGCGAAAAATTTAAGTATTTTTTTTTTTTAATGAAACCGAAATATTTTTTCCAGATCAACTTCTTTTAACCTTTTTTTCATATTCCATTTTAACAAAACAACTTGTCTTGACTTAATCGATTAAAATCATTTTCAAATTTAATCAAAAAAATTTTGAAAAAACGACTTGTATGGTGGAAGCTAATTTTTTTTCTTTAAAATCTATTTAACAAAAAGTCTTAAATTCATTTTTTGTCGTTTTAAAGAACACTACTGCTTCTAGTGGGAAAAAAAGGTCGCATAATGTTCGTTAAGTATTTGTGTATAATATCCAAGTTCAAAATTTCTTTAATTTCCTAAACAGTAACTTCTATTAGCCTTTTTAACTGTTTTTTGCTCTACTGAAAAGTTGTTGATTTTGAAAGAAGACGTTTTGTCAAATGTCCATAGATATAAATAAAAATAAAAATAGAATTTTCATATAATTGAAAAATCATCAATTTATCATTTAAAAATTTTTCATTAATGAATATATACTTGTGTTTTTTTAATATTTTTGGAATTACATTCATAAATATAAAATTAATTGTTGAGCTTAAATAAATAATAATAAAAAAATATATATCTAACTACACTTTTATTACGATATTAAATAGGGCGCCATATATTCGATGTAGATTAATGTATTTTTTTTCGCGCAACTACAAATTAAATATGCTTTGCCCTACACTAGCATATATAGTCGTATCGGAGCACTGTATTCTTTATTACACAAAAATACATATTTGAACCAACAACATTATTCTCTAAGTTTTAAAATTTAAAAACGAAAACAGCTCACAATGAATAAGAAACACAAACACATAAATTGTATTGTATGTGAATATTGTTGTTAGCATGAAACCGTATCTGTACTTAAGCAAAAAAAAAAGACACGAAGTACAAATTTTGTTGTGGCTATCGTCTTATACACTATGATGTTGTGTGTGCAAAGTAAGAGAGTAAACGAATTCTCTTTGCTGAGTAAGAGAGTAACAATTCTTTTTGCGGGTTCCAACATTACGACCCGCCATAAAGGCCTGGTTAGCCAAACGTTGCTGTATCGTAATGTAACGTCCCCTAACGTAGAAACGTAAGTGCACTTATAGAACATTTAGAAACGTGCCATATGTTTTGGACATAAACAACTAACAAAAAAACAAAACAGAAAATATATTGTGAAATAGTAATTTGTTTATACAGTTGTTTTCGGTTAATTGAGCCCCGCTTTATTGAGTTTCCCGCTTAATTGTACTAAAAATCATGAAACGAAATCATTCCGTATAACCTCCTATGCAAAAGTACCCGTTTAATTAAGTTCCGCTTAATTGTGCCTCCCGTTTAATTGATTCATAAAATGAGACCGCATTGCGAAAAACACAAACAAATGTTTCAGTTAATTGATTTCGTCTGCTTAATTTTTTCTCCACAAACTTAAAACCGTTTATGTTGCACCAGAAAAATTTTTGTCATGTTTCTGTTCACCATGTAAATGGAACGATACAGAAAAACGAATCATCGAAAGCCTCAACAAATCTAAAATTCAAATGTTGATGACTGATTATTTTAATCATAGTTTTACTTATGTATGTATAATGTTTTTTTTATAACATTTAATGTACACTCGCATGCACATATGTAATGTAATTATTTTAAATTTTGATCTTTTTTTATATAGAATTTTGTAATTTTTGTTGCTTTTCAAATATTGTACGATGAACGTACTTGATTTTTGTTTTGTTTTAATAAACTAACACTGTTTTTTAACTTAATAAATAAAAAAATGAATTTCTTTTTCTCTATACACGTGGATGTTTCGCTTTATTGCTCGTCTGGCTTAATTAAGTGATTTTCGTTTTAATTGCGTCGGCGAATCAATTAACCGAGTATCGCTTAATTGAGTTTCCCGTTTAATTGCACCAAAAATCGTGCATTTTTAGAGACTCAATTAAGCGGAAATAACTGTAGTGTGTACTTAATAGTTTTTTATCAAATAATTAAAAGACAAATAAATAAATATAGATGCGGATTTGTGTGTTGGGCTACAGTTTTTTAATTTGCTAAAAATTTCTTAAATTTGCTTTTCTTTGTAATATTCTTGCTGAAAATTTGTATAATAAATGTAGGGTTGCCAAATATTGAATTGAAAAAGGTACATACATACAAAAAACGTACATTTTAGTAAAAAAATACATTGGATTTTTATTGAAACCTTTTTTTAAAATTCATTACCAAAAAAAAAATGGCAAATAATAATACAAATAATAAGATCGTAATTATTGTTTACAACAAAGTAATAGCCCCAAATTATTCGGATTTTTATTTTTAAATTCTAGTCTATACTATTCAACTTTTCAAATGTAAAACAATTTGGTATAAATTTAAAAATAAATTTTATGCCCGTATTCATAAAAAATATTTTAGGTTTATTGAGGATTAATTTGACAAGTATTGTATAGAAATATGTATTGTATATTTTATATATTCATTCATGTATTTGTAAAAACTTTTACAAATACATACTTACTAGTTTTTTTGAACTTGGTTTACAATGCGATTTTTGCCAATGTAAGAAAATTGTAAAACTTGGCACAAGTGTGTTAAAATTAGTTTCAAATATCAGTTCACATTACAAACTTTCTATTAAAAGTTTGTTTTTTCATTTCCTCCTTCCATTTGAATGCGGTATAGCCAATATAAACATACAAATTCTTTTCAAAATTTTGAAACAATCTATTATTTAACAATTCTACACATTTTCTTTTAATACTTTTTAAGTAAATAATTTTAATTAAATGAGAGTTGGGCTTATTGCATTGAATTTATAATGCATTACCGTTTTCACTACCCCTAAAGGCGGGTTTAGACGGTAATACATACATGTCAAATTTTTGTGTAGAAGAGAATGAATAGTATCATGTATACTTTATATGTAATAAGAACGCACGACATTAAGAGAAAATACGGATGAAAATTTGACAGTAGTAAGGCTCGCTTTGTTTTTTTATTTTTTTTAATTAAAAAAAAAAAAAACAATCACTTTCATTAGATCAGAGATGCACTTTTATATTATTTTTTATTTATGTTTAATTAGTTCACAATAGTATTGGGCAAAGTCATTCATATGTGTGAATCATTCATTCTCTTTCAGAAAGGTAATGTGAATTAATTCTTTCTTTTCTTTCATCTTTCTTTTCTTTCATCTTTCTTTTCATTCAGCTTTCTGAATATTTCATACTTTTCAGAATGAATTACACATATACAATTCTATTTGTTTTTGAAATTGTTTCATTTATCGTGAATTGAATAAAGGCATAATATTGTCAAACAATAAATTTTTTGTTGAAAATTATTTTTTATTAAAAACTATTTATTTGGTATTAAATGTTTTTGTAAAAATATAAATATTGTTTTATTAAAAATAAACAGTGCTAAGCAAAAAAAAAATTGTTGTATATATGTATGTATACCTCTAGACTTTCTTTTATTATTATTTACTTCAGTTTATATCCAGAAACAATAAGTAACAACTTTTTTTGATTTAACCTGCCATAAATTTGCCAGATTACACATAATTTTAATATTCAAAGTTATTAGCTCGTACGTACACAAAAATGGTGTTAAAATATTTTGTGGAAGACTAATTTCTTGTGTGGCAACGCAGGTTCTAATCAGAAAGAGAAAACACAAAAAAAAAAAGAGAAAAATTAGAACGAAAGATGAAAGATGGAATGAGAAAATACAGAAATATTTCATTCTTTCTTTTAAAGGAATCATTCAATTGAATTAATTCATTCACGAATGACACAAGCCTAGTTCACAATGTATTTAAAGTTTGTGTGGACGTATATGTGCATTTTATTCTTTCATTTGACTTTGATTTGATTTTTATGCAACCGTGTAAATGTAAAAAAATCTGCCGTAAGACTTTTATTTTTAAAATACGGATGAAATGTCATAATATTCTTTCTATGATTTTACGTACGTAAAGTAAATTCAGACGGAAATAATTAACACACTGAATTAAACCATTTCCACTAAATTTAGTGGAAAATTAAATATTTTGCAATAACCCCAATTCTGAAATAAATAAATTCATCAAACGGTAGATCCATGTTAATTGTATTGACAAAAAATTATTCAATAACTTCTGTAGAATTACGAAATAAAATTTTTGAATTGAGACTTAAAACATATACCTTTTTAAAATTATAGTACTTTGGTGGCAAATGTACTTTAATATTATATATGTTAGTTTCAAGTGTTCAGAACAAAAAAGAAATACAAAAGATTAAAAAAAGTACATTAGCGTACCTTTTTAGGTGTTATGCAGAAATAAGTACATTAAACAAAACAAAATTACCCTTACTGCTTAAAAAAGGACGTTTGGCAAGCCTAAATAAACCAGCTGTTTGCAAATGTCCCGTAAAAACGTAGAGAATTTCTATTTTCTACAGATTGATACGTGCCGTTACGTTACATTTTTTATTCGGTAAGCGCTGCCATTACTTTGCATGTAAAATAAATGATCAGCTGACTCGTCAACGTTAAGATACGCTACGTTACGTTTGGCTAATTCTACCTTAAGAAATTTTACTTGTACGTGATGCACATTCTATATGATTTATATTCTTTGCTTGAATTTAATCGAATTTAGAGGGAAAGTTGCAAAATATGAAAACATGTATGTGTAAAATGATTAAATTTAACGAATTACAAGCTATATATAAAAAGAATTTTAATAAAATAATATATGATAAATAAGATAATAATTATATTGATTATAATTTTAGACCGATAAAGAAAATAACCAAACCTTTCGAAATACTGATATTTTAATTTTTTAAAATCCTAAACATGTCCATAAATGTGCATTACAGCCTTTAGTATTTTAAGTTAGGATACTTGTATTTTCTTTTTTTTTTTGTCTTATTTATATCGTGATAGCAGGTCGTTTTCGCCTTGGTTATTGAAATGTACTTGGGTTAAAAGCGAACTTTTTCTTTGTTTATGCCATGGTATAATAAACAAGGTAGATGATTCCCTACAACAGTACAACGCTACCAAAGACAACATGAATTTTGTTAGTGTTGCGGCGAATTCAATCTGACCAAACTGTCAAAAATTTATGTCAGCATTTTGTTTAATTTTTTCCTAACATTAAAAAGAGCAGAAGCCTCATAAAATTTCTATTTAAATATTCAAATATAAGAACATTTATATAAAATTTTTTACTTTTAATGGTGTTTTTATAAAATTGAGAAAAAAAAATAGTTTTCTGCTGTTTATTTTAAATTGTATTTTTTATAAAATTCAAGGTAAGATTTTTTATATTTATCATTATATAAAATTATTCTTAATAATTTTAACTACTGTTCATAAAGCTTATATATACATATAGTCAAGCATCATCGGGATTTTGTGGTTCCAACTATGGTATTTTTGTGTCACATATAGCATCGAAAGCATCACAAACAACAGATACATATAGTGGTAGCAAATCCATACAAATGAACACAATCTTTACATAGCTGCTCGAAAACCAACCTGTGTAGTATGGTATTATGTAAAAAATGTTGATTGCGAAGTTGGATCAGCCCAACAAAATTGTAATATGAGTCCTTATAGTGGAGGTAGCAGCAACAGTGGTTCAGCAGTGAAAGCCCATTCACAATTGAGTGTAGATATCGCCAATAATAGTGCTGAAGCAGAACAATAAACATCTTTTTACAGCTTATACCAATTTAAACCAAACTTTATCACAATTTTTGGGTTATTAAAACAATCCCAAGCAAAAAGTTTTAAAAGTACATACAAACAATAAAATACATTTATTGTTTGTTAATGTATCTCAAATAGAGATATTCTTTATTAGCAAAAATACATAAAATATTTATACATATACTGTATTTACTTTCATTTAAGTAATAGTATATTGGTTTCACCCAACTCAATTTTAAATTATTTACATTTTTGATTGTAAATGCATTTATAAACAATTATAATGCAATAATTAACAAATGTAAACATATTTTTAATATATACTTACATAGTTATTTTCTTATGAAAGTTCTTATGCGACATTTGTTAACATAAATGCCACTTTACTAAAGTAAAAAATTTAATAAATTTTAAATATTAATTTTAAACTAATATCACAACTATAAACACGGAATATATTAAGGATAAAAATATAAAAATCATGCTGTATTCTTATGAAATATAGTAAGTATCACAATTTTAGTTGCTTTTTTATTTCTAACAAACAATTTTTTTTAGCGAATGGTATATGTATGTTTTTATATCTTAATTTTTAATCTAAGAATTTACATTACACAAGCTTACAAAAGACGATTATTGAAATAAAACACATTTCTAAATTAAACAATTACAATAAAATTTTAGAAATAAGAAAGTATATCAAAGATTTTTTTAAAATGATAGCTTTATAGTGTTCTTTAAAATAAATTCGCTTATAGTATTTTAAATATAAAAGGAAAATATATGCACATACATATACATATATTTCACAGCTCTGAAGTACATAACATAAATATAGTAACATCTTCAATGCCATGCTCTATACATAATAAGCTTTTTTAAGAAACTAAAGATGTATTAAAAATTAAATAACTATTTCATCAATAATACAAATTAATAAAACTAATATTTTTAAATGAAATGGAATTACAATATTCATCATTTAAAGAAAAAAGTTTTAATTTTATTTGGAAATATTTTTAGCCCTGAAAAAGGCTACAAAATTTTTGCAGCCCAAAACTAATTTTTTAATTTTATCTCTTTTTGAAAATATTTTTTGCCCTGAAAAGGACTTTTTATTTTCCAAACAATCGATCAGTTGCACTGTTGTACACCATTTGTGACCCAAAACTGAAAATAAATTCTGTTTATAGCGTGAAATAAAATTAAAGAATTTAAACACTCTCTTTTTTCCAAAGTATGCATCCAGCAATTGAACGGTTGTCGTCGTCTTTCTGCCATCTTTTCGTGGCTAGTATTGTTAAATTTTTGCCAAATTTCTATGCAATATTTTTTAAATGAACCCATAATAACGATAAGAAGCTTTTTCAACCATAGGTATTTTACTAAAGCACTAATGTTTTGGTGTGAAATTTTATTTATTCTATACTTACTCAGTTTCAGTTTGCGTGGCTTGTTCCTTTTTGATGTTTTTAGCCTCACTCTAAAGCCATACCTCAGCATCTGAAGAGTCGATGTATTTATTATATAAAATTTGTAATATAAATTTAAAAAATTTTTTTAATTTTACAATACAAGGGAATACTTACATAGGAACTGAAAAATCTCCAAAAATAATTTCAAATTTATCTTCTGGTTAATGCTTCAAATACTGGTAGGTATATAAAATTAGTTCGAAAAGTACATACATACATACATAACTGGCCTTTACAACCCTGTGTCAGGATTACGGCCTAGCTTCTCGCAGCACTCATGTTGTGTGTGTAAATTTCTATCCATGAGTATCGGGACCTACAGTTTAATGTCGACTCCGAACGACAGACTTGAGAAGCTTGTTCATGGCAATTAATTACTCTCAGAGCTTTTGCCAGAAGACTGCTGAGAGGTAGTCGCCGAAAGAAATATTTTTTTCATATTTATTTTTTCAAGATGTCGGTGCTGAGATTTGAACCCGGCACTATCGTCTTAGTAAGCCAACACACTAACCACTAGACCACGGCGACGTTCGAAGAGTATGCGAGAAAAAATTATAATTAATGTGTATATACATACATATCGTTGGTCTCAGGTAGAAAGGCCCTAACTCAAATAATTTAAAATTTACAGGAGGAGGTAAAAATACAACAGATACTGTAATTATTAATATACAACTTTTTATTAAATGCTGTACAATTGCTTGTAATATCGTTATTTTTAATAATATTGCAAAGATTTTTTGTTAGGATGTGTATATTTCTGAAATGGATTGGAATACAAAAAAAAATCAGTTTTGAAAAAAAAGCGAGTTAGGGCCTTTCTACCTGAGACCAACGATATGTATTTAAAATTGAAAAATTACTCACTGTTGAGTTCCTTCCACAAGCGGCTCAGCATGAGGCAAACACGACGCCGTTTCTACAGTGTGCTGGTTAATGATTATAGTTCTACAATTATGTATATAGTATGTGAAAATTTTATAAGCAATACTTCAAATTAAAAAATTATTTCCTTTTGCAGTTGCTTTACAATTGGCTCAGCATTTGGTAAGAGCGACACTGCCTTCAACACATATTATACTTGAAGGCAGAAAATAGTCGCCACATACCCTGGAATAATTTGTTAGTTATACTCCCCAGATTGCGCTTCATTTGCTCCTTACTTCATCACTTTTGGGAACTCTGAACAAATGTCCACTCCCTTTAATTTTTTTTTGCAAACTGTGAAAGAACTTATTTTTTACTAAATATTTTTGTTAAAAAAAAAAACACTTTTAAAATATATTAATAATTCTACACAGATAATTTTTGTTAAAAAGAAAACACTTTTATTTAAATATATCAATATATTTACACATATTATTTTTGCAAATAATATTTAACAAAACACGATTTTGCACAAAATGCTGTTGGAAATGTTTTTTTTTTTTTGTTTACTTTTTTGTTAACCAAAACAAAGATTGACACATTGGTTAGGCAGATTTTCTTATTAATTCGCCGATGCATCCACCTTCAAATAAATTCGCCTTGGTTTATGCTAATGTTTGTCTCTATACGATGGATCTTTTCGCCTTATGTGAGACTCAGGTTTCTGCGAATGCTGTCCCCTTTTAATCTTCATAACGGCCATGCTATTTATATACGCAATGCCAGCAACTGTTGGTATTTTTGATGCAAAATTTAGCTGTCTTTAGATCAGTGATGTCCACTACTACATTAACACACTTGCGCTTGTGTATGAAGCAGAGAAAAGACTCAGCTTACTTTTACTAGAATTGGGAATGTTTGAATTACCTTCTGTTTACCACTCCATAATTTTTTGTTCATAATTCTAAGTATAGTGCGTAATCGATTGTCTGATAGACATGTGACCGATCTATAAAGAATAAAGGAGTACCGAGGTCACATAGATTTGGAGGAAATAATGAATAATTATTTCATTTAAATAAAAATAATACAAAAGATATGCACTATCCATCCCTGCACTATGTTGGAGAGAAGCTAAAATCTAAAAAGAGCAAGTGTAACAATATTTCTTTTTATTATGTACGTGTTTGACTTCGACGTAAGCAGAATTTGTTTTCCTATCACGCGTTATAGGGAAAGAGATTTTTGGACATCACTGCTTTAGATTAATTTTGATATAGCAAAAAAAGATTATCTTTTCTAGCTTCAACTCTCTTTTTGGATTCTATTTATGTATTCTAGAGAATTACCCGAACAGTGTTCATAATAATATATTGGCTTCACGAGGGCCAATATGTTGAGTTATTTGATGCACACAATAATCCTGTGCAAGTAGTGAACGAACCGAGTCACATATCGTGTGTTGATGGGCACCAGAATAATACTCTCACACCTTAACAAGTATGAAGTTGACGTTCTTGCACCATTTGGTGATTCTGATCATTGCACCATCTCTGTCACTTTTTCGTCCTCCAGACTTCATAAGGTTTTACCGACAGCTAAGAAACGTCCATTGGATTGAACTTAACAATTCCTTTTGGCATTTTAATTGGAAACTTTGCTTTTTTGATGCAAATGTTGATGCCATGGCAGAAATGGTTGTGAACATAACAAAGCTGGGGATGGATATCCTGCAGTGTTGTTGGCATCATTATTCTATTTGTCTTTCTTCTTAAAAACATTATGTATCACCAGCAACTAATATTGTTACTAATTCGCTATATTATACGATACTGCTGTTTACTAATTTTTTTTTTAAATAAAAGTAAATCGATTATAATTAGTAAAAAAAATTATTCTTATGATTTCTTAATTCTAATCAAATTATCTAATTTAATTGCTAGAATTTAACAGAAATAATAACAGTCAACTAATAAAAGAAAATTTAATAACGATTTTATTTTATGTATCTACGCATCGTAATTCATTTGAATTTAAGTTCTTTCGATTTTTATTTTAATTGCAGAATCTTAAAAATCAAATTATGACAACGAACTTGTGGGTTGAGCAATCGTGGTATGATTATAAACTTAGATGGGAACCAAAGGAATATGGAGGTGTTCACATGCTTCACGTGCCATCGGACCACATTTGGCGACCGGACATTGTTCTTTACAACAAGTAAGTGAGCTTGTGTTTTCAATATATTATTTTGAATGAGCGGACAAAAATCATATATGAAATTTTTGCATATTTTTCGAATAAGCTGAAGTTCTATATACCTATAAATAAATCAATTTTTCCATAAGTCTAAGGTTCCTCATATCAATATATGTATAAAATTCATATAAGTTAAATTTATCTATGAAAATGTTAATGGACAATTATTTCAATAACATACTACATACACATATAGAAATATAAAAAGTAGAAATCAAAAACGCTTTTGTATTTATAATGCGATAAGAGAAATCTGGAGAATTAAAAAGAAGAAGAAAAAGAAAAATAGGCGTATGCATTGTATGTAATATTTATAATTTTAAATACGTTTAAAAACTTCTACAGCTCCTACTACTTATTTACAATTTATATAACTATTGAATTTTACAATTAGGACATACATACATATGTAAAAGAAAACATATATTTAAAATGTAAAAATACTAAAAATACTACATACACATACACTCAAACTCATGTAGAAGCGTTAATGTTGTCAATACATACATATGTAAAAAATAAATAAAACAAAATATTAAAATTAAATGTTCAGTGCCGACGGTAATTTCGAGGTGACGCTTGCTACGAAAGCAACAATATACTCAGAGGGATTAGTTGAATGGAAACCGCCGGCAATTTACAAATCATCCTGCGAAATCGATGTTGAGTATTTTCCTTTTGATGAACAGACTTGCGTCTTAAAGTTTGGAAGTTGGACATATGATGGGTTCAAGGTAGGTTTAATTTTTAAAATTAATAAAGAAAACAGAGCCAACTTAAAGGCCATGTATTATAACACTTTTACCCAGGATCTATCTATCTTTTCGCCCCATTAACAAAATAATAATAAAAAAGAAATAAACCAATTATTTTATAATGCCTGTTTATTTTTCTGTTTTGTTATCTAAACCGTATTAACTATTTTATTCCTTCATTCTCATATATAAGACTCCTTCCTGTGAATGCAATAAATAAACTTTTAAAATTTTGTAACGTATTGTGTAAATCATTTCATATACAATATACTCGTATGTAAATGTATTCACAACAATGGTTTACTGCACACTTAAACATTACCAAAATCAAAATAATCCATATTTTAAGTACATATGTAGTTCAAGATTATATACTATGTGCGTACTTCTAGAATGCCAATAGATATAAAAAAGCTTTATGCTAAATGTCGTTTTCGATTTTTCTTGCATAAATACGAAGTCGTTATACATCCATACATAATATACACATATGTACTCGGATAATAAGAGTGCTGTAAAAGATTAATAAAATTTGAATGAAAAAATTTAAATGTTTTGTCTTGAATTTGTTTCATATCGGCATTTCTCATGGCAAAAGCATAGTTGTGAGCTTTAAATTATAATTTTAATAAAAAATAAATAAAATAATAATCATTTATTTCTTGAATTCCTGATTGGAGTCACTTTGGATCTTATATATATAAAATTATAATAATATATTGGTCTTGATATCCTAAAACTAATTTCTTTATGTAAATTAACATCCGTTAAGGAATATGTATAAACATTACATCATGACATTATTTACACCGATTGAAGAGACCGTTCGTTCGACAAAGGGATATTATAGTTAGCTTTAAAATTATTCAGCCATTTAGTCGTGCGGGAGTTTAAGTGCTCTATACGCCATTTTTTAAATCTTGAGTTAATGATGCCACTTTAGGTTATTGACACCAAAATTTTTAAAATCTGCAATCCGTTTTCGGCTATTTATCTCCGAAACTTGACGAGATATCCTAAAACGGATTACAGATTTGCAAAATTTGGGGTCGAAAACCTAAAGTGGCATCATTAACTCGAGATATATAAAAAATATGAAATGGCGGGTAGATCACTTAAACTCCCGCACGACGATTTGTTACGTCGATTAAAATCAAGTAATTGCAAATTAACTAGAAATTTTTAAGCTGTAAAATGAATCAAACTGTCAGAGTTGTCAAATAGCCATTGTTGAACCGTGTTCAACCATTAGCATATATTATATTTTTTATAACCTTTATTTTTTTTGATAACTTTCTCTTTTTCTCACATATTATAAATGTCACTTAAATTTTTCCTAATACATTGATATTAAATAATATTGAATAATTTGTACTCAAGAGGAGTAATTATTTTAAGTTTGAATACTACATTTTACTTAATTGAATTTGCCGTAAATTTTATGTTTAAAATTATATGTACTTTGAGAAATTAACTCTAAGTTAGTCGTAATTTGTAATCTAGTATAGAAAGTCAGGCATAGATACGGTGACCATATTTTTTAAACCAAAATACAGAACAAGAAATATCTGACCTATAAAATACAAACAAACAACCTTTCGTACGTACATAAGTATATACAATATAAAATAAATTATCAAAAAATTCAGAAATAATTAAAATTCCTGAGATCATTAAATAAGATACTTACATATAAATACAGTAAAATCTTTTTTCCATGGGCTTTTTTACACGATTTTGTAATAACACGGTTCGTCAAGAAGAAATTTACAGCCTGTTTCTAGAACACGAATGGTTTTTGACATTCGTCTTTTTATATGTGAAACAACAACAAAAACACTCAAATTTGTTAGTGTTTCCCATATAAAAAGACGAATGTCAAACACCATTCGTGTTCTAGAAACAGGCTGTTAAATTTTTTACGCGTTGTTTTTGATTTAACACGAATTCCAAAAAAAATTTTAATTTTTTACATGATTTTCAGCAGTGTTGGGGGTCGTGGGCGGTATAGCGGTTGGAGCGCTCGCACATAAACTCAAACGAACGAGGTCCAAATCCCAGCGAAGGAAAAAAATTTAAAAAAAAATTGCGGTTTTTCGAAAAATTATAATAATTTAAAAATAAGATAATCAGGGCAATTCGGGAATACTTTCTTTATATTATCGAATGCGACTATTCACTTTCGACAACTAAAATTCTATACATTCTTAAATACGTGTGATGAATTATCGATAACAACAGTCATATTTAAATTTAAAAATTTAAAAAAAAATTTATTTTTATTATTTGATAAAATAAAAATACATATAAAAAACATATAATTTTATACAAAAATATTAAGAAAATCTTTGTACTACCCTCAAAACATTCCCGAAAGGCTTTTTCAAATTTCATTACGATGGTGAAGTCCTATAACTACAATATTAAGAAGTAATTTTTACTAGAAAATACAAAAATAAGAAATAATTTAAAAAATACTTCCCAATCAGGTATTTTTTTAAGATATCCCAATCCTTCTCTAAAGTAACGTAATTTTCATAAAACTCTTCTAATTGCTGCTGTAAAAAATTCGGTTGTTCAAATTTTTTCTTTTTTTTATGTACTGGCTCTTTAGCATTGATATTTAAACTAACTCCTTCTTCTAATGCGTCCGGTTTTTCAAATACTCCAAGTGAATTTACATTTGAAACACCTTTCACGGATGTTTTATAATTTAGTAGTAAACACTGCCTCTTCAAAATCATTTAACGCAATGGTTTTGTTTGGATCTTCACCTGTGGCCTCAATTTGTATTGGTCTCGCCAGACCTTAGGAATTAAATATTTTAAATTTAAGATGTGTGTAGATATTGCTATTACCCAGTTTGGAGATATAAAAAGTCATTTCCAAATGGGATTTTAAAAAATTTCACAACTCATATTCACATGTAGTCGATAATTGGAAGTAGAATTCAAATTTGAGCCTTTGATAAGATCTACTTACCTTTGTCCATCCTGCTACATCTCTAGCAGGAGGGCCATTTATATTAACGTTTTGTGTGATTTCTTTCTGTAAAGCATTTTGATCTTCTGTTCGTAATTGGCTGACTCATCTTCCAATGCCTTTATGTTCCATCATAAAATTAACCATCAATTTAAATTGACCTGACGTTGTTTGTCTTTTAGCCCTAAATATTGCAAAATCAATTTTGCAATAAGTTAACCAAATACTTTTTTTTTAGAAAAAACATTTTTATATATTAATTTTTCATGCTTTCTTCGTAATAGATTTACTTCTAGCAAAATTCGGTAAAAAAAAGCCTTTTTTAATTATGCACGATATATTTTTTCAGATTGTTTATGTAAAACGCAGCAAAATTTTTGACGAAGAAAAACGACTGGTTGTGATGGTGAAAACGTTTTTTAGAATATAAAGAAATTGAAAAAAAAACCGTATGCTTTTTAGTGGTTCATCCCTAACGTATTATAGAATTAAAACATAAACTCTATGAGCGTATTTGAGGTGAAAGCGAGAATAGGAATTGCCCTGAATAATTTTCGTTCAATGTGGAACTTCAGTGGTGCAAAGATCAGAAATTTGTTCTGAGATTATAAGCCTTTCAAATAATAAGGATTTGACAACATCCAAATGGCTAACAATGATGAATTAATGCAAGAAGGTCGACGAAGACGAAGGTGAAGGTCAGGTTTCTTAACGGCTAATTTAATTCGTGAGGGCTTGAAATTCGCTACAAGTTTGGAACAACATTTTCTTGCTCTTAAATCTTTTGTTGCTAGGTATCAACTGGAGAAACCAAAAAAACAACTTCTTTTAACAGACTTTATAACAAAAAAAAAAAAACCTATAGAAGCCGCTAATAATGAAGATAAATCTGAAATAAAACAAAACCCAACAGTTGTGTTCGATATATCTTCTGACGACAGTGCTAACGTACACGATTGTTATCAACTAGCGATGAGTAGCAGTACTCTTGTTTCCTAATTTTTTTTTAATTTTTTATTAAAAACAAAAAATATTTTTCGCAAATATTTTTATATTGAATATCTGGAATGTTTTATTTTTTTACCAAATAGTCTATTTAATAACCAATATTTTAAGCGTATTTTGAAAAAAATCTGATGAAAAATAGAGTTTTTATTAAGGATTTTGTGGAACGACAATATTTTCATTTTCATTGCTCACACAGTATATTCGTGATTTTAATTTAAATTTTTTACTTAGAATATACTGTGTGAGCAATGAAAATGAAAATATTGTCGTTCCACAAAATCCTTAATAAAAACTCTATTTTTCATCAGATTTTTTTCAAAATACGCTTAAAATATTGGTTATTAAATAGACCAGGGGTGAGCAACCTTTTTAATCAACGGGCCACTTATAAATTTTAAAATTTTTTGGCGGGCCGCACATAAATACTAATAATTTACAAAACTCTATTTATAATAAAAATTAGAAAAAAAAATATTTGCTTGAAATTTTAATGAGAAATTTGGCACTGTTTTTTCGATACAACCTGATCAATATTAGCCGGAATTGATGAGGTAGGTACACATACACAAGTTTCTAATCGTGCATTACTCAGTCGGTGGTAATTGGTCGGTGGTCGGATTTATAAACATTCTCGATGTTTACTGAGAGAAATACATTTTTTACATCAGTATTATTCTGCATGTCCATCACTTCCCTTTGAAAGTCTTCGGGAACTGTATCCACATCGATAATTAATGGTTAGGAAAACATTTTCATGGAAACTGCTCTCTTCTCAGTTTCTTCGTAATTGAAATTCGTTGATTAATGTGTCTATATATTATGTGTATTTTTGAGAAGCAGCAACATTTGTTTGGCGGGCCGCATAAATAGGTTGAAAGAGCCGCAAGTGGCCCGCGGGCCGCGTGTTGCTCATCCCTGAAATAGACTATTTGGTAAAAAAATAAAACATTCCAGATATTCCATATAACGTAGGAAAAAATTGAAATGAAAATGAAAAATTTTGAAAAAAACGTAAAAAAATAGGAAAATTTTGAATTTTGAGGTGCCATATCTCAGCGATTTCTTCTCAGATAGAATTTTCCAGCATATCGACGGAAAAGGCATTCAATTACCTTTCCATCGATATGGCATTTATCTCGATCGGACTTTTTGGTTGGACTCCACAAGGGTTTGAGTGGGGCCATACACCGAAAAACACAAAAGTACCGTTATCTAAAGAACGGTACTTAGGAAAAAATCGTGACAGCGTTTTTCGTGCTCAGGAGGTCCCAATTAACTTATCTAGGTATGTGGCGTTCTTAGTATTTTTTGGCTGTAAACCAGTGCAATTGAAAGCTAATAAACAAAATAATTTTTTAATTTTTTTTTGGGTATGAGAATTAATCTGCCTAGATTTTTTTGGCATAACTTTGGAACGGTAAGAGCAAATTCAATATTTATTTTTTTAAATGACTCAGAATTTATCCACATTTTAAACTGAATCATTAGTTTTTTAAACTTCAATAGAAATTTTAAAAGTTACAAAGCATTAGTTTTAAAATTTATGCTAAATTTACAAAAAAATGACTTAAAGGGTACTCAAATGAGCAAAAATATTACCGAAACTTATAATATCTGCACAGAGAAGTAAAGTTTGAACAGTTTTCTTTAAAAAAATTGACTTAGTAACAAAGAAAATCGTGCTAATGGGCCGAGTAATGCGCAAAATTCAAAAAAAGTCGAGCAACCCCAATTTTTTGGTTAAATTCGATTTTAGCGACCTCTAAACCTCTTCCGAAAAATCTGAAAAAAATCACAAAAATACTTTACCCTATAAGCTTTCAAAAAAAGGTGGGGGAACAAAAAAAAATTTTTTTTGGGACACACTAATGGGCATATCCGAAAAAATGTCAACCAACAAAAAATTTTTAAAGTTGATCAAAAATTATTCTTGATTATTTAGAGTAATAGACTATATTTGTACTCTTACAAATATCATCATAAAATATTTTTCTGGCAGTACATATTACGAAAATCAGGACTTAAGGTTCATCAACCTTACATCCTTAATATTTGGCCAAAATATGCATGTTTTTTGGCTGCTGTTAAACAAGCTTTATCTAAAACACGGCTGCTCCATCTTCGAAAAAGTTTTTTTTTTATTAATTTTCTACAACTTTATAAAAGAAGCGCTTTAAATACTCTATTGAAACATACTTAATAAAACTGAGTAAAGTTACGTCCACGCTTTGTAACGTCCGCAATGGAAAATAAGGGTTTTTATATATAACGAAGAAAGTAAAAATTTTTTTGACACCATATTAACATTCCAAACAAAACTAAAACTGTGCTTTAAAGTAAGAAAAAAAAAAATTTTAGAATATACAAAAGTATGTTTCATTTTTTAATATCAAATTTTGTAACGTCCGCAACGGTATCGATCTGTCCTAAAATTAAGTTCTGCTAAAAGTTGTTTTGTTTTCACAAATCTATAATTGAAACCGCATACATCAATACTTATGAACGCATAAGAATTGAAGGGTTAAAGAAAATTAAAAAAAAATAATTTGAGAACACAGTAATCTTATTTTGAAGGATGCACACGATTTTTACAGACTGGCCAAAAGTAATATCGATGGGGTTAAACTAATATACGTTACAGAAAACGATATAAAAACCACAACTCAATATCTAGGTGAGAAATGGCTAAATATAAAAAATAAAAATCTCATCATCACTTTTCTTCACTTAATGAAAATTTTATCGAAATGGCACGCACTGCAGTATCTCCTAAACATAAACTACAAGTTTAAAAAGAAAAATAAAATATATATTTTTTGAAAATAAACACAAAAATATTTTTTTATTTATATGAGTAGGACAGTA
Source organism: Metopia argyrocephala (assembly GCA_963576795.1). Taxonomy (NCBI): domain Eukaryota; kingdom Metazoa; phylum Arthropoda; class Insecta; order Diptera; family Sarcophagidae; genus Metopia; species Metopia argyrocephala. The sequence goes on along the minus strand of OY756209.1, from coordinate 88,262,761 downwards.
GTCAAAACTGCAACGTCCGCAACAAATATAAGACAAAATTGTGAATAAACTAACAATTATTTTTTTGCCTCGAAAGTGGGTTTGATATGCTTAAACATTCCTCTTTCTTTAATGTATTTGGAGTTTTTTTTGTTTATAATGTAAAATTCGCTAAAATTTATGAAAGTTTGCATTGATCTCCACAACGACTTCTTTATTGTGTAACGTCCGCAACGGCAATTTAAGTACAATTATATCGTAACTGATAAAACTCAGAAAACCAACGTACCAATGTAGGTTACTTAAGAATATAACGCTCAGACCGCCAACAGTATTCAAAAATATGCGTACGAACGTAACGTCCGCAACGCAGGATTAGCCCATATGTGAAATGTATTGCTTATGGAGATCAGCATGTCTCTATGGCCATTTCGTCTCTACTTAAGATGCTCGTCTGGAGACTTTTTCTCAAAGGTGTTAATCAAAACTAAAAATACTACTTTGAGACATGAAAATACAGAACAAATACTGAACATTAAATAAAATACAGAACATTTGTATGTTTTTCCCTAAAGCCTGGTATTGAGTTCAACATTTCGTACGAAAAGCTGTCAAATTGCATATAAAAATGTTTCGTACGAAATGTTTGTGAAAAGATGTTTCAGAAGTAGTACTCTGTTTTTACTGCGAAAAACATGTGAAATCTACATATCAACATTTTTTCTAACTGCAACAAGTTTCTGTCAACATTTTGATTCATGTACGGATCAACATAGTCAACATTTCTTTCGAACGAAATAAAATAAATTTACACCAGCCTACAATAATTTTGTTTTATTATAATGAACAGGATTTTATAAGAGTTTTTACTGTTGACATAGCTTTGGTGTTGGGTTATTTAGAGTTATATTGGATATTCGAATTATTATAGGTGGTCTTTTGCAATTTCTGTATATAAAATGCATGATATATCATTATAATTTCAACTCACTGCACAGCAGTTGGTCTGTTAAGGATTGCATAAAAAGTGCATGTCTTAAAAAGAAAAACTGAAAAACTAAAATACATGTAGATTCTGAGCCCCAAACGAAAGTTTAATTAGTTCTTGTCAAAAGCAACAAAAAAAAATTATTTTGTTGAACTGTGTTATTTGTTGTGTGTGTTGCTTTTAGGGATATATGTTGCATGTCAAATTTTTCGAATGGAAAAATAAATGTAGCTAAACTTTTTTCACAACATTGAACTCAATACCAGGCTTAATGAATAATTTATACAGAACACGGGTTACAAATACAGAACTGTTCTGTATAATACAGAACGGATGGTCACCGTAGGCATAGAAGACAATAAAACTTTCACGAAGAACAAAACTTTGATTTATAGTAAAAGAATATCCAATTGTTTTACTTGGCACATTTTACGGCTCAACATTTGGTCCTTCGAAAAAGTCCTAGAAAAGGCTAGGAATTTGATACAACTGGTGACATCCCCACGTCAACAAACTGGCAGTTGCATTCCAAGCAACTTCAACGCCATAATCAATAACGTCTGCTGTAATCTTGATGGTTCAAGAAGGAAAGCAGCAGAAAATCTGTATTTGCTATAACGCATTTTTCCAATAAAAAAGGGTATTGGAATAGGAAGGTAACAAGGGTCCAAAAGGTCTATTCAAGGGCAAGAATATTCACAAATTTTAAGGAAAAAGATTGGTATGTATAATGTAATTAGCTTTTTTATGCAACTCCAAAAACAAAAATTTTCTCTAAAATCAAAAGTAATGACTCAATTGCAATAATTAGAGAGAATATAGAATAAAAATTTCATAATAAAATCATAAAAACCACCACAAAATTTTTAACACAAATAAAACAACAACAAAACTCTACAGAAAAAAATAAAACAGTTGCAGTCAGAAATTTCAAGGCTAAATAAAAAATGCAACGGAAAAAATTGCAACAACAAAAGTCCAATTGGTGATCTACAAGAGCATTGTATGTGCAAAAAAAATTTTGTTTCATTTCGACACATTCCTATCATAAAAGAAAAAGGAGATCAAAAAGAGAAGAATATTTTGGCAAACTTATAAGAATTTGGTGTTCAACTTAATTATTAGTAAGTGATATATTAAAGTGTCAACATCTCAGCGAAGGCAATTGCGAAAGCAGAAAAAAATAACAACAAAGTTGTGAAAAAAAACAGTATAAATAAAATATTTTGAAGTTGAATTTTGTTGAAGACAAAATACAAGTACATAAGTAGATTTGTACATTAAACTAGAAAACAAAACTTAATAAGTTTAAAACAAACACCTTGTATATTAATGTATGTTACACTAATATAATATTTTTAATAAGGGTTAAATATGAAATTAGAAACACAGTTCTTTAGGTTTATTATACAATTTCACTTTTATTTTAAGTTTTATTTAAATTATTTTAGTTTAAGAGTACTGTAGATTTAGGGATATTTATTTTAATTTTATTTTAATTTTATAACTTGTTACACTGCAGCTGGATAATAAGTAAATGATTAAACAGAACTGGGGCATGACGTTTTTTTCTATACAAATTGACAGATAAAAATGCTGGAGAATGCAGTCGTGAAATAGAATCTATTTTATTTGACAGCGATTTTTCTTATGCTCTCATTTTTAGAAACAAATTCTCTCAACAATGTTACCACACTTTTATTAAATTTTATACATTTTGTAAACAAACCTGTTGGTTTTTGTTGTTGGCGCAAAGAAAAATAAGAACAAAAGAAAATCGAAAAAACATTTGAAAATGCCCAAAATTAAAACGACGGCTGCAACTTCACGAACTGTCATTTATTGTTTTTACATTTCTTGCATGTAAAGCTATTAAAAATTAAGTTTATGAGAGTTTTTTTTTTTTTTTTTTTTTTTAAGACCAATACTCAGGGGTACAGTACTCATACAGTGCATTGTATTTAGGGTTTTTTTTTCCCGGACTTTTTCATTTCCCGGGACAGCGGGAATTATTTTTTAATTTCCCGGGATCCCGGGATTTCCCGCTCGATACAAAAAGGTAATATAAACAACTACAACTGGGCTTAAAGATTATATTTTTATATTAACATAAAACTAATTTATGAGATCAAGTGTTTTAGATCAAAACGTTACAAAAATTATGTATGTATTACATTAAAATAATGTAAAATGAAAAATAAAAATAATTCAGTTACTTTTTAACAATAGATAAACATAAATGCCCGTATTCATAAAAAATAAAACAGTTTTATTAATTGCTTATTTGACAATTACTCCATAGAAATATGTCAAATAAGCATTCTATAAACCAATTTAATTTTTTATAAATATGGGCAAAAATAATTAAATATATGTAATTGATATAAACATGTTAATTTTGGTTTTTGAAATATGTTTTCAAAACAGAATAAGCATTTATGGACTCGTCTGAGAGTCTGTTTCTAATTTAATTTAAAAAAGGTCCTGAAATTGAAAACACTCGTTCGCTCTCAACAGAAGTTGGACGTATTGTAAGATGCGCATCGAAAAAATTTTGTAGGTTTTCGGTTTTTTTGCCACAACCTTCAAAAACTTTTAAGTCCTTTTTAATAGAACATTTTGATGATTTTTTAGATTTGGCTCTTGTATTATTAACGTTATTTATTGCAGTATTCAAAATATGTTTAAATGTTTTCTAATCACATGTGTCTTCCATTTCTTCCCTTTAATATGCACTCCAAGAAGCCGATTATGGAGACATTCTGCATAAAAAATTACTGAAGTTTTTGAAGCGTACGGAAATAAATTGTTTTTACTAACATTGTTAAATATATCAGGATCACTTAAAAATTGCATCAATGTGTACAAAATTTTGTCTCGTCTTTCTCCAATTCTTGTTTTAAGGGCTTTGAACATTTGTTGACCACGAGAATTGTGATTTGACGAAAGTTCTTAGCATAAAGTTTTAGCTATAACATCAGCTTTTAATAAATTCATATTACGACTCCATAGTGCTTCCACTGCTATATTAATGGGGTTTGAAACGTTTAATAAATTGTTTAGAATCATTATATTATTTTCACACCACAATTCTCCAAGATCTAACTCGATTAAGGTTTTTTTATGCATGTTTTCAGAAGTAAAAATTTTTCAATCATAGGAACCATAGATTTCCACCAAGTAACTAAGTCTAGATCAAGTGACACCTCCTTATTTTTCTCAGCTCTTACATATTTCTGCATATTATGAATATTTTTTAAATGCCGTATAAGGCCGCTTGTACTTTTTCCTTTGCAAGAAATTAATTTGGAGCACAAGGTGGAATCTGTTGTATCCACGGTTTTATTTTTAAAGTATTTCCATATGTAAGACTTCTCCTACTAATAGGAGTAAATAAATTCTTCATATTCATTTAATAACAATAACTGAAATATATTTTCCTCTTTAAAAAATTACGGTGCTAAATCTCAGAAAATAAAATTTTGTGATCAGCAATAATGTTCAGCTCACGAACAACTGTTTGTTATCATTTCAAAAAGATAAAAATGTAAAAATAAAAATAAAAATATATCCCGGGAAATCCCGCACTAAATCCCGGGACTACGGGAATGAAAATTAAGCGGGATTCCCGGGAATCCCGTCCCGGGAATTCCCGAGACAAAAACCCTAATTGTATTGGAATGTGAAGATGGTTGATAGGATTTTTTTTTATAGATGTTTGAACATATTGCGCCTTTTATTGTTGATGAATCAAGTTGCTGGTAATTTGTCCACTCAAGAGCCAGTGTTATACCTTCACCCTCAAATGATCAAACACCTCATCTGTCGGTGGATGTTTACATGTGAATGGTGAGCGTCTTCAGTAGATTAACTGTTATCTTCCAAGAAGGTGGCGCTGTACTCCTGATCATTGGTTTCTGGTGGAATAGATTAGAAATGTCAGGGGGCGGTTTCTTGCAGATGGTCTTGCTGGAGGGGGGGGGGGGAACCTCTTATTTTTATTTAAATTTAATTTTTAATTTAAATTGTAATTTTAGAAAACCGCAAATATTTATTTTTATAATTTTGTCCTTCGCTGGAATTGAACCTTGGTCGTGTGAGTTTCTGTGCAAGCGCTCTACCAGTATGCCACGACAAAAGTATCTATTTCCAGTAATTCGCTATTGTATGAGCAGGTAAAAAGATTTTGGGAGTTAGAAGAAGTTGAAAAGGACAATTTAATAACCAAAACTTACGAATATTTTGAACAACTATTTCAATCCTCAACGATTCGACAATCAAATGGTCGCTATTCAGTTCGACTACCATTTAAAGAAGAATTTCCTAATAAAATTTATCTAGGCCATTCAAGAAATACTGCTCTTGCGCAATACCACAGAATGGAACAAACATTAAATAAGACTCCAACACTCAAAGAAGAATACAATAAAGTTCTTCAAGAATATATTGATTTGGGCCATATGGTGGCAGTCAAAGATAAGGAATCAACTGATGAGAAGCAGTGTACATTTTTCTTACCACACCATGCGGTTTACAGACTAGAAATTAAATCGACAAAGGTTCGCGTTGTATTTAATGCGTCGAAAAAGAGTAGTAGTGGATTCTCCTTGAATGATGTACTGTATCAAGGTCCAGTACATCATCTACTTATCAGCAACTAAGTAACGATTGCAAAGACCTTTACCCAGAGGCATCGAAAATTAAAAAAAAGAAATCTATGTAGATGATGTTTTGTCTGGAGGACATTCAATCAAAGAGGCAAAACAAAAACAAGCGCAACTGAATGAAGCTTTAAAAACAGCTGGTTTCCCCTTGAAAAAAATAACGGCAAACAATGAGGCAATATTGGAATATCTGCCCCGGGAGGATCTTCTGGAGGAAGACTTTTTAAAGTTGGAGGATTCCAGCACAATTAAAACGCTTGGCATTCGCTGGAACGCCATTTCAGATTCATTTTATTATGTGGTAGAGCATATGGAAATATTGCATTCTTATACAAAAAGACAAATTTTATCAGTCATAGCGAAATTATTCGACCCTATAGGATGGTTGAGCCCAATTGTGGTAAGAGCAAAAATTTTGATGCAGGATCTTTGGGAAAGTAAAGTAGAATGGGATGAAGCAGTTCCTTTAGACGTGTTTGGAAAATGGAAACTGTTTATAAAAAATTTACCTCAAATTTCTTCCTTGAAAATCTCTTGGTGGGTTAATTTTACGCCTCAATATTCAATACAAACCCACGGGTTCTGCGACGCGTCGGAACGAGCTTATTGCGGTGCTGTTTATATGAGAACCATAACTTCAGAAGGAAAAATATTTTGCAATTTACTTGCAGCCAAAACTCGAGTTGCACCAATCAAGAAGCTGACAATTCCTAAACTAGAGTTATGTGGAGCATTATTGCTAGCGAAAATTATAAAAAATGTAATTAAAAATTACGAGTTCTCCTTTAAACTCTTCTTATGGACTGATTCCTTTATAATTCTTGCATGGCTTCAAAAATCGCCTTATACACTAAAAATATTTGTTGCAAATCGGGTTACTGAAATCAACAGTATTGCTGATCAAAATTTTTGGAAACATGTGAAAACCGAAGACAACCCAGCTGACCTAGGTACACGAGGATGTACACCTCAAGAACTAGCACAAAGTAAAATCTGGTGGAATGGGCCCTCTTGGCTGACTCAACCCGAGGAAGTATGGCCAAAGACCCTCGCAATTCAATCAACAGACTTGGAAACTAAAAAAGCATCCGCCTTTTTCGTAAAAGCCTCCGCAATAAATGAAAACGATAAAATCATTCCAGAAGAAACTATAGATATTTTGAACAATTTCTCATCTTATGCTAGAGCCCTCAGAGTAATAAATTATATATTTCGTTTTATTAGTCGTATGAGAAAACATACAGTTCCGAATGAAACAGGCATCACGTCAGAAGAAATTCAATATACTAGAAATCGTCTAATTATAATCGCTCAACGAACTCATTTTTCAAAGGAATATGAGAGTATTCAAAACAAGCAACCTCTTAATCGTAAAAGCAGACTCCTAACTTTAACGCCCTTCTTAGACAAGGAAAAGTTGCTACGTGTTGGCGGCAGATTAAATCATTCTGGATTAAGCTATGAGGAACGACATCTAGTAATAATCCCCGAAAAATTCACATTTGCTACACTTGTGGTAAACTACACGCATCAAATCTTACTTCATGCAGAGCATCACATCATGCTTCCAGCTTTAAGGCAAAGCTTTTACATACCACGTTTAAAAAATCTTGTGAGAAAATGTATTCGTAGTTGTTTAAAATGCGCGGTTTACAAACACCAATTTCAGCATCAAATAATATCTGCCCTTCCCCCTGAAAGAGTAAAATTTTCACTTCCGTTCACATTTACCGGTGTAGATTTTGCCGGACCATTTTCTATGAAATCATCAAATTTAAGAAACGCAAAATTAATCAAAGGATATGTAGCGGTATTCGTATGCTTTTCAACCAAAGCGGTGCACTTGAAAGTTTGTTCAGATTTATCTACAGATTGTTTTCTGACATGTTTCGATAGATTTGTCGGGAGAAGAGGACTTCCTAAGACTATGTTTTCAGACAATGGCAGAAACTTTTTTGGTGCAAGTCTGAAGCTGCTTAAAGAATATAATGCATTTTTAAAATCCACCGAAAAGGCTTTGATAGAAAAATACGGGCTACACAAATTTACTTGGTCATTCATACCACCATATGCACCCCACATGGGTGGTCTTTGGGAGGCCGCGGTTAAGAGCATGAAGACACATCTCAAAAAAGTTACTGGCAATTTAAATTTCACGTTTGAAGAATTTTCAACGTTATTAATCCGAATAGAAGCTGTATTAAATTCAAGACCCTTGTCCCCATTGACTGAAAATTCAGGCGAACTTCTTCCTTTGACTCCTGGACACTTATTAAGAGGAGCTCCACTCATTGCTCCCCCAGAGAACTTAAAACGTCCCAAATTTGAAAATTTAAACTTCATAAAGCGTTGGGATCGATTAAAAATTATTCAACACACCTTTGCCCGACGTTGGAAGAACGAGTACTTAACAGAACTTCAACATAGATTTAAATGGAAAAATGAAAAGAACAATCTACAGAGAACAATCTACCTACAGAGTGGCGTCTGGGACGCGTGAGTAAAGTAATACACGGCAAAGATGCAAAAGTTCACGTTGCTGAAATAAGGACTCAAAATGGGGTAATTACACGCCCAATCGTTAAACTTTGTATTTTACCCATAACCGAAAAAACCCCAGAAAGTCATTAAAAACCATATCAATATACATATGAAAAGAGAAATTTGTTGCTTAAAAAAATGCTAATTGCATTATATGTATTTTTTCTTTTCTTCCTTTTCTTAGATTAAATATGCTGAATAATAATAAACCCAGATGCCAATTGTGCTCAAGAAATCACCCACTCAAATATTGTCATGCCTTCTGGGCCATGGACCTAACCAAAAGGCGAGAATTTTTGAAAAGGATGGACTAATGCCTAAACTGTTTATCTACGACTCACAATAGGTTATGGTGTGAATCACCTAATCGGTGCAACATTTGTGGGGCAAAACATAATAGTATGATTCATAGAAGCCACTATGAAGCCAATCTATCATCATCCAGCTATGAAGAAGATGAGCGATTTCCTCTCAACGAGTCAACTACATCGAAACGCTTTGCAAGACAGGACTATATCCCCCCCCCTCCTAATTCAGATAACACTCCGGCACCAAAATGAGCAACTCACTTTTTCCTCTTTGTTAAACAAAAAAGGAAAAACATCCTTCATGCTGCGCCCAGTTATTAACCGCATTCCAAATTTTGTTCCATACAAAGGGAATGATGGATGGTGTTATAGCAGCTTTCAATATGAGCCCACATACCCGAAATCAACACAAGCGCAACAATTAATACTGAAAATACGAGAAGGCATCCACTTCACGCTCCCGGAAATTATAAGAGATCCGCTAATAAAAGACCATTTCCGAAGTCTTACCCCTCTTGCCCATCCAAAATTTGCTACGTGCCGTAGGGTAGATGGTGTTTTGTGTCCAAAAGATTATATACCCATGCTAAAAGCGAAGTGCAAACAGACGGCCCCAGGTCTACCAAAAATTCAGGAGACAGTCTTCGGATGGCTGATATATGGCAAATGGAATGGTTGCACTTGCAAAACTCATTCTGCCCCGGGAGGATGTTGAACCGTGTTCCACCATCAGCATATATTATATTTTTTATAGCCTTTATTTTTTTGATAACTTTCTCTTTTTCTCACATATTATAAATTTCCCCTAAAAATGTTCCTAATATATTGATATTGAATAATATTGAATAATTTGTACTCAAGAGGAGTAATTATTTTAAGTTTGAATACTACATTTTACTTAATTAAATTTGCCGTAAATTTTATGTTTCAAATTATATGTACTTTGAGAAATTAACTTTAAGTTAGTCGTAATTTGTAATCTAGTATAGAAAGTCAGGCATAGAAGCCAATAAAACGTTCACGAAGAACAAAACTTTGATTTATAGTAAAAGAATATCCAATTGTTTTACTTGACACATTTTACGGCTCAACAGCCATCAATGGACTTTTCACAACTGGATTTCTGAGCTATATTAGATGGCTGTCTGTTTTGATACAGTTCAGGATTTTTAATTTTTTTTATTGAGACAAATATGTACTTAGGTATAAATCTGTACATTGTATTGGAATTTTTGTGACAAGGACAGTACATTATGGCAATAGAACATATATTTTGTTTTCTTATATTATTAAGCGCCTTAAAAATGGGGCACATTGCTGTGAAATAAAAACGGGGTTAAAATTCCTATAAAATACATTGTAATTTTTTTAATAAATGGTTTTCAAATTAATTCAATACAATAGTTTGCCTCAGCGCCCTAAGGGCATTTTTAAAGCGATTTGACAACAGTCTTTAAACTTTAAATTTATACATCTTATGAATCTTAGAATTTAATATTAACAAAATAAAAATAATAAAAAATTGAGATCTGCATGATAAAGAAAACAAACATAAAATAATTATAATTAAAAGCTCATTTATATTCTGTAGTAAATTGTGTTTTAATCTTCTTTTAAATATTGAAATTCTATATTCATTCCTTAAATCAAATGGCAAGTTGTTGTACTCACGGCTACCCATGAACTCTATACGCTGCATTGTTAATTCCAGTCTACACCGAGCGACTCTGAGATTTCCATTATTCCTTACATTGCACATTAGGTTAAACGGCTACCAAAACTGTGCAAAAGTAAAATTTTTGAAATGCAAATATTGCACTTTTTTAATGTTATTTTGTAGAGAATACTTCAAACCAGTGATGTCCACTACTACATAAACACACTTGCGCTTGTGTATGAAGCAGAGAAAAGACTCTGCTTACTTCTACCAGAAATGGGAATGTTCGAATTACTTTCTGTTTATAACTTCATAAATATTTCTTCATAATTCTGAGTAAAGTACGTAATCGATTGTCAGATAGACATGTGACCGACCTATTAAGAATAAAGGAGTACCGAGGTCACATAAATTTGGACGAAATAATGAATAATTATTTCAGTTAAATAAAAATTATACAAAAAATATGCACTATCCAGCCCTGCACTATGTTGGAGAGAAGCTAAAATATTAAAAGAGCAAGAGTAACAATATTTCTTTTTATTATGTACGTGTTTGACTTCGACGCAAGCAGAATTTGTTTTCCTATCACGCGTGATAGGGAAAGAGAATTGTGGACATCACTGTTTCAAACCATCTAAGTCAGTGATGTCCACTACTACATAAACACACTTGCGCTTGTGTATGAAGCAGAGAAAAGACTCTGCTTACTTCTACCAGAAATGGGAATGTTCGAATTACTTTCTGTTTATAACTTCATAAATATTTCTTCATAATTCTGAGTAAAGTACGTAATCGATTGTCAGATAGACATGTGACCGATCTATTAAGAATAAAGGAGTACCGAGGTCACATAAATTTGGACGAAATAATGAATAATTATTTCAGTTAAATAAAAATTATACAAAAAATATGCACTATCCAGCCCTGCACTATGTTGGAGAGAAGCTAAAATATTAAAAGAGCAAGAGTAACAATATTTCTTTTTATTATGTACGTGTTTGACTTCGACGCAAGCAGAATTTGTTTTCCTATCACGCGTGATAGGGAAAGAGAATTGTGGACATCACTGATCTAAGTGAGCTTTTTATTGTTTGTAAATGTTAAATGCCGTTTGAAAACACGCAGTCAAAGACGTTGTATTGCAATAACTATGTATATGAATATTGTTGAAAAGCCTATATTTAATTCAAGTATTTAAGTGCTTATTAATATAATTTCACGTATTATAAAAAAGAAAGTAAAGATGGAAAACAAAAAATTAAGTAAGTATTAATGCTTTTTGCAAAAAAAGGCTATAATTTTGTATGACTTTCCGGAATTAAATCCACTTTTTTAACATAACCTCAAAAATGCTGTGATTGTTTTCAAAATGTACCTTCGTGGAAGCCTACAAAATTTTGGGGAAGTTCGGCGGATTGAATGCAACCACAAATGAATATATTGAAACGTTCTGAAGTCATTTCCATTTACATCTAATAGCCGTTTTTGAATAATACTATATTTTTTAGGTAATTGCGTTTTTAAAAAAGAGGACATGTTTGAAATTTGGCTTAAGTGAAATTCGAGACAAGAAAAGCAAATTCAACTTATGGATCTTATAGTTGATAAAATTGGTGAAAGTGAAATTTCCGATGACAGCGTCAAATTTATAACGGAAAGAGTACACCGTTTCTGTAAAAACTTATCAGAAATGTGGGTGAAATATGGTAAGAGTAGTGGAAAGGACAAAAAGGCTGAAAAGTTTCGACGTCAGTAGGTCACTTGGCTTAACACTGAAATATGCTTCGAACATAAAAATAATTTTGACAAAGTGGATTTGTCTGCTCCTGGACGTCCTCGGCTTCCATTTTGCAAAAAGTCTGAATACGGAAAGAGAAGAGCAGCAGCAGACCTTTCAAGCGGAACAAGTAATGAATCTGAATTATTAGTTCTTGCGGTAGCAACGTCAGCTCGTAGAGAAAGAAACGCAGACTTAGCAGCGCTGCTCAAGGGATCTGTAGCAAGCCCTACAAGGCCTTCACAAATAAAAAAAAATATGTGCAGTGAAGTCCATCAAAAACCTATAGCATTTTCTGCGAAGGATGCATTAGCTTTTTTGCTCGAACACAATTTCACCAAAGAACAATATAATGCAATACGTCGAGAATACAAATTAAGAAACTGCGAAACAATGAAGTTGCTGCTGCAAAACTAAGGTGCCATCTGTATGGTATTATAGCAAGCGAAACAACAGCAAGAGTGCCCTTAGACTCCCTTTTATTTCATACTACTAAGAGAATTGTTGAAATGCAGAGGGAGGTTTTTGAATGTGTAATGTAATGATATTGAGTTACGGTTTCGATGGTAGCACTGGTCAAGCGCAATTTAAGCAAGGTTTTACGGAGTCTAGCACATCGAATAATTCTGATGCGTCACTTCTGGCTTCTAGAATTATTCCGTTAAGGCTTTTAGGCACGTCTGGACAGCCTATTTGGTTAAGTTGGAATACGTCAAGGAAACAAAGGATTACATTTTGAAGAAAGAATCAGAATTGAGAAGCGAAATTGACGCAATAAAAAGTATGCACATTAAGATCGTAGAAGGGAACATTTTGGAAGTGTCATTTAAGTTACATTTAACACTTATTGACGGCAAAGTCTTGAACATTTTGACTGGAACACAATCAAATCAGTCTTGCTCTATTTGCGGTTCCACACCAAAAGACTTATTGAATATAACTGATTACACTTCTGAAAGGTTTCGTGCAAAAGATTCTAATTGCAAATTTGGTTTGAGCCCATTGCACTGCTGGATTCGATTTTTTGAGTTTATATTACATTTAAGTTACAAATGTAAAGTGCAAAAATGGCAAATTCGATTTGAAAATGACAAACTGCCAGTTTTAAAAAGAAAGAAAAATATTCAAAATGCTTTTTGGAGAGAACTGGGTCTTCGTGTAGACATGCCTAAAGTTGGCGGCCTTGGCATCACAAATGACGGAAACACTGCACGAAGAGCTTTCACTAATCACGAAATCTTTGCTAATATTTTTTTATTTATTTATTTCTGTCTATGGATTCCACCTTACAGACAATTACAAGGGATATAATAACAAAAAATTAAATAAAAAGTATAAGCATATAAATAACATAAAAATAGTGACATATTAAGAATTTAAATAAACACTCCACGTCCTCAGTTGTTGTATCGGAAGCCAATCGTGAGACAAATATGGTTTTTTTAGGTGGAACGGCTTTAAGAGGCTAACAAATAGTCTGATTAACCATTGTAGATTTATGGGTATTAACTGCTGAAGGCAGCGTATTTGTAGACCTACTATCAACAATTATCGACGAAAAATTGTCATTATTAGATGCAATCGATGACGAGGTAGGCGTAACATTATTTTCAATCACAACATCTATATTAGTACCAGTAGGTGGAATAGTATGACCCTTATTTGAATTATCTTTGATTTTTAAGGTATTTCCATAGTTATTTGTAAAGTTTTCTAGGCTAGAAAAATTTGTATACAGTTTACCAAATTTTGCTAATTTAGACTGCAACGCCGAAAAATACTTATTCAGCTCTTCAAACTCACTTCTGTAGCTTTTAAAAATTTATAAAAATCAATGTTAATTTTTTTACCTGCAGGACAGGTCCATTGAAGTGATTTTGCAGGATCAATTAACGCATCCGCATCACGTGCCTTAAGGGATGAGCATTTTAGATGGTAGTTGCCCATACACAACCAACATACTATCATACATAGATGGGCATTTTTCAGTACCAGTACTTTTTCAGTATTTTCTTTTTTTACTGATTATTGAAAAGAAAAATCAGTATTCAGTAAATTTTACTGTTTACTGAAAAGAAAAATCAGTATTCAGTAAATTTTACTGATTACTGAAAAGAGAAATCAGTATTCAGTAAAAAGTACTGATTACTGAAAAAAGAAATCAGTATTCAGTAAATTTTACTGATTACTGAAAAGAGAAATCAGTATACAGTAAAAAGTACTGTTTACTGAAAAGTAAAATCAGTACACCAATACCCCGGTTTGCGTCGCTAATTGGGACTGAAAAAATGAGACGCAAACCGAAACGACGCAAACTGAAGCAGAATTTTCAATTGTTTACGTATTTGATTTTCGTTTAGTCAATACAGGTTTTAAACATTTTAGCTTAGAAAAAGGGATTTTAAATCAATATATTTTCCTATTATTTTTTGAATAACAGATTTTATTAAAATAAAAATATAACAATTGTGAAGACCACTTATATAATTCGAAACTAATAACTACGCTTAACATGTAAACAACGCACACCTGCAAATTTGCTTTCTACTAAACGGGAAATCCCCTTTTTTTGCTTTAACTTTGTAAAAATATTTTCATATCAACCACGCAAATCGAAGCTTTACGACGCAACTTCGAAGCCATGCGACGCAAACTGAAACAAAAACGACGCAACATTGAAATTCCAGAAACTTAAAAAACGACGCAACTTCGAAGCGACGCAAACTGAAGCGGCGCAAATCGGGGTATTGGTGTACTCAGTAAAAAGTACTGATTACTGAAAAGTGAAATCAGTATTCAGTAAAAAGTACTGATTTGTGTAAAAAAATTCAGTAAACATCAAATGACTGATAGTAGATACTGTGTGTTTTAAAAATGATATGTACGCATTGTTCACTTACATGAATAGTGACATAACTGAAAAACTGCATTTCGAGGAATATTTCTTTTTTGTATGTTTTTACTTTTTTTAATTATGAAATGTGTTATTGGGTAAATAAAAACTGATTTATATAGCTAGAATTCAAGTTAAAAAAATATACTGAAAAATGTAAAATAAAATAATTTTTTCAATTCTTAATTTTTTTTCGAAATGCAGTTTTTCAGTTATGCCACTATTGATGTAAGTGCGCAATGCGTACATATCATTTTTAAAACACACAGTATCTACTATCAGTCATTTAATGTTTACTGAATTTTTTTACACAAATCAGTACTTTTTACTGAATACTGATTTTACTTTTCAGTAATCAGTACTTTTTACTGAATACTGATTTTTCTTTTCAGTAATCAGTACTTTTTACTGAATACTGATTTCTTTTTTCAGTAATCAGTACTTTTTACTGATTACTGATTTCTTTTTTCAGTGAACAGTACTTTTTAATGAATACTGATTTCTCTTTTCAGTAATCAGTAGAATTTACTGAATACTGATTTTTATTTTCAGTAATCAGTAAAATTTACTGAATACTGATTTTTCTTTTCAATAAACAGTACTTTTTACTGAATACTGGTTTACGTATTGCAGTAAAAATGTAATGCAGTATGCCCAAGTATGCTATCATACGGTCATTACCAGTTATAGTGCAGTTAGTGTTTAAACAATTCATATTACTCATTCAAGATAAACAGTTTATAAGACATACAAATTTGGTAAAAATGTTTGATGGGTAGCAATTTCAATTTGACAATAGATGGCGCCACAAAAATATATTTATCATATACATACATACATACATACATAACTGGCCTTTACAACCTTGTGTCAGGATTACGGCCTAGCTTCTCGCAGCACTTATGTTGTGTGTGTAAGTTTCTATCCATGAGTACCAGGACCTACAGTTTAATGTCGACTCCGAACAACAGACTTGAGAAGCTTGTTCATGGCAATTAATTACTCTCAGAGCTTTTGCCAGAAGACTGCTGAGAGGTAGTCGCCGAAAGAAATATTTTTTTTCATATTTCTTTTTTCAAGATGTCGGTGCTGAGATTTGAACCCGGCACTATCGTTTTAGTAAGCCAACACACTAACCACTAGACCACGGCGACTACATATTTATCATATACAAAAACCAAAAATAAGTACACACTATTATGCTATAAACACAACAAAGGCTACCGACCATCGACTACAAGCTGTCAAAATTAGAATACATGTGTGCATATGAGAATAATTATTTTAACAGCAACACGACTACCGAACACACGACTACTTTTGTAGCCCGTAGCCAACTTAGGCTAATTTCTATTTTTCTTGGAGACAATAAACAATTTAGTGCTGCCAATACAATAGGATGCATTCAAAAGGTGTTTAAAAACGCAATATATGAAATATATGCATTAAAAATGCGAAAAAATTTAAGTTGCACCACGGAAAATAAATAATCATTTGTTTACATTTTTTGTTTAGTTTTCATTTACTTATTTCATTTATTTACATCAGTTTTTATTTCATTTTTAATTTAATTGCCTTTTTAGTTTCTTAAATTTTTATAAGTTTTCTTCAGACATTTGTTGTTTTTTGTTTCCTCACAATTTCACTTACAAAAAATAATTTTATTATATTTTGTTAGGTTATGTTCAACGTGTTAAAACAGATGTTTATTTTGTAGCTGTAGTCGTTATTATAATTAAGTAGCTGGCTACTTGGCTACTTTCGTAGCCAGCGATTTTTGTAGTCGTGTGTTCGGTGTTCGATAGCCTTTGTTGTGTTTATAGCATTAGGAATCAGCTTTGTATATTTATAGGTGCCATTTGTCGTAGTAGAAGGTCCAGCTGATCTCAAGAATGCAATTTTTAGTAAATGTGGAAATTGTATATTACCAGAAATATTCTCCAAATGGAATAAAATAATCCTTGATTTATTCAAAATCAAAGGCTGTGACACAAAAAACTTCACTATACTAACAAAGTACAGGATCCGAAGAAACTCCAGGCGGCTCAAATAATTTAAAAAGGCGTTAGTAACACTTAGATTGACACTCAGATTGGAGCCAACGAAAGTAAACACAGACACGGTTGTTTTGTTTAAGTTTATTACGGGATTTAATCAGACATTAATTTTCCGTTTTAAAATTACATTAATTTGTTTATCATGCCAGTTTCCTCTGAACTCCACAAAATTTCAGGCGTACTGCTTTCAAACAGCATATATTATTCAAAACTTGTATCCTTGGTTGCCGTTGACAGCTACAGTTCACAAAGTACTTACACATTCCAAGCAGGTTATTGATAACACTGTGCTTCCGATTGGTTACTTTAAAGAAGCAGGTGCTGAATTCAGGCACAAAATTTATAAGGCTGACAGATTACATCACGCTCGTAAAAAAGATTATGTAATAATCTTTTGAACATGTTTAACAGAGCTACTGATACGTCGGATCCCCTTATCTCATCAAAATATTTAAACAGACGCATGCGGCAACAGAAATTATTACACTTTCCACCTAAAGCTATTGAGTTGCTCATCATTGAGACACCAACAGAAGATAATAACGACGACGAAGAAATCAATGAAAATTAAATTTTATCCCCAACATCTGTCGGTTTATTAAATAATTTATGTTTTCTAAATGAAACCGTAGATTTAAATGACGGTTAAAAAGTTAAAGTATTCATTTTTTTGGCTTTTTTTTATTGAAGCTCAACGGACATAGAGAGCTTATCATTTTCATTTTTATTATTAATTACCTCAAAACTGTGCATTAACTCAAAAAAAAATAATATAAACTGTAGACTTGTGTAGTACGTAAACGACCTAGTTCAATTGTACTAGTCTTTCTCTTTTTAATGAGCTCTCTTAGTTCAATGTGTCTTTTTGAAGTTTTTTCCTTTCTAGTACATGTTTCTTTTGGCTATACTGCACTCATGAATCTCTTTCAAATAAAAAAAAATCATAAAACATCAACAAATATTAATTTATTTAATGGTTAAATTTAAGCAAATATGATTTATTATATGTATATTCAGCATATGGAATTGATTGCTGATTTTTTTTCAAAATTAATATTTTAATTAAATATATAACAATAATAGGTTCAGAATTCAATTAAGCATCTTCTTATTGTCGCATAATCCAATGAGGGGTTAATTATGTAAAGATGGGTGTTAAAATACGCACTAATTCTAAACGGGACAAAATTATTAGATTTTCTTTGTAGCTGCATTTAAAAGGAAAGGAGTCATTGAACTAGAAGATCGAACTAGTTAACTAGTAGAGCTCTGAAATTTTGCACAGATTATTTTTGAGACAACTCCAGTTAAAAAAAAATGCAATAAAAAGAAAAATTTTGTTTTTCATTCTATCAATAATTTTTTAGTATCATCATAGTATTCTAATTTCTTCAATTTCATTCTCATTCTAAATGAATTAATATAAAAAATTGTAAACAATTAAAAAAAATAAAAGTATAAAGTTGTAAACATGCTATTGCATGCTAACATACGTATAGCGACAGAATGCGTATTTTTTGCAGTTTTTTGTATGTTTAAAGTATTTTTGCAAAGTTTTGCTATATGTTCTTTACTTTAAATGAAAGATGAGACTTCAATCTTTCAATTGATATAAGTCTGCACCTAGGGCGAGGGGCTGCTCTATATTTACTAGTCCATTGAAAATGCAAAATGTTCAATTTTTACACCACAATTCTGTTGTTAAGAAATTTTTTTGTGTGTTTTTTTCTTAATTTATTTTTTCATCTACTTATTCTACATCAACTGAATTAAATAAAAAAATAGTTTAAAGTTATATTTATTATGTACTTTTTCATTAATAAGCTTTTGAATATTACATATTAAACTAACATATTTCAAGCGCGTTGGCATACCTCAACTTAGACTTGCTCTAGACCAAAAAGTAATGAAGTTATGAGGCTGAAATTTCAGGTAATTGTTACTTATATACCTGTTAATATACTGTTTCATCGAAATTGGACGACACGCCAAAAACCATTTTTTGCCGCAGTTACTATAGAGCTGTCACACTGTGCGCCGCACACTGGTTCAAGAGCGGCATTAATTCATTTTTTTCGTGCCTTCTGATCTACCTGATTTTTTTACAGTTTATAATAAACAATCTAATTATCATTTACCAAAAATATTAGGATTATATCTTTATTACTTTTTTGTCCAGAGACATTCAAAGTTGACCTAAGTGAATGCGTTTAAAACGACCGTATTATATACGCTACCTTCTAACGCTTCATGCTTGTAAAATACTCTTGTAATGACACTATAAAATTTTTTTTCATACAATTGGACGTTATTTATAATATATATGCAAACAAATTATTTATTAAAAATTCAGCTGCCCGTTTTTGCCCCTAAGCAATTCCGGTTTAAAAAACTAAAACTAGTTAGGAAAAATTTCCTTTACAATCATGTAATTGCAGTATAGGTTTGTATTAAAATCTGTTGCATACTCCTAGGATTGCAATTTTCTATAATTTTTCATAAGTTATAATAGCAATATTATTAAAAAGTACAATCCTAAGATTATGCAACTTATTTTATTAAAACTTACCCGGCCATTTTAAGAAAATCCATAAGTTTGTTTAACAATCTGTAAAAACATGTGGATGTTTTTGGGTAAATTCAAGGAATAGGCTCTCAGGGTTCATTCGTTTCCAGTAATAAGGTGAATATAGCCGGACCTATCTTTTATTTAAAAGAAAAACTGCAAATTTTGAAGCTTAGAAGACAATGTTAATTCGGTCATATCTCCTACACTACATACGCCATCTAAACAACTTTTCCTACGAATTATAAAGGAAGTGCTATATTTCAATAAAAACGGTATTGGAAAGTTATCAATTAAAATATCTGATATATGAAAGTTACTGAACTGTGAGAAAATTTTCCTCAGTTTTCGTTTTACAATATTTAAGTGACTTCAGTAGACTTTTTCTAAGACAAAATATTTCTTTTTAATCAAATAAATTATGAATTTCTCTCAGTGAAACACTCTTCTTTGGAGCAGAATTATTTGATTTGTAAAAAATAGTTTTAAAAAAACCGAATTTTAATCACCAAAATGCCGCCTACACAGAGTGCCAGACGGTGCGATGGGCGTGGCAGATTTTATTGAAACTTTGCATGCGTCCTTCGTTTTTTCTAAGTAGTATATGTACTAAATTTTAAGACTTTTGCTTTTATACGAAAGGTTTTATGTGAAAACATCCATTTTGATTGTATGGGCGGTGGGCGATGGGTGTGGCTGATTTTCATGAAATTAGTTTATTTTCTTAATTTGGTCAATATAATACTCTGTGCCAACTTTCAAGTTTCTAGGTCTACTCCTTATATTTTTTGCACAAAAATGTATGAAGCCGAACCAGTGTGCGCCGTAGCCATCAGATCTGCAGCAATGTATAGCATTGTAGCCATTGATTTTATATAGTCCAAAGATTTTCATTTAGCCAAGTTTCTTGAACAGCACTAATATCGGGTAGTCGCGGTAATCTTGCTATTAAGTCTTTAAATCTGTTATATCTTTCAATTGACGAGATACTACGAATGTTAATAGAATTTATGGTAAATAATGAGCTTGAAATTTTTAAATATAGTTAGTAAAGGATTTACATTATTACAATATTGATTTTTAATCATAAAAATTGCTAAATTTAATTATCTACTACAAATACAAATACAATAGTATATTAGAAATAATTATTCTCTGTTCCTCAAAGGAACTCACTTCAACCGCAGCTTGTGACAAACGACCTCTTGATATATTTATAGTTGACTCCAATAGCAGTTTATCCTCTTATGACTTTTCATAATTTTTGGTTTAGACAACTCGCTTTTTTTGCAAAAAATCCTTCCATCAGTTCCAAACAAACTCTTCTCCCTCGTGTTTTAAAAGATACTCATATTTTGGCTTATCTAGCTGAGTACAGAGAACATGATATTTTTTGCAAAATTTATCACATTTTATAAATTCTTCCTCTTCTTCAATTTGCAATTTACATTGGGTACAAACATCTTTATTACTTTTTAAGTCAGTTTTAGTATTTTTTCCAGGCATATTTTATAACTTTCTTATTTTTTTAACAATTTGGTGTACTATGTAATCTAGTTTTTATTTATTTTGTTATGAATTACTTATTTTTCTCAAGATTTTACGAGTATATTTAACTATAAAATGTTAATGCATTTAAATATGTATGTACATATACTATGTATATGTGTACATATACTATGTATATGAGAAAGTGTAATTGTATAACTAATTTACAGTGTCTGCCGGGAAGTTATACTATATACCGCATTTTGGCAAATATTAGTCTTGACAGTTCTTATTTTTCAGTCGTGAAGTAAAGACGTGGCAAATGTAGTATGGGAAAAATTCGGTAAACCAACGTGTTCTATTCGATGAGAAAGTTACGTGAAATTTTCGGGAGAAAAGACGTGCAAACAAGACTCACTATTTATGGTGTAGTGCATGATTTGGAAGAAAGAGAGACTAAAGCTGATAGGGCCAAACATGGACCACAACGTACTGCAAGATCGGCTGAAAACAGTACTGCCGTTGAAGAAAGTGTTCAAAACAAACTCAATTTGACGACGTGCTCAGGAGCTTGGTCTTCAAACAACAACTTTGGCCACAATTTTTGCATTTGTTTTCATTTAAGATTCAGTTGACATAAGAGTTTCTTCCAGAAGACCACCGTACATATGCCATGACAACCCCGATTTTCATGGAAAAAATCATAATGAGTGACGAGGCACATTTTCATTTGAATGGATATGTGAATAAACAGAATAGTCACCTTTGGTAACGTACACTGCAAACCCGGACATCAGAAGTTCACAAACAAACAAATTTGCCAACCGTACTACGCCGTATATGTTAAAAGAATCAAAATTAGCATTTTTTAAATCGTTCAGAAATAAGATGTCTAGGATTAGGACTACGGGAGCCATTGATGAGTATCTGCAGTCCATCCTTCCCTATCCACTGTCTCGTGTCGTTACGAATTATTATTGTAGACTCCCTATTTTTTCTACCAACATTACCGGTGGACTAAACCATTAAATGAATCTGTATTCCTCACTCTAGTCAAGAAAAAAAAATAGAATATAAACTTACGGTTATCAGGAGATTATTCAGATCAGATATGTTCTCTCATATGTTCAGAGAGAATAGCCTCGCAACCCGCACTTACCAATGTTTACTGGTACATTTACGTAGACAAAATAATTACACTACCCTCACGTCATCCAAGGAAACACCCATTAATATTTTCTTTACCATATCATTATTATAATTATATTAAAACATTTCATAAATAACTCTTTAAATTTAATAGTATTATTACTTATGCCAACTATAAACAGGTAATATATAAAAAAAGGCAAATAGCAATACATAGTTAAATATTCCAATTTATTTCCCGTAAGAAAAGAAAGTATGAAAAGTATTATAGCTACGCATCTCGTAAAAGTCGCATTTGAAAGGGTATTAAATAAAAGTAAAAGTCCACAAAAAACTCCACAACTGCCGTGGAGTAGCCCCTAGAGGGATTAAATGTAAGACCGACCCTCACTAATATTTTGCCTCCAACTTTTTTTCCGAACTTACCTAACCCTAAATAAGCGGTTCCAGCTAATCGAAATCGAAAAATCGTCTACCATTCCACCCCTATCAGAATAGTTTTAATCTCATTCTTTTGCGATTTGATTTTTATTTCTTGATCCAAAAATACCTCCACTCTGAAATTTTTCACAACTGTAGAGAACGAAACTATCTTTGGCATAATTTTTTTTTAAATTTTTAAAAAGGTCGCTTTCGGAGATATAGGCTTCCGACTTATAGATAAAGAAAATTGACCTTTGACTTTTTCAAACAAAAAATCATGTTGCATATTAAATCAAAGGTAATTTAATACCCTTCCAAATACGACTTTTAGGAGATGCGTAGCTATAATACTTTTCCAGAAAATTACAATTAAATATGTATAACCTTGTGCATTTTTGTACTGTTTTCCGATTTTCAAGACCTCATATTTCCGGATCCAGATGAATCAGTGCTTCCAAACTTTGTATTAATTTAGTTCTATGATATACTATATTTCTACAAAAAATCATAAAATTCGGAGGAGGTAAGTTAAAACCATTGGTTGATTTGACTTGGAATATCCCATTATGAGAATACATTTTGAATGAAAAAAAAAATGTAAAAAATCACGGTTCTATAAAGTTTGTGCGGTCATGGGAAGTTTCCGGTTATGGGATATGTCGTTAGGAGACGTTTTAATTATGAGGTAAAATTTCTTAACTCATAGTATTTTGTTGAATAAACTTTAGTTGACAAATCTGTTTCACACACGAATGGTAAATTTTCTATTAACAATTGACATCTCTCCAAAGAAATATATGTATTATATTATATGTATTATTCATTTACACCTTCCCAATGATCACCGCAAATTTTAATTTATCTTTTGTCCATCTTTTTTACTTTGACATCTTCCCATAGACTTTTTTTTGGGATTAATATCTGGAATTTATGGAAGCAAATCAAGAATTTATATTTTTTCTTTGAAGAGATAATTTTTCGCCATTTTGTCGTTCGTTTTAGATCGTTATTATATATAAAATCCCAGTTAATAGGCATAAATTCAAATAAATATGGCTCCAATGTATTCATAAGTTTATTAAGGTAACATAACTTATCCATATTTCCGTTATATTTGTATAGGGTCAATTCCACAGCAAGAAAACGATTCCAAAATTTAACGTTTTCTCCACCAAGATCTACTCTTTTTGAAGTATAATGGGAATTACATCTTTGAGTTTTTCCTTGATGAATATTCGTTTTTACGTCAGTACCAATCAGATTAATTTTGGTTCCATCGATGAATAGTGCTGTTTTCCAGAAGTGTATGTCTCTATTCCTGTGTGTTTGTGTAAACAACAGGGGGCTTTTATACATACAATATTTTGAAATTTTCAAATTCAACATATTTTTCAGTATAATCATTACATTTCTAAATAACTACTTATCGTAATACAGAGATATACATATATATTTTTTTAGTTGAGTTTCGCTGGTGTTATACATATTCCTTAACAGATGTTAAATCTTATCAGAATACCAATATTAGGATCTATTATTTTTAAGACTAATAAAAAAGTATAAAATAAATATAATATAGAGTCAATAAGGATTCGAATTTGGAATTTGAAAAATTTATGGTAATCATATATTTTTTTACAAGAAAGTATTTGTTTTCTACTGAAACAACAATAAAGATTATTTTCATTTCCAAATCTTCTGGAACTACTTCTCCCAAATTCCTTATTTATTTGAAAGAATCTTATTTACCTGATGATCTTTCGAAGGACATTAAAATATATCTTCTATTTATTTTTGATAAAGTTCCTAAAGAACCTTCTTTTTCTCAAGTATTTCTCAACCATTTTAAATCATAAAAAATAGTGAAAGAGATAAAGGCAAATTATCTATTTTTTATACTTTTTATTTTAAAATATTCAAAGGAGTACATATGTATGTGTGTGTATTTATAAATACATATTACAAAAAGCCCTTATGACTATTATACTAGAAGAAGAAAAAATGTTTTTTTTTTTTAATTTTTTCTTTTCAACAGAATATAAATTTTGTTGTTAAAGTCTAACGAAATTCTTTTCAAATACGAGTATACGGTATTTAAAAATGTTTAGACTCGTATTATATTTTTTACAACATCTTTTATTAATTCAATACGACATATGATAACTTAAAGGTATATGATTATGCATCTATATAAAACTCATTACAAAATCGATCAGCGTTAAAGCTTGAGAGAGTGGCATTCTAGAAGTAAATTAATTTACATATATATGTAGTATGTATATAGTATGTACATATAT
Source organism: Metopia argyrocephala (assembly GCA_963576795.1). NCBI lineage: Eukaryota > Metazoa > Arthropoda > Insecta > Diptera > Sarcophagidae > Metopia > Metopia argyrocephala. The sequence continues at coordinate 88,237,971 of OY756209.1, read as the reverse complement.
AACATTTTATTGCTGAATATGAAAATATGTATGTGCATATAACATACAACACGAATTAAAAATTATACTCTTAAATATTGTATTTACCTTACATCGTGCATATGTATGTATGTAAGTATGTATATCCATTTTTTCAAACACTTGCTAAACTTAAAGCCAATGATTATTATCATGTCAAATATGTTCATATGTATAATCTTAAAATATGTACATATATATTTTTTTTTTACTAAATTTGTTAAAAACTTAAAAAATTAAGCCTCAATTAGACTAGACGTAACTTATATGTAAGGTGTCAGCTGACATGACAAATACAAATACACATACAAATGACTTGTCGAAATGTAACGTACGTAAAGTAGACTTAGATTTCTTTAGGCCAATTCTTGTTCTCTGAAACGATGAAATGAAAAGTTTTTTTCACTGTTATATATATAATTTATTCATATAACAACAAGTGGAATGAAGCGAAATATTTTCACAGTTTCACAAGAGTGATGATTCGTGTTTTGTGTAACTGTGAAATTAACTGTTAAAATTTTTTCATATGTGTAACAAGCTTACACAGAAAATGTATACATAAATATGTGAAAAAATAACGTAAAGGTTTAAAACCATGAAAAAACCAACAAGAGGAAAGCGGGTTAGCGAAAATAAAAAAAAAATATTTAATAAATTTAATATACATAATATATGAAATGTATTGCTTTGGGGATAAGCATGTCTCTATGGCCATTTCGTCTCTGCTTAAGAGACTCGTCAGGAGACTTTTTCTCAAAGGTGGTAACCAAAAATACAAATACTTATATTCAAATAGTTATAAACTAAATGCGAATCACATTTAGTATATAAAAACCAAACAAAAGTATTTACAAAGCAATACATTTCTGTTTTTAAAAAACGAAATTCTATTTTTCCTGTTCACCACAGTCAGCCTACAATTAGTCAGCACAAAAACCTGTAGAGAATATTGGAAAAACGAAAATATTTTTCACCATATAGGCAAATACATTTAATATACATAATATATGAAATGTATTGCTTTGGGGATAAGCATGTCTCTATGGTCATTTCGTCTCTGCTTAAGAGACTCGTCAGGAGACTTTTTCCCAAAGGTGGTAACCAAAAATACAAATACTTATATTCAAATAGTTATAAACTAAATGCGAATCACATTTAGTGTATAAAAACCAAACAAAAGTATTTACAAAGGAATACATTTCTGTTTTTAAAAAACGAAATTCTATTTTTCCTGTTCACCACAGTCAGCCTACAATTAGTCAGCACAAAAACCTGTAGCGAATATTGGAAAAACGAAAATATTTTTATTTAAAAACAAAAAATATTTTTCACCATATAGGCAAATACATTTAATATACATAATATATGAAATGTATTGCTTTGGGGATAAGCATGTCTCTATGGCTATTTCGTCTCTGCTTAAGAGACTCGTCAGGAGACTTTTTCCCAAAGGTGGTAAGCAAAAATACAAATACTTATATTCAAATAGTTCTGAATTCAAAAATAAAAATTACAAAATTACATCCTTTTCATTTACAGATTACGTCACTTCATACGTATATACTACATTAAGTTAGTGTCTCTCTTTTCCCTGACCGTTATTGTTAAAACCATAACGAAAAAATTTATCAATATTTTTAAAACCATTTTACTTAACAGTTTTAATTTTTATCTTTTAATTTAAAAATATATTATTAGGATTAATTTTCGACGAAGAGCAGTTGCAAGCAACTCCAATCTATAAAATCTACTGTGTCCATTTGAGTCCACCGTTAGTTTGGCAGACCTTTCTTATAGTACCTTTCTTATAAACACCAGCAAGTCTGAAACTTTAGTGGTGGATATGTTGACCAATGGACCATATTCCTCCCTAGACACATCCATCTAAATCTATCAAGAGCCACATATTCACATAATATGTGTTCCGCTATTTCTGATGGCTGTCAGCACAAACATCTACATCTGTGATCGTCATTCACTTCAAATGCGCTCTCACACCACATTGACCCGTATGAAAATCCGGGTCTTCAGAAAATCAGCTTTACGCCCAAATTGCGGAAGGATCACCTCCTTAACATGCCTGAGACCCGACTGAGCGTGCTAATGTTCCAATTTCCCATTCTACAATCAGCAGAACTCCGGACAAATATAAGATGTCGCAGGTCCCTTTCTAACCGCATATTCCACAATCTACAGGTATCTTAAACAAATGAACACTATTTCCAAGCGATAATCTTTGCAATGCTTCGTAACAGCATTTGACAAGTTTATATGTCATACGATGAGAGGCAACCGCCCTTAAGGCATCCTGACTATCTGAGAAGATATTAATGAAATTTACAAGTCACGACATTGGTACGACCCGCTTTTGATATAAAAATAACCGTACCCTCCCCCAGCTCGAGGTATATAACCAAAAGTGGCATTAAAATTAAGCAAATCTCTGACAGTATTAGGTCAGAGCTCCTTTGGAGGAGAACAGGAATAATCCCATCGCAAACTGAAGCCTTGTAGAGTGTAAGAGAGCCAATGGCCCATAAAACCCCGTCCGGAGTAAATATTCTACCCTCGAGACTTTTGACGTTTCTGGTAATACGTACAGGTGTGGGAATATCTCACCACTCTGAAATGTGTCCCCATTAAGAGATCCAAGATTTACCCTCTAAACTGAGTTTAGCTTCCTGCACCTGGAAGGGGGGGGGGGGGGGGTTGCCCTGTATTTCGATTCGAAAATCTTACGAATTCGTAAAAATTTACGAAAAATTTTTGTATTCATTATTATTGATTTTCCGAATGCGAAATATCTTTCGAAAGCATTTTCGATTCAAATCGAAATACAATGTAACCCCCATTTATACATATTTAGTTACCCAATGCCATTTTAATGATTTGAGACTTTTTCATGGCGTTTTACTTATTTAAACCTTTTTAAAAACTTATAATTTCCTTATTGTACTCAGTGAGACTAACTGTATTATAAGTCTGCCATACGGTTTTTCCAAATTGTCTTTCCACAATGGCACTCTACGTACAACAATATAGCCACTATGACGCACACTAATATACAAAGAGAATTTAATTGTCGACTGTAATTGCTTTAGATTCAGTTTACCAGCTGACTCTATAGAATCTGGCAGCCAGTCAACTTCTTTGGGCTCATTTTCTCTGAAGGAGGTTCAAATTACCAACTTAGAGACTATTGATCTATCATTGGTCCTAACAATGCTAACCAAATCAAATCTTATATGCATGTGATCGGATACGGATACCTCGTTTAACACATTCCAGTTCCTTACAAGAATAGATTTGATTGTATCACACAACGTAATATATTTTATACCTCTGACTTTATGGTGTCAACAAATGTAGTTCTGCTGCCCCTATTGGCACAAATGACAAGATTGCATCGTCACCACCATATCTATGCGTGATGAACTGTTATAAAAACCCAAATGGGGGGTGCGTGGTATAGTCGTTACAGCGCTAGCACAAAAAATCCAACAACGCAGGTTCAAATCCCAGCAGGACAATTGCGTGAGTTATTTCAAAGTTTTGATGGTCATAGTAGTTTTGTTAATTAAGCAAATGATTAAAAAATAATATCAATAACTTGTCGTATTTTAAAATTTTAAACATTTGAAATTTTAGTCGATTTCAACTTTATTCGTTTTCAGTTTACAGAACATACCCGAATAAATAAAAATAAAACAAACTTCAGCAAAAAGCCAAATTTGCAGGATACGAGTATCTGTGTATTTTACATTGAATCATATTTAGTTAAAGTTATTAATGAAAAAGTATTATTAATTTATGTATTATATAATATATGCAGATTGTACATAAGTACATATGTATAATATATGCATATAAAAAACATACATACATTGCAATGTACACTGTGTAACATGTAAAAGTTTTATGTAAATCAATGTGTTTCCGAATTGTTGTTATTTTTGTTTATCTGTTGACTTCTATATTTCGGTATTAGAGAAGAAAAATAAATATTAATAATCGAAAATCAGTTGTTGTTGTTTTTCAAAATATTTCCCATGAAGATCCACCAGAAACGAATGATCAGGAGTACAGCGCCACCTTCGGGGAAGATAACTGCTAACCTGCATATAAAGAGACGCACACCATGCATTCTGAATGCAGCAACCGATTCTTCAGGTGTCGAAAAACGTTAACGTACAGGAATAAAAAAAATTGTCATTCGGTGCCAAATCAGGACTATACGGCGGTTGACTCAACAAATCGATGGTTTGGGTGCTCAAAAATGCAGTTGTTTGAGACGCATTGTCGTAGTGAAGAGTGATCCGTCTTCGGCGTTTGGTTTTCCTGATTTCTTGGAAGACAACTGGTAAACAAATGGTTGTGTACCAGAGATCATCAATGAGTACTGAAAAAGTGAGTATACTCGAATCATGATTCATAATTTCTTGTACTTATACGCATTCATACTCTTGTTAATGTAATGGATACTCTACTCATCTCAGAAGTTTGAAGTACTCATCGCATTTATATTTAATAATACGTATGATGTTGTTGACTTCAACTCTCCTTAACTCAGTGCATACAGATGAGAAAAAATAGATATGATTCGAATACAGACTGCTGTGTGTTTGCTCTGCTTACTGCGTTAGTATAAGAGTAAATTAATGCTATAAACACATTTCTAGCTACCAACCATTTACCACACGACTGCAAAAGAAAAAGTTTTAGGTTAAATCATGAATCGTGTTAAATACATACTATGGGCCATAGTCATAGTCAATAAAAAAGCATACTTTAGGGGTTATAAAGTCGACTTTTTTTAAAAGTGCACTTTTTGTTAACCATAGACAAAATAAAACATACTTTAAATGAAAAAGTATATTTTAAAGTTAAAACATGCTGAAGTTGTTTTTAAATTATTTAACATCCAACTTAAAATTCAAAAACTAAAATTATAAATTAAGAATTTTTAAAAAATTAAATAATTTTGTGGTAAGTGTGTATAAAGTGAAATAAAAATGTGCTCAACTGATGGAATTATAAGGTACTTTGCTATTTTGGAGAATTTGCGAGATGAAAGAAAGCACAAAATTTATAGGAAAAGGTTTGTGCCTTTTTAGCTAGATGATGGCGAATTTTTTGCCAGGTATAGATTTGATTAGGAAACAAAACGTTTCTTACTAAGTTTAGTGGATGACAAACAACGTACAAATAGCTTACCCATTCCCATAAAAGCCTCCAAGTTTTAACAACATTGCGGTTTTTGGGAAGAAATGCCCATCAAAGCGACATTAGTAAGTAAAACGGCTATCGGCTTATTTGATGATGTCAAAATTTTTTTAGAAAACAAAATATTTTGATTTAACTTTAAAACGCGATAAAAAAACACAAACGAAAAAATATAAGAGACTGCATCTAATAAGCTCGCAGGCATTGTACTTTAAAGTAGTTTTTTTAGCTGATCTCCAGAGATCCCACATATTGGAAAGTAGCAGATAACAGCTAAACCTACTAAAACCTACTTAGGGAAGGCACTCACCACACATTCAACATGCAACGATGAGGCAATTGCGTTTGATCATTCAAGGGTAAAGGTATAACACTGGCCTTTGAATGATCAATTCACAGCAATTTGTCTTATTCCTAACTCGGTAAATAATAATATAATTAATAATAATATATGTACTGTTCTTTTCAAAAATTCCAATACAATGTACAGCATTTAGTAGGGGTTTACCCCTGAGTATTGGTCTCAAATAAAAAAAAAATTATCTCTCTGGTAACTGTCGGTAGAGTCATAAAAAATATTTATAAAAATTGCACTATTGCTTTCGGACTTTATAACGGTTCCAAATAGTGCTGAACCCGTTAATGAAAAAAGAAAATTTCAGCAATTGGCGTGACTTCCAAACGTAATAAGAGCCATCGATTGCACACATGTACGTATAAAGAGTCCAGCCAAGGCTGGAAATGCTTTTACAACAATTTTCATACACACATATTTCTAAAAAAAATAAATGAATTAATGAACGAAACAGTATCATATGTATTAAATAATAAATGAATAGATTTGTACATAAACATCGATATCACTAGAAAAAAGCATGCATTCATAAAAGTGCTTTCCATATATATCTTGCCTTTTCAATTTTTTTCTTTTTTATTTAAAAATTCAACAATTTAAAAAAAAATTTTTTTTTTTTTGGGTTTCCGTTTTAATTGTTTTTGTATTTTGTAACAAAATGTATGAAAACGATTTCTACATTTGAGTTGGCACCCATTAAAAGCCGATTTGATTTAAAATATACTTTTATTTTGACTATAGTTACAAACAAAATAAAAACATTTTACTAACTTAAAACTGTTTTTAAATAAAACCGACTTTTGACTATGACTATAGCCCTATGTTTTTGACTATGTAATTTATTATCTTTTTATTATTTTTCGTCAATAAAAAGAAAATAGATATGGTGTATATAATAATAAACATTCAAAATGTAACAATGTACATAAGCGAAAAAGTTAATGTGTATAGGAAATATTTTAAAGAAATTAAACAATTTTTAATTATTTTTATAAGCAGGTTATAAAGAAATGGATTGCAAGAGTGAGATTAAGGAGAAAATCAATGTCGGAGGTCTCCGATTAGTTCGGAAACATAAAGGCAATAGCCCAATATGGGCAATTTTCGTTCCAATAATCTATTTTAAAAATATTGATTATAAAGATGTAGTTTGTTAAGTATACTATAAGTTTTTACAATGTAAAATTTAGAAAAAATTTAAAAATATTTTTTTTTGTTATGAATTTCTTAGAATCTATTTATAAAAAATTAAAAAATAATCACGGTATAAATAATAATTATGATATAATTGTGAGTATCATAATATATTATTTTTATCTTCTTTAATACATTTCTTATAAACTTAAACTTTTTCGCTTATTTTTGTTTATTATTTGCATGTTCATTTTTGTATACACCATATAAATTTCCTTTTGTATTGTATACGTCTATCGACTAAAACGGTAAATTTTTTTTCGTATGATTCGAGTCACTCGAATCAATTGTGAGTATCATAAGTATTTTTATAAAATTATGAATCCAAGTGAGTATGAGTTTGATGTCAATATTGGACTCATATTTATTTTAACCTTTATTAATGAATCAACGTTGTGTGAGTATGAATGAGTCAGAGTAGTTAAATTTCAACTACTTATACCCACTTATACTTAAAATTTCATAAGTGCTTATGAATCGCTAAAAAGCGACTCAATGCTGATCTCTGTTGTGTACTACTCAGAATTGACTGTTCTGCGTTGTTCTAGTGGTACGGCTGCGAAATTTCCAGTTTTTCCATAAAAACAGGCGACCATTTGCTTGGAAGTGCGCGAACAATTTTTGTTAGATTTTGCTCATCTTGAAACTCCCATACTGCTTTTAACTTTCGGGCTCATATGCGTAAATCCACGATTCACCACCTATCACGATATCATAGACATGTTTCGTATTTTTTGAGCATTTCTTTCGACCAATCGACACGAGCCTTTTTTTTTGAGCTATTGACAAATTATGTGGCATCCAACGCGAACAAATTTTTTTGTCAGTCAAATATTTATGCAATATTGATATTATGGTCCCACTAATGCCTAAGATTGCCTGAATCTCACTATAGATCACATGGCAATATCAGTTTGTGCACAGCATCAATGGTTTCCGGAACAACAAACGATTTTGGATGACCCTCAAGAAATTCGTCTTGGAGTGAGCGAACTACGACCACGAATGAATTCACCATACCATCCATAAACACTGGTCCTTGATTTAGCTTCATCGCTAAAAATTGAATTAAGTTCATCCATGCACTTTTTGACCCGAGATTAATCTTTTAAGTTACGGTAAACATCACAAATAACGCTCATATGTCAATACGTTCTGAGTACTTGTCACCTCAAAAATGTCCAACTTTACGATAGAGCCGTCAGTTGGCAGATTGCAACACTAGGGTGACCAAATACCGAAATATAAAACGCAATGCTAATACTAACAGTTTTTTACAGTTAAAGAAGTTTCTACGTATATATGTATATCGTAGTTCGGGAGTTTATGTGCTCTATCCGCCATTTCGAGTTAACTTTTAGGTTTCCGACCCCAAATTTTTCAAGTCTGCAACCCGTTTTCGGATATCTCGACTAGTTTATGAGATAAATAGCCGAAAACGGATTGCAAATTTTAAAAATTTTGGTATCAAAAACCTTAAGTGGCATTATTAACCCGAGATATTTAGAAAATATGAAATGGCGGATATGTTATCTTCCCAGAAGATGGCGCTGTACTCCTGATCATTCGTTTTCTTGGTGGAATAGGCTGGAAAAGTTAGGAAGCGGTTTCGTGAAGATGGACTTCTTGGATGTGGTATATTTAGGTTTAGGCCTATACTTGGGATATTTTGATTTAACTATAAAAATAAGATAGTAGCGAGTACTCCTTCGTATGGGAACAGTTGGCCCGCATTCCACAGAGGAAAAATATATAGTCACAAAAATATGGTACCAGTCTTACACTATAGTGTTTTATTCAGCGGACATGATGACCGAAGAGAGGCTCTGTCGGTATTTTCTTCTTCTGCTGTTCTGCATATCCACATAAAAATTGCTACGCTAAAAGTAAGCTGAGTACCAATAAAAAAATCAACAAAATTAAGTAAAATATGGCGTTAATTTTGTACAAAACCAATTTTGCAGAGTGTATATTAATATGTATGTATGTGTTTATGTATGTTTGAATTAATTATATAAGAGGTATATTACTACTTCACTAATATGATTATGTATCTATGTATGTATATAATATATGTATTTAGGTATTCCAATTGATAATAAAAGTTAATTCTTAAGATAAGTTGCAAATGATGGACTTTAACCGGAATACAAAATTTGTATTTCTTCGTCTCAAATAATAATAAAAGTGCAGCATATTATGAGTATTATTTAATTTTTATATTCAGCATTCGTATAAATTATATTTTTTGTAAATTGTAATTTTAAAATAATAGAGACATATTTTAATTGAGGAGGTTTTTTTTTTGTTAAATTGTCATTTTTGCAGTGCTGACGGGCATTATGAAGTTACTCTTATGACAAAAGCAACAGTCCATAGTAATGGATTGGTTATATGGCAACCACCTGCCGTCTATAAATCATCATGTTCAATTGATGTTGAATATTTTCCCTATGACGTACAAACGTGTATCTTAAAATTAGGCAGTTGGACATATGATGGTTTTAAGGTGCTCATATTTCTATTACTATTCTTATACTACTTATTTGCATATAAGTCTTACTTCATACTACAACTACTTTTTTCGTTACCACAAAAAATCTATTACTCATATATACATTTAAATAAAATTAAATAAATAAAAAATTGTGTATGTACATGCGTATGTGCCGTAAGGAATTCTTTGCCATTTGCGCCAAAACTCTTTAAAATTGAACTTTTTAAATAAAAACTCTTAAGGGTAATTAAATAGATAAATCGATGCATAAACGATCGATAAACGATACAAAGAATTTTCATATTTATTTTTATTTTCTGTTGTCATTAAACGACCTAATTAGATCAGAATCAAATTCTATTAAATGTAAAAAAACTGCTATATTTCTGACTGCACTTACAGGGAAAGTGAAAGCGTAATAATGAAGGGAAAAGCATAATATGACGGAGAAAAAACGTGGTGTGTTTAATAAGACTTCGATATGTACAAAGAAGTCTTATAAAATAATTAAAATTAATTTGACAGATATTATATTCAATCTAATTAGTACGCTAATTATGCTGTACGCTAATTAATGTTATAACACTCGCCTTGTATACGCAATGATGTCTATATCGTCTGCGTACGCAAGGAGCTGAACCCTTTTGTTAAAAATAGTGAAACAGAAATTATTTAATAAAAATGTATCGACAATCTTACTGGGATTCGAACTCGGTCCTTCATTAATCGAGAAATTATTTTTTACTGCTAATCGAACATTATCATGCACTCGCGATAAAACGAAGTAATTAAAACAGTTTGTATTTTCAACTCATGTTCTGTATATACTTGTACAAAATTTAAATATTACTGCCGTATTCATGATACAATCATCATAATAGTGCATTTACACCAAACTCAAATCAACTAATTACTAGATCTCAATTGAAATCTAGTCGTTCTTTACCTGATTTCCCATATAAAACAAAATCTACTTCGGTACTAGATTTCGACAAAATCTTGTTGAAATCTAATATACTTTCCGATGCAACTCTGTGTTTTTTCTATGTTATACTAAAAAATACAAAACTACAGTAAGTCGGGATTTACAATGCGGAAATTGAAAGGCAAATAAAAGAGCAAACTCTTGCCTAAAACTTTTAGCATATGGAACTTAGAAGACAAACAGACGAAGTAAAAACAACAAAAATTTAAAAGCAAAAGGAAAAATGTCCTTACAAACATTCGTGTACTACATTCTTCGCATTTTCGTCACTATTTCTACAAATTTCGTCTTTCAATTTCTACATTGTAAATTCCCACTAAGAAACTGACAATTGAAAAGTGCCTCATAAAACAAATGATTAAACAGAATACGACCGCAACTTCAGGCAAAAACGTCTCTCAGAGAAAACGTGCCCAAAATTAAAACGACGGCCGCAACTTCACGAACTGTCATTTATTGCTTTTACATTTCTTGCATGTAAAGCTATTAAAAATTAAGTTTATGAGAGTTTTTGCAAAGAACTTAACATATATTTTATAATTTAGTCATCTTTACACACTTTTTCAACTATTTTTACTAAAATATCACTCATTTTATTTAACAAATTCCAAAATTTATTAATATAAGACTTAAACTTTCAAATGTTTTTTGAGTTTGGTGTAAATGCACTATAAGGTAATTTTGCTTTACCAAAACAAGACGAGTAATAGCTGTTTTACTTACGATTGTCAAAATCTTATTTCTTCTATTTCCTTATTTATTTTGACGTTGAAAAAATTTGAATTTAAAATTTGTTCGCTCACTTTAAACAAATTGGAACAAGAATTAATTATGAATTAATATTTTAGAAATCTATTTTGCATCCACATATTAAACCCTTGGTTATCTATAGTGTTCCTTTATAATAGTAGTGTCCAAATTCTTTTTACACTTCTCTACGTCATTGTTGTTCTGGGGATTAATAGCTTTTTTCTGTAAAAAGAACTTTGCAGAACATTTGAAAATTTGTAAGTATTTAAAACAAAAAGAAATGTACGTCTCTATTTTTGTTTTCAATATAACTTACAAAACTTTTATAAACGATTTCTTTACAGAATGAGGATAAAATTTTAAATATTTAAAAAAATGTTCACAAAAAAAAAAAAAAAAAAAAAAAGAGGAAGGACTTGTTGACAATAATATATGTATTTGTTTACAACAGTCAACCGCAGTGTTGCATTCAATTGATAATCGGTTGCAAGCCATTTCAAACAAGGCCATGGTCGTATTCATAAAAATAAGACAGAATATTAGTTATTAGGTTAATTAAACTAATGTTCGAAGTAATCGGATTATTTATTTGCTGTTTTCTTTTATAGAGTACTTTTAAAATTGCAATATCCCCAAATTCAATTGTTTAATAATTTCACTTTTGCTCATGGATTATTAAAAATTGCAGCCTCACTGGCTCTAATCATCCCCTTCGGATTCTCTCTGTGCCGAATCAGATTTTGCACTGGCGAGCAAAAGTGGTTACATAATATTAAAAAAAATATTAACTTTATATTTGTATTTTATTTATTAAAATAAATAACCTATTCTCTATTAAAAAAATATTTAAATAAAATTATTTCCTCTCACATTTATAGGTTATTTAGTTAGTTTAAATGCTATTCAGTTTTTGCTTCTCAAATGGCAAATTTAATATTTGGTCTATTTATTTGGCAGGTTTTCTATCAGTTTTTGAATTTGGCACAATATGAAATATTGTGCCAATTTCCGTGTTACAATTGCACACAAATTCTCGACTGGATTTAAATCCAGACTGTGTGTTGGCCATTATAACGTTTGAAATTTTTGCTCCCCTCACCATTTTTTAAATATTTTAGCTGTGTGTTTGGGGTCCCCGTCTTGTTGGAAAATAAATTCGTTGACAGGATAAGCGCATGTGAAGCACACCCACACCATTTTGTTTCCACCACCTTACTTCATTGTCTACTTCACATTGTACGTTTGAATAGTTTAGTTCGGCCGCTTCTATAAATACTCCCGGCTATCACTGACATCTAGAAAGAAAGAAATATAAAAAAATACTTCTTATGGCGACTACTTCTTACCAGTCTTCAGGCAAAGGTCTGAGAGTAACTAACTGCCATGAACAAGATTCTCAAGTGTTCGAGTCCTGGTACAGGTTCTGGTACTCGTGGATAAATTTTGACACACACAACATGGGTACTGCTAAAAGCTAGACCGTAATTCTGAAACAAGGTTGTAATGGCCAATTACAACGTCCATAAGTTAGAAAAAAATCAGTAGATTCGTAACGGAACGAAATTCAAAGACTTATTAGGTCTTTTTGTTTCTATTAACTCGACTCGCGAGCACTATTTTTAAAAATTTCAAATTTGTTTTTGCGAACAAAAATAACATATCTTTGAGCGAGAGTAGTAAAACAAGTCTGCAAATAAAATTGTTCTCGCATTCCGAGTTTTTACGTACTCTGGTATGTATGCTTGTATGTATGTTTGTATTGGCTGAATAATTTTTTTTTTTTTTTTTTCAAAGAGGTTGGTTAGCAATGTTGGCAAAGAATATCCAAGACAAATAGAGTGTTATGCAAAATGAAATTAACAACACCTTTAAAACTACTCAAAATTGTTTTTTTAGAATAGGCTTTGCTTGCAGCAAAAAGATATTTTAGTAATTTATTTACATTTAAATTATAAAATTCGTAAAACCTAAGTTGAAATACACGCTTACCAAGAAATCAATAACTGAAACCCTTTATCCCTCTACGTAGATTTAGGGCAGCAGGAATGATTTTTTTGATTTTTGGGCAATGGGGTTAGACTAACTTAAGGAATAACTGAGCTTAAGACACCGATTGTTCGTTTCAATTACCTAATGTAAACTTCATTTAAAACTTCTTTATTATATTTAAAGGCAATTTTTCAGCAAACTTTAGAAATTGAGTAACAACGGCTTTCTAACATAGTGTGTTTTAATTTATTTCTATGAAAACAATACCTCCTATATATGCGTACGTCCTATATATGTATACATACATATGTATGTATGTGCCCCAAAGTATGAAAGTACATGAAATATTCATTTGTTACTTTAATTTTGAACAGCTTAATATCGTTAGCAAAATATAAAATGACGTAACTAGCACAAAATTCAAAATCGCGTTTTTGATTGAAATGCCATTAAACTGCATATTTTAACAAAATTTTACACTTATGATCGCACAAAAATTTATGACAAAAATTTGGATTGTTTTCTATGTTAAAGTATTGCTTGTTCAACAGTTTTTTGTTCTGTCTTTTTGCATTTCAGCTAACGATACAGAGGTTTGAAATTACTGAAAATCAAGTATTTTTTTTTTATATTGTAAAGTAAAACATTTAAATGTAAATAAATAACGAAAATAATTATTTTTAAGTTACAAACTACCTACTGTATATTCCGAAAAAATAATTTTGATTAAATTTATAAGCATTTTTGCTTTCGTTTTGCGTAACACTGTATTTAATGGTAAAAAAATACAAAAGTGATAAAAAGAACATTTAAACTATTTTATAATTACAAGAGATAATAAATAATTTCAATCGTTAAACAACCTAATAAATCATCACAAATATTTACATTACATGTGTATGTTATACAAAATACATTACAATTCGAATTCTTATTTATGATTAGTATGTAACATACATGTGTATTTATGCAGTGGTAATTGTAATTAAGAATGATAACGAATAATGTTCTAGTATATGTATAACATTATGTAGTAATTGCTCAAAAATCGGAATGAATGTTCAATTAGTTCTTTTTTTTCTAGAGAAATGTTCTATTTTTATAACAAGCAAATATTTAATAAAATCTTACCAAATAAAAATTTTGTGGATATATAAAAAAATAGGATGTTGATAATAATTTTTTTTCATACATTTATTATTAATTAAATAAAAATCACTACACTTTGTAGTTACTACTTGCTAGTATAAATATGTACTTGTACTCGTATTTTGAGTGTGAATGAGCTCAAACTGAACGGACATTAAGATATTTTAATACATTTTAAATTGTATAAATTTAACCTTCTTTTCATATTACAAAATTATAAATATCTACAAAATTTATATGTGGTGATTGCCGTGTATGTACTATATGTCTATTTATAAACTATAGTTAAGATATTTTGAATATTCAATGATGTTAGTTGTTGTGTTCTGCTTGCTTTACTTACTCATATACTCCTGAGATAGCATTTTCATTGATTTATTGCATTGTGATTTATATTTACTTTCATATATATGAATTATGATTGATTTGATAATGAATGATAAATAGTTGTTAATTTTAATTGTTGTTTTATTTTTTTTGTTTTGTTTATTACAACGGATATAAGTATTAGTTTTCCACAAGTATATACATACAAATAAAGAAAAAAAAAACTAAAAAGTAAGCGCATGTTTCCTTAAACTCAAAATTGAATTTAATCGTGCACAATATTGCTTGTTTTAAACTATTTAATTAATTATTACATTTTTTAAATTAGTTAATAAAACTTACTATTTATTTATGCATAATAAAATAATATTAAATTATTTAAGTGCTATTAAAAATAACAAAGGAGTACGATCTAAAAAAATTTTTAAATTACTTGTAATTAAATGTTCATTTGTAAATGTAAAGAAATGGTGCTATTCGTAAATGCAATATTGCACACATATTATGCACAATTAGGGATGCCAACCGGGATTGGTTTTCGCCAATTTATGAACTTTCAAATTCCCGAATAAGGAAATTTTGAAGGATCCTGGAATTTTTCCGAATTTCAAGATTTTTAAAAAAATGAAAAATTACAACTATACTCTTTTTTTATACTATTATTTTGTATGAAGTAAAAAAGGAGAACATAACGCACTTGATGAACAAGAGGGTTTTAACTCGAAATTTATAAAATTTCAGTTTGTGGCTACATTTTTAAAGAATTTGTAAATCCGAATACATCATAGTAAGTAAATTACACTTATCTGTGTCGGTATGAAAGATGAGCGTAAGTCAAAATATGAAATATTTTACATATTCCCAAATTTATGTAAATTTTACTATAATTAGATCTTGCAAAATATCTGATTTATGATACATGATACAACAATTATGTACTGTAATATATAGTGTGTGGTAGCCGATTTGTAATAGTAATAAAGTGCGCGGAGAGAGGGTGGCGCCGTTGGAATTATCGAATGTGCGGATTTGTCAGTCACAATGACGCATTTTATAAGATTAATAATTCTTACGTAATTGCTCGTCGACAATTTTGGTAAAAATTCGGTATTCGGAGAATACTTGATGGACCGAGTGTAAATTTAATTCGTTCAAGTGTGCAGAAATTCCGCTCAAATGTTTCATCTATGAATGTCAAACGGCCAGGGCTCAGTCGATCTTCAAGGACTCTCGAAAACATTGAACTGGTTGGAAGCAGTTTACATGAAAATCTGCGACTTCCAATACAGAAAAGAGCAGCTTCACTGAGACTTCCACGAGCGATTATTCAATTCTTTTAAAATTCAAATTGTTCAAGAACTGAAAAGAGTGACTTTGATTTACGCAAAAAATTTTGTGAATCGATGTTGGAGCGTTTTCGCACTGTAAATCCCATTTTTTTGACCGACGAAGCTCATTTTCACTTAAATGACTACGTTAACATCAAAATTCATTCATTGTGCCCTATCCACGTATAAAATACCTGGAATACTTTTCTTCAACAATTCTCGAGACCAGGCAATGAATGTCAACGGTGAATTCTTTTTGCCAAACCTGCGAGCTCATCCATCGTACTCTTTACACACGTGTTTTCGACAGCATGGAGCAGCTACACCCACAGCCAGAGCTTCGATAAATATGCTTCGGGAAAATTTCCCCGAAGAAACTGATCAGCCGCTTTGGGGACATCCCACGGCCACCGAAGTCGCCCGTTCTAACTCCCATGGATTATTTAATACGGCTACCTCAAAGAGAGTATTTTTTTTAATGGCAATCCCCAATCTCTTTGGCTTTAAAGGTAAATATTCGTCGAGAAATCAGCTCAAGTTTACTGCAGCGTGTGGCGCAAAGCACAAGGCTGCGTTTTGAACAGTGTGTTCAACTTGACGGAAGACATATGAATGACATAGTGTTTAAAAAATAAAATCCGCATTTTCATTCTATAGTTCAATGCTCTTAATAAAACTTTTTGTCAATTATTTACGTTTGAAAATATAAATCTTGTACCACACAACCTGTATATACAGATCCGAAATATCTCTATATTTCTTTTTTTATTATTTTATCAACAAAACAGTATCTACTCGAAACGCAACCAAATGCACAAATTAAAATAAAAATAAATAAAAATAAATGCACAATAAAATACCTTTTTTAAGATAATATACAATGCATTTCTATTTTAACTTTTTTATTCACTCAAATTAAAAGCTTTTTGTTGATTAAGAGGTAGTCATTCTTTACATAACAATCGGTTTTTCTTCTGGTATCGTCATATTTTAAAAACAATAACTATAAACTAAGGCCCAACTATAATGTACTTTTGAAGACGTAACATAATGTCAAAAATCAACGAAACCTCTGTTAAAAGCCTAACGAAGCTTTTAAGTGGCTATAGTGTACTTTTTGAACTTAAATGCAAGCTGATATTAGTTGCAAACATTTGTACCTATGAAAACCTGATTTCTCTTTATATTTTATAAATATATAGATTTTTATCTTACTTACCTACTTAGATGGCCAAAGCAACCCGTTAACGGGTTTCGGCCTGCCTTAACACTAGTTTCCAGGCGTCTCTGCAAAGCGCGCGCCTTCTCCAGTTGAGCACATCAATTGACGACAGGGCTACATAAACTTGGTCCTTCCACCGTAAACGCGGTCGTCCTCTATGCCGACGTCCGAACAATATGGCCCAGCCAGCGTAGCCGCTGGATGTTAATGCGCTGAACAACGCCCACATCGCCGAGGAACTCATACAGCTTATGGTGGGTTCTAATGCAAAACTCATCGCCATGCCTTAGAGGACCAAAGATCTTACGAAAAACTTTTCTCTCAAATACTCCCAAGACGGCTGCATCGGCACAAGACAGCGTCCATGCTACCGCACCATAGAGAAGCACAGGAAGGATAAACGACTTATAGAGTGTTAATTTCGTCGCACGAGAGAAGTCTCTAGTACTAAACTGCCTACTGAGACCGTGTGATTCTTCGTTTTGTTGAACAGTGTGATTCTTCGTTTGATCTCCAGACTGACATCATTCTTGCTGGTAATGGCGGTGCCAAGGTAGATGAACTCCTTGACAACATCGAATGTATAGTTGCCGGCTGTAACCTGGGAGCCGATGCGATCAACATCCCTACTCGTCGACAACATGTACTTCGTCTTGCTCTCATTTACCGCCAGACCCATTTTTGCAGACTCTCGTTCAATAGCATTAAAGGCTGCGGTGACATCTCGCTTGGTATGCCCAATGATGTCTATATCGTCTGAATACGCAAGGAGCTGGACACTTTTGTTAAATATAGTACATTTTGATGTACACCCACCTTTTGCAAAACACTCTCCATGACGAAAGTGAAGAGGTCGCAGGATAAGGGATCGCCCTGTTGAAACCTCGCACGTTACTAAAAGGTTCGGAGAGGTCTTTTCCTACCTTGACGGAGCTGCAGGAGTTGCCCAACGTCATTCTGCCCCGTCTTATCAGCTTTGCAGGAATACCGAGTTCAGACATTGCGGCATATACGCGATCCCTTATCGGGCTATCGAACGCTGCTTTTTAGTCGACAAAGAGGTGGTATGTCGACTTGACTATCATGGGTCTTCTCCAGGATTTGGGGCAGTGTGAATATCTGGTCAATGGTGGACTTACCAGGTCTGAAGCCGCACTGATATGGTCCAATCAGTGAGATGGCGAATGGCTTCAGTCATTCACACAATATGCTCGTAAGAACCTTATATGCGATAGGGAGAAGGCTTATACCCCTGTAGTTGGTGCATATTGTGGGGTCTCCCTATTTCAAGATCGGACAGGGGGCACTGAGATTCCAATCATCGGGCATACTTTCTTCCAGCCATATTCTGGTGCTACAAACTACCATGTTTCGCGCCGCAGCGAAATCGATCAGTCTCACGCCGTTCGGCGAGGTGGAATTATGGAGACTGAACTGTCCGACAGTGGGGCCAAAGATACCTTCACGTCCAACTTTCGCATTGAAATCGCCGAGGACAATTTTGGCGTCATGTGCCGGACACTTATCGTATACATTCTCGAGCTTTGCATGAAAAGCATCTTTGACCGCATCATCCTTCTCTTCCGTTGGGGCGTGCACGCAGATGAGGCTGATATTATAAAACTTTGTCTTTATCCGGATCGTAGCTATCCTTTCGTTCACGGAGGTGAACTCTGAGACAAGATAGCGAAGTCTCTTGCTAACTACGAATCCGCAGCCAAATTCGTGTCTGTTATCATAGCAGCTGTAGTAGATGTCACATGTTGCTTGCCTTGTACAACCCTGTCCTATCCATCGCATTTCCTGGATGGCGGTGATGTCAGCCCTACATTTAAAGAAATTTAAATGATTTAAAATTAATGAGATACACATTTTGTCATAAAGACATCGTTGTTTTTTTATACTTTCAATCAAATTTTTTGTGTAAAATTATCCTCCGCCTTCATTGCACACTGCAGTCTTTTGTTTACTGTTGTTTACACAAACACGAAACAGCTGTTTACGTACGTTTGGTGCGAACGGCTTCACTCAAAACGTAAACAAATGTAATTGAAGGAAATGTTTGTTATGTACATTATGGTTGTACACATTTGATTGCATGTTGTTTATATATAGTTGTTTAAGCTGTTTATTCCTCCTCCTCCCATTAATTAAATTTATCTTTTGCTTTCGGACACTTTATAGGCCAGTTGGGCCCAAGTTAATCAAGTGCGATGTGTACGTATGTTTATAAGTACAAACTTTTAAAGATATAAAGTAATTATCTATAGAATATTTAATCTTTTTTATTCAGTCTTAGACTTATTACATTTTTTCTTATTCTCTTAAAAATTTTTCAAAAAAGTTAAAGTAATAAGTGTGTCATCTGAAAGGCTTGATCTGATTTTATTGCCAATATATGCCACAGAAGAAAAGCAACATTCAAAATCAACGCTTGTGATTGTATTCTGTTTGCAAAATGAAAATTTTTATTTAATTACCAATATTTGTCTCCATTCCATCATTAGGCTCTTTGGAACTTTTACGTGGGTTTTCCTCTTCAATTGTACTCATATGGTATGCATATGAGTATTATGTCGTCATCAAAAGTTGACTCGGAACTATAGTTTCCAAAAACATTTTGTAAATGTTTTTTGCCATAAAAATTAAAAAAAAAATGTTTTCAGTTCATCTCTTATAAAAAATATAAAACTAAAAATTTTGAATGCATATATTTTCAAAAACACGAAAAAAAAATTCCCGGGATCGAGATTGGCATCTCTATGCGAAACATGTTAAAAATGCAAACATTTTCAGTACTGCAGCTGTTGGTAAAAATCATAAAAATTGGTGATAAGTTAATAAATAATTATGTGGCGCAGTGATGCATTTACGTACAGGCCCATGTTTTTTATTGGCTGATGGTTAATTACGTTCTGAAAATATATAAAAAAAACAATCCATATTAAGAACTAGTGGTTAAATGTGTTAATTACTCGTATCTTTAATATTCTTTTTTCTTGAGAAACCATTACTCAGGGAATGACCCCTGCTCATGCATGATTGAGTAGTGTTTCTGGACGTTTTATTAGAATTTGTTTATATCGTAATTGAAAGGAAAGGCATTCGCACTCTCTATAGTGCATTGTAGGATTTATTAGACAACCAACTACACAAGGATATACTCTGTGATTTGAAATATCTAAAATATTGTAGGTTTATTAAGGGCTTATTTAATAAATTTCTATGTCATACTTGTTATATAAGCCCTTCATAAATTTAAATATTTTTTATGAATAATGAAGTATATCTTAACCACTGTTATAGCGTAGTTCCTTGGAAAGCTCGTTGTTAAAGGATAGAAATAATTGACGACCCCAAAAATAACAAATACAGAAACGTGAGCCACTATCAAACATTTTGAAGATATTTAGAGTGACAGCTTTGTCTTTAACAAATCAATGACAACAGTGATCTGTAAAAGCCGTACTGGTAATTTTCGGGATTATTATACTCACTATTTTTAGGGATTGGCGTTATATTAGAAGCCTTTTAGTTAGATGGAAACACACCAGAACGATATGCAGCAGTAAAAGGTTAGCCAAAACAAGCCACGGGTTCCAAAGAATCGTATAGGCATATTTACTAATACTCCCTGCAGTTCGGGTAGAGTCTACCAAACTTTTCACTTTCACTAACGACGTTTATATATGAAATCTGAGTTAGACTATATGAGATTAAGTCCAGAATTGACTGGAGTTTTTTTAAGTTTAACAAATCTTTTTGTACAAGTTTCAAAAATAAATCAAATCTTAAGTTATATAAACTGGATTCTCAAAAGCAGAAGAAAAATTTTAGTTTTAATTAATTAAATAATCTTACTGACCCTTTTTCTTTTATAAAAATTTTAAAAAATGTATTGGTAATATGGTATCGAATAGTTAAAATTATAATTTAAATTCACGTGTACAAATTGTCTAAATTTAATGGAATCAACTCTAAGGCTTTATAATATCAAATATTTATTATATATTTGATAATCTGAGGTGGACTATTACTAGAATAACAATCTATTTCTCTTACGAAATACGAGTGTTTTACGCGACTGGAAATTCTGTAGAATCCTCTGAGCAGCACAAATGGATGGAATAGCATGTGCGTTTTATAAAATTATCCGATTTAAAATTTGAAGACAATAGAATCTTTCTGACTTTCATTCATTTCTCTTAAACCTCCCATGCCCGGAAATTAAATTAGATTTGCTTCAGTGGCTGCCGTTGTTAAACCAGGGGCTCGTTTGCCTCGGTTAACTTAAAAGAGTAAAAATAGGAGAATGTTCAATCAGAGGCTCGTTTGCCTCGGTTAGTTAAGAATTGTTACCAGGGTGATGCACCAAGGTAAAGGATGAAAAATAGTTGTAATTTTTGCTTCAGGGTGATACACCAAGAAGCAGTTGATAAAAATAAATTGATAGGCAACAATCAATTGATATCAACAGAATGGCAAAAACTTTATTAAAAATTTTTCTTTTTTTTAGCAAAAACTTACAATCTAAGCAAAAATTTAATAAAATAAAAATAACAAATAATACATACATACACTGTACTAGAGCATTGATTGAATTTCAAACTGTCTGGCCAGTAACTTGAGTAGCACATGTAAAAATAATTTCACAGTGTACTCAACTACGCTGACATGTGAATTCTCACGGTTTGCATAAAAAAATAAAGAAACAAAAAGAAACCAAAAAAATATTAAATGCAAACAATGCATTAATGTATTAATTTGATTATTTGACCAAAGTAAACACAACATTTTTAATTCTTTTGAGGATGTATTTTTCTTTATTTTTAAAAAGAAAAATCATCTTAAGAATTAACAGCCGTAGTATATTATGTAGTGTGTTGCCTTACTAGACGAGAGCTTCGGGTTCAAGCATTAACTCTGACATCTTGAAATAAAAAAATATCGAAAAATATTTTTTTCAGAGACCATCTTTTAGCTGTCTTTTGGTAAAAGCTCTGAGAGGAACTGATTGCTATGAACAAGAAACAAAAAGAAACCAAAAAATATTAAATGCAAACAATGCATTAATGTATTAATTTGATTATTTGACCAAAGTAAACACAACATTTTTAATTCTTTTGAGGATGTATTTTTCTTTATTTTTAAAAAGAAAAATCATCTTAAGAATTAACATATTGCGGCCCCTAGGGGAGTTCAAATACTCATTGAGTCAGTTAAAATGAACAATATCCGGCATCTTCTCAATTGTATAGGCAAATGTTGTGCTCAGCTTATCGATCCACCGAAATGTTCCAGGATGATCTTGGTGCAGGTTGTGGTGTTGTAGGTTGTCTGTTGGCCTTCTTCCTTGATATGTATTTGCTGAGCAGCACAAGGAGCAGTATCAAAACGAGAGCCAATCCTGTATAGCTTACTACTAGACCGTGGGATTTATGATGGTCACCTAATGCAGTTCACGGAGTTGTGACTTCACTTCTTCTTGAAGTCGATAAATGTCTTCGAACCTCGACTGATAAAGAAATGGCTGTGTAAAATTTTCCACGTTGTGTTCTGGATTGGAGAATGATATTCTGCTATTCGTGTAGGACTGATGTAGAGACGATGAAATCGTTTGATGACTATATATTGTGATTCCATCAGTTTTTACTGTGTATTCAGCTGGAAGAGTAAGTATCCCAGTACCTTGCAGAATCTGATAACTACCCTTTCCATTAGATACGGTACTTAGTTTGAGCTGTTCTTGAGTGGCTATGATTCACTGATTCGGTCTGAACATCTGATACCACACATTGTTATCTGCTAGTATTTCTAAGTTGCATGCAGTGTCAGATTCATTATTGAATAGATGTACCTCACAGGTACAGATAGGTGCCCCCTTGTGATATGTTGCTTGGATTTTTGGGCATAAATATGTGTTATGCTCCAGTGTACTACATTCAAGAAGTTTGGTATCATCAATTGGAAAATATTCGTCTCGGTGGGCATTGAGCGCGATTAGTGTTGATTTGGGTGTAACCGCCACTAGAGAACTGTTTATCAGCTGTGGGACTGGCGTTACGTGAAATAATTCGTACTCCGTCTGATGTGTTAACGGAATGAACATCGTACATATAATGTGCTGGTCTGACATTAATGCATGTGCCGGCACTATCCCATAAATATGCATAATATTAACTACTGGTAACGTTAGATCTGATGGAAGATTTGCTCTAATATTGTCAACTTCGTTGGAGAATTGGGTTGGAGTCAGGAGAACAGGGCTGATCCGACCGTGATGAGTATCAGCTAACAAGTTTATCATGGATCTGGGAGTCTTTTGTAAATTATCTGCAATGATAATCAAGTGAGTGCTAATGGATAAGATGAGTTGAGATTGATGGATATGGTTGCTGGTTGTGAAGTTTTGCAGGGCATTGATTTTTGCATTGAGCTCTGCAAAATTAATTTTGTTGCGATTTTCAGTCTGCTTCATAAGATTAAGAGTAGAGTCGAGGAACGACGTTTGATTTCGAAGCATAACTTGCAAATAGGCTTCATTGCTTTTTATGGTGTTAATAGTGTCTGTCATCTGATCAGCATATTTGGAGTCAAGAACACCAAATAAAGAGTTCGCTATGTTCCCAACGACATCTCTCGCACCCCGTTTCTTCCCTTTGCTGAGATTTTGAAATCCGACCTCAATTTCGTTCTTGATATCGCGGAAGTAGTGAATGAGTCCATGGCAGTGAGAGTCCAAGTGAGACGATTCGCAGGCTCCTGTTAGTGCGTCTGTCCCATTAGCCAACAGCCGTAATTCATTGTGAAATGGAGCCAGCTCAAAGTAGACCAGAAGTTTCCATTCGGACATAATTGGTTTAATTTTACCAATTTGTTCAAAATGTAATCCGGGTTTGCCAGTGATCGGCGTGAAAATAACTGACTGATACAATATTAATGGAAAAATTAATGCTAGAAGCATGAGCATAGTTGTTGTAGCCAAATTACAACGTTTTGGAATTGGTGAGCCTGTACTTATATTGCGGGATGCATTGCTTCTCTTAGTTGGGGATGGTTCCGACGTTTCGTCGTGGCCAGCAGGAGTGCTTGGTGATTCCAATGGAAGAGGAGCTAGAGAGTAAATTTCTCGTTTAATGACACCATTAGAGGTTTTAACTTCTGCTGTTCTGACTATACCGTCAAGACCTGGGTATGTCTTGATTACTTTACCTAATCGCCAAGTCAGGACTGGTAAATTATCTTTGATGAGAACTATAGTGCCAGGCTGCAAATTTTGAGACTTAGTTTGCCACCGGTTTCGTTGCTGGAGTTCATTGAGGTATTCATGGGACCACAGTTTCCAGAACTGATGTTTTATTCGAGAAACCAGCTCCCATCGTTTTCCTAGGGTCATTGGTCTTGACTCAGTAGTTGGGTCTACTTGAGCAGTGAGAGGTTCTCCAATCAAAAAGTGACCCGGAGTTAATGCGGCTTCATCATTAGGGCTACTCGACAACGGTACCAATGGTCGTGAGTTAAGAATTGCTTCAAGCTCTGTTACTACAGTTTCCATTTCTTCATAAGTCAGGGAGGCATTAGCAAGTTCTTTGACCAACAGCCTTTTAGCAGACTTAACTGCGGCCTCCCATAAACCGCCGAAGTGAGGGGCTCTCGGAGGAATAAAATGGAAATTAATGTGTTTATGTGCACATTATCGTTGAATTGTTGTCTGGAATGTCGGAGAGAATAGTGCCGTTGAAAACTCCGCTAACTGATTTCGAGCACTTGCAAAATTAGTGGCGTTGTCGCAGTACAGATTCTGACAATGACCTCTCCGACTTATGAATCTTTTAAGAGCTCCAATGAAGGCATCGGTCGTAAGGTCGGTTACCAGCTCTAGATGGACTGCCTTTGTCGAAAAGCAGCAGAAGGCGGCAATATAGGATTTTTGGGGGCGTTTTCCCCTCGTTTTGAAGTGTACCCATATTGGGCCGCAATAGTCCACTCCTGCATTAATAAAGGGCCTTGCTGGAGTTACTCTTGTTTCAGGTAGGTTTCCCATGATTTGCTGAAGGAGCTTCGGCCTTGCTCTCGCACATAGTATACACCCATGAACAGTTTCTCGCGCCAAATGTTTGCCTTTGATAGGCCAAAAGCGCTGTCTGACATTCGCAAGAAGGGCGCTAGGACCACAATGTTTGTTTTCTTTATGAATTGATTTGAAGATTAGTCTACTTATTTTGTCTTTATAAGTCAAGAGCATTGGGTGTTTTGCATCATAGCTTAAAGCCGATGCCTCTAGTCGTCCTCCAACTCTTAAAATGTGGTTAGTGTCCAGGAAAGGCGACAGGCTCTTAATCTGACTAGAACCCTTGAGTTCTTTTTAAGTCCGCAGCTGCTTGATGTCGTCCATAAAATGTATTTGCTGTGTAGTTCGAACGATGATAAGAGGGGCGTCATGAAGCTCTAAAGGTGTAAGTGATGGCTGAGTTTGTCGCTCTGTCTTCGTGGTTTTCGCATTTTTTATGAATCTGAAGATGTATCCCACAATTCGATGAAGCGTTTTGAAAGAATGACGATGATTTATGTGGTGTAACGGGTTTTCAGCTTCTACCGAAGCTAGTACATTTGTGGATTGCTGCTTCTTTTCAAGGATCGTTGCGTTGGTATTCAGGCAAAAGGTTGGTTGCCAATGTTTTTCGTCTCCGTGAAGGAAGAATGGACCGTATATCCATTGAGGTGTCTGCAGTAATTGGTGGGGTTCCAATCTCCTGGATATGATTTCAGCTGGAATATCTTTGGTACTTACACGACGCCATTGATTAGGTGTCGTGCTTTCTTGAATTGATGCGATTCGGTTCGCGACAAATGTGTGAAATGAGGATGATCTTGAATGTATCCATGTTAACACTATTTTTGAATCAGTCCAGTAAAATGTTGGCGTTGTAGTCATGTCCAACTCCTTTTTTACCTTTGCCTCCAAATTTTCTCCCAGCTGAGCAGCACATAATTCTAGTCTTGGTAGTGTTTGTTGTTTAAGAGAGGCTATGCGAGATTTTGCACACAGCAAGTGAACAATAAGTGTTCTGTCTGATAAAACGTTTCTGACGTATATTACCGCCCCATACGCCTTCTATGAGGCGTCAGTGAAGACATGCAGTTGCGTGTTGTGAGGCATCTGCCCCTTATAGATATGTCGATGAACATGGAACTTCTCGAGTTCGGTGAGGTTATTTCGGAAATTTCGCCAACGGGAGTCGAACTCTGATGGTACAGCTTCGTCCCAAGAAAGATTTAAGGTCAATAACTCCTGGACAAACATTTTTGCCTTAACGACCACTGTGGAAAATAGACCAAGTGGGTCGAAGATTCGGGCCAAGTCTGAAATAACAGTTCTTTTGTTTACAGACCTAATTGGCGGTACGTTGACCTTAATTTTTAATTGGTCACATTTGGGTAGCCACGCCAAACCTAATGTTTTTGTGTAATTTGTTTCTTCTGTAAAGAGATCCAGGCTTATTTCTTGATTACAATCAGGGATATTACGCAGTAGTTGATTATGATTGGCGCACCACTTTCGTAAATTAAATCCGTATCTTGCTATGACTTGCTGCAGTTGACGTTGGATTTCTAGAGCTGTGTTTAAGCTATCAGCTCCACCTAATCCGTCATCAGCATAAAAGTTTTTCTCCAAGAAGCTAGCTGCCAAGGGAAACTGCAGGCTATTACCATGGATTATTTCTCGTAGGCATCCAATTGCCAGGTATGGGGCTGGCCTGATTGTATTCAATTTGACTGTATTCAATTTGAAATAACTGATAGGCTCGGTGGCATTTTTTCGCCAGAGGACGACTTGATATTGCTGGTCTTTAGGGTGGATTAAGATTTGGCGATACATTTTTTCTATATCTGTTGTGAACACAAATCGCGGCAGCCGGAATCGCAGTAGAATCGTAAATAACTCATTCTGGAGGGGTGGCCCGGTGTGCAAAATGTCATTCAATGATTTTCCTGACGAAGTTTTAGACGATGCGTCAAATACTACTCTCAGTTTGGTAGTACTGCTTTCGGGTCTTATAACACAGTGATGAGGAATAAAGCCCTGTCTACTTTATCAATGTCGGTTTTGGTCATGTGTCCTAGAGCTTCATAATCTTCCATAAATTTTGTATAATGCTCCTTTAAGAACGTGTCCTTTGATAATCGACGCTCCAATGAGAGAAATCGGTTGAAAGCAATGCTGTGTGATTCTCCCAAAACAGACGTTTTCGTACAGAAAGGAAGTCGTACTACGAACCTTCCGTTCTTATCCCGCGTGGTGTTTTGATTGAAGTGAGCTTCGCATTGTGCGTCTACCGATGAGAGCTGTTGATGTGTGCTTTCGATTTTTTCCAGCTTCCAGAATCGGTCAACAACCATGTCCAACCGCTCGTCTTCACTCAAAATTCCGCATACTGCTGTGGATAAGCGCTGACCTGAGACCTTTCCTGACACTATCCAGCCTAGTAAAGTGCTTTGTAACCTCGGAAGGTCATCAGCATTTTTAATTTGTCCAATAGCTAGTAGTTGGTGATAGTATTCAGCTCCCAATAGAATGTCGATTTTATTTGGTTGATTGAAGGTTGGATCGGCCAATGTTACGTTCTTGAGAATGGACCATTTATCAATGTTGAGAAGCTGAGCAGGTTGAGGAGCAATAATTTGTGGCAGAACAAATGCCTCCAAGCGCGCAGCAAAGTTGTTGAGATTGTAGGGTTATGTTGACCCGGTGTTGGATTTTCGTTCAATTCGTTCCGATGCCGTTGATCGAAATGAATGTAGCCCGTGCTGGAAGTCCAAGCCGAGCAACTAGCCTTTCTGTTATTAAGTTGACTTGGGATCCTGAGTCTAGGATAGCCATACATTCAATTTCCATATCGTTTGCTTGAACCTTGACTAGTGCTGTGCCAAGTAGAATATAGGGGCGTTTATTTACAGAACTCACTGTCAAGCTTTCAGCTTCTACTGTCGGTGTGGTAAGTAGAGATGAGACATGGCCGGTGGATTGGAGTGTTGACTGTTTTATTGGACATTTCTGCTCCCCCTTGGTAATTTGAGCTGGTTTGTTTGAAGTTTTCCCTTGGTTGGTGGAGACCAAAGTATTGTGTGAACTTTGTTCCAGGTGAACGAGGGTGTGGTGTTTTTTCCCGCACTTTTGGCAACGGCCGGGCTGAAGCAGTTTACACATAGCTTATGCCTTTGTGCATGATCGAGTCAATTTGTTGGGCTTAGTAGTATAAATTCCTTTCATCGATACAATGGGTGAGAATCTTGCTTGCAGATCGAGCATCGACGGATTTCCTGATGAGGTCGAGCAGTAAGTGCGCAAGCTTTGCCACTGTAAGTAGACCTTTTGTCCTTATGTCCCATTGCCTCAAAAGTGTGAAAAAAGTTCTCCAGGAAGGCTAGAAGGTGGTCGATGGTTTGTTGCTCCTTTGGATTAATAATTGAATTTTCATACTGAGTGTGTACGGTCCTGTCCACCTTTTTAATTAAAAGGTGTAGGAGAATCGGATCCCATGAATTAGTCTGGAGACCCATGTTAGACAGGGCTGCCAACCATTCCTTGGTTGTATCATGTAACCGCCTGATACTGCCTATGGTACATGCACCAGTTGGTTGATCAAGCATCCTTTGAATTGCTGTAGCCACCATAATCCTCTTATTATTATAGCTGTTTTCCAACAATTTCCACGCCATATTATAACTGTCCTCAGTGACTGTGAGGTGATTTATGAGGATCGCCGCTTCGCCTGTAACATTGGTCCTTAGGTACCACATTTTATGAGAATCAGACATCTGCTGCTCATTAATAATTTTCCTAAAAAGGTCTGCAAACGATGTCCACTGCATATAATCGCCATTAAATTTGGTGATGGCAATCATAGGTAATGGTAGCGTAGTAGGTCTTGCCGTACTTTCCTTATTGTGGGTTGATTGAATTGCGCTCTTGGGTTGAGAACTCTCAAGCCGAATAACCGCCAACTGCGTCTCCTGTTCTAGATGAACATATTTCGATAATTCGAATCCTGCGGGGTCTGGATCAGGGTATTTGTCCAGGACCTCGTCATAGAGAGCTTCAAGTTGTTGCCATTACCGTGTAATTGTGGTCGATTTTACATCATAGTACGATTGATCTTGTCCTGGTTGTGTTTGAAGGTCTTCTAATTGGCGTGTTATTATTATTATTATCTGGTTTAGACCCAGCACAAATGCAAGACACTGCGACCTATAAGATCTATTGTGTCCCTTTGAGTCTACTGTTTGTTTAACAGACCAACTGCCTTCCTTACGAACACCAGCAGGTCCGAAACTTTAAAGGTGGATATATCCGTCAGTGAGACCATATGTCTCCCTAAATACATCCATCTAGATCTATCAAGAGCCACACATTCACACAATATGTGCTCTGCTGTCTCTGATGCTTGTGAGCATAGTCTACAAACATCTACATTTGTGATCGCCATTCTCATCAAATGCGCTCTCACACTACAGTGACCCGTAAGAAAATCCGTTAGGATTTTCAGGTCTGGCCTTCTATACTTTAGAACATCAGACTCACCCCCAAATCGCGGACGAATCACAGCCTTGGCGTGCCTAAGACCCGACTGGGCATTCCAATGTTCTAAACATTTGCCAGTTTCCCATTCACTAATTTGACTGAGAATAGTAGAAAGCGGTGCTGCACAGCAGGGCTCCGGACCATAATAAGGCGTCGCAGATCCCCTCCTAGCTAATGCATCCGCTTCCTCGTTCCCGCTTATACCACAGTGTCCAGGTACCCAGAACAGCTGCACCCTGTTTCTAAGCGATAATTTTTGCAACGTGTCGTAGCAATGTTTGACAAGTCTAGATGTCATACGATGAGAGTCAAGCGCCTTTAAGGCAGCCTGACTATCTGAAAATATATTGATTGTCTTGCCCTTGAGCCCGATATCCAGGTTAATCTCAGTACATGCGGTTATGGCCAGGATTTCAGCCTGAAAAACACTCAATGACTTCCCTAGTGGAATTAACAGGTTTCGATTGGGTCCATAGACGCCAGCCCCTACTCCACTGTCCATTTTGGAACCATCAGTATACCAGTTTAGATTACACTCACTCCGAGCCAAACACCCAGTAGACCAACATTCCCGGTCCGGTACCTCCACCTTAAATCTTCTGCCAAAGCAAAGTTCCAAAGGCATGGTATCCAAGACCGAAATTGGATTCCTGACCACCTTGTGAAGAATGGCCAGGTTCCTTGACTCATTCGAGGTGTTCTTACGAACACTTTTGCCGCCGAACACGCGGCCACCCTCATCACATAAATATGAAGTGGTGTTAATACAATCAGGGCCTCTAAAGCCACTGTTGGACATGTTTTCATTGCGCCGGTTACACCAAGGCAGGCAAGCCGTTGTATCTTGCCCAATTTTCTTATGGTGGTAGACTCCTCAGTCTTTCTCCACCAAACTATTGCCGCATAAGTGATTATGGGCCGAACAATGGCGGTATAAATCCACAGTGTCATTCTTGGCGATAGACCCCAAGTCTTACCGAAAGAAGAGCGACATGCCCAAAGTGCCCTTGTCGCCTTCGCCTGGACAGCAGAAATGTGCGAGTTCTAGGTAAGTCTTCTATCCAGAATGACACCTAGATACTTAACCTCCTTAGAAAACATAATAGTGGTACCCCTAAAAGAAATACAGTCGCGCGTCAGCTTATATCTCTTCGTAAAAGGTACAACAACCGTCTTTGAAGGATTCACTGAGAGTCCTTCTTGAGAGCACTAATTCGACACATCCCTCAGAGCATCAGCCATAAGGTCACACAATGTACTCTCAAATTTCCCACGGGCAGTTATAACAAGGTCATCATCATAACTAATTACGCTGATTCATTTTTGAGCCAACATGGTAAGCAAGTCATCAACTACGAGCGTCCACAACAATGGGGATAGGACTCCACCCTGAGGGCATCCCTTCGACGCCATCACGGTTAATGCCTCTCCATCAAGGGACGAGCTGATAATCCTGCCTCTAAGCATGGAGCCGATCCAAGCTATAATTGGCCTTTCCACCCCTTTCCGTTCCAAAGAACTAGTAATGGAGTCAAAGCCTGTGTTGTCAAAAGCACCTTCTATATCCAAGAAAGAACAAGGAGCAACTTCCTTGTCAGAAAATGCTTTCTCAATACTACCAAGGAGAGACAAAATTGCACCCTCAGTCGATCCGCCCTTCACATACGCGAATTGTCTCGGGTGCAGGGGACGTTCCACAAGACACGTCTCCCTTATATAAACATCCACCAGCCTCTCCATTGTCTTCAGAAGAAAGGATGAGAGACTTATGGGTCTATACGACTTTGGAAGATCACTAGGCCCACCTGCCTTCGGTATAAATATAACCGCAACCTCCCGCCAAGCTCGTGGTATATAACCAAAACCGAAGCTGGCCTTAAAAATTACAAGAAGTTTAGACACTATTATGTCAGAACTTCTTTGTAGGAGTGCCGGAAAAATTCCATCTCTGCCCGGAGCCTTATAGGGTTTAAATGAGCCAATAGCCCAGAAAACCCTGTCCGGAGTGAATATTCTACTCGCGAGACTTTTGACCCTTCTGGTAACACGTACAGGTGCGGGAATATCCCAGCACTCGCGTACAGGTGCCACCTCTTGGGAACCAGGAAAATGCGTTCCCATCAAGAGATCCAAGGTTTGCCTTCTAGACTGAGTGTACCCTACGGTACCTGTACTAAGGGATCCTATGCCATTAGAATGATCTATGGTGAGAGACTTTTAAAGGCGGGCCAATGCCAGCAAGCCCTCAATGGACTGACAAAATCCCCTCCACGTCTCCCTTTTAGACCTTCTAATCTCCTTATTGTACTCAGTGAGACTAACCCTATAAACCTGCCAATCACCTGTGCGTTTGGCCCTATTAAAGTTCCTCCTTACGGTTTTCCTCAGCTTTGACAAAGTGTCACTCCACCAAGGCACCTTACGAACAATAGAATGGTCACTATGACTCACACTAATGTCCAAAGAGGATTTTAATGTCGACTGTAGCTGATTTGCCGTCAGATCCAGTTCATCAACAGACTCTATAGAATCTGGCAGCCAGTCAACTTCTTTAGCCACATTTTCTCTGGTCCAATTTACCTTCCTAGAGACTATTGGCCTATCATCGGTTCTAGCAACGCTAACCAGATCAAATCTAATATGCATATGATCGGATAAGGATACTTCGTCTGACACATGCCAGTCAGTCACAAGGTTAGACGTGAATGTATCACACAACGTAATATCCAATACCTCCGACCTTATAGCGTTAACAAATGTAGGCCTGCTGCCCCTATTGGACACAGCCACATTATTGCTAACCAGAAAGTTGAGAAGGTAATCACCCCTATCGTTGTTGTCCGTGCTGCCCCATACCATATGATGAGCATTCGCATCGCATCCAACTACGAAGTGGTGGTTCTTCTCCCGACAGTACCTGATGAAATTTTGGACTTCCAAGGGTAGTACACATTCCATATCCCCTGGAAAATAAGCAGAGGTGCATATTTCCTCCCTTATACCAACAACAGTAATAAGTTTGACGCTTACAGCCACCAGGTCCCTAGTAATGAACTCTGTAATGGGAAAGAAGGTGAATTTGAAATTTACCAAAATAGCGGCCCGGGGCCTCTCCCCAGCCGCATACACCAACTTACACGTCTTATTTTGAAGTCCTCTGACTCTGTCATTAATAGTCCAGGGCTCCTGTATGAGCCCTAGACTAATATCTTCAGTGGCAAATCTGCGGCTAAAAATGCTCGACGCACATTTGGCCCTATGCAGATTTGCCTGGAGCACTTTGAAAGTACCTTCCATCATTTGCGCTCATTGGAAAGCGCCTCTGACGCAACTTTTCTCCCTGCCTGGCTCAATTGCCCAGCAGGCTTTGTTGCCTCAGCCTTAAGTGAGAAACCTGGGGATTTCCCTCTACCCCCCACAGGTTTGCTCTTTTCAGTACTGTACAGTACAGTTATCGGGGTAGTAACACTCGTGTCGACTACCCTTTTTATGTTTGTGGAAGACACAATTGTCTTCCTTATAGTTGATGCATAAGAGGCATCGCTCTCTAAATTATCAGCAATATTTTTCATCAAAATATGCGATGCTCGGGTTAAAGAGTCACCTGCGGCATTGCCAGGCTTGCCATAGGAAGGCTAATTAAAACTGGAGAGCGCCTGGTATCCAGAGTCCGCATACGAGCAGCCAAGTACCCCTTGACCATACATCCCTCAGTGTATGCTGTTCCACCTTGGATTTGGGGGAACGGTTATGAGGAGCGTCCACCTCCCGCATGATCAAATTTTAACTAACAGTCAGCAGAGACATGACCTTACTGAACTGCGAGTTGCGTTTACCACCCATAGATGGTAAAGATCACACTTCTATATGAGTTTCCAGATAGCAGGACTGTACTAAGTGAAAACCAAAGTTAACCCTTAGTAGAGTCCCCTGAATACTCATATAGCAAACCGCAAGCGTTGCTTACTTTAGCCATGGTCAAGAGTTGGCCTGAGTGGAAACGCAATTCCCACACAAATGTAGGACACGCGAGTCTCACCCAGACCCGCACCGACCATGTTACCAGTGGCCGCCACGTGGAGGCAGTAAGTCTTCTTGTGCAGTTGTCCTTAAGGATCGTCTATTGACTTTGCCTTATGGGTCCACACCAGACCACCCTAATTGGCGTGTTAAAGCAGCCATTTTTCCACGACAGCGACTGATCAGCCCGTCGTGACCACCAGGCTCACCTGCCTGTGGCTGGGTCATACTTGCTTCTGGTGAATCTTTTGTTAGTTGCTTGGTCTGGAGCTTTGTGTTGTCGGAGCCTTGACTTAGGTTGTCAAGCTCGCGTTCCATGACTGCTATGTATTTCGTAGCCATGGTTTGAATTTTGTCATAATAGTCCGATATGAAGTATTCATCGGACGTATCAACATCCTTTAGACTTCTAAGCTGGTTATCAGCCTTTTCGAAATCCTTCCAGGCTGTGTTTAGGCGGCCCAGACGGTCCTGATAGTAGGTACGTGTTTTGCGGATACTGGAATCCTTTGTGAAGTTTCGAATCAGTGTGGCAATGCCGTCACCCGTTTCCTTCAGATGACGGAGTAGTTGTCCTTCGGTCCCCATGATTTTCTTCTGGAAGGTTTCCTTTGAAATTGCAGTAGAGCCGAGAGTCCTGTCACGGTCGCCAAATATGTTAAACCAGGGGCTCGTTTGCCTCGGTTAACTCAAAAGAGTAAAAATAGGAGAATGTTCAATCAGAGGCTTGTTTGCCTCGGTTAGTTAAGAATTGTTACCAGGGTGATGCACCAAGGTAACGGATGAAAAATAGTTGTAATTTTTGCTTCAGGGTGATACACCAAGAAGCAGTTGATGAAAATAAATTGATAGGCAACAATCAATTGATATAAACAGAATGGCAAAAACTTTATTAAAAATTTTTCTTTTTATAGCAAAAACTTACAATCTAAGCAAAAATTTAATAAAATAAAAATAACAAATAATACATAAAATACATAATACATACATACACTGTATTAGAGCATTGATTGAATTTCAAACTGTCTGGCCAGTAACTTGAGTAGCACATGTAAAAATAATTTCACAGTGTACTCAACTACGCTGACATGTGAATTCTCACGGTTTGCATAAAAAAAATAAAGAAACAAAAAGAAACCAAAAAAATATTAAATGCAAACAATGCATTAATGTATTAATTTGATTGTTTGACCAAAGTAAACACAACATTTTTAATTCTTTTGAGGATGTATTTTTCTTTATTTGTAAAAAGAAAAATCATCTTAAGAATTAACAGCCGTAGTATATTATGTAGTGTGTTGCCTTACATCTCTGACATCTTGAAATAAAAAAGTATCGAAAAATATTTTTTTCAGAGACCATCTTTTAGCTGTCTTTTGGTAAAAGCTCTAAGAGGAACTGATTGCTATAAACAAGCTTCTTAAGTTTGTCGTTCTGCTTCGACGCTTTAAGCAGAACCCCACAACCCAAAATGTCTATCAAAGTCAAAATAATACACTCGCCCTTTTCCCCACTTCACCCCTAACAAGTATGACGTTAGGTCAGCCTCTTTTTCGCAGGCCAGGTTTCTTGAGCTTTCACCGATAGCTACGAAACGCTGTGTTTTTAACTACGTAAAAGCCCGTTGAGCCGAGCTCAACGATTTCTTTAGTGACTTCAACTGAAAACTTTAATTTCTTGATTGAAATGTTAATTCCATGGCATAAATGGTTGTAAATATAAAAAATTGTGGACAGAGATCTATATTCCGTCTAAAAAAATTTTGGCTAAACCAATACAAGTTCTGGTTTAATCAGACGTGTAGATTGACAGTCAGATCCAGAGAGGAAGCGTTCAGGAACTGACACAACAATAAAAGAGCTAATTTCGGGAGTAACGCAAGCCTTTGTTCAGTCTCCTCCTCTATTTCTGATTATTCTTAACGACCTTCTCTTTTTAATTTCAAATCTTATCTACTCTTCCGCAGATAACTGTAAAATTTGCACATATATTTATTTGATCTTAGGCTGAGCCTTTTAGGTAAATGAATTGCAAACAATCACCGAGTGGAGTCTCGCGAACAAAGTCGGACCCTCTTGATATTCTGAGTATGAGAATTAATTGTGATGTCCGTTAGAATGATTTCGAGTGTCGAAGGAAGCATTCAAATGCCTCGGTTTTTTAAAATGGTGCAAGAAACCTCATTTCCATAAATTATCGCTTAAGACGGACGGAAACATCACCTCGTCAACCGCGTTCTCCAACCCCTTGTGTAGTAGTACATATCGAATTTTTTAAAATCAAGTCTATAACATAAAGGATGATAAAACCCAGCCTTAAGGAGTACCCGTGATCACATACTTTGATTTCTTACTAGTACCCATAGAGCCATCCTATTATATGAATCCTATTACTCAGTGTTGTAAAAATATAATTCCGAATGGATTTCAAGTTCAAGCAAGATAATCTCAATTGACACATTGTATACGTTATTGAAGGTACCTTCTACTTCCAGAAATTCTGCAGTAGTGAATTAACCATTCTCCAGGAATCTTTCAATGACTTTTTTATTATTTTTTTCATCACTATTACTGGGAGTCGAACTAGAATTTTCAGCCCATATAACAATTATATGCGATTGCTTTGGCGAAGCCCTCTATCCACCACGCCTATGGTCGATGTCGACTACTGCGGATAAAGTGGAAAAATAAGACAAAAAGAAAAAAGTTGTAATTTTGATTCATCTTTTTTTTCTTGGCCAGAAAAAGCTGGCACGGCTTTACGGAAGGACTAACTGCTACAAACTATACAACAGCGTTATGGTGCGTTCACGTGAGTTTAATTCCTGACCAGACTATTAACACTGTAGAATTACCTCGCAACATTTGATACCGATTAGTTTTAAGTATTACGCTATGAAGAAGTTCCCTAAATAATGATTCTGCCGATTGAAACTGGTGCTAAACTGTAGGTCACTTTCAATGCATATAAAAAACAGTCGGATGCAACTTCTTAATTCCCATAACATTCCCCTTGTTCAAGTTATTGTTGAGGAAATTAAGTAAGCAAGGAAAAAACTTGAAAAACAGGTTTTTATGATAAAATCGTAAAGTTTGATCGTACAACTTCAATAATTTGTTTTTTTTTTTTTTGTGCTTTATAATATATGATGTAACACATTGCACATACATAAATACATATGTACTTATATTGAAAAAATTTGCTAATGAATAATTCCTTTAATAGAATCCAGTGATGCATGTAGAAGTTTGTAGTGAAATTTATTGTGAATATTTTTTGTTAATTGACATTTTTTTGGTTTTGTTTATTAAGAATAAAAAAAAAAAGAACGTATCTGAATGCTAAATGCTGTTATCAATATGTTATGTAATAAACTAACAAATTTTCTTTCAATATTTATGTCAAAAAATTATTTTTGTAAAGGTATATGATACTTAAATAACTATGTATATACTGGCATTAGATTTATGTATCTGAATACATACATACAAGAATTAAGATGGCATGAATTTTAATTAAGCATTTTATTTTTAGATAAATTTGACGCATGATTATAATTTTTTTTTTTTTTGGAATCATATATAATTTAGATCTGTACTTACAACATTGGAGGTAAAAACATGAGTATTTTTTATTTTAATTTATGTACTCGTATTTATTGTTATTGTATGAGAAAGTAAGAAAATTTAAATATAATGATCGTGAATGTACTCGTATGGTAACAAATATAATTCGTACTATCATTCTTTTACTCCTCCTAGTTTATTTTACCTAATAAGGCTCATAATATTGTATTATAACGATTGTATTGACATTGAAATATTGCATGTTTATTTTTATTTTCCCTTTAAGTGATATCAAAATCATATTGGGTAATGGTTCTTTCAAAAGCTCATTGAATATTCAAAACATTTGAATAACCGTTCAAATATTTAATATTCTATCTGCTGTATTCATAAGAAATATTTAAAATTTCTTAAGGACTTATTTTACAATTATTGCATAGGGATTTGTCTAATAAGCCTTAAATAAAAATTAAATATTTTTTATAAATACAGGGGTATAATTGTATTTTTGTGTATGTTCAATAATTGATATTTTTGTTTTACTACGTTTTTCATGCTCTTCTCTCTTTATTATAAGTCGAAAGGAATAACAACAACAAAAATTTATATTCTTAATCATAGGATATGTACTGGAAAACGAATTTGAGTGAAAATTCGTGTTTGTTTTTTCGAGACAAATAATATTTTTCTTTTGTGCAAATTAAGTATTTTATAGTTTTGACATTCAAAGAAGTTACGTTAAGTATGGTACACCCTATCGAACTTGAGTGACAGCAAAAATTCTAAAGTTTTCACTGATGGTCTTGAATAGCTAAATTATCAGTCATGTTGGACCTCAAAGCGTCAGTCAAATTAAAAATAATTACCAAGCAATGACAAAAAATTAAAAAAAAAAAAATTGGAAACAAACTATGTATTTACTATTTTAAAACAAAACAAAAAAAAAACTTAAAACAGAAATTAACTGTAAAGGCCTCATTAGTCTTTACTTTCTGTTTTTGTTCCGTTCTGTGTCGCTCCACTACTTAGTTGATGTAGTCAGTTGTTCTGTGACAAAATAAAGAAAAATAAACAAAAGTGAAAAAAATGAGCAACAACAAAGAATATTCATTCGATTAGAGAGGATGTACCCACCTTTGCCATTTTTTGTTGTTTTTTTTTCAAACTTATATCTAAATTTCAATGTTTATCTTGAACAAAAATTGATATTAAAAATCTCAATATTTTTATAAAATTTTGAATTAAAAAACAAAACTGTTTTAAAATTTTTTGCTGTTACATACTTAAGGTCTGGTTAGCCAAACGCTGATGTAGCTGTAATGTAACGGAACGTACGGTTGGTACGCCTGTGGAATTATAGAAAACTTAACATGGTACTATGATTATTAGGTACTCTTTCATCGTCAGCTGATTGTTTTATTTTGGCTATGGTTTTATTTTGGCCACGGTTAGTCGCCGTGGTCTAGTGGTTAGTGTGTTGGCTTACTAAGACATGGGCCCTGGGTTCGACTCCAGGCTCTGGCATCTTCAAAAAAAGAAATATGAAAAAAATATTTCTTTCGGCCACTACCTCTCATCAGTCTTCTGGCAAAAGCTCTGAGAGTAACTAATTGCCATGAACAAGCTTCTCAAGTCTGTCGTTCGGAGTCGACATTAAACTGTAGGTCCCGGTACTCATGGATAAAGATTGACACACACAACATGAGTGCTGCGAGAAACTAGGCCGTAATCCTGACACAGGGTTGTAAAGGCCAGTTATGTATGTATGTATGGGTTCTGTCAAATGTTGTTTGTGTTTTACTAATAATTTTTATGTTTGTTTTGTTTGTTCTTAATAAATATTTTTAATTTTTTTTTTTTCTAAAATAAATCTTTTTATGTGTTTTTCACAATAGGTCTGTTTGCGTACACAAACATTTTTTTTAAATTTATAAAAGTTTGTATTGGACCGTGTTTGTTAATATAAAAAGTCATTAAGTAGATAAAAACTGAAGTTTTTGTTTTTTACTTGAAAAATTTTAGAATTTAGAATTTGCAATTTAAATAAAAAATAATTGATAGAGATACATATGTATATACTATATGAAAAACAAAACATATAAGTACATGGAAATTTGGTTATTATATTGATCGACTTTATATTGGGCTGTTGTGGATCGCTAATATGAAAAAATATTTAATCTTAAATTTCTTCCCCTGTTACGTTCTTATTTGTAAATTTATTTATCAATTTAATAATATGATCAAAACAATGTTCCAAAAATGATTGATGGAACTGAAATCGCACATTTATATATTAGCCTCTATTATTTTATTGGGACTAAATTTTATCTAATTTTCTGTAAAATTCTTACTAAGTAATTTTTAGTGGATTTCACTAGAAAAGTAGCCAAACAAACCTTATGTATGTATTAGAGGGCTGCGCAAGACCCTTTGAAAGTCAGACGACACTATTATGCAATTTAACGTATAACAAAATTTAGTTCAATCTCTTCATTAAAAACAAAAGTTTTGTGGTTTTGTGTCTTAAGAGACAAGCTCTTGTAAAATTTGAAATTTTTTCAAGAGAATATTGTTTTTGTCGTTCAAAAGCATATTGACAATATGAAGGAAAGAAAACTATACATTTAAGAGAAATTAGGCCAAACGATACCATCCCAGCGGGAAAAGATTGATTACCTTATTTTATAATCAATTATATAATATATTACTTGAGAATATATTACTTTTGGAATCGAGAAGGTAATTTCATGTGACACACAAGTAAATATTGATTACCATGTGTATTCCCACATCTATGAAGAAAGAAGTTATTGTGTGTTGGTTTTTGTCTTTTTCGTATATTTTGTTGAAAAAAAACTGTAATTTGGTTTTTTTCTATTTTACATATCGAATACCATGTACATTCCCACATATATAGAAGAAAGAAGTTATTGTTTCTGCGTATATTTGTTTGTGGATTTTTTTGTTTTTTATTTATTGTTTTCATATTTAAAGAATCCGTTATTCTTTACGCAAAAAAAATGTATTTTATTAAAAAATGCAGTTTATGTTTAAATGCGCAGAAGTGCAGACACAAAATTAATGTATGAGATTAATTAATATGTATATTAGTAGCTATTCGGGAATACTTGTTTTACAGTTTACCATTTTTGTCACCTATAACTTTTCGTATCCTTTTTATATATATTTTAAAACTTAAATGCTTGCAAAATGTTTTTAATATGAACGTGATAATATTTGGATAATACAGGTGAAATAAAATGGTAAATAGTGAAACGAGTATTACCAATTAGCTACTATTATTTTATTTCTAGTGGGGGAAATTAATTTAAATTTATTATTAATAATGTAATTATAATATATACATTAATAATATAATACATTACACATAATGCATCATAGAATTTATTCCTTCAAATTATTAATAAAAAATAA
Source organism: Metopia argyrocephala (assembly GCA_963576795.1). Lineage (NCBI taxonomy): Eukaryota > Metazoa > Arthropoda > Insecta > Diptera > Sarcophagidae > Metopia > Metopia argyrocephala. Next base: position 88,197,324 of record OY756209.1, on the reverse strand, counting down.
TTTTATGCATTACCAATAATGAATTCTAATACTTATTACGTGGGGACAGTAAAAGAATTTATTACTTTCGTAGGACATGATCTGTGTTGAGCGTAATGCTTTCCGTAATCAATAGATTATACATTCCTTGTATTACCTCCTCGATTCTTATTGATTACCATTTCCCGCTGGGATGAATAATACCCAGGAATAAATTCTATGATGCATTATGTGTAATGTATTATATTATTAATGTATATATTATAATTACATTATTAATAATAAATTTAAATTAATTTCCCCCACTAGAAATAAAATAATAGTAGCTAATTGGTAATACTCGTTTCACTATTTACCATTTTATTTCACCTGTATTATCCAAATATTATCACGTTCATATTAAAAACATTTTGCAAGCATTTAAGTTTTAAAATAAATATAAAAAGGATACGAAAAGTTATAGGTGACAAAAATGGTAAACTGTAAAACAAGTATTTCCGAATAGCTACTAATATACATATTAATTAATCTCATACATTAATTTTGTGTCTGCACTTCTGCGCATTTAAACATAAACTGCATTTTTTAATAAAATACATTTTTTTTGCGTAAAGAATAACGGATTCTTTAAATATGAAAACAATAAATAAAAAACAAAAAAATCCACAAACAAATAAACGCAGAAACAATAACTTCTTTCTTCTATATATGTGGGAATGTACATGGTATTCGATATGTAAAATAGAAAAAAACCAAATTACAGTTTTTTTTCAACAAAATATACGAAAAAGACAAAAACCAACACACAATAACTTCTTTCTTCATAGATGTGGGAATACACATGGTAATCAATATTTACTTGTGTGTCACATGAAATTACCTTCTCGATTCCAAAAGTAATATATTCTCAAGTAATATATTATATAATTGATTATAAAATAAGGTAATCAATCTTTTCCCGCTGGGTATATACAACATTCATTTTCTCTTATTCTCCTACTCACGTTATATTATTACAGGCCTGTGCCCAGCGTTACCCTTGTGACCCGAAAGTATCAATTTGACCCTTTTTTGGAGGCTCTGCTACTTTTTGTGACTCCTTCTTTAATTTACCCTTTTGTATCATTTTCAAGCAATTCGTGTCACTTTCTAGTCTTTTTGATAGCTTATGTACGAGTATATTTTAGCGATGGTAAATAAATCAATTGTTCGCAAAACAAGCAGTTTTTTGTATACAGAGCATATCACAGTAAACAGCTTTTACATGCATGCCTGTATATTATTAGAATTATAATACATAAATTTCAAATTTAATGTGAAAGGGTTGTGTGCAAAAATAAAAATTTTTTCATTAAAAAGACTAAAATTACAAAAAAAAAAAAAAAAACAAAAATTATAAAAAAGCTAAAACTGAAAAAAATTTGTAACGAAAATAAATTGTTTACAAACATTGACAAATAAGTATTTTTTTTCCAATTTTCTTATGTAATTTTCTTATTGTTAAATGTTAGGTTTGTTGTAAAGTTGAAAAAACAAGATGAGCAGCCAACTTCATCAAACAACATGCATGAAATTCAACCCAATGACGTAAGCTCCGATTTGGATATTAGTTCATCATCAAATGGGTCAATTACTGCAAAAAAAGCAGGAGAAAAGAAGAAAATTATTCGGAAATATTCGTTTCAGTGGGAAAGGGAATTTAAATGGGTTAATCTGGACGTAGAAAAAAGAAGCCCATTTGTATTATATGTAAGCAAATACTAAATACACACTCTAAAACTGCTAAACAATTGGCCAATTTAAAAATTGCAGAGCAAATTTTATTTTAAAATACAGTACGTATTCCTTTGTACGTAAAAAGCAATTCTTATTAAAAAAAATTTTTTTTAAATGTAAAGTACAAATATTTAATTTTTTTTTTTTGGTCTTAATATACAATGACCTTAAGCTCGAAAATAAGGGATTTATTATTATTTTTAAAAAGAAGTCAATAAAGTTATTATATTATTAAAGAGTTTTTTGTTAAAAAAAATAGTTGACCCTTTTTTTCTTTCAAATACCCTTTTTGAGACCCTTTTTCTTACCAAATACCCTTTTTCAGACCCTTTTTAAAAATTTGCAAAGGTAACCCTGGTCGCACAGAAGAATTCACGGAATACTTTCAAATTTTCATTGTTTTTTGGTAAAACGTATTCATAAGCCAAATTCTATCGGAAATTTACTTCTTTTTCGGATCTTCTTCTTTTCACTGGACTGGCTTTGGTAGATTTCAGGAGGAAGTTGCGTTTAGCTAATCATTGAATATCTCCAGACGATCTTCCTCTGTAAATAAACTGCACTTGTAATTCCTTGGTTCTTTGTGAGAGTGATTTATCAAAAGATTCATCAACTTCGCCATTTTCATCTTTCATTTTTCATCCATATGCTTTTCACCCCGAGAATACGTTTTTTTCTTAGATTCTTCTTCCATTCTTCAGGCTTCCGCTGCTTTTCTGGGGCTTTTCTTCTTCAAAATAGGTATGGCAAAAAGTTCTATCAACATAGCACCTTTTAGCATACCAAGGAAGACAAAATGGATATAGAACTTTGCTTGTAAAGCGACCAAAAATTGAAACAAGGACGTAGGACTTTTTGTCAGAACACAGAATGGTTTGTGAAACATTAATATACTAATAACTCTAATATTGTGAATTTTGGATGTAGCACCTTTTGGCATAGCGGCGACGATATATATATATATTGAATTGAGTGAAAATATATTTTAATTTATTTCTATGCATGTATAATATACATGTAATTACACAGGTATATGTAGGTATATAATTTTAAAATATGTTAATATATTACGTACATTGTATATGAAATTGCATACATGCTATACATATTGATAAATATTAATTTTTTATTAAAGAGATACCTGTGTCATTACATGTATATTATACATGCATAGAAATAAATTAAAATATATTTTCACTCAATTCAACCGGGCACAGTGACCTATAAGATCAAATACCTACAATTTATATATGTATATTGTACATACATATGTATGTGTATACGTTACAAACAAATATGGCTGCAGCTTCACGAACTTTCATTTAATGTTTTTGCATTTCTTGTACATAAAGTTATTAAAAACATTATACCTATAATTTAATTATGTTTATTCCCTTCTTCAATTATTTTTTTATAATATCACTCATTTTATATAAAAAACTATTAATTTATTTAAATTTTCAAATGTTTTTTTCGATTTTCTTTTGCTCTTACTTTTCTTTGCACTAAAATACAAATGGGTTTGTTTACAAAATGTATGAAATTTAATAAAAGTGTGTTGAGAGAATTTATGTTTCAAAATGAGAGCATACGAAAAATCGTCAAAATAAGATAGCTTATATATGTATGTCATGTATTTCACGACTTCATTCTGCAGCGATTTTGTTAATTTGTATGGAAAAACACGGCAGTTCCAGTTTTGTTTCACTATTTTGACTGAGGATTGAAAAAAGTTTTTGTTCACACTTTCGATCAAGAGGCATTTGGGCAAAACTGTCAGCCATCTTTGATAGTGTGTACCGCACTTTAATGATTATTAAAGGTGTTCACACACTTCTGATTTGCTGTGCTTAACGTCTTGTTACATGCTAATGGGGCTCTATGACATCAAATCCCAAAAAATTATGAATTGTAACAAATTTTGTCAGGTTGTACGAGCACATTAAACAGAATTTTAATAGTCTGTAGACAAGTGACACTCGAACAAATCGGAAGCGTGTGAGGTGAATAAATTCTAAAATTAGTACAATTTAAAATTTCATTCGTATTAATTTTACAGAACATACATAAGTAGTTGTATGTCATAAAATTAAGTTTTGGCAGAAGATATAAAATTATATAAAAAAAATGGTATATATTCACAACCATCCGAAAATATTACGAATTTTATAAAATATGTTATAAAAAATAAAAATATATTTTACAATATTATCGTATACATACGTATTAAGCATAGATGGGCATTTTTCAGTACGAGTACTTTTTCAGTATTTTCTTTTTTTACTGATTATTGAAAAGAAAAATCAGTATTCAGTAAATTTTACTGTTTACTGAAAAGAAAAATCAGTATTCAGTAAAAAGTACTGATTACTGAAAAAAGAAATCAGTATTCAGTAAATTTTACTGATTACTGAAAAGAGAAATCAGTATTCAGTAAAAAGTACTGTTTACTGAAAAGTAAAATCAGTACTCAGTAAAAAGTACTGATTACTGAAAAGTGAAATCAGTATTCAGTAAAAAGTACTGATTTGTGTAAAAAAATTCAGTAAACATTAACAGCCAGGCCCACGATATCGAAAGAAAACTTAAGCGAACGAAACTCAGTCACTCACTGTGAATCTAAACTGCGGCCCACTAATTGTCACTTTATCGTTCGCTTTGCTTTACGTTACCAACGTAATGCAAATAAACAACAAAGCTGCCATATCAATATATCAAGAAATAATTGCGAATATACACGAAAAAAGCGCTGAAATGCTTAAATTGTACAGTAAAAAAATGCAACCGTGTGCTAGTTTAACTTGACAGAAATGTAGTAAATAAACTTATTCCGATTTTGTTTATTTATGTATATGTGGGTAAAAATATTTGTGTTACCAATCGCATTTATTTTTGGCGGCACAAAAATTAGTGTGCCGCAAATCAGCTGTTTGTCGCTTAAAACTACACGATTCGATATCGTGGGCCTGGCTGTAAATGACTGATAGTAGATACTGTGTGTTTTAAAAATGATATGTACGCATTGTTCACTTACATGAATAGTGACATAACTGAAAAACTGCATTTCGAGGAATATTTCTTTTTTGTATGTTTTTACTTTTTTTAATTATGAAATGTGTTATTGGGTAAATAAAAACTGATTTATATAGCTAGAATTCAAGTTAAAAAAATATACTGAAAAATGTAAAATAAAATAATTTTTTCAATTTTTAATTTTTTTTTCGAAATGCAGTTTTTCAGTTATGCCACTATTGAGGTAAGTGCGCAATGCGTACATATCATTTTTAAAACACACAGTATCTACTATCAGTCATTTAATGTTTACTGAATTTTTTTACACAAATCAGTACTTTTTACTGAATACTGATTTTACTTTTCAGTAATCAGTACTTTTTACTGAATACTGATTTTTCTTTTCAGTAATCAGTACTTTTTACTGAATACTGATTTCTTTTTTCAGTAATCAGTACTTTTTACTGATTACTGATTTCTTTTTTCAGTGAACAGTACTTTTTACTGAATACTGATTTCTCTTTTCAGTAATCAGTAGAATTTACTGAATCCTGATTTTTCTTTTCAGTAATCAGTAAAATTTACTGAATACTGATTTTTCTTTTCAATAAACAGTACTTTTTACTGAATACTGGTTTACGTATTGCAGTAAAAATGTAATGCAGTATGCCCAAGTATGGTATTAAGTACTATTAATGGCCTTATATTGTAACATATCCTCTTGCGGGAGTTTATGTGCTCTATCCTCCATTTCATATTTTTTATATATATCGAGTTAATGATTCCCCTTTAGGTTTTCGACCCCAAATTTTTCAAGTCTGCAATCCGTTTCCGGATGTCTCGTTCAGTTTCGGAGATAATTAATAATAATAATAATCAAAAACCTAAAGTGGTATCATTAACTCGAGATAAATAAAATTACGGATAGAGCACATAAACTCCCGCACTACGATATGTATGTATTTACATCTACCATAATTTATAGTACATAAATTTGTATTCCTCTTTTATAGTAAAAGTCTTAAGCTACGGTCACATTAGGGAAATATTTGACGAAAAAAACGTAACCACAATTTTTTTTAAATATATTATGAAAATATTTCTTTTTATGTAAACATTTCTTCAAAAATTTTTTAAAATCGATATTTTATAAGAAAAAATATTTGGATATATAATTAACTAAACTTTAAGAAATGAAAAATTAAAGCATAAATATTTTATTAAAATAGCGGTTACGTTTTTTTCGTCAAATATTTTCTCAATGTGACCGTAGCTTTAGAACACTCGATATTAAGAAATAAATATTCAAATTTGCAGACGCTTAAAATACGAGTATTAGAGGAGCTTAAATGGAGACAGAACATAACAGTAAGTTTACGTTTTACGCGTTTCTATTGCAATCGAAAATAATTGAACATTTAATATTACTCGTCTAATACCGAAAACCGAGGAACCAATATTCAAGCGGCAATAATTGATATTTTTTTTACTTAAACATTATATCATCAAATTTAATAATATATAATATAATTAGACTTGTGCTTAATAGTTCATTTAAGTAAGCGCTCTTTTTTAGGCTCCCTTCCTTTTATATGCAGCTACAACGAAAATATAATAATACTGTTCCGTTTAGAAGAATGAGTGCGTATTTTAACACCCATTTTCACATAATTAACCCCTCATAGGATTATGCAACAATAACAAGATGCTTACTTGAATTCTGAATTCATTATTGTTAAATATTTAATTAAAATATTAATTTTGAAAAAAATCTGCAATAAATTCCATATGCTAAATATATATGTAAATCATATTTGCCTTAACTTTAGCATTAAAAAAATTTTTTTTGACACTCTGTTGAAATATTTACAATATTTATTATGTTTTATTGCTTTTTATTTACTCGTCTACATTAATTTTACAGCCAGGCCCACGATATCGAAAGAAAACTTAAGCGAAAGAAACTCAGTCACTCACTGTGAATCTAAACTGCGGCCCACTAATTGTCACTTTATCGTTCGCTTTGCTTTACGTTACCAACGTAATGCAAGTAAACAACAAAGCTGCCATATCAACATATTAAAAAATAAACGCGAATATACACGAAAAAAGCGCTGATATGCTTAAATTGTACAGTAAAAAATGCAACCGTGTGCTAGTTTAACTTGACAGAAATGAAGTAAACAAAGTTATTCCGATTTTGTTTATATATGTATATGTGTGTAAAAAAATTTTGTGTTACCAACCGCATTTATTTTTGGCGACACAAAAATTAGTGTGCCGCAAATCAGCTGTTTGTCGCCTAAAACTACACGATTCGATATCGTGGGCCTGGCTGTTAGTTTTAAAAAGTATACATATGTATGTATGTATATCAAAACAAAAATATAAGCAATTATTCCTTTTTCCGTTAATGATTTTTTCACAAATGTTGGATAAAAAATGCTTAAATGCACTGTTTGTGTTTATTATATACAATATCCCACCACCAAAGCATGTGTATTTATTTGTATGCATTTGACAATTGAACGAAAGAGATTCATGAATAAAATATAGCCAAAAGAAACTTCTACTAGATTCTAGTAACTAGAATGCAGTTTTGCCAAAATTAAAAAAATATTCCACCAGATTGCACTTAAAAAACCGCCAAAAACTACTAACTTTTTAAACAAAACCGCTGTTTTAAACCGCTAAATTTTCATTTAACAATTAATTCAGCAAAACTGTTTTAAAAAGAAAAATAACTCAACTTTTAGTAAAAATTTCACATATTCTGTATTTGATTCTAAATTTTATTTATTTTTATGTAAAAGCTAATTTATTTATTAATAATTAATTTACATCTACCCATTCAAAATTATCATTTAAAGAATAATATACATATTTCTGAGGTAGCATACTAAATTTAAAGTTTTCTAGAACCTCATAATCATAGCAGCACTTTTCATGACGACGAAGGCCATATCTAAAAAAAGTTTTTAATTAAAAATATAAAAAAATTAAATCCCCTAATTAATACATTTACTGTCAAAAGGCTAGTAAATATCTCAGATTGCAACCGATTTCTTTATTTTGATTTTACAACATTAAGTTGACTAAGAACTCGCTCAACATCGACATTGCAAATCAAAATCACCTAACTCCTTGAAGACATTATTTCCTGCAGAATCCTAATATGCTAAAATTTCGAACCAAAACAATGCATTTGAAATATTTTTCCATCTTGAGATGTTGATGTTACCAAGCTGCAAAAACGTTTATTCAATTTTTTCTTCTTGATTGAAACACGTTATTCACCGAAAAGTATCTATTTCTGACAAAATATCTCTGTTTTATTGTAATCGGATAGTTTGTAATGATTAATTAGTTGTAAGAGCATAAAAATAATACTTTTTAGTTACCCTTGAATTAATTGTCTCAATGTACGCATATTCTTATTTATGAATCTTTTTTATTTCTTTCATGCCATTGCGCTTTTATTTTAGTATTTCAGTTTCAAACAGATAAATCAGATAATTAGGCTTATTGTACATTAGTGTGTCCCAAAAAAAATTTTTTTTTGGGAATCAAGATTATTTTGGACCACTATGAGGCAAAGTATTTTTAAGAATTTTTTCAGATTTTTCGGAAGTGGTTTAGAGGTCGCGCAAATTGATTTTTATTCAAAAATCGAGCTTTTTGAGCTCTATCTAAATTTTGGTTATAAATTAGTAAAAAATCGATATTTTCTCGACTTCTGAGTCAATATTGTCAAAGAAAATATTTCGATCTTTAATTCTATGTGCATAAATAATAAGTTTCGGCAATGATTTTGCACATTTTGATACATTATATAACAGTTTTTCCTAAATTTTCAACAAATATCGAAATCAATGGTTTATTACTTTTAAAATTTGTATAAAGACTAAAAAAACTAATGATGCAGTTTAAAAGATTATTAAGTTTTAAATAAGGTGGCAGAAAAAAAAAAATAAATTTTCTTTTACCATTCTCGCGTTGTACCCTTTTAAAGCTTTGTACCCACTGTATACAATTTTTAATACTATAAAGGGTGAACTAGGTTATACAACAATTATATAAACAATAAAAATATTAGATTTGTTATAAATCATTTATTAGGATTCTTGTGAAGCTGCTCTATGCCCTGCAGTAAATTCTGTTTCAGAAGGCATCAATTTCTGAATTTTGAATGAAAGGTTGTAGCTGCTTTTGAAAAATACATATTTGTAGAGAGTATATAATTTTCATCATCCAGCGAACTCGGTTAATACCTCCAGGAGATTTCATTGTTGATTGGTGCTCAGGTCTATCACCCAAAAAAATAATGCTCGGTTGTGCATTTCTTTATAATCTTCCCTTAGTTGCATATTCTCCAGCTGCCCTTTTACAAAAATTATTAGATCTTTTCCTATCAATAATAATTAATTGAGATCATTTTTCCAACAATTTCGTGGTTCGTACAATCCCAAAAATTGTTTTTAGCCCAACCATGCTGAAGAGTGACGAAAATTTTAATTTGTGGGGATGTAATTTGATCCTCAATATTAAGGGCCCTAAACGCTGATCCAGCAATTAGTTCCAACATATAGTGGGGGCATGCCAAAAATATGACCTCTTTTTTTAATTTTTGAAGAAGTAAAACGCATGCCCCGATCCGCCGTCATGTATTGGAGCTTGTCGTGTCCGCACACATAAATTGGACATTTTCAGTTAGATTCCAGCATTAAACCTTTTATCTCAAGCCGTAAAATTTATCTCAAGCACTAATCAAAAACCGCTGTTTTACTGTCCTGCACTGATTTGTTTTTTAAGGCATTCCAGGAAGTAAAACACAAAGTTCAATAATTGCAAGTTGTAAATGATGTCGCAGAACGTGGTGTGGCCTTAGCTAGTAGTTATTTTAATACACAACTTCTGAAACAGACTTTCAGAATTTACTACAGAGTATAGAGCAGCATCGCAAGAACCCCAATAAACCATTTATAACAAATCTAATTTTTTTGTTGTTGCTTATAAAATTGTTGTATATTTAATTTCGATGCCTACGTTCACACTTTATAGTATTAAAAATGGGTACAAAGCTTTAAAAGGGCATAACTCGAGAACGGTAAAAGAAAATTTATTTTTTTTCTGCTAACTTATTTAAAACTTAATTATCTTTTAAACTGCATCTTTTATTTTATTAGTCTTTATACAAATTTTAAAAGTTATAAACCATTATTTTCGATATTTGTTGAAAATTTAGGAAAAACTGTTATATAATGTATCAAAATGTGCAAAATCATTGCAGAAACTTATTATTTATGCACATAGAATTAAAGATCGGAATATTTTCTTTGACAATATTGACTCAGAAGTCGAGAAAATACCGATTTTTTACCAATTCATAACCAAAAATTAAATAGAGCTCAAAAAGCTAGATTTTTGATTAAAAATCAATTTGCGCGACCTCTAAACCACTTCCGAAAAATCTGAAAAAATTATCAAAAATACTTTACCTTATGAGTATCCAAATTAAGAATGATCTTCCGACGAATTCCAATTTTTAATTTTATTTGGGACACCCTATTGTACATAATTTTTAAAATATTTTATTTTAAATTGTTTTTCTGTACCGCATACACTTCAAAAATAAATAACAAATATTGCTGTTTTAGATTTGTTTAAGTAAATACAATGCCATAAAAACACCAAAACAGCCGAATGAAAATATTTTGCAGCTAGAAAAACCGCTTAAGCCCCTATGACACCTACTTTTTTTGTATTAAATTGTTATAGAATTGAAAGAAAGAAACAACAAATGCTAGAAAGAGTGGAATATAAAAAATGTAAACAAAATATTTATTTTTGTTTTTGTATTTATATTTATTTCAATGTTGATACTTTTTATTTTGTAAAAAAAACGCTACCTTGAAGGCAAAAATACCCTAAAATCGTTTAATTGTAGAATAACACCATAAAGTTAGCAACACTATAATATTTTAAATTCTAAGAGCCAGGCCCACGATATCGAAAGAAAACTTAAGCGAAAGAAACTCAGTCACTCACTGTGAATCTAAGCTGCGGCCCACTAATTGTCACTTTATCGTTCGCTTTGCTTTACGTTACCAACGTAATGCAAATAAACAACAAAGCTGCCATATCAACATATCAAGAAGTAATCGCGAATATACACGAAAAAAGCGCTGAAATGCTTAAATTGTACAGTAAAAAATGCAACTGTGTACTAGTTTAACTTGACAGAAATGTAGTAAACAAACTTAATCCGATTTTGTTTATTTATGTATATGTGTGTAAAAAAATTTTGTGTTACCAATCGCATTTATTTTTGGCGACACAAAAATTAGTGTGCCGCAAATCAGCTGTTTGTCGCTTAAAACTACACGATTCGATATTGTGGGCCTGGCTGTAAATGTCAATATTACAGCCAGGCCCACGATATCGAAAGAAAACTTAAGCGAAAGAGAGTCAGTCACTCACTGTGAATCTAAACTGCGGCCCACTAATTGTCACTTTATCGTTCGCTTTGCTTTACGTTACCAACGTAATGCAAATAAACTACAAAGCTGCCATATCAACATATCAAAAAATAATCGCGAATATACACGAAAAAAGCGCTGAAATGCTTAAATTGTACAGTAAAAAATGCAACCGTGTGCTAGTTTAACTTGACAGAAATGTAGTAAACAAACTTATTCCGATTTTGTTTATTTATGTATATGTGTGTAAAAAAATTTTGTGTTACCAATCGCATTTATTTTTGGCGACACAAAAATTAGTGTGCCGCAAATCAGCTGTTTGTCGCTTAAAACTACACGATTCGATATCGTGGGCCTGGCTGTTAATGTAAAATATTTTAACTTGTTTTTGACACATTCTGTATTTATATGAATATAGTTGAACTCTTTACACCCAAATCATTTTTAATACAAAAAAAGTAGGTGTCATACGGGCTTTAGCGGTTTTTTTTTTTTAAAATACCCACAATAGAAGACAAAATATCTCCAAAAAGGAACATGCACTAGTATGGAACAAAACTTAAAAAGACACACTGAACTAAGAGAGCTCATTAAAAAGAGTGGATCACTTAGTTCAATTGAAAGAGTAGTACAATTGAAGTAGGTCGTTCACGTACTGTATATATATACTGTAATATGTTTTATTATTCCAGCACTTGTATTAATTGCAATAGTATACAGTACACAAAGTAAAAGTTTAAAAGAATAAACATTTCGAAACGATTAATGGTTATCATTTGTTTTTCAGTATTGAGAACTGTCTTTAAAATAACTGCAAAAAAGAAAATTAATTTGCCTTAATATCATAAATACATCTAAGTATATAAGAGTATAATATATGTACATACATATGTATAAGTATGTATGCAAATACATATTTATTTTAATTTGCGTTTAATTAAATATTTTTATTGTAATGCTATATTCACATTAGGTTTACTTTTAATGAAAAACCCGTAACCACTATTTCGTGGAAACATATGGTTTCTTATAAAATTATTTATAAAAAAAGAAACAAAACCATATTATATTTTTATTAAATTTGAAGCAAAAAATTATAAAAAAAATAAATGCTTCAACAAAATAGTGGTAATTTTCCAAATTTGAGAGTTCGTTATCTACCTCGTAAAATACTTTTACACACTTTCCTACAAATCTTAAGACTTTCACTGGATTTTTTCGATGTAATGATTTTAGGTCTAGTTGTCAAAAAATCAAATTTCGCATTTAAACTGTCACATTTTAAATAAAATGAAAATTGTTTGTAATATTTAAACAGCTGTTTAGCATTAAACCGATTGCTTTTTTATTTAATATATTTTTATTTAATATTATGCTCAAATTGCGTTTGTTTGCAGATAGTCTAGGTTTTTTATCCCCGATTTTGAAATTGTTTTCCCCGAAATACCCTAAACCTTATTTATGTTATCCCCCAAAAAAAGACTCACAAAAACTGCTTTCTTTTCATATGTACTAATCATGATGCAATTAGAAGGTGGTATAAACTTTCCCGCTGAAATAAATAAAAAAAACATTATTTAATTTTGTACGGCTAAAATGCCAAATATTTTTCTTAAACAGCAAAAGCAAACTAAATAGCTCCAACATGGTTTTATATTACTTAACGTGAAGACATTTATTTTCAATAAAAAAAAATGCTTCAAACAATTACTTTATTAATTATTATATTAAATTTTTTACTTTCAATGGTGCTAGATTTCTTTCAACGGTCATAAAGAGTTTTTTGCCCATTTCAATGTTTTCAAAAAATTATTGTGTTACTAGCAAGTAACCTTCAAACATATTGAGTCTTTTTTGAATTGAGTTTAAGCAGAGAATATAAATCATATAGAATGTGCATCATGTACAAGTATAATAATAATTTTTTGACATTTTATATGTGCATTGTACAAAAACAATGCCTGTTGTTTTTGGAAAAATATTAGTTGTTGTAGAATTAACATCACCTTATTAGATGCTCCTTGGTACTACCCTGTCAGCAATTGGAAGATTGTTTTTCCCAAAATCACCAAAATGAGTGTTTTAAGACTCCCTTAGGTGATCAAAAACTGATTAAATGTGTGGAATCATAAATTAATCGTGCAGACGTTCGAAATACGACTGCTCTAAAATTTATTTTGCGTCGTATTTTATTGTTTTCTTCTGCATTTCGTTATAATGGGATTAATTTTATTTGAAAGAAAAAGAGTTATGCAATTATTGTGAGGTCGTGGTAAACTGGTTAGAACGCTTGCACAGAAATTCAAACGACTGAGGTTCAATCCCAGCGAAGGGCAAAAATTATAAAATAAAATTTTCGGTATTTCCAAATTATAATTTAAAAAAATAAAAGGTTTCCCCTTCCAAGAAGTCCATCTTCAAGAAACCGCTCCTTACATATACATACATATATAAAAATGAAATTCCTTCATTTGAATTTGTGGTGCGGTTGTTTAAGGTATTACAATATTATGAAATTGTTTTTTTATACATTTTTAAACATAACACAATATTTTTATTATTGTAAAGATAATAAAAAGTTAAGTAAAACAAGAGAAAACTAGAAGTTAAAATTGATTCTCATATGATCAGCAGTATAAATTAAAAATGATTCAGAAAAAATCAAAAAAACGATTAAAATAATACTGTATTGGTACTCGAATTATACTCGCAATTGATCTTCAAATGATTGCAAAAATTCTCAAACATGAATCGTAATCGTTTAGTGTGCGGAGTCACAAATGACTCGTTCAGGAGAGTCATAAATGATTGTTGGTACATAATTTTAATTTAAAACTATTTAGTATTTCGTCAAATGCATTAAATATATCTCTAAAAAAAATTTCAGCAATTTATGTTATATCGACGATGGAATTAAAGAACGCTGTAACTGACAAAAAATCGAATATACGTTTTTTGCATCATTTTTATCAGCAAAAAAATACGCGTCGATTGGTCCAGGTCCCAGATTTCTACGATGAAAATAAATTCACTTACGCCTTCTGCGAAATGAAAAATACCAGTGTATTTGTTCTACATTTGTGAAAGTTTTTTGGCTCTGGTGAACATTTAAGTTTTGTCAGTTACAGCGTTCTTTAATTCCATCGTCGATATGTATTTTATTTGGTAAAGATATGTATATAACAATTTTAAAATTTCCAAAATAAAAATAAAGAATGGCTCTTCTTGAGAAAAATCTAAACTAAACCATAAATAAAAATAAAATTCGGAACACAAACCGAAGCGAACAAAATCAAAACGAGTTGAAAATGAGCAATTATTTTTAGGAGATGTTGCTCCGTAATATGAAACGCAATTACCACACATTCTAGAGCTGTAAAGGGCTATTTATTATTTTTAAGAACCACATATTTAAAACATCTAAAGGAATTTAGAATACTCATAAATCATTACTAAAGTCGAAACTAACAATACAGAAACTAAAAAATATCGTAGATAATAGATAGTTACGTACATAAGTATGTGTGTAGATCTTATTTATAATTCATGTGAGAAAATAAAGTACCGATAATACTTAAAATGATACTGTTATTAATTCAACAGCTTGGAAATTTGTTTTAAAAAAATTTGCTGTTGTTTAAGAAATGCATAGAAGTATTTTTTGTGTTATAATTTGTTTATGTATCAATTAAAAGAAGGGCCTGTAAAAATAAAATTATTGTATAAAATATTATCGACGGAAGCACATCTCTACTATATATTCTGTTTTGTGTGGATGTTTTTTGGGGGCAATTTGTTTTTTTTGTGTGTTTATTTAAATAAATTTTTTCTTTTATATACATACATAATTAAACTATAAATAAACAAACAATAGTAGGATATATTCTAGAGGGCTGCACAAGCATAGCTTAAATGTCTTACAAACAGCGTTACCCTTGTGACCCGAAAGTATCAATTTCACTTTTTGAAGGCTCTGCCGCTTTTTGTGACTCCTTCTTTAATTAACCCTTTTGCATCATTTTCAAGCAATTCATGTCACTTTCTAGTCTTCTTGATAACTTATATACCAGTATATTTTAGTAATGGCAAATAAATTAAATGTGTGCGAAAAAAGCAGCTTTTATGTATACAGAGCATATCACAGTTAACAGCTTTTACATGCATGCCTGTATATTATTAGAATTATATCACATACACTTTAAATTTAAAGCAGGGGTGACCAAAAGTTTCTTATGGAAGAGTAAACACCAATACATTTAAAGAAAAACTAATTTTTATTTAATATTTTTTGTTGTAAAAACTAATACATACAAAGAAAAAAGAAAAAAAAAAATATTTCATATTTTTTTCATATACGTACACGGCAAAAAAATTCCTTTCCATAATACTTCCAATAAATTATCCAAATTTATGTCAATATCATTTGTAGATAATTTTAATAAGGCCTCCAAATTTTCGTTGCTCATTCTACTTTAAAGCTTGTTTTTTATTAATTTTAAATTTAAAAATGCACCAAACATGGAATACAAACATAAAATTTCCTTGTAAAGTAAAGGGCATTTTTTGGTTGTTCAGATTTCCAAAAATTAATGCCACTTAAATTAGAACATAGGATGCTTTTAGAGGTCCAGTATAAGAATCATTTGACTGAAAATTAAGACTTTGCATGTTTATTTCGTCACCATAACTTTCAATGTACTCCAGGATTCGGAGCGCATTCTGAACCAAAAAAGACTTTTAAAGGTCCGTAACTAATTGTTCTGTTGAACCACCTGCTATATTATTGGCGTTAGTTTGAATTATTTGAATGCATATTAAAAATTGTGCTTCAGCCCTAAAATTATAAATAAAAACAAATAATTTTTCCATTTATTTTACAAATCCATTTTGTAAGGAACACAAAAAGATCACAAAAACCTTTTCAATTATGTGAGAGTAGACTGTAGTAGTAGATCATACAATAATTTTTTTGTGAATAATACCTAAAGTTTGAAAACTGAAACTAACACCAATTTTTTCCAAGTGCATTTTAATACACACTTTTTTAAACGATATCATACGTCAAACAAAAACAAATAATAAAATCAGCAAAGCATACGAAAGTGTTGTTGCATTGAATGCAATTTTTGTCTCATGGATGTGGCTTTTATTGTAATTGTGGTTGTCGTGTGCCAAGATGAAAACAAAACGTATGTATTTTTCTTTATGAAAGATTTTGTAGCCGTGTTAATTTATTACAATTACTTATGTTTTTGATAGAAAAATAAAATAAAAACAGTTTTTCAGGATTTCTAAAAACAATGTCAGTAAATACAGTACAGTATATTTAATTTAAATGATATAATAAAAATTAACAACACAGGTAGTTTTGGTACATTTTAAGAAACAGTTTGTTAGGATTTTTATTTACACTGAGCAACCCTGGTCAAAGAAGAGTATACAAAGTTGTTTGTGTTTTTCGTATTGCTAGTGCTGAGTGCTGTATGTGTGTCTTAAAATACACAGCCTATAGCTAAGAGCATTTACAAAAACAAATGAGCACCAAGAGTATAGGGCTTGGGCACCCTTGATTTAAAGCAGTGGTCTTCACAAAGAGAGTCACACAAAAATACACTGAGAGATGAGATTGGTTTCTTCATTTGTATTGTTTTTAACAACTTGAATGAAATTTGTGAAAATTTTCGTTTTAAAAACCTTTAATTTTAAAATTTAAACTAATTTATTAAAATTATTCATGAAATAAATTGTTTGTAAATGCTATTAACAAATTGAAATGTAGTTAAAAGAAATATAAACATTAATAAGTTTATGTTGCTATTATCATAACTTCTCAGTGTCTGACAAACAAATTTAGCTCTCTTGAAAACTAATAAAACATAAACACATACGCAATTTTTGTCTCACACACATGTTTTTGTAATAATTGTGGTTGTCGTTTAACATGATGAAAACAAAGCGTATGGATTTCTTTTTATGAAAGATTTTTAACATTGCAAATTTTTTAATAATTAATTAAGTTTTTCATAGGAAAATAAAACAAAAACTGGTTTCCAGGAATTCTAAAAGTGATATCTGTTAATAAAGTACAATACATTTAATTTTAAAATAATATAATAAGAATTAAGGATACGGGTAGTTTTAGTATATTTTAAGAAGCTGTTTGCCAGAATTTTTGTGGAATTAAGCAACCCTGGTTGTAATATTCACGAAGAGAGTAAGAAAAACTAAAAAAATATCCGAACAATTTATTTACCTGAGTAATACTGGTGAAGACCACTGATTTAAAGTAAAAGAGTTGTGTGCAAAAAAAAAAAAAGTTTCATTAAAGAGACTAAAATTCCAAATGAAAATTTAAAAAAAAGCTAAAATTGAAAAAATTTTTAAAGAAAATAGACATCAACATCCAATTTTTTTATGTAATTTTCTTATTGTTAAATGTTAGGTTTGTTGTAAAGATGGAAAAATAAGATGAGCAGCCAACTTCATCAAACAACATACAGCAAGTTCAACCCAAGGACGTAAGCTCCGATTTGGATATTAGTTCATCATCAGATGGGTCCGTTACTACAAAAAAAAAAAAAAAAAAAAAAAAAAAAACAGGGGAAAAGAAGAAGATTATTCGGAAATATTCGTTTAAGTGGGAAAGGGAATTTAAATGGGCTAATCTGGTCGTAGAAAAAAGATGCCCATTTGTATTATATGTAAGCCAATACTAAATACCCAGAAATATCACTTACAAAGTCACTCTAAAACTGCTAAACATTTGGCCAATTTAAAAATTGCAAAGCAAATTTAATTTAAAAATACGGTATGTGTTCCTTTGTTGGTAAAAAGCAATTTTTAATAAAAAATTTTTTTTAATGTAATGTAAAGTACTAATATTTAATTTCTATTTTTTTATTGTTAATTTTTTATAATAAAAATTAAATAAAGAGTTGTTTGTTAATAAAAAAAATAGTTGACCCTTTCTTTCTTTCGAATACCTTTTTTGAGACCCTTTTTTACCAAATAACCTTTTTCTGACCCTTTTTAAAAATTGCAAAGGTAACCCTGCTTACAAGCAATCATTCATTTTTTAAATCAGCAGCCTAATTCTGTAATTCTCTTAGCTAAAGTTTACGCTAAAATGCTAAAACGCTAAAATAAATTTACCGCAAATATTTTAGCAAAGTCTCTCAATTTGTATTCTGGAAGTCCAACAGCTTAGCCAAAATATAAGTTTTTCGCCGTAGCTTATTTGCTATCACTATACTATTCTCTTCTCTCATTGTTATTTCTTATTAGAGTTGCCTATGTTTAAAAAATTTTTTTTCTCTAAATTGATTTTTATTTATTTTTTTTTTTTTAATTTATTTTGGATTCAAACGTGAATTTTTAATGATATTTTTAAAATATTTATCTAA
Source organism: Metopia argyrocephala (assembly GCA_963576795.1). Taxonomy (NCBI): domain Eukaryota; kingdom Metazoa; phylum Arthropoda; class Insecta; order Diptera; family Sarcophagidae; genus Metopia; species Metopia argyrocephala. The sequence goes on along the minus strand of OY756209.1, from coordinate 88,178,675 downwards.
ATATATAAATGATATTTAAATGATTTTTAAAAAATATAATCTATGTGAGGCATTTCGCCACTACAAGTGTGAATTTTTTTATTTGTTGAAAGATGGTAACACTACAAAGAATTTGTTTACTTTTGGGTAAATGCTGAGTGTTGTTTTCCCTACAAGTTCAAAAAATACGAAAGTATGAAATTGTTTTATAAAAATTGTATAGTATTAGTTTTGAATATAATTCTTATAAAATAAGAAAATTTTAAAGACCGTTAAATTAATAAATATTGTAGTCTTCTTACGGTTCCATTAGAGCAAGATGGTGTGGAATCATTAAATCCTGATGTTAAAGAAACATTTGCTGTAAGTTCTGCGTCTCTCTACACAGTAAAAAAATTTATTTATTCAAAAATTAACAAAACAAATTTGGTAAGAACCTACCAGAGGTTCGCCGACTTCTGCTTGTCCCACCAAAGATTCCTTCCTCATGATGGCAATTATGCGATCATCCATTTCAGTTAACTTTAAATTTTGAGGGCCATTTATGCCACTTCACTCTAAAGAGCTTTTATGCTCTTGGAACTTTTGTTTTGCCTTGCTTCTGTTAAATAAAAAAAAAATGGAATAAAATGCTTAAACATAAAAGTTTTGTACTATAACTTACCGCATATTTGACCAAGTACTCTTCCAATCCTCTCCACTTATGAATGCACCTCCCAATGAGTTAAGCTTCTCGGCTAAATGCTCCTATTGCTCAGCAAGGCTTTTTGCTCCCGTTGAATTTACAAATCTAAAAAAAAATTAATATATTTACGTAAAAGAAATTATTATTATTATTTTTTAACTGTCATGTGCACATTTTCTATGATCCTTCAAATACTGAATAAGCATGTTTTTTTGCTCTTTTGTCACCCTTTTAGTTGTGTCTTCCATTATTCTGCAAAAGTTAAAAAATATATATTTAAATACATAACAAAACATCAATTAAAACAAAATTTATATTTAGATTACCTTTTGGCACCTAAAAATTTTCGTAGCTAAAATTTTTAAATTTTTGGAGACGTTGAAGCTTATTTAACGTTATACCATGTTCACACGAATAGCTAATATCGAGGTTCGCTCTCTCATTCGCGGTTCGCGACCGAATCTTGTTTGAAACAAGTAGATTCGCCATACAAAAGTGTGAGAGCGAACCATCGTGTTTCATTTTCAATCTTGGTGCGAACCTGGAAGAATTTGCTATCATCTCTAATTTTGATAACAATTCATCGCTACTTTATCTGAACTAACTAACAAAACAGAAAAAAGCAAAATAATAATTTGTTAAAAATTAAAATTTTTTAGAAATAAAGAACTAGGAAATTAATTTACGTAAATATGTTATACAAAAATCAGAAAAGCAATAAGCAAAAACATAAAAAACCAAAATACCATTCTAAATATGTAAGTATGTATGCATGTGTGTGGTATGTACATTATACATTGAGGTATTCATAAAAGAGAAATGCCAAAATGAAACACTAAACTGTCGTCTGAACGGAGAGTTTCGCAATCGTGGTTCAGAGAACGAACCAAGTGTTTCATATTGTCGTGTGAACATAGCATTAGAGAATACAAAATAATAAATTTTAGCGATGAGAGAAATACACTCTCAAATTGCGGCGAATTCAGTTTTAACGGTATGCCAAATTTAGCATTAAAAGTTACAGAATTGAATATGTTGCCAAAAATCGCTAAATCAATTTTATGCATTTTTAGCGATGGAAATTTAGCTTTAGCGACTTACAGAATTAGGCTGCAGGTCTGTGCAAAAATAAAAATTTCATAGACAATTGTTCCTTAGCTTAACTCACATGCAGCGTTGCCATAATTAAAAAAAAGCTGCAAATTAAAAAAAAAAACTGGTTCTCAGGAAAAAAACTGCACAAGAAAAAATATTATACAATCAAATTTCAACGTATATGTATGGCAACAAGTTATTGGATGATTTTCAATAAGTTTGGATGAAGGTCATTGTGGTGTAGCTGGTATTTTTAAAGCATTTATTCTCATTGATCATAATACACTACTTGAAAAACTCAAGAAAATACGTTTTTTGCATCATTTTTATCAGCAAAAAAATACGCGTCGATTGGTCCAGGTCCTAGATTTCTACGATGAAAATAAATTCACTTACGCCGTCTGCGAAATGAAAATTACCAGTGTATTTGCTCTGCATTAATGAAAGTTTTTTGGCTCTGGTGAACATTTAAGGTTTTGTCAGTTACAGCGTTCTTTAATTCCATCGACGATATGATAATAATGTGCTCCTAATAAAAAATTACTTAACTAACCGGAAACAATTTGTCCAGTTTCGGAGATAAATAGCCAAAAACGGATTGTATATTTCAAAAATTTTGGTTTCAAACTTATAGTGGCATCATTAACTCGAGATATATAAAATGGCGGATAGAACACATAAACTTCTGTACAACGATTTATAATAAATTGTTGATACCTTTTATTTTTGTTTGGATTTTTATTCTACATATTAAATGAAATTATGTATAGGACTTATTATGAAAGTCGTGGCTTCAAAAAACACCACTGGTGTAAGATTATTCGCGTACATACCAGAACTAAAAATGAATTTTATAACTAAATTCCAAAAATGTTCTTGTTTGTGTAATATGTATGTATGTATTTGTTAAATTTCACCAAAAATTTTAAAATTAAATGAATTCCTTTAAACGATTTTAATATGTGATTATTAAAAATAATAATCATTCCTTTACAGCTCTGGTAAATGCGTTTTATTTTATAGAATCAACATCTACTAAAAACAATTACTCTTTTAAAACTCCGCTTAATTGTTTTCGACTCGGTTAGTGTACCGAATTTTATTTTTAACAGCTTTAGTTTTTGATTCTTCACACATTTGGCTCTCAAGAAGAAACGTTCTTTACAAACGAATGCAATTCGAGCACTTTTCATTCTTTGATAATAACGAGGCGTTTGATAGAGTCTGAAATGAGGACTTCATTTCTAAACTTGCTGCCCTTGGGGTCGGTAATCATTTCCCAAAAATGGTTCTCAAAGAAACTATTAACTAGTAGCGTAGACACATTAACTTTGTCGCCTCTCTTCAAAATTTCAAAATAAAAAATTTTCCAACTTAAAAATTTTTGTCTTTAGTTCACGACAATAGCTATTGGGACTATCGTAAACAAAAGTTAATTAATAGAAATATCGTCAGTTCTGTTGTTTACTGTTCAAAACAATGCGATTATTGTTAAGCAATTGAAAAATGCAATTTGGACAGAGCGTTCAATAGTGAAGATAGTTCCAAAAGTCAACTAAGATGTAAACAAATAAGAAAAAAATAGGGTTGTTAATATAAACATATGTTGTTTTGATTAATTGCAAAAAATATTTTAATTTTTAGTTTCCGTCACAAACAGCATCAGACTAAGCACTTTATTATTAAAATGGTAAGGGTTGTTAAATAAACATATGATGTTTGTCTAACCCTGCTTTTAATGTTTTAATAAAACGTTAAGGTTTTTTATTTAGGGATGGCGGTTCAACGTTCCGCTTGCCGCTTTTAATTAAGGATGGCTTTTAAACATTTTAATTGAGTTATATGTTTGATAATCCTAGTTAAATTTTAAAAAGTAAGCATCTATTATTTTTTTGTTTTTATTTTTTAATTTTTTTACATTAAATTCAGTATTGTGGTAAACAGTTGTATGGCTCAACTATACTCAGAGCTTATAAAAAGCATTCCATAATTTTAAATGGACGGATTTTATGGATTTTTTCATTTAGATAATGACAACATATTATTTGAGCCTGTTAGAGTATATTATATCTGTTGATCCATGATCAATTGCTAACTCATGTTTCACGACGATGATTATAAAAAATCGTGGCGATGTTATGGCATTGACTTCAGAGAGTCGAACTCAAACACCCCGAATTTATTGCAAAACAGGTTTGGTTTCTGATGTTAAAATTACAAAATAAACCAATAATTGGAAAAAGGTTGTGTTCTTACTGATTGCTGAATAAGTTTTTCAAATAAAGGTCTAGAAAATGTGGTCTGAAAATATAAAGCAGAATTAGGTCCAGCATTATTGAAAAATGTGGTATTTTTTTTCATTATTTATTCAAAACCTATTTGAGGTCTGCATTTCGACTACTTTTTGAGATTTATGTGAAAACACTGTTGTCAAATATAAACGAATTTCTCCAATTTACAATATTTTTGTTACACTTATTCCAAAACTAAAAAAAAAAATCTCACCGTAATGTATTTATATGCAGATGCCCTATAAAATGACAAAGGACACTAGAAATATATTACAATTTAGACCTTGATACACCGATGTATGTATGTATATTGTTATAAGGTTGCAATTTTTTATAAAAAATACAAAAACTTTTTCTGGGTGTCCAGTAGGCAATGGGAGGGTACTTGAGACTTTGGTTTGTTTCAATATACGGAGCCTAGTCTGGCCTTTGTTATCTTCCTCGTAACTAGTTATATATTAGAATATATTAACATTTTTACAAATTGATTGTAGATATTGGAAGTTGATCAGTGTATTAAGTGTTATTACTCGTATCATTTATACTATCCTATAAATGGAGTATTTATTGGTTTTGGTGTAGCATAAGAAATACTTTTATTACAATAAGTATATGTATGTATGTATTTAAAAAGCTGTTCTCAATACACATATTGAATCTTAGATTATAGACATATTTATTTTATTTTAGTTGTGTTTTTTTCGATAGCTACATATAACCGCTTAGATAAACTGCTTCGAAAAAAAACGACATAACTGCTTATGATATTAAATTGGGCATTACTCACAATAATTACATATTTTTTTTTTAAAACAATTCAAACAATATAAAAATAATTACATTCTTTCGGCTCAAAGTGGCCACACACTAGTGATTTGTGACTATGATTTGTTGTGTTCGACGTCTTTTTACATGTTAATGCGGCTGTATGACAACAAATCACAATAATTTGAAAATTTTCAATTTTTTGTGATTTGTAACGAAGTGTATGGGGTTGTGCGCGAACATTTGAAAAATTTTTTAAACTAGTTCACAATAAAACGTCAAAATATTCATTTCGGTAGAATTAAAATAAAAATACGAAAAGTGAAAATATTTTTTGTGGTTGCGGAAATGGCTAGCAAACAATTTTTGTTAGAATTCATTGAAATTTTACAAAATGAAAATGCCATTTGGAAAAGTAAAAGTGATGTCTTGTTGTTGACATTTAAACTTATTGTGATCTTTTATAGTGCGTGGAGAAATGACAACCGAACAAATCACAGTCACAAATCACAAATGTATGGGTAGCTTCAGCTATATTTACAACGTTTATGCTATAAACACAACAAAGGCTACCGACCATCGACTACAAGCTGTCAAAAATAGAACACATGTGTGCATATGAGAATAATTATTTTAGTGACAACACGACTACTTTTGTAGCCCGTAGCCAACTTAGGCTAATTTCTATTTTTCTTCGCGACAATAAACAGTTTAGTGCTGCCAATACAGTAAGATGCATGAAAAAGGTGTTTAAAAAACGCAATACATTAAATATATACAGGGTGTTTTTTTTAGAGGTATAGAACTTCGAATTGAAATAAAACACAAGAAAATCGTTTTAATGTCCATCAATTTGGCTTTATTGGAAGGATAATTTTATGCCATTAATGTTTAAATATGATTTCGGGCATGTGGCCGCCGCCGCTAGCTCGAATAAAGCCAATTCTACATGTCCAATTTTCAACCACTTTTTCGAACATATGGGGCCGTATGTTGGCAATAACGCCACGAATGTTGGCTTCCAAGTCCCCTAACGTTGCTGGTTTGTTGGCGTAGACGAGCGACTTCACATATCCCAAAAGAAAATAATGCAATGGTGTCAAATCACACGATCTTGGTGGCCAATTGACAGGTTAATTTCGCGAAATTATGCGCTCATCGAATGTTTCCTTCAATAAATCGATTGTGACGTGCGCTGTGTGGCATGTAGCGCCGTCTTGTTGGAACCACAACTCATCCACATTCATGCCATCCAATTCGGGAACAAAATAGTCGGTTATCATGGCTCTATACCGGTCTCCATTAACGGTAACTGACTCTCCAGCATTATTTCGGAAGAAGTATGGCCCAATGACTCCACCAGCCCATAGAGCACACCAAACAGTCAGTTTTTGTGGATGTAAGGGCGTCTCAAGGGTCTCATGTGGATTCTCTTCACTCCAAATGCGGCAATTTTGCTTGTTGACGTAGCCATTCAACCAAAAATGAGCCTCATCACTGAACAAAATTTTGCGATGAAAATCAGCATCGAGATCAATCTCATTTTCGGCCCATACACCAAAATCACGACGCATTGCATGGTCTCGCGGCTTTAATTCTTGCACAAGCTGGATCTTGTAAGGTCGCAAGCCAAGATCTTTGCGCAAAATCTTCCATAAAGTTGATGGACAAAGCTCCAATTGCTGTGCACGGTGGCGAATCGATTCATTCGGGTTCTCTTCAACACTTGCTCTACAGTGGCAATTGTTTCTTCGGTGCGCACTGTTTGACGTCTCTGCGGATGCGTATTATCACATAGAGTAAACGTAGTGCGAAAACGATCCATGGTTAACCGAATTAATTGCTCTGATGGACAATTATGTCGACCATAAAATGGACGGAGCTTGCGGTAAACTTCGCGAACTGAACCATTATTTTCGAAATGAATTTGCACGATTTGCAAGCGTTGTTCTTTTGTCAACCTGTTCATGATGAAATGGCAAACCAAACTAAATATTAATCACTTGACAGCTGACAAAATGGCCGCCAGTTAAAAAAGTGATGCCAACTTAAAGTTCTATACCTCAATAAAAAACACCCTATATATAAAATATGCGGAAAAAAAATTAAGTTGCAACACTGAAAAAAAAAATCATTTGTTTACATTTTTTGTTTAATTTTCATTTACTAATTTCATTTATTTACATCAGTTTTTATTTCATTTTTAATTTATTATTTAATAACCTTTTTAGTTTTCTTAAATTTTTATAAGTTTTCTTCAGACATTTGTTGTTTATTGTTTCCTCACAATTTCACATACAAAAAATAAGTTTGTTATATTTTGTTTAGGTTATGTTCTACGTGTCAAAACAGATGTTTATTTTGTAGCTGTAGTCGTTGTTATAATTAAGTAGCTGGTTACTTGTCTACTTTCGTAGCCAGCGATTTTTGTAGTCGTGTGTTCGGTATTCGACAGCCTTTGTTGTGTTTATAGCATTATTATTCTTTTTTTAATTATGAAATGTCATAGAATTTTAAAAAGGTAACGGCAAGATAAAAAAAGTCCAACTTGGCAGCATTGTTATATGTGCCTAATTTTTAAGCATTTTTAAAATTAACCGCTTATATAAGCGGATATAAACAAAAATTGGTATGAATTATTTATATTCGGTTCGAAGAAAACACCACTTTTGTTGTTAGATTTGAATTATTTTATATAAATCAAATAAGTTTTGTTTGCTCAAATGTTAGCATGTTAATTACATATTAATTAACACAAAATCCATTAAAAAAACTGTTCACACATAATTATTTTTTTTCCATTATATTGTAATAAATAATTTATAATACATGTAATTCCTAACACCCCGTCTATACGAACCATAGATTTGGTATATCATCAACAAAACGTCGGCAGCGCAAATGTCAAAATTTTTTTTCTACTTTGTGTATGTGGTGACTACGTATGGTTTACCAAATCATAATTTATCATTTTTCATCAAGTGCATTTCGTTTATTTCTGCGGTTGAGAATGTAAAAAAGATGGCGTCAAACTAAAAATGATAGTTGATGGTAGCACATAGTTGTTTGAACAATTGTTTTACCAACGATGGCCGACAAAGAACATGACATTGATTTAGAGAGTCTACACGAGCCCAATCGATGATCGACCAACAATTTGTTCATGATATACCAAATCTATGGCTCGTATAGACGGGGTGTAAAGGCAGTAATATACTATCATACACACTTGTACGATTTATTCATAAAAAAATCTAGTTGATTTTTGTTTCACTTTAAAAAATCCCTTTAAAATGGTAAAATGATACTTGCAGAGTTGCTTTTTGTTAACATCTTGTAAAATACAACCCAGATCGCATGGAGAAAAAATGTTTATGAATTTTTTCAAAGAATTATGAAGTTAGAAAGGCTTGCCAAAAAATCTCTTACAAATGAATTTTTATGTGCCACACTATAATACTTTTTAACACCCACGATTTTTCTTTTTTAACAAATAGTAGGATAATGCATCACGACCGTTATGAAGAATAGGTGAGTATTAACTAGACGCGTGCTCAAAACGCTTAAAATTGTACAGTACTGCATTTCTTATATGAACTAATATGTCCTGTAGCAGCAAATTTAAATACTAAAGGTGAAGTAAAGAATAAAGAACAAAAAAAAAAAAAAACAACCGCACAAAAAAACCGTTGTACAAGCCAGACTATTAATATATAAAGATGCTGCACTCAGTAAAATTCAAATTTATACCCATTTTGTGTTTCTAAAAGTGTATGGGAAATCGAGAAAGTGGAAGCTTCGTGTTCTTATGTTATCTAAGAAAACTTAAAAGAGCAGAAAACAATATTCATTTCTATGTGTTTTTATAGAAACTTTTTCATTAAGATTTTTAGAAGATATAGGATCGATCGTGTGTGTAAACATATGCATGTATGCACTCATAATGCTAAGAACACAATTGGAACAAACGACGAAATTCGCCTACCGTCAGCTAAAAATTCGCCGCTTAAATTCCTCGTAAGAAACACAATAACGACGAAAACGTAACTAATAACATATTCCCATATTTCGTTATTAAGTGTGTTTCTTTACTTTTTGGGTAAAGTTCGGGAAATAGAGAGTAAACAATAATTTCTCTCAATAAGAGACAAATTTGCCCAAAAGTACGGGAACGCAAAAAGCAAATATTTTGCCCATTCACATAAAAATATGAAAACACACAACTTTATGTCACACACACACGCATATTGAACATGTACTTTCGCAAAAACAAACGGCAATAATTCGACTTCTACATGTTAACTAAGGCAAAGATAAACTTTTTTATATAAATATTGAATTAAATTATACTACAGTTATTTCCGCTTAATTGAGTCTCTAAAAATGCACGATTTTTGGTGCAATTAAACGGTAAACTCAATTAAGCGATACTCGGTTAATTGATTCGCCGACGCAATTAAAACGAAAATCACTTAATTAAGCCAGACGAGCAATAAAGCGAAACATCCACTTGTATAGAGAAAAAGAAATTCATTTTTTTATTTATTAAGTTAAAAAATAGTGTTAGTTTATTAAAACAAAACAAAAATCAGGTACGTTCATCGTACAATATTTGAAAAGCAACAAAAATTACAAAATTCTATATAAAAAGAGATCAAAATTTAAAATAATTACATTACATATGTATGTGCATGCGAGTGTACATTAAATGTTATAAAAAAAGCATTATAGATACATAAGTAAAACTATGATTAAAAAAATCAGTCATCAACATTTGAATTTTAGATTTCTTGAGGCTTTCGATGATTCGTTTTTCTATAGCGTTCCATTTACATGGTGAACAGAAATATGACAAACATTTTTTTGGTGCAACATAAATGGTTTTAAGTTTGTGAAGAAAAAAATTAATCAATTAACTGAAACATTTGTTTGTGTTTTTCGCAATGCGGTCTCATTTTATGAATCAATTAAACGGGAGGCACAATTAAGCGGAACTCAATTAAACGGGTACTTTTGCATAGGAGGTTATACGGAATGATTTCGTTTCATGATTTTTAGTACAATTAAGTGGGAAACTCAATAAAGCGGGGCTCAATTAACCGAAAACAACTGTATAAGCCTTTCACTGAAGGTTTATAAATATTTTTTAATTCAACTTTTGAAATTTTTTTTAGTTTTTGAACCTTTTATTTTTCTATTATTTTTTAAACAGCTGATTATTTGTTTACTTGCACAAACTAGCCCGAAGAAAAAGTACGGGCTATTTCGTGCATGAAGAAGAAGAATGTTACTCTCTCAAAATTTCTCTCATTTACCCAAATTTTGTGTACGGGAACGCTTTTTGGTAAAATTGGAATCCCGCGGGCGCCCAATGTAGAGTAAAGAAACAGACTTATTTTTTCTCATTTTTAGAATCTTTTGATGCCAGATAATCAGGCATTCATGGCATCCCACATTTTCAGTTATTATTTCACTTGTTTCCATTTTTTTATTTGTTTAAAATACTCACTTGTAAATTGGCTCTACTCACAGAAACTCTGTTTTCTTTTTCAATCACAACTGATAGGGTAGGGTTGCCATTTTTAAAATTGGACAAATCAGTACATCGTAAGAAAAATACCAGTACATTCGAAAAAAAAACAGTACACAAATGTTGACCGAAAATTTTATTAAATTCATAAGTTTTGAACGATTATTAAAACAAAAAGAAATTTATACATTACATTTCTATTTTTTAAAGCAAGACCTTAGCTAAATACATTTTACAAAAACATCACGTCAATTTTTAAAATTATATAGAAATAATGTCACTCATCGCCACATTTGTTGTAAATGCAAAAAAATTCTAAATTCATGCAAATTATTGTCAGTATAATGAGGGTATTCATGAGGTCTCCTATCTAGCCATATTATTATAATTTTAAAACACCTTACTTTTTTGTTTTTGAATTTCAAACGAAAGCAAAAGCAACAGTTTCTTTTGAAAAGCACTAATGACACTTCTATTTATTTATTACAAATTATGTGGCAAGTTAATAATAAACAAATATAAAACGTAAGACTGAAAATTAACTGGGTGAGTCATAACAAACCAAAACCAATAAGGAAAGTAAACCAATTTTAAACAAGTAAATTTATCTGAAGCCAAAATTTAAAAAAACCAGTACATTTACATACTGATTTGGGTGTTATGCATAAACCAGTACATTGAATAAAAACCAGTGCATGTACTGGTAAAATCAGTACGAATGGCAGCCCTATGATAGGGTGACCGTGAAAAAAACAATACTTATAAAACAAATTAGAAACACACTTTGAATCATATCCTACATCTTTAATTAGCTCAAATTAGCAAGAAACAATTCTTAAAAATAAAAAATAATGTAGTAAACAAAACTCAAAAAGTAAAAGAAACCATGGTCACCCTGAACTAATTAGTTCGTCCTTCACTGTCAAATTGATTAAAATCAGGCCTGTGCAAAAATAAAAATTTCATACACAATTGTGCCTTAGCTAAACTCACATGTATTCTTGCGCTCTTGCTTTCAGTCGTCACTGAAACAGCGACGAGTTAACATGCGTGATGGCTGTACGCTGATTTATTGTTTGCAGTGGGAACAAAATTAATAGCAATGCACACAAATATTTTTTATTATAAATGCATTTGTAAATCCAATACCTTATTTATCGTAGAACATTTAAGAATATAGTTAAAAGTTTTTCAGCGACATTTTCATTTTTTTTATAAAATTGTTAATACATTTAATAAAAAACAAAACTTAAAATTTATTTTTGTCAAAAAATTAAAAATACTTTTTATTTTTTTTTATAGCAGTAATTAAATTTTTAGATGAAATATTACATATAAATTTTAATTAAAACAAATTCATACAGTTGCTGATACTGCTACTTACACTTTCAGCAGTGTATTTCTCATTTTCTCACCAACACAGCTACATTTTTACTTTTGCACAGGCCTGCTAAAATTAATTTGAATTTGAGTTCGTCGCGCACGGCGAATTGAGTTCTCCTTGCAGTTAAGTTCTCTTTGCAAAATTACTCTTAAAGTGGTCGTAATCTTACTACCAACGAAAAAATTTGGCGTTTAATGTACAATGTATGGCAATGCAGTATCCTTATATATTTGTAGTCTTTCACCAAATGAAGCTTTTCTAAGCAAACGAGTTAGCTTTTTAGTCAATTATGACCCATTACTAATTAACTATAAATTAAAGCAAATCTTGACAGTGTATTGACGTAAAAAATAAACATATGTATGTATATTTCTACTTATTATCATGTACATACGTATATTATAAGTACTATATTCGTCTTGATAGATATACATACATCAACATGTGTTTGGCATACAAATTTAAAGTTAATTAAAGAATATTTTTAAAATTTAATTTGGCTTCTAAAAATTTTAATTTTTTATAGTAATAGAACTTTAATTTCTGTCAGATGACACTTTTAATTGTCATTATTTATGATGTAATTAAACAGAAGAGTTTTATGCAGCCATTCATAAATTGTCATATCATCCATACACCTACATGCATATATACCTAAATATATACATACATATTTACATGATTAGACACTTACTTACATACATACAACATACATACAACAATATGTATGTATGTATGTATGCACATGCATCTTTATGTTGTGCAGTTAAGATTAATTGCCAATGCTTTTAAATAATAAATTTGATTTTTATATATTACTTTTCTTTTAAATTTATCTAGTCCTGCATTTGTTAGAAAGCAAATAATAATTTAATTATATTATCCAATAACATGCATTCTTTTTATCTTTAATTATTATCATACTAAATGCATGTGCTTCTCAAAAAGTAATAATTATCATTAATTGACTTCTAAATATGACCTATTCTGTGCAATGATATAAAAAACAATTTATACCTACTACAATAATATATATTTCTTTTACATATTGCTAATATTGTCGACTACTAAAAAATATATGCGGGAAAAAGGTTGATTTGAGACATATGGATGAACAACAAGGCAGTAATATTGTTGATGTTGGTGTAGACTTATCTGAATTTTATATGTCTGTGGAATGGGACATACTTGAAGTTCCGGCAGTTAGGTAAGCAAATAAGAAGACACATAAGACACCGTTATCGTTAAACAATACTTTAAATATTCTTACGTGTATTACTGTATATACATACATAAAATATTTACATTGTATCCTGCAGAAATGAAAAATTTTACACATGTTGCGATGAACCTTATCTGGATATAACTTTCAACATCACCATGCGTCGTAAAACTCTCTTCTATACAGTAAATATTATAATTCCATGTATGGGAATATCATTTCTTACAGTTTTGACATTTTATTTGCCATCGGATAGTGGAGAAAAAGTGAGTATTCTTCATGTAAAACATATGAATTCATTGTAATCGATTTTCTTACTATCCTCAACAGGTTACACTATCCATTTCAATTCTTATTAGTCTCCACGTGTTCTTTTTACTAGTTGTAGAAATTATACCGCCCACATCATTGGTAGTGCCTCTTCTAGGCAAATATTTAATATTTGCAATGATATTGGTGTCAATAAGGTAAATTTTAAATATGTATGTATGTACATATATTTAAAACAAAACTTTAAATTTTTACACTCGTACAACTACACCAGCAATATTTTATATTCTATGTACCACACATGATAAATTTTGATTACGATTAGTAATCAATAATGCTATGTTCACACGACAATATGAACCACTTGGTTCGCTCTCTCAACCACGATTGCGAAACTCACTGTTCAGACGACAGTTTAGTGTTTCATTTTGGCATTTCTGTTTTATGTATGTATGTATATCACAATGTGTAATCTACATACCATATACATTCTTACATATTTGAGACGGTATTTCGGTTTTGTATGATTTTGTATATTGCTTTTCTGTTTTTTATGTTACATATTTACGTAAGTAAATTTCTATTTCTTTATTTCTAAAAAAAATTTTCATTTTTAGCAAATTTTTGTTTTGCTTTTTTTTGATTTGTCAGTTAATTCAGATAAAGCAGCGATAAATTGTTATCAAAATCAGAGATGATAGCAAATTCTTCGAGGTTCGCAACAAGATTCAAAATGAAACAGGATGGTTCACTCTCACAATTTTGTATGGCGAATCTACCTGTTTCAAACTAGATTCAGCCGCGAATGAGAGAGTGAACCTTGATATTTGCTATTCGTGTGAACATGGTATAAGATTGTTTTTGAGGAAGAATCATAATGATTATCAGCCATGCCACAGAGTTCAATTCCATTCAGAAACGGTTTTCATTCAATAACAGAAAACAAAACGGTCAAAGAAAAAATTTTAAATTCCAATTTGCTAACGCCAAAATTAATAAGGAAGAAGAATAATTAGATTTTGACAATCGCAAGTAAACAGCTGTAATTGTTTTGGTAAAGCGAAGCTACCTTATGTTTATTATACCAAGGTATTTTATATATTCATTTATTTTATTTTATATATTTATACACTTTATTTCATATAAAGTGAAATTGCGATAACGTGAACTAATTTTTACCAAGTAGGGATGAAACGATGCTAGTAAGGTATGGATATTTTTACTTCAAAGGGTATCGCAAAGAAAGTATCAATACCTACTTGGTATCGAATAAAAAATATCGAAACATATTCGTCAGAAAAAAAAAACTACATAAGTTTTATGTACGATTTTTCTTATATCCATATATTTGTACAAGAATATACATATATTTTTTATATTTATAAAGAAATATGAAAACTAAAAACAAAAAAATCTACAAAGAACAAAGTCGCTTTGCAACGTACTTCCTAAAAATAATAATTTCTCACTTTCTAGACAAACGAGTTCTATCTGTTGCTTTAGCAAACAATCTTTTACTTTCAATACTACTACGAGAGGTGCTCTGATGAAATAAAGACATTAATTCCAAATAATCGTATATTCCTACGTACAACTCGTACCTCTCACAGAGCACATCCTTTCGTAGTTGAATGTCGAGTGAAGAGCACAATACCCCATAGATAGAATTCGTTTATGGAATAACCTTTCTGCGAAAGATTTTCCTGTCAATTACAAATACAACCCGTCTATCTTTCTTCCCCGCAAATTTACAGCATGAGTAGGGGTTATCTTCTGATTGCTAGCCTTGATAATAAAAAAACAAATATGTATAATTTTCAATAAAGTTGCATATTGTTGGCTTGACGATTCTTTTGTGACAAACTCGAAAGGTTTTAAATGTAGAACAATTTGTTTAATGATTTCCACTTTGGGGGCTGCCACCTAGGGTTGCCATTCGTACTGATTTTACCAGTACATGCACTGGTTTTTATTCAATGTACTGGTTTATGCATAACACCCAAATCAGTATGCAAATGTACTGTTTTTTTAAATTTTGGCTTCAAATAAATTTACTTGTTTAAAATTGGTTTACTTTCCTTATTAGTTTTGGTTTGTTATGACTCACCCAGTTAATTTTCAGTCTTACGTTTTATATTTGTTTATTATTAACTTGCCACATACTTTGTAATAAATAAATAGAAGTGTCATTAGTGCTTTTCAAAACAAACTGCTGCTTTTGCTTTCATTTGAAATTCAAAAACAAAAAAATGTAAGGTGTTTTAAAATTATAATAATATGGCTACATAGGAGACCACATGAATACCCTCATTATACTGACAATAATTTGTATGAACTTAGAATTTTTTTGCATTTACAACAAATGTGGCGATGAATAACATTTCTATATATTTTTTTAAATTGACGTGATGTTTTTGTTATATGTATTTAGAAAAATTCCTTAAAAAATAGAAAATGAATTATTTTTAATGTATACATTTCTTTTTGTTTTAATATTTATGAATTCAATAAAATTTTGGGTCAAAATTTGTGTACTGGTTTTTTTCGAAAGTACTGGTATTTTTCTTACGATGTACTGATTTTTCCAATTTCAAAAGTGGTAACCCTACTGCCACCATTCCAAGACTACCAGTAGCTGCTTCTAGCAAGAGTTATACTGCGATTTTTGACGTAAAACAAAACATGTGAAATATGATGCGAACTGTAATTTAAAACATATCTAAAAATTGTATTTCTAACTCTTTTTTTCAGCGAATGGCGACCAAAGGTGTTTTCTACATTTCATATAAGTTTGCCTGAATTAAAATGTTTAAACGTATTTATCTCAAAATCGCTTTTTTGATTTATTCCACTCTTCTCTCTAATGAGCGATATCTACATATTTACACTCTAAACCACTTTTGCTGAAAATTAGGTCGATAATAGTAGACAGCACTTTACAGACTGTTTTCGCCCTAAAATTAAGCATCTACACTCAAAAAATTATGTAGGTAAATTCAACTGAAAAATCATTAAAAACAAATGAAATTACAGTTAAAAAACGGACCTCGAACTTTTCATTTAAAACAAATGAGTTCGTAAGTTATTTTTAAATGTTAATTTTTTACCTACCAAATTAAGTACAATCAACTGATTATTCTTTAAAATTAACTGGCAAAAACCAAACCACAAAACATTTGAAATTACTGTTTTATCATTGAATATAAGAAACTAAAATTTACCTACAAAATTCGTAATAATTACGGTTTTTTTAGTTATTTTAACCAGCATAGTTTTACCAACCAAAACGCTAGAAATTAGTGTTTTTTCATTTAATATTACTATCATATTTTACCTACAAAAACTGTTGAAATTACTGTTTTTTCATTTCCTTTAACTACAAAAAATTTAACCCCCAAAAAAGTTAAATCAACTGTTTTTTTCATTTAGTTCTAATATTTATTGGTATTTAAAAATTTTATATTGTAGTACATAACTAAAGTTAAAAAATATTATTAATTATTTTGAGCATTAAAATATGTGGATATTCCTTTTGAGCTAGTTCCTACGACATCAGATTTAAGATCTATTTTAAATAAAATTTTTTGAACAAATAACCAAAAGTTTATACATTTAGAGTTGTAGTTAAGATTAAAAATTTGATAAATTTTAAAACAGAGTGCCAAAGCAGATGCCACGGTATTTGTCTGGTAAATTATTTGGTCAGTAACAACATGAATAGCATTGACATTATACAAATTTTGTTTTATAAGAAGGAAAGGTGGTTGTCCGGTGTACAAATCTAATCTGATGTCTTCTTCAACAATCTTGATGGTGCACATTTGAGAATCAGCAATTGTTGGTCTTCCAATGGTTTTGATGCGTTTATCTAATTTTAATACGCCATGTATTACATATATCAAAATAGCATCCTTTGAGTCTGGAAAATATAAAATATCAGTATAGCAAATATACATATGTATTTTAAAGTAGTCTAATATTACTTTGATCTAAATTACTAAATTACAAAATTTTACTAAATTACTCCAAGTTTAAGTTTATGTTAAGTTAACTTTGCCCAATTCATAAAAAAAATTTTTTGTTTTATCTGGATTGACGATCAAACAAAAGAGCGTAAGTATACGTGTGAGTTTAATTTTCTGATATCAGCCACTACTGGGCATCTATGCTGTACACAAACGGCAGTATGAATGAGCACTAAAACTTTTATTACACTCCAGTATTGCATTCAATGCTAGGTTGTCTCCAAGAAACAACCCCAAGGCATATTTAACGTTTACATTTTCTTCGTTAATTATAAAATTTAATCCGACCGTTTCTAAACTTACAAGTTTATTAATTAGATTATGAAGACAAACGTCATTTTCAAATGATTTAAAATCACGACTCTCTATTAACGATACAAAAAGAATATTTTCAATTTTATTGCAATTTTGAACTGTTGGAAACGACATTAAAATGCAGATAACGAAGATGCATGGGAACCGAGAGGATTGTTTATCTGCAAATCATCAATATAAAGAAAATATGGGGCCACTTTTTGCCCTTCAGGGAATTTTTTCAACTTATTTCGCCATATGTCGCCCTGAACGAAATTGCTTAATTTATGTTCACCCAATAAGTTTTCAATTTTGTTTAATGTGACATCTATAAGATTACCATTTTTAAAGAATTGTTCTATATAGAAATCAATTGGAAACACTACTCCCTTCTTTTTAATGTTTCTGAGCCAATTTTCGCCTTTAATATGCTGTGGTTGAATTTGATTTGAAAAATCACTTTCATCAAAAGAGTATAACAAATTTAGAGAATTTAGTGTACTTATCAATTTGAACTCGCTATTTGTAGTTGCAAACATATTGTATATATTAAACAGTAAGTCTAATAAAATAATTTGATTTTTACGTCAATTAAATTCAAAACATTTGATTTTATTGTATTTACGATTTCATCTATTACGAAAGTTTTTACAGAATCTGTAATACTGAAAGCGTCTTTTCTATTGATGTTATTTTTTGAAAAAAAGAGATGAGACAAACTCAAGTGCAGAATCTTTCAATTTATTTAAATCGAGATTTTCGAAATTCTCATTTACTTGCGCAAAATCTGAATTTCCAAAATCTATACCATCGCTTTCTCTGTTATCAGAAATAGTAAGTGCAATATACCCAAAATTAACATTATTGCCAGTTTTTTCGCTATCGAAATGAAATTTTTTCCTATACGTATCTAGCGAGGAAAAATCTTTATTACATTCGACACAAGTGAAATTACTGGAGGTGGATGTGTAATGAAATTTAAAATAGCTGAAAAACTCTTTATATGATTAAAAAAAAACTTTTGCAAACAAAACATTCCGCCATTCTTTAGGTGTTTATATTTACCTATAATACAAAGAAAGTTTTTAATTGTTTAAAAATGCTGCTTTTTATAAAACTATTGTTATCAGAAAAATTTTTGACAATAGGCTCTATATTTTGCATTATGGCACAATGCTTTTTAGTCAATAAAAATATTGATAATTATATTATTTATTAAATTCTTTTTTATATTTGCAATACTTACCAAATTTTATTAATTTTTAGTTGTAAAATATGTTTTTTAATATATGTTTTTATGGGATACTTCGGACAAGGCAAAGTCTCTGATTGGGGTCAACCTGGCGGCCTCCAGAACGATCCTTGTTCCCGTTGTATTCAAGTCGACATACAGCCTCCACGCGGCCCTCCTGGATAACATTCTAGCACCCGCTAGCTTGTTAACTAATGTATGTGGCGATTGTCCAATCCCCTGGACTTTAAATTTGGGTTGTGCGTAGGGCTTGAAACCCACCACGTAAAAACAAAAATTCAATGAAAACCGAAACAATAGCCTCTAAACGGACCCCCTTCTGTGTTGACGAATTTGGCAAACGTTTTAAGGACTATGATTTAAGGATATGCACCTGGAACGTGAGAACCTTTTACAGGGAAGGTGCCTCTATCCAATTGGCGGATGCTCTCAAGAAATGTAGGGCTGACATCACCGCCATCCAGGAAATGCGATGGATAGGACAGGGTTGTACAAGGCAAGCAACATGTGACATCTACTACAGCTGCCATGATAACAGACACGAATTTGGCTGCGGATTCGTAGTTAGCAAGAGACTTCGCCATCTTGTCTCAGAGTTCACCCCCGTGAACGAAAGGATAGCTACGATCCGGATGAGGACAAAGTTTTTATAATATCAGCCTCATCTGCGTGCACGCCCCGACGGAAGAGAAGGATGATGCGGCCAAAGATGCTTTCTACGCAAAGCTCGAGGATGTATATGATAGGTGTCCGGCACATGACGCCAAAATTGTCCTCGGCGATTTCAATGCGAAAGTTGGACGTGAAGGTATCTTTGGCCCCACTGTCGGACAGTTCAGTCTTCATAATTCCACCTCGCCGAACGGCTTGAGACTGATCGATTTCGCCGATTTCGATTTAACGAATGAGATTTTAACACAAAAATTTGTATAATTACACCATTTAATAAAACAATAATTACCAGGCAAAGAATGCAAAGACATGTGAAAATTTCGCTGTTATTTTCTAATTTCGTTTTTTCTGGATTTAATATTAATGTTAAAGAAAACTAATATGGAATAACATTGTTCATCAGATATAGCCCCAAAATATTTGTGAATAAGGTTTTTCTCTAAAATAAATATTACTAAAGTTATGAACAATTGCATAGTGAGAAAAATTGCATTTTTGCAAACTTTGTGGGCTGAAGACACGCCCAATAATTATGCAAACGATCTAAAATTTTTTATATATATTTTTTTTCTAATTTGGAATCAGTCTAAGGGGTTTGCCAAGTGAAAATAAGAAAAAATTAAATAACGGCCACCCTAATGTAGATACATAAAAAAATTTAATAAATAGGGCAACCAAAAATATGCTGTATAAAATTAGTTTTAAGCGCCTAAAATATGCATTGAAAAAACAGTTTTAAGCGTTAAAAATATGCTCTATAAAACTCATAAATTCAAAAATTTTAATACATGATGAGTAAGAATTAGCCACCAACCAGATAAAATAAATTTCCTTTATATTTACATATCGCTCATTTGCGAGAAGAGTGACATAACCCAAAAAATTTCTTTTTTAAGTTATTTATGCAGAAATATGAGACGAACTGTAATTTAAAGTACTTATATCTAAAATTGTATTTTTATATCTTTTTTCAATGAGTGGCGACCAAGAGTGTCTTGTACTTTTCCTATTAGTTTGGCTAAATTAAAATATTTAAATACATTTATCTCAGAATCGCTTTTTTTAAATTATGCCACTCTTCTCGTAAATGAGCGATATATTTATTTCAATTCCAAAATTAACAAAAAATAAAAAAATTTCAAAAAATTCATACTGACAAGAAAACAAAATAAAAGAGTAAAAATTTATTTAAATTATTCTTGCAATAAATAACAATCATATCGCCCAAATTTTGAAACATGAAGTTTTGTCGAAAGAAAGAAGAAACTTCTTTCGACAAAAACGGAAGTAATTGGTGCAATTTTGAAAGCAAACGTTTCCTAGCATAATTTCTTGCGTTGAGCTCAATATGTTTTTGACTTCCGAAGTGTTATGTTATGGTAAATATTTTTTTTTTTGCTGACACTGGCTTATTGCAAACTTTACAAAACAGAATATTCCTATTAGTTTTAAAAACTCAGTATTCGCTAATAAATTTTTTAGTCTGAATGACACAGATTGCTTAATTTTCTGCATATTCTTACGAAAATTTTATTAATTTAAAAACTAACTTTTAATTTAATTTTTTATAGCATGCAATTATGGCAATTTTTCTCCAATAGGTACAACGTGGAAAAATACGTTACTTTTAATTGAGAATTCATTATTAAGCAATTTTTTTAAACGATAATTCCCATAAATGTATTTAAAATTTCTAAGCTTTTTATGTAATTTGTTCTTGGTTTGACGTTTTTATCAAATTGACATTAACTATTGCAGTTTTTCAGTTATGCCACTATTCATGTAAGTGAGTAATGAGTACATATCCTTTTTAAAACACACAGTATCTACTATCAGTCATTTAATGATTACTGAATTTTTTTACACAAATCAGTACTTTTTACTGAATACTGATTTCACTTTTCAGTAATCAGTACTTTTTACTGAATACTGATTTTTCTTTTCAGTAAACGGAACTTTTTACTGAATACTGATTTCTCTTTTCAGTAATCAGTAAAATTTACTGAATACTGATTTTTCTTTTCAATAATCAGTACTTTTTACTGAATACTGGTTTACGTATTGCAGTAAAAAAGTAATGCAGTATGCCCATGTATGCAAGGTAATCTATATATTCAAGATTGTTCACGTTAACGAACGTCAAATTTTGGTCATTATCTATATATATGTATATAAAACTGTATGTGTGTTTGTTTGTTTATACCTTATAGGAGACCAAACCTCTAGACCGATCTTCCTGAAATTTTCACAGCATTTAACTGGGACTCTGGCATGATTAATAGGGTAATTATTTTTTGACCACGCCTACTTTTACGCCCACTTTTTAAAATTAGGTAATTGCTTCCATATAGTTTTTAAAAGATATACTTCAAATTGTATACACATTATACTCCAGGTGAGGTAGAAATATATATTTTTTACGCCACGTCCTCTTTCACGCTCCTTTTCACGCCAAATTTTGTTTGATAGTTTTAAACTTTTTGTTCTATATACAAATTTGGTGCTTCTTTACTACGTTTACGACCTTACCTCAAATTTAAAATACATTTGAATTAAAATAGTGGGGTAGCCCCACTCTCTTTCTCTCACCACTGTCTGCAAAATACATAAATACTTTAAATTATATTATATAACGAGGGGGTAGCGAAGCACACCGGGTTCAGCTAGTACACATATATAATTTACCATTACAACCCTGTGGCAGGGTTACGGCCCACAGTGTGACAACGCCGGCATTAAATACAAGGAGTAATTGTAGAGCTCTGAAATTTTGCACAGGTTATTTTTGAGACAATTCCAGTTTAAAAAAAAAAATTAAGAAAATCCGCCCACTTTTACGCCCATCTCCCATACACTCGAAATTTATAAAATGCCGTATTGTCCGTAATACTCTAGGTATAAGTTTTAATATTGGTATACTTGAATGTTACATTGTTACAAACATTATCGGAAAAAAATTTTGAACTTTGGCCCACTTTTACCCCCTCAACCTCAACATAGAAAGTTCCATATTTTCTAAAATATTTTAGGTACAACCTTCAAATTTGCTATTACTGTAATTTATTTCATTTAAAATGTTTCATGCAAAAATTACAATAACACGCCCACTATTACGCCCACCTCCATTTGAAATGCAATAAAAAAGAAAAACATTTTATTTCATTCTATCAATAACATTTTAACATCATGGTATTCTAATTTTTACAATTTCATTCTCATTCTAAATGAATTAATATAAGGATCTGATGATATTTGCAAAGAGTGCATTACATTTTCAAATACGTGAAGTTTTGCTAGAATGGAATAGCCTACAGTTTATATGTTTAACCCTCCGTCACGCACATGTTCTGATAGTCACATACGTAGCGCACGCAACTGGCCAGATGCACTATGTATTTCAATAAATTTTTATGAAAAATATGCAATTTTATTGATAACATTATATTATTATAACATTATTTTATATAATTTTTATTTATTTTTTCTTTTTTTTCAACTGATTGGAAAAAATAATTCAACTGATGCAGATAGAAAAAAGTAACAGTTTTTTGTATTTGATTTCATTGCTGCGAAAGTATGTACTATGAAGAGAGTGGGGCGTAGCCAAATATCTGAAACTTACAACAACTACAACAACTCAAAGTACCCACAAAATTCAATTTGAGTTCCAAATAAATCTCATTATTCTCCATACAGATGCATGCGCTAGTTATATTTTTATTTCTTCAAAGTAAAGAATGAAACACTTTACTTTTTTTTATATTAAAATATGATGAAACTTTATTAAACAATGGAATTTAAATACTTTACACTGTGATTGTCATTCTAAGACTGAATGTTATTTTCTTTTCTTCAATAGCTTAAACTTAACAACATTAAAATTTCTTAAAATATAATCGTTAAAATAAAATCTTAAACACTAACAACAATATATAAATAAGAAGTAAATAACAAAAATTACAATATTTATTTTAAAGACGAATTCAAGGTTATTATCAAAAACGTTATTTTAAAATAAAGAGTAACAACAACAATAAAAAAATAAGCAATATGTAATTATGATCATATTAATTATCATCATCATTAATTATCATTACTGGACAGAAAGAGATGAAAGTGGAAGTTCATAATTAAGAATAAAATACAATAATTTAAATTAAATAATGTTAGTTAAAGAAGTAGAGACTGTTAGGAATATATAACTCGCCTCTCCTTTTAAAATTCGAGTCCCAGCGAATTTTTAATTATATATGTATGTAATATAAATTAATAACAAAAACTTAGAATATATATACATATATATGGGCAATTTCAAAAATTTTCGACATTTTGATATTTTTTTTTTGAAATTTTTTTTTTTTGGATGACACGAATGACGGTTTGGTCACGTGAAGGGTGATATTTTAGCATACCAAAACAGTTCGCGTTAATCATTTATTGCAAACGGCGCGAAAGTTATGGAGGTTTTAAGTTAAAATCTCTTTAAAAAAAATTTAAAGTTAAATTTATTGATTTATTTTAATAAATGTTGTATGGATGCATGAAACTCATTCCAAATTCATCAATGCACTGATAAAATACACAAAAAATATCACATATAATTAAATTCCCTTAACATTAAAAAACGCGAATTTTTGCAAAAATGTGAATGTTTCACCGATTTTTATAATATGTGTTTATATAACGCATAACTAATTTACAGAAAAACAATGTTTTGACTTGCAAATTTACAAAATAAAAAAATTTATATAAGAATTATTTTTGAGGTTAGGATTTTTTTTTTGATCTGTAAAATTTAAAATCATGAAAATTTTTTAATGCCTATTCGGTTTTATTATCAAGTTTAAAAAAACCTTTCATTTGCTGTCAATCGCGGCGGAATCTATACATAACTGCAGATGTCACAAAGCAAAATGTGTTTGAAGAAAAATGCCACTGTACGCTCTAAATATGGACCGAATTCAACCGTATTTATATATGATCTTTAGTTCACCGCCGCACTTCATTTCCAATACTTTACATTGATTTTAAACCACGGATTAATTAAAAAAAACGCGAAACAAAATCATGAAATTTCGCAAAATTTTTATTTTCTTTATAAAATTTTTGCGTTTTAAAATATTTTAACGCCTTCTTGACGTTGAGGTGCCATTTACTAAGAAGTTTAGGTCACGCAATACATAAACCAGTTTTAAAAAAGATTGCAAATGTCAGACGCGAAAAACTGTCATTTTTGACAAATTTACGCCAATTCTATAAAAGTTTGAGGTCATCGTTCTCAGCAACTAGCAGCCTGACATCGACGTGATATGGCGCAAATTTTGGCAAATTATACCATCTTTTAAATACTGTTGACGAAATGGAATTTTCTTGAACGGCGCAAAAACGCTATAGAAAAAACTGCGAAAATTCAAAAATCGGAAAATTTTGGTTTCAAAAATGAACCGCTGTACAACTTTTTCCCAAATAGTAGTATTGGCATAACTTTTATAGTGTAAATATCTACTAAGTCTAGTGACTTTATTTTATATCTGTGAGCATCGGAAGTTTAAAACTAAAAGTAGAAAAGTGATGATATATGAAAAAGCTCTTGTAAATTTCAAGCCTGTTTTTGAGTTTTTCAATATTTGAGTGCCCATAACTTTTAGAGATAAAGAACTGATGGTCTGAAATTTTGAATTTCCCAGTTTTCTAGTGTGGCCTACCATTCCCTTTTGACCGTTTTGGTCAATTCGAAAAACTGGAGAAATAATAAGCATCTGAACTCAGTTTCAACAAATGTTGAAAATTTTTGAAATTGCCCATATATGTTTTTAATCCTAAATAATGTTAGTTTCAAAATTAAAAAAAAAAATACTATCAATTTTAGTATTCACAATTAAACATTATAAACATTTGTCTTTATCTTTTAATTTTCTTAAGTCTAAACATATGTATCTGAATAAGGTAATTAATTAATATTACGAAAATAAATAATGTTACAGTTTTCATCGCTACATATTATATTTCATTAAATAAAAAAAAGGTTTTCAGTATACTAAGTAATAAAAAGAAAGTAAAACATTTTTTTTTTATTTATTTTATGGACCTAAGTGGTCTTCGAATTTGGGCTATATCTATTTTATTCGGATTGCTATAATGATATTTGGTAAATCTTTTTGCAACTTTCTGCCTGACAGCAGCAGGGTTTTTGATATAAATATTCGGTTTCCTCAAATTTATGTTAATTTCTTCTCTTTTCTCATTTTCTCTGTTAATAGTCTTTCTTTTAGTAGTTTCCATTCTATCTTTTATTTCCTTGATATTCAAATCTAATTTATTTATAAAATCAATTGGTTTTACCTTCGTTGTACTATGAATTGTATTATTATAAAAATTTACTGCCTTTAATACCAATTCCTCAGAGTGATTAACGCCCTCAGAGTTCTTAATTATCCTAATGTGTTCCAAAAGTGTGGAATGTAATCTCTCCACATCTGAATTTCCTGTATGCGAATTTGGTGTCGTAAAATGAGTCTCAATGTTATTTTCCTGACAAAATAGCCTAATAAGTCCGTTGTTAAATTCGTTATCCATAATTAATTTCTGAGGTTTACCTAAAAATGCGATTCTCTCTTCAATTTTAACTTTAACAGTAACCATATTCTTATCACTAAGTCTATGTGCTGTTCCTAATTTGGAAAATTGGTCTATTGTTGTCAAAAAATAAGTATGCTGAATTTGAAAAATATCTATGTGAACTATTGCATTTGGTTTATCTGGAGTAATGGTATATTGAAACTGTTTATTTATCGGCTTTCTATCATATTTGTTTTCGTTACAAATTTTACAATTATTGCAATATCTATTTATCAATTTAAATAATTTTGGATTAAAGTATTGGTTCCGAAGTTCTTCGTAATTTTCCTGTATACCTCTGTGATTACCTTTTATATGAATATCATTAATGATATTCAATAAAGATTTGTAGCATAGGATCGTATGTGGCATTTAATGTGGCAGGATCGTATGTATGTTGGCAGGATCGCCATGTAATATAGGATGTTATTGTGTGTGTTAATCTGTACCTATAGTACTCTTATTTTATTAAAGAGCCTTAGAGTAGCAGGCGGCTCTATATGATGGCAAAGTTAATTGCCGAAGTTTTTGTGAGAAATAAAAGAAAACTCTTATTTTGAATTCTAAATTATTTCTGATTTTATTGATCAAAATCTTCAGCTTATATACTATTCTTATTCTACACATTTGCTTACATTCTTATTACTACTTCCTACTTCAATACCAATAGTAATATCATATTATTGACCTACATTAAGCAACACAAACCAAATTTGCTTATTGTGCATATTTGCAATTTTGTTTAGTGAAGTTACTTCATAAATATGACCTAATTTTATTTTGTGTTTATATCAGTTTGTTTTCTTTATTTTTCTTTTTTTTTGTTTGACTTTATTTTTGTCTTTTGTATTTTTGTGTAGTATATGGGTGACTACATTATGAATGCACTACACCCCTACCGTTTAAAGAAAAAAAATTTTTTTTTTTTTTGTATTAAGTATTAAATAACTAAAGTAGTATATAAAAAATTTATTTGCAAAAATTTTGCCTTAATGATATAATATTACATACATAATTAAAATAATTTTATTCTATTTTTGTGTACAATCATTGGTTTGTTATCTTTTAAAATTGTTACATTTACATCTTTTGTGTTAATTACTTCAAATGGACCAATGTATTGGTTTTCGCTTTTCTTTGCGTTTTCTTTTCTTAAAAATACTTTATCCCCTAATTTAATTTGAATATCATTAGTATTTTGATCTTTAAAACTTTTTTGTTTTATTTTGTTCTCTAATAATTTTTTGTTTGCCATTTCATGGGCATGTTTTAATTTTATTTTTAATTCTGTAATATAATCTTCATAATTGTAAAATGTTTCATTTGACACGGGATCAGTTGGCATAGTCGCTAATCTTCCATATACCAATTCAAATGGAGAAAAACCTGTTGATGAGTGTGGTGTTGTATTATACGCGAACATATAATACGGAATCCATTCATCCCAATTGTACTGTTCTGTGAAAGAACGCATGTATTCGTTTAAAACTCTATGATTTCTTTCAATACTTCCTAAAGTCTCATGATGGTATGCTGTTGAAGTAACATGATTAATCTTCATAAGTGTACATATTCTTTTAAATAATTCGTTTACAAATTCAGTTCCTCTGTCTGTTTTAACTGTATCAAAGCATCCATATTTTAATATAAATTTTTCTACTAATATTTTGCCTATTTCTGATGCTTCTTTAGTTTCTATTGGAAATGCGTCAATGTATTTTGTCAGTTCAAATTGCGCTGTTAATATATACCTATATCCGTTTGATACTCTTAATGGACCTACTGTATCTAATTGTATAAATTGAAATGGTTTTGTAGGTGTGTTAGTGATTTGAAATGGTGCCTTGGTATGTTTAATTATCTTATTTTTCTTACAACTCTCACAATGACTTATATAATCTTTAATCATTTTATACATATTTTTCCATATGTACTTTTGTTTTAATCTAATGACTGTTCTACGTACTCCTGCATGTCCTCCGTGTGGAGTTTCATGGTATTCTTTTATAATTTCTTTTTGTCTATCTTTCTCCAGTATTCTTTCTGGTTGTTTAAATAATATTATCTCTATAGGTCTCCGCCTATGTCTACCTTTATTTTGCATGCTATTATACATTTTAATTAATTTTTCCTCACTTATATATTTAAATATAATATCATCCTTCGCTAGCGATACTGTAAATATTTGGCTATCCCGTAAGACCTTAGTTAACTTCTGCAAGACTGAACCTAAATTCAAGTATGCATTTTCATTACCAGATACTGTAACGTGATTTCCAAAAATTTCAATTCTTGGCATGCTTCTATTTATTTTATCTACAATAAATTTTAATCTTGGGTACCCTTTCACTTGTGAAAACGAGATACCATTCCACATATAAATTTTCTCTTCCTTAATTCTTTCCTCATCTTTTCTAATCGAAGTATTCTCATTATTAGTATTTTTGCTATTTTTCTTCAATTCTTCAGTCATTTTTCTAGTCATTATGTTTATACTTTTTGGCATCATATCTTTCAAATCGTTAGAAACTATTTTGATTCTCGATAATGCATCGGCATTAGTATTAATCTTTCCTTGCTTATATATGATCTCGAAATCGTAATCCATGAGATCCAATCTAATTCTAGTTAATCTTGATGAAGGGTTTTTGTGGGTAAACAATGACACTAGTGGTCTGTGGTCAGTTACTACTTTAAATTTTCTACCGTATAAATATGGTCGAAAATGTGTAATTCCCCAATGAATAGCTAAAAGTTCCTTCTCTATTATAGGTTTGTTAATTTCATGTTTATTGAGAGAACGACTTGCATATGATATTGGTAAATCGTTATTTATTTCACCTTGTGAAAGAACTGCTCCCAGTGCGTAATCTGATGCGTCTGTAGTTAGAATAAATTCCTTTTCAAAATCTGGGTATTGTAATATTGGCGGATTTGAAACTATAGTTTTTAACATTTCAAAAGATTTTTGACAATTTTCTGACCAAACAAATTTTTGGTTCTTCTTCAGTAACTCATTAAGTGGTTTAGCTACTTGAGCAAAATTTTTAACAAAACGTCTATAATAATTGCAGAAAGCTACGAATCTTCTTGTGTCATCTGTATTCTTTGGAATTGGATACGTTTGTAGTGCTTTACTTTTATTTGGGTCTGTCATCACTCCTTTATCTGTAATAAGATGTCCTAAATAAACTACTTCCGGTTTCAAGAAATTACATTTCTTTGGATTTAATTTAAGGTTGTGGCTTTTTAATCTTTGAAATACCTTCCTTAAATTATTATTGTGGTGCTGTTAATGTGTACAGAGTAAAATTTTAAACATAGATTGGTTGTATAATAGGTTGAACGAAGAGCCATTATACAAATAGTTTCGTAATTCTAGGCACAATAAGGATATTGTTTTCCAACTTCTGTTTCTTTTTAAGTTGTGCCTCAAATTCTTCCTCCTCTTCACGATCATCTTCTTCATCGGTTTCATCATCATCCATATCAATAACTTCTACTTCGTCTCCTGTCTGGTTGCCTCTAATTCTTCATCAGGATATACATTTTTAATATAATTTTATTTAATTATATTCGTATATAATTTAGTTTTTGAATTTCGGTCGGCAGGATATAATATAGGATCGTATGTGGGCAGGATCGCCATGTAGCATAGGATCGTATGTGGCATTTAATGTGGCAGGATCGTATGTATGTTGGCAGGATCGCCATGTAATATAGGATGTTATTGTGTGTGTTAATCTGTACCTATAGTACTCTTATTTTATTAAAGAGCCTTAGAGTAGCAGGCGGCTCTATATGATGGCAAAGTTAATTGCCGAAGTTTTTGTGAGAAATAAAAGAAAACTCTTATTTTGAATTCTAAATTATTTCTGATTTTATTGATCAAAATCTTCAGCTTATATACTATTCTTATTCTACACATTTGTTTACATTCTTATTACTACTTCCTACTTCAATACCAATAGTTATATCATATTATTGACCTACATTAAGCAACACAAACCAAATTTGCTTATTGTGCATATTTGCAATTTTGTTTAGTGAAGTTACTTCATAAATATGACCTAATTTTATTTTGTGTTTATATCAGTTTGTTTTCTTTATTTTTTTTTTTTTGTTTGACATTATTTTTGTCTTTTGTATTTTTGTGTAGTATATGGGTGACTACATTATGAATGCACTACAGATTCATCCGATTCAATGTCAATCACAATATTATTACATTTTACAAAATTTAATCCGTTACTATTAGAAAATAGTTCGATCAATTTATTCCTAACCACATCAAATTTGTTCTCAATTTCCGAAAAAATTCCAATTTTTCCCTTTCTAAGTTCTCGCCTAAATAAATCATTCAAATAATGTGTTTTCGTCAAATCATCTTCAGCTATGTATATTATCTTATATTTCTTAAAAAGAACTTCAATTTCCTTAGTCTTCTTCCTAACAATGCGAATCTTTGTCCTGTATTTATTAACAATTTTGTCCACAACAAAAAAATTATCATTCGTATTCTCTTCCTGAATTGGAACTGAATCTGCAGAAGTTTAATTCAATTGAACTCTACTCAAAAAATCTGCTACTTTATTCTCTTTTCCCTTAAGATATTCAATATCAAAATAAAACTCATCTAATAAGATTTTCCATCTAATTATTCTTGAATTAGGGTCCTTTAATGTATATAACCATTTCAACGGTTGATGATCTGTTTGAACCAAAAATTTTCGGCCATAGAGGTAAGGACGATAATATTTTACTGCCCACACGATTGCCAACAGCTCTTTTTCCAATGTTGAATAGTTCTTCTCATGGCCATTCAAGGTTCTGCTGGCATAACTTATTGGTTTTCCCTCTTGGCTCAGTACAGCTCCTATGGCTAAATTGCTGGCATCAGTAGTCAAAACGAATTGTTTATTAAAGTCCGGATAACATAACAACGGTGGATTTATCAGTATTCTCTTCAGTTTTTCAAATGCTTCAATATATTCCCTATCATTTAGATTAATTTTACTATCCTTCTTCAAATATTTTATAATGGGACTAGCTAAAAATTAATAATTTTTAATAAATTTCCGGTAGTAACCGGTTAAGCCTAGGAAGGATTTTATTTCTTTTACTGTTCCCGGTAACCGCAAGTTTTGTATAGCAGCAATCTTTTGTGGATTCGGTTTTATACCCCGATCCGTAATAACGTGGCCAAGAAAATCTGGCCACGTCTAATGAAGAGAAATATTGCGCTTTGCCTAATTTGTCAAACAATGACTCTATATTCGGCAGTGGGAATTTATCGTCCACTGTCACTTCGTTTAATTTTCTAAAATCAATTACTAGACGCCATTTTAGCTCACCTAAATCATTTGATTTCTTCTTGACAATCCATAAAGGAGAATTATACGGCGATTTGCTAGGGCGAATTATGTTCCCCTCCAACATTTCATTTATCTGTCTCTCAATTTCACCTTCTATTATTTGCGGATGTCTATAATTTCCACAATAAATGGGTTTACTAGATGTTGTAATTATCCTATGGCGAACACAGTTGGTCGTTGTCAAATTTTGGCCTTCAATGTAAAAAGTTTTCCTGTTCCGGTACAAAAATCTTTTCAATAATTTACTTTCCTCCTCATTTAAATTCCTAGGTATCAAATTTTCAAATTTATCAATTTCATATTTTTCTAAAAAATGTATATCTTCATAAGATATTTTAAAAATGTAATCAAAAAGTTTTATTCTATTATTGTTCACTCTAAGTATATTTTCCTTAAAATCTATATAGGCTCCAATAGGGCGCAAAACATTTATCCCTATTATACAATCAAAGTTTTTATCATTAAATTTGACTAGTTTCACTGACATTGTATTATGTTGTTCCCTAAATTCCTCTGGTACACTAACTATCACTTTATCCGTTACAATGTCATTACCTGCTAAAGTATTTAATAATATTGGTCTACTTAATTTTCTTCTAATACCTAGTTTGGAAAAAAATCATAACTGCCTAGTGTAGTGGCTGCACCACTATCAATTAAACATCTTGTTTTCCTATTATTTATTGTCAAAATTGTTATTGGTAACGATGATCCGGAGGCCGCAAATGAAAATTTCCTGTGGTATTAATTGTATCAACTTCCATTGGTACCTGATTATTATAATTAAAATGTCCATGATTGCGACCAAAACTTCCATTATTATTACTAAAATTTTGGCTTCCACTGCTTTGAGGCAAAAATTGGTTATTAAGATTTCCCGAACATTCGTTATTATTCCTATTATCCTCAAATCCAGTTTGGCGATTTAGTCAAATTTCCATTTGAATTTGAAAATTGTTGATTACCACTGTAGTTGAAATCATTATTTCCTCCTCTAAATTTACTAAACCGAAAATTATTAGAATTTGAAAATTTTGAATAATTGTTTCTACCTCGTCTTTCAATATTATTAGATTGAACACCTTGTCTTTCATTTAATAATTCTATATCATTTAATAAATTATTTTCTAAAAGGAAACTATATGAACTACTAATTGATTTTATGTTATTTTGAATTAAAAGTGTCTTAATACTAATAGGTAAATAATTAATATAAATATCAAATATTAATTTTTCATTATTATCCGGTGTATACAATACATCGGGTTCTAAACTATATTTAGTATTCATTAATGATAATATTTTACCTAACCTGTGATTCAGCTCCTCTATGTTATTGGCCGATATATTTAGTGCATCACTTCTTAGATTGAAAAAACTTCGCTTCACACCAAATTCTTCTTTTAGTTTATTTATTATGCCTTCCCATGTAGGGCTCATTAAAGTCTCCACTGCTCTTAATGCTTTTCCTTGTAGTCTATTGCTTAGCACTGCTTTTATTGTGTTTTGATGTTCTGCTGGCGTCAACTGCAATACAGTTGTGACATCCCTCAAAAAATTACTAAGCGTATAATCGCTGCTCCCATTGAATGCAGGTAAACTTCTCGCTTCGCGCAAGCTCTCAGCCAAAGTCAACGCCATGTTGTTATTTTAATTATATAAAGCAATTTTTTATTGTTTTCTTATATTATTTTGTTTTTATTGTTTTTTTTTTTTTTTTGTTGTTGGTAATTTTAGTTGATGATTGCTAAATATTTAATATTTGCTGTAGATGTTGTTGATGATTGATTTTTATGGTTTTTTTTTGTATGTATTTAAATTGTAACGAAGTACCGTTTAAATTGTTCAAAAGTTTTTTTTTTAATATATTTTTATTAAAAAAAAATGTTAAAAGTTATTTTTGTAATACGAGTCTTTTTCATTCAAGATTATGAGATTCACAGTTTTAAATATTAAACTCTTTTGCTTTATTACAAGAGTTTTAGTTTTGTAGTTTTATTTTATAAAGTTTTTTTTTAATGTTTTGGGTTCCTTCGGATTTTACAAAAAATTTATATATTTATATATATATATTTTTTTTTTATACCGAAATATCACTGGATATGTTTTTTCACCACATATCCCATCCTCGTCGCCAGTTATATTTTTATTTCTTCAAAGTAAAGAATGAAACACTTTACTTTTTTTTATATTAAAATATGATGAAACTTTATTAAACAATGGAATTTAAATACTTTACACTGTGATCGTCATTCTAAGACTGAATGTTATTTTCTTTTCTTCAATAGCTTAAACTTAACAACATTAAAATTTCTTAAGATATAACCGTTAAAATAAAATCTTAAACACTAACAACAATATATAAATAAGAAGTAAATAACAAAAATTACAATTTTTATTTTAAAGACGAATTCAAGGTTATTATCAAAAACGTTATTTTAAAATAAAGAGTAACAACAACAATAAAAAAATAAGCAATATGTAATTATGATCATATTAATTATCATCATCATTAATTATCATTACTGGACAGAAAGAGATGAAAGTGGAAGTTCATAATTAAGAATAAAATACAATAATTTAAATTAAATAATGTTAGTTAAAGAAGTAGAGACTGTTAGGAATATATAACTCGCTACGTATGTGATGTGTAGGTGAAGAAATCCATATAAATTGTTTTTGTTGTTTTTTTTTAATTTTTTTTTTTCAAAAAACGATAGCTAACAATATTTGTAGAGGGTACTTAAGGTGGCCACACACTAGTGATTTGTGACTGTGATTTGTTCGGTTGTCATTTCTCCACACACTATAAAAAATCACAAAAAGTTTAAACGTCAACAACAAGACATCACTTTTACTTTTCTAAATGGCATTTTCATTTTGTAAAATTTCAATGAATTCTACAAAAAATTGTTTGCTAGCCATCTCCGCAACCACAAAAAATATTTTCACTTTTCGTATTTTTATTTTAATATGAATATTTTGGCGTTTTATTGTGAACTAATTTAAACATTTTTTCAAATGTTCGCGCACAACCCCATACACTTTGTTACAAATCACAATAAATTGAAAAATTTCAAATTTTTGTGATTTGTTGTCATACAGCCCCATTAACATGTAAAAAGACGTCGAACACAACAAATCATAGTCACAAATCACTAGTGTGTGGGCACCTTTAGAGACACAAACACTTAGCTAAATTAGAAATTTGTTTAAATCAGTGTTAAACTCGTAAAAGATCTATCCAGATACATGCGCAGAACGGAGGGTTAAAGTACTTTTGCAAACTTTTGCTATATGTCCTTTACTTTAAATGAAAGCTGAGACTTCAATCTTTCATTTGATATAAGTCCGCACCTAGGGCAAGGGGCTGCTCTATATTTCCTAGTCCATTGAAAATGCAAAATGTTAAATTTTTACACCACAATTCTATAACAAACTTTTTTTGTGTTTTTTTTTTTTAATTTATTTTTTCATCTACTCATTCTACAACAACTAAATTAATTAAAAAAATACTTTAAATTTATGTTTATTATGTATTTTTTATTAATAAGCTTTTGAATATTGAACTAACATATTTGACTTGCTCTAGACCAAAAAGTAATTAAGTTATGAGGGTTTCTGTTCAGTTTCAGGGAATTGTTACTCATATATTTGTTAATATTAGGGATGCCAATCCCGATCCCGAAAAACCCAGAATCCCGGGATTTTTATTTCGGGATTCCGAAATCCTGAAAATAAGTATATGCTAAATTTATAGTTTTATACTTTTTATAAAAGGTGAACTAAATACGTTTATTTTGAAATTTCATGGCAAAGAACATTTACAAAATCTTTTTGAAAACTATAGATTCGATTCGCGCCTAGATTATGACATATTACTCATATCTATCCCTAATTAAAAAAAAATTGATTAAAGTGATAGAAAAGTGCAAAAGGTTCTAATGATGAGATAGAGACATATTGATAACGAAATAAAATTGTTATTTTAGGTTAAGATAGAGAGAAGTATTTCGAAACAGATTGTTGACAATTCTTTCAACATCATTGACTCATATTGGCAATAAAATCCAAGCCTTTCAGATGACATACTGGATGCTTTAATTTTTCTCAAAAGTTTTTAAGAGAAGACAAAATGTAATAAATCGAAAACTGAAAAAGAAGACTAAATATTAGATATATACTTTTTGCAAGAAATCCAATAACATCATCGATGTGAAAATGTCAACATATTCCGATTACTCGTTCATCTTTGAAACTACATTAAAGACCATTTCTGTGAGAAAGTATTGACTACCCTTTTCCCAACAAAACGGTAGTATTTTAAGTTAAAACAATAGTTGAAATAGAAATGTATCATATACGAGGGCGGATTGATATTGAAGCTACCTAAGTAGGAAAAAAACATTTTTTTTTCAAAAACCATTTATTTCTCAAAATAGTCTCCTTTTAGCTCAATACACTTAGTAAGACGATTTTCCAACTTTTTATTACCATCTGAATAAAATGATTTTGGGAACTCCTCCTCGTATGTTCTTAAAAGGTATTATTTCATTTAAGCGTTTATTTAAGTTAAAAAATAATCAAATTTCTCTATTTCAATTTCGATGCAATTTCAGTTTTGTTAATAAAATAAAAAAAAAAATAAAATATTCGAAATATTTCAGATATATCATTAACTTGAAAAATTGGTTGTTTTAGCAATAATTTCAAAACATTAAAGGAAAAACAATATAAACATATTTTCAAGTGTAATTTGCCTACTATGATGTATTCGGATTTTCTAATTCTAAAATGTAACTACAAAGAATATTTGGTCTCTACTCAAATTTTAACAATTTTGAGTCATACCTTCTTGTAGATCAAATTCGAAGTGTATGTATATTTTAAAACTTTAAATATTAGTGTTAATTTTTAACTACCGGATACTTTAATAATTTTTTTGCTACTCTGTTTTTTTTTAACAATTTGTTTTGTTTTCTGGTTACTTTTTATATTAATGATATTCAAAGCTTTTGTTTTACACCTTTTTAAATGGTCTTTCTTTGATAAAAATTGTAATAAAAGTATATAGAAATTAAAATAGTTTTAATTTATATATTTCGAAAAATCCCGAAAAATCTCGGGATCCCGAAATATCCCGGGATCCAGAAAAATCGCGGGATGTGAATTTTCAAAATCCCGAATCCCGGGATTGGCAAAAACCAGTCCCGATTGGCATCCCTTATTAATATACTGTGAAAATTTCATCCAAGTTGGAAGACACGCTGTAGTGTAGGCTAGTGTAAAATATAAATAATAATATTTGAATCAGCCTATTTTAATAAATATATGTATATATATATACACTGTCATTCGTACATATAAATAAGAAAACCAGTTATTTTTACAATGGTACCCAAATTGTATATAACTGCATAGCTTTTAAGAATATTTTTGTAAACTACTTTGGCTGTATGAATAAAGAACTTGAGGAGAATACACATCATATTTGGCGACGAGTAGTGTGGAACCAAAGACTATATAATATAAAGATTGTGCACTCAGTACATTGTTTTTTCCATTGCAAAAACCTGCATGGGATTTATCAAAAATCCCATATAAAAGAGAAAATCATTTATAGTCTCTCTGAAAGATAAAAAGGGAGACGAATTTTACTAAAAAGAGAATAAGCTATAACAACCCAGCGGTAAAAATGTACCTTACGTAATCGCTGATGTAAGCAACACAAAGTAGCAATCAGTGGTGACACCTTCGCTTATTTCTCTGTTTAGATTTAACATATAAGTGTCATAGGCTGCTTAATCTGTGAGCTCTCGCTTAAAAAGTAAGTGACGTTGTCACCACGTGCTACTACTAGTGCAATTACATTGTAAACAGAGTTATAAGCAGGTTTTATGATATCCCTATTAACAGAAGTAAATTGAAACGTAATGTATATGTATTACAATCTACTTTGCAACTGTAAGTTAAGGTTAAGCGCTGTCGCCACTTTTCCTACTGATTTTGTAATTGAAAACATAATGCATGTTAATTTGAATTCAGCCTAAAAAATTGCAATATTTTTTTATTATTTCAATAAAATTCAATTAAAATTTAAATTTACAAATTATTTTAAAAATTGATTAATACAAAAAAAAAAGAAAAAAATAATAATAAATATATAGAGAATATAATAACAAAAATATAAAATAATTATTAGTTACTATTTTTTCTTTCACTACACTTTTTTGTATAAAATCTGTTTATATGTTTGAAAACCGTGTTGTTATTGTTTTTTTTTACACGTCAATGGTATGGCCCTCTTTCTTTACGGCTTCTAAAAAATAAAAATTGGTAAATGCAAACACTTACATATGTATATAAATATATAGCAATTTTAAAGTAAACTTACCAAAAATTGCATCATGCAGGGCCTTTAATTCTGAAAATACAAATATATATATTATTATTTTCGGCCAAATGAGTTTATATCTTAAGTCTTCTTTACCAAGCTACTTAGGCCCAAATTGTTTCATATTAATAAAAAAAAAGTTTATTATACATATGTTTTCCCGACTTTGGATCTGTGTAATAATTGTAACTGCTGGGATTTATTCAACTGAAATAAAAAAATAACTTGCTATTTCTTTATTTTTATAAAAGGTTTTTTACAGACACTGAGTAAAGTTAAAATAAATAAATTAACGTACCTTTCAATTTCTCCAAATCACTTTCAATTTTTGCCATCTTTTCCACTGCGTAATGAACTTTGAACTAATTTAAATTGCAAAAATATTTTTTGTTTCACTTGTATTTCATATGTACATTGAAACTAACGGCATTTTATTATGTAAAAAAATAAAATACGAGAACAAATTTTATACTGAAACAGTAACTGACTCGGCCGCTTACATCGCAAGTGAAGTTTTAATTTGGTATTTTAAATTTTTACATATACGTATGGTAAACAAAAAAAAAATGGTCTATATAAATATATGTTTTTATATGTACATATATATGAAAAGTCCAAAATAGAAGAGCAAACAACTGAGCCCTTCGCTTACATCGTAAGTGGAGTTGTAATCTCGGCATATTGAATTCTTGCATTTAAAGTAAAAATAAAAACAAATACTCTGTATTGAAACAGTAACTGACTCAGCCGCTTACATCGTAATCCAAGTTTTAAATTGGGTGTATGTAGGTTACGCACAGCTTACACTTTAAGCACGTTAAGAGTCCGCTTAAAATGTAATGCATACGTCATCGATGATTGCGTAGGTACTTCGTTTTTTTTACCACTGGGAAGCAGACGTACGCATGCATATCCCACACCCAGTTCGTAAGTGACACAACTCAAAATTTGTATTATTCGAGTTTATGTATTAATACGTGTAGTTTTAATTTTTGAGTTGAGTCACTTTCGAATTGGGTGTGCGATATGTTTGTATGCATATATGTGTAGTCCACTCATAAGTTCTTTTTGTGTTTTGTTTCTTTTTAATACTTTTTAAACCACATAATATTTGTAGTAAACAAGAAAATGAATTTTATAAAAGTTGATATTTATATAGGGTAAAGAATATGTGTTTTATTGGTGTACAAAATAAAAATTAATCGACTCGCACCGAAATGCTGATTTCTTATAAATAACATAAAAATTTAAACAAGCACTTATTATAATATACAAATTTTAACAAAGAAATAAAGATAAAATGTTTTTACATTTGGACAGGTTATTTAAATTAATTTTTAATGAGTTAAAATTTTGACTTTCTCGCCACTCGATGATTTATAGTTTTCAGTCTGTCATGAAGAATGCTTACGAAGTAATGTTAGCACAAGAAGATTCAGCATCTCTAATCTATGTTTATAGCATACGTCATTCTCCTCATACCAAAAGGAATATGTTGAATTTTTGGTGCATTGTACGCATTGTTTGGCAATAGTTTTCTTAATATTTCGTATGCTTTTGTCTTCTGTAAATATTTTTTCAAATACTTTTATTTGTATCTTGCATATTTCAAAAATGGATGGTCCACACAAAATTCCAAAATCTGATTCTTCATTGTAATTTTTCGCATGTATATACATTTCGGAGGGGTATGTCAATATTTGGGTGGGTTTAATTATATCCAATCGACATTTTTGGCAAGATATTCGTTGCGCTATGTACCCAGTGAAATAACGGCTTGACGGCTTGTAACGGAATTAAAACTATCGCTGTTTTCGTCAAAATATTCTTCATTACCTTCATAGATATCAAGAGCGTTCTCTGCGGAGGTTTGTTGACACCGGGATATGCTGTCATCTTTTGAAAGATCCTCTGAAATTGTTCGAAAATTTAAAGGCAACAAAACCGCATCATCTTTTTCACAATTACGTAAACTGAGTTATTTTTAAAGATAACAGCTTGGCCATGGTAATGTTGAATTCATGAACTGAAGGGTTTTTACAGTGTCCACCTTTTGCGCGAAGGTACGAAAATAGGTTCTCTAATGGATCTTGATTAAAGTGACTGGTTAAAATAAAAAGCATGTCATCTTCTTGAAACATTTCTTCTGATAGAGACATTATACCCTTTGGTGGTTTGAATAAGTCCATTAATGGAAATAAATTAAATACCTATTAAATAAATCTATAACATCTATAACCTAAATCTAAAACATCTGCAGAGTTATTATATGTAAAATTACGCCGGATAGAAACTTCATCAAAAATTAGGCTTCATTCTTTTTCTGCATGCTGCATTTTACGAACTGCTGCTTCCAGTACATTATATATGCATAAATTACTGCCAGGCTGCAAATTCTTAATATCGCTCCATCTGCTTAGGGAAGAAAAGGTTGGAAGGTTCAGTTTTAAAGTATTTCTTAAAAATAAATACGTAGAGGGGGATCTATAATAAATACTTTCAGCCAAGTTTCTCTCCTGATCTTCCCATCGAGCATTTGGTTTTCTGTTTTGCTTTATTAGCATTTTACAAATTGATTTTGATCCTCTACGCCATTGTGGCGGAGATCTGAAAAGTTGCAAATTATTTTCAGAATAGCCTTCGATTCCTTTTACTCTCATG
Organism: Metopia argyrocephala; assembly: GCA_963576795.1. NCBI lineage: Eukaryota > Metazoa > Arthropoda > Insecta > Diptera > Sarcophagidae > Metopia > Metopia argyrocephala. The sequence goes on along the minus strand of OY756209.1, from coordinate 88,138,163 downwards.
TCCCCGTTATTTTCAGTTAAGTATAAACTTGCCACGGCACCTCGCCTTAAAAATTTCTTCCCAATAAACTCTAATGAGGAGTGCTTATCACACAAAAACAAAGAAGAATTTGCAATAAATTGCACGTCAAAGTTGCATTTTTCTGCCCACTTTTTAAACAACGGTGAGTCCATATTTGGAAAACGAAATAGCTTTACGTTAGGAGAACTTCTTTTAGATCTGCGGCAATGGGGCAGACTGAATTTGTTGCCAGCTTTTCGTGAGACCGATGAATTTGAATCCTAAAGTACAAACAATATATACCAGAGGTGGGAAACCTTTTTACCATTAGAGGCCACATTTAAATTAGTCAGCAATACGAGAGGCCGCATAAGCTGATTGACCTAAGAAAGTGACTTTTTGTGAAATTAGTTTTTCTATAGATTTAACAATTTATTTAGAAAAAATAAATAATAATACTACAAAATTTTAAATAGAATATACATTTAGAATAATATTAATATATTATAAAAAATACAGTAAAAAATATTTCGTTATCTACTAAGTTCGTGACTTATTTGGCTTTGATTTTGTTTGACAGTAATTGTATATTTGGATTAAGCTTCGTAACACACAGCTTTAATTTGTTTTTATTTTTGACATGAGAAAAAATATTCAGGGCAATTCGGGAATACTTTCCTTATATTGTCGAATGCGACCATTCACTTTCGACAACTAAAATTCTAAACATTCTTGAATACGTGTAATGAATTATCGATAACAACTGTCATATTTTTGTCACCACTGCTTAAAATTTTATTTTTATTATTTGATTAAATAAAAATACATGTAAAAAACATAAAATTTAATACAAAAATATTTAGATAATCTTCGTACTACCCTCAAAATATTCCCAAATGCCTTTTTCAAATTTTATTAGATGATGAAGTCCTATAACTACAATAGTAAGATGTAATTTTTACCAGAAAATACAAAAATAAGAAATAATTCAAAGAATACAATACAATTTACTTCCCATTCAGTTATTTTTTAACATATCCAAATTCTTTCTTTAAAGTAACGTAGAGCCTGTTTTTAGAACACGAATGGTTTTTGACATTCGTCTTTTTATATGTGAAACAAAAACACTCAAATTTGTTAGTGTTTCTCTTATAAAAAGACGAATATCAAAAACCATTCGTGTTCTAAAAACAGGCTGGTAATTTTCATAAAATTCTTCTAATTGCTTCTGCAAACAATTCGGTTCGGATTCTTTAGCAATAATGTTATTGATATTTAAACTAACCCCTTCTTCTAATACTTCCGGTTTTTCAAATACTCCAAGTGAATTTACATTTGAAACACCTTTCACGGATGTTTTATAATTTAATAGTAAACACTGCCGCTTCCAAATCATTTAACGCAATGGTTTTGTTTAGACCTTCACCTGTGGCCCCCATTTGCTGTTTATTTATTACCAGTTTGCTTTTTGTATTGGTCTCGCCAGACCTTAGGAATTAAATATTTTAAATTTAGGATGTGTGCGGATATTGCTATTACCCAGTTTGGAGATATGCAAAGTCATTTCCAAATGGGATTTTACAGAAATTTCACAACTCATATTCACATGTAGTCGATAATTCGAAGTAGAATTCACATTTTAGCCTTTGATTAGATCCACTAACCTTTGTCCAACCTGCTACATCTCTAGCAGGAGGGACATTTATATTAACATTTTGTGTAATTTCTTTCCGTTAAGCATTTTGATCTTCTGGTCGTAATGGGCTGACACATCTTCCAATCCCCTTATGTTCCATCATAAAATCAACCATCAATTTAAATTGACCTGACGTTGTTTGTCTTTTAGCCCTAAATATTGCAAAAACAATTTTCCAATAAGTTAACCAAATACTTTTTTTAGAAAACAAATTTTTATATATTAATTTTTCAAGCTTTTTTCTTAATAGACGTACTTCTAGCAAAATTCTGTAAAAAAGTCTTCTCTTTAATTATGCATGATATATTTTTTCCGATTGTTAATGTAAAACGCGGCAAAATTTTTGACGAAGAAAAACGACTGGTTGTGATGGTGAAAGCGTTTTTTGGAATATATAGAAATTGAAAAAAACGTATGTTTTCAAGTTGTTCATCCCTAAAGTATTATAGAATTAAAAAATAAACTCTATGAGCGTATTTTAGGTGAAAGCGAGAATAGGAATTGCCCTGATTGTCTCGCAACAGTAGGTACTTCCGAAGCAGGAAAGTAAACGGCGAGCATGTTCTCGATGACATGGATATTCAACAGCATTTTTCCGGATTTATATGGAATCCGTTTTAGCGTTAAAAAGGGATTTGATGATACTATCTTCCCCTAAATCAATTAACTTCATTTGTGGTTCTGAAGGAGCCTCGGATCTATATAATAAATGTGGTTCAAATGCCAGTTTCATAGCAGGAGTGTGCTCATCAAAATCAGAAAATCTATTAGTATACTCTTCTATTAAACAATCCAAGACACCTACATATTCATCGAATATTTTATTTTCACAAGCAATGTTTTGAAAAATGATAAATTACTCAACGGGGAAGCTTTGAGAGATGCGAGTCAGAGAAGCTAAAGCAAGGTGTGACACTCAAATAGGAGATCTAAAACCGAGTTATGTTTACTTCTTAGACAAGGTAGTTGGCGCTGCTAGCGCTAATTTAAATTGCTTTTGCAAACACAATCAGCTGACTATGTATGACAAATTTTGTAAATAGTGTTTTATAATTTAATTTATTTTCAAATAAATAGTACATAGAACTTTATTCGTTTTTTTAGATATGTAAATTACATAAACTATGTGGAATTTTCAGTAACGTGAAAAATTGTTTATTTGGATATAAAACCAATATTTCGGCAATACTATGAAAAAATGGGTGGTATTCTTGATTCCGTTCCGTGGCTGCGGAAAGCCATATTTTGCGCGGAAGCAACATTTGCTATTATTCATTCCGTTGTTGCCATATCGTTCCGTTGCTGCGGTATCATATCGTTAGTGCGGTATTGCCTTATTATTGATTCCGCAGTATAGATAATTATCTTTATTTTGCTTACGCACAAATTTTGTAACGGAAAGCTCACGGAAAGAGATTACAGAAAAATAAAAAGGGTACAAATTAAAAATTGTGTGCTTTAAATTTTATTTTATAACATATTTACATTTGTTTCTAATAAAATAAAAAGTAAAATTTAATAATTGTTATTTTAATTCGCTTATTTGAACATGAAAATGAAAAATGTAAGGCAAAATATAATTTTGAAAAAAAAAAAATTTAAGTTTAATTTATTGTGTTATGTATATCTAATCGAAATACAGACTTTTTTTTAGAAATAAAATAGAAAAATATACAAACAAACAGCAGTTGGAAGAAATGGTAAATACGTATAATGAATACTAAGTAAGATATTTTATGCGGTTTAAGCCAACGACCGCGAATAAAAGATGCCGGTATTTGGAAAAAAATTAAACAGTATTAAGAAAAAATATTCTTCATTGATCTTTGATTTCTTTTGTATTATACTGTGGGTATTGACTGATTATAAAATCAGAGTGGGAAAAGAAGCTGTCAAAGAATATACAGCTTTTGACTGGAACAGGCTGTGATCCATGTAAAAAATTCCTTTTACAAAAATTTAGGAAGAAGTAAGCGCTTTTCTGAAGATTAATACCGCGGTTCATGGTATACAAAATGTAAGCAGTTTTGGAGTTTTCAAGAAGAGCATGCCGACTGAAAATATTGCAAGTGAAGAAATTAAAAAGGCGGAAGAAAATGTTATATTTTATACATATGTACATATATTTGATTTCACAAATTACAAAAATTTTTTATATTTTTGGACTAAATAAAAAAAATATCACAAAAATGTGTATGTATTATTACCATACTGTTTGTATTTTAACAACAAATCAACTCTAAACTCATTAAAACAGGAATGTTATATTAAAATCGCGGAAAGCTCATACCGCAGGAATGAATAATTGCAATTTGCTTATCGATCGATATTTCTTTCCGTTCAACTTTCCTTTCCGTGCGGAATCAAGAATAGCACCCAATCATAATTGATTTCTAAAATTCTGAAATCTCCGAATAAATAATTTTTCACTTACCTGAAAATTCTACAATTTTGTAATTCCCAATATTCCTTCTAAATAATTTTTTCGCACAACTGTCATGGCGTTAATGTACAATAGTTGTTTGAAACGAACTCTACTATTTTGTACTAGGTGGCAAAGGGCCGCACTAGAACCTCGCGGAGGCCGCAGGTTCCCCACCTATGATATATACATACATATATGTATACGAAACGTTTAATGTGCACAAGTAATTAAAAATAATTTTCTTACCATTTTTTTATTAATATGAAATTATTATCACTTTACACTATTAACTTAATAACACTTTAAATAATAAAGTTTTATTAAAAACTAAGTTAATTTGAATTTTTTATTTTAGTAAGAACTTGTTTTCTCTTTTGCAGAATACAAATAAATAAAATGTAAAATATTATTAATTTTTAACATTACTTGTAAACCTAATTTTGTACTACAAGAGAAAAAGATTTCCAAGTTTTTAAAAATTTGGTATATAAATTTCATACAATGGACATCATAAATTCGGTGCACAGAAAAAAATATCACCAAAATTCAATCAACAAAGTGGATTGTTAATGTAAAATTTTATTTTTAATATGTGTTTTATAAATACAATCAAATATTTTTTTGATATTACAAATATTAGGATTTATTTTCAACAAATTATGCTAATTAAAATTGTTGTTATTATTTAAGCAATATTTTCAAAAACAAGAAGACTTAGTTATAAAAAAACAACAAAAACATATGAGATTTATAAGGAAGTTTAACAAAAATATTTATTGAAAGTGTTGAAATTATTCCAACAATTGGGTTGCTAACCACAATTGTTGAAAAAAGATGGTACCGTTACATTTTTTTCTTTTTTCAAAGTAAACTTTGACAAAAAAAAAATAAAATAAATTATTACGGTACCATACATTTTCAATAAAAACGATTAAATAAATTTTTTGTTGAATTCTTTGCTTTAGGTTAGTTGCGCATATTTAGTACAAAAACAACATTATAAAAATTAGGAGTGATGGTGTAATGGTTAGAGCGCTTGCATACAACACACAACAGCCCAGGTTCAAATCCCAGCAAAGGAGAAAACGAAGACGATTTAATTTAAAAAAAAAGATTGATAAAATAGTGCAACAAAAACATTTACTGAAAGTCTTATAATCTTTTCAACAAATAGTTTGTTAACCACAATAATTGAAAAAACATGGTACCGTTGCATTTTTTTTTTTCTTTTCTTAAGGAAACCTACAATTGTCGTATTTGTATTTACAAAAACCATTGTTAGCGCAAAATTGAATAATATTTTAATTGTATATACAAAAAAATTTGTTGTATTTACAATCTAGTTTTTTCTGTGTGCGAATCAATTTAATTTCGTTTTCACAAAAACAAAACAAATGTGATTTTCCCTACACTCACCTACGAAGTCATCTTGTTTCTTTCTATTTTTCAATCTCACATTTAATAGAAAGAACAATCTCTCTTTTTAAAAAATAAACCAAATAAATAAACGAAAATAAACCATAAAAAAAATAACATAAACAGTAAGAATAACAACAACAATAATATCAAATACTTTATCTTGCAAGAGAGCAAAATAAAAGTGCTTTCGCTCTCCCCTGTTATTTGTTATCTACAAAAAATGTATCTTTGCAAAAAATGAGAAAAAGAGCAAATTTTCTTCCCTTCCCTTGCCACTTGTCTCACGCATCATTAAGCTGTATAAAATTTGCCTTAAACCAAAATGTACTGAGTGCAACATCTTTATATTATCAAAGAATATAAATCATATAGAATGTGCATCACGTACAAGTAAAATTTCTTATGGCGGGTCGTAATGTTGGAACCCGCAAAAAGAATTGTTACTCTCTTACTTAGCAAAGAGAATTCGTTTATTCTCTTACTTTGCACACACAACATCACAGTGTATAAGACGATAGCCACAACAAAATTTTTACTTCGTGTCTTTTTTTTTGCTTAAGTACAGAAACGGTTTCATGCTAACAACAATATTCACATACAATACAATTTATGTGTGTGTGTGTCTTATTCATTGTGAGCTGTTTTCGTTTTTTAAATTTTAAAACTTAGAGAATAATGTTGTTGGTTCAAATATTTTTGTGTATTAAAGAATACAGTGCTCCGATACGACTATGTAAGCTAGTGTAGGGCAAAGCATATGTAATTTGTAGTTGCGCGACGGAAAATGCATTAATCTACATCGAATATATAGCCCCCTATTTAATATCGTTATAAAAGTGTAGTTAAGAATATGTTTTATTATTATTATTTATTTAAGATCAACAAGTATTCTTATGTTTATTTGAAATAAAAGGTTAACTAAACCAAAAAATGTAATTCCAAAAATATTAAAAAAAACAAATATATATTCATTAATGACAAATTTTCGAATGATAAATTGATGATTTTTCAATTATAAGAAAATTGAAAAAATTTTATTTTTAATTTATGTATGTTTAAAATATATAACTGTATGTATATATTCATTTTTATAAGAAAAGATACTTCAATTTTTTATGTTAAGAATAAATAATAAATAAATAATAATCAAAATTAAAATTATTTCTTAGTTTTTACTTTGAAGCATCAAAAAGTATATTTTGAGGATTTTCATCTCCATAAAAAGGCTAATAAGGTTACTTTTTTAAAAATTATTTATTGGATAGAATATCTATTTTTGGAACTTCCTTTTTCTGTAGTCCAAGAGCAATGCTTTCGAAGGAGCAGCAAATCCAATACCTCTATTCTGTGTTGAGAACAAGTGTTGGCAAACCACTCTGGGGTGATTCGTTTACATGACTCAATAATAAAAGATTTTATACCAATTTTTTGAGGTTCAGATTTAAACACATTATGAAATATTAAAATATGTTTTTTGCTTGCATCCATTTAGCTATCATTCTAAATTATTTTACTTCCCAAAATGGTTTATCTGCAGATTCTTTAAGTGAAATTGTTACAGTAAATGTAAATATTTTAAAAAGCATTGGTATTAATGTTTATGCCCTTATATGTGATGAAGGCTCGACTAACCGAAAATGATTTTCCAATCTTAAACTTGGACTACAGAAAAAGGAAGTTCCAAAAAAAGAAAATTAGATATTTTATCCAATAAATAATCTTTAAAAAAAAATTAACTTTATTAGCCTTTTTATGGAGATGAAAATCCTCAAAATATACATACTTTTTGATGCTTTGAAGTATAAAGTAAGAAATAATTTTAATCTTGATTATTATTTATTTATTATTTATTTTTAACATAAAAAAATTAAAGTGTCTTTTCTTTTAAAAATGTATATATACGTACATATATATAATTCATACATACATATATAAATTAAAAATAAAAATAGAATTTTCTTATAAATAATTGAAAAATCATCAATTTATCATTCGAAAATTTGTCATTAATGAATATATATTTGTTTTTTTATATTTTTGGAATTACATTTTTTGGTTTAGTTGACCTTTTATTTCATATAAATATAAAATCAATTGTTGAGCTTAAATAAATAATAATAATAAAATATATTTCTAACTACACTTTTATTACGATATTAAATAGGGCGCTATATATTCGATGTAGATTAATGTATTTTCCTTCGCGCAACTACAAATTAAATATGCTTTGCCCTACACTAGCTTACATAGTCGTATCGGAGCACTGTATTCTTTAATACACAAAAATATTTGAACCAACAACATTATTCTCTAAGTTTTAAAATTTAAAAAACGAAAACAGCTCACAATGAATAAGACACACACACACATAAATTGTATTGTATGTGAATATTGTTGTTAGCATGATACCGTTTCTGTACTTAAGCAAAAAAAAAAAAAACACGAAGTAAAAAATTTGTTGTGGCTATCGTCTTATACACTGTGATGTTGTGTGTGCAAAAATTTTGTTGTGGCTATCTTGCTGTGTGATGTTCTTGTTATAGTTGTTGGAATTTCGTCACTGTATGTACTGTGGCTGAACGAAAAAACCTAAACAACAATGCAAAAGAAATAAAACACACATTAGCACAGTGCATACACTGTGACATTAGTTTCTCTTTGGTTTCTCTTGTTTTGTTACGCTCTTTTCTTTTGTTTTGCCTTTTGCCCTTCCTTCCCGCGTCTGAAAAAATGTTGACAAAATATTTGGATAAGTGTTGAGATGCGCATTCTATATGATTTATATTCTTTGATATTATATAGTCTTTGGTGGAACCCTCCGTTATTCAAAAAGAAAAAAAATTTGTGTTAAAAGAAAATCTAAATAAAAAGTATTGCCTGAAAATTTAAAAAATGTCATTGATTGGATCAATTGAACAGTTTGTTTTTGGTGAAGACTTTGGGGAGTATTTAGAACGGGTGGAACAACTTTTTATAATAAATAATATAGACGAAAAAAATAAAGTGGCGTTGTTTTTAACACTAGTTGTCCCGGAAACGTACAAAAGAATAAAATCGGTTTTATTACCGGAAAAGCCAACAAGTAAAGCGTTTAAGGATTTGGTACAAATAATTTTGCCACATTTCAGTCCAGAAAAAAACGTTATCACCGAACGGTTTAAATTCTAAAGTTGTTCCCAGAAGCCCAATGTGCCCATGAGTGAATACATAATCAACTTAAAATTATTATCAGCCCGTTGTGAGTTTGGGGCATTTTTAAATGAAGCCTTGCGTGATCGTCTAGTTTGTGGTGTAAGCAGCAGCCAACTCCAGACAAAATTGTTGTCAACATCATCCTTAAATTGGGAGGAGGCGTGTGGGCTAGCACAATCGTTTGAGCTAATTAACAAAGAACAAAAAAGTATGCATCCATCGTCGTATGATGTCAACAAAATAAACCATCACCCTCAAAAGTACAAGAAGTACGAAAAATGTACAAAATGTGCATCCAAACATGCAAATGACAGTTGTCCGGCAGAGGAGTGGACATGTTTTTCCTGTGGGAAGAAAGGGCATTCAGCGAAGGCGTGTTTTTCAAAGAAGTATCAACATTCAACTCAAGGGAATCCCAGTAGACAGAAACATGTTAACGAGTTAGAGTTTAAGTTAGGTTCGTTGAATTGGGTAAATCGAGCCGAGTCGCCACTGATAAAGGGATTCATCATAAATGGTAAAATATTGGAAATGGAAATAGATACCGGAGCCGTAGTGTCCGTTATATCTACTGTAGATTATAAATTTTATTTTACTTACTTACTTACTTACTTAGCTGGCCATGACAACCCGTTAACGGGTTTCGGCCTGCCTCAACACTAGTCTCTAGGCGTCTCTGCTAAGCGCACGCCTTCTCCAGTTGGTCACACCAATTGATGACAGGGCTCCATCTACCTGGTCTTTCCAACGTAAACATGGACGTCCTCTACGCCGACGTCCAGTGACCTTCGCATCGAAAACCTTTTTCGCTGGAGCAGATTCTTCCATCCGAACAACATGGCCGAGCCAGCGCAGCCGCTGGATGTTAATGCGCTGGACAACATCTACGTCGCCGAGGAGCTCATACAGCTCATAGTTGGTCCTAATGCGAAACTCATCTCCTTGCTTCAGAGGACCAAAGATCTTGCGAAGAATTTTTCTCTCAAACACTCCCAGGACCGCTGCATCGGCACAAGACAGCGTCCATGCTTCCGCACCATAGAGAAGCACCGGAAGAATAAGCGACTTGTAGAGTGTTAACTTCGTCGCACGAGAGAGGTCTCTGTTACTAAACTGCCTACCGAGACCGTAGTAGCACCTGTTGGCCAGTGTAATTCTTCGCTTGATCTCCAGACTGACATCATTCTTGCTGGTAATGGCGGTGCCAAGGTAGATGAACTCCTTGACCACATCGAATGTATAGTTGCCGGCTGTAACCTGGGAGCCGATACGATCAACGTCCCTACTCGTCGACAACATGTACTTCGTCTTGCTCTCATTTACCGCCAGACCCATTTTTGCAGACTCTCGTTCAATAGCATTAAAGGCTGCGGTGACATCTCGCTTGGTATGCCCAATGATGTCTATGTCGTCGGCATACGCAAGGAGCTGGACACTTTTATTAAAAATAGTGCCATTACGATGCACACCTGCCTTTCGCAAAACGCTCTCCATGACGAAGTTGAAGAGGTCGCAGGATAAGGGATCGCCTTGTCTGAAACCTCGCACGGTATTAAAAGGCTCGGAGAGGTCTCTTCCTACCTTGACGGAGCTGCAGGAGTTGCTCAGCGTCATTCTGCATAGCCTTATCAGCTTAGCAGGAATACCGAGACATTGCGGCATAAACGCGATCCCTTATTGGGCTATCGAAGGCTGCCTTATAGTCGACAAAAAGATGGTGTGTGTCGACTTGACTTTCATGGGTCTTCTCCAGGATTTGGCGCAGTGTGAATATCTGGTCAATGGTGGACTTACCAGGTCTGAAGCCGCACTGATAAGGTCCAATCAGTGAGATGGCGAATGGCTTCAGTCGTTCACACAATACGCTCGTAAGAACCTTATATGCGATAGGGAGGAGGCTTATACCCCTGTAGTTGGTGCATATCGTGGGATCTCCCTTTTTCAGGATGGGACAGAGAGCACTAAGATTCCAATCGTTGGGCATACTTTCCTCCAGCCATACTCTGCAAATGAGCTGGTGCATGCACCTAACCAACTCATCGCCTCCATACTTGAAGAGTTCAGCTGGCAAACCATCGGGTCCAGCTGCTTTGTTGTTCTTCAGTCGCCATATGGCAACCTTGACCTCTTCATGGCTGGGGGACGGGATCTCGACGTCGTCGTTAATGATTGGGTCCGGAACAGCATCTCTAGAGGCGGAATTTGTGTCGCCATCGCCCTGCAATAGATTAGAGAAGTGCTGTCTCCATAATCTTAGTGTTCCTTGTGCATCTGTAACCAGGTTACCATGTTCGTCTCTGCAGAAGGTTGCTCCGGGCTTTAAACCAGTAGTAAGACGCCTTATCTTTTTATAAAAATTTCGAGCATCATTTCTACTCCTGCACATCTCGATTTCCTCACGATCACGCCTTTCTTGCTCTCTTTTCTTCTTTCTAAATAGGCGTCTCTCTTCCCTCCTCTTTTCTCTATACGCCTCCACCATTGCTCTTGTAGAGGTGGACTGCAATGTTCGTCTATAGGCAGCGTTCTTTGCTGCAGTGGCCTCACGGCACTCTTCATCGTACCATTGGTTTCTGCGGGGAGGACGCTCAAAACCAAGAACTGTTTCGGCAGCGCTGCGCAGAGAGTGAGCAATGTGAGACCACTATCCACCAATACTTTCGAGAGAGGATGGGATGTAATTCAGCTCGTTAGAAAGGCGATCGGAAAACGACCTGGCTGTCTCTTGTGATCGCAGCTTTTTGATGTCCAGCTTCCCTTGCACACTAGAACGTGTCGTATTCGACGCGCATATACGCAGTCGCATCTTGGCTGTGACAAGATAATGGTCCGAGTCGACATTTGGACCTCTAAATGTGCGCACTTCTAGTATGCTGGATACATGCCTTCCATCAATCACAATGTGATCGATCTGGTTGTTGGTAGATCGATCAGGAGAGAGCCAGGTGGCCTTATGGATATCGAGATGCTGGAACCTGGTGCTACAAACTACCATGTTTCGCGCCGCGGCGAAATCGATCAGTCTCATGCCGTTCAGTGAGGTGGAATTATGAAGACTGAACTGTCCGACAGTGGGGCCAAAGATACCTTCCCGTCCAACTTTCGCATTGAAATCGCCGAGGACAATTTTGGCGTCATGTGCCGGACACCTATCGTATACGTCCTCGAGCTTTGCGTAGAAAGCATCTTTGACCGCATCATCCTTCTCTTCCGTCGGGGCGTGCACGCAAATAAGGCTGATATTATAAAACTTTGCCTTTATTCGGATCGTAGCAATTCTTTCGTTCACGGGGGTGAACTCCGAGACAAGATGGCGAAGTCTCTTACTTACTACGAATCCGCAGCCAAATTCGCGTCTCTTGTCATGGCAGCTGTAGTAGATGTCACATGCTGCTTGCCTCGTACAACCTTGTCCTATCCATCGCATTTCCTGGATGGCGGTGATGTCAGCCCTGCATTTTGTGAGAGCATCCGCCAATTGGATAGAGGCACCCTCCCTATAAAGGGTTCTCACATTCCAGGTGCATATCCTTAAATCATAGTCCTTAAAACGTTTGCCAAGTTCGTCAACATAAAAGGGGGTCCGTTTAGAGGCTATTGTTTTTGCTTTCATTGAAGAACGTTTTTACGTGGTGGGTTTCAAGCCCTACGCACAACCCAAATTTAAAGTCCAGGGGATTGGACAATCGCCGCATACATTAGTTAACAAGCTAGCGGGTGCTAGTATGTCATCCAGGAGGGCCGCGTGGAGGCTGTATGTCGACTTGAATACAACGGGAACAAGGATCGTTCTGGAGGCCGCCAGGTTGACCCCAATCAGAGACTTTGCCTTGTCCGAAGTATCCCATCCATCCCAAATTTTATTTTAATGATATAAAATTAAAAAGTATTAATTTTCCCCCTTTACAAGTTTTAACAGGTAATACTGTGGAGGTTCTTGGTAAAATATTGGTGACAGTTGATGGGACAAGTGATTTGGAATTTGTGGTGGTGAAATCGGTTAAGCAATTTACGCCTTTAATGGGGCGAAATTGGATAGATGTTTTATTTCCTGGTTGGCGAGATTTCTTTAGTGTATCTTTGGATAAGCGAAGTGATATTTTACATATTGAAAACGTCTGCAGGACTAGTACCCTGGAAAAATTGAAAAGTAGTTTTCCGTCTTTATTTTTGGATTGTTTAAGTCCGATTAAAGGTCTTTCAGCTGACATCTTTGTCAAGCCGAACTCTCAACCAAAATTTTTTAAGCCGTACACAGTGCCTTTAAGTTTAAAAAATTCTGTAGAGACCGAGTTAGGTCGAATGCGTGACGAGGGAATTATAGAACCTGTCCAAAAAAGTAATTGGGCAGCTCCGATTGTGTGTGTTATAAAAAAAGATTCAAATGTAAGAATCTGTGGAAATTTTAAAGTGACTATAAACCCAGTCATTGAAATGGATGTCTATCCATTACCTTTAATAAATGATATTCTCACAAGTTTGAAGGGTAAGACGTGTTTTTTTATTCTTGATTTGAGCAAGGCTTATTTACAACTATCTGTGAATAAATCTTCCCGGGAATTGCTGACTATCAACACGCATATGGGATTGTTTCAATTTTGTCGTTTACCATTTGCTGTTTCAACTGCACCTATGATTTTTCAAAGGGTGATGGATCAAATTATGCAGGGTTTAGAAGGCGTCGCTGTATATCTAGATAATATTTTAGTTTCTGGTAACGGTGAATAGGATTGTGAATCTAAATTGTATAAAGTTTTTATTAGATTGCAGGAATTTAACGTTAAAATAAATTGGCTTAAATGTAAACTTTTGGTGCATACCATTGAGTATTTGGGTCATACCATTAACCCTGAAGGCATAAAACCTTCAAATTCTAAAATGGAGGCTATAATACGAGCACCTGAACCAAATAACATTGATCAACTTCAAAGTTTTTTAGGGTTAATTAATTATTATTCCAAGTTTCTACCAAATAGTGCTACGATTTTAGCACCTTTATATAAATTATTGCGTAAAGATGTAAAATGAGATTGGACTGAAGAATGTATTTTTGCTTTTCAAAGCTGTAAGAAGTTATTATGTAATAACAATTTGTTGGTTCATTTCGATCCAACTAAACCTATTGTAATAGCGTGCGACGCGTCTCCATACGGTGTGGGTGCCATTCTAAGTGTGGTTGTTGATGGTCAAGAAAGGCCATGCTATATGGTTTCATCTACTTTAAGTAAGGCACAGAGAGGCATTAGCGGTGGTGTTTGCAATTCGTATATATCACAAATTTGTTTATGGTTATAATTTTACGATATATACCGACCACCAACCACTCGAGAGACTGTTAGGTGACCAAAAAGCTTTGTCTAATATTGTTTCTATTCGTTTCCATAGATGGATTTTGTTTTTATCAAATTATAATTGTAAGATTAAATATCGGCCTGGGACAAAACAGAGAAATGTCGATGCATTGTCACGTTTACCTCTAGAAGGCGAAACTAATATTAGTAATTTAAATTTAAATTTTTTCAATTTTATAAATGAAACGCCAACTTCCCTGGAGGATATTGTTCTATATTCGGGAAAAGACCCTACAATTCGAAAGGTTATGGAGTTAGTCCAGAATAATAGATGGTCAGGTGAGGTAAAAATTAATAGTCTATTAATTCCATATAATAACGTGAAAATGTCCTTAGATGTTAAGGATAATTGTTTATTTTATGGAGATCGTTTGGTTATTCCCGCAGTGTTGAGGGATGCCTTTTTGTCATTACTACACGATACTCATATTGGGATAGTTCGTATGAAGTTATTAGCTCGTGCTTATGTTTGGTGGCCTTCAATTGATAAATGTATTGAGGCTTATGTTTCAAATTGTCCGTCGTGTCAAAGAACTCAAAACAGGACAAAAGTTTGTCCAAATTTCACGTGGCCTCCAACCTTTTTTCCTTTTGAACGCATTCATGTGAATTTGTTTCAGTTCCAAAATAATGATTTTTTAATAGTTGTCGATGATTTCTCTAAATGGATTGACATACAAATTTTACAGAAAACATCAGCAATGGTTGTCATTGAAAAATTAAAATTTCTATTTTCAAACTTGTAGTCGCCGTGGTCTAGTGGTTAGTGTGTTGGCTTACTAAGACATGGGCCCTGGGTTCGACTCCAGGCTCCGACGTCTTCAAAAAAAGAAATATGAAAAAAAAATATTTCTTTCGGCGACTACCTCTAAGCAGTCTTCTGGCAAAAGCTCTGAGAGTAACTAATTGCCATGAACAAGCTTCTCAAGTCTGTCGTTCGGAGTCGACATTAAACTGTAGGTCCCGGTACTCATGGATAAAAATTGACACACACAACATGAGTGTTGCGAGAAGCTAGGCCGTAATCCTGACACAGAGTTGTAAAAGCCAGTTATGTATGTACTTATGTATGTATTTTCAAACTTTGGGTTTTGCTCTATGCTGGTAAGCGATAATGGACCCCAATTCCGAAGTGAAGAGTTTAAATTATTTTTAAAATCAAACGGAATAAGTCAGCTTTTCAGTCCTCCTTATCATCCCCCCAGTAATGGCTTGGCAGAAAGAGGTGTCGTATTGTCAGTCTAACAAGGCAAATAAACTTTCTATCCAAAACGTCGTATTGAACTTTTTATTTAAATACCGTAACACACCATCCACTGTCACAGGTATATGTTCAAGTGAATTCGTTTTAGCATATGAACCAATAATTTTATTATCGTACATTAGAAAAAAGAAACATTCGAATACAAAAGTAAATACGACTAACTACAAAGAGAAAAAAATTTCAGAAAAAAATATATTTTTACATAGCAAAAAATCTGATAATTTTAATATAAAAGTTGGTGAAAAAATTTTGTATTTGAATCCAGATCAAAAGAGTGATGCAAAATGGGTCAAAGGATTCGTCTGCAAAAAAATTAGTGAAACACTATGTTTGATCGAAGTCTATAGGCGACGAAGAGTTGCCCATAGGAATCAATTAAAATTAATGGAAAGGGATATAATATTATCAAGTACACAGAACTTAGAGCAATATGAGAATATAAAAGAAGAAAAAGAAGAGGAGGAAGAAAAAGAAGAATTTTGTGATGCGGAAAATGTAAAAGAAGAAGACGGTAATAGTAGAGAATTACCGTTTAAGTCTAGATTAAGAAAGAGGGAAAATATTAATTATAAATTGTAATAGCAATTAATTTTTGTTGTTTTATATGAATATAAAATCTAAAAATGGGAGGAAATGTAGTGTAGGCTAGTGTAAAGTATAAATAATAATATTTGAATCAGCCTATTTTAATAAATATATGTATATATATATACACTGTCATTCGTACATATAAATAAGAAAACCAGTTATTTTTACAACGGTACCCAAATTGTATATAACTACATAGCTTTTAAGAATATTTTTGTAAACTACTTTGGCTGTATGAATAAAGAACTTGAAGAGAATACACATCACACGCCAAAAACCATTTTTTGCCGCGGTTATTATGGGGCTGTCGCACTGTGCGGCCTAGCTTCTCGCAGCACTTATGTTGTGTGTTTTTTTAATTTTTATTCATGAGTACCGGGACCTAATGTTTAAAGTCGACTCCGAACGACAGATTGGAGAAGTTTTTTCATGGCAATCAATTACTCCCAGAACTTTTGCCAGATGACTGCTGAGAGATAGTCGCCGAAAGAAATAATTTTTTCATATATCTTTTTTTCAAGATGTCAGAGCTGAGATTTGAACCCGGCGCTGTTGTCTTAGTAAGCAAACACACTAACGACGGCGACTACAATATGTTACCATCAGAAATAATGTTTAAAAACAATGTGAAAAAAGTTTTTCACACAAATAGTTTATTGATTTAAGAAAAAAAATTTGGAGATTTTCCAATGTAAAGTTTACAAAAATACCAACAAAAAGTGTTTACGTTTTATAGTTAAAAAAAAATTATCGTGGTTCTGAGACGTTCACTTCTTCGACTTGTTTTCGCAAGTTGACTACAATTTTACACGAATAGAACATTTGGTGGGAATCAAATTTCACCTTCATTTTTTAGTAGTGTATAATACAAATATACGGGGTTTAATGTATATATGTATGTGGCAGTCTGTTATAAAGTAAATATCGCTAATAAAGGCAGCTTTAGACTATCCAACAAGTCGTAAGATATGCCAACATTTTGTGTAGAAGAGTAGCAATGTAATAGTCTAAACAGTGTTGCCGTTTTGGTTATTTTTAACCAAAATTGGTTACTTTTTTCTTCAATGTGTACATGTGGACTTTTTTCTTATTTTGGTTACTTTTTGTCTCAAGAAAATTAATAAAATATTTCGAGAAATAATATTAATAAATATAAATACTATTCAACAAAAATATTTATTTCTTTTATTTTATTTTTATTAGGATTTATGGTTATGTAAAATTAGAAACAATTATAAAAGTAGAAAATAAAGTAGATGTAAAACTGTGATTATTTACTGATTAAAGATACAATATATGTATATACTTACATACATATGTTAATATGTACAGTTTTGCGATAGTTTTTTGACCAGAGTTGTATCGGTATAATCGAGTAATGAAAGGAAAACTGCTTAGAATTGTAGTAGCGTAGAATCTTACAAATCTCAACCGTCCAGAAGTTATAAGATGCCATTTCAATGTATTGGACACTTTAAAATTATAACTACAGATTTTGGTTTCTCGCTCATTAAAGTAAAATATAAAACGGTGAATCACGAAATTATTTATGGTGTGTACAAGTCGGTGAAATTTAATATCTGATGTACAAATTTGGGCCCGGTGATAACTGACGTTCAAAAGGAAATATTCATACTTGATACATACTGATTTTATGTTAAAAACCAATTCAAAACCTAATAATTAAAATCCTGGTTGAAAATTGTGTATTAAATTATTATGTTTAATTAATTAAATGTTAATAAATAAAAATTATTTTGTGTTCAAGAAAACCTCTCACCTTTTATTAATTATTTTCTTTAAAAAAAATGTCCAGAAAATCGAATTGCCCGGTGCACAAAGTGGTTATATTTTGTGAGATTCTACTGTATTCTGATAAAAATGGCCACTTGCTAAATATGTTCAAATTAGTGCTGTCAAATTCTGCTACTTTGCATTACTCGATAATACTGAGTACTTACATTTGAGTACCCAATACTACTCAATACTTTTAACCGATTTTATTTTTTAGAGAAAACAATTTCATAAAGTATTGTGTTTTTAGACAGAAATTTGTTTGGCCGTTAAAATTTAAATTTTTCACACAACTTCGAAGAAAAAATACAACTTTTAAAGTATTGATTAGATACTTTTAAGAATTGAATATCCAAAAATTAGTACAAATACTCGATACTCGGTACACATTACTCAATACTTTGCGAGTACAATATGAAATGGTTGTCACCATAACATATATCAACATTTCTCAATCAGCATAAATAGTCCTTAATACATACTTTGGATGGCTTGTTAATGATAAACTGAACTTCAGCACAATTCTTAAAAACATTGAAACAGCCGCTACAAAAAATATTCCTCTACGATATATGTATATTTTAATTTAAACTCAAAAATGTATAACTTGTAGTCTTATTTTTTTAAGTAATTTTTGTACATATTTTAGCAAAACTAATTGATTTTGGTAAATTTCAATGCAGACGTTTAACTGAAAATAGGCAAGAAATTTGAATACGAATGATTTTAATATTTTTGGTTACTTTTTGATCAATTTGGTTACTTTTTTGTTGAAATTTGGTTATAAAATATTGAAGGCTGTGGCAACACTGAGTCTAAACATAATATGTAATCGAAATATTCGATAAGGAGAGAAAATACCTATGAAAAATTGAAAGTCGTATGACTCTCACTGTTTTCTGAAAATTTTTAATAAAATATTTTCATTAATCTGTGTATTGTTTTTGTTTTTGAAAATTTGAAATACATAATAAAAAAACAATTTTCAATTTATATAAAAGCAGTTTTTATTGCATTTTTATTTATATGTATTCCATTTATTTTCAAATTTATTATTTGACAATTAACGTTTTTTTGTTTTTATTTTTCAAAAGTGTGTAACGACACATTTACGCTGCTTGCTGGGGTAGTTCAGCGGTGTCCAGTGGTTACATAAATAAGAACACAATTGTTTTTTTTTTCTTTCTTTCACAATCGTATTAAATTTTTATTTAATAATATTTTCTTAATCCACTTAATTCTAATGCTAGCCTAACAAAATACAAAATGACCAGGAACGAACGTTCGTTTCAAGGGTGGTTGACTTGGTGTCCTCACTATATCTCCGATTCAATTTGTGTTGCTAAGGATGGCACCATTAGCAACCCTACTTAAACCCTGGTGACTTTCCTGTCCACGTCCAGTTGTCACACACGCAGATGGATATAAAGTAATACAATTAATATTGTTAGGGATGTACGCCACAAACAATATTAATCAAATACCAGTGCACCAGTCAAATCGGTGCAAAAGAACAACCATCAATATTGTTAAGGAGTGGAACCCATTAACAAGATTGATTCCAACTCTTACCAGTCCGTATATCTGTGATCCTAATACTACCAATATTGTTAAGGATTGACCCCGTTAACAAGATTGCCCGGTATTAGTCCACTGAGGTCAAAAAGTAACAAAGTGAACAACAATCTATATTGTTAAGGATTGGAACCCATTAACAATATTGTTCACTCACTATCCAAGGAGTAAAAGAAATCAACAGTCAATATTGTTAGGGATGGCCACCACTAACAATACTGATCACACTGTCCGGCAAATAATAAATTGAAAACAACAATCACTATTGTTAAGGATGGACACCATTAACAATACTGATCGCTTACTGTCCAATAAAACCACAATCCATATTGTTAAGGATGAACACCATTAACAATATCGATCCTTACCGTTCAACAGTCTGTCAAACACTCACTCTCTGTTACTTATGTTCTGTCTTTTATACAGTGTTGCCAAAACTTTCAAAAATATTCCACCAGATTGCACTTAAAAAACCGCCAAAAATCACTAAATCCTTAAATAAAACCGCTGTTTTAAACCGCTAAATTTTCATTTAAAAATTAATTCAACAAAACTGTTTTAAAAAAGAAAAATAACTTAACTTTTAGTAAAAATGTCACATATTCTGTTTTTGATTTTCAATTTTATTTATTTTTATGTAAAACCTACTTTATAAATTAATTATTTACTTACACCTACCCATTCAAAATTATCATTTGGAGAACAATATATTTCTGAGCTAGAATACTAAATTTAAAGTTTTCTGAAACCTCATAATAATAGCAGCACTTTTCATATCGACGACGGCCATATCTTATAAAATATGTTAATTAAAAACATAATGAAATTAAACACCCTTATTAATTAATTTACTGTCGAAAGGCTAGTAACCATCTCAGATTGCAACCGATTTTTTAATTTTGATTTTACATTAAGTTGACTAAAAACTCGCTCAACATCGAAATTGCAAAGCAAAATCAGCTAATTCATTGAAGATATTATTTCCTGCAGAATCTTGATATGCTGAAACTTCGAACTAAAGCAATGTAATATTTGAAATATTTTTTCATCTTATGATGTTGATGTTACTAAGCTGCAATAAAATTTTTCAATTTTTCTGGACTACTATCAAATAGTTCCAATAATTGAATAAGATCTTCTCTTTTTTTTTTATTGAAGTACGCTATTTACCGAAAACGTATCTATTTCTGACAAAATATCTCTGTTTTCTGGTAATGATAGTTTGTAATGATTAATTAGCTGTAAAAGCATAAAAATAATAATTTTTAGTAACCTTTGAATCAATTGTCTCAATGCACGCATAGCTGTCTTATTTCTGAATCTTTTTCAGACGTAATTATGCCATTAAGTTTGTATTTTAGTATATCAGTTTCAAACAGATAAATCAAATAACTAGGCTTAATGTAATTTCTAAAACATTTGATTTTAAATTGTTTTTCTGTACCGCATACACTTCAAAAATAAATAACAAATATTGCTATTTTAGATTTGTATAAGGCCATAAAAAACACCAAAAACAGCCAACTGAAAATATTTTGGAGCTAGAAAAACCGCTTAGCGGTTTTTTCGAAAAATACCCGCAATAGGAGACAAAATACCTCCAGATCTAGCTGAAAAACCGCCGTTTTGGCAACACTGCTTTTATAGCCAGTCGTTGTGGTGAGAATAATGATATCGACGTACAACTCACCACGCTGAGTACACAAACAAGCAACACTACGTAACAGACAGTTAAAATAAAATAAAAAATAAATAGGAAAATAAGAGACGATGGAATGTGACCACCGTTATGTCTGAAGAAATAACATAAGAAATACAGTAATGAATTCTAAATAATATTGTATTTATGATACCTATTATTGAAAATAAAATTAAGTACAGTCAATTCAAAAGAATAAAAAATATACTTTGATATAAATAATATCGGATAAGCTAAACTCCTTCATAAATAAAGTCAATGTGTGGAGATGAAGCCGGATTGTGGGGCCAAAAACGAGGCTTCCGACTTTTGCTCGTCACAAGTGTAAACACAAAAAGCTTTACAGTACAATTTTTATACTCATTTTAAAAAATCACATAGAATTTCGTATTATTTTTTCTCAGGTTTTTTGTATGTAAAGTCATATAGTCTAAACTGCCCTTAAGATTAAATATTAATACCAAATAAATAAATATTAATACAAACAAGCGCCACATATAGAGTAATAAATAATACTAAAACATTTAATTTACAATAAAGGATATCTTTTAGAGAACACAAAATATAAAATTACAAGAAAAGGCCTTTGTGATGTTATTTGAAGTGGATTGAAAAGCAAGCATAATGTCAAACGTATTAAAAGATTTCAAATAAAGGGACTCTTAACACACATTATATAATACTTTTTATAAATTTTCTGTATTCCTAATTGAAATCACTATTGGAGCTTTATTATGTATGTACAATTATAGTATAATTTTTTTCGCCTTTAGATCCTAAAAATGGTATTCTGAGGAGTATTAACGTCCTAATTGTGTATGATCCTAGGAGAACTGATGAGACCTCCTTTATAAACATATCATTACCTTAAAATAAGTATGTTTATCGATGCATCGCAAGCATCGTTGAATGATATCGTATAATTTTTTTTATGTATCGAAAACCATACTTACCCAGCGGGAAAAAATTGATTACCTTATTTTATAAATAATTAAATAATATATGCCTTCAGAACATATTACTTTTGGAATCGAGAAGGTAAGTTCATGTCGCATACAAGAAAATATTGATTACCATGTGTATGCCCACATCTCTAGAAGAAGCAATTCATTGTTCTACATTTTATTAAAATAATTTTAATAATATAATAACTTTATTGACCTCTTGTTTAAATAATAATATATCTCTTGTTTGAGCTTAAGGTCTTTTTATATTAATATATATTTATTTCTTTTCAATATTTCGCTGCCCCTTCGTGTAGCGTCTTCAGGAATTATTATTATTATTTGTTATAAATATAAAAAGACCTTAAGCTCAAACAAGAGATATATTATTATTTAAAATAATTTTAATTAAGCTAATGAATTGAAAAAAAAAAATATCAAAATCTTGTCAGATTTAAAAATTATACCAGTTTGAAATTTCTGTTGATTTCAATTTCGATCACAAACGAATTCCATCATGGACCAGCATATGTTTTTATATCTAAATTAAGAATTCATTTTCAAAAAAAGATAATTATAATTTTTTGTCATTTTCATTTTGTTTACTTTTATATTTTTGTTTACATTTATAAAAGTAAATTTACCCATATCACAAATTTTTTAATTGAAAATTTTAGCGTATTCCATCGCATTTTTTTCCTTTTAATAGAAAATCATAATCAATTTTCTTTTATTTTAAAGGTTTTGTATAAAAAGAAAAGAAGCAACGATAAAATTTACCAAAAATTTCAATCTGGTATGTGATGGAAAAAAACAAAAAGAAAAACAAGAAGAAAAGATATTTTTGCTAATGAAAGAATTGATGTAATAGAATAGAAAAACTATTATTACTTGCTTTATTATTTTTATATTAACTGTGTGGTCAGATATTAATAAGATTTGATTTTGAAAACGAATATATAGCTTTAAGTCCTTAATAAATAATAACGAAAGGAACTATTTTGTTTTATGAAAGAATTTGTCAAATTTATTAAAGAATGTGACGGGCAAGAATTAAAACATTAAAAACTGTTCAATTTACACCAAATTTTTCCGTAATATAACTTTAAACTATTAAAAAAATATCAGAAGTGGAAATGAGAAACTCTGGTGTTTTTTCCTAACTTTATCTAAATTTAATCCGAAACAGATTAGTTTCACTACCTTATTTTGAAAACGAAAAACGAATATTTAGGCAAGTAAATCTTAATAAAACATAACTTAAAAACCACTTACAAAAACCGTTCTTTTAGGCGATTTCGTTTACAAAAAGGAATTGACTACAAAATTGTACCTAAACTAGTGTGTAATGGTAAAATATGTTTGTAGATAATAAAATATGATGATGATTGATGCTTTTTTTTTATTTAGGTTATAAAATTTTATATAATACTAGCCTAAACACGGTGTGCTTCGCTACACCTACTGCTATTATTTGTACACGTATTTCGACTGATGATTTTTAATGACTATGAAATCAAACTCAGAAACTTCAGCTTTAAACCTTCTCAAGATATAAAGAAATTAATAGTTAACTTGTATGGGAGGTACCACGTCTACTTTCTGATTGATGATTTTCCTTGACCATGAAGCCTAATTTAGAAAATTTAGCTGTAACAGCTCTCTCAAGATATACGTAAGTTAAGCATAATATGAAGAAATTTTACATTGAATTTGTATGGGAATATGTAGGAAAATCTAAATGCCATATCTCCGGAACCAATCTGCCGATTTCGAGCAAACTTCATATAAACAATCTAGAATTTTGGCTGAAATCTATCCATCCGTTTCCGCCGTTAGTGGTGACATCAAAATGTACATAAATTTTTATATATTAGATTAACATATCTTTATACTGTGAATTCTAAACAAAAGTCTTTTTAAAAATATGATGTTTTCTTATTTGTATTTTTGTGACGATTTGATGGAAGGAAGGATTTCAAGCTCAATTTATCTGGCGGCTATGCTTGCATGGTGAAATTACTTACAAGGTGGTGTTGCCAGCCCAGCTGGTTTTTTTTTTAGTCATAAGATTTGTTTATATTTATGTTTTGGTTATATTTTGCTTTGTGTATTAGTGTTTTTGTTTTGGTGTTGTTAAAAATACACACACACACTTCTGACATGTGCTTTTTTAATTCCCCATACCTGCAAGGCGAATTCATTATTAAGGTGCCCTTTTCATTACAACAAGTACAACATTCACAAAAACAACATGGTTTTTGTCTTTTGTATATTTAGCTGTCAATAGCAATTTTGTGAAAAAAAACAAAAAGCACAAAGAAAAAGTAAACAAAAAGTGTTTTGGTACATATCTGTCAAAAATTGTGTTAAACAAAACAAAAAGTGCAAAAATTATTGAAAAAGATAAATTTTGTTTTGTATTTTAAATAGTTTAAATTTAATATTTACATAAAAAAATAGACAAAAACCAAATAAGAACAATACAATTCGGTATTTAATGAGAATGATTTCGTTTGAAATTGTCTGTTCATTGTATTTTAAAAATTAACAAACGACGCAACTCATTACATATAAGTTTTGTGGATTGCCCTGGCCCCCTGGAAATGAATCATGTAAACAATCTCAGACTTTGGAACATTTAGCTGGCATGAAACTGAAACGGATTTTAATTTTATAAAACGAAATTGACTAAGTTTAAGAATCACAAGGGAAGGAGTTAAAGATTTAAACATTGGTGTAGCAGATGGTTCAGTTTTGTGTGGAGTTCTTAAGTTTAGTCAAGTATTAGGTGCTGTTGGCCATTTGCCAGACATTTATATTGAATTGGAAATTTCTTCACATAGAAAAGGTAAAAATATTTTTTTAAGTCGCCGTCTAGAAAATAGTTGGCGGTAAGAATATCAAAAGTATTTTGTTCAGTTGCCTTAATATTCATATTTTTTATTTGCAGTTTAGTCGGTTGGGGTAAAATCTGGTGAAAAAACTATACAACCTGTAATTGATAGACGATAAGTTCCAGTATTTAGTAAATAATTTTGAAGAAAAAGGAATCCATTTTAATTTATAAATTAATAATGCTCGTATTTATAAAAAATTTATTGAGGGTTTATTTGATAAGTATTGCATAAAAATTTGGCTTAGAAAATTATGTAGCAAGAAATTTATGCCCGTATTCAATATACATTTTCATTGAGGGTTTATTTAATAAGTATTGCATAGAAATTTGTCAAATAAACCCTCAATAAAAACCTATATTTTTTATGAATACGGGCATACATTTCTTGCTACATAATTTTCTAAGCGAAGTTCTTACTTGCATTAACAAAAATCGAAAGTTCAAAAATATTCTATAATATCTCATCAGAAATACAGCAGTAAATTTCAATTAAAAATAAGTTTTTTATTTTTCATTCTGTTTCTATGCAATAACCTTCTTGTTAAGACAAAAAATAAAGCGCTTTTTTACACTGCACTAAGATTATTTTTTTATAGATAAAAATTTAAAATTGGCTTTAATATTTGTATGTAAATCGTTTTATTACTATAAACTATTATTGTTAAATAAAATTTGTGTAATACAATAAAGTTTATATATAGAAATATAAAAGATAAAGTGCTTTTGAATATTGATAAAATTAAAATATGAAAAACATAGGTTTCATAACATTTCAGTCCAAGACTATATTTATTTTTCTGGTAAATTTTAATACATATGTAGGTATGTAAGTGGTAGTTAATAATATATATATACCCTTATTACTACCCAACTCAGCTAAATTGAAATAGTAACAATTTAACTTCTTTAAGGTATTACAAATTAATATTTTTGAGTTTTTGTTAACCGAACATACATAGGATTGTAAACGGTAGTGCCACTAAAGTGTTGTAAGACGATCAAATTCAACTTAAAATTTTTTTGACAGATTAAGTTGTTATTGATAATACTAAAGTGTAAAATTTCAAATCAAATTTCAATTCAACTGAGTTGGGTTGTAAACCATAAAAGGGTATTAATAATTATAAACTATTATACAAATAGACAGTAGTTAATTAATTTTTGAATAATTATCTTTGGTAATAATTAATTGCATGATTTTTTTATGTTTCTAAAATAAGACACTGATAAAATTCATGCAGAATTTAAGAAAAAATATTTAAAAATACTTTATTATAAATATTTAAAACTACAATGCAATGGGTATAATCTAATGCCGAAAGATTTCAGCAGCGACCAATTTATACTTAAATTTTTGTACATTTCTTTTTCTTCAAAAAAATTTATGATGGAAATTTCCATCACAATGCAATTAAGTGTAAATTCTTATATCTTATTAAAAATTTATAAATTCAACAGCAAAGGTTCACAGTAATGCCTAAAAGTTGTAGTAGCATTATTATTAATATCCAATATATTTTCTGTTGATTCAAGTAATATATCACTGTCACAAGTAACATTTAACTGTTGCCAATTTAGACAAGCAACATGCTATTGGATTGAAAAGCACAAAAGCATGGTTTTTAGCTAAATATGGTATTATCTAGGGGTTGTTGGTTAATTGAACAATTAGTTATTATCTCTTTTCTAAATCATGTAGTAGTTCTGAAAAGTACTGTTTAATGATACTTTTTGTGTTTATGTGGGTGATTGTAAGTCTGGTGTAGTGCATATATTTGTGACGGATTGAATCTGAAAAATGAATTTTTTGATTTTGATAAAGGTTCATTGTTATTATCAATTACTATTGATTTACTTACTTGTTCAAATGGTGTTTTTATATTTGAAAAGATATGACGCCAATTTCAAAGATTAATTTTTAATAACTTTTTGAAACCCATTTTTCTTTCTTTAAATTTTTTTTCTTTTAAACGCTTGTTTAAATTTCGTACACGAAAATATATTCGGCATTTAAAAAAAAGGCTTTTATTTTTTCGGAAAGCTCAATGGATTTGCTCTCCTCAAGAAGCCGCTTGTGCAGATTTCTTTGATGGGAAATCTCACTACCATTTATTTTGTTAAATACTATTTCTAGAGCTTTCATTTGCTCTACAAAGGACCATGCAGGCTTTATTCGATACCTGATCGACCCATGTGTCTGAACTTTCGTGACATTTGTACTCTTCAAGATGTAGCTTTCTGATAATATATCCAGATATATACTCTAAGGCGTCCTCTTGAAGAATACCGATGTCCATAAAATTAGATACATTTAGGTCTGACAGCATATCGGTATCATTATTTTGTTCTTGAATCATCTCCGACAGACTTTGTGAAGTGGAGTATTGCCCAAAAGTTATTTTATTTTGCGAATTATCGTCGTTGTTAAGCCACTCTGTTGTGTCATAACCGACGTTGCCTGTTCCGCTGAGATTTTCTGTGTTTCTTGCTGAAAATATATAACCATTTAAATAATAAAAGGATTTATGACTAACAGCCTACCTAAGATATATTTACGCAGCCGGTATTTAAAATCTTTTGGCGTTGGGTGGTCATTTAAACCACCTTTGCTGCGTATTGCACCGAAAAAGTTTTCCAATATGTCTTGGTTAAGCCTCCTGGTACATATATAGGACATATTAAATCTCTGAGAAACATAGCTTAAGAGCATTTCAAGGGATTTATTTGAAATAATAATTCCTTTTTGGAAATGCTCAAGGTGTCTCCTGTTTGGAATTATAGGAGAACTCATAACCTCCGTCATGCGATCTAAAATTTGTTGTTGGCGTTGCACGGCAAGTCCAAATGGTTCCTGGAACGAAATCTATATTAATTATTTTATATTTTAATAAACATTCAAATTTACCTTTCCAGGATAACTGTAAGTATCCAAACACGAGTTGTGGACATCAAACTAGTCGTTGACTAGTTGCACAAACTCTGCGGTATTATTTGCATTATACAAATCCATGCCTAATGAATGACAACGCAGAATGGCGCTTGCTGATGTATTTGAAAAGAGCTGCGCCGCCAACTTTACTTTTTGTCTACCTAAAAGTATAAAAACGTTATTCAGTAGCTAATGTTTTAATAATACTTCACAACATACCTGGACCTTTTACATCAAGGTGTTCGTTGTTTAATTTAAATGCTATAGACATGTCACTACCAGATATGTGCTTTAGCAAATCAACAAAAGTGCGCGATGTAACCATACTGTTGTTGAAAAGGAGCCCAGTATCGATAAAATGGTTTCTTATTATTTTGAGGAGATGCGGGGTGTCAGCAAATACAAATATTTTCTCCGAGTTGTTCATGGGGTGGGGAAACCAGGGTTTTTCTGTAGAAAATTCATTTAGTTAAATAAAACTAACTTCGAACTCTTTTTAATTAATTAGCTTAATGCATTAATAAGTAAAGAAACCAGAACCCTTAAAAACATTGCGAACTTAAAAATTAAAGCAATAATTACCGTAAAACTTAATTTTTTTAAATTAAAAATTAATTAAACTGAAATTTACCGTATCGACTTATCATATCTTGAAAATTAATTTAAACGAACTTAACCGCTGAACTTAATTATATCTTACGAACTATTTTAATCCAAATTAATTATTTTGAACTTAATTATGCCTTAAGAATTATTTTAATCAAAATTAAATATTTTGAACTTAATTATGTATGTATGTCTTACAAATTAAATCGGTATTATTTTAAAAATTAAAATTTAACCGTTTTTTATTTACCATTTATTCACATTTATGCAAAACGCGATGCAAGTCTTTAAAGTGGTTTGCCCCCAACGAATTAGTGGTTTTAAAATATAAGAGTTGATATTTATATATGTAAAAACTTACCTTGCGAAATATTTAACTCTCTCCATAACTTACGGCTACAGTTTTTTTTATATTATTCTCTATATCAGAACGCATATGTATGTATGCAAAATTTTGAACGTCTAATATTAGAAATAACCAAGCTATTACCAAATACCCTATTAGCAAGTGTACAATTTCCTGAAACCAAATAACCTATCAGCACTCATACTAAAGAAGAAATCAGAGTAACTATTTATTTTTATCTAGCAGACTGTCATTACTTTTATGATAACATAACTCTTCAGTAATTTTTGTGGTATTATTATAATTTTTTTTTATAAAATTTAGCTTTAAATAATGAGCATTACAATAAAAAAAAATTATTTTTTGTAGAAACACATGTAAGTTTATTTAAAAAATAAAAATTTAGGAAAAATAAAATATTTATACTTTAGAAGGCCGTTACGTACTAAAAAAAGAGGAACATAAATCATCAACAATCAAGATAAATTTTCAATTTTGTTGCATAGTGTTATTTAAGCAAACATTAAGCACTTTTTTCTTTAAACAAGTTAAAGAAACTATATCTGTTGTTAAGTATTTAATGTAAATAATATTCATGTATTCAAAGGAATGCTTAATTATTCAAACTAATTAGTATTGCTGATAGGTTGTTTGGTTTCAGATTTTTACAATTCCAAAAAACCTAAGTGCCATATCATAAGCTGTTTTTAGAAAAACAAAGCTTTATCAAGCGATATATACTTCTGGTTTCATTTTTATCAGAATATATACTTTTCGTTTCATATTGCAAATAATTCCAACTTTATAACGTTTTTTCTCTCTCCTGTAAACTTTTGGAAACTGCTGATAGACTGAGTGGTCTTTAAGGTGACGATATGTAAATTCTATAAACATTTGTCTCTCACCCATAGATATACACCTAATCATACTAGGTATACTTATATTAATTTGAATCTAATAAGATTTACTTACATGGGCACAGCATGCGGCAACAATGAAGATCTTTTTTCTAGTTTGATATAGGCAGAGCTTACAAAGTGATCCGAGCAAACTACCCCATTCCGAGAAAAATCAAAATTGCAGATTTTATTCCACTTTAACCGTTGATCACCATCGGGAACTCGGAAGAAACTCCCATTTCCTCGTACTTGCCTTTTCCGACATATACAACAATATTTCATTATTATTGTTTTAAATTAATTAACTGTAACACCTTGTTTGTAACCTTTTTATTTTAAATAAATTTTAAATTTTTTAACTTGAGGTCTTTTTTTTAGCTACACAAAGGCATAGAGAGTTGTTTTTGTACTATATTTACCTGCCACCATTTGGTAAGTAATTTCACCATGGCTGCTTGTAATATGAAATTACATACATATATTCATGATTTATTCGAAATGTAAGTGGAGAATGTCGCCATATAAATTTTTTATAGTACTAATAGTACGTATACTACGGTGTTATTTACTACAATATAGTCAGAGGTGGGGTTAGGCTTGCTCCTCATAAGGCACTTATTGAAGTGCCGCCTTTTTCTCTTATATAAAAGTAATTTTTTTAACAAAACCTTGTTATATCATTGTACACTCTTTTGGAATTTTTTAAATTTGTAATGTTATTTTGTGGAATTCCGTTAAAACTCATGTAATCTCGTATTTCTTTATTTAAATTCCACAGAAAGGGGTCACTATTACCCTTTAAAGCATAACTTATCATTAAGTTCTCATTTAGTAAATTCGATGAAGGAGAGTTTGAATGTACTTATTTCTTTAATATCTTGTGTTCAAGTTTGTTCTAACTCCTGCTGAATAAGATAAAGTTGTTCTAGCTAAAATTTAAGATAAACAGATTTTTTACTATTTGTATGTATATTATTTCTTTATTTTTCAACAATTGAATTACTGAGTATAATTTAAATTAATAGAAAGTTTAAAGTAATAATATTTGAAGTTCAATTGTACTTTTATACTTTTACAATTAAATTTTGGCGCCATTTAAATAAGGCCGCTCTAGACCCTGACCTAACGTGCTTAGGCGGAAATCCATCACTGAATATAGTGACACACATATAGGTAGGCATAGATTGTGGTTTCATTTGAAAAAATGGAAAAAAGTGTTTGCTTGTTTGAATGAATAAGGAAAAAAAAACGTGTTTGCGGTATGCTCTTATTATGTGCAATCGCATTAAAAGGAGAAAAGTAATTTTACTTAAAAGACAAATAAAAAAATACATAAGTTTCTGGAAACGTGTAAGGTTTGTTTATATAAATAGTTCACATACATGAAGGTGGGTGATCCAGGGCGAAGCTATGATTGATCAATATTGGAATCATTCAAATTGAAACTTGAAATTTATAAAAATTTTTTTTTTTAAACGATAGCTCCAGGTTCTTGAAAAAAGATATAAAAAAAATATTTCTTTAGGGGACTATCTCTTAGCAGCCTTCTGGCAAAAGCCGTGGTCTAGTGGTTAGTGTGTTGGCTTACTAAGACAAGGGTCCTGGGTTCGACACCAGGCTCTGACATCTTCAAAAAAAAAGAAATATGAAAAAATATTTCTTTCGGCGACTACCTCTCAGCAGTCTTCTGGCAAAAGCTCTGAGAGTAACTAATTGCCATGAAAAAGCATCCCATATCTCTCGTTCGGAATCGACTTTAAACTATAGATCCCGTTACTCATAGATAAAAATTAACACACAAAACATGGGTGTTGCAAGACGCTAGACTGTAACCCTGAAACAAGGTTGAAATGGCTAATTGTGTATGTATCTATGTAATTATATGAAAACTTGATACAATGAATCGAAAACATCTGTGTTTTTATTAGATACATAGCAAAACATCGGTGTGTATAAGTTCAAGATGCATCGGGAAAAAAATTTATGTATTTATTTTGTAAGCATCTCTATCTTAAAATAAAAAAACATAGGCATGTTCTGAAAATCACTTTTTATGAAAATGATTTGTATTCACAAAAAAGGTTCTGACACCAATATCGTTTGATGTTTTGTTACTTTAAATCGGTCAGGTAAATGCTGATCGATATCAAATCACTTTTCTTTTTAAATTCTATTTTGCTTACAATTCGCTGTAAGAAGGGCATACGAGCATGCTTTGTATGTGCATATTTCTTCAATAAAAAATATGATTTCATTCAAAAAAATTTTAAAATTTGCAAATTTTCAAACACATTAAAATTTTCATAAATTTGTTTGTTTTGTTTACATTTTTTACAATTTGCTCTTACTTTTCAAAAAGGCTTTTAGAGTTACAAGACTATTAACATTTTTTTTATATTGTACATCACTTGACTAATGTGGTATATTAAATTAGTTATTAAAAACGAAAACATATTAAATTTGTTCATAAAAATTTATATATGTATTGTAAAATATTAACAGATTGTTTTGTGTTATTTTTGAAATATAAACTTGCCATTTTACTACAAATGAAAGCAATAAATCTGGCAGTTCTATAAACGAAACAAAAGAGCTTAAAGTTTGTGGTTTAGAACAATGAAAATCACTTGTAATAGCTAAAAAGCTTGTGATTTTCAGAAAACCAAAAAACCACTTAATTGATATCAAAATCACATGTGATTTGAAATCACGTGGAATTGTAAACTGGAGAGAAAGAGAGATTTACATTCGTAATTTCTGGTGATAGAGCCTGTAAAGGAAAGAGATGGCATATGTAATACAAAACAAAAACAAGTTTTTGACCATTTAGAAAATGTATTTTTTACAGAGACTGTAATCATTTGCTATTATACGAAAATTTTTAATTATGTGAATTTAAATATGTACCTATAATTGCAATTATATTAGCTGTATTCTAGAGCTGTGCCAAATCGTCCAGTTAAATGATCGGTCATTAAAAGTGATCCGGATCGTTCACTTCGTTAAATCGTTCACTTCGTTAAATCGTTCACTTCGTTAAATCGTTCACTTCGTTCATTTGTTCTGGTCGTTCGGTCGTTCAATTTAAAATTGTGTTTTCTTTGCTTGGTCCTTCGTTTTATTGCTTATTTTCTGATATATAGGTTATCAGTGTTGCTGTTTTGTTTATTTTTAATCAAAATTGGCCATCGTTTCTTTAATGTGTAAATACGTGCTTTTTTTTACATAAATTGTTTTTACTTTTTTAATTTTATGTGTATAAATAAAAATTGTAGTAGTCGCCGTGGTCTAGTGGTGAGTGTTTTGGCATACTAAGACATGAGCCCTGGGTTCGACACCCAGCTCCGACATCTTAAAAAAAAAAGAAATATGAAAAAAATATTTCTTTCGGCGACTCCCTCTCAGCAGTCTTCTAGGAAAAGCTCTGAGAGTATTAAACTGTAGGTCCCGATACTCATGTTCAAAAATTTACACACACAACATGAGTGCTGCAAGAAGCTAGGCCGTAATCCTGATACAGGGTTGTAAAGGCCAGTTATATGTATGTAAATAGGATAGGATAGGAGGAAGTGGCAGCCTCGTAATGACAAGGCACACTTGAGCACGCATGGCGGCCCGTTGTGATACCACATGATGTGGGGAGCCCTGATAGGCAGGGGCTCCGCACAAGAAGCACTACTTCCCCAGAAAATTATGCTGGAAAACAGCCAGAAAGCCTAATAAATTTGGCAATTGATCCAATGTCCAGGATCGACAGGTCTGTCAAGCCACCGAGAAAAGGAGGTCCTAATGTAGGAAAATCTACGTCGAGCCAGAGATGGACACTGGCAAATATAGTGGACCACAGTCTCCTCTTCCTCAGCCGACCCACAGCCACGACAGATGTAATTTGCGGGCAAGAGCGGTCTCTGCGCATGCCTGCCCATCACGCAGTGACCTGTGAGGATAGATACAACTGAAGAGATGTCCCTGCGGTCCAGTTTAAAGAGTTGATAAGTACGCCTCAAGTCCAGCCTAGGCCAGGTGAGTCTAGCAACTTGGCAAGATTCCTCCCGCGACCAGGCTAGGACGTACCCGTCCTTGCTAGTTCATCCGCAGTACAATTACCCGCGATGTTCCTGTGAGCAGGAACCCAAATCAGATTAACGACGCACTGTCTCGAGAGTGCCACAAGGGCATCGCGACAGTCGCCGACAATTTTGGAGTTTGTGGTCAAACTCGACAGGGATCTGACCGCAGCCTGGCTGTCAGATAATATGGTGATACTGGCAGTGGGAGTGCCCCCCAGAAGAATCCACTGGGGATGACCACGCCAGAGGCCCAGTCATCCCTACTTGGGATCATCGTGCGGAAGTCTCTGTGTAGTTCCAGTCTCGGTGAGGTGTAATCGATTTTGTCCCGTATCCGAGGTTCCTCTAAAAGAATAAAGGAGTGTCCCGAGGGTACAAAATTCCACCGTGTCAGTGCGTCAAGTCTTACCGCCACCAGTTTAGCCTGCTGCCTGGCAAGAATCCTAGACGGAAGCCACCCCAGCATAATAAAGAGTGCCTTTGTAGGGGTGGTCCGTAATGCACCAGTGATATGCACTGCCGCGGACCTCCTGACCTTATCAAGGAGTCTGACATTGCAGAGCTTGTCGAGAGCGGTCCACCAAAAGACCACTCCGTATAAAAGATTCGGCTCTATGATCGCCGGATAAAACCAGTTTAACTTGGGGTCCAGAATGAGACCCAGATATTTAACCGAGGTACTCAAATCTAGCCCAACCCCGTTTAGGCTGGGCAAAGTGAAATGAGGTACCTTGTACCGTCTCGTAAAGAGCATCAACTCCGTCTTGCCAGAATTAGCACATAGTCCAAATTCCCGGCACCACCTAGACACAATGTCCAGAGTGAAGTTGAGCTTATCAGACAATGTCTGTGGGCATATCCCAGACGCCGCGATGGCGATATCATCAGCATAAGCAACAACTCTGTTACCAGAGCGTTCCAGCTCGATGAGAAGAGTGTTAACAGCAAGGTTCCAAAGAAGTGGTGAGGACACCGCCTTGTGGGGTGCCCCTAGCAGTCGCCCTCTGGCACCTTGTAGTTCCAATTGTGGCGGATATCAATCGCGACCTAAGAAGAAGCTCAATAAATTCAACCAGACCAGAATCCAGTCCAAAATTGAGCAGAGCACTAACAATACCCGTAGGGCAGATATTGTTGAAGGCGCCTTCTACATCGAGAAAGGCGACCAAAGTATAGTCCCTGAAATGCAATGTCCTCTCCACCTGAGAGATCGGTGAGTGCAGAGCGGTCTCGACCGATATCCCTTTGGTGTAGGCATGTTGGGAGGTAGATAGTAGTGAAGGGTTGATCGAGTTCCTGATATGGAGGTCAAGAATTCTCTCCAACGTCTTCAATAGGAAGCAACAAAGACTAATTGGTCTAAAGTCCCCGGGGGTCACGTGTGAAGCTTCTCCGACTTTGGGAATGAACACCACATTTGCGGTCCTCCAGCGCAGAGGAATGTAAATGAGGTCCAAACAGGCATTATAGATAGCCAAAAGCCAGGGAAGAATGAGATCCTCGCCATGTTGCAGATCAGCTGGAATAACGCCATCTGGACCTGGAGATTTATATGGTTCAAAGGAACCTATGGCCCAGTGCAGTTGCCCAGGGGTTATACGAATTGAGGAGTGGTGCCCCGGAGTGGGCGTAACCCCTCGAAAGACAGTCTGGCCTGCAGCGTGGACACTCTCCGGAAAGTGAATATCCAGAATCAGGTTCAGCGTCTCACCAGTTGAGGTAGTCCAACCACCATCAGATCTCCGAATACTTCCGAGAGATCCCTTGGAGGAGCTTAAAACCTTACGAAGACGGTTGACCTCCGCTGAGGATTCAACGTTGTCGCAGAATTCCCTCCACGAAGCCCTTTTTGCCCGTCTAATCGCATATTTCAGCTCTCGTTTCTTTGCCTTGTACAGATCCCATTCGCCCGTTGACTTAGCTCTGTTAAAGAGCCTGCCACACAGACGACGAAGATCCTCGATATCCTGATTCCACCAGTTAGGTCTAGGCCTACCCCTGTACACAGGAGTCTTAGTGGAGGATGAGGCAGCATTCTCGAGGGCAGCGGACAATATGTCCACAGTCCTGTCGATGTCCGAACAGTTACGAACGATAGGAGGAGACTCCGGAAGATCGTGCCGGAGCTTGTCCCTGAAAAGAGATCAGTCCACACGCCTTCTGTTAGCACGGAGAATCTCCCTGCAAGGGGAGATAGCTTGATCAAGAGAGAAGACAATGTATCTGTGATCCGAGAAGAGCACTCACCAGATACATGCCAGTTCAAGATTCTTTCAGAAAATGTATGTAAATAAAAATTGTTACAAATTATACTTCAAAATAAAGATACATACATACATATTTATATTTAGAATATTATTTTCTAAATTATACTACATATCATTGGCATAAATTATTACTACTTCAATGGGATGTTATGATATTCCAATTTATACGACAAATTTGTTTATATATAATGCATTCCAAAAATAATAAAAAAATAGTGTGAAAAATACGAGTTATTAGTTTTTATTATTAGATATTATTTAAAAAATGTTTTAAGTAATCCTAGAATCAAGATAACAATTACCCAACTCACAAAATGTTATAGTTGTCGTAGATCGGTAGAAACTATGACAAACTACATCTATTGTACATAATGTTGTTGGAAATTTCCATGTCAAAAACTATTACAACATTTACGACAATTTTTCCTATGTTTCCGAAATGACGTATCAATACACCAGAGTTGGAAATTTTTTTTTTTTATTTTTTTTTGTACTTATTTTATAACTATAATCTACAACCATTTAACTATAATCTACAACAGGGATGGCGAACCTATTTTTGACTGCGTGCCAATAAATATTATTTTTAAAAAATGAAAATACATGCGTGCCAATAAAAATTATTTTTATTAAATGAAAATACATGCATTTTAAAAATATATACATATAGATTCATGTCTATAATACACTGACATATTTTTTAATGGTATATTTGTTGCTGACTATTTCTCGATAATGCATCAATCTCCAGATCATAGTTTGACAATTTTAATGAAATACAAGCCTCCTCCCCACATTCGTCGGTAAGTCTGTTTCGTACATCAGATTTTATATTATTCATAATCGAAAATAGACCTTCACAGCTATACGTTGATGAAAATATTATTAGAATAGCTTAAAACAATTTCTTAATCGCATTAAATGTTTCTGGGAGCAAACACAGTATCTTCAACAACATATTATTCATGTTTTCGTATTCTTCTTCATTTAATCTTTTTTTCATTATTTTCTATTTCTTGCCTCAACTCTATAAATTTCTGCTTCCAAATAAAACTTGATTGAAACTCTGCCAACTGCATTTCTAAATTCACCAGCTTTAACCTTTGATCTATTTTAGCAGTTTCCAAATTAAACTTGTCTGGATATTTAATAAAGTTAATTAATGGTTGAAATTTTTTGAAATCTTATAACTTGGCTATAAAAATTTATATTAATTTCATAGACTCCATGAATAAAAAATTTTTGAAGGTGATCTTTCAACAAAGGAAAATACTTAAAATTATTGTTGTCAATATCGCGTTTAAATATTATTAATTTGGACTCAAAACCTTCAATAATATCGAAAATTAAATCAATTGATTTTCCGGGACCTTGCAATTTAATATTTAATTCATTTAAATGGTCCGTTAAAAATATTAGTTTTAATAAAATTAAACCTATCTTTTGTACTATTGTGCGTTGATTTAATATACTCATGAGCTTGATTAACCCATTCGCTGCCAGGGACGAGTATACTCGTCCTCAGCAGGGTAGCCCGCACTGCCAAGACGAGTATACTCGTCCTACTTTGAAAACAAAATACGCGGAATTACTTTATCCCTGAGACACTGTAATCGACAATAGTGAATTACTAAGTGATGCTTGTAAATAATTATGTATGATAATATATGTGCCCTTACCAAGAAATAACAGGGTTTTGGTAAAAAATATAACACCAAAGAATATAAATCATATAGAATGCGCATCTCAACACTTATCCAAATATTTTGTCAACATTTTTTCAGACGCGGGAAGGAAGGGCAAAAGGCAAAACAAAAGAAAAGAGCGTAACAAAACAAGAGAAACCAAAGAGAAACTAATGTCACAGTGTATGCACTGTGCCAATGTGTGTTTTATTTCTTTTGCATTGTTGTTTAGGTTTTTTCGTTCAGCCACAGTACATACAGTGACGAAATTCCAACAACTATAACAAGAACATCACACAACAAAATTTTAGCACACACAACATCACAGTGTACAAGACGATAGCCACAACAAATTTTTTACTTCGTGTTTTTTTTTTTGCTTAAGTACAGAAACGGTATCATGCTAACAACATATTCACATACAATACAATTTATGTCTTTGTGTTTCTTATTCATTGTGAGCTGTTTTCGTTTTTTAAATTTTAAAACTTAGAGAATAATGTTGTTGGTTCAAATATTTTTGTGTATTAAAGAATACAGTGCTCCGATACGACTATGTAAGCTAGTGTAGGGCAAAGCATATTTAATTTGTAGTTGCGCGAAGGAAAATACATTAATCTACATCGAATATATAGCGCCCTATTTAATATCGTAATAAAAGTGTAGTTAGAAATATATTTTATTATTATTATTTATTTAAGCTCAACAATTGATTTTATATTTATTTGAAATAAAAGGTTAACTAAACCAAAAAATTTAATTCCAAAAATATAAAAAAACAAGTATATATTCATTAATGACAAATTTTCGAATGATAAATTGATGATTTTTCAATTATTTATAAGAAAATTCTATTTTTATTTTTAATTTACATATGTATGTAAGAATTATATATATGTACGTATACATACATTTTTAAAAGAAAAGACACTTTAATTTTTTTATGTTAAAAATAAATAATAAATAAATAATAATCAAGATTAAAATTATTTCTTACTTTATACTTCAAAGCATCAAAAAGTATGTATGTATATTTTGAGGATTTTCATCTCCATAAAAAGGCTAATAAAGTTAATTTTTTTTTAAGATTATTAATTGGATAAAATATCTAATTTTCTTTTTTTGAACTTCCTTTTTCTGTAGTCCAAGAGCAATGTTTCCGAAGGAGAACCAATAATAGAAAGTCCAATACCTCTATTCTGTGTTGAGAACAAGTGTCGGCAAATCACTCTGGGGTCATTCGTTTACATGACTGAATAATAAAAGATTTTGTACCAATTTTTCGCGTTTCAGATTTAAAGACAGAAAAAGTGTTCTAATTTGTCTTGATTGAGGGACTTTGTCATTAAGAAATATAAATCACCACCTTCCCTTAAAATTTCATTTGTTAACATAAGAATTGAATTTAGGCTGAGTTTCATTTTATTTGAAATATTCTAAAAAGAACTGAATATATTAATATACTTCATTGTTAATCTGAATTGCAGATCTGTAGCAATTATCTCGATAAAGGGAGCCACTATTAAGACAATCAAAAATTTTGCCATTTTTTCCATAAACTGAGCTGTTGATAAAGCCAATTCTGCGGAACATGTCTTAAATTTTGTGGTTTCAGACGTTGTTTTAATAGCAGCAGAAACAAGCCTGCTGAAAATTTGTGTGGCAAATACTACAAGCATTTTTCTAAAGTGTTAGGAAACATATGTTGCCGTGTTAGTTTTGGACACATTTTGTTTTTGCATTTGCTTCCATTTCTTACAATTCCCTAATTACCTGAAAGCTTGCCGTCCCATCCGGGGTTTTTATGTCACATTTCAGCCACCCATTCCGCAAAGACTTAATTGAGTGTGGGAAATCATAAAGGCAAAAAACATTTTGATCACTTAATTCAAAAAACGGTTTTTTAGCAGATACTTTAAGATTGGAAAATCATTTTCGGTTAGTCGAGCCTTCATCACATATAAGGGCATAAACATTAATACCAATGCTTTTTAAAATATTTACATTTACTGTAACAATTTCACTTAAAGAATCTGCAGATAAACCATTTTGGGAAGTAAAATAATTTAGAATGATAGCTAAATGGATGCAAGCTAAAAACATATTTTAATATTTCATAATGTCTTTAAATTTGAACCTCAAAAAATTGGTATGAAATCTTTTATTATTGAGTCATGTAAACGAATAACCCCAGAGTGGTTTACCAACACTTGTTCTCAACACAGAATAGAGGTATTGGATTTGCTGCTCCTTCGAAAGCATTGCTCTTGGACTACAGAAAAAGGAAGTTCCAAAAATAGATATTCTATCCAATAAATAATTTTTAAAAAAGTAACTTTATTAGCCTTTTTATGGAGATGAAAATCCTCAAAATATACTTTTTGATGCTTCAAAGTAAAATCTAAGAAATAATTTTAATTTTGATTATTATTTATTTATTATTTATTCTTAACATAAAAAATTGAAGTATCTTTTCTTCTAAAAATGAATATATACATACAGTTATATATTTTAAACATACATAAATTAAAAATAAAATTTTTTCAATTTTCTTATAATTGAAAAATCATCAATTTATCATTCGAAGATTTGTCATTAATGAATATATATTTGTTTTTTTTAATATTTTTGGAATTACATTTTTTGGTTTAGTTAACCTTTTATTTCAAATAAACATAAGAATACTTGTTGATCTTAAATAAATAATAATAATAATAAAACTACACTTTTATAACGATATTAAATAGGGCGCTATATATTCGATGTAGATTAATGTATTTTCCGTCGCGCAACTACAAATTACATATGCTTTGCTCTACACTAGCTTACATAGTCGTATCGGAGCACTGTATTCTTTAATACACAAAAATATTTGAACCAACAACATTATTCTCTAAGTTTTAAAATTTAAAAAACGAAAACAGCTCACAATCATAGCTGCCAGATTTGACGATTTATCGTCATTTTGACGATTTTACGACACAAAACTAGCATATTGACGATTTGACGATTTTTGCCCCTAATTTGACGATTTTTAATTATTGTGACGATTTTTTGAAATTCAAAATTTACAACGGGTATATTTTGTTTAAATTCTTAAAGATTATTACGATTATAATTACACTATTTGCAATTATTGCTTTTGGAAATTCAAATGTAGAATATTACTCTATTTCTGAAAGGATTTTTATGCATTTTTTAAATAGTAAAATCCAAAACTAGCAACTGTTATGTCAACCAATTTAATGATCCAAATTTCAAAAGATATTATTATTAGAAATAAAAATTTAAAAAGAAAAACTTTTCATCTAATTCAAACACGCTGGTTGTTGCTAGAATTAGTTGTAGTCAGTATTCTAGAATTTTTCCAACGATTAAAAATGTTTCTTAAGTACATATGTATGTTGCATCGTAAAACAACGGAAATACAATTTTTATATAGTGAAACGAAAAACTCACTAAAATCGGTAATTTGTAATTGTTTAAAAATCAATGTGCTACAGACCGAAAATTTTTATTTTGCAGATTGTAAAGCTGAATAAAATTGTTTAGACTTCGAAGAAAATATATTTTTGATAATGAAAGAATTGATGAAATAGAGTAGAAAACTTGGTTTTTTATTTTTATATGAATTGTGTGGTCAAATCTTACTAATGATTCTGAAAACAAAAGTCCTTAATACATAATAAACGAAGAAAGTATTTTGTTTTATGAAAGAATTTAACAAATTTATTGAAGAATGTGACAGATAAGAATTACAACATTTAAAACTAAATTTAAATGTAAACTTAAATTTACATCAAATTTTTCTCTAACATAACTTTAAACTATTAAAAGAAATATCAGAAGTGGAAATAACTAACTCTAGTGTTTTTCCTAACTTTATCTAAATTTAATCCGAAACAAATTAGTTTCACTACCTTATTTTGAAAACGGAAAATGAATATTTAGCAAGTAAATC
Source organism: Metopia argyrocephala (assembly GCA_963576795.1). Lineage (NCBI taxonomy): Eukaryota > Metazoa > Arthropoda > Insecta > Diptera > Sarcophagidae > Metopia > Metopia argyrocephala. The sequence continues at coordinate 88,096,554 of OY756209.1, read as the reverse complement.
TAAACAAAATATAACTTAAAAACCACTTACAAAAACCGTTCTTTTATACCATTTCGTCTACAAAAAGGAATTGAGAATCCTTTGACTTCAAAATTGTACCTAAACTAACTAAAGTGTGTAATGGTAAAACATGTATGTATGTAGATAATAAAAGATGATGATTGATGTTTTTTTTTATTTAGGCTTTAAAATTTTGTATAATATTAATATACCTTTATACTAAGAATTTTAAACAAAAATTTTTTTAAAAATATGATGTTTTCTTTTTTGTATTTTGGTGACGATTTTTTGACGATTTGAAGTAATCAATTTGACGATTTCGACGATTTTTTTGTCGAAGTTTGACGATTTCAAGGTCAATTTATCTGGCAGCTATGCTCACAATGAATAAGACACACACACATAAATTGTATTGTATGTGAATATTGTTGTTAGCATGATACCGTTTCTGTACTTAAGCAAAAAAAAAGACACGAAGTAAAAATTTTGTTGTGGCTATCGTCTTATACACTGTGATGTTGGGTGTGCAAAGTAAGAGAATAAACGAATTCTCTTTGCTAAGTAAGAGAGTAACAATTCTTTTTGCGGGTTCCAACATTACGACCCGCCATAAGAAATTTTACTTGTACGTGATGCACATTCTATATGATTTATATTCTTTGATAACACTCAAAATATAAATGGCAATGAGAATGACTTTATATAATTTAGGCTTGGCAGCGAATGGGTTAATGTGAATGCGAATTGAGGTTTTATATATTTTGCCATTTCTCCCATATAACCAGAAAGTAAAATTATCTTGACAGATTAATCAAAGTACATTATAGTGCAAAAAAGCAAATAGTTATAATTGAGGTTTTATATATTTTGCCATTTCTCCCATATAACTAGAAAGTAAAATTATCTTGACAGATTAATCAAAGTACATTATAGTGCAAAAAACCAAATAGTTATAATTGATTGATTTAACATAATTTTCTTAATTATTTCTATTAGAATTAGGACCTACAAATTTGGTAAGATTTTTGCTGAAATTTGGCTACAAAAAATTAAAAGTTGTAGCAACATTGTTTCCCATTAACTACTAAAAAGAAATGCAGTTGTTACACCACAATGTAAGAAAATGGTATTTGCAAGAAAATGGTATTTTATATAGCAAAATGAACAAGAATTTCTTAATATTTTTCCTTTTACTAGTTCTGACCAAATTTTTTATTATTAATGAAGTCATAAATTGAAAGTGAGTGTTTTTTTGAGCGAAAAAAATAAAAATCATAAATAATGATTATTTTCGAGTTTTATTTCTTGTGCTCAAAAATAATGATTGTGGCTGATTTTTTATATTATTACTCACAAATAATCATTACCATTGATGAAAATCCTTAAAACTCATAATATAATTATTATTGTGTAATTTTTAATATAAAACTCATAATGATTACGGTCTCTGGAAAATACAGACGATTTCAATTTCGATCGAAATCATTTTCCATCACATACCGGATTTTACTAGTTTTAGTTACTGATTGTATTACTTGAAGTTAGTTTTTATTACATAATAAAAGTTTTAACAATTCAAAAGGAAGAAGCTGTTTTTAAGGAACTACTTATGTGTATTGAAGGAACTATTCGCATGTTATAATTTGGTTTGAAAAAGTGAAAAAAAACAGATTTTATGTCATACAGCTACTTGAGTTATATAAAACAATTATCTCTTCCAAAAGAATTTTAAGTGGTCCTGAAAAGAACCGATTATGTCATACAGCTACTTCAGTTATATAAAAAAATTATCTCTTCCAAAAGAATTTTAAATGGTCCTGAAAAGAACCGATTAATGTTTTCCTTAAAGTTTCCTTTGAAGAAAATCTGAAATTGGAAGAATTTGAGAAAAGAAAATTTAAAAAAATTTTCATTTACACTCACCTATTCAATAATGTAGTAAAACATCCTGGTATGTTACGCAGCTTTAAAAATAGTTTGTATTTTGTCTACCTTCTACGGTGGAAGAAAAAAGTTATGTATAAAGTAATTAAATTAGGTAATTAGATTTCATTTTGCCAAAAAATTATCTCTCTCAAAAGAATTTTAAGTGGTCCTGAAAAGAACCGATATGGTACACAACGTTAAGGACATTAGTTAAAGGTAGGAGTTTGCCAGACCGATAAATTGCTTTTTGTTATTACAGAGAAAGTCTCCTGACGAGTCTCGTAAGCAGACACGAAATGGCCATAGAGACATGCTTAACCCAATAGGAAGTTAAAGATTTATGTGTCTCGTTTCATGGATCACTAAAGTTCCAGACTTCCTATTATTCATTAGGAAGCTAGTAGGTCTGCTCAACAAACAGCAGACACAAAGGGACACAATAAGTACCACACATAATCTTCATATGTACATTACCCACAAAAAAATTTATATATATGAATCACTCACCTGGAAGCATAACGAATATTTCTTCCGCATACAAATTTTTCCAGGCTCTTCTTATCCCTGAAATATTAATAATTTGATAATTAGTATCTTTAAAATATTTTATAAGGCATTTTTACTTACATTTTCTCCAATTTCCACAAAGACTATGGCAGTTGAATAGTAACCTAAAAAAACAAACAAAATCAAAGGCTATTACTATACAAATATAAAAACGAAATACAAAATATACTTACTCCTTTTCCTGCACACCTGAAAATAAAACCTATTATAAAAAAAATGTTAGAAAGAATTAATTATTTGTTTTAAATAGTATTTCTAATTTTTCTTACCTCTTAAATCTTGTTATTTGCCGCCAGAAAATAAAATGTAATTAAATAAAATTTTTACTACAAATTTGGAGCGAAAGAGATAGCTATATATGAAAATACTTGCTGTCTCATCGTTTTTTTCACGATGTAAAGTTGTTGTGTTGTTCTTGTTATAGTTGTTGGAGTTTCATCACTGTATACATTGTGGTTACACTATGAAGAATACAATATTTTTATTGTACTCTGAACCAACTGTATATTAAAATATTGTACAATGGCTTTTGTGTCCTGTTGTTTTTTGTTCTCTGTTTTTGCATTACTCTTATTATTATATTTGCAACTACAATCAGTATTTGCTCATGAGAAAAATGCAATACATATACATGCCATAGGTTCGCCATCCCTGATCTACAACAATATAACATTTTGTGAATTGGGTAAATGTTTATTGTCACTTTATATTTAGAACAAATGTTCCTGTAGACTTAAAAAAAAGTAAAAAGAATTTAATAAAAGTACGTATTTCCACATTTATGAAACGATGGCCAATTTTAGTTAAAAAAATGGCAATACTGACAATATGCATATAAAAAAAGCGACAAAATAAATATTTAACGAACGATCAAAACAAAGAAAAAACAAATTTAGATTAAACGACCGAACGACCAAGTCAAAGAAAAAACAAATTTAAATAAATTAAAACCAGAGTGGGCAAACAAACAAAACAATTCGCAAACGTTACAACTGTTAGATATCAACAAAATATTTACTTGTTTGTTAAAATACTTTGATTGTACATATTAATTTCCCTATGATTTATATATTGTACTATATTGAAGAAAAATTTGTTTCAAATAAAAATATTATTACTTGTCTGAATTCTGAATTAAACACACAAACGTTTTTATTATTTTTGAAGAAGTTCCAATAGGTTATGGGCCCGGTCGCGATTGTGATAATATAAATAATACAAAACTATAAAGAAAAATAATATAATCAATTGAAAGAATGGAGACCAAAGCTGTATTTCAATTGCTCAACAATGCGAACTATTTTACATGGAAGTTCAAAATGCAGATGCATCTCATCCAATTGGATTTGTGGGATGTTATTGAGCAGCCGATTCCTGTAGAGCAAACCGAAGAATATTTAAAGAAAAATCAAAAAGCATGTGCCGCAATTGCTATGTGTGTGGAAAACTCTCAAATTCATTTTATAAGAGGTATCAATTTAGCTAAGGATATGTGGATAAGATTGCAAAAGGTTGATGAACGTAAGACCATGACGTCCAAACTACATTTGCTTCGTAAGTTGTACGATAAACGAATGTCAGAAGGAGAAAACATGCAACAACATTTAGATTGCTTAAATGTGATGCGTGCGCAATTATTAGATCGTGGCGAGGAAATTAAGGACAGCTCTATGGTGGCAATAATTTTGAACAGCTTATCTACAAATTTTTCTGCCTTGGTTACTTCAATTGAGGGTCAGCCAGAAGACACAATTTCGCTGGAATATGTAATGGAAAAATTGTTAGATGAATCTGAAAGGCGTTGTGAAGGTAATGGTATTGAAAATGAAATCATTCTACTAGTGCTTTAAAGGGTAAAAAATTTAAAAACAAGAAGCCCATTAAATGTTTTCACTGTAATAAACTGGGACATATGAAAAAAGATTGTTTCAAATGGAAGAAACAAAATGCTACAGTGTCTGTAGATAATCATGTCGATAGTGAAGTTTGTTTGCAAGTTGCTAGTGGCTCTGGATGGGTAATTGATTCAGGTGCATCTTTACATATGACAAGTAATCGTAAATTTTTCAACAAACTGGAAGAATCGTATAGTAAAGTATATATAGGGGATGACAGATCTTTAACTGTGGTTGGCATTGGAAATGGGTATGTTAATGGTAAATATAATAGATTATATCTTCAAAATGTGTTATATGTTCCTGCTTTAAATGGTAACCTTTTATCAGTAAAAGAAATGGTTAAAAAAGGTTTGATCATTAAGTTTGAGAATATGAAATGTTTTATTATTAAAAACAATAAGATTGTTGCTGATGAAATTTTAAAGAAGAATCTATACCTTTTATGTGAATCAACAATTAATGAAAGTTACGTGTCGGAACATAGTCTTAGTTGTGTTCATCTTTGGCATAGTCGTCTTGGACATCGAAATATTGTTGATATAAAGAAAATGGAACAGTTATGTGATGGAGTACATATTGATACATGCAATGATAGCGATTTTTGTGATATTTGTGCAGAATCAAAATTTTCTAGAATCCCTTTCCCAAAGAAAAGTTTCAGTCGATCTAACGAATTGTTACATCTTATACATTCTGATATTTGCGGGCCTTTCCAAGTTAAATCGCGCAGTGGTAAGAGATACTTTGTATCATTTATTGATAACTATTCCAGATACTCGAAAATATATATATAAGAAAGAAAGAATGGGTTATTTTCCAAATTGAACGAGTATATTAAAGAAGCTGAACATTTTACAAATAAAAGCGTAAAAGTATTGCGATGTGATAATGGAGGTGAATATATAAACACTGAAATGAAATCATTCCTAAAGATGTCTGGAATTATTTTAGAAACTACTGTACCTTATTGTCCTGAGCAAAATGGTGTTGCGGAAAGAAAGAACCGAACACTAGTCGAAATGGTACGTGCAACGTTGAAGTCGATTTTTTGTTGCATCAAGAGAATAAAATTAATAAATTAGTACAAGACGCTAAATTAGAAGATGCAAAACCTAGTTATTTATTTTTATTTATTTATTTATTTAAGTGTTTTCTTATTTCCTGCACAACAAGACAGGGTCTTATATTTACAGTACAGGAACGTATATGTTAAATATAACTAGTGCAATTCAAGATTTATGTACATATATAAAAAAGAAGTATAATAAAGAACAAATTACAGGATTTCACATATTATAAGAGACAATTACGAATTACGAAAAAAATTGAACAAAAATTTTTTGAAACTATTATATTATATACCAATGGATCCAGAATTTCCGAAAATTGTTGGTGAAGAGAATTTGCTACCAAGCAATGAAAAGTATAGATCAATTATTGGTATATTATTACATATTTCTATAACTACAAGGCCTGACATAGCTGCTGCAGTTTCTATATTATGTAAAAGGTTGTTCCAATAATAACAAAGTCATACACTTTTCAAAATTTTTTAATGGTATTGAACATGAGCAAAACCAAAACAAATACTTTCTAAATGAGAAAGAGCGCAAATGAAACAATTAGCTTTTCGCTCTTGTGCTTGCTTTGTTATTCCGTTACATTCGTATAATTTGCTCTTTTTTCTCTTTTTCTTTTCCTCATCTTCTTTACTTTTTCTTCTCATTCATTTTTTGTTGTACCTACGCACATTTGTAGTACTCAAAACAAAAACAATATACAAAATTAAATGGGAGAATCTTTCTCACTGTTTGTGTTTTATTTTTACTCATTGTAAAGAATACAACAAAATTAGATGAAACGTTCAGTTTTGTTTTACTCTGATAAAAACAAACAAAAAACAAAGATTGATTGAACGACTGATCCACGGCGCACTTATCATAAGGTGCCTTTGAGATTACAACAAGTAAAACACTAACAAAAACAATACAGCATTTTAATGCTGGTTAGGGTAGTTAACTATCAAAAAAACCAAAACAAAAAGTATGAAAACAAAAACAATGTACATAAAACAAAGCAAAAATTGACAACTATATTCACAAATTGTCTGAAAAAAAAAGTAGCTAAGTTGGCAGGTCAAATGCACCTTATAATCAATACGCCATGGACTGATCCAAAAGACCAGAGAAAACTGATTTGGTCACTTCGTTCATTTGACTGATGCGTTCAATTTAACTCATTCGTTCGTGACCGACACAGCTCTACTGTATTCATTGTAATACTATATTATTCCACTTTTATTTATACAATATCAAACCCAACTCACAAATGTCGTTTTATTGTACGGTTAAAATAGGTAGAAACCTATGATAAAAATTTCTCATTTATATGTGGTTTTTGAGAGCGTTATGACACTGTTTGTTGTTTATGAATGCAAAATTAAGAGATCTTGCTTATAAGGCTCTTATAAGCACGCTTTATCTCATTATGAATAACACTGTTATTCTCTGCGTAAATATAGGGATGTGCACGGTTGTGAAATTATTTTTTTATTTATTTGTTTTTTAATTTATATTTTTTATGCATTATAGCTATGGGAATTGTTTATTTGAATTTTAAGGAACGCACGCAAAGTAATTTGATAAACTTCAATTTCGATATTTCTAGAACACTTTTAATGCCAACTATAAAATACTAGTAGTCGCCGTGGTCTAGTGGTTAGTGTGTTGGCTTACTAAGACATGAGCCCTGGGTTCGACACCCATCTCCGACATCTTAAAAAAAAAAGAAATATGAAAAAAATATTTCTTTCGGCGACTACCTCTCAGCAGTCTTCTGGCAAAAGCTCTGAGAGTAATTAATTGCCATGAACACGCTTCTCAAGTCTGTCGTTCGGAGTCGACATTAAAACTGTAGGTCTCGGTACTCATGGATAAAAATTTACACACACAACATGAGTGCTGCGAGAAGCTAGGCCGTCATCCTGACACAGGGTTGTAAAGGCCAGTTATGTATGTATGTATGTATGAAATACTAGCTGAACCCGGCGTGCTTCGCTACTCCCTCGTTTAAAATTAAGATAATTTTTTGCTGGCCACACTAAAATCAAATCTTAACTTGTTACAAATATTCGATATAAAATTGTAATACTAGTTAAGTAACTATTTATGTAAACTTTTGCTTTCGTTCTAGCAAAAATATTTATTATTTGCATATGATTGGTCCTCTATTCAAAATCAAAAACTTAATATAACAAATTTCAGTATCAGCTCTTAATAAGATTGTTAAATGAAAATACCCTTTCAACAGCAGCATTAGTAGAAATTTCTATTAAAACTTTTAAATCTTCTTGTGGGATATGTTCTACTTTAAAACGCCGAAAGATTTTAACCCATCTTTTGTCAAGTTTTATTTTCTCACCGTTCCATTTCTTTAATTAGTTTTATTTTATTGTGATTCGATGCGTCTGATAGAGGTATATATGATATAAAATCAAGATTTTCTGACAGCATTTTCTTGCAGTATTCATTAAATACGCTGGTTACGGTAAACTCACATTTTGTTCGCGCACAAGAAAATTATTCGTCTCAATTTTTTTTTCATAATTTAGTAGTGCAGTCCATGCTGCGAAAACTTTGATTATAGATTATTGTGTGACAAGCGGAAGTACACTCCATAACTGACAATTTTTTTTCATTAGTTCCAAAAGTATACCCTTTAAATATGTTGCCAGTTTGGATGTTGAGGCTGTTGTGTCATGAGACGTTTTATATGCTTTAGTTTCAATGTGTTCCGTTATTGCACTACGTCTATGAATTGCAATTGAAAATTCCCTATTGCAGATTGTGCATTTAACAAAGGAGTTGTCATTTCGATTTTTAACTATTTACAATAGAAGGAAACTCTTTCTATAAATTTTCGTTTAAAAGATTTTTCCTTCTTTTGTTATCGCTCATATTTGAATTAATAATCTAAAAATTATGTTAGTAATACATTTTTTATTTTGATTTTAAATAAATATTATAATCTGATATTATTTAAGTAAAATGAAACTATAATATTAATACATACTTATATGCAACTTCACCTTCACTAGGCAAACAAAATGAATTTTTAGTTTGTACACCTCAAACCTTAAGGGTACTCACGAAGTGCCTTGCAAACTGTGCAAACGATGCAAAGTGTGTAAAAATACATCAAATTTTTTCTCTGCAACAACAAAATATACGCATTTGAAATTTGCATTAATTGCACCTTAAATAAATTGGCTATGTATTTTTGCTTCAAAACGACGAATTGTTTCATTTGCGCTCTTTCTCATTTAGAAAGTATTTGCAGTGTTTGAAAAGCTGCAGTCAAAGTAGTAAAAGTCGTGAAGTTTTTCAATTACTGCGAGTTTTTAGTATTTAAACTCACAGTTTAGAAAGTTATTTAAGCTTACGCTTCTTAAAAATTAAACAGTCGCAGTTAATGTAGAAGTTAAAAACAAATATTAATAAACAATGAAATACTTCAAACGCCGACAAGTTCGCAAGTTTTTAGTTCGAATGACTTCAACCAAAGACTATATAATATAATGATGTTGCACTCAGTACATTTTGGTTTAACACAAATTTTATACAGGAAAAATTTGCTCTTTTTCTCATTTTTTGCAAAGATACATTTTTTGTTGATAACAACTAATGGGGGAGTGCGAAAGCACTTTTATTTTGCTCTCTTGCAAGATAAAGTATTTGATATTATTGTTGTTGTTATTCTTACTGTTTATGTTATTTTTTTTTTTAATAAAAGCTGTGGTTAATATTCGTAATTTTTTGAAAAGAGAGATTGTTCATTCTATTAAATGTGAGATTGAAAAATAGAAAGAAACAAGATGACTTCACATTTGTTTTGTTTTTGTGAAAACGAAAATAAATTGATTCGCACCGAATTTATGATGCCCATTATATAAAATTTATATGCCAAATTTTTAAAAACTTAGAAATCTTTTTTTCTCTTGTAGTAGAAAATTAGGTTTACAAGTAATGTTAAAAATTAATAATATTTTACATTTTACTTATTTGTATTCTGCAAAAGAGAAAAGAAGTTCTTACTAAAATAAAAAATTCAAATTAACTTAACTTTTAATAAAACTTTATTATTTAAAGTGTTATTAAGTTAATAGTGTAAAGTGATAATAATTTCATATTAATAAAAAAATGGTAAGAAAATTATTTTTAATTACATGTGCACATTAAACGTTTCGTATACATATATGTATGTATATACTGTTTGTACTTTAGGATTTAAATTCATCGGTCTCACGAAATGCAGTCTGCCCCATTGCCGCAGATATAAAAGAAGTTCTCCTAACGTAAAGTTATTTCGTTTTCCATATATGGACTCACCGTTGTTTAAAAAGTGAGCAGAAAAATGCAACTTTGACGAGCAATTTATTACAAATTCTTCTTTATTGTTTTAGTGTGATAAGCACTTCTCATTAGAGCTTATTAGGAAGAAATTTTTGATGCGAGGTGCCGTGCCAAGTTTATACTTAACTGAAAATAACGAGGACATGAGTGTAGAAGGAATCGAAGTCTATTCTGAAAATGATTTGCAACTTTTCAGATTTCCGCCACAAACGCGTAGAGGATCTAAATCCTTTTGAACAAATTGTGAAAAATTTAAAAAATGAAGCACTGTACCGAAAAAAATACTACAATATAATTAAAGCTTAATACAAAAATGCTAACTATTCGTGATTTAAGGTCAAAAAATGAGTTTTTGAAGAAACGAGTTACGGTAATGGAAAAAAGTTACTATTAAAGAAGTCCATTGAAAGCGAAATTGATGAATTGCATATTAACACACATGAAAAACGCTTTGTAAAATGCTCATAAAGCAAAACAGAAAATCAAATGCTCGATGGGAAGATTAGGAGAGAAACTTGTCTGAAAGTATTTATTATAGATCCACCTCTATGTATTTATTTTAAGAAATACTTTAAAACTGAACTTTCCAAGCCTTTCTTCCCTAAGCAGATGGAGCGATATTAAGAATTTGCAGCCTGGCAATAATTTATGTATATATAACGCACTGAAAGCAGCAGTTCGTAAAATACAGCATGCAGAAAAACAATGTATCCTAATTTTTGATGAAGTATCTATCCGGCGTAATTTTACACATAATAACTCTGCAGATGTTATAGATGGAGTGGATATGAGCGCAAAAATGAAGTCGGTACACAAATTTGTGTTTTTATGTTAAGAAAAATCTTGAAAAATTGGAAATTCCTTTTAAATTACGTCATGACAGCTACCTTAGTAAAAGGGGATATTCTAAAGCAGTTCCTTCTGTCTAATTTGGATATTGTAACCAAAATAGGACTCATTGTACGCGCAGTACAACAACAGAAAGTGCTATGAGGGTGCATCCTCAGAAAAACCTTTTTTTTTTTCATACAACAGTAATAATATCTACTTACAGTAATAATATCTACTTGATTGCCTAAATAGCAAGGTTTTCAAAGACCCCAATCCATTAAGAAGTAGATTACATCGGAACAATAAAGTTTGGGAAACTCTAAAGGATTTATTAAGCTACATAAGTCAAGTTTCGTATTTGGGCAGCAAAATTTTTTTCCATTAATGGACTTATTCAAACCACCAGGGGTATAATGTCTCTATCAGAAGAAATGTTTCGAGAAGATGACATGCTTTTTATTTTAACCAGTCACTTTAATCAAGATCCATTAGAGAACCTATTTTCGTACCTTCGCGCAAAAGGTGGACACTGTAAAAACCCTTCAGTTCATGAATTCAACATTACCATGGCCAAGCTGTTTTCTTTAAAAATAACTCAGTTTAATACCTTATCTAATTGTGAAAAAGATGATGGGGTTATGTTGCCTATAAATTTTCAAACAATTTTAGAGGAGCTTTCAAAAGATGCCAGCATATCCGGATGTCAACAAACCTCCGCAGAGAACGCTCTTGATATCTATGAAGGTAATGAAGAATATTTTGACGAAAACAGCAATAGTTTTAATTCCGTTACTGTACCAATTGAATTCACGTCAAGCCGTTACTTCGCTGGGTACATAGTGTAGTACAAGGCCCATTAATACAGGTCATTGCATCTCTCAGGCTGATTTTATGTAAACCAGTCTATAAATGTCAAAGTTTGTTTTTTTTTTATCGTTTTTGTTTTTATTTGAATGTTTATGTTTTCAATCAGTGTTGCCATATTGGCTATATCTAACCAAAGTTGGCTACTTTTTTCTTACATATATATTTTCTTATGGTGTTTTTCCTTTCTTTAAAAAGAAAATGGTATTTTTATTTTAAATGAATAATAATAGTTTTAACTAAACATTGTAATATTTTAGGTTCAAGCAGGATAATATTGTTATGAATTGTCCTTTATAGTTCGTTTTGTATACTAGGGCTCTTTACTGCAAACTAAAAATACAGATACTTTTGGATTTTAAAGCTTTTATTTACACTCTATAATCTTGTATATATAACTAAAAAGAGTAATGTGAAGCCTTATTTATAATACCTACAGTTTTTCTACTAATTGTTATTGTCTCTATTGCTTAGTATTTTACTAATTCCACAGCAATAATAAATCTTTTATAATTTAAAAATTTATATAATTTTAAACGTACTTGATTTTCCGACATATATTTTCTTATTGTAATAATTTTTTTATATAGCCCAAAAGCTAGAAATAGTGAAAATACTAATTTAAGGGAATGCAATTAGGATTTTGTTTTACAAAATTATTTCTTCGTAACAATATGTTTCATATGGGAGACTATCACTTTATTTTACTGTTTATATCATAGAACGTATGTTGAAATTGAATTTTATATGTATAAAATTAGCTGACATTTAAATGTTTAGTTTTAATTTATTGAATTTTCTTATTCAAATTTGGTTACTAAATTTTACGGACTGTGGCAACACTGATTTTAGTTTCTTTTCCACCATTTTCTACAAAAACCTTTTATAATTTTTACAGATATATATAGATCACACGACACAAAATACGTGTGGTTTTTTCTATAGTTGTATTGTTGTAGAGATGCAATGACCTGTATTAATGGGCCTTGGTGTAGTATAAGCCAATGGCAACTCTGAATCAGTACATTATTATACAACTATGTATTAGTATAAGAAATACTTCATCTATGTTTATTGTATGAAACTGAATTTAATCTTAAGTCTATGTCCACACTCGGCGAGAAGAGTCGGGCAATTCTTCATCAATTCTCTTTTAAACTTGTATTCGTGTCCACACTCGGAGATTTTAGTTGCCCAACTTTTTGTTGTTGTTCAGCAATTTTTGTGTTTTCTTTTGTTTGCTTTTTCTTACAATTTGACATTTATGCCGTGTTGCCACAGAAATACTCACAAATTACACAAAATTTTATAGATTGCCCAAAATATATTTCATACATAGAATATAATGCTCTTTATTTTTGTAATTATTTTAATATATGAATAAATATTTGTGTATTTATAAATTTCCCTGTAGAAAAGACAAAGCCTTAAAGTTATTACTGGAGCTATTGGAACAGCCCAAACAATAGTAAAGTATTTATAGTTGAATACTAGTGCTAATGAGGACTAGTACTTGAAGTAGTTCGGGAGTACCGCTTAAATTTTGCAGAAGTTTATAAGATAAGACATATTTTATCCTAAAATTTATTTATTTATTTTTTATTTATTTATTTATTTATTTTTGTCTATGGATTCCACCTTACAGACAATTACAAAGGATATAATAACAAAAAATTAAATAAAAAGTATAAGAATATAAATAACATAAAAATAGTGACATATGAAGAATTTAAATAAACAATGATTAAATTTTTTATTATATTTAGATTTAATGAATAGTCAATGAATCTATAAAATTGATTAAACGCGCTGCACATTCTTCTAAGCGGATCAGCATCAGGATAGTTAGCTCTAAAAGTTCTTACAGATAATGGGACGAAATTACGGGATACTCGCTGAGGTATATTGAATGTTATTTCATTTATCAAAAATCCCGAACATATATCTCCTCGAATAACATTTAATAAGAATGTTACATTCAGCATAACTCTTCGACTTTTTAATGTTGGTAGTTTAATAAGAGCTAGTCGGGCAGAGTACGATGGCAGATTTCGGGAGTCAAAGTGTAGACTACGCAAGCAAAATAAAAGGAACTGTTTTTGAACAGATTCAATTGCATTAGAATATAATTGATAAATGGGATCCCATATTACTGACCCATATTCTAAAATTGGACGCACAAGTGACATGTATAATGTTTTGGTAATATATGGATCATTAAACTCTTTAGACCACCGCTTTATAAATCCCAGTACCACTCTAGCTTTATTTATTATACTCGTAATATGCGAATTAAAACTCAGTTTACAATCAAATAGTATGCCAAGGTCCAGAAAGTGGTCAACAGCTTCGACTTGATAACTACCCAAAAAATAATTTATGGATATTGGAGTAATCCTCGAAAAGCGCATTATCTTACATTTCTTTTCGTTTAGTTCCATTAAATTTGTTTTACACCATTCATAAAATGAGTTTAGGTCAGTTTGAAGATAATGTTGATGTTGATCCAAATGGGTTATGAAAATTTTTACATCATATGCGTACATTAATATCTTCGAAAACTTAATTATCTGAGGCAAATCGTTAATGTATAATGAAAACAACAGAGGGCCAAGGTGGCTACCCTGTGGAACACCAGAACGAGCATGTATACTCTTTGAAAATAAATTATTAAAGTAAACAGTTTGGGTTCTATTTATTAAATAAGATCTAATCCAATTAATAGCAGGGTCTGTAAACCCTATCATCTGTAGTTTTTTTATCAGAAGCACATGATTCACCTTATCAAAAGCTTTACTGAAATCAGTGTAGATGACATCTGTTTGTTTTCCTTGAAAAAATCCACGATTAATTACAGTTGTAAGATGAAGAAGGTTTGTTGTAGTTGAACATCCTTTTTGAAATCCATGTTGGCAGGGAGAAATAATATTCACAACTTGGTAATATATATGTTCAGTAATTACTTTTTCAAAGAATTTAGGTATAGTACTAAGTTTTGCTATGCCCCTATAATTCTCGATATTAGATTTTTTGCCGGATTTGAACAAAGGGAATATATATGAATCCTTCCATATTTTTGGTAAATAACCGTATTTAAGGGATATATTAAATAAAAATGTTAAAGGAATAGCTAAGGCATCGGCACAATTAATTAAAATACTGCTAGGAATTCTGTCAGGTCCAAAAGTGTGCGAGAATTTTAATTTTTTCAATTGAGCAGCAACTGTATAAGTATCCAATACGGGTAAATTTATTGATTGATGCCCCTTTAATGGATAAGGATAATCAGTATCTTTATTAAAATTAGCATCAGAGTATGTTGCAGAAAAAAAGTCGGCAAACATATTACAAATCGTTAAATCATCACTAGATTCAATCTGTTGAAATGACATCGTATTAGGAAAACCAGCTGTTTTCTTCTTTAAATTAATACATTTATAAAAAGATCTCGGGTTACGGTTGAAATTATTTTTGATTTTAGTTAAATAAAGCTTGTAATAAAACTTATTTAATCTTGTATATTCTGCCCTGTAAATCGAATATCTAGCGTAATCTACAGAAGACCCAGAAAGTTTATATTTTCTATAGTATTTGTTTTTTCTATTCTTAGCACTACTTAATACTTTATTGTTCCAAGAGGGCCCAGTAGATAATTTTTGTACTCGTCTCGGTATAGATGTTGCCATAAAAGAATACATTTTATCGTAAAATAAGTCGAATATTTTGCACATTGCAAAGGGAGAATTTGACAATGATGAAAAAATATTAATCCAGTCCGTATTTATAATTAATTCATTTAAAGCACTGTAATTGGTATGGGCAAAGGAAAAGACTTTCTCAGTTACAATTGATGATTGTACAACACGGTCGGATGGTGTGGCAATAATTAATTCAATTGCAGGATGGTATCGATCTTCAGGAGTCGTAATAGGGTCAGATCGGTTAATAATGCAGTCATCTTTATCGTTTACAAATACTAAATCTAGGATTCTTCCATAATCATTGAAAACACCATTAATTTGAAAAAGGCCAATATCATATAAGTTATTCAAAAAATCCGTATAGGAATAGTTATTTGAGGTTTGGACATAATATCCGTCATCGATCAAATAATCCCAAGATATTGATGGCATGTTGAAATCTCCCATGATTATTAAAGAATCATTTTCTTTGGCAGAGAATGCTACTTTTTTTATAGCCTCACTATGTTGTACATATACTGACTGTGGGGACGACGGAGGAATATATGAGCATGTGATGAATATGCTTTTCCTTTTCAGTTTAATACTAACACATATAAATTCCATATCAGAAGACGGTTCGATATCAAAACTGTCAGATGGCAAGCTACTAGATACTGCTATAAGAACACCGCCACCATAGGATATGCGATCACGACGAAAAATGTTGTATCTGCTGCAAAGTATTTCAGAATTAAGAATAGAATCATAGAGCCATGTTTCAGTAAAAACTAATATATGGTAATTACAGCTAAAACTTTCCAAATATAAATTTTCCAATTTCGTCCTTAATCCTCGTACATTCTGATAAAGTAACGACAATGATTTAATATTTAGTTTTTTGAGACATTTGGTTCACGTTGAGGAAGCACACCAACATTTGTTCTAATTTTCTCCCTGTAGGCGTACTCACGAACTAATGTATTATCAGGCCACAACTTAGGATCAACAATATAATCAAAATGATCAGATGAGGTAGAAATTTTAAATGTTGAAATTGATCTTTCCACAGAAAATTTAAATTTTTGTATCAAAACATCCACTTTATGACCAAATTTAGACCTTATATAGTACTCCACGTCCTCAGTTGTAGTATCAGAAGCCAATCGTGAGACAAATATGGTTTTTTTAGGTGGAATGGCTTTAAGAGGCTTACAAATAGTCTGATTAATCATTGTAGGATTATCGGTATTAACTGCAGAAGACAGCGTATTTATAGACCTACTATCAACAACTATCGATGACAAATTGTCATTATTAGATGCAATCGATGACGAGGTAGGCGTAACATTATTTTCAATCACAACATCTATACTAGTACCAGTAGGTTGAATAGTATGACCCTTATTTGAATTATCTTTAAGTTTTAAAGTACTTTCATGGTTATTTGTAAAATTGTCCAGGCTAGAATAATTTGTATAGAGTTCGCCAAATTTTGCCAATTTAGACTGCAACGCCGAAAAATCATTATTCAGCTCTTCAAACTCACTTCTGTAGCTTTTAAAAAATTTATAAAAATCAATGTTGATTTTTTTACATGCAGGACAGGTCCATTGAAGTGATTTTGCAGGATCCATTAACGCATCCGCATCACGTGCCTTAAGTGATGAGCATTTTAGATGGTAGTTGCCCATACACAACCAGCATACTATCATACGGTCATTACCAGTTATAGTGCAATTAATGTTTAAACAATTCATATTACTGATTCAAAATAAACAGTTATAAAAGATATCAAATTCGGTAAAAATGTTTGATGGGTAGTAATTTCAATTTGACAATAGATGGCGCCACCAAAATATATTTATCATATACAAAAACCAAAAATAGGTACACACTATTATGAATCAGCTTTGTATATTTATAGGTGTAATTTGTCGTAGTAGAATGTCCAGCTGATCTCAAGAATGCAATTTTTAGTAAATGTAGAAATTGTATATTACAAAAAATATTTTCCAAATTTAATAAAAATAATCCTTGAATTATTCAAAATCAAAGGCTGTGACAGGAAAAACTTCACAATACTAACAAAGGACAGGTACCGAGAGAAACTCCAGACAGCTCAAATATATTAATAAAACGTTAGAAACTCTTAAAATCAAACTCAGATTGGAGCCAACAAAAGTTAACACAGACACGGTTTGATATCACACAGTATACTAATATAAATTAAGGTATGTTAGACACAAAATAAGCTGCAAATAATGAAAATCGGTTGATATAAACAAAATATTTTCTTTTAATGTAATATCGTTATGCTACACAATTCAATTTTCTATCAATGAAAAATAAAAATGTTTCTCTTCCCTTGTCTTTTAACAGCTAGATTATGTATTAACGTATTATGTGTCGATTAGACATTCAGCAGTTTAACGGTCATATACAAAATAACAAAGTAAATTTGCAGTCTTTATTTTTCATTTGAATTATGAATTAAAATCTATTTTGATTTTTTTGCATACGGACAGAAGAATTTACATTTCATTATGATTCTTAATATTTAAAAAAGCATTGAAGGGCAATTTACTTATAGTTTAATAAATTCCAAAAATGTTTGCTTTAGCTCACCAGTGCACATATTTTAAAATTGGTATAAATTTTGAAAAAGTCACCTTGAAAATATTCAAATGTTTTACTATTAATGCGTAAAGAATTTTTTTGTTTTTTTTTTTATTATTATTTATTCCTTTATATCAGGGATGAGCAACACGCGGCCCGCGGGCCGCTTGCGGCTCTTTTAACATATTTATGAGGCCCGCCAAACAAATGTTGCTGCTTCTCAAAAATACACATAATATATAGACACATTAATCAACGAATTTCAATTACGAAGAAACTGAGAAGAGAGCAGTTTCCATGAAAATGTTTTCCTAACCATTAATTATCGATGTGGATACAGTTCCCAAAGACTTTCAAAGGGAAGTGATGGGCATGCAGAATAATACTGATGTAAAAAATGTATTTCTCTCAGTAAACATCGAGAATGTCTATAAATCCGACCACCGACCAATTACCACCGATCAAGACTGAGTAATGCATGATTAGAAACTTGTGTATGTGTACCTACATCATCAATTCCGGCTGATATTGACCAGGTTGTATCGAAAAAACAGTGTCAAATTTCTCATTAAAAATTTCAAGCAAATACTTTTTTTTGGCATTAAATTTTATATTTTTTTATTCTAATTTTTATTATAAATAGAGTTTTGTAAATTATTAGTATTTATGTGCGGCCCGCCAAAAAATGTTAAAATTTAAAGTGGCCCGTTGATTAAAAAGGTTGCTCACCCCTGCTTTATATCATTAGCATATCAAATTAAGATTGTCTCAGCATCACTTAGTCATTATTGAGGCGAGCTGGTAAAATATTTACAGCTTTGAATTACACATGTACAATATATAATTGGGGTATTCAAACGGGGTCCTATCAAGTCATATTGTCATAATATCATACAATTTTAAAATAGTTTAAAAAATTTGTTGTTGGTCTTTGAATAAAAAAGTTATAAAACAATAAGACTTTTCAACCAGTGTTTACCATTTTGTCATAAATTGAAAAATAAAATTAAAAATAATATACTAAACTATGACGGGTTGTTTACAGCAATCATATTTTTTCGTTTTATTGTTTTATGATATATGACTTTAAAACGACCATTTGAATCCACCAAATATTTTATTTTAAGATATTCATCTAAAGGTTTAATTCTATATATGTATATAATTTACAAAGAAAGAAAAGAAATAAAAGTAAAAAATATTAATACAAGTATACACATAAAATTTAATTATTAATTTATAGGATATTGTATACGATTGCTGTAAATCATATGAGAAGAGTTTCTAAGTCGTGAAGCAAATATTCCTTTATTCTTTTCGTGAAAATTTAAATTCTTTGTATATTTTTAATATCTTGAGGGAGATTATTAAATTCCATACTATCCGTATATTCAATCCGTTGCTTCGTAGTTTCTAACCGACATCTTGCTATCATAAGATTGATATTGTTTCTGTTATTGAATAATGTTTGATTTCTATGAAATGAAATTGTATGGTGACCAATATTATGGGTTAACTTAAAAACATAAAGAATTGAATTAAATTATTATATATAATTTGATTGAAATAATGGTGAAACAAAATTACATAAAAAATTTATGGTCTAAAAATAGTTAAAGAAAAATTGTTCTCTTCCATTTTTGTGTAATTACTCATAAACTGGCAACGCTGCACTTATTAAAAAGAAAAAAACACAAGAAAAACGAACACTGCGATTGTATGAAAAAGACGCGTACACCAAAAAGCGAAAAAAAATATGAAAGGAAATGTCAAATAATCAACTACAAAGACAAAAAACGAATGACGGAATATAAAGAATCGCCGAGAACGAGTAAGTATTTTTCTTTTTTTATTCCCCTCACCGTAATCGTCTACAAACTACAAAAGTTGCCGACTCGCCTCGCCGAGTGTGGACATACACTAAATAAAGTCATGGAAAATACCACATGGTGGCAGCGGTAAAATTTCAAATTAAAACTAAATAAAGCAGAAAAAAAAATTAAAAGAGAATCAGTTAAAACTGAAAATGTCCACGGAAAACTAGCAGCTGGTAATGTAGACACCAGGTGTAAGTGCTCCTGAACCATTTGATTTCCAACAGCCCGAAAGGTGGCCAATATGGCGAAAACGTTTTAAAAGGTATGCGACTGTGTCCAAGTTATGCAGCAATCCTCAACAAGAACAAATTGACACGTGTCTGTATTGCATGGGAGAAAGGAGTGAGGAGATAATACTTCAAATTAATTGTCAACCCAAAACTTTAGAAGAACTGCTTAAGGCATTCGATACATACCTTCAGCCACAAAAAAATGTAATATTTGAACGATTTAAATTCAACTCTCGAGTGCAAAGGGCAGGGGAGCCTGTAGATGAATTTATTACCGACTTACACAAACTGGCTGAAAGTTGTGAATTTCAAAATTTAAAAGACGAACTCATACGAGATCGAATTGTGGTGGGGATGCAGAATGTCAAAGTCAGTGAGCAGCTGCAGCTAAAATCTGATTTAACCTTAAAAATTGCTATTGACTGTGCCAGACAATCGGAAATGCAATGAAAACAAAGTTGATTATGGAAGAAAAAGAGGTGCACATGGTCCGAGAAAATAGAGGCGAACAAGTGTATGTAAAATCCAGAGGCGAACAAATGAATGCAAGAGCTAGGGTAGAGCAATGTAATTTTTGTGGTTTTGGTGTCCATGGTCGTTGGCAGTGTCAGGCTCGCAATGCTATATGTAATGGTTGCAAGAAAATTGAAATGAAAGGGGACTAAAGGTCCCATTATTGGGTTTAGACGCCATAAAATTGTTGAAAGTTGTATCGCCTCCAAAGCGGTGCCTTATGGTATCTCAGGGAAATCATTATGGAGAAATGCTTAACGAATTTCCTAATCTTTTCAAAGAAATAGGTGAGTTTCGGGGTGAGGTTGGTATAAAACTCAGATCTAATTATGAACCCTTTGTACAATCAATACCACGAAATGTAGCGATACCCCTCTTGCCGAAATTAAAAGCCGAGCTAGATCGTTTGATAAAATTGGATATTATTGAACCAGTAGAGGAAGTCACCGAATGGGTAAGTCCAGTTGTGGTAGTTCCAAAATCGGAGACTGAAGTTCGTCTGTGTGTAGATTATACGAAGCTGAACAAAGCTGTAATGCGACCTTATTATCCTATTGAAAAGGTGGAAATGAAGCTAAGAAGAATTAACGAAGCAACAATATTTTCGAAAATTGATTGTAATAAGTGGTTCTATCAGATTAAATTGCGTAAGGACTGTCAGCACTTGACCTGATTTATATGCCCATTTGGAAGATTCATATTTAAAAGATTACCTTTTGGTATTTCATGTGCCCCGGAGTACTTTGTGACAAAATTTAGTCAAATATTAGCAAATGTGGAGAATGTGTTAATACACATAGACGATATTCTTATATACGGTAATATACGGTAATATGGAGTCTCACGATCGAACATTGAGGACTGTTTTAGAACGTCTCTCGCAAGAGGGGATTACAATCCACAGAAGCAAATCTATTTTTGGAGTTGATAAGATCACATATCTGGGATATCTGTTATCAAAAGATGGTGTTTCAGCTGACCCAAATAGAGTAGCTGCAATAAAAAAAATTCCCCAGACCTACCAGTAAAATCGACGTTCAGAGATTTTTGGGAATGATCAATTATCTGGCAAGATTTGTACCAATGAGGTCTTCTGTTCTTGAACCCCTTAATGCACTAATAGGAAATAATGAGTTTGTGTGGACAGAAATACAAGAAAAATCGTTTAAGGAAATAAAAGACCTCATATCCGCAGCACCTACTTTGTCGTTTTTTGATCCGGGGAAACAAATTATAATAAGTTCGGACGCTTCAAGCTACGCACTGAGAGCCTTATGCAAATTGATACTGAGACTAATGAAAGGCAATTTGTAGCTTATGCTTCTAGAAGCATGACAGAGACGGAAAAGAGATACTTTCAAATAGAAAGGGAAGCTTTGGCTTTAGTATGGGCGGCCGGCAAATTTTCTGAGTACATTAATGGCGTAAAAATAGTTTTTGAAACGGATCATAAGCCTCTGCTTCAGCTACTTCAAACAAAGCCAATTGATAATTTAAGCTTGCGGATACAAAGATTTCGTATGAGGCTAATGAGATATACGTATGACATAAAGTATATTCCAGGAAAAGAACTTATTATAGCAGATGCTCTATCTAGGAGTCCTTTATCAACAGAGACGAAGTCCCAAGAACTAGAACAAGGGACAGAAATGTATGTTAATTTGATTACTGGTTGTTTTACAACATCAAATATTGGACTTCATTCACATGGGCCACCTGGGCCTTACAAAATGTCGACGTCGGACACAGACATTTGTTTGGTGGTTAGGATTATCCACTCAATTAGAAACATTAATTAAAAACTGTAATGTATGTATAGAACATCGAACAAACCCAAAAGAGCCCATTCTTAGAGATAAAATTCCGTCTAGACCCATGGAAAAGGCGACTGCAGATTTGTTTAAAAGTAAACATAACAATGCATGGTATTTAATCGTTACAGATTATTATTCAAGATTCTTCGAAATTTATAAATTGGATCGAATAATTATTGAAAAATTAAAGAAATATTTTGCTACATTTGGAATTTGTTCTGTACTACGCACCGATAATGGGCCTCAGTTTGATTCGTACAATTTTAAAAATTTTTGCAAAGATTACAATATCATCCACAACTCAAATAGTCCATATTTCAGCCAATCTAATGGGGCGGTTGAATCTGCGGTCAGGGTGGCGAAATCTTTATTGTACAAAAATAAAAATAATTTTTATGAGGCTTTGCTTTCTTATAGAGCTACACCTTTAGAAAACGGATTTTCTCCAGCTGAAACGAAAAATAAAAACATATTTGCCTATTTTACCAAAGTTATTAGATGTTAACAACGAAAAGGTTATGGAAAGGGAGAAACAGATTAAAGCGAGAAAAGAAACAAATTATAATAAAAGATATAGATCAGTATCACTTCCAGAACTAAAGAAAGGGGAAAAAGTCTGGATAACAGACTTGAAGCGTTATGGTAAAGTAATTCAAAAATCTGACTTTCCACGATCCTACTTGGTAGAAACTGACACTGGCAGATACCGAAGAAATCGTTGGCATTTGATACCTTCCACAGTTGAAGAGGATTAAAATTACGATTACCCATTTGATATCAATGTTAAAAGTAATGTTAGAGTAGACTTAGAAAAAATAGATCAGAGTTCAAATACGGAAAATGTAGTGGATGATACAGGTTCTATCGATTATAAATTAGTTGAAGACAGAACTGGATCATCGTCAACATTTTCCAGAAGTGGCAGGAAAATTAATCCACCACCATACTTAAATGACTATGTAACTACCTAAAAAAGGGGGATGTAGTATAAGCCAATGGCAACTCTGAATCTGTCCATTATTATACAACTATGTATTAGTATAAGAAATACTTCAACTATGTTTATTGTATAAAACTGAATTTACTCTTAAATAAAGTCATGGAAAATAGAGCTGTGCCAAATCGTTCAATTAAATGATCGGTCATTTTCGTTCGGTCAATAAAAGTGATCCGGATCGTTCACTTCGTTCAATCGTTCACTTCGTTCATTTGTTCCGGTCGTTCGGTCGTTCAATCTAAATTTGTGTTTTCTTTGCTTTGTCCTTCGTTCAATATTTGTTTTGTTGCTTATTTTCTGATATGCATGTTCTCAGTGTTGCTGGTTTGTTTATTTTTAATCAAAATTGGCCATCGTTTCTTAAATGTGTAAATACGTACTTTTATTACATAAATTGATTTTGCTTTTTTAATTTTATGTGTATGAATAAAAATTGTAACAAATTATACTTCAAAATAAACATACATACATATTTATATTTAGAACATTATTTTCTAAAGTATACTACATGTCATGAGTATAAATTATTATTATTTCAATGGGATGTTATGATATTCCAATTAATACGAACAAAATTTTATATAATGTATTCCAAAAATAATAAAAAATAGTGTGAAAAATACGATATATTATTTTTTATTATTATATGTATGTATATACATATATACACCAATACCCCGATTTGCGTCGCTTCAGTTTGCGTCGCTTCGAAGTTGCGTCTTTTTTTAAGTTTCTGGAATTTCAATGTTGCGTCGTTTTTGTTTCAGTTTGCGTCGCATGGCTTCGAAGTTGCGTCGTAAATGCTTCGATTTGCGTGGTTGATATGAAAATGTTTTTACAAAGTTAAAGCAAAAAAAGGGGATTTTCCGTTTAGTAGAAAGCAAATTTGCAGGTGTGCGTTGTTTGCATGTTAAGAGTAGTTATTAGTTTCGAATTATAACAGTGGTCTTCACAATTGTTATATTTTTATTTTAATAAAATCTGTTATTCAAATATAATAAAAAAAATGTATTGATTGAAAAACCCTTTTTCTAAGCTAAAATGTTTAAAACCTGTATTGACTAAACGAAAATCAAATACGTAAACAATTGAAAATTCTGCTTCAGTTTGCGTCGTTTCGGTTTGCGTCTCATTTTTTCAGTCCCAATTAGCGACGCAAACCGGGGTATTGGTGTATACATATATGTTTTAAGTAATTCTATAATCAAAATAATAATGTTTATTGTCACTTTATATTTAGAACAAATGTTCCTGTAGATTTAAAAAAAATAAAAACAATTTAATAAAAGTACGTATTTCCACATTTAAGAATCAATAGCCAATTTTAGATAAAAATTAACAAAATGGCAATACTGACAATATGCATATAAAAAAAGCGAAAAAATAAATGTTTAACGAACGACCAAAACAAAGAAAAAACAAATTTAGAATAAACGGCAGAACTACCACGTCAAAGAAAAAACAAATTTAGATTGGACGAATGAACAACCAAAACAAAGAAAAAACGACCAAGTCAAAGAAAAAACAAGTTTAGATTGGGCGAATGAACGATCAAAACAAAGAAAAGCAAATTTAGATTGAACGACCGAACGAACGAACGACAAAAACAAAGGAAAAAGAAATTTAGATTGAACGACTGAACGACCAAACGAACGACTGATCCACTTCGTTCCATTGACTGATTCGTTCAATTTAACCCGTTCGTTCGCGACCGACACAGCTCTAATGGAAAATACCACACATAGCGCAACGAATATCTTGCCAAAAATGTCGATTGAATATAATTAAACCCACCCAAATATTGACATACCCCTCCGAAATGTACCGTATTTGCCGGACGATAAGACGCACCCCAAAATTTTATCTACATATTTTTAGAAATAAGTAAGGTTTGGACGAAAAGACGTACTGACACAATTTTTACAAAAAAAAAATCCATTCTTTTATTCCTTTATTTATTTTAATTCACTTTATTATTGTAATACATAGGTATTTATTTGTAGGTAAGTTTATTTTTCTACATTAGGTATTTAATTCTTCTTTACTCGACTCGTTGCTGTTGCTTATTAAAATGTTTTCTGAACTGCTATCGTCATACTCACGCTCCTCGAAGAAAAAATCATCTTCTGTACCGTCCATCGCGTTTTTAATTCCACATTTTTTAAAAGACTTCACAATTTCTTGTTTTATTTTTTCCGAAGAATTCTTTACCTAGGTACACACTTCTGTAATTGTAGGTCGTTTCATTCTTCCTGTTTTTGTCAAATCGTGATTCGGTATTTGATGCTAACAATTACAATGAAGAATCAGATTTTGGAAGTTTGTGTGGACCATCCGAATTGTTTTTTGAATTATACAAGATACAAATAAAAGTATTTGAAAAAGTATTCACAGAAGACAAAAGCATACGAAATATTAAGAAAACTATTGTAAAACAATGCATACAATGCACCAAAAATACAACATATTCCTTTTGATATGAGTACAATGACGTATGCTATAAACATAGATTAGAGATGCTGAATCTTCTTGTGCTAACATTACTTTGTAAGCATTCTTCATGACAGACTCAAAACTATAAATCATCGAGTGCTGAGAAAGTCAAAATTTTAACTCATTAAAAATTAATTTAAATAACCTGTCCAAATGTAAAAACATTTTATCTTTATTTCTTTGTAAAAATTTCTATATTATAATAAATGCTTGTTAAAATGTTTATGTTATTTATAAGAAATCAGGATTTTGGTGCGAGTCGATTAATTTTTATTTTGTACACCAATAAAACACATATTCTTTACCCTACATAAAACTCATTTTCTTGTTTACTACAAATATTATGTGGTTTAAAAAGTTTTAAAAAGAAACAAAACACAAAAAGAACTTATTTATTTTATTATTACTATTGTTTTACAATCTAGATACATAAAATACATTAATAGTTTTTACAATATTCTCTCAATAATTTCCTAAATAATCGCAAATTTTCACAATTTTTTATGTTGTTTGGTAATTCATTATATAATTTAAGTCCCTTATACTCTAAACAGTTCATATCCCTTGTAGTTCTCATATATGGCAATCTGTAATCTTCTCTTCTTCTAGTATTATAACTATGAATTTCATTATTACATTGCAATTTGTCACTTAAATATTTAGGGCTATTTCCTAATCTAATATTATGTATAAATTTTATAGTGTCAAACATAATGATTTGTTTAACATTTAACCATCCTAATTCATTCAACATGCTAGATATATGTGTATCATAACTTTTGCTGAATATAAAACGCATAGCCCTATTTTGCAATTTTTGAAGTTTGTCAATCTGAGTTGCATTCAGAAGAAATAGTATAGAAGTACAATAAGTAAAATGTGGTAATATTATACTATTATATATTCTAGTTTAAAATTTCTATTTAATAACTTTGTTGACCTAGCTAATATTCCAATTTTCCTCATAATTGTATTTCTAATATAATTTAAATGATCATGATAATTTAATTTATCATCTATCATAACACCTAAATATTTAATTACATTTACTCTGTCAATATTCTCATTCTTTATTTTTAATATACAATTATTAATATTCACACAATTTCTTGTTAATATCATAAATTTCGTTTTATTAATATTCAATTTCAATTTATTTTGGCATAGCCACACATACAGATTATCAATATCTTCCTGCATATTTTTCATAGCCTCTTCAAGGTTTCTATCCGCAATCATTAACAATGCATCATCAGCAAATAATCTTATCTTGCAATATTTCAAACAGGTTTTAATATCATTTATATACAATATAAAAAGCAATGGTGCTAATATAGTTCGCTGCGGTAGTCCGATATTAATATTAATGAAATTAAAATTTCATTAGATACAACCACTTGTTGTCTTCTATTACTCAGGTAGTTTGCCATCCATCTGTGCTCTATATAAGCATTGCCGATCTTTTGTAACTTATCTAGTAATATATTTCTGTCAACGGTTTCGAAGACTCTTTTTAAATCAAGAAAAGTTGCAACGACATTTAACTTGTCATTTAAACTATTCTTCCACTCAGATATTACTAAATTCAAGGCTGTTTCACATGAGTGCTTAGTTCGAAAACCAGATTGTTCATCAATTAAAATACGATTTAAATTTAAATGCACCATCAGCTGTTTTTTCACAATTAATTCCATAATCTTTGCATCACTTGAAATAGTATTAATTGGTCGAAGCTCTTCCGCAAGCATTTTATTTGCAACCTTTTGTATGGGAAAAATTGTTGTCAACTTCCATTTCTCTGGCACTACACCCGTCGTAAAACTTTCATTTATTAATTTCGCATAGAAATGTGCAGTGTATTTCAAACAGTCCTTCATTACACCTTCAGTAATTAAGTTTCTACCACCAATTTTGTATTTAAGTTCTTTCGAAATAACACATACATCATTTGATGAAACGTTTTTAAATTTAAACTAATGCATTTCATTATAAAAATTTAATGTTGATCTATCAAAACCATATAAATCTATGTAATCATTAATCTCCTTCACACTATTAACAAAGAATTTGTTTAGATTCTGAGCTATGTCATGGTCATTTATATAGACAATATTGTTTATTTTAACTTTTTTATTTCACTTTTCTGTTGTTTTAAATTTGAAATTTCTTTTAAATATTTCCACATTTCTTTACTATTTTTTATGTTCATGTCTATTTTATTTTCAATATATTTAATTTTCTTTAACTTTATTAATTTTTTATATTGTTTTTTAATAAGTTTATATTCATTCCATTGTCCAGTTTCCAATGATATTCTATATAAATCATATTTAAGTTTATTCATATCCGAGAGTTCTTTGTCATACCATTTATTTCTTATTTTTACTATCACAGTTTTTCTAATAATTATTTCTGACATTATTTCTAATAAAACATTATCGATATACTCTATCTTATAATCTATATCACAGTTGTGGAGAACATTAAAGTTATACTGTCTTAAATAATTTATTAAAATATCACAGTTATAATTGTCCCATATTGTCAGGTCTTTAGTCATTCTCATATCTAATTCGTCGTTAATAGGCACATAAAATGAAATGGTGTCATGATCACTTATTTGATATTGCACAAGTTTATCACAGTTTATGTGACTGGACATATTTTACTATTAGTTCTGTGAATAACATCAAGTCCAAGTTTCCTAGTCTCATTCATTTTAACACAGTTAATACATTTAATAACAAGTTCATTGTCACAATTTGATACTCTATGATTCTTCAAACATTTAATACATAAGTCTTCAGGTGTGTTCAACAAGTTAAAATTGTTACAAATTTGTAACAATTGTTACTGGAAAGTGTTCATTAACTCTAAAAATTTGCAACGAGAGAGCGTCGAAAGAGAGTAAGAAATTGAGAGAGAAAAAAATTTTTGCAAATTGTTACTAGTAAAATTTTTACTTGTAAGAATTTTTCAAACAGCTGTTTTCTGTTTATGTTTACAAATTAATTAAAAACAAAAGCTGAAAATAAAGAAATATTTTATGAAATTTAAGAAATATGTTGCAGGAAATGGAGGTGGCTTCCAATTTTAGAATTAATTGTTTTTAATATGTTTACCAGCTAATTTTTGCAGTAGTAGAATCTTCATCAAGTGATTCGGACTGTGATATAAATTGAAAAAAATTAAGAAACTGCATAAAAAAGTATTTTGAAGATGTAATACCAACATACACAGATGAGAGGTTTAAGAGGCACTTTAGGATATCAAAAGATATATATAAACATTTATGTCTAAAATTTAGAGAATTTTTCCAAAGGAATTTTTTCGATTTATGTATGTATTTATTTTGGTCACTTTTCACAGACCAGCTGATGGTTTTAGTATTGTAAATATTATAAGTACCTAGATACCCGATACTTTGCATTATGCCGGTAGACAACCCAATTAGTTCAGAAATATATCACAAGCAAAATATGCAAAATAAAAGAATTTTTTAAATAAAAATCTTCTATACAATGTAGATTTATACATATAACTTATATTTTTTTAAAAAACATTTCTGAATTAACAAATTGAATAAAATTTTGCTAGACATTTTGAGTTTATACAAATTCATTTTTTAACTCTTTTGCGAATACATTGCTGAATTAACACTGTGTATTAAATTTTGTTGAAAAAAAAAAACAGAAGCATTTTTTATGAATCAGAGGTCTTTTACGAATGAAGAGTAATTAACACGCGTCTTGAACGTTAGGCGTTTGATACTTGGAACACTTTAAAAACGTTATATTACACACCAGACTTTTGAGGCTAGCGTTCGAAATAATTGTGTATATAACTTTTTATGTCTTTATCTTTTTAACCTTTTCAATCAAATTTGTTTTTGCGTAACCCGCTTTACGAAAATACACTGTTCCAACTTTTTTTTAACAGAATTATCAAACCCCTAACGTTCAAAACAGTGGTATGTACTTTTATCTTAAGGAATTTATACTTTTAATATATGTACGTAAATCGAAAACCTTTTCTGTTTTTTCTTAAATTCTTTATTAATATTATTAAAAATAAACATTGATAAATGCCTAAAATCGCATTCTTTTTATAGCAATGAATACAATTTTCCCAGGAGTAGCTATTTAACTACTCATGTAATTCTAAATATTACACCACTATTTTTGCTTGCAAATTTTTACTGGTAAAGTGTTCATTTACTTTTTAGTATTTTTGAGAGCAATTGAGCATAATTTCTTTTTACTCTCTCGTTACTAGTTTTTGCAAGTAAAGTAAATGAACACAACTTTCATTTTTGCAATTAATAGCTTTATGACCATACTGCCTACATTTGAAACAGCAAAGTATATTTACATCTTCATATACTTTGCAACGATCTCAACCTATATTCAATTTTTCCATTGACAATATCTTCTTAAATGTTTCCACACTTGTTTCAACTATAGCATTATAAAAACATCCCTTTTCTTTTTTCACTTCATATTGTTTAATTACTTTTATTTCACCACATATACATTCATTTTGTTTTACAAGTTTTTCAATTAATTGGTACGACATTTTTGTAATAATAATTCTTGGTTTGGAAAATCCCGGTATTTTTATTTCATATTCATTATTCAGTTTTTCTTCCATAACCTATTTTATTTTGTTTCTCTCATTTTCGCTCGTGCTTTCCACCACTGCTACACCATTTTTTTTAATTAAAACATTTGATATTTTAAAATCAACAGGATCAATTTTGTTATTTAAATCACTTTTAGTTTTTTCATTATTATGAGTAGACTACACATATATGCATACAAACATATCGCACACCCAGTTCAAAAGTGGCACAACTAAAAAATTAAAACTATACGTATTAATACATAAACTCGAAAAATACAAATTCTGAGTTGTGTCACTTATGAACTGGGTGTGCGATATGCATGTGTACGTCTGCTTGTTATAGCTTACTCTCTTTTTCGCAAAATTCGTCTCCCTTTTTATCTTTCAGAGAGACTATAGATGATTTTCTCTTTTATATGGGATTTTTGATAAATCCCATGCAGATTTTTGCAATGGAAAAAACAATGTACTGAGTGCAACATCTTTATATTATATAATCTTTGCTTCAACTATTGTTAATGCCGAAGTTAAAGACAAAAAAACAAAAACTAAAACTGTAACAAAACGCATAACTTCAAACGCCGACAAGTTCGAAAGTTTGACTTCAACTGTACGTTAATGCCAAAGTTAAGGGCAAAACAATAAACAATGTTTGGCAATGCAGATAATAAACATACGTACGTATACACACATATACATAATATGTATGTATGTATTACATATATGTGTCGACAGTTTTTGGTTTTATTGCAGTTTTTGTTTTTTCTTCTTTCTACTTCTACAGTTGAAGTCAATCAAACGAAAAACTTTCAAACTTGTCGGCGTTTAAAGTTATGCGTTTTGTTAAGGCCTGGTTAGCCAAACGTTGCTGTATCGTAATGTAACGTCCCCTAACGTAGAAACGTAAGTGCACTTATAGAACATTTAAAAACGTGTCATATGTTTTGGACATAAACAACTAACAAAAAAACAAAACAGAAAATGTATTGTGAAATAGTAATTTGTTTATAATGTTATTAATGTTCTGCTACGCAGTATTCACTTAGCAGCATAAATAACGCTGCTAAGTGAATTCGCCTGCCTAAATAGAAGTGCTCTTACGTAAAAGTGTGCTCTTTGCCAAAATAGATTTACTTATATATATATGCATCTTTTAATAATCAATAATTTCAGAGTCATATGTAAAAATAGTTAAACAAGAAAATCAATTTATTTAAAAATAATAGAGGTACAAAAAAAAGAGAGGCAAAAAAAAAAAGAAACAAAAGTCAACAACTAATAAGTACTACATATTAAACAAGTAATATGTGCTTTTGAAAAATATTTACTAATACTTTTTTGCTTTAAAGCACGTACTGATTGCTTAAGAATTGCATTTTCTATTTCATCCAAAGTGCCATCAATGTTATTTAAAAAGCAATATTTTTGTAGCACATCTAAAACGGTTAAAGCCTCCTTCATCGTCAAAACATTTTTCTATTGTTCCTCTGTTTGGTTGTCTCGTACAGCATCAATCAATAATATCTACGTCATTTAACCCTGGAAAGTTACTCTTTATTTTAGTACTTTAAGGTTACCCTTCGTCGAATCGACGAACATTTATAAAAAAAAATTTGTAGTGAAAGATTTTTGAAGTAAAAAGTAAAAAAAAATTTTTTTTAATTAAAAATTATATTAAAAAATAAATAAAAAATAGGAACGTAAAAATAAAAATTCTTTTTCTCTCTTAAAATTCGATTCGAATTTGAAAATTTTTTTTGGTCTTTTAAAATTAATTAACTTTGTAAAGTTACAAAAACTTAAAAAATAAAAATAAAATTACGTATTTCATATACAGTATTTAAAGACTATCAGTCAAATAATGCAAAAGGGAAAACATTTTTAGTTTTTAGTCTCTTTTATCATATGAGACACAAAGTTCAACTTTGTGTTCGCCACAGATGCTTTTGTTGCATATACTACAGGTAGTTTTCGTCATTCTACGTTTGCTATACGGACAGAGGTGACAAATTTTACGCTGTTTTGGTTTTTTATCAACATTTGCGTTAACTTCTTGAGGATTTGGTATAATGTTTAGAAACTTTTCTTTAATTGAGTTCTGCAAGGTATGCGTCTCGAGTCTAACTTTCAAATAAGGAGCCACTAGAGATTCATGAAGGTCTTTCAGGTATTTTCGTCGGTTTTTTGGTTTTTGACCATTACGGAACATATTGTGGGAATAAATGACGTAGCTGTTTACAAACGTAATATTTAAAACTTCAAAAAATACACACAGTGGCCACCTATTGGAAAATTCTGACGACAATGATATGTCACCTTCAGCAGATTGCATTTGTTCTGCTTCTGAATCACCGTTTCCGTCACCATAGGAGTAATTATCGTCGGCTTGCTCTGGAGCTTCCAAAAAATCGAAATCTTCATCACAATTTTCTAAAAATCTTTCGATGTCAGCTTCTGTTAGTACATACTTTCTTAGAGCTCATTTTCTATTAATATAAAAACAATAATTTACAAAAACTTAACATAAACAATTATAAATTGTTTAAAATAAAATATTTTGTAATAATACTAACACAACTAAACAAAACAATAAAACAACGCAACAAAATAAAGCAAAAAATTTCTTACCTTATGAATGCAAAAAATCACACTAAAGTTATTCTTCGTCGATGCGACGAGCACACACCCGCGAACCACTACTTAAAAAAAATTTGTATCCAGCGTACCTCCGCTCACTGCAAGCTTTTGCTGCCAACTAACGTTGTAAGGAAAATTAGCGTAATTTGAGCACACACACAAAAGTTATATGAGAAAAATTTACCGAGCTTCGTCGATTCGACGAACAGTAACCTTCCAGGGTTAAATTTCCATAGCATTCGAAACTATCATCACATCTTATATAGCTTTCATAGTTAGAAAATAATTCAAAAAATTCGTTACTCTCTAATATTTCTACTTCAGAACTTGACGCCTCATAGAATTTTGCCTATAAATTATCAAAAAGAGGTATCACTTTAGTTTCTGTTATGCATTTTTACATAAATACTCGTACATATCTATATTTATAATTACCTTTTAAAGGCAATTATATATTGTTTCAGGTCGGTTGGTAAGACCAAGCGCTTTTTATAAAATACAGTGCATCCAAAAGCGAAATTGACTTATATTAATATTTTTATATACATATTTATTTTTGTTCTTAAAAATAGCGATTGCTATAATAATTTTTTTGTGTTTATGAGGCACTTAAGAATAATATTTTGTATTAAAAATAAACATTGCTGACAAAAAATCGAATGCTCTTATTCAAAATATGCACTTAAGCAAAATGCACGTAAACGATTTTTTTCATACAACTTTCAGCCATCATACACAATAGTTTGTATTTTGTGCAGTTAGGCAGAAAATGCAGCTAAACGAAAAATACTGTAGTGTGTACTTAATAGTTTTTTTCAAATAATTAAAAGACAAATAAATAAATATGGATGCGGATTTGTGTGTTGGGCTACAGTTTTTTAATTTGCTAAAAATTTCTTAAATTTCTTTCTTATTAATATATTTGCTTTTCTTTTTTTTTTTTGCTAATATTCTTGTTGAAAATTTGTACAATAAATGTAGGGTTGCCGTAGATTGTATTGAAAAAGTACATTGAGGGAAAAAAAACGTACATTTTAGTAAAAACAATACATTGGATTTTTATTGAAAACTTTTTTTAAAATTCATTAGATAAAATAAAATGGCAAATAATGATACGAATAATAAGATCGTAACCATTGTTTACAACAAAGTAATAGCCCAAAACTATTCGGATTTTTATTTTTAAATTCTAGTCTATTCTATTCAACTTTTCAAATGTAAAATAATTTGGTATAAATTTAAAAATACATTTTATGCCCGTATTCAAAAAAAAGTATTTTAGGTTTATTGATTATTTATTTGACAAGTATTGCATAGAAATATGTATTGTATATTTTATATACATTCACGTTTTTGTAAAAACTTTTACAAATACATGCATACTAGTTTTTTAAACTTGGTTTCCAATGCCATTTTTGCCAATGTAAGAAAATTGTAAAACTCGGCACAAGAATGTTAAAATTATTTTCAAATATCAATTCACATTACAAATTTTCTATTAAAAGTTTGTTTGTTCATTTCCTTCTTTCAAATCGAACTTAATGTTCTGTCAGATGCCGCATTTGAATGCGGTATAGCCTATATAAACATACAAATTCTTTTCAAAATTTTGAAAAAATCTACTATTTAACAATTCTATTCATTTTCTTTTAATACTTTTTCAGTAAATAATTTTAATTAAATGAGAGTTGGGTTTATTGCATTGAATTTATAATGCATTATCGTTTCCACTACCACTAAAGGCGGGTTTAGACGGTAATACATACATGTAGTCGCCGTGGTCTAGTGATTAGTGTGTTGGCCTACTAAGACGATAGCGCCGGGTTCAAATCTCAGCTCTTGAAAAAAGAAATATGAAAAAATTATTTCTTTCGGCAACTACCTCTCTGCAGTCTTCTGGCAAAAGGTCTGGGAGTAATTGATTGCCATGAAAAAGCTTCTCAAATCTGTCGTTTGGAGTCGACTTTAAACTGTAGGTCCCGGTACTCATGGATACAAATTAACACACACAACATGGGCGCTGTGAGAAGCTAGGCCGTAACCCTGACACAGGGTTGTAATGGCCAATTATGTATATATACATGTATACATGTAATAAATGTATATATACATGTGTAGAAGACAATGAATAGTATCATGTAAACTTTATATGTAATGACAACGTACGACATTGAGAGAAAATACGGATGAAAATTTAACAGTAGTAAGGCTCGCTTTGTTTTTTTTTTAATTTTTAAGAAAACAATCACTTTCATTAGATCAGATATGCACTTTTATTTTATTTTTTATTTGTGTTTAATGTGTTCACAATGTATTTAAGTTTGTGTGGACGTATACGTGCATTTTATTCTTTCATTTCACTTTGATTTGATTTTTAAACAACCGTGTAAACGTAAAAAAATCTGCCGTAAGACTTTTATTTTTAAAATTCGGATGGAAAGTCATAATATTTTTTCTATGATTTTACGTACGTAAAGTATTATCGTCTAAACTGTTCTTAAACGATATTGCAGCCTCCACTAAATGCAGATGGAAATAATTAACCACTAAATTAAACCATTTTAGTGGTAGTGGAAATTTAGTGCATTATATCATCAAACAGTAGATCCATGCCAATGTTATTGTATAACAAATTATTCAATAACTTTTTTAGAATTACGAAATGAAATTTTTTAATTGAGACTGAAAACATAGACCTTTTCAAAATTATTATAATTTAGTTTCAAATGTTCTTTAATATTATTTATGTGTTCAGAACAAAAAAGAAATACAAAAGATTAAAAAAAGTACATTAGCGTACTTTTTTATGTGTTATGCAGACATAAGAACATTGAACAAAAAAAATTACCCTTACTGCTTAAAAAACGACGTTTGGCAAGCCTAAATAAACCAGCTGTTTGCAAATGTCCCGTAAAAGCGTAGAGAATTTCTATTTTCTACAGATTGATATTGGGTGTTTTTTATTGAGGTATAGAACTTTAAGTTGGCATCACTTTTTTAACTGGCGGCCATTTTCTCAGCTGTTAAGTGATTAATATTTAGTTTGGTTTGCCATTTCATCATGAACATCCTTTAAGTAGGTGTATTTTAGTCTAATATCTCTATTGGGTGGGAAGTGTAGCCCAATTCGCAAAAGAAAATTAAAGGCAGACGTTTAATTAATTTTTTCTGGTTTTGAAGGATAACGATAAACCCAGATTGAGGCAAGAGAAAGGAAAAGGAGTTTTTTGTTGTAGTAATTAAGTTTAAATTTAATAAATTTTTAACACCTATAGGGACATATTTTTATTTTACTGAAATTATAGACTTTATTATTTATACATATATTTTTTTTATAGCCTAGGGCAATTTTTTTTTTTGTTTGTTTAATTCTAATTTTAAATTTTCACCCATATATACATAAAAGAAAAAGTTAAAATTAACATTTTATTGTTTGTTTAGAGTTTAAGGAAAATAATTAAATAAAAATAAGTTTTGTAATGATTTAAGAACAATGGTGATGTCTTGCTAAATGAATGTTAAAGCGGCACAAGTAAAGGTCAAGGTGGGGTAAGTAAAGTAACGTGATGAGTCGTGGGGGTCATAGGACCATTACGTGGCCGGGAGGCTATCGATATGACCCAGGTTGGGTGGGCTATTGTGGAGGTGTACCATCTGAACTTCACTTACAGTGTTCCAATGTTTGTGTTAGTCAGTGTAGTATTTTTTTGTTCCTTTTTTTTTATTGGTACTTGTCCTGTGTCATGTAATGGGATGAATCCTTACCCGAGAGCGCTGACGCTAGCCGGTCAGATCCTCATGACGTGTGGGACACGTAACAATATGGCAAAAGAACAACGCTTGCAAATCGTGCAAATTTATTTCGAAAATAATGGTTCAGTTCGCGAACTTTACCGCAAGCTCCGTCCATTTTATGGTCGACATAATCGTCCATCAGAGCAATTAATTCGGTTAACCATGGATCGTTTTCGCACTATGTTTACTCTATGTGATAATACGCATCCGCAGAGACGTCGAACAGTGCGCACCGAAGAAACAATTGCCGCTGTAGAGCAAAGTGTTGAAGAGAACCCGAATGAATCGATTCGCCACCGTGCACAGCAATTGGAGCTTTGTCCATCAACTTTATGGAAGATTTTGCGCAAAGATCTTGGCTTGCGACCTTACAAGATCCAGCTTGTGCAAGAATTAAAGCCGCGAGACCATGCAATGCGTGGTGATTTTGGTGTATGGTCCGAAAATGAGATTAATCTCGATGCTGATTTTCATCGCAAAATTTTGTTCAGTGATGAGGCTCATTTTTGGTTGAATGGCTACGTCAACAAGCAAAATTGCCGCATTTGGAGTGAAGAGAATCCACATGACACCCTTGAGACGCCATTATATCCACAAAAACTGACTGTTTGGTGTGCTCTATGGGCTGGTGGAGTCATTGGGCCATACTTCTTCCGAAATAATGCTGGAGAGTCAGTTACCGTTAATGGAGACCGGTATAGAGCCATGATAACCGACTATTTTGTTCCCGAATTGGATGGCATGAATGTGGATGAGTTGTGGTTCCAACAAGACGGCGCTACATGCCACACAGCGCACGTCACAATCGATTTATTGAAGGAAACATTCGATGAGCGCATAATTTTGTGGAATGGACCTGTCAATTGGCCACCAAGATCGTGTGATTTGACACCATTGGATTATTTTCTTTGGGGATATGTGAAGTCGCTCGTCTACGCCAACAAACCAGAAACGTTAGGGGACTTGGAAGCCAACATTCGTGGCGTTATTGCCAACATACGGCCCCATATGCTCGAAAAAGTGGTTGAAAATTGGACCTGTAGAATTGGCTTTACTCGAGCTAGCCGCGGCGGCCACATGCCGGAAATCATATTTAAACATTAATGGCATAAAATTATCCTTCCAATAAAGCCAAATTGATGGACATTAAAACGATTTTCTTGTGTTTTATTTCAATTCGAAGTTCTATACCTCTAAAAACACACCCTGTACGTGCCGTTACGTTACATTTTTTATTCGGTAAGCGCTGCCATTACTTTGCATGTAAAACAAATGATCAGCTGACTCGTCAACGTTAAGATACGCTACGTTACGTGTGGCTAATTCTACCTTTACAGTTTTAGTTTTTTCTCTTTGTCTTTAACTTCGGCATTAACGTGCACTTGTCGAACAAAAAACTTGCGAACTTGTCGGTGTTTGAAGTACTTCATTGTTTATTAATATTTTTTAACTTCTACTTTATCTGCGACTGTTTAATTTTTTAAAAGTCAAAGTCGAAGCAGCAGTCAAAATAGTGGTAAGTTTTTGAAGTTTTTAAACGCTGAGTATTTGTTTTTGTTTTGCTCATGTACAAGACCATTAAAAAATTTTTGAAAAGTGTATGACTTTGTTGTAACGTTTGCAAAATGTTTTGTTTGTTTGCCCACTCTGATATGCACACTTCATTCGGTTCAGTTTTCACAAAAATAAAGATTCAGAAACACTTTTACTCACATTTTTCCAATAATAATTGGAAAATGACATAACTGACAAATATTTCTCGCATTATTTTACATACATACATACATAACTGGCCTTTACAACCCTGTGTCAGGATTACGGCCTAGCTTCTCGCAGAACTCATGTTGTGTGTGTTAATTTTTTCCCATGAGTACCGGGACCTACAGTTTAAAGTCGACTTCGAACGACAGATTTGAGAAGCTTTTTCATGGCAATTAATTACTCCCAGATCTTTTGCCAGAAGACTGCTGAGAGGTAGTCGCCGAAAGAAATATTTTTTTCATATTTCTTTTTTTTGAAGATGTCGGAGCCTGGTGTCGAACCCAGGACCCTTGTCTTAGTAAGCCAACACACTAACCACTAGACCACGGCGACTAATACATACAGAAACAAAAACTTAATATAACAAATTTCAGTATCAGCTCTTAATAAGATTGTTAAACCGCCAACAACTCCAGCCATTAAATTAACCCCATCTGTGGCCAACACTGATAACATTATATAGTCAAGGTCTGTATAATATTTATCAGTTAATTGATTAAGAAAAATGGTAGGTTGCGGGTAATTCAAAACATTATTAAAGTCAATTCAGCATGCCATACTTGCTTTTTTCGCTCAAGAATTGTGTAATAGTAAGGTGACCAATTATTTTTTGATTAAAGAGTACATTTTGCAAGTATTTCATAGGTGAAAAAAAGAAGAAAAAACGATAAAAACTTTGTTGCCGCAGCAACCTAAATGAAGCGTATTACGGCAGTAACTTTTAGAAGAATAAATAATAAAACGCAGCTTTATTTTGAAATAAATTTCAATACGTAGAATTTGGTTTTATTATCTAAAGAAAAAAAATATTACAATATGTTTGCAGTAATACTATATTTATTTAAAAAATCTTACTTATTTCTATTCTTCTCGGCGTTTTCTCTCGAAATAATTGTTAAATTTAAAATTGCAAACGATTACCATTCTGCACCGACTATTAAATTAATATACCAATACCGGTTTATATTAAAAAATATTTCCATATTAATATTTCAAAATTTCGTCCTCCATCAAAGGTTATATACATATGTATGAATAAAATTCAAATTAACGAACTCTAATAACTGAAATACACTTAATTCATAACAAACTTTATTTTCTTTTAAAAAGATATTTTACTTCAAGTGAATTTTTTTGTTTTTTTGCTAAATGAGGATGTTCGTCTAATAATAGAGCCACATCCGAACAACTATCATTTTGCATATTAAATTTGACTGTTAATGCTATAAACACAACAAAGGCTATCGAACACCGAACACACGACTACAAAAATCGCTGGCTACGAAAGTAGCCAAGTAACCAGCTACTTAATTATAATAACGAATACAGCTACAAAATAAACATCAATTTGACACGTTGAACATAACCTAAGCAAAATATAACAAACTTATTTTTTGTAAGTGAAATTGTGAGGAAACAAAAAACAACAAATGTCTGAAGAAAACTTATAAAAATTTAAAAAAACTAAAAAGATAATTAAATAATGAATTAAAAATGAAATAAAAACGTATGTAAATAAATGAAATAAGTAAATGAAAACTAAACAAAAAATGTAAACAAATGATTTTTTTTATTC
Organism: Metopia argyrocephala; assembly: GCA_963576795.1. Taxonomy (NCBI): domain Eukaryota; kingdom Metazoa; phylum Arthropoda; class Insecta; order Diptera; family Sarcophagidae; genus Metopia; species Metopia argyrocephala. The sequence goes on along the minus strand of OY756209.1, from coordinate 88,056,442 downwards.
AGTGTTGCAACTTAAACTTTTTTCGCATTTTTTATGTATATATTTCATGTATTGCGTTTTTTAAACACCTTTTTTATGCATCTTATTGTATTGGCAGCACTGTTTATTGTCGCGAAGAAAAATAGAAAATAGCCTAAGTTGGCTACGGGCTACAAAAGTAGTCGTGTGGTCGGTAGTCGTGTTGTCACTAAAATAATTATTCTCATATGCACATAAGTATGTATTCTATTTTTGACAGCTTGTAGCCTTTGTTGTGTTTATAGCATAAGACGGCAAATAATTTTTTTTACAGAAAACTGCGATTTGTCACTGCTCGAATAATTATTAGCTAGTGAAAATACCCTTTCAACAGCAGCATTAGTAGAAATTTCTATTAAAACTTTCAAATCTTCATATTTTGTCAAGTTTTATTTTCTCACCGTTCCATTTCTTTAATTAGTTTTATTTCATTGTGATTCGATGCGTCTGATAGGGGTATATATGATACAAAATCAAGATTTTCTGACAGCATTTGAATATTGCATTTGAATACTGCAATTCATCAAATACGCTGGTTACGATAAACTCACATTTTGTTCACGCACAAGAAAATTATTCGCCTCAAATTTTTTTAATAATTTAGTAATGCAGTCCATGCTGCGAAAACTTTGATTATAGATTATTGTGTGACAAGCGGAAGTACACTCCATAACTGACAATTTTTTTTCATTAGTTCCAAAAGTATACCCTTTAAATATGTTGCCAGTTTGGATGTTGAGGCTGTTGTGTCATGAGACGTTTTATATGCTTTAGTTTCAATGTGTTCCGTTATTGCACTACGTCTATGAATTGCAATTGAAAATTCCCTATTGCAGATTGTGAATTTAACAAAGGAGTTGTCATTTCGATTTTTAACTATTTACAATAGAAGGAAACTCTTTCTATAAATTTTCGTTTAAAAGATTTTTCCTTCTTTTGTTATCGCTCATATTTGAATTAATAATCTAAAAATTATGTTAGTAATACATTTTTTATTTTGATTTTAAATAAATATTATAATCTGATATTATTTAAGTAAAATGAAACTATAATATTAATACTTATATGCAACTTCACCTTCATTAGGCAAATAAAATGAATATTTATTTTCTACACCTCAAAACGATGCAAAGTGTGTATAAATACATCAAATTTTTTCTCTACAACAACAAAATATACGCATTGAAATTTGCATAAATTGCACTGAAAAAACCTTAAGAAAATTGGCTGTATATCTTCGCTTAAAAACTTTTAACATTTTTACAGCCATGTATTTACCAGAGTAGGAAAATAAACAAAACTGATCGTTTGATCTCATTTTGTTGTATTCTTTACAATGAGTAAAACAAAAATAAAACAGAAACAGTGAGAAAGATTGTCCCATTTAATTTTGTATATTGTTTTTGTTTTGAGTACTACAAATACACTAACTCAAATGTGCGTAGGTACAACAAAAAATGAATGAGAAGAAAACGGATAGAAGAAGAGAAAAAGAAAAGAAGAAGAGAAAAAAACAACAAAAAACAAAGCAAGCAGAAGAGCGAAAAGCTAATTGTTTCATTTGCGCTCTTTCTCATTTAGAAAGTATTTGTTTTGGTTATGCTCATGTACAATACCATTAAAAAAAATTTTAAAAGTGTATGACTTCTTTATAACTTTTGCGAAATGTTTTGTTTGTTTGCCCACTCTGGTATTTACGAATGTGAAGATAACAACTGAAACCAAAAAATGATATTACTTCATATAACCAAAGCACGTGCTTTCTTTTTTAGTTATTGCCTTTATTTATTAAAAAATTAATTATTTTTTTCCTTTTCGCTGCATTTAGGCATTTTTATTTGTAATAAGCTTATTTTTATTTTGTCATTTTAAGAGATAGATGCCAGATGTTTTTGAGTCTAATCCGGCAGCCCTAAGTCAACAAATACTTCAAAAAGTACAATTAATTATAAGAGGTCGCTCACGATCTATAGCCATTTACACAGCAAATTTGCTTAGTTTTAGTTTGCACAGATTCAATCGTGAGTTCTCTTCTTGTTAACTTGAACAAAAAGTACGAATAATTTCGGTTTTTCTAACCTCAAACTAATTGAACAGAAGCAGAATTCCCATAAAACTTTGCCGTACATACTACGCATGCGTAAAGACTGTCAAGCAAAAATCAGCCTGGGGATTACGTATGCAAATATTGGAGAGATAGATATATCCATCTCTTTTCAAAAATGTAATTTGGACGTTGTTAGAAAAAGAGGTCTGTAGTATCTATCTATCTCTCCAGGTACATATTATGGCCTCTTAATTGTGGCGGAAATGGCAGTAATATGCGCGCGTGAAATTCTAATCACTGTCAAAATATTTTTAAATATTCAATTAATAAAACTGAAATAAAATAATCTAAAAAAATGTTTTAGAATTTCAAATGATTATAAAATTATACAAATGAGTACTTTCAGAGTTCAGGATTTGAAAAGAGTACGGTTTGCGAAAAAAGAGCACAAAACTCAGTAAATGAGCATAGTTGGTCACTTTAGTAATAGTTGCTTGGTTTTTTCCTTGGTAATAATTTTTACCATAGTACTTTGATGATTTTTAACACTTTAAATGCAAAAAAAAACAACAATCATTTTCCTGGAGCCTGTCAAAAACTTTTAACCCCTCAGCTCTAAACTCTATTTTGCTGAACTCATGTTTTCATCACTGATAGTAGAAAATTATGTAGAAACTTTTAGAATAAACTGTAAGTGTTTGTTGAGAACTTTCTTTGTATATGTTTTCAATTTTCTTGTATAAGTTGTCGAAATATTGAATTTTTTTATTGTTATAAATTGTATATGGTTTTATTTCTTTTGTTTTATTAATTGGTATAGATACATTCGTAGAGTTATGTTTGAAATTGATTAATTTTGAAAAGATATTCGTGTTCATCGTTGAATGTGACTTGACGATCAAATTTATAAATTCTTCCATAGAAAGGTTTGAAAGGTGTTAATTTAGTGGAAGAATGGATTGCGTTATTGTACGTTATAAGGATTTCTGTAAGCATATCGTCGTGATCCATTTCGAACTTTTTATCTTTAATTTTTTCGAGTATTAATCCGTAAGTTTTAGTTAATGTTGAGTGAAGTCTCTCTACAGGGGCATTACTGCTTGACTTTTGGAAAGAAGTTAAATGTAGGTTAATTTGATATTGTTGGCAAAAGTCTTTAAATACCTTGATCACAAACAATTTGGTGGGGGATGCAGTGCATGCTCAGAAAGTGTTTTAAAGATTTTATTACGCAAAGGCTATTTCTCGCTGTCAAAGTATATGCGGCAGCAAGTTTAGAGAATTTATCAATAATAGTTAAAACATTTTTTTTAACAGGTGTTGGGGGTTTTTCAAATTTATTTTTTGGAGGGTGTCTGTCATATTTCAATCTTTGGCATGTAATACAATTATTTACAGTCAGGCCCACGATATCGAATGGTGTAGTTTTAAGCGACAAACAGCTGATTTGCGGCACACTAATTTTTGTGTCGCCAAAAATAAATGCGATTGGTAACACAAAATTGTTTTACACACATATACATAAATAAATAAAATCGGAATAAGTTTGTTTAATACATTTCTGCCAAGTTAAACTAGCTCATGGTTGCATTTTTTACTGTACAATTTAAGCATTTCAGCGCTTTTTTCGTGTATATTCGTGATTATTTTTTGATATATATATATTACGTTGGTAACGTAAGGCAAAGCGAACGATAAAGTGACAATTAGTGGACCGCGGTTTAGATTCACAGTGAGTGACGGAGTTTCTTTCGCTTAAGTTTTCTTTCGATATCGTGGGCCTGGCTGTTATTGTTTGAATTATTTTTGGTTTCATGTATGGAAAATAGTATTCGCGTTTAAGGTGATCATATGTTTCTTGAATACCTCTGTGATTAGTTTTTTCGTGATAGTCTTGAATAATTTTATCCTGTGCCTCGTTTTTGTATTACTCGACTCGAGAAATTTCCCACATGTGTGATGAAACAAAAAATCCCATCGTTTTTCGAATCGTCGTTAAAAAAGTGTTTCTGTATCTGCATGCGAAAACAATCAAAACAAATTCTTTTCCAACTGGAATATTTCCAGTTTGAATATGTGAAACGAAAGCAAAGCGTCAAAAAAACAGTGTTGTCAGATTATGGGATTTATCCCCAAAATGGGGATTTTTTTCTGAAATGGGGATAAAAAATTAATTTGTGGATGGGAATTTTATTGGGGTTAATCGACAAATTTTTTTACGATTTTTACAATTAGATTGCATATTAAATTATATATTATAGATTTCTTTCATTCGGAACACACAGTGAAAGAATTTCCGATGAAAGTTTGAATTGAATGAATTTGAATAAGCATGACTTGTTAAAAAGTGATACTTTTTAGTTTGGCCTATTTTCTCATATAAACAAATACATCTCTATACCATTATATTTCCCTCACCGATTTTAATGGTTTTATTGCGTAGGAATTTAGTATTAGACTGTCTCCTTATAGTTAACCTACTACTGAATGGTATGGGAATGTTTTTCATAACTACTATGGCACAGGACATCTATGTAGAATTGAAGGTACCGTATACTATACAAATATTTTAAACGGCATCAAGATGTCTTATGCTGAATATGAAATGGCACATCGATGGGTGTTTCACCAAGTTAACAACTCAAAACAGACATCGAAACGAACAAAAAGTTATTTACAAAATATTTGCGTCAAAAGTTTAAGCTGGTCTGCTCAGTTTCCAGAGTGAAACCGTATTGAAAATTTATGCCAAATTGTCAAAGAGCCATCCCTAAATAAAAGCGGCAAGCGGAACGTTTTCCAACGCTCAGCGCTAACGCTGAACCGCCATCTCTAAATAAGAGCGGCAACGGTTTGTCAAAACATTGAAAACAGGGTAATACAACAACATATGGTTATATAACAATTCTGACTATTTTAATAATAAACTGCATTACTCAATTGGTATTTGTAACATAAACTAAATTTTATAGTGTTATTTTATTTATTTTTATTATATTTTATTTATTTATTTTAAATTAATATTTATTATCTTCTATTTTGTTTACTTTTTGCCTTTACGAGTAAAACATGGTTATGCAAATAAAATATCTTTATATCACAACTTTTTTTCTTTTCTTCTTTTTTTCCTATTTGTTTACATTTTAGTTGTCTTTTGCGGCCAACTTTACTACTAAACGCTCTGTCAAAATTGGATTTTCCAATTGCAAAGCGTTGCCGCCGCGTTATTTTGGGATGCTCCATACAAATAGTATGGGCATGAGAAATTTTGACAGCTAGAAAACGCTTGCCGCTTTTATTTAGGGATGGCAGAAAGCGGCTCTTTGAGGAAAAACCCTTCTAATAAGGAACGTTTGTGGGAATTTGTTAAAAATGTGTGCAAAAACATTGCAATCAATATGTTTTAAAGACTTGTGGACTCAATGCCAAAACGCTTCTGGAACCTTATTTAAAATCAGAGTAATTCCACTAACTACAGAATAGTAGTAATTTGGTTTCATTAATAAAAAACGTTTCCTTTAGGCCATCAAATTTGATGAGTATATTTTTTTGAACAGGCAAAATTAGTTAATTTTAACAATATTTTTGAATACATATTTTTTTAATATTTGTCTATTTTGTATTGCCTCTGTAAAACCAAATTGTAATGATAGCTACTATCATTATCTGGTATTCTTATTGAGAAGTAACATCCGTTACACACCGTCTATACGAGCTATAGATTTGGTGTATCATGAACAAATTTTTGGTCGATCATCGATTTGGCTAGTGTAGACTTTCTAAATCAATGTCATGTTCTTTGTCGACCATCGTTGGTAAAACAATTGTTCGAACAACTATGTGCTACCATCAACTATCATTTTTAGTTTGACGCCATCTTTTTTACATTCTCAACCGCAGAATAAACGAAATGCACTTGATGAAATATTATAAATTATGATTTGGTAAACCATACGTAGTCACCACATACACAAATTAGAACAAAATTTTGATATTTCCGCTGCCGACGTTTTGTTCATGATATACCAAATCTATTGTTCGTATAGACGGGGTGTTAAGGAATATGTGCAACAACACTAGCAGAACTGAACTAGTTTTCGACCCAGCTACGAAAGGTCTCATCAGAGTTCTTTGTGTTATACATATTCATATATCAATATTACTACTTATTCATATCACAATCTACTGGAAATAGATTATGTGAATTATATTTGAATGTTATTCTCACCAGTGTTTTTTTTATGAACTGAATATATTTTCCAAAATCAACTATTTGTTGAAATTTTTATTTATTTATTTTTATTTAGTTCAGTTTTGCTAGTGTTGTTGCACATATTCCTTAGCGGATGTTACTTTTCAATAAGAATACCAGACCTTGAAAACTATCATTACAATTTGGAGTTACAAGGGCAATACAAAATAGACAAATATAAGAAATACATATTTCCAGCAATACAAGAATGAAAGTAATGAAAATATATTCAAATAAATTTTCAAATTTATTTTTGTATAAAATCAGATTTATTATATCAAAGACAAATTATAGGCAATTGAAAAAACAAAAGGTTCTTGATTACTTGAAAATATTTTAGTAACAAAAAATGTATACGAAAAAACAATTAGTTAAATATTTCTATGTTTACTATGTTTGGAATTATAATATAATTGATTTTCAACACTCCTCCTCAAATTAGTAAACACCAGATTTCAATCTAAAATATTCTAGCTTGGTTGTTGATAAAGGCTTTGTAAGCATATTGGCAATTTATTTAACATCTTGTAAATTTCTCTAATATGCTCGTTATTTTTAGCAGCTTCCACCAAGTCGTCAACATAAATTGGCACATAAAGATATTCCGCATTGATGACTTTATGGTACAAGCACGGATCAGATTTACTCTGTATAAAACAATTACTAATCAATACATTTTTAATAGTTTTGTTCTATACATTTGCAGCCTGCTTAAGACCATGAATGCTTCGTTTTAGTTAACACACCATGTTATCATCACCTTCAATAAAACCAGGCGGTTGCCTCATATAAATTGTCTCTCTTAGATCACCATTAAGGAATGCACACTTAATATCCATGTGTTCAACATGCAGCAGCAACGGAGAGCAAAATACGAAATGTTGGTTGCCGTAAAACCGGAGCAAACACCTCATCGTAATCGTGTCCATATTTTTGGTTAAAACCCTGAGCGACCAATCGAGCTTTAAATCTTTGTACCTTGCCATTAACATCGTGTTGCAGTTTTCCACTGAAACTTCTGTTCCGAAGTAACAGCTTGTTTATAAGTTCGAGGTTCAATTAGATCATCAGTCTCCACCATGTTAGTATATTTTACTGGTGAAACATCTTTGTTTTCTCTAGCCGAACGTCTTACAATTTGTTCATTTACTACTCCATTGTCATTAGATCAGTGTTAAGAATACAAAACGAGTCACAATCAGAACCATCAGGGTCATTATCTTCACAGGTGTTTTTAAAGGTTTAGAAGAAACACTTATTTCAAGAGAATTGATATTAGTCGTCGAATTACGATCACCTTTCAATTTCCTTATAGTACTCGTACCAACGAATTTATATAGACTCTGTTGTTACAGGTATTTACAAAACGCAAGCCTTTAGAATTTTCATCATATTCCATAAAAGTTAATAATTCAGCTTTATCATACATACATACATACATAACTGGCCTTTACAACCCTGTGTCAGGGTTACGGCCTAGCTTCTCGCAGCACTCATGTTGTGTCTGTCAATTTTTATCCATGAGTACCGGGACCTACAGTTTAATGTCGACTCCGAACGACAGACTTGAGAAGCTTGTTCATGGCAATTAGTTACTCTCAGAGCTTTTGCCAGAAGAGTGCTGAGAGGTAGTCGCCTAAAGAAATATTTTTTCATATTTCTTTTTTTTTTTGAAGATGTCAGAGCCTGGTGTCGAACCCAGGACCCTTGTCTTAGTAAGCCAACACACTAACCACTAGACCACGGCTTTATCATCAAATTTTAATCTATTCATTTTCGGTTTTAAAACGAAAGCCTTAGAGCCAAAAATTTTGAAATTTGTGATGTCAGGTTTTCTACCCTCCCATCGCTTATAAGGAGTACAATATAGAGAACTAGTAATCAGCCTATTCTGTATGTGATTCGAACACATAATGGCTTCACCCCAATATGTATGAGATAAACTAGCTTCAGAAAGAAGGCAGCGAAACATTTCAGCTAGATATCTGTTTTTCCTCTCAGCCACCCCGTTTTGTTGTGGGCAATATGGGACAGTAAATTCGTTTCTAATACCATGGCTTTCCAAAAACTTCTTCATTCTCTGTGATTAATACTCAGCCCCGTTGTCTGATCTTATAAACTTAGGAGCTTTGCCAAATTTGTTTTTCACCATTTTAACATACGTTTGTACTTTACTAAATACCTCCGATTTATTTTCAAGTAAGTATTCTACAGTATAACGACTATAATAATCAATTAATGTTAAGAAATACTTCTTCCCGCCAGGAATGACATTTTGCATTGGACCACAAATGTCAGAATGTATTAACTCGAGGACTTCCCCAGTATTGCTACTTGCCTTTTTTGGAAAGGGTTTTCTACTTAGTTTGCATCTTATGCAAATATCACATATTTCACAAACTTTACAGTCAACAATTTTAAAATCATTTGCTAGCTTACCATAATTTAAAAAAAATGGGCAAAAATTTTATGATAATAATGTTGACATCGATTTAAATTACAAACAGCCATCATCGCCATGGTATAAATTGCCAACATATTTTGCAACTCCAACTTTAATATTATTAGTACCAAGAATCTTGCAGACTGAGCCGTAAAATAAAATTTTAAAACCTGCAGCAGATATTTTCTTCACAGACATCAGATTTCCTTTAAAAGATGGGATATTTAAAACGCCATGAACAGTTACAACTATTTGATCGCCTTTTTCACTTATGAGCATTATTCTACAGGACCCTTTGCCAGCAGAATATACAATATCTCCGTTTGCGACTGTAACTTTTTCACGCCAGGTTAAGTTAAATATTTCTATGTTTACAATGTTGGGAATTATAGTAGAATTGATTTTCAACAGAAAAATTTATGGTTTTTTAAGTTTTGATCTTGGGAAGTTTTATGTTTTTCATTTTATTTACTTTATAATTGATATTTTATACAGTAACAAACAAAAATATTAATCACATTGTTCTAAAGTTTTTTGGTCACAAAGATGCTAGATCATGGTCAATCTTTTTATAGACCACCACTGTAAATAGACATGCATACCAAATAAAATAGTATATACTTATACATATATCAAAGCATATGTATCTATGCAAAATTATTGATGCAGTTTCTGTGAGGTTTTTTGGGGATGTGAATTTCAAAATCGGGGATGAAAATTGAAAACTACCTGAGAACCCTGGCGAAAAATGTAAACAAACCAATAAAAAAAAAGTATATAAAGAGAAATGCAAAACTATAAGAAGGAAAAATATAAGTATACATTTGCGCTAAACAGAGCTTAATAACAAAATTAGACTTAAAAGAAATCAAATTTAAAAAATCAAGTTAAGAAAAATGTATAGTGTTGTGATAATTGCTGCTGAAATAAATGACCGGCGTAATATACTGCGAGTTCTTCGTCGCCAACTAAGGGATACTACCGATCCGCTTAATATTCCGTAGCAACGATTTAGGGAAATTTGCTTTGAAATTCTTTCGATTTTCTAAAATAAAACAAATTCATATTTATACACATTTTTTAACAGAAACTTAATGAACTACTTATGAGTCGATTTAGCTTCCATTATTTATGTATTTTTTGTTCTTTTTTGAATAAAAAAATATTACTCGTAGTTTTACAGCCAGGCCCACGATATCGAATCGTGTAGTTTTAAGCGACAAACAGCTGATTTGCGGCACACTAATTTTTGTGTCGCCAAAAATAAATGCGATTGGTAACACAACATTTTTTTACACACATATACATAAATAAACAAAATCGGATTAAGTTTGTTTACTACATTTCTGTCAAGTTAAACTAGCACACGGTTGCATTTTTTACTGTACAATTTAAGCATTTCAGCGCTTTTTTTGTGTATATTCGCGATTATTTTTTAATATGTTGATATGGCAGCTTTGTTGTTTATTTGCATTACGTTGGTAACGTAAAGCAAAGCGAACGATAAAGTGACAATTAGTGGGCCGCAGTTTAGATTCACACTGAGTGACTGAGTTTCTTTCGCTTAAGTTTTCTTTCGATATCGTGGGCCTGGCTGTTAATAAAAAAAATCAGCCATACAATATTATTTTTATTAAAAAAAAGCTACGCAATATTATTTTTAATAAAAAAGCCACACAATATTATTTAAAAAAGGCACAACATACAAAAATTGTTTTTTTTTATTTGCAAAACGCTTTCCGCACCGTTTTAATATGGGGCTTATTTTCACACTTCATTCGGTTCAGTTTTCACAAAAAAAGATACAGAAACACTTTTACTCACATTTTTCCAATAATAATTAGAAAATGACATAAATGACAGATAGTTTTCGCATAATTTTACATACAAAAACACGTATGTGAGAAACAGCACTTTTTGTGCCAATTCACATCGTTTTTGTTTAATTTTCTCGTTTCATGTGAAAAATTTCTCGAGTCGAGTAATACAGAAACGAGGCACAGAGTTCTGTTGTATATTTGCTTCCCCAGTAGTATTTTGAAAATACTTACGGTGACAACAAGTATTTGAGAGCAAAATAAAATCTATAGCATACTCAACTCAAAACCATAAACAACTGTTAATTTTTATAGGAATACAGTGTGTATGAAAAAACAAAATCATATAATATTTGTTACACTCGTTCCCTCATTTATATCCATAGTAACATAGAAGTATATGGTATATTTGTTTTGGCAATACTTTATGGTACACTCTTGCACGTCTATAATGCGTACACACTTTTTTATAATACAAGAGCACATGCACACACAAAAACCCTTTTGTTCGGCGTATATCCAATAAATCAAAGTAATTTTCCAAAAAGGAGAAATAAAACACAATATTTAATATTAATTTGAGAATTAATCTCACTTTATTTAAAATTCAAAAGATTACCTCGTAAAGGCTTATATTATACCGTAGGTATATAAATATGTATATAAAATGACGATAAGTGTTGAAATAACACACACAGTTTTAAGGCCGAAAAACCAAGTATATATTACATAGAAAATAGACAAGGTAACTAGACAATGTTTAAATACTGTTACTATTTTTCTTATTTTTCCATCAAGGATGAAAATATAAGGTAGTATTAATGCACTCGAAAAAAGGACTATTTAAATTAAACAAGTTTAAATCATACTTAAACATTTCCGGCCACCTTGCAACAATGAAAGTGTTGCAATTAATAATACATATGAATTGCCATGAAGGGCCACTGATAATATGAGCCAGTAAGGACTCCTGTGGACTGTATAAATATATAAATGTAGAATAAATGAGTTATGAAGGACTCCTGTTGTGATCAAAAGGATTGTAGACCACAGTTGCTATATTGAGCATGCTTAAAACGCACTCGTATGTATTGCACAAATAAAGAAGCTACTGCATCCATTATTCTAGGAGAAAACTAATATTAATAATTTGAAATTGATTTTAAAGTTCAGTGTTTGTTAGTACTACAAGTTTTGTTATTGGACGTTTTACGATTCCGTTTTTAGTTCGAATATCCGCTACGCGAACATGACCGTCGGAACCAGTATATATCTTTTCGACAATGCCTAGATGCCAAGAAGTCGCAGGTAATTGTTCATTCTTAATAACGACCAAATCTTTTAATTGTATATCGCTTTGTGGATGCTGCCATTTATAACGCTTGTGTAAGCAAGACAAATATTCCTCTTTCCATCGTTTGCAAAAATGAGGCATTAACGCTCTAACTTTACGATAGCGATTTACTATATTTAGGGAATAATCTATTATCGAAGGTTCCGGTGGTGTTAAGATAGGCGTTGCAATTAAAAAATGACCAGGTGTCAATGCAACGGGTTCACAAGGATTATCTGGCATAGGACATAATGGACGAGAGTTTAGGCAAGCCTCAATTCTTGCCAGTACAGTAGACAATTCTTCAAACGTATAACGACAAGATTGAGCTTCTTTACGAAAATGAAGTTTGAAGCTCTTGACGCCGGCTTCCCACAAGCCTCCCATATGGGGAGCACCTGCTGGTATGAATTTCCAATTCAAATTATCATAACCAAGACTAGGACACATTCTCGCCTGACATTCCTTAAGAAAGGTACTAAAGTCCCTAGAAATTTCATTAGAAACGCCTACAAAATTTGTACCATTATCAGAAAAGATGATATGGGGACAACCTCTCCTTGAAATAAATCGACTGAAAGCACCCAGAAAGACGTCAGTTGACAAATCTGAAGTAGCTTCTAAATGAATCGCCTTAGTAGCAAAACAAACAAATATACAAACGTATCCTTTAGTGATCTGACAAGACCGACCAGTAAAGGTTCTAACATCAAAAGGGCCGGTAAAATCAACACCAGTATTAGTAAATGGGCGATCCGGGGTAGTCCTTTCGGGGGGAAGAGCAGCCATAATTTGGCTACACGTTTGCAACGCTTGCATCGCTTTATAACAAAACGAACCAAGGTACGTAATCTTGGTACCCAATATTCAAATCTATAAATGCGTAGCATCAATTGATTTCCTCCATGTATCGAAATCAAATGTATAAATTCCGCTAAAAGTTTAGCAAATCGACAACTATATGGTAAAATAATAGGACAACGCTCGCCATATGTCAACGAAGGTGACTTTTCAAGTCGTCCATTTAGCCTCATAACCCCATGTTCATCCAAAAAGGGATTTAGGGTAAGTAATGAGCTCTTTGGCGGCAAAGATATTTTACCAGAAAGGCAGTTGTATTCCTCCGCGTAGTATGCTTTTTGAGCTATGACAGCCAAGCGTAATTTTACCATCTTTATCTCAGATGAAGTAATTAAATTACTGTCAATCCTAAAGCGACCCTTATATTTAGTATGAACGGAAAAGAAAAATCGGAAGATATACGCTATGACTCGAAGGGCCCTATGCAGCGATGAGAATCTATCCAAAATGTCATCAAATTTATCAAAAAACGAGACGTGAACTTTAACTTTCCTGCTTTCCTTATCGGTGTCCAGAGATCCGAGATCCGCCAAATTCCACTTAGTATCATCTTGTCGCAACCACTGCGGACCGTACCACCAAAGTTTACTCTGAGATAATTCAAATGGATCGACGCTTCGACTCCCTAAGTCAGCTGGATTATCCTCAGACTTTACATGATACCAATTATGACTCATCGTATTCTCATGAATCTTACAAACTCTATTTGCAACAAAAGTTGTCCATGTACAAGGAGCTTTACGTAGCCATGCCAAAACTATGGTCGAATCCGTCCAGCAATAAATTTTCTGAATGGGTATGTCTATGCCTCTAAGCAAATTATCTAAAAGTTCCGATGCCAATAGAGCTCCACATAACTCCAGACGGGGCAAAGACACCGACTTTATAGGGGCCACTCTTGTCTTTGAAGATAACAGATGAGTGAAAATAGTTCCATCAGGGTTCCGAATGCGAATATATACCACCCCTGCATATGCTTTTTCCGATACATCAGAAAAAACATGAAGTTCAACAATAGACTCTTTACAAAAGTTAACCCATCTGGGTATTCCAATATTATCAACACCTTTGTAAGACTCAACAAATTTTATCCATTCCTTCTCCGTAGAAGCAGGAAGATAATCATCCCAGCCAATATTATCTCGCCAAATTCGCTGCATAATAATCTTAGCCATAACAATAACTGGGCTTAACCAACCGACAGGATCAAAAAGCTTGGCTATAGTTGATAAAACTTCCCTTTTCGTATAATTTGATTTTATCTCAATAGGATTCATTTTAAAGAAGAAGGAATCCAATTGCGCATTCCATAAAATTCCTAATGTTTTAGAATTACTATGCTCTTCAAATGTCAAAAGTATCGCGTCAACTGAATAAGTTGCAGGTAAACCGTTGAGTATCGTTTTGTCGTTTGAAGTCCACTTCCTAAGTTGGAATCCCGCTGAAGACAATGTCGAAATCAATTGATCTTTAGCAATCAAAGCAGTGGATATATCATGTGCTCCTGTCAAAACGTCGTCGACGTACATACCCTTGCGTAAAATCTGTGAAGCCAAAGGTGAAGTGTCCTGACAATCATCCGCCAACTGAAGTAACGTTCTGATAGCAAGATAAGGAGCACAATTTATAACGAAAGTCACAGTTTGAAGTTCATATTCTCTTAATTTGCTATCCGGAGCGTCTCTATAAAGAATACGCTGAAAGGAAGTGTGAGAGGGATGAACTCTACTTTGACGATACATTTGAGTAATGTCACAGTTAAAAACATATCTGAACAATCTCCAACGAAGAATTAAAATGACCAAATCAGCCTGTAAAGTAGGTCCTACAAACAAGCAATCATTTAAACAAGTTCCATTTGAAGTTTTATTTGATGCGTTGAAAACGACGCGAAGTTTCGTGGTTTTCCTATCTAGCTTAATAACGGAATGGTGTGGTTAACACTAGATTTACCAACAAATTTTTATACCTATTTATACCAACACCAGTCATTTTGACTGGAATTAAAAAATAAGTGTTTTCAATGTGTAGAATTTGTATCTGCTATTAAAAATAATAAATTAATAAACAGAACTAATAAAATATAAAATAAATAAGAAGTCAGGAGCTGTATTTTAGTTATTATTCAAAATAATTATGGATTTTCACATTTTTTACAAATAGAAACTTTTTTTCTGTGCATTTTCCGCACACATATTTTTTGCAGACATCGCAATTTATCGTTGTCTTATTGTTATTACAGAACCCGATTTGGCACCATTTACGTATTGGATGGGGGTTTTTTTTGGAATATTGGATGTTGGACGATCAGCTTCACTTGCTATATCTTGGGTTGAAGACTGAAAGTCAAAAGTAAGCTCTTCAGCTGTTGTCTGTATCAATTTTGACGCCATTGTGCTTAGACTCAATAAAACGACTTTTTTGTTGGCCTTACTCATATAAACTATTAGAGTACATTCATTTGTTGCATATAGTAATATTGAAAAACGAGCCATACCATCTTTCTTGTCTTTACAAATTTTTGGCAGTTCCCGTTTGTTACAACGTACTGTACCCACCAGCATAGTATTTTTCTAATAATTTGGAGGGTAAAGAAAGACATGTATACGGCTGCATTAGTCTGATTACTACATATTCGCTGAGAGGTGTTAACAAATCTCGTGTCTCATCCTTTCCTAGATAAGGAAAACCATTTACTACGTACTTTGTTTCAACATCGGATGCCAGCCAGAATTTGATCCCAAACTTATCTGGTCTGTGTGGCGTATACTGTGTGACCCTACATCTGGTCTTCGTAGGAAACAATTACTCATCGACTGTAATATATGGTCCCGGTTTGAAACAGTTTTGACTGTTGGCAATAAATTTACCCCAAACAGTCGACACTAACGCAAATTTATCATTTTGACTTCTTTCACTTCTTTTATCGAACCGAATGAACCGTAAAATTTCTGTAAACCCATGCCTACTCATACTTTTGGAAAAAAATTCAGGAGCTCATTTTTTGATCCACACATACGATAGTTTTAAACTTTTTGCTTCGTATGCAACACGTGTATACAGAATTCCAATGAGGACTTCAATTTTTCTTGTGAAAGTCTCCACTTTTTCCCCAAAACTCTAGAAGCTTCTGATTCGGTGCAAGTTCTTATATAGTCTAATATATGGTGGTCTATCAATAGTAAGAAGGCACTGCTGACCTCCTCTTCAATAATATTTCTCGTTGGGAACACGAAGAAAGGTTGTAGTGTATGCTAAATATAAACAAAAATCGATTGATGATATGGAAAAACACACCAGTCAAAATGACTGGTACCGGTATAAGTATAAAAAATAAAAATTTATTTTTAATCTGTGGACACAAAATCAAAACAAGTTATCAAATTAATTATATTTTGTTGTCGTTATAAAAATCATATACTAGTTTTGGGAAAAAATATTCACACAAAGTCAATATTTGTGGTAAATAAATCAAAACCAGTCCTTTCGACTGGTGCGGTAAATCTAGTGTTAATAGCAATAATAAGTTATAGCCTTCGTAGAAGATCTCACAGGCTCCATATGACCTAACTTTAAATATTCCTCCATAACCTCATTATACATGTTCTTTATGTCTGGTTTGCGCGAAAGAGACGTTTCAATTCTCAAAAGTTGCTGTGAAGCACCAGTCTTAGATATATTTAAATTAATAGTCCGAGGGAATTCAGGCTTAAAGGGAAGGGTGACGATATATCTGCCACTGGAATCCCGCTGAGTGGTAGATCGATAGTTCACTTCACAAATTTTATCGTCAGGTGACAAAATTTTCCTTTTCGGAGTTTCTTCCAGTTCCCAGAATTTAAGCAAACTCCTGTTCCAATTATCTTCCTCAGAGAGGGTAATGGCAGTGTTATGAACTTTAACTGAAGTATTTTCAACCGGGCCTGTGGCTATCCATCCAAAAACAGTTTCCTGGGCCAGTAAGGAACCCAATACATTCCTCTTAAACCCGCCTAAAATAATATCCGGGTATAAATCAGCGCCCAATAAAATATCAGCAGGACCACTTTTGTAGAAATTTGAATCTGCCAGTCTAAGGCCTAAAATTTTGCCACTGATATCCGACGGGATTTTAAAAGAAGGTAAATTTCCAGAAATCGACGGTAATACAAAGGCGGACGTCTCCAAGTGGATATCCACATCAATTAGAGAGCCTATTTTAAGTGGACAAATTTTCCTAGAAGTAATCGAAGCATTTTTATCGACGCCGGAAATCTTAACACTCGTAGAAGTGAACGGAAGTTGCAGTTGATTTCGCAGGCGTTCCGATATAAGGGAAGCTTCCGAAGCGGGGTCAATCAAGGCTCTTGCGGGGTACGTGATACCCGGGCATAAAACAGAGACCATAGCCGTGCCCAATAACACAGAACAGTTCCTTGAGAGATGGAAAACCTGACGGTTAACATTAGAACTAGCAGCCCTATAGGTAGACGGTACCGAATTACCTAAATTAGTAGATTGACAATTAAAATTAGAAACCAGAGACGTAAATGTAGAAGGTCCAGAGTTGTCTAAGTTCGTGGAATGAGACCTATACTCATTTGACACACTGTCGTCCCGTGTGGTTGTATTGGTAGAATTCTCTGCAGAAACATCCCGATGCAGTAATGTGTGATGCCTTTTGTTGCAAATAGAGCAACTGTGATTACTACGACAATCCTTTACCTCATGTTGCCTAGAAAGACAATTGACGCAGCAATGGTGCCTCTTAACAGCTAAAAATCTTTCAGAGATGGATAATTTCTGACAACGACGGCAGAATCTCAAAAGATGACCTTGACCTGGACATAATATGCACGTAGATGTCGCTGAAGTACCTGAAACGTGTGTCCTTACCTTACGATGATTATCCTTTCTGCTAACATCAGACCCTTTGAGATCACGTATGCAATCCAAAGTTTGAATCCGTACCGTCAGAAAGCAGTCTAAATCCTTCCATAAAGGCAACGATGATTTATTTTGTATGCCCTGCTCCCAAATTGTCACAGTATGGTCCGGTAAACGTTGGATGCAAATAAAAACAATTATGGGGTCCCAATTAGTAGTAGGGATTTTATAAATGGACATAGATGCCAAGAAACCATTAATCCCACGTTGCAAATTTTTCAAACCAGCACTTGTCTCTTTAGTTAGCGTGGCTAGACCAAATAAAACCTTTAGCTGATTGTTGACCAACATTCGCGGATTCTCATTGGTATCTCTTAATGACCTCCAAGGGAGATTAAAACTATCATTAGTCAAAGGGAATTTAGAAACTAGCTCCCTAGCCTCCTTACCAGTTCCCCTTACCAAATAACACAACCGTTCAATATCACTAAGACGACTATTATTTATATACAACGCAGTAAATAAATCTCTAAAAGTGGGCCATGAAAGATAATCACCGTCGAAAATATCGATGTCACAAGGGGGCAATGGTAAACTATGGCAATGATTGCCACTCCCTTGAAATTTAGTTTCCGGCTCCGATTTCGTACTAGCCTTTATGTCAGATATTTTCCTCTTCATTCTGGATGAGCATTCAATGTATGTGTACATCATACATAACTGGCCTTTACAACCCTGTGTCAGGATTACGGCATAGCTTCTCGCAGCACTCATGTTGTGTGTGTTAATTTTTATGCATGAGTACCGGGACCTACAGTTTAATGTCGACTCCGAACGACATACTTGAGAAGCTTGTTCATGGCAATTAGTTACTCTCAGAGCTTTTGCCAGAAGACTGCTGAGAGGTAGTCGCCGAAAGAAATATTTTTTTTTCATATTTCTTTTTTTGAAGATGTCAGAGCCTGGAGTCGAACCCAGGGCCCATGTCTTAGTAAGCCAACACACTAACCACTAGACCACGGCGACTACGTATGTGTACATCGTTGAATTATATTTGGACTCTGCTACCTTAATATCATCGGGTTCTGCATTATCAGATTTTTCGATATAGTCCAAACATTCATCATACGTTTTCCGCACTCTCTCCCATATTAATTCCAACTCCTTATTCAAAATTTCAGCGGAAAAAACATCAAGATTTTCTTCGCGTGTGCTATCAAAATTAGTATCAAATTTTACTAAAGCGTCAGAAGCGCTATAAATCTCTCCAATGAAGTAAAAGACATCTTCAAATTTTCTCAAAGTTCTATTCAGAAAAAGTAAGCAAATAGAATACAAAAATTGCGTAAA
Organism: Metopia argyrocephala; assembly: GCA_963576795.1. Classification (NCBI taxonomy): domain Eukaryota; kingdom Metazoa; phylum Arthropoda; class Insecta; order Diptera; family Sarcophagidae; genus Metopia; species Metopia argyrocephala. The sequence goes on along the minus strand of OY756209.1, from coordinate 88,037,455 downwards.
AACTTCAGTAAATATACCAATGTCAAATTTACTGAACGTAGGGTGACTCACAAAAAACTTAAGAAAATGAAGAAACAACGCTAAGCAAATATATTATACTATCGCAAATCCAATATATTGTAAATAACCAATAAATATCACCGTACAACAAAGCACTATATATAGATAAATTCTCCCTTCAAAATTTTATTACACTCTGTTTAAAAATCTTTATACCAATTATAAATAAAAAAAATTACAAGTAAATTATGTATATGTATAATGTAAAATGATTGTTAAGAACATACATATATACATTTGTTATTTTATTACATTTATTTATTCAGAAAAACAAGAAAACATATATTCATACATACATTTATATAAAGTTAGTTTATTTGACACAATTAATAACAAATCGCTTACACAATATTTTCTTTATATAAGTAGTTGCTTATTGCACATTTCGTTTAGTTTATTTTTTTTTTTTTTTGTATTAATTTGTTAATTGCATACGTAGCATTTAAGTTCATTAACCACTGCTAATAATAAAAAAACTGTTTGTAAACTTATTGTTTTAAAAGGTTCATTAACACCATTTGAAATTAGGTCATAATTTGTGTAAAGTTAAGCATTTTTATTTTCATTTAATTATTCTTTGCTAAGCATTTTATCATATATTAATTTTATATAAAAGAAGGTAAAAAATAAAGAATCTTTTAGTCGTTTTTTTAGTAATCAATTTTGTTTTACTATCTGACGGCCTCCTTCAAGTTACAAGTGCTTGTAAGGAATATCATTGGATTTTAGTGCCAGTTCAAATTTATGTGTTTGAATTGATCACCACTAAATCCTCCCAATTAACATTTTGGTGACCCCGACGTGATCCTCATTAAGTTCTGAGTTCCCAATTAACATTTTGGTGACCCCTCCATTAAACACGCACCTAATAAAATATATATATTCTAAGTTCCCCCCACCAGCAGTAAGGGCTTAGAAATAACTGCATTTCAACAAACACCAATTCACACGTTGTGAATATCATCATCAACTTTCAAGTTCCCCCCACCAGCGGTAAGGACTTGGAAGCAAAAGAAAACAAATTTCAACAAGCATTTGATTCAACAGTAGCGCAGGGCTACATTTATACATTTGTTTGGTGAACAATCTCTTCACAGCAATAGATTCAACAGTAGCACAGGGCTACATTGAAACATTACTGAAGTTAAACAAAGCGCACAATGGCAACAATTCAAGACCTTGTAGCACAGCAGGAAGTAAGGGCTAGTAATATTGAAAAAATCATTTCAATTATTAAAAAATGCCCATTAGATAGAAGAACTGAAGAATTTTATCAGAGCAAGCGGAATGAACTCATTTCCGTATGGCAGGCATTTGAAAAAACGGAAAATAGAATTCGTAATGATGCCACTTTATCAGAGGAAGATCCTTATATTGTAATGGATCTATACAAAGCAACAGGAGAAAAGTATAGCTCTACAATTGAATATATTGATTCACAAATGAAGAAACTGACAATGTCAAACACTAAGCCAGTACCTACCGTAAGAGAGAAGATATCAGAAGACATATCAATTAGCCAGCATGAGCCAAAAGAGGAACCAATTCAGGGGTTAACGAGAAGGATAACTGCTCGTATGACAGCACTCAATCGTCTCCTATATGGCTTGGATTCAATAGAAGGAAATCAGCCGAAACAGCTTTATGAATTGAAAATAGATACTATAAAGAATTTATGGACTCAGATACAGGAATTATATGACAGTTTGTGGCAACAGACTGAAGATCCGTCAAGGTTGGGACTACATCAAAGTAAAATTGATAGCCTGGAAGACTTGGTTCAGCATCATCTGGTTAAACTTGCAGTATTAAGAGACATATGCAATGAGGGCGCAAATCAAGCGTCACAACTAGGAAGTGACATGACAGTCTACGGTTCTCTACCACTTCCGAAGGTAACAATTCCTCAATTTAATGGTGACTGTTTAAAGTGGCGGCAGTTTTATGAACTTTTCTCAGAAATGGTGGACAAACAGTCCCTCCCGAATGTCCAGAAAATGTGGTATCTTAAAACCAATTTATCGGGGGAGGCTGCAAGACTGATAAACCACCTTGCCCTAACAGAAGATAACTACAAAACAGCAATAAACAGGAACGTTACAACAATAAAAGAGTTCTTGTAGCCACATTGGTAGAAAGAATCCTGAATCAACCAAAGGGAGCATTATCTACTACTGCAATCAAGGCTCTTCATGATACAACAAAAGAATGCATATTAGCGCTTAACAACTTAAATATCGACACATCCGCTTGGGATGCCATTCTAATTCAGATAATGATGAAAAAATTGGATCACACACTATTCATTCGGTTTGTACAATCCTTGTCAAAACCAAAGGAGGTACCTACCATTAAAGAATTATTATCATTTCTGGAGATGCAATTTGAATCCATGGAGTCGATCGGGAAAACATTAAATACCCATCAAGGTTCAAGCAAAGTTGTCTCTTCCATAGCATCAGTGGAGAACAACAGCAATTGTAAACTATGCAACAGTGCTAAACACCTTATTTATCATTGCAAGCAATTCATAGCAATGACAGAAACTGAAAGACTTAAATGGGTACAACAACAGAAACTTTGTGTGAACTGTTTTGAATCTGATCATCTAGCCAAAACTTGCTCTTATGGCAACTGTAAAAAATGCAATAAAAAGCATAACACGTTATTACATTTATCAAACAATGTTCAAGGCACATCAAGAGCCTCAAGGCCAACACCACCTTCAAGGCATGATGTTACACCAGCCAATACAGCCGCAGTTTCCTCAGCATCAACAGAAGACAAGAAAAACGTAATTTTAGCCACAGCAAGGGTTATTATCAAGGCGGCAAATGGCATGTCAGATGATTTTAGGGCCGTACTAGATTCAGGCTCTCAAGTAAACATTGTTACTGAAAGACTAGTAAAAAGATTAGCACTTAGAACAACAGAGACCGCTTTGTCTATTGACGGTGTTGGAAGAATTCAGAAAGAGGCACATCATCGCGTAAATATGAAAATGCTATCTCTCGATCATAAATTTTCAAGTAACCTGGAAGCCTTTGTTTTACCAACAATTATACCAGCGCAGCCAAATTGTAATTTGGATATTTCTAATTGGAAGATCCCACAGGACATTCACTTGGCAGATCCACATTTTAATAACCTAGGAAAAATTGATATTCTTCTAGGTGCCGAGTTTTACTTTAGTCTTATGCAACCTGGTACAATAAAACTCTCGAACGCTCATCCTATACTTCAAAATACTTCGCTTGGCTGGATTGTAGGCGGCTTACTGAAACAACCCACAAGTGATCTCTCATCCAGACCTTTAACATGTGCAGTTTTTGACAGTGAATCCTCATTAGAACAAACAATCGAAAAACTATGGAAACTCGATGAGATAGAGTCCAATGAAAAACCAATGTCTCCAACGGAAATCCTGTGTGAATCTCACTTCAATCAGCACGTTCAGATAGATTTGAATGGTCGCTTTCTTGTTAACCTCCCGTTTAGTGAAAACACAACAGCATTGGGTCATTCTCATCAAATGGCATACAATAGATTTATTAGTCTAGAGAAGCGGCTTCAGAAAAACACAGACATTAAAGAGCAATACATTCAGTTCATGAAAGAATATGAAAATTTGGGACATATGCAAAAGGTCAACTTGGATAACATATCAGACCCAAAATACTTTATCCCACATCATTGTGTTTTAAAACCTGACAGCACATCAACAAAACTTAGAGTAGTTTTTGACGCATCTGCAAAAACATCGTCAGGCTATTCTCTAAATGACTTAATGTACACTGGGCCAACTATCCAAAGCGAACTGTTTTCTATTTTGCTTCGTTTTAGAATGCCGAAATTTGTATTTACAACAGATATCGAGAAAATGTACAGACAAATATTAATCAGTCCAGACAACTATCAATACCAGTTGATCATATGGAGAGAAAACCCTTCATCACCAATTAAATATTATAGACTTAATACCGTAACATACGGTACACGAGCAGCTCCTTATTTGGCTACAAAATGTTTGCAAAGAATTGCAGAGGAAAACATGGATCGTTATCCACTTGGATCTCGAATGTTAAAAGAGAATTTCTATATGGACGATGGTCTTGGTGGAACCGATAATTTAAATACAGCTGTCGAAACTCAAAAGGAACTAATAACTATTCTGAAAAAACACGGTTTCAATCTAAGAAAATGGTGTTCAAATACGTCAAGGTTACTGAAAAATATACCACATAGTGATCGAGAAGTCAACTTAGATTTCGATGACAATGTAAGCAAGGCAGTAAAAACATTGGGATTACATTGGATGCCTCAAACTGATCAATTCTGTATTAAAGTAAAAACTAACCATCTTCAAGTAATATCTAAACGCACAGTTACGTCTGAGCTCGCAAGGTTATTCGATCCCCTTGGCCTGATTGCTCCTGTTGTTGTTAAAGCAAAAATATTTATTCAGCAATTGTGGCAACTTACATTAGATTGGGATGAACCATTACCTCAAGGTCTTTGTGCTACTTGGACTACATTTCGAAGTGATTTAGAAGGCCTCAATAACTTCAAAATACCGCGGCATATATTCTATGATGAGATTCCCAGTAAAATACAACTACATGTGTTTGCAGATGCTTCGGAAAAAGCCTTTGGCGCAGCGGTATATATTCGCTCAATTATAAAGGATGGGCGAGTAGCTGTACGCCTACTTTGTGCAAAATCAAGAGTAGCTCCATTAAAACAACAAACTCTACCTCGATTAGAATTATGTGCTGCAGTAGTAGCAGCTCAACTTGCTAACAGAGTAAAAATTGACTTAAAGCTTCAAGATCGGCCTATATTTCTATGGACTGATTCTGAAATTGTGCTTGCCTGGATAAAATCACAATCATCTCTATATAAAACATTTGTAGCTAATAGGGTATCAACTATTCAAACATTAACATTGCCAGAACAATGGAGACATGTACAATCGAAGGATAACCCTGCCGACATTTTGTCGCGAGGACTTCAGCCATCAGATCTGTCTAAATGTGGACTATGGTTTTATGGACCAATATTCCTTCATGGAAAGGAAGAGCTGTGGCCAACGGAAGTCCCTTCCCAACGTTCTTTTTTAAGAAGATTGAAACATTCCGAGCTACAACCAGACGCAAAGTACCCAATTATATTGCCTTATAACGATCACTTGGTAAAATTATTATTCACAATGATGCATGAAGAGTGCAAACATTGTGGACCTCAAGCGTTACTAAACACCATAAGACAACGGTTTTGGCCAATAAAAGGAAATATAACAGCTAGATCAGTTATTCAAAGGTGTATAGGGCGCACTAGAGCGCGACAGCAATTGTATCAACAGGTAATGGGCAATCTACGAAAACAGAGAGTAGTTCCTGCACGACCATTTATAAACTCTGGTGTAGACTATTGTGGTCCATTTTGGATACACCATAAGATTAGAGGTAAAAAACCTACCTAGGCCTATGTAGCGGTGTTCTGCTGTTTTGCGACAAAAGCAGTTCATTTAGAGCTTGTATCTGACTTGTCAACTGAATCGTTCATTGGAGCTCTTAAACGATTAATTGCTCGTCGTGGTCACTGTCAGAATATATATTGTGATAATGCTACCAATTTCGTCGGAGCAAAGAATAGTTTAGAAGAATTATCGGAAAATATATATTCCGACAAGGCACAGGAAGCAGCTCTAAAGGCATACACTTTCATTTTATCCCACCAAGAGCACCGCATTTCGGAGGATTATGGGAAGCTGCGGTAAAGTCAGCGAAACACCTTTTGGTACGCAGTGTGTCAACTGAAGCCCTAACCTATGAAGAATTATAAACAGTTATCGTAGAAATCGAAGCAATTTTGAATTCACGTCCTCTCACGCCACTCTCAAACGATCCAGACAGCCTTGAAGCATTAACACCAGGTCATTTTCTCATCGGTGAGCCGCTAATATCACAAGTAGACAGCAGAGCTAGGACTCTTAAGACATCCAGTACATCTCACTGGAAGTTAATTTCGCATATAAAGCAGCAATTCTGGAAAAGGTGGTCTGCAGAATACCTACAGGAACTTCAACAACGTCACAAGTGGAAGCATAAGTCAGTCATCTCAAAAAAGGTGATATGGTTATCATGAAAGAAGATAACTTGCCCGCGATGAAGTGGCCACTAGGGAGAATTCTAAATGTGTTCACTGGTGATGACGGTGCTGTAAGAGCGGCTGAAGTAAAAACATCAACAGGGGTATTTAAGCGAGCCATTCACAGACTGGCCCCACTATTTCCAGAAAATGATAAAGAAGCTTCAACTGAACCAAAACCAAAGCTAGAGCGATCCTTGTTCGAGAAAGATAAAGAAGAGACCATTCCTACAAAACCATTCAAGGCTTCAAATAATCCGATAATACTAACTGTATTAGTAACACTGTTGCTAATGCCTGTGGTTCTGTGCAATAACTTACGGGTTACACAATTTCAAAATGATCCAGGGCTGTATTTCGAAGGAATAGGAACGGTAAAACGGACTACGGCGGAATGGAAAATGTTGGTGTATTACGATCTGGCACCTTTTTTGTCAGAAATAAAATCCTTGTCATCAGGTTTACAAACTTTGCAGCAAATATGCTTTGAAATAAATAAAAACTCGATGTGCGATATCCTAGTGAACAACATAAAACAAATCAAAAATGAATTACTAGAAGAAAAAGAATTACTGACCAACAAACGTTTCAAAAGATCTCCATTCAATATAGTTGGCACTATTGCGCGTTCACTATTTGGTGTTCTTGATGCGGACTACGCAGAACAAATGTCAAGGACTATCAATAGAGCAAAAATCGAAAATGACCACGTTACTAATCTCTTAAAAAATCAAACATCAATAATTGACTCAACCATCAACATCATCAAACAGTATGAGATTAACACTCAGCAAAAATTGAAAGAGATCTTAGAAATGATTGAGGAAACCAAAAATAAAATAGCTTACCAAGTGAACAACTCGCAACTGTTTGGAATTCTCTCAACTCACTTGACATTAACAGCAATAAATCTACAGAGAATAGAGACCGAAATCATTGATGTACTTACTGATACTCATAATGGAAAAGTAAGCCCTCTTTTGTTGGCTCCTCATCAACTAAGGGAAGAGATTAGTGTCATCAAGGCTAATCTCCCACCGTCACATCCTTTACCGAGAACAGGTGAAAACTTAATTGAATTATATAAGCTTATGAGTGTCAAGGGAGCTGTAACAAAATACGAAGTCATTTTTGAAGTTAAAATACCTCTAGTTAATCAACAATTCTTTGAGCTGTTCAAAATAGTGCCAGTCCCATCAATAAAAAACAATACTTTAATTTCTATCAAACCAGATATATCATACTTGGCTACAGATGCACATAGAGATGAATATATACTTTTTAAGTCAGAGGATGTAGCAAATTGCATCAAAGCTAAAGATGACGAATACATTTGCAAAAATCAGCAGTCTAAACTCAGAAAAAATGCAATTGTCAATCCCTGTGAGATTAATATTTTCAATAATCAATCAACCGTCAATTGCAATCTTAATAGAATTCCAGGAACAACAGTTTGGAGTCAATTGACTGATAAAAATAAGTGGATTTTTGCAACTACTACCGATATTGAAGCATCAATGGTATGCGGCATGGAAACTACACTCATTACAATTAGAAATACAGGAATAATGGAAATAGGCCCCAATTGTGTAATGAAAAACAATTTTGCAACAATACAAGGTCACTTCGAAGCATCAAATAATGTACATACCTCCTATGTAAGATTAAAAAATATGGAATCGATAAGCCAACCACAAGAAATAGAAAGGGTGTTAGTTAACACTAAAACAACCCAACACAAAGACTACCAAGAGGAGCTGAAAAATCTCCAACAACAATTAAATGAATCAACTTTAGAACACTTACCACAACTCATCAACTCAAAAAGTCAACATCATCATGCAGTTAGCTACACTTCGCTAATTTGTTGCATCATTATCGTACTGGGTCTAGTGAGTTGGAAAATACGCTCGAAATTCAACAAAACATCTCAATTTACACCCAAACCAGCAGCGAGATCACAACCACCAAAAATAGATGTTGCAGAACCCTGAAACCAACCAATAATTGCACCCTATCTGCATTATTTGAACGGTGTTCAACGCGGTGGAGAATGTTAAGAACATACATATATACATTTGTTATTTTATTACATTTATTTATTCAGAAAAACAAGAAAACATATATTCATACATACATTTATATAAAGTTAGTTTATTTGACACAATTAATAACAAATCGCTTACACAATATTTTCTTTATATAGTTGCTTATTGCACATTTCGTTTAGTTTATTTTTTTTTTTACTAAATTGTTAATTGCATACGTAGCATTTAAGTTCATTAACCACTGCTAATAATAAAAAAAACTGTTTGTTTTAAAAGGTTCATTAACACCATTTGAAATTAGGTCATAATTTGTGTAAAGTTAAGCATTTTTATTTTCATTTAATTATTCTTTGCTAAGCATTTTATCATATATTAATTTTATATAAAAGAAGGTAAAAAATAAAGAATCTTTTAGTCGTTTTTTTAGTAATCAATTTTGTTTTACTATCTGACGGCCTCCTTCAAGTTACAAGTGCTTGTAAGGAATATCATTGGATTTTAGTGCCAGTTCAAATTTATGTGTTTGAATTCATCACCACTAAATCCTCCCAATTAACAATGATCGTAGAAATTTTATTGCAATTTGCCGACGGCTGTCTGTGTAAACAAACCAGCCTAATTAAAAAAAATTAATAATGTAAAAGGGGTCTTTACAATGTATGTAATTAATTCGCCGCGATCAGTTACAATAACAAAACTTGTATTTATTTTTTTTTCTGTTCACTTGTTAATGTATATATGTAGATATTTGTGTATAATCACAGCAAAGCACTTTTATTTGTTTTTTAATTTTAATTTCACTGAATTTAAAATCAATTTACCTTTTTGTGTGTGTGATAATATTAATCCTAAATATGGTGAGAATATATGTATGTATGTTTGTGTATCCTCGTGAAGGCAGATGAAAGTGTATTTCTCCTTGGAAAAAAGATACGGCTCGAAGGACCAATGTTTGGCGTATATCCAATAAATCAAAGTAATTTTCCAAAAAGGGGAAATAAAACACAATACTTAATATTAATTTGAGAATTAATTTCACTTTATTTAAAATTCAAAAGATTACCTCGTAAAGGTGTATATTATACCGTAAATATGTATATAAAATGACGATAAGTGTTGAAAAAACACACACAGTTTTAAGGCCGAAAAACCAAGTATATATTACATAGAAAATAGAAAAGGTAACTAGAAATTGTTTAAATACAGTTACTATTTTTCTTATATTTTCATCAAGGATGAAAATATAAGGTAGTATAAATGCACTCGAAAAAAAGGACTATTTAAAATAAACAAGTTTAAATCATACCTAAACACCTTTTGTGTTGTGTTTTATACGCACTTTACACTGGAGCGCATCTAACATCTACCTTAATTCGCAAAGATGTTAACATCTTCCCATAAGAAATATACTCGTGTTAAAAATTAACATCTTTCTACAAAAAAGATGTTCCTATCTCATTTTACATTACATCATTTACAAATTACAAATACTATCGATTTTTTGTATGTACGCAATTGTTAAATTAATAAATAAATATGTATGTAAAATTTATTGTATTTTAACTTACAAACTTCCAAACCTTTCGCGAAATAGGCATACTTATTGTATCTTTTTCAGTTTCTTCCATCAGCAATTCTAGTGTTTCAATGCATTGCAATATAACAATTAGTCCAATTATTAATGTCTCGTCTATATCCATTTATTATATTCAGGCACTGTAACGCTTATAAGTTATATCGAAAAACTTATTTTTTATGGTTATTTTGAGAGTTTTTCCAAAAAAGGTCAGCAGAAAAAGTTATTTTTCAACGGAAAAATAAAAGTTAAAAAAACTTTTATTTTAAAATTAAAAAAACTTTTATTTTATGACGAAAAAATAAAACTCACAAAATGAGTTTTATTTTATGACGGAAAAATAAAACTCTCTTTTTGAAGGTTTCATCTAAACCTTTATTTTTCCGCCAAAAAGTAACAGTTAAAATCTGATTAATGATCACTTATGCAGGATCACCACAGATTCTGTGAGAGCTCTCCAAGACGATTAATTTGGTATATAACATCATATACATATGTCTGTCGACTCTAATACGATGATTTTTTTAGTTTAATTTTTAAGCAATAACTGTTATTTGCGGTCCCTGATTATATTTTATTTTAATAACAAAAATTGTCCTTCGTCTTTTCTATAATTTCTTGACAGCATGTTTCACATTTTCAACATCTTCCATGCGTTTTACTAAGATGTTCGTGAGGCTATTATATCGTAATTATTTATATCATTAAACGTAACAATTACAACTTGATACTGACCCAATCACAATGCAACTTGCTTAGAAGATTGATTAATATGTGTTAAACGTGTGTGTTAAATGACAGCTGAAAGAAAATTTGTAACGGATATGTACAAGCAGCGTTGCTAAGTGTGCAGATTTATCTGGATTTTGCAGTTTTTTAAGTATTGAGCAGTTTCTTGCTTAAAAACTCAGTTTTTCTTTAAATTGAGCAGATTTTGCAGTTATTCGTTTTTTAATTGTATCTACTATTTTTAAAATTTAAATTAAATAACACTAATAAGCTTAATTGCCAAAAGTCTTCAAATACTAAATAGTGCCATTAATGGGCTACACGAAATAATTTTTTTATGCTTTCTTTTTACAGCTGTGAATGATTCAGTTAATTTGATTTGCACATGCAAAAGCTAAATTGCTACCACTTTCATATAATCACAATCCGTTTATATATACATATATGTACGATATACATACATGTTTTAAATAATCGTAAACTGGTTATTTGTATTACAAATAAACTTAAAAAATAATTTTCTTTTTTTAAAACCATTTTTCATTTTCTGATTGTAAGAAACAAATAAGCTGTGGTGATAACAGCAAAAAAATAACAACCAAAACGTTAAAACGAAAATTAAAATTATATTTATATAACGTTTCTTCTTTTTGCGTTTTTATTTGCTACTTCTTGTTGCTATATTTGCAGACGAGTCAGATGTTAAAAATGCAACATTCTCACCATGGTGGAATTACTTACAAGGTGGTGTTGCCAACCCAGCTGGGTTTTTTTTTGTTGGTCATACCGGTCCTGCCAAAAGTTTTGTTTATATTTATGTTTTGTTTACATTTTGCTTTGTGTGTATTCGTGTTTTTTGTTTTGGTGTGGAGACACAGATGTTGTTAACAATACACACACACTTGTGACATGTGCTTTTTTAATTCACCATACCTGCTTTTGACATTAAAGAGCTGAAAAAACAAAAACAAATTCCCTGTTGTTTTTGTACTATATTCACCTGCCACCACCTTGTAAGTAATTTCACCATGATTCTCACCATGGTGGAATTACTTACAAGGTGGTGTTGCCAACCCAGCTGGGTTTTTTTTTTTTTTGTCATACCGCTCCTGTCAAAAGTTTTGTTTGTATTTATGTTTTGTTTACATTTTGCTTTGTGTGTATTCGTGTTTTTGTTTTGGTGTAGAGACATGTATGTTGTTAACAATACACACACACACTTCTCACATGTGCTTTTTTAATTCACCATACCTGCTTTTGACATTAAAGAGCTGAAAAAACAAAAACAAATTCCCTGTTGTTTTTGTACTATATTCACCTGCCACCACCTTGTAGGTAATTTCACCATGATTCTCACCCTATGATTAGATCTAGGGTGAAAAGTGCAACATTTTTCATAAGAGTAGGCGAAAGACATGGAGAAACCCAAAGTACTTTTCTTTCGTGTGTCTTTCTTTCGCTCAATGACGGTTTGTTTCGACATTGTGAAATAATTTTCAAGTGACGCAAAAAATTACAAGAAATTCGATCATCTATAAAAAATAAGATATGTATACAGTTGTGTTCAAAATAATAGGAGTGCAATTCATTTAAAGCCGAAGTTTAAAATTAAGTAGAAAAAAAAAGAAAATATTAATTTCTTTTGAGATAAAATTTAATTCTAATTCAGCTTCTAATTATTTACCAATTACTTATTTAATTAAAATGATTAAAACATAAAATATTTAATTTAAACAAAGTTTTCTTTCAAAATTCCCCGTTCAAAATAATAGGAGTGTTTATACACAACCTAGTAGTATTAAAGCTAAAGTCACAAAAGTTAAATATTATTTAAAAATAGTTTCCTCGATTTAATACTTTGTTGAATAACCTTTGTTTTTAATGACTTCAGCACATCTTCGAGGCATTGAGTCAATAAGATCCTTTAAAGGAATTTGATGCCACGCTTCGCGCACTGTGCTCCCTAATTCTTCCGCATTTGATGGCTGTTTCTCTGCAACATATATTTTAACGTCTGCCCACAGATGTTCTATGGGATTCAGTTCAGGAGACTGAGCAGACCACGACATAATCTGAACTCCACTTACCCGAAACCACTCATTTGCCAATTTACTGGTATGTTTTAGGTCGTTATCTTGTTGGAATATTCATTTAAGAGGCATATTTCACTCTGCATAAGGTATAGCATTACCTCTTTCAAAATTTCAACATAAACGTTTCTATCCATTATGCCTCTAATTTCGTAAATTGGACCTACACCATTATACGAAAAGCTTCCCTATATCATTACTTTTGCACCACCATGCTAAACTGTTTTTTGTGTATATTGGGCTTTATATTCTGTATTGAGCGGACGTTTAATATATTGTCTAGACTCAGTGCCACCAAATAAAACAATTTTGCTTTCGTCGGTCCAGAGTATGTTTCTCCATTTATCTTTCGGCCAATTGATGTGTTCTTGTGCAAACTTTAAGAGTGCTACTGCCTGTTTTTTTGTCAGTAGTGGCACTTTCCGTGGAGTTCTTGCAAATAAATAATTTTCCATCAAGCGTCTACGAATAGTACGACCACTTACGGCAAGATTTAGATCCTTTTGAATTTTTTTGGAAGACGCCCAAGGAATAATTTTGCTGTATCGTACAATACGACGGTCTTCAACAGTTGATATTTTGTGTTTGCGCCCACGTGTTTAAGGCTTTTTTTATATTTTAGAGCATTTGCAATCATTTGATCGGAGCATCCTAAGGTTTCCTTAATTTCTTCACAAGTTTTGCCTTTTTTTTCGAAGATTTTTAATTGGTTCTCTTTTTTCTTCAGAACAGTGCTTTCCTCTTCCCACTATTACAAAAATTTATGTGAAATATAATATAATCACTGTAAATAAGGTTTTAACATCATTTTTTTAAACTTACTTTTCACTTTTTTTCTTCAATTATATGCCCTTTTAGTTTTATTTTTAAAACGTCACACGCACTCCTATTATTTTGAACAACTCAAACTAAGGGCAAACACAGAAATGAACGAATTTTATTATGAATATAAAATTTATTATGAGTTTCTCTTCTGTATTCGATTTCTTACATACCGTTGTAACTTCCATTAGAATATCACTGGTTTTGCAAATTGGTACACTAACAAATTTCAACTGTAGAAATATTACATTGGTGCACTCCTATTATTTTGAACACGGCTGTATACATATATATATATTTTTTTTTTGCGAAAATTATTTTTTGTACAGTTAGAGATCTTAAAAGTTAAAATTTATAGAAAATGGGTAGAGGAAAGTGACTTACCAAAGCTGAAAAATTAAAATTTTTAATGATTCCGGGAAATCTGTGAATCAAATCGCAAAAGAAATTTGTAGAAGTCGCCATGTCGTATCGTTTTTATAAAAAATAATGAAAGTTTTAGAAAAAATATGAAAGATCGTAAAAAAAGTGTGCTTTCACCAAGATACCGCATCCAAAATAAGAGCTAAATCAGGTGTTTCTGCAAGTGTAAGAACTGTGAAGTGTGTTACTTCCAAAGCCGAGCATTTGAAGCGACTAAAATTAAAGAAAAAACCACCACTTAGAATGGTTCGTAAGGAAATACGCTCGACATTTTGTCGTAGGCACATGACCTGGAATAATGAGTGGCACTGTCGATGGATTTAATTATTACTTTCATGATTTACGTAAAGAAGACCCTAATTTTAATCACTTACATAGCAGGGAAGGAGATGTTGACTCGCTCGAAAGGTATACACTTCTGGTATGCAATATGATACCAAGGAGGAACTTATAGAAGCGATCAAAGTTGCCTGGTCTTCTATTTCACTCGATTATTAAAAAATCTTTGTATGACTCCATTCCAAATCGTATTTACGAAGTAATACTTAAGAAAGGTAGCTCAACACATTATTAGTATAACTTTAGAATATTTAGAGTTTAATAAAATTTAAATAAAAATATTTACTTTTGATGAAAATTTTGGAAAAAACTGTTGTTTTGGGCGGTGTTCTATTCAAATGGCGCAGAATTTATAGTACTTTTAGTTCATATTTTATGAAGAAAATAATTTCTAGCTCTGTACGAGGGATGACAAAAATTCTGGTGGATACATTTATTACAGCATCAAATGTGCTTTCAATAATTAAAATAAAAAAAGGTCTACCTATTTTAGTTTACAAATTATTTACTTAGAAACTAATACAATAGAGGATGTCCTATTCAATTGGCGAGGAGTGTATGTAAAAGCATTTACTTACTATACATGTACATATATTTTTTGCTATGAAAAGACACTTTTTATACCAACTGAATTTTTAGAAGTGTGCTCGTTGTTTTGTATATAAAAATCAAACTTTCTTCAAATTTATTATACATATTTATATATAATATAATTCATATATAATGTAGAATTAGTTAATTTTAATTTAAACTTAAATGGAATTTAAATACGGTTTTAGTTTTTCAGTCATAAATTTGAGTTTATATTTAATTGTGACAAAATTACGGTAGCACCACCAAATGTTAACAAACTTTGCAGAATTTTTTCCAGAAACAGCTGTGATTGGCTGCAACAAAATAAAACAGCAGAAATAAAATAAAAATACTATTGATAAACATCATTTAGTAACAATGAACGTAATTATAAAAACGAGTTTTATGAAATACAGTTATTTCCGCTTAATTGAGTCTCTAAAAATGCACGATTTTTGGTGCAATTAAACGGGAAACTCAATTAAGCGATACTCGGTTTATTGATTCGCCGACGCAATTAAAACGAAAAAATCCACGTGTATAGAGAAAATGAAATTCATTTTTTTATTTATTAAGTTAAAAAATAGTGTTAGTTTATCAAAACAAAGCAAAACAAAAATCAGGTACGTTCATCGTACAATATTTGAAAAGCAACAAAAATTACAAAATTCTATATAAAAAGAGATCAAAATTCAAAATAATTACATTACATATGTATGTGAATGCGAGTGTACATTAAATGTTATAAAAAAACATTATACATACAGTAAGGGACAAAATTGTTCACAAAATTACTAAAATTTATAATATATCCAAAAAAGTATGTTTTATTCAAATATATTTTAATTTTTTTTACCTATATAGAATAATGTACATCTAAAAACCTTAAAAAGAACAAAATTTTAAAAGAATGTGTGTTAAGAGTAAAAAAAATAAATATTAATTTAAAAATTCACATGTGAACAATTATGACCGTTGTTGAATATTGCATTGATTTTAGGTCCTAATATTTGGTATGTCTACCGTTTGCTTTTTTAACTGCCTTAATTCTTTTTGGCATACTTTTCACTAAATTCGTCAAGACATTAGGGTCAATACTTTCCCAAGCTTCAACAGCACGCTCCCAGAGTTCGTCTACGGTCTTTGGAGGGTCTTTTTGAGCAAAAATTTTTCTCTTTAATATGGACGACAGGTGTTCTATCGGGTTTAGATCCGGCGACTGAGGAGGCCAATCCAAAAGCTTGATCCCATTTACTTCAAACCAACGTTTTGTTATCTTCGCGGTATGCTTAGGATCGTTGTCCTGCATAAAGATGCTATTCTGTCCCGGATCTAAACCAAATATTTCGAGACTTGGAATGTATGAGTCTTCTAAAATGTCTATATAATCTTTAGCACACATTTTGCCTCTAATTCGGCGAAGTACTCCAAGTTGTTTCCCGCGAAAACAGCCCCAAGCCATTAATGAGCCAACTCCAAATTTAATTTAAGACGCCTAGAGTTCGCGAAAAAATACGAAATATTCACTTTTGAAGACTGGATGAGTGTAAGATGCTCCGATGAAACAAAAATTAATAGAATCGGGTCAGACGGACGACAATGGACATGGGTGGATAAAAGTGTTGGTGTCAAAGAAAGAAATATTTGCCAAACACTTAAATTTGGAGGTGGCTCATTAATGGCTTGGGGCTGTTTTCGCGGGAATCAACTTGGAGTACTTCGCCGAATTAGAGGCAAAATGTGTGCTAAAGATTATATAGACATTTTAGAAGACTCATACATTCCAAGTCTCGACATATTTGGTTTAGATCCGGGACAGAATAGTATCTTTATGCAGGACAACGATCCTAAGCATACCGCTAAGATAACAAAACGTTGGTTTGAAGAAAATGGGATCAAACTTTTGGATTGGCCTCCTCAGTCGCCGGATCTAAACCCGATAGAACACCTGTGGTCCATATTAAAGAGAAAAATTTTTGCTCAAAAAGACCCTCCAAAGACCGTAGACGAACTCTGGGAGCGTTGTGTTGAAGCTTGGGAAAGTATTGACCTTAATGTTTTGACGAATTTAGTCAAAAGTATGCTAAAAAGAATTAAGGCAGTTAAAAAAGCAAACGGTAGACATACCAAATATTAGGACCTAAAATCAATGCAATATTCAACAACGGTCATAATTGTTCACATGTGAATTTTTAAATTAATATTTATTTTTTTACTCTTAACACACATTCTTTTAAAATTTTGTTCTTTTTAAGTTTTTTAGATGTACATTATTCTATATAGGTAAAAAAAAATTAAAATATATTTGAATAAAACATACTTTTTTGGATATATTATAAATTTTAGTAATTTTGTGAACAATTTTGTCCCTTACTGTACATAAGTAAAACTATGATTAAAAAAATCAGTCATCAGCATTTGAATTTTAGATTTGTTGAGGCTTTCGATGATTCGTTTTTCTTATCGTTCCTTTTACATGGTGAACAGAAACATGACAAAAATTTTTTTGGTGCAACATAAATGGTTTTAAGTTTGTGGAGAAAAAATTAAGCAGACGAAATCAATTAACTGAAACATTTGTTTGTGTTTTTCACAATGCGGTCTCATTTTATGAATCAATTAAACGGGAGGCACAATTAAGCGGGTACTTTTGCATAGGAGGTTATACGGAATGATTTCGTTTCATGATTTTTAGTACAATTAAGCGGGAAACTCAATAAAGCGGGGCTCAATTAACCGAAAACAACTGTATACCCTTTTTTAATAAAAAAAAATTAAAAACATTGTTGATTGTTTTATTTTTATTTGCAAAACGTAAAAACAAGATGGCGAGAACATGTGTTTATACATATGTAAAACTTAAATGGTCAATTAAATGGGATTTAAATTTCATTTAACTTTACGCTGAAAAACTCAAAGTTGCATTTAAATGGCCCTTAAATTTAAATTAAATTAAAATATAAATTTAAATGCCATTTAAATATGAAGTTAAAAACTGGGCCTCAATATATCTTCATCTTTATTATAAATTTCGAAGCTTTCAAATGATCTGATTTTATTTGTAAGATCTTTAGTAATTTTGAAGTTATGTAACAGTACAAATTTTCAGGTTGTAATCCTTCTCGAACTTGTATAATTGAATATAGTAATTCGTCGTGGTCTAGTAGTTAGTGTGTTGGCTTACTAAGACATGAGCCCTGGGTTCGACACCCAGCTCCGACATCTTAAAAAAAAGAAATATGAAAAAAATATTTCTTTCGGCGACTACCTGCTGAGAAGTCTTTTGGCAAAAGCTGTGAGGGTAATCAATTGCCATGAACAAGCTTCTCAAGTCTGTCGTTCGTTCATGGATAACAAATTTACACACACAACATGAGTGCTGTGAGAAGCTAGGCCGTAATCCTGACACAGGGTTGTAAGGTTGTATGTATGTATGTATGTATGTATGTATGTATGTAATTCAGGGTTAATATTCTTTCGAATTTTGTTTTTTATTGAACTCGTTAAGCTAAACAATCTTTAGATAATTCTTGAAATATTTGCTCCAGAAAGACATAGTATCTAATTTTTGGTCCAAACTTTTTTACCAATATTGAACCACTTGTTTTGAATATTATTTACATATTTATTATTTACATATACATATATCTGATGGATTATATTTAAGTTCTTCTAAAATGTGTGTTATGTATTCTTCTTTTTGTTGGACTGAGTGCGTTTTATATAGAAAAAATTGTAATATTCTTTTATTCATTGAAGTTTTTTGGCAGAGGGTTCTTTAATTGAGTTAAAAGCTCTTTTAAAAAGTCAACGCATGTTTATTATCGGATTTTATTTTGCCTTTTACACAATTTTCAAATTCATATCCCAAATATGGATTAGTAAGCAAAAATTATTCAAATTAATCACTTTCATTTGAATCAAAAACATATATTTTTCTCTTCCCTGCTATAAAATTTTCAAATATAAATTCTGTAAGACTTTAGTGATAGTTTGAGTCTCGTTCAAAATATTTGTTAAGAAAAACAGCCAATAAAAATAGCTTATCATCTTTATACAAATCACAGAAAACTCACTCTAACTTTCCATAGCTATGACAAAATGAGTCTTTAACTCAATTGAACTCAAAACTTTAAAAAATTATTATTCTGTACAAATAACAGAAATTTTAAAATTTAATAAAAAAAAAAAAGTTGCAAAAATTAAAAAAACAAAATTAAATGCTTTTGAATAAACGAAACTGCGAAATCTACCAGTGAAAATGCCAAAATGGCAACAATGAACAAATCAAAGAGTCTTAGACTTTTTTACTAAATAATTAACATAAAATCCCGTTAGGAGAGGGATCACTTCCGTTTGTCATACCTGTTATGTATTTGTATAATTGCCACATATTTTTATTTTTGAAAGTCTGATAAAGTTCTGAATATTTATTTTAAATTTTAATTATACCTTTCTGTCATTTTAGCATCTGCGTAACCGTCGTTGTTTTAAATGTACACTTTCGTTCGCCACAAACTCATCGAATGGCACCTTGGGTCAAAAATGTGTTCATAGATTACCTGCCGAAATTTCTTTTTATTAAAAGGCCTAAATATAGTTTCGAAACAAGGTAAGTAACTAAAACAAATATGTATGTATACATTTTTTCCGTTTTAGACACATTACATACACTAGTTTAAGAGGTTTATCAAATTATTTAATTTATTTAAGAGTTTTATATAATAATTTTATATTGAAAGTAATAGGATAGGATAGGAGGAAGTGGCAGCCTCGTAATGACAAGGCACACTTGAGCACGCATGGCGGCCCGTTGTGATACCACATGATGTGGGGAGCCCTGATAGGCAGGGCCTCCACACAAGAAGCACTACTTAACCAGAAAATTATGCTGGAAACCAGCCAGAGAGCCTAATAAATTTGGCAATTGATCCAATGTCCAGGGTGGACAGGTCGGTCAAGCCATCGAGAAAAGGAGATCCTAATGTAAGAAATCTGCGTCGAGCTAGAGATGGACACTGGCAAATATAGTGGACCACAGTCTCCTCTTCCTCAGCCGACCCACAGCCACGACAGAAATCATTTGCGGGCAAACGCAGTCTCTCCGCATGCCTGCCCATCACGCAGTGACCTGTGAGGATAGATACAACGAAAGAGATGTCCCTGCGGTCCAGTTTAAGGAGTTGATTGGTACGCCTCAAGTCCAGCCTAGGCCAGGTGAGTCTAGCAACTTGGCAAGATTCCTTCCGCGACCAGGCTAGGTCCGCGTCCAATAGATGTCTCCTCCTAATAAGGAGCCTGACGGAGAAAAGAGGTATACCCACTTCCACGTGAGGATGAACCTCCGGCAAAGACGTACCCGTCCTTGCCAGTTCATCCGCAGTACAATTACCCGCGATGTTCCTGTGACCAGGAACCCAAATCAGACTAACGACGCAATGTCTCAAGAGTGCCACAAGGGCATCGCGACAGTCGCCGACAATTTTGGAGTTTGTGGTCAAACTCGACAGGGATCTGACCGCCGCCTGGCTGTCAGATAATATGGTGATACTGGCAGTGGGAGTGCCACCCTGAAGTATCACCTATGCAGCGTGACATATAGCCATTATTTCGGCCTGGAAAACGCTACAGTAATCAGGGTGGCGAAGGGATATGGAGAGGGCGAGCATCTCTGAATAGATCCCACATCCCACTCTATCCCCAATCTTGGAACCATCAGTATAGACTTCCACCGATCTACTGGGGATGACCCCGCCAGAGGCCCAGTCATCCCTACTTGGGATCATCGTGCGGAAGTCTCTGTGTAGTTCCAGTCTCGGTGAGGTGTAATCGATTTTGTCTCGTATCCGAGGTTCCTCTAAAAGAATAGAGGAGTGCCCCGAGGGTACAAAATTCCACCGTGTCAGTGCGTTTAGTCTTACCGCCACCAGTTTAGCCTGCTGCCTGGCAAGAATCCTAAACGGAAGCCACCCCAGCATAACAAAGAGTGCCTTTGTAGGGGTGGTCCGTAATGCACCAGTAATCTGCACTGCTGCGGACCTCCTGACCTTATCAAGGAGTCTGACATTGCAGAGCTTGTCGAGAGCGGTCCATCAAAAGGCCACTCCGTATGAAAGATTCGGCTCTATGATCGCCCCCTTTCAGCCAGATTAGGCCCCCAGTTCAACTTGGGGTCCAGAATGAGACCCAGATATTTAACCGAGGTACTCAAACGCAACCCCGTTTAGGCTGGGAAAAGTGAAATGAGGTACCTTGTACCGTCTCGTAAAGAGCATCAACTCCGTCTTGCCAGGATTAGCACATAGTCCAAATTCCCGGCACCACCTAGACACAATGTCCAGAGCGAAGTTGAGCTTATCAGACAATGTCTGTGGGCATATCCCAGACGCCGCGATGGCGATATCATCAGCATAAACAACAACTCTGTTACCAGCTCGATGAAAAGAGTGTTAACAGCAAGGTTCCAAAGAAGTGGAGAGAGGACACCGCCTTGTGGGGTGCACCTAGCAGTCGCCCTCTGGCACCTTGTAGTTCCAATTGTGGCGGATATCAATCGCGACCTAAGAAGAAGCTCAATAAACTCAACCAGACCAGAATCCAGTCCAAGATTGAGCAGAGCACTAACAATACCCGTGGGGCAGATATTGTTGAAGGCCCCTTCTACATCGAGAAAGGCGACCAAAGTATATTCCCTGAAACGCAATGTCCTCTCCACCTGAGAGATCAGTGAGTGCAGAGCGGTCTCGACCGATCTCTCTTTGGTGTAGGCATGTTGGGAGGTAGATAGTAGTGAAGGGTTGATCGAGTTCCTGATATGGAGGTCAAGAACTCTCTCCAACGTCTTCAATGGGAAGGAACAAAGACTAATTGGTCTAAAGTCCCCGGGGAGCACGTGTGATGCTTTTCCGACTTTGGGAATGAACACCACATTTGCGGTCCTCCAGCGCAGAGGAATGTAAATGAGGTCCAAACAGGCATTATAGACAGCCAAAAGCCAGGGGAGAATGAGATCCTTGCCATGTTGCAGATCAGCTGGAATAATGCCATCTGGACCTGGAGATTTGTATGGCTCAAAGGGACCTATGGCCCAGTGCAGTTGCCCAGGGGTTATACGAATTGAGGAGTGGTGCCCCGGAGTGGGCGTAGCCCCTCGAAAGACAGTCTGGCCTGCAGCGTGGACACTCTCCGGAAAGTGAGTATCCAGAAGCAGGTTCAGCGTCTCACCAGTTGAGGTAGTCCAACGACCATCAGATCTCCGAATACTTCCGAGAGATCCCTTGGAGGAGCTTAAAACCTTACGAAGACGGTTGACCTTTGCTGAGGATTCAACGTTGGGGGATTTGTCCGTAGTCATGGGCGAAGTATGAGGACACTGTTCACCGGGATGAGTTGCCCAAGGTAATCGCCATGGCCACAGTGTCCTTGTCGCTGAACCTATGAAGAAGAAAAGCGTTAGTAGAAGATTTAACCATATTACAAGCCCTAGGCCTACCTGTATGATGAATATACACAGTCCTGTAACCGACGGCGTTGAGTCCACAAACCTTCCCATCTACGGTCCAAGGTTCCTGGACTAGCACGAGCTCCCAATCTCCCTTCGCAAGAAGTAGAAGCAAGGCCGCTGACGCAGTTTTAGATCTATGGAGATTGATTTGGATGACCCTCATCATCAGGGGCAACCATGGTGGCGTTGGCATCTTCCTCCGATAAAGGAGAGACAGTGCCCGCCTCAATCTCCAACCCGTTGAACATGTCCCCAATCAGCTCTGAATTGGAGACATAGCTCAATTTGGAGCTCTGTGAGCAATGGCTTCCCATGTCCTCATCTAGAGCGATTGCACCAGAGCAACTAGGCTGAACCTGCGGGGTCGGCAACCCAATAGGTTGGAGGGCTCGGAAGGAATACGAGCCCGTGATCGAGGTCGTTGGGGGATTTTATCCAGAGAAGTTGCTTCGAGCTTTGCCCCGGGCCACACCTCTCCGACCTAACTAATAGCACTTTTGTACAGCTCCATCGAGCGAATGTCTGCACAGGCTATTACTTTGATATGCCCTTGGAACCATCCTGCATCGCGGCAACTGGGTGAAGGGCCGGGATTAGACGACATAACGTCTAAGAAAACCCTAAGGAGGGCCAACTCCACCAACTTCTACTTAGCGGGAGTGATGGTGCCCTCCGGGTGACCATGGTCGATCACCGCCCAGGTCAAACTCTCTTTTACAACCTCGCTAAGAGGTTTAGAGGGTTTGGGCATGGGTGGTAGGGTTCTGGGCCGCTTGGAAGGCTGCAGAGGAGCCCGAGCAGATTGCTCGCCGGACCTCTGCCT
The DNA here is from genome assembly GCA_963576795.1 of Metopia argyrocephala. Taxonomy (NCBI): domain Eukaryota; kingdom Metazoa; phylum Arthropoda; class Insecta; order Diptera; family Sarcophagidae; genus Metopia; species Metopia argyrocephala. The sequence continues at coordinate 88,014,318 of OY756209.1, read as the reverse complement.
CTTCACCGCGGCCTCGGGTTTAACCGATGAGGCAGGTGGACGATCACCGACATGAGCTCTTGCCCACGTCAATCTGCCTCTTTCCTCCTCCGACAATAGAGCGGGATCATTAGCACCCAATTTGGATATAATGCGTGCAGCAGATCTCCGCGTCCTGTACGCCCTAGTGCTAGCACTAATAGAGGCGTTTCCGCTCGTGGGAATAGTTGTACCCGAAGTGGGTTTGGTACCAGTGACTGACGTTTTCGATCTGTTGACCAGTGTCTTGACGTCAGTCGAAGAGCGCTGTGCTATGGAAGCAGCCGCCGATGTGGATGGTAAACACGTCACCGCCCCAAATTTCGCGGTTTTACGGGTCGCAGTAGCGGTTTTAACCGCAAGTCCCGAAGAGGAGCCTCTGTTACCAGAAGTTGGACAAACACCAGTTTGCCTGAAGATCTTCTTACGCCCACCAGCTTGAGTGGGCCTAGGTTTTATATTTTTGTCTTCCATTTAATTTGATTGGGTCCCCACTCTGTGCCGTTATCCTTGCCCGTATGTGTAGTCACCTTTGATGGTCCCATGGGTATCTATGCAAAGCAGGGAGTCAATGCGACGGTTGGCGCCTTCATGGGGTTGAGTGCTCAGAGCCAGACCGGTGCTAATCGGGAGTTAGTCTCAACCGAACCTACACCGCCAACTCAACCGCGACGGATAAGGAACGTACACAGAGGCCTGCCAAGGTTTTAACGGGACAGGGACAGCCGCAGCCCTAGACTGAAGCCGTTCGCGCTGGGTTTCACCCCGTTGTTACTAGGTCCAGAAGACTACGGCCGTCAGCCCAAGACGACAAGTCAGGAAGAGAATAGGAATGAGTCCGTGGACAAAGCGAGGGTCGTGCCAGAGAAGAGTATAGACCATTTAGCATTACCCAGGGTGCACCACGAGGAGGCGGTCTATCTACACCCCATTGAAAATAATACTGAAAATAAATTTTTATGAACCTTTTGCAAAATGTAAACTAAATTAAAAATATTTGAATACAACCCCGCCTTATTTACAGTAAACTCGTTCTAAAAGATTCCCAAGCCTGTTTCTTTCCATACTATTCATCAACAAACATTGATCACAGTAATTCTGCATATAGTCGAACACCATCTGAGGAAGTCCTCTCCATCAAGGTTAAGCAAATATTTTCATTTTAATATTGTAATAGAAAAAGGATATACTCGTATTATAGCAAATATACAAGGCGTTCAAACAAATCTTCTATCTATGTATTTATAAGTTCTTACTTGCAAATAAAACTGCTTCTAAAATAATCAATATGAAGAAACAGTTATGTAATCAATTGAAAAATAATCAAACAATTGGTATAAAAAACGAACAGAAAAAATTTATATAAAAGTATATTCATACATATCATATGTATGTATATTTTTAAGTTGTATGTACATATCGTCGATGGAATTAAAGAATAGTAACTGATAAAACCTTAAATGTTCATCAGAGCCAAAAAACCTGTATGAAAGTAAAACAAATACACTGGTATTTAAACAAAAAAACGTATTTTAAATTTTTTGTCAGTTACAGCGTTCTTTAATTCTTGCGAAGATATGTATATGAGAGTGTTTCATATTTTGCAAATACATATATGTATGCACGTATAATACGTATATGTAACACTAGAAAAATATCTTGAATTTACAAATTTCAGGAAATAGTTGACAAATAAAAGTAACTCAACTCAACACAACAAAAAAAAAAAAAAAAAAAAAAAAAAAAAAAAAAAAAAAAAAAAAAAAAAAAAAAACTAGTGAGATTTTAATTCGAAAGAATAAAAACAAACAATTCCCATAATCTAATTTCAATAGATTGTGATTTAATAGATAATATAGAAAATGAGCAGCCGAGAAAATAACAAACTTTTTTTTTGGTAAAGTTTTGTAGGATTTTGTCTAGGATTAGATATTTATACTTTTAACCTGACTTTATTCCCATTTGCAGGAAATATGCAGAGTACAGATAAGAAAAGAGCATTTTATTCTTCTAGTTAGTAGTACATGGACTCATTTAAATGCAGACAAATTTGAATATTTTAGCAAACTTTTAAGTGCTGGCCAATTTGAATATTTTAATAAACTTTTTTAGTTTCTAATATAAATATAACAAACTTTTCCACAAGATTATAAATGTTAATACACCTATCCCCCGATTTACACGGTACTTTTTTTACACGATTTCACTTTCACACGGATGTTTTCAAGATCTCTTCCCCGATTTAAACGTTATTTTTCGCTTTTTCACGATTTTTAAACTGAACGAATTTTACAAAATAAAACTGTTAAAAACAAAAATTTGTGTTATTTTTGTTAGTGATTAAATTTGCTAATTTTTTTAAAAATATGTAATTCTTTTTTACATGTACATATTTGTTATTCCAAAACTGGATGGATATTTTGTTTGTTTATTAGGTGTATATTTTATTTTTATTTAACGTAAATGAAAGAAAAATAAATGAAAAAAATGTATAAATAAACAAAAATTAATCTAATATAAAAACTGATTTGATTTTACTTATTTTAGACTTTTTTCGTTTTACACAATTTTTCATACAAAAAATTTGATTTCGATTTATACGGTTTTTTCAGGAACCGATCTTCCGTGCAAATTGGGGGATTATAAAATAATTATTAACAATTATTATAAAGTTTTAATTAACATTTAAATGAAATAAATATAATATCAAAGCTATATTTAAATTTCAAATACGCTTTTAATCGGTTCTTACATTATATTATAATGACTCACTTATTATTCAAATTAAAATTGTAATATGATAAATTTATTATTATTTTTCATAAGAAACAGAGAGGAAAATTTACGTTACAGCTCATAAATAATTAAATTAAATATAAATTGGACATATAAAGATTCAAATTTTATCGAACTTTTAAAGAAACACATTTTTCCCCTTGTAGCCATAATGTAGGCCAGACTGTCCCGCATCACACCCCACTTTCCGAATTTTGTTCTAATTCACACAGTGGGCTACAATGGGCAAAATGTGTTTTGAGTGTATTGACTGGGAAATGGTTTTTGAAAAATTTTGTTCGAAACTATAAGTTTGATTGAATATACCGTATATGCCATAATGTAGGCCAGACTGTCTCGCATCACACCCCACTTTCCGAATTTTGTCACAATTCACACAGTGGGCTACACTATGCAAAATGTGTTTTGAGTGTATTGACTTGGAAATGGTTTTTGAAAAATTTTGTTCGAGACTATAAGTTTGATTGAATATACCGTATATGCCATAATGTAGGCCAGACTGTCCCGCATCACACCACTTTTTCTGAATTTTGTCACAACTCATACAGTGGGCTACAATGGGCAAAATGTGTTTTGTGTGAATTGACTTGGAAATGGTTTTTGAAAAATTTTTTCGAAACTATAAGTTTGCCCGATTATACCGTGTTGCGAGGTGCTAAATTATTAATATTTTATAAAAATTATAGGTTGGGTCTTAAGAGTCACAAGGTCAGCTTAAGTCCTCAACCAAACAACTTTCCACAAGGGTCTTAAAGAAGTCCTCAAGGGTTATGTTGTTTTAATGTTTATATGAAATGAAACGCTTTTATTTTAATTATATGTTCACAGCTTGAGAGCTGGTAAAAGAATGATTTTTATTTTATCACATCGGCTATTCATTAGGTAGCTTAGTAATAATAAGAATATAGCTTAAAAGAGAAAGTGATAATTACAAGTACTTCTTAAACTGTAATTGTAATGCTATACGCAGAGTTTCATTAAATTAGTGTCAATCATATATAAAAGTTATAAGTTCAGAAAAGTATATGTAAACTATGTAAAATTTAGGTAAACAATTTAATAATGTAAATAGTAGTAAAAATAATATTAATATAAAATATAATAAAAATGTAGTTCAGATTATAAATATAATTAAATAATATACAGTCCGCTACAACCTCCCCCTCTGTTGCATTTTATCGTCCCGATTATGCAACAGGACTATAAAGTTTCGAAAACCTTTTGCATTATTTAATTTTCTTATTCTGCAACCGTGCTGACCTTCTGGGCGGTAACGTTGTATGGTTCTCAACTGGTTTTTCTGGATTGTTGGTTTGATTTTTCTGTGAATTGTTGGCTTCACCGAAACTGCTATCATTGTTATTGTTTCTAGGTAGTCCTCTTTTTCTTATTGGATATATTGGCTTTTTTGTTGTACTTTTATATGGGACGAGTGCTGATACATGGTGTGTTGCAATCGGATTTTCCGGATTTTCAACTTTTGCTATTGTGTAACAAGATGCTCCCCTTTTAGCAATCACAATGTAAGGTCCATCTCGACGTGGAGTAAATTTTGCTGTTACACCTGTTAACGCTGTGTATTTACAGGCGCGACGAGAATTATCTGCCCAATCCAGAAATTCTCTTCAATATTATAAAATTAATTAAAAGACGTGTGATCCGTTTCAATTCAATTCAAGGACTGTCTTTATTAGAAAGTTCAAAAAGTAAAATTTAATGTTACCAAGTGCAATATAAAGAAAATACAAAGCCAACAATAAAAGGACCGTTAATCTTCTACTTTAATGCCAACAATATAGAAAAATATTAACTTATAACTTAAAAGATTGTATTATTATGAGAACTACATAAGTATGTATATGTATTTTATATGAGGGTCAGTAAAGGAATTTCATTTATTAAATTTAGTATTGTAGCTAAGCGCGCGAACATCCCGGCCCCTTTGAAGGAACCCCTTCAACAATCGGCAACAGAGCAAGCTTAGCAATTGGACGAGTCTTGATTCCGTTAAGTGTTTTGATTTCGGCTACTCGTACAAACCCATCAGCACCCTTGAAAACTTTAGTTATGCGACCCAGTGGCCAGTACAACGATGGGGTATTGTCTTCATGAATTAGTACTAAACTGCCTACTTCAACATTTGCTTGTGGTGCTTTCCATTTTGTGAGACTGCAAATCTTGTAGATACTCACGTTGCCAACGCTGCCAAAAATGATGTTTTATTGCGTTAATTCGTTGCCATCCTTGTAAATGATTTATGTCTGAAACTGATGATTGAGGTTCAGGAATGGCCTTTATTGAGCAACCAATTAAAAAATGACCGGGTGTTAATGCCGAAATGTCGTCTGGGTCATGTGATGTTGGTGATAATGGACGAGAGTTCATAATTGCTTCGATTTCAACCAATGCCGTAGACAGTTCTTCATAAGTTAGGCGTACGGATGATAAAGATTTATGCAAATGAGTCTTTGCCACTTTTACCGCAGACTCCCAAATACCACCAAAATGAGGTGTTCGTGGGGGAATAAACTCGAAATTAATGCAATGCTGGGTGCAAAACGCGGTAACTGTAGATAGGTGCTGCTGACTGAAGAATTGATCATGAAATTCTTTCAAGATTTTCTTTGCACCAATAAAATTAGTGGCGTTGTCGCAATATATTTTAGTGGGATATCCACGGCGACCAATCAAACGTTTCAATGCCTGAATAAATTTGTGGCTGAATAAATCAGATACGGCTTTCAGGTGAACTGCTTTTGTGGTGAAGCACACAAAGACTGCAATGTACGTTTTATATGGGGTCTTTCCACGAAGATTTAGGTATGTCATGATTGGTCCGCAAAAATCGACACCGCAATATTGAAATGGACGAGATGGTATAACGCGATGTTTTGGTAAGTTTCCCATTACTTGGTGTAATAATTTCGGTTTGTATCGAATGCAATGCACGCAGTTATTGACGATTTTTCTTGCGATATGCCTCGCATTTAACACCCAAAATTGTTGACGTATTAAACCAATTAATGCGCTTGGCCCAGCATGATAGTTATTGCGATGTAAATATGTTACCAAGCACGTCACAAATGGGTCAATTTTTGGAAGTAAAAGGGGGTGTTTGGTTTTGTATGACAGATCGCAGTTACTTATTCTTCCACCAATTCGAATGAGTTCTATACCATCTTCGATGCAGAGAAATGGTGTTATTGAGGCCAATCTACCCTTGATAAAGTAACCTTTTTTGAGAATTAGTATCTCATTATTGAAATATTTACGTTGAATAATTGACATAATAATCTTTGTGGCAGTACTAAATTCCTTTGCGCTGATAAACTTTGAAAAAACTTTATGTTTACATTTAATTGAAATGAATCGGTTGACATATGCAAATATTCTGATTAATTTGACGTAATTGCTATGTTTATGAATTATTTGTATTACTGGATTTTTTTCTGTTTCACAAATTAAAGCGTGTTTGCGTCGTTCAGTTATTTTTTCGTCTAAGTGAAGATAAGGGTTGTTGTGAATTGGCCATAACTCTTCAGGCTGATGTAGAAATTCAGGTCCAAATATCCACTTTGATTCTTTCAAATTTTGAAACGTTGAACCTCTTGAAATCATATCAGCAGAGTTATTACTTGTCAAGATGTACCTCCAAATAACGGTTGGTGCCAAAGTTTGTATTTCTGAGATTCTGTTTGCTATAAAGGTTCCATAGGATGACGAATGTGATAATATCCAATGCAATACGACCTGTGAGTCCGACCAAAAATAAACAGAATCAATTTGAAATGGTAATTGACTAGCAATTTTTGCCTATAATCTAGTTATTAGTAATGCAGCGCACAGTTCAAGCCGTGGGAGTGTTTGTACTTTCAAAGGGGCAACTCTTGATTTTGATATCAACAAATTTGTCGTAATTACTCCGGTTTTGCTTTCACAGCGAACGTACAGTACACCACCAAAAGCCTTTGTAGATGCATCGCAGAACCCGTGTATTTGTATATGTCGGATTTCAGATAATACTGTTAACACAAATTTTGGAAACCGCATTTCTCGTAAATTGTCGAGGTCTTGAAGAAAGTCATTCCACTCTGTTGCAATGCTTTGAGGAATTGACTCATCCCAATCTAGTTTTAATCTCCATATATCTTGAAGAATTATTTTTGCTTTGATAATAATTGGACTGAGCATTCCTAATTGATCAAATAAAGTTGAAGATTGTGACAAAATGGCTCGTTTGCAGTATTTGTCGAATCGTTTCTTTGGTTTGTACAAAAAATAAAAATCATCTTGACATGAGTTCCAATGTAACCCAAGGGTACTTATTGTATGATTGTCTGAAAAGTTTAGCAGTGTATCGCTGTAAGAATCATTGAATATAACGCCATTGGAATGCCATTTTGTAAATGAAAATCCTGACAAGGATAATAATGACGACACTTCTGATTTGATATTGTACAGCTCTTCTAACGTGCTAGCTCCTGAGAGCATATCGTCTACATACAAATCATTTAACACTACTGACGCTCCTTTTGGGTATAATGTATTGTGCAATTCAGCTGCATGCTGTAAACTTCGTATCGCTAAATGAGGAGCTGCAGCAGTACCATAAGTAACAGTTTTTAATGCATATATGTCGATTGGCTTACCTGGATGTTCTCGCCAAAGTATAAGTTGAAACAATTGATCATTGTCATGTACGAGCACTTGCCGATACATTTTTGTGATATCTGCTGTCAATGCGAACCGATGAGTTCGAAAACGAAGTAGTGTGATTATCAGCTCATTTTGAATTGTTGGACCAACCATAAGTAGGTCATTTAAGGAAACACCTGAGGTGGTCTTAGATGACGCATCAAAAACAACTCTTAATTTTGTTGATGTGCTCTCAGGTTTAATTACACAGTGGTGGGGCATAAAATAATGTGGTTTCGAAATGTCTGGTGCAGGCACTTTCTGCATGTGGCCTAAGGATTGATATTCCTGCATAAAAAGGCGATATTGATCATAGACCTCAGGTAACTTTGATAATTTGCGTTCCAGAAATTTCAAACGGCGTAATGCATTGTTAGAGGATTGTCCTAATTGTAGAGGGCTACTTTTAAATGGCAGTTTAACAATCAATCGTCCATCCGATCGAACTGTGACGGTCTTATTATAGGCTTCTTCAGCTTCACATTGCTCAGGAGTCCGTCTCTCAGTTGACGCGCTGACATCTTCTATTTGCCAAAATCGTTGTATTACTTCATCAATCGATGGTTCAGCTGTCGTACAATGAGTTGAATAATTGCTTAGCTGTAACCGTTCATGACACTTTCCCACAACTAGCCAGCCAAAAATGGACTTTTGAAGTATTGGCAACCCTTTTCCTAGTTTTATTTGCCCGATTGACAATAATTCGAAAAGCAACTCACCACCAATCAATATGTCGATATTCTCAGGTTTATTAAATGCTGTATTTATTTATTTTATTTATTTATTTATTTAGTTCTTTGGCATTCCCTGTACAACAAGACTATGTCTTATATTTATAGCACAGGGCCGTATCATGTTACAGGAATTACAAAATAATCAACATTAATAGATAATATAAATAATATAACAAAATATAATAATAATAAAATCAAATTAAAAAGAAAAATAATGTAAAACCAAAAAAAACAGATTGAAAAAATTATACAACAAAAAAAAAAATGAGAATTATTTCAAAGCATTATATAGATACGTTTTGAAACTATTAGCATTGTTGTTTTGTTGTTGACTTAGAGGAAGATTGTTCCAGAGACGTGCAGCATGTATGAAAAATTGATATTCGGACACTAGACGTCGATGACGGACTATCACAATATTTCGGCTTCGTGGCGATTGGATAAAACGAATTCTATCAAATAAATATTTTGGAATTTGTGTATTAATCATCCTGTGCAGGAAGACTAGAGTGCGCATTCTAAGCAGATTTTCGAAGGATACTCCGTAAAGGTTATTGCAGACAGTTGACACGTGATCAAACCTTCTCAAACAGTAAACATATCTTATAATGTTGTTAAACAAAACATTCAGTTTTCTCTTACTCACGGAGTCACAGTTAGCAAATAATTCGCATCCATATAGTAAGGAAGGGATCAGGTATGTTTTTGCAAGCAAAATTCTAATTTTTAAAGGTGTGAAATATTGTGTAAACCAGAGAGCCCGTAGTTTTACATAGATTTTACCAACTAGTGATATAACATGATCATTCCAGGTTAAACTGTTATTAAAAATTATGCCAAGATTTTCTGCTCTATTAACAATCTCAATTGTCTCGCCATTTAAAGTAATATCCTCAGGCAATATCGGTGTTATGCTCTTTTTACATATTATTAGGCATTTCGATTTAGCCGGATTCAAACTAAGACCATTCCCGGTAGCCCATAAGAAAATTTTTTTTAATTCGTCATTTAAATTACGTATAGCCGAAGTAATATTTTGAAGCGTACTACTCAATGTAAGTTGGACATCGTCAGCATATAAATGTATTTTACTCTTAGAAAGATGTTCTGGAAGATCATTTATGTATAAAGAAAATAAAAGGGGTCCTAAGATGGAACCCTGAGGCACTCCTCTGGTAAGGGGTAAGCTTTCTGACCATACATTATTCACAGATACCGATTGTGTCCGATTGGAAAGATATGATAGTATAAGTTTTGCTGATGTATCTGAAAAAGCAAAAAAGTGTTTTAATTTGCTAATAAGTAAATTATGATCCACGGTATCAAATGCTTTGGAGTAATCTAGAAGCACCAAAAAATTAATACAATCTTCTTCTAATTCTTGCCGTATGTTCTCACTAACTTCTACAAGAGCCGTAACACAGCTATGACCTTGACGAAAACCGGATTGCACACTGCAAAGCAAATTATGCGTTGAGATGTATGTAATCATTTGCTTGTATAAGATTTTTTCCATAATTTTCGATAGGAAGCATAAGATAGCTATAGGTCTGAATTCTCCATTCGATTTTGGTAATGGCACAATTTTAACATTTTTCCAGTTTTGCGGATATACATTAGTCATTAAAATCATGTTAAATAAATGAGTAATGTAAGGAGTAATTAAAGGCAAGAGTATTCTAACAAAGTTTGGATACAAGCCATCGCTACCTACTGCATTTGATTTAATTAACGAACACGTTGTCATCACATCATATTGTGTTATACGATTAAATTGAAAATTGTGATTAAAATCATTAATCAAATCTGAAGAAAAATTATAATAATCATGGTTTGCACGAATTACAGGTATGCTAGTAAACTTTTTATTCAGAACATTTGCATCAACTTGGCAGATATTTTTGTTTTTTTACATTTCCAAGTCCTATATCCCGAATTGTATTCCAAGTTTGTCGACAGTTAACTGCGGAACTAAACCGTCTCGAATAATATTCAGTTTTAGCATTTTTTATTACTCTATTAGCATTTCTTCTAGCGATGGAGTATTCTAGTCTCAGTTCAAATGTCCTATACCTTTTCCATCTCGCAAACGAAAAATCCCTTTGCCGAATTGCATTTCGAACAGCATTCGTAAACCAAGGCTTTTGTCCAGGTTTTATTTTTTTATGTTTCAGTGGAACAGTTAAATCAAAAATATATCGAATATTGCGCTCTAGAAAAGTAGACTGCTCATCAACGGTTGGCATGTGGTAGATATTATCCCACGAGATCCGAGACGAATGTTCCGATACAATATTATAATCCAAATTTTTAAAATCACGATAGGTTATATATTGTGCAGATTGTTGTGTTTTAAAGTTATATGTGAGAAATATCAAGTCATGCTTAGAAAAACAAGATGCGGATATTTGGTCATAATGAGCAATATTGGTTGTGTTCGAAACAAAGAATAAGTCAATCAACGTACTTGAGGAGGATGTGTGATGGGTTGGGTTGACAATATTGACTGGATAAAGTCCAAACGATAACAAGTTATTAGTAAGAGTATTTTCCACTAAAACATTGGAATTAAAATCACCGGATATAATTGCTTCATCATATTCTGCAGCTAGGTCCTCTAAAGTAGAATATAAAGAATCAAAAGGTACTCTTCTGTTCGGCCTATAAACACAACCAATCAATAATTTTCTTCCATATGATAATATTTCGATGAAAATAAATTCAACAACTCTGCCCGCAAGATCTTCGGCACAAGATGATTTACGGCGAAATCTGCACGAAATGCCACTTTTTACAAATATCGCAACACCACCACCATGATGTCCTCTATCAGATCTAAATATCTTATAACCATAAGGACGTATAAGATCGTCAGTAATTGGTGCTGCTAGCCATGTTTCCGAAACGCAAATCACATCAACACCAGAGTTCTCAAAAACCAATTTAAATTCATCCACTTTATTTTTTAGACTCTGTGCATTGATATGAACAACTTTAATTCCATTCGTGTAGTTTGCCAGAATCTTAACCATATTCATTGTTAAATCTCTGGATCTTCCACGCTCATTACCGTCAGACAACATTAAAACGTTTACTGAAATTTAAAATGCTAATAGAATCAAAACAATAATTAATATTAAGGGAATCTACAAAACTCTCAAGATATAAATATTTAAAAAAAGTAAGATTAAATTTCAAAAAATGAAAATATATATGGGATGTATAGGCTAGTGTTGCCAATATTAAAATTTTAATATATAAAATTGGGAGGAAATAAAAATATTTATGATAAGGAATGTATATGTTACTCAATCTTTCGAAAAAATTGTGAGAGTTGTTCTGGGAAATTAATTCTAATAGGTTCATCTTTCTCCTTTTGTTTAACGTAAACAACACCCTTTGAAGTAAACACCGAGTTGAGACAATTATCCTTCTTCAAAGTAATTGCAGTTTTGAAAATGTCATAATTATGTGGAGTGAGGTTTTCATTGACATAAAACGGAGTATCACTTTGAAAACCAGCATTAGATAGTCGCAATGGTGATTTATATTTACGTCGATGGGCCGCTACAGTTCTTAGGAATTCGTTTTTCATATATGGTGTACTAAATTTAACAATAATTTCCGAGTCAGTAAGATTGACTTGATTTTTATGTTTTCTTATGCGGTAAATTGATGAAGTGGATGGTAACGGGAAGTTTATATCGTGACAAATGTTTTCAAAGATTGTAGTTACATTTTCCATTAGCGGAATACCAGTAATGCGAATATCTGACGCAACCATAGAGTTTTCCTGATTTAAAAATTTGATCTTCAAACTCTCAACTTCAGATTTAAGCATCTTTATTTCTGTATTAGCTTTCTCTAGCTCAGTCACTCTGTCCGTTAATTCTATTAACTCACTTCGGACATCTTTAATAATCTGATCTCTCATCTCTCTAAACTTTTCCTCAATACGATTTATCATGCTTTTCTTACTTTCCTCGATCATATTTTTTATTTTAACGGTTTGCTCTCTGTTGAAGTCATCCTGTTTTTCAAATTTAGCTTCCAACCAATTCCATAAATGATGCCGTGAACTAGATTCAAGTAAGCTTGGTGGTGTAAAATCAACTGCTGGTGATGTATTTTTGAATGCACTCATCTCAGTTTCATCTACAGATCTTTTAACTTTACGTGTAGACATAGCTACATTAACAGACATTTTATTCTTTTGAGATGACATATTTAAGGCAAGATATTGATTCTTTATTATATTCTTTTATTAATTTTAATTAAATAATTGGTTTAAATCGTTTTTTAACCTTTATCGGTATATTAAGTGAATTCAAATTTAACAGTGAAATATGTAAATAATACACAGTGGCTAAAATTGTTTATTACACGTAAATGATTTTTCTGTAACTTGGCACCACTTTTCTTTTTTATATGTAAGAAAGGATCAGCTGTATTTGTTTATGTTTTAGAACATATGTAAACTCGTAGAAAGGTTATTTGTCTCTTTTATCAAATTGAGTGATTTTTACAAATTTTTTTTTTCTTTGCAAAAAAAAATTATATTAATAATTGACCAAGACTTTTTTAAATACAAAAATCCACGCTCCCAGCACAGAAAGGCCAAAATCGATATCACACAACAATAAGGTACGGTCACAAGAAGTTTCTCAAAAGCCTTTTAATATTATTAGTACTGATTTTTTCAAGTTTTTCTTTAATTTTGCAGGAGCCGTTCCAAAACACGTCTGCTTATCACAATCAATAACTTACTTTTTGTAAGTTTGGCATGGTTTAATTAAAATATGCTTACCTCGAAGTTATTCACGTGCTATAATTTTTAAAATTTTTTCAAACTAAAAGACAGCCCAGTAAATTTAGCTTGTACTCAAGCGATGCGTTGTTAGGCATTAAATGTAAAAGCAGTTGAAGCGAGCAAAGGCAGCAAATGAAAAGAAACATATAAGTATGTAGCAGTTGTTTGTACGTAATATGCCAGTAATCTCTTAGTAGAATTTCTTTTATCAATATTCTTGGTTTTATTTTTTATTATTATTATAACGGTCTCACATGAGAAATAATAAAAGAGGCCTGTATATTAATGATAATTAGCTGCTTGTCTATTTAAATGATATTAAACTTTTTTCTGATATGCTGATTTGTTGTTTTTGTTCTTTTTACAAATATGCTCTAAATTTGAATGTACAAAGTGCAAACAAAGCTTTTAAGTAATTATCGTGATTATGATTTCAATTTAAATATGCAGGTTCATACATACATATATTGTGACATTTAATCTCTTTCGTATGTTGCTTTTAATTAATTATCAAGAAATTTCTTTGTACTTTCCATTACAACCCTGTGTCAGGATTACGGCCTAGCTTCTCGCAGAACTCATGTTGTGTGTGTTAATTTTTTCCCATGAGTACCGGGACCTACAGTTTAAAGTCGACTCCGAACGACAGATTTGAGAAGCTTTTTCATGGCAATTAATTACTCCCAGATCTTTTGCCAGAAGACTGCTGAGAGGTAGTCGCCGAAAGAAATAATTATTTCATATTTGTTTTTTTTTTTTTAAGATGTCGGAGCTGAGATTTGAACCCAGCACTATCGTCTTCGTAAGCCAACACACTAACCACTAGACCACGACGACTACTTCCTACTACAGCAGGAAGTAAGGGCTAGTAATATTGAAAAAATCATTTCAATTATTAAAAAATGCCCATTAGATAGAAGAACTGAAGAATTTTATCAGAGCAAGCGGAATGAACTCATTTCCGTATGGCAGGCATTTGAAAAAACGGAAAATAGAATTCGTAATGATGCCACTTTATCAGAGGAAGATCCTTATATTGTAATGGATCTATACAAAGCAACAGGAGAAAAGTACAGCTCTACAATTGAATATATTGATTCACAAATGATGAAACTGACAATGTCAAACACTAAGCCAGTACCTACCGTAAGAGAGAAGATATCAGAAGGCATATCAATTAGCCAGCATGAGCCAAAAGAGGAACCAATTCAGGGGTTAACGAGAAGGATAACTGCTCGTATGACAGCGCTCAATCGTCTCCTATATGGCTTGGATTCAGTAGAAAGAAATCAGCCGAAACAGCTTTATGAATTGAAAATAGATACTATAAAGAATTTATGGACTCAGATACAGGAATTATATGACAGCTTGTGGCAACAGACTGAAGATCCGTCAAGGTTGGGACTACATCAAAGTAAAATTGATAGCCTGGAAGACTTGGTTCAGCATCATCTGGTTAAACTTGCAGTATTAAGAGACATATGCAATGAGGGCGCAAATCAAGCGTCACAACTAGGAAGTGACATGACAGTCTACGGTTCTCTACCACTTCCGAAGGTAACAATTCCTCAATTTAATGGTGACTGTTTAAAGTGGCGGCAGTTTTATGAACTTTTCTCAGAAATGGTGGACAAACAGTCCCTCCCGAATGTCCAGAAAATGTGGTATCTTAAAACCAATTTATCGGGGGAGGCTGCAAGACTGATAAACCACCTTGTCCTAACAGAAGATAACTACAAAACAGCATGGACGCTTCTTCAGGAACGTTACAACAATAAAAGAGTTCTTGTAGCCACATTGGTAGAAAGAATCCTGAATCAACCAAAGGGAGCATTATCTACTACTTCAATCAAGGCCCTTCATTATATAACAAAAGAATGGATATTAGCGCTTAACAACTTAAATATCGACACATCCGCTTGGGATGCCATTCTAATTCAGATAATGATGAAAAAATTGGATCACACACTATACATTCGGTTTGTACAGTCCTTGTCAAAACCAAAAGAGGTACCTACCATTAAAGAATTATTATCATTTCTGGAGATGCAATTTGAATCCATGGAGTCGATCGGGAAAACATTAAATACCCATCAAGGTTCAAGCAAAGTTGTCTCTTCCATAGCATCAGTGGAGAACAACAGCAATTGTAAACTATGCAACAGTGCTAAACACCCTATTTATCATTGCAAGCAATTCATAGCAATGACAGAAACTGAAAGACTTAAATGGGTACAACAACAGAAACTTTGTGTGATCTGTTTTAAGTCTGATCATTTAGCCAAAACTTGCTCTTATGGCAACTGTAAAAAATGCAATAAAAAGCATAACACGTTATTACATTTATCAAACAATTTTCAAGGCACATCAAGAGCCTCAAAGCAAACACCACCTTCAAGGCATGATGTTACACCAGCCAATACAGCCGCAGTTTCCTCAGCATCAACAGAAGACAAGAAAAACGTAATTTTAGCCACAGCAAGGGTTATTATCAAGGCGGCAAATGGCATGTCAGATGAATTTAGGGCCGTACTAGATTCAGGCTCTCAAGTAAATATTGTTACTGAAAGACTCGTGAAAAGATTAGCACTTAGAACAACAGACACCGCTTTGTCTATTGACGGTGTTGGAAGAATTCAGAAAGAGGCACATCATCGCGTAAATATGAAAATGCTATCTCTCGATCATAAATTTTCAAGTAACCTGGAAGCCTTTGTTTTACCAACAATTATACCAGCTCAGCCAAATTGTAATTTGGATATTTCTAATTGGAAGATCCCACAGGACATTCACTTGGCAGATCCGCATTTTAATAACCCAGGAAAAATTGATATTCTTCTAGGTGCCGAGTTTTACTTTAGTCTT
Organism: Metopia argyrocephala; assembly: GCA_963576795.1. NCBI lineage: Eukaryota > Metazoa > Arthropoda > Insecta > Diptera > Sarcophagidae > Metopia > Metopia argyrocephala. The sequence continues at coordinate 87,998,400 of OY756209.1, read as the reverse complement.
ATGCAACCTGGTACAATAAAACTCACGAACGCTCATCCTATACTTCAAAATACTTCGCTTGGCTGGATTGTAGGCGGCTTACTGAAACAACCCACAAGTGATCTCTCATCCAGACCGTTAACATGTGCAGTTTTTGACAGTGAATCCTCATTAGAACAAACAATCGAATAACTATGGAAACTCGATGAGATAAAGTCAAATGAAAAACCAATGTCTCCAACGGAAATCCTGTGTGAATCTCACTTCAATCAGCACGTTCAAAAAGATTTGAATGGTCGCTTTCTTGTTAACCTCCCGTTTAGCGAAAACACAACAGCATTGGGTCGTACACATCAAATGGCATACAATAGATTTATTAGTCTAGAGAAGCGGCTTCAGAAAAACACAGACATTCAAGAGCAATACATTCAGTTCATGAAAGAATATGAAAATTTGGGACATATGCAAAAGGTCAACTTGGATAAGATATCAGATCCAAAATACTTTATCCCACATCATTGTGTTTTAAAACCTGACAGCACATCAACAAAACTTAGAGTCGTTTTTTACGCATCTGCAAAAACATCGTCAGGCTATTCTCTAAATGACTTAATGTACACTGGGCCAACTATCCAAAGCGAACTGTTTTCTATTTTACTTCGTTTTCGAATGCCGAACATTGCATTTACAACAGATATCGAGAAAATGTACAGACAAATATTAATCAGTCCAGACAACTATCAATACCAGTTGATCATATGGAGAGAAAACCCTTAATCACCAATTAAATATTATAGACTTAATACCGTAACATACGGTACGCGAGCAGCTCCTTATTTGGCTACAAAATGTTTGCAAAGAATTGCAGAGGAAAACATGGATCGTTATCCACTTGGATCTCGAATGTTAAAAGAGAATTTCTATATGGACGATGGTCTTGGTGGTACCGATAATTTAAATACAGCTGTCGAAACTCAAAAGGAACTAATAACTATTCTGAAAAAACACGGTTTCAATCTAAGAAAATGGTGTTCAAATACGTCAAGGTTACTGAAAAATATACCACATAGTGATCGAGAAGTCAACTTAGATTTCGATGACAATGTAAGCAAGGCAGTAAAAACATTGGGATTACATTGGATGCCTCAAATTGATCAATTCTGTATTAAAGTAAAAACTAACATATTTATTCAGCAATTGTGGCAACTTACATTAGATTGGGATGGACCATTACCTCAAAGTCTTTGTGCTACTTGGACTACATTTCGAAGTGATTTAGAAGGCCTTAATAACTTCAAAATACCGCGGCATATATTCTATGATGAGATTCCCAGTAAAATACAACTACATGTGTTTGCAGATGCTTCGGAAAAAGCCTTTGGCGCAGCGGTATATATTCGCTCAATTATAAAGGATGGGCGAGTAGCTGTACGCCTACTTTGTGCAAAATCAAGAGTAGCTCCCTTAAAACAACAAACTCTACCTCGATTAGAATTATGTGCTGCAGTAGTAGCAGCTCAACTTGCTAACAGAGTAAAAATTGACTTAAAGCTTCAAGATCGGCCTATATTTCTATGGACTGATTCTGAAATTGTGCTTGCCTGGATAAAATCACAATCATCTCTATATAAAACATTTGTAGCTAATAGGGTATCAACTATTCAAACATTAACATTGCCAGAACAATGGAGACATGTACAATCGAAGGATAACCCTGCCGACATTTTGTCGCGAGGACTTCAGCCATCAGATCTGTCTAAATGTGGACTATGGTTTTATGGACCAATGTTCCTTTATGGAAAGGAAGAGCTGTGGCCAACGGAAGTCCCTTTTCAACGTTCTTTTTTAAATAACATGGAATTAAAAAAGGTAGTTACGGCAGCAATAGTAACGACGGACACCGATTTCATATATACAATTGAGCACAAAAATTCGTTTAGAAGGTTGCAAAGGATTTTAGTATATGTACTTAGATTTATAAGAAACTTACGGACACCAAATACACAGCGACCAACAAATATATCACCTTCTCCCAAGGAACTAGACGACTTTCTTCTTCTAATTATTCATGCCATACAAGCATCAGATTTTGCAGAGGAAATAAAACAATTGAAAAGCGAAAAACCAATTAACAAGCATAGCTCTATAAGCAGTCTTTCGCCAATTTTGGATGAAGGAGGTATTCTTCGCGTAGGAGGAAGATTGAAACATTCCGAGCTACAACCAGACGCAAAGTACCCAATTATATTGCCTTATAACGATCACTTGGTAAAATTATTATTCACAATGATGCATGAAGAGTGCAAACATTGTGGGCCTCAAGCGTTACTAAACACCATAAGACAACGGTTTTGGCCAATAAAAGTAAAGATAACAGCTAAGTAGATCAGTTATTCAAAGGTGCATAAGGTGCACTAGAGCGCGACCGCAATTGTATCAACAGGTAATGGGCAATCTACCAAAACAGAGAGTAGTTCCTGCACGACCATTTATAAACTCTGGTGTAGACTATTGTGGTCCATTTTGGATACACCATAAGATTAGAGGTAAAAGACCAACCAAGGCCTATGTAGCGGTGTTCTGCTGTTTTGCGACAAAGGCAGTTCATTTAGAGTTTGTATCTGACTTGTCAACTGAATCGTTCATTGGAGCTCTTAAACGATTAATTGCTCGTCGTGGTCACTGTCAGAATATATATTGTGATAATGCTACCAATTTCGTCGGAGCAAAGAATAGTTTAGAAGAATTATCGGAAAATATATATTCCGACAAGGCACAGAAAGCAGCTCTAAAGGCATACACTTTCATTTTATCCCACCAAGAGCACCGCATTTCGGAGGATTATGGGAAGCTGCGGTAAAGTCAGCGAAACACCTTTTGGTACGCAGTGTGTCAACTGAAGCCCTAACCTATGAAGAATTATAAACAGTTATCGTAGAAATCGAAGCAATTTTGAATTCACGTCCTCTCACGCCAATCTCAAACGATCCAGACAGTATTGAAGCATTAACACCAGGTCATTTTCTCATCGGTGAGCCGCTTATATCACAAGTAGACAGCAGAGCTAGGACTCTTAAGACATCCAGTACATCTCACTGGAAGTTAATTTCGCATATAAAGCAGCAATTCTGGAAAAGGTGGTCTGCAGAATACCTACAGGAACTTCAACAACGTCACAAGTGGAAGCATAAGTCAGTCATTTCAAAAAAGGTGATATGGTTATCATGAAAGAAGATAACTTGCCCGCGATGAAGTGGCCACTAGGGAGAATTCTAAATGTGTTCACTGGTGATGACGGCGCTGTAAGAGCGGCTGAAGTAAAAACATCAACAGGGGTATTTAAGCGAGCCATTCACAGACTGGCCCCACTATTTCCAGAAAATGATAAAGAAGCTTCAACTGAACCAAAACCAAAGCTAGAGCGATCCTTGTTCGAGAAAGATAAAGAAGAGACCATCCCTACAAAACCATTCAAGGCTTCAAATATTCCGATAATACTAACTGTATTAGTAACACTGTTGCTAATGCCTGTGGTTCTGTGCAATAACTTACGGGTTACACAATTTCAAAATGATCCAGGGCTGTATTTCGAAGGAATAGGAACGGTAAAACGAACTACGGCGGAATGGAAAATGTTGGTGTATTACGATCTGGCACCTTTTTTGTCAGAAATAAAATCCTTGTCATCAGGTTTACAAACTTTGCAGCAAATATGCTTTGAAATAAATAAAAACTCGATGTGCGATATCCTAGTGAACAACATAAAACAAATCAAAAATGAATTACTAGAAGAAAAAGAATTACTGACCAACAAACGTTTCAAAAGATCTCCATTCAATATAGTTGGCACTATTGCGCGTTCACTATTTGGTGTTCTTGATGCGGACTACGCAGAACAAATGTCAAGGACTATCAATAGAGCAAAAATCGAAAATGACCACGTTACTAATCTCTTAAAAAATCAAACATCAATAATTGACTCAACCATCAACATCATCAAACAGTATGAGATTAACACTCAGCAAAAATTGAAAGAGATCTTAGAAATGATTGAGGAAACCAAAAATAAAATAGCTTACCAAGTGAACAACTCGCAACTGTTTGGAATTCTCTCAACTCACTTGACATTAACAGCAATAAATCTACAGAGAATAGAGACCGAAATCATTGATGTACTTACTGATACTCATAATGGAAAAGTAAGCCCTCTTTTGTTGGCTCCTCATCAACTAAGGGAAGAGATTAGTGTCATCAAGGCTAATCTCCCACCGTCACATCCTTTACCGACAACAGGTGAAAACTTAATTGAATTATATAAGCTTATGAGTGTCAAGGGAGCTGTAACAAAATACGAAGTCATTTTTGAAGTTAAAATACCTCTAGTTAATCAACAATTCTTTGAGCTGTTCAAAATAGTGCCAGTCCCATCAATAAAAAACAATACTTTAATTTCTATCAAACCAGATATATCATACTTGGCTACAGATGCACATAGAGATGAATATATACTTTTTAAGTCAGAGGATGTAGCAAATTGCATCAAAGCTAAAGATGACGAATACATTTGCAAAAATCAGCAGTCTAAACTCAGAAAAAATGCAATTGTCAATCCCTGTGAGATTAATATTTTCAATAATCAATCAACAGTCAATTGCAATCTTAATAGAATTCCAGGAACAACAGTTTGGAGTCAATTGAATGATAAAAATAAGTGGATTTTTGCAACTACTACCGATATTGAAGCGTCAATGGTATGCGGCATGGAAACTACGCTCATTACAATTAGAAATACAGGAATAATGGAAATAGGCCCCAATTGTGTTATGAAAAATAATTTTGCAACAATACAAGGTCACTTCGAAGCATCAAATAATGTACATACCTCCTATGTAAGATTAAAAAATATGGAATCGATAAGTCAACCACAAGAAATAGAAAGGGTGTTAGGTAACACTAAAACAACACAACACAAAGACTACCAAGAGGAGCTGAAAAATCTCCAACAACAATTAAATGAATCAACTTTAGAACACTTACCACAACTCATCAACTCAAAAAGTCAACATCATCATGCAGTTAGCTACACTTCGCTAATTTGTTGCATCATTATCGTACTGGGTCTAGTGAGTTGGAAAATATGCTCGAAATTCAACGAAACATCTCAATTTACACCCAAACCAGCAGCGAGATCACAACCACCAAAAATAGATGTTGCAGAACCCTGAAACCAACCAATACTTAATTCCACCCTATCTGCATTATTTGAACGGTGTTCAACGCGGTGGAGAATGTTAAGAACATATATACATTTGTTATTTTATTACATTTATTTATTCAGAAAAACAAGAAAACATATATTCATACATACATTTATATAAAGTTAGTTTATTTTGACACAATTAATAACAAATCGCTTTCACAATATTTTATTTATATAGTTGCTTATTGCACATTTCGTTTAGTTTATTTTTTTTTTATTAATTTGTTAATTGCATACGTAGCATTCAAGTTTATTAACCACTGCTAATAATAAAAAACTGTTTGTAAAATTTGAAATTAGGTCATAATTTGTGTAAAGTTAAGCATTTTTATTTTCATTTAATTTTTATATGCTAAGCATTTTATCATATATTAATTTTATATAAAAGAAGGTAAAAAATAAAGAATCTTTTAGTCGTTTTTTAGTAATCAATTTTGTTTTGCTATCTGACGGCCTCCTTCAAGTTACAAGTGCTTGTAAGGAATATCATTGGATTTTAGTGCCAGTTCAAATTTATGTGTTTGAATTGATCACCACTAAATCCTCCCAATTAACACATACTTTCAACTAAATCAGCTGTTAAAATATATTTGTTTTCTTTGCTCTTCATTATTGCTTTATTCGCTGCAAATTGGACAACATGACCGGCTTTAATAATCTTATTAATTGAGATAAAATTTGAGTGCAATTGTGGAACATATATATAATACGTTATTTAAAGTGAGCGTACAGAAATTTGTTTTCAAATTATTTTTACCATAACCATGAGCATAAATTACTGCACCTGATGCTAAAAAAATTTGTTGTGTTGATTCTGTAAAATTTTCAAAGTACTCTTTACTGTTAACCATATGTGATGATGCGCCACTATCTAATATCCACAAGTCTCTTAAATGAAGTTTATTTTCTCTTAGTGAACACGCAAAATTATTCTCTTCATTGTTTCCATTTTCTCTACAGTGAGATCTTATGTGACCCTTTTGTCCGCATCGAAAGCATTTTATATTATTACTATTATTGTTTTTATATGTATTACCTTCATATTTTTTATCATTTTGTTTATGTTGTAACATTTTAACATTTCTTCTTTTGTCATTACTGTTGCTCATATATTGCTTTTTATCTCTTTTGAATTCTTTTTTTGAATTCGCCGCAAAAACTGTGTCATTTGGATCATCATTTTTATTATTTTGTCTCATTTCTTCTTCTAAGATTTTAGAAATTAATTTTTCACATTTGGGCAACTCATCTCGACTTTCTATGGCCACCACAAAACCTTCCATTTCCTCGGGAAGACCACATAATATTAAAATAGACAAAAGATCATTATTAAGTTCGATTCCAATTTCATCAACTGTAGAAACAAATTCATTAAGTTGTGGAGCATAACTTTCATTCGAGCTAAACTTAACTTTTTATCTGAATACACCACGTTGTATAATTTTCACCATTCAGTTTTTGGATACTTGCCACAGCAGACGACATTATTCTTTACTGGTTGTTTTTTAGCACCGGATAAAACAATAAAAACCCAAAACGACACGATTCAATATAACTTCACTTTCAACTTAAAAATTTTTGCAGATATACTTATTCTGTATTTTGCTTTATAATACTCCTGGGCCCATAACCTATGTTAGGTAAATTTGAGTATTGTGCAGGGGATACAATTTCAAGTTCCGAAAATGAGACACTGTCGATTTATAATTTAATATAATAATTCAATTTATTTATAAATGTATCGAAAGGTTCTTTTACAATTCAAGGTTACTAACGGACTGACTTTTCTAATATATAAGTATACATTCTTGAACAACGGTTAAAAAAATTAGATACTTTGACATTTAATAAAAACATAGAAAACAGATTTGTATAAAATTGGATTGAAAAAAGGGTTGCAACATATTCTAACAATAAGTTTGCCTGAACATACCGTATATGCCATAATGTATGCCAGACTGCCCCGCATCACACCCCACTTTCCGAATTTTGTTCTAATTCACACAGTGGGCTACAATGAGCAAAATATGTTTTGAGTGTATTGACTTGGAAATGGTTTTAGAAAATTTTTTGAAACTATAAGTCTGCCCGAATATACCGTATATCATATACGGTATATGCCATAATGTAAGCCAGACTATCCCACATCATACCCTACTTTCCGAATTTTGTCACAATTCACACAGTGGGCTACAATGATCAAAATATGTTTTGAGTGTATTTACTTGGAAATGGTTTTTGAAAAATTTTGTGCGAAACTATAAGTTTGCCCGATTATGCCGTATTTGCCATAATGTAGGCCAGTCTGTCCCGCATCACGCCCCATATTCCGAATTTTGTCGTAATTCACACAGTGGGCTACAATGGGCATAATGTGTTTTGAGTGTATTGACTGGAAATGGTTTTTGAAAAATTTTGTTCGAAACTATAAGTTTGCCTGAATATACCGTATATGCCATAATGTAGCCCAGACTGTACCGTATCACACCCCACTTTCCGAATTTCGTCACAATTCACACAGTGGGCTACAATGTTCAAAATATGTTTTGAGTGTATTGACTTGGAAATGGTTATTTGAAAAATTTTGTTTGAAACTATAAGTTTGCCTGATTATACCGTATTTGTTATAATGTAGGCCAGACTGTCCCGCATCACACCCCATCTTCCGAATTTTGTCGTAATTCACACAGTGGGCTACAATGAGCCAAATGTGTTTTGACTGTATTGACTTGGAAATGGTTTTTGAAAAATTTTGTTCGAAACTATAAGTTTGCCCGATTATACCGTATATGCCATAATGTAGGCCAGACTGTACCGCATCAAACCCCACTTTCCGAATTTTGTCACAATTCACACAGTGGGCTACAATAGGCACAATATGTTTTGAGTGTATTGATTTGAAAATGGTTTTTGAAAAATTTGAATATTCCGTATATGCCATAATGTAGGCCAGACTGTCCGCATCACACCCCATATTCCGAATTTTGTCGTAATTCACACAGTGGGCTACAATGGGCACAATATGTTTTGAGTGTATTGATTTCAAAATAGTTTTTGAAAAATTTTGTTTGAAACTATAAGTTTGCCCGATTATACCGTATATGCCATAATGTAGGCCAGACTGACCCACATCACACCCTATCTTCCGAATTTTGTCGTAATTCACACAGTGGGCTACAATGGGCAAAATGTGTTTTGAGTATATTGACTTGGAAATAGTTTTTGAAATCTTTTGTTCGAAACTATAAGTTTGCCCGATTATACCGTATTTGCCATAATGTAGGCCAGTCTGTCCCGCATCACACCCCATCTTCCGAATTTTGTCGTAATTCACACAGTGGGCTACAATGGGCAAAATGTGTTTTGAGTGTATTGACTGGAAATGGTTTTTGAAAAATTTTATTCGAAACTATAAGTCTGCCCGAATATACCGTATATGCCATAATGTATGCCAGACTGTCCCGCATCACACCCTACTTTCCTAATTTTGTCACAATTCACACAGTGGGCTACAATGGGCAAAATATGTTTTGAGTGTATTGACTTGGAAATGGTTTTGGAAAATTTTGTTTCGAAACTATAAGTTTGCCTGATTATACCGTATACGCCATAATGTAGGCCAGACTGTGCCGCATCACACCCTACTTTCCTAATTTTGTCACAATTCTCACAGTGGGCTACAATAGGCCAAATGTGTTTTGAGTGTATTGACTGGAAATGGTTTTTGAAAAATTTTGTTTGAAACAATAAGTTTGCCTGATTATACCGTATTTGCCATAATGTAGGCCAGACTGTCCCGCATTACACCCCATCTTCCGAATTTTGTCGTAATTCACACAGTGGGCTACAATGGGCAAAATGTGGTTTGAGTGTATTGACTTGGAAATGGTTTTTGAAAAATTTTGTTCGAAACTATAAGTTTGCCCGATTATACCGTATATGCCATAATGTAGGCCAGACTGTACCGCATCATACCCCACTTTCCGAATTTTGTCACAATTCACACAGTGGGCTACAATGGGCACAATATGTTTTGAGTGTATTGATTTGAAAATGGTTTTTGAAAAATTTTGTTTGAAACTATAAGTTTGCCCGATTATACCGTATATGCCATAATGTAGGCCAGACCACCCCATCTTCCGAATTTTGTCGTAATTCACACAGTGGGCTACAATGGGCAAAATGTGTTTTGAGTGTATTGACTTGGAAATGGTTTTTGAAAACTTTTGTTCGAAACTATAAGTTTGCCCGAATATACCGTACATGCCATAATGTAGGCCAGACTGTAACGCATCACACGCCTTTTTCCGAATTTTGTCACAATTCACACAGTGGGCTACAATGGGCAAAATATGTTTTCAGTGTATTGACTTGGAAATGGTTTTGGAAAATTTTGTTTCGAAACTACAAGTTTGCCCAAATCTACCGTATATGCCATAATGTAGGCCAGACTGTCCTGCATCACACATAAAACTTAATTTGGAGATTAAAAGAAAATATTTTTTTATATCAAACGATTTTCATTATTTACATCTTATTTTACATACATGTAACATACCTTAATTTTAAGATTAATTATAAAAATTTTAAATATATTACAAGTTTACAAGTACAAAAAGCTACAATTGTTATGAAAATTTAAATGAAACACAATTCATCAGCACTTGTAAGAAATTAGACTTTTAATTGTAACTTGTAAACTTGTAGAATTGAAGTTTAGTGAAATAGTACTTGTAAACTACAATTTCTACAATTACAAGTTCTTTTGTATATATTGTATATTAATTTTACAATTCTTATTTATTATTACTCAAAAATTTCTTAAAGTACATACATACATACATACATAACTGGCCTTTACAACCCTGTGTCAGGATTACGGCCTAGCTTCTCGCAGCACTCATGTTGTGTGTGTAAATTTTTATCCATGAGTACCGGGACCTACAGTTTAATGTCGACTCCGAACGACAGACTTGAGAAGCTTGTTCATGGCAATTAGTTACTCTCAGAACTTTTGCCAGAAGACTGCTGAGAGGTAGTCGCCGAAAGAAATATTTTTTTCATATTTTTTTTTTTTTTTTTTGAAGATGTCAGAGCCTGGAGTCGAACCCAGGACCCATGTCTTAGTAAGCCAACACACTAACCACTAGAACACGGCGACTACAAAAAAAAATACTTCTTAAAGTATTTTTTTTTATTTAATTTATTTATTTATTTATTCAATCATTCAATTCCTGTACAACAAGACTTAATCTTATATTTAAAGTACAGAAAAGCAAAGTCATAGAAGCATTAAACGATAACATATTTTAAAGATAACGATAAATTAAAAAAATAAAATTAAATTAAATTAAGTTAATTAGGTTGTTAAAATAAAATTATTATTATTAATAAAAAAAATTAAAAATTATTTATATTATAAAAAAGTGAGTGACTATATTGCAAAATAACCAAATAAAAATTTTTTAAAACTACTTGCGTTGCTATTTAGTTGCTGAGTATGTGGAAGGCCATTCCAAAGACGTGCTGCATGAATGAAAAAATGACATTCAGAAACATGAAAACGGTGAAAGGGGATTATAATCCTTCTACGCCTTAGTGATCTGGCGAACCTAATTTTATCGCTGAGATAACGTGGAGATTCAGAGTAAATAATCTTATAGGAGCACGCGAATATTAAGCAGATTGTTAAATGAAACACTGTATAATTTTGAAGAAAAATGGGACACATGATCATATTTTCCCAAGCCATACACATATCTTACAATGCTATTATATAAAACATTCAGCCTTCTCTTGCTAACAGAGTCACAATTCGCAAAAAGCTCTAATCCGTACAACAATCCAGGTAAAAGGTAGGACTTTGCAATCATTTGTCGAATATTTAAAGGGGTATAATATTGTGTCGACCAAAGGGACCTTAGTTTCATATAAGTTTGACCCACAAGTGTGTTAACATGATTTGTCCATGTTAGGTTGTAATTAAAAATCATCCAAAGGTTCCTGACAGCATTTACAATTCTAATCTTTTCGCCGTTCATTAAAATGTCAAAAGCATTTATAGGATCAAATGTTCTTTTCCGAATAAGTATGCATTTAGATTTATGAGGGTTTAAACAGAGTCCGTTAGCCGTCGCCCAACGATAAGTCCTATTCAAATCATCATTGAGTCTATCAACATTCTCATCGATTGATCCTACTGGACTACTTAAATACAGCTGCACATCATCCGCATATAAATGAATCTTACAGTGCAAAAGCTGCTCTGGCAAGTCATTCACATAAATTGCAAAAAGAAGTGGTTCAAGCATTAATCCCTGTGGCACTCCTCTGAACAAAGCTAATTTAGAAGATTGGTTATTTTTAAAATGAACAAATTGTGACCGATTTGAAAGATAAGAATATAAAAGTCACGCGGCAGTCTTAGAAAAATTAAAAAAGTACCTAAGCTTCATGTATAGCATGTTGTGATCAACCGTGTCAAAGGCCTTTGAATGGTCAAGGAGAACCAAAAAATTTAATTCACCTTGATCTAGTCTAAGCCGTATATTCTCCGACACGTCCAAAAGCGCAAAAATACAACTATGATTTTTCCGAAAACCCGATTGCATATCAGTTAATAGATTATTATCATTAACATATTTTGTCATCTGAAACTGAAGAATTTTCTCCAGGACTTTGGAATTGGCACTATTCTTGCACATTTCCACTTCGACGGAAAGGAACTTGTCATAATGATGAAGTTGAACAAACGCGTTATATATGGCAAGAGCACAGGGAGCGGCATCCTCAAAAATTTAGGATGCATGTTGTCACAGCCCACTGCATTCGACTTAATCAGATTGAAACAAGAAAGCACATCCGATTGACTTACACAAGAGAATTGAAAAGTACAGCCATCGTTTTCAGCGTCAATTGGAGTCAAGGAGGAATAGTTATAAAAAGAGTTATTAGTTGGCACCAAAGGTAAGTCCAAGAATGCCCTATTAAGTTGCTCAACGTTCAATTGCCAGTTGTCGACATTTTGCGTTCTACCAACCCCAATCTCTCTAATATATTTCCATGTTTGCCCGGTATCAACTGCAGATCCAAAACGTCGAGAGTAATACTCAGTTTTCGCAATTCTTATGCCAGTAATAACATTTCTTCTAGCAGCCTTAAACTCTGCTTTCAACTCTGGAGTTCTAAAACGTTACCATCTAGAATACGCGAGGTCTCTTTTACGAATTAGATATCTAATATTATCAGAAAACCAAGGTTTTGACCTAGGGAGTATAATTTTAGATTTGGCTGGAATAATGTCATCGTAAAGACGCTGTATGTTACTCTCAAGAAAAGATACTTTTTCATCAACCGTGGGCATGTAGTAAATTTGCGTCCAATCAATAAGAGAAACCCTCTCTCCAAGCATTCTGTAATTCACATTCCTAAAATTACGATAGTGAACTGAATACTGTGAATGAGGAATGTTGAAATGATACGTTAAAAATATCAGATCATGCTTTGAAAAATAAGGGGCAGATACTTGATCATATAATATAACGTTCGACATATTCGCAACGAAGAATATATCAAGCAAGGTTCTACTGGTTGTCGTATGATGCGTTGGAAAGGTTGTGTTAGTGGGATTTAAACCGAAGGACATCATATTGTCAACCAAATCTGATTCCACTAAAATATTTGAATTGAAATCGCCTGAAATTACGATATCATCATATGAAGTGTTCAATGTTTCCAGGGTTAGAAAGAAGTTCGATAAATCGATCCTTCTATTTGGCCTGTAAACGCACCCCACTAACATTTTCCTACCATCAGAAATTAACTCTATAAAAATAAATTCAACATTACCCCCATATTGAGAAATGTCATCCGAGGTTTTTAAACGAACCCTGCAAGAAATATTATTCCTTACAAAAATAGCCACTCCACCAGCATTACCATTCCTATCCTGTCTATACACTTTGTAACCACTGAGGCAAAAAAAGCTATCCGATGTCGCAGGCGAGAGCCAAGTTTCGGAAACGCATACAATATCTACATCTGAACCTTCAAAGACATACCTGAACTCATCAACTTTATTATTGAGACTTTGGGCATTTATATGAATTATCTTAAGACCCGTTTTATGTTTGGCCAAAATCCTCACCATGTTCATCGTCACGTCCTTGGTGTTACCTCCCGCAAAAGTCATGTCAGCCAATACCATACTTATTGGTTAAACAAAAAACTCTAATAGCAACGCAAGAAATTAAATCAGATATAGAACAATACATTAGACAAGTAAAAATAAAATAGTCAAAAGTAAGTAAAAGGTCAGAAAGTTTATAAAGGATTTTAATCACAATTAAAAAATACAAATAAGTCAAACAATAAAAGGCTAAGAGAATTAAGCTGATCTTATGACCGAAAAAATTGCCTTAGTTGATCGGGAAAATTTATTCTAATAGGATTATCTTTATCGGTTACTCTAACATAGACAATTCCACGTTGTGTGAAAGCTGCATGCACGAGGTTGTCCTTTTTCAAGCTCATTGCCATTTTAAATATGCCATGATTATGTGGAGTCAGGTTTTCGTTGATATAGAATGGCTTATTACTGTTGAAACCAGCATTATTTAAAAGAAGTGGTGATTTGCCCTTACGACGGTAATTACCTGCACTCTTTAGGAGCAAGCCCTTCTCGTATGGAGAGACCATTTTAATTATAATGGGACCGTCAATCAAATTGCGAAAATGTTTAAAATGTTTTACCCTATATATAGCTTTAGGTGGCGCGAGTTTTAAATTTAACGTGGCACAAATGTTATTAAACACGTCAGACAAATTCTTAATTTCGTGAATGGGTATGCCAGTTATTCTTATATCTGATGCAACAGCTGAATTATCATACTCGAGAATTTTTAAATTCAGATTATTAACGTCATCTTTCAGTTTTAAAATTTCATTGTTGGCAGCCTCTAACTTATTAACTCTTTCATTTAGTAGATTAATTTCATTTTTAAAGTCATTTATTATCTCTGTTTTTAGATCACTGAATCTCTTTTCCATTTCAAGCATTAGGCAACTCTTATTGCTCTCAATAGTTGCTTTTATTAAGTCTGATTGCTCTTTAATATATTCATTTTGTTTTGTAAACTTAGTATCCAGCCAATTCCACAAGCGTTTACGTAAAGCTGAGTCATTCGAGTTTGAAAATAAGAGATCAGACATTTCAGAATTTACAGAAGAGTCATCACACGCTTCAGTCTCCCGCGCAACATTCTTTGTTTTTAACTCTCTTAACCTCTTAGCAGATGATTCACTTCTTGTATGCATTTTTCCTTTCTTTATTTTTAGTACGTTTGTTTTTCAGATTAACTTATTTATGTATTGCCAAAAATTAAGAGATTTTTTTATAAAAAAGATATTTTATTAAGTGGTTTTTGTGCTATTTAATATTTAGTATAATTGTTTTATCTTTTAAATTTCAAATGATCACAGATTTGTTACTGCAGTATAATTGCTGTTTTATTTATTTAGATTTACAGTGTGTTGTTGTTATTGTATATGATATTTACTGTAGGTTTCTGGTTATTACTTTGTTTGTTTACTTTATTTGTTGTTTATTTTTGTAATTTTAATTTTTGCATAAAAATTGTTTGCACAAATTCAAACTCGATTGTGATCTAAATAAATACATAAATTAATAATAATAAATTATTACAGCTTCAATTTTTCGTAGCATGTTTTTGACTAGGTTTTCATAGATAGTGAGAAGTTTCTATCCCCAGGTTTTAACCACATGCCGTCATAATTCATTCAAAGATTTTAGGACTACCACTACACTAATTTTCAGCTCTCCCAGAAGGACTCAAGCAGGTTGAGGTCAGGCGATTTCGGTGACCATTATATTACTTTCAGTTCGCTATCATTTAACCACTTTTGAGTTATTTTAACGGTGAATTTCAAATTATTGTATTGCTGGAAAACTAATTAAATTTAATTTTGGTTTAGTCCGGAAATAGTCCATCTTCCAATCCTCCATAATCTAATTTAATTCAATTTAAGTGCGCCCGATCAAAATCCAGGCGAAGCTTTTGATGGCGTTTTGTGGTTAGTGGTTTGTTTACTTTTGCTCGACCACCCTGACCAGCGGAATGCAATGAATTTCTAACTCGCTATACAGACAGATTAAAATTGTCAAATAATATGAAATTTTTAAAAATTTGAACTGCAGTCTCCACTTTCTGCTGGCTAAAGATTTTATTTCTTTTACTTGCCCAAATAGGTAGTGGAAAAGCCACATTTTAGTGCAATTTTATAACGACCCTTTTACTGAACTCGATAATTGCTGCTTTTGCACAACAGCCTTTACCTTTTCTTAAAAACTAGTGAATTACGCTCCACAATATTCTTCGGTCAAAAACGTACCATTTTTGTCTTTAAAAATAATAAATGTATCAAAACTTCTTAAAAAAGGATTAGAGATTTTCTTAACAACTCCAAAACAGATTGTTTTTCTCGTGCATCTATTTAAAAGAAAACACAATAACAAAACAAATGAGTGTGCCATGAACAAGATCGGTGAAAAAGTTCTGGCGTTATAAGCATTTGAACATAGGACATTCAAACACGTGGTCAGTTGTTGGAGTCACTGTATGTATATTAGAGTACCCAGGAATTATATAGAACTGCTGTATTCATAAAAAATATTATATTATATATTATTTATTGAGAGGTTCATAAACCTATAATAACTTTTATGATTACAGTCTAAAAATTCCAAAAGTTATTTTAATTAATTTTACAATTATGGGTACTTTAATATCGATAATTTGTAATAAGCAAACAATGTGATATAGTTTTTGTATAACATACCTATTATCACTAATTTAAAAAAATAAATAATTAAAAACAAACAAAATAAATAAATTAATGGTAATTAATATTAAAATTGTTTGATTTTGTGTTTATTTGAACTAATTTTTATTAAAAAATAGTTAAAAATCAAATTTATCATTCACTTGTAACTTACTTATAAAATTTTTTTGAGAGTCTCCGTCGACCCTAAGCTTTTTTTCTACAATTCTACAAGTGTACAAGTGAAAATTTAGTTTAATGAAACAAAACGACTTGTAGAAGTATGACTTGTATACTTGTGAATTGTAAAAATTACTTGTAGCTACAAACTTGTAATTGTATTTTTATGAAACACAATTATTTACAATTTACAATTTTAAAGGCAAAAACACTTGTAATTGTAAACTTGTAGCTTAGTGAAATAGGCCCCTTATCTTATAAACATCTTCAAAATTTATGCTTCCGAACTACTTCAAGTGCTATTGTTCATTAGCCCTAGTATTCAACTATAAATACTTTAATATTGTTTGGGCTGTTCCAATAGCTCTAGTAATAACTTTAAGGCTTTGTCTCCTACAGAGAAATTTATAAATACACAAATATTTATTCATATATTAAAATGACATACAAAAATAAAAAGCATTACATTCTATGTATTACCGTATTTGCCGGACGATAAGACGCACCTTTTTACTCTGAAAATTTGACCTAAAATCAGGGTGCGTCTTATGGTTTGATGCGTCTTATCATCTGGAAAATACAAATACCGCATCACGATTTGACAAAAACAGGAAGAATGAAACGACCTACAATTACAGAAGTGTGCACCTGGGTAAAGAATTCTTCGGAAAAAATAAAACATGAAACAATTGTGAAGTCTTTGAAAAAATGTGGAATTAGTAACGCGATGGACGAAGATGATTTTGTCTTCGAGGAACGTGAGGATGACGATAGCAGTTCAGAAAACATTTTAATAAGCGACAGCAACGAGTAGAGTGAAGATGAGTTAAATACCTAATGTAGAAAAATAAACTTACCTTCAAATAAATACCTATGTATTATAATCAGGGACTGAAACCCTGGAAAAATTGGGTTCGGGTTCAGGTTCGGGTTAATAAAAATAAAAAGTTTGGGTTCAGGTTCGGTCCAGGATTCAGGTTCGGGTTCAAAATTTAGAAAAAAAGTACAATATCATATATTTATTTTTCAAAAAATTTTTATTTATTTTTCAAAAAAATTTTCATTTATTTTAATAATTCTTCTTTTAAATTTGATGTGGTGATAAATAAAATTTCAAAGCTGAAAAAGCCCTTTCTACGCTTACTTGCGTTGCAGGAACTGCGAAGATGATCTTGGCCACCTGATATAATAATGTTGTTTGCATTTTATGTTGCTCCCAAAATCTTAAAATATTTTTTTTTCCCAGCCTTGGATGATTTTCGTATATTTTCATCTTATTTTTAACTGAACTATCAATTGAAGAGGTAGCATTTATATTTGACGAATTAATTTGAGAAAACTTTTCTTTCTTCTTTAAAACTTGTTCAAGAATATCCTCATCTTCTCCTGAAGAACTAGAAATTTCTGTTCTTATAAAATTTTCTTTGTAGTTTTATTTGTAGTTCAAAATATTTTCTCTTTAAAATATTTATATAATAAAGAGAAAGTACTTGACATGAAATATTTAAAAAATGGATGATTGCTTGTAAGACATTTAAGCTATGCTTGCGCAGCCCTCTATTAAGTACACATAATATTTTTATGTACAAAAACAATTTTTTGAAATTTATGAACCCGAATCTATATGAGTTTTGGGGTTCAACGTGGTTCGGATTCATGGTTATAAAAGCAGTTTCAGTCCCTGATTATAATAATAAAGTGAATTAAAATAAATAAAGGAATTAAAAAAATGGATTTTTTTTGTAAAAATTGTGTCAGTGCGTCTTATCGTCCAAACCTTACTTATTTCTAAAAATTTATAGATAAAATTTTGGGGTGCGTCTTATGGTCCGATGCGCCTTATCATCCAGCAAATACGGTAAATATATTTTTGGCAATCTATAAAATTTTGTGTAATGTTTACGTATTTCTGTGGCAACACGGCATAAATGTCAAGTTGTAAGAAAATGCAAGCAAAAGAAAACACAAAAATTGCTACAACGACAAAAAGTTGGGCAACTAAAATCTTCGTGTGTGTACACGAAGCCAAGTTCAAAAGAGAATTGATAAAGAATTACCCAACGTTTTTCTCCGAGTGTAGGCATACACTTACTGCGTTAGTAAAAGCGTAAAGTAATGCTATAAACACATTGCTAGCTACCGACCATTGACCGCACGACTCCAAAAGAAAAAGTTTTGGGTTATAGCATGAATCGAATGAATGAAATGCAGATTTGTATTGCTTATAAATTGACTATGTAATTTATTATATTTTTATTATTTTTATGTATGTGTATATAATAATAAACATGCAAAACATAAGAATGTACATAAGGGAAAAAGTTTATGTTTATAGAAAATATTTTAAAGAAAATAAAAAATTTTTAATTTTTTTTTTTTAATTTTTATATGCAGGTTATAAAGAAATGGATGGCAAGAGTGAGATTAAGGAGAAAATCAGTGTCGGAGGTCTCCGATGAGTTCGGAAACGTAATGGCAATAGGCCATTGTGGGCAATTTTCTATCCAATAACCTATTTTAAAAATATTTATTATAAAGATGTAGTTTGTAAAGTATACTAGATACATATAAGTTATTACAATGTAAAATGTAGAAAAAACTTAAAAATATTTTTTGTTATCCATTTCTTTAGAACCTGTTTATAAAAAGTTAGGAAGTAATTACAGAATTTTTTATCTTCTTTAATATATTTCCAGAGTTGTAAATGAATCATTCTTCTTTGATTTCAATTCATTACGAATTAGCTGAATTTTGAAGTGATTATTTTCGCCAAAATTTGAACTAATTCATTTGAATTTAGAGAACATGAATTCCAAATTAATTTTGAAATGAATGTTCCGTGCAAAACGCGGGATATTTCCTATAAACTTACACTTCTTCGCTTATTTTCGTTTATTACACTGGTTTACAGCCAAAAAATACCAAGAACGCCACATACCTAGATAAGTTAACTGGGACCTCCTGAGCTCGAAAATCGAAGTTATTATTTTTTCCTAAGTAACGTTTTTTAGATAACGGTACTTTTGTGTTTTTCGGTGTATGGCCCCACTCAAACCCTTGTGGTGTCCAACGGAAAAGTTCGATCGAGATAAGTGGCATATCGATGGAAAAGTAATTGAATGCCTTCTCCGTTGATATGCTGGAAAAGTCTATCTGATAAAAAATTGCTGAGATATGGCACCTCAAATTTCAAAATTTGCCTATTTTTGACGTTTTTTTCAAAATTTTTCATTTTCATTTAAATTTTTTCCTACGTTATATTGAAGATCTGGAATGCTTTATTTTTTTACCAAATAGTTTATTTAATTACCAATATTTTAAGCGTATTTTGAAAAAAATCGCAGTTAAACTTCTACGACGTCTACTCAATTATTTTTAAAATTTCATAAGAGCTTACGAATCTCAAAAACTCTAATTCGTACTAGAGGTGCCAAACGTGCCTGAGCTTTTCGGGAATTTTCTTTTCAAAAAGTTAAAGCATCAAATGTGTCTTGATGTAATTTTATTGCCAATATAAGAGTATGCCACAAAAGAAAAACAACATTCATTTTCAATGCTTGTTGTTGTATTCTGTTGGAAAATATTTCCATCTGTCTTTACTTAAAATAATCATTTTTATTTCGCTATCAATATTTGTTTTCATTGTATCATTAGACCCTTTAAAGTTTTGCGTAGGCTTTTGAACACTTCTATTATTTTCGTCAAGTTGTATTTATGGATACATATGAGTATTATGCCATCATGTAAGGAAGATCTATAATTTCCAAAGAGATTGTGTAAATATTTTTTGCCATCTAATTTAAAAATAAACTTTCTTAGTTCATCTATTACAATTCTTACATCCTACTCATAAAACGGCACATCATTATTCTAATTGACATACTTTATAGATTGAATTCTTTCCTTAGTATAACTTTTCCCTATCAAAAACAGGATTAATAAGTTTAAACCAAAAATCTATAAACAATACTTCCATAATTTTTTTAATGTTTAGAGTATTATCTTTTTCATTTCATTTATTATTTTAATTTTTTTTTTGCTCTTATTTTCATACGCTTACTTGAAGTATTTTATTAAACTTGAAAATTTCATTCTTTTAAAATTTGTTAAAACTAAAAAATTTTTAAGCCTCACGAAACCATAATTGTTAAAATTCTATAAATACTCGTATGTATATGAATTTATATACATTAGGGTGGGTCAATTTTTTAGCCTACTAAGCGTATAGCAAGGTCGTAATCTACGAGAAATTCTAAGAACTTTTCCCAAAGAAACCATGGTTCTAAAATCAAAATCGAGCTTCCGGTTTTTTACGAGAAAATTTGGTGTTCAGGTCATCCGAAAATAATGCTATTTTTTTGGAAGTATTCATTGCAATTGGTGAATAGTTTACCTGTAACGCTGGAAGAGGACTTATTTTAAAGGAAATTTTCTCACCTTTCTATATCTGTGCTCATTTATAGAAAATTAGTTACCCAAATAATGGTTTTGGAGGTTTATGTCACAATAATAATAGTTTTAGGTTTTTAACAGTTTGACTATTATTATTTTGACATAAACCTACAAAACCATTATTTGGGTAACTAATTTTCTATAAATGAGCACAGATATAGAAAGGTGAGAAAATTTCCTTTAAAATAAGCCCTCTTCCAGCGTTACAGGTCAACTATTCACCAATTGCAATGAATACTTTCAAAAAAATAGCATTATTTTCGGATGACCTGAACACCAAATTTTCTCGTAAAAAACCGGAAGCTCGATTTTGATTTTAGAACCATGGTTTCTTTGGGAAAAGTTCTTAGAATTTCTCGTAGATTACGACCTTGCTATACGCTTTGTCACGTTTTTCGGTCCCGAACAAATTGACCCACCCTAATATACATACATATAAATATATTTATAATGCATGTATGTACGTCTGTGTATGTAAGACAACATTTACATTCGACAGTGCTGACATGACAGGAAAGATTACGTATTGGTTGTCAAAACTTATGAAAGTTGTCCAATGTGATGTAGATGTCCCAAAAATTAATTCTAAACGATATGTTAGAACAATCAAGTTGAAATACTTACTTACTTAGCTCGAAATAACAACCCGTCAACGGGTTTCGGCCTGCCTACCCACTAGTCTGCAGGAGTCTCCGCTAATTGCGCGCCTTCTCCAGTTTGTCACACCAATTGATGACAGGGCGCCATCTACCTGGTCTTCCCAACGTAAACATGGTCGTCCTCTACGCCGACGCACACTGGGGATTTTTGTATGGAGGTGAGGAAAAAAATATGTTTGTCAAAAAATTTAGTGATTTTATTACAAATTTTGTTTTATTTATATAGTAATACACAAAAGTAATCAAAATAAAGAAATTTAGACAAATGTATATCGTTACTTATAACAGTATGCTTTTTCTGACTAAATGCATTTTTTGGAGTGTCTAAGGCGATATTTTTGATAGTTTTTGTTACGACTTTCTTGAGCCTTTTCTGACTTGGTCTCTAGGACTCTTTTAGCAGTATGATCCAACAGACTTTGCAACTCTTCAAACTCTCTTTGCACTCCTCAAACGATTTACGTGACCGACAAAGTACAGAACTGGTAGGACATTCACTCTCAGTAAATTTTATTGTAAATGTGCGTTCAAGCCAATTTGCATTTTTTTTCAAATCGCGACTTCCACGATTAGAATCCTGCCATCTTTGTTTGAAGTTAGAGTAAAAGCCTTTATATATTGTATCCAAAATTTTACATGCTTTAGTTTCGTTTAAGCCAAAACTGTTTTAATTTTGTTTGCCTTTGTAAAACTCCAGAAGCTATGAACAGAGTTTATTTTCCCAATTTTGGTATACTGAAATATCCTACTTTAAATAAAAAATAAAAACAAAAACGTTCGCTCACATAATAAAATAATTTTCGTTTTGAAATTCTTAGGTTTAAATTAAGTTGGTTCAGTAAAACATACAAGTACTGAGTTTGAGACGGCTGTAAAAAAAAAAACTTGCAGTCAGATCGGAGTAATTCTTTTTGATTTGATTGTACAATTTAGTCTAAAGTTGCAAAATATCACTGCATATTGCATAAGGAGTATGTTGAAAATTTTACTTTTTTCTTCGAAATCTTCCTTTGCATCGAAAACCTTTTTCGCTGGAGCAGATTCTTTCGTCCGAATAACATGGTCCAGCCAGCGCAGCTGCTAAACAACGTATACATCGCCGAGGAGATCTTATAACTCATAGTTGGTCCTGATGCGAAAGCCATAACAGTGCCTTAGTGGACCAAAGATCTTGCAAAAAACTTTTCTTTGAAATACTCCCAGAACCGCTGCATCCGCACAAAACAGTGTCGATGCTTCCGTGTTATGGCGTCTACGACAATTCAAAGGCTGCTGGATCAACCATCTCGAGCTTGCACATTAAGTAGCATTATACGGTTGCATGATACAACAAAGGAGTGCCTGGCAGCTCTTTCCAATATGGGACTCCAGATTACATCATGGGACCCATTATTAATACATGTCCTAGTCAAAAAACTAAACAAAACAGTTCATACTCAATATGAACAATCTATTTCCAACTCAAAGGAGTTACAATTAATCAGCCAGTTCCTCACTTTTCTCGAGAACTACTTTCATACTCTTGAAGCAATGTGATATAAAGGGCGCACGTCTCTTAACAACACCAAAACTTGCACGCTTACAACACATGAGCTAGCCAGGTCATGTGGAAACGAGATTCTCATCCGTTATACCGATGTAGGGAGTTCATGCTGCTTAGCTCAACATATCGACTCAATCTTGTACAAAAATACAAGCTATGTGTAAACGGCTTCAGCAAAAAACATCCCACCAAGTGGTGCACCATTTCCGGCCGTTGCAAAAAGTGTGGGAAAAAACACCACACCCTTGTTCACTTGGAACAAATTGCACATAGCACTGTAGTTTCCAAAGAACAAGCTAAATCCTTAAACAAACCAGTTCACTCCATCAAGGAAGAACGTAAATCTTCAACAGAATCATCAATTCTCCATTCAACAAACCACGCTTCTTCTCTTCTCACGATACCAATAGTAGCAGCTGAAACCATGGCAGTAAGTTCTGTCAACCAACGACCCTACGTCCTACTCGCAACAGCATTAGTAAAGGTTAACGCTAATGGTGTGGAACTTGAATGCAAGTCAATCGAATTAAAATTCAACATCGGGTCGACATTACACTGCAATCTCGACTCAATAACTTTTCGGCGCGCTTAGAAGCATTTGTCTTGCCACAAATCATTGCTCCTCAGCCTACACAGCTTCTTCATATCGATAAATGGTCGATTTCAAACAATGTGACGTTGGCAGACCCAGATAAAATTGACATTTTATTAGGAGCCAGTTACTTTCTATTGGTCAAATTAAACTAGCTGACGACCTCCCAAACATTGCAAAATACCGTACTTGGCTGAATAGTCTCAGGAAAAGTCTCTGGTCAACATTTATCAACACCAGTATGCGAGGTATTGAGTGAAGACGAGAGGTTAGATCTGGCTACTGATCGATTTTGGAAGCTAGAAGAGATAGCAAACTCAAATCAACAGTTGTCACCTTATGACGCACAATGCGAAGCTCACTTTAATCAAAATACTACACGGGGGACAAAACGGAAGATTCGTAGTAAGACTTCCATTCTGTACTGAAGCAACTATCTTGAGAGAGTCACACAGCATTGCCTTCAATCGCTTTCTCTCTTTAGACCGTCGGTTATCAAAAGACTCTTTACTAAAAGAGCAATATACATGATTCATTGAGGAGTATGAAACTCTAGAGCACATGACGAAAATCGACATAGACAAAGTAGATGGGGATAAATACCTTATTCCTCATCACTGCGTCTTACGAAAGCAGCACTACCAAACTTAGAGTAATTTTTACACGTCGTCAAAAAAAATTAAGAAAAAATTTATCGCCAAATATTTATCCATCCTAAAGACAGAAAATATCAAATCATCCTATGGCGAATAAATGTCACTGAGCCTATCAGTTATTTTAAATTAAATACCGTCACACATGGAACCAGACCAGCACCATACCTAGCAATCAGATGCTTAAAATGCCATGACAATAAACTACAGTTTCATTTAGCAGCTACTTTTCTGAAGAAAAATGTTTATGTCGATGACGGGTTAGGTGGAGCTGATAGCCTAAACACAGCTCAAGAAACTCAACGTCAACTGCAACAGGTCATGGCGCAGTACGAATTTAACTTACGAAAGTGGTGCGCTAATCATACGCAACTGCTTCGTAATATCCCAGAATGTGACCAGGACGTTAGCCTCGGCCTCTCCGAATATACTAAATTACATCAAAACATTAGGTCTGGCTTGGCTACCCAAATGTGATCAATTTAAGATCAAGGTCAACCAATCAGAGCTGTAACTAAAAGAACCGTCACTTCAGATTTGGCACGGATTTTCGACCGGCTTGGTCTCTTGTCCCCAGTAGTCGTCAAGGCAAAAAGGTTTGTCAAGAAGTTGTGGACGTTCAACCTTTCTTGGGATGAAGCTGTGCCTTTAGAATTCGACTCTCGTTGGCGAAATTTCCGATATAATCTTAATGAACTCGAAAATTTCCAAGTTCATCGACATATCTTTAAAGGGCAGATGTCTCACATCCTCCAACTGTATGTTTTTTCCGAAGCCTCAGAAAAGGCGTATTCGGCGGCAATATACATCAGGACAGTTCTATCTAATAAAACAATTATTGTTTATGTGCATAGCTCCTCTTAAACAACAAATGCTTCCAAGGCTAGGAGCGAACTTGGTAGCAAGGGTCAAAAAGGAGTTTAATTTGAAAACAGCACCAACGTTCTACTGGACTGATTCAAAGATAGTGTTAACATACACTACATTCCAGATCATCCTCATTTCATACATTTGTAGCAAATCGAATCGTTTCCATTCAAGAAAGCACGATACCGAATGAGTAGCGGCATGTGAGTTCCAAAGATAATCCTACTGACTTCATATCCAGGGGATTGGAGGCTCATCAGTTACAGCAAGCACCTCACTGGGTGTACGCTTCATTCTTTCTTCATGGAGACGAAAAACATTGGCCACCAGCATTTTGTTTAGATTCCGAGGCAACTATTGTTGAAAAAAGCAGCAGCCTCACAATATGCTTGTGTCGGTAGAAGGTGAAAACCCACTGCACCACATAAAATTCGTTTGAGACGATTAATAATGTTTATCCCGTTTTATTATGGGATATCTCTTCAGATTCATAAAAAATGATAAGAGCGTTAAGACATAGCAACAAACTCAGCCAGCCCTTACACCTTTAGAGCTTCATGATGCCCTTCTCATCATTGTTCGCACCACACAACAGGTACATTTTATGGAAGATATCAAACAATTACGAACCCGGAAAGAACTCAAAGGGTGCAGTCAACTCAAAAGTCTGTCGCTTTCTTAGACGAAAATCAAATTTTAAGAGTCGGAGAAGACCAGAAGCATCGACTTTAACTTTTGATACAAAACATCCTATGCTCTTGCCCTGACTTAATATTATTTTACAATATCCGTTATTCTGGATAACATTACCTTCATTAGTTAAGCGAGGCAAACAAGCCCCTGACTGAACACTAGCCTTCCGCAAAATGGTCGCAGAATAGGGAATCCCCTTGTCTGAAACCTCGCACGGTATTAAAAGGATAGGAGAGGTCTTTTCCTACCTTAACGGAGTTGCTGAAATTGCTCAACGTAATTCTACACAGCCTTATCAGCTTTGCAGGAATACCGTGCTCAGCTCACTGCGGCATAACGCTATCACTTATTTGGCTATTGAACGCTGCGTTATAGTCGATAAAAAGGGGGGTGTGTGTTGACTTGAATTTCATGGGTTTTCTCCAGCCTTTGGTGAATTGTGAATATTTGATCAATGCTGGACTTCCCAGGTCTGAAGCCGCGCTGACAAGGTCCAATCAGTGAGATGGCGAATGGCTTCAGTCGTTCACACAATACACCCTTATATGCAATAAGGACAAGGCTTTTATCCCTGTAGTTGGTGCATATCGTGGGGTCTCCGTTTTTCAGGATAGGACAGCCATATTCTGCAAATGAGCACCTAACCAACTCATCGCCACCATACTTAAAGACTTTAGCTGGCAGACCGTCAGGTCCACCCACTTTGTTACTTTTCAGTCTCTGTATGGCAACGTTGATCTCTTCATAGCTGAGCCACAGGATCTCAACGTCGTCAGCATTGATTGGGACCAGAACAGCATCTCTAGAGGCGAAATTTGTATCGTCATCGCCTTGCTAAAGATTTGAGAAATGTCAACTGTGCATCTGTAACCAGATCACCATGTTCGCCCCTGCAAAAGCTTGCTCCGGGCTTAAAACCAGTAGTAACACGCGTTATCTTTTTGTAAAAATTTCGATTATCATTTCTACTCCTGCACATCTCGATTTGCTCACGATTACGCCTTTCTTGCTCCCTTTTCTTTCTTCTTAATAGGCGTCTCACCTCTTCTCTCTGTACACCTCCACCGTTGCTTTTGAAGTGGGGGGCAGCAACGTTCTCCTGTAGGCAGTATTCTTTGCTGCAGTAGCCAAACGGCACTCTTCATTATACCATTTGTTTCTGCGCTGAGGACGCTCAAATCTAAGAACTGTTGAGGCGGTGATGAACAGAGAGTTAGCGATTTGATTCAATGCCCAAGAATACTTTCGAAAGAGGATGCGACGCAAGGGATCTCATTAGAAAGACGATCAATAATCGACCTGGCTGTATCTTGTGATCGCAGCTTTTCGATGTCCAGCTTCCATGGAACACTAGAACGTACCGTATTCGATGCGGATATGCTCAGTTTCATTTGGACCTCTAAATGTGCTCACGTCTAAAATACTGGATACATGCTTCCATCAATCACAATGTGGTCGATCTGGTTGGTCATAAATCGATCAGGAGAGAGCCAGGTGGCTTTAGGGATATCGAGATGCTGGAACCTGATGATACAAACTACCATATTTCACACCGCGGCGAAATCGATCAGTCTCAAGCCGTTCGACGAGGTGGAATTATGGAGACTGAACTTTTTTTTCTGAGACCAACACCTAGGACTGTAAACCCCTACTCAACGTGCGTTGTATTGGAATTGAGTTTGATAGAAGACAAGTTTTTATCAATGTGATCACTCAAAGGCCAGTGGTATACCTTCACCCTTGAGTGAATTTTTCGCTGCATTTTGACTCTAAACTGGTAAGCATCTTCACTAGGTAGATGTTATCTTCCCAGTCGGTGGCGCTTTTTCTCCTGATCATTCGTTTTTAGACGGCAGGTGGAAGAGAGTGAAATGTCATGTAGCGGTTTCCTATGGATCGACTTCTTAGAAGCGGAGGAGAGCCTCTTATTTTTTTTTTTAATTCAGATCTAGAGGAACCGCAAATTTTTATTCTTAAATTTTCACCTTTGTTGGGGTTTGAACCAGTAGTGCTATTCACTAACTTTTAAAACTTTCAACATGTTTTACCATTAACCACACATTTTGAGGTTTGCACTAACCCCTGTGTGATTCACTAACTTATTTTTAGCCACGGTAAACAGTTTTATTTTTCTCTATACAACTTTGTCAAATGGCATGTTAAAATAAGAGAAAAGCACAAACAAGAATAAAAAAAACAATCAAAACCCATTATTTTGGAAATTTAAAAAAGCAAGGTAAGTAAAACATTACAAACAATTATTATTTTATTTATTTTAACCAACTCAAAAGGATTATCTAAATCACGAAGATCACTCCGGTTTTCACCTTTAATCAAAATTATTATATCTTTGAAAAATGTGTCAGATTTTAAAATGTATCAGTTTGTCAAATTTGACTTGTTAGTTAGTTCACAATGGATAATCAAAGACAAGTGCATACAAGAATTATTCAAATAATTCAAAAAAAAACAAAAGTTGCTAGGGAAGTTCACGCGACCAGGCAATGTGTTTCCAGAGTGCTCAAAAAGTTCAACAAAGACCTAAAAATTGAAAGAAAGCCTGGAACAGGTAAAGCAAAACTGGTAACGAACGACGCGAAAGCCAAAAAGGTTGAGAAGCTTTTGCTGGCTCTTCCAAACATTTGTGGTCGCGAAGTGGCCCGGTGCGTGCAATGTTCGGAAAATTTTGTGCGCCGAGTTAAAGCTAAAGCTGGCCTTAAAACATTTAAAGTCCAAAAAGTTCCGGATAGAAATGCTAAGAAGAATATTGAAGCAAAAAAAAGAGCAAAACTCCTCAAAAAAGAATTTTTTCAAAAGTTCGAATGTTGTGTAATGGATGATGAAACTTACGTTTTTGCAGACTTTGCGCAGCTTCCTGGCCAAGAGTTTTATGTAGCGGATAGTAGAGGCAATGTTTCTGAAAGGTTCCGAACTAAAAAACTATCAAAATTTCCCAAAAAGTTCCTAGTTTGGCAGGCTATTTGTAGCTGCGGCAACAGAAGTGCATCGTTTGTTACATTGGGATCAATAAACTCAGATATTTATATCAAAGAGTGTCTTCAAAAGAGGTTGCTCCCATTTCTAAGACAGCACAACATATCAACATTCTTCTGGCCAGATTTGGCAACATGTCACTACAGTAAAAGCGCAATAGACTGGTATAATAAAAATAATGTTATTTTTGTTCCAAAAGAGGCTAACCCACCAAACTGCCCAGAGCTGCGGCCTTTTGAAAGATATTGGGCTCTGGTCAAAAGAGAACTAAAGAAGAGTACATCTGTTCCCAAAACCATTACTAGTTTTCGATATAAATGGACAGCTAGTACCAAAAAAATCACCGAAAACACTATAACATTACTTATGGATGGCATAATGAATAAAATAAAAATTTTTATAAAATTAAATTAATTTTTAAATAAAATAATACAGAATATAAATCTGTAATAAAAATGCAAAATAAAACTGTTTTATTTTTAACTCTAGCTTACTCCAGTCAGTTTTTATTTGACTTTTGATGTGTTACAGTTTATAGTGACGCACATCTTATGTAAAGAAACACTTTTCGAAAGAACACATTAAACCGCACCAAAAATGCTGGCGTTAATAAAGCACAATTTATTTGGTTAAAAATAACAGCTGATGAAAACAGCTGACTTTAAATGACAACAGAAATAGTTAAAGTGTTAGTGAATAGCAGAATGGTTAATTTTGTGGTTAAAATTTTTAAAAGAAACAATTGTTGTTAAAAAAGCATAGTGAATCGCACTACAGGGCTCTTTTGAGTTGTATGCGATCTCGCTTACCAGTATGCCATGACACCCCGACAAAAGAGCAAACATACTTTCACGTCCAACTTTCGCATTAAAATCGCCGAGGACAATTTTGGCGAAAAACACTATCGTATACGTCCTCCACATCATCCTTCTCTTCCGTCGGGACGTGCACGCAAATAAGGTTGATATTATAAAATTTTGGCCTTATGTGGTGCAAAGGGTTCTTATATTCCAAGTGCGTATCTTTAAATCATTTTCCTTACAACGTTAGCTAAGTTCGTCAACATAAAAGGTGGTCCAAATTTAAAGTCCAGGGGATTGGACAACGCTATATGCATTAGTTAAAAGGTGCTAGAAATCTATTCCCGAGGAAGCTGTATGTGGACTTGAATACAACAGAAGCAAGGATCACTCTGAAGGCCACCAGGTTGACCATAATCAAAGACTTGTCGGAAGTATTCCATCCCAAAGTTGAAATACTTTTTTCAAAATGAAAATTTACATTGGACATAATATTTTCCGTTTTTATTTTTAATTTACAAGTAACAAGATTTTATACAAAAATTTATAAAAAAAAAAAATTTGCTTTAATTTGAATTTTATTTTTCCGACCGTAAATCTCAAAATTTTACTAAAAGTTACGAAAATCAATCAATTTATATGACTTAATTGTATTTTTTTTTTCTTCTTAATTTTTCCATTTTTAAATTATTGTCAAACCAGCGTTCAAAATTAGTGTGCTCTTAATTAGCAAATAATTACCGATGACAGTTGAAAAGCTGTGCATGCATTAGTTAAAAGTTTTTGTCCGTATTCATAAAAAATATTATGAGTTTATTAAGGGTTTATTTGACAAATTTTTATGCAATATTCTTTGTAACTACGGGCATTTGAGTGTATTGATACTGTCATAAAAGCAAAGTCCAATGTAAAACCTAAAAGCCTGTTCATAGAACACGAATGGCATTTGACAAATTTGTTAGTATTTCTCATATAAGAAGACGAATGTCAAAAGCCTGTTCTATGAACATGCTGTAAGTTATACAGCTATTCAAAAAAAAGGGTAAAATACGAGTAGATCATAATTTTCTTTGAAATGTTTTTATACACATAAATTGTAATATGTCTCGTTACTTTGCTGTTGTTGTATTATACGACATACATACATGCAATATTTTTATATACATGCATATGTACATATATTTGGTGTTGTTGTCTTATAATCTTATTATATTCAGCACTAACTTTTATTTATATACTTTAGCCTTACTGAAAGTGGCCCGTTTGGTGGCAGCTGCCAAATACATGGTCCTATTCCACCGCTAACACAATCGGAATCCGATGATATAACCGCAGTTCCTGATTTAGAAGTAGGACCTTCTGGTATTAAGAGTCCTATATTAGCTAATCCAGCTTTTTCACATGCAAAATGTCCACCAAGAGTTCATCGCAGTTGTTTCTGTGTACAATTTATAGCAGAACATACAAAAATGCAAGAAGATTCAACAAAGGTAACGTACATCACCTATTATTCAAATATAATATTTGCTTATGTACATATATACATACTTATGTACATATACTTAAATAGTACAGATAAATATAACCCGGCGGCGAAAAACACAATAAATCATCGTGATAAACGCTGACAATGCTAAATCATCGATGAGAGTTGATAAATTTTGTTTGGGGTCATACATGAATGTTTAAAGTATTTGTCCAAAACGTCATACATGACTACAGTTGATTTTATCTCGTAGAAGTCCGGGTATTGGTGAGTTCTGACAGACAATATCATCGAGAATCATAGTATATTTTTACATGTGTCACTAATGCAGAGACAGTATCGAAAAATATCACTTTGATTCACCTGTGAACTTCTTATTTTTAAATTATAATTTTTGAAAAACCAAAAATTTTATTTTTCAATTTTTCTCCTTCGCTGGGATTTGAACCTCGATCGTATGAGTTTCTGTGCGAGCGCTCTAACCACTATACAATGACCTTTCTAGTTAGCAAAGCGTCAAAGTCATCAAAATAAAAAAACAGAGATACTAAAAAATAAAATTAATATTAAAACCTACAAAAGACAAAATAAAGCAAAACTATTCCGTTATTTCTGCATAATTCATCAATGGAGACCTATAGCAGACAAAATCCTTTAGGATTCAGCTTAAAAACGACTCATACCAGACAATGTCGCCAAGTTTGAACATTCTTAGGTAAAGTGTCACTTTAATAAAATATACATGCATAAGTGTCATGCATAATGTTCATATTGAAAATTTTATGTAAAATGAATTCGCCAATGGGGGGTGTGCCAGGGTTGTCTTCCCCAGTAGGAAAGAATGGGCATTAGGAAGGGTTGGTATGGGTCCCGGTTTTTCGGTCTTCACGGATGGCTCTAAGATGGATTCCGGCGTGGGGGCTGGTATTTTCTCCGAGTCTGCCAAACTGGCAGAGTCTTTTAGATTGCCGGACACAAGCAGTGTTTTCCAGGCCGAGGTGTTTGCAATCATGCAGGCACTAAGGATACTGAGGGAACGGTGCATAGGGGGTGAAGTTAGCTCGTTGTAAGGAGGAGCTAAAGCGTCTTGGGGACGTTTGTGGCATCTCCTTGGTCTGGGTTCCTGGTCATAGGGACATCCCGGGAAATGAGAAGGCAGATGAGCTCGCTATGGGAGCTTCTGCCGGAGGGGAGCATGTTGCTTCCTACCTGGATGTCCACTGCCCTATGACCACCATTAAGGAAAGCATATCCAAGTTTTTCCTTGGGAAAGCACAGAGCAGGTGGAATTCCATCACTACCTGTGCTGTTTCTAGTGCACTTTGGCCGCGGTATAACCGGGGTGATACTCTAGGAATCTTGAGGATTCCCCGACAGTTCTTGTCCAGACTCGTGGCGGTGTATACGGGTCAGTGGCTGATCGGTAGACACGCAGAGCGGCAGGACCTTCCCTTTAATACGCACTGCAGAAGTTGCGGGGATTCGTCTAAGAGGGAGACTGTGGAACATTTTCTTTGTGACTGCCCAGGTCTGGAGGTCAGACGTTTGAAGTTTTTTGGGGTGCCCTTTTTGACGGCTTGGCGCAATGTGCGAACTTGGACCCCCTTGCTTTACTTCACTTTATAGACAGCTCTGGTTGGCTGTAGTTAGTTTCTCTTCTTTTTCTACTTTTAAGTAACTTTAGTTTGGTCCTGCGATGGCATCAAAACGGCACCTTGTGCTAATTGTAGTTGATCAGGGTTTCGGATCAACTGGCCATTTGACCTACCTACCATTTGACCTTTGAATTCGCCACCGGGAATATTTATGTGTGTAAATATAATTAGGGTATTAAGTCCTATTGTCATTGTATTGAAGTATGCATTAAACGCAAATATAAATTGTTAGAATAGGGTTAATATGTGAAATGTTTATAAAAGGATTGGTGATTATGTATGTATTTTATTTCTCAATATATATATCATTTATTATTATAAAAATCCTTATAATTAAATACATACATACACTTCAGTGAATTAGTCTACAGAAAAACTAGTATGTGATTACAAGTACACAAGTTCCATTTTACTTCAGACTGGTTGCCTATCTGTGGATTTTAACATTAGGTTGTGCTAATATCGCCTAATGGGCCAAAGTAGCTACGTACTAGTCCTATACTAGTAATTATTAACTAGAGCATGTAGTATATACATACGTCAATATTAGTCTTTTAAATGAAGGTCTGCACGGGTATGTTTGAAACGATTTTCAAGACCTTCTAATATTTTCAAACACACTTCCAACTCTAATTCGTAAAAGCGAAACGAATAAAACAAACATAAAAAGTGTTTGTTGTCGTTAGAATGTTAATAATGAGAGAATGGAGACAAGAGAGTATGGAGTCATGAGAGACATGAAACATAAGAGTTAGAATGGAATGAATAGAGTGAATGGAATGTCTTGTTTGTAATATAATAGAGAAGAATTTCTTGAACTGTTTTTATAAGTACTAAAGAACTGAATAATAATAAGTAATGAACTGAATAATTTTTTATGTTATTTTTTTATATTTTTGGCTTAACTTTTAAAAATACATACATACATATTTACAAAAACTTAAAAAAAGTATAAATAGATTACATATTCAAAAAGCAATGTTTTTTTCCCTTCAAATGCTTTTATATACATAGACTATTCTTCTTGCTAGATTTCAATTTGTTTGTTTTTATTCGCTTGTTTGTACTACAAACTATCGCATTTACTTCAAAAGGAAATTCAAGGCACTCAAGACATTCCAAGACATTCGAATGTCTCCATAATAATTGAGAATTATGAGAGTAAATTTAGATTTATTCTATTCTATTCGTTTATTGAGGCTGTTCGTTTCATTTCGTTGGCTGCAAAACGAATATAATGAATATTTGTTTTGATACTTGAATTTACTCTCAATTATAGTTCACTTCTCGAATCATTCTAAATTAGCAAAAAAGCAAAACATTCATACATTCCTTTACTTTTAAATATTATTTTTAAGATAGCTTCGTACTATTTGCGTAATTTACTAATGCTTATCATCATGTTCTAAACTAGTTTCAGTGTCCAATTAAATTGCCGGAATTAATTAAAACAATTTGTGATTTTTCATTCTTTTTGTTTTTGTCCCTTTTGGACTAGTTCATATCTCTCAATTTTGCGACAGTCGTTTTACAACTAGTTATGTAACTCAAAACTATAATGCACATTGGTAATAAATAAATAAAATTCAGTGTTTGATACCAAACCAGCACGGATGTTGATAGACTCGTACTGCGAGAAAAATTTAAGTAACTGTTTTAACGTTCAGAAAGTAATATGGAAATTGGAAGAAATTAATTTTTGGAAGCACATCAGAACTGAAATGTAGTAAAGTATCTATAAGTATAATCAGGACAACTAGCAATTTTAAATAATGCAATATAATTTCAAAAATTTTTTAATAAAATATAAAAAAAAAGAAATATTTACATATGTTTATGTGTGTCAGAGTTACGGCCTAGCTTCACGCAGCACTTATGTTGTGTGTGTTAATTTTAATCCATGAGTACCGGGACCTACAGTTTAAAGCCGACTCCGAACGGCAGACTTGAGAAGCTTTTTCATGGCAATCAATTACTCCCAGAGCTTTTGCCAGAAGACTGCTAAGAGGTAGTGGCCGAAGAAAATAAATTTTTTATATTTCTTTTTTTTTCAAGATGTCAGAGCTGAGATTTGAACCCGGCGCTTTTGTCTTAATAAGCCAACACACTAACCACTAGACCACGGCGACTCATGTTTGTATCTTTTATAGTCCTGAGCAGCGTTGCCACAGAAGAAATTTTTTTCTTACCAAAAAATTTCAAAAAACCTACCAAAATCATCTGCAGCCTACCGAAGCTCAATAATATAAAAAATTGTAAAATAATAATTTCAGCATCAGCTCTCAATAACATTTTTACGCCACCGATATCTCCAGCTATAAAATTAGCCCCATCTGTGGCCAGCCCTAATGACGTTGTGTGGCCAGAGTCTGGATAACATTCAGGAGTGAATTCATTATCATAAACATTAGGTTGTGGGTAATACAAAACATTATTAAAATTAATTCATTCATACTTGCTTGCTTTTAAATGGTGTACCGATTTTTGATCAAAATTTGTGTAATACTTGCTTTGTTTTTTCCTTGGTATTAATTTTTATTAGAGAGATGATTAAGACCATATTACAAATTATTAGAAGGGAACGTTTAATTACGTTACGCCATTAGCATTCTATACGTTAAATAATTCGCCAATTTTGCCAGTAATTTGCTTTTTGAAAACACACAATTGGCACAACGCATGGTATGTATACATAGGTACTTCTAACTTTAATCTTCCCTATGGCCCACTTGTGAAAATATTTAAACAGTGTTAACAGTAATGGAAATTGTTTACTCGAGTTTTTTCTTCGATGAACTAGCAATTATAAGGTCATTTACATAAACAGCGATTATATTCATGATACTATTATTATGCTTAGTGTACATACACTGCTCACTGATACATTGTGTAAAGCCCATGTTCTTCAGGACTTTATCCAGTTTTGCGTTCCAAGCACGTCCGCTTTGTTTAAGACCGTACAGTGATTTCTTCAATTTAAGGACACGATTTGTATGTTTATCATCAACAAAACCTTCGGGTTGTACCATGTACACTTCATCATCAAGCTCTCCATTTAAATATTCTGATGTGACATCCATTTG
Organism: Metopia argyrocephala; assembly: GCA_963576795.1. Lineage (NCBI taxonomy): Eukaryota > Metazoa > Arthropoda > Insecta > Diptera > Sarcophagidae > Metopia > Metopia argyrocephala. Next base: position 87,962,665 of record OY756209.1, on the reverse strand, counting down.
ATGCATATAAAGTTGGTGTTCTACTGCCAATGCAACCAATAAACGAATGTTGGCGTACCTTACTACCGGTGAGAAAGTTTCTTTATAATGCACACCATATTTTTGGCTGCACCGCTTTGCAACTAATCTGGCTTTAAAAGACTTTATATTGCCCTCTTTGTCTTCTTTAACAGTGAATACCCATTTACACCCCACAGGTTTCTGCCCTTTAGGCAATTCAGTCAATTCCCAAGTATGATTTTTAATTAAAGAGGTGTACTCACTTTTCATCGCTGTATCCCACTGCTTACTATTAGGACCATTTAAAGCATTCTGAACGTTGTCTGGCACTAAAATAGAGTTTATGGTATTATAGATTTTTCTAGGATGACCTGCATTTCCAGTTTTTACTAGTTTCGGACGCCCTGGACCAATTTTTGTCTGTTGTCATGAGTGACCGGGAACAATAGGTTCTAAGGCTTTAGTTTTGGGTTGATTTGTAGCATTATCGGTTGGCTGGTTGTTAACAGCATTAGTGATTTGTTCATCTGATTGTTCAATACTGCCATGAATTGGATTGCTATCACTTAAATTTATAAAATCACCATAATGAATAGTATTTGCCATAGTGTCTTCATTTTCTTTTGTACAATACTTGCCTTCTATAAAAATTAGGCTGCCGAAACAGTCCTTGGTTTTCAGCGTCCTCCCCGCAGAAACTAATGGTACGACGAAGAGTGTCGTGAGGCCACCACGGCAAAGAATGCTGCCTACAGAAGAACGTTGCAGTCCACCACTATAAGAGCAACTGTGGAGGTGTATAGAGAAAAGAGGAGGGAAGAGAGATGCCTATTTAGAGGAAAGAAAAGGGAGCAAGAAAGGCGTGATCGTGAGGAAATCGAGATGTGCAGGTGTAGACATGATGCTCGAAATTGTTATAAAAAGATAAGGCGTCTTACTACTGGTTTCAAACCCGGAGCAACCTCCTGCAGAGACGAACATGGTAATCTGGTTACAGATGCACAAGGGACACTGAGATTATGGAGACAGCATTTTTCTAATCTACTGCAAGGCGATGACGACACAAATTCCGCCTCTAGAGATGCTGTGCCGGTCCCAATCAATGATGACGACGTTGAGATCCTGTCGCCCAGCTATGAAGAGATCAAGATTGCCATACAGAGACTTAGAAGCAACAAAGCGGCCGGACCGGATGGTCTGCCCGCTGAGCTTTTCAAGTATGGAGGCGATGAGCTGGTTAGGTGCATGCACCAACTCATTTGCAGAATATGGCTGGAGGAAAGTATGCCCAATGATTGGAATCTCAGTGCCCTCTGTCCCATCCTGAAAAAGGGAGACCCCACGATATGCACCAACTACAGGGGTATAAGCCTTCTCCCTATCGCATATAAGGTTCTTACGAGCGTATTGTGTGAACGACTGAAGCCATTCGCCATCTCACTGATTGGACCATATCAGTGCGGCTTCAGACCTGGTAAGTCCACCATTGACCAGAAATTCACACTGCGCCAAATCCTGGAGAAGACCCATGAAAGTCAAGTCGACACACACCACCTCTTTGTCGACTATAAGGCAGCGTTCGATAGCCCGATAAGGGATCGCGTATATGCAGCAATGTCTGAGCTCGGTATTCCTGCAAAGTTGATAAGACTGTGCAGAATGACGTTGAGTAATTCCCGCAGCTCCGTCAAGGTAGGAAGAGACCTCTCCGAGCCTTTTAATACCGTGCGAGGTTTCAGACAGGGCGATCCCTTATCCTGCGACCTCTTCAATTTCGTCATGGAGAGTGCTTTGCGAAAGGCGGGTGTGCATCGTAATGGCACTATTTTTAACAAAAGTGTCCAGCTCCTTTCGTATGCAGACGATATAGACATCATTGGGCATACCAAGCGAGATGTCATCGCAGCCTTTAATGTTATTGAACGGGAGTCTGCTAAAATGATGAGAAGAATGATGTCAGTCTGGAGATCAGACGAAGAATCACACTGGCCAACAAGTGCTACTACGGTCTCAGTAGGCAGTTTAGTAATAGAGACCTCTCTCGTGCGACGAAATTAACACTCTATAAGTCGCTTATTCTTCCGGTGCTTCTCTATGGTGCGGAAGCATGGACGCTGTCTTGTGCCGATGCAGCAGTCTTGGGAGTATTCGAGAGAAAAGTTCTTTGTAAGATCTTTGGTCCTCTAAGGCATGGCGATGAGTTTCGCATTAGAACCAACCATGAGCTGTATGAGCTCCTCGGCGATGTGGGCGTTGTTCAGCGCATTAAGATCCAGCGGCTACGCTGGCTCGGCCATATTGTTCGGATGCATGAATCTGCTCCAGCGAGAAAAGTTTTCGATGCGAAGGTCGTAGAGGACGACCGTATTTACGTTGGAAGGACCAAGTTGATGAAGCCCTGTCGTCAATTGGTGTGACCAACTGGAGAAGGCGCGCGCTTAGCAGAGACGCCTGGAGACTAGTGTTAAGGCAGGCCGAAACCCGTTAACGGCTTGTTATGGCCATCTAAGTATGTAAGTAAAGCAAGGGGATCCAGGTTCGCACATTGCGCCAAGCACCCCAAAAAACTTCAAACGTCTGACTGCGAGACCTGAGAGAAAGAAAATGTTCCACAGTCTCCCTCTCAGAAGAATTCCCTTAACTTCTGCAGTGCGGATTAAAGGAAAGACCCAGCCTCTCTGCGTGTCTACCGATTAGCCAGTAACCCGTATACAGCTCTATATGTTTGGACAAGGACTGTAGAGGAATCCCCAAGATTCCCAGAGTCTTACCCCGGTTATACCGTGGCAAATAGTCCTAGAAACAGCACATGTAGTGATGGAATTCCACCTGCTCTGTGCTTTCCCAAGTAAAGGCTTGGATATCCTTTCCTTAATGGTAGTCATAGGGCAGTGGAAATCCAGGTAGGAAGCAACATACTTCCCTCTGGCAGAAGCTTCCCTAGCGAGCTCATCTGCCTTCTCATTTCCCAGGATATCCCTATGACCAGGAACCCAGTCCAAGGAGATGCCACAAAAGTCCTCATTACGCTTCAGCTCCTCCTTACAACAGTGAACGAGGGAAGAGCTTCCCATGGGCGAAGCCAGGGATCTATTAGCCGCCTGGCTATCAGGAAAAACCCTAACTTCACCCCCTATATATCGTTCCCTCAGTATCCTCAGTGCTTGCATGATCGCAAACACCTCGGCCTGAAAAACACTGCATGGGTCCGGCAATCTAAAAGACTCTGCGAGTTTGGTAAACTCGAAGAAAATACCAGCTTCCGCGCCGGAATCCATTTAGAGCCATCCGTGAAGACTGAAAAATCTGGACCCATATCAGCCCTTCCCAATGCCCATTCTTCCCTACTGGGGACGGAAATCCTGGCACACTCCCAAAATCCAACTTCCGGAGGTCCAGTTCAGTACGTAAATCTCGTATATGGGAAGGTAATAGCCCTAGAATATTACTATGACCCCCTGAAAATCGTCCCCAGAGGCCCAGCTCTGTCAATCTGATCGCACTCTGAGTTGAAATCAACATAGTCTGCAGATCCACAGCCAGTAGTTTTTGTAGTTATATAATGTTCATATACATTTTAAACCACCATATATTTGTGTTTGTGAGTTTTATATACATTTTACCCCTACATGTATATTTGTTTTGTAATGATTTATAATTTTATAAACATATTTGAGATTGATCCTAATATATTTGTGTTTATAATAATAACAGCAAAACCTACTTTAATAGACTGTAATAACTATTTTGCTTTATAAAATTATTTCTTCGTAACAATATCAATAAAGGCAGCCAGAGTGAACTGATCACACTCCAAGGATGATTCCACTGAACCCTCATGTAGCTCCGTCTCGGTGGACTTCCCCCTCACATAGGCATGATGGGCAGCCGAGAGCTTGCTCTCCAGGTACTGACGGAGATGACTGTCTATCACTCTTTCCAATACCTTAAGAACAAAGGAGGTAAGACTAATTGGTCTGAAATCATTTGCTATAACATACACTTTTCCACCCACCTTGGGAATGAAGACCACCTTGGTCCTCCGCCAACTACCAGGTACGTAATTAAGAACCAAATATTCCGAGAAAATCATTTGCAGAATAGGGATCACAGTTCCCTGCGTCTTTTGCAACATTATCGGCGTTATACCATCCAAGCCCGGTAACTTGAAAGGAGAGAAGCTGTTAATGGCACAAGAAATCCTTCCTAGCGAAAGAACAGTTTCCTGTGAAATAATACACGGCTCCCCCTGCCCCACCGGCTTCTCAATCTCACCGGGTTTATCCGGAAAGTGAGTGTATTTTCAAGGACTTCATTGACGACTCCGCCCACGTCCCGTCTGTTCTCGCAATTAGAGTCCTCCAGGAGTGGTCCCACTATAGGATTTTGCCGAGTCTCGCAATGTCCTTAATGGATTCGATTGATTCGCAATACTTCCTCCAAGAATCGCGTTTCGCATCTCTACCGGCGTTCTTATAATATCTGAAGCACTCCTTATAGGCTTGAAAGTCCCTAGCCGAATAGCAAGCATTGAAGACCGCTTGTACCCTCTTGCTCAATTCGGAAAGGTCCCTAATCCAAAAAGGAGGATAGGTCTTCTTACAATAAGTGATGGGATGATATGATCCTTCAAGGACCTCGACGTGTCTGTCCAAATCGCCTACGGAAGAAATGTGAGATTTTAGCCCGTTCACTTTTCTCTTGAAAACCCTATTAAACAAATCCCAGTTCATAATCCTTGGGTTCCTTCGGGATGAAGGGACACCCCGACCGGACCCAATTTGGTAGAAAATCAACCTGTGATCTGAGAAAGAGTTGCTACTGGAAACTTTCCAGTTTTCAACATTGAGGGAACGGGTCGAAAGGGACTTCCTCCCAACCACTTGACGCTTCCTAACCCAGGAAACACAAAAGTGGGGGTCTTGCCTGTGCTACAAATAGATAAATCGTGGCTAATATTAAAATCAAAAAGAAACTCGCCCTGTTCGTTGATTTAGCTGCTTCCCCAAATGGTATGTCTGGCATTTGCGTCGCAGCCGAAAAGTATGTTCTCTTCTTTGGGTAAAAGAGACTCCGTCAGTTGCTGCACTTCCTCAGGAGGCGATGCACAGTCTGATGCTCTCAAGCCCTTTAACCACATCAAGATTCAGGTACAAGGAATTACTGATATCATTTATTTAATTGGAGTAACAACATTCTTGATCATAGCCGCACAGTTTGTTCGACGAAGGCTTAATTTATCAAACTCCCTTATGTGAAAATGACCATTTTTATGTATACATGTTTGATATCAGGTGTAACTAAACCTGCACCTGCAGTATTAAAAAAAGATAAATAAAATTATATATACACGTGACAGAATGTATTTACCACAGTTTTTCAATGTGTTTTTTTTTTTTTTGCATAAATAAACTCATACATTTGTTTGTGTTTCTAGGATTCTCCATGCCACTTCAGAACCTTTTTTGGGAAATTAAGGAATTCTTGCACGCCACACAATATGAACAATTTGATGGATTACTTGGAATTTCGAAAAACTTTAATGCAAAAGATATAGGCTTAAGCCAACCTGATAGTGAAAATAATTAAATCTTGAAAATATATTATACCCAGTTTCTTACCTTTTTCATACCCCATTCCCTTGTTCCCAAGCAGAATTATGTTTTTTTTCTGTTTGAATTTTGTATCCATGAAGTTAACTACTAAATTAAAAATCTTCTTTTCCCTTAATATCAATAACCATTCATAACAAATTATAACATACCACAGTTAACTACAATGTACACACAATTTATGTCAACTGTTACTACGTTTATACGTAAGTCCTATTTGCAAATAAAGTTATTTGCAATATACCTAACTCACTGTTTATATGTAAAAGTACTTGGAAACAAATTCGCAGTCAGTAAATTGTATGGTAACACCAAAAAATTATAACATTGTTTACAAAAAATATATTTTGCATATTCAATTTGAAAACTATTTTATTTTAATATTTAAACTCACTTTTTTACAAAACAACTTTTTTTTTAATTGTTGCTTTAAGTCTAATATTTTATGTTTTTTTTCCGCCATATTTATATAAGCCTACCAGATGTAAACAAGTTACAACATTTTACCCCTTTATCTGCAAATAGTGTCTTTATTTACGACTTATTAACGTGAGTTAGTAAGTTGCAATAAAACAATTATATATATATACATATCGTTGGTCTCAGGTAGAAAGGCCCTAACTCGCATTTTTTCAAAACTTACTTTTTTTCAGTAAATCCAATGCATTTTAGAAATATTCTGCTCCTCACAAAGAATGTTTACAATATTATTAAAAATAACGTTATTACAAGCAATTGTAATATCCTGTAAATTTTAAATTATTTGAGTTAGGGCCTTTCTACCTGAGACCAACGATATATATATAACATTTTTTACTCTTATTTGCAAATAAGTCGGACGTATAAAAGTAGTATGTTTAACTGCTAACGCATCTAAAAATTTCAAGTCTTTCAACTTCTACGCGTTAGATATGTTACGAATAATAACTTTTTTTATGAAAATTCATTGGTTTAACTTTTTTAACAGACGTGCGAAACACACAATAGGCGTAACGTATGTTACTTTAAATATGTTTTCGCCATTTCAAAAAATAGATTCCCAGTTTGGCGAAAATCCCATAAACTGGTAACTGTTTTCGTTTAGTAAGTTTTCTTTCTTCGTTAAAGCTTTCAACACATACATATGTACATGCATATTTACTTTACAAAAAAAATTTTTTTTTTAGGTCAAGGAGGATTGGAAATACGTTGCCATGGTACTTGATCGACTGTTTTTATGGATTTTTACACTGGCTGTTTTAGCCGGAACAGCAGGTATCATACTACAAGCACCAACTCTCTATGATGACCGCATTCCAATTATAGAGCAAAAAGACATAGATTTTTCAGGAACATCAGCTGGTCGATGTCGGCCTCCACAATAGCAGTTTCCACGACAGTCTAAAGATTTGTACTAAATCAAAAGATAATTTACATTGAATTAACAAACAATGATTAATATAAGCTATGAGAACATGATTTACATATAAACAAATTTATTACTACGTAAAGGTACGTTTAGACTATGCTAATATTTGTCCAAACACAACAAATAATAGTTTGGGCTAATAGTATGGTTTGTGACTAATGTTTAGGCATACGTTTAGATTGCACTAATATTTGTTTGAATTTTATTTGCACAAATAACAGAAGATTTTGTGTCAGCCATATTTGGTACAAATATCTGTATACCCCTTTACACTGCACTAATAATTTTATTTTTCCGGTGTTTATGACAAACATCTGTGAAATAATGTTGTTGTTATGTTTATGAAATCCATCTGCCAAATAGTGTCAAAGTGTTTGTGAAGCAACGTGAAAAGTTAAAATGTTTAGTGACAGTGATATTGAAGATTTATTATTAATAACTGCTGGAGCTCATTAGTTTACCTTCGCTTTCAGATAAAATATCTAAATTTGTGGTTGTTGGTTGCCGCTGGCTAACCTCCGCACGTCCAACAAAAACCATGGAGTTGAAATATTTCCACTTTTGTGCATTGTCTGCATTTGTTTTTTTTTTTTGTGGAAACTTCCTCCGCTGTAACATTAATCATATCGCCGATTTCAGTCCATGCGCTATCCCGTTTTTTATGGTAGTCAGCACTTGATGCATTCCAAATGCAAGGATGGCATTCCACTTTGCCGATCAATTTAAATATATTTTCTTCGCTCCAGTCGAGCGTCATCCTCTTCCTTTTGGTTTTTTTTGGCAGATAGTGCATTGATGTTGTCCATTTTCTTTCAGAAAAATATGCTTTATAATAAAGAATTACAAAAAAGCGCTTTTTACTTACCAATCTGTCAAACGAATTGACCAGTATTGCCATTTCAATTTATTTCATTTTTTATATGTTAAGCACTGTCAAAAATAACTGTTGGCAAGCCACGTTTCTACAATTATTTGTCGCTATTTGTTCCACCAAAAATATTGTGAGAACAAACAAAATATCGAGCCAAATATTTGTAACGACGTGTTGACAAAATGTTTACACTATCCAAAGCTTTATTCACAAACAAATATTTTTTTAGCCAACAAACAGTCGAAAAATATTTGGTGGCTAACAAATTTGAGTGTTTACACTAGGACAAACAAAATATTTATGATTTTGCACAAATATTAGCACAGTCTAAACGCACCTTAAGCATTTATTACTAATGATTCCGAAAATACTTTGCATTTTTCTTTTACTGGATAATCCAACACATGAAAAAAATTGTGTTTTTCATAAAAAAATTTGTGTTTTTCATAAAAAATTTTTTTGCTTTCGCTTACTATTTGTATTTTTCTTTAATAATAACTTGATTACTAGTATGAATATGTATTGTATGTCAGAGTATTTAATATAAGTATACATATGTTTATGTATAATAGAATATATTTGCACTTTGTCAATTAACAATCTTAAAGTTAAACAAAAACCAACAAAATAGTAAAAGATATGGAAGTAATTGTTTTTTAATATAATTTGATATACAAATGAAATTTTATATTATAGATTATATTATTATATTTAGTATTAAATTAATTTCGAATAATATTATTTGATTTATAGCTTAAATTCAATTAATTATTGCTTAATTGTTCACAAATATTCATATGTTATATACGTATTTAATTATAATAATATTTAATTATAAAACAAAGAAAAAGGAAAGTATGAAGTCATTATTATGTTACAAAATATTAAAAATTTTTCCTGAATGGATTTAGTTTTTCATTAATTGGATCAAAAATTTGTTTAAACTACATACACCATACATACAATAGGGCTGCGTAAAACATTTGACAGTATTTAAAGCAGCTTTTATAACAAGACTAAGAGCCATCCCTAAATAAAAGCGGAAACGTTTTGTCAAAACATTAAAAACAGGGTTATTCAAACAGAATGTGCTTATATAACAATCCTGACTACAGGATTCCGCGGATAATTACACGACGGAAGCCTTTCACGCTTATTTACGTCAATTTCTAAATCCCCATATATTTTTCTTACCATTTTCTAATAAAATTTCACGGTTAATTAACTTTTGCCGAAGAATATAAATCATATAGAATGCTCATCTCCACAAGAATCGAAATATTTTTAAAAATTTTAATTGCTGCGGGAAGGAAGGGCAAAAGGCAAAAAAAAATAAATACATGTCATTCTTCAAAATAAATAAATTGACCAGTACTTACTATATCAACGGTACAATGCTTGAAGAAGTGAATAATATTATGTATATTGGTATTTTGCTGGATCAAAAACTCAATTTTTGTGATCATATAGCTTTAACTGTTAATAAAGCTAACGTTGTGCTTGGTTTTATGAAACGCTGGTCCTAAGTGTTTTCTGACCCTTATATAATGAAACAATTATATACATCTTTAGTTTGTATGCTATACCATCTACAGTGACAGTATTGAATCTGTTCAGAAGCAGTTCCTGTTATTTTTTTACGAGGTTTAGGATGGAATTCATTCGCACTGCATTCATATACTATTAGACTTGGTCTTATGCTTTTTGCTAAGTGCTTTTTTCCTTCTTGGACTAATTCGCGATGACGTTGATTCTGAATTTATGCTGAATAAAATAAACTTCTCCGTTCCAACAAGACCTAGACGAAACTTTCAACTACTAACGTTGAACCATCATAGATCTGTTTATGCAAATAATGATCCTTTTCGCAGTATTGCCATAAATTTTTATAGATGTTATCATATAATAGATTTATCTGAGAGTAATAAACTAATGAAAAACAAATTAATTTTATTTTTGAATTCCTAAATTATGCAAACACTTATTGTAATAAATCTTTAGTCTGTAATGCTATAAACACAACAAAGGCTACCGACCATCGACTACAAGCTGTCAAAAATAGAAAGCATGTGTGCATATGAGAATAATTATTTTAACGGCTACACGACTACCGAACACACGACTACTTTTGTAGCCTGTAGCCAACTTAGGCTTATTTCTATTTTTCTTGGCGACAATAAACAGTTTAGTGCTGCCAATACAATAAGATGCATGAAAAAGGTATTTAAAAAACGCAATATATGAAATATATGCATTAAAAATGCGAAAAAAATTTGAGTTGCACCACTGAAAATAAATAATCATTTGTTTACATATTTTGTTTAGTTTTCATTTACTTATTTCATTTATATACATCAGTTTTTATTTTATTTTTAATTTATTATTTAATTGCCTTTTTAGTTTCTTAAATTTTTATAAGTTTTTTTCAGACATTTGTTGTTTTTTATTTCCTCACAATTTCACTTACAAAAAATATATTTTGTTTAGGTTATGTTCAATGTGTCAAAACAGATGTTTATTTTGTAGCTGTAGTCGTTATTGTAATTAAGTAGCTGGCTACTTGGCTACTTTCGTAGCCAGCGATTTTTGTAGTCGTGTGTTCGGTGTTCGATAGCCTTTGTTGTGTTTATAGCATAAGGATTTAGTATCTATAGACCATAGGTCGGCAAAATTGATTTGTTATTGTATTAGTGAGCATGGAAGAGAACTGCACTGAACAAAAAATGTGTGAATTCATATATATGTATGTTATTAACTTACATATCACTAGGCATGAACTAGGAACTTTCTTTTACGTCTGAAGGAAACATATCGGGTATATCTAATTCGGGTACGCGAAATTCAATAGTTCTAACCGTTTGCTGAAGAAAGACTTAAAAAAACTTTTAATATCTTGTTTTTTAGTTTACAAGTCACATTTATTATAATAATTTAAGAAATTTTGTGTGATTTTATTAAAAAGAAGAAAAAAATGCACTCAAATATCTTAAATTAATAATAATAATCGAATATATTTAGAGTTTCATAAATTTTTTTCCAATTAAGTAATCTAAAAAATAATTTTATTTTCATAAAAAATAATTAAAACATTCGATACACATGTGCACTCGTCAGCAGTTCATTGACGACTAATGCTATAAACACAACAAAGGCTATCGAACACCGAACACACGACTACAAAAATCGCTGGCTACGAAAGTAGCCAAGTAGCCAGCTACTTAATTATAATAACGACTACAGCTACAAAATAAACATCTGTTTTGACACATTGAACATAACCTAAACAAAATATATTTTTTGTAAGTGAAATTGTGAGGAAATAAAAAACAACAAATGTCTGAAGAAAACTTATATAAATTTAAGAAACTAAAAAGGCAATTAAATAATAAATTAAAAATGAAATAAAAACTGATGTATATAAATGAAATAACTAAATAAAAACTAAACAAAAAATGTAAACAAATGATTATTTATTTTCAGTGGTGCAACTTAAATTTTTTCGCATTTTTAATGCATATATTTCATATATTGCGTTTTTTAAACACCTTTTCCATGCATCTTATTGTATTGGCAGCACTGAACTGTTTATTGTCGCCAAGAAAAATAGAAATTAGCCTAAGTTGGCTACGGGCCAACGGTAGTCGTGTTGCCGTTAAAATAATTATTCTCATATGCACACATGTATTCTATTTTTGACAGCTTGTAGTCGATGGTCGGTAGCCTTTGTTGTGTTTATAGCATTATACTAAAATAACTAAAGTTGCCGTATTTTAAGTTTTTATGAACAAATCGGCATTTCGGCATTTTGGTAACTTTAATGTTGGAACCCGCAAAATAAAATATAAGAATTGGTACTCCTTCTTACTCAGCAAAGACAATTCGTTTATGCTCACTAAAAATGTGCAAAGACAATTTACTTTGCGTTTCTTTTTTGCTTAAGTACAGAAACGGTTTCATGCTGACAACAATGCTCACATACAATTAAATTCATGCGGTTTGTATTTCTTATTCATTGTTTTTAATTTTTAAAACTTATGGCGTTTTCTTTTCTAAAAATAAGTGTTGCCCATCTGCAAAGTAACAATCTTTAAATTTTAACCTTAACCAGTTAAAATGCTACCTTCTATGAAATTACTATAGAACAGAAAGTATGCTTTCTTTTTAAAGCTGTGAATGATTCAGTTACTTTGATTTGCACATGCAAAAGCTAAATTGCTACCACTTATATTAATCACAATCGGTTTATATATATAGGGTGTTTTTTTTAGAGGTATAGAACTTCGAATTGAAATAAAACACAAGAAAATCGTTTTAATGTCCATCAATTTGGCTTTATTGGAAGGATAATTTTATGCCATTAATGTTTAAATATGATTTCGGGCATGTGGCCGCCGCGGCTAGCTCGAATAAAGCCAATTCTACAGGTCCAATTTTCAACCACTTTTCGAGCATATGGGGCCGTATGTTGGCAATAACGCCACGAATGTTGGCTTCCAAGTCCCCTAACGTTTCTGGTTTGTTGGCGTAGACGAGCGACTTCACATATCCCCAAAGAAAATAATCCAATGGTGTCAAATCACACGATCTTGGTGGCCAATTGACAGGTCCATTCCGCGAAATTATGCGCTCATCGAATGTTTCCTTCAATAAATCGATTGTGACGTGCGCTGTGTGGCATGTAGCGCTGCCTTGTTGGAACCACAACTCATCCACATTCATGCCATCCAATTCGGGAACAAAATAGTCGGTTATTATGGCTCTATACCGGTCTCCATTAAGGGTAACTGACTCTCCAGCATTATTTCGGAAGAAGTATGGCCCAATGACTCCACCAGCCCATAGAGCACACCAAACAGTCAGTTTTTGTGGATGTAATGGCGTCTCAAGGGTCTCATGTGGATTCTCTTCACTCCAAATGCGGCAATTTTGCTTGTTGACGTAGCCATTCAACCAAAAATGAGCCTCATCACTGAACAAAATTTTGCGATGAAAATCAGCATCGAGATCAATCTCATTTTCGGCCCATACACCAAAATCACGACGCATTGCATGGTCTCGCGGCTTTAATTCTTGCACAAGCTGGATCTTGTAAGGTCGCAAGCCAAGATCTTTGCGCAAAATCTTCCATAAAGTTGATGGACAAAGCTCCAATTGCTGTGCACGGTGGCGAATCGATTCATTCGAGTTATCTTCAACACTCTACAGTGGCAATTGTTTCTTCGGTGCGCACTGTTCGACGTCTCTGCGGATGAGTATTATCACATAGAGTAAACGTAGTGCGAAAACGATCCATGGTTAACCGAATTAATTGCTCTGATGGACGATTATGTCGACTATAAAATGGACGGAGCTTGCGGTAAACTTCGCGAACTGAACCATTATTTTCAAAATAAATTTGCACGATTTGCAAGCGTTGTTCTTTTTTCAACCTGTTCATGATGAAATGGCAAACCAAACTAAATATTAATCACTTGACAGCTGACAAAATGGCCGCCAGTTAAAAAAGTGATGCCAACTTAAAGTTCTATACCTCAATAAAAAACACCCTTTATGTATGTACGATAAACATACATGTTTTAAATAATCGTAAACTGGTTATTTGTATTACAAATAAGCTTAAAAAATAATTTTCCTCTTTTAAAATCATTTTTCATTTTCTGATTTCAAGAAACAAATACGCTGTGTCAAGATAACAGCAAAAAAATAACAACCAAGACGTTAAAACGAAAATTAAAAATAGAATTATATAACGTTTCTTCTTTTTGCGTTTTTATTTGCTATTTCTTGTTGCTATATTTGCAGACGAGTCAGCTGTTAAAAATGCAACATTCTCACCCTGTAATTAGATCCAGGGTGAAAAGTTCAACAATATCGCACACTCTAAGTGCAACATTTTTAGAAAAGATCACGAAACACTTTTTTAATGTTGCCTATGTCTCAGAAAAGAACACAAAAATGGCAATTTAAGAAAAAAAGGCAAACAAAGTGCAACATATTCTTCAGAAAATAAAACGCCATTAAATTTTGTTGGTTCAAATATAGTAATAAAGAATACAGTGCTCCGATACGCCAGTGTAGGGCAAAGCATACTTAATTTGTAGTTGCGCGAAAGAAAATACATTAATCTACATCGAATATATGGCGCCCTATTTAATATCGTAATAAAAGTGTAGTTAGAAATATATTTCATTATCCTCCAATATATTGCTTTATTTATTTATTTATTTATTTATTTAGGTATATTCCTCCGTAGGAACCTTAAGAATAAAATTCTTTTATAGTTCAAAAGGAATGCATAAACTTAGTAAATTATATCATTAAAAAAAAAAACAAATAGTTGTAACAATTATAAAGATATAACATGACATATACAAATATAACATATTACCATATATGGCAAAGATTTTAGATAATTATCAATATTTGGCCCCTTAGATTTGTACTGAATAATAAATTAAAAGACAAAATAGAAAAATTTTTTGAGAAATGGTAATTAGAAAAGTCAAATATTCTGAGACATATAGTTATAAAGCAAGTTTTTAAAACTGTTTCTCCCCGATATGATTTTCAAATGTGTCGGTAAAGAATTCCATAAATTAATAGCGTTAACGAAAAACAATCTGCTCGTATTAAGATAAGTATGCCTGGGAACAATTAATGTCGTGTATCTACTAGATCTACCAAATACAAGCTTTTCATAAAGATAACAGGGTTTCCTTTGGTAAAGCAGGTTATGTAAGAACATAATATTTCGCATACGAAGATATTCAGCTAAGTCACAGCCCAAAACCATTTTCCTCCAAGACGATATGCTATTAAGCCGAGTCAAGTTATATATGCACCGCGTAGCGTTATTAAAAGATACCTGTAGCTTATGCATTGAACGTGAATCCAGTTTGCTGTATATTACAGCAAAATAGTTAATATGAGGAAGTATCAATTGTACAACAAGTCTCTTTTTGACTTCAAGTGGCGTGAATGCAGATGACATTCGCAAATTACGAAGTATAAGGTAAATATTTCTTACAACATTGTTAATATGATCTGAGCAAGACAAGGTTGAGTTAATATAAAAGCCTAGGTATTTAATTTTATTAACATAGGCAAGAGGTGTGTTTCCTAGGTAAATTGCTGGAAAATTGTCATAGTCGTATAGCTCCCTACTGATCGGTAAAACGTAAGATTTCCCAGCATTAAGTGTTAAGTTATTAACCTCTGACCATTCCACAATTGAAACCAAATCATCATTGAGTTTGGAACATGTATCCTCTATTAGACCGATACGATTGGAAATATAAAGTTGAATATCGTCGGCATATGCATGCATACGAGTATATTTACAAACAGAAAATACATCATTGATAAACATACTAAACAGTAGCGGTCCTAATACGGAGCCTTGTGGAACACCAGAATTTATACACATTAAGCCTGAGTGCCTATTGTCCACAACTACTCTCTGAGCTCGACCAGATAAATAATTTTGCATTAGAGATACTGCAGTATCAGTGAATCCAAAATAGTGTCTTAGTTTCTTACACATTATTGTGTGGTCTACTGTATCAAAGGCCTTAGAGAAATCCAGCAGGCACATGAGAGATAGGTTTCCCATGTCATATTCACACCTTATATCATCAATAACTTTTAGGGCTGCAGTAGTACAGCTATGAGCAGCACGAAACCCAGACTGCAATCGAGACAGAAGATTATTATGATTCAGGTAAAAAGTAATTTGTTCAGCCATAAGAGACTCAAATACTTTGGAAAGAGCTGGCAAAATGATAATTGGCCTATAATCACCTGGACTCACAGCGGTAGACTTTTTCGCAATTGGAATGATTCTTCCAATTTTCCAAGATTAAGGATATTTAGAGGTAGTAATGCAATGATTAAAAATATGAGTTAATGGTGCAATAACACACGGCAGTATCAATTTAACAAATCTCATGGCCACACCATCTTCTCCTATTGCATTAGATCGTATTTTCAAAATATGCTTAATAACATCAGCCTCAGACACTGCAGAAAATGAAAAACTACTGTTGCAGTAGAGTTCACTGCTGAGTTCCTGATTACTTTTATTACTTATTAAATTATTAAAACAAAAAGCGTTATTAAGCACTGCTAGATCAAGCTTGCACTCAGAAGAGCTACGGGAGTTTATACCCATGGACCTGATGTTCTTCCACAACTGGCCTGTAGGTAGATTAATATTAAGTTTTTTAGAAAAATAAAATTTTTTTGCCTTTCTAACTACAAGATTAGACTGATTTCTAGCCCTGTTATAAGCAGCTCTGTTTATAACCGTAGGTCTTCTTTTCCAAACATTGTAAGCTAAGTTACGATTACGAATAGAATTTTTCACAGCTGCCGTATACCAAGGGCAAGAACAATTTCGTACATAAAAACTACGCTCAGGTACATGTCGCTCATAAACTCCCTGTAATGTTGTAAGAAAAACGTCCAGCTTCTCATCTATCGTACGATACCAACATTCATTCCACGCCACAGCAGAAATGTCTGAATAAAGGAAAGGGAAATTAATAGAGTTGTAATCTCTATATGTGATAAGCCGGCAATTATCATCTCTACTAAAGTCAATATTGCAGGTTAAAAATAGAAAATCATGGTCAGAAACAAATGAAATTTGGTCATATAAAAGCAATAATTCAGGATGTGAAAGCAGAAACAAATCAAGTAAACTTGGGCTAGAATTGGACGAGAAACGTGTAGGAATTTTGTCATTTACAACAGTCATTCCCACTGCGGTTATAAGATCAAGAAGATCTTTACTAAGATTGTCATTAACCATCAAGTTCACATTAAAATCACCACAAGTAATAAAAAAATTATAATCTATAGCATGGTTTTTAAAATCAATGAAGAAGAGCTCAAGACTAAATGTTCTGTCTGGGTTATAAATGCACGATATCAAAACCTTTACCGTGTTATCATATATAACCACATTAATAAATTCAACATTAGAATCATGCGAAACGTTAACTAATCGAGCTCTAAGGTTATTTCTACAATATATGGCAACACCACCGCCCCTTTTCCGTCTCCTATCATTTCTAAACAGGTTGTACCCATTAATTCTGTAAAAATCATTCGGAACGTCATGATGAAACCACGTTTCCGTTACACAAATAATGTCAACCCTAGAGCTCTCAAATATATGCCGAACATCATCTAACTTAAGTCCATTTAAGCTTCTTGCATTAAAATGCACAACATTTAGCCCAGACCGCTGTTTGCACAATATATTTAAGAGAGCAGAGTGATTTCCGCCAACTCTATTGTCAGGATATGTTCGATTCATAATTAAGTAGAGAAGAAACAGTTTTTATTTCAACATAACAATAATAAAATTAATAAAACAGGGTAGCCTTACAACGCCGAAGTCATATATTATAAAAGTCAAATAAAATAAGTATATATAAGTAAAGAAACACAAAAAAATATAAATAATAAGTGCCATATAAGTATAATTTTTTTTTACGATTAAAGATAATCCGTTCATAAAACATTGGGTGAACCAAGTCAATTACTGCTACTGGCAGATTTGTCATCATGGAGAAAAAGCCGATCTACATCCTCCATGAGTTCAAGAAGTATAGGGTCATCACCAGCAAATTTTTTAACATAAACAAGGCCTCTTAGTGTATAAACAGAAAAGATCTTACGTTTCTTCTTCAAATGCAGTGCCGCCTTAAAGATTTTATGATTTTGAGGGGTTAGAATTTCATTAATATATATTGGGCGTTCACTCTGCATGCCTGCTTGGTTAAGGGTCCAAGACCTGTTGTTCTCCCGCCTATATTTAGCTATGGTTTTAAGCAAAAAGTTTTTCTCATACGGAGACTGTAACTTTGCAACAATAACCTCGTCCTTAGTCATATAGGGTGTACCTTCCTTGTATATTTTCCGAAGCCTGTATATATTCTCAATTTTTGGAGCCTGAACGTTCAAATTACTGCAAACATCATTAAATATAGTGACAAGATTTTCACCTTCCATTCTAGGAATACCAGTAATTCTGAGGCTACTTGCAACCATTGAGTTTTCCTGCGCCGAAATTTTCTTTTTTAACACTTGAATCTCATTTTTGAGACTATCAACTAGAGCGCATTTTTCCTCGAGATTATTTACTCTCTCAACAATATTTCCCAACGCAGAGTTCATGACCGAAAATTCACTTTCAACAAAAGACCTTATTCTCTTTTCTGATTCTGATATAAGCCCCTCAATATATTCAAAGTGGTTCTTTTCACTCTCCTTAATTGAATCCTTTAATAGTTTGCCAGTTACAGCTTCACTTTCACGAATAAGAGCCACAAGAAAGCCTTTATCATCGGTGGATAAACGAGGTGCTTTAATACCCTTATCAACGGGTGAGACAGATGCTGGATCTCGTTGTCTTTTGCCTGCACTACACTGATTTTTTAATTTCGAAATATTTCGAAATTTGCATTTTAAGTTTATTTTTATAATGGTTCTTGTTTATTTTATTATAATATGTATTTTTAACTATCCCCTAGGATATGCAGCAGTTTTTTTTTTTACTTTTGATAATTTAAATATTAAGTTCAAAATTAACGTAAACCACGCTCTAATTAAAAGCTTAGATTAACAGGGTTGTTATTGAAGTAGACAGCTGTAAATGATGTGATATAGCACATATGTTTTCTGTTTACAAATAATTCTTGAGAACTTTTGTTGTTGGTTGTAACAGTTACTGCTGTTGTTTGTTTGATTTGTTTCTGTTGGTGTTTCACTGTTTTTAATATTTTTAAAGATTTATCACAATAAGTTTTATAAATTTATTGATGATATATTGTTGTAGGTAGTTTTTATTGTGTAAAACTTTTATGTTTAATATTTCTTTTTAATATATGTATTTTTATTTGAAGTATTTTCTTCTTTTCTAATTTGCTTTTTTATTATGGGAAACTCAATAACACGTCCGCACCCTTCAAAATGTATTACTTATATTTCATTATTATTATTTATTTAAGCTCAACAATTAATTTTATATTTATTTGAAATAAAAGTTAACAAAAAATGTAATTCCAAAAATATTAAAAAAAGGATATTTTCATTAATGACAAATTTTCGAATGATAAATGATCTTTCAATTATAAGAAAATTGAAAAAATTTCATTTTTATTTTTAATTTATATATGTATGTATGTATGAATTATATATATGTATGTATATATCAGTGATGTCCACTACTACATAAACACACTTGCGCTTGTGTATGAAGCAGAGAAAAGATTCTGCTTACTTCTACCAGAAATGGGAATGTTCAAATTACTTTCTGTTTATAACTTCATAAATATTTCTGCATAATTCTGAGTAAAGTACATAATCGATTGTCCGATAGACATGTGACCGATCTATTAAGAACAAAGGAGTACCGAGGTCACATAAATTTGGAGGAAATAACGAATAATTATTTCAGTTAAATAAAAATGATACAAAAAATATGCACTATCCATCCCTGCACTATGTTGGAGAGAAGCTAAAATCTTAAAAGAGCAAGAGTAACAATATTTATTTTTATTATGTACGTGTTTGACTTCGACGCAAGCAGAATTTGTTTTCCTATCACGAGTGATAGGGAAAGAGAATTTTGGACATCACTGGTATATATTCATTTTTAAAAGAAAATATACTTAAATTTTTTTATGTTAAGAATGAATAATAAATAATCAAGATTAAAAGCAAAAAAAAAGCATAAAGAAGTATATTTTGAGGATTTTCATCTCCATAAAAAGGCTAATAAAGTTACCGTATCTGCCGGACGATAAGACGCATCGGACCATAAGACGCACCCCAAATTTTATGTATAAATGTTTAGAAATAAGTAAGGTGCGTCTTATCGTCCGGCAAATACGGTACTTTTTTCAAAAATTATTTATTGGATAAAATATCTATTTTTGGAACTTCCTTTTTCTGTAGTCCAACAGCAATGTTTTCGAAGGAGCACTAATAATAGAAAATTCAATACCTCTATTCTGTGTTGAGAACAAGTTTCGGCAAACCACTCTGGGGTCATTCGTTTACATTACTTAATATTAAAAGATTTTATACCAATTTTTTGAGGTTCAGATTTAAAGACGTTACGAAATATTAAAATGTGTTTTTTGCTTGCATCCATTAGTTTATCTGATGGGGCAGCTAAATTTTCAAAATCTGTTCCGCATTACACTTTTCGCACTGTAATTTTGGAACGACTTTAAATGCTATGTATTCAACTCAGTATCTCATCGACACAAGTTCGGAATTTATAGCTGCAGAATTATGGAAAACATCTTCCAAAAAATAATCTTCATATATATTGCTGTCGAAATCAACGTCGTCAACTTTATTGTAACTTGGTTCTTTATGTTCAATACATAAATCTGCTTCAAAGTTGGCATCAACTTGCGTGATCTCGTCTTGTAAATGCACACAATTGCTGGACGAACTTGACTAAATTATTTTAGTTACCATTAATTTTGCCAAAATGCTATTCAATTCGGCTACGGATGGCTTGTTATTGTTGCCACCTTTTTGCCGTAATACAGAGGAACTTTGTCATTAAGAAATATAAATCATCACTTTCCCTTAAAATTTCATTTGTTACCATAAAAATTGAATTTAGGGCGTGTTTCATTCCATTTAAAAAGAAAACAGGCTTCTTTTGATCTACAAACTCCACCTTTTTTAAATATTCTAAAAAGAACTGAATATATTTAATTGTTAATCCGAATTGCAGATCTTTAGCAATTATCTCCATAAATGGAGCCACTTATAAGACAATAAAAAATTTTGTCAATTTTATCCACAAATTATGTGGCAAATTTTACACGCAATTTTTCATAAGTGTTAGGAAAAAATATGTTTCAGAGCCATCCCTAAATAAAAGCGGCAAGCGGTACGTTTTCTAACGCTCAGCGCTTACTCTGAACCGCCATCCCTAAATAAAAGCGGCAACGTTTTGTGAAAACATTAAAAACAGGGTAATACTAAAACATATGCTTATATAACAATTCTGACTATTTTAATAATAAAATGCATTTCTCTATTGGTATTTGTAACATGAACTAAATTTTATAGTACTATTTTATTTATTTTTATTATATTTTATTTATTTATTTTATATTAATATTTATTATCTTCTATTTTGTTTATTTTTTGCCTTTACGATTAAAACATGGTTATGCAAATAACATATCTTTATATCACAACCCTGTTTTTTCCCTATTTGTTTACATTTTAGTTGCCTTTTGCGACCAACTTAACTATTAAACGCTCTGTCAAAATTGGATTTTTCAATTGCAAAGCGTTGCCGCCGCGTTATTTTGGGATGCTCCATACAAATTGTATGGGCATGAGAAATTTTGACAGCTAGAAAACGCTTGCCGCTTTTATTTAGGGATGGCAGTCAGTGTTCATTTTGGGCACATTTTTGTTTTGTAGTACTTTAAGATTGGAAAAGCATTTTCGGTTAGTCGAGCCTTGATCACATATAAGGGCACAAATATTAATGCCAAAGCTTTTTAAAATATTAATATTTTCTTTACCAATTTCACTTAAAGAATCTGCGGATAAACCATTTTGGGAAATAAAATAATTTAGAATGATAGCAAAATTGAAAAATATGGACTTGATCATAAAAGCACAAACATGGGTGCCAATTTTATTGGTTCTTTCAAATTCAGTGGTTTCGAATCCATCAACTAAATCTAAATTTGCATTGTATCTTAACTCTTTTCTTAAACTCATTTCGTCCACGATTAAAGTCATATGCTTGGCATCTCTGTCATCCAACTAGGCACACTTTTGCTTTACGAGTTCAAAGGCATTATTTATCAAGCCGGGTTGGAGAAATTTAATGGGTGCCCACCGATTCAAAGTGGAAACATGAGGCAGATTTAAATTTAATTTATCCCTTAAAACAATATGTGGACTGGGTTTGTAAAATATGTTTTGAGCTAAATATTTTACATCTTCAGAATATTCCTTTGGCCGAGAGGTCACCAAAAGTTTACAAAAAGTTTTGCTTTCTGTGCTAATATTTTGCAAAGAATCAATCGTTTCTCTAAGAGACTTTTCTACATTTTTACGGCTAAACTTTCTGACAAATTTTGTACGTTTCTTTGAATTCAAAATTTGTTTAAGATTTTTGTATTTTTTGAGGAGATTAGTATTTTTTCTTTTATAATTGAAAGATCATCAATTTATCATTCGAAAATTTGTCATTAATGAATATATCCTTTTTTTAATATTTTTGGAATTACATTTTTTGTTAACTTTTATTTCAAATAAATATAAAATTAATTGTTGAGCTTTAATAAATAATAATAATGAAATATATTTCTAACTACACTTTTATTACGATATTAAATAGGGCGCCATATATTCGATGTAGATTAATGTATTTTCCTTCGCGCAACTACAAATTAGGCCCAAATCATGCCCCAGTTCTGTTTAATCATTTAAGCAAAAAAGAAACACAAAGTAAATTGTCTTTGCACATTTTTAGTGAGCGTAAACGAATTGTCTTTGCTGAGTAAGAAAGAGTAACAATTCTTATGCGGGTTCCAACATTACAACCCGCTATAAGAAATTTTACTTGTACGTGATGAACATTCTATATGATTTATATATTCTTTGCTTTCGCTTAATTACGTTCAAGGCGAATTCATTATTAAGGTGCTTTTGACATACCAGCTGAGCTACTTTTTTTTAATATTTGTGTGTTTAACTGTCAGGCGCCATTTTTTATTTCTTAGTTTTCTCTTATTTATGCACTTTTTCATGAAAACAAAGCTGATTGGAAGACATTTTTGCCAATTTGATTTTTTTAAATAAACAAATATATTGCGATTTCTTGTGTGTTTTTAAATATTTTTTGTGAAAAAAGTGTATGATTTATTAACGTGAGGTCTTTTAAAGTTATTTATGGATATGTAACTTAATATTTCTCTATTCCTTTGTGTGGCTAAAAAAAGACCTCAAGTTATAAGTAATAAAATTTATTTAAAATAAAAAGGTTACAAAGTGTTGGTTTTTATTTGCCTATTTTTTATGTAAATATTAAATTTAAACTATTTAAAATACAAAACAAAATTTCTCTTTATCTTTTTCAATAATTTTTGCACTTTTTGTTTTGTTTTACACAATTTTTGACAGATATGTACTAAAACACATTTTTGTTTTCTTTTTCTTTGTGCTTTTGTTTTTCTTTTCTCACAAAATTGCTATTGACAGCTAAATATACAAAAGACAAAAACAAAAACCATGCTGTTTTTGTGAATGTTGTACTTGTTGTAATGAAAAGAGCACCTTAATAATGAATTCGTCTTGATTACGTTATTTACTTCAAATATATTATCCCCAAAAAGAAATTTCCCTTAAAATTCCCTCTTTGAATTACCCAAAGAATTATTTGATAAAAATTGCAGCTTAACTCCACTAAGTTTAAATAGGCCTAAAATTTCCGCAAAATTTTTTTTTAAACTAATATTTTATACATCCTTGCTATTCACATGTATTACGACGGTATTTTAAACATGGCGACTATGAAGCGAGCGAAATCGAAAACTATTATGTTTACCATAATTAAATAGGCTTGTGTTTTTTTTTAATAACTTCCTTGCTACTTGTTATGCATAATTCCATATACATATTCAAATAATTAAACGAATATGCAAATTTGCCCAATAATTCTGAAATTTATGTCGTGTCAATTATCCGGAGAGTGCTTTATTTTAATAATAAAATACATTCATCTATTGGTATTCGTAAAGTAAACTAAATTTGATAGTATTATTTTATTTACTTTTATTATATTTTGCTCATTAAGTCGTACTTCCATAACTCGAATTGCGATTATCCCAAAGAAAAACAAAACTTTGACTTACGGAGACTTCGAGCTATAGAAAGAGCTTACCGCTTTTATTTAGGAATGAGAGTAACAATTCTATAGTTTTGTTTCAAAACCAAACAAGAACTGTATCATTTTCACAATGATATCTTTAGTTCATTCGTGCTTTGTTCAATGGTATGAACTTATATTATACTCAAGTTAGACATTAGCAGAGTACTCTTAAGGGGGAAGTACATAACAAGCGTTCTGAGCGCCATGCGTTGCAAGCTTAAGTCAAAAAAGTTAAAACAGTGCATTTTCAGGAAGCAAGTTACAAGCAAAGTATGCAACACTGCTAACGCGAGAAAGTTGACCAACTTTTAACTTTTACAAGCGTTGACAGCTGGATGAATGAAAAAAATGAAATCACTAATACATATAAAAAACCTGTTTACGTTTTTATGTAGAAAAAAGAAGACTTGTTGAAAAATATAAAAGAATTACTTAGTTGTGGTTTTATGATTGTGAGAAAAACATTTTGTTTAAAAAAAATATAAAATTTTTTGAAAAAATACATTAAACTTAATAATAATACATATTTAAGTGGCGCCTGTAAAATATGGTATGTAACTTGCCATTTTAAAAGCATTAAAAGTCTTAAAGTTTAAAACGCGCTCAGCAGCTAACGCTTGTTATGTATTTCCACCTTTATTAAAAAAAATAAGTATTAGAACCTTTTATATTTCGTACCAATCGACAAGTCAATAACAATTTCTTTTAGTACTTAGTATGTAAATATAAGAAATTAACAGATCCACTGTTATCTTTTTTTGATAAAAGAAAATATTTTTTATTCCAAATAACAGTATTTCACTCTTTGGAAAAAAAAATTCAAACAAATATTTTCAACGTACATATATATGTATGTATCTATGTATGCATTTCGTTAGTTTCCATTCAATCTGCATAATTCTGGTACACGCCTTAAAAACTTATTTTATTCTAAAAACACTGATTTTTTTTAATTGTTTAAAAAGTCACAGGCGTAAATTTTTTAATGAAACACATTTTTTTCTGCAAAAAGAAAATTACTTTTTAATATAATCTCCTTTTAACCCAATACACTCAGTCCAAGGTTTCTCCAATGGTTGTACCCCTTCCAAAAAATAAGATTTTTCGAGGTCTATAAAATAGGCATTTCTCTGATCAATAAATTCATCGTTGGAGCTAAACCTCTTTTCACCAAACCAGTTCTTTAGGCTTGGAAACAGTCACTGAGGACTAAATCCGGAAAATATCTTGATAAAAAAAGCTTTTTTCTTAGCCATATGGGGTCGTTATTCCTTTAAATCCTCATTAAATCGGTCGAATAAGTTGGCATAATATTCGCCGTTTATTGGTTTTCCTTTTTGAAGGTAATCTATGTGGAGTATCCCATGTGCATTAGTGTGTCCCAAAAAAAAATTTTTCTTGTTCCCCCACCTTTTTTTGAAAGCTTATAGGGTAAAGTATTTTTGTGATTGTTTTCAGATTTTTCGGAGGTGGTTTAGAGGTCGCTAAAATCGAAGTTAATCCAAAAATCGGGTTTTCTCGACCTTTTTTCAATTTTGCGCATTACTCGGCCCATTAGCACGATTTTCTTTGTTACTAAGTCAATTTTTTTAAAGAAAACTGTTCAAACTTTACTTCTCTGTGCAGATATTATAAGTTTCGGTTATTTGTTTGCTAATTTAATTTGTTTGCCTTTATGACATTTTTTTGTAAGTTTAGCATAAATTTTAAAAATAATGCTTTGTAACTTTTAAAATTTCTATTGAAGTTAAAAAAACTAATGATTCAGTTTAAAATGTGGATAAATTCTGAGTCATTTAAAAAAATAAATATTGAATTTGCTCTTACCGTTCCAAAGTTATGCCCAAAAAATCTAGGCAGCTTAGTTCTCATACCCAAAAAAAATTAAAAAATTATTTTGTTTATTAGCAATATTTAAAGAGTATTTTGAATAAGATCGGATAAAAAACATAGAAACTTCGTGTTACCCCCTTGCACTTCTTATTCAGTCATTTGGAAATTTTCCCTACGAACTTGGGCTCCGAAAGTGATGAACAAGGTGAAAGATTTTACCAGGAAGTGGAAGAAATCGAGAAACGTTACAAAGGCTGGTGGGATGAACAAATGATAGGGGACTATTGTTTGTTCCTTATTCGCGAAGATCCATCCGAAAAAAAACGCAAAAGTTCAAGTCGCTCGTCATTTTAATTAAAATTTTTTGAATTTACGCCGAATATACTGTGTGAGCAATGAAAATGAAAATATTGTCCTTTCACAAAATCCTTAATAAAAACTTTATTTTTTATCCGATCTTATTCAAAATACTCTTAAAATATTGGTAATTAAATAAACTAAGTATGATATATATAATATATATCATATATATATATATATATAATATAACGTAGGAAAAAATTTAAATAAAAATGAAAAATTTTGAAAAAAACGTAAAAAATAGGCAAATTTTGAACTTTGAGGTGCCATATCTCAGCGATTTTTTATCAGATAGAATTTTCCAGCATATCACCGGAGAAGGCATTCAATTACCTTTTCATTGATATGCCACTTATCTCGATCAAAATTTTCCGGTGGACACCACAAGAGTTTGAGTAGGGCCATACACCGAAAAACACAAAAGTACCGTTATCTAAACAACGGTACTTAAAAAAAATTATAACGCAGGAGGTCCCAATTAACTTATCTAGGCATGTGGCGTTCTTGGTATTTTTTGGCTGTAAACCAGTGTAATTGAAAGCTAATAATCAAATAATTTTTTAATTTTTTTTTGGATATGAGAACTAAGCTGCCTAGATTTTTTGGGCATAACTTTGGAACGGTAAGAGCAAATTCAATATTTATTTTTTTAAATGACTCAGAATTTATCCACATTTTAAACTCAATCATTAGTTTTTTAACTTCAATAGAAATTTTAAAAGTTACAAAGCATTATTTTTAAAATTTATGCTAAACTTACAAAAAAATGTCATAAAGGCAAACAAATTAAATTAGCAAACAAATAACCGAAACTTATAATATCTGCACAGAGAAGTAAAGTTTGAACAGTTTTCTTTAAAAAAATTGACTTAGTAACAAAGAAAATCGTGCTAATGGGCCGAGTAATGCGCAAAATTGAAAAAAGGTCGAGAAAACCCGATTTTTGGATTAACTTCGATTTTAGCGACCTCTAAACCACCTCCGAAAAATCTGAAAACAATCACAAAAATACTTTACCCTATAAGCTTTCAAAAAATGCTGGGGGACCTATAAAAATCGAAAAAAAATTTTTTTTGGGACACACTAATGTGCATACCAAAAAACTGTTCCCATTACCTTCATGGCCGACAAACTTACCTTGGCCGTTTTCTTCGGAGTTGGTCACTCGGAGAAGTTTATTGTTTAGACAACGCTTGGTCTACGGAGTGTTGTAATGGATCCTTGTTTTACGTACAGTTACAAAACACCGCAAAAACTCATTCGAATTGCTCAAAACAATCCTTTGAAGTTGTCACACGATTGGTCAATTGAGAGCAAAGGCGGCACCCATCTTGCAAACAGCTTTCTTAAGCCCAATTGATCATTCAAAATCGAAACCAAACTGACATATGTGTAATGCCGATCGGCCAAAACCATATAGTGGATTTTTTTTACCTTGGACGACCACAACTAAAAACAGTAAACCAATTTTTTGCGGTTGAAATCGATTGTGCAGGTATTTATCAAGCTTTTCCTTTGTTTTTTTTTTTTTTTTTTGTCACAGAAAATAATATTTAATGAGCACTCGAAATTACGATGAAGTGTATTTTGAACAGCTGTTAAACGCAAAGTAAATGACGGAACTTGCCCAAAACTTGACAGTAGTCTATTAGCATGTGTTACTTAATGAAAACAGTATTGCATTTGCGAGAAACTTCGCAAACTTATGGACTTATTGATTCGTCTTCGTATTGTTATTTTATATTTAATTTGATGTACATTGCTTTAAGTGGCACTTATTTTAATTTTTTATTTTACATATGTATGTACATACACACAGTAGGAAGCATTAATGAGTACATAGATTTAATACTTATACTTCGGAATGCATAAACAACTAATCTCATCAACACGCGGTCATCATATAAATGATCAATATGCAACAAAGCGCGAGCAAAACTGTGAGAAATTCCCCAATATTTATTTGGGGGATTCAAATGGTCGTCTTAAAGTCGTTTATCATAAAACATAACAATAAAATATTTATTATTATCTTTATTAAAGAAAAAAAGGTCAATAAAATTATCTAATTGTTAAATAATTTAAATATCATTATTTATGGCCTCTTAAAACTGGGCCGTTTTTTGCTCTATGAGTGAAAATTGAAAAAAACGTATACTTATGTATAAAAACTTATGGCAAGGCCACCGTCAGTAACGTCACGCTCGTATACATATTTTGGTCAATATCTTTACAAAATACAATTATTTCTCCCAACTTGAGTGCGGCATATGAAAGTTCTCGTCATAACTGTTGTTTCATAAGCAGACAATTTTGCTGTATCTCGATTTGTTGTAAAGTTATGACCATTTTAAGTCGTGAGTAACGTCACCGGATTTTGGAAAATTAGTGGAATCATTTTTGCATTGTCTGAAAGACTGAAAGCTTTAATAGAGCAAAAAGGAGATCATACTAAATTTTGAAATTAAAAATATTAGTTAATTACTCATTTAATTATTTGGTTGAAATAAGCTGTGACTAATTGTGTTCCTATATTTTTGGTTTTTAGTTTATAAGTTTTATTTTTTTAGTTTGAAAGTTTTTTTTATAATTTTTAAACATATTCTATAAACCCTTATACAATTTTTTTAATATCTTGTTTAATTTAGAAATTATGCGAGCTTGATTTATTTTAAAGATGCTGGTTGTAATAAGCTGTGAGCCACTGTACATTCATATAAAAATATTTAATGAAATGTAATTGTATGTACTTATTATTGCATTGAATCCAATGTGGAAAAATATATTTTTCATTTATTTCAACAAATAGCAGACGGTATAGGCGTGGTCAACTAAATAAGGAGTTATCAACTTTGGATTAAAATGCTGTGCCTGTCTGGTTTTCATTGATGGTATATAGCAGGGGTGAGCAACCTTTTTAATCAACGGGCCAATTTAAATTTTAAAATTTTTTGGCCGGCCGCACATAAATACTAATTATTTACAAAACTCTATTTATAATGAAAATTAGAATAAAAAAATATAAAATTTAAGAAAGAGTAAAAATTGCATATATAAATTTTAATGCCAAAAAAAAAAGTATTTGCTTGAAATTTTTAATGAGAAATTTGGCACTGTTTTTTCGATACAACCTGATCAATATCAGCCGGAATTGATGAGGTAGCTACACATACACAAGTTTCTAATCGTGCATTACTCAGTCTTGGTCGGTGGTCGGATTTATAAACATTCTCGATGTTTACTGAGAGAAATAAATTTTTCACATCAGTATTATTCTGCATGTCCATCACTTCCCTTTGAAAGTTTTCGGGAACTGTATCCACATCGATAATTAATGGTTAGGAAAACATTTTCATGGAAACTGCTGTCTTCTCAGTTTCTTCGTAATTGAAATTCGTTGATTAATGTGTCTATATATTATGTGTATTTTTGAGAAGCAGCAACATTTGTTTGTCGGGCCGCATAAATATGTTGAAAGAGCCGCAAGCGACTCGCGGGCCGCGTGTTGCTCATCCCTGGTATATAGTATTAGAATATATCAATTTTGAAAGAAAAATTGGCCATTTCCCAAAGTTTTCAGCTTTATCAGGACCCCAACATAAAGCACATAATACTCGAATGTGGTTAATGTTTAACTGTCCACATGTCATGGAAACGCTGTCTCAATATCCTAACATTACCGTAATAGAAAAATCTGTGGGCTTATTTGGAGAATAATGGGCCTATTATGGATAGCAACGCACACATGGAAACACAACTGACTTATATGTCGAAATGGCTTTCAATGGATTACTTAAAAAATGTTGGATGAAGTAAATTTTGTAATAAAAACTATTTTTAAATGAAAACGGACATTAAAAATAATATTATTATAATTAGCAAACTAAAACGTTAAGAAGTTAGACAAAAGTTAAAAGTAAAACAATAAAATTCAGACTATTTTCGCTCTATAAGAAAATAACAAAAAAACTATAAATAAAATAGCAAAAAGCTTTAAAAATTAGACGAATATAAAAAAGTTCAAAAATTTACTTATATTTACTTTTTAGTTTTCGGCGCCTTACGACTTAAAATATGTATGTATATACGCAGTAACCACAAATAAGCAGTTGCCAATATATTCACTATTTAACAACTGAGTTTCCAGCTTTTAGTTTACAGTTGCCATCTGTAATACGCAACTTGAGTTGCATTGCCATCCATAATTGGCCCATAAATTGCAATCTAAAACAATTTCTACCATCGCTGAGCTACAATTGGAAAATATTAATCCTGCATACTGGCAAAAATTAATTAAATCTGTTCCAAAGACGCTGGATTTTATTCTCTAAAAAAAGAGATAAGTATTCCACAAAATATAAATTATAAAGAAAAATTCGAGAAAGTCTGAACTTTTTTGAAGGGTCCGATAATTAAATTAATTTTTTTTTTTGTCTCACTATGCACTTGTTGTTACGTATTCTCCGGATAACTGCCCCACGCTTAATTCCCTTTCACGATTATTTACTTCAGTTTCTAAATCCCCATATTTTTTTACCATTTTCTAATAAAATTCCGTGGTTAATTAACTTTCGCTTAATTGCGTTAAGGCCTGTTTAGCCAAACGTTGCTGTATCGTAATGTAACGTCCTCTAACGTAAAAACGTAAGTGCAGAACATTTAAAAACGTGTCATATGTTTTGGACATAAACAACTAACAAGAAAACAAAATACAAAATATATTGGGAAATAGTAATTTGTTAATAGTGTGTACTTAATAGTGTTTTTTTTTTTTTTCAAATAATTAAAAGACAAATAAATAAATATGGATGCGGATTTGTGTGTTGGGCTACAGTTTTTTAATTTGCTAAAAACTTCATAAATTTCTTTCTTATTATTATTTTTGCTTTTCTTTGTAATATTTTTGCTGAAAATTTGTATAATAAATGTATATAAACATACAAATTCTTTTCAAAATTTTGAAACAATCTACTATTTAACAATTCTATACATTTTCTTTTAATACTTTTTCAGTAAATAATTTTAAATAAATGAGAGTAGGGTTTATTGCATTGAATTTTTAATGCATTATCGTTTCCACTACCCCTAAAGGCGGGTTTAGACGGTAATACATACATGTCAAATTTTTGTGTAGAAGAGAATGAATGGTATCGTGAAAACACTATATGTATATATAATGAGAACGTACGACATTGAGAGAAAATACGGATAAAAATTTGCCAGTAGTAAGGCTCGCTTTGTTTTTTTTTTTTGTAATTTTTAAAAAAACGATCACATTACATTAGATCAGAGATGCACTTTTATTTTATTTTTTATTTATGTTAAATGTGTTCACAATGTATGTAAATTTTGTGTGGACGTATACGTGCATTTTATTCTTTAATTTGACTTTGATTTGATTTTTAAACAACCATGTAAACGTAAAAAAATCTGCTATAAGACTTTTACTGTTATTTTTAAAATACGGATGGAATGTCATAATATTTTTTCTATGATTTTACGTACGTAAAGTATTATCGTCTAAAGTGTCCTTAAATGTGGTTTTACATTATCCCACTGAGTATAAAGACACGTCAAAACTCAAATAAAATGATAAAGTATAATAGTGTGAAAACAATATGTAATGAATTGTCAAAAAATACGGATAGAAATTTGACAGTCGTATGGCTCTCATCATTTTTAAAAATTTTTCTAAACCATTAGTTTTTTCATTTTATCAGGGTTGCTTTTTTACACAAATATAAGAAAAAATCAGGGTTGGAAAACTGGATATTATTCACCATAATTTTGCTTATTCCTTTTTTTATTAAATAACTACAAAAATACAAAATATAGTTAACATTTCAAGTTCTTTCCCTTTAACATAAAATAAATTACAAATATTTGATGTAAAAAATAATAAAAATAATAAAAATATATTATGAAATATTAATAAAACAAATATTGCCGCATAAACATGTCCATCGTTGGAGAAAGCAAAAAACACAAACAGCTGGTGTTTCCATTTTATTTGATATGTGATAGTGTAAAAGCAAAATGTAATAAAAACATTTTGCTTTTGATTTCTTGACAATCAGACCAAAAACCATTAGATTTTGTTTTGACAAAATCCAATGAAAATCTTAGGACTTGTAGAATAGTGTAAAAGCACCTTAAACGATATTGCAGACTCCACTAAATGCAGATGTGAATAATTAACCACTAAATTAAACCATTTTAGTGGTAGTGGAAATTTAGTGCATTAAATTAGAGGCGAGAATGCACTATTTTTTCACACTACCACTAAATTTAGTAGAAAATTAAATCTATTGCAATAACCCCAATTCTAAAATAAATAAATTCATCAAATAGTAGATCCATGTCAATGTTATTGACTAACAAATTATTCAAAAACTTCTGTAGAATTACGAAATGAAATTTTTGAATTGAGACTGAAAACATAGACCATTTCAAAATTCTAATACTTTAGTGGCAAATGTTCTTCAATATTATTTTTTTTCTAAGGCATTTCACTCACATACATTTTGACTTTTATAGCCCACTGTGTGAGTAGTTCCAAAAATCGGAAAGTGTTGGGGGATAGCGGACTTAATGGACTACAACCTGTCATATTCAGTTTATTCGGAAATAGTTTTTGATCCTTTCCTAAGAAGATTTTTAAGGCATTTCAACATGTATGTTAGTGAAAAAAATCTTCTTTTGAATGGATTGTATGGACCAAAAACTATTTCTGAATAAACTAAGTATCTCACGTTATAGTCCATTAGGTCCACTATCTTCCATCATTTTCCGATTTGTGGTACAACTCACACAGTGGGCTAAAACAGTCAAAATGTATGTGGGTGAAATTCCTTAGAAATCTTTTTTTATAGTCCAGTAAGTCCACTATCTACCACTACTTTCCAACTAACGCAATGGCGAAAAGTATTATTTCCAAAAACTAGTTAAGAACGTATTGTGTCATCGAATTTTTATTTATTTATTTATAATTTACAAAATATATACTATGTTCTTTAAATTTTTTATATAAATAATTAATATTAGTTAATTATAATGTTAAAAATTCGAATCATTCTAAAAGATTTTTTAAATATTGAATAAAATAACCAAGGTTGGCAACCGTTACCGTTATTAATACCGATACCGTTTAAATACCATTTGAAATTGAATACCTGTACTCATACCGATACCGAAATTTTGTTTTTTGCGTAAAATACCGATATCTGTATACCGTTTCCGTCAATACCGGTACAATACCGATATAATATCGTTATAATACCGATATAATACCGGTATTTCAATAATATTTCAAATATTAGAAACAAGCTAAAATTTACATACTGGCAACATTTATGTTTATGAAAAATTTGCTTGTTTATGCTATGTTCACACGACAATATGAAACACTTGGTTCGTTCTCTGAACCACGATTGCGAAACTCTCCGTTCAGACGACAGTTTAGTGTTTCATTTTGGCATTTCTCTTTTATGAATACCCCAATGTATAATGTACATACCACACACATGCATACATACTTACATATTTAGAATGGTATTTTGGTTTTTTATGTTTTTGCTTATTGCTTTTCTGATTTTTGTATAACATATTTACGTAAATTAATTTCCTAGTTCTTTATTTCTAAAAAATTTTAATTTTTAACAAATTATTATTTTGCTTTTTTCTGTTTTGTTAGTTAGTTCAGATAAAGTAGCGATGAATTGTTATCAAAATTAGAGATGATAGCAAATTCTTCCAGGTTCGCACCAAGATTGAAAATGAAACACGATGGTTCGCTCTCACACTTTTGTATGGCGAATCTACTTGTTTCAAACAAGATTCGGTCGCGAACCGCGAATGAGAGAGCGAACCTCGATATTAGCTATTCGTGTGAACATGGTATAACTTTACACTTTATGCAGAACTGTAATTGTTGTTTATGCTATAAACACAACAAAGGCTATCGAACACACGACTACAAAAATCGCTGGCTACGAAAGTAGTCAAGTAGCCAGCTACTTAATTATAATAACGACTACAGCTACAAAATAAACATCTGTTTCGACACGTTACAACATAACCTAAACAAAATATAACAAACTTATACAACAAATGTCTGAAGAAAACTTATAAAAATTTAAGAAACTAAAAAGGCAATTAAATAATTAAAAATGAAATAAAAACTGATGTAAATAAATGAAATAAGGAAATAAAAACTAAACAAAAAATGTAAACAAAAGATTATTTATTTTCAGTGGTGCAACTTAAATTTTTTTCGCATTTTTAATGCATATATTTCATGTATCGCGTTTTTTAAACATGTTTTTCATGCATCTTATTGTATTGGCAACACTAAACTGTTTATTGTCGCCAAAAAAAAAATAGAAATTAGCCTAAAGCCCGTATGCCACCTACTTTTTTTGTATTAAAAATGATTTGGAGAACAGTGCAAATATAATATAATAAGAAAGTATAAAGGGTGTAAAGAGTTCAACTATATTCACATAAATACAGAATTGCCAAAATATTTACGAATGTTATCGATAAAAAAGTGGAGTGTGTCAAAAATAAGTTAAAATATTTTACATTAAAAATGACATTTAGAATTTAGAATATTATAGTGTTGCTAACTTTATGGTGTTATTCTACAATTAACCGATTTTACGGTATTTTTGCCTCCAAGATAGCGTTTTTTTTACAAAGTAAAAAGTATCAACATTGAAATAAATATAAACACAAAAACAAAAATAAATATTTTGTTTACATTTTTCATATTCCACTCTTTCTAGCATTTGCTGTTTCTTTCTATTAATTCTATAACAATTCAATACAAAAAAAAGTAGGTGTCATAGGGGCTTAAGTTGGCTATGGGCTACAAAAGTAGTCGTGTCGTCGTATTCTATTTTTGACAGCTTGTAGTCGATGGTCGGTAGCCTTTGTTGTGTTTATAGCATTAAAGTAATAATGATCCTACAGCCATGGCTACCGGACGATTTTTTTCTCCAATTTAACTCTTACGAGATGGATCGGGTGTGTTCATTGCTTTGGTGAAAGCAAAGTTGTTGCTCTAGGTATCTCAAAGGCGTTTGATAGAGTCTGGCAAGAGGCTCTCATTTTCAAACTAGCTGCCTTTGGTGTCGGTAACCATTTTTGTAGTTTCATAACGAGCTGTCTCAGAGAAAGTGTAGACAGTGGTTATAGACGGTGTCACTTCCAACGAGTTTAAGTTGTTATTCGGGAGTACCACAAGGCTTTTTTCTGTCTCCTACACTATTCCTAATTTACCTAAACGATGTTCTCCTTTCAACTTCCAACCCTATCTACTCTTTCGCAGATGACAGCATCATTTTATCAATCATATTCATTTCATCGTAGGCCGAGCCTCTCAAATGACCTACAAAAAATCTCTACTGGGGTCTCGCGAACAGGGTCGAATTTAATGCGTGCAAAACCCAATTTCGCTTTATCCCGTTGTGATGATTTAATCCTACAATCTTTGACTATGGGTAATGTAAATAGCGAGGAGGTGGACGCTCTTGATATTCTGGGCATGTGAATTAATTGTGATGTCCGTTGGAATAATCAGATATTTCGAGTGTCGAAAGAAGCTATCAAGTGCCTCGGTTTCGTAAAGCGGTGCAAGAAATAATTCACCCCATCTGACCTTCTGAATATCTACAACCTAGAATGAAATACAACTCTCATGATGCTGCAAAGTATATTTTAGGGCTTCTCGACGGTATACAGTAAAGGGCAAACGTGCTTATAAGCGATGGTAGGGTATCGATTCGTTGCAGCACCAGCGCAATGTGGCGTGCGTTTCATTGTTCTATCGGTACTACTATGAAAGGTTCTCTGATGAAATAAGGCACCTAATTCCAAGTAGTCGCATATTTTTACGGACCACTTGACCACCACCGTAAAATGAATTATAGAGCGAGTTCTTTCTTTAGCCGCACCACCCGTTTATGAAACAAGAAACGATATTAATAACTTTAAATTAAATGTCCACAAGCACTATTCTCTCTTTTCCCCTTCCCATAACATATTTTCCTACTGCATGAGTAGGGGTCATCCGCTGAGTGCTGGCCTTTATAAATTAAAAAATATTGACGATTTATCGATGTTTGCCCGCAAAATGACGTTTTGTGATTTATGGAAGTAGGAAAGCTTTTCCCAGCATAGTTCATTTGAACGATTTCTTCTTATGTTTAAAATATTTTAATCTAACTGGGAATCCCATTTTGGGAAATTCCTGATGAGTTGAGTTGGTTAAGCACCAATGAAATGGCCATCGTTCCACGATTTGACCTTGCAAATACAATTCTGTTATAAATGTAGGGAGGATTTTTTTGAAACAATAATTTTGTGTAGAAAGTTCGGACGCTTGTATTTCATTAAATCTTTAAAACTTATATTAAAAATCTGAAACGAATAACTAGAAATACTACGGTCATGGCGACCTCTGCGGAAAATATATCGAGAAATGTTATTATAAGTTACCCTAAGTTTACGTAAGTCAATTCTGTCACAGTTTGCAAATTATTCACATCCATATAGGAGTGATGGAAGTAGGTATGTTTTTGGCAATAACAAAGTGGCGTCGAATCAATTATGTACATATTTTAAAATTTTTAGTAATCGGCCCTATTCCCGTTGGCGTTATCGTTTTAAATGTCGTTTTTATTCAGTTGTCGTTTTAATATCGCTTCGTTTCTAAAATGGTATTCCTAAAATAAAACGAAGACGACGATAAAAAGTTATCGAAAACTACAATAAGACAAAAGACTTGGTAGCACTAGAAAAAAAACTGTAATATTATATGTTTTTGTTTACCAAATACAATAATTTCATTTTTTTAATTAAAAATCAAATGAAATGGTGTTAGATTTGTTGTTGAATTTAAAATGAATTAAAAAAAAAAGAATTAAAATATTTGAGTAACACCTTTTTAAATATGGTAGCATTGCGTGTTTTCTTAAGGCTATTAGGAAGACTATTCCAAAGACTTATAGTATATACATGGAATTGCCGTTGTGACAAAAGGCTTTTATATTTCGGCACAATAATTTTTGTTCCACGATTTGACCTTGCAAATACAATTCTGTTATAAATGTAGGGAGGATTTTATGAAACAATAATTTTGTGCAGAAAGGTCAGACACTTGTATTTCATTAAATCTTCAAAACTGATATTAAAAATCTGAAACAAATAACTAGAGATACTACGGTCATGGCGACCTCTGCGGAAAATATATCGAGCAATGTTATTATAAGTTACCCTAAGCTTACGTAAGACAATGCTGTCACAGTTTGCAAATAATTCACATCCATATAGGAGTGATGGAAGTAGGTATGTTTTGGGCAATAACATCCGTATAGAAAGTGGCGTCGAATCAATTATATACATATTTTAAAATTTTTAGTAATATTTTGTTGTTAATTTAGTTTTACTTATTTTGTGCCAACCAACTCCGTCACAGAATGGAGGTCCAAATGGATTTATTTTTGCAGCCACTTTCTTCCAAAAACTATTAAAATTTAAGGGTTTTATGCCTTTTTTGAAACCTTTACAATATTTACGATTTTTTTTTTTCAATTTCTGATACTAAAATTTCAAATTGTTGCAACGTTGTAATCTTCATTTTCTATTTTTCAAACCTCTCGTTTTAATGTCGCTACTAAAAATTAAAGCGACAAAAAACAGGCGTATCTTTACCCGGGGTCTCCACGAGATATGAAACGAAATATTTTTATATCTGCGTACGTCAAATTCGATAGCCGATATAATTTTGTTACGTGTAGACTGCGAATCAGCTATCATAATATCTATTATGATATCGGTATCATAATATATATTATGAAAACAATATCATGATATGAACTGTCAAAAACAGCTCATATAGAGAAACAAAAAAAAAAAAAACAAAAAAAAAACTGAAATTGAATTTTTAAAATTCAATAAAAAAGCAATAAAATAATAAAAAAAATAAAAAAATATATTAATTAATAATAATTATACACAAAATTATTTAATTTTCATAAAATTTTCCCTTTATTTTTAAACAAATTTCCACTAATAAAATACTCCGACATGTTCTTTCTTTCATTGCTGTACAAAAAAAAAATGAAATATTATAATATTTCAACATCAACGTGTTCCTGTTGTTAGATATGAAGAGAAATATTAAAATGGCATTTTATTTTTTCTGCCGACGTTTTCTTTCATATCATATCAAAGTTGATATCAGGTGTAGACCCTGGGTTATCGTTTCTATCTTCGTTTTTAAATAGAGATAACGGCAACGGTGATACCAAGTTGTCGTTTTTATTTCGTTTTAAAATAAAAACGCCAACGGGAATAGGGCCGAATATTTCATATAAATTTTTGCTTATATCCGCGGTTAATTTTTTTTTAATTAAGCACATATAACAGTGCTGCCAAGTTGCTTTTTTTATCTTAACGTTATCTTTTTAAAATTCTATGACATTTCATAAATTAAAAAATAGTAATTGTTGTAAATGCTATCATTATATGTTCTAAGAGTTTTCAAAATTATAAATTTTTTAAAACAGCTTTAATTGGAACACGTTCTATTTTCATGGTTTTATATGATACACATAAACAAAACAGCTCTATGCGCATTAAAAACTCAGCTGTTCTTTACATTTATATATTATGTCCCACGGAAAAATACGCAAATGATGACAATTTTGGCAAACATACGGTATTATATATGTATGTACAGTAGTGGTCAAAACATTTGCAACTTAAACCGCATTTTAACTAAAAGTTAATTTTTTTAATCAAAATACCTTAAGCAGATTTGTTTATTTCATTTGTCATTAAATTCAGTTTTTTTATATTAAAACAGAACGAAACTTATTCTTCATTGATCTAAAACATAGAAAAAGGATGGTCTAAACAAAATAAGTTTAAAATAAATTAAATAATACAATATTA
The DNA here is from genome assembly GCA_963576795.1 of Metopia argyrocephala. Lineage (NCBI taxonomy): Eukaryota > Metazoa > Arthropoda > Insecta > Diptera > Sarcophagidae > Metopia > Metopia argyrocephala. The sequence goes on along the minus strand of OY756209.1, from coordinate 87,923,687 downwards.
AATCTTTAATATTTTTGGCATATCCAAAGTTTTTTATTATTTTGGAATATCTTTTAGGCATGGAGGAAATAAGCTTTTCAATGTAATCGTTGAAATTCCATTCCATTGATTTTCCAATTCGTTAATAAGTTCTTCTCGGAATACTCTATTTCCAATGTATTACATTTTGGAACCACCCGCATGTTCTCAATCGGGTTGAGATTAAAAGATTCTGGTAACCACAAGATAACAGGGATTTGAGGTCCCTCCCAACTAAGCTTTAACAACCCTAACCGTACGCTTAGAAACATTATCATGCTGAGATGTTCATGAAAGCGACATTTCCCACTCTGCATACGGAAGCATAACTGAACTTAGGAGGGCTTTGTAAATTGTGGCTGGCATTGTAGTAGTTAAGCGATATATTGGACATATTTCATGTCCCGAGAAATATTCCCACACCATGAAATTTATCCCTCCATGCTTAATTGTGGCGGTTGCATACCTTGGGTATATGTATCGGTAGCTTCTAAAATCGTAATATCCGGCTCTTCTTTTAATAGTTGGTTTACTGGTTCTTTTATCAAAATATTTAGTAGCTGAATTTGTTTAGCCAATAATTTGTATTAAGAATTATTCCTATTCAAAGTTAAAATTATAAAATAATTTTTTTTCCCAATTTCTTTTGCCAGTTATATTTAATTTTGTACAACTGTGTATGGGTTTTACGTGCGCACCGTCCGTAGACATATCACACGCCTCCCGTTGCCGGAGCGGTAGTTGAGTTCAATGCGCCCAACCACCGCCACTTTATGCCGGTACCCTCAAATCTCACTCATGCGCGAGGGCAAAGCGCTCAAAAGAGAGCCCATAGCACCGAGTTGGCAATTTAGCGCCACCACTGTCTGGGTAGTGATACCCCTCTTGCTGAGGGGTTTCTACCTAGTACTACCACAACAACTACGTGTACTTCCCGAAGGACCGCACCCAAACCATCCGGCCGTTTAACCTAACTTCCCGAATGACAAGGAGGCCCAGGTTAACCGGGGGCTCCTGATGCCCGTAGTACCAGATTAAGGCATCTCTGGTCAGTCCTTGAGAACACCAGAAATGTCAGCCACGCTCACTTAAAGGGACAAGCACCCCAAGTACGCGTGGCATTACGGCCATGCACCACATAATCACCAACATTACCGACATTCTCTGCCTATATCGAGCGCCAGAGCACTCAGGGCTAGGTTGAACCTTTATATTCCCCGGAGAAAACAGGCCACTGATGGAGACAATCACCAGCAGCCTTTTCTGTATCCCCGGGGGAGACTTAATTTGTACAACTTATTAACGAAATCAGAAGGAAAAAACCTTCTGGATTTAAACTCAATTTGTTTGAATAAGTATTACGAAACGTATTTACGCACGCCGTTAATTTCTCAATATAAAAATCAATTTCTTTGTTTGACAAATTGACTGTAATAGAGGGAAATTTTTTAGTAAATCCATAGAAATTTGGTTTTTGAATAATTTCGGATAAATTAGTATTCTTAAACGATGAATACGAATAAGGCTGAAATAAAATAAAATCAAAATCTCAAAATTAATTGTACTGGGAAATGATCAGAAAATGACTGTAAAGTATTTGGGACTAAAATATCCACAAGATTACTACTTAAAACAAAATGATCTAAAAACGAAGCCCCATTGGGGTAGGAAGGGATATTGTTACAAAGTTTTATAAAAGAATGAGAATTTAGCCGATTCGAAAAATTAAAGCCATTTGAGTTGTTTAAGCCATCCCCTCATAAAATATTTTTTGAATTAAAATCATCTTCAATAATTAAACCGTCGAAATTTCGAGAAATATCTGCAATAATTGATAAACCATTATCAAATTGGATGGAGTTATAACTGCAAGGAATGTAAACAGAACCAATTAAAATTTTTTTAATTAAATTATTTACAGAAAAATGAATTTCGATAAAAGTATTTATAAAAGATACTCCAGTGGTGCGATTCAGTAACATATTTTTACGATAATCGCATTGTTTTCAACAGTAAACAACAGAATTGTCGATATTGCTATCCATTATTTTTTGTTTACTATGGCTGTTGTCGTAAACTAACGCCAAAAATGTTTATGCTGTTTATTCAGTTGGAAAATCGTAAATTTTTTATATTGAAATTTTGTACGCTATTAACTAGTTTGTTTGCGGGCGAGAAGATAACAAGGTTTTTTTTGACAACGTTTTTCTGCAAAGTGTGTGAGAGAGAGAAATAATTTTGAGAGAGATAATGTTGTGCAGAAAAATGTGTATTTTTGTATTCTCTAGCAGTGCCACCAAATTTCTTTACTTTTATGTTGAATATTTGTTGTTGAAGAAGAACACATGGACTCAAAATTTATTAGTTAACGACGTTTTCAGTGCTGCCAAGACGAACAATTTTAACAAGGTTTTTTGTTCAATACTTAAAAAAATCTTTAAAAATTATTTAAATATTTAATGTTATAATTCATTGAAATTAATTATTTAATTAATAAATTTAAAGAACATACTATATATTTTGTAAATTATAAATAAATACATAATATATAACTCCCACCTTACGTTTTTAACAAGTTTTAGGAAACAATACTTTTCGCCCATTTAGGCCCATTGCGTAAGTTGTGCCAAAAATCGGAAAGTGGTGGGGGATAGTGGACCTAATGGACTATCACGTGTCATACTCAGTTTATTCGGAAATAGTTTTTGGTCCATACAATCCATTCAAAAGAAGATTTTTAAGGCATTTCACTCATATACATTATAACTATTTTAGCCCACTGTGTGAGCTGTGCCAAAAATTGGAAAGTGGTAGGGGATAGCCGACCTAATGGACTATCACGTGTCATACTCAGTTTATTCGGAAATAGTTTTTGGTCCATACAATCCATTTAAAAGAAAATTTTTAAGGCATTTCACTCATATACATTTTGACTATTTTAGCCCACTGTGTGAGTTGTGCCAAAAATTGGAAAGTGGTGGGGGATAGCCGACCTAATGGACTACCACCTGTCATACTCAGTTTATTCGGAAATAGTTTTTGGTCCATACAATCCATTCAAAAGAAGATTTTTAAGGCATTTCACTCATATACATTATAACTATTTTAGCCCACTGTGTGAGTTGTGCCAAAAATTGGAAAGTGGTGGGGGATAGCTGACCTAATGGACTATCACGTGTCATACTCAGTTTATTCGGAAATAGTTTTTGGTCCATACAATCCATTCAAAAGAAAATTTTTAAGGCATTTCACTCATATACATTTTGACTATTTTAGCCCACTGTGTGAGTTGTGCCAAAAATTGGAAAGTGGTGGGGGATAGTGGACCTAATGGACTATCACGTGTCGTACTCAGTTTATTCGGAAATAGTTTTTGGTCCATACAATCCATTCAAAAGAAGATTTTTAAGGCATTTCAGTCATATACATTTTGACTATTTTAGCCCACTGTGTGAGTTGTGTCAAAAATTGGAAAGTGGTGGGGGATAGCTGACCTAATGGACTATCACGTGTCATACTCAGTTTATTTGGAAATAGTTTTTGGTCCATACAATCGATTCAAAAGAAGATTTCTAAGGCATTTCATTCACATACATTTTGACTATTTTAGCCCACTGTGTGAGTTGTGCCAAAAATCGGAAAGTGGTGGGGGATAGTGGACCTAATGGGCTATCACGTGTCATACTCAGTTTATTTGGAAATAGTTTTTGGTCCATACAATCGATTCAAAAGAAGATTTCTAAGGCATTTCACTCACATACATTTTGACTATTTTAGCCCACTGTGTGAGTTGTGCCAAAAATCGGAAAGTGGTGGGGGATAGTGGACCTAATGGACTATCACGTGTCATACTCAGTTTATTCGGAAATAGTTTTTGGTCCATACAATCCATTCAAAAGAAGATTTTCAAGGCATTTCACTCATATATCTATAAGTGAAATTGCATATTTTCTTAAAAATTTGCATATAATTTAACATAAAAGCATACATGAATAAAATCTAATATGTTTTTTATAAATACAAAGTAAAAAAAGTAATATTTTACAATTAATTTTAATAGAAAATGTAAAATTGTTGGTATGTTCTTTTTCATTGCTCATCTCTAAGAAAACGCTTTCTAATACGTTGTTTTCTTTCATATTGTTTTTTAAAAAAATTAAACTTAACAATGATGCAGCTGGCATTTTTATTAATTTTATTTAATAATTTGTTTATATTATGTTTGTTTTTATTACTTTTGAGACTTAAAACATGTTTTAATTTTTTGAACATAACTTTGAAAAATAAATGAAACGCACGCTTTCCAACACATGAAAAACTAAAATTGGCGATTTTGAAATCACAAGTGATTTGAAATCGCACGTTTTCCAGCACATGGCCGATAAACAAATTATTAAATAAAATTCATAAAAATGACAGCTGCGTCATTGTAAAGTTTAATTTAAAAAAAACAATATGAAAGAGAGGAAAGTTCTTATAGTCGCTTATATCAACAATTATTTGTATTTTATTTTCAATACTCCGTTTACTATTAAAAATGAAACATTTATTGCAATTTAACTTTGTTTTCGTTTTATTTAACTATAAGTAAAATAGTGCAGCGACAAAACTAAAGCACGTAATATAGGTATATGAATGAATATTTACTATTTTTTGATAGTAATTATCAACAATAAATAATAGGCCGTATTTAAATTGGCGACGTTGTTGTCGTCTGACATTTTTGTAGTGTTTCTCTTGCCTTTAATATATTACAAAAATGTCTATACGCGACGACGTCGCCAGTTCGAATACGGCCTAATAACTAGTTAGCCATGATTCTCTAGATTTATTCACGGTATATTTAACACAATAAGACCCATTATAACTTGCAGATAATTAAAGGTAGGATTTTATCACAGTTAAATTACTTTTTATTACAAGTAAACTTCAACCTGAAGTAACGGATAAACTTATTGGGATGATTGGTTAACCTCTATGTTAATATTTACTTTTAATAACAAAAAGCAATTGTCTAATAAAATCCTACCTTTAACTATCAGCAAGTTATAACGGGCCTAAAACTACAAAAAAAAACTTTTTTCATACATAGCTACAGCTCTTTTATACGAATTTTGGGTAGCTAAATAAATTTCTTGTAACGTATCCGGTACTTGTTTCTGTGCAACCCAGGATTTGATGCTTTGTGGAATAGGTAAGCCTGGGTCGTCATGTCAAAATATAGTGGGCACAAGGATCTAGAAAATTTCCGAAAGGCTCAATAAAGATAAAATTTCAATAGTCAGTAACAAGTACCTTTCCATTAACTTAAGGATGCCGAGTATCACGATTGACAACCATCTGAACTTTTTTCATCATCGCAAATATAGCGCCTGCAGTAAACGTAGTATCCATTACTGCAAAATTCAGGCCACTTCATTTCGCAATATGAGAGTTCGTCCTGGCAAGGGATCTTCGTCAATCAAACGCAGTGCTACTACCGTATCGTTCTGTTGTTTGCGAACGTCTTCACATGTAGTAGGTCAGATGCTGCTCTATCACTAAACCATCCATAAACTTGATCGTAAAAAAGTTAGTGGAAGCGTCTAGTACATACATATGAGCTTGGAACACAAACACATGTTTTGACCTGCTAGCAGACTAATCTTCATCTGAAATGGTAAGAGGAAATTTGTTAAAATTAAAAAAAGAAGCTTCTACTCCAACAATAATTATGAAACCAACTACCCCACCGGCTACCCAAGCGTAATGCTATAAACACAACAAAGGCTATCGAACACCGAACACACGACTACAAAAATCGCTGGCTACGAAAGTAGCCAAGTAGCCAGCTACTTAATTATAATAACAACTACAGCTACAAAATAAACATATGTTTTGACACGTTGAACATAACCTAAACAAAATATATATTTTGTAAGTTAAATTGTGAGGAAATAAAAAACAACAAATGTCTGAAGAAAACTAATAAAAATTTAAGAAACTAAAAAGGCAATTAAATAATAAATTAAAAATGAAATAAAAACTGATGTTAATAAATGAAATAAGTAAATGAAAACTAAACAAAAAATGTAAACAAATGATTATTTATTTTCAGTGGTGCAAATTCAATTTTTTTCGCATTTTTAATGTATATATTTCATATATTGCGTTTTTTAAAAACCTTTTTCATACATCTTATTGTATTGGCAGCACTAAACTGTTTATTGTCGCCAAGAAAAATAGAAATTAGCCTAAGTTGGCTACGGGCTATAAAAGTAGTCGTGTGTTCGGTAGTCGTGTTGCCGTTAAAATAATTATTCTCATATGCACACATGCATTCTATTTTTGACAGCTTGTAGTCGATGGTCGGTAGCCTTTGTTGTGTTTATAGCATAAAATGACGCTTTATAAATCAAATACAAATGGTGCTGCCACAGTCCAACGCCTCTGTTTTCAAGTGCAGCCAAATTTTTTAAATACTGCCATTTTGAAATATTTTTTAAAGCACTGGCAACATTTTGTTTAAATTCTATAATTCTATAATTTTTGTTTAAAATCTGATAAATTTTTATTATATAATGTATGTAAGAATATAAAAGTATTTTTAAATTAAAGTTATATGCTTATAAAATATTAAAATAATTTTATGTTATTGTAACAATTTTATTACCTTTATTAATAAAAGGCGCTTTCTTTTCTATAAAAAGTTATATGCTTATAAAAAATTAAAGGAATTTTATGTTATTGTAACAGTTTTATTACCTTTATTAATAAAAGGCGTTTTCTTTTTTACAAAAATTTATGGCATTATTTCTTATAGTATATATAAAAATAGTATATATATAATATGTAATGTATTTTTTTCTGATCTCTTTTTATTCTGATCTGCATTTTTAAGGCTAATTCTGAAAAAAAAAACAATATTTTGGCAAGACCTAGAGAATGCCGAATAAATATCTGGTATATCAATTTTTCGATATTTCGCTACTTGCTTGCCTAACCAGGAAATATACATTTGTACGTGCCAAAAATATTTAGAAAATGAGCAAAATTAAAAAAAAATTATGTCATACTTATTTTTAAATAAAAACATAAAGAAGAATTTAAAAATCTTCTTTTGAATGGATTGTATGGACCAAAAAGTATTTCCGAATAAACTAGGTATGACACATTATAGGACATTAGGTCCACTATCCCCCACCACTTTCCGATTTTTGGCACAACTCACACAGTGGGCTAAAATAGTCATAATGTATATGAGTGAAATGCCTTAAAAATTTTCTTTTGAATGGATTGTATGGACCAAAAACTATTTCCAAATAAACTGAGTATGACACGTGGTAGTCCATTAGGTCAGCTATCTTCCACCACTTTCCAATTTTTGGCACAACTCATACAGTGGGCTAAAATAGTCATAATGTATATGAGTGAAATGCCTTAAAAATCTTCTTTTGAATGGATTGTATGGACCAAAAACTATTTCCAAATAAACTGAGTATGACACGTGATAGTCCATTAGGTCAGCTATCTTCCACCACTTTCCAGTTTTTGGCACAACTCACACAGTGGGCTAAAATAGTCATAATGTATATGAGTGAAATGCCTTAAAAATTTTCTTTTGAATGGATTGTATGGACCAAAAACTATTTCCGAATAAACTGAATATGACAGGTGGTAGTCCATTAGGTCCACTATCCCCCACCACTTTCCGATTTTTGGCACAACTCACACAGTGGGCTAAAGTAGTCAAAATGTATATGAGTGAAATGCCTGAGAAATCTTCTTTTGAATCGATTGTATGGACCAAAAACTATTTCCAAATAAACTGAGTATGACACGTGATAGTCCATTAGGTCAGCTATCTTCCACCACTTTCCGATTTTTGGCACAACTCACACAGTGGGCTAAAATTGGCAACATGTATATGAGTGAAATGCCTTAAAAATCTTCTTTTGAATGGATTGTATGGACCAAAAACTATTTCCGAATAAACTGAGTATGACACGTGATAGTCCATTAGGTCCACTATTGCCCACCACTTTCAGATTTTTGGCACAACTCACACAGTGGGCTAAAATAGTCAAAATGTATATGAGTGAAATGCCTTAAAAATCTTCTTTTGAATGGATTGTATGAACCAAAAACTATTTCTGAATAAACTGAATATGACAGGTGGTAGTCCATTAGGTCCACTATCCCCCACCACTTTCCGATTTTTGGCACAACTCACACAGTGGGCTAAAATAGTCAAAATGTATATGAGTGAAATGCCTTAAAAATCTTCTTTTGAATGGATTGTCTGGACCAAAAACTATTTCCGAATAAAGTGAATATGTCACGTTATAGTCCATTAGGTCCACTATCCCACACCACTTTCCGATTTTTGGCACAACTTACGCAATGGGCCTAAATGGGCGAAAAGTATTGTTTCTTAAAACTCGTTAAGAACGTATGGTGTCAGTGAATTTTTATTTATTTATTTATAATTTATAAAATATATACTATGTTCTTTAAATTTTTTAAATAAAAAATAAATATTAATGAATTATAATGTCAAAAATTCGAATCATTCTAAAAGGTTTTTTAAATATTGAATAACAAACCTTGTTAAAATTATTCGTCTTGGCAGCACTGAAAACGTTGTTAACTATTCAATTTTGAGTCCATAGCTTCTTCTTGACTTGCTAAAAACAATCAAATTTGTCTGCAAAATTTCTGCAAAAGAGAATAACAATGAATTTGCAGAAAACGTTGTTAGTTTTTGCAGAAATGAAAAAAACAATGTTAAAAACCTTGTTATCTTCACGGGATTATTTGTTTGTATACCCAAAGAAACTAGAGGTTTGTAGCTTTGCTAACTTTCTACCCAAAAACTGACTGATTTTATACGGTGCTGCCAAATTATTACAATTTAAACATAAAGAAAACTACAGTTGTAGACTGTCGATAAAATGTACTTAGTGAATCACATAATTGTTACAGTACCGCGATTCAGTAACTTTTAACAAATACGATATTCGCAAAAGAAGTCGACAGTTTTTATTGTTTGCAATAACGATTAATCTGAGATGTAGGGTAATTATATAGAATTACTCTATGGTTTGATCTCATGTGTGTTTTTTGAATAAAAGCAAAATCAATTTTATTTTTATTCAGCAGCCGTGACAAATCAATTCTCCTACTAATTCCAACTAGGGATCTAACATTAAAAGAAATAATTTTAAAAATATTATGGACCATACGTAGACAACACTTTATGGAACAAACTCTTAAATTGTGTAATTGGCTCTGATTTGGGCACTGATTTGAAATTATTCATAGAAGTCATTATAGTGCATTTACATATGTAATGAAATCTCCTACATTTTCATTTAAAGCTTCTGAAACAGCAAATAATTTTTTAAATAGCTGTGTCAATTACTGCTCCAAATTAATTTTTTTTTTTTTTTTATATTATAAAATGCATATAGAATGGCTGCTAAAAAAAGACGCCAGCATTTAGCTAATATTATGTTTGAGAATCAGATGCAATTTTACTATTCACAAATGATTACACGGAGGGTGAAATGGATACATGTAACTACATAAAAATTATTTTGTTTTTATATCATTATTGATTTTTTAGAAACATCACTCATTTTTAACTTCCTAATATTTATGTATTAAGAACTTATTATTTATTTAGGTAAGTAGTTTATTAATTTTAATTTTTATCACGTGTGATTTTCTTTTTTTTAAGCACAAACATCAAACAGCTCTCAAACACTAAAAAATAAGTCACAATAGTTCCAAAAACAGTGCTGTATTATTGAAAATCAAGAAAAGTTTGTTAGAATTTTTGAAAACCTACAAAATTTTCTAGATTTTATGTGTATGAGAAATCTAGAGATTTTAACAAGATTTTTATCAAAATCTCGATTTTTCTAGATTTCTCTTACTTTCACACAACACTCTGGCGAATTTTAAGAAATCGTTTAAAATACTAGGTTTATTTGAACTAGGATCAGTATAAAAATTACTTGCAAAAGAACAGTTCGACTGTACAGAATTAGCGTTAATAGCAAATGAAACATTATTTGAAGCCTGAGTTTTCTTTTCTCTAGACTATTCTAAGAGCTTTTTCTTTAGTTTTTTAGTTATTGTTAATGTCTGAAACAAACGAGCACTTTCCAGAATCGTGATCTAAAGAACATTTTGCACATGCGTAAGAACGATTACAGTTTTTAGACATGTGTCCTCAATTCTGGTAACGATAGCATTGTACTATTCGTTGGTTTTTTTTTAGGCTTTTCCCAATAAACAAGCTGATTAAGAACACACCGAACATTAATTAAATCATTGAATCGTCTTCCATCCATAAATGTAACTAAAAACAAAAACCTAAAAAAAAATTGAAAAAGAACGTATATTTTGAAACCGAGTAGATTGTATCGGGAGCTAATTTATCTAAATCAGCCTGTAACTCTTTGATATCATAATCAAAGTAAAGCCCTCGTAAAACCATCGAATGACGTTTCAACTCGGAAGGAGTGAAAGAATAAGACTCAATATTTTTTCTCTAAGCAGTTTCATCATTTCCGTATATGCCGAAACATCTTTTAAGTTCAATTTGCTTTTTAGGTTACTCATATTAATAATTTTAAAATCAAGACCTTTTGTCTTAAGTTGATCAGCCAAGCTTTTATTATTAACACGGTACAAAAGATGGACAAAAATGTTTAACGCCCTTTAACGTTACAGGATTTTTTTACATTATAAGTATTGTATTTGTTTCCAAATTTTAATTAAGTGTAAATCTATTTAGACTGCAACTAGGTCTATTATCAGTAAATTAGATAAATCTGTTTTCAAGTCTCCTTTGGAGTTCCTTTTAAATTTTTTTATTTTTAACTACATCAAAATCGATATCATCACCTGAGAAATAACCTGAATGTTTATTTGAAAAATCTTGTTGATTACACTGGTTTACAGCCAAAAAATATCAAGAACGCCACATACCTAGATAAGTTAATTGGGACCTCCTGAGCACGAAAAACCCAGTTATTATTTTTTCCTAAGTACCGTTTTTTAGAAAACGGTACTTTTGAGTTTTTCGGTGTATGGCCCCACTCAAACCCATGTGGTGTCCAACGGAAAAGTTCGATTGAGATAAGTGGCATATCGATGGAAAGGTAATTGAATGCCTTCTTCTTAACTCCTTCTTAACTCAAGTTCTATTTCTGTCTATACCACTTCGAAATTTTTTTTCTTTTGTTTTCAACGTGGACGTACTGAATCTAACTACATATACAGTCATAGAAATAGGTATATGGTACAAAGCGTAAGTTGATTTTAGAATTGAAAATTTTAAGTTGCAAGAAACTTACTACGTATTTTTTACAACACTGTATTAGCAACTTTTCAAAAAATGTGTTTGCCTTTGACTTCCCTGTTTTAAAATTGCCGTTATTTTGCGTTGTATATACCCATAATGAAGTATTTATAAGAAATAGATAAATGGTACAAAGTATATAAACAATTTAAATTAATTTTATTTTATTCAAATACAAATTTAAAATTAATATCTGTGGACATTTGACAAAACGTCTTCTTTCAAAATCAACAGCTTTTCAGTAGAGAAAAAAAAAACAGTTAAAAAGGCTAATACAAGTTATTGCTTAGAAAATTAAAGAAATTTTGAACTTGGATATTATACACAAATACTTAACGAACATTATGCGACCTTTTTTTCCCTCTAGAAGCAATAGTTTTCTTTAAAACGACAAAAAATTAATTTAAAACTTTTTGTTAAATTTTTTTTGTTTAAATTTTAAAGAAAAAAATTAGCTTCCACCATACAAGTCGTTTTGTCAAAATTTTTTTGATTAAATTTGAAAATTATTTTAATCGCTTAAGTCAAGACAAGTTGTTTTGTTAAAATGGAATATGAAAAAAAGGTTGAAACAAGTTGATCTGGAAAATATATTTGGGTTCTATTTTTCCCTTCAATATGCAGATAATTAAAAAATAATAATAAAAATGAAATACAATTTTTTATAGACATTCAATTTTTTAAATTATTTTTAATTTTCTGAAAGAAGTCGTTTTGTCAAATTGAAATTGGGGGAAAGTCTGAAAGAGGTCGATAAGTCAACTGCATATTTTGTCTTCCAAAGGTCGTAGAAATACGGGGATTGGAAACACAAAAAACTCCCCAAGATTAAAACTTAAAAAACTATGTATTCAAAAATATTGCTAAAAGTAACTAATTTTGCCTGTTCAAAAAAATATACTCATTAAATTTGATGGCCTAAAAGAAAAATTTTTTTATTAATGAAACCAAATTACTACTATTCTGTAGTTAGTGGAATTACCCTGATTTTAAATAAGGTCCCAAAAGCGTTTTGGCATTGAGTCCACAAGTCTTTAAAACATATTGATTGCAATGTTTTTGCACACATCTTTAACAAATTCTCACAAACGTTCCTTATTAGAAGGGTTTTTCCTCAAAGAGCCGCTTTGACAATTTGACATAAATTTTCAATAGGGTTTAACTCTGGAAACTGAGCAGACCAGCTTAAAATTTTGACGCAAGTATTTGAAAATAACTTTTTGCTCGCTTCGATGTCTATTTTGGGTTGTTAACTTGGTGAAACACCCATTGATGTACCATTTCATATTCAGCATAAGACATCTTCATACCGTTTAAAATAATCGTATAGTATACGGTATCTATTGTACCTTCAATTCTACATAGATGTCCAGTGCCATAGTTTGAAAAACATTCCCATACCATTCAGTAGTAGTTTAACTATAAGGAGACCCTCTAATACTAAATCCTAACGCAATAAAACCATTAAAATCGGTAGCGAAAATTTTATGGTATAGAGATGTTTTTGTTTATATGAGAAAATAAACCATACGAAAAAGTATGCGTTTTAAACAAGTCATGCTTATAAATTCATACTTTCACTGTATGTTCCGAATTAGTGATGTAAAAAGCGGTTACTTTTGACTACTTAATACTACTCGGTTCTTTTTAATTGAGTACTCAATACTCTTTTTTATTCGAAAGTAAAGGAAATGGTAAACTGAACTAACCTGCAGGTTTTATAGCTGCTAGAATGTTTGCACATTATCGGAGACAACAAATGAAATTTTGCCTTGATGGCCCCACACTTTTCGGAGCAAGTAAAAAAATGAGATTTAAGGTTATAATCAGTGTCAAAAAAATGTGCCGTTACAGATATATTTATAACGCATTTGCGACAGATGTCCATGAGTCTATTGTTACTTTCATTTGTTTTCTTTAAATCAACTAATGAGTGTTTCGAATCCAAATGCTTCTCGCAATTAGAACTGCCTCCTACTTTAAACGTTATATTTTAAAACAAGAATAATACAAGCTCACAGCACATACCTTTATGTGAAGTCATCGGTTGGCAAAGTTTACATTGTGCTGCATATTTTCCTGCTTTTTAATACAATTTTTGAAATGCAAATTAATAAGTTGCCACAAATTCTTCTTTTCACCTTTTTGTTAATTTGGTATTTTTTTAATACACAGACTTGTAATATTTCTGAGAATTTTTAAGGAAAACGTGCAATAACATACTACAGAATATAACCCTATAAATATTGAATAGCTCCTTTTGGATATTGAGTACCGGTGAATATTCATGGTATCAAGTACTTAGTACTCAATACTTTTACATCACTATTCCGAATGAAAGAAATCTATAATATATAATTAAATAAGCAACCAAATTGTAATAATCGTCAAAAATTTGGCGACTATCCCCAATAAAATCCCCATCCCCAAATGAATTTTTTTATTACCACTTCAGAAAAAAAATCCCCATTTTGGGGATAAATCCCCTATTCTGACAACACTGGCCATATACCATAGATGCGAAAAATTGATTTGTAATTGCACAAAAAAACGTGTGAACACATAAATATGTATGTTATTAACTTACATATCACTGTGTGTGTACTTTAAACTTTCTTTTACGGCTAAAAGCGACATATCGGGTAAATCTTATTTGAGTACGCTAAATTCAGTAGTGGTAACCGTTTTTTGATGCAAGATCTTAAAGAAATTCATATGTATAAGATTTAAAATATAAATATCTTATAAGTACTTTTATGATAATAAATAAAACATCCGATACACAAGTGCACTTTCCAGCAGTTCGTTGAAGAATAAGTGTTTAAGTGGCGGATAGAGAACATAAACTCCCACACGACGATATGTTACTCAAGCATCCTTCGTAAATGGTCTTGATATATTTTGAACGTAAACGGCTTTTGGAAGTATACGTCTTGAAAAATTGTTCGTTTCGAAATTTGTAAATGGGAACTTTAGTAGTGGAAAATGAATTGCATAGCTTTTCATTAAATTTGTACATATTGCTCACAAGGCATTTTACATTCAGGTATAAATAATTATTTTACTTTTCTGTTTTGACGTTATTCTAACTAAACGTGCGTTGCACTTTTCATAAACTGCGTAACTAAAAATATTTTAAATTTAACCGTTTAGGAAGGTTATGCTTTTGGCATTTTCTATAAAAAAAAACCTTGAACTGAAATACTAGTAACATATATATGAACGATTTCTTACATGGGTTTCATATACACAGTATTAATAAGGGTCTAAAAAGCACGTACGCTTATAACATTTTTTTCGTCTCACTTTTTTAAAGAAATTTTGGATAGCGTCTAAAGCTTATTTTCTATTATTAAAGTTTATTTATTATATAAAAGTTTTATTTATTACAAAGAAATCTATAAGCAGAATGAAAAAATATTTTTCTTTTACTTCTGATTAATATTTCAAATACAATACAATTCGTTTAATAAAAATACAAGTAGAATGTTAAACAAGTAATATATTCAACATCTATATCCATTAAATTTACAATATTAATATATCGTCGCAAGAATTATAGAACGCTATAACTGACAAAACTTTTAGGCCCAGTTTTTAACTTCATATTTAAATGGCATTTAAGGTTAAATGATATTTAAATGCAACTTTCAGTTTTTCAGCGCAAAGTTAAATAAAACTTAAATGCCATTTAAATGACGAACCTTGTCCATTTATGTTTCATTTGAGATTTACGTATAAACACATGATCTCGCCATCTTGTTTTTACGTTTTGAAACAATCAAAAATGTTTTTAATTATTTTATAAAAAATTGGCGTATTATGAATAAAACTCGTCTTTAAATAATAAAATTAATATACATTAATTATGTTTATTGTTATTAATTGATGTTTATCAATAGTATTTTTATTTTAATTCTGGCGTTTTATTTTGTTGCAGCCAATCACAGCTGTTTCTGCGAAAAATTCTGCAAAGTCTGTTTACATTTGCTGATGCTACCGTACTTTTGTCACAAATAAATACAAACTTAAATTTATGACTGAAAAACTGAAACTATATTTAAATGCCATTTAAGTTTAAATTAAAATTAACTAATTTCACATCTAAATATCAAGTAAAAAACTGGGCTTTAATGCTCACCAGAGCCATAAAACTTGTATGAAATTAGAACAAATATACTGATATTGTTCCAAACGCAGACGGCGTAAGTGAATTTCTTTTCATCATAGAAATCTGGGACCGGAACCAATCGACGCGTACTTTTTTTCTCTTAAAAATGACGCAAAAACCTGTTTTAGATTTTTTATCAGTTGCAGCGTTCTTTAATTCTTTCGACAATATGCTGTGAAAGTTAAATTATGCACAAATATGTTGTAACAAATAAATGCCAAATTTAATAAAAAATTCCTGGTTAGGCAAACGTTGCTGTATCGTAATGTAACGTCCCCTAACGTAAAAACATAAGTACACTTATAGAACATTTTAAAACGTGTCATATGTTTTGGACATAAACACCTAGCAAAAAAACAAAACAGAGAATCTATTGTGAAAAAGTAATTCGCTTATAGTGTGTATTTAATAGTGTTTTATTTTTTCAAGTAATTAAAAGACAAATGAATAAATATGGATACGGATTTCTGTGTTGAGCTACAATTTTTTAATTTGCTAAAAATTTCTTAAATTTCTCTCTTATTAATATTTTTCTTTCCTTTATTATCTTTTTGCTGAAAATTTTTATAATAAATTTAGGGTTGGTTGGATATTGAAGTGAAAAAAGTACATTGAGGGAAAAAACGTACATTTTAGTAAAAAAAATGTATATTGGGTTTTTATTGAAAACTTTTTTTAAATTCATTAGGAAAAATAAAATGGCAAGTAATAATACAAAAAATAAGATCGAAACCATTGTTTACAGCAAAGTAGTAGCTCAAAATTATTCGGGTTTTTATTTTTAAATTCTGGTCTATACTCTTCAACTTTTCAAATGTAAAATAATTTGGTATAAATTTAAAAATAAATTTTTAAGCCCGTATTCATAAAAAATATTATTGAAAGAAGTACAAAATTCAGTTTAAAGAACGAGTAAAATGATTTATAAAAGAATCTGGAATGTGATAAAAGTCGATTTCAATCGAAATTGAAATCGATTGAAATTTCAAGTTGCTGTAACTTCCTAATCTGAAAAGTTTTGGAATTCCTTTTTTGCTTATCACCTAAATGGCTATTGTCAATACTTCATTTTTTATTAAAGATTTTAGATATTAAAACTGATAAGTTTTATATAACTTTGAAAATACAGACGATTTCAATTTCGAAAGAAATCGTTTTTCATCACATATCGGAATACATATGCATGTAAAGCCAGTTAAGTGTCACTATGGACTAAAGAGGAACAAAATGCTTACGATATGATATTATACAACTTTTATTTTAGAAAAAACATGCAATTTCGAGAAAATTTTGGATGTCTTGGTAAAGTATTATATAGAAATAAAATATTTAAAAGTATGTTATTCAGAGGCAAAATACTAATAAATGAAATGTTTTAAAACGATTAGAAAGAAATTGTGAAATTAAAGTTAACATTTAGATAATAAGTTTCATCATTGTTGAAGTTAAAATTAAAATAAAAAAAAAAATAAAAAACAGAAGAAATAAGAAAACAAATAATTAAATTAGTATAAATATAAATTAGTATTGTAATTTGTTAGATGAATTAACAAGCAAGTTAATAAAAAAAAATTATAAAAACTTATGCGAAAATTTTGGAATATTTAATATGAAACTGGAAAAACAATAACAAATTATTTATAGATTTTCAATTATCGTATCTTTAATATTAAAAAGGCAGGTAGGCCTAGTGATCTTCCAAAGTCATATAGGCCCATAAGTGTCTTATCCTTTGTTCTGAAGACAATGGAGAGGCTGGTGGATGTTTATGTAAGGGAGACGTGTCTTGTGGAACATCCCCTGCACCCGAGTCAATTCGCGTATGTGAAGGGCGGATCGTCGGAGGGTGCAATTTTGTCTCTCCTTGGGAGTATTGAGAAAGCATTCTCTGACAAGGAAGTTACTCTTTGTTCTTTCTTGGATATAGGTGCTTTTGACAACACAGGCTTCGGCTCCCTTACTCTTTGGAAAGGAAAGGGGTGGAAAGGCCAAATATAGCTCATCCCTTGATGGAGAGGAATTGACCGTGATGGCGTCGAAGGGATGCCCTCAGGGTGGAGTCCTATATCCATTGTTGTGGACGCTTGTAGTTGATGGCTCAAAAAGGAATCAGCGTAATTAGTTATGCTGATGACCTTGTTATAACGGCCCGAGAGAAATTTGAGAGTACATTGTGTGACCTTATGACTGATGCTCTGTGTCGAATTGGTGCAAGGAAGGACTCTCAGTGAATCCTTCAAAGACGGTTGTTGTACTTTTTACGAAGAGATATAAGCTGACGTGCGACTGTATTTCTTTTAGGCGTACCACTATTATACAATTCAAATCCAATTTCGGTCTTGGATACCATGCCTTAGGAACTTTGCTTTGGCAAGAGATTTAAAGTCTACTGTGTGTTTAGCTCGGAGTGAGTTTGATCTAAACTGGTATACTGATGGTTTCTAAATGGACAGTGGAGTAGGAGCTGGCATCTATGGACCCAATCGAAACCGATCAATTCCACTAGGGAAGTCGTTGAGTGCTTTTCAGGCTGAAATCCTGGTCACGACCGCATGAGCTGAGATTAACCTGGATATCGGGCTCAAGGGCAAGACAATTAATATATTTTCAGATAGTCAGGCTGTCTTAAAGGCACTTGACTCTCATCCAGCTGGGGTTCTGATAGTAGCCTTACTCACCTGACCATCTGCTCCAGTGTGCACTGCTTCCACAACTCCCTTCGGCCAACAATTTCTCGGATTACCTGGATCTATAATGTACACGACGTCATTCACTTCAATGGGTTTAACCTTCTCAAACCATTTACTGCGACGGGTAATTATTGATAAGTACTCTTTGATCCACTTTTTCAAAAACGTATTTGCTAATTGTTGTGATAATAGCCAGGCCTTTCGTAAAGTGATTCCATCTGTATTGCCTTCAAGCACTGGCTTGGATCCATTAGAGCTACCCAAAATAAAATGATTGGGTGTAAGTGCTTCTTTTTCGTCCGGATTTACAGGGATATAGGTTAGTGGACGTGAATTTACCGTTGTTTCGATTTCCATAAAAGCAGCGCGTAAAAGTTCGTCGGTTGGAGTGCTGTTCGC
Source organism: Metopia argyrocephala (assembly GCA_963576795.1). NCBI lineage: Eukaryota > Metazoa > Arthropoda > Insecta > Diptera > Sarcophagidae > Metopia > Metopia argyrocephala. The sequence continues at coordinate 87,905,056 of OY756209.1, read as the reverse complement.
CATTATATTAAAAAATACATCTTTGACTGAGCGAACTAAACGTTCCCACGCGCCTCCCATATGGGGTGATGCGGGAGGTATGCATTTCCATTTAGTATTGGCAGTTGTAAATGCTCTGATAAACTCATCTTTGTTTGCGGCTAAAAAGGCCTCTGCCAGCTGGCGTTCAGTGCCTTTGATATTTGTACCATTGTCACTCCATATCTCTAGGGGTGTGCCTCGACGTGCTATACAATTTCTGACTGCTATAATGCATGAGTCAGTCGATAAGCTATGTGCGATCTCCAAATGGATTGCCCGCGTAGTAGATCGCAGCTGAGGTATCCAGTATATTTGTCTTAGCTCGTTGACGACCGTCTCGTTATTACCATGATGATATCTGCAATGAAATTCATTAATTATTAATGTTGTTATACGGTGTCTACATGGTAATATAATCGGATCATTGCCGTTCCACAACTTCGCACGGCCATTTACTCGAAAACAGCCTTCGCTATCCAAATAAGGTGATAATTTATATATTGAACTACATCTTGGTAAGGATGTTTTATTTGCAAGCAATATAATTTCTTGTTCGAACACATTCTGTGCTTCCTTTTGTAACAAACTTTGTGCAGAGAGTATGTCATCCTGTAATTGGTTTGAATAAGCAATTTCTTTGTTTAATTTAAAATTCTTCCATACTCGAATAGCTTGCACAACTTTTGCAATAACTTGAACAAGTCTTTTCCAGGTACTAATTCTATTAGCTGCTGCCGACAGAGGTGACATAGAATTGTTTTGCTTCTGGTGATATCCAATGTAACATGAGCGTAATTCGTTATCCCCTTTCGAAGAAATTTCAGATCGCCTTTTTGGCCATTTCGATTCTTCCGCTTTTAAAAACGATGGACCATTGAACCATCTACTGTGATCTGAAAACTCCGGGGTTTTTTTCCACTTTGTAGCTTCGTCAGCAACGTTTTCTTCTGAGGGTAGCCAGTGCCAGCTGCTAAGCTCCGACAACTCTAACACCTCGCTGACCCTGAAGGCGACGAACTGCTTGTAACGACGATGGTCTGAATTAAGCCATGATAATACCGTACTGGAATCGGTCCAATATACGTACTTGTCTATGTTCAGTGATAAGGATTCACCCAAATTCTTATGGGTGCCACCTTCGTTTTTCAGCCGAGTAGACTTACAGTGATATCACAGCCATCTGTACATTTTAGGTAGCTAACTGCTGCATAAGCGTCTTCACTGGCATCAACAAAGGTATGAATTTCTAAAGATTTAATCACCTTGGAGCTTACTTTAATATAGCATCTTGGAATGCTCTAAGCTTCCACTTGTGGTAAAAGCTTTACCCATCGTACCCATTTTTCAAATTGTTCGACTCCAATAACTTCATCCCACGAACAACCAGTTCTCCAGGTTTCTTGGAAAATAGTTTTGGCGAAGTCGATATAAAAACCAAGCAGCCCGAGTGGGTCAAATATGGTCATTATTAAACTGCGAACTTCTCTCTTAGTAGGGCGTTGTTTGCCAGTTAAAAAATCACTGGTTTTGCAACGAGGTGATATTTTATATACCAAAGTATCGGTAGCCATATCCCACCACATCCCTAAGACCTTTTCTGTGGCGCAAACGCCCTCTACATTGAAACTTATCTGGTCAAATTTTACACCGTTTAGCGCTTCTAATACTCTTTTCGAATTTGATAACCAATTTCCTATGTGAAATCCAGCCTGTGAGTGGACGAACTTAACATCTTGCACAAGTCTTATTGCTTCATTTTCATTATCTACGCTATCTAGCATGTTATCCACATAGTGGTTCTCTATGATACATCGTACGGCTTCAGGATATTGCTCTTTAAAATCATTCGCGTTTTTATTCTTCACATACTGTGCGCAGCTGGGTGAACAGGATGCACCAAACGTCATTACTTGCATGATATACGTCTCAAGTTGTTTAGCACTGGTATCTTGCCACAGGAACCTTTGATATTGTTGGTCTTCCTTTCTTATTTTAACTTGGTGGAACATTTCAGCTATATCACCTCCTATAGCAACCCGTTTTTGTCTAAATTTTCTTATTACTGTAATAAGAGACGTGAGCTGGTCCGGCCCTTTAAGCAACATGGAGTTTAGAGATACATTATCAACCTTTGCTGCGGCGTCCCAGACTAGTCGGATTTTACCGGGCTTATTTATATTTATAACCGGGAATACGGGTAAGTACCAGCAGCGTGGCACTTGTACTTCAGAGGGAAGTAATTTTCTGGCATAGCCTTTTGAAATGTAATCTTGCATCTTTGCCTGCAAGGAGTTGTACAAAGATGGGTCATTTTTCATTTTTGTTTGTAGAATAGTTGCACGCTTTCATGCCATTGCAAAGCTCCCATCTGGCAGTGTTTCTGGACCTCGCCAAAGCAAACCAGTTTCAAAGTAGTTACCCACGCGATGTGTAAGCTTTTCTAACTGTTTTATAGCACACTCATCTTCAAGAGATGTGCTGCTTCTTTTATCGCAGACCTTGTCGATAGAGCTGTCATTAACTACATAACTCCATACTAAATTAAGTAGCTCATCAGCCGATTTAGCATCGCAGTTGCATAGGGAAGATGAATGGTAATAAACTTCTCCAAAAGTGGGCGGACCTGGAGCTATTATCCCTTTTACTATCCATCCCAACCTAGTTTTTTCTGCAACTGGCTCATTTTCATATCCTTCTTTAATTTTGCAACATTGGCTAACGGTAGTATTGTTAAGGCCAACCAATATTCGAGGGGTAGCATTTGTATATGATTGTAAAGGGATGTTTTTAAGTGTACATACTGTCGTTGCAGCTGTTTAGCATCAACGGATTGTAAGGGTAGGTCTAACTTCTTTACTGTATGCACATCTTTTATTAGAAACCGCTTCTTTGGGTCAACACCTGACATTTCAAAGCTAGTTACTATTGATTCGTCCTCATTTTGTAGCATATTTGATGTCCATCGCATACACAACGGCTGCCTTTCCCCACTAATATTTAAAATGTTGAAGAGATCCTCATCCATCGGACTTAAAGATGATCCGTCATCAAAGAAAGCATAAGTAGATATTTTTACACCATTGCCATAAATTGTGACGGGAAGGACACGAAAAAGAATTGTGTTAGTTGCATTGGAATAGTGCGCATTACAATTAGCACTTACCTCTGGCTTCACTGTTAATATGGGTGAAGCTCTCTTATGCAGGATTGGATGATGATCCATATTGCAGTCATCGATGTTGCATTTAAGACCAGATGTACATGGTCGAGGATAGTTCGGTAACAAACAGATTTTGCACAACTTGTACTTACGAATTATTTTCCATTTTTCCGATCTTCGCATTTTTGTAAAACGAATGCATAATGTCAATTTCTCGCAACTACCTTTGCAAGCAACACATTTAATAAATGAGGGCAATTTAGCTGACACTACTGCACTATGAGTATTTATATTTCCACCTCGTCTAGGTATTTTGTTTGACGTACTTGGCAGAAGAACACTATTGGCACCCTGTGCCAGCTGGAATAACCAGTTGCTAAAGTCCTCCAATGTGCAGGTTGTAAAGTGGATTTATGCATACCCCAGAATGCTGCAAGCAGGCCTGGAAGCTTGCAGACTAACTCAATTATTTGTCTGCAGCATCACCCGATATCGCCTCCAAAACTATGCCAGAAGTAGAAAGCGAAAAACCTCCCACGGCATTAATGAGGGAGGACAGAATCCCCACTGTTGAGCTAATTAGAAAATGGAGTGTTAAATATGATGGAGGTAAGGATGTACTAAAATTTGCGGATCGTCTGGAAGAATTGGCCACTATATACGAGATAAATTTAAGCGCGGTCGTTCCAGTAATCTTTGAACTGTTAAAGGACCGTGCCCTCATATGGTTCAGAAACAATCGAAAGCCATGGGAGCACTGGTCACATTTCAAGAAAGATCTACTAGAATTCTTCCTGCCACTAAGGTATTTTGAGAAATTAGATATAGAGATTCGCTCCCGAACACAACGGCCACGGGAAATTTCAAAGATTACTTGCTCGCCCTCCAAGATCTGATGTATCATTCTAGCATGAGTGAAGAGGAAAAACTGGAAACAATTTTCCAAAACTCGTCCCCCGATTATCAGCGGTACATCAAAAGGAGAGATTTCAAAACGTTGGATGACCTGTTATCCTTGGCCGCCGAATTAGAAAGTATACCCACCCCCAAACATCCAGGCCGAAATGAACACCATCGCATGATTCATAACTTACAATCACCAACAACCAACTCTATAGGCGCAAATAAACAACAGACCTATCTTGCTTCTGAGGAAGAGAAAATTAAAGCCTCCCAAAAGCAGCGGCAACATTATAATTTGCGACGCCGCAGCTGGGCACCAAAAATCGACAACCACGTACTCGTACGCCGACATCTACTATCCGAGACAGTGGAAAATTTTACCGCAAGGCGGGCACCAAAATTTAAGGGTCCATACGTCGTTACTGAATTTGTACGCTCAGTCATTGTTTATGTTAGGGCCATAGAAACTAACGAGAGACATACTGTACCCGTCAGCAAACTAAAACCATACCACGCTAATAATTCTTCCTTTTCTTTAATTTCCTCTAGATTTAAATCAACGGGCGGACGACACGTTGAAAATATGGAAACAAACCTAAAGAAATTTGAAAGAACCAAAGGAAAATTTCAGCGCAATATCCAACGAGAAAGAGAAAATAAGACGCGAACAATATTTTCAGAAGACGATGAAGTTTCAAGCTCCTCTAAAAATCGACCGTCTAACCGTCGACGAAATAACCACCAAAACACTTCAGCTCAACCGATGTCTAAGTCAAATTCAGAGAAGACACGGAAAACGACATCCTCGTTGGCCGTGACGAATGACACACATCAGCAGCTGGAAGGTATTGCCTCATTAGAACCATGTTCTTCCCCACTGCAACCTGACTACCTACATCCACCAATCCCCGTAACCCCGGGTAGAAATTGGATGAACCCACAAATCTTCCTTCATTCCCAAACATCGCCGAATCTCCAACAACCGATGCCAGTTTTTGTCGAGCCGAACAATACGTCACCGATACCCTCACCCCCACCAATATTCATCCAAAACCGGTCACTGGTACCCTCACCACCTCGCATACCCAAAATATCAGCACTCGACCACCCGGGGCTAGAACAATTGCCCGAAGAAATAAAAAAGGAAATAAACGAGGTACGAGAATATCAAAAGGGAACGCGGGTAAGGTTAAAGAGAGAATTTTGGGGCCACACGTATCAGATCACTATCCAGCGAGGAGGCGAAGTCACAGTTACACTTATTTGATCCAGGAGGGGGAGTAGTGTGACGACAAAAGGCGGGTACCTTGTTTTTGTCCACACCGTACCTATTTCCACCGACTGGTCCAGAAGATTTGATTATTTTTATTTTTTATTTTACCAGTATTATTGAATTATATGTACTACTATCCTTATTATTATTATTATTATTACTCCCATTTGGAATTATTGCATTATTTCCTATTGTGATTATTAATTAGTTTGATTATTGAATTTATAAGTCCCATTGTGCAAAAGGAATTTCGTATAAAATTGTTATGAAGAGTTATTATCTACTTGCCCCGGGTTATCTACATGCCGGAAGTGTGATGAATACCACCACACCCTTCTTCACCCCACCAACGCAACTTTACATAGAAAAGACGGAATACGGACTGAAGATTTGCATAGACGTCAACAGCAAGAACGAAATCATAAAGGTCGACAACAATATCGTCAACGTCAACCGAAACGTCGTCATCATAAAACCAGACCTCAGAAGTCACGACCACGTCATCAAAGGTCAGCTAAGGGTGGAATTGTGCCAAAACCTCGCCCTCCTGCAACAACCAACTCATCAGGACCAGCTATGGGTCCAATAGTGGACGCCATAAGGTCGTTGGCAACGATACTAAGTGTGAGCCATGGTACCCCTTCAGCTTGAGGTGGCGGCATGTCCAAGTAAGCTTGTCCACTACTAATTGACTTGTGAATTTGTATTAAGATATTTTAGTTAAAAGTTTTAATTTGTATCTTAGAAATGATTTGATTATTTTGCAGCTCTGGCTGATATATCTTCCTTGATTGGAGAGTTTGTTTAACGAAACTTATTCATGTTTTCCAATTCGAGTTTTTTCCTATAATGAATCATAGCACTCTTTACTTTTATCTTAATCTTCAAACTATAAATAAGTACATATTTCCAATGAAGGAAGATATCATAACGTTTATACATATACATACATATCTGTGTCTTGAATATTGGAAATTTAGTATTGTTAACCTAAGTTAAAGTGGAAATATACTTACATACTTACCTGCATTGAAAATAAAACATACATGTGTATATACTCACCTATATTGTAAACCTGAAGAAGATATAGAACAAATATACTTACCTGAATTAAAATTAAGTGCATCCGTGGAATTCCTTTATTTCTCCGAGGACTAAGGTTTGTTATTGTTACACCCAACTACCCTGCCCATTTAAGCTGGATCCATCGGACCAATTCTTTCCCTATTTACCATCTCCAACATGTAAGTAAATAATCATAAGGATACATACATATGTTCATATAACCCTAGCGTAGTTAATCCCCTAACCCCTATACACATATTTACAACCATATACCTATATACTTACCCTAATCTGATATACCCTAATACTTATTATTATTAATTTGGTGTCTAAACCCACACACTATTAAAACAACGTTTAAAATTACAAAATTTAAGACATATTCCGCAGAATTGGAAAAAATTTACAAATTTTTTATTGTCTTAATAGTGGCTCCCTTTATGGAGATAATTGCTACAGATCTGCAATTCAGATTAACAATGAAGTATGTATACATATATTTAGTTCTTTTTGGAATATTTAAAAAAGGTAGAGTTTGCAGATCAAAAGAGGCGTGTTTTCTTTTCTTTAATTAAAATTAAACCAAAATAGTTTTATTAAAATCTAAAATAAAAGTGAAGTTATAATTTGAAGTATACAAATTGTGTTTATATTTCCTTCAAAATTTATCCTCAATATAAATTAGATTGGTGTCTTAAACCCACACACCAATACATGGTCCTTCGTAGCCCTTTTCCCCTTTGAACCAGCGACTTAAGAGTGATACCCAACTGCTCCTCTTAAGTTGAAACCCGCTTCCTCATTGTAAAACAATAATTTATTTAACATTATAAACCCCTAAATTTAACATTAAAAGAAAATAAAGTTTGGACAAAAACTTCATATTCAAGCCGTGAAAGATCAGAACATAAAAAGTGCGAATATTAAAATTTAAAAACAGAAAAAAAAAGAATAGAAACAAATTTTACAAAAAATCAAAAAAAAAAGAGCAACTTGTGATCTTGAATAAAGGAGACAATGAAAAGCAAAAAGTTAAAAATTAGTACAACAAATACAAAAAATCTAATAAAAAGAGTGATAAAAGTTACAAAAAATGGGCATAGATTAAAATTTGTTGAAAAACAATCAAAATATGAAAAAAATAGGAGTTAGCAAATAAATAATAAAAGTAAAATGTGAAGAATAAAAATAAAACCAAAAAAATAAAAAACCCATGACTCTCCAATTTATAAAAAAACGCTCACTTAAAATACAATAAACTAACAGCAAAAAAAAAGTAAAGTATAAAATTTAGGTACGAAATTTGCAAGGATCGAAAATTAATACAAAAACAATCAAAAATTACTAAAAATGAAATTTTTAAACAATAACTGTTACATACTGTACATATGTATGTAAAAGGTGTTTAACTTTTATTTTAACCTGTATTAATGCAGGGAAAAAAGGTTATTGAACTATTCAAAGTTTCTCTATGTACATGTTATGTAATTCTTTATACATACATACTTTACACAAATAAGTAACAAAACATTTTGTCAAATTTCTTATTTTGGAAAAAAAACATGAAAAATAAACGTGAACAACAAAACAAATAATAGATCATATAATAATCTGGTATCAGACCCAGAATACAAAAATTCACCGTTTACTAAAAACAATTCATAATCAAGACGAAAGAGAAAGTACATAATAATAATAATTAAAAAATACCAAAGCAATTAACCCGTTACAAGTCGTTTAAAAGAACCAATTGAGTGTCAATAAGGAATTTAGAAATAATAAAATAAATAAATTTTCAAATATTAAATAAATTAATTTGAAATATGTATATTACATATAATGTATAATTTATATGCAATTAAAAAACATAAAAGTTGAAAATAATAGAACACATAAACATACAAACATACATAAAAAATAGTAACAGTGCGCAATAAACTGAAGAGAATACCCAGCAAACATTGCCGAAAAAAGGAAAAGCTGATTTGAAACCAGGAACACCCTATTTTGTACAAACATCCAATTTGTACACCCAGATTAAAATTTCTTCCCCATAATCATTAGAGCCGTTTCAGATTTTATCCTAATTCGAAAGTAAAATTATTTACCCTTATTTTTAACCCTTTATTTTCTACTTACTGTAGAACCCATTCTATTTGACCTTTATTACCCTATTAACTAGATTTCCCATATCTAGTGCTAAATTTAGCCCCTACGCTTAATATAAGTCAATAAATATTTTTATTTTCGAACCCTCACCTGAAACAACTCTCTTAACTAGGAAACAACATCTAGTGCTAATATTTAGCCTCTACTCAATATTTTACCAATGCGTTTATTGAAGGATACCTACCGATTAACCCTTTAATGAAGATTATTTTATTAACCCTTTAATCGCATTAACGCCAACCCTAGAAATTTACAAAGTCATAATTATGTCCTATTTAGCTAGAAAATTTACCCCAAATGCTGAAGAAATGTTTCACTTTGACTCCGAACATTTGCTGACCCTTTGTAAAGATTACCAAGAAACTCAAATGAATGAAAGTAAATCTCTTTTCGAAGCTAAAATTGGACAATTAGATTTAGTGTGGAACAGGCTGTACGATTCATTCAAGGCAGTTATGATATCCAAGGATATATCCATTACACCTAAACTGAAACAAGATGTCAAGGACAAATATGAAGTTTGTACTGAGGCATATTATCAATGCCAAGCCCGAATATTGAATCTGATGAAAAGTTTAGAAAGAGCAAATAACCCCAGATTCCAATCGACCAATACTCAGCCCCATTTACATCTTAACCCAATTTTCCGATGCTCAAATATCTCTCTAAAACCCATAGAACGGAGATATACTGTCCCAATGGAAATATCATATTACCTCAAATGTAACGGTATTTCTCGTACTAATAGCATAAGAGCTCAAACTCAAACACAAAAGCATATCCAAACTCGCCAAGATTGTTTAGCAAATGAACTCATTAGCAACTCATCGGAAATTGATGCAAGTTGGTCTCATGGCATTGATCAAACTATAAGTAAACCTAATTACAATTGTGCTTCTCATCCCACCTCAATGAAGATAATCGAAAGTTCAGAAGATAGTGAATTTAATAACTCTCACAGTAAAACAACAACAAGCAGAATTCGCTCAAATATACTCAAAATTGCTTACGAGATGGACTCCCAAGCACCACAACGGGAATATGCATTAAATCAGTTATCAGTAACCCCATTGAAACTGAACCCATTGCGGCCTCTACAACTTCGGTCGTCTCAACAATTATATAACAAACAACACTTACAGGGACGATACATAATAAATCCTGTGCTAGACCCAGCTCAGCGGTAACTCATACCGAAGTGTCTCCAATTGTAGGGAGGCGAGATCTACCCATAAGGGTAGTAACTGATACCACTATGAACTTACTCACTGCCTTCAGACCCCCTGAAGATGGATGTTCCACTCACCCAATTTCAGCTCTGTCAAAAAGTATTATGGATTTAGCAGCCTTAACTCACAATTATCATACTTGTTTTACTAAAACGAAACCTTAAGGACACTTCTAAAATTATTCAGTGGAACGTGCCAAGATTGTTCGACACCCTGTTTAATTTACAATGTCGAGACTACCTTAAATTTCTCCATAAGCATCAGAAATGGAAGGATATCGTGCACAACTGCCATTCACCTGGGCTATAATTCGCTACTCGTTTACAAATGTCAATATCTGAGTTAAAGTTTATCAAAGTATAACTCAATTTTTAACACAAAATCAAATTTATTATATCTCTACTAATAAAAGTTTTGTCCCTACCCGTGCACTTTTAATATATTAAATCCCCATTTAATAACTAACTTATATTAATAACATTGTTCATTTCGCAGGCACAATCGAAGCAAAATCAATTTTCTTTACCTTTGTAGCCAGTATCGAAATCGTCAGCATGAATAACCGAAGACATACCAGTTAGTCAATGCTAACGGAAAACCAGAAAATCTAGATGCCATTCGAGCGTAAATATCTTTTGCCTGGGGGCAAGGCCGGCGCCATGTCCAAATATGTTTGGACAAAAATATTCTCTTAGTGCAAATGTTAATAATTTTATATTTTTTAATACAATAAGAGTTATATATAAATTAGAACTTACTAAAATATTTATGCTTTAATAATTTCGTTTTTGCCCTCACTGTAATTATACAGTACTCGTTGCAATTGTCAATTGACATTTACAACGAGTTTATTTATTCTTTGGTTTATTTTCTTGAACTTTTTTTTTCTTTCACCTGTAAGACAAAACACTTTAATTCTATATACACTACAGTGAAGACAATTCGTTTTTAATTCTGTACATACCTTTAGAACTTAATAAATAAACCTTAAATAACAAATCTTAATTTTTAATAACATGTTATATTAACTCGTATACAATACACATACATAAATAAAACTTATAAATAACTACCAAAATATCCTTAAATCTACACTACATCCTACTAAAATATATGTATCTAATTAAAATTAAACTAAAATAGTTTTATTAAAATCTAAAATAAAAGTGAAGTTATAATTTGAAGTATACAAATTGTGTTTATATTTCCTTCAAAATTTATCCTCAATATAAATTAGATTGGTGTCTTAAACCCACACACCAATACAACTACAATTTTGTTTAATAATATTAGTTATAGTAGGCTTCGTTTTTTTTTTATTTTATGTATTGGAGTTTTGAAAAATTTTCAGTTTATTTTTGGAAATTATATTGTGTGCGTTAAAAAATATTTGAAAAAAAAAATGTTATAAATATATAAAACAAGAAAGTTTGTATACATATAATGTGAATGTATATACATAAATATGAGTATATTATATTATAACAATTGAGAACTACGAAATTTGCTATTTGGAGTATTTCTTTTTTCAAGTCACCTGCATCGAATTTTGTTGGTATGTATTTAAATTCTAAAATGTTGTTTCTTGGAACGAGTTTTGACCATTTTTCTTTTCCTTATGTAGCCGGTGTCTATTATATTCTATTTGTACATATAGATATATAGTTTTATATATATTATCTACAAGTCTACATCTCCGGTTGTGCTGTAATTACTTCCATAAAGAAAATCAGTTCTCAAATTCAATTTTTTAAATATATTAGGAATCATAAAATTTGTTTTGGAACATCGGGATTTGTACTCCTTAGATTATTCCCAGTGAAATTTTTCATCCCATCCCCGAATAATGATACAAGCAATAACTAACTTCAATTGAAGTGGCAAGTTTGCGGTATAAAAGTAACGTGGATATCACGTATCAGAATCTGTCGTGTATGACAGGGTTTAACAAAGGTTTCGGAGCTGCAAAACCTATTTGAATTTTTTTTTTCTTCCTTTTAAAAAACTTAGAAATTTAATTATTTATTTTTTTTCATTAATTTTTTTTACATTTTACTTGTGTTTTGTTGTTTCTTTTCATTTATTTAATTTCGTTAAATTGTTAAATTTATTAACGTTAAGTTTAATTCAGTCGTGAGTGCTCAAATTAATGCCATAAAAGATATACTTTGTATGAAATAATTTTAATTCCAGTAGTTTTACTGGAATCTAGAGTTGTTCATATGGAGAATATTAGTTCCACGAAAGTCACTGCACTCTCTGAAGAAACGGAGGAACTGAAACAAGAAATAGCACGTTTAAAAGATGCTGCCAGAAAACATGACAACTCTGCAGTTGCCTCTGAGATTCGTCTGGTAGGAATACCAGAACAAGAGAATGAAAATATAGTTGGTCTGTTTGCCAAAATATTTCAAACTATAGATATTCACCCTCCAGAAGTTAAATCTGCCTTCCGTGTGAAACCTAAAAGGAACAAGGGCTCAGTAAAGCCTGACACACCTATTATTATCAGGTTCCATTCACCCTATGAGCGCAATTACGTTATGAAATCCATCACCTCATATATAAAAGCTAAGAAAGACGTCTTGCGATTAAATGTACTTGGATTAAACAGCTCTATTCCGTTCTACATCAATGAGAATCTTACCTCCCAAAATTATCGCATTCTACAACGTTCTCATCACCTGAAAAGACGAAAAGTGTTGGCAGCGGTTTTTGTAAATCGAGGCTTAATTTATGTTAAGCAACATGAACATGATGATCCGGAATGTATAGTCGACCTTAAAATGCTGAAATGGAAATTTCGTGATGACTCAGATGACCGAGAGTAATTGTTATTATAATGATTGTTTAGTCTACTTGTTATATATTATTATTATTGCTCATATTGTTAATTGTATATTATCTATAAAAATTTTTATTATTGTGTGTAATTTTGCCTTAATAGTTGCGAACCTTGAAATTGCTTGCATTGCTACCATTCCCCAATATTTTAAATATTTTAAGTATGATTTATGGAGTTGGTTCTCGTGATAATCTATACAATTTAGTTCGCATTTTCCGCAAACAAGCTACGGGTCTAAATATATGCCACATCAATACACAGAGCCTTAACAACAAAATGGACGAGTTTCGTTATATTTTTGAAGGTTCCAGTGTTGAAGTTATATGTAACTCGGAGACCTGGTTTCATGTTAATACACCAGATAGTGCATATGAGCTAAGCGGATACGGCCTATTTCGTTCAGATCGGAGTGGCAGTTAAATCACCAATTAAATGTAAAACTGTGTGTACTAATGTTAGAAACGATGACAATACAGTGAGAATGGAATATTTGTTTATTGAAATATTTAATCTTGAGAAAAGGCTGTTACTCGGAACTGTCTACAGACCGAACAGAAATGTTGACATTGAGCCCCTAGTCACAAACTTATCTGCTCTTACTCTAGGATATTCTGACGTTATTATTACTGGTGACTTCAATTCAAATATTTTGGCAGATGAAAGATTAATGCATAGTATGGCCGCTCTGGGTTTAAATATAGTAAATAAAGACACGCCTACACATTTTACTTCAACATCATTAACTCTTCTCGATCTTTTCTTTACTGAAAATCTTTCACGCATTCTATTTTACAATCAATATTCTGCATCTGTTTTTTCAAGTCATGACCTTATTTTCCTGTCTTATGACTTTAAAATATCTTTGGAGGAAAGAAAAATAACGTTTCGTGATTTTAAGAATATTGACTTTTTATCGCTCGAGAATGAATTGATAAGTATACCCTGGAACTTGGTATTCACCATGCCTTCTGCTAATGAACAGACATATTTTTTACACAATAATATTCAACATTTATATGAAAAATATGTTTCAATTAAAACAAAAATATTGAGGGTTAGCGAGAAGCCTTGGTTTACTACTGAAATTAAAGAATTGATTAATGAGAGAAACAATGCGTACAAACGCTGGAAAAGGTTTAGAACGCCAGAACTTAAGCAGATTTTTAAAAACTGTAGAAAAGTGGTAAATTACAGAATAAGGGCTGCTAAAGGTATGTTCTATGAAAACAAGTTTAAATCTGCTTTATCTTCCAAGAGTAAATGGAAAGAAATTCGGAATATGGGTGTCCTAATCAGCAATACTAAGTCTGGCAGCAATGTAGATGTAAATCAACTAAATATTGAGTTTTCTAGTATATCAAATCTCAGCTCTAATATTGATCAACATAACTCCTTTAATATAATAACGGGCTCAAATTTTGATAATAATGGTTTTCAATTTAGAAACGTCACTATTGAAGAGGTACGGAGATCCTTCTTAAGTATTAAATCTGACTCTACTGGATGTGATGAGGTTAACCCTAAATTTTTTAAAATTATAATAGAGTACATTGTTATATATATACTACATCTATTTAATACGAATCTAACAACTTTAGAATTTCCTTCAATATGGAAATTTGCAAAGATAATACCAATACCCAAACCTGATAATAGCTACAGACCCATCGCTATACTGCCGTACTTATCTAAGGTATTTGAACGCATTGTACACGAGCAAATTAGTGAGCATTTACACGACAATTCTTTATTGACCAGTAGGCAATCTGGCTTCAGGCCTAGACATAGCTGTATTACAGCGCTAGTGGATGTTTCTGAGGAGTTAAGGGCTAAACTGGATCAAAATATGACTTCATTTCTGGTGCTACTAGATCACTCGAAAGCTTTCGATTCTGTAGATCATAGTATCCTTTGCTACAATTTAAGAAACAATTTTAATTTTTCATTATCTGCTGTGAAATTGTTATCTACATAATTGTCTGACAGAAGTCAAGCAGTACATCTCGGTGTTAATAAGTCAGCAAGTTGTTTAGTTAAGAGAGGCGTACCGCAGGGTTCAATTCTTGGCCCATTATTATATTCAATGTACTCTAATGACCTACCTTCTCACATAACTCATTATAATATTCAAATGTATGCTGATGACGTTCAGCTTTACATTGGCTGTCATAAAAATGATGTTCACAATTGCATTAATAAAATAAATCAAGATCTTGATAATGTTTACAAATGGGCTACAGCTAATGGTCTTTATCTTAATGCGAGGAAATCAAAGGCGATTATAATTGGAAAAATTGACTGTTTACTCAATCCGCTGCCACCACTCCTCATTGGTAATTCATCAATACAATTTGTTGAAAGTGCTAAAAATCTCGGTGTAGTTTTCAATGATCAGCTTACTTGGACTAATCATATTAATGTTGCGTGTGGTAAAACATATAGTATACTAAGACATTTATGGGGAACTCAATACTTTACACCTATTAATATACGTTTGCTTTTGGCGAAAACATATTTAATTCCACATCTCTTGTATGGATGCGAACTTTTCCCGTTTCTAGACTCGGTGAGCAAGCAAAAACTTAATGTTACATATAATAATATTGCCAGATATGTCTATGGAGTGGGCAGATATAGCAGTGTTTCAAATTTTTCGAGGCAAATTTATAAAATGTCGATGGAAAACTTATTAAAATGTCGTTCTCTTATCTTTCTGCACAAGATTATCTATACTAAACAACCCACTTATTTATACAACAGATTGCAGTTTTCAACATAAAACAGGGGTCTTAAGATAAATACATTAAGATATTGGAAACTAGTATCTGAAAGACATTTTTATATAACAACTATTCGCTTATGGAACCAACTTCCATCAAACATTCAGTTGAAAAGCAATGCAATGCAATTTAGATCTGCAATTGAATCACATTTCTCGAGGTTCTAATACGGTTGATTATATTTTTATTTCACTTCTTTATTAACATCATTCATTTTTAATACCTAAGTTTTATATAACCATGTATTAATATTTTTTTTTTTTTATTTTATTGTAATATTAATTTATTGTTCATTTGTCATCAAGTTCCTATTTTCCATATCCTACCAGTACTGTTAGATAAGATTTAAGCTTGTTGTACTGTATTTTAACATTATAAATAAATAAGTAAATAAATAAATAAATAAATAAAATAAAATAAATAAACCTGTAGCGTAAAACCTGATCCCGCATTGAGGAGAGCTCTTTTCAGCGATGGATAAATGGGTGAGTTATTTGTTTTGCTAATTTTAAACACATATACAATTAATTTAATTTTGAACATTGTTGTTGTATATATCCTTTATGGTACTAAGATAGGTCCTACGTAGCATATTTTTTTTCTGTCATTTTTTAATTTGTATTTTGTTTTTGCTTTAGTTAACATTATTATAATAAATTAGCTAAAATCCTTGAATAAGATTGTCCTGATGAGTTTAATTATGGAATCAGGAGTATTTAGGTAATTTCGGTCGTATTAGAATGAAATAAAGTAACGGAAATTAATTGGGGTAGATTAGGTAAGACAGAAATATTCAGGTTAGGGAATACCTTAATATCGGCCCAAAGGTATTCAATGGTAGGGAGGGTAGAAGGCCTCATCAGTTGGTTTCATACCTTAATTGCTGATAACCTCAACCACGCGAGTTTTATTTTTTTTTTTTTTTTTGGTTTATTAAATTTTTCGGTGTTAATTATTTTTTTTTTTATTATTTTTGTGTAACTGGACAAATAAGAGTTGAGACAAGATCCCACGCACAGATGAGCTACAGCCGGTGCACAAGAACACCGAAACGTCTCGTTAACACCTATAACTCAACGTCTGTTGTTATATAATTGGCGCCCAACGAAATTAGGCATATATAAACATGTATTTTCAATATAGATTTGATAGTCCTGTTGAAGGGTATAACCTTTAACAATGTCGTCAATAATAATGAACTGAATACAGTAAGTTCGATATATAGTAGCGAGTATTGTCTGTTATTTGGTTTGGCAGTCCTGTTCTGGGAAGTATTTTCAGTTCAGTAGCGTCTGACCTATTTAGTGTTGTTAGTCCTTTTTAGGGATAATATTATTCCTGAATAGTAGCGACAGAACTTCTCTTACTTATAGAAATTAATGATACTTTAAATTTAAAATTTTGTTTTTTTTTCTTCTTTTTTTTTGCTGGTTGGGAGAATTTGACATCTTATAATTATAAAATGTTTATATACCAGTAAAGTATTCCTGTCTCTCTTAATCGTAAATCCCTACATTTATTGTATGACTTATAGTTAACTAGTTTAGTTTGTTTTCATAACTTTTTTTTCTTCTTTGGTGAATTGAAGATTATTTTCCTGTAGTAAACTATTTAATTCTTCTATTATATTACATTATAAAACACCACCACTAACTAGAAGTAGGGCTAGAGGTCGTCCTCTGGTCGGTTCAAATAACCGGGTGAGTGATGAAGCTACGACCAATGGTGACGATTGTATTCTTGACTCGACTTTTCAGCCTTTGCCCGATGCAAGGAGCTCACATGATAATCACGTTAATAATGATGACAATAATAACTTTGATATGACTCAAATTCGGGAGATAATTTCCAATAGCGTTGCTTCAAATATCAACTCATTGGCTAATCAAATTCCTTTATTAATTAACTCAGCTATTGAAAATCGCATGCGACAGATAAACCATGGTCAAATTCCGTTAAATGAGAACTATTCTGATCGGCAGCGAGAACAGGATGATGAGGTAGTTGTAGATCCTTCTCATGTCCTAAGTCCTTTGACAAGATGGAATCTGAAATTTTCTGGTGATTCTATTAGTATTTCTGTTAATGACTTTATATTTAGAGTGGAAACTTTAGAGCAGAGACAGAATTTATCATGGTCTCATATATGTGCACATTTCCATTTGCTTTTATCGAATAGGGCGGATGAATGGTACTGGATTTTCTTGAAACGACAAGGTCCATCGACATCTTGGCCAGACCTAAAATTGGCATTGATTCAGGAATTTACAGATAGAGATTCAGATTTTGAAATTTTAAGGACACTACTGGATTTTAAGCAGGAGAATTACAGTTTTAATGAATTCATATTTAAGATTATGAAATTGAATGGACAAATGACTCAACCGCTAGAGGACCATAAATTATTGGAAATCGTTAAAGGTAATCTCAATTTCAGACTTTGGCAATTAAGCTTTTCCGCTCGCATTACAACTTTATCTGAACTTAAAGATTTTTGTCGTAATGCTGAGAGACAATTGTCGACGAGATAAACAGTCAGACGGCACGTTCATGAGATGGAAATTCCAAACCAGGAAGGAAGCTCTGCACTTGAAGAATTGAATTCGCAGCCTACAGAGCGCAAAACTTTAACATGTTGGAATTGTGGAAGGAAAGGTCATTCCTTCTTCGATTGCCAGGACACTCAGCGCAGACTTTTCTGTTATAAAAGTGGTCAGAAGGATGTAACATCTCCCAATTGTGGAAGATGTAATTTAAACTCGAAAAGGGTCAATCTGGAACCGGAACAGATTCGAGGAAGCCCAATACCGGAAATGTAAACGATGTTTCTAGATATTCCAAAGTTAGACATAAAATTCCATTCAAGGATCGTTATGAAAATTATAATAAAGTAAAGGAAGAATTTTTGGCTCGAAATCTAAATTAATTAAAAGTAGTGCACGTATTTTACGGTTACGTATTTTAGGCAGATCAATGAGGTAACGATTATGGATTATGATGGACAGTGGTGCTTCCATTAGTTGTTTAGGAAAAGGCTCCGAACAGTTCCTAAAATCAATTAACAGATCTTATACTAAATTTCGTTCCTCTCTTAGATGTGCAGGTGGTAATAGTCAAGATATAGTCGGTTTTGTTTTATTGCCGGTAAAGTTTCTAGGTCAAGAGAAGGAAATCAAATTTTTTATAGCTCCTGGTTTAGTACAAGAATTGTATTTGGGATGTGATTTTTGGGGTAAATTTAATGTCAGGTTATCAGTAGTGGATGAGATAAAACAGGAAATTGGTCCTGAAATGCATGAATTGACAGACCAGCAAAGGATCCAGTTGGAAAAAGTCACACAAAAGTTTCCATCATCAGCAATTTTAGGCCTTAGAGAAACGGATTTATTGGAGCACCATATAGACGTTCAAGGAGCATCTCCAGTAAAGAAAAAATTTTATCCTGTGTCACCCCCAGTGGAAAAGATCATACATCAGGAAGTCGACCGAATGTTAGAAATGGGTGTAATAGAACTTAGTAATAGTCCTTGGTGTAGTGGTATGAGCTTAGTTAGAAGAGGTGAAAAAAATCGTCTTTGTTTAGATGCAAGGGACATAAATCGACTTACAAAAAAATGTGCAGTTGATAGTCTCTTATCGCGTCTTCAAGATACATACTGGATTTCTGGTGTAGATTTGAAGGACGCTTATTGGCAAGTAAGACTTGACAAAGAATCAAGAGAAGTCACCGCGTTCGCAGTGCCTGGTAAACCTTTATACCAGATTAAAAGAATGCCTTTTGGGCTTTGTAATGCCTCACAAACCTTTGTGAAATTAATGGATCTGGTTATACCCCATGAGTATAGACAATGGTACTCAGTTTACATGGATGACATCATCGTCATAGCTCCTGATTTTGAAAACATGTTGAAAAGGCTGGAAATACTAGCAAGTTTACTTAGAAAATCTGGACTTACAATTAATGTTCAGAAAAGTCGTTTTTGTTTTAAACAGCTAAAGTATTTAGGGTACATTATAGGTGAGAGGAAACTAATGAAGGATCCTGAAAAAGTTTCAGATATTGTTGATTATCCCGCCCCGAGGAATGTAAAGGAAGTAGGACGTTTTCTGGGAATGGCTGGATGGTACCGGAGATTTGTGCCCAATTTTTCTACATTAGCAGCGTCCATTACCGACACTCTGAAAAAGGGGAAGAACTTTGATTGGACAAAAGCAGCTGAGGAGTCATTTATACAACTAAAGAATGCGCTAACCTCATTTCCAGTGCTTTGGCATGCTGATTATAATAGACCTTTTGTGATCCAGTGCGATGCTAGCAAGTTGGGAGTCGGTTCAGTTTTATATCAAATTGATGATAATGATCAAGAAAGAGTAGTAGCATATATGTCAAAAAAACTTAATTCAGCTCAGAAGAATTACACAGTTACGGAGTTGGAATGCTTAGCTGCCGTGTTAAGCGTTTGTAAATTCAGACCTTTTATTGAGATGTTACCATTTAAAATTATTACAGATCACGCTTCTCTAAAATGGTTAATGAATCAAAATAATCTTAATGGTCGCTTAGCAAGATGGAGCTTAATGCTTCAGGGATTTAATTTTGAAATTGAAAATCGTAAAGGTTCGGAGAACATTGTCGCTGATGCGCTTTCACGTGCATTCATTGAAGAAATAGCGTTTCCATCTGGTATTTTGAATTACCCTTCTTTTAATTCTCTACAATATCGCAATTTAGTCTCTGAAGTGGACAGAAATATAAATCGCCTACCGGATGTAAAAATCGAAAATGATGTAATATACAAACGAATTTCATACTATCGTAATCTGAATGTAGACTCAATTTGGAAGTTATGGGTACCAGATGATCTGACTCATAAGTTGATTGCTATGGCTCATGACCCACCAACATCTGGTCATGATGGGTTCTTAAAAACATTTAAGCGTTTACAAAGTATATATTTTTGGCCGAAGATGGCTAATCAGGTAAAAGATTTTGTAGATTCTTGTTAAACTTTCAAGCGAATTAAAAGCCCTAATTACATATTAAGACCACCAATGGGAAAGACGTTGCAATCACACAGGCCATTTCAGCGCTTATTTATAGATTTCTTAGGACCTTATCCGCGGTCATCGAGTGGCAATCGTTTTATATTGATTATTGTAGATAAATTTTCTAAATTTGTTTGGCTTAAGCCATTAAGAGCTGCTACAAGTAAAAAGGTGGAGAAAATTTTAGAAGCGGATATTTTTCACATGTTTGGTGTCCCAGAGGTTGTTTTTTCTGACAACGGAAAACAGTTTACTTCCAGAGATATAAAGAAATTGTTGCAAGATTATGGGATAAAACAACAACTTACAGCTTTATATTCACCTCAAGCCAATGCTTCCGAACGGGTAAATAGAAATGTTTTAACGAAAATAAGAGCGTATGTTAGCAAGAATCAGAAGGATTGGGATAATCATCTAAGTGCATTTTCTTGCTCTATGATGACTTCAGTTCACGAATCAATTGGAATAGAGCCGTATTGCTTATTATTTGGACAGAAATACATTGGAAATGGAGGTGATTATGAACTGCATAGAAATTTCGATACTCTTAATGAAGCAGATTTGGAGATTATGCCAAATGATACTGGTAGAGAACTTTTACATGGAAAAGTAAGAAAAAATTTAGGACGATCACATGACGAGACTAGACGGTATTATAACTTACGGTCTAATAACATTTCATTCTCACCTGGCGAAGTCGTGTATAAAAGAAATTTTTTCAACAGTAGTGCGGCTGATCATTTCAACGCGAAGCTGGCAGATGAATTTTCAAAATGCAGGATAGTTGAAAGAGTAGGAAGTTCAGTGTACAAGATCCAGGATTTAGAAGGTAAAACTATAGGGTTATACCATGCAAAGGACTTGATGAAATTGAGAGGCCCGGCTAGCTCAGTCGGTAGAGCATGAGACTCTTAAGCTCAGGGCGTGGTCGAGCCACACGTTGAATTACGCTTGCTCAACCTCTTGTACAACAGTTGGACGGTTGACAAAAGTTTAAGTTTGTGACATCTCACTTGTTATTATTTTACTATAATTTTGTTTAATAATATTAGTTATAGTAGGCTTCGTTTTTTTTATTTTATGTATTGGAGTTTTGAAAAATTTTCAGTTTATTTTTGGAAATTATATTGTGTGCGTTAAAAAATATTTGAAAAAAAAATGTTATAAATATATAAAACAAGAAAGTTTGTATACATATAATGTGAATGTATATACATAAATATGAGTATATTATATTATAACAATTGAGAACTACGAAATTTGCTATTTGGAGTATTTCTTTTTTCAAGTCACCTGCATCGAATTTTGTTGGTATGTATTTAAATTCTAAAATGTTGTTTCTTGGAACGAGTTTTGACCATTTTTCTTTTCCTTATGTAGCCGGTGTCTATTATATTCTATTTGTACATATAGATATATAGTTTTATATATATTATCTACAAGTCTACATCTCCGGTTGTGCTGTAATTACTTCCATAAAGAAAATCAGTTCTCAAATTCAATTTTTTAAATATATTAGGAATCATAAAATTTGTTTTGGAACATCGGGATTTGTACTCCTTGGATTATTCCCAGTGAAATTTTTCATCCCATCCCCGAATAATGATACAAGCAATAACTAACTTCAATTGAAGTGGCAAGTTTGCGGTATAAAAGTAACGTGGATATCACGTATCAGAATCTGTCGTGTATGACAGGGTTTAACAAAGGTTTCGGAGCTGCAAAACCTATTTGAATTTTTTTTTCTTCCTTTTAAAAAACTTAGATATTTAATTATTTATTTTTTTTTTCATTAATTTTTTTTTGTTACATTTTACTTGTGTTTTGTTGTTTCTTTTCATTTATTTAATTTCGTTAAATTGTTAAATTTATTAACGTTAATTTTAATTCAGTCGTGAGTGCTTAAATTAATGCCATAAGAGATATACTTTGTATGAAATAATTTTAATTCCAAACCTGTAGCGTAAAACCTGAACCCGCATTGAGGAGAGCTCTTTTCAGCGATGGATAAATGGGTGAGTTATTTGTTTTGCTAATTTTAAACACATATACAATTAATTTAATTTTGAACATTGTTGTTGTATATATCCTTTATGGTACTAAGATAGGTCCTACGTAGCATATTTTTTTTTTCTGTAATTTTTTAATTTGTATTTTGTTTTTGCTTTAGTAAACATTATTATAATAAATTAGCTAAAATTCTTGAATAAGATTGTCCTGATGAGTTTAATTATGGAATCAGGAGTATTTAGGTAAATTTGGTCGTGTTAGAATGAAATAAAGTAACGGAAATTAATTGGGGTAGATTAGGTAAGACAGAAATATTCAGGTTAGGGAATACCTTAATATCGGCCCAAAGGTATTCAATGGTCGGGAGGGTAGAAGGCCTCATCAGTTGGTTTCATACCTTAATTGCTGATAACCTCAACCACGCGAGTTTTATTTTATTTTTTTTTTTTGTCTTATTAAATTTTTCGGTGTTAATTATTTTTTTTTTATTATTTTTGTGTAACTGGACAAATAAGAGTTGAGACAAGATCCCACGCACAGATGAGCTACAGCCGGTGCACAAGAACACCGAAACGTATCGTTAACACCTATAACTCAACGTCTGTTGTTACAAATATCTTTTTTTTTACTGGTGAATTTTGTTATTTTTGTTATTGTTTTTATCGTCGATATTTGTTACTGTTTTAGTTGTTGGTTTTTGCTATTATTTTTTGTTGATAATTGTTGTTTTTTTTTTATTTCCTATTTTTCGTTTAATTTTTTCCGTTGTTGCAATTTGTTATTAGCTTTTTCTTAATTTTAAAAACTAATTTTAAAATATGCATACATAGTA
Source organism: Metopia argyrocephala (assembly GCA_963576795.1). NCBI lineage: Eukaryota > Metazoa > Arthropoda > Insecta > Diptera > Sarcophagidae > Metopia > Metopia argyrocephala. The sequence goes on along the minus strand of OY756209.1, from coordinate 87,881,723 downwards.
CAGTCGACCCTTGGTTAACGAACGCCTCGCTTAACGAACATTTCGCACAACGAACACATTTAAAATAAAAAAAATGTTTCGCGAACAAACAAAGTTTCGTATAACGAACTTGTGTTCATACAATTAAGAAGACGTGTTGAGACATACAGACATATAGTACATGTTCATTATATGATTTAGTTAAAAAAGGGAAACTACCGGATTGCGCATAAAACTTCTCTGTTTGTGTTTAGCTTTGGCATCTCTTGTGTTCATACAATTAAGAAGACTTGTTGAGACATACAAACATATACATAGTACATGTTCATTATTTGATTTTGTTAAAAAAGGGGAACTATATTTTTAAACGTTCTATGATAAATAAAGTATTGGATTTACAAATTCATTTATAATAGAAAATATTTGTGTGCATTGCTATTATTTTTTTCCCCCACGCATGTTAACCAGGGTTACCTTTTACAATTTTTAAAAAGGGTCAGAAAAAGGGTATTTGGTAAGAAAAAGGGTCTCAAAAAGGGTATTTGAAAGAAAAAAAGGGTCAACTATTTTTTTTTAACAAAAAACTCTTTAATAATATAATAACTTTATTGACTTCTTTTTAAAAATAATAATAAATCCCTTATTTTCGAGCTTAAGGTCATTGTATATTAATAGCAAAAAAAAAAATTAAATATTTGTACTTTACATTTAAAAAAAAATTTTTTTTAATAAAAATTGTTTTTACGTACAAAGGAATACGTACTGTATTTTAAAATAAAATTTGCTTTGCAATTTTTAAATTGGCCAATTGTTTAGCAGTTTTAGAGTGTGTATTTAGTATTTGCTTACATATAATACAAATGGGCTTCTTTTTTCTACGTCCAGATTAACCCATTTAAATTCCCTTTCCCACTCAAACGAATATTTCCGAATAATCTTCTTCTTTTCCCCTGCTTTTTTTTTGCAGTAATTGACCCATTTGATGATGAGCTAATATCCAAATCGGAGCTTACGTCATTGGGTTGAATTTCATGCATGTTGTTTGTTGAAGTTGGCTGCTCATCTTGTTTTTTCAACTTTACAACAAACCTAACATTTAACAATAAGAAAATTACATAAGAAAATTGGAAAAGAAAAGTACTTATTTGTCAATGTTTGTAAACAATTTATTTTCGTTACAAATTTTTTTCAGTTTTAGCTTTTTTATAATTTTTGTTTTTTTTTTTTTTTTTTTTGTAATTTTAGTCTTTTTAATAAAAAAATTTTTATTTTGCACACAACCCTTTCACGTTAAATTTGAAATTTATGTATTATAATTATAATAATATACAGGCATGCATGTAAAAGCTGTTTACTGTGATATGCTCTGTATACATAAAAGCTGCTTGTTTTGCGAACAATTGATTTATTTACCATCGCTAAAATATACTCGTACATAAGCTGACACGAATTGCTTGAAAATGATACAAAAGGGTAAATTAAAGAAGGGGTCACAAAAAGTGGCAGAGCCTCCAAAAAAGGGTCAAATTGATACTTTCGGGTCACAAGGGTAACGCTGTTGTTAACTCGTCGCTGTTTCAGTGACGACTGAAAGCAAGAGCGTAAGAATACATGTGAGTTTAGCTAAAGAACAATTGTGTATGAAATTTTAATTTTTGCACAGGCCTGATTTACAATATACATACATCATATATGCATACATGTGTAAACGTGTGTTTATTTATAATGCACATTGCCAAATCAAATAAAATAAATAATTTTTTGAAGAACACTTATTTTCGTATAAATTAACGCGCCACTAACCTAAGCCAAAGTCAACGTGATCGACTGTGTAATTGTACGGCAAGAATATGTGCTTTATTGTTGCACACATGGAATTATGTTGATTTGCACCGAATTATGATGTTATTGTCTTTGAAGAATTGTCTTATATACTTACAACATGTGAAATTAAAATAAAAAAACAATTTTCTTTCCTTGGTTATAATAATAATAATGATTATGGCTGATTTTTTATATTATTACTCACAAATAATCATTACCATTGAAGAAAACTTTAAAAATCAAAAATTTAAAAATTATGACGGATATGGAAAGGTTGTGAAAAAATAATAATAATGGTGTAATAAATGTTTTTTATGTCTGTTGTAAGTGATTGATTTTTTGATTTAAAAAAACGAGCAGTAATCATTATTTACGGTCCCTGCTATAAAGTCATCATTTAAAAAAAAATCTGTGATATACTTTCTTATTTCTAAAATTTTATCGTTATTGTTTAATTTAGAAATGTGTTTTATTTTAATAATCGTCTTTTGTAAGCTTGTGTAATGTAAATTCTTAGATTAAAAATTAAGATATAAAAACATGCATGTACTATTCGTTAAAAAAAAGCATTTGTTTGTTAGCAATAAAAAAGCAACTAAAATTGTGATACTTACAATATTTCATAAGAAAAAAGCATGATTTTTATATTTTTATCCTTAATATATTTCGTGTTTATAGTTGTGATATTAGTTTAAAATTAATATTAAAAATTTATTAAATTTTTTACTCTAGTAAAGTGGCATTTATGTTAACAAATGAACTTTCATAAGAAAATAACTATGTATATATTAAAAATATGTTTACATTTGTTAATTATTGCATTATAATTGTTTATAAATGCATTTACACTCAAAAACGTAAATAATTTAAAATTGAGTTGTATCAAAGAATATAAATCATATAGAATGCGCATCTCAACACTTATCCAAATATTTTGTCAACATTTTTTCAGACGCGGGAAGGAAGGGCAAAAGGCAAAACAAAAGAAAAGAGCGTAACAAAACAAGAGAAACCAAAGAGAAACTAATGTCACAGTGTATGCACTGTGCTAATGTGTGTTTTATTTCTTTTGCATTGTTGTTTAGGTTTTTTCGTTCAGCCACAGTACATACAGTGACGAAATTCCAACAACTATAACAAGAACATCACACAGCAAGATAGCCACAACAAAATTTTTGCACACACAACATCACAGTGTATAAGACGATAGCCACAACAAATTTTTTACTTCGTGTTCTTTTTTTTGCTTAAGTACAGAAACGGTATCATGCTAACAACAATATTCACATACAATACAATTTATGTGTTTGTGTTTCTTATTTATTGTGAGCTGTTTTCGTTTTTTAAATTTTAAAACTTAGAGAATAATATTGTTGGTTCAAAAATTTTTGTGTATTAAAGAATACAGTGCTCCGATACGACTATGTAAGGTAGTGTAGGGCAAAGCATATGTAATTTGTAGTTGCGCGAAGGAAAATACATTAATCTACATCGAATATATAGCGCCCTATTTAATATCGTAATAAAAGTGTAGTTAGAAATATATTTTATTATTATTATTTATTTAAGCTCAACAATTGATTTTATATTTATTTAAAATAAAAGGTTAACTAAACCAAAAAATGTAATTCCAAAAATATAAAAAAACAAGTATATATTCATTAATGACAAATTTTCGAATGATAAATTGCTGATTTTTCAATTATTTATAAGAAAATTCTATTTTTATTTTTAATTTATATATGTATGTATGAATTATATATATGTACGTATATATACATTTTTAAAAGAAAAGACACTTTAATTTTTTTATGTTAAAAATAAATAATAAATAAATAATAATCAAGATTAAAATTATTTCTTACTTTATACTTCAAAGCATCAAAAAGTATGTATGTATATTTTGAGGATTTTCATCTCCATAAAAAGGCTAATAAAGTTAATTTTTTTTAAAGATTATTTATTGGATAAAATATCTAATTTTCTTTTTTTGGAACTTCCTTTTTCTGTAGTCCAAGAGCAATGTTTCCGAAGGAGAACCAATAATAGAAAGTCCAATTCTGTGTTGAGAACAAGTGTCGGCAAACCACTCTGGGGTCATTCGTTTACATGACTCAATAATAAAAGATTTTGTACCAATTTTTCGCGGTTCAGATTTAAAGACAGAAAAAGTGTTCTAATTTGTCTTGATTGAGGGACTTTGTCATTAAGAAATATAAATCACCACCTTCCCTTAAAATTTCATTTGTTAACATAAGAATTGAATTTAGGGTGAGTTTCATTTTATTTGAAAAGAAAATACGCTTGTTTTGATCTACAAACTCCACCTTTTTTAAATATTCTAAAAAGAACTGAATATATATACTTCATTGTTAATCTGAATTGCAGATCTGTAGCAATTATCTCGATAAAGGGAGCCACTATTAAGACAATCAAAAATTTTGCCATTTTTTCCATAAACTGAGCTGTTGATAAAGCCAATTCTGCGGAACATGTCTTAAATTTTGTGGTTTCAGACGTTGTTTTAATAGCAGCAGAAACAAGCCTGCTGAAAATTTGTGTGGCAAATACTACAAGCATTTTTCAAAAGTGTTAGGAAACATATGTTGCCGTGTTAGTTTTGGGCACATTTTTGTTTTTGCATTTGCTTCCATTTCTTACAATTCCCTAATTACCTGAAAGCTTGCCGTCCCATCCGGGGTTTTTATGTCACATTTCAGCCACCCATTCCGCAAAGATTTAATTGAGTGTGGGAAATCATAAAGGCAAAAAACATTTTGATCGCTTAATTCAAAAAACGGTTTTTTAGCAGATACTTTAAGATTGGAAAATCATTTTCGGTTAGTCGAGCCTTCATCACATATAAGGGCATAAACATTAATACCAATGCTTTTTAAAATATTTACATTTACTGTAACAATTTCACTTAAAGAATCTGCAGATAAACCATTTTGGGAAGTAAAATAATTTAGAATGATAGCTAAATGGATGCAAGCAAAAAACACATTTTAATATTTCATAATGTCTTTAAATCTGAACCTCAAAAACTTGGTATAAAATCTTTTATTATTGAGTCATGTAAACGAATCACCCCGGAGTGGTTTGCCAACACTTGTTCCCAACACAGAATAGAGGTATTGGATTTGCTGCTCCTTCGAAAGCATTGCTCTTGGACTACAGAAAAAGGAAGTTCCAAAAATAGATATTCTATCCAATAAATAATTTTTAACAAAGTAACCTTATTAGCCTTTTTATGGAGATGAAAATCCTCAAAATATACTTTTTGATGCTTCAAAGTAAAAATTAAGAAATAATTTTAATTTTGATTATTATATATTTATTATTTATTCTTAACATAAAAATTGAAGTATCTTTTCTTCTAAAAATGAATATATACATACAGTTATATATTTTAAACATTCATAAATTAAAAATAAAATTTTTTCAATTTTCTTATAAATGAAAAATCATCAATTTATCATTCGAAAATTTGTCATTAATGAATATATATTTGTTTTTTTTAATATTTTTGGAATTACATTTTTTGGTTTAGTTAACCTTTTATTTCAAATAAACATAAGAATACTTGTTGATCTTAAATAAATAATAATAATAAAACATATTCTTAACTACACTTTTATAACGATATTAAATAGGGCGCTATATATTCGATGTAGATCAATGTATTTTCCGTCGCGCAACTACAAATTACATATGCTTTGCCCTACACTAGCTTATAAAGTCGTATCGGAGCACTGTATTCTTTATTACAAAAAAATATTTCAACGAACAGCATTCTTTACGTTTTAAAATTAAAAAAACGAAAACAGCTCACAATGAATAAGACACACACAAACATAAATTGTATTGAATGTGAATATTGTTGTTAGCATGAAACCGTTTCTGTACTTAAGCAAAAAAAAAAGACACGAAGTAAAAATTTTGTTGTGGCTATCGTCTTATACACTGTGATGTTGTGTGTGCAAAGTAAGAGAATAAACGAATTCTCTTTGCTAAGTAAGAGAGTAACAATTCTTTTTGCGGGTTCCAACATTACGACCCGCCATAAGAAATTTTACTTGTACGTGATGCACATTCTATATGATTTATATTCTTTGGTTGTATGAAACCAGTATACTATTAAATGAAAATAAATACAGTATATGTATAAAAATTTTATGTATTTTTGCTAATAAAGAATATCTCTATTTGAGATAAATAAATAAACTATAAATTTATTTTATTGTTTGTATGTACTTTTAAAACTTTTTGCTTCGGATTGTTTTAATAACCCAAAAATTGTGATAAAGTTTGATTTGAACTGGTATTAGCCGTCAAAAGATATTTATCGTTTTGATTCAGCACTATTATTGGTGATATCTACACTCAATTGTGAATGAGCTTTAACTGCTGAACCACTGTTGCTGCTACTCCACTATAAAGACTCATATTATAATTTTGTTGGGCAGATCCAAGTTCGCAATCAACATTTTTCACATAATACCGTACTACACAGGTTAGTTTTCGAGCAGCTATGTAAAGATTGTGTTCATTTGTATGGATTTACTACCATTATATGTATCTGTTGTTTGTGATGCTTTCGATGCTATATGTGATACAAAAATACCAAACTACCATCCCGATGATGCTTGACTATATGTGTATATAAGCTATATAAACGGTAGTTAAGAATAATTTTATATAATGAAAAATATAAAAAACCTTACCTTGAATTTTATAAAAAATACAATTTAAAATAAACAGCAGAAAACTATTTTTTTTTTTCTTAATTTTTGTACTTTTTATATTTGAATATTTAAATAGAAATTTTATGAGGCTTCTGCTGTTTTCAATGTTACAAAAAAATTAAACAAAATGAAACATAAATTTTTGACAGTTTGGTCAGCAGCGGTGCCAATTTAGCGCGTTTCGCGCTAGATTTAGCGCTATTTAACCATACAAAACGCGTTTTTTTCGTCTTAGCGCGCTTAATAAAAAACGCGCTAAATTGGCGCCTTTTTAATAAACTTAATAAACCACATCAATCCAACATTTTCTTATTTTTTTCATAAATTTTCTAGTATTATTTTTTACAACTATACGTATAAAACCGAATTTGTATAATTTATTTAAATATCAACAAATCAAAACACAAGTATAGTTTCGCTGGAAATTTTTTCATTTCGCTTTATATTGTATACTTACATATAGTGTTTTTAACAATATTTTAGGGAAATTATTTTTAACTATATAAGTATATACAGTGGCCGACAAAGGTATACATAAGACCTGTATTTTTGCGATTTTAGGAGCCCAAGAGACTTAAATAAAAAAAGTAATGATGCAGTTTTGTTTCAAATACATTTTTATTAAAGCAGACCAAAATTTACGGTTTTTCAATAAACATAGGAAAAATTACTCAAGAAAAACATTTAAAATGTATTGACAAAAGTGCACATACGATCAGTATACCCTGGCGTTTGTTGCTATGAAATAACGAGATATCGCAGTTATTTTTTACAGTATTTTTTTGTTGTTAAGTTTATAGATTGTTTTAAACAGTTTTAAGTTGTAATTTAGTCTTCATCGGTGTATATTTAAGTAAAATAATGTCTTCTCGTAAAGAAATTTCAATTGATATCCGAAATTTATTGGTTAAGTACAGATCTGAAGAGAAATCCTTTGGAGAAATAGCAAAACTATTAAATTTAAGTAAATCTACAGTTCAGACAATATTTAATAATTATAAAAAAATGGAACTATTGAAAATAAGCGTCGTAGTGGATGCCCAAAAGCACTTACTCTCCGAGATGTAAGCTTTATTTAAAAGAAGTGGACAAAAACCCTAAAATTAATACAAAAAAATTGGCCGAAGAGCTGGCAACAAGATTAGAAATGATTGTAAATCCCCATTGATTGGAAATGGTTATTTTAGCAGAACTGTTTGAAAAAAGCCATTAATAAGTGAAAAAAACCGCAAATTTCGTATAGAATTTGCCCAAAAGCATATTGAAAAAGGTACTGATTTTTGGAAGTATGTCTTGTTTACTGATGAATCAAAATAACATTTTTGGTAGTGACGGTAGAGCTAAGGTGTGGTGAAAAAGAAATACAGCACTGGCTCCTAAATACCTAAATTTTAGTGTTAAGCATGGTGGAGGTTGTGTAACGGTTTGGGGTGCCGTGGCTGCTTCTGACGTAGGAAAGTTGGTGTTCATTGAGCGTAATATGGATCAGCACCTTTACAAGACCATTCTAGAAAAGAATTTAAAACCCTCCGTCGATATGCTAAGCCTGGGTCGAAATTGGCAGCCCATTAGCTACTGTACAAAGTGTTGCTTATACGCCGTTGCGACTACAAACAGCAGCAACGACAGCGCAGTCGCTGCCTGCGCAGAATGTGCGCAACGCGTTTGATCATATTCAACGTTCGTTAGATTTAAATATGATGCCAGTATTTTCTAGTTATGCCAGAAGAAATATAGTCAATGTATCTGCGTCAAATAATTTAAATGGTAATGCTGTAGATTTTATACCACAACGTTTAATAGAGAACACTTCACATATTCATAGTGTAAGTGAAATATGCAAAATTTTGCCAGAATTTAATCCATGTAGTGGAGAAATATCCTCTATAAAATTTATTAAAAGAATTGACCAATTGAAGCATGCGTACGGATGGAATGATTCTGCATTGTTGTGTGCTGTACAAGGTAGTCTAAAAGGTGTTGCGAAGATGTGGGCAGATGCCCAACCAGTGTACCATTCATGGTCACAATTTGTTAATGCCTTTCTATCAGATTTCCCACCGATAACGAATTCAGCTGACATTCACATAGAGATGATGACTTCTCGTATTGGATATGGTGAGTCAATTACAGAGTACTATTACAGAATGTTGTCGATTGATCATCGAGGTAATATGGACGATAGAGCCATTACAAAATACATCATCAATGGTTTAAATGATGTACGTTTACGTAAAACATTAATTGCAATTAATTTTCCTTCGTGAACCGATTTATTGAAAACTTTAAGCAGAATTTCAGATGAGAAAAAAATTAAAGCTATGCAGAATGAACAGAATCGCAGATCATATAATGACAACAAACATTTTGGTAACACAAAATTTAAATATAATAAAACACCTGCAAATGAATGCAGTGATAATATCGGAAAAGGTCCAATGTGTTTTATATGTCGGGAACGTGGACATATCGCGAAAAATTGTAATAACAGAATTAAATCTGATAAAAGAAATGCACAGGACAACAAATCTGTTAATATTTTAATTGGTAAAGATATCACAGTTAACAAGGAAATTTTCAAGAATGTTGAAATAAATAATAATCTATATAGTGCATTAATCGACTCGGGAAGCGGAAAATCGTTGGTGGCCAAACGTGTGTCGTTGAAGTGTAACGCTTCAGTCGTGAATTGTGAAGAGAAGTCATACGGATTCGCCGGTGGTGTCTACATATGTCACGAAAAGCTGATAAGCTGTGTGTTGACGTTGAGCTGCTGGTTGTTGATGATGACGTCATGCAATACGAGGTCATAGTTGGCAGAGACATTTTATCGAAAAGACGCGTTATAATGGAAAATGGACAATGCCAAGTCGTCGCGGTAAATAATCAGAATGTGGACCTGAATGAATCGTAAGCCGAAAATGATAAGTGTCAATTGCAGAAGTTACTAGACAAATATTCGATGTGTTTCGCAGATAATATTAAAGATATTGGTAAATGTGTTAAAAATCCGTATAACATTCCCATTCCGAAACAAAAGGTTGTGGACGGAATAATTGATGAACTCTTAACAACCGGAATTATTCGTCCGTCGAAATCATTATACGCGTCACCAATTGTGCTCGTACAAGAACCAAATGGTGAAGATCGAATGTGCGTCGATTATCGCGCATTAAATTCGGTAACAGAAACTAACCATGGCCAATGCCAACTGTTGAAGGCGTATTACAAATATTGGCGGGGAAAAAGTATTTTACTATTGTTGACATGATGTCGGGGTATTATCAGATACCAATAAGTGAAGAGTCTAAGCAATTTACAGCATTCGTTACGCACAATGGCCACTATGAGTATAATAGAATGCCATTCGGGCTCAAGAATGCCCCGAGCACTTTTCAACAAATGATGTCAGTTGTTTTAGAACCTATTAAAAGTCAAGTTGTCAGTTATGTGGACAGAAACAATTGATGAAGATCTGTTAAAGCTAGAAATTCTTTTGAAAGTAATCCGAGAAAACAACCTAACTCTTCGGTTATCTAAATGTTCTTTTTTGAAAAACAGCGTATAATTCCTAGGCCATGAACTTAACCAAAATGGTTTAATGCCTGGACGACTAAAGACACTGGCTATTGAGAATTTCCCCGTATCAACGAATGTGAAAGAAGTTCGAAGATTTATTGGTTTCACGAGTTACTTCCGTAAATTTATTCAGAATTACGCTGTTATTGCTGCTCCATTAACTCAACTAACAAGGAAAAATACAGATGTAAAGTTATTCAATGAAACAACTCAAGCGACTTTGGTTTGATCATAAAAATGAATGATTACTTTATTGAAATTTAATTTTGCTTATATACTACTTATGAGAATAATTTCATTAATCTAGAATTGAGTGATTTACACATAGTTTCAAAAGATCACTCAATATCCAAACATTGTATCATATTTTCTATGTGTCTTTCTTTCTTTTATTTAAATTACGTTTGACACAATTCTGATAGAATTTGGGTAGTGTATATTTTGCAAACAAAGCGTATTCTGCAATATCAGCAAAACAGTGCATTTCGTACATTGAACTGTTTCATATACAAGTGAGTAAGCGATCAATGACCGACCGTATTTTTACAAAGTATCTAATTTCTTTAAACAACATTTCTTTCTAAATTACTAAAACGTGGAGTAATTAAATTTGGTACTGACCTACTCAACAACAACGATTAATTTTATTTACATAGTTCGCATGTGTAATAAAGTTTGTTTTCTTTTATTCTTTTGCTGTAGATTCTTTTTAAATATTGAAATGCAAATACAGTGGATACACTACACCCCCATTCTTTCAGCTAAAATTTTACAATCTTGTACATTATCAAGATTTTAAAATTTTTATTTTATATTCATGGAAATTATGAAAGTGATGTCTGTATGATACAATATTTGGAAATTTTTATCTTATCATATACTTATATATAGTTTCTTATTTAAGTTTATATATTGTAGTTATTAATTACATATGCATATTTATTTAATTCTTCTCTTTTTAAAGTAAAATACATATACAAATCAAATTAAAATGTAATGTTTTTGAAAAAACTTTTTGTTTGTTTAATTTTGATTCTCTCGTTTTTTTTTTTTTTTTTTTTTGTATGATACTAAAAATTACTTAAAATTTACTTATAATTTTGTGTACAGTTTTTTCCTTATTATTGATTTTAATTTTTACATTTAAATTGTCTATTTCAATAACTTCATATGGACCATGATATGGTGATTCGTTTTTTGTTCTACTTTCTTTCCTAATCAATACCAAGTCTCCTATATTAAGATCTATTCTATATATTTGTGTTTTTAGAGGATTCTACACTTCTTTTGCACCTTCCAATGACATTCTCAATCTTGTCTTCAATTCATTTTGTTGCAATTTTTTTTTTTTTCTCAATTTATGGTGCTATTATAATTTCGTGACAAATGAACAAGGGAAAGTTATAGGTATGCTTTTTCTTGATGAATATTTGGTTTGTGGGCATTTATTTCATATGACTGAAAAGGAAGGAGTAATTGGGAATTTTGGGATTGAATTGGAAAAGTTATAGGGAAGTTAAATGAAAACAAACAGAAGTACCATTACTTATACAAGTACCATTACTTGTACTACAATTCATCGTATCATTGTTAAAAGGACATTTGAAAATTGGTACAATTGTACTAATTGCCTCAACCCTGGATTACGATATGTTTGCATTAATACCAATCAGTATGGTTAGAAATAACCAAAACGGCAACACTGGTACTGCTCGTACTTTACGAAAAGCTCTGCTGTAATTAATATATATGTGTCACTCTCTGACGTTAACTTTTGCAAATTGCTTAATTTCCAGTATGATTGTAAGATGAAAAGGAAAGAAAAAGCTTCTCGAATATTCTTAAATAAGCAAAATGCTGATGGTTAGATCGATGAGAAAACATTCCATTGGTAATTGTCAAAGTGTTAAAAGCAGAACAACGGGTGTAATCTTGCCGTGAAGTAAAATGTAAAACTTATATAGAGTGAAAAACTAATTTAAGAAAATAAAGATTGCCGGCAAATTAAACATTTTTAAACGATTCAAAAAATCACCCAATTGACAATATACTCTTGTGATTGCCTGCTATCGAAGAATATTTTGGCATTAGCGGCACAGTAGCACAAGAAAAAATAGAGGAAGTAAAAACGTGTCAAGCAGACTGACTAGACATCCAGTAAATTTTGACACGTGGTTTTAGACGCAGAGTGGAATGTCATTTTTTTTGAGAGCAGCCGCGTCGCAGAACATAAAACTTATTAAAGGTGCCTCTTTTGCCTCTTGTGACCAACCACGTGTGGCAGATGGATCGTGTGTATTGGCCAAGTTGCTCGGGTTTGCTGGAATTGGTAACCGGTTGTATGAACCAATGTTAATTGTGGAAGAAAATTCCTAGTTCCATTGAATTTAATAATATTGTTTTTGTTGTATGAAATACTACCAACATAATCTTAACCTAAAACTAAAAATAGCATTGAAACAGTCCACAAAATAATATCAATTTCTTTTTGTCACATAACCTTAACCTTATAATTATACTTAAATTTAAGACTATACTAATATATACATATGTTTAATAATTAAATTTAAGACTATACTAATATATACATATGTTTAATAATATAGTTATATTAATATAATGGTTTTATCGTTCTCCGTAATATATTAGTGTAACCTTTTTGTACATTCCTTATTATACATCCAAAAACAAATATAACATAATTACTTACATATATATTGTACTTGATTATATAATATATTATACATTGGATATAGTTTTAACCAACTGGCATACTAAAGCTTAAATTATCCTAACCTGATTTATACAATTAAGTAATAAATTGTACTAATCATCGGTTCAATACAATAAACATGTACTAACGAGGTGCATATCTAAATGTACAGAATCCTTTTTTTTTATCTAATTATAAAGTAGATTATTGAATGTTTTCTTGAATTCCTTTTAATGGTGAAAAGATTTTGTAAAGAAAACAAAGAATAATATAAGAAACCATTACTACAGCTGTCACTGGATGCTGGGCCCCGCAACCATCGTGGAACGAAAGCTGAAAACCTTCGTGGAACGTAAGCTCCTGTTTGTAATGTAAGTTTTCTTTCTTTTATTATTCTTATTTAACCATGGATTTGATAATTATTAACAACTAAAAGCTTTATAAAAAAAAATTTATTGAAAGCAGTGATGGCATATAAATTTTAAAATTAACCTTAAAATTAGGATTATAGCTTAATTAATCAAGAGGTTAAATCGCAAAGTTTTTTTTTTGAGAGAGTTTCTCAACTCATGTACCAAATAGGGTACCTTAAATTAAAAATAATATCCAATGAAATTATTGATACCATCACTGACATTGATAAATATATAACGATTTATTTCACTTAGTATGCCAGAAAAAGAAAAAACAAGAGAACGATAATTGCATATAATCATAAGTTGATACATATATAAATTGAATATAGGATGATAATTATTACAAATAAAGTTATTTTTGTGCGTTGCTGTAAATTTATTGAAATGAAATATTAAGTGCTTTTTTTTAAGGGAATGATAACCATAGTAGATATGTTGGGTTGTATGTGATCGTGTCATTTAAGGGACAGATTAGATAACACGGTACTAGGTCTGTCATAGGTGTTTGGGAGGGAAATATGTACCGTACGTGGCTGACCATCATCAGGCCATGGATAGCGAGTGGGGTGAGGGCGGAGCTCTTTACCGTAGGTTACCACTGCATTATTGTTTTCTTTGCATAGTTTTTCTTTTTTTTTTTGTGCTCTAAGGGTATGTAGAGTACATTATATGATTACGCGTTGATACCTGGGTTGAGAATCACAGACTTGAGCTAGCGGTGGACAACTTTTCATGCCCCTTAACCATAGGATGTCGTGCATGCTGCCTTTTTGGAAGTGTGGAAATTTTCATTGAATATTAAACGCGCGTAACAATTTGCATAATTGTCTATGTTGTATATTTTATCTTTATTCGTTATTTTCTCTCCCGGTAGTGTCGGTAATTTTCCAAATATCAATTCGAAAGGAGAATACCCCGTGTCAACGAGAGGAGTTATATTGTATGCAAACGAATAGTACGGTATCCATTCACACCAGTTGTCATCGTTGACAAAAGATAAGAAATATTCATTTAGGACTCTATGATTCCTTTCTATCGTGCCCAATGTTTCATGATGGTATGGAGTCGACAATTTTTGCGCAATTCCCAACAATTTGCACACTTCTTTCATTAATTCGTTAACGAATTCCGTGCCTCTATCAGACTTGAGATTTTTAAATATGCCGTATTTCAATATCAGATGCTCATTTATACATTTTGCTATCGATCTAGCCTCTTTTGTTTGCATGGGAACCGCAATAACATATTTTGTTAGTTCGCATTGCATAGTTAATATGTATCTATAATTTTGTGATGGTCGCAATGGTCCAACTGTATCAATAACTATTGTGTTAAAACTCTCTGTTGGAGTATCCGTCTTCATTAATGGTTCCTTGGTATGCTTTATTTGCTTATTTCTTTGACATAGATCGCAGGTTGAGACGTGTTTTTTTACCATCCTGTTCATATTCTTCCATATATATTTTTGTTTTAATTTCAATAATGTTTTTCTTATTCCGAAATGCCCTCCGCATGGTGTATTGTGATATAGTTTAATTAATTCGTGTTGTCTTCTTTCATCTGTTATTCTTTGAGGATTTCTATACAATAATATTATGACGTCATTTTTCTTATTTTTATTTATTTTTTCCTTAAATTTTTCTATACTTATTTTTTTAAATATTTCGTCACCTTTTTCTAGTGCGAATTTAGCATGCTTTGTTCTGCCTAAAACAGAAAGTAGTTTCTCCAACATATTATCTAGATAATCGGGATTTTCGCTACATCTGATGCGCATTTCATTTAGAGCAGAATCTTTTTCAATTTTCATTTCCTTTCTTGATTTTTCCAATATAAACTTCAATTTAGTAGCTACTTTTATATCATTTATGGATGTACAATCCCATATTTTGAGTTGATCAGGCTCAATAGGATGTGTATTACCATTCGTATTTTTCTCTTTTTCTATATAATTTTTCTGTTTCTCATTTTCAATTTTCTTTTTATTTTCCTCACTTTTTCTTTTATATTCCTCATTCTTATCTTTCATTCCTCTTGTTAACACCAGTGCTTTCTTGTTCTTTTCATCAATGTTCGGAGGTATCATTGCCTTTAGTATATCGGAATCCATTTTTATTCTTGAAAGTGCATCAGCATTTGTATTATTTTGTCCTTTCTTATACACAATCTCAAAATCGTAATCCGACAATTCGAGTCTAATTCTAGTTAGTTTTGAGCTAGGGTTCTTGTGGGAAAATAGTGCTACTAGTGGTCGATGGTCTGTAACCACGATGAATTTTCTACCATAGAGATATGGTCGAAAAAATTGAATTCCAAAGTATATGCCTAATAGTTCTTTTTCTATGACGGGGTTATTCTTTTCATGTTTATTCAAGGAACGACTTGCATATGATACTGGTCTGTCATTACCAATATCTCCTTGCACTCAATTGAATATCACAACGCATTTCTTCTTGTATGCGCTTTAGACAACGCGTTATATTATTAACATCACCAGTTTGTATTTGATTGTGTAATTCCTTTTCCATATAATAAGGTAAACCCATATCAACCAGTTCATCTAGGTCATCAAGCGTAAGAAAAGTTGCTCGATCTGTGATGTATTTACCACATCGTTCATAGATCTTTACATATTGCTCCATTAATGATTCATCGCCGTTACGTTTCGACTGTAGGAAACTTTTTAATAAAGCTAAGGATTGTTGATTTGTAAGCGTTTCCCTAATATCTAATTGGAATATTCCTTGCAATTTATTTTCTGTCATGTTTCTACATCTGCATACGTATTTTAATAAACGCTGTCCTATACTCTTGTCTGATCTCATTGCCATTTTAGCTATCCAAAAATTCTTTTATCTCTCAAAGTTTTGAAAATAAATAGTTTACCAATGAACTGTATTTTAAAAAAATCTTCCTTTTTGAATATCTATAGTGGTTCATTAAGAATGTAATTCCAAATTAGTTCCAAAATAATTATCTTCCTTTTGAATTTTCTCTTCTTGTCTTTCCAAATTTACATTCTAATATTAAAAGTTTTAAAATTTTCTACTATTATCACCATACCATTTTCCAATCAAAATTTAAATTATTTTTCTACATATTATTTTTATTTTATTTTTTTTTTTAGTTATTAAAATATATTTTTAAGTTTAAAGGGATTCGAAATTTGCTTCCTAAGATTCTCCACATTTTCCTGAATAAAGCTAGTTATGCTCAATTTTATCCAAATTATAATCATGTATGTTAATAAAAGGAGTAATACAATTGTGATTATAATTGCCCTATTCATCATATTCCTTATATTCTATTTTGTTTTTCTTTTCTCTTGTTTTTCTTTTTTGCTCTTATTTGCTCTATTATGGTTTTAATTTGACGTTCTAATTCGTCCTTTTGATCTTCATACAATATTTGATGTTTGAGCACCTTTAGTTCCTTTTTTAGTTTATTTATTCTACCACCTCGGCTTTTGCTTCAATTTGGTAGAGGAAATATGGGGAATCTGGCGTCGTCTTTTAAGCCTTTTTTTCAGTTTCCTTGGCTTAGGTCCGATGTTCAGGATTGCTGGCTTGTCTTCTTCTTTTGCTCCTTCTTCTAATAGTTTTGCCCAGGATTGTTCCATATAGGTAATTGTTGTTTTCTATCAGGCCCGATAGATCCCAAAACTAAGCATAAGCTGTGTATGTTTTAAGGATCTCAAAATCCTTAAACTGATTTAAGCAAAATTTGCTGTGTTCTAATCAGAAAAAGGATTAAGCGGGCAGGATCGCCATGTAATGTTATGGCAGGATCGCCATGTAAAGTTATTCAATGAAACAACTCAAGCGACTTTGGTTTGATCATAAAAATGAATGATTACTTTATTGAAATTTAATTTTGCTTATATACTACTTATGAGAATAATTTCATTAATCTAGAATTGAGTGATTTACACATAGTTTCAAAAGATCACTCAATATCCAAACATTGTGTCATATTTTCTATGTGTCTTTCTTTCCTTTATTTAAATTACGTTTGACACACTTCTGATAGAATTTGGGTAGTGTATATTTTGCAAACAAAGCGTATTCTGCAATATCAGCAAAACAGTGCATCTCGTACATTGAACTGTTTCATATACAAGTGAGTAAGCGATCAATGACCGACCGTATTTTTACAAAGTATCTAATTTCTTTAAACAACATTTCTTTTTAAATTACTAAAACGTGGAGTAATTAAATTTGGTACTGACCTACTCAACAACAACGATTAATTTTATTAACATAGTTCGCATGTGTAATAAAGTTTGTTTTCTTTTATTCTTTGCTTTAGATTCTTTTTAAATATTGAAATGCAAATACAGTGGATACACTACACAGAATTCAAATGGTCAGAAGAGTGCCGTAAAGCATATCTAGAATTGAATCGATTACTTACCCGTGAACCAGTCTTAGATATCTACGATGTGTCAAAACAACACGAACTACACACTGATGCATGTCGTATAGGCATCGCTGGTATTTTGCTTCAACGTAATGAAGCAAATCAACTGAAACCGATAGCTTATTACAGTCGGTTGTGTAATGAGGCAGAACGCAAATATCATTCATATGAATTAGAAGTTTTAGCTGTCGTGGAGGCGTGTCAGAGATTCCGAATGTACTTGCTTGGAAAAATTTCTTAATTGTCACCGATTGCGCAGCAATATCAAACATCAAGTCATCAAAACCAATGATTCCGAGGGTATCGAGATGGTTTTTAAAACTAATGGAGTACGACTACAAAATAATACATCGAGCAGGTAGTAAGATGAGCCACGTAGACGCACTAAGCCGATCGCCAATAACAGCAGCTGATAAGGAAACCATACAAATGTAAGTACGAATATTATGGTACTGAAACCTGCTATTGATGATTGGGTTCACATTATGCAATACGCGGATGATAATTTGAAAGAAATAATTGATGTGTTAAACAGCCACAAAGACTCTAGCCAACAATCTCAAATTAAAAGTGAAATTAGTGTTAAAAAGAATCGACTGTTTAAGAAAAATAGCGACGGTAATATGTTACTATTTGTTCCTAAAGGCCTAAGATGGCGAGTAGTTAAGACCGTTCATGATGATGTTGGACACCCAGCACTTGAAAGCACACTAAAACGATTATACAAATACTTTTGGTTTCCAAGAGCAAGAAATTTTGTAAAAAATTATCTGAAAGCATGTATTGAATGTTGCTATTGCAAAGATACAGGGAGAAAAGAGTGTGAATTATATGGGATGGATATTCCAAGAATTCCATTCGAGACTATGCATTTAGATCATTTAGGCCCTTTTGTGAGAAGCCGAAAAGGAAACGAATATTTGCTGGTCATCGTTGATGCATTGACTCGCTATTCTGTGTTGTGCCCAGTAAAGTCAATAAAAACTAAACCCGCTTTAGATGCTTTAAATGGACTCTCACTTTGTTTTGGAATACCGAAAGTTTTAGTAACTGATTGAGGTACATCATTTACTTCTAATTGCTTCGAAACTTTTTGCTATGAGAGTAACATTAAGCATATCAAAGTAGCAGTCCGAACACCTCGAGCCAACGGTTTAGCCGAAAGGCTTAATAAATCTATCTTGTCATTTTTAAAATCAACAGTAAACGATGCTAAAGATTGGGATACCAATATTCGATACTTACAGTGGACACTTAACACCAGCGTTAATGGAACAACGAAATATGCTTCAATCGACCTTGTATTCGATTTTCCAATCAGAGATATTGCTGGAAATAAGATTTTGGCGGCAGTTCAAGATGTCAGCGTTGATACAGATCTATCTCTAATGAATCAGAAAAGAAATGACGCAATTCACAATATCGAGAAGGCTAGAACCATCTGGAAGGCAAGGTTTGACTCCAAGCATAAAACACCCTACAAATACCAAGAAAATGACTTAGTTTTAATAGAATGTCCTGTTCCAAACACCGGTGAGTCAAGAAAGTTGGAGACAAAGTATAAAGGACCGTACATTGTGAAAAATGTTCTTAGATACGATCGGTATGTTGTAGGAGGCATTGAAGACGCTCAGTGTAATCAACGTAAATTCTCTACTATCGCCTGTAGTGACAAAATGAAACCTTGGTGTTCTTTCTATCCAGATATTGACGATGCTTACGATGATCCAAAGTCAGAATCAGCCGATGACTAACTTGTGGACGAGTTAATTGCAGGATTGGCCGAGTTGTCATAACATATTTTATTAAATGGTTAGAAAGTAGTGACAGTGGCAACCCGGTAGATATAAAAGCTTAGGTCTGGTAATACATAAAAGTTAATAGGCATTTTTATTGTAATACTATAAAAACAACAAAGGCTACCGACCATCGACTACAAGCTGTCATTTTGTAGCCCGTAGCCAACTTAGGCTAATTTCTATTTTTCTTGGCGAGAATAAACAGTTTAGTGCTGCCAATACAATAAGATGCATGGAAAAGGTGTTTAAAAAACGCAATATATGAAATATATACATTAAAAATGCGAAAAAAATTTAAGTTGCACCACTGAAAATAAATAATCATTTGCTTACATTTTTTGTTTAGTTTTCATTTACTTATTTCATTTATATACATCAGTTTTTATTTCATTTTTAATTTATTATTTAATTGCCTTTTTAGTTTCTTAAATTTTTATAAGTTTTCTTCAGACATTTGTTGTTTTTTATTTCCTCACAATTTCACTTACAAAAAATATATTTTGTTTAGGTTATGTTCAATGTGTCAAAACAGATGTTTATTTTGTAGCTGTAGTCGTTATTATAATTAAGTAGTTGGCTACTTTCGTAGCCAGCGATTTTTGTAGTCGTATGTTCGGTGTTCGATAGCCTTTGTTGTGTTTATAGCATAAGAGAGAGTAATAGGCATTCAATAAACGTGATTAAAAAAAAGCGGTTGTGTTTTTATTTAAGAGCTTGGCTCAGCCATCTAACATGGGTGTACGTTTGTAGGCACAGAATACACAGAAAAGACACGGTTAATAGCTTTGTGCGAGTGGTACAGAAAACAACTTGTAAAGATATGGCTGCTCTTGTCGCACGAAACTATTAAATGACATAGAAATTGGCGCAAATAAAAAAATTGTATTCTGTGAAAAAAATTTTCAAGCGAAAATTGAAATTGAAAAATAAATAAATTGTGAAAAAATAAAAGTTTTTGTATTCTGTGGTTTTACATAAAGATTTGTGTTAAATTGATTTGTGTCAAATTTATTTGTATTGCTGCAAAAATAAAAAATGTAAGTTTTCGTGTGTGCTTGCATACATACATATGTAATATACCAATTAAAATTATAAATATTTTTAAGAGCCGCAAATGCGTAATGGGTTGTCCACCAGGAGCAAAACTTCACATTTTCCCATCCGATAAAATAAAGTAAGTTCTTTTTCATTACGTGTAGGTTATACATATTGTTACGTTTTTACCTTTTAAAAACGTTTTATTTCTATAAACCTTTTTTATAGAAATAATTTATTATGTGGATTCTTAATTACAATAATAAACACTTGATTTGATTGTGTATTTACTAATTTAATTTATTTAAACTTAATACACTTTACAAGATATACACTGTCGAACAATACCACACGTAGGGATTCACTGATGATCTTTACTCTGTCGTAGCTAAATCACAATTAACTTGATTCCCAATCTCTGCTCTGCCCTTTTATTTAAATTTCAATGTGTCTAGATTTTTCTTTCAGTTTCGAGATCACTGCATATGGCAAAATACTTGTGTGTCAACATGTTAATTTATTTTTGTATGTATATGCGTGTGTATATCTGTAGTACATATAGAAGTTTATAGACAGAGCATCTCTTATGTTGTTGTTGTTAAAATGATTTCGTAGTAATTTTTGCAGCACCAATATAAAGATATAAGTCAACATGTGCCGCACAATTACCTGCTGATGTAGCAGATTCACACGGGAACCAATTTTTATTTAAAATTAATTTATTTTTTCTTTATTATATTTCATATATCATATTTCTTATTTAGTTCTTTTTATTTTATTTTAAATTAATTAATTTCCTTTTTCTTAATTTGTATTAAATTTCATGATTGTGTAATTTTGGTTCTTTTAAATTGTTTGCTTTTAATTCTTGCATTGTATAAATTTGAATATCAGGTTACACTGCACGCGTAGCCAGCTTGCATATTTTTTATATATAAAATTTTTGGTTTTATTAATTATTATTGGCAGCTTAACTGCACCTTAAGACTTTGTAAAATCAGTTCGTTATTGTGCGGTGTGAGATTCGGTATTTAATTTTATTTTAATTACAAGAAATAAAATTGTGTATTTACGAAATCGAAATAAATAAACTTTTTGTTTTATTTTATTTTATTTTATTTTATTTAAACCGTCCCCGAAGGACTTAACTGGCGCCCGAGCAGGGACCCGCAAAAAACGGTGCGGTGTCCTAAAAAAATAAAATAAAACAATATGTTTAATTTTGTTTAAAAAAATAAAAAAGGATCTATCCCGCACAATACGGACTCCGCGAGGCCTGCGATCGTGTAAAATTTTTTTTTATTGTTCTTTAAAATTATTTTAAAACGTAAATAAAGTAGAAAAAAAATATAAATTTTTTTTTTAATTAAAAGTTGTGTATTCAAGTTGACATACAGCCTCCACGTGGCCCTCCTGGATGACATACTAGCACCCGCTAGCTTGTTAACTAATGTATGCGGCGATTGTCCAATCCCCTGGACTTTAAATTTGGGTTGTGCGTAGGGCTTGAAACCCACCACGTAAAAAAAAACTTCAATGAAAGCAAAAACAATAGCCTCTAAACGGACCCCCTTTTATGTTGACGAACTTGGCAAACGTTTTAAGGACTATGATTTAAGGATATGCACATGGAATGTGAGAACCCTTTATAGGGAGGGTACCTCTATCCAATTGGCGGATGCTCTCACAAAATGCAGGGCTGACATCACCGCCATCCAGGAAATGCGATGGATAGGACAAGGTTGTACGAGGCAAGCAACATGTGACACCTACTACAGCTGCCATGACAAGAGACGCGAATTTGGCTGCGGATTCGTAGTAAGTAAGAGACTTCGCCATCTTGTCTCGGAGTTCACCCCCGTGAACGAAAGAATTGCTACGATCCGAATAAAGGCAAAGTTTTATAATATCAGCCTTATTTGCGTGCACGCCCCGACGGAAGAGAAGGATGATGCGGTCAAAGATGCTTTCTACGCAAAGCTCGAGGACGTATACGATAGGTGTCCGGCACATGACGCCAAAATTGTCCTCGGCGATTTCAATGCGAAAGTTGGACATGAAGGTATCTTTGGCCCTACTGTCGTTCAATTCAGTCTCCATTCTTCCACCTCGCCGAACGGCATGAGACTGATCGATTTCGCCGCGGCGCGAAACATGGTAGTTTGTAGCACCAGGTTCCAGCATCTCGATATCCATAAGGCCACCTGGCTCTCTCCCGATCGATCAACTACCAACCAGATCGATCACATTGTGATTGATGGAAGGCATGTATCCAGCATACTAGACGTGCGCACATTTAGAGGTCCAAATGTCGACTCGGACCATTATCTTGTCGCAGCCAAGATGCGACTGCGTATATGCGCGTCGAATACGACGCGTTCTAGTGTGCAAGGGAAGCTGGACATCAAAAAGCTGCGATCACAAGAGACAGCCAGGTCGTTTTCCGATCGTCTTTCTAACGAGCTCAATTACATCCCATCCTCTCTCGAAAGTATTGGTGGACAGTGGTCTCACATCGCTCACTCTCTGCGCAGCGCTGCCGAAACAGTTTTTGGTTTTGAGCGTCCTCCCCGATGATGGTACGATGAAGAGTGCCGTGAGGCCACTGCAGCAAAGAACGCTGCCTATAGAAGAACATTGCAGTCCACCACTACAAGAGCAACGGTGGAGGCGTATAGAGAAAAGAGGAGGGAAGAGAGACGCCTATTTAGAAGAAAGAAAAGAGAGCAAGAAAGGCGTGATCGTGAGGAAATCGAGATGTGTAGGAGTAGAAATGATGCTCGAAATTTTTATAAAAAGATAAGGCGTCTTACTACTGGTTTAAAGCCCGGAGCAACCTTCTGCAGAGACGAACATGGTAACCTGGTTACAGATGCACAAGGAACACTAAGATTATGGAGACAGCACTTCTCTAATCTATTGCAGGGTGATGGCGACACAAATTCCGCCTCTAGAGATGCTGTGCCCGACCCAATCATTAACGACGACGCCGAGATCCCGTCCCCCAGCCATGAAGAGGTCAAGGTTGCCATATGGCGACTGAAGAACAACAAAGCAGCTTGACCTGATGGTTTGCCAGCTGAACTCTTCAAGTATGGAGGCGATGAGTTGGTTAGGTGCATGCACCAGCTCATTTGCAGAGTAAGGCTGGAGGAAAGTATGCCCGACGATTGGAATCTTAGTGCTCTCTGTCCCATCCTGAAAAAGGGAGATCCCACGATATGCACCAACTACAGGGGTATAAGCCTCCTCCCTATCGCATATAAGGTTCTTACGAGCGTATTGTGTGAACGACTGAAGCCATTCGCCATCTCACTGATTGGACCTTATCAGTGCGGCTTCAGACCTGGTAAGTCCACCATTGACCAGATATTCACACTGCGCCAAATCCTGGAGAAGACCCATGAAAGTCAAGTCGACACACACCATCTTTTTGTCGACTATAAGGCAGCCTTCGATAGCCCAATAAGGGATCGCGTTTATGCCGCAATGTCTGAGCTCGGTATTCCTGCTAAGCTGATAAGGCTATGCAGAATGACGCTGAGCAACTCCTGCAGCTCCGTCAAGGTAGGAAGAGACCTCTCCGAGCCTTTTAATACCGTGCGAGGTTTCAGACAAGGCGATCCCTTATCCTGCGACCTCTTCAACTTCGTCATGGAGAGCGTTTTGCGAAAGGCAGGTGTGCATCGTAATGGCACTATTTTTAATAAAAGTGTCCAGCTCCTTGCGTATGCCGACGACATAGACACCATTGGGCATACCAAGCGAGATGTCACTGCAGCCTTTAATGCTATTGAACGAGAGTCTGCAAAAATGGGTCTGGCGGTAAATGAGAGCAAGACGAAGTACATGTTGTCGGCGAGTAGGGACGTTGATCGTATCGGCTCCCAGGTTACAGCCGGCAACTATACATTCGATGTGGTCAAGGAGTTCATCTACCTTGGCACCGCCATTACCAGCAAGAATGATGTCAGTCTGGAGATCAAGCGAAGAATTACACTGGCCAACAGGTGCTACTACGGTCTCGGTAGGCAGTTTAGTAACAGAGACCTCTCTCGTGCGACGAAGTTAACACTCTACAAGTCGCTTATTCTTCCGGTGCTTCTCTATGGTGCGGAAGCATGGACGCAATCTTGTGCCGATGCAGCGGTCCTGGGAGTGTTTGAGAGAAAAATTCTTCGCAAGATCTTTGGTCCACTGAAGCAAGGCGATGAGTTTCGCATTAGGACCAACTATGAGCTGTATGAGCTCCTCGGCGACGTAGATGTTGTCCAGCGCATTAACATCCAACGGCTGCGCTGGCTCGGCCATGTTGTTCGGATGGAAGAATCTGCTCCAGCGAAAAAGGTTTTCGATGCGAAGGTCACTGGACGTCGGCGTAGAGGACGTCCATGTTTACGTTGGAAAGACCAGGTAGATGGAGCCCTGTCATCAATTGGTGTGACCAACTGGAGAAGGCGTGCGCTTAGCAGAGACGCCTGGAGACTAGTGTTGAGGCAGGCCGAAACCCGTTAACGGGTTGTTATGGCCAGCTAAGTAAGTAAGTATTCGGAGAAAAAATTCTGTAAATTTTAAATTTCCAAGCGTAAAAAAGTAACAAATCCTCTAAGAAAATAAGAATTATAGAAAGTGTAAAAAGTAAAAAAAATAAAAATTTATTTTTTAAAGGAAAAGTGATTGGTCAACAGAAGTTTTAGTTAAATGTTGGAAAAATTAAAATTAATTAAAAATTAAACCAATATACAAAACATAATATTAAAGTAAAAGAAATGTGCAAAGTATTGAAAACGAAAATTGAAAATCGTTTAATTAAAGCAAAATTATAAATTGAAAATAAAAAAAGAAGATAATTTTTAATAAAAATTACCATTGAAAAGGAAATTTTTAATACTGAATGGAGGCTTGTTAAGTATAAAAAAAATATATTTCTTGTGGTAAACATTTTTTTTTTTTTTGTTTTTTTGAAAAAGTGGATTTAAAGTGACAAAATTAATATTTGGAAAGTGAATAAATTTTTTTTTATTCCAAAAAAAAATTGCTATTTAAAACAAATTAAATTACGTAAAACAATGGTAAAAGAATTTTAAGTGGTAAAATTTTTATATAAAAATTATACATATTCAAAATTGTTTGCCTAAAGTGCCAAATATTCATATCAAGGTCTAAATTGTGAGTGGAAAAAAGGTTTGTCTCCAATGCTGAAAAGAATTATTGTGCTGTAAATAATTTTTCTTCTTTTTATATTGCTTTATTATTCTTGTGTGGTATTGTTTAGCTTGCAACTTTGCGTCCGCTACATAATTAGTAAAAATTTTTTATTTTTTTTTTTGCACATAAGTTAGGAAGAAAAAAAAAAGGGAGAACAAAAAGTAATCGTCAGACGCTTCCAATATAGCTATTGGAGCTGTGCTGTCACAGGGAAAAGTGGGAAAGGATAGACCAATAGCGCACATTTCTCGCTCTTTAGCAAGAACGGAAGAAAATGGCGCTACTAACGAGAAGAAAAGCAAATCGAATAGTGATAAAGGTACAATAACAGCGAGCAAAGGACAGAAATCTTGCGCTGCAACTTGTCATAGTGCAGATCAAGATAACTCAGATTTAATACCCCATGTTGAAGCGCCGATTAATGTCTTTAGAAATCAACTAATATTTATTAAAGGGCTAGATATTTTAGAAAACCCACATCCGGGTTACTCGAGATACTATATACGCATACAAAATCTTACAAAACAGGTACTTGTTTCTCATTTAAAGGAAAAGCTACATGCGACATTGGTTAACGACATTAAGATTCCTGAAAATCTGTTAGGGCTATTAAATGAAGTTTATGTTGAGAACTTTATTCATTACAAAATTCGCGTAACTCAAAAAGTAGTGCAGGATATCTGCGATCAAGATAGAGTTCTCACCATTATTATGGAAGAACATAATAGGGCTCATAGGAATTATAGGGAGAACAAGGAGCAAATTCTTGAAAAGTATTATTTCCCTAGAATGACTAGCTTAATAAGTAAATATGCAGCGAGTTGCGAGGTATGTAAGTTGAAATTTATTCGAGACAACAAAACAACACTATGCCTTAAGCATGCAGGATTCGAGAGTAACGAACCTATTTACATAAATGAGAATTTAACCCCCCACAACAACAAAATATTTCAACTAGCATTAAAAATGAAAAGGGAAGGACATATTAAATCAGCACGCATTTATCGTGGTTTGGTGTACGTCAGACTCAATGAAAACTCTGAGAATCAAAAGCAAATATTTTTTCTCGAAGAACTTCAGCAATCTCATCGAAAATAATACAACCATCTATGGAAGAATTAACTACACTATTACTAAAATATATTTTTATTATTTATTTATTTATTTATAAGTCATTTTTAATTATTTGTTTTAATGTCCTACACCTGCTATTCAACTTTTTTGATTTTCAAATGCAGCAAGATAAAAAGAAAAAAAGAAAGAGAAAAGAAAATAGAAAAGATAATTTGGTAATTCTTAAGACAATTTATATAACATTATACACTTTTAGCGTTGCAATTAGGGTATAAAAATACATATATTTAATAAATTTAATAAATGAATTTAGTGGGTAATAATTTAAGACATTCCAACGACACTACTGCTAACATGGTAAAAATTTTATGCAAACAGAAAAAGGAACTTAAAGTTTGTCACATAAATGCTCAAAGTTTATTGTATAAAATGGACGAATTTCGGCATATATTTGAAAACTCAGGTTTGAGCATAATATGTGTTTCTGAAACTTGGTTCTACGAATCAATCACCGATACCATGGTTACAATGGAAGGTTACAAATTATATAGAAACGATAGAAATGATGGATATGGTGGAGTAGCGATATACGTTAAACATGGACTGGCTTGTAAAATCAAGAGTAAAAGTGGTTCAAACCCAATCGATAAAGTTGAACACATTATTCTTGAAGTCTGCGCTGAGGGTAACAAATTCTTAGTTGGAAGTGTCTATAGACCTAATAATAGAGTTGACCTCTCATATTTCTACGAAATCCTTGGGGAAATAACATCATTGTATAACGATGTCATTATAGCGGGAGACTTCAACTCAGACACGCTAACTGACTCAAGTTTATTATCAAATATGAAAACATTCGGTCTTAGCCCCACAAATTTATTTATACCAACGCATTTTTCATCGACTACCTCCACATTAATTGACTTATTTTTTGTCTCTAACGAATCGCCAATTATGTTGTATGATCAATTATCCGCATCGTGTTTTTCTAAACACGATCTGATTTTTCTTGCCTACAACATACCACTGCAGGCTTCGATTAACAAAATACAATTTCGCAACTTTAGACGACTTAACATGAACACACTGGAAACCGAACTAAATAAAATTGACTGGAGTAGTATATATTATATGCTTACAGCAGATGAACAACTTAAATTTCTTGAAACTAATATAATAGATCTATTTAATCTAACAGTTCCACTGCAAACAAAAGTCATATGTAGTAGGGAAAAACCTTGGATAACTCGACGTATTAAAAAGTTAATAGAAAATAGAGATTTTGTCTACTCACGTTGAAAGCGTTACAAAACAAGTGAACTCTACGACGATTTTCGTGCAGCTAGAAAAAAGGTAAATAAAGCTATCAAACAAGCAAAATCATCGTACTACGCTTGTAAATTTGAGAATGCTGTCAGTACAAGAGACACTTGGAAAACTACATATAAAAGAAATAGGTATTGTACAAACTAAAAACAACAAAATCGAGATATCTGATAAGGATCCAAACTCTAATCATGATTTGATAAATATTCCCATGCCAAAGGCGGATCATCTTCATTATAATAATTTTCATAATAACATTGTACCTCAAAGTTTACTAAATTTTGAATGTGTCAGTCAGCATGACGTATTTTTAAGCTGCGTAAATATTAAATCAAATGCAACAGGTGGTGATGGTATACATCCAAAATTTATGAAATTCCTACTGCCATTCCTATTGCCTTTTATAACATATATTTTTAATAGCATAATCACAACCAGCATTTATCCGCAGAGATGGAAGAAATCAAAAGTGATACCAATTCCAAAATCCTCCGGCGAATATAGACCTATCGCTATACTACCATTTTTGTCAAAGGCCTTTAAGAAACTACTTCACAGACAAATATCATAATATCTAAATAGCAATAATCTACTCTCAAGTAAGCAATCAGGTTTTCGAGCAAAGCATAGCTGTGTAACTGCACTTTTTGATGTATGTGAAGATTTAAGAACGGAACTTGATTATGGACACATTACGTCTCTAGTACTTCTGGACCACTCAAAGGCATTCGACACCGTAGATCACATTATATTAATACAAAAGTTGCAAAAGATGATGCACTTCTCTTCTGCGTCCATTAATTTAATAAAATCATACCTATACGGGAGAGAACAATACGTTGAGATAAACCCATTAATTATATCAAACTCCCTTCCTGTGATTAGAGGTGTACCACAGGGTTCAATACTTGGGCCTCTTCTCTTTTCAATTTATGTTAATGATTTACCTGACCAACTCGAACATTGTAATGTTAGAATGTATGCGGATGACGTCCAATTGTATATAAGCAACCGTTTTGAAAATATTGAGGAGAAATTAAACGAGGACCTAAATAGAGTTTTTTGCTGGGCTTCTGTTAATGGCCTCAGCCTTAACCCAAGAAAATCCAAGTGTATCCTTCTGCATAAAAGACTTCAACGAATAACTGAAATGCCCACCATACATATTAACAATCAATTTATAGAAATTGTGAAAAAAGCAAAAAACTTAGGTGTAATTTTTAACGAAACCTTGACTTGGTC
Organism: Metopia argyrocephala; assembly: GCA_963576795.1. Taxonomy (NCBI): domain Eukaryota; kingdom Metazoa; phylum Arthropoda; class Insecta; order Diptera; family Sarcophagidae; genus Metopia; species Metopia argyrocephala. Next base: position 87,852,361 of record OY756209.1, on the reverse strand, counting down.
AGACCATATCACAAATATTTGTGGGAAGACATTTGCAATGTTACGCACTTTATGGCCATCTCAACATTGTACACCGTATAATATTAGGCTACTGCTTGCAAAAACATGTCTTATTCCAATATTAACATATGCAAGTGAAATTTTTTTAAATTGTGACGCAAACAGTAACTCAAAATTAAATGTGACCTTCAATAACATAACGAGATATGTATTCGGACTTAAGACACGAGGAAGTTACATACATATTAGCCCTTACTCCAAAATAATATATGGTGTGGATTTTGATAGTTTGATGAAAATAAAAACACTGATTTTCTTACACAAATTAATAACAACTCAAGAACCCTATTACCTATATAGCCGTCTGAGATTTACTCGTTCTGGAAGAACAAAATCCATTATACAAATAAAACATCATACATTAATTTCTAATTGGCAATTCTTTGTTACAGCAATTCGTCTTTGGAATGTCCTACCTCCCTTTATTAGAGAAACTGGCAACGCATTCCTTTTTAAGAAAAGACTTTTTAAGCATTATTCTTAACGTAACAGTTAGTAAATGATACTCAATGATCGTTAGCAAGGATCTGAATGGAAATTTTTTATATATATATTTTTTTTCTTTTTTTTCATTGCATTTTGTTTTTTCTTCTTTGTACTTTGTTTAGTTCATCTTTATAAAATTTTAAAACTATATTAATGTTAATTTTCTTATATTTTGTTAATTTTATACATATGAATATTACATACATAAAATATGCCAATAATTGTACTTCTATATTTTTTAAAACCTATGTTTTGTTGTAGAAGTTAACATAAATAAATCAAATCAAATCAAATACGACAGGCATCCCCAAAAACCGGAAATACAATCCACTCCAATTCCTTCGTATCCCGGTGAAATTGTGCACATGGACATCCTTGAAATACAGGGAGAAAAGTTTATTACTATCTTGGACAAATTTTCAAAATTCGCAAAGGCATTTAGCAAAAAAAGTCGTTCCATTATGCATTTGTGGGATAAAATTATTAAAATTTTACACTATTTCACACCACCCAAAATACTGGTGACTGATAATGAAGCTGGACTCTTAAGCCCTATTGTTTAAAATTACCTAAAGTTATTAAAAATCAAAGTGTACCGCACTCCGTCTCAGCGTAGTGAAGTTAACGGACAAGTGGAGCGGTTTCACTCTACTTTACTTGAAATATATCGCTGCCTTAGAATGCAGCATAAGGACCTCACATTAAAGGAGCTTTTGTATGTGGCAGTTGACCGCTACAACAATAGCATTCACTCTGTAACAAAGAAGAAACCAAGTGAAATATTTTTTAACAGAATATCAAGAACATGCTTCCAAGAATTACTAGAATCTAAAAAGAAGATTAATACTGATTTACGCTTGGAGATAAAACGCGTGCAGGCCCTGCGTAATAAAAATCATAATTTAAGAAAAAAAACGCCTCGAAAATATAAATGAGGAGACACAATTTTTGTTAAGGACAAACAAATTAAGGGCAAACAGAAGCCCTTGTACAGAAAAGAAATTGTCCAAAGTGACGGTAGAATCACTGTAACCACTTTGAGTGGTAAAAGACCCATATTAAGAATCCATATTAAGAATCTTAGATAATCACTAAGAAGGAAAAAAATATATAATAATGCAAAATATTAATCAAATATAATTTTTTTTAAATATCATGTAATAAATAAAATATTACAAACAAAATAAAATATAAATTGAAACTATAAAAGAAAATATACATATAACTGAATGTTTTAGATTGACTTGCGCAATTAACAAGAGCCCGCCTGTAAGTGGGATAGATCGTACCTTAGTAGGTTGTGGGAGGCATGCCTGCTCACGACTAAAAAGGAATCATACGGTTCCCCATGGTAAGTTCGAGAGAAGCGCAATGTCAAAAAGAAAAAAAAACAAGAAACATTGAAAAATGAATTTTTTTTTTAACAAATTAAATGAAAACCAAAATAAACTAAATTGTCTTAAGTAAAATCATTTGCTAATGTCGTGCTAGAACAAGTTGCGTACAGGCTTAAAGGCGCATTGGTGGCACTTCATGAGTGAATGACCACTTAAAAGCATGTTTACCATAAAAATGGGGGACTTCCGCCCTCAAAAATTACAAGAATTATTACTAAGTTACTTAAAACAAAAAGTTCATTTCACAATCATTCCCACTCCATCTCCCATCCCATATCATACCATTTAAGCATTTAAGAATAATGTTGAATACAAATGTGGGTTTATTTGTATTATAAATAGCAAAGGACTCGCTGTAGGGTACACTATGTTAAATCTCTTTTAGAGATTTTTGATTATAATTATTACGGGGCAATAATTATAATTATTGTATTAGTAGAGATAAAAGAATTATCATTAAATCTCTTACCTTTAAGTGTATAGGGTATGGGTACGGTGACCATATTTTTTAAACCAAAATACAGAACAGGAAAATATTTTATCAATAACAACTATAAATAACAAACAATAACAAACAACCAACCAACGTACATAGGCATGTATTTGTTATATTAATTATTTAAATGTAAAATTAACAAAATTAAAAAAAAAAAAAACAAAATAAATTAACCAAAAATTAAAAAATAACTAATACTATGTTCACACCTAACGCGTTTAACATCTCAATCGTGTTTAAACCTTAAACACATCGATTTTGAGATGTTTTACCATACATTGACTTGTTTTGTTAAACATCTCAAGTGAGATGTTTTAAATTTAAACACTTCGTTAAACACGTAAGTGGAAGGGTTGCATTTAATTTCGGGATGTGTTCAGTATGTAATTGATGAAACTGTCACTTTTTATGGTTATTAAACACATTACCGTAGTGTAAAATGGCGGCACACTTACAAAAATCTAAAAAACACCAACAATAATAACAACAGAATTAGTTGTTTTTCACATTATTTATATTTTTTCGTATGACGGGCGGTTTTTTTTATACAGTCGTTGCTCACCCTTAAATAAATCATTAATATTGAGAATTCCATAATTATATTCTTCCAATTTTTCGTAGACATATTTTTAATTTTCTCAAATTTGTTTACAATTTTGTACAAGCACCAATATCAGCTGATAAAACGTCATTCTTGAACAACTCAAATATAATGTGAACGGCTATGTTTAGTTCTTAAAACATTTTGCTTAAACGCGTTCAAAAACACCAGTGTGAACATAGTATAACATTTCGTGAGATCATTAAATTAGTACATAACACCATACATACATATGTATGTATGTACATAATTTTTAAATACCATAAAATAAAAATTTGTTTCTAAACAACTAGTTTCAATCTAAAAGTTAAAGTTAACTTTAAAAAAACGTGTAAATTCCCAAACGGAAGTTTTTATATTATATGGAAAAAAGAGGTAAAACAAAAGCATAGAATTTTCTTTTGTTTAGAAGCGATCCTCTAACCCGAGAGAGAGAGAGGTAGACAAAGACACGAATTCGTTATAAGTAGGTTAGGTTGTACAAAAAGAGATCTGGTGGATAAAAATTAGAACGAGATACTTCGGTCTATGACCTCTCGAGACAAAAACATTAATATCTCATACTTTAAGATAGAACTATAATTGCCTAAAGCTAAGATCACACGATTGCCAAAATGCACCAAACTGGCCCAATTTTCATTGTGCTGATATTGCACCCAATAATAAATTTGGTCCAATCAAATTTTCTGCAGTCACATCATGTCTCATTTTATACAAATTTTATTGGTACTAGTTGGCGTATAATTATTTTGTGACAATAAATGCCGCTGTTCGTTCATATGATTGTTCGAACAAATATACATATATACATACTAGTTAACTCGGCAAACGTTGTTTTGCCCCAACGGTTGCGTTACTAATAATTTTAATAAATGATTATCCGCCATTTTCGGTACTTCAGTTTGATAGTACTTTTTAAAAAAAACCCTAAACCATATACGTTCTACGGTACCCATACATATCTAGTTTCAAATTTCGTCGACGTCGGTACGTTATTTAGGTGAGGCACAAATTTCCCCTTGGGGCGAGTACCTCAACATTTAGGGGATGAAAAATAGATGTGAAAATTGACTTTTGTTAACGTAAAGTTGTGTTAAGACACCAACAAAATTTAATCAATTGTTGATATTAGTTGGGGATAGGGAGATATAGCACTTGTACCGCCCGCTCTGAGTACTTAAAAAAAACCCTTAATCAATTATGTTCTACGGTACCCAGATAGTTTCAAATTCATCATCGTCGGTACGTTATTTAGGTGAGGCATACATTTTCCCCTGGGACGGGTCACTTTAACATTTAGAGGTATGAAAAATAGATGTTGACCGAATCTCAGACCTACCCTATATGCACACAAAATTTTATGAAAATCGGTCGAGCCGTTTCGGAGGAGTTTGGCAACAAACACCGCGACACGAGAATTTTATATATAAGATGTACATAAGTAAATATAACAAAAAATTTATGGTTGTATACAAATATACTTACAAAAAGAAACGGGCAAACTCAAGATGGAAACGTAGAAATACTTAACTGGCCGGTAAGAATACAATATATGAAAAATTCTACCTAACTATAAATATATTTGTTAATCAAAACTACAGATACTACTTTGAAGCATGAAAATACAGAACATTAAATAAAATACAGAACATTTTTATGCTTTTCCCTAATGAATAATTTATACAGAACATGGGTTTCAAATACAGACTTGTTCTGTATAATACAGAACGGATGGTCACCGTAGGTATGGGGTATTGAAATAAACATACAAACGGTTATGCTGATGGTTTCCAAATGATAACTCGAGGTAGTTTATCCGGGGTGTATACAAGTATGTAAATCGTTTTATTGTAGGAAAGTATTTCCTTAGATGAATTTAGGTTAAACTCTTGGGAGAAAATTAATATAATTATAATAATTTCTTTAATTATTTTAACAATAAATTAGTTCAAAAAAAGGAGAGACTTTTGACAAAAAATATCAAACTTTGACTTGTCTAGGCAAGGTGCAAACGGTAAGTAAGTTAAGTAAATTCAATTGTACATAAAAAACAGTTTTCTTTTTTCTCTTCTTTTACATATTTTTTATTGCCGTTAGTAAGTACTAAATTTGGTAATAAAATAAATGACATTCGGCAGATACTTTAAAGTTTCATAAAGTGTTATAAAAAACCGTTAAATTCAAATTTCAATTTTAAATAATGTAAATTCATTAGTTTATAAATAAAATATACAAATTATTTTTAGTGTCCAAACCTTGTTTGGACATGGCGGCGGCCTAGCCACTAGGCAACAGTTGCTCTATCAACATCGGTACAAAGAACTTGCGCTAAGGATTTGATGGCTTCAATAATGACTCTTGTATCTGGTGTTTTGTTTAGATGAGAATTTGTGGCTATTGTTGATGATGATGCTGCCTTTGGAATTGGTGGTTTTTTATTTCTCCCCTGTTGTTTCTTTGGGTTTGTTTTTTGTTGAATTTTTGAAGTTGGCTTTGGCGTTGAGGATTTGTTGTCAGCTATCTTCCTTGAATTATATTGCCTTTTGGTTGGTGGGTGCAGGAGCGTGTGGTGAAACATATCGCTCTTTCTACATGTCTTCATAGAGGTGCATCCCCGCAAGTCGTGGCTATGGGCTAAGCAGTTTATGCAAATTTTTTGCCTTTGAATAAATGCTTCTTTCCGCTCCAAGCTCATCCTTACGAATTTCTTACAAAATCGTAAGGGATGAAATTTGCCACACAAGAAGCATCTATACTTATCTGATTCTTTACGATTCGCTTGATACTGTCGGCGGTTGGGTTTAATATGGGTTGAAAGACAGGAAGGCATTGTTTGTCGAGATTTGGCTATTGAACAAAAAAGGAAATTATTAGCATAAACCAATAAAATGTATATGTGTTTGTGTTGTATTTCATGAGATGAAAATTAAGTTGTTGTTTGGGATATTTAGGTTTATAGACTATTATTTATAATAATTTGAGAATATTATTGTAAGAGTAAATTAATTAATTTTCCTTTAAGGGGGAAATTCTATCGTCCAGAAAGGGCAGAAAGCATAGTTTCACGATAGGCCGCATTATGGTTCCCGAGGAGATGCGTATTTCGGCTGTGCGTACATTATCATCTGGCCCTGAGAAGGTTTTCTCAATTCTCCCTAATCGCCATTCATGTGGGGGCGTCAAGTCGTCCATCACCACTACTAGATCACCGACTTGTAGATTTGGAACCAAGTTCTTCCACTTATACCTCCTGTGTAGTGATCGGAGATAATCTTCCTTCCATCTTTTAGAGAATTGATGGTGCAGAGCTTTTAACTTTTCCCATCTATTGATGAGAGAAATATCTTGGAAGTTGTCTTCCGGGCCATCAATGGGGCACCTCTCAAAAAATGGCCGGGAGTCAGGGCTGTCAAATCTGCTGGCGGGAGTTGAGCACACCTTCAATCCGAGCTAAAACTGTGGTGAATTCTTCGAACGTGAATCTTTGTGCACCAGCTACTCGTTTAAAGTGAAACTTGAAGCTCTTTACCGCTGCTTCCCACAAACCACCCATGTGAGGGGCATGAGGTGGTATGAACTTTCACTCGAAACCATGGGTAATTTATTTTTCTGCTAGGTCTTTAGCCGCTTTTTTCACAAACGTGTGAAATCCACGCTCAAGTATCCTGCTTGTACCTAGGAAATTTTTACCGTTATCAGTTACTACCCGATGGGGGAGTCCTCGCCTACCAACGAAACGAGCGAACGTAGCCTGAAAGGCTGCCGAGGACAATTCTGAGCATGCTTCTAAGTGGATGGCCTTTGTGCTAAAACAGACAAACACACTCACATAGCCTTTAACCAAGGGAGATTTCCTCAAAGTTGATGTTTTGAGTTCAAAGGGACCTGCGAAATCAATTCCCGTTGTCTGAAACGGGGCAGATAACGTGCATCTTTCAGAGGGTAATGGGGCCATGATCTGGGAGCATGACTGTTTCCTGTATATGATGCAGGTTTTACATTGGTAAATTACCCTTTTTACCAGAGGTTTGAGTCGAAAGACGAAAAACTCTATTTGAATCATACGACACATTTGGCTGGATTGAGCATGTAATGCAGTTTATGTTTCCAGCTGGGGTATGACTCAGTCTGTCCAGGTTCGAACTTAAAGGTCTGCTTCCTTTAAATAAAACACAAAACTCCTTTCGTGTAATATAATATGAACAAAGCTTTATTAACGAAACCTTAAGCTAACTTATGTACTACTTATTCTATAAAACAGGTTCACGACCTGCAGGATGGTGTTATCAGTTATGTTGTCTCTGCTTTCAGGAATACTATTGTCTCGTTCTGTCACTATGAATACGATGTTGGCCTCGGGATGTGCGCACAATCGCCTATGGTCTAGATAACGAAAAAATATGAGAAAACAGAGGTCGGATTTATAATAATTGTTAATCCAAGATTTGGGAATATAAGATACCACGACGGCAAGGGGTATTCGGGAGCTCTTGTCGTCAGCTACGGTTAGTACGAGTATAAAAGAAATTCGAGGGCTTTTATACTCGGCAAAATACTTTATCTACGTCTAATACGAGTGTAAGAGGAATTCGGGAGCTCGTACACTCAACAAATCTACACGATTTATAATCAAAAATACGACAAGAGGAATTCGGGAGCTCTTGTCATCAGCTACGGTTAGTACGAGTATAAAAGGAATTCGGGGGCTTTTATACTCGGCAAAATACTTTATCTACGTCTAATACGAGTGTAAGAGGAATTCGGGAGCTCGTACACTCAACAAATCTACACGATTTATGTTCAAAAATACGACAAGAGGAATTCGGGAGCTCTTGTCATCAGCTACAGTTAGTACGAGTATAAAAGGAATTCGGGGGCTTTTATACTCGGCAAAATACTTTATCTACGTCTAATACGAGTGTAAGAGGAATTCGGGAGCTCGTACACTCAACAAATCTACACGATTTATAATCAAAAATACGACAAGAGGAATTCGGGAGCTCTTGTCATCAGCTACGGTTAGTACGAGTATAAAAGGAATTCGGGGGCTTTTATACTCGGCAAAATACTTTATCTACGTCTAATACGAGTGTAAGAGGAATTCGGGAGCTCGTACACTCAACAAATCTACACGATTTATGTTCAAAAATACGACAAGAGGAATTCGGGAGCTCTTGTCATCAGCTACGGTTAGTACGAGTATAAAAGGAATTCGGGGGCTTTTATACTCGGCAAAATACTTCGGCTACGTCTAATACGAGTGTAAGAGGTATTCGGGAGCTCATACACTCGGCAAATCTACATAATTTATAATAACAAATACGACAAGAGGAATTCGGGAGCTCTTGTCATCAGCTACGGTAAAAAATAACTATTATCATAATTACAGCCATGAACTCGACTATCATGAAGCTACGATCGTACACTACGATCCTAAGTCTACGACATATATCGACTACGCCGGGGAGTAAGTATCGGGCTATTGGCCGTCGTGTACTAACTCTCTGTCGGCAATCTACGAAATAAACTTAATATAAAATTACGAATGGAAAAGGAATTCGGCAGCTTTTCCATTCATTAAACTACAAGGTAATTAATAATAAAAATAACTACTATACTTAAAACTACTACATAGCCCGTCGGCTATACTGGAGAGTAAGTGTCGGGCTATTGGCCGTCGCCCACCCACTCTCGATTTCATCCATCAAACTCTGTTAACTTATACAAAAACATACTTTACATCAATGAGAATTATATGCTCCATCATGTCTTTACAATCCCATTACATGAAATATACATATTGTTAAGAGCCGAAGACTCGGGTTCGAATCTCCGGAGAGGTGTGATCAATTTAATTTTTGGTTTTTATCAGAAAACGCTTTAATTAGATCAAATTTAACTGCAATGTTATTTTTTGGTAATTAAAGAAGAAATGATGTCCGTGAAGGAATAGTACACTAGCCAAACTGAACAATTGTTTTCGACTCCAGCTACGGTAGTCTCATCAGAGTTCTTTGTGTCCTGTGCATATTCAAGACCAAACATCAACTATTTAACTCACACTTTTTTGGAAATCGCATACTGAAATTATTACCGTATGTACATACATTTGTATGAGTTAGTCGAAGTAAAGTCACACAACAGTTTATATCATATTCTCCTTTTCTTACCATCATTGCTGTTCTTGTAATTGTCATCTTATTTGGATGAAACAGAATTACAAATTTATTTTGTTTTTGCCCTTTATTCCACCTTATCCACATTAGTCGACATGAATGATATGTACGACGGTGGTTGAGGTGGTTAGAGCGTAGCACCATAGTCGGGTGCGATTTTATGTTAAGAGCCGAAGACTCGGGTTCGAATCTCATACATACATATTGTTATTATCATTAGTATTATTATTAATTTTACAATTCCTCTTTGTGCGGTGTCCGTAGGTTTGATGGTCATACTGCTGTTTATGCTTGTAATAACTAAAGTTGTTGTTGTTTATTACATTTTCTCGATAGCAGCAGTGTATGTGGTTGGTATACAGACACCTGTTTATTTTATACGTCTATATATATGGGACTTTTGTAACGCCACGTTACAAGCATGATAAAGAAACTGATGTAAATGGCTGAGATACAGTTGACATAATCGTGATTTGCCGGATAAAATGATGGGATAACGTTCCCTATAAGGCAAAGGCGATTGAGTCAACCTGCCATTCACTCTTAAAATAGAGTTCGCATCAAGAAATGGGTTAAGTGTCCTGAGCACACTCTTATCGGGTATTGATTTCGATTGCATTAGACACTGATACTCTACAGAATAATGACATTTTTGGGACAAAAGAATGAGTCGTGTTTTAATGAATTTGACTTCTTTGTGAGCCAGATTTATTCGAGCATAGTGAAATGTGTTGGGTCTTATCCTGAATATGCTCCTATGAAAAAATCGAAAGACGTAGCTTAAGACTCTTAGGGCCCTGCTGTATGAAGAGAATCTGTTGAGTAAATCCTCTTCGTCTTCAACCGCAGTAAGCAAATTATGTGTCCTTTCGGGAACATCTGCTGCCTTTAATAAGTTTGTTTTAGGCCATCCAGAAAGAGGTCTGGATAGCGAAGAAGGTCCGTGCCACCATTGAGAATGACTAGCCAATTCGACAGACTTGCAGCCTCGAGTACCGAGATCTGCTGGGTTATCGTGGGAGGAAACATGCCTCCATACTGCTGTGGGAGCAAAGCGATGAATATGAGAAATTCGGTTAGCTACATATGTCTCCCATGAGTAAGGGGGCTTAGCTAACCATCCAAGGACTATTGTAGAGTCTGTCCACAGAAACACCTCGGTGTCATCAAATTTGAGGGATGTTCGGACATAATGGACTAGGTTTGCCAATAACACTGCGCCGTTGAGTTCCAGATGAGGTAAACAAACTGTCTGAATGGGGGCCACCTTAGATTTTGCTATCAACAGATTAGTGAAAGTGTTTCCTGTCGCAGTTTGAAATCTGATATATATTGTGGCACAATAGGCTGCTTTCGAGACATCGCAGAATCCATGAATTTGTAGCGTGTCCGAGGGAGTGAATTGCAGCCGTCTGGATATAGATACTGCTTCCACATTCGTCAGATCTGTCATTAAGTCGTTCCATTGTTTAAGGGTTTCGGTTGATACGTCCTCGTCCCACTCCAAGCCCTCCAACCAAAGCTGTTGCATGAGTATTTTTGCCCGGATGACTATGGGAGCCAGCCATCTGGCGGGGTCAAATAGTTTAGCGGCTGCTGATAAAATCTGTCGCTTTGTTATTCGCACAGATTGGTCAATTGGGTCAAATTTGTAAGTGAATGCATCCGAAAGTGCATTCCACCTAATGCCAAGGGTTTTTGTTGAGCTGGAGTCATAGAAACGAAGGAAGTCAGAGTCATAAAGATCCTCTGCTGGAACACCGTCCAGTAATTTTGCATCGTTCGCAGTGATCTTTTTAAGGGGCAGTCCAGCAGATTGTAATGCGTTCACTAGTTGTGTTCTAGCGAGTAGGGTTTCTTCAATGGTGTGACCACCAGAAAGAATGTCATCCACATATATTTCGTTGCGAAGAATTGCTGATGCTTTCGGATACACTGTTTCAGCATCCGATGCTAGTTGAAGAAGGGTACGAATGGCAAGGTATGGGGCGCAATTTAGACCGAATGTTACGGTTTTCAACTGATAGTCCGTAACTGGATCATCGGGTTGATCCTGGAAAAGAATTCTTTGGTATGTTCGATCCTCTGGGTGAACTAGGATTTGACGATACATTTTCTGTATGTCACCATTGAACACATACCTATATCTTCTCCAATTCAGTATTACCGTAACTAAGTCATTTGGCAGCGTAGGCCCCGTGTGGAGAACGTCGTTAAGAGAAAACTTGGATTTTGTCTTCCTTGACGCATTAAACACAACTCTGACCTTGGTGGTCTTATGCTCTGGGCGCACAACTGCGTGGTGAGGTAAATAATAAGAGTAATATTTACCTTCTTTCACTATTTCACAGGAAGACGTTTTCTCCATATGGCCGAGTGTCAAGTACTCCTTTAGTACTGCCCGATATTGAGAATGAAGCTCTACATCTTTTGATAGAGACTTATCCATTCTAACATGTTGAGCTAGGGCGATATAGCGAGAAGCTCCGAGAAACAATTTTTCAGGAAATTCGGACCTAAAGGGTAATCTAACCATATATCGACCATTATCAAGGCGAGAGGTTGTTTGGGTGTAAAAAGTCTCGCAAATCTCGTCGTCTGTCGACCTTGTACGAGTTGATGGTATTCCCTCTTCTTCTCAAAACTTTCTCAGAATAGCATTAAGATTTAATGTCTCGGGTTCAGATACAGAGGTTGTATATGTTGAAATTTCCTGAGCTTCTATGGGACCGCTGAGAACCCATCCGAATACTGTGTTGTAAGCCGAAGTTTTGCCACAAATATTCTTTCGGATGCCATCAATATTGATGAAGCGCTCGTAGTCGTTACCTAGAATAAGGTCTATTTGTGATGACCTATTGAAGTTTGGATCCGCAAGATCCAATTCTTCTAGTTCTCTAGAGTAAGGGATCGTAAAGGAGTAAGCCGGAAGCCGTTTCGTAACCTTTGGTAAGACTATAGCCTTGATAGGGATTCGAGTGTTCGTCTTTCGCGCGTATAATATGAGCTCGCATTCTTTGTCAGCAGATTGTTTTTGTCCCCCAATACCAACGATCTCGAAATTGGATTTCCAGTATGGGAGGTTAAGGCGATTTCTTACTCTCTCAGCTAAGAATGTACGCTGAGAACCTGGGTCAATAAGGGCTCTAATTGTAAAGAGGTCTCCTTTATATTCTATCTGCATTAATGCAGTCCGTAAGAGAATATTTTCTTTACTTGTAGAGCAATTAACATGCACTTAAGAAGACGTGCTGGGCTGCTCTGGGGTAGAGTTTGCCTGAATAGTTTGGGAAATGTTCGTTGGTGTATTTCGTGGTTTAATCTGTGAAGTGCTATTTCCGATAGGGTTTTCAAATTTCTGTGTTACGTTTTGTGGTTTTCTGGGCATGTGCAACAGTGAGTGATGGTCCTTTTTGCAATAAAGACATGTGTGTTTACTTTTGCAATTCACTTTGAGATGAGATACGGCCAAGCAATTATTGCAAAATTTATTCTGAAACACATAATCAACCCGCTGTTGCACAGTGAATGCTCTGAATTTAGGACATAATCTCTGACTATGAATCTCATTGCACAATTTACACATCGAATCTAGATTTTCTTGAGATGTATATGCCTGGGATATTTGGCCTAGGGTTGGGTCGAGAGTTTGGATTGAGGGGGAAGCCGGTTTTTGAGTTTTTTATACTCGTGAGGCATTCTACAGCTTCATATCTGTCCACAAGAAATTGGGACATTTGTGACCACTTTGGAAGCTCACGTGGAGATGTGAGAGACTGTTCCCAAAGTGCTAGAGTTACATCTGGCAGTTTTGTGGAGATTAGGCGAATTAAAATTGGGTCCCAGCTTTCGACTTCAACTCCTAGAGCTCTAAGAGTTGACAGGGAATCATTTACTGACAATTGTATTCTTCGTATCGATTCGCTGTCTTCGCCTACCGCCGATGGAATGTCAAATAGTAGTTTGATTTGGTTGTCTACAAGAACACGTTTGTTTTCGTAGCGAGTCTTCAGTGCATTCCACGCGAGTTCGAAATTTTCGTGAGATAAGGGATATCTCTTCACTATAGCATCCGCTTCACCCCTGGTCTTATTACGAAGGTGGTATAGTTTAGTTACTGGTGTCAATTTTGAGTGTTCAATGTAGAGGGCCATGAACATGTCACGAAATGATGGCCATTGCTCATAGCTGCCTTTGGACACTTCTGTGTCGCATGGGGAAGTTTAATGAAATTTCCCGAGTCATTGGGGTTAACAGTATGGGTTTGCTGATTGCCCTGGGGAACATATTGAGATGTAGAATGTAGTTGCGGGTTGGAAGGGTTACTCATTCCCAGCATCTTAAGTAAATCTAAAATCTGAGCGTGACAATGGTAGTATGATTCTGCACAGATGTCGTATCTGTCCCGAACAGTCTGTCTTATCTGATCTGTGATGGAATCATCTCCTGATATCATTACCGCTTCATATGACCCATCAAGTCTATCCCATCTAAAGTCCAAGTCTTTCAAGTTGACTTCAAGAATAGACTCCGTCTGGTCATCTACTCGGGTCGCCTGGAATTTTTCACAAAAGGCAAGTAGATGGTCTGAGTCGAACTGAAAATGTTCCCTTGTATTGGAACTGAATTGACGGGATGTAGAAGGCATTTTTGTATTTTCAATTTATTTACCGGTAAGATATACAAATTAGATTATATATAGGTAGTGTTCCTATTAAGGGTTGACGTGAAATCACCAAGCCTTGAAACCGTTTTTCAAAGCAATTTACAAATTTTCTTTTAAAAAGGTCTAAATGTATCTATTTCCCCTAGGGGTATAGGGTTACCCGAGTAAATTATAATAGAACCTAATATAATCCGATATAATTTTCCAGTGAACCAATTATAACCGATTTAATTTTCCGATTTAATTGAGTTGACTAGATATTGATTTCCAATTAGGGCCGAATGTAAGGGCTTTTTCAAGCAACGGATTTCAATATTTAGTTAAAGGATGCGATAAGGGTTTCTCGTATATTTAACGAAATTTAGCTAATGGGATTGTAACTTTTCACAGAAAATGGTAAGTGTTCTTAAAGGGTTAAGATTCTCATGGGTATAAATGAGTAAAATGATTCACTACCACTCATCAATTACTAAATTTTATGTATATTTTTTATTTATTATATAATAATAGCAATGGTTAATATATGGTAAATATTAACAAATGAATAGATTTTTTAGTACTAAATGTGTAATTATTCAATATAAAATTTTTTCAATCATTAAATATTAAATCAAAGTGATTTTTTCTCCTCCTGTTGTTGTTGTTGTGTACTGTAAAGCAAACAATCAATTTTAATTAAATCAATATTGATCGATAAAATTTTAAATTGCTTATGTATGCGATTTTGCGTTTTTAATTTTCACTATAGGCTGTACCACTTGTAGGTACAGGGTTTTTTATTTCCAAATTTATAATTTTTATTATTTTCTAGATTTTTGTTTATTCCTTTTAATTTCAGCAATTTTTCATGCAAATTAATTTATTTTGTCTTTTAATTAAATTCTAATTTAGAAGTATTTATTCTTCAAAAAATGTTATACAATTTAGCCTTTTTTTGTTTTAATTTGATGTCTGGCATCATTTGCAAATTTTGTTTTCTTCTGTTTTTATTTTACTTTTCTTTATTTCTTGTTGGATCATAAGTTTCGTTTCTCTTATAATTAAAATGATATTGATAACAATATTGTTTAGATCAGGGGTGCCCAAAAGTTTCTTATGGAAAAGTAAACATACATACATACATACATAACTGGCCTTTACAACCCTGTGTCAGGATTACGGCCTAGCTTCTCGCAGCACTCATGTTGTGTGTGTCAATTTTTATCCATGAGTACCGGGACCTACAGTTTAATGTCGACTCCGAACGACAGACTTGAGAAGCTTGTTCATGGCAATTAGTTACTCTCAGAGCTTTTGCCAGAAGACTGCTGAGAGGTAGTCGCCGAAAGAAATATTTTTTTCATATTTCTTTTTTGAAGATGTCGGAGCCTGGAGTCGAACCCAGGACCCATGTCTTAGTAAGCCAACACACTAACCACTAGACCACGGCGACTAATGCTCTTAGCTATAGGCTGTGTATTTTAAGACACACATACAGCACTCAGCACTAGCAATACGAAAAACACAAACAACTTTGTATACTCTTCTTTGACCAGGGTTGCTCAGTGGGAATAAAAATCGTACCAAACTGATTCTTAAAATGTACCAAAACTACCTGTATCGTTAATTTTTATTATAGCATTTAATTTAAATATACTGTACTGTATTTACTGACATTGTTTTTAGAAATCCTGAAAAGCTGTTTTTATTTTATTTTCCTATCAAAAACATAAGTAATTGTAATAAATTAACAAGGCTACAAAATCTTTCACAAAGAAAAATACATACGTTTTGTTTTCATCTTGCACACGACAACCACAATTACAACAAAAACTACATCCATGAGACAAAAATTTCATTCAATGCAACAACACTTTTGTATGCTTTGCTGATTTTATTATTTGTTTTTGTTTGACGTATGATATCGTTTAAAAAAGTGTGTTTTAAAATGCACTTGGGAAAAATTGGTGTTAGTTTCAGTTTTCACACTTTAGGTATTATTAAAAAAAAAAATTATTGTATGATCAGTCACAGTCTACCCTCACATAATTGAAAAGCTATTTGTGATTTTTTTGTATTCCTTACAAAATGGATTTGCAAAGTAAATGAAAAAATTATTTTTTTTTTATATATAATTTTAAGGCTGAAGCACAATTTTTAATATGCTTTCAAATAATTCAAACTAACGCCAATAATATAGCAGGTGGTTCATAAGAACAATTAGTTAGGGACCTTAAAAAGTCTTTTTTGGTTCAGGATGCGCTCCGAATCTTAGAGTACATTGAAAGTTATGGTGACGAAATAAACATGCAACGTCTTAATTTTCAGTCAAATGATTCTTATACTGGACCTCTAAAAGCTTCCTATGTTGCAAGCTTCTAATTTAAGTGGCATTAATTTTTGGAAATCTGTACAACCAAAAAATACCCTTTACTTTACAAGGAAATTTTATGTTTGTTTTCCATGTTTGGTGCATTTTCAAATTTAAAATTAATAAAAAACAAGCTTAGAAGTAGAATGAGCAACGAAAATTTGGAGACCTTATTAAAATTATCTACAAATGATATTGACATATATTTGGATAATTTATTGGAAGGATAATGGAAAGGAATTTTTTTGCCGTGTACGTATATGAAAAAAATATGAAATATTTTTTTTTCTTTTTTCTTTGTATGTATTAGTTTTTACAACAAAAAATATTAAATAAAAATTAGTGTTTCTTTAAATGTATTGGTGTTTATTCTTCCATAAGAAACTTTTGGGCACCCCTGGTTTAGATTTTTATAAGTTAAGAGAACTATGGGTTTGAAAATTTGCATACATTAAGAGAACGAAACAATATGTATGTACGTATGTATGTATATGAAATGATTTGTTTTTTGTCACAAAAACAAATGCACTTGTTTTGCGGTTTTTGTTTGCGGGTTCTTATTTGCAATTTTGTTTTTGTTTAAAACTCTACTTTCTTCTTCTTTTTCTTAAATTCCAAGGCCAACACTGTACAGTAAGTACATATTTTAAAATTATGTAAATCTATATTTATACATGTGTGTTTATAGGTATGTATTTGTTCAAATATGTATGCATATGAATATGTATGGATATACATACATACATACATATTTGTGTGTTCATGTATATTTAAATATTGTTTCCAATTTGCTTACCTTATAAGACTTGCTATATACTTTACTGTTTGCTGGGCACTTATGATGTTATTGTTGCTGCTAGTGTGTGTAATTTCTATTGCAATGTACTTGATGTTGTTGTAATAGATTATGATTAAGATGATTATATTGATTCTTGATTTGATAACTTTGAAAACGGTTCTATTGTTGTTGCTGTTGCACTAACCAGGAATTTTTATTGATTAAGGAATTAGATGAATTTTGATGTTGTGTAGATGTTAATTTTGTTGTTAAATTTGAACTATTTCAAATTGATATTTCTAAAGATTTATCACTGTCTTGGCGAGCGATGTTTAGGTGAGCAAATTTGGGTGTTTGATACTATGTTTTCTTATAAAGCTTTGGATTTAGATTTATAAACTTCTTCTAGAACTTTTTACCAGTCTTTTTATGGTTGGAGACAAAGGTAATGGTTTTAATATAACAGAGATATGTAGGTGATGATAAATATGTTGACAAGGATGTAACTGGATATGATGATTTTTATCTGATGAAATTGTTGTATTAATTATAATAGTGGGTGACACTATGGATATTTCTTCTTTGGTTTATTATGGAATAGGACCAAACTTTCACAATTTTTAATCTTTTAGAAAAATGTGGTTTTCTTTTAATTTTCTCTTTTATTTTTTGTTTGATTCTTGTTTTTTGGAAGAAATTTAATTAGTATATGTATTTTTTAATTAACTTTATTTATAGGTATATACATATATGTACATATGTATATCACATTTAATAAATTATACATATATCACTTTTAATAAATTTTCTGAAACCACGCTTCTTTTTATTTAAAATTTTTGTTTTTTAAAATTTTTCTTGTACGTTTTTTCGTATACGAGTATGAAGCTTACCGAACACAACTATTTTGTATGCACTTTTCCATTTTCTTCTTTGTTCATTGCAAGTGTTGCGCGTGTGGACTGTAACTTTCAGCGTTGCCAATATTTTATTTTTAAATTAATATATGGGGTAAATTAAATTAGTGGGGTTTATACAAAGTATTGTGCAACTTTTGGCGCTTTAGTTTCCCGGTGAAAGGAATATACTTGGGGATGAGCAGGTAGGATTAGGTAGAAGGGTTTATAATGGGACTGTATCTTCCTGGACAGTGTTTTCCTCGAAGGACCATGAATACAAATGTGGGTTTATTTGTATTATAAATAGCAAAGGAATTGCTGTAGGGTACACTATGTTAAATCTCTTTTAGAGATTTTTGATTATAATTATTACGGGGCAATAATTATAATTATTGTATTAGTAGAGATAGAAGAATTATCATTAAATCTCTTATGTATAGGGTATGGGGTATTGAAATAAACATACAAACGGTTATGCTGATGGTTTCCGAATGATAACTCGAGGTAGTTTATCCGGGGTGTATACAAGTATGTAAATCGTTGAATTGTAGGTAAGTATTTCCTTAGATGAATTTAGGTTAAACTCTTGGGAGAAGATTAATATAATTATAATAATTTCTTTAATTATTTTAACAATAAATTAGTTCAAAAAAAGGAGAGACTTTTAACAAAAAATATCAAACTTTAACTTGTCTAGGCAAGGTGCAAACGGTAAGTAAGTTAAGTAAATTCAATTGTACATAAAAAACAGTTTTCTTTTTTCTCTTCTTTTACATATTTTATATTGCCGTTAGTAAGTACTAAATTTGGTAATAAAATAAATGACATTCGGCAGATACTTTAAAGTTTCATAAAGTGTTATAAAAACCGTTAAATTCAAATTTCAATTTTAAATAATGTAAATTCATTAGTTTATAAATAAAATATACAAATTATTTTTTTTTTTTTGCTGCAACAACTGAAGTTTTGGAAAAATACAATAGTCTGGCAGAAATGTCCAAGAACACATTGGTTGAATAAAGCATAGAAAGGATGGAACAAGAAACTCTGCAACGAGCTTTATTAATCAGAGACAATGTCAACGAAAGAGTTAGAGCTGTCCAAATGGCGAGAAGCGGTATAACAAACACAAACTTATTAGCTAAAGAAGAAATATCTCGATTGCTACTGGAAATAGATTCATTACCTTACGCAAATGAGGTACAGTATTTTTCGTTTAGCTGCACATTCAAGTTTGCATGAAAATTCGTGCACTTACGCAAAATGTTCTGCTACGCAGTATTCACTTAGCAGCATAAATAACGCTGCTAAGTGAATTCGCCTACCTGAATAAAAGTGCTCTTACGCAAAAGTTTTTTCTCTTTGCAAAAATGGATTTATATATGCATCATCTTTTAATAATCAATAACTTCAGAGTCATATGTAAAAATAGTTAAACAAAAATAGTTAAAACAAAAACAATTTATTTAAAAATACAAGAGGTACATAAGTAATTTAAATTCAAATTTCATTAAAAGCAAAAAAAAAAAAAACAAGAAACAAAAGTCAACAACTAATAAGTACTACATATTAACCAAATAATATGTGCTTTTGAAAAATATTTATTAATACTTGTTTGCTTTAAAGCACGCACTGATTGCTTAAGAATTGCATTTTCTATTTCATCCAAAGTGCCATCAATATTATTTAAAGAGCAATATTTTTGTAGCACATCTAAAACGGTTAAAGCCTCCATCATCGTCAAAACATTTTTCTATTGTTCCTCTGTTTGGTTGTCTCGTACAGCATCAATCAATAATATCTACGTCATTTAAACTTCCATAGCATTCGAAACTGTCATCACATCTTATATAGCTTTCATAGTTAGAAAATAATGCAAAAAAATTCGTTACTCTCTACTATGTCTACCTCAGAACTTGACGCCTCATAAAATTTTGCCCAGAAATTATCAAAAAGAGGTATCACTTTAGTTTCTGTTATGCATTTTTACATAAATACTTGTACATATGTATATTTATAATTACCTTTTTAAGACAATTAGATATTGTTTCAGGTCGGTTGGTAAGACCAAGCTCTTTTTATAAAATACAGGGTATCCAAAAGCGAAATTGACTTATACATATTTATATTTTTATATATTTATAATTTATTTATATATTTATAATTCAGTGAATTGAGTTGCCACATAAACAAAGTTAATTTTTTGCCTTTTTTTTTTGTTCTTAAAAATAGCGATTGCCATAATAATTTTTTTTGCGTTTGTGAGGCACTTAAGAATAATATTTTGTATTAAAAATAAATATTGCTGACAAAAAATCGAATGCTCTTATTCAAAATATGCACTTAAGCAAAACGCACGTAAACGATTTTTTTTCATACAACATTAAGCCATCATACACAATACTTTGTATTTTGTGCAGTTAGGCAAAAAATGCAGCTAAGCGAAATGCAGCTAAACGAAAAATACTGTAGAAGCAATTGAATTTGGCTCACCTTCAATTTACTGCAATGGATCAACACTCTTATACGTTCTGTCGATGCCTAAAGTGGGGCGTATGCAGTATAATGTGCTCGTTACAAAAGCTGCTATTTACAACAACAAACAAGCCAATTTTGAGTACAGTAAGGTGCTAATGAATCATAAGACGATCTATGGTTTAGCTGGGGATGGCTTCAAAATTGGCAATTCCACCATCTACAAAAACACTTCAGTTACTCAACTTGATGACAACAGCTGCATGACAATACTTTTGAGGGGAGGAGAAGCAACCTGTGCCTACCGGACCAATAAGAAATCAATAATTGAAGCTTTGAAAGCCGACATAATTTATGTAACCAATTTTAATGGAACATTGGTGCAGAAGAATGAATCTACAACGCTGTCAGGCACCTACATCTTTCGACTTTTTGATGAAACTATTAGTATTGGTGAACGAACCTTTACATCTAAGGTAAATTCACATGCGATGGTACTGCCGCCAGTGTTGACGAATATTACCAATGGCACTGAGAAGATAGACATTCGCTACTTGCATTAACTGAGCATACAAAACATTCATCACCTGAAAGCCCTTAGCAAGAAAAATGCGATATCTTTTACAATTAACGCTACTACTATCGCTCTGCTCTTATTCACATGTTACTGGGTTTGGCGAAAGATTAACAAAAAAGTGAAGTTTCCAGTTCTGAACATAAGTCCCGAAGCCTCGACTACAGCTACATCCTAAAAATCTGCGGGACGCAGATCTTTGAAGGGGGAGGAGTCAACATGTGCCGTACAATTACCTGCTGATGTAGCAGATTCACACGGGAACCAATTTTTATTTAAAATTTATTAATTTATTTTTTCTTTATTATATTTCATATTTCATATTTCTTATTTAGTTCTTTTTATTTTATTTTAAATTAATTAATTTCTTTTTTCTTAATTTGTATTAAATTTCATGATTGTGTAATTTTGGTTCTTTTAAATTGTTTGCTTTTAATTCTTGCATTGTATAAATTTGAATATCAGGTTACACTGCACGCGTAGCCAGCTTGCATATTTTTTATATATTAAATTTTTGGTTTTATTAATTATTATTGGCAGCTTAACTGCACCTTAAGACTTTGTAAAATCAGTTCGTTATTGTGCGGTGTGAGATTTGGTATTTAATTTTATTTTAACTACAAGAAATAGTATTGTGTATTTACTAAATCGAAATGAATAAACTTTTTGTTTTATTTTATTTTATTTAAACCGTCCCCGAAGGACTTAACTTATATGTGTGCGTGTGTGTTTTTGTTTTTACTGGTAACAGCACAAGACAAAATTACGTGTTTGTTATTGTTACTTTTTTTACTATAAAATGTTACCATAATACGCGTTTTTCTTTTATTTTAGCTTTAATCATTGGCGCTTTTTTTTACTTAATTTATTTTTCGTAAGACTGCCTCCCACTTAAGCCGAATAGGCTCCTTAACTACTTTCCCATAGTTTGCCAGCCGCTCTAAGTGTACGACTTTCTTCTTGGACCTCGGACTGTTGTTGAATTCTGTAGACAACATCATTAAGCCTTTTGATTACCTTATAAGGTCCTTCCCAGTTAGTCTGCAACTTGGGAGACAATCCTTTCTTCCGCTGTAGGTTGTAAAATAGAACCAGTTGTCCTTCATGGTAACCCTCACTATTTGCTGCCTTACCGTATCTCGCTTTGTCACTGACCTTCTTTATTCGAGTGCGTACAAAATCATGTAATTCGTTAAGGTTTTCTTGTTTTACGGCATAACTCTCATCTTCGTCCGCTATTGGTTTGGCGCCAAATTCTAAATCACCAGGTAATCTCAACTCAGTGCCATAAATAATTTTGGCAGGTGTTTTGGATGTTGAATCATGCACAGCTGATCGGTATGCTAGCAGAAATTTTGGTGTGCTCCTCCCAATGTTTTTGATGCTCACTCACCACTTTACGTAGGTATTCCTCAAGTGTTCTATTAAATCGCTCTACCATTCCATCAGATTGGGGGTGTAGTGGCGTTGTCCTGGTCTTCTTTATTCCATAGATTTCGCACATTTCTTTAAACACCATGGACTCAAAATTTCTGCCTTGATCGGAGTGCAGTTCAATTGGTACACCATAGCGACAAACCCAGTTGTTCACAAATACGTCTACAATTGTTTTTGCTTCTTGATTGGGTATTGTGTACACCTCTGGCCACTTGCTGAAATAATCCATCACTACGAGAACGTATCGATTACCCTTGTAACTGATAGGAAAAAGACCTGACACATCCATCGCTATCCGCTCGAATGGTGCAGCTGAATTATACTGCTGTAGCTGCCCTCGGCTTCTTCTCGCTGGTCCTTTTGCTGCCATACATTGTGCACAGTTTGCTATCCAATCGGTGACAGCTTGTTGACAACCAATCTAGTTAAACTTTTGCTTAAGTTTTTCTAAAGTTTTAGTTACTCCAAGATGACCTCCACCATTATGAAATTCATTTAGGATTTCCCTTATCTTGGAGGATGGCAATACTATTAAGTCGGTTGTTGTTTTGCCATCTGCACTCTCCTAGGTACGATATAAGCAGAGATTAATCAGCTTTAAACTATTCCACTGAGCCCAATAAGCCTTTACTATAGGGCCTTCTGCTGATATATCGTTTCGGGTTGGTCGTTGATCCTTTTCTTTAGCTGTTATAATTTTTGATAACACTGGATCATTCTTTTGCGCTGTTGCCCAGTCCTTGTCCGCCTCTATGTGAGTTAGCCGAATGTCGACGATAGATTACTTGCCCTCAGCCTTAGTACAATGTTTGCACTCTATGCTACATGGTCGCCGCGATAGAGCATCTGCATTACCATGCTTGGCGCCTCTTCTGTGCTCTATGCTAAAATCGTAGCTTTGGAGTCGTTCGATCCAGCGAGCCAGCTGTCCTTCAGGGTTCTTAAACTGCAACAGCCATCTGAGTGCAGAGTGGTCAGTCTTCAGGAGAAAATTTTGGCCATATAAGTACTTGTGGTAATGATTTATGCACTCTAATACCGCTAATAATTTACGTCGTGTTACACAATAGTTCTTTTCAGGCTTTGAGAGTGTTCGACTGTAATAGCCCACAATCTTTTCTGTTCCATTGACTACCTGCGAGAGTACGCCACCTATAGCATGTCCACTAGCATCACTGTCTAAGACAAATTTTTCACCCGGCACTGGATAGGATAAGACGGGTGCTGCACATAATAAATATTTCAATGTTTCAAATGCCTTCTCTTGTGGTTCGCCCCAGTGGTATGGTCTTGATTTCTTTATCAGCTCATGTAGACTTGCTGCTACGCTCGCGAAATTCGGCACAAAGCGTCTGTAATATGTGCAGAGTCCTAAAAAGCTACGTAACTCGTGAAGATTCTGTGGTCGAGGCCATTTCTTTACTGCTCGTGTTTTATCTTCATCTGTAGTAATGCCATCTGCCGTTACAAGGTGTCCCAGATATTTTACCTCTTTTTGGAACAATGCACATTTCTTTGCACTTAACTTTAGACCGGCCGTAGATATTCGCTGTAGAACTTCTCCCAAGTTTCTAAGATGTTCGTCGAAAGTTCTACCCATCACTATTAGGTCATCGAGATACACCAAGCAAGTTTTCCAGTGTAGTCCTTTCAATACTCGCTCCATAAGACGCTCAAATGTGGCCGGCGCATTGCAGAGCCCAAACGACATTACCTTGAATTGCCATAAACCACCGTTCGCACTAAAAGCGGTTTTCTCTTTATCATTCTCTGCAATCTCCACCTGCCAATAGCCACTTTGCAAGTCTAATGTGGAGAACCATTTTGTTCCTGCTAGCGTGTCCAGCGTATCGTCAATCCTTGGTAGCGGGTAACTATCTTTTATAGTGACATCATTAAGTTTTCTGTAGTCCACACAGAATCTTGTACCGCCATCTGTCTTCTTCACTAGGACTACAGGTGAGCTCCACGGACTGAATGATGGCTCTATTACACCGTTCTTTTCCATCTCTTTGACCAGGTCCTTTACCTCATTTCTCTTGGCTAAGGGTACGCTTCTGGGTGCCTGTTTAATAGGTCTTGCTTCGCCGGTGTTGATTACGTGCTTAACAAGCGCCGTTCTACCTTGACAGTGATCTTTTACGCCGAAGACGCTGGCATGCTTCTTAAGCATCTGTTTTGCTTTGTTCTTATCTGAAGCTGCTAAGTTTGTCACCCATTTCTGCACATATTCCTTAAACAGGGCTTGGTCCTTGGCAGGTATATTTTTAAGATCCCCCGTGCTCTCATGATTTATTACCGCTTCGACTGGAACACATCGGCCGACATCGGATCTTACTGTGATGACTTTCTCTTGGGCCGATAGGTTGAGCACTCTCACTGGTACTATGCCTTCTTTATTGGCTTTAATAAGGGCTTTTGCTGTTATTATTTCGGCCTTTATTTCTTCTGGTTCTACTACCCACAAGCGGTTGTCAACACAATCTCCTTCCGCACGCGCCCATATCAATGTTTCTGATTGTGGTGGTAATTTTTGTCGTCTAACAGCAACTAGTTTTTTAGCGTGGGTATTGTCGTCATAACCCACATCAAGCGGTATCTCGACATTATGCCAACTCATAATCTGTTGCCCCATATTCAGGTTGATGCCATGGGTTATCATGAATTCGGCACCAATGATAACCTCATCAGCAATATCGGCAACAATAAAAACATGTATCACGCTAATATTGGCCATAGTCACCTTAGCCTCTATCTTCCCGTGGATAGTGGCAGATTCTCCCGTGGCTGTTCGTAGTCTAACGTTTTGTAGTGACTCACATCTTCCGTTGACTATATCGGGCCTGATAATCGACTGCGTTGCCCCAGTGTCTATAGTGAAGATGTATCTTCTGCCATTTATGTACCCACTAACTGTTAAGTTGCTGTTCTTTTGCGGCATCACTGATATGGAGATCGTGGGGCACTCGCTTGTGGGAGCTAGCTCTTGCCCCTTAGTGCTAGCTTGTTTTAGTTTAACGGGGACTCTTGTGATGGTTGCTGGTGGTTCACCCGTTTGTTACTTCTGGATGGCGAGATAGACCTTACTCTTTTTCGTGGCGCTTTACAGTTTCTTTGGAAATGGCCACCCTTACTACAATTGAAGCACTTTGCGTTCGTCTTCTGGTGCATTCCGGCACAAATTTCCTTCATCATAGCTTTAAGGTCGTTGAGCACGTCATTTGTTTCTGGCTCGACATCCAAAGCACGCACTTTATGTACCTGTGGCCTAGATATAGCTCTAGCGGTTTCCTGCCCCAATGCAAATGCTACTGTTTCAGCGAAGGTGTTCTTCTGAGTTCTGCATACCGCGAGCTTCAAGTCAAGGTCATGTATGCCATTGACGAACGCTTCGGTTTTAAAACGATCTACCAATGGATGATTTTCGCCTGGGTATGTTAATTGTACCAATTTTTCAATCTCCATGGCGAAGGCCTGTAGTGACTCATTGGGCTTTTGCGTTCTGCATCTCAACTCCATTTGGTACAATTCTCGCTTGTGCTCATTACCGAACTTACGCTGCAATGCTACCATTATGTCTTCGTAATTATTTCTGGAGCTCGCTGGAATTGTCTCCAGGACTTCTGCGGCTGCACCCTTTAAGGCCAAAATTAGTTCTAGAGCCTTCTCTTCGTCGTCCCATCCATTTTTACTTGCAACGGTTTCAAACTGAAGTCTAAATACAGAAAGTGGAGTGTTACCATTAAAGCAAGGGGTATTTATTTTGCTGGTAAATTCTGCAACAACACGTACTGGTCCAGCTTGTTGGCATTGAATACTATTGACCTTTTCTTCAATTTCATTAATTTTATCGTCTAAGTCAGCCACTCTTGCTTCCACGCCTTCTACCCTCTTACTGAATGTTTCAGAAATTTCTACTAACTTCTCGTTTGTTGCTTTAGATGTTTCTTTTACCTCCGCCAATAGTGCTTGGTTTTGAGCCAATAGTGCTTGATTTTGAGCTCTAGATCGTTCTTCAACTTGAGCCAGCAATGCTTGGTTTTGAGCTCTATATGTTTCTTTTACTTCTGACCATAGTGTTTGATTTTGAGCTCTAGATCGTTCTTCAACTTGAGCCAGCAATGCTTGGTTTTGAGCTCTAGATGTTTCTTTTACCTCTGCCAATAATGCTTGGTTTTGAGCTCTAGATGTTTCTTATGGCAGCCAGCAGGGAACTTATGTCTAAACTGCTAGTCTTTGCAGGTTCATATACCTCTATTTCGTCATCATCAAATTCATAGGCGTCGATGTTAATGCCACGATGCTTGAATTCTTCCAATAGTCTCTTCTGCAGCTCCGCCTTATTACCAGTAGTCGGCATTTCCATTTTATTTAATTCACGTTTAATCTGATCTACCTTCAGATCTTGAAACTTCATGCTTATTATTTTGTAATCTCACTTCTGACACCAATTGTTACGTTTTTACCTTTTAAAAACGTTTTATTTCTATAAACCTTTTTTATAGAAATAATTTATTATTATTAATTATTCTTAATTACAATAATAAACACTTGATTTGATTGTGTATTTACTAATTTACTTTATTTAAACTTAATACACTTTACAAGATATACACTGTCGAACAATACCACACGTAGGGATTCACTGATGATCTTTACTCTGTCGTAGCTAAATCACAATTAGCTTGATTCCCAATCTCTGCTCTGCCCTTTTATTTAAAATTCAATGTGTCTAGATTTTTCTTTCAGTTTCGAGATCACTGCATATGGCAAAATACTTGTGTGTCAACATGTTAATTTATTTTTGTATGTATTTATATGCGTGTGTATATCTGTAGTACATGTAGAAGTTTGTAGTTTGTTGTTAAAATGATTTCGTAGTAATTTTTGCAGCACCAATATAAAGATACATGTGTGCGTGTGTGTTTTTGTTTTTACTGCCCTGCAGTTTTATTCTGTCAATTGACCCATTTTTCCGTTATTTTCCTGACACAACGTTGTCGTTCGCGATGTCAATTCACACTTTTCTGTCCCTTTGTTATCGAAGAGGTTTCAATTCACACTTTTCTGTCTCTTTGTTATCGAAGAGGTGTGAATTTGAAGTTATGCCTGTACTCAGAAGCATTATCAATGAAAGTTGAATTCGTTGCTATGTGAGGTAAATGTGTATGCAGAAAAATAATCCGTTATTCATTTATTTGGTGAGTTGTGCATATAATATATGCTTCAGTTATTGTTCTGGCGGGATTGATACTGTGGCACTATTTATTTCACCAGACCGAATTAACCAGTTAATTTACTGGTACGACGGCATCAACCACGGGATTGATACTGTGGCACCGGTATACATAGTTATCTATAGGGGGGTCAATTGACTGTTTCTACGACTACCACATGTTAAAATCTCCGGTCGTTTTACCGGTAGAAGACTAACAGTGTCCCTTAGTGATAGGTGAAAG
Organism: Metopia argyrocephala; assembly: GCA_963576795.1. Taxonomy (NCBI): domain Eukaryota; kingdom Metazoa; phylum Arthropoda; class Insecta; order Diptera; family Sarcophagidae; genus Metopia; species Metopia argyrocephala. The sequence goes on along the minus strand of OY756209.1, from coordinate 87,824,507 downwards.
TACCAATTTGGGACCGGTCCAGCGCACTGCAGGGTGGTAACAGCACAAGACAAAATTACGTGTTTGTTATTGTTACTTTTTTACTATAAAATGTTACCATAATACGCGTTTTTCTTTTATTTTAGCTGTAATCTTTGGCGCTTTTTTTACTTAATTTATTTTTCGTAACAATATTATATGTTAAGAACAAAGGGTAGTTTCTTGCAAATAATGAAATGTACACAAAAGCTGTACATGTACATATCTAATATAAAATTTGGCCACAATATCTTTATTAATAGTTAATTGTAAAGACATTTGGTGAAGGAATTGTGGAGAATTTCATATTTATACGTCCTTGCTTGCAACGAAAAACAAATATTTGTAATCAAGTTATAATTCAATTCGGTTGTACTTTGATAGTTTTTTTTTGATATGCATTACCAGAAAAGGTCGAAAAACAATCACATTTGTACATAAATTCCAATTTTATTCAGTTATTTCTATTAAAATTTCTTTTCAGGACAAAATGTGCGTATAGATGATTCTTGGAAGCTAACATCGGCCCTTTTTAGGGCCACCATACGATTTAAAAAAGAGACCAATTTTTCATGCTCAAATTTATAGCTACAACAAAAGGCTTGTGTACTGCTCAGTTTAATTTTATTTTAAGATTCACATTTGAAAATTAAATTGTAATCTCTTTTTAAATTGTTCTTGTGGTCTTGAAAAAGACCTTTTAATATTAAATTTTACTTCCATTTATATACCCTTTAACAGATTAAATTCCATTGCAAACATTTAATAAAAAGAAATAAACAACTGAATACACTTACCATCGGTGGTGGTCAATCGAATGTTAGATTCTTCAGCCACAAGTAGTTTCAAAGATTCCATCGAAATTGTTTCAATATTTAGTTAATATTACAAATATAACTTTTTGCTTATTTCTTTTTTCACAGCCTTAAATTATTACTCGTCTACCAACAAATTTCTAAATGCATTTCTTGCATTACTTTCCTCTGGCAAGTACCCTATTAAACACACAACTTTTATTTAAACAGTTCCTCTTCGTCAGGATCGTGTTCTGTGGTCTGCTGAATAGTGGTTTTTCCAATTGCCCTGAAATTTTTAAACTATTTCTTTTGTTGCACTATTTGTTTTCTTGTTTTTAGCTTTTTATATCACAACACTATAATTTTTCCTCTAAATCTCACAAACACTTACTTACTTTACATTTTAGAATTTTTTTCACACTATTTTATTTGCTACAAACCTTGGAAATTTAATTTTTTACCACAATTAACACAATACATTAAAAATTTTGTTTGTTTACTTTTAATTTTTATTTTTTATTTACGTAAACAAATATATTTTCTATCGTTTCCTTCATACACATAAACATTACAACCTATCAACCAAATTATCTATTTATTTTTAACGAAGCTATTAAACATCTGATTTTCGCGTTTTTGAACTGTCACTTCTGTCGTGTCTGTATATACTATATAGTCTGTGTTTGTAGGTATGCACTTGTTCACATGTTGATGCATGTATACATAAATATGTATGTATATTATGTGCAAGAATGATTAAATTAAAGATTACGACATCGCGCAGAACGTATTTTCATGTTGGAACTCTGACGTCACGCAAATTGTGTTTCTATTGGTTAATAATTTACAGCTGGTAAACTGCAGTATATATATATGTGTATTCGTGTATTTTTTGTAGAACTGGGGGTCAATTCTTGTTCTGTGAAATGAAAAGTTTTTTCACTGTTACACAGCGTTTTTGATTCTTGTTTTGTGCAAAACTTAAAATATACACATCATTTTTTCATGTAACAACAAGTGGTCTGAAACAAAATATTTTCACAGTTTCACAAGAGTGCTGATTCGTGTTTTGTGTACCTATGAAATTAACTGTCAAAATTGTTTCATATGTGTAACAAGTTTGCACAGAAAATGTTTATGTGAAAAAATAACATAGAGGTTTAAAACCATGAAAAACCTACAAAGGGAAAGCGTGCCAGCAAAAATAAAAAAGAATATTTAATAAAATCGAATAAAATAATTGCACCCATCATATTTTTATTTTAATATAGTATTTAATAATCGTATATTTATATCAAAAACCAAAACAAATATGGCGTCACATTGGTGTTTTGTTTGTACTAGAACACAGAGCCAAATAAATATAGTTGACGGCGGTAGTGGCGAAACCGGCAGCACAAAAAATCAATCGGCGATAGTTGCAATTATTTATAATATAAATTTTGTATCCAGCAAAAATCTGATTAATTTTTTTTAACAGAAAAAACAGTACAAAACATATATTTTCAATTTATATATATGGTAACAATTAGATAAACAAATATACAAATGCTATGTATATAATTGCGGTTGTTAAAATAAACATATGTACATATATGTACATACATACATACATATTTCATATTGAAAAAGATTGGCATACATACAACTAGTTACAAACTTTAAAAAAAAAAGAAAAAAAAAATTGTTTCAAAACGAACTTAAGTATGTACATACATATGTAGAGGGTGTCCGTCAGTTCATATTTCTCCATAATAAATTTGCGACGTCTCTACTTCACGATGAACTGTCAAGACTAATCTTTACCAAAATGGCAGCAAAACAAAGTCGTATACCTTCCCGGCGGACGCTCTGTTTTATATGTTTATGCAACACAAAGTCATTTAAATTTTTCTTGTATGTACATATACTTATACATTTAGGTAAATACTTTGAGTACCACGAGCGAATAGCAACAATTATCGCAACTTTTTTATGAATAAGTTCTTAGTGTGCGACTATACTTTTAGGTACATAAAAATAGTCCCTTAATTTACCATCATTTCATGTACGCTGATAAATTAGTGCAGGCAAAAAAGTTCACATTACAAGTCGGTGTTGATTTAATTTATTTTTCGGTTTGAAAGTGATATACATAAACGCATGTATTTGCGAATGTGTAAAACTGAAAGTGGTGTCAATGAAATATATATTTTTTTGTTACATTATTATCATTTTATTAATATCTAAAAACAGTATCAGTAAAATTTGAAGCAGTTAAAAAAAATATATGGTGGGTAAGCCGCTTCCTTAAATCGGTTGGCTTCGTACTCTTGCTTTGACATTTTGACATAAAATTTCAATAACATACAAGCAAAAGTTTCACGACTACGGTTGGAATGAAACAATTTTTTCATAACATGCACCAGAAACGCAAATAGTGTAATTGTGATATGATAATGCGAAAAGTGCTCATGAAAACGAAAATGATAAAAAACTTTTCGTTTCACTGTTTCACAGAACCAGAATTGACCCCCTGCAATAGTTTTTCGATTTGCAAGGGTTGCCAACTTTCACTTAAAGCTTGTGTTTCCCACAACAAATTAAACGTTTTAAATATAATATATATTTGTTAAGACTTGAAATGGAACAACTACGTCATCTAACGGCATTTTATGCGGAAGGCGTAATCTTTAAGGTAGAATTAGCCGAACGTTCATGTAACGTAACGCAACGTACGTTGGTTTCTAGCATATGAAAACAATGCATATGATTATCCAAAATAAATGTCACGTTGACGGGACGGAAGAATCTGTATAAAATAGAATTTCTAAACGTTTTTACGTGACATTTCAATGAGAGTGATGGGACTATTGTATGTTAAATGGCAATGTAGCCCAAATGCCCTTTTTGGTACTTTCATGATTATTTGCAAATCATTTTCTTTTATATGTGTAAAAAAAGACTTTTTAATTTTTGAAGTCTTTAGAATCTAAAGTTTAGATACATATTATGATATTTATGTGAATAATTTAAATTTGTATGTGAATATAAAGTTTGTTTTTAATATTTTTTTAATTTAAAAGTCCCATGTTTTACTTAACATACATATCTTCGACAGACGAATTATATACATACCAAATGAAAAATTATTCGATTATCTAAAAAGAAGCATATGGGACGCATGATTGATTTACGTGCTTAGCTAGTTACCGAGATAATTACAATTTTTTTTTAAAGTTCTACTTAAAAATTAACTTTTTTCGTTTCCGGTCCATAATGGACCAATGGATCCGATTCAATAAATAATGACTTTAAACCAAAAATTGAATATTCAGTAGTAGTATAAGAATAAATTTTTAGGAAACATAAAATATAAGAATTAATTATAATATGCTCTTATTTTGGTACTTCTGGTACCTTTTTTAACTTTATGTTAATTTAACAACATGCATCACAACTCTAAACAGCTGGCTTCAGCATTTAAAAATTAAAATTTTTTATTTGTGCTGCGTTTTGTGAAAAATAAGTAAAGAAATATAATAAACTATATAATCAATATTAATAAAATAAAAAATTATTATATTTTGTTTAGTGGACGACGAAAAATTAATATTTCTGGTACAGGCAAATGAGTGCCTTTATAATTTTTTGGTTTGTTTTGTTTTTATTTACATTTTCTGTTGACATATGACACGTTTGTATCATTGCATATACGTACGTACGTTAACGTACGTACCGTTTTTACGACATCAACGTTTGGCTAACCAGGCCTTTAGTTTTATCATTCTTGTATTATGTGTATATTTTTGTATATTTAATAGAGGGCTGCGCAAGCATAGCTTAAATCAGCGACCGGCACACTTATACTAACGCATTTGCAGTACGTAATTTGAGAGTTTTATTTTTTATACGACACTGCCAGAAAAAGTTACACTTTCTTTTACATAAATCACTACGTACACTGGAAAGAATGTTTTATATCTTAAGTGTACATGCATATGTATATGTATGTATATTTTAAAATTATTTCTTAAACTAAAGAAAAGGCTAATAACAAAATGCAACAACGAAAAAAATATAACGAAAAATAGAAAAAAAAATAAAACAGTTATCAAAAAACAATATCAATAATCAACAACAAAAACAGTAACAAATATCGACGATAAAAACAAGATAATAAAAATAACAAAATTCACTAGTAAAAAAAGATATAACAAAGAAAATAACGGAAAACTACTAAAAACGAGAAACTAAAATAAAAACCCAACATAAATTAAGCATAAAAATTAAATAGAACTTTGAATGACACCAGCAATGTTAATTTCATAATATATATATTTTTATATTTCTTTTGACATAATTGAAAATGCCTTTCCATATTAAATTTTTTGGTAGTAACAACGAGCGTTAACACACCAAGCATTCAGCTTTACCAAAAAAAAATATCTGAGAATAGAAATTGATATCCATACATTCTATTAAACATTTTCTCTCACTGTAATATACATAAAAGAAATAAACTGTTTATTTTCTGTCTATACGTGTGAGTACGTACATGTGAGAGCAAAAGAGAAATTTAGCTCGGAGCTGGCTTTTGCCGGACGCTGGCTTAAATGTCTTACAAGCAATCATCGATTTTTTAAATATTTCATGTCAAGTGTTTTTTCTTTATTATAAAATTGTTTTAAAGAGAAAATATTTTACACTTCAAACAAAATCGAAAACATCAAAATTCTTATGGAAAAAAATACAAAGGATTTAAGAGAAAAATTAAATAAGACAAAATTGCTATATGACATAAGGAAATGAAGCATAATTCAAACACAATCAATAAAACATTGGTCGGCAAAATTGATTTGTAATTGTGTAACTTGGGGGTTACACTTTCAATTTCTGGCTTTCAATTTTCAATACATTCAAACTTTTTTACTAATACACTGACACATTTAGACATTGAAACGAACTGGATATCAAATTTGCTTTTCTTGCGAGTGTTTCAATTTACTATCAATTCGCCATGTTATTTTTTTCTTCTTCTTCTTTTTTCTTTCTTTTTGTACGACTGCCATAGTTATTTTGTTTTGTGTTGCATTTTGAATAATAAAATTGCTATCAAATTAAATGCAGCCTACGTCACAGCTTTCGATTTCTACAAATTTTGACAAGAAGTGTGTGTGAAAAAATTGAAAGAAAACATTGAACGTGTGTCATCAGCGTTAGTGAGCTTGAAAGAGACTACATGTGAACAGTGATGCCAATTTAATGCTTTAGGCGCTATTTTCAGTGCTTTTTTATGTTCCAAAGCAGCAAATTTTCAGCCCTGATGCCAAAAAAAGAAAAAGCACTAGCTTGGTGCTTTTCAATTTTTTCAATGGTGCCTTTAGTATTTTTTATAAATTTTAATATTTTTACATTGTCTTATAAAGACTTTTTGCAGCTCTTTTACTTTATCTTTGTAAAATTAATTTTTTTTTTGTATTGGTAAATCCTTTGTAAGACATAATTTTTTGGGACAGAATTTTGAAAAGGAATTTAAAGACGAAAAAGTAAATGAGATAAAAAGTAATTATGTCCGCTTCACAAAAAATCGTACAGGAAATTAGAGCAAGACTGTCAAATTTTTTTTAAAATTTCGCAAATGGTTGATCTTTTAAGTATTGTTAATATATTTGATAATAACAATAAAAATTATATTATTAGTTTCGTAAAACACTTCAATGTGTCGATACTATTTCTAAAATAGGAAATAGCTTAAAATGTTGCTTTTGTATTGTTGTTGTTCACAATGATCAAATAAAATAAACCTTGTGCTCTTTTACACCTTTGTCAGTTCGAAATTACACTTTTTATTACTTTTTTTTTAATTTATATGTGCTTTTTGTTCCAAAAAAGCTTACATCACTGCATGTGAACTCTCTCAGCTCAATTGAGCTATAAAATGACGATCTATGCAATAACATTAGCGTTGTCGACTTGGTGCGATTCGCATTTCGGTGCGTTTTTTAAATAAATAAAGTACAAATTTTGTAAGTATTCTCCTCTGTTATGTTTTTCTTAATTATATTGTAAAAGGCTGTTTTATTTTTAAATATTTAATATAAAAATATTAAACTAAAATAAAAAAGTGTTTTAAAATATTATAATAAACGAATAAATACTGAACTATTTTAAAGGATTCAAAACCTTGTTATTAAAGGTTGATACATATCGTTTTAAAACATATAAGTTTGATATTACAAAAAATATCTAGAAAAAATTAACGAATTTGGTTAGTTTTTTAATTTTTTATCTTATATTTTATTTTCTAAAACCAGTGAACTGTAAAATATTGTAATACTTTTTAAGGTAGAATTAGCCACACGTAACGTAGCGTATCTTAACGTTGACGAGTCAGCTGATCATTTATTTTACATGCAAAGTAATGGCAGCGCTTACCGAATAAAAAATGTAACGTAACGGCACGTATCAATCTGTAGAAAATAGAAATTCTCTACGTTTCTACGGAACATTTGCAAACAGCTGGTTTATTTAGGCTTGCCAAACGTTCTTTTTTAAGCAGTAAGGATAATTTTTTTTGTTCAATGTACTTATTTCTGCATAACACCTAAAAAAGTACGATAATGTACCTTTTTTAATCTTTTTTTTTTTTTTTTTTTTGTTATGAACACTTGGAACTAATATAAATAATATTAAAGAACATTTGCCACCAAAGTACTATAATTTTGAATAAGTCTATGTTTTCAGTCTCAATTCAAAAATTTCATTTCGTAATTCTAAAAAAGTTATTGAATAATTTGTTATTCAATAACATTGACATGGATCTACTGTTTGATGAATTTATTTATTCATTTTAATTTAATTTTCCACTAAATTTAGTGGTAGTGGAAAAAAATTGTGTATTATCGACTCTAATGTAATGCAATAAATTTCCACTACCATTAAAATGGTTTAATTTAGAGGTTAATTATTTCCATCTGCATTTAGTGGAGGCTGCAATATCGTTTAAGGACAGTTTAGACGATAATACTTTACGTACGTAAAATTACAGAAAAAATTTTATGACGTTTCATCCGTATTTTAAAAATAAAAGTCTTACGGCAGATTTTTTTACGTTCACACGGTTGTTTAAAAATCAAAACAAAGTAAAATGAAAACACAAAATGCACATATGCGTCCACACAAAATTTACATACATTGTGAACACATTTAATAGAAATAAAAAATAAAATAAAAGTGCATCTCTGATCTAATGAAAGTGATTGTTTTTTTAAAAATTAAAAAAAAAACAAAGCGAGCCTTACTACTGTCAAATTATCATCCGTATTTTCTCTCAATGTCGTACGTTCTCATTACATATAAAGTTTACATGATACTATTTATTCTCTTCTACACAAAAATTTGACATGTATGTATTACCGTCTAAACCCGCCTTTAGGGGTAGCGGAAACGATAATACATTATAAATTCAATGCAATAAACCCAACTCTCATTTAATTAAAATTACATATTTACTGAAAAAGTATTAAAAGAAAATGTATAGAATTGTTAAATAGTAGATTTTGAAAAGAATTTGTATGTTTATATTGGCTATAGCGCATTCAAATGCGGCATCTGACAGAACATTAAGTTCGATTTGAAAGAAGGAAATGAACAAACAAACTTTTAATAGAAAATTTGTAATGTGAATTGATATTTGAAACTAATTTTAACATTCTTGTGCCAAGTTTTACAATTTTCTTACATTGGCAAAAATGGCATTGTAAACCAAGTTCAAAAAAACTAGTAAGTATGTATTTGTAAAATGTATGTAAATGAATGTACATATCGTTGGTCTCAGGTAGAAAGGCCCTAACTCGATTTTTTTTCAAAACTGATTTTTTTTAGTATTCCAATAAATTTCAGAAATATGCACATCCTAACAAAAAATCTTTGCAATATTATTAAAACTACCGGTATTACAAGTAATTGTACAGCATTTAATAAAAAGTTGTATATTAATAATTACAGTATCTGTTGTATTTTTACCTCCTCCTGTAAATTTTAAATTATGTGAGTTAGGGCCTTTCTACCTGAAACCAACGATATATAAAATTTACAATACATATTTCTATGCAATACTTGTCAAATTCAAGAAACCTAAAATACTTTTTATGAATACGGGCATAAAATTTATTTTTAAATTTATACCAAATTTTTTTACATTTGAAAAAATGAATAGTATAGACTAGAATTTAAAAACAAAAATCCGAATAATTTTGGGCTATTACTTTGTTGTAAACAATGGTTACGATCTTATTATTTGTATTATTATTGGCCATTTTATTTTTCCTAATGAATTTTAAAAAAAGTTTTCAATAAAAATCCAATGTATTTTTTTTACTAAAATGTACGTTTTTTCCCTCAATGTACTTTTTTCAATTCAATATATGGCAACCCTACATTTATTATACAAATTTTCAGCAAGAATATTACAAAGAAAAACAAAAATATTAATAAGAAAGAAATTTAAGAAATGTTTAGCAAATTAAAAACTGTAGCCCAACACACAAATCCGCATCCATATTTAATTATTTGACTTTTAATTATTTGAAAAAAACTATTAAGTACACACTATAAACAAATTACTATTTCACAATATATTTTCTGTTTTGTTTTTTTGTTAGTTGTTTATGTCCAAAACATATGACACGTTTTTAAATGTTCTATAAGTGCACTTACGTTTCTACGTTAGGGGACGTTACATTACGATACAGCAACGTTTGGCTAACCAGGCCTTTATACAAAATTATTATATTTTTTTATGCAGAATTAAAATTTAAATGGTGCGGGACAGAATAGCATCTTAATGCAGAACAACGATCCTAAGCATACCGCGAAGATAACAAAACGTTGGTTTGAAGAAAATGGGATCAAGCTTTTGGATTGGCCTCCTCAGTCGCCGGATCTAAACCCATTAGAACACCTGTGGTCCATATTAAAGGAAAAAATTTTTACTCAAAAAGACCCTCCAAAGACCGTAGACGAACTCTGGGAGCGTGCTGTTGAAGCTTGGGAAAGTATTGACCCTAATGTCTTGACGAATTTAGTGAAAAGTATGCCAAAAATAATTAAGGCAGTTGAAAAAGCAAATGGTGTACATACCAAATATTAGGACCTAAAATCAATGGAATATTCAACAACGGTCATAATTGTTCACATGTGAATTTTTAAATTAATATTTATTTTTTTTACTCTTAACACACATTCTTTTAAAATTTTTTTCTTTTTAAGTTTTTTAGATGTACATTATTCTATATAGATAAAAAAAATTAAAATATATTTGAATAAAACATACTTTTTTTGATATATTATAAATTTTATTAATTTTGTGAACAATTTAGTCCCTTACTGTATATACAGTGCACGCGCGCTAATGTGAACACCGCATTATATGAACACCGCTTAATGTGAACATATTTTTTGCTTCACTGACTATTCTAAAATATGAATATATGTAAAAAGCCCTATAATTTGAATAGAATTTTCTCTTTTTATATGAAACGTTAAAATTCTGTGTTTATTAGTTGCGGGATCCCCGTTTTAGGTGTACATGTGCATGTATTATATGTACATATGTATATGTATGAGTAATTATGAAAATATTCATACGTATAAATATATACAAATTTAATTATAATTTGATATAATTTTAAAAATAAAAATATTCAAAAATATATACATATATTGTATTTTTAACCAGTAAATAATCTGCTTTACTTTCTACTTTTACAATTTTCTGTAACTTAACGATACTATAAATCCTAATAATAGATGTTAACAGGAAATAAATATTTTTGTAGATTGGTATTTATATTTATCAATACTATTTCTCGAAATATTTTATTTCTCCTTTGAGAAAAAAAGTAACCAAAATAAGAAAAAAGTTCACATGTATGGGTATTTCTAGCCAAAATTGGTTGTTATTTTCTGCAGTGTGTACATGTGGCCATTTTTTTTGTTTTGCTTACTTTTTCCTTTGAAGCAAAAGAAAATCACTCCTTATTTCAACGACCTAAATTCAAAATAATAATTTCATTATTTGTTAATTAATTTGCAACATCGTATTTAATTTTGGTTATTTTTATTCCATTTCGTTACATTGTTGAAATATGGTTACAAAAAATTAAAATTCGTGGCAACACTGATAATAATATAACGGGAGTAGGAGAATGAGAGTAATGTCGTACATTAATACCCGTGAAGATAACAAGGTTTTTAACATTGTTTTTTTCATTTCTGCAAAAACTAACAATGTTTTCTGCAAATTCATTGTTATTCTCTTTTGCAGAAATTTTGCAGACAAATTTGAGTGTTTTTAGCAAGTCAAGAAGAATCTATGGACTCAAACAACGTTTTCAGTGCTGCCAAGACGAACAATTTTAACAAGGTTTTTTATTCAATATTTAAAAAACCTTTTAGAATGATTCGAATTTTTAACATTATAATTCATTAATATTTATTATTTATTTAAAAAATTTAAAGAACATAGTATATATTTTATAAATTATAAATAAATAAATAAAATTTCACTGACACCATACGTTCTTAACGAGTTTTAAGAAACAATACTTTTCGCCCATTTAGGCCCATTGCGTAAGTTGTGCCAAAAATCGGAAAGTGGTGGGGGATAGTGGACCTAATGTACTATAATGTGTCATACCTAGTTTATTCGGAAATACTTTTTGGTCCATACAATCCATTCAAAAGAAGATTTTTAAATTCTTCTTTATGTTTTTATTTAAAAATAAGTATGACATTATTTTTTTAATTTTGCTCATTTTCTAAATATTTTTGGCACGTACAAATGTATATTTCCTGGTTAGGCAAGCAAGTAGCGAAATATCGAAAAATTGATATACCAGATATTTATTCGGCATTCTCTAGGTCTTGCCAAAATATTGTTTTTTTTTTTTTCAGAATTAGCCTTAAAAATGCAGATCAGAATAAAAAGAGATCAGAAAAAAATACATTACAGATTATATATATACTATTTTTATATATACTATAAGAAATAATGCCATAAATTTTTGTAGAAAAGAAAACGCCTTTTATTAATAAAGGTAATAAAACTGTTACAATAACATAAAATTACTTTAATTTTTTATAAGCATATAACTTTTTATAGAAAAGAAAGCGCCTTTTATTAATAAAGGTAATAAAATTGTTACAATAACATAAAATTATTTTAATTTTTTATAAGCATATAACTTTAATTTAAAAATACTTTTATATTCTTACATACATTATTTAATAAAAATTTATCAGATTTTAAACAAAAATTATAGAACGGTGGCATAGCTGCCAGATTTGACGATTTATCGTCATTTTGACGATTTTACGACACAAAAATAGCATCTTGACGATTTGACGATTTTTGCCCTTAATTTGACGATTTTTATTTATTTTGACGATTTTCGGAAATTCAAAATTTGCGACGTTTATTTCTTTGAATTCTTTAACATTGTTATAATTATTATCACACTATTTGTAACTATTGCTTTTGGAAACCATATATAGAATATTACTCTATTTCTGAAGAGATTTTTGTATTTTTTACATAAATAAAATCAAAAATTGGCTTTTGGAAATTCAAATTAATAAATTTAAATGTAGAATATTATTCTATTTCTGAAAGGAATTTTATGCTGTTTTTATACAGTAAAATCCAAAATTGGCAACTGTTGCATCCAACAATTTAATGCATTTAATTTTGAAAGATGTTATTATTAGAAATAAAGTCAAGATTAAACATTTTGATTTGGTAGATTATAAAAATAAACAAATTTTTAAACTTCGAAGAAAAGATATTTTTTTAAGGAAATATAAAAACGTACTATTATTATTTGTTTCAAACATTTTTTTACAACAGTTGGTTGTTGATTTTAAAAACTAATATTAAGCTTTAAGTACTTAATATATATTAAACAAAGGAAATCGTTCGTTTTGTGAATGAACTTAACCATTTTATTGAAGAATGTGAAAGACAAGAGCTAAAGGCTGAATTAAGACAGTTAAAGTTATTCAACTTAGAAAACAATTTCGCCCAAAAGAACCTTAAACTGTTAGATTTAAAAAAAAAATATATCAGAAATGGAAATAAAAAACTCCACTTGTTTTTCCTAACTCTACCTAAATTTATTTGAAAAAAAAAATATATATTTACTACATTATTTTGCAAACGGAAAATGAATATTTAGACAAATAAATCTAAAAGAAGAAGTCGTCTTTGGCGGCCATTACGTTTACAAAAAACCATTCTAATATAAGGAATTGAGAATAATTAAATTAAAATTGTAATTAATTTAAAATTGTACCTAAACTGACTAAAATGTGTAATAGTAATGCATGTGTATAATAAATATAATATATTGTTTTTTATTTAGGTTTCGAAATTTTATATACTGTACTGTCAATCTATTTTTCAGTTTTACTCAAATAAAAACAAAAGTTTTTTTAAGAAGGTTATATTTTCTAATTTATATTTTGTTGACGATTTTATGGAATCAATTTGACGATTTTGACGATTTTTTCGTCGATCTTTGACGATTTCATGGTCATTTTATCTGGCAGCTATGAACGGTGGTAGCATTTTAAACAAAATGTTGCCAGTGCTTTAAAAAATATTTCAAAATGGCAGTATTTAAAAAATTTGGCTGCACTTGAAAACAGAGGCGTTGGACTGTGGCAGCACCATTTGTATTTGATTTTTAAAGCGTCATTTTATGCTATAAACACAACAAAGGCTACCGACCATCGACTACAAGCTGTCAAAAATAGAATGCATGTGTGCATATGAGAATAATTATTTTAACGGCAACACGACTACCGAACACACGACTACTTTTATAGCCCGTAGCCAACTTAGGCCATGGTGAAATTACTTACAAGGTGGTGGCAGGTGAATATAGTACAAAAACAACAGCACTGCGTTTGATTGACGAAGATCCCTTGCCAGGACGAACTCTCATATTGCGAAATGGAGTGGCCTGAATTTTGCAGTAATGGATACTACGTTTACTGCAGGCGCTATATTTGCGATGATGAAAAAAGTTCAGATGGTTGTCAATCGTGATACTCGGCATCCTTAAGTTAATGGAAAGGTACTTGTTACTGACTATTGAAATTTTATCTTTATTGAGCCTTTTGGAAATTTTCTAGATCCTTGTGCCCACTATATTTTGACATGACGACCCAGGCTTACCTATTCCACAAAGCATCAAATCCTGGGTTGCACAGAAACAAGTACCGGATACGTTACAAGAAATTTATTTAGCTACCCAAAATTCGTATAAAAGAGCTGTAGCTATGTATGAAAAAAGTTTTTTTTTGTAGTTTTAGGCCCGTTATAACTTGCTGATAGTTAAAGGTAGGATTTTATTAGACAATTGCTTTTTGTTATTAAAAGTAAATATTAACATAAAGGTTAACCAATCATCCCAATAACTTTATCCGTTACTTCAGGTTGAAGTTTACTTGTAATAAAAAGTAATTTAACTGTGATAAAATCCTACCTTTAATTATCTTCAAGTTATAATGTGTCTTATTGTGTTAAATATACCGTGAATAAATCTAGAGAATCATGGCTAACTAGTTATTAGGCCGTATTCGAACTGGCGACGTCGTCGCGTAACGACATTTTTGTAATATATTAAAGGCAAGAGAAACATTTTTCTTTATTCTACTACAAAAATGTCAGACGACAACGACGTCGACAATTGGAATACGGCCTATTATTTATTGTTGATAATTACTTTCAAAAAAATAGTAAATATTCATATACCTATATTACGTGCTTTAGTTTTGTCGCTGCACTATTTTACTTATAGTTAAATAAAACGAAAACAAATTTAAATTGCAATAAATGTTTCATTTTTAATAGTAAACGGAGTATTGCAAATAAAATACAAATAATTGTTGATATAAGCGACTATAAGAGCTTTCCTCTCTTTCATATTGTTTTTTTTTTTAAATTAAACTACAATGACGCAGCTGTCATTTTTATTAATTTTATTTAATAATTTGTTTATCGGCCATGTGCTGGAAAATGTGCGATTTCAAATCACTTGTGATTTCAAAATCGCCAATTTTAGTTTTTCATGTGTTGGAAATCGTGCGTTTCATTTATTTTTCAAAGTTATGTTCGAAAAATTAAAACATGTTTTAAGTCTCAAAAGTAATAAAAACAAACATAATATAAACAAATTATTAAATAAAATTAATAAAAATGCCAGCTGCATCATTGTTAAGTTTAATTTTTTTAAAAAACAATATGAAAGAAAACAACGTATTAGAAAGCGTTTTCTTAGAGATGAGCAATGAAAAAGAACATACCAACAATTTTACATTTTCTATTAAAATTAATTGTAAAATATTACTTTTTTTACTTTGTATTTATAAAAAACATATTAGATTTTATTCATGTATGCTTTTATGTTAAATTATATTCAAATTTTAAGAAAATATTCAATTTCACTTATAGATCACATGCGTAAAAGTTTGTGATTTGAAAACGACTAATTTCTGGCGATTGTGAACTCTGGCACACCTCTTTTGCGATTTCATATCGAGTTCGCCTATTTCATGCGATTTGCGATTTCCAGCACATGGGCGTATACAGTATTCCCCGGATAATTGCCTCGACAAAAATGTCAACATTTTTGGGCAATTATGCGTGTAAGGCATTTAAACGAATACGGTTAAGTGCTTCTTTGTCTATATACACTGCCATCAATACACATAAAAAGCAAGTAATTTTATAATTATATGCATTGTATCAAAAAAGTAGTTTGAAAGTAAATTCAACGAACAATTTATGCCATATATAAATATAATTGAGTTAAGCTGCACTTTTTAGAAAACAATTATGTTGGGTAATTAAGCGGGGAATTTTAAGTGAAATTTCTCTTTGGGGAAAATATATTTGAGGTAATTAAGCGAATAACGCAGTTATGCGTAAGTTAATTAACCGTGAAATTTTATTAGAAAATGGTAAGAAAAAATATGGGGATTTAGATATTGAGGTAAATAAGCGTGAAAGGCAATTAAGCGTGGGGCAGTTATCCGGGGAATACTGTATTACGTTTGTTTTTATCAGGGACCGTAATCATTATGAGTTTTATAATAAAAATTACACAATAATGATTATATTGTGAGTTTTAAAGATTTTCTTCAATGGTAATGACTATTTTTGAGCAATATTAATAAAAATCAGCCATAATGATTATTTTTGAGCAAAAGAAATAAAACTCAAAAATAATCATTATTTATGATATAATATATATAACTTATATAACTTATAACTTTCAATTTATGACTTTTTTGAGGTTTTTTACATATAAAAATTTGGTCAGAACTAATAAAAGAAAAAATATTAAGACATGCTTGTTCATTTTGTTATATAAAATATCATTTTTTTGCACAAAAATTATTTTTTTTCATATATAATATATAAAGTAAATTAAATAAAATAATAATAAATAAATAACAATAAAATAAAATAGTCAAAATGTATATGAGTGAAATGCCTTAAAAATCTTCTTTTGAATGGATTGTATGGACCAAAAACTATTTCCGAATAAACTGAATATGACAGGTGGTAGCCCATTAGGTCAGCTATCCCCCACCACTTTCCAATTTTTGGCACAACTCACACAGTGGGCTAAAATAGTCAAAATGTATATGAGTGAAATGCCTTAAAAATCTTCTTTTGAATGGATTGTATGGACCAAAAACTATTTCCGAATAAACTGAGTATGACACGTGATAGTCCATTAGGTCCACTATCCCCCACCACTTTCCGATTTTTGGCACAACTCACACAGTGGGCTAAAATAGTCATAATGTATATGAGTGAAATGCCTTAAAAATTTTCTTTTGAATGGATTGTATGGACCAAAAACTATTTCCGAATAAACTGAGTATGACACGTGATAGTCCATTAGGTCCGCTATCTTCCACCACTTTCCGATTTTTGGCACAACTCACACAGTGGGCTAAAATAGTCAAAATGTATATGAGTGAAATGCCTTAAAAATCTTCTTTTGAATGGATTGTATGGACCAAAAACTATTTCCGAATAAACTGAGTATGACACGTGATAGTCCATTAGGTCCACTATCCCCCACCACTTTCCGATTTTTGGCACAACTCACACAGTGGGCTAAAATGGGCAACATGTATATGAGTGAAATGCCTTGAAAATCTTCTTTTGAATGGATTGTATGGACCAAAAACTATTTCTGAATAAAGTAAGTATGGCACGTTATAGTCCATTTGGTCCACTATCCCTCACTATTTTCCGATTTTTGGCACAACTTACGCAATGGGCCTAAATGGGCGAAAAGTATTGTTTCCTAAAACTTGTTAAAAACGTAAGGTGGGAGTGATATATTATGTATTTATTTATAATTTACAAAATATATAGTATGTTCTTTAAATTTATTAATTAAATAATTAATTTCAATGAATTATAACATTAAATATTTAAATAATTTTTAAAGATTTTTTTAAGTATTGAACAAAAAACCTTGTTAAAATTGTTCGTCTTGGCAGCACTGAAAACGTTGTTAACTAATAAATTTTGAGTCCATGTATTCTTCTTCTTTTCAAAAAAATACTCAACATAAAAGTAAAGAAATTTGGTGGCACTGCTAGAGAATACAAAAATACTCATTTTTCTGCACAACATTATCTCTCTCAAAATTATTTCTCTCTCTCACACACTTTGCAGAAAAACGTTGTCAAAAAAAACCTTGTTTTCTTCTCGCCCGCGACAAATTTTACACAATTTATGCTTTCTTACGATATCCCATTTTTTACCACGAGAGAGAGAAATAAATTGTTCACACTTTGCTATTGATTTGCATTTGTTGTTTTTTCAGACAAAACATTTACGATCGTCGCTCTGTGCATTAACGTAAGCTTTTTTGTTATTGTTTACGATATAAGTTTTTTCTCTTTTGTTGTTTGTTACATTTTCAACTGTTACACAGCTAGCAGAAATTCCTATGTTAAAGATCCAATTTGAGAATTCGTACAAGTTGGGATTTTTGTTTTGGTTTATCAGCTGTAATTTATGTGTACCCCATTGCAGTTGATATGATGGTGGTAATTTTTGTAACAATTCGTGAAGAGTTGAATTATTTATTTCATCAGGCAAATTAGTGGCTTCAATAGTTGTAATTAAACTTTTAACATTAATCGCAAAAGAAGTAAAAGATGGTAAGTTATTTTCATTAACAAAGGGAGTGTTTTTAATTCGATTTTTTATTGAATTTATTATTTTTTCAGGTTGGCCGTACATTAATTTTAGTATTGACATTACCCAAGATACGTTTGAAGGGTGGATCAAGATGTGTTGTACTCTATGAAGTGCATCTCCCCTTAGAGATCTCTGCAGCCTTATCAAATTTTCAGCATCTGTAAGTCCACATATTTTGGTGGACCATTCGAATGTAGATGAAAATAAAGGCCATTCTTCTGGTTGGCCACCTAAGAGAGGCAGTTTTTTAGGTAATGAATTTCGAGCCTGAAGCTGACTTTGTTGTAATGGCGAGGAAAGGTTGTTGCCATTGAATGTATTGTAGGCTGTATACGATGAAGTATTCGAAAAATGGGGAGGTGGACAAGCGGTGATACTGTGGCATATTGCTATGCGAATTAGAATTAAATTTATTATTTGATAATGCTGTTGAAGCAAGAGGTGGAAAATTATTTGCTTTATGGCATTGAAGTTTCACTTGTTGTTCAGGTCTGCTTGTAGGTATGCTACCAAATGTATAAATGGGTTCGGCGGTAAATGTTGACCATGTGTTGGTGGATAGGGGCGGCATGCTCGATGCAACATTTCTGTTTGGTGCACTGTTTAATGACGTATAGCAATGAGAATTTCTATTTTCTGTATTTTTATTAATATTTATTTGTATTTATGACCGTATTTACTGCAGATGGCAAAGTAAAATTTGTAGCGAGCGAGGTGGATGCCTCGTTTTCATTTGTTTTATTTGAAATATTTTCAGATACCTTTTGAGGAATAGGCACTTCAGGTGTCGGTGAATTTGGTGGATTAGGAAGCACATTTAGCCAGTTATGAATAGAAATTGATCCGTTGGAGGATGCTCTGCTTCGACGTTCCTCTTCTTGTTGATGGATTAATTTATACTTTTTATTTATAAATTCCATTGAAACTGCTCGTTCTTCCTCTAGGCGTTGTAGTTCAATTTCAAGTAAACGGTTTTGAGATGTATTCGAAGAGTTGGAAGCTTTTGTAGAACTACTTTTAACAGACTCAGGTGAAGTGTTAACCATCAACGATGAAATGCAATTTTGGCATTTGAAGGTTAGGTCTAAATTATTGTTCGGTGTGACATTTACACACAATTTATGATAATTTTTATGGCATTTTATGCAAATTATCATATTTTTGTCAGAGGGATTTAAGCATATTGGGCAATTTTGTTGATTCTTTAAGGCCATTGGTACTTACTGTGAGATTGGCAATATGGAACTTTTCTAGGTTATAGGCGATCAGATCGGAGAATTTAAAGATGATCCTCTAAGAAGGTTGACCACTGTAAGGAAATTTTCCAGGATCCGTTTTTAAGTAAACCGCAAAAAGAATTTTAAGATGTTGAAAGAGGAATTTGCCTCGCCAGTGATTTCCACGAGGATTTTGAATAAAGAAGAACCAATTTAAAAATAAAAAATTTGATTTATTTCAAAAAGGCTTTCTTATATTAAAATTCCTATAACAATTCAAATTAATTAAGAATAATTTTACAATTCATATGAAATATCTTACTCTTTGGTATGGAAACCACTAGAGTTTAAATTTAAAAAAAAATATAGATCAAAAAGATTCTCCGGACTGACAACCACCACGTTAAGCCAACTTGTAATTATATGATGTGGTTAAAAAATTGTCGCTATAGATATATTAAAGATGGCGTCACTCAGAACATTATAATTAATATATTAAATCTACTACAAATATTTACAGTTAGTAATTTACTAAACACATCTACTTAATTTTAAGCGATTTTGCCAGTGGCGGCAACATTGTTGGTTTAAATATTTTTTGTAATAAAGAATACAGTGCTCCGATACGCTAATGTAGGGCAAAGCATACTTAATTTGTAGTTGCGCGAAAGAAAATACATTAATCTACATCGAATATATGGCGCCCTATTTAATATCGTAATAAAAGTGTAGTTAGATATATGTTTTATTATTATTATTTATTTAAGCTCAACAATTAATTGTATATTTATTTAAAATAAAAGTTAACAAAAAATGTAATTCCAAAAATATTAAAAAAAGGATATATTCATTAATGACAATTACCTTTCCATTGATATGCCACCTATCTCGATCTAACTTTTCCGTTGGACACCACAAGGGTTTGAATGGGGCCATACACCGAAAAACACAAAAGTACCGTTATCTAAAAACCGGTACTTAGGAAAAAATAATAACTGCGTTTTTCGTGCTCAGAAGGTCCCAATTAACTTATCTAGGCATGTGGCGTTCTTGGTATTTTTCCAAATTAAAAATTTGTAAACCTGTGTAATAGATACAATAGTAGAGTATAGAAATGTAAGTAAAGTAAAAGTCAACAGAGGTGACTAACCAGTTCCATTAAATAGATTAATAAGTTTTCGCTTAAAGGTCGGTGTAGAAAAAGCAAAGCAACGAAGCCTAGTAGGCAGCATGTTCCATATTCGAGCAGCACGAACCAAAAAGGACCGCTCAAACTGTGCATTATATATACGAGAAATATGAATCTAAGGATTCCTAGTAGATCTAATAAAGGTAATCATTTGCACAATATGAGCAGGCCTTTGAGTCTTTAAAATATTATACAGATATACCAATAAACGAAACTTTAGATAGGAATCCAAAGAGATATTCAAAAATCTCACCAAATGGTCAGAGACATGGTCCCTCGGTCTAATCCCATAGACAAATCTAACAATCTTATGGACAATAGATTTAATCCTACCTCTACCCCTCACATTACAGCCAGAATAAACTTCCATACAATAGTTAATCTGAGACATTAGCAACGCATGTGCAACATGCTTTCTAACATGTGTCGGTAGATAAAGATTCAAATGGTACAATCTGCGTAGTGTGGAACAAACCCGCGAATGAATGACATCAATATGAAGTTCGAAAGATAATCCCTCATCAATGATCACGCCAAGACACTTCATGTTATTGACAAAGCCAATAGTCTCACCCGATATCCTCAGATCAACTGTAATCTATTTGCCCCGAAGATAATAGCCTTAGTCTTATCCGCATTAATGATTAGCTTGTTCAAAGCCATCCAGTCGTTTAAGGCAGACAGATCAGAATTAATCATAGACCGCAAAGGCTCTAAAGACTGAAATGCACCCGACCACAATAACTGTATGTCATCAGCAAATACAAACGGCTTACCTGAGACAAAAACATCGAAAACGTCATTAAGAAATAAAGTGAATGAAATAGGCCCAATAATAGAACCCTGAGGAACACCAGATCTGACTAAACCAATATCAGAAGTCTCACCATTTAGGGAAACAAATTGTCTACGGTCATTCATATAGGACCAGATTAGTCTACAGGCATATCTAGAGAACCCAAAATGCCTATTAAGTTTCGTAACTAAAAGAGACTGATCAACTCGATCAAAGGCCTTAGAAAGATACACTGATACCAAGACACTCATCCTGCCATGGTTAAGATTACCCATAATGGCATCAGTCAGTTCAGTCAATAAATGAGACATACTATGGCCAGATCTAAAGCCATACTGACTATCGTCCAGTAGAGTGTTATCATTAATCCACTTCATCATTTGCACCTTAATAATCATTTCGATGATTTTAGATAACGCGGGTAAAATATTAATCGGTCTCATATTATCGATACTCAATTGCTTCCCGCCCTTAGTGATAGGAATAATACGAGAGAGCTTCCATTCATTAGGATATGTGGATGAAGTCAATATGCAATTGAAAAGATGTAAAAGATGAACACCAATGAATGGGAATGCAATCAGGATTAATTTGATCGATCTGAAGTGGATCAGATCGATCCAACTGAAGTGGAGCATTTTTATTCATTTTTATTTTTAATTTATATATGTATGTATGTATGAATTATATATATGTATGTATATATTAATTTTTAAAAGAAAAGATACTTCAATTTTTTATGTTAAGAATAAATAATAAATAATCAAGATTAAAATTATTTCTTACTTTATAATCAAAAAGTATATTTTGAGGATTTTCATTTCCATACAAAGGCTAATAAAGTTACTTTTTTTAAAAATTATTTATTGGATAAAATATCTATTTTTGGAACTTCCTTTTTCTGCAGTCCAAGAGCAATGTTTTCGAAGGAGCACCAATAATAGAAAATCCAGTACCTCTATTCTGTGTTGAGAACAAGTGTCGGCAAACCACTCTGGAGTCATTCGTTTACATTTCTCAATATTAAAAGATTTTATACCAATTTTTTGAGGTTCAGATTTAAAGACGTTATGAAATATTAAAATGTGTTTTTTGCTTGCATCCATTAGTTTATCTGATGGGGCAGGTAAATTTCCAAAACCTGTTCTGCACTACACTTTTCGCACTGTAATTTTGGAATGACTTTAAATGCTAGGTATCCAACTTAGTATCTCATCGACACAAGTTCGGAATTTATAGCTGCAGAATTATGAAAAAAATCTTCCAAAAAATAATCTGCATATATGCGTGATCTCGTCTTGTAAATGCACACAATTGCTGGACGAACTTGACTGAATTATTTTAGTTACCATTAATTTTGCAAAATGCTATTCAATTCGGCTACGGAAGGGTTGTTATTGTTGCCACCTTTTTGCCGTAATACAGAAAAAGTGTTTTCTAATTTGTCGTCATTGAGGGACTTTGTTATTAAGAAATATAAATCATCACCTTCCCTTAAAATTTCATTTGTTAACATAAGAATTGAATTTATGGTGAGTTTCGTTTCATTTCATTTAAAAAGAAAACACGCCTCTTTTGATCTACAAACTCTACCTTTTTTAAATATTCCAAAAAGAACTAAATATATATATACATACTTCATTGTTAATCTGAATTGCAGATCTGTAGCAATTATCTCCATAAAGGGAGCCACTATTAAGACAATAAAAAATTTGTCAATTTTTTCCAATTCTGCGGAACATGTCTTAAATTTTGTAATTTTAAACGTTGTTGTAATAGCAGCAGCAACAGTCCTGCTGAAAATTTGTATGACAAATTTTACACGCATTTTTTCAAAAGTGTTAGCAAATTTCCATTTCATACAATTCCCTAAATACCAGAAAGCTTGCCGTTCCATCCGGGGTTTTTATGTCACATTTTAGCCACCCATTCCGCAAAGATTTAATTAACGGGCATATTCTGGCATTCCGCAAAGATTTAATTAACGGGCATGTTCTGACACTCGCATCTCAAATAATATTTGCGATTGTGATTTGAAATCGCAAGATTGATGTTCTGTAAATCGCAATCGCAAGACTTTTGGCGAGTTCAAATCGCATAGGTATATTGAAGTGAACTGATAAATATAACATAAGCCTGGCTTTAAAGATACGATTATGTGATGAACAAATAAAATTTAATATGTTTTCTTCCTATTTTATTCAAAACTAGTATCGTTTAACGTTTAACAATTTTTATTAAAAAACGAATTTTTAAAAATATTCGTTGGTTTTGTTAATTTTGTCTGTCCATTGTTTACTTATAAACTGGCTATGACATTAAACAGCTGTTATGAACTATGTTCGAGATATGAATGTTGGCAGTTTTGTGAATAATTTAAACAAAGTACCCGGTTATTTTTTTTTAGATATAGAAATAAAATATTGAAAAAATGCAGAGTTTACTGTCAAAACTTGTTAAATTTTCTTACGATTGTTTTCTAATGCATCAAATGCTGTTTGTAATAATTATTTGGTAAAAATAAAGATACATTAATATTATAATACATTACACATGTATTAATAAATATGTACGTGGGTATTGATTACCCACAAGAAAAGTTGTAAATGTTTATTCGGTTGTTAAAGTGTGACGTCTCAATTTTAAAAATATACTGTTGCCGCCAATAATTTAAAAAGAATGCAAGCATTTGAAAATTCGTATCAGAATTCCTAAAATATGTAATTTAAACTTTATTTTGTAGGTCGAAGCAAAAGTCTGCAGAGCAGTGCAAAATAATTTTAAAATTTATGGAAGAACATCCAGACTTAACAAAGGGGTTCCCCAGAGGTGACCGCGTAAAACAAGACGAGCTCTGGAATTAGTTAACAAACCAGCTGAATGCCAATGGACCACCCCAGAGAGATGTTGCTACTTGGAAAAAAGTAAGCATATGCGTTAATTTAATTAAGTTTGAAATTCTTTAAAATACAACACGGAAAATGTCCTCGTTTAGTCTTGGTGTGATTGGAGGAGAAGCATCAAGACACGATTGGCGGAAAATAAAGCCTCAATTAAAAAAACAGGTGGTGGAGATTTTCAACAGCATTACCTTTCACCAATAGAGGAGCAACTTGCAATTGTGTGCGATATTTTCCAAGCAGTAGATGGTGTAACAATGGCAAATACATTTGGCGGAAATAAAAAAAGACTGCAGTGAAATTGAAAACCAAAACACTTCACATAGTATAGCTGTAGAACATACACATTTACAATATCTCCCCTAGTAGAAACGCCTACGGTTTCTTTTCAAAGAAAAAGTATGGAAGGAGATATACAAAGTGTGATAGAGGTGGAAGAAAAAAACTTTAAATATGTTGCGGTAAAATTAGAAGAGATCAATAACACGTTAAAAGATCAAGCAAGGTATTTAAAAAACCTCAACAAGAATATTGACGAGCTGCGTTCACCAAAAAAAAAGTAGCTTGAAGAAATAAAAAGGCACCAGATGAAAATGGAGAAGATTGCCATGGAGCGTAATGAACTCAAATTAGAATTTTTAAAAATTGAAAAACTGAAATTAGGTATTACAAAGAACTAGACAGATCTCATATTAAAACAATTCTTAATGTTAAATGACTAAATGTTCCTTTTTAGTGATAAGAGTTTTTGTAAATGAATTTGTTATTAATCAAATCAGAAAAATTATACAATTGTTCGACCTGTTTCCAAATTATCCAAATAATAAGCAAATAATTTTACTGATTTGAGTTATAAAAACGGAGAGCACGCCGAATTATGGTTTACAACAACATTAAACAGAATAATAGCGACCTGAAGGGGAACAAAAACAGACAAAAAGCACTGATGAGACAACAAATTAACACTATGTCTACCATTAAGCCGAGTGTCCACTAGCAAGCTACTTGCGGAAGAACTTCTGCAAGTATTTGCTGAAGTGTTTCCACTGAAACCAAAACTTGCGGAAGTTTGATTCCAGAAGTAGTTTGTAGAAGTTTTACGACGAACTTGCAGCAAGAACTTGCAGACGTGTTTACACACAATGTTAGTACAGGTTGCAGTAGAGTTAGCTTTTTTAAACAGTGACAGTATAAAAATGTCTGGTGGCAAAATAAGAGTGGCAGCTGCCATCGCAGCATATTTAATAGGAAAGAAACAACTAATTACAAAAAAAAAATTGTTCTCAGTTTCTTTGGGTACATGAGATGTCGTCATGTATTTCATGTCATGATAAAACTCCCACTTGCTAACGTATCATCGTGCGGGAGTTTAAGTGCTCTATACGCCATTTTTTAAATCTCGCGTTAATGATGCAAATTTAGGTTTTTGACACCAACATTTTTAAAATCTACAATCCGTTTTCGGCTGTTTATTTCCGAAACTTGACGAGCTATCCGAAAACGGATTGCAGATTTGAAAAATTTGGTGTCGAAAACCTAAAGTGGCATCATTAACTCGAGATATATAAAAAATATGAAATAGCGGATAGAGCACTTAAACTCCTGTACGACGATACGTTAGCAAGTGGGAGTTTTATCATGACATGAAATACATGACGACATCTCATGTACCGTCGCCGTGGTCTAGTAGTTAGCGTGTTGGCTTACCAAGGCATGAGCCTTCAGCACTTTGATCACTTTTTTTTTCTTTCTTTGTTGACCTCTTGACCAAACTGTGTTCGGAGGTCGTGTAATTTTCTTTTCATCTCTTCTTCGGGCTCGTCTATAGCATTGGCTATTGCCTTTACAGCGTTTTGTTTATTAATTTTATTTTTATATTCTTTATTATTTTCCATTTTTATTTAATTAGTCAAAAATAAAAGAAAAAAAAAAAACCACAAAACAAAACCCGACATATACCTGATTTCTTCCGCAAGTCTTAAAAACACTTGCAGTTCACAGCAAGTTGCGCAAGTCACTTCCAGCAAGCAACGAACATGTGCTTCCACATAATTTCTGCAAGTTTTTCTTGCAAGCAAAAACTTCTGCAAGTCGACTTCTAATACGTGTTTACATGACAAAAACTTCTGGAAGTCACTTCTGGAAGCAACTTCCGCAAGAAAACTTGCTAGTGGACACTCGGCTTTACATTTCTGATAAGATGCAGAAAAACGGGTATAATACCGAGATTTTTAAACAATTTGACAAAAAATGTTAAGATAAATTTTGACGACAAAAGCTTGACGAATAGAAGTATTAATATGGCGTTAAATAATATAGTGGACAATTTTCATCGGGAACTTTTAAATCTTCTGATTAAAGCGAAACATGATACCCTGAAAGAAACAAAATCACAAATTGAGAGGCAGAAAGAAGTGATAAATGAAAGTTTGACAACGGAGGAACAAAATATTTTCTGGAAAAGTGAAGATATTATATATAAAAAGGCTAGTCACGAAATTAAACAAAGACACAAAAATAAATATGAACGATTGAAACATGAACAAAATGATGAACATGAAATTAAATTGAATAAAGGTTGGTTTATTAATAAGACAAGTGTAGATATACCTAAAGCTTCCCAATAGCTCCTATCACTGGGTGAGAAATTTGCCGTTCCAACAGAAAAGAAAGAATTCCCCCTATATAAAACGATAGCGGACGTAGAGGACTGTATCCAAATTATAGAGGATAAGGAAGAACAAGAGATAGCAAGAATAAGAATATTGTTATATGTACTGAAGGCTGACAAAGGAAATGTCACGGTTGCAATGTAACATCAGGATTATGAGAGTAAAATGGATAGAATCGTAAACGACATCATGACATATAGAAGACTAAGAAAGGATCCAACATCAACATTACAGACAAAGAAAAATAGGCTTGTGGATGAATTATTTTCATATAAAAATATATCCGAGATAGAACGTAAGAGATTAGAAAGTGACGTGGCATGTGCTCCGAAGATTTTTGGACTACCTAAAACACACAAAGAAGTCTACCCATTGCGCCCTATTTGTTCGTCTATTAACTCACCCTCCGATAAACTGGGCAAGTACGTGAAGAATATTTTAAAAAGGCTGACGGAAAATTCAAATTTTAATATTATGGATTCTGTGCAATTTAGAAATAAGGTTAGCAATAGTACAATAGATGAGGACGAGAAGATGGTTTCATTTGACGTGGTGTCACTTTTTCCTAGTATTCCAGTGGACTATGCTATCAGATTGATAGAGAGTAATTGGGGTGAAATAGAAGGGTATATGAACATACCGCAAGACCTCTTTCTGAAAATTTTAAAAATTTTGTGTGAAGGACAATAGATATTTTAAATATAAGGACAAATGCAGAGGATTACCAATGGGTTCGCCGCTTTCACCTATTGTTGCGGCCATTGTTATGGAGGTACTATTAAAAGCATGTTTGGACCATTTGGAGGAAAAACCTAAATTAGTAATAAAGTATGTAGACGACCTTTTTGTAATCGGTAAAACAAGTGCAATAGATGAAATCCTGACTAAACTAAATAGTTTTAATAAAAATATAAAATTAACCATGGAGGACGAGACTGATGGAAAATTGCCCTACCTTGATGCGCTGGTTATAAGAGACAAGGGGATACTAAAAATTTATTGGTATCAAATGCAAACATCATCCGGCAGACTCATAAATTTTAATTCAAGCCAGCCTAAATATATGATTATGAATACTGCCATGAATTTTATTGAACGTGTGCTTTATATCAGCGATGAAATAGTCCATTTACAAAATATTCAGAATGTGATAGAAATTTTAAAGAAAAATGACTTCCCTAGAAATACCATTTACAGACTTATACTAGATAAATTTAGAGGAAATAAAGGACGACTGGTAGAGCAGGAGAAAACTGAAAAAGCGTATAAATCGGTGATATATGTTCCTGGATTTTCGGAGAGATTGAGGATTACGAATATTTTGGACAAAAATAGATTTTAAATTGCTCAAGCATCAAATAATACTCTCAGACGACTATTTACCGATACAAAATCAAATCTGGAGACAATGGATAAATATAACGTAATATACAGAATAAATTGTCTGGGAGATGGTAAAACCAAATGCAATCGAATGTATGTCGGTACAACGAAAAATAAACTAAGAACCAGAATGGCAGGACATGTTTGTGGACATTTGATTTGAACCCATAGATATCGTAATTGGCAGGAAAAACCTTCGCCGGAATATTGTTCCACAAACGAGCGGTGCGGATAAAGAACGAATTCTCTCTATAATGCATTGTGCGATTCGCTGAACAATCAACCCATAATGGGTGCGCTCTGAGAGAGGTGCGTGTAGTCCGCAAGAATATGCGGCCACCCGGAATCAAATCCCTTATCTCATCAGAGCACCTCCCATGGTAGTATCGATAGAACAATGAAACGCACGCCTCATTGCGGCGATGCTCCAACGAATCGATAGAGTTGGATACCCTACCGTCGTTGATAAGCACCTTCGCCCTTTTATGTACGCGGTCGAGAAGCCCCAAAACTGTTTTTGAAGCACCGGCCCATACATGAGAGTTGTATTCCATCCTAGGTCGGATGAAGGTCTTGTAAATACTGAGAAGGTCAGATGGAGTGAAGTATTTCTTGCACGGTTTTAGAAAACCGAGGCACTTGAATGCTTCTTTCGACACTCGAAATATGTGATCATTCCAACGGACATCACAACTAATTCTCATGCCCAGAACATCAAGAGCGTCAGCCTCCTCAATATTTACATTACCCATAGTCACAGATGGCAGGATTAAATCATCACAACGCCTATGCGTCATAAAACAACATTGGGTCTTGCGTGCATTAAATTCGACCCTGTTCGCGAGACCCCACTCAGAGATCGTCTGCAGGTCATTTGAGAGTGTGTCATTCATATTCCGCCTTCTCACCCCGATCTCAAAAAGGCTCGGCCTATGATCAAATGAGTATGAGTGACAAATGTTGCTGTCATCTGCGAAGGAGTAAATGGGATTTGGGGTTAAGAGGAGAAGATCGTTGAGGAAATTAAAAATAGGGTAGGAGATAGAACAGAGCCTTGCGGAACTCCCGAATTTAGCCTGAACTCGTTGGAGGAGACACCGTCTATAACCACTCTTATAGAACGGTCCCTGAGAAAGCTCGTTATGAAACGACAGAAATAGTTACGGACGCCAAAGGCAGCTAGTTTAGAGATAAGAGCATAGTGCCAGACTCTATCAAACGCCTTTGAGATATCCAGAGCAACAACTTTACTTTCACCAAAACGGTGAATAGATCTACTCCATCGCTCAGAGTGATGCCAGTAGATCACCAGTGGAGCGACCGCTACGAACGTCATACTGACGGTCGCTCAGTAAGTTATTGGACTCTAAATACCTCATAAGGTGATGATTTATCATGCTCTCCATAACTTTGGAGAGTGTTGAACACACTGCTATTGGGCGGTAATTTTCGGGATTGGTAGCCTCACCCTTTATGGGGATTGGCGTTATATTACAACTTTCCAGTTAGATGGAAATACCCCAGCACGATAAGCCGCACTGAAAAGTTTAGCTAATGGACGCGCAAGCGTCGAAGAGCACTGTTTCAGGACCAGTGCTGATATACCATCCGGCCCCGAAGATTTGTGAATGTTGAGATCTGAAAGAACCATTTTGACAGCACGGGCTCGAAAGAATATATTAGGCATTGTCACCGATACTCTTTCAAGCTCGGGCAGCGGTTGAACGCTCTCCGCCAAACATAAGTTTTTTACAAACATTTCAGCTAAAAGGTTCGCTTTTTCAACCGGGTTTCTGAATGCTTGGTCATTCTGTATAAGATTTGGAATTGAACTAGCATTATTCCTTATCCTCTTACCGAAGGACCAAAAGCTCTTACTTCCCCGGGGGAAAGATAGGACTTTAGCACGAAGATGCTGCTCGTGTAAAGCTTTTTCGCGTCTTAGTACTGCGGCACACGAAGATCTCGCCTTTTTGCGTAGCGTATCAGTATGTGCGCACTTATTATTACGCCAATTCCTGAACGCCTCCTCTCTGGATCTGACTTTGGAGATGTTACATATAATAAATACACCAAAGGAGAGGAGAATGAACTACAAAGCAGACACCGAGAATTGTGCTCATAGTTATAGATATATAATAAACAGGGGAAATATTAGCAATAATTTGTATAATATATAATGTGATAACCTCGGTGCAGTGATACACATATATGTATGTATATTAATTTTAATTTTGTTGTTTTTATATAATTTTTGTAAGTTCTTTTTAGTTTATATTTTTATAATATGGGAATTGTTGTTTTATTTTTATTACTGATGTTGTGAGTTTGGAAACATTGTAGTATTTACAGATGTTGAGCAGAGCGCAACAAACGTTTGTAATTTTTACAACTTTCAACGGGGCGTATGGAAGACACATTTGAAGGCATCTAAATCAGCGTCCGGCAAAAGCCAGCTCCGAGCTAAGTTTCTCTTTTGCTCTCACATGTACGTGCTCACACGTATAGGCAGAAAATAAACAGTTTATTTATTTTATGTATATTACAGTGAGAGAAAATTTTTAATAGAATGTATGAATATCAATTTCAATTTTTAGATAATTTTTTTTTTTTGGTAAAGCTGAATGCTTGGTGTGTCAACGCTCGTTGTTACTACCAAAAAAATTCAATATGGAAAGGCATTTTCAATCATATCACAAGGAATATGAAAATATTATTATAATGAAATTAACATTGATGGTGTCATTTAAAGATCTTAATTACATTGGGTTTTTATTTTGATTTCTCGTTTTTAGTAGTTTTCCGTTATTTTCTTTGTTATATCTTTTTTTACTGGTGAATTTTGATATTTTTGTTATTATTTTTATGGTCGATATTTGTTACTGTTTTTGTTGCTGATTATTGCTGTTATTTTTTTGTGGATACTTGTTTTTGTTTTTATATTTTTTTTTTCTATTTTTCGTTGTTGTATTTTTTATTAGCCTTTTCTTGATTTTAGAAATTAATTTTAAAATATGCATACATATGTGTGTACACTTAAGATATAAAACATTCTTTCCAGTGTACGTAGTGATTTATGTAAAAAAATTGTAATTTTTTCTTGCAGTGTCGTATAAAAAAAACTCTCAAATTACTAATACAACTGCAAATGCGTTAGTAGAAGTGTGCCGGTCGCTGATCTAAATCGACTCATTAAATTACCTATGGTCCTCTACAATATTGCGCGCTGAGGAATGGCGCAGGTTAAATTTGTGTTGCATTGATTAAATGATAACAGATTTGTATGGCACCATTACATAGGGTTGTAAAGCGTATGCAGAATCAGCTAACAACCCAGAATTACTGTTTCCGTTGGAGAACCTTTCAGCATAATAGGTGTTCGCATCACTCAAATTCCAAACAAAAGCGTCATGACTTGAGCCAGGTAAATATGGTATTATCTGCACAGCTTAAACATGTACCGTGAAAGCTTTTATTTTTTCAGCAACATCCTTAATTTTATCATTATTTTTTTTTTTATCCCTAGCACGATTTTTTTCTATAACATGATTGTTATTTTCATTACTATAGATATGTGGATTTAGATGGCGTATTTTAAATAATTACACTTGATATTATATTTTATTAATAAAATTATTGATTAATTTATATTTTTAGTTTTATTATTTTATATATTCAAAGATATATTTCATCAATGATTAATTATTTAAAGACACAACCTTATTGCACCGATGCCAAATGGTGAAGAAGGAAGTTACTTTTTTGCATTCTAATAAAAAGTTATTTTAAAACATGTGCAAACTGGTTATTGATTACAAGTGCAATTAGGCAATTGATAGTTACAAGGCGTCACAGCTACATACATGTTTTTATTTTTATAAGGGAATCAGATATATCAAAAATCTTTTCGAAATTGTAATATTGCTATATTTGACATATTTTTTGTATAAAAAAATTTTTAGCTAGCTCTTTCATTAACTGCAATATAACGTTTGTAATTTTTTAAGAAATCACGGTAAACATCTTGAGCTGATATATAAACATTTTCTATATATGTATGTATATACATTGTTAGTAGTATCTTTACTGCAGTAGTATGACTCTATTTTGGGTAACTTATTTAAAAAGTTTGAAATATTTGTCTTCAAAACCAATTCGACTTTCAAATCATAATAAAATAAATAAATAAAAAAAATCATAATTTTTATAAATTTAAAAATGTAAATGCTATGGTTAATAAACTGCATAGTATTTTGTTTTTTCATTAAAATACCATAAATCTAAGAGTTAATCATTAATAATTATTTCACATAAAAGCAAGAATAAAATTATTTGTAATTTTTCTAGTGAAGACAGTAAAATTATGCGTCGCCTTTTATTTTAAGATACGAGGTTACGCATGCAAGATTATCATCAGTTGAGATACGAGGTTGAATAATATTGAATAAAAACAAAACTAATAAACATTTTCAATTATAACTTTGCAAAATTGTTGTTTGGTATTAACTGATTACTTTTCCGGTTAAAACACAAAATCGCAAAAAATCGAGTTACGAGGTTGCGTTAGTAAACCATCGATATATACATATGCTTTCATATACAAACAAAAATAATTTAACCAAAAAATTGGATATAAACCAGAGTACCAATTCGTTCACTCACTCCTCACTTATGAATGGACGTGTGCATTTAGTTTTTATTTTTTTTCTCCTCACACATGTTTGAAAAAACAGAAAATATTTTGCTTTGCTCTTTTTCATGTATGAAAAAACAGAAAATATTTTGCTTTGCTCTTCTTCATGTATGAAAAAACAGAAAATTTTTTGCTTTGCTCTTTTTCATGTGTGAATATTACTTTTTTTCTTTTTTGACGCATATTCATTTATGAAAAATTACAATTTTGACGAATACTCTTTTATGAGCATGAATATTTTTTTCACACACTTACTCGCTCACGTATACTCGCTTTGCTTTTCAAGTGACAAATTCAAATTTACAATTGTACGTATGTATGTATATACAACAACAATACTCTTCTATTTGGGATTTTTTTATGTAATTGTTGTATTGTGTATTCGCGACAGGCAGGCGTCATGAAACAATTTTGCTTAGAAAAATATGAACGTTCGCGTGTGAAAAAAAATTTGTGCTGCTCATTTATGTGCATGAAGAAAATAAAAAAATTTCTTTACTCTTCATATATGGACGCTTAGAAAAAAAATGAATGCACACGTTCGCGTGTGATTTTAAGAAAATAAATTTGTGCTGCTCTTTTATGTGCATGAAGAAAATAAAAAAATTTCTTTACTCTTCATATATGAACGCTTAGAAAAAAATGAATGCACACGTTCGCGTGTGATTTTAAGAAAATAAATTTTGCTGCTCGTTCATGTGCGTGAAGAAAAATAAAAATTTTTAAAAAATAAAATAAATGTTAGTTTTTGAGTATTCATAAATGGAAAAATTTGAACTCTGGTATAAACAATACTTTGTCAGCTGACTGATATGGTTACCATTTTATAACATAAAAAAGTAGTTTTTGCAAGAAAAAATTTAAACAAAAACTTTAAAATAAAGTAATGGCAATATTGGTTTCGACAAAGCAAAATTGTATAACGTAAGCCAGACAAAAATATTCTGTAGTATTACAGAAACCCAATTTGTTACGTTATTGTTAGTGTGACAATCGTTTGTATGGCATTGTAATTGTCTCCTGGAAACATGCTGTAAATCTGAACCTCAAAAAATTGGTATAAAATCTTTTAATATTGAGTCATGTAAACGAATGAACCTAGAGTGTATAACGTAGTTTTATCGTCGGCTGAGGTAATTCAGTGGCCTCCAGGGTCTACTTACGGGATCCACAAACCCTAAGTAATAATAACACAATGATTTAACCCTTTGTAGGGGGGTTAATAAAATATTATTTATTGAATGAAATATTTTACAATGACAACAATAGTTTACAATAGTGGAAGTACGAGCCGAGTGAGTACAATTCGTCGGTGTATCTATAACAATCAGCGTGACAACTAGAACAATAGCCGCTTCGGTAGTAGATTCGACGATTACCGACGAACCTGCTGTCAGATCCCCGACGGCGATTAGTGTCGAACCTATTACACGACCCACGACGATAATTAGTGCCGAACCTGTCATACTTTCTCCGACGGCGGTCAATGCCGAATCTCTTACCCGATACCCGAAGACATTAGTCACCGAACCTGCGGCAACTATTTGTGTCGAGCGTGTTTCCGAACCTGCACGTCGCTAATTGCGGAACCTATCCCGACACTTGGTCTCAACACAGAATAGAGGTATTGGATTTTCTATTATTGGTGCTTCTTCGAAAACATTGTTCTTGGGCTACAGAAAAAGGAAGTTCCAAAAATAGATATTTTATCGAATAAATAATTTTTAAAAAAAGTAACTTTATTAGCCTTTTAATGGAGATGAAAATCCTCAAAATATACTTTTAGATTCTTCAAATTATAAAGTAAGAAATAATTTTAATCTTGATTATTATTCATTTATTATTTATTCTAAACATAAAAAAATTGAAGGATCCTTTCTTTTAAAAATGAATATATACATACATACATATATAAATTAAAAAGAAAAATAAAATTTTTTTAAATTTTCTTATAATTGAAAGATCATCAATTTATCATTCGAAAATTTGTCATTAATGAATATATACTTGTTTTTTATATTTTTGAAATTATATTTTTTGGTTTAGTTAAACTTTTATTTCAAATAAATATAAAATTAATTGTTGAGCTTAAATAGATAATAAAATATATTTCTAACTACACTTTTATTACGATATTAAATAGGGCGCCATATATTCGATGTTGATTAATGTATTTCCCTTCGCTCAACTTCACATTAAGTATGCTTTGTCCTACACTAGCTTACATGGTCGTATCGGAGCACTGTATTCTTTATTACAAAAAATATTTGAACCAACAACATTCTTTAAGTTTTAAAAATTAAAAACAATGAATAAGAAACACAAAACACATGCATTTTAGTGTATGTGAACATTGTTTGGTAGCATGAAACCGTTTCTGTACTTAAGCAAAAAAGAAACACAAAATAAATTGTCCTTGCACATTTTTAGTGAGAGTAAACGAATTGTCTTTGCTGAGTAAGAGAGAGTAACAATTCTTATATTTGATTTTGCGGGTTCCCACATTACAACCCGCCATAAGAAATTTTACTTGTACGTGATGCACATTCTATATGATTTATATTCTTTGGTTAATATTAGTGGTGTTTTTCTCAATACCTATAGCCGCTTAGATAAACTGCTTCGAAAAAAACGACATTACGCAAACTTATTTCAAAAGTGACACAACTCAAAATTTTCATTTTTTCAGAAATCAAAAAAAATATTTTTGACCTAAATAAAAATAGTTATTGTAATAAAAACAAAAACTTTGGACCATTTATTCGAAAATTCATACAGATTATGGTCTAAGGAGTTATTTTATTTTTTTTAATATTTATGCACTACATAATAATCAATTTTTAGTTGTGCCATTTTTGATAATGTATTATTTGCACAAGTTCCCGAGTTATTTTAAGTTATGTCACTTTAAATGAATTTTTTTCAAGTTGTGACACTTTTGCTGAATTAAAAATTAAAAAAATCATCGTAAAATTTTGAAAAATATCAAATTTTTTAATATAAAGAAATCCAATTTGTATATTAAACATGAACATATAAACTTAAATTATATATTGTGGTGTTTATAATAATAAAAAAAGGGATATGGTTTGATTTTCAGTATTTGCTAAGCTCTGCAGCCGTTTTTCTTCAGCACCCAACAGTGCCGATTTTAGATGAGAATTGAAAGAGACATTCGTTTGGTGTTCAATCAAATTCTGTTCTTCTTTATTAAAATTTCCAACTTATATACTAATTTATTCTATGGTCAGCATTAATGTGGCACAACGATAAATCAATAGTAAAATTGCCGTTCTTACGGGGTTTTGCAATCCAGCATTTTTTTGGCGTGTGAAAACAATTATCGCAACAAAGTTCAATACAAAAAATTACAGTACAAATAAACATACAGAAATAATTAATACAAAAATCATATTACATTATTTTCATTCTAATAGTTTACAACAAAAAGTTTAATGCTCACTTATGCTGACCAAAACAAAAAAATAGAAATACAACTTTAGTTCATTGACTTAAACAAAAGAATTCTTAAAAATACTTATCATAAAAAAGAAATGAATTAAATTTCAAGTTCAAAATAGAGTAAACAAAATACTTATATTACTACAGTGCCTTAACTAAGTATAGGTACACTACACCCTTACCCTTTTAGGTTTGGGTATTATTAAAAATAAAAAATTTATAATTAAGGTTTATGTAAGTATATATGTTTATAAACATTTTTTTTTTTCATATTTATATAGTTACATTAAATTGAAATTCTTATGTTGCTTACATATATCGTCTTTGTTAATTCAAATATTTTTTTAGTAAATTCTTATGTACTAGTTTTGTTTTTGTTTTATTAATTTCTAAAAGTACATTTAAATCTTCTAAATTTAATACTTTGTATGGGCCTTTGTATGGAGGTTCATACATTTTCCTATTTAAGACTTTAACTAAAACTAAATCTCCTATTTTAAGATCTATTCTATTTTGCTTCTTTTCAGATTCTATACTTCTTTTTCTTTTTACTTCGAGAATTATTTCTCTTGCTCTTTGTAATGAGTGATGAAGTCTAATCTTTAGTTCATTTAAG
Source organism: Metopia argyrocephala (assembly GCA_963576795.1). Classification (NCBI taxonomy): domain Eukaryota; kingdom Metazoa; phylum Arthropoda; class Insecta; order Diptera; family Sarcophagidae; genus Metopia; species Metopia argyrocephala. Next base: position 87,787,483 of record OY756209.1, on the reverse strand, counting down.
TAGTTGTCAATATTGTAAATCTTTCTAGCATTACTTAAAATGTCGTTTGGCAGTCTAGGAAGTCTACCAAAAATCAATTCGAATGGTGAATAGTCTGTATCGACACTTGGTGTCATATTGAAAGCAAAAGTATAATATGGTATCCATTCATGCCAATTATTATCATTCACAAAATTTAGAAAATATTCATTCAGAACGCGATGATTTCGTTTTATTTTTAATAATACACAAATCTCTCTCATTAACTCATTGTTAAATTCTGTTCCTCTATCTGTTTTGAGAATGTTAAATAAACCATATTTTAAAATTATATGTTCTATCAAGGATTTTACGACTGTTTTGGCATCTTTCGATTCAATCGGACAAGCAACAACATATTTTGTCAGTTCACACTGCATGGTAAGTAAGTATGTACCTAAATTGTCCAGATGGTTTTAATGGTCCAACTGTGTCTATTACAACAGTATCAAAACCGTGTGATGGTGTGTCTGTTATAGTGTAGGGTTCTTTTGTATTTCTTATTTGTTTATGCCTTTGGCATGAGTCACATGTTATTATGTATTTCTTAACCATTTTGTTCATATTCTTCCATATATATCTTTGTTTCAGTTTGGAAAGTGTTTTCCTAATTCCAAAATGTCCTCCATGTGGTGAGTCATGAAATTCTTCTATCAATCTATATTGTGTTATACTATCTTTTATTTCCTTTGGCATTTTGTATATAATTATTTCTATATCGTTTTCCTTTATATTGTTATATTTTTCTTTTAATTCTTCGGCCGTTATATATTTAAATATTTCATCATCATCGTATAGTACGTACTTCTTAAATTTCAATTTCTTTAATCTCAATAAAAGTTTCTCCAAAAATGTTCCTGAAAACATAGGATTTTCGCTTTTATTGCATATTATGCGCTTTATTTTATCATTTTTCTTTTCTTTTAATTCTTGCTGCAGCTTATTATCATATATAAATTCAATCTTTTGGGTACCCTTAATATTATTTATTGACGTACATTCCCACATTTGGAGGTGATCAGTCTCCCTTTGAGATATGCAGTCTTTTATAATATTCTCTTTTCCATGAACGTTCTTTTTATCATTATTTCTATCATATATATCTTTCTTTCCATTACTAATTTTATTTTTCATGTTATTGCCAAGGGTTTCTTTTCTCTTTCATCAATACAGATTGGAATCATGTCTCTCAATATTTGTGAGTTTATGTCTAGGCGTGATAGAGCGTCTGCGTTTGTATTATTTGCTCCTTTTTTATATTTTATATCAAAATCATAGTCCGATAGTTCTAGTCTAATTCTGGTCAATCTTGAAGATGGGTTTTTATGGGTAAATAAAGCAATAAGAGGTCTATGGTCTGTGACCACGGTAAATTTTCTACCATATAGATAAGGTCTAAAAAATTGTATTCCCCAATGAATACCTATTAATTCTTTTTCAATTACTGACTTATTCTTTTCATGTTTGTTTAGAGTTCTGCTTGCATACGATATGGGTAGATCGTTACCTATTTCACCCTGTGATAGGACTGCTCCTAGCGCTACATTTGAAGCGTCTGTAGTTAGAATGAATGGTTCGTCAAAGTTCGGATATTGTAGTATGGGCGGGTTTTTTAATTTGTCTCTTAGAGTCTCAAATGCCATTTGGCAATCTTCTGTCCAATTGAAAGTTACTTTCTTTCTTAATAAATTATTAAGGCAAGTTGCCGTTTGGGCAAAGTTTGGAATGAATCTTCTGTAATAGTTACAGTTACAGGCTATAAATCATCTAATGTCGTCTGAATTTTTTGGAACGGGATACTGTTCAATTATTTTGTATTTCGTCGGGTCAGTTTGTATGCCATTCCTTGTAATCATATGTCCTAAATACAAAACTTCTGGTTTCAGGAAACAACACTTTGCTGGATTCAGCTTTAGATTGTACTGTTTTAGTCTTTCTAACACTCTCATGAGGTTCTCATTGTGGTGCTTCAAACTGCATCCGAAAATAATGACGTCATCAACGTATAAAAATGCTTCTGACTCTAATCCAGATAATGCTATCGTTAGCATTCTTTGGAAACTATTAGATGATATTTTTAAACCAAATGGTAATCTTGTATATTGAAAGTGACCGTTTGGAGTTGAAAATGCTGTTAGTGGTCGTGATTTTGGTTCGAGTTTTATTTGGTGAAACGAGCTTGTCATGTCTAAAGTGGAAAAATATTTAGCTCTACCTAATCTGTCCAATACATCTTCAAGTCTGGTTAAAGGGAATTTGTCATTTACTATTTTATCATTTAAACGTCTGAAATCTACAACCAAACGCCATTTTTCTGTGTCTTTGTTTCCTTTTTTTGGTACTAATAATAATGGAGAATTATATGGACTGATAGATGGTTCTACTATGTCTTTGTCCAATAACTCTTGCACTTGTTTATTTATTTCGTTTAATTGTGTTTGTGGCAGTCTGTAATTTTTTATGTAAGTGGGTGTGTTATCATTTAATTCAATACTTTGTTCATAAAAATTGTTTACCATTAGTGGTTCGTCTTCAAGATGAAATACTTCCTGATATTGTCGTAGAATATCACATATGACTCTTTTATTCTCTTCCTCAATATTCTTTAAATCTAGTTTTTCTAGTAATTTTCGAAATCTTTGCTCTGAGTGTTTATTGTTATTGCGCATGTTAGTTTTATAAATTTTAATGGTATAGTTGTGACTCCCAACTTTTCTAGTCGCACTGGTTCTTCTAATGTATTCAAAATTTTAACATAACGTTGACCATCTTTGGGTATTATAGTGTTTGCTAAAAATACTCCGTTTGTTATTTCTTTACTACATGTGACACTATCTTCTTTTATATCAATGTTTATAGGTACTATCTTCTCTGTTCTCGGGGGTATTGTTATGTTACGTATTCTTTTTGTGTTAATCTCTATTGGGATTGCTATTTGCTCTCCTTCTATACAAGTATTTAAAGTCAGTGTCTCGTAGTCAATCTGACAGCCGTATTTACAGAAAAAATCTATTCCTAGAATTCCATCAGTAATGACCGGAAATTCTTCTTCTACTAAGTGGAATTTGTGTGTCAATATTTGTTCCCCTAATATTATCTGCAAATCAGTGGTTCCTAATGTTTCTTTGAAGTCATTTGTAATGCCACTCAATCGGCAAGTGTTGTCAGTATTCTTGTAATAGTTGTATATTACATTTTCTTTACAGAGTGATATCTCTGAGCCTGTATCTATTAAAAATGTTAATTGATAGTTGATGTTCTTTACTGATAGGAAAATAAAATTTGATGTTCCGATATTAATTGTATATACTCTTAGTTTTCCCTGTTCGGAGATTCGTAATGAGTCTCCAGGGTTTGTACGTTTCCCTGTTGTTGTATAGCATGAACATTGGAATAGCCTCTTCCTCTTGTGTTATTATTGTATCTATTATATCTGTTGTTGTTATAATGTCTGTAGTTATGGTTCCTGTTGCTACTGTTAGAGTTTCTGTTGCCATTGTTATAGTTTCTGTCATTGTTGTTATAGTTTCTGTTATTTTTGTTGTTGTTGAAGTTCCTATTTATCTGTGGATCTAGATAATTAGTATTTCTATTATTTGTAAAATCTAAATTGTTTCTATTTGTGTTATTGTAACGGTTTCGTCTATTATTATTTATTTGTAATGTTGTAAATGTATCTGATAGTTGTAGTGATCTTTCCTGTGTACTTGCAATATCAAAGGCCTGTGCTAAAGTTTTGGGTTGTGCGGCTATTACAGCTGTTCTTATATCTTTATATAAACCTTCTTGAAAAATTTCTAAACCTAATTTTTCATTCATAGTTTTAATCGTTGATCGAGCCACTTGATTTGAATTGTCCTCTAACTCTGAAATTTGTACTAATGTCAAGTCCGCTATCAAAGTGTTAATCCGTTCTTTGTAATTAAGCACATTTCCTTTCTGTTTTGTATTCCTTAATTCGTAATGTATGCTGCTTGACGTTCTTGTTGATTTAAAATGTTTTGTCAAAACTGTCTTCAGTTCCTCGAAAGTTTCAGGTGTATCCTGTATAATCAAAATGTCCCTGACTTTGTCTACTAATTTTATTGCTAATACATATTTTATTAGGTTCTTTCTTCCTTGCTCATTCAATTCAGAATGAACCATTTCTATCATTGAGAGGAAAATATCAACATGTTTAGGCTTTCCATCGAAGACTGGTATTGTTTCTGAAGCCTTTTTACTGTCAAAGTTCGACATGATTTTAAGATTTTCAACTTCTTCCCCTATTTTCAATTTCTCTCCTTTATGTTCTGTCAATAGCTGAATTGCTGTTTCTCTCAAGTCCCTAAATCGAATAATCTTTTCCTCTCTTAAAGGATTTGCTAAATGTCCTACTAATTTTCCAAATCTTTCACTTTACTGTTCTATTGACCTTAGTTTTTCCTGTACAGTTTCTTTTGTATATTTCTTTGTTATTGATTTTCTAGCGTTCACAATTAATCTTTCTAATTCTTCAAAGATCTGATCCATTGAATTATGATAAAAAAATCTTACTTTAAATTTCTGTTTTATTACTCATACATTCTGTACAGAGTTTCTTACAACCTGTTTTTTTATATAGTGTTGCATAAATTTGAATATAGCCATTATTACAAATATTATTAATAAAATTATTATTATTTCCTGGTCTATCGTTATTTTATTTGTATTTATTGCGTTGGCTGTTGCATGGCCTTGTACTGTCGCATCTGCGATACCCATTTTGATTTCTTCTAATGTATGTATATCTTATTCTATCTTCTTCTGTTATGTGAAAAGTATGTAGTTCTTGATTCATTACTTGTTAAAAAATTTTTTTTTTTTTATATATATAGATACAGCATAATTTAATTCATTTTTATTAATTTATTCAAAATATGTAAATTTTTAAGAATTTTTCCAACCGGCTTTTCTCAGCTCTATTAGTTGTTGTATCAATCGTTGTTTCTGCTTCCCTTTACTGATGCATATTATACGCTGTAGGTCTTTGCAGGCTTTTTGAAATTTCAACTTCCTTCCTCCCTTCTTCTTCTTACTTGGTGTTTGGTTTCTGAAATCTTGTAGTTTTTGTTTGTAGATTTTCTGCCTAGCCTGATATTCCTCGATTGTGATTGGCTTAGGGCCAGCAGACTTCGGTGTCGGTTTATATGTGGGTGTTTCTTCAATCGGTGTTCCCTCTGGAATATATTCTTCGTTTAGAAGTTTTTCCCACTTCTCGAAAATCTTGTCCACCTCTTGTTGACTCATTTATTAAATTTTGGAAGGAATTTAAATTTTGTGGAATTCTCCACCCAAGAAAAAAAATTTTTTTTTTTTTTTTTTTTGGAAAACGGAAAAAAAAGCTTCTTAAAAAAAGTAAACGCAAAAAAAAAATTCATTCACAGGATTCTTTAAATTGGCAGGATCGCCATGTGGTGTTTATAATAATAAAAAAAGGGATATGGTTTGATTTTCAGTATTTGCTAAGCTCTGCAGCCGTTTTTCTTCAGCACCCAACAGTGCCGATTTTAGATGAGAATTGAAAGAGACATTCGTTTGGTGTTCAATCAAATTCTGTTCTTCTTTATTAAAATTTCCAACTTATATACTAATTTATTCTATGGTCAGCATTAATGTGGCACAACGATAAATCAATAGTAAAATTGCCGTTCTTACGGGGTTTTGCAATCCAGCATTTTTTTGGCGTGTAAAAACAATTATCGCAACAAAGTTCAATACAAAAAATTACAGTACAAATAAACATACAGAAATAATTAATACAAAAATCATATTACATTATTTTCATTCTAATAGTTTACAACAAAAAGTTTAATGCTCACTTATGCTGACCAAAACAAAAAAATAGAAATACAACTTTAGTTCATTGACTTAAACAAAAGAATTCTTAAAAATACTTATCATAAAAAAGAAATGAATTAAATTTCAAGTTCAAAATAGAGTACACAAAATACTTATATTACTACAGTGCCTTAACTAAGTATAGGTACACTACAATATATATGCAAGGGAAATTAATACTTTTATTTGAAAATACATTAGGAACTAAAAATCTGTACTTCAAGAACTAATATACAAAAAACCCGATTTATTAAATAAAAAGTATGTATATATAAGTAAATTCACTTCAAAAACTTTTAACATAAAGCAAAATGATACAATTTTATTAATATATTCTTTTTGATTGATTGGGGGGCAGTAACTCGTCTAAACTGACTTAAGTCAAAAATCTTTTTTTTTTGTAGCAACAAAATTATTAAATTACTTTAAAATGAAGTTTTATTTAATTTGATAATTGATTTCCAAGCACCACAACAGCAAAACCGTTAATTTTCCAAACCTAAAATACAGAAATTAAATAATAATGTTTTTTCTTCAAAAGCATCCTAACTCAAAAACTTTTATAGTGCATTTACACCAAACTCAAATCAACTAATTACTAGATTTCAATTGAAATTTATTCGTTTTTTACTTGATTTCCCATATAAAACAAAATCTATTTCGTTACTAGATTTCGACAAAATCTTGTTGAAATCTAATATACTTTCCGATACAACTCTGTATTTTTTCCAAGTTGTACTAAAAAATACAAAACTGCAGTAAGTCGGGAATTACAATGTGGAAATTGAAAGACAGGTATTTTTCAATTCTCTTTTGCTCTTGCCTAAAACTTTTGCATATAGAACTTAGAAGACAAACAGAAGAAGTAAAAACACCAAAAAGTGGAAAAGCAAAAGGAAAAATGTCCTGTACAAACATTCGTACACTACATTCTTCACATTTTCGTCACTATTTGTACAAATTTCGTCTGCCTGTCAGTTTCAATTTCTACATTGTAAATTCCGTCTAAGAAACTGGCAATTGAAAATTGCCTCATAAAACTAAAACGAAAATAAATTCAAGACTTTTGAATTATTTTTCATTGAATAGAGAAAAATAAGAAAAAAATTGTTTTATTTATTTATTTTTTTATTGAATATAAAATAATAATAAAAAAATTGTTTTATTTAGTTATTTCTTTATTGGCTGTCATTTTTATAAAAATAAAATCCTGTCAAAAAATGTCGGTGTAAACACTATAGATTTGCAAAGAGATTTCAAATTAAATTTACTTGATTTGAGTTTGGTGTAAATGCACTATTAATATTTTTTTCATCTAAAGCGTCACAACAAAAAATAATATAAATTGTTCGTACTTACCTCAAAGAGCTAAACTGACACAAGTCTAATTAATACACACTCCAACAAAGAATGATTTTATCAAAAGTGTCATAATTCGAAATAAAACTATTTAGCAGTTAGTAGTACGATCTACTGCCCTTGAATTTTCTGATACAACTCAAAATAAGTCACTTTTATGAATTGCAACTTTTTTTTTTTTTTTATTAAGACCAATACTCGGGGCAAACCCCTACTCATGCGGTGCATTGTATTGGAATGTGAAGATGGTTTATAGGTTTTTTTAGGTTTTTTTTTGCGCCTTTTATTGTTGATGAAACAAGTTGCTGTAAATTTGTCCACTCAAGAGCCAGTGTTATACCTTCACCCTCGAATGATCAAACAGCAATTGCCTCATCTGTCTGTGGATGTTTAATGTGAATGGTGAACGTCTTCAGTAGATTAGCTGTTATCTTCCCAGAAGGTGGCGCTGTACTCCTGATCATTGGTTTTTGGTGTAATGGATTAGAAATGTCAGGAGGCGGTTTCCTGCAGTTGGTCTTGCTGGGGGTTGGTCTTTTCTTAAATTTAATTTTTAATTTAAATTGTAATTTTTAGAAAACCGCAAATTTTTATTTTTATAATTTAAACTTTATACCAATTGGAACATAAAAAGAGACATAACTGTTTTTAGCAACAGTTAACAACAACAAAATATACTGAAGTTTTTTTTACAGATAAACAATTGTATTGTGCATAGTTTAAGCATATAAACTCGAAAAATGAAAATTTTGAACTAAGTGTGCGATAAGTTCTTAAGAAATTAAATTGGGCATTATCACAATTTTTATAAAAAAAATATGTAATTATTTTTCTAAAAACAATTCAAACAATATAAAAATAATTACATTTCTTCCCCTCAGCCATATTTACAACGTTTATTCTTTTATTAATTCATTAAATGTCATAAAATTTAAAAAAAATAACGTCAAGATAAAAAAAAAATCCAACTTGGCAGCATTTTTATATGTGCTTAATTTTTAAGCAGTTTTAAAATTAACCGCTTATACTATGTTCACACTTGTGTTTTTGAACGCGTTTAAGCAAAATGTTTTAGTAACTAAACATAAGCGTTCACATTATATTTGAGATGTTTAAGAATGACGTTTTATCAGCTGATATTGGACAGCAAAAACTTCTGCAAGTCGACTTCTAATACGTGTTTACATGACAAAAACTTTTGGAAGTCACTTCTGGAAGCAACTTCCGCAAGAAAACTTGCTAGTGGACACTCGGCTTTACATTTCTGATAAGATGCAGAAAAACGGGTATAATACCGAGATTTTTAAACAATTTGACAAAAAATGTTAAGATAAATTTTGACGACAAAAGCTTGACGAATAGAAGTATTAATATGGCGTTAAATAATATAGTGGACAATTTTCATCGGGAACTTTTAAAACTTCTGATTAAAGCGAAACATGATACCCTGAAAGAAACAAAATCACAAATTGAGAGGCAGAAAGAAGTGATAAATGAAAGTTTGACAACGGAGGAACAAAATATTTTCTGGAAAAGTGAAGATATTATATATAAAAAGGCTAGTCACGAAATTAAACAAAGACACAAAAATAAATATGAACGATTGAAACATGAACAAAATGATGAACATGAAATTAAATTGAATAAAGGTTGGTTTATTAATAAGACAAGTGTAGATATACCTAAAGCTTCCCAATAGCTCCTATTACTGGGTGAGAAATTTGCCGTTCCAACAGAAAAGAAAGAATTCCCCCTATATAAAACGATAGCGGACGTAGAGGACTGTATCCAAATTATAGAGGATAAGGAAGAACAAGAGATAGCAAGAATAAGAATATTGTTATATGTACTGAAGGCTGACAAAGGAAATGTCACGGTTGCAATGTAACATCAGGATTATGAGAGTAAAATGGATAGAATCGTAAACGACATCATGACATATAGAAGACTAAGAAAGGATCCAACATCAACATTACAGACAAAGAAAAATAGGCTTGTGGATGAATTATTTTCATATAAAAATATATCCGAGATAGAACGTAAGAGATTAGAAAGTGACGTGGCATGTGCTCCGAAGATTTTTGGACTACCTAAAACACACAAAGAAGTCTACCCATTGCGCCCTATTTGTTCGTCTATTAACTCACCCTCCGATAAACTGGGCAAGTACGTGAAGAATATTTTAAAAAGGCTGACGGAAAATTCAAATTTTAATATTATGGATTCTGTGCAATTTAGAAATAAGGTTAGCAATAGTACAATAGATGAGGACGAGAAGATGGTTTCATTTGACGTGGTGTCACTTTTTCCTAGTATTCCAGTGGACTATGCTATCAGATTGATAGAGAGTAAGTGGGGTGAAATAGAAGGGTATATGAACATACCGCAAGACCTCTTTCTGAAAATTTTAAAAATTTTGTGTGAAGGACAATAGATATTTTAAATATAAGGACAAATGCAGAGGATTACCAATGGGTTCGCCGCTTTCACCTATTGTTGCGGCCATTGTTATGGAGGTACTATTAAAAGCATGTTTGGACCATTTGGAGGAAAAACCTAAATTAGTAATAAAGTATGTAGACGACCTTTTTGTAATCGGTAAAACAAGTGCAATAGATGAAATCCTGACTAAACTAAATAGTTTTAATAAAAATATAAAATTAACCATGGAGGACGAGACTGATGGAAAATTGCCCTACCTTGATGCGCTGGTTATAAGAGACAAGGGGATACTAAAAATTTATTGGTATCAAATGCAAACATCATCCGGCAGACTCATAAATTTTAATTCAAGCCAGCCTAAATATATGATTATGAATACTGCCATGAATTTTATTGAACGTGTGCTTTATATCAGCGATGAAATAGTCCATTTACAAAATATTCAGAATGTGATAGAAATTTTAAAGAAAAATGACTTCCCTAGAAATACCATTTACAGACTTATACTAGATAAATTTAGAGGAAATAAAGGACGACTGGTAGAGCAGGAGAAAACTGAAAAAGCGTATAAATCGGTGATATATGTTCCTGGATTTTCGGAGAGATTGAGGATTACGAATATTTTGGACAAAAATAGATTTTAAATTGCTCAAGCATCAAATAATACTCTCAGACGACTATTTACCGATACAAAATCAAATCTGGAGACAATGGATAAATATAACGTAATATACAGAATAAATTGTCTGGGAGATGGTAAAACCAAATGCAATCGAATGTATGTCGGTACAACGAAAAATAAACTAAGAACCAGAATGGCAGGACATGTTTGTGGACATTTGATTTGAACCCATAGATATCGTAATTGGCAGGAAAAACCTTCGCCGGAATATTGTTCCACAAACGAGCGGTGCGGATAAAGAACGAATTCTCTCTATAATGCATTGTGCGATTCGCTGAACAATCAACCACAAATGGGTGCGCTCTGAGAGAGGTACGTGTAGTCCGCAGGAATATGCGACCACCCGGAATCAGTTCCCCTATCTCATCAGAGCACCTCCCATGGTAGTATCGATAGAACAATGAAACGCACGCCTCATTGCGGCGATGCTCCAACGAATCGATAGAGTTGGATACCCTACCGTCGTTGATAAGCACCTTCGCCCTTTTATGTACGCGGTCGAGAAGCCCCAAAACTGTTTTTGAAGCACCGGCCCATACATGAGAGTTGTATTCCATCCTAGGTCGGATGAAGGTCTTGTAAATACTGAGAAGGTCAGATGGAGTGAAGTATTTCTTGCACGGTTTTAGAAAACCGAGGCACTTGAATGCTTCTTTCGACACTCGAAATATGTGATCATTCCAACGGACATCACAACTAATTCTCATGCCCAGAACATCAAGAGCGTCAGCCTCCTCAATATTTACATTACCCATAGTCACAGATGGCAGGATTAAATCATCACAACGCCTATGCGTCATAAAACAACATTGGGTCTTGCGTGCATTAAATTCGACCCTGTTCGCGAGACCCCACTCAGAGATCGTCTGCAGGTCATTTGAGAGTGTGTCATTCATATTCCGCCTTCTCACCCCGATCTCAAAAAGTCTCGGCCTATGATCAAATGAGTATGAGTGACAAATGTTGCTGTCATCTGCGAAGGAGTAAATGGGATTTGGGGTTAAGAGGAGAAGATCGTTGAGGAAATTAAAAGTAGGGTAGGAAATAGAACAGAGCCTGGCGGAACTCCCGAATTTAGCCTGAACTCGTTGGAGGAGACACCGTCTATAACCACTCTTATAGAACGGTCCCTGAGAAAGCTCGTTATGAAACGACAGAAATGGTTACCGACGCCAAAGGCAGCTAGTTTAGAGATAAGAGCATAGTGCCAGACTCTATCAAACGCCTTTGAGATATCCAGAGCAACAACTTTACTTTCACCAAAACGGTGAATAGATCTACTCCATCGCTCAGAGTGATGCCAGTAGATCACCAGTGGAGCGACCGCTACGAACGTCATACTGACGGTCGCTCAGTAAGTTATTGGACTCTAAATACCTCATAAGATGATGATTTATCATGCTCTCCATAACTTTGGAGAGTGTTGAACACACTGCTATTGGGCGGTAATTTTCGGGATTGGTAGCCTCACCCTTTATGGGGATTGGCGTTATATTATCAACTTTCCAGTTAGATGGAAATACCCCAGCACGATAAGCCGCACTGAAAAGTTTAGCTAATGGACGCGCAAGCGTCGAAGAGCACTGTTTCAGGACCAGTGCTGATATACCATCCGGCCCCGAAGATTTGTGAATGTTGAGATCTGAAAGAACCATTTTGACAGCACGGGCTCGAAAGAATATATTAGGCATTGTCACCGATACTCTTTCAAGCTCGGGCAGCGGTTGAACGCTCTCCGCCAAACATAAGTTTTTTACAAACATTTCAGCTAAAAGGTTCGCTTTTTCAACCGGGTTTGTGAATGCTTGGTCATTCTGTATAAGATTTGGAATTGAACTAGCATTATTCCTTATCCTCTTACCGAAGGACCAAAAGCTCTTACTTCCCCGGGGGAAAGAAAGGACTTTAGCACGAAGATGCTGCTCGTGTAAAGCTTTTTCGCGTCTTAGTACTGCGGCACACGAAGATCTCGCCTTTTTGCGTAGCGTATCAGTATGTGCGCACTTATTATTACGCCAATTCCTGAACGCCTCCTCTCTGGATCTGACTTTGGAGATGTTACATATAATAAATACACCAAAGGAGAGGAGAATGAACTACAAAGCAGACACCGAGAATTGTGCTCATAGTTATAGATATATAATAAACAGGGGAAATATTAGCAATAATTTGTATAATATGTAATGTGATAACCTCGGTGCAGTGATACACATATATGTATGTATATTAATTTTAATTTTGTTGTTTTTATATAATTTTTGTAAGTTCTTTTTAGTTTATATTTTTATAATATGGGAATTGTTGTTTTATTTTTATTACTGATGTTGTGAGTTTGGAAACATTGTAGTATTTACAGATGTTGAGCAGAGCGCAACAAACGTTTGTAATTTTTACAACTTTCAACGGGGCGTATGGAAGACACATTTGAAGGCATCTAAATCAGCGTCCGGCAAAAGCCAGCTCCGAGCTAAGTTTCTCTTTTGCTCTCACATGTACGTGCTCACACGTATAGGCAGAAAATAAACAGTTTATTTATTTTATGTATATTACAGTGAGAGAAAATTTTTAATAGAATGTATGAATATCAATTTCAATTTTTAGATAATTTTTTTTTTTGGTAAAGCTGAATGCTTGGTGTGTCAACGCTCGTTGTTACTACCAAAAAAATTTAATATGGAAAGGCATTTTCAATCATATCACAAGGAATATGAAAATATTATTATAATGAAATTAACATTGATGGTGTCATTTAAAGATCTTAATTACATTGGGTTTTTATTTTGATTTCTCGTTTTTAGTAGTTTTCCGTTATTTTCTTTGTTATATCTTTTTTTACTGGTGAATTTTGATATTTTTGTTATTATTTTTATGGTCGATATTTGTTACTGTTTTTGTTGCTGATTATTGCTGTTATTTTTTTGTGGATACTTGTTTTTGTTTTTATATTTTTTTTTCTATTTTTCGTTGTTGCATTTTTTATTAGCCTTTTCTTGATTTTAGAAATTAATTTTAAAATATGCATACATATGTATGTACACTTAAGATATAAAACATTCTTTCCAGTGTACGTAGTGATTTATGTAAAAAAAGTGTAATTTTTTCTTGCAGTGTCGTATAAAAAAAACTCTCAAATTACTAATACAACTGCAAATGCGTTAGTAGAAGTGTGCCGGTCGCTGATCTAAATCGACTCATTAAATTACCTATGGTCCTCTACAATATTGCGCGCTGAGGAATGGCGCAGGTTAAATTTGTGTTGCATTGATTAAATGATAACAGATTTGTATGGCACCATTACATAGGGTTGTAAAGCGTATGCAGAATCAGCTAACAACCCAGAATTACTGTTTCCGTTGGAGAACCTTTCAGCATAATAGGTGTTCGCATCACTCAAATTCCAAACAAAAGCGTCATGACTTGAGCCAGGTAAATATGGTATTATCTGCACAGCTTAAACATGTACCGTGAAAGCTTTTATTTTTTCAGCAACATCCTTAATTTTATCATTATTTTTTTTTTATCCCTAGCACGATTTTTTTCTATAACATGATTGTTATTTTCATTACTATAGATATGTGGATTTAGATGGCGTATTTTAAATAATTACACTTGATATTATATTTTATTAATAAAATTATTGATTAATTTATATTTTTAGTTTTATTATTTTATATATTCAAAGATATATTTCATCAATGATTAATTATTTAAAGACACAACCTTATTGCACCGATGCCAAATGGAGAAGAAGGAAGTTACTTTTTTGCATTCTAATAAAAAGTTATTTTAAAACATGTGCAAACTGGTTATTGATTACAAGTGCAATTAGGCAATTGATAGTTACAAGGCGTCACAGCTACATACATGTTTTTATTTTTATAAGGGAATCAGATATATCAAAAATCTTTTCGAAATTGTAATATTGCTATATTTGACATATTTTTTGTATAAAAAAATTTTTAGCTAGCTCTTTCATTAACTGCAATATAACGTTTGTAATTTTTTAAGAAATCACGGTAAACATCTTGAGCTGATATATAAACATTTTCTATATATGTATGTATATACATTGTTAGTAGTATCTTTACTGCAGTAGTATGACTCTATTTTGGGTAACTTATTTAAAAAGTTTGAAATATTTGTCTTCAAAACCAATTCGACTTTCAAATCATAATAAAATAAATAAATAAAAAAAATCATAATTTTTATAAATTTAAAAATGTAAATGCTATGGTTAATAAACTGCATAGTATTTTGTTTTTTCATTAAAATACCATAAATCTAAGAGTTAATCATTAATAATTATTTCACATAAAAGCAAGAATAAAATTATTTGTAATTTTTCTAGTGAAGACAGTAAAATTATGCGTCGCCTTTTATTTTAAGATACGAGGTTACGCATGCAAGATTATCATCAGTTGAGATACGAGGTTGAATAATATTGAATAAAAACAAAACTAATAAACATTTTCAATTATAACTTTGCAAAATTGTTGTTTGGTATTAACTGATTACTTTTCCGGTTAAAACACAAAATCGCAAAAAATCGAGTTACGAGGTTGCGTTAGTAAACCATCGATATATACATATGCTTTCATATACAAACAAAAATAATTTAACCAAAAAATTGGATATAAACCAGAGTACCAATTCGTTCACTCACTCCTCACTTATGAATGGACGTGTGCATTTAGTTTTTATTTTTTTTCTCCTCACACATGTTTGAAAAAACAGAAAATATTTTGCTTTGCTCTTTTTCATGTATGAAAAAACAGAAAATATTTTGCTTTGCTCTTCTTCATGTATGAAAAAACAGAAAATTTTTTGCTTTGCTCTTTTTCATGTGTGAATATTACTTTTTTTCTTTTTTGACGCATATTCATTTATGAAAAATTACAATTTTGACGAATACTCTTTTATGAGCATGAATATTTTTTTCACACACTTACTCGCTCACGTATACTCGCTTTGCTTTTCAAGTGACAAATTCAAATTTACAATTGTACGTATGTATGTATATACAACAACAATACTCTTCTATTTGGGATTTTTTTATGTAATTGTTGTATTGTGTATTCGCGACAGGCAGGCGTCATGAAACAATTTTGCTTAGAAAAATATGAACGTTCGCGTGTGAAAAAAAATTTGTGCTGCTCATTTATGTGCATGAAGAAAATAAAAAAATTTCTTTACTCTTCATATATGGACGCTTAGAAAAAAAATGAATGCACACGTTCGCGTGTGATTTTAAGAAAATAAATTTGTGCTGCTCTTTTATGTGCATGAAGAAAATAAAAAAATTTCTTTACTCTTCATATATGAACGCTTAGAAAAAAATGAATGCACACGTTCGCGTGTGATTTTAAGAAAATAAATTTTGCTGCTCGTTCATGTGCGTGAAGAAAAATAAAAATTTTTAAAAAATAAAATAAATGTTAGTTTTTGAGTATTCATAAATGGAAAAATTTGAACTCTGGTATAAACAATACTTTGTCAGCTGACTGATATGGTTACCATTTTATAACATAAAAAAGTAGTTTTTGCAAGAAAAAATTTAAACAAAAACTTTAAAATAAAGTAATGGCAATATTGGTTTCGACAAAGCAAAATTGTATAACGTAAGCCAGACAAAAATATTCTGTAGTATTACAGAAACCCAATTTGTTACGTTATTGTTAGTGTGACAATCGTTTGTATGGCATTGTAATTGTCTCCTGGAAACATGCTGTAAATCTGAACCTCAAAAAATTGGTATAAAATCTTTTAATATTGAGTCATGTAAACGAATGAACCTAGAGTGTATAACGTAGTTTTATCGTCGGCTGAGGTAATTCAGTGGCCTCCAGGGTCTACTTACGGGATCCACAAACCCTAAGTAATAATAACACAATGATTTAACCCTTTGTAGGGGGGTTAATAAAATATTATTTATTGAATGAAATATTTTACAATGACAACAATAGTTTACAATAGTGGAAGTACGAGCCGAGTGAGTACAATTCGTCGGTGTATCTATAACAATCAGCGTGACAACTAGAACAATAGCCGCTTCGGTAGTAGATTCGACGATTACCGACGAACCTGCTGTCCGATCCCCGACGGCGATTAGTGTCGAACCTATTACACGACCCACGACGATAATTAGTGCCGAACCTGTCATACTTTCTCCGACGGCGGTCAATGCCGAATCTCTTACCCGATACCCGAAGACATTAGTCACCGAACCTGCGGCAACTATTTGTGTCGAGCGTGTTACCGAACCTGCACGTCGCTAATTGCGGAACCTATCCCGACACTTGGTCTCAACACAGAATAGAGGTATTGGATTTTCTATTATTGGTGCTTCTTCGAAAACATTGTTCTTGGGCTACAGAAAAAGGAAGTTCCAAAAATAGATATTTTATCGAATAAATAATTTTTAAAAAAAGTAACTTTATTAGCCTTTTAATGGAGATGAAAATCCTCAAAATATACTTTTAGATTCTTCAAATTATAAAGTAAGAAATAATTTTAATCTTGATTATTATTCATTTATTATTTATTCTAAACATAAAAAAATTGAAGGATCCTTTCTTTTAAAAATGAATATATACATACATACATATATAAATTAAAAAGAAAAATAAAATTTTTTTAAATTTTCTTATAATTGAAAGATCATCAATTTATCATTCGAAAATTTGTCATTAATGAATATATACTTGTTTTTTATATTTTTGAAATTATATTTTTTGGTTTAGTTAAACTTTTATTTCAAATAAATATAAAATTAATTGTTGAGCTTAAATAGATAATAAAATATATTTCTAACTACACTTTTATTACGATATTAAATAGGGCGCCATATATTCGATGTTGATTAATGTATTTCCCTTCGCTCAACTTCACATTAAGTATGCTTTGTCCTACACTAGCTTACATGGTCGTATCGGAGCACTGTATTCTTTATTACAAAAAATATTTGAACCAACAACATTCTTTAAGTTTTAAAAATTAAAAACAATGAATAAGAAACACAAAACACATGCATTTTAGTGTATGTGAACATTGTTTGGTAGCATGAAACCGTTTCTGTACTTAAGCAAAAAAGAAACACAAAATAAATTGTCCTTGCACATTTTTAGTGAGAGTAAACGAATTGTCTTTGCTGAGTAAGAGAGAGTAACAATTCTTATATTTGATTTTGCGGGTTCCCACATTACAACCCGCCATAAGAAATTTTACTTGTACGTGATGCACATTCTATATGATTTATATTCTTTGGTTAATATTAGTGGTGTTTTTCTCAATACCTATAGCCGCTTAGATAAACTGCTTCGAAAAAAACGACATTACGCAAACTTATTTCAAAAGTGACACAACTCAAAATTTTCATTTTTTCAGAAATCAAAAAAAATATTTTTGACCTAAATAAAAATAGTTATTGTAATAAAAACAAAAACTTTGGACCATTTATTCGAAAATTCATACAGATTATGGTCTAAGGAGTTATTTTATTTTTTTTTAATATTTATGCACTACATAATAATCAATTTTTAGTTGTGCCATTTTTGATAATGTATTATTTGCACAAGTTCCCGAGTTATTTTAAGTTATGTCACTTTAAATGAATTTTTTTCAAGTTGTGACACTTTTGCTGAATTAAAAATTAAAAAAATCATCGTAAAATTTTGAAAAATATCAAATTTTTTAATATAAAGAAATCCAATTTGTATATTAAACATGAACATATAAACTTAAATTATATATTGTGGTGTTTATAATAATAAAAAAAGGGATATGGTTTGATTTTCAGTATTTGCTAAGCTCTGCAGCCGTTTTTCTTCAGCACCCAACAGTGCCGATTTTAGATGAGAATTGAAAGAGACATTCGTTTGGTGTTCAATCAAATTCTGTTCTTCTTTATTAAAATTTCCAACTTATATACTAATTTATTCTATGGTCAGCATTAATGTGGCACAACGATAAATCAATAGTAAAATTGCCGTTCTTACGGGGTTTTGCAATCCAGCATTTTTTTGGCGTGTAAAAACAATTATCGCAACAAAGTTCAATACAAAAAATTACAGTACAAATAAACATACAGAAATAATTAATACAAAAATCATATTACATTATTTTCATTCTAATAGTTTACAACAAAAAGTTTAATGCTCACTTATGCTGACCAAAACAAAAAAATAGAAATACAACTTTAGTTCATTGACTTAAACAAAAGAATTCTTAAAAATACTTATCATAAAAAAGAAATGAATTAAATTTCAAGTTCAAAATAGAGTAAACAAAATACTTATATTACTACAGTGCCTTAACTAAGTATAGGTACACTACACCCTTACCCTTTTAGGTTTGGGTATTATTAAAAATAAAAAATTTATAATTAAGGTTTATGTAAGTATATATGTTTATAAACATTTTTTTTTTCATATTTATATAGTTACATTAAATTGAAATTCTTATGTTGCTTACATATATCGTCTTTGTTAATTCAAATATTTTTTTAGTAAATTCTTATGTACTAGTTTTGTTTTTGTTTTATTAATTTCTAAAAGTACATTTAAATCTTCTAAATTTAATACTTTGTATGGGCCTTTGTATGGAGGTTCATACATTTTCCTATTTAAGACTTTAACTAAAACTAAATCTCCTATTTTAAGATCTATTCTATTTTGTTTCTTTTCAGATTCTATACTTCTTTTTCTTTTTACTTCGAGAATTATTTCTCTTGCTCTTTGTAATGAGTGATGAAGTCTAATCTTTAGTTCATTTAAGTAGTTGTCAATATTGTAAATCTTTCTAGCATTACTTAAAATGTCGTTTGGCAGTCTAGGAAGTCTACCAAAAATCAATTCGAATGGTGAATAGTCTGTATCGACACTTGGTGTCGTATTGAAAGCAAAAGTATAATATGGTATCCATTCATGCCAATTATTATCATTCACAAAATTTAGAAAATATTCATTCAGAACGCGATGATTTCGTTTTATTTTTAATAATACACAAATCTCTCTCATTAACTCATTGTTAAATTCTGTTCCTCTATCTGTTTTGAGAATGTTAAATAAACCATATTTTAAAATTATATGTTCTATCAAGGATTTTACGACTGTTTTGGCATCTTTCGATTCAATCGGACAAGCAACAACATATTTTGTCAGTTCACACTGCATGGTAAGTAAGTATGTACCTAAATTGTCCAGATGGTTTTAATGGTCCAACTGTGTCTATTACAACAGTATCAAAACCGTGTGATGGTGTGTCTGTTATAGTGTAGGGTTCTTTTGTATTTCTTATTTGTTTATGCCTTTGGCATGAGTCACATGTTATTATGTATTTCTTAACCATTTTGTTCATATTCTTCCATATATATCTTTGTTTCAGTTTGGAAAGTGTTTTCCTAATTCCAAAATGTCCTCCATGTGGTGAGTCATGAAATTCTTCTATCAATCTATATTGTGTTATACTATCTTTTATTTCCTTTGGCATTTTGTATATAATTATTTCTATATCGTTTTCCTTTATATTGTTATATTTTTCTTTTAATTCTTCGGCCGTTATATATTTAAATATTTCATCATCATCGTATAGTACGTACTTCTTAAATTTCAATTTCTTTAATCTCAATAAAAGTTTCTCCAAAAATGTTCCTGAAAACATAGGATTTTCGCTTTTATTGCATATTATGCGCTTTATTTTATCATTTTTCTTTTCTTTTAATTCTTGCTGCAGCTTATTATCATATATAAATTCAATCTTTTGGGTACCCTTAATATTATTTATTGACGTACATTCCCACATTTGGAGGTGATCAGTCTCCCTTTGAGATATGCAGTCTTTTATAATATTCTCTTTTCCATGAACGTTCTTTTTATCATTATTTCTATCATATATATCTTTCTTTCCATTACTAATTTTATTTTTCATGTTATTGCCAAGGGTTTCTTTTCTCTTTCATCAATACAGATTGGAATCATGTCTCTCAATATTTGTGAGTTTATGTCTAGGCGTGATAGAGCGTCTGCGTTTGTATTATTTGCTCCTTTTTTATATTTTATATCAAAATCATAGTCCGATAGTTCTAGTCTAATTCTGGTCAATCTTGAAGATGGGTTTTTATGGGTAAATAAAGCAATAAGAGGTCTATGGTCTGTGACCACGGTAAATTTTCTACCATATAGATAAGGTCTAAAAAATTGTATTCCCCAATGAATACCTATTAATTCTTTTTCAATTACTGACTTATTCTTTTCATGTTTGTTTAGAGTTCTGCTTGCATACGATATGGGTAGATCGTTACCTATTTCACCCTGTGATAGGACTGCTCCTAGCGCTACATTTGAAGCGTCTGTAGTTAGAATGAATGGTTCGTCAAAGTTCGGATATTGTAGTATGGGCGGGTTTTTTAATTTGTCTCTTAGAGTCTCAAATGCCATTTGGCAATCTTCTGTCCAATTGAAAGTTACTTTCTTTCTTAATAAATTATTAAGGCAAGTTGCCGTTTGGGCAAAGTTTGGAATGAATCTTCTGTAATAGTTACAGTTACAGGCTATAAATCATCTAATGTCGTCTGAATTTTTTGGAACGGGATACTGTTCAATTATTTTGTATTTCGTCGGGTCAGTTTGTATGCCATTCCTTGTAATCATATGTCCTAAATACAAAACTTCTGGTTTCAGGAAACAACACTTTGCTGGATTCAGCTTTAGATTGTACTGTTTTAGTCTTTCTAACACTCTCATGAGGTTCTCATTGTGGTGCTTCAAACTGCATCCGAAAATAATGACGTCATCAACGTATAAAAATGCTTCTGACTCTAATCCAGATAATGCTATCGTTAGCATTCTTTGGAAACTATTAGATGATATTTTTAAACCAAATGGTAATCTTGTATATTGAAAGTGACCGTTTGGAGTTGAAAATGCTGTTAGTGGTCGTGATTTTGGTTCGAGTTTTATTTGGTGAAACCAGCTTGTCATGTCTAAAGTGGAAAAATATTTAGCTCTACCTAATCTGTCCAATACATCTTCAAGTCTGGTTAAAGGGAATTTGTCATTTACTATTTTATCATTTAAACGTCTGAAATCTACAACCAAACGCCATTTTTCTGTGTCTTTGTTTCCTTTTTTTGGTACTAATAATAATGGAGAATTATATGGACTGATAGATGGTTCTACTATGTCTTTGTCCAATAACTCTTGCACTTGTTTATTTATTTCGTTTAATTGTGTTTGTGGCAGTCTGTAATTTTTTATGTAAGTGGGTGTGTTATCATTTAATTCAATACTTTGTTCATAAAAATTGTTTACCGTTAGTGGTTCGTCTTCAAGATGAAATACTTCCTGATATTGTCGTAGAATATCACATATGACTCTTTTATTCTCTTCCTCAATATTCTTTAAATCTAGTTTTTCTAGTAATTTTCGAAATCTTTGCTCTGAGTGTTTATTGTTATTGCGCATGTTAGTTTTATAAATTTTAATGGTATAGTTGTGACTCCCAACTTTTCTAGTCGCACTGGTTCTTCTAATGTATTCAAAATTTTAACATAACGTTGACCATCTTTGGGTATTATAGTGTTTGCTAAAAATACTCCGTTTGTTATTTCTTTACTACATGTGACACTATCTTCTTTTATATCAATGTTTATAGGTACTATCTTCTCTGTTCTCGGGGGTATTGTTATGTTACGTATTCTTTTTGTGTTAATCTCTATTGGGATTGCTATTTGCTCTCCTTCTATACAAGTATTTAAAGTCAGTGTCTCGTAGTCAATCTGACAGCCGTATTTACTGAAAAAATCTATTCCTAGAATTCCATCAGTAATGACCGGAAATTCTTCTTCTACTAAGTGGAATTTGTGTGTCAATATTTGTTCCCCTAATATTATCTGCAAATCAGTGGTTCCTAATGTTTCTTTGAAGTCATTTGTAATGCCACTCAATCGGCAAGTGTTGTCAGTATTCTTGTAATAGTTGTATATTACATTTTCTTTACAGAGTGATATCTCTGAGCCTGTATCTATTAAAAATGTTAATTGATAGTTGATGTTCTTTACTGATAGGAAAATAAAATTTGATGTTCCGATATTAATTGTATATACTCTTAGTTTTCCCTGTTCGGAGATTCGTAATGAGTCTCCAGGGTTTGTACGTTTCCCTGTTGTTGTATAGCATGAACATTGGAATAGCCTCTTCCTCTTGTGTTATTATTGTATCTATTATATCTGTTGTTGTTATAATGTCTGTAGTTATGGTTCCTGTTGCTACTGTTAGAGTTTCTGTTGCCATTGTTATAGTTTCTGTCATTGTTGTTATAGTTTCTGTTATTTTTGTTGTTGTTGAAGTTCCTATTTATCTGTGGATCTAGATAATTAGTATTTCTATTATTTGTAAAATCTAAATTGTTTCTATTTGTGTTATTGTAACGGTTTCGTCTATTATTATTTATTTGTAATGTTGTAAATGTATCTGATAGTTGTAGTGATCTTTCCTGTGTACTTGCAATATCAAAGGCCTGTGCTAAAGTTTTGGGTTGTGCGGCTATTACAGCTGTTCTTATATCTTTATATAAACCTTCTTGAAAAATTTCTAAACCTAATTTTTCATTCATAGTTTTAATCGTTGATCGAGCCACTTGATTTGAATTGTCCTCTAACTCTGAAATTTGTACTAATGTCAAGTCCGCTATCAAAGTGTTAATCCGTTCTTTGTAATTAAGCACATTTCCTTTCTGTTTTGTATTCCTTAATTCGTAATGTATGCTGCTTGACGTTCTTGTTGATTTAAAATGTTTTGTCAAAACTGTCTTCAGTTCCTCGAAAGTTTCAGGTGTATCCTGTATAATCAAAATGTCCCTGACTTTGTCTACTAATTTTATTGCTAATACATATTTTATTAGGTTCTTTCTTCCTTGCTCATTCAATTCAGAATGAACCATTTCTATCATTGAGAGGAAAATATCAACATGTTTAGGCTTTCCATCGAAGACTGGTATTGTTTCTGAAGCCTTTTTACTGTCAAAGTTCGACATGATTTTAAGATTTTCAACTTCTTCCCCTATTTTCAATTTCTCTCCTTTATGTTCTGTCAATAGCTGAATTGCTGTTTCTCTCAAGTCCCTAAATCGAATAATCTTTTCCTCTCTTAAAGGATTTGCTAAATGTCCTACTAATTTTCCAAATCTTTCACTTTACTGTTCTATTGACCTTAGTTTTTCCTGTACAGTTTCTTTTGTATATTTCTTTGTTATTGATTTTCTAGCGTTCACAATTAATCTTTCTAATTCTTCAAAGATCTGATCCATTGAATTATGATAAAAAAATCTTACTTTAAATTTCTGTTTTATTACTCATACATTCTGTACAGAGTTTCTTACAACCTGTTTTTTTATATAGTGTTGCATAAATTTGAATATAGCCATTATTACAAATATTATTAATAAAATTATTATTATTTCCTGGTCTATCGTTATTTTATTTGTATTTATTGCGTTGGCTGTTGCATGGCCTTGTACTGTCGCATCTGCGATACCCATTTTGATTTCTTCTAATGTATGTATATCTTATTCTATCTTCTTCTGTTATGTGAAAAGTATGTAGTTCTTGATTCATTACTTGTTAAAAAAATTTTTTTTTTTATATATATAGATACAGCATAATTTAATTCATTTTTATTAATTTATTCAAAATATGTAAATTTTTAAGAATTTTTCCAACCGGCTTTTCTCAGCTCTATTAGTTGTTGTATCAATCGTTGTTTCTGCTTCCCTTTACTGATGCATATTATACGCTGTAGGTCTTTGCAGGCTTTTTGAAATTTCAACTTCCTTCCTCCCTTCTTCTTCTTACTTGGTGTTTGGTTTCTGAAATCTTGTAGTTTTTGTTTGTAGATTTTCTGCCTAGCCTGATATTCCTCGATTGTGATTGGCTTAGGGCCAGCAGACTTCGGTGTCGGTTTATATGTGGGTGTTTCTTCAATCGGTGTTCCCTCTGGAATATATTCTTCGTTTAGAAGTTTTTCCCACTTCTCGAAAATCTTGTCCACCTCTTGTTGACTCATTTATTAAATTTTGGAAGGAATTTAAATTTTGTGGAATTCTCCACCCAAGAAAAAATTTTTTTTTTTTTTTTTGGAAAACGGAAAAAAAAGCTTCTTAAAAAAAAGTAAACGCAAAAAAAAATTTCATTCACAGGATTCTTTAAATTGGCAGGATCGCCATGTGGTGTTTATAATAATAAAAAAAGGGATATGGTTTGATTTTCAGTATTTGCTAAGCTCTGCAGCCGTTTTTCTTCAGCACCCAACAGTGCCGATTTTAGATGAGAATTGAAAGAGACATTCGTTTGGTGTTCAATCAAATTCTGTTCTTCTTTATTAAAATTTCCAACTTATATACTAATTTATTCTATGGTCAGCATTAATGTGGCACAACGATAAATCAATAGTAAAATTGCCGTTCTTACGGGGTTTTGCAATCCAGCATTTTTTTGGCGTGTAAAAACAATTATCGCAACAAAGTTCAATACAAAAAATTACAGTACAAATAAACATACAGAAATAATTAATACAAAAATCATATTACATTATTTTCATTCTAATAGTTTACAACAAAAAGTTTAATGCTCACTTATGCTGACCAAAACAAAAAAATAGAAATACAACTTTAGTTCATTGACTTAAACAAAAGAATTCTTAAAAATACTTATCATAAAAACGAAATGAATTAAATTTCAAGTTCAAAATAGAGTACACAAAATACTTATATTACTACAGTGCCTTAACTAAGTATAGGTACACTACAATATATATGCAAGGGAAATTAATACTTTTATTTGAAAATACATTAGGAACTAAAAATCTGTACTTCAAGAACTAATATACAAAAAACCCGATTTATTAAATAAAAAGTATGTATATATAAGTAAATTCACTTCAAAAACTTTTAACATAAAGCAAAATGATACAATTTTATTAATATATTCTTTTTGATTGATTGGGGGGCAGTAACTCGTCTAAACTGACTTAAGTCAAAAATCTTTTTTTTTTTTGTAGCAACAAAATTATTAAATTACTTTAAAATGAAGTTTTATTTAATTTGATAATTGATTTCCAAGCACCACAACAGCAAAACCGTTAATTTTCCAAACCTAAAATACAGAAATTAAATAATAATGTTTTTTCTTCAAAAGCATCCTAACTCAAAAACTTTTATAGTGCATTTACACCAAACTCAAATCAACTAATTACTAGATTTCAATTGAAATCTATTCGTTTTTTACTTGATTTCCCATATAAAACAAAATCTACTTCGTTACTAGATTTCGACAAAATCTTGTTGAAATCTAATATACTTTCCGATACAACTCTGTATTTTTTCCAAGTTGTACTAAAAAATACAAAACTGCAGTAAGTCGGGAATTACAATGTGGAAATTGAAAGACAGGTATTTTTCAATTCTCTTTTGCTCTTGCCTAAAACTTTTGCATATAGAACTTAGAAGACAAACAGAAGAAGTAAAAACACCAAAAAGTGGAAAAGCAAAAGGAAAAATGTCCTGTACAAACATTCGTACACTACATTCTTCACATTTTCGTCACTATTTGTACAAATTTCGTCTGCCTGTCAGTTTCAATTTCTACATTGTAAATTCCGTCTAAGAAACTGGCAATTGAAAATTGCCTCATAAAACTAAAACGAAAATAAATTCAAGACTTTTGAATTATTTTTCATTGAATAGAGAAAAATAAGAAAAAAATTGTTTTATTTATTTATTTTTTTATTGAATATAAAATAATAATAAAAAAATTGTTTTATTTAGTTATTTCTTTATTGGCTGTCATTTTTATAAAAATAAAATCCTGTCAAAAAATGTCGGTGTAAACACTATAGATTTGCAAAGAGATTTCAAATTAAATTTACTTGATTTGAGTTTGGTGTAAATGCACTATTAATATTTTTTTCATCTAAAGCGTCACAACAAAAAATAATATAAATTGTTCGTACTTACCTCAAAGAGCTAAACTGACACAAGTCTAATTAATACACACTCCAACAAAGAATGATTTTATCAAAAGTGTCACAATTCGAAATAAAACTATTTAGCAGTTAGTAGTACGATCTACTGCCCTTGAATTTTCTGATACAACTCAAAATAAGTCACTTTTATGAATTGCAACTTTTTTTTTTTTTTTATTAAGACCAATACTCGGGGCAAACCCCTACTCATGCGGTGCATTGTATTGGAATGTGAAGATGGTTTATAGGTTTTTTTTTCAGGTTTTTTTAGGTTTTTTTTTGCGCCTTTTATTGTTGATGAAACAAGTTGCTGTAAATTTGTCCACTCAAGAGCCAGTGTTATACCTTCACCCTCGAATGATCAAACAGCAATTGCCTCATCTGTCTGTGGATGTTTAATGTGAATGGTGAACGTCTTCAGTAGATTAGCTGTTATCTTCCCAGAAGGTGGCGCTGTACTCCTGATCATTGGTTTTTGGTGGAATGGATTAGAAATGTCAGGAGGCGGTTTCCTGCAGTTGGTCTTGCTGGGGGTTGGTCTTTTCTTAAATTTAATTTTTAATTTAAATTGTAATTTTTAGAAAACCGCAAATTTTTATTTTTATAATTTAAACTTTATACCAATTGGAACATAAAGAGAGACATAACTGTTTTTAGCAACAGTTAACAGCAACAAAATATACTGAAGTTTTTT
The DNA here is from genome assembly GCA_963576795.1 of Metopia argyrocephala. Taxonomy (NCBI): domain Eukaryota; kingdom Metazoa; phylum Arthropoda; class Insecta; order Diptera; family Sarcophagidae; genus Metopia; species Metopia argyrocephala. Next base: position 87,760,416 of record OY756209.1, on the reverse strand, counting down.
TTACAGATAAACAATTGTATTGTGCATAGTTTAAGCATATAAACTCGAAAAATGAAAATTTTGAACTAAGTGTGCGATAAGTGCTTAAGAAATTAAATTGGGCATTATCACAATTTTTATAAAAAAAATATGTAATTATTTTTCTAAAAACAATTCAAACAATATAAAAATAATTACATTTCTTCCCCTCAGCCATATTTACAACGTTTATTCTTTTATTAATTCATTAAATGTCATAAAATTAAAAAAAAATAACGTCAAGATAAAAAAAAAAATCCAACTTGGCAGCATTTTTATATGTGCTTAATTTTTAAGCAGTTTTAAAATTAACCGCTTATACTATGTTCACACTTGTGTTTTTGAACGCGTTTAAGCAAAATGTTTTAGTAACTAAACATAAGCGTTCACATTATATTTGAGATGTTTAAGAATGACGTTTTATCAGCTGATATTGGTGCTTGTAAAAATTGTAAACAAATTTGAGAAAATTAAAAATATGAAAAGAAAAATTGGAAGAATATAATTATGGAATTCTCAATATTAATGATTTATTTAAGGGTGAGCAACGACTGTATAAAAAAAACCGCCCGTCATACGAAAAAATATAAATAATGTGAAAAACAACTAATTCTGTTGTTATTATTGTTGGTGTTTTTTAGATTTTTGTAAGTGTGCCGCCATTTTACACTACGGTAATGTGTTTAATAACCATAAAAAGTGACAGTTTCATCAGTTACATACTGAACACATCCCAAAATAAAATGCAACCCTTCCATTTACGTGTTTAACGAAGTGTTTAAATTTAAAACATCTCATTTGAGATGTTTAACAAAACAAGTCAATGTATGGTAAAACATCTCAAAATCGACGTGTTTAAGACTTAAACAAGATTGAGATGTTAAACACTTTAGGTGTGAACATAGTATTATATAAGCGGATATAAACAAAAATTTTTATGGAATATTTATATTCGGTTCGAAAAAAACACCACTATTGTTTGTGTATCAAGGACTTAGAAATGCCAAACATTATCAAAGTTTATATGGTTGCGTTGAAAAATACATGACATTGGCGAACCTAAAAAAAACTTGCGTTTAGAAAAGCAGCCTACATTATAGTAAAAATCAAATTACATTTGGAAATATATTTGCATTGCTTTTCTTTTATTTATTTATTTGCCTTACATCCACCCGACACACAGTGGGGTTTTTGATACCAAAAGTGGGAATTAATTCGAGGTAACTTTCCCTGCTTCTAATTTTAACAGTCAAATTAACTTTAACAGCCAGGCCCAAGATATCGAATCGTGTAGTTTTAAGCGACAAACAGCTGATTTGCGGCACACTAATTTTTGTGTCGCCAAAAATAAATGCGATTGGTAACACAAAATTTTTTTACACACATATACATAAATAAACAAAATCGGAATAAGTTTGTTTACTACATTTCTGTCAAGTTAAACTAGCACACGGTTGCATTTTTTACTGTACAATTTAAGCATTTCAGCGCTTTTTTCGTGTATATTCGCGATTATTTTTTGATATGTTGATCTGGCAGCTTTGTTGTTTATTTGCATTATGTTGGTAACATAATGCTATAAACACAACAAAGGCTATCGAACACCGAACACACGACTACAAAAATCGCTGGCTACGAAAGTAGCCAAGTAGCCAGCTACTTAATTATAATAACGACTACAGCTACAAAATAAACATATGTTTTGACACGTTGTACATAACCTAAACAAAATATATTTTTTGTAAGTGAAATTGTGAGGAAATAAAAAACAACAAATTTCTGAGGAAAACTTATAAAAATTTAAGAAACTAAAAAGGCAATTAAATAATAAATTAAAAACTGATGTATATAAATGAAATAAGTAAATGAAAACTAAACAAAAAATGTAAACAAATGATTATTTATTTTCAGTGGTGCAACTTAAATTTTTTTCGCATTTTTAATGCATATATTTCATATATTGCGTTTTTTAAACACCTTTTTCATGCATCTTATTGTATTGGCAGCACTAACCTGTTTATTGTCGCCAAGAAAAATAGAAATTAGCCTAAGTTGGCTACGGGCTACAAAAGTAGTTGTGTGTTCGGTAGTCGTGTTGCCGTTAAAATAATTATTCTCATATGCACACATGTATTCTATTTTTGACAGCTTGTAGTCGATGGTCGGTAGCCTTTGTTGTGTTTATAGCATAAAGCAAAGCGAACGATAAAGTGACAATTAGTGGGCCGCAGTTTAGATTCACAGTTCGCTTAAGTTTTCTTTCGATATCGTGGGCCTGGCTGTTAGAAGTGAAACTAATAAAATTTTTAATAGAGGGCTGAATGAACATGTTCATCAACGAACATATTCAAAATGTTTGTTCACTGAAACTCTATTTCGAATAAAATAGAGAACACCGAACAAACACTTGTTTTGTTCATACCATAAGCGATTTTTTTTGTTCTCATCTCACATTTACTTGGGGGTTACACTTTCAATCTATGGCTTTCAGTTTTCAATACATTCAAACTTTTTTACACTGAAATTTTAGAAATTGAAGCAAACTGGATATCAAATTTGCTTTCCATGCGAGTTTGTCAATTTACTATCAATTCGCCATGTAATTTTTCTACTTCTTCTTTTTTTTCTTTTTGTACGACTGCCATAGTTTTTTTAAATAATAAAATTGCTATAAAATTGAATGCAGCCTACGTCACAGCTTTTAATTTCTATAAATTTTGACAAGAAGTGTGTGTCAAAAATTGAAAGAAAACATTGAACGTGTGTCACAACGTTATCTACTAATACACAATAGCAATGTTGCCAGTTTGGTATAATCATTTAATCTTTTGCATGCGTTGCTGTACACATGCACACCCTGTCAGCAATTGGAAGATTGCTTGCTCATAAATCACCAAAATGAGTCTTTTAAGACTCCCTTAGGTGATCAAAAACTGATTAAATGTGCGGAATCATATAATAATCGTGCACACGTTCGAAATACGACTGCTTTTATAATTATTTTGCGTCGTATTTTATTGTTTTCTTCTGAATTTCGTTACAATGGGATTTATTTTATTTGAAAGAATAAGAGTTATGCAATTATTGTGATGTCGTGGTATAGTGGTAAGACGCTCGCACAGAAATTTAAACGACCGAGGTTCAATCCCAGCAAAGGGCAAAAATTATAAAATAAAAAAAAAGAATTCCTTCAGTTGAGCTGATGAATTTATTTTCTTTTTACATTTTTAAACAAAATACAATATTTTTATTATTGTAAAGATAATAAAAAGATAAGTAAAACTCGTTTAGTGTGCGGAATCACAAATGACTCGTTCAGGGGAGTCGCGGCAAGGGTACATTTTTCTCCCGACAAAACATTCATTTTCGACTCAAAAATGAGCTCATAAGTGACTATTTTAATCGCCCAGAGGAGTCAAAAAAGACTCATAATTGACCAAAAATGCTGACTGGGTATACTCCGGTTTGCTGTTTTTGGTTATTTTTAACCAATTTTGGTTATTTTTGCCTTCAATGTGTACATGTGGACTTTTTTGTTATTTTGGTTTCTTTTTTTTTTTCAAAGAAAAAAATAAAATATTTCAAGGAATGGTATTAATAAATATAAATACTATTCAACAAAAATATTTATTTCTGTTAACGTTTATTATTAGTTTTTTATTTCGTATATAAATTTAAAAGTGTTTATTCAATTCAAATAAAATGTTTAATGATAATATAAGTTTTTTTTTAAAGCCTTATGGTTGTCCGTGTACTTCAAGAGCTTGATCAAAAAGACGCTGTTTTGGGTGTGTCATCTATCTAATGTTGCCAGATCGATAAATATATTAAAAGTACACTTAGAGAATACAATGTTATATAGCAATTAGTATATATTGTATCGTACAGTTACACACTATTGTAAAAGTAGAGAATAAAGCAGATGTAAAAGTGAGATTATTTAGTGATTAAACACACAATCTTTTTTGACTGCTTAGAAATGTAATATTCTGATCAGTGATGGAAAATTAGATTTTTCTTCGGTATCAAAAATATATTTTGAGAGTAGTAGTATCAAACTAATTTTAACTTAATTTTAATTAAGTTTAATTCTCATTCGCAAAAGTTTTTATTTTCTTTAACAAAACAAAAAATATATAAAATTCATATAAATATAAAAACCAAAAACTTAACAGAAAAGGAAAGGTACACATGTATTTATGTAAATAAAATTCATAAAAGGGGAAAAATATGTAAAACTCTTTTCAATATAAAATATTACATATATTTTGACAACATTTTATTAGATATGTGACAATTTTGGCAGCATGAATTTTTAGATTTCAATATATCTTTGGTCTGACATGAGAATGTTGGGACATTAAGCATATTCCTTTGCTTTGTTTTTATTAAATTCTGGTTTGAAAATATCCTCTCTACGTTCGCAGACGACTGTGGAATAGACAAAATTCCACAAGCAACCCAAATGTAGTCATCTAATGTAGTCGCCGTGGTCTATAGGTTAGTGTGTTGGCTTACTAAGACATGAGCCCTGGGTTCGACACACAGCTCCGACATCTTAAAAAAAAGAAATTTGAAAAAAATATTTCTTTCGGCGACTACCTCTCAGCAGTCTTCTGCAAAAGTTCTGAGAGTTATTAATTGCCATGAACAAGCTTCTCAAGTCTGTCGTTGGGAGTCGACATTAAACTGTAGGTCCCGGTATTCATGGATAAAAATTTACACACACAACATGAGTGCTGCGAGAAGTTAGGCCGTAATCCTGACACAGGGTTGTAAAGGCCAGTTATGTATGTAATATATGTAGTCATCTAATGCGTTTTTAGTTTTGGCCACAGTCGACTAGAAAATGCGTATATTTTCTGTTATTAAAGGCGTAAGTTCTTCCATATCAGCCAATGCTCTTAACTGAGTATTAATATTCTCAAAGTTTTGCTTTTTATTCGGAAGTATTTTAATTAGAAGTGGCATAATGCTATTAGGTTTTCCAGATAAAATATTTTCAGAAGAAAACTTACTAAACCAAATTAGCATTTCATTATCAAAGTCAACTTTCATCATGTACACTTCACAAAATTTTATATAAAATTTTTTAGAATTTTGTTTAAACTGTTTTACAACACTTGCCTCAATATGATTTGTGTTTATATATAAATCAGCTTCTGTGCCACAAAATATATCTTCTAGAGGAATATGGTTTTCATTAATATTCAATTGTCTAAGATATTTTTATCAAAAAAGTTTCCTGCCAATTGTAGAAATAAAAATCTTATACGCGGTAAAAAGTATATGCATGCGTGCATCTTCTGACTGCATTTCCAAATTGACTGCGTTTACCATTTTTAAAACATATTAAAGAAACAAAGAAGTCATTTTATACCTTGGATCAAAATTCTTCTGAATTCTTTCATTTTTTTAATTTTTTTCGAAATCATTCAATGTAGAAAAGCATTGTAGGGGTTTCCATTGATCTAACATTCTATTTACAACTTCTTCTCTTGAAAGCTATCTTGTTGCAGCATATTTAAGTATTGTATGTATTTCAGTTTCGAAGTACTCTTGGAACTTTATGAAGTCTTCTTTTCTACTTACACTATTACAGAAGAGATAATTTATATTCTTTATAAATTTATCTATTTCCTCTGGAATTCCAACCTTTGAAGCCGCGGATGGAGTTAAATTTAAATATGGCATATACAGCCGCTTGTAAATATGTAGGAAATTATTTTTTTGAATTGAGCTTGGACCCCATTAAAGGCACCCATCAAATGTGCGAGTTATTATAGCCAGGTTTTTTTTCATACTAATATCGGTGTTTTCATCAATCACCAATGAGTAATAATTGTTTTTACAAAATTCGGCTACGTCGTTAATATTTTCTGGGCCGAGAACATTTTTTCTACTTATATTAAAAGTTTTAGCAATTTAGGTATGACATATTCATTCTTTAATAATTAAATTTAAATGGTCTAATGCGGTAAAAAGAATGTTATGTTCCGCAACAAATGCACTCATTATTATTTCTAGCTTTTTTGCTGATTGGTTGGTTGGGTTTTTAGTTGCATTTGTAAGGAAATTTTCAATTTTAGGTGTACTTTTTGCAGCACTTACATTCTTCTTCTGATTGTCACTAGTATCATGACGATTTAAATGTGTCAATCCACCCAAAGTTGGTATTTTACACAAGCTGCATACCATCTTTTTTTAACCATGAACACTTTTTTAACCATTCTTCTCTAAATGGAACTATATAAGGCTTATGCTTCTTGCTAGTTCTAAACACATAGATATGAACACACATAATTAAATAAAAAGCATAATAAATACTAAAGGTCTGCATGAATGTTTTGCTTTTCTGCCAGTTTAGAATGATTCGAGAAGTGTACTCTAATTGAGAGTATATTCAAGCATAGAAACAAATATTCATTCTATTCGTTTTGCAGCCAACGAAACGAAACGAAACGAACAGCCTCGATAAACGAATAGAGTAGAATAGAATAAATCTATATTTACTCTCATAATTCTAAATTATTATGGAGACATTCGAATGTCTTGGAATGTCTTGAATTTCTTTTGTGAATGAAAGCATGTATTGAAGTAAATGCTATGGTTTGTAGTACAAATAAGCGAATGAAAACAAACAAATTGAAATCTAGCAAGAAGAATAGTCTGTGTGTATATTATAGCATTTAAAGGCAAAAAAAAAATTAATTACTTTTTGAATATGTAATTTATTTATAATTTTTTTTCAAGTTTTTGTAAATATGTATGTATGTACGTATTTTTAAAAATTAAGCCAAAAATATAAAAAAATAAAGAAAAATAACATGAAAAATTATTCAGTTCATTACTTTTATTATTCAGTTCTTTAGTACTTATAATACCAGTACAAGAAATTCTTTTCTATCATATTACAAACAAGACATTCTATTCACTCTATTCATTCCATTCTAACTCTTATGTTTCATGTCTCGATACTCTCTTGTCTCTATTCTCTCATTATTAACATTCTAACTGCAACAACCAGTTTTGTTTTATTCGTTTCGCTTTTACGAATTAGAGTTGGAAGTGTGTTTGAAATTTTTAGAATGTCTTGAATACCTTTAATAAATACGTAATAAAACTACCCGGCTTCGTTTGATTCCCTAGTTTAAATACAAAGCGAAATAATTTAGTTTTAAATATCTATAAACGAATTTTAAGCAGACAACAAAAGAAAATAAAATTTTCCGTTATAAAATGCAAAACAAATGCTATCAGCAACTTCAATTTACAAATGGAGAAAAGAAATTATATAAATAATAAAAAAAGAAGAAACAAAATAGAAACGGAATAAAATTAATAAAGTTGCCATTAGCGTAAAAAATATATGAAAACACCAGACTTACAAAATAAAAAAGACGATAAGGAGTAAAATTGGCAAACATGTGTGAGAGTATCAAATGAGTGAGAGGAGTATCACGGTATTTTTGGAAGTCAAATCGTCGTGCGGGAGTTTAAGTGCTCTATACGCCATTTATATTTCTCGAGCTAATGATGCGACTTTAGGTTTTTGACACCAAAATTTTTAAAATCTGCAATCCGTTTTTGGATATTTATATCCGAAACTGGAAGAGATGTAGCACGTCCGAATTAAAAGACGGGATGTTCTGTGTTAGATCGTCAAGCAACAACTGTCTGATCCTTTTTTATTTGTTCTCCTCTTTACTTATGTTACAGCTTTGTTTAAATTAGTACTTACAATAAGGGTTATAAAATAAAGTAGTATATCAGCTGATGTACAGTGTTTAAGTAACAACAAATTATAACTAATACAGGGATGGCACTACACCTCCCCCTTTTATATAAAAAAAATTGAAAACAAACAGTTGATCAGGCTGTTTGGTTTTAATTTTTTTTTTCTTTTTTTTTTTATATTATTATTTATTTCATATTCTAATACATAAGTATTTATAAAATACAATGGGATTTATAAATTTTTCTTTTTTTTTTCAATAAAATAAGGATTATTTTATCCTAATATGTAGTATATATTTATATAATATATTATATGTATTCAAAAAAAAATTTTTTTTTTTTTTTTGCCTTTTTTTTCTATCGTTAAGCACTTTTAATGGTTTTCTTAACATTTTCTAATTCTATTTTTGTGGACAACTTTACTTTTATTTAGGGTTTTATTAAATATTCTCACATTTTCATCATTTATTTCCTTAACAATGTAAGGACCTTCATATATATTTTGGTGTTTGTCATATGGTTCTTTTTGTAATAAGACATTATCATTTATTTGTAAAGAAATTGGTTTAGCAAATCTGTCATAATAACCTTTATTTCTTGCTTTGTGTTTTTCAATTAATTGTTTCGCTATTATATTTGTTTTTTGCAACCTATATTTAATTTCCTTTTTGTAATCGTCTAGGTTGTAAATTGGGTCTAAATTTTTACTATTCTCAATAGGCATTACCGGATGTTTGCCAAAAACAAGTTCAAAAGGTGTGAATCTACAATCGAAAACTGAGTTAGGTGTTGTGTTATGGTGAAAAGTAAAATATTTCAAATATATGTCCCAATCAGACAAATTTTCGTCCAGATATGCTCTCATGTACTCGTTAAACACCCTATGGCTACGCTCTACTGTTCCCACCGTTTGATGGTGATAACCGGTTGAAAATTTGATATCGATCTTTAGGTATTTACACAATTCCGATAGAATTTCATTCTTAAATTCCGTCCCTAAGTCGCATTTTATCGTGTTCATCTTGCCGTATACTAGAATAAAATTTTCGAAAATTGCGCGAGCGACGGTTTTTGCGGACTTATCCGGCACCGAAATTGTTACCAAATATTTAGACATATCGCACATCAATGTTAATGCATACCTATTTCCATACGAAGTTAACGGTAACGGACCAATTGTGTCAATAACTACTATGTCGAATGCACCAGTTGGTGTCGGTGTTAAATGGAGTTCCTCAATATTCTTCGGTTTTACCTTATTCAATATACATTCAGGACAATTCCTAACATACTTCGCAATATCTTTTGTCATACTCTTCCAATAAAACTTAGTTCGAAGTTTTGCATATAATTTTTTCTGACCGCAATGCCCGCCTATAATGGGATCATTATGATAAATTTGCATTATCTTTGTTCTCTCACTTTCATCAGTCACGATATTTATTGGTTCTACAAGGACAATTTCTAAAGTTTTCAATATTATATTACCAGAGCTCTTAAATTCTTGTATTGTAAAAATTGTAAAAAATAAATCATTCTTAGGCCATTCTGCCCTATAAATTCTATGATTGTTGGCTTCTATCTCTAGCCTCGAAAGCAAATAGTCTAGTCTAATTGTTTCGTTAACAAACGTGAAATCTACAGTGAACAGTTTCCTAAATTTTCTGAAGAAATTTACGCGTAATATTTTATTATCATCTATATTAAAAATCTGTGTCCTTATTTTCGTCGTGTTCTTGTCAAAATTATGTGAGAATTTATCATAAACCTTCATTGTTATGTTTCCTGATTCCGCATAGGGTCTATCTAATTCAGTGTTACCATTTCGCAGTTTTTCCGACATCGCCCGGGTCCTTACTTGTAGTATTTTATTATCCTTGAGTTCTCCAATTGAGATTCTAGAAAGTGCTTCTGCTCCTACATTGTTTTTGCCTTTTATATATTCAACGATAAAGTTGTATTCCGATAATTCTAATCTGATCCGTGTTAACTTCGACGATGGGTCCTTCATATTAAAGAGATATACTAAGGGTCTGTGATCTGATCTTACTATAAATTGGGTTCCGTACACATAGGGTCGAAATTGAGTAATTGCAAAGTGAATTGCCAAAAGTTCAAGTTCTATTATAGGTTTCTTACTCTCGGATTGAGTAAATGTTTTAGACGCAAAGTAAATTGGGAGATCATTACCCTTAAAATTTTGACTCAATATTGCACCACATCCCATTCTCGATGCATCCACCGTGATTAAAAATTGTTTAGAAAAGTCGGAATATTGCAATATTCGTGGGGAAAGTAGGGATGCTTTCAGGTTCTGAAATGCATTTTGACAATCTTTATTCCAATTGAACTGGATATTCTTCCTAGTCATTTTATTCAAAGGAGCCGCTATAGTGGCAAAATTCTCTATAAAACGCCTATAATAGTTGGCAAAAGCTACAAATCTTCTCACTGAGTCTTTGTCCGTAGGTATAGGATAATTTTTTACTGCGTTAATTTTTGAATCGTCTGGCAAGAGGCCTTTTGCTGTGCATTTATGTCCAAGAAATGTAACCTCAGGTTGAAAAAATTTACATTTGAAGGGGTTTATTTTTAAGTTATATTTCCGCAAAATCTCAAAAACGTTCTTTAGATTATTAAGGTGATGTTGTCTACTACAACCAATGATAATTTTGTCGTCGACATATAAGAAAGCTTTATTTGGTGTTAAACCAGAGAATGCGATAGACATCATTCTTGAGAATGAATTCGGCGCTACATTTAAGCCAAAAGGTAAAACCTTCCAACGGAAAGAACCTTTATCCGTACTGAACGCTGTGATGTCTCGTGAGTCAGGGTGTAATGGGATTTGGTGAAACCCCGAAAACAAATCAATTACCGAAAAATATTTTGCACGACCTAAATTATCTAAAATGTCATCTATACGCGGCAGTGGAAATTTATCTGCTATTAACTTTCTATTTACTGCACGATAATCAACACACATACGATAAGATTTCCGATCATCTAAGCTCTTTTTGGGTACCAATATTAGTGGACTATTAAAATTAGAACTACTTGGTTCTATTAAATCGTTTCGCATTAACTCTGTGACCTGTCTATCAATTTCGTTTCTCTGACTATAAGGTAATCTGTAATTCTTTACATACACTGGTGATTGATCTATTAATCGCAACTTTTGCTCGTAGAAATTATTCATCGTCATTTTATCACCCTTTAAAGCAAAAATGTCAGCAAACTCCTCGCAAATTGGCATTAAACTTTCCTGAATATCGTTTGGCATCTGATCCTGAAGTATTTTCCTTAATTCCAAACCACGTTTTTCATCCTTCCCTATATGATCAATAGAATATATATAAAAGTCTCCTAATTTTTCAGTTTTTATTTTATCATTCCTGACACATTTACATTCATCTGTGGTATTTACCAATCTCAAGACAGGATTGTTTGAATCAATTATTCCCTTTGCAATAAAAACACCTTTATGAACCTCCTGAGAATCAACGAACATTGGTTCCGTAATATTATGCAAATGAAAAGTTCTGAATACCTCGCATCTTGGCGGTATAATACAACTAAAATTATCAGTTCCATGTAATATGGGTATTTTTACGTCAGATATTCTAGTATTCACGGTTAAAGTCAAATTTTCATAGTCAATTTTGCACCTGTTGTTTTTGAGGAAATCTTTACCTAAAATTCCATCTGCTGGAATATTAAAGTTATCATCTACAACGTGAAATATTTGAGAAATAAGTTGATTTGAAAAAATCAGGTTTGTAATTATCGTTCCTAATGACAAAATAGAGTCAGTCGTTATTCCAGTAATGCTAATGATCTCATTTTTATTTAAAATAGTATCTACAGTTAGGCAAGAAAGTTTAATCAGGGAAATATCAGCTTGAGTGTCGACGAGAAAAGAGCAAGAATAATTTGTGTCTGTAGAATTTACTCTAATAAAATCTGCATAATTGAGGTTTAAAGAAAAAATTGATTTTACGGGTACTTCAACTAGTGCTGAGTTGGTCTCTGAACCGATTCCGAATCCCCCAACGCTATCTGTTGAGGGACTTCTGCGTTTAAAGACCTTACAGAAGCCCTGTGTCTTGCACCCCGTGAAAAACGTGTATGATTATAACTATTATTGTTTGATCTAAACTGACTATTGTCGTTAAAATTACGGTTATTATTGTTAAAAGCACGATTATTATTTCGATTGCCATTTCCACGAAAATGTCCATTGCTGTTTCTATAATATGAATTCCGATTACTATAATTACTCGAATTGTTGTTCCTATATGACATGCTACCTCTACCATTATATGTCCTTATTGCCAAAACCTGACGCTCCTTCATCTCATTCGTTTGCTCTACCACTAATTTCGCCACGACCTCTTTTGGATCATTAAAAACAGAGGAAGCTAATATCGACTTTACCAAATCCGTTTTTGCGTTCAAACGACACACTGTGACCGTTTGTTCGATCGCCATTTCCTGAGCCTTGACCTTTGTCATTCCCTCAATTACCAGTGACCGCTTCAAGGCATCCGCTAACTCCTCAGCTTCCCGCGAAAATTCTACGTAGTTATTATTTCTAACACTAAGAGCCGCTATTCTACCCGCAATAACCTTTGAACTATCAGGCTTAATCTTCTCCTTCAATGCTGTTACTATTTGGTCTACGGAAGTTAAATTATCGGGTAGAGCCTCTCTGGCCTTTGACTCAAGTTTCGATTTCACAAAATTTAAAAATGTCAAATTTAGACTAGGTTCAGTCAAATCTTCCAACAAAGCTATTTTATCCAAGCAAGAATTCAACGATAAAGGGTCACCGTTATAATATATATACAGATGAGCACATACTAACGTAGGATTTTTTCTGCTCCAATGTCGCCATTGTGTTTTCTAATACTGAATTGCTATCTCTGTCTAATTTTACTTTCATCACAACACCAATATCAATACGCGATAAACTCACACCTGAATCAAAAACTTGATAACCCAATTTTTCCAAACATTTAAATAATAATGTCTTACAATAATTTATTCTCGGTATAATGTTAGGTATGTTAATATCCGAATTAGTTTCAAAATAATCAACCACTGCATTATATTTATCAATCAAAAGTGTTTTGTATTCCTCGATTTTAACAACGTTTTTTGTTAAAGGTCTACTTTGTAAGATTCTCTTTTTAACTTTAACAAATTCCGAAATTAGATCATTAAATTTTTCGTTGTCGACATCAGACATTAAGTGAAAACGTTGTTAATTTGCTCGAATATTTTGCAGATTATTTAATATTTAATTTGGAAATTTTAAAGGAGATATATTTATTTAGCAATAAAAACAAAAATTTCTTTATTTTTATTTTATATACATATTGTATGTATAATATATTAAATTTAAAAGTTTCCAATCATTTTAAATCAACTTTTTTTTTTCTTATTTGTTCTATTTATTAAATTCAAAATAAATAAATTTGAAAATGATATTTTTGAGAAAAAAAAGACAGTATTGATAAATCGGTTTTAATGGAAAAAAAAATTTTTTTTTTTTTTGAAATCTTTATTTAAAAGAGGTATCAAATGAAAAAAAAAATTTTTTCAATATATGTAGGTATATATTTTTTTCAGTGTATTTATTTATTGTCATTTGGGTATATATGTATGTAATAATATATTAGTAATGTAAGTTGGTAGAGAGGTAGGTTAGTGTATTTACAATTTTATGTTCCTGTTATATGTAATTATTAAATAGAATTATAAAATTAGGTAGATAGGTATAAGAAAAGTGGGTAGATCAGAATTACAAAATTTTAAATTTTTATATATCGGTTATATATAATTATTAGATAGAAGAGTAGGTAGATATGTAGGAAGATAGTAGGTAGATATGAATTACAATTTTATGTTTCCGCCATATATATAATCATTAAATAGAAATACAAAAGTAGGTAAATAAGTAAGTAGGTGTTAAGTAGGTAGAGGAAAGTAGGTAGGAGAAAAGTAGGTATAGAAGGTAGGTAGGAGAAAAATAGGTAGATAAGGTTTACAATTTTATATTTCTTGTAGGTATATGTAATTATTAATAGTGGGTAAAATTTTAAAAGTAATATGTAATAATTGTAATCTGCATTAAAATGTTGTGTTGTTTTCCTAGAGCTGCTACAATAAATTTCTCACCCAATTTTGTTTCTTTTTCTGAATCATTGTGCCGGTTGACTGTTGAAATATTGCAAATTTTGGCTGTTGTTGTTTCATCTTTGTTACTACTGCATTGGTATTTTTCATGTGATGTGGTTTGAAGTTTTTCGTTGCTAAGCTGTTAATTTGATTTTTTTTTTTTTTTTTTTTCTGTTTTTAATGTAATTTTCTTTACCCATATTTTTCAATTCTAAAATTCCTAGATGTTGTATTATACGTTTTTTTTTTAGTTTTAGTATAATATTTTATGGTTTAAAAAGAAAATCACATGTCAAATAAAAGTAATGATTTTAAAAAGTTGTTTCTTAAATAATCATCTTATTCGAAATTTATTTTTGTTGTCTAATGACATCTTGGTAAATAGTTAATAAAAAAAATTTTTTTTTTACACTAACACTTTTTATTTAAATTTTTGTGTTAGCAACACGAGTTGTTGCTCTCTTTTTTTGGCTGTCCCGGTCACCGCTGTCACGGTCGCCATGTAGCACGTCCGAATTAAAAGACGGGATGTTCTGTGTTAGATCGTCAAGCAACAACTGTCTGATCCTTTTTTATTTGTTCTCCTCTTTACTTATGTTACAGCTTTGTTTAAATTAGTACTTACAATACTTACTTACTTACTTAGATGGCCATAACAACCCGTTAACGGGTTTCGGCCTGCCTTAACACTAGTCTCCAGGCGTCTCTGCTAAGCGCGCGCCTTCTCCAGTTGGTCACACCAATTGACGACAGGGCTTCATCAACTTGGTCCTTCCAACGTAAACACGGTCGTCCTCTACGCCGACGTCAAGTGACCTTCGCATCGAAAACTTTTCTCGCTGGAGCGGATTCATCCATCCGAACAATATGGCCGAGCCAGCGTAGCCGCTGGATGTTAATGCGCTGAACAACGCCCACATCGCCGAGGAGCTCATACAGCTCATGGTTGGTTCTAATGCGAAACTCATCGCCATGCCTTCGAGGACCAAAGATCTTACGAAGAACTTTTCTCTCAAATACTCCCAAGACCGCTGCATCGGCACAAGACAGCGTCCATGCTTCCGCACCATAGAGAAGCACCGGAAGAATAAGCGACTTATAGAGTGTTAATTTCGTCGCACGAGAGAGGTCTCTATTACTAAACTGCCTACTGAGACCGTAGTAGCACCTGTTGGCCAGTGTGATTCTTCGTTTGATCTCCAGACTGACATCATTCTTGCTGGTAATGGCGGTGCCAAGGTAGATGAACTCCTTAACAACATCGAATGTATAGTTGCCGGCTGTAACCTGGGAGCCGATACGTTCAACATCCCTACTCGTCGACAACATGTACTTCGTCTTGCTCTCATTTACCGCCAGACCCATTTTTGCAGACTCCCGTTCAATAGCATTAAAGGCTGCGGTGACATCTCGCTTGGTATGCCCAATGATGTCTATGTCGTCTGCATACGCAAGGAGCTGGACACTTTTGTTAAATATAGTGCCATTTCGATGAACACCCGCCTTTCGCAAAACACTCTCCATGACGAAATTGAAGAGGTCGCAGGATAAGGGATCGCCCTGTCTGAAACCTCGCACGGTATTAAAAGGTTCGGAGAGGTCTTTTCCTACCTTGACGGAGCTGCAGGAGTTGCTCAACGTCATTCTGCACAGTCTTATCAGTTTTGCAGGAATACCGAGCTCAGACATTGCGGCATATACGCGATCTCTTATCGGGCTATCGAACGCTGCCTTATAGTCGACAAAAAGATGGTGTGTGTCGACTTGACTTTCATGGGTCTTCTCCAGGATTTGGCGCAGTGTGAATATCTGGTCAATGGTGGATTTACCAGGTCTGAAGCCGCACTGATAAGGTCCAATCAGTGAGATTGCGAATGGCTTCAGTCGTTCACACAATACGCTCGTAAGAACCTTATATGCGATAGGGAGAAGGCTTATACCCCTGTAGTTGGTGCATATCGTGGGGTCTCCCTTTTTCAGGATGGGACAGAGGGCACTGAGATTCCAATCATTGGGCATACTTTCCTCCAGCCATATTCTGCAAATGAGTTGGTGCATGCACCTAACCAGCTCATCGCCTCCATACTTGAAAAGCTCAGCGGGCAGACCATCCGGTCCGGCCGCTTTGTTGCTTCTTAGTCGCTGTATGGCAATTTTGATCTCTTCATAGCTGGGCGACAGGATCTCAACGTCGTCATCATTGATTGGGAGCGGCACAGCATCTCTAGAGGCGGAATTTGTGTCGTCATCGCCTTGCAGTAGATTAGAAAAATGCTGTCTCCATAATCTCAGTGTCCCTTGTGCATCTGTAACCAGATTACCATGTTCGTCTCTGCAGGAGGTTGCTCCGGGTTTAAAACCAGTAGTAAGACGCCTTATCTTTTTATAAAAATTTCGAGCATCATGTCTACTCCTGCACATCTCGATTTCCTCACGATCACGCCTTTCTTGCTCCCTTTTCTTTCTTCTAAATAGGCGTCTCTCTTCCCTCCTCTTCTCTCTGTACACCTCCACAGTTGCTCTTGTAGTGGTGGACTGCAACGTTCTTCTGTAGGCGGCATTCTTTGCCGCAGTGGCCTCACGACACTCTTCATCGTACCATTGGTTTCTGCGGGGAGGACGCTCAAAACCAAGGACTGTTTCGGCAGCGTTGCGCAGAGAGTGAGCAATGTGAGACCACTGTCCACCAATACTTTCGAGAGAGGATCGGGAGCAATGGAGCTCATTAGAAAGACGATCGGAAAACGACCTAGCTGTCTCTTGTGATCGCAGCTTTTTGATGTTCAGCTTCCCTCGAACACTAGAACGTGCCATATTCACTGCGCATATGCGCAGTCGCATCTTGGCTGCGACAAGATAATGGTCCGAGTCGACATTTGGACCTCTAAATGTGCGCACGTCTAGTATGCTGGATACATGCCTTCCATCAATCACAATGTGATCGATCTGGTTGTTGGTAGATCGATCAGGAGAGAGCCAGGTGGCCTTATGGATATTGAGATGCTGGAACCTGGTGCTACAAACTACCATGTTTCGCGCCGCGGCGAAATCGATCAGTCTCAATCCGTTCGGCGAGGTGGAATTATGGAGACTGAACTGTCCGACAGTGGGGCCAAAGATATCTTCACGTCCAACTTTCGCATTGAAATCGCCGAGGACAATTTTGGCGTCATGTGCTGGACACCCATCGTACACTTCCTCGAGCTTTGCGTAAAAAGCACACACATCATCCTTCTCTTCCGTCGGGGCGTGAACACAAATAAGGCTGATGTTATAAAATTTCGCCTTTATGCGGATCGTAGCAATTCTTTCGTTCACAGGGGTGAACTCCGAGACGTGATGGCGAAGTCTCTTGCTAACTACGAATCCGCAACCAAATTCGTGTTTCTTCTCATGGCAGCTGTAGTAGATGTCACATGTTGCTTGCCTTGTACAACCTTGCCCTATCCATCGCATTTCCTGGATGGCGGTGATGTCAGCTCTACATTTCGTGAGAGCATCCGCCAACTGGATAGAGGCACCTTCCCTATAAAGGGTTCTCACTCTCCAGGTGCATATCCTTAAATCATAGTCCTTAAAACGTTTGCCAAGTTCGTCAACATAAAAGGGGGTCCGTTTAGAGGCTATTGTATTGCTTTTCATTGAATAACATTTTTACGTGGTGGGTTTCAAGCCCTACGCACAACCCAAATTTAAAGTCCAGGGGATTGGACAGTCGCCGCATACATTAGTTCACAAGCTAGCGGGTGCTAGAATGTTATCCAGGAGGGCCACGTGGAGGCTGTATGTCGACTTGAATACAACGGGAACAAGGATCGTTCTGGAGGCCGCCAGGTTGACCCCAATCAGAGACTTTGCCTTGTCCGAAGTATCCCATCCATCCTTACTTACAATAAGGGTTATAAAATAAAGTAGTATATCAGCTGATGTACAGTGTTTAAGTAACAACAAATTATAACTAATACAGGGATGGCACTACAGAGATATCCAAAACGAAATTACATACTTGAAAAATTTGGTGTCGAAAACCTAAAGTGGCATCATTAACTCGAGATATATAAAAAAATATAAAATGGCGTATAGAACACTTAAACTCCTACACAAAGAAATAGTATCAAAAAAATTCCGATCGTAACAACTATTCCATCACTGATTCTGATTGAAATGGCAACTTGCCCAAAATATTACAATGTGATTAAAAAAAATTGTATATGTATGTATAGTATATATATGAAATGGTTGTTATCAAAATATTAACAACATCTCTCAACCAGTATATTTTTGTCGGGAAGCGTTGTTATCCACAAATAGTTCTTGATACATTTTTTGCAATGGTTTGTTAATGTTAGACTGAAGTTCAGCACAATTCTTAAAAACATTGATACAGTCCTTGCAAAATATTTTACCCTACAATACATATTTATTTTAAACCCAAATATACATATATAACGTGTAACCTTATTTTTTGTAAGCCATTTTTTACACATTCTAGCAAAACTAATTAACTTATTTAAATGTAAACTTCAATTCAGACGGTAAACTAAAAATAGCCAAAAATTTGGATACGAATGATTTTAATATTATTGGTTACTTTTTTGTTGAAATTTGGTTACATAATATTGAAGGCAGTGACAACACTCACGTCCACAAAATTTTAATTTTCTTAGAATATACATGAATGTTTTATATATAATGAAACAATTTTTTATTTCTCTCTCTGTTTCATTCAACTATAGGGGAATCTATGTCATCTAAGGCGAAAACATGCGCATGACGTAGTCTTAAAAATTAAGAAGTTTCTCGCCCACCAGATGGAGTACTATCTACTTTTTACTACAATCAGTGTATGAAAATTAGACTCAGATTGGAAAAATTTTCCGTGAAAAACAACAGCTATTCAGAATATCTGATATAAATGTAAATTTTATGACACAGGTTATTAATGTACTTCGAAATATCGCTGAAACGTCGAGAGAACTTGAGGGAGACAGCTATCCGACTTTCCGCGTAGTCATAGTACATGTTTACTTTTTAAAGCGATTGTGTGAATAAGAAAATGCTGATGACCAATACTGTCTAAAAAATTAAAAGGAAAGTTGAATGTATTACTCTGAGAACTTGTCATGCAAAATTTGAAAATTTTTCACAATTTATCCCCCATTAAACAAAATGCTAAAATTTTCATGTAATGAAAGAAAAGAAATCAGAAATCATTGCAGGAATATGATGTATTATTTTTTAATTGACTCTCCTTCAATTTCAAATAACACAATCATGCCTTTATCAGCAAGAAATGAGAGGATTTTAAGAGAATTCTTTTCATCTGCTGTTCAAACAAATGTATGTGATAGAACTCAATCTGAGATAAGTGCATATGAGAGCGTGAATGAAATAATATATTATGACTTTGATGGGAATTAAATAAGCCAAAATTTCCTCTTTTATATCAACTAAGCTCAATGATTTTCGCCACACCAGTCAGCAATGTCTCGTCATAACTGATGTTTTCGGCAGCAAGAAATTTACTTGTCGAAAAACGTTGCGCTATTGGATGTAATACAGCATCAGTGGAAAAAATTATGTTTTTACATCATAATATGTATCCTAAAGACTTCAATTCATGGTTCATATTAATCTTTTTTTCATTAATAACTAAATTTATTATTTTTATCTAAAAAATATATTTTTTTATGCCGTTTGTCAAAATGCAACTAAAATGGACATTTTGTACGAAAACAATAGAATAAATAACAGAATAATTTTTTAATTAAATAAAATCATTAACGGAGTTTTTACATTTTTTCGGCGATTTCAACTATTTTTTTATGATTCCCTTTTTTCCTACATCTGGCAACACTGATCTTTAAAAGCTAATTGTTTTTATTTGAACATTATCTGTAAATGTTCATATTCACTCGTAATAGTGAACACAGAGTGTTCATTGCGTTCGTTTTATAATTGTTTACAGTGTTAACACTGTAATAATTTTAATTCTACCAAAATTTCTTTCAAAATCGACCAAAATTGATCAAAATCTACCAAAAATCATTTAAGAACACATTTTTCAGATGGAAAACAGTTTTTATTAACGCCTTTACATGTATTGGCACATAGCTAGCTGGTTTCAGGACCATTTCCTTCAGTTATGAGTGAGATTTTGGAGGGTGCCTTAGGTAAGCTGGGTATTGGGCCGCCAGTTGTGGTCTTAGGGTTAATCCTGGTAAAACTCAGCTTGTAACGTGGTTTTGTTGTTGGCTGAGGTCGCTCAACGGTGTCCAGGGTCTACTTACGGGTCCACGAACCTTAAGTGAATATAAAGAAATTACAATTTCGTCCTCTTCGTGGGCAATTATAAAATCAGCTAACCGCTTCAGTCTCTTCAAATTTCTTCACAATTTTGGCAATTGCTTGCGTAGTTGGACGATTACACAATATCCTCTTAAAGCACGATATGTAGTTGTGGCAGAATAACCATTTTTGTAGTAAGTTTTGATATTTTTTATGCGTTGTGTGTCAATGTCAGACTTTCAACTGAAAAGAAAAAAATTGGTTTAACAACTTAGTTTGACAGATGTCGAAACCATACTTTTGAAACCACGAAATGGATAACACGGTAAAAGTTACCTTACCACCTTACAGAGGGAATAAAGTTAACTTTAAATGTTTTCCGTTATTACTACGTAAGGCACAAACATGTTATGCTTAGGCTAGCTTAAATAACGTGATTTAATTTCTTTGTTGACAAAATAAACAAAATATTTTTGTTAATAAATCAATGAACAAAAAATATGGCAAACTCATAAAATATGGTAAGCTCAAACGATCTCCCTAATAACTTAAGACAACAAGCAAAATATTAATTCATTTTAGGAAAAAATATGACGTTTAACCCTTATTTGTATATTTCGCCATAAATGTATACTTTTGGATTTTTCATATTTGCATGGCATATTTTACAAATTTTTATATATCTTCGTGCGGGAGTTTGTGTGCTCTATACGCCATTTTATATATCTCGAGTTAATGATGCCACTATAGGTTTTTGCCACCAAAATTTTTAAAATCTGCAATCCGTTTTCGGCTATTTATCTCCGAAACTAAACGAGATATCCGATAACGGATTACAGACTTGAAAAATTTGGGCACTGAAATGATTTCGACATATTTCAATTCCATCGGGAAATTACTGATAATTGTAATTGGGTATATTATCCTTTCTTTAAAATTTGGATTAATATCATCCATATCGAAGAGATTTGATTTCATTTTATAAAATTTTTTCACAATATGATTACACTTCTTAAAATCAATTTTGCAACGGATGGTTCGTGTGGTGCTGTTTGAGAATAAAAGCTGGTGTTTATTGTTGGCAAAGTTATATTATTATGGTTAAAGCAAGAATGAAAGAACTAAAAATTACGCCATGCGCATGTTTTCCCATTAGATGACATAGATTCCCCTATTTTTGAGAGAAAATAAAGAAAAAAATAGGAAATTGTCTCACTGTTATGAGTACACATATGACATATTAGTGACGTCATTTCACCTAGATGCGCAGAAAATTAAAATTTTGTGTGCGTAAAATCGTAATCTTTGGTTCTATATTCTTTTTCGGGGACTCTCTTGATGCTCTGGGCATAAGAATAAATTGTGATGTCCGTTGGAATGATCAAATATTTCGAGTGTCGAAAAAAGCATTCAAATGCCTCGGTTTTTTTAAACGGTGCAATAAATACTTCACACCATCTGACATTCTCAATATTTACAAGACATTTATCCGACCTAGGCTCGAATAGAACTCCCATGTATGGGTCGGTGCTTTAAAGTTGTTACGGATTGTTATTTCTTCCATTTATTTTTCAATGTCCACACGGGAAATTTTAATTGCACAGGGTAGTGAGAATTTTGGCGATTTTTTTGTTGTCGTAAGGTTGGCAACTGTCCTTTATTTTTGCAGCTCTGTCATTCCTGTCAAATGCAACTATGGTTACTGTTGCGATCCCTTTTGCCATGGCGTTTTTTACTTTTGGCGCTAGCAAAATTGACCAATGACAGGCCGGCACGCGCCCAGGCGCCATAAATAAATATGGCTGTCACCCATCTGGCCCGTGTGGAAGAAAAGGAGAAAACTATGGCGCTTCTTTTGCGAATTTTTTATATGAGAACAGAAGCTGTCATAAATGTAAGTAGTCAGGCATTAAGTGTTTGGCAGTAGTTCGGGTTGGTCGTGTAAGCGGTTGTTTGAAAAATTAATAAAATGTGGTGTGTAAAGAAAAGTGTGGTTAGGAGTTAAACATGTATATGGCTAAACTCATATAATCTTAGTCATATATTTTTTTTATATTCATCAGGTACCACAGAAAGACCAACATATTCATCAGGAACCACAAAAAGACCAACATATTCATCAGATACCACAGAAAGACCAACATATTCATCAGGTACCACAAAAGGACCAACATAATATCAGTTACTACAAAAGACCAACATAGTCATCAGTCGTGGTAACCCCAGAATCCAACACCAGCTCCATCATTAAATATACACCATCAGCAGCGATCGCATCATCATGAACTGCATCATCCCTGGACATCGTCGTCAGCACCAATACCACCAGCAGCCACATCATCATCAGCTGAGTTCCTGCAACAAAGTATGTCTCTTGTATTTATTTTATTAAAATTTATTTACTTACCTTGTTTGAATACGTAATTAACAATAGCTCCATAGATTATTTTTTTGTACATCCACTTTCACATAAGCTCATTTAAATTTATTTTTCTAAAACAGGCACTTAACAATAGTTTAATGACCTGTGGGTTATCGATACATATAAAATCTATTATTACTTTTTTTTTTGTCTTTTCAATAAAAATTTACTAATGTTGAATAAACGAAAATGAGTCTGTAGACTAAATTGATGGGAGGAGGAGAGTGCTGGAAGAACACAGCAGGTCAATGAGGCACGTGGTCTTGCATTAGGGACAGTGGAATTTCGGGTATCAAATCTGTCAATGGCTTAGGGGAGGGCTAAGTATACCCAGGGGTGGACACAACAAATTTACTAACCCCAATTTACTAACGCTGTAAGAAAAATGTTTCAAGTATTCCTGTACATGTGTTTTACAATTTTTTTTCTGTTTTTTTTTTTTTGAAATATTTTGGATATTAACTTTTTTCACACTCTCTTGTAACATGTGGAGAGTGTTATGTGTTCACGCGCTGAATTACAGGGTTGAGAACCACATTTCGGTCATTATGGAGCTAGCGGGCAACACAACACGTCATGCCACTTAACCTGGTATTTTGTATGGGTTGATATTGTATACTATATCCCATTTCATCTTAATTATTTTATGTATGTATTGTAACGACACGTTTACGCTGGTTGCTGGGGTAGTTCAGCGGTGTCCAGTGGTTACATAAATAAGAACACAATTGGATTTTTTTCTTTCACAATCGTATTTAATTTTTATTTAATAATATTTTCTTAATCTACTTATTTCTAATGCTAGCCTAACAAAATACAAAATGACCAGGAACTACCTAACGAACGTTCGTTTCAAGGGTGGTTGATTTGGTGTCCTCACGATATCACCGATTCAATTTGTGTTGCTAAGGATGGCACCATTAGCAACCCTACTCAAACCCTGGTGACTTTCCTGTCGACGTCCGGTTGTCACACACGTAGATGAATATGAAGTAATACAATTAATATTGTTAGGGATGTACGCCACAAACAATATTAATCAAATACCAGTGCACCAGTCAAATCGGTGCAAAAGAACAACCATCAATATTGTTAAGGAGTGGAACCCCTTAACAAGATTGATTCCTACCGCTACCAGTCCGTATATCTGTGATCCTAATACTACCAATAGTGTTAAGGATGGACACCGTTAACAAGATTGCCTGGTATTAGTCCACTGAGGTCAAAAAGTAATAGAGTGAACCACAATCTATATTGTTAAGGATTGGAACCCATTAACAATATTGTTCACTCACTATCCAAGGAGTAAAAGAAATCAACAGTCAATATTGTTAGGGATAGCCACCAGTAACAATACTGATCACTCACTGTCCGGCAAGTAATAAAATGAAAACAACAATCACTATTGTTAAGGATGGACACCATTAACAATACTGATCGCTTACTGTCCAATAAGACAACAATCCATATTGTTAAGGATGAACACCATTAACAATATCGATCCTTACTGTTCAACAGTCTGTCAACCACTCACTCTCTGCTACGTATGTTCTGCCTTTTATAGCCAGTCGTTGTGGTGAGAATAATAACAATAATATGATATCAACGTATAACTCACCACGCTGAGAGAACACAAACAAGCAACACTACGCAACAGAGAGTTAAAATAAAATTAAAATAAATAGGAAAATAAGAGACGATGGAATGTGACCACCGTTATGTCTGAAAAAATAACATAACAAAGATAGTAATTACTTCTAAATAATACTGTATTTATGATACATATTATTTAAAATAAAATTAAGTAAAGTCAATTCAAAAGAATAAAAAAATAACAAAAATTAATATCGTATAAATTAACATCCCTCATAAATAAAATCAATGTGTGGAGATGAAGCCGGATTGTGGGGCCAAAAACGAGGCTTCCGACTTTTGCTCGTCACAGTATGTATTCAGCCGGCGCGTAACAAAGTCCATTTTGGGGCTTCTCGACCGTGTACACGAAAGGGCGAAGGTGTTTATTAGAGACGGTAGGGTACCCAACTCTATCGATTCTTATCGTATCATACCTCTTTCAAAACGCATCTTTTTATAGAGAGGATTCGTTCTTTAGTCGCACCACTCGTTGATGCAAATGTTTTTCCTGCCAATTCCGATATAAATAAGTTTAAATCAAATTTCCACAAGCACTACTCCCTCTTTCCATAACATGTAGGAAAACATAATAAACTTTAAGCTAAAGGTAACGCAATCTTCCTAATAATTTTATCGGTCACTTTAGGTTAAAGCAAAGAATATAAATCATATAGAATGCGCATCTCAACACTTATCCAAATATTTTGTCAACATTTTTTCAGACGCGGGAAGGAAGGGCAAAAGGCAAAACAAAAGAAAAGAGCGTAACAAAACAAGAGAAACCAAAGAGAAACTAATGTCACAGTGTATGCACTGTGCTAATGTGTGTTTTATTTCTTTTGCATTGTTGTTTAGGTTTTTTTAGTTCAGCCACAGTACATACAGTGACGAAATTCCAACAACTATAACAAGAACATCACACAGCAAGATAGCCACAACAAAATTTTTGCACACACAACATCACAGTGTATAAGACGATAGCCACAACAAATTTTTTACTTCGTGTTTTTTTTTTGCTTAAGTACAGAAACGGTATCATGCTAACAACAATATTCACATACAATACAATTTATGTGTTTGTGTTTCTTATTCATTGTGAGCTGTTTTCGTTTTTTAAATTTTAAAACTTAGAGAATAATGTTGTTGGTTCAAATATTTTTGTGTATTAAAGAATACAGTGCTCCGATACGACTATGTAAGCTAGTGTAGGGCAAAGCATATTTAATTTGTAGTTGCGCGAAGGAAAATAGATTAATCTACATCGAATATATAGCGCCCTATTTAATATCGTAATAAAAGTGTAGTTAGAAATATATTTTATTATTATTATTTATTTATGCTCAACAATTGATTTTATATTTATTTGAAATAAAAGGTTAACTAAACCAAAAAATGTAATTCCAAAAATATAAAAAAACAAGTATATATTCATTAATGACAAATTTTCGAATGATAAATTGATGATTTTTCAATTATTTATAAGAAAATTCTATTTTTGTTTTTAATTTATACATATATGTATGTATGAATTATATATATGTACGTATATATACATTTTTAAAAGAAAAGACACTTTAATTTTTTTATGTTAAAAATAAATAATAAATAATAAATAAACAATAATCAAGATTAAAATTATTTCTTACTTTATATTTCAAAGCATCAAATAGTATGTATATTTTGAGGATTTTCATCTCCATAAAACGGCTAATAAAGTTATTTTTTTAAAGATTATTTATTGGATAAAATATCTAATTTTCTTTTTTTGGAGCTTCCTTTTTCTGTAGTCCAAGAGCAATGTTTCCGAAGGAGAACCAATAATAGAAAGTCCAATACCTCTATTCTGTGTTGAGAACAAGTGTCGGCAAACCACTCTGGGGTCATTCGTTTACATGACTCAATAATAAAAGATTTTATACCAATTTTTCGCGGTTCAGATTTAAAGACAGAAAAAGTCTTCTAATTTGTCTTGATTGAGGGACTTTGTCATTAAGAAATATAAATCACCACCTTCCCTTAAAATTTCATTTGTTAACATAAGAATTGAATTTAGGGTGAGTTTCATTTTATTTGAAAAGAAAATACGCTTGTTTTGATCTACAAACTCCACCTTTTTTAAATATTCTAGAAAGAACTGAATATATTTATATACTTCATTGTTAATCTGATAAAGGGAGCCACTATTAAGACAATCAAAAATTTTGCCATTTTTTCCATAAACTGAGCTGTTGATAAAGCCAATTCTGCGGAACATGACTTAAATTTTGTGGTTTCAGACGTTGTTTTAATAGCAGCAGAAAAGATCCTGCTGAAAATTTGTGTGGCAAATACTACAAGCATTTTTCGAAAGTGTTAGGAAACATATGTTGCCGTGTTAGTTCTGGGTACATTTTTGTTTTTGCATTTACTTCCATTTCTTACAATTCCCTAATTACCTGAAAGCTTGCCGTCCCATCCGGGGTTTGTATGTCACATTTCAGCCACCCATTCCGCAAAGATTTAATTGAGTGTGGGAAATCATAAAGGCAAAAAACATTTTGATCGCTTAATTCAAAAAACGGTTTTTTAGCAGATACTTTAAGATTGGAAAATCATTTTCGGTTAGTCGAGCCTTCATCACATATAGGGGCATAAACATTAATACCAATGCTTTTTAAAATATTTACATTTACTGTAACAATTTCACTTAAAGAATCTGCAGATAAACCATTTTGGGAAGTAAAATAATTTAGAATGATAGCTAAATGGATGCAAGCAAAAAACACATTTTAATATTTCATAATGTCTTTAAGTCTGAACCTCAAAAAATTGGTATAAAATCTTTTATTATTGAGTCATGTAAACGAATCACCCCAGAGTGGTTTGCCAACACTTGTTCTCAACACAGAATAGAGGTATTGGATTTGCTGCTCATTCGAAAGCATTGCTCTTGGACTACAGAAAAAGGAAGTTCCAAAAATAGATATTCTATCCAATAAATAATTTTTAAAAAAGTAACCTTATTAGCCTTTTTATGGAGATGAAAATCCTCAAAATATACTTTTTGATGCTTCAAAGTAAAAACTAAGAAATAATTTTAATTTTGATTATTATTTATTTATTATTTATTCTTAACATAAAAAATTGAAGTATCTTTTCTTCTAAAAATGAATATATACATACAGTTATATATTTTAAACATACATAAATTAAAAATAAAATTTTTTCAATTTTCTTGTAATTGAAAAATCATCAATTTATCATTCGAAAATTTGTCATTAATGAATATATATTTGTTTTTTTTTTAATATTTTTGGAATTACATTTTTTGGTTTAGTTAACCTTTTATTTCAAATAAACATAAAAATACTTGTTGATCTTAAATAAATAATAATAAAACATATTTTTAACTACACTTTTATAACGATATTAAATAGGGCGCTATATATTCGATGTAGATTAATGTATTTTCCGTCGCGCAACTACAAATTAAATATGCTTTGCCCTACACTAGCTTATAAAGTCGTATCGGAGCACTGTATTCTTTATTACAAAAAAATATTTCAAGGAACAGCATTCTTTACGTTTTAAAATTTAAAAAACGAAAACAGCTCACAATGAATAAGACACACACACACATAAATTGTATTGTATGTGAATATTGTTGTTAGCATGAAACCGTTTCTGTACTTAAGCAAAAAAAAAGACACGAAGTAAAAATTTTGTTGTGGCTATCGTCTTATACACTGTGATGTTGTGTGTGCAAAGTAAGAGAATAAACGAATTCTCTTTGCTAAGTAAGAGAGTAACAATTCTTTTTGCGGGTTCCAACATTACGACCCGCCATAAGAAATTTTACTTGTACGTGATGCACATTCTATATGATTTATATTCTTTGGTTAAAGTTTCTTGTAACAACAAAAAGCTATTTATCTGTCTGATAAAATCCTACCTTTAACTAACGGCAAGTTATAATAATGGACCTTTATACATATATCAAGTTTTATTAGGTAAAACAAGAGTTCACTTAAATTTAATGTAAACATTCATTCATACTTAGGCATCAAAAACAAAATGATCACAAAAATATTTACATAACACATATGAACTTACATATGTAAGTACATGTACAACACATTCGATTACAAACTTAACACTATGTCGGGCTTGTATTTGGAATTAGATGAGCCGATGAATGAGAATTCTGGGCAGTATTAACTGATGTGCTTGAGATACTGTCACTTTGGGAGTTAATGGTAAAATAGTTGTTAGAAGATCCTACACCTTTAGAGAATGGAACATTATTTGCGAAACAGAATGCTGAAGCATAGTATGGAGGAAATATTGCTGGAATCGTTGTAGCTATTGCTAATGGAGTAGTATTTAACGGCAATCCTATACTGTTAGATGAATTGACGATATTTGTCAAGTAAAGATTATTATCATGTACAACTTGACGCTGCGCTATTTTTAAACGAGATGTTAATTGTTTTTTCCATTTAGTTCTCCGATTTTGAAACCACGTTTTAATTTGTACTTCTGTTAAGTTTAATGATTTGGATAATACCATCCGTTTACTGACACTTAAATATTTGTCCTGTTTAAATTCAGTTTCCAGTCTTTCAAGTTGCTTTGCACTATAGGCCTGTCTTGGCTTACGATCTATTCCCTGCTTCCGAAATCGTTTAGCTGCAAAAAAAAAATCCTACGGGTCCACGAACCTTAAGTGAATATAAAGAAATTACAATTTCGTCCTCTTCGTGGGCAATTATAAAATCAGCTAACCGCTTCAGTCTCTTCAAATTTCTTCACAATTTTGGCAATTGCTTGCGTAGTTGGACGATTACACAATCTCCTCTTAAAGCACGATATGTAGTTGTGGCAGAATAACCATTTTTGTAGTAAGTTTTGATATTTTTTATGCGTTGTGTGTCAATGTCAGACTTTCAACTGAAAAGAAAAAAATTGGTTTAACAACTTAGTTTGACAGATGTCGAAACCATACTTTTGAAACCACGAAATGGATAACACGGTAAAAGTTACCTTACCACCTTACAGAGGGAATAAAGTTAATTTTTAAATGTTTTCCGTTATTACTACGTAAGGCACAAACATGTTATGCTTAGGCTAGCTTAAATAACGTGATTTAATTTCTTTGTTGACAAAATAAACAAAATATTTTTGTTAATAAATCAATGAACAAAAAATATGGCAAACTCATAAAATATGGTAAGCTCAAACGATCTCCCTAATAACTTAAGACAACAAGCAAAATATTAATTCATTTTAGGAAAAAATATGACGTTTAACCCTTATTTGTATATTTCGCCATAAATGTATACTTTTGGATTTTTCATATTTGCATGGCATATTTTACAAATTTTTATATATCTTCGTGCGGGAGTTTGTGTGCTCTATACGCCATTTTATATATCTCGAGTTAATGATGCCACTATAGGTTTTTGCCACCAAAATTTTTAAAATCTGCAATCCGTTTTCGGCTATTTATCTCCGAAACTAAACGAGATATCCGATAACGGATTACAGACTTGAAAAATTTGGGCACTGAAATGATTTCGACATATTTCAATTCCATCGGGAAAGTACTGATAATTGTAATTGGGTATATTATCCTTTCTTTAAAATTTGGATTAATATCATCCATATCGAAGAGATTTGAATTCATTTTATAAAATTTTTTCACAATATGATTACACTTCTTAAAATCAATTTTGCAACGGATGGTTCGTGTGGTGCTGTTTGAGAATAAAAGCTGGTGTTTATTGTTGGCAAAGTTATATTATTATGGTTAAAGCAAGAATGAAAGAACTAAAAATTACGCCATGCGCATGTTTTCCCATTAGATGACATAGATTCCCCTATTTTTGAGAGAAAATAAAGAAAAAAATAGGAAATTGTCTCACTGTTATGAGTACACATATGACATATTAATGACGTCATTTCACCTAGATGCGCAGAAAATTAAAATTTTGTGTGCGTAAAATCGTAATCTTTGGTTCTATATTCTTTTTCGGGGACTCTCTTGATGCTCTGGGCATAAGAATAAATTGTGATGTCCGTTGGAATGATCAAATATTTCGAGTGTCGAAAAAAGCATTCAAATGCCTCGGTTTTTTTAAACGGTGCAATAAATACTTCACACCATCTGACATTCTCAATATTTACAAGACATTTATCCGACCTAGGCTCGAATACAACTCCCATGTATGGGTCGGTGCTTTAAAGTTGTTACGGATTGTTATTTCTTCCATTTATTTTTCATTGTCCACACGGGAAATTTTAATTGCACAGGGTAGTGAGAATTTTGGCGATTTTTTTGTTGTCGTAAGGTTGGCAACTGTCCTTTATTTTTGCAGCTCTGTCATTCCTGTCAAATGCAACTATGGTTACTGTTGCGATCCCTTTTGCCATGGCGTTTTTTACTTTTGGCGCTAGCAAAATTGACCAATGACAGGCCGGCACGCGCCCAGGCGCCATAAATAAATATGGCTGTCACCCATCTGGCCCGTGTGGAAGAAAAGGAGAAAACTATGGCGCTTCTTTTGCGAATTTTTTATATGAGAACAGAAGCTGTCATAAATGTAAGTAGTCAGGCATTAAGTGTTTGGCAGTAGTTCGGGTTGGTCGTGTAAGCGGTTGTTTGAAAAATTAATAAAATGTGGTGTGTAAAGAAAAGTGTGGTTAGGAGTTAAACATGTATATGGCTAAACTCATATAATCTTAGTCATATATTTTTTTTATATTCATCAGGTACCACAGAAAGACCAACATATTCATCAGGAACCACAAAAAGACCAACATATTCATCAGATACCACAGAAAGACCAACATATTCATCAGGTACCACAAAAGGACCAACATAATATCAGTTACTACAAAAGACCAACATAGTCATCAGTCGTGGTAACCCCAGAATCCAACACCAGCTCCATCATTAAATATACACCATCAGCAGCGATCGCATCATCATGAACTGCATCATCCCTGGACATCGTCGTCAGCACCAATACCACCAGCAGCCACATCATCATCAGCTGAGTTCCTGCAACAAAGTATGTCTCTTGTATTTATTTTATTAAAATTTATTTACTTACCTTGTTTGAATACGTAATTAACAATAGCTCCATAGATTATTTTTTTGTACATCCACTTTCACATAAGCTCATTTAAATTTATTTTTCTAAAACAGACACTTAACAATAGTTTAATGACCTGTGGGTTATCGATACATATAAAATCTATTATTACTTTTTTTTTGTCTTTTCAATAAAAATTTACTAATGTTGAATAAACGAAAATGAGTCTGTAGACTAAATTGATGGGAGGAGGAGAGTGCTGGAAGAACACAGCAGGTCAATGAGGCACGTGGTCTTGCATTAGGGACAGTGGAATTTCGGGTATCAAATCTGTCAATGGCTTAGGGGAGGGCTAAGTATACCCAGGGGTGGACACAACAAATTTACTAACCCCAATTTACTAACGCTGTAAGAAAAATGTTTCAAGTATTCCTGTACATGTGTTTTACAATTTTTTTTCTGTTTTTTTTTTTTTGAAATATTTTGGATATTAACTTTTTTCACACTCTCTTGTAACATGTGGAGAGTGTTATTGTGTTCACGCGCTGAATTACAGGGTTGAGAACCACATTTCGGTCATTATGGAGCTAGCGGGCAACACAACACGTCATGCCACTTAACCTGGTATTTTGTATGGGTTGATATTGTATACTATATCGCATTTCATCTTAATTATTTTATGTATGTATTGTAACGACACGTTTACGCTGGTTGCTGGGGTAGTTCAGCGGTGTCCAGTGGTTACATAAATAAGAACACAATTGGATTTTTTTCTTTCACAATCGTATTTAATTTTTATTTAATAATATTTTCTTAATCTACTTATTTCTAATGCTAGCCTAACAAAATACAAAATGACCAGGAACTACCTAACGAACGTTCGTTTCAAGGGTGGTTGATTTGGTGTCCTCACGATATCACCGATTCAATTTGTGTTGCTAAGGATGGCACCATTAGCAACCCTACTCAAACCCTGGTGACTTTCCTGTCGACGTCCGGTTGTCACACACGTAGATGAATATGAAGTAATACAATTAATATTGTTAGGGATGTACGCCACAAACAATATTAATCAAATACCAGTGCACCAGTCAAATCGGTGCAAAAGAACAACCATCAATATTGTTAAGGAGTGGAACCCCTTAACAAGATTGATTCCTACCGCTACCAGTCCGTATATCTGTGATCCTAATACTACCAATAGTGTTAAGGATGGACACCGTTAACAAGATTGCCTGGTATTAGTCCACTGAGGTCAAAAAGTAATAGAGTGAACCACAATCTATATTGTTAAGGATTGGAACCCATTAACAATATTGTTCACTCACTATCCAAGGAGTAAAAGAAATCAACAGTCAATATTGTTAGGGATAGCCACCAGTAACAATACTGATCACTCACTGTCCGGCAAGTAATAAAATGAAAACAACAATCACTATTGTTAAGGATGGACACCATTAACAATACTGATCGCTTACTGTCCAATAAGACAACAATCCATATTGTTAAGGATGAACACCATTAACAATATCGATCCTTACTGTTCAACAGTCTGTCAACCACTCACTCTCTGCTACGTATGTTCTGCCTTTTATAGCCAGTCGTTGTGGTGAGAATAATAACAATAATATGATATCAACGTATAACTCACCACGCTGAGAGAACACAAACAAGCAACACTACGCAACAGAGAGTTAAAATAAAATTAAAATAAATAGGAAAATAAGAGACGATGGAATGTGACCACCGTTATGTCTGAAAAAATAACATAACAAAGATAGTAATTACTTCTAAATAATACTGTATTTATGATACATATTATTTAAAATAAAATTAAGTAAAGTCAATTCAAAAGAATAAAAAAATAACAAAAATTAATATCGTATAAATTAACATCCCTCATAAATAAAATCAATGTGTGGAGATGAAGCCGGATTGTGGGGCCAAAAACGAGGCTTCCGACTTTTGCTCGTCACAGTATGTATTCAGCCGGCGCGTAACAAAGTCCATTTTGGGGCTTCTCGACCGTGTACACGAAAGGGCGAAGGTGTTTATTAGAGACGGTAGGGTACCCAACTCTATCGATTCTTATCGTATCATACCTCTTTCAAAACGCATCTTTTTATAGAGAGGATTCGTTCTTTAGTCGCACCACTCGTTGATGCAAATGTTTTTCCTGCCAATTCCGATATAAATAAGTTTAAATCAAATTTCCACAAGCACTACTCCCTCTTTCCATAACATGTAGGAAAACATAATAAACTTTAAGCTAAAGGTAACGCAATCTTCCTAATAATTTTATCGGTCACTTTAGGTTAAAGCAAAGAATATAAATCATATAGAATGCGCATCTCAACACTTATCCAAATATTTTGTCAACATTTTTTCAGACGCGGGAAGGAAGGGCAAAAGGCAAAACAAAAGAAAAGAGCGTAACAAAACAAGAGAAACCAAAGAGAAACTAATGTCACAGTGTATGCACTGTGCTAATGTGTGTTTTATTTCTTTTGCATTGTTGTTTAGGTTTTTTTAGTTCAGCCACAGTACATACAGTGACGAAATTCCAACAACTATAACAAGAACATCACACAGCAAGATAGCCACAACAAAATTTTTGCACACACAACATCACAGTGTATAAGACGATAGCCACAACAAATTTTTTACTTCGTGTTTTTTTTTTTGCTTAAGTACAGAAACGGTATCATGCTAACAACAATATTCACATACAATACAATTTATGTGTTTGTGTTTCTTATTCATTGTGAGCTGTTTTCGTTTTTTAAATTTTAAAACTTAGAGAATAATGTTGTTGGTTCAAATATTTTTGTGTATTAAAGAATACAGTGCTCCGATACGACTATGTAAGCTAGTGTAGGGCAAAGCATATTTAATTTGTAGTTGCGCGAAGGAAAATAGATTAATCTACATCGAATATATAGCGCCCTATTTAATATCGTAATAAAAGTGTAGTTAGAAATATATTTTATTATTATTATTTATTTATGCTCAACAATTGATTTTATATTTATTTGAAATAAAAGGTTAACTAAACCAAAAAATGTAATTCCAAAAATATAAAAAAACAAGTATATATTCATTAATGACAAATTTTCGAATGATAAATTGATGATTTTTCAATTATTTATAAGAAAATTCTATTTTTGTTTTTAATTTATACATATATGTATGTATGAATTATATATATGTACGTATATATACATTTTTAAAAGAAAAGACACTTTAATTTTTTTATGTTAAAAATAAATAATAAATAAACAATAATCAAGATTAAAATTATTTCTTACTTTATATTTCAAAGCATCAAATAGTATGTATATTTTGAGGATTTTCATCTCCATAAAACGGCTAATAAAGTTATTTTTTTAAAGATTATTTATTGGATAAAATATCTAATTTTCTTTTTTTGGAGCTTCCTTTTTCTGTAGTCCAAGAGCAATGTTTCCGAAGGAGAACCAATAATAGAAAGTCCAATACCTCTATTCTGTGTTGAGAACAAGTGTCGGCAAACCACTCTGGGGTCATTCGTTTACATGACTCAATAATAAAAGATTTTATACCAATTTTTCGCGGTTCAGATTTAAAGACAGAAAAAGTCTTCTAATTTGTCTTGATTGAGGGACTTTGTCATTAAGAAATATAAATCACCACCTTCCCTTAAAATTTCATTTGTTAACATAAGAATTGAATTTAGGGTGAGTTTCATTTTATTTGAAAAGAAAATACGCTTGTTTTGATCTACAAACTCCACCTTTTTTAAATATTCTAGAAAGAACTGAATATATTTATATACTTCATTGTTAATCTGATAAAGGGAGCCACTATTAAGACAATCAAAAATTTTGCCATTTTTTCCATAAACTGAGCTGTTGATAAAGCCAATTCTGCGGAACATGACTTAAATTTTGTGGTTTCAGACGTTGTTTTAATAGCAGCAGAAAAGATCCTGCTGAAAATTTGTGTGGCAAATACTACAAGCATTTTTCGAAAGTGTTAGGAAACATATGTTGCCGTGTTAGTTCTGGGTACATTTTTGTTTTTGCATTTACTTCCATTTCTTACAATTCCCTAATTACCTGAAAGCTTGCCGTCCCATCCGGGGTTTTTATGTCACATTTCAGCCACCCATTCCGCAAAGATTTAATTGAGTGTGGGAAATCATAAAGGCAAAAAACATTTTGATCGCTTAATTCAAAAAACGGTTTTTTAGCAGATACTTTAAGATTGGAAAATCATTTTCGGTTAGTCGAGCCTTCATCACATATAGGGGCATAAACATTAATACCAATGCTTTTTAAAATATTTACATTTACTGTAACAATTTCACTTAAAGAATCTGCAGATAAACCATTTTGGGAAGTAAAATAATTTAGAATGATAGCTAAATGGATGCAAGCAAAAAACACATTTTAATATTTCATAATGTCTTTAAGTCTGAACCTCAAAAAATTGGTATAAAATCTTTTATTATTGAGTCATGTAAACGAATCACCCCAGAGTGGTTTGCCAACACTTGTTCTCAACACAGAATAGAGGTATTGGATTTGCTGCTCATTCGAAAGCATTGCTCTTGGACTACAGAAAAAGGAAGTTCCAAAAATAGATATTCTATCCAATAAATAATTTTTAAAAAAGTAACCTTATTAGCCTTTTTATGGAGATGAAAATCCTCAAAATATACTTTTTGATGCTTCAAAGTAAAAACTAAGAAATAATTTTAATTTTGATTATTATTTATTTATTATTTATTCTTAACATAAAAAATTGAAGTATCTTTTCTTCTAAAAATGAATATATACATACAGTTATATATTTTAAACATACATAAATTAAAAATAAAATTTTTTCAATTTTCTTGTAATTGAAAAATCATCAATTTATCATTCGAAAATTTGTCATTAATGAATATATATTTGTTTTTTTTTTTTAATATTTTTGGAATTACATTTTTTGGTTTAGTTAACCTTTTATTTCAAATAAACATAAAAATACTTGTTGATCTTAAATAAATAATAATAAAACATATTTTTAACTACACTTTTATAACGATATTAAATAGGGCGCTATATATTCGATGTAGATTAATGTATTTTCCGTCGCGCAACTACAAATTAAATATGCTTTGCCCTACACTAGCTTATAAAGTCGTATCGGAGCACTGTATTCTTTATTACAAAAAAATATTTCAAGGAACAGCATTCTTTACGTTTTAAAATTTAAAAAACGAAAACAGCTCACAATGAATAAGACACACACACACATAAATTGTATTGTATGTGAATATTGTTGTTAGCATGAAACCGTTTCTGTACTTAAGCAAAAAAAAAGACACGAAGTAAAAATTTTGTTGTGGCTATCGTCTTATACACTGTGATGTTGTGTGTGCAAAGTAAGAGAATAAACGAATTCTCTTTGCTAAGTAAGAGAGTAACAATTCTTTTTGCGGGTTCCAACATTACGACCCGCCATAAGAAATTTTACTTGTACGTGATGCACATTCTATATGATTTATATTCTTTGGTTAAAGTTTCTTGTAACAACAAAAAGCTATTTATCTGTCTGATAAAATCCTACCTTTAACTAACGGCAAGTTATAATAATGGACCTTTATACATATATCAAGTTTTATTAGGTAAAACAAGAGTTCACTTAAATTTAATGTAAACATTCATTCATACTTAGGCATCAAAAACAAAATGATCACAAAAATATTTACATAACACATATGAACTTACATATGTAAGTACATGTACAACACATTCGATTACAAACTTAACACTATGTCGGGCTTGTATTTGGAATTAGATGAGCCGATGAATGAGAATTCTGGGCAGTATTAACTGATGTGCTTGAGATACTGTCACTTTGGGAGTTAATGGTAAAATAGTTGTTAGAAGATCCTACACCTTTAGAGAATAGAACATTATTTGCGAAACAGAATGCTGAAGCATAGTATGGAGGAAATATTGCTGGAATCGTTGTAGCTATTGCTAATGGAGTAGTATTTAACGGCAATCCTATACTGTTAGATGAATTGACGATATTTGTCAAGTAAAGATTATTATCATGTACAACTTGACGCTGCGCTATTTTTAAACGAGATGTTAATTGTTTTTTCCATTTAGTTCTCCGATTTTGAAACCACGTTTTAATTTGTACTTCTGTTAAGTTTAATGATTTGGATAATACCATCCGTTTACTGACACTTAAATATTTGTCCTGTTTAAATTCAGTTTCCAGTCTTTCAAGTTGCTTTGCACTATAGGCCTGTCTTGGCTTACGATCTATTCCCTGCTTCCGAAATCGTTTAGCTGCAAAAAAAAAACAAACAAAAAAAAATTATCCAAACTAAAAGGCTATATTTTCAAGTCTTATATACTCGTACGAATATAAACACAAATGAGAGTTTGTAGGTTTGTTCGTTGATTTGTTTAAAGTCTATCGAAAGCTAAATAATTGAACCGATTTTTTAAAATTTTTAAAGAATGTCTGGAGAATAAAAATACTTCAAGAATTTCAACTTCACTGTGCCACGCCCATAAATAAGTAATATTTGTTTTCCAATATTTTTAAAATACTAACAGTGAAAGTGTCTAAATTTGACCCAAATAAGTTCCCATTAATACAAATCAACAATGAAAAATTGGACTGAATCGGATAAATGGTCACGGTACCTCTATGCAGGTATTTTGAAAATGGTTTAAGCCAAGGTTTCTAAGCTTCTTCTAAATGAATGACTTCATAGTAAGTAGAATTAGTCACTCAAAGACACAACGGAATTAGACAAATGGACGTGGTACCTCTCATACATAATAAATGTTGATTCTTTTATATCTCAAAAACGGTTAATGTTTCGAAATTTTGTACAAACAACCTCGTTGCCAAAATAGAAAGTCACCTAAGCAAAAGTAGGCTATGTTGAATATTTTGAAGTTGCTCTTTTCATACTTATTTACATTGCATATGTATTAAACTTTTTATTTAATTAAAACAGGAGTAAGGCGTTTTCAAGATAAAATAATTTTATATGCTGAAGACTCGAGTTCGAGCCCCAGGAAAAGTGATCAATTTTTTTAAATTAATTTTGTTTCGTCAGAAACGCTTTAATTAGATCAAAGTTAATTGCAATGAATTTTTTTGGTAATCAAAGGAGAAATATATCACTAAACAAAAATAATTTTTAATCGTCATTAATGAAATAGCTAAAACTTTAATTTTAATTTATATTGCAAGCTCTCTACTTTTAAAAGTTTACCTTGCAGACCCATCAAATGGTGATGATGCAAATGATTAAGATGAGATCCCATCATTGGTTTGGTTGGCACACCAATCCAGTTGCTGTATATAAACGAACTTGAATTTAGCTCTCCATAACTGACAAATCTATCAGATAATGGATTGAAACTTTTGAGATTGTTTTCGAATGTAGGATTATGCAGCATCGTATTTACATTATTTTCTAGAATACTTCCGACTTTGAAATGTGCTGAAAAAAGAAATATAATTATTTATATATTTCTCCAATCAACCTTCATCTCATCCTTGTGTTTGAAATTTTTTTTAATTTTTTTTTAAATTTAAAGAAAAAAATGTAACTGATTTTCAAAATATTTCTTGACTTTTTCTGTAGTTGATATAAATGTTTAAATTCTTAAATTTACAAAACAAATAATAATTATTTTGTGTAGTTGTACACACAAGGATAAGAGGAAGGTAAAATTTGCTATATGTACTTGAATTTAAAATACTCGTACATAAATATACATATGTATGTACATTAGGGTGGCTTATTTTATACTCCAAAAATATCAAAACAAGGTTACAATACCAGTGAATCCTCTCAATTTTTTACAGGTAACATAATAAGCATACTTGCCAAGTTTGAATATAGTATTCCCCGGATAATTTGTGCAATTATGCGAGGAAACCATTAAAACGGATACGCTAACTTGCCTCTTAGAGGCTATTAGACGAATACGTTATTTTCCTTTGAGATATATTACAAACTTCGTTTTTAAATTTTGTCCGCTTCATAATTACATACATACATAATTGGCCATTAAAACCCTGTGTCAAGGTTACGGCCTAACCTCTCGCAGCACTCATGTTGTGTGTGTTAATTTTTATTCATGAGTACCGGAACCTACAGTTTAAAGTCGACTCCGAACGACAGATTTGAGAAGCTTTTTTATGCCAATCAATTCCTCCCAGAGTTTTGCCAGAAGGCTGCTGAGAGATAGTCGCCGAAAGAAATAATTTTTTTTATTTTTCTTTTTTCAAGATGTCTGAGCTGAGATTTGAACCCAGCACTATCGTCTTAGTTATCAACACACTAACCACTAGAACACGGCGACTGCATAATTACCGTGTTTATAATTACCTACGTAATAAATGTGAATAGCAAATTTATACATAAATTTGGTAGACTTTATTTGCAAGGTGGTATCAAAGAATTAGTTTAAAAGAAAATTTAACGGAAATTTTATGCCTATATAAGAATAGTTGAGTTAAGCTGCAATTTTTAGCAAATAATTACTTTGGGTAATTACACGAGGGAATTTTAAGGGACATTTTTCTTTGGGGAAAATATATTTGAGGTAATTAAGCAAATAACGCAATTAAGAGAAAGTTAATTAATCGAGGAATATTATTAGAAAATGGTAAGATAAAATATGGGAATTTAGATATTGAGGTAAATAAGCGTGGAAGGCAATTAAGCGTGCGGTAATTATCCAGCAAATACTGTTATAAAAATTTAATTCAAATAGTTAATAAAATATTTAAAAATATTGATTTCTTAAAGGGGGACTTACACTCGTACGACATGTCAAATTTTTGTGTAGAAGAGAATGAATAGTATCGTGTAAACTTGATATGTAATGAGAGCGTACGACATTGAGAGAAAATACGGATGAAAATTTGACAGTCGTATGGCTCTCTTTGTTTTTGGAAATTTTTTAAAAACCATCACATTTCATTAGATCAGGGATGCATTTTTATGTTTTTTTTTTTTGTTTGTGTTAAATCTATTCACAATGCATGTAAATTTTGTGTGCATGTGTATGTGCATTTTATGTTTTCATTTTACTTTGTTTTGGTATTTTACCAACCGTGTAAACGCAAAAAATATCTGTCGTAAGATTTTTACTCTCATTTTTAAAATACGGATGGAATTTCATAATATTTTCTCTTTGATTTTACGTACGACTTGTATTACCGTTTTTGTTTGACAGATCGTTTATTTATTAAAATTTCGAACAGATGAAATTGTGTTTTTTATACAGTTTGTTGCCATAAGAATATTTAGCAAGACTGGTCGCACATTAGAAAAGTTTACTTTTGCAAATTTTTCTTTGTCTTTTTCATTATTTTTTACTGTTACGAACAAAGAACAAAGCAGCTTTGTAAATACAACAAAAACTGTACTCTTCCCCAGCCCAACAACAGACTCTTGACTTTACAAAGGAAACTTTCCCAATGTGCGACTGGTCTTATTTGCATTAAATGGCATGTAAACGATACAAATATTAAAGCCGCTAGTTGATGTTGATCTGTCGCTTCAGTTGGAATATAGTTAACACTTCGAAAACAAATAAACTGTTATTTACATGGCTTTGTTTCTATTAACATTGCACACAATGAATTCTGATATGTATTCGTATTTACTTCAGGTAAACAAACGTGAAGAAGATCTGACGTTTTAAAATGTGTTAAAGTTAATTCTTAAAAATTTACTTTTTTAGTTTTGTGTAATCCGAAATAGGCAACGTGTATAAATGTTCTTTAAAGCAAAAAATAAAATAAATGTTTGAAAAATTAATATTAAAATAAATTGCATATGGGTCGTACCTGAATAAAAGCGTACGGCATATATTTTGAGTCAAAATGTTTTCATGCCCATTTATTTTGTGTTAGAGCTGCCGAAATAAGACTTTAAAAATCCAAGCTTGACAGTTCGTACACAGAAAAAATTAAATTAGCTGAACGCGGAATTTAGAAAAAGTATAACTGATCGCTATTGTAAAACGATACAAATATTAAAGCCGCTAGTTGATGTTGATCTGTCGCTTCAGTTAGAATATAGTTAACACTTCGAAAACAAATAAACTGTTATTTACATGGCTTTGTTTCTATTAACATTGCACACAATGAATTCTGATATGTATTCGTATTTACTTCAGGTAAACAAACGTGAAGAAGATCTGACGTTTTAAAATGTGTTAAAGTTAATTCTTAAAAATTTACTTTTTTAGTTTTGTGTAATCCGAAATAGGCAACGTGTATAAATGTTCTTTAAAGCAAAAAATAAAATAAATGTTTGAAAAATTAATATTAAAATAAATTGCATATGGGTCGTACCTGAATAAAAGCGTACGGCATATATTTTGAGTCAAAATGTTTTCATGCCCATTTATTTTGTATTAGAGCTGCCGAAATAAGACTTTAAAAATCCAAGCTTGACAGTTCGTACACAGAAAAAATTAAATTAGCTGAACGCGGAATTTAGAAAAAGTATAACTGATCGCTATTGTGTATGTATGTATTTACTACATCTCTTTAAAGTTGCATTCGAAAATCTAATTTCTGAATGCGCATTTAGTTATTAACTACATAAAATTCAGCTCGCAAGGGTATAAGATATCGTCTGATCAAACGAAATGTTGTAAATAACATATTATTCTATTAAGAAATTGAACGTTTTGTTCACCTCAAAAGAAAAAAAGTATTTAATTGTAACTAAACTCTAATTTAAAAAAACCGAATGCAAAATTCAGCGAAAATCTTCTCTGATATCATAAAATGCAACATTTAGCATTGGGGATTTTTAAAAAAAATTGAATGCGACGTTTAAAAAAACTGAACGGAACGTATAGTAAAAATATTTTTGTCAAATTTTTTACATTTTAAATATTATTTCACCAGCATGATACAGAACAAACGGTACTCTGATATTCGCCCAACAAACATTTACAAAGTGATGTTCAAAATAAAAGTTCTGTAATTGAAACAAACTAATGTATGTAAGTAAATATATCTTTAGATTTACAAAAAGCGCGCATTTATTTAACCCTCCGCCACGCACATACATATTCCGATAGTCACATATGTAGCACATGCATCTGGCCAGATGCATTATGTATTTCAATACATTTTTATGAAAAATATGCAGTTTTATTGATAACATTATATTATTATAGCATTATTTTAT
Source organism: Metopia argyrocephala (assembly GCA_963576795.1). Lineage (NCBI taxonomy): Eukaryota > Metazoa > Arthropoda > Insecta > Diptera > Sarcophagidae > Metopia > Metopia argyrocephala. The sequence continues at coordinate 87,717,827 of OY756209.1, read as the reverse complement.
ATATTTTAATTTTTTTTTTCTTTTTTTCAACTGAATCGAAAAAATAGTTCAACTGATGCAAATAGAAAAAAGTAAAAAATTTTTGTATTTGATTTGATTGCTGCGAAAGTATGTACTATGAAGAGAGTGGGGCGTAGCCAAAAATCTGAAACTTACAACAGCTACGACACCGCAAAGTACCCACAAAATTCACTTTGAGTGGATTTAAGTAAACAAACGCAAAAAAAATCAAGTAAATCTCATTATTCATGTGCTACGTATGGGATGTGTAGATGAAGAAATCCCCATAAATTGTTTTTTTTTAATTTTTTTTTTTTTTTCAAAAAACGATATTTGTACCTACAGACAAAAACACCTAGCTAAATTAGAAATTTGTTTAAATCAGTGTTAAACTCGTAACAGATGCAAGGGCAGGACGGAGGGTTAACGGGATATATTTTTTACTTATTTTTTTATTTACATATATTAAAATTAAAAATAAATAACAAATAAATTAAGTGCGGTTGGCTAAAGGTGGCCACACACTAGTGATTTGTGACTGTGATTTGTTCGGTTGTCATTTCTCCACACACTATAAAAAATCAGAAAAAGTTTAAACGTCAACAACAAGACATCACTTTTACTTTTCTAAATGACATTTTTATTTTGTAAAATTTCAATGAATTCTACAAAAAATTGGTTGCTAGCCATCTCCGCAACCACAAAAAATATTTTCACTTTTCGTATTTTTATTTTAATATGAATATTTTGGCGTTTTATTGTGAACTAATTTAAAAATTTTGTCAAATGTTCGCGCACAACCCCATACACTTTGTTACAAATCACAATAAATTGAAAAATTTCAAATTTTTGTGATTTGTTGTCATACAGCCCCATTAACATGTAAAAAGACGTCGAACACAACAAATCATAGTCACAAATCACTAGTGTGTGGGCACCTTAATGCTGTGTTGTTCAACATTTAATTTGTCATTGTTGTCAAAATGTTTATTAGGTAATTCTTCGCTCATACAAAAAAAGAAACAACATGTGCAAGGCCCATTAATACAGGTCATTGCATCTCTCAGGCTGATTTTATGTAAACCTATCTATAAATGTCAAAGTTTGTTTACGTTTTTATCGTTTTTGTCATGGTGGAATTACTTACAAGGTGGTGTTACCAACCCAGCTGGGTTTTTTTTTTTGGTCATACCGCTCCTGTCAAAAGTTTTATTTGTATTTATGTTTTGTTTACATTTTGCTTTGTGTGTATTCGTGTTTTTGTTTTGGTGTAGAGACATGTATGTTGTTAACAATACACACACACTTCTCACATGTGCTTTTTTAATTCACCATACCTGCTTTTGACATTAAAGAGCTGAAAAAACAAAAACAAATTCCCTGTTGTTTTTGTACTATATTCACCTGCCACCACCTTGTAAGTAATTTCACCATGGTTTTTGTTTTTATTTGAATGTTTATGTTTTCAATCAGTGTTGCCATATTGGCTATATCTAACCAAAGTTGGCTACTTTTTTCTTGCATATATATTTTCTTTTTGTGTTTTTTATTTCTTTAAAAAGAAAATGGTATTTTTATTTTAAATGAATAATAATAGTTTTAACTAAACATTGTAATATTTTAGGTTCAAGCAGGATAATATTGTTATGAATTGTCCTTTATAGTTCGTTTTGTATACTAGGGCTCTTTACTGCAAACTAAAAATACATATACTTTTGGAATTTAAAGCTTTTATTTACACTCTATAATCTTGTATATATAACTAAAAAGAGTAATGTGAAGCCTTATTTATAATACCTACAGTTTTTCTACTAATTGTTATTGTCTCTATTGTTTAGTATTTAACTAATTCCACAGCAATAATAAATCTTTTATAATTTAAAAATTTATATAATTTTAAACGTACTTGATTTTCCGACATATATTTTCTTATTGTAATAATTTTTTTATATAGCCCAAATGCTAGAAATAGTAAAAATACTAATTTAAGGGAATGCAATTATGATTTTGTTTTACAAAATTATTTCTTCGTAACAATATGTTTTATATGGGAGACTTTAACTTTATTTTACAGTTTATATCATAGAACGTATGTTGAAATTGAATTTTAGCCGACATTTAAATGTTTAGTTTTAATTTATTGAATTTTCTTATTCAAATTTGGTTACTAAATTTTACGGAATGTGGCAACACTGATTTTAGTTTCTTTTTCACCATTTTCTACAAAAACCTTTTATAATTTTGACAGATATAGATAGATCATACGACACAAAATACGTGTGGTTTTTTCTATAGTTGTATTGTTGTAGAGATGCAATGACCTGTATTAATGGGCCTTGAACATGTGGTTATTTTTGTGGCGTGTCATTTTTGTGTTAGTCGTTAACCTTCATAAGGACTTCGGGTCAAATTTTACCCATTTTAGTAGAAAAACTGACTTTTTCTACGAATGAGTGATTCTCATTTTTGATATTTTGTGACTTTTATTTAATTTCAAAACTAAATAGAAATGTTTTTGAATAAATATTTTTAAAAATATTTCCGTTACAAGTTTTTTACACACAAGGTCTTCGGGTCAAATTTGACCCGGAGTAAAAAAGTTAGTTTTTCTGATGCTCATTGGTCGTTAATCGATTTTTACGATAACTTTGACATCAGTAAATTCTAAATAAGCATTAATTCTACATATCTGTCACTTTTCATTTCATCGCACTGACCTTTTTTTATTCTTTAATAGAAATAAATTTGTTTGAAAAAGGGGAATTCCCGGGCTTTTTGTTTGTATGTAAAAATACAGTGCTACTTATCAAATTACTTTTTTTGTTTACCCCCATATTGCTGCAGTCGTAGAGTAAACAAATGTCAATACATTTGCTTTAAAAAGTGCTTTTGGTTTGGATGTAATAAGTGCTATCAAATTACTTGCTTCTGTTTACAGCTACAGTAGAGTAAACAAAGAACTTATAAGACGTGCCTAAGATTAAAATTAGTGTTTATTATTTTTTTTTTATCGCAAAATGAGGGATAGTGAAATAAAAAGCATGCTAAATGAATTATCAGACGGTGATGAACCTTGTTCAGAAAATGAAGATCATTTAGAGTATGCTGAACCATCTGATAGTGATGGTGAAGTTGCAGTTGCTCCGACAATAGAGCTGTGCCAAATCGTTCACTTAAATGATCGGTCATTTTTGTTCGGTCATTAAAAGTGATCCGGATCGTTCACTTCGCTCAATTTTCACTTCGTTCATTTGTTCTGGTCGTTCGGTCGTTCAATATAAATTTGTGTTTTCCTTGCTTGGTCCTTCGTTCAATATTTGTTTTGTTGCTTATTTTCTGATATGCATGTTATCAGTGTTGCTGTTTCGTTTATTTTTAATCAAAGTTGGCCATCGTTTCTTAAATGTGTTAATACGTACTTTTATATTATATAAATTGTTTTTACTTTTTTAATTTTATGTGTATAAGTAAAAATTATAACAAATTATACTTCAAAGTAAACACACATACATATTTATATTTAGAATATTATGTATTTTCTAAATTATACTACATGTCATTAGTATAAATTATTATTATTTCAATGGGATGTTATGATAATCCAATTTATACGAAAAATTTTTTATATAATGTATTCCAAAAATAATAAAAAAATAGTGTGAAAAATACGATATATTATTTTTTATTATTATATATTATTTAAAAAATGTTTTAAGTAATTCTATAATCAAAATAATAATGTTTATTGTCACTTTATATTTAGAACAAATGTTCCTGTAGATTTAAAAAAAAGTAAAAACAATTTAATAAATGTACGTATTTCCACATTTAAGAAACAATGGCCAATTTTAGTTAAAAATTAACAAAATGGCAATACTGACAATATGCATATAAAAAATGCGACAAAATAAATGTTTAACAAACGACCAAAACAAAGAAAAAACAAATTTAGATTAAACGGCTGAACGACAACGTCAAAGAAAAAACAAATTTAGATTGGACGAATGAACGACCAAAACAAAGAAAAAAGACCAAGTCAAAGAAAAAACAAGTTTAGATTGCGTGAATGAACGACCAAAACAAAGAAAAAACAAATTTAGATTGAACGACCGAACGAACGACCGAAACAAAGAAAAAGAAATTTAGATTGAACGACTGAACGACCGACACAGCTCTATCCGACAATGACATCAAAAAATGGTCAAATAAGATACTGCAAGGAACCCTGTACAAGAGCATATGGAAGATTTTCGAGGGAGAATGTTATCAGCATGATATCCGGTTTGACACGTTATTCTTGTTCAAGAATTACAGAGGAAGAGATATCTAGCTTTCAATTATTTTTTCCACCTCCCGTAATGAAGACTATTATAAAATATACCAATATTGACGGTAAACGTGTCTTTGGTAATGATTGCAGTGATGTTGACGATGACGAAATGTTTGCATTTATTGGATTACTTTTATTAGCTGTTTCGATCAAGTAATGAAAGTACAGAAAATTTATGGGATTCTGAGAAAGGTAGACCGATATTCAGAGCAACCATGTCAATAAAAAGATTCAAAAAATTATTGACAGTAATAAGATTTGAAATAGAAACACACGAAGCGAACGACGATTACTATACAAATTTGCACCGATTCGTGAATTGTGGAACCAATGGACTGATATATTGCCTAAATTTCTCAAGATGTAACTGTAGATGAGCAGCTGGTAGCATTCAGAGGAAGATGCCCATTTCGGCAATATATACCATCCAAGCCAGCAAAATATGGTATAAACTTTTGGGTTCTTTGTGATTCTGTTACAAGTTATGCCTGGAATATTTAACCTTATACAAGCAAAGAAATAGGAGGCATGCCTGAAAGAAACCAAGTAATGTGTGTTGTTCTCGATTTGACAGCTGGTCTAAAAGGTCATAACGTCACGACAGATAATTTTTTCACATCTTATGAACTTGGGCAGAAACCACTAGAAAAACAAATGACTTTAGCAGGAACTATACGTAAAAACAAGCCGGAATTACCACCACAAATATTGGCAACGAAAGGCAGACCTATAAATTATTAATTTTTTTGTTTTACCAAAGACACCACCCTCTTGTCTTATATCCCTAAAAAAACAAGTCAGTGAATCTTCTCAGTACTTTTCATCATAGCTCAGAAGTTAGTAATCGCGCAGACAAAAAGCCACAAATAATATTAGATTGCAACAAATGCAAAGGTGGTGTAGATACATTGAATAATGTTGTGTCTTGTTATACTTGCAAAAGGAAGACATATCGATCAAGTGGTATTTTGTAATATATTAGATATATCAGCGTACAAATGCTTTTATTTTATTTACATACGCTAATCAGGGCTGGAACGAAGGCTGCTTAGCTAAACGCCGATACTTCTTAGAGAATTTAGGTATGCAGCTTATATGAAAAAACGAAAAACAATATAAAGAGTACCATTTTCACGAGATATTGCAAAGAAAATACGCGATTTGACTCAACGATATCAAGAACCGCCAACTTCAACCCAAGCCGAAGAAAGAAATAGTGAACCGGTCGAAAAGGCAACCAAGAGAAGTCGATGTCAATTATGTCCCAAAACTGATAACAAAACACAATTAGTGTGTCTTACTTGTAAAAAAATTGTATGTAAGCAGCTTCTAAAACGATTATTTTATGTACATAATGCAATGATAAATAACGCAGTAATAAATTTTTCTATAATAAAATTAAATTTTGTTATTTCATATACATATGTATATAGTCCTTGCATAAATTTTGTAAAATTGATATAAATTTGGAATAAATGCCTATAAAAATACAGTTTTTCCTGGATATTTTAGAAAATAACTTTTAAGCTCTATTAATTCACTTTAGTAAAGCAAATTATTGTCCAAATAAGAAATTTACTACTTGGGTCAAATTTGACCCGAAGACCGTTAACGACAGTAACTTTGAGGACCTTACGAATGTTAAAGAAAAAACATCAATATAATGGAAGAATTGTTAAAGAAATTTAATCTTCAGTTTCTGTTGCCGGAATTGGAAGGTAAGCAATTTTTAAATAAGTTGTATGTAGTGTTTATAACAATTGAGGCTACATATGTTAATATTTATTTCAGAAGCAGGCATTGAATATAAGCAGCTTCCATACCTTTTTGAAAGGGATGCCATTAAAGAAATAATTTCTGAGAGCAAAATTTGGAGAAAAACTCTTTAAGTGGAGTAACTGTACAGTAAGTATATCACAAATATGATTTTATTCATTAGTAAAGTTTTTTCTTATAGCGTCTGAAAGGGGTCAATAATAAAAATCAAAACGTATTTTCTGGCCAGGTGAGTATAAGTTAACAATTTAATAACTTTTTCCTAAATTTATGGAAAAATAACTGCTTGACGGGTCCGTTTAGAGACAAGTTAATTAATATAATCTTAGAAAATGTCTTCGTCAACGACAGAAAATTAGCTCCAAAAGATTTTAAAGAAGTTGTCGATGAAATTTGTAAGGAATTATAATTATAAAGCCAAACATAGGGAATTAGAAACACAGTGCATAGAAGAAACGACAGTGGAAATAATTGATGACGAAATCAGACTTTTAAAAAAAGAATTACTGTGGCCTTTGCAAAGCTGGGAAACTGTGTGCGATCGTTGGTCGCGAACATATTTATTAAGAAAGAACGATATTAAAAACCTTGATAATACCACATTTTTAAAGGAATGCCCGATTATAACACATTCAAGAGCAATTGATTTGGTAAGTGTTCATGTATTATGGCAATTCAAAAAAATTCAAGGTGTAAATTGTTCATTTTAAAAACATTTTTAATTTATTTTTAGATAAATATCGATTTCGATATCGCTTTTCCGGAAAGAAAAACATTTTACTTGAAAATTGGGCATATTTCAAAGAAAATGATATTACTATTCAGGTTACACAATTGAATCAAAATTGTAGAGAGTTGTTAAAAATTGTCTTAGAATCCAACAATAAAGGTAATCTTTTTGTTAAATTTTGCACGCATATAAAACTTTTACAGTTTCAGATTTTCAGGACAGTAGCTTCATAAATTTGTTAAATGCTATTTTGTTACCTATTGGTTTTGGAAGAAAGTCATACACAATTTTGGATGCTCAAAAATTTTTCATCCTCACGATCCATAATATAAACAACATTGAAATCGAACAACTGCGAAAAAAATTTAGAGATTTAGGAAATCCTTTACAGCAGTGGTCTTCACCCATATTACTCAGGTAACGAAATTGTTCAGATATTTTTTTTAGTTTTTCTTACTCTCTTCGTGAATATTACAACCAGGGTTGCTTAATTCGACAAAAATTCTGGCAAACAGCTTCTTGAAATATACCAAAACTACCTGTATCGTTAATTCTTATTATATTAGTTTTAAATTAAATGTATTGTACTTTATTAACAAATATCACTTAGAATTCCTGGAAACCAGTTTCTGTTTTATTTTCCTTTGAAAAACTTAATTAATTATCAAAAAATTTGCAATGTTAAAAATCTTTCATAAAAAGAAATCCATACGCTTTGTTTTCATCATGTTAAACGACAACCACAATTATTACAAAAACATGCGTGTGAGACAAAAATTGCGTATGTGTTTATGTTTTATTAGTTTTCAAGAGAGCTAAATTTGTTTGTCAGACACTGAGAAGTTATGATAATAAGCAACATAAACTTATTAATGTTTATATTTCTTTTAACTACATTTCAATTTGTTTATAGCATTTACAAACAATTTATTTTATCAATAATTTTAATAAATTAGTTTAAATTTTAAAATTAAAGGTTTTTAAAACGAAAATTTTCACTAAATTCATTCAAGTTGTGAAAAACAACACAAATGAAGAAACCAATCTCATCTCTCAGTGTATTTTTGTGTGACTCTCTTTGTGAAGACCACTGCTTTACAGCCATTGGTTATAATTAAAGGAATGCGAAAAGCACAAAAGTTTTACGCATATGTTGACAAAACATTTTTATTAAGGTCTGGACATTAAGGTCTGGACATTTTTCCAAAAATATTTTTATAAAATTAATACTCCATAGGATATTCGTTCAGCTTCTTTGAGTACTTTTTTAAATCATATGCTGAGAAGTTCTATAGAGAAAAAAATGACGAGTAAAGTTTTTATTAAACTTTTCTAAAATTTCATTAAATTTAATAAATTTCTTTTAACACTGCATTAAATTTTTAATGAATTTGTTGTTTTTTTGTCTTTGTAAATTATTTATTAATTTAAATAATTAAAGTTGTAATTGATTTAATCAATTTTTAATTCAATTTATTTGAAAAAATATTTTTCCCTGTGTGGTCTAAAATGTTTACAGCATGTTTCCAGGAGACACTTATTGTTTTTAAATTGTCAAAACAACAAACTATAATCATTTTGGGGTTCTGTAAGACAAACGTAATTGTTTTACACAAACAACGTAAGACTGTCAATTTTTCTGTGGGTAAAGCCTGGTATTGAGTTCAATTTTGTGAAAAAAGTTTAGCTACATTTATTTTTCCATTCGAAAAATTTGACATGCAACATATATCCCTAAAAGCATGCATCACCTTTATACACAACAAATAACACAGTTCAAAATAATTTTTTTTGTTGCTTTTGACAAGAGCTATTAAACTTTCGTGTGGGGCTCAAAATCTACATGTATTTTAGTTTTTCAGTTCTTCTTTTTAAGACCTGCACTTTTTATGCAATCCTTAACAGTTCAGCTGCTGTGCAGTGAGTTTAAATTATAATAATATATCATGCATTGCAAAAGACCACCTCGTTGGTCTCAGGTAGAAAGGCCCTAACTCACATAATTTAAAATTTACAGGAGGTGGTAAAAATACAACAGATACTGTAATTATTAATATAAAACTTTTTATTAAATGCTGTACAATTACTTGTAATACCGTTAGTTTTAATAATATTGCAAAGATTTTTTGTTAGGATGTGCATATTTCTGAAATTTATTGGAATACTAAAAAAAATCAGTTTTGAAAAAAAATCGAGTTAGGGCCTTTCTACCTGAGACCAACGACCTATAATAATTCGAATATCCAATACAACTCTAAATAACCCAACACCAAAGCTATGTCAACAGTAAAAACTCTATTATAAAATCCTGCTCAGTATAATAAAAAAAAATTATTGTAGGCTGGTGTAAATTTATTTTATTTCGTTCGAAAGAAATGTTGACTATGTTGTTCCGTACATGAATCAAAATGTTGACAGAAACTTGTTGCATTTAGAAAAAATGTTGATATGTAGATTTCACATGTTTTTACTACTTTTGAAACATTTTTCACAAACATTTCGTACGAAACATTTTTATATGCAATTTGACAGCTTTTCGTACGAAATGTTGAACTCAGTACCAGGCTTAAATTGGTTTCTGCTTTATAAGTGTATGTCCACACTCGGAGAGAAGAGTCGGCAACTTTTGAGTTTGTTGACGATTTCGGTGAGGGGAATAAAAGAAGAAAAATACTTGCCCGTTCTCGGCGATTCTTTATATTCCGTCATTCGTTTTTTGTCTTTGTAGTTGATTATTTGACATTTCCTTTCATATTTTTTTTTCGCTTTTTGGTGTACGCGTCTTTTTCAAACAATCGCAGCGTTCGTTTTTCTTGTGTTTTTTTCTTTTTTTAATAAGTGCAGCGTTGCCAGTTTATGTGTAATTACACAAAAATGGAAGAGAACACATTTTCTTTAAATATTTTGAAATCATAAATTTTTTATATAATTTTGTCTCACCATTATTTCAATTAAATTATTTATAATAAATTAATTCAATTCTTCATGTTTTTTAGCCACCCATAATATTCGTCACCATACAATTTCAGTTCATAGAAATCAAGCATTATTCAATACCAGAAACAATATGAATCTTATGCAAGATGTCGGTTAGAAACTACGAAGCAACGCATTCAATATATGGATAGTATGAAATTTAATAATCTAACTCAAGATATTAAAAATATACAAAGAATTTCAATTTTCAAGAAAAGGATAATGGAATATTTGCTTCAGGACTTAGAAACTCTTTTCATATGATTTACAGCAATCGTATACAATATCCTATAAATTAATAATTAAACTTTGTGTGTATATATTACTATTTTTCAACTTCTTTTATTTCTTTCCTCTCTTTTGTAAATTATATAAATATATAGAATTAAATATCTTAAAATAAAATATTTGGGGGATTCAAATGGTTGTTTTAAAGTCATATATCATAAAACAATAAAACAAACAAAAAAAAAAAAAAATATGATTGCTGTAAACAACCCGTCATAGTTTAGTATAGTATTGTTAATTTTATTTTTTTGTTATTTTTTATTTTTCAATTTATGACAAAATGGTTAGGATAACATAGGTTGAAAAGTATTACTCTTTTTATGACTTTTTTATTCAAAGACCAACAACAAATTTTTTAAACTATTTTAAAATTGTATGATATTATGACAATATGACTTGACCAATTATATATTGTACATGTGTAATTCAAAGCTGTAAATATTTTACCAGCTCGCCTCAATAATGATTAACTGATGCTGAGGCAATCAAAATTTGATATGCTAATGATATAAAGGAATGAAAAATAATAACAACAAAAACAAAACAAAAATTCTATACGCATTAATAGTAAAACATTTAAATATTTTCAAGGTGACTTTATCAAAATTTATACCAATTTTAAAATATGTCCACTGGTAAGCTAAAGCAAACAATATAAAACCTTGCTCATTGCAAAAACTAAGAACTGAAATATTTTGGTGGTTATGTGAATGATTTTATGTTTTGTTTATTTTTATTATTCATTTTCTTTTTTTATAAAATATTATTTAAATATTATGTAATGTTTTTTTACTATTTTTCATTACAACAAATTATATACATACATACATACCTATATTCTTTATTATTATGTAATGTTTAATTTATAACTATTCATAAGGAATTTTAATTTTAAATAACTATTGTACTAGAGAGCTCTTCTATAAACTATAAGTAAATTGCCTTTCAGTGGGGACAACATGCTTTTTTAAATATTAAGAATCATAATGAAATGTAAATTCTTCTGCCCGTATGCAAAAAAATTAAAATAGATTTTAATTCAAAATTCAAATGGAAAATAAAGACTGCAAATTTACTTTGTTATTTTGTATATGACTCTTAAACTGCTGAATGTCTAATCGACACATAATACGTGAATACATAATCTAGCTGTTAAAAGACATTCATTTTGTATCTCAAAAGGTATTTGGTTAAAAGATGCTATCATTATAAGAGAAGGGAAGAGAAACATTATTATTTTTCATTAATAGAAAATTAAATTGTGTAGCATAACGATATTACATTAAAAGAAAATATTTTGTTTGTATCAACCGATTTTCATTATTTGCAGCTTATTTTATATCTAACATACCTTAATTTTAGGATAAAATATGTCTTATCTTATAAACTTCTTCAAAATTCAAGCGGTGCTCCCGAACTACTTCTAGTACTAGTCCTTATTAGCACTAGTATTCAACTATAAATACTTTAATATTGTTTTGGGCTGTACCAATAGCTCTAGTAATAACTTTAAGGCTTTGTCTCCTACAGGGAAATTTATAAATACACAAATATTTATTCATATATTAAAATGATATACAAAAATAAAACGCATTATATTATTGTATGAAATATATTTTGGGCAATCTATAAAATTCTGTGTAATTTGTAAGTATTTCTGTGGCAACACGGCATAAATGTCAAATTGTAAGAAAAACAAGCAAAAGAAAACACAAAAATTGCTGAACAACAACAAAAAGTTGGGCAACTAAAATCGCCGAGTGTGGACACGAAGACAAGTTTAAAAGAGAATTGATGAAGAATTGCCCAACTTTTCTCTCCGAGTGTGGACATACACTAACAAAAGTAATTATCTTTCACAATATGAAATGTCAGAAAAAACTCATTGTCATTGATTTGTTTGCTCTAAAAGTTTGTTTTATTAAAATAAAAAATTGTTTTTCATAAAATAATTAAAAAGAATGGATATATCTAGTGAAAATGACATTAAAAACGATATTTGTTTATTAAAGCACTATATTCACAAAACACTATTTAGAGATACATACATATGTATGTATGCTTTCATATACAAGCAAATATAATTTAACCGAAAAATTGGGTATAGACAATATTTTATCAGCTGACTGATAGGGTTACCATTTTATAATATAAAAAAGTATTATTTACAAGAAAAAATGTAAACAAAAACTATAAAATAAAGTAATGGCAATATTGGTTTTGACAAAGCAAAATTGTATAACATAAGCCAGACAAAAATATTCTGTAGTGTTACAGAAACCCAATTTGTTACGTTATTGTTAGTGTGACAATCGTTTTATGGTATTGTAATTGTCTCCTGGAAACATGCTGTAAAGCAGTGGTCTTCACAAAGAGAGTCACACAAAAATACACTGAGAGATGAGATTGGTTTCTTCATTTGTATTGTTTTTAACAACTTGAATGAAATTTGTGAAAATTTTCGTTTTAAAAACCTTTAATTTTAAAATTTAAACTAATTTATTAAAATTATTCATGAAATAAATTGTTTGTAAATGCTATTAACAAATTGAAATGTAGTTAAAAGAAATATAAACAGTAATAAGTTTATGTTGCTTATTATCATAACTTCTCAGTGTCTGACAAACAAATTTAGCTCTCTTGAAAACTAATAAAACATAAACACATACGCAATTTTTGTCTCACACGCATGTTTTTGTAATAATTGTGGTTGTCGTTTAACATGATGAAAACAAAGCGTATGGATTTCTTTTTATGAAAGATTTTTAACATTGCAAATTTTTTTATAATTAATTAAGTTTTTCAAAGGAAAATAAAACAGAAACTGGTTTCCAGGAATTCTAAGTGATATTTGTTAATAAAGTACAATACATTTAATTTAAAACTAATATAATAAGAATTAACGATACGGGTAGTTTTGGTATATTTTAAGAAGCTGTTTGCCAGAATTTTTGTGGAATTAAGCAACCCTGGTTGTAATATTCACGAAGAGAGTAAGAAAAACTAAAAAAATATTCGAACAACTTATTGTTCAATTTCCAAATATGAAAAAAGACTCTTTTATTATTAAAATAAAAAATAAAAATTTTATTTCTTTTTTGTTACAATTATAAGGCAAGTGATAGAGTTGTTACCGTATAAGGCAAGTGATAAAGTTATACTAACTAAGACTAAAATTTATTTGTTAATGGAAAGAGAGAAAAATAGGAAGTAAAAATAAAAAAGAGTAATGTTACAATGTAACATGCCGGCCTCCTTAATATACAGTATGTATATTCAATTTTCATCAATAGGTAGTGGGTAGAGCTTAGTGATGGCCCGTTTATAAATACCATGTTGAGTTTTAATTTCGGCTACGCGAGGAACTCCATCATGACCAGGTATGGTGGAAAGAACTCTAGCCAAAGCCCATTTGTACGGTGGCAGGTTGTCATCTTGGATTACGACTAGGGTATTTGGTTTAACAATTGTGTTGTTTGACGTCCACTTATGACGTTGTTGCAGCAGATGTAAGTACTCTTTTGACCACCTTTTCCAAAATATTTGTTGTAATTGTTGTAGTCGTCGGAAACGTTCCAATCTGTTGCTATTTAAAGAAGTATAATCAGGTTCAGCAAAAGATGTTAGTGGCTGGCCAATTAAAAAATGGCCTGGCGTAAGTGCCTCTAAATCATTCGGATCTGATGACAGTGGTGTAAGAGGCCTAGAATTAAGTATTGCTTCAATTTGTGCTGTAAGAGTTGTCATCTCTTCAAACGTTAAAGTTGCGTTGGCTATTACTCGAATCAAGTGATACTTGGTCTGCTTTACCGCAGCCTCCCACAAGCCGCCAAAATGTGGAGATCTTGGTGGGATAGTGCGCCATTCTATACGATCTTCTTGACATAATTTCATTATTTCGGCATTGTGATTCTCAGTCTCAAAAAGTTTTTTGAGTTCAATCAATTCATGTTTCGCTCCAAGAAAATTTGTGGCATTATCAGACCAAATTGTTTTGCAAAGACCCCTACGAGCGATAAATCGACGAAGAGCAGCAATAAAAGCAGGTGTTGATAAATCGCTTACTGTTTCGATGTGCACCGCCTTTGTTGTAAAGCACACAAAGATACATAAATATGCCTTTGCTGGTGCACGGCCACGAATTTTAGAATGTATATACACTGGACCGCAAAAGTCTATTCCAGTAGTGAGAAAGGCTCGTCCAGGCGTTACTCTGTCCTTTGGAAGACTGCCCATAATTGGGTCATTTTTTGTTGGTTTAGTACGAAAACATCTAATACACCGATGCACAGTATTTCGACAAATATGTAACCCATCTAGTGGCCAATAAAGTTGCCTGATGATTGAAAAAAGGGTGCGTGCGCCAGCATGCAAGTGCTTTAAATGAAAATAAGAAACTATAAGTTTTGTCAGTTCACATTTTTTGGGTAAGATGATAGGATGTTTTGATTCATATGGCAAGTTACTGTGGAACAAACGCCCTCCAACACGGATTATCCCTTCACTATCTATGAATGGTGATAAATTACTTACTGAACTGGATTTTTCAACCACTTTTCGGTTAAGAAGCGACTTATAATCGGCAAAAAGATGACTGCGCTGACTATTTATTATTAATTTGATTAAAGCTGTATCGAGCTCTGAGATTTTGAAAGCACTGTCCTTTCGCTTCTCTGTTGGATTCCTGAGATTATTATAAAAGCGAATACAATAAGCGAGAATGCGTTCTAACTTCTGTAGTGACCCACCGTGTGCAATAGTAGATGTCACGTCAACATACTCAGGATTTGCCACAAAAAACACGAGCTTATTTGGTCTTCTTTCTGGTATTTCGTCATCTATTATTGAATGAGGTTTAGGTGTAGCTAAAATTTGCCATGAAGTATGTAAAAATTCTGGGCCACTTGTCCATAAAGATGATTTTAAAAACTCATTAGGCATTAGACCTCGAGAAATAAGGTCCGCAGGATTTTCTTTGCTATTGACGTAGGTCCATTCTTCAGTGCGGGTGAGTTCTTGTATTTTAGCTATTCTATTGGCAACAAATGTTGTCCAAGTATACGATGGCTTAGAGATCCATGCTAAAACTATTTTTGAGTCAGTGTAGTATACACGTTCATCTACTGTAAAAGGTAATATGTTGAGTAGTCTTTCTACTAATTCTGCCATGAGTAGCGCTGCTAAGAGCTCCAGTTTAGGAATTGAAAGTGCCGTTGTAGGCGCAACACGAGACTTTGCACAAACTAAACGAGTTGTGACCACGTTATCTTCATCTAAAGACCTAAGGTAGCAACAAGCTCCGTAAGCATTTTCACTGCTGTCTGAAAAAGAGTGAATTTGTATAGATTTTATTACCTTATTAGTTAAGAAGTGACGAGGGACCCGGTAATCATTTAATAATTGTAGCTGTGTTATATAATCGTTCCAGTGGTTCTCATAGT
Organism: Metopia argyrocephala; assembly: GCA_963576795.1. Classification (NCBI taxonomy): domain Eukaryota; kingdom Metazoa; phylum Arthropoda; class Insecta; order Diptera; family Sarcophagidae; genus Metopia; species Metopia argyrocephala. The sequence continues at coordinate 87,702,286 of OY756209.1, read as the reverse complement.
CACTTTCTAAACATTGATCCCAAGACACCTTTAGTTTCCAGAGTTGCTGAAGAAATATTTTACCAAGAACTACTACTGGACCAATTAAACCAAGTGGATCAAAAATTTTTCCAAGATTGGACAAAACAATTCGCTTTGTAGTTTTTTGTGTTGATGCGAATGTAAAATGGTATACGAATGCGTCATCAATGGGTTGCCAAATAAGACCAAGAGTTTTTACCACTTCATTTTTTCCGATTTGTAAGTATGGTTCTTTGTCTTTATCAGGAATTTCGTTGAGAAGCCTAGAGTCGTTCGAGCAGTATTTTCTCAAATCAAAATGAGCTTCACTGAGCATTCTACGAATATCTGATAAAAGACTTGTGGCTTCTTTTAAAGACTTTGCCCCCGTCATAATGTCATCGACATAAGTTTCTTTCAGAACAGCTGCTGCAGCTTCAGGATATTTCAAGGTAGAATCTTCAGCAAGTTTATTTAAACAACGCGTAGCTAAATATGGAGCAGCTGAGGTGCCATAGGTCACAGTATTTAGCTGATATATTCCAACTGGGTCGGAGTGAGCGTGTCTCCACAGGATCATTTGATATTGCCTATCCTGAGGATCAACTTCAATCTGCCTATACATCTTACTAATGTCTGCAGTAACAACGTAGGAATATGAACGAAAACGAGTAATTACCGTAAATAAATCGGACTGAACTGTTGGTCCCACCATTAGCGTATCATTCAGTGACACATTAGAAGATGTCTTGGCAGATGCGTCAAACACAACCCGAAGTTTAGTGGTTGAACTGTCAGCCTTCAAAACGCAATGATGCGGTAAAAAATAGTTACTTTTTGGAAGTTCATCCTCTAAGTTACAAATTAAAGTCATATGATGAAGATTTTCATACTCTGACATAAAATCATAATATTGCACTTTAAGATGGGTATTTTTTGACAGCCTCTTCTCTAAATTTTGAAATCTACGTTTTGCTAAAGTTTGAGAGTCGCCTAGTGCAGAAGGTGATCTTTTAAATGGAAGCCGTACGATAAAACGGCCACTTACGGCTCTTTTTACTGTTGAATCAAAATGTAATTCACATAATTTTTCTTCGGCAGTTAGAATTTTAACGGAATTAGTGTGTGCTTCGATTTCCCAGAAACGTTTTATTAATTTTTCTAAAGTAGCTGTGGAAGATGAATTTAAACCTTTGCAATGCAAACTTACTTGTTTAGATGATTTTATTCTGCCTGTCACAATCCAACCCAGTTCAGTGTTCTGAAGACCTGGTAGGCCATTTCCAAGTCGAATTGATTCACTGATGAAAAGATCCAACAGTATTTCAGCTCCGATTAACATGTCGATTTTTTGCGCCTTATAAAACAACGGATCAGCGAGTATAAGATTTGGTGGTAAGTTCCAGTCAGATATATCAAAATCTACTTCTGGTTGTCGATCGCTAATACGAGGAATTATATAAAATTGCAGCTCAGTTGAAAATGCTGTGTGTTTGGATTTTATAATCGTTGAGACGAAATGCCGAACCTCAGCATTTATTTCACCAATACCAGAAATCTCGAATTGACTACGCTGTCGTTTTATACCTAGTTGAACTGCTAAGCGCTCTGTTATGAAGTTTAATTGTGACCCTGAGTCTAATAAGGCCCTGCAAGGAGAAGTACAACCCCATTTATTTGTTACCTGTATTACAGCAGTGGCTAGCAGAATTATAGTGGTTTTATCGGGTGACGAACTTTCAGACTTATTTGACATTATTGTGGTTGAAGCGGCTGGTTCTGTAGAAACAATTTTGTTGTTGAGAGTAGAGATGTATGCAGCTGATGAAAGTGTAGTGTTTTTAAATGTATTTTCTTTTGTTAATTGTCAGGCTAGCTGTTTATGTAAAGCTGTTGAAGACTGGGGTCTGTTGAGATAAAAACTGTTATAGTGCAACAACGTGTGATGATGACTTTTGCATTCTTTGCATCTTTCTGCTTCGCATGATTGATGCGTGTGTCCCGATTTAAGACAGTTGTTACACAAGTTTCTTTCATTAATTGCATCAAAACGCTGCTTTGGAGCCAGAGTTAAAAATTTTCTACATCTGTAAATAAGATGGTTTGTTCCTTTACAATAACTACAAATTTTCTGAATATATGTAGTTTGAGAAGCGGTAAGCGCCGTTCGTGACTGTTTAAGAGGAATTTGTTTAGATAAAGTCGTTGATATATTGAGCTGACGATTTGACGATGATGATCTGTCCTCTAGGTGGTTACATCTCTTCTCCAAAAATTTTGTGAGTTCATCTAGTGTTGGAATTCGGTCAGTAGGTGCTTCGTCATTCCATTTTTCTAGGGTGCTGTTATCTAGTTTGGGTAAAATAATTTCAACAAGTAAATCGTCCCAATGGGCTACAGGTCTGCCAAGAGATTTTAAAGCCCTTAGATGAACGCTGATAGTATCAACTAAATCTCTTAATCCTGCTGCTGAACCCTTTACGATTGTTTGCAAATTTAGTAAGTGTCTGACATGTTCTCTCACTATAAGCGGCTTCTTTTGGTATCGGTCAATTAAGAGTTTTAGTGCCACTTGATAATTTTCTGCAGTGACTTCCACAGATTCAATTCTGCGTAAAGCGCCTTCTTTGAGTGATGATCTTAGGTAATGGAAGCGTGTGACATCATCAAGAGCAGCATTTTTATGAACAAGTGATGTAAAAGTTTCAAAATATGTAACCCATTGAGTGTAATCTCCTGTGAAAAAAGGCAATGAAATTTTTGGTAATTTTAATGAAGAATTACCCGTTGAAGTATTAAGGCTTTCGTTGGCAGTCTCATGCCTAAAGCGGTCAATTGAAGCTGATAAAGCTGGATGGAGTGTAAAATATAGTTCTTCATAACTTGCGCGGATTTCAAGTACTTCCTTACTTTCATCTAATTCTTCAATTGAGGACTGTACACTTTCGAAATCATGATAATATTTTTCTAAAGCCTGCAGTCGTAGCTCCACTTCATGAATAGAGGCATTACTCAGTTTATTTTTTACAAAATCTTGAATCCGTTGCTGCTGAGCAATTAAAGTTGTGCGTTTAGTTTTTAATTTAGCTAATTTTGCTTCAGTCATTTTTTTTTTTGCTTTTGATTGCTTCGAACTCTAAACTTGAAGTGTTTACTGTTTGAAAATTTTTACTTGATGTAAGCAAAAAAAACAATTGGTTTGATTGTTATAAAATCCACTATTCGACCTTTCAATAATTTGAATGTCGTATATTTATTACAATGCATCACAAAATAAACCAAAGATTTACCGCTATGGGTTTATGTATTTTGTTTTTGGACACATTACAGCAACCAGTTTTATAATTTAAATTGTCTTGGGCAGTGTACTTGTGTTTATTTTTTGTCTCTGCTACTGCGCATTTAATCTCTGTCAACGTTATTAGATGATAATTAAGTGGAGAAATTTATACGATATGTATGTATGAGCATACATACATATATGTATGTACACATATAGTTAAATAGAAATGTTAATTTAATTAAAAATTTTTTTTTTTTAACTGCCGCTTTAACAATTGAATAAAATCTGGAGCGACGTGTCCTGTCACGGTCGCCATGTTCAATTTCCAAATATGAAAAAAGACTCTTTTATTATTAAAATAAAAAATAAAAATTTTATTTCTTTTTTGTTACAATTATAAGGCAAGTGATAGAGTTGTTACCGTATAAGGCAAGTGATAAAGTTATACTAACTAAGACTAAAATTTATTTGTTAATGGAAAGAGAGAAAAATAGGAAGTAAAAATAAAAAAGAGTAATGTTACAATGTAACACTTATTTACCTGAGTAATACTGGTGAAGACCACTGCTGTAAAGCTAAGTTGTCCCCTATTGTTATATTTTGCAACTTTTCTTCCATGGAGATTTAATTCCTCTAGGAAACAAAAATTGGCGTAATACTATTGTCGAAATTATAAGATCTGTTAATGGAAAGCGAGTTTAATGAAGAAAATCTTGATAAATTAGGTGAACTGGCAACTGAACACCCGCTTTATATATAGAACTATTTGGTAATTTAAAACCAAATCACCATTTAAGGACTCACTATAAAAGAGCTATTTTAAAAACCGGACCTTTGAAATATATGTGAGCTATTCGTTTTGAATCTAAGCACAAAGAAATAAAAATTTATGCACACAGTATTACATCTCGGAAAAATATAGAAAAGACAATTGCTAAGAAATGTTCTTTTAAATTTTCAAATTTGCTTATAAAGTACAGATATGGCTTTCCAGAACTGTATATTGAAAGATATTAGTGCAAAAAAGTTCGCAAGTAATCAGTATGATATTGACTTTAGAAATGTATTAGTAACTGATTGTACATATAACTTATAAAAATATATGTTATAAAGAAAATATTATCTTAGGTTTAAAGAAAGTCAATGAAATTAAAATTTTTTGTCCGTATTCATAAAAAATAAAACAGTTCTATTAATTGCTTATTTGACATTTACTCCATATGTCAAATAAGCATTCTACTATAAACTAATTTTATTTTTTATGAATACGGGCATTTAAATATAACTTTTGAAGTAATAACAGTTCAAAAATTCTTGTAGTATACAGTAAGCTTAAATTTGAGTTCAGTGCACATTTTAATTCTTTTGAAGTGTTAAATATTGATGATAATTTACTTTATGTTTTTGATATTGATATTCTTAACTCAAAACATATAACATATGCAAATAATGGAAAAATGTACATACGTTTCCAAAATTTATAAAATTTATATATATATATATATTTTCACACCGGATGTGTTGAGGACAGGAAAATATCCCACTTTTTTTGATGTCTTTTTGTAAAAAAAAAATTAACGGTCATATAAATACCGCAATTTTTATTAAATCTTTACTAAAAACGAAGAAATTAGGATTTTAGCCTCTATCGGATCTTCTGAGGACATTAGTTGGTCTTACGGTTTACTTGAGGACATGTCCCCACATTGTTGGTTACGACCATGAAAATTTTTGTTGCCGGACCTCTCACAATATTTTGGGATTTTTAGTTGCCGGCGGTAGGAATTTCATGCTTGCCGCAGAAGTTCGTACGTTTTTTGTGTTAAGTGATGCTAACTTGTTGTTTAGTAAAATTGCTAAAATTTATTTTAAAACTGAAAATTCATAAATTTTCTATTGTAAAACTTATTTTTTCTTATAAAATACATCAAATTATTCACGCTGTGTGAAAAGTATGTAAAATTTATGCTTTTGAATGGTGAGGAAATAAATCACAAAAAATTTCGATGTTTTTTGTTTACTGGGTAAAAGAAATATTCCTGAAAATTATTTTCAAAAGAAAGCAAACTTAATTATTAATTTTAAATAAAAGAGCAAACTTTACGTCATTTGATTTGGAGAACACATTTTAATTTATACTGAGAATTGTATACATAGTGCTTTAATTTATAAGTTAAAACATTTCTCCCTCAATATCTTAGTTAATTTGATTTGCTAATATTAAAACTTGTTTTAGAAAAAGCTTTGCTTAAATTATTTTTATAAACGAACGAAGTGCCAAATTTTATTGTATTGTAGTAAAAATCAAGATGCTCTTAATAAAAAGAAAATATTTATATAAAAAGTAACAGGTAAAAAGGCATGTGCCTTGTTTTCTTTACTGCTTCATAATTGACCTAGTGATCCAAACTTTTAATACACTAAATTAAAAGTATTTGCGACATGTTAATTAATACCCATAACTATAATTATGTGAAATATGTATGTTAAATAAGTATGTTAAAAATTTACTATGCCTAATTTTTTATCTAAGTATACACTCAGCTTAATTTACTTAGTCCAAAAATGTTAATTCTTTCGTCTAATTAATTCTACTCTTATTTTTGTAAAAATCGTAAGCATTAGTGACTTCGTTAACATCAAATCATTGAACATGTTTCAAAAAATATACAATTTCTATATACGACTTGGTATATCTTTGGTATTTGAGACTATAAAAATAAATAACACATTAAACAAAAGTTTAAACAATTTTATGAACAAAATATATGAAAGTCAATACAAATCATCAGTCAAAGAGTTGCAGAATGTGAGTACCTCTCATATAAAGTGAATATTGATTTATGTATATCACGAGAACGGTTAAAACAACAGCTTCTGAATTTGGTCTGTATGACTTCATGGTACACACAAATCATCATTCATAAAGTGGGCGGAATTGGATTAGTATGCATTTGTACTTCCATATAAAATAAAACTCGATTTTTGTATATCTTAAACAATTTGTTACACCTCGTCTATACAAGACATCGATTTGGTATGTTATGTTCAAATGATTTGGCTCGTGTAAACAATCTAAGTCCATGCAACGTTTTTGGCTTATCATCCAAACAAACTTGGCAACGTTAAAAACAGCATCATTTTTTGGCGGCAAGCACAATATATTTTTTATATAAACCAAAAAGAATAAATGTATGAACATATCTGTAAGTATACAAAAACTTAAACTTAAAAAAAACAATAACATTTTCTTTTAGAAAGACGAAATTGCCAAAGAATATGATTTACCGGAACGTAAATTAAATATTGGCAGCCTTCATTAATGGATGGACAAGCCTGTTGTATATGCCCTTCATCAGACTTTTCCCGATTTTTTAAGTTATACAAAGCCAAAATTAATTAGACTTGTGTAAATGCATTGTCTTTCATGGCGATTGCATAAATTATAATGAGTAGTCTGAAAATGTTTAACAATACTATGGCAAGAAATGTCAGGAAAAAGACTACAATTTGCAAATGGTGTTTGTGTGGTGTTAGTGGAAGGCGCGCAAATCCTATTAGTGCTATTTAGCAATAGACTAGGAAAGAAATCTTCAGATCTAATGTAATGATGGATATACTAAATAAAATTATGTATTACAAAATAAACATTTATATGTATCTTCAAATTGATATTTTGTTTAAAGCCGAAGATGTAAGGCGATTTTAAAATAGATGACCATAGTCTAGGAGTTAGTGTGTTGGCTTACTAAGACAAGAGCCCTGGGTTCGACACCCAGCTCTGACAACTTAAAAAAAAGAAATATGAAAATAAAATATTTCTTTCGGCGACTACCTCTCAGCAGTCTTCTGGCAAAAGCTCTGAGAGTAACTAATTGCCATGAACAAGCTTCTCGAGTCTGTCGTTCGGAGTCGACATTAAAACTGTAAGCTCCGGTACTCATGGATAAAAGTTGACACACACAACATGAGTGCTGCGAGAAGCTAGGCCGTAATCCTGACAGGGTTGTATGTGGACATGACCGTTTTGACATTTTATGACAGTCCAGATATAAAAATGATTTCATACCGTTTTAGTAAATGATTATCATTAAAATGTTCTTGTTGAAAGTAACGCATCTAAACAAATAAATTAAGAAGAACTTTAATATAGACCTAGTATATTTGCATTTATTTTTATACAAATTAAACTCTGTCAAATTCCATTAAATTTTTGATTGATGGCTTGTACTGACTGAAGTTATTTGGATGAAATGGAGGTGGTTATTTTGTTAATTATTTTTTTATTAACAAAATTAAATTATACAGAAGTAACGCAACATGATTTATACAATATTCTTCTTTACTTTACTCTTTTGATGATATAGTATTTTCAAGAAAATCGATTCGACCATTTAGCTGTAACATGCCTTTTCTGAAATCATATGACGACCAATTACGAGTTTTTAGAAGTGACTTTCATTATTCTATACCACAAGCTCTCAGCTTTTTGTTTTGCTTATAGACGCGCCAGTTTCATTGTTGCCTTTTATTTAAATTTAAAAAAAAATAAAACATAAATTTTATATAATAGACCATTTCAATTTCGATCGAAATCGTTTTTCATCACATACCAGAATGTTTAAGTTTAATTAATTTTGTGTTAATGTAACCAATATCATGAATAGGGAACAATCTGATGAACGTCTTTATGTTCCTGTAAATTAAATTATCTGGCGATTTCTTCTTTCAAGAAAAATGTTCACTGATTGTTATGATTTGTAATTTTTTATATGCAAATTGTTAAACGAAAAATCGTTGTACATTATGTACCAAATAAACGTCTTATGTAAACGGGGTGTTAAAAATGGTTTAATGCTGGTTTACACATGAAATTTTTTATCTAAGTATATTATAAATAAAAATTTGTAAATAACATATAATATTCTTATAGCATTTTATGAACATTTTCAGGAAAATAAATTTTTTTTTTGTGCTTCAGATATATAAAATATTTTTATTTGAATATTTCGGTATTCTTTGGCTTTTGCAAATAATTTTCTGTGCTCAATTACTTTGTAATTTGTTTTGATTGTAATTGTGAAAAAAATATATAAAAATTTTTAAAAAATATTAACTGCTATATTCGTAAAAAATATTGAACGCTTACTAAAAACTTATTTGAAAAATTTCTAAACAGAACTTTTCAAATAAGCCTATATTTTTTAAAAATACAGCAGTAAAACATTGAACATGGTTAAATTTTGCAATATGTATACAAGATTTTAATGCAAAAGGCAACAATGAAACTGGCGGAACTATAAACAAAAAAGCTGAGAGCTTTTGGTATAGAATAATGAAAATCACTTCTAAAACCTGAAAAAAATTTGACATGGTTTAATTTATATAAAAATAAATGCAAATATACTGGGTCTATATTCAAGTTTTTTTTAATTTATTTGTTTAGATGGGTTATTTCCAACAAAAGCATTTTAATGATAACTGTTTACTAAAATGGTATTATTTATTTGATGCAAATATTAAACCATTTTTATATATGGACTCTTCATAAAATATCAAAACGGTTGTCTACACTTGTTAAAATCGCCTAACGTTTCCGATTTTAAACAAAATATCAATTTGAAGAAATACATTTTTATTTTTTAATACATAATGTAGTATAATATAAAATTAAATGAAATTGATTGAAATTGTTTTCCATCCATTCCTTTTATTGTTGGGTATCAGAGCATTTTTTCTCTTGTGCTAACTAGCTTGTTTTTAATCTGGTTTAAGCTGGCTAGATTGTTGTTTGCTACGTTTTCACCGGTCATTTGAGCCTATACATGTACTAGATAAACACGTCTTTCACATCAGGGCTTATGAACCACTCGTATACAACATGCTTCATACATGCTACAATTCCGTGTACATTCTTCACAGGTACCAAAACAATTTTAGAGCTGTTTGATATAATAATCCACCACTACATTAGATCTAACGATTTTTTCTATTAGCCTATTGCTAATATAGCACCAATAGGATTTACGCGCCTTCCATCAACACGACAAGGAACACCGTTTGCAAAGTGGAGTCTTCTTCCTTACATTTCTCCAGTTGTATTGCCTAATAGGTTCAGCCTCCTTTTAAGTAAAATTTATACAAAACCCATGAAAGACAATGCATTTACAGAAATCTAATTAATTTTGGTTTAGCCAACTTCATAAATCGGGAACAGTCTGATAAACGGCATATACAACAGGGTTGTCCATCCATTGATAAATGGTGTCAATTTTTGATTTATGTCTCGGAAAATCATATACTTTAGCAATTTCGTCTTTCTAAAAGAAAATTTCATTGTTTTTTTTTAAGTTTAAGTTTTTGTATACTTACAGATATGTTCATACATTTATTCTTTTTGGTTTATATAAAAAATATATTGTGCTTGCCGCCAAAAAATGATGCTGTTTTTAATGTTGCCAAGATTGTTTGGATGATAAGCCAAAAACGTTGCATGGAATTAGATTGTTTACACGAGCCAAATCATTTGAACATAACATACCAAATCGATGTCTTGTGTAGACGAGGTGTAACAAATTGTTTAATGCTGGCTACAGACAACTCAATTTGTTTCTGCAACACGTTTCACATTCAGGTTTCATGATTTGACACATACACTGAAACCAACAGTGAAACCATAAACGCAATCTCAGTTATGTTATTGTTATGTTATATATAGCATTTTCAGTTTAAATTAAACCTTTTTCAAAATAAATTAAACCTTTTTCAAAATGAACGCAACCTTTTTCAAAATAAATGAAACCTTTTTCAAAATGAACGCAACCTTTTTCAAATTAAAAGAAACTCATTTCAAAATAAATGAAACTTTTTCAAAATAAATGAAACTTTATTCAAATTAATTTAAACATTTTTCAAATTAAATTAAACCAGTTATAGAATTATTAGAAAACAAAAGAAAAAAAATATAAAACAATCATTTTTAATTATGGATAATGCCAGAATCCATAAAACCCAGGAAATTCGAAATATGGTGGATAATAGTGTCTGTACGCTTAAATTTTTACCACCTATTCTCCTATGTTGAACCCGATAGAGAAAACATTTTCTAAGATAAAATTCCACGCCCGATCATTATTAAAGTGACATTACCACAGAACATGACATAGTAAGTGTATATAATTGAGGAAAGTGTCGCACAAATTAATCAAAATGATTGTGCGAACTATGTTATGGATATGATCATGTTAATTCCTAAAGCGGTCAGTGGACAAATTCTTCATTAATTTTAACAAGTATTATATAAAAATGAATATGTTTTATTTTTTATTTTTCTTTTATTTTCTGTTAAATTCTATAACTGGTTTAATTTAATTTGAAAAATGTTTAAATGAATTTGAATAAAGTTTCATTTATTTTGAATAAAGTTTCATTTATTTTGAAAAGAGTTTCGTTTAATTTGAAAAAGGTTGCGTTCATTTTGAAAAAGGTTTCATTTATTTTGAAAAAGGTTGCGTTCATTTTGAAAAAGGTTTCATTTATTTTGAAAAAGGTTTAATTTAAACTGAAAATGCTATATATATATATATTTATATTATGTTATAAACATTATCATAAAATTTACCCAGTGTTCATTCCTTCCGATCACCATTTTGTTCTTTCTTAATTACATATATGTTTACAGCTTGCTTGTTGTCAATGTACTAAACACATAAAATAATGAAACAGCGATACAAACAATGCAATCTGTTTCAATTCAACCAAAAAATATCAAAACATTTTGATGTTAATGAAAGCTGGATTGCAACCCGAAGTGAAACACGAATTCAGACAACGCAATCTGTAATGAAATGAAATAGATTTCAGAAACACATTGCGTTGTCTGTAGCCAGCTTAAGATATACAAAAATCGAGTTTTATTTTATATGGAAGTACAAATGCATACTAATCCAATTCCGCCCACTTTATGAATGATGATTTGTGTGTACCATGAAGTCATACATACCAAATTCAGAAGCTGTTGTTTTAACCGTTCTCGTGATATACATAAATCAATATCCACTTTATATGAGAGGTACTCACATTCTGCAACTCTTTCACTGATGATTTGTATTGACTTTAAGGTCGTTTAGAAACTTTCGTTTTAGCCGTTCTCAAGATAAACAAAAATCAATTAATTAAATGCTGGCTTTACGCATGAAACGTTTTTATACATGTATATTATAAATAAAAATTTGTATATAAAAAACAATATTCTTATAGCATTTTATGAAAATTTTCAGGAAAGTAAATTTTGTTTTGAGCTGGAGATCTATAAAATATTTTTATTTCAATAATAATGTAATCTTTTGACTTTTCTCTTTGAAAATCGTTTTTTGTGCTCATAGAATTTGTAGATTTTTTTCATTGCAATTATAAAAAAATATATAAAATTTGTTCAAAAATATTAACTGCTATATTCTTAAAAAATATTAAATGCTTAATTAAAACTTATTTGACAAATTTCTAAATATAACTTGTCAAATAAATCTATATTTTTTATAAATACATCAGTAAAATTTTGAACATGGTTAAATTTTGCAATATGTATAAAATATTTTAATGCAAAAGGCAAAAATGAAACTGGCGCGTCTATAGACAAAACGACAAAGCTTAGGGCTTGTGGTAGAGAATAATGAAAATCACTTCTAAAAACTGAAAAATCCGTAATTGGTCGTGATATGATTTCAGAAAAGTGGTCGTACCGATTTTCTTGAAATTTTAACAGCATCATTTTACATGTGCAAAAGAAAATGCAAGTTATATTAATTTTAAAATATTCCAAAGAAAATACTACACATATGTCTATATCATCAAAATGGTACCAGTAAAGAACGTTATTGAATAAATCATTTAGGTGATGTGTTGCGTTACTTCTGTATAAAATAATTTTGTTACTAAAAATTGAGCGATTTACGCCTCTGAACGAACCACTTAAATTTCATCCAAATTGCTCCAGTCAATACAAGCCATCAATCAAAAATTGAATGAAATTTGACATGGTTTAATTTTTATAAAAATAAACGCAAATTACTAGGCCTGTATTCAATGGTATTGTAATGGTCAGCAAATAAACACAATAAAATTCTTAATAATTTTGTGTGGTTTGTAGATACCTTAAGATATTGGTTAATTTCTTTGCCCATGCTTTTTTCACAATATTGCAAATCAATGGCTCGTATAGACGACGTACTACGCCTGTGTTACAATATACCCTATCTACACGTGCCATCGGTTTAGTATATAATGAAAAAAAAATTTTTCGTTAAACGATTTTGCTTAACTAGGCTGTCCACATTCATATGATTTTCTTCGAAGACCTTCGTTGAGAAAACAAATGTTCATCTACGCTGTGCTACCGTCAAGCAAAACAAACTAGAAGAAAAATTAGAAATTTTAATTTGAACATCAGCTCGTAGTCGCATTAGCCGCGTAGTTCCATCACATACCCGATTGTTTTGTCAACTTTTTACTTTTGTTTGTATTAGAAAAAAACTTCAAGTATTATTATAGGTATATAATTTTTTTTATGTTTGTTTTAATTTTTCTTTTGTACGCTCTGTCAAATTTGGATTTTTGAAATCTATAATATTTCAGTAGCTCTCATAGAAAATGTATGAACATCAAACAATTTTGACAAACAGTATATGCCGTACGCTTTTCTTCAGATACATCCCTTACATTATATTGCAAAAAAATTTAATAGTAATAATTGATTACAGACAATTTTTTTATTGTTTCTATCAGAATTATGAGTTTAAAATTTAATTATTTTTATTCCAACTTGATTACATTGTTGCTGAAATTTGGTAAAAAATTAAACGTCGTGGCAACACTGATAGGAAGACAAAACAATTTTTGTATAGTACTAGCTGAACCCGATGTGCTTCGCTACCCCCTCGTTATATACATATTACAAAAAAGTATTTTTTATAGCAAACATTATTAGCGGTGTAAGTAAGTATCTGAATTAAAAGAGAAGGGGGCGGTGAATTGGGCGTGGTTCATAGTTATATGACGTCGTTAACAGTATTAAGAGCAATATATTACCAAATAAAAAAAAGTCAAATTTCTACATAGAACAAAAAGTTTGAAACTCTCAAACAAAATTTGGCGTGAAAAGGGGCGTGAAAGAGGGCATGGAGTAATAAATTATTATTTGTACTTCGCCTGGAGTATAATGTGTATACAATTTAAAGTAAATCTTTTAAAAACTAAATGGGGGCAATTAAATAATTTAAAAAAGTGGGCGTAAAAGTAGGCGGGGTAAAAAAAAAAAGTACCCTATTAATCATGTCAGAGTCCTAGTTAAATACTGTGAAAATTTCAGGAAGATCGATCTAGAGGCTTGGTCTCCTATAAGGTACAAACAAACAAAAAAACAAACAAATAAACAAACAACCAAATAAACAAACACACATTCAATTTTATATATTTAGAAGATACAGTGTATACCAGTGGTCTTCACAAAGAGAGTCACACAAAAATACACTGAGAGATGAGACTGGTTTCTTCATTTGTATTGTTTTTGACAACTTGAATGAAATTTGTGAAAATTTTCGTTTTAAAAACCTTTAATTTTAAAATTTAAACTAATTTATTAAAATTATTCATGAAATAAATTGTTTGTAAATGCTATTAACAAATTGAAATGTAGTTAAAAGAAATATAAACATTAATAAGTTTATGTTGCTTATTATCATAACTTCTCAGTGTCTAACAAACAAATTTAGCTCTCTTGAAAACTAATAAAACATAAACACATACGCAATTTTTGTCTCACACACATGTTTTTGTAATAATTGTGGTTGCCGTTTAACATGATGAAAACAAAGCGTATGGATTTCTTTTTATGAAAGATTTTTAACATTGCAAATTTTTTTATAATTAATTAAGTTTTTCAAAGGAAAATAAAACAAAAATGGTTTCCAGGAATTCTAAAAGTGATATCGTTAATAAAGTACAATACATTTAATTTTAAACTAATATAATAAGAATTAACGATACGGGTAGTTTTGGTATATTTTAAGAAGCTGTTTGCCAGAATTTTTGTGGAATTAAGCAACCCTGGTTGTAATATTCACTAAGAGAGTAAGAAAAACTAAAAAAATATCCGAACAATTTATTTACCTGAGTAATACTGGTGAAGACCACTGGTGTATACGTATTATTATATATTTTGCATTGGTAAGTAGTAGTTTCGTCAGGATTATGCCTTTCTTTATATAAATTGGTTTATACATATTTACAGCTAAAGCCTTTTAACAAGCACACCAAATATCAAATCTAAGCCACCAAAGATGATTTGAGAGAACCATGATTTGAAATAGAATCGTAAATTGCAAAATCGATTATGGCATTGAATTTAAAATTCCACATAATCGTATATATGTATACCTATCATAAGCAATTTAAATGCCTATGCTTTTCGTGTTTGTTTCCCGGAAGAGTGCGGTCCGGTCAACAATTAAAGTCGTAGGCAAGATGCATCTGGAAGACTACAATAATGTAGTAAAATCAATGCCAAGTATTTGTCATATCAAAAATTCTGGATAATTTGTTTTGGAAACTATATGCTTTTGGGAGAAATGCTTTCAACCGTAAAAAGACTAACACTTCAATTATTACTTACAACAAGTGCATAATAGATAAATAAATAATCTAAAATTCAATTATCATGCAGTTTTCGGATATATAGCGTGAAGTTGTCGATATGGTGGCCCAAATGTTTTCAAATGAATTAGGAGTAAAATTATGGAATGAAAATATACCAGAAAGTAGTAAAGTCTATATTACACATGCTTTCACCTACAAATAACTCTTTATATCGACTTTTCAAAGTGATATCTCAATATTTTTTAATTCAGAGCACCTATAAAGAAAAGAATGGCATTTATTACTGATGATTGTATAAAGAAAAATGACCTTTTCTAATGGTGAAAAACAATGGTCTAGGGAAGCAGATAACAAAATACAAATGTATTTTTAGCATAGGATTCAGATTTTATTTAATTATCCATAAGATAATCACATGTGGGAGCGAAGGGTACAATTTTATGAATATTGGCAAGGGTACTGACATTTTTGGAAATTGATAATTTGCGTAAACCTATGGGACTTGGTTGTTCATTACACGTCCACTGTTACCGAGAGACATGTATATTAATATTAATTTTTTTAAACAAGCTTTAGACATTTTGAATACTTACGATGAAAAGAAAGTTAGAGTAGTAGTAAAATATCGAAATAAAAATATTTTCTAGATCTTAAGATTCAAAACAAAGTTTATATATTTATTTAAATAAAAAAATATACTTATTATGGAAATTAGTTTTTAAAAATTGTTTTATTTGTAATTTGATAAAAAAAATCCTTTACTCTTAAGGTTTTGTATAATATATATACATATGTATTTACTAAATGACAACAGGCTAATCTTTTTCTTTGTTAAATTCGTAAACGCTTTATTATTGACTTAAGTTGCTTTGCTGAAAACAATTCTATCAGGCATGTTGTGAAAGTCACTTTATCAGAAGAATCATTTTTTCCTGTTCCATCTTTTAAGACAAAGGTTCATTCTTTGCTCTTTTTGGATTCTCTTTCATCGCGAATCAAATCTTGTAGTACATATAATCTTTTCGTTCCGATTTCTATCATAACATTCCCCAGGAGAAAATTTTGGAAGCAATAATGGAAGCATTATATTCTTTTTTATACATTAAAGCGTCCAAATATGCTATAGAATAAGGTATTATTTTTGGCTTTTTGTACTATTTGCATACTGGTTGCAATAAACTTGCATTTCTATTGCATTTTAGCGGCCTATTTCATATTAAAATCATGCATTATTGATGCGCACGAGTAAGTGATTGTTCACGATTTCTCCTTTACAAAATAGCTTACTGGTAAGCACTAATTTCTGCTGTGTCTGGGGTCATGTGCCCCAATTATACTTTACCACTAAATTAAATTGCTCGAGTAGGTTATTAACGTTTAATATATTATTTTCCGAAATATTCAAATAAAAATATTTTATAGATCTGAAGCTCAAAACAAAATTTACTTTCCTGAAAGTCTTCATAAAATGCTATAAGAATATTATATTATATTTACAAATTTTTATTTATTATGTACTTATATAAAAAAAATTCATGTGTAAACCAGCATTAAATCATTTTTAACACCCCGTTTACATAAGACGTCTATTTGGTACATAATATACAAAGATTTTTGCTTTAACAATTTGCGTATAAAAAATTACATATCATAACAATCAGTGAAAATTTTTCTTTAAAGAAGAAATGGCCAGAGAATTAAATTTACAGGAACATAAAGGCCTTCATCAAATTGTTCCCGGTTCATGATGTTCGATAAAGTTATTGAGAAGATTGACTTACCTTAAGCTAAAGTTTACTTGTAATAACAAAAAGCAAGTAATCTGTCTGATAAAATCCTACCTTTAACTAACGGCAATTTGTAATAATGGGCCTTAGTCATTCTGGTACGTGATGAAAAACGATTTCGTTCGGAATTGAAAGCGTCTGTATTTTTAATGTCATATAAGATTTGTCTGTTTTAATATTTTTTAAATTGAAATAATCAAGGAAGTAGCTTCAATATTCCTTTAAGTAATGGGTAAAAAAGGAATTCCAAATATTTGCAGATATAAAACTTAAAATTTCACTTGATTTAAATTTCGATCAAAATGTCATTCCTTTCCTACCAGAATGTCATTCCTTTGATCATATTTTAGTGGCTGAAATGGTTGTGACGAGTGGTGCACATGACGATTACAAAAATTTTACCGAAAAGGCGGCTAAACATTTAACCATTACTACTATTAGAATTGTAATAAAGAACATCACACTGCAAAAGTATTCCTTTATTTCACAAAGTATATTTCAAATGTACATTATTACAGGGGAATATCTGGATGGTAAACAATATGTAGTTTTCTTTCGTTGTTTAAGAATTATTTAATAATAATGCTATCTAAAATTAAAGAAACATTCTGCCTGACCAGTTATATCATCTTAAGGCCCTTATACTTCCAACATACATAAATAATATATAATAAACCACCATATTGTGGAAATTGACATCCAGAGAAATTGTAATAATGCAAATTGCTTGTTCATTTTGGCAGCTTAACTAATCATACTTCATAATACTTCCTTAAATTTAAATAGATAATGGGTACTCGTACGTTCTGAACTGCATGTAGATATCGCTCATTTGCGAGAAGAGTGGCATAACTCAAAAACACATTTTTATGTGTATATTATTATTATTTAATTTAATATAAATTTATTATTTTTAAGGAAAACATTAATCGGTTCTTTTCAGAACCAAAATTCTTTTAGAAGAGATAATTTTATTTATATAACTGAAATACCTGTATGCAGAGTGCGCAAACAAACAAAACATTTGGCAAAAGTTACAACAAAGTCATACACTTTTCAAAATTTTTTTAATAGTATTGTACAAGAGCAAAACCAAAACAAATACTTTCTAAATGAGAAAGAGCGCAAATGAAACAATTAGCTTTTCGCTTTTGTGCTTGCTTTGTTATTCCGTCATATTCGTATAATTTGCTCTTCTTTCTCTTCTCATCTTCTTTCCTTTTTCTTCTCATTCTTTTTTTTGTGGTACCTACGCACATTTGAGTTATTGTATTTGTAGTAGTATTTAAAACAAAAATAATATACAAAATTAAATGGGACAATCTTTCTCACCGTTTCTGTTTTATTTTTGTTTTACTCATTGTAAAGAATACAACAAAATGAGATCAAACGTTCAGTTTTGTTTATTTTCCTACTCTACCTGTATGACATAAAATCTGTTTTTTTTTTTACTTTTTCAAACCAAATTATGATAATATGTGATAAGTACCTTCACTACAAATAAGTAGTTTCTTAAAAAAGGTTTCTTCCATTTGATTTATTCAAACTTTTATTATATAAAAAACTAGCTTCAAGTAATAAAAATAAAAACTAAAACTAGTATAATCCGGTATCTAATGAAAAACGATTTCGATCGAAATTGAAATTGTCTGTACTTTCCAAGTCATATAAAACTTATCTATTTTAATTTATATAATCAAGGAAATAATTTCAATAGTTCTTTAAGTAATGAGTAAAAAAGGGATATAAAAATCTTTGCAGATTTGGAAGCTGTAACAGTTTAGAATTTCAGTTAATTTCATTTTCGATCTACATAAATCGTATTCCATCACTTACCAGAATAAAACATTTAAAACAGACTTTAATTTTTTAAGAAAAATTGGTTATTTTGGCCATATAGGTTTCAGCTGCATCAATTCTTTTTAAAATTGTCAATCCTTGTTCTTTGCTGGCAATACCTAAACCTATATGAATTAATTTAATTGTATAAATTTTTATTAAATGAAAAATGTACACACCTTCTATATATGTATACCATGTTAGCATTTAAAGGAAACAGAAGATCTTTAGTAATTGCTATTATATCTTTTTATTTACTTTTGTTTGTTGCCAAAATCTATAAACATAATAAAGATATCGTTTGTTTTTAATAAAAAGAACAAAAATTATTTTTCGCCATGTACGCAAATGCATACATTCAATATAATATGAAATGTATTGCTTATGGGGATAAGCAAAATCGTTGTCCATCACATACGAGATTGCAACATTTAAGACAAACTTAAATTTGTTAAGAAAAACTGATTATTTTTGCAATGTATGTAGGTATCAGCTTCATCTAGTCTTTTTAAAATTGTCAATCCCAATTTACTGACGAGTCTATTAAGCAAAGACGAAATGGCCATAGAGACATGCTTATCACCATAAGCAATGCATTTCATATTATATTGAAGCTTAAAATATTTATTTATATGAAACTTAGGTGTATGGCCATTTTTTGGTGCTCTTTCACTAATCCAATATTCACCAACTTGTGCTTCCCGCTCCAATAAAAATCAAAATTTTTTTTTGCACTTTGTGTTGTACAACGTAAATAAGCAAAACTTCATCAAAGTCTTTTCATTTTGAACGGCGTTAAACAAATGACAAAAACCGATATTAGCCGACACGCGTTTTTATCGACGTTTTAGACGGGATTTTAAAGAAGAAGTACGGCAACACAGTTGTCGAAATTTTTTTCCAAAATTTAAGAAAAAACATACTTCTAACTAGTCTACCGATATCGGGGTATATATATATTGTAAAACAGATATGGAGGTATCGATTGATAATAAAAAAAAAAAAACGAAAAAATTGTCCTCAACCTACCGTGTCCCCATAACATCCTAGACGTCCAAGAAAAGGTTGAGCCCAGACCTCAATGTATTCAAATGTCCCCAGGCTATCCGATGGAACCAAAAACTGACCTCAACACATCCGGGGTGAAAATATATATATATATATATATATATATATATATATATATATATATATATATATATATATTCCCAGCGGTCTTTTTGAACTCAATTTTTCGTTCTATTGGATTGTTTGACTTCATTTGTATTGTTTGAACTCATGTTTCGAAAAAACCTTTGATCTTCCAGTTTGTTTGACATCATGTTTTTTTGGCATCAATTTTTGGGGGTTTTAAGATTATACATTTAAAAGATTCCTTAATGCATACATATCCGATTTTATACATTCCGGTACCAATATATACGTTTTAAAGCTAAAATTTTTACCTTTAAAGTAATATTTTTCGATCACTGTGTTACCGTACTTTAGTACAAAATTATGAGTTTGAACGGCGTTAAAAATCGATAACGGCTATTGGCATCATGATGTAGAATAATACGTAGCTGCCGCAGAAGTTATTATACAAAACAGTTGAAAACCGTTAATTTTAAAAAGAGATTATACACAATCTTTTTGTTTTTAGAGGTTTGTTTAAAAGCCAAAAGTTGTTTTTATAATTATTTAGAACAAAAATAAATTATTTCAAGAAAAAGGTTATTAATTATTTAAAAAATATATACATATTTATAAAAATTATTTAAATTTAAAATGAGTTTTAAGTCAAATTTTCCATAAAATCTTTTGCTAAATAAATTTCAAACCTATTTTAATTTTCTATGAGCATATGGGTAAATGCCTATTCATCTACTATTGCAGCGTTTCAGCGTCTATTTTTAAAAATTTAATTTTTTGTCATATGGACGGCGGTGGTTCTGGCGGAGATTATTTGATATTTTGGCCAAACTAAGATAGGTTACGGGATGGAAGATACCTCAAATTAAAGGGCTATTCATGTGTTATTGTAATGTTTTTGCCGCTTTGTTATGATTTATTTCCGTCTATTTTAAAAATTTAATTTTTTGTCATATGGACGGTGGTGGTTCTGGCGGAGATTATTTGGAATTGTGGCCAAACTAAGATAGGTTACGGGATGGAAGACACCTCAAATTAAAGGGCTATTCATGCGCTGTTGTAGTGTTTTTGCCAGTTTCTGATATTTTATTTCCGCCTTTTTTAATCATTTAATTTATTTGTCATGTGGACGGTGGTGATTCTGGCGGAGATTATTTGGAAATGTGGCCAAACTAAGATAGGTTACGGGATGGAAGATACCTCAAATTAAAGGGCTATTCATGTGCTATTGTAGTGTTTTTTCCGCTTTGTGATAATTTATTTCCGTCTATTTTTTAAAATTTTTTTTAGTTGCCATATGTGTGACATTTAACCCTCATCTTACTGACATAAAAAATGTTACAAATCTTACTAACATGTGCCCCTGAGGCACATATGTACATACATATGCAAAAACTTTAATAAAAGAAAAAAAAAAGGAAAAAAGAAGAGTTTTATTCAGTATGTACATACAATGTTTATATAAAAAAATTGCAGATATTTTTGCTACATTTTTGGTATATTTCGTATTACAAATATGTATCGCAACTGATGTGCTGTTTTCATGCTTACAAACGACTTGATTTTTAATATACATAAATAAATGGGGATTTTCCAAAATTTAAATAACCAAAACAGAAAGATCAATTTTGCATATGAAAGATTATTATTGTATATGAAAAATACAGACATATGTACAATGTAAATGAAAGACGATTAATTCTGAAAAGGATTTGCAGAAAAATACAAACTATTTGGTATGTGCCTCTGAGACACCTGTCAGTAGTTAATATTACAATTTATATTTTGATCTTTAATAGATGGAAGAATTTAATATTTTGAATTTTTTTTTTTTATTAAATAATGTATGCAAAACAGATGTAAAATAAGTCATACAATTTAGCTGTGATATGAGGCTCATGTCAGTAAGATTAGGGTTAAGCTCATTAAGTTGTGATAAAGCCAATAAAACAAAAGAAATTTATTGGAGTACGTGGTGCATTTGGGAGTGTGCAATTCTTGCATATTGTTTGTTTTGAGTTCTACTCCAGTTTTGGTCGACACATTATTTTGTGAAAACATTTTTTTATTTAAATTTGTTTTTTTTTATTTTTTTAAACAATAAGTTGTCAATTAGCAACTTGTTTTACAGATAATACATTTGTTCTTGCTTCCTTATGAAAATGAATGCTTCACTATTATTTCGCTGGCATAATTCGTTTTGCCATAAGTACTTATGTACATATGTATGTCTTACCTTTGGCATTGCAAAGTTACATATCGTCCCCTCAATAATACAATAGTGTATACGGATGTACACCATTATTTTTTTATTGCATAATAAGAATCTACATAACAGATTCTATGTCATCTAAATTTGGTGAAATTCTACTTCTACAAAGTGGGTCAAAAGATCAATTGAAATATTAGCATATAATTGCGTGTTTGAAATTTTTCATTAATAATTGTGTAAATGCAGGTACATATGCTGTTTTAATCAGTTGTTACTCTGAATATAGTTTCAAAGAAAAATAGTGAATAAAAAGCATACTCTTTTTTTATTATTTCATAACAAAATACAATCGTAAAATGACGTACACAGTTTTTTACCAATATAAAGGGTGTAAATGATTCAAATAAAAGAGTGTATACCGTACAAAATAAAGTAGTGTATAACGATTATAAAACAAATAAAATAGCCTAAGTGACATTATGGTACTGTGAATGCCATTTTCATGCAATTAGAGCACTTGTAAATTAATAAAATGTGATTTACTAGTACCCTGATTATTCCACTAAATATTTAAATCACCACAACTTAAAAACATCGATTATTTTCTTAAATATTACTGTTTTCCCACAAGTCTAATAACACAAAAACTTTAAATTCCATTAGCTCAAATGGAAAAAAAATATACAATATTGTTTTATTAAGGGGACGATATGTACATATGTACATATTTATTTTTATAAAAGTACAAAAATTGATACATATGTATATATCGCTAATTTGCGAGAAGAGTGGCATAATTAAAAAAATGTGTTTGTTTGTGTTTAATAATACAGAAATATAAGGCGAACTGTAATTTAAAACATACCCAGCGGGAAAAGATTGATTACCTTATTTTATAATCAATTAAATAATATATTACTTCAGAAGTTATTACTTTTGGAATCGAGAAGGTAATTTCATGTGGCACACAAGTAAATATTGATTACACATGTATTACCACATCTTCAGAAGAAGGAATTCATTCTTCGACATTTTATTAAACAAATTTCATTATTTCTCGTTATTGCTTCAAATTATTAATAAATATTAATTTTATGCATTACAAATAATGAATTCTAATACTTATTACGGGGGGACAGTAAAAGCATTTATTACTTTCGTAGGACATGGTCTGTGTTAAGTGTTTCCGGAATCAATAGATTATACATTCCTTATATTACCTCCTCGATTCTCATTGATTACCATTTCCCGCTGGGTATCTAAAAATTGTATTTTTATCTCTTATTTTCATTGAGTGGCGGCCAAAAGTGTTCTCTACTTTTCATGTAAGTTTGCTGAATTAAAATTTTTAAACGTATTTATCTCAAAATCGCTTTTTTGAGTTATGCCACTCTTCTCGCAAATGAGCGATATGAGAACAAATAACTTTCTAAGAAAAAAACATGTAATATTGTTAGCTTTTACTTATAGTTAATAAAAATAAAATTATTGAATTTTTAAAATTGTTTTGTTTAAAAATTATATTTTTTTAGTGCTTTTTGGTTCATAATATGTTTAATGTGCTTTTTTTTCAAAAAGTTGGCATCATTGCTTATTAATGTTTTTTTTTTCTGGGCATTGTATGCGTTTGTGTACAGTCGAACTCGGTTATAAGAAAATGTAAAAAACAGTATTTGTTTTTCTTATAAGCGGAATTTTCCTTTAAGAGGAAGTCTAATAAATGCAAAATGATTATTTCTTTTAAACAGTCGAACTCGGTTATAAGAAAATGTAAAAAACAGTATTTGTTTTTCTTATAAGCGGAATTTTCCTTTAAGAGGAAGTCTAATAAATGCAAAATGATTATTTCTTTTAAACAACCTCTTAAAATATTATTGAATTAAAAATAAAACAAATCGATATGTTTTAGAAAAATTCACATTCTGACAAAGTTAACAGGCAAATTATAAACAATTTTAGCAATAAATGAACATTCTTGCTATAAAAAATACTTTTGAAAATGTAGGTATGAACAAAATAAAAACCTGTTTCTTTTAAGCGGTTTTTCTTTAAAACGGATTTTCTTTTAAACGAAGTTAAATTAATTTGAATTTAATAGAAAACAAAAGTAAAAGCATTTGTTTTTCAATTATCCGATTTTTTCATTTAAACCGTGTGCTTATATCCGAATTCGACTGTAGATAAAAAATTTGGCAACAATGGGTCTCTTATGTTTTTCTCTTGTCTAACTGTTGTTTGAATAGTTGCGTATGTGTTTATGTAAGACAGTCTAAATTTGTACTTTGTCTGCTATTGGCAATTTCTGCAGTTTACCACTATAAAAGCGATAAAGCAAGTTTGCAACTAAGGGTTGATGGTGTGTTTAGTAAGGTTGATATCTTGCATTATGTAGATCCGAAGTTCAACGACGCCTTTTAGCATAAATGGAGTTTTTTTTTATATTTTCATATATGAAAATATACTTTTTTATTTTATTTTTTTAATCATTTACAGCAATAAAATTAATAATTTAATATTTTTATATTAATTACCTACATACACATGTTAAATAAAATTTTGTGTCTCTTATTTTATTAAGAATAGTACATATATACATACTATGTATATATGTACATATGTGTGTAAGGATGTATTTACGTTGGTATGTATGTACTAGATAGTATTTTTCCAAGTGCACTCTCCTACAAAAGGATAATTAAAAAAAATATTATTTACATAAAGTGTGAGAGAAAATACATATGTATGTATGTATGTATGTACATACTTATGTAAATATAATAAACTAGGAAAAAAATTTTATTAAAAAATGCAATTATTTAAGAGTTTAATTAGTTACAATTATAGTTTATAAATTAGTTTTTTTGTGTGTAGGTAAATTATAGTTCATAATGGAAGCAATAATTCTAGAAGCTCTATAAACGAAACAAAAAAGTTCAAAGTTTGTGGTTTAGAACAATGAAAATCACTTGTATGTAAAAGCTAAGCTTGTGATTTTCAAAACAGCAAAACATCACTTGAGTGATTTCGAAATCACGTAATTTTCAGAACATGCCTGATAAAATCGAAATTCTGATTCAATATCCCAAAAGGTTATCATAAGCCAAATATTATACATACATACTTATGTAAGTATGTCTGGTATTAGATAGAAATGTAAAGCAAAAAATTAATTGAAATACATACTTATACATACATATGTAGATATTTATTCATACAGTGGTGTTCAATAAAATAGATTCACGCTCATCTAACATCTTTAAGGCCGAAAACATTTGAAAAACGTGATTAATATTTTTGATTGCTTTTATTTTAATTCAGTTATTAAGTAAGTAATATGAAAAATACAAAACTCTCCAAGATCAAAACTTAAAAAAAAAATAGATTCAGCAAATTTAATGGCTTAACAAACGTCCTCTTTATTAATTACACCAAATTGTTCCTTTCAATTATTGTTTATTTGCCTCAGTACTTAGTGGAATTATCCTTATTTTTAATAAGGTCCAGGCAGCGTTTTGGCATTGAGTCCATAAGTCTTTGTAATGTTTCGGTTGGAATGTTCTTCTAAGAATCTTTTAAAACTTTCTACAACTGTTCTTTGTTGGAAGGATTTCATCCTCGAAGGAGCGCTTTAACAATTTTTCATAAAATTTCAATAGGATTTAAGTCTAAAAACAGTGTAGGCTAGCTCAAAACATTCACGCCATTATTTTGAAAAAAAGCTTTTGCTCGCTTTGATGTGTGTTTCGGGTCGTTATCTTAAACAAGATAATGCCCCGATACATAATGCCAGGGTTGTAAAGGCGTCGATTTAAAGCCAGAATGTCAATATGTTGGCCACCAGATTCCCCTGACATTAATATTATAGAAAATGTATGGGGCTTGCGTTCTCGCAAAGTCTATGAGTCCGGCAGACAATACGAAACAAAATCAGCTTTAATTGGAGGAATTAAAAAAGCTTGGTGTGAAATTTCATTATCATTAATTGAAAATCTTTTTAACTCCCTCCCAAATGGTATTCTTGAAGTTATATCGAATAAAGGAGGATATACTAATTATTAAATCATCAAATCATTGTAAGAAATCTTAAAAAATAAAAAAAGTAAAAAAAAATTAATTTATTCTTTAGTTTTTTAAATAAATGATAGTGAACCTATCAAATGGCGCAAAAAATTGTGTTGAAAATCATATTAGTTTTGGAAAAAAATTACTAAAATTCAGTTATTAATTATTGAAACAATTTTTTTTTATTATAAACTCACATAGTCCAATATTTTACCCTCTTATAAAATAATATAATTATATACTTAATTACTTTTAGAAAAAAAATTAATTTGAATAAAATGAAAATAGTGAACCTATTCAAGTGATCGGCAGTGTACCTACGTAATTACATACATGTGTACATACATATATAGATACATAGTATGTATGTACCATTAGGGTGGCACTAAAAATTCAACTTTGGATTTTCGATAGTGTTCGCACGGAATATCGATCCAGTTGATATAAAACGGCTATGGTAAAAATTTGAGCAAAATCAAGTCATAGTATGGTATATTGTGCATTTTTTAGGTATTTTTTATTTACTCCTATAAACAATTACAATATTTCTTTGTAATGTGATAAAGAATGTTTCATATTTTTTTGGTGAAAAATTAACCCATCTCTGCCCTGAAGTTTTAAATTACCCTTTTAAATTTTTAAAATTACAAAATTTTTTATTTGTTAAATATTTTATGGGCAAATTTTATATAGATCAACTTTTGATATATCCCCTCTACTACCCTGAATCTCTTTTTTAAAAAGAAAAAATCTCTTTTTTTAAAGAAAACTTTATTTTCTAAATAAACTAGTTCTGCCTTGCATGTCACCCTATTTAACAGGACCTGTTAGTTTAGACAACGACCACTGATAATTCAAAGAAAATAATTTAAATAACATTGGCCTAAAATACAGCAGGATGCTTTTTAAACTAAATTAACACAACCCATATTCAATGAAATTGTAGTTGGTGATCGTGCTAATATTTTAAAATTCGCAAACGATAAAATAACGGAAGACTTTCCTCGTGGTGACTACAAGGAATTTTTGGAATTAATAATAATACTATTAGCAGGAATTCCACCTGGGGGAATTAAATTTACAATACCTGGCACACTGCATTTAGCCAGATGGAAATAAATGGTTTCATTGAAATAGCTGGATTTGTGATTAAGTTTTGCCTTATTCGACGAAAGAATCTAAAAATCTAAAGCCAAAGATTCTTGTAACAAACTTGTCTGAAAAAAATCTAGAAGAAGAAGTAGAGGAATATCCAAAAATGCTAACAATAAACCAAAAAAATTTGAGCCATTTCCTTGCCATAGACAATAATGTAATTTTGAAGGAATTATTTTCCAAAAACACCAACGAGCTTTTACAAAGGTTTAACATTTCTTCAGACTTTTTAAAAAAAGACTCAAGCTGTTTGCCAATTTTAGACGACTAAAGAACATAATTTCAAACTTAAAAATTTTCAATGACTGCGCCGAAAGAGGAATTAATTAATTAATTAGTACAAGAATTACACAAGAAAATTACAAAATATGAGGATCAGAGGCGGCATTTATTTAAAGTAATGACAACTTGTTTTATTAATTTTAATTAATGATTTGTATGTTAACATTTGTTGACAACAAATTTCAAAAGAAGCAAATTTACAAAACTTAAGAACTAATTATAATTAAAGTGTCCCAAATTTAATTTTTTACGTATTTACGTATTTTTTACGTTTACATTTTTTTTTGTTTTTTATAAAAAAATTTAATTTTATATGTAAAGTATTTATGCAATGTTTAATTCAATAAAACTTTTGACACCGGTGGGCAAAAAGGATTATTAATGATTTAAAATTGTCGTAGATAATTTGTTAGCTTATCCCAATTAAAACAAAAATGTAAAATATTACGGTTTTACAGTATGTACAATATACGTATATTAAACTTTAAAACTCACTGAGCAAGGAAGGGTTAAATTTTTAATTTTTTTATGTTTATTAATAATAGGATAATGTAAGTGAAGTGAAATGATTTTTTATACAAATTTAGACAAAAACGGGCAACTTCTTAAAAAAATGTTTTAAAAACATTGGGTTTAAAAAATCTGACCTTTGACCTCTTTGGGGCACGGGAAATATTTGTCCGATTTTTCTCAAATTTTTATCATATAGTTTTCACACCAAGTGGCACAATATTCCGCGCGAAAAGCATTTAAATTCAATAAAAAATTTTGTCCATATAACCTGCTGCCACCCTAATGTACCATTCTTAATAAAATAAGAGACACATACATACATAATTTTATTTAATATAGGATTATATTTAAAGAGCTATGAAAGTACATGTGCATGTAGGTAATTAATATAAAAATATTAAATTATTAATTTTATTGCCATAAATTATTAAAAAAAATAAAGTAAAAAAAGCATATTTTCATATATGAAAATAAAAAAAAATTTCCATTTTTGCCACAAAGCGTCGTTGAACTTGGGATCTCCATAATGCAAGAGATTCACCCTACTAAACACACCATCAGCCCATATCCGAAAACCTGCTTTATCGCTTTTATAGTGGTAAACTGCAGAAATTGCCAATAGCACACAAAAGTACAAATTTTGACTGGTTTACATAAACACATACGCAACTATTCAAACAACAGTTAGACAAGAGATCCATTGTTGCCAAATTTTTTATCTACAGTCGAATTCGGATATAAGCACACGGTTTAAATGAAAAAATCGAATAATTGAAAAACAAATGCTTTTACTTTTGTTTTCTATTAAATTCAAATTAATTTAACTTTGTTTAAAAGGAAATCCGTTTTAAAGAAAAACCGCTTAAAAAAATAGATTTTTATTTTGTTCATACCTACATTTTCAAAAGTATTTTTTATAGCAAGAATGTTCATTTATTGCTAAAATTGTTTATAATTTGTCTGTTAACTTTATTATAATGTGAATTTTTTTAAAACATATCGATTTGTTTTATTTTTAATTCAATAAAATTTTAAGAGTTCGTTTAAACGAAATAATTTTACATTTATTAGACGTCCTTTTAAAGGAAAATTCCGCGTATAAGAAAAACATATACCGTTTCTTAACATTTCCTATAACCGAGTTCGACTGTACACAAACGCATACAATGCCTAGAAAAAAAACATTAAAAAGCAATGATGCCAACTTTTTGGAAAAAAAGCACATTAAACACATTTTGAACCAAAAAGCACTAAAAAAATATAATTTTTGTAACAAAACAATTTTAAAAACTCAATTATTTTATTTTTTTTTTAACTGTAAGTAAAAGTTAACAATATTACATGTTTTTTCTTAGAAAATTATTTGTTCTCATATCGCTCATTTGCGAGAAGAGTGGCATAACTCAAAAAAGCGATTTTGAGATAAATACGTTTAAACATTTTAATTCAGCAAACTTACATGAAAAGTAAAAGACACTTTTGGCCGCCACGCAATGAAAATAAGAAATAAAAATAAAATTTTTAGATACCCAGCGGGAAATGGTAATCAATGAGAATCGAGGAGGTAATATAAGGAATGTATAATCGGGAAACACTTAACACTGATCATGTCCTACGAAAGTAATAAATGCTTTTACTGTGCCCCCGTAATAAGTATTAGAATTCATTATTTGTAATGCATAAAGTTAATATTTATTAACAATTTGAAGCAATAACGAGAAATAATGAAATTTGTTTAATAAAATGTAGAAGAATGAATTCCTTCTTCTGAAGATGTGGTAATACACATGGTAATCAATATTTACTTGTGTGCCACATGAAATTACCTTCTCGATCCCAAAAGTAATAACTTCTGAAGCAATATATTATTTAATTGATTATAAAATAAGGTAATCAATCTTTTCCCGCTGGGTATGTTTTAAATTACAGTTCGCCTTATATTTCTGTATTATTAAACACAAAAAAACACATTCTTTGAGTTATGCCATTCTTCTCGCAAATTATGCTATAAACACATCAAAGGCAATCGAACACCGAACACACGACTACAAAAATCGCTGGCTACGAAAGTAGCCAAGTAGCCAGCTACTTAATTATAATAACGACTACAGCTACAAAATAAACATCTGTTTTGACACATTGAACATAACCTAAACAAAATATATTTTTTGTAAGTGAAATTGTGAGGAAATAAAAAACAACAAATGTCTGAAAAAAACTTATAAAAATTTAAGAAACTAAAAAGGCAATTAAATAATTAATTAAAAATAAAATAAAAACTGATGTATATATGAAATAAGTAAATGAAAACTAAACAAAAAATGTAAACAAATGATTATTTATTTTCAGTGGTGCAACTCAAATTTTTTAATGCATATATTTCATATATTGCGTTTTTTAAATACCTTTTTATGCATCTTATTGTATTGGCAGCACTAAACTGTTTATTGTCGCCAAGAAAAATAGAAATTAGCCTAAGTTGGCTACGGGCTACAAAAGTAGTCGTGTGTTCGGTAGTCGTGTAGCCGTTAAAATAATTATTCTCATATGCACACATGCATTCTATTTTTGACATCTTGTAGTCGATGGTCGGTAGCCTTTGTTGTGTTTATAGCATTAGCGATATATACATATGTATCAATTTTTGTACTTTTATAAACATAAATATGTAAATACATATGTACATATCGTCCCCTTAATAAAACAATATTGTATATTTTTTTTCCATTTGAGCTAATGGAATTTAAAGTTTTTGTGTTATTAGACATGTGGGAAAACAGTAATATTTAAGAAAATAGTCGATGTTTTTAAGTTGTGGTCATTTAAATATTTAGTGGAATAATTAGGGTACTAGTAAATCACATTTTATTAATTTACAAGTGCTTTAATTGCAAATAAATGGCATTCAGAATATCATAATGTCACTTGGGCTATTTTATTTGTTTTATAATATGTGTGAAGATCGTTATACACTATTTTATATTGGTAAAAAAAAACTGTGTTCGTCATTTTACGATTGTATTTTGTTATGAAATAAAAATAGTAAATAATAAAAAAAGTGTATGCTTTTTATGAACTATTTTTCTTTGAAACTATATTCAGAGTAACAACTGATTAAAACAGCATACCTGCATTTACACAATTATTAATGAAAAATTTCAAACACGCAATTATACGCTAATATTTCAATTGATCTTTTGATCCACTTTGTAGAAGTAAAATTTCACCAAATTTAGATAACATATGTAGAATCTGTTATGTAGTTTCTTATTATGACATAAAAAAATAATGGTGTACATCCGTATACACTATTGTATTATTGAGGGGACGATATGTAACTTTGCAATGCCAAAGGTAAGACAAACATAAGTACTTACAGCAAAACGAATTATGCCAGCGAAGTAATAGTGATGTACTTACAGCTTGTTTAACGATATCGAAAGAAGGCATTCATTTTCATAAGAAAGCAAGAACAAATGTATTATCTGTAAAACAAGTTGCTTATTGAAAATTTAATGTTCAAAAAAATTAAAAAAAACCAAATTAAAACAAAAAAAAATATATTTACAAAACAATATGTCGACCAAAACTAGATTCGAACTCAAGACAAACAATATGCAAGAATTCCACACTACCGAATACACCACGTACTCCAATAACTTGGAATGTTTTATTGGCTTTAGTATGTATAGATTACAACTTAATGAGCTTAACACTAATCTTACTGACATGAGCCCCATATTACAGCTAAATTGTATGACTTTTATATTACATCTGTTTTGCATAATTTAATAAAAAAAAATTTCAAAATATTAAATTATTCCATCTATTAAAGATTAAAATATAAATTGTAATATTAACTACTGACAGGTGTCTCAGAGGCACATATGTACCAAATAGTTAGTTTTTTTTTGCAAATACTTTTCAGAATTAATCGTCTTTCATATACATGCATATGTATTTTTCATATACAATAATAATCTTTCATATGCAAAATTGATCTTTCTGTTTTGGTTATGTATTTAAATTTTGGGAAATCCCCATTTATTTATGTTAAAAATCAAGTGGTTTGTAAGCATGAAAAGTGCACATCAGTTGAGATACATACATATTTGTAATACAAAATATACCAAAGCAATCTTGCCAAAAATTTAGTAAAAATATCTGCAATGAACATTCTTTAAAAACTTTTTAATATAAACATTGCACTGAATAAAACTCTTCTTAATATATGTATTTGCATTTGTTTGTTTTATACCGTTTTATTAAAGTTTTTACATATGTGCCTCAGAGGCACATGTTAGTAAGATTTGTAATATTTTTATGTCAGTAAGATGAGGGTTAAATGTCACATACAAAAATGCAAATAAATAAAATTTTAAAAAATAGACGCAAATAAATTATCACAAACCGGCAAAAACACTACAATAGCACATTTTTTATTTGAGGTATCTTTCATCCCGCAACCTATCTTAGTTGGGCCATATTTTTAAATAATCTCCGCCAGAACCACCACCGTCCATATTTCAAGTATTTTGAATTTTTGAAGTAGACGCAAATAAACTATCACAAATCGGCAAAAACATTACAATAGCACATGAATAGCCCTTTAATTTGAGGTATCTTTCATCCCGTAACCTATCTTAGTTTGGCCATAATTTCAAGTAATCTCCGCCAGAACCACCACCGTCCATATGGCAAGTAAATTTAATGTTTAAAATAGACGGAAATAAATTATCACAAAGCAGAAAAAACATTACAGTAGCGCATGAATAGCCCTTTAATTTGAGGAATCTTTCATCCCGTAACCTATCTTAGTTTGGCCATAATTTCAAGTAATCTCCGCCAGAACCACCACCGTCCATATGACAAGTAAATTTAATGTTTAAAATAGACGGAAATAAATTATCACAAAGCAGAAAAAACATTACAGTAGCGCATGAATAGCCCTTTAATTCGAGGTATCTTGCATCCCGTAACCTATCTTAGTTTGCTCACAATTTCAAGTAATCTCCGCCAGAACCACCACCGTCCATATGACAAGTAAATTTAATGTTTAAAATAGACGGAAATAAATTATCACAAAGCAGAAAAAACATTACAGTAGCGCATGAATAGCCCTTTAATTTGAGGTATCTTTCATCCCGTAACCTATCTTAGTTTGGCCATAATTTCAAGTAATCTCCGCCAGAACCACCACCGTCCATATGACAAGTAAATTAAATGTTTAAAATAGACGGAAATAAATTATAACAAAGCAGAAAAAACATTACAGTAGCGCATGAATAGTCCTTTAATTTAAGGTATCTTGTATCTCGTAACCTATCTTAGTTTGGCCATAATTTCAAGTAATCTCCGCCAGAACCACCACCGTCCATATGACAAGTAAATTAAATTTTTAAAATAGACGGAAATAAATTATCACAAAGCGGAAAAAACACTACAATAGCACATGAATAGCCCTTTAATTTGAAGTATCTTTCATCCCGTAACCTTTCTTAGTTTGGCCACAATTTCAAATAATCTCCGCCAGAACTACCACCGTCTATATTTCAAGTATTTTGAATTTTTGAAGTTGACGCAAATAAGCTATCACAAATCTGCAAAAACGTTAAAATAGCGCATGAATAGTCTTTTAATTTAAGGTATCGTGCATCTCGTAACCTTTCTTAGTTTGGCCACAATTTCAAATAATCTCCGCCAGAACTACCACCGTCCATATGACAAGCATTTTAAATTTTTGAAGTAGACGCAAATAGACTATCACAAATCGACAAAAACACTACAATAGCACATGAATTGCCCCTTAATTTGAGGTATCTTCCATCCCGTAACCTATCTTAGTTTGGCCATATTTTCAAGTAATCTCCGCCAGAACCACCACCGTCCATATGACAAGTAGATTAAATTTTTAAGATAGACGGAAATAAATTATAACAAAGCTGAAAAAACATTACAATAGCTCATGAATAGTCCTTTAATTTGAGGTATCTTGCATCCCGTAACCTATCTTAGTTTGCTCACAATTCCAAATAATCTCCGCCAAAACCACCAGCGTCCATATGACAAAAATAAATAAATTTTTAAAAATAGACGGTAATAAATTATCATAAAGCGGCTGGAACTCTGCAATAGTAGATGAATAAGCATTTACCCCTATACTCATAGAAAATTACAATAAAATAGGTTTGAAATTTATTTAGAAAAAGATTTTATAGAAAATTTGACTTAACACTCATTTTAAATTTAATTAATTTTTATAAATATTTTTTTAATAATTAATAACCTTTGTCTTGAAATAATTTATTTTTGTTCTAAATATTTATAAAAACACCTTTTGGCCTTTAAACAAACCTTTAAAAACAAAAAGATTCTGTATAAACTCTTTTTAAAATTAACGGTTTTCAACTGTTTTTTATAATAACTTCTGCGGCAGCTACGAAAATGATGACGCCGTCAATTAATATATCTCAAATTACGTTAACTATCTGGCAACAAAATTTTTCATATACCTTTCGTATTATTCTACATCATGATGCCAATGGATCCGATGGCCAGTTGCAGGAATTGGAATAATCCGATGCGTACTAAAAATGAAAGTTCTCCGATCTTAATTGGAATTGTAGTGAAATAACGGTACACACTATACTATTTTTTTATTTTTAATATTATAACATCAAAAAAGGCGGCAATTTTTACTGAGGTCAAAAAGACCGCTGGGAATAAATATATATATATATATATATACAGTAATCCCTCGATTTACGTCTTGGTTGGTTCCAAAAAATGACGACGTAAATCGAAACGACATAAATCGAAATTAAAATTACTCATACTACAGAATGACATGTAATCACAAAGGAAATAAAAATAAAATCATTATATGTAGTCTTATAGAATAAAATTCACATTTATTAACAACAAAAAAAAAATTATAATAATAACATAAATAAAAAATAAAAAAAAGAACAATTCATAAGAAATTAATACCTGTGCATGTACATTAAAAAATTACAAAACTGATAAAAATAAAATAAAATGAAAGGAACGAAAATTAATTCAATACTTAAGTAATATGTACAAACATATGAAGATATGTTTATTACTAATAAACATGCATAAACAGATGGAGTGGCCAGGGGCATTGTCGATTACAAGCAGTGCTTTATGTGACAAATTATTTGTTTTACAATATTTTTCAACTTCAGGAAAAAAAAGTGCGTCTTGAACCAATCGTTAAAAAGCTTGGAAGTAACCCAAGCTTTTTTGTTGTACATCCAAATCACAGGCAGTTTTTCTTTGAAAACGTTTTTCATAGCCCTTGGTGTTTCGTACTTATAAACTAACAAGGGTTTAATCTTGAAGTCTTCTGCAGCATTTCCCTCTAGCAAAAGCGTAATTCTATCCTTCGAAACCTTTTTACCGGCTGCTAAGTTCTTCTCTTTGGATATAAATGTTCTTCCTGGAATTCGTTTCCAAAATAATCCAGTCTCATCTACATTAAAAACTTGCTGAGGTAAGAATCCACCATCATCAATTATTTTTTTTTAGTTTTTTAGGAAAATTTTTAGCTTCTTCAATGTCTGCACTTGCGGATTCTTATACAACTTTTATGTTATGAAGCTGTGCTCGTTTTTTAAATTTTTCTAGCCATCCTACACTGGCGTTAAAACAAAAGTCAGCTGGATCTTACTTTGAATAGAGTTTGATTTTAAATCGTTAAACAAGCTTATAGCCTTTCTTTGAATAACTAATGTTGTTATTGGAATTTTTTCTTGTTTAATTTTTTTATCCATAGTACTAATGCATTTTCCATTTTCTCTATTAACACTGGCCTTTTTTTAGTGATGTTATTAAGAGAACAAGTTCCAGACGCGTTTATAGTTGTACGGATTTCAGCTGCATTTTTAATTATTGTTGTTATTGTGGACGGTGGAAGTTTCATAGTACTGACAATAATAGAAGCTTTTTCACCATGGTCTTGCCGGCGAATGATTTCCATTTTAGTTTTAAGTGAAATTGCATTTCGTTTCTTTTTAATTTGAATTGAACTTACTTACTTATTTATTTTACTTCTTGAGCTCATATTTTGCTCTATTTTATTTTAAAAAACACCAAAACATAAAAAATTCACTTTAAATAAAACTGGGATACCCATATGCTTGATTGTAAATATCGGCAAAAATCTAATAACGGCGTAAAATAAAATTTTGGAAGAATAAATAATTTAACGACGTAAATCGAATGACGACGCAAATCGAAATTTGAAGGAACAAAAAAGTTGACGACGTAAATCGAAACAACGTAAATCGAGACGACGTAAATCGAGGGATTACTGTATATATATATATATATATATATATATGTTTTTGGCTATGTTCGTTTAGTTTTGGCAATGCTGAACGCTGTTTTTTATTATACATACATATATGTTTAATTCCTCTATAGCAGTTCTAACGTTTTGAAAAATCATGAAATTAAACATATATGTATGTATAATAAAAAACCAGCGTTCAGCATTGCCAAAACTAAACGAACATAGCCAAAAACTAAATACACGTCCAATTAATTAAAAGTTTACTCTGTTAAGTTTTTTACTAATTTATTTTTTCTGTGCACAAAAGAAAAATTAAAACAAACATCAAAAAATAATACTCGTATGTAATATGTATTTGAAATTCTTTTCTAAAAAGTTGAAATTCCGTAATATAAATATTTCAGAATTATTATTAACACACGCGGCTTATATTGCCGGTGTGTTTCCATCTAACTGGAAGGTTATCAATGTAACGCCAAATTCCTAAAGAGGGTGAGGCTAGTAACCAATCAAATTACTACCCAATCGCATGATAAACCATCACCTTATGGGAT
Organism: Metopia argyrocephala; assembly: GCA_963576795.1. Lineage (NCBI taxonomy): Eukaryota > Metazoa > Arthropoda > Insecta > Diptera > Sarcophagidae > Metopia > Metopia argyrocephala. The sequence goes on along the minus strand of OY756209.1, from coordinate 87,665,499 downwards.
ATGAGATAGAGTCCAATAGCTTGCTAAGCGACCGTCAATATAGCTTTCGCATTGATTGATTCTACTGGTGACTTGTTTGCACTCCCCTCTGAGAGCTTGAGTCTGGCATGAGAATAAATTGATGTTTGTTGAAATGATCACATATTTCGAGTGTCGAAAGAATCATTCAAATGCCTCGGTTTTTTAAAACGGTGCAAGAAATACCTTACTCCACCTGACTTTCTCAATATTTACAAGACCTGTACCTAGGGATGAAACGATACAAGTAAATACTCGATACTTTTCTCCTGATACCAAGTACTTTTGGTATCGATACTTTGCAACCGAGTACCAAGTAGTTATCGGAAGAACATCGTGGTTTCGAATGAAAATTACTCACTTAAATTCATGTTTTAAAATAGAATTGTATTATTGCAAGACTACAATATGCTTATATACTTATACGTAAATATAATTGTTAATGTTATTTAATCTGACAAATTGAGATAAATACAAAAATATATGAGTGTTTCCGAGGGCAGTACAAAAAAATGTATTTTGGATGTTAGAACTCTTATTTTATATTCAATAAAATAGTTATTATGAAAGAAAACAACTTTTATATTTAAGTAATATTCAAAAACGTCTGCACGTCTCTTTTTTATTTTTTATAATAAATTAAATAATTTCTTTTTCTATTTAAAAAACAATTGACAAAATATTCAATACATATGTGTGTATATAAATTGTTTCCATCAAAGTAGAAAATGTAGCAAGTATACTACAACACCCCCTCTCAATTAAGTAGGTGTTTTAACGAATTTCTAATTGCAACAAATTTACAATCTCGAGCAAGTATAATTGATCTTTTGGTTTTATCCCATAATCTATAACCATTAGGGCAGTAACCAACCATTACATACTTTGAACTTTTGGGGTCCAACTTTTTCCGTTTCTGATTTGGAATCCATGCAAATGCCGAGCAACCAAATACTTTAAGTTTGGTTAAATCAGTTTTATTGTTAAACCACATTTCTGCAGGGGTTTTATGACATACTAAAGAATTAGTAGGACTTCTATTTATTAAATATGTATTTGTATATACTGCTTCTTCCCATAATGACTTTGGTACGTTAGCTTCAATCATTATTGCTCGAACTTTTTCAATAAGAGTTCTATTAAACCTCTCTGCTACCCCATTTTGTTGTGGTGAGTAAGCAATTGTATGAGCAATTTGAATACCTTTACACTTACAATACGCAAGCATTTTATTAGAATTGTAGTCACTTCCCTGATCAACTGTTAATAAAGAAATGTTATTACCAAACTTCGCATTAACTAGAGCGTTGTATTTCTTGAATTTTTCAAAAACTTCAGATTTTTGTTTCATAAGGTAGACTTGAGAAAAATGAGTATAATCGTCTATGAAAGAAACAAAATAATTAAAACCGTTATACGTAACAGGATTTATAGGGCCACAAACATGCGAATGGATGTGCTCAATAGGTCGTGCGGCTCTTAAACGAGTGCCATCAAAAGGATCACGACATTGTCTACTTTGAGTACATATTTCACAAAAATCTGTTACCACCTTATCTGGTACTCCAATCGCCATATCGTGTTTAATCATATTTTCACATGCTTGTTTACTTATATGACCCATTCTTCGATGCCAAAGCAATCCCGAATCAATTTTTGATAAATTTGAAACTGACCTTATAATCTTTAATTGTAACTCAAATAAATTACCAACTCTTCTTGCTGTTGCTATAGTGATTCCATTTCTTTCAAGTACAGCTTCATTTTCTTAAAAGTTACATCGATACCAGCTTTGACCATACGGCTGACGGATAAAAGGTTTTCTCGGAAATTGGAACTGTATAAAACATCTTTCAAGTTAACCTGCACACCGTTGCTGCTTACTCCATTAACTTCCCCTATTTGATAAGCAACTACAAATTCTTTATCTTTTGCATCACTTATATAACGAGGTTCGGCAAGCTTCTTTATGACTGAAAACATTTTAATATTATTAACAAAGTGGTCTGTTGCTCCGGAGTCTAATGCAAAAGATATTACATTACTTTCCAAATTTTTCTGAGCATACCATAAAACTAACACTTGGACCGTGAGCAGCTTTTAGCTCTTTGACACGAAAGTCTTTTTTCATGTGACCATGCCTTCCACACTTATGGCATTTTCCGTTGAACTTTATTTTCTTTTTCCTTGAATTGAAAGCTGTCATCTTTTCTTCTACAACTTCTGATAGCCTTTGTTTTTTCTTCGATTCTTCAGCTAACAAACGCTGTTTTACCACCGACATGCTTAGATCTTGCTCTGGTAGATTTTCCAAAGCAGTAACTTCGGCGTCATATGACTCGGGAAGAGTTAAGAATAGCTGATCACTAGATCTGTTTCTTCTGGTTTCGCTCCAGCAGATTTCAGTTGACGAATTAAGGAATCGAATTTTAATAAATGATTTGCCATATCCTCTCCCTCATTTAATCTTAATTTTGCAAGTTCTTTTCTCACCAAAGTTTGATTTTGTGCAGACTTCTTTTCAAGTGTTGCACATAAAGAATCCCACATCTCTTTTGCGTTTTTCTTGTCCCTCACGAATTCCAGAAAATCATCATGAATGAAGGAGACAATAACATCTTGGGCTTTTGAATCCATTCTCTTAAATTCTTGTTGACCAGCAGTATCTATAGGTTCTGTCTCAATTACAGCTTTTAAACAACCTCCAGATGAAAGATGCCTCTCTACTCGAAATTTCCAATTGTCGAAATTAGAGCCAGCAAATTGCGCAATACCAGTTGATTTCTCCGTGGGACCCATAACCTCTTATTTTATATTCAATAAAATAGTTATTATGAAAGAAAACAACTTTTATATTTAAGTAATATTCAAAAACGTCTGCACGTCTCCTTTTTATTTTTCATAATAAATTAAATAATTTCTTTTTCTATTTAAAAAACAATTGACAAAATATTCAATACATATGTATGTGTGTATATAAATTGTTTCCATCAAAGTAGAAAATGTAGCAAGTATACTACAACAAGAACACGGTGGAATTCACTATTTTATATGTGGGAAAGATATGTCAAAAGTTGCGGCAGAATTTTTGCTAGAAGCAGCTACTGGTGGTCCTGAAATTGTGACAGGCCACGGACTCGAAATCATTAAACAAATAGTTCTACTTTTATAACTTTTCGAGTTTGTCACAAAATAATCGTCAAGCCTACAATATGTAACTCTATCGAAGATTATTATTTTTTTTAAGGCCAGCACTCAGGCTTTGTTATGGGAGGGAGAAAGGAACATTTGATTGTGGACATTTGATTATACTTATTAATATTGTAATTGACAGGAAAATCTTTCGCGTTATTCCATAAACGAGCGATGCGGCTAAACGAAATCTCGCTATAGTACATTGTGCTATTCACTCGACTACAACTACTCCCATGGTAGTACTGATAGATTGTTTTCTAAAACAGAATATAGTTGCAGAAGTAAGAAATCGTTTGTCTAGCAAACACTTTGAGAAATTATTATTTTTTGGAAGTATGTTGCAAAGCGACTTTGGTTTTTGTAGATAGATTTTGTTTTTGATATTCTTATTTCTTTACTAAAGGATAGAAATATAAAAAATGACAACAAAATTGGGTATATGTAGATATGTTTGTACAAATGTAAGAATATAGGAAAAATCGTACGTGTTTTGAAATTGGAGTTACTTAACGATGCAAGTACTCATTGATACAAGTAGGTATCGATACTTTCCTTGCGATATCCTTTCGAGTAAAAGTATCGATACCTTGCTGGTATCGTTTCATCACTACCTATATCCGATCTAGTCACCGTGGTCTAGTGGTTATTGCGTTAGCTTACTAAGACAAGAGCTCCGGTTCAAGCCCGGCTCGAACATCTTGAAGCAAAGAAATATTAAAAAAAAAAATTTCTTTCGGCAACTACCTGTAAGCAGACTTTTGGCAAAAGCTCTAAGAGTAACTGATTGCCATGAACAAGCTTCTTAGGTCTGTCGTTCGGAGTCGACTTTAAACTGTAGATCCCGGTACTCATGGATAAAAATTGACACACAACATGAGTGCTACGAGAATCTAGGCCGTAATTCTGACATATGGTTGTAAGAGCCAGTTATGTATGTATCCGATCTAGGATGAAATACACTTCTTATGTATTGGCCGGTGCTTCAAAGTCTATTTTGAGGCTTCTCGAATGTGTACAGGAAAAGGCGAAGGTGCTTATCAGCGACGGTAGGGTATCCAACAATATCGACTCGTTGGAGTATTGGTCCAATGTGGCATGCGTTTCTTTATTCTATCGATACTACCAGGGGAGATGCTCTGATGAAATAAAAGTATTGATTCCGGATGGTCGCATATTCTTACGGACTACACGTACCTCCCTCAGAGTACATCTGTTTGTAGTTGGTTGTTCGGCGAATAACATAATTCATTTTTTAAGTGCGCCGCTCGCTTATGGAACAATCTTTCAGCGTGTGTTTTCTTCCAATTACGATATCAGTAAGTTTAAATCAAGTGCCCACAAGCACCACTCCCTCTTTCCCCTTCCCATAACATGTTTTCCTAGACCAGAATAGTGTACTGCATAAGTAGGGGTCATCCCCTGTGTGCTGGCCTTAGTCTAAAAAATTGCTCATTAGTGTCCTTATTACTTTTCGCATCACTGTATACTAAGTGGTTTCAGGGAGATAATTTATAAATAAGAGGATGCTAAGATGGGTTGCCTGGGAAGCACAAGCATAACATATGATCGTATTTATTTAAAAAATCTACAATCAAAATCAGTAGCATCTAGTTTAGTAATAGAATGTCATGAATAACTTTATTAAAATATTTGCTAAAGTCGATTAATATAAAATTTTTCTGTAATTTTTTGCAAAAATCAGCGTTAATACATGTTTTCGAGACTTCATCCCAAGAAGTGTGATCAGACTTCTTTGTGCTTTACAAATTCATGCAAATCACTTTCACTATATTTAACTCAAATTTTTTATAAAAATCATATTCATTCCAATTATATTTTTTCTACATAAACGGTAATGAGTAAGTCGAAGACTAATCATAATAATCATATTCTCCTTTTTCTCTCCATCAAAACATTTTGTTTATTTGTAATTGACATCCATTCTGAATGAGCAGAAATACAACAGTTTTATTTTTGCTTTCTGTTTGTTCCATAATCCACATTAGTCGGTATCGACCATATGCACGACCATAGCCGTGTTGGTTAGAGAGCATCGCCCGAACCAGACTTATATAATTACATGGTCTCGAGTTGTGATGATCCATTTTTTTATTAATTTTGCTTCGTCCTAAAACGCCTTAATTTATTTAGAAACTAGGTTGTATTAAGAATTTATATTGTTTGTTTTTCATATCTACGTATCGAAAATTCATTACTTTTTTATTTTTTTAATGTTTTTTGTTTTGTGATTTTCTAAAATTTGATTGCCCTTTAACGCTAGAAAACTAAACCCGCCTGTGAGGCGCAACGTATGCTGTTTTTATGTATTTCGATTTGATCGAATGCAAGTAACAGCACGAAATTTAAAGCCAACGCAGTAATCTATCGGGTGAGCTTGTCAGCAGACGTTTATTGCACAGAGGTCCTTTGTACAGAGGTGTGTTAAAGTAATAATTTTAACTACACCTTCTAATTAAAATTTTAAATTTTTTAGTAACAAAATTATTTTAAATCTTGAAGATTTTTTTAAATTTACAGCGTTTTCTTTTTTGGAAAAAAAATTTTGTCTTTAAAAAAGTGACAATTTAAAAGCATTGCCCTCACCCCATAAAATTACACCCAGTTTTATTCCAAAGAAAAAAATAAATAGTCGCCCTGTTGTTATATGTAAAAAAATTTTAATAAAAGAAAAAAAGAAGAAATCACAAAAATTTTAATATTTTAAATTTAAATAAAAGCTTATGAAGGATGTCAAATAAATAAAAAATAATAAAAATGACAGTTGTATCTCAGTGCATTATCTTCTCCCTGTGATATTTTAAGAGCGAAAAAAGCTGCATTTTTACACTTAATGATGGCAATTTTTTTTAAATTTTTTTTATTTTATTATATTGTTTTAAAAAAAAAACTCAAAATTTTAAAAGGCAAAAACAAGTTCACATTTTTTAGAAAAGAAAACGCTATTAGAGGTGTGTTAAAGTAATAATTTTAACTACACCTTCTAATTAAAATTTTAAATTTTTTAGTAACAAAATTATTTTAAATCTTGAAGATTTTTTTAAATTTACAGCGTTTTCTTTTTTGGAAAAAAAATTTTGTCTTTAAAAAAGTGACAATTTAAAAGCATTGCCCTCACCCCATAAAATTACACCCAGTTTTATTCCAAAGAAAAAAATAAATAGTCGCCCTGTTGTTATATGTAAAAGAATTTTAATAAAATAAAAAAAGAAGAAATCACAAAAATTTTAATATTTTAAATTTAAATAAAAGCTTATGAAGGATGTCAAATAAATAAAAAATAATAAAAATGACAGTTGTATCTCAGTGCATTATCTTCTCCCTGTGATATTTTAAGAGCGAAAAAAGCTGCATTTTTACACTTAATGATGGCAATTTTTTTAAAATTTTTTTTATTTTATTATATTGTTTTAAAAAAAAAACTCAAAATTTTAAAAGGCAAAAAAAAGTTCACATTTTTTAGAAAAGAAAACGCTATTAGAGATGTGCACTTCTGAATAACAGATAGAAAAAGGACTGGAAAAGTTGTCGTTAAGTAAAAGAGAAATAGGGGATAATTTATAAGAAGATATCGATTCAGACGATAGTCAAGTTCATCTTAATTTTGAAGTTGAACCGAAAGATGAGCTGGAAAATATAATCGTGGGCCTTAAATTTAACCGCTGCAGATTCGGTTACAGATGCTGTACAGAGAAAAGATCACCGTAATGATACTCCTATAATCAAGAATTCAAAACTTTTGTAAGCCATTGTTGGGCATTATGGATATTTCATGGAATAATAAATATGTCCGTATTGAGTAGTTAAATTCTAAAAATAAGGCCATTGAGCAGAAGGAATTTTATGAAGGATCTTATTAAGAATTTATGCCACGACTGGTGCTCTATGTCACTTGAAGAAAAACCGTCTACGAGGAAACTAATTTGTGAGGCAATAAGCGACTCAATTCATGCTTGCGTTTCGTAACAAAAAAGGTCTCTAGATTACAAATAAAGGGAAAAATCCATGTACACTTACTGTTCATTAAGCAAGAAGCGTATGAACGATTATTTTTGAGCAAAATGCAATAAAATATATTAAGGGTACTCACGAAGGGCCTTGCAAACTGTGCAAACGATGCAAAGTGTGTAAAAATACATCAAATTTTTTCTCTTCAACAACAAAATATACACATTTGAAATTTACATTAATTGCACTAAAAAAACCTTAAGTAAATTTTCTGTGTATTTTTACTTAAAAACTTTTGACATTTCTGCAGCCATATATTTACGAATGTTGAGATAACAACTAAAACGAAAAAATTATATTAATTCATATATGGGCATTTCCACAGAAAGGTCAACCAAGATCGAAAAATAATATGTTTATTGTTAATAATTACGTTTTATTGTTAATAATTATAAAAAATGGTCTATATTTTTATAAAAGTATGATTTCATAGTATATCTCAGGTGTTAACTTGAAGAAATTGGACTGGAAACTGGAAAATATTATATTTTCTTTTTAAGCTACTTCTAAAGACATTTTTATATATAATTATTTTACATGCAAGAAATATGTTATGTTTGCACTCTTTCTCCAAAATCTCTCTTTTCAAAGTAATTAAGAAGGAAAATGTGTATGGAGAACAAAAAAAGTTCGATTAACGGTTAATTTTTAATTTCTATCTTATCTAAGTTTTATTCGTACGTTCGCGACCGAAAACATCATTTTATTGTAATTGCTTTGCATTAAACGTCCACAGGTGTCAGACATAACATATTTTAATTAACTTTGGTGTCACTAATATGTACATGAAAAAAAAACTTCAGAGTTATAATAAAATAAACTTTCTTTTTACTTGCAAAGTTTCGTACGTTCGCGATCGTAAGTAAATTTTTTTATAAACAATGTATATTTATTTTCTTTACACGATAATATACTTACGTAGATGGGCAAAACATGTGATAAATCGCAAAATGAAAAACAAAATCAAAAGCGATCCACAAAAACTAAACATTTTACGGGAAAAATCTGCTGAGAGGATGCGAAAAAGGCGCTTAGCATTAAAAAAAAATAAAAAGGTTATAGTACAAATGCAAAATCGATATGTACTTTTTTATAACGAAGATTATTGAAGAAATTATAAATCAACATGGCAAATTTCAAAACATATTGATTTTCTCAGACGGAAGTAGCTCTTAATTAAAAAATAAATTTATTTTTGGAGCTTACCCGACTTAATGGCTAAATTTGCTTTTAAAACACTTGAGTGGCTTTTCTTCGCAACATCACATATAAAAGGTGCCGTAGTAGGCGTTGGAGCGATTGTAAAGAGAAAGGTTTTTCAAATAACTACAACAAAAAACATTATTTAACTGATGCTTTGGCTTTTTACAAATGTGCCTATCACCACATTACTGGAATTAATATAATATACATTAGAGCTGATAAAACTTTGCAAGATGTCCCCCTTTTTTCTGGAAAAATGGAATGATGTACCGAATGTTCCAGGTATTAGAATGATTTATTCGATTTTCTGTGATTGGGAATTTGAATAAGGCACGACTCTAACGGCCTATTCAATAAAAACAAAAATATCATAAATATATTGTTAAGATTTCATTATTTCATATTAAATAAATTGGTATATTTCTTGTTATGAGTGTTACTATACGCTATAAATTGAGTGTTAAATTTTTGTTAAGGAAATTTGAAGATATTTATGGGAAAATGCATGGTGGTAATAGTAAAAAAAATACATATGGAAATATCTTACGTTCGCGACCGATATTTAAGTCAATTAAACAAAAACTAATAGAGATATTTTATTGTGAAAATACTGGATAGAGACCTACAATAGTATGCTTTAAAAATAAATTAATCGCAGAATTTTACATTTCACTACTGCCAACCAAAGTTGACTTCTATTTTGCGTACGTTCGTGACCATGTGTTTATAACTATTATTATGAAAACTTAAACTCGATGAAATCCATCTTTTGCACTACACATAGAGCTTCCAAAATGATATCTAATCGAAAAAAAATAAAAAAAATTTTTTTTACATGTTCTTTGAGCATCAAAAGCGTACGAACGTACGTTCCTGACCCCAGGAAATGCCCATATACGAAACACGTGCTTTCTTTTTTAGTTACTGCCTTTATTAAAACATCAACTATTTTTTTCCTTTTCGCTGCTTTTAGGCATTTTTATTTGTAATACACTTATTTCTCTTTTTAAAGAACACGCGGTGTTTTTGGCATTTTAGGAGGGAGATGCCAGACGTTTTTAAGTCTTTAAGTCCGACAGCACTAAGTCAAACAAATACTAAAAACAGAGTATGAAAATAAACAAAACTGAACGTTTGATCTCATTTTGTTGTATTCTTTACAATGAGTAAAACAAAAATAAAACAGAAAAGTGAGAAAGATTGTTCCATTTAATTTTGTATATTGTTTTTGTTTTGAGTACTACAAATACACTAACTCAAATGTGCGTAGGTACAACAAAAAATGAATGAGAAGAAAAAGGAAAGGAGAAGAGGAAAAGAAAAGAAGAAGAGAAAAAAGAGCAAATTATACGAATGTGACGGAATAACAAAGCAAGCACAAGAGCGAAAAGCTAAATGTTTCATTTGCACTCTTTCTCATTTAGAAAGTATTTGTTTTGGTTTTGCTCATGTTCAATACCATTAAAAAATTTGAAAAGTGTATGACTTTATTGTAACTTTTGCGAAATGTTTTGTTTGTTTGCCCACTCTGCTTAAAAAATACAATTAATTATAAAAGGACGCACAACAAATTTGCTTAGTTTTAGTTTGCACAGATTCAATCGTGAGTACACTTATTGTTTAGGACATCGATCTCCAAATTGCTATCAGTTGATGTTGAAAAGAAAGCCAGAACTAATTACTGTGTATAAAGCAAATGATTTGTTAAAACTTTTTAATTTTAATGAAACCTTGCACTAGCTATAGAAAACTGCGAATTTATTTTTTTTAATAATCTCTAGAAAAAAATTAAGTGCTGCCTTCAGCTCGTATGTTATTGCCTTCTACTAACAGTTTAATGCACGGACTGAAACCGAACCCGAACCGAAATGGGTTCGGGTTCGGTGCTTTTATAACCATGAACCCGAACCCCGTTGAACCCCAAAACTCATATAGATTCGGGTTCATAAATTTCAAAAAATTATTTTTGTACATAAAAATATTATGTGTTCTTAATAGAGGGCTGCGCAAGCATAGCTAAATGTCTTACAAGCAATCATCCATTTTTTAAATATTTCATGCCAAGTACTTTCTCTTTATTATATAAATATTTTAAAGAGAAAATATTTTGAACTACAAATAAAACTACAAAGAAAATTTTATAAGAACAGAAATTTCTAGTTCTTCAGGAGAAGATGAGGATATTCTTGAACAAGTTTTAAAGAAGAAAGAAAAGTTTTCTCAAATTAATTCGTCAAATTAAATGCTACCTCTTCAATTGATAGTTCAGTTAAAAATGAGATGAAAATATACGAAAATTATCCAAGGCTAGGAAAAGAAAAAATATTTTAAGATTTTGGGAGCAACATAAAATGCAAACACCATTATTATGTCAGGTGGCCAAGATCATCTTCGCAGTTCCTGCAACGCAAGTAAGCGTAGAAAGGGCTTTTTCAGCTTTGAAATTTTATTTATCACCACATCAAATTTAAAAGAAGAATTATTAAATTAAATGAAAAATTTTTTGAAAAATTTTGAAATTTGTCCACTCAAGAGCCAGTGTTATACCTTCACCCTCGAATGATCAAACAGCAATTGCCTCATTGTGAATGGTGACCGTCTTCAGTAGATTAGCTGTTATCTTCCCAGAAGGTGGCGCTGTACTCCTGATCATTGCGTTTTTTGGTGGAATGGATTATAAATGTCAGGGCCATAATATAAAGGGCGCTAATATTTAAAGTTAAAATAATGTAAGAGACATTTTAATTAAACATTAATTTGGCTAATTTTTGCTTCCAATGACTACGAAATTTCTATTATAAATTATATGAAATAAATCAATTGTTAAATTGTTTTTTAATTAGGATTAGTTAATATTACAACACATTAGATAGGAATTTTGGTCCCATATTAGATTATACATCTGATGTTGCCTATGCCGATTAGCTTCCTATAATTATTATATACGTGAAAATGTTGAAATCGTTAAATTTTGGCCGTCGTAAACTAATTAAAAAATGACTTGGATATAATTATTTAATCTTAAAACAATTAATCCGTAAGCATATCACGTGCCTTGTCATTGCTGCTCATTGTTTTTGAAGAACACAAATTAAAAAAAGTTCTGTGTATATTATTTGTTAGTATACATAAAGCGACCACCACAAGCACAATGTAAAATGTTTAGAAAGGCTATTAAGCAGTGGTCTTCACAAAGAGAGTCACACAAAAATACACTGAGAGATGAGATTGGTTTCTTCATTTGTGTTGTTTTTAACAACTTGAATGAAATTAGTGAAAATTTTCGTTTTAAAAACCTTTAATTTTAAAATTTAAACTAATTTATTAAAATTATTCATGAAATAAATTGTTTGTAAATGCTATAAACAAATTGAAGTTTAGTTAAAAGAAATATAAACATTAATAAGTTTATGCTGCTTATTATCATAACTTCTCAGTGTCTGACAAACAAATTTAGCTCTCTTGAAAACTAATAAAACATAAACACGTACGCAATTTTTGTCTCACACACATGTTTTTGTAATAATTGTGGTTGTCGTTTAGCATGATGAAGGCAAAGCGTATGGATTTCTTTTTATGAAAGATTTTTAACATTGCAAATTTTTTTATAATTAATTAAGTTTTTCATAGGAAAATAAAACAAAAACTGGTTTCCAGGAATTCTAAAAGTGATATCTGTTAATAAAGTACAATACATTTAATTTTAAACTAATATAATAAGAATTAACGATACAGGTAGTTTTGGTATATTTTAAGAAGCTGTGTGCCAGAATTTTTGTGGAATTAAGCAACCCTGGTTGTAATATTCACGAAGAGAGTAAGAAAAACTAAAAAAATATCCGAACAATTTCGTTACCTGAGTAAAGGTAGAATTAGCCAAACGTAACGTAGCGTATCTTAACGTTGACGAGTCAGCTGATCATTTATTTTACATGCAAAGTAATGGCAGCGCTTACCGAATAAAAAATGTAACGTAACGGCACGTGTCAATCTGTAGAAAATAGAAATTTATTACGGGACATTTGCAAACAGCTGGTTAATTTAGGCTTGCCAAACGTCCTTTTTTAAGCAGTAAGGGTAATTTTGTTTTGTTCAATGTACTTATTTCTGCATAACACCTAAAAAGGTACGCTAATGTACTTTTTTTAATCTTTTGTATTTCTTTTTTGTTCTGAACACTTGAAACTAACATATATAATATTAAAGTAAATTTGCCACCAAAGCACTATAATTTTAAAAAGGTCTATGTTTTAAGTCTCAATTCAAAAATTTTATTTCGTAATTCTACAGAAGTTATTGAATAATTTTTTGTCAATACAATTAACATGGATCTACCGTTTGATGAATTTATTTATTTCATTTTAATTTAATTTTCCACTAAATTTAGTGGTAGTGAAAAAAATAGTGCATTATCGCCTCTAATATAACGCACTAAATTTTCACTACCACTAAATTGGTTTAATTTAGAGCTTAATTATTTCCATCTGCATTTAGTGGAGGCTGCAATATCGTTTAAGGACAGTTTAGAAGATAATACTTTACGTATATTTATAGAAAAAATATTATGACATTCCATCAGTATTTTAAAAATAAAAGTCTTACCGCAGATTTTTTTAAGTCTACACGGTTGTTTAAAAATCAAATCAAAGTCAATTGAAAGAATAAATTGCACGTATACGTCCACACAAACATACATTGTGAATACATTAAACATAAATAAAAAATAAAATAAAAGCGCATCTCTGATCTAATGAAATGTGATTGTTTTCTTAAAAATTAAAAAAAAAAACAAAGCGAGCCTTACTACTGTCAAAATTTCCTCCATACTTTCTCTCAATGTCGTACGTTCTCATTACATATAAAGTTTACACGATACTATTCATTCTCTTCTACACAAAAATTTGACATGTATATATTATCGTCTAAACCCGCCTTTAGTTGTAGTGGAAACGATAATGCATTATAAATACAATGCAATAAGCCCAACTCTCATTTAATTAAAATTATTTACTGAAAAAGTATTAAAAGAAAATGAATAGAATTGTTAAATAGTAGATTGTTTCAAAATTTTGAAAAGAATTTGTATGTTTATGACAGAACATTCAGTTCGATTTTGCCCTTTTGAAAGAAGGAAATGAACAAACAAGCTTTTAAAAGAAAGTTTGTAACGTGAATTGATATTTGAAACAAATTTTAACACACTTGTGTCAAGTGTGTTTTACAATTTTCTTACATTGGCAAAAATGGCATTGTAAACCAAGTTCAAAAAAACTAGTAAGTATGTATTTGTAAAAGTTTCTATAAATACATGAATGTATATAAAATATACAATACATATTTCTATGCAAGACATGGGCCCTGGGTTCGACTCCAGGCTCTGACATCTTCAAAAAAAGAAATATGAAAAAAATATTTCTTTCGGCGACTACCTCTCAGCAGTCTTCTGGCAAAAGCTCTGAGAGTAAATAATTGCCATGAACAAGCTGCGAGAAGCTAGGCCGTAATCCTGATACAGGATTGTAAAGGCCAGTTATGTATGTATTTCTATGCAATACTTGTTAACCCTGCTACTACCTTAGAAAAAACTTACGCATATTATGTTTTGGGTCATTTTGTGACCCGATATATTTTTATTATAAAAATATTAATTTATGCAAAAGAAAAAAGTTTTGAAGACTCGTGATGATTGCAGTAGGTTTTATATAAACTTATGTTTTGTGTTTCGGTGCGATGGACAGACATAATTATTACAAGTAATGCATTCTGTAGAGGTCTTTTTCTCTTTACTCGCCGGAAAAATGCAATTTGGGTCATAAAATGACCCTAACGTAGTAGCAGGGTTAAATAAATCCTCAATAAAACTAAAATACTTTTTATGAATACGGGCATTAAATTTATTTTTAAATTTATACCAAATGATTTTACATTTGAAAAGTTGAATAATATAGACTAGAATTTAAAAATAAAAATCCGAATAATTTTGGGCTATTACACTGTTGTAAACAATGGTTTCGATCTTATTATTTGTATTATTATTTGCCATTTTATTTTTCCTAATGAATTTTAAAAAAAGTTTTCAATAAAAATCCAATGTACTCTTTTACTTAAATGTACGTTTTTTTTCCCTCAATGATCTTTTTTCGATTCAATATATGGCAACCCTACATTTATTATACACATTTTCAGCATGAGTATTACCAAAGAATATAAATCATATAGAATGCGCATCTCAACACTTATCCAAATATTTTGTCAACATTTTTTCAGACGCGGGAAGGAAGGGCAAAAGGCAAAACAAAAGAAAAGAGCGTAACAAAACAAGAGAAACCAAAGAGAAACTAATGTCACAGTGTATGCACTGTGCTAATGTGTGTTTTATTTCTTTTGCATTGTTGTTTAGGTTTTTTCGTTCAGCCACAGTACATACAGTGACGAAATTCCAACAACTATAACAAGAACATCACACAGCAAGATAGCCACAACAAAATTTTTGCACACACAACATCACAGTGTATAAGACGATAGCCACAACAAATTTTTTACTTCGTGTTCTTTTTTTTGCTTAAGTACAGAAACGGTATCATGCTAACAACAATATTCACATACAATACAATTTATGTGTTTGTGTTTCTTATTCATTGTGAGCTGTTTTCGTTTTTTAAATTTTAAAACTTAGAGAATAATATTGTTGGTTCAAAAATTTTTGTGTATTAAAGAATACAGTGCTCCGATACGACTATGTAAGCTAGTGTAGGGCAAAGCATATTTAATTTGTAGTTGCAATAAGGAAAATACATTAATCTACATCGAATATATAGCGCCCTATTTAATATCGTAATAAAAGTGTAGTTAGAAATATATTTTATTATTATTATTTATTCAAGCTCAACAATTGATTTTATATTTATTTGAAATAAAAGGTTAACTAAACCAAAAATATAAAAAAACAAGTATATATTCATTAATGACAAATTTTCGAATGATAAATTGATGATTTTTCAATTATTTATAAGAATATTCTATTTTTATTTTTAATTTATATATGTATGTATGAATTATATATATGTACGTATATATACATTTTTAAAAGAAAAGACACTTTAATTTTTTTATGTTAAATATAAATAATAAATAAATAATAATCAAGATTAAAATTATTTCTTACTTTATACTTCAAAGCATCAAAAAGTATGTATATTTTGAGGATTTTCATCTCCATAAAAAGGCTAATAAAGTTAATTTTTTTTTAAAGATATCTAATTTTCTTTTTTTGGAACTTCCTTTTTCTGTAGTCCAAGAGCAATGTTTCCGAAGGAGAACCAATAATAGAAAGTCCAATACCTCTATTCTGTGTTGAGAACAAGTGTCGGCAAACCACTCTGGGGTCATTCGTTTACATGACTCAATAATAAAAGATTTTGTACCAATTTTTCGCGGTTCAGATTTAAAGACAGAAAAAGTGTTCTAATTTGTCTTGATTGAGGGACTTTGTCATTAAGAAATATAAATCACCACCTTCCCTTAAAATTTCATTTGTTAACATAAGAATTGAATTTAGGGTGAGTTTCATTTTATTTGAAAACAAAATACGCTTGTTTTGATCTACAAACTCCACCTTTTTTAAATATTCTAAAAAGAACTGAATATATTTATATACTTCATTGTTAATTTGAATTGCAGATCTGTAGCAATTATCTCGATAAAGGGAGCCACTATTAAGACAATCAAAAATTTTGCCATTTTTTCCATAAACTGAGCTATTGATAAAGCCAATTCTGCGGAACATGTCTTAAATTTTGTGGTTTCAGACCTTGTTTTAATAGCAGCAGAAACAAGCCTGCTGAAAATTTGTGTGGCAAATACTACAAGCATTTTTCAAAAGTGTTAGGAAACATATGTTGCCGTGTTAGTTTTGGGCACATTTTTGTTTTTGCATTTGCTTCCATTTCTTACAATTCCCTAATTACCTGAAAGCTTGCCGTCCCATCCGGGGTTTTTATGTCACATTTCAGCCACCCCTTCCGCAAAGGTTTAATTGAGTGTGGAAAATTATAAAGTCAAAAAACTTTTTGATCGCTTAATTCAAAAAACGGTATTTTAGCAGATACTTTAAGATTGGAAAAGCATTTTCGGTTAGTCGAGCCTTGAACACATATAAGGGCACAAATATTAATACCAATGCTTTTTAAAATATTAATATTTTCTTTAACAATTTCACTTAAAGAATCTGCAGATAAACCATTTTGGGAAGTAAAATGATTTAGAATGATAGCAAAATGGATGCAAGCAAAAAACACATTTCAATATTTCATAATGTCTTTAAAACTGGATCTAAAAAATTGGTATAAAATCTTTTATTATTGAGTCATGTAAACCAATGATCCCAGAGTGGTTTGCCGACACGTGTTCTTAACACAGAATAGAGGTATTGGATTTTCTATTATTGGTACTCCTTCAAAAACATTGATCTTGAACTACAGAAAAAGGAAGTTCCAAAAAAAGAAAATTAGATATTTTATCCAATATACATATAATTTTTAAAAAAGGTGACTTTATTAGCCTTTTTATAAAGAAGTAAGAAATAATTTTAATCTTGATTATTATTTATTTTTAACATACAAAAATTGAAGTGTCTTTTCTTTTAAAAATGTATATACATATATATAATACATACATATATATATAAATTAAAAATAAAAATTGAATTTTCTATAATTGAAAGATCATCAATTTATCATTCGAAAATTTGTCATTAATGAATATATGTATACTTGTTTTTTTATATTTTTGGAAGTACATTTTTTGGTTCAGTTAACCTTTTATTTCAAATAAATATAAAATCAATTGTTGAGCTTAAATAAATAATAATAATAAAATATATTTCTAACTACACTTTTATTACGATATTAAATAGGGCGCTATATATTCGATGTAGATTAATGTATTTTCCTTCGCGCGAAAACAGTCCACAATGAATAAGAAACACAAACACATAAATTGTATTGTATGTGAATATTGTTGTTAGGATGAAACCGTTCTGTACTTAAGCAAAAAAAAAAAAACACGAAGTAAAAATTTTGTTGTGGCTATCGTCTTATACACTGTGATGTTGTGTGTGCAAAAATTTTGTTGTGGCTATCTTGCTGTGTGATGTTCTTGTTATAGTTGTTGGAGTTTCGTCACTGTATGTACTGTGGCTGAACGAAAAAAACTAAACAACAATGCAAAAGAAATAAAACACACATTAGCACAGTGCATACACTGTGACATTAGTTTCTCTTTGGTTTCTCTTGTTTTGTTACGCTCTTTTCTTTTGTTTTGCCTTTTGCCCTTCCTTCCCGCGTCTGAAAAAATGTTGACAAAATATTTGGATAAGTGTTGAGATGCGCATTAAAGACGTGCAAGAGTATACCATAAAGTATTGCCAAAACAAATATACCATATACTTCTATGTTACTATGGATATAAATGAGAGAACGAGTGTAACCAATATTGTATGCTTTTGCTTTTTCACACTCACTATATTCCTATAAACAATAACAGTTGTTTATGGTTTTGAGCATGGTGAAATTACTTACAAGGTGGTGGCAGGTGATTATAGTACAAAAACAACAGGGAATTTGTTTTTGTTTTTTCAGCTCTCTAATGTCAAAAATAGGTATGGTGAATAATAAAAGCACATATGAGAAGTGTGTGTGTGTATTGTTAACAACATACATGTCTCTACACCAAAACAAAAACACGAATACACACAAAGCAAAATGTAAACAAAACATAAATACAAACAAAACTTTTGACAGGACCGGTATGACCAAAAAAAAAACTCAGCTGGGTTGGCAACACCACCTTGTAAGTAATTCCACCATGGTTTTGAGTTGAGTATGGTATAGATTTTTTTTTTGCTCTCAAATACTTATTGTCACCATAAGTATTTTCAAAATACTACTGGTGAAGCAAATATACAAGATAGCTCTGATAGTGTTTTTGGTTTTCTTTACGTTTGTGAACTGTGATCTGAATTCGTGGTTTAAGAGAATGAATGAAAATGTTTAAGTAGGATTTTGCTAAATTTTTCAACTCTAAAAGAATAATAATAAAGTATAAACATATTTATGTATGTACATATAATTTATAAAAAATTTTTTTATACATAATTAATAAATTATACCTAATTAAGATGTTGTTTATGTAAAATTTATTTTATTTCGTTTTTCAGTTGATATAAAAGAATAAATAATTTTTTTACAAATTTAAAAAAAAAAAACTAAAATTTAGTTATAAAATTTTTTTAATAAAGAAATAAGAATTAATTTATAAATATGTGAAGAAAAAAAAAACGATGCTCAATTCTATTAAAAAATTATCAAATAGGACAATACATCACACAACATTACACAATATTATAGAAATAATCGAAAAATCCCAAAATTTGTAGATAAACGGTTTACTTCAAAATAAAGCAGGTAACAATTTGCATTTTATTTAATTTAAATTTAATAATTAATTAAATCATCTCCAGAAGAGATACGTCTACACCGCTTAGTCACTCCAGGTCCCAAAACCGTATCCTCCTCAGACGAAGAAGGCACAGCAGGACTCATCTCTCGAACATTCAGCAATTCGGAGGCCTTAGCCTTTGCAGGCTTCCTCTTTTTACCCATATAGACAGCGAGGGTGACACACAATCAACAAAACAAGCCAAAAATAGTAAAAGAAAACCTATCAATAAATACACACAATAAAATGTCAGCAGAATACCTACGGCGAGAAGCTAGGCCGTAATCCTGACACAGGGTTGTAAAGGCCAGTTATGTATGTATGTATGTATGTAGAATACCGACGGCAGATAGGCAAAATTTAAAAAAATAAAATTTGGAAACAATCCGACAAGCCGGCACCAAACAAAACAATGAAAAACAAGAAAAGGGTTGTAAAATAAAAAACAACAAAAACAAAGAGGACTGGAAAATTTACAAAATTAAAATTTTTAATTTAAATTACTATTATTATATATTAATTTTATTAATTAATTAAATTAAATGAAAAAATATTTTTTTATAGTAATTCAAAATAGTAATCAAAACCTACATATAAATATATACCTACTTATATGATTTTAATATTAAGTAAAAAATAATAAAATTTAATAATTTAAATTAAATGAAAAAATGTTTTTTTATAATAATTTAAAATAGTAATCGAAACCTACATATAAATATATACCTACTTATATGATTTTAATATTAAGTAAAACATAATAAAATTTAATAAGATTTTTTGAGACTATTTTTTGGTATAATTTTTGTAAAACATGCAATACGAATTTTTATTTGCATCGCACAATAAGTTACTTATTGTATTCCACCAGTATCTACAAGTATTTGCTTGTGCGAAACATAGGAAAACAAATGTGTTACTCTCATTTTCTCTTTATCCACTCACACTATATCTGCTACAAACATAGCTGCCAGATAAATTGACCATGAAATCGTCAAACATCGACAAAAAAATCGTCAAAATCGTCAAATTGATTCCTTAAAATCGTCAAAAAATCGTCAACAAAATATAAATAAGAAAATATCAACTTTAAAAAAAAAAACTTTTGTTTTTATTTGAGTAAAACTAAAAAATAGAATTGACAGTAGAAATGTATATACATATTATATTTATTATATACATGCATTTCCATTACACATTTTAGTCAGTTTAGGTACAATTTTAAATTAATTACAATTTTAATTTAATTATTCTCAATTCCTTATATTAGAATGGTTTTTTGTAAATGAAATGGCCTCCAAAGACTACTTTTGTTTTTTAAATTTATTTGTCTAAATATTACTTTTCCGTTTGCAAAATATTGCAGTAAATCAAAATTTTTTTTAGAATAAATTTAGATAGAGTTAGGTAAAAAGAGTGGAATTTCTCATTTTCATTTCTGATATTTTTTTTAAATCTAACAGTTTATTCTCTAAATTGAATAACTTTTATTGTCTTAATTCAGATTTTAGCTCTTGCCTTTCACATTCTTTAATAAAATGGTTAAATTCTTTCATAAAACGAACGATTTTCTTTGTTTAATATACATATATTATGTACTTAAAATTTAATCATATTTGGCCATACTGTTCTAAAAAAATTTGTGAAACAAATAATAATACCTATTATGTTTTTCTATTTCCTCAAGAAATATATTTTCTTCGAAGTTTAAAAATTTGTTTATCTTTATAATCTACCAAATCAAAATGTTTGATCTTGGCTCTATTTCTAATAATAATATGTTTTAAAATTAAATTTATTTAATTGGTGGATACAATAGTTGCCAATTTTGGATTTTACTGTGTAAAAAAAGCAAAACATTCCTTTCAGAAATAGAGTAATATTCTACATTTGAATTTCCAAAAGCAATAGTTACAAATAGTGTGATAATAATTATAACAATGTTAAAGAATTCAAAGAAATAAACCTTGCAAATTTTGAAATTCCAAAAATCGTCAAAAATAAATAAAAATCGTCAAATTAAGGGCAAAAATCGTCAAATCGTCAAGATGCTATTTTTGTGTCGTAAAATCGTCAAAATGACGATAAATCGTCAAATCTGGCAGCTATGGCTACAAATAATAACAATACAAACCTATAACAGAAACACAAAATTACTCATCTATACTCACAGACATCAGTAAGCACACACAAACTTGTACAAACAGTTGTAACAGTGCAGGTCTTTAATGCGCATTCTATATGATTTATATTCTTTGGTAATACTGGTGAAGACCACTGCTTTAAAGACAAATGGCAGATCAACAAAAGGAATTTTAACTCACCGTAAAGTAAGTTTTTGATATCTCCAAATGACTCGATTTCTTAATTAAATTAGTTCTAAAAATTATAAAACACAATAAACCAAGCTTATTAATTCAATAAGAATAATATGAATGCTTTTGTTTGTCACTTTGGAATGCATATGGGTATGTCCACAGAATGGTCTACCGAGACCGACAATTAAAATGTCTATAAACAAGTTTTTTTTCCAGCATAATATTTTTAAATAATATAAATTTTTATAAAATGCTGTAATTACAGCATATTTGTTATTTTTTCAGCAAAAAATTTGAGTTCTAAGATGCATACATATATGTTTTGGTTGCTCTTTGCTACTTTTGTTGACCTTTCCTCTATTGCCTTTGTTGCTTTTATGTTTATGTTTTGCTTATAATTTTCTTATTAAATTATTCTATTAAGAACAAATATGTATTATAAAAAAGAAAGAGACCAAACAAATGTCGATTAACGGTAAATTTTTGTTTTCCGTTAATTGCTATTCGAATGTCGCGTTCTCGTACCTAAAGAATGTATTGAAGTAAATGCGATAGTTTGTAGTACAAACAAGCGAATAAAAACAAACAAATTGAAATCTAGCAAGAATAGTCTGTGTATATTAAAGCATTTAAAGGCAAAAAAAAAAACAATTACTTTTTGAATATGTAATTTATTTACATATACTTTTTTAAGTTTTTGTACATATGTATGTATGTACTTATTTGTAAAAATTAAGCCAAAAATATAAGGAAAAATAACATAAAAAATTATTCAGTTCTCTAATACTTATAATACACAATTCTTCTCTATCATATTACAAACAAGACATTCCATACACTCTATTCATTCCATTCTAACTCTTATGTTTCATGTCTCTCTTGTCTCCATTCTCTCATTACACAGGTTTACAAATTTTTAATTTGGCGAAACACCAAGATCGTCACAAGCCTAGATAAGTTAATTGGCACCTCCTAAGCACGAAAAATGCTGTTATTATGTTTTCCTAAGTACCGTTTTTCAGATAACGGTACTTTTGTGTTTTTCGGTGTATGGCCCCACTCAAACCCTTGTGGTGTCCAACTGAAAACTCCCATCGAGATAAGTGGCACATCGATGGAAAGCTAATTGAATACCTTTTCCGTTGATATACTGGAAATCTTTCACCTTGTTCATCATTTTCAGAAACTAAGTTCGTCGGGATAATTTCCAAATGACTGAATAAGAAGTGCAAGAGAGCAATACGAAGTTTCTATGTTTTCTACATCTATGGGACAGCCGTGACCGTCAGAATCACTACACCCGAAAAGTTTGGCCTGAGCGAAGTGGACGTACGCACGGAGAGTACAAAACCAAAAATGACCCACTCATTCCTCGAGAGAAGATAATACTTCCACCATTACATATTAAGCTTGGGTTATTTATAAATATTGTGAAAAAGTTTCCAATACCCAGTCTTGCCATGAATTACCTTAAACAAAAATTTAGGAGAGCCACAGCGAGAAAAATTGAAGCTGGTATATTTGATGGGCCTCCAATTCGGAGTCTGTAGGGTGACAAAGCATTTAGTGAGTGTTTAGGTCCAGCTCATTTGGAGGCATGAAAAGCATTTCAGGACATTGTTCAAAACTTTTTGGGAATCTACTTACTTACTTACTTAGCTGGCCATAACAACCCGTTAACGGGTTTCGGCCTGCCTCAACACTAGTCTCCAGGCGTCTCTTCTAAGCGCACGCCTTCTCCAGTTGGTCACACCAATTGATGACAGGGCTCCATCTACCTGGTCTTTCCAACGTAAACATGGACGTCCTCTACGCCGACGTCCAGTGACCTTCGCATTGAAAACCTTTTTCGCTGGAGCAGATTCTTCCATCCGAACAACATGGCCGAGCCCGCGCAGCCGCTGGATGTTAATGCGCTGGACAACATCTACGTCGCCGAGGAGCTCATACAGCTCATAGTTGGTCCTAATGCGAAACTCATTGCCTTGCTTTAGTGTACCAAAGATCTTGCGAAGAACTTTTCTCTCGAACACCCCCAAGACCGCTGCATCGGCACAAGACAGCGTCTATGCTTCCGCACCATAGAGAAGCACCGGCGGAATATGTGACTTGTAGAGTGTTAATTTCGTCGCACGAGAGAGGTCTCTATTACTAAACTGCCTACCGAAACCGTAGTAGCACCTGTTGGCCAGTGTGATTCTTCGCCTGATCTCTAGACTGACATAATTCTTGTTGGTAATGGCGGTGCCAAGATAGATAAACTCCTTGACCACATCGAATGTATAGTTGCCGGCTGTAACCTGGGAGCCGATACGGTCAACGTACCTACTGGTCGCCAACATGTACTTCGCCTCGCTCTTATTTACCGCCAGACCCATTTTAGCAGACTCTCGTTCAATAGCATTAAAGGCTGCGGTGACATCTCGCTTGGTATGCCCAATGATGTCTATGTCGTCGGCATACGCAAGGAGCTGGACACTTTTTTTTAAAAATAGTGCCATTACGATGTACACCCGCCTTTCGCAAAACACTCTCCATGACGAAGTTGAAGAGGTCGCAGGATAAGGGATCGCCTTGTCTGAAACCTCGCATGGTATTAAAAGGCTCGGAGAGGTCTCTTCCTACCTTGACGGAGCTACAGGAGTTGATCAGCGTCATTCTACATAGCCTTATCAGCTTAGTAGGAATACCGAGCTCAGACATTGCGGCATAAACGCGATCCCTTATTGGGCTATCGAAGGCTGCCTTACAGTCGACAAAAAGATGGTGTGTGTCGACTTGACTTTCATGGGTCTTCTCCAGGATTTGGCGCAGTGTGAATATCTAGTCAATGGTGGACTTACCAGGTCTGAAGCCGCACTGATAAGGTCCAATCAGTGAGATGGCGAATGGCTTCAGTCGTTCACACAATACGCTGGTAAGAACTTTATATGCGATAGGAAGGAGGCTTATACCCCTGTAGTTGGTGCATATCGTGAGATCTCTCTTTTTCAGGATGGGACAGAGAGCACTAAGATTCCAATCGTTGGGCATACTTTCCTGCAGCCATACACTGCAAATGAGCTGGTGCATGCACCTAACCAACTCATCGCCTCCATACTTGAAGAGTTCAGCTGGCAAACCATCAGGTCCAGCTGCTTTGTTGTTCTTCAGTCGCCATATGGCAACCTTGACCTCTTCATGGCTGGGGGACGGGATCTCGACGTCGTCGTTAATGATTAGGTCCGGCACAGCATCTCTAGGGGCGGAAATTGTGTTGTCATCGCCCTGCAGTAGATTAGAGAAGTGCTGTCTTCATAATCTTAGTGTTCCTTGTGCATCTGTAACCAGGTTACCATGTTCGTCTCTGCAGGAGTTTGCTCTGGGCTTAAAACCAGTAGTAAGACGCCTTATCTTTTTATAAAAATTTCGAGCATCATTTCTACTCCTGCACATCTCGATTTCCTCACGATCACGCCTTTCTTGCTCTCTTTTCTTCTTTCTGAATAGGCGTCTCTCTTCCCTCCTCTTTTCTCTGTACACCACCACCGTTGCTCTTGAAGTGGTAGACTGCAATGTTCGTCTTTAGGCAGCGTTCTTTGCTGCAGTGGCCTCACG
Organism: Metopia argyrocephala; assembly: GCA_963576795.1. Lineage (NCBI taxonomy): Eukaryota > Metazoa > Arthropoda > Insecta > Diptera > Sarcophagidae > Metopia > Metopia argyrocephala. The sequence continues at coordinate 87,640,645 of OY756209.1, read as the reverse complement.
ACACTCTTCATCGTACCATTGGTTTCTGTGGGGAGGACGCTCAAAACCAAGAACTGTTTCGGCAGCGCTGCGCAGAGAATGAGCGATGGGAGACCACTGTCCACCAATACTTTCGAGAGAGGATGGGATGTAATTGAGCTCGTTAGAAAGACATTCGGAAAACGACCTGGCTGTCTCTTGTGATCGCAGCTTTTTAATGTCCAGCTTCCCTTGCACACTAGAACGTGTCGTATTTGACGCGCATATCGCAGTCACATCTTGGCTGCGACAAGATAATGGTCCGAGTCGACATTTGGACCTCTAAATGTGCGCACGTCTAGTATGCTCGATACATGCCTTCCATCAATCACAATGTGATCGATCTGGTTGTTGGTAGATCGATCAGGAGAGAGCCAGGTGGCCTTATGGATATCGAGATGCTGGAACCTGGTGCTACAAAATACCATGTTTCGCGCCGCGGCGAATTCGATCAGTCTCATGCCGTTCAGTGAGGTGGAATTATGGAGACTGAACTGTCCGACAGTGGGGCCAAAGATACCTTCACGTCCAACTTTCGCATTGAAATCGCCGAGGACAATTTTGGCGTCATGTGCCGGACACCTATCGTATACGTCCTCGAGCTTTGCGTAGAAAGCATCTTTGACCGCATCATCCTTCTCTTCCATCGGGGCGTGCACGCAAATAAGGCTGATATTATAAAACTTTGCCCTTATTCGGATCGTAGCAATTCTTACGTTCACGGGGGTGAACTCCGAGACAAGATGGCGAAGTCTCTTACTTACTACGAATCCGCAGCCAAATTCGCGTCTCTTGTCATGGCAGCTATAGTAGATGTCACATGTTGCTTGCCTCCTACAACCTTGTCCTATCCATCGCATTTCCTGGATGGCGGTGATGTCAGCCCTGCATTTTGTGAGAGTATCCGCCAATTGGATAGAGGCACCCTCCCTATAAAGGGTTCTCACATTCCAGGTGCATATCCGTAAATCATAGTCCTTAAAACGTTTGCCAAGTTCACCAAAATAAAAGGGGGTCCGTTTAGAGGCTATTGTTTTTGCTTTCATTGAAGAACGTTTTTACGTGGTGGGTTTCAAGCCCTACGCATAACCCCAATTTAAAGTAAAGGGGATTGGACAATCGCCGCATACATTAGTTAACAAGCTAGCGGGTGCTAGAATGTTATCCAGGAGGGCCACCTGGAGGCTGTATGTCGACTTGAATACAACGGGAACAAGGATCGTTCTGGAGGCCACCAGGTTGACCCCAATCAGAGACTTTGCCTTGTCCGAAGTATCCCATCCATGGGAATCTACAGAAGTCTTAATTACGCTGAGAGGATCGATACATTACTGCAAAAATTCAATGCCATTGGTAAGCGTTGAGTGAAAACATGTATAACAAAAAGGCCGTTATCATTTGAAAATTTATACTTTTTATTCAGTCATTTGAATATTTGCCTCACGAACTTGGGCTCCGAAAGTGATGAACAAGGTGAAAGATTTCACCAGGAAATGTAAGAAATCGAGAGACATTACAAAGGCGAAGATCCATCCGGAAAAAAAACGTAAAAGTTCAAGTCCCTCGTCATTTTAATTTAAATTTTTTTAATTTACGCCGAATATACTGTGTGAGCAATGAAAGTGAAAATATTGTCGTTCCATAAAATCCTTAATAAAAACTTGCTTTTTCATCCGATTTTTTTCAAAATACGCTTAAAATATTGGTAATTAAATAAACTATTTGGTAAAAAATAAAACATTCCAGATCTTCAATATAGCGTAGGAAAAAATTGAAATGAAAATGAAAAATTTTGAAAAAAAACGTAAAAAAATAGGGAAATTTTGAACTTTGAGGTGCTATATCTCAGCGACTTCTTCTCAGATGGAATTTTCCAGTATATCAACGGTCATTTTTGGTTTTGTATTCTCCGTGCGTACGTCCACTTCGCTCGGAGCAAACTTTTCGGGTGTAGTGATTCTGACGGTCACGGCTGTCCCATAGATATAGAAAACATAGCAACTTCGTGTTGCCCTCTTGCACTTCTTATTCAGTCATTTGGAAATTGTCCCGACGAACTTAGTTTCCGAAAGTGATGAACAAGGTGAAAGATTTCCAGTATATCAACGGAAAAGGTATTCAATTAGCTTTCCATCGATGTGCCACTTATCCTGATGGGAGTTTTCAGTTGGACACCACAAGGGTTTGAGTGGGGCCATACACCGAAAAACACAAAAGTACCGTTATCTGAAAAACGGTACTTAGGAAAACATAATAACAGCGTTTTTCGTGCTCAGGAGGTCCCAATTAATTTATCTAGGCATGTGGCGTTCTTGGTGTTTTTTGGCTGTAAACCAGTGTTATTAACATTCTAACGACAACAACCACTTTTTATGTTTGTTTTATTCGTTTTACTTTTTCGAATCAGAGTTGGAAGTGTGTTTGAAAATTTTTGAATGGCTTGAAGATCGTTTCAAACATACCCGGGCAGACCTTTAATTTTTGTCAACTTTAATTTAATCGTTTGTGTGAACTCAGTGCAGTCAAAACGGGTTTATTTTCCACCACGGTAAAACTTTGTTGTAATTTTTGTAAAAACTGGGTACAGAATACAAATTCAAATCTCAAAAGAGTGCTCTGCAATAATTGATTCGTTAGCGTTTATTTCCGACAACAACGCCGAAGATTGGATTGCAACGAAAATTACAGCATTTAGAAACAGATACTTTATTCCTAGTCTGTAATGTATGTACATACTTTTAGATCGTTTTAAAGCTCCTAGTAAGGAATCCTACACTGATTTATTAAATGTTATCCAAATTCATGGCTATCTAGCCTTCAGGTTATGAGAAATAAAAAATTTTCTGAATTTGAAGAAAATGCCAAAGCGCTATTTGGCTATTATCATATAATATTCGACGTAGAAAACTTCATCCGTTGAATAATGAAAATCATCTTTTTTCGGACAAGAAAGTTTTCATACAAATATTTATTACCTCATTTTACCCACTCTAATTGTACAATTATCCGAAGATAAAAACGCATATGAAAAGCTTTTTGTAAACATTTGCCGAATTCACAAAACCCTTGTATTCATTGTATTTGTTGTTTGATTGTACGGCACTACAATAGTTGTACGCTTGTTGTTGGTAATTTTCATATAAACTCATACACTTTTTTTCATATGTTTTAAAAAAGTTGTATTGGTTTTTGTGTTATTGAGAATGAAAAATATTGACAAAAATATAAACACAAAAAAATTCTTTTTATTGTCAGCAGCAAATTAAATAAAATAAATAAATATAAAAATGGAAGAAAAATGTATTTTGCTTGTAAAAATCAACTTTTTAATACAGTTTTTCTTTTGCTTATTTAGTTTTTGACGTTTAATACACAAAAAATACTTTCATATACATACATACAATAGATGTTCACAACCAAATATTGTATTCAATACATGAATCAACATGAGAGAAGCTAGGCCGTAATCCGGACACAGGGTTGTAAAGGCCAGTTATGTATGTATGTATGTACATGAAACAACGATACAAAACTTTGTGAATTCGGCAATTAATTTTTTTTTTTATTCTTTTTTTTTTGCTTGGAAAATTAAAAAAAAATATATTTTCAACGCAAGGCAAATTTATTATCAGGTAGATGCAGCGGCGAGTTTCTGAGCAACTCTACCGTATCTAATTTGTCAAATTTTGTTTTGTTTTTTTTTTGTTGGTGTTAAAAACAAAATAAACAAAAATAAAATTTTTTGATCAGAAATAAATAGTAAACAAAATGTAAAATTTTGTTAAGAATTTGATTTATTTTAAATAAAAAATAGTAAAACTTGGAGAATAATAACAATTAAGTAATAAAACAATTTTGTGATAAAAATCTCTTTTTTTAAAAACAAAATTTAAAATGCAATTCATGCGCGAAGAAGAGTGAAATCCTGAATGTTTGATAAGGCGCTCAACAAGAGTTTTTAAAGGTAGAAGCACACAACATGCGTTACGGCGTTAACAGCGATTACAATATACAATGTAAGTCAACTTTTCAACTGTTAACGCGTCTAAAAGTTAAAATTTTTCAACTTCTATACGTTAGATGCGATGCCAATTTTGCTTTATCTAGTTTTATAAAAATTTTCTTATTTTAACTTCTTTTGATAGACGTACGAAACACACAATTGGCGCAATTCTACCTTAAAGAAGTCAACGTAGATTTGGATGATGCTAAAGTTGAGGACGTTGATAAAACTACACAACATATAGCACTGTGGATAGCACATCGGGTTATGTAATGGTTACGAGTTGCCAAATTATTGGAATATGCACCAAAGTTGTTTGAAACAGGACATTTCGCAGCACATCTATTCTCTAATATATTACATGAAGTAAAATCTTATGAGTAGCTTTAACATTATTTATTATTTTTTTCCCTAAAGGCCGTGATACACAATCCTATCGAGTCGTACGATTTGTCAAAAAAATCGTGTGTGTTAAAAAAGTATAATAGTGTGGCATAAAAATGCATCTGAATGACAGATTTTTTTGACAAGTCTGTGCGACTTCATAATATTTTGAAAAAAATTATAAACATTTTTTTCTTCATGCGATCAGGACTGCATTTTATAAGATGTTAGCAAAACGGAAGCTTGCATATGCTTGGCATGTACAAGAACAACTTATAAATTACGTTTTCAACTGTTTTTTTTTTAACATTTAACCATTATTCGAATTAATTTTATTATTTTATCCTTATTGTATTGTAATTAATATTAGCTGTTGAAAGCACGTATCCATATATTTTCATTTATTACGACATTAAATAAAAACAAATTTCTATAAAATTGCCTTTTTTACAATTTAGCAAAAAAAGTCTTGAAAAGCTAGGGCAATATTCTCATCCGCTTCTAGAGTTTTTTTCTTCTATAGCCCTTTCACTACCACCAATTGTTGTTGGCTTCCTCAACCTCACTTCTCTAGAGAGTTATCTTGTTTGCATCATAACCTTCTTTATTTGCCGTACTTCCCATATTTTAACTTTAATTGGTTTCTTTAAAACATTTATAAATCCAAGTAGAACTCCATATTTACCAGAGAGTTTTATAAAACTATTCTTACTATCCAAAGGTCCTGGCATTTTATCATTTGTTGGTGCACATAAAAATGTAGTTACTCGCTTGTTCTTTGCTTACCGAAACCACATATTTTAGCTGAAGGCATTAACAAACTTGTCCTTCAAGTACTCGAAGCGATGCATTTTTGAAAATTAAACAAGTTTTGTACAATTTTTTTAAAATAAAAATAATTTGGGTTCTTGACAAGCAAATATTATAATAAAAAAGTGCCTATCATAAATTTTTGACAGATTAGGTAAATGAATTCGCCGCTGCACTAACAAAATGCATGTTGTTTTTTTTTTAGTGTTATTTTATTGTAGGGAATAGTGAAAAATAGATGAAAAAGATTTAAGTGATTCTTCGGAAACCTACAGAAACCTGAAAGTCGCAATCATGGTACAATAAACAAGGTAGACTATTCCCTACAACAAAATAACACTAAAAAAAACAACATGCATTTTGTTAGTGTAGCGGCGAATTAATTTACCTAAGCTGTCAAAAATTTATGACAGTATTTTTTTATAATTTTTCTTATGGCAAGAAGTCAAAATAAAGCACAAATTAAAGTAATAAAATATTTATTAAGAATAATGTAATATTTAATGGCCTAACAATTATTTTTTTAAACTTCTGCACACCTGTGAGGCGTGGACTCAAGTAAGATATCACTTTAATAGCACATCAATTAAATAACACGTCAATATTTTTACAGTAGTCATGCAATATCCACGAACGGAAGCATGATGTTTTGCTAATTGTTCCTGTTCCAACGGTCCAATCAACTATTAATTCTATGAAATGGATTTATCCACAGAGCATTACATTGTTCACTGTAACTGGTGTATCTTGTTTTAGGACGCTGTTTCTCTTCTTTTCGTACTGGCTTTAGTTCAGCAGAATCTTTTAAATTACTTTTGGATTTACCAGAGAAAAGCACAGAATTTCATTGAGAGGTAGTCCAGTCAATATGTGCTTTTTAAAAATCGATTCTAACTTTACTTTTTTGTCTGGAAAAAATAAGTTTTTTTGTGCTTCTATATAATTTTATGTCACGTTCTACAGCTCGTCTTTAAATCATTTTAGATGAAATATTTAAAGCCAGTTCAGAAGCTATAGACCTTCCTGATATAAAATGATTCATTTTTAAAAAAATAAAAAACTGGTTTCAGTTCCAGTTCTTTTATGAAACTCAGCACAACGAGGCATTTTAATTTTTTTTTTTTTTAACAGATTTTTTATCACACACTTGTCTTTGCTTTAAAAAAAACAGGTTATTTTATCACAACACTAAAATCGAACACTGAATCACTAAAATCCTAGATTTGGTAATTTTTATTTTAAATAAATCAAATTATTAATAAAATTTTACCCTTTGTTCACTATTTAATTTGTGTTCAAGAAATTTTTTCTTTTTTGTTTATTTTCATTTTAACACCAACAAAAAAAAACACAACAAAATTTGACATATTAAGTAAAGCAGAGTTGCTCAAAAACTCGCCGATGCATCTACCTGACAATAAATTTGCCTTGGTCACAATTGCAAGAAAATCACATACCATAAAGTTTAGACCGAATCACTTTATGTTATTTGAAGAAAGGGAATTCGTTCATAGATTTCGCTTTCCTAAGGCTTCGTCTTACAGTATTCTTGAACTTATTGCTCGACAAATCAAGCACAAAACTAGTAGGTAACAAATGTTTAAAGTTATACACATAACCTAATCGATATACGGAGTCTCTACAACGACTGTCTCAAAAGTGGTTACTATAGTAACACATTTCATAGCCATCTTGAGACAACAATTTATAAAATTTCCAGATACGAAAGAAGAGATATCTAAGTTAAAAAGGGAATTTTTTGATATTGCCAAGTTTCCGAAGGCAGTAGCAGTGCTTGACTGTTTACAAATCTAGATACATATGTTTAAGATTAAAGTAAAATAACAACATAAATTTTAATCCTCAAATTATTCTTTAGAATACAGTTCAAATTTTATTTTAAGGGCATTGCCTCACTTTTGCACCAATGCTAAAGAGATTGGAAATGAACCTTTCATAAGCATCTGAATCATAATTCATTGGCTTTTTTTAATTAGATTAGTCTTTTTGGCATTGACCCATACAATTTAGTCGACCAATCTTATTGAACTCTGTCTCATAGTTGACTTATGCCATTCCTCATAGTCTACAAACATGCATTTCAATGAAGCACACATATTCTCAATCGGTTGAGATCTGTGCCTCGTTTCTGTATTACTCGACTCGAGTAATGTCTCACATGTGTGATGAAACAAAAAATGCCATCGTTTTTCGAATCGTCGTTAAAAAAAGTTGTTCTGTATCTGCATGCGAAAACAATCAAAACAAATTCTTTTCCAACTGGAATATTTCCAGTTGATATGTCAAACGAAAGCAAAACGTCAAAAAAAAATTATTAATTGTGAAAAACAGTGTTGTCAGATTAGGGGATTTATCCCCAAAATAGGAATTTTATTCTGAAATGGGGATAAAAAATTCATTTGGGGCTGGGGATTTTATTGGGGTTTGTTGTTGGTTAAAATTAAAAATGAATCTGAACACCAAAATTTAAAAAATAATTAAGTGCTGAAGGCTTTGGGTTCGAGCCCCAGGAAAGGTGTGATCAATTTAATTCTAATTTTTGTTTCGTCAGAAACGCTTTAATAAGATCAAAGTTAACTGCAATGAATATTTTTTGGTAATTAAAGAAGAAATGATGTCCGTGAAGGAATAGTACACTAGCCAAACTGAACAATTGTTTTCTACTCCAGCTACGGTAGTCTCATCAGAGTTCTTTGTGTCCTGTGTATAGTCGAGACCAAACATGAACCATTTAACTCATACACTTGTATGAGTTAGTCGAAGTAAAGTCACACAACAGTTTCTATCATATTCTCCTTTTCTTACCAACATTGCTGTTCTTGTAATTGTCATCTTATTTGGATGAAACAGAATTACAATTTATATTGTTTTTGCCCTTTTATTCCACCCTATCTACATTAGTCGACATGAATGATATGTTCGACTGTAGCCGTGGTGGTTAGAGCGAAGCGCCATAGTCGAGCGCGAAGTATATTAAGTGCTGAAGGCTCTGAGTTCGAGCCCCAGGAGGTGAGCAATTTAATTTTAATTTTTGTTTCGTCAGAAACGCTTTAATAAGATCAAAGTTAACTGTTAAATTGCTACTGAACGATCAAAATCCTAAAAAGGCTTTGGCAGCCAACGTGTTAAATTCTGTTTTTAAATTAAAAGAAAAAAAAAATTTAAAGTAAAATCACTATTTGATAAATATTTTTTGTATGAAATATACCGTCTGATATTTAAAATTGCCGCAAGGTATGCTTTTAAATAAAAAAAAAAAACACTGAAAATAAGTTATAGTTGCCATGTTTTTTACTCAAAGGACCCAGGTTCAAATCCCAGAAGAGGTGAAAAATTAAATAGTTTGTTTGCGGTTTTTTCAAAATTATAATTTAAAAATAAGAGGTTCCCCCCCACCCTCCAGGAAGACCATCTACAAAGATACCGCTCCCCGACATTCCATTCTATTCCACCTTAACCAATGTCAACAAAAAACGAATGATCAGGAAAAAAAACGCCACCTTTTGGGAAGTAGCAGATAACAGCTAAAACCTACTTAGGGAAGGCACACTCACCACACAATCAACATGCAACGATGAGGCAATTGCTGTTGATCATTCAAGGGTGAAGGTATAACACTGGCCTTTGAACGATCAATTCACAGCAATTTGTCTCATTCCTAAGGCACTTAATATTAATATGTGTATGTACCGTTCTTTCTAAAAATTCCAATACAATTCACAGCATTTAGTAGGTGTTTACCCCTGAGTATTGGTCTCAAAAAAAAAAAAAAAAATGTTTTTGAACAATTCAAGTTCATACACGTAGGTAAAAAATATGTTTAGATTACCGAAGCCAATTTACCGACTAGTTAAAAATATCTATTAGGTACTTACACCAATAGTTATCCTATCATTGAAATTACGGGCATAAATTGTACAAAAAATTTTATAACAAATTTATTATTTAAATTTCAATGCTTATGTAGGGAGAAGCGCCCAAGCTCTTTGCATCCAAAGGTAGATTTATGAACAAAAAGTACAAGAATTTTATTTTGTTTATAAATTCATTTATTTATTCATTTGCTTGTACTTTAGGTTAAAATTCCTAAAAATAGTTATTAATTGTTTACAAATTATATATTATATTATAATATATTTGATATAAATAGAGATTAGTTACCTTTTCGTATGGATACCGAGAGCAAACTTCTTAGCGTGTTCAAAAGGTTTTGCCTATAATTCTTTCTGAGGTAAAGTGAGTTTGCGCCAATTACGAAGTAGAAATAATAATTTTACCTCGTGGAAATATAAAAATTATTTGTTTTGACAGTAAGTAGATATATAGATAAATACAATGACAGTAATCGAAAATAGTAAAAATAATAAAGCCGGTAAAACAGTGTCAATAACAATAGTAGAATTTAATGCGATTAGACGGTGTCGGTAACACTCCCCCGCAGTAAGGCAATAAGTACTTGAAGACTTACTCCGCTTTTGGAGACACGCCAGTTTAGCAGCTGGCCTCTCTAAAACGCCACATGTGGTCATAACTTTAGCCCTTCTTACTTGACCGTCATCAGACATGATTACCTCAATAACTTTTCCCTTTGGCCACACATTCCTGGAATTTGCTGGGTCAACCACAACCACCAACTTTCTTTCAAAACAACGCCTTCATCATTGAAGTTGGCTAATGGTTTCAAACCATTTGAACTACCGAGCAGAAAATGCTTACGTGTCATAGCTTTGTCATTTTGACTTTCAACGGGAAAATAGGTGAGCGGACGAGACTATTTCGGCCATCATGCATTGTAGGGTTTCATCATAAGGGAATCTTTCAGTTTTAATTTTGTACAAAACGGATTTCACTGCGCGGCGTAATTTTGCCATCTGAGGGATATTAGGTGAAGCATTTCTAATTATACGTTTGGCACTGTTTTAGTGCATATTAACATGCAACTCTCAAATTAGGAATGTAGTAACGCTGGCGTATTTCATTTTCTCATTGTTACTGTGTTAATAAAGGTTGTGATAGTGCCATATAATAAGAGTTGTTAGTCTACAGTATTTTGGCAAAATAGCTGAATGCTTCAATTCTTCATTCACATTGGCATTATCAATGCGTCCACCTACTCGTAAAACGCCATCGCAATCTATATATGGAGAAAGTTTGTTTATAAAATTTGTTTTTGGAAGCTTCTGGTGCTACAATAGACATTTGATTTCGTTGTTAAATGATAATTTTTGAGTATCTTTGATTAAAATAATTTCAGCCTTACGTAGCTCTTCTTGAGTAAGCTCCCTTCTGTTTCGGTTCACAAGATTATCTTTTAGATAATAGCAAAATCTAACGAAATCCAAAACCACTCGTTAATTTCAGAGCTATCTAAGATTTCTCTCACTCGAAAAGCAACGAACTGGTGATATCTTCGGTGATCGGACCGTATCCAACTGAGAACTGTTAGTGAATCTGACCAAAAAACTTTTCTATTAATCTTGAAGTATGACTTTCGAGGATATATTTAGCGAACGGGGCTCCTATAACAGCTGCCATTAATTCTAGGCGAGGAATAGAAATCACTTTTAGTGGAGCAACCCTGGTCTTCGATCCTACTAAAGAAACAACGACATTATTTTCATTGGTAATTCTTAGGTAAGCAATAGCAGCATAACCACTTTGGCTTGCATCTACAAATGTGTGCAACTGAATGTCTATATTATTGTAATTTCGAAAAGTTTTAAGGTAGCAGCGAGGTATATTAACATTTTTTAAATTTAGTAAAAGGCTTAACCAGTTTCTTCATTTTATGCTTTGCTCTGATTTAATTGGCTCATCCCATTCTACACCACTTCTCCAAATTTCCTGCATAACTATTTTCAGGTACATTAGAAAATTGCCAACAAGTCCCAATGGATCGTAAATGCTCATCAATATTTTTAAAACTTCACGTTTAGTTGGTTTTTTTTTCCAAGAAAAATTTCACTATTTACTACAGATGCCGAAAGTTTAAAGGTGATGAAGTCGATGGCTGGTACCCAAAGTAAACCAAGTATTTTTTCTGTTTCTGAACTTACTCCAAAATTAATACAGATGTTATTTGATGGCATACTAGAACTTAACGATTTTAAAACATCAGAACTATTTGACGACCAATTGCGTATATTAAAACCGCCTTGGCTATGTATAAATCGTAAATTTTTTTCTAAACTAATAGCTTCTTCAGGGGTGTCCGTTGAGGCGAGAAAGTCATCTACGTAATGGTTTTCTTTAACGGCCACTGCTGCCAAGGGGTATTTATTTTCAAATTTTGAGGCGTTTAGGTTTTTCACGAACTGTGATATGCAGGGTGCACATGAAGCACCAAATATCATTACCTTCATAACATATATTTCAGGATCTTTGCTATTATCACAGTTACGCCATAAAAACCATGTTATTTGTGTTATTTGGATGAAACAGAATTACAATTTACAACCCAAGCCTTCAGCATCTAATATAAAAATATAACCACCACGGCTACAGTCGTACATGTCGTCGATGTCGACTAATGTGGATAAAATGGAATAAGAGTGCAAAATCAGACATAAATTGTAATTCTGTTTCATCCATATAAGATGACAATTACCATTGTCTATGCCATTATATTTTCGCCACCGATTTTAATGGTTTTATTGCGTAGGAACTTAGTATTAGAGGGTCTCCTTATAGTTAAACTACTACTCCATGTAGAATTGAAGGTACAATATATACCGTATATTATACAAATATTTTAAACGATATCAATATGTCTTATGCTCAATATGAAATGGCACATCAATGGGTGTTTCACCAAGTTAACAACCCAAAACAGACATGGAAGCGAGAAAAAAGTTTTTTTCAAAATATTTGCGTCAAAATTTTAAGCTAGTCTGATCAGTTTCCAGAGTTAAACCCTACTGAAAATTTATGCCAAATTGTCAAAGCGGCTCTTTGAGGAAAAACCCTTCTAATAAGGAACGTTTGTGGGAATTTGTTAAAGATGTGTGAAAAAACATTGCAATCAATATGTTTTAAAGACTTGTGGACTCAATGCCAAAACGTTTTTGGGTCCTTATTTAAAATCAGAGTAATTCCACTAACTACAGAATAGTAGTAATTTGGTTTCATTAATAAAAAAAATGTTTCTTTTCCTTAAGGCCCAACCATAATGTACTTTCGTAGACGTATACTAATGTCAAAAATCAACGAAACGTCTGTCAAAAGTCCAACGAAGCTTTCGAGTGGCTATAATGTACTTATTGAACTTAAATGCAAGCTGTTCTTAGTTGCAAACATTAGTACTTATGTAAAACTTAATTTGTCTCTATATTTCATAAATTTATAGATTTTTATCACAAAATGTTATTTAATATCTACAACGGTTAAATATTTTATCGAAAACACGTCAACTATATTTATTTTTGTTAATTAAAAAAAAATAAATCATAAATAAAAAATAGTACTAAAAAATACAACCGTGAGTTCATTCCAATTGTACACACAGGCACATTTGTTTAAATTTTGTTATTAATGTGCTACAAAATGAACAGAGAAGAAAAATATTTAAATGGTTGAAAATGAATAAGATACACATTTTTCACAGAGAAATCGTTTTTTTTTTCTATATATTTTCAACCAAATTTTTAATAAAGTTGTCTTCGGTTTCCATTTGGTTTATCATTATTTACACAAACACAAAAACAGCTGTTTACGTACGTTTGGTGCGATCGGCTTCGCTCCAAATGTAAACAAATGAAATTGAACGAAACTTAATGAAACGTTGGTTAAGTACATTATGGTTATACTCATTTAATTGCATGCATTTGCATAGTTGTTTAAGCTAGCCTAAGCACATTATGGTTGGGCCTTTAGTCTGTCAGACCAATGATAAGATAAGATTTTTCTAAATATAACTTACTTTTTTAGTTTTTGTTTTATGCAGCAATCAGATGTGTGATTTAGGATTCTAAATTGTTTAAAAAGAACTTCATCTTGTTTTAATTTTAAAACATGCTTTTGAGTTAAAAGTATACTTTTACTTGTCTATATATATATATATATATATATATATATGTATGTATATACGAAACAGAGTTGGGTTTATTGCATTGAATTTATAATGCATTATCGCTTCCAATACCACTAAACGACTTAGTATTAATGCAGCTATATTCCAGCCACCACTAAATGCAGATGGAAATAATTACATACATAACATACATACATAACTGGCCTTTACAACCCTGTGTCAGGATTACGGCCTAGCTTCTCGCAGCACACATGTTGTGTGTGTCAATTTTTATCCATGAGTACCGGGACCTACAGTTTAATGTCGACTCCGAACGACAGACTTGAGAAGCTTGTTCATGGCAATTAGTTACTCTCAGAGCTTTTGCCAGAAGACTGCTGAGAGGTAGTCGTCAAAAGAAATATTTTTTTCATATTTCTTTTTTTTGAAGATGTCAGAGCCTGGAGTCGAACCCAGGACCCATGTCTTAGTAAGCCAACACATTAACCACTAGACCACGGAAATAATTAACCACTAAATAAAACCATTTTAGTGGTAGTGGAAAATTAATGCATTAAATAAAACGAATTTAATGGTAGTGGAATTATATGCATTAAATAAAACAAATTTAGTGGTAGTGGAAATTTATTGCATTAAAAAAAACAAATTTAGTGGTAGTGAAATTTAAATGCATTAAATAAAACAAATTTAGTGGTAGTGGAAATTTATTGCATTAAAAAAAATTTGGTGGTAGTGGAAATTTATTGCATTAAAAACACAAATTTAGTGGTAGTGGAATTTAAATGCATTAAATAAAACAAATTTAGTGGTAGTGGAAATTTATTGCATTAAATAAAACAAATTTAGTGGTAGTGGAAATTTATTGCATTAAAAAAAACAAATTTAGTGGTAGTGGAATTTAAATGCATTAAATAAAACAAATTTAGTGGTAGTGGAAATTTATTGCATTAAAAAAAAAATTTGGTGGTAGTGGAAATTTATTGCATTAAAAAAAGCAAATTTAGTGGTAGTGGAAATTTAGTGCATTAAATAAAATAAATTTAGTGGTAGTGGAAATTTAGTGCATTGAATAAAACAAATTTAGTGGTAGTGGAAATTTAGTGCATTAAATAAAATAAATTTAGTGGTAGTGGAAATTTAGTGCATTGAATAAAACAAATTTAGTGGTATTTGAAATTTATTGCATTGAATATAAAAATTTTAGTGGCAATGGAAATTTAATGCATTAAATATATTGATTTTAGTACATACATACATACATAACTGGCCTTTACAACCCTGTGTCAGGATTACGGCCTAGCTTCTCGCAGCACTCATGGTGTGTGTGTCAATTTTTATCCATGAGTACCGGGACCTACAGTTTAACGTCGACTCCGAACGACAGACTTGAGAAGCTTGTTCATGGCAATTAGTTACTCTCAGAGCTTTTGCCAGAAGACTGCTGAGAGGTAGTCGTCAAAAGAAATATTTTTTTCATATTTCTTTTTTTTTGAAGATGTCAGAGCCTGGAGTCGAACCCAGGACCCATGACTTAGTAAGCCAACACATTAACCACTAGACCACGGAAATAATTAACCACTAAATAAAACCATTTTAGTGGTAGTGGAAAATTAATGCATTAAATAAAACGAATTTAATAGTAGTGGAATTATATGCATTAAATAAAACAAATTTAGTGGTAGTGGAAATTTATTGCATTAAAAAAACAAATTTAGTGGTAGTGGAATTTAAATGCATTAAATAAAACAAATTTAGTGGTAGTGGAAATTTATTGCATTAAAAAAAATTTGGTGGTAGTGGAAATTTATTGCATTAAAAAAACAAATTTAGTGGTAGTGGAATTTAAATGCATTAAATAAAACAAATTTAGTGGTAGTGGAAATTTATTGCATTAAATAAAACAAATTTAGTGGTAGTGGAAATTTATTGCATTAAAAAAAACAAATTTAGTGGTAGTGGAATTTAAATGCATTAAATAAAACAAATTTAGTGGTAGTGGAAATTTATTGCATTAAAAAAAACAAATTTAGTGGTAGTGGAATTTAAATGCATTAAATAAAACAAATTTAGTGGTAGTGGAAATTTATTGCATTAAAAAAAGCAAATTTAGTGGTAGTGGAAATTTATTGCATTAAAAAAAACAAATTTAGTGGTAGTGGAAATTTAGTGCATTAAATAAAATAAATTTAGTGGTAGTGGAAATTTAGTGCATTGAATAAAACAAATTTAGTGGTATTTGAAATTTATTGCATTGAATATAAAAATTTTAGTGGCAATGGAAATTTAATGCATTAAATATATTGATTTTAGTACATACATACATACATAACTGGCCTTTACAACCCTGTGTCAGGATTACGGCCTAGCTTCTCGCAGCACTCATGGTGTGTGTGTCAATTTTTATCCATGAGTACCGGGACCTACAGTTTAACGTCGACTCCGAACGACAGACTTGAGAAGCTTGTTCATGGCAATCAGTTACTCTCAGAGCTTTTGCCAGAAGACTGCTGAGAGGTAGAAAGAAATATTTTTTTTTAATAAATATTTCTTTTTTTGAAGATGTCAGAGCCTGGTGTCGAACCCAGAGTCTATGTCTTAGTAAGCCAACACACTAACCACTAGACCACGGCGATTTTAGTGGTAGTGGAAATTTAGTGCACTAATTTTGAATAATAAGTGGTAATGGAATATAACTCCATTGGCACTATAGTGGAATGGAAATTTAGTTCCACTACCTCAGTTCCACTAGCGTTTTAATATACCTTCATATATGGATATAATATTATTATATGCATACATAGCTTAAGTCAATGTCAAAATAAATTGTAGTGAATGTTATTTTCTTAATTTACTGAGTCCGCCTGTAGAAAGTAAATAATTGTTGTTATTGTTTTAATAAGAATTTTAGTACTTTCAAATGTAATATATTATTCAGTTCACCACAGGTAAGATATTAATGGCGCGGACTGTTAAGGCCTGGTTAGCCAAACGTTGATGTCGTAAAAACGGTACGTACGTTAACGTACGTACGTATGTGCAGTTATACAAACGTGTCATATGTCAACAGAAAATGTAAATAAAAACAAAACAAACCAAAAAATTATAAAGGCCTGTACCAATAATATTAATTTTTCGTCGTCCACTAAAAACAAAATATAATAATTTTTTATTTTATTAATATTGATTATATAATTTATTATATTTTTTTACTTATTTTTCACAAAACACAGCACAAATAAAAAATTTAGATTTTTAAAAGGCAATATGAAGCCAGCTGTTTAGAGCAGTGATGAATGTTGTTAAATTAACACAAAGTTAACAAAGGTACCAGAAGTACCAAAGTAAGAGCATATTATAATTACTTCTTATATTTTATGGTTCCTAAAAATTTATTCTTATACTACTACTGAATATTAAATTTTTGGTTTAAAGTAATTATTTATTGAATCGGATACATTGGTCCATTGTGAACCGGAAACGAAAAAAGTTAATTTTTAAGTAGAACTTTAAAAAAAATTGTAATTATCTCAGTAACTAGCTAGCACGTAAATCAATCATGCATCCCATATGCTTCTTTTTAGATAATCGAATAATTTTTCATTTGGTATGTATGTATATAATTCGTCTGTCGAAGATATGTTAAGTAAAACATGGGACTTAATTTAAAAAAAAAAAAATTAAAAACAAACTTTATATTCACATAAAAATTTTAATTATTCACATAAATATCATAAAGACTTTAAATTTTAAAAAAATTAAAGAATTTAAAAATTAAAGTCTTTTTGTACGCATAAAAAAGAAAAAGATTTGCTTATAAGCATAAAAGTACAAAAGAGGGCATTTGGGCCTTATTGCCATTTAACATACAATAGTCCCATCACTCTCATTGAAATGTCACGTAAAAACGTTTAGAAATTCTATTTTATACAGATTCTTCCGTCCCGTCAACGTGACATTTATTTTGGATAATCATTTGCATTGTTTTCATATGCTAGAAACCAACGTACGTTGCGTTACGTTACATCAACGTTCGGCTAATTCTACCTTTAATATTGCCAGCCGCTAATAATTCAGAAGTAGAGCTGGCAAACTATCGATAGTCGCGCCATTCGATGTTTTCGATAGTTGGTTTAAAAACTATCGATATTATCGATAGTATCGAATTCTTTTAAATTTCACGTTCCTGTTAGCACATAGACAAAACAGTCATACGAAGAACAAACTTGTTTCATATAAAGTGACACGTTACGGTAAGTTAGCCATCCTTTTCGCTTGAAGTCCACAAGTCTGTTGTAATAGCTCAGATTTGCACTTCTTTGTACATATTTCACATTTTTCAGAGTGCTTCTTGAAGGCAAAATGTAGCGGGGATTTAAGCATTTAATACAATCTCAGAAACATGTATCCTTTATTATACTGAATGGCTGTAAATCATTGGCGACCAAATTCATTAAACCAGTATGTAGTAGTTTTTTCCATTCGGAATCCCTTTTATAGGTTTTAGACTCTTTGACAAAATATTGGATTGTGTTTGATTGTTTCGGCAGTTGTTTGATGTGTTGCCTCTAGTATTGTAAATTTTCAAACACAGCCGACATTGTGCATTTTCTTTATCTTTTGCTTTTAGAAAAAATTTCCAAACTTCCGAAATACCTCTGCGAGTTTTTTCAACTGTATAGCGTCAGTATCTACCTCAGTATTTTTGCTTTCTTTATCACGATTTTTCTTTCTTGTTTCTATAAGGAGATGCAATTAAAAATATGTACAGTGCGAGTTAAGTTATTACAACTTGAAAAAATCTGGCCTATTGCAATTGTTGAAGCGATGATGGTTTTAAGCTAGTGAAATCTGTATAAGTCAATTAAATGCAACATATAACGATAGTATCGCTATCGAAAAAAGAACATCGATAGTCTAATAAAAATAGAACTATCGATACAATCGATTGTTTGCCAGCTCTATTCAGAAGTAGTGCACTAAATTTCTATTACCACTAAAATCGATTCATTTAGTGCACTAAATTTCCACTACTACTAAATTTGTTTTATTCAATGCACTCAATTTCCACTACCACTAAATTTATTTTATTTAATGCACTAAGTTTCCACTACCACTGAATTTGTTTCTTTTAATGCAATAAATTTTCACTACCACTAAATTTGTTTTTTTAATGCACTAAATTTTCACTACCACTAAAATCGATATATTTAATGCATTAAATTTCCATTGCCACTAAAATTTTTATATTTAATGCAATATATTTCAACTACCACTAAAATAGTTTTATTTAATGCACTAAATTTCCCCTACCACTAAATTTATTTTATTCAATGCACTAAATTTCCACAACCACTAAATTCGTTTTATTTAATGCATTAAATTTCCACTACCACTAAATATAAGAGGCGATAATGCACTATTTTTACCACTACCACTAAATTTAGTGGAAAATTAAATCTAATGCAATAAACCCAACTCTGATACGAAATAGTATTTTACCTTTACACTTTCATACATTCTTTATTCATATATTTCTATACATTTATTATTCATATATAGCATTTTTAGTTTAAATTAAACCTTTTTCAAAATAAATGAAACCTTTTTTAAAATGAACGCAACCTTTTTCAAATTAAACGAAACTCTTTACAAAATAAATGAAACTTTATTCAAATTCATTTAAAAATTTTTCAATAAAATTTATAGTCGCCGTGGTCTAGTGGTTAGTGTGTTGGCTTACTTAGACATGAGCCCTGGGTTCGACACCCAGCTCCGACATCTTAAAAAAAAAAAGAAATATAAAAAAAATATTTCTTTCGGCGACTACCTCTCAGCAGTCTTCTGGCAAAAGCTCTAGGAGTAATTAATTGCCATAAACAAGCTTCTCAAGTCTGTCGTTCGGAGTCGACATTAAACTGTAGGTCCCGGTACTCATGGATAAAAATTTATACACACAACATGAGTGCTGCGAGAAGCTAGGCCATAATCCTGTCACAGGGTTGTAAAGGCCAGTTATGTATGTAAAATTTATTGTTTTCTATTTCACACATATCGCTGTAAACTATATGACCAAATTTTTTTATTTATTTAAAATTTCCCCATATCAACTCCTTTGAATAAGTGGTATTGTGCCTTTTTTGATATAAGTTTTATACGGATAAACTGTTTAATTTTGTCTTTAATTGGTTAAAATAAGTCTTCTGTTTTTCATAAAAATGTCTCATGAAAATATTCCATCCACTACTATCACTCTGAATCCGCTTGATTTTCTGGGCAAACTGCCAGAATTTTCTGGAAACAGGAAAGACCTTTATAATTTATTTCGCTTGTGGATAGAGTGGACTGTTTTTTTAGTCAATATGATGAGCTTTCTCAAGAATTTTTTATCGATCTAATAAAAAGTAAACTTCAGGGTAGAGCAAAAGAGGCCATTGAAATTAATTCTCAGGCAAGAACGTGGTCTGATGTCAAAACTGTCTTAACGAACTATTTTGGTGAACACCAAAGTGTAGAAGAGCTTTATGACAACCTCCGGTCAGTCTCATTCAGAACTAACGCAATTGATTTTTATAACGAAATAAAAGATAAGCTTAGAAGTTTGAACAATAAAACTGTTTTAGACTTGGGTGTGAATGAAAATAGTGACCTGGCCGCCTCCAATAATATGAGAACAGCTCTTAACATTTTTAGAGCAAAAATACCAGAGCCAATGAGAACTATAATAGCGTGTAGGGACCCGCGGACACAGACAGAAGAGGCAATTAACATTCTGTTCACCCCAGGATACGCTGATTATAGGTGCAGTAACAGAAATGGCGACTTTAATAGAAGAAGTACAAATTATTTTCATACTGACAATAGTAGCGTGAGTAATAGAGATGCTCATGCTAATAGTAGAAATAACGGTACTCGAAATCAATATTTAAATGTGAATGAAAGGAATTATAATAATAAGTCATTTAACGGTAAGAACCGTTTTAACATAGATGGACTTCATAACAATAATGGCCTTCAACGAAATAATCAATTCAATAATAACTATAATCGCTCTGATGATTATAATCGTAATAATCCAAGAAATTTTTTGAACAGAAATCAAAATGACACTACTAATCATCTTTCCGAACCGATGGATATAAACATGATTATTGATTCAGATAATCCTGGAAATTGTCGAGACATTCATCCTTCCGAACCGATGGACATACACATAATTAGTGATTCACATAATTCTGAAAATTGTCCAGGTTTTTTTTCAAGACATAACGATACAAGACCGAACTTCACGAAAAACTCTCCACATTTTTCTACTCAATACAATTCGTATGGTTCATTTAATTTGCCTTCAGTTCAAAATTTTCAAAGAAATTCATATACTTCAAATCAATCAAAGTTTAGTGAACACCCACAACAATCTAAACATCTAAATATGGTATCGGAAAATTTTCCTTTTCTGGCCTCTACGGACAATTACCGTATATAGTTTTAAAAGGAAATATGAAATTTATAATAGATACTGGGGCTACGCACTCCATCGTAAACCCCGGCTTATGTAATCCAAAATGGAGAATCGATTCAACAACTTTGACACTGAGAACTCTTCAAAACGACATTTTGACGGACACTGAGAACTCTTCAAAACGACATTTTGACGGACACAATATACCACATACCTATGTTTTCTGAGTTGGGGGATAATAGTGAAAAAGTATTTTTAATCGAGTGCAAGTTTCATGACAATTTCGATGGAATTATTGGTAATGATATACTTCGCAAATATAGGGCTGTTGTGGATTTTGATAAGAATGAGCTGAGAATAAATAACAGGACCTTGCCTCTAATATTTCCGAATTTTAGAAAAGTAGAATTTATTACTGGGGTTGAGTGCCTGCTTGTGCAAGTTAACACCACAATGTTCTATATTTGATTTTATGTTTTTTTCCTGTTTAATGCAGATTGGTGGTCAGCATATTTTTATTCTTTTTCATACCTTTTTTTGTGTGGCTCAATAATTCACACGCGCAGTTCAAATTACCTTTTTTTTATTATTTTTTTTATTGTGCCAATTCCGATTGCATTACATTCTTTTAAATACTAAAATATTAAATAAGCAGAAATTTAATAATTGTGTAAAAGATATAAAATTTATTTGTGAAATTAAATTGTCATATAAGCAGATTTTAAATTAAGTATGAAAATAAAAATTGCAAAATCAAAATTTTAAATTAAGTTACCTTTAAGGAAAAATTAAAATAATAAAGTTAGTTCAAATTTGCAACTCAAAAACATAAAACGTGTGTTTTATTAACCTCGTCGGGTGCTACCCGGAATAACCAGTTGTTCCGGGTGGTACCCCGAAATAACTGGCGCCCAACGTAAAAGAAGAAAAATATCCTTATAAAAGGAGAACTCTTCAGAAAAAAATCCTCATAAAAGGATAACAAATTTTTTTTTGTGAATAAAAAAAAACCAATAATTGTTCAGAAAAAATCCTCATAAAAGGATAACAAAAATTTGTATGTGAATAAAAAAAACCCAATAACTGTTCAGAAGAAAATCATCATAAAAGGATAACAAAAATTTTTTATGTGAATAAAAAAAACCAATAACTGTTCAGAAGAAAATCATCATAAAAGGATAACAATTTTTTAAGCATATGTGAATTTAAAAAAAAAAAAAACAGTAACTGTTCAGAAGAAAATCCTCATAAAAGGATAACGAAATTTTTTTAAAAAACATATGTGAATTGTTTAAAAAAAAAGAAACAAACAAGTTTTAATAAAAAAAAGAAGAAAATTTAAAACAATATAATTAAAGCAAAAAAATTCAGCAAAACATATTCTGTGCCTGACTGGAGAATATTGTAATTAACCACCAAATTTTCAACTTTATGCCTACCACACCACCCAATCAAATTGCCGTCAACCTACCAGGAGGGAAAATGAAAGCCGTAGTAGTACTGATTCTCATGACTTGCTGCCATGTATTGACAGGCAAATTAATTGACTACACGCAGTCATACTACGTACCAATAGAAGACGGGACCATAGGTATCTACCAGGACTTTGGCTATATTGCCCATTATACTAATATCACGAACTATGAGGACATTGTGACTGATACAACTAAAGCTGCGGCCACACTTTCAGATGAGCAGATGCGACAGATATTAACGGACGACCTTAGTACAATAACTAGACTAATACATAATATTCGAACACACCACAGACAGGCGCGTAGCATAAATGTGCTGGGGACCGCACTAAAAGTTATAACTGGTACTCCGGACTTTGATGATTTTGAGGAACTCAAATTTGCGCAACGGACACTACAAACTAACAATGACAGACAGGTAGTAATAAATCGACAAGTGGAAGAGAAGATAAATGTACTCACCAGGGCAGTTAACGATATACAAAATAGTATAGGACGTTCTGGGGGAAACGCTGCTTACCTTTTCAATTTACTTAATACTAGAAATAAGGTAATAATCGCCGAACTTAACAATTTGTCTATGTCTATGATACTTGGAAAATTGGGTCTTATAAATCCAATAATACTTAATTCAGATGAAACAGAGTCAATTCTTAGGACAGAAAAGTTGGACGAATTTAGTATAAATCAAATTATAACCAATTCTAAGTTCCGAATCCGACAGGATAACGAGATAATAAAGATATTAATAAAGTATCCAATAATTTCTGAAACTTGTAAAAAAATCCGAATATTTCCGGTAATTCATAATCAAAAAATACTAATTCTAGAGAATAATCTTGTCGCTAAGTGTAATGACAGGTATAAAATTGTAAAATGCAACTCGGATGCGGACCCTGCCTTTTGCAGAGAAAGTTTTGAACATAATACTTGCCTAGCGAGTCTTTTGAACAACAATTCAGCGTTGTGTAAAACTTCATCATCACATCATATGGAACAAATCACAGAAATTAGTGACGGTGTGCTACTTATAAATGAAAGATTTGCACGAATTAAGGAATCCGGCAAACCCCCAATATTTGTTAATGGTACATTTTTGGTAACGTTTACCGATACTGTTGAAGTAAACGATACCCTGTTCACTAATAAAAAGAGCAAAATTTTCGTAAGCCCAAATATACCATCCGCTCATAAAGTAAATATTTCGGATCATTCCCAAACTCTGTCATTGCCCTACCTCCACGAACTTCATTTCAGAAACCTAAATACAATTGCAGATCTTAAGCAGGATGTGAAAAAGCATTCATACGTTTTTTCAACAATAATACTTTCTGTAACTGTGTTGGGAGTGTCTTATATGTCCTATAGACGGTACAAGAAACGTTCTGAAATCAATAAACTTGTACGTAACCTAAAGGCAGTCGGGACGCCTGCTCCTAAGGAGGGGGGGAGTTAACACCACAATGTTCTATATTTGATTTTATGTTTTTTTCCTGTTTAATGCAGATTGGTGGTCAGCATATTTTTATTCTTTTTCATACCTTTTTTTGTGTGGCTCAATAATTCACACGCGCAGTTCAAATTACCTTTTTTTTATTATTTTTTTTATTGTGCCAATTCCGATTGCATTACATTCTTTTAAATACTAAAATATTAAATAAGCAGAAATTTAATAATTGTGTAAAAGATATAAAATTTATTTGTGAAATTAAATTGTCATATAAGCAGATTTTAAATTAAGTATGAAAATAAAAATTGCAAAATCAAAATTTTAAATTAAGTTACCTTTAAGGAAAAATTAAAATAATAAAGTTAGTTCAAATTTGCAACTCAAAAACATAAAACGTGTGTTTTATTAACCTCGTCGGGTGCTACCCGGAATAACCAGTTGTTCCGGGTGGTACCCCGAAATAACTTGCATATTACAGAACAATGCAATGAGATTGGTAAGATAATTGCGAAGGAAGGAATTTATAATGTAGAAAATTTCAAATTTGAAATGGAGACTTTAACCCATTGTGAGAAGACTATATATCTTACCAAGGCAAATTCTTGGCCCGTTACCCACGAAAATTATTATTTAGCTGATGATTTGCATGAAGTTGACCACCAAGACCCCGTTGTGAGTAAAATTAGATTAGATCATCTGAATGAGGAAGAGAAACTTAATTTAAATGCTATTTTAGATGATTATAAGGAGCTTTTTTATGACACGGATACTAAGTTAACGTTCACGAACGTAATCAAACATAGAATTAATACGAAAAATGAAATACCCGTTTTTTCGAAGACATATAGATATCCTTATGTACATAGAAATGAAGTTAAACAGCAAATTCAAGAGATGCTTTCTAATAAAATAATTAGGCCTTCAATTTCTGCCTATTCTGCCCCTATATGGATAGTACCGAAAAAAGATGACGCAAGCGGATGTAAAAAAACGAGAAAACTGTAGACCATCGTTTTCCGATTCCGAACATCGAGGAAATTCTAGACAAGCTTGGGAGGTGCATGTACTTCACTACGTTAGACCTTGCTAAAGGATTTCACCAAGTGGAAATTGATGAAAGAGATATTCATAAAACTGCTTTTTCGGTTGAAGGTGGCCACTATGAATTTCTTAGAATGCCATTTGGTCTCAAAACCGCTCCTGCAGCCTTTCAGAGGCTCATGAATGGCATCTTGGGTGAATTAATTAATAAAGTATGCCTTGTATATTTAGATGATATAATCGTTTATTCTACTTCTCTCCAAGAGCATATAAATTCATTGAATCTTGTGTTTGATAAACTTAGGAAGGAAAATTTAAAGATCCAGATGGATAAATGCCACTTTTTAAAAAGGGAAACAAAATTTTTAGGGCATGTCGTTACACAACATTGTATAAAACCCGATCCGGTAAAGGTTGAATGTGTAGTTAACTATCCCCTACCGAAAACGCAGAAACAAATAAAACAATTCTTAGGGCTTAGTGGATACTATCGAAAGTTTATAAAAGATTATTCAAGGATAGCAAAACCGATGACAAATTACTTGAAGAAGAACGCTAAACTAGATATGAATGATCCCCAGTACCTCTTAAAATGCTTCTTACTAGTGATCCAATTTTGATATATCCAAATTTCAACAGGAAATTTGTATTAAACACTGACGCAAGTAACTTTGCGCTTGACGCAGTGTTATCCCAGGGTAATCATCCCATATGCTATGCTAGCAGGACACTTAACCAGCATGAAATTAATAACAGTACAGTCGAGAAAGAGCTATTGGCAGTTGTATGGGCTGTAACATACTTTCGTCCATATTTATTTGGGAGAAAATTTATTATTCAGACAGATCACCAACCACTACAGTGGCTTGTGTCTATTAAAGAGCCTAATTCAAAATTAATTACATGGAGGTTGAAACTGTAGGAATACGATTATGAGATTGTGTACAAGCGATGCATTAATAATGCAGATGCATTATCTCGAATTGACCCCCAAATAAATTTTCTTCAAGAGGCCCCATCAAATATATCCGTTAGCAAATCTCCGATTAATATCTTCGATAATCAAATTATTATAGAAAAGTCTGATTTTTCCTCTTTAAAAGTTGTTAATAAGAACATTTTTAAGAATAACAGAAAAATAATTAGCGCAAATAGTTTTAATGAGTCCAATATGATAACTATTATAAAGAATTACTTTCATCCTCTTAAAGTAAATGCAATTTTCATTAGGGATAATTTATTTATATATAAAAAGAAAATATCACGGAAAATTGTAAAAAGAAATTTCGCCGGAGCTTTAATTTAATGATAGGGGAGTTATATGTATGTATATACGAAATAGTATTTTACCTTTACACTTTCATACATTTATTATTCATATAGTATATTGAATTCCCCTAATATAAATTTTAACATTATATTATAACTGTGTTTCAATAATATATATAATACCGTAATTCTGTACTGACTGTCATGATTGAGCATGCAAAAACTTGTTTTTTTAAATGTACATACATGTTTATGTATAGTACGTATGTATATCACATACGCATATACACATGTATGTACATACATTGCAGTTGACATGATCAGACATGCACGAGCTTGCTTTATTAATAATTCTGTTACTAAGTCATACATAATTCCTTTGTTTAAAGCTGGCAGTAAACTGGAAGTTTCAAACTACAGAGGCATAGCAAAATTAAATGCGATTCCAAAACTCTTTGAAAAAATTGTGACTGACTCTTTATATTATCAAATATCGTCACTCTTAACTTCATATCAACATGGCTTTCGTAAGTTTTGTTCAAGTTATACTAATATCCTGGAATTAACAACTAAAGTTAATGAAGGGTTCGTCAATAATCATCAAACTGATGTTATCTACACAGATTTTAGTAAAGCGTTTGATAAAGTTAACCACGATCTTTTGCTCTATAAACTATCTTCCATGGGCTTTAGCAACAATGCTGTACGTTGGCTAAAATCTTATCTTTCTGGAAGAACTCAACAAGTGAAATTTGAAAATATTCTGTCTAAAATCATTGATGTTGACTCCGGAGTACCTCAAGGAAGCCATCTTGGTCCAGTTTTATTCTCATTATTTATTAACGATCTGCTATTATTCATTCTAATACTCTCATGTATGTTGATGATGTTAAGATTTTTAATTCGTTTGATAGCATATCTGGTCAGTCAACACTTCAAGGAGATATTGAACATTTTTTACAATGGTGTGATGTCAACTTATTGGATTTAAATATTAATAAATGTAAACACATGTCATTTTATCGTTCACTGAAACTTGATACGTCATATCATTTTAAGGATAAAAGCCTGGACAAGGTGTTAAGCGTTAATGATCTTGGGATCTTATTAGATCATAGACTTAAGTTTTGTGAACATATTTCAGTGATGGTGAACAAAGCAAATGGAGTTTTAGGATTTATAAAGCGTTGGTCAAAATAATTTACTGACCCCTGCGTAACAAAACTACTATACACTTCTTTGGTACGCCCTATTCTTGAATACGAGTCTATTATATGTACGGTGACCATCCGTTCTGTATTATACAGAACAGTTCTGTATTTGAAACCCATGTTCTGTATAAATTATTCATTAGGGAAAAACATAAATATGTTCTGTATTCTATTTAATGTTCAGTATTTGTTCTGTATTTTTATGTCTCAAAGTAGTATTTGTAATTTTGATTAACACCTTTGAGAAAAAGTCTCCTGGCGAGCATCATAAGCAAAGACGAAATGGCCATAGAGACATGCTTGTCTCCATAAGCAATACATTTCATATATGGGCAATTTCAAAAATTTTCAACATTTGTTGAAACTGAGTTCAGATGCTTATTATTTCTCCAGTTTTTCGAATTGACCAAAACGGTCAAAAGGGAATGGTAGGCCACACTAGAAAACTGGGAAATTCAAAATTTTAGACCATGAGATCTTTATTTTTAAAAGTTATGGGCACTCAAATATCGAAAAACTCAAAAAAAGGCTTGAAATTTACAAGAGTTTTCTCATATTTCATCACTTTTCTACTCTTAGTTTCAAACTTCCGATGCTCACTGATATAAAATAAAGTCACTAGACTTTGTAGATATTTACACTATAAAAGTTATGCCCATACTACTATTTGGGAAAAAGTTGTACAGCGGTTCATTTTTGAAACCAAAATTTTCCGATTTTTCAATTTTCGCAGTTTTTTCTATAGCGTTTTTGGGCCGTTCAAGAAAATTGCATTTCGTCAACAGTATTTAATAGATGGTGTAATTTGCTAAAATTAGCGCCATATCACGTCGATGTCAGGCTGCTAGTTGCTAAGAACGACGACCTAAAATTTTTATAGAATTGGCGTAAATTTGTCAAAAATTACAGTTTTTCGCGCCTGACATTTGCAATCATATTTAAAACTGGTTTATGTATTGCGTGATCTAAACTTCTTAATAAATGGCACCTCAACGTCAAGAAGGCGTTAAAATATTTTGAAACGCAAAAATTTTATAAAGAAAATAAAACTTTTGCGAAATTTCATGATTTTCTTTCGCATTTTTTTTTAGTTAATCAGTGGTTTAAAATCAATGTAAAGTATTGAAAATGAAGCAAGACCAGCAAGACAATCTGCAAGAAACCGCCCCCTGGCATTTCTAATCTATTCCACCAGAAACCAATGATCAGGAGTACAGCGCCACCTTCTGGGAAGATAACAGCTAATCTACTGAAGACGCTCACCATTCACATGTAAACATCCACCGACAGATGAGGCCATAGCTGTTTGATCATTTGAGGGTGAAGGTATAACACTGGCTCTTGAGTGGACAAATTGTCAGCAACTTGTTTCATCAACAAATAAAGGCGCAAAAATATACAAAAATCTATGAAAAAAAAAAAACCTTCTATCAACCATCTTCACATTCCAATACAATGCACACTGCATGAGTAGGGGTTTACCCCTGAGTATTGGTCTTAAAAAAAAAAAAAAAAAAAAAAAAAAAAAAAAAAAGAGTGCGGCGGTGATTTAAAGATCATATATAAATACGGTTGAATTCGGTCCATATTTAGCGGGTACAGCGGCATTTTTCTTCAAACACATTTTGCTTTGTGACATCTATGTATAGCTATGTATAGATTCCGCCGAGATTGACACCAAATGAAAGGTTTTTTTAAGCTTGATAATAAAACCGAATAGGCATTAAAAAATTTTCATGATTTTAAATTTTACAAACCAAAAAAAAAATCCTAACCTCAAAAATAATTCTCATATAATTTTTTTTATTTTTTAAATTTGCAAGTTAAAACATTGTTTTTCTGTAAATTACTTAAGCGTTATATAAAGACATATTATAACAATCGGTGAAACATTCATATTTTTGCAAAAAATCGCGTTATTTTAATGTTAAGGAATTTTAATTATAACTGATACTTTTTATGTATTTTATCACTGCATTGATGAATTTGGACTGCACTGATGAATTTGAAATGAGTTTCATGCATCCATACAACATTTATTAAAATAAACCAATAAATTTAACTTTAAATCTTTTTAAAGACATTTTAACTTAAAACCTCCACAACTTTCGCGCCGTTTGCAATAAATGATTAACGCGAACTGTTTTGGTATGCTAAAATATCACCCTTCACGTGACCACAGCGTCATTCGTGTCATCCCAAAAAAAAATTTGGAAAAAAAAATATCAAAATGTCGAAAATTTTTGAAATTGCCCATATGTATGTACATTTTAGAGAAAGAAACATAAATTTTAAAATTACTTAGACGGTTGTCGAGTTCAGTTTTTTACCGGTTTCAACAGAAATGATATATTCTATTATTATTATATTAAATAATATATAGACCAACGAAAAAAATTATGAAATGAAAATGGAAACCATCAAAGTCATTTTTGTCACTAAATTAAATTATATGAGTAGTATAGAGTTTAAAGAATATTTAAAGGTAAATTATAACTTGGTAAAACAATTTTATTCATCAGAAAAATACCAAAATTATTTGAAATTTTATTGTAGCCTTTAAATGCACCTTTCTGTGAATCTACTTTGAATGATAAAAACAAAATATTAATTTTTTATATCTAGAAACTAATTTTTATTTTATGGTATTTAAAATTTATGTACGAGTACATATCGTCGCAAGAATTAAAGAACGTTGTAACTGACAAAAAATCGAAAATACGTTTTTTGCATTATTTTTATCAGAACAAAAATATGCGTCGATTGGCCCCGGTCCCAGATTTCTACGATGATAATAAACTCACTTACGCTGTCTGCGATTTGAAAAATACCAGTGTCTTTGTTCTACTTTCATACAGGTTTTTTGGCTCTGATGAACATTTAAGATTTTGTCAGTTACAGCGTTCTTTAATTCCATCGACGATATGAATGTATGTATCTTATCTACTTATTTAATGATCTCACGAAATTTTAGTTATTTCTGAATTTTTGGTTAATTTTTATTAATTTTGCATTTAAATAATAAATATAATAAATACATGCATGCCTATGTACGTATGAAAGATTGTTTGTTTGCATTTTATAGTTGTTATTGGTCAGATATTTCCTTGTTCTGTATTTTGGTTTAAAAAATATGGTCACCGTAATTATATGGGATCCATAATTCCTCACTTACGTTAACCTTATTGAATCTGTACAAAAACGCTTTCTTTTATTTTGCTTGAGAGGTCTAGGATGGAACTCATTCGCTCTTCCTTCATATGAGAACAGACTCGCTCTTATAAAACTGCCTACCCTGAAAAGTCGAAGAACAATGCTAAGTGTATCTTTTCTATTAAGATTAATACGTGGTCAAGTCCGTTCTAAGTATTTGTTAAGTAAAATTATTTTTAATGTTCCAATTAGACCGTCCCGTAACTTTCATTTATTATATTTAAAATATCACCGTACTGTATATGCCAACAATGACACCCTTCGTCAAATATGTTTGAAGTTTAATAATCTTTATCATTTAATTGATCTTTCTGAGAGTAATGATTCCTTGAAGAGAAAAATTATTTTGTATTTAAATCATTATTATTAAATATTTACTTATATATTGTTTGTAAATTTTACTCTAGTCTGCAAGGAACTATTATCCATAGACATAATTAAATAAATAAATAAATAAATAAATAAGTACAAGCTAATTGTTTCTGTAATTATTATTTTCTTTTTTGCTTACTTGATATGTAAGAGAAATTAAGAAAATAGAAGACTTTTGATATTTTTCTTTTAATCACAAAATATGATATAAAAAGGGCATAGTAAAATCAAGTCAGTCAGTTCTAGTTTGACAATAGACACAACAAGCCATATGAAATATAATATAAAATATAATATATGTAAAATAAATACATTTAAAATAAAATATAAAATTATTAAAGTTCTTTTTTAACAAAACTTGTTTTATTAAAAAAAGGACAACTTAAGTTCTATACTTAACAAAATTGTTACTTTTAACAAAAGTAAACTTTTTATTTCTTAAAGTATAATTTATTGTTGACTATGATTATGGGCCATTATACCCATAGTATGACAAGTGCATTTCTTTTTAGTAGTTAATGGAAAACAGTGCTGCCACGACTTTTTACCAAATTTCAGCAAAAATTTAACCAAAATGAATTAAAATAATCAAATTTTTTACTCCAAATTCTGATAGAAACAATTGAGAAAATTGTCTTTAATCAAGTATAACTTTTAAATTTTATGCAATAATTTAATTAATAAATAAATAAAATTGCTTTTAAAAAAAGTAAACATGTTGTCTTTTCCATTAACTGCCATGATATAACGCAGAACACTGAAATATGTATTTTACTTGTTCTCTTAAAATCAGGAACAACAGAAAAGAGAACACTTCAGTACTGCACTTTATAAAGAGTAAGCAACAAGACGTCTTGTGCTCACCTCTAGTATATAGTATACTTATACCTATATCAAAGCATATGTATCTATGCAAAATTATTGATGCAGTTTCTGTGGGGATGTTTGGGGATGTGAATTTCAAAATCGGGGATGAAAATTAAAAACTATCTGACAAGGATAAGGGTTTGATATGGAATTTATTCTTCTCTGAAGAACTAATACACTAGTTTTTAATAGAAATAGATCTTTGTCAATGTTTTTTGATCTTTTAAGAATTTAACCATATTTTACAAAGACTGAAATAAAAAATTGTTAGTCATAAATAAAAACTTTATTTTCTCCAAAACTTTTGTTTATATTACTAAAAACGTACATTGTTAAAAGTAAATGAAATTTTATTAAAATCTTTTAAACTAATCTAAGTTTTGTGGACTCTGCTATCATTGGTCTGACAGACTAAGGATAAGGGTTTGATATGGAATTTATTCTTCTCTGAAGAACTAATACACTACTTTTTAATAGAAATAGATCTTTGTCAATGTTTTTTGATCTCTTAAGAATTTAACCATATTTTACAAAGACTGAAATAAAAAACTGTTAGTCATAAATAAAAACTATATTTTCTCCAAAACTTTTGTTTATATTACTAAAAACGTACATTGCTAACAGTAAATGGAATTTTATTAAAATCTTTTAAACTAATCTAAGTTTTGTGGACTCTGCTATCATTGGTCTGACAGACTAAGGATAAGGGTTTGATATGGAATTTATTCTTCTCTGAAGAACTAATACACTACTTTTTAATAGAAATAGATCTTTGTCAATGTTTTTTGATCTCTTAAGAATTTAACCATATTTTACAAAGACTGAAATAAAAAACTGTTAGTCATAAATAAAAACTATATTTTCTCCAAAACTTTTGTTTATATTACTAAAAACGTACATTGCTAACAGTAAATGGAATTTTATTAAAATCTTTTAAACTAATCTAAGTTTTGTGGACTCTGCTATCATTGGTCTGACAGACCGTGTTTCATATTTTGTCGTGAGTATGGGAAGGTTAAATAGATACAAATGAGTTAAAAACTCAAACAAATAATCTCGCCAAAAAGTATGCTGATAAACTAGACGAGACATTGGAAAATGACTGCATTCATTTATATTGAAAATCCACTCTGCATGAAACATATTCGATAGATTACATTTATAGAATCTTCAAGATGTTTGTTCAAATGAATCCATAGCTGTACGAATTTGTTTGGGTATATCTCCTACCTACTGTTTTGCATAGAGAATTTTTGCCACCATAGAAAACTATTCACGGGAAAATATGGCCAATCAGTGCAAGTGAATTAATAGACGTTTTCAAATAAACTTTCGGTGTTTTGTCGAAACATATTATGTTTTGTTTAAAACCGCAAATTTTGAAAGAAATTATAACACTTTAAATAATTTTTTTTATTTCCATAAGATTGCACGAGTATATGCAAATTAATAAAAACTATACACAGTACTTATATTTTGAAAAAATAATTAGTTTTTACTTTCACATCGATATAATCACAAAGGGCAGCATATTGAAGATAGGGAGCAATCCTAAATCCGCCACTACTATATCGGTAAAAAATTACAATAAAGTTCCAATCAACAGAAAAAAGGTCTATTTTGTTTCCCCGTGTAATGTAATAATATTCGAATTAAAATATTTTTAGATTTTTGAATATTAATGCAAAAAACGTAATGCAAATCGATCAGTTCTAAAAATAAGCTATCAAATCACTTACTATTATAATTATATGGTGATGGTATTCTATTGGATGATAGTTTTGTTATAGTTGCATTATTGGTACTATTTATCATTGATTTATCCAAATTATCCGCATGGTTGTGATACTTATTGGGTCGTCCTAATATGCTGTCGATACTAAAGGAGCAATTTACTTCGGGTTTTGATGCTATTTTCGCACATTTTGCATTTATTTTTGATTTCAGATTCAGATCGTTTTTATTAAGTGGAATTTCAGTTATTTCAGTATCCGAACAAATTAATTCAGAATCATAAAAACCTTCAATCTCATTTTCGGATATTAAAATTTCTGATTCTTCATCGCCTGAGAGATCACGATTCATATTTTTTTCTTGTTTCTTTTATACTTTTTTGATACCTGCGGCGGTAATATTAACTCTTCAATAATTATTTAATTGGTTCTAATCACTTGTTTGGTTCTACTGAAAACGTTCATATTAAGTTGTTGCATTATATCCTTTATTATTGGCGCTTAAGAGAGCATTCTGTTCTTTTATTTACATTTCGCAACAATATACATAGGTATGGCTGTTCGATTACAAAATTCGTTCACTTACACGTCTACACATCTACATATCCATATGTACATATGTATGTGCATTGTACCGACATACTCATATATAAGTAAGTAAGCTCCGCCTTAATAACAAGATAACTCGTATATTGGTGTCAAAAAGACCATTCCGATAAAATTGTAGTGGTTTGTATCATCAACCCCACAATCATTTCTACCAATCACATAAATATTCGTGTGTATGAGAAAAAGAGAAAATAATAGTTGCAATGTAGATGCTGTGTTTATTTACCAAATAAATGAATTTATTTTCCTATAGAAACTATTGTCACTTAAGTGTGAATACATACATACATGTACGTATGTATTCCTATGTATAAATAAACAGGTGACTACCACTTTTTAAAAAGATTTTAAATTGTGTAAATATCTAAAATAAATTGTTATGGTTTATTTTTCAATTCAATTACGAGTATTAGCAGAGATGGTTAATATACCATTGTTATATTTAATTATATACATACTTAGCTATTCAGCAATGATGGAAAAACAAAATTTTAATTTTAGTATAATAATACAGATTTAGTGAGCATACTTTTTAAGCCGCAAGAGTACCAACAAAAATAAATTTGTTTATAACTCAATAATTATTAGTACATAATCTTTATCGGTATCGCCGATGTTTGTAGACATAGCCGTAACATCTTTATTTGTAATCAAACTAAATATTCTATTTTCCAGATTATGTACTAACTAAGTTATTATTATACTTTCACCAATTCTTGTCCATTCTCCTAACATCGCAGATTTTCATCACCTTGAGTCATCAAACTGACAGTTTTCAGCGTATACACATTGAGATAAATGTCCCCATAAATTTTTCATTCGATTTAGATTTGTGGATCATGGTGACAAATCCATTACATGCTTATTTTAAGATAAGATTTTACTTGAAAGCTGAAGTTATGAACACAGTGTCACCAGGCCAATGTAGTACATTGTGCTGGTCTAGGAAAATATGAGAGGAAAAGAGAAAGAGAGTATGGACCTTTGATTTAAAATTACTAATAACATATATGATATCAGTCTGAAAAAAAAGGTCCTACTTTAAAATGCGAACCGCGAGAAAATCGGTTGCTGTTTATTGATTATTCATTCGCCAGTGTCATAGTCACTCAGTTAGTTATTATTAGGGCAACCAAAAATATGCTCTATAAAATTAGTTTTAAGCGCCTAAAATATGCATTAAAAAAACCCGTTTTAAGCGTTAAAAATATGCTCTATAAAACTCATAATACTTACATATGTTGATGTAAAATTACGTATATTTTTTTCAAAAATTTTAAAACATGAAGAGTAACAATTAGCCACCAATCAGATAAAATAAATTTCCTTTATATTTACATATCGCTCATTTGCGAGAAGAGTGACATAACTCAAAAAATGTGTTTTTTGAGTTATTAATGCAGAAATATGTGACGAACTGTAATTTAAAACATATCTAAAAATTATATTTTTATCTCTTTTTCCACTGAGTGGCGACCAGAAGTGTCTTGTACTTTTCCTATTAATTTGGCTAAATTAAAATGTTTAAATACATTTATCTCAGAATCGCTTTTTTTGAGTTATGCCATTCTTCTCGAAAATGAGCGATATATTTATTTCAATTCCAAAATTAACAAAAAAATAAAAATATATCAAAAAATTCAGACTGACAAGAATACAAAATAAAAGAGTAAAAAAATAATTTAAATTATTGTTGCTATAAATAACAATCATATCGCTTAAATTTTGAAACATAAAGCTTTGTCGTAAAACGCTCTTGAACATCAAGAATGATGCAAATTTGAAAGCAAACGTTTCCTAGCATAATTTCTTGCGTGGAGCTTAATATGTTTTTAACTTCCGAGGTGTTGTTTTATGGTAAATATTTTCTTTGCTGACACTGGCTTATTGCAAACTTTACAAAACAGAATATTTCTATTAGTTTTAAAATCTCTGTATTCGCTAATATATTATTTAATCTGTCTGACACGGATTGCTTGATTTTCTCCATATTCTTACGAAAATTTTGTTAATTTAAAAATCAACTTTTAATTTAATTTTTTATATCATGCAATTATTGCAATTTTTACAATGTTGAAAAATACGTAACTTTTAATTTAGAATTCATTATTAAGCAATCCTCATGCATATTTAAATACTGTACCTTTTGTTAATGACATTCCAGTTAATTACGAATTAATGGCATTTATTACTATTATTTACTTACTTACTACTAATTTCTAAATTATTAACTGCTTTAATTAACGTTTTTAAAAAAAATGTGATATTTACTCCTCTTATGTTTAAGTTTTTTTTTATTTATTTATTTACTTGTTACTTTTAAAAGCAAACGAAGTACAAAAAACGTATTTGTTTACTTAATGTACAGACGTATGTATGTTTATACATATGTAGGTATGTATATTGTTTTATATTTGTTACCAAAGGACAGAGTTGTAAATGAATCATTCTTTTTTGATTTCAAATGATTATGAATTAGCTAAATTTTGAATTAATTCTTTTCAACAAAAAAAAGAATTGAATTAAATTTGAATCAATTCATTTGAATTTAACGAACATGAATTGCAATTCATTTCCAATTCAAATAAATTGGGCAAAATGAGTTGCAATTCATTTGAATTAGGCAAAATGAATTGCAATTCATTTTTTAATTCAAAAGAATTGGTAAAAAGAATCGCAATTCATTTCTAATTCATTTGAATTGAAATGATTTGGACTTAGTTCAAATGAATTAGAAAAGTAACTTTTTTTTTTTTTTTTTTTTTTTAAGACCAATACTCAGGGGTAAACCCCTACTCATGCAGTGTGCATTGTATTCGAATGTGAAGATGGTTGATAGAAGTTTTTTTCTTTTTTTTTTTTTTTTTTTTTTTTTTTTTCATAGATTTTGTATATTTTGCGCCTTTATTTGTTGATGAAACAAGTTGCTGGTAATTTGTTCACTCAAGAGCCAGTGTTATACCTTCACCCTCAAATGATCAAACAGCAATGGCCTCATCTGTCGGTGGATGTTTACATGTGAATGGTGAGCGTCTTCAGTATATTAGCTGTTATCTTCCCAGAAGGTGGCGCTGTACTCCTGATCATTGGTTTCTGGTGGAATAGATTAGAAATGTCAGGGGCCGGTTTCTTGCAGATGGTCTTGCTGGAGGGGGGGGGGGGGGGAAAACCTCTTATTTTATTTAAATTTAATTTTTAATTTAAATTGTAATTTTAGAAAACCGTAAATATTTATTTTTATAATTTTGTCCTTCGCTGGGATTGAACCTTGGTCGTGTGAATTTCTGTGCAAGCGCTCTACCAGTATGCCACGGCCCCCCCTTGTAATTCAAATTTATCAAATCAAAAATGAATTGCATTCAATTGAAGTAAACTTGTTGTTTGGAGTTTGGTTCTTCAACTACTACTTATGTCGCTTTTGATATACGCTGAATAACCAGAAATTCAGTATTTAAAACCTATTAAAAATTTATGAAATTTTGTGACCCACGAACATTGTAGCCGCCGTGGTCTAGTGGTTAGTGTGTTGGCTTACTAAGACATGGGTCCTGGGTTCGATTCCAGGCACCGACATCTTCAAAAAAAGAAATATGAAAAAAATATTTCTTTCGGCGACTACCTCTCAGCAGTCTTCTGGCAAAAGCTCTGAGAGTAACTAATTGCCATGAACAAGCTTCTCAAGTCTGTCGTTCGGAGTCGACATTAAACTGTAGGTCCCGGTACTCATGGATAAAAATTGACACACACAACATGAGTGCTGCGAGAAGCTAGGCCGTAATCCTGACACAGGGTTGTAAAGGCCAGTTATGTATGTATGTATGTATGTACGAACATTAAAGGACAAACACTTTAGTAATACTTATGTATGTAATATTTGTTTAATATTTAAGAAATATTCATTTAACAAAATGTAATTATATTTTACAAATAAATATGAAATTAGGAAGAATTATTGGCATCAACTAATTTTTTTATTATTTTAATTATAAAATAAATGCTAATTAGATTAAATCAGAATGCATCGTTCATCTAATCAATTTCCACGTTTAGGGATATTTAAAATAGACGCGTACAAAAACAATCGTTCAACAGCAGCTGACGATGGTAACGGCACATTATACTTCAAGAAAGCCTTCTTAACAGTAGGATAGTTATGCAGCATACTTAAAGATTTTGAAGAATCTGCTAAGTATGCTGTGAATTCTGATTCATTTACCTATCATCATAGGTAAACAATCGTCTTCGTTTTTTTTGTTGAACGAAATATGTAGGATCCCTTCAATAGTCATCATTTGAAAAGCCACTTACTGAAGACATTTTTATACACAATAAACGTTAAACAAAACAAAATTGACTTTTCATAAAATACAATAAACGTTAATCAAAACCATGTGTTTCAAATTGTAGCACGTCAAGCCCTCAGTTATCTGCATTACATTTACTTAAAGTAGTCTTATAATAAATTAAAAGTCTTGCTGACTCAATCGTTTACTGTAGACTGACAGCATCGTTTAATTAAAGACTTTTTATACTTAAAGCCTAACGGTTCTTAATTGAAATATATGTAACAAAGAGAGTTATTATAAATAAGTAATAAATACTTGGATTAAAAGTAATAGACAATGGGTGATTCATTATTAGTAGTGGATATATTTTTATTATAAAGTACAGAATAGAAGTATTTGGAAAAAGGGTGGTGCTTTTGCATTACAGTCTTTTTTTCAGATTCAATTCAAGTAAATTGGAAAATTCATTTTTCGCGTTAATTCAAATGAATTGGTAAATTGAATTGCAATTCATATTTTAATTTAATTTTGAATTAATTCAAATGAATTGGGAATGAATTGCAATTAATTTTTTCTAACTCATTTATATTAATTCAAAATCAATTCAATTCAAATGAATTGGAAATGAATTGCAATTCATGTTCGCTATATTCAAATGAATTGATTCAAATTTAATTCAATTCGTTTTTTGGAGAAAAGAATTAATTCAAAATTTTACCAATTCATTGCATGAATGATTCACGAATTAATTCAAAAATGAATGATTCGTTTACAACTCTGCCAGAGGATACAAACGATATACAGTGTACCACTAAATTAAGTATGCAGCTACAAATCTATGACTTAATTTAAAGACAAAAAGATTTATTGCAGTTGTATAAAGTCAAGGCATCTTGAAAAAAAAAAGAAATATGAAAAAATTATTTTTTATTTATTTCTTCCAGCAATGTTCTGCAAAAGCTCTAAGAGTAACTGATTGCCATGAACAAATTTCTCAAATCTTTCATTCGCAGTCGACTTTGAACTATAGGTCCCAGTACTTATGGATACAAAATTAACATACAAAACATCGGTGCTGCTAAAAGCTAGGCCGTAAGCCCGAGGAAGAGTTGTAATAGCCAATTTTGTATGTATGTATGTCTTGCCATAAATAAATTTCTCTGCTGTGTTGCATTGCAAACTTCATTTATGGAATACACCCACCATTTACTTCTGTTCCGTTTTTTGCTGATTGGATTTCTTTTATGTGCTCTACCAATAAATAATTTTTTAATACATATATTCATATATTTAGCTTGAGCAGCCTCTTTTCGTTAGGGTTGCTTTTGATTTCCGGAATGCCGCTGTATCTTAAAGTTTTTCGTTATATGAAATATTTTAAAATTCTATTGGAATAGTAAAGACTTCATTTTTTCTCTCTCAATTGAGATTATACCGATGATATTGGTCTTATTGCCATTTTGTAATCGTTTCACACTTAATTCAAATCTTAGCTTCTCTATTTTGATAAGTATATGCAATAATACTGTCATCTGTAATCTAATCTATTAAGTTA
Source organism: Metopia argyrocephala (assembly GCA_963576795.1). NCBI lineage: Eukaryota > Metazoa > Arthropoda > Insecta > Diptera > Sarcophagidae > Metopia > Metopia argyrocephala. The sequence goes on along the minus strand of OY756209.1, from coordinate 87,600,840 downwards.
CAATATCCCTTATAGCCTTTTTACACTCAAGTAAATTTTAGTGAAACGCATGGAAGACGTTGAAAATGTGAAACATGCTTTAACATTGGCAACATCTACCATCAATCAGCTGTCAAAAAATTATAGAAAAGACGAAGCGCAATTTTTGTTATTAAAAATGGATATAGAGGAAACATTAATAATCCAGAATCCGGAAAAACTGCTTTCTTCCATAATTAGGGCCATTTCTTGGTAGACGTGTGAATTTTTTCTTGTCTATCTTTTCCTCCAAGTCCAGTAGAAAATTTTTCATAGTTATGGACCACTCAATGTGAAGGCTGGTTTTTTCTTTACTAAAAACAAGAAAATATTTATTTTTAATAAATAAACATAAAAAAATAAACACCACGTATGCCATTCATTTTTAATTAAAAAATTTTGTTATAGATACATACATACATATATAACAGCCATGTTATTAGTGATTACACAAAAAAAAATCGATAGTATTTGTATTTTTTCTAGTGATGACAATAAAACTATCGAAAGATGTAAGATGGAACAAAATGAGATAAGAACATTTTTTTATATGCTTTTCACACAAGAAACCTACACTGGAACCCTTTTAATTTACCGCCTTATAGGAACAGATGGGCACTTATAAAGTTGCCAACACTCAAGAGCCGTCGAACAATGTTAAATGTAATGTTTGTCTTAAATGTTATAAATGGAAAAGTTTGCTCTGATTTTTTAATTGATAATTTGTCTTTTAATGTTCCATCTCCTCCTACACGTCATTTTCGTCCTTTATCAATCAATATATGTAAAACAAATTATGCCAACTCGGATCCTTTAATTAAAATTTGTAATGAATTTAATAAATTGTATTTCTTAATTGATTTTTTTAATACTGTTAAACTTAATTTAATTTTATATTTAAATAATTGATTTTGTATAGTCTGTAAGGATAATAAACCTATAGACTCAAAAAAATAAATAAAATAAAAATAAATGTTGTCTGAAAAACTTAACAAAATAAAGAATTTTGATGGACAAATACACATTTTAGTTTTTAAATATAAATTACAATAAAGTGTCAAAATAAACAGATTTGTGGTACGAATTATATTCTCAGTTCAAAACATTGTGTAGAATTTCCCATCGGGAAATGGCAATCAATTACCTTTAACACAGATCATGTCCTACTAAAGTAATAACTATTTTTAATGTCCCACCGTAATAAGTATTTGAATTCATTATTTGTAATGCATAAAGTTATTATTTATTAATTGTTTGAAGAAATAACAAGAAATAACGAAATTTGTTTAGGAAAATATTGAACAATGAATTCCTTCTTCTGAAGATGTGGGAATACATATGGTAATCAATATTTGCTTGTGTGCCACATGAAATTACCTTTTCGATTCCAAACGTAATATATTCTAAAAGCAGATATTATTTAATTGATTATAAAATAAAGTAATCAATTTTTTCCGCTGAACATTTTTTCGAAAAAAAAATTTTTAGCTGAACATAAATGTCTTCTTTTCAGTTTTAGTCTGATCTTAAAGTATAATATTTTTAAGTACAACTCTTTTTAAATATCTAGGATGCGTAATTCGTGGACTAGGTGCACAATTTTATATTTTAATTACAGCACATGCAAACAGAAAAGTACACAATAGATTACGTATAAATATACAAATTTTGTTAAGTACACGTAATACAAGAACACATTTTTTTATTGATCTTTCGTGCATTGAAAACGAGGAAAATAAGATTTAAAAGAGTTTTAATGTCTCAATTTCGTTAGTCAATATTCAGTGATGATTATGATAATTATCTAAATAAATAAAGAGACTGTCCGCATAAACATTACACCTGTTAAATAATAAAAACATGTTTTCCCGGAACAATTGAATTTTTTTTAAGAAATACATGTGTTATGCCCTTAAAGTTGCAATTCATTTGAATTAGGCAAAATGAATTGCAATTCATTTTTTAATTCAAAAGAATTGGTAAAAAGAATCGCAATTCATTTCTAATTCATTTGAATTGAAATGATTTGGACTTAGTTCAAATGAATTAGAAAAGTAACTTTTTTTTTTTTTTTTTTTTTTTTAAGACCAATACTCAGGGGTAAACCCCTACTCATGCAGTGTGCATTGTATTCGAATGTGAAGATGGTTGATAGAAGTTTTTTTCTTTTTTTTTTTTTTTCATAGATTTTGTATATTTTGCGCCTTTATTTGTTGATGAAACAAGTTGCTGGTAATTTGTTCACTCAAGAGCCAGTGTTATACCTTCACCCTCAAATGATCAAACAGCAATGGCCTCATCTGTCGGTGGATGTTTACATGTGAATGGTGAGCGTCTTCAGTATATTAGCTGTTATCTTCCCAGAAGGTGGCGCTGTACTCCTGATCATTGGTTTCTGGTGGAATAGATTAGAAATGTCAGGGGCCGGTTTCTTGCAGATGGTCTTGCTGGAGGGGGGGGGGGGGGGGAAACCTCTTATTTTATTTAAATTTAATTTTTAATTTAAATTGTAATTTTAGAAAACCGTAAATATTTATTTTTATAATTTTGTCCTTCGCTGGGATTGAACCTTGGTCGTGTGAATTTCTGTGCAAGCGCTCTACCAGTATGCCACGGCCCCCCCTTGTAATTCAAATTTATCAAATCAAAAATGAATTGCATTCAATTGAAGTAAACTTGTTGTTTGGAGTTTGGTTCTTCAACTACTACTTATGTCGCTTTTGATATACGCTGAATAACCAGAAATTCAGTATTTAAAACCTATTAAAAATTTATGAAATTTTGTGACCCACGAACATTGTAGCCGCCGTGGTCTAGTGGTTAGTGTGTTGGCTTACTAAGACATGGGTCCTGGGTTCGATTCCAGGCACCGACATCTTCAAAAAAAGAAATATGAAAAAAATATTTCTTTCGGCGACTACCTCTCAGCAGTCTTCTGGCAAAAGCTCTGAGAGTAACTAATTGCCATGAACAAGCTTCTCAAGTCTGTCGTTCGGAGTCGACATTAAACTGTAGGTCCCGGTACTCATGGATAAAAATTGACACACACAACATGAGTGCTGCGAGAAGCTAGGCCGTAATCCTGACACAGGGTTGTAAAGGCCAGTTATGTATGTATGTATGTATGTACGAACATTAAAGGACAAACACTTTAGTAATACTTATGTATGTAATATTTGTTTAATATTTAAGAAATATTCATTTAACAAAATGTAATTATATTTTACAAATAAATATGAAATTAGGAAGAATTATTGGCATCAACTAATTTTTTTATTATTTTAATTATAAAATAAATGCTAATTAGATTAAATCAGAATGCATCGTTCATCTAATCAATTTCCACGTTTAGGGATATTTAAAATAGACGCGTACAAAAACAATCGTTCAACAGCAGCTGACGATGGTAACGGCACATTATACTTCAAGAAAGCCTTCTTAACAGTAGGATAGTTATGCAGCATACTTAAAGATTTTGAAGAATCTGCTAAGTATGCTGTGAATTCTGATTCATTTACCTATCATCATAGGTAAACAATCGTCTTCGTTTTTTTTGTTGAACGAAATATGTAGGATCCCTTCAATAGTCATCATTTGAAAAGCCACTTACTGAAGACATTTTTATACACAATAAACGTTAAACAAAACAAAATTGACTTTTCATAAAATACAATAAACGTTAATCAAAACCATGTGTTTCAAATTGTAGCACGTCAAGCCCTCAGTTATCTGCATTACATTTACTTAAAGTAGTCTTATAATAAATTAAAAGTCTTGCTGACTCAATCGTTTACTGTAGACTGACAGCATCGTTTAATTAAAGACTTTTTATACTTAAAGCCTAACGGTTCTTAATTGAAATATATGTAACAAAGAGAGTTATTATAAATAAGTAATAAATACTTGGATTAAAAGTAATAGACAATGGGTGATTCATTATTAGTAGTGGATATATTTTTATTATAAAGTACAGAATAGAAGTATTTGGAAAAAGGGTGGTGCTTTTGCATTACAGTCTTTTTTTCAGATTCAATTCAAGTAAATTGGAAAATTCATTTTTCGCGTTAATTCAAATGAATTGGTAAATTGAATTGCAATTCATATTTTAATTTAATTTTGAATTAATTCAAATGAATTGGGAATGAATTGCAATTAATTTTTTCTAACTCATTTATATTAATTCAAAATCAATTCAATTCAAATGAATTGGAAATGAATTGCAATTCATGTTCGCTATATTCAAATGAATTGATTCAAATTTAATTCAATTCGTTTTTTGGAGAAAAGAATTAATTCAAAATTTTACCAATTCATTGCATGAATGATTCACGAATTAATTCAAAAATGAATGATTCGTTTACAACTCTGCCAGAGGATACAAACGATATACAGTGTACCACTAAATTAAGTATGCAGCTACAAATCTATGACTTAATTTAAAGACAAAAAGATTTATTGCAGTTGTATAAAGTCAAGGCATCTTGAAAAAAAAAAGAAATATGAAAAAATTATTTTTTATTTATTTCTTCCAGCAATGTTCTGCAAAAGCTCTAAGAGTAACTGATTGCCATGAACAAATTTCTCAAATCTTTCATTCGCAGTCGACTTTGAACTATAGGTCCCAGTACTTATGGATACAAAATTAACATACAAAACATCGGTGCTGCTAAAAGCTAGGCCGTAAGCCCGAGGAAGAGTTGTAATAGCCAATTTTGTATGTATGTATGTCTTGCCATAAATAAATTTCTCTGCTGTGTTGCATTGCAAACTTCATTTATGGAATACACCCACCATTTACTTCTGTTCCGTTTTTTGCTGATTGGATTTCTTTTATGTGCTCTACCAATAAATAATTTTTTAATACATATATTCATATATTTAGCTTGAGCAGCCTCTTTTCGTTAGGGTTGCTTTTGATTTCCGGAATGCCGCTGTATCTTAAAGTTTTTCGTTATATGAAATATTTTAAAATTCTATTGGAATAGTAAAGACTTCATTTTTTCTCTCTCAATTGAGATTATACCGATGATATTGGTCTTATTGCCATTTTGTAATCGTTTCACACTTAATTCAAATCTTAGCTTCTCTATTTTGATAAGTATATGCAATAATACTGTCATCTGTAATCTAATCTATTAAGTTACAATATCCCTTATAGCCTTTTTACACTCAAGTAAATTTTAGTGAAACGCATGGAAGACGTTGAAAATGTGAAACATGCTTTAACATTGGCAACATCTACCATCAATCAGCTGTCAAAAAATTATAGAAAAGACGAAGCGCAATTTTTGTTATTAAAAATGGATATAGAGGAAACATTAATAATCCAGAATCCGGAAAAACTGCTTTCTTCCATAATTAGGGCCATTTCTTGGTAGACGTGTGAATTTTTTCTTGTCTATCTTTTCCTCCAAGTCCAGTAGAAAATTTTTCATAGTTATGGACCACTCAATGTGAAGGCTGGTTTTTTCTTTACTAAAAACAAGAAAATATTTATTTTTAATAAATAAACATAAAAAAATAAACACCACGTATGCCATTCATTTTTAATTAAAAAATTTTGTTATAGATACATACATACATATATAACAGCCATGTTATTAGTGATTACACAAAAAAAAATCGATAGTATTTGTATTTTTTCTAGTGATGACAATAAAACTATCGAAAGATGTAAGATGGAACAAAATGAGATAAGAACATTTTTTTATATGCTTTTCACACAAGAAACCTACACTGGAACCCTTTTAATTTACCGCCTTATAGGAACAGATGGGCACTTATAAAGTTGCCAACACTCAAGAGCCGTCGAACAATGTTAAATGTAATGTTTGTCTTAAATGTTATAAATGGAAAAGTTTGCTCTGATTTTTTAATTGATAATTTGTCTTTTAATGTTCCATCTCCTCCTACACGTCATTTTCGTCCTTTATCAATCAATATATGTAAAACAAATTATGCCAACTCGGATCCTTTAATTAAAATTTGTAATGAATTTAATAAATTGTATTTCTTAATTGATTTTTTTAATACTGTTAAACTTAATTTAATTTTATATTTAAATAATTGATTTTGTATAGTCTGTAAGGATAATAAACCTATAGACTCAAAAAAATAAATAAAATAAAAATAAATGTTGTCTGAAAAACTTAACAAAATAAAGAATTTTGATGGACAAATACACATTTTAGTTTTTAAATATAAATTACAATAAAGTGTCAAAATAAACAGATTTGTGGTACGAATTATATTCTCAGTTCAAAACATTGTGTAGAATTTCCCATCGGGAAATGGCAATCAATTACCTTTAACACAGATCATGTCCTACTAAAGTAATAACTATTTTTAATGTCCCACCGTAATAAGTATTTGAATTCATTATTTGTAATGCATAAAGTTATTATTTATTAATTGTTTGAAGAAATAACAAGAAATAACGAAATTTGTTTAGGAAAATATTGAACAATGAATTCCTTCTTCTGAAGATGTGGGAATACATATGGTAATCAATATTTGCTTGTGTGCCACATGAAATTACCTTTTCGATTCCAAACGTAATATATTCTAAAAGCAGATATTATTTAATTGATTATAAAATAAAGTAATCAATTTTTTCCGCTGAACATTTTTTCGAAAAAAAAATTTTTAGCTGAACATAAATGTCTTCTTTTCAGTTTTAGTCTGATCTTAAAGTATAATATTTTTAAGTACAACTCTTTTTAAATATCTAGGATGCGTAATTCGTGGACTAGGTGCACAATTTTATATTTTAATTACAGCACATGCAAACAGAAAAGTACACAATAGATTACGTATAAATATACAAATTTTGTTAAGTACACGTAATACAAGAACACATTTTTTTATTGATCTTTCGTGCATTGAAAACGAGGAAAATAAGATTTAAAAGAGTTTTAATGTCTCAATTTCGTTAGTCAATATTCAGTGATGATTATGATAATTATCTAAATAAATAAAGAGACTGTCCGCATAAACATTACACCTGTTAAATAATAAAAACATGTTTTCCCGGAACAATTGAATTTTTTTTAAGAAATACATGTGTTATGCCCTTAAAGTTTTGTTTGATTTAATTACTTTTTAATGCCTTTATTATTGAAGATGATTTCAGAAAATATACTCAAAAACCCAACATGAGTTTTTTATAATCAGAATTGTGCAACAATAAATACAGCTTCTAGTTTATGTACTAATTCTATTATTCGTGTTATAACACGAGTATCTTTTTACTTTGTAGCACAAACGTACAATCGGCCGTATTTATAAAAAATATCGCTTTGTTAGGGGTTTATTTGACAAGTATAGCAAAACTATTTGTCAAATAAGACCTTAACAAACGTACATACTCGTATTTTTTTTATTGAGACTAATACATAGGGGTAAACCCCTATTAAATACTGTGCATTGTATTGGAATTTTCGTGGAAAGGACAATACATTATGACAACAGAGCATATATATTTTGTATTCTTAGGAATGAGACAAATTGCTGTGAATTGGTCATTCAAAGGCCAGTGTTATACCTTCACCCTTAAATGATCAAAAGCAATTGCCACATCGTTGCATGCTGATTGCGGTGAGTTTCTTCGGTAAGTAGGTTTTTAGCTGTTATCTGCTACTTCTCAATATGTTGCGCTTTTTTCCTGATCATTTCGTAGTGCGGGAGTTTATGTGCACTATCCGCCATTTTGTATAAAGGATTATCCATTTTGCGGTTTCAAAAGTAAACGTAAATAAAACAATATAAAATTATTTTTTCATGATATTCCGTTTTTATTATAAAGTTTGAACGTTGACATTACGTGTGAAGCACCACATCATTTAAATGACCTCCACGCTCGAGTTGTGTGACATGTGGCACCGTCTTGTTGAAACCACATATCCTCCAAGTAATATTCTTCAATAGCAGGCAAAAAAAAGGCGGTTATCATATGACCATAACGCCCCGAATTGACGGTGACAGTCGTTCCATCGTCGTTTTCGAAGAAGAAGGCTCCAATGACACCTTTGGACTAAAGAGCGCACCAAACAGAGACTTTTTCTGGATGTAATGGCCTCTCTTCAATTACTTGAGGATTCTCAGAACCCCAAGTGCAACAATTTTGTTTATTAACATACCCACCGAGTGAGAAATCTGCTTTATCGCTGTGGAAAATTTTGTTCGAAAAATTGCCTGCCACCGCCTGTTGTTCAAGCACCCATTCCACGTATCTACGACGTTGTGAATGGCAGCTGGCTTCAGTTGTTGCGTGAGATGGACTTTATATGGATGTAGGTGTAGATCTAAATGCAAAATACGCCATAATGTGCCGTAAGACAGTCCTAATTCCTGAGAACGACGAGGAATCGACAAATTCGGGTATTCTGCAACACTTTCACTTACAGCAGCAATATTTTCAGCGGAACGAGCAAAAAGATGATGCACAGGCCTTACAATATTTGTAACCGCTTCAGTCTCTTCAAATTTGTTTGCATGTTTGGACGATTATGTAAACCATAATCTCCTCTCAAAGCACGATATGTGTCTGTGGCAGAATAACCATTTTTGTAGTAAATTTTGATATTTTTTATGCATTGTGTGTCAATGTCAGACTTTCAACTGAAAAGAAAAAAATTGGTTTAACAACTTAGTTTGACAGATGTCGAAACCATACTTTTGAAACCACGAAATGGATAACCCGGTAAAAGTTACCTTTCGTTTACAGAAGGAATAAAGTTAACTTTAAATATTTTTCGTTATTACTACGTAAGGCCCAAACATGTTATGCTTTCCATTTCAATTTAATTTATTTCTTTGTTGGCAAAATAAACAAAATATTTTTGTTAATAAATCAATGAACAAAAAATATGGCAAACTCATAAAATATGGTAAGCTCAAACGATCTTCTCAATAACTTAATCAGTCACTTTTAGATTAAAGTTTAGCTTTTTACCAAAAGCTATTTATATGTCCAATAACATCCTACCTTTAACTATCGCAAGTTGTAATAATAGGCCTTACTCTAGTTATGATTGAAGCTACAGAGCTATTAAGATAAAGCAGCATACATCTGAACCCTATAATGTTTGAGCTGTTTTGGTGTATGATTAGTAGGGCAATCAAAAATATGCATTAGCATTTTCTTTCTCGATATTACTGAGACAACAAGCAAAATATTAATTCATTTTAGGAAAAAATACGACGTTTAACCCTTATTTGTTACGGCATATTTTTGTATATTTCGCTATAAATGCGTACTTTTGGATTTTTCATATTTGTATGGCATATTTTACAAATTTTTACATATCTTCGTGAGGGAGTTTGTGTGCTCTATACGCCATTTGATATATCTCGAGTTAATGATGCCACTATAGGTTTTTTCCACCACAATTTTTAAAATCTGCAGTCCGTTTTCGACTATTTATCTCCGAAACTGGACGAGGTACCCGAAAACGTATTGCACACTTGAAAAATTTGGGGTAGAAAACCTAGAATGGCATCATTCACTCGAGATACGAGTATATAAAAAATATAAAATAGCGGATAGAGCACATAAACTCCCGCACAACGATTTGTTTTTTGTTGTCAAAGGTTAAGGTGGAATAGAGTGGAACGTCAGGGAGCGGTTACTTACTTTTTGGAGGGGGACCTCTTATTTTTTTGAAAAATCCGCAAACTAAGTTTTTAATTTTTCACATTTGCTGGGATTAGAACCTGGGCCGTTTGAGTTTTTGTGCGAGCGCTCTAACCACTATAATACGCCAGTTTTATCTCTTCAGGCTAAATAACTAGTATGTGATTAGAGGTTCACTAGTTGCTTTTAACTTCAGACTGGTTACCTGTCTTTTTTCAAATATTGAACTATCGATTTTAACGTTTGGTTGTCATGTTAGCCTAACAAGTTCATTGTGCATATTTACGGACTAGCACTATACTAGTAATTATTAACTAGAGCATGTACTATATACGTAAATAATAGTCTTTCAACTAGTATTTTTAAGACAGCTTCGTACTATTAGCGTAATTTACTAATGACATTTCATTATAAATCAATGGCATTGTTGAGCGTCGCATACCAGTTTCAGTGCCCAATTAAATATTGGCGAAATTTATTAAAATTCATATTTTTTTGTTATGTAACGGAGCTCACTATTCATGATTTTTCATTCTTTTTTATTTTTATTTCTTTTGGACTAGTTCATATCTGTCAATTTTGCGACAGTCTTTTTACAACTAGTATCATATCTGTCTAAAAACTTTGCAAGTTGTAACTTTAGCTACAGGCATTTTACACGTTTTTATATGTATGTATGGCAATAAATAACAATGACTAAGTCGAAATTTCGTGTTCTGTGATTTTAAGGGTTTTGCCTAACATAAATTCTGTTTGATTTTTATTAAGATCTTTTGAAAAAATCCTATGGCAGTAAAATGAAAACTAAAGTGAACTTAAGCTGCGAGTCGCGACAAGTGCGTTAGGTTAAACTAAAATTTTCAAGAAATTTTAATAGTGAGGTACACTATTGGTCGAAATAAAGTATAAAACTTCCTTCATCTTAATAAATTTTTTATTTTAAATAATATTAGGTAAAAATAATTAAGTTTTATTTATTTATTAAAATTTTATAAAAAAATGATTTTTTGTAAAAACCATACATATTTTCGACACGACAAAAAAACTATAAATTTAATACATTATTATTTAAAACTTGAAATATTAATTTCAGTGATTTTTAACGGGTGGGCTTTGGCCCCCTTTTGGTTTGTGAGAAGCTTGCCGGGGTCCGCCAAATTATGCAAAATTTTCTATAGAATGTATGGTAAATAATCAAACATTGTATTAAAAACTGCATCGATTTTCGTATTCTCGTTTGTTTGGATGCATGCATTTATGTTTACATTTTGTGTATAGCAATTGTGAACAAGAATTTCTATATATTGTGGGTATATTCACTTTACGAAAAGTGAAAAAAGAAGATTAATTATTTGTAAAATGGGTATTCCCCGTTCATGTAAAAGTTGTTAAAATGTACACAAAATATGTTCGCTGTTTTTTCGTTTTTTCTTTGTACTCTTTTCATTTAAACAAGAATTGTCAATTTATTGTGATAATATACTTAATTATCATGCCGTTATAACACAAAACCCGTCATTCATAATTCAAATGCTTACGGTAAGTTGTAGGAAATAGTACATATGTATGTAGTGCATTTCTTTCTTTATGTGTGTTAAGCTTTAATTATTTATAATGATAATTATTATACATAAATGAGTAGCAAACAAATTATAAAATATTTGGTGGGCCACGAGTACAAAAACGTTAAGAACCACTGATTTATATCATCAATATTTTTTTGCACATCTTTTCGAATAGCTCTCCATTCGGCTTGCATATTTACCCAAAACCTGTGAAGATAAGTCATTAAAGATTGTCCACAGATGCTCAATAGGGTTCAAATAAGGGCTTTGAGCAGACCAATCCAGTTTTTCTATATTATTTCCGTCAAAAAATGCCTTTACCACCCTGCTTATTTGCTTGGGGTTGTTATCTTGTTGAAAGATAAAGTTCCCTAGGCCCATCTCCTCAGTTTATGTGAATTTAAAAAAGATTAGTTTCTTTGTTCTTATAATTAAAAGTTGGATTTTGTCTTGAAGAAATGGGAGGAAATTCAGACCAATAATGTGATGATTCAAATACAGAATTCAAAAATATTCATACATGTATGCTTTTCACAAATACACACATGTAAACCTACAACACACATGCATAATTTAACCTACGATTTTTTAAGTTTATTAGCAACTAGTCTTTTGTCTTCCGGCGCCTGTTGACATCGGTGGACTTTATTCCAGGTAAGTTTCAAATATTTACATACTTACTACTATTACCTATAAAAATGAGCAATTAAATATAGTTGGCTAACTTTAAATAATTTGAGAAAAGAATTACTATTGATAGCAACCACATTAATCTCATCTGGATTCACAGTATAGACCCAATTTTCTTGTATAAATGTTTAATTGAAGACAAATTATTTTAAAGAGGCATATACTTTAATCTTTATACTAATTATCAAAGAGGCTTGAATTTATATAGTATATATATATAGTGTTTTCGAAGGGTAAATACGGCGGTGGATTTAAAAATGTGCCGCCCCCAGGTTATAGATTATTTTATTGTAATTTGAATTGAAATAAAAAGCACATTGTGTTATTTAATGATTTTAATTTATTTATATTACCTTTCTAATTTTTTGATTTACAAATTTATTAAACATGTCTTCAAACTCAATTTTCTCTAAAACGTCGTATTCGATGTGCAAATCGAAACGTCATTTAATTTAGTTTCTTTCATTTGTGAACGAAGGTAACTTTTTATTCTTTTTAAACAAGAAAACGATCTTTCAGCAGAATAATTTGTTACTGCTAGTGACAGAAAAATTCTGAAGATGATTTCCAAGTTTCCACGTTATTATTATTATTATTTTTGTAAATAAAAAATTTAACTGGTTTGCGATACTTCTTTCATATTCGAAGCCCTATCAAGTTATTATAAGAAGTTAATATAGCTGGCCCACCAATAAAAGACATTAAGTCTTGGCGAAAAGTAAGTTAATATTTTTGGCATATAAGTATGTATATACATAAGTATATGTGTTCATGCTTGTATACTTATATATTTGTTATATTTTTATATGTATATACTAAAGGACTGCATAAATCTACTTGAATTTTGTAAACAATCGTTAACAACGAAATATTTTCGTGCAAACAACTCACAACTTTTTTTTAAATCTTTCAAACATATACCTCCTACAAAACAAGCCAACTGATTTATTATTCTTTCTTATAAAAACAATTTCGTGCAAGCAACTCACAATTTTGTTTAAAATCAACTCAACTCATAGCATGATGGTTCAAGTGTTCGAAGAAATCATGGAATCATTTATTAATGTTATGTTTGAGTTGAACCGTCAGAAGCAAGCAACCAAATCATTTGAATTCTTTGCTGATAGTTTGCTATATTTACTTCGTACAATTAAAAAAAATGAAAAACAAATTTTTTTCTTTGTTTTTAAAGCAGAATTTTTTCTCACACGCGAACGTCTGCATTCATATTTTTCTAAGCAAAATTGTTTCATGACGTTGTTGTTGTAATACATTCATAAATTTTTTGAATTTTTGACGCCTGCCTGTCGCCAACACACAGAACAACAGTTACATAAAAAAAATCCCAAATAGAAGAGTATTGTTATTGTAAATATTTATCTAAATTTATTTTTTTTTTAATTTAAATTTTATTATTAGTTAAATTATTTGAGCTTAAGGTCGATGTCTGAGCCTTAGCAGATTAATGGCAAATACCAGAGGACCGTTGCCGGCGAAACGGAGGCTATTGATGGAGGCCGGAAATAGCATAATGCTAGTAAAACTGTTAAAAACCTAAAACTATTATTATTGTGACATAAACCTCCAAAACCATTATTTGGGTAAACAATTTTCTATAAATGAGGACAGATATAGAAAGCTGAGAAAATTTCCTTTAAAATAAGCCCTCCCGTTACAGGTCAACTATTCACCAATTGCAATGAATACTTCCAAAAAATAGCATTATTTTTGGATGACCTGAACACCAAATTTTCTCGTAAAAAACCGGAAGCTCGATTTTGATTTTAGAACCATGGTTTCTTTGGGAAAAGTTCTTAGAATTACCCGTAGATTACGATTTTGCTATACGCTTAGTAGGCAAAAAAATTGACCCACCCTAATTATTTTATTAATAATATTATTTTAGTTAAAACTAAATTATTTTATAGAAATATACAAATAAATAAAAAAATATTAATATTTTTATTAATTTAAATCAATATTCTATTACCTTTTTAAATTCTCTCATACATTCATACATATGTATGTATAAACAGCATAATATATGCATATCTTTACATTAATTCCAAAAAAGTCTTGTAAATGAATAATATTTTTTATTTTCGTAAAAGTAAGTGTGTGAAAAAAATATTCATGCTCATAAAAGTATTTGTCAAAATTGTAATTTTTCATAAGTGAATATGTGTCCAAAAAAAAGCAATTTTATGAGCATATTCATTTATGAAAAATTACAATTTTGACAAATACTTTTATGAGCATGAATATTTTTTTCACACACTTACTCGCTCGTGTGTACTCGCTTTGCTTTTCAAGTGACAAATTTAAATTTAGTGCGTATTTGGGATTTTTTTTATGTAATTGTTGTATTGTGTGTTCGCGACAGGCAGGCGTCAAAAATTCAAAAAATTTATGAATGCATTACAACAACAACGTCATGCAACAATTTTGCTTAGAAAAATATGAACGTTCGCGTGTGAAAAAAATTGTGCTTCTCGTTTATGTGCACGAAGAAAATAAAAAAATTTCTTTACTCTTCATATATGGACGCTTAGAAATAAATGAATGCACACGTTCGCGTGTGATTTTAAGAAAATAAATTTTGCTGCTCGTTCATGTGCGTGAAGAAAAATAAAAATTTTTAAAAATCGCATTCTTGATAATATTCATAAATGTTAGTTTTTGAGTATTCATAAATGGAAAAATTTGAACTCTGGTTTAAATGTTACATTGCAAATAATCCAACTCAAACATAACATCAGTTATGAGTTGTCTTATATCAAATGTTTCGTGCTCTTCAACTTCGTGTTTCAAGTCGTTGATAACACGCTACTCACAAGTACGATGGTTTGGTTGCTTACAACTTCGTGACTTTTCATTATTCAAAATCAAGGTAATTTGGTTATGTGTGCCAAAAGCATATGTCAAACAGTAGTTGAAAAATAAACGAATGCTTTGAAATGCCCATGGTACAATAAACAAGGTAGACTATTCCCTACAACAAAATAACACTAAAAAAAACAACATGCATATTGTTAGTGTAGCGGCGAATTCATTTACCTAAGCTGTCAAAAATTTATGACAGCCATTTTTTTATTTTTTTATAATTTTTCTTATGGCAAGAACCAAAATAAAGCACAAATTAAAGTAATAAAATATTTATAAGAATAATGTAATAATTAATGGCCTAACAATTATTTTTTTAAACTTTTGCACACCTGTGAGGCGTGGACTCAAGTAAGGTATCACTTTAATAGCACATCAATTAAATAACACATCAATATTTTTGCAGTTGTCCCACAATATCCACGAACGGAAGCATGACGTTTTGCCAATTGTTCCTGTTCCAACGGACCAATAAACTATTAATTCTATGAAATGGATCGTTACAATGCATATAAAAAAATCCCTAGAGCATTACATTGTTTTACTGTAACTGGTGTATCTTGGTTTAGGGCGCTGTTTTTCTTCTTTTCGTACTGGCTTTATTTCAGCAGAATCTTTTGGATTGCTTTGGATTTACCAGAGAAAAGCACAGAATTTCATTGAGAGGTAGTCCAGCCAATGTGCGCTTTTTAAAGATCGATTCTCACTTTACTTTTTTGTCTGGAAAAAATAAGTTTTTTTGTGCTTCTATACAATTTTATGCCACCTTCTACAGCTGGTCTTTAAATAATTTTAGATGAAATATTTAAAGCCAATTAAGAAGCTATAGACCTTCCTAACAATAAATAATTCTTTTTATAAAAAACGAATAATGGCTTTGTCCTCACGTTTGATGTTTTGACGTGTCTATGTACAGTAGACAAGTAGTGCGACGTACTAAAATAAGTTATGATACGGGAAATTACACCATAGTGAATTTTAATGTCTTTCTTCATAAACTATCTTTTCTTTTAAATCCACTAAATATTTATTTCCAACCATCATTTCCTAAAATTTTTAGAATATACACTTTCCT
The DNA here is from genome assembly GCA_963576795.1 of Metopia argyrocephala. Classification (NCBI taxonomy): domain Eukaryota; kingdom Metazoa; phylum Arthropoda; class Insecta; order Diptera; family Sarcophagidae; genus Metopia; species Metopia argyrocephala. Next base: position 87,584,975 of record OY756209.1, on the reverse strand, counting down.
ATTAAAGACACGCAAAAAGCTGAATGATCATAAGTTTATTTTTTTTTTTTTTTTTCAAATAAATCTTAAGGCAGCAAAACTTGAAATAATGGTATTTATTGTAAATAAATTTTTACAAATAAATATTTAAGGTATCGTGCTTAAGTTTTGTCGCGGCACTATTTCCCTTATAGTTAAATAAAACGATAACAAAATTATACTGCAACAACAAGTGTTTTCTTTTTTATTTTTAATAGTAAACTTAGTATTCTAAATAAAATAGAAATAAAGTTATAATTACCGAATTCACAAAGTTTTGTATCGTTGTTTCATGTATTGCATACAATGTTGGCTTGTGAACATATATTGTATGTATATGAATGTATTTTGTGTATTAAATGTCAAAAAGCAAATGAGAAAAAGGAAAACTGCATTAAAAAGTTGATTTTTACAAACAAAATAAATTTTTCTTCCATTTTTATATTTTTTAATTTTATTTAATTTGCTGTTGACAATAAAAAGAATTTTTTTTTATATTTATATTTTTGTCAATATTTTTCATTCACAATAACACAGAAACCAATACAACTTTTTTAAAACATATGAAAAAAAGTGTATGAGTTGTATCGAATGTTTATATACAAATTACCAGAGTTCAAATTTTTCCATTTATGAATACTCAAAAACTAACATTTATGAATATTATCAAGAATGCGATTTTTAAAAATTTTAATTTTTCTTCACGCACATGAACGAGCAGCAAAATTTATTTTCTTAAAATCACACGCGAACGTGTGCATTCATTTTTTTTTTCTAAGCGTCCATATATGAAGAGTAAAGAAATTTTTTTATTTTCTTTATGCACATAAATGAGCAACACAAATTTTTTTTCACACGCGAACGTTCATATTTTTCTAAGCAAAATTGTTTCATGACGCCTGCCTGTCGCGAACACACAATACAACAATTACATAAAAAAATCCCAAATAGAAGAGTATTGTTGTTGCATATACATACATACGTACAATTGTAAATTTGAATTTGTCACTTGAAAAGCAAAGCGAGTATACGTGAGCGAGTAGGTGTGTGAAAAAAATATTCATGCTCATAAAAGAGTATTTGTCAAAATTGTAATTTTTCATAAATGAATATGCTCATAAAAGAGTATTCGTCAAAATTGTAATTTTTCATAAATGAATATGCGTCAAAAAAGAAAAAAAAGTAATATTCACACATGAAAAAGAGCAAAGCAAAATATTTTCTGTTTTTTCATACATGAAGAAGAGCAAAGCAAAATATTTTCTGTTTTTTCATACATGAAAAAGAGCAAAGCAAAACATTTTCTGTTTTTTCAAACATGTGTGAGGAGAAAAAAATAAAAACTAAATGCACACGTCCACTCATAAGTGAAAAGTGAGTGAACGATTTGGTACTCCGCAAATTACCAACAACAAGCGCACAGCTGTTGTAGTGCCATACAATCTAACAACGAATGCAATGAATACAAGAGTTTTGTGAATTCGGCAAATATGAGCGACTATCTACCTTAAAAATAATTTATGTTTTTAATAATCGTATAAATCATATAGTGGACAAAACTAATAAGATTATCCGTACAATGTATCCAACTATTAACAGAAAACCAGAGCTAAACATACTAGATGAAACAAAACTCATAGTCAAATAATATTTATGATATGAGCGACTATATTCATATTATTATCTAATTTGTAATCAGGAAGCAATCCCTGCTTTAGTTTTGTCTCAAACTGTATATATGTATATATATATATATTGTTACGTTTTTACCTTTTAAAAACGTTTTATTTCTACAGACCTTTTCTATAGAAATAATTTTTTTTTTTTTTTTTTTTTGATTGTGTATTTACAAATTTACTTTATTTACACTTAATACACTTAACAAGATATACACTGTCGAACAATACCACACGTAGGGATTCACTGATGATCTTTACTCTGTCGCAGCTAAATCACAATTAACTTGATTCCCAATCTCTGCTCTGCCCTTTTATTTAAATTTCAATGTGTCTAGATTTTTCTTTCAGTTTCGAGATCACTGCATATGGCAAAATACTTGTGTGTCAACATGTTAATTCATTTTTGTATGTATATGCGTGTGTATATCTGTAGTACATGTAGAAGTTTGTAGATAGAGCATCTCTTCTATTGTTGATGATGAAATGATTTCGTAGTAATTTTTGCAGCACTAATATAAAGATATATGTGTGCGTGTGTGTTTTTGTTTTTACTGGTAACAGCACAAGACAAAATTACGTGGTTGTTGTTATTACTTTCTTTTTTACTCTAAAGTGTTACCATAATACGCATTTTTCTTTTAGCTGTAATCTTTGGCGCTTTTTTTTACTTAATATATTTTTTCGTAACAATATATATATATTTTTTTTAACAAAAATCGTTCTCTTTTTTGGACGAATGTTTTAGCCCTGAAAAGAGATTTTTGTTTCCAAGTGTTTGTAAATGGCTCAGGGTTTGACAAAAGCTATGAGGGTAGAAAATTATACGTAGCAAAGAGCTACACATGCAAAACAGCAAACATACTAAGTGAGCCGGAAAATAGCCAACAACCCATAAACTTTTCATAGAAAAACCAATCCATTACATACATAACTGGCCTTTACAACCCTGTGTCAGGATTACGGCCTAGCTTCTCGCAGCACTCATGTTGTGTGTGTCAATTTTTATCCATGAGTACCGGGACCTACAGTTTAATGTCGACTCCGAACGACAGACTTGAGAAGCTTGTTCATGGCAATCAGTTACTCTCAGAGCTTTTGCCAGAAGACTGCTGAGAGGTAGTCGCCGAAAGAAATATTTTTTTAATATTTCTTTTTTTGAAGATGTCAGAGCCTGGAGTCGAACCCAGAGCCTATATCTTAGTAAGCCAATACACTAACCACTATACCACGGCGACTACAAACCAATCCATTGCTAAGAGAAAAAAAGAAAATTAATATGAAAAGGCCTATTTATAATTAAATAAAATACTTACATGGCGATTGCCATTAAAACAAACTTTGCCAGATTTGTCTTTCAGAGCCGATTCATTATCATAAATCGCAGTTCTTTGTTGATAAGTTTTACGTCGTTTCATATTTTATTTAATGAGATTTTCTTTACAATCTCATATCTCGATTGCTTTAGCATCGAAATCTTTACCTTAATTGGTGGTTTTTGTTCATAAGGAGAACGTCTTTTAATTTTTAGTAATGTTTCCAAATCAACGGCTTTAGCATTCCCTCTAATGATGAACGATTTAAATCAACTTTAACACGCATCTGTTAAAAAATAAGTGAATATTTAATACACCACAAACTTCACTCCAATTTCTTCTGGTTTCTTGATTTTTAGGAGCACAGAACAATGTCCCAGTTCCTTTATGAAAGTCAGTTTTGCATACAGCACAACGACGCATTTTAAATTTTGTTTTTAGAAAAACAGATTTTTTATCACGCACTTTTATTTGTTTTTAACACCACAAAAAAAAAAAAAAACAAAACATAATTTCACATATTAAGTAAGGCAGAGTTGTTCAGAAACTCGCCGATGCATCTACCTGATAATAAATTTGCCTTGGAAATGCCATTTGAATCAGCTCGTGCAGCCGTTTATTATATACTTATTTTATACTTACATATTTATTGTATACTCAAGCAGCAAGAGTTGAAGGGCTTTCTACAGTCAAAACATTTATCTCTTTCAAGGAAATTAATGATTTTAACAATGAGAAGTTTAACAGTTTTTATCGATTGAAAATTATGATATCGAATATCTAGAGAATGAGAGATTTGAAATAGATCAAAATAAGAATATTGAAAGCAAAAATATGGAGACTTAAAAAAAAAACTAAAACTTCTTAAGTGTGAAAGTGCAGAGAAAATTAAAAAACCTAACAAAAATGAAATATTAAACCTTCTCAAATCTTATAATACTTTTTGTCCAATTTTTGTCAACTGTGTCTCATTTCCAACATCGGGTATAATAGAAATAGTTTCAACTACTGAATTTTGTGTGTAATTTGGAACCTTGAATCTAATACCTAAATTGTGGAAAGCAACAGAATTTGTTGCTCAGAATTTTCCATCTCGCTTTACCTATGCCGATAATTAAAGTGTTCTTCCATCGATCCACGCTCTGGGTTCCTGTAGGGCGTTATTAGCCAATGTTCTATAAAGTAACCGGAATCTCCTTTTTATTAATTACAAATTTGTAAATAAATATAAGTGTATTCGTATTTTTTTTTCACCTTATCTAGAAGCCAACCCTTTTGAAAATTCTTACTACATATTGTAAAGATCTTCTAATAAGTATTTTTGTGCTGAATGTCTTCATACAAATGAGTCGTGTGCTGCACCGCCATATTCAGAGTTTACAGCCAAAATTTATATTCATGGTCGCAAATCTAAAACAATTAATTTTATAAATTATTTCATAATTTATTTCCCAAGAAGTGGAATGTTGTACCATCATAGAATTAAGACTGTGATAACCTTTCCTATTAAAAAATATATGTTCATTTTTGCTTGATCTTTGTAATCCGATGTGGGTACCGTCTACACATCCGACAACTTTAAAGAAAAACGTAAGTAATAAGCATTTTCTCAAACTATCGGGTTTTGCAATAAGAGAGCTACAATAGTTTTTTTTTAATCAAACAAAAACGGTTTTGGATACCAATGAAATTCTTTATTCATGTAAAAGTACGTTCGTTGTCATTATGTATGGAACTCAATTTCTTTTGCATCAATCGTCGCTGGTTTGTTGGCATAGACCACAGACTTAACGTAGCCCCACAGGAAATAGTCTAACGGCGTCAAATTGCACGAGGACGTGTGGATTGCTGCCTGACCAATAACGCGTATTTTGTTTATTGATGAAGCCATTCAGCCAGAAATTAGCCTCATCGCTGAAGATGATTTTTCGATGAAAATCCGAATCATTTGCAAGTCGTTGCTCAGCCCAATTCGCGAACATATGACGCTTCTGGTGGTCAAGCGGCTTCAGTTCTTACGTTAATTTGATCTTGTAAGGATGTAGGCTAAGATCTTTTCGCAAAATACGCCCCAACGACGTCACAGAGATGCCCAACGCTTGAGAACGACATTTGAGAGACACATTTGGGCTTTCTTCAACTGAAGCCTTAGCGGCAGCAATATTCTCGACACCACGGGCACTTCTTTGTTTTACTGGCACGAGAACACTTTGTATTGTGCCTGTTGATTCAAATTTTTCCACTAGACACTCAATTGCTGATCTGCTAGGACGATTATGACGATCATAAATTGGACGTAGCACTCCTAACGTTGAGACCACTGAATCCGAATTTCGGTAGTAAATTTTAATAATTTGGACTCGTTGTTGGCTAAAGAGAAACGTCAAAAGAGCGGCAAGACATATGGCGTCGTTTGCTGTCCCTGTCGCTCTACTTTTATAGTTTCCCTGTTGAAAAACCCTGCTTGACAAACCTCCAGGAATCGTATATTTTGTATAAAAGTAATTCACAGAAGAGGCTGCTTGTTCTGGCGAAAAATTAATAAACTTAGGCAAAGTTTTCTCTGCATTCCATTAACAATATGGTTAACAATTTTAGAGATTGTGCTTTGCCCCAATCCAAGCAAATAAATCATTACCCACGTTGTATTGAAAACTTCCACTCGCTAAACGTAAAAGTGTGGAAGCTAAGTAATTGCAACTTTGGTGGCACTGCTGTAGACATGTGCCCAAGAAAGTTTAGCTGGCATAAAATATAGTGGAATGCTTTCTTCGTCAGTCTAAGGGCTATTATTACAACTTGCCTATAAAGTGTTCGATAGTTAAAAGTAACTTTCGTTAACGGTAGAAATAAGGTGACCTTTTTCATTATTACAATTACCCTTTAAGATAAAAATTATATTTTTTTAATATACGGCAATTCCAAAACAAAAAGTGATTACTTTTTGCATTAAATTTGTCTAAACGACAACAAGTGGCAACAATACGCATGTTTACCTGAATAAATAAACAAAACAATTTTATAAATTTTGCACTATCAGCAAAGAAATGTGTTTTACTTTCTATTTTTATTGAATTTACTTCATTGTTGACAAAATAAGCAAAATATTTTTGTTAATAATTCAACGAACAAAAAATATGGCAGCTCAAAAGTTTAAACCTCACGTTAAAATTTAAAGCTAGGGCAATCTTCCCAATAACTTTATCGGTCACTTTTAAGTTAAAGTTTAGTTGTAATAACCAAAAGAAATTTATCTGTTAGATATCATCGTACCTTCAACTAAAGGCAAGTCGTAATAATTTGCCTAAATCTTGTCTTAAACCTAAAAATTGAAAAGAATTCCTTTAACAGCACAATAAATGAAAGACTTCTTTTTATCTTACGCGGCTTCTAGAAATAAAAGAGGGTCACTTTTATCTCTAATTTGTTTTCTAACATGGCAGGTTAGCTAGGAATAAAAGTATTCGAATTAAGGGTATGTTTATAAAATTGCTGCTAAACAGACACCTCAGTCAAAAATCAAAGTTACTACTTTACAAAGTTTGTATTCGATCTGCGATGCTTAATGGCTTTCCCATATATTTTTCTATCTCTCCAACAGTAATGCTGGAGTTGGAGAGATTTGAGCGTACCTTTCTAAGACTTTGTGTGAATGCATATTACGAAAATTTTGTTAAAAAACATTCTAACTCTGTAATATATAGAAAAGCAAATGTGATTCCTCTTTCCTCATATACGAGTATTTTGTTCTTGATTAACAAATATATTTTACGTTTGAAAAATCATGAAAACGAACTCCTGAGAAATATTTTTTCCTATCAATCTGTGCTTAACTGGTCTAACTGTTTGTATTTATCTCCGATTGGTGTGTTACATCAGGACATAGCTTCTCTTATTAATTCAAATGATTGCCGTCTACCAGAGTTTTACTCTAGATCTATGCCTGGCGTAATAGAGGCTGGTTTTTTATTTTTAGTTTCTTTTTTTTTGTTTTTTATTAATTTAAATTCTAGTTTTAAGCTTATAAATCTTTCCTGACAAATTAATTGTCACTGTCACGGTATATCAGAACAAATTGAATGCTAAAAAAAGAAGAATAGGTTTAACAGCCTAACAATCATTTCTAATATACGGCATTTATACCAATATACAGGGATTACTTAACAACTTTAACCAGCTAGAGATAATAGCAGAACTGGAAAACCCTGAATTTATTATTTTGTCAGAAACACACTTAACAGAAGATATAGAAGAACAAGAAATTAAAATAAAAAACTACAATCAATATTCAACTCTATCGAACTCGACAAGAACTGGAGGCGTGACAATTTATTTCAAAAATAGATGGGATGTGAGTAAAGCAGCCGAAAAAGTTATTAACTCCAAAGTATGGATAACTGCATACAATGCTAAATATAAAAACTACAGGTGTATAATTACGGCTGTATATAGATCACCAAGTAGTGCAGAGGCGGAGTTTATTACAGCATTTGAGGAAATTTTGGAAGAATTAAACGAAGCAAACTGTGATATAATAATAGCAGGTGATTTTAATATAGATTGGAGCAGAAACGGATTTTACAAAGACAAAATAGAATGCATAATAAATGATAATGGCCTTAATCAAACAATGACAGAATTTACACGGATAACAGAAAGTTCAAAGACGATAATTGATTATATAATTACAAATAATAAAAACATAACAGCCAAAATCAATAACTCAAATAAAATTGCAGATCATGAATCCATTGACATAATAATTAATAATCGCGATAAGGACACAGAAATATGTAAAGGAAATAAAGAAATTGAAATATTTAAATATAACAGAACCCAATATAATAGAGAAATTGAAGGCATAGGACATATAAATGAAAATGAAGACCTCAATAACAATGTTTACCTATTTGACGAATATTTAGAGAATGCAGTTAAAAATATGACTATTAAAAAAACTATCAATGACAACAAATCAAACGAATGGTTTAACAATGAATTAAGGCGTATAAAAAGGGAAAAAATTGATAAATACCAAATAGCAAAAATAGAAAATAGTTACGAAGCATGGATTAACTACAAGGTTGTTAGAAATTTATATAAAGTTAAAATTGAAAACGAAAGAAGAAATTTTATAAATAACAAAATTAATAATGCTAAGGATCAAAAGGATATGTGGAGAGAGATAAAAAATCTACTACTTAAGAAGACGCAAAATACAATTCAATCTGTGATATTTAACCAAATAGAATATAAGGAAAATTTACAAATAGCTGAAAAATTTAACAACTTTTTTGTTGATAGTATAAGATCTATAAGAGATACGATACCTTACGTGCCATACTCAAACCAAATTCCGATGATAAACTCCAAATTTAAATTCAGTGCAATAACTCTAGATAAATTAAGGATTATATGTAAAAATTTAAAGAATAAGCCGGACTATAATAAAATATCGAGCAAAATTATACTAGATAATTGGAATGTGATTGGAAAAAAGATGCTGGATATAATAAATAAATCAATGAGATCAGGAATATTTCCAGACAATTGGAAAGAATCAATGGTAACACCAATTGAAAAGATTGCAAAAACAAAATTATGTGAAGAGTTTCGCCCAATTAACACCTTAAAGACATGTGAAAAAATAATGGAAAAAGTGGTAAAAGAACAATTGGAAGAATATTTGGAGTTGAACGCTTTATTGTCTAAATATCAGTCTGGATTTCGAAAAAATTTCTCTTGTGAAACAGCAGTAAATTTTATTATAGACAGGTGGAAAAAATCAGAAAAGAATAAAAAGATTGTGGCAATTTTCATAGACTTTAAACGGGCGTTTGAAACAATTGATAGAAGTATACTACTGCAAAAACTAGAACAATACGGCATTCAAGGAACTGAATTAAAATGGTTTGAGTCATATTTAACGAATAGAAGACAAATCACAAAGGTAAATAATATTAAATCGGATACAGTTAATAACGAATATGGAGTACCGCAGGGGTCAATTTTGGGGGCATTGCTTTTTATTATATATATAAATGATATGCCGAATATAATAAATCATTGTGAGATAACTTTATATGCGGATGATACACTTATTTATATTGAAGGTGATACAGATAAACAATGCTATGAGAGACTCGAAGAGGATATGGGAAACTTAAACAAATGGCTGAAAATGAATAAACTTAAATTAAATGAGAATAAAACGAAAATAATGGAAATTAAAACGAAGACAAACATTATCTTTAAAATTAATAATGAAGAAATAGAAAAAGTAAATCAAATTAAATACTTGGGCTTTATAATAGACAACAAGTTAAATTTAAAGAGTCATATCGACTATATTTGCAAAAAAATAGGAAAAAAAATTAATTTCTTCAAAAGATTAAGAAAACAAATAAATACATTAACAGCAATCAGGATCTACAACACAATGATTAAGCCTCACTTTGAATTCGGGTCAACAATTCTTTTTTCATGTTGCACGAATCAACAAATTCATAGATTGCAGAAATTACAAAATAAATCAATGCGCATTATATTAAAATACAACAGATACACACCAGTAAACTTTATGCTTGACTCTCTAAAATGGCTAGATATAAAACAAAGACTGAAGTTAAACACTGTAAACTTTATTCAGAAAATCAAAATTGAAATGGTACCACAATATATAAGGGATCGGATAATATATGTCGAAGAAACGCAACCATACCACTTAAGGAATAATGATGACTTTCGAATTCAACGAACTACAACAACCGCAATGCAACGCTCGCTTTTTTACAGGGGTCTGCAGCTGTTCAATAGATTGCCCAATGGCGTTAAAAATGAACGCAATCCAAATGTATTTCGGAGAAATGCTGTATTTTTTGTTAAAAACAATGTAATTTAAAACTAAAATGTGATATTTAAATTTTTTTTATTTTTAATTTAGAACTAAAATGTGATATTTAAATTTTTATTTTTTTTTTACTTTTTATTTTAATTTAAATTGTATAAATGTAAACTTAAAGTATTATTGATACTAATAAAGAATGAATGAATGAATGAATGTAAACTTGTACTATACTTTATTTTGAGCAATATACATTTTTCTTAATTAACTGACTTACATAATCTAAAAACAATGTTTTCAATCATCTGAGTATGTAGTGTTTATAAAGCTTTTTAATATTAAATTAAAATAATACAATATAGTTTTAAGTTTCGCTGTATATTCATACTATAATTTGTTTAAAAAACACTTTTGTTAACTTTTTGTATAAAAAGTCTGAATAAATTTTAATTGAATTTGTTTTCTAACACGTAAAACAATCGTGAGGGATTCATTTTATTTACATTTTTACTTTATCACTTCACTTAAAAAGCACCATTTGTTTACATTTATCGTAGTTTACCTTAAGCATGTGTTATAAATCTATTACATTTTCTTAAAAACTACGATTCGATATATCCCGTATGCGGTGATGAGATTACCCGACAAGAATCGAAATATTATTCGATTCGATAGTAAACTGGATATCATATGTGGGATTAGACCCCTGATTTTTTTAGTAAATTTTTCCAAAACATACATCGCTTGCTGGGCAAGAAAAAATTACATTTTACAAAAAAATAACAAAATACAGTAGTCCCTGGATAATTGCCTCAATTTCTAAATCCAAATATTTTTTCTTACCATTTTCCAATAAAATTCCACGGTTAATTAACTTTCGCCTAATTGCGTCATTCGCTTAATTACCTCAAATATATTTTTCCCAAAGAGAAATTTCATTTAAAATTCCCTGGATAATTTACCCAAAATAATTATTTTCTAAAAAGTGCAGCTTAACTCAACTATGTTTATATAGGCATAAGATGTCCGTTAAATTTACTTTCAAACTACTTTTTTGAAACAAGCTTACAATTAAAGTCTATCAAGTTTATGTATAAGTGTATATATTTAAGCGTATTCGTTTAAATAACTTCCACGCATAATTGCCCAAAAATTTTGACATTTTCGTCGAGGCAATTATCAGTGGAATACGCATTGTGAGGTAATATATTTACTTTGTTTTTTTTTAAGTTGTATATACATACATACATACATACATACATATGTATAACAGATGCTGGTGCTTCCTTTTTTTTCATCAACATCTTGAAAAAAAATATATGAAAAAAAAAACTTCTTTCGTCTACTACATCTTAGCAGTCTTCTGACAAATACTCTGAGAGTAACTGATTGCCATGACCGAGCTTCTCAAGTGTGTCGTTCGAAATCAACTTTAATCTGTAAGTGCGGTATGCATGGGTAAAAATTAGCACATACAATATGGGTGCTGCAAGAAACCAAGTCGTTACCCTGAAACAGGATTGTAATGGCCAATTATGTATGTATGTACTATGTAGTAATTCAGATTTGACTTCTTGGCTCTGGATGAACAAATGTAAATAAATGCCCTATGTTTTCTATTTTCGTTTATTTTTTATTTAATATACATAATATATGAAATGTATTGTTTTGGGGATAAGCATGTCTCTATGGCCATTTCGTCTCTGCTTAAGAGACTCGTCAGGAGACTTTTTCCCAAAGGTGGTAAGCAAAAATACAAATACTTATATTCAAATAGTTATAAACTAAATGCGAATCACATTTAGTATATAAAAACCAAACAAAAGTATTTACAAAGCAATACATTTCTGTTTTTTAAAAATTGAAATTCTATTTTTCCTGTTCACCACAGTCAGCCAACAATTAGTTGGCACAAAAACCTGTAGCGAATATTGGAAAAACGAAAATATTTTTATTTAACAACAAAAAATATTTCTCGCCATATAGGCAAATACATTTAATATACATGAAACAGGATTGTAATGGCCAATTATGTATTATGTATGTATGTACTATGTAGTAATTCAGGTTGGACTTCTTGGCTCTGAATGAACAAATGTAAATAAATGCCCTCTGTTTTCTATTTTTGTTTATTTTTTATTTATTTAATAGATAAAAATATCTATGTATGGATAAATTCTTATAAAAAGTAAATTAGCAGTACAGTATTCTACGGATAATTGCCTCGACAAATATGTCAAGATTTTTGGGTAATTATGCGTGGAAGGCATTTAAACGAATACGCTTAACTGCCTGTATGCACTGCCGTCAATACATGGGAAAAGCAAGACTTTTTATGCTTATACTTATACATAAACTTGGTAGACTTTGCAATTAAAAGTTGTGTCAAAAAAATAGTTTGAAAGTAAATTTAACGGATATTTTATGTCCATATAAACATAGTTGAGTTCTATACCTCTAAAAAAAACACACATACCAGCAAAATATTGAAAAACATAGTTTCTGAAAAACATAATATTCCAAATACTTTTAAACTAAAAGAGAAACTTAATAACCTTGACTTGGAAGATAAACATGTTCTTTTCTCACTTGACGTAGTATCACTTTTTACTAACATACCTGTAAACAAAGCTATATTTGTAATAATGCAAAAATGGAATATGATCCAGAAACACACCAAAATTCCTAAAACGACCTTTTTAAAAATATTACGCTTTTGTTTGTGTGAAAATAATTATTTTTTTATTTGGGAAAGATTTATACAGCCAAACTTTTGGTATGCCAATGGGTAGTCCATTATCTCCCATTATAGCGAATATAATATTAGACGACCTGTTGGATGAAGTTTTAACTGAACTAAGGACAAAGAATATTAATTTAAAATACATAACAAAGTACGTGCATGATATTCTTGCCATAGCTAATAAAAATGAGGTAAAGGAAATATTAAATGCATTTAATAAATACCACCCGAGGATTCAATTTACTTTAGAAGAAGGAAAAAAAACAAATCTATACCATTTTTAGATTCTAAAGTATACAGAGAAAATAATAAAATAATATTGGATTGGTATAAAAAAGACACGGCAACAGGTAGAATCATAAATTATAACTCCACACATCCAAAAATGCAAATATTTAATACAGCAAAAAATTTTATCTATAGAGTACTTTTCATAAGTAATAAAAAATTTCACATTAAGAATATAAAACATATAAGGAGAACTTTAATAGAGAATAGCTTCCCCAAAAAGATTATAGATACATTTATAGATGAGACAATAAATAAGATAAACAATGATTCTTATAATAAAACAAACAACAACATTGAGAAAAAATATTACGGTTTAACATACATTCCTGGCTTAACAGATGAAAAGAATATAAAAACAACAATTGTAAATAAAGATAGCAAAAAGATTTTTGCCTACAGACCAAATCTCACGATAAATACAATATTTACAAAATTAAAAACACCAATTGAAAAACAAAAACAAAATAATGGGGTGTACGAAATAAGATGTAACGGAAAAGAGAACGAAGAGTGCAATTTAATTTACATTGGCACAATTAAAAGAAGTTTGGACATAAGAATAAACGAGCATAAGCTAGACATCGAAAAGAGAAAGCAAACGACTGCCTTAGCACAACACATTTTAAGGCGGATTCACCCATGAGTTTCTTGGTTCGGACCAAATTTTTTTTATATGTAGTTTGACGTTTCTCTCAGAGAGCGAGAGAAATGATTTTGTGCGAAGTGCTCTCAGCTTGATTTAAATTAATTTTAAATTTGGTCCGAAACACACTGAAAAAGGTGGCCATATCATACAAAATTTATACAAGAGTCATGCCATATTGCTTGGCATTCGTATTAAGAAATTAGTATGGTACAGTGAATAATGTAAAGAAAAGCAAACAAAAAAAAATGTTTCAGAAACTTATGGGTGAATCCGCCTTTACAGACAAATCACTTTGCTGAATTATAGAGTGTAAACATTTTAGATAAAGAGAAAATAAGCAAGAAAAGATATATTATTGAGAGCTTACGAATACAGCAGAAAAAAGAAAAGACCATGAATCTAAAAGAAGATACAAATAACATAAGCTCAAGTTACACAGTTGCGTTGTCACGAACAACAAAGTGATAATATTATTTAAAAAAGTATCTAATGTATTAAAACAGTGATAATCAAATATTGAATGTTTTTTGTAAAATATCCTTTTTATAATATACCTTTTTTTTTAATATGTTAATGAAAATATAATAATTATTGTAAGTGTTATATTTTTTATATATGTAATTAATATTAAAAATAATTTAATATATATTTCTATTTTTTCTAAATAAAATAATAGACACCACCCTTGAAAAAGTCAACAAATAATTGACGAAAAGTCGGGGAAAAGTAAAATAAAAATGTTGTTTTTATTTACATAAGAAAATTGTTTGATAATATTAGCTTATCTATACACAAAAGAACTTAAAAAGAAATATTGATCAGTTTAAAGGAAAAATAGTGGTGTTTTTTCGATACCTATAACCGCTTAGATAAACTGTTTCGAAAAAAACTACATATGTGTTTAAAGAGTTAAATTATTATTTTAAAAACATTTCAAACAATATAAAAATAATTACATTTCTTCATCTCAGACATATTTACAACGTTAATTCATTTTTAATTTATAAAATGTCATAGAATTTTAAAAGATAACGTCAAGATAAAAAATTCCAACTTGCCAGCATTTTTATACATATGTGCTTAATTTTTAAGCACTCTATAAGCGTTTATAAACAAAAATTTTTATGGAATATTTATATCGGTTCGAAAAAAAACCCCACTAATGTTAGAAAAAAGTTAATCGAATTTATTAATAACCAATCTTCTAAATTTCAACACAGTATCCAAATAGTTGTATCATAACTGAATCCAAAGCCATTTAGTAAATTGATAACATCATTCGTGCTTAGAATAGATTCACCAAAATATTTTATTCTTATAAATTTATAAAGAGGGCAGACACCAATGAAATGTAGAGCGTTTTCAGATGCATCCAGATTGCAGAGTGTACATAACCCAACTAATGAATGACTGAAGGGACTGGAATATAGGTTAAGTAATCCACCACATGCCCTAATTATCATACTTCTAATAAGAGACTAAAAACGTGAAAATGGAAGCGGTGATAAGCAGTATGGATCATGAAACTGCGAGAATCTAGCATCTAATATGAATCTGTTCCTTTGCTGTACTATGTATTTCCATTGGTGACATAGAGGACTATAGTTATCTGGAATCACATTAATTGTATTGACCATTAGATTAGACCATTCATCAGACCAATAAGTTTTATCAGACATTAATTTTTTTTTGCTATTATATGTGGCAATCTATGCGCTGGCAAAAGTAGAACTCTATTTGTATATATAAAGTATCAAATACAATTTACAACTCTAATTTTTATCTCTTTTATTTTACTCAGCTGTTTTAGTTGTGGTTATGAAAACTTTGTAATGTCAAAAAAAATGCAATGTAAACGATGTAGATTTCGTGGAAGATTTTAAATCTAATCTACTAGATTTCTTCGTAAACTATAAAATCATATAAATAGATCTTTTTTAAGTAAGCAACATAACAGCAGAAAATTTTTAAAATTTGGAAGCAATAAATAGAATTGTAAGCAATAATGGACGCATTATGCTTTAGGCACAATTGGAGCGAACGAGGTATTTTTCGCGGCGACTATTCGTCGCCAAAAATAAAACTCATTTGTGTATATGGTAATTGGCACAATCAGGGCGACGGCGAAAATTTCGTCCGACACCGCGAACTCAAATAGATTTATTTCTATTTCATACGCCGGCGAACGGCGAACAAAACAGTACAAGGTGGCCATATTTTTACAAAATGTATGTGTTTCAGTAAATAAAGTTACTTTTTACTTTAAAAATTGTTCAATTTTGACTTATTAACATTTAAAATGAAAAAACAAAACAAAAATAGCTATAAAAAACCATTTAGTTGAGTTGTTGTTAATGTTTAATTTCTGATGAACTTTTTTCCAGCATATGGTAACACTATCGTATACGAAAACACAAATATTAAACAAATTATTTTTTCGTCGTTATTGTGCCTCATACGACGAATATACGCGGCGATTTTTTACCTGCGACGTCGCCGTGTTGGGCGAAATACGTCGTTCGCTCCAATTGTGCCTAAAGCATTATATTGTTTTCTATACATTAAAGCTTCCAAATATGCTACAGGATAAGGCATTATTTTTGATTTTTTTTACTATTTGCTTACTGGTTGCAATAAATTTGCATTTCTATTGTATTTTGGCGGCTCATTTCATATAAAAGTCATGCATTATTGATGAGCACGAGTAAGTGATTGTTTACAATTTCTCACAAAATAGCTTACTGGTAAATACTATTTTCTGCTGGGATTGGCATTTCAAGAAGTGCAAAGGTAGTTTTTTCCATCTAGTAATTTTGGGCAACTTGTTTAGAGAGTTATTTTTATTTTACACTCATTAGTCCGAATTTGCCCCAGATAGCGGGGTACACACCTCTTTTTATTGTAAAACTTAATAGCCTTTTACATATATACGTATGTATGTGCATAAGTATATTAAAATCTTCAAGTTAATCTAAACCACAACATGTAATATTGTTTAAACAGAATAACATCTTTTTTTCTATTAATTATATTTGTATATTACAAATATAACTTTTTTCCTAAATAAGATATTACATGAAAGCAGCACGAAAGTTAGGCAATTTTAATAATGGAAACACAGGATAGTAAAATAATGTACCGTATCCGTCTCTAATGTGTATATTTTAGGCATTTGATAACAATAAACAAACTAAAATAGGTGTGTTCAAGAAGTTAAAATTGTTACAAATTTGTAACAATTGTTGCTGGAAAGTACTCATTAACCCAAAAAATTTGTAACGAGAGAGCGTCGAAAGAGAGGAAGAAATTGAGAGAGAAAAAAATTCTTGCAAATTGTTACTAGTAAAATTTTTACTTGTAAGAATTTTTTAAACAGCTGTTTTCAGTTTATGTTTACAAATCACTTTTTTAAAAGAAGCTGAAAAAACTATTTTGTAAAATTTAAGAAATTGTAAGTAAATGTATATAATGTATATAATCTATAGAAAATCAGTATTTGTTTAGGTTGGGATCAACAGCACCTAAATAAGATGTCCAAAATCATTGAATTAAGCAACAACAGGTTCATCAAGTGGTTCGGACTGTGATAATGATGATGATACAGTTGAGTGTTTGGTGCTAGCTCAAAAAGCTCTGAGTATGCAGTTAAATATATTGAAAGAATATAAAATATTCCTTGAAAAAAAATTAAGAAACTGCATAAAAGAGTATTTTGAAGATGTAATATCAACATACACAGATGAGGAGTTTAAGAGGTACTTTAGGATTTCCAAAAATATATATGAACATTTATGCCTAAAATTTCGAGAATTTCTCCAAAGGAATTTATTTTGATTACTTTTCATAGATCAGCTGATAGTTTTAGTACTGTAAATATTATGAGTACCTAGATACACTATGCCAATAGACAACCCAATTAGTTCAGAAATATATCAAAAACAAAATATGCAAAATAAAAGGATTTTTTTAATTAAATGTAAATTTATATACCTTATATTTTTTTCAAATACATTTCTGAAATAACATTTACGAGTAGAATACAATTTTGCTAAAAATACAATATTAGTTTATACAAAATTAATTTTTTTTCTCTTTTGCTAATACATTTCTGTGTATTAAATATTGTTAAGAAATACAGAAGCATTTTTAATGAATTAGAGGCTTTTTACGAATGAAGATAGAAGTACTTACATAACACGCGTCTTGAACGTTGTGGGTTTGATATTTTGAACACTTTAAAAACCTTAAGTTACACACCACACTTTTGAGGCGAGAGTTCGAACTAATTAAATATCTAACATTTTATGTCTTTATCTTTTTAACCTTTTCAATCAATTTTGTTTTTGCGCGTTTGAGACGTTGCAAACTTTATTTGTGTAACTTGCTTTACGAAAGTACATTGTTCAATTTTTTTTTTTTAGCAGAATTATCAAACCCCTAACGTTCAAAACGATGGTATATACTTTTATCTTAAGGAATTTATACTTTTAATATGTGTACATATATATGTATATCCAAAAGCATTTCTGTTTCTTCTCAAATACTTCATTAATTTTATTAAAAATAAACATTTATAAATGCCTAAAATCGCATTATTTTTATAGCAGTGTATACAATTTTCCCAGGAGTAGTTATTAACTACTCATGTATTTCTATATATTCCAACACTCTTTTTGCGTGCAAATTTTTACTGGTAAAGTGTTCATTTACTTTTTAGTATTTTTGAGAGCAAAATTTCTTTTTACTCTCTCGTTACTAGTTGTTGCAAGTAAAGTAAATGAACACACCTAATGTTTTACAAAACACATTCATATGTATGGTATATTCATATGAATCTCGTTATCAAATCATCAGGATATGTAAGGAAAATCGTTACCCCATACCCAAATAATGCTAATGCTGATGTATCAACTTCGTTAATAGTATCTTAAGACAGCTATTTGAGATTTAACACTTGGCTCTTATCACGCGATTATTGCACGCACTTATTTTGTTTTTTTTTTTTTTTGGTTTTCCAATAAAACATTCAATTGTCTTAATTTGGTATTGAAAGGTACTTTAAACATTCCGAATGTTTGTTTGTATACCAGAGATATTATATTGTTATGATATTGCAGAGAATAAACCAATTCAACCCTTAAAATAATGCTTTGATTAGTTATATTAATTATATTTTGTATCGCTTTAACTATGCCGATAATTAAAGTGTTCTTCCATCGATCCATGCCCCGGGTTCCTGTAGGGCGTTATTAGCCAATGTTCTATATAGTAATCAGAATCTCCTTTTTATTAATTACAAATTTGTAAATAAATATAAGTGTATATACATATGCATTCGTATTTTTTTTTCACCTTACCTAGAAGCCTACCGTTTCGAAAATTCTTACTATTGTAAAGATCTTCTAATAAGTATTTTTGTGCTGAATGTCTTCATACAAATGAGTCGTATGCTGCACCGCCATATTCAGAGTTTACAGCCAAAATTTATATTCATGGTCGCAAATCTAAAACAATTAATTTTATAAATTATTTCATAATTTATTTCCCAAGAAGTGGAATGTTGTACCATCATAGAATTAAGACTGTGATAACCTTTCCTATTAAAAAATATATGTTCATTTTTGCTTGATCTTTGTAATCCTATGTGGGTACCGTCTACACATCCGACAACTTTAAAGAAAAACGTATCGGGTTTTGCAATAAGAGAGCTACAATAGTTTTTTTTAATCAAACAAAAACGGTTTTGGATACTAATGCAATTCTTAATTCATGTAAAAGTACGTTCGTTGTCATTATGTATGGAACTCGATTTCTTTTGCATGGTCACCACGGGCACGCATGCACTGAACCCAATTTTCGACGGTTTTCAAGCATAAATCGGCCGATACTGCTGCAATTTCACGTTCGATATTCGTACGAAGTTCGTTAATCGTCGCTGGTTTGTTGGCATAGACCACAGACTTGACGTAGCCCCACAGGAAATAGTCTAACGGCGTCAAATTGCACGAGTACGTGTGGATTGCTGCCTGACCAATAACGCGTATTTTGTTCATTGATGAAGCCATTCAGCCAGAAATTAGCCTCATCGCTGAAGATGATTTTTCGATGAAAATCCGAATCATTTTCAAGTCATTGCTCAGCCCAATTCACAAACATACAACGCCTCTGGTGGTCAAGCGACTTCAGTTCTTGTGTCAATTTAATCTTGTAAGGATGTAGGCTAAGATCTTTTCGCAAAATACGCCACAACGACGTCACAGAGATGCCCAACGCTTAAGATCGACGTGTGAGAGACACATTTGGGCTTTCTTCAACTGAAGCCTTAGCGGCAGCAATATTCTCGACACCACGGGCACTTCTTTGTTTTACTGGTATTGTGCCTGTGGATTCAAATTTTTCCACTAGACACTCAATTGCTGATCTGCTAGGACGATTATGACGACCATAAATTGGACGTAGCACTCCTAACGTTGAGACCACTGACTCCGAATTTCGGTAGTAAATTTTAATAATTTGGACTCGTTGTTGGCTGAAGAGAAATGTCAAAAAAGCGGCAAGAAATATGGCGTCGTTTGCTGTCCCTGTCGCTCTACTTTTATAGTTTCCCTGTTGAAAAACCCTGCTTGACATACCTCCAGGAATCGTATATTTTGTATAAAAGTAATTCACGGAAGAGGCTGCTTGTTCTGGCGAAAAATTAATAAACTTAGGCAAAGTTTTCTCTGCATTCCATTAACAATATGGTTAACAATTTTAGAGATTGTGCTTTGCCCCAATCCAAGCAAATAATCATTACCCACGTTGTATTGAAAACTTCCACTCGCTAAACGTAAAAGTGTGGAAGCTAATTGCAACTTTAGTGGCACTGCTGTAGACATGTGATCAAGAAAGTTTAGCTGGCATAAAATATAGTGGAATGCTTTCTTCGTCAGTCTAAGGGCTATTATTACAACTTGCCTATAAAGTGTTCGATAGTTAAAAGTAATTTTCGTTAACGGTAGAAATAAGGTGACCTTTTTCATTATTACAACTACCCCTTAAGAAAAATATTATATATTTTAATATACGGCAATTCCAAAACAAAAAGTGATTACTTTTTGCATTAAATTTGTCTAAACGACAACAAGTGGCAACAATACGCATGTTTACCTGAATAAATAAACAAAACAATTTTATAAATTTTGCACTATCAGCAAAGAAATGTGTTTTACTTTCTATTTTTATAGAATTTACTTCATTGTTGACAAAATAAGCAAAATATTTTTGTTAATAATTCAACGAACAAAAAATATGGCAGCTCAAAAGTTTAAACCTCACGTTAAAATTTAAAGCTAAAGCAATCTTCCCAATAACTTCATCGGTCACTTTTAAGTTAAAGTTTAGTTGTAATAACCAAAAGCAATTTATCTGTTAGATATCATCCTACCTTCAACTAAAGGCAAGTCGTAATAATTTGCCTAAATCTTGTCTTAAACCTAAAAATTAAAAAGAATTCATTTAACAGCACAATAAATGAAAGACTTCTTTTTATCTTACGCGGCTTCTAGAAATAAAAGAGGGTCACTTTTATCTCTAATTTGTTTTCTAACATGGCAGGTTAGCTAGGAATAAAAGTATTCGAATCAAGGGTATGTTTATAAAATTGCTGCTAAACAGACACCTCAGTCAAAAATCAAAGTTACTACTTTACAAAGTTTGTATTCGATCTGCGATGCTTAATGGCTTTCCCATATATTTTTCTATCTCTCCAACAGTAATGCTGGAGTTGGAGAGATTTGAGCGTACCTTTCTAAGACTTTGTGTGAATGCATATTACGAAAATTTTGTTAAAAAACATTCTAACTCTGTAATATATAGAAAAGCAAATGTGATTCCTCTTTCCTCATATACGAGTATTTTGTTCTTGATTAACAAATATATTTTACGTTTGAAAAATCATGAAAACGAACTCCTGAGAAATATTTTTTCCTATCAATCTGTGCTAAACTGGTCTAACTGTTTGTATTTATCTCCGATTGGTGTGTTACATCAGGACATAGCTTCTCTTATTAATTCAAATGATTGCCGTCTACCAGAGTTTTTCTCTGGATCCATACCTGGCGTAATAGAAGCTGGTTTTTTATTTTTAGTTTCTTTTTTTTTTGTTTTTTATTAATTTAAGTTCTAGTTTTAAGCTTATAAATCTTTCCTGACAAATTAATTGTCACTTTAAACTTATACTATACTTTATTTTGAGCAATATAAATTTTTCTTAATTAACTGACTTACATAATCTAAAAACAATGTTTTTAATCATCTGAGTATTTAGTGTTTATAAAGTTTTTTAATATTAAATTAAAATAATACAATATATTTTTAAGTTTCGCTGTATTTTCATACTATAATTTCTTTAAAAAACACTTTTGTTAACTTTTTGTATAAAAAGTCTGAATAAATTTTAATTGAATTTGTTTTCTAACACGTAAAACAATTGCGAGGGATTCATTTTATTTACATTTTTACTTTATCACTTCACTTAAAAAGCACCATTTGTTTACATTTATCGTAGTTTACCTTAAGCATGTGTTATAAATCTATTACATTTTCTTAAAAACTACGATTCGATATATCCCGTATGCGGTGATAAGATTACCCGACAAGAATCAAAATATTATTCGATTCGATAGTAAACTCGATATCATATGTGGGATTAGACCCCTGATTTTTTTTTAGTAAATTTTTCCAAAACATACATCGCTTGCTGGGCAAGAAAAAATTACATTTTACAAAAAAATAACAAAATACAGTAGTCCCCGGATAATTGCCTCAATTTCTAAATCCAAATATTTTTTCTTACCATTTTCCATTAAAATTCCACGGTTAATTAACTTTCGCCTAATTGCGTCATTCGCTTAATTACCTCAAATATATTTTTCCCAAAGAGAAATTTCATTTAAAATTCCCTGGATAATTTACCCAAAATAATTATTTTCTAAAAAGTGCAGCTTAACTCAACTATGTTTATATAGGCATAAGATGTCCGTTAAATTTACTTTCAAACTACTTTTTTGAAACAAGCTTACAATTAAAGTCTATCAAGTTTATGTATAAGTGTATATATTTAAGCGTATTCGTTTAAATAACTTCCACGCATAATTGCCCAAAAATTTTGACATTTTTGTCGAGGCAATTATCAGTGGAATACGCATTGTGAGGTAATATATTTACTTTGTTTTTTTTAAGTTGTATATACATACATACATACATACATACATACATACATATGTATAACAGATGCTGGTGCTTCCTTTTTTTTCATCAACATCTTGAAAAAAAATATATGAAAAAAAATACTTCTTTCGTCTACTACATCTTAGCAGTCTTCTGACAAATACTCTGAGAGTAACTGATTGCCATGACCGAGCTTCTCAAGTGTGTCGTTCGAAATCAACTTTAATCTGTAAGTGCGGTATGCATGGGTAAAAATTAGCACATACAATATGGGTGCTGCAAGAAACCAAGTCGTTACCCTGAAACAGGATTGTAATGGCCAATTATGTATGTATGTACAATGTAGTAATTCAGATTTGACTTCTTGGCTCTGGATGAACAAATGTAAATAAATGCCCTATGTTTTCTATTTTCGTTTATTTTTTATTTAATATACATAATATATGAAATGTATTGCTTTGGGGATAAGCATGTCTCTATGGCCATTTCGTCTCTGCTTAAGAGACTCGTCAGGAGACTTTTTCCCAAAGGTGGTAAGCAAAAATACAAATACTTATATTCAAATAGTTATAAACTAAATGCGAATCACATTTAGTATATAAAAACCAAACAAAAGTATTTACAAAGCAATACATTTCTGTTTTTTAAAAATTGAAATTCTATTTTTCCTGTTCACCACAGTCAGCCAACAATTAGTTGGCACAAAAACCTGTAGCGAATATTGGAAAAACGAAAATATTTTTATTTAACAACAAAAAATATTTCTCGCCATATAGGCAAATACATTTAATATACATGAAACAGGATTGTAATGGCCAATTATGTATTATGTATGTATGTACTATGTAGTAATTCAGGTTGGACTTCTTGGCTCTGGATGAACAAATGTAAATAAATGTCCTCTGTTTTCTATTTTTGTTTATTTTTTATTTATTTAATAGATAAAAATATCTATGTATGGATAAATTCTTATAAAAAGTAAATTAGCAGTACAGTATTCTACGGATAATTGCCTCGACAAATATGTCAAGATTTTTGAGTAATTATGCGTGGAAGGCATTTAAACGAATACGCTTAACTGCCTGTATGCACTGCCGTCAATACATAGGAAAAGCAAGAATTTTTATGCTTATACTTATACATAAACTTGGTAGACTTTGCAATTAAAAGTTGTGTCAAAAAAAATAGTTTGAAAGTAAATTTAACGGATATTTTATGTCAATATAAACATAGTTGAGTTCTATAGCTCTAAAAAAAACACCCTGTATCAGCAAAATATTGAAAAACATAGTTTCTGAAAAACATAATATTCCAAATACTTTTAAACTAAAAGAGAAACTTAATAACCTTGACTTGGAAGATAAACATGTTCTTTTCTCACTTGACGTAGTATCACTTTTTACTAACATACCTGTAAACAAAGCTATATTTGTAATAATGCAAAAATGGAATATGATCCAGAAACACACCAAAATTCCTAAAACGACCTTTTTAAAAATATTACGCTTTTGTTTGTGTGAAAATAATTATTTTTTTATTTGGGAAAGATTTATACAGCCAAACTTTTGGTATGCCAATGGGTAGTCCATTATCTCCCATTATAGCGAATATAATATTAGACGACCTGTTGGATGAAGTTTTAACTGAACTAAGGACAAAGAATATTAATTTAAAATACATAACAAAGTACGTGCATGATATTCTTGCCATAGCTAATAAAAATGAGGTAAAGGAAATATTAAATGCATTTAATAAATACCACCCGAGGATTCAATTTACTTTAGAAGAAGGAAAAAAAACAAATCTATACCATTTTTAGATTCTAAAGTATACAGAGAAAATAATAAAATAATATTGGATTGGTATAAAAAAGACACGGCAACAGGTAGAATCATAAATTATAACTCCACACATCCAAAAATGCAAATATTTAATACAGCAAAAAATTTTATCTATAGAGTACTTTTCATAAGTAATAAAAAATTTAACATTAAGAATATAAAACATATAAGGAGAACTTTAATAGAGAATAGCTTCCCCAAAAAGATTATAGATACATTTATAGATGAGACAATAAATAAGATAAACAATGATTCTTATAATAAAACAAACAACAACATTGAGAAAAAATATTACGGTTTAACATACATTCCTGGCTTAACAGATGAAAAGAATATAAAAACAACAATTGTAAATAAAGATAGCAAAAAGATTTTTGCCTACAGACCAAATCTCACGATAAATACAATATTTACAAAATTAAAAACACCAATTGAAAAACAAAAACAAAATAATGGGGTGTACGAAATAAGATGTAACGGAAAAGAGAACGAAGAGTGCAATTTAATTTACATTGGCACAATTAAAAGAAGTTTGGACATAAGAATAAACGAGCATAAGCTAGACATCGAAAAGAGAAAGCAAACGACTGCCTTAGCACAACACATTTTAAGGCGGATTCACCCATGAGTTTCTTGGTTCGGACCAAATTTTTTTTATATGTAGTTTGACGTTTCTCTCAGAGAGCGAGAGAAATGATTTTGTGCGAAGTGCTCTCAGCTTGATTTAAATTAATTTTAAATTTGGTCCGAAACACACTGAAAAAGGTGGCCATATCATACAAAATTTATACAAGAGTCATGCCATATTGCTTGGCATTCGTATTAAGAAATTAGTATGGTACAGTGAATAATGTAAAGAAAAGCAAACAAAAAAAAATGTTTCAGAAACTTATGGGTGAATCCGCCTTTACAGACAAATCACTTTGCTGAATTATAGAGTGTAAACATTTTAGATAAAGAGAAAATAAGCAAGAAAAGATATATTATTGAGAGCTTACGAATACAGCAGAAAAAAGAAAAGACCATGAATCTAAAAGAAGATACAAATAACATAAGCTCAAGTTACACAGTTGCGTTGTCACGAACAACAAAGTGATAATATTATTTAAAAAAGTATCTAATGTATTAAAACAGTGATAATCAAATATTGAATGTTTTTTGTAAAATATCCTTTTTATAATATACCTTTTTTTTTAATATGTTAATGAAAATATAATAATTATTGTAAGTGTTATATTTTTTATATATGTAATTAATATTAAAAATAATTTAATATATATTTCTATTTTTTCTAAATAAAATAATAGACACCACCCTTGAAAAAGTCAACAAATAATTGACGAAACGTCGGGGAAAAGTAAAATAAAAATGTTGTTTTTATTTACATAAGAAAATTGTTTGATAATACAGTGATAGACATTCGTTTGAACGCAAATAATTTTTTCTTTTCAATTTGTTTTCTCTAACTCATTCGTGTAACAGTTAATTCTATTTTTGTTTTTTTATTTATATTACTAAGATAAGTAAACAAAACAATAACAAATATTAGTGTAACGGGATTTTCGTAGCAAATATACATTCTTTTGAAAAATTGATGTTGTTTTTAGTAAGACATTCGTTTGAACGCAGTTGTAAAAAAGTTTATTTAATTCGTGTTATTCGACTTGCAAACAAGTGTTTTTACAATTATTTCTTAAAACTTGAAAAATTTATGTTTATTAAAAGGAATTTAACCAAAAATTTAAGTAAAGTTTTTAGAAATGGGCTCAGGAAAGCGATTAAATGACACAGAAAAGGAGTTAATCAATAACCTAAAGAAAAAGGGATTTTCTAATAGAAAAATTGCTGGAATAATAATGCGTTCTGAAACAGTGGTACGAAATTATCTAAAACTTGGCAAAAAGTATGAAATTAAAGCTTCAACGAAAGGAAATACTAAAGTAACTAATCGTCAAAAAGGCCAGATTCGCATTGAGGCCACTAAGAATCGTTTATCTTGTCGACAAATAAAAGAACAACTTGATCTTCCAGTTACTACACGCTCTATCGCCCGTATTTTAAATGCAACCCCATCGATTAAATGGAAAAAAATGAAATCTAAGCCACGACTAACAAAGGTTCACATGGAGAGACGCCTTATGTTTGCTCAAACCCACATGTCATGGACGGATGAATGGAAAAAGTTATCTTTTCGGACGAAAAAAAATTTAACTTAGATGGTCCAGACTGCTACAGCTGTTATTGGCATAATTTAAACCAAACGAACATCGTACGATCTAAGCGAAATTTTGGTGGAGGAAGCGTTATGGTGTGGGGTGCATTCTCTTATAATTTCAAGCTTCCTCTTTGCTTCATCACCACCAGAATAAATTCAGAAACGTACTTGGAACTACTGGAAGATGTCCTTATTACAAAACTTGATGAAAACTTTGATGAGCACTATATTTTTCAACAAGATAACGCGGCTATACACGTTTCGCAAAAAAGTAAGGAATGGTTTTCTTCCAAAAATATAGATGTACTTCCATGGCCGGCATGCAGTCCTGACTGCAATCCCATCGAAAACTTATGGGGAATCCTTGCAGCTAAAGTTTACGAAAATGGAAGACAATTTTCGACTGTTAATGAGTTAAAAAAAAAAAAATCAAGGAATGTTGGCTGAGTATTGAAATTCAAACCCTTCGAAACCTTATAAACTCCATGCCAAGTAGAATATTTTCAGTCATTTGTAATAAGGGTGGTCCCACAAAATATTAGCGTAACATTAATTTTAAACTTACTTCATAATTTTTTTAATTTTTTCTTGTTTAAAAAGAATTGCGTTCAAACGAATGTCTTTTCATATTTCTGTTTTTTATGCATTATGTTATATCAATGCGAAATATATTTAAGTTTTGATTAGTATTTTTAAGCTTATAAATAAGCAAATTATTTGCTTGAAAAAAGTTCAAAAAATACATTTAAATAATCATTTTAAATAAAAAAAAACTACTGCGCTCAAACGAATGTCTATGACTGTATTAGCTTATCTATACACAAAAGAACTTAAAAAGAAATATTGATCAGTTTAAAGGAAAAATAGTGGTGTTTTTTCGATACCTATAACCGCTTAGATAAACTGTTTCGAAAAAAACTACATATGTGTTTAAAGAGTTAAATTATTATTTTAAAAACATTTCAAACAATATAAAAATAATTACATTTCTTCATCTCAGACATATTTACAACGTTAATTCATTTTTAATTTATAAAATGTCATAGAATTTTAAAAGATAACGTCAAGATAAAAAATTCCAACTTGCCAGCATTTTTATACATATGTGCTTAATTTTTAAGCACTCTATAAGCGTTTATAAACAAAAATTTTTATGGAATATTTATATCGGTTCGAAAAAAAACCCCACTAATGTTAGAAAAAAGTTAATCGAATTTATTAATAACCAATCTTCTAAATTTCAACACAGTATCCAAATAGTTGTATCATAACTGAATCCAAAGCCATTTAGTAAATTGATAACATCATTCGTGCTTAGAATAGATTCACCAAAATATTTTATTCTTATAAATTTATAAAGAGGGCAGACACCAATGAAATGTAGAGCGTTTTCAGATGCATCCAGATTGCAGAGTGTACATAACCCAACTAATGAATGACTGAAGGGACTGGAATATAGGTTAAGTAATCCACCACATGCCCTAATTATCATACTTCTAATAAGAGACTAAAAACGTGAAAATGGAAGCGGTGATAAGCAGTATGGATCATGAAACTGCGAGAATCTAGCATCTAATATGAATCTGTTCCTTTGCTGTACTATGTATTTCCATTGGTGACATAGAGGACTATAGTTATCTGGAATCACATTAATTGTATTGACCATTAGATTAGACCATTCATCAGACCAATAAGTTTTATCAGACATTAATTTTTTTTTGCTATTATATGTGGCAATCTATGCGCTGGCAAAAGTAGAACTCTATTTGTATATATAAAGTATCAAATACAATTTACAACTCTAATTTTTATCTCTTTTATTTTACTCAGCTGTTTTAGTTGTGGTTATGAAAACTTTGTAATGTCAAAAAAAATGCAATGTAAACGATGTAGATTTCGTGGAAGATTTTAAATCTAATCTACTAGATTTCTTCGTAAACTATAAAATCATATAAATAGATCTTTTTTAAGTAAGCAACATAACAGCAGAAAATTTTTAAAATTTGGAAGCAATAAATAGAATTGTAAGCAATAATGGACGCATTATGCTTTAGGCACAATTGGAGCGAACGAGGTATTTTTCGCGGCGACTATTCGTCGCCAAAAATAAAACTCATTTGTGTATATGGTAATTGGCACAATCAGGGCGACGGCGAAAATTTCGTCCGACACCGCGAACTCAAATAGATTTATTTCTATTTCATACGCCGGCGAACGGCGAACAAAACAGTACAAGGTGGCCATATTTTTA
Source organism: Metopia argyrocephala (assembly GCA_963576795.1). NCBI lineage: Eukaryota > Metazoa > Arthropoda > Insecta > Diptera > Sarcophagidae > Metopia > Metopia argyrocephala. Next base: position 87,555,924 of record OY756209.1, on the reverse strand, counting down.
CAAAATGTATGTGTTTCAGTAAATAAAGTTACTTTTTACTTTAAAAATTGTTCAATTTTGACTTATTAACATTTAAAATGAAAAAACAAAACAAAAATAGCTATAAAAAACCATTTAGTTGAGTTGTTGTTAATGTTTAATTTCTGATGAACTTTTTTCCAGCATATGGTAACACTATCGTATACGAAAACACAAATATTAAACAAATTATTTTTTCGTCGTTATTGTGCCTCATACGACGAATATACGCGGCGATTTTTTACCTGCGACGTCGCCGTGTTGGGCGAAATACGTCGTTCGCTCCAATTGTGCCTAAAGCATTATATTGTTTTCTATACATTAAAGCTTCCAAATATGCTACAGGATAAGGCATTATTTTTGATTTTTTTTACTATTTGCTTACTGGTTGCAATAAATTTGCATTTCTATTGTATTTTGGCGGCTCATTTCATATAAAAGTCATGCATTATTGATGAGCACGAGTAAGTGATTGTTTACAATTTCTCACAAAATAGCTTACTGGTAAATATTATTTTCTGCTGGGATTGGCATTTCAAGAAGTGCAAAGGTAGTTTTTTCCATCTAGTAATTTTGGGCAACTTGTTTAGAGAGTTATTTTTATTTTACACTCATTAGTCCGAATTTGCCCCATATAGCGGGGTACACACCTCTTTTTAGTGTAAAACTTAATAGCCTTTTACATACATACGTATGTATGTGCATAAGTATATTAAAATCTTCAAGTTAATCTAAACCACATAATATTGTTTAAACAGAATAACATCTTTTTTTTTCTATTAATTATATTTGTACATTACAAATATAACTTTTTTCCTAAATAAGATATTACATGAAAGCAGCACGAAAGTTAGGCAATTTTAATAATGGAAACACAGGATAGTAAAATAATGTACCGTATCCGTCTCTAATGTGTATATTTTAGGCATTTGATAACAATAAACAAACTAAAATAGGTGTGTTCAAGAAGTTAAAATTGTTACAAATTTGTAACAATTGTTGCTGGAAAGTACTCATTAACCCAAAAAATTTGTAACGAGAGAGCGTCGAAAGAGAGGAAGAAATTGAGAGAGAAAAAAATTCTTGCAAATTGTTACTAGTAAAATTTTTACTTGTAAGAATTTTTTAAACAGCTGTTTTCAGTTTATGTTTACAAATCACTTTTTTAAAAGAAGCTGAAAAAACTATTTTGTAAAATTTAAGAAATTGTAAGTAAATGTATATAATGTATATAATCTATAGAAAATCAGTATTTGTTTAGGTTGGGATCAACAGCACCTAAATAAGATGTCCAAAATCATTGAATTAAGCAACAACAGGTTCATCAAGTGGTTCGGACTGTGATAATGATGATGATACAGTTGAGTGTTTGGTGCTAGCTCAAAAAGCTCTGAGTATGCAGTTAAATATATTGAAAGAATATAAAATATTCCTTGAAAAAAAATTAAGAAACTGCATAAAAGAGTATTTTGAAGATGTAATATCAACATACACAGATGAGGAGTTTAAGAGGTACTTTAGGATTTCCAAAAATATATATGAACATTTATGCCTAAAATTTCGAGAATTTCTCCAAAGGAATTTATTTTGATTACTTTTCATAGATCAGCTGATAGTTTTAGTACTGTAAATATTATGAGTACCTAGATACACTATGCCAATAGACAACCCAATTAGTTCAGAAATATATCAAAAACAAAATATGCAAAATAAAAGGATTTTTTTAATTAAATGTAAATTTATATACCTTATATTTTTTTCAAATACATTTCTGAAATAACATTTACGAGTAGAATACAATTTTGCTAAAAATACAATATTAGTTTATACAAAATTAATTTTTTTTCTCTTTTGCTAATACATTTCTGTGTATTAAATATTGTTAAGAAATACAGAAGCATTTTTAATGAATTAGAGGCTTTTTACGAATGAAGATAGAAGTACTTACATAACACGCGTCTTGAACGTTGTGGGTTTGATATTTTGAACACTTTAAAAACCTTAAGTTACACACCACACTTTTGAGGCGAGAGTTCGAACTAATTAAATATCTAACATTTTATGTCTTTATCTTTTTAACCTTTTCAATCAATTTTGTTTTTGCGCGTTTGAGACGTTGCAAACTTTATTTGTGTAACTTGCTTTACGAAAGTACATTGTTCAATTTTTTTTTTTTAGCAGAATTATCAAACCCCTAACGTTCAAAACGATGGTATATACTTTTATCTTAAGGAATTTATACTTTTAATATGTGTACATATATATGTATATCCAAAAGCATTTCTGTTTCTTCTCAAATACTTCATTAATTTTATTAAAAATAAACATTTATAAATGCCTAAAATCGCATTATTTTTATAGCAGTGTATACAATTTTCCCAGGAGTAGTTATTAACTACTCATGTATTTCTATATATTCCAACACTCTTTTTGCGTGCAAATTTTTACTGGTAAAGTGTTCATTTACTTTTTAGTATTTTTGAGAGCAAAATTTCTTTTTACTCTCTCGTTACTAGTTGTTGCAAGTAAAGTAAATGAACACACCTAATGTTTTACAAAACACATTCATATGTATGGTATATTCATATGAATCTCGTTATCAAATCATCAGGATATGTAAGGAAAATCGTTACCCCATACCCAAATAATGCTAATGCTGATGTATCAACTTCGTTAATAGTATCTTAAGACAGCTATTTGAGATTTAACACTTGGCTCTTATCACGCGATTATTGCACGCACTTATTTTGTTTTTTTTTTTTTTGGTTTTCCAATAAAACATTCAATTGTCTTAATTTGGTATTGAAAGGTACTTTAAACATTCCGAATGTTTGTTTGTATACCAGAGATATTATATTGTTATGATATTGCAGAGAATAAACCAATTCAACCCTTAAAATAATGCTTTGATTAGTTATATTAATTATATTTTGTATCGCTTTAACTATGCCGATAATTAAAGTGTTCTTCCATCGATCCATGCCCCGGGTTCCTGTAGGGCGTTATTAGCCAATGTTCTATATAGTAATCAGAATCTCCTTTTTATTAATTACAAATTTGTAAATAAATATAAGTGTATATACATATGCATTCGTATTTTTTTTTCACCTTACCTAGAAGCCTACCGTTTCGAAAATTCTTACTATTGTAAAGATCTTCTAATAAGTATTTTTGTGCTGAATGTCTTCATACAAATGAGTCGTATGCTGCACCGCCATATTCAGAGTTTACAGCCAAAATTTATATTCATGGTCGCAAATCTAAAACAATTAATTTTATAAATTATTTCATAATTTATTTCCCAAGAAGTGGAATGTTGTACCATCATAGAATTAAGACTGTGATAACCTTTCCTATTAAAAAATATATGTTCATTTTTGCTTGATCTTTGTAATCCTATGTGGGTACCGTCTACACATCCGACAACTTTAAAGAAAAACGTATCGGGTTTTGCAATAAGAGAGCTACAATAGTTTTTTTTAATCAAACAAAAACGGTTTTGGATACTAATGCAATTCTTAATTCATGTAAAAGTACGTTCGTTGTCATTATGTATGGAACTCGATTTCTTTTGCATGGTCACCACGGGCACGCATGCACTGAACCCAATTTTCGACGGTTTTCAAGCATAAATCGGCCGATACTGCTGCAATTTCACGTTCGATATTCGTACGAAGTTCGTTAATCGTCGCTGGTTTGTTGGCATAGACCACAGACTTGACGTAGCCCCACAGGAAATAGTCTAACGGCGTCAAATTGCACGAGTACGTGTGGATTGCTGCCTGACCAATAACGCGTATTTTGTTCATTGATGAAGCCATTCAGCCAGAAATTAGCCTCATCGCTGAAGATGATTTTTCGATGAAAATCCGAATCATTTTCAAGTCATTGCTCAGCCCAATTCACAAACATACAACGCCTCTGGTGGTCAAGCGACTTCAGTTCTTGTGTCAATTTAATCTTGTAAGGATGTAGGCTAAGATCTTTTCGCAAAATACGCCACAACGACGTCACAGAGATGCCCAACGCTTAAGATCGACGTGTGAGAGACACATTTGGGCTTTCTTCAACTGAAGCCTTAGCGGCAGCAATATTCTCGACACCACGGGCACTTCTTTGTTTTACTGGTATTGTGCCTGTGGATTCAAATTTTTCCACTAGACACTCAATTGCTGATCTGCTAGGACGATTATGACGACCATAAATTGGACGTAGCACTCCTAACGTTGAGACCACTGACTCCGAATTTCGGTAGTAAATTTTAATAATTTGGACTCGTTGTTGGCTGAAGAGAAATGTCAAAAAAGCGGCAAGAAATATGGCGTCGTTTGCTGTCCCTGTCGCTCTACTTTTATAGTTTCCCTGTTGAAGAACCCTGCTTGACATACCTCCAGGAATCGTATATTTTGTATAAAAGTAATTCACGGAAGAGGCTGCTTGTTCTGGCGAAAAATTAATAAACTTAGGCAAAGTTTTCTCTGCATTCCATTAACAATATGGTTAACAATTTTAGAGATTGTGCTTTGCCCCAATCCAAGCAAATAATCATTACCCACGTTGTATTGAAAACTTCCACTCGCTAAACGTAAAAGTGTGGAAGCTAATTGCAACTTTAGTGGCACTGCTGTAGACATGTGATCAAGAAAGTTTAGCTGGCATAAAATATAGTGGAATGCTTTCTTCGTCAGTCTAAGGGCTATTATTACAACTTGCCTATAAAGTGTTCGATAGTTAAAAGTAATTTTCGTTAACGGTAGAAATAAGGTGACCTTTTTCATTATTACAACTACCCCTTAAGAAAAATATTATATATTTTAATATACGGCAATTCCAAAACAAAAAGTGATTACTTTTTGCATTAAATTTGTCTAAACGACAACAAGTGGCAACAATACGCATGTTTACCTGAATAAATAAACAAAACAATTTTATAAATTTTGCACTATCAGCAAAGAAATGTGTTTTACTTTCTATTTTTATAGAATTTACTTCATTGTTGACAAAATAAGCAAAATATTTTTGTTAATAATTCAACGAACAAAAAATATGGCAGCTCAAAAGTTTAAACCTCACGTTAAAATTTAAAGCTAAAGCAATCTTCCCAATAACTTCATCGGTCACTTTTAAGTTAAAGTTTAGTTGTAATAACCAAAAGCAATTTATCTGTTAGATATCATCCTACCTTCAACTAAAGGCAAGTCGTAATAATTTGCCTAAATCTTGTCTTAAACCTAAAAATTAAAAAGAATTCATTTAACAGCACAATAAATGAAAGACTTCTTTTTATCTTACGCGGCTTCTAGAAATAAAAGAGGGTCACTTTTATCTCTAATTTGTTTTCTAACATGGCAGGTTAGCTAGGAATAAAAGTATTCGAATCAAGGGTATGTTTATAAAATTGCTGCTAAACAGACACCTCAGTCAAAAATCAAAGTTACTACTTTACAAAGTTTGTATTCGATCTGCGATGCTTAATGGTTTTCCCATATAGTTTTCTATCTCTCCAACAGTAATGCTGGAGTTGGAGAGATTTGAGCGTACCTTTCTAAGACTTTGTGTGAATGCACATTACGAAAATTTTGTTAAAAAACATTCTAACTCTGTAATATATAGAAAAGCAAATGTGATTCCTCTTTCCTCATATACGAGTATTTTGTTCTTGATTAACAAATATATTTTACGTTTGAAAAATCATGAAAACGAACTCCTGAGAAATATTTTTTCCTATCAATCTGTGCTAAACTGGTCTAACTGTTTGTATTTATCTCCGATTGGTGTGTTACATCAGGACATAGCTTCTCTTATTAATTCAAATGATTGCCGTCTACCAGAGTTTTTCTCTGGATCCATACCTGGCGTAATAGAAGCTGGTTTTTTATTTTTAGTTTCTTTTTTTTTTTGTTTTTTATTAATTTAAGTTCTAGTTTTAAGCTTATAAATCTTTCCTGACAAATTAATTGTCACTTTAAACTTATACTATACTTTATTTTGAGCAATATAAATTTTTCTTAATTAACTGACTTACATAATCTAAAAACAATGTTTTTAATCATCTGAGTATTTAGTGTTTATAAAGCTTTTTAATATTAAATTAAAATAATACAATATATTTTTAAGTTTCGCTGTATTTTCATACTATAATTTCTTTAAAAAACACTTTTGTTAACTTTTTGTATAAAAAGTCTGAATAAATTTTAATTGAATTTGTTTTCTAACACGTAAAACAATTGCGAGGGATTCATTTTATTTACATTTTTACTTTATCACTTCACTTAAAAAGCACCATTTGTTTACATTTATCGTAGTTTACCTTAAGCATGTGTTATAAATCTATTACATTTTCTTAAAAACTACGATTCGATATATCCCGTATGCGGTGATGAGATTACCCGACAAGAATCAAAATATTATTCGATTCGATAGTAAACTCGATATCATATGTGGGATTAGACCCCTGATTTTTTTTAGTAAATTTTTCCAAAACATACATCGCTTGCTGGGCAAGAAAAAATTACATTTTACAAAAAAATAACAAAATACAGTAGTCCCCGGATAATTGCCTCAATTTCTAAATCCAAATATTTTTTCTTACCATTTTCCATTAAAATTCCACGGTTAATTAACTTTCGCCTAATTGCGTCATTCGCTTAATTACCTCAAATATATTTTTCCCAAAGAGAAATTTCATTTAAAATTCCCTGGATAATTTACCCAAAATAATTATTTTCTAAAAAGTGCAGCTTAACTCAACTATGTTTATATAGGCATAAGATGTCCGTTAAATTTACTTTCAAACTACTTTTTTGAAACAAGCTTACAATTAAAGTCTATCAAGTTTATGTATAAGTGTATATATTTAAGCGTATTCGTTTAAATAACTTCCACGCATAATTGCCCAAAAATTTTGACATTTTTGTCGAGGCAATTATCAGTGGAATACGCATTGTGAGGTAATATATTTACTTTGTTTTTTTAAGTTGTATATACATACATACATACATACATACATACATACATATGTATAACAGATGCTGGTGCTTCCTTTTTTTTCATCAACATCTTGAAAAAAAATATATGAAAAAAAATACTTCTTTCGTCTACTACATCTTAGCAGTCTTCTGACAAATACTCTGAGAGTAACTGATTGCCATGACCGAGCTTCTCAAGTGTGTCGTTCGAAATCAACTTTAATCTGTAAGTGCCGGTATGCATGGGTAAAAATTAGCACATACAACATGGGTGCTGCAAGAAACTAGGTCGTAACCCTGAAACAGGATTGTAATGGCCAATTATGTATGTATGTACTATGTAGTAATTCAGATTTGACTTCTTGGCTCTGGATGAACAAATGTAAATAAATGCCCTATGTTTTCTATTTTCGTTTATTTTTTATTTAATATACATAATATATGAAATGTATTGCTTTGGGGATAAGCATGTCTCTATGGCCATTTCGTCTCTGCTTAAGAGACTCGTCAGGAGACTTTTTCCCAAAGGTGGTAAGCAAAAATACAAATACTTATATTCAAATAGTTATAAACTAAATGCGAATCACATTTAGTATATAAAAACCAAACAAAAGTATTTACAAAGCAATACATTTCTGTTTTTTAAAAATTGAAATTCTATTTTTCCTGTTCACCACAGTCAGCCAACAATTAGTTGGCACAAAAACCTGTAGCGAATATTGGAAAAACGAAAATATTTTTATTTAACAACAAAAAATATTTCTCGCCATATAGGCAAATACATTTAATATACATGAAACAGGATTGTAATGGCCAATTATGTATTATGTATGTATGTACTATGTAGTAATTCAGGTTGGACTTCTTGGCTCTGGATGAACCAATGTAAATAAATGCTCTATGTTTTCTATTTTTGTTTATTTTTTATTTATTTAATAGATAAAAATATCCATGTATGGATAAATTCTCATAAAAAGTAAATTAACAGTACAGTATTCTACGGATAATTGCCTCGACAAATATGTCAAGATTTTTGGGTAATTATGCGTGGAAGGCATTTAAGCGAATACGATTAATTGCCTGTATGCACTGCCGTCAATACATGGGAAAAGCAAGTATTTTTATGCTTATACTTATACAAAAAAATAGTTCGAAAGTAAATTTAACGGACATTTTATGTCTATATAAACATATACTACGTTTATACGTCCGACTTATTTGCAAATAAGAGTAAAATATTGTTTAAATCTACTTTAAACAATTCATTTGAACTTCAAATGTCTTTTTTTAAATATAAATTAATTTAAATTTCTTGCTGCTAAATTTAATTGAACTTTATATTTGTTTGAACTTTTTGCTGTTAAATTGAAATATTGAATTTACCTTTAAATTTTACATTTACATGCTAGGATAATTGTGAATTATTTTATCTTAACATTTTGTATTGGATTGTATCTTTATTGTGATTTGGTAATTTATCTTAACGAATATTGGAATTTCGTATTGTTGGATAACGTTTTTCTTTATATTGTATATACATACTTAGATTCTTTTTGATTATTAATAGTCTTAATTTTGCAACTCTTAAAGAAAGTACTCCAACTTACCACCCTCTTTTGGTAGTTTAGAGACAAGAAAGTATAACTGTACATTTGTAAGAACAAATTTATATTTCAATAAAAAATGTAAGTTATATTAAAAATCATACAACGATTGAAGGTATTAATTACATAAATATTCATAACTGGCAACCAACCCGTAAGTCAATTCTATATTTATTAAGGAAAAGATAATATTATTTCATTACACTTAAATCTGCATTTATCCCCACAATGCAAATTTAAACATGGTCCTCTCGTAGCCTGTGAAATAATTTTCAGGACGACCGGCAACTCTATATTATACATACAGTCCACTAATAGAAATATAAAAGCTCTTTTTACATGTAGTGTACATTTGTGTGGAAGCTAGACAGAAGAAAGAAAAAGTTGAAGAAAACGCAAGTGCAACCTAAAGGACGGCGTAAGCCAAAAAAAAAAAAAAATTTTACATATAATTGAATAAAATAAAATTTTATATTCACATTGGTGGTAATAAATTAAAATTTGATAAATATAAAACCTTAAGAGGATTAAAAGCCATAAACAAGAGCAAATTGGAGCTGATACACTGAATACGGACGGACATCGGATAAAGGACAACCAAACCAAGACTTGGAGTAAAGGAAATCCAACAGAAATAGTAGCTGATCGGAAGAAGTCTGGTGGAAACATTGGAGTATATGTATGGCCAGTTTGTTTATAAGTGAGAAAAAATTATATCAGGAAAGTTTACACAAAAAAATCAACCCTAAACTGAAAAAAATGTAAGTTTAATTCTCATATTTAAATTCGTATTACCTATATCAAAAGTAAAGAGGAAAAAATTTATGATACATGCATAAAAAGGAAAGGAAATTAAATAATCATATTTAATGATCATTGATAATGTAGTCAATATCCATAAATATGCATTTATTATAATAATCTTCCATAAACACATAAACATACATACATACAATATCATAATAGCACATATTTTTCTGAATATACATACAAACGTATGTACATATTTTGCACATACATACATGAAAAATTAAAAGGTCTTAAAATATAAAATTTGTACTTTAAAACACTAACAAAATACACATAAAATAAATACCGCAATCTCAATGCTTTTTGTTATTGCAAAAAACCACCACCATTTGAACGTATAAAGAGAGCAAGTTGGTGCTCTCTTCGGTTTGCTCTTTCCGTTTTATATTTTGATCTTTTAAGAGAAGACAAAATTTGTTTATTTTGGTGTGGTTGCCACATTGTAATTTGGTCAGTATTTTTTTTTGGGTGTTATAGAAAACGCCAGGAATCATATTCGTGAAATTTTAATAGTTAAATCGAATTATTAGTGTCGAAGAAAGACAATCAGAAAAGGAAAAGAAGAATTAAATTGAAGAGACAACAAAATACAATTCAAAATAAATTTAGTTTTGAACATACCTACATACATAATTTACAGTCCACCCTACACTCTATCAACATACATAATTTAAACAACATACATATTTTATTACAAAGTTTTATACATTGTTATTTACTCATTGGGAATATTTGAGATAATACGACCGAAATAATTATAATTGAACCTTTGTAACAGTACTTATTGATGATTTGAAGAAAAAACATTTTTCCTCTTGAAATATATAATCTTTTTATTTTATTGATTATATACAATTTTACGGCGAATATAAATTATTATTTTCTTGAATAGTATATATTTGAATACTCATACCATTACCCGGAAGTTATATTCTTCTATTGGTGATGTATTATTATCTGGAAATTTATTAATTATTCTACATATTACATTACACATTTATTTTTATATTACACATTTTTTTGGAAATTTTATTTATTTTTTGTAAATATACATACACATATAAGAGGAAAACACCAGGGAGTATAAAAAGTTTTGGTTTGAAAATTATTATTAAACTCAAATCGTTCAAAACTCTCAGTGAACAATTTCAAACTGTGTACTCCTGGTAGAAACATTTTGCCAAACTGTACCCCAGCAAACAATTTGAATGACGGTTCGCTACCTCCAGTGAACTTTATAATCCTTTATTTGGTATCTCCAAGTAACATTTGACTTTTGATTCTAACCCGAAGCTAATAATTTTATTTAGAATTTCACTACCTCCAGTGAAAGTTTAATCTCAAATTTTTTACATTTATTGGTTCACTTACCCAGTGAACAATTTAAATTCACGTTCGCACCCCCCCAGCGAACATTTTGTTTTGAATTTCACTACCTCCAGTGAAAGTTTAATATCAAATTTTTACACTTATTGGTTCACTAACCCAGTGAACAATTTAATTTCAAGTTCGCAACCTCCGACGAACATTTTATTTAGAATTTCACTACCTCCAGTGAAAGTTTAATCTCAAATTTTTTATACTTATTGGTTCACTTACCCAGTGAACAATTTAAATTCACGTTCGCACCCCCCCCAACGAACATTTTGTTTTGAATTTCACTACCTCCAGTGAAAGTTTAATATCAAATTTTTACACTTATTGGTTCACTAACCCAGTGAACAATTTAATTTCAAGTTCGCAACCTCCGACGAACATTTTATTTAGAATTTCACTACCTCCAGTGAAAGTTTAATATCAAATTTTTACACTTATTGGTTCTCTTACCCAGTGAACAATTTAATTTCAAGTTCGCAACCTCCGACGAACATTTTATTTAGAATTTCACTACCTCCAGTGAAAGTTTAATATCAAATTTTTACACTTATTGGTTCACTAACCCAGTGAACAATTTAATTTCAAGTTCGCAACCTCCAACGAACATTTTATTTAGAATTTCACTACCTCCAGTGAAAGTTTAATCTCAAATTTTTTACATTTATTGGTTCACTTACCCAGTGAACAATTTAAATTCACGTTCGCACCCCCCCAGCGAACATTTTGTTTTGAATTTCACTACCTCCAGTGAAAGTTTAATATCAAATTTTTACACTTATTGGTTCACTAACCCAGTGAACAATTTAATTTCAACTTCGCAACCTCCAACGAACATTTTATTTAGTATTTCACTACCTCAGGTGAAAATTTAATCTCTAACTTTTTCATATTTATTGGTTCACTAACCCAGTGAACAGTTTAATTTCAAGTTCGTTCCCCCTGCGAAAATTTTAATCTCTAAGTTTTAGGTATATTGGTTCTCTAACATAGTGAACAATTTAATTTCAAGTTCGCACTCCCCAGTAAGCATTTTGTTTATTATTTCACTACCACCAGTGAATATTTGTATCTTTATTTTTGGATTCGTTGATTAGTTACCCCAGTGAATATTTTCTTCAACATTCCCAGTAAACGGTTTGTAAAAAGAGGCCGAGAGTATAAGTCTATTTTAAATATCTCGATGAACATTTTGTATTTAGTTCATACCCTGTGAACATATCTGCTGTTGGCCAAATTAATACTTAATACATATTATAGTAACTGATTCTCTACCCCTGTAGATAATTTGATCTCTATTTCAATATCCTAGTATACATTTTTATTTTGACTGCTCCCAGTGAACATTTTGTAGCAAATTCACTACCCCTATTCTAAACTTTTAGTGAATAACTGCAATTCATATTCAATTTTTTACCTACGAACACCAGTAAACATATCCCGGTAAAATCCTTTCCAATTAGCCGCTCACACGCAATTTTGTGGTGATTGATTTACACTACCCAGCGAATAATTTTGTGCCATAAAACAATTTTTCTAATTGTGTGTCAGTGCCCATAGTGAACATTTCTCATTTGATTCACTATTTCGGTATTTCTTTAAGTGAGAGTCTAATTTGTGCTGAAACCTGTTCAATTTACGTGAATTTTTTGGAAACATGGCGGATGAATTCATATTCGACTCTGACAATTTAATTACGTTCTGTCACGAGTGCGAGAAGATTCAAATAGATGATGTTACAGACACATTATTGGAAGTGAAGGTTCAGGATTTAAGTGAACGTTGGTCAACTCTACATAAGTCTTACAGGAAGCTTTGCTTAGACATCGACGTGAAGAAGGGAAAAGAGTTTACGGAGTCTGTAAAAGGAAAATATTCGGCGTGCACTGAAGCATATCATAACTGTAAGGCGAAAATATTGGACATGCAGAAGACTCTCATATCAAGTGCTTCGAACCAAGTCTCCCAGACATCAAATAGCGAGAACGATTATGCTCATGTCAATGTTCCCCCTTGTGACACTGACATTTTTTATGGCGGATATGAGGAATGGCCATCATTCAGGGATATGTTTACAGCCGTGTATATTGACAATCCGAGAATTCCCCCAGTACAGAAACTATATCATTTAAGGTTGAAAGTTCAGGGACAGGCCGGCAGTATTATAAGAAAGTATAAGTTATGTGCACAAAATTTTTCACTCGCATGGGATGCTCTAAAGGACAGGTATGAGAATCAGAGAATCCTAGTAGAGAATCAGATCAAGAAGTTGCTCAATTTGCAACCAGTAACTGTAGAGTGTAGTAAATCTCTACAGAATCTTCAGGGTACAATTAATGACTGCCTTTCGGCAATAAAAGCGCAGGAGGTCCCGATAGGTGAATGGGATCCGTTTATTGTAATTTTATGCTCTAGTAAATTACCAAAAGAGACTTTATCCTTATGGGAGCAGTCTCTTGAATGCCATAGGAAGTTGGTAAAATGGGAACAAATGGACAAATTTCTTTCTCACCGGTTGGAAGTTGTGGAGCGGCTGGAATGTCGAAACAGAGAATTTAAATCAAATAATCAAGAAAGAAACGGCGGCATCAAACCCAGAGAGTATCATGCGGATAATACTCAATACGCCTGTAAGCTTTGCCAATCCAGGCACGCTCTTAAACACTGTTCTAAGTTTCTAGCTCTTGATTCTCAGGCTCGCAACCAATTTGTCTCCAGTAATAAGTTATGTCTGAATTGTCTATCATATTCACACCTCCGTAAAGATTGCCCTAGTAAATTCTCGTGTTCATATTGCAAGATGAACCATCACTCTTTGCTGCATTTTTCAAATCCCTCGACCTCAAACACAGGCCAGAATGTCAACTCAAATTCTAGACCCCATACTTTAACATCAGATAGAGAAGTGAACCCTGTACGAACTTCTAGTAATGCTACACTTACTCAGAGTGTAACCTCTTGCGAAAATACTTTACTCCCCACGGCTATAATTAGAATCTTGCATCAAATGGAATGTTTTAGTGCTCGTGCATTCCTTGATCAAGGATCGGAAAAAACTTTTATTTCTAGGAGACTACAACAGCGACTTATGCTACCCACAGAATCAAAACCCTTTCAGATTTATGGGATGGGAGGACAAATTATAGGTCAGTCAAGTGTAGTATGTAATCTCACACTTTTCTCAGAATCTGAAAACAGAAATATAACGGTTACGGCAATAGTTGTCCCCAAAATAACCCGTGTTTTACCTAGTTTTGAGCCTTTGAAAACAAGTATTCCCCAATCGATTTTCGCAGATATTAAACTGGCTGACCCAAAATTTTATTTGCCCGGTCCTGTCGACCTTTTAATTGGAAGTAATATACTTCCACAGATACTCCTTGACGGCGTAAAGAACATATCCCCAACTTTAATAGCTCAAAACTCAATTTTTGGATGGTTCATAAGTGGTCCCATTAAAAGTGAACCAGGATTGACCTTTGCAATTGGTGCTCAGGAAATGTCAACGGACAGCATTGGTGACCAGTTAAAAAGGTTTTGGGAGCAAGAGGAAGTTCTGGAAAGTCGCCCAATTTCAAAGGAGGATGAGTATTGTGAGAACCTCTATGCGAAAACTACTTTTCGCAATCCGGATGGACGGTATGTGGTGAAACTCCCATTTAAGGCTGAATACCCCAACGAAATATTTTTAGGCTCATCAAGGTCGGCGGCTAAGGCACAGTATTTACAGTTGGAGCACTCGCTTAGCAAAAAACCAGAACTAGCGGAGGCGTACAAAAACGGGTTGGAGGAGTATTTAACTCTAGATCATATGGAACCAACAACCTCCCTTGAAAGACATTGCAACCATAGATATGACTCTTTTTATCTTCCCCATCATGCGGTGATTAAGCCCGAAAGCCGTAGTACAAAAGTAAGAGTCGTGTTTAATGCCTCAAAAAAATCGAGTTCCACCTTTTCCCTAAATGACACGTTATACACGGGCCCAGCACTGCAGTCAGACTTGATGCAGATGATTTTAAAGTGGCGACTTTATAAATATGTATTTAATGGCGATATAGAGAAAATGTATCGTCAAATCCTCGTTCACAAAGAGGATGCACAATTTAAGAGAATTCTCTTTCGTAGATACTCAAATGGCCCTATACAAGATTTTGCCCTAAAGACAGTTACTTTCGGTGTTAAGTGTGCTCCGTATTTGGCCATAAGAACACTGGTACAGTTAGCCCATGACGCAAAGGACAAATATCCACAAGCGGCTCGCATTCTCAAAGAGGATGCATACGTCGATGATATTTTATCGGGCTCTCATGATATATCATCAGCCATTGAAAGCTTATCACAATTGGTTTTTGCACTAGAATCCGCAGGTTTCCCTTTAAAGAAAATAACCTCTAATTGCTCAGACATTTTGGCCTCTGTACCAAAAGAAAATCTTTTAGACTCTGAATTTCTAAAGTTTGATGAAACGAGTGCTGCAAAAATGCTTGGAATTCAATGGAATGCTTTGCAAGATAGTTTTTCTTACACAATTAAAACAATTCCCCCGGTTGATACAATAACTAAAAGACAGATCCTCTCACAAGTTGCAAAACTTTACGATCCCGCCGGTTGGATCTCGCCCATCTCTATTCAGGCAAAAATGTTACTGCAACAACTTTGGTTAGAAGGAACGTCGTGGGATGAAGAGGTAAAACCAGAAACGTTAATAGCCTGGAAAAAATTTTTGGAAAATCTCCCGATCATAGCACAATTCAAAATACCACGATGGATTAATTTTTCCCCCTGCAGCAATGTACAAATTCATGGTTTCTGCGACGCATCTGAAAAAGCCTACTGTGCGGCAATATATTTTCGGATTCAAAATGAAAACGACATCTCTTCTCATCTCTTTGTTTCAAAGACAAAAGTTGCCCCTTTAAACCCCGTCAGTCTTCCGCGGCTTGAGCTTTGTGGTGCTGTTTTATTATCAAAGCTCATAAGGCAGCTTAAAAGTTACTTTCCCATTAATCAGTACGAGTTATTTCTATGGACAGATTCCTCCATCGTCCTTGGTTGGCTGAGAAAACCTCCAAATACGTGGAAAACTTACGTCGCAAACCGAACAGCTCAAATTATGGAAATTGTCGGAAATATCTCCTGGCGTCATGTCAGTTCCGTAGATAACCCAGCAGATCTTGGGTCTCGAGGTTGTGACGCTACTCACTTGCTTAATAATTCACTATGGTGGAGCGGGCCAGTTTGGCTTCAAAAACTCCCGGAAGAATGGCCAAAGTCCATGATCAATCCAGGTACTTCAATGGAGCAAAGGAAAGTGAAAACGTTTCATTTGTTAGTTGAAAACGACACACAGGGTAAAGTATATGTTGACACAGAAACTGAAGACTTTTTAAGTCGATTTTCGAAATGGGATAGAGCGATTCGGGTTATGGCCTTTGTATTCCGCTTTTACAATCTCATTCGAATAAAATCTAAAAATCTTACGGAAAAGGGCTCACGCACTGTATCCAGAAAAGACGCTACACCAACAATACTGATTAAAAATACTCCGAAAATCAACCACTCAGAGTTCATGAATACGAAAACCAAGTTATTAAGCCTCACGCAGCGTACTTACTACTCTGAAGAATATGACGCTCTATTAAATCATGCACCGATATCAAGGAAGAGTCCCTTACTCCCTTTGAACCCCTTTGTTGATGATCGAGGATTACTTCGCGTAAATGGGAGAATATCAAACTCAGATTTGCCTTTCACTCAAAAACATCCAATTATTCTACCAGTTAAGTCGGCATATTGCAAACTCTTCATTCAGTTTACTCACAATCTCTTATTACACGCCGAAATTAATCTCATGTTGAGGACAATAAGGGAAGAATATTTTGTCCCCCGGTTAAGATCTGCCATTCGACATTGTGTACGTAAATGTGTAACTTGCTGCCGATATAAGCAGAGGATAAAATCTCAAATAATGGGAACACTACCCAAAGAAAGAAGCACATTTTCCTTACCCTTTACTATAACTGGATTAGATTTTGCTGGACCCTTCTCAATAAAAACATCGTTGCTTAGAAACGCCCCATTTCATAAAAGTTATGTTTGCATATTTGTTTGTTTCTCCACAAAGGCTGTGCATTTAGAGCCATGTACAGACTTGACCACTAAATCTTTTTTGGCAGCATTCGCAAGGTTTGTGGGTCGCAGAGGACTGCCAAAGAAGGTAATGTCTGATAATGGCACAAATTTCATTGGCGCAGAAAGAGCTCTCCGCTCCGATTATGAAGAGTTCATTAAATCCGCTTCCCAAGAGACGATTGACAAATACGCTATACATAATTTTCACTGGTCTTTCATCCCTCCGAATGCACCTCATATGGGAGGATTATGGGAAGCAGGAGTTAAGTCCTTTAAAATGCATTTTAAGAAGGTTGCCCAAAGCATTAAGTATACCTTTGAAGAGTTCTCTACCCTCTTAGTTCGCATTGAAGCAATACTTATCTCCAGACCCATGTCTCCAATGTCAGATGATCCTAACGAATTGCTAGCGCTCACACCTGGTCACTTCCTGCGTGGAGCCCCTTTATTATCCACACCCGAAACACCTACTGCATGTATACCATTTCGAGATAGGTGGGAGCGAATTAAATCATTATCCCATCAATTCGCTAGGCGCTGGAAAGTGGAGTATCTAGCAGAACTTCAAAAGAGATATAAATGGCAGCACAAAGAGGAGAACATACATGTTGGACAACTTGTCGTAATCAAAGATGATCTCCTGCCACCCAACGAATGGAAGTTAGCCCGGATTATTAAGGTTTATTTTGGGGACGATGGAAATGTCCGCGTTGCTGATCTGAGAACACACAATGGCGTCATTACAAGAGCCATATCTAAATTATGCATTCTGCCTATTAACCCCATTATGAATGATATGGCTTAAATTAGGCCATGAACTAGGGAGAATCGTAATTTATAGTTATAGCTAATTTTGTCACCCACTTCATCCCACAAACACAAAACATCCACACTTCCTATAACATATGATTAAAATATTCTAAACCAACTTTTCAATTTGATTCACCCATACTAATACAATTTTTTCTTAACAGGGCTCCCAAGACAAAAAATATTCACCTTTGTTTAATTTGTCGCCTATACCACCCCCTGAGGTTCTGTAAGCGCTTTAAAAACATGTCCGTGGAAGAGCGTCTACGCCGGGTAAGACAACATGGCTACTGCGTCAATTGTTTAGCCAGGTCGCACCGTACAAACGAATGTACATCATCCACTGTGTGTCTACGATGTGGATGGTTTCACCACACATTGCTCCATAAGTCGAAAAATGAGGCTAGTTATTTCTCCAACGAGCAAAGGTCAAGCAGATCTACCGATAGAAAAGGGTGCCCGAGGCCAGGAATGGTTCACAAACGCCCGATTAAGAAGATTGATAGGCCCGGTGAACGTACACGGACGTCATCTAGGTCTCGTAATAACGAACCAAAAAAGATTCTGCAAAAAGCGATGATTGCCCTAGAGCGGTTACAAAAGGCCCTTTGAACATTTTGGCCATTCTGGCCAAGGCCCGCAGTATGTTTAAATCTACTTTAAACAATTCATTTGAACTTCAAATGTCTTTGTTAAATATAAATTAATTTAAATTTCTTGCTGCTAAATTTAATTGAACTTTATATTTGTTTGAACTTTTTGCTGTTAAATTGAAATATTGAATTTACCTTTAAATTTTACATTTACATGCTAGGATAATTGTGAATTATTTTATCTTAACATTTTGTATTGGATTGTATCTTTATTGTGATTTGGTAATTTATCTTAACGAATATTGGAATTTCGTATTGTTGGATAACGTTTTTCTTTATATTGTATATACATACTTAGATTCTTTTTGATTATTAACAGTCTTAATTTTGCAACTCTTAAAGAAAGTACTCCAACTTACCACCCTCTTTTGGTAGTTTAGAGACAAGAAAGTATAACTGTACATTTGTAAGAACAAATTTATATTTCAATAAAAAATGTAAGTTATATTAAAAATCATACAACGATTGAAGGTATTAATTACATAAATATTCATAACTGGCAACCAACCCGTAAGTCAATTCTATATTTATTAAGGAAAAGATAATATTATTTCATTACACTTAAATCTGCATTTATCCCCACAATGCAAATTTAAACAAATATGTTGCCATATAATTGTTTTATTGCAACTTACTAAAGGCCCAACCATAATGTGCATGAACCAGCTTAAGCCAACTTAAGCAACTGTGCGAATACATGAAAAGCATATGTGACAAACTATAATGTACTTAATCAAACTTTTCGTCAAGTTTCGTCAAATGTCATTTGCTTAAGCAAAGTGCCAAACTGAACGCACATTCTGTACGTAAACAGCCGGTTAAAAAATTTTTTCATAAAATTCAAATTGATAAAAATAAAAAAAATTAAATTTATAAAAACATATTAAAATAACACATACAATTTAAATAATTAAAAAGAAATGGAGGGCGCGGACGAGAACTCTTTTATTTTTAAATTAATAGAAAATGTGGAAAAAAGAAAGTGCTTATTTGAAAAGTCAGACGCTTTTTATTATAATAAACATGTAAAAGAAAAATCATGGGTTGAAGTTGCAGAAGTTTGTAAAAAGAATGGTAAATAAAATTTTGGTTTTTCTATTTTTATTTTTTTATTAATTACCATTTTTGGTGCGAAATAAAAGTTACAGAATGCAAGCACCGATGGAAACTTCTTCGAGAACGGTTCTGCAAGGAATTGAAAAGACATGAAGCTCCATCAGGTAGTGGAATGCAGTATTTGCAGGAGTGGACATTCTTCCAGTCAATGATGTTTTTGAAAGGGTCTCTCACTCCGCGGCGGTAATTAGTATTATTTCCGAAATTTTTGTAATACTTAATAATTTTGATTTTGTAGCACTCGAGATAATGTTGGGGATACAGAGTCATACATCGTGGAGGAGTCCTTCAGTGAAGATGTTTTGGCAGAATTGTCAACAACAACTCCACCTCCCCGAAAAAGGCAAAAAGCTTCTTTTGAGAGTCTCTGCCAAAAATTTGGTGAGACTATTCAAAATATTGAAAAAAATTCTTCACCACCAGTTGAAGAAACCGCAGATAGCTCATTTGCAAAAACAGTTTTGTTGTTAATGAAGGACCTGCCCACAGATGCTAAAGAGGGTTTTCAAGCAGCCACTCTACAAGAACTATATCGTTTACGCAAAGAATATAGAAATTCAATTATGTATATTTAGTTTAGCCTATGTCGGTATGCAATAACAGCTCAAGTCAAGAAACTAAATATGGAAGTATTTCCAAATTTATAATTTTATCTATCTCAACTTAAGCTCTTATTTCTTATTACCACAAAGATTGTTATATTCATTTACAAATTTTTCCAAAACTGTTTACTTTCGCTCTTGTTTAAGATAATTTTTTTTTTATACATGAAACATGAATTTATTTTTTTGTTTGGCAAGAAGTAATTTTTGTTCTTTTCCAATAGGTTTTGCTTTATTAATATATTCCCACATTTGTAAAACATAGTCACTTGGGTAGAGCGAAAGTAAACAGTTTTTGAAAAATTTTTAAATTTTAAAGAATGGGATGGATGGGATACTTCGGACAAGGCAAAGTCTCTGATCGGGGTCAACCTGGCGGCCTCCAGAGCGATCCTTGTTCCCGTTGTATTCAAGTCGACATACAGCCTCCACGCGGCCCTCCTGGATAACATTCTAGCACCCGCTAGCTTGTTAACTAATGTATGCGGCGATTGTCCAATCCCCTGGACTTTAAATTTGGGTTGTGCGTAGGGCTTGAAACCCACCACGTAAAAACATAATTTCAATGAAAACTTCAGCAAAAGCCTCTAAACGGACCCCCTTTTATGTTGACGACCATGGCAAACGTTTTAAGGACTATGATTTAAGGATATGCACCTGGAACGTGAGAACCCTTTATAGGGAAGGTGCCTCTATCCAATTGGCGGATGCTCTCAAAAAATGTAGGGCTGACATCACCGCCATCCAGGAAATGCGATGGATAGGACAGGGTTGTACAAGGCAAGCAACATGTGACATCTACTACAGCTGCCATGATAACAGACGTGAATTTGGCTGCGGATTCGTAGTTAGCAAGAGACTTCGCCACCTTGTCTCAGAGTTCACCCCCGTGAACGAAAGAATAGCTACGATCCGGATGAAGGCGAAATTTTATAACATCAGCCTCATTTGCGCTCACGCCCCGACGGAAGAGAAGGATGATGCGGTCAAAGATGCTTTCTACGCAAAGCTCGAGGATGTATACGATAAGTGTCCGGCACATGACGCCAAAATTGTCCTCGGCGATTTCAATGCGAAAGTTGGACGTGAAGGTATCTTTGGCCCCACTGTCGGGCAGTTCAGTCTCCATTCTTCCACCTCGCCGAACGGCATGAGACTGATCGATTTCGCCGCGGCGCGAAACATGGTAGTTTGTAGCACCAGGTTCCAGCATCTCGATATCCATAAGGCCACCTGGCTCTCTCCCGATCGATCAACTACCAACCAGATCGATCACATTGTGATTGATGGAAGGCATGTATCCAGTATACTAGACGTGCGCACATTTAGAGGTCCGAATGTCGACTCGGACCATTATCTTGTCGCAGCCAAGATGCGATTGCGCATATGCGCAGCGAATATGGCACGTTCTAGTGTTCGAGGGAAGCTGGACATCAAAAAGCTGCGATCACAAGAGACAGCCAGGTCGTTCTCCGATCGTCTTTCTAATGAGCTCCATTGTATCCCGTCCTCTCTCGAAAGTATTGGTGGACAGTGGTCTCACATTGCTCACTCTCTGCGCAACGCTGCCGAAACAGTCCTTGGTTTTGAGCGTCCTCCCCGCAGAAACCAATGGTACGATGAAGAGTGTCGTGAGGCCACTGCGGCAAAAAATGCTGCCTACAGAAGAACGTTGCAGTCCACCACTACAAGAGCAACTGTGGAGGTGTACAGAGAGAAGAGGAGGGAAGAGAGACGCCTATTTAGAAGAAAGAAAAGGGAGCAAGAAAGGCGTGATCGTGAGGAAATCGAGATGTGCAGGAGTAGACATGATGCTCGAAATTTTTATAAGAAGATAAGGCGTCTTACTACTGGTTTTAAACCCGGAGCAACCTCCTGCAGAGACGAACATGGTAATCTGGTTACAGATGCACATGGTGCACTGAGATTATGGAGACAGCATTTCTGTAATCTACTGCAAAGCGATGATGATACAAATTCCGCTACTAGAGATGCTGTGCCGGACCCAATCAATGATGACATTGTGATCCCGTCCCCCAGCCATGAAGAGGTCAAGGTTGCCATATGGCGACTGAAGAACAACAAAGCAGCCGGACCTGACGGTTTGCCCGCTGAACTCTTCAAGTATGGAGGCGATGAGCTGGTTAGGTGCATGCACCAGCTCATTTGCAGAATATGGCTGGAGGAAAGTATGCCCGATGATTGGAATCTCAGTGCCCTCTGTCCGATCCTGAAAAAGGGAGACCCCACAATATGCACCAACTACAGGGGTATAAGCCTTCTCCCTATCGCATATAAGGTTCTTACGAGCGTATTGTGTGAACGACTGAAGCCATTCGCCATCTCACTGATTGGACCTTATCAGTGCGGCTTCAGACCTGGTAAGTCCACCATTGACCAGATATTCACACTGCGCCAAATCCTGGAGAAGACCCATGAAAGTCAAGTCGACACACACCACCTCTTTGTCGACTATAAGGCAGCGTTAAGGATAAGGATCCCGATAAGGGATCGCGTATATGCAGCAATGTCTGAGCTCGGTATTCCTGCAAAATTGATAAGACTGTGCAGAATGACGTTGAGCAATTCCTGCAGCTCCGTCAAGGTAGGAAGAGACCTCTCCGAGCCTTTTAATACCGTGCGAGGTTTCAGACAGGGCGATCCCTTATCCTGCGACCTCTTCAATTTCGTCATGGAGAGTGTTTTGCGAAAGGCGGGTGTCCATCGTAATGGCACTATTTTTAACAAAAGTGTCCAGCTCCTTGCGTATGCAGACGATATAGACATCATTGGGCATACCAAGCGAGATGTCACCGCAGCCTTTAATGCTATTGAACGAGAGTCTGCTAAAATGGGTCTGGCGGTAAATGAGAGCAAGACGAAGTACATGTTGTCGACGAGTAGGGATGTTGATCGTATCGGCTCCCAGGTTACAGCCGGCAACTATACATTCGATGTGGTCAAGGAATTCATCTATCTTGGCACCGCCATTACCAGCAAAAATGATGTCAGTCTAGAGATCAGGCGAAGAATCACACTGGCCAACAGGTGCTACTACGGTCTCGGTAGGCAGTTTAGTAATAGAGACCTCTCTCGTGCGACGAAATTAACACTCTACAAGTCGCTTATTCTCCCGGTGCTTCTCTATGGTGCGGAAGCATGGACGCTGTGTTGTGCCGATGCAGCGGTCCTCCTGGTGTTCGAGAGAAAAGTTCTTCGTAAGATCTTTGGTCCTCTAAGGCATGGCGATGAGTTTCGCATTAGAACCAACCATGAGCTGTATGAGCTCCTCGGCGATGTAGGTGTTGTCCAGCGTATTAACATCCAGCGGCTACGCTGGCTCGGCCACATTGTTCGGATGGAAGAATCTGCTCCAGCGAAGAAAGTTTTCGATGCGAAGGTCACTGGACGTCGGCGTAGAGGACGACCCTGTTTACGTTGAAGGACCAGGTTGATGAAGCCCTGTCATCGATTGGTGTGACCAACTGGAGAAGGCGCGCGCTAAGCAGAAGCGCCTGGAGACTAGTGCTGAAGCAGGCCGAAACCCGTTAACGGGTTGTTATGGCCAGCTAAGTAAGTAAGTAAGTAATCTTTCGTTTTGTTTACGTCATTGAAGACATTTTTGTTTTTTTTTTAAGTTTTTTATAATGTGATATTGATTATATGTGATATTGTTGCCTTTGATCTCTTATTAATATTAAATAAAAATTAATTTCTATAAAATGAAAAAATAAATTTCATGTTTATTATTTGAATATTACTTATACTACCGTTAATGGATTCAGCAAAAAGTTCAAAACACCAAAAGAGTTTTTATATTTTTCAACACGTTATAAACGTTACACATATATTTCATATTTTCTTAATATTTACATACAAAAAACACAAAGGTTTATTACAAGTGTGTAAACGAAGAAATGTGAACTAAACATAAAAATCCGAATTACATTAAACAATTAAAATAAAAGATTATTTCTAATGTAAATTCTATTTAGGTAAACTAAAATGCAATCAAGTGATTGTAAAAAGATATATAAATGTAAAAAATTAGCATGTTTTAATAAGAAATAATTGAATAATATTCAAAATAAAAAACTAAACTAAAATAATTAATTTAAGAATTTGAAAAGTAATCACACAAACTATTTCTGATATCCTTAGAGGTTCTGCCTCCGTAGTGATGGGAGTTTGAAGAGCCTAATATAGATGGAATATTACTCCCAACTTCACTTCGCCATAGTCCATCTTGTATGTCACCATTTGAGTCTTCCCAATCAGCAAAATTGTGTGGAAGATAAGACGATCTAGCAGTGTTGTTAAGCATTACAAAATTGTGCAAAGTGACACACGACAATACAATTTTCTCCGCGTTTTCTGGAAGTAGGTGTAAAGTTGTTAGCAGAACCCGCCAGCGACACACCAATATGCCGAATGCATTTTCAATAGTACGCCGTGCTCTCGACAATCTTTTGTTAAAAATTTCTTTTTCCTTTGGCAACAACACACCAGGGTATGGGCGCATTAAATTTGTTGACAAAGGAAATGCAGCATCACCAACAAAGAAATGTGGAAGTTGTATTTTACTATTTGGCAGTGTTGAAGGTGGAGGAACTGGAAGGGTATTATTAAGCATTCTCCTTCCTAAACGACTTAATTGAAAAATTCCTTAAAAAAAAAGAATTATAAAAAAATATTCATTAAAAATTTTTATAAAAAGTTGTTACCTCCATCACTTTGACTTCCATAGGCACCAATATCTATGTGTGTAAACCGGTAACGTGCATCACATGCTGCTAATAAAACTAAGGAAAAGAACTTTTTGTAACAAAAAAATTGACTTCCGCTATTAGGAGGACATTTAATAGCGATATGTTTGCCATCTATGGAGCCGACACAGTTTGGCATATTCCACATCTCCCAAAAATCTTGAGCAATTTCTTGGTAGTCATTTCTATTTGGCTCAGACAAATAAAGGCCTCCTAATTTGTTCCATATAATTTCTGTTGTTTCCAGAACGATGCACCGGACGGTTTCTTTACCTAGCTTAAAAGACCAAGCTAATGATTGGAATGAAGTTCCATGCGTTAAATAACTTTTTAAAATGAAATAAACAAAAATACACGTATATATTATTTGAATTGAATTATATTAAAAATACTTACAGTAATGTTACCGCCAATCGACACTCCGGTTGAACGGGTTCTCTTACGGATTCTTTTCGAAGGAATGGACTAATGAGGTTTAACAAAACTTCATATACTTGAGGTGTCATCCTAGTGTAAATGAAAAATTGCTGATGATCTACCTCTTTCATCCTCAAAAATGTTACAACAAAAAATCCATTTTTTTTTCTGTCTCTATTTATTTGTCGAACAGAACAGGAACGTCTTTTTTCGCCTTTTAGTTCATACATTGTTTTTAAAATAGACAATGCCTCAAGGCCATCCTTCATTATTTTAATTTGTTTTAATTTTTTATCCATTTATTTATTATTTTTACAAAATAACACAATCACCAAATTTTTATGTTTTATTTTATTTTTTTGACAGAAATGATTGTTTAGTAAACAATATATACTCTTTTGCTAATTTCGGTACTTTTTTAGGGAAACTGCTAACAAAAACTCCAAAATATAAAAAAAATTGCAACAGTGAGTTTGAAGTCTTTAAGTACATATAAGTATATTATGGCCACCTAAAAGTCGTATTTAATTTACTCATGCATTTGACAGACTTTTCGTTAATTTTTGACAGTTGCTTAAGCCAAGTCATGCACATTATGGTTGGGCCTTAACTCACGATAACAAGTCGTGAATAACGACACTATTTGCAAATAAAGGTGTTAAATCTTGCCACTTGTTTACATTTTACATGTTTTTATTGTTTTCAATCTGGTAGGCTTATATAAATATGGCGGAAACAAATATAAAAACATAAAATATTGAACTTAAAGCAACAATTAAAAAAAAATTATTCTGTAAAAAAAGTTTAAATATTAAAATAAAAAATTTTTATATTGAATATTTTTTTCACACATTATTCTAAACAATGTTATAATTTTTTGGTGTTACCATACAATTTACTGATAGCGAATTTGTTTCCAAGTACTTTTACATATAAACAGTGAGTTAAGTATATTGCAAATAACTTTATTTGCAAATAGGACGTGCGTATAAACGTAGTAATAGTTGAGTTAAGCTGCAGTTTTTGAAAAATAATTATTTTGGGTAATTAAACGAGGGAATTTTAAGTGAAATTTCTCTTTGGGGAAAATATATTTGAGGCAATTAAGAGAATAACGCAATTAAGCGAAAGTTAATTAACCGTAGAATTTTATTAGAAAATAGTAAGAAAAAATATGGGGATTTAGAAATTTAAATAAATAAGCGTGAAAGGCAATTAAGCGTGTGGCAATTATCTGTGAAATACTGTATATACATATTAATAGTAGGTATAACATAATACATTGTTGTGAACCTGCTTGGCAATCTATAGCCGAATTGTTTTTAATAATTTTATACATTAATGTAACAATGGTAGTGTTTTTTCTGATACATATAACCGGTTAGAAAAAAACGCCATTAGTGTTTAAAGAGTTAAATTGGACATTACTCACAATTTTTATAAAAAATATTTTTTTATTATTTTAAAAACATTTCAAACAATATAAAAATAATTACATTTCTTCACCTCAGCCATATTTACAACGTTTATACTTTTTTAATTTATAAAATGTGTAATAGATGTTTTATTATCAAAATTCAAGAGTATACGTAAGAGTGAAAGAAATTTTTCCCTTGATCCAACATCAACCAACAAATCTTCCTCCCGTCACTCTTCTCCTCTTGCGCCTGCACTGATTAATTTGTAATGGTACGTACGTACTGGAAAGCTAGCTAGTTCGTGAGATAAGGGCGAGGTTCTAGTTCCTTTAGTCCAGGTTCATATAATCAGAAAAAAAATCTACGTGCGATTTAATTGCCACTAAAAAAACAAAAACTATACTATACATAAAGGCACCATTACCTACATACATATATCTGTTTCACTTTGAGTAGTGTCGATGTTACACTACGCCCCTTTATCCCACCCTACCATTATCTTCGAATAGGGGAAGTTATAAAATTTCTCGAAGACCCCAAAAGAGCTAAGCCATACCTACTCTCCTGAAGTTTTACAATAAAAAAAATTTACTGAGCGATCATTCTAAAAAAAAATAACAACAAAAAAATAACTTCATAAATATATTGAAAACATAATAATTATTCACAATTAAATATTACATCTATAATAGTATGTATAATGTATGTTTGAAATTTTATGATAATGTCAATAACTAGATATTTATGTTTGTATATACATTAGGGTGGGTCAATTTCTTCGGGACCGAAAAACATGACAAAGCGTATAGCAATATATGTATATACATGTGGTGTTTATTAACTTTAAATTGAAAGACGATGTTGAGTAGGTGAAAGACAATTAGCGACTGCTTTTTTATTTTATTTATTAGCTTAACTCTATACTTAAAAGATAATGAGAAGTAGAGAGAGTGTGTGCCAGCGTTGTATAAATTGGTGCCAACAGTGATGGCACTACACCTCCCCCCTTTTTAAATTTTAAATGATTACTTATATTTAATAATTTATATTTGTATACATATATACATACTTATATATAGTTTTTCTTTTTTTTTTAATATATTTGCATACATTTTTTAATTTTTTGTTTTTAATATATTTGTATACATATACATATATTTTCCCCTTTTTTTTTTTTTTGTTTTTGATATATATAAATTTTTATTTGATTTTTGAAAAATTTATAATGTTTTAATTTATAATAATTTTTAAACATGTAAATACTTTAGAAATTCTCGTTTTTGTTTTCTATTTTCTTTTGAAATTTTAAAATTAAATTTTAAGTTTAATATAATAATAATAAAGTTATAATTATTTAATATAATATATTTTAAGTCTAAAATATTTCGAGTTTTTTTTTTTTTTTTGCTTTTAGATGTTTTTGTTTACAATTTTTTTTTGTTGGACAAATTGAAAACTGAATTCAAAATTTTTGAAAACGAAAGTTCTGTAAAAAAAGGTTGGTGAGTATGCATGATATAAATGTTTTAATGTAGTTGCCCCCTTTTTTTTTTGCAATTAATACTGTTGGTCATTATATTTCTTTAATCTGTTTTTATGCACCTTTTGTAATTTATTGTCTGATATTTTTAAAGTACAATTACCATATTTATCAATATCCGTTATTTTAAATGGGCCAGTGTACAAAGATTCCAATTTATGTCCTGCACTGTTTTCCAACAGGACCAAATCATTAATTTGCATTAAAGTACTTCTCACATTTTCATCATAGTAACTTTTTTGCCTTAGTTTGGCTTTCTCAATTAGTGCTTTTGCTCGCGTTTGTGCTGTCTGAAGTCTAAACTTAATTTCTTTCTCGTACCCGTCTATGTTGTATATTGGTTCTACTACGTTTGGTTCTAAAAATGAGAGTGTTGTTGGCAATTTACCATAAACTAATTCAAACGGACAATATCCGTGAACAGTGGATGGAGTAGTATTGAAGGAATATGTAAAATATTTTAGCCAGTCATCCCAATCAGTTTTCTCTGTACTTAGATAATTTCTAATAAACTCATTGAAAGTCCTATGTGATCTTTCGACAGTCCCTAGCGTTTCATGATGGTATGCGGTTGAAGTTTCTTGGTTGATTCCAAGTAATACACACATGTTGGCCATTAGCTCGTTTTTATATTCTGTACCTTTATCCGTTAAAATTTTTTTTGGTGGTCCGTATGTTAAAATGAGATTTTCGAAAATTGCTTTGGCTATAGTTTTTGCATCTTTCGATGGAACTGGTATGGCTATTAAATATTTAGATAGATCGCACATGACTGTAACAGCATATTCGTTTCCATGATTTGACGTAATGAAAGGTCCTATGGTATCAATTATGACGGTATCGAAAGCTTTATTTGGTGTCTGTGTTATTCGTAAAGGTTCTATATTTTTTGGCAAAGACTTATTTTTCTGGCAAAGAAGGCAAGATTTAACATACTTAATTACGTCTTTTGTCATGTTTTTCCAATAACAATAATTTCTTAATTTATTTAATGTTCTTGTTACACCTGAGTGTCCTCCCGTTAAGGGTTCATTATGGTAAAATTTCAGTAATTTCTCCTTTTCTGCTTTACTACTAACAAATTTAATTCTTGGCGTAATTATAATTATCAATGTATCTAGATACTTTTCTGCGTTACTTTTAAAATCTTCGATTGACACGTAGTTGAACAAGTCATCGTTTTGAGATATTTGGACTTTATCGACGTTAGAATTTTTAGCTTCAATTTCTAGCTTTGACATTAACTGTTTTAGAACAATTTTATCATTTAAAATACTATTGTCGATTTTAAATTTACGCAATATAATATTACCCTTTTTTAAGGTTCCTGCTGCAGTTTGTTTACGGAGTTCAAATTTAATTAATGGAATTTTTCTTGCTTCCCTAAAATTGGTTATTTCATATGCCTTTGGTTTGCCTACCCTATTCGAATTTTCCTTATTAACAACTTTGTTGTTTGCTTGACTTGAATTTTGCCTTTTTGCTTGACCTCTTGTTGTTACCATGCGCACATTTGCCTCACTTATTGTCTTGATAGCCCCAATATCAATTCTCGAAAGTGCATCTGCACCGCAATTATCAGAACCTTTGATATACTGGACTTCAAAATCATACTCTTCTATGTCCAGTTTCATGCGAAGTAATTTAGACGATGGGTTTTTAAGAGAAAAAAGATACGATAATGGTTTATGGTCGCTGCGGATAACGAATTTTCTACCATAAACGTAGGGTCGAAAGTGATTAATGGCCCAATGAATAGCCGTCAACTCTTGCTCAATAGTTGATTTATGAGATTCCCCTTTTGTAAATGAACGTGAAGCGAAAGCGATAGGCAATTGTCTACCATCATATTCCTGGCTTAGAATAGCACCACAAGCAATTTTGCTTGCGTCCGTCGTTATGTAAAAAAGTTTGTCAAAATCAGGATATTTTAGTATTTTTGGTTTAAGTAGCGCATTTTTTAAATATTGAAATGATTTTTCACATTCTTTTGACCAAATGAATTCAACGTTTTTACGAGTAAGTTGTGTGATATGTAATGCATATTTTGCGAAATTGGGAACAAATTTTCTATAATAATTGCAAAATGCAATGAAACGTTTAGCTTCTTCAGGATTATTTGGAGTTGGAAAATTTTGAATAATTTTAAATTTAGATTCGTCGGGGAGAATACCTTGATTGGTACACTTGTGCCCGAGAAAAACGACTTCAGTGCAGAAAAAATTACACTTTTGTGGATGAAGTTTCAAATTGTATTTTCTGCATGTCTCGAAAACATCACGCAAGTTGTTGATCATGTGCTTTTCGGAACAACCTATAACAATTAAATCGTCCATATACAAAAATGATTGGTCTGGTTTGAGGCCAGAAAAAGCTAATGACATCATTCTTTGGAATGAGTTGGGTGCCACTTTTAAACCATAAGGAAGACGTTTGAAACGAAATGAGCCTTGCTGCGTTGAAAATGACGTTAAGTCTCTGGATTCTTCATCCAATTCAATTTGGTGAAATCCTGACATGAGGTCTAAACATGAGAAGTATTTTGCCCGCCCGAGTTGGTCAAGGATGTCATCTATCCTAGGTAACGGGTATTTGTATGCTGCCAACTTTTTATTCACCTGCCTAAAATCAAAAACTAGCCGCCATTTTTTGTTATTATCCCCAGGCAGTGACTTTTTGGGGACGAGAAGAAGTGGACTATTGTACTCGGATAACGAAGGTTCGATAATATCATCTTTCAGTAGTTTATTGATTTGTCTATCAATTTCCTCTTTCTGAGTGTGCGGAATACGGTAGTTTTTAATGTATGTCGGTGTTGGATCTTTGACGTGAAGTCTTTGCTTATAAAAATTGTTGGCTGTAATTTTTTCATGTTCCAATGCAAAGATATCTGTATATTCTTTGCAGAGTTTAATTAAGTTGTCGGAAACAAATTTTGGAAAATTCTTTTCTAACGTGTGAATTACTTCACTATTCCTATCTCCATTAGACTGCTGTATTGTAAAAATGTTGTAGTCATTTAAGTTTTCAGAACGAATTTGTTTATTTCGAATAGTTACGTTATTGCCAGTAGTATTTAAAATTTTTATGTATGGGTTTGACCCAGAAATTATACAATTTGGTATAAAAATGCCATTTTCTATCTGTTGATTTGGAACGAAATAGGATTGAGTATTGTCGAGATTGTATATTTTTCGAAAAGTTTCACAGCGTGAGGGTACAGTAAATTCATAGGCTGTCTGCATATCAGTGATTGGTATTTCGACATCATAAGGTAATTCTCTAGTGCGGATTACTAAAACGCTATTTTCTTCACTATAGTTCAAAATACAATTTTTAGCTTTCAAAAAGTCAAGACCTATGATACCATCACAAGGGATAGGAAAGGTATTGTCAACCACAAAGAACCTATGTTCAATTACACCGTCATCAATAAAAATATTACTATGGATAGACCCAAGGCTACTGAAAACTCCATCACCAACGCCTTTTATTGAAACGATTTGATTTTTATCTATTTTGCCATTGTTTTGTACTTGATTTACTTTAACTAACGAAATATCAGCACCAGTGTCGAGAAGAAAAGTGCTGTCTGAGATGCCTGATAAATTGAGTTTAATATAACTACAAAAATTTAAATTTAAACTGTAAATTGTTTTATTTCCAGGGGTGACACGTTTAGTGTTATCTGTATTTTCATAATCTTGTATATTCTTGTGAATTTTCGGCCCCCTCCCCTGCGGGGGTTCTATTGGTTTTCCGCATCCTGTTCTATAACGCGTACGTTTCTATTACTCGATCTATAATTATTAGGCTGTGACTGACGATTGCTATGATGTAACTGACGATTATTATAATTACTGTTGCGGGATTCCCTAGTGTTACCGTTAGAGCTGTGGTAATCTCGAGATTGACGTGAATCGTGGCTACGGTTGCCACCACTATTGTTACCATGATTATTAAAATTATTTCGGTTCCTGTACCTGTATCTGTTATAACCTGTGCCACGGTATCTATTATTATGGGTTCTTACGTGAAAAATTTGTTGGCTACTTGCGTTGTCATTCGCCACAGTCGTAAATTTAGTTGTCGCTTCAGAAATATTGTCAAATCTACCTACTTCCATTACTAATTTAACCTTTTCATTGTTAGCGTTCTTAGCCATTGATTGAACCGCAATCTGAGTAGAGTATTTACTTGCTATTTCTGGTCCTAAACCATCTGCCAAATACGCATTATTTAGCGCCTTTGATAGTTGCTCAATTTCTTTCGTATAATCGGTGGCACTCTTATTTAATTGTTTTGTGTTTAGAATTCTAGATGTGATCAATCCCGCGCTTTCGCCTTTAATTGAAGATCGGAGTTTATTTATTACCTGTTCAATCGTATTTTCTTCGGTTATATAGTTTCTAGCTGTACCTATCAATTTAGTTTTTATCAATGAAATGGCTACATTTTCGTTCGTTCCCTTCAATGTATCTACTAATTGTAACGCATCAATGAAACGTTGCAAATTTTCGATTGTTCCGTCAAAGTCTGGCAATATTTTGCATGCCAATTCAATAAATTTTATCTGCTCAGCCATTTTATTTTCGCTCAAACTAGTACCTGTAGGGATGCTGTAATCTTTCAATGTAGGAGAGTCCTCCTCACTATCTTCTCCTAAGTCAAGCGTAAAAGTCTCATCCAAGGATGTTGGTACTTTGTCTACAAAATCTAATTTCAAAAGGATGTACTGCAATTTTGATTTCACACTATAAATAAGCTCCTCAACCTGTTTACTATTGCTTGCGTTCAATAAATGTTTTAAATTCTTGGCTGTTGCCACTATATGGTTATGATGAATAGTTAATAAATTTAAATGCTTATATCTTGTTTGCCTGCTTGGCAGATTTGATTTATTTAAGCATTTATAGGATTTATCGAAAAGGTTTTTATCGTCCTGCAGTTGCGCTAAAATCTCATTCCATATAGGCTTTTCCTCTTCTTCTTCTACACCCATGGAAGAAAAAACAACTTAAAAAAAAAACAATAGTAGCCAAATTCAGAAATGGATCTCAAATAACTTTAAAGATATTTTATGTTAATATGCAAGTCAATGTTTAGAAGTATTTGCACAATAAGCATAATGCACACAAACAAAAATTTGGAATCTTGTATACACTGGATGGATCCATTGTAAAGTAACAAACGTGGTAGTAAATTGTATTTAATAATTTAATTATTAATTTTAAATTGATAGTAAATAAATGTATCATTGGCAAACGTTATAAAATTCAACTCGAATTTAATTTCCGAATCGATCTAAAATTTTGTAAAAGAATATAGCTATTAAGACATATTCAAGAATATTAAGAAAATAATACAGTGTGGAGGATAAAAATAGTATATCAAAAATAGTATACAAATTTAAGAATTTGTAACAAAAAGGATCTGCATGTTATTTGGAAAATTTTTCTATAGCCAGTAATAACATTTTCATTCACTATGAGATATTTAATTTTAGTTTTGTGTTTCGCGATTATTTTCTATAGTTTCTTCAATAGAAAAAAAACAGAAACAAAAAGAATATTGCCAATTATATCAATTTAATTAATATTATTTAGTAGTTTTTTTTTTCATTTTGATTTGTTATTCTTTTTAATTCTATATTCTAAGAAAAGTTTTTATATTTAATAATTTATTGGGTATTCAGCTTTTATATATGATTTACACTTAGATATTTCTTCTTTTAAATCGATTTGATATGTAAATGTAAGCTATATAATATTGATACACATATAGTAATTGAATTTGTATTGCCTTATAAAAAGAAAGTTTAACGAAAACTTATTTAGATTACCAGTAACTTGCAATATTTAATCACTAAATTTATATAGAAAATAAAACAAAAGAAGTAATTAAAAAATGCAAATTATAAATTTGAAACGAATATTGAAGGTTACTTAAACTTATTCAATATTTTTGGCAGTGAGATGATATCATTTATAAAGATTTTTTTTGCTGTACATATAATGAAATTTGACTCTGTTACTCAAAAGATTAGTAACAAGACAAGAAAGTGAGACAAAAGCGTTATTACTTTTTTAATTTTTAAATCTCTTTTGTTTAATGAATATTAAAAAGTTATAAAATAAGTTTAAAAAAAAAATAACTGTTTTAACTGGTTTTTAACAATCTCATAAATGATATATTTCCATCACATAGTTGTCTGAAATACAATATATTAAAGCCATTATTCAAAAAAATATTTTCGAATTTAAACAAGCATATAAAAGGAAATTTTATACAAATTTTAGTAAATCGAAAATATTTTTAATAGAGTAAATAACTTTCTTAATTTAACAAAATCAACCAGAATGATTCAAGATCTGAGAATTTAAAGATATAAATCATAGCTCAAAATGCATTTTTTCCTTTTCTTAAAATTTTTTTTTTTTTTGTTAAAAAAAAAACTTTATAAATCTCTCCAGAACTAATCAAAGGGCATATATTTGTGTATCAACATTCTGCATAAAAAAACAAAACAATTTCGTTTTTGACAAACAAACTTTGCTTTTAATTTCTAAAAAAAAATCTCTTTTCAAAGATCACAAAGAATTTATAATTTTTCTTTGTTTTTTTTTTTTTTGTTTTGTTTTTTTTGTCAAATTTAATAATGAATGAGAGAAACAGAAGTTTTGATTTGTTTATATTTTATTTCTTAAGTGTATTTTTAAGTATAAATGTAAGTTTTAGAAATGTAATAAAAATTTGTTTATATTACTATTAGGTAAATAAATGTGTTTTTAAATACAATTGTAAGGTTTAGAAATGTAGGTTTACATTAAAAATTTATTTATATTAATAATTATATACTTTACATAGGTATATATATTTTTTGTATGTTTATTATTATTTGCTGCAAGCCGCTTGTCGCTGTCGTCCTTGTTGTGGTTGTTGATCGCTATTATTTTGGTTGATGTTTGTATGATATACTGCATGTACATATATATTTTTTTTTCCTGTTTGTTTTGTTATTTGCTTTATGTTCGAAATTGTTGAACATACACTTCTCCACTTTGTTCTTATTAGTATTTTTTTCTTTCTTTTTCTCTTTTTTTTTTTTCTTGTTTGATTCTATTTAATTCTTGTATGTACGTGTATGTATATTGGTAATTAAATACGTATTGAGTTTTATTTTGTAACTAAGCGTTTTTTTTTTTTTCGTACTTATTGTTATTGTGACCGTTATAATATGTCATATTATGTTTATTTGTATATATATATGTTATATATATGTTATAGGTATATATATATATTCTTTTAATTATGCACTTGAGTTTATTTGTCCGTTATGATATTGCTGGTTTTGTTGTTTGTAAATTTATTTTTGCTCTCTTTTTTTCGTGATATTAATTCCCGTTTTCAACTCTAGGTATATATATTGAGAGGAAAAAAGGTTAAAAGTTTTTGTGGTGACTGTACCTGATATTGTTTCATTTTGTGTTTAATATTTAATGTTGATAAAAAAATATTTTTAAACTTTTTTTTTTTTGTAGCAATTTTTTTTGTTTGTTTTCTTTCTAGGTATGTATATAACCTTAAAGTTTTTTTTTTTTTTGTAAAGATCACCAGGATATTTAACAGTTTATTTTATTATTTTTGTATTATTAGAAAATAATTTTTAATTTTATTATTTTTGGAGTAAAAACCACGTCTGCTCGCTTTTCCTCCTTTTTTTATTATGTTTCGGCATGTTTAACTTTTTATATTTAGTCTTTCCCAAGGATTTCAATATTTTAAACGAGTTTAAAGATGAAGTTGAAAATGAAATTTTGAAACCTGCCTTTATCTTTAAAACTGCAGATGTAGTACACGATACCTTGTGTTTTTGTCTAGAGACTTGTACAGTTTTCTCTTTAAAAAAAAATGTTTTTTTTTTTGGACTATTGGTGGTTTCTTGTTATAGCCTTGAGAAAGTACCGAAATACGCTCGTTCACACACACACACACGTAATGTTAATAAATTTCAAAAGGATTTTTTGTTTAAAACACCGGTTTTATCTTTGTTGTTCCTTTTTCAAGTTTCTTTTTATAATTTTAGTTTATATGTACATAATTTTTTTTTTTTGTATTCCAATTGAATTTAAATTTTTTGTTTTTATTTTTTGGTCACTCTGGCTTAACAACACAATTTTATTTTCTTATTAAGTAATTGCTTAAGTATGTGTTTTTTTTTTTAAATTGCAATTGATAAAGAAGTAACTATACAAAAGTTCTGTTATTTCCAATTTTTAATAACTTTACTTTTTTTTTTTTTGTCCAAAAAAACACGGTCGCCATGTTATATGTATATATGTATATACATGTGGTGTTTATTAACTTTAAATTGAAAGACGATGTTGAGTAGGTGAAAGACAATTAGCGACTGCTTTTTTATTTTATTTATTAGCTTAACTCTATACTTAAAAGATAATGAGAAGTAGAGAGAGTGTGTGCCAGCGTTGTATAAATTGGTGCCAACAGTGATGGCACTACATAATCTATGAGAAATTCTAAGAACTTTTCCCAAAGAAACCATGGTTCTAAAATCAAAATCGAGCTTCCGGTTTTTTACGAGAAAATTTGGTGTTCAGGTCATCCGAAAATAATGCTATTTTTTTGGAAGTATTCATTGCAATTGGTGAATAGTTGACCTGTAACGCTGGAAGAGGGCTTATTTTAAAGGAAATTATCTCACCTTTCTATATCTGTCCTCATTTATAGAAAATCGTTTACCCAAATAATGGTTTTGGAGGTTTATGTCAAAATAATAATAGTAAAACTGTTAAAAACCTAAAACTAATATTATTGTGACCTAAACCTCCAAAACCATTATTTGGGTAAACAATTTTCTATAAATGAGGACAGATATAGAAAGGTAAGATAATTTCCTTTAAAATAAGCCCTCTTCCAGCGTTACAGGTCAACTATTCATCAATTGCAATGAATACTTCCAAAAAATAGCATTATTTTCGGATGACCTGAACACAAAATTTTCTCGTAAAAAACCGGAAGCTCGATTTTGATTTTAGAACCATGGTTTCTTTGGGAAAAGTTCTTAGAATTTCTCGTAGATTACGATTTTGCTATACGCTTAGTAGGCAAAAAAATTGACCCACCCTAATATACATATGTATTTTTAATGATTACAAAATAAATTATCATTAAGCTTACAAGAGAATAATAAAACGTCAACTGTTACGTTGATTCTATAGAGAAAAAAAAAACCCGTGTATAACAACAACAAAAATTGGTTAATTACTTTCCAAACTTGAGTAAAAAAAAAACATACGAGCATTATTATATTTTTCTACTCCTTTCTTCTCCTTTTTCTTCTCTCTTTTTTTATATGAGTTATCAATATAGAATCTATATTATATATTATATATGTATATTAAGGTGGGTCAATTTTTTTGCCTACTAAGCGTATAGCAAGGTCGTAATCTACGAGAAATTCTAAGAACTTTTCCCAAAGAAACCATGGTTCTAAAATCAAAATCGAGCTTCCGGTTTTTTAAGAGAAAATTTGGTGTTTAGGTCATCCGAAAATAATGCTATTTTTTTGGAAGTATTCATTGCAATTGGTGAATAGTTGACCTGTAACGCAGGAAGAGGGCTTATTTTAAAGGAAATTTTCTCAGCTTTCCATATCTGTGCTCATTTATAGAAAATTGTTTACCCAAATAATGGTTTTGGAGGTTTATGTCGAAATAATAATAGTAAAACTGTTAAAAACCTAAAACTATTATTATTGTGACATAAACCTCCAAAACCATTATTTGGGTAAACAATTTTCTATAAATGAGCACAGATATAGAAAGGTGAGATAATTTCCTATAAAATAAGACCTTTTCCAGCGTTATAGGTCAACTATTCACCAATTGCAATGAATACTTCCAAAAAAATTGCAATATTTTTGGATGACCTAAACACCAAATTTTCTCTTAAAAAACCGGAAGCTCGATTGTGATTTTAGAACCATGGTTTCCTTGGGAAAAGTTCTTAGAATTTCTCGTAGATTATGACCTTGCTATACGCTTTGTCAAGTCTTTCGGTCCCGAACAAATTGACCCACCCTAATGTATATATTATAGATTAAGATGCATACGGATATATATAGATACTTATAGATATATGTATGTATATTTGTAATGACATATCAGAGTGGAGATAATTTAAAGTTGGTACTTTCCCTTTTCTTGTGTACCTTTTTTTATTATTTTTTTTTTTCTTTATATATTCTATCAATTAATTATAATCAAGTTTCAATTTGTTATCATGATTATTATTATATATATTTTTTTCTTATTTGTAAAATATTCACAAATTAATACAAAAATTTTAGTAAAAAAAACAAAATATTTGTTTTTTTTTCTCTCTGATATGTAATTCGAACAAATACAAAAAGATTTATTTAGAAATAAAATTAGAAAATGATATACATATGTTGTTAACTTACAGTACGATCCCGGTTCCAACGCTGCGGAAGGCCTTCTGCTGGTTGTTACTGGATACACTGTAGACTCATTAACGTTTAGCAAGTTTTACAACTTATTTTTGGTCTCATAAGGGGGATATTAATAAGTATATACACATATGTAAGTATGCATTTGAACCAAATGGCAAGTTATATATAATAGGATTTTTATTTCTCTAGGATTAGTATGCAATCAATTGTGTATAATTTAATAAATTAAAAATAATAGGACAAATTTTCATTTTTTTTAAAGTTCAATTTATAGTTTAAAATTTTTTCTCTGCTTCTTTCTCTTTTTTTTAATTTTTTTTTATTCAATTTAAATTGTAGAAATTAATGTGCCGAGTTTCGGATTTTTCCGACCAATAGCAAGTAATTTACTATTTTTCTTTAATGCCCCTTCAGCATGATGTCTACTTAAGACCAAGCCCAAATATGAGATTTCCCTTTTTCCTTTTCTTCCTCTTATCATAGGCCTTTTCTTCCTGTTATTCTGTTCCCAGGATTAAAAATTATGCCCCAATGTATCCCAGAGCGCCAATTCAATATCTCCCAGAAAATATAATATGATATAACCACGGGAAAATCTAAGCTTCAATCTTCCCTTCGGCCAGGCAATTTAGAAGAATAAAAAAAAACAGAGTCAACTCGAGTGGGTATACGGATGTTAGTACGCCTCTGTTCTAATTTGATCGCCAACCCGAGGTGATTGTACAATTTTCGTTGCCGACCCTTTAGAAAAAAAAAAACAAATATGTATATAAATCTTTCTTCTCTTGCACTAAAAATTATATTTGAATAAAAACAAGTATTTACCCTTTAGTGTGAAATTGATTAATTTTCTGGTGAGAATTTTCCTCTGGAATACACTTTAAAAAAAAATTACCACAACTTCTTTCCGTAAAAGAAGTTTCAAGCCTCACACCACAATTTAAAAGGAACTTATGTTTGCCTAAAAGCCATAACCAAACCTCGTTTTGCGTTTTACGAAATTTAAATAGACATTACCCTATACTCACAATAGGCTACCCAGCGGGAAAAGATTGATTACCTTATTTTATAATCAATTATATAATATATTACTTCAGAATATATTACTTTTGGAATCGAGAAGGTAATTTAAAGTGACACACAAGTAAATATTGATTACCATGTGTATTCCCACATCTACGAAGCAAGAAGTTATTGTTTGCTGGCTTTTGTCTTTTTCGTATATTTTGTTGAAACAAACTGTAATTTGGTTTTTTTCTTCTATTTTACATATCGATTACCATGTACATTCCCACATATATAGAAGAAAGAAGTTATTGTTTCTGCGTGTATTTGTTTGTGGATTTTTTTGTTTTTTATTTATTTTTTCATAGTTAAAAACTCCGTTATTTTTTACGCAAAAAAAATTATTTTATTAAATAATGCAGTTGGTGTTTAAATGCGCAGAAGTGCAGACACCAAATTAATATTTAATACTAAGTAATTAATATGTTTATTAGTAGCTATTCGGGATTATTTTAAAACTTGCAATGCAAAATGTTTTTAACATGAACATGGTAAATAGTAAAACAAATATTCCCCAATAGCTACTATTATTTTATTTATAATGGGGGAAATTAATTTATTATTAATAATTTAATGCATATTTTAATATATTATAAATACATTAATAATATAATGCATTAAAAATAATGCATCATAGAATTTATACCTTCAAATTATTAATAAATAATAACTTTATGCATTACCAATAATTAATTCTAATACTTATTACGGGGGGACAGTAAAAGAATTTATTACTTTCGTAGGACATGATCTGTGTTAAGCGTAATGCTTTCCGTAATCAATAGATTATACATTCCTTGTATTACCTTCTCGTTTCTCATTGATTACCATTTCCCGCTGGGTTACTAATATAATAACTCCCTTCGTATATACTTATATGTATAGAAACATATAATCGTTCTCCCTAACAGTACTTAAACGCACTACAAGATAATTTAAGTAATAATCATTGTAAAAAAATCAAACGGTATTGTTTAAAAAAAATTTTTTTCACACACTCAGTAAAATCTTGAAAGAGAAAAAAAATACATGTCTAGATATGAAAAATAATTAATTTAGTAAAAGGTATTATTACAAATGTCATAGAATTTTAAAAAGATAACGTCAAGATAAAAAAATCCAACTTGTGCTTAATTTTTAAGCACTTTTAAAATTAACCGCTATATAAGCGGATATAAACAAAAATTTTTATGGAATATTTATATTCGGTTCGAAAAAAACACCACTAATGTTAGAAAAATGTCAATCGAATTTATTAATAACCAATCTTCTAAATTTCAACACAGTATCCAAATAGTTGTAAAGCATATCATAACTGAATCCAAAGCCATTTAGTAAATTAATAATTGTAGAGCGTTTTCAGATGAATCCAGATTGCAGAGTGTACATAACCCAACTGATGAATTACTGAAAGCACTAGAACAGGGGTGCCCAAAAGTTTCTTATGGAAGAGTAAACACCAATACATTTAAAGAAAAACTAATTTTTATTTAATATTTTTTGTTGTAAAAGCCAATACATACAAAGAAAAAAGAAAACAAATATTTCATATTTTTTTTGCCTATACGTACACGGCAAAAAAAATTCCTTTCCATGATTCTTCCAATAAATTATCCAAATTTATGTCAATATTATTTGTAGATAATTTTAATAAGGCCTCCAAATTTTCGTTGCTCATTCTACTTCTAAGCTTGTTTTTTATTAATT
Source organism: Metopia argyrocephala (assembly GCA_963576795.1). Lineage (NCBI taxonomy): Eukaryota > Metazoa > Arthropoda > Insecta > Diptera > Sarcophagidae > Metopia > Metopia argyrocephala. The sequence goes on along the minus strand of OY756209.1, from coordinate 87,514,429 downwards.
TTAAATTTGAAAATGCATCAAACATGGAATACAAACATAAAATTTCCTTGTAAGGTAAAGGGTATTTTTTGGTTGTACAGATTTCCAAAAATTAATGCCACTTAAATTAGAAGCTTGCAACATAGGATGCTTTTAGAGGTCCAGTATAAAAATCATTTGACTGAAAATTAAGACGTTGCATGTTTATTTCGTCACCATAACTTTCAATGTACTCCAAGATTCGGAGCGCATCCTGAACCAAAAAAGACTTTTTAAGGTCCGTAACTAATTGTTCTTTTGAACCACCTGCTTTATTATTGGCGATAGTTTGAATTGTTTGAAAGCATATTAAAAATTGTGCTTCAGCTCTAAAATTATAAATAAAAAAAAATAATTTTTCCATTTATTTTGCAAATCCATTTTGTAAGGAATAAAAAAAAATTACAAAAACCTTTTGAATTATGTGAGAGTAGACTGTGAGTGATCATACAATAATTTTTTTGTGAATAATACCTAAAGTTTGAAAACTGAAACAAACACCAATTTTTTCCAAGTGCATTTTAAAACACACTTTTTTAAACGATATCACACGTCACACAAAAACAAATAATAAAATTAGCAAAGCATACGAAAGTGTTGTTGCATTGAATGAAATTTTTGTCTCATGGATGTAGTTTTTGTTGTAATTGTGGTTGTCGTGTGCCAAGATGAAAACAAAACGTATGTATTTTTCTTTATGAAAGATTTTGTAGCCGTGTTAATTTATTACTATTAATTATGTTTTTGATAGAAAAATAAAATAAAAACAGTTTTTCAGGATTTTTAAAAACAAAGTCAGTAAATACAGTACAGTATATTTATCACGTTTGCGGACGCAAAAAATTTTAGGGAGCTGCAAAAATATACAGGCATTTATTTTTGAAACTAGTTGTAATATCCGAAATCTAATTAGACATATATTATAAGAGTAGTCAGAACATCGTATTTTAACCGTTATATACATATATATATATACGAAAGTATCTAATGAACCAATTGGTCATTATTTTGAATGTGTATTAATTACAAAAACTTAAGATTGTATAAAATTAAATGAATAAAAATTGGCTTTAAAATTTGAATGCTATAGCATTCACGTCATTTTGCATCAGTATGAAAATGAATGCTATAACATTCACGTCCGCGAACGTGTTAAATTAAATGATATAATAAAAATTAACAATACAGGTAGGTTTGGTACATTTTAAGAAACAGTTTGGTAGGATTTTTATTTACACTGAGCAACCCTGGTCAAAGAAGAGTATACAAAGTTGTTTGTGTTTTTCGTATTGCTAGTGCTGAGTGCTGTATGTGTGTCTTAAAATACACAGCCTATAGCTAAGAGCATTTACAAAAACAAATGAGCACCAAGAGTATAGGGCTTGGGCACCCTTGCACTAGAATATAGGTTAAGTAATCCACCATATGCCCTAATTATCATAATCGTAATACGAGACGAATAGTGTAAAAATGGAAGCGGTGATAAGCAGTATAGATCATGAAACTGCGAGGATCCAGTATCTAATATGAATCTGTTCCTTTGCTGTACTATGGTTTTCCATTGATGACATAGCTTAGATCATTCATCAGACCAATAAGATTTATCAGACATTAATTTTGTTTGCTATTATATGTGGCAATCTATGCGCTGGTAAAAGTAGAACTCTATTTGTATATGTAAAGTATCAAATACAACTTGCAACTCTAATTTTTATCTCTTTTATTTTACTCAGCTGTTTTAGTTGTGGTTATATAAACTTTGTAATGTCAAAAAAATGCAATGTAAACGATGTAGATTTCGAGGAAGATTTTACATCTAATCTACTAGATTTCTTTGTAATGTAAACTTACTATAAAATCATATAAATAGATCTTTTTTAAGTCAGCAACATAACAGCAGAAAATTTTTAAAATTTGGAAGCAATAAATAGAATTGTAAGCAATAATGGAAGCATTATATTATTTTCTATACATTAAAGCTTCCAAATATGCTACAGGATAAGGCATTATTTTTGATTTTTTGTACTACAGTATTCCCCGGATAATTGCCCTACGCTTAATTGCCTTTCACGCTTATTTTCCTCAATTTCTAAATCCTCATATTTTTTCTTACCATTTTCTAATAAAATTCCACGGTTAATTAACTTTCGCCTAATTGCGTTATTCGCTTAATTACCTCAAATATATTTTCCCCAAAGAGAAATTTCACTTAAAATTCCATCGTTTAATTACCCAAAATTATTATTTTCTAAAAAATTGCAGCTTAACTCAACTATGTTTATATATATATGTCCGTTAAATTTACTTTCAAACTACTTTTTTGATACAACCTTCCAATTTAAGTCTACCAAGTTTAGGTACCTTAAAGAGGCAATTAACCGTATTCGTTTACATGCCTTGCACGCATAACTGCCCAAAAACGTTGACATTTTTGTCGAGGCAGTTATCCGGGGAATACTGTATTTGCTTACTGGTTGCAATAAATTTGCATTTTGGCGGCTCATTTCATATAAATGTCATGCATTATTGATGAGCCCGAGTAAGTGCTCCAATCCCTGCTGGGATTGGCATTTCAAAAAGTGCAAAGGTAGTTTTTTTCATCTAGTAATTTTGGGCAACTTGTTTAGAGAGTTATTTTTATTTTACACTCAGTAGTCCGAATTTGCCCCAGATAGTTATTTTTATTTTACACTCTGTTTAGAGTCAAACTAAACAATTTATATTAAAACACTGTTCACTTTTTTATGGTTTTTTATATTTCACAAAATTTTAATTTTATTTGGTTTTGTTCTATATATGTATTTTTTTGTCTTAATTAGTCTTAACTATAATTATTTGTTTTCTTTATTTTATAATTTAAAATTTTATTCTTTGTTTTCTATGTATGTTAGAAGTTTATGTTTTATTTATTTTTTGTTTGATTGTACTTCGTACCGCCGAGTTCTGCTCACACATAAGACCTACAATATAATAATTTTGAGTCCTACTTTACTTTAAAACAAAGGTATAAAAAGGAGAACGAATAGAAAACATAATAAAAATACACCAGTGTTGTACACTGCAGCGCGTTTCTAAACATTCTGCCCCCTCGGAGTGATGTGTATATGAGTTGATCTTCTTTACGGGTCTACCAAAGGTGTACCCAAAACCATTTGATTGTATTAGATGCAATTCTTGTAATTGATTTGATATACCTGAACGCTGGCAGTCGGCACAAAAACGCTGGACCAAGAGAAGGGGTCACTGGCATCTATTTGGGTTATTTGAGTTTCAATTTGTGGAGTTTGTTCATCCACTTTTGCATGCTTTTTTAATTGTGTTGTGTCATGCAGGACAGTGTTGTGTCCTTTAGAGTATATATGACATCCAAATCCATTTTTACCAATCTGCACCGAGTGGAACCGATTCAAACCATTTATGCAATACTTTTGCATAACAATAACTTTGTACCTCTTGTCTGCTCTACTGTTTAGAGAGTTGGGTATATGGCCTTGCTTGCATGGGCTGCATGACCACTGGCGATAGAGAGAGCTGATGTGAAGATTTGAAAGCATGACTGTAAATAAATTTTGGGAATGTATTAATGAAGACGTTTTAATTAATAATACTACAAATTTTATAATGTAATGCAAATCATTAATCTCTGTGTTCTTCGAAATTTCCATTTATATCTGCTACGTAGTTCGGACAGATATTTATTTTGCGATCTTTGGTACAACAATTGATAGATGATTATGATGCATTTCCAGCGGTTGGCAAGGGTAAAATTTTCTTCTTTTATATCTCTTTCGGTTGAAAACGTTATGAAATTGATGATAAAAAAGTGTCTAGGAGTCAATGGAGTCAAATTAATAGGGTCATCGCTAGCAGGGCTTAAGGGTCTAGAATTGAAGCATATTTCAATGCAGGTCAGAATTGTACATCGTGCTTCGAATGTGAATTTCATCTTATGAAGTATTTTTTGTAGATGTCTCTTGAATGATTTTAAGCCTGTTTGACGGAAACCTGTAATGTGTTGGATGTCAGGTGGTATAAACTTCCATTCGATGTTTATATGATTCTGCTGTTGAAAAATATGTTGCTGTAGAATTTTCAAAAATTCTAGACGATAATTTTTGATGAGTTCTGCTGCTCTGACGAAATTTGTCCCATTGTCCAAATGGATACAAGCGGGGTATCTACGTCTTCCAATGAAGCGTGAGAATGCTGCTAAAAATGCTTTTGCTGTCAAATTATTTGCTGTTTTTAGAATTGTAAATAGTTTTATTCTGGATTTTATGGTGTGTTGTAGTATTTTTGATTTTACCTCATCCGCTAATTGAAGGTGTGTTCTTATGGCTAAGAACGGTGTGCAATTGACTCCGAATGTTACGATAAGGAGCTCGTAATCCTCAATAGGATCATTTGATGGCTTACGAAACAATATTAGCTGGTAACTAGTTTGAGATGGGTCGATGAGTATTTGGCGATACATTTTGGTAATGCTCGCATTGAATACATAACGGAAAAATCTCCACTTTGCTATCAAAAGAACAAGATCTTGCTGTAGAATGGGTCTTGGGTATAAAATATCATTAAGACTATTCTTATTTGACGTCGGGCTGGAGGCATTGAATACTACACGAAGCTTTGTAGTGAGTCTATCCGGTTTTATTACTGCGTGATGCGGCAGGTAATAATTTGGAGCCTTATTTATAACCAAGGGTGAGATTCTTTTCATATATCTTAACTTTAGATATTTAAGAATGACCTGATTGTTCTGTTGGCCAATTTCAGGTTTTCTACTGAGCCTTCGCTCCACTCTTAAATATTGTGTCATCTCAATGTGTTGTGAGGAGTCTATTTCCTCTTTTTTTTGAAGGGTAGGGTAACTATATACCTCCCTGTGTCATTTCTACGTGTTGTGGACTTGTTTTCACATTTTGTGTCCTCATCTGACTTCAAAATCTGTTTTGGGGTTTCCTCCACCTCCCAAAAACGTGTGAGGATTTGGTCAAGGGACGTAGTGTTAAGTAACGATACTGTAGTTTGTGACTGAGTCACTTTTGAAATTGGTCCCCCCACAATCCAGCCAAATGCTGTTTTTTGTGCCAAAAGGGATCCAATTGACCGCATCAGAGTTTCCATGCAATATATGGATGGGCCTAAGTCGAGGCCTATTAGGAGGTCGATGGGTCGGCTCTTGTAAAATTGAGGGTCTGCTAATTCCAATTTAGCAGCCTCAGTGATGATTTCGTGATTGAATGTTTGTGTGGGTAAATTGGATGGAAGGGTTTTGAGTACTGGTGCCCAGACTTCCTATTTAAAGTTAGGGTCTACGCGGGAACAAAGATTGAACAAACACGCTTTGGTGGATGTTTCAGAAACTGTTTGATTTAAACCTGTTACATGTACCACGTTGCATTTAGTGGGTAAGTTTAATCGTTTTTGCAGTTTATCTGAGACAAAAGTTGATTGAGATCCAGGGTCGATGATAGCTCTAGCCTGGTATCGTAGACCTTTAACTTCTATTTGAACTACGGCGGTAAACAATAAAGTGTCTTTGTTTTGTAATTCTGTATGTGAGTCAGAATTTTTTTGAAGGGTCAAAGACGTGTAGTGAGGAGTGAATGAATTTGGAGTGGACTGTATTTTAGTAGTTAAAGCTGTAGAGCTTGTTGATGGACATTCTGCTGTATTTATTTGTGCTAGGTTGGCAGAATGGGTCACAGTAGCTTTATGTAACAGTGGGTTATGTTTCTGTTCACATAACCTACAACTATATTTGCTAGGACAATCTTTTACACTATGGGTCCCTGATAGGCAGTTGTAACATGAATTTGTTGTCCTTAATACTTGAATTCGATCATTGACATTTTTTCCTAAAAATAAGGGGCATGATCGTAATAAATGTGCGTCATTGCAATATTGGCATTTATTATTGGTAGCACAGGGGCTTTTATGTGTCGAATTAGTGGTTTGTTTCGACAAATTTGTTTGCAGCGAGTTCATAATATTCCTTTTATTTGAGTTATGTTTTTTGACTTCGGGGCTATTCTGTGCGGATTTATTTTTTGACAAGATATTTTCCACGGACTCTAAAGTTCTGAACTTGTGGGTTAAAAATTTGTCGAATTCGAACCAAGTAGGGATTTCAGTGCAATCCTCCCGAGAATTTTCAAACTCCTGTACTAAACTTCTGGGTAGATTTTGTGAGCATATGAATATTAAAAACGACTCCCAGGTTGTTGTGTCAACGCCTAACATGCTGAGGGTCTGCCTAGAGTCATTTATAGTATGCTGTAATTTTTTGATTGATGCGCCTGAGTTTGCAGATGCCTGAGGTAGGTCTAAAATTATTTTATACTGCTCGTTGACCTGCATCCATTTATTCTCATACCTGTCTATTAAATTTTTCCACTCCAGAATAAAGCCTTCATTTGTTAAGGGTACGTTCGCAATTATCTCTCTCGCTTCGCCACCTGTTTTTTGGGTCAAATAGAAGAGCCGTTCTACATTGCTAATTCGAGAATTTTTGATATATTTCGCGGTAAATAAATCCCGAAAGCTGGGCCACAATTTATAATCCCCAAAAAATATGTCGGTGTCGCAGGGAGGGAGTCTTATTGACAACGTTTCACTTTCTTGAAAGTTCGTTGTTTTATTTTTTCAACGGGTTCCGAAAGTGCGTTGATTTCTGCATTTATGGATGAATAGCATACCTTATACGCCAACAGGGTTTTCTGGTATCGTTCCCGAAGTTTATTTCGTTCTATTGGTTTTTCACTCTCCTTCTCTATATCTCTACATTCTTCATAAGACCGCTTTACTTGGGTCCAGAGCGAATCTAACCCTACGCGAAGAATTTCCAGCGCATGAATATTGTCTTCTGCATGGCTGGCGGAGTACGACTTTTCAAATTCAATTAAATCATTTGTACAATTTACAAACTTTCTAAGAGACATTTTGAAAAGTTAAAATTTTATACTTTGTAAAATTAGGGAGAGGTGTTGAAAAAAATTGGGTCAAACATGCCTGCTAGCGATTTAACAACAAGTAATTTTGAAAAAATATTAATGTATTCAAATCCTATTTTAGATTTAAGGCTACCCGCAAAAATTAATTTTTTGGCCCGTTGGTAACCCTTTTCAATTTCTCTGTTACACCAAGTATTTTTTCTTGTTATGTTTTAATACAAGTGTCTCATTTGTATTTATATATGTACATATAATAATATTTTATGTACTTACTTGTTGTTGTTGTTGTTGTAGGGTCTTTTACTTGCTTGTTTTAGTTACTTTTGTTTTCTGTTGTCCTCTGTCGCTACTGTTACTGCTGCTGATGTTTCTGTTGTTTGTTCTTATTTTCTGTCGCTACTGATGCCGCTGTTGATTTCTCTGCCTTGAGTATTTTATGTACATACACTCAATTCTCTTTTTATGCGGTAGATACATTCCAAAACTAACCGCACAAAAAAAAAATCGCATAAAAAAATACACTAATGTAGTGTAAAAGAAGGAATGTGTTCCATTATTTTCAAAAACGCATAAAACCAAAAAATCATATAAAAAAAGACATTAATTACATTATATAATTAGGGTTACGTTCCAAAATTTTTTAAAAGTTCATAGGACCAAAAAATCGCAAAGAAAAGTCGATATCAACTAATAAAAAATGAGGATACCTGAGAATTTTTGAGCAGAGTATAAAGTTTTGGTAAATTCAAATCAAATACATAACATTACTTTATTTTTAATTAAATGTAATTATTTCACATTACTTTAATTAGTAGTTTTATAAAAATTTTATATTTAGTCATTTTCTTCACTTTCTGATAACACCCGCAACCTTTTGTGAACTGGCGCGAAACCATTATCATCACTGGAATAGACAGTCAGTTCATTTTGTGACGAGATTATTGCTACTGCATCAATAGATTCAACGTAAGTTTCGCCTGCTGAAGGTTCTCCTGATTTTATAAGAAAATCAGTTATTCAGCTTTGCGAATCTTTCCGTAATTCTTTATGAAGTTCTTGATACCCAGAAATGCAATTATTCAGCTCACGCTGGAATTTGAATGCCGCTCAGTATTCGGGTCATTATTAAGAAAATGTGTTTCTAATTTTTTGCAAAGTTGAAGACCTTCTCGAACTATTTTTGCAGTGAATGGGGAAGGATTGTTATCTTCTTTCTCACTGTTATTTTCTGGTTATTCGACTGAATCAAATAACATTTCAATAATATCATCATCACTTGGGGGCTCATCTACAAGCAACTCATTGATGTCAATCTCGTTAAGGCTATCAGAACCTTCGCCACCAATTTCATGTGCCAAAGCAATAATATCAAATGAAACCGTCATTGCTTAATTAGTAGCATTGTCCCTTGCAACGCATTCAGGCCAGATTGCTTTCCAGCAGCCATTTAAAGTTTGTGGTCTTATTTCACTGATTGCAGAAGAAGAATGATTTATGCAGTCTAAAATCGAAAACTTTTTCCAAACGTCGGTTACTGTTACTGGCTCACTATCAATTTGCTGAAAAATAAAATTAAAAGTATGTTTTACATAATACTTTTTAAACGTAGCAATTATGCCTTGATCTAGTGGTTGAATAATGCTCGTTGTATTAGGTGGAATAAAAAGTATCTGAACATTTGGATGTTCTAAATGCGGATGAGATGGAGCATTATCAATAATTAATAAAACTTTAAAATTTAGTGATTTTTGCTTCATATAAGCTTCTACTTCTGGAACAAAGCATTGATAATACCAGTCAGTGAAAATCGCAGATGTTACCCAAGCTTTTTTATTAGACATCCAATGCACCGGTAATTTTTTTAAATATTTGCGTTTTAGTGCCCGTGGTCTAAGAGATCGATTAATGAGCAAGGGTTTAAGTATTCGATCACCTGATGCATTGCTACAAAGTAGGAATGTTAACTCTATCCTTGGCTGCTTTAAAACCACTTGCTTTTTTTCGGCTTTCGTAATGTAAATTCGCGTAGGCATTTTTTTCCAAAACAGTCCTGTTTTGTCTGCGTTGAAAACTTGATCGGAGCAGTATCTACTATCTTCAATAATTTTAATCAACTTTTCAGGAAAACGTTTTGCAGCTTCTTCATCTGCTGATGCAACCTCGCCGGTAATCTTCACGTTGTGAAAAGCATTTCTTTTTAGAAAACGAGTTAGCTATCCTGTGCTCGCTGAAAATTCTGTACCAGACTGAGTGCAAGAAGTAGATAGTAGATGGTTCCACTTGCTTTAGCTTCTCGTAAAAGCAAAGAGCTTTTTTTTATTAAATTACCATCTAAAGGAATCCTTTTTTTGTAAGTTCTTCAATCCAAACCACCAGCGCTTTTTCAGTTTTTTCAATTAAAACACTTCTTGAATATGAAGAAAATTTGGAACTTAATTTAGTACCGGATATTACAGACTGCCTTATCGAAACTTCATTCTTTTTAATGGCTCTTATTGTCGATTCACCGTAGCCAAAACGCCTCCCAACATCAGTAAATCTTTCTCCTTTCACTAAGCAATCTAAAATTGCAATTTTTATTTCTAAGGAAATTGCTTTTCGTTGCTGCTTCTTTTTTTCCATCTTCAAACAAATTTTTATTTTAAAATTTAAAAAATTAAAGTTCTTAATCAACCAAACGCGTCTTTACTCAACGAAAGCATTAGCTCAAATGATAATTCATTCTTACACAAATAGCATTGAGCATACATATGTAACTATTGTTTGCTTGCTCTGTATAGAAGAAATATGTAAAAAGGGGAATCCCATACAAAATACTATAGAAAAACAACGCATAACTTCAAAATCTTGTACAAAAAAATTAGAATTAGATTCTCAGGAAAAATCGCATAACTTCAAAACCGCATAAAAAAGATTCGCATAAAAAGAGAATTGAGTGTATTTGAAATTTCTTATTTTCTGCAAAAACTAACTGTTTATTTTCAAGGTAACTTCTTTTGTTTTAAGTGTGCACAAAATTTTATAACTGTTTGTACTTCTTATTTTTGTTGTTGGGTCTGTGTCTGTCTTTTTTTTTTTTTTTTTTGTTGTAATAATTTATTTAAAATTTTTTATTTTTAATAACTTTATATTTTAAACAAATTGAATATAAAAAACCACAATCCGGTTCGTGAGGACCAAAAAATGTTTAGAGTCAAACTAAACAAATTATATTAAAACACTGTTCACTTTTTTATGGTTTTTTATATTTCACAAAATTTTAATTTTACTTGGTTTTGTTCTATATATGTATTTTTTGTCTTAATTAGTCTTAACTATAATTATTTGTTTTCTTTATTTTATAATTTAAAATTTTATTCTTTGTTTTCTATGTATGTTAGAAGTTTATGTTTTATTTATTTTTTGTTGGATTGTACTTCGTACCGCCGAGTTCTGCTCACACATAAGACTTACAATATAATAATTTTGAGTCCTACTTTACTTTAAAACAAAGGTATAAAAAGGAGAACGAATAGAAAACATAAAAATACACCAGTGTTGTACACTGCAGCGCGTTTCTAAACACACTCATTAGTCCGAATTTGCCCCAGATAGCGGGGTAGACACCTCTTTTTATTGTAAAATTTAATAGCCTTTTACATACATACGTATGTATGTGCATAAGTACTTATATTAAAGTCTTCAAGTTAATCTAAACCACAACATGTAATATTGTCTAAACAGAATAACATCTTTTTTTTTCTATTAATTATATTTGTACATTACAAATATAACTTTTTTCCTAAATAAGATATTACATGAAAGCAGCACGAAAGTTAGGCAATTTTAAAAATGGAAACACAGGATAGTAAAATAATGTACCTTATTCGTCTCTAAGAAATTGAGAGAGAAAAAAATTCTTGCAAATTGTTACTAGTAAAATTTTTACTCGTAAGAATTTTTCAAACAGCTGTTTTCAGTTTATGTTTATAAATCATTTTTTTTTAAAGAAGCTGAAAATAAAAAAAATATTTTGTGAAATTTAAGAAATTGTAAGTAAATGTAAATATAAAAGTATATAATATATATATTCTATAGAAAATCAGTATTTGTTTAGGTTGAGATCAAAAGCACCTAAATAAGTTGTCCAAAATAATTGAATTAAGCAACAACAGGTTCATCAAGTGATTCGGACTGTGATAATGATGTTGATACAGTTGAGTGTTTGGTGCTAGCTCAAAAAGCTCTGAGTATGCAGTTAAATATAATAAAAGAATATAAAATATTCCTTGAAAAAAAATTAAGAAACTGCATAAAAGAGTATTTTGAAGATGTAATATCAACATACACAGATGAGGAGTTTAAGAGGTACTTTAGGATTTCCAAATATATATACGAACATTTATGCCTAAAATTTCGAGAATTTCTCCAAAGGAATTTATTTTGATTACTTTTCATAGATCAGCTGACAGTTTTAGTACTGTAAATATTATGAGAGTTAGTCGAAGTAAAGTCACACAACAGTTTCTATCATATTCTCATCATTTCTTCTTTAATTACCAAAAATATTCATTGCCGTTAACTTTGATCTAATTAAAGCGTTTCTGACGAAACAAAAATTAAATTATAAAAATATTGATCAGACCTTTCCTGGGGCTCGAACTTCGGGCCTCCACACAGAGGGAAAAAAGGCGTTCTAAAATTGTTAACCAGTGGTATCAAATTAAGAACGAATCGTGAACAATATTTCGTTAACTTTCGGTATTAAATCAAACTTAATGCGTTATTAAAATTAGAACAAACGGCACAAAATACCATAAGTTAATAAATCCGTAACGATCTGTTATTATATTAGGAACGATTTGTTATCGATTCATGAACGATATGGTATCAAATAAAGAACAAAACTGACAAAAGTATCAAATCAAGAACGATGTGTTATCATAGTAAAACCACACTGGTATATGCAACTTTTTGTGTTTTTTAATTTTTTTATTAAAATTTTTTTTGAAGTGTCAATCGAAAATGGACGAAAATTTTCTTTATTTAGAAATGGATGAGAGTTTTTTGGAAGAAAACTCTACTGAAACGGAGGTTCTGAATGTTGACGACACAGACCTGAAGATCTTTCTCCAATCAATTGACATGGAAAGCATTTTTGATTTATTAAAAGGTAAGTAAAAAAACAAAAATAAAAAATATAATTAACTGCTTTCTTTTTAAAGCTGGCAATTTCATATTTAGAGGTTTGCGGTACCTAAAAAAAGAGGATTTGAAAGAAGCAATTCCTCCACTCGGGCTTCGAGTAGAGTTTAGGGAGAAATTGCTGTTATGGAAAAAAATGGAGGTATTATTACGTTTCATATATTTTGGGCATGTTAATGTGTTTTATTTTTTTTAGTTGGGAATTGACGATGAGACTCTGTGCCATCTAAAGGGGACCAATGGCTCACTGAAAGCACAAAATAAATTGATTGCAGCACAATGTCTTCAACTTGCCCCATTAGCCCGAAAAGTCAAAAAGAGGTAAGGTATCTTGAATACCTATTTAAGAGTCACAAATACATCTGCATATATGTATATAAGTAGAAATAGAAAAACTTCTATGTACCTATATATGTATGTGACTGTTATTTTTTTTGAAAACATTGTTAAGCGAATCAACAATTATTGAATACGCCAATCAAAATAAGAAATTAAATTGTGATCACAGAAATGAAGTAATAAATATATATATTGAAGATGTTATGAAGAACAAAGCAAAACTACACACCCAAGATTTTATCCGTTTAAAAGAAGAAATCTGTTCTGTATTTCCATGCAAAATGATACGAAGGTAAGATAATTTAATTTTAGTACATTTTAGCTACTAACATTTTGTTTAATATTTTAGGATTATTATTTTATTTCAAGAAAATGTAAAAATAATGCTAGAGGGAAATTATTTTCTAAATATAAGAACATATGTTCGAAAAGAAGAAAACTTGTAACTTTCACTCAATACAACAAGCCATGGATCTAACATTGAAACTGTAGAATTTGATGAATGCCTTAAAAACCTCACTCAACAGAGATTGTGCAAACTGAGAAGAAGATATGTAAAATATATATCAAATTTTATTAAATAAAGAGTATATTGTAAATATAAATTAGTTTGTGTTTAAATTGTGTTTTGGACTTAATAGGTATGTATATATGTAGATAAAATAATAACAATGGGTACCGTAATGAGAACGGTCCGTTAGCAAAATAAGAACAAGTGGTAGCATCACAGAACGATTACTGTATCAAAGTAAGAACAGTGTGTTTTTAAAATAAGAATGCTTGGTAACAAAATAAGAACGGTGTGGTGACATAAAAAGAACGGTCCGTTATCAAAATAAGAACGATTGGTAACAAAGCTGAACGATTACGGTATCAAAGTAAGAACCGTGCGTTATAAAAATAAGAAAAATTTATAACAAGCAGGGAACAGTTTGTTATCAAAACCATAACGGGCGGTAATAAAATGATACCGAGTTGTTATTGAAATATTGATACCAACCGTTAACGAAGTAAGCACAAACGGACTTAACTCAATTTCAATACCAAATGGTATCACTTTCGGTAGTTTTCTACCGCTTTTTTTCTTGAGTGCAGCACATTAAAATACAATATTAGTTTATACAAAATTAATTTTTTTAGCTCTTCTGCGAATACATTTCTGAATTAAAACTGTGTATTAAATTTCGTTAAAAAAACAGAAGCATTTTTAATGAATGAGAGACTTTTTACGAATGAAGATAGAAGTACATTACACGCGTCTTGAACGTTGTGGGTTTGATATTTTGAACACTTTAAAAACCTTAAGTTACACACCACACTTTTGAGGCGAGAGTTCGAACTAACATTAACACATTTTATGTCTTTATCTTTTTAATCTTTTCAATCAATTTTGTTTTTGGGCGTTAGAGACGTTGCAAACTTTTTGTGTAACTTGCTTTACGAAAGTACATTGTTCAAATTTTTTTTAACAGAATTATCAAAACCCTAACGTTCAAAACGGTGGGTTTACTTTTATCTTAAGAAATTTATACTTTTAACATGTGTACAAATGTATATCCAAAAGCATTTCTGTTTTTTCTCAAATTTTTCATATAGATATAGATTTGAGTCGTGCATTAAATTCTCTAGGAATAATCAATAGACACTTAAATAAGATAGGAATTGCTTTGAGAGATATGTGCAGATTCTGTGACGAGGCTGTCGAGTCATCAGAGCACATACTAGGCAACTGTGCAGCATTGATGCACAGTAGAAAGAGATACCTCGAATATCAGATGAGAGTTTGTCAGAGTTGGCACCGGCCGATATTTTGAAGTTCGTCAAGGCAATGAAACTGGGGGAAATATTATAAAGCCCCAGTTATTTTAAGGGTTGTACAATAGATCTACAGGTCGAATTACTTTAGTACCTCTTTTATGAATGAAAGCACTCCATTGCCACAACCACTAAAATGGTGACTGCAATATTGCTGCCTCAATACCAAGTCGTTTAGAAGTAGTGGAGACGATAATGCATTATATCGTCAATGGAATTAAAGAACGCTATAACTGACAAAAAATCGAAAATACGTTTTTTGTATCATTTTTATCAGAAAAAAAATACGCGTCGATTGGTCCAGGTCCCAGATTTATACGATGAAAATAAATTCACTTACGCCGTCTGCGAAATGAAAAATACCAGTGTATTTGTTCTTCTTTTATGAAAGTTTTTTGGCTCTGGTGAACATTTAAGGTTTTGTCAGTTACAGCGTTCTTTAATTCCATCGACGATATATTCAATGCAATAAACCCAACTCTGCTAATCTACTGATGAAGTCAACAACGAAGAGGTAAAAGTATTTGTTGAATATATTCGAAATTTAGAGTTAGAATATAAATGATAAAATATTAGCGATACAAACAGTAAAAGACTCGTACTTGTCAACACTTAAAGCAACCGTACTAAACGCCGATGAAAAAAAAACGGGGAGTATACATTAAAAAACAGAATAATAAAATAATAGTTTCATTTCATTGTGATTCGATGCGTCTGATAGAATAGGTATATATGATACAAAATCAAGATTTTCTGATAGCATTTTCTTGCAGTATTCATTGACCCTCCTATACCCGTGCGTTAGTCTGTGAGACCAACAAAACGCTTTTCATACTCTTTTTTTCTAGAAACCCTAGAAATTTGAATTTTCTGTTAGCTGCCGCTTTTTTTACAAGCTTTGTTTTATTGCTGTTTGTGCGAGACGGACATATTGGTATATTTGATAACAATTGGTCTGTGAAACCAGCGCGGGTATATGTGTAACTTTTTGTGCAGGTAAAAAATTTTTTGTTTGTTTGTGTTTTTTCTTCATTGTTGTGTATTTTATTATTTTGCAGGTACCTTTACTCTAGTTCTGAATATGAGGATGAAAATGACAGCGAGGTTAAAGACTTTGTTGAGGCAGATATAGAAACTTATGATGATAAGTTATCTCATTGTTTATCACTGCAAAAAAAGTATTTTTTAAGCTAAGAAAGTTATTTTTGTTTTTACAAAGGAAAAAAATTAAAGTTTTGTTTTTGCAGCACTAATGTTTTTGAAGGCTGTTTTTTATATGACATGTGATATGCCCTAATTTTTATTAAAGGCTGATAATTAAATCAACCTGTGATTTATGTATTGCACAAGGAGTGTTTTTAAGTTTCTAAAATTAATCTTCGTTTATTTGAAGAAAAAAATATGTTTTTGTCTTGTTTTGGTAGCATGTAAGAAAAACAATGGATCTTGAAGACTAATACGTTAAGGACTGAAAATCAATAAAATTACTGAATATTAATTTAACGAATGGTTTTATTTTTTTTATATAAAATTCTCATGTCGCGGTGTTTGTTGCCTAACTCCTCCGCAATGGCTCGACCGATTTTCATGAAATTTTGTGTGCATATCGGGTAGGTCTGAGAATCGGTTAACATCTATTTTTCATACCCCTAAATGTTAAGGTGATCCACCCCAAGGGAAAATTTATGTCTCACCTAAATAACGTACAGACTTCGAAGAAATTTTTAACTACAATAGATAGATCTGCGTACTGTAGAGCATATATGGTTTACGTTTTTTTAAGAAGTACTCAGAAGGCGCGATGCACTTATCCCTATCAACCTATCAAATTGTAGTACCGAAAGTGGTGCATATTCATTTATTAATATTATTAGTAACGCAGACATTGGTTGCTCATATCCATGTTCACTTCTGCAGTTCGTTGAAGAATATCAAAAGTATTTGAAAAGTTTTTAAATTTATATGGCAAAACAACGTTTGCCGGGTTAACTAGTTTTTTTTATAATATTATCGAGTTTAAACAAAAATTGTTTTTTTTAAGTTTTTGTTATCGCCACTACCGATGAAGTATTGTCCGTGTAGATGGCGTGTTACCAAATACCTAAAGGCACCCTTACACGACATGTTTTTTACACGTGTTTTTTTGGTTTAAAATACATAAGTTTTTCTTTGTGTATGTCAGAATTAGTCAATTTACATAAGGTTTATAATTTTTACTCACAAACGTATATGTACAATTGCATATGTATATCAATAATAAATTTTTAGGCACACAATTTATAAAAAAAAACTATTTTACAAATAATTCATTGCCGACTAATGTTTGTACAGGCATAGCAATTTAATATCATATGTGTGTACATACGAAATTAGAGCATGCTCTAATTGAAATTTTGTCATAAGACTTTCCTTGTGTTTTTTACACAAGCAATGTTTTAGAAGTCACACACGACATGTAACTGTTTACTCATGTAAAAGTTGACATTAACAGTGTAAAAAACATGTCGTGTAAGGGTGCCTTAAGTTAGCTGAATACCAACTACTTATAGTTTTTTCTATAAAAAAATATAACTTTAAATACTGTTGGTCAAACGGCACATTTTTTCTGGTGGCAAATAAAATTAAACTTGAATTTAATCATTCTACAATTTTTAACTTAGATCTATACACCTTTGTGTACTTTAAGAATAATATATTGTGTAATTTCCTGTGCTTTGTTTTTACACCAAAAAGTAGATAAATTGAACTCTAAATTTGTATTTAATTAAATGAAATTTATTTTATATTTAGGAATTTCGACATTCAAATATAAAACTTTATAAACTTAAAATTGTTGTTTTATGTTTGGTGTTAACAATCACGTAAAAACTAGGCGCTTGCGCTAATTGTCGTAACAGTTTTGTTTTAAAAAACTAGTATTTCATCTAATTCAAACTTTCGGTCTGTGAGACCGTGCTCGGGTATATGTGTTGCAAAAATTGGCGCGGGTATAGGAAGGTTAAATACGCTGGTATTAATCTTGTGTTCGCGCACAAGAACATTTTTCGTCGCAATTTTTTTCTTTAATAATTTAGTAGTGCAGTCCATGCTGCGAAAACTTTGATTGTGGATTATTGTGTGAGAAGCGAAATTATCCTCCTTAAACTGACAATTTTTTTTTCATTAGTTCCAAAAGTATTCCTTTTAAAATATGTTGTCAGTTTGGATGTTGACGCTTTTGTGTCATGAGATGTTTTATGTACTTAATTTCAATGTGTGCCGTTATTGCACTACGTCCATGAATTGCAATTGAAAATTCCCTATTGCAGATTGTCCATTTAACCAAAGAGTCATCATTTCGATTTTTAACTACAATGGATTGAAACTCTTTCTTTAAATTTTCGTTTAAACGATTTTTCCTTCTTTTGTTATTGCTCATAATTGAATTATGCTATAAACACAACAAAGGCTACCGACCATCGACTACAAGCTGTCAAAAATAGAATGCACGTGTGCATATGAGAATAATTATTTTAACGGCTACACGACTACCGAACACACGACTACTTTTGTAGCCCGTAGCCAACTTAGGCTAATTTCTATTTTTCTTGGCGACAATAAACAGTTTAGTGCTGCCAATACAATAAGATGCATGAAAAAGGTATTTAAAAAACGCAATATATGAAATATATGCATTAAAAATGCGAAAAAAATTTAGTTGCACCACTGAAAATAAATAATCATTTGTTTACATTTTTTGTTTAGTTTTCATTTACTTATTTCATTTATATACATCAGTTTTTATTTTATTTTTAATTTATTATTTAATTGCCTTTTTAGTTTCTTAAATTTTTATAAGTTTTTTTTCAGACATTTGTTGTTTTTTATTTCCTCACAATTTCACTTACAAAAAATATATTTTGTTTAGGTTATGTTCAAAGTGTCGAAACAGATGTTTATTTTGTAGCTGTAGTCGTTATTATAATTAAGTAGCTGGCTACTTGGCTACTTTTGTAGCCAGCGATTTTTGTAGTCGTGTGTTCGGTGTTCGATAGCCTTTGTTGTGTTTATAGCATTAACAACAAATTTTTTTGATTTTAAATAAATATTATAATCACAATCTAATATTATAATTCACAATCTACAATATTATAATTCACAATCTAAATAATGAAGTTCTTGTACCTTTCAGCAATTCGGACCATTGTACCATCCCTGCCTCTTTTTGGTTATCCAGACTTTATGATATTTCAACGATAGTTACGAAACGCTCTGCTTTTAATTACAAAAAAGCCCATTGGACCAAGCTGAACGAAAACTTTGTCTTCTTAATTCAAATGTGAATGCCACGGCAGAAATGGTTGTGAATATAATATTACCAATGTACCACCACGTAGAATTTCCCAGTGCACCTCCCCTGGAAGAAATTGTTTCAAATCGGCAACAGAATAATTATTGGCTGTCTCAGCAGTATCAGAAAATTAAAATTCGATTGAAATCAATTTAAAAATTAAAATAACAAATGTAATACTTTCCCGATATTATGTTTAAAACTGGTTGGTTGGCAAGGGTTCCGGCTAACTGGAGAGCATTTTCTA
Source organism: Metopia argyrocephala (assembly GCA_963576795.1). NCBI lineage: Eukaryota > Metazoa > Arthropoda > Insecta > Diptera > Sarcophagidae > Metopia > Metopia argyrocephala. Next base: position 87,495,540 of record OY756209.1, on the reverse strand, counting down.
TCCGCATTCGGGGCGGATTCCAACCCTCTCTCAAGCTGGTATCTGATGGCAAGACAACCAACTTATTACTTGGATGCTAGGCATGTCTTGTGGGGATGTAATGAACAAATGATTGAGGTAGTTGCTTTATAATTTCATTATTTACAATATCAACAGGAGTAATGTCCGCACTTTCACCTTCCACAGTACGAATGTGATTGATGATACCTTATAAACTGCAAACAATAAAACAAGGGGGACAATTTGAGTGATTCCGGCTAAAGATCCTTTTCGGATCATAGTTGGATTTTCTTTGAGGTGAAATTATCAAGTCATCGGGCAATAAGAAGCAGAGAAAATCCATATGCTCTATCTAGTAACTAATTATGTTACGAGTCAATGAATTGGCAACATTGTTAGTTGTTATAAGATGGCAACCATGTTAAGCTCAAGTCCTTTTCTATTTTGCCTAGTATTGAATCACCTCTAATCTCTACTTGCAGCTAATACGGATACAAACTGAGGTCAAGCGACCCATAGAGGATATCTCATTGTTTTATATGGATAATTTGAAGTTGTATACGAGTACAAAGCCAAACATGGATAAATGATGTAAAAAATTCAGGGGGGTTACTTTGTATTTCGAATCGAAAATGCTTTCGAAAGAAATTTTCCGTATGAAAAATCAATAATAAATGAAATACAAAGTCACCCCTCAGCTTGGAATCGAAAAATGTAGGACACAGAGTATCACTAATCTTTACTGCGGTAGCTAGAGGGCCAATAACACAATTTATTAGAAACAAACTCTATAAATACCCGGGTTTTAAGCATCAGCTCGCCATAGATCATACTGCACAGAAGAAGAAAATAACATTGGGATTTACAAGTCGAATGTACAGAATCAGCAAAAGCTACCATATTGGGCTTAAATCTCTATAAATACATTCGACATATCCTTACACACGTCAAACTTATAAATTTGGTATAATATCATAATTTAATTCGAATCAGAATCACACTAAAGAGCGAGAATCTACATGATAAGCAAATCCGGAGCTTTACTAAATACTTTTATAGAGAACGGTAAAATCAACGCTACAACAAGCCGTGGTAAGTGCAGGTCATAATCTCACACCCTCGAATCTAAGGAATAAAATTAATTAAGAATAGAAAATTTGATTACTAAATTCAAATCCAAGCTACTACATGAAAAATACTCAAGTCTAATTCACAAACAAAACATATACATTGAGCAGACTAATAACTAACTCAAATGCAATCCGCAGGTTTATGGCTGTACAACACGAGAAATTATAGAAAACACATAATACGTGACAGTACCTTGGCAGACGACAAATGTCGGAGAAATCATATCGCTTCTACTGAACGGTTGTGCAGCACTTGATGCATACCACTATAAACTGATGATTACGTCGAGAAAATATCACATACGGGTATGTTCTGTAAGCCGAAATCGAGTGAAAGTGAAATTGAGTGTTTTTTAAGAACAATTAATACTTAATTGCGCAAAATATTTAAAAGTTTTGATGATCATAGAAGTTATGTTAAAGCCCGTATGATACCTACTTTTTTTGTATTAAAAATGATTTGGAGAACAGTGCAAATATAATATAATAAGAAAGTATAAAGGGTGTAAAGAGTTCAACTATATTCATATAAATACAGAATTGTCAAAAAATTTACAAATGTTATCGATAAAAAATTGGAGTGTGTCAAAAGCAAGTTAAAATATTTTACATTAAAATTGACATTTAGAATTTAAAATATTATAGTGTTGCTAACTTTATGGTGTTTTTCTACAATTAAGCGATTTTAGGGTATTTTTGCCTTCAAGGTAGCGTTTTTTTTTTACAAAATAAAAAGTATCAACATTGAAATAAATATAAACACAAAAACAAAAATAAATATTTTGTTTACATTTTTATATTCCACTCTTTCTAGCATTTGTTGTTTCTTTCTTTCAATTCTATAACAATTCAATACAAAAAAAGTAACAGCCAGGCCCACGATATCGAATCGTGTAGTTTTAAGCGACAAACAGCTGATTTGCGGCACACTAATTTTTCTGTCGCCAAAAATAAATGCGATTGGTAACACACAATTTTTTTACACACATATACATAAATAAACAAAATCGGAATATGTTTGTTTACTACATTTCTGTCAAGTTAAACTAGCACACGGTTGCATTTTTTACTGTACAATTTAAGTATTTCAGCGCTTTTTTCGTGTATATTCGCGATTATTTTTTGATATGTTAATATGGCAGCTTTGTTGTTTATTTGCATTACGTTGGTAACGTAAAGCAAAGCGAACGATAAAGTGACAATTAGTGGGCCGCAGTTTAGATTCACAGTGAGTGACTGAGTTTCTTTCGCTTAAGTTTTCTTTCGATATCGTGGGCCTGGCTGTAAGTGTCATAGGGGCTTAACCCTTTCGCTACATCTTTTTCATGGTGAAATTACTTACAAGGTGGTGGCAGGTGAATATAGTACAAAAACAACAGGGAATTTGTTTTTGTTTTTTCAGCTCTTTAATGTCAAAAGCAGGTATGGTGAATTTAAAAAGCACATGTGAGAAGTGTGTGTGTGTTCTGTTAACAACATACATGTCTCTATACCAAAACAAAAACACGAATACACACAAAGCAAAATGTAAACAAACCATAAATACAAACAAAACTTTTGACAGGAGCGGTATGACCAAAAAAAAAACCCAGCTGGGTTGGCAACACCACCTTGTAAGTAATTCCACCATGATCTTTTTATTGAAGGATTTTAAAAATTAAATTTTTTTAATTATTGAGTAGTTTTGATCATAGAGACCCAATTTAAAAAAGAAAAATAAAATTTTTTTTTTGGAAATGTGTTTTTTAGACTGTTGCCATATGGCAAAAAATTTTTTCAACGTATAAAATTTTATGTTGTTTTAAAAAATGACAGTTAAAAGGTTTAATTTTATTTACGATTTTATTCATACTTTTCAAAAATAATAAAGACAAATAAAATTAAATTAATTCTGTTATAACGAAAAAAATAAAATTCGATAAAAATTATTGGCATTTCAAGTAAATATTTTATAATAAATTAACATAAAATTAAAAAAAAATGTTTATATGTATGTATTACCGCAAACAAATAAATATGTATTCAGTTATAAGTGTGATACTCTCTAAAACAGGGATGGCGAACCTATGGCACGCGTGCCTAAAGTGGCACGCAGATAAATTTTCGCTGGCACGTATAATATTTTTCATTTTCATACATATGTACTGGCTAATCCAAATGCATTTTTGATATTGAAAAAATTGTGAACTCAATTCAATTTAAATGCATAAATTTTGATATTTAAAAACAAAATTCAAGATTTCTGGCGCCTTTATTCATAACGTTAAAATATAATTATATTATTTGCTAATGCAGTAGAGGTGAGCACAAGAAGCTTAAATTGAACAGTATTGTATTTTTCTCATGAGCAAATACTGATTGTAGTTGCAAATATAAATAAGAGTAAAGTAAAAACAGAGAACAAAAAACAAAAGCACACAAAGCCATTGCACAACATTTTAATATACAGTTGGTTCAGAGTACAATAAAAATATTGTACTCTTCATGTGTGACAACTGCATTTCTTTTTAGTAGCTAATGGGTAACAGTGTTACCACCACTTTTAAATTTTTGTAACCAAATTTTAGCAAAAATCTTACCATAAGTCCTAATTCAAATAGAAATAAAAAAGAAAATTATGCTAAATCAATTATAACTATTTGGCTTTTTGCAATATAATGTAATATATATACTTTGATTAATCTGTCAAGATAATTTTAATTTCTGGTTATATGGGAGAAATGGCAAAATATATAAAACCTCTATTCGCATTCACATTAATCAAGCTCATGAGTATATTAAATCAACGCATAATACTACAAAACATAGGTTTAATTTTATTAAAATTAATGTTTTTGACGATTATTTTCAACCATTTATATGCATTAAATATTAAATTGTAAGGTCCCGGAAAATCAACTGATGTAATGTTCGATATTATTGAAGGTTTTGAGTCCAAATTAGAAATATTTAAACGCGATATTGACAACAATAATTTTAAGTATTTTCCTGTGTTGGAGGATCACCTTCAAAAATTTTCTATTCATGGAGTCTATAAAATTAATATAAATTTTTATAGCCAAATTTTAAGTGACATACAAGACAATTTTGTTAAGAGATTTCAAGATTTCAAAAAATTTCAACCATTAATTAACTATATTAAATATCCAGACAAGTTTGATCTGGAAACTGCTAAAATGGATTAATTACAATGGTTAAAGTTGGTGAATTTAGAAATGCAGTTTGCAGAGTTTCAGTCAAGTTATATTTGGAAGCAGAAATTTATAGAGTTGAGGCAAGAAATACATAGAATACAATAAAAAAAAAGATTAAATGAAGAAGAATACGAAAACATGAATAATCACCCCTATCGTGAATAGCGAGTGAAATTTTTGCTCATGTGAAAATTCAATTTCCCTTCACGTGGAAATTGCTATCATAAACTTCCCGTGGAATTTTTGTTCACTTTAAAATTTAGAACTGAACAGCTGTTCTTTATAAATTAAGCTATCAGTTCACTTTAAATATAAATTAAATAAAGTCTATAAAATTTTGTTTAAAAGTAAAAAAATATACAAAATGTTTAGAATCGGAGCACAAATTTTTTTATTAGAGCAAGAAAATAAGCAACAGCGAATCATTCGTCGACGCTTACGAGACGAGTCAAACCCTTTGGAGTTACCTGATTCTTTGTAAGTACATACAATAAAATTGTCCTCCTCTCAATTTGATTTTTTGGTTTAGGTTTATCCAGCATTACAGGTTAAATAAAGAAGCATTTTTATATATTCTGGATATCCTCAGTACCTCTATGCCAACTGTGAAAAAGTCATTTGGGATACCGCCAATTATAAAGCTTTGTGCCTGCTTACGGTTTTTTGCAGAAGGAGGTTACCAAAAAGGTGTAGGCAGAGATTTTCAAGTTGGAATGGCACAGTCAACTTTCAGCGAGATCCTCTCAAACGTATTGGATGTGCTAGAAGAAAAACTTTGTGGAAAGTGGATAGTTTATCCCACTGAGGAGGAAAATAGAAATACAGCTCAAGAATTTTATCGCAAATTCGGGATACCTGGTGTTGTGGGATGCATTGATGGGACACACGTCAATATCATTGCCCGAAAAGAGATTTGCCACTTATATTACAACAGGAAAGGCAACTATAGTTTAAATGTTAAACTTGTAAGTTTAATTTATTATATTTTTTTTTATAAATTTGTAAGTACTTTGATATTTGTAAATTAATGTTATTGTTTTAAAGATATGTGATAGTAAAATGAGGATACGCTATGCTGATGCCACACATCCTGGAGCTTGCCACGACTCCTTTATTTGGAATACCAGTTCCTACAGGAGTGTGATGGAAAAAAATTATTTAGAAAAAAGAATAAAAGTGTGGCTATTAGGTAATTGAATAATAAAGTTTATATATAATTTATTGTTTGATTCTGTATAAATTTTTTTAAGGTGATGGTGGATACCCATTGGAACCTTGGTTATTAACGCCATACAGAACTCCTATACCCGGCTCTATTGAACAAAAATTCAATGAAGTGCATTCTAAATCGTTGGTCTCAGGTAGAAAGGCCCTAACTCAAATAATTTAAAACTTACAGGAGGCGGTAAAAATACAACAGATACTGTAATTATTAATATATAACTTTTTATTAAATGCTGTACAATTGCTTGTAATGACGTTATTTTTAATAATATTGTAACATTCTTTGTGAGGAGCGGAATATTTCTAAAATGCATTGAATTTACTAAAAAAAAAGTAAGTTTTGAAAAAATGCGAGTTAGGGCCTTTCTACCTGAGACCAACGAAATGCAGAAATATAATAGAGCGGACAAATGGCGTTTTAAAGGGAAGGTGGAGGTGTTTGCTAAGTGCCAGGGAGCTACATTACGAACCCAAAAAAGCTGTTAAAATTATAAATGTGTGTGTTGCATTGCACAACATATGTTTAGCATATAAGTGCGAATATAATAGCGATATTACTGACTTTGAAGGCATTGAACCCCTTAATTTGGATAGTACATATTCGTCCAATAGTGACCGGTACATGACCAATGCTCAGAATATAAGAAATGAAATTGCGAACTTGTTATAAAAATTGTTTCGTTTTTTATTTATATTATAAATAAATTTTATTATTATAATACTGATACTTCAATTTCATGTTTAATTTATACAGTATAATTCGCTTATAATCCACGGTCAAATTTGCTCACAAATTTTGGACTATAGCGCCATTTGGACTATAAGCTCAATTTTTCTGAATTCGAATACAATTTTTCTTTTTGACTATATAAAAAATATAAACAAAATGCCAATATTTACATAACAAAAACAAAAAAAAAAAAAAAGAAAAAAACATTTCTTCATTTGATAATAAAATTTTATTTATTTTTTGCATTTAACTAGATACATATCTTCATACTTATTGCATGTATACATGTAATGTAAGTGTATGTAAGTTTTCTTATATTATTTAAAGAAATTTGTTATTTTTGATTGATTTAATTTTACTGAATTTTTAAGGACTTTGTCCTCTATCTTTTCAAATATGTTGTCAAATCTTACATCATTTTCTAAACAAAAAGCTCTTAAAATATTTGCCGATTTCAATACATCAGCATATGAAGGAGAAATTGTATTTGCTTCTTCGAATTTTTCCTCATTTGAGTCTATATCCGGTGTTTCTAAATTTTCTTTGTTAACAGTTTTTAAAATTTCTTCTTCACTAAGTGCTCCAAAACAATCGAGGTCATCATCGCAGTGTAAATACTCAGTAGGTAGCGAAATAGTTTCAGCAATACAGTCATCATTGTTTTCATTCTCACATTGGTAATCACAGCTCGTAAAGCCGGCCTAATATACAAAAACACATTCATAAAATTTAAAGATTATTTATCTTGTTTAAGTCTAATCCTTAACAAAATACATTTGAACAAAATGAAATTTTTTCTGGACATAAAAAATCTAATTAAATACCTTTTTAAAGCAATTTGCAATTGTTTCTGGCCTAACCAGCCACCATGCTCTTTTAACGAAATGCAATGCGTCCAATATAGTAATGGATTTAATGTATTCTGGTACTGTCTTCCCTATTTCTATCGCACAAAGTTGTTGCTTTACTATAATCTGTCTATAATGCTGTTTAAAGTCATGGATGATTCCTTGATCTAATGGTTGTATTATAGCAGTAGTGTTAGGTGGAAGAAACTCAAGTTTTATATTTGCCAAAGTAATGGTCACTTTATGGCACGATCAACGAAAAGTACGATTTTTTTGTTTCTTTTGATCATTTCATTATCAAGTATGGCAAGTATTTCATTCCAGGTAAAAACTGTCATCCAGCTTTTTGTATTTGAAAAATAGGTCACCGGTATGTTTTTATTTTTGAAGCATCTGGGTTTTTGCGGTTTTCCTATACAAAAAACCTTTTGGTAGGAACCGTCGGAGTTACATACAAATAATAAAATTAGGCGAGCTTTTTGAGATTTCCAACCTTTCGGCTGATCTCCATTACTAAAAAAAGTTGTATTAGGTAGTGCTTTGTAGTACAAGCCACTTTCGTCCGCGTTAAAAATGCAATCGGGAGTGCATTTTTCGATAAGGTGTGGTAAAATCATATTTTTAAAATCTATAGCGGCGACCTCGTCATTTTCTTTAGATTTTCCCTGAATTTTTCCAAAACGTATGTTATTTCTTTTGCGCCATCGATATAACCAACTAGTGTTTGGTTCAAACTCTTCATTCAATTTTATAGCAAATTCTTTTGCTTTGTTTAAAAGAATAAGACTGGTTATGACAGCGTTTTTGCTACGCATTTCGTTAAACCAAATTGTCAAAGCTCTTTCAATATTGTGGTGGACTCCTTTCCTTTGACGCCTCGTCGTTAAATTCTTTGACTTGCCTAACTCACGGATTTTTGTTTCATTATTTATTATTTTGTATACAGTGGAGAACTCAATTTTATATTTAGCGCATAATTCTTTATGTGTTAATGAATTGCACTTAAAATTATTTAATAAATTTAGTTTTTCTTTTACTGTTAAATTAATTCTCACTTTACCCATTTTGGAAACAACTTGTATGTACATACGATTTTACTCAAATAAGTCAGTTTGTTTAATTGAACAACATTAAAAGGGAAATCACTTGATTTTTGTATTAAAGTGTCAGAATAATATAGGGTTGCATATTATGTGCTAAAATTTGTCAATTGGACTATATGTGAGAAACTTCGCACTTATTTAATTTTTTTTTGCCTCACATATAGATGGCGTATAACGGAAAATGGACTATATTGGTAATGGATTGAATAACGAATATTATGTATGAATTTCACTAATAGATGGCAGAAAGTGAACCTTTTTTGGAATATATTGCTAATTCCACTATAAGCGGTGTGGCTTATAAACGAAATATACTGTATAAAGATACTTTGTTGAGATTTATGTAAGTAAGTATATACAGTTGTACATGTGTATATTTATGTAACGTTAAATATTTATAGTACAATTACCTTTTGTTAAGAAAGATACGTTCTTAAGATAATTTTAAAATTAAATTTGATTACACATTTATATAAATAAAAATACTTTGTTGAGATCTGTTCAAAATAAAGCTAAATATAAACTTTAAATTATTTTCAACGATTAAATTATTTTGCAAATAAGTGAGCCTGCTTCAATTGCCAATTAGTTTTCATTGTATCACTTATTAGCACAATAATTAAAAAAAAATATTTGTTAAATTACTGTTGTTGTTTTTCTAATAATTGAAGTTTCATTTCTTCAATTTCTAATAATCTTTGGTTTTTCTCTATTTTATTATTTACTTCTTTCAACCGAAGTTCCTCGCACACCGCATGATGCCGATCATCCATTTTCAATTTTTTAGCTTCGAGTTCGTTATCTTTTTCCAACGACCGGTATACTCTTCTCATTATCACCTGCATTTCTTTATTATGACAGTTTATTGAATCCGTTAATTCTGCAATTTTGGAATATAGATTCTCTTGAGTCTTTACCTCTCGAGCAATAAGATCAGCTGTATTTATTTTGTCTGGTTGATCTAATCTTTTTCGTTTAGAAGAATATTCTTTTTTCCCACTTTCTTCTTTGTTTAAGGTGGCATCTCGTGGAGGCGGTGTTAGCTGTTTCGAACAGATAGGTGTTTCATTGTATAATTCATAAGAGGTATTTTTATCTGTCGAGGACTCGTTTTCTTTTTTATTGTCAGGAACAAGCTCTGGCAATCCAAAAATTAGGGAGTTTTCCAAACCTTCCACAGACTCTCTCATTCCTACAAGGTCATAGATGCACTGTTCGTTTGAAGATAAACATTTGGTTAGGTTTGGCCCACCTCCTGTACCTCTTTGGTTTTTCATATTCGCCGCAGATTTAGCACGAACATACCGCTTCTGATATGACCATACCTATTAAATCGGAATCTTAAATATTAAAAAATATATGGTATTCGCAGCAATACATTACCTTTTTCCATTCGGTGACATTTTTAATAGGAGGTCCAGCACTATTTAGCTCTTCTGCCAAACCTACCCAAAAGTCTGCTACTACGTCCTTAGGAATCTTCACAAATCCACATGCAATGGATCTGTTACCTTGCATCTTATTTAGAAGAATGTCATTCTGAAATTTATTAACCGACTTTGCCCTAAAATTGCTTTTTGTGAACATTAAATTTCTTATTAGACAACAAATACTTACATTTTGTATGCATTCCACAGACAAAATCAAAGTGAACAAAACAATGAAAAATTTCCACATTTGGCGCGAAAAAAAACATTCACGATAAGGGGAATTTATTCATGGTTGCAATAATGTGGAGTGTGAAAAAATTTCACACGGAAAATTATTCACGATAGGGGTGAATATGTTCATTGCAGTTAACTTTGATCTTATTAAAGCGTTTCTGACGAAACAAAAATTAAAATTAAATTGATCACACCTTTCCTGGGGCTCGAACCCAGAGCCTTCAGCATTTAATATACTTCGCGCTCGACTATGGCGCTTCGCTCTAACCACCACGACTACAGTCGTACATATCATTCATGTCGACTAATGCAGATAGGGTGGAATAAAAGGGCAAAAACAAAATAAATTTTAATTCTGTTTCATCCAAATAAGATGACAATTACAAGAACAGCAATGATGGTAAGAAAAGGAGAATATGATAGAAACTGTTGTGTGACTTTACTTCGACTAACTCATACAAGTGTATGTACATACGATAATAATTTCAGTATGCGATTTCCTAAAAAGTATGAGTTAAATAGTTGATGTTTGATCTCGAATATACACAGGACACAAAGAACTCTGATGAGACTACCGTAGCTGGAGTCGAAAACAATTGTTCAGTTTGGCTAGTGTACTATTCCTTCACGGACATCATTTCTTCTTTAATTACCAAAAAATATTCATTGCAGTTAACTTTGATCTTATTTATTAAAGCGTTTCTGACGAAACAAAAAAAAAATGAATAATATGTTGTTGAAGACATGGTGTTCGCTCTCAAAAACATTAAATGCGATGAAGAATTTGTCTTTAGCTATTTTAACAATATTTTCATCAACGTATAGCTGTGAAAGTCTATTTTCGATTATGAATAATATAAAATCTGATATACGAAACAGATTTACCGATGAATGTGGGGAGGCTTGTATTTCATTAAAATGATCCGGATATTGATGCATTATCGAGAAATATTCAGCAACAAAAAACCCATTAGAAAATATGTCAGCATATTATAGAAACGAATCTATATATAATTTTTAAAATGCGTGTATTTTCATTTAATAAAAATAATTTTTATTGGAACGCATGTATTTTCATTTATAAAAATAATATTTATTGGCACGCAGTCAAAAAAAGGTTCGCCATCCCTGCTCTAAAACAATTTCGATTCTTATTGGGTATACATAAATGTATGATGCATTTCGAACATCTACCTTTGTCTTCAGTATACTCTGGCCAATGTTGATTTCCATCATATCGGACAGATTTCGATGGTCCTATTTCATATGCCTTTTTAGACGTTGATGGGCTGTCTAAGTCTTCTGCTTCTGCATCAGTTTTAGGTCGTCCTCTTCTACGGGAACAAGTGGGTGTGTTCGAAAGTGCTATGAGCCCATCAGCAACATCGTTTCGAAAACTCAGAAGGTCCATATAATTTTTAGTATTTCCGTTATTACCTTCGTAGTCTTCTCTATACTCAAGCCAGGAATTGCATATCGCTAATTCTATGAAGTGGTCAAATATTTTGAGGGTCCATTTCTTGGATCTTATAGAGATTCTATATGACGAAAGTAGAAAATCTAACTTATCCACTCCACCCATAATTTTATTGTACATTGAGATTAAATATGGCTGAGGTATCTCAAATTTTTCCTTTTTCTCAGAAGAGAATCTTGGCACATAATTTAATGGGTCATCACCGTATACTGAAGATACAACTTGAACTATGCCCCCATCAAACCATTTAATAACGAAAAGTTTGTTTTCTCTTTCCACACGGAAGTCATAGCTGCCTCTTCCTTCTTTTTTTAACTCTTTTTCAGACTTCAATGGTAGTTTATTTATTCTATTAGATCTTATAGTTCCAGTAGACCAAATCCCCTTTTCTCTTAAAAGTAGAATTAAGTTCAAAGTTGAGAAATAGTTGTCAAAAAACAATTTATAGTTTTTGTTCACTGGTATAGTTTCTGCCAAACGGATTACAATGTCAGAGCAAAATCCCAATTTTGGACCAAGTAAAATCGTATTTTTACCCTGGTAAATTTCTAAATCATACAATCATACCGTGTGAACCACATAAGCAGAATACTTTTATGCCCCATTTAATGGGCTTATTGGGCATATATTGTCTAAGTCCTGTCTTACCTCTGAAAGGAATCATCATTTCATCGACACAGAGGTTTTCATTTTTTTTTATAGGTCGAATTTTGTATAACTTATCATTAGCCGTTTCAGTAAATTGTGAACTTTAAATTATTACGAATTGAATGAAACCGATTTCTTGACATGCTTTCTACAAAAACTGGAATAATTGTTGGTTTCTTCCAATACATTTCTAATCTAGGGTATCCAATAGATCCAGTTAGAATCTCTAGTGCAACAAATTTCAAAAACTCTTCGCGTGTGAGATTGAAGGAGGTTCCGTTTTTTATCATAGCTGACTGATTTGTCGCTTGAACAACTTCATCAATGAAATCTACTGAATAGTATTCTAAGAAATATTTAATTGGAAGTTTTTCACAAAATGAACGATGTTCTCTAATAAACCCTACTTCCGGTGTTATCCAGGGATATTTTCTCCATCTGAATTCTTCCAATTTTTTTACAACATATTCCGAAGTTTGTCCTTCAACTATTTCTTTTCCTTCAATTTCAATATTGCTAATACTAAATTCATAGCTAAGTATCTTCTGCTAAAACTTCGTGCCTAATAAAGGAATCATTTTGATCAAATGTTTCTATTAAATCTTGCAAAACATCTATTTCTTCCGATTCATCTATATCCGATAAATCAGTCTTCAAAATTTACAAGAATTTTCTCAATTTCACTCTCTTTCATACGTCTTGTCATGGCGGCAAACAAAGTGTGAATGAAAGCTGCATACAAAATAAAGTAACGTTTGGTATTAAATTGTATACGTAACTATGACTTGTTGCCATATGGCAACAAGGAGATTTTAAAAAATTATAACATAACTATATAAAATAAAATAACACTGTTTTAAATGTTTTTAAATAAATTAATATGTTTTCCATGATTTTTAGGAGAAAAAAATGTATAACTGCTAAATATAACTTAAAAAATAGGAGTTTTATAGATAGTATTTTTCTCGAAAAATGCAGCGGAAAATAGAGGTTTTTTTAGTTTCATTATTTCGTATTCGTTTTTCCAAAATATACATATATTTTTATTTTTCTGATTACAAAGATATTAAAAAATTAAAACTATTTATAAAAATGTGGATTTTTAAATTAAAAAAGGAACCATAGCTCAAAAATGTTGATGTTGCCATATGGCAACAAAAGAGCGAAAGGGTTAATGGTTATTTAGAGAATAAATAAAAAATTATATAAAAAACTTGTCGTAGTTTGCAATTATAGCGATTTGAATTTTTCTTCGATTTCCCTTTCATTCGTTTTCGGTATTCAGAACATATCCGATATTAAAATCATCAAACACTTGAATATAAAGTAGAAGACCCGTCCTACTAATAATTCCACCCGGATTCAATAATGGAGAACGATTACTTTGTATACTGGGATCGATTTGTTCTTGTAAATAATCCACCAGATTCATATATTCTGAATATGACAGATGTGGTAGTAATAGACAAGATGGAAGAGTAAGCTAGAATCATAGACTTTGCAGTACCATATGACAACAATATTTTGGAAACAATCAACACTAAATAATCAAAATATTGGCAACTCGTCGAATATCTAAGAAGCACACAGACCCTCGGTAGAGTGAAGATAATTTCGATTGTGATCAGTTCCATGGAAATAGTCCCCAATGAAACCACCAATATAGATATCAAACTGGACCTACAACCCAGTGCAATCGCGGATATTCAGAAAGTTGTACCAAAGAATATAAATCATATAGAATGCGCATCTCAACACTTATCCAAATATTTTGTCAAAATTTTTTCAGACGCGGGAAGGAAGGGCAAAAGGCAAAACAAAAGAAAAGAGCGTAACAAAACAAGAGAAACCAAAGAGAAACTAATGTCACAGTGTATGCAATGTGCTAATGTGTATTTTATTTCTTTTGCATTGTGGTTTACTTTTTTTCGTTCAGCCGCAGTACATACAGTGACGAAACTCCAACAACTATAACAAGAACATCACACAGCAAGATAGCCACAACAAAATTTTTGCACACACAACATCACAGTGTATAAGACGATAGCCACAACAAAATTTTTACTTCGTGTTTTTTTTTGCTTAAGTAGAGAAACGGTTTCATGCTAACAACAATATTCACATACAATACAATTTATGTGTTTGTGTTTCTTTTTCATTCTGAGCTGTTTTCGTTTTTTAAATTTTAAAACTTAGAGAATAATATTGTTGGTTCAAATATTTTTGTGTGTTAAAGAATACAGTGCTCCGATACGACTATATAAGCTAGTGTAGGGCAAAGCATATTTAATTTGTAGTTGCGCGAAGGAAAATACATTAATCTACATCGAATATATAGCACCTTATTTAATATCGTAATAAAAGTGTAGTTAGAAATATATTTTATTATTATTTATTTAAGCTCAACAATTGATTTTATATTTATTTGAAATAAAAGGTTAACTAAACCGAAAAATGTAATTCCAAAAATATAAAAAAAAACAAGTATATATTCATTAATGACAAATTTTCGAATGATAAATTGATGATCTTTCAATTATAAGAAAATTGAAAAAAATTTTATTTTTATTTTTAATTTATATATGTATGTATGTATTATATATATGTATGTACATATATGTATGTATATACATTTTTAAAAGAAAAGACACTTCAATTTTTGTATGTTAAAAATAAATAATAAATAAATAATAATCAAGATTAAAATTATTTCTTACTTCTTTATAAAAAGGCTAATAAAGTTACTTTTTTTAAAGATTATTTATTGGATAAAATATCTAATTTTCTTTTCTTGGAACTTCCTTTTTCTGTACTTCAAGATCAATGTTTTTGAAGGAGTACCAATAATAGAAAATCCAATACCTCTATTCTGTGTTAAGAACAAGTGTCGGCAAAACATTCTGGGATCAGTGGTTTACATGACTCAATAATAAAAGATTTTATACCAATTTTTTAGATTCCGAATTAAAAACATTATGAAATATTGAAATGTGTTTTTTGCTTGCATCCATTTTGCTATCATTCTAAATTATTTTACTTCCCAAAATGATTTATCTGCAGATTCTTTAAGTAAAATTGTTAAAGAAAATATTAATATTTTAAAAAGCATTGGTATTAATATTTGTGCCCTTATATGTGCTCGACTAACCGAAAATGCTTTTCCAATCTTAAAGTATCTGCTAAAAAACCGTTTTTTGAATTAAGCGATCAAAAAGTTTTTTGACTTTATAATTTTCCACACTCAATTAAACCTTTGCGGAAGGGGTGGCTAAAATGTGACATAAAAACCCCGGATGGGACGGCAAGCTCGCAGGTAATTAGGGAATTGTAAGAAATGGAAGCAAATGCAAAAACAAAAATGTTCCCAAAACTAACACGGCAACATATTTTTCCTAACACTTTTGAAAAATGCGTGTAATATTTGCCACACAAATTTTGATTTATATTTCTTAATGACAAAGTCCCTCAATCAAGACAAATTAGAAAACACTTTTTCTGTATTACGGTAAAAAGGTGGCAACAATAACAACCCTTCCGTAGCCGAATTGAATAACATTTTGGCAAAATTAATGGTAACTAAAATAATTCAGTCCAGTGCGTCCAGCAATTGTCTGCATTTACAAGACGAGATAACGCAAGTTGATGCCAACTGTGAAGCAGATTTATGTATGTATTGAACATAAAGAACCAAGTTACAATAAAATTGACGACGTTGATTTCGACAGCGATATACATATATGTAGATTATTTTTTGGAAGATGTTTTCCATAATTCTGCAGCTATAAATTTCGAACTTGTGTCGATGAGATACTTTGTTGGATACATAGCATTTAAAGTCATTCCAAAATTACAGTCCGAAAAGTGTAGTGCGGAATTGAGAAAAATTTATGAAGTTCTAACAGCCCCAAGCGAGCTTTTCATATATAAAAATTATCAATCGCTAACAGATTTTGGAAATTTAGCTGCCCCATTAAATAAACTAATGGATGCAAGCGAAAAACATATTTTAATGTTTCATAATGTCTTTAAATCTGAACCGCTAAGAATTGGTATAAAATCTTTTATTATTGAGTCATGTAAACGAATGACCCCAGAGTGGTTTGTCGACACTTGTTCTCAACACAGAATAGAAGTATTGGATTTTCTATTATTGCTACTCCTTCGAAAACTTTGAATTTAGATATTTAGATATTTTATCCAATATATAATCTTTAAAAAGAGTAGCTTTATTAGCCTTTTTATGGAAATGAAAATCCTCAAAATATACACACTTTTTGATGCTTTGAAGTCTAAAATAAGAAATAATTTTAATCTTGATTATTTTTTATTTATTATTTATTTTTAACATAAAAAAATTGAAGTGTCTTTTCTTTTAAAAATGTATATATACGTACATATATATCATTCATACATACATATATAAATTACAAATAAAAATTGAATTTTTTTATAATTGATAGATCATCAATATATCATTCGAAAATTTGTCATTAATGAATATATACTTGTTTTTTTATATTTTTGGAATTACATTTTTTGGTTTAGTTAACCTTTTATTTTAAATAAATATAAAATCAATTGTTGAGCTTAAATAAATAATAATAATAAAATATATTTCTAACTACACTTTTATTACGATATTAAATAGGGCGCTATATATTCGATGTAGATTAATGTATTTTCCTTCGCGCAACTATAAGTTAAATATGCTTTGCCCTACACTAGTTTATATAGTCGTATTGGAGCACTGTATTCTTTAATACACAAAAATATTTGAACCAACAACATTATTCTCTAAGTTTTAAAATTTAAAAAACTACAACAGCTCACAATGAATAAGAAACACAAACACATAAATTGTATTGTATGTGAATATTGTTGTTAGCATGAAACCGTTTCTGTACTTAAGCAAAAAAAAAAAAAAAAAGACACGAAGTAAAAATTTTGTTGTGGCTATCGTCTTATACACCGTGATGTTGTGTGTGCAAAGTAAGAGAGTAAACGAATTCTCTTTGCTGAGTAAGAGAG
This sequence comes from Metopia argyrocephala, assembly GCA_963576795.1. NCBI lineage: Eukaryota > Metazoa > Arthropoda > Insecta > Diptera > Sarcophagidae > Metopia > Metopia argyrocephala. Next base: position 87,478,494 of record OY756209.1, on the reverse strand, counting down.
TAACAATTCTTTTTGCGGGTTCCAACATTACGACCCGCCATAAGAAATTTTACTTGTACGTGATGCACATTTTTATATGATTTATATTCTTTGGTTGTACTCATCAAGGCAATAATGATAATGAGGAAGACACTTGAATGATGGATATAAAGCATAGACCGAGCACAAGCTTTGGAATGCAAAATTCAAATAAGTAATAATAAATTTTCCAACCTTTTGTATCGACGATAGTCCAAAATGAACTTTCAGTTTCCTAAAAATTTTCATGAAACCGTTTCAGTTTCAAATTTTTATTTATAATATCTGTACAAAAATTTTATAAACGTACCTTCATGCGTAAAGAATGTTAATCAATCGATTCTTGTTATGGATAGGCTATTAGTGTTTAAAAAAATCATTTATTTCACATTGTTGTCAGTATAACATAAAATTTTGTTAAAAGTTTAAAGGTTTTCAATTATTTATATGACGAATGTTTTTTATGGGGAGTATGAAGTGTACGTAACAAATGCTAGCAATCACGAATATTACAGAATAGAAACATTTCTAGTTAACATAAGTTTTTCTTATATTTTAAATTAAAATTCAGGCTTAATTAAAAATTTATAAGTATGTAAATAATGTTACATCTGTGGTAGTTGTTCAATAGGGGTTGTAAATTTAAAGTCTTCAGGAAATAGTTTAGCTGCTTCCGGATACATTAGCTTATATGATTGTCTTATTGTCACATCTGCAACACCGGCAATATCTCCAATTTCTTTTTGGCTGCGTTTGTGTTCCGAGGCCTGTAATAAAAAAGTTTATTTTTATAAAAATTGGTATGGTAAACAAAATTTTTTTGCTTTTATAAAACATTGCTAACAAGTTAATTAGTGTAACTAAATTCTAAAAGAATGAGTACACAAATCCATACATATGCTACGTTTAACCCTTATAAACTTTCTTCTTAACCTTTCTAACAGAAAGGACTTATTATGCGAGTTAAAGTTCATCTTTGTACAATGTTCATATGTATGTATGTATATGTAATAAATGTTTGCACCCAGTAAAAGTGTTCGTAAAAGTAGATAATTTTTCTTTTCGTAAAAACCTAAATCTGTGCTTATATCGACAATAAATTTTTCAAATTCAATTACATTTAATTTAATGAAAATCGAATTTGGACCAAATAATTTTTTACGTAATTAAGCCACTTTCATTTTCCTAAGTGGAATTAATATTTTGAGTGACTTAAATTAAAAAAAAAATTAAAGAAAACCACTTTTAATGGAAATAAATATTAGGCCGTATTCTAACTGCCGACGTCGTCGTTGTGTAAGACGCTTTTTAATAGATTAAAGGCAAAAACTGGTACAAAACTGTCGTCAAACGACAACGACGTCGCCAACTGGAATAAGACCGATTGTTTTTGATTTATTTTATTTAAAAATATTTGTTTAACATTTATACTGTTAAAAATAAACACATTTGTAGTGCTGTTTTTTCGATACCTATAGCCGCTTAGATAAACTGCTTCGAAAAAAACGACATAAGGCTTAAAAAATTAAATTGGGCATTACTCACAATTTTTATAAAAAAAAATGTAAATATTTTTTTAAAAACAATTCAAACAATATAAAAATAATTATATTCCTTCGCCTTAGCCATATGTATTTACAACGTTTATTCTTTTTTTTTTTATTTATGAAAGGACATAGGGCCATAGTCATAGCCAATAAAAAAGTATACTTTAGGGGTTATAAAGTTGACTTTGTTTTTTTTAAAGTACACTTTTTGTTAACTATAGACAAATTAAAACATACTTTAAATGTAAAGTATATTTTAAAGTTAAAACATGCTGTTGTTGTTTTTAAATTATTTAACATCAAACTTAAAATTTAAAAACTAAAATTATAAATTAACAATTTTTAAAAAATTAAATAATTTTGTGGTAACTGTGTATAAAGCGAAATAAAATGTGCTCAACTGATGGAATTATAAGACACTTTGCTATTTGGAGAATTTGCGAGATGAAAGAAAGCCCAAAATTTATAGTAAAAGGTTTGTACCTTTTTAGCTAGATGATGGCGAATTTTTTGCCAGGTATAGATTTGATAAGGAAACAAGAATGACGAACAACGTACAAATAGCTTACCCATTTTCATAAAATCCTCAAAGTTTTAACAACATTGCGGTTTTTGGGTAGGAATGCCCATCAAAGCGACATTAGTAAGTAAATCGGTTATCGGCTTATTTGATAAGGTCAAAATTTTTTTAGAAAACAAAATATTTCGATTTAAGTTTAAAACGCGATAAAAACACCAACGGAAAAATATAAGAGACTGCATCTAATAAGCTCGCAGGCATTGTACTTTACTCCATGATCCCACCTATTGGGGAGTAGCAGATAACAGCCAAACCTGCTAAAACCTACTTAGCAAAGGCACTTACCACCCAATCAACATGCAACGATAAGGCAATTGCGTTTGAACATTCAAGGGTGAAGATATAACACAGGCCTTTGAATGATCAATTAACAGCAAACTGTCTTATTCCTAAGGCACCTTATAATAATATAAATAAAAATATATGTATATGTACTCTCCTTTCCAAAAATTCCAATACGATGCACAGCATTTAGTAGTGGTTTACCCCTGTCTCAGGTAGAGTAATAAAAAAATTTTTATAAAAAAATTGCACTATTGCTTTCGGTCTTCATAACGTTTCCAAATAGTGCTGAACCCGTTGATGAAAAAAGAAAATTTCAGCAATTGGCGCGATTTCCAAGCGTAATAGGAGAGTCCAGCCAAGGTAGTTGGCTGGAAATGCATTTAGAACAATTTTCATACACACATATTGGCGAATTGACATTGAAGCTACCTAGCGCTAGATGGCAGCACAAACACAAAAACTCTTTCTTTCTTAGAAATTACGATCTGTCAAACGCCAGCTGTTCAAATTTTAGCCAAATTCATTGATTAGTTTATTTGTTGTAGTCGTTTGAAGTAAGCAACTTTTGTGTTTCTTGGAAAATGTAAAAAAGTGAATTTCGTGTAGTGATTAAACACTATTATTTTAAAGGCAAAACGACGAAAGAGACAAAAGAAAAGCTTGATAAACATTACGGCGAATCTGCTCCGTCAGATTATATGGTAAAATATTGGATTGCTGAATTTACACGGGGCCGAACAAGCACTGCAACAATACCATCAACAGGAAGACCAACAGAGGTGGTTACTGAAGAAAATATCAAGAAAATCCTCGATATCGTTATGAATGATCGCCGGGTCAAAATAAGTGAGATTGCTGAAATGGTAAACATATCACATGAACGTGTGTTCAACATTTTGCATGAACAATTGCATATGAAAAAGCTATCGGCAAGGTGGGTGCCGCGTTTGCTGTGTTGAACAAAAACGAGTTCGACAGATCACTTCACAGCGGTGTTTGGACATGAAAAAGCATGCTGATTTTTAGCGTAGATTAATAACTGTTGCTGAAACGTGGGTCCACCACTACACACCTGAAACTAAACATCAATCGAAGCAATGCGAAATCGGCTGGCAAGGTTTTGGCCACTGTATTTTGGGATGCACACGAAATATTGCTCATCGATTATCTTGAAAAGGGATCCACAATCACAGGAGAGTATTATCGTGCATTTTTGGATCAATTAATTGATGCAATCAAAAAAAAAATGACCACATTTAAACAAGAAAATAGTGCTCTTCTTCAAGACAACGCACCGGTTCACACAGCATTAGATACAATGCTAAAACTACGACAAATCCACTTCGAATTGGTTGATCATCCACCCTATAGTCCAGATTTAGCCCCTAGTGACTTTTTCCTGTTTCCAAACTTTAAAAAAAGGGCTCGCAGGAAAAAGATTCATCTCAAACGAAGAAGTGATTACCGAAACTAATGCGTATTTTGATGAGTTCCCAAAATCGTATTATTCAGATGGTACAAAAAAGTTAAGAAATGAATGGTTTTTGAAAAAAAAAATGTTTTTTTTCTACTTAGGTAGCTTCAATATCAATCCGGTAGGTAGCTTCAATCAATCATAAAAGCTGCTGTTACTAAAACTAAGACAGCAAAACAAAGAACACATAACTCAATAACGAAAAAAATCTTAATTAACAAAAGTATTAAATAATAAATGAATAGATTTGTACATGAACACCGATATAACTAGAAAAAAGCATGCATTCATAAAAGTGCTTTCCATATATGAATTAAATATATCTTTCCTTTTCCATTTTCTTCTTTTTTATTTAAAAATTCAACAATTTTAAAAAATTATTTTTTTTTGGGGGTTTCCGTTTTAATTTTTTTGTATTTTGTAACAATATGTATGAAAACGATTTCTAAATTTGAGTTGGCACCCATTTAAAGCCGGTTTGATTTAAAATATACTTTTATTTTGACTATAGTTACAAACCAAATAAAAACATTTTACTAACTTAAATCTGTTAAAAAAAAAACACTTTTTTGTTTGACTATGACTATAGCCCATAGAATTTTAAAAAGATAACTTCAAGATAAAAAAAAAATCCAACTTCGTAGCATTTTTATATGTGCTAAATTTTTAAGCACTTTTAAAATTAACCGCTTATATAAGCAGATATAAACAAAAATTTTGATGGAATATATATTCGGTTCGAAAAAAACGCCACTAGTAAACAGAAAACCATTTTTATATTTCTGAAAGAAACCATTTTTTAAATTTAGTGTTGCCACTCTTTGTGCAAACCACTAATTTTTTTTCAAACTAAAATTAAACCTTTTTAAAAAGTTTACATTCTGGCAATACGAACATTAAAAACAATTGTTATATACAACGAAAAGAAGAATCCAAAAAAATGGAAAAATTTAACTCGAACGTTATTAAGAGACTTCAAGAAAAACAGGTATAAGACAATTCCCCAGAAATATGAACAAGGAGAAATCAAAGAAAATAGAAGATTAGGAACAAAATTCAGTAACAATTAGAGAATATAAAAGGTGAAAGAAAATAAAAACACAGAATCAGGAAAAACAATTCACAAAAATAATATAAGAAAGTAAACATTTCTAATTTAAGACTACTTTTCACCGCCGTTTTGGTCGACATCAAAATAGCTGATTACACGAACTTACAAATTATGACTATGACAACAAGACTAGTAAAATTAACAACTGGAACCTTTAAACTAATTAACATCATTGACGTTAACGCTTATTAAGAATTAATAAGTGACAAATTGCGAAAAGTATAATCACCCTTATTCTGCGTTTCAATTCGGATCGTAAATTGCTCAGTTTGGCAAATTTGGTATTCTGCGTTCCGTTCCCCGTAACAATTCAATTTGTTTTTCGATTGTATGTATTCTGCGTTACGATCGTAGCTACGTTTTTTCAAGTTGTTTATTTACTAACGGAAAGTTTTTCGATTTTTGTTTTTGTAGTTAAAAAAGTGTATAATTAAATAAAATGTGAGTATAAAATGCTATAAATTTATTTTGTAATAAATTTTGTTTTTTTTTTAACCTTAAAGCTTTATTTAATTTATTTCAGGTCAAAAAACACAACACCTGAGCAGTATGAAAAGCTGGCGAGTTTAATGGCAACGAAGGATGATATTGCGTCTGGGTATCATAAGCGTCCCAAGGAAGAAGTACAGGCATTCTGGGAAGGAGTTGCAAACGCACTTAACGCAATAGGTCCACCAATAAAAACTGACGCTGCATGGAAGAAAGTATGACGTTTTAGTTGCATATGTATGCATATTAAAAATATTTTTTAAGGTGTGGATTGACTGGAAAAGTTATATAAAACGCAAGTTGACAACAAACAAAAAGGAAATGATGAGCACCGGAGGAGGCAACTGTCGCTTACAGCGCATTAGCCACCTTGAGGAAAAAGTAATTCAGCTGACGGGCTTGGTAACAAGTACAAGTGGCATTAGCGGTACAGTGGATTTTGGAGTGGCCAGCGAGATGCCAGATGATACGCGACCTACCGAAATGGATATTTCCGCTCGGTCTGAAGATCTTGCTGATGTAGCTACTACTTCAAAAAGGCGTCAGCAGCTTAGTACAAAAGAAAACACTTCGTCTTTGCTGAAAGAGCAAATAACTGCCCAGAAAGAATATCACAACGATGTCAGGAAATTCAATGTAACCATTTTGAAAAGGTATGACGCCGTTTTCAAGTAACAGCATTTTTGTCTCTTCTACCTTAGGCCTTTTGTTCTTAAAAGCGGAAGGCGCAGCATTTACATGCCAAACTTATTTCTTGGAATGATTCATCGTTTGGCAGTTGGCTGCCTTAGAGACATCCTTGAAGATAGGAAATCTTGCATGACAGAACAATTCACCAACAACAACTCAAAGACATGTCGCAAATATCGCATTGTATGAATTTTTCCTTATGTTATCGTTAACGAATACGTAGAAAGTCTGCCTGCATTGTTGTCGATGCAACAGCATAGACGATATTGTCTTTCAGGTTGTCGTTCACTACATTTTAAACGACTATGTGGTAAATGTTTTCGTTGCCGACACTCTAAAAGATATTTTTTTAAATGTTGTCGGTAAAGCGTTATTAAAAAACTACATACAAAAATACTTTTTTTTTTTAGAAATATAAATTTGCACACAATTATCGAATAAGTAGTTAATTCCAGAGACCAAAAATAACAGTTATTTTATTTTCTGAGATTGAAAAAGTTGGCCATATAATAATAAATAACTTTTACGTTGTTAAATAATAGTTATTTATAACACAAACTTTTTTCCGTTGCTCATAACTTTTATTTTCGATTTATATTTTTTTACGTTGCCTTATAAGAGTTATTGTTAAGAAAAATTTTTTTCCGTTGCTCATAACTTTTATTTTCGATTTATAAATTTTTAAGTTGCCCTGTAAAAGTTTTTCTTAAGAAACAAAATCATCAGTTAGAGAGCTTGAAGTGGTTTCAACCTCAGAAGACGAGGATGACAATACATCGTGAGAGTTACTAGCAGCCATAGCAGAAATAGACAGCTTTAAACCCATGAGGCTAGATCAAAGGTGCCCATTAGTGGCTGATATCAGCAAATTAAACTCACACGTATACTTACGCACTTTTGTTTGACCGTCAATCAACCAATAGGAAATCAGCATGTTGAGTGGGAGAGACAAACTACACTTGCAGAACTTCTGTGCTTTTTTTTTATCTCACCAATACTACTACCTTGGACATCAATGGGGTTTTTTAGAGGTATAGAACTTCGAATTGAAATAAAACACAAGAAAATCGTTTTAATGTCCATCAATTTGGCTTTATTGGAAGGATAATTTTATGCCATTAATGTTTAAATATGATTTCGGGCATGTGACCGCCGCGGCTAGCTCGAATAAAGCCAATTCTACAGGTCCAATTTTCAACCACTTTTTCGAGCATATAGGGCCGTATGTTGGCAATAACGCCACGAATGTTGGCTTCCAAGTCCCCTAACTTTTCTGGTTTGTTGGCGTAGACGAGCGACTTCACATATCCCCAAAGAAAATAATCCAATGGTGTCAAATCACACGATCTTGGTGACCAATTGACAGGTCCATTCCGCGAAATTATGCGCTCATCGAATGTTTCCTTCAATAAATCGATTGTGACGTGCGCTGTGTGGCATGTAGCGCCGTCTTGTTGGAACCACAACTCATCCACATTCATGCCATCCAATTCGGGAACAAAATAGTCGGTTATCATGGCTCTATACCGGTCTCCATTAACGGTAACTGACTCTCCAGCATTATTTCGGAAGAAGTATGGCCCAATGACTCCACCAGCCCATAGAGCACACCAAACAGTCAGTTTTTGTGGATGTAATGGCGTCTCAAGGTCGCAAGCCAAGATCTTTGCGCAAAATCTTCCATAAAGTTGATGGACAAAGCTCCAATTGCTGTGCACGGTGGCGAATCGATTCATTCGGGTTCTCTTCAACACTTTGCTCTACAGCGGCAATTGTTTCTTCGGTGCGCACTGTTCGACGTCTCTGCGGATGCGTATTATCACATAGAGTAAACGTAGTGCGAAAACGATCCATGGTTAACCGAATTAATTGCTCTGATGGACGATTATGTCGACCATAAAATGGACGGAGCTTGCGGTAAACTTCGCGAACTGAACCATTATTTTCGAAATAAATTTGCACGATTTGCAAGCGTTGTTCTTTTGTCAACCTGTTCATGATGAAATGGCAAACCAAACTAAATATTAATCACTTGACAGCTGACAAAATGGCCGCCATTTAAAAAGGTGATGCCAACTTAAAGTTCTATACCTCAATAAAAAACACCCTTTATATGTAAATATTTAATATTGCTTAAAAATAGCGTTTTAAGAATGTTTTCACATTTTTTTTATCTTCTTTTTCGTTCGTACCATCTAAATTTTTAGTGTTGTATTTTATTATTGTACTAGGTGGTCAGGTGTGGACCCATAAGGCAAAGTCAATAGACGATCCTTATGGACAACTGCACATGGTAACATGTCCGGTGCGGGTCTGGGCGAGACTCGCGTGTCCCACTTTGTGTGGGAATTGCGTTTCCACTCAGGCCAACTCTTGACCATGGCTAAACTAAGCAACGCTTGCAGTTTGCTATATGAGTATTTAGGGGACTCTACTAAGGGTTAACTTTGGTTTTCACTTAGTACAGTTCTGCTATCTGGAAACTCATATAGAACTGTGATCTTTACCAACCGCAACTCGCAGTTCAGTAAGGTCATGTCTCTGCTGACTGTTAGTTAAAATTTGATCATGCGGGAGGTGGACGCTCCTCATAACCGTTCCCCCAAATCTAAGGTGGAACAGCATACACTGAGGGATGTATGGTCAAGGGGTACTTGGCTACTCTGGATACCAGGCGACCTCCAGTTTTCATTAGTTTTCCTGTGGCAAGCCGGGCAATGCCGCAGGTGACCCTTTCACCCGAGCATCGCATATTTTTACGGAAAATATTGACGAAAACTTAAAGAGCGATGCCTCTTATGCATCAACTATAAAGAAGACAATTGTGTATTCCACAAACGTAAAAAGGGTAGTCGACACGAGTGTTACTACCCCGATAACTGTACTGAAAAGATCAAACCTGTGGGAAGTAGAAGGAAATCCCCATGTTTCTCACTAAGGCTGAGGCAACAAAGCTTGCTGGGCATTTGAGCAAGACAGGGGGAAAAGTTGCATCAGAGGCGCTTTCCAATGAGCGCAAATGATGGAATGTATTTTCAAAGTGCTCCAGGCAAATCGGCATAGGGCCAAAGGTGCGTCGGGCATTTTTAGCCGCAGATTTGCTACTGAAGATATTAGATTAGATATTAGAGGACTTCACTTCACTGTCTGTCGGGAGAAGAACCACCACTTCGTAGTTGGATGTAATGCGAATGCTCATCATATAGTGTGGGTCTTCTCAACTTTCTTATTAGCAATAATGTGGCTGTGGCCAATAGGGGCAACAGTCCTACATTTGTTAACGCCATAAGGTCGGAGGTATTGGATATTACGTTGTGTGATACATTCACGTCTAATCTTGTAAGGCACTGACATGTATCAGACGAAGTATCCTTATCCGATCATATGCACATTAGCTTTGATTTGGTTAGCGTTGCTAGGACCGATGATAGGCCAATAGTCTCTAGGACCTTGGACCTGCTTCAAAGAAAATGTGGCTGCCAGATTCTATAGGGTCGGTTAATAAACTGGATCCGGCGGCAAACCAGCTACAGTCGGCATTAAAATCCTCTTTGGACATTAGTGTGCATTATAGTGACCATACTGTTGTTCGTACGGTGCCGTGGCGGAATGACACTTTGTCAAAGCTGAGGAAAACCGTAAGGATTGGCAGCTTTGTAGGGTTAGTCTCACGGAGTACAATAAGGAGATTAGAAGGTCTAAAAAGAAGACGTGGAGGGGATTTTTTCAATCCATTGAGGGCTTGCCGGCATTGGCCCGCCTTCGTAAGCCTGTCACCATAGATCATTCTAATGGCATAGGGTCCCTTAGTACAGGTACCGGAGGGTACACTCAGTCTAAAAGGCAAACATTGGATCTCTTGATGGGAACGCATTTTCTTGGTTCCCGAGAGGTGGCACCTGTAGACGAGTGCTGGGATATTCCCGGCCTTGTACGTGTTACTAGAAAAGTTAAAAGTCTCGCGAGTAGAATATTCACTCCGGACAGAGCGAAAAAACCTGTATGAAAGTAGAACAAAGACACTGGTATTTTTCAAAACGCAAATGGCGTAAATGAATTTCTTTTCATAATAGAAATCCGGGACCAATCGACGCGTATCTTTTTTTTCTGATAAAAATGATGCAGTTGTCAGTTACAGCGTTCTTTAATTCTTGCGACGATATACACGCGAACATGCGAACATTGACTCCACGAACTCTTAACAACTGTCCTTGCGCCTTGTTAATACTCACTGCAAATGATAGACAGACTGGAAATTGAAGTTGTTTAAACTCAAATGGCATGTCGTTATTAGTCAGTGGGATGCGTGGAATTAATTTGAATTTTCACTTAATATAGTGACTTCGATTACATATGGCATCAATCTTTTGATAGCAAGTACTATTGCACAAACTTGGTTGGTTAATATTGCGAAGCATAATGATGGTGACTGCAACTTTCAAATAAAGATTGTGTGGAGGCAATCCAGGTAAATCTAAAGAATTCAAAAACTCCGTCGGGAAATTCACAATATCTTCTTCGCTAGTAACAGTATCCAGCAATCTTGGATTGTATAGTCATGTTTATTTCATTGACATCTTTGTTCTTAGCTGCTAAAATTGCTCTATCTCTTAACCACGAAAGGGACTTATGCATTTGTGAAATATTAGGGAAAACATTTTCAATCAGTTCATCTTTTGCAGAAAATGGCAGAAATCATTTGGCAATATTGTCAATCCAGGTGCATCAGCTGGCATTGCCCCATTTTCCAACAGAACACGAATGTTGGTGGAAAGTTTCAGCATCTTATCTTAACGAACATCCACAAAGATGAGGACTTCAAGCAAGCGTTAATTTGATCAACAGCATGGTGTGAAAAGTCAGTGGTGCGATTCAGTAACATATTTTTACGATAATCGCATTGTTTTCAACAGTAAACAACAGAATTGTCAATTTTGCTATTCATTATTTTTTGTTTACGATGGCTGTTGTCGTTGTCAGTTGGAAAATCGTAAATTTTTTATATTGAAATTTTGTAGAGCGATGGGCCTACGCTATTAACTAGTTTGTTTGAGAACCATTTTTGTGTGTTTGTATACCCAAAAAAAACTAGAGGTTTGTAGCTTCGCTACCTTTCTACCCAAAAACTGACTGATTTTGTACGGTGCTGCCAAATTATTGCAATTTAAACATAAAGAAAACTACAGTTGTAGACTGTCGATAAAATGTACTTAGTGAATCACATAATTGTTACTGCAAACAATAAAAACTGTCGACTTCTTTTGCGAATATCGTATTTGTTAAAAGTTAGAGAATCGCGGTACAGGACTCAAGTGTGACCACCAGTGCTACATAGTGTGAAGAGTCATGCCTGAAATCATAATAAAGATGCAAAAACAAAGTAACATGTCATTTCCATGATTTCTAAATTATTACTTGAATTAAATGCATTCTTTAAAGCCGAATAAAATTTTATTTTGGTCCGATTACATTTTATTACATTTCACATAAAAACATGATCTTCAATGACACTCTAATGATAAGTTCAACCAATGCACTATTACTTCCATGATACAACAGCTTTTAGCATATGCTGTAATTTATTATTCTCTCATATTATAAAGTAAGGAAGTAAAAACAAAGTATTATTTTAAATGAAATATATGTATGTATTTAAATAGGTTTAATAATATATATGGCAATTTCAAAAATTTTCAACATTTGTTGAAACTGAGTTCAGATGCTTATTATTTCTCCAGTTTTCCGAATTGACCAAAATGGTCAAAAGGGAATGGTAGGCCACACTAGAAAACTGTGAAATTAAAAATTTCAGACCATCAGTTCTTTATTTTTAAAAGTTATGGGCACTCAAATATCGAAAAAATCAAAAAAAGGCTTGAAATTTACAATAGTTTTCTCATATTTCATCACTTTTCTACTTTTAGTTTCAAACTTCCGATGCTCACTGATATAAAATAAAGTCACTAGACTTTGTAGATATTTACACTATAAAAGTTATTCCAATACTACTATTTGGGAAAAAGTTGTACAGCGGTTCATTTTTGAAACCAAAATTTTCCGATTTTTTAATTTTCGCAGTTTTTTCTATAGCGTTTTTGCGCCGTTCAAGAAAATTGCATTTGGTCAACAGTATTTATTAGATGGTGCAAAAAGCGCCATGGTATACAGAACTCTCTCATAATTTATAATTTATTATAATTTATTTTATTTAGTACTGTATACATACATATGTATGTATGTTTGCGTATTCTGGTATGTTTTCTGTAAAAACAAAGTAATATCTATGGATATAATAACAGATATGGTTAAAAACGTCATTTAAATTAGGCTTCGCTCAGATAAAAATTTTTTGTATTTAATTTTTTAATATATGGGCAATTTCAATAATTTTCAACATTTGTTGAAACTGAGTTCAGATGTTTATTATTTCTCCAGTTTTTCGAAATGACCAAAATGGTCAAAAGGGAATGGTAGGCCACACTAGAAAACTGGGAAATTCAAAATTTCAGACCATCAGTTCTTTATTTTTAAAAGTTATGGGCACTCAAATATCGAAAAACTCAGAAAAAAGGCTTGAAATTTACAAGAGTTTTTTCATATTTCATCACTTTTCTAGTTTTAGTTTTAAACTTCCGATGTTTACTGATATAAAATAAAGTCACTAGACTTTGTAGATATTTACACTATAAAAGTTATGCCAATACTACTATTTGGGATAAAGTTGTACAGCGGTTCATTTTTGAAACCAAAATTTTCCGATTTTTTAATTTTCGCAGTTTTTTCTATAGCGTTTTTGCGCCGTTCAAGAAAACTGCATTTCGTCAACAGTAGATGATGTAATTTGCTAAAATATGCGCCATATCACGTCGATGTCAGGCTGCTAGTTGCTGAGAACGATGACCTCAAACTTTTATAGAATTGGCGTAAATTTGTCAAAAATGACAGTTTTTCGCGCCTGACATTTGCAATCTTATTTAAAATTGGTTTATGTATTGCGTGATCTAAACTTCTTAGTAAATGGCACGTCAACGTCAAGAAGGCGTTAAAATATTTTGAAACCCAAAAATTTTATAAAGAAAATAAAACTTATGCGAAATTTCATGATTTTGTTTCGGGTTTTTTTTTTTAGTTAATTACATACATACATACATAACTGGCCTTTACAACCCTGTGTCAGGATTACGGCCTAGCTTCTCGCAGCACTCATGTTGTGTGTGTCAATTTTTATCCATGAGTACCGGGACCTACAGTTTAATGTCGACTCCGAACGACAGAATTGAGAAGCTTGTTCATGGCAATTAGTTACTCTCAGAGCTTTTGCCAGAAGACTGCTGAGAGGTAGTCGCCGAAAGAAATATTTTTTTCATATTTCTTTTTTTTTTGAAGATGTCCGAGCCTGGAATCGAACCCAGGGCCCATGTCTTAGTAAGCCAACACACTAACCACTAGACCACGGCGACTAGTGGTTTAAAATATATAATAGTCTTTGATGTGTTCGGACGTATTTTTTGCCGCTGCTCAAGATATTGTTTTATATTAAAAAGAAAATTTACTTTTATATACTTTTTTTGTACACGTGTTAAACATATTGAGTTCATATTAGAAAAAGAATAATAATAAAGCAAGTTCAAAACAATTACACAATAACAACATAATAGAAATCATAACAGAAAACACAAATATCTAAAATTGCAAAATCCACAAAGCTGGACATACAATAAACAGTAAATATATACATAAGTATAATAATAGCACTACAACAACAATATTATAAAAATAAATTAAAACAATAAAAAGTAACACATCTTAATAATTCTCAAACTTAACGAATAAATAAATATAAGCAATAATTTTACACTAACAACTCAATGTAATTTAAGACAAAAATAAAAGCAAATTCAAAACAATTTATGCACTAACAACACAATAGTCATAACAGAAAAATACAAATACACAATAAACAACAAAACCGAACAGCTGATCTCTACACATTTCTTCTTCATGTAAGTGCTACCAAACTTTGTTTTCAATTTTCCTTTATATGAATATTGGAGCCGAGCTAATTAGAAAGCAGCTGTTTTATTCCATACACTTCCTAAATATATAAGTACTGCCAAGTTTTGCTCTTAATAATTTAAATAGTTTAGGAGTAATTGCTTATCGAAAATACGTTAAATTTAAATTAATTCAGACATTAATAAATATATACAAAGCACACTTGTGCACTCATGTATTCCTCAAAATTGAGAAGTCAAAACAACAATAAAAAAATTAACATGCAACAAGAAAACCATTTATCCCATTTATCCGATTCTACAAAGAATGTGGGTGCAGTTATCGCACCAAAGCGTGTAAGGGATATTATGCAATCATCTGCTGAGAACACTCCGAAAAGTCGCAGCCGTACTGACTCTGATCCATCTTATTTACATGATATTAACTCTCCTCTTAGAATAGTACAAATTATAGAAAAGCGTTTTGAAAAAATGTCTGATCAGTTGCAGAAAACTATAGAGAATATGTTCCGGGAGTGTGAAAATCGGTTGCTCTGTGAAATTGAGAAGACCTTCAGTGGCATAAGAAATGAATTACAAAATGTAACTGAGAGAGTGAATAAGTTAGAAATAGCAATGGACAGCATTGAAAATTTGCAAGCTGAGATTAAAGAGTTAAAGTCCAGAATTAATCATCAAGAAAATAAAAATGTAGCTTGTGAGTTGAGGCTTAATGACATTCCTTATAAGCCTAACGAAAATTTAGCTGAAATTTTTAGTAAAATATGTAACAGCATCAACACTCCAGTTCCTGCAATTCAGACGATTTATCGGCTTCATAATAAAAACAATACACATCAATTTGAGTCGAAAGATGCGGTTATAATAGTTAAGTTTTGGAACCCTTATGATAAAAACCACTTTTTGAAAACTTTTGCTAATTTCCGTAAGACTAATCCAAGGTTCTTCTTCTCATTGAGACATATTGGCGAAAGGTCGGATAAGAAATTTTATATCAATGAGAACCTAACGTCCACAAATTTTAAAATTTTGCGTGCCGCTACTCGCTTTAAAAGAAATAAACGTGTATTTAATGTCTTTACAATACGAGGCTTAGTATACATCAAGGTGTCTCCCAATGACCCGGCTATGCACATTGATAAGATAGAACAACTAAATAAGTTATTTCTTGTACATGACGAATCTTCTACATCTAATCGTAATATTGCTGACCATAGCTAACAGTAATATATTATTACATGTTTTTTCTTGTATATAACACATCAATTTTTATTTGTCATTTATTTTGTTATAATCTCTTTTTTGCTATATATAAATATACTTATACATATAATATTTCTCCCATGCGTTACATTTTTCTATATTAAAACTTATGGATATTTTCGACAATGATAGAAGGCGTTCTAGAGATGGTATGGGGAGAATGATACGAATACTTGCCCGACAGAGGAGGGGTATTAGAATTTGTCATATCAATGCCCAGAGCTTGAGACCTAAAATTGAGGAATTTAGATATATTTTTGAGAACTGTGGTGTTGATGTAATATGTGTATCAGAGACATGGTTTAAACCTGAATTTACTGATTCGTCGATTACTTTGCAGGGATATAACGTTAGAAGGGCCGATAGAAATGGGTATGGAGGTGTGGCAATTTACGTAAGAAAAGGAATCGCAATTAAGGTCATCTGTAAATCTACCGGTGAAGATGGGGGTGTGTTGGAATATTTATTTCTGGAGATATGTTGCGAAGGAAGGAAATTACTCATTGGTTGTATTTATAGGCCAAATAATCGTATTAGTATTAGTGATTTTATGGACACTCTACAATCACTCTCGGTCTTATACGATGATGTTATAATTACAGGTGATTTTAATTCCGATATTTTGGTTAGCCCTTATAATTGAAAGACAACATGCTCACACTTGGCCTTAATTCACCTAATACGACTAATGCTACTCATTTCTCTAGTACCAATAACACACTTCTTGACCTATTTTTTGTTAGTGATCTTTTGAAGGTCCTGCTGTATGACCAACTATCTGCTTCTTGCTTTTCACGTCACGATCTTATTTTCATGACGTATGACTTCCATTTACGAGTGCCTGAACAAGTTATTGAATATCGTGATTTTAAGAATATTGACTATGGTATGCTTGAGGTAGAGTTTGACAATATTGATTGGAGTGTGTTATATAATTTGATTTCTACTGATGAGCAACTCTCTTTTTTACAATCCAACATACAGTATTTATACAATACGACAGTGCCCGTAAGGACGAAGATATTGAATACACATGATAAGCCTTGGTTCACTCATGATATTAAACTGTCTATCAATAACAGAGATCATTTATATGCCCGGTGGAAACGTTTTAGGACAGCTGAATTATATGAAGAATACCGAATAGCGCGCAGAATGACCAATAGATTAATTAAGAGGGCCAAGTCGGAATATTATGCCACAAAGTTTTCTACTGCGATAGGATCGAAAAAGACTTGGCAGACAATTCGTGAGATCGGTATTGCTGGACCTAATATAGATGAACCATGCACAGTTGATGCGAACGCATTAAATATGCAATTTTTGAATATACCCAATGGACAACCGACTTCTGATTACTATAATTTCTCTGATAATGTTTCGAACAATAATTTCTTCTTTGTACATGTTACTCAGTGTGATGTCTTGTCTAGTATATTGTCTATTAAATCAAATGCTGTTGGTATAGATGGGATGGATCCCAGGTTTTTGAAAATTCTTATTCCGAAACTTCTTCCTTTTATAACGTTTATTTTTAACAAAATTTTCACCACAAATAGTTATCCCAAAGCTTGGAAAGTCGCTAGGGTCATTCCTGTTCCTAAATCGAATTCTGATTACAGGCCAATAGCAATTTTGCCTTTTTTATCCAAGGTCTTTGAAAGGTTGATGCATAATCAACTTACACAGTTTCTTGAGGCTGAGAATTTACTTTCTGATCGGCAATCTGGCTTCCGAAAAAATAACAGTTGCACCACAGCTCTGGTGGATGTTGCTGAGGATATAAGGCAGCAGGTGGACTGTGGTAATGTCACATTTTTAGTTCTCTTAGATCACTCTAGAGCATTTGATACTGTTGACTTTAACGTTTTGTGTCTTAAACATAGATATTTTTTCCGATTTGCATCAACTTCAACGAATCTTATACGTTCATATTTGATTGATAGATATCAATATATTCAAACACCATCCTCTAGGTCTGAATGTTTACCTTTGAGTCGGGGTGTTCCTCAGGGCTCAATCTTGGGTCCTTTGCTTTTCTCATTGTATGTAAACGATCTCAAGGATAAGCTTCAATTCTGTAAGATTAGGTTATATGCTGATGATATTCAGCTTTATATAAGCTGCACCAGCACTGCTATTGATGAGTGCGTGAGGGCCTTAAACCAGGAGTTAGATCGTGTGCATGCGTGGGCTACCGCTAATAGCTTGCAGATTAATTCTTCTAAATCCAAATGTTTGATTATAAAGAAGAGATTAATGAGACTGGAATGTGAGCCCGTTATAATTTTGAACAACCGGTCTATAGACATTGTTGATTCTGCCAAAAACCTTGGTATATATTTTAACAACACCCTAACTTGGTCCAACCGCATTAATATAATTTGTGGCAGAACATTCGCAATGTTAAGGAATCTTTGGCAAACTCAGTATTGTACTCCAATTAAGATCAGAATACTTCTTGCCAAAGCCTACCTAATACCTATTTTGTTATATAGCTGTGAAGTATTTGCTAGTTGTGATAGTGAGAGTAGGAGGAAGCTTAATGTTGCCTTTAATAATATTGTTCGATATGTATATGGTCTGCGAAGGTATGATCATATTTCCACCTATGCTACCTCGCTCTATGGTATTACCTTTGATGACTATTTAAGGGTACGTATTTTATTGTTTATGCATAGAATTGTACATACACGGCAACCTCAATATCTCTACTCACGCTTGCGGTTTTCGGCACTTGATAGGGGCAGGAGGCTTATTACATTTAGATATCGCACCCTGATCTCGAAGTATCAATTTTTCATCCATGCCATCGGTCTTTGGAACGCAATTCCATATAGATTGCAAACTATTAGTAACGCACATCAATTCAGGAGATATATTATGTGTCACTTCTCGACCTAAAATATGTTTTTTTTATTTATTTTTATATTTTATATATTAATTTTACTATATTAATTAATTTTGATTTTTTCCTAATTCCATATTTAGCGGGTACAGCGGCATTTTTCTTCAAACACATTTTGCTATGTGACATCTGCAGTTATGTATAGATTCCGCCGCGATTGACACCAAATAAAAGGTTTTTTTAAGCTTGATAATAAAACCGAATAGGCATTAAAAAATTTTCATGATTTTAAATTTTACAGATCAAAAAAAAAAAAAAAATCCTAACCTCAAAAATAATTCTTATATAATTTTTTTTATTTTTTAAATTTGCAAGTTAAAATATTGTTTTTCTGTGAATTAGTTATGCGTTATGTGTGCATAAGTGCAATTTTTTGTGATAACTGAATTTTAGTATCTCAAATAGCCATAAATAAAATTTAAAGCTTTAGGTTGTAAGTTTTTTTTTATTAATATAATGAATTCGTGTTTTTTTATAAATAGTTTTTATAAATAAAAGTTATGTTGTTGAAATCAAATTGTTTCTAATATTTTTTCTTATTTCTTTAGCAATAGTTGTTTGGTCACCGTTTGTATTTCTATCAACAGATGTTTCAATTTCATTTAGACTTTCTGTATCAGCAATCTCATGAGTGGTACATTAAAATTACTACAAATGTTGTGCAGCGCCGTGGTCATACTTGTCTGCATACATGTACGATGGCATACTTTGGGTTTTGCTATTACACTATCGAACGCTGCCGTCGTACTTCAGTACACAAAAATTTTCGAAGGGATAACATGTCAATGAAACGGAAGGTTGTAGTGGCTTTAGTTATAAATGAAATATGTTTACACTTAATTTTTCTTTTAATGCATTAATTTTCAATTGTTGGTTGTGGTACAAATCTGATTTTATTTGCCACAATTGTGGGAAGCTTTTATATTTCTCAATAAACTCTTCCCAGAAAATAATAGTACACATTTTACATTTTTTTTAAATTTCCGACGTACACACAGCAGCGACAACAAGCAAACTGAATTTTTTTTTTATATAAAGTACGACGGACACGTTATTAGACGAGTATGTTGGTATGCGACAGACTCAGAAAATCAAAAATTTTTGAAAACCAACATACATGTCTGACATACTCGAAATAAGATGTGCGTCACTATAAAGTGTAACACCCATTTTTCTTAATAACTTTTTTCACCTTTAATCAAAATTATTTTTCTTAATCACAATATCTTTGAAAAATGTGTCAGATTTTAAAATGTATCAGTTTGTCAAATTTGACTTGTTAGTTAGTTCACAATGGATAATCAAAGACAAGTGTATACAAACATTATTCAAATAATTCAAAAAAAACCATATTGGAGTTATACAAAAGTTGCTAGGGAAGTCCACGTGACCAGGCAATGTGTTTCCAGAGTGGTCAAAAAGTTCAACAAAGACCTAAAAATTGAAAGAAAGCCTGAAACAGGTAAAGCAAAACTGGTAACGAACGACGCGAAAGCCAAAAAGGTTGAGAAGCTTTTGCTGGCTCTTCCAAACATTTCTGGTCGCGAAGTGGCCCGGCGCGTGCAATGTTTGGAAAGTTTTGTGCGCCGAGTTAAAGCTAAAGCTGGCCTTAAAACATTTAAAGTCCAAAAAGTTCCGGATAGAAATGCTAAGGAGAATATTGAAGCAAAAAAAAGAGCAAAACTCCTCAAAAAAGAATTTTTTCAAAAGTTCGAATGTTGTGTAATGGATGATGAAACTTACGTTTTTGCAGACTTTGCGCTGCTTCCTGGCCAAGAGTTTTATGTAGCGGATAGTAGAGGCAATGTTTCTGAAGAGTTCCGAACTAAAAAACTATCAAAATTTCCCAAAAAGTTCCTAGTTTGGCAGGCTATTTGTAGCTGAGGCTAACCCACCAAACTGCCCAGAGCTGCGGCCTATTGAAAAATATTGGGCTCTGGTCAAAAGAGAACTAAAGAAGAGTACATCTGTTCCCAAAACCATTACTAGTTTTCGATATAAATGGACAGCTGGTACCAAAAAAATCACCGAAAACACTATAACATTGCTTATGGATGGCATAATGAATAAAATAAAAAAATTTATAAAATTAAATTAATTTTTAAATAAAATAATACAGAATATAAATCTGTAATAAAAATGCAAAATAAAACTGATTTATTTTTAACTCTAGCTTACTCCAGTCAGTTTTTATTTGACTTTTGATGTGTTACAGTTTATAGTGACGCACATCTTACATGCTATTAGACAGTGAGTTTTGGTATGCCATCGTACATGTATGCAGACAAGTATGCCCGTCTAATAGGCCTTTAAGACACGGGCCCTTGGTTCGACTCCAGGCTCTGACATCTTCAAAAAAAGAAATATGAGAAAAATATTTCTTTCGGCGACTACCTCTCAGCTGTTTTCTGGCAAAAGCTCTGAGAGTAACTAATTGCCATTAACAAACTTCTCAAGTCTGTCGTTCGGAGTCGACATTAAAACTGTAGGTCCCGGTACTCATGGATAAAAATTTACACACACAACATGAGTGCTGCGAGAAGCTAGCCCGTAATCCTGACACAGGGTTGTAAAGGCCAGTTATGTATGTATGTTGTGCAGCGCACAGCAAACGTTCATAATTTGAACCACTCTTTCTGGTGCATAATGCAACTCTCTGGCTGCTAACAAGCATCGAAATCGGCCTTTTAAAACACCAAACGTTCTCTCATTTACGGACCTTCCTTTACAAAACTGTTTATTATAAAATGACTCAGGGGTGTTTTCCACTGCGTTTCTGTATGAAGTAAGTAGCTAAGGTCCCAGGGGGTTGCCCAAATCGCCTTTAAGAGTATTATAAAAAGTAAGAAAAAACTATTAGAATTATCTTAAGATAATTACCAAATTTTCTCCTCTTTCGAAACGTTCTTTTAATTTTTGCTTTGCATTAGAAAGGGCCCAAATATGATGCAATATATGATGCATCGTATCGACAATCAATAAATCTAATTATCATTTTGTGATCACATATCTAAAAATTTAATATCAATAAATTTGTATTTAATAATCAAAATGCATACATAAAGACCACCACCATAGCGTTCATACTGTGTTTTAATTTTCTGTTGAAGTATAAATGTTCATTCCTGGCCGGTCGAATCATCTGTATATGGGTGTTATCCACTGCACCAATCACCCCAGGAATTCCACATGTACGGAAAAATCCTCTTTTAATTTCATTCTCCTCTTCCACAGCCATTTCAAATTTTATGTGCTTGGGACAAAGTATTCGCTCAATCACAACACAAACTTCTTGTAAGCATCGCGACATAGATTGCTGCGATAATCCTAGGCGATGGTCTTGCCCAATTTGATGTTGATATCCACCTTGACCAAGTACTTTTAAAGCAGCTGCCAATTTTATTGCATTTGGAATTGCTGTAGATCTCTTTGGAGCAATGAGGTCGTGTTGAATAGTGTTTAATACATAAATGAACGCATTTTTATTTAATCTAAAGCTTTGTATAAAGCTGCAAAAAGGAATGTTTCAAAACATTTTCCACATTTTACCTACTTCTTTTTTCTTACCTGAGGCTATTTAGGGAGAGTATATCGGATCTCTCTCTCAGAATTCTTCTAGAAACACGTTCAACCTGTTCATCTTTTTCCTCCAACCATAACGCCACCGAATCCATTACTATTTATTTTATTTTTAGCAAAACACCCGAACTTCACAAAACAAAAAATTTTTTAAATGATATTTTGACATTTCATTTTGTCTTTCTTAGCTTTTTTTATTTTTTGGCAACAGTGTGCCCCATTTTCAAATTATTTTCGAAAGCGTTTGCGCAAGCGATAGAGAGTACCAAATTGCACACTTAACGCATTTATCTTTCTCATCGAACTTGCTTACACATCGCAATAGAGATGTGAGAAATTTATACGAGTATTGCATGATATTTATATTGTTGTTCTATATTACAGAAAACATTTTGAATTAATTCCTCGTTTATCTGTACAAAGTGGCAAAAGTCGTTTGGCAATGTAATTAATCCACTTTCACCAATAGGTACCGTTCCTAATTTTTAACAACTGCTTAGAAAATCTATCAGCAAATCGTTCATTATGCAATTGTACACGAACATTTGTAGTAAGCTTTAAGCGTTTAACAAATTTCCATAAATATGAAGAAGCAGGCGTTTATTTGATCAGCAGATGTCGATCTAGGAATGATTGGCAATGTCTGTCTGAAATCACCTGACAATAAAATCAGTGCACTGCATTTGATCAAGAGTAGTTTGAAAAAGCGGAATCAGTTTACTTTCCGTATGTAGCATCTCCTACAATATCTCTACGCAAATATGTAGAAATACTACAACGACGATCTGTTTCAATATTCGTGTTACCCATAAAGTATATTTGCAAAAATTCATAATTTTGGTCCCGACAGGGTAACAAAGAACCAAGTCTATGGTAAACTTGGCCTTGAATCTGGTAAATACCGATAATTTTATAATAATGCACTACGCAATAAATAAAAAAATAAATTAAATTACCTTAAAAGTAGGCATAAAATTGCCAGAAATAATTTTTGTCGCACCGAACGATGTCATTTGAAATCGATGGTAATACATACGGTTTTATTATAAGTACTAATAGTTAAGTCCATACTAAATGAAAGCTTTTACCAAAGAATATAAATCATATAGAATGCTCATCTCAACACTCATCCAAATATTTTGTCAAAATTTTTTCAGACGCGGGAAGGAAGGGCAAAAGGCAAAACAAAAGAAAAGAGCGTAACAAAACAAGAGAAACCAAAGAGAAACTAATGTGTGTTTTCTTTCTTTTGCATTGTTGTTTAGTTTTTTTCGTTCAGCCACAGTATATACAGTGACGAAACTACAACAACTATAACAAGAACATCACACAGCAAGATAGCCACAACAAAATTTTTACTTCGTGAAGTTCTAACAGCCCCTAGGAGCTTTTCATATATTATAAAAATTATCAATTGCTAACAGATTTTGGAAATTTAGCTGCCCCATCAGATAAACTAATGGATGCAAGCAAAAAAGTCATTTTAATTTTTAATTTCATAATATCTTTAAATCTGAACCGCAAAAAATTGGTATATAATCTTTTATTATTGAGTCATGTAAACGAATGACCCCAGAGTGATTTGCCAAAACAAAACACTTGTTCTCAACACATAATAGAGGTATTAGATTTTCTATTATTGGTACTCCTTCGAAAACAATTGAATTTAGATATTGAGATATTTTATCCAATAAATAATCTTTAAAAAGAGTAGCTTTATTAGCCTTTTTATGGAGATGAAAATCCTCAAAATATATATACTTTTTGATGCTCTGAAGTATAAAGTAAGAAATAATTTTAATCTTGATTATTATTTATTTATTATATATTTTTAACATAAAAAAATTGAAGTGTCCTCTCTTTTAAAAATTTATATATACGTACATATATATAATTCATACATATATATAAATTAAAAATAAAAATAAAATTTTTTCACTGTATTCTTTATTACAAAAAAATATTTCAACGAACACCATTCTTTACGTTTTAAAAGTTAAAAAAGGAAAACAGGGGCCGAATTACCGCATACGTGAACGAGTAAGCTGTCGTATCGAATGAAATTTCGTCACGTATCGAATGGATGGATTATAGCATTCGATAGCAGACGTATCGAAATTTTTACACAATGTGTATCATTCTCAGGTGAATGACACTAAAAAGAACAAAAAGTGTGTATATGTTTAATACAAAATAAAAAAAAAACCAATTTTTTGAAGTTATCTAAATAAATAAGTGAATTTTAATATATTAAAAACCAAAAATTATAAAAGAAATGACTACACTCTTATCGCTGTGCTCATCGTCTTCGGATTCTGAAGATGATTATAACACAGTACGTATCAGAAAAGAAATGAGGTGTAAAAGCGATCCAATGTCCTTGCCGTCTAATGCGTAAGTAAATTAAATCTTCCATAAGAATTCAGCTTAAGAGCAAGTTCATCTCATAAGCTTTTGGCCGTTGCTTTTTCTTGGCTACAATTTAGCAACATATTTTTGGCCAAATTAGGATGATCAACCATGTACTGCGCCATAACATCTTTTTGTTTTTTATTTATTTTGTTGATGTTAGTATTATAAACAATTATAATTTTCTTTGATTGTTTTAAAATTTAAATATTAAATAATAATATTATTATTAAATATAAATCTAATAATAATATTATTAAATAATACTTTAAATATTATAATAAACTTACATTTTATTTTATTTTTTTTTCACATAAGTTTTTTGCACACAAAATGTTTTCGATCAGTCTTGAGCAAACGAGTAAAATGTAAACAGCTGACACTCGATAGCATACGTTAACGAGGGTATAGTTAACGTATGCTATCATCTCAAATTTCGATAGTACTTGTTCGATAGCGAGTGGTGTAATCTCAAAAAGAAAAATTACGAACGATTTTGCTCGTTCACGTATGCGGTAATTCGGCCCCAGCTCACAATGAATAAGAAACACAAACACATGAACAGAAACACAAACAAATTGTATTGTATGTGAATATTGTTGTTAGCATGCAACCGTTTCTGTACTTAAGCAAAAAAAAAAAACACAAAGTTAGAGAGTAAACGAATTCTCTTTGCTGAGTAAGGGAGTAAAAATTCTTTTTGCGGGTTCCAACATTACGACCCGCCATAAGAAATTTTACTTGTACGTGATGCAGATTCTATATGATTTATATTCTTTGCTTTTACCTTCGACAAACAGAATTTTATTATTCACACTAATAGTGAAGCTACACACCAACTGAAAGCTTTATACATATCGTCATATTAAATGCAAACGGAGAAGCAAAACACCTTAAAATCAAAAATTTTGTAAATCCTGAAAATCATAATTTTCAGTATCGTAATATAAGAATTAGGGATGCCAAGTAAGCGTTAATTTGATCAACAGCACGGTGTGAACACCATTTCAACATGATGTGAAAAGTCATGTCTCTAGTGTGACCACCATTGCTACATAGCATGAATAGTCATGCAACTCTGGTGTGAACAGTCATTTAACCTTAGTGTGAACACCATTGCGAGATAGTGTGAACAGTCATTGTGTGAACCCCGTATTTTAAAAGTACACACTCATATTCATAACTTGTAAACCAATAAAAAAATAAAAAAAAAAATAAAAACCTTGGTGTTAACTTCACCTTTCGTTTAAGGGCTTACAAAATAAAATCGGTTTGCGTATTACAGAGAACATCAATTACAAAGCATTCTATAGTTCTCTTTTATATATGTACTTACTAGTTAACCCGGCAAATGTTGTTTTGCCATATATGTAAATTTGCTCTAGGAAACATTTTGTAGTTCAAATATATTTGATACTCTTCACCGCGCTGCAAAAGTCAATATTGATATGAGCAATCAATGGCTGCGTTACTAATAATTTTAATAAATAATTATCCGCCATTTCAGCTTGATAGTTGTGGATAAGGAGATATATCCCCTGTATCGCCCCCTCTGAGTACTTCTTAAGAAAAAACGTAAACCATATGTGTTCTACGGTGCTCAGATATGCATATCTAGTTTAAAATTTCATCAACATCGGTACGTTATTTAGGTGAGTCATAAATTTCACCTTGGGGCGGATACCTTAACATAAAAAATAGATGTGAAAATTAACATTTGCTAATCTAAAGTTGTGTAAAGACACCAACAAAATTTAATCAAAATCCGTTTGTTAGTTGGGGATAGGGAGCCATTTTGCCGCCCCTCTACTTAAAAAAAACGTAAACCATATATGCTCTACGGTACGGAGATCTATCTAGTTTAACATTTCATCGAAGTAGGTACGTTATTTAGGTAAGGCAGGGGAGCAGGTCGCCGTGGTCTAGTGGTTAGTGTGTTGGCTTCGACACCCAGCTCCGACATCTTAAAAAAAAAGAAATATGAAAAAAATATTTCTTTCGGCGACTACCTCTCAGCAGTCTTCTGGCAAAGGCTCTGAGAGTAATTAATTGCCATGAACAAGCTTCCCAAGTCTGTCGTTCGGAGTCGACATTAAACTGTTGGTCCCGGTACTCATGGCTAAAAATTTACACACACAACATGAGTGCTGCGAGAAGTTAGGCCGTAATCATGACACAGGGTTGTAAAGGCCAGTTATGTATGTATGTATTTAGGGGTATGAACACTAGATGTTGGCCGATTCTCAGACCTACCCTATATGCACACAAAATTTCATGAAAATCGGTCGAGCCATTTCGGAGGAGTTTGGCAACAAACACCACGACAGGAGAATTTTATATATTAGAAAAGATTTATATTTTTTTATTTACATATACATATATAGATATAGATTATCAGTTTATATAAATCCTATTGTTACAGTCCCAGCGCTGCCTGGGACTCTTCACATGGCACTGTAATGATATTTGGTCCAGTGATCGCGTAGTCTAGTATGTAAGGTGAAAGAAAGAAAGATATATGAAAAAATATTTTTTTCGGCGACCACCTGTTAGAAGTCTTTTGGCAAAAGCTCTAAGAGTAACTGATTTTCATCAACAAACTGCTTAATTCCTGGTACTTATGGATAAAAATTAACGCACACAATATGAGTGGTGTTGAAGCTAGGCCGTAACACTAAAGAAAGGTTGTAATAACCAATTATGTATGTCTGTATTCTTTATTTTAATTGAAGATAATGGCTCTTATAGATCGGATTGTGTTGCAACTGTTCTCAGTCCAAAATTAATAATAATACATTTTAATTCATATCTATGAACATAGACATACTTACATTACCCGCATGTCTTTACTATTTCTATCTTTCAAGAATGTCAATAATTTGGTATTTTAATTTTAAAATTATAACTTTGTTTTTCCATATTAAAAAAAGACATTATTTTGAAAAGACAACAAATCATTTAAACCCTTCTAAAAATTCTTTACGTTACTTTATAAACGAATATAATTCAAAAAAAGGATAAAAACAGAGTGATCGATAAGCCCGTGAGTTTTCGAACTTCCCTCGTAGTTATATAAAATGCAACACTGCTCCCATTAAGTACCATCTGTCAATAGACTACTGTAAAATTTTGAGTAAGTTCCACCATTTACCTTGGGTTTAACATCTGCTTAAAACATAAAACCTCGTGTGTTTCTCATTAAACATTATTTTTGCAAAACAAAAAACCGTCAATCGTCAAGTACATATGTCGCTGAATGATCTAGACGGCCAATTGAGGTTAAATGCCGAAAATGTCGAAAACATCCACAATATAGTGTTGACCGATGGAAGAGTAAAAGTGCGTGAGATTGTTGTTGTTGATAGGCATTTCATATGGCTGTTTGGTTTTGATTTTAAATGATCAGGTGGGTTTAAGAAAGTTGTCTGCAAGATAGGTGCCGCGTTTGCTCTCAATTGACCCTAAACGTAATCGTGTGACAACTTAAAAGGATTGTTTGGAGTTGTTTAACCGCAATTCGAATGAGTTTTTGTGTCGCTTTTAAATGTTGATGAAACATGGATTCAGTACAACACTTCGAAGACCAAGCAGAAGTTTAAAGAATGGGTGAACCGGCTCCGAAGAAAGCCAGATAAGTTTGTCGTCCAATAAGGTGATGGCAACAGTTTTTTGGGATGCACGCAGGATAATGGAATTGATTACATTCAAAAGCCAAATACTATACAATCCAGATTTAGCCCTCAGTGACAAATTAAGTCAAATTAAATCTGTATTAAAATTAAAATAAAAAGTTACTTTTCTTAAAGTCTCAAATATAAAACATATTGTTATGAAGAAATAATTTTGTAAAGCAAATTCACCATTACATTCTTTTAAAGTAGGTTTTGTTGTTATTTCTTATATAACAAACACAAACATACATACATACAGTCCAATATATTCTGGAGCAATGTACTTTTTACTGACGAGAGCAAATTTGAAATATTCGGTAAGAAAAAGCCGGTTAAAATTTGAAGAACGAAAAATTCTGAATTCGGTCATACATACATATCTGGCCTTTACAACCCTGTGTCAGGATTAAGGCCTAGCTTCTCGCAGGACTCATATTGTGGGTGTAAATTTTTATTCATGAGTACCGGGACCTATAGTTTAATGTCGACTCCGAAAGACAGACTTGAGAAGCTTGTTCATGGCAATTAATTACTCTCAGAGCTTTTGCCAGAAGACTGCTGAGAGGTAGTCGCCGAAAAAATATATTTTTTATATATTTTTTTTTTTTTTAAGATGTCGGAGCTGGGTGGCGAACCCAGGGTTCATGTCTTAGTAAGCCAACACACTAACCACTAGCAAAGTTGTTCCTCTAGATATCTCAAAGGCATTTGACAGTCTGGCACGAGGTTCTTATTTCTAAACTTGCTGTTTTTGGTGTTGGTAATCATTTCTGTCGTTTCATAACGAGCCTTCCCAGGGACCGCGCTATAAGAGTGGTTATAGACGGTGCCACTTCTAAAAAGTTCAGGTTAAATTCGGGAGTACCGCAAGGCTCTGTTCTGTCTCCTACACTATTCCTTATTTTCCTCAAAGATTTTCTCCTTTCAACTTCCAATCCTATCTATTCCTTCGCAGATGACAGCAACATTTGCAATTCATATTTATTTGACCGTAGGCCGAGCCTTTTGGAGATTGGGGTAAAAAGGCGGAATATGAATGACACACTAACAATGCGTTGGAATGTTCAGTGCATTCAGTGCCTCGGTTCTTTAAAACGGTGCAAGAAATATTTCACTCCATTCGACTTTCTCAATATTTACAAGACCTTCATCCGACCTAGGTTGGAATACAACTCTTATGTATGGGGCGGTGCCTCAAAGTATATTTTGGGGCTACTCGAACGTGTACAGGAGAGGGTGAAGGTGCTTATCAGCGACGTTGGAGCATCGGCGGAATGTGGCGTGCATTTCTTTGTTCCATCGGTACTACCATGGGGGGTGCTGTGATGAAATGAATGATAATCGCATATTTTTGCGGACTACTCCTACCTCTCTCAGAGCACATCCTTTTGTAGTTGATTATCCAGTGAAGCGCACAATGCATTATAGAGGGAATTCGTTCTTTAGTCATACCGCCCGTTTATGGAACGGGCTTCCTGAGAATGTTTTTCCTGCCAGTTACGACATCGGTAAGTTTACTACCCTCCCATAACATATTTTCCTAGACCAGCATAATGTACTGCATGAGTAGCGGCCGTCCCCTGAGTGCTGGCCTTAATGAAAAAAAAAAAAAAAATATTTGCAGTCATTATCCTAAAACGGATTTGACGGAATACTTTTCCGAATTGAAGAATTTTCAACAAATTTGCATCAATCTGCTTTTCCATATTTTGCTTCAAATGCTCATTTTTGCATTTACATGTTTTTAATTGTATATTTTTCACTTTATTTTATTTTTGAAAATTTTCAAATTTAATATTTGATTCAAGAGAAAAAAATATTTAGTAATTCTGTTGTATATGGGCAATTTCAAAAATTTTCAACATTTGTTGAAACTGAGTTCAGATGCTTATTATTTCTCCAGTTTTTCGAATTGACCAAAACAGTCAAAAGCGAATGGTAGGCCACACTAGAAAACTGGGAAATTCAAAATTTCAGACCATCAGTTCTTTATTTTTAAAAAAGTTATGGGCACTCAAATATCGAAAAACTCAAAAAAAGGCTTGAATTTACAAGAGTTTTTTCAAATTTCATTACTTTTCTACTTTTAGTTTCAAACTTCCGATGCTCACTGATATAAAATAAAGTCACTAGACTTTGTGGATCTTTACACTATAAAAGTTATGCCCATACTACTATTTGGGAAAAAGTTATACAGCGGTTCATTTTTGAAACCAAAATTTTCCGATTTTTTAATTTTCGCAGTTTTTTCTATAGCGTTTTTGCGCCGTTCAAGAAAATTGCATTTCGTCAACAGTATTTATTAGATGGTGTAATTTGCTAAAATTTGCGCCATATCACGTCGATGTCAGGCTGCTAATTGCTGAGAACGATGACCTCAAACTTTTATAGAATTGGCGTAAATTTGTCAAAAATTACAGTTTTTCGCGCCTGACATTTGCAAACTTATTTAAAACTAGTTTATGTATTGCGTGATCTAAACCTCTTAGTAATTCACACCTCAACGTCAAGAAGGCGTTAAAATATTTTGAAACGCAAAAATTTTATAAAGAAAATAATAATTTTGCGAAATTTCATGATTTTGTTTCACGTTTTTTTTAATTAATCCGTGGTTTAAAATCAATGTAAAGTATTGGAAATGAAGTGCGGCGGTGAACTAAAGATCATATATAAATACGGTTGAATTCGGTCCATATTTAGCGGGTACAGCGGCATTTTTCTTCAAACACATTTTGCTTTGTGACATCTGCAGTTGTGTATAGATTCCGTCGCGATTGACACCAAATGAAGAGTTTTTTTAAGCTTGATAATAAAACCGAATAGGCATTAAAAAAATTTCATGATTTTGAATTTTAGAGATCAAAAAAAAAAATCCTAACCTCAAAAATAATGCTGTTTAGAAACACGCTGCAGTGTACAACACTGGTTCATTTATTATTTTCGTTTTCTATTCTTTCTCCTTTTTTATACTTTTATTTAAAGAAAAGTAAGTTTATTATTAGTAGTGAGCAGAACGCGGCGGTACAAAGTACATTCAAACAAAAAATAAATAAAGACATAAACTTCTAACATAGAAAACAAAGAATAACATTTGAAATTATAAAATAACTAAATAAAGAAATCAAATAATTATATTAAGACTAATTAAGACAAAAATATACACATATAGAAGAAGACTAAATAAAATTAAAATTTTGTGAAAGATAAAAAATCATAAAAAAGTGAACAGTGTTTTTATTTAATTGTTTAGCTTGATCCTAAACATTTTTTGGTCCTTCGAGCCGGATTGTGGTTTTTTGTATTGCAAATTAATTAGAATACAAAGTTACTAAAATAAAAAAAACTTGAAATAAATCATTACAAAAAAAAAAATTTATAAAAAAAAATTGACTGACACAGACCCAACAACAAAAATAATAAATACAAACAGTTATCAAATTTTGTGCACACTTAAAACAAAAAAGTTACATTGCAAATAAACAGTTAGTTTTTGCAGAAAATAAGAAATTTCAAATACATAAAATATTCAAGGCAGAGAAATCAACAGCGGCATCAGTAGCGACAGCAAATAAGAACAAACAACAGAAACATCAGCAGCAGTAACAGTAGCGACAGAGGACAACAGAAACAAAAGTAACTAAAACAAGCAAGTAAAAGACCCTACAACAACAACAAGTAAGTACAAAAAATATTTTATATGTACATATAAATCAGTGATGTCCACAATTCTCTTTCCCTATCACGCGTGATAGGAAAACAAATTCTGCTTGCGTCGAAGTCAAACACGTACAGAATAAAAAGAAATATTGTTACTCTTGCTCTTTTAATATTTTAGCTTCTCTCCAACATAGTGCAGGGTTGGATAGTGCATATTTTTTGTATCAGTTTTATTTAACTGAAATAATTATTCATTATTTCCTTCAAATTTATGGGACCTCTGTATTCCTTTATTCTTAATAGATCGGTCACATGTCTATCGGACAATCGATTACGTACTTTACTCAGAATTATGAAGAAAAATTTATGAAGTTATAAACAGAAAGTAATTCGAACATTCCCATTTCTGGTAGAAGTAAGCAGAGTCTTTTCTCTGCTTCATACACAAGCGCAAGTGTGTTTATGTAGTAGTGGACATCACTGATATAAATACAAATGAGACACTTGTATTAAACACAAAAAATAATAAGAAAAAACACATTTGGTGTAACGGAGAAATAAAAAGGGTTACCAACGCGCCAAAAATTAATTTATTCCGCGTAACTTCAAATCGTAAATATGATTTGAATATATTAATATTTTTTCAATATTACTTGTTGTTAAATCGCTAGCAGGCATTTTTTGACCCAATTTTTTCGACACCTCTCCCTAATTTTACAAAGTATAAAATTTTAACTTTTCAAGATGTCTCTTAGAAAGTTTGTAAATTGTACAAATGATTTAATTGAATTTGAAAAGACATGCTCAGCCAGCCATGCAGAGGACAATATTCATGCGCTGTAAATTCTTCGCGTAGAGTTAGATTCGCTCTGGACCCAGGTAAAGCGGTCTTATGAAGAATGTAGAGATATAGAGAAGGAGGGTGACCATCCAATCGAAAGAAATAAACTTCGGGAACGGTACCAAAAAACCCTGTCAGCATATAAGGTATGTCTTTCGTCTATTAATGCAGAAATTAGCGCACTTTCGGAACCCGTTGAAAAAATAGAACAAGAGTCATTGATTTTTCAAGAAAGTAAAACTTCGTCAATAAGGCTCCCGCCCTGTGACACAGATACATTTTTTGGGGATTATAAATTATGGCCCAGTTTTCGAGATTTATTTACAGCCATATATATACGAAACTCAAATTTAAGTAATGTTGAAAGATTATTTTATTTGATCCAAAAAACAGGCGGCGAAGCGAGGGAAGTAATTGCTCATGTACCCTTTACAAATGACGGTTTTATTTTAGCGTGGAGAAATTTAATAGACCGTTATGAGAATAAATGGATGCAGGTAAATGAACAATATAAGATTATTTTAGATTTACCTCAAGCATCGTTAAATTCAGGTGCATCAATCAAAAAATTACAGCGCACTATAAATGACTCTAGACATACCCTAAACATGTTAGGCATCGACACAGCAACATGGGAGTCATTTCTAATATTTATTTGTTCTCAAAATCTTTCCAGAAGTCTACTGCTGGAATTTGAAAATTCGCGTGCAGATTGCGCTGAAATTCCCACATGGGTCGAATTTGATAAGTTTTTGACACACAAATTCAAAGCCTTAGAATCAGTGGAAAATATTATGTCGAAAACTAGACCCACTCAAAACAGTCCTCAATACACAAAAAGTATTTATGGTAAAAATATCATTAATTCGCTTCAGAAAAATTTTTCAAATCAAGTTGACTGCAAAATACAAAAGAACCCCTCTGCAACAAGAGAAAAATGCCCATATTGTAATCAAACACACTTACTACGATCCTGCCCTTCATTTTTAGAAAAAAATGTCAGTGATCGAATACACATAGTAAAAACAAGACACTCATGCTACAATTGTCTGTCAGCAGCCCACAGTGTAAAGGACTGCCCCAGCAAATATAGTTGTAGAATATGTAGACTAAAACATAATACTTTACTACACAAATCAGCTGCGACTCAATCTGCAAATCTTACACAGGTAAATACAGAGGAGCAATCATCCACAAGTTCTGCAGCTTTAACCAAAAATATACAGTCCACTCCAAATACATTCACTCCTCACTACACGTCCTTAACTCTACAACAAAATTTTGACTCATATACAGAATTACAAAACCGAGACACTTTATTATTTACCGCCGTAGTTCAAATAGAAGTTAAAGGTCTACGATACCAGGCAAGAGCTATCATCGACCCTGGATCACAATCAACATTTATATCAGACAAATTGCAAAAACGATTAAAATTACCCACTAAACGAAACGTCGTACATGTAAGTGGGTTGAATCAAACAGTTTCAGAAACTTCAATAAACGCGTGTTTGTTTAACCTTTGTTCTAGCGTAGACCCTAACTTTAAATTGGAAGTCTTTGCACCAGTACTCAAGACTCTCCCACCCAATTTGCCATCACAAATATCAAATTCAGAAATTATCAATGAGGCTGCAAAATTGCAACTAGCAGACCCTCACTTCTACAAAAGCCGACCCATCGACCTACTAATAGGCCTTGACTTAGGGCCATCCATATATTGTCTGAAAACTCCGATGCGGTCAATTGGATCCCTTTTGACACAAAAAACAGCATTTGGCTGGATTGTGGGGGGACCAATTTCAAAAATGACTCAGTCACAAACTACAGTATCGTTACTTAACACTACGTCCCTTGACCAAATCCTCACACGCTTTTGGGAGGTGGAGGAAACCCCAAAACAGATTTTGAGGTCAGATGAGGACACATTTTGCGAACACAATTTCAAATATACAACATGTAGAAACGACACAGGGAGGTATATTGTTACCCTACCCTTCAAAAAAGGCGAAGAAATAGGTTCCTCGCGAAATATCGCAATAGCTCAATATTTACGAATGGAAAGAATGCTCAGTAAAAAACCAGACATACAGCAACAATACAATCAAGTCATACTTGAATACCTCGAGTTGGGACACATGAATAAAATCTCACCCTTGGTTATAAATAAGGCTCCAAACTATTACCTGCCGCATCACGCAGTAATAAAACCGGATAGGCTTACTACAAAGCTTCGTGTAGTTTTCAACGCCTCTAGCCCGACGTCAAATAAGAAGAGTCTTAATGACATTTTATACCCAGGACCCATTCTTCAGCAAGATCTTCTGATAGCAAAGTGGAGATTTTTCCGTTATGTTTTCAATGCGGACATTACCAAAATGTATCGCCAAATACTTATCGACTCATCTCAAACCAGTTACAGACGAATATTGTTTCGTAAGCCATCAAATGATCCTATTGAGGATTACGAGCTCCTTATCGTAACATTCGGAGTCAATTGCACACCGTTCTTAGCCATAAGAAAACTCCTTCAATTAGCGGATGAGGTAAAATCAACTTACCCCTCACCCTCAAAAATACTACAACACACAATAAAATCCAGAATGAAACTATTTACAATTCTAAAAACAGCAAATAATTTGACAGCACAAGCATTTTTAGCAGCATTCTCGCGCTTCATTGGAAGACGTAGATACCCCGCTTGTATCTATTTGGACAATGGGACAAATTTCGTCAGAGCACCAGAACTCATCAAAAATGATCGTCTAGAATTTTTGAAAACTCTACAGCAACATATTTTTCAACAGCAGAATCATATAAACATCGAATGGAAGTTTATGCCACCTGACACCCAACACATTACAGGTTTCCGTCAAACAGGCTTAAAATCATTCAAGAGACATCTGCAAAAAATACTTCATGAGATGAAATCCACATTCAAAGCACGATGTACAATTCTGACCTGCATTGAAATATGCTTTAATTCTAGACCCTTAAGCCCTGCTAGCGATGACCCTATTAATTTGACCCCATTGACTCCTAGACACTTTCTTATCACCAATTTCATAACATTTTCAACCGAAAGAGATATAAAAGAAGAAAATTTTACACTTGCCAACCGCTGGAAATGCATCATAATCATCTATCAATTGTTGTACCAAAGATCGCAAAATATATATCTGGCTGAACTACGTGGCAGATATAAATGGAAATTTCGAAGACATAAAACACAGATTAATGATTTGCATTACATTAAAAAATTTGTAGTATTATTAATAATTGAAACATTCTTATTAATATATTCTCAACACTTATTTACAGTCATGCCTTCAAATCTTCACCGCAGCTCTTCTCATCACCAGTGGTCATACAACCAAAGCCATACGCTCAAATTTCTTAACGCCAGTCGAGACGAGAAATACGGTGTTGTTATTATGCAAAAGTATAGCATAAATTGTTTGACCCGGTTCCATTTGGTGCAGAATAATAAAAATAAATTTGGATGTCATATATGCTCAAAACGACACAAGACTGTCCTGCATGACATGACACAATCAAAAAAGTTTGCAAAAGACCGTCGACAAATGGATGAAAAATTTGAAACTCAAACGACCCAAACAAATACCAGCGACCCCTTCTCCTGGTCTAGCGTTTTTGTGCCGACTGTCAGCGTTCAGGTATATCTCATCAATCCAGCATCTAATATAATCAAATGGTTTGGTTACACCTTTGTTGGACCCGTAAAGAAGATGAACTCTTATACACATCACTCCGAGGGGGAGAATGTTTAGAAACACGCTGCAGTGTACAACACTGGTTCATTTATTATTTTCGTTTTCTATTCTTTCTCCTTTTTTATACTTTTGTTTAAAGAAAAGTAAGTTTATTATTAGTAGTGAGCAGAACGCGGCGGTACAAAGTACATTCAAACAAAAAATAAATAAAGACATAAACTTCTAACATAGAAAACAAAGAATAAAATTTGAAATTATAAAATAACTAAATAAAGAAATCAAATAATTATATTAAGACTAATTAAGACAAAAATATACACATATAGAAGACTAAATAAAATTAAAATTTTGTGAAAGATAAAAAACCATAAAAAGTGAACAGTGTTTTTATTTAATTGTTTAGCTTGATCCTAAACAAATGCTTATATAATTTTTTTTATTTTTTAAATTTGCAAGTTTTTCTGTAAATTAGTTATGTGTTATATAAACACATATTATAACAATCGGTGAAACATTTATATTTTTGCAAAAATTTGGGTTTTTTAATGTTAAAGCCCGTATGACACCTACTTTTTTTGTATTAAAAATGATTTGGAGAACAGTGCAAATATAATATAATAAGAAAGTATAAAGGGTGTAAAGAGTTCAACTATATTCATATAAATACAAAATTGCCAAAAAATTTACAAATGTTATCGATAAAAAATTGGAGTGTGTCAAAAACAAGTTAAAATATTTTACATTTAAATTGACATTTAGAATTTAAAATATTATAGTGTCGCTAACTTTATGGTGTTATTCTACAATTAAGCGATTTTAGGGTATTTTTGCCTTCAAGGTAGCATTTTTTTACAAAATAAAAAGTATCAACATTGATATATATTTAAATACAAAAATAAAAATAAATATTTTGTTTACATTTTTTATATTCCACTCTTTCTAGCATTTGTTGTTTCTTTCTTTCAATTCTATAACAATTCAATACAAAATAAGTAGGTGTCATAGGGGCTTAAGGAATTTTAATTATAATTGATATTTTTTATGTATTTTATCAGTGCATTGATGAATTTGGACTGCACTGATGAATTTGAAATGAGTTTCATGCATTCATGTAACATTTATTAAAATAAACCAATAAATTTAACTTTGAATTTTTTAAAGAAATTTAAAACTTAAAACCTCCATAACTTTCGCGCCGTTTGCAATAAATGATTAACGCGAACTGTTTTAGTATGCTAAAATATCACCCTTCACGTGACCAAAGCGTCATTCGTGTCATCCAAAAAAAAAATTGGAAAAAAAATATCAAAATGTCGAAAATTTTTGAAATTGCCCATATATAATAAAAAATTGCTAGTATACTTGATTTCAAATCAAGCAACTGAATTTAAGGAGGATTATTCCCAAATGTATTGGCTTCCTTTAGCTTCAGTCGTAGTAGAGCGCAAATTTTCTATGTACATAAACTTTTATCGATCGATTTGAAAATTTGAAAAAAACAAAACTTATTTATTTATACAAAGAATAATTTAATTTATATTTGTATTTAAAATTTAAATTAATAATTCGTAATTTAAATAGGCTAAATTTTAATTTTTTTGTTTTTAAGTATTTACGAGGGCGAATTGACATTGAAGCAACCTAGCGCTAGCTGGCAGCACAAACACAAAAACTTTTTCTTTCTTAGAAATTACGATCTGTCAAACGTCAGCTGTTAAAATTTTAGCCAAATTCATCGATTAGTTTATTTGTTGTAGTCGTTAGAAGTAAGCAACTTTTGTGTTTCTTGGAAAATGTAAAAAAGTGAATTTCGTGTAGTGATTAAATACTATTATTTGAAAGGCAAAACGGCGAAAGAGACAAAAGAAAAGCTTGATAAACATTACGGCGAATCTGCTCCGTCAGATTATATGGTAAAATATTGAATTGCTGAATTTAAACGGGGCCGAACAAGCACTGCAACAATACCATCAACAGGAAGGCCAAAAGAGGTGATTACTGAAAAAAATATCAAGAAAATCCTCGATATCGTTATGAATGATCGCCGGGACAAAATACGTGAGATGGCTGAAATGGTAAACATATCATATGAACGTGTGTTCAACATTTTGCATGAACATTTGCATATGAAAAAGCTATCGGCAAGATGGATGCCGCGTTTGCTCAGTGTTGAACAAAAACGAGTTTGACAGATCACTTCACAGCGGTGT
Organism: Metopia argyrocephala; assembly: GCA_963576795.1. Taxonomy (NCBI): domain Eukaryota; kingdom Metazoa; phylum Arthropoda; class Insecta; order Diptera; family Sarcophagidae; genus Metopia; species Metopia argyrocephala. The sequence continues at coordinate 87,440,013 of OY756209.1, read as the reverse complement.
TTGGACATGATAAAGCATAATCCTGCTGATTTTTGGCGTAGATTAATAACTGTTGATGAAACGTGGAACCACCACTACACACCTGGAACCAAAAATCAATCGAAGCAATGGAAGGAAGCTGGTGGCAGTGCTCCGAAGAAGGCGAAGTCAGCGAAATCGGCTGGCAAGGATATGGCCACTGTATTTTGGGATTCACACGGAATATTGCTCATCGATTATCTTGAAAGGAGAGTATTATCGTGCATTATTGGATCAATTGGTTGATGCAATCAGGGAAAACGACCACATTTAAACAAGAAAAAAGTGCTCTTTCTTAAAGACAATGCAACGGTTCACACAGCATTAGATACGATGCTAAAACTACGAGAAATCCACTTCGAATTGGTTAATCATCCACTTTATAGTCCAGATTTAGCCCTTAGTGACTTTTTCCTGTTTCCAAACATGAAAAAATGGCTCGCAGGAAAAAGATTCATCTCAAAGGAAGAAGTGATTACCGAAACTAAAGCGTATTTTGAAGAGTTCCCAAAATCGTATTATTCAGATGGTATAAAAAAATTGGAAAAACCTTTCTTACTAAGTGTATTGAACTAAAAGGAGACTATGTTGAGAAATGAATGCTTTTTGAAAAAAAATGTCTTTTTCCTACTTAGGTAGCTTCAATATCAATCCGCCCTCGTATATGTATATTTATATACATACAGTGCACGTTCGCTAATGTGAACTAATTAAAACTGGCGTTGTTCACTTTTACGAATTGTTCACATTTCCGAATACCGAAAATTTTAAAACAGAATTATACCATATTGTAAACAAAAATCAATGCATATTTATGAATGTTTTTATTTTTAAAATTATATCAAATTATAATTAAATTTGAATATATTTATACATATGAATATGTTAATAATTACACATACTTATACAATTTATTCACATGTACACCTAAAACAAGGATCCCGCAACTAACAAACACAGAATTTTAACGTTTCGTATTAAAAAAAAAAAAGAAAATTCTGTTCAAATTATAGGGCTTTTTAAATTTATTCATCTTTTAGAATAGTCAATGAAGCAAAAAATATGTTCACATTAAGCGGTGTTCATATAATGCGGTGTTCACATTAGCGCGCGTGCACTGTATATGTATATTCTAACTAGTACCTGTATTTTTTTTTATTTTCAGTGTATTTTTCTTTAAAAGTGCTGTTTAAGATTTAAAAAGATGCATTAACATTAAAATACTATAATCAATTTAAATCGAGATACGCACGTTACATATAATTGTGAATTAAGCAATCTTGCATTATTATTAGTCTTTTTCGTGACGTTCGTGTTTTTAGGTTGAATATGCACTCGCTCTTTTCTGTAGACAGTAAAAATTAGTCGTGTGTTGCATCGAAAGTGATCTGGGGTCCAGAAAAAATAGTATAACATATAATCAATATTATAAATAAAAATTAAGGAAAAATAGTTGTTAATAAAGAAAAGCATTAATTGTGTTTTTTTCGGATTTTATCTAACTGGATTGGATTGAGGCATTGTGGCCAGTCTCGCGCCCACCCAGCATACATAACCTAACAAGTGCATATATTGAGTGCATATTATTCCTTTTATAGTGCATATTTTCGATTTGTTAGTGCGTGAAAGTCGCTACCCTGCTAATAAGGAACACCAATTTTACGATCTTGAGACCGATATAATAATTATACACTAGGCTTACATAATAAAGATCCAATAAGAAATTCAAATTAGAAATTCAGAAATAAATGATTCTTAGGCCCATTATTACAACTTGCCGTTAGTTTAAGACACGATTTTATCAGAAAGATAAATGGCTTTTTGATATTACAAAATTTAACCTAAAGTGACCAACAAATTTATTGGGAAGATTGCCTTACCTTTAGGTTTAAGTTAACTTTTAATAACAAAACGCAATTTATCGGTTTGATAAAATCCTGCCTTTAACTAACGGCAAGTTGTAATAATGGGCCTTAAACTTAAAAAAAAGGAAAAGAAAAAAAAATTTGTCAAATAGACTCAATACATACAGCCTATTACACAATATCAAGTGAGTGCTCTCTTTCGCTTGCTGGGCGAAAAAAATTGTATTTTGGTTTCTCTATATCAGAATTGTGTGCTAAGAAAATGAATAATAAAAAGAAAAGAGAAAAACGTAATGAATTTCATACAAAAACCAATTTCACAAAAATGTCAAAATGAGTCACTTGCCTTTTTGCTTTCGTTTGATAAAAAACACGATATAATTGTATACATACAATCACACACTATACAATAGATCAGTGGTCTTCACAAAGAGAGTCACACAAAAATACACTGACAGATGAGATTGGTTTTTTTATTTGTGTTGTTTTTCACAACTTGAATGAAATTAGTGAAAATTTTCGTTTCAAAAACCTTTAATTTTGAAATTTAAACTAATTTATTAAAATTATTCATAAAATAAATTGTTTTTAAATGTTGTAAACAAATTGAAATCTAGTTATAAGAAATATAAACATTAATACATAAACGTATTATTATCACATCTTCTCAGTGTCTGACCAACCAATTTAGCTCTCTTGAAAATTAAAAAAACATAAACACATACGCAATTTTTGTCTCACACACATGTTTTTGTAATAATTGTGGTTGCCGTTTAGCATGATGAAAAAACAAAGCATTCTTTTTAAGAAAGATTTTTAACATTGCAAATTTTTTCATAATTAATTAAGTTTTTGTTATGAAAATAAAACAAAAACAGGTTTCCAGGAATTCTAAAAGTGATATCTATTACTACTGAACGATAAATTAAAATTAACACTAATATAATAAGAATTAACGATACAGGTAGTTTTGGTACATTTAAAGAAGCTGTTGGGCAGGATTTTTGTTCAATTAACACTAGAAAGACGGAAACTTTTTATATACCTACATTGCCCCAAGGCAGTCAAAATGACTGCATTGTGAAAAAATAACTAATGTGTATAGAAATTTGTTTAAAATTAATTTTTAATATTTCTTATATGATTTACAGTCATACAACAAGTTATTAGTAAGTATTAACATTAAAAAAAATTACTGCAGTTGGGAAAAAAATATTTTATGCATTATTTGGCAAATTTATTTCTTTGTAGGCGCCTACTTCTTTCGGTTCTTTTATCAAACCGAATGAATCGTAGGATTTGCTTAAAAGTGTCTCTGGGCATAGTTCTTCTAAAAAATTCGGGACCCCACTTTCTGCCAAAAATAACTTAGTTTTAAATTTTTTGCCTCGTAGGCCCAACGAGCATTTAAAATCCCAATAAATGCACGTATTTCCGGGAATGATGTTGTCCAATCGTACCCCAAAATTCGGCTGCCTTCTTCTTCTGTGCACTTGTATATTTTTGATAATATAGTTATCTATTATCAACGAGAATGCACTCACAAGATTATCTGCCACTCACAAGATTATCTGTTCCTTTTTGCGTAGCCTGTTGGTCCTTTCACACCCTTGAAAACACAAGTAGATAGTGACCTCTTCCAGGAATACCACCTTCAGCAATTTTTCTCCACACAGTACAATTGGTGTTTTCAGTTTCTTCATCTGAATCTGAACTACTTAGCACCCTACACCTTCTCCTGGGCGCATTGATGACACTTTCAATTTCATCATTGGTGATCGCCTCTTCATCGCTACCTTCAGCATTAGATATCTCACTTTGAACATAAAACGGTTCATCTTCAGATGATAGTTCCCAATTTGTTGCATCTGATTCTATATCGGAATACTCTGCACCTATATTCCTTAGCTTTTCCAATAACTCTATTCTCTTCGGCATTTCTTTCATGAACTTAGGGCTCAAAAAAATCAACTGAACAACGTGTTAGACCGACTGCCACTCCATAAAGCAGGCCGGTTCAAAGTCAAAATGTGCCTTATCAGTATTTAGAGGTAGAGAAATCGTTGGCAGCGTAATTGTTACTCTCCTCAAGTTCTGAATGCAGTTATAATCGTATATGATAATATCGTATATTTATTGTGATGAGAGAGAGAGAGAGCCAAAATGTCGACAGCGATTTTGACACTCTCTTTGGAGCATTATAAGTATAAGAATAGTTTCACTTGTAACCGCAATGGTATTGATGCTGATGTTTAGGTCAGAGTCGGGGATATAAAAGCAACATAACTCGCGTTCAAGGGGAATGAGATGCGTGGGCAGGCTTGGCATAAAGATTTGAATAACAAGTCACGTACGAGTAACGGTAATCAAAAAATATATAAACTGTTATGCGAATTCGGAGCCGATCCGGTCATATAAGAAATTTACTCAACCCAGTAATAAAAGTCATTTGATTATTTAAAATTTCCCAAGCAGTCAAAATGACTGCTTTTCGGCAATTCAGGTATAACACGTATATATACCGGAAATGAAATAGGGGCGGAGGCAACTACTATGATTAATAAACGCATTTATATGTTGTACAAAAAGTCACAAAATTCTAAGAAACTGTGTCTTTATATACACAATTATTTTTCTGATTTAAATTGGAAAGCAGTCAAACTGACTTCCTTCGGCAATCTAGTGTTAAGCAACCCTGGTTGTAATATTCACGAGGAGAGTAAGAAAAACGAAAAAAATATCCGAACAATTTCGTTACCTGAGTAATATGGTTGAAGACCACTGCAATAGATGCATGCAAATAGATTTAACCCAACATGCGTACTCATTTTTTTTACAATACAAAAGCACACTCACACACACAAACTCTTTTGTTTTGGTGTTATGCCGAAATTTTTTATCAGCCTGTTCATAGAACACGAATGGTTTTTGAGTGTTTTGGTGTTGTTTCACATATAAAAAGATGAATGTATCATTAAAGGGGGGTTTAGACGGTAATACAAGTCGTACGACATGTCAAATTTTTGTGTAGAAGAGAGTGAATAGTATCGTGTAAACTTGATATGTAATGAGAGCGTACGACATTGAGAGAAAATACGGATGAAAATTTGCCAGTCGTACGGCTCTCTTTGTTTTTTGAAATTTTTTAAAAAACCATCACATTTCATTAGATCAGGGATGCATTTTTATGTTCTTTTTTTGTTTGTGTTAAATGTATTCACAATGCATGTAAATTTTGTGTGCATGTGTATGTGCATTTTATGTTTTCATTTTACTTTGTTTTGGTATTTTACCAACCGTGTAAACACAAAAAGTATATGTCGTAAGATTTTTACTCTCATTTTTAAAATACGGATGGAATTTCATAATATTTTCTCTTTGATTTTACGTACGACTTGTATTACCGTCTAAACCCGCCTTAAGCTGGCCATACACGTTACAATTACAACATTAAACTGACCCAATCACAATGCAATTTGCTTAGAAGATCGATTAATATGTGTTAAACGTTGTATTTCAGCTGGAAAATTATTTGTAACGGATGTTTTTTGTAACAGAGTTGCATTTGTTCACAAACAAAATAGTACTTTATTTGCTCTTTTTAAAAAATTCATTAAAAACTTTCAACTGGCAACACTTTATTTTTACGATACGTAAAAAAAGAAAAATAGTGACTCGTAAGAGCTGGCAAAAGACATAGAGAAACCAAAAATACCATTCTTTCCTTTTTTTTTTCTTTCGCTAAGTGACTGTTTGTTTCGTCATTGTGAAATAGGCTGATAATTACAATTTTACTTATAAAAACTATGAATCGTGCCAATTTAATTTCTTATGCGATTACGTCGTCTATTTAATGTTTATTTTTTGAAGCAGATTATCTAAGCATTTATAGATAATGAGTATTATTAGTATTTTTATATCGCACGACGATATGTGGTAAGTGTCCGGTACTAGACGCTAAGATTGTCTTCGGCGATTTCAATGCGAAAGTTGGACGTGAAGATATCAGTCTCCAACACTTAAATTCGCCAAACGGCTTGAGACTGATCGATTTGGCTGCGGTAGTAGTTGTAGTTAGTTATTAGCATCAGGTTCCAGCATTTCAATATCCATAAGGCCACCTGCCTCTCTCCTGAACTATGTATTAACAACCAGATCGATCACATTGTTATTGATGGAAAGCATGTTTCCAGTATACTATACCCGCACATGTAGAGGTAAAATTTTCGGCTCTGACCATCATCTTGTCACAGCCAAAATGCGACTGCGCACAAGCACATCGAATACGGAACGTTCTAATTTTCGGGAAATATGGATATTAAAAAGCTGCAACCATAAGTGACAGCTAGGTCGTTTTCCGATCGACTTTTCAATGAGGCCCAGTGCTTAAAATACTCTTTGAAAAGTATTGGTGGAGAGTGGTTTCACAACGCTCGCTCACTTTGCACTTCTGCTAAAGGTGTTCTTAATTTTTAACGTCTTTTCCGCAGAAACCAATGGTATGAAACGCGCACTAAGCATAGGCGTCTGGAGGGTTATTATTGCAAGCTAAGTAAGTGAGCAGGTAATTTATAATTTCATACTAAATTTGGTATTTACATTTGTTTTCTTGGTTTTAATTTAGGGTCGTACCTGAATTAAAGCGTATAACGTACCACAAATAAAAAGTATAATTTGTATACGTCCGTATTACCGAAATACACAATAAATAAAAGAAAGAAAAAATAAAGAAAACTAAAAATGTTGTTTTGTCAAGTTTTTATTTTTATTTGTATTAGAAAAAAAATTCAAACAAATATTATTACATACATACATACATAACTGGCCTTTACAACCCTGTGTCAGGATTACGGCCTAGCTTCTCGCAGCACTCATGTTGTGTGTGTAAATTTCTATCCATGAGTACCGGGACCTACAGTTTAATGTCGACTCCGAACGACAGACTTGAGAAGCTCTTTCATGGCAATTAATTACTCTCAGAGCTTTTGCCAGAAGACTGCTGAGAGGTAGTCGCCGAAAGAAATATTTTTTTTATATTTCTTTTTTCAAGATGTCGGTGCTGAGATTTGTACCCGGCACTATCGTCTTAGTAAGCCAACACACTAACCACTAGACCACGGCGACTACAAATATTATTATTTATTATTATTTTTTTTTTTATTTTTATTTTAAATTTTTCTTTGTACGCACTGTCAAACTTGGATTTTTGAAATCCGTAATGTACATACGCGACGTATTTCGGTAGCTCTCATACAAAATGTATGGGCATGAAACAATTTTGACAAATTTAATTCAGGTACGATCCTTAAATAAAATATACATTAGAGTGGCCATAGTGGACATTTTTTTGAACGGTTCAATTTTCGCACTGAAAAATATGAGGTTGGAGATAAAACTAATTATGCATATTTAAAATTTTCTTTTTTAGTTCCGAGTACCTCTGGGTTGAGCCCAAAGTTTTACTACATTACCGTTCATCACTATTTTTTTTTTTCCTGTTTATATTTGAATAACAACAAAATCTGAACTTCTAACAATAAAAACTGAACTTCTTCGATACCTAGAATAATTACATTCCGCAATAGTCTGCAGATAAACTACGGATAAACTTGCCCGGAATACCCTAAACCCAAAGTTCCAAAAAATAGGTGAATTTTTTTTACTTATTTTTGTTGATAATATTATACTAATAAAGATTTTTTGTGGAATGAAAAGTTTTTTCTGTAGCGCTCCACAACTTGCTTATTCTCTCCGTCGTATGTGAATTCCCGATTGAAATCTGTAATTAGTTTTATTGCTCTTTCTGCGGGTTATTTACAACAGTTAAGTGTTGGCATATTCGTTTTGCGGTGCAGTATTCTTCTTAATCCTTCCAACTGGATTGATCCAATTCAAAAAATGTCACCTCGATTTGTAAACGATGGAAAAAACGCTTGGTGGGAGGAGTGACGAAAGAACTTGCATCCTGATTTTCAAACAATTTCATTTGTTCCAGCCTTAAGTTTAATCTTTTCGGAATAACTGCGCCATTTTCGTTATCATGATTTCCAAGAGCTTCAACCATTTTCCGCTTTACTTCAATAGATATCATTTCATCGAAAAATCCAAGAGCAACCGCCTCTTCGGGTTTTTGACAATAAGGAATTTGAAACCTTTAGATCGAAATATGAAATAGTGTCTTTAACGAATTGTAAATCTTGGCGCGCTGTAGATACAGCCTTAACGCATCCGAACCAATATGAAACATAATTACGCGTCACTAAAATGCAAATGAATTGTTCGCGAAGCAAAAAATCTTATAGCAGTATATAACTATAGCCTTAAATCCTGGCCTGACTATAACCTGGCCGACCGTTTATTCTTTACAACAGAAGTAAATCTTTCAATAGTCATCATTTCAAGAGCATTCGCAGCTGCGATATCAAATATATAATTTTCTATCTTTTCGCAGAATTCTTTCTCATCGTTTCTATATTTTTCATATTTGCTGAATCTGTTCTTGGACAAATTATTCCTTTCGGCATAAAGTAAGTTAATTTTTTTCGTTAAAAAAATACAATGCCCACTTGTTTCCCTTGTCACTTTTACCTTAAAATTGCAAAATTTTAGCTAATTTAGTATACATCAAATATTAAAACTTCTAAATAATTAACAACAACGCATTTAATCCGAAAATCGTATTGACACCGTGTATTTACGCAGTAAAGCAACTATAGTATCAAGTAATGTTCAACAGTTTAATGTTGTTTTTTATTCACAAAATTTCATTTAAAAAAACAGCAATATACCGTTAGGTCACTTTTTTCTGTCGCTAATAGCACAAAATTTTTAGAAAGGGTGAAATCAATGTGTAATATAATAAAACTGGGCTCAACAAGGAGGTACTCGGAACTAAAAAAAATTTAAATATGCATAATTATTGTTATCGCCAACCTCATATTTTTCAGTGCGAAAACTTTTGGATTTAAAATTTTTTAATTTTTTATATAACGCTATGGTCAGTCTATCTAAATACATTCTGAAGCACCCATTACGGAAGAACAATCGACGTGCATAGCGGACGAGAAAAAACTATTACTATATCGTTGTTATTGTTATTTTCGCCGTTATATACAGCCAGTGTATAAGATAAGGAGGAAGAAAAAATAAAGTGCCATTAATTCCGAAATTCCAGAAAAGACTGAGCAACATAATATAGTGCAATCTATGTTCGAGATAAAGAAAGAAGGTAAATGCATACGATAGCCGTCTTAAAAAGACTGCAAAAAAACGTGCAAGAAGTGGTTTAACATGATAGTCGATAGCTACGGTGACCATCCGTACTGTATTATACAGAACAGTTTAGTATTTGAAACCCGTGTTCTCTATAAATTATTCATTAGGGAAAAACATAAAAATGTTCTGTATTTTATTTAATGTTCAGTATTTGTTCTGTATTTTAATTCCTCAAAGTACTATTTGTAGTTTTGATTAACACCTTTGAGAAAAAGTCTCCTGACGAGCATCTTAAGCAGAGACGAAATGGCCATAGAGACATATTTTAAGATAAATGATAACTTGGTAAAAAATATCAAAATTAGTTGTAATTTATTTTACCCTTTCAATGCACCTTTCTGTGAATCTACTTTGAATGTTTTCTTAATAATAAAAACAAAATATAATTTATTTTAAGTTAATTTCACCTTTTAGTTTGATATCTAGAAACTAATTTTTGTTTTTATGGTATTTAAAAATTATGTACGTGTATGTATCTTATGAATTATTTAATGAAATTTTGGTTATATCTAAATTTTTGGTTAATTTATTTTATTTTGTTTTTTTTATAATTTTGCATTTAAATAATATAATGCATACATGCCTATGTACTAAAGGTCTGCACGGGTATGTTTGAAACGATCTTCAAGACATTCTAAAAATTTCAAACACACTTCCAACTCTAATTCGTAAAAGCGAAACGAATAAAACAAACATAAAAAGTGGTTGTTGTAGTTAGAATGTTAATAATGAGAGAATAGAGACAAGAAAGTATGGAGACATGAGAGACATGAAACATAAGACTTAGAATGGAATGAATAGAGTGAATAGAATGTCTTGTTTGTAATATGATAGAAAAGAATTTCTTGTACTGGTATTATAAGTACTAAAGAACTGACTGAATAATAAAAGTAATGCACTGAATAATTTTTTATGTTAGGTAGGTAGGTAATGCCTTTAAATGCTTTAACATACACACAGACTATTCTTCTTGCTAGATTTCAATTTGTTTGTTTTCATTCGCTTGTTTGTACTACATACTATCGCATTTACTTCAATACATGCTTTCATTCACAAAGGAAATTCAAGACATTCAAGACATTCCAAGACATTCGAATGTCTCTATAATAATTTAGAATTATGAGAGTAAATTGAGATTTATTCTATTCTATTCTATTCTATTCTATTCTATTCTATTCTATTCTATTCTATTCTATTCTATTCTATTCTATTCTATTCTATTCTATTCTATTCTATTCTATTCTATTCTATTCTATTCTATTCTATTCTATTCTATTCTATTCTATTCTATTCTATTCTATTCTATTCTATTCTATTCTATTCTATTCTATTCTATTCTATTCTATTCTATTCTATTCTATTCTATTCTATTCTATTCTATTCTATTCTATTCTATTCTATTCTATTCTATTCTATTCTATTCTATTCTATTCTATTCTATTCTATTCTATTCTATTCTATTCTATTCTATTCTATTCTATTCTATTCTATTCTATTCTATTCTATTCTATTCTATTCTATTCTATTCTATTCTATTCTATTCTATTCTATTCTATTCTATTCTATTCTATTCTATTCTATTCTATTCTATTCGTTTATTGAGGCTGTTCGTTTCGTTTCGTTGGCTGCAAAACGAATAGAATGAATATTTGTTTCGATGCTTGCATTTACTCTAAATTAGAGTACACTTCTCGAATCATTCTAAACAGGCAGAAAAGCAAAACATTCATGCAGACCTTTACTATGTACATATGAAAGGTTTTTTGTTTGCATTTTATAGGTTTTATTGGTCAGATATTTCCCTGTTCTGTATTTTGGTTTAAAAAATGTGGTCACCGTTTCGATAGCATAAATGCTAACTATTCGAACAAAACAATTCCAAATGGCAGTCCTTTGGGGAATAATAATTGAATAAAAAGGATGTTGTTTAATAAGTGATAACATGACTTCAAAAGTTTTACATTTATCTAGATGATGTTGCATATGTACCATTTGAACTAAAGTATATTGCAGGGACCGGAAATAATTGTTATTTTTTTTCTGAGGAAAAGGGTTACGCAAAAATGCCCTTTATCTGCATTTGGTAATTTTTAACCATTATCAGTACATTTATATTATTTTGGTTACCGTAACCAATTACAATGAGAAACAAATTTTTTTGGTTATAAGTAACCATTATATCAACCAAAAAATATTTTGGTTAAGAATAACCATTATTTCAATCAAAAACCTTTTCTGGTTAGAAATAACCATTATATCAACCAAAAAAAAATATTTTGGTTAAGAATAATGGTTATTTCAATCAAAAACTTTTTTTGGTTAGAAATAACCATTTGACCTAAAAAAAATTTTGGTTACATCCTTAATTTGTAAAATCTTTTAATTGATTTTAATCATTCTTGCGATAGCTTCCTTTGCATCATCCAAAATATACAAAAAATGTTGCATTTTGTGGAGTAATAACCAAAAAAAAAAATTTTTTTTTTGATATTGGTTATTTTTAACCAAAAAAATGTTATTTCTAACCAAAAAATTTTTTTATTAGTATAATGGTTATTTAGGACCAAAACAAATTTTAAGTTGATATAATGGTTATTTTCAACCAAAAAAAATATTTCTCATTTTAATTGGTTACGATGACCAAAATAAAATATATTTCTTGTTAATGGTTAATTATAACCATTATATAAATTCGTTGTCATTAATGGTTAAATATGACTGTTTCGTAGTTTCTCTTATAACTGTTATATTGTCAATTTGTATTTATTTTAATAATAAATGCCTTCCAATAAACAAATGTCTCTAATCATATTCTAAGACCTCGAGTTTCTTAAACGACTAAAAAAGTTTGCAGATTTTTTAACGTTTTTATCGTTCACTAGCTCGAATGTTTATAAAATAATGGGCATAACATTAAATAAAAACGAAATTTACCTGTGAAGCCATATAAATAGCGGCAGCTGCAACTGAAATAGGGGACCTTCCTGGAACAATATCCATTTCAACAGCTTTTTTAGCAATGTGTGTAGCTGCACGTTGAACCATATTAGGCAAATCTGAAATTTTTAATATATGTGACAAATTAATACATTCTTCAAGTCTTAAATGGTTTAATACTATATACCAAGATTAGCACAGAACCGGGACATAAAATCGGCAGTAGTAATTAGATCGACACTTGTTTCTAGAGCTTTAAGTGTTAGTTTAAAACATCTTCCAATTTCTTTTTTACTTATTTTACTAACAGCACAAATTTCTTTAAATGTTCGAGGGACGCCTTCCTGTCGACATGCAATATAAAGGCAAGCTGATGCTTTGGCATCATTTGATCGTCCTTTAAGGTTCTTCCCGTCATGAACCTAGAATTGAGCAAAAATCGAACTAATTTGTAGTAAAAAAAAATATTAATTTGATATAAAGTAGCAATATTTTCTTAGTCGTGCTCTTTCACTCGACTATAAGTATACCGTGAGCGTCAAAAGAAACTGTACACCATTGGATTTCATGTTCAAAACTTGTTTATAATGTAACTTAACATTTTATAGTTCTTATTAAATATATATCCTCTTGTAACTTTTTATCAGGGACGGTAACAGTTATAAGAGAAACTACGAAACAGTCATATTTAACCATTAATGACAACGAATTTATATAATGGTTATAATTAACCATTAACAAGAAATATATTTTATTTTGGTCATCGTAACCAATTAAAATGAGAAATATTTTTTTTTGGTTGAAAATAACCATTATATCAACTTAAAATTTGTTTTGGTCCTAAATAACCATTATACTAATAAAAAAAATTTTTTGGTTAGAAATAACATTTTTTTGGTTAAAAATAACCAATATCAAAAAAAAAATTTTTTTTTTGGTTATTACTCCACAAAATGCAACATTTTTTGTATATTTTGGATGATGCAAAGGAAGCTATCGCAAGAATGATTAAAATCAATTAAAAGATTTTACAAATTAAGGATGTAACCAAAATTTTTTTTAGGTTAAATGGTTATTTCTAACCAAAAAAAGTTTTTGATTGAAATAACCATTATTCTTAACCAAAATATTTTTTTTTTGGTTGATATAATGGTTATTTCTAACCAAAAAAGGTTTTTGATTGAAATAATGGTTATTCTTAACCAAAATATTTTTTGGTTGATATAATGGTTACTTATAACCAAAAAAATTTGTTTCTCATTGTAATTGGTTACGGTAACCAAAATAATATAAATGTACTGATAATGGTTAAAAATTACCAAATGCAGATAAAGGGCATTTTTGCGTAACCTTTTCCTCAGAAAAAAAAAATAACAATTATTTCCGGTCCCTGCTTTTTATTAAAAAACAAAACTTCAACAACAACAAAAATTATAGAACAAAAACTAATAGATCTTCATATTCCAAGCGTCAAAAGAAAATATACATTATTTCTATATTAAAGTAATAATGTTACTTAAAAATAATTAGTATTTAGTTTAATTGCCATTGGATTTTATTACAGCTTGCAGTCTTCTGGGCATCGATTCCACAAGTTTTCTAGTAACTTCGGGGGAAATTTTCAGCCATTCTTCCATTATTACAGATTTTAGAGAATCCTTGCTTGTAATTTCCCTTTTTCTTATTTTCCGATCCAAATGCTCAGACAAATGTTCAATGGGGTTGAGATCGGGTGACTGGGGGGATGATCCAATTACTTTGGAGTATGGTAAAGCAGCCATTCCTTTACTATTTTGGCAATATGCTTGGGATCGTTGTCTTGCTGAAAGACCCAAGTTCGATCCAAGCCCAATTTTTCAACGCTCTGTGCCAAGTTATCTTTTAAAATGGTGAGATAATCTGTTTTATTCATAGTATTTTCTACGAATACCAAATTTCCTACACCATTGGCTGCCATACATCCCCACACCATCACCGAGCCACCACTATGCTTCACTGTAGACATTACATTTTGCTGACCGATGTCGCTGTGGTCTAGTGGTTAGTGTGTTGGCTTACTAAGACGATAGCACTGGATTCAAATCTCAGCTCTAACATCTTTAAAAAAAGAAATATGAAAAAATTATTTCTTTCGGCGACTACCTCTCAGCAGTCTTCTGGCAAAAGCTCTGGGAGTAACTGATTGCCATGAAATAGCTTCCCAAATCTGTCGTTCGGAGTCGGCATTAAACTGTAGGGCCCGGATAAAAATTAACACACACAACATGAGCGCTGCGAGAAGCTAGGCCGTAACCCTGACACAGGGTTCTAATGGCCAATTATGTATGTATGTACTCGTCCATACAGTCCATTTGCATGTAAGGCTCCACGTATTGTGCTGGCACTAACACTAATACCGAAGCATTCTGAAATATTTTCAGATTTTTTGACAGCACATTCTGTTGGGTTTTGCTTCACTCTTCGCACAATGGATCGTATTTGAGTACTGTTTAGTTTGGTTGGTCTTCCTGATTTGGGTCGATTTTCTAAATTTGAAAACTTTTTGTACTTTTCAATTATATACTCCACAGTATTGTGGCTTCTTTCAATCGTGGCACCAATCTCTCGTAAAGATTTTCCTTCTTCGTGAAATTTTAGCACAAGTTCACGAACATCTAGAGACGTTTGTTTGCTCGTTTGTAAAAAATGCAAATCTATTAATAACTTTAATAATTTGGGAAATTACGCTACTTGCCAAATGACGTAATATCAAATGGGACAACCACCTATAATATCGATAATTATTCGAACGAACTAAAGCAAAGATTAAGATTTTCTTTGAATAAAGCAAAAGAATATTTAAATAAATCAAAAAATAAAAGAGCACAAAATAGTATTAAACAAAACCAATTAAACGTAAAAATAGGAGATTTAGTATTAATTAAGAATATGAATAGAAGGAAATATCAAAAACCATATCATGGTCTTTATAAAGTAATAGCTCCAAAAGGTGTAAACACTGTTGTTGATATAGTTAATAATATTAAAGAATATCATAATATTGTAAATTATATGTAAATACTAGTTAAGCACTGTATAAAATATTTTTATATTTAGTATATGGGCTGAACCATCTCAACTTAACTTAAAATATGCCGTTTTTGAAATGAGTGTTTCCGAATTTGCTGATTTTTGGTATGAATAAAGTATATCATAACACTAAGAAAAATATAAAATTAGAGGGCACTGACACTTCTGGATCCGGAAATATGAGGTCTTGAAAATCGGAAAAGTTACACAAAGTTACACTTACTTAATTGTAATTTTCTTGAAAAGTATTATAGCTACGCATCTCGCTAAAGTCGCATTTGAAAGAGTATTAAATTACCTTTGATTTAATATGCAACATGATTTTTTATTTGAAAAAGTCAAAGGTCAATTTTCTTTACCTATAAGTCGGAAGCCTATATCTCCGAAAGCGACCTTTTTAAAAATTTGAAAAAAAATTATGCCAAAGATAGTTTCCTTCTCTACAGTTGTGAAAAATTATAGAGTGGAGGTATTTTTGGATCAAGAAATAAAAATCAAATCGGAAAAGAATGAGGTTAAAACTATTCTGATAGGGGTGGGATAGTATACGATTTTTCGATTTCGATTAGCTAGAACCGCTTATTTTTGTGAGTTTCACTAAAAAATACGAGTCAAAAAGAAGGGATGTGGGATGGGGGCAAATGGCTCTTCATCGGGGTCAAAGGTTGGGTTGAAGGAATAAAAATCCACAAAAAGCTCCACAACTGATATTTTACCCCCAACTTTTTTTCCAAACAAACCTAACCCCTATATCCACTCCGTAAGGGGGCTCCAGTACAAAGTAAAATTTTTATATAAAATATCAAATGCCGTGACTTGCTTTTGCTTCTGGGGACTTAATATTGCCTTAAGACAATTTGAGATGATTCACCACAACCTCAACCTTCAACTCAAATTGTTGATTTTGTGTATATAATATATTTATTAAAAAATATGATTAAAAAAATATATTCATTGGAATATTTTTAAGTAACTAGTTTCAAAATTTTTTAATACAAAAAAAAATTTTTTCCTCAAAAATTCACTTTCTTCTTCATGACCGTAGGATCGCTATCGAAAATGCATATAAAAGTAAAGGTCTAATACATAATTTATGTATATATTAAAAATTTCGTTTTTTCCCGTGAGTAACTGCTATTAAACATTTTTCAAAATAAAATTTTATCTCCGCGAGCTTTGTTAAGGACTGTTTTAACATGATTAAATTGTAAAAGTTTGTTAAAATTTATTTCTAAATATCTTAAATTATTAACAGAAGAAGTATTTTGACCATCTAAAAATAAACTCAGTTGCTTGCTATCTGGCACAACAGTTTCGAGAAGCATTTCTCAAACAAATAGCCTTAGTTTTGTCAAAGACTGACAGCTGATTTTGTAATTGAACACAAAATTTTCTGTTTGTTACAAAACTTTGAATTATTTATTAAAAAGCCACAATCGTTGATACAATTACCATAATCACTAAAAAGTCGAAGGCAATTGGAAGTTTTTTAATTATAAATCAATTTTTTTATCTTAATTATAACTTATAAACGACAAGAGTTTTATTTAATATTAGAGGGGTGTTTGTTCATACCAACAAAGCAATCCAAATTGGTGACCGCGATGTTTACTTTGAGTAACAATAGTTAATTTCAAATTTCGAAAAAAACATGCCAGGCGAAATCGAATCAGAAGACTTACTATCTGTTTTACACGGCACGATGCAGCAAAGAATAAGGTTCCTCCACTTTGGCCCGAGAGACTTGAAATTGGTTTGCTCAAGTGGAAACACAATTTCATATTGCTGGCATCGCGCGAACTGTTCCAAAATTTAATACTAGCTGTCTAAACTGACCTATAAAGTTATGGAAGTCAGCGACTACCGGCAGGTGTAGGCAGTTAACAGATCACCAGTCGACAGCGCCATTTAAGATATTTGAGAAAATCTTCAAAAGGCTCCTTAACATAATTCGACAGACGTCCTATTGAGGCAAAACTTTGTACTACGCAGACACCTGTTAAATCAAATGAGATTATTTATTAGAAATATAAAGTTTTTAACATGTATTGACAAATTAAAAAAACATGTCTCAATTCACTATTTGAGTGACAAAAATTCGTTAACTATTGTGGAAATATTAATAAAAAGATTTGCAATTTTGGGAAAGCCGGACAAGATTATTGCTGATAACGAGTTTAATACAGCTTTCATTAGAGATTTATTATTATTAAGCTCAGAAGAAATTAATGTTCATTTCACTTCCCCAAATCCTCATACTGGTAATGCGGACATAGAGCGAATTTCTCTTACTTTGAATGAACACATAACACATTTTTAAATTATAAAAAAAGGATAAGCATTTTAGCGATAAAGCATTACAGTCTAATTCATAATGAGATAAACCGTGCTTATAAGAGCCTTATAAGCAAAATCTCTTAATTTTGTATTCATAAACAAGAAACAGTGTCATAACGATCTCATAAACCATTTATAAATAAGAAATTTTTATTGTAAGATTCTAAGTACTTTAACCGTACAATAACACGATATTTGTGAGTTAAATTGGATATTGTATAAATAAAAGTAGAATAATATATTATTACAATGAATAAAACTTACATAGTTGCAAGTATAGATACATATTATTAAAAATTTTCGTATAATAGCAAATGATTGCTGTCTCTGTACAAAATTAAACTTCTAAATGGCCAAAAAAATTTTTTTATTTTGTATTACATATCCCATCTCTTTCCTTTACAGGCTCTGTCATTAGTGCCTGTATAAATTACGAATGTAAATCTCTTTCTCTCCAGTTTACAATTCCATTTTACAAAATTTTGATATAAAAAAGTGTAAAGAAACAGACTTACAACAAGTGAATGTGCTGCGTGCAGAGTTTTATTTTATCTTTTTAATACTCCGAAAGAAATTTACTCAATAACTTATTTACTTATAAATGTATAATCTAAGAAAAAATAAATCTAAGTCTAATTCCAAAACAACTACACATTCTAAAACAAAAAACTTAAAGACAAAAAATAATAATAGTAACGTCCAGTCCATTTCTGATTTAAATATGGAATCATATCTCAGTGCTCACAAATCATGTTACTCTTCTTCTTCTACTCTAACCACTCCCGTAAATAAAACAGTGAAGAAACGTCTACCTTTTGTTTGTAACACTGATACTGATTCCCCTTTCAAATTTTTAACGCTCATGGATAAACGGTTTCAAAAACTTTCTCAAGGAATTGAAAAAGTTATAGAGGAAAAGCTCATCCAATACAAGATTGATATTTTGAATGATCTTGATAAAAAGTTCATTAACATCCAGAATGATTTACGCGTAGTCTCGGAAAGAGTTTCCCTCTTAGAATCAGCTGCTGTTGAAGTCGAAAACTTGAAGGAAGAAATTATTTTATTAAAAAAAAAAATTAATTATCATGAAAATAATTCTGTGGCAAGCGAGTTACGAATAAACGAAATACCTTTTCATAATGATGAAAATCTTATGGATATTTTTTCATCTGTTTGCAAGACCATTAAAACTACGGTCCCGCCTATAAAATCAATATATCGCTTGCAAAATACGAATAATGATAATAAATACAAAACTTTCTCCAAAGATGCAGTTGTTATTGTGAAAATGCGGTCGCCTTACGACAGAAATTTATGGCCCTCTCTAACTTCCGGAAAATTAATAAGGAATTTTCTTTTTGTTTAAGGCATATTGGTCTAAACTCCGATAAAAAATTCTTTATAAATGAGAACCTTACTAAAACTAATTTTCAAATACTTCGTACATCTGTTAGACTTAAAAAGAAGAATTATATTCATAGTACTTTTACAATGCGTGGATTTGTTTACATCAAAAAGACGGCATATGACAGCATCCTGCGAATTGATGACACCAAGGAGTTTTTTAAATTATTTCCTGATATTGAAAGACTGGATGAAGATGGAGGCAGTGGCCATGAAAATATTATTTAATTCTTTATATATAATTTTTCTTCATTTTTTCATATAAGTACTATTATTTTGTCATACTATTTATTTTACTAGCGTATTTTTTTTTAAAGATTTTAAATAATTCCTCTTATAATACTCCCTTTTGTACTTATAACTTTCTTTCTATTCTTATTAATGTACCTTATTTTGATTTTGAAAGCATTGTCAATACACTAGATGATTATGCTCGGCTCTAATAGCTACAATTCCAGTGACTGTGTGTACAACTTGTTAAGGGTTTTAGCAAAGCAGAAGTATGGTGCACATTAATGCACAAAGCCTGAATAAAAAGATAGATGAATTTAGACATTTATTTGTATCATCAGGCATTGATATCATTTGTGTTACAGAGACATGGTTTCCGCTGGATATTCAGGATTCAGTTTTTAAAATGTGTGGCTATAAGCTTTTTCGTTCGGATAGAAGGATCCTAGTCAACGGCGCTATAACTAAAGCTGAAGGAGGTGGGGTAGCAGTATACGTCCGAAACGGTATTCATTCTAGGATTAAACTTGTAACTGAAATTGGTAGTAAAATTGAAAATATATTTCTTGATATCTCGACGGCCAATAATAGGAAGTTTTTATTGGGTACTGTTTATAGACCGAACAGTAACATGGACTTCACTCCTCTTATTTCCACTTTGGAGGAAATATCTATTTCATATAATGACATTGTTATTATTGGAGATTTTAATAACAACCTTCTAGTGAATAACTCATTAAACACCTCAATGTTTTCTCTTCATCTCCATCCTGCGAATACTTCTACTCCTACTCACTTTCTCTCTACATCCAGCAGTCTGATCGACCTAGTTTTTGTGAATCAGAAGGCTAAAGTGTTACAGTATGATCAAATTTCAGCCTCATGCTTTTCTAATCACGATCTTTTGTTTCTGACCTACGACATTTCTATATCTAATGAAGTGAAGTATATATCATACCGTGACTTCCGGAGCATTGATTACTCTCTGTTGAATAGTAATATTGGAAATATTTGTTGGGATTATATGGACAGTGTGAATGATCAACTTTCTTTAATTCAGAAAAATGTAAGTCTATTGTATGATATGTGTGTCCCAACAAAGACTAGACTTATCAAAGCCAATCAGCAGCCTTGGTTTAATTCCGAAATTCAGCTTTTGATAAGAAGACGTGATGATGCATATGCATTGAACTGATGTTAATGCATTGAACGATCAATTTATTAATATTAATGTAACGTCTCCACCCAGTAACCTATATGACGACATGTGTTACGTTTCTGTAGAAAATCCCTTCAGTTTTCAGCGTGTCCAGCAGCTTGAAGTTTTGGAGTGCTTATCTTTAGTAAAATCAAACGCAATCGGTTCTGATGGCTTAGATCCTAAATTTCTAAAAGCTCTAACACCTTTACTGTTGCCTTATTATACTCATTTATTTAATACTGTTCTCACCAAGTCAACTTTTCCATTAGAATGAAAGCTATCTAGAATCATACCCATTCCTAAAACTAAGAACTATTTCAGGCCAATTGCAATTCTACCATTCTTATCCAAAGGCATGGAGAATCTGATTGCTAAACAGATAGACCAATACTTGAACACTAATAATTTTCTTTCTGATTCTCAATCTGGGTTTAGGAGAGCCAGAAGTTGTACAACTGCTTTAGTACACGTAATTGAAGATCTGAGGTCGAAGTTAGATGAGAATTTTGTGGCTTTTTTAGTTTTATTGGACCACAATAAGGCCTTTGACACAGTTGATCATACGATATTAATTAGTAAGCTGCAGAAAATTTATCACTTCTCAAGATCAGCTTGTGAACTTATAAATTCTTATCTAACTAATAGATCTCAACGGGTACACCTTAACAATAATATCTCCATGCCACTTATGGTAAAAAGAGGAGTTCCCCAGGGATCGATACTGGGGCCTCTTCTTTTCTGCTTATATATTAATGATCTACCGGACGTCTTGGGTTACTGTAGACTTCATATGTATGCAGACGATGTACAGCTCTATGTAGGTTCTCGAGTTGAAAACGTTGGCCCTTGTGTGGATTCCATTAATAGTGACCTAAGCAAGATAGATGGCTGGGCTATGGCCAACGGACTGTGCATCAATCCCTCCAAGTCTAAATGCTTGTTAATCTCTAAGTCGAATAGAGCTTTTGCAGTTCCAGAAATTAATATAAATGGGAGGAAGATTGAATTTGTCGAGTCTGCCTCTAACTTAGGTATTATCTTCAATGCTCGACTAACGTGGTCCGATCATATTAACGTCGTTGTTGGCAGAGTTTATAGTATGCTTCGAAATTTGTGGGCAGTTATTGATTCAACACCTTTTGCCATTCGTATGCAACTTGCGAAAATATATTTAATTCCTGTTCTTTTGTACGGATGTGAAATTTTTGCCAACTGCGACAGTGATGATAAACGGAAGCTAAATCTGGTATATAACAACATAGCAAGATATGTATTTCTTAAGGGGCGTAGAGACCACATTTCTCTTTATTCCTACCAGATTTTTCACTTAACATTTGAAAATGTCTTAAAAATTAAATGCTTAGTTTTTCTTCATAAAATCATTGTATCGAGACAACCCGAATATTTATTTAACAGATTACTATTTGCTAGATCTAATCGTGGTAGGAAGATTATTCAACTAAAATATAAGACCCTTTTATCACAACGGCAATTTCTTATATATACAACCAGTCTTTGGAATTCTCTGCCAAACATTATTCAGAATATTGACAATGCAAACATGTTCAAAAAGGAGTTGTGTAGAATATTTTCATAATCATTATTATAATATGTATTATATTTTTATATTTTTCTTATTTTTTTTTTTTTTTTCCTATCTTTCCTCAAGGGATATTTTTATTATCACTTATTATAACGTATTTTCATAGTTAAATATCTTGTGTTCATTTTTCTTTTTTATTACATAGATTATTATTTTATTCAACATTTTTGTTTGTTTAATTAATATTTATTTATTTAATTTGTATTAAATATTTAGTTCCTCACATAGTACTTTCACTTATAAGATTTATATCTTGTTGTGCTATGATACAATCTTTTCAATAAATAAATAAAATAAAAGTGTAAACAAAATAGTGATGCACAAACCAAAAAGAGAATGGTATTATTCGATTACTTTATACATGAATTAAAAAAATGTGCTTCAAAGGAAATTTATTTCTTTATTTTTTCAGTTTATTTTAGTTATTTTTTAACCCTTTGCACCCGAACGGCGCCTCTCAGGCGCCATCCTTTTTATTACTGCAACTCGAACGGCGCCCGAGAGGCGCCATTACTATTTATGATAATATTGCACCATATGCATGCGTGCATGCGTTGTAAATTTTTTTACTAGGAGTGTGTGAGATTAGTCCATGGACATGGTGAACACTTAGATCCTGCAGTGTTAACACTGAAGCGTTTCAGGGAAAATCGTAGCAAAATTTTTGATGCTCTGTTAAGTAAAAACACTGATAAGCGAAATCGAAACAAACGTTTGATATTCTGTTGCTGATTAAATGGTAAGCTACATGTGATGCAAAAAGGAAAAAAGAAAGATTGTAGAGTGTGCTCTGACCGAACGACAAAGAAAAGCGAAAGACGTGAAACGGTGTATTACTGTGACACATGTCCTGAAAAACCCAGGTTACACTTTGGAGAGTGCTTCCTCAAATATCACACTAAGGAAAATTATAAAATTTAATATTATGTTTGTCGTATGTAAATAAAAATGAAATATGTTAATAAACTACTTTTGTTTAAAATACTTATGTTTGATGTATTACAATGTTTTATTAAAACTACTGTCGGGTAGCTGAGTACCCATACTAAAAAATGGTTCGGGTGCAAAGGGTTAACAGCAGTAAATATTACTTCAGTCACATCTATTTTATGTATAATTGTGTTACTATTACATTATTTTTATGAATATTAAAAAATTACCGAAGTAACCGATAGCTTTTATTGTGCATCACTATGCTGAAATAACATCATGGTATTGCCAGCATGACATTAAAATCGTTTATTAGTCTATGAATAAGATTTTTTATTTTGAGCTTATAAGACAGATAACGCCTCATAAAAGAATATAAATCAAAGAATATAAATCATATAGAATGTGCATCACGTACAAGTAAAATTTCTTATGGCGGGTCGTAATGTTGGAACCCGCAAAAAGAATTCTTACTTTCTTACTCAACAAAGAGAATTCGTTTACTCTCTTACTTTGTGTTGCTGTTCAGCCACAACAAAATTTTTGCACACACAACATCACAGTGTATAAGACGATAGCCACAACAAAATTTTTACTTCGTGTTTTTTTTTGCTTAAGTAGAGAAACGGTTTCATGCTAACAACAATATTCACATACAATACAATTTATGTGTTTGTGTTTCTTATTCATTGTGAGCTGTTTTCGCTTTTTAAATTTTAAAACTTAGAGAATAATATTGTTGGTTCAAATATTTTTGTGTATTAAAGAATACGAGTGCTCCGATACGACTATATAAGCTAATGAAGGGCAAAGCATATTTAATTCGTAGTTGCGCGAAGGAAAATGCATTAATCTACATCGAATATATAGCGCCCTATTTAATATCGTAATAAAAGTGTAGTTAGAAATATACATATTTTATTATTATTATTTATTTAAGCTCAACAATTGATTTTATAGTTATTTGAAATAAAAGGTTAACTAAACCAAAAAATGTAATTCCAAAAATATAAAAAAACAAGTATATATTCATTAATGACAAATTTTCGAATGATAAATTGATGATCTTTCAATTATAAGAAAATTCAATTTTTATTTTTAATTTATATCAGTCATGGACATAAGTATAGGCACAAGCAGTACTTTCAAATAAAATAAAAATTTTTACGTATTCCCAGACTTAAAATAATAATGTTATTAACTGATTATGACTACAGGATATGTACATTAACAAAATAACAAAAAAACTAAAACAAATTAGTTTCAGGAACAAAACAATAACAAAAAGTACTAAATAAACTCAGTTTTCTATAGGACAAAATTATAGGCACAGCCATTCTTGTGCAGGCAAAAAATCATACAGAAGCTTGAATTAATATTTTGTTGGCTTTCCATTTTGCTTTATAACAGCCTTTAACCTATTTGTCATGGAATGTACCAATTTTTTGTGAGCTCTTCGCCTATTTTATTCCATTCTTCGATCGACGTTGCCTTGAGATCAGCTTTGCTTAATAACTTCTTTGTTCGAATTCTTCGGTCCAATTCTTTCCACAAATGTTCGATGGAATTTAGGTCTGGGGACTGCGGAGGATGTGGCAAGCCATGTGCGGTGTTATAAACAAGTCTCTACTTCACGTCGCGAGCCGAATGTTTCGAATCATTATCATGCTGTAATGTAAATGACTGACGTAAATATCATTTCTCTGCGCTTTTTTAACATTTTTTTTTTTTCAAAATGTTAAAGCAAACAGCTTTGTCAATTATTTCCTCCATAAAGATAAGTTCCACAACACCAGCAGCGGACATGCTGCCCCAGACCATTATTATTCACCCGCCATACTTTACCTTTGGCTTAAGATTTTTTCAGTATATACTGTATTAGGCTTTCTTTACAATCTAGAATGTCCAGGTCGAAAAATATTAAACTTACTCTCATCTGAGAAGAGTTCCTGATCCCAGAATCTACAAGGTTCATTTTCAAATTGTTTTGTTTACGACATTCTCTTCTCTCGATTGGTTGCAGATATCAGTAGTTTTCGTCTAGCCACTCTTGAATTATAACCAGCTTAATACAGCAATCTCCGAACAGTTTCAGAGTTCACATTCTTACCAAAATCTTCCTTTATATTTTAAGAAAGCTGTGTTGATGTTATTTTCGGAAATTAAGGAATTAAAGCGCAGATAAATTAAATTTACCGCAGTCATTTACATTCCAGCATGATAATGATTCGAAACATTCGGCTCGCGACGTGAAGTAGTGACTTGTTTATAACACCGCACATGGCTTGTCACATCCTCCGCAATCCCCAGACTTAAATCCAATCGAACATTTGTTGGAAGAATTGGACCGAAGAATTCGAACAGAGAAGTTATTAAGGAAAGCTAATCTTAAGGCAACGTCGATCGGAGAATGGAATAAAATAGGCGAAGAGCTCACAAAAAATTGGTACATTCCATGCCAGATGGTTAAAGGCTGTTATAAAACAAAATGGATTGCCAACAAAATATTAATTCAAACTTCTGTATGATTTTTTGCCTGCACAAGAATGGCTGTGCCTATAATTTTGTCCTATAGAAAACTGAGTTTATTTAGTACTTTTTGTTATTGTTTTGTTCCTGAAACTAATTTGTTTTAGTTTTTTTGTTATTTTGTTAATGTACATATCCTGTAGTCATAATCAGTTAATAACACTATTATTTTAAGTCTGGGAATACGTAAAAATTTTTATTTTATTTGAAAGTACTGCTTGTACCTATACTTATGTCCATGACTGTATGTATGTATGTATTATATATATGTACATATATATACATTTTTAAAAGAAAAGACTTCAATTTTTGTATGTTAAAAATAAATAATAAATAAATAATAATCAAGATTAAAATTATTTCTTACTTCTTTATAAAAAGGCTAATAAAGTTACTTTTTTTAAAGATTATATATTGGATAAAATACCAAATTTTCTTTTTTTGGAACCTCCTTTTTCTGTAGTTCAAGATCAATGTTTTTGAAGGAGTACCAATAATAGAAAATCCAATACCTCTATTCTATGTTAAGAACAAGTGTCGGCAAACCACTCTGGGATCATTGGTTTACATGACTCAATAATAAAAGATTTTATACCAATTTTTTGCGGTTCAGATTTAAAGACATTATGAAATATTGAAATGTGTTTTTTGCTTGCATCCATTTTGCTATCATTCAAGTATCTGCTAAAAAAAACCGTTTTTGAATTAAGCGATCAAAAAGTTTTTTGACTTTATAATTTCCCACACTCAATTAAATCTTTGCGGAATTGGTGGCTAAAATGTGACATAAAAACACCGGATGGAACGGCAAGCTTTCAGGTAATTAGGGAATTGTAAGAAATGGAAGCAAATGCAAAAACAAAAATGTGCCCAAAATTAACACGGCAAGATATGTATTTTTCCTAACACTTTTGAAAAATGCGTGCTAAATTTGCCACACAAATTTTCAGCAGGACTGTTTCTGCTGCTTTTAAAACAACGTCTGAAACCACAAAATTTAAGACATGTTCCGCAGAATTGGCTTTATCAACAGCTCAGTTTGTGGAAAAAATGGCCAAATTTTTGAATGTCTTAATAGTGGCTCCCTTTATCGAGATAATTGCTACAGATCTGCAATTCAGATTAACAATGAAGTATATAAATATATTCAGTTCTTTTTAGAATATTGAAAAAAGGTGGAGTTTGTAGATCAAAACAAGCGTATTTTCTTTTCAAATAAAATGAAACTCACCCTAAATTCAATTCTTATGTTAACAAATTAAATTTTAAGGGAAGGTGGTGATTTATATTTCTTAATGACAAAGTCCCTCAATCAAGACAAATTAGAACACACTTTGTCTGTATCACGGCAAAAAGGTGGCAACAATAACAACCCTTCCGTAGCCGAATTGAATAACATTTTGGCAAAATTAATGGTAACTAAAATAATTCAGTCAAGTTCGTCCAGCAATTGTCTGCATTTACAAGACGAGATAACTCAAGTTGATGCCAACTTTGAAGCAGATTTATATAATGAACATAAAGAACCAAGTTACAATAAAATTGATGACGTTGATTTCGACAGTAATATATATGCAGATTATTTTTTTTTTTCTAACAGCCCCAAGCGAGCTTTTCATATATTATAAAAATTATCAATCGCTAACAGATTTTGAAAAATTAGCTGCCCCATCAGATAAACTAATGGATGCAAGCGAAAAACACATTTTAATGTTTCATAATGTCTTTAAATCTGAACCGCTAAGAATTGGTATAAAATCTTTTATTATTGAGTCATGTAAACGAATGATCCCAGAGTGGTTTGCCGACACTTGTTCTTAACACAGAATAGAGGTATTGGATTTTCTATTATTGGTACTCCTTCAAAAACATTGATCTTGAACTACAGAAAAAGGAAGTTCCAAAAAAAGAAAATTTGATATTTTATCCAATATATAATCTTTAAAAAAAAGTAACTTTATTAGCCTTTTTATAAAGAAGTAAGAAATAATTTTAATCTTGATTATTATTTATTTATTTTTAACATACAAAAATTGAAGAGTATTTTCTTTTAAAAATGTATATATATGTACATATATATAATACATACATACATACATATATAAATTAAAAATAAAAATTGAATTTTCTTATAATTGAAAGATCATCAATTTATCATTCGAAAATTTGTCATTAATGAATATATACTTGTTTTTTTATATTTTTGGAATTACATTTTTCGGTTTAGTTAACCTTTTATTTCAAATAAATATAAAATCAATTGTTGAGCTTAAATAAATAATAATAAAATATATTTCTAACTACACTTTTATTACGATATTAAATAAGGTGCTATATATTCGATGTAGATTAATGTATTTTACTTCGCGCAACTACAAATTAAATATGATTTGCCCTACACTAGCTTATATAGTCGTATCGGAGCACTGTATTCTTTAATACACAAAAATATTTGAACCAACAATATTATTCTCAAAGTTTTAAAATTTAAAAAACGAAAACAACTCACAATGAATAAGAAACACAAACACATAAATTGTATTGTATGTGAATATTGTTGTTAGCATGAAACCATTTCTGCACTTAAGCAAAAAAAAAACAAAACACGAAGTAAAAATTTTGTTGTGGCTATATTGCTGTGTGATGTTCTTGTTATAGTTGTTGGAGTTTCGTCACTGTATGTACTGTGGCTGAACGAAAAAAAACTAAACAACAATGCAAAAGAAATAAAACACACATTAGCACAGTGCATACTCTGTGTTTACACGTAGAAATTCTTATTTTTAAGATTTTGGTTTATTCTTCTTTGAACTATCTTCGGCGTTCAGACAATACAATTCTTATTTTTGACGTCACGTATGTTATTTACAATTGTGTGTATGCATGTGTGCAATTACGAATGAGAGAGTAAAGCGTATTGCCAGTACAAGACAGAGTGTACTCGTCTCTTTACCCCTCGCCGCCTTCGCCTATAAACATGCAATCTTAAAAATAAGAATCTCTACGTGTAAACACAGTCATACACTGTGACATTAGTTTCTCTTGTTTTGTTACGCTCTTTTCTTTTGTTTTGCGTTTTGCCCTTCCTTCCTTGTATATTCTTTGATAAAACCAAATAATATAAATCATATAGAATGTGCATCACGTACAAGTAAAATTTCTTATGGCGGGTCGTAATGTTGGAACCCGCAAAAAGAATTGCTACTCTCTTACTCAGCAAAGAGAATTCGTTTACTCTCTTACTTTGTGTTTTTTTTTTTTTTTTTGCTTAAGTACAGAAACGGTTTCATGCTAACAACAACATTCACATACAATAACAATTTGTTTGTGTTTCTGTTCATGTGTTTGTGTTTATTATTCATTGTGAGCTGTTTTCGTTTTTTAAATTTTAAAACGTAAAGAATGGTGTTGGTTGAAATATTTTTTTGTAATAAAGAATACAGTGCTCCGATACGACTATATGTAGGGCAAAGCATATTTAATTTGTAGTTGCGCGAAGGAAAATACATTAATCTACATCTAATATATAGCGCCCTATTTAATATTGTAATAAAAGTGTAGTTAGAAATATATTTTTTTATTATTATTTATTTAAGATCAACGATTAATTTCATATTTATTTGAAATAAAAGGTTAACTAAACCAAAAAATGTAATTCCAAAAATATAAAAAAAAGAAGTATATATTCATTAATGAAAAATTTTCGAATGATAAATTGAAATTATATATATATACATATATTCAATTATAAGAAAATTGATAAAAATTTTATTTCTATTTTTAATTTGTATATGTATATAGTAATAATGTTAAAATTAAACACTGTATCGTTTCGTTGTTAATTTTAAACTGTTCTTTATTATTTTTTGGATTTGAAATAAACTTAAGCTAAAATAGAGTTTTGCTTATGATGCAAATAAAATAAAAAACAGACAAAATAATTTATTACAAAAAAACAGTGTGTGAATTGCCTGTCTAAGCAAATTCACACACAACATTTTGATACAATATTAAACATAATAATACATTACATTAGGGTGGTACTATTTACTTCATATATGACTCCTCCACCCTCAGTTTCAGCAGTCCCTGCTGAAATTTATTTTTATATATTTTTCTCTTAAATATAAGTACAATACTATTTCTAAGAACTATAATATTATTTTTCTTATAATTAAAGGATACAATTCATTTTGCATTCCATATAGGATTTTTGGCCTCGGCTTCAACAGTTGTTATTGAATGTGTGTTTGGAGGCTTTAATGCGATATTTACATTTACATTTTTATTTCTGTTACAATATCTTTTACAAATCAAATATACTAAAATTATAGCTGTTATTAACACAACTAAGATTATGTTAATCCCATAAGACACGTTCTTATGATACTCTAGTTCTTCGATCTTCTTAATGTTCTCAAATTGGTTCAATTTAATTTTTTCAAAATCGATTTCTTCTTCAAAAACAACTTTTGTAAAATCATTATTTGGGTAGATAAATTTTTCATCTACAGTAATTTTCTTATTTTTATAGGTTGTATTTAATATTTTCAAATCACAATTGTAAAAATTTATCAAGTGGTTTTTATTAAGAACAATATTTCTGTTATCACAATTCTGTGTTATTATCGTACTGTTAGCATTCTTAACTAAAATTAAATCATCGCCGATATTTTCGACACTAGTTACATTATTATATCTCAATTTACAGTGGTTTTTCACAATACAATTTTTACTTATTTTTAATTCACTAAGATATGGATTTCCTTCATAAGTGTAAGTTTTATTTTTAATGGCAACTATCAATTCACTATTCTCGTCAATTTCTAGGTATCTATCGTTTGGTAAGGGTGTGATCAACTTTAGATCTGTTGTAAGAAAATCAGTCGGAATTTTTATCGCAATAACCAGTGAATCATTAACGTAGTTCATTACGCCCATTTTAATTAGTTTAAGCCTAAAATAGTCGATATTAAAGTCTTCTATTTCTTCCGGTGTTAGCACGTCCGGCTGAATAAAGTTATGTCTAGCTGATGCTATATTTGCCTGTATTTGAGAAATTTTACTCTCTAGACTTTTCAATTTAAGTATCTGGTCCATGTACAAAAGTTTCCTCACTATTTCATTGTTCCGTTTTTTTACCTCTTCAAATGTTCGATTAATTTTGTCTCTGTCGCTTTCTATTGCTTTTCTAATTGTTTGAATTTCCTCGTCGAAATGTGTATTAATTTTCATTTGTTTATTCAAAGTCCCTATAGCGTTATGGGTGTTGGTTTCTGTAATCTTTAGGTGTTCTAAAATTTCCTCTCTGTCGTTGTCATCCATAAGTCCGAAAAGCCATTTGTAGACGCTTCCAACTCCGTCTATTAAACCCCTCTTTGACCTACCGGATTGAAAGGGCATGATGGATCTAACCTTTGCCGTAATAATCCTAATTTCTTTTCTTAAAATATCCTTACCGTCAACGTCTATCTCTTCTATGTTTACTTCTATTTGTTTTATTATGTTCAAAATTTCCAAAGGACGTATTATATGTAGCACCGTGGTTGCTGCATTAGGCACTTCGATCTTTCCTATTTGGACCACTGCAAAACCAAGGTTTTCTTCAATTCTGCTGACTTGCAGAAGTGCCTGGGCCATCACCACCAACAATGATAGAAGTGCGATCTTCATCATGGTCTTCCTGAAAACGGTATTTACGTTTAACCTGTGTTTTATACTTCCTCTTAAATTTATTGTCATTGGACACTAAGTAATTCCCTTCCGTCCTATAATTATCTACTTTTTTATACTTAGGTTGTGCCTTGCTAACTCTGTAATTTTCTACATATTTGTTTCCAAAATTGCAGTTACTTTTCCCTGATTTCTGCCTATTGCGTTAGTTCTCGCTATTTTTTCTTGATGAAGTTGTTCTGAAAACTCTTTTAAATCTTCACGGCTTATTAGACTAGTAATGAAGTGTATCGGTTTTGTTTTTGTTGTAGTATGAATTGTGTTATTATATGCTATTATTGCCTTGTGAACTTTGTCTTCCAGATCGCTTTCGTTGTCTGGATCTGCATTAAAAAGGCGTATGTGTTCATTGAGTGTCGAGTGTAGTCTCTCAACGTCCGAGTTCCCAGTTTTCAGGTACGTAGTTGTCAAATGAAAATCTATTCCATTTTCTTTGAGAAATTGTTTAACATTTATTGTGTCGAATTCATTGTCCATCACGATGAGTCTTGGTTTACCTAGGTATTGAAATCGCTTCTTCAATCCATCGATAACAGAAATCCAAGTTCTGTCTTTTAATTTTTCAGCTGTAGCATATTTCGTAAGTTTATCTATGCTTGTAAGGTACATTTCGCTTCTTTGGGGATACCACAGGTCTATGTGCACTATGTCGTTTTGTTTCTCAAGGCTGTCAGTCACATTAAACGCGTGTTTAATGGGGTGTCTGTCAAATTTTGCCGTGTTGCATATTTCACAATTGTTAATATATTTTTGAATTTCCCTTTGTAAATTGGGGTAATAGCAAGTTTCCTTTAAGTTATTGAATACTTCATTTATTCCGCGATGATTATTTCTAAGGTGTTCGGTTTCAATCCTTTTAAGTATACTTTCCTTGTCCGTAATGTCTTCTAACCATATTTTGGATCTTAAAATTATCAGCTTCTTGTTATTTGCAAAATACATTCTATAACAATCCTGAAATTTTAAAAAAAGTCTGTCATTTGCACAAAAAATTGCGACAAGTCCCCTTTCTGGTAGGCATTCTCGCATTGTATTCTTTAAATCAGTTTCCTTTGTTACCATTATCGTGTTTCTTATTTTGTTTTTATGAATAATTTTTAATTTTCTTGATTCTCTAGTTGCATAGCCCAGAATAATCTGATTCTTGAACAGATTAATGGGTTTCTCCGCAATCGATATAAAATTCGTATCATCAGTATCTGCACTGTGAATCGCTTCCATATCATTACTTGCATTGGCCTCATCAGAGTTAAACAATTCATTAAGGTTAATAAAAAGTGTTGACTCCGCTTCACTCGGTGTCATATTCCCTTTAGAGTCATATATCATTCTGCTTAAACCATCTGCCACTAAATTTTCTTTTCCTTTTATATATTCGACCACAAAATCAAACTCATTTAATTTTATCTTCCACCGTTGTAATTTTGAATTTGGCTCTTTCATATTATTTAGCCAAACTAGTGGTCTGTGGTCAGTTCTAATTGTAAACCTACGACCATATAAATATGAGCGAAAATATTTTGTTGCCCAGACCATTGCAAGGAGCTCCTTTTCGATCGTGCTATAACGTTGCTCGTGACCGTTCAAGGAGCGACTTGCGTAAGCAATAGGCTTATTGTTTTGCGTAAGTACTGCACCTAGTGCAAAATTGCTCGCATCGGTTGTTAATGTGAAATGTTTTTGGAAATCTGGGTGGGCAAGTATGGGGTCATTTTTTAATAATGTCTTAAGTTTGTTAAATGCTTCTATGTACTCAGGATCATTTATATTTATTTTGTAATTCTTTTTTAAGTATTTTATAAGATGATGAGCTATTTTGGAGTAGTCTTTGACAAATCGCCTATAGTACCCAGTTATCCCCAGAAATGATTTAATTTGCTTCTGACTCTTAGGTAGTTGAATTTCATCAATGGCTTGGATTTTCTTTGGGTTAGTTTTGATTCCATTTGGTGTAATTATATGACCCAAGAACTCTGTTTCCCTGGATAAAAATTTACATTTATCTGGCTGAACTCCAAGGTTAGCATTTTTTAAACATTTTAGCACCTATTTCCAACGTTGAAATGTGGCAGGTGCATTCCGAAGTCCAAATGGCATTCTTAAAAACACGTAATGACCACTGGCCGTTGAGAAAGCCGTCTTGTGAATATCATGAGGATGCATTTCAATTTGGTGGAAACCTTTTACCAAATCAATTGTCGAAAAATATTGATAATTTCCCAGCTTGTCAAAAATGTCGTCTATGTTAGGTATAGGGAAGCGATCCTCTACTGTAATGTCGTTTAGTTTTCTATAGTCAATGACTATCCTCCACTTCTGTACCTTATCAGCACCTATCTTTTTGGGTACGACCCAAATCGGGCTATTGTATGGACTGTTCGATTCCCTGATAATGCCATCTTTAAGCATTTCTCGGATCTGTCGATCGACCTCTTCTCTATGAACTTCCGGATAACGGTACATTTTAGAATATATTTTGGAATGTCATGTTTAGTTTTTATGCTATGTTTAACGTCGTTCGTAAACGGTAGCTTTTCTTTTGATTGGTAAAACACTTCTTTGTATTTTAGGAGGATTGGTCTTAATTTAGATATCTCCTGCTCATTCAAGTGACTAGTTTCAATAAAGGTAAGAAAATTGTCTCTAACTATTTCGTTGTTTCCTATGTCAATAAAATTTTCCTTATATGAAATGTTGGAATATAATTCTTCGTGGTTACCCATGTATAACGGCAATGTCGCGTTCCTAGTGATCAGCTGCCGATTCGGGTAATCAATTACAGTACATAATTTTTGTAGGATATTGTTACCTATTAACCCATCATAACCATTATCCAATTTGCACTCCAAAAATTCGCAATAAACATTTCAGTTTCAAATTCCTTAAAAAGTGGAAATCTACAAAGATATTCCATTAAAAATATTTTTCCTAAGGCTTTAGCATATAAGGATACTTTCGTCTTCCATTTTGGTGAACATACTCCTCTATTTACAACACTAAATTCCGCTCCGCTGTCAATGATAAAATATAATTTTCTATTTGGGGTTTCTATAACTATATAGGGTAGTTGTTTAGGGCTTCTGTCGAAAAATTTACATTGGAAGAGCCGACTTCCATAGGAACCACACCATCAGTCCTGTTAGTATTTCTACTCTGTCCAGATCTGTAACAGTTTCCAGATTGGTCATTATTGTACCTGTGATAGTTTCCAGATTGGTTATTGTTTCTATAAAAATTCCTAGGTTGGTCATCGGAAACCACACCTTGAAAACCGTTGAAATTCACACTTTGTCCGAATCTCGTACCCTGTACAATTTCTTGGTTGCCTATTGTTATTATTATACTGTCTGTTATTGTAAGACGAAATGTTATTGCCCCTATAATTTCTGTTCAAAGTAGTGTAATTCTGGTGCTTGGCTTCCAGAATAATTTTATACGCTTCTTGTAATGTTTTTGGATCCCTAGCAAATATCATTGTCCTTGTAGGTTCCGGCAGATGATCTTTAAATACCTGCAATGAAATTCTATTAATTTGCCTTGTAGAAAACCCTTCTTCCGAATGAGTCAAGCGCCTATTATGTAGTTGGTTTGTAATTTTAGTAATGTCAAGGTAATATTTCTCGATTGTGGAGTCCATCCTCCACGTTTTTAGTCTGTCCATTAAATCGTTGCTAGTTTGTTTTTCCCCAAAATTGCTAAGAAGTACGTTTTTAATTTCCGACCAAGTATTTACCGTTACATAACTATGGAGTGTTTCTCTTGTGGACCCGATGCATTTATTTTTTATATAGCCCAAAAGTATTTTCTTGTTATTTTCCTGAAAAACTTCGATTGACGGCAACAAGACTTCTACCTGTGCCAGAAAGTCTGGTAATTGACTGGGGTCTGTATCGTCGAATGTCGGAATTTCCCTGATACAATTCAAAACAAGATTAAATTGATGTATATATGTATGATGTATATAACATTAATCTCCATTTTATTTCACTCCTAAACAAACAAAAAACTTTTAAATTCGGTCCTTTCTTTAACTCGAAACTAAATAAAGTATTTCAAAATTTATTGAAATAGCACATTTCATAGATCTATATATTTTTGTTTTTTTTTGATACTTAAATCTATTATTAATTTATATTCGTTTATTAATTTTTATTTTTTGTCCTTATGTTGATTTTTACCTTGTTGTTTTTATATAAAACAATCTTCCTTATGACTGATGATGCTATGCTGCTACTTATGCTGGCGTTGGCGCTGTTATAGTTGTTGTTGCTGCTGATGATAATGGCTTTTAAGAGAGATGTTGTATGCACGTTTCAGTCTGGACGTATGTTCTTCTTTTAAATGATGATGGAACTGTTCTATCTCCGCTTTAAGTTGAGTTTATTTACTTTATTTTCTAGCACTGTTTTTGTTCTTTCTTTTGTATTTGTTGATATCAGTGTCGTTGTATGTAAAAATTAAATTCACTTGGGTTTTGTTAAAAGGTTCTGTTTAAGTTTTTCATGTAAATATTTGTTAAAATAATTAACAATATATTGTAATTGCAATTTATGTGTAGTTTTTTTTTTTAATTTTAATTAATTTCCTTTTATTTCACCATATTCTTAAACAATTTTCTTTTTGTGCTTTTTGGTCTTACTTTACTTTACTTTGTTTCTGTTGTTTTGTTCTTTTATTTTTTTTATTATTTTTTTTTTTTTTTTTTTTTTTTTTTTTTTTTGATTGGTAGGTATTCTCTTGTTGATTTTTTGTTTCAACTTAAAATTTTAATTTTAATATGTAAAAGTTATTGTTGTTGTTTTTTTATCATTTGATTTAATTTTAGTTTGTGTTCTTATATGATTTCTTATAAAAATTTTATTTTTTTTATTAACTTATTCAGTTCCAAAATTTATTTTATTATCAATTTTATTAATTCTTGTTTTTTTCTTTATCAAAACTCGTACGCTTCCTCGTTACCGATTTTAATAATTAATTTTAATTATTGTATTATATTTTATTTTATTCTCGATAGCCTCTTCGCTATCGAATAAAAAACTTTTTTCCTCGTCGCCAGTAATAATGTTAAAATTAAACACTGTATCGTTTCGTTGTTAATTTTAAACTGTTCTGTTATTTTTTGGATTTGAAATAAACTTAAGCTAAAATAGAGTTTTGCTTATGATGCAAATAAAATAAAAAACAGACAAAATAATTTATTACAAAAAAACAGTGTGTGAATTGCCTGTCTAAGCAAATTCACACACAACATTTTGATACAATATTAAACATAATAATACATTACATTAGGGTTGTACTATTTACTTCATATATGACTATATGACTATATACACTCCGGTTCACTTTTTTAAGTGCACACAAAATCCCATATTCAGGAGCCGGTATCTTTTGCAATTTTTAACCGATTCCAGAATTTTAAAATAGAAATGGAAGGTAGACATCTTGAGATATATACAAAATCATGACAATGGTGGTTTCTTAACTAAGGAACCTTTTTTTGAGGAAATCTAAAAATGTGGTATTTTTTTTTTTTTTTTTTGGTTCACTTGAATAAAGGCACTTTGTTTTTTTTTTGTATTATTTTTAAAGTAAGCGGTGATTTTTTATTGGGGGCGTTTGTTTATTGCAATTTATTACATCTTAGTCGATTTACGAGTCAAAATGGCAAAACAAAAAATTGTAAATCTATCGGAAAGGGCTAAAATCGATGTTTACCGTTCTGAAGGATATTCTAACCGCGCAATAGCTAAAAAAATTGGACGCAACCCAACAGTTGTCGACAGTTACATCAAGGACCCCGAGGGGTATGGAAAAAATTTTAAATGGAAGGGTTTCGCTGTCTTTATTTACTTTTGAGAAAAGAAAAATCATCAGAATTGCTTCTAATTCTGCCTTATCCTTGTCAAAAATAAGAGCTCAAGGTGGAGTGCAAGCGAGCAAGTCATCAGTACGCAGAGTTATTAAGAGCTGTGAGTATCTTAAATACCAGAAATTACAAAAAAAAGCCGCCACTTAATGGTCCTCGTAAGGAAAAGCGTCTTCAATTCGCAAAAGACTACATGGTATGGGATATGCAGCAAAGAGGCCATGTAAATGACTGGAAAACCGTTGTATTTACGGATGAAATAAGTTTAATTTGGATGGGCCTGATGGCTACAGCTATAATTTCCATGATCTGCGTAAAGAAAACCGATTTTTGAACCGACATCACAGCCGAGAGGGCGGCGTTATGGTGTGGGGTGCTATTACGTATTATGGCACCATCGATCTTGAATTTCAAAGTGCAAAAATGACTGGTGCAACCTATAGAACGTTAATGGAGTCGGCTTTTCCGAAGCTCAATGAACTATTTGGTCCAATACCTTGTATATTGCAACAGGATAATGCCCCTATACACAACGCCAGAGTAGTAAAGGAGTACATTGCACGCCAAAATGTTAATATTCTTGACTGGCCACCCTATTCGCCAGATCTAAACATTATCGAAGTTGTGTGGGGTTGGTTATCTCGTAAGGTCTATGAAGGAGGTAGACAATTTGATGACAAGCAGTCACTAATTCAGGCCATTAAGGATGCTTGGAATGAAATTTCGTTGGATTACATCAATTCTCTTTATCTGTCAATGAAAACCCGTATATTTGAAGTTATTAAAAACAAAGGGGGTTGTACCCATTACTAATAGTTCTTTAATAAAGCAAATAAAGTAATAATAACATAAAAAACAAGAAAAGCTGTTTTTCATTAAAGTTAGTTAAAGTGCCTTTATTCAAGTGACCAAAAAAAAAATACCACATTTTTAGATTTTTTTTTATAAATTCCTCAAAAAAAGGTTCCTTAGTTAAGAAACCACCATTGTTATGATTTTGTTTATATCTCAAGATGTCTAGCTTCCATTTCTGTTTTAAAATTCTGGAATCGGTTAAAAATTGCAAAAGATACCGGCTCCTGAATATGGGATTTTTTGTGCCTTTAAATAAGTGAACCGGAGTGTATGTATGAATTATATATATGTACGTATACATATATACATTTTTAAAAGAAAAGCACTTAAATTTTTTTATGTTAAAAATAAATAATAATCAAGATTAAAATTATTTCTTATTTTATACTTCAAAGCATCAAAAAGTATGTTATGTATATTTTGAGGATTTTTATCTCCATAAAAAGTCTAATAAATTTCCTTTTTTTTAGAGATTATTTATTGGATAAAATATCTATTTTTGGAACTTCCTTTTTTTGTAGTCCAAGAGCAATGTTTTCGAAGGAGAACCAATAATAGAAAATCCAACACCTCAATTCTGTGTTGAGAACAAGTGTCGGCAAACCACTCTGGGGTAATTCGTTTACATGACTCAATAATAAAAGATTTTATACCAATTTTTTGCGGTTCAGATTTAGAGATATTATGAAATATTAAAATGTGTTTTTTGCTTGCATCCATTAGTTTATCTGATTGGGCAGCTAAATTTCCAAAATCTGTTAGCGATTGATAATTTTTATAATATATGAAAAGCTTGCTTGGGGCTGTTAGAACTTCATCAATATTTCTCAATTCCGCACTACACTTTTCGCACTGTAATTTTGGAATGACTTTAAATGCTATGTATCCAACAAAGTATCTCTTCGACACAAGTTCGAAATTTATAGATGCAGAATTATAAAAAACATCTTCCAAAAAATAATCTGCATATTTATTACTGTCGAAATCAACGTCGTCAATTTTATTGTAACTTGGTTCTTTATGTTCAATACACAAATCTGCTTCGAAGTTGGCATCAACTTGAGTTATCTCGTCTTGTAAATGCACATAATTGCTGGACGAACTTGACTGAATTATTTTAGTTACCATTAATTTTGCCAAAATGTTATTCAATTCGGCTACGGATGGATTGTTATTGTTGCCACCTTTTTGCCGTGATACAGAAAAAGTGTGTTCTAATTCTTGATTGAGGGACTTTGTCATTAAGAAATATAAATCACCACCTTCCCTTAAAATTTTATTTGTTAACATAAGAATTGAATTAAGGGTGAGTTTCATTCCATCTAAAAACAAAACGCGCTTCTTTTGATCTACAAACTCCACCTTTTTTAAATATTCTAAAAAGAACTGAATATATTTATATACTTCATTGTTAATTTGAATTGCAAATCTGTAGCAATTATCTCCATAAAGGGAGCCACCATTAAGATAATCAAAAATTTTGTAAATTTTTTCCACAAACTGAGCTGTTGATAAAGCCAATTCTGCGGAACATGTCTTAAATTTTATGGTTTCAGACGTTGTTTTAATAGCAGCGGCAACAGTCCTGCTGAATATTAATATTTTCTTTAATAATTTCACTTAAAGAATCTGCAGATAAACCATTTTGGGAAGTAAAATAATTTAGAATGATAGCAAAATGGATGCAAGAAAAAAACACATTTTAATATTTCATAATGTCTTTAAATCTGAACCTCAAAAAATTGGTATAAAATCTTTTATTATTGCGTCATGTAAACGAATGACCCCAGAGTGGTTTGCCAACATATATTCTCAACACAGAATAGAGGTATTGGATTTTCTATTATTGGTACTTCTTCGAAAACATTGCTCTTGGACTACAGAAAAAGGAAGTTCCAAAAAAAGAAAATTAGATATTTTATCCAATAAATAATCTTTAAAAAAAGTAACTTTATTAGCCTTTTTATGGAGATGAAAATTCTCAAAATATACATACTTTTTGATGCTTTGAAGTATAAAGTAAGAAATAATTTTAATCTTGATTATTATTTATTTTTAACATAAAAAAATTGAAGTGTCTTTTTTTAAAAAATGTATATATACGTGCATATATATAATTCATACATACATATATAAATTAAAAATAAAAATATAATTTTCTTATAATTGAAAGATCATCAATTTATCATTCGAAAATTTGTCATTAATGAATATATACTTGTTTATTTTTTAATATTTTTGGAATTAAATTCTTTGATTTAGTTAACCTTTTATTTCAAATAAATATAAAATTAATTGTTGAGCTTAACCCTAGCCGGTATGAGGGTTTTTTGTCGCTAAATGGCATAACCAGGTCTGTGCAGACCTACATAGGATTTGTATGGAAATGCATAGTCAGATGTGTTAAAAGTGTGTTAAAATGCATTTTATGCTAGGAAAACCACAAAGTGGACAATAAAAATGCATTTTTATACATCTTAGTTATCTATTAAGGGTATTTTATTAATAATATGTATACAAAGGAATTTTATACACGTCATTTAACGCAGAAGTACCTGGCATTTGAGAGTTGTTGGTATATCGGATTTTTGCAATGCATGCAATGAAAATGTGTTTTTCGCTGTTTTTTGATCAATCTAAAACACAGCAAGCACGATGGTCTTTTGGCAGAGGATACGCCATGGACTGGACGGTCATATATGGGCGGGCCTGCAGCTATCTGTAAACAAACAAGGTTTGTCAAGTTCGTCGAACTCAACTACATCGTACAAGTCGAAGAACGGTAAAATTTGGTCAACAGCTCCTCCGGCCACTGGTAGACTTCGTGTACATGACTGTCCCACGGTGAGTCGTGAAGACTACCCTATCTACAGGGCGACGATGTCTGCTAACCGATATAGAATATTTCTAAAGTATATAAGATTTGATAACGGTATCACGAGAACTGGTTGACTTGTAGAAAACAAATCGCCCGTAATCGATGTTTGTAACATGCTCATGAAAAACTTAGAACGCTGATATGTTCCGAACTGTTCCCCTACCGAGGCCGCGTTCGTTTTATCCAATATATACCATCAAAACCAGTCAAATAAGGCATAAAAATCTGTAACTAAACCAATTTTTAAATTTTAGCCATTTTGTCCCCACAACTCATTACTTGGCTGAATGCTTGACTCGCATATGGCGGCAAACAAGGTTAGGCCAAAAAATCTCACAATTCTGTTTCCGTTACAAAATGCGTTCTCACTTGCGGGCCTTACGGTTTGTTTCAGGAACAGATGTGCTGAGGATCTCGGGTCTTAAAAGAAATTTAAATATGAAGATGGGGTTTCGCATAGTGCCTATTACCGGGCCTTCACGACTCACGGTGAGTCAGTTATGTATACGAAGTCTACCAGTAGCCGGCGGAACTGTCGACCAAATTTTACCGTCCTTTGACTTGTACGATGCAGTTGACTTCGACGAACTTGACAAACTTTGTTTGTTTGCAGGTAGCTGTAGGCCCGCCCAGTCCATGGCGTATCCTCTGCCAAAAGACCATCGTGCTTGCTGTGTTTTAGATTGATCAAAAAACAGCGAAAAACACATTTTCATTGCATGCATTGCAAAAATCCGATATACCAACAACTCTCAAATGCCAGGTACTTCTGCGTTAAATGACGTGTATAAAATTCCTTTGTATACATATTATTAATAAAATACCCTTAATAGATAACTAAGATGTATAAAAATGCATTTTTATTGTCCACTTTGTGGTTTTCCTAGCATAAAATGCATTTTAACACACTTTTAACACATCTGTCTATGCATTTCCATACAAATTACATGTAGGTCTGCACAGACCTGGTTATGCTGTTTATGACTAAAAATTTGTAAACCCATATCAACCCGAACCCGGATCCACAATAGCTCTGATTTATCGCTCATTGTGTTTAGAGACAGTTGCTCCAGGAAGTCATGGAAGGATTTGTCTCTAACATGAAAAGCAAAAAAGTTATACAGACTTTTATATGCAAAAAGTCTGCACAGACCTGGATATACCTTCTAGGGTTAAATAAATCATAATAAAAATATATATTTCTAACTACACTTTTATTACGATATTAAATAGGGCGCTATATATTCGATGTAGATTAATATATTTTCCTTCGCGCAACTATAAATTAAATATGCTTTGCCCTACACTAGCTTATATAGTCGTATCGGAGCACTGTATTCTTTATTACAAAAAAAATATTTCAACGAACACCATACTTTACGTTTTAAAATTTAAAAAACGAAAACAGTTGAAAGGGTTGGTCACATCCCTCTAATTGTGACAAAGTGTGCTTTGGCAAACAAACAAAAAAACCAATCCAACCCAAAACAAACCAAAAAACAAACCAATACAATGAATAATAAACACAAACACATGAACAGAAACACAAACAAATTGTATTGTATGTGAATATTGTTGTTAGCATGAAACCGTTTCTGTACTTAAGCAAAAAAAAAATCAAAGTAAAAATTTTGTTGTGGCTATCGTCTTATACACTGTGATGATGTGTGTGCAAAAATTTTGTTGTGGCTATCTTGCTGTGTGTTGTTCTTGTTATAGTTGTTGGAGTTTCGTCACTGTATGTACTGTGGCTGAACGAAAAAAACTAAACCACAATGCAAAAGAAATAAAACACACATTAGCACAGTGCATACACTGTGACATTAGTTTCTCTTTGGTTTCTCTTGTTTTGTTACGCTCTTTTCTTTAGTTTTGCGTTTTGCCCTTCCTTCCCGCATCAGAAAAATTTTTTAAAAATATTTGGATAAGTGTTGAGATGCGCATTCTATATGATTTATATTCTTTGATAAAACCTAAATTAAGAAGTTATTATGAATTAGACCATGGTGAAATTACTTACAAGGTGGTGGCAGGTGAATATAGTACAAAAACAACAGGGAATTTGTTTTTGTTTTTTCAGCTCTTTAATGTCAAAAGCAGGTATGGTGAATTAAAAAAGCACATGTCAGAAGTGTGTGTGTGTATTTTTAACAACATACATGTCTCTACACCAAAACAAAAACACGAATACACACAAAGCAAAATGTAAACAAAACATAAATATAAACAAAACTTTTGACAGGAGCGGTATGACCAAAAAAAAAAAACCCAGCTGGGTTGGTAACACCACCTTGTAAGTAATTCCACCATGAATTAGACTGTTACAGCCTTATGTATAATAAAAAATTACCAGGTCGTTGTACACAGTGGCTAAGTTTGTCATTTCAATACATGGAAATTCTTACCCAAAGGTACAAGATATTTCATTTTTTGGATTATCTGACTAGTTATCAAATAGAGGGTATGGAAAGTTTTAATAATATCAGTCTATAGCGGGTGATAAACTTGCCTGTTTTTTATCC
This sequence comes from Metopia argyrocephala, assembly GCA_963576795.1. NCBI lineage: Eukaryota > Metazoa > Arthropoda > Insecta > Diptera > Sarcophagidae > Metopia > Metopia argyrocephala. The sequence goes on along the minus strand of OY756209.1, from coordinate 87,396,757 downwards.
CATATACTATCGAGTTGCTAATTTTTCATTATACATACGGCCATTGGTTTATAATTCAAAATTCGTTCAAATTTATAATGACTTTATACATAAGATGTGCGTCACTATAAACTGTAACACATCAAAAGTCAAATAAAAACTGACTGGAGTAAGCTAGAGTTAAAAATAAAACAGTTTTATTTTGCATTTTTATTACAGATTTATATTCTGTATTATTTTATTTAAAAATTAATTTAATTTTATAAATTTTTTTATTTTATTCATTATGCCATCCATAAGCAATGTTATAGTGTTTTCGGTGATTTTTTTGGTACCAGCTGTCCATTTATATCGAAGACTAGTAATGGTTTTGGGAACAGATGTACTCTTCTTTAGTCCTCTTTTGACCAGAGCCCAATATCTTTCAATAGGCCGCAGCTCTGGGCAGTTTGGTGGGTTAGCCTCTTTTGGAACAAAAATAACATTATTTTTATTATACCAGTCTATTGCGCTTTTACTGTAGTGACATGTTGCCAAATCTGGCCAGAAGAATGTTGATATGTTGTGCTGTCTTAGAAATGGGAGCAACCTCTTTTGAAGACACTCTTTGATATAAATATCTGAGTTTATTGATCCCAATGTAACAAACGATGCACTTCTGTTGCCGCAGCTACAAATAGCCTGCCAAACTAGGAACTTTTTGGGAAATTTTGATAGTTTTTTAGTTCGGAACTCTTCAGAAACATTGCTTCTACTATCCGCTACATAAAACTCTTGGCCAGGAAGCTGCGCAAAGTCTGCAAAAACGTAAGTTTCATCATCCATTACACAACATTCGAACTGAAAAAATTCTTTTTTGAGGAGTTTTGCTCTTTTTTTGCTTCAATATTCTTCTTAGCATTTCTATCCGGAACTTTTTGGACTTTAAATGTTTTAAGGCCAGCTTTAGCTTTAACTCGGCGCACAAAACTTTCCGAACATTGCACGCGCCGGGCCACTTCGCGACCAGAAATGTTTGGAAGAGCCAGCAAAAGCTTCTCAACCTTTCGCGTCGTTCGTTACCAGTTTTGCTTTACCTGTTCCAGGCTTTCTTTCAATTTTTAGGTTTTTGTTGAACTTTTTGACCACTCTGGAAACACATTGCCTGGTCACGTGGACTTCCCTAGCAACTTTTGTATAACTCCAATATGGTTTTTTTTTAATTATTTGAATAATTTTTGTATGCACTTGTCTTTAATTATCCATTGTGAACTAACTAACAAGTCAAATTTGACAAACTGATACATTTTAAAATCTGACACATTTTTCAAAGATATTGTGATTAAGAAAGATAATTTTGATTAAAGGTGAAAAAAGTTATTAAGAAAAATGGGTGTTACACTTTATAGTGACGCAAACCTTATATGAAAAAATGAAGAAAAATTATATATAAAGAATTAAATAATATTTTCATGGCCACTGCCTCCATCTTCATCCAGTCTTTCAATATCAGGAAATAATTTAAAAAACTCCTTGGTGTCATCAATTCGCAGGATGCTGTCATTTGCCGTCTTTTTGATGTAAACAAATCCACGCATTGTAAAAGTACTATGAATATAATTCTTCTTTTTAAGTCTAACAGATGTACGAAGACTACATGAATCCAAAATTAATAGGATAAATAAAATATATGAGAATAGGATAATTACATAGAAAGGAAATTAGTAAAAACATTTCGGATTCCATAATCTGAAACAGAAACCCAAATATATTATTAAACAAGTGAAAAGTAGAAACAACACGAATTTTTTAGATGAAAACGATTCAAAACGTGATAGGCAAGTAGTAAAAAGAATTTTTGAACAGCAAAATGGAGTACCAGATAAAAAATTTCAAAGAAAAGCCACTGGTAGAAATTATTCTAAACAAAAAAATTAACAGAAAAAAATTAAACACATTGAATATAGAAAAGGAAAGCGATAATAATATTGGGAATACTTTTATTTAAATAATTTTCGAGTATACTTAATTTAGGTTTTATCCATACATTAGTTATGAGACGTTATCTGTCTTATAAGCTCAAAATAAAAAATCTAATTCATAAACCTTTCATAAGAGCAAATTAACTAATAAACGATGTTAATGTCATGTTGGCAATACCATGATGTTATTTCAGCATAGTGATGCACAATAAAAGCCATCGGTTACTTCGGTAATTTTTTAATATTCATTAAAATAATGTAATAGTAACACAATTATACATAAAATAGATGTGATTGAAGTAATATTTACTGCTGTTAAAAAATAACTAAAATAAACTGAAAAAATAAAAGAAGAACTTTCCTTTGAAGCACATTTTTTTAATTCATGTATAAAGTAATCGAATACTACCATTCTCTTTTTGGTTTGTGCATCACTATTCTGTTTACATTTTTTTATATCAAAATTTGATCAAAAGGAATTGTAAACTGGAGAGAAAGAGAGATGTACATTCGTAATTTTTACAGGCACTAATGACAGAGCCTGTAAAGGAATGAGATGGCATATGTAATACAAAATAAAAACAATTTTTTGGCCATTTAGATATTTTATTTTAATTATGTGAATTTAAATTTGTATATGGGCAATTTCAAAAGTTTTCAACATTTGTTGAAACTGAGTTCTGATGCTTATTATTTCTCCAGTTTTTCGATTTGACCAAAACGGTCAAAAGGGAATGGTAGGCCACACTAGAAAACTGGGAAATTCAAAATTTCAGACCATCAGTTCTTTATTTTTAAAAGTTATGGGCACTCAAACATCGAAAAACTCAAAAAATGGCTTGAAATTTACAAGAGTTTTCTCATATTTCATCACTTTTCTACTTTTAGTTTTAAACTTCCGATGCTCACTGATATAAAATAAAGTCACTAGACTTTGTAGATATTTACACTATAAAAGTTATGCCCATACTACTATTTGGGAAAAAGTTGTACAGCGGTTCATTTTTGAAACAAAAATTTTCCGATTTTTTAATTTTCCCAATTTTTCCTATAGCGTTTTTGCGCCGTTCAAGAAAATTGCATTTCGTCAACAGTATTTATTAGATGGTGTAATTTGCTAAAATTTGCGCCATATCACGTCGATGTCAGGCTGCTAGTTGCTGAGAACGATGACCTCAAACTTTTATAGAATTGGCGTAAATTTGTCAAAAATGACAGTTTTTCGCGCCTGACATTTGCAATCATATTTAAAACTGGTTTATGTATTGCGTGATCTAAACTTCTTAATAAATGTCACCTCAACGTCAAGAAGGCGTTAAAATATTTTGAAACGCAAAAATTTTATAAAGAAAATAAAACTTTTGCGAAATTTCATGATTTTGTTTCGCGTTTTTTTAGTTAATCAGTGGTTTAAAATCAATGTAAAGTATTGGAAATGAAGTGCGGTGGTGAACTAAAGATCATATATAAAAACGGTTAAATTCGGTCCATATTTAGCGGGTACAGCGGCATTTTTCTTCAAACACATTTTGCTTTGTGACATCTGCAGTTATGTATAGATTCCGCCGCGATTGACACCAAATGAAAGGTTTTTTTAAGCTTGATAATAAAACCGAATAGGCATTAAAAAATTTTCATGATTTTAAATTTTACAGATCAAAAAAAAAAAAAAAAAAATCTTAACCTCAAAAATAATTCTTATATAATTTTTTTATTTTTTAAATTTGCAAGTTAAAATATTGTTATTCTGTGAATTAGTTATGCGTTATATAAACACCTATTATAATAATCGGTGAAACATTCATAGTTTTGCAAAAATTCGCGTTTTTTAATGTTAAGGAATTTAAATTATAATTGATATTTTTTATGTATTTTATCAGTGCATTGATGAATTTGGACTGCACTGATGAATTTGAAATGAGTTTCATGCATCCATACAACATTTATTAAAATAAACCAGTATATTTAACTTTAATTTTTTTTTAAGAGATTTTAACTTAAAACCTCCATAACTTTCGCGCCGTTTGCAATACATGATTAACGCGAACTGTTTTGGTATGCTAAAATATCACCCTTCACGTGATCAAAGCGTCATTCGTGTCATCCAAAAAAAAAATTTGGAAAAAAAAATATCAAAATGTCGAAAATTTTTGAAATTGCCCATATATGTACATACCTATAATTGCAATTATATTAGTCGTATTCATATTGTAATACTATATTATTCCACTTTATTTAAACAATATCCAATCCAACTCACAAATGTCCTTTTATTGAACGGTTAAAGTAGGTAGAAACCTAAGGCTCTTATAAGCACGTTTTATCTCATTATGAATTAGACTGTTAATATAGTATAAGTATAGATATATAAAAAAAAATTATATAATCTAAGTACATAATTTAAAACATACAAAAAAAAATAGTATTCTCAGTATTTATTATGAAAAACCCATATAACGCAATGGTTTATTATTAAAAAAAAAATACATATAATTTCAATACTTCACATTCCAGGAGTAATGTGTATTCAAAGTGTGGGGGGAGTTATATGTATTATGTTGTCACGTTATTCTATTTAATATGAATTTTAATTAGTTTTAATTTCGATTCGTGTTTATTATAACTTTGTATTTATTCTACTTTATAAATAAAAAACTTTTACGTTTTATTTTAAAAGTGTGTGTGAGTGAGTGACAAATAATATAACCAGATTGACGACACCACGGATAATAGTAATTGATAATTTATTCTCCGAGGATGCTCAACGAGATTGATCGAAATATCGGAAAAGTAAATTAAAAAATTAAATAATTAAATTAAAAAAAAAACTTAAAATAAATAAAATTCATTTAAACACAAAGAAATAATTATTTACAAAATAAAACAATATAAAATATTGTTTTATAAATACCGGTAACGTAATAGTAAAAAAAAAGAAAATTGGTGTTCAACAACCCCTCGCATTTAATAATTACAACAGATTTTTGGGGTGGCGTGGATTTACACGACAATAGGTTGTCCAATCACCGTATCAGCATTCGTGGTAAAAAATCGTGGTGACCGCTCTGGGTTCAATGTTTGGACAGTGCGGTTTTACATGCGTGCAAATTACACTGTGTCATAGAAGAATCGGAGAGGTCACAACTTTGTCACAGGTTGACTTCAAAAACTCCGTTACTAAATCGCTGGTTCTTTCATCGGAGGATAAAATGGACGAAATTAAAACTTCTTCTAATGACGACTTAGGAGGTAATTATATACAACAAAACATTCCACAATTGAATGTATTGCATTGAAAGCTGATACTCGTCGTCGTTGCATTTTGTGCACGCCAAAAACTACCATATTTAAATGTGAGAAATGCAATGTACACCTTCATTCAGAAAACTGTTTTAACTGTTTCATGAAGAAAAACAGTTTTATTTACGACGTTCCTCCACACATCCAAGTAAAAAGTTAAAACTTTAATACATAGATTTAAATTTTTCTTTATTTTATAATAAATACTTACAACCAAAACCAATATAAAATAAATGAGTTAAAAAACGGCTTTTCTCCGGAATACTATTTGTCGGAAATTTTTTTTTTGTCAGATTATGTTAAAATTCATATTTTAGGATATTTTTGACAGTTTCGCTAAAAAATTCTAAGGTTTAAATTTATGGTAATTAATGTGTTAAGCTTTTTTGTTTCGCTTATAGAGCTGCCAGATTCATTGCTTTGTATTAAAATCACACATTTATATTTCAAAAATTAACCAATCTGTGGTAAATATATTACAATATTGTTACGAAGAAATAATTTTATAAAGAAAAATCGTCATTACAGTCTTTTAAAGTAGGTTTTGCTGTTATTATTACAAAAACAAATATATTAGAAACATTCTCAAATATGTTTATAAAATTATAAATCATTACAAAAACAAATATACATGTAGGGGAAAATGTATATAGAAACTCACATACACAAATCCATGTTTGTTTAAAATGTATATGAAAATTATATAAAATTAATAATTGAAAATAAAATTGTTGTTGTATAATTATGTAATAACTAATACATAAAACAATTGAAATTACTAGAATAAAACATTAGAACTATAAATAGGGCTACACATTAAGGTTTTTAGTTAGTTGTATTTTAAACGTTAAAGAGTGCAAATAAAGCTTTAAATCGAAAAGTATCGGTGTTTTAATTTACAAATATCGAATCCTTGAATAATAAAACGAATTATAAAGGACAATTCGTAACAATTGGTGTCAGAAGTGAAAATGTAAACTGAAAAAGGATAACACAAGGATAAATCAAAAAGGATAACGCAAACGATAACTGAAAAAAAGGATAACGAAAAAGGATAACTGAATATTAGGAACAGAGAAATGAAATTCCAAGAGCTAAAGGTGGACCGACTCAAAAGAGAGTTGAACAAGCTGGAGCTGCCGACAACTGGCAACAAGGTGGAGCTACAAAGAAGACTATTAGAAGAATTCCGTCATCGTGGTATTGATATCGACGCCTATGAATTCGATGATGAAGATAAACCAGAAGTAAGATGTGCGTCACTATAAAGTGTAACACCCATTTTTCTTAATAACTTTTTTCACCTTTAATCAAAATTATTTTCCTTAATCACAATATCTTTGAAAAATGTGTCAGATTTTAAAATGTATCAGTTTGTCAAATTTGACTTGTTAGTTAGTTCACAATGGATAATCAAAGACAAGTGCATACAAAAATTATTCAAATAATTCAAAAAAAACTATATTGGAGTTATACAAAAGTTGCTAGGGAAGTCCACGTGACCAGGCAATGTGTTTCCAGAGTGGTCAAAAAGTTCAACAAAGACCTAAAAATTGAAAGAAAGCCTGGAACAGGTAAAGCAAAACTGGTAACGAACGACGCGCAAGCCAAAAAGGTTGAGAAGCTTTTGCTGGCTCTTCCAAACATTTCTGGTCGCGAAGTGGCCCGGCGCGTGCAATGTTCGGAAAGTTTTGTGCGCCGAATTAAAGCTAAAGCTGGCCTTAAAACATTTAAGGTCCAAAAAGTTCCGGATAGAAATGCTAAGAAGAATATTGAAGCAAAAAAAAGAGCAAAACTCCTCAAAAAAGAATTTTTTCAAAAGTTCGAATGTTGTGTAATGGATGATGAAACTTACGTTTTTGCAGACTTTGCGCAGCTTCCTGGCCAAGAGTTTTATGTAGCGGAAACACTATAACATTGCTTATGGATGGCATAATAAATAAAATAAAAAATTTTACAAAATTAAATTAATTTTTAAATAAAATAATACAGAATATAAATCTGTAATAAAAATGCAAAATAAAACTGTTTTATTTTTAACTCTAGCTTACTCCAGTCAGTTTTTATTTGACTTTTGATGTGTTACAGTTTATGGTGACGCACATCTTATGTACACAAGCCAAGACCAGCAATGTGGATATTAATTCAATGTTCGTTGCAATGATGGAAAAGTTCAACAAAATGGAAGCCAGTCTGACTGAAGTGCGAGAAACATCTAAATCGCAAAACAAGTCACTATTGGCTGAAGTTCAAGAAGTATCTAAAGCTCAAAATAAAACATTGATGGCTGTGGAAGAAAAATTTACTGAAATGTCTGAAGCCATAAACAAGAGAGTCATGGATGTTGAATCAAGAATATGTGATTTAGAGAAAAATGTGGATGAAAAATTCTCTGACATGGAGAAAAATGTTGATGAAAAGCTAAACGAAGTGGAAGAGAAAATCCATAATCTTCAGTGCCAACGATCTATACCTGTGCGTGCTATACCAGAAGTTTCAAGTGGAATAAAGGCTCCATTCTTTGACGGCAGCACATCATTATCAGTCTTTAAGTTCCAGTTTGAAACGGTGGCCAATATAAACGGTTGGACTGATGAAGTAAAAGCGTTGGAGCTGTTTTTGGCCTTAAAAGGTAAGGTGCAACAGCAGATATTCTGGAAACCATGCCTGTTAACTCCAGAAGCAATTATGATGAACTGATGATAACACTACATCGTAAGTTTGGTGATGAACATAAAAGAAATTTGTACCGCATGGAATTAAGATGCAGAACGCAGCGAGTAAATGAATCCCTACAGGCTTTCGCAATGGAGATAGAGAAGTTGGTGCAGCTAACTTATCCTGGAGAAAACAACCAACTTGCAGATCATCTTAAGATAGAAGCATTTATAAACGGTATCCGGGACCCCGATGTAAAAATTGCGGTATGTACCAGTCAAAGAACGAGTTTCGCAGACACAGTGGCCTTTGCCTTAGAGACTGCGCGTGTAATGTCTAGGCCACAGGTGCATAAGATGCGAGCCATGGAAACCGTGCCAGAAAAGGAAGATGTCCTCAGCAACGTTGAGAAAATGTTTAAGCAAATTCTTGCTGGCATTCAGCCAAAAGATAAAGTCAAATGTTTTAACTGCGGAAAGAGCGGCCATTTTCAACGTAACTGCAAAGCACCAAGGAAAAGAACGAGGTCCGTCTCACCACCAAGAAGCAGCAAACGGGCCAATCAACAGCAATCGTCTCAAGAGTCCCCATTAAACTAAATCGAGCTAGCGCTAAGGGGCAAGAGCTAGCTCCCACAAGTGAGTGCCCCACAATCTCCATATCAGTGATGCAGCAAAGAAATAGCAACCTCACAGCGTCTGGTTACATAAACGGTAATAAGCACATCTTTACCATAGATACTGGAGCAACGAAATCCATTATCAGGCCCGATATAATTAAAGATAAATATGAGCTAATAAAAAATGTCAGACTGCGAACAGCTACTGGTGAGTTTGCTACTGTCTACGGTGAAACAATAGCAAAGGTGACAATGGCCAACATAAGTGTGAATCATGTATTTATTGTTGCCGATATTGTCGATGAAGTTATCATTGGAGCAGACTTTATGATAGCCCATGGCATCAACTTAAATATGGGGCAGCAAATAATGAGTTGGCGTAATGTCGATATATCTCTTGATGTGGGTTATGATGTCAAAACTAATGTCAGAAAATTAGTTCCTGTTGCAAGACAAAAACTACCACCACAGTCTGAAACATTGATATGGGCACATATAGAGGGAGATTGTGAGGACAACCGATTGTGGGTAACAGAACAGGCAAAAATCAAAAATGAAACATTAACAGCAAAAGCCCTTGTGAAGAACAGTAAAGAATGAGTAGTTCCTGTGAGAGTATTAAACTTGTCGAGCCATGAAAAAGTCATCAATGAAAACTCCGATGTGGGTCAATGTGCTCCAGTAGAGGTGATAATAAATAATGAAAGCAAGACGGAGCCTGTCACTATGTCATCAAAAGACAAGGCGGTATTCAAACAACATGTGGAGAAATGGGTAGCCAAATTAACTACTGCTGAAAGAAATAAAGCCAAGCAGATGTTACAGAAGCATTCCTGCATATTCGCTGTACAAAGTCAAAGTCAAGGAAGAACTGCTATAGTGAAACATAAGATCGACACTGGCGAAGCAAAACCAATAAAACAAGCACCAAGAAGCATACCACTTGCGAAGCGAAATGAGGTTAAAGAACTAGTTGGTGAAATGGAGAAGAATGGCGTAATTGAGCCATCATCCAGCCCTTGGAGCTCACCTATAGTCCTTGTGAAAAAGAAAGATGGAAGCACAAGATTCTGCGTGGACTATAGAAAACTGAATGATGTCACTAAGAAGGACAGCTACCCACTTCCAAGGATTGATGACACGTTGGATACGCTAGCCGGAACGAAGTGGTTCTCCACACTAGACTTACAAAGTGGCTACTGGCAAGTGGAGATAGCAGAAAAAGATAAAGAGAAGACAGCTTTCAGCGCTAATGGTGGTTTATGGCAGTTTAAAGTTATGCCGTTTGGACTTTGCAATGCGCCGGCTACATTTGAGCGTCTCATGGAACGAGTGTTGAATGGTCTACATTGGAAAACATGTTTGGTATACCTCGACGATATAATCGTTATGGGCAGAACTTTTGATGAACACCTCAAAAACTTGGCAGAAGTTCTTCAACGAATATCTATGGCTGGATTAAAGTTTAGCGCGAAGAAGTGTGCGCTGTTCCAAAAGGAAGTGAAATATTTGGGTCACCTCGTAACTGCAGATGGCATATCCACGGATGAAGATAAGATACGAGCAGTAAAGGACTAGCCACGTCCACAAAATCTTTATGAATTGCGCAGCTTTCTGGGACTATGTACGTACTACAGACGCTTTGTGCCAAATTTTGCGAGCGTGGCGGCAAATTTGCATGAACTAACTAAGAAATCGAAACCATACCATTGGGGCGAAACGGAAGAAAATGCATTCCAGAAATTGAAAGAGCTTTTATGTACAGCACCTGTTTTGGCGTATCCAGTTCCAGGTCAGAAGCTCATACTAGACAGCGATGCAAGCGGATATGGTATTGGCGGTGTGTTATCACAAGTGATCGATGGTGCAGAAAAGGTCATAGGCTATTACAGTCGAACGCTTTCAAAGCCTGAGAAGAACTACTGTGTGACAAGGCGTGAATTACTGGCGGTGTTAAAGTGCATTAAGCATTATCACAAATACTTGTATGGCCAACATTTCCTGCTGCGAACTGATCATTCTGCACTACGATGGTTGCTGCAATTAGAAATCCTGAGGGGCAGTAAGCAAGATGGATTGAACGCCTCCAAAGTTATGATTTTCAAATAGAGCATAGACGAGGTATAAAACACAGCAATGCAGATGCTCTGTCGAGGCGGCCGTGCAACATGGAATGCAAACATTGTGTAAAAGCTGAAACAAAAGAATCCATTGGCGATATCCGTCTAACACGGATAGAGGCTAGCGAAGACTGGTCAAATGCGCAGAGAAATGATCCAATACTGTCTAAGATCATTGAGGCCATAGAGAATAATACACGGCCTACCCGCAACGAAATATCAGCTGAAGGACCGCTAACAAAAGCATATTGGGCGCAATGGAGCAGTTTAAAGATGATAGACGGATGCTTATATAGAACATGGGAAAGTGCGGATGGCAAGTCAAAATCCAACTTAATTGTGGTGCCATCGTCCAAGATGAGTGAAGTTTTGAAAGAGTTCCATAATGGTCCAAGTGGTGGTCATCTTGGTGTAACGAAAACTTCAGAAAAGTTGAAGCAGCGGTTCTATTGAGTTGGAAGTAAGCAAGCTGTAGCCGATTGGATAGCGAACTGACACAATGTCTATCAGCAAAAGGTCCAGTAAGAAGAAGCCGAGGCCATATGCAGCAATATAACTCAGGAGCGCCGTTCCAGCGAATAGCGATGGATGTAGCAGGTCCTTTTCCTGTCAGCAACAGTGGTAACCGGTATGTTCTGGTGGTAATGGATTACTTCAGTAAATGGCCAGAGGTGTATGCCATGCCCAACCAGGAGGCGACAACGATTATGCAAGCGTTTGTGAATAACTGGGTATGTCGCTATGGAGTACCATTAGAAATACATTCTGACCAAGGCAGAAATTTTGAGTCAGCTGTGTTTAAAGAAATGTGCGAGACATATGGCATCAAGAAAACTAGAACGACGCCCCTCCACTAGTGCTGGCAAAGTATTGAGTAATGGGTATCGAGTATCGAGTATTTATACGAATTTTTGGATACTCAATACTTAAAAGTAACTACTCAATACTATCAGGGTTGTAATTTTCTTCGAAGTTGTATGGAAAATTTGAATTTTAACGGCTAAACAAATTTCTGTTTAAAAACACAATACTTTACAAAATTGTTTTCTCTTAAATATAAAATCCGTTAAAAGTATTGAGTAGTATTGGGTACCCAAATGAAAGTACTCAATACTATCGAGTAATGAAAAGTAGCAGAATTTGACAGCACTACCCTCCACCCACAATCGGATGGCATGGTAGAGAGATTCAATCGTACTCTAGAAGAATATCTGCGTAAAGTGGTCAGTGATCAACAAAAAGATTGGGACGAGCACATACCAAAATTTCTACTGGCATACCGATCAGCTGTACATGACTCAACATTAAAAACGCCTGCCAAGATAATGTTTGGAGCCGAATTGAAGTTACCGGGTGATTTGGAGTTTGGTACCAAGCCAACGCATGCCAACGAAGAGGAGTCAAGCAACAATGAAGCCCAAAAGAATTTGAACGAAGTACATGAGTTTGTGCGTAACCGATTAAAAATGGTCAGCGACAAAATGAAGGCCAGATATGATAAAGCTGTGAATACTCAGGGCTACTATGAAGGTCAACTGGTTCTACTCTACAACCCGCAAAGGAAGAAAGGGCTGTCTCCCAAGCACACTGGGATGGACCCTACAAAATAATCAAGAGAATTAATGATGTGGTCTAAAGAATACAGAAGCACAACAGTCCCAGATCGAAAATGAAGGTTGTACACCTGGAAAGACTAGCAAGTTGTGGGAGAGGTGCAAATGAGCCTATTCATGACGAACAGGCCTAAGTGGGCGGCAGTGTTACGAAGAAATAATTTTATAAAGAAAAATCGTCATTACAGTCTTTTAAAGTAGGTTTTGCTGTTATTATTACAAAAACAAATATATTAGGAACATTCTCAAATATGTTTATAAAATTATAAATCATTACAAAAACAAATATACATGTAGGGGAAAATGTATATAGAAACTCACATACACAAATACATGTTTGTTTAAAATGTATATGAAAATTATATAAAATTAATAATTGAAAATAAAATTGTTGTTGTATAATTATGGAATAACTAATACATAAAACAATTGAAATTACTAGAATAAAACATTAGAACTATAAATAGGGCTGCACATTAAGGTTTTTAGTTAGTGGTATTTTAAACGTTAAAGAGTGTAAATAAAGCTTTAAATCGAAAAGTATCGGTGTTTTAATTTACAAATATCGAATCCTTGAATAATAAAACGAATTATAAAGGACAATTCGTAACAATATATTAATTGATATGAACAAATTTGATAAATTTTTGTTTTTAATAATTAATTTAATTGAAAAATTTACTCAAATGAAGAACAATATAAAAAAAATTTATTAGTCTGGTAACTCTAAAAGCCTTTTTGAAAAATAAAGGCAAATTGTGAAAAATGTAAATAAGCCAAAAAAGATTTCTGAAAATTTTAATGTTTGAAAATTTTTCTCAATGGGCACTGCTACACGTTCAATAAATATCGCGATATATGGATCGCGATCCATTTTAATGGATTGATGAATCACGAGCGTATGCTATACGTTCAATATTTATAGCGTCAGTATTTACGTTATTTTTGTGCAATGCAGATCGGTTATTAAAAAATTTCTTTAGCCGAGGAGTCCCACAACTCCTGGAATGCCACCAAACTAAAAATAAAGTTTTCAAAATAATTTTTTCGGTTGTTAATTCCGATTCGACCGGCAGAACCCACTCGCTTTCACTATTTTCTGCCATTACAATTTATTAAAACAAACTCTACACAAATGTAATAAAATTATTTATTTTTTATTTTTTTAAATTTTTTGCACTGCGAGTTTTATTTTATGTTTTATTTCACTTCTTATTAACGTATCGCGATCCGCGATCCGGATTCCATATTTTAGGCCATTCTGCGATATGGATCGCGATCCATCAATATTGAACGTGTAGCAGTGCCTAATGAAATTATATTTTTTTTGTTGAAGAAATATATACAAAACAAACAACAAAAATATGTTTGTGTCCCTTTTTTCGCAGAATAGAGTTTAACCCTAGGAGGTATATCTAGGTCTGTGCAGACTTTTTGCATATAAAAGTGAGTATAACATTTTTGTTTTTCATGTTAGAGACAAATCCTTCTATGACTTCCTGGAGCAACATAATGAGCAAAAAGTCAGGGCGATTTGGGATCCGGGTTCGGTTTAATCCAGGCTTACAAATATTTTGTCATAAACGGCATAACCCGGTCTGTGCAGACCTACATATAATTTGTATGGAATGAATGGGGGGCAGGTGATAAAAACCAGTTATGAGCGGAATTTTGTGGAAAATGTATATAAAATGTACATATTGAATAGAGCGCAAATAATACATATCAGAAAAATTTTAAATACTAACATACAATATGAATTTTTTTTAAAGAAAATTCGTTTGTATGCCACAAAAATAAGAAGTAATGGGCCTATTATGAATAGCAACGCAACTGACTTAAGAATTCATATTATGTATGCCATTTTGACATATAAGCTACTGTGAAAAGTAAACAATTGCGTTGATTTTTGTGTTGTGAATATTTTGAAGATTAAAAAAGAAAGAAATAAAAATAAAATAATAAATAAATAACAATAAATGTATAAACAGAACTGGGGCATGACGTTTTTTTCCATACAAATTGACATATAAAAACGCCGGAGAATGCAGTCGTGAAATAGAATCTATTTTATTTTGACAGAGATTTTTCTAATGCTCTCATTTTTAGAAATAAATTCTCTCAAAAATGTTACCACACTTTTATTAAATTTCATACATTTTGTAAACAAACTCATTTGTTTTTCGTTGTTGGTGGAAAGAATAATAGGAACAAAAGAAAATCGAAAAAACATTTGAAAGTTTAAATAAATTAATAAATTTGGGAATTTGTTACATTAATTGAGTGATATTGTAGAATAAATAATTGAATAAATGCGTAAAGGTAATTAAATCATAAAATATAAATTCAATTCTTTGCAAAAACTCTCATAAACTTAATTTTTAATAGCTTTACATATAGGGTGTTTTTTATTGAGGTACAGAACTTTAAGTTGGCATCACTTTTTTAACTGGCGGCCATTTTGTCAGCTGTCGAGTGATTAATATTTAGTTTGGTTTGCCATTTCATCATGAACAGGTTGACAAAAGAACAACGGTTGCAAATCGTGCAAATTTATTTCGAAAATAATGGTTCAGTTCGCGAAGTTTACCGCAAGCTCCGTCCATTTTATGGTCGACATAATCGTCCATCAGAGCAATTAATTCGGTTAACCATGGATCGTTTTCGCACTACGTTTACTCTATGTGATAATACGCATCCGCAGAGATGTCGAACAGTGCGCACCGAAGAAACAATTGCCGCTGTAGAGCAAAGTGTTGAAGAGAACCCGAATGAATCGATTCGCCACCGTGCACAGCAATTGGAGCTTTGTCCATCAACTTTATGGAAGATTTTGCACAAAGATCTTGGCTTGCGACCTTACAAGATTCAGCTTGTGCAAGAATTAAAGCCGCGAGACCATGCAATGCGTCGTGATTTTGGTGTATGGGCCGAAAATGAGATTGATCTCGATGCTGATTTTCATCGCAAAATTTTGTTCAGTGATGAGGCTCATTTTTGGTTGAATGGCTACGTCAACAAGCAAAATTGCCGCATTTGGAGTGAAGAGAATCCACATGAGACCCTTGAGAAGCCATTACATCCACAAAAACTGACTGTTTGGTGTGCTCTATGGGCTGGTGGAGTCATTGGGCCATACTTCTTCGGAAATAATGCTGGAAAGTCAGTTACCGTTAATGGAGACCGGTATAGAGCCATGATAACCGACTATTTTGTTCCCGAATTGGATAACATGAATGTGGATGAGTTGTGGTTCCAACAAGACGGCGCTACATGCCACACAGCGCACGTCACAATCGATTTATTGAAGGAAACATTCGATGAGCGCATAATTTCGCGGAATGGACCTGTCAATTGGCCACCAAGATCGTGTGATTTGACACCATTGGATTATTTTCTTTGGAGATATGTGAAGTCGCTCGTCTACGCCAACAAACCAGAACGTTAGGGGACTTGGAAGCCAACATTCGTGGCGTTATTGCCAACATACGGCCCCATATGCTCGAAAAAGTGGTTGAAAATTGGACCTGTAGAAAGCTAGCTAGCCGCGGCGGCCACATGCCCGAAATCATATTTAAGCATTAATGGCATAAAATTATCCATCCAATAAAGCTAAATTGGTGGACATTAAAACGATTTTCTTGTGTTTTATTTCAATTCAAAGTTCTATACCTCTAAAAAAAAACACCCTGTACAAGAAATGCAAAAACAATAAATGACATTTCGTGAAGTTGCGGCCGTCGTTTTAATTTTGGGCAAGTTTTCTCTGAGAGTCGTTTTTGCCTGAAGTTGCGGTCGTATTCTGTTTAATCATTAAATTAAAAAAAATAATAAATAACTAAATATGATGAGCTCGGTGGATCTATTTTTTAATGATAACAAAGAAGTTAAAATAGCATATATTAAGGGACTTAAGGGACAATTCGAATCCACTAGAATTACTGCCTGAACTGTAAGTGCAGAAATGTCTAGTTTGTGCAAAGCAGTGGTCTTCACCCATATTACTCAGGTAACGAAATTGTTCGGATATTTTTTTAGTTTTTCTTACTCTCTTCGTGAATATTACAACCAGGGTTGCTTAATTCAACAAAAATTCTGGCAAACAGCTTCTTGAAATATACCAAAACTACCTGTATCATTAATTCTTATTATATTAGTTTTAAATTTAATGTATTGTATATACTTTATTAACAGATATCACTTTTAGAATTCCTGGAAACCAGTTTTTATTTTATTTTCCTATGAAAAACTTAATTAATTATAAAAAAATTTGTAATGTTAAAAATATTTCATAAAAAGAAATCCATTCGGTTTGTTTTCATCATGCTAAACGACAACCACAATTATTACAAAAACATGTGTATGAGACAAAAATTGCGTATGTGTTTATGTTTTATTAGTTTTCAAGAGAGCTAAATTTGTTTGTGAGACACTGAGAAGTTATGATAATAAGCAATATAAACTTATTAATGTTTATATTTCTTTTAACAAAATTTCAATTTGTTTATAGCATTTACAAACAATTTATTTTATTAATAATTTTAATAAATTAGTTTAAATTTTAAAATTAAAGGTTTTTAAAACGAAAATTTTCACTAAATTCATTCAAGTTGTGAAAAACAACACAAATGAAGAAACCAAACTCATCTCTCAGTGTATTATTGTGTGACTCTCTTTGTGAAGACCACTGGTTTAAAGCAGGCCTGTGCAAAAGTAAAAATGTAGTTGTGTTGGTGAGAAAATGAGAATTACACTGCTGTACGTGTAAGTAGCAGTATCTGCAACTGTATGAATTTTTTTAAGTAAATTTTATATGTAATATTTCATCTAAAAATTTAATTACTTTAAGAGCAATTTATAAATACTAATCTGCTATAAAAAAAAATAAAAAGTACTTTTAATTTTTGAACAAAAAAAAATTTTTAAGTTTCGTTTTTTTTCATTAAAAATTTTATAAAAATAATGAAAATGTCACTGAAAAACTTTTAAACTATATTTTTAAGTGTTCTATGATAAATAAGGTATTGGTTTTACAAATTCATTTATAATAGAAAATATTTGTGTGCATTGCTATTAATGTTGTTCCCACTGCAAACAATAAGTCAGCGTACATCTACCACGCATGTTAACTCGTCGCTGTTTCAGTGACGACTGAAAGCAAGAGCGTAAGAATACATGTGAGTTTAGCTAAAGCACAATTGTGTATGAAATTTTTATTTTTGCACAGGCCTGGTTTAAAGAATGAATACTTATGTATGTATGTGTATTTACACCTTATAGCTTTAAGGTAGAATTAGCCACACGTACCGTAACGTATCTTAACGTTGACGAGTCAGCTGATCATTTATTTTACATGCAAAGTAATGGCAGCACTTACCGAATAAATAATGTAACGCAACGGCGCGTATCAATCTTTAGAAAATAGAATTTATCTACGTTTTTACGGGGCATTTGCAAACAGCTGATTTATTTAGGCTTGCCAAACATACTTTCTTAAGCAGTAAGGGTAATTTTTTTTTTGTTCAATGTACTTATTTCTGCATAACACCTAAAAAAGTACGCTAATGTACTTTTTTTAACCTTTTGTATTTCTTTTTTGTTCTAACCACTTGAAATTAACATAAATAATATTAACACATTGAGTGCCAAGGGGTTTTGACGAAAACCTTCCCCGGGTGCTAAGCACATTTTTTGCTATAAACAGATGTAAAATTAGAAAATATTCAGTTCTGCGCCAATCCCGGATGATTTTGTGGTTTATTTTGGATTTTATAATAGTTTTTTTGTGTCGCACGTTTCCGTACGACGTGGCACTGCACTACGGTATAGCAATCGTAAAAATCACTGTCGTACGAAAATGTGCGACGCAATTTTTTTGCTATTTCTTAATTTTTTTTTTCTTTTTACGCATTTTTCTTTACATTTATTTAAATTTTTTATTAAATTATTATTATTTTATTTATGTCTGCTTTTTTTAATCGAAAGAAAGCAAGAAAGAATATCAAAAGGACAACTACGTACTGTCCGCAATGCCCCAACAATCCCCAATTGTGCATTGATTGCTTTCCAAAATATGCACATCTAAAAAATGTAAATTGAAATTTTCATATCCTAATTTTAATATTTTTGTATCTTTTTTATACTTTTTTCCCAAAATATCGAATGAATTTCAATAAATTTTCAAAATAAAAAAGAACCTCCGAATTTTTATCATAAAACCGCAAAAATGAAGATATCTCTATGAAACTTGGACCAAAATTTAGAGCAAACATTAGGGTACTAGAAACACAGTAAAAAAAACCCTGTGGAGTCAAACAGAACCGCACGACAATATCTAAGGCCAGACAATGCCTGTCGCACGTTTTCGTACGACGTGGCACCCTACGAAGGATTAGGTGTCGCACGAAAACGTGTAGCCATGGCACTTAATGTGTTAAAGAACATTTACCACTAAAGTATAATAATTTTGAAAAGGTCTATGTTTTCAGTCTCAATTCAAAAATGTCATTTCGTAATTCTACAGAAGTTATTGAATAATTTGTTGTACAGGCTCGATAAAATACAGGAAATGTGTTAGTATACAAACATCCAAACAACTTTGGAAATATAAACATATAGAAGCGTAAAGACACAATAAAATAGCATCAACATCAGATGATATGATGGACGTAGTGAACCGCAACGCAATATTTTTAAGTTTACAAGAACAGGGACGGGAAATTGAAGAAAAGTTAGAATTGGGGTTAGCCGGTGATGAAGGACATCTCGAGGAAACTATTCCTTTGGAAGGCGACGACGAAATTATGGATCCAGATTATGTGCTGATGTAAGGTGATGCGGCTTTAGATGCTGAGACAGACATGTCTATTGAAACGGAGAGTCTATATCGTCAATGGAATTAAAGAACGCTGTAACTGACAAAAAATCGAAAATACGTTTTTTGTACCATTTTTATCAGAAAAAAAATACGCGTCGATTGGTCCAGGTCCCAGATTTCTACGATGAAAATAAATTCACTTACGCCGTCTGCGAAATGAAAATACTAGTGTATTTGTTCTACTTTTATGAAAGTTTTTTCGCTCTGGTGAACATTTAAGGTTTTGTCAGTTACAGCGTTCTTTAATTTCATCGACGATATGACGATGATGAGGATGTGGAAGATTTGTATAAAGCCACAATAAATATAAAGTTTTTTTAAAGTATATTAGATTTGATAACGGTAGCACGAGAACTGGTCGACTTGTAGAAAGTAAATCGGCCGTCATCGACGTTTGTAGCATGCTCATGAACAACTTAGAGCAAGCATGTCAAACTCAAATCCCAACACGGGCCAAATAAAAAATATAAAAGTCTAGTGGGCCACAAAAAAAAAATAAAAGACTTAAATATTTATAGTAAACTGTGTTTATTTTGAAAAGTATAAAAAAGGTAATATTAATATTTCTTTTCAGATTCGATTTCGGGGGAATCTTGTTTGCAGTGATTGATTTTAAAACTGACCTGAGATGACTGTCAGCAATTCTTAATCTGATTGGAGACTTATTTCCCTTCATAAGAGAAAAAAACTGTTCGCACCGATAAGTACATCCAAATATAGACATAATTTCATATGCAAATCTTTGAGTGGTTTCAAATCTGGCTGGAAAATATTTGTAAAATTCAGACACTTACATACATACAGTTACTGTCAAAATAATAGCACCAACAAACATTTCAATATTTGTTTCTCAATTCCGCTCCTGTATCTCTATATTGTTGTCTCGAACTTCGTAGTCCCCTTAGTAGAAGTGTTCTCTCTGAGAAACTTTAAATTTTTTTGCAAAACAAAAAACTGTGTTTTAGAAAATGTGATTATTAGTAAAATAACCTTTGGTGAATGCTGTCAAAATAATAGCACCAGAGTGGTAAATTTTGCAAAAGTTGCTAATTTTTTTCTGATTTTATTGTAGAAACGGTAAGTTAATTGCGATTTGAAAATATATGAAAGAAAAAAATTCATAATTTCTGCATTTAAGTGTTTGAGATAGGTCGTGCAAAGCATTGTTCTACAGAAAAACGGGAAATTATTAAAAAATTAATTTCAGAGGGAAAAACGTATTCCCAAATTAGAAATATTGTTGGGTGCTCCAATAAAATGATACGCAACGCAATCACATTCAAGTCCAAAGCTGAAACGCGCGGGAGAAAGACTGTAACATCGCCTAAAATGGTAAGTCGCATTGTACGCCAAATAAAAAAATCTCCATTTATGTCCGCCAAAGAAGTAAAAAACGAGCTGGATTTGCCGGTAAGCATAGAAACCATATCGAGGAGACTTTGAGAGAATAATCTAAAAGCTCATAGCCCTAGAAAAGTTTCTCTACTAAAAAATAGACATGTGGTAAAGCGGTTACAGTTTGCTCAAAACCATTTAGACTGGCCAATCGAAAAATGGCGGAATATTCTGTAGATAGATGCGTCCAAAATTGTGCTGTTTGGTGGAAGGGATTCAAGAAGTTATGCGAGAAGGCCACCAAATTCCGAATATAACCCAAAGTATACCACCGAAACTGTTAAACATGGCGGCTCCAGTATTATGGTATGGGGTTGCTTTTCTTACTATGGTGTCGGCCCGAATTATCGTATTGATACCATTATGAATGCATCGGAATATGTTAAAATTTTGGAGGAAGTGATGCTCCCGTATGCATCTAAAGAAATGCCATTGATTTGGGTCATGCAACAAGACAATGACCTAAAACATACGAGCAGAAAAGCCAAAAAGTGGTTCAATGACAACAAGCTTAAGGTGATGGAATGGCCGACTCAATCACCCGATCCGAACCATATAGAGAATTTATGGGCGGATATAAAAGAGAAGGTATCAGAGGCCAAACCGAGCAACTCCAGTGACCTTTGGGGTACGATTAAGGAGGCATGGTACTCCTTTACAGAAGAAAGAAGCCAAAATCTGGTTAACTCGATGAGAAGGCGATGTTTAGCCGTTGTGACCAACAAGGTCCATGCACCTAAATATTAAAAATAAATTGTAAGGATAGCCTTACAAAACAGTACCAAGATTAATAATTTTAATCTCTGTTTTACTTTTTTCTTTTAGTTGAATCTTTGCGGTGCTATTTTTTTGACATGAAAGATTTAAAACCTTTGTAGGAAAACCAATAATATTTTTATGAATATGAATTGAATTGTTAAATTTTTTGTTTATAATAAAAATTGTATTATTTTTTTTTTTTTTGTTTTCAATACAAATGCAATCGTATTTTTTAATAAATGAATTTTTTATAAATAATTGAAAATATAATGTATAAGTGGTGCTATTATTTTGACAACAGATGTACATAACTGGCCTTTACAACCCTGTGTCAGGATTACGGCCTAGCTTCTCGCAGCACTCATGTTGTATGTGTCAGTTTTTATAAATAGTTTAATGTCGACTACGAACGACAGACTTTAGAAGTTTGTTCATGGGAATTAGTTACTCTCAGAGCCGAAAGAAATATTTTTTTCATATTTCTTTTTTTTTTAAGATGTCAGAGCTGGGTGTCGAACCCAGGGCTCATGTCTTAAGCTACGGTCACATTGGGAAAATATTTTTCGAAAATATATTTGAACGAATTTTTTTTTAAATATATTCAAAGAAATATTTATTTTATTTTGTGGTCACACTGCACAGACTTGTTTGCCTTTTTTTTGTTTTAACAAACAACATTCAAATAATGAAAAACATAAACTAGGGGAAACATGTTTTCCTATGGTCACACCTAAAAAATATTTGAAAACAAAAATTGTTTCATCAAACTGTCACAAAAAAATAAATTATTTTCTAAAAATAAAAACTTAAAAAATATGATAGATAATGAAATTTTTTTAAATATTAAAACAACTTTTACTGGAATTTGAGCAAAAGGATATGAAATCCGTCTTAAAAAATCTAAATGCTAATAATCGCTAAAATAAATATTTACTTTTACAAAGTGCTTGCATATATAACTTTGCATTCCTTGTGTTTTTATGACTTCAGTTATTGAAAACTTAAATTAAGCATTTCTAAAAATAATACATATGCATAGTAC
This sequence comes from Metopia argyrocephala, assembly GCA_963576795.1. Taxonomy (NCBI): domain Eukaryota; kingdom Metazoa; phylum Arthropoda; class Insecta; order Diptera; family Sarcophagidae; genus Metopia; species Metopia argyrocephala. The sequence continues at coordinate 87,374,434 of OY756209.1, read as the reverse complement.
AATTGCAAACTGATTTTACCAGAATATCTTGTACTGTTTTTAATTTATGTACATAATTCGAATAAAAAAATATTAAGAATAAAACAGAAAGTTAGAAATTCCTAGTAGTATTTCGGCATAATATCTGAGAGTATTTTATTGCCATGACCAATCCTCTCAAGTCTGTGTTAGGAGTTGATATTCAACTGTAGGTCTAGGTACTTACAGATAAGAATTGACGTACAACACATGGGTGCTCCGAGAAGTTAAATCGTAACCCTCAGACTGCATTGTAATGGCCTATTATGTATGTATATATATATGTGTATGTATATTCAATTCAATTCTTTATTTCCATATAATATATACCTTCTTTTTTCATCAGAAAATGATATTTAATAACGTAAATAGTTCAAGTTCCATAACTTTTTCATCTTAATAATTAATAGTCTTTTACAAAAATTATGTTAGGATATACATATATATAAAAGTATTGAAGGCAAAAATAAAAAAAAAAACCATTGAATAGTTTTCGTCCCTAGTAATCTTAGTAAAAAAAATTAAATCTACCTACTAGCTACTTAAATCATTAATATGGGGGTGTTCAGATCCTGAGCATCTAGAATAAATTTCAATATTCAACCTATTTAACTTTGTTGCAAAAAGCTCAATATTTGCGTGAGCGTGCAGTCTTGCCGTTGAAAAAACCTAGGAATGTTAAAAATTAGCTTTAATAATTTGTCCTGGACTATCTGTAGTTTCCCAATATAGCAAGCCGAGCTCTTAGCCCATATAGGCATGGAAAATTAGTTTAAATATCAATATTTTGCTCTCAATAGATAGTTTCGATATATAGGCATATAGTATACGTGTGAGGACATTTACTTTATTTATTTATATTTAAATTTCACGCTTCTTTTCAACTGAACATCGGTATTTAAAAATGTTATATTGTCCTGGGGGACAGAACATAGTTTCCGTTTCCTAGCAAAGTATTTTGACCTTGTTTTATCCGAGTTCAGCGCTAATTTCCACTTATTAAAATAATGGAACAAATTATCTAAAGCTACCTGTAATTTAGCACTAATATTTGAGTAAAGTATATCTGAGCATTATATTGCTGTATCATCAGCAAAGACGGAAATGGTAGTTTTCTAGTTGAGAAAAATCAGACGTATAAAGAATATAAAAAGTGGGAGACAGACAGGAACCCTGAGGATATCCGGCCGGAATATTGAATAATTCTAAGTGTGATGATCCAGTGTGTACTCTAAATGATCGATTAAGAGAAAACTTTCTATTATTTTAATTAAATAAATTGGAATATTAAAGGTAATCATCTCGTAAATAAGACCATCGTGCCACACAGAATAGAACATTGCCCTAACATCTAGTAACACCATTGCCGTAGATTTTTGACTAGTAAAACTATTAGTGACCAATTACCAATTTCACGAATTTTTCTTTATTCGGATCCGTTAGCAATTCTGAAGAAAAAATTTTTACTATAAAAAGAAGGTCTTTCGTTATTTTTTGAACATCTTCTACCAATAGCATTCATCATCATATTTCTTATATAAAACAATCACTTCCTCAATTTGAAGGCATACATATGTATGTAGATCGCACAATTCAATGTCAACAAAATTTGCAGTTGATACCTTATTAAAAAACATCCAGCTAAAATTGGTTACACAGCAATACAATACAGCCTTGTCTATTGATTATCAACTAAACTATATATTGAGTAAAACTACAGAATCAAACTGAAGAAAAAGTTGTGGTACAATCAAAAGCTTTTTAGAAGTAAAGTAGTAAATAAAATTTACTAGATATTTGCCGTAATTTTCATTAAAAAAATGTATAGTATTTACATATATAAAACGGATTTTATAATTAATAAATCTATTGAAAAAATATTCATCTTCGTAGTTTGGAAAGTTAATTTTTGCTTTCAATATTTTTTATTTGCTTCTGTTTGCTCTTACAAAAAATTTGTAAGAACAAACAAATAATTATTTAAAAATGTGGTAAATATTTGCTTTGTAGTGTTCACATTGTGGTCACATTGGGAAAATATTTGTTAGCTGGCAAATAATTTTGTTTTTGAAAAAACAGCTTTTTTTTGTTTGCCCCTTAAAAATATTTTGTGGTCACACTACGGCAAAGAAATAATTGAGGTTTTTCATCAAATATTTGCCCAATGTGACCGTACCTTTAGTAACCCAACAAACTTACCACTAGACCACGACGACTACAGAACACAGAATAATATTTCTTACAGTCCACAAAACAACAACAATAGATACAGAAATTCTGCTTACAGATCAAATATGCATTCATATGTCTATGCATTTTCATAAAAATCCCATGTAGGTCTGAACAGACCTATGGATAATAGTTCCTTACAGACTAAAGTAAAATTTACAGACAATATATAAGTAATTATTTAATGATTAATGATTTGAATACAAAATAATTTTTCTCTTCAAGGAATTATTACTCTCAGAAAGATAAATTAAATGATAAAGATTATTAAACTTCAAACATATTTGACAAAGGGAGTCATTGTTGGCATATACAGTACGGCGATATTTTAAATATGTGGGACCGGTACGTACCACTAGGAGTGGCAACACTTACTAGCCACAATTCCATTAATTACAACTCAGAATTACCTTAATAATACAACCCTTTAACAATACAACTCTATGAACGAAAAGAAAGACAGACTGAGATTAACGAGTAGTTTTGAAGACGGTTTTTCACTTGTAGTTCAACCGGCGAAGGATAAACATCATATACTTACATATTTTTAACACTAGAAAGACGGAAACTTTGTATATACCTACATTGCCCCAAGGCAGTCAAAATGACTACATTGTGAAAAAATAACTAATGTGTATAGAAATTTGTTTAAAATTAATTTTTAATATTTCTTATATGATTTACAGTCATATAGTTAGTTATATAGTTGCTCGTCAACTGTTATATTTTGCCCTGGTTGATAGCAAGCTAGACTATTTGCAATAAACTTGTCTCATATTTCCGAAACCAAGGCAAATTTATTTGTTTGTAGGCGCCTACTTCTTTCGGTTCTTTTATCAAATCGAATAAATCAAAGGATTTGCTTGAACGTGTTCTTCTAAAAATTTCGGGACACCACTTTACTGACCATAAATAACTTAGTTTTGAATTGTTTGCCTCGTAGGCCCCACGAGTATATAAAATCCTAATAAATGCACGTATTTCCGGTAATGATGTTGTCCAATCGTAATCCAAAATTCGGATGCCTTCTTCTTCTGTGCACTTTTGTATATGTTTGATAATATAGTTATCTATTATCAACGAGAATGCACTGACAAGATTATATGCCATAATGTTCCTTTTTGCGTAGCCTGTTGGCAATTTCACACCCTTGAAAACACAAGTAGATGGTGACCTTCCAGGAATACCACCTTCGGCAATTTTTCTCCACACAGTACCATCGACAGCTGTTTCGGTTTTCTGAATGGTGTTTTCAGTTTCTTCATCAGAATGTGAACTACTTAGCACCCTACACCTTCTCCTGGGCACATTGATGACACTTTCATTTTCATCGTTGGTGATCGCCTCTTCATCAGTATCTTCAGCATCAGAACATAATCCGATTCATCTTCAAATAATAGCTCCCAATTTGTTGCATCTGATTCTATATCGGAACACTCTGCACCTATGTTCCTTAGCTTTTCCAATAACTTTATTCTCTTCGACATTTCTTTCATGAACTTAGGGCTCAAAAAAATCAACTGAACAACGTGTTAGACAGACTGTCACTCCATAAAGCAGGCCGGTCCAAAGTCGAAATGTGCCTTATCAGTATTTAGAGGTAGAGAAATCGTTGGCAGCGTAATTGTTACTCTCCTCAACTTCTGAAGGGCAGTTATAATCGTTTATGATAATAGCGTATATTTATTGTGATGAGAGAGAGAGAGAGAGAGAGAGAGAGAGAGTCAAAATGTCGGCAGTGTTTTTTACACTCTCTTTGGATCATTATGGTTGTTTGAATGGTTTCACTTGTAACCGTATATGCTGATGTTTAGGTCAGAGTCGGGGATATAAAAGTAACGTAACTCGCGTTCAAGGGGAATGAGATGCGTGGGCAGGCTTGGCATAAAGATTCGAATAAAAAGTTAACGGTAATAAAAAAATATATAAACTGTTATGCGAATTCGGAGGCGATCCGGTGATATAAGAATTTTACTCAACCCAATAATAAAAGTCATTTGATTATTTAAAATTTCAAAAGCAGTCAAAATGACTGCTTTTCGGCAATACAGGTATAACACATATATATATACCGATAATGAAAGAGGGGGGGAGGCAACTACTATGATTAATAAACGCATTTATATGTTGTACAAAAAGTCACGAAATTCTAAGAAACTGTGTCTTTATATACACAATTGTTTTTCTGATTTAAATTGGAAAGCAGTCAAAATGACTTCCTTCGGCAATCTAGTGTTAAATGTAATATATTAAAGCATACATAACTTTTAAATAAACTTTATTACATTAATAATAAAAAGTGTTTTATTTAACCCTTTACTTTATCGTAAAAAATTTAAATTTTTTTTTATAGAATTTTTGTCTGAGGCATAATTTGATCTCAAAAAATAAGTTTCATATTTTTGACATACTGGGAAGGATATGGAATAGTCCAGGTACTTAGAAGTACCGTTGGGTAAATAGAGCATAGTTTTGCAAAATTTGTTTTTAAAAACAAACTGATTTTATTATTAAAAGTTTTTGATTTTATTCCATGTATTATACACAAAAAGGAATTAATTCATATTAGATATGTTAAAACTGGAATATGTGTGCCAAATAATTAGATTTGAAGATCGTATAAAAAAAAACACCGCATATGCTGCATTTTAAATACGGTTTAGACTGGATTTTTCTAATACTGCAAAGTTCTCTCTCTCGTTAGCATTACATTCGACATCTTCATCGTCACCACTTTTCAGTTGTGTTAAACATTACCAAGATTGTCTTTAATTTGAGGAAAATTCTCAACATCGTCATCTTCGTCAGTTTCCTTAGTGAAAGGTCTTCTGGAATTTCTTCCAAAATGACCATAATCTGATTAGTATCAAGATATTTATAACGAATTCCTGACATTATCTTCTAAAGAAACAAAAATTTTTTATAAATTTTTTTTATAACAAGTGCGTTTATTGACCAACAGTACTTACCAGCAATATATATCAAATGACTGAGAGATGATTATTGCAATTGGTAGAAAATATGGTACTTGCCCAAATTACAAAATTATATTGCAAAGTTAGGTCTGGGTAGTAAGCAAACGATAGAAATATGTTATAGTACTTGTAAGTACCATCGGGCGGTAAAGGGTTAAAGAAGATAACTCTACAAATATAATAAATGAAAGTTACGGGACGGTCTAATTGGAACATTAAAACTAATTTTACTTAACAAATACTCAGAATAGACTTCACCACGTATTAATCTTAATAGAAAAGATACACTTAGCATTGTTCTTCGACTTTTCAGGGTAGGCAGTTTTATAAGAGCGAGTCTGTTCTCATATGAAGTAAGAACGAATGAGTTTCATCCTAGACCTCTTAAGCCAAATAAAAGAAAGCGTTTCTGTACAGATTCAATTAAGTTAACGTAAGTAAGGAAGTATGGATCCCATATAATAGACCCATACTCAAGAATAATGCGTACCAATGATGTGTATAATTGTTTCGTTATGTAGGGGTCAGTAAATTCTTTTGACCAAGGCTTTATAAATCTTAAAACTCCATTTGCTTTGTTCACCATCATTGAAATATGTTCACAAAACTTAAGTCTATGATCTAATAAGATCCCAAATCATTAACGTTTAACACCTTGTCCAGGATTTTATCCTTAAAATGATATGAGGTATCAAGTTTCAGTGAATGATAAAATGACATGTGTTTACATTTATTAATATTTAAATCCAATAGTTGACATCACACCATTGAGAAAAATTTTCAATATCTCCTTGAAGTGTTGACTGACCAGATATGCTATTAAACGAATTAAAAATCTTAACATCATCAGCATACATCAGAATATTAAAATGAATAATAGGAGATGGAAGATCGTTAATTAATAATGAGAATAAAACTGGACCTAGATGGCTCCCTTGAGCCAGATAATTTAAATTTTGTATTAAGTTTATTCTTCCTGTTTTTAATATTAGTTAAGTATAAGCTATTCCATGGTGGATTCTTAATATTAAGAGCGAATGTTTTAAAAACCGATTCAAAAATGCAGAGATGTAATACAGCATAGAAATTTGATATAATGTCATCAAGGTTATTTCCAGAAATTATTAAATCCCAAGCAACATTTGACAATAAGTTGTTGAATTTATTGTAATCCGTATGATGAAAACAGAAGACTTAACATGAAAACGATCTTCAGGAATGCAAATAGGATCACAACGGTTAATACAGCATTTGTCCGTATTATTCACAAATATTAAATCAAGAATTTTAGAATAGTCATTAAGTATGCCATTAATTTGAAATAAGCTCATATCATACAAAATATTGAAAAAATCATTGAATCTATCATTAATCGTTGATTGAATATAATATCCATTCTCAAAATTTCAACATATAGATGGATGGAATATGGATATCACCAATAATAATCAGCGAATCATTTTCACTGGCAGAGCAGGCAACTATTCTAACAGCTTCAGCATGCAGCATGTTCATTCATTGGCAATCTAGATGACGAACGACGTCCAATTCAGCTGCTGTTATATTATACACCGAAAAATCGTTATCGTTTTTCATATTATTTTAATATTCGAATTTGTATTCTAAAGTGACAAGCAATTGGATTCACATTATTATTATTGAATAAACAAGCTTGGCTTATTTTGCTTCATAATCTTTAAAGATTTAACTAAAAAATAGTCACTCGAAGATGTAGAAAACTTACTTTAAGGTGAGTTAAGAGCCCTTTTGTTGATGCGTCATTTGTCTTTAAAATCTTTTACACATTATAACACCACACAGAACTTTAATTGTAATTTTTTAATTTGTGTTCTTTAAAAGCCATACTTTTTTGCAAATTTACTTTTTTGTATTATTTTTTACTTTATACTCGTATGTTGCGCTTGTTTATATTCAAATGTAATAAAATAAGACTGTTTCTTCTATTCCAGCGATGTTTACTCCCACGATTTATCCAGGCTGCCACATATGTTATTAAACTATGCTTCTTTGGTATGCATTATTAAACTATGCTCTTTGTGTTTTATATATTTATATTTATATATTACTATTTAAAGCACAATCTATTGGAAATGAATTACTTATGTTCGTACCATATAAATTTTTACTGTTATATTTTATTATTGTACTAGGTTGTCAGTGGTGCGACTCAGTAACATATTTTTACGATAATCGCATTGTTTTCAATAGTAAAAAACAGAATTGTCGATATTGCTATTCATTATTTTTTGTTTACGATGGCTATTGTCGTAAACTAACGCCAAAAATTTTTATGCTGTTTATTCAGTTGGAAAATCGTAAATTTTTTATATTGAAATTTTGTAGAGAGATGTGCCTACGCTATTAACTAGTTTGTTTGAGAACCATTTTTGTGTGTTTGTATACCCAAAGAAACTAGAGGTTTGTAGCTTTGCTAACTTTCTACCCAAAAACTGACTGATTTTATACAGTGCTGCCAAATTATTACAATTTAAACATAAAGAAAACTACAGTTGTAGACTGTCGATAAAACGTACTTAGTGAATCACATAATCGTTACTGCAAACAATAAAAACTGTCGACTTCTTTTGCGAATATCGTATTGTTAAAAGTTACTGAATCCCGGTACAGGTGTGGACCTATAAGGCAAAGTCAATAGACGATCCTTATGCACAAGAAAACTTACTGCCTCCACGGGGCGGCCACTGGTAACATGGTCGGTGCTGGTCTAGTCGAGACTCGCGTGTCCTACTTTTGTGTGGGAATTGCGTTTCCACTCAGGCCAACTCTTGACCATGGCTAAAGTAAGCAACGCTTGCGGTTTGCTGTATGAGTATTCAGGGGACTCTACTAAGGGTTAACTTTAGTTTTCACTTAGTACAGTCCTTCTAACTGGAAACTCATATAGAAGTGTGATCTTTACCATCTATGGATAGTAACCGCAACTCGCAGTTCAGTAACGTAATGTCTCTGCTGTCTGTTAGTTAAAATTTGATCAGCATACACTGAGGGATGTATGGTCAAGAGGTACTTGGCTACTCGTATGCGGACTCTGGATATCAGGCGCCCTCCAGTTTTAATTAGCCTTCCTGTGGCAAAACGGGCAATGCCACAGGTGACTCTTTCACCCGAGCATCGCATATTTTGACGGAAAATATTGACGAAAATTTAAAGAGCGATACCTCTCATGCATCAACAACAAAGAAGACAATTGTGTGTTCCACAAACATAAAAAGGGCAGTCGACACGAGTGTTACTACCCCGATAACTGTACTGTACAGTACTGAAAAGAGCAAACCTGTGGGGCGTAGAAGGTTTCTCACATAAGGCTGAGGCAACAAAGCTTGCTGGGCACATGAGCCAGGCAGGGGTAAAAGTTGCATCAGAGGCACTTTCCAATGAGCGCAAATGATGGAAGGTACTTTTTAAGGCAAAACTGCATAGGACCAAAGTTGCGCCGGGCATTTTTAGCCGCAGGTTTGCATCTGAAGATATTAGTCCAGGGCTCATACAGGAGCCCTAGGCTATTAATGAGAGAGTCAGAGGACTTCAAAATAAGACGTGTAAGTTGGTGTATGCGGCTGGGGAGATTCCCCGGGCCATTATTTTTAGTAAATTTAAAATTCACTTTCTTTCCTATTACAGTTCATTACTAGGAACCTGGTGGCTGTAAGCGTCAAACTTATTACTGATGTTGGTATAAGGGAGGTAATATGCGCCTCTGCTTATTTCCCAGGGGGTGTAGAATGTGTACCACCCTGGGAAGTCCAAAATTTCATCAGATACTGTCGGGAAAAGAACCACCACTTCGTAGTTGGATGTGATGCGAATGCTCATCATATGGTGTGGGGCAACACGGACAACAACCATAGGGGTGATTACCTTCTCAACTTTCCGGTTAGCAAGTACCGGAGGGTACACTCAGTCTAGAAGGTAAACCTTAGATCTCTTGATAGGAACGCATTTTCTTGGTTCCCGAGAGGTGGGGTAAACATTTTGTCCATCGGTTTGGGGCGTGACACAGAATTGCTGCTTTCAACGTTCTGTGCCACCTCTCAATAATGCCATTGGCCTGGGGGTGGTATGGCGTAGTTCGTAAATGGTTAATACCAAGGTACCGAGTTAGCTCTCTGAAAAGGTGAGACTCAAATTGCCGTCCTTGATCGCATGTTATTTTTGATGGAATGCCAAATCGAGCTATCCAATTTGAGATGAGTGCTTGAGCTACTATTGTTGCTGACATATCTACTATAGGTATTGCCTCAGGCTAACGACTAAATCTGTCTATTATAGTGAGACAATAACGGTATCCATGGTTAGGAGGAAACGGTCCTACTATGTCAATGCTTATGTGCGAAAAACGACTATCGACCAGCTTATATTGTTGAAATGGTGATCTTGTATGCAATTGCGAGCGAATTTTATACTGTCTCGACGAATATTCGGCCATATGAATCTGCTAGTTATCAATTTTGCCGTTGATCGAGTACTAGGGTGTGACAAATTGTGAGTAGCCTGTAAAAATTTTGATCGCAAGGCCGACGTTATAAACGGGCGTATACGACCTGTCGAATAATCACAGTACAAGCGACTTTCACTTCCTGGAATGGCAAAAGATTTTAGTTGCATTTTATATGGCGATTACCTTTGAGAATTGCGTCAAGTTCCTCATCGGCTTTTTGAGGACGTGCAAGGTCTTCCAAATTAATGGACGGACTAGTTGTAATGACTGAAATTCTTGAAAGCATATCCGCGGTGACGTTTTCTTTTCCTGAAATGTGTCTGATGTCTGTTGTAATGCGCCCAATAAGGTCAAGTTGACTTGCTTGCCGACTGCTTGCCTTTTCAAGTTTCTGACGAATGTATATATGACAAACACGACCTTCCATCATATATTTGAAATGTACAACTGCCACGTACATAGCGCTGAGTTCTCTATCATATGTACTGTAGCGGAGTTGTGATTTGTCAAATTTTTTTTGAAAAAAATCCAAATGGTAGAATTTGTCGATTAATAATTTGGTGGAGTGCTTCTCCAGCCGCGATGTTGGAGGCGTCCACCCAAAGTGAAATTTCCGCATCTCGAGATGGATGTGCGAGAAGGGTGGCATCGGCGAGTTGTGTTTTGCATTTTTCAGAGGCTGTGGGCGTTTCTTCAGTCCACGTCAATTGAGTTCTGTAATTTTTTATGTTGCCGGGAATCATAGCTAAAAGCGGTGCCTGAACTTCGATGGCTCGTGGTATGAATCATCTGTAAAAATTTATAATAGCAAAAAACCGGTTTAACTTAGTAGCCTGGGTTGGCTTTTTCTCCCGAGTTAAACAAGTCGTGTAACATTTGGGAAATTCCAAATGTCTACAAATGGAGTTGAGGCCTGCAAATCTTTGACGAACTTTTGCTTTGCGTGAGAGTGCCAGCTGATTGCATTTGTGTTAAATTATCGATTAACCTTTTGCGCTTGACGTCGATAAGTAAGTCAAAGTGGCATAAAAAATCGGCCCCAATAATATGCGAGCTTACCTTTTTAATATATGCGTTAGTTGTACTAGTTGTTGTTGAATTACAATAAACTCGTTGCCATCTTCTTATGAAGTTTCATTTTTCGAGGTTATGTTCACTTCATTTATTGTATTAATGCTGCGCAAGGCGAGTGAGTCAACAATTGCATCGGCTATCGCTGCTTTGGCGGCGATATCAACTTGGGCTGCTATAACGGCGGCTTGTGCATGTGGTGGAAGCCACGCAACACACAAATCTACAATAATATTTTCACTTAAAGACGTACCGGCGACGCGTCTCATTTCATTTAATAATTGTGATGGCCTCATGTCGCCTAAGGGCATCTCTGACAAAACTCGATGTAATCGCCTTTATTGACTGTCTGCAAAATATCCCAAAGTTTGGATTTTATATATTCGTATTTATTTCGCAGAGGTGTAGCGTCGATTATTGACCGTAACTCGCTTAAATTTCCTGGCGGTACTTGTGCCAAGGTTATGTTGTATTTAATTTGGTCTCGCTGTATGCCAGAAGCAGCAAAAAAAAAATTCCAATGACATGAAATATTATTCGATATTTATTGCCGTCATACTGGGAGAGTTAATCGAACGGCTGATGAAGCGTCCATGCTGACGTTGGTGGCTTGTTGAAGAGCATCTTCGAACTCATTGTTAAGAAGATTTGTTTTTACTACCGCCTGCATTTTCTAGAAACTTCTTGTAAAAAAAAAATTGATGCCCCGATTATCGTTCACAACATCTGAATGTTGTGTTGTATTGGCTACAACATATACAAACAAATGTTGTAAACAATATTCAAAGTATGTATATGGTACAACACATAGGTGTTGTAAATCATAATCTCAATTTTAGAAATACCACATCAAATTTAAAACTGTTGTAAACCATAATCGGGGCCTGAATTGATCACGTCGGGGTTACCAATATAACGATTATGTTTCGTTATTAATCCGTAAGGTAAAATAAATGCTTCGTGTGATCAATTCAATTATTACTTTTATTTATTCTAAAATAATTTTTTCCTAATTTATTTTACAAGAAATCTTAGACAAAAAAAATGTGCTTATAATTTAGATGCCTTGAGTACAGTAATATTATACCGTTTTGTGTTTAGTGTTGTCGAAAAAACTTTTTTTAATCGAACAGGACAGTGTTGCCACATATTTATACCGCAGGCAGGTAGGCCTAGTGATCCTCCAAAGTCGTATAGACCCATAAGTCTCTCATCCTTTCTTCTGAAGACAATGGAGAGGCTGGTGGATGTTTATATAATGGAGACGTGTCTTGTGGAACGTCCCCTGCACCCGAGTCAATTCGCGTATGTGAAGGGTGGATCAACTGAGTGTGCAATTTTGTCTCCCCTTGGGAGTATTGAGAAAGTATTCTCTGACAAGGAAATTACTCTTTGTTCTTTCTTGGATATAGAAGGTGCTTTTGACAACACAGGCTTCGACTCCATTACTAGTTCTTTGGAAAGGGAAGGGGTGGAAAGGCCAATTATAGCTTGAATCGGCTCTATGCTTAGAGGCAGGATTATCAGCTCATCCCTTGATGGAGAGGAATTTACCATGATGGCGTCGAAGGGATGCCCTCAGGGTGGAGTCCTATATCCATTGTTGTGGACGTTTGTAGTTGATGACTTGCTTACCATGTTGGCTCAAAAAGGAATCAGCGTAATTAGTTATGCTGACGACCTTTTTATAACGGCCCGTGGGAAATTTGAGAGTACATTGTGTGACCTTATGACTGATGCTCTGAGAGATGTGTCGAATTGGTGCACTCAAGAAGAACTCTCAGTGAATCCTTCAAAGACGGTTGTTGTACCTTTTACGAAGAGATATAAACTGACGTGCGACTGTATTTCTTTTAGAGGTACCAGTATTAAGTTTTCTAAGGAGGTTAAGTATCTAGGTGTCATTCTGGATAGAAGACTTACTTGGAACTCGTACATTTCTGCTGTCCAGGCTAAGGCGACAAGGGCACTTGGGGCATGTTGCTCTTCTTTCGGTAAGACGTGGGGTCTATCGCCAAGAATGACACTGTGGATTTATACCGCCATTGTTCGGCCCATAATCACTTATGAGGCAATAGTTTGGTGGAGAAAGACTGAGGAGTCTACCACCATAAGGAAATTGGGCAAGATACAACGGCTTGCCTGCCTTGGTGTAACCGGGGCAATGAGAACATGTCCAACAGTGGCTTTAGAGGCCCTGATTGGATTAGCACGCCTTCATAATTATGTGATGAGGGTGGCCGCGTGTTCGGCGACAAAAATGTTCGTAAGAACACCTTGAAATGAGTCAAGGCACCTGGCCATTCTTCACAAGGTGGTCAGGAATCCAATTTCGGTCTTGGATACCATGCCTTTGGAACTTTGCTTTGGCAGGAGATTTAAGGTTGAGGTACCGGACCGGGAATGTTGGTCTACTGGGTGTTTGACTCGGAGTGAGTCTGATCTAAACTGGGGCCTATTTCACTAAGCTACAAGTCTACAATTACAAGTGTTTTTGCCGTAAAATTGTAAATTTGTAAACTATTGTGTTTCATAAAAATACAATTACAAGTTTGTAGCTACAAGTGATTTTTACAATTTACAAGTCTACAAGTCATACTTCTACAAGTCGTTTTGTTTCATCAAACTAAATTTTCACTTGTACACTTGTAGAATTGTAGAAAAAAAGCTTAGGGTCGACAGAGACTCTCAAAAAAATTTTACAAGTTACAAGTGAATGATAAATTGAATAAAAATTTGATTTTTAACTATTTTTTAAGAAAAATTAGTTCAAATAAACACAAAATCAAACAATTTTAATATTAATTACCATTAATTTATTATTTTGTTTATTTTTAATTATTTATTTTTTTATATAAGTGATTATATGTAATAAAAAAAACTATATCACATTGTTTGCTTATTACAAATTATCGATATTAAAGTACCCATTATTGTAAAACTATTAAAAGTATTCCTATGTTCAAATGCTTACAACGTCAGAACTATTTCTCCGATCTTGTTTATGGAGCACTCATTTGCTTTGTTATTGTGTTTTCTTTTAAATGGATTCAGATAATTAGAAAAAGTGCACATTGTTAATTCTTTATGTTAAATTTTTCTACATCACCAAAAGCAGTTAGACGTGAAATCAGAAGGAATAACTAAGAAAAACATTAGGAATATCTTGGAGTTGTTAAAAAAATCTCTAACCCTCTTTCAAGAACTTTTAATACATTAATTATTTCTAAAGACAACAATGATACGTTTTTGGCCGAAGAATATTGTGGAGCGCAATTCACTAGTTTTTAAGGTATAAGCTATCATGCAAAAGCAGCAATTATCGAGTTCAGTAAAAGAGTCGTTATATATGTAATTGCACTAAAATGTGATTTTCCACTACCTATTTGTGCAAGTAAATGAAACGAAACCTTTAGCCAGCAGAAAGTAGAGACTGCAGTACAAATTTATAAAAATTTTATCTTATTTGACAATTTTAATCTGTCTGTCAGTTAGAAATTCATTGCATTCTGCTGGTCAGGGTGGTCGATCAAAAGTAAACAAACCACTGACCACAAAACGCCATCTAAAGCTTCGCCTGGATTTTGATCGGACACACTTAAATTGAATTAAATTGGATTATGGAGGATTGGAAGATGGTCCTATTGCCGGACTAAACCAAAATTAAATTAGTTTTTCAGCAATACAATAATTTGAAATTCACCGCCAAAATAACTCAAAAGTTTTTAAATGATAGCGAACTGAAAGTAATATAATGGTCGCCAGAATAGACTGACCTCAACCTGCTCGAGTCCTTCTGAGATGCTTAATTTATCAAAATAACTTTATAAAAATATTTTATTTTATTTAAAAAATTTGCGAAATATTATTAAAATGTGTTACATTGCATTTTTATAGGATATTTTAGCACTCTGAGTAATAATAAATAAGAATTTTATAATTAATATCCAATATATACAAAAGAACTTGTAATTGTAGAAATTGTAGTTTACAAGTACAAAAATCTACAATTGTTATAAAAATTTTAATGAAACACAATTCATTATCACTTGTAAAAAAAAGACTTGTAATTGTAACTTGTAAACTTGTAGAATTGTAGTTTAGTGAAATAGGCCCTTGGTATACTGATGGTTCCAAAATGAACAGTTGAGTAGGGGCTGGCGTCTATGGACCCAATCGAAACCTGTCAATTCCTCTAGGGAAGCCGTTGCATGTTTTTGAGGCTGAAATCCTGGCCATGACCGCATGTGCTGAGATTAACCTAGATCACGTGCCCCTCGGGATCGTGGGCCCTTACCTGGGGTTATAAGGCATCCATAGTCAATGGAGATTAATAATGAATGAAGAGAATGATGAAATGCGACTGCCCGAGGGGGGCACCCCTACTGGAGCTGGTTCTGAGTCGGGGTCATATGCGAGCGACCAGCGGCGAGGAACAACCGACGACTCGGTCGGGAAAATCCCGAAATACAGTCGGTAATACAACGGGGTCATATTACAACCAGAACTACACCTGCCGAAAGTGCTACTCGGCATCATAACGAGCTCACCCAGGCAGGGCTGCCACGGCGTAGAATAAAATGGACTCGAGAGATGAATGAGTTTGTACTAAAAGCCTATTATATGACAACACGCAACGGAAATATGACAAGTTACAAGTCATCTAACACAACAGAATCTAGCTGACAGAAGAGCCACAATATTCAGGGATAAGCTAATACCCTTAGCATTACGGGAGGAAATACGATTGAGAGTAACTAATCAACTAACTCAACAGCCTATGCGGGCAATACAGGAACAGCTAAATACACCACCACCGCCCGAAGGACCAACCCCAATGGTACCGGCCGATAGTGCAACAGTTTTGCAAAATCTGGAAACCGGCCGACCAATCCTGGAAAACGCTAAACGATCTTCTATGGAAGAAACATCGGAGCCCGAGGAGAACATGACAACGAGAATTTGAAATATCTTTAAAGAATTGAAAATTAAGTTCATGGACATGGAACCGCAATACATTGCGATTTAATTTTTATTTCTTGATCCAAAAATACCTCCACTCTAAAATGTTTCACAACTGTACAAAACGAAACTATCTTTGGTATAATTTTTATTTCTATTTTTTAAAAAGGTCACTTTCGGAGATATAGGCTTCCGACTTATAGGTAAAGCAAATTGACCTTTGACTTTTAAAAATAAAAAATCATATTATATATTAAATCAAAGGTAATTTAATACCCTTTCAAATGCGACTTTTACGAGATGCGTAGCTATAATACTTTTCAAGAAAATTACAATTAAGTAAGTATGACTTTGTGCATTTTTGTACTGTTTTCCGATTTTCAAGTCCTCATATTTCCGGATCCAGAAGTGTCAGTGCCTCCAAACTTTGTATTTAATTTAGTTCTATGTTATAGTATAACATACAAAAAATCATAAAATTCGGCGGGGGTGTGTTAAATCCATTGGTTGATTTGACTTGGAATATCCCATATATATTTTTGTAACCCCCTTTTTATATAATTTTTAATTAAGTTTTTCATTAACGAATTTAATTAATTATTATTTATTTTGTCGGTTAAAATTAATATAACTTTTGACGAAAGTTATTTATTTTTCTTCATACCCGAAGTGAGTACTCCGTATTTATTTTAGAGCAGTACTAGTGTTTTGTGCAATTTTTTATATATTTTTTGACAAAGTGTTTTATATTGTAATTGGTCGATAGATAGTGTTCTTGGTCCGGCCAATTCTAATTTTTATACGTATAAACACACTTTGAATTTTGTTAACCCTTAATATTTTTAATTTTATTTAACCCATATTTTTTAATATATTTTTTTTAACCCCTTTGAAAATATATCGCGGTATTGAAATATTTTTTATACGCACGTATAATTATATTTTCCTTATAGTTTTTTGTGTGACGCATTTACGAACTGTTTTTTTTTCGTGTACCCTTTGTTGTATATACATACAAAGTATGTATATAAATGTATACCTTTGCTATGTATATGAATATATGATTGTGTTTATAACTTAAATAGATAATAATAAAACAGTTGAAATAGAAATGCCGTTGTATGAATAACACATGGCGCAGTCGTCGCGGAATGTTAACAAGAAGTAGATTTACGAAAGAGCAAAATAATCAGCTAAAAGAAGAATTTTCTGAAGAAGATATTCCTCAAAATCCCATTGAGGTGTCAACAAAGTCAACGATGAGTAGCTTTGATGTACATAAACCTGAACCCCTTAAGTTGGATGGCAATTTATCAGAAAACTGGCGTATTTTTAACAGAGTAGGAAAATAAACAAAACTGAACGTTTGATCTCATTTTGTTGTATTCCTTACAATGAGTAAAACAAAAATAAAACACAAACAGTGAGAAAGATTGTCCCATTTAATTTTGTATATTCTTTTTGTTTTGAGTACTACAAATACACTAACTCAAATGTGCGTAGGTACAACAAAAAATGAATGAGAAGAAAAAGGATAGAAGAGTAAAAGAGAAGAATAAGAGAAAAAAAACAACAAAAAACAAAGCAAGCACAAGAGCGAAAAGCTAATTGTTTCATTTGCGCTCTTTCTCATTTAGAAAGTATTTGTGTTTGTTTTGCTCATGTACAATACTATTAAAAAAATTTTGAAAAGTGTATGCGTCTGTTGAAACTTTTGCGAAATGTTTTGTTTGTTTTCCCACTCTGATTTTTAAACAAAATTATGATATTTTTGCGATTGCTACAGATTTAGAAAATAAAAAGGAACAGCAGCAAATTGGCATTTTTTTAAATATATGTGGTCCTGAAATTATTGAAATATTTAACTCTTTAGGGTTATCAGAAGAAGATAAAAGGAAATATAATCTAGTGGTTGGAGCTGTAGAGGCATATTGCACCCCAAAAAAGAACATAGTTTATGAGGCTTTCAAATTTAATAAAAGAAAGCAGGAGGAAGGAGAATCATTTGACTCTTTTCTTTTAGACCTGCGCAAAATGGTAAAATCATGTGAGTATCAAGATGAAGACAGAATGATTAGAGATAAAATTGTAATTGGGACGAACAACAGCATTTTGCAAAAGAAATTATTAGAAACTGAGGCACTAGATTTGCAGAAAACAATTAAAATTGCAAGAAACTTTGAACTAGTAGAAAGTCAAGTAAATGACATACAAAAACAGCAACAACAAAATAAAAGTACACTTATTGATGCCGTTAATGCAACAACAGCAAACAGAAGCAAAACGAATAGCGGAAAAAGTAACCAAATCAATCAAAATATACAAGCATATGGTAATTTTTTTTTTTTTTTTTTTTTTTTGGTGAGAGGGGAAATGCATTTACGCACTTAGGTGGTTGTTGCCACCCGTCGTGCCGGACTCCACGCAGTTATTGCGTGCCTACCGGCTAAAACCCCTCTCTATATCACCCGGCTCCATCCTGGGACCGTCAACTTATGACATTACTTCAGGATGGAGCCTTATAGTCCGGTCCATTTGGACCCTACAGTGCAACCGACCTTGCAAGGTCTCTCTCCTTCCGACGCAGGATCCCCCTCGCAAAAAAGGCGATCCTCCTCCATGCAGCAAGGTTTCCTAACATGACTCCCGTGATGGTATTGGGAGTCAAGATGCCAAGATCCCTCTCCAGTGCACGCCTCTCCAACATCCACTTCTCACACTCAAAGAAAGTGTGGAAAGCGGAGTCGGATTGTGCTCCACAGTAGACGCATGTGGGACTTACGGCCTTTCCTATTTTAAACAGGAAAGACCGAAAGTGCCCATGGCCCGTCAGCAACTGCGTGAGGTAGTAATCTACCTCACCGTGCTGACGATTTAGCCAAGCGTCCACTTGAGGGACAAGGGCGTAAGTCCACCTTCCGCGTGTCTCAGTATCCCACCGTAACTGCCAGTCACGGAGGGACTGAGACCTTGCCACAGATTGTGCGCCTTCTCTTCCAATTTCGTCCTTGTGTTGGTGGACGAATTGTCGCTCCCTGGCGAGGAGGTCGATGGGTATGACCCCGGCGACCACCAAGACAGCCGGCTCCGATACCGTGCGGTAGGAGCACGCTATGCGGAGCGCTGCTCTCCGTTGCACTGCCGCCATGCGCTTTCGGTACTTTTCGACCCTAAGCGCATCAGCCCAGACTTCAGCTCCATACAACTAGCATATGGTAATAACACTAACAACAATAATAATTATAGACAACCTGTATGTAAATTTTGTAAAAGCAAGCATGAATACAGAAAGTGTCCCACATTTGGTAAACAATGTAATAATTGTGGTCATTTTAACCATTTCAGTGTGGCGTGTTTTGCTTCTAAAATAAGAGAAATTAGAGAAACTGAAACTGAGGAGTCTCAAGAACAAGATATTTTTCTTCATCGGATTGCCGACACGTTTGAAGACCATAAAAGATGGCATGAAATTGTTCGGTTAAATAATTTTTTGATCAAATTTAAGTTAGACACCGGTGCCGATGTTAATGTTCTCCCATAAAGATATTTAAAATATATAAAAGGTGTGAATCTTCAGGTGGGTGGTATACCACCACAGAGCTATAGCGGTTCTGACTTAAAATATAAAGGAATGTGCGAATGCGTCGTCATGTGCAGGAATGAAATTACTACTTTAAAATTTTTTGTAATAGATACACAGTATGAAGCCTTATTAGTATTATCAGCCTGCTTACATTTAAATTTAATAAAACGTGTACATAGCATTGAACATACAGAGAAGCAAAAATTTATAGATAAAAATTGTGACATATTTGAAGGATTGGGTTGTTTTGTTAAAAATTTAGAAATAAAACTGCGTAAAGATGCACAACCAACAGTAAAGCCTGCACGACGAATCCCTTTAGCATTAACAACTCGGGTTAAAGAAGAACTACAGAGAATGGTAAAAAGAAATATTATTGAGCAAGTCGATGGTCCAGTTGAACGTGCTTCAACTATGGTAATAGTTGAAAAAAAGAATGGTAAATTAAGAATTTGTATTGATCCTCAAGATGTTAATTCTGACATTTTACTTGAAAATTACACAATTCCGTCATTTGAATCAATTTCAGCTAAATTAGCAGGAAAAAAGTATTTCACTGTCTTGGATTTGAAAGAGGGATTTTGGCAAATAGCTTTGAGTGAACAGGCTAAAGAAATATGCACATTTAATACTGCATTCGGATGCTATAGATTTAAGCGCTTGCCGTATGGTATAAAAATAGGTCCGGAAGTTTTTCAAAAGTATAATGAAAGAAATTTTTCTGATATACCTAATGTTACTGTTTTTATAGATGACATATTAATTGCTGCTGATACAATTGAAGAACATGATGAGCTGTTACAACGAGTTATTGACCGTGCCAGAAAAATGAACATAAAGTTTAATAAGGATAAAATACAATACAAAGTGACTGAAGTTAGGTATTTGGGCAAAATTATTTCAAAAGAAGGTGTAAAATGTGATCCTGATCGAGTTAAGGCAATTCTTAAAATTTCACAGCCCAAGGATAAAAAAGACTTGCAGAAACTTTTGGGCATGATCAATTATATTAGAGAGTACATTCCAAATCTTGCAGAAAAAACACATCCATTAAGGGAATTGTTGAAAAATTGAGTAATTTATAAGTGGCAAATTGTTCATGAAAACTGCTTGAATGAAAAAAACATTTAATCGCAAATGCGCCTACATTGCAAAATTTTGATGAAAATTTAGAAATTACGATTGAAACTGATGCGTCTAAGTTTGGTATTGGCTGTTGCATATTACAAAAAGGAAAACCCGTCGCATTTGCGTCAAGAAGTCTTACGGAGGCTGAAATTAATTATGCACAAGTGGAAAAAGAGTTGCTTGCAGTGGTTTTTGCATGCCGTAAGTTTCATTATTATATATATGGTAGACAAGTTTTGGTAAAAAGTGACCATAAACCGTTAGTAGAAATTATGAAAAAAAATTTTTGTAAAATCCCTTCAGCCAGATTGCAAAGGTTAAAATTAAGTTTAATAAAATACAATATCAATTTGATTCATGTTCCAGGAAAATTTCTATATATTGCTGATTTCCTTTCCCGTTATTATGATGAAAGCGATAAAACGCCTGAAATTGAAGATTTGCAAGAATTTGTACATTCCCTTAATATGTCTGACAACCGTCTAAAATTCTTTAGAAATGAAATACATCATGATGATACTATGATAGAACTTAAAAAATATTTATTAGAAGGCTGGCCAGATGACAAACGTAAAATTCCCGAACACCTAAAGATTTTTTGGAAGCATAGAAATGATTTAACAATTGAAAATGATATTATATTCTTTAATGATCGAGTTATAGTGCCTCTAAAACTGCGTGTAAATGTGTTAACGCAATTA
The DNA here is from genome assembly GCA_963576795.1 of Metopia argyrocephala. Classification (NCBI taxonomy): domain Eukaryota; kingdom Metazoa; phylum Arthropoda; class Insecta; order Diptera; family Sarcophagidae; genus Metopia; species Metopia argyrocephala. The sequence continues at coordinate 87,353,287 of OY756209.1, read as the reverse complement.
CACTCCTCACATCTCGGAATAGAAAAAACCAAGAAACGAGCTCGTGGTTTAGTATATTGGCCTAATATAGAACAGGATATTGAAAAAATGATTACCCAGTGTAATATATGTCAGAAACATCGTTCTTCCAACACAAAAGAACCATTGCTTTCACACGAAGTGCCAACCTTACCTTTTAGTAAAATAGGCTTGGATATTTGTGAATATGCCAAAAAATATTACTTAATTTTATCTGATTATTATTCCCGTTTTTTGGACATTATTCCATTAAAAACTAAAACCGCTGGCGAATGTATTGATAAACTTAAAGTATGCTTTTCAACCCATGGCCTTCCAATTAATATTGTTTCAGATAATATGCCATTTAATTCGCAACAATTTAAATCGTTTTGTAAAAAATTTGATATAAATTTGATAACAACCAGCCCTGGATACCCACAATCTAACGGATTTTCTGAGAAAGCAGTGGGAATAGCAAAAAATCTTATAAAAAATCTATGGAAAGTAATGAGGACATTTGGCTTGCATTGTTAGAGTATAGAAATACACCTTTAAAAGAAATTAATGCTTCACCAGTAGAGCTGTTAATGAGTCGTAAAACTCGCACACTTATTCCAGGCAAGCTCAGCCAATTTCAGCCACATTGCATTCCGAATATCAACAAGAATATTATATATAAAAAAAATTATGGAAAAATGTACTACGATAAAAATGCCAAAGCGAAATTGCCGTTCAAAAAAGGGGAGAATGTATGGTACAATAAGGGTTTAAACACGTGGATAAAAGCTACAGTAGAAAGTAAACATCCAACACCACGCTCCTATTGGATACGCCTAGAAGATGGTACGATTCTTAGAAGGAACTCCAAGTGGCTTCGTAAACGCCCTTAAATAAATATAAATTATTTAAAAAAAAAAATTTATATATATATTTATTAGTATATGCATATATGTATGTATATAGTATATCGTCCTAAAGAGGGAGATGTTGTATATACATACAAAGTATGTATATAAATGTATACCTTTGCTATGTATATGAATATATGATTGTGTTTATAACTTAAATAGATAATAATAAAACAGTTGAAATAGAAATGCCGTTGTATGAATAACACACCCTAATTTTTCATATCGATTGATTGAATTTTTAATTTTTTCAATAGTTTGTGTTAATTTTTAATTTTCTAACCCCGTGCTCATTTATCTATTGTCAACATTAGTCCTTATAAATTGCGATCGACAATGGATATGACTGCATTTATTCGTAACGCGGATCGTTTGGCCGATTTTGAGGCTTATGTCGCAGATATCCCAGTAGTGGATCATCGCATCGGTTCGCTGAGTAGTCATGAGAAAGAACTTGATCGTTTATGGGAAGCTGTTCGGTCAACATACGACTCATTGTTGATTGAGGCCGATAAGGTTAAAAATCCTCAAATAATAGAGGTAAAAGCGCGCTATATGGCTTCTTATGACACATACACTAGGGGAATTTCTCTGATCACAACCCAAATGGATCATTTGAAATCGGCTGCTCAAATGGAGAAGTTGAAAGAATTTAATATAGGTTCAGCCCACGTAATGAATTTACCCCCTTGTGATACCCTATATTTTATGGCGATTATAAGAATTGGCCATCGTTTCGAGACATGTTCTCAGCATTGTATGGTGATAACCCCCATATAACCCCGGTACAAAAATTGTATTTACTGCAGAAGACTGCTAGGGATGCTCGTGACATCATACAGACTGTCCCGTTGACCCATGATGGCTATGCAATTGCATGGAAAAGATTGGTAGACACATAAAAATAAAAGCGCCCTTATTAACGAACAGCTTCGTAAACTTTTGAATATTCAACCCATTACTCACGAATCCGGCCCTAATATTAAAAATCTTCAACGCACCATAAACGATTGCGTAACAAATATGTCCTTACTTGAGGTGATACCTGAAGTTTTTTATCACGTGATATTAGTTTATATTTGCGCCACAAAGTTGCCTGAACATACTCTAAATCTCTGGGAGCAATCGAAAAGACATTTACAACAGTCTCCGACGTGGGAGGATATGGACGCCTTTTTAACGGCTCATTTTAGAACCCTTGAATCGACTGCTGATATACGACAATCTCAAGCCAAACCCTGTCGAAACAAAGATAAGAATATTGCCCCTTTCAGCACAAAAAGAAATTTTAATTTTGGCCCCCCGAGGAAATCACTAAATGATTCAGAAAATGTTCAAAGTTTTACGAAAAGGACTGACACATTACGGTCAACTTGTCGTTGTTTTCTCTGCCAGGGAACTCACCCCATAAGACTTTGTCCTACCTTTTTAGGCCGAAATGTTGAAGACAGATTGTCGACTGTAAGGAGACTTAAGTGCTGCACGAATTGTCTGGCAACATCTCGCTCTTTTAAAAATTGTAAAAGTATTTATGTTTGCTCATTATGTAAAATAAAGCATCACTCTTTGCTTCATAGAGATGCTGGATCAAATGGCTCAGCCAGTAATGCATACCAGCGTCCGACGGATTCTGATGTAAACAGATCTGCATCTCATAGTTTTAACCCGAGTCAAACACAACCCCCGTTAAATTTAAACCCTTCGACCTCCGCAGCGGTCCGTAATCTTCACACTTGCACTACACATCTAGGAGCAAACCCTAATTCTACTATTCTTCTAGGCTCAGTAAATTGTGTAGTGCACGTTGGTGATAGTAGATGTACGGCTCTAGCGCTGGTGGACCCTGGTTCGCAAGGTACCTTTGTCTCAAAGAGACTACAGAGGATGCTTGCTATACCCACATTTTCAGTACCTTCCACTACTGTGATTGGCATGATAGATTGTTTGGCTGTTACATCTTCTACCATGTGTGTTTTTACGATCGGTTCTTCGATCGATCCTGATTTCAAATTGACAATTTGCGCATATGTAGTAGAGGAAATAACCGATCGGTTGCCCTCGTGTTCTATTACGGAAATGATAAACTCTAGTTTTCCTGATATTACAATGACCGACGTCATGTGTACCCGCATGGATATACTTTTTGGAGCAAATATATACCATAATTTTGACTCCGGATGTAAAAATACATCCGACTGGCAACCTGATCGCCCAGAGAACCGTTTTTGGTTGGATATTTACTGGTGAAGTTTTTTCGTCTCAACCCCTGCATTCTCTTGCATCATTTTACACCCGTGTTGAAGTAGACAATCAACTGGCCCGTTTTTCGGAGCTCGAAGAAGTTCCAAAAGTCACTCGACTTTCTGAAGATGAGACATTTTGTGAAGAACTTTACAAAAATATCACCTATAAGAATCCCGATAGTCGTTATGTTTTTAAAACAGATATCGAAAAAATGTATTGTCATAATTTAATTCGTCCTGATCAAACCCAGTATCAGCGTATTTTGTATCTTGTTATTAAACGCGCTGTCTTGTCTGAAATAGCAAAGCTATTTGACCCCGCCGGTTGGCTCTCACCTAAAATAATTGTGGCAAAAATTATAATGCAACAAATTTGGAAAGACAAGACCGATTGGGACGAAAGTTTGAAACCCCTGACTCTTATACAATGGCGATCATTTTTAGACGATTATCCGAATGTTGAGAAAATTAATATTCCAAGATGGGTTAATTTTCTCCCCGAGAACGAAGTTGAACTTCATGTATTTTGTGACACCTCTGAAAAGGCATATAGTACTGTTATTTTTGCTCGAAATGTGTCTACGAGTGAAATATTTACCCATTTACTCGTATTAAAGACAAAGGTGGCTCCCGTGAAGTCTGAAACATTACCCCGTTAAGAGCTTTGTGGAGCGGCTTTGATGGCAAATATGGTAGAATCACTATGTAGTCAAATAAATCTAGACAAGAGAAAGGTTTATTTGTGGACTGATTCTACTATTATTTTATCTTGGCTAAATAAACCCCCGTGTCATTGGCTTACCTTTGTCAAGAATTACCAAATTGGACCACCGTTTGACATACATGAACGTTTTTCAGATTTACCCCGTGCGATTCGATTAATTTCGTATTGCTTCAGGTGTTTACAGTATTTCATAACCCGAAAATGCTTGTATAATACCCTAGATTTATCCCAATCGGATGTGAAATTCACCCGATATAGCCTGAAACTTGTATGTCAACGTATTTTTATTCCTAAATATGATCGATGTAATGGACGATTATCTCGGTCAGCTGGTCTGTCATGTTCTGAAAAATACCCATGTAGAACCCGATACAAGAGTCGTTTCGGCAGACGTGAGAACAGCTTCTGGCATTTTTACCCGCCCGATAGTGAAGCTTGTTCTCATACCTAGTTCAGAAAACTACTAATTAAGTTTTATTTTTTGTAGTTTTCGTTTTTTTTTTTCATTTTATCCTATAGTAACATTTGGAGCGCACCCTATGAGTTGGACTTGTATTGAAGACGTATTGAGGCACCATGAATTTTAGCAACATTCATCTTCCTACTTGGATCCCCAACCCGTCATCATTGATGTCCCTAATACTAATAATTATAAATTTATTTTATTAGGTTAAATTTATATTATTCTAAATTATGAAAATTAATTATTTATTTTTTTGTTTTATTTGGTATTCTACCCCTATTTCTCATCTTGTAATGAGACCCGCGTGATCCTTAGCCTTCCTTGTTGCAGTAATGCAAGGGGGCGGGATGTTTACGCGCATAGTGTGAACGTCCACTAATTATTGTTCAGTGGACGTTCTATGTTTTTGTTTTATTTTCAACCTTTTTTATCTTATTGTAAGCACTTGCATTGTAAAACCCAAACAGTACGGTACGTACCAAAAGGAAATAAACCCAGTGAATTTTTATTGTGAATATAATAAACCCCGTGTATTTAAAGAAAAACTAATATTGTGTTTTTTTTTTCTTTCTGGAATATATTTTCTGAGGAAATCTTTCGGGGAAACAAACTGCATACTCCCCATTCAACAATATTTCGCAATCACTATTATTTTGTTACTTTATTTTTTTTTTTGACAATACTTTTCATTAAAGTTCAATAAACTGCATAATGCTCATTTATCAATATTTCGCAATCATCATTATTTTGTTACTTTATTTTTTTTGCAATACTTTTTAACAAATGTCAGCTGAATTTTTAAATAGTATTTAGTTTTTAAATATTGTAATAATTTTAAGTTCTTGCAGTTCTTAATTTGAATTCAATAAATAAAAATAAAAATTTCAAAAACTTTTTTCCGTGGTTTTTTTTTTTTATAAAACAAAACGCTCGGACTCGTAAGTCGCGCTAATGTGAACACCGAATTATATGAACACCGCTTAATGTGAACATATTTTTTGCTTCATTGAAAAGCCCTATAATTTGAACAGAATTTTCTTTTTTTTTAATATGAAACGTTAAAATTCTGTATTTATTAGTTGTGGGATCCCCGTTTTAGGTGCACATGTGCATGTATTATATGTACAATGTATGAGTAATTATGAACATATTCATACGTATAAATATAATTTAATTATAATTTGATATAATTTTAAAAATAAAAAAAAAATCATAAATATGTATTGATTTTTGTTTACAATATGGTATAATTCTGTTTTAAAATTTTCGGTTTTCGGAAATGTGAACAATTCGTAAAAGTGAACAACGCCAGTTTTAATTAGTTCACATTAGCGAGCGTGCACTGTATTTACCGAACTTTACCCAAAAAGTAAAGAAACACATATTATGTAGAACTGCATTACTATTAAGCGACCCTGTATTACAACACTTGAACAAAAACATATAATCATAATGACAACAGTATTACCATGCAGTTCTATATAAAATATAATTTTTATCAATGAATATATTAATTTTTCAATTTCTAATTATTTTTCGTCATTAGTGTTAGAAATAAGCTTTAAAATGAGATATCATTCATTAAATTTAATGCGGTGGTATGGGAGAAATTTACAACCGACAAAAAAAGTGCTTTAAGGTGGCCACACACTAGTGATTTGTGACTGTGATTTGTTCGGTTGTCATTTCTCCACACACTATAAAAAATCACAAAAAGTTTAAACGTCAACAACAAGACATCACTTTTACTTTTCAAAATGGCATTTTCATTTTGTAAAATTTCAATGAATTCTACAAAAAATTGGTTGCTAGCCATCTCCGCAACCACAAAAAATATTTTCACTTTTCGTATTTTTATTTTAATATTTTAATATGAATATTTTGGCGTTTTATTGTGAACTAATTTAAAAATTTTTTCAAATGTTTGCGCACAACCCCATACACTTTGTTACAAATCACAATAAATTGAAAAATTTCAAATTTTTGTGATTTGTTGTCATACAGCCCCATTAACATGTAAAAAGACGTCGAACACAACAAATCATAGTCACTAATCACTAGTGTGTGGACACCTTTAGAAATAATTTATATGATAATTAACTTCTATAATATTTAATTTTACTGTATTATCTTTGTTTGAAATATATATCGAGCCGTAACCGCCTAAAAAGCGTAACCAACATAATTTTCGATTTTTTTTAAATAAATGAATTCATTGACAACATCTGCATCATCTCCTAAAATTTCATCGTCATACAAAGTACCGTTACAAATTTAGAGCAAAAACAATTTTAGCGTAAGTGCACAATGTTTGTTTGTTTACATTTTTGATGACCGCAGATTGTTGGTTACACTAAAATTCTCTTTTAAACCTAAGTAAAAAGTATAAAAAAAGCATTTTGCATTCATTAAAATACCTTTATAATATTAAATATTGTTGAAAATTCGCACTTTATAATAATTTTATAATCTTTTAACAATATGGCGAAGATAATAAAAATATTTTTTATTCCATTTGGATGTTATATAAGTATCATTTTATAAACGTGTCTTCTAGAAGTGCGTTCGATATGATCTAGTACCATACAGTGATAGTGATACATCTTCAGATGTAAATTATTAGAAATCTGAGACTAATGAAGAAACATGTGTGGGAAAAAGAGGATATAAAAAGCAAAAAAAATACCCAAAAGACTGCAAAAGGCTAAACTTCGTGATAGAGGTGTTTGGCCTGACCCATACCAAAATAAAAAATGTGGGAATTCATGTAGCTCTAAGCCTACGGAAATTGATAGAGTACAAATAAATGAACACTCTGGGGAATTGGCAATAAAATTAGACAAAAAGATTGGTTGAAGTCTTGTATTAAGAGAGTCAGCGTTAAAAGTCAGCGTTATGTTAACTTTTAAAATGAAATTAATTAAAAGAATTAAATAAAATAATATTTATGTACATATCGCTAATTTGCTGCAATAATGTCAGCTCAAAAAAATTTTTTTTTCAGAAAAGCAGTTTAAAGTTTTTTATTTTTGTTCGTACATTTTTATCCACAACGCAAAACATTAATGTTTATGCAGATTCTACACACTTTAGTAAATTGTTTTAATCGCATAGTAAAATTTTAGGAATCAAGGATTGAGATTTATTAAAAAATAATAATTTCTTTTTTATTGTACAACGATTTTGTAGCGCGGGGTTTTGATTTAACTGTCAAACGCATCGGTTGTGTTTTTTGAATTTATAAAAAAAAAAGAAAAATTAAAAAATTTTTTTTCTCTTTGAAATTGAAAATTCAAAATCTTTTGATTTTTGAAATTTAATTTTTCTAATCTTAAAATTTAAAAAAAAATTAAATTTGTGGAAAAAACAATTAAAAATATTTATTGAAAACATACTATATGTTTAATGGATGGTGATCCATCTTTTAAATCTTCCGGATGTCGGCCTCCGGCCAGCAGCTATAAAAAATCTTTAACTACAATGAACGGTGATATGGAAACATTGCGTCCTATGTCAAAAGGTATTCATTCTTCACAAATAAATTCATCTAAATCACCATCAAAAGATACTTCCAAAGAATTAAGAAGCTCACAGCTTGGTAAACAATTGTTTGATGCTGTTTTCGAGGAGCACACAGCAAGCAGTTTCAACTCTAATTCTCTACAAGAAAATAGGAATGTTGAAATATTAGAAAACATAAAAATCCCAAGAATGGAATTACAACAGCAAATCGACGAGGACTTGCTTTCTGTCTCTTCATTTGAAGATGAATTCAAGGAGGTTAAAAATAAAAAGCGAACATTTAAAGGTGACGTTAAAATTGATTTGTCCAGATGCCAATTTAAAAATGTAGACAATATTGTTAATAATAGTAATAAGTTTTCTATATTAGGCGATTTAGATTTAGAACCAGAAATGTCTTACAATAACAAAAATGTTGAAAACAATAATACTAAACCTAACCAATCGCAGAAAACACAAAGTAAGGCCAGGAGTTCATTTTGTCCTCCTATTTTTCTTGAGAACGTAAATGTTAAATCGCTTGTTGATCAATTGAATTTAAAAAAGGTTGAGTTTCAAATTAAGAACCAGACAAAAAATAAGAGCAAACTGTACCTTAAAAGCGCATCTGCCCATTTGGAGATGATGCAGTTACTAAAAGATAGAAATATTGCTTCTTATTCATACACACCTAAAGAATTTCGGCGTCAGAATGTAATTTGTAGAGGTCTTTACTACAAAACGGATATTGATAACATTAAATCAGAAATTGACAATATTATTCCTGACACGGTTGACTCAGTATCGAAATTTTCAACAGAGTATTCAAGAAAACATGGAATTGACACAGGTTTGTTTTTAGTTGTCCTTAAACAGAACAGAAACATAAGAGAATTGCTTGGTATTAAGTGTATTCTAAATCAAGTAGTGACTTGGGAAAGACCTAAAACAAGTACTAAAGTTCCACAATGTTGGAGGTGCCAAAAATGGGGTCACTATTCAAAAAATTGCAGCCGACCATTTTCTTGCTTGAAATGTGCTGATAAGCATGCCCCGGGTGAATGTAGTTATGTCCTTGGAGAGGACGTATTACCTTTCTGTGTAAATTGTAATGAGAAGGGTCATACCTCGAACTACAGAGGATGCCCTGCATACAAGAAATATATATCAGCTAGAAAGAACAGTGCTCACGAAGCAATTAATAGGAAAATTTCTGCCGCGTCAAATGTTGAAAAGGCAATTCACCAGTCGGAGATTGTGAATACGGATAAAAGTTTTGCTAGTTTCTTTAAAAACTCGAATGAAGTTTCAACAGGACGTAGATCAGAGAAGCCTTCATTCATTCAGGAATTTTTAAAGGTAGCGCAATCGATATATGGCCCTGAGCCCTTGACTTTAGAAGATAAAATTAAACAATTTATGAGGAATTACAAAAATATGTCAAAGGAACAGGCTAAGAATGAATGCCTGGATTTGGTGAGAGAAGTACAAAAGATTTATGGTCCATAATTTCTTTAAATTGATCACTTTTAATGTTGGCTCCCTTGTCAATATAAGCAGAAAAATTGAGCTTAACAAACTTCTTATGGACTCCCAGGTAGACATTGCTTTTTTACAAGAATTGCATCTACCTCGGCATTCCAAAATTGTTTTTGATAACTATACTGTTTTAAAGGATAATAGCTCTCTGAATGTTGGAATAGCGGTTAGAAGTTCAATTTCTTTTTCGGAAGTATTTATTCCTGGAATTCGATTTCCAAATCTCTTTATTGTTGTAAATGCTTTATTAAATGGTAGGACAAGTAAAATTCTTTGTGGTTCAGTTTATTTTCATAGTAATTGCAGTAGAAATATTATTTGCAATGACCTTTCTTTAGTTGTTAACTTTTCGAAAACATTTGATGGCCTAATATTAGGGGGCGACCTAAACGCTAAACATGTTAATTGGGGTGACAATACGAATAATTTTAACGGTGAAGTTCTATCTACTTGGCTTCAAAACGAATCTACTTCTGTTAGGAGAATTTGTGACATCTACCCAACGTATCCCAGCGGTTCATCACATCTTGACCATTTTATTATTAGTACTAACCTTCTGAACTTTTTCAATCCAAATTATTCAACATTTACACTCCCAACCTTTTCTGACCACATACCACTGGGACTTAAAATTTCATTTCCAAATTTCGAGTTTATTTTTAAAATTCCAGAAAATTTTATTTCATTTAGTGAGACTGATTGGAGTGCATATAAAATGGATATATGTAATGCTATATTGAACCATTTTCCACCTCATGGGAGAAATCTATCTAATGAGGAAATAGATTATTATATAGGTGAATTATCTACCTCTGTGAATTTCATGACAACAATTCATTCAAAACAGGTCTCCAATGCAAACAAAAAATTTATTATCTCAGAAAAAATTAAAAAGTTACTTAGGATTAAATACAATTGGCAAAGGGACTTAAAGAGAATCTTCTCACGGACTTTTAACAGAACGCATCCGCAATATTTACTAATTGCGAAGCAAATTAATCTTATCAAAATTATTATAAGAGAGCAGATTGAAATGGAACAGGCTGTCATTTTCAATAGCAAACTGAAGAAAATTAGACCTGGTCCTTGGGCGTATAGGAAAATTTATAATATTATCGGAAGTAAAAAACGTTCAAGCGTAGGAGATATTTCTGTCAACGGTAACAGTATTACGGATCTGAATCAGAAACTGAACGTCTTAAGGGATCATTTTAGTTCTGTCTATCGAGAGGCTACTCCTGTGAACAGAAACACTTCGGAGATCAAAAGCTTGATAAATAATATTATTTCCCAAACGACACCTTCTTCACATTTTAATATTTCTAATAATTCATTAAACAATCAGAAATTAACGAAATTTACGAGTTTAGATAAGGTCATGGAATTAATAAATTTACTTAATAACAAAAAATCTTGTGGCGTAGACAATATTTCTAATTATTTGATTAAAAAGTTTCCTATTAAGGCTATTGAATACTTGACTATTATATTCAATAATTGCTTAAATAATTGTTACTTTCCGAAGGCTTGGAAAATGGCAAGGATTATTCCAATTCCTAAGGAAAAGGGAAATAGCGACATTAATAGCTTTAGACCGATTTCTCTACTTTCTAACCTAGAAAAATTGTTTGAAAGGATTGTGAGGGAAAAGATGGATATAGGTTTAAATGCGGCATATATTCCTGAGAACCAGTTTGGATTTAAAAAAGGTAACTCCACAGTTCATGCTTTGTTGAAATTTCATTCCGACGTTATAGAAAATTTACGGAAGGGCAGATGCACTGTTCCGGTTTCGCTGGACATCGAAAAGGCTTTTGATAAAGTTTACCATGATGGAGTTCTTAGCAAAATGAGATCTATTGGTTTTAATGCGCATTTTATTAAATTATTTAAAAGCTTTTTTGACCAAAGACAATTTTGTATTCAGCTAGGTAATGTTTCTTCCTCCGGTGGTTTGATTTCGTGTGGAGTTCCTCAGGGCTCCATTTTGGCACCTCATTTGTACAACATATTTATTTCCGACTTTCCTCAAGAATTTGGTACTTCGAAGAGTATACTTTACGCCGATGATTCTCTTCTATATGCTCATCATGAATCACCTTCAACTGCACTTCAAATTTTATCATCTCATCTCAATTTAGTTTCTAAATATTACTCCCATTGGGGAATTAAAATAAACGTTGCGAAGACCCGTGCAATTTGTTTAAGAAACCCGTCTGGTAAATGTAAATATTATGTTGTTCCGGAAAGTAAAAGGTTGAAATTATTTTTAAATGGAAGCGAAGTTGAGTTTAAGGACAACATAAAATACCTGGGTGTTAACTTTAGTAAACTTTTTAAATTTAAATTCCATGTATTAAACAGTCTAAAAAAAGCCAACAAAGTTAAGGGATCCTTTTCAAGATTGTTTAACAGTCACTTTTTGCCTACTGAGACCAAACTTCTTTTGTATAAGGTTAGTTTAAGGCCAATTTTATTATACGCATTCCCTATATGGTTTACTATTTCGAAGACGATGATGAGAAATTTGGAGATTTTCGAAAGAGTAATTATTAGAAAGTGTATAGGACAAAATTTTGTTTCTTATAACAAGCGGTTTTCAAATGAATATATTTATGAAAGAGCTAAACTCTCTCCTCTCTCGTTTTACGCATTGTATTTAACGAAAAGATTTGTTGATAGATTAGTTTCCTTTGACGGTGATATTATTCAGAATATTTTGTCTAGAGAACAACGTTTTAGTTGGTCCAATACAAATTATATTTCCTCTATTGGAATTTTACGAGAACAACTCAGTGAATTTCCTGGTACTAACTTTTATTCAAATATTACTCCCGGTATACATAGGGGCTAATAATTTTAGTTTTAAGTCATATTATTAGTTTTATTTTTTTTTTTTTTTTTTAGCGATAAGCCTTAGTTTTGTAAGTTAGTTTTAAGACATTAACTGTAGACTTACTCTACTTGTAAATTTAAATGCCGGGAGCAAGCATTTTATATTCTTTTGTAAAAATTTATAATTTAATTTGTAATTAAAACTTTTTCTTTTTAACAAAACAGCCAGTTGCATTAACAAAATATAACAGTTATTAAAATAATACTTATAAGTTTTAAGTTTAAGTTTTTCATAATATTTACTGTTTGTGAAACTAAATTTTTGGAAAAAAGAAGTCTCAATAAAATAATAACTACTACTACTACTATTTTGTAGCGCCTGAAATTTGTCGTTGCTCTATTAAAAAAATAAGTAGTATCGAATCACTTTCTGATCCTAAACGCTCAAAATCAGGGACCGTAACTGTTATGACTTTTATCGAAAAAGTCAAGAAAAAAAAGTTATATTTTAACTTTAATTTTTTAAGGCAGAAATAAAAGTTATTCCTCAACTTTTATGTTTTAAGACAAAAATGAAAAGTTATTTTTGTCTTTTATTATTTTACTCAAAAAATTAAAGTTATTTTTTAACTTTTAAATTTAAGGCAAAAATAAAAGTCTTGAATTAAGTATTGCATCATTTATAGCATTGACATCAATAAAACTTGCGTATAACTATGCAAAATTTAATACATGACTTTTATTTTTGCCTTAATATATTAAAAGTTAAAAAATTACTTTTATTTTTTGAGTAAAATAATAAAAGTCAAAAATAACTTTTAATTTTGCCTTAAAAAATAAAAGTCAAAATTAAAAGTTTTTTTTCAACTTTTATCAAAAAAGGCACAAATTTAAAAGTCATACAAAAATTTGCATGTACAGTGGTGGCCATATAATTTGAAACGATGTTTAATAAAAATGAAATCAAAGTGTAACTTCTTTAAAACCATTACTAAAAATTATAAGCACCGCTATTCGAACAGCCCACAGTCCACATTATTGCCGCTGAAAAAAAACTTTAAATTTAAAGCTTTCACTTTTAAAAAATTTTGGTTAATTTCTAAGTACTTGGTTTTTAGCTGGCCACGTAATTAAAAACGTTCAGGTTTTCTTTAATTAATTAACTTTTTTTTTATTATGAGTCCTAAATTTAAAATTCAGTAGATCGTATTTAAATAACCTTAATACGTTTTAGTTTTCAAGACTGGAAAAAACAAGTGATGCACTCCATAAATAAGGGAGGGCTTCTTCAAGGCGTATCCAATGGAATAACTGTCAATGTGGGCTATCGCACAAAGGTTTTCATAATCCAAACAAGTGAAGTTTGGTGCAGTTCACTTCTAAAATTAAACAAAAGAAGTTTGTAACCCCAGCCAGGAAGCCCAGTGCTAGAAAAACTCCTCAAGTAGAAGATAAGATTATTTGCAGCATAAGTAAATGTAACCAATTTCTGAATTCACACAAAATTGGGGTGAAACTGGGCAACAAATGAGAGAAGAAATATTTACACGGACAATAACAATGCGTTTATAAGCATTTTGGCTTTCGTAAATGTATTGTATAAAAAAAACCGCATGTGGCAAAAAAATATTCAAAAACACTGACCCTTTGCAAGCAAAATGCTGAACAAAGATGCATGTTATTTGAAATAGAATTTTTACAAGCAATGAATTTAAGAATATATTGTTTTCACCTGACGAAAAATCTTACGTTAGATATTCCTCAGTAAAATCCTTAAGACTTTAGGTACTTTGTTAAAACAGTGGTGGTGTATTATAACTTGGGATGCAATTTCGTGGTGTGGTGTGAACCCATTCTAAGACTAAAGGGAAGAAGTTGATTAATATCAATATAAAAACAATTTAAAAAATGTAATAGAACAATATTTCTTTTGAGAAAATGCTCGTTCTCAACATGATAACGACTCAAATTAAAATTCTAAGTTATTGACATACTGGATTTCGTATAAAAATATTGAAATTTTGTACTTATCATCGTAAAATGTTTATCTAAACCCAATTGAAAACTTATAGGCAATTGCAAAAAGGAATCACACGAACAACAGTCCAAAAAACAAAAAGTCTTAGAGTTCCAAATGATACAGCAAACCTAGGGAAACATGTCTCTGTAAACACATCAGCATTTAATACAACAACAGACAAATATAAACCAATATTTTCAAAAATAAAATATGTAAGAGAATATATTATTAGAGGATATGTCAATTTTTTGTTTACTTTTGTGGAAAAAATTTTAAGTTTGGTGAAAACATTTGTGTCGTTTCTAATTATAAGACCAATATAAAAGTGCTATATTTCGTTTAAAGTTAATTTTTTTAAAAATGTTATCTCAGCTGTAAATATTTTTATTATAAATTCAATAATGATTGAATACTTTACAATTTATAGTATTTAGTTTTGGTATTGTGAACTTAATTTTAAAAATATATTAAGAAAATTGTGTTCTGCTAAGTCGTTTCTAATTATATGGCCACCACTGTACATCATCTATGCATCATAATGATACCAACAAAAATTTTTTACGATCATTTTTTATGTGCGCTTTTTTTATGTAAAATTTTAAAAATAACAGATATTTTCTGTCCCTGCTCAAAATCATTCCGATCACAATAGGTTTTATACACAATACTATTTACAAAATTATTTATTTCTACATATTTAACTCAGAAAAACGCGATTTTGAGTTATGTCACTGTTGCAGCAAATGAGCGATATATGTATATAAACAGTATACAATTGTTTCTCTAAAAAAAGTTTTTTTAGCTTAACTGACACAAATATCATCAGCAGCTTACAAGAGTGACAGCGAAAAAACCGTAAGCGACAAAAATGACCGTTATTATTCTAAAATGTGAGCAATTTTAAATGTGGTATATAAATCGTGAAAAATAACACTTATTACATACTAAATTTCATGACAATAACTGCAAAAACAACAAAGATATTAAAAAAAAACCTTCTCCTTTAAAATATTATTTTTGTTGGTTACGCTTTTTTGGCGGTTACAGTTCGATATATACAATTTAATGTCATATTTTTATATAAAAAAAAGACTAATGGCACATTGAATTTTTATTTGCGTTGTGGAGTTGTAAGTGAGAAAATGAATTTGTGCTGCAGAGCAAATGGCAATGTAACCTCTGACTTGAACCCAATACGCTGGCCTGGTAGTCAGTACCGTTACAAACTGACCAATTTAGAGTAATAATACGACGGAATTTAATACCGCAGATAGAAAGAAAAACTCTGAGGAACGAAATAGAAATTGAAATAAACGGAATAAACATTGAATCTCAACAACAAGATTTGCAACAAATTAAAATTTGTACGTCAGTTGTATTGCATTGCCATGTGGCAACGCAACTTGATATACTTTAGTTTGTTATTGTTTTATGCCGTTTTATTAATGTTTTTATATACTATGTACCTTGGAGACACATGTTGGTAGGATTTGTAACTTTTTTATGTCGGTAAGATGAGGGTTAAACGTCTAATAAGATCTGAAATTCCCATACATAGACGCTGTTAAAATATTAACAGAGCTCGTTAACGCAAAAATTGTGCATATTAAAAATGGTTTCTATCTTTGCTTTTCAAATTCGAATTTATCTTGACAAAGATTTTATTACAATATATTCAATATCAAATTTCAATACTATTAGTGATTTCTTGAATGCATGATTTAAAATATGGCAAAGGCATGCAATTCCAATGATATCAGGGTTGGTTTTTTTAACTCAACAAATAAAGTTTTCTCTCATCCAAATTTACAGAGGCATTGTCCGCATAAAAACTTGATACATTTGTTAAGCTAAGACCACTTTCACAGATGTTATTGAATTCGCTATATTGGTCGAAACTTCAAAGTCAGAGCTGTAGAAACTCAAAAGTTTTGTTCAAATCCCATTCACTGAATAATATGCAGTCATTCATCGATTGTCGTAGCGTTAACATCGTGGAATAACATGTATTTTTTAATTTTATGTGTGCAGTTAACTGTGTATACGTACACATTTAATGCAAAAATTTGTTTGCTAAAATATTCTTCTGGTGTGATTTGGCCCCTGAAGTCATACTTCATGTATACATTTTGTACTTTTTTGTCTAAATTTGTGTTTTTACTTCGCTCATTTTACGTACAGCAGCCGTCGCTACTATCCTCTTGATGTGTGAGCATTTTTCATTTGTACGTGGGCAGATAACTGATGACTTTATATACAACTTCGAGAATATCTAGGCGTAATTATATCACAAATATATTGCCGTAAGACACGGAGAACAACGGAGAAGATCTCAGGAGTTACTAAACAAGAAGCGGAAGATAAACATTAGGTCCATCTAATCGACGGATGACGAAATCAAAATCAAAACGTGTAATAAGCTTATGTGTGAACACAAAATAGAACTTTGTGCCTCTTGCACAAATTAAAGATAGAAAGTATTTAAACCATATTCCTCTTTTTCATTCAATATGTTAGTTTTAAGATGCAAACAAATTTAATGAAATTTATTTTTTTATCTTAAATATTTTTATAAACGAAATAGTGCTTTAAAACCTTATTTTACAATTAAATAATTCAATTAAACCAAATTAGTTTGCTTTAGAGACCTGCAATGAATGTGAAAAAAACTTAAAATTGTGCACATGCTTTTAAATGACTCATTGTTGTGCTCTCACTCATCATTCACAATCTGTAAAAATGTGGATATCTCTTTAACAGACTAAATAGTGTACCAAATTCATTTTTTACTGCATTCATTTAATTTGAGTGAGTGAGTCATAATCACAGTAACTCAAAATAACAGTGAATACCACATTCTTTACAGTAAGCATTCACTGTGCTGTGGTTGTGTTTTTGTTGTTTTTACATACATAGTTTAACATTCCTAAAAAAGAGTAACGCAGAGGGCAAATACATAGTATGTATGTTTTTACATTTTAAACATATTCTCTCTCTCAATGACGACAGAATTTTTCAAAGCTGTCTTTGTACAAAAGGCGTCTGGCAAGAAAACAAAAACCAATTTTTTAATGAGTGCTAGTTTTTTAAGTGAATGTATATTTTTTTCAGTGAATTCATACTTTTGATTTGGTGGTCTCTTTTGTTTTTTATTGATATGCTGTATTGTGTGTACTACACAAGCTGTTATGAGTGACACATTGTTGAATGACATTTTCTTCCTCTGTTATTAACATTCTTTATTTAGTGTGTGGATACATAAAGTATTGTAACAGTGTTAAGCTGCATTCACTGTGTTTTAAAGAGATGAATTGAGTCATGCAGGTCTCTAGTTTGCTTTATTTCATTAATATAAAAAACGAATAATTAAACAAACGAAGTTTCAATAACATTTTGCACATACAGTGGTGGCCTTATAATTAAATAGAAACGATGTTTAATCAAAATGAAATCAAAGTGTAACTTCTTTTAAAACTATTACTAAAAATGACAAGCACCGCTATTCGAAAAGCAAACAATCCACATTATTGCCGCTGCAAAAAATTTTGAATTTAAAGCTTGCACTTTAAAAAAAATTTGATTAATTTCTAAGTACTTGGGTTTTAGCTGGCCACGAATTAGAAACGGTCAGGTTTTCTTTAATTAATTAACTTTTTTTATTGAGTCATAAATTTAAAATTCAGTAGATCGTATTTAAATAACCTTAATACGTTTTAGTTTTCAAAACTGGAAAAATAAGGGATGGCATCTACAAGGTGTATCCAATGGAAAAACTGTCAATGTGGGCTATCGCACAAAGGTTTTCATAATCCAAAAAAGTGAAATGTGGTGCAGTTCACTTCTAAAATTAAAAAAAAGGAGTTTGCAACCCCAGCCAGGAAGATCAGGGCTAGAAAAACTCCTCAAGTAGAAGATACAATATTAGGCTTACAGTTACGAGCAGATAAATAGGTTCACATCACATTTTTTGATAAATTCGCCTTCAAATAACTTAAACAGCGGTAATATACAATAAAGCGATATTTATTACATTAAAGATAAATAATCATATAAAATGTATTTAATTATAATTAAAAAAAAAATTAGAAAAATTGATATACAGTGAACTCGCGAAAACGTGAATACCCGGAAGCATGAACAACTCGGAAACGTGAACACTTTTATGTTTGCATTGACTACTCTAAAACGTGAACAAGGTGAAATAGCTCTAAAACGTGAACAATTTTTTTTAATTGTTTTTAAAATTTTTTTCGTTTTATTTCTTGAATTCGTTTAAATTTGGCGAATCCCAGCATAAGACAACATTCATACATACTTTGCTATCTATTTCAACAAAACATGCACATGTGTAGTTAAGAAATCTTAAGGAAAAGGCCGTATTTGAGATGGTTGAAAAAAAAAAACACATCAAAAAAAGATAAGTGATTTTTTCCAATAAAAGTACTATTTAGGAAAAAATCCATCTTTTAAAATGAGTTTATTGAAGACTGAATTCTTTTGCTACACCCATATACATACATAAGTATTCTTAACCCTTTTTTTGTATTATATATTTTTTTTAATTATAGAAACTTTAGTAGTAGAAAACTTTATATGTACATACATATGTATGTATGTATACAATTCGTTTGAATTACAATTTTTTGTTGTTTCATATTCACGAAAATGTAAAAAAGTTTGAAAAAAATTTTATATAATATTTTTTTTAATAAAATTTCCAAATCTGATTAAGTTTTAGCCAGTATCTATTGCTAATATACATATTTTTGTTTTAAAATCTTACCGATCGAAAAGGTGAACAAATTTGAAAATGTGAACACCCTTGGTAAAAATTAGTTCACGTTTCCGCGAGTTCACTGTATTTAATATATTAATTGATGCCTGTCGAGCAAATAAATAGGTTCATTGAAAAGAGAATGATATTTTTATACAAAAAAAGTGCAATTGCAAGAAAATTTCTAATATTTTGTTGAAAATCCCTTATTTTGGATCACCGCCGAACATCTCCGGGGCATTGATTCGACAAGTGACTGACAAGTCTCTAATGGAATTGAGTACCAAGCTTCCTTCACTTTTGTCCACAAATCTTCTTTATTTTTAGCCTTGAGTGGTGCAATTTTGTCCTTAACGATTCTCCAAAGATTCTCAATGGGATTTAAATCCGGCGATTGTGAAGGCCACTCCATTAACTTTATATTTTTCTTTTGGAACCATTCTTTTACGATCTTAGAAGTATGCTTGGGGTCATTGTCTTGCTGGAATTCATACTTTAAAGGCATTTCCTACTCGGCATACGGAAGCATTACTTCTTTAAGAATATGCAGATAAAGATGTTTGTCCATATTTTCCTTGATCCAGAATATTGGCCCAACACCGTACCAGGAAAAACAACCCCATATCATTATATTGCCGCCGCCATGCTATATTGCCGCCGCCATGTCTTCTTTTTATACCTTCCGGGCCGGCCCATTCAGCATGTACTTTTGCAAACTCAATGCGCCTTTTTCTTTGTCTGTTATTAAGCATTGGAATCTTCTGGGCCGATCTTCCGAATAAATTTTTTTCTCTTAAACGACGTCTAATGGTCCACTCTGATACGGGAAGCTTTAACTCTTTTTTCAGCTGAACTGCGGACATAAAAGGATTACGAGTTGACAACATCTTAATGCGATCATCGTCTCTTTTCGAGGTTTTTCGCTGTTGACCTCTTTTAAGTTTTTGTTTTGGAGGCTGCAATGCATTTCTTATCATATTCTGCAATCTCCCAAGAATTTCAGCAATTTTCCGTTGGCTATAACTTCGGCTGTGTAGATCCTTTATAATCTTTTTTTTCCTCTTCACTACAATGTTTAGAACGTCCCATTTTTTAAATTTTTAGAGGTATTTGCTTTAATAAGCTCTATTAAAAGGCTGAATCTAAAGTTTTCTACAATAATTTTTATAATTTTGGCGTTTAACATTTTAAACTAACAAATTTTTCAAAGTGAACCTATTTATTTGCTCTTTGATTTTATACGGTAATTTTTTTTTTTTAATTTTGGGCAATTTTTTACATAATAATTTAATTATTGTGATGCAGTATTAAAAGTAGGTACATATTTGCTTTAGTAATTAGCGACTTTTACTTTTTTTTTGCTGTAATGTAAACTATAGTCAAACAAAATTGATTTATCATTTTGATGTGAACCTATTTATCTGCTCGTAACTGTATATCTTTATTACTTTTTGTCCAGAGACATTCAAAGTTGACCTAAGTGAATGCGTTTAAAACGACCGTATTATATACGCTAACTTCTATAGCTTCATGCTTTTAAAATACTCTTGTAATGACACTATAAAGATTTTTTCATACAATTGGACGTTATTTATGATATATATGCAAATAAAAAAAATTTCAACTTTAAAAAAATACTTTTTTTTACTACAAAAAATTGTCCAAAATTTTATATATATTATCTCCAAATTCTATGGATTGCATCTTCTGAGCTCCAACGAGCTCCAGCCATTTGTATTAAAATCTGTTGCATACTCCTAGGAGAGGAGAGTTTATTGCAACTTGTCTGCAGTTTTCCCGGCCATTTTAAGAAAATTCATAAGTTTGTTTAACGATCTGTAAAAACTTGTGGATTTTTGTGTAAATTCAAAGAATAGGCTTATAGGGTTCATGCGGTTCCAGTAATAAGGTGAATATAGCCGGACCTGTATTTTATTTAAAAGAAAAACTGTAAATTTTGAAGCTTAGAAGGCAATTTAAATTCGGTCATATCTCCTACACTAAATACGTAATATAAACAACTTTTTCTACGAATTATAAAGGATGTGTTGTATTTCAATAAAAAACTGCATTGAAAAGTTATCAATTAAAATGTTATCTTAAAATCTACGCTATATTTTTTAAAATAATGTTCACAGCTGATTTCTGTTCCCATTTTTTTAATTCACTATTTTGTGGCATTCTTTAGGGTATTGCTACTTAAAGAATGAAAATCATATCATAAAATTTACAGTTATTTTTGTTTGTCTTTCTTGTATTTTTGTTTGCAAAATAATAGCAGTGAAGTAAGAAAAAGTGTGAAAAACGCATTAAACTTAAGATTTTTTAAATTTTTTTCCTGAGAAACATATTTCTGGTGGAAAATAAGTTAAAAAAAAAACAAATTATAGCATTTTATGTAAAAAGTTTATAAAAATGGGCCACGGAAAACATTGTACAAAAGAAAAACGAGAACTCATTCAAAAGTTGATTTTTGATGGAAAAACTTACAAGTTTGTACAAAATGTGGCTGGCTGTTCTGTTAAAATGATCTCTAACGCCATTAAATGGTCTCTCAAGTCAGAAAGGCGTTGACGAAATAAAAAAATCTGTCAATTTGATGTAAAAAAAATTTTAAGAAATGTCAGAGATGAGCCTAAAACCTCTGCTACAGAGTTGAAACAAACATTTGACCTTGAAGTTCATCCATGTACAATCAGAAGACTCTTGCTTAGAGCTGGCAAACTATCGATAGTCGCGCCATTCGATATTTTCAATAGTTGGTTCAAAAACTATCGATATTATCGATAGTATCGAATTCCTTTGGAAATGTTAAATTTCACGTTCCTGTTAGCACATAGACAAAACAAATATACGAAGAACGAATTTGTTTCATATAAAGTGACATATTACGGTAAGGTAGCCCTCGTTTTGGCATAAAGTCTACAAGTCTGTTGTAATAGTGGAGATTTGCACTTCATTAAGCATAGTTTGCAATTTACTTTTGGTTGTATTAAACAAATTCATCATCACATTTTTTAGAGAGTTTCTTGAATTCAACATGTAGTGGGGATCTAAACATTTAACAAAATCTTGGAAACATGTATTCTTTACTATACTGAATGGCTCTAAATCATTGGCGACTAAAGTCATTAAAGAAGTATATAGTAGTTTTTTCCATTCGGAATCCCTTTTATAGGTTTTAGACTCTTTGACAAAAATTGGATTGTGTTTGATTGTTTCGGCAGTTGGTTATGAGATGTATGGGCACGTTTTAGATGGTCAAATAGATTTGATGTGTTGCCTCTAGTATTGAAAATTTTCGCACACAGCCTACATTGTGCATAATGATAAAGAAAATCTAATAACTTAATTGACCTCTTTTTATAAATAATAATAAATCTCTTTTCCCAGCTTGAGGTCTTTTTATATTTATATTAATTATATATTTATTTTCAATATTTCGCTGCCCCTTCGTGTAGCGTCGTCAGGAATTATTATTATTTTTTTTTATTTATTATTATTGATAAAGAAAATCTTTTGTTTCTAGAAAAAATTTCCAAGCTTCCGAATTACTTTTGCAAGTTTTTTTCAACGGTGTAGTTTCCGTATCAACGTCAGTATATTTGCTTTCTTTATCACGATTTTCCTTGGTTGTTTCTATGGGGAAGATGGTTTTAAGCTAGTGAAATCTGCATAAGTCAATTAAATGCAAAATTTAGCGATAGTATCGCTATCGAAAAAATAACATCGATAGTCTAATAGAAATAGAACTATCGATACTATCGATAGTACTATCGATTGTTTGCCAGCTCTACTCTTGCTGGATCATAATTTGTACGCTAGATCTCCCAGAAAAGTACCTTTTCTGAAAAAAATACATGCCATAAAAAGATTAAAATTTGCAAAAGAGCACCTTGATTGGCCTCTGTTTAAGTGGCGTAACATTTTATGGTCAGACGAGACCAAAGTGGTTCTTTTTGGATCTAAAGGTCGTCGCCAATATGTAAGACGTAAACCCAATACGGATTATAATTCACGAAATGTTTTAACCACTGTAAAACATGGAGGTGCGAAAATAAATGTTTGGGGATGTTTTTCATACTATGGCACAGGCCCTTTATTTTGGATAAAGGGAAACATGAATGCCCAAATGTTTGTCGACATACTAGAAAATGTTATGAAACCCTATGCTGATTGGAATATGCCGTTAAAATGGGTTTTCCAAAATGATAATTACCCGAAACATACCAGCAGAACTGCCAAATGCTGGTTATTGAATAATGGTATTGAGGTTATGGACTGGCCTGCACAATCTCCCGACCTCAATCCCATTGAAAACTTATGTTAAGGATGTTAAGGAAGGCGTGTACAATACAAGACCAACAAATGAACAATATTTGTGGAACGTGGTGGAGTCTGCATGGCAGAATATTCCTTTGGAAAGATGCCAAAATTTAGTGAACTCTATGGCACGCAGGTGTAACGCTGTAATAAAAAATAAAGGATATTCTACTTAAATACTAGCCATAGAATGAAAATAATGTAGAAAAATTTCATACAAAATAAAAATTTTCATGAATTTACTTAATATAGATATGAAACTGCTATTTTTTTGCTCTAGTATTTTTCGTAGAGATTTACGTTTTTATTGTTTATTTACTTCTGTTTTTGTTACTGAGTCTTAGTTTATAATTTAATTTAAAGAGAACAAACAACCTAATAAATCTGTGAAATAATTTAAAAAAAATCGGTTGTTTATAATTCAAAAACACCGAAATTGTAAGTTCAATAGAAGAACTGCTATTATAATGAACGCTACTGTACAAGCTACTGAACTGTGTAAAAATTTTTCTCAGTTTTCGTTTTACAATATTTAAGTGACTTCAGTAGACTTTTTTTAAGACAATAGATATCTTTTAATCAAACAAATTCTGAATTTCTCTCAGTGAAACACTCTTCTTTGGGAGGTAATTATTTGATTTGTAAAAAATAGTTTTAAAAAATCGAATTTTAAGTCACCAAACTACCGCCTACACAGAGTGCAAGACGGTGCGATGAGCGTGGCAGATTTCAATGAAACTTGGCATGCGTCTTTTGTTTTTTCTAAGAAGTATATGTACTAAATTTTAAGACTTTTGCTTTTATACAAAAGGTTTCAAGTGAAAATATCCATTTTGATTATATGAGAACTGGGCGATGGGTGTGGCTGATTTTCATGAAACTATTTTATTTTCTTAATTTAGTCAATATAATACTCTGTGACAACTTTCAAGTTTCTAGGTCCACACCTTATATTTTTTGCACAAAAATTTATGAAGCCGTACCAGTGTGCGCCAGCATTTAATACAAAAATTTACAGAGAAGACAAATATTAGCCAATATTGTCAAAAATAAAATATGTAAGAGAATATCCTATTAGAGGATATGTCAATTTTTGTTTACTTTTGTGGAAAAAATTTCAAGTTTTGTGCAACGATTTGTGTCGTTTCTAATTATATTTTGTATAAAGTTAATTTTTTTTGAATGTTATCTCAGCTGTAAATATTTTTATCATAAATTCAATAATGATTTAATACTTTACAATTTATAGTATTTAGTTTTGGTATTGTCAACTTAATTTTTAAAATATATTAAGAAAATGTGTGCTGCTAAGTCGTTTCTAATTATATGGCCACCACCCACTGTAGGTCAGTCACCTTTCACGCCCTTTTGTATAACACCTTCGTCGATTCGACGAAGTATGGCCTTTACATACATACATACATAGTTGGCCATTACAACCCTGTGTCAGGGTTTACGGCCTAGCTTCTCACAGCACTCATGTTTTGTGTGTTAATTTTTATCCATTAGTACCGGGACCTACAGTTTAAAGTCGGGTCCGAACGACAGATTTGAGAAGCTTTTTCATGGCAATCAATTACTCCCAGAGCTTTTGCCAGAAGACTGCTGAGAGGTAGTCGCCGAAAGAAATAATTTTTTCATATTTCTTTTTTCAAGATGTCAGAGCTAAGATTTGAACCCAGCGCTATTGTCTTAGTAAGCCAACACACTAACCACGGCGACCACGCCACAAAAATAAGGGTTAAAAACAGCTTATACGTTTTTATATTAAGACTATTCACACCGTACGTTATTTTACAGCTTTAGACTGAGGCTAAAGTATAAACTAATCAGTTACACACATTTCCATAAGAATGAAATCAGATGAATTGTAACGGAACGGAATGCAAAGCCTAATTAGGCCTTAAGTTGTTCAACTATTCGACCATAGTATCTGTCTCATACCGTATCCGGTGAACACCATATTTTTTTATTTATTTCTTATATCAATATGCCACCTTCCCTTATTTCATTTAGTGCCTGGTCTGATCATTTACTCAATGACATTTTCCCTTTTTTTCGACACACCAACTCATAATTTATTTAATGGATTATATATCAATACTGACTACCGAGAATTTTAAGTTATTTTTCGACGCAAATGTCGGCATTAGAAGAGATTAAATTATTTTAACACATTATTAATAATTTTCATAGTAGAGTTTAAATAAAACAACTCGAACTATTGGGACTTAAGTAATATTACCTGTTTAAACAAATTATTTGCCCGGTCGACAATAGTTTTTGGTAAATTTATACGATCTGCCATCATAGATATTTCCTTAAATGCCGATATAAGTGATCTGTCAGAACTACTCATTGTACGTCTATTTTGATATTTAGGAGATCCAAAGGCATCAAAAGACGCAGAGCCTGTTCCAGGACCGATTATTGTAGACAAATCACCTCCACTTAACAGGGGGTTTTCTGGACCGCCAACACGACTGGGATCAACGCCATTTTTCTCATTACTGAAAGTTCGCCATTCCGAACCAACATCAATTACTCTATCGCCGACAACTAAACCACATTCTGAGCAAATCATATCACCCGCTCTGTAGTCTTCAATTAATGGAGCATCAGGATGTGCATAACAACAAACTTTGTTAGTATCTCTGCAATTAAACATAGTTCAGATAATTTATCGTTGAAAAATATAGGTTTACCTTGAGGAGCTTGCCATTATGTATATATTTTGCAACAAGTTTTTCCCAACGATATATTTTAGTAAATCTGCACAAAACTTGCCTAAAATGTATATTTTATAGATTTACGTCTTGCTAATTGCAAATATTGTCAATAGCGTTGCCAGACCAGAAATTTTATTCCTTCCAAATAATATCCAAAACCAAACATAATGTATAATATATAGAGCTGAGCCAAAACGTTCTTTTAAATGAACTATCGTTTTCGGTCGGTCTTTAAAAGTGATCCGGATCGTTCACTTCGTTCGTTCTATCTAAATTTGATATACCAAATCTATGGCTCGTATAGACGGGGTGTTAAATACATGGTATGTACCAAGGCCCATTCATACAGGTCATTGCATCTCTCAGGCTGATTTTATGTAAACCTACCTGTAAATGTCAAAGTTTGTTTACATTTTTATCTTCCTTGTTTGTATTTGAATGCTTATGCTATAAACACAACAAAGGCTACCGACCATCGACTACAAGCTGTCAAAAATAGAAAACATATGTGCATATGAGAATAATTATTTTAACGGCCACACGACTACCGAACACACGACTACTTTTGTAGCCCGTAAGTGTATGTCCACACTCGGAGAGAAGAGTCGGCAACTTTTGAGTTTGTTGACGTTTACGTTGAGGGGAATAAAAGAAGAAAAATACTTGCCCGTTCTCGGCGATTCTTTATATTCCCTCATTCGTTTTTTTTCTTTGTAGTTGATTATTTGACATTTCCTTTCATATTTTTTCCGCTTTTTGGTGTACACGTCTTTTTCGTACAATCGCAGCGTTCGTTTTTCTTATGTTTTTTCTTTTTAATAAATGCAGCGTTGCCAGTTTATGTGTACTTACACAAAAATGGAAGAGAACACTTTTTCTTTAAATATTTTTAGACCATAAATTTTTTATATAATTTTGTCTCACCATTATTTCAATTAAATTATTTATAATAATTTAATTCAATTCTTCATGTTTTTAAGTTAACCCATAATATTGGTCACCATACAATTTCATTTCATAGAAATCAAACATTATTCAATACCAGAAACAATATTAATCTTATGATAGCAAGATGTCGGTTAGAAACTACGAAACAGCGTATTGAATATATGGATAGTATGGAATTTAAGAATTTTCCTCAAGATATTTGTTTAGAAACACGCTTAAAGTGTCAACACTGACTGCACTTCTTTTTGCCTCTTTTTTATTTTCTCTTTTTTTGCCTGTTATATAAGTATTCAATGCTGTATGTATTCATATACTTTAGCTTAATGCTATAAACACAACAAAGGCTATCGAACACTGAACACACGACTACAAAAATCGCTGGCTACGAAAGTAGCCAAGTAGCCAGCTACTTAATTATAATAACGACTACAGCTACAAAATAAACATCTGTTTTGACACATTGAACATAACCTAAACAAAATATATTTTTTGTAAGTGAAATTTTGAGGAAATAAAAAACAACAAATGTCTGAAGAAAACTTATAAAAATTTAAGAAACTAAAAAGGCAATTAAATAATAAATTAAAAATGAAATAAAAACTGATGTATATAAATGAAATAAGTAAACGAAAACTAAACAAAAAATGTAAACAAATTATAATTTATTTTCAGTGGTTCAACTTAAATTTTTTTCGCATTTTTAATGCATATATTTCATATATTGCGTTTTTTAAACACCTTTTCCATGCATCTTATTGTATTGGCAGCACTAAACTGTTTATTGTCGCCAAGAAAAATAGAAATTAGCCCAAGTTGGCTACGGGCTACAAAAGTAGTCGTGTGTTCGGTAGTCGTGTTGCCGTTAAAATAATTATTCTCATATGCACACATATATTCTATTTTTGACAGCTTGTAGTCAAACATAAACACAACAAAGGCTATCGAACACCGAACACACGACTACAAAAATCGCTGGCTACAAAAGTAGCCAGCTACTTAATTATAATAACGACTACAGCTACAAAATAAACATATGTTTTGACACGTTGAACATAACCTAAACAAAATATATTTTTGGTAAGTGAAATTGTGACGAAATAAAAAACAACAAATGTCTGAAGAAAACTTATAAAAATTTAAGAAACTAAAAAGGCAATTAATTAATAAATTAAAAATGAAATAAAAACTGATGTATATAAATGAAATAAGTAAATGAAAACTAAACAAAAAATGTAAACAAATGATTATTTAGTTTCAGTGGTGCAACTTAAAATTTTTTCGCATTTTTAATGCATATATTTCATATATTGCGTTTTTTAAACACCTTTTTCATGCATCTTATTGTATTGGCAGCACTGAACTGTTTATTGTCGCCAAGAAAAATAGAAATTAGCCTAAGTTGGCTACGGGCTACAAAAGTAGTCGTGTGTTCGGTAGTCGTGTTGCCGTTAAAATAATTATTCTCATATGCACACATGTATTCTATTTTTGACAGCTTGTAGTCGATGGTCGGTAGTCTTTGTTGTGTTTATAGCATAAGAAATAGTTCATTTTTTGAATTTGTAAATATAAGAAGTGCTACGGCGATAATAAAGTTAAGTGAGGAAAATAAAATATAAAAATTAAAGAAACATAAATACAAACAAATTTTACAGAAAATAAACAATGACCCAAATAATAATTCTATACAATTAGAAACATATGTATATACACACATAGATATAAAACCCAAATTAATATATAAATAAAATATTTTAATTTTAAAGACTTATAACCTAGAAACCGAACCGTGTTTTTATTGTGTTTAGGTACGACCCTAAACAATATGGTCTATTCGAGCCGGATTATCGTGAAAACAAAGATTTATTTAAAAATTTAAAAACTTTAATAAAAATGTGTTATAACAAAATAAAAAGACTCCATTAACAATAAAAATAACAGACAACAGTCATCAAATTAAAAGTTTTCGGGACACAAAATATTAATACAAAAAAAGACAGAAAAAAATCTAACAAAAAATATAAACAACAGTTACAAAACCTTGAACAAAATTCAACGCAAAATTCAAAGAGACATCAGCAGCGGCAGCGAACATCACCAAAACAACAGCGACTGCAGTGAATATCAGCAAACATAAAAATATTAAAAGACCCAGCAATTACATATTGAAAAGTGCAGTTATAAAATATTTTTGCGACAGCAACAAAAATACAAAACAGATCATACATTAAACAAACAAGTAAAAGACCCAACAAAAACAACAGTAAGTACAAGAAAAATATAATTATAGTACAAATAATAATGAGACACAATTATTAAAGCATCATGCTATAAACACAATAAAGGCTATCGAACACCGAACACACGACTACAAAAATCGCTGGCTACGAAAGTAGCCAAGTAGCCAGCTACTTAATTATAATAACGACTACAGCTACAAAACACAACATAACCTAAACAAAATATATTTTTTGTAAGTGAAATTGTGAGGAAATAAAAAACAACAAATGTCTGAAGAAAACTTATAAAAATTTAAGAAACTAAAAAGGCAATTAATTAATAAATTAAAAATGAAATAAAAACTGATGTATATAAATGAAATAAGTAAATGAAAACTAAACAAAAAATGTAAACAAATGATTATTTAGTTTCAGTGGTGCAACTTAAAATTTTTTCGCATTTTTAATGCATATATTTCATATATTGCGTTTTTTAAACACCTTTTTCATGCATCTTATTGTATTGGCAGCACTGAACTGTTTATTGTCGCCAAGAAAAATAGAAATTAGCCTAAGTTGGCTACGGGCTACAAAAGTAGTCGTGTGTTCGGTAGTCGTGTTGCCGTTAAAATAATTATTCTCATATGCACACATGTATTCTATTTTTGACAGCTTGTAGTCGATGGTCGGTAGCCTTTGTTGTGTTTATAGCCATAACAAGAAAAAATATTTGGTGTAACGGAGAAATTAAAAAAGGGTTACCAACGGGCCAAAAAATTAAATTTTGCGGGTAACCTTAAATATAAAATAGGATTTAAAAATATTCATATTTTTTTTTCAATATTACTTGTTGTTAAATCGCTAGCAGGCAGTTCTTGACCCGAATTTATTACACACCTCTCTCTAAATTAACGACTCAAAATACAAAAAATAAAAATGTCTCTAAGAAAATTTATAAATTGTTCAAATGATTTAATTGAATTTGAAGAAACATATTCCTCCAGCCTTGCAGAGAACAATATTCATGCGCTGGAAATTCTTCGCGTAGAGTTAGATTCACTCTGGACCCAGGTAAAGCGGTCTTATGAAGAATGTAGAGATATAGAGAAGGAGGGTGAAATAAAAGAAAGAAATAAACTTCGGGAACGGTACCAAAAAACCCTGTCAGCATATAAGGTATGTCTTTCGTCTATTAATGCAGAAATTAGCGCACTTTCGGAACCAGTTGAAAAAATAGAACAACAATCATCGATTTTTCATGAAAGTAAAACTTCGTCAATAAGACTCCCGCCCTGTGACACAGACACCTTTTTTGGGCATTATAAATCATGGCCCAGTTTTCGAGTTTTATTTACAGCCATATATATACGAAACTCAAATTTAAGTAATGTAGAAAGATTATTTTATTTGACCCAAAAAACAGGCGGCGAAGCGAAGGAAGTAATTGCTCATGTACCCTTAACAAATGACGGTTTTATTTAAGCTTGGAGAAATTTAATAGACCGTTATGAGAATAAATGGATGCAGGTAAATGAACAATATAAGATTATTTTAGATTTACCTCAAGCATCGGCAAATTCAGGTGCATCAATCAAAAAATTACAGCGCACTATAAATGACTCTAGACAAACCCTAAACACGTTAGGCATCGACACAGCAACATGGGAGTCATTTCTAATATTTATTTGTTCTCAAAATCTTCCCAGAAGTCTACTGCTGGAATTTGAGAATTCACGAACAGATTGGGCTGAAATTCCCACATGGGTCGAATTTGATAAGTTTTTGACACACAAATTCAAAGCTTTAGAATCAGTTGAAAATATGATGTCAAAAATTAGACCCACTCAAAACAGTCCTGAATACGCAAAAACTTTCAATGGAAAAAACGCCATTCATTCATTACAGACAAATTTTTCAAAACAAGTTGACTGCAAAATACAAAAGAACCCCTCTGCAACAAGAGAAAAATGCTAATATTGTCACCAAATGCACTTATTACGATACTGCGCTTCATTTTTAGAAAAAAATGTCAGTGATCATATACATCTAGTAAAAACAACACACTCATGCTACAACTGTCTGTCAGCAGCCCACAGTGTAAAGGACTGCCCCAGCAAATATAGTTGTAGAATATGTAAACAAAAACGTAAAAATCAGTTGCGACTCAATCTGCAAACCTCACACAGGTAAATACAGAGGAGCAATCATCCACGAGTTCTGCAGCTTTAACCAAAAATATACAGTCCACTCCAAATTCACTCAATTCTCACTACACGTCCTTAACCCTACAACAAAATTCTGACTCATCTACAGAATTTCAAAACAGAGACACTTTATTATTTACCGCCGTAGTTCAAATAGAAGTTAAAGGTTTACGATACCAGGCAAGAGCTATCATCGACCCTGGATCACAATCAACATTTATCTCACATAAACTGCAAAAACGATTAAACTTACCCATTAAACGAAATGTAGTACATGTAAGTGGGTTGAATCAAACGGTTTCAGAAATTTCAACAAACGCGTGTTTGTTTAACCTTTGCTCTCGCGTAGACCCTAACTTTAAATTGGAAGTCTTTGCACCAGTACTTAAGACTCTCCCACCCAGTTTGCCATCGCAAATATCAAATTTAGAAATCATCAATGAGGCTGCAAAATTGCAACTAGCAGACCCTCATTTCTACAAGAGCCGAGACATCGACTCTTAGGCCGACCCATCGACTCATAGGCCTTGACTTAGGCCCATCAATATATTGTCTGAAGACTCCGATGCGGTCAATTGGATCCCTTTTGACACAAAAAACAGCATTTGGCTGGATTGTGGGGGGACCAATTTCAAAGGCGACTCAGTCAAAACAACAATTTCACTACTTAATACAAAGTCCCTTGACCAAATCTTCACACGTTCTTGGGGGGTGGAGAAAACCCCAAAACAGATTTTGAGGTCAGATGAGGACACAAAATGTGAAAACAAGTCTACAACACGTAAAAATGATACAGGGAGGTATATTGTTACCCTACCCTTCAAAAAAGAAGAGGAAATAGGCTCCTCACAACACATTGAGATGACACAATATTTTAGAGTGGAGCGAAGGCTCAGTAGAAAACCTGAAATTGATCAACAGGTCATTCTTAAATATCTAAAGTTAGGATATATGAAAAGAATCTTACCCTTGGTTATAGAGTTGTCAACTATTCGACGAAATCCAAAAACCGGTTTTCGAATAGTTTAAAAAACCGCACATTTTTTAAAACCGGTTTTCGGCTTTTTTATTTAAAAACCGGGTGGAATAACACGGTTTTCTCCATTAATAAAAATATATACAATATACTACATATGTATATAACAATTTTGTTTTTGTTTTTATAACTATTTTAATTAAAAAAAACAGAAGAAATACATTCATCACATTTCATTCTTAACATTAATGTAAAATAATTTAGAATTTTGAAAATTATAAAATAGTACATATGTATGTAAATATGTATGTATGTATGTATATATAGTACATATACATATATTTACATATATAGAAAGAAACATACATATATGTACATATGTACATCACAAAAAATATTTATTCAAAATTTAAACATTTTATTTACTATTATTATTTATTTTCTTAAAATGTTTTTCTTAAATGTTTAGATGACATACGGTTTCTTAGCTTTGTTTATATTGTTGAGCTTACTGAAAAGACACGTTCATTTTTGTAGAAGTTGGGTTAATTGTGAACACCGCTGTATATATGTATGTATCTGATTTAGTTTTTTAGAAAATAGTGTTGCGAAGTGTTGCATACGTAATTTAAATTTGTTAGAAAAAAATCAGTAAAATATAATACACCTCATATGAAAAATATTCGAAAATGTCGAATAGTTCGACACAAAAAACCCGGTTTTTCGAATAACTCGAAAACCGCCACATTTTTAAAACCGGTTTAAAAAAACCGGAAAAATAGGAAAAAACCGGTTTTTCGAATAATTCGAAAACCGGTCTTGACAACTCTACTTGGTTATAAATAAGGCTCCAAATTATTACCTGCCGCATCACGCAGTAATAAAACCGGATAGGCTCACTACAAAGCTTCGTGTAGTTTTCAACGCCTCCAGCCCGACGTCAATTAAGAATAGTCTTAACGACATTTTATACCCAGGACCCATTCTACAGCAAGATCTTGTTCTTCTGATAGCAAAGTGGAGATTTTTCCGTTATGTATTTAATGCGGACATTACCAAAATATATCGCCAAATACCCATCGACACATCTCAAAACAACTATCAACGAATATTGTTTCGTAAACAAACAGACAATCCTAATGAGGATTATAAACTTCTAGCAGTAATACTCGATATTACGTGCTCACCGTTCTTAGCTATAAGAACAATTTTATCATTAGCTGAAGATGTAAAATCAACACACCCCTCAGCATCAAAAATGCTACATCAAAACATAATAAAGCTATTTACAGTTCTAAAAGCAGCACATAATTTGACAGCATTCTTAGCAGCATTCTCGCGCTTCATTGGTAGACGTAGATACCCCTCTTGTATCCATTTGGACAATGGGACAAATTTCGTCAGAGCAGCAGAACTCATCAAAACTGAACGTCTAGAAATTTTGAAAACTCTACAGCAACACATTTTTCAACAGCAGAAGCAGAAAAACATCGAATGGAAGTTTATGCCACCCGACACCCACCACATTACAGGTTTCCGTCAAACAGGCTTAAAATCATTCAAGACACATCTACATAAAATACTTCATAAGATGAAATTCACATACGAAGGACGATGTACAATTCTGGCCTGCATTGAAACATACTTCAATTTTAGACACCTAAGTCCTGCTAGCGATGACCCTATTAATTTGACCCCATTGACTCATACACACTATCCTATCGACAAACTCAAAATGGTTTCAATCAAACGGGAATTAAAAGATGAAAATTTGGCCCTTGACAACCACAGAAAATGCATCAAAATCATCTACCAATCATTTCGTCAAAGACTGAAAAATAGATATCTGGCCGAAACACATGGCAGATATAAATGGAAATTTCGTAGACACAACAGAAAGAACAATGGTTCAAAATACCTTATACAACTTGTAGTATTATTCATATTTAGAAGATCTTTATTAATATATTCTCAACACTTATTTACAGTCATGCCTTCAAATCTCCACCGCAGCTCTTCTCATCACCATACAACCAAAACCATACGCTCAAATTTCTTAATGCTAGTGCAGACGAGAAATACGGTGTTGTTATTATGCAAAAGTATGGCATAAATTGTTTGACCCGGTTCCATTTGGTGCAGAATTTTGAAACTATATTTGCGTGTATGCACTACAAGACACATCACTTTCCGGCATAACAAACAACAATCCAAAAGCCATCAACCTAAGGATGGAAAAACTCTACAAATCGAAACTCAAATGACCCAAGCAGATACCAGTGACCCCTTCTCATGGTCCAGCATTTTTGTGCCGACTGCCAGCCTTCAGGTATCGCTTATCAATCCAGTCAACACTACCACAAAAATTGCATCGTCCACAATCAAAAGGGTCGAAATGATGACAGCGAATTTGTTTGGCTGCACTTCTAAAGAACCCGTAAAGAAGATGTACCCATATACACACCACTTGGAGGGGGCAGAATGTTTAGAAACACGCTTAAAGTGTCAACACTGACTGCACTTCTTTTTGCCTCTTTTTTATTTTCTCTTTTTTTGCCTGTTTTATAAGTATTCAATGCTGTATGTATTCATATACTTTAGCTTAAGAAATAGTTCATTTTTTGAATTTGTAAATATAAGAAGTGCTACGGCGATAATAAAGTTAAGTGAGGAAAATAAAATATAAAAATTAAAGAAACATAAATACAAACAAATTTTACAGAAAATAAACAATGACCCAAATAATAATTCTATACAATTAAAAACATATGTACATACACACATAGATATAAAACCCAAATTAATATATAAATAAAATATTTTAATTTTAAAGACTTATAACCTAGAAACCGAACCGTGTTTTTATTGTGTTTAGGTACGACCCTAAACAATATGGTCTATTCGAGCCGGATTATCGTGAAAACAAAGATTTATTTAAAAATTTAAAAACTTTAATAAAAATGTGTTATAACAAAATAAAAAGACTCCATTAACAATAAAAATAACAGACAACAGTCATCAAATTAAAAGTTTTCGGGACACAAAATATTAATACAAAAAAAGACAGAAAAAAATCTAACAAAAAATATAAACAACAGTTACAAAACCTTGAACAAAATTCAACGCAAAATTCAAAGAGACATCAGCAGCGGCAGCGAACATCACCAAAACAACAGCGACTGCAGTGAATATCAGCAAACATAAAAATATTAAAAGACCCAGCAATTACATATTGAAAAGTGCAGTTATAAAATATTTTTGCGACAGCAACAAAAATACAAAACAGATCATACATTAAACAAACAAGTAAAAGACCCAACAAAAACAGCAGTAAGTACAAGAAAAATATAATTATAGTACAAATAATAATGAGACACAATTATTAAAGCATCATGCTATAAACACAATAAAGGCTATCGAACACCGAACACACGACTACAAAAATCGCTGGCTACGAAAGTAGCCAAGTAGCCAGCTACTTAATTATAATAACGACTACAGCTACAAAACACAACATAACCTAAACAAAATATATTTTTTGTAAGTGAAATTGTGAGGAAATAAAAAACAACAAATGTCTGAAGAAAACTTATAAAAATTTAAGAAACTAAAAAGGCAATTAATTAATAAATTAAAAATGAAATAAAAACTGATGTATATAAATGAAATAAGTAAATGAAAACTAAACAAAAAATGTAAACAAATGATTATTTAGTTTCAGTGGTGCAACTTAAAATTTTTTCGCATTTTTAATGCATATATTTCATATATTGCGTTTTTTAAACACCTTTTTCATGCATCTTATTGTATTGGCAGCACTGAACTGTTTATTGTCGCCAAGAAAAATAGAAATTAGCCTAAGTTGGCTACGGGCTACAAAAGTAGTCGTGTGTTCGGTAGTCGTGTTGCCGTTAAAATAATTATTCTCATATGCACACATGTATTCTATTTTTGACAGCTTGTAGTCGATGGTCGGTAGCCTTTGTTGTGTTTATAGCATAACAAGAAAAAATATTTGGTGTAACGGAGAAATTAAAAAAGGGTTACCAACGGGCCAAAAAATTAAATTTTGCGGGTAACCTTAAATATAAAATAGGATTTAAAAATATTCATATTTTTTTTCAATATTACTTGTTGTTAAATCGCTAGCAGGCAGTTCTTGACCCGAATTTATTACACACCTCTCTCTAAATTAACGACTCAAAATACAAAAAATAAAAATGTCTCTAAGAAAATTTATAAATTGTTCAAATGATTTAATTGAATTTGAAGAAACATATTCCTCCAGCCTTGCAGAGAACAATATTCATGCGCTGGAAATTCTTCGCGTAGAGTTAGATTCACTCTGGACCCAGATAAAGCGGTCTTATGAAGAATGTAGAGATATAGAGAAGGAGGGTGAAATAAAAGAAAGAAATAAACTTCGGGAACGGTACCAAAAAACCCTGTCAGCATATAAGGTATGTCTTTCGTCTATTAATGCAGAAATTAGCGCACTTTCGGAACCAGTTGAAAAAATAGAACAACAATCATCGATTTTTCATGAAAGTAAAACTTCGTCAATAAGACTCCCGCCCTGTGACACAGACACCTTTTTTGGGCATTATAAATCATGGCCCAGTTTTCGAGTTTTATTTACAGCCATATATATACGAAACTCAAATTTAAGTAATGTAGAAAGATTATTTTATTTGACCCAAAAAACAGGCGGCGAAGCGAAGGAAGTAATTGCTCATGTACCCTTAACAAATGACGGTTTTATTTTAGCTTGGAGAAATTTAATAGACCGTTATGAGAATAAATGGATGCAGGTAAATGAACAATATAAGATTATTTTAGATTTACCTCAAGCATCGGCAAATTCAGGTGCATCAATCAAAAAATTACAGCGCACTATAAATGACTCTAGACAAACCCTAAACACGTTAGGCATCGACACAGCAACATGGGAGTCATTTCTAATATTTATTTGTTCTCAAAATCTTCCCAGAAGTCTACTGCTGGAATTTGAGAATTCACGAACAGATTGGGCTGAAATTCCCACATGGGTCGAATTTGATAAGTTTTTGACACACAAATTCAAAGCTTTAGAATCAGTTGAAAATATGATGTCAAAAATTAGACCCACTCAAAACAGTCCTGAATACGCAAAAACTTTCAATGGAAAAAACGCCATTCATTCATTACAGACAAATTTTTCAAAACAAGTTGACTGCAAAATACAAAAGAACCCCTCTGCAACAAGAGAAAAATGCTAATATTGTCACCAAATGCACTTATTACGATACTGCGCTTCATTTTTAGAAAAAAATGTCAGTGATCATATACATCTAGTAAAAACAACACACTCATGCTACAACTGTCTGTCAGCAGCCCACAGTGTAAAGGACTGCCCCAGCAAATATAGTTGTAGAATATGTAAACAAAAACGTAAAAATCAGTTGCGACTCAATCTGCAAACCTCACACAGGTAAATACAGAGGAGCAATCATCCACGAGTTCTGCAGCTTTAACCAAAAATATACAGTCCACTCCAAATTCACTCAATCCTCACTACACGTCCTTAACCCTACAACAAAATTCTGACTCATCTACAGAATTTCAAAACAGAGACACTTTATTATTTACCGCCGTAGTTCAAATAGAAGTTAAAGGTTTACGATACCAGGCAAGAGCTATCATCGACCCTGGATCACAATCAACATTTATCTCACATAAACTGCAAAAACGATTAAACTTACCCATTAAACGAAATGTAGTACATGTAAGTGGGTTGAATCAAACGGTTTCAGAAATTTCAACAAACGCGTGTTTGTTTAACCTTTGCTCTCGCGTAGACCCTAACTTTAAATTGGAAGTCTTTGCACCAGTACTTAAGACTCTCCCACCCAGTTTGCCATCGCAAATATCAAATTTAGAAATCATCAATGAGGCTGCAAAATTGCAACTAGCAGACCCTCATTTCTACAAGAGCCGAGACATCGACTCTTAGGCCGACCCATCGACTCATAGGCCTTGACTTAGGCCCATCAATATATTGTCTGAAGACTCCGATGCGGTCAATTGGATCCCTTTTGACACAAAAAACAGCATTTGGCTGGATTGTGGGGGGACCAATTTCAAAGGCGACTCAGTCAAAACAACAATTTCACTACTTAATACAAAGTCCCTTGACCAAATCTTCACACGTTCTTGGGGGGTGGAGAAAACCCCAAAACAGATTTTGAGGTCAGATGAGGACACAAAATGTGAAAACAAGTCTACAACACGTAAAAATGATACAGGGAGGTATATTGTTACCCTACCCTTCAAAAAAGAAGAGGAAATAGGCTCCTCACAACACATTGAGATGACACAATATTTTAGAGTGGAGCGAAGGCTCAGTAGAAAACCTGAAATTGATCAACAGGTCATTCTTAAATATCTAAAGTTAGGATATATGAAAAGAATCTTACCCTTGGTTATAGAGTTGTCAACTATTCGACGAAATCCAAAAACCGGTTTTCGAATAGTTTAAAAAACCGCACATTTTTTAAAACCGGTTTTCGGCTTTTTTATTTAAAAACCGGGTGGAATAACACGGTTTTCTCCATTAATAAAAATATATACAATATACTACATATGTATATAACAATTTTGTTTTTGTTTTTATAACTATTTTAATTAAAAAAAAACAGAAGAAATACATTCATCACATTTCATTCTTAACATTAATGTAAAATAATTTAGAATTTTGAAAATTATAAAATAGTACATATGTATGTAAATATGTATGTATGTATGTATATATAGTACATATACATATATTTACATATATAGAAAGAAACATACATATATGTACATATGTACATCACAAAAAATATTTATTCAAAATTTAAACATTTTATTTACTATTATTATTTATTTTCTTAAAATGTTTTTCTTAAATGTTTAGATGACATACGGTTTCTTAGCTTTGTTTATATTGTTGAGCTTACTGAAAAGACACGTTCATTTTTGTAGAAGTTGGGTTAATTGTGAACACCGCTGTATATATGTATGTATCTGATTTAGTTTTTTAGAAAATAGTGTTGCGAAGTGTTGCATACGTAATTTAAATTTGTTAGAAAAAAATCAGTAAAATATAATACACCTCATATGAAAAATATTCGAAAATGTCGAATAGTTCGACACAAAAAACCCGGTTTTTCGAATAACTCGAAAACCGCCACATTTTTAAAACCGGTTTAAAAAAACCGGAAAAATAGGAAAAAACCGGTTTTTCGAATAATTCGAAAACCGGTCTTGACAACTCTACTTGGTTATAAATAAGGCTCCAAATTATTACCTGCCGCATCACGCAGTAATAAAACCGGATAGGCTCACTACAAAGCTTCGTGTAGTTTTCAACGCCTCCAGCCCGACGTCAATTAAGAATAGTCTTAACGACATTTTATACCCAGGACCCATTCTACAGCAAGATCTTGTTCTTCTGATAGCAAAGTGGAGATTTTTCCGTTATGTATTTAATGCGGACATTACCAAAATATATCGCCAAATACCCATCGACACATCTCAAAACAACTATCAACGAATATTGTTTCGTAAACAAACAGACAATCCTAATGAGGATTATAAACTTCTAGCAGTAATACTCGATATTACGTGCTCACCGTTCTTAGCTATAAGAACAATTTTATCATTAGCTGAAGATGTAAAATCAACACACCCCTCAGCATCAAAAATGCTACATCAAAACATAATAAAGCTATTTACAGTTCTAAAAGCAGCACATAATTTGACAGCATTCTTAGCAGCATTCTCGCGCTTCATTGGTAGACGTAGATACCCCTCTTGTATCCATTTGGACAATGGGACAAATTTCGTCAGAGCAGCAGAACTCATCAAAACTGAACGTCTAGAAATTTTGAAAACTCTACAGCAACACATTTTTCAACAGCAGAAGCAGAAAAACATCGAATGGAAGTTTATGCCACCCGACACCCACCACATTACAGGTTTCCGTCAAACAGGCTTAAAATCATTCAAGACACATCTACATAAAATACTTCATAAGATGAAATTCACATACGAAGGACGATGTACAATTCTGGCCTGCATTGAAACATACTTCAATTTTAGACCCCTAAGTCCTGCTAGCGATGACCCTATTAATTTGACCCCATTGACTCATACACACTATCCTATCGACAAACTCAAAATGGTTTCAATCAAACGGGAATTAAAAGATGAAAATTTGGCCCTTGACAACCACAGAAAATGCATCAAAATCATCTACCAATCATTTCGTCAA
Organism: Metopia argyrocephala; assembly: GCA_963576795.1. Classification (NCBI taxonomy): domain Eukaryota; kingdom Metazoa; phylum Arthropoda; class Insecta; order Diptera; family Sarcophagidae; genus Metopia; species Metopia argyrocephala. The sequence continues at coordinate 87,312,588 of OY756209.1, read as the reverse complement.
AGACTGAAAAATAGATATCTGGCCGAAACACATGGCAGATATAAATGGAAATTTCGTAGACACAACAGAAAGAACAATGGTTCAAAATACCTTATACAACTTGTAGTATTATTCATATTTAGAAGATCTTTATTAATATATTCTCAACACTTATTTACAGTCATGCCTTCAAATCTCCACCGCAGCTCTTCTCATCACCATACAACCAAAACCATACGCTCAAATTTCTTAATGCTAGTGCAGACGAGAAATACGGTGTTGTTATTATGCAAAAGTATGGCATAAATTGTTTGACCCGGTTCCATTTGGTGCAGAATTTTGAAACTATATTTGCGTGTATGCACTACAAGACACATCACTTTCCGGCATAACAAACAACAATCCAAAAGCCATCAACCTAAGGATGGAAAAACTCTACAAATCGAAACTCAAATGACCCAAGCAGATACCAGTGACCCCTTCTCATGGTCCAGCATTTTTGTGCCGACTGCCAGCCTTCAGGTATCGCTTATCAATCCAGTCAACACTACCACAAAAATTGCATCGTCCACAATCAAAAGGGTCGAAATGATGACAGCGAATTTGTTTGGCTGCACTTCTAAAGAACCCGTAAAGAAGATGTACCCATATACACACCACTTGGAGGGGGCAGAATGTTTAGAAACACGCTTAAAGTGTCAACACTGACTGCACTTCTTTTTGCCTCTTTTTTATTTTCTCTTTTTTTGCCTGTTTTATAAGTATTCAATGCTGTATGTATTCATATACTTTAGCTTAAGAAATAGTTCATTTTTTGAATTTGTAAATATAAGAAGTGCTACGGCGATAATAAAGTTAAGTGAGGAAAATAAAATATAAAAATTAAAGAAACATAAATACAAACAAATTTTACAGAAAATAAACAATGACCCAAATAATAATTCTATACAATTAGAAACATATGTACATACACACATAGATATAAAACCCAAATTAATATATAAATAAAATATTTTAATTTTAAAGACTTATAACCTAGAAACCGAACCGTGTTTTTATTGTGTTTAGGTACGACCCTAAAGAATATTAAAAATATACAACGAATTTCAATTTTCAAGAAAAGGATAAAAAATTTTACAGCAATCGTTGACAATATCCTATAAATTAATAATTAAATTTTGTGTGTATATATTACTATTTTTTACTTCTTTTATTTCTTTCCTTTCTTTTGTAAACTTTATAAGTATATAGAATTAAATATCTTAAAAAAAATATTAGGGGCATTCAAATGGTCGTTTTAAAATCATATATCATAAAACAATAAAACGAAAAAATATGATTGGTGTAAACAACCCGTCATAGTTTAGTATATTATTTTTAATTTATTTTTTTATTATTTTTTATTTTTTAATTTATGACAAAATGGTAAACATAGGTTGAAAAGTCTTATTGTTTTATGACTTTTTTATTCAAAGACCAACAACAAATTTTTTAAACTATTTTAAAATTGTATGATATAATGACAATATGACTTTATAGGACCCCGTTTGAATACCCCAATTATATATTGTACATGTGTAATTCAAAGCTGTAAGTATTTTACCAGCTCGTCTCAATAATGACTAAGTGATGCTGAGGCAATCTTAATTTGATATGCTAATGATATAAAGGAATAAGTAATAATAAAAAAAAAAAACAAAAAAATTCTTTACGCATTAATAGTGAAATATTTAAATATTTTCAAGGTGACTTTTTCAAAATTTATACCAATTTTAAAATATGTCCACTGGTGAGCTAAAGCAAACATTTTTGGAAATTATTAAACTATAAGTAAATTGCCTTTCAGTGGGGACAACATGCTTTTTTAAATTTTAAGAATCATAATGAAATGTAAATTCTTCTACCCGTATGCAAAAAAATTAAAATAGATTTTAATTCTAAATTCAAATGGAAAATAAAGACTGCAAATTTACTTTGTTATTTTGTATATGACCGTTAAACTGCTGAATGTCTAATCGACACATAATACGTGAATACATAATCTAGCTGTTAAAAGACAAGGGAAGAGAAACATTTTTATTTTTTATTAATAGAAAATTTAATTGTTTAGCATAACGATATTACATTAAAAGAAAATATTTTGTTTACATCAACTGATTTTCATTATTTGCAGCTTATTTTATATCTAACATACCTTTATTTTAGGATAAAATATGTCTTATCTTATAAACTTCTTCAAAATTTAAGCGGTGCTCCAGAACTAGTTCAAGTACTAGTCTTCATTAGCACTAGTATTCAACTATAAATACTTTAATATTGTTTGGGTTGTTCCAATAGCTCTAGTAATAACTTTAAGGCTTTGTCTTCTATAGGGAAATTTATAAATACACAAATATTTATTCACATATTAAAATAATTACAAAAATAAAAAGCATTATATTCTATGTATGAAATATATTTTGGGCAATCTATAAAATTTTGTGTAATTTGTAAGTATTTCTGTGGCAACATGGCAAAAATGTCAAATTGTAAGAAAAAGCAAGCAAAAGAAAACACAAAAATTGCTGAACAATAACAAAAAGTTGGGCAACTAAAATCTCCGAGTGTGGCGGCAATAAACAGTTTAGTGCTGCCAATACAATAAAATGCATGAAAAAGGTGTTTATAAAACGCAATACATGAAATATGTACATAAAAAATGCGAAAAAATTCAAGTTATACCACTGAAAAAAAAATATCATTTGTTTACATTATTTGTTTAGTTTTAATTTACTTATTTCATTTATTTACATTTTATTTCATTTTTAATTTATTATTTAATTGCCTTTTTAGTTTCTTAAATTTTTAAAAGTTTTCTTCAGACATTTTTTGTTTCCTCACAATTTCACTTACAAAAAATAAGTTTGTTATATTTGGTTTAGGTTATGTTCAACGTGTCAAAACAGATGTTCTTTTTTTGTATCTGTAGTCGTTATTATAATTAAGTAGCTGGCTACATGACTACTTTCGTAGCCAGCGATTTTTGTAGTCGTGTGTTCGATAGCCTTTGTTGTGTTTATAGCATTATGTTTTCAATCAGTGTTGCCATATAGGCTATACCTAACCAAAGTTGGCTACTTCGTACATATGTATATATCTTATTATTGTGTTTTTTCTTTCTTTAAGAAGAATATGGTATTTTTATTTTAAATGAATAACAATAGTTTTAACTAAACATTGTAATATTTTAGGTTCAAGAAGGATAATATTGTTATGGATTGTGCTTTATAGTTCGTTTTGTATACTAGGGCTCTTTACTGCAAACTGAAAGTACAGATACTTTTGGATTTTAAAGCTTTTATTAAACTCTATAATTTTGTATATATAACTAAAAAGAGTAATGTGAAGCCTTATTTATAATACATACAGTTTTTCTAGTAATTGTTATTGTCTCCATTGCTTAGTACTTAACTAATTCCACAGCAATAATAAATTTTTTATAATTTAAAATTTTATATAAGTAATTTTAAACGTACTTGATTTTCCGACATGTATTTTCTTATTGTAATAATTTTTTTATATATGCTAGAAATAGTGAAAATACTAATTTATGATATATAATAATGATTTTGTTTTACAAAATTATTTCTTCGTAACAATATGTTTTATATGGGAGACTTTCACTTTATTTACAGTTTATATAATAGAACGTATGTTGAAATTGAATTTTATATGTATACAATTAGGCGACATTTAAATGTTTACTTTTATTTTATTGAATTTTTTATTGAAATTTGGTTACTAAAATTTACGGACTGTGACAACACTGATTTTGGTTTTTTTCCACCATTTTCTACAAAAACTTTTTATAATTTTGACAGTTACGGGTAGATCACGCGACAAAAAATGCATGTGGTTTTTTCTATAGTTGTAGAGATGCAATGACCTGTATAAATGGGTCTTGATTGAAACGTTCGTTTTTCTTGTGTTTTTTATTTTTAATACGTGTTTATGTGTAATTACACAAAAATGGAAGAGAACACTTTTTGTTTAACTATTTTGTGACGTAGCACATACCTTATTGTATGGACATGATTGTATCAACCATACACGGTACAACATGGATTTTTATTTTTTTTAGTTCATATAATATAGATTAACTTTTAGTACAATAATTCTCATTGAGTTGATGAGTAAATTTACATATAAGGTTTAGGATTTTTAGACAACGGCAGCCAGAGTTGGTACAGACAGCGGTCTTCGCCAAGTATATTGTAGTGTATCTATCAATAATACAATATATCAACATACAAAATCATTTAAACATTTCACTCTTTGAAATAAATCGTTAGATTAAGTCAGGTCAGTATCTAAAGAATTGTGATACGTTTTGGCTATTCATTTTATACTTTTTGATGTAACCTAATATTTTAAAATAAACAAACTCACTATTTTATTTTTTTGTATTGTGAATTAAAATTTTGTTAACGTTGCATTTATATTTTTTTATTACCGAAAGCGTGTGAACTAATTTAACCAGATATTTTTTTGTATTCATATTTCTACTGACAAGCTAAATTAAGTTGAGTTAGAGAAGTCTCGCAAAAACACAAAAAGCGAACTTCTCATAAGTAGTAGATAAGGAAAAGAAATCAAAAAAAAAAAAGATTCATTCATTTTTCTAATTTTGACAAGTACACTTCAGTCATTTATTTTACATGGCGATCCTGCAGCATATCAGAAAGTGCCTGTAGCATATCTGAAAAAGGATAAAAGAAAAGTCCAAAAAGTGCATTAGCACGTTTCGCAAAAAAGAAAAAAATCCTCAAATCCTAAGGACACATTTAATCCTTCAACATATGACTGAACCACTGTCAGATATCCTCGAAAATTTAAAAGCCGCAGAGGACAGATGGCAAAAAATTCTCAATGAGGGAACGGGAGAAGCAAAACCTGACATCCTCAATATTGGACCAAAACCATTAATTCTAAAAAAACCACAACGTATAGAAGAGCCAAAAGTACCATTCATAAACACCAAAATAGCTACAAAGAACAACAGACGAGATTTTGTGTCACGACAGAAGATCCAGCTAAAGATCCTGAAGGACGAGATTATAAACCCTTCCAGCGCACAAAACAGAAACTATTTACAAGAAAAAATATTAGAAATAAAAAAATCTATGTCTTAAAAGAAAAAAAAAACATTTTAAAAAATAAAAGAGAATAAAATCTTATACAAAACAAACTTCCGCTATGGGTGGAACAAAATCAAAAGTAGAAAATCCTAATGCTAACGTAGTAAATAATGTTAAAATAATTGATCACACAGAACATTTAAATACACTATAAATATTTATACTAATACTTGTTATTTTAGATGCAATAAATTTACTAATTAAACTGTATCAACTACATAAAGGATCATTGAAAAAGAAATATATTAGTCGTAGCGACAATTTAGACAAAATATAAAACTAAAATATGAAATTAAAAATAAAAAACATTGCTTTATAATTATATAAATGGACTGGCAAAACATCTTAACAAAAATTAGAACAATAAAGGAAAGATTTGACAGATCCTACAAATGCCTCAGCGTCAACAGACCTACGAAAGAGGACACAATTGAAAAACATATCACAACATTATTTTTTTGTTTAGAAGAAATCAGAGTTATACTTAACGTACATTACCATCGACTGACTAACGCACATAAAATAGCAGCTGAAGCATTCTTCGCTGACCTTAGGGAGAAGTTGTTACAAATAACTGCAAAAAAAGGTTTAGATCTAAAATTGCCTACATCTTTACATGAAAAAATAGTTTACACGACAAAAGGGATAGAAAATATTCAATTAACCAAGATGAATACGACAGATTTGGCTTCAATATCAAAACGTATTCCAATTTTTGGAGGAAGAAGAGAAGAGTTAAGTAGTTTTATTTCTAATTTGGAATTTGTAGAAAATACACTTGAAGATACCGAAAAACCAAGTTTTTTCCAATTCGTTTTAAAAACAAGATTGGAACAAAGGGTACAAAATCGAATTAGACAAAATTCTGTGCCTACAAGTTTACAAGAGTTAATCAATGAATTAAGAAAGTGTTACAAATCTAAAGAAACACCAAATAACATACTTAACAATTTGAACAAAATAAAACAACAAGGTGACGTTCGAAAGTTTGCAGAAAAAATCGACAGTTTAATAACTGAACTCAACGAGCTACAAATCTCAAATATTGGTGAAACAAATAGGAATGCAATAATACAATCAAACAATGTAATTGCATTCAATGCATTTAAGAATGGACTAACTGATAGGGACATAGCAAAAACAATAGAAAAAACTATAGAAATAATACGCATAGACAGGATATTACAAACTTCGACAGACAAAGATCAAACTACAATAATAACAACTATAATGTCATCAGAAACAGTAATACTAATAATACATAGAGCTGGCAAACTATCGATAGTCGCGCCATTCGATATTTTCAATAGTTGGTTCAAAAACTATCGATATTATCGATAGTATCGAATTCCTTTGGAAATGTTAAATTTCACGTTCCTGTTAGCACATAGACAAAACAAATATACGAAGAACGAATTTGTTTCATATAAAGTGACGTATTACGGTAAGGTAGCCCTCGTTTTGGCATAAAGTCTACAAGTCTGTTGTAATAGTGGAGATTTGCACTTCATTAAGCATAGTTTGCAATTTACTTTTGGTTGTATTAAACAAATTTACCATCATCACATTTTTTAGAGAGTTTCTTGAATTCAACATGTAGTGGGGATCTAAACATTTAACAAAATCTTGGAAACATGTATTCTTTACTATACTGAATGGCTCTAAATCATTGGCGACTAAAGTCATTAAAGAAGTATATAGTAGTTTTTTCCATTCGGAATCCCTTTTATAGGTTTTAGACTCTTTGACAAAAATTGGATTGTGTTTGATTGTTTCGGCAGTTGGTTATGAGATGTATGGGCACGTTTTAGATGGTCAAATAGATTTGATGTGTTGCCTCTAGTATTGAAAATTTTCGCACACAGCCTACATTGTGCATAATGATAAAGAAAATCTAATAACTTAATTGACCTCTTTTTATAAATAATAATAAATCTCTTTTCCCAGCTTGAGGTCTTTTTATATTTATATTAATTATATATTTATTTTCAATATTTCGCTGCCCCTTCGTGTAGCGTCGTCAGGAATTATTATTATTTTTTTTTATTTATTATTATTGATAAAGAAAATCTTTTGTTTCTAGAAAAAATTTCCAAGCTTCCGAATTACTTTTGCAAGTTTTTTTCAACGGTGTAGTTTCCGTATCAACGTCAGTATATTTGCTTTCTTTATCACGATTTTCCTTGGTTGTTTCTATGGGGAAGATGGTTTTAAGCTAGTGAAATCTGCATAAGTCAATTAAATGCAAAATTTAGCGATAGTATCGCTATCGAAAAAATAACATCGATAGTCTAATAGAAATAGAACTATCGATACTATCGATAGTACTATCGATTGTTTGCCAGCTCTAATAATACATTTAGGAACATTAATCAAATAAATAACCAGGAAAACTACCAAGTTCCGGAGAACATTCACGGAATTTCTCCGGAAGAAACAAATTAGGAAAAATATGTAACATAACCACAACTTTTCAGAACTATATAAAATTAAAAGTACAGGTATCCCTTGTATAACGCGATAGTTACGTTCCAGGGAAACTCCGCGTTATGTGTTTTCGCGGTATATAAGACTTAGTTTTCATATAAATTTGGGGGTTATGTTCCAATAAGTTTTTTTACAAAATAAATTACACATTTAATAAGACATACATACATACATAACTGATTTTCATGAAACTATTTTATTTTCTTAATTTAGTCAATATAATACTCTGTGACAACTTTCAAGTTTCTAGGTCCACACCTTATATTTTTTGCACAAAAATTTATGAAGCCGTACCAGTGTGCGCCAGCATTTAATACAAAAATTTACAGAGAAGACAAATATTAGCCAATATTGTCAAAAATAAAATATGTAAGAGAATATCCTATTAGAGGATATGTCAATTTTTGTTTACTTTTGTGGAAAAAATTTCAAGTTTTGTGCAACGATTTGTGTCGTTTCTAATTATATTTTGTATAAAGTTAATTTTTTTTGAATGTTATCTCAGCTGTAAATATTTTTATCATAAATTCAATAATGATTTAATACTTTACAATTTATAGTATTTAGTTTTGGTATTGTCAACTTAATTTTTAAAATATATTAAGAAAATGTGTGCTGCTAAGTCGTTTCTAATTATATGGCCACCACCCACTGTAGGTCAGTCACCTTTCACGCCCTTTTGTATAACACCTTCGTCGATTCGACGAAGTATGGCCTTTACATACATACATACATAGTTGGCCATTACAACCCTGTGTCAGGGTTTACGGCCTAGCTTCTCACAGCACTCATGTTTTGTGTGTTAATTTTTATCCATTAGTACCGGGACCTACAGTTTAATGTCGACTCCGAACGACAGACTTGAGAAGCTTGTTCATGGCAATTAGTTACTCTCAGAGCTTTTGCCAGAAGACTGCTGAGAGGTAGTCGCCGAAAGAAATATTTTTTTTTTTCATATTTCTTTTTTTGAAGATGTCGGAGCCTTTTAATAAGAAATAATATATATTCTCAACTCAAAACTAAAATTGAGATTTTGTTATAAAATTAAAACCATAAAAATAAAATTAATAACAATTCAAAAATCAAAAACCAAATTATGTACATACATTCATATTATAAAATTTAAAAACAAACTGAAAAAAACTAAAAGTTTATTAACAGACTTCATTGCAATTAATCAATTTTTAGAATAAAATTGTTTCCTAATTAAACATCGAATTTCAACAAAAGTCCAATTTGTACTAATATTTTTAATTCAGTATGTATACTCACACGTCTTGTAAACAAAATTGGGAAATTCCCGGTTACTCACACATGTCTTAAAAGCAGAAATGGGAAATTCCCGGTTTACATTCAAAACAAATATGAATACACACGTTTTAAACTTCGCGTTATAAAAGTCCAAATTTCGCGTTCTACTGAAACCGATTATTTTTTCAAATCGCGTTATATTGAAACCGCGTTTTACAAGTACCGCGTTATGCAAGGGATACCTGTACTCAATACGGACAGAGAAATAACATTTTTAATAGACACAGGAGCTGATGTTTCCTCATGTAAAGAAAATCTTCTAAATCAATACGACGAAAACTCCGATGACTATTGTCATTTGACTGGGATTTCTAAAGACCAAATTAATACATTGGGATCTGTTTTGATAAGAATGAATGTGGAAAATAAATTAATTGTTCAAAAGATTCAACTTGTAGATAATGATTTTCCAATAAAGACTGACGGAATACTAGGAATTGATTTCTTTAGCAATTTTCGATGTAACATAGATTATGATAACAATGCGTATAGAGAACGAAACTATTGAAATTCCAATTGAAAACAGTTCAATTTGTATAAATCAGGTGAGAATACCAGCAAGAACAGAAATAATAACACCATTTAACTTGAATATAAAAGAAAACAGTTTAATACAGAGTAGAGAAATAGCGGAAGGCGTCTATTTAGCAAATGTTATTGTACCTGCGAAAGGACACAAACACATAAAGTTGCTAAATGCAACAGAACAGGATATAGTAATAGAGAATTTAAAAATTCAAGTATGTAGTACCATTACACAAGTATGAGATTCTACAATTCCAAAGGAAACACAATCAAACAAAAGATCCCTCTCGTTTTGATAAAATTTTACAAAGTCTCTCATTAGACAAAAGTAACAACAATGATGATATAGATAAACTCTTTTCTATTATTAACAGATTTCAGGATATATTCCATCTAGAGAATGAAGAATTAACTACAAATAATTTTTACACACAAAATATAGAGTTGCATGATTATAATCCAGTTTATATAAAAAATTACCGATTACCACAGGCCCATACAAATGAAATAAATTCAAAAATAGAAGAAATGCTTAAAGATAATATAATAGAACCATCGATTAGCCCTTACAATTCGCCACTCCTTCTAGTTCCTAAAAAGTGACAAACTGATTTAGCAAAATGGAGACTGGTGGTGGATTTTAGATCACTTAATAATAAAATTGTAAACGATAAATTCCCATTAACAAGACTAGAAGACGTTCTTGATAGAATAGGTCGCGCTAAATACTTTTCAACACTGGATATGACAAGTTCTTTTCACCAAATTGAACTTGATCATAAATCTCGACCATATACAGCATTTTCAACTCCAACTGGTCACTATCAATTCATACGATTACCATTTGGTTTAAAAATATCTTCTAACAGTTTCCAACGCATGTTAACCATAGCACTCTCAGGTTTGGAGTCAGAAGCATTTATATATGTGGATGACATAATCATTTTTGGATGTAGCATACAACACCATAACAATAATTTGATAAAGGTCTTAGAAAGACTAAAAAAATACAATCTTAAGTTAAACCCAAAAATGTTGTTTTCTGCAACATGAAGTCATATACCTTGGACATTTAATAACTTCGGAAGGTATCAAACCAGATCCTCAAAAATTTGAAGCAATAAAAAATTATCCAATTCTAACAAATGCAGATGACGTAAGGCGATTTATAGCATTTTGTAATTATTATAGACGATTTATTAAAGATTTCGCTAAAATAGCAGAATGCTTGAACAAATTGTTGAGGAAGAATATAAAGTTTGAATGGACAGAAATCTGTCAAAAATCTTTTGAAGAGCTTAAATCAAAGTTAATGAATCCTCCCATACTTCAGTATCCAAATTTTAATGAAAATTTTGTACTAACCACAGATGCATCTAATTTTGCTCTTGGCGCTGTATTATCACAAGGTAAAATAGGGAAGGATTTACCGATATCATATGCGAGTAGAACTCTAAATAAACATGAGAAGAATAGATCCGTAATAGAAAAGGAATTATTAGGAATACATTGGGCTATAAATTTTTTTAGACCTTATTTATATGGTAGAAAATTTACTGTAATTACGGATCATAGACCATTGATAGCACTTTTCTCACACAAAAATCCCTCATCCAAATTGACACAAATAAGACTTGAATTGTCAGACTATGATTTTGACATTATTTACAAAAAAGGAAAATATAACACTAATGCCGACGCATTATCACGAATCAAATTGGACTCGTCATTGCTAAAAGAACTAATATCGACTGAAAATGATACAAGTATAAAGAAAACATTGGCAATTACAAGAAGCAAAACTAAAAATGATATAAAAAAGAACAAAAAAGCCTCAGAATGCAAAACCTCAAAAGAGCCTGATCAACTCACAATTTGGGATTGCACTTCTTTAAAGGATATTAAGCATGCAAGAAAAATTAAATTTATATTAAATAAAAATTCGACAAAAAGAATAACTATAGAGGAAAATGACTCAATGAATCAAATATGTATTATGTGTAGCGATAATCCTACTTACTTAGGTAACTTACTGGAGAAACTCACATATATAATAAAATGCCATTCTAAATGTAAAACAAATGCTCTCTGCAGAGACGATGACATATTTGAAATTGTAACTCCGGAGAAATTGAAAAATATATTAAATAGAAAGTATGATAATGTAGAAATATTACTCTATACCAGGCTAAAAGAAATAAAAGATAATATAAAACAAAATGAATTAATTGACTTATACCACAAAAGTCCAAGTGGAGGTCATTTCGGTATTAGAAAAACTTTGCTGAGATTAAAAAAGAAATATATATGGAAAAACATGACAAGAAAAGTAAAAGACTATATAAATACATGTGATCTCTGCCAAAGGAATAAACAAGTAAAACATACCAAAGAACCCTTAAACGTTACAGACACGCCTACAAACGCATTTGAAACAATTGTAATTGATACAGTAGGACCACTACGTCCATCAGAAAAATTCAGATATATACTTACCATTCAATGCGAGCTAACAAAATACATTATCGCTTGCCCATTACAAACAAAAGAAGCCAAGCCAGTAGCAAAAGGATTAGTTGAAAATCTTTTATTGAAACATGGTATATTTAAAACATTAAAATCCGACAGAGGTACTGAATTTACAAATGGCATAGAACAAAGTTTTTCAACACCTTATCATCACGAGACGGTTGGCACTATAGAAAGAAATCATCGAGTGTTGAATGAATATTTTCTATCATTTGTGCAAGACGAAGATTGGAATGAATGGATTCCATATTATTGTTTTGCATACAATACCACACCTCACGTTGATACAGAATACTCACCTTTTGAACTAGTTTTTGGTAAACTACCCAACTTACCAGGTGAACAGATTACAAACAATGACAAAATTTATAACCTTGACAATTACGCTAACGAACTAAAAATAAGACTAAAAAATTCGCTAGAAAATGCAAGAAAATTAATGGAAGCAACGAAATTAAAAAGAAGTCTAGATTCGGAGAAAAATAAAAACAGCATAGACATGAGTATAGGAGACTTAGTTTTAATAAAAATGGAAAATAGGAAGAAAAATGAAAAACCATATCATGGCCCATATGAAATAATAAATATAGGTAATGTAAACGTAGAATTAAAAATAAATGGTAAAACTAAAATTATACATAAAAATCTACTTAAGAAATATAATAAAAAATAAATATAGTACATACCAACAAAAATAATTTTATTGTAACATAATATTAAAACTAAAAATAACTTAATTTCAATGTTAAGAATAGCATTCTTAATCTCATTTCATTCTTTCTTCATATAAATACTTATGTATATATTAACCACATACCATATATTTATAACATGGAACTTCATTAAAAATTTACATTTTTTGACAACATTAATCTGTTATATATATTCAACATTTAGTGCTTAATTTGATCTCACTAAGAGAAGTCATAACTCTGTTCTCATTGAAATAAAAAACATTTTTTATAAAATAAAGTTTAAGAAAAAATTGATCACCTTTTTATTTTTTCGAACTTTAACATTCAAAATTTAAAAAAAAAATTTATGAAATCTTTCTAAAAGATTGGGGGTGTAGTGTATCTATCAATAATACAATATATCAACATACAAAATCATTTAAACATTTCACTCTTTCAAATAAATCGTTAGATTAAGTCAGGTCAGTATCTAAAGAATTGTGATACGTTTTGGCTATTCATTTTATTCTTTTTGATGTAACCTAATATTTTAAAATAAACAAACTCACTATTTTATTTTTTTGTATATGTGAATTAAAATTTTGTTAACGTTGCATTTATATTTTTTTATTACCGAAAGCGTGTGAACTAATTTAACCAGATATTTTTTTTGTATTCATATTTCTACTGACAAGCTAAATTAAGTTGAGTTAGAGAAGTCTCGCAAAATCACAAAAAGCGAACTTCTCATAAGTAGTAGATAAGGAAAAGAAATCAAAAACAAAAGATTCATTCATTTTTCTAATTTTGACAAGTACACTTCAGTCTTTTATTTTACAATATACGAAGCGACTCGTGAGAGAATTGGACTCGGCTGTGCCAACTGGTAACACCTTACGAAGGGGTATTCTTTACCTACTTCTCCCGAAGGGGTTCTCGTAACCTACTTCTCACGAAGGGGTACTCGTTACCTACTTCTCCCGAAGGGGTCCTCGTGACCTACTGCTCCCGAAGGGGTTCTCGTAACCTACTTCTCCCGAAGGGGTACTCGTTACCTACTTCTCCCGAAGGGTATTATTATTATTGGTATTACTATTGCCCACGAAGGAAACGAAATTGTAATTTCGTTGTATTTACTTACTGACGAAACAAAAATTAAATTATAAAAAATATTGATCAGAACTTTCCCGGGGCTCGAACCTAGAGCCTCAAACACCTTAAGTATTTACTTAAGGTTCGTGGACCCGTAAGTAGACCCTGGACACCGTTGAGCGACCTCAGCCTACGACAAAACCACGTTACAATTTTTAGGCCATGTTTTTAAGTCAACCCATAATATTGGTCACCATACAATTTCATTTCATAGAAATCAAACGATATTCAATACCAGAAACAATATGAATTTTATGATAGCAAGATGTCGGTTAGAAACTACGAAGCAACGAATTGAATATATGTATAGTATGGAATTTAATAATCTCCCTCAAGATATTAAAAACATACAAAGAATTTAAATTTTCAAAACAAGGATAAAGGAATATTTGCTTCAAGACTAGGAAACTCTTCTCATATGATTTACAGCAATCGTATACAATATCCTATAAGTTAATAATTAAATTTTGTGTGTTATGCTACTATTTTTTTACTTCTCTTATTTCTTTTGTAAATTATATACTTATATAGAATTAAACCTTCAGATGAATATCTTAAAATAAAATATTATGGGGATTGAAATGGTGGTTTTAAAGTGTTATATCATAAATCAATAATACGAAAAGTATGATTGCTGTGAACAACCCGTCATAGTTTAGTATATTATTTTTCATTTTATTGTTTTTTTTATTATTAATTATTATACATTTTCGAATTATATTCGAATATTTTAATGGATCTTGTTGCGGGCTGACATAGTAGGAACAAAATTTGTAAGTCCATATCGAAAAAAAATTTTTCGTGGACCAGCCTTACAGGGATAGTTTATAAGGTGGCCAGGACGAACCTAAAGCCTTCCACCTCCATGGTTCATATACCTAAACTAAGGGGAGGAGCGATGAGCCTAAACTACCTGAATACCCTGGCGGCACCACGTCCATAGCTCGAGTCCCCGGTGCAATGTCTTTTAATATTTTTTTTATATATGTCCACTACATTTGTGTTCATATACGGCATTTTCTTTTTTTGTAATTTTAATTTCTTTAAAATTCAGTTTCATGTATTTGTTTTCCTTTGAAAGGTTATGTATTTTATTTTTGTACCTGTAGGGGCGGAAACTGTAAAGGAAAGAAATAATTTTAGTTCTGGATAAATTACTGGGATTTGGAACGATACGTACTTACCTGTTATCCTGCGTTTACCTCGCTAAAAGCCTGACCTGAAAAAAGAATGTAAAATTGAATTAAATTGAGGAAATTAGAAGAAATAAATTTTCGTGATATTTATACTTATCTTGTGTCGTGTATTTGCCGGTAATAAGGAAAATTCATAATTTTTGCTTTGACCATATTATATGATATGGGATATAAGGAGTATGAGTGAGATGGATGTATGATTTTCATAATTGTAGAGTTGATGTAAATGTTATGTTAAGTGTTGTAGCCTATTTCATTCACAAAAAAATTTATAGTAAAGTAGCGTTTTTTAATATTTAGTTTGTGCAAAGTTGGTATGCATGTTTTGTTTTTTATTTGGTTTACTTTTTGTTTTGTTAAAAATAATTTTTGTTTGATGTATGAATGAATGGTACGCTTGCTAAAATTATGATAGCCTGGTAATATAGGAGATACCGGATATGAGAGTTTTGTATAGATAAGGGGCAGGATATGTTAAAGGAAGAATAAATTGAGTACGTATTGGACTAAAGTCAATGGAAAGGATTGAAGGAAGGGAAAAGAATATGGATAAAGATCTTTGGCAGAAAATAAGTGATATAGATATTATATGAAGTAGGCGATATATATATTATTATATATAGAAAAAAAAAGATGGCTGTTTGGCGGGAAAATAAGGTCACATTAAAAAAAAATAGGAAAAGGAAGAAAATGATAAATGAATACCGTTAAAAACTGTAGCGGATAGAGATGAAAAATTTTAGGAATGTTCGGTGAGGAGAGATAGAAAAGAGTCGTGAAGAAGATAAGTGCTGGTACGTCTCCCGAGTTTAAAGTGATAATTTATTAATAGTGCTAAATTTCATAAGTTTTTGGAAAATAAAAAGAAAGAAAAAAAAAAAATCGAAGTGGAAAAAAAAAGTGGAACCGGTTTCAAAAAGGGAACACTTGCAGTGCAAAAAAAAAAAAAAAAGCCATCAGAGCACTTGTATATAGGTATAAAATAGCGACTGGAGTGACGATTCAAATTTAAGATTATCCCGGGGCATTTTGAACCCACTGGGACGGAACTGGGAGAGAATTTGCGAACCAAATAGACGTCAATCTCTTTGCCTACGTAAGTCTGTAAAGTAGAATCTTTGCTAGCTTTTTCTAATAGAAATATTACGATCCATAGCTGGGAAGTGTCTTACGAGGTTGGGACTCATTCGTGTCAGGTACCAAGGCCAATGCCCAGGTAGGCGCGTATAAAAATACTGTGTTATTTAAATGAATAATTCTTGGGAGTATATATTACGTTTTAAGTTAAATTTATATAAATACAAAAAGGAAAAAAAAAAAATAGAAGATCACGAAATAATCCGGCCAGAACAATTTATTTAATTTTTTTATATTTCTAAACATTCACTTTAAACTGAAAAGAAAAAGCAAAGGCTTCACGAGATATATGTATGTTGTGTCAGTTATATTTATAACAAGTAGTTTGGTATATAAATGTATATTTTTTATTGTAATTAGAAACTAAATCACTCTTTTATATTTAAACATAGTTAAGACAATTCAGTTTATAATTAATTTAAATATTATAGGCAGAAAAAAAAAATATAAGAAGGAATAATCATAATCGAAAATTGTTGCTTTATAGGGAAAAGGAATTAAAACCACATCTGTTTTGTTTTTGCGTTTTGTTTTTTTTTTTTTATTAAATTATCCAGACTAGACTGTCAATTTAAGTCAACCTTAGGGAGCTCCTTCAGGTGAGGTTAGAAGGTCTATTTACTCTGTGTATTTACCAGGTGAGAGAAGAAAAGAAAAACAAAAAAGACGGATTTGGTTTTAGCTTCGAATAATTTTGTGAAAATATTTAATAGACATATAAATTGATCGATTTGAAGTTGATTCCTTTTAATATTTTTGCCATATTAAATATCCCAAACCTTTTTTCATAGATATAATTTTTTTATTTTAAGTAAATATAATAATATTGTAACTTACCTGCCTATAAAATTTATAAATAAAGGAAAATGTTTTAGAGTAATGTAGCGATGAAAAGGATGTTGGAATAATTTAATTGGACGCTGGCAATGATAGACTGGTAAGAAAAGGGACGGTCGGGTGGCATTAGGGAGCGTTGGATGAATCCGCGACAAGGTTGGGAGGGTAATCATGGAGACTGACAACACCTGTCTCCGAATCCCTATTGTGTGTGCTTTTATCTAAGGTAAAGTAGAGTGCATTTACAAATTTTTTTTTTGTGTTACTGGAATATAGTGATGAGGGGGTTGGAACCTTCCTTGGGATACGCGTGAGCAAGCCGGAAGCCTCATCATGAAGAAAACAGGCATAACAATTTCGTAACATAAAAGAAATGGCGCCCAAACAAATGAGGCGGTGAGATAAACCGCAAACGGAAGTGTGCAATATGACCGAAGCATGCGGCAATAGTCCAATAGTTTAATCGAAATAGCCCAAGTATGTCTTTAAGCGAGTTATAATAGGGTAACCCCTGGAGTCTGAGAGAGAACAGGAGCAGTATCGGAAGTTAACTCGAAAAGTCATATGTATATATTAAGTTCAAGGAAATAACTAGCTATAACTGGTCAGTAATTGGTGCTGATGTCCAAAGTATAGAGGTGTTTCGTTTTAATTTACTGTCATGAGAGTTTTTTTTAAGGTAGTGGTAAAAAATGGTGATATTGAATAGCCTCCTGTGTAGATACGGCAGGGTTAGATGTATTTAGTATATACCATAGGATGTCATAATCTCGGGTGTGATTTAAGGTAGTGCACAAACGACGTATGACATGTCACCTCACCAGAAAAAAAATTTTTTGTTTGTTTTGTAGATTTGATTTCACGACACATATGGGATTCTGAAGTAAATAAAGGAAACCGCTGCGACCTCTATTTCCGTCTATCATTGCCAGGCCAAAGAATAATGAAAATATAAATTTAACAATAAATTGAGTCGTTTTTATACTAATCATTCAAACCAGTAAATTATAGGCATTGTAGTATTAACTATTCGAAAAAAAATAAAAATTTTTTTTAAATCATTGTTTTGTGTAAAGATATAGTTTTATTGTTGTAATCATTAGTAGTTTTGTATTTATAATTTTTATTTTTGTTTATATATTACTAATTAATTTATCTATTTTACATTATAGTATTTTTTCGTGTTGTTAGTTATTAATTAGTTAAACCGGAAAAGAAAAATCTTTATAGAACATATTATACATGAAAATTTCTTTTGTTTTTTTTTACCTTTGCATTTTCCGGATTGTTTTGAAATTTAGTTTTGTTGCGATATTGATATCATTTTCGGTCCGGGTATATATATATTTTCCATTATTATTGGTTTTTGCGTAGAACAGAAATTTCAGGTGAAGCAGGGAGCAAACATTTTTCTTATTTGTAAAGTCTAGACAGGAAATGAGCATTGAAACCCGTTCGAAAACACTAAGTAGAAAAAGAACGAGACAAACAGGATTGAATCAGTCAGTTCCTCACATTTCACCTAAAGTAAGAAGAACAGAAATTAGAAGAGAAAATATGCCAAATCCCAATCAACAGAGGCTAAGTCAGTTTGTAGACCTATCGCACACAATAATGAGTGGTAATCATACATCTGAGACGAATGCTACTGCTTCAGGAACTAATCCTATAGATGGCCAAGTGAGAGAAGCCACCTCTGAAGTCAACGGAGACAATAGATCCTGGGAAGACAAAGTAAAAGAATTGGTGCAAAAAGAAATGTCAGATGTTAAAAAGAGTTTAGACCAACTTACCAGGTGTGTATCTGATTTGGCAAAAATAACAACACACGAGCACAATGCAATGGTGGTGAATCATGCGGTGGATCAACCAACTAATAGTTCGTCCAGCGGGAATGGCTCATCAATGACTAGCGAAAGGGCTGAAATACATTTAAATCCAATGAGTAGCGCTGGGAACATACCTAATAATGGATATTTAACAGCAGTAAATCCAAATAATGGTATGCCGATGCAAATTGGTGAAATAAACAGAATAAGAGTAGAAAAACTAGGCATTACATTTGATGGCAATCCTGAACATATAAGAATTGACGATTTTATATTTCGGCTAGAGCATCTTCAAAGGCATTACCAGATACCCTGGAAAGAAGTTTTGCGAGACTTTCACCTGTTGGTAAGCGGTACAGCAAGAGAGTGGTATTGGTTATTCATCAGAACGCACGGCATCGTAGATTGGCCAGGTTTAAAGCACGCTCTTATGGCACAATATCAGACAACTAGGTCTAATTTTGAGATCATGAGGGACCTTGTTGAGCGTAAACAACAGCCTGGCGAATCGATAGACAGCTTTTTCCATACCATATGCCAGATAAGATCACGACTGATACAGCCGATACCAGAGTATGATTTAATTAAAATTATTAAAAGGAATGTGAAAGAGAGTATTGGCAGAATCATATATCCCATACCTGTGGCTTCCGTCGAACAGTTGAGAGTAGAATGCAATGAGGCTGAAAGAAATTTTCCCAGGCGTGAAGTCCGTCAAATGCCACCTATAATGAAGCAAAACAAATATATTAGTGAAATGTATTATAATGGAGATGAAGTAGAAAGTTTAAATCAAAATTGTCAAAACGAAGAAATATGTGCGATAAATGTGAACACTCAACAGCGTAGGCAACCAATCACCTGTTGGAACTGCAGACAACATGGTCATCTGTTTATGGACTGCCCATCAACGGAGAGAACACTTTTTTGCTATAAATGCGGGCGACCAAATGTGATAACACCTAAATGCCCCAATTGTCAATCGGGAAACCGGCAACGGAGTCTGGCAGCGAAGGGGGATCCAGGCTCATTGGCAAATGTTACCCCGGAGACAAATTAATCAGCGAAAATGGTAAAGAGTGGAGTTTGCCCAAGAATTATGCGCGAACAAGACACTATGTGGCCAATAACATCAGGCAACAAAATTATGACATAGTCCGGGATAGAATCTTTGGTAGAAGGGAACCAGGCCACGTATCTAATAGAATTCTTAAGGTTAGAAGTAAATTTGCTGAACTTAAAAGAAAAAGAAGATTAGTATTAGAAACAGTTAGTAGAGTAAACAAGGGAAAATTAGATAATAGACTTTTTATAGATGTAAGGATTGAAGATAGGATAGTTAATGGTTTATTGGATAGCGGTGCCTCTGTTAGCATATTAGGAAGAAATTGTAGAGAGCTCGTGGAAGAATTGGGCCTTAATATTCAACCCATGGTGACCAATGTGAAAACTGCCAGTGGTCAATATCTTAGAATACTGGGTAAAGTGAATGTGACTGTGAGCTACCAAGACCAGGAGAATGAGATGCTGTTATATCTGTGTCCTGACTTGCAACAACAACTGTACTTAGGGATAGATTTCTTGCGTGTATTTAAAATAGCACCGGATATTATTCAGACAGATGAATTAGATATGGAGAAAATAAAAATGGATTTTAAGGTAGAAAATAATGAATACAAACTAAAGCCACATGAATTGACTGAGAGTCAGAAGAGAGCATTAGAAGGTGTGATAAAAGAGTTTGACACTTTTGAGGAGAAAGGTTTAGGTGTAACCCACCTCGAGAAGCATACCATTAAATTGATAGAAGGTGCAGAGCCCATTAAAGATAGATTCTATCCGATTTCACCAGCTGTCCAGGAGATAACATACAAAGAGATCGATACCATGTTGAAGTTAAATGTAATTGAATTGAGCGAAAGTCCTTGGTCTAACCGTACAACTATTGTTCGTAAGCCAGGAAAAAATCGATTTTGCCTAGACGCGCGCAAATTGAATAAGTTGACGGTAAAAGACGCATATCCACTTCACAATATTGATGGTATTTTAAGTCGTATAGACGAAACACATTATATCAGTAGCGTCGACCTGAAATATGCCTTCTGGCAAATTGAACTGGATGATGAAAGTAAGCCTTATACTGCTTTCACGGTAGCTGGAAGACCTTTATACCAGTTCAGAGTGATGCCGTTCGGCTTATGTAACGCGGCTCAAAGGCTATGTCGACTAGTAGACAAGGTGATACCAAATAGATTAAAAGAAAACGTTTTCACGTATTTGGATGATCTTTTAGTAATAACCGGGACTTTTGAAGAACACATTGAACTTTTGAGAGAAGTAGCAAAGTGCCTGAAAGATGCTAATCTAACGATCGGACTAAAAAAATCACAGTTTTGTTTTCAGGAGCTGAAATACTTAGGTTTCATCATTGGAGGTGGCACACTGAAAACTGACCCCGATAAAGTGCAAGCGATAAGAGGAATCAAAGTGCCTAAGTCGGTAAGAGAGGTCCGTAGTTTTTTGGGTACAGCAGGGTGGTACCGACGATTTATAAAAGATTTTGCAACATTGGCAGCTCCCTTAACGGATACCCTAAAAAAATCTGAAAAGTTTCACATGACACCAGAGGCAGTGGAGGCGTTTGAAAAGCTCAAAAAAGCACTGACTTCTGCACCTGTGTTGCGCCATGCTAACTTCTCGAAGCATTTCTATATCCAATGTGACGCTTCGGATCTAGGTATCGGTGCAGTATTATACCAGCTTGATGACAATAATGAAGAACACCCGATTGCGTTCTACTCCCAAAAGCTCAATGCATGCCAAAAAAATTATACGGTGACCGAAAAGGAATGTTTGGCTGCGGTGATGGCGGTGCGTAAATTTAGGCCTTACATTGAGATGATGCCGTTCACTATAATCACCGACCATGCTAGTCTTAAGTGGCTAATGAACCTTAAAGATTTGAGCGGAAGACTGGCAAGGTGGTCTCTACAACTTCAGGCCTCTGATTTTCAAATTGAACACCGCAAAGGTTCAGAAAACGTAGTGGCTGATATGCTATCTCGTATACCACAACAAGAACTCAGTGAAATTCAAATGGAAAATCTATTAGATTTCGAAACAACAGAATTCGAATCTGAAGAATATTGTGATCTAATAAAGACTATTCAAATCAATAAAGATCCAGATCTTAAAATTCAGGACGGAAAAATTTTTAAACGAATAACAGCAGAACCAGGTATTGAAATCGAGTACCAGTGGAAACTTTGGATACCACCGAATCTGACACACGCAATAATAGAAAAATATCACTCCACTAACACCTCGGCGCATTGTGGAATAGCAAAGACGCTTGAAAGAGTGAAAAGATTTTTCTATTGGCCGAAAATGACTATTCAAATTAAGCAATTTGTTAAAAACTGTCAGATTTGTAAAGAGACGAAACCAGCGAACAGAAATTTGATGCCAGAACTAGGAAAAGAAGTAGTCACTGACAGGCCATTTCAAAAATTATATGTCGATTTCCTGGGGAAGTATCCGCGATCAAAAAGTGGTAATTGTTATATTTTTATCGTTATGGACCACTTCACCAAGTTCACATTTTTGAAAGCCATGAAAGAGGCCACCGCAACGAATGTAATCAACTTTCTGACGCAGGAAATCTTTTACAAATTTGGTGTTCCTGAAATAATTCATTCTGATAATGGGTCTCAGTTTGTGTCAAAAAGTTTTCAGGAATTGCTAGAAATTTTCGGAATAAAACATATGAAAACTGCCGTATATTCACCCCAGTCGAATGCTTCAGAACGTGTTAACCAGTCCGTGCTGGCGGCAATCAGAGCATATTTAAATGACGACCACCGAGATTGGGACCTTTATCTTCCTGAGATCGAATGTGCTCTCAGAACATCAGTCCATTCAGCTACCGGTTTTACCCCGTTTTTTGCTCTGTTTGGTTTTCACATGTTTACTAATGGGGCGGATTATAAGCTAGCTCGAAAACTAATTTCCCTTACCGACCATGAAATAATTAAAATTTCATCGAACGATAAGCTACAACTCGTTAGGGAAAAGATAAAGAAGAACATGCATGAGGCATATGAGAAGTGTGCAGCGAGATATAATAAAAGAGCCCGTATTGTGAAATTTCTACCTGGCCAGGAAGTTTTTAGAAGAAACACAGTTTTGAGTGACTTTAAGAAAAACGTAAACGCAAAATTTTGTCGCAAATTCCTTAAATCTAGAATAATACGACCAATAGGCAATAACCTATATGAATTGGAAGACCTACAGGGAAAACCGATAGGAGTATTTCATGTAAAGGATATAAAGGCATGAAATCGGTACGACACTGATCTGTGATAGGATTAAATACCATGTGCAATATTAGGTTAGGGAGAAGAATATAAGTTAAATTTTCAGTCATATTAGGCTTCGTCCTAGTATTGCATAATGTACCTGATTTTTTTTAGTTTTAGTGATTGCCTGTGATATACTTTAAATAGTTAGAAATATCCCGTGATATACTTTAGGTAGTTAAACAAATTCCCTGTGATATACTTTAGATAGTAAAAAGAAAATTCCCTGTGATATGCCTTATTTAGTTATAATTTGCTGTGATACACCTTAGATATATAAAGATAGGTAACGAATCCCTCACTAGACACACACATATATATATTGTGCAGTACTTTTACTGATCTATGTATTCTTACCTTTGATATTTTTGGTACCCACGTAGTCCTCCGCAGTCATCCAACCGATATCCTCAGTGAAGTGTCGTCCCTGAACAATAGAATAACTATCCACCTGCTAGAGGGATGATATCACAAAGTAAATGATTCACTTGAATGAATAAGTATTAGAATACTTCCCGTAATAGTTGTCTACATAAAATTTTTATTGAAGATAATATGCGTATTTTGCCCGGCTGATAGAAATTTAGTGAGACCCTTATCTCGGGTGTGGGAGTTCCCCACGTTGGGCACAACATACAGCATATCCCGCACACCGTCTCCTCCTTACAAAGTCGGTGAATCCGGAGTTTTGTTGCGGGCTGACATAGTAGGAACAAAATTTGTAAGTCCATATCGAAAAAAAATTTTTCGTGGACCAGCCTTACAGGGATAGTTTATAAGGTGGCCAGGACGAATCTAAAGCCTTCCACCTCCATGGTTCATATACCTAAACTAAGGGGAGGAGCGATGAGCCTAAACTACCTGAATACCCTGGCGGCACCACGTCCATAGCTCGAGTCCCCGGTGCAATGTCTTTTAATATTTTTTTTATATATGTCCACTACATTTGTGTTCATATACGGCATTTTCTTTTTTTGTAATTTTAATTTCTTTAAAATTCAGTTTCATGTATTTGTTTTCCTTTGAAAGGTTATGTATTTTATTTTTGTACCTGTAGGGGCGGAAACTGTAAAGGAAAGAAATAATTTTAGTTCTGGATAAATTACTGGGATTTGGAACGATACGTACTTACCTGTTATCCTGCGTTTACCTCGCTAAAAGCCTGACCTGAAAAAAGAATGTAAAATTGAATTAAATTGAGGAAATTAGAAGAAATAAATTTTCGTGATATTTATACTTATCTTGTGTCGTGTATTTGCCGGTAATAAGGAAAATTCATAATTTTTGCTTTGACCATATTATATGATATGGGATATAAGGAGTATGAGTGAGATGGATGTATGATTTTCATAATTGTAGAGTTGATGTAAATGTTATGTTAAGTGTTGTAGCCTATTTCATTCACAAAAAAATTTATAGTAAAGTAGCGTTTTTTAATATTTAGTTTGTGCAAAGTTGGTATGCATGTTTTGTTTTTTATTTGGTTTACTTTTTGTTTTGTTAAAAATAATTTTTGTTTGATGTATGAATGAATGGTACGCTTGCTAAAATTATGATAGCCTGGTAATATAGGAGATACCGGATATGAGAGTTTTGTATAGATAAGGGGCAGGATATGTTAAAGGAAGAATAAATTGAGTACGTATTGGACTAAAGTCAATGGAAAGGATTGAAGGAAGGGAAAAGAATATGGATAAAGATCTTTGGCAGAAAATAAGTGATATAGATATTATATGAAGTAGGCGATATATATATTATTATATATAGAAAAAAAAGATGGCTGTTTGGCGGGAAAATAAGGTCACATTAAAAAAAAATAGGAAAAGGAAGAAAATGATAAATGAATACCGTTAAAAACTGTAGCGGATAGAGATGAAAAATTTTAGGAATGTTCGGTGAGGAGAGATAGAAAAGAGTCGTGAAGAAGATAAGTGCTGGTACGTCTCCCGAGTTTAAAGTGATAATTTATTAATAGTGCTAAATTTCATAAGTTTTTGGAAAATAAAAAGAAAGAAAAAAAAAATCGAAGTGGAAAAAAAAAAGTGGAACCGGTTTCAAAAAGGGAACACTTGCAGTGCAAAAAAAAAAAAAAAAAGCCATCAGAGCACTTGTATATAGGTATAAAATAGCGACTGGAGTGACGATTCAAATTTAAGATTATCCCGGGGCATTTTGAACCCACTGGGACGGAACTGGGAGAGAATTTGCGAACCAAATAGACGTCAATCTCTTTGCCTACGTAAGTCTGTAAAGTAGAATCTTTGCTAGCTTTTTCTAATAGAAATATTACGATCCATAGCTGGGAAGTGTCTTACGAGGTTGGGACTCATTCGTGTCAGGTACCAAGGCCAATGCCCAGGTAGGCGCGTATAAAAATACTGTGTTATTTAAATGAATAATTCTTGGGAGTATATATTACGTTTTAAGTTAAATTTATATAAATACAAAAAGGAAAAAAAAAAAAATAGAAGATCACGAAATAATCCGGCCAGAACAATTTATTTAATTTTTTTATATTTCTAAACATTCACTTTAAACTGAAAAGAAAAAGCAAAGGCTTCACGAGATATATGTATGTTGTGTCAGTTATATTTATAACAAGTAGTTTGGTATATAAATGTATATTTTTTATTGTAATTAGAAACTAAATCACTCTTTTATATTTAAACATAGTTAAGACAATTCAGTTTATAATTAATTTAAATATTATAGGCAGAAAAAAAAATATAAGAAGGAATAATCATAATCGAAAATTGTTGCTTTATAGGGAAAAGGAATTAAAACCACATCTGTTTTGTTTTTGCGTTTTGTTTTTTTTTTTTTATTAAATTATCCAGACTAGACTGTCAATTTAAGTCAACCTTAGGGAGCTCCTTCAGGTGAGGTTAGAAGGTCTATTTACTCTGTGTATTTACCAGGTGAGAGAAGAAAAGAAAAACAAAAAAGACGGATTTGGTTTTAGCTTCGAATAATTTTGTGAAAATATTTAATAGACATATAAATTGATCGATTTGAAGTTGATTCCTTTTAATATTTTTGCCATATTAAATATCCCAAACCTTTTTTCATAGATATAATTTTTTTATTTTAAGTAAATATAATAATATTGTAACTTACCTGCCTATAAAATTTATAAATAAAGGAAAATGTTTTAGAGTAATGTAGCGATGAAAAGGATGTTGGAATAATTTAATTGGACGCTGGCAATGATAGACTGGTAAGAAAAGGGACGGTCGGGTGGCATTAGGGTCGTGGAAATTATAGGGAGCGTTGGATGAATCCGCGACAAGGTTGGGAGGGTAATCATGGAGACTGACAACACCTGTCTCCGAATCCCTATTGTGTGTGCTTTTATCTAAGGTAAAGTAGAGTGCATTTACAAATTTTTTTTTTTTGTGTTACTGGAATATAGTGATGAGGGGGTTGGAACCTTCCTTGGGATACGCGTGAGCAAGCCGGAAGCCTCATCACGAAGAAAACAGGCATAACAATTTCGTAACAATCTTTATTATTCTTATTGCATGAAATTTAATAGCCTAAGATCCTAATACTGGTATTCTTATGAGAATTAACATCCGTTGAGGAATATGTACCAGTATTAGGATCTTAGGCTATTAAATTTCATACAATATTTTTATTATTTTTTATTTTTCAATTTCTGACGAAATAATAAACATACTCGTAGGCATAGCTGCCAGAATTGACAATTTATCGTCATTTAGACGATTTTACGACACAAAAAGAGCATATTGACGATTTGACGATTTTTACCCTTAATTTGACGATTTTTCATTATTTTGACGATTTTTGGAAATTCAAAATTTGCAACTGTTACTTGTTTGAATTCTTGAACATTATTTCGATTGATATAACACTATTTCCAACCAGTTGTTTTTGGAAATTCCAATTCTGAAATGATTTATGCATTTTTCACACAGAAAAATACAAAATTGGCTTTGGAAAGTTAAAATAATTAATTCAAATGTAGATTATTTTATTTCTGAAAGGATTTTTATGCGTTTTTTACATAGCATAGTTTGCAACTGTTATATCAACCAATTTAGTACCCCAAATTTTAAAACGTATTATTATTAAAAATAAAACCAAGAAAAATGTTAAGTCTAATTCAAACACAGTGGTTGTCGGTAGAATTAGTTGTAGACATTATCCTAGAATTTACCCAACAATTAACAATGTATTTTCTTAAGTACATATATTACAAAGTGAAAGAACAGAAATACAATTAGTATATCGTTGGTCTCAGGTAGAAAGGCCCTAACTCAAATAATTTAAAATTTACAGGAGGAGTTAAAAACACAAGAGATACTGTAATTATTAATATACAACTTTTCATTAAATGCTGTACAATTGCTTGTAATACCGTTATTTTTAATAATATTGTAAACATTCTTTGTTAGCAGCGGCATATTTCTAAAATGCATTGGATTCACTAAAAAAAGAAAGTTTTGAAAAAATACGAGTTAGGGCCTTTCTACCTGAGACCAACGATATAGTGAAATGAAAGACTTACTTAAATCGGTAATTAGTAATTGCTTCAAAATCAATATGCTATAGATCGAATATTTTTGTTTGGCAGATTTTAAAGATAATTCAAATCTTTTTTGCTAATGAAAACATTGATTAACTAGAATAGAAAAACTATTATTACTTGTTTTAATAATTTTTACGTGAGCTGTGTAATCGAATATTAATAAAATGTGATTTCGAAAACGAATATAAAGCTTTAAGTCCTTAATACATAGTAAAAGAAAGAATTATAAAAAAATTTAACCATTTTGTTGAAGAATGCGAAAAGCAAGAGTTAAGATCCGAATTATAACAAAATCAAATTGTTTCCAAAATATCTTTAAACTAAGTATTAGATTAAAAAAAAATATCAGTAATAGAAATGAGAAACTCTAGTCCTCTAAATTTATTTGGACAAAAATTTGTTTTACTACATTACATATTTGCAAACGGAAAACGAATATTTAGTGAATTAAATCTAAACAAAAAAAATCTTAGAAACTACTTACAAAAGTCGTTTTTGGGGGCCATTATGATTACAAAAGACCTTTTAAATCTAAGGAATTGAAAATGCTTTGACTTTAAAATTGTACCTAAACTAACTAACATGTGTAATGGTAATATATGTATGTATAATGAATATAAGTAATATAAAATAGCTTTTGTTGATGTTTTTTATATTCATTTATATGTACGACTATACTGTGAATTTTATTTTTCAGTTTTACTCAAATAAAAACATTTGTTTATACAATATTTTCTTGTTTGTATTTTGATGACGATTTTTTGACGATTTAAAGGAATCAATTTGACGATTTTGACGATATATTTGTCGAAGTTTGACGATTACAAGGTCAATTTATCTGGCAGCTATGCTCGTAGGTTGAAAAGTCTTATTGTTTTATGACTTTTTTATTCATAGACCAACAACAAATTTGTTAAACTATTTTAAAATTTTATGATATTATGACAATATGACTTGATAGGACACCCTTTGAATCAAGGCAAATTTATTATCAGGTAGACGCATCGGCGAGTTTCTGAACGACTCTGCCTTAACTTAATATGTCAAATTTTGTTTTGTTTCTTTTGTTGGTGTTAAAATCAAAATAAACAAAAAAAAAAAAAAACAGTTTCTTGAACACAAATTAAATAGTGTTAATAATTTGTTTTATTTAAAATAAAAACTACCAAATCTAGGATTTTAGTGATTCAGTGTTCGACTTTAGTCTTGTGATAAAATAATCTGTTGTTTTTAAAACAAATAAAAGTGTGTAATAAAAATTCTGTTTTTCTAAAAACAAAAAAATGACTCGTTGTGCTGTATGCAAAACTGAGTTTCATAAAGGAACTGGGACATTGTTCTGTGCTCCTAAAAATCAAGAAACCAGCAGAAATTGGAGTGAAATTTGTGGTGTATTAAATATTCACTTATTTTTTAACAGATGCGTGTTAAAGTTGATTTAAATCGTTCATCATTAGAGGGAATGCTAAAGCCGTTGATTTGGAAACATTACCAAAAATTAAACGACGTTCTCCTTATGAACAAAAACCACCAATTATGGTTTATTTGCGTAAAGATTTCGATGCTGAAGCAATCGGGATATGAGATTGTAAAGAAAATCTCATTAAATAAAATATGAAACGACGTAAAACTTATAAACAGGAGCTGCTATTTATGGTGATGAATCGGCTCTGAAAGACATATCTGGCAAAGTTTGTTTATTTAATTAAAAATAGGCCTTTTCATATTAATTTTCTTTTTTTCTCTTAGCAATGGATTGGTTTTTCTATGAAAAGTTTATGGTTTGTTGGCTATTTTCCTGCTCACATAGTATGTTTGTTGTTTTGCATGTGTAGCTCTTAGGTCCGTATAACTTTCTACCCTCATAGCTTTTGTCAAACGCTGAAATACTTTACATTCCAGCATGATAATGATTCGAAACATTCGTCCCGCGACGTGAAGTAGTGACTTGTTAATAACACCGCATATGGCTTGCCACATCCTCCGCAGTCCCCAGACTTAAATCCCATCGAACATTTGTTGGAAGAATTGGAACTAAGAATTCGATCAGAGGAGTTATTAAGCAAAGCTGATCTTAAGGCAACGTCGATCGGAGAATGGAATTAAATAGGCGAAGAGCTCACAAAAAAATTGGTACTCTTCATGCCAGATAGTTTAAAGGCTGTTATAAAATAAAATAGATTGCCAACAAAATATTAATTCAAGCTTCTGTCTGATTTTTTGCCTGCACAAGAATGGCTGTGCCTATAATTTTGTCCTACAGAAAACTGAGTTTATTTAGTACTTTTTATTATTGTTTTGTTCCTGAAACTAATTTGTTTTAGTTTTTCTGTTATTTTATTAATGTACATATTCTGTAGTCACAATCAGTTAATAAAATTATTATTTTATGTCTGGGAATACGTAAAAATTTTTATTTTATTTGTGAGTACTGCTTGTGCCTATACTTATGTCCATATTTTTTTTTATTTTTAAGGCCAGCACTCAGGGGACGGCCCCTACTCATGCAATACATTGTGCTGGTCTAGGAAAATATGTTGTGGGAAGGGGGAAAGAGGGAGTAGTGTTTGTGGACATTTGATTTAAACCTACTGATATCGTAATTGGCAGGAAAAACTTTCGCCGGAAGATTGTTCCACAAACGAGCGGTGCGGCTAAAGAACGAATTCTCTCTATAATGCATTGTGCGGTTCGCTGAACAATCAACCACAAATGGGTGCGCTCTGAGAGAGGTACGTGTAGTCCGCAGGAATATGCGACCACCCGGAATCAGTTCCCCTATCTCATCAGAGCACCTCCCATGGTAGTATCGATAGAACAATGAAACGCACGCCACATTGCGCCGATGCTCCAACGAATCGATAGAGTTGGATACCCTACCGTCGCCAATAAGCACCTTCGCCCTTTCCTGTACGCGGTCGAGAAGCCCCAAAATTGATTTTGAAGCACCGGCCCATACATGAGAGTTGTATTCCATCCTAGGCCGGATGAAGGTTTCGTAAATATTGAGAAGGTCAGATGGAGTGTAGTATTTCCTGCACCGTTTTAGAAAACCGAGGCACTTGAATGCTTCTTTCGACACTCGAAATATGTGATCATTCCAACGGACATCACAACTAATTCTCATGCCCAGAACATCAAGAGCGTCAGCCTCCTCGATATTTACATTACCCATAGTCACATACATAAATTCGACCCTGTTCGCGAGACCCCACTCGGAGATTCTCTGCAGATCATTTGAGAGTGTGTCATTCATATTCTGCCTTCTCGCCCCGATCTCCAAAAGGCTCGGCCTACGATCAAATGAATATGAGTGACAAATGTTACTGTCATCTACGAAGGAGTAAATGGGATTAGAGGTTAGGAGGAGAAGATCGTTAAGGAAAATTAAAAATAGGGTGGGAGATAGAACAGAGCCTTGCGGTACTCCCGAATTCAGCCTGAACTCGTTGGAAGAGACACCGTCTATAACCACTCTTATAGAACGGTCTCTGAGAAAGCTCGTTATGAAACGACAGAAATGGTTACCGACGCCAAAGGCAGCTAGTTTAGAAATAAGAGCATCGTGCCAGACTCTATCAAACGCTTTTGAGATATCCAGAGCAACAACTTTGCTTTCACCAAAACGGTGAATAGATCCACTCCATCGCTCAGAGAGTAATGCCAGTAGATCACCAGTGGAGCGACCTCTACGAAAACCATACTGACGGTCGCTCAGCAAGTTATTGGACTCCAAATACCTCATAAGGTGATGATTTATCATACTCTCCATAACTTTGGAGAGTGTTGAACACACTGCTATTGGGCGGTAATTTTCGGGATTGGTAGCCTCACCCTTTTTGGGGATTGGCGTTATATTAGCAACTTTCCAGTTAGATGGAAATTCTCCGGCACGATAAGCCGCACTGAAAAGTTTAGCTAATGGACGCGAAAGCGTCGAAGAGCACTGCTTCAGGACCAGTGCTGGTATACCATCCGGCCCAGAAGATTTACGGATGTTGAGGTCTGAAAGAACCCTTTTGACAGCACGGGCTCGAAAGAATATATTAGGCATAGTCACCGATACTCTTTCAAGCTCGGGCAGCGGTTGAACGCTCTCCGGCAAACATGAGTTTTTTGCAAACAATTCAGCTAAAAGGTTCACTTTTTCAACCGGGTTTGTGAATGCTTGGTCATTCTGTATAAGAGTTGGAACCGAACTAGTGTTATTCCTTAACCTCTTAACTAAGGACCAAAAGCTCTTGCTTCCCCGGGGGAAAAAAAGAACTTTAGCACGAAGACGCTGCTCGTGTAAAGCTCTTTCACGTCTTAGTACTGCGGCACACGAAGATCTCGCCTTTTTGCGTAGCGTATCAGTATGTGCGCACTTATTATTACGCCAATTTCTGAACGCTTCCTCTCTGGATCTGACTGCCAATCTGCACGTCTGATTAAACCATATTTTGTCTCTTGGCTTAATCGAAATATTTTTAGATGGAATATAGGTATCCATCCCCAATTTTATTATATTCACAACCATTTCTGCCATGGCGTTAACATTTGAATCAAAGAAGCAGAGTCCCCAGTTAAAATGCCGAAAGAAATCGTTGAGCTCAGCCCAACGGGCTTTTCCGTAGTTAAAAACTGAGCGTTTCATAGCTGTCGTTGAAACCTCATGAAGCCTGGATAACGGAAAAGAGGCAGAGATGGTACAATGATCCGAATTGCCGAGAGGTGCAAGAATATCAACTTCATACTTATTAGGGTGTGAAGTGAGGAAGAGGTCAAGTGTATTATTCTGGTGCCCATCAACACACGAAATGTGAGTTGGTTCATTCACTAATTGCACAAGGTGATTGTGTGCGGCAAACAACTCAACATATTGGCCTTCTGGAGTCGTGCGGCCAGAATGGTGAAGCCAAGCCGAATTATGAACATTGAAATCGCCAGCAACAACAATTTCACTGTTCGGGTAATTCTCTAGGATTCGTGAAATGGAGTCAGAAAGAGAGTCGAAGCCAGAAAGGGTAACCTCTCTTTCTGCATTTGGACTTCTGTAAAGAAACCCGAAATGCAAAAGATGTGCCCTGATTTTGAACTTAACCCAGAGGCAGTTAAATTCTGCATCAAGCATGCCATACGGTTGCTGGCATTGGTACACAACTTCATTGCGAATATAAATTGCAAGGCCCCTATGGAGCATCAAAAGGGATAGGAGGTGGTAACCAGGTATCTGGAAATCCTGTGGATCAGCATCCCCAGAAACCTGGGTCTCACATAAGGCGAGGACATCCGGCCTATGGATACAAACATGAGCATACACAGAGAAGAAATTTGCCCTTAGCCCACGCACGTTACAAAAATCCAAACGAAAACGGCCTGCCACCACGACACCAATAAGAAAAAACAAATGTCCTATTTTAAAATGCGAACTGCAAGGAAATGGATTACTGCTGATTGATTATTCAATGGCCAGTGCTATACCTTCACCATTAAATAATCCAACAGCAATCAACCCCAAGAAGCTCGCAAAATAAAAATTGTGATTAAATTATCAAGGGAATCGAAGAGCACAATGTACCGCTAATGGTGCCATAAAAGCCCCAAATGTGGCACTTTTGCCCCTTTCCTGATAGTCGCCAGATTGTACAGCATGTATCAACACTATCACTTTTGTTCTGTTTTTTTTTTTGCCAATGCAGCCGTTATTATTTTTAATTTTATTGTTATTGATGTTGTTATTGTAAATGGTGTTATCTTATTTATTTATTTGCATGACTGTATATACAGTTTGCGACAAAACTAAAGCAGGGATTGCTTCATGATTACAAATTAGATAATAATATGAATATAGTCGCTCATATCATAAATATTATTTGACTATGAGTTTTGTTTCATCTATGTTTAGCTCTGGTTTTCTGTTAATAGTTGGATACATTGTACGGATAGTCTTATTAATTTTGTGCACTATATGATTTATACGATTATTAAAAACATAAATTATTTTTAAGATAGATAGTCGCTCATATTATAACTATTATTTGTATTTTATTTAGAATACTCAGTTTGCTATTAAAAAAAAAAGTTGTTGCAGTTTAATTTTGTTATCGTTTTATTTAACTACTAGATGACCCGTGCGAATATTTCGCACCGTTAGTTGTCATTTTTGTAACATAAAATTAAAATAATTAATAGAAATTTTAGTAACTTCAATACATTTTATTAAAAGTATAAAAATATTAGAAATCATAACCCAATATACCATAAAGCAATCTTTCTACAATGCAACTTGAAAATAAGCTTAAAAAACAGTAAGATGCAAGGATTTATTAAATTAATTTATAATATTATATATAAAATTTAAATTTACAAACGTTTTTTAACCATCCACAATTTAATTTAGGGGATTTCCACAAATTAATCGAATGTGCTATGCATTAAATGTCAAAACGTTTGTGTAATAAATAATATTAAAAAATTTTTCTTTTATTGTAATAAAACAATATATTGGTGTTTTAATATTTGTTATACTATTATGCTAAAAATGTTATGATAATATTGAGAATAAGCTTTTTTATACAATAATTAATAAATTATTATTTTTGTAAGCTTATTCTACAATTGAAAAGTTAAGCTTTTAGTAAGCTTGAACATATAACATTTTCATAAGGGTTCCGTTTTGATTTTTCTACAATTGTTACGATAATCTTTTTCAACAAATTCTAAAATATTTTTCAAACTTAAGGCTTGTGTTGGTAAGCTTATTATAGTATTATTCTCAAGCAGTAGTGCCAACTTTTTGTAACCAAAGCGCGCTGGCCTCCGTCCCCAACGCGCTAAAACGCGCCAAATCACAGCGTTGACAAATATTTATAAGAAAAACGCGCCGTTTCCAAACGCGCTAAATTAAATTTTAATAAAAGTCGACCCGTATATTAGAATAAATACAAAATTTATTCAAGCAAAATAAGTAATATCGATAAACATATTTGTTTTTTAATTTAATTCAGGCACAAAAAGGAGATTCTTACAAACTTACAAAAAACAAAAACTTAAAATATTTTTTTGGTATATCAACAAAAATTTAACTGCTTTAAACATTACCTAAAATTCTACTTGGTTACATTAAATAATCACTCAAATATTCTCTTTTTTATTTGATATTAAACTTTTAATATTTTACTGACTAAAATCGTTAATAAGGAACTTTTTGATATTATAAAAATAAGGTAGAAAATTAAACTTAAGATTCGTCATCACCAATTTCATTCAAACCATCTAGCTCATCTTCTGGCCATAAAACCAGAATAAATCGAAGGGTGTAATACTTCAAATTATTATACGTGTTATTTGAATTAATTTTCGCAAATACATCCAATGGAATATCATATTTTCACAACAAGAGTTTTTTAATCTTAGGCCATATTTAATGTGTATTAAGAAATTTACTGTGTTAAGAGAAATTTTATGTTTAATTTTTAATTTAAAATAATTTGTTCTGCTAAAAGCTCTTTCTGGATTTGAAAAAAAATTGTATAAAAAAGAATTATAATAAATTTATAACTAATGAAGTCAGCTTGACAAAAGGATTGGCATTAAGAGAATTCTTAAAATTGTGGATCTTAATCCAAAATGATAATTAACATTGTGGTTTACAATTATACAAGCTATACATATAAATGTACTTATGTAATTAAAAATAATTTCACTAATGTATTGTTAAAAACACTATATGTAAATATACAATATAAAGCGAAACAAAATATTTCCCACGAAACTATACTTGCGTTTTGATTACTTGATATTGAAATAAATTATATAAATTTGTTTTTATAAGTATAGTTGTAAAAAATAATACTAGAAAATTTATGAAAAATAAGAAAATTTTGGATTGAAGTGGTTTATTAAAAAGGTGCTAATTTAGCGCGTTTTTTACTAAACGCCAAAAGCGCGAAACGCGCTAAATTGGCACCGCTGTTCTCAAGCCATTTGATATGTTAGGAATACATCATACATATTTACATACATACATACATATGTGTAAGTGCTTTTATAATACTTCTTTGAATACAATGTTAGAGGTAATGTTATGAGAGAAACTACGAAACAGTCATATTTAACCATTAATGACAACGAATTTATATAATTGTTATAATTAACCATTAACAAGAAATATATTTTATTTTGGTCATCGTAACCAATTAAAATGAGAAATATTTTTTTTGGTTGAAAATAACCATTATATCAACTTAAAATTTGTTTTGGTCCTAAATAACCATTATACTAATAAAAAAAATTTTTGGTTAGAAATAACCATTATATTAAAAAAGACATTTTTTTGGTTAAAAATAACCAATATCAAAAAAAAAATTTTTTTTTTGGTTATTACTCCAGAAAATGCAACATTTTTTGTATATTTTGGATGATGCAAAGGAAGCTATCGCAAGAATGATTAAAATCAATTAAAAGATTTTACAAATTAAGGATGTAACCAAAATTTTTTTTAGGTCAAATGGTTATTTCTAACCAAAAAAAGTTTTTTATTGAAATAACCATTATTCTTAACCAAAATATTTTTTTTGGTTGATATAATGGTTATTTCTAACCAAAAAAGGTTTTTGATTGAAATAATGGTTATTCTTAACAAAATATTTTTTGGTTGATATAATGATTACTTATAACCAAAAAAATTTTTTTCTAATTGTAGTTGGTTACGGTAACCAAAATAATATAAATGTACTGATAATGGTTAAAAATTACCAAATGCAGATAAAGGGCATTTTTGCGTAACCTTTTTCCTCAAAAAAAAAAAATAACAATTATTTCCGGTCCCTGGTTATGGTCATCGTTAACTATTTGCCCGTACGAATCCTTAATACAAACAAAAATATCTTTAAACGTACGCACTCAAGAAAAAGCCACGTATAACTGCCCATGTTTATCGCACTTGATCTAATAACTACTGCAAAGTAGAGCTGTGTCGGTCACGAACGAACGGGTTAAATTGAACGAATCAGTCAATTGAGCGAAGTGGATCAGTCGTTCGTTTGGTCGTTCAATCTAAATTTATTTTTTCTTTGTTTTGGTCGTCCGTTCGTTCGGTCGTTCAAGCTAAATTTGTTTTTTCTTTGTTTTGGTCGTTCATTCGTCCAATCTAAATTTGTTTTTTCTTTGACGTGGTCGTTCTGCCGTTTAATCTAAATTTGCTTTTTCTTTGTTTTGGTCGTTCGTTAAACATTTATTTTGTCGCTTTTTTATATGCATGTTGTCAATATTGCCATTTTGTTAATTTTTAACTAAAATTGGCCATTGTTTCTTAAATGTGGAAATACGTACTTTTATTAAATTGTTTTTACTTTTTTTTAAATCTACAGGAACATTTGTTCTAAATATAAAGTGACAATAAACATTATTGTTTTGATTATAGAATTACTTAAAACATTTTTTAATTAATATATAATAATAAAAAAATATATCGTATTTTTCACACTATTTTTTTATTATTTTTGGAACGCATTTTATAAATTTTTCGTATAAAATGGAATATCATAACATCCCATTGAAATAATAATAATTTATACTAATGACACGTAGTATAATTTAGAAAATAATATTCTAAATATAAATATGTATGTATGTTTATTT
Organism: Metopia argyrocephala; assembly: GCA_963576795.1. Taxonomy (NCBI): domain Eukaryota; kingdom Metazoa; phylum Arthropoda; class Insecta; order Diptera; family Sarcophagidae; genus Metopia; species Metopia argyrocephala. The sequence goes on along the minus strand of OY756209.1, from coordinate 87,275,221 downwards.
TGAAGTATAATTTGTTACAATTTTTATTTATACACATAAAATTAAAAAAGTAAAAACAATTTATGTAAGAAAAGTACGTATTTACACATTCAAGAAACGATGGCCAATTTTGATTAAAAATGAACAAAACAGCACCACTGAAATCAGAAAATAAGCTACAAAATAATTATTGAACGAAGGACCAAGCAAAGAAAACACAAATTTAAATAGAACGACCAGAAGAAATGAACGAAGTGAACGATTGAATGAAGTGAACGATCCGATCATTTAAGCGAACGATTTGGCACAACTCTACTGCAAAGTATTGCCAAAACAGCTTTTTATAGTAAATAGCGGTATTGCCAGAATGGATTTTAATACATACATACTATTGCAGAGTACCAAATCGTTCACTCACTTTTCACACATGTTTGAAAAAACAGAAATTATTTTGCTTTGCTCTTTTTCATGTATGAAAAAACAGAAAATGTTTTGCTTTGCTCTTTTTCATGTATGAAAAAACAGAAAATATTTTGCTTTGCTCTTTTTCATGTGTGAATATTGTTTTTTTTTTTTTTTTTGAACGCATATCCATTTATGAAAAATTAAAATTTTGACGAATACTCTTTTATGAGCATATTCATTTATGAAAAATTACAATTTTGACAAATACTCTTTTATGAGTACTCTTTTATGAATATTTTTTTTTCATACGCTTACTCGCTCATGCATACTCGCTTTGCTTTTCAAGTGACAAATTCAAATCTACAATTGTACGTATGTATGTATGTATATACAACAACAATACTCTTCTATTTGGGATTTTTTTATGTAACTGTTGTATTGTGTGTTCGCGACAGGCAGGCGTCAAAAATTTTGCCTTGAAAAATATGAATGCAGACGTTGGAGTGTGAAAAAAATTGCGCTTGTCGTTTATGTGCATGAAGAAAATAAAAAAATTTCTTTACTCTTCATATATGGACGCTTAGAAAAAAAAATGAATGCACACGTTCGCGTGTGATTTTAAGAAAATAAATTTGTGGTGCACGTTTATGTGCATGAAGAAAATAAAAAAATTTCTTTACTCATATATGGACGCTTAGAAAAAAAAATGAATGCACATGTTCGCGTGTGATTTTAAGAAAATAAATTTGTGCTGCCCGTTCATGTGCGTGAAGAAAAATAAAAATTTTTAAAAATCGCATTCTTGATAATATTCATAAATGTTAGTTTTTGAGTATTCATAAATGGAAAAATTTGAACTCTGTACTATTGTATATTATGTAGAACTGCATTACTATTAAGCGACCCTGTATTACCACACTTGATCGAAAACATATAATCATAATGACAACAGTATTATCATGCAGTTCTATATAAAATATAATTTTTATCAATGAAAATATTAATTTTTGAATTTCTAATTATTTTTCGTCATTAGCGTTAGAAATAAGCTTTAAAATGAGATATCATTCATTAAATTTGATGCGGTGGTATGGGAGATATTTGCAACCGACAAAAAAAAGTGCTTTAGAAATAATATATGTATATGACTAGATGACCCATGCGAATATTTCGCACGGTTATTTGTCATTTGTGTAACATAAAATGAAAATAGTTAATAGAAATTTTAGTAACTTCAATACATTTTATTAAAAGTATAAGAATATTAGAAATCATAATATACATTAAGACACCGTATTACTACACTTCATAAAACAAACAATATCATGACAATAACGGCATTACCAAAATGGCTTTTACAACTTTATATATTATGTGGAATAGCATTACAATTAAGCAGAGATCAGCAATGAGTAAAAAAAAGTGAGTAGACTCGAATCATGATTCATAATATCTTGTACTTATACGCATTCATACTCTTGTTAATGTAATGGATACTCTACTCATCTCAAAAGTTTGAAGTACAGATCGCATTTATATTTAATAATATGTACGATGTTGTTGACTTCAACTCTCCTTAACTCAGTGCATACAGATGAGAAAAAATAAGTATGATTCGAATACAAACTGTTGTGTGTTTGCTCTGCTTACTGCGTTAGTACGAGAGTAAATTAATGCTATAAACACATTCCTAGCTACCAACCATTTACCACACGACTGCAAAAGAAAAAGTTTTGGGTTAAACTATGAATCGTGTTAAATAAATACTATGTTTTTGACTATGTAATTTATTATTTTTCGTCAATAAAAAGAAAATAGATATAGTATATATTATAATTAACATTCATAATGTAAGAAATTACATAAGCGAAACAGTTTATGTTTTTAGGAAATACATATTTTAGAGGAATTAAACAATTTTTCATTATTTTTTTTAATTTTTATAAGCAGGTTATAAAGAAATGGATTGCAAGAGTGAGATTAAACAGAAAATCAGTGTCGGAGCCCAATATGGGCAATATAGTCTATTTTAAAAATATTGATTATAAAGATGTAGTTTAAGTATACTATAAGTTTTTACAATGTAAAATGTAGAAAAAATTTAAAAATATTTTTTTTGTAATGAATTTCTTATTACGGATTATTTTATCTTCTTTAAAACATTTCTTATAAACTTACAGCCTGTTTCTAGAACACGAATGGTTTCTGACATTCGACTTTTTATATGTGAAACAGCAACAAAAAAACTCAAATTTGTTAGTGTTTCTCATATAAAAAGACGAATGTCATAAACCATTCGTGTTCTAGAAACAGGCTGTTACACTTTTTCGTTTATTTGTGATTATTATTTGCATGTTAATTTTTGTATACACCATATAAATTTTCTTTTTTATTGTATACGTCTATCGACTAAAACGGTAAAGTTTCTCCGTATCATTCGAGTCACTCGAATCAGTTGTGAGTATTATAAGTATTTTTTTAAAATTATGAATCCAAGTGAGTATGAGTTTGATGTCAACATTGAACTCATATTTATTGCAACCTTTATTAATGAATCAACGTTGTGTGAGTATGAGTGCGTCAGAGTAGTTGAACTTTAACTACGTGTACGCACTTATATTTAAAATTTTATAAGTGCTTATGAATCTCTAAAAAGCGACTCAATGCTGATCTCTGCAATTAAGCGACCCTGTTTATCGCACTTGATCTAACAACTACTCCAAAGTATTGCCAAAACAGCTTTTTATAGTAAATAGCGGTATTGCCAGAATGGATTTTAATATATACATATAAAGTCTGTTTCTTTACTCTACATTGGGCGCCCGCGGGATCCCAATTTTACCAAAAAGCGTTCCCGTACACAACATTTGAGTAAATGAGAGAAGTTTTGAGAGAGTAACATTCTTCTTCTTCATGCACAAAATATCCCGTACTTTTTCTTCGGGCTAGTTTGTGCAAGTAAACAAATAATCAGCTGTTTAAAAAATAATAGAAAAATGAAAAGTACAGAAAACTAAAAAAAATTTCAAAATTTGAATTAAAAAATATTTATAAACCTGCAGTGAAAGGCTTATAGTATGTATAATTTAATTCAATATTTATATAAAACAGTTTTTGTTTGTCTTAGTTAACATGTATAATTCGAATTATTGTCGTTTATGTTTTCCAAAAGTACATGTTCAATATGTGTGTGTGTGACATATAGTTGTGTTTTTCATATTTTTATGTAAATGAGTAAAATATTTGCTTTTCTGCGTTCTCGTATTTTTGGGTAAATTTGTCTCTTATTAAGAGAAATTATTGTTTACTCTCTATATACCGAACTTTACACAAAAAGTACAGAAACACATATTATGTAGAACTGCATTACTATTAAGCGACCCTGTATTACCACACTTGAACAAAAACATATAATCATAATGACAACAGTATTACCATGCAGTTCTATATAAAATATAATTTTTATCAATGAATATATTAATTTTTCAATTTCTAATTATTTTTCGTCATTAGTGTTAGAAATAAGCTTTAACATGAGATATCATTCATTAAATTTAATGCGGTGGTATGGGAGATATTTGCAACCGACAATAAAAAGTGCTTTAGAAATAATATATACTAGATCACCCGTGCGAATATTTCGCACAGTTAGTTGTCATTTTTGTAACATAAAATAAAAATAATTAATAGAAATTTTAGTAACTTCAATACATTTTATTAAAAGTATAAAAATATTAGAAATCATAATATATATTAAGACACCGTATTACTACACTTCATAAAACAAACAATACCATGACAATAACGGCATTACCAAAATGGCTTTTACAACTTTATATATTATGTGGATTAGCATTACAATTAAGCAGAGATCAGCAATGAGTAAAAAAAAGTGAGTAGACTCGAATCATGATTCACAACTTCTTGTACCAATACGCATTCATACTCTTGTTAATGTATTGGATACTCTACTCATCTCAAAAGTTTGAAGTACTCATCGCAATAATATTTAATAATATTTATGATGTTGTTGACTTCAACTCTCCTTAACTCAGTGCATACAGATGAGAAAAAATAAGTATGATTCGATTACAAACTGTTGTGTGTTTGTTCTGCTTTCTGCGGTAGTACGAGAGTAAATTAATGCTATAAACACATTCCTAGCTACCAACCATTTACCACCCGACTGCAAAAGAATAAGTTTTGGGCTAAACTATGAATCGTGTTAAATAAATACTATGTTTTATACTATGTATTTTATTATTTTTCATCAATAGAAAGAAAATAGATATATTCTAATTAACATTCAAAATGTAAGAATTTACATAAGCGAAAAAGTTTATGTTTTTAGGAAATACATATTTTAAAGAAATTAAATAATTTTTCACTATTTTTTTTAATTTTTAAAAGCAGGTTATAAAGAAATGGATTGCAAGAGTGAGATTAAACATAAAATCAGTGTCGGAGCCCAATATGGGCAATTTGCGTTCCAATAATCTATTTTAAAAATACTGATTATAAATATGTAGTTTAAGTATACTATAAGTTTTTACAATGTAAAATGTAGAAAAAATTTAAAAATATTTTTTTTGTAATGAATTTCTTTAGGACCTGTTTATACAAAATTAAAATATCATTACGTATTATTTTATTTTCTTTAAAACATCTATATATTTCTTATAAACTTACACTTCTTCGCTTATTTGTGATTATTATTTGCATTTTCATTTTTGTATACACCATATAAATTTTCTTTTTTATTGAATACGTCTATCGACTAAAACGGTAAAGTTTCTCCGTATGATTCGAGTCACTCGAATCAATTGTGAGTATCATAAGTATTTTTTTTAAATTATGAATCCATGTGAGTATGAGTTTGATGTCACTTTGTTTGTGCGCACTTATATTTAAAATTTTATAAGTGCTTATGAATCGCTAAAAAGCGACTCAATGCTGATCTCTGCAATTAAGCGACCCTGTTTATCACACTTGATCTAACAACTACTTCAAAGTATTGCTAAAACAGCTTTTTATAGTAAATAGCGGTATTGCCAGAATGGATTTTAATATATACATATAAAGTCTGTTTCTTTACTCTACATTGGGCGCCCGCGGGATCCCAATTTTACCAAAAAGCGTTCCCGTACACAAAATTTGGGTAAATGAGAGAAGTTTTGAGAGAGTAACATTCTTCTTCTTCATGCACGAAATAGCCCGTACTTTTTCTTCGGGCTAGTTTGTGCAAGTAAACAAATTATCAGCTGTTTAAAAATTAATAGAATAATGAAAAGTACAGAAAACTAAAAAAAATTTCAAAAGTTGAATTAAAAAATATTTATAAACCTGCAGTGAAAAGCTTATCGTATAATTTAATTCAATATTTATATTTTTTGTCTTAGTTAACATGTATAATTCGAATTATTGTCGTTTATTATTTGCGAAAGTACATTTTCAATATGTGTGTGTGTGTGACATAAAGTTGTGTTTTTCATATTTTTATGTGAATGAGTACAATATTTGCTTTTTTGCGTTCCCGTATTTTTGGGTAAATTTGTCTCTTATTGAGAGAAATTATTGTTTACTCTCTATTTACCGAACTTTACCCAAACAGTAAAGAAGCACATACAGTTGTTTTCGGTTAATTGAGCCCTGCTTTATTGAGTTTCTCGCTTAATTGTACTAAAAATCATGAAACGAAATTATTCCGTATAACCTCCTATGCAAAAGTACCCGTTTAATTGAGTTCCGCTTAATTGTGCCTCCCGTTTAATTGATTCATAAATGAGACCGCATTGCGAAAAACACAAACAAATGTTTCAGTTAATTGATTTCGTCTGCTTAATTTTTTTCTCCACAAACTTAAAACCATTTATGTTGCACCAAAAAAATGTTTGTCATGTTTCAGTTCACCATGTAAATGGAACGATATGGAAAAACGAATCATCGAAAGCCTCAACAAATCTAAAATTCAAATGTTGATGACTGATTTTTTTAATCATAGTTTTACTTATGTATCTATAATGTTTTTTTATAACATTTAATGTACACTCGCATGCACATACATATGTAATGTAATTATATATTTTAAATTTTGATCTCTTTTTATATAGAATTTTGTAATTTTTGTTGCTTTTCAAATATTGTACGATGAACGTACCTGATTTTCTTTTGTTTTGTTTTAATAAACTAACACTATTTTTTAACTTAATAAATAAAAAAATGAATTTCTTTTTCTCTATACACGTGGATGTTTCGTTTTATTGCTCGCCTGGCTTAATTAAGTGATTTTCGTTTTAATTGCGTCGGCGAATCAATTAACCGAGTATCGCTTAATTGAGTTTCCCGTTTAATCGCACCAAAAATCGTGCATTTTTAGAGACTCAATTAAGCGGAAATAACTGTATTATGTAGAACTGCATTACTATTAAGCGACCCTGTATTACCACACTTGAACAAAAACATAAAATCATAATGACAACAGTATTACCATGCAGTTCTATATAAAATATAATTTTTATCAATGAATATATTAATTTTTCAATTTCTAATTACTTTTCGTCATTAGTGTTAGAAATAAGTTTTAAAATGAGATATCATTCATTAAATTTAATGCGGTGGTATGGGAGATATTTGCAACCGACAAAAAAAAGTGCTTTAGAAATAATATATATGATGATGATAAGAGAAATAGTGCTGCGACAAAACTAAAGCACGATGCCTTAAATATTTACTGTTATTTATTTGTAAAAATTTATTTACAGTAAATACCATTATTTCAAATTTTGCAATCTTAAGATTTATTTGAAAGAAAATAAACATATGATCATTCAGCTTTTTGCGTGTCTTTAATAGGAAAGTGTATATTCTAATAATTTAAGGAAATAATGGCTGGAAATAAATATTTAGTGGATTTAAACGACAAGATAGTTTATGAAGAAAGAAATTAACATTCCCTATTATGTAAATTATAACTTATTTTAGTACGTCGCACTACTTGTCTACTGTACATAGACACGTCAAATCATCAAACGTGAGGACAAAGCCATTAATAGTTTTTTATACAAAGGATCATTTTATGTTAGGAAGGTCTATAGCAGAGGTGGGGAACCTTTTTACCATTATAGGCCATATTTAAACAAGTCAGCAATACGAGAGGCCGCATAAACTGATTGACCTATGTAAGTGACTTTTTGTGAAATTATTATAGTTTTTCTGTAGATTTAACAATTTATTTAGGAAAAATAAATAATAATACTACAAAATTTTAAATAGAATATATATTTAAAATAATATAAGAATATTATAAAAAAATACAATAAAAAATATTTCGTTATTTAATAAGTTCGTGACTTATTTGGCTTTGATTTTGTTTCACACAGCTTTAATTTGTTTTTATTTTTGACATGAGAAAAAATATTCAGGGGAATTCGGGAATACTTTCTTTATATTGTCGAATGCTACCATTCACTTTCGACAACTAAAATTCTATACATTCTTAAATACGTGTGATGAATTATCGATAACAACTGTCATATTTTTATCACCACTGCTTAAAATTTTATTTTTATTATTTGATTAAATAAAAATACATATAAAATACATAATACAAAAATATTTAGAAAATCTTCGTACTACCCTCAAAATAATCCCGAATGGCTTTTTCAAATTTCATTAGATGATGAAGTCCTATAACTACAATTGTAAGAAGTATTTTTTACTAGAAAATACAAAAATAAGAAATAATTCAAAGAATACTTCCCATTCAGTTATTTTTTTAAGATATCCCAATTCTTTCTTTAAAGTAACGGACAGCCTGTTTTTAGAACACGAATGGTTTTTGACATTCGTCTTTTTATATATGAAACAACAACAAAAACACTCAAATAAAAAGGCGATTTTCAAAACCATTCGTGTTCTAAAAACAGGCTGGTAATTTTCATAAAACTCTTCTAATTGCTGCTGCAAAAAATTCGATTGTTCAAATTTTTTCTTTTTTTTAGGTACTGGCTCTTTAGCAGGACTGTTATTGTTATTTAAACTAACTCCTTCTTCTAATGCTTCCGGTTTTTCCAAGTGAACTTACATTTGAAACACCTTTCATGGATGTTTTATAATTTAATAGTAAACACTGCCTCTTCCAAATCATTCAACGCAATGGTTTTGTTTAGAACTTCACCTGTGGCCTCCATTTATTACCAGTTTGCTTTTTGTATTGGTCTCGCCAGACCTTAGGAATTAAATATTTTAAATTTAGGATGTGTGCGGATATTGCTATTACCCAGTTTGGAGATAATGAAAAGTCATTTCCAAATGGGATTTTACAGAAATTTCACAACTCATAATCACATGTAGTCGATAATTGGAAGTAGAATTTAAATTTGAGCCTTTAATTAGATCCACTTACCTTTGTCCATCCTGCTACATCTTTAGCAGGAGGGACATTTATATTAACATTTTGTGTAATTTGTAGTGTATCTATCAATGATACAATATATCAACATACAAAATCATTTAAACATTTCACTCTTTCAAATAAATCGTTTAGATTAAGTCAGGTCAGTGTCTAAAGAATTGTGATACGTTTTTGGCTATTCATTTTATTCTTTTTGATGTAACCTAATATTTTAAAATAAACAAACTCACTATTTTATTTTTTTGTATATGTGAATTAAAATTTTGTTAACGTTGCAGTTATATATTTTTATTACCGAAAGCATGTGAACTAATTTAACCAGATATATTTTTTTGTATTCATATTTCTACTGACAAGCTAAATTAAGTTAAGTTAGAGAAGTCTCGCAAAAACACAAAAAGCGAACGTCTCATAAGTAGTAGATAAGGAAAAGAAATCAAAAATAAAGATTCAGTCATTTTTCTAATTTTGTCAAGTACACTTCAGTCTTTTATTTTACATGGCGATCCTGCAGCATATCTGAAAGTGCCTTCAGCATATCAGAAAGTGCCTGTAGCATATCTGAAAGTGCCTATAGCATATCAGAAAGTGCCTGTATCATATCTGAAAAAAGGATAAAAGAAAAGTCCAAAAAGTGCATTGGCACGTTTGGCAAAAAAAAAAAAAAAAAAAAAATCCTCAAATCCTAAGGACACATTTAATCCTTCAACATATGACTGAACCACTGTCAGATATCCTCGAAGAATTAAAAGCCGCAGAGGACAGATGGCAAAAAATTATCAATGAGGGAACGGGAGAAGCAAAACCTGACATCCTCAATATTGGACCAAAACCATTAATTCTAAAAAAACCACAACGTATAGAAGAGCCAAAAGTTCCATTAATAAACACCAAAATAGCTACAAAGAACAACAGACGATATTTTGTGTCACGACAGAAGATCCAGCTAAAGATCCTGAAGGACGAGATTATAAACCCTTCCAGCGCACAACACAGAAACTATTTACAAGAAAAAATATTAGAAATAAAAAAATCTATAAAAGTCTTTAAAAAAACAAAAAAGAAACAAAAAAAAACATTTTAAAAAATAAAAGAGAATAAAATCTTATACAAAACAAACTTCCGCTATGGGTGGAACAAAATCAAAAGTAGAAAATCCTAATGCTAACGTAGTAAATAATGTTAAAATAATTGATCACACAGAACATTTAAATACACTATACATATTATTACTAATACTTGTTATTTTAAATGCAATAAATTTACTAATTAAACTGTATCAGCTACATAAAAAATCATTGAAAAAGAGATATATTAGTCGTAGCGACAATTTAGACAAAATATAAAACTAAAATATAAAATTAAAAAAAAAAAAAACATTGCTTTATAATTATATAAATGGACTGGCAAAACATCTTAACAAAGATTAGAATAATAAAAGAAAGATTTGACAGATCCTACAAATGCCTCAACGTCAACAGACCTACGAAAGAGGACACAATTGAAAAACATATCACAACATTATTTTTTTGTTTAGAAGAAATCAGAGTTATACTTAACGTACATTACCATCGACTGACTAACGCACATAAAATAGCAGCTGAAGCATTCTTCGCTGATCTTAGGGAGAAGTTGTTACAAATAACTACAAAAAGAGGTTTAGATCTAAAATTGCCTACATCTTTACATGAAAAAATAGTTTACACGACAAAAGTGATAGAAAATATTCAGTTAACCAAGATGAATACGACAGATTTGGCTTCAATATCAAAACTTATTCCAATTTTTGGAGGAAGAAGAGAAGAGTTAAGTAGTTTTATTTCTAATTTGGAATTTGTAGAAAATACACTTGAAGATACAAAAAAACCAAGTTTTTTCCAATTCGTTTTAAAAACAAGATTGGAACAAAGGGTACAAAATCGAATTAGACAAAATTCTGTGCCTACAAGTTTACAAGAGTTAATCAATGAATTAAGAAAGTGTTACAAATCTAAGGAAACACCAAATAACATACTTAACAATTTGAACAAAATAAAACAACAAGGTGACGTTCGAAAGTTTGCAGATAAAATCGACAGTTTAATAACTGAACTCAACGAGCTACAAATCTCAAATATTGGTGAAGCAAATAGGAATGCAATAATACAATCAAACAATATAATTGCATTCAATGCATTTAAGAATGGACTAACTGATAGGGACATAGCAAAAACAATAGAAGCTAGCAGAGTCAAAACTTTCGCTGAAGCATTGGAAATTGCAGAAGAAGCCATTTCCTCTAATACACAGCACAACATCATGTACCAAAATGCTAGACAGAGACAAAATAATAGAAACATTTATTCTAGAAATAATAACTCATGGAATAATAACAATAACAATAATACAAGGAACAATAATAACTCCCACTATATTAATAGGAATCAGTACAGAAACAATACTAACAGACACAAAAATAATAGAAATAACTATAGAAATAATACGCACAGACAGGATATTACAAACTTCGACAGACAAAGATCAAACTACAATAATAACAACAATAATGTCATCAGAAACAGAAATACTAATAATACATTTAGGAACATTAATCAAATAAATAACCAGGAAAACTACCAAGTTCCGGAGAACATTCACGGAATTTCTCCGGAAGAAACAAATTAAGAAAAATATGTAACATAACCACAACTTTTCAGAACTATATAAAATTAAATGTACTCAATACGGACAGAGAAATAACATTCTTAATAGACACAGGAGCTGATGTTTCCTTATGTAAAGAAAATCTTCTAAATCAATACGACGAAAACTCCGATGACTATTGTCATTTGACTGGGATTTCTAAAGACCAAATTAATACATTGGGATCTGTTTTGATAAAAATAAATGTGGAAAATAAATTAATTGTTCAAAAGATTCAACTTGTAGATAATGATTTTCCAATAAAGACTGACGGAATACTAGGAATTGATTTCTTTAACAATTTTCGATGTAACATAGATTATGATAAGTATATCTTAACAATGCGTATAGGGAACGAAACCATTGAAATTCCAATTGAAAACAGTTCAATTTGTATAAATCGGGTGAGAATACCAGCAAGAACAGAAATAATAACACCATTTAACTTGAATATAAAAGAAAACAGTTTAATACAGAGTAGAGAAATAGCGGAAGGCGTCTATTTGGCAAATGTTATTGTACCTGCGAAAGGACACAAACACATAAAGTTGCTAAATGCAACAGAACAGGATATAGAAATAGAGAATTTAAAAATTCAAGTAGTACCATTACACAAGTATGAGATTCTACAATTCCAAAAGAAACACAATCAAACAAAAGATCCCTCTCGTTTTGATAAAATTTTACAAAGTCTCTCATTAGACAAAAGTAACAACAATGATGATATAGATAAACTCTTTTCTATTATTAACAGATTTCAGGATATATTCCATCTAGAGGATGAAGAATAATAATATAAAATAATTTTTACACACAAAATATAGAGTTGCATGATTATAATCCAGTTTATATAAAAAATTACCGATTACCACAGGCCCATACAAATGAAATAAATTCAAAAATAGAAGAAATGCTTAAAGATAATATAATAGAACCATCGATTAGCCCTTACAATTCGCCACTTCTTCTAGTTCCTAAAAAGGGACAAACTGACTTAGCAAAATGGAGACTGGTGGTGGATTTTAGATCACTTAATAATAAAATTGTAAACGATAAATTCCCATTAACAAGACTAGAAGACGTTCTTGACAGAATAGGTCGCGCTAAATACTTTTCAACACTGGACATGACAAGTTCTTTTCACCAAATTGAACTTGATCATAAATCTCGACCATATACAGCATTTTCAACTCCAACTGGTCACTATCAATTCACGCGATTACCATTTGGTTTAAAAATATCTTCTAACAGTTTCCAACGCATGTTAACCATAGCACTCTCAGGTTTGGAGTCGGAAGCATTTATATATGTGGATGACATAATCATTTTTGGATGTAGCATACAACACCATAACAATAATTTGATAAGGGTCTTAGAAAGACTAAAAAAATACAATCTTAAGTTAAACCCAAAAAAATTTTGTTTTCTGCAACATGAAGTCATATACCTTGGACATTTGATAACTTCGGAAGGTATCAAACCAGATCCTCAAAAATTTGAAGCAATAAAAAATTATCCAATTCCAACAAATGCGGATGACGTAAGGCGATTTATAGCATTTTGTAATTATTATAGACGATTTATTAAAGATTTCGCTAGAATGGCAGAATGCTTGAACAAATTGTTGAGGAAGAATGTAAAGTTTGAATGGACAGAAATCTGTCAAAAATCTTTTGAAGAGCTTAAATCAAAGTTAATGAATCCTCCCATACTTCAGTATCCAAATTTTAATGAAAATTTTGTACTAACCACAGATGCATCTAATTTTGCTCTTGGCGCTGTATTATCACAAGGTAAAATAGGGAAGGATTTACCGATATCATATGCGAGTAGAACTCTAAATAAACATGAGAAGAATAGATCCGTAATAGAAAAGGAATTATTAGGAATACATTGGGCTTTAAATTTTTTTAGACCTTATTTATATGGTAGAAAGTTTACTGTAATTACGGATCATAGACCATTGATAGCACTTTTCTCACACAAAAATCCCTCATCCAAATTGACACGAATAAGACTTGAATTGTCAGACTATGATTTTGACATTGTTTACAAAAAAGGAAAAGATAACACTAATGTCGACGCATTATCACGAATCAAATTAGACTCATCATTGCTAAAAGAACTAATACCGACTGAAAATGATACAAGTATAAAGAAAACATTGGCAATTACAAGAAGCAAAACTAAAAATGATATAAAAAAGAACAAAAAGGCCTCAGAATGCAAAACCTCAAAAGAGCCTGATCAACTCACAATTTGGGATTGCACTTCTTTAAAGGATATTAAGCATGCAAGAAAAATTAAATTTATATTAAATAAAAATTCGACAAAAAGAATAACTATAGAGGAAAATGACTCAATGAATCAAATATGTATTATGTGTAGCGATAATCCTACTTACTTAGGTAACTTACTGGAGAAACTCACATATATAATAAAATGCCATTCTAAATGTAAAACATTTGCTCTCTGCAGAGACGATGACATATTTGAAATTGTAACTCCGGAGAAATTGAAAAATATATTAAATAGAAAGTATGATAATGTAGAAATATTACTCTATACCAGGCCAAAAGAAATAAAAGATAATATAAAACAAAATGAATTAATTGACTTATACCACAAAAGTCCAAGTGGAGGTCATTTCGGTATTAGAAAAACTTTGCTGAGACTAAAAAAGAAATATATATGGAAAAACATGACAAGAAAAGTAAAAGACTATATAAATACATGTGATCTCTGCCAAAGGAATAAACAAGTAAAACATACCAAAGAACCCTTAAACGTTACAGACACGCCTACAAACGCATTTGAAACAATTGTAATTGATACAGTAGGACCACTACGTCCATCAGAAAAATTCAGATATATACTTACCATGCAATGCGAGCTAACAAAATACATTATCGCTTGCCCATTACAAACAAAAGAAGCCAAGCCAGTAGCAAAAGGATTGGTTGAAAATCTTATATTGAAACATGGTATATTTAAAACATTAAAATCCGACAGAGGTACTGAATTTACAAATGAATTGATTAAGGAAATATGTAAACTACTTGGCATAGAACAAAGTTTTTCAACACCTTATCATCACGAGACGGTTGGCACTATAGAAAGAAATCATCGCGTGTTGAATGAATATTTTCTATCATTTGTGCAAGACGAAGATTGGGATGAATGGATTCCATATTATTGTTTTGCATACAATACCACACCTCACGTTGACACAGAATACTCACCTTTTGAACTAGTTTTTGGTAAACTACCCAACTTACCAGGTGAACAGATTACAAACAATGACAAGATTTATAACCTTGACAATTACGCTAACGAACTAAAAATAAGACTAAAAAATTCGCTAGAAAATGCAAGAAAATTAATAGAAGCAACAAAATTAAAAAGAAGTCTAGATTCGGAGAAAAATAAAAACAGCATAGACATAAGTATAGGAGACTTAGTTTTAATAAAAATAGAAAATAGGAAGAAAAATGAAAAACCATATCATGGCCCATATGAAATAATAAATATAGATAATGTAAACGTAGAATTAAAAATAAATGGTAAAACTAAAATTATACATAAAAATCTACTTAAAAAATATAATAAGAAAAAAATATAGTACATACCAACAAAAAATTTTTATTGTAACATAATACATACATACATAACTGGCCTTTACAACCCTGTGTCAGGATTACGGCCTAGCTTCTCGCAGCACTCATGTTGTGTGTGCCATTTTTTATCCATGAGTACCGGGACCTACAGTTTAATGTCGACTCCGAACGACAGACTTGAGAAGCTTGTTCATGGCAATTAGTTACTCTCAGAGCTTTTGCCAGAAGACTGCTGAGAGGTAGTCGCCGAAAGAAATATTTTTTTCATATTTCTTTTTTTGAAGATGTCGGTGCTGAGATTTGAACCCGGCACTATCGTCTTAGTAAGCCAACACACTAACCACTAGACCACGGCGACCACAATTGTAACATAATATTAAAACTAAAAATAAGTTGATTTCAAAATTTAAAAAAAAAAAAAAATTTATGAAATCTTTCTAAAAGATTGGGGGTGTAGTGTATCTATCAATGATACAATATATCAACATACAAAATCATTTAAACATTTCACTCTTTCAAATAAATCGTTTAGATTAAGTCAGGTCAGTGTCTAAAGAATTGTGATACGTTTTTGGCTATTCATTTTATTCTTTTTGATGTAACCTAATATTTTAAAATAAACAAACTCACTATTTTATTTTTTTGTATATGTGAATTAAAATTTTGTTAACGTTGCAGTTATATATTTTTATTACCGAAAGCATGTGAACTAATTTAACCAGATATATTTTTTTGTATTCATATTTCTACTGACAAGCTAAATTAAGTTAAGTTAGAGAAGTCTCGCAAAAACACAAAAAGCGAACGTCTCATAAGTAGTAGATAAGGAAAAGAAATCAAAAATAAAGATTCAGTCATTTTTCTAATTTTGTCAAGTACACTTCAGTCTTTTATTTTACAAATTTCTTTCCGTAAAGCATTTTGATCTTCTGGTCGTAATGGGCTGACTCATCTTCCAATGCCCTTATGTTCCATCATAAAATCAACCATCAATTTAAATTGACCTGACGTTGTTTGCCTTTTAGCCCTAAATATTGCAAAAACAATTTTCCAATAATTTAACCAACTACTTTTTTTGGAAAACAAATTTTTATATATTAATTTTTCATACTTTCTTCTTAATAGATTTACTTCTAGCAAAATTCGGTAAAAAAAAGCCTTCTCTTTAATTATTCATGATATATTTTTTCCGATTGTTTATATAAAACGCAGCAAAATTTTTGACGAAGAAAAAAGACTGGTTGTGATGGTGAAAACGTTTTTTAGAATATATAGAAATTGAAAAAAAAAAAAACGTATGTTTTCAAGTTGTTCATCCCTAACGTATTATAGAATTAAAAAATAAACTCTATGAGCGTATTTGAGGTGAAAGCGAGAATAGGAATTGCCCTGATTGTCTCGCAACAGTAGGTACTTCCGAAGCAGGAAAGTAAACAGCGAGCATGTTCTCGAAGACATGGATATTCAACAGCATTTTTCCGGATTTATATGGGATCCTTTTTAGCGTTATAAAGGGATTTAATGATACTATCTTCCCCTAATTCAATTAACTTCATTTGTGGTTCTGAAGGAGACTCGGATCTATCTATTAAATGTAGTTCAAATGCCAGTTTCATAGCAGGAGTGTGCTCATAAAAATCAGAAAATCTATTAGTATACTCTTCTATTAAACAATCCAAGTCATCTACATATTCATCGAATATTTTATTTTCACAAGCAAAGTTTTGAAAAATGATAAATTACTCAACAGGGAAGCGTTGAGAGATGCGAGTCAGAGAAGCTAAAGCAAGGTGTGACACTGACTATGTATGACAAATTTTGTAAATAGTGTTTTATAATTTTAATTTATTTTCAAATAAATAGTACATAGAACATTATTCGTTTTTTTAGATATGTAAATTACATAAACTTTGTGGAATTTTCAGTAAAGTGAAAAATTGTGTATTTGGATATAAAACCTACATTTCGGCAATACTCTGAAAAAATCATAATTGATTTCTGAAATCTCTGAATAAATAATTTTTCACTTACCTGAAAATCCTACAATTTTGTAATTCCCAATATTCCTTCTAAATAATTTTTTCGCACAACTGTCATGGCGTTAACGTACAATAGTTGTTTGAAACGAACTCTACTATTTTGTAGATGGCAAAGGGCCGCACTAGAACCTCGCGGAGGCAGCAGGTTCCCCACCTATGATCTATAGCTTCTTATTGGCTTTAAATAATTCATCTAAAATTATTTAAAGACCAGGTCTAAAAGGTGGCATAAAATTGTATAGAAGCACAAAAAAACTTATTTTTTCCAGACAAAAAAGTAAAGTGAGAATCGATCTTTAAAAAGCGCACATTGGCTGGACTACCTCTCAATGAAATTCTGTGCCTTTCTCTGGTAAATCCAAAGCAATCTAAAAGATTCTGCTGAAATAAAGCCAGTGCGAAAAGAAAAAAAACAGCTCCCTAAACCAAGATACACCAGTTACAGTAAAACAATGTAATGCTCTGGGGATGTTTTTATACGCATTGTAACTATCCATTTCATAGAATTAATAGTTGATTGGATCGTTGGAACAGGAACAATTGGCAAAACGTCATGCTTCCTTTCGTGGATATTGTGTGACAACTGCAAAAATATTGATGTGTTATTTAATTAATGTGCTATTAAAGTGATATCTTACTTGAGTCCACGCCTCACAGATGTGCAAAAGTTTAAAAAAATTATTGTTAGGCCATTAAATATTACATTTTTCTTAATAAATATTTTATTACTTTAATTTGTGCTTTATTTTGGCTTCTTACCATAAGAAAAATTATAAAAAAATAAAAAAATGACTGTCATAAATTTTTGACGGCTTAGGTAAATGAATTCGCCGCTACACTAACAAAATGCATGTTGTTTTTTTTAGTGATATTTTGTTGTAGGGAATAGTATACCTTGTTTATTGTACCATGCTTTGAATATCCCAATTATATATTGTACATGTGTAATTCAAATCATAAATATTTTACCAGCTCGCCTCAATAATGTCTAAGTGATGCTGAGGCAATCTTAAATTGTTATACTAATGATATATAGGAATGAATAATAATAAAAAAAGAAAAACAAAAAATTCTTTACGCATTAATAGTAAAACATTTAAATATTTTCAATGTGACTTTTTCCAAATTTATACCAATTATAAAATATGTCTACTGGTCAGCTAAAGTAAACATTTTTGGAAATTATTAAACTATAAGTAAATATCCTCTATATTTTATTTTAAAGTGATTATTCCCTAAAAGATTGCCTTTCAGTGGGGACAACATGCTTTTTAAAATATTAAGAATTATAATGAAATGTAAATTCTTATGCCCGCATGTAAAAAAACAATTAAAATAGATTTAAATTAAAAATTTAAACGACAAATAAAGCCTGCAAGTTTACTTTATTATTTTTTATATTACCGTTAAACTGCTAAATCTCTAATCTGCACATAATACGTGAATACATAATGTAGCTGTTAAAGGTGCTTTTACACTATTCTACAAGTCTTAAGACTTTCATTGGATTTTGTCGAAAGAAAATCTAAGGGTTACACTGGTTTACACTAAAAATGTACATTTGATGAGATGTGATTTTTCTTATGTATTTTCTTCCGCTGAATTCAAAAATCAAGGTTAAAAATTTTTTTATGGAACAGTTTTTGAGATATGGTCCATTTCTCATTTTTTCGACCTTTTTTCACTTGACAAATTATATCTCGAGATAGATATGTTCTATTGGGTCGTTCTTGGTACCAAATGGAAGGTATTAGGATGACGAACAAACATGTATAACTGGATTTTTGATCTGTAAAGCTGTTCAAAATATATTGATGAAAATATGACACATTTTCAAAAAAATCATATTTTACAGTGCTTCTGTGCCGATGGAAAAGTACAAATCGTCGAAAAAACATCTGGTTTCTCTTCATGTACGTGAAGATGATACTTCTACGCAAGAACTAACACCAACCAGAAGAAAATCGACCGAAAAATGACAAAGGTATAAGCTATTGAGTGAAACAATCAAATCCCATATTTTTCGAATATTGTATTTTTTTTTTACAATTTATTGGGTTTAAACGACTTTAATACATACGTCAATCATACGCCACAATGGCCAAATACATTCAATATGAGTATCACAACTGGAAAATATTTTGGATTGTTTCACTCAATAGCTTATACCTTTGTCATTTTTTGGTCGATTTTCTTCTGGTTAGTGTTAGTTCTTGCGTAGAAGTATCATCTTCACGTACATGAAGAGAAACCAGATGTTTAACCTTGATTTTTGAATTCAGCGGAAGAAAATACATAAGAAAAATCACATCTCATCAAATGTACATGAAAAAAATTTCATTTTGTAAACTAGTGTTATTAGTCTGACTGTCAAAAAATCAAAAGTAAAATGTTTTTATTACATTTTGCTTTTACACTATCGCATTTAAAATAACATGGATACAACAGCTGTTTGTGTTTTTTTCTTTCTCCAAAGATGGACATGTTGATACGGCATTATATGTTTTATTAATATTTTATAAGATAACCCATATTTAATTATTTTTTACAACAAATATTTGTAATTTATTTTATGTTAAAGAGAAAGAACTTCAAATGTTAACTATATTTTGTATTTTTGTAGTTGTTAATAAAAAAGAATAAACAAAATTATGGCTAAATATTTTCAGTTTCCCAACCCTGAGTTTTTCTTATTTTGCCTAAAAAAGCAACTCTGATAAAATGAAAAGTCTAATCATGGCGTATTGATTATAAGGTGTATTTGACATGGCAGCTGAGCTACTTTTTTTTCACCCTATTTGTGAATATAGTTGTCAATTTTTGCTTTGTTTTATGTGCATTGTTTTTGTTTTCATACTTTTTCTTTTGGTTTTTTTGACAGTTAACTACCCTAACAAGCATCAAAATGCTGTGTTGTTTTTGTTACTGTTTTACTTGTTGTAATCTCAAAGGCACCTTATGATAATTGCGCCGTGAGTATAATGGTTTAGAAGAATTTCTAAAAATGATGAGAGCCATACGACTGTCAAATTTCTATCCGTATTTTTTTACAAAAACCACTTTAAAAGACGTTCATTTTGTATCTCAAGAGGTACTTGGTTAAAAAAAATTTAATTGTGTAGCATAAAACAAAATTTTGATATGCTACGAACGTTTTATGTAGAATTTTTGAACCTGTTTTAAGGTGCCCACACACTAGTGATTTGTGACTATGATTTGTTGTGTTCGATGTCTATTTACATGTTAATGGGGCTGTATGACAACAAATCACAAAAATTTGAAATTTTTCAATTTATTGTGATTTGTAACAAAGTGTATGGGGTTGTGCGCGAATATTTGAAAAAATTTTTAAATTAGTTCACAATAAAACGCCAAAATATTCATTTCTGTAGAATTAAAATAAAAATACGAAAAGTGAAAATATTTTTTGTGGTTGCAGAGATGGCTAGCAACCAATTTTTTGTAGAATTCATTGAAATTTTGCAAAATGAAAATGCCATTTAGAAAAGTAAAAGTGGTCTTGTTGTTGACGTTTAAACTTATTGTGATTTTTTATAGTGTGTGGAGAAATGACAACCGAACAAATCACAGTCACAAATCACAAATGTATGGGTAGCTTTAGGAATAAAATTTCTTGTGTGGTAACGCTGATTAAATACTTATAGTCAGTATTGCCGTTTTGGTTATTTTTAACCAAAATTGGGTACTTTTTTTTCAATGTATACATGTGGACTTTTTTCTTATTTTGGTTATTTTTTTCTCAACAAAATAATTAAATATTTAGAGAAATACTCGAAGAATTACTAAATATAAATCCTCTTCAACAAACATATTTATTTCCTTTAATGTTTATTATTAGGATATATGGTATCATAATGTTAAAGACAATTGTAGATGTAAAAAATAAAACAGATGTAAACCTGTGATTATTTTTTGGTTAAAGGCACAATATATAACTATGTTGGTACACTTCTGTGATACTTTTTTGACTAGCGTAGTATCCGTATAATCGACTAATGAAAGGAAAACTGCTTAGAAATGTAATATTCTGATTAAAATGTCCACTTGCTCAAAATGTTCCAATGTGATTAAAATATATAGTTTCTATTTAATAAGTATAGCATATTTTAAAGGAATAATAAATATATTATATGTGCTATACATATATGAAATGGTCGTTTATTTTCTCGGGAAGCGTCGTCATCCACAAATAGTTCTTGATACGTATATTACAATGGTTTGTTAATGTCAGACTGAAGTCCAGCACAATTCTTAAAACCATTGATACAGTTCCTTTAAAACATTTTACAATACAATACGTGATCAAGGTAGGTCAAGTGGCCAGTTAATCCAAAAAACGTGATCAACCACAATTAGCACAAGGTGCCGTTTTGAACCCCAATACATATTTTAATTTAATCTGAAACATGTAGCATTATTTTTTGTTAGTAATTTTTTACACATTCTAGTAAACTAATTGATCAATTTTGGTAAATTTAAATGCGAACGTTAAACTGAAAAAAGCAAAAAATTGTTTTACGAATGTTTTTAATATTTTTGGTTACTTTTTTTCCAATTTGGTTACTTTTTTATTAAAGTTTCGTTACAAAATAATAAAGGCTGTGGCAACACTGCTTATAGTGCTGATTTTTTAAGTTAATTAGATTGCGTTTTGTTGGTGTAAAGTTGTTAATTTTTTGCTTCACTATTTGTGTTAGTGATTTTCTTTGAATTTATTCATTCCCATTAAAGTTCGAAATTTGGAATTATCTCAGAATTTTTAATAATATGGCAGCGGAAATTAAGCCTTCTCCCAAAAGAAATGAGCGCTTTGGTACAAAAAAGCCTGAATTATTAAGTAAATTAGAAGGGAGTAGTGACGATGTCAATGCTGCAATATTAGTGCCCGGTGAAAATTGTGTTATTAGCGTATCAGATGATAAGTAAGGGCGTATTCTGCTAAATATTTATATATTTTTACATTTATATGCTTACATACTCTATCCATATGTGTACATATTTTTTTTAGAACTATCCGTGTATGGCTAAAGCGCGATTCTGGTCAATATTGGCCTAGTATATGCCATTATATGCCGTCAGGGTGTACATGTCTATGTTATGTTCAAGATACACGTCAGCTTTATGTTGGCCAGGAAAACGGAACTATTACGGAGAATATTTTATCGGAGGATTGTAACAAGCTTTTGTTCGTAAGGGACTACTTAGCTCATCAGGCACGTGTAGTTGCTGCTGTATTTTCCAACGTTCACAATTGGATTTTAACGTGCAGTAAAGATAAATTGTTTGCTTATCACTGTACGACAACTGGTCACCGATTTGGAACATATAATTTTGAAACTCCGTGTACAGCGTTGCAGTGAGTTTTTTTTTTAATTTATACGTTGTGGTTTATACATTTTGCCTCTATTTTGTATTAGATTCGATGCATTGACTAAATATGCGTTTATTGGAGATCATGCTGGACAAATTACGATGCTACGTTGTGATACACAAGGTGCACAATTATTAACGACTTTTAAAGGACATACAGGTAAGTTAGATTTTTATTTAGTAAAAATTACTAAAAATACCATGTTATTTCTATTCATAAATACAAAATCCAAACATTTTAGAATAATACAATTAACAAGGAATTTCAAACCTGAGGCCTTATTCTGAAACTCCTAAGCTAAAACTCTATTACTAAAAATTTATAAACTTGATTTATGACTTTTTGGCTACGAATACAATTCTTGAACGCGTATAGTAATTTAAAGGCTTCATGCCTATTATCGTAAAAATTTTTAATTTTATATATTCTAACGACCAGTCTGTTTTAAAAACCCAAAATTTTTGCATTTTAGCTTAAGAGAAATACAGAATAGGGCCCCTGATAGGATTTTTTTAATGTATTTGTTATGGTAATAAATCCTCGCAGATTAAAGTGACATACGAAATATACAGTGGTGAACACATGCTAATTTGCTAATTCTCAGTTTTTAAATCTATAACTTATACAGACAGTTTCCACTACAGTAATTGGAAAATCTGTAGAGAAAAATATAATTAAAACAGTATAAAATCCTAACGATTTTCTACAAAATCAATTTTATTTATATATTCTTGTAGTATTGCTTTGATTGTATAAATTCTATTTAAATTTGAAGATTAACGTATTTTTTTAAATGGCAAAAATTAATTGTAGCGATTGTAAGTCCTGTGTAACGAATTACTTTCCATTGTTATTGTGAATTTACACTTCTGTACACAAATCTTAATTTGTAAAGAAATGTTAAGATAAAATTTTTACTCACTTGATATTTAGTAGTCACCGCAGAAAGATCCTAAATATTCTTTAGAAATAATTCTATCCGTGTTATTTAACGACAACATTAAAATTTTCTAATTCAATGTCAATTTACAATCATTTGCCTACATTAATTTACTTGTGTACTTGAACATAAAAATTTCCACATTTGTCTACATAATTTGAAATTGGTGCCTGCATTTAGGATCTTGAATTGCAGCCAATAAATAATGAAGTTATATTATTGAAAACATTAATCTTTTATTGAAACCGCAATCTAGCAAATAAACATGGTTGCAAAGGTGAGATCACATATGTATACACAATTTTATATCCCATAATTAACCCTAAACCCTATCCTTCATTTTCTCATACTCATGAGAAATTGAAACTTTAATAAGATTGGTGTTCCACATAAAATACAGTTGTACTATCTATCAAACCAAAGACACCCCCCTTATTCATGGTCCTTTCGAACCGTCAAGGATAAAACCCTGTCCCTAGTTATGAATAAAAAAATTCATTTGGGGATGGGGATTTTATTGGGGATGATCTACAAGTTTTCGGCGATTTTTAAAATTTGTTTGCTTGCTCAATTATATATTCGGCCCTCTTCCGGTTGGCGTTCTTATTTTAAAACGAAATAAAAACGACAACTTGCCACTACTGTTGTCGTTATCGACAATAATCGAAAAATGTTGGTAGTCTCTATTTAAAAACGAAGATAGAAACGATAAAGATACGCCCGTTTTTTGTAACGACATTAAAACGAGAGGTTAGAAATTAGAAAATTAAAATTACAAGATTGCAACAGTTTGAAATTTTAGTATCAGAAATTAAGAAAAATCGTGAATATTCTAAAGGTTTTAAAAACGACATAAAACTCTTAAATTTTAATAGTTCTTCGAAGGAAGTGGCTGCAAAAATAAATCCATTTGGACCTCTAGTCCGTGACGGATATGGTTCGTACAGAGTAAGCAAAACTAAATTAATAACAAACTATTACTAAACATTTTAAAATATAGAATTTAGTTTAAAAATATGGAAAGATTGATGTTTAAAATAAAAAAGAAGCTGGTAACCAATAAATCTGCGACCAGACCAATAGGAGGAGGAATTAATAAGCAGATTCCACTGTCATCTTTATACGATGCTGTGTCAAATTTAATGCAATTTGAAAAATAAAATTCTGACATTTTTGATTTTTAATTTAAAAAACAAGAAATTATTTGGAAATTTTCTTAAACAACAACACAAAATATGACAGGTTTTTTCTAATGATACCAAGTTTTTCTCTGATTTTATTGGAGTTTTCGGTAACTTTTTATCGTCGTCTTCGTCTTATTTCAGGAATACCATTTTAAAAACGAAACGACATAAAAACGACAACCAAATAGAAACGACATTTAAAACGATAACCTCAACGGAAATAGGGCCGATTATAAACTTCTTACATTCGAAACACACGATGAAAGAATTTCCATAATGTACTTTCAGGAACTTAAGATAGATGTAACCATTGTTGCACCTTTGTTTTTTTGAAAGTATTTTCAATAAGAAATGTACCCAAAATTACAGTCACGTATTTGTTAATTCTATTGAGTTTGCATACAAAAAGACAAAAATTGGCAAAAAAAAAAAACCTAAAACTAATAAAGTATACTTTAGAAGTATTATTTGCATAGAATATGTTATAATAAAAGACAATACGCTCCTTTTAATTCAGGAAATTATAAAAACCAAAAAACAAACAAAAATACCACTTTTGCAACAGATTTCTTCTATTTTTTCCAAGCCTTTTCTTTAAAATTTATGTTGAAACAAAACGGGCTTCTCTTGTGCTTTTTCAAATTAAATTAAAAGCTAATGTTGATCTCTCATGCATTTTAAAAATTTTTTCATTTTATTTACAATATTTACATTTTTTTATTTTAGAACAGCTGTTTCCGTACGGAATATGCGTTCAGTTTCGCACTTTGCTTAAGCAAATGGCATTTGACGAAACGTTTGATTAAGTACATTATAGTTTGTCACATAAGTTTTACATGTATTTGCACGATTGCTTAAGTTAGCTTAAGCTAATTCATGCACATTATGGTTGGGCCTTTTATTTTCAAGACTTGCTTATAAACTGAAAAAATTAAATTAATGATAAAACCAAAGAGGAGTCACAGAAAATAAATCTGGACAATTTAAAAATAACAAATGTGGACACTGGTTCAAATATAAAAATTATTACATGTCTTTTGACTAAATTAAATAAAATAATTGATAAAAAAAATTGATAAAATTGATAAAATAAAGAAACAAAATCCTAGATTAGCTAACGCTGTTGTTAAGTTTATTGGAAAATATGAAACTAAAAGAGGAAATAAAACTTTATTTAATGTAAAATTAAAAGTCGATAATGAAGCTTACGGAAATAATGGAAAAAAGAAAAATAAATATTTAATGGGAAAGAGATATATAGTGCTGGATGGTACCGACATTATTCAATGTATGAAATGCAGAGGATACAATCATAAGCTAAGGAATGTAGAAACAAAGAAACATGTCTTAAATGTCACGGTGAACATAAAACCGTTGAATGCGAAAGCCAGGAGAAGATAAGAAAATGTATTAATTATTCAAAAGTAAACAGTAGGTTAAACATGGGCCTAAATGAAAACCACTTTAATAATGATAGAGAATGTTTAGTTTATCACAATAAATTAAAAAACAAAAAGAGAAATATAGAATTGACTGTTTAACAATCAAAGAAAATAAGAGCGTTATATACAAATGTCCGCAGGGACATCTCTTCCGTTGTATCTATCCTCATGGGCCACTGCGTGATGGGCAGGCATGCGGAGAGACTGCGCTTGCCCGCAAATGACTTCTGTCGTGGCTGTGGGTCGGCTGAGGAAGAGGAGACTGTGGTCCACTATATTTGCCAGTGTCCATCTCTGGCTCGACGCAGATTTCTTACATTAGGATCTCCTTTTTTCGATGGCTTGACTGACCTGTCGATCCTGGATATTGGATTAATTGCCAAATTTATTAGGCTCTCTGGCTGGTTTCCAGCATAATTTTCTGGGGAAGTAGTGCTTCTTGTGTGGAGCCCCTGCCTATCAGGGCTCCCCACATCATGTGGTATCACAACGGGCCGCTAAGCGTGCTCAAGTGTGCCTTGTAATTACGAGGCTGCCACTTCCTCCTATCCTATATACAAATGTACAGGGTCTGGTTAATAACTATAATCAAGTTGAAATTATTGCAGGCTGCAATTTGCAGCAACAAAAAACCCTGACTTTTTAATATATTCTGAAGCACATTTGACGAAATATATTGAAGAACAAGAAATTGCATTACTATAATATGATAACATTGTGTCGTTTTCAGCATCTTTAAGAACATTTGGTGTTGTTTTATATTATAAAAAGCTCTGTAATATGTCAAAGATTCCTGAGAAAACTGACGGTCTGAAGTATTGGATATTATTTTGCAAGGCTATCATAATGGTCATAATATTTTAATTGGTGCCTAGTTATAACGAAGCTGAGTTTTGTGATATATTTGACGAAATAATTGAGGAAATCTGTGATAATAATAACTGTGATATTTTAATTGCCGGCGATTTTAATATAGACTGGAAAAAAACTCATTATACAAGAATGGAATACTATCAATGATAATGGCCTTAGGCAAATATTTAGCGAAAGCACACGCGTGAGGAGAAACTCAAGCACAATAATTGACTGTTATCTATATATATAAAAGAAAGTGGCGTTAATTACTACGCTTATAACTCAAGAACGCCTGGACCGATTTCGATGATTCGTACAAAATAGCAAAACAAATTTCTAAAATATTTCAGATAAAAGAAATTATAAGGTAAATTCATTTTCCCATACATTTTATATGGAGTGATGTCACAATGTTTTTAACAAAGCTTCTTCGAGATTGTTTGACCGATTCTTATAAAATTTTGTCTGTATATTCAGTAGGACTGACTGTAGACCGTAGTTTTTTATACCTCCACGCCCACTTCACCACCCACTTTTTTCGTGAACTTAAGCCCTGTTCCTGTTCCCGGGATAAGGGCAGAGGAAGGGGTATTTCCGCAGAACGTAGAAGACATTTTATGGCTCTTTTAAAGAAGTGTAACACATAAAGCTTCCAAGATTAGTAGGAATCCGATCTTCCTAAATTATTACCTGTACCTGATCCTGTACCTGTATTTTAAATATACACAAAAACAATACTTGTCTAGGCAAAACAACGTTTGCCGGGTTAGCTAGTAACTAATAATTATAATATAAAAGTTACCAACAGTAAAGATCATGAGATTAAGCTATATTTACACTACCTAAGTATCTCATCTAAGTTTTATATCATAAGCGCATTCAGGTAGACTCAGATAGTTTATTTACAAATCTAATTTAATTTTTATTGTTTTTGTCTGAGCTCTGTTAAAAATAGAACATTTTCTATTTTCAAAATTGTTGGCGTCTGAGTTGTAACTGTTATAATTTGTTATAATCAGATGAGAACTTCGGTGGTGTAAATATAGCTTTATATAGTGTAAATACAGTGCACGCTCGCTAATGTGAACTAATTAAAACTGGCGTTGTTCACTTTTACGAATTGTTAAAATTTCCGAATACCGAAAATTTTAAAACAGAATTATACCATATTGTAAACAAAAATCAATATATATTTTTGAATTAAAATTATAATTAAATTTGTATATATTTATACGTATGAATATGTTCATAATTACTCATACATATACATATGTACATATAATACATGCACATGTACACCTAAAACGGGGATCCCGCAACTAATAAACACAGAATTTTAACGTTTCATATAAAAAAAAGAAAATTCTGTTCAAATTATAGGGCTTTTTACATATATTCATATTTTAGAATAGTAAGTGAAGCAAAAAATATGTTCACATTAAGCGGTGTTCATATAATGCGGTGTTCACATTAGCGCGCGTGCCCTGTATAGCTTTATTAATATACCCTTGAAGAAAATGAGTAATAACATTCAAAATGAAGCAAAAATCGTCAAGATATTTAAATATAATAAGGGTATATTTAACTGAAAACATGATATACGAAGATCTTAATAAAAACGTAACATTATTTGACGCCTGCCTAGATACAATACAGCAGAGTACCAAATCGTTCACTCACTTTTCACTTATGAGTGGACGTGTGCATTTAGTTTTTTTTCTCCTCACACATGTTTGAAAAAACAGAAAATATTTTGATTTGCTCTTTTTCATGTATGAAAAAACAAAATATTTTGCTTTTCTCTTTTTCATGTGTTAATATTGCTTTTTTTTGGACGCATATTCACTTATGAAAAATTACAATTTTGACGAATACTCTTTTATGAGCATATTCATTTATGAAAAAGTACAATTTTGACAAATACTCTTTTATGAGCATGAATATTTTTTTCACACACTTACTCGCTCATGTATACTCGCTTTGCTTTTCAAGTGACAAATTCAAATTTACAATTGTACGTATGTATGTATATACAACAACAATACATACTTTTCTATTTGGGATTTTTTTATGTAATTGTTGTATTGTGTGTTCGCGACAGGCAGGCGTCAAAAATTCAAAAAACTTATGAATGCATTACAACAACAACGTCATGAAACAATTTTGCTTAGAAAAATATGAACGTTCGCGTGTGAAAAAAATTGTGCTTCTCGTTTATGTGCATGAAGAAAATAAAAAAAATTTCTTTACTCTTCATATATGGACGCTTAGAAAAGAAATGAATGCACACGTTCGCGTGAGTTACATATAACAATAACATTGATAAAATAGATGAATTTCTAAAAGAAATAAGTAAATAAACATTGTTTTGTATATACAATGTTGCTTTGTAATTTTTTGTTTATTTTGTTTACTTTTGTATTTACAATGTTACATACATACATACATAACTGGCCTTTACAACCCTGTGTCAGGATTACGGCCTAGCTTCTCGCAGCACTCACGTTGTGTGTGTCAATTTTTTATCCATGAGTACCGGGACCTACAGTTTAATGTCGACTCCGAACGACAGACTTGAGAAGCTTTTTCATGGCAATTAGTTACTCTCAGAGCTTTTGCCAGAAGACTGCTGAGAGGTAGTCGCCGAAAGAAATATTTTTTTCATATTTCTTTTTTTTGAAGATGTCGGAGCCTGGAGTTGAACCCAGGGCCCATGTCTTAGTAAGCCAACACACTAACCACTAGACCACGGCGACTACAATGTTGCTTTGTATTTTTTGTTTACTAAATGTAATAAATTTGTTTCCCTATTCAATTCTCAAAATTATAAGTGGAACAATAAAATAAATTGTTTCCCTATTTAATTCCAAGAATATAAGTGGAGCACTAAAATAATAATTTCCCTATTAAATTCCAAGAATATTAATTGGAACATTAAACCAAACTCAAGTAGAGTAATAAACTCTTGCTTTGTTTACAATCAAAGCAAGAGTCGTTGAACTAAAACTAATTTCGGTCACATTGTTTATTGACTTTCTTTTTCTTTTGTATTTGTAGGATATTTTTAAGAAACCAAAATTATGCATTTTGTAGATGTAAGTAATTTGTTAAGAAGCCAGAATGATATATATGAAAAACCAAAAGATGAAAAGTTGTCAGTTGTGTTGTTTGATCTGATACTCGAAGCGTTCTAAAATATTCCTTCTGGATTCTTGGCATATCCTCCTCTTGTTTAAATGAAATAATAAAATAAAGATTTTACAAATATAAAATTCTTTATTGCATTTTTATTTATTTATAAAAAAATAAATAAAATTTAAAAAAATAACAAAATTCGTGTGATTTTAAGAAAATAAATTTTGCTGCTCGTTCATGTGCGTGAAGAAAAATAAAAATTTTTAAAAATAGCATTATTGATAATATTCATAAATGTTAGTTTTTGAGTGTTCATAAATGGAAAAATTTGAACTCTGCAATACAGAGATTTACGTTTGCAAAACAGATGCAATTAAATGGTAGGGTTGTTAAATGGTATAACGAGGAGCTTCGAACAATGAAAATGGAAAAAATCATAAAATATTTACAGGCCAAAACTGGAAAGACAAGTCTAGCTTGGGCACAATATAAATTAATAAGAAATTGCTACAAAGTACATATTGAAAATAATAAGAACAATTACATAAATAATAAAATTGATAACGCAAATAGCCAAAAGCAAATGTGGACACATTAAAAACCTGGTACTTAATAAGAAGCATAATTTAACTGAATCTGTGATATTTAACCAGGGGGTCAATTCACATCACAATTACACTATTTGCGATTCTGGCGCATGTTATGAAAAAATTGTTTCATTCCAACCGTAGTCGTTAACTTTTGCTTGTATATTATTGAAATTTTGTGTCAAAATATCAAAGTAAGAGTACGAAGCCAACCGATTGAAGGAAGCGGCTTACCCGTCATATATTTTTTTTTTAACTGCTTCGAATTTTACTAATACTGTTTTTAGATATTAAGAAAATGATAACAATATAACAAACAAATACATACATATGTATTTCAGTGATACCACTTTCAGTTTTACACATTCGCAAATACATGCGTTTATGTATATCACTTTCAAATCGAAAAATAAATTAAATCAACACCGACTTGTAATGTGGGGTTGCCTGCACTAATTTATTAGAGTACAAGAAATGATATACCTAAAAGTCGCACACTAAGAACATATTCATAAAAAAGTTGCGATAATTGATGCTATTCGCTGTGGTACTCAAAGTATTTACAAAATATGTACCTAAATGTATAAATTTCGTACATACAAGAAAAATTTAAATGACTTTATGTGTTGCATAAACATACATACAGGGCTTCTGATGGGAAGGTATACGACTTTGTTTTGCCGCCATTTTGGCAAACATTAGTCTTGACAGTTCATATTTGGCAATCCTGAAGTAGAGACGTGGCAAATTTATTATTGAAAAATATGAACTGGCTGACACCCTGTACATATGTATGCACATACATACTTAATTTCGTTTTGAAACCAATTTTTTTTTTTTGGAAAAAGTTTTTAGTTGTAGGTATGTAAATCTTTTTCAATATGAAATGTGTATGTATGTATACATATATTCATATGTATATTTTAACAACCGCATTTGCATACATAGCATTTGTATATTTGTTCATCTAATTGTTATCATAAATATAAATTGATAATATATGTTTTGTACTGTTTTTTCTGTTAAAAAAAAATAATCAGATTTTTGCTGGATGCAAAATTAATATTAAAAATAATTGCAACTATCGCCGATTGATTTTTTGTGCTGCCGTTTTCGCCTCTACCGCCGTCAACTATATTTATTTGGCTCTGTGTTCTAGTACAAACAAAACACCAATGTGACGCCATACTTGTTTTGGTCTTTGAAATAAATATACGAGTATTAAATATTATATTAAAATAAAAATATGACGGGTGCAATTGTTTTATTCGATTTTATTAAATATTCGTTTTTATTTTTGCTAGCACGCTTTCCTTTTGTTGGTTTTTTCATGGTTTTAAACCTTTAGGTTATTTTTTCAAATAAACATTTTCTGTGCAAGCTTGTTACACATATGAAACAATTTTGACAGTTAATTTCATAGTTACACAAAACACGAATCAGCACTCTTGTGAAACTGTGAAAATATTTTGTTTCATTCCACTTGTCGTTACATGAAAAAATTATATGTATCTTCTAAGTTTTGCACAAAACAAAAATCAAAAACGCTGTGTAATGCTATAAACACAACAAAGGCTACCGACCATCGACTACAAGCTGTCAAAATTAGAATACATGTGTGCATATGAGAATAATTATTTTAACAGCAACACGACTACCGAACACACGACTACTTTTGTAGCCCGTAGCCAACTTAGGCTAATTTCTATTTTTCTTGGCCACAATAAACAGTTTAGTGCTGCCAATACAATAGGATGCATAAAAAAGGTGTTTAAAAACGCAATATATGAAATATATGCATTAAAAATGCGAAAAAATTTAAGTTGCACCATAATCATTTGTTTGCATTTTTGGTTTAGTTTTCATTTACTTATTTCATTTATTTACATCAGTTTTTATTTCATTTTAAATTTAATTGCCTTTTTAGTTTCTTAAATTTTTATAAGTTGTCTTCAGACATTTGTTGTTTTTTGTTTCCTCACAATTTCACTTACAAAAAATAAGTTTGTTATATTTTGTTAGGTTATGTTCAACGTGTCAAAACAGATGTTTATTTTGTAGCTGTAGTCGTTATTATAATTAAGTAGCTGGCTACTTGGCTACTTTCATAGCCTTTGTTGTGTTTATAGCATAACAGTAAAAAAACTTTTCATTTCACCGTTTCACAGAACAAGAATGTTAAATTGCCAACAACCGTCAAATACGCAACATTATTAGATATACTTTTTTCCACTCTTGGAATTTTTTCCAATTTTATATTAAAAATTAAGTATTAATAAATATTATTGTAATCTTTATCAGAAACCTAATCATAAGTACATTCCAAAGTGACAAGCAATCGTATTCATATTATTATTATTGAATAAACAAGGGTTTATTTTGCTTAATAATTTTTAAAGATAGTTTATGTATATATGTATGCATGTATATGTCACAGAAAATAAATCTGGACAATTTAAAAATAATAAATGTGGACTGGATTAAATATAAAAATTATTACATGTCTTTTGACTATAATGAAAATAAAATAATTGATAAAATAAAGAAACAAAATCCTAGATTAGCTAATGCTGTTATTAAGTTTATTGGAAAATATGAAACTAAAAGAGGAAATAAAACTTTATTTAATGTAAAATTAAAAGTCGATAATGGAGCTTACGGAAATAATGGAAAAAAGAAAAATAAATATTTTATGGGAAAGATGTATAGTGTTGGATGGTACCGACATTATTCAATGTATGAAATGCAGAGGATACAATCATAATCTAAGGAATGTAGAAACAAAGAAACATGTCTTAAATGTCACGGTGAACACAAAACCGTTGAATGCGAAAGCCAGGAGAAGATAAGAAAATGTATTAATTGTTCAAAAGTAAACAGTAGGTTAAACATGGGCCTAGATGAAAACCACTTTAATAATGATAGAGCATGTCCAGTTTATCAGAATAAATTAAAAAACAAAAGGAGAAATATAGGATTGACGGTTTAGAATCAAAGAAAATAAGAGCGTTATATACAAATAGACTTTAAATTTGGGTTGTGCGTAGGGCTTGAAACCCACCACGTAAAAACGGACCCTCTTTTATGTTGACGAACTTGGCAAACATTTTAAGGACTATGATTTAAGGATATGCACCTGGAATGTGAGAACCCTTTATATGGAAGGTGCCTCTATCCAATTGGCGGATGCTCTCACGAAATGTAGGGCTGACATCACCGCCATCCAGGAAATGCGATGGATAGGACAAGGTTGTACGAGGCAAGCAACATGTGACATCTACTACAGCTGCCATGAGAAGAAACGCGAATTTGGCTGCGGATTCGTAGTAAGTAAGAGACTTCGCCATCTTGTCTCGGAGTTCACCCCCGTGAACGAAAGAATTGCTACGATCCGAATGAAGGCAAAGTTTTATAATATCAGCCTTATTTGCGTGCACGCCCCGACGGAACAGAAGGATGATGCGGTCAAAGATGCTTTCTACGCAAAGCTCGAGGATGTATACGATAGGTGTCCGGCACATGACGCCAAAATTGTCCTCGGCGATTTCAATGCGAAAGTTGGACGTGAAGGTATCTTTGGCCCCACTGTCGAACAGTTCAGTCTCCATAATTCCACCTCACTGAACGGCATGAGACTGATCGATTTCGCCGCGGCGCGAAACATGGTATTTTGTAGCACCAGGTTCCAGCATCTCGATATCCATAAGGCCACCTGGCTCTCTCCTGATCGATCTACCAACAACCAGATCGATCACATTGTGATTGATGGAAGGCATGTATCCAGCATACTAGACGTGCGCACATTTAGAGGTCCAAATGTCGACTCGGACCATTATCTTGTCGCAGCTAAGATGCGACTGCGTATATGCGCGTCGAATACGACACGTTCTAGTGTGCAAGGGAAGCTGGACATCAAAAAGCTGCGATCACAAGAGACAGCCAGGTCGTTTTCCAATCGTCTTTCTAACGAGCTCAATTACATCCCATCCTCTCTCGAAAGTATTGGTGGACAGTGGTCTCCCATCGCTCACTCTCTGCGCAGCGCTGCCGAAACAGTTCTTGGTTTTGAGCGTCCTCCCCGCAGAAACCAATGGTACGATGAAGAGTGTCGTGAGGCCACTGCAGCAAAGAACGCTGCCTATAGACGAACATTGCAGTCCACCACTACAAGAGCAACGGTGGAGGTGTACAGAGAAAAGAGGAGGGAAGAGACGCCTATTCAGAAAGAAGAAAAGAGAGCAAGAAAGGCGTGATCGTGGGGAAATCGAGATGTGTAGGAGTAGAAATGATGCTCGAAATTTTTATAAAAAGATAAGGCGTCTTACTACTGGTTTTAAGCCCGGAGCAACCTCCTGCAGAGACGAACATGGTAACCTGGTTACAGATGCACAAGGAACACTAAGATTACGGAGACAGCACTTCTCTAATCTACTGCAGGGCGATGACAACACAATTTCCGCCCCTAGAGATGCTGTGCCGGACCCAATCATTAACGACGACGTCGAGATCCCGTCCCCCAGCCATGAAGAGGTCAAGGTTGCCATATGGCGACTGAAGAACAACAAAGCAGCTGGACCTGATGGTTTGCCAGCTGAACTCTTCAAGTATGGAGGCGATGAGTTGGTTAGGTGCATGCACCAGCTCATTTGCAGTGTATGGCTGGAGGAAAGTATGCCCAACGATTGAAATCTTAGTGCTCTCTGTCCCATCCTGAAAAAGAGAGATCCCACGATATGCACCAACTACAGGGGTATAAGCTCCTCCCTATCGCATATAAGGTTCTTACGAGCGTATTGTGTGAACGACTGAAGCCATTCGCCATCTCACTGATTGGACCTTATCAGTGCGGCTTCAGACCTGGTAAGTTGACCAGATATTCACACTGCGCCAAATCCTGGAGAAGACCCATGAAAGTCAAGTCGACACACACCATCTTTTTGTCGACTATAAGGCAGCCTTCGATAGCCCAATAAGGGATCGCGTTTATGCCGCAATGTCTGAGCTCGGTATTCCTGCTAAGCTGATTAGGCTATGTAGAATGACGCTGAGCAACTCCTGCAGCTCCGTCAAGGTAGGAAGAGACCTCTCCGAGCCTTTTAATACCGTGCGAGGTTTCAGACAAGGCGATCCCTTATCCTGCGACCTCTTCAACTTCGTCATGGAGAGTGTTTTGCGAAAGGCGGGTGTACATCGTAATGGCACTATTTTTAATAAAAGTGTCCAGCTCCTTGCGTATGCCGACGACATAGACATCATTGGGCATACCAAGCGAGATGTCACCGCAGCCTTTGATGCTATTGAAAGAGAGTCTGCTAAAATGGGTCTGGCGGTAAATAAGAGCAAGACGAAGTACATGTTGTCGACGAGTAGGGACGTTGACCGTATCGGCTCCCAGGTTACAGCCGGCAACTATACATTCGATGTGGTCAAGGAGTTCATCTATCTTGGCACCGCCATTACCAGCAAGAATGATGTCAGTCTGGAGATCAGGCGAAGAATCACACTGGCCAACAGGTGCTACTACGGTCTCCGTAGGCAGTTTAGTAATAGAGACCTTTCTCGTGCGACGAAATTAACACTCTACAAGTCGCTTATTCTCCCGGTGCTTCTCTATGGTGCGGAAGCATGGACTCTCTCTTGTGCCGATGCAGCGGTCTTGGGGGTGGTCGAGAGGAAAGTTCTTCGCATGGTCTTTGGTACACTGAAGCAAGGCGATGATTTTCGCATTAGGACCAACTATGAGCTGTATGAGCTCCTCGGCGACGTAGATGTTGTCCAGCGCATTAACATCCAGCGGCTGCGCTGGCTCGGCCATGTTGTTCGGATGGAAGAATCTGCTCCAGCGAAAAAGGTTTTCGATGCGAAGGTCACTGGACGTCGGCGTAGAGGACGTCCATGTTTACGTTGGAAAGACCAGGTAGATGGAGCCCTGTCATCAATTGGTGTGACCAACTGGAGAAGGCGTGCGCTTAGCAGAGACGCCTGGAGACTAGTGTTGAGGCAGGCCGAAACCCGTTAACGGGTTGTTATGGCCAGCTAAGTAAGTAAGTAAGTATATACAAATGTACAGGGTCTGGTTAGTCTATGTCCACACTCGGAGAGAAGAGTCGGGCAATTTTTCATCAATTCTCTTTTAAACTTGTCTTCGTGTCCACACTCGAAGAGTTTAGTTGCCTAACTTTTTGTTGTTGTTCAGCAATTTTTGTGTTTTCTTTTGCTTGCTTTTTCTTACAATTTGACATTTATGCCGTGTTGCCACAGAAATACTTACAAATTACACAAAATTTTATAGATTGCCCAAAATATATTTCATACATAGAATATAATGCTTTTTATTTTTGTAATTATTTTAATATGTGAATAAATATTTGTGTATTTATCAAATCAGAAAAATGATATAATTCGAAGGATATCGAAATATTGATGATTAAATTGAAAATAAACTTGACCTTGAGCTTGAAAAAAGTATTTGCTTATTATTTAGATTATTTGTGTATTTATAAATTTCCCTGTAAAAGACAAAGCCTTAAAGTTATTACTAGAGCTATTAGAACAGCCCAAACAAAGTATTTATAGTTGAAGTATTTATTATTATTATTTATATATATTATTTATTTAAAGTATTTATAGTTGAATACTAGTGCTAATGAGGACTAGTACTTGAAGTAGTTCGGGAGCACCGCTTAAATTTTGAAGAAGTTTATAAGATAAGACATATTTTATCTTAAAATTAAGGTATGTTAGATATAAAATAAGCTGCAAATAATGAAAATCGGTTGATATAAACAAAATATTTGCTTTTAATGTAATATCGTTATGCTACACAATTAAATTTTCTATTAATGAAAAATAAAAATGTTTCTCTTCCCTTGTCTTTTAACAGCTAGATTTTGTATTCACCTATTATGAGTCGATTAGACATTCAGCAGTTTAACGGTCATATACATTTGCTGTCTTTATTTTCCATTTGAATTTTGAATTAAAATCTATTTTAATTTTTTTGCATACGGCAGAAGAATTTACGTTTCATTATGATTCTTAATATTTAAAAAATCACGTTGTCCCCACTGAAAGGCAATTTACTTATAGTTTAATAATTTCCAAA
This sequence comes from Metopia argyrocephala, assembly GCA_963576795.1. Taxonomy (NCBI): domain Eukaryota; kingdom Metazoa; phylum Arthropoda; class Insecta; order Diptera; family Sarcophagidae; genus Metopia; species Metopia argyrocephala. Next base: position 87,237,446 of record OY756209.1, on the reverse strand, counting down.
AATGTTTGCTTTAGCTTACCAGTGGACATATTTTAAAATTGGTATAAATTTTGAAAAAGTCACCTTGAAAATATTTAAATGTTTTACTATTAATGCGTACAGAATTTTTTTTTATTATACTAAACTATGACGGGTTGTTTACAGCAATCATATTTTTTCGTTTTATTGTTTTATGATATATGTCTTTAAAACGACCATTTGAATACCCCAAATATTTCATTTTAAGATATTCATCTAAAGCAAGGGTGCCCAAGCCCTATACTCTTGGTGCTCATTTGTTTTTGTAAATGCTCTTAGCTATAGGCAGTGTATTTTAATACACACATACAGCACTCAGCACTAGCAATACGAAAAACACAAACAACTTTGTATACTCTTCTTTGACCAGGGTTGCTCAGTGTAAATAAAAATCCTTCCAAACTGATTCTTAAAATGTACCAAAACTACCTGTATCGTTAATTTTTACTATATCATTTAATTTAAATATACTGTACTGTATTTACAGACATTGTTTTTATAAATCCTGTAAAGCTGTTTTTATTTTATTTTTCTATCAAAAACATAATTAATAATAATAATAATTGTAATAAATTAACGAAGCTACAAAATCTTTCATAAAAAAAAATACATACGTTTTGTTTTCATTTTGGCAAACGACAACCACAATTACAACAAAAACCACATGCATGAGACAAAAATTTAATTCAATGCAACAACACTTTCGTTTGCTTTGATGATTTTTTTTGTTTGTTTTTGTTTAACGTATGATACCGTTGTTTTGAAAAGCACTTGGAAAAAATTGGTGTTAGTTTTAGTTTTCAAACTTATAGGTATTATTAACAAAAATATTATTGTATGATCACTTACAATCTACTCTCACATAATTGAAAAGGTTTTTATGATTTTTTTTTAATTCTTAACAAAATGGATTTGCAAAATAAATGGGAAAATGATTTTTTTTTACTTATAATTTTAAGGCTGAAGCACAATGTTTAATATGCTTTCAAATAATTCAAACTAACGCTAAGTATAATTTTGAAAGACATTTTAAGACATTTCATACAGATTACGTTGCCAATAATATGGCAGGTGGTTCAAAAGAACAATTAGTTAAGGACCTTAAAAAGTCTTTTTTGGTTCAGGATGCGCTCCGAATCTTGGAGTACATTAAAAGTAATGGTGACGAAATAAACATGCAACGTCTTAATTTTCAGTCAAATGATTCTTATACTGGACCTCTAAAAGGTTCTTATGTTGCAAGCTTAAGAATTTCTCAGAATTTTAAACCATTTTCTGATGGCATTTTTATTAAAAAAGTTTGTAAGGAAATGCTGTCTTGTTTTGGAGAAGGTGGCAATGTATTGGCAGACGCAATTGAAACAGTTCCTTTGTCACGAAACACAGTGACCCGAAGAATTGAGGAAATTAACAAGTACGTTGACTCGCTTTTAAAAAAGCAATTCAAGTCATGTACATACTTCTCTCTTGCATTGGATGAATCATGCGATATTTCTGACATAAGTCAACTAATATTAGCCATCGGAATGGTTGACAATAATTTTAATGTAAATGAGGAAATTTTCGCACTGATTCCGCTCCATCGAAATACGAGAGGTATTGACATTTTTGATGCGGTAAACGGAAGGTTATAAATAAAAACCGAATCAGCAAGATTAACAGCGATATGTACAGATGGTGCTCCCGCAATGTTAGGCAAAAAGGACGGCTTTATTGGGCAATTGATTAAAAGGTATAAAGGTTCCTTCGTTCCACTGTGTGATTCACCAAGAGTCATTGTGTGCTAAATGGACGAGTTGTGTCCACACTATGAAAGTTGTGGTTAAAATAGTAAACAAAATTAGAGGTGGACACAATTCTTTAACTCATCGTAAGTTTAAGAAATTCCTTGAGGAATGTGAAAATCAGTATGGAGATCTACTTATGTTCACTGAGGTGAGATGGCTTAGTAGAGGAAAATGCCTTGAGGGATTTTTTGAAGTGCGAAAGGAAGTTGTTGAGTTTATAGAATTGGAATTTAAAAATTTTTAGCTTTTAGATGAAATTAAATCTCAAGGGTTTAACATAGACTTAGCGTTTTTAACGGACTTAACAACTCACCTAAATTATCTTAATATTTCCCTTCAAGGCAAACACAAATCTGTTTTTGACTTGGTTGACTTAATCGAAGGTTTTCTTAAAAAGATAGATATTTTGATATATGATTTAAATATGAATAAAATGTTCCACTTTCCATGTTTAAAAAGTATTTTAAATGATGAGTATAACATTTTAAATTTTGATTTTTTTAAATATTTAAGTCACTTAGACGATTTGAAAACAAATTTTGAAAAAAGATTTAAAGATTTTGACAGCATTAAGCAAATGGTATCCATTTTTTTTACTCCAATGACATGTAGTATATACAATCAAAAGCCTGAGCTACAAATGGAGTTATGTGATCTACAATGCGACTCTGAACTTCAAGCTTCTAATTTAAGTGGCATTAATTTTTGGAAATTTGTAAAACCAAATAAATACCCGTTACTTCACAAGGAAATTTTAAGTTTGTATTCCATGTTTGGTAGTACATATATATGTGAAAGTGCATTTTCAAATTTAAAATTAATAAAAAACAAGCATAGAAGCAGAATGAGCAACGAAAATTTGGAGGCCTTATTAAAATTATCTACAACTGATATTGACATCAATTTGGATAATTTATTGGAAGGATCATGGAAGATTTAAAGGAAATTTCGTTTGGTAAGTACGGGTTTGAAATAAAATTTACACACACTAACCAATTTTTTTTTTCATTTCAGATAATTTTTTCAAAAAATGCAAACCACATTTTTTTGCCGTGTACGTATATGAAATAAATATGAATATGAAATATTTTTTTTTCTTTTATATGTATTAGTTTTTACAACAAAAAATATTCAATAAAAATTAGTTTTTCTTTAAATGTATTGGTGTTTACTCTTCCATAAGAAACTTTTGGGCACCCCTGATCTAAAGGTTTAATTCTATATATGTATATAATTTACAAAGAAAGAAAAGAAATAAAAGTAAAAAAATAGTAATATAGGTATACACACAAAATTTAATTATTTATTTATAGGATATTCTATACGATTGCTGTAAGTCATATGAGAAGAGTTTCTAAGTCGTGAAGCAAATATTCCTTTATTCTTTTCGTGAAAATTTAAATTTATTGTATATTTTTAATATCTTGAGGGAGATTATTAAATTCCATACTATCCATATATTCAATGCGTTGCTTCGTAGTTTCTATTCGTATCATAAGATTGATATTGTTTCTGTTATTGAATAATGTTTGATTTCTATGAAATGAAATTGTATGGTGACCAATATTATGGGTTAACTTAAAAACATAAAGAATTTAATTAAATTATTATAAATAATTGGAGTCGCCGTGGTCTAGTGGTTAGTGTGTTGGCTTACTAAGACGATAGTGCCGGGTTCAAATCTCAGCACCGACATCTTGAAAAAAAGAAATATGAAAAAAATATTTCTTTCGGCGACTACCTCTCAGCAGTCTTCTGGCAAAAGCTCTGAGAGTAACTAATTGCCATGAAAGAGCTTCTCAAGTCTGTCGTTCGGAGTCGACATTAAACTGTAGGTCCCGGTACTCATTGATAGAAATTTACACACACAACATGAGTGCTGCGAGAAGCTAGGCCGTAATCCCGACACAGGGTTGTAAAGGCCAGTTAAGTATGTATGTAATAATTTGATTGAAATAATGGTGAAACAAAATTACATAAAAAATTTATGGTCTAAAAATAGTTAAAGAAAAATTGTTCTCTTCCATTTTTGTGTAATTACACATAAACTGGCAACGTTGCACTTATTAAAAAGAAAAAACACAAGAAAAACGAACGCTGCGATTTTATGAAAAAGACGCGTACACCAAAAAGCGAAAAAAAAAATATGAAAGGAAATGTCAAATAATCAACTACAAAGACAAAAAACGAATGAGGGAATATAAAGAATCGCCGAGAACGGCGATTTTTTTTCTTTTATTCCCCTCACCGAAATCGTCCACAAACTCAAAAGTAGCCGACTCTTCTCTCCGAGTGTGGACATAGACTTAATAACTACATATAATCAATCGACTGGTATACTAAATTCGCCATTGAATAATAATAATAATAAGGTTGATAATACTTCAAATAATCTAATTAGTAGTCAACCATCTACTCCTAATATCCCGGACAAGTCTTCTAATCTTCCATTTACCAAAGACACTCAAATACAAGCGCAAACATCAAATGCTTCATTAAATAATCAACAGGCTTATACAGACACTTTATCTATTGATGTACCCATTAATCCCCTATGACACCTACTTTTTTGTATTGAATTGTTATAGAATTGAAAGAAAGAAACAACAAATGCTAGAAAGAGTGGAATATAAAAAATGTAAACAAAATATTTATTTTTGTTTTTGTATTTATACATATTTATTTCAATGTTGATACTTTTTATTTTGTATAAAAAACGCTACCTTGAAGGCAAAAAGACCCTAAAATCGCTTAATTGTAGAATAACACCATAAAGTTAGCAACACTATAATATTTTAAATTCTAAATGTCAATTTTAATGTAAAATATTTTAACTTGTTTTTGACACACTCCACTTTTTTATCGATAACATTTGTAAAATTTTTGGCAATTCTGTATTTATATGAATATAGCTGAACTCTTTACACCCTTTATACTTTCTTATTATATTATATTTGCACTGTTCTCCAAATCATTTTTAATACAAAAAAAGTAGGTGTCATACGGGCTTTACGACACCAGTAAGTAATCCTGTTCAACTGCAAGTTATTTCGCCAAAGAAAACAAGTTTTGCTGCCCGATTTGCAACTGAAACCACTGAAGAAAACGTAACTTATTATATAAAGCAAAAACATGACATCGATATAACAGTTTTTAAATTTAAATATCTTGAGCAAAGAAATAAAACCTTTTTTAAAATAATTGTTCCAGAAAACTTTGATGCCATAGTTAACAGTGATTTTTGGCCACCTAGAGCAATCGTTCATGAATATGTTTATAAAAATAATACGTCGTCAAATGTGGTTTATTTGCCTCAAAATCCTTTTCCAAAAAATTAAAAAGTTTTCTTCAGATGAGACTGTAAGTATAGTATATCAAAACGTACGATGCCTCAATACTAAACTGACATTCCTCTATGCAAACAGCTTCGATTTCAATTACCATATTATTATTTTCACTGAATCTTGACTAAGTAAAAACAAGAATATCCATAACTCAGAAATTTTATGCACAAAATATAATAAGTCTGTTTCTTTACTCTACATTGGGCGCCCGCGGGATCCCAATTTTACCAAAAAGCGTTCCCGTACACAAAATTTGGGTAAATGAGAGAAATTTTGAGAGAGTAACATTCTTCTTCTTCATGCACGAAATAGCCCGTACTTTTTCTTCGGGCTAGTTTGTGCAAGTAAACAAATAATCAGCTGTTTAAAAAATAATAGAAAAATGAAAGGTTCAAAAACTAAAAAAAATTTCAAAAGTTGAATTAAAAAATATTATTATAGTATAATTTAATTCAATATTTATATAAAAAAGTTTATCTTTGCCTTATTTAACATGTATAAGTCTAATTATTGTCGTTTGTTTTTGCGAAAGTACATGTTCAATATGCGTGTGTGTGTGACATAAAGTTGTGTGTTTTCATATTTTTATGTGAATGGGTAAAATATATGCTTTTTTGCGTTCCCGTACTTTTGGGCAAATTTGTCTCTTATTGAGAGAAATTATTGTTTACTCTCTATTTCCCGAACTTTACCCAAAAAGTAAAGAACCACACTTAATTTATTTACATTCGATCGTTCTCAAAGGCTTGGTGGCGGAGTTTTAATTGCAGTACTAAATTTATTTTTCTGTGAGCGTATTGATGTTTTGTCAAATGAAGACATCGAATTTGTTGCAGTCAAAATCAAACTCAAAAATATATTCTTATTTGTCACCTGCTCGTATATTCCTCCTAATTCTACTTCTATTATTTATGATCAGCATATTTCTGCTATTAATATTGTATTACAACAATCAAAACCATCAGATATTTGTATGGTTCTTGGTGACTTCAATCTGCCTCACATATATTGGAACAACCTTTCTGATCAGAATTATTTAACTCCAGCTATATCTAATGATTTCATACAATCTATGTATAGCAGTGGCCTATTTCAAATCAACCACATACATAATGCCTTTTGTAAACTTCTGGATCTTGTTTTTGTTAACCAGCCGTTGGATATTTCTACACAAAAATCGTTACCAATTACTTTTCCTGAAGATATTCATCATCCAACATTGGATGTTGAAATTTTCCAACATTTAAATAAAACAATGATCATTGATTGCAATAATAAAAAAAGAAAATTATATTGTTTTTCTAGAGCAAATTATACTATTAACTGGGATTCTATAATTTCTGGAGACAATCTTGATATTGCTTTATCAAAGTTTTACATTGTTTTGTATAACTGCATTTCGGAATGTGTTCCATTAAATAAACAACTGTACGTAAGAATAATAGTCCACCGTGGAGTAATAATCTATTAATAAATGCTAAAAATAAGAAAAATAAGTATTGCAAAATATTTAAAAAATCCGGTCTATCAGATGATTTCCGAAAATACTCAATTGCACGTTCAGTATACAACAAGATGAAGAAATTTTATTGTAATAACTATATAACACACATGAAGTCTAAATTGAAAACAAACCCTAAATCATTCTACAGTTTATAAATTCTAAACGTCGCGTATCTGATTACCCTAAGTACTTGAAATTTAACTTCTGCTTTGCTGATAATGATGATCAAATTTGCAATATGTTCGCTCATTTTTTTTCTACTACTTATTCTAATAATGTGTACAACAATAATTTGCCTTATCCCTACGAGATATCTCATTCTCCTGGAGTGCACTTTTCATCAATTAATATTAGTACAGTTTCTTCCCATCTAAAATCGTTAAAATCTTCTTGCAGTTATGGTCCAGATGGAATACCTACTTGCGTTTTAAAAAACTGTGCTTTATCTCTATCGTATCCTCTTACTACATTGTTCAATATGCTACTTACCTCTGGTATGGAGAAAATCATTTATAATTCCATTGTTCAAAAATGGTAGTAGGATGGATATAATAAATTATAGAGGTATTGCTAAGCTCAATGCTTGAAATGGCTATATTCTTATTTAACCAATAGAACTCAGCAAGTAAAATTTAGAGATACTTTATCGAGAAATATTATTGTTCCTTCTGGTGTCCCCTAAGGAAGTCATATGGGTCCCATGTTATTTACTTTATTTATTAATGACTTGCCTACTGTCATTCTATATTTCAATATACTAATGTTTGCTGATGATGTAAAGATTTTTAAAACTTTGAAAAACCCCACAGATCATAGTTTGCAGAAATTGGATATTGACAAATTTTATAATTGGTGTCAAATAAATTTAATATTAAGAAATGTAAACAAATGACTTTCTACATAATTCAGATACTCGTTATAACATTAATTATGTAATGCTTATTAAAGTCGATAATATTAATGATCTTGGTTTATTGTTGGATCAACGACTTAATTTTCGTGATTATATAAGATCAATGGTTAACAAAGCTAATGGTGTCCTTGGCTTTATGAAACGTTGGTCCAAAGAATTTTCAGATCCCTATATCACTAAATTACTATACACTTCGTTAGTTCGTCCCATTCTTGAGTATGGATCAGTCATTTGGGATCCACACTATAATATCCACATAGAAAAAATTGAATCTGTACAAAAGCAGTTTTTATTGTTTTGTCTACGAGGTCTTGGATGGAATTCATATGTATTGCCATCATATACTAGTAGGCTTGCTCTCATTAAATTACCAACGTTAAAAAGTCGTCGAGTTATGTTAAGTGTTACTTTTCTTCTTGGTGTTCTTGTGTTCCTGACTAGTAAAATAAATTTTTGTATTCCAACCCGTCAAACTAATAATTTTCAATTAACTAATGAATAATTTAAATAAAAATTCAATAGATCAACCTATGCTGATAATGATCCCTTTCGTCGTATTTGTGTACATTTTAATAATTGTTATCATCTTATAAACTTTGCTGAAAGTAATTATGTAGTAAAAAGTAAAATTATTTTATATTTAAATACCTAATTTGCCTAATTATTAATGTATGTATATATAATTTTACCTTAGTCTGTAAGGATGTATTGTCCATAGACCTAAATTTAAATAAATAAATATTATTGTAATTTTTATCAAAAACCTTAGCATAAATATGCATTCCAAAGTGACAAGCAATCGTATTCATATTATTATTATTGAATAAACAAGGGTTTATTTTGCTTTATAATTTTTAAAGATAGTTTAACTAAAAAATCGAGTCACTGAGAAGTATAAAAAACTTACTTTAAGGTGAGTTAAAAGTCATTTTGTGTTGATCAGCCATTTGTCTTTAAAACTTTTTACACATTTTTTATTATGCTTGTGGTGGTCCTTTTAGGTCTACTAAAAAATAACACCACACAGAACTTTTATTGTAATTTTTTGATTTGGGTTCTTCAAAAGCTATAATCTTTTAAAAATTTAATTTTTTTGTATTCTTTTTTACTTGATACTCGTATGTTGGGCTTGTGTACTTACAGCTGCGTGCAACTAATTAAGGACACGAAGCTTACATGTGAGCTTGAAGCAAAAAAATAAAAATAGTTGTATATATTGTCAAAATTTTTCCGAGTTTAGTTATTTAAACTCTTAGTCGTAGAAAATAACTGTTTATTGTGTCAAATTATTTTTTATAAAGCAGTGAGCCATATTTTAAAGAATATTGAATTCAGTCGTGCATATAATTAAGAACACATCGTAAAATTTAAGAAAAACTTGTATTTATTAAAAAAAAATCAATATTTTGTTGCAAAACCATTGTTGTCGATAACAGCTTGACACCTGCGAGGCATCGAGCTAACCAGATTTTCACATACACTAGTTGGAATGGCCTCCCAAGCTTTCTTTGTTTCGGCGAAGAGATCATAAAAATTGTTTATTTTTACTGCGCTTACTTTGGTTTTTACAACTTGCCATAAATTCTCAATCGGATTGAGATCTGGACTGCATGAAGGCCAATCAAGTACAGTGACCGAATTGTTTATAAACCATTGTTTGACGTGATAAGCCGTATGCTTCGGGTCATTATCTTGTTGAAATATCCATGTTACTGGCATATTCTCGTCTGCATACGGCATCATTGTATCGCTTAGGATTCTTACATATTGGAACTTGTCCATGTTTCCGTCAACTTTGTGCAGCGGTCCAACACCGCGTGACGACATAGCACCCCAAAGCATAATCGAACCTCCTACATGCTTTAAAGTGGCCCGGGTGTATCTTGGATCAAATTCTTTTAACTTTGGCTGGCGAACATATTTTTTTTCATAGGGAGAGACTCTATTAATTTTTGTTTCGTCCGAAAATAACACTCTTTTCCATTCCACAGCGGTCCAATGGCGGTATTTTTTTGCAAATTCTATTCGCTTCTTCCGGTTACGCTCAGACAACAATGGTTTCTTTCGGGAAATTCTTCCAAAGAGGCCAGCTTCCCGCAATTGACGTTTTACTGTGTCTATAGATGGTTTTGCTCCATTTTCACCAAAGACTGCTATCCGAATTTCATTTACTGATTTTTGCGGATTTTTTTTCGACTCGCGGACAATCAGGGCATCTTCACGCACTGTCGTAATTCGGCTTCTTTGTTTACGAGGCACCTTTTCAGCTGTCGAATGTTTTTTGAAATATTGCACCGCTTGGAAAATCATTGTTTTAGAAACTTTTAAGGCTGTTGCGATCTCCCTATAAGAGCTTCCTTCCTGATGCATTTGTACAATAATCTTTCGAGTACTGACTTCACAGGACTTATTTTTACTCATGTTTAGCAATAAGTAAAAGTTTATCAAATTCTGAAAAACACTGTGTAATCTGATTTATTTGAATTTAACTGTTAAAACTTACTTGAATCTTAAAATTTTAAAAAATTTTTCACTGTCCTTAATTAAGTGCACGAGTAATTTATTTCACAAATTATGAAAAACACCACAAAGAAAAAAAATAACGGTAAAAATAGGGTTGCCATTGAGAAGTTTCAATAAACAAAGTTGGATTAACTAAACAGGGTAAAATTTTAGCGGTTTTTTAATAGTATTACTTTCAACATAATGATTTAAATATTGAGTACTACTGTGCTTAATTAGTTGCACGCAGCTGTATATATTCAAATGTAGTAAAATAAGATTATTTCTTCTTATCAGCGTTGTTTATATATTATTGAACTATGCTTGTTTGGTACACTAATAAAAAAGGGACGAAATTTGATTCCTACCAAATATTCTGTTCGTATAATACTCTCCGGTTCACTTATTTAAAGGCACAAAAAATCCCATATTCAGGAGCCGGTATCTTTTGCAATTTTTAACCGATTCCAAAATTTTAAAATAGAAATGGAAGCTAGACATCTTGAGATATAAACAAAATCATGACAATAGTGGTTTCTTAACTAAGGAACCTTTTTTTGAGGAATTTATAAAAAAAATCTAAAAATGTGGTATTTTTTTTTATTTTTTTTTAAAGTAAGCGGTGATTTTTTGTTGGGGGCGTTTGTTTATTGCAATTTATTACATCTAAGTCGTTTTACGAGTCAAAATGGCAAAACAAAAAATTTTAAATCTATCGAAAAGGGCTAAAAGCGAGCAAGTCATCAGTACGCAGAGTTATTAAGAACTGTGAGTACCTTAAATACCAGAAATTACAAAAAAAGAATAGTGCTTGTGGACATTTGATTTAAATTAATTAATATCGTTTATTGTTTCATAAACGGGTGGTGCGGCTAAAGAAAGAACGCTCTCTATAATTCATTGTACGGTTCACTGGACAATCAACTACAAAATGATGTGCTCAAGTGGTCCGTAAAATATGCGATTACTGGGAATCAAGTCCTTATTTTCATCAGAGCACCTCTCACAGTAGTACTGACAATGAAACGCACGCCACATTGCGCTGATGCTGCAATGAATCGATATCTTACCATCGCTGATAAGCACATTCGCCCTTTACTGTACACAGTCGAGAAGCCGGAAAATAGAGAAAGAAAGTATGTAAAACAAATGGTATTTATGTATAAAATTTTATTTTATTTAATTTTGTATTTAAATTTAAGGAATTAAAACATCTGGTGGCGTCAATATTCAGACAATAAAGAAACAATTGAGTTTCAACAAACTTTACCAGTGTTTATAATCTAATCAAACCAGCCAAATCTGTTACCGTTAACACATTAAGTTAACAAATTTTTAATTCTTTTTTAGTATCAAACCAATCTAAATTAAATTCAGTTTTACAAATTTGCGTGTAACTTATAGGTTTACAAGTTATACATTCAATCACTTGACTCGAAGTGCGAATAAGTTTTTCATAAAGGTATTCTAAACTTCAAAATGGCGCAATAATATAATGAGATAAAATATGTATAATATGAATTAAATACAAAAGAAAATAATCAATTATTATCGATAGTTAACAGGGAAGATATTTTTGGTATGAGTTACAGTAGCGGCAACTGTAATTCAATGTTGTCTTTCTAACGCCTAAATGTCCTCCGTGTGTAGAATTATGGTATTATTCAATTAGTCTTATTTTTTTTTTACATGATACGCGTATCGGTTTATTGTATAGAATAATTTTTAAATTTATGTTTTCCTTCAATTGTATTTTATTAAATATTCTCTTAAATTCTTCAATTCTCATATTCTTAAATTTATTATCTTCCTTGTCTAGCACTAGTTCTTTTATTTTTATGCTCTTCAATTTCGATGACAGTTTCTCCATAATCACCTTGGATTATTATAAATGGATTATCGCTGCACGAAATAATGACTTCATTCTCTTCAACATGTATAGATAAATGTCCAATATATTAATTTAAAATAAATTTATATATTTTTTTTTATATTTGTTATATCTTATAAGGATGTGCAGTTCTAAATGAATAGTTAATCAGGATTTTCATTGGAATTACACTTAGAATTGTCTTACCGGGTATTTGTATGTTTTTTGTTCATACTTTTAGTTATAGCCAGTATTTTATTGTCAGTCTCTTCTCTGGTATGTATCATTGCTTTTAATATTTCAGAATTCATTGTTATCCTCGATAAGGCATCTCTCTGAAATTAGCAATATTACTGCCTTTATGTTTGATTGCACCGAGTTCAGTTAGCACCTGTTGTAGTGTTTTGGGTTTTGGGTATGCATCTTCTAAATCCTTCTTTGGTTCGGCGAATGTTGATGGTCTGTTTGCTCTACCCAAAAGACTCCTTACTTGGGTTGTAATTTTAAAATTATAGACATACTTAATGAATGTTGCCGTATCTTTATCATCAATCAATTCATGTAAAATCTCAACCTGAGTTAAAAATTCCTCTAAATACTTGTATGAACCTTTGAATATTTGTAAATTTTTACTGACCACAGTAAATTAAATGGAGCCACTTTTCTATTTTGTTCAATTTTTTCTTTATTTGGTAATGATTTAATAGTTCCAGTTAACTCCAGAATCAACGATTTAATATTTTCCTTTATTTCAATTAATTCGTTTCCTTTACTAATTATCAGGTCTGTCACAGAAATCCATTCCGATCGAAAGTGGAATAAATTCCGTATTCCATTAGTCGTATCTAGGATACTAATGCAATACCGATAGGTCATTTTGAACACATTTTAACCTTTTATATGGCGATCCTGTTTTAACCCTGTTATAACCTTTATATTTGCTTCTCCAGAAAACGTAAAACGAAAATTTTTTGCGGAATTAAACCACTTTTAGTTTCCTAAGTGGAATTGATATTTTCAGTGACTTAAATTTAAAAAAAATTAATTGAAAGTACTTTTAATGGGAAACAAATATTTACCCGATTCACAAAATGTTATATTGTTGTAGATTATAGTTAAATGTTGTAGATTATAGTTAAATAAATAAATAAAAAAAAAAATAAAAAAAAAAGTTTTCCAAAAATCGGAATCTGAATCTAAAACAAAACCGATCGGAATTGAAAATACGAAATGAAAACCATTCCGATCGGAATTTGTGACAGGCCTGTATATATCATATATATATATATATATATATATATTCTGAAATATTATGAAAAGTATGTCCTATTTTTTATGTTTGCTTTTAATTTCAATAGTTCTTGTAGATACTCTTCAATTTTTTCCATTAATATAATTTTTTGTTTTTAATTTTTATTTAAAACAATTTTTTTTAATTAAAAGCCTTAGTTCCCATGGAGGTTAATTTGTCACTCAAGCTTCCAAGTTCAGCGGGCAGGATCGCCATGTAAGGGTGTTTATGGATAAATACACCAAAAATGAATATAAAAATATTTATGAAATTTTACCGGCTCTTAAAAAAGCCACTGGTCAGTTTTTATAAGCCGGCTGATTTATAAGCCTGGCTCAAAAAAAAAAAAAAAAAAAAAAAAAAAAATATATATATATATATATATATATATATATATATATATATATATATATATATAGATTTTAATTTTTTCGATAATACCATCAGCAAATGGAACTCGGCTAAGTATTGATTTATTATTCACAAATTGCCGTCCTTATATATTGGGTGGTATTCTTGATTCCGTTTCGTGGCTGCGGAAAGCCATATTCATTCCGTTGTTGCCATATCGTTCCGTTGCTGCTATATCATATCGTTACTGCGGTATTGTCTTATTATTGATTCCGCAGTATAGATAATTTTCTTTATTTTGCTTAGTCTATGTCCACACTTGGCGAGAAGAGTCGGGCAATTCTTCATCAATTCTCTTTTAAACTTGTCTTCGTGTCCACACTCGGAGATTTTAGTTGCCCAACTTTTTGTTGTTGTTCAGCAATTTTTGTGTTTTCTTTTGTTTGCTTTTTCTTACAATTTGACATTTATGCCGTGTTGCCACAGAAATACTCACAAATTACACAAAATTTTATAGATTGCCCAAAATATATTTCATACATAGAATATAATGCTTTTTATTTTTGTAATTATTTTAATATATGAATAAATATTTATGTATTTATAAATTTCCCTGTAGAAGACAAAGCCTTAAAGTTATTACTAGAGCTATTGGAACAGCCCAAACAATATTAAAGTATTTATAGTTGAATACTAGTGCTAATGAGGACTAGTACTTGAAGTAGTTCGGGAGCACCGCTTAAATTTTGAAGAAGTTTATAAGATAAGACATATTTTATCCTAAAATTAAGGTATGTTAGATACAAAATAAGCTGCAAATAATGAAAATCGGTTGATATAAACAAAATATTTTCCTTTAATGTAATATCGTTATGCTACACAATTAAATTTTCTATCAATGAAAAATAAAAATGTTTCTCTTCCCTTGTCTTTTAACAGCTAGATTATGTATTCACGTATTATGTGTCGATTAGACATTCAGCAGTTTAACGGTCATATACAAAATAACAAAGTAAATTTGCTGTCTTTATTTTCCATTTTAATTTTGAATTAAAATCTATTTTAATTTTTTTGCATACGGGTAGAGGAATTTACATTTCATTATGATTCTTAAAATTTAAAAAGCATGTTGTCCCCACTGAAAGGCAATTTACTTATAGTTTAATAAATTCCAAAAATGTTTGCTTTAGCTCACCAGTGCACATATTTTAAAATTGTATTAATTTTGAAAAAGTCACATTGAAAATATTCAAATGTTTTACTATTAATGCGTAAAGAATTTTTTTGTTTTTTTTTTATTATTATTTATTCCTTTATATCATTAGCATATCAAATTAAGATTGTCTCAGCATCACTTAGTCATTATTGAGGCGAGCTGGTAAAATATTTACAGCTTTGAATTACACATGTACAATATATAATTGGGGTATTCAAACGCGGTCCTATCAAGTCATATTGTCATAATATCATACAATTTTAAAATAGTTTAAAAAATTTGTTGTTGGTCTTTGAATAAAAAAGTCATAAAACAAAAAGACTTTTCAACCAATGTTTACCATTTTGTCATAAATTGAAAAATAAAAAAATAAAATTAAAAATAATATACCAAACTATGACGGGTTGTTTACAGCAATCATATTTTTTCGTTTTATTGTTTTATGATATATGACTTTAAAACGACCATTTGAATCCTCCAAATATTTTATTTTAAGATATTCATCTAAAGGTTTAATTCTATATATTTATATAATTTACAAAAGAAAGGAAAGAAATAAAAGAAGTAAAAAAATAGTAATATATACACACAAAATTTAATTATTAATTTATAGGATATTGTATACGATTGCTGTAAATCATATGAAAAGAGTTTCTAAGTCTTGAAGCAAATATTCCTTATCCTTTTCTTGAAAATTGAAATTCGTTGTATATTTTTAATATCTTAAAGGAGATTATTAAATTCCATACTATCCATATATTCAATTCGTTGTTTCGTAGTTTCTAACCGACATCTTGCTATCATAAGGTTCATATTGTTTCTGGTATTGAATAATGTTTGATTTCTATGAAATGTAATTGTATGGTGACCAATATTATGGGTTGCTTAAAAACATGAATAATTGAATTAATTTATTATAAATAATTTAATTGAAGTAATGGTGAGACAAAATTATATAGAAAATGTATGGTCTAAAAATATTTAAAGAAAAAGTGTTCTCTTCCATTTTTGTGTAATTACACATAAACTGGCAACGCTGCACTTATTAAAAAGAAAAAAACATAAGAAAAACGAACGCTGCGATTGTACGAAAAAGATGTGTACACCAAAAAGCGAAAAAAAAAATATGAAAGGAAATGTCAAATAATCAACTACAAAGAAAAAAACGAATAAGGGAATATAAAGAATCGCCGAGAACGGGCAAGTATTTTTCTTCTTTTATTCCCCTCACCGTAATCGTCTACAAACTACAAAAGTTGCCGACTCGCCTCGCCGAGTGTGGACATAGACTTACGCACAAATTTTTAACGGAAAGCTCACGGAAAGAGATTAAAGAAAAGTAAAAAAGGTACAAACTAAAATTTGTGTGCTTTAGATTTTAAATTTAAACATATTTACATTTGTTTCTAATAAAATAAAAAGTAAAATTGAATAATTGCTTTTTTAATTTATTTAATTCGTTTATTTAAACATGAAAATAAAAAATGTAAGACGAAATATTAAATTTTGCACAAAAAATTTTTAAATTTAATTTATTGTGTTACGTTATACATATAATATAAATAGACTTTTTTAGCAATAAAATAGAAAAATATACAAACAAACAGCAGTTGGATGAAATGATAAATACGTATGTATAATGAAATCTAAGAAAGATATTGCACGCAGTTTAAGACAACGAACGCCAATAAAAGATGCCGGATTTTGAAAAAAAACTGAACAGTATTAAGAAAAAATATTCTTTATCAATCTTTGATTTCTTTTGTATTATACTGTAGGTATGGACTGATTATAAAATGAGAGTAAAAAAGAAGCTGTCAAAGAATATACAGCTTTTGACTGGAACAGGCTGTGATCCATATAAAAAAATTACTCTTACAAAAATTTAGGAAGTAAGCGCTTTCCGGTTAATGGTATACAAAATGTAAGCAGTTTTGGTGTTTCCAAGGAAGAGGATGCCAACAGAAAATATTGCAAGTGAAGAAATTGAAACGTAGGAAGAAAAAGTTTTTTAATATTTGTTATATTTTATACATACATATATTTTGATTTCACAAATTACAAAAATCTTTCATATTTTTGGACTAAATAATAAAAAAAAAAAATATATGACACCAAAATGTTTATTTATTATTACCACAGTGTTTGTATTTTAACAAAAAATCAACTCTAAACTCATTAAAACAGGAATGTCATATTAACGTCGCGGAAAGCTCATAACGCAGGAATGAATAATTGCAATTTGCATATCGATCGATATTTCTTTCCATTCAACTTTCCTTTTCGTGGGGAATCTAATATAGCACCCACTAATAGGATTAACGGTACCTTAAAAGCTAAATTAATAATTGTTATTGTAATATGGATGGATGGGATACTTCGGACATAGCAAAGTCTCTGATTGGGGTCAACCTGGCGGCCTCAGGAACGATCCTTGTTCCCATTGTATTCAAGTCGACATACAGCGTCCTCGTGACCCTCCTGGATAACATTCTAGCACCCGCTAGCTTGTTAACTAATGTATGCGGCGATTGTTCAATCCCCTGGACTTTAAATTTGGGTTGTGCGTAGGGCTTGAAACCCACCACGTAAAAACATTCTTCAATGAAAGCTAAAACCAAAGCCTATAAACGGACCCCCTTTTATGTTGACGAACTTGGCAAACGTTTTAAGGACTATGATTTAAGGATATGCACCTGGAATGTAAGAACCCTTAATAGGGAAGGTGCCTCTATCCAATTGGCGGATGCTCTCACGAAATGTAGGGCTGACATCACCACCATCCAGGAAATGCGATGGATAGGACAAGGTTGTACGAGGCAAGCAACATGTGACATATACTGCAGCTGCCATGAGAAGAAACGCGAATTTGGCTGCGGATTCGTAGTAAGTAAGAGACTTCGCCATCACGTCTCGGAGTTCACCCCTGTGAATGAAAGAATTGCTACGATCAGCATAAAGGCGAAATTTTATTACCGAAATTTTATAACCGATCCGAATAAAGGCAAAGTTTTATAATATCAGCCTTATTTGCGTTCACGCCCCGACGGAAGAGAAGGATGATGTGGTCAAGGATGCTTTTTACGCAAAGCTCGGGGAAGTGTACGATGGGTGTCCGGCACATGACGCCAAAATTGTCCTCGGCGATTTCAATGCGAAAGTTGGACGTGAAGATATCTTTGGCCCCACTGTCGGACAGTTCAGTCTCCATAATTTCACCTCGCCGAACGGCTTGAGACTGATCGATTTCGTAGCGGCGCGAAATATGGTAGTTTGTAGCACCAGGTTCCAGCATCTCGATATCCATAAGGTCACCTGGCTCTCTCCTGATCGATCTACCAACAACCAGATCGATCACATTGTGATTGATGGAAGGCATGTATCCAGCATACTAGACGTGCGCACATTTGGAGGTCCAAATGTCGATTTGGACCATTATCTTGTCGCAGCCAAGATGCGACTGCGCATATGCGCAGCGAATATGGCACGCTCTAGTGTTCAAGGGAAGCTGAACATCAAAAAGCTGCGATCACAAGAGACAGCCAGGTCGCTTTTCGATCGTCTTTCTAATGAGCTCCATTGCACCCGATCCTCTCTCGAAAGTATTGGTGGACAGTGGTCTCACATCGCTCACTCTCTACGCAGCGCTGCCGAAACAGTCCTTGGTTTTGAGCGTCCTCCCCGCAGAAACCAATGGTACGATGAAGAGTGTCGTGAGGCCACTGCGGCAAAGAATGCCGCTTACAGAAGAACGTTGCAGTCCACCACTACAAGAGCAACGGTGGAGATGTACAGAGAGAAGAGGAGGGAAGAGAGACGCCTATTTAGAAGAAAAAAAAGAGAGCAATAAAGGAGTGATCGTGAGGAAATCGAGATGTGCAGGAGTAGACATGATTCTCGAAATTTTTATAAAAAGATAAGGCGTCTTAATACTGGTTTTAAACCCGGAGCAACCTCCTGCAGAGACGAACATGGTAATCTGGTTGCAGCTGCACAAGGGACACTGAGATTATGGAGACAGCATTTTTCTAATCTACTGCAAGGCGATGACGACACAAATTCCGCCTCTAGAGATGCTGTGCCGCTCCCAATCAAAGATGACGACGTTGAGATCCTATCACCCAGCTATGAAGAGATCAAGATTGCCATACAGCGACTAAGAAGCAACAAAGCGGCCGGACCGGATGGTCTGCCCGCTGAGCTCTTCAAGTATGGAGGCGATGAGCTGGTTAGGTGCATGCACCAACTCATTTGCAGAATATAGCTATAGGAAAGTATGCCCAATGAGTAGAATCTCAGTGCCCTCTGTCCCATCCTGAAAAAGGAAGACCCCACGATATGCACCAACTGCAGGGGTATAAGCCTTCTCCCTATCGCATATAAGGTTCTTACGAGTGTATTGTGTGAACGACTGCAAAGCTGATAAAACTGTGCAGAATGACGTTGAGCAACTCCTGTAGCTCCGTCAAGGTAGGAAAAGACCTCTCCGAACCTTTTAATATCGTGCGAGGTTTCAGACAGGGCGATCCCCTATCCTACGACCTCTTCAATTTCGTCATGGAGAGTGTTTTGCGAAAGGCGGGTGTACATCGAAATGGCACTATATTTAACAAAAGTGTCCAGCTCCTTGCGTATGCAGACGACATAGACATCATTGGGCATACCAAGCGAGATGTCACCGCAGCCTTTATTGCTATTGAACGGGAGTCTGCAAAAATGGGTCTGGCGGTAAATGAGAGCAAGACGAAGTACATGTTGTCGACGAGTAGGGATGTTGAACGTATCGGCTCCCAGGTTACAGCTGGCAACTATACATTCGATGTGGTTAAGGAGTTCATCTACCTTGGCACCGCCATTACCAGCAAGAATGATGTCAGTCTGGAGATCAAACGAAAAATCACACTGGCCAACAGGTGCTACTACGGTCTCAGTAGGCAGTTTAGTAATAGAGACCTCTCTCCTGCGACGAAATTAACACTCTATAAGTCGCTTATTCTTCCGGTGCTTCTCTATGGTGCGGAAGCATGGACGCTGTCTTGTGCCGATGCAGCGGTCTTGGGAGAAAAGTTCTTCGTAAGATTTTTGGTCCTCTAAGGCATGGCGATGAGTTTCGCATTAGAACCAACCCTGAGCTGTATGAGCTCCTCGGCGATGTGGGAGTTGTACATCGCAAATTGCAATGTAACCGGTGATGAGCGTATGGTCTCATGCTGGTTATGTTTGGGAAATTTCCATTTAAAATGCTCAGGACTTAGGGCTCGTGATGCTGATGCCTTAAATGATTCATCGAAATCTTTACATTGGACTTGTCCCGGCTGCAAAAAGATAAATATTGACTTTTACAAGTTTTTTAGAAGCTACAGCACAGACTTTGAAATTCTTAGTAATGAATTTTCTGCATTACAAAACAAATTGCAGAAATTTAAAGAATTATTTTCTAATTACAAAAGTTTGGATAAATTTTTAAACAACGATGATAATAGCTGCCAAATAGGGGGGAAATCAAAAGACGATTTAATTACTGTACCCTCTATTAATATCAATACCAATATAAGTTGTGATACTGGTTCTACGCCTGTTACTCCCAATATCGCTGCTGTTGTTGATGTAACAGTTGCAGCTCAGCCTAACAACACCCTATTATATAATACCGACAAATTTAATTTTTCTTCGGAACAATCCACATCTACTGCACCTATTCATTCATCATCACAAAACTGCAATATTGCTCCAAAACAACTTAAGATAATTCCACCACGTAAGTCCATTTTTATATCCAGATTTGCATTTGAAACCACCCCGGATGATATTCATCAATATCTAAATTATAAAATTCCTAATATTTTGAATATATAAGGTGTGCGTCACTATGAAGTGTAACACCCATTTTTCTTAATAACTTTTTTCACCTTTAATCAAAATTATTTTTCTTAATCACAATATCTTTGAAAAATGTGTCAGATCTTAAAATGTATCAGTTTGTCAAATTTGACTTGTTAGTTAGTTCACAATGGATAATCAAAGACAAGTGCATACAAAAATTATTCAAATAATTAAAAAAAAACCATATTGGAGTTATACAAAAGTTGCTAGGGAAGTCCACGTGACCAGGCAATGTGTTTCCAGAGTGGTCAAAAAGTTCAACAAAGACCTAAAAATTGAAAGAAAGCCTGGAACAGGTAAAGCAAAACTGGTAACGAACGACGCCAAAGCCAAAAAGGTTGAGAAGCTTTTGCTGGCTCTTCCAAACATTTCTGGTCGCGAAGTGGCCCGGCGCGTGCAATGTTCGGAAAGTTTTGTGCGCCGAGTTAAAGCTAAAGCTGGCCTTAAAACATTTAAAGTCCAAAAAGTTCCGGATAAAAATGCTAAGAAGAATATTGAAGCAAAAAAAAGAGCAAAACTCCTCAAAAAAGAATTTTTTCAAAAGTTCGAATGTTGTGTAATGGATGATGAAACTTACGTTTTTGCAGACTTTGCGCAGCTTCCTGGCCAAGAGTTTTATGTAGCGGATAGTAGAGGCAATGTTTCTGAAGAGTTCCGAACTAAAAAACTATCAAAATTTCCCAAAAAGTTCCTAGTTTGGCAGGCTATTTGTAGCTGCGGCAACAGAAGTGCATCGTTTGTTACATTGGGATCAATAAACTCAGATATTTATATCAAAGAGTGTCTTCAAAAGAGGTTGCTCCCATTTCTAAGACAGCACAACATATCAACATTCTTCTGGACAGATTTGGCAACATGTCACTACAGTAAAAGCGCAATAGACTAGTATAATAAAAATAATGTTATTTTTGTTCCAAAAGAGGCTAACCCACCAAACTGCCCAGAGCTGCGGCCTATTGAAAGATATTGGGCTCTGGTCAAAAGAGAACTAAAGAAGAGTACATCTGTTCCCAAAACCATTACTAGTTTTCGATATAAATGGACAGCTGGTACCAAAAAAATCACCGAAAACACTATTATTGCTTGCTTATGGATGGCATAATGAATAAAATAAAAAATTTTATAAAATTAAATTAATTTTTAAATAAAATAATACAGAATATAAATCTGTAATAAAAATGCAAAATAAAACTGTTTCATTTTTAACTCTAGCTTACTCCAGTCAGTTTTTATTTGACTTTTGAAGTGTTACAGTTTATAGTGACGCACACCTTACGTAAAAAAATTCACTTATTCTGGTCCTAGAAATGTTACGTCTTTTAAGTTGACAGTGCCGTTTGATCACTACGACAAAATTATTAATCCTTCTTTTTGGCCGGTCAATATATATGTACGTGAATATAATACTAAGGATAACTTAAACTCGGATAGAATAGTAAGGCTACCACCAAAAGATTATCTTACTTCAAAAAACTAAGTTTGCCTGCAGAACTCCAACTCAATATTATCTATCAAAATGTTCGAGGCCTAAATACTAAACTAGTTGATTTATTTGCAAATAGTTTCGGTTTTAATTATCATCTGATTGTATTTACAGAAACCTGGTTAAAGGAAAATATTTTTAATACGGAAATATTAAGTCAAAATTATAATATCCATAGAAGAGACAGAGGTGACAATCGTGTTGGAGGTGGCGTATTAATAGCTGTATCAAATTCTTTGTTTTCCGAACTCTTTTGTTGTGGTGATAACTATGAATTAATTGCAATAGAAATTTAATTTAAAACTAGAAATTTATTTGTTAGCTGCTCTTATATCCCTCCTTCTTCTGACTACTCTATTTATGAAAATCATCTTGATTCCATAAAATATATTGTAAATGCAGCAAATCCTGTCGATTACGTTTTTGTCTTTGGTGATTTTAATCTACCCTCAGTATCATGGAACTCAGCACCAGATTCACCATTTCTACTTCCGTTGAACTATAATGATTTTCTTGATAAAATTTCCGATTTATCTCTCTATCAAATTAATGGAGTTTATAATATCAATAACAAGCTATTGGATTTGGTTTTTGTTAACGAGCCGATCGACTGTACTACAATCAGATCCTGTCCAGTCACAAGACCTGAAGATTTCTATCATCCCACTCTAGAAATTAACTGTTCTGTACTGGGTCCTCCTTTACCTGATTCTCCCAAAAATCAGAAAGTCTACAATTTTAAAAAAGCCAATTATGAACTAATGAACCATCAATTAAATAATACCGACTGGAATAATTTATTAAAAGCAGATAATGGTGGTCCCTTAATGATGGAAAATATGGTAACTAACTTTTACAACATTACTTCATCCATTACGGAAATGTGTGTACCGGAAAGTTTTGCTTATAAGTGCCCCGGTCCTCCTTGGAATACCAAACAACTTTCAATGTTGAAAAATAAAAAGAATAAACTTTATAAAAAATATAAAAGGATTAATTCCTCAATTGACTATTTGAATTATGCTGCTTGTCGAGCCAAGTACAATCGTTTAAATATTGCTCTTTATAAAACTTATATTAATAGAATAAAATTTAATTTTAAAAATAATCCTAAATATTTCTTCAGCTTTGTAAAATCCAAAAGAAAGTCTTGTTGTTTTCCTCCAGTCATGAAATACCAAAATGAGGAATCTGATGACTGCTCTGTAATAGCTAATATGTTTTCTGATTTCTTTTCAACAACTTACTCTGATTCTAAATATCACAATACTGATTATCCTTATAAAATTTCTTCAAACTCAAATATTATCTTTCCGAAAATTAGTCTTGCTGAAATTGAGTTCGAATTATTAAAATTGACTCCCACTACGAAACATGGACCAGATGGAGTCCCGAATTGTATACTTAAATATTGTGCTACAAGTTTCTCTAAGCCGTTATTGTTGTTATTTAACTCATCAATTGAGTATGGATATGTTCCTATTTTATTTATTTTATTTATTTAATTATGTCTATGGATAATAGTTCCTTACAGACTAGAGTAAAATTTACAAACAATATTAAATAATAATGATAAATATTTAATGATAATGATTTAAATACAAAATAATTTTCCTTTTCAAGGAATCATTACTCTCAGAAAGATCAATTAAATGATAAAGATTATTAAACTTCAAACATATTTGACGAAGGGAGTCATTGTTGGCATATACAGTACGGTGATATTTTAAATATAATAAATGAAAGTTACGGGACGGTCTAATTGGAACATTAAAAATAATTTTACTTAACAAATACTCAGAACGTACTTCACCACGTATTAATCTTAATAGAAAAGATACACTTAGCATTGTTCTTCGACTTTTCAGGGTAGGCAGTTTTATAAGAGCAAGTCTGTTCTCATATGAAGGAAGAGCGAATGAGTTCCATCCTAGACCTCTCAAGCAAAATAAAAGGAAGCGTTTTTGTACAGATTCAATAAGGTTAACGTAAGTGAGGAAGTATGGATCCCATATAATAGACCCGTATTCAAGAATAGGGCGTACCAAAGAAGTGTATAGTTGTTTTGTTACGTAGGGGTCAGTAAATTCTTTTGACCAACGCTTTATAAATCCTAAAACTCCATTTGCTTTGTTCACCATCATTGAAATATGTTCACAAAACTTAAGTCTATGATCTAATAAGATCCCAAGATCATTAACGCTTAACACCTTGTCCAGGATTTTATCCTTAAAATGATATGACGTATCAAGTTTCAGTGAACGATAAAACGACATGTGTTTACATTTATTAATAATTAAATCCAATAAGTTGACATCACACCATTGTAAAAAATTGTCAATATCTCCTTGAAGTGCTGACTGAGCAGATATGCTATCGAACGAATTAAAAATCTTAACATCATCAGCATACATGAGAATATTAGAATGAATAATAGCAGATGGAAGATCGTTAATAAATAATGAGAATAAAACTGGACCAAGATGGCTCCCTTGAGGTACCCCGGAGTGAACATCAATGATTTTAGACAGAATATTTTCGAATTTCACTTGTTGAGTTCTTCCAGAAAGATAAGATTTTAGCCAACGTACAGCATTGTTGCTAAAGCCCATGGAAGATAGTTTATAGAGCAAAAGATCGTGGTTAACTTTATCAAACGCTTTACTAAAATCTGTGTAGATAACATCAGTTTGATGATTGTTGACAAAGCCTTCATTAACTTTAGTTGTTAATTCCAGGATATTAGTATAACTTGAACAAAATTTACGAAAGCCATGTTGATATGAAGTTAAGAGTGACGATATTTGATAATATAAAGAGTCAGTCACAATTTTTTCAAAGAGTTTTGGAATCGCATTTAATTTTGCTATGCCTCTGTAGTTTGAAACTTCCAGTTTACTGCCAGCTTTAAACAAAGGAATTATGTATGACTTCTTCCAATCAGATGGAAAATAACCCAAATCAATAGATTTGTTGAAAATTGCCGTTAGGGGACCACAAAGATTTTCAGAACAATGCTTAAGAATACAGGTAGGTATACCATCAGGACCAGGGGTAGGTGAACTTTGAATTGACAGTAGATTAGATAGAACAGTTTCAGAAGAGATATTCGAAAGATGAATATTTGATGATTGAGATAAAGAATACGGATAACAGGTTTGATTATTAAATGATTTTTTAGAATAAGTTGTAGCAAAAAATTCAGCAAACAAGTTGCTTATGGATATATCATCTTCAGCTCTACGAGAACCAAATTTTAAATACTTGGGATATGTATTGACACGACGTTTAGAGTTAATAAATTTATAAAAAGCCTTTGGGTTTTCCTTTATATTTCTTCTCATTCGGTGTATGTAGCTATTGTAGGCCAATTTATTAGCAGTGATATAATTAGATCGTGCAATTGAATAATTTAGGTAATCACGAGAAGAGCCAGATAATTTAAATTTTTTATAAAGTTTATTCTTCCTGTTTTTAATATTAGTTAAGTATAAGCTATTCCATGGTGGACTCTTATTATTAAGAGCGAATGTTGTAGGAACCGATTCAGAAATGCAGTGATGTAATACAGCGTAGAAATTTGATATAATGTCATCAAGGTTATTTCCAGAAATTATTGAATCCCAAGCAACATTTGACAATAAGTTGTTGAATTTATTGTAATCCGTACGATGGAAACAGAAGACTTTATTACGATGTGTTTTACGTAGTTCAGCTGGTACATAGATATTCAATGCAATGGTAGGATGAAAACGATCTTCAGGAATGCAAATAGGATCACAACGGTTAATAGAGCATTCGTCCGTATTATTCACAAATATTAAATCAAGAATTTTAGAATAGTCATTAAGTATTCCATTAATTTGAAATAAACTCATATCATACAAGACATTGAAAAAATCAGTGAATCTATCATTAATCGTTTATTGAATATAGTATCCATTCTCAAAATTCCAACATATGGAAGGAATATTGAAATCACCAATAATAATTAGGGAGTCAATTTCACTGGCAGAGCAGGCAACTATTCTAACAGCTTCAGCATGCTGGATGTATAAGTCTTGCGGTGATGAGGGGGGAATGTATGAGCATGTTATGAATATTCTTCGACTCTTAAGTTTAATAATAACAGCTATAAACTCGATATTAGGTAATGAATCAAATATAAAAAGTTCAGATGAAATAGTACTTGAAACAGCTATGAGGACACCACCACCATAAGAGCCACGATCACGACGATAAATACAATATTTATTACAAAGTATTTCAGTATTTAAAAATGAACAATCAAGCCAAGTTTCAGTAAAAGCCAAGATATGATAATTGCAGTCAAAACTTTCCAAATATAAATTTGACAGTTTTGTTCTTAAGCCGCGAACATTTTGGTAGAGTAATGATATTGAGTCAGTTGATATAAAATTTAGTTTTTTGAAGCATTTTGTTCTTGATGAGGAAGTACACCACCTAGTCACTGGAAGTCGTCATACATTATTCCGTTATTCAAATCCGGTTGCAAATCTAATGTAAAAAATTACAGAGGTATTGCTAAGCTAAACTCTATCCCTATGGTCTTGGAGAAACTTATTACTACCTATCTAAGTTACAATGTATCGCACCTGATATCAGAGAATCAACATGGCTTTAAGAAAGGGCGTTCAACAATCACTAATCTACTACATTTTACCACACTAATTAAAAATGGACTCGCAAATAATCAACAAACTGATACCATATATACCGATTTTAGTAAAGCTTTCGATAAGGTAAATCACCAGCTACTTATTCACAAGTTAAATATGATGTGCTTTTCACCAAACAGTCTTAACTGGATTAGTTCTTAGCTTAAAGATAGAAAACAAAATGTTCTCTTTAAATACCATCTGTCTAAATCTATAAACGTTCTTTCTGGGGTACCACAAGGGAGCCATATTGGACCAATGCTTTTTTCCTTATTTATAAATGATCTGCCAACTGCCTTGAAACATTCTGATATCTTAATGTTTGCTGACGATGTAAAAATTTTCTACACCTATAATAACATCTATCACCATATTTATCTACAGCAGGATATAAACAATTTTTATATATGGTGTAACGTAAATTTAATGGAATTAAACTTTAAAAAATGCAAACACATGAGTTTCTATCGTAACAACTGCATTCCGAACACATATCAAATCAACGCAATATCTGTAAACTCCATTCTTGATCTTGGTATTATGCTCGATTCTAAACTCAATTTTAATCAACACATAAATTTGACCATTAATAGAGCCAGAGGCATTCTTGCCTTTATAAAAAGGTGGAGTAAGGAATTTACCGATCCCTATATCTCTAAACTATTATACACATCATTAGACCTGTACTTGAATATGGTTCGGTATTATGGGATCCCGTATATAACATTTATATCGATCGTATTGAATCTATTCAAAAACAATTTCTTCTATTCTGTTTGCGAAGTCTACGTTGGAATCCGTCCATGACGTTACCATCTTATAATCATAGGTTAACTTTAATTAAACTACCCACTCTAAAAAGTAGAAGAACAATGCTTAACGTCACTTTTCTAGTGAACGTGATAAGTGGTGATGTATGCTGTGAGTTTCTTCTGAGAACTATATCATTTAATATACCTCAACGTCCCACCCGTTTCTTTCATCCCCTAGTAATTAAATACTTTCGAACCAATCATGCCAATGCTGATCCAATTAGAAGAATTTGCTTAGACTACAATACTCTTTATAATTTTATAGATTTTTCATTATCTGTGAACAAAATTAAAAGCAATATTATATCTTTTTTGAACTCTAGATATGTATCATCTTGAAAGATTTATCTAATATGTATATTCATTTCTAAAACTTGTTAAAAATAAATTAATGTAATGAAGTCTGTGTAAAATTAGTTTGTAGACTTATATAAATAAATAAATAATATAAATAAAATAAATAAATAAATAAATTGAAGCATTTATTCGTGAGATACCGGCCGAAATGTTGTATGCCAAAATTGGACTAAGCGGATGGACCATTTGAGGCTCAGTCACGTCAACATTTGCATGAAATAACTTCAAACATCAAATTATATGGACCGTACTATCGATTCAAATAAAGGTTTTATTAATTTTTTGAATTTGTTTTTTTTTTTTTTAAAACTTTCCTATAGCTCTTAAAAAATCACACTTTATTTACAAAAACCGTTGTTAGCGCTAAATTTAATAATATTTTAATTGTATAGATAACAAAATTTAAATTTAAAACATTGCATTTTTTTTTCTTTTCTTAAGGAAACCTACAATTTCCGTATATTTAGTTA
The DNA here is from genome assembly GCA_963576795.1 of Metopia argyrocephala. Taxonomy (NCBI): domain Eukaryota; kingdom Metazoa; phylum Arthropoda; class Insecta; order Diptera; family Sarcophagidae; genus Metopia; species Metopia argyrocephala. Next base: position 87,208,966 of record OY756209.1, on the reverse strand, counting down.
CAAAAACCGTTGTTAGCGCAAAATTGAATACAGTAATCCCTCGCGTTTTTATTTTTACCACCAAAATTTCGCATTGTGCGTCAAAAGTTTCGCAACAGCGCGGTTTTTTTTGTTGCGTACATATTACATATTTCGTGCAAAATATGATATGATATGAAAATCTTTCTGTTGAATAAATAACATATTTTGCAGATAATAGTAATGATTAAAATGATGATAGTGAAGATGTAGAAATTGTTGACAAAAACAAATTTAGTAGCAAAGCACTGGCAGAATTTTTGAAGCGTGGCAATCAACTTGGTGAAGAAGCTATTGACCTAGACCCTGATTTAGAGCGTGCTTTAAAATTCCGTAGACGTTTGACGGATGCTTTAGCGCCGTATAAAGAACTTTACAGTTTAAGTTTCTTTACGAAACCATTGGAGTAAAATAGAAGAAATTTATCAGAAGATGAAAATTAACTTATTTAAAGATTTTTTTTAATTACATATTTACATTTTAATTATGTACATAGTTTGTACAATGAACTGATTGCAATATTTTATTTGTTTAATTTTTAAGAATTAATTTATAATTTTTATCTTTTTTGTTTATGCTAATGTTTAACTTTATCTTAATATTGAAAAAAGTCTTTTTTTAGTAAACTACTTGGTTTAAATTTAAAATTTTCATGATAACTTTAGGATTTGGAACGTATCCCCCTAATTTCATACAAAATAGGGTTCACAGTGCGCGATTTCAGATTGCGCGCTGTTTTTTCAGAACGTATCTACCGCGCAGTTCGAGGGATTACTGTATTTTAATTGTATATACAAAAAAAAATTTATTGTATTTACAATCTAGTTTCTTCTCTGTAAGATGTAGTCGCCAGCCAACACAACTAACACAACTAACTACTAGACTACGGCAACTTTATTAGTATAGTTAAAAAAGTAGGTGTACGCCAAAGGTACCCACTTTTCGCACTGTTATCCAATGCAATCGTCGTTAGGATAATTATTTAGGTATAAGGTAACCCAAGGCAATAACTTGACAGACGGATGGCCGAATAGATAAACAAAATTATGAACTATAAAAAGAATTTGTGGCAGAAGACAAAAAAATTGAATTATACTACTTAAGGGCTTAATTGCATAAAACCAATATGAATTTAAATGTATTTTTATACAGCATTAATAACTATATTTTTTTTACAACGGATTTCATATCCTTTTCCTCAAATTCCAGTAAAAGTTCTTTTAATATATAAAAAACTTTATAATCCATCATATTTTACATGTATTTTTGAAAGCATAAAACACATAGATGATAGGAAGCAGCGGGCAGCAAGTTGTCAAAATTTGAATACACACGTTTATATGGAAATTATTTTGAAAATCTATAGTGGTAGGTAGGTAGGTCAAATGGCCAGTTGATCCGAAACCCTGATCAACTACAATTAGCACAAGGTGCCGTTTTGATACCATTGCAGGACCAAACTAAAGTTACCCAAAAGTAGAAAAAGAAGAGAAAATAACTACAGCCAACCAGAGCTTTCTGTAAAGTGAAGTAAAGGGGGTCCAGGTTCGCACATTGCGCCAAGCCGTCGAAAAAGGCACACCAAAAAACTTCAAACTCTGACCGCCAGACCTGAGCAGTCACAAAGAAAATGTTCCACAGTCTCCCTCTTGGAAGAATCCCCGCAACTTCTGCAGTGCGGGTTAAAGGGAAGGCCCAGCCTCTCTGCGTGTCTACCGATCAGCCAGTGACCCGTATACACCGCTATGAGTCTGGACAAGGACTGTCGGGGAATCCCCAAGATTCCCAGAGCCTTACCCCGGTTATACCGTGGCCAAAGTGTCCTAGAAACAGCACAGGTAGTAATGGAATTCCACCTGCTCTGTGCTTTCCCAAGGAAAAACTTGGATATCCTTTCCTTAATGGTGGTCATAGGGCAGTGGAAATCCAGGTAGGAAGCAACATGGTCCCCTCCGGCAGAAGCTCCCGTAGCGAGCTCATCTGCCCTCTCATTTCCCAGGATATCCCTATGACCAGGAACCCAGACCAAGGAGGTGCCACAAACGTCCCCAAGACGCTCCAGCTCCTCTTTACAACGAAGGACGAATCATGGGCGAAGCCAGGGCTCTGATAGCAGCCTGGCTATCAGAAAAAACCCTAACTTCACCCCCTATGCACCGTTCCATCAGTATCCTCAGTGCTTGCATGATTGCAAACACCTCGGCCTGGAAAACATTGCATGTGTCCGGCAATCTAAAAGACTCTGTCAGTTTGGCAGACTCGGAGAAAGGACCAGCCCCCACACTAAGCAACCATAGGTTAAAATTGGCAAGACCACCGGTTGTACATCCAGAGCACCATATGAGGTCTGAGTCCCCATCTTCGACCAAACATAGAAGTATAAAGGAGTAAAAGGCCACGCAGGCCTTTCTCACCTGCTCGTCTACATGAAACCTCCAATGGAGCTTGGGGTCCAGTATTACACCCAGATACTTGCCCTGGATGAGAGCTCCAGAGTCTGACTACCCATTCTGGGCATTCTAAACAGCGGAGGTTTGTATCTTCTGGTGAATAGTATTAGCTGAGTTTTAGAAGGATTAACCCGAAGACCACACCTGACCTTACCTAAAGCACCCTCCAAGATATCACTCATAACTCAAGGGAATGGTCCTGAAACCAGCCGGACCAGGTCATCAGCATAAGCAACTACCTTGACCCCACCGCCATTAATTACGGATAGGATCTCATTAACGGTGACTAGCCATAAAAAGGGTGAAAGAACACCACCCTGGGGTGTTCCCCTGCTCATAAATCTTGTGATCCTGTCCCAGCTAGCACCGCATTAATTTTCCTGCATTCGAGCAGAAAAGCGACCTAAAGATAGATATATCTTTCCACCCCTAAGTCCCTTAAAGCCCCAGTCCTTACATTGTTGAAGGCACCTTCAATATCAATGAAGGCAGCAAGAGTGAACTGCTTACACTCCAAGGATTTTTCCACCGAACCCACCACCTCTTGTAGTGCCGTCTCGGTGGACTTCCCCCTCACATAGTCATGCTGGGCAGCCGAGAGCTTGCTCTCCAGGTTCTGTCGGAGATGACTGTCTATCACACTTTCCAGTAACTTAAGGACAAAGGAGGTAAGACTAATTGGCCTGAAATCACTCGCCATAACATGCCCCCTTCTACCCACCTTAGGAATGAAGACCACCTTGGTTCTCCTCCAACTACTGGGTACGTAGTTAAGGGCCAAACATGCCGAGAAATTTGTCCGGACCACAGTTCCTTGCGTCTTCTGCAACATTACTGGCGTTATACCATCCAAACCCGGTGACTTGAAGGGAGAGAAGCTGTTAATGGCCCAGGAAATCCTTTCCGGCGAAAGAACGGTTTACTGTGAAATATCACACGTCTTCCCCTGCTCCACCGGCTCATCAACCTTCCCGGAGTTCTCCGGAAAATGAGTGTCAACGTGTATTTCCAAGGACTCCATTGACGACTCCGCCCACGTCCCATCTGTCCTCGCAGTCACAGTCCTGCAGGAGTGGTCCCTAGATAGGATCTTGCCGAGTCTCGCAGTGTCCTTAATAGATTCGATGGATTCGCAATACTTCCTCCAAGAATCGCGCTTCGCATGTCTGACAGCCTTCTTAAAGTCCCTCAAGCATTCCTTATAGGCTTGAAAGTCCCTGGCCGAGTAGCAAGCATTGAAGACCGCTCTGATCCCCCTCCTCAATTCGGAAAGGTCCCTACTCCACCAAGGATGATAGGTCTTCTTACAAAAAGTGAGAGGACAAGACACCCTGAAGGCCGACTGATACGACCCCTCAAGGACCTCGACGTGTCTGTCCAAATCGCCTACGGAAGAAATGTGAGATTCCAGCCCGTTCACCTTTTCCCTGAGAACTCTATTAAACAGATCCCAGTTCGTCCTCCTCCAATTTGGTAAAAGATGACAGATGAAAGCCCATCTCATGCGCTGCTGACCTTAGAAACGCATTTCTCCAGAAATCCCTTAGAGAAGTCCAACGCGCATTTGATGACCCTGCAGCCTCGACAGATATCTTCGGAGTCAAAATTTGGAGTTGGCCCCTGGTTGGCTAAAAGATGATCAACGGCCATCTCGGAAAGCCGTCCCTTAGTAGCGCCCCAGAGAGCTAACACCCGCTTGCCACTACAGTTATTTCCGCTTAATTGAGTCTCTAAAAATGCACGATTTTTGGTGCAATTAAACGGGAAACTCAATTAAGCGATACTCGGTTAATTGATTCGCCGACGCAATTAAAACGAAAATCACTTAATTAAGCCAGACGAGCAATAAAGCGAAACATCCACGTGTGTAGAGAAAATGAAATTAATTTTTTTTTTTATTAAGTTAAAAAATAGTGTTAGTTTATTAAAACAAAACAAAAATCAGGTACGTTCATCGTACAATATTTGAAAAGCAACAAAAACTACAAAATTCTATATAAAAAGAGATCAAAATTTAAAATAATTACATATACATTAAATGTTATAAAAAACCTTATACATACATAAGTAAAACTATGATTAAAAAAATCAGTCATGAACATTTGAATTTTAGATTTGTTGAGGCTTTCGATGATTCGTTTTTCTATATCTTCCCTTTTACATGGTGAACAGAAACATGACAAAAATTTTTTTGGTGCAACATAAATGGTTTTAAGTTTGTGGAGAAAAAAATTAAGCAGACGAAATCAATTAACTGAAACATTTGTTTGTGTTTTTCGCAATGCGGTCTCATTTTATGAATCAATTAAACGGGAGGCACAATTAAGCGGAACTCAATTAAGCGGGTACTTTTGCATAGGAGGTTATACGGAATGATTTCGTTTCATGATTTTTAGTACAATTAAGCGGGAAACTCAATAAAGCGGGGCTCAATTAACCGAAAACAACTGTATTAGATTTAGCATTCACAAGGGCAACCTACAGATGGTCCCTTGCCACCTTTTTATAGGCTGCCCCTGTCGATGCCACCGCTCTAGTGCTGGTACAAGGACCCCCGATACCGAGGAGTTCTTGCTCTTCTTGGCGCTAGGTTCTATCACCTCATGCGACCTATTGCGCTTCGAAGAGCTTTGAGGCTTCGCTTGCTTTGGCTGTATTTGAGGGTTCTCAGACCTTTTTGAGATCGCCTCTTGGTACTCCTTTACCACAGCCTCGTAGTTGATGCGGTCATCCGCATCGCGCTCATGGACCTTACCCTCCTTTTCATTCTTGGCTATCTTGGCCAGAATGAATTGGGCTCTCTGGTAACGTGCCCTGAGCAGGGAACCGGAGAACTTCCTGTTCCTCCTTTTCATATTGAGTAACCGTGGGGTGCTTTGGGTAGCACCCATCATTTCCTGATTTGAGGCCATATCATCCTCCGAGAGTGTACCTAGGAACACTCTCTGAATTTTCCTCTGTCATCTTGTTTGTTTGTTCGTTAGTTTGTTTTTTGTCCATAAGTTGGTCCCACGAGTATGCACGGAAAGGATAGTCCAACCCGGCAGAGCCGGCATACCGGGGTAAGGCACTTAGTACAACCGACCTTGCCCGGGCGTCGGAGGGGACCGTTAGGGACTGGTTGTTTTTAGACACTACCAGCCATTCAGCTCTCGGCACGGGTGCCTCAACACCTTAGCTTAAAGTGTCTGTACCTGTCTTAGTCTGACATCTCAGAGTCAACCTGTTCGACATGGGAGACCCTACCAGAGCGACAATCAGTCACTCCGTCGACATAGCCCGACTCATCATTGATGCTCTCAAGCTTACCACCACGACAAGGTTCAGGTACAGGGAAGTGTTTATAACTATTTGAATATAAGTATTTGTATATATGTTTAACACCTTTGGGATAAAGTCTTCTGACGAGTCTCTTTTGCATTGCTTTTGGCTCAGTATTTGGTAAAACCGACGGTCTGTCCCCAACTCGAACTTTATTTGAGTGTAGAAAGTTATCACTACATACCCTCGAGATAGCAGAAAGTTTTATGCCGTTTTTTTCCACTTCCTTTATGAAACTCAGATTTTCATACAGCACAACGACGCATTTTAAATTTTGTTTTTAAAGAAACATATTTTTTAATACAATTTTATTTGTTTTTAAAACAAGAGATTATTATATTACTTTATTATTATTATTTTCTTTCGAAATCACAACACTAAAGCTAAACACTGAATCACTAAAATCCAGTTAAACAAAATTTTAATTTTTGGAGAAATATTTTGTTTGTTTATTTTGTTTATAACAGCAACACAAAAAAAAAAAAAAACAAAACTTGACAATTCAGATAAGGCAGAGTTGCTCAGAAACACGCCGATGCATCTACCTGATAATAAATTTACCTTGCTTTTATTTCAATTCTATAACAATTCAATGCAAAGAAAAATAAAAAATGTATTGTCATAAGAACTTAAAACATTTTTTTAATAAAACACCACGATGTATACTATGTAGTACACGAACTTGGTAGAGAAACATGTGTTTTCTCGTAGATTGGTATAAAAAGTTAATTATAAATGCAATTTATATACATATTGTCGTGCGGGAGTTTATGTGCTCTATTCGTCATTTTATAAATCTTGAGTTAATACCACTTTAGGTTTTTGACACCAAAATTTTTTATATCTGCTATTTATCTCCGAAACTGGACGAGATATCCGAAAACGGATTGTAGACTTTAAAAATTTGAAGTCGAAAACCTAAAGTGGCCTCATTAACTCGACATATATAAAATATATGAAATGGCAGATAGAACACATAAACTCCCGCACGACGATATGTGCTTAATTGGTTTTCTTTTCTAATTAAAAAATAACAAGTAAATAAACAATTACAAAACGTTTTATAGCATTCAGTTTTTCAATAATATATACTTTTATTCTGTATTTGTATTCCTTTTTTCGAACTTTGACTTTTAATACGTTAATAATAATAAAAAAATAACAATAAAAAAAAAACACATTTTTTCTTTAATTCCAGTTATATCGCTCCTTACAGTGTTAAGTAAAAAAAGGGATGCGATTTGACACTACTCCAATAAAGAATAGAATTTAAAATTCTCAAATGTTCCCAACAATAATAAATATCATTGAAAAAAAAATTACACCTTTTGTTAAACTAATAATCAAAAATTATTGCTTTAAAATTTCAGCAAGTATTAGATGCTTAAAATGGGTAGAAGGACCTCAATTACTTTTTAGTGGTGCAAGTGATAACTCAGTTATTGTATGGGATGTGGGTGGCAAAAGAGGAACTATATATGAGCTCCAAGGACATAAGTAAATATTTTTTTTTTAATTATTATTACTGTTACTAATGTATATAATATTTTAGAAATAAGTTATCGTCTTTAGCATATGCAAACCATACTCAACAACTTATTAGCTGTGGAGAGGATAATATTGTTGTGTTTTGGGAAATGAATGCCATGCGTAAAGAGGTTCCAGTATGGGTAGAAAGCAATAATTGTCAATTATGTTCTCGACCTTTTTTCTGGAACTTTCGTTCAATGATGGATCAAAAACAAATTGGTAAGATAAATACAAAAAAAAAAACGTTTTGTCAAAAAGTGATTTATTTCAATTGTTTTAAGTTTTTCGGAAGACAGTTATATATTTATTTATTTTACAAATTTTATTAAGAACTCAACATTCATAGTGAAATTACTTTTTTTAATTTTAGTTTCGTCAGAAACGCTTTAATAAGATCAAAGTTAACTGCAATGAATATTTTTTTGTAATTAAAGAAGAAATGATGTCCGTAAACAAACTGAACAATTGTTTTCGACTTCGCAAAAAACAAAATAAATTGTAATTCTGTTTCATCCAAATAAGATGACAATTACAAGAACAGCAATGGTGGTAAGAAAAAGAATATAAGAAAGAGAATATGAAAGAAACTGTTGTGTGACTTTACTTCGACTAACTCATACAAGTGTATGTACATACAATAATAATTTCAGTATGCGATTTCCTAAAAAGTATGAAGTTTGGTCTCGAATATACACATGACACAAAGAACTCTGATGAGACTACCGTAGCTGGAGCCGAAAACAATTGTTCAGTTTGACTAGTCTACTATTCCTTCACGGACATCATTTCTTCTTTAATTACCAAAAAATATTCATTGCAGTTAACTTTGATCTTATTAAAGCGTTACTGACGAATCAAAAATTAAAATTGATCACACCTTTCCTGGGGCTCGAACCCGAGCCTACAGCACTTAACTTACTTTTTTTAAATTTTTGTTTCGTCAGAAACGCTTTAATTAGATCAAAGTTGACTGCAATGGGGCTCCAACTTCGGCCCTCCAACACATAAAATTACTTTTTTTCATTGAAACAAATACTCAGGAGTAAACCCCTACTAAATGCTGTGCATTGTATTGGAATTTTTCAAATATATGACAACAGAACGTATATTTTGTTTTTCTTATATTTTTAAGCGCCTGAGGAATGAGACAAATTGTTGTGAATTGATCATTTAAAGGCCAGTGTTATACGTTCACCCATCAGTGATCAACAGCAATTGCCCATCATTGCATGTTGATTGTGGTGAGTGCCTTCGGTAAGTAGGTTTTTACCTATTATCTGCTACTTCCCAATAGGTGGTGATTTTTTCTTACCATTCGTTTTTCGCTGTCAAAGGTTAAGGTGGAATGTCAGGGAGCGGTTACTTTGTAGATGGACTTTTATTTTGGGGGGGGGACCTTTTATTTTTAAATTATAATTTTGAAAAAATCGCAAACTAGCTTTTTAATTTTTCACCTATGCTGGGATTCGAACCTGGCCCGATTGAGATTTCGTGCGAGCGCTCTAACCACTATACCACGCACTCCTCGTTAGTGTGTTTAAACAATTAGTTCATACTTAAACATCCATTAAAAAATTAATTAATGGCATTTTCATTTCTGAAAAAAAAATTTTACATGGTATTATAAATTTTCCTCTCACTTGATTAAAATGGTATCTGTGAATATAAAAATGCAAATTAAAAAAACTAAAATATTTTTTTTCGTTCATAGGTTTAAAAAGAAAGTTTTATTAAGACCACCGCATTTTCTATGATTTAAACATTAAGAGCCACTGAGACTAAGTTTATTGATAAAATTTTATATATTTTTTGGTGGGTATTAGCTCTACTACCAGTTTCTTTAACATAACATGAAATATGCTGTTTTTAATTGAATTTTAATTTAGGGACGTAAATACTGTTACTAATATTTTGGGCTATAAAACAAAAACTAATGAATGGTTTTGGAATAAATTTTGGTATATATTTAGGGTGGGGATGGATGGGATACTTCGGACAAGGCAAAGTCTCTGATTGGGGTCAACCTGGCGGCCTCCAGAACGATCCTTCTTCCCGTTGTATTCAAATCGACATACAGCCTCCACGTGGCCCTCCTCGATAACATTGTAGCACCCGCTAGCTTGTTAACTAATGTATGCGGCGATTGTCCAATCCCCTGGACTTTAAATTTGGGTTGTGCGTAGGGCTTGAAACCCACCACGTAAAAACGTTCTTCAATGAAAGCAAAAACAATAGCCTCTAAGCGGACCCCCTTTTATGTTGACGAACTTGGCAAACGTTTTAAGGACTATGATTTAAGGATATGCACCTGGAATGTGAGAACCCTTTATAGGGAGGGTGCCTCTATCCAATTGGCGGATGCTATCACAAAATGCAGGGCTGACATCACCGCCATCCAGGAAATGCGATGGATAGGACAAGGTTGTACGAGGCAAGCAACATGTGACATCTACTACAGCTGCCATGACAAGAGACGCGAATTTGGCTGCGGATTCGTAGTAAGTAAGAGACTTCGCCATCTTGTCTCGGAGTTCACTCCCGTGAACGAAAGAATTGCTACGATCCGAATAAAGGCAAAGTTTTTTAATATCAGCCTTATTTGCGTGCACGCCCCGACGGAAGAGAAGGATGATGCGGTCAAAGATGCTTTCTACGCAAAGCTCGAGGACGTATACGATAGGTGTCCGGCACATGACGCCAAAATTGTCCTCGGCGATTTCAATGCGAAAGTTGGACGTGAAGGTATCTTTGGCCCCACTGTCGGACAGTTCAGTCTCCATAATTCCACCTCACTGAACGGCATGAGACTGATCGATTTCGTAGCGGCGCGAAATATGGTAGTTTGTAGCACCAGGTTCCAGCATCTCGATATCCATAAGGTCACCTGGCTCTCTCTTGATCGATCTACCAACAACCAGATCGATCACATTATGATTGATGGAAGGCATGTATCCAGCATACTAGACGTGCGCACATTTGGAGGTCCAAATGTCGATTTGGACCATTATCTTGTCGCAGCCAAGATGTGACTGCGCATATGCGCAGCGAATATGGCACGCTCTAGTGTTCGAGGGAAGCTGAACATCAAAAAGCTGCGATCACAAGAGACAGCCAGGTCGTTTTCCGATCGTCTTTCTAATGAGCTCCATTGCATCCCCTCATCTCTCGAAAGTATTGGTGGACAGTGGTCTTACATTGCTCACTCTCTGCGCAACACTGCCGAAACAGTCCTTGGCTTTGAGCGTCCTCCCCGCAGAAACCAATGGTACGACGAAGAGTGTCGTGAGGCCACTGCGGCAAAGAATGCTGCCTACAGAAGAACGTTGCAGTCCACCACTACAAGAGCAACTGTGGAGGTGTACAGAGAAAAGAGGAGGGAAGATAGCCGCCTATTCAGAAAGAAGAAAAGAGAGCAAGAAAGGCGCGATCGTGGGGAAATCGAGATGTGCAGGAGTAGAAATGATGCTCGAAATTTTTATAAAAAGATAAGGCGTCTTACTACTGGTTTAAAGCCCGGAGCAACCTTCTGCAGAGACGAACATGGTAACCTGGTTACAGATGCACAAGGAACACTAAGATTATGGAGACAGCACTTCTCTAATCTACTGCTGGGCGATGACAACACAAATTCCGCCTCTAGAGATGCTGTGCCGGACCCAATCATTAACGACGACGTCGAGATCCCGTCCCCCAGCCATAAAGAGGTTAAGGTTGCCATATGGCGACTGAAAAACAACAAAGCAGCTGGACCTGATGGTTTGCCAGCTGAACTCTTCAAGTATGGAGGCGATGAGTTGGTTAGGTGCATGCACCAGCTCATTCGCAGAGTATGGCTGGAGGAAAGTATGCCCAACGATTGAAATCTTAGTGCTCTCTGTCCCATCCTGAAAAAGGGAGATCCCACGATATGCACCAACTACAGGGGTATAAGCCACCTCCCTATCGCATAAGGTTCTTACGAGCGTATTGTGTGAACGACTGAAGCTATTCGCCATCTCACTGATTGGACCTTATCAGTGCGGCTTCAGACCTGGTAAGTTGACCAGATATTCACACTGCGCCAAGTCCTGGAGAAGACCCATGAAAGCCAAGTCGACACACACCATCTTTTTGTCGACTATAAGGCAGCCTTCGATAGCCCAATAAGGGATCGCGTTTATGCCGCAATGTCTGAGCTCGGTATTCCTGCTAAGCTGATAAGGTAATGCAGAATGACGCTGAGCAACTTCTGCAGCTCCGTCAAGGTAGGAAGAGACCTCTCCGAGCCTTTTAATACTGTGCGAGGTTTCAGACAAGACGATCCCTTATCCTGCGACCTCTTCAACTTCGTCATGGAGAGCGTTTTGCGAAAGGCAGGTGTACATCGTAATGGCACTATTTTTAATAAAAGTGTCCAGCTCCTTGCGTATGCCGACGACATAGACATCATTGGACATACCAAGCGAGATGTCACCGCAGCTTTTAATGCTATTGAACGAGAGTCTGCTAAAATGGGTCTGGCGGTAAATGAGAGCAAGACGAAGTACATGTTGTCGACGAGTAGGGACGTTGAACGTATCGGTTCCCAGGTTTCAGCCGGCAACTGTACATTCGATGTGGTCAAGAAGTTTATTTACCTTGGCACCGCCATTACCAGCAAGAATGATGTCAGTCTGGAGATCAAGAGAAGAATTACACTGGCCCACTTCTACTACGGTCTCGGTAGGCAGTTTAGTAACAGAGACCTCTCTCGTGCGACAAAGTTAACACTCTACAAGTCGCTTATTCTTCCGGTGCTTCTCTATGGTGCGGAAGCATGGACGCTGTTGTGGGGATGCAGCGGTCCTGGGAGTGTTTGAGAGAAAAGTTCTTCGCAAGATCTTTGGTCCACTAAAGCAAGGCGATGAGTTTCGCATTAGGACCAACTATGAGCTGTATTAGCTCCTCGGCGACGTACACGTTGTCCAGCGCATTAACATCCAGCCGCTGCGCTGGCTCTGCCATGTTGTTCGGATGGAAGAATCTGCTCCAGCGAAAAAGGTTTTCGATGCGAAGGTCACTGGACGTCGGCGTAGAGGACGTATATATATATATAATATATATATATATAATATTTATATAAAAAAAATATAAACATATCGTCATATTAAATGCAAACGGACGTTACTATACTTTTTGTTATTTTACAGGAGAAGCAAAAAACCTTAAAATCAAAAATTTTGTAAAAATACAATTTCTAGATATGTTTTAAATTTAAATTCTTTAGATGACCGGGCATAAACTCTTTCATTTTGGTTGTTAAACTTTTCCTGTACGTTAAAAATTTTTACATCCGTAAACTTTTCTATGCCAGTTATCGGTATACTTTACCAAAAGCCGTTTGGATTTTTCTATCCTATTTTTTTAAAGTTGCAATCAACAAATATCCTGTACGCCGTTTGAGAGCTACAAGACCGAAGTCTTTTTTAATAATACGGCTCACGGATTTTTGTGTGATTTTCATTTCGCGGGTCATGATTTTCTGTTTCCGGAAAGGATTTCATTGAATTCATACTTTGACGGTTTTGATTACTTGCTGTGTCCGAACGGTATGTGGGCGGTCTCTTTGGGCTTGTGTTTGCCTAACGGGCGGAGCGTTTTGAAAATATAATTTTTTTCTTTCCAAACATAAAAAGTGATATAACTGCGATACGGTTTTCTTTATCTTCATGGTTAAAGTTAACACAATTTCAAATTCCCGTTACTGACTAACGCTATAGAGGTTACCTTTCAAAAAATGTGTGATACTAAAAGGGATGTTCAATTTTACTATTCTAATAGGTATGTTCAACGTAGTAGCAATATTTATGTCCCTACTAAGTATAATCTCTGTTGTACTCAAAATTGGAACAGGCTGTTTCATTGCTGGAAGACAAATGTGAAGATGGCATAGATGGTAATGCACGTTTGAACTTTATGCCGTTATATTTTGAAATAAAGGCAAAAATCAATCGAAAAATCAACGTCAATTGTAGTTCTTGCCACTACGCCTCACTCTTCAACTGTTCGCCAATTTTCATTAGATTAATATACAACCCAATTTAGCGGTTCGTATACGGAATGGCCTTATTTTTTCGCTACGTTTACAACAGTAATAGTTAATAAGAAAAGGTCATCGTCTTTTAAAATGTAAATCGGGAACCTGCCGTTATGGTTCAATGGAGGGGTCGTGGTATAGTGGTTAGAGTGCATGCACAGAAACTTAAACCACCAAGGTTCAAATCCCTAATGGGTATATTCAAAGCAGTAACAATATTATATTGTAATCAAATACCAGTAATAAACTGATTTTAATTAATTCAAAGAAATATCGTTTCAGAAGTCCTTAATTTTTCTCTATCAGAAAATTGTCTTTTCTTGTCTACAACACCCCAAAACAGAGCAAACCCTGGAGATTTTAATTATGTTTGGATCTGTTTAATATGGTAACAAAAATACATAAATGTTAAAATACACAAATGAATTGATGAATACTACGAAGATTCTAGAAAATAATTTTTTAATATCAACATAAGCAATATTTTATGATTAGGTACACTGAACTTATTAATTACTTTGCCAGCATTTAGAAAAAATCATTTGTTGAATCGAAATATGATAGGAATGATATTTTTAATAATATCCAAAGGATAATGTGTACGATCAGGTGTACAAAATTGGGCATTGGGTTATGTTTGTTGGAGAGGACTGTATCTATGAGAATATACCAATTCTGTTATCATATATAATTTCTCATCCACATGAGAAATTATAGAAGTGGGATGTGGTTACGTGTGAGAAACAAATAAATTAGGAGGTTATTATTAGGGTTAAAATAATTAATAGTGTTGCTGCGTTAGATTAGATGAGCTCGCCTTATATTCGGTCGGTTATACGTGTGGGGATATAATAAATAAGAGTATTGAAATATTCAATTATAGTTCTAATTAGGTGTAAGAAAACAATTTTAATTATGTAGCTTTACTTTTGACTTACTTATTTGATACGTTTTAGTTTAGTACAATTTTCTGAGGTTATACTCAGTTGGCGGTAAATTTATAAATAAGTTACAAATTAATTTTCACAATAAAATTCCTTTCATTCTGACTTGCATGAGTTTAACATAGTCTAAAAATTTTATCTATAAATAATTCACAATAATAATTGTTCGTTACAATTACTAAATTCTCTCTAATTTAACATTTCAATTCAAAACCGTTAATTTCAATTAAAAAAATATAAATTATATATAAACAATGCATAAATAATAAAAAGTTATAAAATAGTAATTTTATGCGATTTTATACATTCCCACCGCCAAAAGAAGAAAATTGTCTCTTGTTGGTTCATTCAGCTTGCACACAGATATTCTGCTAATGATATTATTGCTTCGAATATAACTCTCTGTTGTGCTCCTGATATTGTGACTTTCTGCGCTGTGCGGACTGCTGATGACGGCAGATTGGTAGGTGAACGAGTTGTTGCTGATGAAGGCATTGCTTGACGTTTGGTGCCGATGGTGGTAGAGTACTTAGGCATAGTGTAATACAGTGATGAAGAAAATGACAGCTCAAAATCTTTAAAATCAGCTGTTACAATTTGTTGTGGCTATCTTGTAATACACTGCGATATTTTGTGTGCAAAAAATTTTGTTGTGGCTATCTTATTATACACTGATGTTGTGTGTGCAATTTTATTGTGGCTGTCTTTTTATACACTGTGATGTGCGTGCACAAAACTTTGTTATTATACACAGTGATGTTGTGTGTGCAATTTTGTTGTGGCTATCTTGTTATGCACTGTGATGTTGCGTGTGCAATTTTGTTGTGGCTATTTTGTTATACACTGTGATGTTGTGTGTATGCTAAATATTTTGTTGTGTATATATTAAATACTGGAGAAAAATAAGATAGCTTTATATGCTAATACATCTATCTCTAATTAATGTAACTTGTGGCTATCTGGGCTGTGTTGTTCCTGTTGTAGTAGTTAGAGTTTCGTCACTTTTTGTTTGGATGGTTCGTTGACGATTGTAATTGCGTGTGTTCAGGTTTAACCGGATTTTCACACTACGATGTAAAAGTGTGTGGTGATATTCGCCGCAAATTTTGCATGCATCTATACATGGAAAAGCCCGCATATCGTGGCTTTTGGCCGGGCAATCTTCGCAATACCTATGTTTGTCCACAATTTTCCATCTGTTGATGAATTGTTTGCAGAACCTTATGGAGTGGAACATTTTGCAGAGTCGGCACAGATAAATATCTGGATCGCGCTCTTTTGTCCGAAAAGTGTCCTGGTATCTAAGGCTTAAAAAAGAGTACTTACTTACTTACTTAGCTGGCCATAACAACCCGTTAACGGGTTTCGGCCTGCCTCAACACTAGTCTCCAAGCGTCTCTGCTAAGCGCACGCCTTCTTCAGTTGGTCACACCAATTGATGACAGGGCTTCATCTACCTGGTCTTTTCAACGTAAACATGGACGTCCTCTACGCCAACGTCCAGTGTCCTTCGCATCGAAAACATTTTTCCCTGGAGCAGATTCTTCCATCCGAACAACATGGCCGAGCCAGCGCAGCCTCTGGATTTTAATGCGCTGGACAACGTTTACGTCGCCGAGGAGCTCATACAGCTCATAGTTGGTCCTAATGCGAAACTCATTGCATTGCTTTAGTGGACCAAAGATCTTGCGAAGAACTTTTCTCTCAAACACTCCCAGGATACATCGGCACAAGACAGCGTCCATGC
Source organism: Metopia argyrocephala (assembly GCA_963576795.1). NCBI lineage: Eukaryota > Metazoa > Arthropoda > Insecta > Diptera > Sarcophagidae > Metopia > Metopia argyrocephala. Next base: position 87,192,901 of record OY756209.1, on the reverse strand, counting down.
TTCCGCACCATAGAGAAGCACCGGAAGGATAAGCGACTTGTAGAGCATTAACTTCGTCGCACGAGAGAGGTCTCTGTTACTAAACTGCCTACCGAGACCGTAGTAGCATCTGTTGGCCAGTGTAATTCTTCGCTTGATCCCCAGACTGACATCATTCTTGCTGGTAATGGCGGTGCCAAGGTAAATAAATTCCTTGACCACATCGAATGTATAATTGCGGGCTGTAACCTGGGAGCCGATACGTTCAACATCCCTACTCGTCGACAAGATGTACTTCGTCTTGCTCTCATTTACCGCCAGACCCATTTTAGCAGACTCTCGTTCAATAGCATTAAAGGCTGCGGTGACATCTCGCTTGGTATGCCCAATGATGTCTATGTCGTCGGCATACGCAAGGAGCTGGACACTTTTATTAAAAATAGTGACATTACGATGTACACCCGCCTTTCGCAAAACACTCTCCATGACGAAGTTGAAGAGGTCGCAGGATAAGGGATCGCCTTGTCTGAACCTCGCACGGTATTAAAAGGCTCGGAGAGGTCTCTTCCTACCTTGACGGAGCTGCAGGAGTTGCTCAGCGGCATTCTGCATAGCTTTATCAGCTTAGCGGGAATACCGAGCTCAGACATTGCGGCATAAACGCGATCCCTTATTGGGCTATCGAACGCTGCCTTATAGTCGACAAAAAGATGGTGTGTGTCAACTTGACTTTCATGAGTCTTCTTCAGGATTTGGCGTAGTGTGAATATCTGGTCAATGGTAGACTTACCAGGTCTGAAACCGCACTGATTAGGCTTCAGTCGTTCACACAATACGCTCGTAAGAACCTTATATGCGATAGGGAGGAGGCTTATACCCCTGTAGTTGGTGCATATCGTGGGGTCTACCTTTTTCAGGATGGGACAGACTGCACTAAGATTCCAATCATCCGGCATACTTTCCTCCAGCCATACTCTGCAAATGAGCTGGTGCATGCACCTAGCCATTTCATCGCCTCCATACTTGAAGAGTTCAGCTGGCAAACCATCAGGTCCAGCTGCTTTGTTGTTCTTCAGTCGCCATATGGCAACCTTAACCTCTCCATGGCTGGGGGACGGGATCTCGACGTCGTCGTTAATGATTGGGTCCGGCACAGCTTCTCTAGAGGCGGAATTTGCCTCACGGCACTCTTCATCGTACATTGGTTTCGGCGGGGAGGACGCTCAAAACCAAAAACTGTTTCGGCAGCGCTGCGCAGAGAGTGAGAGATGTTAGACCATTGTCCACCAATATTTTCGAGAGAATGGGATGCAATTGAGGTCGTTAGAAAGACGATCGGAAAACGACCTGGCTGTCTCTTGTGATTGCAGCTTTTTGATGTCCAGATTCCCTTGAACACTAGAAAGCGCATATACGACGCGCATATACGCAGTCGCATCTAGGCGAGTAGGAGAAATGAAACCCGCATGTTCGCGTTAAGCAACTTTCTTAAAATTCTGTCTATATCATTAATATGATTCTGTTCTGAGTCGGAAAATATAATAATATCGTCAATATAGACATGATAACTTTTTCCTATTTCTTCTCGCAAAACGTTATCTATAGCATACATACATACATAACTGGCCTTTACAACCCTGTGTCAGGATTACGGCCTAGCTTCTCGCAGCACTCATGTTATGTGTGTCAATTTTTATCCATGAGTACCGGGACCTACAGTTTAATGTCTACTCCGAACGACAGACTTGAGAAGCTTGTTCATGGCAATTAGTTACTCTCAGAGCTTTTGCCAGATGACTGCTGAGAGGTAGTCGCCGAAAGAAATATTTTTTTCATATTTCTTTTTTTGAAGATGTCGGAGCCTGGAGTCGAACCCAGGGCCCATGTCTTAGTAAGCCAACACACTAACCACTAGACCACGGCGACTATCTATAGCACGTTGAAAAATATTTACCCAAATAATGGTTTTGGAGGTTTATGTCAAAATAATAATAGTCAAACTGTTAAAAACCTAAAACTATTATTATTTTGACATAAACCGCCAAAACCATTATTTGCGTAAATAATTTTCTATAAATGAGGACAGATATAGAAAGCTGAGAAAATTTCCTTTAAAATAAGCCCTCGTCCAGCGTTACAGGTCAACTATTCACCAATTGCAATGAATACTTCCAAAAAAAAACATTATTTTCGGATGACCTGAGCACCAAATTTTCTCTTAAAAAACCGGAAGCTCGATTTTGATTTTAGAACCATGGTTTCTTTTAGGAAAAGTTCTTAGATTTTCCCGTAGATTACGATTTTGCTATACGCTTAGTAGGCAAAAAAATTGACCCACCCTAATGTATATTTTGATGATTTTCATCTCCATAAAAAGGCTAATAAAGTTAGTTTTTTTTTTTAAGATTATTTATTGGATAAAATATCTAATTTTTTTGTTTGTTTTCGAAGGAGTACCAATAATAGAAAATCCGATACCTCTATTCTGTGTTGAGAACAAGTGTCGGCAAACCACTCTGGGGTCATTCGTTTACATGACTCAATAATAAAATATTGTATACCAATTTTTTGAGGTTCAGATTTAAAGACATTATGAAATATTAAAATGTGTTTTTTGCTTGCACACAAATATTAAGTAGTTTACAGAATCTCAAACATTTAAACAATACATTAACGAAAGAAAAACCTCGGAGCGAAACAAAAACACGTCCGACTTCAGAAAAGCAATAACCAAATCATACAAAACCTAAATGTCGTCCTAAATATGTATGTATGTATATTGTATGTACATTATACATTGTCGTATACATAAAACAGAAATGTCAAAATGAAACTGTAATGGTTCCCTTAATAGAAGAATCAAGAATGATTGTTTTATTCAAATTTGCTTTCACTTATATACTACTTATGAGAAGAATTTTACTAGTCTAAAATTTAATCATTTACAAATGTTTACGAAAAAATTACTTAATAACCCTTATTCTATTTGGCGTCGTCGATAGAAGGCAATGCCGTTTATCGATCACTGTTAACATATTTTTGGTATTCTGTAAGCAAAATTGACGTCGTTATTGTGATTGTCGTCGTCATTTTTGGTGTTGCCTTGTGTTGTTCTTTGTTTTAAAAAATAGATATCTACATACTTACATACATGTGTATGTTAATTGTGTTACTTTATATTCTAAGCTGTTAAATTTAGTTTATTAAATAAATAAATAAATAAAATATAAGAAAAAGTGTAGTTGAAAAATAGATTTAAATTAAAAACTTTCAGTTAATGTGCGGGTTCTGTTCATTCGGGGCTATAATCTCGCTGTGGGTTCCGTCCACACGACCAATTACACCTGGAAATCCTGTTTTTTTTTTTTTCGAAAAAATAAAATTTTACTTCTTGTTTTCAGCTTTTGTCATGCTAAATTTTATCCACTGTGGACGAGCTATCTCTATGGCGTCCAGTGTTTCGGCTAAAACCTTCGCCACCATTGGCTGTGAAAGTCCCAGGTTATAATCGTTTCTAACCCCTGGCCTAGAATCGTAATGTCGCTGCCAATTTTATGGTGTTTGGAAAGTACCTTTTTTTAAATTGGGCTCTATGGTATCCAACACATATTTAAATAAGTTACCGTGAAATAACTTTCAAATCTTAAAAAATGTAATGAAATTAATAAAAAAAACTTTGAACATGATGATTTTAAATTTACTTCTTACTTCTCATTGGGCAAGTAAAAAATGCACGTCTTCTGCAGTCTTTTTTCCACAACTAAATTGGTTTTAATTTCTTCTTCATTGGATTTTATTTATTTTTTTTTACCAAACAATGACAAAAAAAAAAAAAAAATGAAAAAGCTGTCTCAAACATTAGAGATGTGTGCTGTATTTTATTAACATTATCGATAAACAGGGTACGTCGTCATAATACTCTAATAGAATACCAAATTAACATTAAATTGACGTTGCCGTTGTTTAAAATTGCTATTGCCTTAAAATTGCTATTGTTATTGCCGACGCCAAATAGAATAAGGGTGAATATCTGAACATTGTATCATAGTTTCTAAGTGCCTTTATTTCCTTATTCAAATTTCGTTTGACAAATTTCTGATAGACTTTAGGCAGCGTATATTTAGCAAACAAAGCATATTTTGCAATGTAAGAAAAACCGTGCATTTCGCTCATAGAACTGTTCAAAAACACAAGTGAGTAAGCGTTCAATGACCAACGGTTTGTTTACAAAGTATCTCATTTCTTGAAACAAAGTTTTTGATATTACTAATAGGCTTTTCATACCTGAGTACATTTTGTAGGAACGCATGGAAGATGTTGAAACATGCGTTCACATTTGCAACATCTACCATCAATTCAGCTGCAAACAAAAGAGATGCATGTAAAAGTTTTTTAATAAAAATAGGACTAGAAAATGGATTAAGTACATAAATTAAATAAATATGTTGGTTCAAACGTCGCAGTTATAGTTTTTTCTTTAACAATAAATTATTAATAATTTAAACTTAAGAAAACAGAAAAGTTTATTATTTTATTTTCAACCAGGGCATACATACACCCCAACAGCAAAAATTTGAGTACAAGCTTTACTAATTAATTTGCGGGTTAAAAAAGTTATACTTATGCAGGTTTATTTAAAAAAAAATGTTTGTAAATATTAGTCACCTTGTCATTAAACATAACAAAAACTAATTTGATATTTTATTGATTTACTTTACGATTTATCGATCATTTTCTATAATAAGTCACATCCCTACTGAAGCAAAAGTCTGCGTACAAAATAAGTAACCAAACTTTCAATGTGTTTTTTCCTATTAAACGCGTCGATTATTAGCACATTTTCTTTTTTTCTTTTTCTAAGCAACATATATTTAGTGATTTAAAGAGAAATTTAAAAAGTAAAAAAAGAAATTCATGAAGAGGACAGAAAAATTATAATAAAACTATGGAAGCAAGGAAAAACTACCCGAAATTGGCAAGACTGTCGGCAAAACGCATTCCTCAGTTCAGAGAATTGTGAATACTTAGAAACAAACAGGAGTTTTTGACTCCCGCCCACGTTCTGGACGTCCACCTGTTTTAACTCTGCGAGAAAAGCGTTACATTCTGCAATGAGTTCAGCAGAATCCTAAAATTAACTCAACAGAAATCACAAAATTTCTTGAAAATCACTTTAATAAAACTGTTAGCAAAGACACCGTTAGTAGAGTTTTGAAAAACGCTAATTAAAAAGTCATGTTGCACATAGGAAGGCTCTGGTGTCACTGGTAAACCGTCAGAAGCGAATTGCTTGTGCCAAGAAATATATAAATAAGCCAAAAGAATTCTGTCGAAAAGTTTTATTTACTGACGAAAGCAAGTTTTGTATATTTCGTGTTAATGGCAAACAGCTTGTGAAGAGAAAACCAGGAAAAGCGCTTGATCCTAAGAGTTTAAGTACAACTGTAAAACATTGCGGAGGTGGTTGCATGGTATGGGGCGGTATGTCTTACCAATGAGTCGAAAATTTGGTGTTGATTCCCTCTACAATGGATACTAAAGTATATCTTGATATATTAAAAGAAAATTTGTAGCCAGGCTTAGACAAATTAAACCTGGGCAACGATTATATATTTCAACAAGATAAAGACTGGAAACATACGGATCATAATACAAAGCTTTGGCTACTTTACAACGTCCCGCAACAGCCTAAAACGCCACCACAGTCTCCAGACTTAAATTCCATAGAAAACTTATGGGATTTATTGGAACTCCGTATTCGGCACCACAAAATTTCTTCGAAAGAAACGTTAAAAAACGTGATAGTTGAGAAGTGGAACAAAATTTCTCTTTAAGAAAATGCAAAGCTAGTCGATTCTATGCCTAAACGGTTGGCGGAGGTTCTCAAACAAAAAGGATATGCAACCTCATATCATTTTTTTTTACTTAAAATTTAGACACAAAAGACATTACGAAAAATGTTTGTACGCAGACTTTTGCATATGCCATTTTAAATAGGCCGTTAGTTTTTCTTTCTGAATTCCTATTAATTTACACAACATTTTTTTACTTTTTTACTTTAAACAAAAATAATAATGGCTTGTACGCAGACTTTTGCGTCTGGGTGTACATACATACAGTGGCTCAATTTAATAACCGGACAGCCATTATTTTTTTAATAAAACTTTTATAATAATCAAACTGCCTTTTGCCCAAAAACTATTATTATTTTGCTTTTATAACCCTTTGTTACATTATTCACCATGTACGGTATCAAAATTATTTTCAGAAAAAAAGTTGTAAGTAAAATTTTCAAGTAAGGCAATATTAAACGACAAATTAATAATCGGACATGAGGCAACTACAATACTTTAGAGTTACTTTAAAAAGGAAATTCCCGTTTTTAGTGAAGCCGATTGTAATTGCTAGCTTCGTAGGAACGTCAAAAGTAAAAGGTTTTAAATATCCTACATATTTGAAGCGTAATTTGTTGTAAAATTGTGAAATGATGTAACAAATGTGCCCACACATCTACAAAAGTTAGAAAGTTGATCATAAAGCAATATCAGGATGGTTTGTCTGTTCATGAAATAGGTGCTATTGTTCAAAGAAGTCATTTCACAGTCCACGAGTCTTGGAGGTTTATGTCAAAATAATAATAGTCAAACTGTTAAAAACCTAAAACTATTATTATTGTGACATAAACCTCCAAAACCATTATTTGGGTAAATAATTTTCTATAAATGAGCACAGATATAGAAAGCTGAGAAAATTTCCTTTAAAATAAGCCCTCTTCCAGCGTTACATGTCAACTATTCACCAATTGCAATGAATACTTCCAAAAAAAAGCATTATTTTCGGATGACCTGAACACCAAATTTTCTCGTAAAAAACCGGAAGCTCGATTTTGATTTTAGGATCATGGTTTCTTTGGGAAAAGTTCTTAGAATTTCCCGTAGATTACGATTTTGCTATACGCTTAGTAGGCAAAAAAATTGACCCACCCTAATATGCAGTGATCTCGAAACTGAAAGAAAAATCTAGACACATTGAAATTTAAATAAAAAGGCAGAGCAGAGATTGGGAATCAAGTTAATTGTGATTTAGCTACGACAGAGTAAAGATCAACAGTGAATCCCTACGTGTGGTATTGTTTAACAGTGTATATCTTGTAAAGTGTATTAAGTGCAAATAAAGTAAATTAGTAAATATACAATCAAATCAAGTGCTTATTATTGTAATTAAGAATTCACATAATAAAAATATTTCTATAGAAAAGGTTTATAGAAATAAAACGTTTTTAAAAGGTAAAAACGTAACAATTGGTGTCAGAAGTGAGATTACAAAGTAATAAGCATGAAGTTTCAAGATCTGAAGGTAGACCGGCTTAAACGTGAATTAAATAAAATGGAATTGCCGACTACTGGTAATAAGGCGGAGCTGCAGAAGAGACTATTGGAAGAATTCAAGCAGCGTGGCATTAACATCGACGCCTATGAATTTGATGATGACGAAATAGAGATATATGAACCTGCAAAGACTAGCAGTTTAGACATAAATTCGCTGCTGGCTGCCATAATGGAAGTAAAAGAAACAACAAAGGCGAAACATCTAGAGCTCAAAATCAAGTACTGGCCCAAAACCAAACATTATTGGCAGAGGTAAAAGAAACATCGAAAGCAACAAAGGAGAAGTTAAGATGTGCGTCACTATAAAGTGTAACACCCATTTTTCTTAATAACTTTTTTCACCTTTAATCAAAATTATTTTTCTTAATCACAATATCTTTGAAAAATGTGTCAGATTTTAAAATGTATCAGTTTGTCAAATTTGACTTGTTAGTTAGTTCACAATGGATAATCAAAGACAAGTGCATACAAAAATTATTCAAATAATTCAAAAAAAACCATATTGGAGTTATACAAAAGTTGCTAGGGAAGTCCACGTGACCAGGCAATGTGTTTCCAGAGTGTTCAAAAAGTTCAACAAAGACCTAAAAATTGAAAGAAAGCCTGGAACAGCTAAAGCAAAACTGGTAACGAACGACGCGAAAGCCAAAAAGGTTGAAAAGCTTTTGCTAGCTCTTCCAAACATTTCTGGTCGCGAAGTGGCCCGGCGCGTGCAATGTTCGGAAAGTTTTGTGCGCCGAGTTAAAGCTAAAGCTGGCCTTAAAACATTTAAAGTCTAAAAAGTTCCGGATAGAAATGCTAAGAAGAATATTGAAGCAAAAAAAAGAGCAAAACTCCTCAAAAAAGAATTTTTTCAAAAGTTCGAATGTTGTGTAATGGATGATGAAACTTACGTTTTTGCAGACTTTGCGCAGCTTCCTGGCCAAGAGTTTTATGTAGCGGATAGGCAATGTTTCTGAAGAGTTCCGAACTAAAAAACTATCAAAATTTCCCAAAAAGTTTCTAGTTTGGCAGGCTATTTGTAGCTGCGGCAACAGAAGTGCATCATTTGTTACATTGGGATCAATAAACTCAGATATTTATATCAAAGAGTGTCTTCAAAAAAGGTTGCTCCCATTTCTAAGACAGCACAACATAACAACATTCTTTTGGCCAGATTTGGCAACATGTCAGAGCTGCGGCCTATTGAAAGATATTGGGCTCTGGTCAAAAGAGAACTAAAGAAGAGTACATCTGTTCCCAAAACCATTACTAGTTTTCGATATAAATGGACAGCTGGTACCAAAAAAATCACCGAAAACACTATAACATTGCTTATGGATGGCATAATGAATAAAATAAAAAAATTTATAAAATTAAATTAATTTTTAAATAAAATAATACAGAATATAAATCTGTAATAAAAATGCAAAATAAAACTGTTTTATTTTTAACTCTAGCTTACTCCAGTCAGTTTTTATTTGACTTTTGATGTGTTACAGTTTATAGTGACGCACATCTTAGTAGAAATTTCTGAAACATTCAGTAAGAGAGTAGTAGGCATGGAAGCAAGAATGGCTGACTTAGACGATAGAATGTATGAAATGGAAGAAGAGTTCAACAGCATTCAATGCCAACAAGCTGGACCAGTACGTGTTGTTCCAGAATTTACCAGCAAAATAAATACCCCTTGCTTTGATGGTAACACACCACTTTCTGTATTTAGACTTCAGTTTGAAACGGTTGCAAGCAAAAATGGATGGGACGACGAAGAGAAGGCTCTAGAACTAATTTTGGCCTTAAAGGGTGCAGCCGCAGAAGTCCTGGAGACAATTCCAGCGAGCTCCAGAAATAATTACGAAGACATAATGGTAGCATTGCAGCGTAAGTTCGGTAATGAGCACAAGCGAGAATTGTACCAAATGAAGTTGAGATGCAGAACGCAAAAGCCCAATGAGTCACTACAGATTTTCGCCATGGAGATTGAAAAATTGGTACAATTAACATACCCAGGCGAAAATCATCCATTGGTAGATCGTTTTAAAACCAAAGCGTTCGTCAATGGCATACGTGACCCTGACTTGAAGCTCGCGGTATGCAGCACTCAGAAGAATACCTACGCTGAAACAGTAGCATTTGCATTGGGGCAGGAAACCGCTGGAGCTATATCTAGGCCACAGGTACACAAAGTGCGTGCTTTGGATGTCGAGCCAGAAGCACATGACGTGCTCAATAATCTGAAAGCGATGATGGAGCAAATTTGTGCCGGCATGCACCAGAAGACGAACGCAAAATGCTTCAATTGTGGTAAGAGTGGCCATTTCCAAAGAAACTGTAAAGCGCCACGAAAAAGAGCAAGGTCTGTCTCGCCATCTAGAAGTAACCAACGGGTGAACCACCAGCAACCATCACAAGAGTCCCCGTTAAACTAAAACGAGCTAGCACTAAGGGGCAAGAGCTAGCTCCCACAAGCGAGTGCCTCACGACTTCCATATCAGTAATGCAGCAAAAGAACAGCAACTTAACAGTTAGTGGGTACATAAATGGCAGAAGACACATCTTCACTATAGACACTGGGGCCACATAGTCGATCATCAGGCCCGATATAGTCAACGGAAGATGTGAGTCACTACAAAACGTTAGACTACGAACAGCTACGGGAGAATCTGCCACTATCCACGGGAAGATAGAGGCTAAGGTGACTATGGCCAACATTAGCGTGAGACATGTGTTTATTGTTGCCGATATTGTTGATGAGGTTATCATTGGTGCCGATTTTATGATAACCCATAGCATCAACCTGAATATGGGGCAACAGGTTATGAGTTGGCATAATGTCGAGATACCGCTTGATGTGGGTTATGACGACAATGCTCACGCTAGAAAACTAGTTGCTGTTGGACGACAAAAATTACCACCACAAGCAGAAACATTGATATGGGCGCGTGCGGAGGGAGATTGTGTGGACAACCGTTTGTGGGTAGTAGAACCAGAAGAAATAAAGGCCGAAATATTAACAGCAAAAGCCCTTATTAAAGCCAATAAAGAAGAAGGCATAGTACCAGTAAGAGTGCTCAACCTATCGGCCCAAGAAAAAATCATCACAGAAAGATCCGATGTAGGCCGATGTGTTCCAGTAGAAGCGGTAATAAATCATGAGAGCACGGGGGATCCTGAAAATATACCTGCCAAGGACCAAGCTCTATTTAAGGACTATGGGGAAAAATGGGTAAAAGAATTAGCAGCTTCGGATAAAAATAAAGCGAAACAGCTGCTTAAGAAGCATGCCAGCATCTTCGCCGTAAAAGATCACTGTCAAGGTAGAACGGCCATTGTTAAGCACGTAATCAACACCGGCGAAGCGAGACCTATTAAACAGGCACCCAGAAGCGTACCCTTGGCCAAGAGAAATGAGGTAAAGGACCTGGCCAAAGAAATGGAAAAGAACGGTGTAATAGAGCCATCATTCAGTCCGTGGAGCTCACCTGTAGTCCTAGTGAAGAAGAAAGATGGCGGTACAAGATTCTGTGTGGACTACAGACAACTTAATGATGTCACTATAAAATATAGTTACCCGCTACCAAGGATTGACGATACGCTGGACACGCTAGCAGAAACGAAATGGTTCTCCACATTGGACTTGCAAAGTGGCTATTGGCAGGTGGAGATTGCAGAGAAGGATAAAGAGAAAACCGCTTTTAGTGCAAACGGTGGTTTATGGCAATTCAAGGTAATGCCGTTTGGGCTCTGCAATGCGCCGGCCACATTTGAGCGTCTTATGGAGCGAGTATTGAAAGGACTGCACTGGAAAACTTGCTTGGTGTATCTCGATGACATAATAGTGATGGGTAGAAATTTCGACGAACATCTCAGAAACTTGGGAGAAGTTCTACAGCGAATATCTGCGACCGGTCTAAAGTTAAGTGCAAAGAAATGTGCATTGTTCCAAAAAGAGGTAAAATATCTGGGACACCTTGTAACGGCAGATGGCATTACTACAGATGAAGATAAAACACGAGCAGTAAAGAACTGGCCTCGACCACAGAAAATTCACGAGTTACGTAGCTTTCTAGGACTCTGCACATATTACAGGCGTTTTGTGCCGAATTTCGCGAGCGTAGCAGCAAGTCTACATGAGCTGACCAAGAAATCAAGACCGTACCACTGGGGCGAACCACAAAAGAAGGCATTTCACACATTGAAAAATCTATTATGTGCAGCACCCGTTTTATCCTATCCTGTGCCGGGTGAAAAATTTGTCTTAGACAGTGATGCTAGTGGACATGCTATAGGTGGTGTACTCTCAGAGGTAGTCAATGGAATAGAAAAGGTTGCGAGCTATTACAGTCGAACACTCTCAAAGCCTGAAAAGAACTATTGTGTAACTCGACGTGAATTATTAGCAGTATTAGAGTGCATAAAACATTACCACAAGTACTTATATGGCCAAAATTTTCTCCTGAGGACTGACCACTCTGCACTCAGATGGCTGTTGCAGTTTAAGAACCCTGAAGGACAGCTGGCTCGCTGGATCGAACGACTCCAAAGCTACGATTTTAGCATAGAGCACAGAAGGGGCGCCAAGCATGGTAATGCAGATTCTCTATGGCGGCGGCCATGTAGCATAGAGTGTAAACATTGTACTAAGGCTGAGGGCAAGGAATCTACCGTCGACATTCGGCTAACTCACATAGAGGCGAACAAGGACTGGGCAACAGCGCAAAAGAATGATCCAGTGTTATCAAAAATTATAACAGCTAAAGAAAAGGATCAACGACCAACCCGAAACGATATATCAGCAGAAGGCCCTATAGTAAAGGCTTATTGGGCTCAGTGGAATAGTTTAAAGCTGATTAATGGCTGCTTATATCGTACCTGGGAGAGTGCAGATGGCAAAACAACAACCGACTTAATAGTAGTGCCATCCTCCAAGATAAGTGAAATCCTAAATGAATTTCATAATGGTCCTAGTGGAGGTCATCTTGGAGTAACTAAAACTTTAGAAAAACTTAAGCAAAGGTTTTACTGGATCGGTTGTCAACAAGCTGTCGCCGATTGGATAGCAAACTGTGCGCAATGTATGGCAGCAAAAGGACCAGTAAGAAGAAGCCGAGGGCAGCTACAGCAGTATAATTCAGGCGCACCATTCGAGCGAATAGCGATGGATGTGGCAGGTCCTTTTCCTATCAGTAACAAGGGTAATCGATACGTTCTCGTAGTGATGGATTATTTCAGCAAGTGGCCAGAGGTGTACACCATACCCAATCAAGAAGCAACAACAATTGTAGACGTATTTGTGAACAACTGGGTTTGTACCAATTGAACTGCACTCCGATCAAGGCAGAAATTTTGAGTCCATGGTGTTTAAAGAAATGTGCGAAATCTACGGAATAAAGAAGACCAGGACGACGCCACTACACCCCCAATCTGATGGAATGGTAGAGCGATTTAATAGAACACTTGAGGAATACCCACGTGAAGTGGGAGTGACCATCAAAAAGATTGGGACGAGCACATACCAAAATTTCTGCTAGCATACCGATCAGCTGTGCATGATTCGACATCAAAAACACCCTCCAAGATTATTTATGGCACTGAGTTGAGATTACCTGGTGACTTGGAATTTGGCGCCAAACCAATAGCGGACGAAGATGAGAGTTATGCCGTGAAATAAGAAAACCTCAACGAGTTACATGATTTTGTACGTACTCGAATAAAGATGGTCAGTGACAAAATGAAAGCGAGATACGATAAGGCAGCAAATAGTGAAGGCTACCATGAAGGTCAACTGGTTCTACTTTACAACCCACAGCGGAAGAAAGGATTGTCTCCCAAATTGCAGACTAACTGGGAGGGATCTTATAAGGACATCAAAAGGCTTAATGATGTCTACAGAATCCAAAAGTACAACAGTCCGAGGTCCAAGATGAAAGTCGTACACTTAGAGCGACTGGCAAACTATGGGAAAGTAGTTAAGGAGCCTATTCGGGACGAACAGGCTTAAGAGGGAGGCAGTGTTACGAAAAAAATAAATTAAGTAAAAAAGCGCCAAAGATTACAGCTAAAGTAAAAGAAAAACGCGTATTATGGTAACACTTTAGAGTAAAAAAAAGTAATAAAAACAACCACGTAATTTTGTCTTGTGCTGTTACCAGTAAAAACAAAAACACGCACACGCACATATATCTGTATATTGATGCTGCAAAAATAACTGCGAAATCATTTCAACAACAACAACATAAGAGAAGTTCTGTTCTACAAACTTCTGCATGTACTACAGATATACACACGCATATACATACAAAAATAAATTAACATGTTGACACACAAGTATATGCAGTGATCTCGAAACTGAAAGAAAAATCTAGACACATTGAAATTTAAATAAAAAGGCAGAGCAGAGATTGGGAATCAAGTTAATTGTGATTTAGCTACGATAGAGTAAAGATCAACAGTGAATCCCTACGTGTGGTATTGTTTAACAGTGTATTACTTGTAAAGTGTACTAAGTGTAAATAAAGTAAATTAGTAAATACACAATCAAATCAAGTGTTTATTATTGTAATTAAGAATCCAAATAATAAATTATTTCTTTAAAAAAGGTTTATAGAAATAAAACGTTTTTAAAAGGTAAAAACGTAACAGTACGTTGAATTTACTTCGGTGCCACCAAAAATTAAAAAACGCATCACGCACCAGTAAAGGAATTTTTCACACAAAAATTCAAAAAAAGAAAAAAAAATGGTGCGAATCGCACCAAGTCGAAAACGCTGATGTTATTGCATAGATCGGCATTTCATAGCTCAATTCAGCTGAGCACACATAAACAAAAAGCACATATAAATTAAAAAAAGCATTAAAAAGTGTAATTTCGAACTAAAAAAGGCGTAAAAAACACAAGGTTTATTTTATTTGACCATTGTGAACAGCAACAATACAAAAGTAATTAAGCTATTTCCTATTTTAGAAATAGTACCGACACATTGACAAATATAGAAAGGTTTTACGAAACTAATAATATAATTTTTATTGTTATTACCAAATATATTACCAATATTTAAAAGAGCAACTTTTTGCGAATTTTCTATTTTCCAGGCAGTCTTGCTCTAATTTCCTGTGAGATATTTTGTAAAGCGTAAACATTTATTTTATCGTCCTTAAATTCCTTTTCAAATTTATGTCTCAAGAAATTATGTCTTAAAAATTATTTACCAATGCAAAAAAAAGATAAATATTACAGAGATAAAGTAAAAGAGCTGCAAAGTCTTTATTAGATAATGTAAAAATCATCATCATTAGCATCACAGCTAAAAATTTGGCGTTTTGGAACATCAAAAAGCACTAAAAATAGTGCCAAAAGCACTAAATTGGCATTGCTGTTCACATGTATTCTTGCGCTCGTTCATTTCTTTCTCTCTTGCATTTGGTTTTTTGCACAAACACTTAAAGAAATGTAGCGTGTTACGAGACAAATATTGTTTTATGTTTTAAGGCCTATTTAGCCAAACGTAGAATTCGTAAATGTTGCGTAAATGTAAATGTAGCGTATACGTAAATGTAGTTGCACTTATACAAACGTAAAATCGTGTCAGCTGTTTTGGTCATACGTAAACATTGAGATGGCAATTCAGTTTTTTACTTTTTTTTGATTGTTTGAAAAAGTACGAAAATATGTGCACATTACGCGAAAAAAGTACGAAAATTATTTAAATGGTAATAGTTTAAACTTTTATATTTAAATTTTAATAATACTTGAAGCATAAGGTAATAAAAATTCTTTTATTTTTATATATAAACATATAAATGCGTATGTACAATATATACATGTATGTAATGTACGAGTATTATAAACTCAATATAAATAAAATTAATTTTTTGCCGAAGCTACACAAAGAAGTAGCGAAATATCGATAAAAAATAAAGATACTCGTATTAAAAAGTATCCTTGGCTTGGATAGTTATTAATATTTAATTAAAAAAGTCGAAAAACCAGAATAATAAAATAAATTTTATATGCAATTAAATTATAATTCTGGTTTTCCACTTACATACATATATTACTACAATGTTTTGTGGTTATAGGTACATATATATTATGTATTTTATATATATTTTACGTATATATATATATATATGTTGAAACACTATATTTATTTAATATATATGTATGTACCAAAAAATGTAAGCACCAAAAAAATAAAGAGTAAAATTTCTCCCATATTGTTCCAATTACAAACAGCCCAACACTGCTTGGAAAATGTCACGTAAAGTAACGTAGAATTCTATTTTAAATAGGTTGCTACGATACGTTTACATTATTCTACGCTCGAGTAACCACTTGTATAGCTTTTATATAATAGAAACGACCAGCTGACACGACTACATTTACGGGTTTACGTTTACTTTTGGCTAAATAGGCCTTTATTCGACAATGAACTGTGCACATGTGTATAGGGCGATTTATTAATTTTTTATGAAAATTAAAATTATTTTTTAGATTAATTGGAAAACATTTATGAAACTCTAAAGATAATAGATTTATTAAAAACAAAAAATATTTTTCGCCATATAGGCAAATACATTTAATATACATAATATATGAAATGTATTGCTTTGGGGATAACCATGTCTCTATGGCCATTTCGTCTCTGCTTAAGAGACTCGTCAGGAGACTTTTTCCCAAAGGTGGTAACCAAAAATACAAATACTTATATTCAAATAGTTATAAACTAAATGCGAATCACATCATCATCCCCGCATTTGTATTCAGCTTCTAAGACATTTAAGCTATGCTTGCGCAGCCCTCTAATATGTATGCAACATTCCCAAACAATGCAACTGAGTACTTGCTTTATATTTACAATATGGAATGTTCACTATATCATTCTGTGTAATCATATTAAAAAAATTAAGATGAAAAACACAGCAATTAAAATTGTGTGATTGTGTACTCACTCTTTGATACTATAATGTGTCAAAAGCAGAAAATTTTATTTGAAAATCTTTTTAAATTATCAGGTAACAAAATCAGTTAAAAGAAAAAAGTATAAAAAAATGTGCAAAGAAGAAAATGCCAAAAACTTGCAATTTTTGGGAAGTTTTATCAAATATGACGGACAATGTAGCCATCTTAGACTGAAAATTAATTAGGATAAATAATTAAATTTAAGTTTTTTTTCACTAAAAAATATATAAAAATATTTAAGCATTAAACACATAGACAACAGCAAGCAGCAAATGTAGCCGACAATATTTGCTACCATGCTATCGGTTACATAAATATTTTGAAGGCAGCAACAGAAACTCAATAAAAAAAACAAATAAAATAATGAACATGTGTTTGTTGTTGAAAAAAATATTTCAGTGATACCACTTTCAAGTGTACAAAATCGCAAAAATAAAATCGCTTGCTTGAAATGTACAAACAGTACTGTTCAAAACCTAAGCAACTTTTTCTAACGAAGTAATCAAAGTCTTATATTTTTGTTTTTATTGTATTTGTTGGAAACAATGATTGTAATTATTATTGCATTATGTGCTTACATTCTAATAATAATAAAATAAATTTAATTCTTCTTCTTAAAAAAATAAAAAAAAACAAAAGCAAAAGTAAAAGTAAATGCAAATATAGCTGTTCGAAAGGTAAGCAACTTTTTAATTGCTGTACTCCTGTTTTTTATTTTTGCAAAAATTAATAAAAAATTTAAAACAATTATTTAAGTTCCGTTAATTGTAACAAAGAAAAAATATATTTTGGTTGATATAAATAATTTTTAATTAGTTTTTCAGAAGTATAGCTATGGCACGTATACGCTACCATAAAGCTTTCAAATCAAAAATCATAGAACATATTAATAACGGTGAATCCCAAATTTCTATTGCAAAAAGGTGTGGGATTAATAAATCAATAGTTTCACGTTTAATTAAAAAGTATAAATTAATTGGAACAATAGAAGTTGTAAATAAAGGCGGGCGAAAAAGAAAAACTTCAGCGAGCACTCGTTCGTTTGTTTAAAAATTATTCCTTTATTACTTCCCGAAATGTTGTAAAAAAGCTCGATCTTAATATTAGTGCTAGCACTGTAAGGAAACGGGCCTTGGAAAATGATTTGAGAAAAAAACCGTCCTAAGAAAAAAACATATAAAAAATTGGTTTGTGTAAATTTTTCAAACTTAATCGTAAGTTTTTATATATTTTCTGAAATTTTAGGCTAGAATTTGCAAAAACTCACTTTAATTGGGCCGTGGAGAAATGGAAAATAGTTTTATTTAGAGATGAGTCTAAATTTAACTTGTTAAATTCGGATGGTGTATGGCACTTTCGAAGACCAAAGGGAAACCATCTAGATCCACGCTATACCAAAGGTACTATCAAGCATGGGGGTGGAAGTATAATGGTGTGGACCTGCTTTTCTGGCAATGGAGTTGGCCCTTTTGTTGAAATATGTACAAAAATGGACCGTTTCACTTACAGAGACATTTTAGCCAACCACATGCTAGAATATGCAGTACGGAAAATGCCACTTCGATGGGTGTTTCAACATGATAGCGACCCGAAATACACGTCGAAGTTGGTTAAAGAGTTTTTATCTGAAAATAGGGTTCAAACATTAGATTGGCCGGCACATTTCTAGGACTTAAACCCAATAGAAAACCTGTTTGTTTGGAACTCGCCTTTTTGGTAACAAACAGGTGCTTTTCAATTGCCTTAACACGTTAACTGCCGTGTCACCCGTATTCGGGTGACAGCAAAAGTTCTCATCAGGCCACGTCACCCGTATTCGGGTGACAGCAAGAGTTCTCATCAGGCCACATCGGGTGACTCCTTCCAAAGGATTTCCGAACATATTTAGATAAATATATGACAGGAGACAATAATACTGTTGAATTTTTTTAAAAATCGTTTATTAACAAAATTATTTACAGTGCAAAATATTGAAGCATTCACTGCAAAGTTGCGGTTGACCAGGGCAGCTTGGACAAAAAGTAGTGGGTTTTCTGAGATTTGCTCGTGCCTTTGATCGTTCCAGTTCTTCTCTTTTATTTGCGTAACACCGCAATATCGATATCGGGCTGAGAGTACCGAAAGAAATGTAAACAGACATGCGGTAGCAGATCACGCATCTTACAGTGGCCCCGGTGGCCTGACGGGGATTTTGTTGTAAACACGCGTGGCAGTCAACGTGTTAAACAAAAGTGGGAATCGATATCCACATCAGTTTTAATAAGCCTTATAGAATCTATGCCAAAAAGATGTGCTGAGGTCACAAAAAATAAGGGATACCATACAAAGTATTGAAAGTTGCTTACGTTTTGAACAGCTATATTTGCACTTACTATTGGTTTTGTTTTTTTTTATTTTTTTAAAGAAGAATTTATTTATTTTATTATTATTAGAATGTAATCACATAATGCAATAATAATTACAATCATTGTTTCCAATAAATACAAGAAAAATAAAATTATGAGACTTTGATTACTTCGTTAGAAAAAGTTGCTTAGGTTTCGAACAGTACTGTATGTGTATATATATTTTTTTCTTTTCGTTTTTTTTATCTATTATTGGTACTAACAAACTTTACAAAACTCAATAACAAAATATATTTCTCGCTAATTTTACACATATTCTTAAAAAAAATTAAAATATTGCTCTAATCTCAAATTATTTGGCAATGTGTATAAAACCCTTGGAAAATAATGATTTTTGCATCGTCGTTGATGCTGCCCGTTGAATTTTGAAATGCTGTGTATTTCTCAATTGGTTCGGCTGCATATTTAAAAATAAAAGAAAGATATTTCGGTGCAGCGACTTCATCGCATTTCCGAACATACTATACAAGCATTTTTAACAACAATGCATATTAATCCTTGTGGATCACCAAACATAACTTTAAAATTTTAAATTTGATTAAATAAATACCGACTTGTAACTTGAAAAGTGTTTAATTGTTATTATCTTTATTAATAAATAATTTTTTTTCTTTGTAATAAAAAACATTTTTTACGTCGTATTTATTTAACATTTTGTATAGTTTTTTGTATAGGGTTTTGTAAAATTTTTTAGTACTAATAATATATAAAAAAATTAAAATAAAAAAGAAAAATATATACACATAGGTACATTTCAAACAAGCTATTTTATTTTTGCGATTTTGTGCACTTGAAAGTGGTATCACTGAAATATTTTTTTCAACAACAAACACTTGTTCGTTATTTTATTTGTTTTTTTATTGTGTTGCTGTTGCTGCCTTCAAAATATTTATGTAACCGGTAGCATGGCAGCAAATATTGTCGGCTACATTTGCTGCTTGCTGTTGTCTATGTGTTTATTGCTTTACACAGGTATCTCTTAAAATAAAAAATTAATATTTTATTATCAAATATACATACGTGTGTATATATGTATGTATGTATGTATGTATGTATTTTTTTTTAAGTCCATATATTATTAAAGTCCATATAGGATTAAAAATCTAACACGTCAGACTAAAGTGTCTGGTGCGAATCGAATGTGTTAGGTTTAATTATAAATAATAAACTATTTTAAAACGGTTTAATATAGTTCTAAAGATTATTTACTTACATTAATTTTTTATTAACATATTTTTTTTATTCTTCAAAGGTATTCGTCAACATCATTGTCGACACTGTGGAAGAGCAATTTGCGATAATTGCTCAGCCAATCGTATTAATATACCAATAATGGGTTTTGAATTCGATGTTCGAGTTTGCAATCCGTGTTTTCATGAACTACAAACTGTAGAGTAAGTTTATTTAATTTGAATAAATATTATTATACTTAGTAGGGACATAAATACTGTTACTTATATGTTGGGCTGTAAAACAAAAACTAATAAATGGTTTTGGAAAATTTTTTTTATATATTTATGATATGTATGATATACAAAAATCTTAGTTTCATTCAAAATGTCCGCCCTAGGCCTTCACACTCGCCTCAAAGGTGAAGGTGCATACCAATGGTGAAATTACTTACAAGGTGGTGGCAGGTGAATATAGTATAAAAACAACAGGGAATTTGTTTTTGTTTTTTCAGCTCTTTAATGTCAAAAGCAGGTATGGTGAATTAAAAAAGCACATGTCAGAAGTGTGTGTGTGTATTTATAACAACATATAGTATGTCTCTACACCAAAACAAAAACACGAATACACACAAAGCAAAATATAAACAAAACATAAATATAAACAAAGCTTTTGACAGGAGCGGTATGACCAAAAAAAAAACCCAGCTGGGTTGGCAACACCACTTTGTAAGTAATTCCACCATGCATATGATGCTTTTTGTGCATTCTATGCTTTTTTAAATTCAGGTTACATGTAATGCGTTTTGTGCCCCATATTATTTTTTTATTGTTGTGTTAATATATTAGGCAAAATGGAAAGCATTTGTTTTTTTAATAATATGTAATAATAAACACAACAGAGATGGCACTTAGTACTTAAAAGTAATCGATAAGTAGAATACAAATCGATAAATAGAATACAAAGCATAAAAATACCATTTAAAATTAATTTTTATGTATTTTTTTTTCTTGAAAGTTATTTCAATCTTTTTAATGAAAGCTTTTTCTTTTATGAAAAACTTTTTATAAAAAAAAAAAAAAAAAAAAAGGAATCCACCACACAAACATATTTATCGATAACATTTAAAATAAAATATGATTTTCCTAGACTATAAAACACAGCTAACATTTTATCACCACTCATGCGACGGATATAAAAGTAGAAAGTAAACCTATTTTGTTGCCTTGATACGTGTATGTATTCTATGCGTTTCACTGTGTAACTTGCCCATATACAATTACGCGGATACTACTTTTTTTTGCCAGATGCATAAAAAGGACAGGCGCATAAACGCATGGTATGGACCTTCACTTTAAGTCGCATTGGCCAGTCATCAATAGCTGCACGCACCTTAAAATTGGCACGAACCACAGAATGAAAGTTGTGTTATCTTTTGTGGGATACCATATCCTCTAAAACCGTCCTTAATTTTTAATCCAAAGGATACAAATCAGGGCTGCCAGATGGCATATCTTCAGAGCATATAAAAGCTGGCAAATTGTTTCGAAGCCAGGTCTGTGTCGTTTTAGCCTTATGAGTTGGTGCAGAATCTTGTTGGAAAGTCCAAGGCTGGTTTTGGAACAGGGAATTCCAACTTCACAACTGTTTCCAAAACGATTTCTTGGTAAACTTTGGCCGATGTTTTGACTCCTTGTTCACAGAAATGCAAGTCTATCGCCTCCTCGTAAAAGACACCCCACCAAATCATGAGTACAGCTGGATGATGAAACTTTTCGTCCCGTAGAATGAGTTCTGATGCTTCTTAGATGACCGGTCATAAACCCTATCATTTTGTTTGTAAAACTTTTACTGTGCGGTTAAAATTTATTCATTCGTAAACAAGATTTTTCTATGCAAGTTATCAGTGTACATATGTTCAATTTTACTATTCTAATGGGTATGTTCAAAGTAGTAACATTATTTATGTATGGGTATTAAGTATTTGTTTTAATTTATAAATGTACATATATCTTTAAAATACAACACTTCTATAATTAATCAGAAACTCAATATATATATTATTTATTATATATATATATACAGTGGCTCACAGCTTATTTCGTGTGAGACATTATTTTTACTTCTTATTGAAGAAAAAACAACAATAATGCAATTTGACAAAAAAAATTTTTTGAATTTTATTCTTCATGCACTTCTTCATGTAACAATACAAAAAAAAAAAATATTTGAAAAATGTTTAAAAAGAAAAAAATATAACAAAAACCAAAATTCATACAAAATCATAGTCACAGCTTATTTCGTGTGTTTGAATTAACAGTTATTTGAGAGTAATATATGACTTCAATTGACTTATATTATGTTTTGTACCTGCTTAGTGTGGTAGTAGTAATTATTTTAGTTATTATTTTGGGGGCTATCAGGATGGGTCGACGCACTTTAATTAAAAGGCGTGAAATTGTGATTAAGCACTTTAAAGAGGGCAAACCCCCCCAAAAAAGTCGCTGAAATTGTTGATTTGAGCCCTTCAACACAATATATAATACAGCGCTTCGTACGCGAGAATCGTATTGCAGATAAAGACAGAAATGCTCCTAATAAGATATTTAATGAAGCTGATGAAAGGTGGATTGTAAGAAGAGTGAAGCAGGATCTAAAAATAAGTCTACCCTATTTAGCTGAGGAAGCGGAAAAGTACCTTGGAAATGGAGCAACCCTGAAACCATTCACAGAATTCTTCGGAGCACTGATTTTCATGGTCGAACGGCAAGAAATAAGCCTTTTATAAGCGCAAAGAATAAAAAGTTCGCCAGAGATTACCTCGGAAAGCCAGATACGTTCTGGGATACCGTTATTTTCTCTGATGAGAGTAAATATAACCTGTTTGGGTCTGACGGAAAGGTTTGTGTCGAGGAAACCAAATACGGAGCTCCAAACTCAAAATTTACGTGGTACTGTTAAGCATGGCGGTGTTCACGTGATGGTTTGGGGATGCATGTCGTCATCAGGAGTTGGAGGTTTGCCCTTTGTTGCAGGGAATATGGATAAAATCCAATATCTAAATATTTTAAAGGCAAATTTACTTCAAAGCGCGGAAAAATTGGGCATAAGAGAGAATTTCAACTTCTATCAAGACAAAGACCCAAAGCACAAGTCGAGAGTAGTAAAAATATGGTTGAATTGGAATTTTCCACATCTGCTCCAAAGCCACCCCAAAAACCAGACATTAATGTAATTGAGAATTTATGGCATTTCCTTGGAGCAAAAATCAGACTTCATAACATATCCAGCGTAAACGGCCTAAAAGAGGCTCTAAGAACTGAATGGTACAAGATTTCCCCTGATTACGCGAAAAAATTGATTTCTTCGATGAATTCTCGTTTAAGAAGTGTGATTAAGCAAAAAGGTTACCCCACCAAATATTAATTAACCCTCTTTTAATTTTTAGATAAGAATGGTTTTTAAGATTTGTATATACACGAAATAAGCTGTGACTTTAATTTTGTATGAATTTTTGTTTTTGTTGTATTTTTTTCATTTTAAACATTTTTCAAATATTGTTTTTGTATTGTTACACGAAGAAGTGCATAAAGAATAAAATGCAAATAAAAATTTTTTGTTAAATTGCATTATTGTTGTTTTTTCTTCAATAAAAAGAAAAATAATGTCTCACACGAAATAAGCTGTGAGCCACTGTATGTTAAGATAAAAAAAGACATCACGTGATACCCAGGGATATGAAAATCCTGTAGGTAAGCATCCTAAGAAACCTACGTTTCATATGAGATTTGATTGATTTACACGACACTGGTTTATTTAATATACATATATTACAACAAAACCGATATTTACAGATCCGGGAAAGAAATTGACTATGTCCACAGTGCAATAGATCGATTCTAAAAAAAATAAATTCATAGACCTTTCAATAAATATTATTGAAGTGTCACCTACAGATTTCAAAATTTAATCAGTTCTTGCGCATCAACTAAATTTTCAGAACATTCCATTTATTAAAATTAATGCAATTAAATATAATAAATTCAATTTATTTTCTTTACTCTATAAAATATATGTAAGTGAAGATGAATTTCAGTCATCAAGTTTAAGTAAACAAGCGAGAAAAGGACATGGGCAAAAATAAATATTTCTGAAGATAAAAAATGATATTCACCCTTATCGTGTTTGGCGTAGTCGTATTTCGACGACTGGCGCATTTGTAGGCGAATTTAAAATTTTGTGGTATCGTGTAAAATTTTCGCCTTGAAGTATTTTGTACAAGAGACATTTTGTAACAGATTGCCAAATTTTAATTGATTATGAAACATCCTGTTTTGAAAACTGTGAAAACAAATCTGTTATAGACACATAAATATAAAAATTAGTTGTGATATTTGTTTGTGTTTTTAACTTCTTTAAATTAATTATGTTAAGTGTGTGTTTTTATTCGTCTTCTGAAGATAAAGACATGTGTGATCCAAAAGAAATCAATGTTTTAAGAAGACACTTAAGGGAGCAAACGAATATATTTTCACTAACAAATAGAAAGTAGGTTTACATTTTCCTTTTTTATCAACAAAAATTAAGGAAAGATTTTTCCACAGATTTATTAAGTACTTCAGATTAAATAAGGATGCGTTTAATTACGTATTAAAATCAAAAAAATTAAAAAAACCTCAAAGAAAAACTGGTGTATCAGAACTGTCAAAACTAACAGCAACAATGAGGATACTTGCCGGAGGCAGTTACCAAAAAGGTGCTGGAAATGATATTTTTGTGAATCTTTGCCAGTCCTCGGTGAGCGAGTAAGTATTAAAGCCATGTATAGCGAGCGAGCTTTGTCCAAGATGGATTTCTTTTGAAATGGATAATGAGGAAAAAATTTAAACTTTTATAATAACCTCTTGCCAAGTACGGCTTCTTTCCATTATCTCGACCATTTTTGCAAATTGTTCTGGAGTAGTTATTTTTATTCTAAAAAGTATTAAATAAAATGAAATAATAATTTAAAATTAAAATAATTTCATACTTACAATTTTTTTCAGCCATTTTAATTCTGTCCATAAATTTTGTATAAAGGCGGCAGCAAAAAACTTAACGACTGTTTTCGTCGCTTTTAACAGGCAGAACCGCCAAACACGATACTGTTTTATCAACTTGTTTGTAATAGATTTCAGAACAGTGTCGTATTTACTGGCGTTTTTGCCAACTGCGATACCATTTTATAAAAACGCCTAATTTTCGCCACTAAAACGCCAAAACTATTTACGTAAGTTATATCATATTTTAAGATTGATTTTTAAAACGAATAGTTATTCTTGAATTACACTATGCGACAAATGAAGACTATTGGAAAAATGCACGAAATCCACAGTATAGGTTCGATTGTACTTCCAAAACTTTGTAAAACCCTGTACTCGGATTGACTACCAGTTTTTTTTTATGGACCTCAAAAGATTTTAAAAATCACTGCATCACTCAAAAAAAGGTGTCCTCAATTTTTGGCCAACAGCTAACTCAAACTTAAAGATACTGTTTAACTATGTTCGGCAATAATGTAGTGAAGACTCTACTGAACAAATTCTAAAATATAGGGTGTTTCTTTTAGAGGTATAGAACTTCGAATTGAAATAAAACACAAGAAAATCGTTTTAATGTCCATCAATTTGGCTTTATTGTAAGGATAATTTTATGCCATTAATGTTTAAATATGATTTCGGGCATGTGGCCGCCGCGGCTAGCTCGAATAAAGCCAATTTTACAGGTCCAATTTTCAACCACTTTTTCGAGCATATGGGGCCGTATGTTGGCAATAATGCCACGAATGTTGGCTTCCAAGTCCCCTAACGTTTCTGGTTTGTTGGCGTAGACGAGCGACTTCACATATCCCCAAAGAAAATAATCCAATGGTGTCAAATCACACGATCTTGGTGGCCAATTGACAGGCCCATTCCGCGAAATTATGCGCTCATCGAATGTTTCCTTCAATAAATCGATTGTGACGTGCGCTGTGTGGCATGTAGCGCCGTCTTTTTGGAACCACAACTCATCCACATTCATGCCATCCAATTCGGGAACAAAATAGTCGGTTATCATGGCTCTATACCGGTCTCCCCTAACGGTAACTGACTCTCCAGCATTATTTCGGAAGAAGTATGGCCCAATGACTCCACCAGCCCATAGAGCACACCAAACAGTCAGTTTTTGTGGATGTAATGGCGTCTCAAGGGTCTCATGTGGATTCTCTTCATTCCAAATGCGGCAATTTTGCTTGTTGACGTAGCCATTCAACCAAAAATGAGCCTCATCACTGAACAAAATTTTGTGATGAAAATCAGCATCGAGATCAATCTCATTTTCGGCCCATACACCAAAATCACGACGCATTGCATGGTCTCGCGGCTTTAATTCTTGCACAAGCTGGATCTTGTAAGGTCGCAAGCCAAGATCTTTGCGCAAAATCTTCCATAAAGTTGATGGACAAAGCTCCAATTGCTGTGCACGGTGGCGAATCGATTCACTCGGGTTCTCTTCAACACTTTGCTCTACAGCGGCAATTGTTTCTTCGGTGCGCACTGTTCGACATCTCTGCGGATGCGTATTATCACATAGAGTAAGCGTAGTGCGGAAACGATTCATGGTTAACCGAATTAATTGCTCTGATGGACGATTATGTCGACCATAAAATGGACGGAGCTTGCGGTAAACTTCGCGAACTGAACCATTATTTTCGAAATAAATTTGCACGATTTGCAAGCGTTGTTCTTTTGTCAACCTGTTCATGATGAAATGGCAAACCAAACTAAATATTAATCACTTGACAGCTGACAAAATGGCCGCCAGTTAAAAAAGTGATGCCAACTTAAAGTTCTATACCTCAATAAAAAACACCCTATATTTTTGTGCAAAAAATAATTTTTTTTTTACCTTTTTTTCAAAAATGTACAAACAAATTTTTAACTTTTTTCAGCATAACTTACAGGGACTCGTAATTTTTCACTAACAATATATGACAAAATTGTAGGCATTGTAAATCTAAACAACTTATACAATCAGAAGGTGTCTAGGCATCCAAAATAGCTTACAAAGATCAATTTGTACCCTAAAAGTGTTATTTTTCACTATTTTTTAAAAATTAAAAAGAAAAAATTAAAAAAAATTAAAAAAAAAATTTTATTTTAAAAAATAGTTGATCTCTGTAAGCTTTCGCTGTTGCACTGTGTTATCTATGATGTATTTAAAAAACATACTTTTCATTCATAAAATTTTCATGAAACAAATTTTAAAATAAAATTTATTTTATATACTTTTAAAAAATGAAAATTAGGTTTTTATTAATTTGGTATTTAATGTAACAACAATAAAATGAAGTTAAAGAAATCCATCTGGGATGGATGGGATACTTCGGACAAGGCAAAGTCTCTGATTGGGGTCAACCTGGCGGCCTCCAGAACGATCCTTGTTCCCGTTGTATTCAAGTCGACATACAGCCTCCTCGTGGCCCTCCTGGATAACATTCTAGCATCCGCTAGCTTGTTAACTAATGTATGCGACGATTGTCCAATCCCCTGGACTTTAAATTTGGGTTGTGCGTAGGGCTTGAAACCCACCACGTAAAAACATTCTCCAATGAAAGCTAAAACCAAAGCCTCTAAACGGACCCCCTTTTATGTTGACGAACTTGGCAAACGTTTTAAGGACTATGATTTAAGGATATGCACCTGGAATGTGAGAACCCTTAATAGGGAAGGTGCCTCTATCCAATTGGCGGATGCTCTCACCAAATGTAGGGCTGACATCACCGCCATCCAGGAAATGCGATGGATAGGACAAGGTTGTACGAGGCAAGCAACATGTGACATCTACTACAGCTGCCATGAGAAGAAACGCGAATTTGGCTGCGGATTCGTAGTAAGTAAGAGACTTCGCCATCACGTCTCGGAGTTCACCCCTGTGAACGAAAGAATTGCTACGATCAGCATAAAGGCGAAATTTTATAACATCAGCCTTATTTGCGTTTACGCCCCAACGGAAGAGAAGGATGATGTGGTCAAGGATGCTTTTTACGCAAAGCTCGAGGAAGTGTACGATGGGTGTCCGGCACATGACGCCAAAATTGTCCTCGGCGATTTCAATGCGAAAGTTGGACGTGAAGGTATCTTTGGCCCCACTGTCGGGCAGTTCAGTCTCCATTCTTCCACCTCGCCGAACGGCATGAGACTGATCGATTTCGCCGCGGCGCGAAACATGGTAGTCTGTAGCACCAGGTTCCAGCATCTCGATATCCATAAGGCCACCTGGCTCTCTCCTGATCGATCTACCAACAACCAGATCGATCACATTGTGATTGATGGAAGGCATGTATCCAGCATACTAGACGTGCGCACATTTAGAGGTCCAAATGTCGACTCCGACCATTATCTCGTCGCAGCCAAGATGTGACTGCGTATATACGCGTCGAATACGACACGTTCTAGTGTTCAAGGGAAGCTGGACATCAAAAAGCTGCGATCGCAAGAGACAGCCAGGTCGTTTTCCGATCGTCTTTCTAACGAGCTCAATTACATCCCATCCTCTCTCGAAAGTATTGGTGGACAGTGGTCTCACATCGCTCACTCTCTGCGCAGCGCTGCCGAAACAATTCTTGGTTTTGAGCGTCCTCCCCGCAGAAACCAATGGTACGATGAAGAGTGCCGTGAGGCCACTGCAGCAAAGAACGCTGCCTATAGACGAACATTGCAGTCCACCACTACAAGAGCAACGGTGGAGGTGTACAGAGAAAAGAGGAGGGAAGAGAGACGCCTATTTAGAAAGAAGAAAAGCGAGCAAGAAAGGCGTGATCGTGAGGAAATCGAGATGTGCAGGATGATGCTCGAAATTTTTATAAAAAGATAAGGCGTCTTCCTACTGGTTTTAAGCCCGGAGCAACCTCCTGCAGAGATGAACATGGTAACCTGGTTACAGATGCACGAGGAACACAAAGATTATGGAGACAGCACTTCTCTAATCTACTGCAGGGCGATGACAACACAAATTCCGTCTCTAGAGATGCTGTGCCGGACCCAATCATTAACGACGACGTCGAGATCCCGTCCCCCAGCCATGAAGAGGTCAAGGTTGCCATCTGGCGACTGAAGAACAACAAAGCAGCTGGACCTGATGGTTTGCCTGCTGAACTCTTCAAGTATGGAGGCGATGAGTTCGTTAGGTGCATGCACCAGCTCATTTACAGAGTATGGCTGGAGGAAAATATGCCCAACGATTGGAATCTTAGTGCTCTCTGTCCCATCCTGAAAAAGGGAGATCCCACGATATGCACCAACTACAGGGGTATAAGCCTCCTCCCTATCGCATATAAGGTTCTTAAGAGCGTATTGTGTGAACGACTGAAGCCATTCGCCATCTCACTGATTGGACCTTATCAGTGCGGCTTCAGACCTGGTAAGTCCACCATTGACCAGATATTCACACTGCGCCAAATTCTGGAGAAGACCCATGAAAGTCAAGTCGATACACACCATCTTTTTGTCGACTATAAGGCAGCGTTCGAGAGCCCAATAAGGGATCGCGTTTATGCCGCAATGTCTGAGCTCGGTATTCCTGCTAAGCTGATAAGGCTATGCAGAATGACGCTGTAGCTCCGTCAAGGTAGGAAGGGACCTCTCCGAGCCTTTTAATACCGTGCGAGGTTACAGACAAGGCGATCCCTTATCCTGCGACCTCTTCAACTTCGTCATGGAGAGTGTTTTGCGAAAGGCGGGTGTAAATCGTAATGGCACTATTTTTAATAAAAGTGTCCAGCTCCTTGCGTATGCCGGCAACATAGACATCATTGGGCATACCAAGCGAAATGTCACCGCAGCCTTTAATGCTATTGAACGAGAGTCTGCAAAAATGGGTCTGACGGTAAATGAGAGCAAGACGAAGTACATGTTGTCGACGAGTAGGGACGTTGATCGTATCGGCTCCCAGGTTACAGCCGGCAACTATACATTCGATGTGGTCAAGGAGTTCATCTACCTTGGCACCGCCACTACCAGCAAGAATGATGTCAGTCTGGAGATCAAGCGAAGAATTACACTGGCCAACAGGTGCTACTACGGTCTCGGTAGGCAGTTTAGTAACAGAGACCTCTCTCGTGCGACGAAGTTAACACTCTAAAAGTAGCTTATTCTTCCGGTGCTTCTCTATGGTGCGGAAGCATGGACGCTTTCTTGTGCCGATGCAGCGGTCCTGGGAGTGTTTTAGAGAAAAATTCTTCGCAAGATCTTTGGTCCACTAAAGCAAGGCGATGTAGATGTTGTCCAGCGCATTAACATCCAGCGGCTGCGCTGGCTCGGCCATGTTGTTCGGATGGAAGAATCTGCTCCAGCGAAAAAGGTTTTCGATGCGAAGGTCACTGGTCGTCAGCGTAGAGGACGTCCATGTTTACGTTGGAAAGACCAGGTAGATGGAGCCCTGTCATCAATTGGTGTGACCAACTGGAGAAGGCGTGCGCTTAGCAGAGACGCCTGGAGACTAGTGTTGAGGCAGGCCGAAACCCGTTAACGGGTTGTCATGGCCAGCTAAGTAAGTAAGTAAAGAAATCTACTCTTTATAATATTTTATTACTTTTTATCTATTTTTCTTATGAAAAATCTTTTAAATATATTCATTTATGTACGTACGTCAAGATAAGGCAAGATTTTTGTATTTAGAAAATTCCATAATTTTTTTGTCGTATATCCACGAAACTGGCGCGTACGACCTTATAACATAAAATTTTTTTAGCAAACGTGGATATACGGCAAAATGGCTCTTAGATATCTCAGAAAATTAATTTAAGCCTCAAAAATAGTCGTAACTCATTTTTTGTTTTCTGATTTTGTGATATCCTTCCAGATAACTTCGGAACGACGATGTATATGTATGTATGAGTTAATTTATTTCTCGACTATCCTCTGGAAATATTTCTCCAACTTAACGCGATATATATTTTCTATATATTTCTTCAGTTAATTTATTAAAAATATTAAATATTAAAATGTATTGGGTTGGCAACTAAGTAAATGCGGATTTTACTCATTGATGGCATTAATGGAATTTTTAGGTTGGACGACGTAATTGAAACATCAAATACATTTTGTTATTTGATAGTCGGTACTTCTGCTGTCAATCAGTAAAAAAAATTTTTTGATCGGTTGCGCGGTTTTTGTTTGGCGTCTGTTGAAAAATGGAAAATCAAAAGGAACATTTTCGTCATATTTTGCTTTTTTTATTTCCGGAAAGGAAAAAAAGCGTCGCAAGCTCATAAAAAGTTATATGCTGTTTATAGTGACGAAGCCTTAAAAGAACGGCAGTGTCAAAATTGGTTTGCCAAATTTCGTTATGGTGATTTTACACTGATAGATGGAAAACGCTCCGGTCGTCCAGTTGAAGTGGACGACGACCAAATCAAAGCAATAATTGATTCGGATCGTCACAGTACAACACGTGAGATTGCAAGGAAAATGTATCACATACATGCATTGAAAATCGCGTAAAGCAACTTGGCTATGTACAAAAACTTGATGTATGGGTTCCTCATGAACTGAAAGAAATTCATTTAACACAACGCATTCACATCTGCGATTTGTTAACTAAACGTAATGAAAACGATCCATTTTTAAAACAATTGATAACTGGTGATGAAAAATAGGTTCTTTACAACAATGTCAATCGGAAAAGATCGTGGAGCAAGCCAGGTGAACCAGTGCAAACCACATCAAAAATTGATATTCATCAAAAAAAGTTCTGTTATCAGTTTGGTTGGATTACAAAAGAATTGTCTACTTCGAACTTTTTCCACCCAATCGAACGATAAATTCAGATGTCTACATTGAACAACTAACAAAATTGAACAATGCAGTTGAAGAAAAGCGGCCCGAATTGGCAAATCGAAAAGGTGTTGTATTCCATCATGACAATGCAAGGCCACACATATCTTTGGCCACTCGGCAAAAATTATTGGAGCTTGGTTGGGATGTTTTGCAAAATATATAAATATATAATAATGATGATGTCAAATCGTACCTTGTTTTTTTCTCATAAAAACCAGAAGTTTTATGAATGTGGAATTATGATGCTGCCTGAAAGATGGCAAGAGGTCATTGCTCAAAATGGGCAATACATTACATAATAAAGTTATTTCGTTCCATGAAAAAATTTACTTTTATTTTCTAAAAAAAAATCCGCAATTACTTAGTTGCCAACCCAATATTTATGGTATTAAACCGAATGTGATCTTGAGTCTAGTCAATATAATAATGAATATATTTTTTAAAAATTTTTGAAATATCATTATACAAATTTTCAATGAAACAATAATTAAACAAAATAAATTACAGTAAACAATAAAAGTATTCTGTATTCTATGAAATATTAAATCTTTATAATTTTCCTACTATGTAGGCTTGAACCTGTTTCTGAAACAATAACTAAAGACTCCCAGAAGTTCACATTATTATCCCGTTAACTACTCCCCCTTTAAAATTCAGACGTCTGTTTTATAAGAGTAAGAAAGGGAAACAAAGATCATATGCCTTATATCATTGTAGTATAAGAATAATAAATGAAGTTCTTGATTTCCTTTTACAATAAAATTTAACCAGTTTTTGTAAAAAACAAAGTATTTTTCGATTAACTAAATATAACAAACTTAATTATAGAA
Organism: Metopia argyrocephala; assembly: GCA_963576795.1. NCBI lineage: Eukaryota > Metazoa > Arthropoda > Insecta > Diptera > Sarcophagidae > Metopia > Metopia argyrocephala. The sequence continues at coordinate 87,160,327 of OY756209.1, read as the reverse complement.
AGCTTTTGAAGAAAAAGTGAAATCATATTTTGAACAAATGAATTCTAGTTTTCTATTGCTGTAGTCACATGTAGTAATAATATATCTTAGCACTCCGTAATACTATTATCTAATATTATCTTTATGAACTATTTTACCGTCAATTCTAAGTGTAGATCCCAAATCTTCTTCAACTATCTTTTCAACAAAAACTTTGCTAAATTTATTACCTAAACGTCTGTTAACTTTAACATAGACCTTATCACCAGTATTATATTTTTTTTCAACAGTATTTCTATTATGGTATCTCATATCAGATTTTTGTTTAATGTCAATTTTAAAATAAATTTTCTTTTCCAGCTCTTTGGGAATAGCCTTAATGATATCTATTGGTCTCATTCCAGTAGTCGAATGAATTGTCCTGTTATATTTCGTTGTAGCAAGTAGTATAAGGTCTATTAATTCTGTTGATATGCCATCCAGTTTGAGACATCTTGCGATTTCTGCCAGAGTGCTGTGAAAACGTTCCACTTGTCCGTTGGATGAACTACGAAGAGATGGAATAGCATGAATGTCAGCTCCAAAAAAATTCTTTACAAGTGTCTTTATTGTTTCTCAATTAAAAGATTTTTTATTGTCGTATATTATTACTTTGGTACTTCCAAAAAATTTAATATTTCAAGAAGAGCTGGTTTAATATCAATAATAGCTCTTGAAGCTATAGGTTTAACGACAGTGAATTTCGAAAATTTGTCCAAAGATGTTAAAAAGAATTGTTTGTTTGTATTATAAATGTCCACATGAAGTATTTCTCCTATAGAAGATGGCATTGGAGTTTCCAATATTTGATGATTTCGAGAATGTCTTGAATATTTTGCTTCTTGACATGTTTTACATGTGGATAATATAATATTTCTCAATTGTTTTCTCATATCAGGAAAGTAGTAATCTTGAAGAATTTGTTGTACGTTCTCCTTTAGGGATCGATAAGCTGTATTGTGGTCGTTGTTGAGTATCTCTAATTGATAATTTGGGTTAAAAATATCTGTTACATACTGCTTAGTGTAGCGGAACTTTATAGATGGATAGTAGGAAATTAAAAAATGTTGAATTTGGGCCAAAATATGTATGTCACAATGAATTGCATTAACAACTTTAGGATTTATAGCGGATTTAATTAAATTAATTATATCTTTGACAGATTTATAAGTTATTTTATGACGATTACGGGTCTTAAAAATTATCTTTGTTATTCTTCCAACACGGTCTCCAAGGACAAGGATAATTTGATTTCTGAAGCAGTTAATGGGATTATCGACGCTTGGAATAGCTTCAGTGGAAGAAAGTCCGCTTGCGCAGACCTGAAGAGAAGTAGATGACGTTGAATCCGTAGCTAAGTTTAAAAATTGTCTCGACAATGCATCCGCAACGACGTTATCTTTGCCAGGCTTATAGAAAAACGTGGGTGAATATTCCTCTATAAAAGCTTTCCAAAGCTTTATTTTCGAATTAGGGTTTCTGTCAGAAACAGAGAAAGTTAGTGGCTGGTGGTCTGTGATAATATTAAGATTTCTCACTCTATAAAGATAATGCCGAGAGACTTCAGTGCCCAAACGATAGACAATAATTCCCGCTCATTAGTAGCATAATTTTCTTCTGCAGATGACAATGTCCGTTATCATCATAGTTATGGGACGGCCGTTTTGGGAAAGAACTGCTCCGATAGCTGTTGTAAGATGGAATGGTTTCTCGAAGTTAGAATAAAAGAACATCCTCGGAAGCAAGTAATTTTTTTAACTTCTCGAAAGCGGCCAATGCTGCGTCATCTAATTCTATTTTTACTAGCTTAGACTGTCGAGTGTCTATATGACCATTTTCTCCTCGTAAGTACATAGTTAATGGTTTGACAATAGATGCATAGTCTCTTACGAATCTCCTGTAATAGCCAGAGAGTCCTAAAAACGATCTAAGGCCTCTGAGGGTGGAAGGTGTCTTATAATCCACTATAGCTTTGACTTTATCTGGGCAAGTTTGAATGTCTTTAGTTGAGACAACAAAACCCAAATACTCCACACATGTTCTCTAATGAAACCCGCATGTTCGCGTTAAGCAACTTTCTTAAAATTCTGTCTATATCATTAATATGATTCTGTTCTGAGTCGGAAAATATAATAATATCGTCAATATAGACATGACAACTTTTTCCTATTTCTTCTCGCAAAACGTTATCTATAGCATACATACATACATAACTGGCCTTTACAACCCTGTGTCAGGATTACGGCCTAGCTTCTCGCAGCACTCATGTTGTGTGTGTCAATTTTTATCCATGAGTACCGGGACCTACAGTTTAATGTCTACTCCGAACGACAGACTTGAGAAGCTTGTTCATGGCAATTAGTTACTCTCAGAGCTTTTGCCAGATGACTGCTGAGAGGTAGTCGCCGAAAGAAATATTTTTTTCATATTTCTTTTTTTGAAGATGTCGGAGCCTGGAGTGGAACCCAGAGCCCATGTCTTAGTAAGCCAACACACTAACCACTAGACCACGGCGACTATCTATAGCACGTTGAAAAATATTTACCCAAATAATGGTTTTGGAGGTTTATGTCAAAATAATAATAGTTTTAGGTTTTTAACAGTTTGACTATTATTATTTTGACATAAACCGCCAAAACCATTATTTGGGTAAATAATTTTCTATAAATGAGGACAGATATAGAAAGCTGAGAAAATTTCCTTTAAAATAAGCCCTCGTCCAGCGTTACAGGTCAACTATTCACCAATTGCAATGAATACTTCCAAAAAAAAAACATTATTTTCGGATGACCTGAGCACCAAATTTTCTCTTAAAAAACCGGAAGCTCGATTTTGATTTTAGAACCATGGTTTCTTTTAGGAAAAGTTCTTAGATTTTCCCGTAGATTACGATTTTGCTATACGCTTAGTAGGCAAAAAAATTGACCCACCCTAATGTATATTTTGATGATTTTCATCTCCATAAAAAGGCTAATAAAGTTAGTTTTTTTTTAAGATTATTTATTGGATAAAATATCTAATTTTTTTGTTTGTTTTCGAAGGAGTACCAATAATAGAAAATCCGATACCTCTATTCTGTGTTGAGAACAAGTGTCGGCAAACCACTCTGGGGTCATTCGTTTACATGACTCAATAATAAAATATTGTATACCAATTTTTTGAGGTTCAGATTTAAAGACATTATGAAATATTAAAATGTGTTTTTTGCTTGCACACAAATATTAAGTAGTTTACAGAATCTCAAACATTTAAACAATACATTAACGAAAGAAAAACCTCGGAGCGAAACAAAAACACGTCCGACTTCAGAAAAGCAATAACCAAATCATACAAAACCTAAATGTCGTCCTAAATATGTATGTATGTATATTGTATGTACATTATACATTGTCGTATACATAAAACAGAAATGTCAAAATGAAACTGTAATGGTTCCCTTAATAGAAGAATCAAGAATGATTGTTTTATTAAAATTTGCTTTCACTTATATACTACTTATGAGAAGAATTTTACTAGTCTAAAATTTAATCATTTACAAATGTTTACGAAAAAATTACTTAATCACCCTTATTCTATTTGGCGTCGTCGATAGAAGGCAATGCCGTTTATCGATCACTGTTAACATATTTTTGGTATTCTGTAAGCAAAATTGACGTCGTTATTGTGATTGTCGTCGTCATTTTTGGTGTTGCCTTGTGTTGTTCTTTGTTTTAAAAAATAGATATCTACATACATACATACATGTGTATGTTAATTGTGTTACTTTATATTCTAAGCTGTTAAATTTAGTTTATTAAATAAATAAATAAATAAAATATAAGAAAAAGTGTAGTTGAAAAATAGATTTAAATTAAAAACTTTCAGTTAATGTGCGGGTTCTGTTCATTCGGGGCTATAATCTCGCTGTGGGTTCCGTCCACACGACCAATTACACCTGGAAATCCTGTTTTTTTTTTTCGAAAAAATAAAATTTTACTTCTTGTTTTCAGCTTTTGTCATGCTAAATTTTATCCACTGTGGACGAGATATCTCTATGGCGTCCAGTGTTTCGGCTAAAACCTTCGCCACCATTGGGTGTGAAAGTCCCAGGTTATAATCGTTTCTAACCCCTGGCCTAGAATCGTAATGTCGCTGCCAATTTTATGGTGTTTGGAAAGTACCTTTTTTTAAATTGGGCTCTATGGTATCCAACACATATTTAAATAAGTTACCGTGAAATAACTTTCAAATCTTAAAAAATGTAATGAAATTAATAAAAAAAACTTTGAACATGATGATTTTAAATTTACTTCTTACTTCTCATTGGGCAAGTAAAAAATGCACGTCTTCTGCAGTCTTTTTTCCACAACTAAATTGGTTTTAATTTCTTCTTCATTGGATTTTATTTATTTTTTTTTACCAAACAATGACAAAAAAAAATGAAAAAGCTGTCTCAAACATTAGAGATGTGTGCTGTATTTTATTAACATTATCGATAAACAGGGTACGTCGTCATAATACTCTTATAGAATACCAAATTAACATTAAATTGACGTTGCCGTTGTTTAAAATTGCTATTGCCTTAAAATTGCTATTGTTATTGCCGACGCCAAATAGAATAAGGGTGAATATCTGAACATTGTATCATAGTTTCTAAGTGCCTTTATTTCCTTATTCAAATTTCGTTTGACAAATTTCTGATAGACTTTAGGCAGCGTATATTTAGCAAACAAAGCATATTTTGCAATGTAAGAAAAACCGTGCATTTCGCTCATAGAACTGTTCAAAAACACAAGTGAGTAAGCGTTCAATGACCAACGGTTTGTTGACAAAGTATCTCATTTCTTGAAACTAAGTTTTTGATATTACTAATAGGCTTTTCATACCTGAGTACATTTTGTAGGAACGCATGGAAGATGTTGAAAATGTGAAACATGCGTTCACATTTGCAACATCTACCATCAATTCAGCTGCAAACAAAAGAGATGCATGTAAAAGTTTTTTAATAAAAATAGGACTAGAAAATGGATTAAGTACATAAATTAAATAAATATGTTGGTTCAAACGTCGCAGTTATAGTTTTTTCTTTAACAATAAATTATTAATAATTTAAACTTAAGAAAACAGAAAAGTTTATTATTTTATTTTCAACCAGGGCATACATACACCCCAACAGCAAAAATTTGAGTACAAGCTTTACTAATTAATTTGCGGGTTAAAAAAGTTATACTTATGCAGGTTTATTTAAAAAAAATGTTTGTAAATATTAGTCACCTTGTCATTAAACATAACAAAAACTAATTTGATATTTTATTGATTTACTTTACGATTTATCGATCATTTTCTATAATAAGTCACATCCCTACTGAAGCAAAAGTCTGCGTACAAAATAAGTAACCAAACTTTCAATGTGTTTTTTCCTATTAAACGCGTCGATTATTAGCACATTTTCTTTTTTTCTTTTTCTAAGCAACATATATTTAGTGATTTAAAGAGAAATTTAAAAAAGTAAAAAAAGAAATTCATGAAGAGGACAGAAAAATTATAATAAAACTATGGAAGCAAGGAAAAACTACCCGAAATTGGCAAGACTGTCGGCAAAACGCATTCCTCAGTTCAGAGAATTGTGAATACTTAGAAACAAACAGGAGTTTTTGACTCCCGCCCACGTTCTGGACGTCCACCTGTTTTAACTCTGCGAGAAAAGCGTTACATTCTGCAATGAGTTCAGCAGAATCCTAAAATTAACTCAACAGAAATCACAAAATTTCTTGAAAATCACTTTAATAAAACTGTTAGCAAAGACACCGTTAGTAGAGTTTTGAAAAACGCTAATTAAAAAGTCATGTTGCACATAGGAAGGCTCTGGTGTCACTGGTAAACCGTCAGAAGCGAATTGCTTGTGCCAAGAAATATATAAATAAGCCAAAAGAATTCTGTCGAAAAGTTTTATTTACTGACGAAAGCAAGTTTTGTATATTTCGTGTTAATGGCAAACAGCTTGTGAAGAGAAAACCAGGAAAAGCGCTTGATCCTAAGAGTTTAAGTACAACTGTAAAACATTGCGGAGGTGGTTGCATGGTATGGGGCGGTATGTCTTACCAATGAGTCGAAAATTTGGTGTTGATTCCCTCTACAATGGATACTAAAGTATATCTTGATATATTAAAAGAAAATTTGTAGCCAGGCTTAGACAAATTAAACCTGGGCAACGATTATATATTTCAACAAGATAAAGACTGGAAACATACGGATCATAATACAAAGCTTTGGCTACTTTACAACGTCCCGCAACAGCCTAAAACGCCACCACAGTCTCCAGACTTAAATTCCATAGAAAACTTATGGGATTTATTGGAACTCCGTATTCGGCACCACAAAATTTCTTCGAAAGAAACGTTAAAAAACGTGATAGTTGAGAAGTGGAACAAAATTTCTCTTTAAGAAAATGCAAAGCTAGTCGATTCTATGCCTAAACGGTTGGCGGAGGTTCTCAAACAAAAAGGATATGCAACCTCATATCATTTTTTTTTACTTAAAATTTAGACACAAAAGACATTACGAAAAATGTTTGTACGCAGACTTTTGCATATGCCATTTTAAATAGGCCGTTAGTTTTTCTTTCTGAATTCCTATTAATTTACACAACATTTTTTTACTTTTTTACTTTAAACAAAAATAATAATGGCTTGTACGCAGACTTTTGCGTCTGGGTGTACATACATACAGTGGCTCAATTTAATAACCGGACAGCCATTATTTTTTTAATAAAACTTTTATAATAATCAAACTGCCTTTTGCCCAAAAACTATTATTATTTTGCTTTTATAACCCTTTGTTACATTATTCACCATGTACGGTATCAAAATTATTTTCAGAAAAAAAGTTGTAAGTAAAATTTTCAAGTAAGGCAATATTAAACGACAAATTAATAATCGGACATGAGGCAACTACAATACTTTAGAGTTACTTTAAAAAGGAAATTCCCGTTTTTAGTGAAGCCGATTGTAATTGCTAGCTTCGTAGGAACGTCAAAAGTAAAAGGTTTTAAATATCCTACATATTTGAAGCGTAATTTGTTGTAAAATTGTGAAATGATGTAACAAATGTGCCCACACATCTACAAAAGTTAGAAAGTTGATCATAAAGCAATATCAGGATGGTTTGTCTGTTCATGAAATAGGTGCTATTGTTCAAAGAAGTCATTTCACAGTCCACGAGTCTTGGAGGTTTATGTCAAAATAATAATAGTCAAACTGTTAAAAACCTAAAACTATTATTATTGTGACATAAACCTCCAAAACCATTATTTGGGTAAATAATTTTCTATAAATGAGCACAGATATAGAAAGCTGAGAAAATTTCCTTTAAAATAAGCCCTCTTCCAGCGTTACATGTCAACTATTCACCAATTGCAATGAATGCTTCCAAAAAAAAGCATTATTTTCGGATGACCTGAACACCAAATTTTCTCGTAAAAAACCGGAAGCTCGATTTTGATTTTAGGATCATGGTTTCTTTGGGAAAAGTTCTTAGAATTTCCCGTAGATTACGATTTTGCTATACGCTTAGTAGGCAAAAAAATTGACCCATCCTAATATGCAGTGATCTCGAAACTGAAAGAAAAATCTAGACACATTGAAATTTAAATAAAAAGGCAGAGCAGAGATTGGGAATCAAGTTAATTGTGATTTAGCTACGACAGAGTAAAGATCAACAGTGAATCCCTACGTGTGGTATTGTTTAACAGTGTATATCTTGTAAAGTGTATTAAGTGCAAATAAAGTAAATTAGTAAATATACAATCAAATCAAGTGCTTATTATTGTAATTAAGAATTCACATAATAAAAATATTTCTATAGAAAAGGTAAAAACGTAACAATTGGTGTCAGAAGTGAGATTACAAAGTAATAAGCATGAAGTTTCAAGATCTGAAGGTAGACCGGCTTAAACGTGAATTAAATAAAATGGAATTGCCGACTACTGGTAATAAGGCGGAGCTGCAGAAGAGACTATTGGAAGAATTCAAGCAGCGTGGCATTAACATCGACGCCTATGAATTTGATGATGACGAAATAGAGATATATGAACCTGCAAAGACTAGCAGTTTAGACATAAATTCGCTGCTGGCTGCCATAATGGAAGTAAAAGAAACAACAAAGGCGAAACATCTAGAGCTCAAAATCAAGTACTGGCCCAAAACCAAACATTATTGGCAGAGGTAAAAGAAACATCGAAAGCAACAAAGGAGAAGTTAAGATGTGCGTCACTATAAAGTGTAACACCCATTTTTCTTAATAACTTTTTTCACCTTTAATCAAAATTATTTTTCTTAATCACAATATCTTTGAAAAATGTGTCAGATTTTAAAATGTATCAGTTTGTCAAATTTGACTTGTTAGTTAGTTCACAATGGATAATCAAAGACAAGTGCATACAAAAATTATTCAAATAATTCAAAAAAAACCATATTGGAGTTATACAAAAGTTGCTAGGGAAGTCCACGTGACCAGGCAATGTGTTTCCAGAGTGGTCAAAAAGTTCAACAAAGACCTAAAAATTGAAAGAAAGCCTGGAACAGCTAAAGCAAAACTGGTAACGAATGACGCGAAAGCCAAAAAGGTTGAAAAGCTTTTGCTAGCTCTTCCAAACATTTCTGGTCGCGAAGTGGCCCGGCGCGTGCAATGTTCGGAAAGTTTTGTGCGCCGAGTTAAAGCTAAAGCTGGCCTTAAAACATTTAAAGTCTAAAAAGTTCCGGATAGAAATGCTAAGAAGAATATTGAAGCAAAAAAAAAGAGCAAAACTCCTCAAAAAAGAATTTTTTCAAAAGTTCGAATGTTGTGTAATGGATGATGAAACTTACGTTTTTGCAGACTTTGCGCAGCTTCCTGGCCAAGAGTTTTATGTAGCGGATAGTAGAGGCAATGTTTCTGAAGAGTTCCGAACTAAAAAACTATCAAAATTTCCCAAAAAGTTTCTAGTTTGGCAGGCTATTTGTAGCTGCGGCAACAGAAGTGCATCGTTTGTTACATTGGGATCAATAAACTCAGATATTTATATTAAAGAGTGTCTTCAAAAAAGGTTGCTCCCATTTCTAAGACAGCACAACATAACAACATTCTTTTGGCCAGATTTGGCAACATGTCACTACAGTAAAAGCGCAATAGACTGGTATAATAAAAATAATGTTATTTTTGTTCCAAAAGAGGCTAACCCACCAAACTGCCCAGAGCTGCGGCCTATTGAAAGATATTGGGCTCTGGTCAAAAGAGAACTAAAGAAGAGTACATCTGTTCCCAAAACCATTACTAGTTTTCGATATAAATGGACAGCTGGTACCAAAAAAATCACCGAAAACACTATAACATTGCTTATGGATGGCATAATGAATAAAATAAAAAATTTTATAAAATTAAATTAATTTTTAAATAAAATAATACAGAATATAAATCTGTAATAAAAATGCAAAATAAAACTGTTTTATTTTTAACTCTAGCTTACTCCAGTCAGTTTTTATTTGACTTTTGATGTGTTACAGTTTATAGTGACGCACATCTTAGTAGAAATTTCTGAAACATTCAGTAAGAGAGTAGTAGGCATGGAAGCAAGAATGGCTGACTTAGACGATAGAATGTATGAAATGGAAGAAGAGTTCAACAGCATTCAATGCCAACAAGCTGGACCAGTACGTGTTGTTCCAGAATTTACCAGCAAAATAAAAACCCCTTGCTTTGATGGTAGCACACCACTTTCTGAATTTAGACTTCAATTTGAAACTGTTGCAAACAAAAATGGATGGGACGACGAGGAGAAGGCGCTAGAACTAATATTGGCCTTAAAGGGTGCAGCCGCAGAAGTCCTGGAGACAATTCCAGCCAGCTCCAGAAATAATTACGAAGACCTAATGGTGGCATTGCAGCGTAAGTTCGGTAATGAGCACAAACGCGAGTTGTACCAAATGGAATTGAGAGGTAGAACACAAAAGTCCAACGAGTCATTACAGGCCTTCGCCATGGAGATTGAAAAATTGGTACAACCAACATACCCAGGCGAAAATCATCCATTGGTAGATCGTTTTAAAACCGAAGCGTTCATCAATGGCATACGTGACCCTGACTTGAAGCTCGCGGTATGCAACACTCAGAAGACCACCTTCGCTGAAACAGTAGCATTTGCATTGGGGCAGGAAACCGCTCGAGCTATATATATGCCACAGGTACACAAAGTGCGCGCTTTGGATGTCGAGCGAGAAACAAATGACGTGCTCAACGACCTTAAAGCTATGATGAAGCAAATTTGTGCCGGCATGCATCACAAGACGAACGCAAAATGCTTCAATTGTGGAAAGAGTGGCCATTTCCAAAGAAACTGTAAAGCGCCACGAAAAAGAGCAAGGTCTATCTCGCCATCTAGAAGTAACAAACGGGTGAACCACCAGCAACCATCACAAGAGTCCCCGTTAAACTAAAACAAGCTAGCACTAAGGGGCAAGAGCTAGCTCCCACAAGCGAGTGCCCCACGACCTCCATATCAGGGATGCAGCAAAAGAACAGCAACTTAACAGTAAGTGGGTACCTAAATGGCAGAAAACACATCTTCACTATAGATACTGGGGCAACTCAGTCGATCATCAGACCCGATATAGTTAACGGAAGATGTGAGTCACTACAAAATGTTAGACTACGAACAGCTACGGGAGAATCTGCCACTGTCCACGGGAAGATAGAAGCTAAGGTGACTATGGCCAACATTAGCGTGAGACATGTTTTTATTGTTGCCGATATTGTTGATGAGGTTATCAATGGTGCCGATTTTATGATAACCCATGGCATCAACCTGAATATGGGGCAACAGGTTATGAGTTGGCATAATGTCGAGATACCGCTTGATGTGGGTTATGACGACAATGCTCACGCTAGAAAACGAGTTGCTGTTGGACGACAAAAATTACCACCACAAGCAGAAACATTGATATGGGCGCGTGCGGAGGGAGATTGTGTGGACAACCGTTTGTGGGTAGTAGAACCAGAAGAAATAAAGGCCGAAATATTAACAGCAAAAGCCCTTATTAAAGCCAATAAAGAAGAAGGCATAGTACCAGTAAGAGTGCTCAACCTATCGGCCCAAGAAAAAATCATCACAGAAAGAGCCGATGTAGGCCGATGTGTTCCAGTAGAAGCGGTAATAAATCATGAGAGCACGGGGAATCCTGAAAATATGCCTGCCAAGGACCAAGCTCTATTTAAGGACTATGTGGAAAAATGGGTAAAAGAATTAGCAGCTTCGGATAAAAATAAAGCGAAACAGCTGCTTAAGAAGCATGCCAGCGTCTTCGCCGTAAAAGATCACTGTCAAGGTAGAACGGCCATTGTTAAGCACGTAATCAACACCGGCGAAGCGAGACCTATTAAACAGGCACCCAGAAGCGTACCCTTGGCCAAGAGAAATGAGGTAAGGGTCCTGGCCAAAGAATTGGAAAAGAACGGTGTAATAGAGGATGGATGGGATACTTCGGACAAGGCAAAGTCTCTGATCGGGGTCAACCTGGCGGCCTCCAGAACGATCCTTGTTCCCGTTGTATTCAAGTCGACATACAGCCTCCACGCGGCCCTCCTGGATAACATTCTAGCACCCGCTAGCTTGTTAACTAATGTATGCGGCGATTGTCCAATCCCCTGGACTTTAAATTTGGGTTGTGCGTAGGGCTTGAAACCCACCACGTAAAAACATAATTTCAATGAAAACTTCAGCAAAAGCCTCTAAACGGACCCCCTTTTATGTTGACGACCATGGCAAACGTTTTAAGGACTATGATTTAAGGATATGCACCTGGAACGTGAGAACCCTTTATAGGGAAGGTGCCTCTATCCAATTGGCGGATGCTCTCAAAAAATGTAGGGCTGACATCACCGCCATCCAGGAAATGCGATGGATAGGACAGGGTTGTACAAGGCAAGCAACATGTGACATCTACTACAGCTGCCATGATAACAGACGTGAATTTGGCTGCGGATTCGTAGTTAGCAAGAGACTTCGCCACCTTGTCTCAGAGTTCACCCCTGTGAACGAAAGAATAGCTACGATCCGGATGAAGGCGAAATTTTATAACATCAGCCTCATTTGCGCTCACGCCCCGACGGAAGAGAAGGACGATGCGGTCAAAGATGCTTTCTACGCAAAGCTCGAGGATGTATACGATAAGTGTCCGGCACATGACGCCAAAATTGTCCTCGGCGATTTCAATGCGAAAGTTGGACGTGAAGGTATCTTTGGCCCCACTGTCGGGCAGTTCAGTCTCCATTCTTCCACCTCGCCGAACGGCATGAGACTGATCGATTTCGCCGCGGCGCGAAACATGGTAGTTTGTAGCACCAGGTTCCAGCATCTTGATATCCATAAGGCCACCTGGCTCTCTCCCGATCGATCAACTACCAACCAGATCGATCACATTGTGATTGATGGAAGGCATGTATCCAGTATACTAGACGTGCGCACATTTAGAGGTCCGAATGTCGACTCGGACCATTATCTTGTCGCAGCCAAGATGCGATTGCGCATATGCGCAGCGAATATGGCACGTTCTAGTGTTCGAGGGAAGCTGGACATCAAAAAGCTGCGATCACAAGAGACAGCCAGGTCGTTCTCCGATCGTCTTTCTAATGAGCTCCATTGTATCCCGTCCTCTCTCGAAAGTATTGGTGGACAGTGGTCTCACATTGCTCACTCTCTGCGCAACGCTGCCGAAACAGTCCTTGGTTTTGAGCGTCCTCCCCGCAGAAACCAATGGTACGATGAAGAGTGTCGTGAGGCCACTGCGGCAAAAAATGCTGCCTTCAGAAGAACGTTGCAGTCCACCACTACAAGAGCAACTGTGGAGGTGTACAGTGAGAAGAGGAGGGAAGAGAGACGCCTATTTAGAAGAAAGAATAGGGAGCAAGAAAGGCGTGATCGTGAGGAAATCGAGATGTGCATTAGTAGACATGATGCTCGAAATTTTTATAAGAAGATAAGGCGTCTTACTACTGGTTTTAAACCCGGAGCAACCTCCTGCAGAGACGAACATGGTAATCTGGTTACAGATGCACATGGTGCACTGAGATTATGGAGACAGCATTTCTGTAATCTACTGCAAAGCGATGATGATACAAATTCCGCTACTAGAGATGCTGTGCCGGACCCAATCAATGATGACGTTGTGATCCCGTCCCCCAGCCATGAAGAGGTCAAGGTTGCCATATGGCGACTGAAGAACAACAAAGCAGCCGGACCTGACGGTCTGCCCGCTGAACTCTTCAAGTATGGAGGCGATGAGCTGGTTAGGTGCATGCACCAGCTCATTTGCAGAATATGGCTGGAGGAAAGTATGCCCGATGATTGGAATCTCAGTGCCCTCTGTCCGATCCTGAAAAAGGGAGACCCCACAATATGCACCAACTACAGGGGTATAAGGCTTCTGGTGGTGTACTCTCAGAGGTAGTCAATGGAATAGAAAAGGTTGCGAGCTATTACAGTCGAACACTCTCAAAGCCTGAAAAGAACTATTGTGTAACTCGACGTGAATTATTAGCAGTATTAGAGTGCATAAAACATTACCACAAGTACTTATATGGCCAAAATTTTCTCCTGAGGACTGACCACTCTGCACTCAGATGGCTGTTGCAGTTTAAGAACCCTGAAGGACAGCTGGCTCGCTGGATCGAACGACTCCAAAGCTACGATTTTAGCATAGAGCACAGAAGGGGCGCCAAGCATGGTAATGCAGATTCTCTATGGCGGCGGCCATGTAGCATAGAGTGTAAACATTGTACTAAGGCTGAGGGCAAGGAATCTACCGTCGACATTCGGCTAACTCACATAGAGGCGAACAAGGACTGGGCAACAGCGCAAAAGAATGATCCAGTGTTATCAAAAATTATAACAGCTAAAGAAAATAATCAACGACCAACCCGAAACGATATATTAGCAGGAAGACCCTCTTGTTAAAGCTTATTGGGCTCAGTGGAATAGTTTAAAGCTGATTAATGGCTTATGGCTTATATCGTACCTGGGAGAGTGCAGATGGCAAAACAGCAACCGACTTAATAGTAGTGCCATCCTCCAAGATAAGTGAAATCCTAAATGAATTTCATAATGGTCCTAGTGGAGGTCATCTTGGAGGTCATACTGGATTGGTTGTCAACAAGCTGTCGCCGATTGGATAGTGTTAATTGACTCGTTTGCCAATTAATTCTTTGTTTTATCTCAGCACTTATACTGGATTAAACTGTTGGATATTAATTGAAGGATTCAATCTCAGCACATAAACTGGATTGAAAATTGTTGTATTTTTTATTGAACAATAAGCGGCACTTGAACCGAATTGTTCCCGTTAAAATGAAAGTCTTGCCTTTGATTTACGACAATGTAAAAGCAAAAGAAGCGATTTATTATAGTTTTCTTCATTTAAATACAAAATTATTGATTACTAATTATTTTCTACATATTTCTTACATAATTAAAATATAGGTATTATAATGAATTACTATCTAAGCAAATTATAAGTTCATTGGCTGTGTGACCATGACTTTAAAATTAAGCAATTAACAAACGTGCTACAAACAAATGTGCAAGCTATACATTTTTTATAAGTGCAAAGAAGTTAATAAACTGAAATTAATGTAAACACTGAATTTTAATAAACCAAATAACAAAAAATATAAAATATCAAGTTTCAATTATAAATAAACCAAAGAATAAGAAAAGTGTGCAATTTAGTGAACTAAAAGTAGGCAAAATATGTGCAGAGGTTCAACAAACTTAAAGTAAATAAAAAACAATAAAAGTATGTATTAACATGCTCCCCCCGTTGAGTGTAGCTCAAAATATAGTCTGTGGGTGGAATCTGCTGAACTGATGAGAGATTGTGTTGAATTCTGATTGAAACTTCGTTAAGGTCTGCTGCTGATATTGATCAAATATGCACCGTGAAATCCGACGTTGTTTGTTGCTTGCGAGGCGCTGGAATCGGTTGGTGTTTACATTTTTGTCTTGCAATTAGATGAAATAAGATGCAGAGGGTGATGATTAAGGCTGAGTAACCGACAGTCATATGATGATAATTATGAGTCTCAATTTTATTTGGTAGCTGAAGTATCTCCTGCGCCCTTAGTGAGGTTTGTAGTTCTGTTAGATTCTGTATATGTGAACTGTACTCGCCTGTATGTATTTTTTTTTTTTGAGTAATGGCCTTAGGCGTGTTGAAAGGGTTTGTTCTGTTATTTCCCAAAGCTTGGTGTATGATGCCTTAAGTGAGCTGGAGATTGTCTGTTGACCTTGTAGTGACATAAACTTATTTTTGAGAGTAGATTCCGGTTCCAAATAAAGCAAACCCGAACCCTTTAGTGTAAATTGATTGATATCTTTCTTACACACAGTCGTTGTATGAATTGGCGTGGGTAGTGCGTAAATCCATTTATTCTGGTGATGGAGAGGGATCATAACATTGGTGGCCTTTATTTGTTGAACTGGGCAGTCAGCTTCAGTTTCGTTGTGAAATAAATTTATTTCGCAAGCGCATATTGGTGAACTTGATTCATACAGGATCTGTACCTTAGAACATACAAATCTATCTTCTTTGATGGCGTCGCATAAGTTAAGTTCAGTTTTGTCAAGAGTAAAATACTGACGACGAACAACATTGATGGCCAAGATGGAAGAGCATGGCTTTATTGATAATAAGGTATCATTGATCCAATTTGGCACCGGTATAAGGTTGAATACTAAAAACTGGTCACGCTCCACTAATGGCAAATTAACGCGAAATATGAGGGTGTTATTCGTGAGTCCACCTTGAACTTTCATCAATTTGTACAATTGCAATGTATCATTCTGTTTTACAGGCAATTCAAGTGACTCTGGTAAATGCAATCTTATTTTGTCTATTTCCTGTTGTAATTGGTACGGAGTGAGGATAAGAGGGCTTATAATACCGTGATGAGTATTTGTAAGAATATCCAGTATTGAAGACTGTATGTGTTGTAAGTTTGCCGCAATGATCGTTAGTTGAATGGATAGTGATGAGAAAATGCGGTAGATTCTTTCTTCGTATAGTTCCTTACTGACGTTGTGTATCTTGTTATATATTTGCGATATTTGTTGGTCGATTTGGTTAAATTTATTTTTTATTTGCCCTTGGTCTGCCTTCATGATGTTCATAGTAGAGTCTACAATTGATGTTTGATTTCTTAACAGGCTGAGTAGATGTGCCTCATTTTGCTTAACTTGTGAAATCGTGTTTGCCATCTCTTCTGCATATTTTGAGTCCAGTACTCCAAATAGTGAGTTTGCGATGTTTTCCACTAAATCGATTGCCCCCCTTTTGTGTCTTCTGCCGGAAAGTAGGGTGCTGCTCATGTGTAATTCATTTTTGGTATGTTCAAAGTACTTGACAAGGTTTTGACACGTTGATTTATCTTGCATGTCTTCACATAAACTGCTTAAAGCCTTGGTACCGCCTGCAAACATTTCCAATTCGGACCAAAATTCCTGTAAGTCGTAATAAATTAGGATCTGCCAGTTTGAAGATGAAATTGCTGCTGATCCAATGTCTTCAAAGTGTATGCCCAGCTGGGTTCCAAACGGCTGGTTTTGAACTTGTGCTCCCAGGACTAATGGCAGTAATATTATCGAGATCAAGACAGTCATGACATTAATAGGCGTGGCTAAACGCCTTTTCTTTCTAGGATTCTCTGGGCTATTACCTTTATCCCTATCTTCATGATCGGAAGCTTCATCGAATTCTGTGTTGTTAACTGGCAAAGGTGCTAGTCGAGTAATTGGCCTTCTGCAGACCCCAGATGCTGTCTTAACATCAACCACTCGAACCAGACCGTCATCTCCGTGATGCACCTTCACTATCCTGGCTAACGGCCATCTCAAGGGAGGTGTGTTGTCCTCCTTCACTATGACCATATCGCCGGGTTTAATATTGACACTCCGTGTTTTCCACTTGTGCCGATATTGTAATTCACACAAGTATTCCCGAGACCAACGTCTCCAAAACTCCTCCTTTAGGTGGGTAACCAATTTCCATCTGGTCAAGAGATTCATCTTTGTTTGGGCAGAATTTAAGTTTACATGGGCATTAAGTGGTTCCCCAATTAGAAAGTGACCAGGTGTTAATGCAGCCAAATCATTTGGGTTGTTTGACATAGGAGTAATTGGTCTTGAATTAAGAATGCCTTCAATTTCAATTACAATGGTATCAAGTTCCTCATACGTCAATGATGCCATTGCCACACTTTTGATCAAAAGATTCTTTGCTGACTTCACCGCAGCTTCCCATAGGCCTCCAAAGTGAGGTGCTCGTGGTGGTATGAAGTGAAAATTTATGCCTCTGGAAGAACATTCTTTGCTGATCTTACTTGCGGCCGATATTGCATAAATTGAATCTGATAATTCAGTCAGTTGGTTTTTTGTGCCCACAAAATTAGTTGCGTTGTCACAGTATAGCTCTCTACAATGCCCCCGCCTGCTCATGAATCGCTTTAGTGCTCCTATGAAAGCTTCGGTAGTTAAGTCGCTAACTAACTCTAAATGAACCGCTTTAGTTGCAAAGCAGCAAAATAGGGCAATGTATGCCTTTTGAGCTCTTTTCCCTCGTAATTTATAATGAACCCATAGCGGTCCACAAAAGTCAACACCAGCGTGGATGAAAGGTCGAGCTTGCGTGACACGGGTTGATGGTAAATTGCCCATAATCTGACTGAGCAATTGTGGTTTGGCTCTGGTGCATCGTATGCAGTGTTGGACTATTGATCGTGCTGCTGTTTTACCCTTGACTGGCCAAAACCTTTGCCTTATATGTGATAAGAGTGCTTGAGGCCCACAGTGGCGATTATTTTCATGTGTCGTTTGCATTATTAATCTTGTAATTGGGTCATTATACGGAATAAGCATGGGATGTTTTGCATCATACGGAAGGACTGATGATTTTAAACGTCCCCCCACTCTGATGATGCCGTTGGTATCCAGGAAGGGGGTGAGATTGCTGTATTGACTGCCTCTGCTTACTTCGCCATGCCTTTTCAAATGCTTCCAATCTTCTTGAAAATCTGATCGTTGCATTCCACGGATAATGACTGCGAGAGCATAGTCTAATTCTTCAGCCGTTAGGTTAAGTTCTTGATGTTTTTCAATCTTTCTCGTGTGATTGATGAATCGTAGCATGTAGGCTACAACCCTCTGGAGTGTTTGAAATGAACCATTGTGGTTTATTTTGTAGATAAATTCGGTTGACGTGTCATCTGCGGCTGTAGCTACGGTCACCCGCTTTCGCTCCATATCGTGCTCATTTGTAGTAATTGTTATTGTGTTGGTTATATCTTTTGGCCAAACTTCCTCTCGTCCATGTAAAAATATGGGCCCATAGAGCCATAAACTACTTGCTGCTAGTTTTGATGGAGAAAGACCTCGTGACAGAATATCAGCCGGATTTTCCTTTGATTTAACGTGTCTCCATTGCTCAGCTAGGGACAATTCCTGTATTGCGGAGATTCGATTAGCCACGAACGTTTGGTAAGCTGCTGATTGTGAGTTAATCCAGGCTAACACTATCTCTGAATCTGTCCATAAGAAAGTGGGTGCATCTTCAAGTTTCAAATCGCTCTTTACTCTTGATGTTAGTTGGGCGCATAACAGAGCTGCGCAGAGTTCAAGACGAGGTAAGGTCTGGCGTTTTAAAGGGGCTACGCGTGACTTTGCACATAGCAATCTCACTATTACCTGTCCGTTCTTGATGGTTGACCGAATGTACACAGCTGCACCATATGCTTTTTCTAAAGCATCCGCAAAAGCATGAATTTGTGTGTTTGAGGGGATGTGTCCTTCAAAAACATGTCGTGAAATCTCTAGGTTATTTAAATGTTCTAACTCGTTACGGAATGTCATCCATCTTTTGAGGAGATTTTCTGGCAATGCTTCATCCCACTCTAATTTTGTTTGCCAAAGCTCCTGAATAAACATTTTGGCGGTGACTACAACTGGTGCCAGTATCCCCAAGGGATCGAAGAGCCTTGCCAGATCTGACGTTACTGTTCGTTTAGTGACTTGTTTAATTTCTCCTGGATATACCTTCACACAAAACTTGTCAACCTTCGGCATCCATGTTAAGCCTAATGTTTTTACCTTTTGATCCTCCATACTGTTAAAATTAATATTAACTTCATGTTTCTTCTCTGCAACGCTTTGGAGTAATTTTGGGTGATTGGCATTCCACTTTTGTAGATTCAGACCATGCTTCTGTAATATGTGTTTTAGCTCTTGCTGAATTGTTAGCGTAACATTTAAATCATCGTTTCCGCCAATTCCATCGTCCATATAGAAATTTTTAAGCAAAAATTGGCTTCCATATGGGTACTGAGCCATGTTGTCTTTTGCTATCCTTTCCAGACATTTTGTGGCCAAATATGGTGCTGATCGGGTACCATAAGTAATGGTGTTAAGTTGATAATATTTGACTGGAGTAGCTGGGTCACGTCTCCAGATAATAATTTGAAACCTTCTGTCTTCTGGGTGTATTAGCATCTGACGATACATTTTTTCAATATCTGTTGTGAATACGAAGCGTGGTAGCCGGAAGCGAAGCAATATTGAAAACAGCTCGCTTTGGATGTTGGGACCTGTGTACATTAGGTCATTTAGTGCTAAGCCCGACGAAGTTTTTGTGGACGCATCAAAGACAACTCGTAATTTTGTAGTTAAGCTATCAGGCCGCAATATACTGTGGTGTGGAATGAAGTAGGTTGGTTTGCCAAGGGATTTTATGTCTATTTGTGTCATGTGACCCAAGTGCTCGTATTCATCCATAAATCGAATGTACTGTGTTCTGACTTCTGGTACCTTTGAAAGTCGACGCTCCAGTGATAGAAAGCGATTAAAAGCTGTTCCATGCGACTCGCCTAATGCATCGGGACTGTCGCAAAATGGGATTCTTACAACAAACCTTCCACTTTTATCAATGCTATGGGTCTGTGCAAAATGATTTTCACACTGTCTTTCTGATACTGAAAGAGTTTTGTCTACTGTCTTAAACTTTTCTAGCTCCCATAGTTGAGCGATGTCTTCTTCTAAGGTTGTTTCATTCTCGACACAAATTCCACATGTTGTAGTGGTTGATTGATTTTCTCCAATTTTTCCAGCAATGATCCAACCGAGTAAAGTATTTTGTAAGATGGGCAAATTCTTGGCTAATTTGATTTGCCCGTCTGCCAATAATTGGTGATGGAACTCGGCACCCAACAAAATATCAATTTTATCCGGGTGGTTGAAACCTGGGTCAGCTAGTGTAATATTATCAGGGATTTTCCAGTGATTGATGTTAATCACTTTCGATGGTTGAGGTGAGATGATGTGTTTAAGAACAGCTGCTTCAAATCGTGTAGAGTAGTTATTGAATCTTGAGCAAAGTTCGACGTTGATTCGTTGATGGACCTTGGTGTTGCTGGATCCAATTCCACTAATAGAAATTGATGTTGGTCTTGTTGAAATGCCAAGCTGTTTAACTAGGCGCTCACTTACGAAATTGAGTTGTGAGCCAGAGTCAAGAAGTGCTCTACATTGTATCTCCTTTCCGCCGGCTCTGATGTGGACAATGGCTGTGCTAAGTAGTACATAGCTACTTGATATGGTGTTTGTTGCTGCGCTTAGTGATGAGGCAGCCTGGCTGACTTGTACTGGCCTAGTAACCTCCGTTAGATGATTATATGTAGTCCTTGAAGTGGAAGATTGTTTGTTTGTGTTTTGGGCGGAGTCCTTTAAATGCAGCAAGGTATTGTGCTTGTTGGAACACTTCATACAACTTCTTAGGATACAATTTTTTGCATTATGTCCTGGCCTCAAACAGTTAACACAATACCTTTGTTTTTGTACAAATTGAAGTCGTGCGGATGGTAACAACTTCAGAAACTCTGTGCATGCGAATAGCGGATGTCTTCCATCTTTGCACATTGGACAGAGTTCGTTGTTTCGCCTTTCGATGGTGATAGACGTACAAACCTTTGTCTTTGTTATTGAGGATTTCTCTACCACTGCTTCCATTGACTGAAAGTTTCTCTCCAAGAACTCCAAAAATTCTTTGATTGTGGGAACTTCGCGTGGATGTGATAGAGACTGCTCGTAGCGGAGGCGGGTGGCTTGATCAAGTCTTTTTAATAATAAGTGTAGTAGTAGCGGATCCCAGGTGGCTGTGTTTATATGGAGATTTTGTAGAGCTAAAAGACACTCTTGTGTTTTGTCATGCAATGACTTGTAATTATCGCTTGAAATTCGGTTTGGCCCATCGACCAGCTCTTGTACCAGTCTGCTAACGAGTAATCGTTTGTTGTTATAGCGATCTATTACTATTGACCATGCTGCCTCAAAATTATCTTCTGTAGCAGCGAAGTGCTTGATAAGGTTTGCTGCTTCTCCCACTAGATGCGTCTTGAGATACCACATTTTTTGAATGCTTGGTATCGGTTGTTGTATTATTAGTGAAGAGAATAAATCATGAAACTCCTTCCACTTCATATAGTTTCCTTCAAATTTAGGAAGCGTTATTTTGGGAATTGGGACTGTCAGTGAATGTGGCTGATTAATGTAGGGCATGGAGGAGACTTGATCGTTTGTATTATTTGCAACGGTTTTAATCGCCATACGCAGCTTCTTTTCTGACTGGATAAATCTATCCATATTATAGCCTTGTTTGCTTGCATCAGCACACAATTCTGAAATTTGATAATGCAAACCTTCAATATGTTGCCACAAATTTGTTGCGGTTTTGGTGTCTTCATGTGTGAAGCCATCTTCTAAAAGGCGGTCCAAGGATGACATCATGGCGGCTTGCCTCCGCATGAGCTTGGTTAGCTCATCAATTGGTTTTTCAGTGGTAATTATAGTTGCCTGTGATCCGGCTGCTTGACCGGGTGCTTGAATTTGTTTATTGTCGGTAGATGGAGTAATTTTCATTATTGAGTTTTCGAAGATCTCCTTGTATTGCTGGACGATATTCATGATTGCGGTGTAGTAGTCTTCGGTGAAGTACTCATGATTTAGTTGTAGGGTTTCATTGAGGCGAATTTTGTTGTCATTGGTCTCGAATTCTGACCATTCCGCATCGAGTCGTCTCAACCTTTCTTGAAAATAGCTTATAGAATCCTTTCTTGATGTAGGATCCTTCTTGAAATTTCGGATTATGGCTTCAATCCTTTCCCCAATTTGTTTTTGTTTGCTGCCCAACTCTTCGAACGAGGCCATGATTTAATTATCCTTGTAGAAAAAATGGATAGAACTCCTGAGCCTTGTTGCAGGGTCAAAATGGTTAAAGAAATGTTTGGTAGATTGATGATTAGCCTGGTTGATATCCAGCTGCCTTGCTGAGTTTTTAAAGTCCTGTGTAGAATAAGCCTTGACTGGTATTTTGTCGCAAATAGGTAGCAGGATGATGATATTCAACGGCTGTGTTGATGTCTTCAAGGATATAAAAGTCTCTTACCACTGGTGGGGAAGACTAACGTATCCTTAAAACTCTGGGTTTGATGATTGTTGCGTAGTTAGATAGCTAAATGTTCCTTACCACTGGTGGGGGGAAACATAAAGTACCTAAAGTCGGGGTCACCAAAATGTTAATTGACTCGTTTGCCAATTTGTTAATTGACTCGTTTGCCAATTAATTCTTTGTTTAATCTTAGCACTTATACTGGATTAAACTGTTGGATATTAATTGAAGGATTCAATCTCAGCACATAAACTGGATTGAAAATTGTTGTATTTTTTATTGAACAATAAGCGGCACTTGAACCGAATTGTTCCCGTTAAAATGAAAGTCTTGCCTTTGATTTACGACAATGTAAAAGCAAAAGAAGCGATTTATTATAGTTTTCTTCATTTAAATACAAAATTATTGATTACTAATTATTTTCTACATATTTCTTACATAATTAAAATTATAGGTATTATAATGAATTACTATCTAAGCAAATTATAAGTTCATTGGCTGTGTGACCATGACTTTAAAATTAAGCAATTAACAAACGTGCTACAAACAAATGTGCAAGCTATACATTTTTTATAAGTGCAAAGAAGTTAATAAACTGAAATTAATGTAAACACTGAATTTTAATAAACCAAATAACAAAAAATATAAAATATCAAGTTTCAATTATAAATAAACCAAAGAATAAGAAAAGTGTGCAATTTAGTGAACTAAAAGTAGGCAAAATATGTGCAGAGGTTCAACAAACTTAAAGTAAATAAAAAACAATAAAAGTATGTATTAACAGATAGCAAACTGTGCGCAATGTATGGCAGCAAAAGGACCAGTGAGAAGAAGCCAAGGGCAGCTACAGCAGTATAATTCAGGCGCACCATTCGAGCGGATAGCGATGGATGTAGCAGTTCCTTTTCCTATCAGTAACAAGGGTAATCGATACGTTCTCGTAGTGATGGATTATTTCAGCAAGTGGCCAAAGGTGTACACCATACACAATCAAGAAGCAACCACATTTGTAGACGCATTTGTGAACAACTGGGTTTGTCGCTATGGTGTACCAATTGAACTGCACTCCGATCAAGGCAGAAATTTTGAGTCCATGGTGTTTAAAGAAATGTGCGAAATCTACGGAATAAAGAAGACCAGGACGACGCCACTACACCCCCAATCTGATGGAATGGTAGAGCGATTTAATAGAACACTTGAGGAATACCTACGTAAAGTGGTGAGTGAGCATCAAAAAGATTGGGACGAGCACATACCAAAATTTCTGCTAGCATACCGATCAGCTGTGCATGATTCAACATCAAAAACACCTGCAAAGATTATTTATGGCACTGAGTTTAGATTACCTGGTGACTTGGAATTTGGAGCTAAACCAACAGCGGACGAAGATGACAGTTATGCCGTAAAACAAGAAAACCTCAACAAAGTACACGATTTTGTACACACTCGAATAAAGATGGTCAGTGACAATATGAAAGCGAGATACGATAAGGCAGCAAATAGTGAGGGTTACCATGAAGGACAATTGGTTCTACTTTTCAAATCACAGCGGAAGAAAGAATTGTCACCCAAATTGCAGACTAACTGGGAAGGACCTTATAAGGTAATCAAAAGGCTTAATGATGTTGTCTACAGAATTCAAAAGTACAACAGCCCGAGGTCCAAGATGAAAGTCGTACACTTAGATAGACTGGCAAACTATGGGAAAGTAGTTAGTGTATGTCCACACTCGGAGAGAAGAGTTGGGCAATTCTTCATCAATTCTCTTTTAAACTTGTCTTCGTGTACACACTCGAAGAGTTTAGTTGCCCAACCCTTTGTTGTTGTTCAGCAATTTTTGTGTCTCCTTTTGCTTGTTTTTCTTACAATTTGACATGTATGCCGTGTTGCCACAGAAATACCTACAAATTACACAAAATTTTATAGATTGCCCAAAATATATTTCATACATAGAATATAATGCTTTTTATTTTTGTATATCATTTTAATATATGAATAAATATTTGTGTATTTATAAATTTCCCTGTAGGAGACAAAGCCTTAAAGTTATTACTAGAGCTATTCGAACAGCCCAAAACAATATTAAAGTATTTATAGTTGAATACTAGTGCTAATGAGTACTAGTACTTGAAATAGTTCGGGAGCACCGCTTAAATTTTGAAGAAGTTTATAAGATAAGACATATTTTATATTTTTATAATTTATCCTAAAATTAAGGTATGTTACATATAAAATAAGCTGCAAATAATGAAAATCAGTTGATATAAACAAAATATTTTCTTTTAATGTAATATCATTATGCTACACAATTAAATTTTTTATTAATGAAAAATAATAATGTTTCTCTTCCCTTCTCATATAATGATAGCATCTTTTAACCAAATACATTTTGAGATACAAAATAAATGTCTTTTAACAGCTAGATTATACATACATACATACATAACTGGCCTTTACAACCCTGTGTCAGGATTACGGCCTAGCTTCTCGCAGCACTCATGTTGATTGACAGCTAGATTATGTATTCACGTATTATGTGTCGATTAGACATTCAGCAGTTTAACGGTCAAATACAAAATAACAAAGTAAATTTGCAGTCTTTATTTTCCATTTGAATTTAGAATTAAAATCTATTTTAATTTTTTTTGCATACGGGCAGAAGAATTTACATTTCATTATGATTCTTAATATTTAAAAAAGCATGTTGTCCCCACTGAAAGGCAATTTACTTATAGTTTAATAATTTCCAAAAATGTTTGCTTTAGGTTACCAGTGGACATATGTTAAAATTGGTATAAATTTTGATAAAGTCACCTTGAAAATATTTAAATGTTTTATTATTAATGCGTAAAGAATTTTTTTGTTTTTTTTTATTTTTATTATTATTCATTCCTTTATATCATTAGCATATCAAATTTTGATTGTCTCAGCATCAGTTAGTCATTATTGAGGCAAGCTGGTAAACTATTTACAGCATTGAATTACACATGTACAATATATAATTGGGGTATTCAAACGGGGTCCTATCAAGCCATATTGTCATAATATCATACAATTTTAAAATAGTTTAAAAAATTTGTTGTTGGTCTTTGAATAAAAAAGTCATAAAACAATAATACTTTTCAACCTATGTTAACCATTTTGTCATAAATTGAAAAATACGGGTTGTTTACAGCAATCATATTTTTTTTTTTTTTTTTTTGTTTTATTGTTTTATGATAAGTATATGACTTTAAAACGACCATTTGAATCCCACAAATATTTTATTTTAAGATATTTAATTCTATATATTTATATAATTTACAAAAGAAAGGAAAGAAATAAAAGAAGTAAAAAAATAGTAATATATACACGCAAAATTTAATTATTAATTTATAGGATATTGTATACGATTGCTGTAAATCATATGAAAAGAGTTTCTAAGTCTTGAAGCAAATATTCCTTATCCTTTTCTTGAAAATTGAAATTCGTTGTATATTTTTAATATCTTGAGTTAGATTATTAAATTTCATACTATCCATATATTCAATGCTTTGTTTCGTAGTTTCTAACCGATATCTTGCTATCATAAGATTCGTATTGTTTCTGGTATTGAATAATGCTTGATTTCTATGAAATGTAATTGTATGGTGACCAATATTATGGGTTGCTTAAAAACATGAATAATTGAATTAATTTATTATAAATAATTTAATTGAAATAATGGTGAGACAAAATTATATAAAAAATTTATGATTTAAAAATATTTAAAGAAAGTATTCTCTTCCATTTTTGTGTAATTACACATAAACTGGCAACGCTGCACTTATTAAAAAGAAAAAAAACAAGAAAAACGAACGCTGCGATTGTACGAAAAAGACGTGTACACCAAAATGCGAAAAAAATATGAAAGGAAATGTCAAATAATCAACTACAAAGAAAAAAACGAATGAGGGAATATAAAGAATCGCAGAGAACGGGCAAGTATTTTTCTTCTTTTATTCCCCTCACCGTAAACGTCCACAAACTCAAAAGTTGCCGACTCTTCTCTCCGAGTGTGGAAATACACTTAAGGAGCCTATTCGGGACGAACAGGCTTAAGTGGGAGGCAGTGTTACGAAAAATAAATTATGTAAAAAAAAGCGCCAAAGATTACAGCTAAAATAAAAGAAAACGCGTATTATGGTAACATTTTAGAGTAAAAAAAAAGTAACAACAACAACCACGTAATTTTGTCTTGTGCTGTTACCAGTAAAAACAAAAACACACACTCACACATAAGTCTTTATTTTGGTGCTGCAAAAATAACTACGAAATCATTTCAACAACAACAACATAAGAGATGTTCTGTCTACAAACTTCTATATGTACTGCAGATATACACACGCATATAGATACAAAAATAAATAACATGTTGACACACAAGTATTTTGCCATATGCAGTGATCTCGAAACTGAAAGAAAAATTTAAATAAAAAGGCAGAGCAGAGATTGGGAATCAAGTTAGTTGTGATTTAACTACGACAGAGTAAAGATCAACAGTGAATCCCTACGTGTGGTATTGTTTAACAGTGTATATCTTGTAAAGTGTATTAAGTGCAAATAAAGTAAATTAGTAAATATACAATCAAATCAAGTGCTTATTATTGTAATTAAGAATTCACATAATAAAAATATTTCTATAGAAAAGGTTTATAGAAATAAAACGTTTTTAAAAGGAAAAAACGTAACAATATTATAAAAACAATTCACTTTTGACAAGAAGTAGAAAATAAATAAAAACAAAAAATAGTCATTTGCCACAATGTACAAGAAATACACCATATTTTATATTAAATATGTTTTCATTAGTGATGACACAAAAATAATCGATTTTGCGATAGTTTTCTAGTGGTGACACTCAAATTTACGAGAGATGTTGAGTGGAACAAAATGATTTAGGAACATTTCGTGGAGATGTTGAATTTTAGCCCTGTACAATTCTTATGGGAATATTTCAACATCTTCTTAAATTAATGGTAGATGTTGATAGTAGTCGCCGTGGTCTAGTTGTTAGTGTGTTGGCTTACTAAGACATGAGCCCTGGGTTCTACACCCAGCTCCGACATCTTAAAAAAAGAAATATGAAAAAAATATTTCTTTCGGCGACTACCTCTCAGCAGTCTTCTGGCAAAACTCTGAGAGTAATTAATTGCCATGAACAAGCTTCTCAAGTCTGTCGTTCGGAGTCGACTATAAACTGTAGGCCCCGGTACTCATGGATAAAAATTGACACACACAACATGAGTGCTGCGAGAAGCTAGGCCGTAATCCTGACACAGGGTTGTAAAGGCCAGTTATGTATGTATGTTATGTTAGATGTTGATAAGTGTGAAAAGCCTATAAAACGTGGAGTAATTAAATTTGTTACTGACCTACTCAATAAAAAACAATAAATTGTTTTGCACGTGTTTTAATGTTTCTTTGCTCTTAGTTTCTTTAAAAAAAAAAGCAAATACAGTGGATACACTACAAAACCCTAAACTGGCTTTTGAATGGTAAGTTTCGCAATCGTGGTTCAGAGAGCAAACCAAGTGTGAACATAGCAGAATGTTGCCATATAAATCACAATATTATTATTATTAAAACAGATTAATAGTATTATAATAAAGTCACAATAAGAAATTCTAGTTATCGATATTAGATATTTACAAATCACAAACAAATTGTTCAAAGTGGTAACATTTTATATACATATGTATATATAAAATTTTGAAATACGACCTTATCCCCCGTACGTCGCTTTTTTGCTTCTTGTTTGCTATTCATCTCTTCCAATCTCTTATTAGTTCGTCATCATTCATTTTTCATTATTTTTTCACCATTTCCCATATCTTGCTTTGTTGGATGGAACTGCTGAATTCGAAAATGAAGTTAATGTCTTTATTTATTAACATCTGGTGTATATTTTATGAGGTGTTATATCCCCTTACACTCCCAAAGGATAAATTATAAATCTATGTATATATAAAAGAGGACTATAGAATGATGTTTTTTGAAATGCGCCTTCCGATTTTGTTTTATAAGCCCTTAAACGAAAAATGAGGTTAACACCAAGGTTTTTATGTAAATAATTTAACATTTGAGTTTATTTCTGTATTTATAAAAAAAATTAATTAGGGAATGCGTTTGAAATAAAAAAAAATATAAAAATTAAGAAGACACCCTAATATACATATATTGTGCATCTTTTCATTCTAAAATACTTGTAAAATTTTTCATTTTTATTTCAGACGGCCATCTCTAGCCACATTTCACGATGCTAAGCACTCAATTGTTTATATGGACTTAGAGGAGGAGCGTAAAAGATTACTTACAGTTGGTCAAGATCGAGTAATAAAAGTTTGGGATTTATCGACAATCTGGGTTTAACATCTGTAAAATCTGTTTATTAAGAAATAATGTATACTAAAATATTCAATAAATAAAGTGTTTTCAATTTTTGTTTTGTTTTTAAGCACAATATACACAGTCAAGAAGCGAATGAGAACTTCAAAAATAAAAATCAGCTGTAAAAATTTGTCTTTTTGATCTTTGTTGCTGCTTCTTTTATGTATAACTTGTTCTAAAAATTATTTATTTTTTTATCCTAAAGGATTTCATCAAAATACATGCATATGTATGTATTATATAAATATTATGTGCAATATAAAAAATATATATTATATGCAGAAAAATTATATTATCCGGATAAATGTAAAAGAAATGTGAAAACATATACGGGGTATTGGAATAAAACCAAGTTCATATAGCTAACTTTAAATCGCTTTAAAATTCTAAAAGCGAGAACTTTTATTATTAATTTTTTTTTATTTATGTATATTTGTTAGGGCGGGTCAATTTGTTCGGGACCGAAAAACATGAGAAAGCGTATAGCAAGGTCGTAATCTACGAGAAATTCTAAGAACTTTTCCCAAAGAAACCATGGTTCTAAAATCAAAATCGAGCTTCCAGCTTTAATTTCTATTTTCTTTTTCAATAATTCTTCCTTTATTTTATTATGCCTGTGCTCTTCTTCCATCTGCTTCTCTGCGATTTCGGCCAGTTTTTCAAGGGATCGGTTCATACGTCTTAAATGCTTAGACACCTCGTCATACTTTTCCATGACACCTTTGTGGAAGTTTTTTGATTCCTTATAAAATTCTTTTTGGGCAACTATTTGCTGTTTTATCAAAGACAAAGTGTTGTCTTTTCCACTTTGATGTTTTCTTGAAGTGGTCGGTACGTCCGAAGGGCAATCTGAGCGACAAGAAATATCCATTGCAGACACTTCATCCTGCACCTCATTGGTCACTCCAAAATCCTTTGCACCACTAATACCACTTGTGTTTGTTGCAAGTCCTGTCAAGTGGATTACTTTCTCCTCTAGTGGGCTAATAGGTTGTAAGCGACAGCTGCCTCCTCCAGTGCTCATTAATTCTTTTTTATTTAATGAAAGTTTCCGCTTAATGTAGCACTTCCAGTCAATCCACACCTAATAAGGACTATAAGTACATGACAAATATTTATAATACCTTCTTCCATGCAGTGTCACTTTTGGTTGGTGGTTCTAGCGTGTTAAGGGTTTGTTTTACTTCATTCCAAAAGACCTGAACTTCCTCCTTGGGTTTCTTATGGTAGCCGCAAGCAATATCTGGTTTTGCTGACATTATATCTGCCAGCTTTTCGTACTGCTCTGGCGTCGTTGTTTTTGACCTGACAAAATAAATCTTTATATTTTAGCACAAAAAAATAAAAAATTTCTAACATTCAATACTTACATTTTTTAAATTAAACAATTTTTTATTTTAAAAACAAAATCGAAAAAACCTCCGTCACTAAAAATACAACTTAGAAAAACGTAACTACGATCGACATGCAGAATACATACAATCGAAAGAAACAGAACGGAATCGAAACTCAGAATACCAAAGTTGCCAGACGGAGATAATTTCGATTCGAATCGAAAGTCAGAATAGGGGTGAATACAATGCACAGCTTTTAGTAGGGGTTTACCCCTGAGTATTGGTCTCAAATAAAAAAAAAACTGGATACTTTGTGTTAACTATATGAACAAAGCTTTATTACGAAACTTTATACTAACTTAAATCCTACTTAATTACAATAACTAGAACGTCTTCTGGCGTTCTCGGCATTCGGAGTTGCTTTCAGGCTTCGGCTGATTGTTTCGCTGGAATTTTTATTTTGTTATATGTTATTTTTTGTTTTTGTTATTTTTATTGTGATTTTTATTAAAGTTTTTTTAATCTTATCGCCGGCTACGGTTAGGACGAATGTAAGAATAATTCGAAAGTTCTTACACTCGGCAAATCTACGGTAGTAAAAATAACTACGCCACGTGTCGGTTCCTTGAAGAGTATATATCGGGTTATTGACCGTCAACGAACTCTCCTTACAATGGGTAAAACTCAACATCTTATATATTTACTTTCATCAACCTGATGAGAATTATACTACATCACGATGTTCTATTAGTAATTAGTATTATTCACTCCTTTTTATGTTATATTTGTATGTTCGATCTACAATTTAAGGTTATTGTCTGTTAATTAACACTTGTATATAATAAATGGTACGTGCATTTAATATTGCTGTGGATGTTGTTATTAATATGTTAATATATACCTAAATATGTTACTATGTGTTATATGACGTCAAGTCACAAAAGGGTTTGGAAAATTCAACTTTACATTGTTCACAATTTTTGCGAACAACTTTGTAGACTGCTCTAAATTTTGGTATAAAGTAAACAAGCCAAATTTCGCTTAGCACAGTTTAATGGTTGTGGTAGGAGCAATGTTAGTTCATAATATTTCACAGTTCATCGATATAAACTTCAACTTTGTTAAAAGCATTACCTTTTGTATAGTGTCTTCCACTCTGAAATGCACATACAGTAGCTCCAAGCGAAACTCGTACACCTACGAAAATATATTTCCTTATATAATATGTCTAAAACTAAAAAGTCTTATAAAGTAAATTTTTATAATTTTATTACAATGATATGTACTTAATAAAATAACAGAAACAAAATTATAAAAATATCTTTATTTATTAAAATAAAGATAAATGTCCTAAAAAGTGTCAACTTTTGACGTCAAAGCCAAACTCATACAGTCTTACTTTATTTGGCAACATTGTTTTAATTTCCATCTAACTTCAGCTTATTTCGTAAAAATAATTCAAAAAAGTTAAATTTAGGGACTTTCCCCATAAGTTTTTTCTATTGTTGGTTACACAGAAGTTTTCTTGATTGAAAAAGTAATAAATTAAAATGGGAAGACAGAGAGGACAAACATTTGTTGAAGAAAGGAAATTAATAATTCACCATTATAATAATAACAAATCGCTCCGAGAGATATCTGAAATAATTGACAAGCCGATAAACAGTTCAATATATTATAAAAAGATATACCACTGAGAAAAGAATTGTGAACAAGAAGAAAAGTGCAAATAACAAAATTTTGTCTGTTAGTGACGAGCAATACATTTTACGTCAAATTAAAAAGGACTAATTTTTAAGTGCTACAAAACTCGCAGAAATTGCTGAGAAAGATTTAGGTAGAAGAGCAAGAGTTAAACCTTTTATTAATAAAAGAAATCAAAAAATTCAAATGGGGAGCTGCTTGCCAAAAACATGAAACCTACAGTTAAGTACGGTGGTGGGTCGGTAATGATTTGGGGATCATTTTTTGCATCTGGGTCTGGTGTATTACACTTTATCGATGGTACCATGGATCAGAATATGTATCTCAACATTTTAAAAGACAGTTTGCCACTTTGTAAGCAGAAAATTTGCCTTGGTGAAAACTTTTATTTTTACCAAGACAACGACCCTAAGCATAAGGCTACAATGGGCGATCATGGTTACTTTATAATTGTCCACATGTTATAATACACCAGCCCAGAGTCCAGATACAAACCTAATCGAAAGTCTGTAAAGCTATCTCGATCGTAAGATTCGAAATCACACCATAAGGTCCAAGGATGACTTAAAAAGAGCTCTTCAGAACGAATGGAGCAAAATTGAACCAAGTTTTTGATTAAAGATGGTGATAAAAAAATAAAGGCATGCATACTACAAGTGTGGTGTACGAGTTTGGCTTTGTCTTATAAATTACTGTTTAGAGTCAAACTAAACAATTTATATTAAAACACTGTTCACTTTTTTATGGGTTTTATGTCTTTAAAATTTTTTATTTTAGTAACTTTGTATTCTAATTAATTTGCAATATAAAAAACCACAATCCGGTTCGTGAGGAACAAAAAATGTTTAGGCTCAATCCTTAACAATTAAAAACACGGTTCTTTTTTATTTATGGTTTTTTATATTTCAATATAATTTTATTCTTATATTTTAGTTCTAATATTTATTTTTGTGTGTCTTATTTTTAACTATGTGTACAATTTGTTTTCTTTATGTAATAGTTTCACAATTTTTGTTCTATGTATATTTTTGTTTCTTAATTAGTCTTTAAATGTTTTTCTATATAAAAGTGTTAATAAAACTAAAATTATAAAACTAATATATAGAAAAACATTTAAAGACAAATTAAGAACGAACGGGCCAAAAAATTAAATTTTGCGGGTAACCTTAAATCTAAAATAGGATTTAAAAATATTCATATTTTTTCAATATTACTTGTTGTTAAATCGCTAGCAGGCAGTTCTTGACCCGAATTTATTACACACCTCTCCCTAAATTAACGACTCAAAATACAAAAAATAAAAATGTCTCTAAGAAAATTTATAAATTGTTCAAATAATTTAATTGAATTTGAAAAAACATATTCCTCCAGCCTTGCAGAGAACAATATTCATGCGCTGGAAATTCTTCGCGTAGAGTTAGATTCACTCTGGACCCAGGTAAAGCGGTCTTATGAAGAATGTAGAGATATAGAGAAGGAGGGTGACCATCCAATCGAAAGAAATAAACTTCGGGAACGGTCCCAAAAAACCCTGTCAGCATATAAGGTTTGTCTTTCGTCTATTAATGCAGAAATTAGCGCACTTTCGGAACCCGTTGAAAAAATAGAACAACAATCATTGATTTTTCA
This sequence comes from Metopia argyrocephala, assembly GCA_963576795.1. Lineage (NCBI taxonomy): Eukaryota > Metazoa > Arthropoda > Insecta > Diptera > Sarcophagidae > Metopia > Metopia argyrocephala. The sequence continues at coordinate 87,126,741 of OY756209.1, read as the reverse complement.
AGAAAGTAAAACTTCGTCAATAAGGCTCCCGCCCTGTGACACAGACACCTTTTTTGGGGATTATAAATTATGGCCCAGTTTTCGAGATTTATTTACAGCCATATATATACGAAACTCAAATTTAAGTAATGTAGAAAGATTATTTTATTTGACCCAAAAAACAGGCGGCGAAGCGAGGGAAGTAATTTCTCATATACCCTTAACAAATGACGGTTTTATTTTAGCGTGGAGAAATTTAATAGACCGTTATGAGAATAAATGGATGCAGGTCAATGAACAATATAAGATTATTTTAGATTTACCTTAAGCATCGGCAAATTCAGGTGCATCAATCAAAAAATTACAGCGCACTATAAATGACTCTAGACAAACCCTAAACATGTTAGGCATCGACACAGCAACATGGGAGTCATTTCTAATATTTATTTGTTCTCAAAATCTTCCCAGAAGTCTACTGCTGGAATTTGAAAATTCGCGTGCAGATTGCGCTGAAATTCCCACATGGGTCGAATTTGATAAGTTTTTGACACACAAATTCAAAGCCTTAGCCTCACAACACATTGAGATGACACAATATTTAAGAGTGGAACGAACGCTCAGTAGAAAACCTGAAATTGGTCAACAGAACAATGAGGTCATTCTTAAATATCTAAGGTTAAGAAATATAAGAATAAATAAATGGTTATAAATAAGGCTCCAAACTATTACCTGCCGCATCACGCAGTAATAAAACCGGATAGGCTTACTACAAAGCTTCGTGTAGTTATCAACGCCTCTAGCCCGACGTCAAGTAAGAATATTCATAATGACATTTTATACCCAAGACCCATTCTGCAGCAAGATCTTGTTCTTCTGATAGCAAAGTGGAGATTTTTCCGTTATGCATTCAATGCGAGCATTACCAAAATGTATCGCCAAATACTCATCGACCCATCTCAAACCAGCTACCAGCGAATATTGTTTCGCAAGATACCAAATGATCCTATTGAGGATTACGAGAGCCATACCGCGACATTCGAAGTCAATCCCATACCGTTCTCCGCCATAAGAACACTTCACCAATTAGCCGACAAGGTGAAATCAACCCACCACTCAGCCTCAAAAATACCGCAACAAAGCATGTATGTAAACGACCTTTTTGCAAACGGTCATACCACAGAAGACACCATAAAAGCATTCTTAACGGTATTCTCATGCTTCATTGGAAGTCGTAGATACCCCGCTTGTATCCATTTGGACAATGTGACAAATTTCGTCAGAGCAGCAGAACTCATTAAAACTGAACGTCTAGAATTTTTGAAAACTCTACCGCAACACATTTTTCAACAGCAGAAGCATAAAAACATCGAATGGAATTTTATGCCACCTGACACCCATCACATTACAGGTTTCCGTCAAACAGGCTTAAAATCATTCAAGACACATCTACAAAAAATACTTCATAAGATGAAATTCACATTCGAAGGACGATGTACAATTCTGGCCTGCATTGAAACATACTTCAATTTTAGACCCCTAAGCCCAGCTAGCGATGACCCTATTAATTTGACCCCATTGACTTCTAGACACTTTCTCATCAGCAATATCGAAATGGTTTCAGCCGAACGTATAATATAAAAGATAAAAATTTGACCCTTTCCAACCGCTGGATATGCATAATTATCATCTATCAATTGTTGTACCAAACATCACAGAATAAATATCTGGCCGAACTATATGGCAGATATAAATGGAAATTTCGAAGACGCAATAGAAAAAATATTGGTTTAAAATACATTATGAGACTTGTAGGATTATACATAAACAAAACATTTTTATTAATATATACTCATAATCTATTTACAGTCATGCCTTTAAACCTTCATATCAGCTATTCTCAATGGAAGTTGCCCTACAAGTTATGCAAAATAAATTATGTACTCAAAACCCGCCACAAATATCTAAACACTAGCACAGATGAGAGAAGACACAACACAGTCCTGCATGACACCCCACAATCAAAAAATCTTACAGAAGACCATCAACTGAAGGATGAAAAACTTTCCAGATGGAAACTCAAATGATCCAAACAGATAGCAGTGACCCCTTCTCTTGGTTCAGCGTTTTTGTGCGGACTGCCAGCGTTCAGAAGACTCGTAAAGAAGATGAACTCATATACACATCACTCCGAGGGGGCAGAATGTTTAGAAACGCGCTGCAGTGTACAACACTGGTTTATTTGTATTCTGTTTTCTATTCTTTCCCTTTTTTATTTACAAGTTGATTAAAAGAAGTTGAGGACAGCACATGTACATAAGAACAAGCGGCGGTTAAATAAATAACATAAAATTTTGTGACAAACATACATAGTGATAGAAACATTAAAATTTTAATTTAATTTAAGAAATATTTAATATTAAAATAATAAAAAGGAAATATTCCAAAATAAACAAAAAAGTGAACCGTGTTTTCATTTATGTTTAGTTTTGACCCTAAAGGCCATGACTGACTATCAGATTTAGTCGTTCGATATGTCAAAAATTGCATGTGTGTTCAGATTGTGTGATAGTGTGGACAAAAATTATATAAGTGTGACAGATTTTTTGGCAAGTGTGTAAGTGTGTAATCTTTTGAAATTTTTCATAAAATGAGAGTTTCTATGAGATCAGAGTTGCTTTTTGTGGAATAGTTGTACAGAAAAAATGCAAATCATTTATTTATTTATATTGTATACGCGGCAAACATAAATATACATTTTTTACTTTCGAAATTGAAAACAATATTAATTTTTCTATTTATTTGCATTGCTAAAGCATATCTTTTTGCATCTTTTTTGTATGACAGTGTGGCATCCAAACACGCATTTTGTTGCGATTTTCTATTGTAGGACAGAAATTTATCAGATTTTTTTTTACATAATCGCACGACTTTGTAAGATAGTCAGTCATGGCCTTAAACAATTAGTATTATTTTAAGATTTTGATAAAAAAATTTATTGAATATTAACTTGAAAGTTTTATGTTTTGTTAAATTACTTATAAAAGGAACTAATAAAATAGAAACACTTTCATTTTTTAAGAGTTTCTTGTTTGATGTTTAGGATAGTTTAAAAATTAATCTGAAGAGAACGAGTTTCGCTTGGAGCTACTGTATTTATTAGCAAAACTGGTCATCTTAAAAATACCTTTTTTTGTGTTAATAAAATGTGAAGCGTTAAGGTTTTCCATAAACTCTTGATGATTTTTCTGATGCGTTCGCCTCATATATGATAATCAAATGGGTACACCACGTTAAAGCCGGTACTACCTCACATTAGTTCAAATAACAGCTTTTTTAATTCATCAATATCACGCTCCAATATGATAATATTATGCTTTAATACAAAGACTTGTGATGTTTTATTACGTTAGCATTTTTAAGTCAAAGTCAATGCAGTTTTACTGAGTATATAATTTTTTTGAAATTACTGATATTGACAAATTTATAGTATTTCTATTCAAAATCATTATGATTTGCTTATCCTACACTGCGATCACTTGAATAGGTTCATTAATTTTTGCTCTTATATTTTAATTTCTCTTCATATAAATTTTAAGAGAACAAAAATTTTTTTTCATTTAAATTAAGAGATATTATACATGCGACTAATTTCTTTCTTTCTTATCTCGATCGAGATAAGTGGTATATCAATGGAAAGGTAATTGCATGCTTTTTCTGCTGATATGCTGAAAAATTCTATCTAATAAGAAATCGTTGAGATATGGCACCTCAAAGTTCAAAATTTGCCTATTTTTTACATTTTTTTCAAAATTTTTCATTTAAATTTTTTCCTACGTTATGTTGAAGATCTGGAATGTTTTATGTTTTTACCAAATAGTTTATTTAGTTACCAATAAGTTCTTATTCAATCATTTGGAAATTTTCCCCACGAACTTGGGCTTCGAAAGTGATAAACAAAGTGAAAGATTTCACCAGGAAATGGAAGAAATCGAGAGACGTTACAAAGGCTGGTACGATGAATAAATGATGGCGGACTATTGTTGGTTCCTCATTCGCGAAGATCCATCCGAAAAAAACGCAAGAGTTCAAGTCGCTCGTCATTTTAATTAAAATTTTTTGAATTTACGCCGAAAATACTGTGTGAGCAATGAAAATGAAAATATTGTCGTTCCACAAAATTCTTAATAAAAACTTTATTTTTCATCCGATTTTTTTCAAAATACGCTTAAAATATTGGTAACTAAATAAACTATTTGGTAAAAAAATAAAACATTTCAGATCTTTCAATATAACGTAGGAAAAAATTTAAATAAAAATTAAAAATTTTGAAAAAAATGTAAAAAATAGGCAAATTTTGAACTTTGAGGTGCCATATCTCAACGATTTCTTACTAGATAGAATTAAATAAAATATTTGCGTTTTTCGTGCTCAGGAGATCCCAATTAACTTATCTAGGCATGTGGCGTTCTTGGTATTTTTCCTAATTAAAAATTTGTAAACCTGTGTTATTGAAATAATTTTTTTATTATAAACTCACATAATCTAATATTTTACCATTTTAGAAAATAATATAACTATAAAGTTAATTACTTTTAGAAAAAAATTTATTTCAGTGTAATGAAAATAGTGAACCTATTAAAGTGATCGGAAGTGTACCATTTGAAATTCTATTCAAATAAATTTTAAATATATTGCTTTGAAACAGCAAAACATTTTCAGAAGCTATATACCTGGTTGCCAATGACTGCCACTATCCATAAAGTACAAAAACAAATAATAGGAAACAACACATTGCCAATACGTATTCTTAGAGAAGTATACACAAAGCCAGATATAGTAGTGGTCAAAACATTTGCAACTGAAACCACATTTCAATTAAAGGTTGATTTTTTTAATCAAAATACCTTAAGCAGCTTTTTTATTTCATTTTTATTAAATGCAGTTCCTTTTTATATCAAAACAAAACGAAAATTATAATTCATTAACTTAAAACAATAAAAAAAGAATACTTTTAACAAAATAAGTCCAATATCACGTGTTCAATACATATGCAACTCCTTCATAAACTAAAAAAATAATATTAAATCTCTAATATTTTATGCCATATCCTTTGTTTTTTATTACTTCGAACATCTTCTAGGCATGGAGGAAATAAGCTTTTCAATGTAATCGTTTGAGATTGCTTTTCCTATTCGTTGAACAGTTCTTCTCCATTTTGGAATACTCTACTTCTAATATTACGTTTTGCAATCATCCACATAGTCTCAATCGGGCTGAGATTGGTGTGGACACGGCATAACAGGGATTTGATGTTCCTCCAACAAGGCTTTAACAACCTTAGCCATGTGCTTAGGATTTTTTTGTGCTGGAATGTTCGTGAAAGCGGTATTTCTCATTCAGTGTGCGGAAGCATAACTGAACTTAGACGGTCTCTGTAGATTGTGGCCGTGATTGTAGTAAGTGGACCTATTCCATGTTCCGAGAAGCAACCCCACACCATGATATTTCCCCCTTCATGCTAATCTGTAGCGGTTGTATACCTTGAGTTAAATTATTCACTGTTTTCGTCAAACACGAGATCTTCGATCAGATGCTCTGAGATTAAACCTAGACTCGTCCGACCATAAAACTTTCTTCTATTGCTCTGCAGATCAATTTAAATGTGTTCGAGCAAAATTTAGGCGAGCTCTATGGTGTATTTCTGACACACGGTTTTGTGGTATGTCTGTTGCTTCTAAAATCGTAATTTAGAGCTCTTCTTTTTATAGCAGATAGACTAGTGTCTGGGGAAACTTCTGTTTTTGCTTTCCTGGAAACAGCTGACAGCAATTTCGTAAATTTCTTTTGGTTCAGTTATTACACGAAGTCTTCCACCGCTATGTAGTGTTGGAATGGTTCCACTTTTAATTATAATTTCTTTATATTATAATTAATTTTAATTTAATTATATTATAATTTCTTTTTGTGTCCATTTTCAAAATCTTTCAAAACTTTTGATTTTAATTCAAAACTGCATTTGTTTCCAGCCATTTACCTCAAATATTAGTAATGAAATTAGTTGACCTTTTTTACTCTCAACTTCAACTGCGCAGACAAAAGGTTAACATGAAATTTTCAATAAAATACAAAACTTAAATATCAAATTATTAAAAAGAATATGATTACCGTTATATCCTATAATTTGATAATGTTAATAACATAGTCCTGAATAAGAGAAAGGAGAGTTGCAATGTTTTAAACACTTCAATTTCGACTATCTCTACAAACTTTGATTTTTGTTGTTGTAAAGTAGCGCATTCAGTTTTTGTTTGACATGATCAATAAACACAGTGATGATAGGATTAAGAAATCAATGAAAATTGTTTAAAAATGGGTAATTAGAAAAAATAAATAAAGTGAACCACATTATATCTTCTGAGTTGCAAATGTTTTGAACACTACTGTATATAAAATATGTTTAATACGGCTGTCGATACTTCAGATCCATTAATTTCCATAACATTTTTAACCAGGCGCTTAAAAAAGCGTAAACGTTATTCATTTCAACCTGTAGTTTTTGAGCTATTATGTTGCAGAAGAATTTCAGTGATGAATGTGAAAAAGCCCTTTTTTAATTAAATTTACAAAATTAGACAATTTCTAAATGTTATAATAAAAAAGTAATCAATTCAATTCATTGTGTTTGTTTTTATGGTTGAAAAAGGGAGAAGGTTGGATGGAAAAGGGGTTAAATTTCACTTTTTCAAAAAGAAAAGTATTAAAAATTTATTAGAGTTATATTTGATTTTAGAGTATGTATGTATGTATATTTAAAAAAGAGGGATAATTTCAAATGAATCCAAAGCCAATTTTTCCATTTACAAAACAGGTCTTCATTACCGCCATATTTCCTGAAGAATTGATTGTAAATATGACATGAAACAAACTACAAATCCGAAAGGATCGGAAACGGATATAAAAACTTGCAGAACCTCTCGCTTCGGCACTATTTCCTCTTGCAAAATCGTTCGACGGAGCTGCACAAATTTCATATTAATTTTATATATGTATATATATCATCTCTATTATCCCAATATAATCCAGAAATGAGTCAGATGTTCATTATTTAATATCAAAAATTTTTTGTTTGGGATATTTTGTTTCTCCTTTTTAAACTTCCGCAATACTTGAAGACCAATTGTATAAATTTGAGGTATTATTGATAAATTTTTAGTAAGTTTACATATGATTTATTTTATTTATTTAATAGATATAAAAAATGTAAATTTACAATATTAAATTTACAATAAACACTTATCTAAAAAAACTGGCATAACCTGTAGTTGTGAGCCAGATTAGCAAAATGTAAAGCCGACACAATATTTCTTTTATATACATACATACAATAATTAGATAATAAATTAATTCTTACTTTTATATAAACTTAAAATTCAGTTAGTTACTCAAATTCATTAATTATTAACTTTCTGTACTTCAAACAAGCTTCTAAATAGTTGTAAAGTATATGATAATTAAAACTTACGCCATTTAGTATGTTTATAACTTCATCTATATTTAAGTTAGTTTTAACAATTAAGCCTATGTATATTAAATATAGGGCACACTCCAATAAAGTGGAAAGTGTTTTCCGCAACATCCAAATTACACAAAGTACAAATTCCATCTGTATTGTTTCTAAACGCTCTGCCAAAAAGATCTAAAAGTCCACCCTTGCTCGTATTAATAAACTGCTAGCACGTGATGAAAATATTGACAATACAGGAGGGACTATATAGTAATTTAAATCAGGGTAAAGGTCGTGAAATTGTGAGCTTCTTGCAGAAGCTGTAAGTTCGTCTCTTTCTTTTGTTCTCAATACCTGAAGTATTTGATTCCAATAGTCACACAGAGGATTAGTCAAATTATCGGAAACAAAACCAATACGTTCGTATATAATTTGCCACTCCTCCGCCCAATATGTATTTTACAATATTATTTTTTCAGCGAGAATGCGTGGTAGTCTATGTTGTGGCATTCTCAGGACTTTACTAATATATGAAAAATGTAACTTTAGAGTATCTATATATAATGTGTTTAATCCAGTTTCTATGTAAAGCATATAATTTGGTGTATTGTTTGGTAGAAATAACATCTTTTTTATAAAACACCTGAATAACTTTTCAACTTCATCATACATACATATGATTTATACTAACCACAAATTTATGACAATATTACCCCATTTTGTACAGGTGTTGCGTTTTCGCAATACTAACTTCATAAGTATATAAAAACTTTTTTAATCCCTTCAGTTGAAAAAATTTTTTTTCTTAAGTTAGTTCACTATTTTGTATATGTTATTTTTTTTAATAAGATTGCTTCCGTAAGTATTAGAAAATATTTATCAAAAAGAATTTGTCGGATAAATTTCATAATTTCTTCACTGTAAGATTTCAGTGCGAAAACGCAAAATTGGGTAATATGATACAAATCTGATTTTTAATAACACGTAAGCACATGTAATTAAATATTTAAACTAATGATTAAAATATTACGTTAACGCACATAAAGTGTATAATAAATATTGATATTAGTTCGTTTTATATTTTTCTCTAAGAAACATGCGTTCTGAATATCATGATTGTGGGGAAATTGAAGTAAAATACGAGTCCAAGTAGTAGACTTCTGCACCAATTAAGTAATTACCAATACAAAAACCGAAGTTGTATATTTTCGCAAAATCGAATACAACAGAACAGAGGGAGTTCCAAAATGGAAGAAAACAAGACACTGCGATTTTGTAGAGCTTAGACAAATCTTCTGCCATACTACTTTTAAGAAAAATCATAGAATCAATAGGGAAGATTAAATTCAAAAGTCATCAAAAGAGCATGAAGTGGAGATTACTAAGGAATATTTGTAAAGCTTAATGTTCCTGGTATCCAAATTATTGATCTTCCGAGTCTACTTTGGGTGTGGAGGTTGTAAAGCAAGCTTTAACTCGTCATACATTGTATGTTTTACAAAATAAAAGTAGCATTTGACTTTAACGCCAACAGTTAACTCTTTCAGGTTTGGTGGTTACTTATCTAACCACCTATTGTTACTTGTTGAAACTTGCTTTCATGCCATCCATTTGCAATTTATTAAATAATACCATGACTAGAGCAAAGTTAGCAAATAGAGTGACACAGTACAAAAGATACATGAAAATTAACCAAAGGGAGAAATTTATTCTTGCAGTATATGAAAAAACAAAAAAATGGTTGAGGAAACACAAAAACATCATTGTAACACAAGCGGACAAAGGTAACAAGACTGTTGTTATATATAAAGAAGATTACAATATTAAAATGAGTAAGCTGTTGGAAGACAAGAACACATACAGGACTATCAGGACGGACCCAACAACAAATTTAGTAAAAACAAACAACAGCTTGATTACTGATCTCTACAAAGGACAATACATTGATGCTGAACAAAAACGACATCTTTTCTGCTCAGCAGCAACGGCTCCTAGGATGTATGGGTTACCTAAAATCCACAAAACCGGTGTACCACTTAGACCGATTGTCTCTTCGATTCAGGTACCATGTTACTATCTTAGCAAATATGTGGGCAACATCCTAAGAACCCTAATATCCGAAGAATATAATATTAAAAACTCACTCCAATTGAAAGATCAAATAGAAAGTATTGTACTCAATGACAATGACATACTGGTCTCATTTGATGTTATATCTCTATTTACTAACATCCCTGTACACATGGCCATTGACAATATAATGAATAAATGGGAAAATATCAAAAATAGGACGAAGATTCCCCGCTCTAAATTTATTGACATATTGAAATTTTGTCTGATTGATAATAATTACTTTATATATAATGACCAAATTTATAGACAAATTTTTGGCATGCCGATGGGAAACCCTTTATCACCAACAATTGCCGACTTTGTATTAGATTGTTTACTGGACACAGTATTAACCGAAATGAAAAATAGAAATATAAATATTAAATATTTAGTCAAATATGTAGATGATATACTGGCCATCATTGACAAGGACGACAAAGATGAGATTTTAGCATCACTAAACAAGTATCATCCAAAAATACAGTTCACGTGTGAAGTGGAAAACAATAGTGAAATAGCATATCTAGATACCAAATTGCATAGGAGAGGAAATAAAATAATACTAAATTGGTATGCAAAAGAATCATCAGGTAGAATCATAAATTTTAACTCTACACAACCCAGATCACAAATTTTGAACACGGCAAGAAACTTTATAAACAGAGTTCTAGCTATTAGTGACAAAAAATTCCATCCACAGAACATAGAAAAAATCACCAATATATTATACGACAATGGCTTTCCCATGAGAATTATCCACTCCCTAATTAACACATATAAACCCACAGATAACAATAAACAGGACCACCCTAATAATAACAAACTGTTCTGTAGTGTTAAATATATACCAGGTCTCACAGACAACAAAAATATAAGATACACTTTGGACAATAACAACATTAATTTTGCCTACAAATCCAACAAAACATTAAATGCTGTTTTTACAAAAACAAAAACACCGATAAAAACTCTTCAACAAAATAATGTGGTTTACGAAATCCCTTGTAAAGGAGATGATAATAACAACTGTGATCTTGTTTACATTGGAACTACTAAGAGAATTTTGGAGGCGAGAGTAAAAGAACATATATCAGACATAAATAAAAACAAAGAGAGTACTGCATTGTCACAACATATTATAAAAACAAAACATAAACCTAACTTTGAAGAGATAAGAATACTGGACAAAATAAATAATACAAAAAAGAGATTTATAACAAAGAGCTTAAGAATACAGCAAAAAATACATAGGACTATGAATATCAGAGAGGACACAGACAATTTGAGCGCTAATTATAAACTGGCAATAAAATAGAACAAGCAATTATCATCTCAGAAACTTTATTATTGTTGTATTATAAAGTTAATTTGTTTGTTTTAAGAATATGTATGTATATTAATGTAGACTCTTCAACAGCTGTAGTATTAGATACAAAACAATTTGTGATACTTTGTAAGCTTACTTTCTTGTATTGTGCGAAGGTATAACCTACACGGTTTAAGAAGTTTTCAGTGTAATATTAATGTGTTTATATGTAAACTAAACTATATGTAAGTATTTATATTATAAGTAGTATTTATCTATTTCCAATTAAAAATATATATTATGAATTTAAATAGACGACTCCCGTGAACATAAAATTCACGAAACGTCGGGAAACATAAAATAAACTTGGTTTTATTTATATGAAACAATTTGGGCCTAAGTAGCTTGAAGATAAATATTGGACCATTAAATAATACCATTTTTAAAGACATCCTTGATCATTTGTTGCGGGAGTTTGTCATTAGGGCTCACTAGTAGTACTTATATCTTTATTTAAACTCGGGGTAGCCCATTGTTTTTTTAATTGGTGGGTTGTGATTGAAATAAAAAAGCATAAAGTGTTTGTTCAAAAAAGTAATCAGTGGTATTTAGTTATTTCGTACTTTTTCTTCTGTTTTATGTTAATATATATATGTAGCAAGAGCATCATAATATACAAAAAATAACGTAATTAATATGGTGGCTAGATTACTAACCACTGTGGCTATAGTACATTCTAAATAATCTGTTTTTCCACAAAATTTTGTGTTATGTATATAATTAGAATGCCGTGAATACTCAATGAAAAAACATAGTAGATATTTCGTTTGAAGATATACCCTCTGGATTGCGCCGTCATAAACTCTTATTTTCTATATAAAGAGGTTTAGAATACACACCATCCAGAACTTGATTAGTTCAGTGCCAAAGAGTTTCGAAGAAGTGTTTACCTCGGGATCCTAGCACCAGTTCAGGCTAAAAAACCCAAATCAGACACTAAGCGCTCGATTTTGGAATCCTCTTCTCCACTACTGGTACAAATAGTGAAACTCAAACCATCAGTACGAAGAGAATTGCATCTGGAAACCGTACGCATCAGCTAGAGAGATCTACATCATGAAGATGTTAAAATACAGCACAAAAAAAAAAAAAAAAAAAAAAACACGGTGCGTACCATATGGCAATGCAGAACCTGTAAAGTTCCTCTTTGCATACGCACAAATAAGACATGCTTCTCAGATTTTTACCAGAGTTAATTTTTTGTTATAAAATAGGGCTGCGGATACTACACTTTACTGGAATAATTTTTATGCCTGTTACGTCGTGTAACACACCCTGTAACACAACATAAAATAAAATACAACCGTTCCACTACAGTTTAGTACGACTATGTAAATTTGTATAACCTTATTCTTTTGCAATTCACGTGTTGAACACAACACGTAATATTTAAGAAAAAGATTAAAGCTAAATTGCGGCAATAAGACAAACAACTGTTCACTTGTTGGTTCAGATTTCATTTAAGAAAGACACAAGTGTATGTATTATATATATTTTTATTATATTAAATTTATAAATTGTTTAATATAATTTTCAATAAATTTGCAGATTTTAGCTGCTGTTAATATAAGTAAGCTTATCATACGTGTTTCATTTTATTTCTTCGAAATTGAACCAAGCGACCGAACATACCTAAAATACTTGTTCAAATTTCCACATTTATTTGACGTCGTTGGAATAATTGGCATAACCTGTTAATATGTCAACCACATGGGAGGACTTAAAGCCAAAGGTAGTGGACAATACAGACAGGCCTTCAGTTTCAACCGACACAACCGCAAAAGCCGCAACAACTGCTGCCTTATCTGTCGAGGCTATAGATTCGCCTTCACGAACTTCTGCAGCTACCGTTACAAATCTTGCCACTGATGTCGACAAAAATGAAGCAAAAACTGTCACAGCTTCTAAAGGGTCATCTAAAGTAAGCAATCTATCATTCAAAATTGCTGCATCAACCACACGCTCTGGTCTCGTGCGTAAAGCTCCTCTTGTCAAACGTTCTCGAGTAAACACCAAACCTAAAGGTGACTCCAATGGTAATGATCACAATATCATATGGTCGAATGAGTCTCAAAATATTTCGTCTGCGGCCACAACAGCAACAAGTTCAACAACTTCAAATGCAAATATAGTTACATCGCGTATTTCTGCCTTAACAATTTCGGGCACGGCCAACAACAACGACGCTCAGCATCCTTCGATCATATCTTCGTCGCACACTTCTTCTCTTCCAGCTGCTTCTAGTTCGGTAATGTTTGACACACAGCCAAGTAATGTTATTAAAAATTTTACGGCTACAAATGATAACCGAAACAATATAACCAATCAGAATTCTACAGTTAATTTACAACAGTCAACAGGTCTTGTCCCCCGAATGAACCACTTAAACTCCGTCGATATGGTAGAAAATGCAAATACAAATAATAGTGGCCTATCAGCATATAATATTTTCTACAGGCCCAGTTATCCCACAGCATCCCATGCTAATACTCAATTCGTTCCAAGTTCATCTAAATTTACATCTCATTTCAATAGCCCTTACATTTCACACAGTACTCAGATGCCATCAACTTCAAATTGTATGAACTTAAATAACACTTCTGATATAACGTTGTCCACCTCGCATATAGCTGCCCGTCATGCTATTAGTAAAGATTTACCAAATTTTGCGGGAAATCCGGAAGACTGGCCAATGTTTATAACCAATTATATACAGTCGACGGAAAGGTGCGGTTTTACTGAACAGGAAAATTTGATTAGACTGCAAAAGTGTTTAAAAGGAGCAGCTCTAGAGGCAGTTAGAGGAAAATTAATGATGCCCAGTACTGTAAAATTTGCTATAGAGACACTGCGAATGCTTTATGGGCGCCCAGAAATTATACATCAGACTTTACAAAAAAACTTAAGAAATGAGCCGACAGTGCGCAAAGAGAGGCTTGACACTTTGATAAACTTTGCACTTGCTGTACAAAACTATCGGACTACACTGCAAGCAATGGGTCTCTCCGATTATTTGAACGATCCCATGCTACTAAACGAGTTAGTTGAAAAGTTACCAGCCGACTTAAAATTAGATTGGGGTAGATATCGTATGACGTTGCAAAGAGTTGATATTGTATGTTTTGATACATGGTTGTTTAATTTAGCCGCATGTGCAGCCCAAGTAACAACATTTTCTCCATATGTAAGTGAAACAAAAAATTTGCGAAAAGAGCGCATTTTGATACATGACGTCATCGATAAAGATAAATCTAATAGCCAGCTGGTATTATGCTTAAAATGTAATAATAATCATCGCCTCTTTGAATGCTCAGAATTTACTGCAATGAGTGTAAATGAAAGATGGAAATTTATTCGTGAAAAAAGTTTATGTTTGCGTTGTTTTAAGAAACACCATCTTAGAAGATGTAATTCTAAACGACAATGTGGCGTAGATGGTTGCAAACTACCACATAACTCGCTTTTGCATAAAAATAATGTAATCCAGCAACAACGCCAAAATCAGAATAATACTAATCAAGCCATTTTGTTTCATGCGGAGGAGAAGGTTCTCTTTAAGTATATTCCTGTGACACTCTTTGCCAACGGATACACTCTTAATACCTACGCACTAATTGATGAAGGTGCATCGTGCTCGTTAATTGAAAGTGAATTAGCCGATCAATTAGGGCTGGACGGTCCAACTAGTGAATTATGTCTACAATGGACAGGTGAAATAACACAAAAGGAAGAAAAATCGAAGACAGTTTCTTTGTATATATCGGATAGAAACCAAAGTTCTAAATTGATGTTAAATAATGTACGCACTATTATGAAACTTGACTTGCCTGTACAAACATTAACTAAGGAAAAAATTAATAAATATGAGCATTTAAAAAATTTGCCGATTATGCCATATACTGCAGCAAAAGCCAGAATTCTTATAGGCCTCGATAATGCAAAATTGTGTGTTCCCCTTGAAATAAAGGAAAATTCGAATGATGGACTTATCGCTACTAGATGCCGAATAGGATGGGGAGTATACGGGCGCAGCACAGCAGGAGAATATTCACAACAACAAATACTACATATTTGCTCATGCAATTCAAGAGACGACAGATTAGATGAAATGTTGAAGAAATATTTTTCATTAGACTCTGTAGGAGTCAAATTAAATCAAAATCCTTTACGATCTAAAGATGACGACAGGGCCAAACTAATTATGGAAAGCACCACTAAATATTTATATAAAGAAAAACGTTGGGAAACTGGTTTGTTGTGGAAATACGACAGCATTTATTTACCTAATGCGCTCCCTATGGCCAAACGTCGACTGGCTTGTTTGGAAGCAAAAATGCAGCGTGACGAACCAGTGAAAAAATTTCTTATTCAAAAAATGGTGGAATATGAAAAGAAGGGATATATAAGAAAATTAGGTCCAAATGAAATTCACAACAGTGGTGACTCCTGGTATATTCCAATATTTATTGTGGAAAATAAAAATAAACGTAAGCGTCGCATTGTGTGGGACGCAGCTGCTGCTGTTGAAAATATTTCATTAAACTCTGTATTATTAAAGGGGCCTGACCTGCTCAAGTCATTAGTAGGTATATTACTTAGATTTCGAGAAAGGCCGGTCGCCATTACTGGAGACATTCGTGAAATGTTTCACCAGATCCGTGTCAGAAAGGAGGATCAACGCTTCCAACAATTTTTATGGCGAGGTGGTGACTCATCCCGGCCAATTGATGTATATGTAATGACCGTCATGACGTTTGGAGCATCATGCTCTCCATCTATTGCGAATTATATTAAAAACAAAAACGCAGAACGATTCACAAAACAACATCCTGCAGCTGTACAAGCTATTTTAAGTAATACATTTGTTGATGATTGGCTGCAAAGTGTGGACACTGAAGAGAAAATGGTCGAATTGGCCAGAACAGTTCGAGCAATACATGCAGATGGCGGCTTTGAAATGCGCAATTGGCTTTCAAATTCACAAAAGGTCTTAAGTAGCTTAGACAAAAATAATGAAAATTTACCGAAGGTGTTTGTAGACAAAGAAAATAAATTTGAAAAGGTACTGGGTATGTGGTGGGAACCCTCAAAAGACATTTTATCATTTTTTCAAAATTTTAATGAGAACATTTTCGATGAAGCTATGCATCCAACTAAACGAGATGTACTTCGAGTTGTTATGAGTATTTTTGACCCACTTGGACTACTGGGGAATTTTGTTATATATGCCAAAATACTCTTACAAGATATATGGAGATCTAAAGTGAACTGGGATGAAAAAATACATGAAACCGAAAGAGAAAAGTGGTGCCAATGGATACAAATTTTGAAAAACATTTCTGTGATTAATATATCACGATGCTATCCACTGGTAAGCAAGTCGACTAATGTCCAACTGCATATTTTCACTGACGCTAGTTTAGACGCATACGCTGCTGTTGCCTATTTACGCGCCGAGTATGACAGTCAAATAGTTTGCTCTATTGTAGCCTCAAAAACTCGAGTGGCCCCTTTGAAGCCTATATCCGTGCCCAAAATGGAGTTAATGGCTGCCATACTTGGACTACGTCTTTCCAAATTATGTTGCAATGAATTGTCAATGAAGATAAATCGACGAGTATTTTGGTCTGACTCGAAATATGTTTTATATTGGATCAATTCTGATGCCAGAAAATTTCAACAATTTGTCGCTGTTTGAATTGGCGAAATATTAGAAGAGTCAGATGTTTCCGAATGGAGATGGGTTCCATCATCTCAAAATGTCGCCGATGATGCTACCAAGTGGAAAAGCGCTCCCGACTTAAGTAGCAATAGTCGCTGGTTCAACGGACCGTTATTTTTAAGACACGATGCGTATACATGGCCCACATCTGACATTATTCATCACGACAGTTCGAGTGAAGTTTTGTGTCACATCACGTTGAAGAAACCGATACCGATGTTCAATTTAATTACAGCTGACCCGACTCGTTTTAGTAGCTGGGAAAAGCTTTGTAGATGCCAGATGATAATTTTAAAATTTCTGCATAAAATTCTTAAATCTAAACAGGTATGTACTGACTTTAAACCGTTTATTCAAAGCGCACCGATAGAAGCTGCTGAATTTCTTATAATAAAAATGTGTCAAGAAGAAGCATATTATGAGGAGGTCGAACAGCTTAAAAATAATACCCATTTAAATAAAAGAAGTAAGTTGTTTAAATTAACTCCGTATTTGGATGAATTTGGATTGCTGCGCCTTAAGGGCAGAATTGATGCCATAGAAGATGTACCAATCAGTTTAAAAAGACCCATAATTTTACCACAAAAACATATGGTAACGCGACTGATAATAGATTACTTCCATCGCAAATATCATCATCAACACAATGAAATAATTGTCAATGAAATAAGACAGAAATTTTGGGTATTTGGTTTACGAGCTGTCGTTCGATCCATAGCCACTTCATGCCAATACTGCAAAATTAGACGAGCAACTCCAAAGCCTCCAGCAATGGGAGAGCTCCCGATAGAAAGACTTTCTAGCTTCACCAGACCTTTCTATTACACTGGCATCGATTATTTTGGTCCTTTAGATGTTGTTGTTGGCCGACGTAAGGAAAAGCGCTGGGGCGTCCTGTTTACTTGCATGACTGTCAGAGCAGTACATCTAGAAATAGCGCCATCGCTATCAACGGACTCTTTCTTATTGGTTTTTAAGCAGTTCATTTGTCGCAGAGGTACTCCTCGTAAAATTTTATCTGATAATGCAACCAATTTTAGAGGAGCTAGTCGTATATTAGCAGAAGAAGTAGAAAAAATTTCGTCAAGTGAAATTGAGCGCAAGTTTCCAACTATTGAATGGGAGTTTATACCACCAGCGTCTCCCCATATGGGAGGCGCCTGGGAAAGGATGATCAGATCAGTTAAATCCGTTTTAATGGACATATTGCCTTATAGAGACCTACGAGAAGAACAGTTGAGAGCTGCTCTTGCTGATGTGGAAAATATTTTAAACTCAAGACCACTGACATATGTTCCACTTGAATCTTTAGACGCAGAAGCCTTAACACCCAATCACTTTTTGATAGGATCCTCAAGTGGAATACGAGAACGTGCGAGACCTCAGAGTAGCGGTATGGTTTTGAGCAAAAACTTTCGGATAACAAATATGATAGCGAACGAGTTTTGGAAGCGTTGGATACGTGAATATTTACCAAACTTGACCAGACGTACAAAGTGGTATGATAATTCGCTACAACAAATATCCATTGGCGACATTGTTATAATAGTCGACGACAATGCCAAGCGCAATGAATGGTTGAAGGGTGCCGTAATAGATGTACATCGTGGTAAGGATGACGCTGTACGAAGTGCGGTAGTAAAGACGAAACAGGGCCTGTTTACACGCCCTGTAGTCAAGCTTGCTAAACTTGATGTAAAATTGTAAATTTCTGCTTACGCTTCGAATTTTACGGAGGGGGCTATGTTACGTCGTGTAACACACCCTGTAACACAACATAAAATAAAATACAACCGTTCCACTACAGTTTAGTACGACTATGTAAATTTGTATAACCTTATTCTTTTGCAATTCACGTGTTGAACACAACACGTAATATTTAAGAAAAAGATTAAAGCTAAATTGCGTCAATAAGACAAACAACTGTTCACTTGTTGGTTCAGATTTCATTTAAGAAAGACACAAGTGTATGTATTATATATATTTTTATTATATTAAATTTATAAATTGTTTAATATAATTTTCAATAAATTTGCAGATTTTAGCTGCTGTTAATATAAGTAAGCTTATCATACGTGTTTCATTTTATTTCTTCGAAATTGAACCAAGCGACCGAACAATGCCAGCTGTCACGGTGGTTACTAAACTAACCACCCTGTTCCACAAAAGCCTAAAGCGCAAACTTTTTTTCCTTTTATTTATAGTTAATGAATATTATTCAAACCAAAAATGCCAGGGACCGTAATCATTATGAGTTTTATAATAAAAATTACACAATAATGATTATATTGTGAGTTTTAAAGATTTTCTTCAATGGTAATGATTATTTTTGAGCAATATTATTAAAAATCAGCCATAATCATTATTTTTGAGCAAAAGAAATAAAACTCAAAAATAATCATTATTTATGATTTTTATTTTTTTCGCTCAAAATAAAACTCACTTTCAATTTATTACTTTTTTTGAGGTTTTTTACATATAAAAATTTGGTCAGAACTAATAAAAGAAAAAATATTAAGACATGCTTGTTCATTTTGTTATATAAAATATAATTTTTTTGCACAAAAATTATTTTTTTTTCATATATAATATATAAAGTAAATTAAAAATGAGTTTTATTTTGAGCGAAAAAAATAAAAATCATAGATAATGATTATTTTTAAGTTTTATTTCTTTTGCTCAAAAATAATGATTATGGCTGATTTTTATTAATATTACTTAAAAATAATCATTACCATTGAAGAAAACGTTAAAAATCAAAAATTTAAAAATCATGACGGATATGCAAAGATTCTTAAAAAATAATAATAATGGTGCAAAAAATTTTTGTTTATGTTTGTTCTAAGTGATTGATTTTTTGATTTAAAAAAATGAACAATAATCATTATTTACGGTCCCTGAAAAATGCAGTTGTTTTGTTAATCTATATCTAAATATATAAAATTGAATGTGTGTTTGTTTATTTGTTTGTTTGTTTGTTTGTTTGTTTGTACCTTATAGGAGACCAAACCTCTAGACCGATCTTCCTGAAATTTTCACAGTATTTAACTGGGACTCTGACATGATTAATAGGGTACTTTTTTTTCGACCACGCCCACTTTTACGCCCACTTTTTTAAAATTATGTAATTGCTCCCATATAGTTTTTAACAGATTTACTTCAAATTGTATACACATTATACTCCAGCCGAGGTATAAATAAACATTTCTTACGCCACGCCCCCTTTCACGCAAAATAAATTTGTTCCTTTCAACGGATTTTTTTTTATTTGGTAGTATATTGCTCTTAACACTGTTAACGTCGCCATATAACTATGAACCACGTCACCGCCGTTAATTTTATTATATAACGAGGGGGTAGCGAAGCACACCGGGTTCAGCTAGTACATACATATATAAAATTGAATGTGTGTTTGTTTATTTGTTTGTACATTATTGGAGACCAAACCCCTGGACGCTGGCATGATTAATAGTGTACTTTCTTCGACCACGCCCACTTTTTTAAAATTATGTAATTACTCCCATATAGTCTTTAACAGATTTGCTTCAAATTGTTAACACACTCCAGGCGACGTAGAAATAAACATTTCTTACGCCACGCCCCCTTTCACGTCAAATTTAGTTTAAAAGTTCCTCCCAACGGATTTTTTTTGTTTGGTAGTATATTGGTCTTAATGCTGTTAACGTCGCCATATAACTATGAACTACGCCCACTTCACCCCCCTTTTTTTTAATCAGATACTTACTTATACCACTAACAATGTTTGCTATACAAAATACTTTTTCTGTAATATGTATTTACTCAAAGTTTTATACGCCTTTTTTTCTACAGGTAAGGTAGCCATACATTTTTTTCGCCCCATTTTACCTTAAATTATATTTAATCTGCTTTCAGTCTCTATATATAAAAATGAATGTCTGTCTGTTTGTTTGTGCTTTAAAGGAGGCCAAACCTTGGACCGATCTTTCTGAAATTTTCACAGCATGTTTCTGTGACTCTGGAAGGAATAATAGACTATATGAAGTTTTAATTTGACAAAGGGGAATGGCACCGCCCATATAACTCAAAATTTAAAATTATCATATCTTGGAAATTTTTTTACCAAAGGCGGCAGTATTTGCTGTATATGGTAGTGGAATGTCTATATAAACGTACCAAAAGAAAAGTGGATAGATCACGCCCATTTGTTTGTGATATATTGGAGGCTGGACCTTTTAACCGAACTTTAATTTTCACAGCGTGCAGCTTTGACTCAGGAATACTAATTACTTGATAACATTTTTCGACCATGTACATTTTCTTTACTACGTTTATTAATGGCTTTACCTCAAAATAAAATACATTATAATTAAAATAATGGGGTAGCCCCACTCTCTTTCTCCCACATCTGTCTGCAAAATATATAAATACTTTTAATATTATTTTATAACGAGGGAGTAGAGAAGCACACCGGGTTCAGCTAGTAAAATTATATATGTGAAACCGTGGCTGAAAGAGTTAAATGGACGTTTCTTGTAGATTAGATGAAATACGTCCACTGATTAATATTTAAAATAGAAAATACGATTACCAACATTTTGGAATATTTACAACTTATTCGCCTATATTCGCACATGATACTCTATTTCGGAAGGCCTAACTACAAAATATATATTCGTGGTAAACTGAAACCTTTCGGTTTTTGATATTGGTATTTTTGCTCTAACACAGGTTATTTGCTTGAAGCTATTTCACAAACTGGCTTTTTTTCATCATACAACAAAAACGTTAAATTAGGGGCTTCTGCAGTGCTGATGTTGCTAGAATCAGTTAAAAGTTCAGAAAATCATGCCATATATTTCGACAATTTCTTTTCTTCTTATTACTTATTCTGTATATTAAATGAAGAGAAGTTCTAAGCAACAGGAACAGTAAGAACAAATTGTTTGAGAGGAGCGAATGATATTATTGCCTGTAGCAGCTCTCTTAAAAAGCCAAAACGGCGGTTTTTCAGTTAGATCTGTAGGTATTTAGTCGCCTATTGCGGGTATTTTTCGATAAAAACCGCTAAAGGTGGTTTTACACTATCCCACTGAGTATAACGACACGTCAAAAACTCAAATAAAATGAAAAAGTATAATAGTGTGAAAACAATTTGTAATGAATTGTCAAAAAATACGGATAGAAATTTGACAGTCGTATGGTTTTCTTCATTTTTAGAAATTTTTCTAAACGATTAGATTTTTCATTTGATCAGAGATGTTTTTTTACAGAAGCACAAAGAGAATGCCAGGAATGGAGAACTTTAATTAATTTCACATTATTTTACTCTTTCTTTTTTCTTTTTCTTTCTAGTTATGAAGGTAAGTTCATAACATACTTACATTTCTATGTAGCTTCTAAAAAAGTTGCAATGTTTGATACATATGTATGTTTTTTCTTAATTTTTCCAGCTTGAGTGGAGCACACAGGCAGTTCTTAAGTTAATAGAATATTATAAAAATACTGAATGTCTGTACAACACGAAGCATCATCTTTACCATAATAAACACGCCCGGACAGATGCGTTAGAAAGTTTGGCAATTAAAATGTCTGACATTGTGCCCGGAATTACACCGGTAGAAATAAAGGTGGGTTTTCCAAAAATAAAGGCGGTAATTGAATTACATATGACACTTATAATCTTTATTTTTAGACTAAATTAAATTATCTCCGGTCACAATATGGAAGGGAATTGTTAAAGGCTTTGGAAAGTAAAAAGATGATGTTTACGTTTCTTCTGTCTACTGGTTCGAGCAGCTACATTTTATAAAAGATTTTGTTCGTGTTCGTAAAGGGAAGTCAAATATCTTTCAGGTAATATACAAAAATCGAAAAAAATTGGTAGGTTTTTAAATTAAAATTGTATCTTATAGATGCAAGCGACAGACGATATTTCATTGTCCGGCTATCAAAGCGATGAACAGCTATCTTCATCAAAACGGAAACAGGTAAAAAGTATTTATTTGTTATACATATATGTATGTATAAGTGGAAAAGTGTTGTGGATTTTCTTTTTTATACATACATATGTGTGTGTGTGTACATTGTGATGAAGATTTTAAAGCCTCTTTATTGCATATTCAATAAGCATAATCTATTTTCTTATATTTATTAGTCTGATGACGACAGTTCATTAACTGCAACAGAAGAATTAACTCCGGCAAAAGTTAAAAAGAAAATATCCAGTTCGGAAACAAATGAGGCTTTAAAGACAGCCACAGATTATCAAAAAAGATTAACGGGAAATGAAAAAAAATTAAGATACGTTCATTGGAGGTTTAACTAACTTTATTTCAACTAGTATGTTAGAAATTATAAACAAAAATCTTAGAGATGAAGTTTCATCAAAAATATTAAATTTGATATTTGAATACATGAAAAAGCAATGCGAATTAGATTGTAATGAAATTTTATAGAATTTTAATAACTAATGCTAAAAATAATATACATATGTATTGTAAACTGAATTGTTACTTAATATTTTAAGTTTAGTTTTCTTGGTCTTTTTTCTGTTCTTTTGATTTTTTTAATATTATTTTGAAATGTCTATTCCAGAATACCTGAAAATGTGCAAAACAATAAATTTCATGAAATGAAAATAAAACCTTCATTAAATTAAAAGCTTTACAAAACATGCTTTAAAAATTAAATCTTTGAATACACTCGTCCGGCCATTCGAGAACATCAACGTTGTTAAAGTAATGTTTATATTTATTCCTTACTTCTGAAGCGTCATCAGAATATCGGTTTCCTACGCATTTATCCAGACCAGTCAGTGTTATATTTTCAGACATAAAATCTTCTTGGCGTTTTTGAGCAAGATAGTTGTGACAGGCACAAGCAACTAATGTTATTAGTTCCACTTTTTCAACATTTGAGGTCTCTATATCCTTCTGGAATATTTGGAATCTTGCAGCAAGAATTCCAAATGCGTTTTCAACTACACGCCTTGCTCTTGATAGGCGGTAGTTAAATATTTTGTTTTCTTTTGACTGTCTTTGACTATAGGGTTTCAATATTCTTGTAGTTAACCGAAATGCATCATCCGATATAAAAACATATGGAACCTAAAAAAAATATTTTATTTTAACATTTGCATACATTCAATATAATATAAAATGTATGCTTTTGGGGATAAGCATGTCTCTATGGCCATTACGTCTCTGCTTAAGAGACTAGTCAGGAGATTTTTTCCCAAAGCATACATTTCATATTATATTGAATGTATTTGCCAATAAGGCGAAAAATATATTTTTTATTTTATTTTTTTTAATTTGCATACATTCTTATATCTTAAAAAAATATGTACCTTCAAGTTTGTATTAGGAAGCTCTTCATCTTCAGGAAAATTTAGAAGATTTCGTTTAATAGCGTCGCCAATATCTGAGGCATTGAATGCCGCAGCATCATTGGCCCGACCATTTGTCCCGACATCAACAAATATGAATTTATAGTTAGCATCTACCACCGCCAATAAAATTACACTATTGAACCCTTTGTAGTTATAATAAAAGGATCCTTCTGAGGCACTTGGACTAAACGCAATGTGCATGCCATCTAAAAGTTAGAGTTTTTAAAGCAGTTTTAAAAATTAAAAAGAAAGTATATAATTTACCTATAGCTCCAAGGCACATTGGGAAGTTCCATCTGCGTTTAAAGTCTTCCGCTACATTGTTCCACTCTGAAGTGGTTTTACAACCCTTTAAAAGTGTAATTGCAATTACCAGGTTAAGGTTTTTTTAAATATAATAAAGATACCTTTAAATACTCCCCACTCAATGACGTATATATAGCTTGTAAATGGCACTAATTTTGAAATTAAAGAAACAGATACCCGGAATCCATAAGAGAGGTCGGTGTAGGTGTTTCCTGTCGCTAAATATCTTAAAGTAATCAAAAGGCTGCAATAAGAAAATACATGAACAATTATTATCAGTTCCACAGGCCTGCGAAATTTTACTTTCAATTTCCCATTGCAATAATTATGTTATTTTCTTAACAATCTATGTTGTTAAATTAAAATGCAACTTTGTTTTTTTTTTTTTTTTAGCACATTCAATTTTTCTTTTTATTGATGACATGCGTGTTTTAGAATTTTTTTTTACGATTTTCATGAAATTATAAAAGTTAAAGAATTTAAAACATAAGTTGTACTTAAAAAATGAACAGTATTAAAAATAATGCCAAAAACGCTAAGTAAATCAAAATTATTTATGGTGTTTTGCAAAACTCCTCTTCAATGTCTTTCTATTATAATTTCTATCCGGTTAGTATTCCAACTTCATTTGTATCTTCTCTCCACTTACGGCACCAAAATTCTCAGGAATGAAGTCAATATAAGAATGCAGATAATGCAACTTTATACTCATATTTCAACCCAGTTTATGGAATTGTATTTTCATAATCTGGGCTTTTTTTATTTCATAAAAAAATGTTTCACTACCTCTTTAAATAACTTCAAAGCGTTCTCTTGGGTTTTATTCATGATTTTTTTCAAATTTATAGTCTTGCATTAACTTCCTTATCTTAGGACCGACAAAAATGCCTTCTTTAATTCTTGCATCCGATAAATAATTAAAAAATGTATACTCTGTAGGTACATGAAACAGGGACCGTCTTTAGGTAGTGCCTTCACAAATTGCTTCATAATGCCTAAAGACATTTGTCTTATTTAGTTCCACACAAATCACAAAAATATCGACATAACCTATAAATGTAAATCGTAATATGATTTTAATCGCGACAAAGAGTGACTTGTTATGATAGATGAACATTAGGGTGGGTCAATTTGTTTGGGACCGAAAAACATAAAGCGTATAGCAAAATCGTAATCTGCGGGAAGTTCTAAGAACTTTTCCCAAAGAAACCATGGCTCTAAAATCAAAATCGAGCTTCCGGTTTTTTAAGAGAAAATTTGGTGCTCAGGTCATCCGAAAATAATGCTATTTTCTTTGGAAATATTCATTGCACTTGGTGAATGGTTGACCTATAACGCTGGAACAAGACTTATTTTAAAGGAAAAGAAAATTATTTACCCAAATAATGGTTTTGGAGGTTTATGTCAAAATAATAACAGTTATAGGTTTTTTAACAGTTTGACTATATTATTTTGACATAAACCTCCAAAACCATTATTTGGGTAAATAATTTTCCATAAATGAGGACAAATATAGAAAGCTGAGAAAATTTCCTTAAAAATAAGCCCTCTTCCAGCGTTACAGGTCAACCATTCACCAATTGCAATGAATATTTCCAAAAAAATAGCATTATTTTCAGATGGCCTTAGCACCAAATTTTCTTAGGTAGGCAAAAAAATTGACCAACCCTAATGAATATGCATGTAAGTGTCATTATTACATGCACCGTTATTAAAGAAATTTGAAGTTAACACTAGTAATACTAAGAAAAATTAAAAAAGTAATTTTCTCAGAAAATTTACGTGATGAATTTTTTTTAGTATTATTATTATTATTAGAGAATCAAAGCTGTAACCAAGGGAAATACGATTTTGATATAGTATTTCAACTTACATAAGCATTTAATGTATTTATAACTGTTATTGTGAGATGTGTGTAATTGGTGAAATTAAGGGGGCCGCAGCAGTCGAGATAGAATGTTACTCCTTTCAGTGATATAAAGCAAGTGAAGGTAAATTGAATTATATAATTTAAAAACCAGTTATTTTTCATTTAGCCAGAAAATCCTTCCATAAGCTAATTTTATAATAATTCACAATAGTAAAAATAGATAATTTTAAAGATTCAATTATAATTCACAATAATTACATACAAATCATTTAAAAGATTCAATATACTGTTCTAAATAATTCAAAGAGAAAATACAATAAATACCTTTTTAATTAATGGTTTAAACTACGTTTAACATACTGGGCCAGTATGGCCAATATACTACAGGCCTTACGGTTTCTACCGCCCTTAGCAGAATCATTTTTTGCTTTATCTGTTGTTGTTTCAATAACACTAATTCCTGCTGGCGGATTCACGAGTCTAAGACTTTTAATCACTTGCCATTAGCCTTTGCTGTTGCTCAGTGTTGTCAGATTAGGGAATTTATCCCCAAAATGGGTTTTTTTCTGAAATGGTGATGAAAAAATTCATTTGTGGATGGGGATTTTATTGAGATAAACAACATATTTTCGGCGATTTTTTAAATTTGTTTGCTTATTTAAATATATATTTTAGAGTTCTTACATTCGGAACACATGATGAAAGTATGAAGTAAGACTTGCTCATAAACTTCTTTCTTAGTTTTAATTTGGTTTATTTTCTCATATAAATAAAAACAGCCCCATATAATTATGTTTCCGCCACTGTTGTTATTGGTTTTTATTGCGGAAAGAATTCAGTATTAGAGGGTCTTTTTACAGTTAAATTGTTTCTTTCGGAGATAAACAAACGAATTTTAGTTTCATTTGACCACAAAGTACTTCTTCACATATACTTAATGAAAGGGGAATGTTTTTCATACTATGGAATAGGACCTCTATATGGAATTAAAGGTACAATAAATGCCGTATACTATACAAATATTTTGATGTCTTATGCTGAATATAAAATGCCACATCGATGGGTGTTTCGACAAGAGAATGACCCATAACATACATTGAAGCAAGAAAACATTGGCGTCAAATCCTAAAATCCTATTAAAATTTATGGCAAACTGTCAAAGCGGCATTTCGAAGAAAAAAAAAGACCCCTTCTAATAAGGAGCAGTTGTAGGAATTTGTCAAAAATGTGTGGAAGAACATTCCACGCGATATGTTTTATAAACTTGTGGACTCAATGTCAAAACGCTACATGCATTCAAAAGTAAAGGGGAGAGAAATGGAGCTTCTTTCATTAGGGAGATTAAACATCATTTGGGAGCGTAGCGGCAACATACTACACTACTTTTGACGCAGTATCGTATGGCAGGTTTTAAATGTAGCGCAAAATATTTTTCTGTTATAATTCGTAGCATTAACCCTAGAATACTAACCTACGTAAATTTTACGTGCACTTTTTTTTTAATTTGTCAAAATTGTATGGAAAACGATAACTGAATAATGTAAACATAGTAAAAATTATTTTCTTTTTATACAATATGAATTAAAATAAATAAATTAATTTAATTAAAGTAAATAAATTAAAAATTTTCTAACTTGAAAAATTGCGTAAAAATTAGGGTTACTGTTCTAGGGTTAAGCTAACTTCCGCATGCAATAGGAGATTGTGGGTGTTGTTTGATTTCATTAGTATTGATCAGTTCAAACACATAAATATAACCCGTACTAATTTTAAGAAAATTTACCTTCAAGCAAATGGAAAGTAATGGCACACAATAATTAAAATATAATTATTTTGATTAAGCCCCTATGACACCTACTTTTTTTTGTATTGAATTGTTATAGAATTGAAAGAAAGAAACAACAAATGCTAGAAAGAGTGGAATATAGAAAATGTAAACAAAATATTTATTTTTGTTTTTGTATTTATATTTATTTCAATGTTGATACTTTTTATTTTTATTTATTTATTCCAAAAATTCCAATACAATGCACAACATTTAGTAGGGGTTTACCCCTGAGTATTGGTCGCAAATAAAAAAAAATACAATAAATCCGATATAACAAAATTAAATATTAATAAATTATCAGTACGTAATAAAAAAAAAAAACATTGAATTTCTAACATAATTAAAATTTTATAATTTAAACTCAGCAAAACACAGAATACATACATAGAAAGACACGGTTAATAGCTTCGTACGAGTGGGACAGAAAACAACTTGTAAAGATATGGCTGTTTTTGTAGAACGAAACTATTAAATGTCATTGAATGACATAGAAATTGGCGCAATTAAAAAAAATTCAAGCGATAATAGAAAATTTGTGTAGTGTTCTGTGATTTGTGTTTTGTTTGTAAAAAAAAATTGAAAAAAATGAAAGTTTTACATACTTACATTGTTCAAAAGAGTTTGGTTTAAATAATTTGTTTATAGAATTGTTTGTATTGTTGCAAAAAAAAAAATAAAAAATTTAAATTTTTATGTATGTTTACGTACATATGTTAATGTACTAATTAAAATTATAAATATTTTTAGGAGCAGCAAATGCATAATTGGTTGTTCACCAAGAGCAAAACTCCACATCTACCCGTCCGATAAAATAAGGTAAGTTCTTTTTCATTACGTTTAGGTTATACGTATTATATGTTAAGAACAAAGGGTAGGTTCTTGTTGCAAATTAGGAAATGTACGCAATACCTGTGCATGTGCACATCTAATATGAAATGTGGCCACATTATCTTTATTAATGGCTAATTGTAAAAACATTTGGTAAAGAAATTGTGGCAAATTTCCTTGCTTGCAACAAAAAACAAACCTTTGTAATCAAGTTATAATTCAATTTGGTTGTACTTTGATAGTTTTTGTTTGTTGTACATTACCGTAGGTTAAAATTTGGTAGAAGTGCCTTATTTCCTGAGATTTAATGTGAAATAATATTTTGATAATCAAGTGTTACATTTTGTAAGATTGTTCTTAGATTTGTATGTACATTTCGTTTAGTGTGCTAAAAGAGTGTTTTCTTTTCTACAAAAAGTGTAAAATTTTATTATTCCATATAATATGAAATGTATACTTATGAAGATAAGAATGTCTCTCTGGCCATTTCGTCTCCGCTTAAGAGACTCGTCAGGAGACTTTTCCAAAGATTCATATATACTATACTATAACTATTTTAACGTGTTTATTTATATATTTGAATACAATCGTTGAGAAAAACCACCTGAAGAGTCTCTTATATCATACAAATTGTTTTCTGTCCCACTCGTACGAAGCTATTAACCGTGTCTTTTCTATGTATGTATTCTGTTTTTGCTGAGTTTAAATTATAACATTTTAATTATGTTAGAAATTCAATGTTTTTTTTATTACGTACTGATAATTTATTAATATTTAATTTTGTTATATCGGATTTATTGTATTTTTTTTTATTTGCGACCAATACTCAGGGGTAAACCCCTACTAAATGTTGTGCATTGTATTGGAATTTTTGGAATAAATAAATAAAAATAAAAAGTATCAACATTGAAATAAATATAAATACAAAAACAAAAATAAATATTTTGTTTACATTTTCTATATTCCACTCTCTCTAGGTGTCATAGAGGCTTAATCAAAATAATTATATTTTAATTATTGTGTGCCATTACTTTCCATTTGCTTGAAGGTAAATTTTCTTAAAATTAGTACGGGTTATATTTATGTGTTTGAACTGATCAATGCTAATGAAATCAAACAACACCCACAATCTCCTATTGCATGCGGAAGTTAGCTTAATGCTACGAATTATAACAGAAAAATATTTTGCGCTACATTTAAAACCTGCCATACGATACTGCGTCAAAAGTAGTGTAGTATGTTGCCGCTACGCTCCCAAATGATGTTTAATCTCCCTAATGAAAGAAGCTCCATTTCTCTCCCCTTTACTTTTGAATGCATGTAGCGTTTTGACATTGAGTTCACAAGTTTATAAAACATATCGCGTGGAATGTTCTTCCACACATTTTTGACAAATTCCTACAACTGCTCCTTATTAGAAGGGGTCTTTTTTTTCTTCGAAATGCCGCTTTGACAGTTTGCCATAAATTTTTAATAGGATTTTAGGATTTGACGCCAATGTTTTCTTGTTTCAATGTATGTTATGGGTCATTCTCTTGTCGAAACACCCATCGATGTGGCATTTTATATTCAGCATAAGACATCAAAATATTTGTATAATATACGGCATTTATTGTACCTTTAATTCCATATAGAGGTCCTATTCCATAGTATGAAAAACATTCCCCTTTCATTAAGTATATGTGAAGAAGTACTTTGTGGTCAAATGAAACTAAAATTCGTTTGTTTATCTCCGAAAGAAACAATTTAACTGTAAAAAGACCCTCTAATACTGAATTCTTTCCGCAATAAAAACCATTAGGAACGGTGGCGGAAACATAATTATATGGGGATGTTTTTATTTATATGAGAAAATAAACCAAATTAAAACTAAGAAAGAAGTTTATGAGCAAGTCTTACTTCATACTTTCATCATGTGTTCCGAATGTAAGAACTCTAAAATATATATTTAAATAAGCAAACAAATTTAAAAAATCGCCGAAAATTTGTTGTTTATCTCAATAAAATCCCCATCCACAAATGCATTTTTTCATCACCATTTCAGAAAAAAACCCAGTTTGGGGATAAATTCCCTAATCTGACAACACTGAGCAACAGCAAAGGCTAATGGCAAGTGATTAAAAGTCTTAGACTCGTGAATCCGCCAGCAGGAATTAGTGTTATTGAAACAACAACAGATAAAGCAAAAAATGATTCTGCTAAGGGCGGTAGAAACCGTAAGGCCTCTAGTATATTGGCCATACTGGCCCCGTATGTTAAACGTAGTTTAAACCATTAATTAAAAAGGTATTTATTGTATTTTCTCTTTGAATTATTTAGAACAGTGAATTGAATCTTTTAAATGATTTGTATGTAATTATTGTGAATTATAATTGAATCTTTAAAATTATCTATTTTTACTATTGTGAATTATTATAAAATTAGCTTATGGAAGGATTTTCTGGCTAAATGAAAAATAACTGGTTTTTAAATTATATAATTCAATTTACCTTCACTTGCTTTATATCACTGAAAGGAGTAACATTCTATCTCGACTGCTGCGGCCCCCTTAATTTCACCAATTACACACATTTCACAATAACAGTTATAAATCTCACAATAACAGTTATAAATATTGACTATGTGTGGGATCCTGTGTTGGCATTGTGCTCTTTTTACAAAGTGGCAGCTGTTGTTAGTGATATTAATCACTGCCTATATGTGCAGCGTGGCAAAGCAGTTCTCGTCAAATTCAATAATATTTTTCTGAAAGACTGGCTGATGAAAGCTTATCATAAAAATCCGTCAGTAGTTTTAAAGGACGTTATTGATACTCAATTGACTACCCGTGTCTACATAAACAATAATTTAACAGCGGAAGAGGTGAAGCTACGGATTTTGTGTCTCTTCTTGCGCAAGAACAGGAAAATTACATGGTTTAAACTAATGAACGGTGATATCCCTTTGGCAAAAATTAAATTTGATGATGGATCTGTTAATACTATAAACTTTCAACAAGGCCTGGCACTTCGTGATTCGTGAGAAACTGGTGAAATACTTCAATTAACAGTTTTTATATTAATATTTTTTATATTAATATTTCTTATATTAATGCTTTCTTTATTAATACTTTTTATATTATTACTTTTTTTTATTAATACTTGTTATATTATATTATATTATATTATATTATATTATATTATATTATATTATATTATATTATATTATATTATATTATATTATATTATATTATATTATATTATATTATATTATATTATATTATATTATATTATATTATATTATATTATATTATATTATATTATATTATATTATATTATATTATATTATATTATATTATATTATATTATATTATATTATATTATATTATATTATATTATATTATATTATATTATATTATATTATATTATATTATATTATATTATATTATATTATATTATATTATATTATATTATATTATATTATATTATATTATATTATATTATATTATATTATATTATATTATATTATATTATATTATATTATATTATATTATATTATATTATATTATATTATATTATATTATATTATATTATATTATATTATATTATATTATATTATATTATATTATATTATATTATATTATATTATATTATATTATATTATATTATATTATATTATATTATATTATATTATATTATATTATATTATATTATATTATATTATATTATATTATATTATATTATATTATATTATATTATATTATATTATATTATATTATATTATATTATATTATATTATATTATATTATATTATATTATATTATATTATATTATATTATATTATATTATATTATATTATATTATATTATATTATATTATATTATATTATATTATATTATATTATATTATATTATATTATATTATATTATATTATATTATATTATATTATATTATATTATATTATATTATATTATATTATATTATATTATATTATATTATATTATATTATATTATATTATATTATATTATATTATATTATATTATATTATATTATATTATATTATATTATATTATATTATATTATATTATATTATATTATATTATATTATATTATATTATATTATATTATATTATATTATATTATATTATATTATATTATATTATATTATATTATATTATATTATATTATATTATATTATATTATATTATATTATATTATATTATATTATATTATATTATATTATATTATATTATATTATATTATATTATATTATATTATATTATATTATATTATATTATATTATATTATATTATATTATATTATATTATATTATATTATATTATATTATATTATATTATATTATATTATATTATATTATATTATATTATATTATATTATATTATATTATATTATATTATATTATATTATATTATATTATATTATATTATATTATATTATATTATATTATATTATATTATATTATATTATATTATATTATATTATATTATATTATATTATATTATATTATATTATATTATATTATATTATATTATATTATATTATATTATATTATATTATATTATATTATATTATATTATATTATATTATATTATATTATATTATATTATATTATATTATATTATATTATATTATATTATATTATATTATATTATATTTTTTCTACCTTTTATTCACTTAATATTTCTTGCTACTATCTAGTGTGTTATGTGAGTTGATATACCGAAACTGGAATCTGACTTATTTGATCTATATATGTGTATATGTACATATACATATATACATATGTATATTAAAGGCACCCTTACACGACATGTTTTTTACACTGTTACTGTCAACTTTTACATGAGTAAACAGTTACATATCGTGTGTGACTTTTAAAACATTGCTTGTGTAAAAAACACAAGGAAAGTCTTATGACAAAATTTCAATTAGGGCATGTTCTAATTTCGTATGTGCACACATATGATATTAAATTTCTATGCCTGTACAAACATTAGTCGGCCATGAATTATGTGTAAAATAGTCTTTTTTATAAATTGTGTGCCTAAAAATTTATTATTTATTTACATATGCAATTATACATATAGGTTTGTGAGTAAAAATTATAAACCTTATGTAAATTGATTAATTTTGACAGACACAAAAAAAACTTATGTATTTTAAATTTAAAAAACACGTGTAAAAAACATGTCGTGTAAGGGTGCCTTAACTTGTTTAATTTATATATGTATATATGTTATGTTTTTATATGTGTATATATATTTACCACATGAATTTTACTATTTCTTATTTTGTTGATTTGAAATATATATGTTTCAATAAATTCTGGTTTTAGTGATCGATTTCCTTGCACACTGGTTTTAGTTAAAATTATTTCTTTCATTTATTGTCGGCTGAAATGCAGACCCTAACTACCTTTTAGTTTTTCTTGTTTTATTTTTAAAATTTTTTATTTTGAATCATTAGACTATTACCCTCCGGGGTACATGTACTTATTTGGTTCTGCATCTTAGCGAATTAATTTCCATTGCAAATTTATAGAATATTTAGTTGATTGCGCTGCTAATTGTATCATGATTAATATTAAATTTTTATGTGTATACATCTACTTAAAGCCCTATATAAAGTTTGTTCTAAAGCTTTTCCTTAGTGACACATTTACAGTCCTTTCATGTTATCTTTTCTGTAACCCATGGTTAGAATTAACCTAGGACCAATAATTAGTGACGACTCCATTGAAAAGTTTTGCTCTGATGAAGTGAGTGGCCTTAAAGTTGCGCACTTTAATGCCCAGAGTCTTTGCCCGTCAGATAGGACTCACAGGATTGGCTGCACTGTTTGGAAGTAGCAGTCTTGATATAATCTGTGTGTCGGAGACTTGGTTAAACCCCTTAATTTTTGATCAGGCTATTGGAATTTCAGGTTTTTCTGTCTGCAGGAATGATCGTCCAGTGGGTACAAGGGGTGGAGGAGTGGCTATATATATTGCTTCGGGTATTCGGTATAAGGTTATCTATAGGAGCTGTGAAAACTTCTCCTGTGAAGGCATTTTTATTAAGGTTGAAACTGAAACTTCTTCTTTGTGTATTGGGGCAGTATATCTACCGAGGGGTGATCTCAACTTGTTTGAGCATACCTTCGGGGATATACTTGGTCGTTTTGAGAATATTGTCATTGCTGGAGACTTTAATAGTAATCTGTTTTGTCCATCTAGATCGGCTGAGGTTCATGGGCTTTGTCGACGTTTTGGACTGATGTGCGTGCATAACACCTTGCCTACGCATTATGACCCTTCCCATCAGTCCACCTCGCTCATTGACTTCTTTTTTGTTAGTTCTAGTATAAAAACCAACTCGTCCAGACAGTTTCAAATACCACTAATATCATATCATTCCCTTATTTGTGCTTCGTTTGTACTTCCCTTAATACGTGGTATAACCCCCGTTTTTTACAGGGACTTTAAGAATGCGGGAACCACATTGCTTCCACTGATTTCTCATCTATCTATCGTTCCTGTGATCCTGATGAGCAACTTACCTTCTTTACAATCTTGTTAATGAACTTTTAGAATTTGTACCCACTGTAAAAGCAAGGGGGCCTACCTTGTGGAGGAGGCCTAAGTTTACTAATGAAGTTAATTACTATAGGTCGTTGACGGGTATAGCATTAAAGGCCTTTTACAGTAATAGAAGTGATGTAAATTGGACTAGGTACTGTGCTCTTCGTAATACAACTAAATCGAAAATTAGAAAATTTAGAAGAAATTATAGCTGTCGTTTTTTTAATAATTTTGACTCCAGACAAATGTGGAAAGCTTTACCTTATGCTGGTACCTCTGAGGGAATAGATGTATTCTGTGACTTGGATGTTAATGATATTAATGATCATTTTATTAGTACCCAAGTTGACTCGCCAGTTGGGGATCCTAATTTTGCTCATTTCTCAGACTCGGGCTTGTCCTTTGCTAATATAGACGAAGATACTCTACTCAGGGTATTACTTAAAATTAAATCCACTTCTGTTGGTGCCGATGGCATATCAATTAAACTGATCTTGATTGCGTTTCCTTTTATCAGTGTTCACCTTTTACATTTTATTAATTGTATTTTGACTACATCTATATATCCGAATAGTTGGAAGATTGCCCGTATTATCCCTATTGCAAAAAGAAGCAGGCAGTTGGGAATTGAGAATATGAGACCGATCAGTATATTACCCGCTTTGTCGAAGATTACTGAGATAATTATTAAGGAACATATGATGAAGTGGATGGAGGATAGGACTCTGCTTAATGAGAATCAAAATGGCTGTAGTACATCTATTTTATTGACCGGGCTCACTGACTCTATTAGAGGTAATCTCAATCTTGGTAAAATGAGTGTGTTAGTCTCAGTGGATCTTTCTAAAGCATTTGATCGTGTGGATCAGTCTCTCTTGGTTACTAAACTTAATAGTTTTTTTGGGTTTTCTAGGTCAGCTTGCCGACTCAAATGGTCGTGGTCAATTTGTTTCTCTCAATAGTACACGTTCTGTTGTCAGACAAGTTAGATCTGGTGTTCCCCAGGGGTCGATCATCGGCCCTATCTTATTTACCATGTTCCTCAATGACGTTTTCGATGTTCTGGTCTCTGGCAAGGCGTTCGTGTTCGCTGATGACATACAGCTTTTATGGTCTGCTCCTACCCAATCCTGGGAATCTTTACGATCTATGATTAATACTAAATTGTTGATTTTGGACGAATGAATGAGATTAAATAGATTACTAATTAATACGGATAAGACAAAGGCTATTGTTTTTGGTGCAAATAGAGTGGAAGCGACCGAATTCGATTTGAAAATATCTGGTAGGTCTATTGGTGTTACTAGTAGCATGAAGTGCCTTGGGGTGATTATCGATGAGGGTCTGTCCTTTGAACCACATATTAACAGTGTTTGTTTGCGTGTATGTTCTACGTTACGCAGATTATACCACTTAAATCTTTACTTACCGTTGAGTGTTAGGATGCGTGTTGCTCACGCACTACTTATGTTACAAATTAATTACTGTCTTGAGGTCTATTCTGGCTGCATTTTGGGAAATAAGAGAAGGATTGAATCTATCATTCACAAGATTGTGAGATTTGTTTATGGAATTCGACCGAGGGAGCATGTCTCTAACCACTTAAGAAATTTTTTGAATGTTTGTTTCGACTCTTATTTGAAGTTTCGATTACACGGTGCTACAGTGAAAATATACTTGGAAAGTGATCTAGTGTACGTTGCAGGCCTTATTGAGTAGATCATAAATAAATTTTTAAAAGTTCTGAAACACCCTCAAATTTCGGAGTTATTCCGAAAAAACTATTTTCGGGTAAGTTCGAGTACTTATGAACACGTAACTCAGTTGATTTTAATCCGATTTTAAATTTTTAAACGGTTTCAGAAAGAAGAAATATGTCCCTTTTAAATATGTACATATTTTTGTATATATATTAATTTTTTGCAGTGTTATTTTTAATTATATCTGATTTTAATTTTATTTTTTCTAAATTTTTTAACTTTGGCGCCATTTTTTTAAAATAGATTGTTTAGAAACATACCCTTATGTATATACTCCAGTAAAGGTAATTTAGTTCTGAGTTAAACAAGCTTCTAATAAATAAAATCGAGTAAAAAATAAAAAAGTTATTAAGGTTTTTCGAAAGTTAAAAATTTTGCTTTTACAAATATGTATTGATCACGATACTACATTTTCTTTATTTTTTAGTATTTTAATGATATAATTATATAAATATTTTAAAATAACAGTATTCAAATTATTCTATTTAGAAATTTTGAATATTTGATTAAAAGTGCTTGCTAGACCTCTTTCGCTTGTACATCAAATCGTCTGTTTCTTGCTTAAGTGACCAGCAGTAATTTGAAATCATTCATTGAAATTCAAATGTGCATGCAGAAAATGAACTTTATGGCAATTCTGCATCCCATTTCTACATAAGTCTCACGAAATTCCTTTACTGCATCAATATAATTTTCACTTTTTTCATTTCCCAAAAAATTTTCACATAAACTAATAAAGCTTCTCCATTTTTTCCACACATTTAATTTCATTGCGAATTCTTCGTCAAGCATGATTTTGCGGATTTGAGGTCCAACAAAAATAAAAAAATAATACAATTATGTTGAGAAATCAATAAGGAATTGTACCTTCTTTTATTTTTGCTTTACTTATTCTTGGGAAAACTGATTTTAAGTGTAAAAAGGCATCGCTTTCCCTATCCAGACGTTTTACGAACTGCTTCATGTATCGCAATTTGAAGTGTAATGGTGGCAAAATTACTTATTCATAATCATAAGACTAAAAAATTAAGAAAATGTAGTATCTTGCTCAATACATATTTGTAAAAGCAAAATTTTTAACTTTTGAAAAACCTTAATAACTTTTTTATTTTTTACTTGATTTTATTTATTGAAAGCTTGTTTAACTCAGAACTAAATTAGCTTTAATGAAATATATACATAAGCGTATGTTTCTAAACAATCTAATTTAAAAAAATGGCGCCAAAATTAAAAAATTTAGAAAAAATAAAATTAAAATCGGATATAAATTAAAATAACACTGCAAAAAATTAATATATATACAAAAATATGTACATATTTCAAAAGGCACATATTTCTTCTTTCTGAAACCGTTTAAAAATTTAAAATCGGATTAAAATCAACTGAGTTACGTGTTCATAAGTACTCGAACCTACCCGAAAATAGTTTTTTCGGAATAACTCCGAAATTTGAGGGTGTTTCCGAACTTTTAAAAATTGATTTATGATCTACTCAATAAGGCCTACAACGTACACTAGGTCACTTTCCAAGTATAAAAAAAAGTTGCTCATTTGTAGCACCGTGTTATTAATCTATTTATATAATATTATAAAGAATCAAAAACCCGTTGTTATAGTGAATATATTTTCATTCTTGAATTCTACTAGGAATCCTCAGATGTAAATTTCCCGCATATATAATACGCATTTTGAGCGATCTCTTGTGGTGCGTATAGCTCGTGTATGGAATTCGCTTTCTATTGGGCTACGATGTTTCGCACACTCAACACGAACATTCAAGCGTAAACTCCTTGAATTTTTCAATGGTACTAATTAGTCACTGCTTATTGGTTGTTCTAACTTCTAATTTATATACTAAAGTTTTTTTTTTCTTTATTGTATTTTGGGACTGAGTGTGTCGTTAGGTTAGGTTGAGGGACCTTTAAAAAGGATTTTAATACTTAGTATCTATTACTTCCAATGCATATATACTTATTTTTGTCATACTTTGCAAACATACATTTCATTTTAGTTTACATGTAATTTTTTTTTTATCAATCCTCCTACTGTATATATACTTAAATTTGTTATACATTATAAATATACATTTCTTTGATCTCATTAACATATCCTACTTGTAATATTTTTTGTATTGGCCACTTGGCTACATATATTACATATTGAAATAAATAAATAAATAAATAAAATAAAAATTAATTTATTGGCTGTTGCTTTGCCTTGCGATGTATTTGGCAAAATTCCTTTTGCCAAATCACTGTGTTCAGACATAAACTCCGCATGAATTTGCTTTTGTCTAAAATTAATTTTTGTTGCATTTGACCTAATAATAAACATAAAATATGTAGTATATTCGCAATATAAATACAAAATTGTGTTACATTTTCTTTTTATTAAGTTTTCTGTGAAAAACAAAATGTCGTTTGGTATTTTGCTAACGAGTAAAAACTCGTATGCTCGTTATCGAGTGCCATTATTAGAAATTTCGATACACTTTACTAGATAACGAGTGACAGAATACCAAAAGACAAAAATTTCGATAGTTCGAATAAAACTCACTCGCTATCGACTGCGGTAATTAGGCCCCAGGTTTCAGTAAAGATATTAATATCATATGTATGTGAAATGGTAACTACTTATTAACTATTATTATTGACAATTTTGTATTCAAACCACGCACATTCTGGTATATAATTCTTAGACAATCATTACAATCAGTTTTTTGAAGCAGATGAATTTGCCGATGTCAAAGAAGCAGTATTTCTATTTTTAAATTCAGAGTTTTCCTTAAATACATATTCCCGAACGAAAATATTTTCAGGCCAAAAGCGAGGATCGACAATTTGGTCATAAAAGTTAGCAGGAACAGTTATTCTAAACGATGCTATATTTCTGGGTTGCGCATATGAAAACTTGGAAATAAAGATGTTAATACTAGTTCCCAATTTGGATTTCAAATAAAACTCGACATCTTCAATAGTAGTATCGTACGCCAACCGAGAGACAAAGACATACTTATTTGGAGGTATAACAACCAGATAAATAATTTTTGTACTTTAATTATAAGAATTAATCTTGTTGTACAAAAAATGGAAATAAATAAGTAAATAAATAAATAAAAAAAAACTCAAACAAGAATAATTGAAATAATAAAAAAAATAATTTAAAGAAAACTTACCAACACATTGATGATTCCGAAACAAGCTTGTTTCGATGATCTGAATATGTGGCGCACAAAACGTTAGATGATCGTTGCTGCCAAATGAAAGAAGATTTAAATTTCAAGGATTCTTGTTTTATCCAAGTGAACCAAATCAGGTATACGACGTTGCTGGTGTTTAGATTGGCACTAAGTTACAAGACATTTAGGCGGTATACTTTGAAAGATGTTAATCATACTTAAAATTCTACTTTAACTTTTCAAGAGGTAATTATCAGAGCCCTTAAAACTTTAAGGACTTATTAGTATAATATTTCTCATTAGATCTTTTTCTTTGTTTTTTTTTCCTGTTTCTTTTATATTTTTCTTTTTTTTTCTATTGTTAATTTAATAGTGTGAGGGAATCATAATCACAGTAACTCAAAACAACAATGAATACCACATTCTTAACAGTAAGCATTCACTGTGCTGTGGTTGTGTTTTTGTTGTTTTTTCATTTGTTTTGTTTAATAAAACAAATAAGAAATTTTAGGGAATAAAAATTATAAATGTTACATACATAGTTTAACATTCCTAAAAAACAGTAAAGCAGAGGGCACATACATAGTATGTATATATGTATTTACATTTTAAACATATTCTCTCTCTCAATGACGACAGAATTTATCAAAGCTGTCTTTGTACAAAAGGCGTCTGGCAAGAAAACAAAAACCAATTTCTTAATGAGTGCTAGTTTTTTTTTTAAGTGGATGTATATATTTTCAGTGGGGTGTAGATAGACCGCCTCCTCGTGGTGCACCCTGGGTAATGCTAAATGGTCTATACTCTTCTCTGGCACGACCCTCGCTTTGTCCACGGACTCATTCTCATTCACTTCCTGACTTGTTGTCTTGGGCTGGCGGCCGTAGTCTCCTGGACCTAGTAACAACGGGGTGAAACCCGGCGCGAACGGCTCCAGTCTAGGGCTGCGGCTGTCTCCGTCCCGTTAAAACCTTGGCAGGCCTCTGTGTACGTTCCTTGTCCGTTGCCGTTGACTTGGCGGTGTAGGTTCGGTTGAGACTAACTCCCGATTAGCACCGGTCTGGCTCTGAGCACCCAACCCCATGAAGGTGGGTGCCAACCCTCGCATGGCCTCCCTGCTTTGCATAGATAACCATGGGAGCATCAAAGGTAACTACACACTCGGGCAAGGATAGCTGCACAGAGTGGGGACCCAATCAAATTAATGGAAGCTAATAACGAAAAACCTACGCCCATTCAAGCTTGTGGGCGTAAGAAGCTTTTCAGGCAAACTGGTGTTTGTCCAACCTCTGGTAACAGAGGCTCCTCTTCGGGACTTGCGGTTAAACCCGCCACTACTGCCCGTAAACCCGCAAAATTGGGGACGGTGACGCGTTTACCGTCCACATCGGCGGCTGCTACCATAGCACAGCGCTCTTCGACTGACGTCAAGACACTGGTTAACAGATCGAAAACGTCAGTCACAAGTACCAAACCCACTTCGGGTACAATTCTTCCCACGAGCGGAAACGCCTCTGTGAGTGCTAGCACTAGGGCGTACAGGACGCGGAGATCTTCTGCACGCATTATCTCCAAATTGGGTGCTAAGGATCCTGCTCTCTTGTCGGAGGAGGAAAGAGGCAGATTGACGTGGGCAAGAGCTCACATCGGTGATCGTCCACCTGCCTCATCGGTTAAACCCGAGGCTGCGGTGAAGAGGCAGAGGTCCGGCGAGCAAACTGCTCGGGCTTCTCTGCAGCCTTCCAAGCGGCCTAAAACTCTACCACCCAAACCCAGACCCTCTAAGCCTCTTAGTGAGGTTGTAAAGGAGAGTCTGACCTAGGCGGTGATCAACCAAAGTCATCCGGAGGGCACCATCACTCCCGCTAAGTGGAAGTTGGTGGAGCTGGCCCTCCTTAAAGTTTTCTTAGACGTCATTTCGTCTAATCCCGGCCCTTCACCCAGTTGCCGCGATGCAGGGTGGTTCCAAGGGCACATCAAAGTTATAGCCTGTGCAGATATCCGCTCCATGGAGCTGTACAAGATGGCTATAAGCAAGGTTGGAGAGGTGTGGCCGGGAGCTAAGCTCGAGGCCACTCCTCTGGACAAGATCCCTCAACGACCTCGTTCAAGGGCCCGTATTCCAGCGGAGCCCTCTAACCCCGAGGAAATACTTCAGATCCTGAAGTATAGCAATACTGACCTACCCACCGATAACTGGAGGGTAGCTAAAGTCGGTGAGGCTAGGGGTAATGTGCGCGACGCCATTATTATATTAAATGAGAAGTCGCTCCAATTAATCAACGCCCGAGAAGGCGTGATTAATTACGGATTTGGGGCTATAACACTAAATGTGTATAAGGCTGATGCCCAGATGGCTCTGCTTCCCCCAGCTGGGTTGCCGACCCCGCAGGTTCAGCCTAGTAGCTCTAGGGTAACCGCTCTAGATGAGGACGTGAGTAGCCAATCCTCTCAGAGCTCCATATTGAGCTATGTTTCCAATTCCGAGTTGGTTGGGGACATGTTCAACGGATTGGAGATTAATGCGAGTGTTGTTCCTCCTTTATCGGAGGAGGACGATGCCAACGCCACTCTGGTTGTCCCTAATGATGAGGGTCATCCAGATAAATCTCCATAAATCCAAAACCGGGTCTGCGGCCTTGCTCCTGCTTCTTGCGAAGGAAGACTGGGAGCTCGTGCTAGTCCAGGAACCTTGGACCGTTGATGGGAAGGCTTGTGGACTCAACGCCGTTGGTTACAAGACGGTGTATATCCAGGACACAGGTAGGCCTAGGGCTTGCATTTTGGTTAAATCCTCAATTGATACTTTTCTACTTCACAGGTTCAGTGACAAGGACACCGTGGCTATGGTGGTGGTTTTGATTGGCTGCGACGCCAACGCACATCATTTGGTGTGGGGCAGCTCGGATACCAATGAAAGAGGTGAGTGTCTTTTTGACTTCATTTTGATACATAATCTTAGTATTGCCAATCGTGGTGATGAACCAACTTTCTTGACTTCGACTAGAAAGGAGGTTCTTGATATCACCTTGGTTAGTGATCATTTCTCTAATAAGGTCTTGGACTGGCATGTGTCTGGCAAATGCTCCTTCTCGGATCACAGATACATTGTCTTCTGCCTTGACCTAGCTGTCTCCCCCTGCAGGGAGATTCTTTGTGTCAATAGGAGGCGTACGGATTGGTCTCTTTTCAGGGATAGGCTTCGGCAGGGTCTTCCGGAGTCTGCTCCCACCATCCGTGACTGCCCGGACATTGACAGGGCAGTGGACTTATTACCCGCTGCCCTTGGGAATGCTGCTTCATCCTCTACTAAGACTCCTGTGTACAGGGGTAGGCCTAGGCCTAACTGGTGGAATCAGGATATTGAGGATCTTCGTCGTCTGTGCGGTAGGC
Source organism: Metopia argyrocephala (assembly GCA_963576795.1). NCBI lineage: Eukaryota > Metazoa > Arthropoda > Insecta > Diptera > Sarcophagidae > Metopia > Metopia argyrocephala. The sequence goes on along the minus strand of OY756209.1, from coordinate 87,082,965 downwards.
TCTTTAACAGAGCTAAGTCAACGGGCGAATGGGATCTGTACAAGGCAAGGAAACGGGAGCTGAAATATGCGATTAGACGGCCGAAAAGAGCTTTGTGGAGGGACTTCTGCGATAGCGTTGAATCCTCGACGGAGGTCAGCCGTCTTCGCAAGGTTTTGAGCTCCTCCAAGGGATCTCTCGGAAGCATTCGGAGATCTAATGGCAGATGGACCTGCTTTTAGACACTCACTTTTCGGAGAGGTCTACGCTGCGGGCCAGACCGTCTTTCGCGGGGTCGCGCCCATTCCGGGGCACCCCTCCTTAATTCACATAACCTCTGAGCAATTGCACTGGGCTATAGGTTCCTTCGATCCGTATAAATCCCCTGGTCCAGATGGCATTATTCCAGCTGATCTGCAGAATGGGGAGGATATCATTCTCCCCTGGCTTCTGGCGGTCTATAATGCCTGTCTGGATCTCATTTACATTCCTCTGCGCTAGAGGGTCGCCAATGTGGTGTTCATTCCCAAAGTCGGAAAAACATCACACGTGAATCCCGGGGACTTTAGACCAATTAGTCTATGTTCCTTTCTATTGAAGACATTGGAGAGAGTTCTTGACCTCCATATCAGGAACTCGATCAATCCTTCACTCCTATCTACCTCCCAGCATGCCTACACCAAAGGGAGATCGGTCGATACTGCTCTGCACTCACTGATCTCTCAGGTGGATAGGTCATTGCATTTCAGGGAATACACGTTGGTTGCCTTTCTTGATATAGAAGGCGCCTTTAACAATATCTGCCCTACGGGTATTGTTGATGCTCTTTTCAATCTTGGACTGGATTCTGGTCTAGTTGGATTTATTGAGCTTCTTCTTAGATCGCGATTGATATCCACCACAATTGGAACTGCAAGACGCCAGAGGGTGACTGCTAGGGGCACCCCGCAAGGCGGTGTCCTCTCTCCACTTCTCTAGAACCTTGCTGTTAATACTCTCCTCATCGAGCTGGAACGCTCTGGTAACAGAGTTGTTACTTATGCCGATGATATCGCCATCGCGGCGTCTGGGATATGTCCGCAGACATTGTCTGACAAGCTCAACCTCGCTCTAGACGTTGTGTCTAGGTGGTGCCGGGAGTTTGGACTACGTGCTAACCCTGGTAAGACGGAGTTGATGCTCTTTACGAGACGGTACAAAGTACTTCATTTCACTCTGCCCAGTCTAGACGGGGTTGGGCTGCATTTGAGTACCTCGGGCAAGTATCTTGGCCTCATTCTGGACCCTAAGTTGAACTGGGGACCTAATTTGGCTGAAAGGGCGCGTAAAGCTGCCTGTGCTATCTACTGCTGCCGCAGGGCAGTAGGGGCAAGATGGGGACTACGTCCCCGCGTGGTTCGCTGGATTTATTCGGCGATCATAGAACCGAATCTTTTATACGGAGTGGTCTTTTGGTGGACCGCTCTCGACAAGTTCTGCAATGTCAGACTCCTTGATAAGGTCAGGAGGTCCGCGGCAGTGCAGATTACTGGTGCATTACGGACCACCCCCACGAAGGCACTCTTTGTTATGTTGAGGTGGCTTCCGTCTAGGATTCTTTCCAGGCAGCAGGCTAAACTGGTGGCGGTAAGACTCAATGTACTAACACGGTGGAATATTGTTCCCTCGGGGCACTCCTCTATTCTCTTAGAGGAACCTCGGATACGGGACAATATTGATTACATCTCACCGAGCCTGGAACTACACAGGGACTTCCACACGGTGATCCCAAGTAGGGATGACTGGGCCTCTGGCAGGGTCATCCCCAGTGGATCGGTGGAAGTCTACACTGACGGTTCCAGGATTGGAGATAAAGTGGGGTGTGGGATCTATTCGGAGATGCTCGCGCTCTCCATATCCCTTCGTCTCCCTGATTATTGTAGCGTTTTTCAGGCCGAAATAATGGCTATATATTACGCTGCAAAGGTGATTCTTCATGGTGGCACTCCCACTACCAGTATCACCATATTATCTGACAGCCAGGCGACGGTCAGATCCCTGTCGAGTTTGACCACAAACTCTAGAATTTTCGGCGACTGTCGCTATACCCTTGTGGCACACTCGAGGCAGTGCGTCGTTAATCTGATTTGGGTTCCTGGTCACAGGAACATTACGGGTAATTGTTCTGCGGATGAATTGGCTAGGGCGGGCACGACTCTGCCGGACGTGCATCCTCATGTGGAAGTGGGTACACCCCTTTCCTCCGTTAGGCTCCTTATTAGAAGGAGACATTTATTGGACGCGGACCTAGCCTGGTCGCGGGAGGAGTCTTGTCGAATTTTTAGACTCACCTGGCCTAGGCTGGACTTGAAGCGTACCAATCAACTCTTTAAACTAGACCGCAGGGATATCTCTTCCGTTGTGTCTGTCCTCACAGGTCACTGCGTGATGGGCAGGCATGCAGAAAGACTTCGCTTGCCCGCAAATGACTTCTGTCGTGGCTGTGGGTCGGCTGAGGAAGAGGAGACTGTGGTTTACTATATTTGCCAGTGCCCATCTCTGGCTCGACGTAGATTTCTTATATTAGGATCTCCTTTTCTCGATTGCCAAATTTATTAGGCTCTCTGGCTGGTTTCCCGTATAGTTTTCTGGGGAAGTAGTGCTTCTTGTGTGAAGCCCTGACTATCAGGGTTCCCCGCATCATGTGGTATCACAACGGGCCGCCATGCGTGCTCAAGTGTGCCTTGTCATTGCGAGGCTGCCACTTCCTCCTATCCTATATTTTTTCAGTGAATTCATACTTTTGATTTAGTGGTCTCTTTTGTTTTTTATTGATATGCTGTATGGTGTGTACTACACAAGCTGTTATGGCCCTGTCAGCAATTGGAAGATTGCTTGCTCATAAATCACCAAAATGAGTCTTTTAAGACTCCCTTAGGTGATCAAAAACTGATTAAATGTGCGGAATCATAAATTAATCGTGCAAACGTTCGAAATACGACTGCTTTTATAATTATTTTGCGTCGTATTTTATTGTTTTCTTCTGCATTTCGTTACAATGGGATTTATTTTATTTGAAAGAATAAGAGTTATGAAATTATTGTGATGTCGTGGTATAGTGGTAAGACGCTCGCACAGAAATTCAAACGACCGAGGTTCAATCCCAGCAAAGGGCAAAAATTATAAAATAAAATTTAAGGTATTTCTAAATTATAATTTACAAAATTAGAAGAAGTCCATCTTCAAGAAACCGCTCCTTACATTCCAGTCTATTTCTATAAAAAAAAGAATTCCTTCAGTTGAGCTTGATGAATTTATTTTTTTTTTACATTTTTAAACAAAACATACATACATAACTGGCCTTTACAACCCTGTGTCAGGATTACGGCCTAGCTTCTCGCAGCACTCATGTTGTGTGTGTAAATTGCTGTCCATGAGTACCGGGACCTACAGTTTAATGTCGACTCCGAACGACAGACTTGAGAAGCTTGTTCATGGCAATTAATTACTCTCAGAGCTTTTGCCAGAAGACTGCTGAGAGGTAGTCGCCGAAAGAAATATTTTTTTCATATTTCTTTTTTCAAGATGTCGGTGCTGAGATTTGAACCCGGCACTATCGTCTTAGTAAGCCAACACACTAACCACTAGACCACGGCGACTTTTAAACAAAATACAATATTTTTATTATTGTAAAGATAATAAAAAGATAAGTGAAAATCGTTTAGTGTGCGGAGTCACAAATGACTAGTTCAGGGGAGTCATAAATGACTTGTTCAGGGGAGTCGCGGCAAGGGTTCTCTCTTTTGCATGAAGCAAAGAGAAATAAAAAAGTGGGAAAATACACAGGCTATATTTGCAGTGTTAAAATAAGGGTTGACATCAAACCTGTGGACGATCGAACTTGTTATTATAACGAACATTGTTACGAACATTGTTACATTGAGGCCTGTCTTTTTTCATTTACATAATATATGATGATATTAAAATACAAGTTGAAATTTTAATTGAATTGAAATTAAATTGAAGTTGGTTAGGAGAAATATTCATATATGAGGACATATATAGAATTTGAAAATATTTTATGGAAATTGCTACTCCAGTGAGGAGGAACAAATAAATTAATTAATTTGTTTATATATACATATATTCATTTATTATATAATTTACATGTACACATATACTAATCGATGAATAAATTTAAGATTATTTTTGAATAAATTAATATTCTGAATTGACAATTGAAAATTTAGAGAAAATAATAAAAGGAGCATTGATTCTGAACTCATATCACCTACGTGGGTAGTCCGACAAGTTTTTTGCAAAGTATATTTATATTTATTTGATATACCCCCATATAAGTACCTGGTCTTTTTACGTGGGTAGTCCTATAAGACTAAGAAATATATTTACATTTGTTTAACCCAACTTCAATATTATATATGATTTCTCGCCCATCTTCATATCCCCTTGCGAAGAAAAATTCGCTTTTGAATATTTTTATATATATTAAAAATTGTCTTCACGCAGCAGTTATAAATAAAATAATAATCACTAACCCCCCTTTTTTATAAAATTAAATTCACTCGTTTTTTATATATTGCATCGTCAATCGATTTTAACGTGCTTTCATATCTATTTGTATAGACGTAGGTCATCTGAGAAATTTTTCGAAATATTACAATAGTATTTCTGTCTACTTTTTATAACCCCCTTGCAAATAAAATATTTATCGCACAATATGGCGCTCTTAAAAGCCCTTATTCGATCTGCTGATCATATCAAAGAGTTTGAGAGTTACTTCGATAAACTTGATATTGACCGTCACACTATTCACTCCTTGGAGATTCAAAAAAACGAAATGGAACGATTCTGGAATAATTTTCGAGCATGTTATGAAGATGTCTTGGACAAAATTGATGAAACAAAAGAAAAGATTGACATTCAAAAGAAAAGATTGACATTCAATCAGTAAAAGGATGTTTTTTCTCCACCTACGAAAGTCATTTACGTGGACTGTCAAAGGCCAATGAATTACTGGATGCTCTTCAAAGGAAATCAAAACGGACGTCTTGTTTTGCTAATAATTTAGATCAAATCCCTCCATGCGATACCGAAATCTTCACGGAGATTACAAATCCTGGCCCACATTACAAACCTGAATCTTTTGATGATCGATACAAAAAGTTGGGATATAATCTTTGTGTACATCTGTGCAGCCTGTTTGCCTGACACCACCCTTAGTATGTGGGAACAATCTGTTTCTCAACCAGCCTCCCTACCCACCTGGAAAGAATTAGACAAATTCTTGACCTCCAGATTTCAAATCCTCGAATCTGTGGCAGATATTCGATCTACTTTTTCAAAAACACATACCTCAAGCACTTATAAACCCTCTAACCCTAAAGGCCAAAATATGCATAAAAAAATAAAACTCAACAGCTACAATACCACCGTGTCTACGCACAAATCTGGTAATTGCTCTCTTTGCCGCTCTACACACCCTTTACGACTCTGCTCTATATTTTTACGAATGCCGATTGCGGAACGATTTAATATAGTTAAACGGCAGAAACGCTGCTCGAATTGCCTAGCTACCTCCCATAACTACAGGAAATGTAAGAGTCGATTCGTTTATAATATCTGTCAGAGAAAGCATCACTATTTACTTCATCGCTCTGACTCTTCCCCCTCTACTACCCCCCAAAGTACAACGTCTTCTAACCCATCAATACCTACTCCTATTGCTTTCATACTAGAGCTGCAAAACTATCGATAGTCGGCCTCATCAATAGTTTCGATAGTTTAGAAAAAACTATCGATACTATCGATACTATCGGTTTTCTATTTTTCTGAGAAAATTAGAATCGCAATACGAATTTTTGGATATCTTTTTACTAGGTTCTTCTAAAATCTAGTGGAGAAGTAGAATTCAATTTGTATCGAAAGTCCAGTAAGTAAAGCTCTATTAAAATATAGCAAGTACCATGTATGTATATGGTTTATTATTCGCTTTCAACTGTCTTTCATAATAAATGTTTTAATTTAAATAAAAGATATACATATGTATACTATTGTAACATAAATTTCAATTTTATTACAAAATAACAACAAAAAAACGCAAATTATTTGCAAAAAAAAAAATTAATTAAAGCTGTTAGTTTGAGATATTTTTTTGAAATTAACGGTAACCGTAAAAGGCTTTAATGTTTAAAACGTAAAACATACATTCTACATATGTAAATATCAAAATTCTAATTTAAAGGGATTATCAAAAATAATTCATAAATAAAATTAGGTACAGAAGCGTTAAAGTTATAAGTTATACCAGGTTTACCCAATACTTTTTGTTAATGAACAATAGTTTATCGACCGTTTTTGGTCTATGGTCTTAATTGGCTTCTCCGCTTCTCTGAAATTAGGGTGCGAACATTTAAGGTGATCTAATTAATATGTAGTATTGCCGCTAGTTTTATAACATTTGCCACATAAACGGCATTTAGCACAATTTTTATCTTTGGTTAATTCAAAATAAGTCGAAACATCTGAATACGTCCTACGTATCTTTTTTTGAATACCCTCTTCATCATCGTTGTTTACCTCAATGTTTTCGTTGCCAATTTCTATTAACACAGACAGACATACACACTCCTATGGATGTGTACATTGGACACATATGTACATACATTTAAATAGTATTGTAATAATACTTACTTTCTGATAATTGTAGGAATCTCTTTTCAAAACTGTTTTTTATTTAAATATTCTTTATTCTTTCAGAAATACTATTAATAATACCAGAAACTTTTACTTTAAAACTTCTTTGTATTATTTTTGTGCCGTCAGTAATTCGCCGCTGTCGTTATATTAAGGTAGCCGTTGCCGCTGAAGAAAAATAACTAAGTTTAAATAAAATTAACTACCCTAAGGTGCTTAATAGGATAACACTTTTTGAAATATTGACTCTTTTATTTTACATTAAATAAATCCAAATATATTATTTTTATTGAAAAATTAGAACATACATACGAAAATTTACCGGCGGCAAAAAACCTGCGTTGAAAAAGTTTACTTTTAAAATTTTCCGATAGTATCGCTACCGATAGTGAAACCATCGATAGTCGGCCAAAAATAAAACTATCGATACTATCGATAGTACTATCGATTGTTTTGCAGCTCTATTTCATACCCCATTCAAATGAGAATCATTCTCGAATATCAACCCCCCTCCAAACAAATACAACTCCCTTAAATGATTACACAGCAATAGATAGGACCCTACAGACGTTTCCAACTCAACTACAATCTTCTTCACATTCCGTTATTCTCAGTACGGCCCTCGTGGATGTCTACGATGGAAACATAAAATGCACCGTTCGTGCTCTCATCGATGCGACATCCGAAGCTACTTTGGTTTCAAAGCGGCTACAAATGAAGCTTAATCTTTTAACCCACTCCTCTCATGCGGAAATCTCATTGACTGCCACATCAGCTCATATCTGTAAACTTCAAATCGGATCTCCGATCGATAACAGATTCAAAATGGACACCGATGCATTTATTGTAAATGAACTAACTAGTCAACTACCCCACCATCCCCGCTCTTCGCTGCAAAATAGTCATTTTTCTCACCTTCAACTAGCTGATTTGATAGCCAATCAGATTCTCAAATCGATTTACTTCTTGAAGGAGATATATACCCTAAAATTATTCGAAATGGAGTAGAGTGGTCTAGTCATCAATCTTTAGTGGCACAAAAAACCGTTTTCGGATGGATTGTCACTGGACGAATTGATAAGAAACTTCAAACTGATACTTATCAATTATTTTTTAATGAAATTAAACTCTTAAATCAATTACAACCGTGCTGGGAACTGGAAAATATTCCTACCAAACACTTTTTATCACCTGAAGATTCATACTGCGAAAATTTATACCAAACAACAAATTTTAGAAATACCGATGGACGTTTCGTCGTATCAACCCCCTTTAAACCCGAATACCCTGAGAGCCTTAATGTAAGAGCCTCTCGGCATACTGCCATATCTCAATTTCTACGAAATGAAACCAGATTAAATATGAACCCCTCCCTTAAAACAGATTATGGCCATGTAATCACAGAATACCCTATCTTGGGTCAAATTACCAAAATAAACCCCCCATCTAATGATATATACACGTATTATCTTCCTCACAGTGCGGTCATTACACCTGAGAGTGCAACCACAAAATTGCAGGTTGTATTTAATACCTCAATCCCTCCTGCCAGGCTGAAAGATTCTTCCAATAGAATCGCGGACTTTGATCACGCCAGCTGGCCTCCCCCTAAATCTATATTAGCCAAAAGCATTATGCAACAAAATGGCAATGTAAAACTGATTTGAACGTAAACACAAGCAAATTATGTACTCTGAACCCCGGTCGTTTTTTAATCGAAACTTCTTCATTATCTCCCCTTCAACCCGACATATCTAGTCATACCCTAAATTATGTTAACCGTTGGAAAAATTGAAAATCCTATACCTCCACAAGCGAACGAAATGGAAATACCCTCAACGATATTACACCATAAAAGACTTTGTTGTTATCAGACAAGAAAACTTGCCTCCCAACCAATGGCGATTAGGTCGTATTGTGAGACTGTACCACAGCTCTGATAAACGTGTCCGAGGTTTAAAAGTTCGCACCGCCTATTGTAATGGCCATTTATTGAATTTTTTTTTCTTCATAAATGGTTTTGAATATTTACGTTAAATCATTAATTACTGCCCAATTCAGGAAGAAAGAAAGAAGATAAATTTAAAATGAGTTTTTTAAGTCAAATTTTCCATATCATTTTTTTAAATAAATTTCAAATTTACATATTCTAATTTTTATTAATATGGGAGTTTATATTTAGGTTGATTTATTTAAACCTTGACTTGGCAACCTTGAATACTCTCAATAATATTTTTGGTTTATTATCAACATTTGTCTTGTAAACATTAATTGTAATTAATGATATTGTCCTATTCAGTGATATACACATCGTCGTCCCGAAGTTATCTGGACGTATATCACAAAATCAAAAAAAATGAGTTACGACCATTTTTGAGGCTTAAATTATTAGATCTTTCGATGTGTTCAATCACCAGGACTTTATCTCTTAAATTTTCGGAGATATTTAAGGGCCATTTTGCCGTATATCCACGTTTGGTAAAAAAATTTTATGTTATAATGACGTACGCGCCACTTTCGTGGATATACGGCAAAAAATGTATGAAATTTTTCAAATAAAAAAATTTTGCGTTATCTTGACGTACGTACATAAATGAATATATTTAAAAGATTTTTCATAAGAAAAAAAGATAAAACGTAATAAGAAATCATAAAGAATAGATTTCTTTAACTTCACTTTATTGCTGTTACATTAAAATTAAAGGAATAAATTAATAAAAAACTAATTTTTATTTTTTAGAGGTACATATGTATATAAAATAAATTTTAAATTAAAATTTATTTCATAAAACTTTTATGAATCAAAAGTATTTTTTTAAGTACATTATAGATAATTCTAGAATCAGTATCTTAATAATATCTTAATATGTTATAACCTATGTAAATAGTTTTGAATAAAACTGAACATCATTGTATAGAAGATATGGGAAAAGGCTTTTAATATCATTTTTTTTATATTCATAAATAATTATTTTTGGACATATACTGAGCTCCTTTTCAAACATTTCTTCTGATTTTGAAAAAAACTCCTTTTCTCGCTTGTTTTTTTAAATTTGATGACTGAAATTCATCTTTACTTACAGATGCTTTATAGGATAAAGAAAATAAATTAAATTTATTATACTTAATTGCTTTAATTTTAGTTAATGAAAATTTTGTTAATGCGCAATAACTGAATAAATTTTGAAATCTGTAGATAACATTTCAATAATATTCAATTTAAACTTTTTGGAGTGGTAATTTTTTAATTTTATTATTAAATCTAAAGGACTGTGAATTTCTTTTAATTTTAGAAATCGATCTATTGCACTGTGGACAGAGTCAATTTCTTAAATTTGGGAATGTCCCGGCTCTGAAAATTTATGAGTAATTGTTTTTAGATTATTATTTTTATATAAAATGCCAAAACTAGCAGACAAAAATATTTTATTTTTATTTTTTGGCACACAAGAGTCGCTCCAAAGAATGATATTCTCAATATGATTAAAATCCTTCAATATATTTTCCAAAATTTTTATTATGGAACTATCGATATCATTACCAGAGCGACCATTCTGTGCTTCGTTCCAAATGGCGCAGTAAGTAACATTTTTTTCGTTAGGATTCTGAGTACATACTCGTACTGTTGCTGTTATATTAAACACTGAAAGCTTTCTTTTATAATAAAATATGGATGAAATTCCTTTAGGCGGATTAAAAGTGCTTTGTTAATCGTAATTTATTTATTTAGTACTGTAGTAATAAATACTAAAAGTAAGAATTTTGCTTACTTAAGTATGTCTCATATACGTCAAGATAATATCAGACAAAAAACAATCCAAAATTTCTATCGGTGTTATTTTGACGTATGTGCCAAAAATATAGAAAATGTTCCCAAAAAGTGGCTTATACGGCAAAATGTTATTCTTTGTTTGGAGTTAAAAATGTTTAAAACTTAAAAAATTTTCCCCATGACTTAAGAATTTTTTGTACTATTCGATAAAGAATTATTAGCACTACATCTGATAAAAATTTTGAGTCACCTTTTTCGACTAAATTTTTTTCTATAAACTGATAAAACTTTAAATTCAATTTCCCAAAAAAATATTTTTTGGAGTTACGTCAAGATAACTTCGGGACGACGACATGTTGATGAGAGTCTTTATTGGTAGAAAATTTTTATCGATACTTTCAAGTGTTTATAGACATGGAATATTATAATTATCTCTCATTAGATAATCGAAGATATTTTTTTTGTACAATTTCATTGAGAAAATTATACTCAATTATTATATGTATTCTTTATGTGTTCATATTCTTCTTATCTTTGAATTTATTCACGTCATTATCTTAGATGTGTTTAGTTGCATGAAAAGTCATAAATTAAATTGAGATGGTAATTTTTAAGTAACCGGTAATGATGCAACACGTGGGTGATTTCATATGAGCACTTTTAACGAGTATTCATTTCCGAAAATGATGTGAAAAAAGTTCTTTTCCCTGTAAGTCGTGCTGCAATTCAGTCGCAGTTTGGTAATAATAAAAAAGTACATATTATTCAAAGAGAAATATAATAAGTTTTATAGTGAACATTTTGTGAATTTGTTTCGACACCGTATTGTATTCAATTTTAAGAGCAAAAATTTAACATAAATTTTTTGTGAATAATTGTGCAATTCATTAATACTACCCTTTTGGAGCCTTTGAGAGAAATCTTTATTTTATATAACAACAACTTGGACATACCATTCGGGAGCTAGTTTTTGAAATTTTTTTTTTTCAAGACATAATATGGCTGGTAAGATTAGAATGTGGTACTGTGATTATAAGGCACAATTTTAACTCGTGTATTTATTCTTAGGTCTACCTACGGTAGAATTCTGACTAGTGGTAGCCAGCCATAGTAAAATTTTTGTCTTGCATATATGATATTATTATAACCTACAAAATTTAAAACAATTTGTCTAAGCCTTGTGAGGACAACTAACATAACCATAGTCAACTATGGCGAGAATCTTAAAGTCTGATGAAACCTTGACTAATTTTAGAATATAGTCAGAAAATTTTAATTACTTCCATTTGGCAAATAAAAAAAAAAATAACCTAAAAAGAAAATTTGATATTACTGACAGTAATAGAAATCGCATTTTCCAAATTTCGGCTAATTATGTACATAAAATGGGATTTTGTATCAATATTAATTAACCTTAACCTAATTTAAGTTAAATTTACATAGATTAGAATATTAAAATATAATAACCCATGGAATACCCAATATAGGGAAACCCTAACCTATTAATTGAAAATACACTAAGTAATGTTAGAATTTTAGGAACTAATGACCATATATGCAAGAATTTAATTTTTTTTTTCGAATTCATTCATGGTAACCAACATCAACTAGTCCAACGACATCTTTTGGATTCCAGAGGCCTCTGAGAACAGAAGAGTATGTAAAATTTTGGGTGAGTGATGTACAGTTCTTTCTTTTTTTTTTTTTTTTGCATAATATATTACATAAAATGGCGCCCAACGTGGGGCACGATATGTTCCATTGTTTTGGTTCATTTTTGTGTCCACAGAAATTTAATAAACATTTTTTTTTCTCATTCATATGTAGATCTCATAAACAACTTGGTGATAAACGGTTTTTACATATCGTTTGCTTTCCATATGAATAATTCTTTATGTATTTCAGGAATTTAGAAGCTTGAGGTTTGAGCTGTCTAACCGATTTACCACTAGGGAATAATTTCATTTAGTTCGCGAACATATGTTTATACAGTTTCTCACTGTTGTAGTTATTATAATTATTTGTCTTGACATACTATATTGGCGTATAATGAGATTATATTATGTGGCATGTTGCAGCATAGTATCTCTTATATAGTCGAGGATTGATTGATATTTGTACAAACTGGCAATTATGTTTGGACAAATGCTTACATAATTAGAAATCTACAAACATGATTTGTTTCCACCTATTGATTTATTATTATCTATTGAAAACACATAAAACTTTTTTTTATATTTTTTTTACCTAACATAATTGAACCATTGAAAGAAACCAATTTTTGTGAGTAACATAGAATTTTAATTTTGATTAATAAATGTTGTAGTACTTGATAACGGAAAGTTATTGTTAATTTTGATCCTGATATAAAGACAGTGGATAGTTTTGTATACATTAGAACCCAACATAGTTGTGATAATGATGATAATGGTGAAAATTCGTGGAAACTTTGGATTCCAGAAAACCTAAGAATCGAATTGATTTCTAGTCATCATGACACCTTGACTTCATCGCATGGAGGAATAGGAAAAACTGTAGATTTATTGAGACGTTTTTTTTTCTGGCCTGGTATGGCAAAAGATGTGACTAATTTTATTAACAACTGTGATGTTTGTAAGGCGACGAAAGCCCCCAATTTTGTAATGCGATCGGAAATGGGTAAACAAATCGTTTCAGAGCGCCCTTTTCAAAGGCTTTATATTGACTTATTAGGACCTTATCCTAAGAGCAAGTCAGCCACATTGGAGTGCTGATAGTTCTAGACCACCTATCCAAATTTCATTGGTTACATCCCCTTAAAAAGTTTACATCGTCTGTCATCAAAAATTTTCTCGAGCAGCAAGTTTTCCATACTTACGGTGTACCTGAGTTTATAGTAAGTGATAACGGCTCACAATTCAAGGCCAATGATTTAAATGCTTTTTTCACTTCACTTGGAATTAATCATGTGTATACTGCTTATTATTCGCCACAATCAAACGCTTCGGAGCGGGTTAACAGATCGCTGATAGCAGGAATTAGAGCTTTTCTGAAAGATGATCATACCCAGTGGGATGAAAATCTCAGTTCAATTAGTTGTGCCTTAGTCTATGTCCACACTTGGCGATTCGAGTCGGGCAATTCTTCACCAATTCTCTTTTAAACTTGTCTTCGTGTCCACACTCGACGAGTTTAGTTGCCCAACTTTTTGTTGTTGTTCAGCAACTTTTGTATTTTCTTTTGCTTGCTTTTTCTTACAATTTGACATTTATGCTGTGTTGCCACAGAAAATACTTACAAATTACACAAAATTTTATAGATTGTCCAAAATATATTCATACCTTAAATACAATGCCTTTTATTTTTGTAATTATTTTAATATGGGAATAAATATTTGTGTATTTATAAATTTCCCTATAGAAGACAAAGCCTTAAAATTCTTACTAGAGCAATTTGAACAGCCCAAACAATATTAAAGTATTTATAGCTGAATACTAGTGCTAATGAAGACTAGGTACTTGAAGTAGTTCGGGAGCACCGCTTAAATTTTGAAGAAGTTTTTATAATGTCTTATGATAAGACATAATTTATCTTAAAATTAAGGAATGTTAGATATAAAATAAGCTGCAAATAATGAAAATCGGTTGATATAAACAAAATATTTTCTTTCAATGTAATATCGTTATGCTTCACAATTAAATTTTCTATTAATGAAAAATAAAAATATTTCTCTTCCCTTAACAGCTAGATTTTGTATTCACGTATTATGTGACGATTAAACATTCAGCAATTTAACGGTCATATACAAAATAACAAAGTGAATTTGCTGACCTTATTCACCATTTGAATTAAAATCTATTTTAATTTTTTTGCATACATTTACATTTCATTATGATTCGTAATATTTTAAAAAGCATGTTGTCCCCACTGAAAGGCAATTAACTTATAGTTTAATAATTTCCAAAAATGTTTGCTTTAGCTCACCAGTGGACATATTTTAAAATTGGTATAAATTTTGAAAAAGTCACCTTGAAAATATTTAAATGTTTTACTATTAATGCTTAAAGAATTTTTTTGTTTTTTATTATTATTTATTCCTTTATATCATTAGCATATCAAATTAAGATTGTCTCAGCATCACTTAGTCATTATTGAGGCGAGCTGGTAAAATATTTACAGCTTTGAATTACACATGTACAATATATAATTGGGGTATTCAAACGGGGTCCTACCAAGTCATATTGTCATAATATCATACAATTTTAAAATAGTTTAAAAAATTTGTTGTTGGGCTTTGAATAAAAAAGTCATAAAACAATAAGACTTTTCAAGCTATATTTACCATTTTGTCATAAATTGAAAAATAAAAAATAATAAAAAAACAAAATTAAATATAATATATTAAACTATGACGGGTTGTTTACAGCAATCATAATTTTTCGTTTTATTGTTTTTTGATATATGACTTTAAAATGTCCATTTGAATCCCCAAATATTTTAAGATATTCATCTAAAGGTTTAATTCTATATACATACATACATAACTGGCCTTTACAACCCTGTGTCAGGATTACGGCCTAGCTTCTCGCAGCTCTCATGTTGTGTGTGTCAATTTTTATCCATGAGTACCGGGACCTACAGTTTAATGTCGACTCCGAACGACAGACTTGAGAAGCTTGTTCATGGCAATTAATTACTCTCAGAGCTTTTGCCAGAAGACTGCTGAGAGGTAGTCGCCGAAAGAAATATTTTTTCATATTTCTTTTTTTTTTGAAGATGTCGGAGCCTGGAGTCGAACCCAGGGTCTTAGTCTTAGTAAGCCAACACACTAACCACTAGACCACGGCGACTATTCTATATATGTATGTATATAATTTGCAAAGAAAGAAAAGAAATAAAAGTAAAAAAATAGTAATATATACACACAAAATTTAATTTTTAATTTATAGGATATTGTATACGATTGCTGTAAATCATATGAGAAGAGTTTCTAAGTCGTGAAGCAAATATTCCTTTATTCTTTTCGTGAAAATTTAAATTCTTTGTATATATTTAATATCTTGAGGGCGATTATTAAATTCCATACTATCCGTATATTCAATGCGTTGCTTCGTAGTTTCTAACCGACATCTTGCTATCATAAGATTGACATTGTTTCTGGTATTGAATAATATTTGACTTTTATGAAATGAAATTGTATGGTGACCAATATTATGGGTTGACTTAAAAACAAGAAGAATTGAATTAAATTATTATAAATAATTTAATGTGTTTGAGGCTCTAGGTTCGAGCCCCGGGAAAGTTCTGATCAATATTTTTATAATTTAATTTTTGTTTCGTCAGAAACGCTTTAATTAGATCAAAGTTAACGGCAATGAATATTTTTGGTAATTAAAGAAGAAATGATGTCCGTGAAGGAATAGTACACTAGCCAAACTGAACAATTGTTTTCGACTCCAGCTACGGTAGTCTCATCAGAGTTCTTTGTGTCCTGTGCATATTCAAGACCAAACATCAACTATTTAACTCACACTTTTCTGGAAATCGCATACTGAAATTATATTCTTTCATATGTATGTACATACACTTGTATGAGTTAGTCGAAGTAAAGTCACACAACAGTTTTTATCATATTCTCCTTTTCTTACCATCATTGCTGTTCTTGTAATTGTCATCCTATTCGGATGAAACAGAATTACAATTTTTTTATTTTTGTTTTTGCCCTCTTATTCCATTTAATCCACATTAGTCGGCATCGACGACATGTACGACTGTAGCCGTGGTGGTTAGAGTGCAGCGCTAGAAGCATGCGCATTATAACTTAATGTGTTGAGGCTCTAAATAATTGTTTCTGGTATTGAATAATATTTGATTTTTATGAAATGAAATTGTATGGTGACCAATATTATGGGTTGACTTAAAAACATGAAGAATTGAATTAAATTATTATAAATAATTTAATTGAAATAATGGTGAGACAAAATAAAAAAAAAATGTATGGTCTAAAAATATTTAAAGAAAAAGTGTTCTCTTCCATTTGTGTAATTACACATAAACTGGCAACGCTGCAATTTGCAACACAAGAAAAACCAACGCTGCGATTGTATGAAAAAGACGCGTACACTAAAAAGCGAAAAAAAATATGAAAGGAAATGTCAAATAATCAACTACAAAGACAAAAAACGAATGACGGAATATAAAGAATCGCCGAGAACGGGCAAGTATTTTTCTTCTTTTATTCCCCTCACCGTAATCGTCTACAAACTACAAAAGTTGCCGACTCGCCTCGCCAAGTGTGGACATAGACTTAAGAAACTCGACACATAATACTATTAAAACTTCACCATATCACGTCCTTTTTGGGTTTGACATGATAACTCATGGGTCCACCTATGCACTTTTGCGAAAGCTCAACCTGTTAGATGAACCATCATATAAGATTACGAATGACGACAAATTACAATCTATACGACACAACCTTCATAGACACATAAAACTGGCTTACGAGCGTAACCAGCATTATTACAACTTACGTGCTAGATCTCAGTCTTTTCATGTGGGACAGGTCGTTTGGCGAAGGAATTTTGCACAAAGCAATTCTGAAAAACGTTTTAATTCTAAATTTGCGCCTTTGTTTGTAAAGGCTAAAGTTAGGGAAAAAGTAGGCAACCATTACTACCAACTAGAGGACATGGAAGGCAAGTTAATTGGTACGTTTCACTCAAAGGATATTAAAGTGTAGGTAGGACGCTTATTCCAGTTAATATTGTTACTACAATGAGTTAATATTACCTGGTTTTGTAATGGCCATTTATTGAATTTTTTTTTCTTCATAAATGGTTTTGAATATTTACGTTAAATCATTAATTACTGCCCAATTCAGGAAGAAAGAAAGAAGATAAATTTAAAATGAGTTTTTTAAGTCAAATTTTCCATATCATTTTTTTAAATAAATTTCAAATTTACATATTTTAATTTTTATTAATATGGGAGTTTATATTTAGGTTGATTTATTTAAACCTTGACTTGGCAACCTTGAATACTCTCAATAATAGTCTGGATTTACACGTTGAAATAATTTCATTGAAATTTTAGTGTAATTTCGTTTGAACTTTCATTGGAATGTACACAATGAAATTTTTTTAATGAAATTAAAGATTGCTTATTTTTCGATTCTTTAATAATTTTTTTTTTTCTAAACTTAAATTTTTCAATCTACAATTTAATATTTTTAAGCGCACTTGTTAGCCATTTAAAATAATATAAAAATAAAAGAAAATGTAAAAAAAACTGCAGTTAACTATTACGAATTATAGTACAAAAGAGAATTTCAGAGTACATGAAAGCTCGTACCACTTACTATTCCTGTCTCTTTCTCTCACCCACAAAATGAAAATTTCAATGAAATTATTTCAACGTGTAAATCCAGACATATTTTTGGTTTATTATCAACATTTGTCTTGTAAACATTAATTGTAATTAATGATATTGTCCTATTCAGTGATATACACATGTTGATGAGAGTCTTTATTGGTAGAAAATTTTTATCGATACTTTCAAGTGTTTATAGACATGGAATATTATAATTATCTCTCATTAGATAATCGAAGATATTTTTTTTTGTACAATTTCATTGAGAAAATTATACTCAATTATTATATGTATTCTTTATGTGTTCATATTCTTCTTATCTTTGAATTTATTCACGTCATTATCTTAGATGTGTTTAGTTGCATGAAAAGTCATAAATTAAATTGAGATGGTAATTTTTAAGTAACCGGTAATGATGCAACACGTGGGTGATTTTATATGAGCACTTTTAACGAGTATTCATTTCCGAAAATGATGTGAAAAAAGTTCTTTTCCCTGTAAGTCGTGCTGCAATTCAGTCGCAGTTTGGTAATAATAAAAAAGTACATATTATTCAAAGAGAAATATAATAAGTTTTATAGTGAACATTTTGTGAATTTGTTTCGACACCGTATTGTATTCAATTTTAAGAGCAAAAATTTAACATAAATTTTTTGTGAATAATTGTGCAATTCATTAATACTACCCTTTTGGAGCCTTTGAGAGAAATCTTTATTTTATATAACAACAACTTGGACATACCATTCGGGAGCTAGTTTTTGAAATTTTTTTTTTTTCAAGACATAATATGGCTGGTAAGATTAGAATGTGGTACTGTGATTATAAGGCACAATTTTAACTCGTGTATTTATTCTTAGGTCTACCTACGGTAGAATTCTGACTAGTGGTAGCCAGCCATAGTAAAATTTTTGTCTTGCATATATGATATTATTATAACCTACAAAATTTAAAACAATTTGTCTAAGCCTTGTGAGGACAACTAACATAACCATAGTCAACTATGGCGAGAATCTTAAAGTCTGATGAAACCTTGACTAATTTTAGAATATAGTCAGAAAATTTTAATTACTTCCATTTGGCAAATAAAAAAAAAATAACCTAAAAAGAAAATTTGATATTACTGACAGTAATAGAAATCGCATTTTCCAAATTTCGGCTAATTATGTACATAAAATGGGATTTTGTATCAATATTAATTAACCTTAACCTAATTTAAGTTAAATTTACATAGATTAGAAAATTAAATATAATAACCCATGGAATACCCAATATAGGGAAACCCTAACCTATTAATTGAAAATACACTAAGTAATGTTAGAATTTTAGGAACTAATGACCATATATGCAAGAATTTAATTTTTTTTTCGAATTCATTCATGGTAACCAACATCAACTAGTCCAACGACATCTTTTGGATTCCAGAGGCCTCTGAGAACAGAAGAGTATGTAAAATTTTGGGTGAGTGATGTACAGTTCTTTCTTATTTTTTTTATTTATATTCTTGCATATTATCATCATTAAACCAACAACAAAAGGAAAAGAAATATCAATGACATAAATTGTTGTAAAGAATTTTAATATATATAAGATATGAAATGTATTGCTTTGGGGATAAGCATGTCTCTATGGCCATTTCATATATTATATATATTAAATGTATTTGCCTATATGGCGAAAAATATTTTTTGTTTTTAGTAAAGAATTTTATTTGTGTTATTACATTGCTTAATTATTGTTTTTTTTTTCATTGATGTTTCTTTTGCTTACGTTTATATATATTTTCATAGAAATAATATTACACTACTTAACATTTAACTAGGGTAAAATTTTATTTATAATTTTTTTATCACTAAATCTCAATCTACATTGATTATAATAATTTTATTATATTAAATAATCATATACTAATTGTATAACTATATCTTATTTATACATATATATGTTTTTATTACATATATACATATATATATATATATATATTCTCTTTTAATATAACTTGTTGTTTAAATGCATAATTTTTGTAATAAAATTAGTTTGAATGGGTTGAATAAATTATAAGAAAATGAATTGCTAAAATTTTAACTGGTTCTTTCATGGAAGAGATTATGTTAGGCTAAATTAATACGAAATGGGGATTCTGTTAATTGATTATAGCGCCAGCAGAATGTAGGTTATGGGAGGGTTAAGAGGCGTCGATTCCTGAGAACATCTTGGGATCGTATAGATAATAATTATCAATAGTTGTTTTCTCCATTATGACCCTTAGGGGGCAGTGTTATGGTCATATATTTTATTTAATTTGTTTATCTCAGGGAGTCTATAATAATTTTTTTATGTAATTTTATATTGGGTAAGGGAAGACACGAACCCCCCAACCGACTGAAGCTAGTGCTAAATGGCTCCCACAGTCTTTCTAAATCCAATTAAGGTACATCTGTGCATTCCAGCCATCATTTTCTTTGTATAATAATGCAAAGGGGAAAACTTCACAGGCGGTCAACAACAACCCGACTGCTGCTAATAAATAAATGGGAATGTAGCTTTTTCTGCTTTTTATTTCTTTTTTTTTGCATATTATATTACACTATGGTGACGTCACTCGGTCAATTAAAAAACTATTCCTCCTACGCCATCCCCCCTCACAATTAATATATATTAATTTTTTTATCCTTTCCGTTACAGTTACAATGACTTTTCATCGCAATAAAAGCGTTACCCCAATCCAACAGAAGAAATCTTCCCACCGACCTTCTTCCAACAGTAAACCAAATAATTATGATTACCGTCTATGTCGCCAAGATCATCCTTTGCGCAAATGCATAAGGTTAAATAAGATGAACGTGTCGGAAAGGCGCAAGGTTGTAAAAAGATTTCAACATTGCGAGAATTGCCTCGCTCATTCTCACCTTTTACCAAGATGTCAAAATCCGAACTGTTGCCGTCAGTGTGGAGGAAAACACCGCACTTTTCTGCACTGTCACGACCGTCTCCGTAAGTCTTCCATACAAACCGTACCCACGACAAGTAACGCAACAGTCATCCCGACCATCATCATCAAGCTTCATTTCAATGGTTTCTGGAGTCCTGTACGCGGCTTTTTTAACCCATGCGCAGAATATACTTTCATTGCTCACTTTCTGGTACAAAGGTATCAGCTACCAATAGAAAAGAATGCAAACGGAAATTGGTGCACAATATCTTTTCGTTGGTGCTTTGACGATGGACCCACATTCCATGTCACTGCCAAAATAACCAAAAATTTACCTATCACCTCGTCCAGAAAGAGGTTAGATGATCGTCTGGCGGAAACCTTTAGCGATCTTCGTCTGGCTGATCCTGAATTTTATTCTAATGGTGATCTCAACATTATTCTGGGTGCTGACATCTATCCCCAGTTAATTAGACCTGATATCCAGCCCCAACCATTGTCATCAGCTATGGCCCAAGACACCAAATTAGGTTGGACCATAATTGGAAAATTTGCATTTTAAATTTATTTATATATCTTATTGTTAAACTTAATATAATACAGATAAAATCTCTATATTATATTAACTAATAATAATAATATTATATTATATTAACATATATGTATGTATGTATGTAAACTGTTGAACTGTCCGACGTGTTTTTTGTTTTTTGTTAAGTACTTGATTGTAATTTGCGGTTATTTCTAAATGTATTTAGAATCTGCATGTCATTTTGGTAACAATATGAGAACTTAGAAAAAAAATTGAGAATAGAATGTTTCAAAACGATTGTGTAAATGAAAAGCAAGTTAAATATAAACGATAAAAATAAACAAAATATTCATACATATTAAACACCAACAATAACAGAAACCACCCTGTAGGGAATGTCTATAGTCAAATTGTAATGATTTACTAGTGACATTGTCACCGGTACTAGTGACGAAGTGTAGACCAATCAATGTAATCGCCTATTGACAAATAACATAGGCCTGTCATTGAAAATGTACCAGTAGACATTAGAACTATTAACTAGCTAGTTCTTTTGCGGTAATATAGAGACAATAGAACCAAATGGTCACTATTACATTTTTATGGCCCTGGTCTACAATTTTACTACTCTTTTTAATATTAAAAAAACCCATTTAAAATTTCAAAAATAATCAGCCCTGCTACAAAAAATTACAACAGACTTTAAAATGGATTTTTATTTTTACGTTTTTTTTTCTTACCAAAATCTGTATTATATTGCCCAACAACATTTCTCTGGAGAGTGGAACATCTAGACCTTCTTCTTTTAAAATCAATAGCAACTTCTCCAAACATTTTCTAGAAGGCGTTGTTTCGATGCACCACTTTTTTCAGTTTTTTCTAGCAACGTCAATTTTGGAACATCAAAATCTTCCAAATGCTCCACAAAATCTTTACTTTCTTCCACATTTTAAATATCACTGTTTTCCTGCTCACATTGCAAACTTTTATTTTTGTATAACATTCTTTGTTTTTTAACAAGCCTTTTATAATTCCTTTTACGCATTTTTTATATAAAACAATTTAAAGCACTTTCTTGATTTAGTTTACACAAATTTTAATATTTAATTAAACACAAAACAATTTTTTCACAAAACCCGTTTTTCTCTTACAAAAAAAAAACCTGATGCAATAAAAAGAAACACTGTAAAACAAAAATCACAAAATATTGACTGCACGGCGCAATAAAAAAAACTGTTGACGCGTTCGTTGACAATGTCACCAGAAATACACTAGTACGATCATCTCTAACGTATCTCTACTCGCGCTTAAAAGGCAAACTGGTGACATTTTAACTAGTACAATTGTCGCTGGAGAAAGTGTACTGACAAAGAGACATGTGGTTCTAGGCTGACTGCAGGGCATATATAAACCATATATATACATATGTACACAACAATAACAGTGTATAATAATAATAAAAATATAAAACAAACAAAAACAAAATCAAATATCTAAAACAGTGATGTCCACTACTACATAAACACACTTGCGCTTGTGTATGAAGCAGAGAAAAGACTCTGCTTACTTCTACCAGAAATGGGAATGTTCGAATTACTTTCTGTTTATAACTTCATAAATATTTCTTCATAATTCTGAGTAAAGTGCGTAATCGATTGTCCGATAGACATGTGACCGATCTATTAAGAATAATGGAGTACCGAAGTCACATAAATTTGGAGGAAATAATGAATAATTATTTCAGTTAAATAAAAATGATACAAAAAATATGCGCTATCCATCCCTGTACTATGTTGGAGAGAAGCTAAAATCTTAAGAGAGCAAGAGTAACAATATTTCTTTTTATTATGTACGTGTTTGACTTCGACGTAAGCAGAATTTGTTTTCCTATCACGCGTTATAGGGAAAGAGAATTTTGGACATCACTGATCTAAAACAGTAAAACATATAAACACCAAGAAGAAAAAAGATAGATATACACATACAGCTGTAATTACAATAGTATCAGCTATTCTGATTTTCGAATACTAAACAGATGATGCAAATATAGTGCTGCCAAGTTCTGACACATTACACTAATTTAATTTCTTTAAGTACACCCTGTTTCTTCCGTTACATAACAAATTTAAAATATAAAATTTAA
This sequence comes from Metopia argyrocephala, assembly GCA_963576795.1. Taxonomy (NCBI): domain Eukaryota; kingdom Metazoa; phylum Arthropoda; class Insecta; order Diptera; family Sarcophagidae; genus Metopia; species Metopia argyrocephala. The sequence continues at coordinate 87,059,567 of OY756209.1, read as the reverse complement.
CGGCAAAATTTTTATTTACAAATAAAACAAATGTATTTACCTAAGTTAAGAAGCCAATCTAAGCCTGAAAATAAAGAAAAATGGGCAACCTCTGCAATGGAATCTGATAATTCTTCAAGTAGAAAACGACAAGCATCGTCAATTGAGTATAAACCCAAAGTTGCTCGGTTCACTAGCATCGAACATGACTGCACTTCTGGTATTGGATCCTCTTTCAAATTTGTTCAGATAATGGAAAAAAGATTTGAAAAATTGGCCGAACAGCTACAGGAAACAATTAAGGTCATGTTTCGTCAATATGAAGAGCGCTTATTGAGCTAAATGCTGCAAAGACTGACGTTGATAACCTGACAGAGCGAGTAGTTTTACTGGAATCTAGAGTTGTACATATGGAGATTATTAGTTCCACGAAAGTCACTGAACTCTCTGAAGAAACGGAGGAACTGAAGCAAGAAATAGCGAGTTTAAAAGATGCTGCCAGAAAACATGACAACTCTGCAGTTGCCTCTGAGATTCGTTTGGTAGGAATACCAGAACAAGAGAATGAAAATATAGTTGGTCTGTTTGCGAAAATATGTCAAACTATAGATATTCACCCTCCAGAAGTTAAATCTGCCTTCCGTGTGAAACCTAAGAGGAACAAGGGCTCAGTAAAGCCTGACACACCTATTATTATCAGGTTGCATTCACCCTATGAGCGCAATTACATTATGAAATCCATCACCTCAAAAATAAAGCTAAGAAAGGCTTCTTGCGATTAAATGTACTTGTACTCTATTCCGTTCTACATCGATGAGAATCTTACCTCTCAAAATTATCGCATTCTACAACGTTCTCATGACCTGAAAAGATGAAAAGTGTTGGCAGCAGTTTTTGTAAATCGAGGCTTAATTTATGTTAAGCAACATGAACATGACGATCCGGAATGTATAGTCGACCTTAAAATGCTGAAATGGAAATTTCGTGATGACTGAGATGACCGAGTGTAATTGTTATTATAATGATTGTTTAGTCTACATGTTATATATTATTATTATTGCTCATATTGTTAATTGTAAATTATATATAAAAATCTTTATTATTGTGTGTAATTTTGCCTTATTAGTTGCGAACCTTGAAATTGCTTGCATTGCTATCATTCCCCAATATTTTAAATATTTTAAGTATGATTTACCATCTTAACGATTTTTATGGAGTTGGTTCTGGTGATAATCTCTACAATTTAGTACGCATTTTCTGCATACAAGTTACGGGTCTAAATATATGCCACATCAATGCACAGAGCCTTAACAACAAAATGGACGAGTTTCGTAATATTTTTGAAGGTTTCAATGTTGAAGTTGTATGTATCTCGGAGACCTGGTTTCATGTTAATACACCAGATAGCGCATATGAGCTAAGCGGATACCGCCTATTTCGTTCAGATCAATATTCCCACGGTGGCGGAGTGGCAGTCTATGTTAAATCACCAATTAACTGTAAAACTGTGTGTACTAATGTTAAAAACGATGACAATACAGTGAGAATGGAATACTTGTTTATTGAAATATTTAATCTTGAGAAAAGGCTGTTACTCGGAACTGTCTACAGACCGAACAGAAATGTTGAAATTGAGCCCCTTGTCACAAACTTATCTGCTCTTACTCTCGGATATTCTGACGTTATTATTACTGGTGACTTCAATTCAAATATTTTGGCAGATGAAAGATTAATGCATAGTATGGCCGCTCTGGGTTTAAATCTAATAAATAAAGACACGCCTACACATTTTACTTCAACATCATAAACTCTTCTCGATCTTTTCTTTACTGAAAATCTTTCACGCATTCTCTTTTACAATCAATCATCTGCTTCTGTTTTTTCAAGTCATGACCTTATTTTCCTGTCTTATGACTTTAAAATATCTTTGGAGGAAAGAAAAATAACCTTTCGTGATTTTAAGAGTATTGACTTTTTATCGCTCGAGAATGAATTGATAAGTATACCCTGGAACTTGGTATACCCATGCCTTCTGCTAATGAACAGGCATATTTTTTACACAAAAATATTCAAAATTTATATGAAAAATATGTTTCAAATAAAACAAAAACATTGAGGGTTAGCGAGAAGCCTTGGTTTACTACTGAAATTAAAGAATTGATTAATGAGAGAAACAATGCGTACAAACGCTGGAAAAGGTTTAGAACGCCAGAACTTAAGCAGATTTTTAAAAACTGTAGAAAAGTGGTAAATTACAGAATAAGGGCTGCTAAAGGTATGTTCTATGAAAACAAGTTTAAATCTGCTTTATCTTCCAAGAGTAAATGGAAAGAAATTCGGAATATGGGTGTCCTAATCAGCAATACTAAGTCTGGCAATAATGTAGATGTAAATCAACTCAATATTGAGTTTTCTAGTATATCAAATCTCAGCTCTAATATTGATCAACATAACTCCTTTAACATAATAACAGGCTCAAATTTTGATAATAATGGATTTCAATTTAGAAACGTCACTATTGAAGAGGTACGGAGATCCTTCTTAAGTATTAAATCTGACTATTGGATGTGATGAGGTTAACCCAAAATTTTTTAAAATTATAATAGAGTACATTGTTATATATATACTTACTTACTTACTTAGCTGGCCATAACAACCCGTTAACGGGTTTCGGCCTGCTTCAGCACTAGTCTCCAGGCGCTTCTGCTTAGCGCGCGCCTTCTCCAATTGGTCACACCAATCGATGACAGGGCTTCATCAACCTGGTCCTTCCAACGTAAACAGGGTCGTCCTCTACGCCGACGTCCAGTGACCTTCGCATCGAAAACTTTCTTCGCTGGAGCAGATTCTTCCATCCGAACAATGTGGCCGAGCCAGCGTAGCCGCTGGATGTTAATACGCTGGACAACACCTACATCGCCGAGGAGCTCATACAGCTCATGGTTGGTTCTAATGCGAAACTCATCGCCATGCCTTAGAGGACCAAAGATCTTACGAAGAACTTTTCTCTCGAACACCCCGAGGACCGCTGCATCGGCACAAGACAGCGTCCATGCTTCCGCACCATAGAGAAGCACCGGGAGAATAAGCGACTTGTAGAGTGTTAATTTCGTCGCACGAGAGAGGTCTCTATTACTAAACTGCCTACCGAGACCGTAGTAGCACCTGTTGGCCAGTGTGATTCTTCGCCTGATCTCTAGACTGACATCAGTCTAGATGTTATATATATACTACATCTATTTAATACGAATCTAACAACTTTAGAATTTCCTTCAATATGGAAATATGCAAAAATAATACCAATACCCAAACCTGATAATAGCTACAAACCCATCGCTATACTGCCATACTTATCTAAAGTATTTGAACGCATTGTACACGAGCAAATTAGTGAGCATTTACACGACAATTCTTTATTGACCAGTAGGCAATCTGGCTTCAGGCCTAGACATAGCTGTATTACAGCGCTAGTGGATGTTGCTGAGGAGTTAAGGGCTAAACTGGATCAAAATATGACTTCATTTCTGGTGCTACTGGATCACTCGAAAGCTTTCGATTCTGTAGATCATAGTATCCTTTGCTACAAATTAAGGAACAATTTTAATTTTTCATTATCTGCTGTGAAATTGTTATCTACATATTTGTCTGACAGAAGTCAAGCAGTACATCTCGGTGTAAATTAGTCACCAAGTTTTTTAGTTAAGAGAGGCGTACCGCAGGGTTCAATTCTTGGCCCATTATTATATTCAATGTACTCTAATGACCTACCTTCTCACAGAACTCATTGTAATATTCAAATGTATGCTGACGACGTTCAGCTTTACATTGGTTGTCATAAAAATGATGTTCACAATTGCATAAATAAAATAAATCACGATCTTGATAATGTTCACAAATGGGCTACAGCTAATGGTCTTTATCTTAATGCGAGGAAATCAAAGGCGATTATAATTAGAAAAATTGACTGTTTACTCAATCCGCTGCCACCACTCCTCATTGGTAATTCATCAATACAATTTGTTGAAAGTGCTAAAAATCTCGGTGTAGTTTTCAATGATCAGCTTACTTGGACTAATCATATTAATGTTGCGTGTAGTAAAAGATATAGTATACTAAGACATTTATGGGGAACTCAGTACTTTACACCTATTAATATACGTTTGCTTTTGGCGAAAACATATTTAATTCCAAATCTCTTGTATGGATGCGAACTTTTCCCGTTTCTAGACTCGGTGAGGAAGCAAACACTTAATGTCACATATAATAATATTGCCAGATATGTCTATGGAGTGGGCAGATATAACAGTGTTTCAAATTTTTCGAGGCAAATTTATAATGGGCCATGTGAATAAAAACGTATGTAGCTAAAGCTTATGCTGCAATTTTTTAAGTTTAAACTAGCTTTGAGGTGAATGGAAATTTCAGCTAAAGCTAGTACTTTATTCTGAGTAGCAAACACTAGTTTTTCCAGCGTTAGCTTAAAAAGGGTGTGAATAAATCCTAGTGTATGCTTCAAATTATTAGTTTATGCTTTGGTTTTTTTTTAAGCATATGATTGTGGTGCTTGAAATTTGTTTTTTCTGTATTATTTTAAAAAATTGTTTTTTCTTTCTGAAATTTTAGTTAAACAAATATGCCTATATGTATTTATACAATTTATAAATGAGTACATATTTAGAAATATTAATATTAAATATTTAAAAAAAAATTAAAAAAAAACATTGTTAAAAAAGTTTTGTTGAACAACAACATATAACATTATACGACGTAGATTCCTATTGTGGGTACATATTTATAAAAAAAAATTTATTTTATTTATAAAATAAATATATATTCAATTTTTGCAAGTAAACAGAACTATTCACAGCCACTGCCAACATTTTAAATGTTTTTAAGCACTTAATTCCATTTTTTACGAAAATTTTGATGCTTCCCATCAACAAATTAGAGATGTTAAATACCTGAAAATGCATAAATAGAATGTATGTAGCCTCCAAAATTTGAAAATTAACCTTAAGTGTTGAACGGACCTCGTATGTACACATCACGCTTCACAAAAGAAAACATAAATTAACTTTATTTTTAAAATTTTTTATTTTTAAATTTTTGCAGAAGTATAAAACCGCTTAAGGCATTTGTTTTATTTATTTTAAAATGTAACAGTAAAACTAAGCTTTTCCAGAAATAAAAAATAAAGAGTTTGAAAATAACTTCATTTTTACAGATTAATTATAAAATAAAACGAATCATTTTATACTGACATAAATTTGCAATTTATACGTTCAAATTCCCAAAACATTATGCCGGGATTTAAAAGCAAAAATAGTGGGAACTCATATATGATTTATATAAGCTGGTAAATTTTCCAGCTTTCGCTATTGCTTTTCAGCATTCTTTATGTAGTACTTACTAGCAAAAAGTTATTCACACTTTTTCTAGTTTTAACTAGTAGCTTCGGCTAGTACTGAAAAGATAAAGCTAGTGCTACTACTTAGAACTTTATAGCATAAGCTACATTTTTATTCACTCTGCCCAATATGTCGATGGAAAACTTATTAAAATGTCGTTCTCTTATCTTTCTGCACAAGATTATCTATACTAAACAGCCCACTTATTTATACAACAGATTGCAGTTTTCAACATCAAACAGGGGTCTTAAGATAAATACATTAAGATATTGGAAACTAGTATCTGAAAGACATTTCTATATAACAACTATTCGCTTATGGAACCAACTTCCATCAAACATTCAGTTGAAAAGCAATGCAATGCAATTTAGATCTGCAATTGAATCACATTTCTCGAGGTTCTAATATGGTTGATTATATTATTATTTCACTTTTTTATTAACATCACTCATTTTTAAAATCTAAGTTTTATATAACCATGTATTAATATTTTTATTTTATTTTTTATTTTAATATTAATTTTTTGTTCATTTGTATAAGTATGGATGGAAACCTTTGGCATACTTTTCAAGAAATTGAGTGATATGAAGAAACGTTTCTCTACGTTCGATAGAGAATTACTTGCAGTTTACCAGTCAGTTAAACATTTTAGATATTTTCTGGAAGGTCACAATTTTACAATTTTTGCCGAGCCACTAATATATATTCTTAATTCGAAAACGGAGAGATCACCTTGTCAAGCGAGACAAATGGAATACATAGCCCAGTTTACTAATGACATTAAATTTATTTCCGGTAAAGATAATATTGTAGCTGATACATTGTCAAGGTTACCTGAAGTACATACTTTAGAAGAAGGTGAAATCAGTTTTGATATTTTTAAGAAAGAGCAAGGAAAGAAAATAACATCAGGTTTAATAGATGAAAATTTCAAAACCAAACATAATATTAAAGAATTCTATATTCCTAATTACAACTTTGGCATTCTATGTGAGATAACTAGAAATCAACCTCGAATTTATGTTCCAAAAACTTTGAGACAAATAATTTTTAATAAAATGTATTTCCTCTCCCATCCAGGTACATGTTCTACTCGAAAAATGATTCAAACTAGATATTTTTTGGAAAGTACTTGTTTATTTATAACCATATTGACTTTGACAAAATTGTATTCATATCAGAGTGGGCAAACAAACAAAACATTTCGCAAAAGTTACAACAAAGTCATACACTTTTCAAAAATTTTTTTATGGTATTGTACGTGAGCAAAATCAATACAAATACTTTCTAAATGAGAAAGAGCGCAAATGAAACAATTAGCTTTTCGCTCTTGTGCTTGCTTTGTTTTTTATTGTTTTTTCTCTTCTTCTTTTCCTTTTCTCTTCTTCTATCCTTTTTCTTCTCATTAATTTTTTGTTGTACCTACGCACATTTGAGTTAGTGTATTTGTAGTACTCAAAACAAAAACAATATACAAAATTAAATGGGACAATCTTTCTCACTGTTTCTGTTTTATGTTTGCTTTACTCATTGTAAAGAATACAACAAAATGAGATCAAACGTTCAGTTTTGTTTATTTTCCTACTCTGATTCATATTACTTTACAAAATAAAAATTATTCTTTAAGTATCTTTATAACACCAACAAGTAAGGTTGTTTTATTGTAATATATAATAAAATTGGCGACGACAAAAATTGGAGTAGTAATCTTTGAAAAAGTAATTAAAAAGTTTTTGTGACAAAAATTAAAAGAAATAATAAAAATGATTGATCATATGGATCCGTACGTAATTGGAAATGATTTTGCGGAATATGAAATGAGACTTCAACAATTTTTTATAGTAAACGACGTCGATGAAAGAAAAAAAGTGGCATACTTTATAACATATATTGGAGCCGATGCATATTCTGTGTTACGTAAATTATTTTCTCCGGAAAATCCTTGTGAAAATTCTTACAAAGTTCTCGTTGAAGCATTACAGAAATATTTTGAGCCGTCCGTAAATGAAATTGCAGAATCCTATAAATTTAATAAAGCAGAACAAGGAATCTAATCAGTAAGAGAATTTATAGTTGAATTTTTTTTTTTTTTTTATTTTATCGTTATTTATTCAAAAAAAATAAGATAATATTTATTACAAGAATTGTGTTGCCTCGCGTCCCTTAGACATTATTGAGGCGAGTTGGCAAAGTTACATATAAACAGAAATAATTCAAATTAAGTTTAGTAAAAAAAAAAATTTTAAATTTAATTAATATTAATAATAATAATAAAAAAAGAAAGAGAATAAAATCAGATTGAATTTCTGCTAAAAATTACAAAAGAAGCATTTCAAGACCTTCAAGTAAAAATTCTTTTAACTTTTTCTTAAAAAGAGATATCCTTGCAATATTCTTTAGGTAGAAAGGTAAAATGTTGTATTCTGAACTACCCATGTGATCAACACGTTGCTTTGTTGTTTCCAGCCTACATCTTGCTACCCGAAGATTCATATTATTCCTTGTATTAAATAACGTTTGATTTTGGCTATAATTTATCGTGTGATAGCCAATATTATGTAATGACTTAAAGACATGCATCAATAATTGCATTTTGTATAAACCATGTACAGGTAATACTGTTTTAGCAACATTTTTATAAAGGCATACTGTAGAATACATACGTGGAAGACTAAAAACTGTTTTTAATGCCTTGTTTTGAATTCTTTGTAATGATTTAAGTTCATTGCTTTTTTTGTAACCGTATATAATTGATAGGTAATTGAGATGACTGTGAATCAGTGCATAGTATAAAAGTAACTTAGTATTTGTATCAAATTTATTCTTAAATTTATAAATTAATCCGATAGCTGACCCAATTTTAGATTTGAGGTTTTGAATATGTGTTTCCCACGACAAGTTACTTTGTAGATACACACCTAAGTATTTCGTCTGAAAGACTTCAAAAACTTCTATTCCATTCACAAAAAAACTGAAGTTAAGGTTGTCAGAAAAAGATTTGAATCTTATTAATTTAAGTAGTTTTGTCAGCATTTATGACTAATTTGTTTAATCTTGCAAACTCTGTTATTAAAGCTGAATCCATATGTACCTTTAACGCAATCTTATGTTTGTATCGATATAAAAGACATATATCATCAGTGTATATAAATAGTTTACCAAATAATCCCAGATTCATTATGTCGTTAATGTAAATTGTAAAGAGTAATGGGCCTAACACACTGCCTTGTGGGACTCCACTGTCAACAACACCAATGTAGCTTTTGCAATTGTTAATTTCAACATATTGTCTTCTAAAAGTTCGGTAAGATTTCAACAATGTCACTGCACGCACATTAAGTCCATAGTACTGAAGCTTATTTATTAAGATCTTGTGATCTACCAGGTCGAAAGCTTTCGAAAAATCATAAAAAACTCCACCCACACCTCTAAAACCGTCGTCTAGGCCTTGGCAAATATTGTTTACAACATTTACTACCGCTTCCTCCGTACCACACCCCTTCTTAAAACCATATTGATATGGGTATAACAAGTTGTTTTCATCCAAATATGACATCAGTTGTTGGCATAATATTTTTTCGAAAATTTTATCAATTAAAGGCAGTAACGCAATGGGTCGAAACTTATCAACTTCAGTAGCATGGTCGTGTTTTGGTATTGGTATGATTTTTGCAAGTTTTAAGTCATATGGATACACTGAACAATCAATCATACTATTAAAAATCTTTGACAAATGGGGAGACACATCATCTTTACACTCAAAAATCATTCTAGGTGAAATTCCGTCATATCCACAACTTTTCGTTAAATCAAGTTTAGAAATTGTTCCAGAAATCTCTAAATCAGTTGTATCAGAGAAGTCAAAAGATTTCTGACTTATACTCAATGTTCTTAGCCCATTGCAGTTGTCACCTGGTAACTGTTCTATTTGTCGAGTTAGTGTTTTTGGAATTTCCAGAAAGTATTTATTAAGCAAATCACATTTTTCTTTATTTTCAGTTATAAAATCTCTATTTGAATTTTTAATATTAATTTGACTTTTTAATTTCCTACCAAGATTTTCATTTAAAAATTTCCAACTTTTTTTTGGCTCCTGATGAATTTTATTTAAGTTGTCATAATAATAATTGTTCATAGATACCTTACAAGCTTTCCGTATCAAATTACTTATTCGTTTTATCCTTGCTTCAATGTCACCACTCTTGCATTTTTTCCTTTGTTTTAACAGACTATTTTTAAATAAGATTAAAGCATACAAATTTTTACTTATCCAATTTTTACTTATTCATTTCTAATGTGCCTTATTTCACGCTTTTCCACAGTAGAATTTTTAGCTGCATTTGAAATATATCTAATTATAGTCGAAGTATCTATAGAGGGATTACCAGTTGCTTGAAAATTGAGCAAAGAATTAAGAAGACTTTCTTTAGCAATTGCATAATTACAAACTTTCCTAATATTTTCGGTAAATTCTTGATTGGAAGTACTTTTTTTAATCTTACAGAAAACCAAATTGTGGTCAGTTAAGAAGCAGGTGATGGTATCAATAAAAATAGTTTCCATAATATTACTATACACGTTATCAACGGATGTTCCAGATTTAGGTCTTGTTACCAGGGTATGACAATTTAAAAAGTTGTAGCAAGATAACGCATTAATTAGTTTGTCAGACGATGTTTTGTGTAAGATATCCACATTTGAATCACCAACAACAAAATTAGGAAAACGTCCATACTTCCTACACACAGTTTCAATACAACTTAAAAATTTTTCAATGTTACACTTCTGTGACCTGTGGAACGAAGTAAATTTTAAAGGCTTTCTATGGCTCAAAAGTGTAATTTTGAACAATTTTTGGAACGAGCATTACGTGATCAATTTGTGAGATAATAAACTCAGGTCAAAATTTTTAAAAGAACCAAAACTTTTTTTCAACCAAGCTTGTGAAATTGCATTAAATTGGGAAATGGCTGAAGAGGAAACTAATGAAATAAGGTTAAGTAAAGAAAAATGTAATATATTGGCTGTAAATCAAAAGCGAAGAAACGGAAAATTTCAACAACAGGAATCAAATTCTAAGAAAATTTGCCAAGGATGTGGTAAGACAGGTCATGATTCTGATCACTGCATTTGTAAAAATTGGATATGCTTTAAATGCAACAAGAAAGGACACACTGCAAGAAGATGTGGGCAATGGCATAAAGTTGAAAATAAAGTTAAATGGTAAATGGAACGCTGTTGGAATTAGAGATAGATACAGGAGCTTGTGCAACCGTCATTTCTAAAGCTAAGAATTCTAAGTTAGTTTCTGTTGGTAGGAAGTTTATATCTGTTACTGGTAGTCCACTGGGGTGTATTGGAAAAATTAACACTGAGGTAAAAAAGGTGGATTGCAAGGAAAGTGCAAATTTAGATATTTTTGTTATAGAATCTGTTAGGGATTTTAAATCGCTTATTGGAAGAAGTTGGTTAAATGTATTGTACCCAAACTGGAGACAGTCATTTCGGAACACTATTCAAAATGTAAGCGGAATTAATCAAAAAAATTTTTTTAATGAGTTAGAAACTAAATTTCCAAATATATTTAATGATGCGCCTCATCATTGCATTGATAAATATACAACCGAAATTGTTTTAAAACCAGGGACAATACCAATTTTTAAAAAGGCTTATAGTGTTCCATTTAAATTAAGACCACAGGTAGAAAAAGAATTGGATAGATTAGTTAATTGTGGTAAACTCATTCCAGTAAAATACAGTAAGTTTGCTTCACCGATCGTAATTGTTTCTAAACCTGGAAATAAAATTAGAATTTGTATTGACTGCAAAGTAACAATAAACAGATTTATAGAAACTGAGCATTATCCACTACCTCGAATAGATGATATTTTTGCAAATTTGGCAAATTCGAATTATTTTTGCATATTAGATTTATCTGGAGCCTATCAACAATTAAAACTTTCTGAATTTTCAAGAGAATTCGTGACTATTAACACCCCTAAGGGCTTATATGAATATACTAGACTTCCTTTTGGTGTGGCTAGTGCACCATCTATATTTCAGTCCGTTATGGACCAGATTTTGTTAGGATTATCAGTAGTATCGTGTTATCTAGATGGCATTTTAATTGGAGGTTATGATTTAGAGGAAACAAAAAAGCGATTATTTGGAGTTTTAAATAAACTAAACGAGTATAATGTGAAAATTAATTTAACAAAATATAAATTTTTTGAGAAAGAAGTAAATTATTTAGGACACACTATCTCTGAGAAGTCGTTAAAGCCCAATAAGAAAAAAGTAAAGGCTATTGCAAATGCCCATAGTCCGAAAAATATATCTGAATTACAGTCTTATTTAGGAATGCTTAATTACTACAGCAGTTTTATTCCATATTTGTCTTCTGAATTGAAGGAACTATACAACTTGCTTAGGAAAGAGAACAAATTTGTATGGACAGCAAATATTCAAAAATGTTTTGAAAAGTCAAAAAAATTACTTTTAAGTAACAATGTTTTAGAATTTTATGATCCAACGAAACCAATAGTAGTTACAACTGATGCTAGTCCATATGGCGTTGGAGCTGTTTTGCCTCATTTGATAAATGGTGTTGAAAAACCAGTTTTATTTGCTTCAAATACCTTAAGTATTTCGAAACAAAACTATTCTCAAATCCATCGAGAAGCGCTAGCAGTAATGTTTGGAATTAAACAATCCATAAATACATTTATGGGCATAAATTTACACTGTGTAGCGATAATGAAGCTCTTAAGCAAATTTTTAATCCAAATAGGGATATATCAAGTATAACAGCATCAAGGTTACAGAGGTGGGCTGTAATGTTATCAATTTATGATTATGATTTTATATATCGCTCAGCAAAACATAATGCTCCAGCAGACGCAATGTCACGATTATCTTTAGAAAATGAAACGGAAATAGATTTGATCAACAGTCTTATAAATGCTAGTGAATTACCGATTAGTTTAGATATAATTAAGGAATATACAAAGAATTATAGAGTTTTAAATAAGGTATTATCATATGTAAAGAAAAGTTGGCCATTGAAATCATCATCAGAGTTCGATCGTTCGTATAAATTTTTTAAATGTGTGTCAACTGAAAATGATTGTATTTATTATCGTGATAGAGTAGTTATTCCAAGAGAATTACAGAATAAGGTTTTAAAGACCCTTCATGAAAATAATTATGGAATGGTTAGATTAAAAATGCTTGCGCGAAGCTCAGTATGGTGGCCGAAAATAGACAAAAGTATCGAAGATTATGTGTCTAGATGTTTTTCATGTCAATCAACTCAGAAAATACCAAAGGAAAAGATTGTAAGTACTTAAGTGGTCGGTGATAAATTTACCATTTCAAAGAGTGCATATAGATTTTTTTTATTTTGATTCGAAGACATTTATGATTTTTATTGACTCTTTTAGTAAATTTATCGAAGTTAAATATTTAGTAAAATCGGATGCTGTAAGTTTTTTTAACAGTTTATATTCAATTTTTAAAATATTTGGTTATCCAAAGGAAATAGTCCTCCTTTTTCATCCTATTACTTCAAGGAATTTGCAAATAAATTAAATATTAATTTGAAAAACACACCACCATATCACCCCCAAGGTAATGGTCTAGCCGAACGCGGTGTCCAAACAATTAAGAATAGTTTAAGGAAATATCTTGCTGATTAAGCATTAAATAAGTTACCAGTTCAAATTAAATTAGATAAAGTTTTAATGCAGTACAACAATACACCTTGTACAACAAAGAATAAAAGTCCGTCAAGTTTAATTTTTTCATTTACACCGAAAACGTAAATTAATTCTTTAACAAAGTCTCAGGGTCATAATTTAAAAAACCAATATACTAACATTAAAAACAACAATAAAAAAGCAGAGAAAAGTAAATATATTGTAAATAAATTTAACGTAGGAGATAAAGTACTCTATAGTAATCATTTTAATTGTTAATAAATTTAACGTAGGAGATAAAGTACTCTATAGTAATCATTTTAAAGACTATATAAAATGGATACCTTGTACAATTCTTAAACAAATTAGTCAGTACACGTATTTAATAAATGTAAATAACACTATTAGATATGTTCATAAAAATCAGTTACGGGTTTCAAATTTATTGGAAATTGTTGAACAATAAACTTGAAAAACAAAACGATGAAAAATATGTTTTAACTAATTCTGTACCTCTTAGGAAATCAAGTAGAATAAAAAATAAACCAAATAGATTACAATACAATTAAGTTTTTGATTATTTTTAAACTAACTCTTATTGAAATTCTTAATAAAATCAATTTTTAATGATAATTAAATAATTTAGTTTTAGAATGTTATAGTACAGTTATTCAATTAATTATTTATACTTAATTGTAAAAACTAAATAAAAAGGGGAAAATGTAATGTATTTTACCTGTTAGGAAAGTACTTGTTTATTTATAATCATATTGGCTTTGACAAAATTGTATTCATATTACTTTACAAATTAAAAATTATTCTTTAAGTCTCTTTATAACACCAACAAGTAAGGTTGTTTTATTGTAATATATAATTTGAATAAGGATATCAATTTATGGGTCTTACAGTGCATAATGTGCCAGAAATAAAAGATCCATAGATATACTAAATCGCCTAAAGTCGAAATAACAATTCCTAAATGTAGATTTGAACATATCCATATCGACATTGTAGGACCTTTGAAAGTTTCCAGGGGTTTTAGATATATTTTAACTATTCTAGATAGAACGACGAGATGGCCTGAAGTTATCCAATAAGAAATATTTCATCTGAGACTGTAGTAAGAATTTTTATTCAAAATTATATTTCACGTTTTGGCATTCCACTTAAGATTACTGTAGACCGTGGTGCTCAGATTACATCTTCTTTATTTTCAAATTTAGTAAATTCTTTAGGAAATCAGAAAATTCATACCTCAACATATCATCCACAATCAAATGGAATTGTAGAAAGATTCCACCGCCAGCTTAAAACATCTCTTACCTCATCTGGTAATAAGTTACATTGGTCAGACTAATTGCCTATTGTATTGTTATCTTTGCGAAATCAAGTTAAAGAGGACATTAAATGTTGTCCAGCTGAAATGGTTTATGGTCGAACTTTGAAAATCCCTGGCGAATTAGTAGTTTCTCTAGAAAATTCGGAAATACCAATGATTTTTACTATTAAAACTAAGGGAATATTTTTCTTTCATTCGAAATTCAATATCCCATCATGGCAATAATCATAGCTATGTTCCTACAAATTTAATGAATTGTTCATACGTATTTGTGAAAACTAGGAAAAAATTTGGATTACAATTTTCTTTTGAAGGGCCATATAAAGTCATTAATAGAAATGATAAGTTTTTTAAAATACAAAAAGGTACTTAGAATCAATTTCGATTGATCATTTAAAACCTGCATACATAGACGAATCAACATATCGTCGTCCCGAAGTTATCTTGACGTAACTCCAAAAAATATTTTTTTGGGAAATTGAATTTAAAGTTTTATCAGTTTATAGAAAAAAATTTAGTCGAAAAAGGTGACTCGAAATTTTTATCAGATGTAGTGCTAATAATTCTTTATCGAATAGTACAAAAAATTCTTAACTCATGGAGAAAATTTTTTAAGTTTCAAACATTTTTAACTCCAAACAAAGAATAACATTTTGCCGTATAAGCCACTTTTTGGGAACATTTTCTTTATTTTTGGCACATACGTCAAAAAAACACCGATAGAAATTTTGGATTGTTTTTTGTCGGATATTATCTTGACGTATATGAGACATACTTAAGTAAGCAAAATTTTTATATTTAGTATTTATTACTACAGTACTAAGTAAATAAATTACGATTAACAAAGCACTTTTAATCTGCCTAAAGGAATTTCATCCATCTTTTATTATAAAAGAAAGCTTTCAGAGTTTAATATAACAGCAACAGTACGAGTATGTACTCAGAATCCAAACGAAAAAAATGTTACTTACTGCGCCATTTGGAACGAAGCACAGAATGGTCGCTCTGGTAATGATATCGATAGTTCTATAATAAAAATTTTGGAAAATATATTGAAGAATTTTAATCATATTAAGAATATCAGTCTTTGGAGCGACTCTTGTGTACCAAAAAATAAAAATAAAATATTTTTGTCTGCTAGTTTTGGCATTTTATATAAAAATAATAATCTAAAAACAATTACTCAAAAATTTTCAGAGCCGGGACATTCCCAAATTCAAGAAATTGACTCTGTCCACAGTGCAATAGATCGATTTCTACAATTAAAAGAAATTCACAGTCCTTTAGATTTAATAATAAAATTCAAAAATTACCGCTCCAAAAAGTTTAAATTGAATATTATTGAAATGTTACCTACAGATTTCAAAATTTATTCAGTTATTGCGCATTAACTAAATTTTCAGAACGTTCCATTTACTAAAATTAAAGCAATTAAGTATAATAAATTTAATTTATTTTCTTTTTAATATAAAGCATCTGTAAGTGAAGATGAATTTCAGTTATCAAATTTAAAAAAACAAGCGAGAAAAGGAGTTTTTTCAAAATCAGAAGAAATGTTTGAAAAGGAACTCAGTACATGTCCAAAAATAAATATTTCTGAATATAAAGAAAATTATATTAGAAGCCTTTTCCCATATCTTCCACATAATGATGTTCAATTTTATTCAAAACTATTTACATATGTTATAACATGTTTTAAGATACTGATTCTAGAATTATCTATGATGTATTTAAAAAACATACTTTTGATTCAAAAAAGTTTTATAAAATAAATTTTGAATTAAAATTTATTTTATATACATACATATGTACCTTTAAAAAATGAAAATTAGTTTTTTATTAATTTAGTCCTTTAATTTTAATGTAACAGCAATATAGTGAAGTTAAAGAAATATATTCTTTATGACTTCTTATTACGTTTTATCTTTTTTTCTTATGAAAAATCTTTTAAATATATTCATTTATGTACGTACGTCAAAATAACGCAACATTTTTTTATTTGAAAAATTCCTTACATTTTTTGCCGTATATCCACGAAAGTGGCGCGTACGTCATTATAACATAAAATTTTTTTACCAATCGTGGATATACGGCAAAATGGCTCTTAAATATCTCAGAAAATTTAAGACATAAAGTCCTGGTGATTGAACACATCGAAAGATCTAATAATTTAAGCCTCAAAAATGGTCGTAACTCATTTTTTTTGATTTTGTGATATACGTCCAGATAACTTCGGGACGACGATATGTATAATAATGAAGTTGAAAATTCGATATTACAGAAAAAGAAAACTGTAACATTTAATTTAAACTAATTTTATTATAATTATTTAAATTTATGTTGTTATTTTTTTTCTCGGAAGGGAGAGTAGATGTAGAAACTTGTTATACACTTTAAATTTTTATTTTTAATCATAGTCAACTTTTGTTTAACCCTAGAATACTAGCCTACGTAAATTTTACTTGCACTTTTTTTTTTAATTTGTCAAAATTGTATGGAAAACGATAACTGAATAATGTAAATATAGTAAAAATTATTTTTTCATTAAATTTATTTTATAAAAATAAATAAATTAATTTAATTAAAGTAAATAAATTGAAAATTTTCTAACTTGAAAAATTGCGTAAAAATTAGCGTTAGTGTTCTAGGGTAAATTTTAAAAATATATAAAAATTTTTGTTTTACGTTTTCATATTATATCATTATAAAAAATATTTTACCAAGAATTAATCAAACTTTTTTATTGTACAATAAATAATATTTTTATAAAAAATAAAAAATAACCATTAATGTTCCTATATACCCAAATTAACATCCACAAATTATTTTAATTGGCGCTTTAAAATTGAAATGTTCTTAAAGCGTGAGGGATTGTGGAAAGTAATTGTCGATGGGCCAAATGGACCCAGAAAAGCTAATTAGGATTTGGACCAAAAGGCTCACGCCACTATTGCTTTATGTATTGGGGAAGACCAAATTCATCATATAAAATTCTAGTGCAAAAGAGGCATGGAATGCGCTGAAAGATTTTTATGAACGAGACTCTCCAAGTGTAAAAGTTCGATTGCTTCGGGAAGTGATGTCAAAAAGGGCAAACGAGGACACTGACATGGAGGCACATGTCAACCAAATGAGGAAAACATTTCAAAAACTTGTAGCATTCGGTAGTTCTATAACATGGGAGTTTTTAATGACAGCTACAATGTTAGGGTCTCTCCCAAGTATTTATACTGCCCTTGAAGTTTATGATGAGAAAAATTTAACACCAGTCCTAGTAAGTCCGAAAGTTATAGAAGAGTGTCGTCGGAGACAGGAAAGAGATAAAGTTGTTGTTGTTGAAGGTACTGATGTGTTACGCGTATCGCATATTAATCATAAGACTGCAAGTGACATTACGTGTTTCTTTTGTAAAAAGAAAGGTCATATAAAAAGTAAATGCTTGGAATATTCTGCGTGAAAGGCTAGAAAGATAAATAATTATGGAAGACCAAAGGCAAATGTTATTGAACAATACGAATTTTTGAACAGTTGTTTTTCATTGGTAATAAGAGAAATAACAATTGGATCATGTATTCTGGTACTACCTACCATATAACAAGTGATCGAAATTTGTTTGATAACTTTGATGGTTATCATACCGAAAGTGTCTGTGGCAAATGGTGAAACTATACTTGCATCCGGAAAAGGCAGCATTGTTATACATGTATCCATCAAATAATGCTTGAGAAATTAATGAAGTGGACTTAAAAAATGTATTGTACGTTCCCCAAATTGGATGTAATTTAATATCAGGAAAACGATTGGCAGAAATGAAGATAAAAGTTACGTTTTGTAAAAACATGTGTGACATACGTTCGTCAGATGATAAGCAATTAGCAGACGGCGACTTAACAAATAATCTGTACAAACTACGTATAAAAAACAATTCCATTAATTACATAACAGGTGAGAAAAGTCTTTGCATCCACAACTGGCATCAAATCTTAGCTCACCGCAGTATGGATGCAATTCGTAACATCGAGAGACAAAACATAGCTTCTGGTATATAATTGACTGAATGTAATGAGAGCTGTAAATATTATATGGACTGTGACGTTTGTATCAAAGGGAAATTAACACGTCTTCCTTTTCCAAAGGAATCTTCATTTCGGTCAACAGAATTGCTGCAGTTCGTTCATAGCGACCTGTGTGGGCCAATGCAGACTATAACACCATCAGGTAAGCGCTATGTATTATCTTTTATCGATGATTTTTCACGTTACACCACTATTTATCTGCTTAGAGAAGAATCTGAAATATTTACGAAGTTCAAGGAATTCTGTGAATACACCACAAACAAGTTTGGACATAGAATACAATGCCTAAGAACAGATCGAGGTGGAGAATATGTTAACAAGAGTTTCATAGAATATCTAAATAAGAATGGCATTAAGATTCAACGTACTGCACCATATTCCCTGCAACAAAATGGAGTTGCAGAGCGTAAAAATAGGGCTCTAATTGAAAAGACACGCTGCATGTTGTTAGACGCGCAGATGGACAACAAACTTTGGGGTGAGGCAATTTTAACCGCAAATTACATACAAAATTTACTAGGATGAAAGTCGGTTAAAAGAACACCTTTCGAAAATTGGCATGGCCGGCAGCCTTTTTATGGAAACTTGAGACGTTTTGGATCAAAATGCTTTGTGCGAATTCAAGATGCTAAGCGTAGAAAGTTGGACCCAAAGGCTGAAGAGGCAGTATCAGAGATCCCATCCAAGCCGCCGCCGCCTTTATTTTTGTAGTCGCGCCATCGGCCGATTGAAGCGGCTCTCATCGGCTAATATTATATTAAACTAGCTGAACCCGGTGTGCTTCGCTACCCCCTCGTTATATAATAACATTAACGGCGGTGACGTGGTTCATAGTTATATGGCGACGTTAACAGTATTAAGAGCAATATACTACCAAAAAAATCCGTTAGAAGGAACAAATTTATACAGAGAACAAAAAGTTTAAAACTTTCAAATAAAATTTTGCGTGAAAGGAGGCGTGGCGTAAGAAATTTTTATTTATACCTCGCCTGGAGTATAATGTGTATACAATTTGAAGTAAATCTGTTAAAAACTATATGGGAGCAATTACATAATTTTAAAAAAGTGGGCGTAAAAGTGGGCGTGTTCGAAAAAAAGTACCCTATTAATCATGCCAGAGTCCTAGTTAAATGCTGTAAAAATTTCAGGAAGATCGGTCTAGAGGTTTGGTCTCCTATAAGGTACAAACAAACAAACAAATAAACAAACACACATTTAATTTTATATATTTAGATATATAAGTATATGTTGAAAAATTATTTTTCTTTTTATAGACAGGTATGTGGCGAAAATTGAAATTAAGTGAAAAAGGAATACATACTTTGAAATTTTAAATTATCAAAAAATTCATTGCAAAAAAACCTAGATTCTTTATGGAATTTAACTTTGATCTAATTAAAGCGTTTCTGTCGATACAAAAAGAAATTTTAAACTGTTATAATATTAAAGTTTGACAAAATTATGAGTTTTCTTTTTATTCATTGGCTGAATGGCCATTGGCTTAACTTTAACCAAAGAATATAAATCATATAGAATGCGCATCTCAACACTTATCCAAATATTTTGTCAACATTTTTTCAGACGCGGGAAGGAAGGGCAAAAGGCAAAACAAAAGAAAAGAGCGTAACTTAACAAGAGAAACCAAAGAGAAACTAATGTCACAGTGTATGAACTGTGCTAATGTGTGTTTTATTTCTTTTGCATTGTTGTTTAGGTTTTTTCGTTCAGCCACAGTACATACAGTGGCGAAATTCCAACAACTATAACAAGAACATCACACAGCAAGATAGCCACAACAAAATTTTTGCACACACAACATCACAGTGTATAAGACGATAGCCACAACAAATTTTTTACTTCGTGTTTTTTTTTTTTTGCTTAAGTACAGAAACGGTATCATGCTAACAACCATATTCACATGCAATACAATTTATGTGTTTGTGTTTCTTATTCATTGTGAGCTGTTTTCGTTTTTTAAATTTTAAAACTTAGAGAATAATGTTGTTGGTTCAAATATTTTTGTGTATTAAAGAATACAGTGCTCCGATACGACTATGTAAGCTAGTGTAGGGCAAAGCATATTTAATTTGTAGTTGCGCGAAGGAAAATACATTAATCTACATCGAATATATAGCGCCCTATTTAATATCGTAATAAAAGTGTAGTTAGAAATATATTTTATTATTATTATTTATTTAAGCTCAACAATTGATTTTATATTTATTTGAAATAAAAGGTTAACTAAACCAAAAAATGTAATTCCAAAAATATAAAAAAACAAGTATATATTCATTAATGACAAATTTTCGAATGATAAATTGATGATTTTTCAATTATTTATAAGAAAATTCTATCTTTATTTTTAATTTATATATGTATGTATGAATTATATATATGTACGTATATATACATTTTTAAAAGAAAAGACACTTTAATTTTTTTATGTTAAAAATAAATAATAAATAAATAATAATCAAGATTAAAATTATTTCTTACTTTATACTTCAAAGCATCTAAAAGTATGTATATTTTGAGGATTTTCATCTCCATAAAAAGGCTAATAAAGTTAATTTTTTTTAAAGATTATTTATTGGATAAAATATCTAATTTTCTTTTTTTGGAACTTCCTTTTTCTGTAGTCCAAGAGCAATGTTTCCGAAGGAGAATCAATAATAGAAAGTCCAATACCTCTATTCTGTGTTGAAAACAAGTGTCGGCAAACCACTCTGGGGTCATTCGTTTACATGACTCAATAATAAAAGATTTTGTACCAATTTTTCGCGGTTCAGATTTAAAGACAGAAAAAGTGTTCTAATTTGTCTTGATTGAGGGACTTTGTCATTAAGAAATATAAATCACCACCTTCCCTTAAAATTTCATTTGTTAACATAAGAATTGAATTTAGGGTGAGTTTCATTTTATTTGAAAAGAAAATACGCTTGTTTTGATCTACAAACTCCACCTTTTTTAAATATTCTAAAAAGAACTGAATATATTAATATACTTCATTGTTAATCTGAATTGCAGATCTGTAGCAATTATCTCGATAAAGGGAGCCACTATTAAGACATTGTTAATTGTTATTTTGCCATTTTTTCCATAAACTGAGCTGTTGATAAAGCCAATTCTGCGGAACATGTCTTAAATTTTGTGGTTTCAGACGTTGTTTTAATAGCAGCAGAAACAAGCCTGCTGAAAATTTGTGTGGCAAATACTACAAGCATTTTTCAAAAGTGTTAGGAAACATATGTTGCCGTGTTAGTTTTGGGCACATTTTTGTTTTTGCATTTGCTTCCATTTCTTACAATTCCCTAATTACCTGAAAGCTTGCCGTCCCATCCGGGGTTTTTATGTCACATTTCAGCCACCCATTCCGCAAAGATTTAGTTGAGTGTGGGAAATCATAAAGGCAAAAAACATTTTGATCGCTTAATTCAAAAAAAACGGTTTTTTAGCAGATACTTTAAGATTGGAAAATCATTTTCGGTTAGTCGAGCCTTCATCACATATAAGGGCATAAACATTAATACCAATGCTTTTTAAAATATTTACATTTACTGTAACAATTTCACTTAAAGAATCTGCAGATAAACCATTTTGGGAAGTAAAATAATTTAGAATGATAGCTAAACGGATGCAAGCAAAAAACATATTTTAATATTTCATAATGTCTTTAAATCTGAACCTCAAAAAATTGGTATAAAATCTTTTATTATTGAGTCATGTAAACGAATCACCCCAGAGTGGTTTGCCAACACTTGTTCTCAACACAGAATAGAGGTATTGGATTTGCTGCTCCTTCGAAAGCATTGCTCTTGGACTACAGAAAAAGGAAGTTCCAAAAATAGATATTCTATCCAATAAATAATTTTTAAAAAAGTAACCTTATTAGCCTTTTTATGGAGATGAAAATCCTCAAAATATACTTTTTGATGCTTCAAAGTAAAAACTAAGAAATAATTTTAATTTTGATTATTATTTATTTATTACTTATTCTTAACATAAAAAATTGAAGTATCTTTTCTTCTAAAAATGAATATATACATACAGTTATATATTTTAAACATACATAAATTAAAAATAAATTTTTTTCAATTTTCTTATAATTGAAAAATCATCAATTTATCATTCGAAAATTTGTCATTAATGAATATATATTTGTTTTTTTTTTAATATTTTTGGAATTACGTTTTTTGGTTTAGTTAACCTTTTATTTCAAATAAACATAAGAATACTTGTTGATCTTAAATAAATAATAATAAAACATATTCTTAACTACACTTTTATAACGATATTAAATAGGGCGCTATATATTCGATGTAGATTAATGTATTTTCCGTCGCGCAACTACAAATTACATATGCTTTGCCCTACACTAGCTTACATAGTCGTATCGGAGCACTGTATTCTTTAATACACAAAAATATTTGAACCAACAACATTATTCTCTAAGTTTTAAAATTTAAAAAAACGAAAACAGCTCACAATGAATAAGACACACACACACATAAATTGTATTGTATGTGAATATTGTTGTTAGCATGAAACCGTTTCTGTACTTAAGCAAAAAAAAAGACACGAAGTAAAAATTTTGTTGTGGCTATCGTCTTATACACTGTGATGTTGTGTGTGCAAAGTAAGAGAATAAACGAATTCTCTTTGCTAAGTAAGAGAGTAACAATTCTTTTTGCGGGTTCCAACATTACGACCCGCCATAAGAAATTTTACTTGTACGCATAGCTGCCAGATAAATTGACCATGAAATCGTCAAACATGGACAAGAAAATCGTCAAAATCGTCAAATTGATTCCTTAAAATCGTCAAAAAATCGTCAACAAAATATAAATAAGAAAATATCACCTTTTAAAAAAAACTTTTGTTTTTATTTGAGTAAAACTGAAAAATAGAATTAACACTACAAATGTATATAAAATTTCAAAACCTAAATAAATAAAAAACATCAAAAATATATTATATTTATTATGCACATGTATTACTATTACACATCTTAGTCAGTTTAGGTACAATTTTAAATTAATTACAATTTTAATTTAATTATTCTCAATTTCTTATATTAGATTGGTTTTTTGTAAAAGTAATGGCCTCCAAAGACTACTTTTGTTTTTTTAGATTTATTAGTCTAAATATTCGTTTTCCGTTTGCAAAATAATGTAAATCTAATTTTTTTCAGAACAAATTTAGATAGATAGCGATAAGAAAAAAAGAGTGGAGTTTCTCATTTTCATTTCTGATATTTTTTTTTAATCTAACAGTTTAGGATATTTTGGGGGAAATTATTCTTTAAAATGAATTACTTTTATTGACTTAATGCAGATTTTAGCTCTTGCCTTTCACATTCTTCAATAAAATGGTTAAATTCATTCATAAAATGAACGATTTTTTTTGTTTAATATATATTAAGTACTTAAAGCTTAATATTCGTTTTTAAAATCAAATCTTATTTGACCACACTGTTCTAAAAATATTTGTGAAACAAATAATAATAGTATGTTTTTCTATTTCCTCAAAAAATATTGTATATTTTTTTCGAAGTTTAAAAATTTGTTTATCTTTATAATCTACCAAATCAAAATGTTTGATCTTGGCTCTATTTCTAATAATATATCTTTTAAAATTAAATGCATTAAATTGGTGGATACAATAGTTGCCAATTTTGAATTTTACTGCGTAAAAAAGTATAAAATTCCGCTCAGAAATAGATAATATTTTACATTTGAATTTCCAAAAGCCAATTTTGGTTTTTTTGTACGAAAAATACATAAAAATTATTTCAGAAATAGAGTAATATGAATGAAAATTTTGAATTTCCAAAAATCGTCAAAATAAATAAAAATCGTCAAATTAAGGGCAAAAATCGTCAAATCGTCAAGATGCTATTTTTGTGCCGTAAAATCGTCAAAATGACGATAAATCGTCAAATCTGGCAGCTATGCTTGTACGTTATGCACATTCTATATGATTTATATTCTTTGGTTAAAGCAACTAACAACAATATTCACATACAATACAATTTATGTGTATGTGTGTCTTATTCATTGTGAGCTGTTTTCGTTTTTTAAATTTTAAAACTTCGAGAATAATGTTGTTGGTTCAAATATTTTTGTGTATTAAAGAATACAGTGCTCCGATACGACTATGTAAGGTAGTGTAGGGCAAAGCATATGTAATTTGTAGTTGCGCGACGGAAAATACATTAATCTACATCGAATATATAGCGCCCTATTTAATATCGTTATAAAAGTGTAGTTAAGAATATGTTTTATTATTATTTATTTAAGATCAACAAGTATTCTTATGTTTATTTGAAATAAAAGGTTAACTAAACCAAAAAATGTAATTCCAAAAATATTAAAAAAAAAACAAATATATATTCATTAATGACAAATTTTCGAATGATAAATTGATGATTTTTCAATTATAAGAAAATTGAAAAAATTTTATTTTTAATTTATGTATGTTTAAAATATATAACTGTATGTATATATTCATTTTTAGAAGAAAATATACTTCAATTTTTTATGTTAAGAATAAATAATAAATAAATAATAATCAAAATTAAAATTATTTCTTAGTTTTTACTTTGAAGCATCAAAAAGTATATTTTAAGGATTTTTATCTCCATAAAAAGGCTAATAAGGTTACTTTTTTAAAAATTATTTATTGGATAGAATATCTATTTTTGGAACTTCCTTTTTCTGTAGTCCAAGAGCAATGTTTCCGAAGGAGAACCAATAATAGAAAGTCCAATACCTCTATTCTGTGTTGAGAACAAGTGTCGGCAAACCACTCTGGGGTGATTCGTTTACATGACTCAATAATAAAAGATTTTATACCAATTTTTTGAGGTTCAGATTTAAAGACATTATGAAATATTAAAATATGTTTTTTGCTTGCATCCATTTAGCTATCATTCTAAATTATTTTACTTCCCAAAATGGTTTATCTGCAGATTCTTTAAGTGAAATTGTTACAGTAAATGTAAATATTTTAAAAAGCATTGGTTTAATGTTTATGCCCTTATATGTGATGAAGGCTCGACTAACCGAAAATGATTTTCCAATCTTAAAGTATCTGCTAAAAAACCGTTTTTTGAATTAAGCGATCAAAATGTTTTTTGCCTTTATGATTTCCCACACTCAATTAAATCTTTGCGGAATGGGTGGCTGAAATGTGACATAAAAACCCCGGATGGGACGGCAAGCTTTCAGGTAATTAGGGAATTGTAAGAAATGGAAGCAAATGCAAAAACAAAAATGTGCCCAAAACTAACACGGCAACATATGTTTCCTAACACTTTTGAAAAATGCTTGTAGTATTTGCCACACAAATTTTCAGCAGGCTTGTTTCTGCTGCTATTAAAACAACGTCTGAAACCACAAAATTTAAGACATGTTCCGCAGAATTGGCTTTATCAACAGCTCAGTTTATGGAAAAAATGGCAAAATAACAATTAACAATGTCTTAATAGTGGCTCCCTTTATCGAGATAATTGCTACAGATCTGCAATTCAGATTAACAATGAAGTATATTAATATATTCAGTTCTTTTTAGAATATTTAAAAAAGGTGGAGTTTGTAAATCAAAACAAGCGTATTTTCTTTTAAAATAAAATGAAACTCACCCTAAATTCAATTCTTATGTTAACAAATGAAATTTTAAGGGAAGGTGGTGATTTATATTTCTTAATGACAAAGTCCCTCAATCAAGACAAATTAGAACACTTATTCTGTCTTTAAATCTGAACCGCGAAAAATTGGTACAAAATCTTTTATTATTGAGTCATGTAAACGAATGACCCCAGAGTGGTTTGCCGACACTTGTTCTCAACACAGAATAGAGGTATTGGACTTTCTATTATTGGTTCTCCTTCGGAAACATTGCTCTTGGACTACAGAAAAAGGAAGTTCCAAAAAAAGAAAATTAGATATTTTATCCAATAAATAATCTTTAAAAATTATTAACTTTATTAGCCTTTTTATGGAGATGAAAATCCTCAAAATATACATACTTTTTGATGCTTTGAAGTATAAAGTAAGAAATAATTTTAATCTTGATTATTATTTATTTATTATTTATTTTTAACATAAAAAAATTAAAGTGTCTTTTCTTTTAAAAATGTATATATACGTACATATATATAATTCATACATACATATATAAATTAAAAATAAAAATAGAATTTTCTTATAAATAATTGAAAAATCATCAATTTATCATTCGAAAATTTGTCATTAATGAATATATACTTGTTTTTTTATATTTTTGGAATTACATTTTTTGGTTTAGTTAACCTTTTATTTCAAATAAATATAAAATCAATTGTTGAGCTTAAATAAATAATAATAATAAAATATATTTCTAACTACACTTTTATTACGATATTAAATAGGGCGCTATATATTCGATGTAGATTAATGTATTTTCCGTCGCGCAACTACAAATTAAATATGCTTTGCCCTACACTAGCTTACATAGTCGTATCGGAGCACTGTATTCTTTAATACACAAAAATATTTGAACCAACAACATTATTCTCTAAGTTTTAAAATTTAAAAAACGAAAACAGCTCACAATGAATAAGAAACACAAACACATAAATTGTATTGTATGTGAATATTGTTGTTAGCATGATACCGTTTCTGTACTTAAGCAAAAAAAAAAAAACACGAAGTAAAAAATTTGTTGTGGCTATCGTCTTATGCACTCTGATGTTGTGTGTGCAAAAATTTTGTTGTGGCTATCTTGCTGTGTGATGTTCTTGTTATAGTTGTTGGAATTTCGTCACTGTATGTACTGTGGCTGAACGAAAAAACCTAAACAACAATGCAAAAGAAATAAAACACACATTAGCACAGTGCATACACTCTGACATTAGTTTCTCTTTGGTTTCTCTTGTTTTGTTACGCTCTTTACTTTTGTTTTGCCTTTTGCCCTTCCTTCCCGCGTCAGAAAAAATTTTGACAAAATATTTGGATAAGTGTTGAGATGCGCATTCTATATGATTTATATTCTTTGCTTTAACCAAAGAATAGAAATTATATAGAATGTGCATCACGTACAAGTAAAATTTCTTATGGCGGGTCGTAATGTTGGAACCAGAGATCAGCAAAAAGAATTGTTACTCTTTTACTAAGCAAAGAGAATTCGTTTACTCTCTTACTTTGTGTTTTTTTTTTTGCTTAAGTACAGAAACGGTTTCATGCTAACAACAATATTCACATACAATACAATTCATGTGTTTGTGTTTCTTATTCATTGTGAGCTGTTTTCGTTATTTAAATTTTAAAACTTAAAGAATGTTGTTGGTTCAAATATTTGTTTGTAATAAAGAATACAATGCTCCGATACGGCTATATAAGCTAGTGTAGAGCAAAGCATATTTAATTTGTAGTTGCGCGAAGGAAAATACATTAATCTACATCGAATATATAGCGCCCTATTTAAGATCGGAATAAAAGTGTAGTTAGATATATATTTTTTTATTATTATTTATTTAAGCTCAAGTATTAATTTTATATTTATTTGAAATAAAAGGTTAACTAAACCAAAAAATGTAATTCCAAAAATATAAAAAAACAAGTATATATACATTAATGGCAAATTTTAGAATGATAAATTGATGATTTTTCAATTATAAGAAAATTGAAAAAAATTTTATTTTTATTTTTAATTTACATATATATATATAGCATTTATATTTGTTTTCTCTTTTTTATATTAAAAAAAGTTAATGTATTTATTAAAACTTTATATATAAAAAAGAATTATTTATTTTAAAATTTATTTAAAATTTATAATATATATATATATATATATATATATATATATATATATATATATATATATATACATATATATATATGAATATATATATATATATTGAATATATGAATATTGAATTGCAATTCATTTCCAATTCATTTAAATTGAATTGATTCTGAATTAATATAAATGAGTTAGAAAAAATGAATTGCAATTCATTCCCAATTCATTTGTACTGATTTTGAATTAATTGAAATGAGTTAAAATATAAATTGCAATTCATTTTACCAATTTATTTGAAACTTTTCTAGACAGTGATTTTGAATATTTAGAAGAGTACTTGCAGCTTCTGCAGCCAATAGCAGAAGCCATAGACTTTCTCCAAAAAGACAACGGCATGTTCTTTGGTTATCTGTTGCCAGCTTTAGCCACAATTAAAACAAAATTAGCCAAAATACAATTGAAAGATGGAAGTGAATACCTAAAAACTATGGCCGCAAAATTAATGGAGGCGACGAGAAAAAGATTTAATAATTTTTATACCTTAGATGCAACTGCTAAAACTGCAATTGTGGCTTCAATTCTTTGCCCACCAATTAAGTCTCTGTGATTAAAAGCTTTGAACCCGAATTTTGATATTAGTACAGAAGCAGACGTTATTCAAATGGCAAAGGATGCTGTTCAACAAATGTCTAATGAAGACATTACATCATCAGTCATTTCAGAGACTAACGTTTTAAATTACTTCGATTTTTCTATCTTTGGTAATTATCTAGTCACTTTGCAAAATAATGTTAAACACCGCTAACAATAATATTATAATATTTATTATAGAAACTCCAGAAAATACTTTGTGCGTTAATATTCCCTCAGAATCAGAATTCACAGCATACTTAGCAGATTCTTCGAAATCCTTAAGTATGCTGCATAATTATCCGACTGTTAAGAAGGCTTTCTTAAAGTATAATGTGCCGTTACCATCGTCAGCTGCTCTTGAACGATTGTTTTCGTACGCGTCTATTCTAAATATTCCTAAACGTGGAAATCTATTAGATGATAATTTTGAAAAATTATTATTGCTGAAAATGAACGATGCATTCTAATTTAATCTAATTAGTATTTATTTTATAATTAAAATAATAGAAAAATTAGTAGATGCCTATAATTCTTCCTAATTTCATCTTTATTTGTAAAATATAATTACATTTTGTTAAATAAATATTACTTAAATATTAAAGAAATATTACGTACATATTACTAGTGTTCGTCCTTTAATATTCGTGGGTCACAAAATTTCATAAATTGTTAATAGATTTTAAATACTGAATGTCTTGTTATTCAGCGTATATCAAAAGCGAAATAAGTAGTACTTGAAGAACCAAACTCCAAACACCAAGTTTACTTCAATTGAATGCAATTCATTTTTGATTTGATAAAATTTAATTACAAGTTATTTTTGTAATTCATTTGAATTAATTCAAAATCATTTCAATTCAAATGAATTAGAAATGAATTGCGATTCATTTTACCAATTCTTTTGAATTAAAAAATGAATTGCAATTCGTTTTGCCTAATTCAAATGAATTGCAACTCATTTTGCCCAATTCATTTGAATTGGAAATGAATTGGAATTTTTTTGGAACTTCCTTTTTCTGTAGTCCATGAGCAATGTTTTCCAAGGAGTACCAATATTAGAAAATCCAATACCTCTATTCTATGTTGAGAACAAGTGATGGCAAACCACTCTGGGGTCATTCGTTTACATCACTCAATAATAAAAGATTTTATACCAATTTTTTTAGGGTTCAGATTTAAGGACATTATGAAATATTAATATGTGTTTTTTGCTTGCATCCATTTTTCTATCATTCTAAATTATTTTAATTCCCAAAATGGTTTATCTGCAGATTCTCTAAGAGAAATTGTTAAAGAAAATATTAATATTTTAAAAAGCATTGGTATTAATGTTTGTGCCCTTATATGTGATCAAGGCTCGACTAACCGAAAATGCTTTTCCAATCTTAAAGTATCTGCTAAAAAAACCGTTTTTTGAAATAAGCGTTCAAAAAGTTTTTTGCCTTTATGATTTCCCACACTCAATTAAATCTTTGCGGAATTGGTGGCTAAAATGTGACATAAAAACACCGGATGGAACGGCAAGCTTTCAGGTAATTAGGGAATTGTATGAAATGGAAGCAAATGCAAAAACAAAAATGTGTCCAAAATTAACACGGCAACATATTTTTCCCAACACTTTTGAAAAAATGAGTGCAAAATTTGCCACACAAATTTTTAGCAGGACTGTTGCCGCTGCTATTAAAACAACGTCTGAAACCACAAAATTTAAGACATGTTCCTCAAAATTGGCTTTATCAACAGCTCAGTTTGTGGAAAAATTGCCAAATTTTTGATTGTCTTAATAGTGGCTCCCTTTATGGAAATAATTGCTACAGATCTGCAATTCAAATTAACAATGAAGTATATAAATATATTCAGTTCTTTTTAGAATTAAAAAAGGTGGAGTTTGAAGATCAAAAGAAGCGAATTTTCAAATCAATTCTTATGTTAACAAATGTAATTTTAAGGGAAGGTGATGATTTATATTTCTTAATGACAAAGTCCCTCAATCAAGACAAATTAGAAAACAATTTTTCTGTATTACGGCAAAAAGGTGGCAACAATAACAACCCTTCCGTAGCCGAATTGAATAACATTTTGGCAAAATTAATGGTAAGTAAAATAATTCAGTCAAGTTCGTCCAGCAAATGTCTGCATTTACAAGACAAGATAACGCAAGTTGACGCCAACTTTGAAGCAGATTTATATATTGAATATAAAGAACCATAAAGTTACGTTGATCTCGACAGCAATATATATGCAGATTATTTTTTGGAAGATGTTTTCCATAATTCTGCAGCTATAAATTTCGAACTTGTGTCGATGAGATACTGAGTTGGAAACATAGCATAAAAATCTATAAAATCTTTTATTATTGAGTCATGTAAACGAATGACCCCAGAGTGGTTTGCCAACACTTGTTTTCAGCACAAAATAGAGGTATTGGATTTTCTATTATTGGTGCTCCTTCGACAACATTGCTCTTGGACTACAGAAAAAGGAAGTTCCAAAAATAGATAATTTATCCAATAAATAATTTTTAAAAAGAGTAACCTTTATGGAGATGAAAATCCTCAAAATATACTTTTTGATGCTTCAAAGTATAAACTAAGAAATAATTTTAATCTGGATTATTATTTATTTATTATTTATTCTTAACATAAAAAAATTGAAGAATATTTTCATTTAAAAATGTATATATACGTACATATATATAATTCATATATATATATATATATATATATATATATATATAATAAAAATAAAATTTTTTTCAATTTTCTTATAATTGAAAAATCATCAATTTATCATTCGAAAATTTTTCATTAATGAATATATAATTTCAAATAAAGATAAAATTAATTGTTGAGTGAAATTTAATAGCCTAAGATCCTAATACTAGTATTCTTATGAGAATTAACATCCGTTAAGGAATATGTACAAACACTAGCAGAACTGAACTAGTTTTCGACCCAGTTCTTTGTGTTATACATATTCATATTTTTTATATGAATTTTATATAATAAGTATAATAAAGATCCATTAAAATATTCGAATTTAATTCGAAAATGTATAATAATTATTAATTGTTGAGCTTAAATAAATAATAATAATATAATACATTTCTAACTACACTTTTATTACGATATTAAATAGGGCGCCATATATTCGATGTAGATTAATGTATTTTTCTTCGCGCAACTACAAATTAAATATGGTTTGTCCTACACTAGCTTATATAGACGTATCGGAGCACTGTATTCTTTATTACATACAAAAAAATATTTGAACCAACACCATTCTTTAAGTTTTAAAATTTAAAAAACGAAACAGCTCAATGAATAAAAATCATAAACACATGAATTGTATTGTATGTGAATATTGTTAGCATGAAACCGTTTCTGTACTTAAGCAAAAAAAAAAAAAACACAAAGTAAAAATTTGGCTATCATCTTATACACTGTGACGTTGTGTGTGCAAAAATTTTGTTGTGGCTATCTTGCTGTGTGTTGTTCTTGTTATAGTTGTTGGAGTTTCGTCACTGTATGCATAGCTGCCAGATAATTGACCTTGAAATCGTCAAATTTCGACAAAAAAATCGTAAAAATCGTCAAAATGATTCCTTCAAATCGTCAAAAAATCGTCACCAAAATTCAATTAAGAAAACATTATATTAAAAAAAAAATTGTTTAGAATTCACAATACATACTCGTATATTAGTAATTTATAAAATTTGAAAACCTACATAAAAAATAAACATCAATAATCATCATCTTTTATAATCTACATACATATCTGTGGCATTTTGACAAAACTCCTTAAGTGGAGATAAGATAGCAAAAAAGTTTTTCAAAAAAAAAAAACTCGGGGAAAAAATCACTTTTATTAAAAAATAAAACAAACCGAAATTAGAGAAAAATTTCTTCTATAATACAAAACTTTAAAAACGTACACAAAAATGTTTTTTGAATAAAAATTCGTATCATTAAGAACATTTTTTTAACTTTTTAAATTTGACTTAAGATGTTTTGTGGAAATGTGGAAAGATATTTTACCAATACACACTTTATTTAGTTTAGGTACAATTTTGAACTCAAAAGATTCTCAATTCCTTTTTGTAAACGAAATAGCCTAAAAGAACGGTTTTTGTAAGTGGTTTTAAATTTACATTTTGTTTAGATTTACTTGACTAAATATTCGTTTTCCCTTTTTTAAAATAAGGTAGAGAAACTAATTTGTTTTGGATTAAATTTAGATAAAGTTAGGAAAAAAGCCTCGAGTTTCTCACTTCCACTCCTGATATTTTTTTAATAGTTTAAAGTTATTTTAGGGAAAAATTTGATGTAAATTGAATAGTTTTAAATGATTTAATTCTTACCTGTAACATTTTTCAATCAATTTGTTCAATTCTTTCATAAAACAAAATAGTTTCTTCAGTTATTATGTATTAAGGACTTAAAGCTATATATTAAAACCGTATTAATATTAGACTTCACAGTTCATATAAAAATAAAAAAGCAAGTAATAATAGTTTTTCTATTCTATTTCATCAATTCTTTCATTAGCAAAAATATCTTTTCTTCGAAGTCTAAAAAATTTGATTCAGCTTTACAATCTACAAAATAAAAATGTTCGGTCTTTAGCACATTGATTTTTAAGTAATTACTCATTACCGATTTTAGTAAGTTTTTCATTTCACTATATAAAAATTATATTTCAATTGTTTTACGTTGAGACATATCGCTCATTTGCGAGAAGAGTTGCATAACTCAAAAAAGCGATTCTGAGATAAATGCATTTAAAGATTTTAATTTAGCCTAACGTAAAGGAAAAGTACAAGACACTTTTGGTCGCCACTCAGTCAAAAAAAGAGATAAAAATACAATTTGTAGCTATGGTTTAAATTACAATTCGTCTTATATTTCTGCATTTTTTGAGTTATGCCACTCTTCTCGCAAATGAGCGATATGTACTTTAGAAAACTAAAATACATTTTTAATCATTGGAAATATTCTAGAATTTTGACTACAACTAGTTCTAGCAAAAACCAGCGTGTTTGAATTAGATGTAAAATTTTTCTTTTTATTTTTTTTATTTTTATATTTTATTTATTTCTAAAAATATTTTATTTATTTCTAATAGTAATATCTTTTAAATTTTGGAGTATTAAATTGGTTGATCTACCAGTTGCTTATTTTGGATTTTACTATTTAAAAAAGGCATAAAAATCCCTTCAGAAATAGAGTAATATTCTATACTTGTTGCAAAAAGTGTAATAATAATCGTAATAATGTTTAAGAATTCAAACAAAATATAATTTCCAAAAATCGTCAAAATAATCAGAAATCGTCAAATTAAGGGCAAAAATCGTCAAATCGTCAATATGCTATTTTTGAGTCGTAAAAACGTCAAAATGACGATAAATCGTCAAATCTGGCAGCTATGACTGTATGTACTGTGCCTGAACGAAAAAAATTAAACCACAATGCAAAAGAAATAAAACACACATTAGTTTCCACAGACTATATACAGACACGACAGAAGTGACAGTTCAAAAACGCGAAAATCAGATGTTTAATAGTTTCGTTAAAAAGAGATAGATAATTTGATTAAAAGGTTGTAATGTTTATGTGTATGAAGCAACCGATAGAAAATATATTTGTTTACGTAAATAAAAAAGAAAATAAAAGTAAAAATTGAAAGTAAACAAACAAAAATTTTAATTTTTTTGTGTTAATTGTGATAAAAAATTAAATTTCCAATGTTTGTGGCAATTGAAATAGTGTTAAAAAATATTAAGATGCAAAGTAAGTAAGTGTTGGTGAGATTTAAAGGAAAATTATAGTGTTGTGTAATAAAATCTAAAAACAAACAGTGCGACAAAACAAACAGTTTAATAATTTCAAGGCAATTGGAAGAAAGCAATCTTCAGCAGACCACAGAATACGTTCCTGACAAAAAGGAACTGTTTAAATAAAGGTTGTGTGTTTTAAAAGTGTGTTTTAATAAATAATCGATGGAGTGTTTGAATCTACTTTTGGCTGAAGAATCTTGTTTGGCATGATTTAACATTCGATTGACCACCACCGAAGGTAAGTGTATTCAGTTGTTTATTTCTTTTTATTAAATGTTTGCAATGTAATTTAATATGTTAAAGGGTATAGAAATGGAAGTAAAATTTAATATTAAAAGGTCTTTTTCAAGACCACAAGAACAATTTAAAA
Organism: Metopia argyrocephala; assembly: GCA_963576795.1. NCBI lineage: Eukaryota > Metazoa > Arthropoda > Insecta > Diptera > Sarcophagidae > Metopia > Metopia argyrocephala. The sequence continues at coordinate 87,024,443 of OY756209.1, read as the reverse complement.
AGAGATTACAATTTAATTTTCAAATGTGAATCTTAATATAAAAATTTGTAGGTAGTTCCTACAAAAGATTAGAACTAATTTCAATTACTTTCAGGACAGAAGGCCGTAATCCTGACACAGTGTTGCAAAGGCCAGTTATGTATGTATGTATGTATGTATTTCAGGACAAATTTATTCCAAAAAGAGTTTAGCTTTTATTTTTCAATGAGAACCTCGTTCAGGTTGAATAATCTTTTTTGGCATGATGACCACTACAAAGGTAAATGTGTATTGAGTTATTTGTATGTTTCATTCCACTGGTAAAGGAATTTTATTTTTCACAAACTGAACGAACGCTGGAAAATTTTAAAACAAAAAGGTTCTTTTTAGGACCACAAAACTATTTTCAAAAGAGTAAATTTTTTCTTTCAACGTTAATGTTTAAATTTAAATTTGTAGAAATGAATTGATTCAATTTGATTTCAAATACAAAAAGGATACATGGGGAAGGAATACATGTAGCCAATAATGGTTCTAATTTTTGTGATGATGCAGAATAAAACGAAAAAGTAGCTAACATGGTTTTTATTATGTGTATATATTTATTTAATAGTTAATAAGGTAAGTTTCAACACAATACAATATATCTCTTTTTTAAATCATATGATGGCCCTCAAAAGGGCCGACGTTACTATTTATGAACCACAACAATGCAAATTTTCATCCTGAAAAGAAATCTTAATGTCAATTAATTCATAAAAGTGAAAATTATAAAAAAATATTATTTTTCTACCTTTTTTGCTCCAAATCCATCCAGTTTTATTTAAAATAGTACCAACTGAAGAAGGGTGTAAGTAAGCTGATGCTTCACATTTTCTATTTCATCCAATGCAAATTTCTCTTTGTTTAATGAACAAGCTGTAATTGTATTGTTTGAGAAAAAAGGTTTATTAATCGTTGTAATATATATACATACATATATATATTAATATTTTTCTTCACTAATTGTTGTTACAAATAACTACAGATCTAACTCTTTGACCTTAATGTTCATCTTTATGTACACAATGTACACATTTGTTAGAACTGTCGTTTTGGTACATTTATGTTAGAAAAAAATAATTATTATTTGCATAAATATACCGATTCAAGGTAGTTAAAAACAAATTATATTAACAAACTTAAGGAATTGTGGCAAAATTTCATGAAGAAATGAAAATGAAATGTACATCCTTAATGTACATATCCTAATTTACTATGCTTTAAAAGTTTGAAAAGTGGAAGAAAGTGTTGATTAATATCAACATATTTTCGAGTGGAATATGGTTTCATAAGACTTGATATACTAAGTATCATCAAGAAGGTAAGGTGCACTTTTTATATTCTTTCTTATAACGTAATTAAAAAATTAAAATATCTATTGTTTTATACTGTTCAGTTTTTATGTACTAATACATCACCCTTCGACTATACCAAAACTTTTAGAATCTAAGGAATACAAAAATTTTGTTGAAAAGAAAATGGGATAAATTTTTAAAATTCAAATAAAAACATATTAAAAGATGAAAAGGCCCTTTTCAGGACCACAAAACCATTATTATAAAGAGTATACTTTTTTGTTTTTATAAATGAATTTAAAATTAACTATTAAAATTGGTATAAAAGAATCAACAAATTTAAATAATACTTATATAAGCATTAGTATAAAAAAACAAAATAGATGTTTATAATATATGTATGTATGTAAATGTAAATAAATAATAATAATATAGTTACATAAAGTACTCCAGCGTTTTTAAAGTATATGTGTAAGCAAAGAGGATGAACAAACAACAAATTTGCATAGTAAAGAGCAAAGGTTTGTTAAATGTTAGAAACAAAGTGTTATTCCTTTTTTTCAGCAATATTATGGCCCTTAAAAGGACCGATTGCAAACTGAGCAGCACACAACCCTTTTGTTGTAGCTATAAATTTGAGCATGAAAAATTGATCTCTTTTTCTAAATCGTATGGTGGCCCTAAAAAGGGCCGATATTAGTTCCAAGAATCATCTATATGTATGTACATTCTGTCCTGAAAAGAAATTTTAATAGAAATAATTTAATAAAATTGGAATTTATGTACAAATGTGATTGTTTTTCGACCTTTTCTGGTCTAGATCCATCATGTTATGTTTGAAACGGCATTACCTCGAGATGATGTTGTTTTCAGCAACGCATGATGGTCTTGAGTAAGGAGAATGTAGATGTAGGAGATATGTACATGTACAGCTTTTGTGTACATTTCCTTATTTGCAAGAAACTACCCTTTGTTCTTAACATATAATACGTATAACCTACACGTAATGAAAAAGAACTTACCTTATTTTATCGGATGGGAAAATGTGAAGTTTTGCTCCTGTTGGACATCCCATTACGCATTTGCGGCTCCTTAAAATATTTATAAATTTATTTGGTACATTACATATGTATGTATGTAAGCACACACGAAAACTTACATTTTTTATTTTTGCAGCAATACAAATAAATATCACAAATCAATTCACCACAAATAGGTATATAAAACCACAGAATGCAAACACTTTTTATAGTCTGTACTTTTATTTATTCACAATTTTTTTTTTAACAGAAAACAAATTTTGCTTGAAATTTTTTTCACACAATTCAATTTTTTTATTTGCGCCAATTTTTATGTCATTTAATGACATTTAATAGTTTCGTGCGACAAGAGCAGCTATATCTTTACAAGTTGTTTTCTGTACCACTCGCACGAAGCTATTAACCGTGTCTTTTCTGTGTATTCTGTGTTAGTTTCTCTTTGGTTTTTCTTGTTTTGTTACGCTCTTTTCTTTTGTTTTGCCTTTTGCCCTTCCTTCCCGCATCTGAAAGAATTTTTTCAAAATATTTGGATAAGTGTTGAGATGCGCATTCTATATGATTTATATTCTTTGCTTTGACTTTATTTTTGGTCTTAATAGACAATATTTTCCTACTTTGACAATATGTCATTTATAGGCTTTTTACACACACATCTTTCAACTTTCATCAATTCACAAAGATGTTTAGATCCTGTTATAAGAAGTATACAGGACTGAATGTTCAACATCTTTCAACATCTTATACCATGTTCACACGAATATCAAATATCGAGGTTCGCTCTCTCATTCGCGGTTTGCGGCTGAATCTAGTTTGAAACAAGTAGATTCGACATACAAAATTGTGAGAGCGAACCATCCTGTTTCATTTTGAATCTTGTTGCGAACCTCGAAGAATTTGCTATCATCTCTGATTTTGATAAAAATTTATCGCTGCTTTATCTGAACTAAATGACAAAACAAAAAAAATCAAAACAAAAATTTGCTAAAAATGAAAATTGTTTTTAGAAATAAAGAAATGGAAATTTACTTACGTAAATATGTAACATAAAAAACAGAAAAGCAATACCTATACAAAATCATACAAAACCGAAATACCGTCTCAAATATGTAAGAATGTATGTGGTGTGTAGATTATACCTTGTGATATACATACATACATAAAACAGAAATGCCAAACTGAAACACTAAGCTGTCGTCTGAACAGTGAGTTTCGCAATCGTGGTCCAGAGAGCGAACCAAGTGGTTCATATTGTCGTAGCATTAAAAGATGTTCCTATCTCATTTTGTTTCATTCAACATCTTGCGATAATTTTTGTGTCATCACTAAAAAATGTACTACCATCACTAAAAAAAACACACGTGTCAAAAAATATATACAAAAGAAAAACACACACACAAAAAAATATACAATGAGCGTCGGGGGTTTACAATACGTTTGGCAAAAAGAAATATTTCATCATCATCGTCTTCGTCCTCGAACCTGTCGTTCACTAATTTTGCATATTGTAGTAATAATTGTCTTTGATTGTGAAGATCCAATTATTGCATAATTTTTAAATTTCATTTTATTTAATTTTTATTCCTTCAAATTTTTTTGCGTACTTAACTAGAAAAAAATATTACAGATGAAAGATGAAAGATGTAATGTAAACAAGTTTTTTCAATTTTTAACATCTTCCACGCGTTCCTCTAAGATGTGAGGATGTGTAAAAAGCCTATTACATATTCTTGTATATATTTTTAACATTAAAAAAAATACTTTTTTATTATTAAGCTGGGGGCCAAAATTTAAAAGTTGTTTAAATTAAATATATACATACATATATTAGAATTTTACTTTAGTTTACCTTTAAGTTTTTTCTTTCTTCCTTTTGTAAGTCTGTGTTCACACCTAAAGATTCTTACAATACAATTCTTATTTTTGACGACATGTACATTGTTATTTACAATTGTATGCATGTGTGCAATTACGAATTAGAGTAAAGCGTATTGTCAGTACAATATATTGTACTCGTTTCTTTACCCCTTGCCACTTTCTTCAATAAACATACATACATACATACATAACTGGCCTTTACAACCCTGTGTCAGGATTACTGCCTAGCTTCTCGCAGCACTCATGTTGTGTGTGTCAATTTTTATCCATGAGTACCGGGACCTACAGTTTAATGTCGACTCCGAACGACAGACTTGAGAAGCTTGTTCATGGCAATTAGTGACTCTCAGAGCTTTTGCCAGAAGACTGCTGAGAGGTAGTCGCCGAAAGAAATATTTTTTTTATATTTATTTTTTTGAAGATGTCAATAAACATGCAATCTTAAAAATAAGAATATGAACATGTGAACACAGACTAATTAATTGGCCTAGACAGGCTTTTATATTACTTGAATATGGGATATTCCAAGTCAAATCAACCAATGGTTTTAACCTACCCCCTCCGAATTTTATGATTTTTTGTAGAAATATAGTATATCATAGAACTAAATTAAATACAAAGTTTGGAAGCACTGATACATCTGGATCCGGAAATATGAGGTCTTGAAAATCGGAAAACAGTATAAAAATGCACAAAGTTACACTTACTTAATTGTAATTTTCTTGAAAAGTATTATAGCTACGCATCTCGACTTTTACGCATTTGGAAGGGTATTAAATTACCTTTGATTTAATATGCAACATGATTTTTTCTTTGAAAAAGTCAAAGGTCAATTTTCTTTATCTATAAGTCGGAAGCCTATATCTCCGAAAGCGACCTTTTTAAAAATTTGAAAAAAAATTATGCCAAAGATAGTTTCGTTCTCTACAGTTGTGAAAAATTTCAGAGTGGAGGTATTTTTGGATTAAGAAATAAAAATCATATCGCAAAAGAATGTGATTAAAACTATTCTGATAGGGGTGGAATAGTATACGATTTTTCGATTTCGATTAACTAGAATTGCTTGTGAGTTTTAACAAAAAAATACATAAGTCAAAAAGAAGGGATGTGGGATAGGGGCAAATGGCTCTTCATCGGCGTCAAAGGTTGGGTTGAAGGAGTAGAAGTCCACAAAAACCTCCACAACTGCCCTGAAGTAGACCCTAGAGGGATAAAATGTAAGACCGACTCTTACTAATATTTTACCCCCCAACTTTTTTCTGAACATACCTATCCCCTATCTCCACTCCCTAAGGGGGCTCCAGTACAAAGTACCAAAAAATAACATTGCAGTTAAATTTGATCTGGTTAAAGCGTTTTCTGATAAAAACCAAAAATTAAAAATTGATCACACCTCTCCGGAGATTCGAACCCGAGTCTTCGGCACTTAACATAAATTAGCACTCGACTATGGTGCCGCGCTCTAACCACTACGGCCACCGTCGTACATACCATTCATGTCGACTAATGTGGATAAGGTGGAATAAAGGGCAAAAACAAAATAAATTTGTAATTCCGTTTCATCCAAATAAGATGACAATTACAAGAACAGCAATGATGGTAAGAAAAGGAGAACATGATAGAAACTGTTGTGTGACTTTACTTCGACTAACTCATACAAATGTATGTACATACGGTTATAATTTCAGTATGCGATTTCCAGAAAAGTGTGAGTTAAATAGTTGATGTTTAGTCTTGAATATGCACAGGACACAAAGAACTCTGATGAGACTACCGTAGCTGGAGTCGAAAACAATTGTTCAGTTTGGCTAGTGTACTATTCCTTCACGGACATCATTTCTTCTTTAATTACCAAAAAATAACATTGCAGTTAAATTTGATCTGGTTAAAGCGTTTTCTGATAAAAACCAAAAATTAAAAATTGATCACACCTCTCCGGAGATTCGAACCCGAGTCTTCGGCACTTAACATAAATTAGCACTCGACTATGGTGCCGCGCTCTAACCACTACGGCCACCGTCGTACATACCATTCATGTCGACTAATGTGGATAAGGTGGAATAAAGGGCAAAAACAAAATAAATTTGTAATTCCGTTTCATCCAAATAAGATGACAATTACAAGAACAGCAATGATGGTAAGAAAAGGAGAACATGATAGAAACTGTTGTGTGACTTTACTTCGACTAACTCATACAAATGTATGTACATACGGTTATAATTTCAGTATGCGATTTCCAGAAAAGTGTGAGTTAAATAGTTGATGTTGTGATGTGCGCATGGAGGGTTAATCATATTCTATGCTGGCAACCCCATAAACAGCTGAGTGAGTGGAGGGATATTTTGTTAGTGGAAACAAGCCAAAAACAAATTTATAGCTGAAAGATTGGTAACGGAAAAAGCGGTATAGGCCAGAGATTATAAAAGGATGGTCAACAAGAAAAACGGTTGAGTTTTGGATTTTGCAAAGAAGATCAGTGAAGTGACGTGGTAAAAGGTGGTGTGTGAAGTAAAGTGGAAATATATTCATATATTGATATAGAACAAAAAAAAATAGAATTAAAGAAAAAAAAAAACTTAAAATTTTTTTTGGATAACAGTGTCTTTTTATTTCTTTAAAATTTTTTTTTTACGTGTTTAATTCTAAGAAAAAGAGTGACACAAAACAAAGTTAACTTAAGAAAAGTATATAATTTTTAAAAATTAAAACAAACAAATAATAAAAAGACAAAACAAAAAAAAAATATATTTAAGACCTGAAAAGAAAAAGGCACGTAGAACGGTTAAATACTTACCTGTACACAAGTAATTAAGCTAAAATAAAAGAAAAAAAAGAAACAACAAAAAGAAAACTGCACATAGTTGAAGTAAATCTAAACTCACATATTAACAGAACTTTTAACATAAAAAAAAAACCCACCACCACCACGCACGAAAACCTCCACGTCCAACGAGGGACCCCACAACTATAATCCCAACACCAGCAGCAACATCGACTCCATTGTCAGCACCGAAAGCAACACACCATCCAAAGGGCGGACAAAGCAGCGGACTATCGGGAAGTACTAGTCTGTAAAGAAAAGAAGAAAAAATTTTTTATTTACATGTATTGTAAAATTATCATATATTATTATTATTTCGATTTATAATATATAGAATTATTATTTGTGTTATTATTTGTGTGTATATATATTTATAGGTAGATTTAGGTTTAGAGTTTTCCTTTTATACTTTTCGAATTTGGGATTTTTTTTTATTAATAAAGGTTTAGGGGGAGACATTTATATATAGATATATACTTTTTAATACTTACCTTATTGGTAGCTTCAAGCCCCTTGTGTTGAGCTCAGACCCTCGGGAAGATTTCATTCTTGTAGAAAAATGGTAGTTTTATGCCCCCAATATAAAATGGTTGCCCCTGAAATCTAAAATAGTAATTTTTATTTCGAATAAAAAAAGAAGCGATAAGTATAAAAAGGGAAAGAATAAAAAGTGAAAGATTATACAGATAAATATATAAATATATATATATGTATACATATATATAGAGGAGTCTTTTGTAATTGAATTAAATTTATATATATGTATACAAATATATGTTTTTTTGTTGTTGTTAGGAAATTATATTAAATACCAATAATATTATTGTTAGGATTACAATTTTTGTATATCTTAGAATATAAATTTTTTTGTTTTTTTTTCGTTACCTTTTTTTTATATAGTTAGAATTTAAGTTTTTGTTTAAATTTTGAATTGTTTTAATTTTTTTTCTTAAGGATATTTAATAAAAGTTTTATAATGTGGATTTGAAATTACCGTGTTGTAACATTAATTATGAGTGGTTAATTTCCTTTCATTGAGCGGTAAGTAAGGTAGCAAAGGTTTCACAGGTCGTATTTGGGGCACCCTAAACCATCCTATGGGTGTCATGGTGAGACTTTTAGTCTCTGAGGGAGGGTATAAGTTCCGGCAATCCATCAGCCGATGATCCAGTGGTGTATATTACCACAACAACAGGACGTCGAATGCTTCGGGCCCCAGCATAAACATTTTCATTTTTTTATTTTTTTCCATCAAAAGGCTGGCATGGATTTTTTTGTAGTGGGAAGACAAGGACGGCCAGCAGGATTGGCAACAACCCACCCATCCGGCGAGCCACAGCCCGGCAAACGCCAGCATGCCAGCGCGGCCAATTGCTGAACTGTCCACTAATCAGGCAACTCTTTTTTTTCTCTTCTTCAAAGTTGTCGGCTTTAAACGCCACCACTCTACACTGTACCACTACAAAAATGGCGCCCAACGTGGGGCCCGAGGTATGTTCCATGGTCTATGGGAAAACGAAATCGATGTGGCGTCTTCTGTTCAAGGCGTATGTCCCGTTTGGTTAATCCAAAGAGTCCCAAACGCGCTGCGACGCTTAGAACAGAAGACAGTATCTGGTGCTTGACAGTTCAGTGCAGGTAGACTTATAATAGTATGTAATTTTAGTTGCACATTAAGGTAAATATAATTGCTACCTGGCTGACTTGCCAACGCTAGATAGAGGCAATGGATCTTTAAATTGTCATGTCAGATGCCATCAACACTCACGTAAGTCCCGTTTTAGTGGATTTTAGAATCCAAATCGAGTTGCGACGTGTCGTGTTGGTGGTATAGTCATGTCAATTGATAGATCCATATGTCTCTGCCTTTTGGGCACCCTTGAGGCCTATATATGCGGATGGCTTTCTCTGGTATATAGTATATTAATTGCTCAAGGGTGATTTAAAAGACAGAGATGCCTGCCATCGTGGCTGAGTGGAGTCTAGAATGAACCCTCAGTGTTTTTCCTATAGCCCTGGACGATGGACGTCCCTGTGAAATGACATGAAAGATTATTGGTGTATGCATCACTGGATATCTATGCGACTTACCTGTGAATCCTTGCTACCCGAAAACGCGCTCGTTTTATAAAGTAATCCTACTGTGAAGTAGAAATTTATTATTGTTATTATTTTATCTTCTTTTTACATTATATTCTTTTACGTTTTTGCTTTTATATTTTGTTGTTTTTAACCTTTTATATCTTTTTTTTAGTTTTTTTTCTTTATTAATTTATTTATTTTGAATTTATTTATCTCTCTATCTTTTTGGTTTTATTATTCTTTTGTTTTATTTATTTTATTTATATTTTTTTTATTATTTAATTTTTTTTACTTTTTTATTTTTGAATTTCATTTATATTACATTTTATTAGCCTTTTTATACCTATTCTCTTATTTTCAGCAGTTTTTTTTTCGCATTTCATTTTTATTCTATATATTTTTGATTCTATATTTTTTTATTTCTATATTTTTTTGATTTTTTTATTCTCTGGTTGGCGAAAGTTTTTATTTGGAGTTTTAGGTGACAATAGGTAGTTTTTTTTGTTTTTTTGGGTGATTAATGGTACTAACCCGGTCTGAGAGGAACCGTTTGGAGTCAGCAGGCATGAACCCAAATACGGTGGTAAATACGCAAAGCATACCGCGAATATCAGCCGAAGCGGGAGTAACGACAGCACCTCCCGCGGTTCCAGGCGCAACAATGCCGACCACTTCAGAGGCAATGGCACCTTCGGTCCAGCAATTTCTCGGCCTGGCTGGCCAAAACGGTGCTACAGTAAACCTCCAATCATCTGGTGCCTCTATAGTTTCACCGGACTATAGCAGCCTGACTTCGAGAGGTGATGGGCAGGCGGGGATATCAGTGCAGCCACAGCCACCGAGTGGTGCGAACCCTAATGTGACTGACGATGCCTGGAGGGAACAGGTCGCGCGCCAGATGCAGCAATTACAGCGGTCTCTACAGGAGATAGCTCGCGCTGTTGAACAACAGGCACCGGTCGGCAATATGAACCCGCAGGCTCCAGCTCCACCGCACACACCGCTGGTGAATAGGGGGGAGTATTTTAATGGTGGTGCCATACGGCCGCATTCAAATGAGGCTTATTCGGGGCACTTTAGGCCGGTTAGGGGACCTCATGACGCACAGGAGTTTGGACGGATTTCTTCCCCTGTAGGAGACGGATTAGGAAACTATCAGGCAAGTAATAGGGTAGATTTGTCGAAATGGGGTGTGAAATTTGATGGTTCAACGAAGTCGATGAGCGCAGAGGACTTCATATTTAGGTTGAATTCTCTTCGGCAGGATTATGGCTGTACATACAGTGACGTTCTTCGTGGTTTCCATCAGTTGCTGGAAGGCCAGGCGCTCGACTGGTACTGGAACCTGAGAAAGTTGACTCCTCTCCATACCTGGTTCGATCTGGAGAAGGCTTTTCTAAGTCAATACAGGCGCTACGAAAGCGAGTTCCAGATCCAAAGAAGGATTATGGACCGCCGACAGCTGCCGCAGGAGCCTTTTGAGGAGTTTTATAGCTCCGTTATCAAACTCAGGAACCAACAGCGCACTCCGTACCCTGAAAGAGACCTCGTGGAGATAATGAGAGGTAATTTAAGGCCGGCTCTTTCACATCTCCTGTTTTCCTTGCGCTTTAACAGCCTGCATGATTTTTGCAAGGAGGCCAAGAGAGCAGAGAGTCTTTTAGCAAGCCAGCGCTACCAGCAACAGCGGTTTCAGCCAACGCAACGCGTGAATGAGGTTTCGTATGATGAAGTAGAGCTACCCCTGGAAGATTTAGAAATCGATGCTCTGACAGGCAGCAGCAGGTACACCTGCTGGAACTGTAGGCAGGTAGGGCACGGGTTCATGGACTGTCCTTCGACCACCCGTCGAATATTTTGTTTTAGATGTGGTAAGGATGGGGTAGTGACCCCCAAGTGTCCAGTTTGTCAGGGAAACATGCCCAAGAGCAAGTCTCGTCCCGGGGAGACTCGTTCAACTCAGACGTAAACCCGGAGATCAGATCAAATATGGCCGAACCCAAAAAGATCAAAATTTTGGTCAACGAAAATAGGGAACCAATAACACCTATGGAGCCCAGGGTTCGTGCCATTAAACCTCTTCATCAAAGGTTAAAAGAATATAGGGAGGCGAGGGTGAGAATTTTTGGTGAGGTGTCGAATAGGATCAGGAAGGCGCGTGAAAGGTATAAGGCTCGAAAGCTCAATGCACTGACCATCAAGGATGCCTATCCTCTGCCAAACATTGAGGGTTTGCTTAGCCGCTTGGGAGATACATTTTATATCACTAGTGTTGATCTTAAAGATGCATTCTGGCAGATACCACTAGACCCATCTAGTAGGGAGAAAACTGCTTTCACGGTGCCTGGAAGACCCCTTTATCAATTCACTGTCATGCCCTTTGGGTTGTGTAATGCAGCTCAAAGGCTATGTCGGTTGATGGATAAGGTGATCCCCGGAGCACTTCGGGAAAGAGTTTTCGTCTACCTGGATGATCTTTTGATAGTATCTCCAGACTTTGCTACACACCTAGAGTTGTTGTCACAAGTAGCCGATAGATTGACGGCAGCAGGTTTGAGCATCAATCTAGCAAAATCCAAATTCTGTTTCAGGGAGTTACGGTATCTGGGATACATAGTTGGAGGTGGACAAATGAAGCCGGATCCGGCCAAGGTGGAAACGATCACTCGTTTTGCGTACCCGAAAACAGCTAAGCAAGTGCGGAGCTTCATGGGGGCAACCGGCTGGTATAGAAAATTTATACCGGACTATGCGTCCATTGCAGCCCCAATCTTTGACACGCTGAAGAAGGGGAAACAATTCAAGTTTTCGGATGAAGCTAAGGTCGCTTTTGATCGCCTCAAGGGGGCTCTAAGTTCAAGTCCGCTTCTTAATCACCCAGACTTCAGTCGACATTTCTACATTCAATGTGACGCGTCAGACGTAGGCATTGGGGCTGTTTTATTTCAGAAAGACAATTCTGGCGAAGAGCACCCCATTGCCTACTGTTCGCATAAACTGACGTCGGCACAGAGGAATTATTCCGTTACAGAACGTGAATGTCTGGCTGTAGTCTTCGCGATTAAAAAGTTTAGGCCCTATGTAGAGCTTATGCCCTTCACTGTGATAACTGACCACAGCAGCCTCAGGTGGCTGATGTCACATAAGGACCTTAGTGGCCGGTTAGCCAGGTGGAGCCTACATCTCCAATCATTTGACTTCATCGTGGAACACCGGAGGGGGAAGCAAAATGTAGTACCCGATACATTGTCAAGATATGACATGGATGAAGTCTCGGCAGATGTAGAAGGACTGGTCGATTTTAACTCAGCTGCTTTTAAATCGGATGACTATTTAGAACTTGTCTCTACTATAGAGAAAAATTCTGAACAGTTGCCTGATTTAAAAGTAGTTGAAGGCTTTGTCTATAAGAGAATACGACCCTATGATGGAGTGGTCTTGAATGAGGATTTCTCATGGAAACTATGGGTGCCTCATGAATTGACCAAGTCCATCATCGAAAAGTCGCACAACTCACCACAGGCATCGCATGGTGGCGTTGGGAAGACTCTCCGCAGGATAAGAGAATATTTTTACTGGCCAAATCAGACCACTCAGATTCGGGATTATATTTCAAATTGCCAGACCTGCAGAGAGTCTAAACCGGCTAATGTTACACTGCGGCCACCCATGGGAACGGAGTCGTATAGTGAGCGCCCGTTTCAACGAATTTACGTTGATTTTCTAGGTCCTTACCCCCGGTCGAAGAATGGGAATTGTTTTATTTTCATTGTATTGGACCACCTAACGAAATTCGTTTTATTGAAGGCCATGCCGAAGGCTAGTACGCGCAATGTCATCAAATTTATGATAGCCGAAGTTTTCCATAAATTTGGCACTCCTGAGGTATTAGTGTCTGATAACGGCAAACAGTTCGTAAGCCAAGAGTTTAGGAATCTATTGACCAGTTTCGGTATTAGGCATATGAAGACCGCCATACATTCTCCGCAGGCTAACGCATCAGAGCGCACAAACCAGTCTATCCTGGCGGCAATTAGAGCCTATTTAAAGGAGGACCACACCAATTGGGATAAATATCTGTCCGAGATTGAGTTTTCTTTGAGATCTTCAATACAAACTTCAATAGGCGTCACACCGTATTTTGCTCTATTTGGCATGAATATGATAGGACACGGTGGTATGTACAAGCTCGCGAGAAAACTTCAAAGCCTAGAAGACTCAGAGTTGAATGTAATACAGAAAGCGGATAGGCAGAATCTCGTGAGGCAGAAAATACGGGAAAATCTTCATAAGGCCTACTTACGTAATGAGAAAACGTACAACACGAGGTGTCGCCAAATAAAATTTGTGCCTGGTCAGGAGGTTTACCGTCGCAACTTCCAGCAGAGCGATTTTAAAAACAATTTTAACGCAAAACTGGCCAGGAAATTTATTAAATGTAGGATAGTAAGGCCCGTGGGTAATAGCCTGTACGAGGTAGAAGACCTTCAAGGGAGATCGTTGGGGGTTTTTCACGCCAAGGATTTGAAACAATGAGTTCATCCTTGGTGGTTCTAGTCCCAACATCTTTCTCCGGCACAATAGATCAATAGGTTTTAATTTTAAATTTTCTGTTATTTTTGTGTTTTCACAAAAGGGAGGAGGAAAAACTATCTCCATCCGTGGGCGGCCTGAGACGTGGTATGTAGAGGTTAATTTTTCATGTGAATGTATAGAATTTTCTTTATCCACAGGATGCTTTTAATTAGAATTTTTTTTGGACTAATGGCTAACGTTTCTGAGCTGGTTACATATTGTAACCGTTACCACCACCGAGAGTGCAGCTCCTTTATAACGCTCTGGGGAACTGTGCCATAAAGAACTGGGAGCCGTTAGTCACCTGGTTGGGTAACATATATCTGAGTCCGCTATTACAGCAAGTCCAAGCAAATAGTAATTGGGTCGTCTTGGGTCTCGAAAGAAACACAAGATGTCGCATCCTATGGACTTTATTTCACTTTAAGTAACTCTACAAACTGCGCCTCTACGGCGTGCGGATGGGATAGGCTACTCGATAATATGTTGTGCAGGTACGGACAATTACTACCGGTCGTCATACTGCCTTGTGCACTTATTTTCCTGCAGACTTTTATTTGAAATATTCGGGCAATCGAAACTCGGACAGTAATTGTAAAATGCCAATACTATTATTAGGAACCTTGAATTTTTATACTTGTAACGACCATCTGAATCGGAAATTTACCTTAGATACCACGGATAATTAAACCAATCAAACCTGACACAACCGCGAAATCGCCCTATAGTCTTGAATCTAACCTAATACTATTTATATCTGACTTATATTTTTTCTTTTATATGAATTAGAACAAATTGGAAAATTTACACTCACCAAATATAAATAATACTGGTTACTCGCCTTGATGATTCATTAGGTTCTTTTCGGTTGGTAAATGATGAAGGCCTGGAAAAAAAGAGATAATATTAGTACAGAATCGAGAGTTATGATATTGAAAATTAATTAACTAATAAATTGAACAGAAGGAAAACAAAAGCAGGGTACGACTATACATATTTTTTTTTAATTATTGAGCCATATTTTATTTTATAATTACATACATTGATTTATCCGATATGTAGGTACATATTTAGAATTTCTTTATAAGATAAATTTTGATATTAGTTCTCTATAAAGCAATTGGACGAATTATTTATTGCATTATTTTAGTTTCCTCACTTTTTGGAACACCGAATTATTCAGTATTAAGTTTAAATTTATCGCTGACTGATTATTTTAAATTTTCCCTACACGCAACAAATTATATTTATTTTGTGCTAAATTCACACAGATTATGCAAATTTTTTTTACATTTAAATTTTTTAAAATATTTGCCTTCATGGTAACACTTCTACCGGCATACCTTTTGCTTTGTTTTCATTCTGTGTCAAATTAGATCACAACAATTTAAAATTATAGCGTTTATATACGTTTTATATATACATGTATATACACCTACTGGAAATTCATTCATACTTACCTGTTGAATCCAGTGTCCAATGTCCGTCCGAGCATTTTGTATTATCATTTTATTCCGGTATGTGATGAAAGAGGATTTCGATCGAGATTCGAATCGTTTGTATTTTCAAAGTTATATAAAACTTATCTGTTTCAGTTATTATAAATTTTAATACTCAAGGATGTAGTGACAATAGTCAGTAAGATAATGAGTAAAAATGAATTCCAAATATGCAAGGATTTTGAAGTTATATCCACTTTGAATTTCATTCGATTTTAATATCGATGGAAATCGTTTTTCAACACATACCGGATTTACTCCCCTAGTGAACCTGGAAAGAAAAACGAAAATTAGTAAAGGCACGGTCAAGGTATTTCATGGTGGAAGAATACTCACCATTTACCGCAGCGCCGCCAAATACATGACCCGAGAAGGAAAATAGAAATAAATATTAGTACACATATTTTAATTATAATTATTATTGGAATTATACTCACCATTTAAAACAGGGTAGCCAACCTAAGAAACCAACAGGGAATCTTAACCAGAATCACATTTTTTATGTATTTTTTTTTCCTTTTCTTCATCCATGGTATTTCGCCCGTATTCCTTAGTAGGGCCGACAATTGGATGGGATACATTGAAATTAGTGGGATTTGGATCATTTTCAGAATATTTTTCCTGTGCCACATTGCAAACTTGTGCAAATAATAAGGAATGTGTAAAATTGGCATCCGTTTTGTCCGTCCTCACAGTAAAATGTTGTTAATAATATGGCGTCCTTTCTTTCATAAGGCTGTCCATTCACGGTGCTGCCAAGTTGTACTTTAACACACAGAGTTGTTTTGTGTATATGGTCAGCGGCTTATATGCGGCTAGAGTTGCCAGACTTATTGTTACACTCCCGGAAACGCTTAGATTAGATTGTGAAGAATTGGAACAGGCCCAGTTTCCCTCCCATCCTGAGTCCAAGGTAGACTTCAGGAGTGGTTGGGTTTTGTGATGTGCGCATGGAGGGTTAATCATATTCTATGCTGGCAACCCCATAAACAGCTGAGTGAGTGGAGGGATATTTTGTTAGTGGAAACAAGCCAAAAACAAATTTATAGCTGAAAGATTGGTAACGGAAAAAGCGGTATAGGCCAGAGATTATAAAAGGATGGTCAACAAGAAAAACGGTTGAGTTTTGGATTTTGCAAAGAAGATCAGTGAAGTGACGTGGTAAAAGGTGGTGTGTGAAGTAAAGTGGAAATATATTCATATATTGATATAGAACAAAAAAAAATAGAATTAAAGAAAAAAAAAACTTAAAATTTTTTTTGGATAACAGTGTCTTTTTATTTCTTTAAAATTTTTTTTTTACGTGTTTAATTCTAAGAAAAAGAGTGACACAAAACAAAGTTAACTTAAGAAAAGTATATAATTTTTAAAAATTAAAACAAACAAATAATAAAAAGACAAAACAAAAAAAAAATATATTTAAGACCTGAAAAGAAAAAGGCACGTAGAACGGTTAAATACTTACCTGTACACAAGTAATTAAGCTAAAATAAAAGAAAAAAAAGAAACAACAAAAAGAAAACTGCACATAGTTGAAGTAAATCTAAACTCACATATTAACAGAACTTTTAACATAAAAAAAAAACCCACCACCACCACGCACGAAAACCTCCACGTCCAACGAGGGACCCCACAACTATAATCCCAACACCAGCAGCAACATCGACTCCATTGTCAGCACCGAAAGCAACACACCATCCAAAGGGCGGACAAAGCAGCGGACTATCGGGAAGTACTAGTCTGTAAAGAAAAGAAGAAAAAATTTTTTATTTACATGTATTGTAAAATTATCATATATTATTATTATTTCGATTTATAATATATAGAATTATTATTTGTGTTATTATTTGTGTGTATATATATTTATAGGTAGATTTAGGTTTAGAGTTTTCCTTTTATACTTTTCGAATTTGGGATTTTTTTTTATTAATAAAGGTTTAGGGGGAGACATTTATATATAGATATATACTTTTTAATACTTACCTTATTGGTAGCTTCAAGCCCCTTGTGTTGAGCTCAGACCCTCGGGAAGATTTCATTCTTGTAGAAAAATGGTAGTTTTATGCCCCCAATATAAAATGGTTGCCCCTGAAATCTAAAATAGTAATTTTTATTTCGAATAAAAAAAGAAGCGATAAGTATAAAAAGGGAAAGAATAAAAAGTGAAAGATTATACAGATAAATATATAAATATATATATATGTATACATATATATAGAGGAGTCTTTTGTAATTGAATTAAATTTATATATATGTATACAAATATATGTTTTTTTGTTGTTGTTAGGAAATTATATTAAATACCAATAATATTATTGTTAGGATTACAATTTTTGTATATCTTAGAATATAAATTTTTTTGTTTTTTTTTCGTTACCTTTTTTTTATATAGTTAGAATTTAAGTTTTTGTTTAAATTTTGAATTGTTTTAATTTTTTTCTTAAGGATATTTAATAAAAGTTTTATAATGTGGATTTGAAATTACCGTGTTGTAACATTAATTATGAGTGGTTAATTTCCTTTCATTGAGCGGTAAGTAAGGTAGCAAAGGTTTCACAGGTCGTATTTGGGGCACCCTAAACCATCCTATGGGTGTCATGGTGAGACTTTTAGTCTCTGAGGGAGGGTATAAGTTCCGGCAATCCATCAGCCGATGATCCAGTGGTGTATATTACCACAACAACAGGACGTCGAATGCTTCGGGCCCCAGCATAAACATTTTCATTTTTTTATTTTTTTCCATCAAAAGGCTGGCATGGATTTTTTTGTAGTGGGAAGACAAGGACGGCCAGCAGGATTGGCAACAACCCACCCATCCGGCGAGCCACAGCCCGGCAAACGCCAGCATGCCAGCGCGGCCAATTGCTGAACTGTCCACTAATCAGGCAACTCTTTTTTTTCTCTTCTTCAAAGTTGTCGGCTTTAAACGCCACCACTCTACACTGTACCACTACAATGTTTAGTCTTGAATATGCACAGGACACAAAGAACTCTGATGAGACTACCGTAGCTGGAGTCGAAAACAATTGTTCAGTTTGGCTAGTGTACTATTCCTTCACGGACATCATTTCTTCTTTAATTACCAAAAAATAACATTGCAGTTAAATTTGATCTGGTTAAAGCGTTTTCTGATAAAAACCAATAACTATGTATTATTTATTCAAAATTCTAAATATATAATTTTTTTATAGCTTTTTTTAGAAATAGTGGTCTTATTGACTATATTTTTGCGGATAAGGCACCAGACAATTTTTACTTCATATATTAAGCTGGCAATATTTAGTTATGAGCAATAATCATAAACTTCTTAGTTTAATCATTAAAACTTAGTTTTTTACTTTTTTAAAACATAAAATATTATAAAATATTAAATAGGTTGTTTTTTCTGTTTAGTTAAAAGACATTAATTTATTTATTTGATTTGAAATGAAAAAGAAAATGTGAAAATTTATAAGGATTCATTATAACTTATACTCGTCTATTCAACTATATAGGTTGTTTAAAGCACAATGTATACAGTGATGAAACTCCAACAACTATAACAAGAACAACACAACAACTTTACATCGTGATAAAACGATGAGACAGCAAGCATTTTCATTCAGTGGGGATAGGGTTAGGTATGTTCGGAAAAAAAGTTGGGGGTAAAATATTAGTGAGGGTCGGTCTTACATTTTATTTCTCTAGGAGATACTTCAGGGCAATTGTGGAGCTTTTTGTGGACTTTTACTTCTTTAACCCAACCTTTGACCCCGATGAAAAGCCATTTGTCCCCATCCCACTTCCCTCGTTTTTGACTCATGTATTTTTTGTAGAAACTTACAAAATAAGCGGTTCTAGCTAATCGAAATCGAAAAATCATATGCCATCCCACCACTATTAGACTAGTTTTAATCGCATTCTTTGCGATTTGATTTTTATTTCTTGATCCAAAAATACCTCCACTCTGAAATTTTTTACAACTGTAGATAAAGAAACTACCTTTGTCATAATTTGTTTTTCAAATATTTAAAAAGGTCGCTTTCGGAGATATAGGCTTCCGACTTATAGATAAAGAAAATTGACCTTTGACTTTTTCAAAGAAAAAATCATGTTGCATATTAAATCAAAGATAATTTAATACCCTTCCAAATGCGACTTTTACAAGATGCGTAGCTATAATACTATTCAAGAAAATTACTATTAAGTAAGTATAACTTTGGACATTTTTGTACTGTTTTCGGATTTTCAAGACCTCATATTTCCGGATCCAGAAGTGTCAGCGCACTTTAATTTTACTTTTGTCTTAGTATTATGATATACGTTATTCGTACCAAAAATCAGCCAATTCGGAAACAGTCATTTCAAAAACTGTATATTTTAACACATTCAATATAATATGAAATGTATTGCTTATGGGGATAAGCCAAATCGTATCACGTAAGTATCAACTTCATCTAGTCTTTCTAAAATTGTCAATTCCAATTTCCTGACAAGTCTCTTAAGCAGACGAAATGGTCATAGAGACATGCTTATCCCCATAAGAAATACATTTCCCCTTATATTGAATCTTTTAAAATATTTATATGAAACTTACTTGGGTGTATAGCCATTTTTTTGATGCCAAAAACTCTTTTTTACTGTAATCCGCTGCAGTTATATATACATATGTATGAGTCGTCGTTGTTCAGTATGGTGTTTGAGTCCAGTACGTAGTGGTACTATATGACCACATGTAATTGGTATGATTTCTAAATCTTCAATTGTAAAGATACGACTAGATCCGTTTGGTAAACTAGTAGTTACTGAAACTAGATTTTTTCTCTTTCCATAATGGCCACTGATCTTCTACAGTCACATTTGGAAAAAATTTAATTTTTCAAATTGAATTTTCTCAAATCTCAAAATAATTTCAGGAATACTACTAATACAGCTCCATTAGGGACCCCTTGGACTATCATCCCCATATAGTGTGATATACCTGCAATTTCTTTTTTTTTCCATAATGGCCACTGATCTTCTCCAGTCATTTTGCAAAAAAATTGAATTTTTCAATTTAAATTTTCTCAAATCCCAAATTTATTTGAGGAATACCACTAATACAGCTCCATTAGGGACCCCTTGGACTGTCATCCCCATATAGTGTGATACACCTGCAATTTCTTATTTTTACATAATGGCCACTGATCTTCTCCACTTATTTGGTTTTTTTGAAAGAATTTGTTTCGGCTTTTTTAACCTAAAGCTAAATAAATATGGGCTATAGTCACAGTCAAACAAAAAAGTCGGTTTTTTTTTTAAAACAGTTTTAAGTTAGTAAAATGTTTTTATTTGGTTTGTAAATATATTCAAAATAAAAGTATATTTTAAATCAAAAATCGTCTGCCAATTAGTTTTTTGTTTAATCTCAGCACATAAACTGTATTAGAGTGTTTGAAATTAATAGAAGGATTCAATCTCAGCACATAAACTGGATTGAAATTGTCGTATTTTTTATTGAACAATAAGCGGCACTTGAACCGAATTGTTCCCGTGGAAATGAAAGTCTTGCTTTTGATTTACGAGAATGTAAAGCGCAATTTATTATAGTTTATTTATTATAGTTTTCTTCATTTAAATACAAAATTATTGATTACTAATTAATTTCTACATATTTCTTACATAATTAAAATTATAGGTATTATAATGAATTAAGTACTATCTAAGCAAATTATAAAGTTCATTGGCTGTGTGACCATGACTTCAAAATTAAACAACAAAACACAACAAACGTGCTACAAACAAATGTGCAAGCTATACATTTTTCATAAGTGCAAAGAACTTAATAAACTGGCATTATATTTCTATATGAACAAAAAATAAATGTAAAAGAAATTAATGTAAACCAGTGGTCTTCACAAAGAGAGTCACACAAAAATACACTGAGAGATGAGATTGGTTTCTTCATTTGTATTGTTTTTAACAACTTGAATGAAATTTGTGAAAATTTTCGTTTTAAAAACCTTTAATTTTAAAATTTAAACTAATTTATTAAAATTATTCATGAAATAAATTGTTTGTAAATGCTATTAACAAATTGAAATGTAGTTAAAAGAAATATAAACATTAATAAGTTTATGTTGCTTATTATCATAACTTCGCAGTGTCTGACAAACAAATTTAGCTCTCTTGAAAACTAATAAAACATAAACACATACGCAATTTTTGTCTCACACACATGTTTTTGTAATAATTGTGGTTGTCGTTTAACATGATGAAAACAAAGAGTATGGATTTCTTTTTATGAAAGATTTTTAACATTGCAAATTTTTTAATAATTAATTAAGTTTTTCATAGGAAAATAAAACAAAAACTGGTTTCCAGGAATTCTAAAAGTGATATCTGTTAATAAAGTACAATACATTTAATTTTAAAATAATATAATAAGAATTAACGATACGGGTAGTTTTGGTATATTTTAAGAAGCTGTTTGCCAGAATTTTTGTGGAATTAAGCAACCCTGGTTGAAATATTCACGAAGAGAGTAAGAAAAACTAAAAAAATATCCGAACAATTTATTTACCTGAGTAATACTGGTGAAGACCACTGATGTAAACACTGAATTTTAATAAACCAGAAATAAACAAACAAAATAACAAAGAATATAAAACATCAAGTTTCAATTATAACTAAACCAAAGAATAAGAAAGGTGTGCAATTCAATGAATTAAAAGTAGGCAAAATATGTGCAGAGGTTCAACAAACTTAAAGTAAATAAAAACCAATAAAAGTATGTATTAACATGCTCCCCCGATGAGTGTAGCTCAAAATATAGTCTGTGGGTGGAGTCTGCTGAATTGATGAGAGATTGTGTTGAATTCTGATTGAAACTTCGTTAAGGTCTGCTGCTGATATTGATCAAATATGCACCGTGAAATCCGACGTTGTTTGTTGCTTGCGAGGCGCTGGAATCGGTTGGTGTTTTCATTTTTGTCTTGCAATTAGATAAAATAAGATGCAGAGAGTGATAATTAAGGCTGAGTAACCGACAGTCATATGATGATAATTATGAGTCTCAATTTTATTTGGTAACTGTATATCCTGCGAAATTAGTGAGGTTTGTAATTCTGTTAGGTTCTGTATATGTGAACTGTACTCGCCTGTATGTATTTTATTGAGTAATGGCCTTAGGCGTGTTGAAAGGGTTTGTTCTGTTATTTCCCAAAGCTTGGTGTATGATGCCTTAAGTGAGCTGGAGATTGTCTGTTGACCTTGTATTGACATAAACTTATTTTTGAGAGTACATTCCGGTTCCAAATAAAGCAAACCCGAACCCTTTAGTGTAAATTGATTGATATCTTTCTTACACACACCCGTTGTATGAATTGCCGTGGGTAGTGCGAAAATCCATTTATTCTGGTGATGGAGAGGGATCATAACATTGGTGGCCTTTATTTGTTGAACTGGGCAGTCAGCTTCAGTTTCGTTGTGAAATAAATTTATTTCGCAGGCGCATATTGGTGAACTTGATTGATACAGGATCTGTACCTTGGAACATACAAATCTATCTTCTTTGATGGCGTCGCATAAGTTAAGTTCAGTTTTGTCAATAGTAAAATCCTGACGACGAACAACATTGATGGCCAAAATGGAAGAGCATGGCTTTATTGATAACAAGGTATCATTGATCCAATTTGGCACCGGTATAAGGTTGAATACTAAAAACTGGTCACGCTCAACTAATGGCAAATTAACGCGAAATATGAGGGTGTTATTCGTGAGTCCACCTTGAACTTTCATCAATTTGCACAATTGCAATGTATCATTCTGTTTTACAGGCAATTCAAGTGACTTTGGTAAATGCATTCTTATTTTGTCTATTTCCTGTAGTAATTGGTACGGAGTAAGGATAAGAGGGCTTATAATACCGTGATGAGTATTTGTAAGAATATCCAGTATTGAAGACTGTGTGTGTTGTAAGTTTGCCGCAATGATCGTTAGTTGAATGGATAGTGATGAAAAAATGCGGTAGATTCTTTTTTCGTATAGTTCCTTACTGACGTTGTGTATCTTGTTGTATATTTGCGATATTTGTTGGTCGATATGGTTAAATTTCTTTTTTATTTGCCCTTGGTCTGCCTTCATGATGTTCATAATAGAGTCTACAATGGACGTTTGATTTCTTAACAGGCTGAGTAGATGTGCCTCATTTTGCTTAACTTGTGAAATCGTGTTTGCATATTTTGAGTCCAGTACTCCAAACAGTGAGTTTGCGATGTTTCCCACTAAATCGATTGCTCCCCTTTTGTGTCTTCTGCCGGAAAGTAGAGTTCTGCTCATGTGTAATTCATTTTTGGTATGTTCAAAGTATTTGACAAGGATTTGACACGTTGATTTATCTTGCATGTCTTCACATAAACTGCTTAAAGCTTTGGTACCGCCTGCAAACATTTCCGATTCGGACCAAAATTCCTGTAAGTCGTAATAAATTAGGATCTGCAAGTTTGAAGATGAAATTGCTGCTGATCCAATGGCTTCAAAGTGTATGCCCAGCTGGGTTCCAAACGGCATGTTGTGAACTTATGCTCCCAGGACTAATGGCAGTAATATTATCGAGATCAAGACAGTCATGACATTATAGGCATGGCTATGCGCCTTTTCTTTCTAGGATACTCCTTTATCCCTATCTTCATGATCGGAAGCTTCATCGAATTCTGTGTTGCTAACTGGCAAAGGTGCTAATCGTGTAATTGGCCTTCTACAAACCCCAGATGCTGTCTTAACATCAACTACTCGGACCAGACCGTCATCTCCGTGATGCACCTTCACTATCCTAGCTAACGGCCATCTCAAGGGGGGTGTGTTGTCCTCTTTCACTATGACCATATCGCCGGGTTTAATATTGATACTCCGTGTTTTCCACTTGTGCCGATATTGTAATTCACACAAGTATTCCCGAGACCAACGTCTCCAAAACTCCCCCTTAGGTGAGTAACCAATTTCCATCTTTTTTTGGGCAGAACTTAAGTTTACATGGGCATTTAGTGGTTCTCCAATTAGAAAGTGACCAGGTGTTAATGCAGCCAAATCATTTGGGTTGTTTGACATAGGAGTAATTGGTCTTGAATTAAGAATGCCTTCAATTACAATGGTATCGAGTTCCTCATACGTCAACGATGCCACTGCCACACTTTTGAGCAAAAGATTCTTTGCTGACTTCACCGCAGCTTCCCATAGGCCGCCAAAGTGAGGTGCTCGTGGTGGTATGAAGTGAAAATTTATGCCTCTGGAAGAACATTCTTTGCTGATCTCACTTGCGGCCGATATTGCATAAATTGAATCTGATAATTCAGTCAGTTGTTTTTTTGTGCCCACAAAATTAATTGCGTTGTCACAGTATAGCTCTCTACAATGCTCCCGCCTGCTCATGAATCGCTTTAGTGCTCCTATGAAAGCTTCGGTAGTTAAGTCGCTAACTAATTCTAAACGAACCGCTTTAGTTGCAAAGCAGCAAAACACGACAATGTATGCCTTTTGAGCTCTTTTCCCTCGTAACTTATAATGAACCCATAGCGGTCCACAAAAGTCAACACCAGAGTGGATGAAAGGTCGAGCTTGCGTGACACGGGTTGATGGTAAGTTGCCCATAATCTGACTGAGCAATTGTGGTTTGGCTCTGGTGCATCGTATGCAGTGTTGGACTATTGATTGTGCTGCTGTTTTACCCTTGACTGGCCAAAACCTTTGCCTTATATGTGATAAGAGTGCTTGAGGCCCACAGTGGCGATTATTTTCATGTGTCATTTGCATTATTAACCTTGTAATTGGGTCATTATACGGAATAAGCATGGGATGTTTTGCATCATATGGAAGCACCGATGATTTTAAACGTCCCCCCACTCTGAATTTGCCGTTGGTATCTAGTAAATATCTGCAATGAATGTCTTAAATGGCATACCAAGACATTCACTTTAATAGTGAATGCGTAAAATATTACATTCGCTACCAATAAAACAAACTAGTACTTTTACGATCATTCATTTCGAAACAAAACATCAAGACATCAAAACATTTTATAAGCAAAACAAAATTACTACCTTTCAGAGTACATTGAAATGAGTACTCATTGCTGTTTTAAATGAAAAAAACTCTTTGGTTATATTGTGTGTGAATAGGCTAGTTGCGTACATACAATAGGGTGCCTCACACATAGTACTTACATTTACATGGATTTGCATTACAAATTTAAGAAAACCTTTCAATTTTTTTTGATATGAAATATATTTACAGGCCAGAAGCAAAAGAAATTAATTAAACTTTTTGCAACAAAAAAATATTTATTTTTCAATAAATCATCTATATAAACATAAACCATATGCAAGGTAAAACAATTTTTGTGCACTGCCCTAATAAATGTTTTTTATCTCAAAAGAAAAAAACTTACGGTGTATTCAGTCATAGCGAAACTCAAATTGTTGTTGTATTAGCAAACGAAAAAAATTGCCACGATCCTTCTTCGTTAAAAACTCATTAGCTACTGAATTGATTGAAAGCAAAGAATATAAATCATATAGAATGCGCATCTCAACACTTATCCAAATATTTTGTCAACATTTTTTCAGACGCGGGAAGGAAGGGCAAAAGGCAAAACAAAAGAAAAGAGCGTAACAAAACAAGAGAAACCAAAGAGAAACTAATGTCACAGTGTATGCACTGTGCTAATGTGTGTTTTATTTCTTTTGCATTGTTGTTTAGGTTTTTTCGTTCAGCCACAGTACATACAGTGACGAAATTCCAACAACTATAACAAGAACATCACACAGCAAGATAGCCACAACAAAATTTTTGCACACACAACATCACAGTGTATAAGACGATAGCCACAACAAATTTTTTTCTTCGTGTTTTTTTTTTTTTTTTGCTTAAGTACAGAAACGGTATCATGCTAACAACAATATTCACATACAATACAATTTATGTGTGTGTGTGTCTTATTCATTTTGAGCTGTTTTCGTTTTTTAAATTTTAAAACTTAGAGAATAATGTTGTTGGTTCAAATATTTTTGTGTATTAAAGAATACAGTGCTCCGATACGACTATGTAAGCTAGTGTAGGGCAAAGCATATTTAATTTGTAGTTGCGCGATGGAAAATACATTAATCTACATCGAATATATAGCGCCCTATTTAATATCGTAACAAAAGTGTAGTTAGAAATATATTTTATTATTATTATTTATTTAAGCTCAACAATTGATTTTATATTTATTTGAAATAAAAGGTTAACTAAACCAAAAATATAAAAAAACAAGTATATATTCATTAATGACAAATTTTCGAATGATAAATTGATGATTTTTCAATGATTTATAAGAAAATTCTATTTTTATTTTTAATTTATATATGTATGTATGAATTATATATATGTACGTATATATACATTTTTAAAAGAAAAGACACTTTAATTTTTTTATGTTAAAAATAAATAATAAATAAATAATAATCAAGATTAAAATTATTTCTTACTTTATACATCAAAGCATCAAAAAGTATGTATATTTTGAGGATTTTCATCTCCATAAAAAGGCTAATAAAGTTAATTTTTTTTTAAAGATTATTTATTGGATAAAATATCTAATTTTCTTTTTTTGGAACTTCCTTTTTCTGTAGTCCAAGAGCAATGTTTCCGAAGGAGAGCCAATAATAGAAAGTCCAATACCTCTATTCTGTGTTGAGAACAAGTGTCGGCAAACCACTCTGGGGTCATTCGTTTACATGACTCAATAATAAAATATTTTGTACCAATTTTTCGCGGTTCAGATTTAAAGACAGAAAAAGTGTTCTAATTTGTCTTGATTGAGGGACTTTGTCATTAAGAAATATAAATCACCACCTTCCCTTAAAATTTCATTTGTTAACATAAGAATTGAATTTAGGGTGAGTTTCATTTTATTTGAAAAGAAAATACTCTTGTTTTGATCTACAAACTCCACCTTTTTTAAATATTCTAAAAAGAACTGAATATATTTATATACTTCATTGTTAATCTGAATTGCAGATCTGTAGCAATTATCTCGATAAAGGGCGCCACTATTAAGACAATCAAAAATTTTGCCATTTTTTCCATAAACTGAGCTGTTGATAAAGCCAATTCTGCGGAACATGTCTTAAATTTTGTGGTTTCAGACCTTGTTTTAATAGCAGCAGAAACAAGCCTGCTGAAAATTTGTGTAGCAAATACTACAAGCATTTTTCAAAAGTGTTAGGAAACATATGTTGCCGTGTTAGTTTTGGGCACATTTTTGTTTTTGCATTTGCTTCCATTTCTTACAATTCCCTAATTACCTGAAAGCTTGCCGTCCCATCTGGGGTTTTTATGTCACATTTCAGCCACCCATTCCGCAAAGATTTAATTGAGTGTCGGAAATCATAAAGGCAAAAAACATTTTGATCGCTTAATTCAAAAAACGGTTTTTTAGCAGATACTTTAAGATTGGAAAATCATTTTCGGTTAGTCGAGCCTTCATCACATATAAGGGCATAAACATTAATACCAATGCTTTTTAAAATATTTACATTTACTGTAACAATTTCACTTAAAGAATATGCAGATAAACCATTTTGGGAAGTAAAATAATTTAGAATGATAGCTAAATGGATGCAAGCAAAAAACACATTTTAATATTTCATAATGTCTTTAAATCTGAACCCCAAAAAATTGGTACAAAATCTTTTATTATTGAGTCATGTAAACGAATCACCCCAGAGTGGTTTGCCAACACTTGTTCTCAACACAGAATAGAGGTATTGGATTTGCTGCTCCTTCGAAAGCATTGCTCTTGGACTACAGAAAAAGGAAGTTCCAAAAATAGATATTCTATCCAATAAATAATTTTTAAAAAAGTAACCTTATTAGCCTTTTTATGGAGATGAAAATCCTCAAAATATACTTTTTGGTGCTTCAAAGTAAAAACTAAGAAATAATTTTAATTTTGATTATTATTTATTTATTATTTATTTTTAACATAAAAAATTGAAGTATCTTTTCTTCTAAAAATGAATATATACATACAGTTATATATTTTAAACATACATAAATTAAAAATAAAATTTTTTCAATTTTCTTATAATTGAAAAATCATCAATTTATCATTCGAAAATTTGTCATTAATGAATATATATTTGTTTTTTTTTTATATTTTTGGAATTACATTTTTTGGTTTAGTTAACCTTTTATTTCAAATAAATATAAAATCAATTGTTGAGCTTAAATAAATAATAATAATAAAATATATTTCTAACTACACTTTTATTACGATATTAAATAGGGCGCTATATATTCGATGTAGATTAATGTATTTTCCGTCGCGCAACTACAAATTAAATATGCTTTGCCCTACACTAGCTTACATAGTCGTATCGGAGCACTGTATTCTTTAATACACAAAAATATTTGAACCAACAACATTATTCTCTAAGTTTTAAAATTTAAAAAACGAAAACAGCTCACAATGAATAAGACACACACACACATAAATTGTATTGTATGTGAATATTGTTGTTAGCATGAAACCGTTTCTGTACTTAAGCAAAAAAAAAAGACACGAAGTAAAAATTTTGTTGTGGCTATCGTCTTATACACTGTGATGTTGTGTGTGCAAAGTAAGAGAATAAACGAATTCTCTTTGCTAAGTAAGAGAGTAACAATTCTTTTTGCGGGTTCCAACATTACGACCCGCCATAAGAAATTTTACTTGTACGTGATGCACATTCTATATGATTTATATTCTTTGTTGAAAGCTACAGAACAGGTTGCCGTTTAAACAATGACAATGCAGTGGCGATGCGATGAAATAAAAAAAGTATTTTTGGCTTGGTATACTTGGTGTACTTCAAAACATTTCCAGAAAGCAAACAGAGTTTATAATTCATTGCGAAATAGCAGGTAGAGTATTGTGTTCGTTTGCTACATATCAAGTAGAGTATTGTGCTTGGTTTTCTTGTTAGAATACTCATTATTTTATTAGTCATTGCAAAAAGTACTACGTAATGGAGTGCAATGAAATAAAACAAATGCGGAGACGCATAAATGAATGTCTTGATGCAGCTATTTAGTATCTAGGTAGGGGGTGAGATTGCTGGATTGACTGCCTCTGCTTACTTCGCCATGCCTTTTCAAATGCTTCCAATTTTCTTGAAAATCTGATCGTTGCATTCCACGGATAATGACTGCGAGAGCCTGCTCTAATTCTTCAGCCGTTAAGTTAAGTTCTTGATGTTGTTTAATCTTTCTCGTGTGATTGATGAATCGTAGCATGTAAGCTACAACCCTCTATAGTGTTCGAAATGAACCGTTGTGATTTATTTTGTAGATAAATTCGGTTGACGTGTCATCTGCGGTTGTAGCTACGGTCACCCGCTTTCGCTCCAAATCGTGCTCATTTGTAGTAATTGTTATTGTGTTGCTTATATCTTTTGGCCAAACTTCCTCTCGTCCATGTAAAAATATGGGCCCATAGAGCCATACACTACTTGCTGCTAGTTTTGATGGAGAAAGACCTCGTGACAGAATGTCAGCCGGGTTTTTCTTTGATTTAACGTGTCTCCATTGCTCAGCTATGGACAATTCCTTTATTGCGGAGATTCGATTAGCCACGAACGTTTGGTAAGCTGCTGATTGTGAGTTAATCCAGGCTAACACGATCTCTGAATCTGTCCATAAGAAAGTGGGTGCATCTTCAAGTTTCAAATCGCTCTTTACTCTTGATGTTAGTTGGGCGCATAACAGAGCTGCGCAGAGTTCAAGACGAGGTAAGGTCTGGCGTTTTAAAGGGGCTACACGTGACTTTGCACATAGCAATCTCACTATTACCTGTCCGTTCTTGATGGTTGACCGAATGTACACAGCTGCACCATATGCTCTTTCTGAAGCATCCGCAAAAGCATGAATTTGTGTGTTTGAGGGGATGTGTCCTTCAAAAACATGTCGTGAAATCTCTAGGTTATTTAAACGTTCTAACTTGTTACGGAATGTTATCCATCTCTTGTGGAGATTTTCTGGCAATGCTTCATCCCACTCTAATTTTGTTTGCCAAAGCTCCTGAATAAACATTTTGGTGGTGACTACAACTGGTGCCAGTATCCCCAAGGGATCGAAGAGCCTTGCCAGAACCGACGTTACTGTTCGTTTAGTGACTTGTTTAATTTCTCCTGGATATACCTTCACACAAAACTTGTCAACCTTCGGCATCCATGTTAAGCCTAATGTTTTTACCTTTTGGTCCTCCATACTGTTAAAATTAATATTAACTTCATGTTCCTTCTCTGCAACGCTTTGGAGTAATTTTGGTAAATCAAAAAAATTTGTCATTAATGTATATGGGCAATTTCAAAAATTTTAACATTTGTTGAAACTGAGTTCAGATGCTTATTATTTCTCCAGTTTTTCGAATTGACCAAAACGGTCAAAAGGGAATGGTAGGCCACACTAGAAAACTGGGAAATTCAAAATTTCAGACCATCAGTTCTTTATTTTTAAAAGTTATGGGCACTCAAACATCGAAAAACTCAAAAAATGGCTTGAAATTTACAAGAGTTTTTTCATATTTCATCACTTTTCTACTTTTAGTTTTAAACTTCTAATGCTCACTGATATAAAATAAAGTCACTAGACTTTGTAGATATTTACACTATAAAAGTTATGCCCATACTACTATTTGGGAAAAAGTTGTACAGCGGTTCATTTTTGAAACCAAAATTTTCCGATTTTTAATTTTCTTAGTTTTTTCTATAGCGTTTTTGCGCCGTTCAAGAAAATTGCTAAAATTTGCGCCATATCACGTCGATGTCAGGCTGCTAGTTGCTGAGAACGATGACCTCAAACTTTTATAGAATTGGCGTAAATTTTTCAAAAATGACAGTTTTTCGCGCCTGACATTTGCAATCTTATTTAAAACTGGTTTATGTATTGCATGATGTAAACTTCTTAGTCAATGGCACCTCAACGTCAAGAAGGCGGTAAAATATTTTGAAACGCAAAAATTTTATAAAGAAAATAAAAACTTTGCGAAATTTCATGATTTTGTTTTGCGTTTTTTTTTAATTAATCCGTGGTTTAAAATCAATGTAAAGTATTGGAAATGAAGTGCGGCGGTGAACTAAAGATCATATATAAATACGGTTGAATTCGGTCCCTATTTAGCGGGTACAGCGGCATATTTCTTCAAACACATTTTGCTTTGTGACATCCGCAGTTATGTATAGATTCCGCCGCGATTGACACCAAATGAAAGGTTTTTTTAAGCTTGATAATAAAACCGAATTTTACAGATCAAAAAGAAAAAACCTAACCTCAAAAATAATTCT
Source organism: Metopia argyrocephala (assembly GCA_963576795.1). Lineage (NCBI taxonomy): Eukaryota > Metazoa > Arthropoda > Insecta > Diptera > Sarcophagidae > Metopia > Metopia argyrocephala. The sequence continues at coordinate 86,992,913 of OY756209.1, read as the reverse complement.
TATATATTTTTTTTTTATTTTTTAAATTTGCAAGTCAAAACATTGTTTTTCTGTAAATTAGTTATGCGTTATATAAACGCATATTATAACAATCGGTGAAACATTCATATTTTTGCAAAAAAACCCGTTTTTTTAATGTTAGGAAATTTAATTATATGTGATATTTTTTATGTATTTTATCAGTGCATTGATGAATTTGGACTGCACTGATGAATTTGAAATGAGTTTCATGCATCCATACAACATTTATTAAAATAAATCAATAAATTTAACTTAAAAAAATTTTTTTAACAGATTTTAACTTAAAACCTCCATAACTTTTGCGCCGTTTGCAATAAATGATTAACGCGAACTGTTTTGGTATGCTAAAATATCACCCTTCACGTGACTAAAGCGTCCTTCGTGTCATCCAAAAAAAAAATTTCGAAAAAAAATATATCAAAATGTCGAAAATTTTTGAAATTGCCCATATATACTTGTTTTTTTATATTTTTGAAATTACATTTTTTGGTTTCAAATAAATATAAAATTAATACTTGAGCTTAAATAAATAATACTAAAAAAATATATATCTAACTACACTTTTATTCCGATCTTAAATAGGGCGCTATATATTCGATGTAGATTAATGTATTTTCCTTCGCGCAACTACAAATTAAATATGCTTTGCTCTACACTAGCTTATATATATATATATATATATATATATATATATATATATAATTATATATATGTACGTATATCAGAGTTGTAAACGAATCATTCATTTTTGAATTAATTCGTGAATCATTCATGCAATGAATTGGTAAAATATTGAATTAATTCTTTTCTCCAAAAAACGAATTGAATTAAATTTGAATCAATTCATTTGAATTTAGCGAACTTGAATTGCAATTCATTTTCAATTCAAATGAATTGGTAAAATGAATTGCAATTCATTTCCAATTCATTTAAATTGAATTGATTTTGAATTAATATAAATGAGTTAGAAAAAATGAATTGCAATTCATTCCCAATTCATTTGAACTGATTTTGAATTAATTGAAATGAGTTAAAATATGAATTGCAATTCATTTTACCAATTTATTTGAAACTTTTCTAGACAGTGATTTTGAATATTTAGAAGAGTACTTGCAGCTTCTGCAGCTAATAGCAGAAGCCATAGACTTTCTCCAAAAAGACAACGGCATGTTCTTTGGTTATCTGTTGCCAGCTTTAGCCACAATTAAAACAAAATTAGCCAAAATACAATTGAAAGATGGAAGTGAATACCTAAAAACTATGGCCGCAAAATTAATGGAGGCGACGAGAAAAAGATTTAATAATTTTTATACCTTAGATGCAACCGCTAAAACTGCAATTGTGGCTTCAATTCTTTGCCCACCAATTAAGTCTCTGTGATTAAAAGCTTTGAACCCGAATTTTGATATTAGTACAGAAGCAGACGTTATTCAAATGGCAAAGGATGCTGTTCAACAAATGTCTAATGAAGACATTACATCGTCAGTCATTTCAGAGACTAACGTTTTAAATTACTTCGATTTTTCTATCTTTGGTAATTATCTAGTCACTTTGCAAAATAATGTTAAACACCGCTAACAATAATATTATAATATTTATTATAGAAACTCCAGAAAATACTTTGTGCGTTAATATTCCCTCAGAATCAGAATTCACAGCATACTTAGCAGATTCTTCAAAATCTTTACTTAGCAGATTCTTCAAAATCTTTAAGTATGCTGCATAATTATCCGACTGTTAAAAAGGCTTTCTTTAAGTATAATGTGCCATTACCATCGTCAGCTGCTCTTGAACGATTGTTTTCGTACGCGTCTATTCTAAATATTCCTAAACGTGGAAATCTATTAGATGATAATTTTGAAAAATTATTATTGCTGAAAGTGAACGATGCATTCTAATTTAATCTAATTAGTATTTATTTTATAATTAAAATAATAGAAAAATTAGTAGATGCCTATAATTCTTCCTAATTTCATCTTTATTTGTAAAATATAATTACATTTTGTTAAATAAATATTACTTAAATATTAAAGAAATATTACGTACATATTACTAGTGTTCGTCCTTTAATATCCGTGGGTCACAAAATTTCATAAATTGTTAATAGATTTTAAATACTGAATGTCTTGTTATTCAACATATATCAAAAGCGAAATAAGTAGTACTTGAAGAACCAAACTCCAAACACCAAGTTTACTTCAATTGAATGCAATTCATTTTTGATTTGATAAAATTTAATTACAAGTTATTTTTGTAATTCATTTGAATTAATTCAAAATCATTTCAATTCAAATGAATTAGAAATGAATTGCGATTCATTTTACCAATTCTTTTGAATTAAAAAATGAATTGCAATTCGTTTTGCCTAATTCAAATGAATTGCAACTCATTTTGCCCAATTCATTTGAATTGGAAATGAATTGGAATTTTTTTGGAACTTCCTTTTTCTGTAGTCCATGAGCAATGTTTTCCAAGGAGTACCAATATTAGAAAATCCAATACCTTATGAAATATTAATATGTGTTTTTTGCTTGCATCCATTTTTCTATCATTCTAAATTATTTTAATTCCCAAAATGGTTTATCTGCAGATTCTCTAAGAGAAATTGTTAAAGAAAATATTAATATTTTAAAAAGCATTGGTATTAATGTTTGTGCCCTTATATGTGATCAAGGCTCGACTAACCGAAAATGCTTTTCCAATCTTAAAGTATCTGCTAAAAAAACCGTTTTTTGAAATAAGCGTTCAAAAAGTTTTTTGCCTTTATGATTTCCCACACTCAATTAAATCTTTGCGGAATTGGTGGCTAAAATGTGACATAAAAACACCGGATGGAACGGCAAGCTTTCAGGTAATTAGGGAATTGTATGAAATGGAAGCAAATGCAAAAACAAAAATGTGTCCAAAATTAACACGGCAACATATTTTTTCCAACACTTTTGAAAAAATGAGTGCAAAATTTGCCACACAAATTTTTAGCAGGACTGTTGCTGCTGCTATTAAAACAACGTCTGAAACCACAAAATTTAAGACATGTTCCTCAAAATTGGCTTTATCAACAGCTCAGTTTGTGGAAAAATTGCCAAATTTTTGATTGTCTTAATAGTGGCTCCCTTTATGGAAATAATTGCTACAGATCTGCAATTCAAATTAACAATGAAGTATATAAATATATTCAGTTCTTTTTAGAATTAAAAAAGGTGGAGTTTGAAGATCAAAAGAAGCGTATTTTCAAATCAATTCTTATGTTAACAAATGTAATTTTAAGGGAAGGTGATGATTTATATTTCTTAATGACAAAGTCCCTCAATCAAGACAAATTAGAAAACAATTTTTCTGTATTACGGCAAAAAGGTGGCAACAATAACAACCCTTCCGTAGCCGAATTGAATAACATTTTGGCAAAATTAATGGTAAGTAAAATAATTCAGTCAAGTTCGTCCAGCAAATGTCTGCATTTACAAGACAAGATAACGCAAGTTGACGCCAACTTTGAAGCAGATTTATATATTGAATATAAAGAACCATAAAGTTACGTTGATCTCGACAGCAATATATATGCAGATTATTTTTTGGAAGATGTTTTCCATAATTCTGCAGCTATAAATTTCGAACTTGTGTCGATGAGATACTGAGTTGGATACATAGCATAAAAATCTATAAAATCTTTTGTTATTGAGTCATGTAAACGAATGACCCCAGAGTGGTTTGCCAACACTTGTTTTCAGCACAAAATAGAGGTATTGGATTTTCTATTATTGGTGCTCCTTCGACAACATTGCTCTTGGACTACAGAAAAAGGAAGTTCCAAAAATAGATAATTTATCCAATAAATAATTTTTAAAAAGAGTAACCTTTATGGAGATGAAAATCCTCAAAATATACTTTTTGATGCTTCAAAGTATAAACTAAGAAATAATTTTAATCTGGATTATTATTTATTTATTATTTATTCTTAACATAAAAAAATTGAAGTATATTTTCATTTAAAAATGTATATATACGTACATATATATAATTCATACATATATATATATATATAATAAAAATAAAATTTTTTTCAATTTTCTTATAATTGAAAAATCATCAATTTATCATTCGAAAATTTTTCAATAATGAATATATAATTTCAAATAAAGATAAAATTAATTGTTGAGTTAAATTTAATAGCCTAAGATCCTAATACTGGTATTCTTATGAGAATTAACATCCGTTAAGGAATATGTACAAACACTAGCAGAACTGAACTAGTTTTCGACCCAGTTCTTTGTGTTATACATATTCATATTTTTTATATGAATTTTATATAATAAGTATAATAAAGATCCATTAAAATATTCGAATTTAATTCGAAAATGTATAATAATTATTAATTGTTGAGCTTAAATAAATAATAATAATATAATACATTTCTAACTACACTTTTATTACGATACTAAATAGGGCGCCATATATTCGATGTAGATTAATGTATTTTTCTTCGCGCAACTACAAATTAAATATGGTTTGTCCTACACTAGCTTATATAGACTAGAGACCTGCAATGAATGTGAAAAAATCTAAAATTGTGGACATGCTTTTAAATGACTCAATGTTGTGCTCTCACTCATCATTCACAATCTGTAAAAATGTGGATATCTCTTTAACATACTAAATAGTTTACCAAATTCATTTTTTACTGCATCCATTTAATGTGAGTTAGTGAGTCATAATCACAGTAACTCAAAACAACAATGAATACCACATTCTTAACAGTATGCATTCACTGTGCTGTGGTTGTGTTTTTGTTGTTTTTTCATACATAGTTTAACATTCCTAAAAAAGAGCAAAGCAGAGGGCACATACAGAGTATGTATGTATGTATTTACATTTTAAACATATTCTCTCTCTCAATGACGACAGAATTTTTCAAAGCTATCTTTGTACAAAAGGCGTCTGGCAAGAAAACAAAAACCAATTTCTTAATGAGTGCTAGTTTTTTAAGTGGATGTATATTTTTTTCAGTGAATTCATACTTTTGATTTGGTGGTCTCTTTTGTTTTTTATTGATATGCTGTATGGTGTGTACTACACAAGCTGTTATGAGTGACACATTGTTGAATGACATTTTCTTCCTCTGTTACTCACATTCTTTATTTAGTATGTGAATACATAAAGTATTGTAACAGTGTTAAGCTGCATTCACTGTATGTTAAAGAGATGAATTGAGTCATGCAGGTCTCTAATATAGACGTATCGGAGCACTGTATTCTTTATTACATACAAAAAAATATTTGAACCAACACCATTCTTTAAGTTTTAAAATTTAAAAAACGAAACAGCTCAATGAATAAAAAACATAAACACATGAATTGTATTGTATGTGAATATTGTTAGCATGAAACCGTTTCTGTACTTAAGCAAAAAAAAAAAAAAAACACAAAGTAAAAATTTTGTTGTGGCTATCATCTTCTACACTGTGACGTTGTGTGTGCAAAAATTTTGTTGTGGCTATCTTGCTGTGTGTTGTTCTTGTTATAGTTGTTGGAGTTTCGTCACTGTATGTACTGTGCCTGAACCAGAGTGGGCAAACAAACAAAACATTTCGCAAAAGTTTCAACAAAGTCATACAATTTTCAAAATTTTTTTAATAGTATTGTACATGAGCAAAACAAACACAAATACTTTCTAAATGAGAAAGAGCGCAAATAAAACAATTAGCTTTTCGCTCTTGTGGTTGCTTTGTTTTTTGTTGTTTTTTCTCTTCTTCTTCTCTTTTACTCTTCTATCCTTTTTCTTCTCATTCATTTTTTGTTGTACCTACGCACATTTGAGTTAGTGTATTTGTAGTACTCAAAACAAAAAGAATATACAAAATTAAGTGGGACAATCTTTCTCACTGTTTCTGTTTTATTTTTGTTTTACTTATTGTAAAGAATACAACAAAATGAGATCAAACGTTCAGTTTTGTTTATTTTCCTACTCTGGCCTGAACGAAAAATATTAAACCACAATGCAAAAGAAATAAAACACACATTAGTTTCTCTTTGGTTTCTCTTGTTTTGTTACGCTCTTTTCTTTTGTTTTGCCTTTTGCCCTTCCTTCCCGCATCTGAAAGAATTTTTTCAAAATATTTGGATAAGTGTTGAGATGCGCATTCTATATGATTTATATTCTTTGCTTTAACTTTCTGAATACTTTAAATACTTTATTTTTGGTCTTAATAGACAATATTTTCCTACTTTGACAATATGTCATTTATAGGCTTTTTACACACACATCTTTCAACTTTCATCAATTCACAAAGATGTTTAGATCCTGTTATAAGAAGTATACAGGACTGAATGTTCAACATCTTTCAACATCTTATACCATGTTCACACGAATATCAAATATCGAGGTTCGCTCTCTCATTCGCGGTTTGCGGCTGAATCTAGTTTGAAACAAGTAGATTCGACATACAAAATTGTGAGAGCGAACCATCCTGTTTCATTTTGAATCTTGTTGCGAACCTCGAAGAATTTGCTATCATCTCTGATTTTGATAAAAATTTATCGCTGCTTTATCTGAACTAAATGACAAAACAAAAAAAATCAAAACAAAAATTTGCTAAAAATGAAAATTGTTTTTAGAAATAAAGAAATGGAAATTTACTTACGTAAATATGTAACATAAAAAACAGAAAAGCAATACCTATACAAAATCATACAAAACCGAAATACCGTCTCAAATATGTAAGAATGTATGTGGTGTGTAGATTATACCTTGTGATATACATACATACATAAAACAGAAATGCCAAACTGAAACACTAAGCTGTCGTCTGAACAGTGAGTTTCGCAATCGTGGTCCAGAGAGCGAACCAAGTGGTTCATATTGTCGTAGCATTAAAAGATGTTCCTATCTCATTTTGTTTCATTCAACATCTTGCGATAATTTTTGTGTCATCACTAAAAAATGTACTACCATCACTAAAAAAAACACACGTGTCAAAAAATATATACAAAAGAAAAACACACACACAAAAAAATATACAATGAGCGTCGGGGGTTTACAATACGTTTGGCAAAAAGAAATATTTCATCATCATCGTCTTCGTCCTCGAACCTGTCGTTCACTAATTTTGCATATTGTAGTAATAATTGTCTTTGATTGTGAAGATCCAATTATTGCATAATTTTTAAATTTCATTTTATTTAATTTTTATTCCTTCAAATTTTTTTGCGTACTTAACTAGAAAAAAATATTACAGATGAAAGATGAAAGATGTAATGTAAACAAGTTTTTTCAATTTTTAACATCTTCCACGCGTTCCTCTAAGATGTGAGGATGTGTAAAAAGCCTATTACATATTCTTGTATATATTTTTAACATTAAAAAAAATACTTTTTTATTATTAAGCTGGGGGCCAAAATTTAAAAGTTGTTTAAATTAAATATATACATACATATATTAGAATTTTACTTTAGTTTACCTTTAAGTTTTTTCTTTCTTCCTTTTGTAAGTCTGTGTTCACACCTAAAGATTCTTACAATACAATTCTTATTTTTGACGACATGTACATTGTTATTTACAATTGTATGCATGTGTGCAATTACGAATTAGAGTAAAGCGTATTGTCAGTACAATATATTGTACTCGTTTCTTTACCCCTTGCCACCTTCGTCAATAAACATACATACATACATACATAACTGGCCTTTACAACCCTGTGTCAGGATTACTGCCTAGCTTCTCGCAGCACTCATGTTGTGTGTGTCAATTTTTATCCATGAGTACCGGGACCTACAGTTTAATGTCGACTCCGAACGACAGACTTGAGAAGCTTGTTCATGGCAATTAGTGACTCTCAGAGCTTTTGCCAGAAGACTGCTGAGAGGTAGTCGCCGAAAGAAATATTTTTTTTATATTTATTTTTTTGAAGATGTCAATAAACATGCAATCTTAAAAATAAGAATATGAACATGTGAACACAGACTAATTAATTGGCCTAGACAGGCTTTTATATTACTTGAATATAAATAAATAAATATATTTATTGTTAATATAAAATAACTATGTATTATTTATTCAAAATTCTAAATATATAATTTTTTTATAGCTTTTTTTAGAAATAGTGGTCTTATTGACTATATTTTTGCGGATAAGGCACCAGACAATTTTTACTTCATATATTAAGCTGGCAATATTTAGTTATGAGCAATAATCATAAACTTCTTAGTTTAATCATTAAAACTTAGTTTTTTACTTTTTTAAAACATAAAATATTATAAAATATTAAATAGGTTGTTTTTTCTGTTTAGTTAAAAGACATTAATTTATTTATTTGATTTGAAATGAAAAAGAAAATGTGAAAATTTATAAGGATTCATTATAACTTATACTCGTCTATTCAACTATATAGGTTGTTTAAAGCACAATGTATACAGTGATGAAACTCCAACAACTATAACAAGAACAACACAACAACTTTACATCGTGATAAAACGATGAGACAGCAAGCATTTTCATTCAGTGGGGATAGGGTTAGGTATGTTCGGAAAAAAAGTTGGGGGTAAAATATTAGTGAGGGTCGGTCTTACATTTTATTTCTCTAGGAGATACTTCAGGGCAATTGTGGAGCTTTTTGTGGACTTTTACTTCTTTAACCCAACCTTTGACCCCGATGAAAAGCCATTTGTCCCCATCCCACTTCCCTCGTTTTTGACTCATGTATTTTTTGTAGAAACTTACAAAATAAGCGGTTCTAGCTAATCGAAATCGAAAAATCATATGCCATCCCACCACTATTAGACTAGTTTTAATCGCATTCTTTGCGATTTGATTTTTATTTCTTCATCCAAAAATACCTCCACTCTGAAATTTTTTACAACTGTAGATAAAGAAACTACCTTTGTCATAATTTGTTTTTCAAATATTTAAAAAGGTCGCTTTCGGAGATATAGGCTTCCGACTTATAGATAAAGAAAATTGACCTTTGACTTTTTCAAAGAAAAAATCATGTTGCATATTAAATCAAAGATAATTTAATACCCTTCCAAATGCGACTTTTACAAGATGCGTAGCTATAATACTATTCAAGAAAATTACTATTAAGTAAGTATAACTTTGGACATTTTTGTACTGTTTTCGGATTTTCAAGACCTCATATTTCCGGATCCAGAAGTGTCAGCGCACTTTAATTTTACTTTTGTCTTAGTATTATGATATACGTTATTCGTACCAAAAATCAGCCAATTCGGAAACAGTCATTTCAAAAACGGTATATTTTAACACATTCAATATAATATGAAATGTATTGCTTATGGGGATAAGCAAAATCGTATCACGTAAGTATCAACTTCATCTAGTCTTTCTAAAATTGTCAATTCCAATTTCCTGACAAGTCTCTTAAGCAGACGAAATGGTCATAGAGACATGCTTATCCCCATAAGAAATACATTTCCCCTTATATTGAATCTTTTAAAATATTTATATGAAACTTACTTGGGTGTATAGCCATTTTTTTGATGCCAAAAACTCTTTTTTACTGTAATCCGCTGCAGTTATATATACATATGTATGAGTCGTCGTTGTTCAGTATGGTGTTTGAGTCCAGTACGTAGTGGTACTATATGACCACATGTAATTGGTATGATTTCTAAATCTTCAATTGTAAAGATACGACTAGATCCGTTTGGTAAACTAGTAGTTACTGAAACTAGATTTTTTCTCTTTCCATAATGGCCACTGATCTTCTACAGTCACATTTGGAAAAAATTTAATTTTTCAAATTGAATTTTCTCAAATCTCAAAATAATTTCAGGAATACTACTAATACAGCTCCATTAGGGACCCCTTGGACTATCATCCCCATATAGTGTGATATACCTGCAATTTCTTTTTTTTTTCCATAATGGCCACTGATCTTCTCCAGTCATTTTGCAAAAAAATTGAATTTTTCAATTTAAATTTTCTCAAATCCCAAAATTATTTGAGGAATACCACTAATACAGCTCCATTAGGGACCCCTTGGACTGTCATCCCCATATAGTGTGATACACCTGCAATTTCTTATTTTTACATAATGGCCACTGATCTTCTCCACTTATTTGGTTTTTTTGAAAGAATTTGTTTCGGCTTTTTTAACCTAAAGCTAAATAAATATGGGCTATAGTCACAGTCAATCAAAAAAGTCGGTTTTTTTTTTAAAAACAGTTTTAAGTTAGTAAAATGTTTTTATTTGGTTTGTAAATATATTCAAAATAAAAGTATATTTTAAATCAAAAATCGTCTGCCAATTAGTTTTTTGTTTAATCTCAGCACATAAACTGTATTAGAGTGTTTGAAATTAATAGAAGGATTCAATCTCAGCACATAAACTGGATTGAAATTGTCGTATTTTTTATTGAACAATAAGCGGCACTTGAACCGAATTGTTCCCGTGGAAATGAAAGTCTTGCTTTTGATTTACGAGAATGTAAAGCGCAATTTATTATAGTTTATTTATTATAGTTTTCTTCATTTAAATACAAAATTATTGATTACTAATTAATTTCTACATATTTCTTACATAATTAAAATTATAGGTATTATAATGAATTAAGTACTATCTAAGCAAATTATAAAGTTCATTGGCTGTGTGACCATGACTTCAAAATTAAACAACAAAACACAACAAACGTGCTACAAACAAATGTGCAAGCTATACATTTTTCATAAGTGCAAAGAACTTAATAAACTGGCATTATATTTCTATATGAACAAAAAATAAATGTAAAAGAAATTAATGTAAACACTGAATTTTAATAAACCAGAAATAAACAAACAAAATAACAAAGAATATAAAACATCAAGTTTCAATTATAACTAAACCAAAGAATAAGAAAGGTGTGCAATTCAATGAATTAAAAGTAGGCAAAATATGTGCAGAGGTTCAACAAACTTAAAGTAAATAAAAACCAGGGACCGGAAATAATTGTTATTTTTTTTTTCTGAGGAAAAAGGTTACGCAAAAATGCCCTTTATCTGCATTTGGTAATTTTTAAAAATTATCAGTACATTTATATTATTTTGGTTACCGTAACCAACTACAATGAGAAAAAAATTTTTTTGGTTATAAGTAATCATTATATCAACCAAAAAATATTTTGGTTAAGAATAACCATTATTTCAATCAAAAAAAATATTTTGGTTAAGAATAATGGTTATTTCAATAAAAAACTTTTTTTGGTTAGAAATAACCATTTGACCTAAAAAAAATTTTGGTTACATCCTTAATTTGTAAAATCTTTTAATTGATTTTAATCATTCTTGCGATAGCTTCCTTTGCATCATCGAAAATATACAAAAAATGTTGCATTTTGTGGAGTAATAACCAAAAAAAAAAATTTTTTTTTTGATATTGGTTATTTTTAACCAAAAAAAAAATGTCTTTTTTAATATAATGGTTATTTCTAACCAAAAATTTTTTTTTATTAGTATAATGGTTATTTAGGACAAAAACAAATTTTAAGTTGATATAATGGTTATTTTCAACCAAAAAAAAATATTTCTCATTTTAATTGGTTACGATGACCAAAATAAAATATATTTCTTGTTAATGGTTAATTATAACAATTATATAAATTCGTTGTCATTAATGGTTAAATATGACTGTTTCGTAGTTTCTCTTATAACTGTTACCGTCCCTGATAAAAACCAATAAAAGTATGTATTAACATGCTCCCCCGATGAGTGTAGCTCAAAATATAGTCTGTGGGTGGAGTCTGCTGAATTGATGAGAGATTGTGTTGAATTCTGATTGAAACTTCGTTAAGGTCTGCTGCTGATATTGATCAAATATGCTCCGTGAAATCCGACGTTGTTTGTTGCTTGCGAGGCGCTGGAATCGGTTGGTGTTTACATTTTTGTCTTGCAATTAGATAAAATAAGATGCAGAGAGTGATAATTAAGGCTGAGTAACCGACAGTCATACGATGATAATTATGAGTCTCAATTTTATTTGGTAGCTGAAGTATATCCTGCGCAATTAGTGAGGTTTGTAATTCTGTTAGGTTCTGAATATGTGAACTGTACTCGCCTGTATGTATTTTATTGAGTAATGTAGTCGCCGTGGTCTAGTGGTTAGTGTGTTGGCTTACATGGGTCCTGGGTTCGACTCCAGGCTCCGACATCTTCAAAAAAAAAGAAATATGAAAAAAATATTTCTTTCGGCGACTACCTCTCAGCAGTCTTCTGGCAAAAGCTCTGGGAGTAACTAATTGCCATGAACAAGCTTCTCAAGTCTGTCGTTCGGAGTCGACATTAAAACTGTAGGTCCCGGTACTCATGGATAAAAATTGACACACACAACATGAGTGCTGCGAGAAGCTAGGCCGTAATCCTGACACAGGGTTGTAAAGGCCAGTTATGTATGTATGTATGTAAAATATGTGCAGAGGTTCAACAAACTTAAAGTAAATAAAAACCAATAAAAGTATGTATCAACATCAGCTTTTAATGGGTGCCAACTCAAATGTAAAAATCGTTTTCATACATTTTGTTACAAAATACAAAAAAAAAATATTTAAAACGGAAACTAAAAAGAAAAAAAATTTAAACTGATGAATTTTTAAATAAAAAAGAAAAAAATGGAAAAGGTAAGATATATTTAATTTGTATATGGAAAGCACTTTTATGAATGCATGCTATCACTAGAAAATATCGATGTTCATGTACAAATCTATTCATTTATTATTTAATACATATTATACTGTTTTGTTATTTAATTCATTTATACTCTAAGATTTTTTTCGTTATTGAGTTATGCGTTTTTTGTTTTGCTGTCTTATGGCGTTTTCTTTTCTGACGAATATGTTGCATTTTGTTTGCCTTTTTTTTCTTAAATTGCCATTTTTGTGTTCTTTTCTGAGACATAGGCAACATTAAAAATGTGTGTCATGATCTTTTCTAAAAATGTTGCACTTAGAGTGTGCGATATTGTTGCACTTTTCACCCTAGATCTAATAACAGGGTGAGAATGTTGCATTTTTAACAGCTGACTCGTCTGCAAATATAGCAACAAGAAATAGTAAATAAAAACGCAAAAAGAAGAAACGTTATATAAATATATTTTTAATTTTCGTTTTAACGTTTTGTTTGTTATTTTTTTGCTGTTATCTTGACACAGTTTATTTGTTTCTTGCAATCAGAAAATGAAAAATGATTTTAAAAGAAGAAAATTATTTTTTAAGTATATTTGTAATACAAATAACCAGTTTACGATTATTTAAAACATGTATGTATATCGTACATATATACATATATATAAACCGATTGTGATTATATAAAAGTGGTAGCAATTTAGCTTTTGCATGTGCAAATCAAAGTAACTGAATCATTCACAGCTGTAAAAAGAAAGCATACTTTTTGTTCTATAGTAATGTCATAGAAGGTAGCATTTTAACAGGTTGAGGTTAAAATTTAAAGATTGTTACTTTGCAAATGGGCAACACTTATTTTTAGAAAAGAAAACGCCATTAGCATTAGTAACAGCAGCTTTTATGAATCAATTTTTGTTTGAACTAATTTCTTTTATTCACACATAATACATATGCATATATAAAAATGTAAGAAGTTAAAGAATATTAAACGGTTTGACCAAAAAATATATTAAGGCGCACCAACTCGCGCCTTTTGTTAAATGAAAATATTAAAAATATTAAACCATTCGTAAAACAATTTTTTGCTTTTTTTCAGTTTAACGTTCGTATTTAAATTTATCAAAATTGATCAATTAGTTTACTAGAATGTGTAAAAAATTACTAACAAAAAATAATGCTACATGTTTTAGATTAAATTAAAATATGTATTGGGGTTCAAAACGGCACCTTGTGCTAATTGTGGTTGATCACGTTTTTTGGATTAACTGGCCACTTGACCTACCTTGATCACGTATTGTATTGTAATATGTTTTAAAGGAACTGTATCAATGTTTATAAGAATTTTGCTGGACTTCTGTCTGACATTAACAAATCATTGTAAAATACGTATCAAGAACTATTTGTGGATGACGACGCTTCCCGAGAAAATAAACAACCATTTCATATATGTATATTTTTAATCAACTTTGAACATTTTGAGCAAGTGGACATTTTAATCAGAATATTACATTTCTAAGCAGTTTTCCTTTCATTAGTCGATTATACGGATACTACGCTAGTCAAAAAAGTTTGGCAGAAGTGTACCAACATAGTTATATATTGTGTCTTTAACCAATAAATAATCACAGTTTTACATCTGTTTTATTTTTTATATCTACAATTGTCTTAAACTTTATGATACCATATATCCTAATAATAAACATTAAAGAAAATAAATATGTTTGTTGAAGAGGATTTATATTCATTAATACTTCGATTATTCCTATAAATATTTAATTTTTTTAAGAGTTGAAGACTCGGATTCGAGCCCCAGGAAAGGTGTGATCAATTTTAATTTTTGTTTCATTAGAAACGCTTTAATTAGATCAAAGTTAACTGCAATGAATATTTTTTGGTAATTAAGGAAGAAATGATGTCCGTGAAGGAATAGTACACTAGCCAAACAGAACAATTGTTTTCGACTCCAGCTACGGTAGTCTCATCAGAGTTCTTTGTGTCCTGTGTATATTCGAGACCAAACATTAACTATTTAACTCATACTTTTTTGGAAATCGCATACTGAAATTATTACCGTATGCACATACACTTGTATGAGTTAGTCGAAGTAAAGTCACACAACAGTTTCTATCATATTCTCCTTTTCTTACCATCATTGCTGTTCTTGTAATTGTCATCTTATTTGGATGAAACAGAATTACAATTTATTTTGTTTTTGCCCTTTATTCCACCTTATCCACATTAGTCGACATGAATGATATGTACGACGGTGGTCGTGGTGGTTAGAGCGCAGCGCCATATCCGGACGCAATTTATATTAAGAGCTGAAGACTCGGGTTCGAGCCCCAAGAAAGGTGTGGTCAATTTTAATTTTTGTTTCATTAGAAACGCTTTAATTAGATCAAAGTTAACTGCAATGAATATTTTTTGGTAATTAAGGAAGAAATGATGTCCGTGAAGGAATAGTACACTAGCCAAACTGAACAATTGTTTTCGACTCCAGCTACGGTAGTCTCATCAGAGTTCTTTGTGTCCTGTGTATATTCGAAACCAAACATCAACTATTTAAATTATACTTTTTTGGAAATCGCATACTGAAATTATTACCGTATGCACATACACTTGTATGAGTTAATCGAAGTAAAGTCACACAACAGTTTCTATCATATTCTCCTTTTCTTACCATCATTGCTGTTCTTGTAATTGTCATCTTATTTGGATGAAACAGAATTACAATTTATTTTGTTTTTGCCCTTTTATTCCACCCTATCTACATTAGTCGACATGAATGATATGTACGACTGCATTATGCATCATGCATTATGAATACATTTAATATAAACAAACAAAAACATAAAAATGCATCCCTGATTTAATGAAATATGATGGTTTTTTAAAAAAACAAAGAGAGCCGTACGACTGTCAAATTTTCATCTGTATTTTCTCTCAGTGTCGTACGGTCTCATTACATATCAAGTTTACACGATATTATTCATTCTCTTCTACACAAAAATTTCACATGTCGTACGACTTGTGTTACCGTCTAAACACCCCTTTATGCATATATAAAAAAAAGTTTTTGTCCAATTTAGATTGGACAACTACCTTATTAGACAATTGGTCCTGGTGCGATACTGCCCTACTGAAGACTTTACATAAGGATAGATTTATTGCACTAAGAACAAATTAAATTTAATATAATTTGAAAATGAAAATTAAGGAGGAGATTGTTGGGTATTATTTGCATTTTCACATCTCTATTATAATCGATGTAGTCGCCGTGGTCTAGTGGTTAGTGTGTTGGCTTACTAAGACATGGGCCCTGGGTTCGACTCCAGGCTCTGACATCTTCAAAAAAAGAAATATGAAAAAAATATTTCTTTTGGCGACTACCTCTCAGCAGTCTTCTGGCAAAAGCTCTGAGAGTAACTAATTGCCATGAACAAGCTTCTCAAGTCTGTCGTTCGGAGTCGACATTAAACTGTAGGTCCCGGTACTCATGGATAAAAATTGACACACACAACATGGGTGCTGCGAGAAGCTAGGAAGTAATCCTGACACAGGGGTGTAAAAGCCAGTTATGTATGTATGTATTATAATCGATAAATCTCTCTCTTATTTTGAAGTGTCATATCACAATTGTCAAATCTTTTTTATAACTTCCTTTCTATCTTTTCCTTTTGCTTGAGTCTTGTGAACAGCACACTGACTTTATATAAAAGTTACTTAATAAATTGCATTCTGAATTAATATAATACCAATTAATATAAAGGCAAGACAGGAATAGACTTACGATCTTTGGCTCTAACATTAAGGCCTATGGACTTCTAATAGCAGGATAGAGCGTTTGCCGCCTAAGAGATTCTGGACTGTGTATTCGCATTCCACTTTAACTTGCTATCCAATATAATTCCAAGGTATTTTGCATTATCGGATAAAGTGAGAGCTACTTCATTTATCTTAGGTGTAGAGAATTTAGGAATTTTATATCTTCTTGTGAATAGTGTCAAATCTGTCTTGGCCGGATTAACTCACAGCCCACACTCGTTGCACCATTTAGATAATACTTTCAAGGCCGATTCAAGGATATCTGAAAGCATTTTAGGATCCTTGCCTGTAGTTGCCACTGCGACGTGACGCGCATAAGCGATTGTTGTGTAGCATGTGCTCTCCAATGCACATATATATGTTCAGGTTGAGGTTCCATAGCAAAGGTGAGAGTACACCACTTTGTGGTGTACCACGTACTGCTATTTTGGAAACATTTGAGGCGCCTAACGTGGATTCTATGTGCCTGTATCTAAGCAGTTTCTCTGCAAATGCGTTGATCGCGGGATTCATATCCATTCGTCTCATGGCGTTAATAACCGACTCCGGTTCAACATTATTAAAATCACCCTCTATATCTAGAAATGCTATCAAAGGTTATATAGAGACCTCTCTATATAACCAATTAGTGAGTGTAGTGCAGTTTCAGTAGACCTACCTTTCGTTTAAGCATGTTGTGCTTCCGATAGAGCTTCTGGTTCGAGGGATGACCAAATGTAAACATCGAAAATCCTCTCAATTGTCTTAAGTAGAAATAAGGATAGGCTGATAGGTCTAAAATCTTTCGACTTAGTATGAGATGTCTTACCACGCTTAGGAATAGAAACAATCTTATAAACTGTCCATCTTGAAGGTACTTGAGATAACCGCAGACAATCTCTGAAAATCGTCCAAAGCCATGGCATAGGAGTGTCTATGTTCATTTTTAAATCTGCTGGTATGATGCCAGAAGACCTGGGGACTTGATGGATGAACGCTTTTTACTGCCCATCTTATGCGATGCTCTGAAATCAGTATACTTGATATATCTTAAGCACCCTTAACTGGATCCAGAAAAACTGCAGACGTGCACTCCTGACAGCCAGGGAAATGCGTCTCCAGGAGTAGTTCCAGAGTGTCTCTACTATTATCTGTCCAGAAACCAGAAGATCTATGAATGTAAGATGGTATTGTGGGGTTGGTCGATAACATTTTTTTCAGTCTCAGAGGAGTTTTCCACATTAATGCAGAAGTTTCTTCATGACTGTCTTTTCGCCTTCCTGATGAGATTTTTAAATCCGTTGCATGAAGACTTATAATTGGTCCATTTACCACTTTTCTTCGCTTCGTTAAACAGTTTCCTGCAGATTTTGCGCTTTTCCGCAATTTCTGCATTCCACCATGTGGGCTTAGATTTACTCTTCCTGACAGTTTCCCTACAGGACAGCGTTGTCTACTTGGTGCGTTTCGCACCATTGTTGGTGCTTTTTTTAAATTTTTGTGCGAAAAATTTCTCAGCTGGTGCGTGGTGCGTTTTTTCTTAAATTTTGGTGCGTTTTTTATTTTTTGGTGGCACCAAAGTAAATTCAACACAAATTTTTGTTTCAGCGTGAGAAAAAAATCTTTGCACAATAAAATACACTCGTTTCAATACAATTTCAATCGACAGTGCAATATTTTTACAAAAATAGTACTGATTTATTAATTTGGAATAATTATTAAAAGATTTTGATCTCTTCTTAAAAAGTTGTATAAAGAATTTATAAAATTAATATACAAAAATATACGAGTATCGTTTTATACAAATTAATGCTATCTTATGTACAAACTCTTGAAATATTTTTTTGTTAAGTTTATTTTTTAATTATATTGTAATTTAATATGAAAATATTACTCTAAAATAAAAAAAATAATGTTTAACCCTAGTAGGTATATCCAGGTCTGTGCAGACTTTTTGCATATAAAAGTCTGTATAACTTTTTTGCTTTTCATGTTAGAGACAAATCCTTCCATGACTTCCTGGAGCAACTGTCTCTAAACACAATGAGCAAAAAATCAGAGCTATTATGGATCCGGGTTCAGGTTGATCCGGGTTTACAAATTTTTAGTCATAAACAGCATAACCAGGTCTGTGCAGACCTACATGGGATTTGTATGGAAATGCATAGACAGATGTGTTAAAAGTCTGTATACCTACCTACCAGTGCCCGGAGGAGCTGTTGACCAAATCTTACCGTCCTTCGACTTGTACGATGTAGTTGAGTTCGACGAACTTGACAAACTTTGTTTGTTTGCAGGTAGCTGCAGGCCCGCCCATATATGACCGTCCAGTCCATACCGGATCCTCTGCCAAAAGACCATCGTGCTTTATGTTTTAAGTTGAACAAAAAGCAGCGAAAAACACATTTTCATTGCATGTACAGTGCACTCGCGGTAACGTGAACTAATTAAAACCAAGGGAGTTCATGTTAACGAAATTGTTCACGTTAGCGATTGTCAAATTTCATGAAAAAAATATAAAATTTTAATTTATAAATCTGTGTTTTACACGCTTGAGCGTGATATTCTTTTATTAATATTTATATTTTTAAAATATAAAACTAAAATTTTATTAAAATCCATTACAAAGCAAAACGAGATATCAATTGAAATAAAATTGCATATGTAGCTAATAAAATTACTCATTACATTTTTATGCATTAAAGCAGAGACATAACAGTTATAAGATACATTTAAAAAAATTGTGTCATAACAGTAATATTGAAAAAATTAATTTTTTCTCTTTAAATAATAGTTATTTTCAATTAATAAAAGTTTTTGTTTTCAGTAACTGTTATTCATAATAAATTTTTTTCCCCCTGCTCATAACTTTTATTTTCGATTTATATTTTTTTACGTTGCCCTATAAGACTTATTCTTAACACAAAAATTTTTCGTTTTTCATATCTTTTAAATTCGATATATATTTTGTTATAATTTAAAAAAATTAGTTTTTATTGCATTTTTTGGATTTTATTGGTAGCTGCATACGTACATATATTTCATTTTACATGTAAAGTCTAAAAAAACTTAAATAAAAGTTAGCTAAAATAAAATAATTCATTTGTTTTTTTGTGTTATTCACAAAGAATTTAATTTCACAAATAATGTTTTAGCAAGCGTCTCGTATGCCAAGTTGCACCTTTTATCTGCGAACAAAAGCCGCAAAGCAGTTAATGCTCTTTCAACAGATACCTGCGTTGCCGGCACTGCATGGACAATATGAGCCAATTTACATAAAAATGGAAAAGTATACTTCTTCTCTTCCCAATAATGCAACAAATCGGCTTCTACATCTAGCCTCATGGGTTTCAAGCTGTCTATTTATGCTATGGCTGCATGTAACTCTCACAATGTATTGTCATCCTTGTCTTCTGAGGTTGAATCCACTTCAAGCTCTCTAATTGATGATCTAAGCAATGACGACGTGGTTGTTTCTTAAGAAAAACTTTTACAGGGCAACTTAAAAGTTTATAAATAGAAAATAAAAGTTATGAGCAACGGAAAAAAATTTTTCCTAACAATAACTCTTATAGTGCAAAGTAAAAAAATATAAATCGAAAATAAAAGTTATGAGCAACGAAAAAAAGTTTTTGTTATGAATAATATTTAACAAAGTAAAAGTTATTTATTATTCTATGGCCAACTTTTTTAATCTCAGAAAATAAAATAACTGTTATTTTTGGTCTCTGCATTAAAGCAATCCGTTATCTTTTTCTGCTGCTTTTTCTTTTCTAATAGCTGAAATACTGCTTTCTCCCTTAAGCGTCTAAGTACACTTATGTCACTTTGATCCACCATTGCATCTCCTGCCCATTGTAATGCCTTGTTAAAGATTTCAATTGCCTCACTTGCGGCAACTTTTTTAACAGGATCATCAACAACGCAATCATCGTCATCACTTTCTTCGTTTTGCACAATTTCATGGATTTCACTGGTATCATCAACCCAGGTATCATTATTGCACTCGTGAACCATTGGCAGGGTAAACTCAACCTAAAAGTTAGTAAAACAATGTCTTAATTGTGATTTAAAAGTTTATCGTAAAATTCTTACCTGAGGACTTAAGTCCTGAAGGAGATCGGCTGACATTTGCATTAAAGAATTAATTTCTGCATCCCATTTCTCTTTTAGAACACTTATTGGAATGTTATCTTCAGGGTCCTCCTCGTTTCCAACTAAACTTAAAATATTTTTCCAGCATTTGGCAAGAGTTTCTGTGCTGACCCGGTCCCATGCGACAGATAAAAGAGTGACAGCATCTTTCAAAGTTACATTTCTCATTGATTGAAGCAAATCAGAGTTTTATATAAGTCAACGAAGAATTTTCTTACCTGTGGTTCAAAGGATTGATGGAACCAATGCTTAAAAATGGCTGACGTCATCCAGGCCGATTTCGAATTCTTATAATCCGTAGGACAATCGAAGTTTTTAAAACTGCGTGGATTTTTGGCCTTAGCAATTATCAAAAGTTTAAGTCTATGTGCACCTGATGCATTTGCGCAACACAGGAACGTAACACGTTGCTTCTCCATCTTTGTACCAGGAGCACTTTTCTCTTGCATTGCAACGTACGTTTTATCTGTTAAAAGTTTCCAGAATAAACCAGACTCATCAGCATTATAGAGTTGGTCATTGCATAACTCCATTTCTTCAATTTTTTGTTTCAATTTTAGCTTAAATGGATCCACCAATTCAGGCTGCGATGAGAGTTTTTCTCCGGATACTTTAAGAAGTCTAACTCCGTACCTTTTCTTAAATCGCTGAAGCCATCCGTCACTAGCATTGAACCCGGACTCATTTTCTTTAAGTTGGGAATGTAATTCCGATCACGCATTCGGAGGAACCAACGGTAAAAGATTTTTCCATAACTGGAAGTTCTGATGCTTTTAAAGTTTGTCTTTTTCCCGGTCCTTGGTATGTGTTATTTACACAACTCAAAATTGCTTCTTTTTAATACTGCATATTGTTGACTTAGCGACATTATACTTTTTTGCTAAACTAGTCACACTAGTTCCTTTTTGCAAACTATCTAAAATGTCTGCCTTTTCTTTTAACTGCAAACTTAGACTTTTTTACACTCATGCCGACTGATTCACTCACTTCACATAAGAAACTAACTTCAAATTTCTTTGCCATACAAACAAAATAACTTAGGGGATATGCACTTATTTATATGAGGGGATTCCCAAAATTTTAAAATTCAAATTTAATGAATGCATTTCAATGTTGTCTACATGCTTAGAAAACATATTGCACTGTGAAAAAAATTGTTCACGTTATAGAGCTTTCTGTGTTTGTTCACGTTACAGAGTAGTCAATGTAAAAAACATCTTGTTCACGTTAGGCGGTGTTCACGTTAGACGGTGTTCACGTTACCGCGAGTGCACTGTATTGCAAAAATCCGGTATACCAACAATTCTCAAATGCCAGGTACTTCTGCGTTAAATGCCGTGTATAAAATTCCTTTGTATACATATTATTAATAAAATACCCTTAATATATAACTTAGATGTATAAAAATGCATTTTTATTGTTCATTTTGTGGTTTTCCTAGCATAAAATGCATTTATACTGTCCAAACTCTGGTTTGAACACTTAAATTTTATAACTTATTGTAAGAGAAAAATGGAATTGATGTTAATGTTTATTTCAATAAGTAATTCTAAAATTAAGATTGAAATTTAATTGATATTGAATTATGTATTTAAATTTGAATTCCCCTTAACGGATTTATAACAAATATTAAATTGTTATAATAGCATAAAAGAAAATGTATATAACATTGAATTTCTAGTATATATTTAGTACTAACGGTCATGATTGAATTAATGGAAACTTAAGAAAATTGCATAACTTCTAGAGTTAGTTTTGCTTTCAATTATTAAGTATATAGAATTTGCTTAAAACGGATCATAAAGTTAGCACATAAAAAGTTAGCATAACTTTTCCTCATAAAGTTGTTTTTAAATAAATTAATATTTGTAATTTCTTGAGTACTTACCTTCAACACTTAATAAGAGAATCCTGAGACTGTTCCTATAAATAAATTTATATATACTTACCTGCAGTTTACCTAAATAAAAATTCTAAATCGAAAGGCAATTGTGTTATAATTATTCAACATTTGGAAAAAAAGGTAACCAAATTAATTCTCTCTTAATTCCCAAAGGAAATCAATTAATTAAAATTATTTTCTATTTTCCCTTAATTATAACTACCCTTTGCGAGTAATTATAATAAGAGATCTCGTGTGTTAATGTACTAAATGTACAACTCAACTCACGAGATTTCTGCTTTAGATACAATAACCCAATTGTATTCATGGTCCTTTACCCTCAAACCAGTAACACGGAATTTCTGTTCCCCTCAGTCCACAACCTCTACACATAAGAGAGTTAAAACTCTTCGAAAAAAAAGGAAAGAGAAATAATAATAAGAAACCATCACCAAAAAGCAATAAGTTGGTAAGCAAACAGGAATAGATCTACATTCAGTTTGTAATAAACCCTTGAAAGCGATAGTCAAAAAGACAAAATGAAAAAGAAAAAAGAAACAAAAGTAGACAAACAAAAATACATATACATATGTGCACATAAAAACAGAAATAAAAAGTAACTCTTGTGAAAAAAAGAAAAAGCAAAAAAAAAAAATTTTTTTAATATAATATACAAATAAGTATGTACATCTAATTGTGAAAAAAGGAAAAAGCTCAAAAAAAAAACTTAATATGACATACAAATAAGTTGTATATCTAAAAATAAGAAAGAAAAAATTAAAATATTTGTCGCATATCAAAGTACATAAGTACATTGTATATTAAAAAAAATTATAAATTGCTTCTAGTGAAAAAAAAGAACAAAAAAAAAAAATAAAAACGGTAAGTCTATGTCCACACTTGGCGATTCGAGTCGGGCAATTCTTCACCAATTCTCTTTTAAACTTGTCTTCGTGTCCACACTCGACGAGTCTAGTTGCCCAACTTTTTGTTGTTGTTCAGCAACTTTTGTGTTTTCTTTTGCTTGCTTTTTCTTACAATTTGACATTTATGCTGTGTTGCCACAGAAAATACTTACAAATCACACAAAATTTTATAGATTGTCCAAAATATATTCATACCTTAAATACAATGCTTTTTATTTTTGTAATTATTTTAATATGAGAATAAATATTTGTGTATTTATAAATTTCCCTATAGAATACAAAGCCTTAAAATTATTACTAGAGCAATTTGAACAGCCAATATTAATTTGAACAATATTAAAGTATTTATAGCTGAATACTAGTGCTAATGAAGACTAGGTACTGGAAGTAGTTCGGGAGCACCGCTTAAATTTTGAAGAAGTTTTTATAATGTCTTATGATAAGACATAATTTATCTTAAAATTAAGGAATGTTAGATATAAAATAAGCTGCTAATAATGAAAATCGGTTGATATAAACAAAATATTTTCTTTCAATGTAATATCGTTATGCTTCACAATTAAATTTTCTATTAATGAAAAATAAAAATATTTCTCTTCCCTTGTCTCTTAACAGCTAGATTTTGTATTCACGTATTATGTGTCGATTAAACATTCAGCAATTTAACGGTCATATACAAAATAACAAAGTGAATTTGCTGACCTTATTCACCATTTGAATTAAAATCTATTTTAATTTTTTGCATACATTTACATTTCATTATGATTCGTAATATTTTAAAAAGCATGTTGTCCCCACTGAAAGGCAATTAACTTATAGTTTAATAATTTCCAAAAATGTTTGCTTTAGCTCACCAGTGGACATATTTTAAAATTGGTATAAATTTTGAAAAAGTCACCTTGAAAATATTTAAATGTTTTACTATTAATGCTTAAAGATTTTTTTTATTACTATTTATTCCTTTATATTATTAGCATATCAAATTAAGATTGCCTCAGCATCACTTAGTCATTATTGAGGCGAGCTGGTAAAATATTTACAGCTTTGAATTACACATGTACAATATATAATTGGGGTATTCAAACGGGGTCCTATCAAGTCATATTGTCATAATATCATACAATTTTAAAATAGTTTAAAAAATTTGTTGTTGGTCTTTGAATAAAAAAGTCATAAAACAATAAGACTTTTCAAGCTATATTTACCATTTTGTCATAAATTGAAAAATAAAAAATAATAAAAAACAAAATTCAATATAATATATTAAACGGGTTGTTACAGCAATCATAATTTTTCGTTTTATTGTTTTTTGATATATGACTTTAAAATGTCCATTTGAATCCCCAAATATTTTAAGATATTCATCTAAAAGTTTAATTCTATATACATACATACATAACTGGCCTTTACAACCCTGTGTCAGGATTACGGCCTAGCTTCTCGCAGCTCTCATGTTGTGTGTGTCAATTTTTATCCATGAGTACCGGGACCTACAGTTTAATGTCGACTCCGAACGACAGACTTGAGAAGCTTGTTCATGGCAATTAATTACTCTCAGATCTTTTGCCAGAAGACTGCTGAGAGGTAGTCGCCGAAAGAAATATTTTTTCATATTTCTTTTTTTTTTTGAAGATGTCGGAGCCTGGAGTCGAACCCAGGGTCTTAGTCTTAGTAAGCCAACACACTAACCACTAGACCACGGCGACTATTCTATATATGTATGTATATAATTTACAAAGAAAGAAAAGAAATAAAAGTAAAAAAATAGTAATATATACACACAAAATTTAATTATTAATTTATAGGATATTGTATACGATTGCTGTAAATCATATGAGAAGAGTTTCTAAGTCGTGAAGCAAATATTCCTTTATTCTTTTCGTGAAAATTTAAATTCTTTGTATATATTTAATATCTTGAGGGCGATTATTAAATTCCATACTATCCGTATATTCAATGCGTTGCTTCGTAGTTTCTAACCGACATCTTGCTATCATAAGATTGACATTGTTTCTGGTATTGAATAATATTTGATTTTTATGAAATGAAATTGTATGGTGACCAATATTATGGGTTGACTTAAAAACAAGAAGAATTGAATTAAATTATTATAAATAATTGTTTCTGGTATTGAATAATATTTGATTTTTATGAAATGAAATTGTATGGTGACCAATATTATGGGTTGACTTAAAAACATGAAGAATTGAATTAAATTATTATAAATAATTTAATTGAAATAATGGTGAGACAAAATAAAAAAAAAATGTATGGTCTAAAAATATTTAAAGAAAAAGTGTTCTCTTCCATTTGTGTAATTACACATAAACTGGCAACGCTGCAATTTGCAACACAAGAAAAACTAACGCTGCGATTGTATGAAAAAGATGCGTACACTAAAAAGCGAAAAAAAATATGAAAGGAAATGTCAAATAATCAACTACAAAGACAAAAAACGAATGACGGAATATAAAGAATCGCCGAGAACGGGCAAGTATTTTTCTTCTTTTATTCCCCTCACCGTAATCGTCGACAAACTACAAAAGTTGCCGACTCGCCTCGCCAAGTGTGGACATAGACTAAACATATGTACATAGTGATATTGGTACATATGTATGCATACACAATAAATCATTACATAGTGAGAAAAGTTTGAGAATAATAAAACGGTACATTTAAAACTGAAAAAAAAAAAAATAAATATACCTACCTAGATATAAAAGAAAGAAAAAAAAAATAAAAAATAAAAGAAGATATATATGTAATATAAGCAGTATCAATATACATACATATATATATATATATATATACTGCATAATAACCCAGCAAGCAATTTATTTTACAGACGAAAAAACTGAGATAAATTGAAAACAATTATTAATTTAATTTATTGAATAATATTAAACATCTAATTGAACAACACAAAGAAAAAAGGATAATCACAGTACGACAAGAACTTAAGAGGAGTTAATGTGTAAGACCTTAAACATGCCCAGTGTTTTTAGTTGGATAGAATCGAATGTTATTATTGAAAATAATATCAATATTTTTATGGTTATTATTCATTTGAGTTCTCTCGCAATTTACGTTTTTGTGATTTAGTACAACATATTTGCAAGTGGATATATATTTGCTAGTAGAAACATACAATTTGTTTATTTATCAGAAAAGTAGAAAAATTTGTATTTAAACAGAAGACAGAAAGTAAAAAGAATAAAGCAAAAATATTAAATTCAAGAGCAAGAAAGAAGTTACATTGAAAACACAAAGTTAAATTTAAAAATTTGAACAGAAACTAAAAGTAAATAAACAAAAGAAAGAGAGAACAGAAAAAAGTAAAAAGTGTAAAAATATTTACACATTTCCATATACATTATTTACATATACGGTATTTAAATTAATTAAGGTTAATTTCTATATCGCAGTAGTATTCCCTTATATGCTAATTGAATACATTTATCTCACAACCGGGTGATTGCAGAAGGTTATCTGACTCCTATTAAGATAAATTTAAAAGTTTTAAATTGAAATTCAATTTCGAATTGACTAAATTTTCGGAATTTGTATAATCAAAAAACTTTTTTTGATTATCACGGAACTGCTCTATATAGTTGGTTAAGTGAAATACTCTATATTATCTATTTATTAAAATTTAGTTTTATACTATACTGTAAGAAGTATAGTGCCATTACCTGGCCCCTGAACCCTTAACCCTATTAAGATAATATAGAGAAGTAAATCGAAATTTAAAGTTAGAACAACTCATTCAATTCTTACTCTTCATTTGACTCTTGCACTCATAACTTTTATACAGTTCATTCGCTTTACCACTATATTGAAAGTAGCAGATTGATAATTACTACTTTCCACTCACTCGATCACAAGTCTCAAATCATATCTCAAGTGCTCAAATTTAC
Organism: Metopia argyrocephala; assembly: GCA_963576795.1. Taxonomy (NCBI): domain Eukaryota; kingdom Metazoa; phylum Arthropoda; class Insecta; order Diptera; family Sarcophagidae; genus Metopia; species Metopia argyrocephala. Next base: position 86,965,606 of record OY756209.1, on the reverse strand, counting down.
CTGCAAAAAAAATGACTTCCACATCTCGGGAATACAACTCAAAGGTCAGGGAGCATTTTCTGTTCGATTCGGATCATGTTCTTGCCTTCTGCGAGAAATTCCAGTCGACCCCAGTAGAAGACCATAACGAGTCTATTCTCGAAGTCAAGCTAAAGGACTTGGACTTAAGACGGGATAGACTTGACGGGTCTTATGAGGCAGATATAATGTCAAGAGATGAGTCAATCACAGCTCAAATAAAACAGGATGTCAGAGATCAATACGATGTCTGCACTGGAGCATTTTACCAATGTCGGGCTCAAATCTTAGATTTGCTTAGAACAAATGGAATAAATAACCAACCCGGCCCACAATTCCATTCCACCTACCGACAACTCCATCACCCAATAACTCAGAATCCAACACTTAATGACTCAGGTGATTGTATTAAACTTCCCCCATGTGATACCGAGGTGTTCAAAGGAAGTTACGAACAATGGCCATCTTTTCGTGACATGTTCGCTGCCGTTTACATCAATCATTCAAGATTAAGCCCAGTAACCAAACTATACCACCTGCGCAATAAGACAAGGGGTGAAGCAGGTGCTATAGTAAAGAGATATCCCTTATCTCATGAAAATTTTGATCTCGCATGGAACGCATTGAAAACTCGCTACGAGAACAAACGAGTTCTCGTAGATAATCAAATCAAATTATTATTTGATATCCCATCAACAACAAGCGAGGATAGCGAATCTATACGGAGGATACAGTCGTCCGTTAATGATTCACTGGCTACCCTTACGACCCTGGGAGTTAAAGTCGAAAGTTGGGACCCAATTCTAATCCGATTAGTCTCCACAAAACTTACGGAGGTCACCCTATCCCTTTGGGAACAATCTCTTACATCACCAAGAGAACTTCCAAATTGGTCCCAAATGTCTCAGTTTCTAGTAGACAGATATGAAGCCGTAGAACGCCTAGCAAGTATAAAAAACGCTAAAGATGGCTTCACCCTAAATCCCAACTCTATGTCTAAAACCCAAACATATGCCTCACAGGAGGATATCAATACAGCGTGTAAACTATGCAATGAAGACCACAGTTGGAGAATGTGTCCAAAATTCAGAGCCTTCACAGTGCAACAGAGAGTTGATTTCGTTTTTCAGAATAAATTTTGCAATAATTGCTTGGCAATATCTCATTTGAAAGCGAATTGCAAGAGTAAACATACGTGCATTCACTGCAAAAAATCCCACCACTCACTGTTGCACATGCCCGTTAAAACTCATAATACCTCTCAGAATTCATCCCGATATCTAAAAGGCAATGATTCGCAGAACAAAACCGTCTCACGAAAATCGGTTACTGAAAATTCTCAAACTACTATGTCAGATTCACATCACGAGATGCCCACATCATCCAGAGTTCAGGCCAATTGCTCAACAGCGTATGCGAATATTCTCCTACGCACTGCTCTTGTTCAAGTAGAGTGCAGGGGCGAATTGTTTACACTGAGAGCTCTGATTGACCCAGGTTCACAGCGTACGTTCCTATCTGAGAAAGTAAGGGATCAGCTTCATATCCCTTACCAAAAATCTAAATTTGAGGTGGTGGGTATTGGAGGCAAAAAACAGTTGGCTGACAAAGAATGTGAACTTATACTATATGCACGGAAAACTAACACTCGTATACCCATAAAGGCCATGGTCTTACCCAAAGTCACAAAACAACTTCCTTCCTACTCATTTGATATCCCCCGTTCAAGGGAACTGGAAGAACTGGATCTAGCAGATCCAACATTCAATAGGTCATCTCAAATAGATCTTATACTGGGTAATGACTATGAGCGATTCATTAACATGGATGGTATTCGAAAAGACATTTGTGGTCACACATCAGCTTATAGGACCATATTTGGCTGGGTATTGTGCGGCCCTATGAATACTCAAAATGTTAATACCTTTTCAACCTTCGTCATGGTAGCCGAAACCACTGAGCTCAACACCACCTTAAGAAAATTTTGGGAAGACGAAGGCATACCACCAACTCGCTCAAACTCTGCAGAAAATGATTTCTGTGAAGAATTATATGTTCAAACCACCACACGGCTGCAAAATGGCAGGTATATGGTAAGACTGCCCTTTAAGGCGGAATTTCCCGAAAAGGTGTTTTTAGGATCTTCTCGATATATTGCCCTAGCCCAATACACGAGAATGGAGAAAACGTTATCTAAAAATCCTGAACTTTTAGCTCAATATAAGGCAGTACTAGAAGAGTATTTAACACTCGACCACATGGAAGATACGTCATCTCAGGAAATTATTACCCACGGAAAATATGGTTCATATTATTTACCCCATCACGCAGTAGTGAAATCTATTTGACAACAAAAATTTTTTATCTGATCTTATAACCCAATCAGACTCTCCCTTTTTAAATATTTGTCCTCTTTTAGATTTACTTTGCGTAAACAATTAGTTTGTATTGTGCCAGTTCCATGCGAATTTATTTCCTCCAGTCTCTCTAAAAGCGGGAAGCTCGTAAAATTTCTATTAAAGAACACAGAGGAATAATTTGGGAGCCCTCACCACACTCAAAATAACGCTCTCAGCTTTCTTCCGTCTAATAGTGTTTTGGAGAGCTGGTAGACTTCAAAGTCTAAACCAATACCTGAAAAATTAAATAATATACAAATTATATTATTATGTCATCATATTATATTATTATGCCGAAGTCGCAACAAAATTTTTCAGACCAACTAACCGCGGTTTAATGCACAAATATTGAGGTAGACCATCCGTAAATCTTCGAGGGAATGGTATCATTTGCTTATCTATGGAATAGTTACCGAATTTTCTGGGAATAGAAAGGCATCGTGGTCTGCCCGTAGCGATAATAGCTTGAACTTTCCATAGGCAGTATGAACTTGCTTCTTCAGCAGCGTTAGCAAAATGAAGTATTTTCTCAGAAAAAAAAAAACAAACGATTTCGTGCCATTTAGAGACAATATTTTTGTCGAACTTCTGCTCCCAGTACTTCCTCACAGGAGGGAGTTTGATGCAACCGAAATAAAAATGGACACCTTAAATTTTCTTTTTTCAGATGCTTCTGTTTTCAACGTAGTAGCAAATGTTCTTATGCGGTACATATGTATAGCTGTACCGGGCTGCTTCTTCAAAATGTATAGCAGTAAAATAAGGCTTTAAATAATATATTAGCAAAAGTGGGACCATTGGTTCATGGACTACAAACAGAGTTAAAAGTTCCCCTTTTTTATAATAATGGTCTACTTATCGGCTCCACGGCACTATTGGATTCAATGATACTTGCATATGTGTCGACTAATTCCGCGTTTGTGCTACCTTTGTCGCCATTGTCGGAATGAGGTCACGGCATCCGCAATTCATCCTAAAGCTCATCAAATGAACTCATCGTCTTAAACATCTAATCACTAATTAATACGTGTACTTCTTCCAAATCTGTCTTGTTCTCTAAATTGTACTTTTGTACTTAAGCAACGATAAATTGAGTTGGTAAAAGCCCATACTACACATATGTATGTGTAGGTTCATGTTTTGTTTACAAAAAAAAAAACAAAAATTCATTGTGCATTTTACAAAAACTCGAACATAATTTAAATATATGATGCTTTTGTTACACAATAATAACAAAATCTTTACATAAGTATTTAATTTCAATTAAATTAAATAATCGTACTTACATTTCTTGTCTCCCAAACTGCGAAAAATGATCACCTTACTTACACGAGTACAAACAAATAATAAAACTATCGTGGCAGAAACTTATAATAGAACGAAAAAGTAAAAAGTAACAAAAATTAAATATTTATGTATATATAAACTTTTCTCTTCAAACCACGTAAATTTACCTACACATTTGTGTAGCTGGGGCAGAAAGGGTTATAATAGCGTTCTTTTCATAAAATAAAATATTAACATTAAAAAATGTAGTAAGTGTATGTCCACACTCGGCGAGGCGAGTCGGCAACTTTTGTAGTTTGTTGACGATTACGGTGAGGGGAATAAAAGAAGAAAAATACTTGCCCGTTCTCGGCGATTCTTTATATTCCGTCATTCGTTTTTTGTCTTTGTAGTTGATTATTTGACATTTCCTTTCATATTCGTGTTTTTTCTTTTTAATAAGTGCAGCGTTGCCAGTTTATGTGTAATTACACAAAAATGGAAGAGAACAATTTTTCTTTAACTATTTTTAGACCATAAATTTTTTATGTAATTTTGTTTCACCATTATTTCAATCAAATTATTTATAATAATTTAATTCAATTATTTATGTTTTTAAGTTAACCCATAATATTGGTCACCATACAATTTCATTTCATAGAAATCAAACATTATTCAATAACAGAAACAATATCAATCTTATGATAGCAAGATGTCGGTTAGAAACTACGAAGCAACGGATTGAATATACGGATAGTATGGAATTTAATAATCTCCCTTAAGATATTAAAAATATACAAAGAATTAAATTTTCACGAAAAGAATAAAGGAATATTTGCTTCACGACTTAGAAACTCTTCTCATATGATTTACAGCAATCGTATACAATATCCTATAAATTAATAATTAAATTTTATGTGTATATATATATTAATATTTTTTACTTTTATTTCTTTTCTTTCTTTGTAAATTATATACATATATAGAATTAAACCTTTAGATGAATATCTTAAAATAAAATATTTGGGGGATTCAAATGGTCGTTTTAAAGTCATATATCATAAAACAATAAAACGAAAAAATATGATTGCTGTAAACAACCCGTCATAGTTTAGTATATTATTTTTAATTTTATTTTTTTATTTTTTATTTTTCAATTTATGACAAAATGGTAAATATAGCTTGAAAAGTCTTATTGTTTTATGACTTTTTTATTCAAAGACCAACAACAAATTTTTTAAACTATTATAAAATTATATGATATTATGACAATATGACTTGATAGGACCCCGTTTGAATACCCCAATTATATATTGTACATGTGTAATTCAAAGCTGTAAATATTTTACCAGCTCGCCTCAATAATGACTAAGTGATGCTGAGACAATCTTAATTTGATATGCTAATGATATAAAGGAATAAATAATAATAAAAAAAAACAAAAAAATTTTGTACGCATTAATAGTAAAACATTTGAATATTTTCAAGGTGACTTTTTCAAAATTTATACCAATTTTAAAATATGTGCACTGGTGAGCTAAAGCAAACATTTTTGGAATTTATTAAACTATAAGTAAATTGCCTTTCAGTGGGGACAACATGCTTTTTAAATTTTAAGAATCATAATGAAATGTAAATTCTTCTCCCCGTATGCAAAAAAATTAAAATAGATTTTAATTCAAAATTAAAATGGAAAATAAAGACAGCAAATTTACTTTGTTATTTTGTATATGACCGTTAAACTGCTGAATGTCTAATCGACACATAATACGTGAATACATAATCTAGCTGTTAAAAGACAAGGGAAGAGAAACATTTTTATTTTTCATTGATAGAAAATTTAATTGTGTAGCATAACGATATTACATTAAAAGAAAATATTTTGTTTATATCAACCGATTTTCATTATTTGCAGCTTATTTTGTATCTAACATACCTTAATTTTAGGATAAAATATTTCTTATCTTATAAACTTCTTCAAAATTTAAGCGGTGCTCCCGAACTACTTCAAGTACTAGTCCTCATTAGCACTAGTATTCAACTACTTTAATATTGTTTGGGCTGTTCCAATAGCTCTAGTAATAACTTTAAGGCTTTGTCTTCTACAGGGAAATTTATAAATACACAAATATTTATTCATATATTAAAATAATTACAAAAATAAAAAGCATTATATTCTATGTATGAAATATATTTTGGGCAATTCATAAAATTTTGTGTAATTTGTGAGTATTTCTGTGGCAACACGGCATAAATGTCAAATTGTAAGAAAAAGCAAACAAAAGAAAACACAAAAATTGCTGAACAACAACAAAAAGTTGGGCAACTAAAATCTTTGAGTGTGGACACGAAGACAAGTTTAAAAGAGAATTGATGAAGAATTGCCCGACTCTTCTCGCCGAGTGTGGACATAGACTAAAAGAAATACGAATGTGAAGAAATCAAACTTTTATGTGAGTCGAGTCAGCGTCGAAAAAATTGTGTAGAAAACGCTTTTGTGAAATTGGAAATTATGATTGCAAAATTAGGAATTATTAAATTAAGGCTTTTTTTAAGTAATTAATTATAATGATATAATATAAATAAAAACTGTATATATTATATAAAACCTGTATTTCATATAAATTTTGTATTAATAGTTTTTGAGAAAATTGCCTAAGCGCCCAAAAAACGTGGATGGGCTATAAAAACCGTGCAATAGCTTTAACCGGTTACTTGATTAGTAGCGAAGTTAGTAGGCTGTTACGGACAGGTTGCACTGGCGAGGTTTCCGTCTGGCTCATTGAGATCTCATGTGGTTCCAACCAGAGATCAGCAATGAGTACTGAAAAAGTGAGTATACTCGAATCATGATTCATAATTTTTTGTACTTATATATATACTCTTGTTAATGTAACGGATACTCTAATCTTCTCAAAAGTTTGAAGTACTCATCATATTTATATTTAATAATACGTATGATGTTGTTGACTTAAACTCTCCTTAACTCAGTGCATACTGATGAGAAAAAATAAGTATGATTCGATTACAAACTGTTGTGTGTTTGCTCTGCTTACTGCGTTAGTACAAGAGTAAATTAATGATATAAACACATTTATAGCTACCAACCATTTACCACACCACTGCAAAAGAAAAAGTTTTGGGTTAAACTATGAATCGTGTTAAATAAATACTATGTTTTTGACTATGTAATTTATTATCATTTTATTATTTTTTTTTCGTCACTAAAAAGAAAATAGATATGGTGTATATAATAATAAATATTCAAAATGTAACAATGTACATAAGCGAAAAAGTTAATTTGTATAGGAAATATTTTAAAGAAATTAAACAATTATTTTTTTTACTTTTATAAGCAGGTTATAAAGAAATGGATTGCAAGAGTGATATTAAGGAGAAAATCAGTGTCGGAGGTCTCCGATTAGTTCGGATCCAACCCTTCCCGCAAGATGCGTACCCGAACATAAACAAAATTGAACAACAAAAAAAAAACAAAACGTTTAAAATCTAACTCTACGGGACCACATGAAAAGACTTTGTTTGGAAGCAGGTGTTAAGCTCCAAAATTGCCCACCCAACCTTGTCGTCGAGGAGGTCCAAAATGTATCTATGCGATGACCCTATTTCCACCTGACCTCGTGCCCACTTACCTGTCTATCATTGCCTTTGCCCTTTAATTAATTAAGCCAACATATTTAAAATTTATAAGAATTTTCAACACATTATTTATTGAATTAAATTAACAAAAAAATAATAAGAAATTAAAATTATCTAAAGAAAAATTAATAAATTTCGAAATTTTACAAATACACATATATATCTTATAATGGGACAAAAAAAATAAAATTATGATCAATAGGGCTTAAGTTTTCTGGTATTCCTTAAAACCGGAACTTGTGTTCGGGAATAAAAATAATACCTACAGCTAAAGGAGCTCCCTGAGTTGTACTTGTAATCAAAATTTTTCTCCAATTATTCCTGATTTTTACTTTACCGCGATGTACCTAAGCACTGGATATGCACTATGAGATATGTTACACAAAAAAATAGAGATTTTCAAATATTTAAAAAAAGGAAATATACAAAAAAAATTTAAAAGGAAATACTTAAAACTAAGATTAGTTATAAAAAAATTAAGATGTTTCTTTACGGACAATAAAAAAATTAAATTTTTTTTTGTTTTACTTTTCTTTTTCTTTCAATAAGTGAATCTGGTTACTAAGGGGTGATTATACGTGTGAATTTAACTTCAATATTAGGTGTCTATTTCTTTTCTGGAGTATTTAGGTATTGTTGATCAAATAGGTATATATTTTACTTGTTTCTTTAATGGACTTTTGCTTTCTATTTATGATTTAGTGCTGGCAATATTTTAAAATTCAAAATAATAGTTGTTACCGGGCTATTTCGTTTCCTCATCGAGTGGTCAGAGGATTTCCAATATTTTTCCAAACGCAAATAGCCAGCTAATAAAAAAAACATTTGTTACAAACAAAAATTACTTTAACTAAATTATATAAACTCAAGTTAATTTTTATTTTGTCTACACTATTTCTATTTCTCACAGGTTCAAAAAAGGTGTTTCACACTCACAATATTTCGACCACTCGCTCTTAAACTTTTACCTTCTTTTACAAATCACTAGAATTTTTCTTCAGCACTACACAGCTTAGTATCTTTTCACTAAATATCTCTTGAGCCTTCCTTAGCATGAACTTATATATCTTTGCCTATTGAATGGTTTAAATTAAAAATTAAATTGCAAAGCTAAATTGCAAAAACCTTTCATGCAACTCTGAAAGATGAGTCATACTTTCGTTTGCTTAAACTTTTTATTTGTGTAGCGGTGAATGATGAGTCATACTTTCGTTTGCTTAATCTTTTTATTTGTGTAACGGTAAATGATGAGTCATACTTTCGTTTGAATATGCATGACGTCATCCACTTATTTATTCCGTAACGGAATCGTAAGAAACTTTTACATAGTAAATGCTATGTTTGATGTTTATGAGTTTCAATATTCTAAATTACATTACCTACACTACTCTTTTTTTATATTGTTTCTATAATGTAATTTAATGCGTGTTGTTGTTGTTTCATTAACCATTCTGTATATTGGATCAAAACGAGGCATTACTAAATTCCACTAAGGAGGCTATATTAAAGGACAACTACACAATTATCATCCTAACTTTTCTGAGGTGGAATTCCTATTAAATTTACTAATTTCGGACATAATTGCACATATTTTACCCATAATTCGTAATTTTTCATATACATACGCATTTTGAATTTAACAGTTTTTTGTACAGATACACCCTGTTATTTTTCTGCTCTATGCTCCCTGAACGCATCTCACTTGTTTAGGAAGGGTTCTGAAAAAGCTACGCATGTGCATTCCACCAGCTGCAAAGCACATGTAAGTATGATTAAAATTTTTCCTATTCAAGTTTTTATTTTTCTTTTCAGAAAATGAATGAATGTATGAAGGTATCGTTCCATGGACTACTTCCTTACTCTTACTAATAATAATTTTTCTTCTCATTTCAGGTTAACTATGTACACTGATGTAGAAACAAAAAACAATTAAAAACTACCAACAAAATAATGCTAAAAAAGCATTAAAAAAATGATGAACAAAACACTAAAAAATGAGAACATGAAAATCATACAAATTACTAACAAACAAAAACAAAACAATTCCTGACATAATAAATACTAACACTAGAACTAACACTTAGGGCTTTATTTTGAGGGATTAGAGGCTTTAGACATAGTCCGGGTTTGTATTTGGCCTCTACCCGATGCTTTCCTATAGGCATCTGCCACGAAAAATTTTTTTTCGACCTGGCCTTGTATTTTTTTCTCATGGGTGGTTTCATTTATTTTAACCCGCAACAAGGCGTCACTAAGAATATTCTGGCCATTTTTTTATTAAAATCGTGTGAACAGGTTTTGACAAAAAAAACAAAAAAACGTGGATGGTCTATAAAAATAGCAATAGCTTTAACCGGCGATATGGTTAATAAAAAAAATCACAGGAGTCACTAGCAGGCGTCACTAAGAATATTCTGGCAATTTTTTATTAAAATCGTGTGAACAGTTTTTGAGAATATACCCAAAACGTCCAAAAAACGTGGATGGGCTATAAAAACGGTGCAATAGCTTTAACAGACGATTTGATTAATAGCAAAATTAGTAGGCATCACTAAGAATATTGTGGCAATTTTTTATTAAAATCGTGGGAACAGTTTTTGAGAAAATACCCAATTGAGAGAAAAGTTCTTCGTAAGATCTTTGGTCCTCTAAGGCATGGCGATGAGTTTCGCATTAGATCCAACCATGAGCTGTATGAGCTCCTCGGCGATGTGGGCGTTTTTCAGCGCATTAGCATCCAGCGGCTTCGCTGGCTCGGCCATATTGTTCTGATGGATGAATCTGCTCCAGCGAGAAAAGTTTTCGATGCGAAGGTCACTGGACGTCGGCGTAGAGGACGACCGTGTTTACGTTGGAAGGATCAAGTTGATGAAGCCCTGTCGTTGGTGTGACCAACTGGAGAAGGCGCGCAAGTTGTGTCAACCAACCATTCCAATAACAACTCAATACATTCTCTTCCCATGACCATTAACTGGAAACAATCAGTATTAATTTTTCTAGTTCAATAAACTTAATTTTTGCTAATCAGCAATAATAACAATTAACTAAATTTATAGTTTAATAAACTGCATACTGCCCATTCAACAATATTTCGAAATCACTATTATTTTGTTACTTTATTTTTTGACAATACTTTTCATTAAAGTTCAATAAACTCCATACTGCTCATTTAACAATATTTCGCAATCATTATTATTTTGTTACTCTATTTTTTTTTTGCAATGTCAGCTGAATTTTTAAATAGTAATTAGTTTTTAAATATTGTAATAATATTAACACATCTTGCGCCAAGCCCAAAAATCGCGATTTACTCATTCGTACCAAAAAATTTTTTTTTCTGATAACATTCTGTTTATGTTCCTTTATTGTATATTTGAAAACAGAAAGTGAAAATTTTCACTTTTTCCATGATTTTTCATCAATTTTCCGTGTGTGCACCGGTGATCACGCGGCTCCAGTAAGTAATTTTACTTCCTGGGGCCACGTGATCACCGGTGCACATTTAACATTTTTTCTTTCTTTATTGCTTTAGACCAGGGATGAGCAATACGCGGCCCGCGGGCCGCTTGCGGCTCTTTCAACCTATTTATGTGGCCCGCCAAACATATGTTGCTGCTTCTCAAAAATACACATAATATATAGACACATTAATCAACGAATTTCAATTACGAAGAAACTGAGAAGAGAGCAGTTTCCATGAAAATGTTTTCCTAACCATTAATTATCGATGTGGATACAATTCCCGAAGACTTTCAAAGGGAAGTGATGGACATGCAGAATAATACTGATGTAAAAAATGTATTTCTCTCAGTAAACATCGAGAATGTTTTTAAATCCGACCACCGACCAATTACCACCGATCAAGACTGAGTAATGCACGATTAGAAACTTGTGTATGTGTACCTACCTCATCAATTCCGGCTGATATTGATCAGGTTGTATCGAAAAAACAGTGCCAAATTTCTCATTAAAAATTTCAAGCAAATACTTTTTTTTAGCATTAAATTTTATATTTTTTTATTCTAATTTTTATTATAAATAGAGTTTTGTAAATTATTAGTATTTATGTGCGGCCCGCCAAAAAATTTTTAAGTTTATAAGTGGCCCGTTGATTAAAAAGGTTGCTCACCCCTGCTTTAGACGAATTAATTCAGTTAATCTGGAAAAAATAAAAGATGTCAAGGAAAAAACTTAGTGATAGAGAGATAAATGAAACTTTGAATGCTGATCTCTCCGACCAGTCAGATTTTTGTGACTCAGAAGACGATGATGAATTTGATAGAGACAAGGATTACATTCCTTTTAGTAGTTGTGATAAGGAGTCAGATAAAATGGATTTGAATGTTATCATAGTTTCTGTATGGTAAAAAATTTTTTATTTCAATATAGAAACAAAAAAAAAAAAAAAAATTCTATTACAAAAAACTATATTGAACCAAATAGCCCTATATTTTGTCCGCCACTAACGCATTTTGGGTATGCAAACTGCTCAGGCCAAGCACAATTTCACGTTCTCCTGGGGCCACAGATTCATTCCAGGTATATAAACCCAATGTAAATCGTATGCACTATGCCACATTCACGTTTAAAGACATTAAGGTAGCGTGTGGTTATGTGCATACGCGGCCCAAACGAGTACTCAGGTGCACCGGTGCCGCACGTGGCGCTAAATGTGTTAAGTTCTTGCAGTTCTTAATTTGAATTCAATGAATAAAGATGAAAATTTAGAAAATCTTTTCCGTGTTTTATTTTTTTATAAAACAAAACGCTCGGACTCGTAAGTCGCGCTTGGCAGAGACTCCTGGAGACTGTTGTAAGGCAGGCCGAAACCCGTTAACGGGTTGTAAGTATTTTTTATTTCATAATTCTTATGTTTATTATCTTATATATGTATATTCAAATGTTTATTATCTTATCTTATGGGTGTAACAGCCTGTTTCTAAAATACGAATGGTGTTTGACATTCGTCTTTTTATATGAAAAACACTAACAAATTTGTGTGTTTTTACACCCATAAGATAAGATAATAAACATTTGAATATACATATATAAGATAATAAACATAAGAATTATGAAATAAAAAATACTTACAACCCGTTAACGGGTTTCGGCCTGCCTTACAACAGTCTCCAGGAGTCTCTGCCAAGCGCGACTTACGAGTCCGAGCGTTTTGTTTTATAAAAAAATAAAACACGGAAAAGATTTTCTAAAAACACACAAATTTGTTAGTGTTTCTCATATAAAAAGACGAATGACAAAAACCATTCGTGTTCTAGAAACATGCTGTAAGTAACTTAACTCGTGTAGACCCCGTGTAATGTAAACGTATTTTGTATATTGTTTCTGTCCTGTTTATCCAAATTCAAATTGACTACACTAATCTAATGTAAAGGTTAAACATACAATACTGGTTCTATTATATAGGCTATTTTATTACCGTATACGCGAGATGAAAACCGATAAAGATATATAGAAGGTCAGTAACAAAAATTTAAGAAAAATAATTTCTCTATATTAACAAAAAAAAAAAAAAAATTATTTTTCTTAAAAGCGATTAACTTTTGCGTATATCAATAATGTATAAGATAATTATTATGTATGCAAGTGTAGATACTCTGTAGGTAGAGTAAAAATAATTTATTGATTATTTTTGTTTTCATAGATATGAAATGACTTCATTGATGCTGGTTATTGTAAAATCACAATTATTTTTATATAATATTTGAATATACATTAATATTAGCTAACAAAACGTTGTTGCCGATTAAGTAATTATGCCTATTGGAAACATCCTTAAAAAAGCGTCCAGCTTAATACTTGGCGAAGAAAAAATTAACGAAAAAATCGATATACTGTATGAAGACAACGAAATTTTGTTTTGCAAGAACAATGTATGTATACATCCACCAGTTGTAGCTCGACAAGAAAGTGACTTGCTGCACTACCCAGGTTATTTAACAGTTACAACGAAAACGTTTGTCGATCAATATAACAGTGCTAAAAGACCAACTTTACTTCTTACGTGGATACCAAATTCTTCATTGTGTAAGTGTCCACTCTCAAAAGACAAAATTGAAGTAATCAGTGAGAAACAGCTACGTTGTGCAGAAGGAAAAATCAGACATTCGGAATTTCTTGTAACTGATTGGAGTGATATACCAAAGGATGATGATGTTACTGCAGCAGTCGAAATGTTAGAACTTCGTAATGAATTGCAGCCTTTGTTAGGTGGAAAGAAGGCTTCCTTAGAAGATTTGGAGGCATTAATAAAGAAAAATCCAATAACATCTGTAAATATAACTATTTCAAATCCACAAATAGAAAACGCAAATATATCACAAACTTATAATTGCGTAGTTGTAGCAGACAGAGAGCAATTACACAATTCTGATGGATCAGTTTCGGATGAAAACAATCCTAATTGGATGACTCCAGAGCTGTTAGCATTTAAGCACAACCTTGCATTTCCTGATAGTGCTGATACAACACCGACAGTGCGCAGGAAGGCAAATATAAAATGTCGTCGATTTTCTGTTGACTTAAGTCAAATGCGTTCTTTACGTCTTTTCTTTAATGATAGTAGTTGTACGTCTGGCCAGTTAGTAATAGCATCTAGGGAATCGCAGTACAAGATACTGCATTTTCACTTTGGAGGGCTTGATCATTTAGCACAGGTAAAATTAAAAAACATGCTATTTTGGCTTATTGTAATAATTTTTACTGCAATATTCATAGAAAAATATTGTTTTTTTTTTCTTTTTTTAAGAAAGATATATTTGACAAATTTCTATGCAATACTTCTAAATCTTAATAAACCTATATCATTTTGTTATGAATACATAGAGCAAGAAATATTTACGGTATTTATAAAATTTAATTTATTCAGGTCATGTTAAAATAAGTATACTAAGTGAACGCTTAAGTGACATATATGTACTTAATAATGCGACTCTTTGACTGAAGTTAAACATAACCAGCGCAAAAATATTGCTTACCTTATTTTATAATCAATTATATAATATATTACTTCAGAATATATTACTTTTGGAATCGAGAAGGTAATTTCATGTGGCACACATAAATATTGATTACGATGTGTATTCCCACATCTATAAAAGAAAGAAGTTATTGTTTGTTGGTTTTTGCCTTTTTCGTATATTTTGTTGAATAAAAAAGTAATTTGGTTTTTTTTCTATTTTACATATCGATTACCATGTACATTCCCATATATATAGCATATACTATATAGAAGAGAGAAGTTATTGTTTCTGCGTATATTTGTTTGTTTTTTTTCATTGTTAAAAAATCCGTTATTTTTTACGCAAAAGGAAATGTTTTTATTAAAAAATGCAGTTTTTGTTTAAATGCGTAGAAGTGCAGACACTAACGGCCGTATGTATAATGAAAAATTAGCAACTCGTTAGTATATGGGACAAAAAACTGGCAAGTTTATCACCCGCTATAGACTGATATTATTAAAACTTTCCATACCCTCTATTAGATAACTAGTCAGATAATCCAAAAAATTAAATACTTTGTACCTTTGAGTAAGGATTTCCACGTACTGGAATGACAAACTTAGCTACTGTGTACAAGGACCTGATAATTTCTTATTATACATAAGGCTGTAAATGTTTAAGATTAATTAATATGTATATTAGTAGCTATTCTGGAATACTTCTTTGACCGTTCACCATTTTTGTTACCTATAGCTTTTCGTATCTTTTTTATATTTATTTTAAAACTTAAATTGTTCTTTTTAACATGATAAAATTACAGGTAAAATAAAATGGTAAATAGTGAAACGAGTATTACCGATTAGCTACCATTATTTTATTTCTAGTGGGGGAAATTATTTAAAATTTATTATTAATAATGTATTATATTATAAATACATTAATAATATTATGCATTACAAATAATGCCTCATAGAATTTATTCCTAAAAATTATTAGTAAATAACAACTTTATGAATTACAAAGAATGCATTATAATACTTATTTCGGGGGGACAGTAAAAGAATTTATTACTTTCGTAGGACATGATCTGTGTTAAGAGTAATGGTTTCCGGAATCAATAGAATATACATTCCTTGTATTACCTTCTCGATTCTCATTCATTACCATTTCCCGCTGGGTAATCACAGTTTTACATCTGCTTTATTTTTTATTTTACAATTGCCTGCAACTTTATGATACCATAAATCTTAATAGTAAACGTTAACAGAAATAAATATTTTTGTTGAATATTATTTATATTTATTAATACCATTCCTCGAAATATTTTATTTCTTTTTTGAGAAAAAAGTAACCAAAATTAAAAAGAAGTCCACATGTACACATTGAAGAAAAAAAGTGACCAATTTGGTTAAAAATAACCAAAACGGCAACACTGAGTATGAGTGGATAAAGAGAAAATGGGAGTACCACATTAGTTGTCCTATGTTGCGCACAATCAAATACTTGTATCTAGATCAGGGATGGAAAATGGCTTTCATAACTTTGTACCAACTATGAAAACAAAATGTACTTTTAATACCATGATGGTACCATTTTTTAATATTTATTAAAAACAGAAACTAAACAAAAGTGTATACAGTGAACTCGCGAAAACGTGAATACCCGGAAGCATGAACGACTCGGAAACGTGAACACTTTTATGTTTGCATTGATTACTTTAAAACGATCTTACCTATCGAAAAGGTGAACATATTTAAAAATGTGAACACCTTTAGTAAAAATTAGTTTACGTTTCCGCGAGTTCATTGTATAAAAATTCAGAAGTATACAATAAAAATAATAAATATTAAATACATAAAGGTACATACGTTAGTCTTTTCAATTCTTGAGATCAGTTATTAAAATGTTATTTTAAAATCAAAGCAACATGAATTTGTTGACTTTAATAAATCTTTAGTTTGTACCAAATTGGAGACAGTGAAAACGTGTAGTTTATTTCTTTCCTTTGCTTTTATTAGGTTTTGGAAAGAAAAAACACGTTCGACGTTGGCCGACGAATGTGGAATAGATAGAAAGCCTGTTACAACTCTTGAAATATCTGGAAACATGAACTCATTTAACTCATTTTCCATTTGAGATACCTTTGACCAAAAACAGGAAATACTTGAATCATTGTATGATTTGTTAAAATTTAACATGGTTGTTATAGCATTTGTTCTAACAACGCTTTCATAAGAGCGTGTATTAACAGCATTTCATGTCTAATGAATACGGCAGTAACAACACATGTAGTTAACAAAAATATCTAGTACAACAATGTTGCAACAAAAGCACAAAAGCTGACCATTAAAAAGAAGAAAAAAAAAAACGTTCAACAAATTAATGTTGCCATACAGCGAACCGTTGATATATTTAAATTGTACCAAGTAAGCCACGGTACCAACAAGGTCCAAAATGTACCAAAAAAAGTACAATTGTACCATGACTTCCATCCGTGATCTAGATAATGGTGAAATACAATAAGTAACTTATTGTACAATGAAAATAAAAATTCGATTGTACGATGCAAATAAATAAATGCATGTTTTATAAAAATTTTTCTAACAAATCGTCGTGCGGGATTATATGTGCTCTATCCGCCATTTTATATATCTCGAGTTAATGATGCGACTTTTAATCGACACACTGAAGCGGCTATTCGAACTATTGTGACTAAATTTGGAGTGAAGACCAGCCAGAAGAATTGCTAGAGCTACCAATGCATCCAGAAAAAGTCACAGTTTGGTGCGGTTTATGGACCTGTGGCATCATTGGGCCGTACTTCTTCAAAGATGATGTGAATCGTAACGTAACTGTGAATGGCGAGCGCTGCCGTGAGATGATATCCAACTTTTTTTTTTGCCTAAAATGCAAGAGCTTGACTTGCATGACATGTGGTTCCAACAAGACGGTGCCACATGCCACATAGCACGCGTAACAATGGACTTATTGAGAGGCGAGTTCGGAGAACATTTTATTTCACGTTCGGGACCGGTCAATTGGCCACCTAGATCGTGCGATTTAAAGCTTTTAGACTATTTTTTGTGGGACTATGTTAAAGCTCATGTCTATACGGCCAAGCCCGCTTTAATTGACGCATTGGAAGACAACATTGAAACATTTATTCGTGAGATACCGGCCGAAATGTTGGAAAGATTATGCCAAAATTGGACTAAGCGGATGGACCATTTGAGGCGTAGTTACGGTCAACATTTGCATGAAATAATCTTCAAACATTAAATTATATGTACCGTACTATCGATTCAAATAAAAATTTCATTAATTTTTCTGAATTTTATGTTTTTTTTTTTTTTTGAAAAACTTTCCTATAGCTCTTAAAATATCACACTTTATATTTGTTTTTGCAATGAATGAATTAGAATGTCCCTAATATATTTGTGTTTGTACTAATTTTTGTATATACATACTAACTTAAATATAAGAAATAACAAAATCTACTTTAAGAGAATGTAATGATGATTTTGCTTTATAAAATTAATTCTTCGTAACACTGCCACCCACTTAACCCTTTGACGACTAGATGCAAACATACTTGCCCAGGGGGTTTTACGTCATATAGTTGTTCTCGTTAGAGATACAGTAAATATGTTCATAACGAATTTGTAGCGGAGAGTTGGGGCAACAAAATTGTGGTGGGTGGTAGGGGCCTATCTGAACCCATTTGCCCGCTAGGTGGACTCTAAGTTGGCCAAAAAGTCACCTTATTTCAGGGTGGTGCTGTGGGAAGAGCGTGGGGTACATTTGGCTAAAACTCGTGTATGTTTTGGGGGCACCTCTTACCTTTCAAAAAATATATGGGGAAGTTTGTATAAGTTCCAACCTGCCCACATTTACCCCAAATATGTCTGGCAAGTATGTTTGCCTGTGGGTTGAAACGGAAAAAATCGCATCTACAAATAATCTAATTGTTTGTTTTCAATCATTAATTATGCGAAATCAATCAGAGCAGACGTGTTTCGTGCATTACTATTTGAAAGTTCATTATTGTGGTATTTCGGGTGTTATTATTTGATTAAAAATAAAAAAAATTAAATGAGTGGATCAGTCCGTGATCGTTTCTTTTTCCTTAATCCGGACGAAATTGAGCAACTTTTGCTCTGCGACACCAGAGACAATGAGGAAAGCTGCTACATATATGGATGAAGAAAATGACGCTTTGGAAATCCAAGAGGATGAGCCCATATAAGTTGTTATTGAAGGAACTAATCCCATAAAATCTCCTTTAATTAAAAAGGCTCACGATCAACGACCGTGGATACAAAATCCGGGAGATTATAAACCATATAAATAAAGCTATGCCAGAATATACTTATTCAAAAAAACTATCAATTGACGAACATATGGTGAAGTTCAAGAGACATAACGCCATTAAGCAATATATGAAGAACAAGCCCGTGTCATGGGTCTTCAAACTTTGGTGTTTGTGTGAGTCGGAAACCGGATAGCTGTATAATGTGAACATTTCCACCGGAAAAAAGACGTCTGTGGAGCACAGACTTGGCGAATCTGTGGTTTTTCAATTATATAAGTTTTGCAATTATTTAAGTTTACTGCAACAACTTTTTTACTAGCGTTAACTTGCTGGACATTCTACAGCAAAATGACACATGCCAAAGCAGTTTCCGGCTGATAAAAATATGAAGCGTGGTGACATAAGCTATTTTACATCAGACAGCATATCCGTAGTTAAATGGATGGACAATCGCGCCGTTTACCTAGCTTCAAATTTTATTGACCCAACTGCGGTGTGCAAAGTAAAGCGGCGTGTTGCAGGACAAATAGGTAAAATTGAAATAGATTGCCCGTTGGGTGTCCAGCATTACAACAAAGGAATGGGAGGTGTCGATCCCATAGAGCAAAAAAAGTTTACTATGAGTATGATCGCAAAACCAAATGGCGGTTTTATATTCGATTGTTCTTTTTTTCTCTTCTAAATATGCGTCCATAATAGCTACGTGGTTTACAGCAAACTCATGTTGGCTAACAGCTTTGCGACAAACGTGACATCGATTGATTTTCGGACAGCTTTAGCAAAGGAATTAATTAATGACTTCTGTTCAAGATCGCGCAGATTCCCGGAAGCAACCAGAACTGGAAGTATCTCTCTAAACGATGCGTTCGATGTGCCAGCTATGGCAAATATAACCGCACTAATGTATTTTGTACTATATGCAATGTATTCCTTTGCTTTACATCATCACATGACTGTTTTGACGAATACCAAGTATAGGACTTATATTAAATTGATAAAATTATTTATGAATTTTTTTTTAAATAGTTAAACAAATAAAAAATATATAAAACATACTTTTCAATTTAATATTTTTTGGGTAAAAAGTTACCTTTCAACCCAGAGGAGAGGACCGGGGGAGCCTATTTTTTTTGACGTAACTATTATTGGGCTATATATTATGAAAAAAAAAATTAAAATCGCTTCGGCAGAAAAAGTCCGGTCCTCAAAGGGTTAAGCCTGTTCGTCCCGAATAGGCTTATTTTCACCTCTTCCATAGCTTGCTAGTCTTTCCAGGTGTACAACCTTCATTTTTTATCTCGGGCTATTTCGGTAGACCACATCATTAATTCTCTTGATTATTTTGTAGGGTCCATCCCAGTGTGTCTGTAGTTTGAAAGACAGCCTTTCTTCTTTGGGGGGTTGTAGAGTAGAACCTGTTGATCTTCATAGAAGCCCTGATTATTCACAGCTCTATCATATTTGGCCTTCATTTTGTCTCTGACCATTTTTAAGCGATTACGTACAAACTCATGCACATTCTTCAAATTCACCTGGGTTTCATTTTTGCTTGACTCCTCTGCCTTCGCATGCGTTGGCATGGTATCAAAGTACAAATAACCCGATAACTTCAGCACGCCTCCAAAAAACAGCTGGTCGGTATGCCAGTAGAAATTTGGAATGTGCTCGTCCCAATCTTTTTGTTGATCACTGACCACTTTACGCAGATATTCTTCTAAAGTACGAGTGAATCGCTCTACCATGCCATCTGACTGTGGGTGGAGGGGCGTCGTTCTAGTTTTTTTTATGCCATACGTCTCGCACATTTCTTTAAACACAACTGACTTAAAATTTCTGCCTTGGTTAGAATGTAGTTCTGAATGGTACTCCATAGCGACATACCCAGTTATTTACAAACGCATCCTGATTGGGCACGGCATACACCTCTGGCCATTTGCTGAATTAATCCATTATCACCAGAACGTACCGGTTACCACTATTGCTGACTGGAAAAGGACCCGCTATTCGCTGGAACGGCACTCCTTCATTTGGCCTTGGCTTCTTCTTACTGGACCTTTTGCTGATATACTGTGAGCGTCAAAAAAAAGTAAACAGTTACTTTATCTGCATTAAAGCTTTTATTACAGGAAAGATATAAGTAGACATTAAAATGTTTAATAACAGTTTAAGAGGCTTATAAAATAAGAGTTTAATTCTGTATTAACCAAAAATAAAATCTAAACAAAAACAAAAATATATCACTTCATCTTAAAATACTACTATTTTTACGCGTCGAAAAAAAGTAAACAGAATCTATTAAATGGGCGAGTTAGGTACAGAAACTAAAAATAGGTTCACTTTTAATATTTGGTTTGTTTTCCTTTTGCATCTAGCACCGCTTTTAACCTTCTTGGTATTGATTCCACAAGGTTTGTCGTAATGTCTGGACAGATTTTGTGCCATTCTTCAATTAAAGTTTTTTTCAAATTGTCCTTGTTGGAAATGGCTCTTTGGCGTTCGGTATAACAACCATTCCTTAACAATCATCGACGTATGTTTCGGGTCGTTGTCTTGTTGAAAGACCCGGTGTTTTGGAAGTCCTAATTTTTTAACGCTGGGGGCAACGTTTTCTTTTAGAATGTTTAGGTAATCTATTTTATTCATTGTCGACTCAATAAACACTAGATTGCCGACACCAGATGCCGCCATACAGCCCTGACCATAACCGAACCTCCACCATGTTTCACGGTAGATGTAACACACTTTTCATGAAAAGCTTCAATCTTTGACCGCCATATTTTTGGAGGCTTTTTCACTCCAAATATTTCGAATTTGCTCTCATCGGTATATAATATGTTTTTCCAGAAACCAACACCCTCATTTTTCTATTTTTTTTGCAAATTCTACGCGCTTCTGTTGGTTTGTTTTAGAAATGTAAGGCTTTTTACGAGGAACTCTGCCATGTAGTCCATTTTTGTGGAATTCACTTCTAATTGTACTGGCACTGACTGATTTTCCAGATGTCTCTGCTATATTTTTTGCTAGTTGAACAGCACTTGACACAGGATTGGTCTTCACTTCTCGAACTGCTGCTCGTACTTCTGCGTCAGTAAGTCATTTTGGTCGCTCCGGCCGGGGTAAATCTTCTACTGTATTATGTTTCGCATATTTATCTATAATTTTTTTACAGTGCAATGATTCCTTCCGACAATTTCTCCAATTTCATGCAAAGATTTTTTTTATATAAATCTAATATGATTTTTCGCGTTTCATTGGTCGTATGCTTAGGCATTTCTTAAAAATTTTACTGTTTGCACTATTCTTTAACAAAGTTAATAGAAAACTTCAAAAAATATATTTACTACACTGGCTTACTAGATTAATAAACGCTTTTTAAAGGGTTTTCCTCGAAATATTTAAAAATGTATCAAGAAATGTAACCATTGTTTACTTTTTTTTGACGCGTAAAAATAGTAGTATTTTAAGATGAAGTGATATATTTTTGTTTAGTTTTATTTGTGGTTAATACAGAATTAAACTCTTATTTTATAAGCCTCTTAAACTGTTATTAAACATTTTAATTTCTATTTATATCTCTCCTGTAATAAAAGCTTTAATGCAGATAAAGTAACTGTTTACTTTTTTTTGACGCTCACAGTACATTGTGTGCAGTTTGCTATCCAATCGGCTACAGCTTGCTTACATCCAACCCAATAGAACCGCTGCCTCAACTTTTCTAGAGTTTTCGTCACACCAATATGACCACTACTTATACCGTAATGTAACTCGTTCAAAACCTCACTCATCTTGAAGGATAGCACCACAATTGGAGTTGGAGTTGACTTCCAATCTGCACTTTCCCATGTTCTGTATAAGCATCCGTCTATAATCTTTAAGTATTATACACATAGAAAACAGTAAGCAGCAAATGCAACCGACAATATTTGCTGCCATGCTATCGGCTACATAAAGATTTTGAAGGCAGCAACAACAGCAAAACAATAAAAAAACAAATAAAATAATGGACATGTGTTTATTGTTGAAATAAATGTTTCAGTGATACCACTTTCAAGTGTACAAAATTGCAAAAATAAAATCGCTTGTTTGAAATATATGTATATATTTTTTTATTTTAATTTGTAAATATTTATATTTTATTAGTATTAAAGGTCTTTATAGCCGGTTTCTAGAACACGAATGGTTTTTGACATTAGTTTTTTTATATGTGCAACAACAACAAAAACACTCAAATTTGTTAGTGTTTCTCATATCAAAAGACGAATGTCAAAAACCATTCGTCTTCTAGAAACAGGCTGTTAAAAAACTCATTAACAAAATACAGTTGCACAGTAAAGTCTGCATACCCCCTTGAAAAACGATGTTTTGATTTATCTGCGAACAAGGCAGCAGTAAAATACATTCCAAACAAATTCAAACTAACAACAAGAACAAAATTTTGAGAAGAAAATGTTATGCCAAAAACATTTATTAACAAAAATTAAAAAAAAAATTCATTTTTTAAACACAGAAAAGTCTGCATACGGCTATGTCGAAAAGTAGATATAATACAACTCTGTTCTCAAACAGTGCTACTAACCACTTCAGGCGTCTTTACTAAATACTATTAGTAGAAATGAAGTTCTTGTGTTCGATATTAACATTGTACTTTTGCTTATTTAACCAAAATGGGTAAAGAGATCTGTGTTCAAGTACGTGAGCTTATTGTAAAGTATCATAAAGAAAATAAGTCATTAAAAGAGATTGAAAAACTAGTTGGGCATCTAAAATCAAGCATTCAGACAATAATTCGAAAGTATAAACAAACAAAAAGTGAGGCAACCAAACCAAGAAGTGGTCGCCCACCTAAACTGACTCCGCGTGCAAGGCGCCAAATTTTGTTATATGTTGAAGAAAACCCTAAAATTACTGCAATATATATTGCAAATACTTTGGAAGGCCAGGATATTGCTTCAGTTCATCCAGAAACGGTGAGACATCTATTGAAAAGTAATAGACTTCATAACCGTGTATCTCGAAAGAAACCCTTTATAAGTAAAATAAATATGCAAAAACTTGTCGAATTTGCTAAGAAATACATTGATAAAGATGAAGGTTTTTGGGCAAATGTTTTATTTACTGACGAAAGCAATTTCAACTTGTTTGATTTGGACTGAAAATAAAAAGTACGGCGTCGGAATAATGAAGCACTATTACCCAAAAACTTGTTTCCTACAGTGAAACACGGTCGAGGCTCCGTTATGGTATGGGTGTGCATGACGGCGGCTGGAGTGGGCAATTTAGCATTTATCGATATTAATATGGATCACATGGTATATTTGAATATATTCAAAGATAATCCAAGGCAATCCACGGATAAATTGTGTCCTACAGAAGGTTGGTACTTTCAACAAGACAATGACCCAAAGCATACCGCTGGTGTTGTTAAAGAATGGTTACTACTCTATAACATGTCTCATCAACTTCATTTTATCCCCAGTCAACGTATTTGAACCCCATTGAGAATTTATGGGATTAACTAGACCTTCGGGTTAGAAAAAGAACATTAAAAATAAACAGGACCTTAAAAACGCTCTGCTTGAAAAATGGAATTTAATTTCAAATAATTACACAAAAATATTAGTAAATTCTTTGAAAAATAGTTTAAATGCTGTCATACAAAGCCAAGGCGGGCCCACAAAATATTAATTTTGTTTACTTTTGCTTTTATTTTTACGTAAAATTAATTTTTGGTACAAAGTATGTAGACTTTTTTGTGTTTAAAAAATGACCTTTTTTATTTTTAATAATAAATGCTTTTGGAAAACAAATTTTTTTCTCAAAATTTTGTTGTTGTTGTTAGTATGAAATTGTTTAAAATGTATTTTGCTGTTGCATTGTTCGTAGATAGCTCAAAACATCGTTTTTTAAGGGGGTATGCAGACTTTACTCTGCCACTGTATATTTCTCACTAATTTTACTCATATTCTTTAAAAAAATAAATAAAATTTTGCTGTAATCTCAAATTATTTGACAATGTGCATAAAACCCTTGGAAAATAATGATTTTTTGCATTGCCGTTAATGTTTTGACCGTTGAATTCTGAAATGCTGTGTATTTTTCAACTCGTACGGCTGCATACTTTAGACATAAATCACCTAATCACAGAGATATTTCGGTGTATCACACATTTGCATAATTGTTATAAGACTTAGGGCCATTATTACAACTTGCCTATAAAGTTTCCGATAGTTAAAGGTAACTTTCGTTAACGGGAGGAATAAAGTGACCTTTAAATGCTTTTCGTTATTACAACTTACCTTTAAAATAAAAGTTATATTTTTTTAAAATACGGCAATACCAGAACAAGAACCGATTACTTTTGGCATTAAATTTGTTCACCAAGCGGTAACAACACGCATGCCTACATAAATAAATAAACCAAAAAAGTATTACAAATTGTGCACTAAAAAAATTAATAACAAAGAAATTTGTTTTGCGCTCAATTTTTATTGAATTTATTTCTTTGTTGATAAAATAAAAAAAAAATATTTTTGTTTATTATTTAACAAACAAAAAATATGGCAGCCCTAATAAAATATGGTAAGCTCAAACGCTTAAACCTCACTTTAACCCTCCGATGAGTGACAGTTCTGAACTTCCCGGCCGTGTGAAAAGGTCCCTACGGACCTTTTTTGTTCATGTTTTTTGTTTTATATAAAAAATTTGTTTTTGATTTTTTTTTGTTTTTATTGTTTATAACTAAATTCTACATACAAAAATAATTTTTTAAATTTTTTTAATTCTTTTTTTTGCTTGAATTTTCTTAAAGCCCGTATGACAGCTACTTTTTTTGTATTGAATTGTTATAGAATTGATAGAAAGAAACAGCAAATGCTAGAAAGAGTGGAATATAAAAAATGTAAACAAAATATGTATTTATTTTTGTTTTTGTGTTTATATTTATTTCAATGGTGATACTTTTTATTTTGTAAAAAAACGCTACCTTGAAGGCGAAAATACCGTAAAATCGCTTAATTGTAGAATAACACTATAAAGTTAGCAACACTATAGTATTTTAAATTCTAAATGTCAATTTCAATGTAAAATATTTTAACTTGTTTTTGACAAACTCCACTTTTTTATCGATAACACTTGTAAATATTTTGGCAATTCTGTATTGATGTGAATATAGTTGAACTTTTACACCCTTTATACTTTCTTATTATATTATATTTGCCCTGTTCTCCAAATCAATATTAATAAAAATTAAATAGGTGTCATACGGGCTTAAGACTATTATAAAAAAGTTTAAAAATTATTGTTGATGAGCGTGTACTTCTTGTTCCCCGCCCTGTGCGCAAGTGTTGCAGCGATGTAAAAGTGTGCTATGTTCTCCGCAAACAGCGTTGCCGCTGCCGAAGCAGTATGCCCGCGTTTTCCGCTGCCGCCCGTACTCAGAACGGCAAAGTCGACATGACGGTCTACTTGACCTAGCCGCAAACGACGGTGCATTGACTTCCATCGGTCTTGGTAATACCTGAAATTAAAAGAAAAATAAAAAACAAATAATTAAGTATATATTCTATTCCTGAATTTGAAGATGCTTTTCTTACCCTGACATCGAATGCTTCCATCGCATTGCGTATCCTTGGATATGAGGTTATTTTGTTGTTTAGGTCTTTGTGTTCAGAACAAGTAAATTATGTGTTGAAACAATAACAAAATTATAATGATGCCCAAAAACATGCATTTATTAGTGAAATTCAGTACAAGGTTCATACGGACCTATTCACACGTCCGCGTACTATTCTCACTAAAACCTCAATAACTCCTAAAGTAATGTTCCGATCGGCTTGATTTTTTTTTCAAAAGATGCGCAACAAAATACTCTTGGAATACAGAGTTACTTTGGGGTGGGGAGGGGTTTTGTAGTAGCCGAAGTAGGAGTAATTTCAGTTTGAAAAGGCAAAAAGGTCCCTAGGGACCTTCTCACTCATCGGAGGGTTAAAGGTAAGGCAATCTTCACAATAACTTTATCGGTCACTTTTAGGTTAAAGACTACTTGTAATAACTAAAAGCATTTTATCTGTCTGATAACATCCTACCTTTAACTAACGGCAAGTTGTAATAATGGGCCTTAACGTATTTAGTTTTTTGTTTTACATTCATTTTACAGGCAGACTTGAGCTTGCATAGCGGCCCGTTGTAAACTATACATAACTTGCAAATCTTAAACTTAATTAAACGACTTGTAATGCGAAAAGTTTTTAATTTATTAATAAATAATTTTTTTTTTTTTTGTAATAAAAAATATTGTTTAGTTCGTAACACCAATAAGTTTTTGCTGCCTCAAATGATAGAAATTTGTCTAAGTTAGGCAGCAGCAGCAAAGGTTTTTGTCTAGGGTTTTGCTGTGCTGCCTTTAATATACCATTATATTACTTTCAATTCGCTATCATTTAACCACTTTTGAGTTATTTTGGCGGTGAATTTCAAATTATTGTATTGCTGGAAAACTACTTAATTCAATTTAATTTTGGTTTAGTACCGAAATAGGATCATCCTCCATAATCTAATTTAATTCAATTTAAGTGCGTCCGATCAAAATCCAGGCGAAGCTTCCGATGGCGTTTTGTGGTCAGTGGTTTGTTTACTTTTGCTCGACCACCCTGACGAGCAGAATGCAATGAATTTCTAACTCGCTACACAGACATTAAAATTGTAAAATAAGATAAAATTTTTTATAAATTTGAACTGCAGTCTCCACTTTCTGCTGGCTAAAGATTTTATTTCTTTTACTTGCCCAAATAGGTAGTGGAACAGCCACATTTTAGTGCAATTTTATAACGACCCTTTTACTGAACTCGATAATTGCTGCTTCTGCACGACAGCTACCTTTTCTTAAAAACTAGTGAATTACGCGCCACAATATTCTTCGGCCAAAAACGTACCTTTTTTGTCTTTAAAAATAATAAATGTATCAAAACTTCTTAAAAAAGGGTTAGAGATTTTCTTAATAACTTGAGAATATTCTCAATGTTAAAGTTTTTCTTAGTTATTCCTTCTGATTTCACTTCTATTTGCATTTGTGAATGTAGAAAAATTTAACACAAAGAATTAACAACGTGCACTTTTTTTAATTATCTGAATATAAAAAGATAACGGATTCCCAGATTGTTTTGTCATGCATCCATTTAAAAGAAAACACAATAACAAAACATAGGACATTCAAACACGTGGTCAGTTGTCAGTCACTGTATGTATATTAGAGTACCCATGAATTATGTAGAACTGCTGTATTCTTAAAAATTATTATAGGCTTATGAACGTCCTCAGTCTAAAAATTCCAAAAGTTATTTTAAATACTTTTACAATTATGGGTACATTAATATCGATAATTTGTAATAAGCAAACAATGTGATATACAGGCCTGTCACAGATTCCGATCGGAATGGTTTTCATTTAGTATTTTCAATTCCGATCGGTTTTGTTTTAGCTTCTTCAGATTCCGATCGATTTAGCAAATTCCGATTTTTCTATTTTTCTCCTAAAATATGGCAAGATTATGTACGAGGGCGGATTGATATTGAAGCTACCTAAGTAGGAAAAAATTTTTTTTTTTTCAAAAACCATTCATTTCTCAACATAGTCTCCTTTTAGCTCAATACACTTAGTAAGACGAGTTTCCAACTTTTTTATACCATCTGAATAATACGATTTTAGGAACTCCTCAAAATACGCATTAGTCTCGGTAATCATTTCGATGGCTTAATATGAAAAGGTCGTATCTCGTTTTTTCACAAAATCGCGTTTTTTTTGCATATTCTGACGAAAGGCCCTCAAATACACGTTTCTTAGAAATTTTTTGTTTTTATGTTAACAAATAAAAAATTTATAAACATTTAAAAATAAGCCCTATCTAATTTGAGAAAATTCTTCGAAGAAAAAAGCCCTAACTCATTTTAATATCAATGCACTTTATTGATGTGGCTGATGGATTAGTTTTCAAAGCAGCGTCGCTTTTATTGTAACAAGAATAACAGCGTAGCAATCAATAGTATAGTATAGAGTCGAAATCAGTAGCATAGTTTCTCTGCCACTGGGTGAAATAAAAAAGAATGGGTTTTCCCCGAAATTGTATGAAATTTGCATCATTGTAATATAAAAGTGTGGAGAACTGAGGCTTTAAATAATTGAAGCGTGAAAAATAAATTGAAGTGTCAAAAATAATTAAAGTTTGAATAATATGAATTGCTCAACAAAAAATATTGACTCCGGCGCTGTAAATTCAAACGATATTCGCAAGAGGAATAGCGTTGCGAATAAATCCAAATGGAACGCAAACGTCAACAAAAAGAAAAGAATGGAAGGTGAGCAATATGTGGGCTTATCTAAGAAAGAACTTTCCCAAAAACCTCCTCGACAACTCGGTGAGTCGTGTTCATCACAGTATTGTGTGAAAAGTGCATTAAGAAACTGTTCAGTGTTTTCCGAGGCCACTCGAAAGGAAATATTTAAATTGTTTTGGGAAATGTCCTGGGAACAAAAGCGGATGTATGTAACTGGTCTTATTAAAATTTCGGATAAGAAAAGTAATAGCTCTGAAAATTCGAGACGAGCTTATACCATAACATACTTCTTTAAACAGGATTCCAATAGATTACAAGTATGCCGCCACATGTTTCATTCAACACTAGGACTAAAGGAAAAGATGGCTCGAACTTGGATCGACTCTGCCGGTAAACACGGTTCGCAAAATAGCCCCGACAAATCGTTAAGTATGCGCAAGTCTGCTAATCTATCAACAGTAGCAGGTAAGCACAATCAGAAACGACGTTCTTTCCTACAAACGTGGCTGGATGAGTTACCAAAAATAGAGTCTCATTATTGTCGGAAAGATTCCAAGAAATTATATTTTCAGACGGATTTTTCTTCATATCAAGATATTTACCGGATCTATGTCCACAAGTGTGAGTCCAAAAAGGAAAATGAGAGCATGAAATTATCATACCCTATTTTTTATGAAACAATGAAGAAATCGAACTATTGCATTTTTAAGCCTAGAAAGGACCAGTGCGACTTTTGTGTATCTCACAAAGCAAATAATGTCTCGGACGAAGATTATCAAAAACATAGACATGACGTTGAAGAAATGCGTGAAGAAAAATACCACAATATTAAAAATGCCGAAGCCGGATAATGTGCAGTTTTTTGTATGGATGTGCAAGCAGTGAAGTTGCTGCCTCAAATCAATGCCAGTGCTGCTTATTATAAAATGAAATTGCAACTGCATAACTTCACCATCTACGATATTGTCACACACGATTCAGACAGTTATGTTTGGGATGAAACAAATGGCAATCTAGTCTCCTCCGTTTTTGCAACATGCCTTATTAAGCACTTACGAAATTTCACTGCTCGTTCTCCAAATATACATCACATAATAATTTACTCGGACGGATGTTTTTACCAAAATCGTAATGTTGTTTTGTCTAATGCTTTGCTTGCATTTTGTAAGGAAATGAATATAACTGTTGAACAAAAATATTCAATAAGTGGCCATACCCAAATGGAATGCGATGCAACTCATTCCCTTATTGAAAGAAAAATGTCTAAAAAGCAAATAAATTTGCCATCACAATTCGTTCAACTTATAAAGGAAGCGCGCAAAGTTCCTACAAGTACATCATTTGCATTATGAGTATTTTTTGAATTATGAAAAAAGTTCACAAATGTACTCATCTATACGTCCAGGTAAATAATATTGCGCTCTAACTCTATAGGTACATTTTATGTATACTCACATATTGTGTTAAATTTTAGGCAGAGTCGTTGGTGAACCGACAGTAAGTATGATACGAGCTCTTGGATATGAACCATCCGGTGTAATTTATTTTAAAACTAAAATAACCAACGACTATGACTTACTTCCGCAGAGATTAGTTAGAGGAATTAATGCAGAAATTCCCGCCGAAAGTCTTCACAAAGAAAAAAATTCCACTAACGAAGAAAAAGTGGGACCACTTGCAGGATTTAAAGAGATTCCTTCCATCGGATTGCCATTATTTTTATGATAAATTACCGTTCGGACAATAATTTTGGTTAAAAGTGACCTATTATATGTTTCTTACCTGAATTCTTTTTTGAGTTTTTTCATTATTTATAAGTATGATGAATTATTCATTTATTTTGTTTTATTAAAATAAGTATTTAATTTTCACCGTAGTCCAAAAAAGCCCTAACTTGAATTTTATTTCAAAAATATGAATAACTAAAAGCCCTATCTAACATATCTTCATTAATATTAAAAACAATTGAAAATAAAAGTTGTCATTGCATTTTTACTAAGAAACTGCGTTCAAAAACATATAAAAACATACAGTGGCGTGCAGAAATGAGTACATAATTCATTTCTTTACTTTTCTGAATGATAAAATGAGCAATAACAAAGAAAATAAAATCAATTTTTTTTTATTTATTCTGCGTTCCATTCTGAATAAAACAACAAAAAATTCAAAACAAAAAGCAACAAATTCATAGAGAAAAAAAACCATAACAAAAATAACTCGCATGTACTCAATTTTGCACTTTTCAATAAAGTTGTTAATGGATCACTTTTTTAGTACTTGGTCCATAACCCTTTATTTTTTAGTACCATATTAATACGCTTTGGCATGCTTTCAACCAGTTCCTGTATTATTTCTTTCGGTATATTTTGCCACTCTAGCTGTACTCGTGCGCACAGCTCTTCTAGGTTTGATGGAGCTGATTGGTATAATCCCAGCCGTCTTCCCATGTGGTGATGGAAAACAATGTAGTTTTCTTAACTAATAATGGTGCGTCATCTCGGGAAATAGCCAAGGAGCTAAATATTAGTCAATCTGTGGTCATACGCGTTCAAAAAAGACGACATACTGCTCCCAAAAAGCAAACCAGAGGCCGTCGCAAACTGTTGACCGACGCGGATGCACGTCTTATGATGGCAGAAATGAGGCAGAACAAGAGCATAACACCGAAAAATACTTTTGTTGCCAAAAATAAGCACGTTAGTGAATGGACAGCACGACGAGCGCTCCACAACATTGGCTATATTTCAGCCGTTAAGAAAAATAAACCCGCATTGTCAGAAAAGAACCAAAAGGCGCGAATGAAATTTGCAAGAGACCATAAAAATTGGACGGTAAATGATTGGAAACGAGTGATTTGGTCAGATGAATCAAAATTTTATCGTTTCCACTCGGACGGTAAGCAGTACTGCTGGCGTCGTCCTGGTGATACCGTTCAACGTCACCAAGTCAAGCAAACTGTGAAACATGGTGGTGGGAACATCATGGTTTGGGGATGCTTCACTTGGTGGCATGTTGGGCCATTACACAGAATTAAAGGTATAATGAAAAAGGAAGAATACCTCACCATTTTGCAGACTCATTTTCTCGAGTTCGTTGATAAGAGTGCCTATCCTGAAGAAGAAGTCGTGTTTCAGCAGTATGGTGATCCAAAACATACGGCGAAAATAGTGAAAAAATGGCTGAGTGAGCAAAATTTTCAACTGATGAATTGGCCAGCCCAAAGCCCCGACCTCAACCCGATTGAGAATTTATGGTCAATCGTGGGAAGACGGCTGGGATTATACCAATCAGCTCCATCAAACCTAGAAGAGCTGTGGGCACGAGTACAGCTAGAGTGGCAAAATATACCGAAAGAAATAATACAGGAACTGGTTGAAAGCATGCCAAAGCGTATTAATATGGTACTAAAAAATAAAGGGTTATGGACCAAGTACTAAAAAAGTGATCCATTAACAACTTTATTGAAAAGTGCAAAATTGAGTACATGCGAGTTATTTTTGTTATGGTTTTTTTTCTCTATGAATTTGTTGCTTTTTGTTTTGAATTTTTTGTTGTTTTATTCAGAATGGAACGCAGAATAAATAAAAAAAATTGATTTTATTTTCTTTGTTATTGCTCATTTTATCATTCAGAAAAGTAAAGAAATGAATTATGTACTCATTTCTGCACGCCACTGTATATATTGACAAATATTTCCGATTTTATTCAGTTTTTTCCTTCTCCTGTAAAGTAGCTAAAAGTTGAGATACGCCTTTTTCATATTAAACCATCGATTTCTTCTTTTGAGATGAATCTTTTTCCTGCGAGCCATTTTTTCAAGTTTGGAAACAGGAAAAAGTCACTAGGGGCTAAATCTGGACTATAAGGTGGATGATCAACCAATTCGAAGTGGATTTCTCGTAGTTTTAGCATCGTATCTAATGCTGTGTGAACCGGTGCGTTGTGTTGAAGAAAGATCACTTTTTTCTTGTTTAAATGTGGTTGTTTTTCCTTGATTGCATCAACCAATTGATCCAATAATGCACGATAATACTCTCCTGTGATTGAGGATCCCTTTTCAAGATATTTGAGGAGCAATATTCCGTGTGCATCCCAAAATACAGTGGCCATAACCTTGCCAGCCGATTTCGCTGTCTTCGCCTTCTTCGGAGCACTTCCACAAGCTTCCACTCATTGCTTCGATTGATTTTTGGTTCCAGGTGTGTAGTGGTGGACCCACGTTTCATCAACAGTTATTAATCTACGTCAAAAATCAGCAGGATTATGCCTTATCATGTCCAAACACCGCTGTGAAGTGATCTGTCGAACTCGTTTTTGTTCAACACTGAGCAAACGCGGCACCCATCTTGCCGATAGCTTTTTCATATGCAAATGTTCATGCAAAATGTTGAACACACGTTCATATGATATGTTTACCATTTCTGCAATATTACGTATTTTGACCCGGCGATCATTCATAACGATATCGAGGATTTTCTTGATATTTTCTTCAGCAACCACCTCTTTTGGCCTTCCAGTTGATGATATTGTTGCAGTGCTTGTTCGGCACCGTTTAAATTCAGCAATCCACTATTTTACCATATAATCTGACGGAGCAGATCCGCCGTAATGTTTATCAAGCTTTTCTTTTGTCTCTTTTCGCCGTTTTGCCTTTCAAATAATAGTGTTTAATCACTACACGAAATTCACTTTTTTCCATTTTCCAAGAAACACAAAAGTTGCTTACTTACGACTACAACAAATAAACTAATCGACGAATTTGGCTACAATTTTAACAGCTGATGTTTGACAGATCGTAATTTCTAAGAAAGAAAAAGTTTTTGTGTTTGTGCTGCCATCTAGCGCTAGGTAGCTTCAATGTCAATCCGCTCTCGTATACCAAAACAAGAATAATGTGTTTTAAGCGAATAAGAGCAAAACAAATTGAAAAAATTGTAACAAAGTGATTAAAAAAGTTATACAGATTAAAATAATTAATAATAAAAGAAAAATACAGGGAATACAAATATTTTCTTTTTATTTTGGTTTTGATGTTTCTATTGCCAGAATATAAACTTTTTGAGAATTTTTAATTTTTGTTGAAAAAAAAATTTCTGGGTTTAAAGATTGCTTCTTTCAGAAATAATTACAAAAATATGTTTATTTTTAAGAAAATAAATGTTAAAACAATTATTTTTCAATAAAATAAATCAAAAACAATATTTGTTTCCCATTAAAAATGCTTTTAATTATTTTTTTTTAAATTTAAGTCACTGAAAATATCAATTCCACTTAGAAAACTGAAAGTGGTTTAATTCCGCAAAAAATTTTCGTTTTACGTTTTCTGAAGAAGCAAAATTCATTCCACTTTCGATCGGAATGGATTTCTGTGACAGGTCTGATTATTTTTTTATTACATACAGTGCGCGTCATCATTTTAGCGCCCCTTTACTTCTCATTTACTTTTTACATTTTCTATTTTAATATTGGGCACAACTTCTTAATTTTTGTTTTGTTTTTGCAATCATCATATACGTTTTCTCCCACAAGAAAATTGAGCTCAATAAAAGAACCGTTGTTGTATATATATATATATATTGTTTTATTTTCGTCAAAATACTTTGTACTTATTTTGCTTTATCAGATTAGCGCCCCCAAATTAAATTTAAGTTATCTAGTTTGCCCTTGCAATAACTGTCATCAAATTCAATACCTTCAAACAATTGCAAAATATGGGAAGAGGAACAGTTTTATCTTTGGAGGAAAAATCGAAAATTGGAGCTTATTGAAAAGCAGGACTATCCTTCCATAAAATAACAGAAAAAAC
The DNA here is from genome assembly GCA_963576795.1 of Metopia argyrocephala. NCBI lineage: Eukaryota > Metazoa > Arthropoda > Insecta > Diptera > Sarcophagidae > Metopia > Metopia argyrocephala. The sequence goes on along the minus strand of OY756209.1, from coordinate 86,930,861 downwards.
TGGATGGCATAGGAAAACAATAGCCAATTTTCTTAAAAATAAGGAAAACTATGGAAAAAACTTTAAAGGCGGTAACAATCGAGTGGTTTCTGAAGCAGATAGGAGAGCCATACTGAGGGAAGCATCAAGTTCGCATGACTCGTCTACAAAAATTAAGGAAAAAACTGGTGTTAAACCGAGCTTATCAGCGGTGCAAAGAGTTATAAGAAAAGCAAGTAGACACAAATTGAAAAAAAAACCACCACTTAATGCGCTAAGAAAATAAATGCGCTTAGATTTTGCTCGAATACACATGACATGGTCTGCTGGGTGGAAGTACGTAGTTTTTTCAGATGAAAAGAAATTCAATTTATAACTGCCCAATGGGTATAACTATTACTTTCACGATCTACGTAAAGAGAAACATTACTTGGACCACTTGCACAGCCGAGAGGGAAGTGTGATGGTGTGGGGAGCTATATCCTACTATGGCATCTGAGAATTGCAGTTTTTAACGACACGTATGAATGCGGAAAACTATAAAAACGTTTTAGAAATAGCTTTTCCTCACTTCATGGATTCATACCCATAAAGTTGACGTCCTTAAGTGGCCACCATACTCGCCCGACCTTAATATAATCGAGAACGTCTGGGGATGGTTGGCTAGGAAAGTATGCGAGTCCGGAGCAATACAGCACAAAAACAGAACTAATTGAAAGCATCAAACACGCTTGGTTCACGTGTGTATAATCACTTATTTAAAAAAAAATAATTAAAAACAAACAATAAATAAATTAATGGTAATTAATATTAAAATTGTTTGATTTTGTGTTTATTTGAGCTAATTTTTATTAAAAAATAGTTAAAAATCAAATTTGAATTCAATTTATCCTTCACTTGTAACTTGTAAAATTTTTTTGAGAGTCTCCGTCGACTCTAAGCTTTTTTTCTACAAGTGTGCAAGTGAAAATTTAGTTTAATGAAACAAAACGACTTGTAGAAGTATGACTTGTAGACTTGTGAATTGTAAAAATGACTTGTAGCAAAGAATATAAATCATATAGAATGTGCATCACGTACAAGTAAAATTTCTTATGGGGGGTCGTAATGTTGGAACCCGCAAAAAGAATTGTTACTCTCTTACTCAGCAAAGAGAATTCGTTTACTTTCTTACTTTGTGTTTCTTTTTTGCTTAAGTACAGAAACGGTTTCATGCTAACAACAATATTCACATACAATACAATTTATGTGTTTGAGTTTCTTATTCATTGTGCTGTTCTCGTTTTTTAAATTTTAAAACTTAAAGAATGTTGTTGGTTCAAATATTTTTTTGTAATAAAGAATACAGTGCTCCGATACGGCTATATAAGCTAGTGTAGAGCAAAGCATATTTAATTTGTAGTTGCGCGAAGGAAAATACATTAATCTACATCGAATATATAGCGCCCTATTTAAGATCGGAATAAAAGTGTAGTTAGATATATATTTTTTTATTATTATTTATTTAAGCTCAACAATTAATTTTATATTTATTTGAAATAAAAGGTTAACTAAACCAAAAAATGGACTATGGCGACTTCATTAGTAAAGTTGAAAAATGTTCATATGTAAAGCACATATATAGGTCATATTTCAAACAAGGAAGGTTTACGCCATCATGATAATTACACGGTGCTATAGTGAAAATATACTTGGAAAGTGACCTAGTGTAAGTTGTAGGCCTTATTGAGTAGATCATAAATAAATTTTTAATAGTTCGGAAACACCCTCAAATTTCGGAGTTATTCCGAAAAAAATATTTTCGGGTAGGTACGAGTTCTTATGAACACGTAACTCAGATGATTTTAATCAGATTTTCAATGTTTAAACGGTTTCAGAAAGACAAAGCATAGATCTTTCCAATCGTATACATTTTATGCTATATTAATTAAATATTGGTAGTAATTTTCCTAATAACATCTGCTATTTTTTAATTTTTTTTATGTTTTTTTAACTTTGAGTTCTTTTTTTTTAATATAATTTTCTATAAAAGCAGATATATATACTATATATATATAAAATTTGAAATAGAATTTTATTACAAATAAAATGAACTTTATTTTTTTTTAAATCGGATAATGTTTGTGAAAGTTATTAAACTTTATTTAAAGAGCTTTAAATACCACTTGATACCCCCAAGCGGAAAAAAATTTAAGTGAGTTTAGTTTACTTAAGTTGCAATGCTCTTTATGGTTCTGTTTTAATTTTGCCGTTAGATATTTTGACATTTATTTATTATTGCACTTGGTATTGCAGACTTTAATATACCCTTCACTATTCTGAAGTAAACTTAAAATATACTTAAAGGGAAGTATTGCCAATGTCCTTTCCTTTATAATAAATTTAATTTTTATATAAGTATATGGATTTGAAACAATGTTCTAAAATTTTTTTATAAGCATTTTTTGTCAATTGTAACTTTTATGATAAACACACAAACTGTTATAGATGAAAAAGTAATGACAAAACATACATACCTAAAGTAGAGGGTGTATAAGAAATAAATTGTTTATAATTTGAAAAATTAAGTGTTACTATTTTGAATTTGCAAAAAGATTAGTGTTACTTAAATATTTTAATTAAAAAAGTAAGTTTGTCTTATTTTTTAATCTTAAATAAAAAATTATAATGTGGATTTTTACTTCTACTTCAGTGTGTGATAAGCGTAATAATTTTTGTTTTATTCGCTGACAAAAATCATCGATTAAAATTAAAACGGTTATTTCTTTTAATGCCTTTTTTAAGTGTTCGTATGTTTTTAGCAAATGGTATGAACCCGAATGTGTTTGCATAACCTGCTCAAAGTTAACTGTTCCAAGCCAAAAATAATCGAACATAATGCAAGTACGACTGAAGAAGAAAATTAATCCGGGGAAGAAAAGTCTGCAGACATGGAATGTGACTAGACATTTGTTGCACATTTAGTGACAAATGAAGATTTTCATGATCTTGTTCGATATTTGAAACTATCATGGAGACAAACAGAGATGCTAGCGTCTCGACTAAAACAGTGGAATATCACTAAAAGTGACTTTAAACAAGAGACAATCCCCAAATACAGTTTGAGCACATTTTTAAAGCTGACAATGATAATAACAACCTTGTATATTGCTCAGATGTAGATGAGTTATTCCATTGTCTAAATTACCAACATCCACCGAACGACTGGAGATTTCTTTTTTTTTTATTTTTAAGGCCAGCACTCAGGGGACGGCCCCTACTCATGCAGTACATTGTGCCGGTCTAGGAAAATATGTTGTGGGAAGGGGGAAAGAGGGAGTGTTTGTGGACATTTGATTTAAACCTACTGATATCGTAATTGGCAGGAAAAACTTTCGCCGGAAGATTGTTCCACAAACGAGCGGTGCGGCTAAAGAACGAATTCTCTCTATAATGTATTGTGCGATTCGCTGAACAATCAACCACAAATGGGTGCGCTCTGAGAGAGGTACATGTAGTCCGCAAGAATATGCGACCACCCGGAATTAAATCCCTTATCTCATCAGAGCACCTCCCATGATAGTATCGATAGAACAATGAAACGCACGCCTCATTGCGCCGATGCTCCAACGAATCGATAGAGTTGGATACCGTACCGTCGTTGATAAGCACCTTCGCCCTTTTTTGTACGCGGTCGAGAAGCCCCAAAATTGATTTTGAAGCACCGGCCCATATATGAGAGTTGTATTCCATCCTAGGTCGGATGAAGGTTTTGTAAATATTGAGAAGGTGAGATGGAGTGAAGTATTTCCTGCACCGTTTTAGAAAACCGAGGCATTTGAATGCTTTTTTCGACACTCGAAATATGTGATCATTCCAGCGGACATCACAACTAATTCTCATGCTCAGAACATCAAGAGCGTCAGCCTCCTCAATATTTACATTACCCATAGTCACAGATGGCAGGATTAAATCATCACAACGCCTATGCGTTATAAAACAAGATTGGGTCTTGCGCGCACTAAATTCGACCCTGTTCGCGAGACCCCAATCGGAGATTCTTTGCAGGTCATTTGAGAGTGTGTCATTCATATTCTGCCTTCTCACCCCCGATCTCCAAAAGGCTCATCCTACGATCAAATGAATATTAGTGACAAATGTTACTGTCATCTGCGAAGGAGTAAACAGGATTAGATATTAGGAGGAGAAGATCGTTAAGGAAAATGAAAAATAGGGTAGGAGATAGAACAGAGCCTTGCGGTACTCCCGAATTCAGCCTGAACTCGTTGGAAGAGACACCGTCTATAACCACTCTTATAGAACGGTCTCTGAGAAAGCTCGTTATGAAATGACAGAAATGGTTATCGACGCCAAAGGCAGCTAGTTTAGAAATAAGAGCATCGTGCCAGACTCTATCAAACGCTTTAAAGATATCCAGAGCAACAACTTTGCTTTCACCAAAACGGTGAATAGAACCACTCCATCGCTCAGAGAGTAATGCCAGTAGATCACCAGTGGAACGACCTCTACGAAAGCCATACTGACCCTGCAATTACACATGAAAGTACTTTCATGGAAGTTCCGTATACGTATTATAAATAAAAAAACAAAAATACAAAAACAAAAATGAAAAAAAAATGTTTATGTATTAGTAAAAAATTGAGACTGTGTTAAAATTTTCATGAAAGTACTTTCATGTGTAATGGCAGGGTGACGGTAGCTCAGCAAGTTATTGGCCTCCAAATACCTCATAAGGCGGTGATTTATCATATTCTCCATAACTTTAGAGAGTGTTGAACACACTTCTATTGGGCAGTAATTTTCGGGATTGGTAGCCTCACCCTTTTTAGGGATTGGCGTTATATTAGCAACTTTCCAGTTAGATGGAAATTCTCCGGCACGATAAGCCGCACTGAAAAGTTTAGCTAACGGACGCGAAAGCGTCGAAGAGCACTGCTTCAGGACCAGTGCTGGTATACCATCCGGCCCAGAAGATTTACGGATGTTGAGGTCTGAAAGAACCCTTTTGACAGCACGGGCTCGAAAGAATATATTAGGCATAGTCACCGATACTCTTTCAAGCTCGGGCAGCGGTTGAACGCTCTCCGGCAAACATGAGTTTTTTGCAAACAATTCAGCTAAAAGGTTCACTTTTTCAACCGGGTTTGTGAATGCTTGGTCATTCTGTATAAGAGTTGGAATCGAACTAGCGTTATTACTTATCCTTTTGACGAAGGACCAAAAGCTCTTACTTCCCCGGGGGAAAGAAAGAACTTTAGCACGAAGACGCTGCTCGTGTAAAGCTTTTTCGCGTCTTAGTAATGCGTAGCGTATCAGTATGTGCGCACTTATTATTACGCCAATTTCTGAACGCTTCCTCTCTGGATCTGACTGCCAATCTGCACGTCTGATTAAACCAGGATTTGTCTCTTGGTTTAATCGAAATATTTTTAGACGGAATATAGGTATCTTTCCCCAATTTTATTATATTCACAACTATTTCTGCAATGGCATTAACATTTGAATCAAGGAAGCAAAGTCCCCAGTTAAAGTGCCGAAAGAAATCGTTGAGCTCAGCCCAACGAGCTTTTCCGTAATTAAAAACTGAGCGTTTCATAGCTGTCGTTGAAACCTCATGAAGCCTGGATAACGGAAAAGAGGCAGAGATGGTACAATGATCCGAATTGCCGAGAGGTGCAAGAATATCAACTTCATACTTATTAGGGTGTGAAGTGAGGAAGAGGTCAAGTGTATTATATTTATTCACTAGTTGCACAAGGTGAATGTGTCCAGCAAACAACTCAACATATTGGCCTTCTGGAGTCGTGCGGCCAGAATGGTGAAGCCAAGACGAATTGCCAGCAACAACAAATTCACTGTTCGGGTAATTCTCTAGGATTCTTGAAATGGAGTCAGAAAGAGAGTCGAAGCCAGAAAGGTTAACCTCTCTTTCTGCATTTGGACTTCTATAAAGAAACCCGAAATGCAAAAAATGTGCCCTGATTTTGAGCTAAACCCAGAGGCAGTTAAATTCTGCATCAAGCATGCCATACGGTTGCTGGCATTGGTACACAACTTCATTGCGAATATAAATTGCAAGGCCCCTATGGAGCATGAAAAGGGGTAGGAGGTGGTAACCAGGTATCTGGAAATCCTGTGGATCAGTATCCCCAGAAACCTGGGTCTCACATAAGGCGAGGACATCCGGCCTATGGATACAAACATGAGCATACACAGAGAAGAAATTTGCCCTTAGCCCACGCACGTTACAAAAATCCAAATGAAAACGGCCTGCCACCACGACACCAATAAGAAAAAACAAATGTCCTATTTTAAAATGCGAACTGCAAGGAAATGAATTACTGCTGATTGATTATAAAATGGCCAGTGCTATACCTTCACCATTAAATAATCCAACAGCAATAAACCCCGAGAAGCCCGCAAAATAAAAATTGTGACTAAATTATTAGAGGAATTGAAGAGCACAAATGTACCGCCAATGGTGCCATAAAAACCCCAAATGTGGCACTTTTCTGATAGTCGCCAGATTGTACTTTTACTCGTGTAAAAGTAAGAAATATTTTTATGTTATTCAAAAGCCATTAATATATTTTTTAAGTTTGAAAGCAGTTTTATTACACAACGAGAATCATTTGCCCTCAGTGCCTATAGCATACGCTAAGAGTCGTATGCAACAATGGAAAAGATATTGGATTTAATGTGTTATAAAAAGTATCAATGGCAAATTGTTTCAGATCTAAAACTTCTGACAATTTTATTCGGAATGCAAGGAGGGAGGCTACACTAAATTTCCTTGCTATATTTGCGAATGGGACAGTCGTGGGAAAGACTAATTCAAGCAAAAAAACTGGCCATCAAGAACATTTTTTCAAATTGGCAAGAAAAACGTCTTAAAAATTCCACTAGTGAGTACAGAAAAAATTATTTTGCCACCATAACACCTCTAATTGGAATACATGAAGCAGTTCGTGAAACGCCTGGATAGAGAAAGCGATGCCTTTTTACACTTAAAATCAGTTTTCCCAAGAATAAGTGTAGCAAAAATTAAAGAAGGTACAAATATTTGTTGATTTCTAAACATAATTGTATTATTTTCAGGTATTTTTGTTGGACCTCAATTCGCAAAATCATGCTTGACGAGGAATTCACAATGAAATTAAATGTTGTGGAAAAAAGAGCACGGAGAAGCTTCATTAGTTTATGTGAAAATTTTTTGGGAAATGAAAGAAGTGAAAATTATATTGAAGTAGTAAATGAATTTCTTGAGGCTTATGCAGAAATGGGACGCAGAATGCCCATTAAAGTTAATTTCCTACATGCACATGTAGATTTTTTCCCAGAAAACTTAGGACAATTTAGTGATAAACAAAGCGAACGATTTCACCAAGACATTTTGGATATCGAAAGACGCTTCGAAGGAAAAATCTATGTAGGAATGATTTTAAATTATTGCTGGTCACTTAAGCGAGAAACAGACGATTTTATGTACAAGCGAAGAGAGAGCACTTTTAATAAAATATTCTAAATTTCTAAATAAAATAATTTGAATACTGTTATTTTAAAATATTTATATAATCATAAGACTAAAAAATAAAGAAAATGTATTGGTTTGGCAACTAAGCAATTGCGGATTTTTTTTAGGAAATAAAAGTCAATTTTTTCATGAAACGAAATAACTTTATTATGTAATGTATTGCCCATTTTGAGCAATGACCTCTTGCCATCTTTCAGGCAGCATCGTAATTCCACGTTCATAAAACTTCTGGGCCCAAATCGCGGCACTCGTTATCGAATGAACGGTCGTATCGAGTAAAATTTCGTCACCAATCGAATAACCAAATTATGGCACTCGATAGCTATCGAATCGAAATTTACAAGAAAAATGTAAAAGATTTTTTCTTTTGTAAAAGAATCAAATAACTTTAAAATAAAAAGAAAGTAAGTAAAATTAGAGCAAAATAATTATATAGTTTAATTTTAACTTGATTAAAATTATTTAGATAATGAATCCATCATTTTTATGATGGACATGATGTTATAAGATTCCCGACGGTTAGTATACATACATACATCTTTTAATTATTTGGAATTGAAATTGTGTAACGCTTTATATATCACCTTAAGTCATTGGTTGCGTGGATGGCACGCATATCGGACTCCAAAGACCATAGTTCAATGAACACATGTTCTTTAATAGAAAGGTGGTAAGGGTGACTTTAGTTTTATTCAAATGCTACTTACCTATCTGTCGATTTTATTAAAAATAAATAATTTTTTTTCTTGTTATATTTCCAAATAAACAACGCGTATATAATTTCGATTGCTCTTTTAGTATCGAATGACATTTCGAGAGATGGCATTCGATCGAGTACTCGTTATCGAATGCCATAATCTCAAATTTCGATACACCTTACTCGTTATCGAGTGCGACGATCTCAAATACAAAAATTTCGATTACCTTCATTCTATAACGAGTGCCGCGATTTGGGCCCTGGTTTTTATGAGAAAAAAACTGAATGAGGTACGATTTGACATCATCATCATTATTGAAATTTTTACCATTCAAGGAGTTTTGCAAAGATCGAAATAAAAAGTAATCAGATGGTGCAAGGTCTGGACTATATGGTGGATGTGGCAAAACATCCCCCCAACCAAGCTCCAATAATTTTTGCCGAATGGCCAAAGATGCGTGTGGCCTTGGATTGTCATGATGGAATACAACACCTTTTCGATTTGCCAATTCGGGCCGCTTTTCTTCAACTGCATTGTACAATTTTGTTAGTTGTTCAATGTAGACATCTGAATTTATCGTTCGATTGGGTGGTAAAAGTTTGAAGTAGACAATTGCTTTGTAATCCCACCAAACTGATAACAGAACTTTTTTTTGATGAATATCAACTTTTGATGTTGTTTGCGCTGGTTCACCCGGCTTGCTCCACGATCTTTTCCGATTGACATTGTTGTAAAGAACCCATTTTTCATCACCAGTTATCAATCGTTTTAAAAATGAATCGTTTTCATTACGTTTAGTTAACAAATCGCAGATGTGAATGCGTTGTGTTAAATGAATTTTTTTCAGTTCATGAAGAACCCATAGATCAAGTTTTTGTACATAGCCAAGTTGCTTTACTCGATTTTCAATGCATGTATGTGATACATGAAGCTTCCTTGCAATCTCACGTGTTGTACTGTGACGATCCGAATCAATTATTGCTTTGATTTGGTCGTCGTCCACTTCAACTGGACGACCAGAGCGTTTTTCATCTTTCAGCGAAAAATCACCAGAACGAAATTTGGCAAACCAATTTTGAAACTGCCGTTCTTTTAAGGCTTCGTTACCATAAACAGCACATAACTTTTTATGAGCTTGCGAAGCGTTTTTTCCCTTCCGGAAATAAAGAAGCAAAATATGACGAAAATGTTCCTTTTGATTTTCCGTTTTTCAACACACGCCAAACAAAAACCACACAACCGATCAACAAATTTTTTTTTACTGATTGACAGCTGAAGTACCTTCTATCAAATAACAAAATGTATTTGATATTTCAATTACGTCATCTAACCTGAAAATTCAACTTATGCCATCAATGAGTAAAGTCCGTATTTACCTAGTTGCCAACAACAACTTTTTCTTGCTGCACCATGAAACTAGGCATCCATATACGTAAAAAGCATACCCACTTGTAGATTATCTGTCTTCTAAATTAGAAGCCCAGTCGGCATCCACATAACCAATTAATTTAGGAGCATTGTCTTTTCTTCGGTATTCTAGATTTAAGTTAATTGTGTCTTTTAAATACCTTAAAATACGTTTAAGAGCCACCCAATGTCCCTCATTTGGGTTCTGTTGGAATCTTGCTAAATAACCTACAGCATAGCATAAATCTGGACGAACACTTAGCATCAGATACTTTAGTCGACCTAGTAACTCTCGATATGGATGTTGTAATGGTTCGTTAATTGTTGAAGGCAGCAACTGAAGTCCTTTCTCCATTGGCGTTCGAACAGATTTACATTCCATCATACCATAATCTGTGAGAATTTTATTAATGCTTAATACTTGACTCATCTTCATGATACCAGTTACTTGATTATATTCGACCATTGTTCCCAAGTAGTTCTTTAGATTACCGCAATCTGACATTTGAAACGCCTTGGATAAATGGTTCTTCAATGATTCGATTTCTGCTAAATCATTTCCAACTAAGGTGTGCGTCACTATAAACTGTAACACATCAAAAGTCAAATAAAAACTGACTGGAGTAAGCTAGAGTTAAAATTAAAACAGTTTTATTTTGCATTTTTATTACAGATTTATATTCTGTATTATTTTATTTAAAAATTAATTTAATTTTATAAAATTTTTTATTTTATTCATTATGCCATCCATAAGCAATGTTATAGTGTTTTCGGTGATTTTTTTGGTACCAGCTGTCCATTTATATCGAAAACTAGTAATGGTTTTGGGAACAGATGTACTCTTCTTTAGTTCTCTTTTGACCAGAGCCCAATATCTTTCAATAGGCCGCAGCTCTGGGCAGTTTGGTGGGTTAGCCTCTTTTGGAACAAAAATAACATTATTTTTATTATACCAGTCTATTGCGCTTTTACTGTAGTGACATGTTGCCAAATCTGGCCAGAAGAATGTTGATATGTTGTGCTGTCTTAGAAATGGGAGCAACCTCTTTTGAAGACACTCTTTGATATAAATATCTGAGTTTATTGATCCCAATGTAACAAACGATGCACTTCTGTTGCCGCAGCTACAAATAGCCTGCCAAACTAGGAACTTTTTGGGAAATTTTGATAGTTTTATTTCGGAACTCTTCAGAAACATTGCCTCTACTATCCGCTACATAAAACTCTTGGCCAGGAAGCTGCGCAAAGTCTGCAAAAACGTAAGTTTCATCATCCATTACACAACATTCGAACTTTTGAAAAAATTCTTTTTTGAGGAGTTTTGCTCTTTTTTTTGCTTCAATATTCTTCTTAGCATTTCTATCCGGAACTTTTTGGACTTTAAATGTTTTAAGGCCTGCTTTAGCTTTAACTCGGCGCACAAAACTTTCCGAACATTGCACGCGCCGGGCCACTTCGCGACCAGAAATGTTTGGAAGAGCCAGCAAAAGCTTCTCAACCTTTTTGGCTTTCGCGTCGTTCGTTACCAGTTTTGCTTTACCTGTTCCAGGCTTTTTTTCAATTTTTAGGTCTTTGTTGAACCTTTTAACCACTCTGGAAACACATTGGCTGGTCACGTGGACTTCCCTAGCAACTTTTGTATAACTCCAATATGGTTTTTTTTGAATTATTTGAATAATTTTTTATGCACTTGTTTTTAATTATCCATTGTGAACTAACTAACAAGTCAAATTTGACAAACTGATACATTTTAAAATCTGACACATTTTTCAAAGATATTGTGATTAAGAAAAATAATTTTGATTAAAGGTGAAAAAAGTTATTAAGAAAAATGGGTGTTACACTTTATAGTGACGCACACCTTATTAACAGATCATCAACGTATAGTATGAGGTAGATAGTGTCTCCTTCCTTTATACGCGTATATAAACAGTAATCATGAGATGACCTCATAAAGCCCAAACTTATTAATGTTGAATTGAACTTTTTATTCCAACAACGAGGACTTTGCTTTAATCCATACAAACTTTTTCTTAGCTTCAGAATAGAATTTGGTTCAGCATTCATGCCATCAGGTATATGCATGTAAATATCTTCTTCCAATTCACCATAAAGAAATGCTGTTTTTACAGCAAGTTGGGGGAAGAACATTTGTCGATAAACTCCAACAGCTAGCACAATACGTATCGATGACAACTTTGCGACTGGTGAAAAAGTTTCATTATAATCGACACCAGATTTTTGTAAATATCCTTTGGCAACGTACAGGATTACCTGAACCATCTTCCTTTATTTAAAAAACCCATTTACTTTTTAGTATTTTTACATTTCCTGGATTTTTTATAACTTTCCAAACATCATTTGATTTCATTGAATCTAATTCTTCTTTATCTGCTTATATCCATTGATTACGGTTAGGAAAATTGTGAATTTCGCTGTAGTCATTTGGTACAGCCATGGTATCAGTTTGTAATGCTTCAAACAACGAATGATAATAATCTGAAAATTTTGTTGGTAACTAATTCGGCCTTTGACTTCTTCTCAAATTCGGTTCAGGGGAAATTTCATGTTCATCGCTTTAAACAGATTCAGATGGCTCCATTGACTGACCATTCATTTCAGACACCCTTGGCTCACAAACAGCTCCTGCTCCCTCCATAGATATCTGTTTTTCCTCCTCTTGTTCAATGCGATAGATCATTAGATCATCTGACACATTCTTAAAAGGAAAACAATTTTCATTAAAAGTGACATCTCGACTTAAAATAATTTTGTTTTGGTTTTTGTCCCGTAAGCGATATCCATTAGGACAATAACCTGCCATGATCAAAGATACACTCTTTGCATCCAATTTGCTTCGTTTTTGAATTGGAATCCATGCAAAAGCTTGACATCCGAAAATTCGAAGTTTTGATAAATTAGGTTTTTCACCATACCTCATCTCAGCAGGAGTTTTACTATTTTTCTGTGCTCTCGTTGGACTTCTGTTTATAATATAGACGCTTGTATAGACTGCCTCACTCCATAAGTATTTTGGAACACTTGATTCCAATAACAAAGCCCGAACTTTTTCAATAATTGTTCGGTTGAATCCCTCAGCCATACCATTTTGTTGAAGTGAGTTTCTTGAATTTGAATTCCCTTCGCTTTACATAGTCGAATCATTTCATTGGATTTATATTATCTCCGTTAGTCTATTGTAAGTTTTGATATTCTCGTTCCAAACATAGCAGTGGCTTTGGCTTCAAAATTGTTGAACTTTTCAGAAGTTTCTGCTTTCTTCATCATTGGAAAAACTGTTATAAAATGAGTATAAACATCTATAAATGTTATGAAGTATTTGCTTCCATCCCATGCAACAGAATTAATAGGCCCACACACATCACAGTGTATATGTTCCAAGGGCCGCACAGACTTTGGACGACTACCATTAAATGGTTTTCTACATTGTTTGCTTTGAGTGCATACTTGACAGAAATCTTGAACAGTAATATCATCAAGACCACTTAGCATTTGTTTCTTAATCAAATCGTTTAAAGCACTATTGCTTATATGTCCTAAACGTTTATGCCAAAGCTTACCGTTTTCAGATTTTGAGATTGTTGCAGCATGCATTTGAACTTTGAGTTTAAATTGAAAAAGATTTCCAAAACGATGTGCAATTGCAATAACATTTCCATTTATTTATTTATTTATTTATTAAGTCTATGGACTGAATCCTTACAGACTAAGTACAACATTATAAAATACTACTAATATTATTGTAATATAAATACAGTTATTTGTTCAAATTCAAAATTATATTACGTTTTATAATATCAACATTTAAAGAAAAATCTATAAAGTTAAACATTTCATTAAATGTGGAACATAATTTCCTAAACGGATCTGCCATTTCATAGTTTGTTCGAAAAGTTTTTACATAAAGTGGGTTATTGTATCGTAATAAGCGTTGGGGAACATTTAACTTTAGGTTGCCTAAAAGAAAATCGGATACAACAATTCCATTTAAAAGGTTTACTATAAACGAAACATTAAGCATAGTTCTTCTACTTTTCAATGTTGGCAGTTTAATTAAAGCAAGTCGTGATGAATATGATGGAAGCGAAGAACATCCTCTATATATATCTCTCAAGCAGAAAAGTAAAAATTGTTTCTGGACAGATTCGATATGATCAATGTGAACATTATAGTACGGATCCCATTGAACCATACTCTAGGATTGGTCTCACAAGTGACGTAAATAATCTTTTCGTGATAAAGGGATCATTAAATTCTTTTGCCCATCGTTTGATAAAAGCCAAGATTCCACGAGCTTTGTTAACAGCCATTGTAATGTGTTGTACAAAATTCAATTTTCCATCTAATAAAATACCAAGATCCATAATAACGTTAACTGACTCTAGTTTATAACCATTCATATGCTTACATTTATTCAGGTTTAATTCCATTAAGTTAAGGATACACCAATTGTAAAAATTATCTACGTCCTTTTGAAGATAAATATGATCTGATGAATATTCAAAGCTTAAAAATATTTTGACATCGTCTGCGAACATCAGTATATTAGAATCTTTAATTGCTTCAGGCAAATCGTTGATAAAAAGTAAAAATAAAATAGGGCCGAGGTGACTACCTTGAGGAACTCCAGACTTTACCAAAATATTTCTTGAATTTGCAGAATCAAATTTTACGGATTGTGTTCTACATAAAAGATATGACTTTAACCAGCTTAAATAAGTGTTGCAAAAACCCATAACATCCAGTTTTTTCAATAGAAGTTTGTGATCAACTTTGTCAAAGGCTTTACTGAAATCAGTGTAAATGACATCAGTATGTTGACCAACAGTGAATGCTTCATTAATCATAGTTGTTAATTGTAGGATATTAGTCATAGATGAAGATCCTTTGCGAAAACCATGTTGGTGTGTTGTTAGTAAAGGCGATACTTGATGAATAAGAGAGTCAATAATACATTTTTCAAATAATTTTGGAATAGCGCTTAGTTTAGCTATGCCTCTGTAGTTAACTATGTTTAACCTGTTGCCAGATTTGAATAAAGGAATCATAAATGAATTTTTCCAAATTTTAGCGAAGTACTTACTTACTTACTTAGCTGGCGTTAACGGGTTTCGGCCTGCCTCAACACTAGTCTCCAGGCGTCTCTGCTAAGCGCACGCCTTCTCTAGTTGGTCACACCAATTGATGACAGGGCTCCATCTACCTGGTCTTTCCAACGTAAACATGGACGTCCTCTACGCCGACGTCCAGTGACCTTCGCATCGAAAACCTTTTTCGCTGGAGCAGATTCTTCCATCCGAACAACATGGCCGAGCCAGCGCAGCCGCTGGATGTTAATGCGTTGGACAACATCTACGTCGCCGAGGAGCTCATACAGCTCATAGTTGGTCCTAATGCGAAACTCATCGCCTTGCTTCAGTGGACCAAAGATCTTGCGAAGAATTTTTCTCTCAAACACTCCCAGGACCGCTGCATCGGCACAAGACAGCGTCCATGCTTCCGCACCATAGAGAAGCACCGGAAGAATAAGCGACTTGTAGAGTGTTAACTTCGTCGTACGAGAGAGGTCTCTGTTACTAAACTGCCTACCGAGACCGTAGTAGCACCTGTTGGCCAGTGTAATCCTTCGCTTGATCTCCAGACTGACATCATTCTTGCTGGTAATGGCGGTGCCAAGGTAGATGAACTCCTTGACAACATCGAATGTATAGTTGCCGGCTGTAACCTGGGAGCCGATACGATCAATGTCCCTACTCGTCGACAACATGTACTTCGTCTTGCTCTCATTTACCGCCAGACCCATTTTTGCAGACTCTCGTTCAATAGCATTAAAGGCTGCGGTGACATCTCGCTTGGTATGCCCAATGATGTTTATGTCGTCGGCATACGCAAGGAGCTGGACACTTTTATTAAAAATAGTGCCATTACGATGCACACCTGCCTTTCGCAAAACGCTCTCCATGACGAAGTTGAAGAGGTCGCAGGATAAGGGATCGCCTTGTCTGAAACCTCGCACGGTATTAAAAGGCTCGGAGAGGTCTCTTCCTACCTTGACGGAGCTGCAGGAGTTGCTCAGCGTCATTCTGCATAGCCTTATCAGCTTAGCAGGAATACCGAGCTCAGACATTGCGGCATAAACGCGATCCCTTATTGGGCTATCGAAGGCTGCCTTATAGTCGACAAAAAGATGGTGTGTGTCGACTTGACTTTCATGGGTCTTCTCCAGGATTTGGCGCAGTGTGAATATCTGGTCAATGGTGGACTTACCAGGTCTGAAGCCGCACTGCTAAGGTCCAATCAGTGAGATGGCGAATGGCTTCAGTCGTTCACACAATACGCTCGTAAGAACCTTATATGCGATAGGGAGAAGGCTTATACCCCTGTAGTTGGTGCATATCGTGGGATCTCCCTTTTTCAGGATGGGACAGAGAGCACTAAGATTCCAATCGTTGGGCATACTTTCCTCCAGCCATACTCTGCAAATGAGCTGGTGCATGCACCTAACCAACTCATCGCCTCCATACTTGAAGAGTTCAGCTGGGAAACCATCAGGTCCAGCTGCTTTGTTGTTCTTCAGTCGCCATATGGCAACCTTGACCTCTTCATGGCTGGGGGACGGGATCTCGACGTCGTCGTTAATGATTGGGTCCGGCACAGCATCTCTAGAGGCGGAATTTGTGTCGCCATCGCCCTGCAATAGATTAGAGAAGTGCTGTCTCCATAATCTTAGTGTTCCTTGTGCATCTGTAACCAGGTTACCATGTTCGTCTCTGCAGAAGCTTGCTCCCGGCTTTAAACCAGTAGTAAGACGCCTTATCTTTTTATAAAAATTTCGAGCATCATTTCTACTCCTGCACATCTCGATTTCCTCACGATCACGCCTTTCTTGCTCTCTTTTCTTCTTTCTAAATAGGCGTCTCTCTTCCCTCCTCTTTTCTCTATACGCCTCCACCGTTGCTCTTGTAGTGGTGGACTGCAATGTTCGTCTATAGGCAGCGTTCCTTGCTGCAGTGGCCTCACGGCACTCTTCATCGTACCATTGGTTTCTGCGGGGAGGACGCTCAAAACCAAAAACTGTTTCGGCAGCGCTGCGCAGAGAGTGAGCGATGTGAGACCACTGTCCACCAATACTTTCGAGAGAGGATGGGATGTAATTGAGCTCGTTAGAAAGACGATCGGAAAACGACCTGGCTGTCTCTTGTGATCGCAGCTTTTTGATGTCCAGCTTCCCTTGCACACTAGAACGTGTCCTATTCGACGCGCATATACGCAGTCGCATCTTGGCTGCGACAAGATAATGGTCCGAGTCGACATTTGGACCTCTAAATGTGCGCACGTCTAGTATGCTGGATACGTGCCTTCCATCAATCACAATGTGATCGATCTGGTTGTTGGTAGATCGATCAGGAGAGAGCCAGGTGGCCTTATGGATATCGAGATGCTGGAACCTGATGCTACAAACTAGCATGTTTCGCGCCGCGGCGAAATCGATCAGTCTCATGCCGTTCAGTGAGGTGGAATTATGAAGACTGAACTGTCCGACAGTGGGGCCAAAGATACCTTTACGTCCAACTTTCGCATTGAAATCGCCGAGGACAATTTTGGCGTCATGTGCCGGACACCTATCGTATACGTCCTCGAGCTTTGCGTAGAAAGCATCTTTGACCGCATCATCCTTCTCTTCCGTCGGGGCGTGCACGCAAATAAGGCTGATATTATAAAACTTTTCCTTTATTCGGATCGTAGCAATTCTTTCGTTCACGGGGGTGAACTCCGAGACAAGATGGCGAAGTCTCTTACTTACTACGAATCCGCAGCCAAATTCGCGTCTCTTGTCATGGCAGCTGTAGTAGATGTCACATGTTGCTTGCCTCGTACAACCTTGTCCTATCCATCGCATTTCCTGGATGGCGGTGATGTCAGCCCTGCATTTTGTGAGAGCATCCGCCAATTGGATAGAGGCACCCTCCCTATAAAGGGTTCTCACATTCCAGGTGCATATCCTTAAATCATAGTCCTTAAAACGTTTGCCAAGTTCGTCAACATAAAAGGGGGTCCGTTTAGAGGCTATTGTTTTTGCTTTCATTGAATATTATTTTTACGTGGTGGGTTTCAAGCCCTACGCACAACCCAAATTTAAAGTCCAGGGGATTGGACAATCGCCGCATACATTAGTTAACAAGCTAGCGGGTGCTAGTATGTCATCCAGGAGGGCCACGTGGAGGCTGTATGTCGACTTGAATACAACGGGAACAAGGATCGGGAAGGGAAGTAACGAAATTTTAAAGATGTATTAAAAATAATTGATAACGGTGTTGCAATAGCAGGAGCACAGTTTTTCAAAATACAGCTAGGTATACCATCTGGACCACACGACAATGAGGATTTAAAATTCTTCAAACATTTCATAATGTGTGTGGTATCAATTGATGGGAATGATATTGTTGAAGTTGAGTAAATATTAAAAGGATAAATTACATCATCATCATTGCTTGCACTGGAATAAGTAGTGGCAAAAAAATTCAGCAAATAAATTGCTAATTTCTAGTACATCACTCGACTCTGCACTTAAATATTTCATAACTTTTGGGTAACCACAAACTTTCCTTTTAGAGTTAACAAAAGTAAAGAACGACCTCGGGTTATGCTTAAAATTACTCTTCATTTTCATAATGTAATTTTTGTACAACTTAGAACTCATCAAGTTGTATTCAGCACGAACCACTGAATATTTTCTGTAATCAGTAGCATATCCAGGAGGCTAATTCTGGCAGTCGTGATCGAAATAACATTCGAATAGAGAATAATTTCGATAACGAACAATTTTCTAATTCTGTCATTCGATTCGATACGAATCGAATTTTTGTTTAGTGTTGTAAAACATGCAAAAAAAGTCATTTTACAATACTGACAAAAATTCAACAAATAGTAAACAAAAAACATATGTATGTACATAAATACATACATGCATATGTAAAAAAATTAAAAAAGGAAAAAAATTTAAATCAATTTAAAAAAAAAATAAAGCAAGTTTACAATGAATCCATCATTATTTTTTTACTCATCATCTTCCGATACTGATGAGAATTAAAATGTGAATCTTGTTCGGCAAAAAATGAGGAGTACCACTGATCCCTTAAGTCTGCCAAGCAATGCGTAAATCTTGATATACATATGTATGTACAGTGGTGGCCATATCATATGCAACTAAAATTTGCTATGTGGAAATATGATGATATATTTATGTCTTAATATAAAACGTATGTCAGCTTTCGATTTTTTTTATGTCTAAGGTTCAATTGAAACAATAATGGTCATTTTTTCTATAAATCTTTTGTATTTTGCTATCAACTTTATCGATAAAACCGATTAACCGATAACCGCTTGGCCAAAACAAATGCAACTCTAAAGAAATTTAAAGATACCGTTATTTTAGCTCACATGTTCTATTCGCATTTTATTATTTTTGCAAAGTTTTATTTTTCTTGAGTGTTAAAAAGTGTTTTTAATAAATATTAAACAAACAATTTTGTTCTATACGGTCATAAACAACCAATTAGAAATGGCACGCGATAAATTCGGTATGGAATTAAGAAAACGCATTGTTGACGATTATTCCATAGGAATGTCTCAAAAAGAGATATCTGAGAAATATAAAATTTCCAAAAGTTCAATATCACGAATAATAAATAAGTATAAAGCCACAAAAACAGTTTCGGTAATCCATCGAGGAGGACGTCCACGACACACAACTCAACGTACAGATAATTTGATCGTGCAAACTGTCAAAAAACAACCATTTATTACATCTTCGCAACTAGTAAAAGACCTTCAACTGCCAATAGCAGCTAGAAGTGTGCGTAGACGCTTAGTAGATGCCTCCTTACGAGCGCATCGTCCTGCAAAAAACCGCTTATTTCAAAACGTAACCAACTGAAGCGGTTAAAATTTGACAGAGACCATTTAAACTGGTCAATTTCCAAATGGAAAACGGTTTTGTTTAGTGACGAATCAAAATTCAATATAATCGGGAGTGACGGCTTGCGTTATGTGAGGAGGCCATCAAATATGCGGCTGAAATCACAATACTGCACCAAAACAGTGAAACATGGAGGAGGTAGTGTAATGGTTTGGGTGTGTTTTTCTGCCAATGGAGTGGGCCCCATACTCCGTATCGATGGTATAATGGATCAGCATAAATATAAAAATATTTTAAACGATGTAATGCTTCCGTATGCTGAATGGGAAATGCCACTTGTTTGGGTCTTCCAACATGACAATGACCCAAAGCATACATCAAGAATTGTGAAGTCATGGTTAGCAGAAGAAAACATAACTTTAATGGAATGGCCACCTCAATCACCCGATTTAAATCCCATAGAGAACCTTTGGGAAATTGTTGATCAGAGAATTGACCGTAATAACGTTCGAAATGCGAACGAGTTGTTCATTAAAATAAAAGAGGCGTGGAGCTCAATTCCAGCAACGATAATTAATAATTTAATAGAATCTATGCCACGTCGTTGTGCAGCTGTGATAAAGAATTCAGGGGCCGAATTACCGCATACGTGAACGAGTAAGCTGTCGTATCGAATGAAATTTCGTCACGTATCGAATGGATGGATTATAGCATTCGATAGCAGACGTATCGAAATTTTTACACAATGTGTATCATTCTCAGGTGAATGACACTAAAAAGAACAAAAAGTGTGTATATGTTTAATACAAAATAAAAAAAAAACAAAACCAATTTTTTTAAATTATCTAAATAAATAAGTGAATTTTAATATATTAAAAACCAAAAATTATAAAAGAAATGACTACACTCTTATCGCTGTACTCATCGTCTTCGGATTCTGAAGATGATTATAACACAGTACGTATCAGAAAAGAAATGAGAAAATGCGTAACTAAATTAAATCTTCCATAAGAATTCAGCTTAAGAGCAAGTTCATCTCATAAGCTTTTGGCCGTTGCTTTTTCTTGGCTACAATTTGGCAACATATTTTTGGCCAAATTAGGATGATCAACCATGTACTGCGCCATAACATCTTTTGGTTTTTTATTTATTTTGTTGATGTTAGTATTATAAACAATTATAATTTTCTTTGATTGTTTTAAAATTTAAATATTAAATAATAATATTATTATTATATAAATCTAATAATAATATTATTAAATAATACTTTAAATATTATAATAAACTTACATTTTATTTTATTTTTTTTTTCATATAAGTTTTTTGCACACAAAATGTTTTCGAGCAGTCTTGAGCAAACGAGTAAAATGTAAACAGCTGGCACTCGATTATACCCTCGTTAACGTATGCTATCATCTCAAATTTCGATAGTACTTGTTCGATAGCGAGTGGTGTAATCTCAAAAAGAAAAATTACGAACGATTTTGCTCGTTCACGTATGCGGTAATTCGGCCCCAGGCTTTGCAACGAAATATTAATATTTTTTAATTTGCAGTTTTTTTTGTGACTTTTGTTTTAAGTTGCATTTGTTTTGGCCAAACGTAACACTAAGTTTTTAAAATGAAGTCTTTATTAATTTTTGATGTTAAATTTTACTTATTAATAAATTGTCTTTAATACTATTTATCGATTGAAGTTTTCTTCTTATTCGGGAAAAAGTTTTAGGGATTTCATTGTAAACTAAATTTTAGTTGCATATGATATGGCCACCACTGTATGTAAGTATTTTGAATATGTATTATGTATCTCCAAAGTTCCTCATTACGAGAATGTATATCAAACATCACTAGAAATAATAAATTAAACAGAGTATGAAGCTGAAACCAACACAACAAATATTTGAAAAAAAAATCCGCGAAAATATTAAAATAAGTTTATGTAGGAACTGAAAATTGATTTAAATTCATATTTTTTATTTAAATTCGTATTGGTAGACTATAAGCATTCAATTTTAACGCTATTTGTTCCCAAAGATGGTAAAGTCTTGCCTTTCCTTGCTAAGTATTCGGCAATATGTTCTTTGCCAAGTCCGTAAGTTATACCATGAAATTTCCTAAAATTTCTTTGTGCATAATTTATTTTTACCTGAAATATATTTTATAATTTGAAGAAATTAAAAAAAATTTAACTTACATGTTTATTTTTTGTCTTTACTTATGTATGTATATAGAAAAACGTTAATTCGAATGGCTTTTTGTTTGCGAGTAAAAACTCGCAAGACAAACATTCGTTATCGAATGGCATCATTAGAAATTTCGATACATGTTATTCGATAACGACTCATAGAATCCCAAAAGTAAAAAAACTCGTACGTACGAGTAAGAATTCGATCGTAATCGAATGACAGAATTAGCCCCCAGATCTCTTGTATATTTTGTAATATTTATTTTTTAGATTTTTAAGGAATGCTAGTTGTTTCGAATTCCAGGGCGGACCAGTTTGAGAAGGTTGTGAACGCTTTGGAATACTTTCATCCATATATTGGTACATAGTTTCATAAAAATTTTTTATCATTTTATCAATGGAATTTGGGATTCCATCTGGGATCGATAATAATTGTAACCAATTTGTATTATATAAAAGGTTATCCAAATCAGAATAGTTTGTTCGTTGGAAGTAATATGTTTTCTCAGTTTTAGTAATGTTTTTAGCGCAATAAGAACTTTGAATGTTACAACTTATTTCAATTGTAGGGTGATAACTATCTTCAGGCAGAGTTACTTGTTCAATACGATTTACTGTACAATCATTAGGTACGTTCACAAATACTAAATCTAGCAATTTTCCAAAAATATTGTATGAACCGTTGATTTGATGTAAACACAAATTTGAAATATTATTGAATACATCATCGCCGTTTTCGTCACATCTTATGGGTACGTAATTATTATTTTCAATTGAGAATTGCCATGTAATTTGAGGTAAATTTAAATCACCAAGAACGAAAACAAGATCATCAGGACTTGTTTTTAACGACACCATTTTAATTTCGCGAAATTCAGTGCTATACAAAACATTCTTTAATGTCATATTATTATTATTAATCGGTTCAGACCCAGCACTAATGCAGGACACTGCGACCAATAAGATCTATTGTGTCCCCTTGGGTCTATTGTCTGTTCAACAGACCTACTGCCCTCCTAATGAACGCAAGCAGGTCCGAAGTCCGAGTGGTGGATATGTCTGCCAATAAGACCATATGTCTCCCTAGACACATCCATCCAAATCTGTCAAGAGCCTCACATTAACACAATATGTGCTCCGCTGTTTCCGATGCTCGTGAGCAAAGTCTACAAGTATCTACGTCTGTGATCGCCATCCTCATAAGATGCGCCCTCACACTACAGTGACCCGTAAGGAAATCCGTTAGGATCTTCAGGTCAGGTCTTCTATGCTTTAGAACATCTGACTTACCTCCAAATCGCGGACGGATCGCAACCTTGGCATTCCTCAGACCCGACTGGGCGTTCCAGTGTTCCAAACACTTGCCAACTTCCCATTCACCAATTAATTTGAGAATAGTAGAAAGCGGTGCCGCACAGCAGGGCTCCGGACCAATATAAGACGTCGCAGACCCCTCCCTAGCCAATGTATCCGCTTCCTCGTTCCCGCTTTTGCCACAGTGTCCAGGTATCCAGAACAGCTGCACCCTGTTTCTAAGCGATAGTCTTTGCAACGTGTCGTAGCAATATTTGACAAGCCTAGATGTCACACGATGAGAGTCAAGCGCTTTTAAGGCAGCCTGACTGTCCGAGAATATATTAATTGTCTTGCACCTGAGCCCAATATCCACAATAATCTCAGCGCATAGGGTTATGGCTAGGATTTCAGCCTGGAAAACACTCAGTGACTTCCCTAGTGGAATTGACAGGTTTCGATTGGGTCCACAGACCCCAGCACCTACTCCACTATCCATTTTGGAACCATCAGTGTACCAGTTTAGGTCGCACTCACTTCGAGTCAAATGCCCACTAGACCAACGTTCCCGGTCCGGTACCTCAACCTTTAATCTTTTGCCAGTTCCGAAGGCATGGCATCCAAGACCGAAATTGGATTCCTGACCACCTTGTGAAGAATGGCCAGGTTCCTCGACTCATTTCGAGGTGCTCTTACGAGCATTTTTGCCGCCGAACACGCGGCCACCCTCATCACATAAATATGAAGCGGTGTTAATCCAATACTCCAAGGCAGGCAAGCCGCTGTATCTTGCCCATTTTCTTTATGGTGGTAGACTCCTCAGTCTTTTTCCACCAAACTATTGCCGCATAAGTAATTATGGGCCGAACGATGGCGGTATAAATCCACAGTGTCATCTCTGGCGATAGACCCCAAGTCTTACCAAAAGAAGAGCGACTTGTCGCCTTAGTCTGGACAGCACGAACGTGCGAATTCCAAGTAAGCCTTCTATCCAGAATGACACCTAGATATATAACCTCCCTAGAGAACATAATAGTAGTACCCCTAAAAGAGATACTGTCGCACGTCAGCCTATATCTCTTCGTAAAAGGTACAACTACAGTTTTCGAAGAAATCACTGAGAGTCCTTCCTGAGAACACCAGTCTGACACTTCCCTTAGAGCATCAGCCATGAGTTCACATAATGTGGTCTCAAATTTCCCACTAACTGTCAAAACAAGGTCATCAGCGTAACCAATCACACCGATTCCCCTTTGCGACAATGTGGCGAGTAAGTCATCCACTACAATCGTCCATAGCAATGGAGAAAGGACTCCACCCTGAGGGCATCCCTTCGACGCCAACACGGTCAATTCCTCTCCATCAAGGGACGCCCTGATAACCCTGCCCCTAAGCATGGACCCAATCCAGGCTATAGTTGGCTCCTCCACGCGTCTCCGCCTCAGAAAATCGGTAATGGAGTCGAAGCCCGTATTGTCAAAAGCACCTTGGATATCCAAGAAGGCACAAAGAGCAACCTCTTTGTCCGAATAAGCTTTCTCAATACTTTTAAGTAGAGATTATATTGCACCCTCAGTCGATCCGCCCTTTACATAAGCGAATTGGTTTGGATGCAGGGGACGTTCCACAAGATACGTCTCCCTTATATAAACATCTATCAGCCTCTCCATAGTCTTCAGGAGAAAGGATGAGAGGCTAATAGGTCTATATGATTTTGGGAGGTCACTAGACCTACCTGCCTTTGGTATAAAGATAACCGTAACCTCCCGCCAAGCTCGTGGTATGTAACCAAAACCGAAGCTGGCCTTGACACTATTATGTCAGAGCTCCTTTGCAGGAGAGCTGGAAAAATCCCATCCCTACCTGGAGCCTGATAGGGTTTAAATGAGCCAATAACCCACAAGACCCTGTCTGGAGTAAATATCCTACCCGCAAGACCTCTGATTCTCCTGGTAATACGAACAGGTGTGGGACTATCCCAGCACCCCCGTACAGGAGTCACCTTTTGGGAACCGGGGAAGTGCGTTCCGATCAAGAATGCCACTCGCCCGTGCGCTTGGCCCTACTAAAGTTTCTCCTCACTGTCTTCCTCATCTTTGCCAGAGTGTCATTCCACCATGGCACTTTACGTGCAGCCGTATGGTCACTATGACGCACACTGCTGTCCAGTGAGGACCTTATTGTCGACTGTAATTGGTCTGCCGCCAGATCCAGTTCGTCCACTGACCCCACAGAATCTGGCAGCAAGTCAACCTCCCTTGCCACTCTTTCCCTGAATAGGGTCCACTTTACCCCCCTAGAAATTGTCGGCCTAACATTGAGCCTAGCGGAGCTAGCCAGGTCAAATCTAATATGCATATATATATATATTTTTGTTATTTACAAGATGATCTGTTGCTCCAGAGTCCAAAGCAAAAACTATTTCAGAAAATAGCTGCAAGGTCTTACCAGGTGATACAGCATCTGCCATAAAACTTCCACCCGTTTTTGTTGATGTCGTTGTATTGCAGACTTTTGAGCGGCAATCGGCCTTTTTGTGCCCATACTTTCCACAGTTGTTACATTTTCCATTAAATTTCGCCTTATATTTCTTCTTTGTTGAAAACGCAGTTACATCATTTTCAGACAGGGTTTCAATAACACGAGCTTTATGTTTGGCTTGTTCAGCTAGTAATCGAGATTTGACAATGCACAATTTTAAATACTCGTCTG
Organism: Metopia argyrocephala; assembly: GCA_963576795.1. Classification (NCBI taxonomy): domain Eukaryota; kingdom Metazoa; phylum Arthropoda; class Insecta; order Diptera; family Sarcophagidae; genus Metopia; species Metopia argyrocephala. The sequence continues at coordinate 86,905,114 of OY756209.1, read as the reverse complement.
GCAAATTTGCCAATGCTGTTACCACAGCATAATACGAAGGAGGCAGAGATATAAACAATTGAGATACCAAATCTTGCTCCGATGGATTTCCTCCTGCTCCCTTTAGATCACGTACCAGCAAATCAAATTTAAGTAAATGAGCTTTCAGATCACCAGCTTCTCTAAGTTTCAAATTTGAAAGCTCCTTTTTTATTAGTGTCTGACTCTGGCAGCTTTTTTGCTCAAATGATGTACATAAAGCATTCCACATTTCAAAGGCTGTCTTTTGATCACGAATATATTGAAGATAATCATCGCTTACAAAACTTGTGATGATATCCTGTGCCTTGTGATCCTTTTTAGAAAATCTCCTCCACTACTATTATTTGGCTCACCTATTGTAGGCTGCTGAATACCTTCTAAGCCAGATGCTTCTCCACTCGGAATTTCCAGTTTACAAAATTATTTCCATTACATTGTACAATTCCTGTAGACTTCTCCATTATGCCCATAACCTTTTGTAATCCGCAGGAAAAAATTAAAACAATTCGTTATGTAGAATAACAAGGAGTAGAAATGAATATTATCTTATTCAATCAAAAGTTTTAAAGACAGTAAAGAAAATTTTTCTTAAAAAACAAAAAATATTTTTCGTGTTATTGGCAAAATACATTCAATATAATTTGAAATGTATGCTTTTGGGGATAAGCATGTCTCTATGGCCATTTCGTCTCTGCTTTGGGAAAAAGTCTCCTGACGAGTCTCTTAAGCAGAGACGAAATGGCCATAGAGACATGCTTATCCCCAAAAGCATACATTTCAAATTATATTGAAAATTTTTCTTTTTAAACAATAAGTAATATATCCTAGATAGTTTGATCAAATTGTTTTTAAAGTTAAAATAAAACAATACAGTAGAAAACCAAACAGTAAACATTCAACATTTCTAAATGCTAGAAGACATAACTACATACATATTTATATGAAAACCTTACATACAAACTCATTTGTTGTATATAGGGATGCTAATCCTTTTATCTCGATGATTTTTACAAAATTTTTGATTTTAAGGTTTTTTGCTTCTCCTGTAAAAAAACAAAAAGTGTAGTTACGTCCGTTTGCATTTAATATGACGATATGTACATACATGTGTAATTCTTATATATGTGTAATTTCGATCCCGGTTGTTTGTGAATGTATTTGTGACAGCACAATGTTAGTCGATTCGACTAACACTCCCAAAAAACGCACTTTATGAAGCTAGCGTTCTTTTACATATATTCTTTAAAGCTAATGAAAAAATGAAATACTATATATCCGTATATATTTTTTTAAAACACATCTCTTTTTGGTTGAGTTTTAAAAAAATATTTCGCCGTGATCTAGTGGTTAGTGTGTTGGCTTACTAAGACATGAGCCCTGGGTTCAACACCCAGCTCTGACATCCTAAAAAGAAAAAAAAAATTATGAAAAAAATATTTCTTTCGGCGACTACCTCTCAGCAGTCTTCTGGCAAAAGCTCTGAGAGCAATTAATTGCCATGAACAAGCTTCTCAAGTTTGTCGTTCGGAGTCGACATTAAACTGTAGATCCTGGTACTTATGGATAAAAATTTACACACACAACATGAGTGCTGCGAGAAGCTAGGCCGTAATCCTGACACATGGTTGTAAAGGTCAGTTATGTACGTATACATATATGTATATTTCTGAACAGTTTTAGTTACGTCACTTTGTGATACTAAAAAAATAAAATACAACAAAATAAACTTTAAAAATTAAAAGGCTTCTTGTCATAATAATATTAAGGCATTATTTTATGTAATAAAATATAAAATAATTTTTACCTAAATGATTTGCACAGGGGACTCAAAGGTCAACTTTCTGCTCGCCACCTATACTTTTCCATATTTTAAGCATACAGTCTTTGTCATACGATGTTACTTTTTTTCGATGCTGTTATACCAGCGTTTAAACTCTGAACCGTTTGTACTAAGATCTGCCAATTCTGACTTTAAGTTAGGACATATTTCACTAGATCTGAAATTCTTTTATGAATTGACGACGAGAAAGAAGTTTTGTTTTCGCACTCAACATGTTGTGTACGTATATCACATACATAGCTGTTAGCAATTGACATGTCAGATGTGCCGAGAAACGTGCACATCGGTCATCTCTAACCAATCACCGTCTGCTATTTCTTTAGATGTAGCCCATTTATGTCTATTACTTCCTCGTAAAAAGATTTTTGAAAATGGTATTTGTATTCCCATGCTGAGCAGAAATGTTGCTACGTCTTTCACCACTAGTTTCTTAATTATTATCCAAAATTTGACTGCTCAATTTCCTGCTAATTTCTTTCGTAAGCCCTTACATATAGTACATCATTATCATCGGACATGGTGAGATTTTTTTCCATTTCTTGCTTATATATTCTTATTGAAGTCATTTTCTTTACCAAAAAAATTGCAGTTACGACCAACCTATTTATGCAAATAAATAAATACCATTTAAATGAGTCACACAATGCACCAGCTTTTATCGACAGCAGATTTGCTGCTAAGTCAAGTCTTTCAGCATAAGAAATGAGAACGGTTAGTAAGAAAAACAAAAGTTGTGGAGCAAAAATAAAACAATGGTAGTCAAAACGACTTTGCAAAAGTAAATATTTATTCTAGCGACTAATATCATTTAGGCCCATTATTACAACTTGCCTTTAGTTAAAGGTAGGATGTTATCGGACAGATAAATTGCTTCTGGTTATTACAATTAAACTTTAACTTAGAAGTGGCCGATAAAGTTATTGGGAAGATTGCCTTACCTTTAACTTTTAACGTGAAGTTTAAACGTTTGAGCTTACCATATTTTATTGAGATTGCCATATTTTTGGTTCATTGAATTATTAACAAAAATATTTTATTTTGTCAACAAAGAAATCAATTCCATAAAAATGGAAACTTAAGCACATTTCCTTGCTGTTAGTGAACAATTTATAAAATTTTGTTTATTTATTTATGTAAACATGCGTGTTGTTGTCACTTGGTGTCCTTTAAAAAAATTGAATGCCAAAAGTAATCTGTTTTTGTACTGGTATTGCCGTATTGAAAAAAATATAACTTTTATCTTAAAGGTAAGTTGTAATAACGAAAAGCATTTAAAGGTCACTTTATTCCTCCCGTTAACGAAAGTTACTTTTAACTATGGGATATTTTATAGGCGAGTTGTAATAATGGCCCTTGGTTTTTTTACGACGAAATTCATATCCTTTTCCTCAAATTTAAGTAAAAGTTGTTTTAATATAAAAAAAAATTTCACAATCTATATTTTATTTTTTAAAATATTTCTTTTTCGAAAATAATTTATTTTTTGTGACAGTTTGATGAAACAATTTTTGTTTTCAAATATTTTATTAAGTGTGACCACAGGAAAACCATGTTTTCCCTTGTTTAGGTTTTTCATTATTTAAATGTTGTTTGTTAAAAAAAAGGCAAACAAATATGTGCAGTGTGACCACAAAATTAAATAAATATTCCTTTGAATATCTTTTAAAAAAATTCGTTTAAACATATTTTCCATAAATTTTTCCCAGGTGAGCAAATTATTCCGCAAGTTTGCTCTATTTACTTTTAATTATAGCCGGAGTGGAACAGAATCCAGGTATTACCTGGTTCTGCTCATTATGTCATAACATCAAAAAACGAAATACTACGTCAGTGGGGCTCGGGTTGTAGTGAGTTGTGGCCTCTCCATTCATCGTGGCTGGACGCCTGACTTTGTGGCAAATTGTTTTAATTGAACGCACTCTGTATATATCCCCCCGGTTAATAGTGTGGGCAGTTTCTATCATCCTAATATTGAACATCTGCTTCAGGGAGATAATAAAATAATATTAGGTGACCTCAGTTCTCATCAAGAAAACTGGCATTCACAGTTGGGGAATGATGCAAGGGGTATAAACTTTGGGGACCAAATGATTCTGAACTTGTGGTCATAAATGAGAACTTTCTAACTATTATAGAATTACGTCCATATGTAGTAGGTCCACTGACATTAGTAGTTTTGTATAATATTGAGTTTTATTTAATGGACAATGCTCTGTTTAATTTTTTTACAAGCTACTGCCAAAAAAGAAAAAGTATTTGCTAGTGTGTTAGATTACTAAGACGATAGCGCTGGGTTCTAATCTCAGCTCATCTTGAAAGAAAAAAATGAAATATGAAAAAAGTATTACTTTCGGCGACTATCTCTCAGCTGTCTTCTGCCAAAAGCTCTGGGAGTAATTGATTGCTATGAAATAGCTTCTCAAATCTGTTGTTCGGAGTCAACTTTAAACTCTAGGTCCCGGTACTCATGGATAAAAACTAACACACACAACATGAATGCTGCGAGAACCTAGGCCTTAACTCTGAAACTAGGTGGTAATGGCCAATTATGTACGTATGTATGTATTTTCTGGAATGCAATTAATAAAGAGTTGCCATCAGCCATTTAAAAGTAAAAGTGTTAATTTTACATATAATATTTTCCCTCCTACGGAGAGAATAGCACTCCAGCTCTAAGAGTTCTTGCTGAGCTTCGTACCCCATGTTCTATCTGCTCGGCATTTGTGGTGATTAGCTTAGTTGATGATTCCGTAAATCCCTTAAATGGTGTCGATGTTGAAGACGTTGGGATGTCATCCCCTTTTTGTATTGATACGAATGGTGTTGAAAATATTCACTCTGCTTTTGCTCATTCTCCCATTCATCTTCTCGTTGTTCGATTACTTCTTCCTGTTGTTCGACGTTAGTATTGGCCGGTTGATCGACATATATTGGTATTTGATAGGTTTGTAAAGTTTTCTGTAGCGGAGATTGCTGTTCTGTCAGTATGCGTGCCATCATTGTGTTGATCAGCTCCACGAATTTGATCAATGTTGTTCTTATAATTCTCCCCTGGAACAAAATTTCATAGTGAACATCTCCCAAACGTTTTGTTACTTTGCCATTAATCCATTTAGTTATACGCGCAAGGAAGTAAATGGTTTGATTATTAGTTAGCTCCCTGCAAATACAATTATTATTCATGTACTGCCTGTATCTTTCTTTACTCTTAGTTTCCGCTGGTCGCACCAGATTTAAACGTATGCTCAATTGTCTGCCAAGAGATGTCTGTAAAGGAGACTGTCCTGTAGTAGAATGCGTCTGGACGTTTCGCCCTGCTTGGGCGGTAGTATATTTGTGATACTTGACGCCGACTCCTTCTAAATAGTTGTTAAACTCGTTCGAGGAAACATTCGTTCGATTATCGGAACAATCATTAGTGGTACATCGCAAGTCCTAACCACGTCCAACAATGTAACCGTTGTAGCTGACGTAATGGACATAATTTTCACTTCTAACGATTTAGAAGAGGCATTACTAATAATGAGTAGCATCATTCCTTTAACTGGTCCCGCATAATCTGTAGACGCACTCCTATGGGCCTTTAGGGTACTCCCAATAATGTTCTTTGCATTTTGCCAGTACATTAGCATATTTTGCACAACTGTCACAACCTTTTTCGGCATTCCCAATATCTTTGTCGGTTCCGAGCCAATAAATAAGAGATCGATCGATTCCCGTTACTTTAACCTAAGTGAGCAGCATTTAATTCTTTTATTACATGCCCCTAAAACCATCCAGTATTTTTGTATTGTCCTTTTTTTCAGAAATCAAATCAATTGTAGGCAGGTTCGGTATAAAGTTCGAGTAATACGACGCCTTGCACAATAATAATTTCAATTCTTCTATCGTGTTCGCGGGTGGTATTTGTTCAATGCGTTTACTGGATTTATGAATCCCTTTAGCGTCAATTTTAAGATCTAGGAGGACGCAACAAATACACACTTTGCCTTGTTCAATTTGAATCCAAATTTTTTATACTTTTCCAAGACAATCTCAAGAACTGAAAAGTTCATCCACATTCCTAGCAAAAATAAGAATGTCGTCGAAAATGCTGAGGATATTCAAATCCCAGCAAGGTTGAAAAATTAAAACTTTGCATTGTTTCGTAATTTTAATTAAAAAAAATTAGGTTTCTCTCCTTTCCCCTTCCAAGAAGTCCGTTTACAAAGTAACTTCCCTGTTGATCATTCAAGGGTGAAGGTATAACACAGGTCTTTGAATGATCAATTTGTCTCATTCCTAATGCGCTTAGTAATATAAGAAAAGAATATGCTGTTCCACAAAAATTCCAATGTAATGCATAGCATTGGTATGGGTTTACCTGATTTTTAAATTATAATTTTTGAAAAACCGCATATTTATTTTTTCTCCTTCACTGGGATATGAACCTCGGTCGTTTGAGATTCTGTACACGCGCTCTAACCACTATACCACAACCCCCCATTATGAAAATAGTCGTTCAAATGAAAATGTATATTGTGAACCTCGTGATTTTTTCCGTCAATTTAATCGTCAAAATGTCAGTACATTAGGAAAAATCGTGCAAAAATTTGAGCAAACCGGGTCTGTAGGAGATGTAAAAACATCAGTGCATGCTCGTACTGCAGAATATATTGCCTGCCTGTTCGCGATAGTATGGCTGAAAAGCCGTCCACTGTTACTGCGAATGTTGTTCGCTATCGTGAGATGATAACGATCTTTTTAAGAACCGAATTGGAAAATATGGATGTGGATGATATGTGATTTCAACAGGCCACACAGCTAACGAAACAATGACTCTTTTCCGCGACAAATTCCATGGCCGTGTTATCTCACATGATGGCAATTTCAATTGGCCGCCAAGATCATGTGATATGACACCGTTGCACTTCATTCTATAGAGTTATTTGAAAGAAATGGTGTACGTCGGTAAGCCAGCAACAATTCAAGAGCTAGAGGATGATATAATTCGGTATATTAATGATATAGAACCCCAATTATGCCTCAGCGTCATCAAAAATTTGGGCCATTGGATGAAAGTGTGCCGCCGAGTTCACGGCGCACTGTGTGACAACACCGCCATTAAATTCAAAGAGTCATTGTAGAGCTCTGAAATTTTTCACAGATTATTTTTGGGATAATTCCAGTTAAAAAAAAAATTAAGAAAATCCGTCCACTTTTACGCCCACCTCCCATACAATCGAAATTTGTAAAATGCCGTATTGTCCGTAATACTTTAGGTATAACTTTCAATTTTGGTATACTTGAATGTTATATCGTTACAAACATTATCGGAAAAAAATTTTGAACTTCGGCCCACTTTTACCCCCACCACCCATATAACTTTAACATAAAAAGTGCCATATTTTCTAAAATATTTTAGGTACAACTTTCAAATTTGATATTACTGTAATTTATATAATTTAAAATGTTTCATGCAAAAATTACTATAACACGCCCACTATTACGCCCACCTCCCATTGAAATGCAATAAGAAAGAAAAAAAATTTTTTCATTCTATCAATAATTGTTTAATATCATCATGGTATTCTAATTTTTTCAATTTCATTCTAATTCTAAATGAATTAATATATACAATTGTAAACAATTAAAAAAAAAATAAAAGTAAAAAGTTATTAATATGCTATTGCATGCATATTGTACGTATAGCGACCGAATGTGCGCGTTGCGTATTTTTTGCAGTTTTTTGTATGTTTAAAGTACTTTTGCTATATGTTCTTTACTTTAAATGAAAGCTGAGACTTTAATCTTTCATTTGATATAAGTCTGGACCTAGGACGAGGGGCTGCTCTATATTTCCTAGTCCATTGAAAATGCAAAATGTTCAATTTTTACACCAGAATTCTGTTAAGAAATTTTTTTTTCGTGTTTTTTTTTTTTAATTTATTTTTGCATCTACTCATTCTACAACAACTAAATTAAATAAAAAAATAGTTTAAAGTGATATTTATTATGTATTTTTTTATTAATAAGCTTTTGAATATTACATATTGAACTAACATAGCGCGTTGGCGTACCTCAACTTTGACTTGCTCTAGACCAAAAAGTAATGAAGTTATGAGGCTGAAATTTCAGGGAATTGTTACTCATATATCTGTTAGCTCATATATATAATATACTGTGAATATTTTATCCCAATTGGACGACACGCCAAAAACCATTTTTTGCCGCGGTTATATGGGGCTGTCTCACTGTGCGGCGGCCATTTGACCGGTATTTTGTTCCATAAATAATTTAACCATACCAAATTATCCTAATAAAAAGAAATGACAATAATTTGTGTTTTATTTAAAATCAACATTGGCCCTTAAAATTTAACCACCCTTTATATGTATATGATATCTAAATGAGCGAAAACCGTTGCTTCTATTCTATTAAAAATGTCCATAGCCCTTGGAATGGAGTATTCGTCTATCACCATTTGTGGGCTTACGGTTCGATATTCCTGGCGTACACATCTCGTAATGCAAACGGAATCACTCGCGGCCTTGAAAATTTTCATGTGGCCTCTGCTTTTAGATGCACTTTTATCGGTGGTGCTCTGAACGTGCTCGCTACATTGCTCAATATATTCTCATGTTTCTATAGCAGTTGCTGTAACTTGTACTGCTTGCTGATAGAAAGGTTAGGCTTTGTTATATAGTCGCTTTTGTAGTTGATGACAGATCTATTCCTGCATCTGTTGGAAGTCAAAACAATTCGGTGAATTTATCAGCGTACGGTTGATTCGACCAAAAGACACATTTACCACTGTCCGTTCTATGAACGTAATCTTGTGCCCAATATAGCTTGCAATTTTTTCAACGCGGGTGTCTTCTTTATCTTACGTAGATTTTTTAAGATAACACTGCATGGGGCACCTGTATCCAATTCCATCTCTACTTTTTTTCCGTCTATGTTCATTGCCACCATTTTTTCCATTCAAATACCCCATTTATTTTAACATTTACCACCTGGTACGTATGTATCACCTCATTTTCATCTGCTTCAACTGAATCTGATATCTGTCTTGTATTATATCTACTGTTTTACTTATGTGTCCTCCTTTACCACATGTAAAGCACTTCGCGTAATAAATATGCAGACTTTGAGTGCTTGTCATCCATCGCACCTATAGAAATTAGTATCAGCTATGAAACCTAGTTTGCAAGTTGACTCTGTCGTATTACCTTCGCCTGTATTTACAATATTCGTTCATACCTGCGTCAACTCCTTGGATTAAACAATTTCGTATGCTTCAACGAAACTTTTAGGTTGTTTGGCAATCACCTCATCGCAGATACTACGAGGTTTAATCCCAAGGATCATCTGCTCTATTACCATCCTATCCACAAAGTCTCCATAATCTTACGAAGAAGCTTGCTTCAGACGTAATGAAAATGTTGACAATGGCTCCCCAACTTCTTGGAGTTTTTACCTAAATTTGAAACTTTCAGAATAGATATTTTTTCTTCCGTTGTAGTAATTTGTTAAACTCCTCTGGTTTCTTGGGGCTGATGAGAATTCTAAGGATTCCATGTGCATACGCACATACCTATGGTAAACTTTCTGTGCAATTTTGTTAATTTCAATGCTCAATCGAATCTGCGAAGTAACCTTCTACCGTTGATCCGTGAATTTGTATATTCTATCGCCACCGATTAATGGCCGTGATGTTTCTACGGTCTCCGTCACCGCCGTACGTATATGAGCGTGAATTTTTTTTTCACACACTCACTCGCTCAAGTTAAAAGGCATTCGAATGAACTCGAAATGACCTCTTGATGTTGAAAATGCTGTTTTCTCAATATCACATTCATCCATTAAAACCTGATGAAAACCTTTTGCAAGGTCTAGTGACGAGAAATATTGTGCCTTACCAAGTTTGTCAAACAACGACTCTATATTTGGCAATGGAAATTTATCGTCAACTGTTACCTCATTTAATTTCTTGAAAAAAAAAACCATAGTCACCAAAATTAAGTAGTACCAGCACCACTGTCAATTAAACACCTAACTTTTATATTATCTATCGTCAAAATTGTTATGGGCAGTGATGATTCCGAGGCCGAGCATGAAAATTTCCAGTTGTATTAAAAGCATCAAACTCCATTGGTACCTGACGGTTATTATCGTTAAAATTTCTATTAAAATTAAATTCATTTTGCCCAAAATTACCACTATTATAATTAAAATATTGACTTCCAGTGCTGTGTGGTTTAAATTGGTTGTCAGTGTTTGCCAATATCTATTATTACGATTATCATCATTATATCTATTTTGTCTAAATGATTTATTTTGGAAATCTCTATTATTACCATTGAAAAAAGTTTTATTATTAGAGTTATTATTATTACTATTATTATTATTAATATAATTATGAGTATTATGTGAGCTTCTATTATTAACTAAATTTATGTCCTTTAATAAGTTATTTTTTAAATTGGTACATTAATAGAACTAATGTTATTTTGTACCAAAAGAGTTTTTATTATTTACCTATAAATGGTTTATATATATAAATGTCAAAAATTATTTTTTCATTATTGTCCGGTGTATATAAAATATCCGGTTCTAAATTATATTTAGTATTTATAAGAGATAAAATTTTACTTATATTATATATTTTATTTAACTTATAATGAAGTTCTTCCATTGCCAAATATAGAGTCGTTGTTTGTTCTTCTACATTAAGCGCGTCACTTCTTAAATTAAAAAAACTCCTCCTGACACCAAACTCTTCCTTCAATTTATTAATAAGCGTATCCCATGTAGGTTGATTAATTTATATTTAGAGTTTATTTGAATGTCTCTAACAATATTTGTAGTTGTTGGTATATTTTTGTTTTAGTTGTAATTATTGTTATTTTTGCAATAAGTAATTTACCTCAAGGTCACTTTCCTTTGATATACAGCTGCGTGCAACTAATTAACGACACGAAGCTTACATGTGAGCTTGAAGCAAAAAAATAAAAATAGTTGTGTATATTGTCAAAATTTTTCCGAGTTTAGTTATTTAAACTCTTAGTCGTAGAAAATAACTGTTTATTGTGTCAATTAAATTATTTTTTATAAAGCAGTGAGCCATATTTTAAAGAATATTGAATTCAGTCGTGCATATAATTCAGGACACATCGTAAAATTTAAGAAAAACTTGTATTTATTAAAAAAATCAATATTTTGTTGCAAAACCATTGTTGTCGATAACAGCTTGACACCTGCGAGGCATCGACCTAACCAGATTTTCACATACACTAGTTGGAATGGCCTCCCAAGCTTTCTTTGTTTCGGCGAAGAGATCATCATAATTGTTTATTTTTACTGCGCTTACTTTGGTTTTTACAACTTGCCATAAATTCTCATTCGGATTGAGATCTGGACTGCATGAAGGCCAATCAAGTACAGTGACCGAATTGTTTATAAACCATTGTTTGACGTGATAAGCCCTATGCTTCGGGTCATTATCTTGTTGAAATATCCATGTTACTGGCATATTCTCGTCTGCATACGGCATCATTGTATCGCTTAGGATTCTTACATATTGGAACTTGTCCATGTTTCTGTCAACTTTGTGCACCGGTCCAACACCGCGTAACGATATAGCACCCCAAAGCATAATCGAACCTCCTCCATGCTTTAAAGTGGCCCGGGTGTATCTTGGATCAAATTCTCTTAACTTTGGCCGGCGAACATATTTTTTTTCCATCGGGAGAGACTCTATTAATTTTTGTTTCGTCTGAAAATAACACTCTTTTCCATTCTACAGCGGTCCAATGGCGGTATTTTTTTGCAAACTCTATTCGCTTTTTCCGGTTACGCTCAGACAACAATGGTTTCTTTCGGGAAATTCTTCCAAAGAGGCCAGCTTCCCGCAATCGACGTTTTACTGTGTCTACAGATGGTTTTGCTCCATTTTCGCCAAAGACTGCTATCCGAATTTCATTTGCTGATTCATGGGGATTTTTTTTCGACTCGCGGAAAATCAGTGCATCCTCACGCACTGTCGTAATTCGGCTTCTTTGTTTACGAGGCACCTTTTCAGCTGTCGAATGTTTTTTGAAATATTGCACCGCTTGGAAAACCATTGTTTCAGAAACTTTTAAGGCTGTTGCGATCTCCCTATAAGAGCTTCCTTCCTGATGCATTTGTACAATAATCTTTCGAGTACTGACGTCATAGGACTTATTTTTACCCATGTTTAGCAATAAGTAAAAGTTTATCAAATTCTGAAAAACACTTTGTGTAATCTCATTTATTTGAATTTAACTGTTAAAACTTACTTGAATCTTAAAATGTTAAAAAATTTTTCACTGTCCTTAATTAAGTGCACGAGTTATTTCACAAATTATGAAAAACACCACAAAGAAAAAATAACGGTAAAAATAGGGTTGCCATTGAGAAGTTTAATAAACAAAGTTGGATTAACTAAACAGGGTCAAATTTTAGCGGTTTTTTTAATAGTATTATTTTCAACATAATGATTTAAATATTGAGTACTACTGTCCTTAATTAGTTGCACGCAGCTGTACATATATTGTTAATGTTGTTCGTTTGTATAATGATTTGGAATTAATGATGATTAATAATGATGATTTTTTTTTTAAGTTTTTGTTGTTAATCTTTTATTTTAGCGTATTGAAAAAAATGTTTTATTTATTTTAATTTTGATTTCGGTATTTGGTTTATTTTCTTCCCTTTTTTTTGAAAATTTTATAGCTTATATTTTCAATGTTTTTTATAATTGTTATACTTATATAAGTAATTATAAACTTTTTTCGTGTTTTGTTTTGATAGATAATCAACAAGTCTTAATTAAATTATTAATTCCTTTAGTTCTTTTTATGAATTATTTTTTCAATTTCAAACCAACATTTTTAAATAGGATATTTAAAAATACACTATTTTTTTAATTTATAATTTTAAAACGTAACTTTCACCATCACTTAGGGTTCTTTCTATTTATATTAAAACATTTTTATTTTTTTAATACTGAAATACATCACTGGATATGTTTTTTTTTTCACCAACATATCCCATCCTCGTCGCCAGTTAAATTTTATATAAAATTAACAACACTTTTAATTTTAAATAAACACTTTATTTTGTTTAGGACTTCACTTCTAGATCGTTTCTATACAAGTGAGTTCTTATTTGTTTTTAAGCAATATTTATATCATAAATATTTCTTAAGTCTAACGGTTAAATTAAAACAATAATAATACATAGAGTATATAAAAGAAATTATGATGCTTATTCAAAGGAGAGGTTAAGGTCAAGATCAAGGTTTTATATTGAGTGAAATTTAGAGGACAAGGAAGGGCAGGAATATTTATTGTCTATTACAATTTTCAGGTATGATAATTAAAGGTCAAGGAAGGTTAGATCAAATTGGGAGGGAACTTATTTTAGTATTAAGAAAAGGTTATATGTAAATAATATATAACTCTCATGTATACTCGCTTTGCTTTTTAAGTGACAAATTCAAATTTACGAATACACAATTTTGTACGTATGTATGTATGTACATACAGTTTGTCAAGAAATAAGAAAAAACATGTCTGTTTTGCAAATTGAAAGAAGAAAATTAATTTGTTATTAATTATTATTTATTTATTATCTTCAATACTAAGGTTCGATTAATTTAATAGCTCATAATTCAGCTTTACTATAGTAAATAATGCACTAAATGAGCGCTCCACAGAAACCTGAGTGACCGAAACGGCTAAAACTATTTCTACAAATTCTGTCATATCATTCAAAAGAGAATATATGACTTCGTCATATACATACAGTTTGTAAAAACATGTTTCCAATTAAATTTTTTTGTTTAAATTAAATTCAGATATACACTCCGGTTCACTTATTTAAAGGCACAAAAATCCCATATTCAGGAGCCGGTATCTTTTGCAATTTTTAACCGATTCCAGAATTTTAAAATAGAAATGGAAGGTAGACATCTTGAGATATAAACAAAATAATGACAATGGTGGTTTCTTAACCCTGCTACTACGTTAGAAAAAACTTACGTATATTATGTTGTGGGTCATTTTATGACCCGATTTATTTTTATTATAAAAATATTAATTTTTACAAAAGAAAAAAGTTTTGAAGACTCGTGATGATTGCAGTAGGTTTTATATAAACTTATGTTTGGTGTTTCGGTGCGATGGACACACATAATTATTACAAGTAATGCATTCTGTAAAGGTCTTTTTCTCTTTACTCGCCGGAAAAATGCAATTTGGGTCATAAAATGACCCTAACGTAGTAGCAGGGTTAACTAAGGAACCTTTTTTTGAGGAATTTATAAAAAAAATCTAAAAATCTGTTTTTTTTTTTTTTGTTCACTTGAATAAAGGCACTTAAACTAACTTTAATGAAAAACAGCTTTTCTTGTTTTTTAAGTTAATATTACTCTATTTGCTTTATTAAAGAACTATTGGTAATGGGTAAAACCCCCTTTCTTTTTAATAACTTCAAATATACGGGTTTTCATTGACAGATAAAGAGATTTGATGTAATCCAACGAAATTTCATTCCAAGCATCCTTAATGGCCTGAATTAGTGACTGCTTGTCATCAAATTGTCTACCTCCTTCATAGACCTTACGAGATAACCAACCCCACACAACTTCGATAATGTTTAGATCTGGCGAATAGGGTGGCCAGTCAAGAATATTAACATTTTGGCTTGCAATGTACTCCTTTACTACTCGGGCGTTGTGTATAGGGGCATTATCCTCTTGCAATATCCAAGGTATTGGACCAAATAGTTTATTGAACTTCGGAAAAGCCGACTCCATTAACGTTCTATAGGTTGCTCCAGTCATTTTTACACTTTGAAATTCAAGATCGATTGTGCCATAATACGTAATAGCACCCCACACCATAACGCCGCACTCTCGGCAATGATGTCGGTTAAAAAATCGCTTTTCCTTACGCAGGTCATGGAAATAATAGTTGTAGCCATCAGGCCAATCCAAATTAAACTTCTTTTCATCAGTAAATACAACGGTTTTCCAGTCATATACATGGCCTCTTTGCTGCACATCCCATACAATGTAGTCTTTTGCGCTTTTCCTTACGAGGACCATTAAGTGGCGGCTTTTTTTGTAATTTCTGGTATTTAAGATACTCACAGCTCTTAATAACAATGCGTACTGATGACTTGCTCGGTTGCACTCCAGCTTGAGCTCTTATTTTTGACAAGGATAAGGCAGAATTGGAAGAAATTCTGATGGTTTTTCTTTTCTCATAAGTAGATAAAGACAACGAAACCCTTTAAAATTTTTTCCATACCCCTCTGGGTCCTTGATGTAATTGTCGACAACTGTTGGGCTCCGTCCAATTTTTTTTAGCTATCGCGCGGTTAGAATATCCTTCAGAACGGTAAACATCGATTTTAGCCCTTTCCGATAGATTTAAAATTGTTTGTTTGGCCATTTTGACTCGTAAATCGACTAAGATGTAATAAATTGCAATAAACAAGCGCCCCCAACAAAAAATCACCGCTTAATTTAAAAATAATACAAAAAAAAAACAAAGTGCGTTTACCACATTTTTAGATTTTTTTTTATAAATTCCTCAAAAAAATGTTCCTTAGTTAAGAAACCACCATTGTCATGATTTTGTTTATATCTCAAGATGTCTAGCTTCCATTTCTATTTCAAAATTCTGGAATCGGTTAAAAATTGCAAAAGATACCGGCTCCTGAATATGAGATTTTTTGTGCCTTTAAATAAGTGAACCGGAGTGTATATTTACAAAAATACTCTTCTATTTGGAATTTTTTTGTGTTTTTTTGTTTTGTGTGTTTGCGACAATCAGGCATCAAAAATTCCAAGAATTTATGAATGCATTACAACAACAAAGTCATTAAACAATTTTGCCTACCATAAACAGTGTAAAATTGTTTTCAAAATTTTTTTCCTTTAATTTTTCACTTATGATTTTGCCAGAAGACTGTTGAGAGGTAGTCGCCGAAAGAAATATTTTTTTTCATATTTCTTTTTTTTTAAGATGTCGGAGCTGGGTGTCGAACCCAGGGCTCATGTCTTAGTAAGTCAACACACTAACCACTAGACTGCATTTTTATGAATCTGTCTTGAGGGTTCTATTAACTGTGACAAAATGGTACTCACTGTGGTGAATACTTGTAGTCGCCGTGGCCTAGTGATTATTCTGTTGGATTACTAAGGCGATAACGCTGAGTTCAAATATCAGCTCTGACATTTAAAAAAAGTAGTCTTCTGGCAAGAGCTCAGAGAATAATTGATTGCCATGAAAATTCTCAAATCTGTCGCTAGGAGTCGTGCTCATGGATAAAAATTAGCACACACAACATGAGTTTTGCGAGAAACTAGGTAATGGCTTGTTATGTAAATGGTACTCACAGGTCTGCGTTCAGCAAAACCAATATGTTGACAAAAACTTCAGTACGGAACCTACGTTCTCATTTGGTCTTCAATATTTTTTCTTACAGCAGTTTTAAACGTTCTTAGAAAGAGTTCTGCTAAACCATTGCATGTTGGATGGAAAGGCGTTGTAATATGAGTTATACCAAATTTGTTATAGCAGAAAGTGCATAAATCCTCAGTTTTATAAAAATAAAGATCCAAAGGACAAAAAGCCCTCACTGTTGAAAAATTTGTTATGTGTAATTTAAGAAAATATGCGTAATTTCTCGTTACAGATGTAATGATTGCACTGAAAAATAAGTTGAATTTACAAAAAAGCTTTCAACACATAGTTAGTTGTAAATAAAAGTAAGTGAACATAAAAAAGAACTGGTTAGAAGTTTCATTCAAGTAAAAACATTTACAATTCACAAAATCTATTCCCTGTAGATTGTAAATTAAATACATTCATGCATACATAATTGTCCATTACAACCTTGTGTCAGGGTTACGGCCTAGTTTCTCGCAGTACTCGTGTTGTGTGTTTTAATTTTTATCCATGAGTACCGGGATCTACAGTTTGAAGTCGACACCGAACGACAGTTTTTAGAAGCTTCTTCATTGCAATCAATTACTCCCAGAGCTTTCACCAGATATCTGCTGAGAGGTAGTCGCCGAAAGAAATAATTTTTTCATATTTCCTTTTTTCAAGATGTCAGAACTAAGAATTGAATCCGGCGCTATCGTCTGAGCGAGCAAACACACTAACCACTAGACCACGGGGAGTACAAATTTAGATACTGTAAAAACGAATATGTACAACATAAACAACTTTGTAGCGGGCGTCGAAAACTAGTTCAGTTCCGCTAGTTTTTGTACATATTCCTTAACAGATGTAAATTCTTATAAAGAAACCAGTTTTAAGATCTCAAGATTTTAATAATTATAAATTTTTTTCTAAGAAAATACACTCCTGCCTATGCGATGCATTGTATAATGCAATTTGTAGGAAGTAATTAAACGAGGGAATTTTAAGGAAATTTTTTCTTTGTGGAAAATATATTTGAGGTAATTAAGCAAATAACTCAATTAAGGAAAGTAGTGTTTTTTTCGATACCTATAACCGCTTAGATAAACTGTTTCGAAAAAAACGACATAATTGCTTAGGAAATTAAATTAGACATTACTTACAATTTTTATAAAAAATATGTAATTATTTTTTTAAAAAGCATTCAAACAACCAAATACTTTTTTCAAGCTCAAGGTCAAGTTTATTTTCAATTTAATAATCAATATTTCGATATCCTTCGGATATCATCTTCAGGATTTAAAAATTATATAAAAACAACAAAATTAAAATTAATATACATATGTATATGTGTATCACTGCACCGACGCACAGTGGGTTAGAATAGCATGTTTTCTTGGATCAAATCAGGGAAGCTATGTTCGGATAATTTTTCTTTATTTTTCAGTTAATACCATTTAAATAAGTAAAACAAAATGTTTTCTTAGTATATTTCAGTAGAATTTTATTGAATAATGCCAAATATCAGTGTAGGTATATAGTGCAAGGAGTACAGTATGAGAACTTAAACACTACATTTTATACATCTTAAAGTTAATCATCAACATCATCATCACCATCATCATCATCGTTATCATCATCTTCATTATCATCATCATCAGCAGAATCATCATCAGCAGCATCAGCTACTTCAACATCACTGAAATAGTTCTTGTTCGGAGCTGCAGGTACAATTAAATCAATTGCCTCTTCTGACAAGCTTTGAACCTTCTTTGTAGGCCATTTTTGCATGCTTGAAATAATTGTGGTCAGTGGTTATCAAAAAACATATTAAAAAGGTTTTGGTTTGATTTTTCGCGACTGCACTTTCATGAATGAAACTCCCTATATTTTTTAAAATCTTTATTTCGAGATTCTTACGCTTCTTCTGATAACTTCTCAATAGGTAAAATGGCATTTGACACAATTTCAACAAAAAGTCGTCCTGTATTGTGTGCATAAGACGTGCAAAAGACATTAAAAAAATCGAATCCAGCCATGAAGAATGGAAAGGCCAAATCTTAAATTGTCTACATGTACAGGTCTTTCGATCAGTAAGAAAAAAGTAACATGAAAAACAACAAAACACAACACACAACAACAGCACCAGTCGCGAAATCAATGTGATTTTTAGCTATTTGACTTGCCTTAAACAATGCATAACTTCTAAAAGGCACAAAATGGCAGCGTAAAATTTTGCAATATAATAGAGATTTATGTCCTCTTTAATATAAACTAAAAATTATGACACAAATGTGAACAAATAATAACTATATGTCCGTTTAAAATATAAAAATGCTAATTTTTTTGGCACTTCCAATATAAATAACTAAATCTAAAGCACTTCCACACACAATTTGATACACAAGTGCTAACGAAGTATTTCCAAATTACCTGAACTTGATGGTTCCATTGAAAAATTGTTAACTTTTGCAATACTTTTTTTTTAGCTTTTTTTTGCACAAAAATTTTTATAAAGTTTGACTTTGAAGTTTCACTAGAAGAACACCAGAGCACTTTTAACATTTATTTTAACGACAAGTGATGTATAATTTTGTATACTCTAACCGGTACAAAAAATTTTGACGATACTTAAAATTTTTTTAATTAATCGAAGAAAACAGGCTATTCTAACCCTGTGTGCGACGTTATCACATTACATATTATACTAATTATTGCTAATATTTCCCCTGTTTATTATATATCTATAACTATGAGCACAATTTTCGGTGTTCGAGACACCTTGAGCTTGAAAAAAGTTTTTGCTTATTATTTGGATAATTTGGAAGCAGGTCGAACAATTATATAATTTTTCTGATACAATTCAAACAATATCAAAATAATTATATTCCTTCGCCTCAGCCATATTTACAACGTTTATTCTTTTATTAATTTATGAAATGTCATAAAATTTTAAAAAGATAACGTCAAGATAAAAAAATCCAATTTGGCAGCATTTTTATATGTGCTTAATTTTTAAGCAGTTTTAAAATTAACCGCTTATATAAGCGGATATAAACAAAAATTTTTATTGAATATTTATATTCGGTTCGAAAAAAACACCACTGAAGTTAATAAACTGTGGAATTTTATTAGAAATTGGTAAGAAAAAATATGGGGATTTAGAAATTGAGGTAAATAAGTGTGAAAGGCAATTAAAGGTAATTATCCGCAAAGATCACTTGGGATGGATGGGATACTTCGGACAAGGCAGTCTCTGATTGGGGTCAACCTGGCGGCCATTGTATTCAAGTCGACATACAGCCTCCACGTGGCCCTCCTGGATAACATTCTAGCACCCGCTAGCTTGTTAACTAATGTATGCGGCGATTGTCCAATCCCCTGGACTTTAAATTTGGGTTGTGCGTAGGGATTGAAACCCACCACGTAAAAATATTCTTCAATGAAAACTTCAGCAAAAGCCTCTAAACGGACCCCCTTTTATGTTGACGACCATGGCAAACGTTTTAAGAACTATGATTTAAGGATATGCACCTGGAACGTGAGAACCCTTTATAGGGAAGGTGCCTCTATCCAATTGGTGGATGCTCTAAAAAAATGTAGGGCTGACATCACCGCCATCCAGGAAATGCGATGGATAGGACAGGGTTGTAAGTTAACACCACAATGTTCTATATTTGATTTTATGTTTTTTTCCTGTTTAATGCAGACTGGTAGTCAGCATATTTTTATTTAAGTTCTTTTTCATACCTTTTTTTGTGTGGCTCAATAATTCACACGCACAGTTCAAATTACCTTTTTTTTATTATTTTTTTTATTGTGCCAATTCCGATTGCATTACATTCTTTTAAATACTAAAATATTAAATAAGCAGAAATTTAATAATTGTGTAAAAGATATAAAATTTATTTGTGAAATTAAATTGTCATAAGGTGTGCGTCAATATAAACTGTAACACATCAAAAGTCAAATAAAAACTGACTGGAGTAAGCTAGAGTTAAAAATAAAACAGTTTTATTTTGCATTTTTATTACAGATTTATATTCTGTATTATTTTATTTAAAAATTAATTTAATTTTATAAAATTTTTTATTTTATTCATTATGCCATCCATAAGCAATGTTATAGTGTTTTCGGTGATTTTTTTGGTACCAGCTGTCCATTTATATCGAAAACTAGTAATGGTTTTGGGAACAGATGTACTCTTCTTTAGTTCTCTTTTGACCAGAGCCCAATATCTTTCAATAGGCCGCAGCTCTGGGCAGTTTGGTGGATTAGCCTCTTTTGGAACAAAAATAACATTATTTTTATTATACCAGTCTATTGCGCTTTTACTGTAGTGACACGTTGCCAAATCTGGCCAGAAGAATGTTGATATGTTGTGCTGTCTTAGAAATGGAAGCAACCTCTTTTGAAGACACTCTTTGATATAAATATCTGAGTTTATTGATCCCAATGTAACAAACGATGCACTTCTGTTGCCGCAGCTACAAATAACCTGCCAAACTAGGAACTTTTTGGGAAATTTTGATAGTTTTTTAGTTCGGAACTCTTCAGAAACATTGCCTCTACTATCCGCTGCATAAAACTCTTGGCCAGGAAGCTGCGCAAAGTCTGCAAAAACGTAAGTTTCATCATCCATTACACAACATTCGAACTTTTGAAAAAATTCTTTTTTGAGGAGTTTTGCTCTTTTTTTTGCTTCAATATTCTTCTTAGCATTTCTATCCGGAACTTTTTGGACTTTAAATGTTTTAAGGCCAGCTTTAGCTTTAACTCGGCGCACAAAACTTTCCGAACATTGCACGCGCCGGGCCATTTCGCGACCAGAAATGTTTGGAAGAGCCAGCAAAAGCTTCTCAACCTTTTTGGCTTTCGCGTCGTTCGTTACCAGTTTTGCTTTACCTGTTCCAGGCTTTCTTTCAATTTTTAGGTCTTTGTTGAACTTTTTGACCACTCTGGAAACACATTGCCTGGTCACGTGGACTTCCCTAGCAACTTTTGTATAACTCCAATATGGTTTTTTTGAATTATTTGAATAATTTTTGTATGCACTTGTCTTTGATTATCCATTGTGAACTAACTAACAAGTCAAATTTCACAAACTGATACATTTTAAAATCTGACACATTTTTCAAAGATATTGTGATTAAGAAAAATAATTTTGATTAAAGGTGAAAAAAGTTATTAAGAAAAATGGGTGTTACACTTTATAGTGACGCACACCTTATAAGCAGATTTTAAATTAAGTATGAAAATAAAAATTGCAAAATCAAAATTTTAAATTAAGTTACCTTTAAGGAAAAATTAAAATAATAAAGTTAGTTCAAGTTTGCAACTCAAAAACGTGTGTTTTAATTAATCTCGGGTGGTACCCCGAAATAACTGGCGCCCAACGTAAAAGAAGAAAAATATCCTTATAAAAGGAGAACTCTTCAGAAAAAAATCCTCATAAAAGGATAACAATTTTTTTTTGTGAATAAAAAAAACCAATAATTGTTCAGAAAAAATCCTCATAAAAGGATAACAAAAATTTGTATGTGAATAAAAAAAAAACCCAATAACTGTTCAGAAGAAAATCATCATAAAAGGATAACAAAAATTTTTTATGTGAATAAATAAAATAAAAAAGGATAACAATTTTTTAAGCATATGTGAATTTAAAAAAAAACAGTAACTGTTCAGAAGAAAATCCTCATAAAAGGATAACGAAATTTTTTTAAAAACATATGTGAATTGTTTAAAAAAAAGAAACAAACAAGTTTTAATAAAAAAAAGAAGAAAACTTAAAACATTATAATTAAAGCAAAAAAATTCAGCAAAACATATTCTGTGCCTGACTGGAAAATATTGTAATTAACCACCAAATTTTCAACTTTATGCCTACCACACCACCCAATCAAATTGCCGTCAACCTACCAGGAGGGAAAATGAAAGCCGTAGTAGTACTGTAAGTCCTAAATATTAAGTGAGATAATTTAAAAGTGATTAATATTTGATAAATTACGTTTTTTTTTTAAAAAGAAGAGAAAAGAAATTTGGAAATATTTAATTAATAATTTTTATTTAAGAGAAATAAAAAATTGTCAACGAATTTAAATAAATAAATCTAAACATAAAAAAAAGAAGAGAAAAGAAATTTGGAAATATTTAATTAATAATTTTTATTTCGTTGAATTTAAGAGAAACAAAAAATTGCCAACGAATTTAAATTTTAAATAAATAAATCTAAACATTAAAAAAAAAGAAGAGAAAAGAAATTTGGAAATATTTAATTAATAATTTTTATTTCGTTGAATTTAAGAGAAACGAAAAATTGCCAACGAATTTATATTTTAAATAAATAAATCTAAACATTAAAAAAAAAGAAGGGAAAAGAAATTTGGAAATATTTAATTAATAATTTTTATTTAAGAGAAATAAAAAAATTATCAACGAATTTAAATTTTAAATAAATAAGTCTAAACATTTAATCTAAAAAAAAAAGTTTCAAAAAAATAAAGAAAAACCTATTTTAAATTTTAATAAATTGTGTACCTTGAAATTCAATTGATTGTAAAATAATTAAAGAATAATAGGAAATACCAATAGCATTTTTTTATTGATAACTAAAAGCATAGATATAACATTGTGAGAGGTATTCGGATTTATATGAGTATAGACGATTTAATAGCGGGCTTAGAATTGGTCGAGATTTCCTCGAGAAATAGGAAGACAGAAGATTTAGGAAAAAACAAAATGGACCCGGCAACGCTCCAGACTCTGTTGACCACAGCAATAGCTCAGGCAACTGAGCAGACGCGTCAAAACTTTCAGAGCACGATAGACGACTTAACAAGAAGACTAGCTAGTATAGAGAGTCCTATACAAATCGAAGAATATAAGCCTGTGGAAATAAGGGAAGGAGTGGAATGTAATGAACCACTCGATATTGTGAAATCGCTTCCCGAATTCAACGGCGACGCGAGTAGATACATTTCTTGGAGGCAGGCAGCTATAACCGCACATAAACTTTACGAGAGGTTTAACGGTAGCTCCAAATATTATCAGGCAGTAGCCATTATTAGAAATAAGATAGTGGGTGCAGCAGATACTGTCCTGAGTTCTTATAATACTGTATTAAATTTTAGGGCAATTCTCTCTAGGCTGGACTTCGCATATGGTGACAAACGCTCTATTTTTACACTTGAACAGGAGCTTTCAACGCTTAAACAGTGTTCAAAGTCGATAACTAGTTTCTATGATGAGGTCGAACAGAAGTTGACGCTTATAGTCAACAAAGTGGCTATGTCCAATGAAGGTGACGATGCCTTAATCAGGGCACTCAACCAAAAATATAGGGACAACGCCTTAAGAATTTTCATCTCTGGCCTTCGACGACCCGTTTGTGACATACTTTTCTCGTGCAAACCGCCAGATATGCCTTCAGCTTTAGCTCTGGCTCAGGAATTAGAAACAAATCAGACGCGATATAGTTTTGCAACAACATTCTGGAATCAAAGTAACAGAATGAACAATATGTGGAACTCTCCTCATTACCAAAGGAAAATGCCACCGGGGCAACAACGGAACCAACCTCAACCACATTCTTTACCTAGGGCTCCGATAGTGGGGAATTTTAACCCAGCAATGAAACAAACACCAGCTCCGCAGCAAGGGCCTGAACCGATGGAAGTTGATCGCAGTTTTAGAAGTGTGCAACGTAGTATGCAGCGACGCATGACGGAGCAACAGCCACAAACAATTAAGCGCCCATGGGATGGATCAGTACGACAGCAACCAAAACTGCAGAGAATTAACCACCTTCAACGATGGGAGCAGCAGGAGAAGCATTATCCACATTATGATGACCAGAGACATGAGGAATATTCCAATTGGACAGATTTTCGCGACGAGGAACCTCTCAAAAATCAAATCGTTGATGAAACCAATGAAGAAATAAATTTTTTAGGAAACGTTCCCTCCTACCATATGTAGAAAAGATGATAGGAGGGCAAATTTTAAAAATCCTTATAGATACCGGTACTTCAAAAAACTATGTAAAAGACTTAAAAACTTTAAAAGCCGTAAAACCTGTTCAAAAATCATTTACCGTAAAGTCAGTTCATGGAAACTCCCTTGTAAAATCAGAATGTCTTATAAACTTATTTTGTAACACAGCAACATTTTATATTTTGTCCGAACTCGAAACTTTCGACGCAATCGTTGGTTTTGATTTCCTTAAACAGATAAGGGCCCAAATCGATTGTGTGACAGGTCACTTAAAGCATGAACACGGTATAGAACAACTAAAATTCTTTTCTTGCGAAGACGTGAACAGCATGCAAATGGGACAACTTGATTGCGACGCACCTCCTTATATTCGTGGGAAACTCATTGCACTATTAGAGAAAAATAGGGAAGTATTTGCCGATCCGGATGTAGCCCTACCTTATAACACGGTTGTTAAGGCCACAATTCATACGGAAGACGATGAGCCTGTGTACTCAAAATCTTACCCGTATCCGTTTAGTTGCAGGGAGTTCGTTAATAAGGAAATTCAAGCGCTACTGAAAGATAATATTATTAGACCATCAAGATCGGCATACAACAACCCCATATGGATTGTTGATAAGAAAGGAACCGATGAGTCGGGGTTACAGAAAAAGAGATTAGTAATCGATTTCAGGAAGTTAAATTCCAAAACTAAGAGTGACCGCTATCCAATCCCTGATACATCGGTCATTCTCTCAAATTTGGGTAAAGGAAAGTTTTTTACCACGATAGACCTCAAGAGTGGGTTTCACCAAATCAATTTGGACGAAAAAGACAGAGAGAAGACTGCGTTTAGCGTTAATAATGGAAAATACGAGTTTTGTAGAATGCCGTTTGGGCTGAAGAACGCACCCAGCATTTTCCAGAGAGCGATAGACGACATTTTGCGTGAATATGTTGGTGAAATATGCCACGTTTATATAGATGATATAATCATCTTTTCGCGGACAGCTGAACAACATCTGAGGGACATAGAACTGGTATTGCACAAACTGAGGTCGGCTAACATGAGAGTCTCTTATGAGAAGTCAAAATTCTTTAAAAACTCGGTGGAATTTTTGGGTTTTGCTGTTACGGAACAGGGGATAAAGACTTGCCATGATAAGATAAAGGATATACTGAACTTTGAAATACCCCGGACGCTTAGAGGGCTAAGGTCATTTCTGGGCTTGGCAGGTTATTATAGGCGTTTTGTTAGGGACTACGCAAAGATAACTAAGCCTTTGACGAGATACCTCAGGGGGGAGAATGGCAATATTGGAAGCAATAAATCAAAAAATACGAAGATAAGCCTCGATGACGAGGCTGTAAAAGCTTTCGAAAAGGTTAAAGAAATTTTGGCATCAGAGGATGTGTTATTACTGCATCCTGACTTCAACAAAACTTTCGAATTGACGACGGACGCGTCATCTACGGCGATTGGAGCCGTGCTTTCTCAAAATAACCGGCCAATTACAATGATATCGCGAACTCTATCATCCGCAGAGGAAAATTACGCCACCAATGAACGGGAGATGTTGGCGATCGTTTGGTCATTACAAAAATTGCGAAACTACTTGTACGGAGTAAGGAACTTGCACATTTTTACCGATCATCAGCCTTTGTCCTATTCTATATCTGAAAAGAACCCAAATCCGAAAATTAGACGCTGGAGAGCATTTATTGAAGAGTTTTCACCCAAGTTTTTTTATAAGCCTGGGAAGGAGAACATAGTTGCGGATGCGTTGTCAAGACAACATCTACACCACATCGATTCTGACTTGGAAGATTCAAGTGTCGACACCACGGGCGGTGAAAATGGTTCTGAAACTGAAACCGCAACGGAAGAAACGGTAGACACACGCACTGCATCAGAGGGTAGGTCTACCATCCATAGTGAGGAATCCTCAACGGACGTCATACGTACTGTGCAGAACCCGGTTAACTGCTTTAAGAACCAAATAATCTTAAATGAAAACAATTCCCCGAACCTAACAACAAAGACCATTTTTAAGGCACAGAAACGACACTCAATAGACTTTACAAATCCACTTGAGGCTGTGAGGCTAATAAGCAAGGTTGTTGATTGTCAAAGAGTAAATTGCATACTATGCAATAACCATACCTTGGCTCAGATACAAACCGAGCTAAAAAAAGCATTTCCGGCCGTTAAATTTGTGCACTCGAAAAAATTAGTAATTGATGTCCAGAATGTGGATGACCAACTCGAAATAATTCACAGTGAACACAATAGGGCACACCGCTCTCTTAAGGAGAATATGCAACAAATTCTTTTAGATTATTACATTCCCAATATGCGGAAACAATTAGAACATATAATTTCCTCATGTAAAACTTGTCGAGAGGCCAAATACTCTAGACATCCACGAAAACATCAAATATCAAAGACACCAGTACCAACTGCTATAGGAGAAATCCTCCACGTGGACATCTACAATACAGATAAACGATTTTTCTTGACATTTTTGGACAAATTTTCGAAGTTTGCTGTTGTTAAGCCTATAGCATCAAGAGCTATCGTTGATATTAGACCAGCTCTCCTCGAGATCTTGAATTTTTTCGGAAACACTAAAATAGTAGTGTGCGATAATGAGAAGGCGCTTAACTCAGAAACAATAAAATCACTTATAAAGGGCAGCTTTGGAGCCGATATTTATGCTATTCCACCTCTCCATAGCGCATCCAACGGGCAAGTGGAACGCTTCCATAGCACTTTGACAGAAATTGCAAGATGTCTTAAACTGGACAATACCTCATTGGATCCACTGGATCTTATACTACTTGCCACATCGAAATACAATAGAACTATTCACACTACGACCGGAATGAGACCAATCGATATTATTCAGAATATTTCGGAAAACCTTAGGAGAAAAATATCTTCGAGGATTGGTGCTAAACAGAAGTCCGATTTGAACTACCATAATAAGAATAGAGCTAATAGAGAATATAATACCGGAGATAAGGTTTACGTAAGGGTTAATAGGCGCTTAGGAAATAAATTTAGCAAGGTTTTTGTCGAAAAAGTGGTTCAGGAAGATTTGGGGACTACTCTTAGGATTGACGGTAGAATAGTTCACAAAGACAATATACGTTGACTTTTAATATAGATTTGCCTCTTTTTTTTTTTTGAAAAATTTAAATATCGTATTTCTTTTAGGATTCCCATGACTTGCTGCCATGTATTGACAGGCAAATTAATTGACTACACGCAGTCATACTACGTACCAATAGAAGACGGGACCATAGGTATCTACCAGGACTTTGGCTATATTGCCCATTATACTAATATCACGAACTATGAGGACATTGTGACTGATACAACTAAAGCTGCGGCGACACTTTCAGATGAGCAGATGCGACAGATATTAACGGACGACCTTAGTACAATAACTAGACTAATACATAATATTCGAACACACCACAGACAGGCGCGTAGCATAAATGTGCTGGGGACCGCACTAAAAGTTATAACTGGTACTCCGGACTTTGATGATTTTGAGGAACTCAAATTTGCGCAACGGACACTACAAACTAACAATGACAGACAGGTAGTAATAAATCGACAAGTGGAAGAGAAGATAAATGTACTCACCAGGGCAGTTAACGATATACAAAATAGTATAGGACGTTCTGGGGGAAACGCTGCTTACCTTTTCAATTTACTTAATACTAGAAATAAGGTAATAATCGCCGAACTTAACAATTTGTCTATGTCTATGATACTTGGAAAATTGGGTCTTATAAATCCAATAATACTTAATTCAGATGAAACAGAGTCAATTCTTAGGACGGAAAAGTTGGACGAATTTAGTATAAACCAAATTATAACCAATTCTAAGTTCCGAATCCGACAGGATAACGAGATAATAGAGATATTAATAAAGTATCCAATAATTTCTGAAACTTGTAAAAAAATCCGAATATTTCCGGTAATTCATAATCAAAAAATACTAATTCTAGAGAATAATCTTGTCGCTAAGTGTAATGACAGGTATAAAATTGTAAAATGCAACTCGGATGCGGACCCTGCCTTTTGCAGAGAAAGTTTTGAACATAATACTTGCCTAGCGAGTCTTTTGAACAACAATTCAGCGTTGTGTAAAACTTCATCATCACATCATATGGAACAAATCACAGAAATTAGTGACGGTGTGCTACTTGTAAATGAAAGATTTGCACGAATTAAGGAATCCGGCAAACCCCCAATATTTGTTAATGGTACATTTTTGGTAACGTTTACCGATACTGTTGAAGTAAACGATACCCTGTTCACTAATAAAAAGAGCAAAATTTTCGTAAGCCCAAATATACCATCCGCTCATAAAGTAAATATTTCGGATCATTCCCAAACTCTGTCATTGCCCTACCTCCACGAACTTCATTTCAGAAACCTAAATACAATTGCAGATCTTAAGCAGGATGTGAAAAAGCATTCATACGTTTTTTCAACAATAATACTTTCTGTAACTGTGTTGGGAGTGTCTTATATGTCCTATAGACGGTACAAGAAACGTTCTGAAATCAATAAACTTGTACGTAACCTAAAGGCAGTCGGGACGCCTGCTCCTAAGGAGGGGGGGAGTTAACACCACAATGTTCTATATTTGATTTTATGTTTTTTTCCTGTTTAATGCAGACTGGTAGTCAGCATATTTTTATTCAAGTTCTTTTTCATACATTCTTTTAAATACTAAAATATTAAATAAGCAGAAATTTAATAATTGTGTAAAAGATATAAAATTTATTTCTGAAATTAAATTGTCATATAAGCAGATTTTAAATTAAGTATGAAAATAAAAATTGCAAAATCAAAATTTTAAATTAAGTTACCTTTAAGGAAAAATTAAAATAATAAAGTTAGTTCAAGTTTGCAACTCAAAAACGTGTGTTTTAATTAATCTCGGGTGGTACCCCGAAATAACTTGTACAAGGCAAGCAACATGTTACATCTACTACAGCTGCCATGATAACAGGCGTGAATTTGGCTGCGGATTCGTAGTTAGCAAGAGACTTCGCCATCTTGTCTCAGAGTTCACCCCCGTGAACGAAAGAATAGCTACCATCTCGATGAAGGCGATTGTCCAATCCCCTGGACTTTAAATTTGGGTTGTGCGTAGGGCTTGAAACCCACCACGTAAAAATATTCTTCAATGAAAACTTCAGCAAAAGCCTCTAAACGGACCCCCTTTTATGTTGACGACCATGGCAAACGTTTTAAGAACTATGATTTAAGGATATGCACCTGGAACGTGAGAACCCTTTATAGGGAAGGTGCCTCTATCCAATTGGTGGATGCTCTAAAAAAATGTAGGGCTGACATCACCGCCATCCAGGAAATGCGATGGATAGGACAGGGTTGTACAAGGCAAGCAACATGTTACATCTACTACAGCTGCCATGATAACAGGCGTGAATTTGGCTGCGGATTCGTAGTTAGCAAGAGACTTCGCCATCTTGTCTCAGAGTTCACCCCCGTGAACGAAAGAATAGCTACCATCTCGATGAAGGCGAAATTTTATAACATTAGCCTCATTTGCGCTCACGCCCCGTCGGATGAGAAGGATGATGCGGTCAAAAATGCTTTCTACGCAAAGCTCAAGGATGTATGCGATAAGTGTCCGGCACATGACGTAAAAATTGTCCTCGGCGATTTCAATGCGAAAGTTGGACGTAAAGGTATCTTTGGCCCCACTGTCGGGCAGTTCAGTCTCCATTCTTCCACCTCGCCGAACGGCATGAGACTGATCGATTTCGCCGCGGCGCGAAACATGGTAGTTTGTAGCACCAGGTTCCAGCATCTCGATATCCATAAGGCCACCTGGCTCTCTCCTGATCGATCTACCAACAACCATATCGATCACATTGTGATTGATGGATGGATGTATCCAGCATACTAGACGTGCGCACATTTAGAGGTCCAAATGTCGACTCGGACCATTATCTTGTCGCAACCAAGATGCGACTGCGCATATGTGCAGCGAAAATGGCACGTTCTAGTGTTCGAGGGAAGCTGAACATCAAAAAGCTGCGATCACAAGAGACAGCCAGGTCGTTTTCCGATCGTCTTTCTAATGAGCTCCATTGCATCCCCTCATCTCTCGAAAGTATTGGTGGACAGTGGTCTTACATTGCTCACTCTCTGCGCAACACTGCCGAAACAGTCCTTGGCTTTGAGCGTCCTCCCCGCAGAAACCAATGGTACGACGAAGAGTGTCGTGAGGCCACTGCGGCAAAGAATGCTGCCTACAGAAGAACGTTGCAGTCCACCACTACAAGAGCAACTGTGGAGGTGTACAGAGAGAAGAGGAGGGAAGAGAGACGCCTATTTAGAAGAAATAGAAGGGAGCAAGAAAGGCGTGATCGTGAGGAAATCGAGATGTGCAGGAGTAGACATGATGCTCGAAATTTTTATAAGAAGATAAGGAGTCTTACTACTGGTTTTATAGCCGGAGCAACCTCCTGCAGAGATGAACATGGTAATCTGGTTACAGATGCACATGGTGCACTGAGATTATGGAGACACATACATACAGACATACAAATTCCGCTGCTAGAGATGCTTTGCCGGACCCAATCAATGATGACGTTGTGATCCCGTCCCCCAGCCATGAAGAGGTCAAGGTTGCCATATGGCGAATGAAGAACAACAAAGCAGCCGGACCTGACGGTCTTCCCGCTGAACTCTTCAAGTATGGAGGCGATGAGCTGGTTAGGTACATGCACCAGCTCATTTGCAGAATATGGCTGGAGGAAAGTATGCCCGATGATTGGAATCTCAGTGCCCTCTGTCCGATCCTGAAAAAGGGAGACCCCACAATATGCACCAACTACAGGGGTATGAGCCTTCTCCCTATCGCATAACAACTGAAGCCATTCGCCATCTCACTGATTGGACCTTATCAGTACGGTTTCAGACCTGGTAAGTCCACCATTGACCAAATATTCACACTGCGCCAAATCCTGGAGAAGACCCATGAAAGTCAAGTCAACACACACCACCTCTTTGTCTACTATAAGGCAGCGTTCGATAGCCCGATAAGGGATCGCGTATATGCAGCAATGTCTGAGCTCGGTATTCCTGCAAAATTCATAAGACTGTGCAGAATGACGTTGAGTAATTCCCGCAGCTCCGTCAACGTAGAAAGAGACCTCTCCGAGCCTTTTAATACCGTGCGAGGTTTCAGACAGGGCGATCCCTTATCCTGCGACCTCTTCAATTTCGTCATGGAGAGTGTTTTGCGAAAGGCGGGTGTGCATCGTAATGGCACTATTTTTAACAAAAGTGTCCAGCTCTTTGCGAATGCAGACGATATAGACATCATTGGGCATACCAAGCGAGATGTCACCGCAGCCTTTAATGCTATTGAACGGGAGTCTGCTAAAATGAGTCTGGCGGTAAATGAGAGCAAGACGAAGTACATGTTGTCGACGAGTAGGGACGTTGATCGTATCATCTCCCAGGTTAAAGCCGGCAACTATACATTCGATGTGGTCAAGGAGTTCATCTACCTTGGCACCGCCATTACTAGCAAGAATGATGTCAGTCTAGAGATCAGGCGAAGAATCACACTGGCCAACAGGTGCTACTACGGTCTCGGTAGGCAGTTTAGTAATAGAGACCTCTCTCGTGCGACGAAATTAACACTCTACAAGTCGCTTATTCTCCCGGTGCTTCTCTATGGTGCGGAAGCATGGACGCTGCCTTGTGCCGATGCAGCGGTCCTGGGGGTGTTCGAGAGAAAAGTTCTTCGTAAGATCTTTGGTCCTCTAAGGCATAGCGATGAGTTTCGCATTAGAACCAACCATGAGCTGTATGAGCTCCTCGGCGATGTAGGCGTTGTCCAGCGTATTAACATCCGGCGGCTACGCTGGCTTGGCCACATAGTTCGGATGCTCCAGCGAAGAAAGTTTTCGATGCGAAGGTCACTGGACGTCGGCGTAGAGGACAGCCCTGTTTACGTTGGAAGGACCAGGTTGATGAAGCCCTGTCATCGATTGGTGTGACCAACTGGAGAAGGCGCGCGCTAAGCAGAAGCGCCTGGAGACTAGTGCTGAAGCAGGCCGAAACCCGTTAACGGGTTGTTATGGCCAGCTAATGAGCCATCAAAATATTGTTTTTTTTTTTTATTTTAATACAAACATACATTTGGTTAATCACGTTCAGTAGCTTTTTGCAGTTTTGTCTCGTATTGTCTTAAACTTTAATGATTAAACAGAATGCGACCACAACTTCAGGCAAAAACGACTCTCAGAGAAAACATGCCCAAAATTAAAACGACGGCCGCAACTTCACGAACTGTCATTTATTGTTTTTACATTTGTTGTAAAGTTATAAAAAATTAAGTTTATGGGAGTTTTTGCGGAGAATTGAATTTATATTTTATAATTGAATCATCTTTCTCACTTTTTCAATTATTTTTTCTAAAATATCACTCATTTTATTTAACAAATTTTTTTTATTCCTATTTTTCTTTACGCAACAACAAAAAACAAAAGGGTTTGTTTACAAAATGTATGAAATTAATTAAAGTGTGGTAACATTGTTGAGAGAATTTGTTTCTAAAAATGAGAGCATAAGAAAAATCGCTGTCAAAATAAAATAGATTCTCTTTCACGACTGCATTCTCCAGCGTTTTTATCTGTCAATTTGTATGGAAAAAAACGTCATGCCCTAGTTCTGTTTAATCATTTACTCTCATTTCAGCGAACTTTGCAGGAAACTAATTAAAAAGACAAATTAAAATATGTTTTCTGCGAAAATATTTGTTTTTAAATTGTTACTTTAAATATCATATTTTTTGTGATTATAGGTTCTCCACCAATGGCACTGCTTTCTTCATAATTTGTCACATAGTTCTGGACCTGTAAAGCAACATTTACCTTATCACCAATTTATGGTTTGCCGACCAGAAGTTAAAAAGACCGAATTACATCCTGATGAGGGAAACGTTCAAAAGATTACTACAAATTTTTTCTATGGAACTCTGCTAAATGAAAAAGGCCAAATAGATGATGATCTATTATTGCGAAAATGTGTATTTTTTGGAGGACTTGAAAAGAGTCTTCGAAAAACAGTATGGCCGTTTTTGCTTAAGTGTTACTCATTTTCATCAACTTTTGAAGATCGTGCAGTTCTAATGGATATAAAACGTCAGGAATATGAGGAAATAACTAGAAGACGTTTATATTCCATGTCTCCCGAAGAGCAAATACATTTTTGGAAAACAGTCCAGTGTATTATTGAAAAAGACGTTGTTCGCACTGATAAGGCAAATCCATTTTTTTGTGGAGAAGACAATCCTAATACTGAGATAATGAAAAATATTTTACTTAATTATGCATTCTATAATACTGGTATTTCATACTCACAGGGTATGAGTGATCTTCTAGCTCCTGTGTTATGTGAGATTCAGAATGAAACTGAGACCTTTTGGTGCTTTGCAGGGCTAATGCAAAGAGCCTTTTTTGTTTGCACACCAACCGATAATGATATTGACAGAAATCTTAACTTTCTTCGCGAACTTATACGCATTATGTTACCCCGTTTCTATGAGCATTTAAGAAAGCATAGTAATGCTCTAGAGTTACTATTCTGTCATCGATGGCTTCTTCTTTGTTTCAAACGTGAATTTACGGAAGCCGTAGTTATTCGAATGTGGGAGGCGTGCTGGTCAAACTACTTGACAGATTTTTTTCATCTTTTTCTTTGTTTAGCTATAATAGCAGTATATGCTGATGATATTATTGCTCAAAATCTTAGAGCGGATGAAATGCTGTTACATTTTAGTTCTCTTGCAATGTATATGGACGGCCAACTTATACTGCGAAAAGCACGAGGCTTACTTCATCATTACCGTCAGCTTCCTAAGGTTCCTTGCACTTTGGCAGGACTTTGTAAACGTTGTGGTCCTGGAATGTGGGATTCAGAACATCGACCTGCTTTAGAATGTGTTGGTCATACAGAAGATGAAAAATGTTCTTTAGCCATAGATTAAATAAGATTTAAGAAAACTTAGTTCACAAACTGCACACGAAAAAATTGAAGAAACAAATACTTTTTATTTCTATTATTAAAAAATGTATTTGTTAAACAAAATAATAGAAATTAATTAAATAAAAATTACATTATTCAAAAAAAAAAAAAAAATAATAGTAATCCTTGTTTACATATAATATGCTTTTTATAAAATAATATTAACATAATTCAAAGTTTGAAAATAAATTTGTTTGCTTAAATAAATTTACTACATATAAAAATAAGAAAATTGTAGTTTTTATTCATCTTATAAATAATTAAATTATTAATTGCAATTTTTTTTTTCATTGAGGCCAGTACACAGGGGACATCCCCTATTCGAGCAGTACATTGTGCTGGTCTAGGAAAATGTGTTATTGTAAGGGGCAAAGTGAGAGTAGTATATGTGGAAATTTGGTTTAAACTATTTAATATCGTAATTTACAGAAAACTTTCACTTTCACCTATATAATGCGTGTGCGATTCACTAGACAATCAACTACCGAAGGATATGTTCTATGAGATGTACGAGTAGTACGTAAGAATATGTATTTGGAATTAATGGCTTGTGCCCATAGAGTTAGATACCCTACTATTGATAAGCACCTTCACTCTTTCACCCAAAATAGACTTTAAAATCAGCCCATACAAGAGAGCTGTATTCCATCTGTGAATAATAAAGATGTCAGATGGAGTGAAGTCCTTCTAAAATCAAAGGCACCTAAATTCAGTACCAAATATGCCAAACAGTTTCTGGCATTGGTACACAACTTCATTGCGAATGTAAGTAGGAAGGCCCCTATGAAGATTAAAAAGGAACCTAAGATGATTTCCAAGAATATAAATCGCTTACTCCAGGTAATTTCCAAATCGAAGCAAAAACGATCTCCCATCACAATAGAACAAGTAGTATATACCACAAAGATGTGAGCTGATCTAAATTTCATAAGCCAATGTTAGATATTGTTATTATTATTGAAATATTTTAATAAATTTTTATAATTTTTTTATATAACTATACATACGGTGACCATATTTGTTAAACCAAAATACAGAACAAGGCAATATTTGACCAATAACAACTATAAAATCCAAACAAGTAACCTTTCATACGTACATTGGCATGTATTTATTATATTAATTATTTAAAAGCAAAATTAAAAAAAATAAAAAAATTAAAAATAATAAATCTCTTTTTTCGAGCTTAAGGTCTTTTTATATTAACAAAAATAAAATAAAAATTCCGGAAGACGCTACACGAAGGGGCAGCGAAATATTGAAAATAAATAAATTTTTAATATTAATATAAAAAGACCTTAAGCTCGAAAAGGGAGATTTATTATTATATATAAAAAGAGGTCAATAAAGTTATTACTTATATGTATTAGAAATTAAAAATTCAAAAATAACTAAAATTTCATGAGATCATTAAATAAGTACATAACATACATACCAGAGTGCGCAAACAAACAAAACGTTTCGCAAACGTTTCCACAAAGTCATAAACTTTTCATATTTTTTAATCGTTTTGTACATGAGCAAAACCAAAACAAATACTTTTTAAATTAGAAAGAGCTCAAACAGCGCTCTTGTGCTTGCTTTGGTATTCCGTTACATTCGTATAATTGCGTACAAAGCAAAAGGAGAAACATATTTTTTGAGTTTTTAAATAAAATTAAAATCATAATTATAATGTTTACTGCTTTGCCAAAAATCTTGTTTCATTTAGGTATGTAAGTATGCATATATGTATAATATAATATTTTAGGGAGTTATAATGAGCACATCAATTCGCAAGCGTATTTTATTCAAACTTTTAAATTTTGTTCTCATTCATTTGTTTTAGCTACGCACATTCGAGTTTGTGTATTTTTAGTGCTCACAAACAAGTAAAAACACTTTCTTATCTTCCTACTCCGCCATAGTCATGTGTGTTATATTTATTTTGCATATAATTTTTTTGGATGCTTTACCTGCGCATTAACTACAATAGTGATACAAAAAGGAACAAAATAAATTGTAAAACTTTTTAAGGTTGCATTTAGGAACACTTGCAATGTATTACAGAAAATACTCTTTCTGTTGGGGCATTTGAACCACCTAAACACAAGCTGAACTCTACAACAACAACAATTTATGTTTTTTTTTCTCTAAAATTTACATACATATTATGTATGTATATGAAATGTATTGCTTATGGGGATAAGCTTCTCTATGCCCATTTCGTCTCCGCTTTATCAAAACTACAAATACTACTTTGAGACATGAAAATACAGGACAAATACTGAACATTAAATGAAATACAGAACATTTTTATGGTTTTCTCTAATAAATAACACGGTGCTACAGTGAAAATATACTTGGAAAGTGACCTAGTGTACGTTGTAGGCCTTATTGAGTAGATCATAAATCAATTTTTAAAAGTTCGGAAACACCCTCAAATTTCGGAGTTATTCCGAAAAAACTATTTTCGGGTAGGTTCGAGTACTTATGAACACGTAACTCAGTTGATTTTAATCCGATTTTAAATTTTAGAAAGAAAGAAATATGTGCCTTTTTAAATATGTATACATTTTGGTATATATATTAAATTTTTGCAGTGTTATTTTTAATTGTATCTGATTTTAATTTTATTTTTTCTAAATTTTTTAACTTTGGCGCCATTTTTTTAAATTAGATTGTTTAGAAACATACCCTTATGTATATACTCCAGTAAAGGTAATTTAGTTCTGAGTTAAACAAGCTTCCAATAAAAAAAATCGAGTGAGAAATAAAAAAGTTATTAAGGTTTTTCAAAAGTTAAAAATTTTGTTTTTACAAATATGTATTGATCAAGATACTACATTTTCTTTATTCTTTTAGTATTTTAATGATATGATTATATAAATATTTTAAAATAACAGTATTCAAATTATTCTATTTAGAAATTTTGAATATTTGATTAAAAGTGCTTGCTAGACCTCTTTCGCTTGTACATCAAATCGTCTGTTTCTTGCTTAAGTGACCAGCAGTAATTTGAAATCATTCATTGAAATCTAATTGTGCATGCAGAAAATGAACTTTATGGCCATTCTGCATCCCATTTCTACATAAGTCTCACGAAATTCCTTTACTACATCAATATAATTTTCATTTTTTCATTTCCCAAAAAATTTTCACAATAATAAAGCTTCTCCATGCTATTTTTTCCACACATTTAATTTCATTGCGAATTCTTCGTCAAGCATGATTTTGCGGATTTGAGGTCCAACAAAAATAAAAAAATAATACAATTATGTTTAGAAATCAATAAGGATTTGTACCTTCTTTTATTTTTGCTTCACTTATTCTTGGGAAAACTGATTTTAAGTGTAAAAAGTCATCGCTTTCCCTATCCAGGCGTTCCACGAACTGCTTCATGTATCGCAATTTGAGGTGTAATGGTGGCAAAATTATTTATTCATAATCATAAGACTAAAAAAATAAAAAAATGTAGTATGTTGATCAATACATATTTGTAAAAGCAAAATTTTTAACTTTCGAAAAACCTTAATAACTTTTATTATGTTTTACTCGATTTTATTTATTGTAAGCTTGTTTAACTCAGAACTAAATTAGCTTTAATGAAATATATACATAAGGGTATGTTTCTAAACAATCTAATTTAAAAAAATGGCGCCAAAGTTAAAAAATTTAGAAAAATTAAAATCAGATATAATTAAAAATAACAGTGCAAAAATTTAATACATATACAAAAATATGTACATATTTAAAAAAGCACATATTTCTTCTTTCTGAAACCGTTTTAAAATTTAAAATCGGATTAAAATCAACTGAGTTACGTGTTCATAAGTACTCGAACCTACCCGAAAATAGTTTTTTCGGAATAACTCCGAAATTTGAGGGTGTTTCCGAACTTTTAAAAATTGATTTATGATCTACTCAATAAGGCCTACAACGTACACTAGGTCACTTTCCAAGTATATAAAAAAGTTGCTCATTTGTAGCACCGTGCAATTTATACAGAACACGGGTTTCAAATACCGAACTGTTCTGTATAATACAGAACGGATGGTCACCGTAACTATACATTAGAGCGTAACACTTTGCAAGGAAAAAGAAGTTTCCCTTGACAGCCTCTAATATAATGTATTTTTGCAAAAATACATCGAATCGAAAATACACCTTTTCAGTTTTTCGTTATATCTTAGCTATTTTAAGTGTGATATATCAATGTTTTTGTCTCGGGAAGCCCAATATTTTTCCTTAAAGGCCATTGACCTTAAGTATCCCGTTATAGTATTTATCCACCAGATCTTTGTTGGTACCACCCTAATGTCAGAATATTAAAGCTCGCAAGAACATACTAAACTTTTCTAAGGAAGTAATTCTATAATTCCGGCAGAAACATTATTATTTATTGGGTGCTATTCTTCATTCCGCACGGAAGTTGAGCCGTAAGAAATATCGATCGATAAGCAAATTGCAATTATTCATTCCTGCCGTAAAATAGAAGTGCACATCATGCGTCACGGGGATAAGAGAGGTTATAATGTACAATGTAGGCGACTGTTTAACTGTTAGCGCATCTAAAAGTTACAATTTTTCCAATTTCTATACCTTTCCAATTTTTCCAGTAACTTGCTTTATGAAAATTACATGTTTTACTTTTTTTACACGCGTGTAAAACACACAATTCGCACAACGCATGTTGTGTAAGTTAATTCATTTCTAAACTATCCTCTAGATATTTTTCTCCATCTTAAACAATTGTTTTTTAATCTTTTTCATCGATATTATTTATATTTTAGTTTATTATATTTTATATTAAAATGAATTGATAAAATTAAATAGAATGCGATCTTGAGTCTAGTCAATATAACAATGAATATATTTTTTAAAAAATTTTGAAATATCATTATAAAAATTTTCAATGAAACAATAATTATAAAAAAGTTTTTAAACAAAGTAAATTACAGTAAACAATAAAAGTATTCTGTGTTCTATGAAACATTAAATCTGTATAATTTTCGTACTATGTAGGTTTGAATCTGATTCTGTAACAATAATTAAAGACTCCAAGAAGTTCACATTATTATCCCATTAACTACTCCCCCTTTAAAATTCAGACGTCCACGTCTGTTTTATAAGAATAAGAAAGGGAAACAAAGATCATATGCTTTATAGCAGGGATGAGCAATACGCGGCCCGCGGGCCGCTTGCAGCTCTTGAACATGTTTATGCGGCCCGCCAAACAAATGTTACTACTTCTCAAAAACACACATAATATATAGACACATTAATCAACGAATTTCAATTACGAAGAAACTGAGAAGACATCAGTTTCCATGAAAATGTTTTCCTAACCATTAATTGTCGATGTGGATACAGTTCTCGAAGACTTTCAATTGGATGTGATGCACATGCAGAATAATACTGATGTAAAAAATGTATTTCTCTCAGTAAACATCGAGAATGTTTATAAGTCCGACCACCGACCAATTACAACCGAACAAGACTGAGTGATGCACGATTAGAAACTTGTGTATGTGTAGCTACCATATCAACTCCGGCTGATATTGATCAGGTTGTATCGATAAAACAGTGCCAGATTTCTCATTAAAAATTTCAAGTAATTTCGTTTTTCTGTTCTTTTTTTTTGTTTTTTTTTTTTTTTGCATTAAAATTTATATATGAAATTTTTACTGTTTCTTAAATTTTATATTTTTTATTCTAATTTTTATTATAAATAGAGTTTTATAAATTATTAGTAAGTGTTTCTTTATGTGCGGCCCCCCAAAAAATTTTAAAATTTAAAGTGGCCCGTTTATTAAAAAGGTTGCTCACCCCTGCCTTATAGCATTGTAGTATAAGAAAAATAAATGAAGTTCTTGATTTCTTTTTACAATACAATTTAACCAGATGTACAATAAGTGTAAAAAAAATATTAATTAAAATAAGATTTTTGTAAAAAACAAATTATTTTTTGATAACTGAATATAACAAAATTATAGAGAGCTTTTGAAGAAAGTGTGAAATCATATTTTGAACAAATGAATTCTAGTCATCTATTGCTCCAAGAAGTTCACATTATTATCCCGTTAACTTGTACAACTACCTGTATGAGCTTTGTAAAAACAAAATATCGTTGGTCTCAGGTAGAAAGGCCCTAACTCAAATAATTTAAAATTTACAGGAGGCGGTAAAAATACAACAGAGACTGTAATTACTAATATATAACTTTTTATTAAATGCTGTACAATTGCTTGTAATAACGTTATTTTTAATAATATTGTAAACATTCTTTGTGAGGAGCGGAATATTTCTAAAATGCATTGGATTTACTGAAAAAAAGTAAGTTTTGAAAAAATGCGAGTTAGGGCCTTTCTACCTGAGACCAACGATATACAATTAAACTTAAAGATTTATGCCCGTATTCAGAAAAACTATTTTAGGTTTATTGAGGGTTTATTTGACAAGTATTGCATAGAAATTTGTCAAATAAGTCCTCAATAAACCTAAAATAGTTTTTATGAATACGGGCATTAGTTTGCAAAATTTAATATTTTGCTTGACATTTTTCTTTTTCATGTTAAAATAAGCAAATTAAATAAATTAAAATAACAATTATTAAATGTTTCTTTTTATTTTAATATATAAACTTTTAAAAAAGCTTTAGGCCGATTAAATAATTATTATTACGATATTTCGCTACTGCTCTGTGTAGCTTCTTCAGGAAATATTTATTATACCGAGTTATCCATTTCGTGGTTTCAAAAGTATGGGACTGAAATTCGACATCTGTCAAACTAAGATGATAAACCAATTTTTTCTTTTCAGTTGAAAGTCTGACATTGACGAAATTGGATCCCTTAACTATCACACAAATTATAAAAATTATCAAAATTTACTACAAAAATGGTGATTCTGCCACATATCGTACTTTAAAAGGAGATTATGGTATACATAATCGCCCAACTACGGAAGCAATTGTTAAAAATGTGAAGAAATTTGAAGAGACTGGAGCGGTTACATCATCGTTTCGCTCGTTCTGCTGAAAATATCGCTGCTGTAAGTCAAAGTGTTGCCGAAGATCCGAATGTGTCGATTCCTTGTCGTTCTCAGGAATTAGGACTGTCTTACGGCACATTATGGTGTATTTTGCATTTAGATCTACACCCACATTCATATAAAGTCCAGGCATGCCAGACAACTCGAGCGAATATGGCTTTATTGCAAGAGATATTTCCTGGCCGCGTAATTTCTCGTCGTGGCGATATCAACTGGCCATCAAGATCATGCGATTTGACACCATTAGACTTTTTTTGGGAGGCTACGCGAAAGACCGTGCTTATGCAGATAAACCTTTAAATCTTGAGCACTTAAAAACCAACATTCGTCAAGCTATGGCTTAGATACCGCCCACTATGTGTCAAAAAGTGGTCGAAAATTACCTCAAAAGGATCAATGCTTGCGAAACTTCGCATGGAGGTCATTTAAGTGATGTAGTGTTTCACACATAATGTCAAAATTCAAACTTTTATAATAAAAAAGAAATATCATGAAAAAAATATTTTATATGTGTTTTACGTTTACTTTTGAAACGGCAAAATGGATAACCCTTTATTATTAAAAACAAATGTAAATATGTATGTTAAAAATTAAAATTTAAAGCATACAAATTTTATTTTGTGCCTTTTTTATTTTTCTTTAATCTTTTCCGTGAGCTTTCCGTTAAAATATATATGCGTAAGCAAAATGAAGAAAATTATCTATACTGCGAAATCAATAATAAGACAATACAGCAGTAACGATATGACAACAACGGAATCAAGAATACCACTCATTATATTTAGTATACAAAAAGATAAGATTAAATGCTAGAAATTTTAATCAATCATACTATTTCGACGTGATTCAAGTTGCCTGTAGTTTTGACCCCTCTCTAGATTAGAAAATATATGACCCATGCGTTGGTTATCGGCGACCGCCTTGGAAAATTCATGTACTACATGAACATAACGCTCGATGTTTTGTAAATGGCATGGGTAGGCTGTGAAAATAATTAAGTCTAGCGAAGAAGAGTATCAAATGAAGTTATTTTCATTGTGCTATCTGGTAATTAAATTATTTCGTTGGAGCACTGAAATATTTTCAGCTGGACTTGCGTACAGAACAGCAAACATGGCGGCTCAGTCAATTCGAATTTTTTCAGTTGATCATGTCAACATATGAGTCACTTTCGAAGTTTATGGAATTACGATGAGGGCGAAGATGTGATTGACGACGCGGAGCACACTATTTTCGATTGCAGGCGCTGGCTTTGCTATCGAGTGGAACTGATATTAGCAGTTGGAAGAATTATGGTCGAGAATATCGTTAGGATCATAACGACAAACATAGTCAACTGGACCTCCATTGCAGGATACATTGAACGTATCCTAAAAAGGAAAAAGAAGGACCTTGAGGCTATCGAAAGTGCTGCTCCTGGACACAGAACAACCTACACGAAACTGGCAACCATGCCAAAAAAGTTGTCCACCTTGAAGTAACGCGAATGTGCTTCCGTGGTGGTATTCTTCTGGTGAGGAGACAAGGGTAGTTTTTAGTCGGTATATCCTTTTGGGTGAGTCCGACATATCATGCGAGGTGACGACTTCCGCGAAAGCATAAAGTTTTTTCACTTCTTCTTGCACAAAAAATAAAAAACCTCTTTCGGAGAAGTAGGTCACTAATACCTCTCCAAAGAGTCTTATAAGTCAGCACGGCCGAGTCCAAATCTCACACCAGTCGCTTCGTATATACTCAAGACCGCTGTCTGTACCAGTGATGGCTGCTGTTGCCTAAAAATCCTAAACCTTATATGTAATTTCAATTATTAACTTAATGGGAATTATTGTAATAAAAGTAAATTTATAAGAACTAAGAAATATAACTAATGTTTTACCGTGTATGGGTGATATGGTACGATTGTAATGTGTAATGAACATTCTGTACCATGCAAGCGCCATATTATTATGTAATGTATCATATGCTATATTGTCATGTAATGTACGGTGAAACGGATGTATCAAATTTAGCCACAACATTGTGCGGGTAAACTTATAATATTCAGCCAGAATAGATAGAGTCGGTGGGAGCCTATGATGGGCTAGCAAACAGTCGGCTGGGGGGGTTCGTGACTCATCTACTCACGGTTTGGTTCCATTACATCAACTTTTATAAAGACTCCCGAAGGATAACTGAAACGACGTTATACATTAAGAATAAAACAAAAGCACGAAAAAAAAATAGGTAATAGTTGATAAAAGTAGGCATACATTATATTATTGATCGAACTCATTGTATCGAAGAGTTTTCCAGGTGTTAAGGAAAACTGTGTCACATTACCCTCCCTTACCGTAATTCTACGGACACTAATAGTTCCGTCTAGAATCCTATATCAATTAACCCTATCGCCTCATTCCAACAGAAAACTATTTACTTTCCTTCAGCAATTCATTATGTCAATTTATTTCAAAAAAAAATATATAATAATTATAATAAAGATAATCTTAACAAGAAAAGTATACTAAAAAAATTTTTATCAAAATATATACATATATACTTATTATATATATATATATATATATATATATATATATATATATATATATATATATATATATATATACATATAATAATCAATGTAATTTTCAAATATTAAAATATTACTAAATCAGTATATGGGATATTCCAAGTCAAATCAACCAATGGTTTTAACCTACCCCCTCCGAAATTTATGATTTTTTGTAGAAATATAGTATATCATAGAACTAAATTAAATACAAAGTTTGGAAGCACTGATACATCTGGATCCGGAAATATGAGGTCTTGAATATCGGAAAACAGTACAAAAATGCACAAAGTTACACTTACTTAATTGTAATTTTCTTGAAAAGTATTATAGCTACGCATCTTGTAAAAGTCGCATTTGGAAGGGTATTAAATTACCTTTGATTTAATATGCGACATGATTTTTTCTTTAAAAAATTCAAAGGTCAATTTTCTTTATCTATAAGTCGGAAGCCTATATCTCCGAAAGCGACCTTTTTAAAAATTTGAAAAAAAATTATGCCAAAGATAGTTTCATTCTCTACAGTTGTGAAAAATTTCAGAGTGGATATATTTTTGGATCAAGAAATAAAAATCAAATCGCAAAAGAATGTGATTAAAACTAGTCTAATAGTGCTGGAATGGTAGACGATTTTTCGATTTCGATTAGCTGGAACCGCTTATTTTGTAAGTTTCTACAAAAAATACATGAAACAAAAAGAAGGGATGTGGGATGGGG
This sequence comes from Metopia argyrocephala, assembly GCA_963576795.1. Lineage (NCBI taxonomy): Eukaryota > Metazoa > Arthropoda > Insecta > Diptera > Sarcophagidae > Metopia > Metopia argyrocephala. The sequence continues at coordinate 86,860,445 of OY756209.1, read as the reverse complement.
GCAAATAGTTCTTCATCGGGGTCAAAGGTTGGGTTGAAGGAATAAAAATCTACAAAAAGCTTCACAACTGCCCTGGAGTAGCCCCTAGAGGGACAAAATGTAAGACCGACCCTTACTAATATTTTACCTCGAACTTTTTTTTCGAACATACCTACCCCCTATCTCCACTCCCTAGAGTGGTAGGAGCACATTTTATAAACTTTGTAATGGAGCCTCCTTAGGGAGTGGAAATAGGGGGTAGGTAGGGGTTAGGTAGGGTTAGGTATTTACCCCCAACTTTTTTTCTGATCATACCTAACCCTTATCTCTACTCCCTAGAGTGGTAGGAGCAAATTTTATATAAAAATGTAACTTTGTAATGGAGCCCCCTTAGAGAGCAGAGATAGGGGATAGGTATATAGGTAGGGGTAGGTATTTACCCCCAACTTTTTTTCCGAACATACCTAACCCCTATTCCCACTCTGTAGAGTGGTAGGAGCAAATTTTATAAACTTTGAACTGGAGACCCCTTAGGGACTGGAGATAGGGGGTAGCTATGTTCGGAAAAAAGTTGGGGGGTAAAATATTAGTAAGTGTCGGTCTTACATTTTGTCCCTCTAGGGGCTAATCTAGGGAAGTTGTGGAGCTTTTTGTGGACTTTTACTCCTTCAACCCAACCTTTGACCCCGATGAAGAGCCATTTGCCTCCATCCCACATCCCTTCTTTTTGACATATGTATTTTTTTGTTGAAACTCACAAAATAAGCGATTCTAGCTAATCGAAATCGAAAAATCGTATACCATCCCACCACTATTAGACTAGTTTTAATCACATTCTTTTGCGATTTGATTTTTATTTCTTGATCCAGAAATACCTCCACTCTGAAATTTTTCACAGCTGTAGAGAACGAAACTATCTTTGGCATAATTTTTTTTTAAATTTTTAAAAAGGTCGCTTTCGGAGATATAAGCTTCCGACTTATAGATAAAGAAAATTGACCTTTGACTTTTTCAAAGAAAAAATCATGTTGCATATTAAATCAAAGGTAATTTAATACCCTTCCAAATGCGACTTTTACGAGATGCGTAGCTATAATACTTTTCAAGAAAATTACAATTAAGTAAGTGTAACTTTGTGCATTTTTGTACTGCTTTTCGATTTTCAAGACCTCATATTTCCGGATCCGGAAGTGTCAGTGCCCTTAAATTTTATATTTGTCTTAGTGTTATGATATACTTTATTCATACCAAAAATTAGCAAATTCGGAGACAGTCATTTCAAAAACGGCATATTTTAAGTTGAGTTGATATGGTTTAACCCATATATAAAAAAAACTTACTAATATGTACTAAAATCAGAGTTATTAAATTTCCATATTAAACAATCTATATTCGCAATAAATTCAGTAGATCAATTTTACCTTGCCTCACTGAACTAAAATTTTTAAAAATTAACGGACTCTTTTTAGTCCAAATTCACAATTACAGCCAGGCCCACGATATCGAAAGAAAACTTAAGCGAAAGAAACTCAGTCACTCACTGTGAATCTAAACTGCGGCCCACTAATTGTCACTTTATCGTTCGCTTTGCTTTACGTTGCCAACGAAATACAAATAAACAACAAAGCTCCCATATCAACATATCAAAAAATAATCGCGAATATACACGAAAAAAGCGCTGAAATGCTTAAATTGTACAGTAAAAAGTGCAACCGTGTGTAAAAAATGCAAACTTATTCCGATTTTGTTTATTTATGTGTATGTGTGTAAAAAAATTTTGTGAAAGCAAAAATTTTGTGTTACCAATCGCATTTATTTTTGGCGATACAAAAATTAGTGTGCCGCAAATCAGCTGTTTGTCGCTTAAAACTACACGATTCGATATCGTGGGCCTGGCTGTTAATCATTACTTTCAATGTCGCAATTACAGTGTTGTAAAGTAAAATGATATATCTTCTTTTCTTTATTTTCTTATAGTAAAAATGAGAAGAGAAGGAGTAGCAACATAGCGAAACACAAAGAGAAAAAAGAGAAAAAAAAATTCTTCTCTCGTCAAAACTTATTCTTCACTACCAAATTGAACACAAAAAAAAATATTTACTTTAATTGGTAGATAAACATTAAAATACTCAACAATATTAGCAATATGTTATGTAGGACTGGCAATAGTTATGTTATTAAATGTTTAAAAACTGTTGTTGAAAACTTTGTTGATTGCTCTTAAAGGACTACCAAAGACATGTAACAATTTGTCAATGAATGTAATCCAAAAAAAAAATATACTGTTGGCAATACCACCAGTACGGAATTTAATGGTTCACAACAAAAAAAAAAAATAAACAAATTTCATTCGTTATGGAGTTCGGGTATGGATTTCATTCATTGATGATATTATCAATCTTCCACGTGTATGTAAGAATATGCTATAACAAATATAATAGTAAATAGATGTGTAGATTACTCACCAAATATACTGCTGGACGACGAGGCCTCTCCGTACAGGTTCATTTGTGATCTATAACGACGTTAGCTATTTCAAAAAATTTAGGTGACATTAGAATATTCTTACACATATGTATGCTTCGAATTCTATTTATTTTATTGGTGTGATTTTTCTTTCGTTTTCTTTTAGTTTTATAATTTTAAGAAACCATATTCATTTTCATGTTGCAAATTTTCCTTCATATTCTCTCACAAAATCTTCTATTGACTTAAAATTTCCTAAACAATTAATTAATTAGTAAAACAAATAACTTAAATATAAAAATCTATATATAAATACATCCCATAGGTCAGGCATGTAAAGCTGCGCTCTTCCTTCAGACTAAAATTCAGTTAAGTACTCAATATTTTCTCAAGTAGGGTAAGTTGGTGTTGTAACTCCTGAGACACAATGTTCATGGCCAAAAAAGTTCATATAACCCAATTATATTCATAGTTCGGGCTGAATAATTGTTGTTACAGCACGTTGATGGTAGCAAAAGCAATATAAACTGTGGTGGCGTACACAATAAACGTGAAAACAATGACCGGTGAGGTTATGAGCCATAAAGCATCACAACAATTTTTCCCAAGTAACGCCTCATTTAAAATTTAATTAAATACACTTGGTTGTAATTTTCACATTACCAAATAAAAATAGCCATAGTGAACTTGACCCAAGATGCTGTACTACAGGCCTGATTGATCCAGATAATATAACCTCACTTGCCTTCAAATTTAAATTGCACCGATTACATTGTTGAAAGTGTCCACATGCTCACCAAATAGAAATTGCTGCACCAAGATCCCGAGTAAACTTTTTGATAGTTGTTACCCCGTCTGAAGTTATTTTACGAAAGAGGAAGTTAAACTTCTTGCCATCTGCCAACATACTTTTTTGAGAAATTTTTCTAAGGTCTCGTAATTTCCTTCATATGTCAGTTTAAGTTGCCGTTTCAGAATTGCAATATACTGTATAGTAGACTTGTATATTACGTGAACGACGTAGTTCAATTGTACTAGTCTTTCAATTGAACTAAGTGTGCCACTCTTTTTAATGAGCTCTCTTGGTTCAATGTGTCTTTGAGTTTTATTCCATTCTAGTACATTTTTCTTTTCGCTATATTGCATTCATGAATCTCTTTCAAATAAAATAAAAAATCATAAAACATAATAAATAGGTATTTTACAAAGTGTCAACAAATATTAATTTATTTAATTGTAAAGTTAAAGCAAATATGATTTACTTATATATTCAGCATATGGAATTTATTGCTGATTTTTTTCAAAATTAATATTTTAATTAAATATATAACAATAATGAATTCAGAATTCAATTAAGCATCTTCTTATTGTCGCATAATCCAATGAGGGGTTAATTATGTAAAGATGGGTGTTAAAATACGCACTAATTCTTCTAAACGGGACAATATTATTAGATTTTCGTTGTAGCTGCATTTAAAAGGAAGAGAGCCATTGAACTATAAGATCGAACTAGTTATTTTTTTCTTTTTGAACTAAAATGAGCGCTCACTTAAATGAATTATTAAGCACAAGTCTACTGTATAGAATACCTTTTACCATGTGTTGCATTCGACTGGCCGAATATTACTCTATCCATTTCAATAAGTTGTAGTAGATAAAATTCTAATTCCAGCATAGACACGTCCATATAACTATTTTCACTGTCCTAACTATATTTTCTCCTATCATCCTAAATTGGCATGATTCTCCAAAACAAATTAAATAAAATAAGCAAACTTTCAATCTTCTCATTCTCCTTCGTTTCTTTCTCTTTCTTTTCTTCTACTCATAATCAATAATCGGAACACTGTGGTGTAAACAAAAGGTCTGTAACAACATTTAGCATAGTATAACACAATAAGTAAACAAGTTTCGCAACATACTCAACAGCAACATTCCCATTCTAACTACATTTCATATGCACACCAAGAAATATATGCATGTAACAAACCAGAAACCTATGATGTTATTTACGTATTCATGTTGCATGCGCGTACCCGTAAACATGTATATGTAATCTACTCTGATGCCTAAATGCATACACAAAAAAAAAAAAAATACTACAGCAATATTAGGTGAAGGCAAAAACTATTTCACATACTTTTAAAAAAAATATTTTCAACAAAGAAACAAAAATTTTCCCCATCTGTTCATCACAAACTGCATAACATTTACTCCTTGAGTACAAATGTTAGGAAGATGACACTGCCACTAATTGGATAATTATTAAATAAGTAACTCATGTTCGAATATCTTTTGCATGATATTTCCCTAAAATTTTTCCATCAGTATCCGATAACACATAATAATGGTTGCCTATTTTCTCTTTCACTATCGCTTTTAAAAATAGTGGTGCAAATTTAGTATTAAATTTTTTCTCCATATTGCTTTGTGTGAAATTTCGGCGAAACACTTCATGGCCAATTTTGAAATTTTCATGTCTGGTACGAAGATTATAGGTTTTTTGATTTTGCTTGTAAGCTTTATTCAAATATTTTTGAATATCCTGTCGAATTAGCTGTAATTTGTCATCTCGCATAATAGTGACTCTATGTTCATCTAACGTATGCGGAATAAAATTGCAACAAAATTAAATTTCGAATATTTTTTGTAAAGAAAATAGCAAATTTTATTTGACGTGTTTTTAGTATGACATATGTTCTTAGTTTAATGTAAAAAAAAAATTGGGACCTATTCGAGCCGCCTTGCGGCACCTATAGGGAACCTCTTCCATTGTCTTTGAAAAGATCGATGTTGGCATCTTGTGGAGCTCTTTTCTGATTTTGTTGATCAAACTTTTTGTGTTTTTTGCCGAAATTCACCTGCATACACTCTTTGTTTTAAATTAGCCCAAAAATCTTCAATTGAGCCTAACTGAGGTACATTTGGAGGGTTTTCATCCTTAACGACATATGGTATATAAAGTAAGTCCATGGCTTTCAAAGTCTTTTGTGCGTAATGGCTATATGCTAAATCCGGAAAGAATATAACATTTAAATTTCTGTGTTTCTTCTCTATAAAATCTTTAACTTTAGGCAAACAGTAGCTAATATATCTCTCCGAATTAACCGCCAATCCAGACTCAAGAAACACTGGGTTAGACATTCCAAAGGGACTGATTGCAAGCCACACTAAAACCTTTTTAGGAAACTTGGAGTGCTCAACATACTTTATTTTATCACTAATATTCTTGTTTCCTTCATAATAATGACTTCCTTGCCATTCGTTGCCATCTAAGGTAAAGTATGACTCATCGTCCATAATGCAAACGATATTGTTTTTTGCGCAAACCGTGTTTTTAACCAAACTTTTTAATCTGATTTTTTGCGTAACTTCTTGAGTTTTTGAAACAGCTGGTTTACTTTTTCTGGTTCTTTTTTTAATTCCCATTTTGTTAAGGTACTTTTTGACCGTTTTTCCATCACACTAAAACTTTTTTCCAAGTTCCCTAGACGATTTAGCGATCTTACTATCAGTTTTTTTTTTTTAGCTGAGACCTCACCGAAGAGTCTGATAAACTGCATTTTTTTCCGCTATCACTTTTTCTTTGTGTGGTTTTTCTTATTTCGTATCTTACCAGTGTTCTGTTTACGGAACATCTATTTTCTCCTTGCCCTACAAAATGGGATACGATCTCTGACTTTTTCCAATCAGGATGACTATCAAAAAAATTACAAATAATTTTACGACGATGTTCTTCTTTTGTTGTCATTTTAAAACAAATGAGTGTTCAATTTGCACAAACCTAATAAAACAAAATTACTAAACACATGTTTATCCAAAACTAACGGTAAATGTTTGATAGCATAAGAACTTTTGTTTACACAGCGCTGCAAAATTTGTTGCGATTTTATTCCGCATACGTTAATATTTTTAAATTTTTAAGAAGTACATATGATGAGCCGTGTAAAACCATATTAAAACCAAATAACGCATGGTAGGGTGACATATTTATTGATTGGTGATATCCATTTCTTAATGCGCAATTAATGATAATGAGATTTTCATCCCATCTAGTATGATCTTGTTTAACAAAACTCCTGATTGCCGCTATTATTGAACGATTTACACGTTCAGACGCATTCGATTGCGGAGAATATATTGCCGTATAAATATGCTGAATTCCAAGCGACGTAAAATAAGCATTTAAATCGTTCGCTTTAAATTGGGAGCAATTATCGCTAACGATCGTCTCAGGCACTCCATATACGTGAAATATTTGGTTTTCAAGAAAATCCTTTATAACGCCAGATGTGAATTTTTTTATTGGGTGAAGCCACTGAAATTTCGAAAAGTGATCAAGCACAATTAAGATACCAATATTTCCTGTCTTACTGCTTGGGTATGGACCGAGCAAATCAATGTACAGTCTTTGAAATGGTCTTATCGTCACTACTTGCTTTCCCATTTCTGGTTTTAAAACAAAATTTGGATGTTTAGTTGTTTTACACGTTTCACAATTTCGTATAAAAGTTCTCACATCTTTTACCATTCCGAGCCAATAAAAATTTCGCCTAAGGAGCTCTAGTGTTTTTGACATACCTCCATGACAAGCAGTAGGGGATTCATGATACCTTTTTAAAAGAGAAATTTTTAAGCCTGACGGAATCCATAGTTTCCATGCTTGGTTTTCATTTTGCTCAATACCATCGTAGTGTATAGTTCGTATATACACATATTTATCAATAACTTTGACGTCCGGTAATAGATGTTGATTAGCAAGTAATTTCCTTTTTAAATTTTCATATTCTTCTCCATCAAAACAAACATCATTTAAATCAATTTCGGGTTCAGATAAATCAATACTATTTACTTCCTCAAAACTTACTCTTGAAAGGGCATCAGGCATTACATTTTCTTTCCCTTTACGATGGCTTATAGTAAAATTATACGCTTGTAACTTTAGAGCCCACCGCGCAAGTCTACCGTTTAAGTTTAGCTGCTTCATAAGCCATGCCAGACTCGAGTGATCTGTAATTACTTCGAATTCTTGAAGCTCCAAATAGCATCTAAATCTCTGAATTGCCTCCACTGCAGCCAAGCATTCACGCTCTGTAGCGCTGTCATTTCTTTGAGCGGAATTAAGTTTTCTGCTCATAAATGCTATGGGCTCCTCCTGATTATGTTCATCTAACTGTACAAGTACAGCTCCGATTCCTACATCACTTGCATCACAGTGCACAAAAAATTGTTTATCAAAATCAGGGTTGGGTGCCGAAGCCAACAGGTCTTTGATTTTATTAAATGCGATGTCTGCCTCTGTTGTCCATATAAGTTTCTTTTTCTTACCTAGAGTGTCAGTTATCGGAAAAACTACAGTCGAAAAATGTTCGATAAATCTCCGATACCAACCGCTAATCCGAGAAAACCTCTCACTTGTTTAATATTCTTTGGCACTGGCCATCGTCTTATTGCTTCTACTTTATCAGGATCGGTTATGATACCTCCATTACCAATGATATAGCCTAAATATTTTACTTTGGTAACACAAAATTTGCTCTTTGAAACATTGAGGGTAAGGTTGGCCTTTCGAAACTGTTCTGCTATTCTTACCAGAATTCCTATATGCTCTTCAAAGTTTTCTGAAACTATTACTAAATCGTCAAGATAGCCAAAGACACAGTGTTTTAAATCAGCTGGAATTAAATCATCCATAAGCCTGCATATGGTTTGCGGCGCATTGCATAACCCAAAGGGCATTACGTTGAACTGATACAATGGCCTTCCAGGTACGGTAAATGCAGTTACTTGTTTTGAGCTATCTTCCAAGGCAATTTGCCAATACGCGTCTTTCAAGTCGAGTTTTGATATAATGTATGCTTTAGGAAGTCGGGCGAAAATTCCTTCTATTGAGGGCAATGGGTAAGCATCCTTTTTCGTTACCGAGTTTACTTTTCTTGCATCTAAACAGAGCCGAATCTTATGTGGTTTTATAACCAACCTAATTTGCGAACTCCAAGGTGAAGTTGAGGGTTCAACAACTCCTAGAGATAGCATACGGTCTATTTCTGTAAACAACAATTGCTCCACAGCAGATGATACCGGGTAGAATCGCTGTTTTATCGGTTTAGCTTCACCAATATCAATAGAATGTTTAATAAGATTCGTTCGTCCTAACCATTGTTTCTCAAAATTTGGGAACAGGTTGATGATTGCCTCTAATTGTAGCTGTTGACTCGAATTAAGGGAGTATTTTTCATCCAATTTTTCTGTATCTATATCAATTTCATTCGGGCTTTTAGGCTGGGTAAAATTTTGTGTAATAATCGATTTATCAATTATATCTATTGATCCTATGATATTAGGTAAAAGTTTAAATTTCTTCCAAAAATCAATACCGAGAATTAAGCGTTGTGTCAAAGTTGGTATTATAAAAATATTCAATTGCCGAGTAATATCCTTAAAAGTAACGTTTACATCCAACCAACCCATAACTTTCTGTTTAACACCATCAGCAGTTTTTACCCAACTCTTGCATTTATTATAGTTAGCAAATTTGGAAAAATTTTGCTGTGCTAAATCTGAGCCAATACAGCTTATACTTGCATCAGTATCTAATAAACCATATTCATTATATGATAAAAATGAAACCTTAGCATAAAAACGGTTGTCGCTGGGATTAGATAGTATAGCAGATATTAACAGCTTAGTACAAAATTTACGTTTCTTGAAATAATTTCTTAGTCTAATAGTGGATCTTTTAGACCTCCTGAGGGTAATTTTGTCAATCTTGTGATCAGAAAAAATTTGTTCACGTTTTGCTAAATATTGTTGTTATCTAATATGAAGGGGTAAACGAGGATACATTATTTTTTTATGATCTTCATATATATCATTAAAGTTTCGTTTTATTGGCGTTAAGATTTTATATTGACAGTCAGTTTTCGTGATGTCACTTGTATTAGAAAGTTCTACTTTATTTTGACATCGTGGTATATCTTCAGTATTAGGTGTACAATTAATGGGCTTATCATTTGACACATCTTCGGGATAAATGTCTAGGGAGGTTTCACTGGAGGAGTTTAGTGGTAGGAGTTTTTTGATAAATTACGTTGTTTACAGTTAGAGCACTGAGGCTTGTATGTGTTTTTGGTCCCACACCCGTAACAAAATATTGTTCGTTTACATAAACAATCCTCCCATATGTGACCTGGCTTGTCACAATTCCAAGAGCGTTGCATTATTGCTGCGTTATTAACAGAATTAATGGTTAACTTAATCTCTTCAGAGCCATTTTCTTTAGTTTCTAATTCAAGTTCAGCTATATTTCTCTTACTTATGGAAAAATTAGCATTTCGATTTTGATAACTGCGTCTTACATATTCATCTTCTAAAAAGTTTTCTCTCATTTGTACTAATTTTCTTAAATGAGATATCGAGTGTACCGGAATATATAAAAGTTCTTGACGTATTTCAGGCCTTAAGTTGCGTATTAAAATTTCAACTAATCCCATATCAGAAAATGCAGATGGTAGCCTATCCATAATCGTAGAAATAGATTCATAGAAGACGTCAAACTTTTCCCCTGGTTTCTGTTTTCTGTTCCTGATTTTTTCACGAATATCAAATGACGATTTTAAATCCTGGTATTGTGACCTAAGTGCATCACAAAATTCATGCCAATTTATATTTCCTCTTTCCTGCTTATGATAACGCCAAAACCAATCTCGCGCCTTTCCGGTCAAGAGAATATGAAGATTTTTACATATAATTCCGAAATCTCCTTCAAAATTATCATTGGTCAAGGACGTTAATATATAAAGAAACTCTTCTACGTTAAGTCCATTGCTAGAGCCATCAAATTTTAAACACCAATTTTGGATGACTAAAGTTATTTTGTCCGCATTCATATTTAACGTAATGGGTGTTATTACTCGTCTGGAATTATTGTGACGATTAGAATAATTTAAAATACTGGGTGAACTATGGTGAGATTTATTTGATCGATATGTAGTCGGGTTTTCAATTTCCTGATTTTGAGGTTGATGACGTACATGATGATGAGCATTACTTAATACTGTTACGAAAAATAAATTAAGTAAAAAAGCGCCAAAGATTACAGCTAAAATAAAAGAAAAACGCGTATTATGGTAACATTTTAGAGTAAAAAAAAGTAACAACAACAACCACGTAATTTTGTCTTGTGCTGTTACCAGTAAAAACAAAAACACACATGCACACATATATCTTTATATTGGTGCTGCAAAAATAACTACGAAAACATTTTAACAACAACAACATATGAGATGTTCTGTTCTACAAACTTCTACATGTGCTACAGATATACACACGCATATACATACAAAAATAAATTAACATGTTGACACACAAGTATTTTGCCATATGCAGTGATCTCGAAACTGAAAGAAAAATCTAGACAAATTGAAATTTAAATAAAAATGCAGAGCAGTGATTGGGAATCAAGTTAGTTGTGATTTAGCTACGACAGAGTAAAGATCATCAGTGAATCCCTACGTGTGGTATTGTTCGACAGTGTAAAGTGTATTAAGTGTAAATAAAGTAAATTTGTAAATACACAATCAAATCAAGTGTTTATTATTGTAATTAAGAATCCGCATAATAAAATTATTTCTATAGAAAAGGTTTATAGAAATAAAACGTTTTTAAAAAGGTAAAAACGTAACAATTGGTGTCAGAAGTGAAATTACAAAATAATAAGCATTAAGTTTCAAGATCTGAAGGTAGACCGGCTGAAACGTGAATTAAATAAAATGGAATTGCCGACTACTGGTAATAATTCGGAGCTGCAAAAGAGACTATTGGAAGAATTCAAGCAGCGTGGCATTAACATCGACGCCTACGAATTTGATGATGACGAAATAGAGATATATGAACCTGCAAAGACTAGCAGTTTAGGCATAAATTCGCTGCTGGCTGCCATAATGGAAGTAAAAGAAACAACAAAGGCGAATATAGAAATATCTAGAGCTCAAAATCAGGCATTGCTGGCTCAAATTGAAGAACGATCTAGAGCTCAAAATCAAGCACTATTGGCTCAAAACCAAGCATTATTGGCAGAAGTAAAAGAAACATCTAGAGCTCAAAACCAAGCATTATTGGCAGAGGTAAAAGAAACATCTAAAGCAACAAACGAGAAGTTAGTGGAAATTTCTGAAACATTCAGTAAAAGGGTAAAAGGCGTGGAAGCAAGAGTGGCTGACTTAGACGATAAAATTAATGAAATTGAAGAAAAGGTCAATAGTATTCAATGCCAACAAGCTGGACCAGTACGTGTTGTTCCAGAATTTACCAGCAAAATAAAAACCCCTTGCTTTGATGGTAGCACGCCACTTTCTGTATTTAGACTTCAGTTTGAAACTGTTGCAAAAATGGATGGGACGACGAAGAGAAGGCTCTAGAACTAATTTTGGCCTTAAAGGGTGCAGCCGCAGAAGTCCTGGAGACAATTCCAGCCAGCTCCAGAAATAATTACGAAGACCTAATGGTGGCGTTGCAACGTAAGTTCGGTAATGAGCACAAACGAGAATTGTACCAAATGGAGTTGAGATGTAGAACGCAAAAGTTCAATGAGTCACTACAGGCCTTCGCCATGGAGATTGAAAAATTGGTACAATTAACATACCCAGGCGAAAATCATCCATTGGTAGATCGTTTTAAAACCGAAGCGTTCGTCAATGGCATACGTGACCCTGACTTGAAGCTCGCGGTATGCAGCACTCAGAAGAATACCTACGCTGAAACAGTAGCATTTGCATTGGGGCAGGAAACCGCTGGAGCTATATCTAGGCCACAGGTACACAAAGTGCGTGCTTTGGATGTCGAGCCAGAAGCACATGACGTGCTCAATAATCTTAAAGCGATGATGGAGCAAATTTGTGCCGGCATGCACCAGAAGACGAACGCAAAATGCTTCAATTGTGGTAAGAGTGGCCATTTCCAAAGAAACTGTAAAGCACCACGAAAAAGAGAAAGGTCTGTCTCGCCATCTAGAAGTAACAAACGGGTGAACCACCAGCAACCATCACAAGAGTCCCCGTTAAACTAAAACGAGCTAGCACTAAAGGGCAAGAGCTAGCTCCCACAAGCGAGTGCCTCACGACTTCCATATCAGTAATGCAGCAAAAGAACAGCAACTTAACAGTTAGTGGGTACATAAATGGCAGAAGACACATCTTCACTATAGACACTGGGGCAACGCAGTCGATCATCAGTCCCAATATAGTCAACGGAAGATGTGAGTCACTACAAAACGTTAGACTACGAACAGCTACGGGAGAATCTGCCACTGTCCACGGGAAGATAGAGGCTCAGGTGACTATGGCCAACATTAGCATGAGACATATTTTTATTGTTGCCGATATTGTTGATGAGGTTATTATTGGTGCCGATTTTATGATAACCCATGGTATCAACCTGAATATGGGGCAACAGATTATGAGTTGGCATAATGTTGAGATACCGCTTGATGTGTGTTATGACAACAATACTCACGCTAGAAAACTAGTTGCTGTTGGACGACAAAAATTACCACCACAATCAGAAACGCGTGCGGAGGGGGATTGTGTGGACAACCGCTTGTGGGTAGTAGAACCAGAAGAAATGAAGGCCGAAATATTAACAGCAAAAGCCCTTATTAAAGCCAATAAAGAAGGCATAGTACCAGTGAGAGTACTCAACCTATCAGCCCAAGAAAAAATCATAACAGAAAGATCAGATGTAGGCCGATGTGCTCCAGTAGAAGCGGTAATAAATCATGAGAGCACGGGGAATCCTGAAAATATACCTGCCAAGGACCAAGCTCTATTTAAGGACTATGTGGAGAAATGGGTGAAAGAATTAGCAGCTTCGGATAAAAATAAAGCAAAACAGCTGCTTAAGAAGCATGCCAGCGTCTTCGCCGTAAAAGATCACTGTCAAGGTAGAACGGCTATTGTTAAACACGTAATCAACACCGGCGAAGCGAGACCTATTAAACAGGCACCCAGAAGCGTACCCTTAGCCAAGAGAAATGAAGTAAAGGACCTGGTCAAAGAGATGGAAAAGAACGGTGTAATAGAGCCATCATTCAGTCCGTGGAGCTCACCTGTAGTCCTAGTGAAGAAGAAAGATGGCGGTACAAGATTCTGTGTAGACTACAGAAAACTTAATGATGTCACTGTTAAAGATAGTTATCCGCTACCAAGGATTGACGATACGCTGGACACGCTAGCAGGAACAAAATGGTTCTCCACATTAGACTTGCAAAGTGGCTATTGGCATGTGGAGATTGCAGAGAAAGATAAAGAAAAAACCGCTTTTAGTGCGAACGGTGGTTTATGGCAATTCAAGGTAATGCCGTTTGGGCTCTGCAATGCGCCGGCCACATTTAAGCGTCTTATGGAGCGAGTATTGAAAGGACTGCACTGGAAAACTTGCTTGGTGTATCTCGATGACATAATAGTGATGGGTAGAACTTTCGACGAACATCTCAGAAACTTGGGAGAAGTTCTACAGCGAATATCTGCGGCCGGTCTAAAGTTAAGTGCAAAGAAATGTGCATTGTTCCAAAAAGAGGTAATATATCTGGGACACCTTGTAACGGCAGATGGCATTACTACAGATGTAGATAAAACACGAGCAGTATGGGACTGGCCTCGATCACAGAATCTTCACGAGTTACGTAGCTTTTTAGGACTCTGCACATATTACAGACGCTTTGTGCCGAATTTCGCAAGCGTAGCAGCAAGTCTACATGAGCTGACAAAGAAATCAAGACCATACCACTGGGGCGAACCACAAGAGAAGGCATTTGAAACATTGAAAAATGTATTATGTGCAGCACCCGTTTTCTCCTATCCAGCGGGTGAAAAATTTGTCTTAGACAGTGATGTTAGTGGACATGCTATAGGTGGCGTACTCTCGCAGGTAGTCAATGGAACAGAAAAGGTTATGGGCTATTACAGTCGAACACTCTCAAAGCCTGAAAAGAGCTATTGTGTAACACGACGTGAATTATTAGCGGTATTAGAGTGCATAAAACATTACCACAAGTACTTATATGGCCAAAATTTTCTCCTGAGGACTGACCACTCTGCACTCAGATGGCTGTTGCAGTTTAAGAACCCTGAAGGGCAGCTGGCTCGCTGGATCGAACGTCTCCAAAGCTACCATTTTAGCATAGAGCACAGAAGAGGCGCCAAGCATGGTAATGCAGATGCTCTATCGCGGCGGCCATGTAAAATAGAGTGTAAACATTGTACTAAGGCTGAGGGCAAGGAATCTATCGTGGACATTCGGCTAACTCACATAGAGGCGGACAAGGGCTGGGCAACAGGGCAAAAGAATGATCCAGTGTTATCAAAAATTAAAACAGCTAAAAAAGGATCAACGACCAACCCGAAACGATATATCAGCAGAAGGCCTTATAGTAAAGGCTTATTGGGCTCAGTGGAATAGTTTAAAGCTGATTAATGGCTGCTTATATCGTACCTGGGAGAGTGCAGATGGCAAAACAACAACCGACTTAATAGTAGTGCCATACTCCAAGATAAGTGAAATCCTAAATGAATTTCCTAGTGGAGGTCATCTTGGAGTATCTAAAACTTTAGAAAAACTTAAGCGAAGGTTTTACTGGATTGGTTGTCAACAAGCTGTCGCCGATTGGATGGCAAACTGTGCGCAATGTATGGCAGCAAAAGGACCAGTGAGAAGAAGCCGAGGGCAGCTACAGCAGTATAATTCAGGCGCACCATTCAAGCGGATAGCGATGGATGTGGCAGGTCCTTTTCCTATCAGTAACAAGGGTAATCGAAAATTATTTCTATAGAAAAGGTTTATAGAAATAAAACGTTTTTAAAAAGGTAAAAACGTAATAATACATTATTTGAATTCAACGCTGTGGCATTCCCTAAAGATCCTCTTATGTTAGATTCAACTAGTGGTGTAACCGAATTATTACCTGATGAAGGCTTATTACCATTTGCCAACATATATCTATTCTGACTGCTTAAACTTACATTCTGTAATGCCTGATTTAATTTTTCCTCTATTATTTTACTAATCAATTCATAACTAATAACACTTGGTGGAGAATTATCGGTGCTCTGAGCAAAATTCTGTAAATTCTGGGGCTCTATTCGTTCATTCTGAGTCTGCGCTGAAGATTCAATGTTCTGGTTGCTGGTAGTTCGGGGCTCAACAGAATCATTTAACTGTACCAGAGTGTTGGAAGAATCCTGAAAAAGATTCTGACTCACACTTCTTGTCTGATAAGCCTTTGAATATCCTCCACGCGATTTGGGCTTCTGTTTAGGAATATTCTGTTTAATAGGAAACGACATCTTGCGAAGATCCTCTAGCTCGCAAGTTAAAAAACAAACAGGGCATTCCTTAGCGGTTGCCAGATAAGTCTCAATACACGCTCAATGAAACACATGATTGCATTTGCTTAAAACCATACCAGGTATCTTTTCCTCCATCTTTTCTGTGCAAATCTTGCAACATAGTTCTGAAACTGCTGACGAGATATCTTGTCGTGTAGGTGTCGGTGTATGAAACGATACCGAAGGTAAAGACAGCGATCGCGGGAATGGCATTTTGGATAGTGCAACGTTATTGGTCAGATTAAATGTATATAAAAAAACAATAGGTACAAATACTGAAAAAATATATTCCCAAAATTATCAAAAAAAAAAAAAAAATCGTTAAAATTACGAAAAAAAATCAAATTATCAGTCTTACGTTTTCCGTGTGAAACAATTGCGAAGGGTAAAAATAAAAAAAAAAAATAAAGTCGTTCAATAATATAATAAGAAAAAAAAAAAAAATACTGGGCTATAGAATACACTCAACTAAACTGATGTACCCTGTATTGTATCTACAGGTTCGATAAGCCGAAGCGGATGTTATTTCGCAGGCAGCAAAATACCATTTTTCCATTCTTCCCTTATACAACGAAACTGGAAACACAAAACAAAATACATAGTCTTAAAAAAAAATTATGTAATTATCAGAGGCTAGACAGTAATTAAACCTGTACTTCACTAGAAAAAGTCTACGTAGAGATCATCGGTTAGGTTATTCGAATATCGGTCTCTCAAATACCTAAAATTCCATTATGACATACGCAGTCATTCATAGAAAAGTCATAATCCAACTACCTCTAATAATGCTAACCTAATTTATGAAATCTAGAAAAAAATTGTCTATTGTTTGTGGAAATCGAAAATACTATAGATGTTAAGTATATTCGCCCCACGTTGGGCGCCATATTTGTAATCTGCAAGCGCCACATTATTATGTAATGTACCATACGCTATATTGTCATGTAATGTACGGTGAAACGGTTGTATCAAATTTAGCCACAACATTGTGGCTAAAGAAACAACAAGAAAAGTATACTAAAAAAATTTTTATCAAAATATATATTATATATACATATAATAATCAATGAAATTTTGAAATATTAAAATATTACTAAATTAATATATATAAAAAAAACTTACTAATATGTACTAAAATCAGAGTTATTAAATTTCCATATTAAACAATCTATATTCGCAATAAATTCAGTAGATCAATTTTACCCTGCCTCACTGAACTAAAATTTTTAAAAATTAACGGACTCCTTTTAGTCCAAATTCACAATTAATCATTACTCTCAATGTCTCAATTACAGTGTTGTAAAGTAAAATGAAATATCTTCTTTTCTTTATTTTCTTATAGTAAAAATGAGAAGAGAAGGAGTAGCAACATAGCGAAACACAAAAAGAAAAAAGAGAAAAAAAAAATTCTTCTTCTTTCGTCAAAACTTATTCTTCACTACCAAATTGAACAAAAAAAAATATTTACTTTAATTGGTAGATAAACATTAAAATACTCAACAATATTAGCAATATGTTACTAGGACTGGCAATAGTTATGTTATTAAATGTTTAAAAACTGTTGTTGAAAACTTTATTGATTGCTCTTAAGTGACTACCAAAGACATGTAACCAGAGTAAGAATTTGCTCACTCTTTTGCTCATTGCGCATTGCGCACTCTTTTCTTGCGCCTCGAAAAATTGCGTATGGCCAATAAAAAAGAGTAGTTGTTGGCTCTTTTGGCTCTTGCTCTTTTTTTGTAAGCGCTGCTCTTTGCGCTATGCGCATTTTAATTTTTCATTTGGCGCTTTGCTCTGCACATTGAGCAAAATGAGTAGCGCATTGCGCATGCGCTTTTTATATCTACAGTGTCATGTCAGCAACAAATTTTTTTAATTTGCCATTCGAAAAAATTTTTATGTGCAGTCAATCACTGCGTTACAGAAAATCACTTTATACAATATTACTGATGGAAATTTCCATAATAAATATACTTAAAAACAGATGAATGTGGACATTCGCGTATGTTGTTAAGAAAAAAAAAAAAAACAAATTTAGGATACTCGTTTATTTGCATGAAGAAAATAATTTTTTTTTTTTCACTTATTCTTCACATATGTATACTTATAAAAAATTTGAATGCATATATTCGCGTGTGATTTTCAGAAAATATTTTCTTGTACATACTAATTTATGTGCGTGAAGAAAAAAATAAACAGAGGCCTTATTCTGTAACTCTCCTAAGCTAAAACTCTGTCACTAAAAATACATACATATATAAACTAGATTTATGACTTTTTGGCTACGAATAGAATTCTTGAACGCTTATTGTAATTTAAAAACTTCGTGCCTATTACCTCTACAGTTTAATATAAAAAAGAAAAAATTGTCTTATTACTTTACTCTAAAGTATATGAAAATACTAATATAAATTCTATTTACATTTAATTATTTCGTCTTTTTTCATATTATAATTACTGACTTCAAAGGTATTGTATTCCACTGTAAATGAGCAATGCGAAATTGCGCACTCTTTTGGCTCTTTTGCACATTGCGCAAAAAAAAAGAGTGGCGCAAGAATGCTCAAAATTCAAATGCGCCTTCTATGCGCAGCGCTTGTAATGCGCAGAGCAAAAAAAATGGCGCAGTGCAAGAGCAACAAAAAGTTTGCTCTGCTCTTTGCGTAAAGAGCAAAAAAGAGCCAAAAGAGCGGCGCTGCGCTGCGTTTTTACTTACTCTGCATGTAACAATTTGTCAATGAATGTAATCCAAAAAAAAAATATACTGTTGGCAATACCACCAGTACGGAATTTAATGGTTCACAAAAAAAAAAAAATAAACCAATTTCATTCATTATGGAGTTCGGGTATGGATTTCATTCATTGATGATATTATCAATCTTCCACGTGTATGTAAGAATATGCTATAACAAATATAATAGTAAATAGATGTGTAGATTACTCACCAAATATACTGCTGGACGACGAGGCCTCTCCGTACAGGTTCATTTGTGATCTATGACGACGTTAGCTATTTCAAAAAATTTTGGCGACATTAGAATATTCTTACACATATGTACGCTTCGAATTCTATTTATTCTATTGGTGTGATTTTTCTTTCGTTTTCCTTTAGTTTATAATTTTAAGAAACCATACTCTTTTTCTTTTTCTTGTTGCAAATTTTCCTTCATATTTCCTCACAAAATCTTCTATTGACTGAAACAAATAACTTAAATATAAAAATCTATATATAAATACATCCCATAGGTCAGGTATGTAAAGCTGCGCTCTTCCTTCAGACTAAAATTCAGTTAAGTACTCAATATTTTCTCAAGTAGGGTAAGTTGGTGTTGTAACTCCTGAGACACAATGTTCATGGCCAAAAAAGTTCATATAACCCAATTATATTCATAGTTCGAGATAGCTGAATAATTGTCGTTACAGCAGGTTGATGGTAGCAAAAGCAATATAAATTGTGGTGGCGTACACAATAAACGTGGAAACAATGACCGGCGAGGTTATGGGCCATAAAGCATCACAACAATTTTTCCCAAGTTACGCCTCATTTAAAATTTAATTAAATACACTTACTATTTTCCGATTTTCAAGACCTCATATTTCCGGATACAGAAGTGTCAGTGCCCTTTAATTTTATATTTGTCTTTATTTAATACCAAAAAATCAGCAAATTCATAAACAGTCATTTCAAAAACGGTATATTTTAAGTTGAGTTGAGGTGGTTTAACCCATATACAAAAAAAAATATTAAAATTGGTTGTCATTTCATTCCACCATTTTAACCATCTTCTTGTATCCTCGGCACCGGAGTCTTGCGTGGGTTCGTGTCACTATAGTGACTTGGACAAGAGGTTTTTTTCGTTGAGACCAGCAGTCAGGGGATGACCCTGACCCTATACTTACATATATTTAATTTTATTTAATTATAAAAATAATAATAATCAAAATAAATAATGAATTTAATATTTACCTTAATAATAATAACTAATGGTAGTCGCCGTGGTCTAGTGGTTAGTGTGTTGGCTTACTAAGACATGGGCCCTGGGTTCGACTCCAGGCTCTGACATCTTCAAAAAAAAGAAATATGAAAAAAATATTTCTTTCGGCGACTACCTCTCAGCAGTCTTCTGGCAAAAGCTCTGAGAGTAATTAATTGCCATGAACAAGCTTCTCAAGGCTGTCGTTCGGAGTCGACATTAAACTGTAGGTCCCAGTACTCATGGATAAAAATTAACACACACAACATGACTGCTGCGAGAAGCTAGGCCGTAATCCTGACACAGGGTTGTAAAGGCCAGTTATGTATGTATGTATGTTGCAGATATAAAGCCATAATGGGAAATCTTCCACGAGTCCGTTTAGACCCTTCTCGTGCCTTTAAACATAGCGGCGTGGATTACGCAGGACCCATTACGATTAAACAATCGACTGCTAGAAGAACGATAACAACAAAAGGGTACATATGCATATTCTTATGTATTGTAACAAGAGCTATACATTTAGAAGCCGTCACAGGGTTGTCTACAGAATTGTTTATTTCGGCTTTTAGGCGTTTGGTTTGCACTGCCCTTATACCAGTACATTTTCTTATTGGCGAAAATATGATGTGCATTCCAAGTGAAGATTTGCTTCACACTAATATTAACCGCCTAAATAGGTTGAAAGCAGTGGAAAAATTGAAACAACACTTTTGGCAGCGCTGGTCAAAGGAGTGGCTGTGTCGTCTTCATGCAAGACCAAACTGGCTTCAAATTAAACAAAACGCAAAAGTTGGAGACTTGGTACTAGTTTGTGATGATCGCTACTCTCCTGGTTCATGGCCACTTGCTCGAATACGCGACATTCATCCGGGCAAAGGGAAGTATGTTGGCGAACAACTAATTATATTAATTATTTTCTTATAAAATTACTATTATTTATTTTCTTATAAAACTAAACGTCCTTTTATGTACTGATCAATCTGACTACTAGATCACCTTTTTTATTTAATATTGTATATTAGAACAATTCTCCAGTTAAATATTTTGGTATTTTGCTTAAAACTTTTATTATTTATTTTCTCTTATTTAAACTTTGCTCTAATGTTATATTACATATAGTTATAATTAGGTAACTGCATTTTTATACATACAATATTACATATTTACTGATAATTGAGAGCTTATTTTCTCATATTCGAATATTATTTACATAGTATATTATATTTTGAAATATACTCGTATATACGTATATACTTTTTGTAATGCAATTTCACTTTCTAATATTCATTTTAGTGATCTCTTTGAATAAACAACTGCCATTTGCTGTGCAGATAAAATAACTCTACTTTTAAATAAATAAATCTACCTCTTTTATATTCTAAGAAAAGAAAATTAATTTTAAATAAAAAAAATTAATTTTAAAATAAAACATCTCATACAAAACACATATAGAGTTTGATACAACTTTTGAAAGTTTAAGGCCTGATATCTCCTAAACTGCATTTTTTTTTTTCAAAAATAATTTCTACCACTTTTGGTTTGTGTTTCTGTTAGCTATTTATTGAACGTAACAAAGTACCGGCGCAAAAACTATTTAAAAATACAAAAAACTGTTAACACATGGAACATTTTTATGTTTATTGCTGAATATCTCTTAAACTAGAGTTTTCAAAAAATGATTCATACCATTTTTGATTCTTATTCTTAAGGCCTATTAAATATTTGAATGTTATTCTCACCAGTCTTTTTTCCTTATGAACTGAAAATTTTTTCAAATTCAACTATTTGTTGAAATTTATTCAAATTCAACATATTTTTCAATGTAAGTGTTACCATATTCTAAGTAACCGGAATTACATATCTATTATACAATTTACCCTTTTATGTTGAATTTGAAAAAATGTTCAATTCATAAGGAAAAAAGACTGGTGAGAATAACATTCAAATATAATTCACATAATCTATTTCCAATAGATTGTGCTTTAAATAGAAATATAAAAACATGAATATGTATAACACAAAGAACTCTGATGAGACCTTTCGTAGCTGGGTCGAAAACTAGTTCAGTTCTGCTAGTGTTTGTACATATTCCTTAACGGATGTTAATTCTCATAAGAATACCAGTATAAGGATATTAGGCTATTAAATTTCATACAATAAGTATAATAAAGGTCCATTAAAAAATATTCGAATTTAATTCGAAAATGTATAATAATTATAATAATAAATATATAGAAAATATACACCCTTATTCTATTTGGCGTCGTCGATAGAAGGCAATGCCGTTTTTAGTCTTTTATTGCAGATCGGTATTCTAGTTGGCAATATTGCCATTTATCGATCACTGTTAACATATTTTTGGTATTCTGTAAGCAAAAGTGACGTCGTTATTGTCTTTAATTGCCAAAGATTTTGTCGTCGTCATTTTTGGTGTTGCCTTGTGTTGTTCTTTGTTTTAAAAAATAGATACATATGTACTAAAGGTCTGCACGGGTATGTTTGAAACGATATTCAAGACATTCTAAAAATTTCAAACTCACTTCCAACTCTAATTCGTAAAAGCGAAACGAATAAAACAAACATAAAAAGTGGTTGTTGTCGTTAGAATGTAAATAATGAGAGAATAGAGACAAGAGAGTATGGGGACATGAGAGACATGAAACATAAGAGTTAGAATGGAATGAATAGAGTGAATAGAATGCCTTGTTTGTAATATGATAGAAAAGAATTTCTTGTACTGGTATTATAAGTACTAAAGAACTGAATAATAAAAGTAATGAACTGAATAATTTTTCATGTTATTTTTCTTTATTTTTTTTTTTATATTTTTGGCTTAATTTTTAAAAATACATACATACATATTTACAAAAACTTAAAAAAAAAAATATAAATAAATTACATATTCAAAAAGTGATTAATTTTTTTTTGCCTTTAAATGCTTTAATATACACACACTATTCTTCTTGCTAGATTTCAATTTGTTTGTTTTCATTCGCTTGTTTGTATTACAAACTATCGCGTTTACTTCAATACATGCTTTCATTCACAAAGGAAATTCAAGACATTCCAAGACATTCGAATGTCTCCATAATAATTTAGAATTATGAGAGTAAATTTAGATTTATTCTATTCAATTCTATTCGTTTTTTGAGGCTGTTCGTTTCGTTTCGTTGGCTGCAAAACGAATAGAATGAATATTTGTTTCTATGCTTGAATATACTCTCAATTAGAGTACACTTCTCGAATCATTCTAAACTGGCAGAAAAGCAAAACATTCATGCAGACCTTTAATATGTACCTACATATGTTAACTGTGTTACTTTATATTCTAAGCTGTTAAATTTAGTTTATTAAGTAAATAAATAAATAAAATATAAGAAAAAGTGTAGTTGAAAAATACATTTAAATTAAAAAATTTCAGTTAATGTGCGGTTCTGTTCATTTGGGGCTATAATCTCGATGTGGTTTCATCCACACGACCAATTACACCTGGAAATCCTGTTTTTTTTTTATTCAAAAAAATAAAATTTAACTCCCTGTTTTCAGCTTTTGTCATGCTAAATTTTATCCACTGTGGAAGAGCTATCTCTATGGCGTCCAGTGTTCCGGCCAAAACCTTCGCCACCAATGCATTGGCTGTGAAAGTCCCAGGTTATAATCGTTTCCAACCCCTGGCCTAGAATCGTAATGTCGCTGCCAATTTTATGATGTTTGGAAAGTACGTTGATAGAGTTCCTTTTATTAAATTGGGCTTTATGGTATCCAACACATATTTAAAAAAATGCCTTATTTACCGTGAAATAACTTTCAAATCTTAAAAAATGTAATGAAAGTAATAAAAAAAAAACTTTGAACATGATGATTTTAAACTTACTTCTCATTGGGCAAGTAAAAAATGCACGACTTCTGCAGTCTTTTTTCCACAACTAAATTGGTTTTAATTTCTTCTTCACTGGATTTATTTTTTTTTTTTATATTTTTAACGAAACTATTTTTTTTACCAAACAATGAAAAAAAATGAAAAAGCTGTCTCAAACATTAGAGATGTGTGCTGTATTTTTTTAACATTATCGATAAACAGGCAACGTCGTCATAATACTCTTACGCCCGTTTTCACAATCTTCTGTTAAGTCTTTGTTAACAAAAAATTAACTAACTGCCGGTTCGGCTAACAGACATTATTTAATCAACGGTTACCGATTTGCTTTTCACCATCCTTCGGTTATTTAACAAAAGATTTTGATAAAAAGTGTGGCAATACAATCGCTTTGTTGACGTTAAAGAAAATAATTTAAAAAATAATTTAAAAAAGAAAAAAATTTTGTTTAATATAAATTTAGGTAAGAAAACATTGGTATATGAAAATGTTTGTATTTATATGTATTTTGTTTTCAGTATGTTTTCAGACCATGAAATATTTTGTTCCGAACATCAGGAAAGTATTTTAGATGCATCCAAAGCAAAGCGACAAAGGTAACAACACATTGCAAAAAAAAAATTATTGTGTTCTAAATGAAGTTTTATATTTAGATCTTCAAACTTTACACCACAAGAAGAAGACGTGCTGATGTCCTTGGTCGAACAAAACTCCCACATAGTGGAAAACAAGACAACAAACGCAGTAAGTTGGCAGCAAAAAAATGAAGTGTGGGAAAAGATTGCAGTGCAATTTGGATCTCAGTGCAACAACATTAGATCGGTCAAAAACCTCAGGGACAAATACGAAAACATGAAAAGGAAATCCAAAGTTGCATTTGCAAACGAAAAAAAAGAGTTTTATAAGACTGGAGGAGGCCAATATTGCAGCAAAGTGACCGATGCTAATAAAAGAATACAAGCATTATTAGGCAAGTCTGCAACGGGCTTATATAATGAAAATGACTGCGATAGTCATAACAGTAAGATTTATAGAACGTATAATATTTATAGAATATATCCTGATAGCTATTTCTTTAGGTCCAAAAAATAATGAGGATGATAAATATGAAATTGAATATTTAAATGAATATGAGGATATGTTAGAAGAAAAACACCCAGTACAAGCATCGGTGGAGGAAAATACTATAAAGGTATTTTACATTAATTAATAATAATTAATAACAGGCGTGTTCTTTATAATAACTTTTTTTTGTTTTGTTTATTTAGGCTAGTTCCTGGAGTAAATGGAATCCTACAAAGCTAAAGGGCAAGAGGACAGAAAAGCTTCAGATAAAAAACCATGTTCCCCCCGATAATACCAATGAACGAGTGCTAGAAAAGCAGGCCATTTTTTTTGAAAACGAAAACAGAAGAGCAGAAGAGCGGCACGAGTTGCAGGTTAATGAACTTCGGCTCAAAGCAGAGCTACTAAAATTAGAGATTGCTTTGAAAAAGCTTGAAATTGAAAAGTGCAATTGAATAAACTAAATTAAATTAAGTTAATGTATACACAAATACATATGTATATTTGTATGTATGAATATACATAGGTATGTGTCTTATTTATAGAAATTATTTGTGTTTGACTAAATATTTTTGTTACTTTTTGTTACTTTTTTAATAAAACTATTGAATTACTTAGTTATTACTTTTTTATTGTATTGTAATATTTATACACTAGTTTTTTTTATAATATGTATATATGTATATAAAATTCTTTGAAACAAATAAATAAAAAAAACCTCTACAAATGAGTGTAATTATAATTTAGAGAAATAGTTTTCAATCAGATTACTTCGCGTACTGGAAAAAATTTCTGTTGTAGAGCCTTCTGCATTACTCTCCTCTTCATCACTTGAAGAAACAGAATCATCAAAATCTCTATCATCTTTTAGCTGTCTGCATAAGTTGTGGAGAATAGTACATGAAACTATTACTGCCATTGTAGTGTCAAGTGATATTCTCATTCCTAAGTGCAGCACAGGAAAACGACGTTTCAGAACTCCAAAACAACGCTCTATAACATTTCTTGTTCTTATTTGTGATTCGTTATAAAGTTTTTCAGCTTCAGTCCTTGGGTTAGCTAGCGGTGTCATTAAATATGACTTCACCCCATAGCCACCATCCCCCAAAAGTAAGTAGGATCCAAACTCACCTTCTTCACATCTGAACCTAATGCGGCTATTGCTAAAGATGTAGCTATCATGTGCCGATCCAGGCCATCTTGCTATTACATCTGTTATTTCAAGATTTGAATTACAGATAGCCTATGTCATACAAAAATAATTACTTAAAACGCAGAAAACCTTTTATAGACAACTCACCTGTACATTGAACGAAAAATAACCCTTGCGACATCGATAAATTTCAGCATCTAATCCTCCTGGAGATTGTATTTTTATGTGTGTACAATCTATAGCTCCTAGTACTTTAGGAAATGCCGCAATTTTATGAAAGTGTGCAGCGGTATTTCTCATATCATCCAATGATTGTGGCATTTGTATAAATTTCTTTGAGTGACGAGCGATAGCCTTAGAAACTTTCTTTACAACGCGACTTGCTGTTGCAATTGATACGCCACAATAATCCCCAATAACAAGCAGGAAGCTACCAGTGGCGTAAAATCTCAAGGTCAGTAGCACCATTTGCTTTGGAGATAAGGCCCTATTTCTACAATAATTTTTATTTAATAACTACAAATATGAATTTATCAAAACAACTTACCTCGTTGTTATAGATTTTATATCGTTGTGTACAAGATTGGTAACAAAAAGTGTTACAGACTTTGATAATCTATATCTCTGTCTGAATTCTTCATCAGGTAAATTGAAGTCGTTTCGGCGATCTGGAACATTTCTTTTTTTGCGATGTACATTTTTTAAATTAAAAATATTAAAGAAATGTAAATGTTGGTTCATATTCCTATCCATTTTTTTGTGTAATTTTCTGATTAGTGTGCTTAACCATCAGATTTTATTCGGTTAAATTTAACAGTTACTTTTTGGTTAAATTCTGTCAGTTAAGAGTTAATCATATATTGTGTAATAGAATTTTCCCAAACTTTCGGTTAAAGTTGTGGTTATTTTTTAACCGAATATTGTGAATACGGGCGTTATAGAATACCAAATTAACATTAAATTGACGTTGCCGTTGTTTAAAATTGCTATTGCCTTAAAATTGCTATTGTTATTGCCGACGCCAAATAAAATAAGGGTGATAATAACAAAAATATAAAATAATTATTAGTGACTATTCAAAAAAGTGTAAGAACAAATTATTTTTTGCACAAAAAATATTTTAAAATTTGTTCAGTAGAGTCTTCACTACATTATTGTCGAACATAATTAAGCAGTATCTTTAAGCTTGATTTAGCTGTTGGCAAAAAACTGACGACACCTTTTTTAAGTGTTGCAGTGATTTTCAAAATCTTTTGGGGTCCATAAAAAAATTGGTAGTCGATCTGACCAAATCGAGTACAGAGTTTTATTATCTGTTGGTAATACAATCGAACCTATACTGCGGATTCCGTGCATATTTTGCACTGTGTAATTATTATTAAAATTATAAAGTCACCAAAACACCTTCTTAAAAACCACTTTTCCACTGCGTAATGAACTTTGACTATTTTAAATTGCAAAAATATTTTTTGTTTCACTTGTATTTCATATGTACATTGAAAATAACGGCATTTTATTATGTAAAAAAATAAAATAAACAAATTTTATTCTAAAACAATAACTAACTCGGTCACTTACATAGTAAGTAAAGTTTTAATTTGGGTATTTTAAATTTTTACATATATATGATAAAAACAAAAACAAATGCTCTATATAAATAAGATGTGCGTCACTATAAACTGTAACACATCAAAAGTCAAATAAAAACTGACTGGAGTAAGTTAGAGTTTAAAATAAAACAGTTTTATTTTGCATTTTTATTACAGATTTATATTCTGTACTATTTTATTTAAAAATTAATTTAATTTTATAAGATTTTTTATTTTATTCATTATGCCATCCATAAGCAATGTTATAGTGTTGTCGGTGATTTTTTTGGTACCAGCTGTTCATTTATATCGAAAACTAGTAATGGTTTTGGGAACAGATGTACTCTTCTTTAGTTCTCTTTTGACCAGAGCCCAATATCTTTCAATAGACCGCAGCTCTGGGCAGTTTGGTGGGTTAGCCTCTTTTGGAACAAAAATAACATTATTTTTATTATACCAGTCTATTGCGCTTTAACTGTAGTGACATGTTGCCAAATCTGGCCAGAAGAATGTTGATATGTTGTGCTGTCTTAGAAATGGGAGCAACCTCTTTTGAAGACACTCTTTGATATAAATATCTGAGTTTATTGATCCCAATGTAACAAACGATGCACTTCTGTTGCCGCAGCTACAAATAGCCTGCCAAACTAGGAACTTTTTGGGAAATTTTGATAGTTTTTTAGTTCAGAACTCTTCAGAAACATTGCCTCTACTATCCGCTACATAAAACTCTTGGCCAGGAAGCTGCGCAAAGTCTGCAAAAACGTAAGTTTCATCATCCATTACACAACATTCGAACTTTTGAAAAAATTCTATTTTGAGGAGTTTTGCTCTTTTTTTTGCTTCAATATTCTTCTTAGCATTTCTGTCCCGAACTTTTTGGATTTTAAATGTTTTAAGGCCAGCTTTAGCTTCAACTCGGTGCACAAAACTTTCCGAACATTGCACGCGCCGGCCCACTTCACGACCAGAAATGTTTGGAAG
Source organism: Metopia argyrocephala (assembly GCA_963576795.1). Taxonomy (NCBI): domain Eukaryota; kingdom Metazoa; phylum Arthropoda; class Insecta; order Diptera; family Sarcophagidae; genus Metopia; species Metopia argyrocephala. The sequence continues at coordinate 86,831,973 of OY756209.1, read as the reverse complement.
AGCCAGCAAAAGCTTCTCAACCTTTTTGGCTTTCGCGTCGTTCGTTACCAGTTTTGCTTTACCTGTTCCAGGCTTTCTTTCAATTTTTAGGTCTTTGTTGAACTTTTTGACCACTCTGGAAACACATTGCCTGGTCACGTGGACTTCCCTAGCAACTTTTGTATAACTCCAATATGGTTTTTTTTAATTATTTGAATAATTTTTGTATGCACTTGTCTTTGATTATCCATTGTGAACTAACTAACAAGTCAAATTTGACAAACTGATACATTTTAAAATCTGACACATTTTTCAAAGATATTGTGATTAAGAAAAATATTTTTGATTAAAGGTGAAAAAAGTTATTAAGAAAAATGGGTGTTACACTTTATAGTGACGCACATCTTACATATATGTTTTTATATGTGTACATATAGTAAAATCCTAAATAAAAGAGCAAACAACTGAGTAAAAATAAACACAAATACTCTGTATTGAAACAGTAACTGACTCAGCCGCTTACATCGTAATCCAAGTTTTAAATTGGGGGTATAATTCTTTATACCAGTGATGTCCACAATTCTCTTTCCCTATCACGCGTGATAGGAAAACAAATTCTGCTTGCGTCGAAGTCAAACACGTACATAATAAAAAGAAATATTGTTACTCTTGCTCTTTTAATATTTTAGCTTCTCTCCAACATAGTGCAGGGCTGGATAGTGCATATTTTTTGTATAATTTGTATTTAACTGAAATAATTATTCATTATTTCGTCCAAATTTATGTGACCTCGGTACTCCTTTATTCTTAATAGATCGGTCACATGTCTATCTGACAATCGATTACGTACTTTACTCAGAATTATGAAGAAATATTTATGAAGTTATAAACAGAAAGTAATTCGAACATTCCCATTTCTGGTAGAAGTAAGCAGAGTCTTTTCTCTGCTTCATACACAAGCGCAAGTGTGTTTACGTAGTAGTGGACATCACTGCTTTATACCATGTTCACACGAATAGCAAATATCGAGGTTCGCTCTCTCATTCGCGGTTCGCGACCGAATCTTGTTTGAAACAAGTAGATTCGCCATACAAAATTGTGAGAGCGAACCTTTGTGTTTCATTTTGAATCTTGTTGCGAACCTCGAAGAATTTGCTATCATCTCTAATTTTGATAACAATTTATCGCTACTTTATCTTAACTAACTAACAAAACAGAAAAAAGCAAAATAATAATTTGTTAAAAATGAAAATTTTTTTAGAAATAAAGAACTAGGAAATTAATTTACGTAAATATGTTATATAAAAATCAGAAAAGCAATAAGCAAAAACATAAAAAACCAAAATTCCATCCATAATATGTAAGTATGTATGCATGTGTGTGGTATGCACATTATACATTGTGGTATACATAAAAGAGAAATGCCAAAATGAAACACAAACTGTCGTCTGAACGGTGAGTTTCGCAATCGTGGTTCAGAGAGCGAACCAAGTGTTTCATATTGTCGTGTGAACATAGCATAAGATTACGCACTGCTTACACTTTAAGTACTTTAAGAGTCCGCTTAGAATAAAATGCATACGTCATCGATGATTGCGTAGGTACTTCGTTTTTTTTACCACTGGGTACTTATAGATACTGGTGGAATACAATAAGTAACTTATTGTATGATGCAAATAAAAATTCGTATTGCATGTTTTATAAACATTTTACCAAAAAATAGTCTCCAAAAATCTTATTAAATTTTATTATATTTTACTTAATATTAAAATCATATAAGTATATACATATTTAATATATATAATATACATAGATTACGCACTGCTTACACTTTAAGTACTTTAAGAGTCCGCTTAGAATGAAATGCATACGTCATCGATGATTGCGTAGGTACTTCGTTTTTTTTACCACTGGGTACTTGTAGATACTGGTGGAATACAATAAGTAACTTATTGTATGATGCAAATAAAAATTCGTATTGCATGTTTTATAAACATTTTACCAAAAAATTGTCTCCAAAAATCTTATAAAATTTTATTATATTTTACTTAATATTAAAATCATATAAGTATATACATTTTTAAAATATGTAGGTTTCGATTACCATTTTGAATTTTTATAAAAAAAATATTTGTTCATTTAATTTAATTATTAATTAAATATATTAAATAAAAGACAATAGTTTTCAAAAATATTTTTCATTATTTCAGGTAAACTTAAAACTTTTAGATAACAAGAACAATTAATTTAGTCTTAAGTATAATAGATATTATAAAAAAATTAAGTTAATACATACAGTCATGGACATAAGAATAAGCAGTATCTCAATATAAAGTATAAACTTTTACGTATTTCAAAACATAAAATAATAAATAAAAAAATAACAAAAAATAATAAATAAACTCAGTATTATGTCCTTAACTAAATGAATCGTTAGGGCAAGGTAGGATATTTTCGAAAGATTTTCTGTCCATAAATTAAATGTCAGGGCATAGACAATTTTTCGTATAGATGATATCTCTGATTTTAGTTTTTTAAAGTGAATGGAATGGCTATTCTCAACGTTTCTTTGTATTGTAGTTGGATGTGGCATTAGAGTTTCTATGTTAAGATTAGGTCCAAATTCATAACCGAGGGATAGCATTACAAGCTTTTTTCGTCTCTTGGGTTGGTTCAATCAATTCATTTTGTTCATCACTTTTTAATAACTCATAGCATTTGTGCTTTTAAAATTTGATAAAGCGTTTTTAGTATATTTGTATACGTTTTTGCACATTTTGCATACAACAAAATTAGTGCGTTCAATATCATTTTCATCTTTAATAAATCCAAAACAATCCTATATCTTGCTTCGTCCTCTTTTTTCGGTAATTTTGTATACATACATTAGATAAAATTTTTTCTTTTATTTCACTATTATTCATTTTTAATTTTGTTTTTTGTCCAATTTTATCAGTAATTATCAGAGGGTGAAGCGCGCTGGAATTGCATTCTTTCGTAAAGAAAGATTCGTCTTGACTGACGAGTTTTAAAAGCATTGAAAATACTACTCATGAGAAGAATCAACAACATGAATTCGAAAAAGAGAACACTAAAGTACGCGAACCTTATATTCTGTACTGACTGTCATGTACCAAGAACACATAAGCATTCACTACAAAAATACGAAATCCCTTCGTTTGTCTTTTAATGTTTGTGAACATGTACACGATGCTCCGAGAGAGTAACTGATTGCCATGAACAAGCTGTGGTCCCCGGTACTCATTAATAAAAATTAGCACACACAACATGGGTGCTGCGAGATGCTAGACCATAACCCTGAACCAGGGTTGTGATGGCCAATTATGTATAAAAATATATAGAAACTCCAACAACACGTACTGAACAAAGTTCACAAATACTACGCTAAAATGATCAGTACATAACGAAAAAATTCGGTGTTAATAATCTTTTTGTGTACACTAAAATTTCGAGTTGCGGTTTTTTGTTGTCTTTTGTTCGTTAGTGTTCGAAAGGGAGTGTACTGGTTCGAAAATATTTATTTCTTTTCAAAGTTATTGTTTCTATTAACGGAGCAAGTAATATTACAAAATTTTTTATTATAAAAGACGGTATACGTATGAATGCATGCGGAAAAACGATACTGATAAAATGTACACAAGAAATCTAATTTAAAGCCGGTCACATTGGCACATTTTTTATAAAGCCGAATACTTTTTTTGTAGACTGTACAGCGACACGCGCCATAAAATTTATTGCTTATGATTACTCAAAGGGTTTTCTTTTTTTTCTTTCCTAATAGTGCATTTACACCAAACCTACATCAACTAATTACCAGATTTCAATTGAAATCTAGTCGTTCTTTACTTGATTTCCCGTATAAAACAAAATCTACTTCGTTACTAGATTTCGACAAAATCTTGTTGAAATCTAGTATACTTTCCGATGCAACTCTGTATTTTTTCTAAGTTGTACTAAAAAATACAAAACTACAGTAAGTCGGGATTTACAATGTGGAATTTGAAAGGCAGATATTTTTCAATTCTCTTTTACTCTTGCCTAAAACTTTTAGCATATAGAACTTAGAAGACAAACAGAAGAAGTAAAACCAACAAAAAGTGGAAAAGCAAAAGGACAAATGTCCTGTACAAACATTGGCATTTTCGTCACTATTTCTACAAATTTCGTTTGCCTGTCTGTCTTTCAATTTCTACATTGTAAATTCCGACTAAGAAACTGACAATTGAAAAGTGCCTCATAAAACTAAAACGAAAATAAATTCAAGATTTTTGAATTATTTTTCATTGAATGTAGAAAAATAAGAAAACAAATTGTTTTATATATTTATTTTTTTATTGAATATAAAATAATAAGAAAAAAAATATTTTATTTATTTATTTCTTAATTTGGTGTTATTTTAATGAAAATGAAATCCTGCTAGTTGTCAAAAAATTTCGGTGTAAACACTATAGATTTTAAAAGTGATTTCAAATTAAATTTACTTGATTTGAGTTTGGTGTAAATGCACTATAAGGAAAAAAATTGCTTTTTAATTGACCTGAAACAAAGAAACCAAAATTCCCAATAAACAACCCTTTAAATTTTTTTTCCGTCGGGTTTTTTCCATTCCACTTTAGTTTTTTATAGCCTTTGCAAATCATTTTACATGAATTTTTTTGGAAAATTATATGAAAATTATGTAAATGTTCAGATCTTGTTACCTGCTTTATTTTGAAGTAAACCGTTTATCTACAAATTTTGGGATTTTTCGATTAGTTCTATGATATTGTGCAATGTTGTGTGATGGATTGTCCTATTTGATAATTTTTTAATAGAATTGAGCATCGTTTTTTTTTCTTCACATATTTATAAATTAATTCTTATTTCTTTATTAAAAAAATTTTATAACTAAATTTTAGTTTTTTTTTTTTTAAATTTGTAAAAAAATTATTTATTCTTTTATATCAACTGAAAAACGAAATAAAATAAATTTTACATAAACAACATCTTAATTAGGTATAATTTATTAATTATGTACATAATTTTTTTTTAAATTATATGTACATAGTACATAAATATGTTTATACTTTATTATTATTCTTTCGGAGTTGAAAAATTTTGCAAAATCCTACTTTTCATTCATTCTCTTAAACCTCTTTAATCTGGTTCAGGTCAGTTCACAAAAATAATGAAAACCAAAAAAATATCAGAGTTATCTTGTATATTTGCTTCACCAGTAGTATTTTGAAAATACTTATGGTGACAATAAGTATTTGAGAGCAAAAAAAAATCTATACCATACTCAACTCAAAACCATAAACAACTGTTATTGTTTATAGGAATATAGTGTGTGTGAAAAAGTAAAAGCATACAATTGGTTACACTCGTTCTCTCGTTTATATCCATAGCAGTGTTGCCACAGAAGAATTTTTTTTCGTACCAAAAGCCTTCGTAGCCTACCAAAAGTCAATATAAAAAATTGAAAAAGTTTGTGTCGTACAAATAAAAGTTTATTCAATGCAGTATGTTTTTATTGAAATTGAATACACATTAAAATACATACAGAAACAATTTTATTATTAATATATTGTTACGTTTTTACCTTTTAAAAACGTTTTATTTCTACAGACCTTTTCTATAGAAATAATTTTTATTATGCGGATTCTTAATTACAAATAATAAGCACTTGATTTGATTGTGTATTTACAAATTTACTTTATTTACACTTAATACACTTTACTAGATATACACTTTACACTTAATACACTTTACTAGAACAATACCACACGTAGGGACTCACTGTTGATCTTTACTCTGTCGTAGCTAAATCACAATTAACTTGATTCCCAATCTCTGCTCTGCCCTTTTATTTAAATTTCAATGTGTCTAGATTTTTCTTTCAGTTTCGAGATCACTGCATATGGCAAAATACTTGTGTGTCAACATGTTAATTTATTTTTGTATGTATATGGGCAATTTCAAAAATTTTCGACATTTTGATATTTTTTTTTTCGAAATTTTTTTTTTGGATGACACGAATGACGCTTTGGTCACGTGAAGGGTGATATTTTAGCATACCAAAACAGTTCGCGTTAATCATTTATTGCAAACGGCGCGAAAGTTATGGAGGTTTTAAGTTAAAATCTCTTTGAAAAAAATTTTAAGTTAAATTTATTGGTTTATTTTAATAAATGTTGTATGGATGCATGAAACTCATTCCAAATTCATCAGTGCAGTCCAAATTCATCAATGCACTGATAAAATACATAAAAAATATCAATTATAATTAAAATTTCTTAATATTAAAAAACGCGAATTTTTGCAAAAATATGAATGTTTCACCGATTGTTATAATATGTGTTTATATAACTCATAACTAATTTACAGAAAAACAATGTTTTGACTTGCAAATTTAAAAAATAAAAAAATTATATAAGAATTTTTTTTGAGGTTAGGATTTTTTTTTTTTGATCTGTAAAATTTAAAATCATGAAAATTTTTTAATGCCTATTCGGTTTTATTATCAGGCTTAAAAAAACCTTTCATTTGCTGTTAATCGCGGCGGAATCTATACATAACTGCAGATGTCACAAGGCAAAATGTGTTTGAAGAAAAATGCCGCTATACTCGCTAAATATGGACCGAATTCAACCGTATTTATATATGATCTTTAGTTCACCGCCGCACTTCATTTCCAATACTTTACATTGATTTTAAACCACTGATTAACTAAAAAAAATGCGAAACAAAATCATGAAATTTCGCAAAAGTTTTATTTTCTTTATAAAATTTTTGTGTTTCAAAATATTTTAACGCCTTCTTGACGTTGAGGTGCCATTTACTAAGAAGTTTAGATCACGCAATACATAAACCGGTTTTAAGTAAGATTGCAAATGTCAGACGCGAATAACTGTCATTTTTGACAAATTTACGCCAATTCTATAAAAGTTTGAGGTCATCGTTCTCAGCAACTAGCAGCCTGACATCGACGTGATATGGCGCAAATTTTAGCAAATTATACCATCTTTTAAATACTGTTGACGAAATGCAATTTTCTTGAACGGCGCAAAAACGCTATAGAAAAAACTGCGAAAATTAAAAAATCTGAACATTTTGGTTTCAAAAATGAACCGCTGTACAACTTATTCCCAAATAGTAGTATGGGCATAACTTTTATAGTGTAAATATCTACAAAGTCTAGTGACTTTATTTTATATCAGTGGGCATCGGAAGTTTAAAACTAAAAGTAGAAAAGTGATGAAATATGGAAAAACTCTTGTAAATTTCAAGCCTGTTTTTGAGTTTTTCAATATTTGAGTGCCCATAACTTTTAGAGATAAAGAACTGATGGTCTGAAATTTTGAATTTCCCAGTTTTGTAGTGTGGCCTACCATTCCCTTTTGACCGTTTTGGTCAATTCGAAAAACTGGAGAAATAATAAGCATCTGAACTCAGTTTCAACAAATGTTGAAAATTTTTGAAATTGCCCATATGCGTGTGTATATCTGTAGTACATGTAGAAGTTTGTAGACAGAGCATCTCTTATGTTGTTGTTAAAATGATTTCGTAGTAATTTTTGCAGCACCAATATAAAGATATATGTGTGCGTGTGTGTTTTTGCTTTTACTGGTAACAGCACAAGACAAAATTACGTGTTTGTTATTGTTACTTTTTTTACTATAAAATGTTACCATAATACGCGTTTTTCTTTTATTTTAGCTGTAATCTTTGGAGCTTTTTTTTTATTTAATTTATTTTTCGTAACAACCCTGCAGCTAAAGTTACAACTAGTAACTTTTTGAGACAGTCATGTTACTAGTTGTAAAAAGACTGTCGCAAAATTGACAGATATGAACTAATTCAAAAGGGACAAAATTTTTATTTTTTTTAATGTTTTGATATACAATATAACATACAAAGCAATAAGTTTTTACTGTCATTAAAGTCATTTAGTTTTCATTGTGTTATATAAAAACAAATTAAAAGTTTTTTTTAAGAAAACAGTAACTTTCGGGAAAAATTACAATTTTAAAGGTACCAATGAATTGATTAAAAAATAAAAGTGATACTAATAAATAAACATTAGTGAGTGTGCAAAACCTGAAAGATTTGGATGAAAAAATCAGTTCTGACAACCACGATATATGTATACGTAAGTAAAAAAATCCGCTTCTATTTGTACTTACAATATTTTTTTTTATAATTTTAAATAAAATAAATAAAACGTTTAATTATTAATAATGTTGTGTATATAAATTACATATATACATTTAGGTCTCTACAATGGGCAAATTTATTTGGACCGTCGAATTGTTATGAGGTATAATATTGACGGCTCCCACGAGAAGCTGCGCTTAAAAAGATATGTACATTTTTATAAAGCACTGATTAGTAAGTACAAATCGTGTATATGCATATTTTTTAGTGTAAAATTTTAATTTACTTTTAATTATTTTAGACTCTCCAGTACAGGCGAGAAAGGCCCTGAGACTGTTTTGAGTTATGCAAAAAAAAAAACAGTTTTGGCAACAAGCCATGTGTAAAAAACCCGAGGGAACAGAAGAAGCAAATTTGTAATTTACTATTAGTTTTTTGTTTTTGATTTAACTTACATTTTTGACTTATTTTCAATTGAAATTGTTTTTTTTTTAATTTTTTTTGCTTAATAAATTTTTAATATTGTATGTCTTTTATGTTATGTTATGTAAAAATATATGTAGAAAAATTCATATTAAAAAACATTTAATTTTATTAATTTCGACAATATTTAATGGGACACTGAAACTGGTATACAATGCAACTAGTCGAAAACTGGTATAGAACGGAGTGGTAATCATTAGTAAATTATGCAACTAGTACGTAGCTGTCTTAAAAATACTAGTTGAAAGACTAATATTACGGTATATAGTACATGTTCTAGTTAATAATTACTAGTATAATACTAGTTAATAACTGTGCACAAATGAACTAGTTGGGCTCCTATGACAACCTAATGTTAAAATCGATAGTTCGATATATGAAAAAAGGACAGATAGGCAACCAGTCTGAAGTAAAAAGCAACTAGTATACTTCTACTCACATACTAGTTATTTTATCTGCAGGGAATATGATTAAAAAAATATTTAAAAATTATTTTTTGGATATAAAAAAAAAACAAATAATAAATTCATTTAAAATAACACACATACATATGTATATACATATGAATGTATGTTTCTGTATACACATAAAAAACAAAAGTATTTTTAAAATACTAAAAAATTATCACAAATTTCATTCATTAGTTTTTATTTATGTATGTACGTATTTTTATCAGAGTTGGGTTTATTGCATTAGATTTAATTTTCCACTAAATTTAGTGGTAGTGGAAAAAATAGTGCATTATCGCCTATAATATTTAGTGGTAGTGGAAATTTAGTGCATTAAATAAAACCATTTTAGTGGTAGTGGAAATTTAATGCATTAAAAAAAACAAATTTAGTGGTAGTGGAAATTTATTGCATTAAATAAAAAAAATTTAGTGGTAGTGGAAATTTATTGCATTAAATAAAAAAAATTAGTGGTAGTGGAAATTTATTGCATTAAAAAAAACAAATTTAGTGGTAGTGGAAATTTATTGCATTAAATAAAAAAAATTTAGTGGTAGTGGAAATTTAATGCATTAAAAAAAACAAATTTAGTGGTAGTGGAAATTTATTGCATTAAATAAAAAAAATTTAGTGGTAGTGGAAATTTATTGCATTAAAAAAAACAAATTTAGTGGTAGTGGAAATTTATTGCATTAAAAAAAACAAATTTAGTGGTAGTGGAAATTTATTGCATTAAATAAAAAAAATTTAGTGGTAGTGGAAATTTATTGCATTAAAAAAAACAAATTTAGTGGTAGTGGAAATTTATTGCATTAAAAAAAACAAATTTAGTGGTAATGGAAATTTAGTGCATTAAATAAAATAAATTTAGTGGTAGTGGAAATTTAGTGCATTAAATAAAATAAATTTAGTGGTAGTGGAAATTTAGTGCATTGAATAAAACAAATTTAGTGGTAGTGCAAATTTAGTGCACTAAATGAATCGATTTTAGTGGTAATGGAAATTTAGTGCACTACTTCTGAATGATTAGCGGCTGGCAATATTAGCAGTCCGCGCCATTAAAATCTTACCTATGGTGAACTGAATAATATATTACATTTGAAAGTACTAAAATTCTTATTAAAACAATAACAACAATTATTTACTTTATACAGGCGGACTCAGTAAATTAAGAAAATAACATTCACAACAATTTATTTTGACATTGACTTTAGCTATGTATGCATATAATAATATTATATCCATATATGAAGGTATATTAAAACGATAGTGGAACTGAGGTAGTGGAACTAAATTTCCATTCCACTATAGTGCCAATGGAGTTATATTCCATTACCACTAATTATTCAAAATTAGTGCACTAAATTTCCACTACCACTAAAAGCGATATATTTAATGCAATAAATTTCCATTGCCACTAAAATTTTTATATTTAATGCAATAAATTTCCACTACCACTAATTTTTTTTTATTTAATGCAATAAATTTCCACTACCACTAAATTTTTTTTATTTAATGCAATAAATTTCCACTACCACTAAATTTGTTTTTTTTAATGCATTAAATTTCCACTACCACTAAATTTTTTTTATTTAATGCAATAAATTTCCACTACCACTAAATTTTTTTTATTTAATGCAATAAATTTCCACTACCACTAAATTTGTTTTTTTTAATGCATTAAATTTCCACTACCACTAAATTTTTTTTATTTAATGCAATAAATTTCCACTACCACTAAATTTGTTTTTTTTAATGCATTAAATTTCCACTACCACTAAATTTTTTTTATTTAATGCAATAAATTTCCACTACCACTAAATTTATTTTATTTAATGCACTAAATTTCCACTACCACTAAATTTGTTTTTTTTAATGCAATAAATTTCCACTACCACTAAAATGGTTTTATGTAGTGGTTAACTATTTCTATCTGCATTTAGTGGTGGCTGCAATATTGCTGCATTAATACTAAGTGGTTTAGTGGTAGTGGAAACGATAATGCATTATAAATTCAATGCAATAAACCCAACTCTGATTTTTATAATATACATACAATATATACATTTTTAAAATAAATAAACAAATTTATTTCATATAAGCCCCTTATAATATTGTCAGTCTTTTAATTTAAGATCAGTTTTAGCTGACCACACGTAATGTGGATCAGACTTATTTAGAAGTTCCTTACACAGCATAATATTATTAATAGTATTATTTCCCAGTTTGTTTCTGAATTTTGTTTTTATTAAATTTAAGTTCGAAAATTTTCTTTCTGCAGCGGCTGAACTGTGTGGAAGGGAAAGCAAGTTAAAAACGAATTTGCATAGATCATTAAAACAGCATTCATTTAAGCCATTTTTTAGCAAGCTTACGTTTTTCCAAAATAAATTAATATTAACTTCATTATTTAAAGTTTTAGTGTCTAATCTTAACAAATTCCATTGTGCTATAATTTTATCAGGGTCAGAATCAACACAATTTTTAAATTTTAATATTAAGGGAAGTATATGAAGTTTTTCTTCTGAAAATACATTTTCGGGAATTATGACCCGTAACATCTTTAAGTCTTCTCGTGTAAAATCAAACCTTAGCTTGATTTGTTTTAAGTATTCAATGTAAAATTGGAAAATTTTTGATTTGACCTCAATTTGCTCCTCATTACTTAAGCTACTATCCATATAAACTTCAGCTTTTGTTCCAACAAAAATATTTGCAATCTCCATATGATTTCTCTTATCTTCAAAGTCAACATTTTCAGTTGGATGATTTATAAAGTTACTTAGGATTAAAAGAAAATTGGATCTAATGTTTGAGTACAGGTATGGCAGTCGAAAACTTTCGGATTGAAATTCTTTATTCAGAGTATTTATAACTGGTAAAATATATGATAAAAACAAATAATAAGATTTGGTTTTTTGTCCCATTGCGCATGCCAGTTCAGAGGACCGAATACCGCTGACTTCTAAAGTACATGAAATAAAATATAATCTTAGACTTTCCCATTGTTCTAGTATTCTTTGAATGACACCTTCCATTGAAAGCCATCTTGTTTGGCAAATACCCAATATTTTATGTGGCCTTACTGAACAATATTCTTGAAACTCAATAAAATCCGAAATTCGTTTAGGGCTATGTGAAAGGAAACTGTATATGTTTCTACAAAGCTGCTCTATATCACTGGGCAATTTCTTACATGCATAACATGAAGGGAGTGGCAAGAACACTTAATATAAAATATTTCAGTATCGGACTTTAGCAAAGTTTTTATGCCTCCAATATCTCCAGCCATGACATTAGCTCCATCTGTTGCCAGTCCTATTAAATTTTTAATAGGAATTTTATTTTTGGTAAAAAAGTCGATTATGACGTTATATATGGAAGCCGCGTCAGCTTTTGCTAGATCTAGCATAGCCAAAAAACAATCGCGAGCAATTTTATTATCCTCAACAAATCTTGCAACTAACACAAGGCACTTTTTCATAGAAACATCAGTTGTTTCATCAACTATTAATGAAAATTTTGTACTACGTAAGAAGTTTATTACTTTTTCGTTTGATTGTTGTGCAATAAATTCTGTAAGTTTTACCGATTTTGTTCTTCCACATTTCAAAGATTTCGCAATTGAAGAATCGGGACAACATTGGGCAATAAGTGTAAGCAGGTAATCCACTAATAAAAACGGAAGATTATGGGAAATGCAAAACATTGCTAAATTTAATTCAGCATGCCACACTTGATTTCGAATAGAATTCTTCTTTTCGCCCAAAAATTGTGTAATTCTTACTTGGTTTTTCCTTTGTTTGTAATTGTTGATATGTAAGTTAGAGTTTTGATGATTTTTAAGATGCGTGCTGTGATTTAAAATGCTTTTTAAACACACTACGCAAAAGGAACAACCGTCTTTCTCTTGAAGCCAAACAAAAAGATTAAGCCACTCAGCTCTAAATTTTCTTTTTACGGAATATTTGTTTTGATCACTGAAAGTCGAATGTTGTGTAACAATTTCTGGGTATTTTTTTAACTTATTCTTACCTTGTGGACGGAATTTCGTCGTCTAATAATTTCTCTTCTTCGCTTGCCTTTTGCGTTTTTGATAAAAATCTTCAAAAAATTGCACACACATTTATGTGTGTATGTATATTTTAAATATATGTATGTATATTTATGTATTAATAAATTATACTTACTTATCCTTTTTGTCATTTAAAATATTTGTTTTTATTTAAATATAAAATTTTCACTGCCCTAAAACAGACCTTTACCCAAAGAGATTACTTACTTACTTAACTGGCCTTTACAACCCTGTGTCAGTATTACGGCCTAGCTTCTCGCAGCACTCATGTTGTGTGTGTAAATTTTCATCCATGAGTACCGGGACCTACAGTTTAAAGTCGACTCCGAACGACAGACCCAAAGAGATTGTTATTTTAAATTTCATTGAATTTTGACGCTTCTTAACACATAGATGTACACAATCGTACAAATTGTATTCAAATCGCCCTGTGCCAAAGAACAGAGATGTTCTATTACATAGTTGATTCACTTGTATAAATTTTTTAGAACAGGGTTAACAATAATAAAATTGTTGATTATTAAAAATTTTGGTCAGTACTTAAAAATTATAAATGGTGTTTTTGAGGAGAAAATCTACCAAAAATAAGGAAAAACTGCAACAAACCAACCAAACTACCAAACGGTTTAAAAAAAACGAAAAACTACCAACTTTGGTCCGATCGGACCAAAACGGCAACGCTGATCCATAGTAACATAGAAGTATATGGTATATTTGTTTTGGCAATACTTTATGGTACACTCTTGCACGTCTATAACTATAGAGTAATTCGCAGTTGCATTGTCTTTGTCTTCCTTTTTGTTAATTGCATTTTCCCCTTTTTGTTGTATTCGTAAACTTTCAATATATGTATGTATATCTTTTATTTTCTCTTCTCTTCTTATCCAATATTTTAATATTTTCTAGATCAGCCCTATGATTGTTTTCGATACAGTGTTGTTCAAGTGCAGTTGTGTGTTTTTGTTTTTTATATCTATTTCATGTTCACTTGCTATTGTGTTTAAGCTTCTTGTTATCCATTTCGTAGTTTCAAAAGTATGGGACTGGAATTCGACATCTGTCAAACTAAGTTGTTAAACCGATTTTTTTCTTTTCAGTTGAAAGTCTGACATTGACGAAAATGGACCTCTTAACTATCACACAACGCATAAAAGTTATCAAAACTTACTATAAAAATGGTGATTCTGCCACAGCCACATATATATTAAGAGGAGATTATCGTCCAACTACGCAAGCAATTTTCAAAATTGTGAAGAAATTTGAAGAGGCTGGAGCGGTTGCAAATATTGTGCATCGTCGTTTCGCTGAAAATATCGCTGCTGTAAGTGAAAGTGTTGCCGAAGACCCGAATGTGTCGATTCCTCGTCGTTCTCAGGAATTAGGACTGTCTTACGGCGCATTATGGCGTATTTTGCATTTAGATCTACACCTACATCCATATAAAGTCCAGCTCACGCAACAACTGAAGCCAGCTGACCATACAGGTGGTGAACGGCAATTTTTCGAACAAAATTATCTTCAGCGATGAAGCAAATTTCTCACTCGGTGGGTATGTTAATAAACAAAATTTTCGTATTTGGGGTTCTGAGAATCCTCAAGTAATTGAAGAGAGGCCATTACATCCAGAAAAAGTCACTGTTTGGAGCGCTCTTTTGTCCGAAGTTTTGGTTGGACCTTACTTTTTCGAAAACGACGATATAACGACTGTCACCGTCAATTCGGAGCGTTATTTATTTATTTATTTATAATCATGAAGTATCTTTCCAATGCAACAAGATTTAATATCTTATAAATTACAGTATCAGAATCAAAAAATATAATAAATAAGCAAAGTAATTGAAATTAAATAATAAAAGATTTGTATAAAATTAAACAAGTAAGTAAAAAAAAACAACAATATTAATAAAAAATGAGATCAAAGTAATGAATTAAGAATTATTGTAAAAGTTCATTAACAAGCTTTTAAATTTCACCGCGTTTTTAATAAACTGAATACTCGAGGGAAGATGGTTCCAGAGAGAAATGGTATATATATACAATTGATCATACGAGGCACTCTTTCGATATCTAAAAGTTATAATATTGTTATTTCTCGACGATGATGAGAAAACTAATTTCCTATATAGATAGTCAGGCTTTTTAGTTATTATAATTTTATGTATAAAAATAAGATTCTTCACTTTCATATAGTCATCAAAGTGTACACCTAAAGCTTTGTTTAGACGGTTGTCAGATCTAACAATATTGTCAGATCTGGCAACATACTGCCAATGTACTGACAATGAAGAATTGTCATCAGCAAGGCCCATTAATACAGGTCATTGCATCTCTCAGGCTGATTTTATGTAAACCTACCTGTAAACGTCAAAGTTTGTTTACATTTTTATCTTTTTTGTTTTTATTTGAATGTTTATGTTTTCATCAGTGTTGCCATATTGGCTATTTTGTATATTTTTTTTTTTAAGAAGAAAATGGTATTTTTATTTTAAATGAATAATAATAGTTTTAACTAAACGTTGTAATATTTTAGGTTCAATCAGGATAATATTGTTATGCATTGTCCTTTATAGTTCGTTTTGTATACTAGGGGCTCTTTACTGCAAACTAAAAATACAGATACTTTTGGATTTTAAAGCTTTTATTTACACTCTATAATCGTGTATATATAACTAAAAAGAGTAATGTGGACCCTTATTTATAATACCTACAGTTTTTCTAGTAATTGTTATGGTCCCTATTACTTAGTATATAACTAATTCCACAGCAATAATAAATTTTTTATAATTTAAAATTTTATATAATTTTAAACGTACTTGATTTTTCGACATGTATTTTCTTAGTCGCCGTTTATACGTGGAAACATTTGGAAGGGAAACATTTTGTTTGATAGCAAATTACGGGTGGGGAAGAGAAAATCGTTTTTGTGTTCGGTACTCGGCGATACGCTTTGTTATCATTTTCTATGTTTACATTTTTGTTGTTTTACATAAATACATAACTGGCCTTTACAACCCTTTACAAGCTTCTCGCAGCACTCATGTTGTGTGTGTAAATTTTTATCCATGAGTACCGGGACCTACAGTTTAATGTTGTTTTAGTTTTACTTTTTTGACATTTGCTTTATTTTTATTTTTGGTGATGAAAATTAAAAAAGAAATACAATTAAAAAAAAGAAAAATGTCAAAAAAGGAAATAATAATTGAATGTTGCCGACAACAATGTTCGTCTGTGTAAACGCGAATGAAAAACCAAAAGAGAATTCTAAATGTTTCCCTTCCAGATGTTTCCACGTATAAACGGCGACTTATTGTAATAATTTTTTTATATGCTATTAGTGAAAATACTAATTTAAGGGAATGCAATTATGATTTTGTTTTACAAACTTATTTCTTCGTAACAATATGTTTTATATGGGAGACTTTCACTTTATATTACAGTTTATATCATAGAATTTGAATTTTATTTTATTTTATTTATTTTTATTTATTTAATTAATTTGATCCAATACAACAAGATATTAAATCTTATAATTATAGTAATGGATTGTGGTATCGTAAAAATTATTATTACATAGTATTTAACAAATATAACAATGTACGTAATCAATTATAAAATATAAATACACATGCATAAAAAAAAGGAAAAAAAAAATTAAATACAAGGAAAAAAAAAAAAAAAAAAAAAAAAAAAAAAAAAATAATAATAATAATAAAGGCATCAGTTTGACATATACAGTTTAAATATTTCCTTCCTAAACTGTCCTGCGCTGCTTATTGCTTTAATTCTAAATGGTAGTGAGTTCCAGAGACGAATTGAATTAGTATAGAATTGCCATTTAGACACCGAGTTGATATACTTTATCGGTCGTATGTCATATGTTCTCTCTGAACGGGTAAAAACTAATCTTTCATAAAGATATATAGGCTTACGGATGGAAATAATTTTATGCAGCAATATTAGCGTTCGAATACTTAAAAGATCAGGAAAAGTTACCCCATAGAGACTTTTCGAAAACTGAGTTATATGGTCATATCTTCCCAGACCGAACACGTATCTTAGTATAGAGTTATACGTTGATTGCAATTTCTTTTTACTAGCGTAATCACAATAAGAATACATTTCGCAGCCATACAACAGACTCGGCATAAGATACGCCTTTGCGAGCAAAATGCGAATTTTAGTTGGTGTAAAGTTTTGAGTGCTCCATAATGTTCGAAGCATTGCATACGTTTTGCCAGCTACAGTGTTGATGTGATCAGACCATGTCAATAAATTATTAAATGTAATGCCAAGATTTTTTGCAGTTGATACAATTTGAATTTTGTTATTATTTAAAAATATGTTTGGTTCCTGGGATAATACTGTTGTCCTTTTGGCTATGACTAAACACTTAGACTTGATGGGGTTCAGATATAACCCGTTAGCTTTAGCCCAATTTTCAATGCTCTGGAGGTCAAAATTTAAATTCCGAATGCAAAGATTAGTGTTATTTAAAGAACTACTGATGTAGAGTTGGACATCATCTGCATACAAGTGAGCTTTACAATACTTTAGTTGTTTAGGCAGGTCATTAACATATATGGTAAAGAGCAGTGGGCCAAGTATTGATCCTTGCGGCACTCCCTTATGCACTGGTAAAGCTCGAGAAGTTTTGTTATTAGCAAAGACAGATTGATACCGATCTGACAAATATGATTTGATTAGTTGTATCGAAAACTTTGAAAAATTGAGTATTTTCTGTAGCTTAAGACAGAGAACACGGTGGTCAACCATATCAGAAGCTTTTGAGTGATCTAGGAGAACAAGATATGAAACATCACCAACATCAATTCTCTGACGAATGTCCTCTGAGACATCAATTAAAGATGTAATGCAACTATGTCCCGGTCGAAATCCAGATTGTCTATCTGTTAAAAGAGCATTTTCATTGATGTATTTACTTATTTGTTGGTGTAATAATCGTTCAAACATCTTGGAAAAATGTGGTAAAATAGCAATGGGTCTGTATTCTTTGTTAGACTTAGGTATAGGTATTATTTTAGCGAATTTCCAGCTTCTAGGATAGATGCATTTTGTTATAATATTATTAAAGATATATGTTATATACCGTGAGATATAGGGTAGGACTATTTTTAAAAACTTTGGATTAAGTCCGTCAGTTCCTGTAGAATTCGACTTTATTGCTTGGCAACAGGATATAACATCACACTCATATATAGCTTCAAAGCAAAAAGGGCTGCTGCTCGCTGTCGAGTTTTGTATTTGTTCATAAAATGTAACATTCGGGGAAATATATGGCAGATTTGTAAATGATTTGTTTATATCATTAACATCGATTGTATTTGAAATTAAAGGTAATGTTTTACCAATCCCAATTTCACGTATGGTTCTCCATGTTCCTGCATTATTTACCGCAGACGAAAAACGGTTTGAGTAAAAATTGGATTTAGCATTCCTTATAAGCGCATTTACTTTTCTTCTCTCTATTTTAAATTCAGTATAAAGGATATCGGTTTTAAAGAACTTCCATCGTTTATATGCAACATCTCTCCGTATTATTGCTGACTTTATTTCCGAATTAAACCACGGTTTCTTTTTAAAATCATAATTTAAAACTCTAATTGGAACCGATTTTTCGCAAACCTCCAATAGATGTTGTTCTATAAACGTAAGCTGGTCGTCTACGTCTGGCATATAGTAAATTGAGTTCCAATCCACACAACATAGCTCACGAGACAGAATGTCATAGTTAATGTTTTTAAAATCAAGATACCTGACAGTATTAGAGACATATCGCATTTGGAATTCGTACGTTAAAAAAATTAGATCATGTTTCGAGAAACACGGTGCTGATAGCTGATCATATAGCTGAACTTTGTTAATGTTGCTGACGAAGAAAAGGTCCAATATTGAGCTACTTGATGAAGTAAAATGGGTCGGATACGAAGTATTTGTTGGATTAAGACCAATAGACTTCATGTCATCAGTAAAATGTGTTTCTACAAGTACATTCGAATTGAAATCTCCACATATTATAACATCATCGTATTGTACTGTAAGATCTTTAAGATTTTCAAAGAAATTTTCTGTTTCAATTCTTCGGTTGGGCCTATAAGCCGATCCAACAAGCAGTTTTTTACCACAAGATATTACTTCAACGAATAGAAATTCTATTTTATTATTTATATTGTTGTTAATTGAAATAGAGTTGGAAACATTAATGACATTTGAACTGGTGCGCATTTTGCTCACTATTCCTCTTTTGACATATATGGCTACGCCTCCGCCATGCGACATACGGTCGCAACGGTATAGTTGAAAATTGTTTTTGTTAACAATAGCATCAGGTATAAACTTATTCAACCAGGTCTCCGATACACACACTATGTCCACATCAGAGTTCTCAAAAATGTGACGGAATTCATCAATTTTAGGTTTTAAGCTTTGAGCATTTAAGTGACATATCTTGATACCAGCTCGTTGTTTACACAGTATATTTATCATGTTAGATGTAACGTCTCTGGAACTAAAGACTCCACTATCCATTGAAAAAGTCATAAAAAAGATTTGTATTATATAAATAAGCAACGCAAGAGTAGGACTCGTATTTTATATGTATAAAATTAGCCGACATTTAAATGTTTAGTTTTAATTTATTGAAATTTGGTTACTAAATTTTACGGACTGTGGCAACACTGATTTTAGTTTCTTTTCCACCATTTTCTACAAAAACCTTTTATAATTTTGACAGTAACGGGTAGATCACGCGACACAAAATGCGTGTGGTTTTTTCTATAGTTGTATTGTTGTAGAGATGCAATGACCTGTATTAATGGGCCTTGGTCATCAGTACATAAATTGTCAGTTCACACTATTGACAGAAGAGCTTACAAATTATTGTCAGACCATTGTCTGACAATAACTTTGTCTGGCAACGTTGTCAGACTAACAGCCTGTTTCTAGAACACGAATGGTGTTTGACATTCGTCTGTTTATATGGGAAACACTAACAAAAAGCACTCAAATTTGTTTATCTAAAAGTTTAATATTTTTTGAATAAAAATTTATGATAAATATAATAAATATATTATTATTTAAAAAAAAAGTATTTTATTATATAAGCAATCAATTAAATGTCATTTACCTATGATTTTTTTCCCAGCTGTTGAGCTGACAATTTATATTTTACACCAAATTTGAGTGTTTTTGTTAGTGTTTCCCATATAAAAAGACGAATGTCAAACACCATTCGCGTTCTAGAAACAGGCTGTAAAAGTTTTCAGTTCACACAGTTGTCAGCATTGGTGTAAAATATAAATTGTCAGCTCAACAGCTGGGAAAAAAATCATAGGTAAATGACATTTTGATTGCTTATGGCTGTGTTTGAATCGGTAGCAAAGTTCTATGGTAAAATTAAATTTTTGTGAGGTAAAAAATTTTTCTCTTTCTACTGTGTGAAATGAAAACTTTTTTGACAGCATACAATTTTGACATTTATTATTAAAAATACTCTTGTTGTTATTAAATTTGTTAATTAAAAAATTATATAAAAATGAATAAATTGATAATGTATATTCCACTACTCATTCCAATTTTTCTGGAGATCAGAAGATCGCATTTATTTGATGTTTTAGTTTTTATTTTACGGTTTCTCCTTCCAATTTAGTTTTTTTTGATAATTTTAGTAAACTTTGTATATTTCTATATTTTTATGCAATATTTTAATAATTATTTTATATTTGTTTTAGTTTGTTCTGTTTTTCTTCCATTGTCAAATATTTCTATGCTTATGTCAAAAATTTTACTAGCCCCTAAGGCTAGTGAAATTTTATTCACCTCAAGTCTGTCAAAATTTTACTAACAAGAGAACTTTGCTACCGTTTCAAACACAGCCTATATAATGAAATATTTTTTTAAATAATAATATATTTATTATATTTATAATAAATTTTTATTCAAAAAACATTAAACTTTTAGATAATTACTCGTATAATACTAAATAACAAAAGGTCAGATAAAGTACATATGTATATATGTATAATATACATTGTATATACATATGTATATGCATGTGAAAAAGTATATTCATTTTATATCCATTATTTTTCAAAATCAAAATTTAAATATTTCAAAGAAATTAAAAAAGGACTTTAACATAAGGAATAGTAAGAAGATTATAGGAATTTGAAAATAAAATATACATATTAAAAAAAATTTGTTCACTGACTTCAAAATAATTATTAAAAAAAAAATAAACACAAAATAATTTTTAAGTATTTATCTGCAAAACTATTCCTTTTGAGTTTCATTGGTTAAGGGTTCTTGTCGCTGTGGTACCTGAAAAAAATGAAGCAATACAATATACATAAATGAGGCTGTTTAAAAAGACATGATTTAACAAAATAAAAAAAAAATATTTACCTTTAAGGTTATCTCATCCATTATATTATTAAAAGCATGTCTCATTTTTGATCTGGCTAATGTAGCTTGTTGTGGCGAAAGTGCTCTTAGGTAGGTAGGTCAAATGGCCAGTTGATCCTAAACCCTGATCAACTACAATTAGCACAAGGTGCCGTTTTGATGCCATCGCAGGAACAAACTAAAATTACCTAAAAGTAGAAAAAGAAGAGAAACTAACTACAGCCAACCAGAGCTGCCTTTAAAGTGAAGTAAAGCGAGTGGGTCTAAGTTCGCACATTGCGTCAAGCCGTCGAAAAAGGGCACCCCAAAAAACTTCAAGGGTCTGACCGCCAGGCCTGGGCAGTCACAAAGAAAATGTTCCACAGTCTCCCTCTTAGAAGAATCCCCGCAACTTCTACAGTGCGTATTAAAGGGAAGGCCCAGCCTCTCTGCGTGTCTACCGATCAGCAAGCGACCCGTATACACCGCCACGAGTCTGGACAAGGACTGCCGGGGAATTCCCAAGATCCCCAGAGTCTTACCCCGGTTATACCGCGGCCAAAGTGCCCTAGAAACAGCACAGGTAGTGATGGAATTCCACCGGCTCTGTGCTTTCCCAAGGAAAAACTTGGATATCCCTTCCCTAATGGTGGTCATAGGGCAGTGGACATCCAGGTAGGAAACAACATGCTCCCCTCCAGCAGAAGCTCCCCTAGCGAGCTCATCTGCCTTCTCATTTCCTGGGATGTCCCTATGACCAGGAACCCAGACCAAGGTGTCCAAATTCATTTGGCCAATATATCTTTTTGTCTATAAATTTATATTTATGTATATTTCTTTTTATGAATTAAATTAATATCATTCAATCTGGCATTAAATTTTTTTTATTATAAAACTAATTCTTAAACTATACATGTACACCTAATTTGAATTTAACGTTCTGTAACTTTAGTTTATTGTGAATTAATATGTAATTATTTAACTCTTCTATGATGATTGTTGTTGTCCTCTCTGTAGAGTAACATCCAGGGAAATTTCTTGTTTTTTGCTATTCCAAAAATATATTGGATAATTTTTGTTGAGTTAAACCAGAAGAAGTTAAGTTAATATTCAGATTTCGTCTTATAAAGTTGAATTTTCTTCACATCATTTTGAAAAGCTAATTATATATTAGCACATACACGATTACCTACAGTGGGAACAACAATATTTACACATAAGCTATATACAACACAACATTCAACAACTACCAATTATACATCTACACATTCTACAATAAATTACATCAACAACATTAAGTATCCACTCTTTTCATTTCGTCAGGAAAATGTATGTATAAAACTTATTATAAGTATATTTCCATATACAGTGCGAGCTCGATTTTCGCAACTTGAAAAAATCTGGCCTGTTGCAATTACCGAAAAAGTTGCAATAATCGACAACTTTTTATTGTACCTGAAAATACCCAATTTTTAATAAAAAGAAACAAATTAATTATTAAATGTTAAAAAAACAGTCTTCTTCTTGAAACATTGGCATAGCGAGCAATTTTTTGTTTCAAAAAGTGAAATTATACAAATATGTTAGCCTATGCATCTGTGTAAACCAGTAGTCTTCACAAAGAGAGTCACACAAAAATACACTGAGAGATGAGATTTGTTTCTTCATTTGTACTGTTTTTAACAACTTGAATGAAATTTGTGAAAATTTTCGTTTTAAAAACCTTTAATTTTAAAATTTAAACTAATATATTAAAATTATTCATGAAATAAATTGTTTGTAAATGCTATTAACAAATTGAAATGTAGTTAAAAGAAATATAAACATTAATAAGTTTATGTTGCTTATTATCATAACTTCTCAGTGTCTGACAAACAAATTTAGCTCTCTTGAAAACTAATAAAACATAAACACATGCGCAATTTTTGTCTCACATACATGTTTTTGTAATAATTGTGGTTGTCGTTTAGCATGATGAAAACAAAGCGTATGGATTTCTTTTTATGCAAGATTTTTAACATTGCAAATTTTTTAATAATTAATTAAGTTTTTCATAGGAAAATAAAACAAAAACTGGTTTCCAGGAATTCTAAAAGTGATATCTGTTAATAAAGTACAATACATTTAATTTTAAAATAATATAATAAGAATTAACGATACGGGTAGTTTTGGTATATTTTAAGAAGCTGTTTGCCAGAATTTTTGTTGAATTAAGCAACCCTGGTTGAAATATTCACGAAGAGAGTAAGAAAAACTAAAAAAATATCCGAACAATTTTTTTACCTGAGTAATACTGGTGAAGACCACTGGTGTAAACATACATATTCTGCAGAAAACTGATGCGTTTGTATTTGTGTTTTAAATGGTGTTTGTGTCTTAAGACGTTTTGGCACTAATGTGTGAAAAATGCTATTGAAATGGGATTATTTAATTAAATATGAATACTTTTATAAAACTACGTTTCTGAACAAGAAATACAAACACAAATCATTGTAAATATATTTAAAAAAATAGTGTTGCACTTATTGAGACTCATTTTTGAAAATCGTTGCACTTATAAAGACTGTAATGTAAAAAATTTGCCTGTTGCGCTAATCGGGGTGTTGCGTTAATCGGGGGTTGCGAAAATCGAGCTCGCATTGTATAATTTATAATTCAACCCATATAACTCAAATTCCCATTTTGAGTTATAATATTTCCACCAAACCCTATACATACATATATAGATACATTTCAATTTGGTCAGCCTTATGAGTGTACATATATGTATATGTATGTCATTTATATTGGTATTTATATACGATATACATATGTACATACATACCAATATACATGGTCCTTCGAAGCCAACAAAGAGCCACCTATGGACCTATACTTGGTTCATTCTCGCCTCGGAGCCAGCGACCCTCAGATCATTATGTAATCTGGAATTTTCATCCACTCTAATTAATGTATGTAAATACATAAATGTATGTAGGTACATAATTCAATGTCAGAGTTCCTTATATGAAAATTATACATATCATAATCTACGATTAACTACATACCTACATACATAAATACAGTCCACTACAGAAGCAAAATACCCTTTTAAAAAATGAATATAGAATCGCATGAAACTAAATTGTAAATATGTAAACATAAAGTATTTAAAACTAAAAATATTCACCAAGTCATAAACGTTTCAACATTGCATAAAATTATATGTAATTAGAAAAAAGAAAAAACTGTTAAAAGTGCAAAAGAAATAGACATACAAACAAATATATGAACAGCAAAACGGTTAAAATTTATAAAACAATATGTATATAAAAAGAGAAAATATATATATATATATATGTACATTAGGGTGACCATAAAAAACCGATGTCGGAATTTTGTTCGTCTGGACCCCACAAAACGATTGCCCTTTCCAGATATTGAGATAGCCGAAATTTGAGCTCGATTAAACGACGTTAACCCGTGCCGCTCGTTGATCAAAGTTTGAAAAAAATCAAATTTTTGACCAAAAACCTGACATATAGAGCCATAACTCCAGAACCGTAAGTAAGAGAAACACGATTAATATCTCAAAAGAAAGCTAATGTTGTTCTTAAAAATTTATATTAAATACATAATTGTTGTTATTTTAAGTCAACCCGAGTTACAACAGCCTTTAGGTCCAAAAACGTGACTTGGATCCAGCAGGAGCCTGTTTGGGATTATTCTGAGATTTTTACAGGTTTTTACATAATTTGTCTCGGAGTAACCATTTTTTTTTAAAAAATATTTTGGAACTTTATTTGATGGGTAATACATCCGCCTATCAGTTTCGGATGAAACATATGAAAAAATTTAGATTTTATTTATGTAACGTCTTTTAGTAAGTAGGAATTCTACTTTTGTACGCTTTTAGAATAGGGAAACAATGTGTATAAAAAAAAGAAATTTAAAAAGAGGTCAGTATGGTTATTGAAACTGAATAAAGTCGTTTTATTTCGAAAGTCATCATACACGTTTGAGTTGGTTAGGTTGAACAATTATCCAGTGAAGATATTTTAACGCTTTTTTAATTTCGCAAGTGTGTGTGGTGTTGTCGTTTTTATAACTTTATAGTATTAGGCGAAAAGGAACAGCGGCTGGGAGTTCCTGTAGCAGCAAACAGCTCTGGAAAGGAGGAAGCCATAGCCGTATGTGAATGCCTCCATAAATGGCGTCTTCTCAGTACCGTGAAAGCGATGTGCTTCGACACTACAGCAGCCAACACCGGAAGACTCAAAGGAGAATGCTTAATATTGGAGAAAATGTTAGGGAGGATTGTTATACCATATATTAGAAATTCTATTAAGAGGCGTATTCGACACAAAAATGGGGTCAACCACTGGACCTCATCCAGACTAATTCAAGAGGTTCCTCACTGCGTGGCCCAAGATAGACAAAGGAGCATACGACACAGGTATCAGTGAAAATCAAATACAAAAGCAGCTAACTCTAGAAGTAATTGCAAATGTTACTGCAGAATTGGAGACCAAATTAACTGAGAGCCACCGAAGAGACGACCACAAAGAACTATTACAGTTGGTTCTCATCATCACTAGACGGCAATGTTGTGGGTTTTAGTACTCCAGGATCCATTCATCATGCTAGGTGGATGGCAAAGGCTATTTACTGCTTAAAAATGTTCAGTTTCCGTCGTCAGTTTAAGATGTCTGAGGAAGAAGAAAGTTCCGTGTGTGCCATTCCTGTTTTTCTAGTTAAAATTTATTGTAAGGCTTGGTTCAATGCTCCAAAAGCTCATCTTGCACCAAAGCAACACCTCGTCATTTTTCGTAGTCTGTTAGACCATAAAGAATATGACGACATTGAAGAAATAGCCCTGACCGAATTTTCAAACCATTTATGATATTTGAATGCAAAGTTGGTGGGTTTATCGTTTTTTGATCCCACTATAACCGATGACGAAAAGCTGGTAATGGCAAATAAATTGCTCAGTACCGCAGATGAACCGTCAGAGCACGTTGTAAATCCAAAAGTAAGGAAAGACAAATTAAAAGAGGTAGTTGATGGAGGGTTGGTAAATTTACTTACCAAAGAAACATTTACATTCTTTGACCAATTTGATATAAAAACTGATTTCTTAAGACAACATCCAAACACGTGGCCTCTTAATAATGACTTCCAAGAAGGTTTGCAAATTGTCAAAACTTTAAAAGTATTTAATGATATGGCTGAGCGTGGTGTTAAATTAATAAACGATTTAACGACCTATTGACAAAAGATAAAGACCAAAAGCAATATGTCCTTCAAGTTGTAAGCAAATGTCGTTATGAAAACTACTTTAACAAAAGCTCTAGAATGGATTAGGCAACTATGTAAAGTTATCAACTTATGTAGGTACTACCTCTGTATCATATCTGTGTCTGTTTTGTATGTAATATACTTATATACCTGATTTTTATATTTTAAAATAAAAAATGTCGTTAGACTTATCAGAATTGCTTCTTTTTTATTAAACTTTAAACTCAACAATATAAAAAAGTGAAATTTATCACCTTATTACAAAATATACTAAGTATGATCCTAGTGGTACTAGGTCACATTTTTGGGTCTAAAAGCTGTTGTAACTCGGGTTGACTTAAAATAACAAGAATTATGTATATAATATAAATTTTGAAGAACAACATTAGCTTTCTTTTGAGATATAAATCGTGTTTCTATTACTTACGGTTCTGGAGTTATGGCTCCATATGTCAGGTTTTTGGCCAAAAATTTGGATTTTTTCAAACTTTGATCGACGAGCGGCACGGGTTAACGTTGTTTAATCGAGCTCAAATTTTGGCTATCTCAATATCTGGAAAGGGCAATCGTTTTGTGGGGTCCAGACGAACAGGATTCCGACATTTTTTTTTTCCCCATATAAGATTTGGTCACCCTAATGTACATATATATAAATAACTGCAAAATTTTGTTAAAGCAATTATAGCGACAATTGAAATTAGAACAAAAAGTTACTCAGAGATCATTGAGAGAATAAAAAGGAACACAAAAAAAAAAAAAAAAAAATAAGAAATCGACAAAGCAAATGAAACAGAAGGCAAACCATCATTCTTATCTCAGCAGTACAAGAAAAAAAAAGAATTTTAAATCGGAAAAAATTAAAAATTATTGTAAATAATAGTGCGGTACGGGACTCAGTAAATTTAAAGAAAAACTTAAATAGAAGAAAAATAAAATTGGAGTATCAAAACTTAAATATAATATACAGTTTTCTTTAGTGCTATACGGTCGTTAATAAAAAAGAAAAAAAAATTTTTTTGGAATTAAATTATAAAAACAAAAAATATTTTTCGCCATATAGGCAAATACATTTAATATATGTATATAATATATGAAATGTATTACTGTGGTGAACAGGAAGAATAGAATTTCAATTTTTTAAAGACAGAAATGTATTGCTTTGTAAATACTTTTGTTTGGTTTTTATAAACTAAATGTGATTCGCATTTAGTTTATAACTAAATGTGATTCGCATTTAGTTTATAACTATTTGAACATAAGTATTTGAATTTTTGGTTACCACCTTTGGAAAAAGTCTCCTGACGAGTCTCTTAAGCAGAGACGAAATGGCCATAGAGACATGCTTATCCCCAAAGCAATACATTTCATATATTATTTAAATTATAAAAACAAAATAAAACCAAAACAAAAAAGGAGAAATTTTTTTAACTCTTTCAGCCACGGTCTTACATATATAATTTTATTAACAAAACAACTGCATTTTTGGTTTGATTAATGTTCATTTATTATACAAAAAAAGAAAAAAATAAGTTTACGCTTCAGACTTTTGTGGAATAGGGTGGTTAGTTTAGTAACCACCGTTACAGTTGGCATAAATATTATTCAAGTAAAGTGTAGTATCGGCAGCCATACTTTAGAACAAAAAATAATTCTGATGAAAATCGGATAAACATGTCTTATTTGTGCGTATGCAAAGAGTAACTTTACAGGTTCTGCATTGCCATATGGTTCGCACCGAGTTCTTTTTTGTGCTGTATTTTCACATCTTCGTGATGTAGAACTCTCTATCACACTGCTTTCCAGACGCAATTCTCTTCCTAGTGATGGATTGTTTTTCATTATTTGTACCGGTAGGGGAGAAGAGGGTTACGAAATCGAGCGCTTAGTGTCTGATTTAGGTTTTTTCGCCTGAACTGGTGTTAGGATCCCAAGGTAAACACTTCTTCGAAACTCTTTGGCACTGAGCTGCTGAAGTTCTGGCTGGTGTGTATTCTGGAGCTCTTTATATATAATATATGACTTTATGAGGGCGCTATCCAGAAAATAAAAAAAAAAGTTCGATGCCACCATCTGCGGGCTTTTCGGTCAATGGCGTAGATTTGAGTTGCCAGTGCCACAGGCTCATAGCGTGTAACTGACTGGCAAAAATAGTACATTAATTTGATAAAAGTCATCCGAGTCAAAATAATCATCAAGTTCTGGCTGTAATCGTAAAGGTATATCACCGAATATAATCAAATCGGTTTCTTGGTTATGATTTTTTTCTTCGTCTGATTCCAAACTTCACACACTTTCACTATCAGAGGGTATATCTTCACACAAAACATCTACGATGGCTTTTGCATTGAATATTCGCGGCATTCTAATTATATACATAACACAAAATTATGTGGAAAAAGAGATAATTTAAAATGTACTATAGTCACAGTGTAATCTAACCACCATATTACTTATGTTATTTTTTGTATATTATGCTCTTGTTACATATATAAATTAACATAAAGCAGAAGAACAAGTACTAAATAATTAAATACCACTGATTTAGTTTAATAACAAACACTCTATGCTTCTTTATTTCAATAACAACTGACCAGTTAAAAAAACAATGGGCTGCCCTGAGTTTGAATAAAGATATAAATATTACTAGTGGACCCTAGTGACAAACTTTCGCAACAAATGATCAACGATGTCTTTAAAAATGGTATTATTTATTAATTTGCCAATGGATGGAATGAAAGCAAGTTTAAACAAGCAACAATAGGTGGTTAGATAACTAACCACCAAACCTGAAAGAGTTAAAGAAATTCAAAGGATTATATGCGCATACAAATATATGTACATGTGAACGTACTTAATGTAAATGAAAGTGAAATTATTAAAAAGAAACAAACAAATTGAATAATAAAAACACAAAAATTAAAAGGTCAATAAATAAATAATAGGTAATCTTTAATAGTGACGGATTTTTCAATTGTACAGCTTATTACATACCCTCATTTAAAATTTGGTTAAATCATCTTCAAAATTGTAAAATAATTATAACAATAATGATAATAAGCTTAGAGCATATCTGAATATTCGGAATAAAGACACAGTGTTTTCCTTTAACATAATAGTTTGTATAAATAAATTACATTAAACAGAATAGAATTTATAAAATTAATTTTGTAAGAAAAACAAAAAAGGAAAGAGAAAATAATAAATTTTTTCAAATTTGAGAATACCATTACATTATTCTTGTTTATCTCTCTAACTTATTCGGGGGTATATAATTCTTTACATTTTTACTGAACAGAAAAGAAAAAAGATCAAAAGAGAAAATAAAAAAAAAAAATAATAAAATAAAAAAATGAAAAAAAAAAAAAAACAACTTATTAACCCAATAAACGCCACGAGAAAGACATATTTTAAATAAAAAAATATAAACTAAAGAAAAATATTTGAATCAAAAGGATAAATTAAAACGAAATAGATACGCTTTACAGTCTACTATCAACAAATGAATAAATAATAAATACAAATATAAAACAAGAAAAGAACAAGTGAAAGGAATATAATTATAAATTATTATTACATACATAAAAACCGAATTTACACATATAAAATCAATTAAATATTAAATGTTAATCTATTGTAAACACATTGATTTTCTAATTAAACACTTATAAATTTAGAGAAAATTTATTAGAATATTGTATAATGGCCAAATTTAATATTTCGACAACCAGTGTTTAAGAGCAAAATCGTTACAAATAGAAAAGGAAAATAGTAATTACTTCAGAGAAGTACATATGCTTCATATATGAAAATCTATTTCGAATAGAAAAATATTTTCAAATTATAAATACTTAAAGAATAAAAAAATATATAGATAATATATACATAGATAACAACGATATGACTTATAAATGAAATTAAGATAAAAAGGAATTTTTTTACATAAATAGACATACTTTTCTTAAAACCTCTTAACAAAAAAAAAAAAAAAGTGAAATCGTATAAAAAGGAAAATATTTTTTTTTGTCCAATATAACTTAACTTATAATCACAATTTATAAATCAATCTTTTCTAAATAAATAATTTGTGAAGATATGAATATATACATGTATTTATACATTAAATCAGGCCTGTTCAAAAATAAAAATTTCATACACAATTGTTCCTTAGCTAAACTCACATGTATTCTTACGCTCTTGCTTTTAGTCGTCACTGAGACAGCGACGAGTTAACATGCGTGGTGGGTGTACGCTGATTTATTGTTTGCAGTGGAAACAAAATTAATAGCAATGCACACAAATATTTTCTATTATAAATGAATTTGTAAATGCAATACCTTATTTATCATAGAACACTTAAAAATATAGTTTAAAAGTTTTTCAGCGACATTTTCATTATTTTTATAAAATTTTTAATAAATTTAATGAAAAAAACGAAACTTAAAATTTTTTTTTTTGTTAAAAAATTAAAAGTACTTTTTATTTCTTTATAGCAGATTAGTATTTATAAATTGTTCTTAAAGTAATAAAATTTTTAGATGAAATTTTATATATAAATTTTACTTAAAAAAAATTCATACAACTGCAGATACTGCTACTTACACGTACAGCAGTGTAATTATCATTTTCTCACCAACACAACTACATTTTTACTTTTGAACAGGCCTGCATTAAATACAACAGATTTACAACTAGATTTCATGAATATTCTGTCCCACGTCATTAATTGGAGAAAACAGGATAACGATAAGAAGAGAAACTGTTTATAAGAGGAAAGAAAACAGGGTGAAAGTAAAAGTAATACATGATATTGTAATTCTTTTTATTAATACAGAAAATTGAATTATTAGAAAAGGATCTTTCAATTTATAATCTTAAATTTTTCAATTTCTATATACACATACTGATATATAGATATTTTATCGAACATTTGATAAAAATAACAAAAGAAAAAAAAAAAAAAAAAACACACATCGGTAACCCTTACGCGAAAATTATACAGTATAATTTATACTGTATCGACAGAAGAAGAAGAAACAACCACTTGAATTTCTTAATAAAATAGAAAGAAGAAAAAGATTTTAGAGCTGGAATATTGCGAGAAACATCAAGTACTGTAACGAAAAGATAACAGGTATTTAAATAAATTCAATATCACCAATGCATTCAAACACACATTCATTCACATACTCAAAACACACACATTCGAATACTTTCGCGATATAAATATCAAACGTTCAGGTATTTTAATTTTATGTCCTCATACATTGGAGCAATACAGAATAACCGATACTGAATCATTTTTGCTAACCACACGGATACAACTCTTGGAACAACTAGCATTTTAACACAGGAGAATATACATACACTTTATGTTTCGTTTATATATGTATAATTTGATGAATGGAATTCAAAAAGCCCCATAAAATCAACCCATATTTTATAGGAGCATAATAGCACATGATCACATATGTGTATTTTGATTCTAATTACGACCACAGCATAATCCTAGTTATTTACAATTATTACATTGAAGCCTTACAATTTAGTTTTGCTTTCAGTTAATTTGTACATGAATTTTATGATTGAATCCCCTTGAACTTGGAATATAAAGTTATAGTTCGGTATCGATTCGGAATCTTTAATATTTATACTTTTTCGAATTTATTATCTATATAAAGAGATACCCATATCTATCTGCTATCGTTAGCCCCTATTTAGACAATAAAATCAACTTATCGATCGTGAATTTCGAAACTCCTACTTGAGATTTAATCTTTACTCTTTTCGTCGTTCGACACTTGATCAGTTACGAATAATGTTTATTGCAAACATTTATCATGCCCTCATACACACAAAATTAAATCATTTCTAACTAAATGCCCAAATTTAGTGCTACCCCTAGCCCCCATTACAATACAAACAACAATCTACTGGTGGCTGAAATATTAAATTCCCCTTTTATACATTTTATGAAATATCGTCATCAATTTCTTTATCACCTAATTTTCTCAAACACTTTGTAGAGCTGACCATTATTATTATTTGATATAGATGGATGAGTATTTGATTTTATTCATATTTGTCCTCAATAACGTTATTTGCATTCACATTTTACATCCACTTTTTATGTAAAGGCAATAAAGGTAAACTTCCTTTAACAGCTGTAAGAAATTCCCAATAATCCCATTATATCCAGCAAACGTATTGAATATAAAAGTTACCCTATGGATGGATGGATGGATATGGATTCCTTAGTTTGTGATCTGAGCCTGGAGACCAGCTTTCGCGTTATCTCTGAAAATATTCTCACATTTTGCGGAAAATACCCAGAACAAGACCAGGATAAATCTATTTTGGAAGCAAATTTGAAAGACTTAGACTCACTTTGGAACACGTTATTTGAATCATATAGATCGATTGTGATGTCCACGAATGAAAGAATTACCTCAGAATTAAAAAATGATTTCAGATTAAGGTACGAAATTTGCTCAGATGAATATTACCGAAGTTATGCTCGCATATCTGACATGATAAAAAAGTTTAAAAATCCCATCAACTATAAATTTCAACCCACTCATAACCATTACCCAAGATCAGAGAATAGAAAAAAAATTAAAGATGCAACCAATATAGAGAAAGAGTCTGCTGGATCAGTGGAAAGAACCAAAGATCCAAAATTTAATGCTGATACAGAATCCAAAGCAATCCAAATATGCCGAAATAACTCAACAAACAAACCCAATGAAACTCAACTAGAAGTTGGTGAAAAGTGTATAACTGACTCTGAACGAGTTTCTGATAACCCCTTAGGAACTCAACCTTGTATAAAAACCCAGACTTCATCTTTTCTATTTAATGAGCATAAACAGAATAAAACAGAATTCATAGAAAAGCATCCCTGTATTTTACTTTCCCAAACGGCGACTCAAGCCGAAATAACTCATCTCGTTGGGAGGCGAGGTCTACCCCACAGAGTAGTAACTCAAAAAGAAAGAGCGAACCCCAAGCCTTCATATACATCGAAGAAGATCGCTTCTCTCCACCAATAACCCAAAAAAGAGAGAGCGAAACCCATGCCTTCATACCCCATGAAGAAGATCGCTCCTCTCATAAAACACCCCACAGGGTAGTAACTGAAAAAGGATAGAGCGAACCCCAAGTCTTCATATACATACATTGAAGAAGATCGCTTCTCTCCGCCAATAACCCAAAAAAGAGAGAGCGAAACCCATGTCTTCATACCCCATGAAGAAGATCGCTCCTCTCATAAAACAACAATTTCATTAAATACTTCTGGAAAATCATCAACCACTTCCACCAACTACGCTAAAAGTACGCTTTTTTTGATTTTCAAACTCGATCAAAAGGAAAATATTGTATTATTGCCCAATGGAAAAAACGTATCTCTATCCACCATTGGTTGTTCCTCCGGTGGCGTGATTTTCTTAAATATTTACACAAGCATAGTAAATGGAAGGACGTTGGATATAAATGTTTCATACGTATTCACAGAATTTAACAGATCATGATAGTTTCCCATCGGCATATCATACAACTCTATATACATATTTTAACCCCTATGTCACAATTATTCTGAAAAAATACACTACACACACTCATACAATTCTTTTACATTTTTATTAACTAACCAAATTGTATCAAAAGATAATAATTTTTTCGTTTGTTTCACCTAGGAGTAATCAAGATTATGCGAATTGTATAACAGCAACAGTTTACGAGCAGCAAGGTACGCAACAACGATCCACCACGACTTGAATGCAAGCTTTGCGAAAACACCAAAAAACCACCTAATAACATAATATGAAACCAACATCATATCTCACTACTAACCAACCATGGACCAACAGTTGTTGCCATTTTCTTTCACTTGAGGGGGCGGCATGTCCAAATTCATTTGGCCAATATATCTTTTTGTCATAAATCTATATTTATATATATTTCTTTTTATGAATTAAATTAATATCATTCAATCTGGCATTAATTTTTTTTTATTATAAAACTAATTCTTAAACTATACATGTACACCTAATTTGAATTTAACGTTCTGTAACTTTAGTTTATTGTGAATTAATATGTAATTATTTAACTCTTCTATGATGATTGTTGTTGTCCTCTCTGTAGAGTAACATCTAGGGAAATTTCTTGTTTTTTGCTATTCCAAGAATATATTGGATAATTTTTGTTGCGTTAAACCAGAGGAAGTTAAGTTAATATTCAGACTTCGTCTTATAAAGTTGAATTTTCTTCACATCATTTTGAAAAGCTAATTACATATTAGCACATACACGATTACCTACAGTGGGAACAATAATATATACACATAAGCTATATACAACACAACATTGAACAACTACCAATTATACATCTACACATTCTACAATAAATTATATCAACAACATTAAGTATCCACTCTTTTCATTTCGTCAGGAAAATGTATGTATAAAACTTATTATAAGTATATTTCCATATATAATTTATAATTCAACCCATATAACTCAAATTCCCATTTTGAGTTATATTATTTCCACCAAACCCTATACATACATATATAGATACATTTACATTTGGTCAGCCTTATGAGTGTACATATATGTATATGTATGTCATTTATATTGGTATTTATATACGACATACATATGTACATACATACCAATATACACAAGGAGATGCCACAAACGTCCCCAAGACGCTTCAGCTCCTCCTTACAGCGAAGGACGAGGGAAGAGTTTCTCATGGGAGAAGCCAGGGCTTTGATAGCAGCCTGGCTATCAGAAAAAACCCTAACTTCACCCTTTATGCGCCGTTCCCCCAGTATCCTTAGTGCCTGCATGATTGCAAACACCTCGGTCTGGAAAACACTGCATGTGTCCGGCAATCTAAAAGACTCTGCCAGTTTGGCAGACTCGGAGAAAATACCAGCCCCCACGCCGGAATCCATCTTAGAGCCATCCGTGAAGACCGAAAAACTGGGACCCATACCAACCCTCCCAGAAGCCCATTCTTCCCTACTGGGGAAGACAACCCTGGCACACCCCCCAAAATCCAACTTCCGGAGGGTCAGGTCAG
The DNA here is from genome assembly GCA_963576795.1 of Metopia argyrocephala. Classification (NCBI taxonomy): domain Eukaryota; kingdom Metazoa; phylum Arthropoda; class Insecta; order Diptera; family Sarcophagidae; genus Metopia; species Metopia argyrocephala. Next base: position 86,796,066 of record OY756209.1, on the reverse strand, counting down.
TACGTACATTCCGTATATGAGGAGGGAGTAGCCCCAGAATATTGCTATGTCCCCCTGAAAATCGACCCAGACGCCCAGCTCCCTCAGTCTGACGGCACTCTGAGTTGAAATCGACATAACCTGAAGATCCACAGGCAGTAGGTTCAGAATGACGTTCAGAGCAGCACTGGGGCAAGTCCTACAGGCCCCAGTGATGACTATACACGCAGTCCTCTGCGCTCTTTCTAGCTTAGTGACAATATAGCCCTTGCGAAGGGCCACCCACCACACCAAGCAACCATAGGTTAAATTGGCAAGACCACCTGGTTGTACATCCAGAGCACCATATGGGGTCTGAGTCCCCACCTTCGACCAAACATAGATTTACAGGAGTAAAAGGCCACACAGGCCTTCTTCACCCGTTCCTCCACGTGAAGTCTCCAATGGAGCTTGGGGTCCAGTATCACACTCAGATACTTGACCCTGGATGAGAGCTCCAGAGTCTGACTCCCCATTCTGGGCAGTCTAAACAGCGGAGGTTTGTATCTTCTGGTGAATAGCATCAGCTGAGTTTTAGAAGGATTAACCCGAAGACTACATCTGGCGGCCTAATCACCCAGCTTACGCAAAGCACCCTCCAAGATCTCGCTTATAACTGATGGGAAAGGTCCAGAAACCAGCAAGACCAGGTCATCACCAACTACCTTGACCCCACCGCCATTAATTACGGATAGGATCTCATTAACGGTGACTAACCATAAAAGGGGTGAAAGAACACCACCCTGGGGTGTTCCCCTGCTCACAAATCTTGTGATTTCAGCCCCAGCTAGCACCGCAATAATTTCCCTGCATCCGAGCAGAGAAGCAACCCAAAGATAGATATATCTTTCCACCCCTAAGTCCCTTAAAGCCCTAGTAATAGACCCAGTCCTTACATTGTTGAAGGCACCTTCAATATCAATGAAGGCTGCAAGAGTGAACTCCTTACACTCCAAGGATTTTTCCACCGAACCTACCACCTCATGTAGTGTTGTCTCGGTGGACTTCCCCCTCACATAGGTATGCTGGGCAGCCGAGAGCTTGCTCTCAAGGTTCTGACGGAGATGACTGTCTATCACCCTCTCCAGCACCTTAAGAACAAAGGAGGTAAGACTAATTGGCCTGAAATCACTCGCCATAACATGCCCCCTGCTACCCACCTTAGGAATGAAGACCACCTTGGTCCTCCTCCAACTACTGGGTACGTAGTTAAGGGCCAAACATGCCGAAAAAATCGTCCGCAGAATAGGGACTACAGTTCCCTGCGTCTTCTGCAACATTATCGGCGTTATACCATCCAGACCCGGTGACTTGAAGAGAGAGAAGCTGTTAATGGCCCAGGAAATCCTTTCCGGCGAAAGAAAGGTTTCCTGTGAAATATCACACGTCTCCCCCTGTTCCACCGACTCATCAACCTCATCGGAATTCTTCGGAAAGTGAGTGTCAACGAGTATTTCCAAGGACTCCATTGACGACTCCGCCCAAGTCCCGTCTGTCCCCGCAATTAGAGTCCTGCAGGAGTGGTCCCTAGAAAGGATCTTGCCGAGTCTCGCAGTGTCCTTAATAGATTCGATGGATTCGCAATACTTCCTCCAAGAATCGCGCTTCGCATCTCTAACGGCCCTCTTGTAGTCCCTCAAGCACTCCTTATAGGCTTGAAAGTCCCTGGCCGAGTAGCAAGCATTGAAGACCGCTCTGACTCTCTTCCTCAATTCGGAGAGGTCCTTACTCCACCAGGGAGGATAGGTCTTCTTACAAAAAGTGAGAGGACAAGACACCCTGAAGGCCGACTGATACGACCCCTCAAGGACCTCGACGTGTCTGTCCAAATCGCCCACGGAAGAAATGTGAGATTCCAGCGCGTTCACCTTTCCCCTGAAAACCCTATTAAACAGATCCCAGTTCGTCCTCTTCTGGTCCCTTCGGGGTGAAGGGACCCCCCGACCGGACCCGATTTGGTAAAAGATCAACCTGTGATCTGAAAAAGAGTCGCTAACAGAAACTCTCCAGTTTTCAACATTGAGGGAACGGGTAGGAAGGGTAATATCAAGGACTTCCTCCCAACCACCTGTCCCCACCGACCCAGGAAACACAAAAGTGGAGGTCTTGCCCCTGTTACAAATGGACAAATCATGGCTAATAATAAAATCAAAAAGAGACTCACCCCGTTCATTGATCTCGCTGCTTCCCCAAATGGTATGTCTGGCATTTGCGTCGCAGCCGAAGAGGATGTCCTCCTTTTTGGGTAAAAGAGACCCCGCCAGTCGCTGCACTTCATCAGGAGGCGCTGCACAGTCATGGGCCATGTACGCGGAAGCCAGGAAGAAACAACGGTTTCCTGAAGGTTCCACTCTAACAGCCGCTACGTCGGGAAAGCTAAAATTAGACAAATTATTATTTCCGACTTTCGAGCGCCCCCAGGGACTCGACGGAAATCAGCTGTAATGCTGTTGTACTGTTACCCTGAGGCTCCTCAACCTTGATGACAGACCAGTCATCCATGGGAACTTCAGGGTTTTGGAGGCGAAGAATTTTGACGATCTTCGAGCCGTCCAATTTTATTTGGGGCAACCAAATGCGCGCCCTAGGCCTCCTCGGTATTTCTGAAGCCGGAATGAGCTTGAGTGAAAGCCCATCCCATGCGCTGCTGACCTTAGCAACGCATTTCTCCAGAAATCCGTTCGAGAAGTCATCCGCGCATTTGATGACCCTACAGCCCCGACAGATCTCATCGGAGTCAAAACTTGGAGTTGGCCCCTGGTTAGCTAAGAGATGATCAACGACCATCTCGGATAGCCGTCCCTCAATAGCGACCCAGAGAGCCAACACCCGCTTGCCACTGTTGGATTTAGCATCCACAAGGGCAACCTGCAGATAGTCCCTTGCCACCTTGCTGTAGGCTGTCCCTGTCGATGCCACCGCTTTAGAGCTGGTACACGGACCCTCGACACCCTGGTTCGAGGAGTTCTTGCTCTTCTTGGCGCTAGGTTCTATCACCTCAGGCGCCCTATTTCGCTTCGAAGAGCTTTGAGGCTTCGCCTGCTTCGGCTGAATTAGAGGATTCTCAGACTTTTTTGAGACAGCCTCTTGGTACTCCTTTACCACAGCCTCGTACTTGATGCGGTCTTCCGCATCGCGCTCAAGGATCTTACCCTCCCTTTCGTTCTTGGCTATCTTGGCCAGAATGAATTGGGCTCTATGGTAACGTGCCTTGAGCAGTGAACCGGAGGACTTCCTGTCCTCCTTTTTTTGTTGAGTAACCGTGGGGTGCTTTGGGTGGCACCCTTCGGTGAGCTGGCTTTGATGATCGTTTCCTGGCTTGAGGCCAGAAGATCATCCTCAGAGAGTGTACCCAGGACACTCCCTGAATCTTCCTTAGTCATCTTATTAATTATCTTGTAGGTCATAAATTGGTCCCATGAGTATGCACAGAAAGGATGGTCCACCCCGGCAGAGCCGGCATACCAGGGTAAGGCACTTAATACAACCGCCCTTGCCCGGGCGTCGGAGGGGACCGTTAGGGACTGGTTATTTTTAGACACTACCAGCCATTCAGCTCTCGGCACGGGTGCCTCAACACCTTAGCTTAAAGTGTCTATACCTGTCTTAGTCTGACATCTCAGAGTCAACCTGTTCGACATGGGAGACCCTACCAGAGCGACACTCAGTCACTCCGTCGACATAGCCCGACTCATCATTGATGCACTCAAGCCCTTCCACCACGACAAGGTTCAGGCACAAGGAAAGGAAGTGCTCTTAATTCGGCTGCAATATATTCACCAAAAGCCGTAAACGTATCGTTTGGTCTAGAGTCCCTGGAACGAATAGACTGAAGTGCCTCCACAGCCATCTCTTTTAACTCTATATTACGTCCATTTGTCATTGGTGATGGTCTGATATCTTTCCGACTGCGTCGTTTTCCTGCGGGAGACGGCGACAATAAAGACATTTCCTCTCCAAAACCTACTGAACTAAAAACTGATTCATCAGTGGTTGCAGATTCCTGTGTAACAAGAAAAAAATGGTTAACAATGTTTAACTTTTAAAGTCATGCAATACTTACCAATTGCATAGAAGAAGTAGATTGCGTTAAATTGTTTCCAAAAGATTTTGGGCTCTTCATCAGTGCCTTGCCCTGACTTTTTTTTCGAAATTTGTCTACATTGCTGTTAAATGTTGTTCTCAGATTGGCCCATTTACCTTTACAATTATTGAAACTGACAGGAATGGAACCTGCTACTTCCTGCCATATACCCTCTTTTGGGAGTTTATAGTCCACGGAACCGGCATCCCACAAACAACGGCGTGTCTCAACAGCATTAATTAACTTCAAAATATTTTCATGCGACCATACAGTCTCTACTTTTTTCCTGTAAGATTTTTGACATAATCTTGGCTTTTTAGGGCTAAAGTGTCGGTAGTAGACTGCAATGAGGAAGACGTTCCAGTTGGAATAAATGTGCAATCGTCCTCTTGACCACAATAGAATTCACTACTCATCGTATTTGTTTTTTTCTTTTTTTGTCTCTGTCTATTTTTGTTAATTTATATATGTATGTATGTTCACTATTTTACAACACCTTTTTATTTATTTTTTAGTAGTTTTATACTTCCTTGTACTATTATTTTTTTTTCACTTAACTTTTATGTTTTTCTCTGTATATTTCATTTTGTAAATACCCCTTTTTTATTTTTAAACCAACTTGCCATATGAATTATCAGACAATGATTTTATTGTCAGTTACATAAATTTCGTGCATCTGCCAATAAAAGAAGCTGACAATGTCTGGCAATGATCTGACAACGATTGCAAAAGCTGTTTACACGATTATTAAATGTCTGGCAATATTGTTGTCTGCTGGTTGTCTGACAATACTTTTTCTGCAAACGTTGTTTGACAAATATTGTCAGTTCACACGGTTGTAGTATATTTTTAGCAAATTTTACTGACAATATTATTAGATCTGACAACCGTCTAAACAAAGCTTAAGACAAGTTTTGAATACGGTGAAATGTGATCATATCTTTTTAAAGCAAAAATGTATCGGACGATGTTGTTAAACGTTATATTGAGCTTTCGTTTCAAAGTCGCATTACATCCAGCAAAGATTTCAGAGGCGTATAGGAGAGTGGGCACTAAATAAGTTTTAGCAAGCATCATCCTAATCCTCACAGGAGTAAAATGCTGGCTCTGCCATAAGGTCCTCATTTTACCATAAATCTGGCCACATACTTGATTTATGTGATCTGACCACGTTAGCGAACTATTAAATGTAACGCCTAAATTTTTTGCCGTATTTACAAATTGAATTCTACTTCCATTAATAAGTATATTTATATTTTCCTTTACTATCGCCGGTAATGTTCCAATTATTAAACATTTAGATTTTTCAGGATTAAGACGTAGTCCATTTGCATCTGCCCACAGATAAATTTTATCCAAATCAAAATTAATTTTAGTAACCGCGGAATTAATGCATGTTTTCGGACAGCTTAAATAAGGTTGTACATCGTCAGCATACATCTGAATACTTGAGTATTTGATCTGCAAAGGAAGATCATTTGCGTATAAGGTGTAAAAGAGCGGCCTCATGTGGAACGCCTCTACGTGTAAATAAAGGTAAAGAAAAAATACCACCATCGACAACTATCTGCGATCTGCTAGTTAGGTATGCCTCCATTAATTTTTCAGCAGTTGTAGAAAAATTGAACATATTGATTTGTTTCCATAGCCACATTTGATGATATACCATGTCGAATGCCTTAGAGTAGTCAAGTAAAACCAGAAATGTTAAATTATTTTCATCTAAATTACCACGAATGTTCTCAACTACTTCGGTTAATGCTGTGGTACAGCTGTGTTGAGGCCTAAACCCAGACTGAGAGTCAGTTAGTAAATTATTGTCTAGTACTTATTTGTTTAAAAATTTGCTTATGAATTATCCGCTCAAAGACCTTAGACATATATGGAAGGATGGATATTTGTCGATATTTTCCATCACTTTTAGAAACTGGAAAAATTTTTGCGGACTTCCACTCAGATGGAAAAATATTAGTTGTTAAAATTATATTAAAGATATGACTAATGTGACGTATAATATACGGCAATATTATTTTCACAAATCTGGGATGAATGTCATCTAGGCCAACAGAACTTGATTTAATCTTTATAAATCCTTCAATGATATCACTTATGCGGAGATGTTGAAAATGAAACTCTTCTACTGCAGATATAACTCTACCATTCTCATAAAAATCAGGATTTATCGGTGGCTGAGAAAACTCAGAAAATTTTCTATTAAGAGCATTAACATCCAAGGGGTCTGATCTATGTTCTGTATTTACAACACCCATTTGCCTAATCTGCCTCCATGTTTGTTTCGTATTAATAGCATTCTGAAATCTATTTCCAAAGTATATAATTTTTTCTCGCCTGATCTTTTTTACGACTTCCTTTCTTGCTTTGTGAAAATCTGCGGGAAACTCCGCTGTTTTGTACCGTTTCCATCGATTATAAAGTTCATCACGACGTTCAATCAATCATTATATATCCGAGGAGAACCAAGGATTTATTCTCCTATTCAATTTTATGGTTTTAAGCGTAATATGTTTGTCAAATAATCGACGGATAAGGTTATTCAAATTTTCAATTTGATCATCGACAGATGGCATATAATAAATATCATGCCAGCTAGCAGTGATAAGATCATTCTCAAGGGATATAATATCAATATTTTTATAGTCTCGATAGGAATATGTTTCTACCTGATGTAGTGTTCTAAAGTTGTATGACATAAATAGAAGATCATGTCCCGAGAAAACCGGTGCTGTTAGTTGACTATAATGATTTACTTTATACATATCAGAAACAAGAAACAGATCCAGTAAAGAGGCATTCGTCGCAGTGAAATGTGTTGGTGTTGATCTGTTTACCGAGAATAGATTTAGTGAAGTTATTGCTGAACAAAAATTATTACTGATGGTAGATAGTAAATTCGCGTTAAAATCTCCAGATATTATAATATTGTTATAGGCAACAGATAACTGTTCCAGTTCAGACATAAGGGAGTCAAATAATATGGTATTTTTTGCTCTATAAACGCACACAAGAGCAACTTTTCGCGATGTGATGACAGCTCAATTAAAATATCGTCGTGCGGGAGTTTAAATGCTCTATCCGCCATTTCATATTTTTTATATATCTCGAGTTAATGATGCCACTTTAGGTTTTCGACCCCAAATTTTTCAAATTTGTAATTCGTTTTAGGATATCTCGTCAAGTTTCGGAGATAAATAGCTGAAAACGGATTGTAGATTTTAAAAATTTTGGTGTCAAAAACCTAAATTAGCATCATTAACTGGAGATTTAAAAAATGGCGTATAGAGCACTTATACTCCCTCACGACGATATACTCAACATCATTTACGGCAGTGTATGTGCGAAGAAGCCTACATGCTATTTCGGTGTTTATGTAGATAGCCACACCACCAGCATTTCCATATCTGTCACATCTGAATAATTTATACCCTCTTAGCTCAACAAGTCTATCCTTGTGGGCATCGGTAAACCACGTTTCCGAAATACACACTGCATCCACACCAGAATCTTCAAAGAGATAACGAAACTCATCTATTTTGAAATACAAACTTTGGGCATTAATGTGGCAGATATTCAATCCTAGATATTGCGTCGCCAAAATTCTTAAATGCTATAATTACCCTCTCTGGAGCCAAGATGATCATTTGTAATATTTATCATAAAAAATATTAAATACAACGCAATGAAATAAAAACTTGTTAAATGAACCAAGTAGATGAAACATAAAAACAAATTTTAATATATAGAAAAAATTATAGAAATTATTATATTTAAACAAAAAATAAAACAAATGAGAAGATAAAAGAATATAATATACTGCTGTCATATTGTAGCTACAAACGAAAAAGCACATCTAGGTCTTCAATATCTATATATGTATATAAAAGATAGTGGCGTTAGTTACTACGCTTATAACTCAAGAACGCCTGGACCGATTTCGATGATTCGTACCAATTCGGAATGGTCTCTGGCCAAATAAGCAAAAAAATTTCTAAAATATTCCAGAAAAAAAAAAAATTACGTGTGAACCTTTAAAATACGGGGTTCACACAATGCTTTTCATGACTGTTCACATTAGACTTGCATGAGTGTTCACACTATGTTGCAATGGTGTTCACACAATGACTTTCATGAATGTTTACATTTGAGTTGCATGACTGTTCACACTATGTTTCAATGGTGTTCACATTAAAACTGATTTCGATGTTTCGTACCAATTCGGAATGGTCTCTGGCCAAATAAGAAAAATAGCAAAAAAAATTTCTAAAATATTCCAGAAAAAAAATATAAGTGTGAACTTTTAAAATACGGGGTTCACACAATGCCTTTCATGACTGTTCACACTATATTGCAATGGTGTTCACATTAGAGTTGCATGACTGTTCACACTATGTTGCAATGCTGTTCACACTAAAATCGATTTCGATGATTCGTACCAATTCAGAATGGTCTCTGGCCAAATAAGAAGAATAACAAAAAAAAGTTTTTAAATATTTCAGAAAAATGAAATAACGTAAGTGTGTACTTTTAAAATCCGCGGTTCATACAATGCCTGACTGTTCACACTATGTTACAATGGTGTTCACACCAGACTTGCATGACTGAAAAGAAATAACGTATGTGTGTACTTTTAAAATACGGGGTTCACACAATGCCTGTCATGGCTGTTCACACTATGTTGCAATGGTGTTCACATTGATAAGAAGAATAGCAAAAAAATTTCTATGTCGCAATGATGTTCACACTAGAGATGCATGAGTGTTCACACTATATTACAATTGTGTTCACACTAGAGTTGCATGACTATTCACACTATGTAGCAATGGTGGTCTCACTAGAGTCATGACTTTTCACACCATGCTGTTGATCAAATTAACGCTAGCTTGAATTATAGGGATGCCAATTACGATGCTGAAAATTATGATTTTCAGGATTTACAAAATTTTTGATTTTAAGGTTTTTTGCTTCTCATGTAAAAAAAGAACTGTAGTTACGTCCGTTTGCATTTAATATGACGATATGTATAGAGCTTTCAGTTGGTGTCCACATTTTGTATTGTAGCCGACTTTTTCATCTGTCCGTTGTTGATATGTACGCAAACACTGAAACTGAACGATTAAATTTCATACGTTATAATCAAAAGAAATTACGTTCAGAAGAGAATATCCATTTGTGTGATGCAATTCATAACGATGGTAATGTAAACGACCTCGGAAAAATTGTTATTTTGCCTTCAACATATACAGATAGCCCACTTCATATGCATGAATATGCACAGGACGCAATGACTTATGTACGTCATTACGGTCGGAGAGTTTCATTCATAACTTTTACGTGTAAACCACAATGGAATAGCTTCTCCGAGATTCTCTGACCGATTCTTATAAAATTTTGTCTGTATATTCAGTAAGCTGACTATAGACCGTAATCTTTTTTTTATACATCCACGCCCACTTCAATGCCCACTTCTTCCGTGAACTTAAAACCCTGTTTACGTTCCCCATAAAGCCTTTAAACATGGTACGAATGCTTCTAGCAATAGCTTTTATGATATAGCTTAATCCGAGCGGGATAAGGGCAGAGGAAGGGGTATTCCCGCAGAAGGTAGAACACATTTTATCACTCTTTTAAAGAAGTGTAACACAAAAAGCTTTCAAGCTTAGTAGGAATACTAAGAATTATATTTTTTAGGGACAGGGGAAGTTATTCCCTCAAACAGGTAAATTATGTTCTGTCGTTTGTTTAAATAGTTGTTATACATAATGCTTTTGCTTATAATGCTTGCTAAAAATACCGAAATTAATTTTTTTATGGCGGGGGAAGGAGTTCTCCTACTTAGGTAAAACACGTTTAAAACACAAAAATCTTTTTAACTTTGGAGAAAAGCCTGAAGTTGCATTTTTTATGATCCAGTTTAATCCGAGCGAGATAGGAGCAGGAGAATAAGTAGTCACATAAAGGTAAGTTACATTATTGCTTAAACAGTTATTACAGATCACTCTTTCAAACTAAATAGAAATACCAGGGACGGTAACAGTTATAAGAGAAACTATGAAACAGTCATATTTAACCATTAATGACAACGAATTTATATAATTGTTATAATTAACCATTAACAAGAAATATATTTTATTTTGGTCATCGTAACCAATTAAAATGAGAAATATTTTTTTTTTTGGTTGAAAATAACCATTATATCAACTTAAAATTTGTTTTGGTCCTAAATAACCATTATACTAATAAAAAAAATTTTTGGTTAGAAATAACCATTATATTAAAAAAGACATTTTTTGGTTTTTTGGTTAAAAATAACCAATATCAAAAAAAAATTTTTTTTTTTGGTTATTACTCCACAAAATGCAACATTTTTTGTATATTTTGGATGATGCAAAGGAAGCTATCGCAAGAATGATTAAAATCAATTAAAAGATTTTACAAATTAAGGATGTAACCAAAATTTTTTTTAGGTCAAATGGTTATTTCTAGCCAAAAAAAGTTTTTTATTGAAATAACCATTATTCTTAACCAAAATATTTTTTTGGTTGATATAATGGTTATTTCTAACCAAAAAAGGTTTTTGATTGAAATAATGGTTATTCTTAACCAAAATATTTTTTGGTTGATATAATGATTACTTATAACCAAAAAAATTTTTTTCTCATTGTAGTTGGTTACGGTAACCAAAATAATATAAATGTACTGATAATGGTTAAAAATTACCAAATGCAGATAAAGGGCATTTTTGCGTAACCTTTTTCCTCAGAAAAAAAAAATAACAATTATTTCCAGTCCCTGATATTTAGTTTGGTTTGCCATTTCATCATGAACAGGTTGAAAAAAGAACAACGCTTGCAAATCGTGCAAATTTATTTCGAAAATAATGGTTCAGTTCGCGAAGTTTACGGCAAGCTCCGTCCATTTTATGGTCGACATAATCGTCCATCAGAGCAATTAATTCGGTCAACCATGGATCGTTTTCGCAATACGTTTACTCTATGTGATAATACGCATCCGCAGAGCCGTCGAACAGTGCGCACCGAAGAAACAATTGCCGCTGTAGAGCAAAGTGTTGAAGAGAACCCGAATGAATCGATTCGCCACCGTGCACAGCAATTGGAGCTTTGTCCATCAACTTTATGGAAGATTTTGCGCAAAGATCTTGGCTTGCGATCTTACAAGATCCAGCTTGTGCAAGAATTAAAGCCGCGAGACCATGCAATGCGTCGTGATTTTGGTGTATGGGACGAAAATGAGATTGATCTCGATGCTGATTTTCATCGCAAAATTTTGTTCAGTAATGAGGCTCATTTTTGGTTGAATGGCTACGTCAACAAGCAAAATTGCCGCATTTGGAGTGAAGAGAATCCACATGAGACCCTTGAGACGCCATTACATCCACAAAAACTGACTGTTTGGTGTGCTCTATGGGCTGTTGGACTCATTGGGCCATACTTCTTTCGAAATAATGCTGGAGAGTCAGTTACCGTTAATGGAGACCGGTATAGAGCCATGATAACCGACTATTTTGTTCCCGAATTGGATGGCATGAATGTGGATGAGTTGTGGTTCCAACAAGACGGCGCTACATGCCACACAGCGCACGTCACAATTGATTTATTGAAGGAAACATTCGATGAGCGCATAATTTCGCAGCATGGACCTGTCAATTGGCCACCAAGATCGTGTGATTTGACACCATTGGATTATTTTCTTTGGGGATATGTGAAGTCGATCGTCTACGCCAACAAACCAGACACGTTAGGGGACTTGGAAGCCAACATTCGTGGCGTTATTGCCAACATACGGCCCCATATGCTCGAAAAAGTGGTTTAAAATTGGACCTGTAGAATTGGCTTTATTCGAGCTAGCCGCGGCGGCCACATGCCCGAAATCATATTTAAACATTAATGGCATAAAATTATCCTTCCAATAAAGCCAAATTGATGGACATTAAAACGATTTTCTTGTGTTTTATTTCAATTCGAAGTTCTATACCTCTAAAAAAACACCCTGTATTTCAATAAATTTCTGAAAAATCGTCTACACTTCAATTTTGCATACCTATCTATGTATGTTATTATGAAAAATGCTGTGTCTATTGTAAAATACGAGTAATTAATTTTTTAATAATTTTTCCTACCGGGAATCTTATTAGATATGTATATGTTAAGCAACACAAAATCATTGACACTGACAATTCCAATAGGCCAGTTTTATAATTAGCACCTGGAGGCAAACTATGAGCAAAAAACCAATATAAATTTCGTTCGGTTTCAAATGCAGTAATTTGCTACCAGGGGTTGGTAATGTCTTAAAAGATCAATTAATCCTTTAAGTTTTTCTTTTTTTTTTTCTATAAAAAATTCTAAATAGGTTATAGTATTTACTACTTACAATGGAAAACAAAAATTTTCAAAGTTTTCATCCATAATGTTATCAGGTTGTTGTTTAATTGACTCGTCGTTTATTGTACCATGGTCTGTGTATGAAATTCTAATGGGAAATATACGTACACATAAATAAAACAGATAATATTAATATATAAATTTCATAATTACTTACTTTTGCGTTTCTTTCATAAATGGCTCAGATCAGAAGCGTGAATTTATTCCCTCGGCCCATTTGCCTCCGTGTGAAATAGAACCCTTTTACGGAGATTATCTGAAATGGCCTTCCTGCCGCGAATCATGGTTGGCGAAAATCCCCGGATCGACCTCGTCTCGAAAATGTACTACCTTTTACAGTACACCAAGGGTGAGCCCCATAAAATGATTCGAACCTGTCCATTGACTTTAGATGGTTTCCCTATAGCCTGGAAAAATCTAATACACAGATATGAGAACAAACGCGTTCTCATTAATGCCCAGCTAAAAATTCTTTTTAATATTAACCCTATTACCCGTGAGAATGGCCCTAGTATTAAAGAGCTTCAGAGAACCATCAATGATTGTATTACTAATCTTTCATTGCTTGAAGTGAAAACTGACAGTTGGGACGTAATATTTGTTTACATTGCCTCTACAAAACTTCCAGATACCACTCTAAATCTCTGGGAGCAATCGGAAAAGCTTGACGCAGATAGGCCGTTGTGGAGTGAAATGGATAAATTTCTAATTTTACGGTATAAGACTCTAGAATCAGTCTACGATATTAAGGGCTCTCATTCAAACCACCCCCGGAACATAGTAAAAAACCACAGCTTTAACAACCCGGGAAAATCCACCGATATGAGGAAGGTTAAAGCATTTGTAACCAAGACCAACCCGAGTCAGAATGTTACCCAGTGTTTATTATGTCCAGAGAAACACCCCCTTAGATTATGCCCCGTATTTTTAGGACAAACTGTTGATGATCGTTCGTTGACTGTGGAGAGGATGAAGTTTTGCTCTAACTGCTTGGCATCTTCCCATAGATTTAAAATGTGCAAAAGTGTTCATGTCTGCTTCATTTGCAAACAGAGACACCACTCGCTTCTGCACAAGAACCCTAGTCGGGCCTCGAATCGGCTAACCCCAACCCCCTTCGCTTTAACCCTATTAATTTTCACCCAAATGAAATTAACTCTCGAAATTCTGGCGCCCTTGGTACGAATTACAGTCCACCCCCAAATAACCCTGCTGATAGACCCTCTACCTCAAACGCGGCTAAATCCTTCCAAACGTATACCTCACAATTAGATTCAAACGCCCAAAATACGGTATTGCTGGGAACAAAGACGAAAGTAGCTGACAGGTTATTTCATTATGGGGTGATATTGCACGTAAGTATAACGCCGTAGCGTATGCCTTTTCAGAGGCGTCGCAAGAGCCATGAATTTCTATGTCATGATCGGGGTAAAAATTAACACATCTTGTAATGTTAATTTTTTTAATTTGCGGATAATCACTCAAAAAAGCCTGCCACCTTTTAAGAGTTATGGGGTTTAAACTCTCATCCCACTTTGTCTTGTCTTACCATATTTGTTGCATGGTCATCTTAGCAACGACAATTTTAGGAGAAAGCCGACCGGCGGAGTCAAATAGCTTTGCTATCTCGGACAAGACAGCACGTTTCGTAATTAAATTCTTATTTGGTGGCTTTACAAGTCTAAAGTAAAAACTATCTGAACCAGCATTCCATCGCAATCCCAGTGTTTTTGTCGTGGTCCTATCAGAAAATTTTAAGAAATCTGTTGTTAACAGATATTCTTCGGGTAAATCTTCTAACAAACGTCTATGATTCGCAGTCCATTTTCAAAGAACAAAACTAGCCGAATGTAGAACGTTTATTAGATCATTACGACGTATGCATCGTATTGCATCATTCAGTTCATGGGAACCACCGAGCACATCATCGACGTACATTTGAGTTCGCAAAATTTCGGATACGGCAGGATTTTGAGCTTCACATTCACTGGCTAGATGAATAAGAGTACGAATGGCAAAATACGGCGCACAGTTCACTCCGAACGTGACCGTATTAAGCTCAAACTCCTTGACTTCATTATCGGGTCCTTACGAAACAGAATCCGCTGAAAAGGGGTATGATTAGGGTGGACTAAAATCTGTCGATAAATTTTTTCAATATCCGCATTAAATACGAAACGGTAAAGTCGCCAGCGGAGTATTAAAACGGTGAGATCTGCCTGCAGCACGGGCCCAGGATATAATATATCATTCAAACTCACGCCGTTCGACGACGGGCTCGAAGCATTGAAAACAACACGAAGTTTAGTGTTCAGGCTGTCGGGTTTGAAAACCGCGTGATGGGGTAGGTAATATGAAATATCTTTCGTGGTGCAGGGGTCAATCTCCTTCATGTGTCTCAATTCAATATATTCGCGGACCACTTTGTCATACTGGTCCTTTAATTCAGGGTTGCGTAAAAGTCGAGTCTCATTTCTCTTGAATTGGGTCAAAGCACGTTTTCGTGAATTCCCTAGCGATAGAATTTCCGGAAATTCTTGCCTAAAGGGCAAGGATACCACATAGCGACCATCGGACTTCCTATAAGTTGTCGACTGATAAAGTTGCTCACAAAACTTGTTAGATTCAGACAACTGGGTTGCTTTCGGAACTTCTTCAAGTTCCCAGAAACGAGAAAGTTGAGTGTTCAAATCAATTTGATTAAAATAAGATTCAATCGAGTATATGGGGTTGCTGTGAAAAACTTTACCCGTCACGATCCATCCAAAAATGGTATTCTGAGCGATAAGATTGCCTTCTGGGTGTTTTTCGACTTCGGGTAATAATATACGTGGATGCGAGACTTTACCCCGTTTAGAGCTTTGTGGAGCTATATTATTGACGAAAATGGTGGACGCACTGTGCAACCAAATGAAATTGGAAAAACGGAAAATTCATTTATGGACTGACTCCACCATCGTATTATCTTGGTTTCAAAAACCCCCCTGTCATTGGCCTACTTTTGCTGCTAATAGAGTTGCGTTCATCTTGGAAAAAGTCGGTGTTGAGAAATGGTCTCACATTGATTCTGAAAGTAACCCAGCTGATTTGGCAAGTCGCGGCTCGAAAGCTAAAGATTTGACCGACAACTCTTTATGGTGGCAAGGCCCTAAATGGTTGAGACAACCAGAGGACACATGGCATCTCACCCCAATTAAATACCACACAAATCTTGAGACGAAAAACATAAAGACTCATTTTATCCAGAATAACGATTCAACTGATATACTTGAACGGTTTTCCAGTTTACCCTGTGCCATGAGAGTCATTGGCTATATTTTTCGGCACGTAAGTTTGATGTTAACTATGAGTCCTATGTGTTTTCCAGATCTGATTTGTAAAAACTCGTTTGACACTTTTATCTCAAAGGTTATATTTACCTGAATATGATCATCTTCTAAAAGGGCACACTTTATCCAGGAGAAGCATACTACTCCACTTAAACCCTTTCTTGATTCAAGTGGAATCCTGAGATGGCCGGTTAACTGTTCACGAATATTCACTTCATGGCGGAAGTGCGTTACTTATACGTATTGTTAGACGCGAATTTTGGGTCCCCAGACTTAAGAACTTAGTTCGTACAATCGTAAACAACTGCAAGAAATGCGTCATTCAACGCAAGCAATCCACCCGTCAAATGATGGCCGCTTTACCCCCTGAAAGAGCTTCCATTGGCAAGCCATTTGACCATACCGGCGTTGATTTTGCAGGGCCTTTTGATATAAAATCTTACAGTGAAAGAGGTTGTCGAATTTCAAAAAGTTATGTAGTTGTACTTATTTGTTTTCGCACAAAAGCAATTCACTTAGAATTGATTGAAGACCTAAATTCGAAAGCCTTTTTGGCTGCTTTTACTTGCTTCATATCGTGCCGCTCAGCCCCTAAACATATGTACTCGGATAATGGAACAGCCTTTGTGGGTGCTGCGAAACTTCTTTCCTGCGAGCGAAAGAAATTTCTACTTGAATTAAGAAGTAAAGCCATTTCCTTAGATGGTGAAGAGCCTATGGAATGGCATTTTATCCCCCTCGGTGCTCCTCATATGGGCGGTTTGTGGGAAGCGGGTGTAAAGAGCTTCAAAACTCATCTGAAGAGAATCTCCGCTTCACAGAAATTTACATATGCCGAATTTGAGACAATGTTGACTCGTGTTGAAGCCTGCTTAAATTCCAGGGCTTTGTGTGCAATGTCCGATAGTCCTACGGACATAATTCCTCTCACCCCCGGTCACTTCCTAGTCGGACGTCCAATACTCGGACGGGCCGAACCCGATCATTCCAGTTTGTCCTTAAGTTTGGCTAACCGATGGCAGAAGTTAAAAATTCTTCACCATCAATTTGCTATACGGTGGAAGGAAGAATATTTAAAGGAGCTTCACAAACGCACAAAATGGAAATTCTCTGAGAACTTATCATTAAATGATTTGGTGGTCATTCGTCAGGACAATCTTCCCCCTAGTTTATGGAGATTAGGCCGTGATGTAAAGGTCTACACTGGTCAGGACTCTAAAGTTAGAGTATCTAACGTGAGAACAGCTTCAGGCAATATTAACCGCCCAATTGTGAAGCTAGTTCTCCTTCCTAATTCAGAAACTATCTAATGAATGATATTGAGAATGTAGTTTTAAATTGTGAAGTATGTATGCGTCATCAAAATTCTAATACTAAATCGGAAATGGTTCCTCATGACATCGTGGATATTGCATGATTCAAGCTGGGATGTGATCTTTTTGAATTTAATAAGAAAACCTACTTGCTCGTTGTTGATTATTACTCTAAATATATTGAGATAGAATTACTAAATTCAGGATATAACAGCTTTAAAGTTATAAATAAACTTAAATCTATGTTTTCCAGACATGGAATTCCGTATATTTTAGTAACGGATAATGGTTCCCCATTTAATTCTAAAGAATTTAAAGAGTTTTGTAGAAACTGGGAGATTGACCATAACACATCTACTCCTTACCTGTCAAGATCTAACGGGTTAGCAGAACGTTCTGTTCAAACTATAAAGAAATTATTTTTCAAATCTCTAGATAGTCATTCAGATACATATGTAGCATTATTGCAGTATAGAACGTCACCAAAGGGTACATTACCTAGTCCTGCAACACTGTTAATGTCAAGATCTTTAAGGACAAAAATTCCTTCGTTGCTAAAAAATCTTGAACCAAAAGTTGTCGATAAACGGGAATATAGACAACAATTAAATTTGAATATACAAAAATATACTAATTACTACAACAAAACCGCTAAGAAAAAAAAACTGTCCAAACGGGAGATTCCATTTTATTTAAGAAAACACCTTCAAGCTGTTGGTTTAGTGGGCAAATTATGGACTCATGTAAAGAGCCAAATTCATTTATTGTTCAGGACAGCAATGGTAATCTTTATAGAAGAAACCAAGACCATATTAAGAAAACACCAGATAGTATAACAGTTAAAAATCAAAAAAGCAATGAAGTCGAAGAAAATAATAAAACCTGCACAGAACCAACAGTCGTTGTAAACAGTGACTGCCAAAATTATGTTACAAGGAAAGATAGAATTGTAAGACAACCAAAAAAGCTAAATTTATAAGTTGTATTTTAGGTATAATGTCATTCCAGCAAATATTTCCCATCAATGCATTAAATAAATTATAGTTAGTTTGATTGAAGCAAAAAATCTTGCATTCTTTACTATGCTTTAATTTAGATTCAGATGGAGTACACAAAATAATATTTATAGTAGGATGATATAGATCTTCCGGTAAAGTAACAGGTTCTGCACGTATAACTGAGCAAGCATTGAGATCATTGACGAACACTAAGTCCAGTAATTTTCCAAAATTATTTAATACTGAATTCATCTGGTAAAGAGATAGACCCAAAATTTCATTTAAAAATTCTTCATGACAGTTTCTATTTTTCACTGGTATTAAATATGGTACATCAGATGTAAGTTTCCATTCCTATGAAGAAAGATTAAAATCACCAACAACAAAAACAGTATCACATTTGTCAGCAAGAGAAGAAACAGACTTGATAACATCAGCATGATTGGCATAAATAGAATAGTCAGAATTTGGAGGAACATATGAGCAGGTAAAATAAACTTTCGATCTTTTTAATTTCACTACAACAGCAACAATTTCAATATCAAAACGTTGAGTTACAATTTCTTCAGATGGAAATGAACAAGAAACAGCGATTAGAACACCACCACCTTTACGTAAACTGCGATCATATCTATATAACTTATACTTATTACAAAGAATTTCCGAGTTGAAAATATTGCTATTTAGCCAAGTTTCAGTAAATATAACAACATCATAAGTAAACTCGTAACTATCAACTAGAAGAGTAGCTAATTTGGTATTTAAGCCACGAACATTCTGATATATAATATTCAAAAAATTATCAGAAGTATTATCACAGTTAATTAGTTTTTTGAGATTCCTGACTGTAAACGAGCGATATTACTATCATAATTAGTCCTCGTTCTCTCTCTATAAGTATATTCACGGACTAATGTATTTGCAGGCCAGAAGTTAGGATCAACAATATTATCAAAAATATCCGGAGGGGTGGAAATTTTAAATGATGCAATGGACCTTGGAGTGGAAAATTTAAATTTTTGAATTATAACATTTACATCTCGTCTAAATTTAGATTTGATGTAATAGTCAACATCATCCAATGAAGTTTCACTTGCTAACCGTGAAACAAAAATAGTCTTCATGGGTGGAACGGCAAGAAGCGGCTTAGGCATAATCGTATCATTCCCTGCCCGTCTATTTACGTCAGCGTTAACTGGTAAAGATTTTACATTAGAACTAGATCTAGTATCAATTGCAGGAGAAGTTAACTGACCAGAATAAACATCATTTGAAATAGTGGATGGCGTAGAATATGTTTCACCAACAGCATCGGGAATAATAATAGTCGTTACAGGTGAATTGACTGACGAAGGAATTGAAAGAAAGTTGTCAGATTTTAGCTTTTCATTAGAACCTTTATCAACAGCACCAAAATTATCCAAGCTAGGAAAATTATTATATAAGTCCTCAAACTTTGCAAGTTGGGATTGTAAAGACAAAAAGTCTTTATTAAGTTTATTAAATTGATCCTTATAGCTCTTGAAAAATCTATAAAATTCCATGTTAATTTTTTTACACGAAGCGCAAGTCCAGTGTAATGATTTCACAGGATCTAAAAGCGCATCCGCATCTCTTGCCTTCAGTGCAGTACATTTTAGGTGATAATTACCCATACAAAGCCAGCAGGTTACCATACGATCATTACCAGAAGAAGCACAATTAGTATTTAGGCAATTCATTTTTGTTCAATAAAATATATGTGTATGTAATAATTTAGTTATTTTCTTTTTTTAAAATTTAAGGATACGTTAGAATAATTCAAAAGTAGATGTCGCCACAACCAGTTAGCAAATACACAAACCAATATATAATAATTGTATATTTATGACGAAAGGTTTGTAATTATCCAAAACATATGATCACAACAGCTGGTTCAGTATATTTTATTTTGTTTGTTTATTAACTGTAGTGGTTAGTGTTGTTGTTATATAATGTTTATTTATTTTTCTGTTTCTGTTTTTATATTATTATTGTAATTTAAGACAAACTGTTTTAATTTTTTTTTTTTTTTTTTTTTTTTTTTTTTTTTTGTGATTGAATTTTGAACAATGTGCTGATAAAGCCGCCTTTTGTGGATTAATATCCCTTCGTTTCTGGTCCGATTTATGTCCAGCTATTCTAGTTTTTAACTTATTCTTGGTCGTACCTACATATACTTTATCACAAATTTCACTATCATTACCATTACAAGGAATGCTATAAACTAAATTTGACTTGTCCCATTTCATTACCTTATCCTTTGTCTTGCTAAATAATCTTCCTAAAGTATTATATGTTGTATAACTCAAATTATACTTATCCTGATTTAAAATTCCTGACATTTTCAAACGGTCAGACAAAACAGGTATATAAATTATCGATTTATAAATTTTATCCGCCGTTGCATTATCACCATTTCCATTTCCCCTTCCCTGAATATTATCATTAAAAACGGCAACACACCTCATGTTATCCTTACATTGTCTAATTAATCTATGAATAATACTTAATGGGAAACTATTGTCAATTAATATATTCCTAACTTTAACAATGTTAGCCTTATGAAATTCCTTGTCACTAATTCTAAGTACTCTCTCTATTAAATTCTTAGCTGTGTTAATAATTACACCCTTACTATGCTTAGAAAAATAGTTAATAAGCCTTCCAGAAGCTGTTGGTTTTTGATACCAATCAATTACTAGTTTCCTACCCTTTCTAATTAATAGTGTATCTAAAAACGAAATCCTAAAATTAAATTCTCTCTCCATAGTAAAGTTAATAAAAGGAATAAAATTATTGAGTGCGGTCAACATTCTTCCAATTCCACTTTTTGGAATAATACAAAATAAATCATCTACGTATTTCGTCATATTCCTAGGTTTAAATTGACCAATACAATCATCTAATAATTTCTCCATAACTATATCTGCTAAAATTGGAGATGCGGGCGAACCTATTGGAAGTCCTTCATGCTGCACATATATCTTCTCATTGTATTTGAAATATCTATTTTGTTCAATACAAAATTTTAAAATCCGTAAAAGTAAAGGCCTATCAATTTTTGTATAGTTCCCAATAACATTCCATTTTTCTTCTATAATACTAATCGCTAATCCAACAGGTATGCTAGGGAAAAGTGAAATAACATCGAAAGATACTAATTCCTCATCATCATCAATAATTTAGTTCTTAATTCTATCCTTGAATTGAATTGAATCCTTAACATTATACTTTGATTTCTCTGTAATTTTCTTAAGAATACTGGTTATGTATTTAATGAAGGAGCAAATTGGTCTCAATGGAAAATCCTGTTTGTGAATTTTGGGTAAGCCATATAACCTTGGAGCAATAGCTGTACTTGTCTTAAGTTTATACCTATCAAGAATAGTTATGATCTTTTTCCTAAAAAGTTAATCTACTAAATCATTATTTAATTTCTGTAATTTACTAGTAGGATCCTTAGCAATTACATTATATTTACTATTGTCCTCAATAATATTTCTCATTCTTATATTGCAATCATCTCTATACAAAGCTACTGTTGTATTGTCTTTATCCGCTTTTAAAATAATTATATTTCTATTTCTTCTCAAAAATCTTTCCGCTTCATCAACTTTTTCTAACATAAACCTATCTCTTTTATCTAATTCCATTTTATTCAAATGATTCTCTATTATTGTCGTTAATCTGGTTCTAGCAATTTCTTGTTCCTCCTTCTTATCTAGCGTGTGATGTACAATCATTTTGGTTTTTCCACACAATATTTTTTAAGAAAAAAAAGAACAAAAAGGACTAAAAGAAAAAAACAAATTCTTAAAATATTATTTTTTATTTTTATAAACATTAAGACACATATGACAACAAGGCCTATCAATTTTTTTGAATTTATAAATACACATTTTCTGTATTTAAAATTTGAAAATAATTTATAAATAAATATATCCTGAAGACGCTACACGCAGGAGTAGCGAAATATTGATAAATAAATAAACGATTTTTATTTAAAAAAGACCTTAAGCTTGAGTAATTCTTTACAATAAAAAAGTATTTTTTACAAGAAAAAATTTAAACAAAATCTATAAAATAAAGTAATGGCAATAATGGTTTTGACAAAGCAAAATTGTATAACGTAAGCCAGACAAAAATATTCTGTTGTGTTACAGAAACCCAATTTGTTACGTTATTGTTAGTGTGACAATCGTTTGTATGGTATTGTAATTGTTTCCTGGAAACATGCTGTCAGTTTTGCATAAAGCACAACGACGCATTTTTTGTTTTTCGAAAAACAGAATTTTTATTACACACTTTTATTTGTTTTAAAAACAACAGATTATATAATTTGAAATGTATGCTTTTGGGGATAAGCATGTCTCTATGGCCATTTCGTCTCTGCTTAAGAGACTCGTCAGGAGACTTTTTCCCAAAGGTGTTATTCAAAACTATAAATACTTATGTTAAAATAGTTATAGACTAAATGCGAATCATATCCCATTTAGTATATAACAACCAAACAAAAGTATTTACAAAGCAATACATTTCTGTTTTTCAAAAAATTTAAATTCTATTTCTATTTTTAACAACAGATTATTTTATCACAATACTAAAGTCGAACACTGAATCACTAAAATCCTAGATGTGGTAGTTTTTATTTTAAATAAATCAAATTATTAACAAAATTTTACCCTTTGTTCACTATTTAATTTGTGTTCAAAAAAATGTTTTGTTTATTTTGATTTTAACACCAACAAAAAAAAAACAAAATTTGACATATTAAGTAAGACAGAGTTGTTCAGAAACTCGCCGATGCATCTACCTGATAATAAATTTGCCTTGGTAGTGATTGCATTTCACATTGTCTGGACAGCAAATTGAGTAGCAATCACAGTGCACTCAAATATGCTGATATGCGAATTCTTACGCTTTGCATAATCAAACAAAAAATGCAGACAATGTACTACGTATTAACTTAATTATTAATTTGAACAAAAACATTTTTAATTCTTTTGGGAATGTATTTTTCTTTATCATTTTTTTTAACAGAATAAAAAATGAAAAGAAAAGTCATCTGAAGAATTAACACTGACAATACCATGGTATTATTTCAGCAGAGTGATGCACAGAGTACTTAGGAAAATTTTTAATATTCATAAAAATAGTGTAATAGTAACACAATTATATATAAAATTTATGTGATTGCAATAATATTTACTGCTCTTAAAAAATAACTAAAACAAATTGAAAAATTAAAAAAAAAATTTTTTTCTGAAACACATTTTTTTAATTCATGCATAAAGTTATAGAGTTTTTTATATCAAAATTTGGTAAAATGGAATAGGAAACTGTAATTTCTACAGACACTGCAGACAGAGCCTATAAAGAAAAGAGTTGGCATATGTAATAAAAAATAAAAACAAAATCCAATGAAAATCTTAAGACTTGTAGAATAGTGTAAAAGCACCATCATCGGTTAAGCATGATATCATATGATTGAATTTTTCTATGTCTTTTAACGTCGGATCGTTGTGGACCAAATTCTCAAATAAGATCATGAAGTTTTTAATTCGGAATATTTTCCGCTATATTTAGGGAGCTTCATATTTGGTAGTCTTGAATGATGTGGCTGTGAAATAAATGAATTTTCAGGAATGTGTGATTCTTATTTTTAGCCAAAAGACTTAAAAACATTGCTTTCGTAGTCACGCAAATGTCCTCAAGCTCAGCTCTATCATCATTATCGGGATATATATTATCCACTTCTGATTTAAGCGTCATCGCTTGGTCTATATAGTTTTTCAGAATATCTAATCTGCATTCCAACTAAATTGGATTAAAGGAAATCGTTTTCTCCGTAATGGACCGATTAATTCTCGTAATATTATGTACGACCTTTGCCTTTGTAGCAAGTAATTTACCAATATCTGGTTTGGAAGGAGAATTCTGACGTTTTCTAGTAGCCATTTGTTATTAATTATGAAACTCAAATTAGTAGAATAAAATTCCTCAAAGCAATAAATGATAAATATCAAACGATGTTGTGCTTTGGATAAACTACTTTTCCAATAAAATGAAATAAAACGCGATATTCGGTTTTTGTTCATTCGGTTAATTATCACAATTCCACAAAATTCTTCATTATATATTAAGATAAATATATTTGAATTGTTTACAGACCTTTGGTTACTCGAATAATCAAATTTGATTACTTTCGCCAAGAATTTGAAAATTAATAATATTTAAAATTTGAAAATAATTATGTTAAATATTTTTGATGCTAGTGTAAACACAATAAATAACATCGATCAACGATTTTTAAGAAATTTAATTTTCACTGCTAGTGTAAACGCGCTGTAATGTAAATAGTCTGTAATACAATGTATATAGGAACAAATGGAATCGGACGGATTATTTTTATTTTATGAAAATAAATAATAAATAGGCTTTTACACTTACTCACATCTTACAGGAACGCGTGGAAAAAGTTCAAAATTGAAAAAACTTGTTTACATTGCAACATCTTTCATCTGTAATATTTTTTTCTAGTTGAGTGCTCAAAAAAATTTGAAGAAATAAAAATTAAATAAAATGGAATTTAAATTTT
The DNA here is from genome assembly GCA_963576795.1 of Metopia argyrocephala. Classification (NCBI taxonomy): domain Eukaryota; kingdom Metazoa; phylum Arthropoda; class Insecta; order Diptera; family Sarcophagidae; genus Metopia; species Metopia argyrocephala. The sequence continues at coordinate 86,771,285 of OY756209.1, read as the reverse complement.
TTGCAGCAATTGGATTAATAATTGCTCATCAAAATCAAAGACAATTATTACTACAATATGCAGAATTAGTGAACGACATGTTCGTGGACGAACACGATGATGATGAAATATTTCTTTTTGCCAAACGTATTGTGTGACGTAGCACTTATGTTGCTTCTTTACATACCTTATTGTATGGGCATGATTGTATCAACCATACACGGTACAGCATGGATTTTTATTTTTAGTTCATATGATATAGATTTACTTTTACTACAATAATTCCCATTAAGTTAATAATTAAATTTACATATAAGATTTAGGATTTTTAGACAACGGCAGCCAGAATTGGTACAGGCAGCAGTCTTTGCTAAGTATATACGAGGCGACTCGTGAGAGATTTGGACTTGGCTGTGCCAACTGGTAACACTTTACGAAGGGGTTCTTGTAACCTACTTCTCCCGAAGGGGTATTCGCTACCTACTTCTCCCGAAGGGGCCCCTGTAACCTTTTTCTCCCGAAGGGGTACTCGTTACCTACTTCTCCCGAAGGCGTACTCGTGACCTACTTCTCCCGAAGGGGTTCTCGTAACCTACTTCTCCCGAAGGGGTTCTCGCAACCTACTTCTCCCGAAGGGGTCCTCGTGACCTACTTCTCCCGAAGGTGTTTTCGTAACCTACTTCTCTCGAAGGGGTCTTCGTGACCTACTTCTCCCGAAGGGGTCCTCGTGACCTACTTCTCCCGAAGGGGTACTCGCTACCTACTTCTCCCGAAGGGGTACTCGTTACCTACTTCTCCCGAATGGGTACTCGTTACCTACTTCTTCCGAAGGGGTTCTCGTAACCTACTTCTCCCGAAGGGGTTCTCGCAACCTACTTCTCCCGAAGGGGTACTCGTTACCTACTCCTCCCGAAGGGGTCTTCCTGACCTACTTCTCTTTTATCTTATCTTATCTTTCCAGATCGTATACCAATCCGAATACGTAGTAACGACCGAGTTATACCGAACCCGAAGTGGTCGCTACTGAATCGTACCATACCGAAGACGATACTCTACCGAATTAGCCGTAAGCCAGTTATAGCGAACCCGAAGTACTGAATCGTACCATACCGAAGACGATACTCTACCGAATTAGCCGTAAGCCAATTATACCGAACTGAAGGTGAAGTAACGACCGAGTTATACCGAATCAAAAGTGATTGAATCATACCGAACCAACTGCAAGTCATACTATACCTACTGAGTCAAAAGGTAATACATCCAGCTAAAGATACCTACCGCCGCACCGAACCACCATAATCACCTGCCGTAGTACTAAACTTTGTTATTTTATTTACTATTTTATTAATAAAGAATTGATATTACTATTGCCCACGAGGGGGACGAAATTGTAATTTCTTTTTATTTACTTAAGGTTCGTGGACCCGTAAGTAGACCCTAGACACCGACCTCACCCTACCACGTTACGATTGTATTGTAAACCCCCGATGCTCATTGTATATTTTTGCGTGTGTGTTTTTTTTTTTTTTTTTTTGTGTATATTTTTTTACACATGTGTTTTTTTAGTGATGGTAGTATATTTTTTAGTGATGACACAAAAATTATCGCAAGATGTTGAATGAAACAAAATGAGATAGGAACATCTTTTAAAGATGTTGAAAGATGTTGAACATTCAGCCCCGTATACTTTCTATAACAAGATGTTATCATCTTTGTGAACTGATAAAATATGAAAGATGGGACCAAGTGTAAAAAGCCTATAAAACCGAAGAAAACTCATATAAAATGGATAAAATTAATAAATTAATCAATTTAAAATTATTAACACTGGCGAATATCTTTATGCGTTTTATTAAAATTATTAAATAAATAATTATGTGCAATACCGATGGCACAATTACAACAACAACACGTCTTCTATATATTTCGTATAAAGAGACTGAAATGTACGTGTTTTTGTTTATGAGAACAAATACATTATCAGCCAGGCCCACGATATCGAAAGAAAACTTAAGCGAAAGAAACTCAGTCACTCACTGTGAATCTAAACTGCGGCCCACTAATAGTCACTTTATCGTTCGCTTTGCTTTACGTTACCAACGTAATGCAAATAAACAACAAAGCCGCCATACTAACATATCAAAAAATAATCGCGAATATACTCCAAAAAAAGCGCTGAAGTGCTTAAATTGTACAGTAAAAAATGCAACCGTGTGCTAGTTTAACTTGACAGAAATGTAGTAAACAAACTTATTCCGATTTTGTTTATTTATGTGTATGTGTGTAAAAAAATTTTGTGTTACCAATCGCATTTATATTCGGCGACACAAAAATTAGCGTGCCGCAAATCAGCTGTTTGTCGCTTAAAACTACACGATTTGATATCGTGGGCCTGGCTGTATGTCTCAATTTTAAATGATTAAACTAAATACGATCGCAACTTCAGGCAAAAACCTCTCTCAGAGAAAACGTGCCCAAAATTAAAACGACGGCCGCAACTTCAGGAACTGTCATTTATTGTTTTTACATTTCTTGCATGTAAAGCTATTAAAAATTAAGTTTAAGAGAGTTTTTGTAAAAAACTTATATTTTATAATTTAATCATCTTAACACACTTTTTCAATTATTTTTACTAAAATATCACTCACTTTCAAATGTTTTTTCGATTTTCTTTTGTTCTTATTTTTCTTTGTGCCAACAACAAAAACCAATGGGTTTGTTTACAAAATGTATGAAATTTATTAAAAGTGTGGTAACATTGTTGAGAAAATTTGTTTTTAAAAATGAGAGCATAAGAAAAATCGCTGTCAAAATAAAATAGATTCTATTTCACGACTGCGTTTTTATCTGTCAATTTGTATAGAAAAAAACGTCATGCCTCAATTCTGTTTAATCATTAATAGGCTTTTCACACTTATCAACATATAACATCTACCATCAATTTACGAAGATGTTGAAATTTTCCCATAAGAATTGTACAGGGCTAAAACTCAACATCTTTCAACATCGAAATGTTCATAAATCATTTTGATCCACTCAACATCTCTCTTAAATTTGAGTGTTATCACTAGAATAACTATCGAAAAATCGATTATTTTTGTGTCGTCACTAATGAAAACATATTTAGTATAAAAAATTGTGTATTTCTTTTACATTATGGCAAATGAAAATTTTTTACTTTTCTTTTTTATGTTCAGTTCTTGTCAAAAGTGAGTTGTTTTTTTTTTAATATTCTTTTTATAAACAATTTCGTTTTCTTTTTAGTTTTTTTAAAAAATGCATACATTAAAAAAAACAAAAACATTATTTTATTGATAAGACACTTCGTATGTACGTATATATGTATGTATGTATGTCCTGGGTGAAAATAAAATAAACTTTTTCTGTTTTCTTATTTTATTAATAATTTATTTTTAAAGAAAAAAACTATAATTGTGTCCTTTGAACCAATATATTTGTTTTATTTCTTTTATGTTTAAATCTATATCCTAGTCCTATTTTTATTAAAAAGCTTTTACATGCATCTTTTTTTTTTTGCAGCTAAATTGATGGTAGATGTTGCAAATGTGAACGCATGTTTCACATTTTCAACATCTTCCATGCTTTCCTACAAAATGTACTCAGGTGTGAAAAGCCTATAAGGGTGATTTTCTTTTAAATATATGTATTTATAAATATCAATATATTTATCATAAAATATGAATAAATTGTTTCACACATGATGAAGTGTAAAGTATTTCTTGTGTTGACTTGCAAAATAAAATCAATTTTTGAATAATTTACAAAAATCTCTTAATTTTGATTAAATTACAAAATTAAGGTTAAAACAAAAGAGTTTATAGGCTTTTTACACTTGCTCACATCTTAGAGGAAGGCGTGGAAAATGTTAAATATTGAAAAAACTTGTTTACATTGCAACATCTTTTATCTTTCATCTGTCATATTTTTTTCTAGTTGAGTGCTCCAAAAAATTTGGAGAAATAAAAATTAAATAAAATGAAATTTAAAAATTTTGCAGTAATTGGATTAATAATTGCTCTTCAAAATCAAAGACAATTATTACTACAATATGCAGAATTAGTGAACGACATGTTCGAGGACGAATACGATGATCATGAAATATTTCTTTTTGCCCAACGTATTGTAAACCCACGACGCTCATTGTACATATATTTTTTGTGTTGTTTTTGTGTATATTTTTTTTGACACATGTGTTTTTTTTTAGTGATGGTAGTACATTTTTTAGTGATGACACAAAAATTATCGAAGATGTTTAATGAAACAAAATGAGATAGGAACATCTTGTAAAGATGTTGAACATTCAGCCCCGTATACTTCTTATAACAAGATGTTAACATCTTTGTGAATTGATGAAAGATGAAAGATGTGACCAAGTGTAAAAAGCCTATTACTTTTACACTTTTACCTGTTGATCTGAATTGGAGGAACTTCCCGAATTTTGTTCTACTTGTTGCTTCCTTCAAAAAAAACTGACACTCCAACGTTGAACAGGAAGGTTGTTTTTTATATATTATTGTGTTTAGTGTTTATTATTGTATTTAAATTTGTCACTTCGTTTGTTCTTGTATTGTTCACTTACACAACTTTTTGTTTTATAAATGTTTTTAATGTTTGAAACGTTTTTCACTTTGTTTATAAATATGTATGTATTTTATATTTATGTTTTTATTTTATTTTTAATGGCACGTGTTTTTATTATTGTGATTATGTTTACATAAACTTTAATTATCTTATAAAGTTTACCGCACACTTGTATAATTTTCTAGTCCCTGCTCGGGTGCCAAAATGTTTCTTCCTAATATTTTTTAGGAATATTTAAATTAAATAATTTATAATTTAAAACCCTGAAAGTGGGCACTAAAAAATTAAACACATCAAAAACACGACCGTTTATATTCAATTATACTTTGCAAGTAACTTTTATTATTTTTTATTTACAGCTAACTTATCTATTCAGCAAAACCGCTAATTTTAACATTTCCATTTTAATATACATACATTGCGAGCTCGATTTTCGCAACTTGAAAAAATCTGGCCTTTTGCAATTACCGAAAAAGTTGCAATTATGTAGATTTAAAGTAGGGTAAAACGTACTTTAACTTTTTAAGACTTAACAATGCTTTACGAAAGGTTTATTCAGCTAATAATCGTTTTTGAATAAAACATTAAGGATTTTTGCTTAATAAAGGTTTGCAAACCTGTTTTAAGTTTTTTTGAATACGGCTGTAAATCTTTTAAAAAATATACTCGTATTTTGGAAATTTAAGGCTACTAAATTTTAAACAAATAAACAATAACAACAAGACAATACTTAATCAAAACAAACAATATCAATATTACAATAACAAATACAAAGTACCAAAATTAACATCAATTCTAAAGTTAATTTAAATTTTCAATACAAAATAAACAATAAATAAAACAAAATTAAATTTAACAGATACAAAAACAAAACTAAATATAAATATAACAGATATAAAAAAAACAAATATTGGGTGCTATTCTTGAGTCCGCACGGAAAGGAAAGTTGAACGGAAAGAAATATCGATCGATAAGCAAATTGCATTTATTCATTGCTGCGGTATGAGCTTTCCGCGACTTTAATATAACGTTCCTGTTTTAATGAGTTTAGAGTTGATTTGTTGTTAAAATACAAACAGTATGGTAATATTACATAAATATTTGGGTGTGATATTTTTTTTTTATTTAGTCCAAAAATATAAAAGATTTTTGTCATTTGTGAAATCAAAATATATGTACATACATATGTATAAAATATAAAAATTTCTTCCGCCGTTTTTATTTCTTCACTTGCAATATTTTCAGTCGGCATGCTTTTCTTGAAAACATTAAAACAAAAATGTAGGTCCCGGTACTCATGGATAAAAATTGACACACACAACATGAGTACTGCGAGAAGCTAGGCCGTAATCCTGACACAGGGTTGTAAAGGCCAGTTATGTATGTATGTATGTATGTATTCATTGCTAAAGTAAGTCTTGTAGGTCCCGGTACTCATGGATAAAAATTTACACACACAACATGAGTGCTGCGAGAAGCTAGGCCGACACAGGGTTGTAAAGGCCAGTTATGTATGTATGTATTCATTGGCCCCTATTCATAGTCATACACAAAAGTCGACTCTTGCTAAAGTAAGTCTTTAAATAAAAAGCTCTTACTAAGGTTTTGGTATTCATAGTCAAAATAAAAGTATACTCTAAGTTGAGTTGGCTCTAAATGGGTGTCAACTCTTATTTGATAAACGTTTTCTTATAAAAACTAATCAATAATTACGAAGTGGCAACGTTGAACAGCTGCTTTCGCTATGTTAACATTTTTAGTAAACAAATAATTATTTGTGTGTGTATATTGTTATACACACACTATTAGAAAACATAAACCAAAAAAGAAGTTTAATAAGTATGCGTTCTTATTTTTTTTAACAAAAAATAAATAAATATCACTAATAAAATAATTAAAAAAATAACTAGAAATGGGAAGTTTTAACCGCATGTTTCTTCAGTTTTTATTTATTTAAAACTCGTGACAATTTAAATTATTTTTGAATTTAATGTCGACTCCGAACGACAGACTTAAGAAGCTTGTTCATGGCAATTAATTACTTCCAGAGCTTTTGCCAGAAGACTTCTGAGAGGTAGTCGCCGAAAGAAATATTTTTTTTTTCATATTTCTTTTTTTTTTAAGATGTCGGAGCTGGGTGTCGAACCCAGGGCTCATGTCTTAGTAAGCCAACACACTAACCACTAGACCACGGTTACTACAAAAGAAAATTAATAGAATTGTTAAATAGTAGATTGTTTCAAAAATTAAATTAAATTAAAAATTAAGGAATTTGTATGTTTATATTGGCTATACCGCATTCAAATGCGGCATCTGATAGAACATTCAGTTCGATTTTGCCCTTTTAGAAGAAGGAAATGAACAACCAAACTTTTAATAGAAAGTTTGGAATGTGAATTGATATTTGGGACTAATTTTAACACACTAGTGCCAAGTTTTACAATTTTCTAACATTGGCAAAAATAGCATTTTAAACCAAGTTCAAAAAAACTAGTAAATATGGATTTGTAAAAGTTTTTACAAATACATGAATGTATATAAAATATACAATGATTATAGAAAGAATATATTAATGCCCGTATTCATAAAAAATTATTTTAGGTTCATTGAGGGTTTATTTGACATATTTCTATGCAATACTTGTCAAATAAATCCTCAATAAACCTAAAATACTTCTTATGAATTCGGGCATAATATTTATTTTTAAATTTATACCAAATTATTTTACATTTGAAAAGTTGAATAATATAGACTAGAATTTAAAAAATAAAAATCCGAATAATTTGAGCTATTACTTTGTTGTAAACAGTGGTTACGATCTTATTTTTTGTATTATTATTTGCCATTTTATTTTTCCTAATGAAATTTAAGAAAAGCTTTCAATAAAATTCAAAGTACTTTTTTTTACTAAAATGTACGTTTTTTTTTCCTCAATGTACTTTTTTCAATTCAAAATTTGGCAACTCTACATTTATTATACAAATTTTCAGCAAGAATATTAACAGTCTAATTCATAATGCGATAAAACGTGCTTATAAGAGCCTTATAAGCAAAATCTCTTAATTTTGTATTCATAAACAAGAAACAGTGTCATAACGCTCTCATAAACCATTTATAAATAAGAAAATTTTATTGTAGGTTTCTAGGTACAATAACACGACATTTGTGAGTTAGATTGGATATTGTATAAATAAAAGTGGAATAATATAGTATTACATTGAATAAAACATATATAGTTGCAAGTATAGATACCTATATGTACATATTTAAATTCATAATTCATAAAAATTTTTAATTTTTCGTGTAATAGAAAATGAGTGCAGTCTCTGTACAAAATTAAATTTCTAAATGGCCAAAAAATTGTTTTTATTTTGTATTACATATCCCATCTCTTTCCTTTACAGGTTCTGTCATCAGTGCCTGTAGAAATTACGAATGTAAATCTCTGATGCACAAACCCAAAAGAGAATGGTAGTATTCGATTACTTTATACATGAATTAAAAAAATGTGCTTCAAAGGAAATTTATTTTTTTATTTTTTCACTTTATGTTAGTTATTTTTTAACAGCAGTAAATATTACTTCAATCACATCCTTTTATGTATAATTGTGTTACTATTACATTATTTTTATGAATATTAAAAAATTTCCGAAGTAACAGATACTTTTATTGTGCATCACTATGCTGAAATAACATCATGGTATTGCCAGCATGATATTAAAATCGTTTATTAGTTAATTTGCTCATATGAAAGGTTTATGAATAAGATTTTTTATTTTGAGCTTATAAGACAGATAACGTCTCATAACTAATGTATGGATAAAACCTAAATTAAGGAGTTATTATGAACTAGACTGTAAGAATTTAAGAAATTTTTAGCAAATTAAAAAACTGTAGCCCAACACACAAATCCGCATCCATATTTATTTATTTGTCTTTAAATTATTTGAAAAAAACACTATTAAGTACACACTATAAACAAATTACTATTTCACAATAAATTTTCTGTTTTGTTTTTTTAGTTGCTTATGTCCAAAACATATGACACGTTTTTAAATGTTCTATAAGTACACTTACGTTTTTACGTTAGGGGACGTTACATTACGATACAGCAAGGTTTGGCTAACCAGGCCTTAAAGTGTTCTAATTTTACATATTATTATAATACTTTTATATTACGGAAGCTTTTCGTATACTTTCATAAGCAAAGCTATAAACCAAACTTTTGTTTTTGGATCCTAATTTCTTTATTTATTAAATTACATTATGGACTGTTTAAATAAAAACTGTAATGTATCTGGTGATGAGTGTATGATATCTTACTGGCTTTGTTTGGGTATTTAAAATTTTATATTAAGAACAATATGGCAAATCTTTAAGAAAAATTCTCGAAATAGAGCATCAATTAATTAATTGTGCCTGTAGATATTTATGATAGCCTAGCTGATCCAAAATTTTGGCCACGAAATACTATCGTGAAAGAGTTTGTTTATAGAAATAATGATAATGTAACACTTTCTAGAGCACTGAATCTATTTCAAAAAACTGAATGAAACGGTCGATTCTACAAGAGTAAATCATATGTCATATGAAAATATTAATTCATCATCTATATCCATTGCATATCAAAATGTTTGTGGAATGAATAATAATATAATAAAGTTAAATTCATTTTACTTAGATATCTTTGATATAAACCATAATATAATTGTTCTAACAGAGACTTGGCTTAAGAATCACCTGAGAAATTAATCAATAACCCCGAAATTATGTGTAAGAGATTTCATATTTATAGACACGACAGGGTGGGGAGAAATAATGGTGGTGGTGTCTTGATCCCTGCTCAACTAGTTTACCGTCTGAAGAAATTCCTTATGACATCGATGATAATGAATTTATATTCATATGCATTAAACTATCAATTAAAAAAATTTTTATAACGTGTTCCTATATACCTATACCTTCTAGTTTACAAGTGTATGAATTACGTTCAAATACTATTGACTTAACATTTTAAACAATCTGAAACTTGTGACTCATTACTTATACTTGGAGATTTTAATCTTCCCCACCTAACATGGCACGAAAGCCCAGAAACAAACTTCCTTGTTCCTTCAACCACGTCTGAATGTGATACAAGTTTTGTTGATTCAATGGCTGATTTTGGGCTTTACTAACAAAATAGCATACTTAATTCATTGGGGAGAATGCTTGATTTGGTATTTGTAGATAATTCCGAAGGTTTCATTTTGAAAATAATTGACCCTTTATTGAAGCCGGAGGACCCGATCCACCCTTACCTTGAAATATCTATATAAATCGCAACTCATCTCACCATTACACAAAATACTAGCAATGATTATATTTTTAAAGTCAGAAAAATTGATTTTAACAAATTAAATATAATTCTTAATACTGAAAACTGGTTTGAATATAACCCATGTAACAACCTTGGTCCTAATGATATTGGTGCTATTTTAGTTAAATTTTATACTGGCTTGCACGAGTGTTTTAAAAGATCAATTCCAATGATAAAGCGCAGTGTTTCTAACGTCCCGCCCTGAAATAATAAACAACTTGAAAGATTTAAAAATTTGAAAAACAAGAAATATAAGAAAACTGGTCTAAATTCTGATTATGCTCAATATTCTGTCTGCAGGTTTGCATATACTTTGTTAAATGTACAATCGTATAATGCATATATCTTTAAAATGAAAAACAATTTTGAGTGCAAGACGGCTTTCCCTCAATGATGACTTCTAATGATACTGAATCTTGTAATGATTAGGAAATTAGTAACATATTCGCAGATTTCTTCTCCTCCTCATATTCTTTAACAAAATGGAACCACTTGATCGAAAATCTTTATTCAATTCCAGAATGCCCTCAAATAACATGTCCAAAACTGGAACCATCTACTGTTACTGAAGCCATTGTGTATTTCAATTATATAAAAAAGCTGGAATCATAAATGCCTCCAACTCTTATCTATAAAATGGTGCCCTTTTCTTGAGGGGCTAATGAAATAAGTCCACCGGGATCTGGACCGAATCTTGGAGTAGATATTGAACAAGGGAATGTTAACATGAAGCCCCCGCCAGAAAAGAAAAACTAATTAAAGAAATAAACTTTTTTTATTTATATAAAAGTTTATATTTTATTATAGTTTAACCTAAATAAAAATATTAATTTTTACGGATACTTGTTTGTCCATAGTCTTTTACCGTGACCCGTATTTTGTCCCCATTTTATAAAAAATAAATCTCTTAAAACATAAGAAGTTTTGAGCATCATAAATCATGAAATAATTTTCCATGACTTTGTTCACTTTGCCATGCATCGTTAAGTTATGATTTGTATAACCTAAAATACTTTTAAAATTTGTCTTACACAAATTACAAGGTGCCGATTTACATACCCATGTATGTGCTGTAATTTTTTTTAGGTTTTTGTACTGATCCTTGGGTTAAAACGTATGGTTATTCTAAAGTCGTTGCTTTATCTAAAATGATTTGCAATATAAAAATAAATATGAATTTAAAGAAATAAACATGATTTATTTTTTGTACCTTTAATCGCAGATATTGCATCTGTTGTATTTTTCTGATCATTTATTATATGTAAATTGTGTTTCTGTGCATTTCTTGGTGTTGAATTAACTGATGAAACATCATTCGAAACATTATTTTAAAAGTATTAAAAACATTTGGTAATTAAGCTTTTTCTCCGAAGATGGTTTTTTAAAACAATTTTGTAAGTGGTGAATATGAAGACCTGTTATCGAAACAAAATTTTTGTAGCAAAATTTACACTGATTTGCATAACCCAATAAAGAAACGCCTGATGATTGTTTTAAAGCTGTGGGCTTTATAACAAAAGCCGGTGTTGTGTTAATGCTTTCATGGGAATGTTTATGGGCGTCCAGTAATTTGATGAGAAACTTTTCTTTACAAAAACTACATGTACTACTTCTTGTTTTGTTCTTTCTGTCATGCACGTTGAAGAAGACATTAAAGAATTGCTTTGTAAAATTTTGGTTTTTGTTTCTCTCTGTAGTATTGATGTTACTCTTTCTAAAGATTTTGTGAAAGTTTTCGGCAGCATAGTTTTATGCGTTAATAATATACAGCCCAATCACGAAGATTCTCAAGGAATTCCTTTCTCGCGGAAAATGCTTTTCTCGAGAAAGAAAACCTCTAATTACAAATTCCGCGGGAGTAAAAGTTTATAAAAGTGGCAGTATTGATTTTTTAAGTCAGCTGGTTTTCATTAATAAGTGTGTTTCTTTACTTTTTGGGTAAAGTTCGGGAAATAGAGAGTAAACAATAATTTCTCTTTATAAGAGACAAATTTGCCCAAAAGTACGGGAACGCAAAAAAGCAAATATTTTACCCATTCACATAAAAATATGAAAACACACAACTTTATGTCACACACACACGCATATTGAACATGTACTTTCGCAAAAACAAACGACAATAATTAGACTTATACATGTTAACTAAGGCAAAGATAAACTTTTTTATATAAATATTGAATTAAATTATACTATAAGCCTTTCACTGCAGGTTTATAAATATTTTTTAATTCAACTTTTGAAATTTTTTTTAGTTTTTGAAACTTTAATTTTTCTATTATTTTTTAAACAGCTGATTATTTGTTTACTTGCACAAACTAGCCCGAAGAAAAAGTACGGGCTATTTCGTGCATGAAGAAGAAGAATGTTACTTACTTACTTACTTAGCTGGCCATAACAACCCGTTAACGGGTTTCGGCCTGCTTCAGCACTAGTCTCCAGGCGCTTCTGCTTAGCGCGCGCCTTCTCCAGTTGGTCACACCAATCGATGACAGGGCTTCATCAACCTGGTCCTTCCAACGTAAACAGGGTCGTCCTCTACGCCGACGTCCAGTGACCTTCGCATCGAAAACTTTCTTCGCTGGAGCAGATTCTTCCATCCGAACAATGTGGCCGAGCCAGCGTAGCCGCTGGATGTTAATACGCTGGACAACACCTACATCGCCGAGGAGCTCATACAGCTCATGGTTGGTTCTAATGCGAAACTCATCGCCATGCCTTAGAGGACCAAAGATCTTACGAAGAACTTTTCTCACATGATGCTCGAAATTTTTATAAGAAGATAAGGCGTCTTACTACTGGTTTTAAACCCGGAGCAACCTCCTGCAGAGACGAACATGGTAATCTGGTTACAGATGCACATGGTGCACTGAGATTATGGAGACAGCATTTCTGTAATCTACTGCAAAGCGATGATGATACAAATTCCGCTACTAGAGATGCTGTGCCGGACCCAATCAATGATGACGTTGTGATCCCGTCCCCCAGCCATGAAGAGGTCAAGGTTGCCATATGGCGACTGAAGAACAACAAAGCAGCCGGACCTGACGGTCTGCCCGCTGAACTCTTCAAGTATGGAGGCGATGAGCTGGTTAGGTGCATGCACCAGCTCATTTGCAGAATATGGCTGGAGGAAAGTATGCCCGATGATTGGAATCTCAGTGCCCTCTGTCCGATCCTGAAAAAGGGAGACCCCACAATATGCACCAACTACAGGGGTATAAGCCTTCTCCCTATCGCATATAAGGTTCTTACGAGCGTATTGTGTGAACGACTGAAGCCATTCGCCATCTCACTGATTGGACCTTATCAGTGCGGCTTCAGACCTGGTAAGTCCACCATTGACCAGATATTCACACTGCGCCAAATCCTGGAGAAGACCCATGAAAGTCAAGTCGACACACACCACCTCTTTGTCGACTATAAGGCAGCGTTCGATAGCCCGATAAGGGATCGCGTATATGCAGCAATGTCTGAGCTCGGTATTCCTGCAAAATTGATAAGACTGTGCAGAATGACGTTGAGCAATTCCTGCAGCTCCGTCAAGGTAGGAAGAGACCTCTCCGAGCCTTTTAATACCGTGCGAGGTTTCAGACAGGGCGATCCCTTATCCTGCGACCTCTTCAATTTCGTCATGGAGAGTGTTTTGCGAAAGGCGGGTGTCCATCGTAATGGCACTATTTTTAACAAAAGTGTCCAGCTCCTTGCGTATGCAGACGATATAGACATCATTGGGCATACCAAGCGAGATGTCACCGCAGCCTTTAATGCTATTGAACGAGAGTCTGCTAAAATGGGTCTGGCGGTAAATGAGAGCAAGACGAAGTACATGTTGTCGACGAGTAGGGATGTTGATCGTATCGGCTCCCAGGTTACAGCCGGCAACTATACATTCGATGTGGTCAAGGAATTCATCTATCTTGGCACCGCCATTACCAGCAAAAATGATGTCAGTCTAGAGATCAGGCGAAGAATCACACTGGCCAACAGGTGCTACTACGGTCTCGGTAGGCAGTTTAGTAATAGAGACCTCTCTCGTGCGACGAAATTAACACTCTACAAGTCGCTTATTCTCCCGGTGCTTCTCTATGGTGCGGAAGCATGGACGCTGTCTTGTGCCGATGCAGCGGTCCTCGGGGTGTTCGAGAGAAGAAGAATGTTACTCTCTCAAAAATTCTCTCATTTACCCAAATTTTGTGTACGGGAACGCTTTTTGGTAAAATTGGGATCCCGCGGGCGCCCAATGTAGAGTAAAGAAACAGACCTAATATAAAATTTTTTGTGTGTTCAAATGTAAAAAATAATTGTTTTATGAAAAGAAAATAAAAGTTAAATAAAACAATAAAAATAAATAGTGCAATCATGCGTATACTTGTGGAGGAAATTGATGGTTTAGAAAAGCAACAACAAAACATCCAACGTATTTCCAGAAGACAGTTAAGAGATGAATCTAATCCTCTTGAGTTGACGCAGTCTTTGTAAGTAAAATAAATAAAAATTAATTTGTTTACTTTAAATTTTTGGCTTTCAACAGGTTTCAAAAATACTACAGAGTAAATAAACCGGCCTTTCGGTATTTACTCGAAATTTTGACAACTTACAGTCAACCAACAAGAAAGCAGTTTGGAGTTCCACCAATTGTAAAGCTAAGTGCGAGCTTGCGTTTTTTCGCAGAAGGTGAATACCAGACTGGTGTAGGGAAAGACTTTAACGTGTCTCTAGCATAGTCAACTTTGAGCAAAGTGCTTGCAGAAGTGGTAGTTATCTTTGAGAATCACCTCTGTCCATTTTGGATTAAGGTACCGAATACCACAGAGGAACAAAGAAAGATTGCTCTAGCTTTCTACACGAAGCACAATATTCCAGGCGTTGTAGGGTGCATCGATGGAACGCATGTGCAAATTATAGCACCTTCAGAAAATAAGCATCTTTTCTATAATAGAAAAGGAAAATTTAGCATGGATGTCAGCTAATTTATCTATAGATCGATAAATTCTTTTGGTGGTTTCGATTTGTTCTTGCTGCTTCGTCTCTATCAATTTTATAGTTTCTAGAAGTTCCCTCTATAACTAGCTCAGCCTGTAGTGCTTCATAGGAACTCTTTACACTCTCTTTCTGGCTAAGTGAATTTTTTTTGCAACTAGTGCCAATTTCATCTACAGTGTCTGGTGTTGTGGCTTCTTCCTCCCCTATGTTTAACGGTTCCTCCACGCAGGCAATATTTTCCGGCGAAGCTAACATTTCTTCTATAATAGATGTGTCAGTTAGGCCAAAAGACTTTACTGGCACACCCTCGACAATAGATTTCATACCAATTAGTTGGTAAATTGCCTCTTCTGTAGAAGAAAAAGTATGCTCCTTGTTTGGGCCACCTCCTGTGCCCTTTTTATTTTTCAAATTTTGTTCCGCTTTCTGCCGTACATATTTTTTTTGGTCTGCCCACACCTTAGAATTGTTGTAAAAATTAGTTAGGGAAATTATTTTTATACATGTTAACAAATCTTTTTCCATTCTGCAGCGCACTTAATTGGAGGCCCCATGGAGTTGAGCTCGTTTTCAGCATTTTTCCAAAACCTTGCAACCGTCTCTTTGCTGCCTTTATAAAAACCGCAAGCAATGCCTGGATTGGTTTCCATTAGTGTTACCAAATGTTGAATTTGAGTTTTATTAGTTGTTTTAGACCTACAAGAACATTTCCATATTTTTTTATTTATTTAAATTTAGTTATACAAAAATATACTTACATTTTTATTCAAACTCTCTTGTATTTTGAAAGTGAATTTTTTTTGGGGAAAAACCAAATTAAAATGCATTGAGAATAGCTACTTTTTTCCCTTTTCAATCTTTTTCCCTGATAAAAATGGGATTAGAACAGAAAAAAAGGAAAAGTAAAAAATTTCATGCGGATTTTTTATTCAAAATTGGGGAGAAGAGAAAAGAGAGAAATTTCATTAGGAATTTTTATTCATGATTGGGCTAATAGGCTTCTTCATTTTTGAAGATTCTGTTGATACAGGTTTTTAAGGTATTACATTTCGTCTTGCTTTTTCGAGCAATTTTAAGTGCTGGACTATTGAGTGGTGTTTTAACTACCACTGACATACGCTGAGTAAAATTAGGGGTTTTTTCCACCAGCAGTAGATGGAATAAGGGAAGATCGTCTGTGACGGTCATTCGACAATTTTTTTTGGATTCTTTTATATGTGATGATTTTTTTTTGCCTGATGTTGACAGAACCATAGATTTTGGTTTGTTTTGATTGTTTGCATTCTTCTTCTTGTTTATTGTGGTATGAAACTTGGTTGAGGGAGTTGATAACAGAGAATGGCACACCTGAATTTACTGTGTTTTGAAATTACCGATAGATGACGCTGAGTAGAGTAATTAGGATTTAAGTTGAAATTACTGAGAGTAAAATAAGTGTGATCACTTATTTGACCGACCTTAATGTGTTGTTGGACAACTGGAACAACAAGCAGTAAGACGCACTTGATGTATGACAAGGAGGGGAAGCAGGCACGAAAGGGTAGAACAGTCAGAAGAATGCAATTTACCGATAAGTCGGAGCACGATCTTGGATGTTCAGTACTATTAGTGAAGAGGTACAGCAAATACCGCAAGTGTTTGGCAGAAACGTGCAAACTTTATTTTGTGTGATTAGTATATTAGAGTGATACGTTCGTACAGGGATTAGAGGCTTTCGCTGGAGAAGAAAAATAGAAAAGGAAATACCTTGCACTTCACACTAAGATAGAAAACTGGAAAGAAGAAGAATAACTGAGACCACCATCTATATTTCATCTGACTTAAGCGGTTATAGTGAAGACAACATCGTGGTTTGTTACCCGGGTTTGCCTGAAAATATAACAGAATGCAGGTCTGCTGAGGTAAAATCCTTTACAGTCCGCGACAGGAAAACAGGTCAGATTGATAGTAGAAAAGGAGTCAAGGTAAAATATAGATTCTGGCAAATTTTGGGGTAAATTACCCGTTTTATGACTTCGGTGTCTTTCTCGCGACCTCTAACTCTGTGCATAGGTACCGTTAGCAGTCGATAAGCACGTGACTGAAAAATTTTGTTATAACGGATCTATGCAGGGAAAATATATTTAACACCTTATATGCATTACGTAGCGGCTTTCTCAAATTATAAGAGCCAAACCAAAAGAAAAGAAAGTAAAATTCCTTTAAATTATTTTTATCCCGCCTCACACGTACTACTATATTCCTTCACATAAAAAAAAAAACAAAAAAAATTAAATAAAAAAAAATATAATAATTGTTGATTAAAAAAAAAAAAGACTAGTGAATGAAAATTAAACTACCAATTATATAAATACATTTTACTAGTGTAAAACCCAATTTAGCTAGTATTATATCAGAAAGATAATTTTCATTTTCATTTTAACATTGTTACGTCAAATGTTATCCATACCAACATTAATAATTAAAATTAAAATTATTTACTACTCTGAACATTAGATAATTTTTAGATTAAGTTCTTTTCTTTCATATACCTCATTTATTGCCAATAATTTAGTTCTTAAATTCTTATTTCATTATTATATTTAATACCTCAAATAAGTATATTTTTTTGTGCAAATAAAAAGGATGCATTTTATAATGTTTTGCTAAAATTGGTAAAAATCACTCTATTATAATGCAGGCTTGAACCCAATTTAGGGTAATGATGTGAATCGGCAGATACTGGTAAGTGCACTTTTAGGGGTCTCAAAACCATAGTTTTGCAGGTGACAAGAGGCCATGGATGGCTGAAACAATGCTATACAAGGGGAGGGCAACCTGCTAGAGCGAAAATACCTACGCTTCAACACAGTTCTGGAACACACGCACTCAATAAACATCTGAGTTGACATGTCTAACGTTTAGCACTACACTAACGGAGTTTACACTTCTTAATGTCCCTCTCCAGTGTTATATATTTAACCAAATGATACGTATTTCAAATTGTTGATGTCCGGTGGATAAGAACCACACCTATCCGACGAGCTCATGCCGTGCCCTCTACTAGCGTACCAGTCCACCCCATCGAGATGTCACACGTCCCCTCATTGATGCTGCAACAGGACGCTTTTTTCTTTAGTCATAAAATTTTCCTCTTCATTTGCCATATTTCCGTCGAAATGTAGAATAGAACTGAAACAAAATAGCTGAGAAGATAGCTTCATACAAAGATGTAACCCTTATTTCGCACATATTTTAAAGAAACATAAAGATATACAATGCAATTAAATTCTCTTTTCACATTGTCTAACTTAAATTGATGGAATTAAGCCAAATCCCAACAAAATAGCGGTAATTCAAAAAATTTCATTGCCAAGAACTATTAAAGAAATACGATCATTCTTGGGCTTAACAGGTTTCTACAGGAAATTTATAAAGGATTATAGTCAGATCGCACTTCCTATGATATCCTATTTGAAGAAAGGCTGTGTTATTAAAGTAGACAACTCAAGATATTGTTACGTTTTTACCTTTTAAAAACGTTTTATTTCTACAGATCTTTTCTATAGAAATAATTTTTATTTGCGGATTCTTAATTACAAATAATAAACACTTGATTTGATTGCGTATTTACTAATTTACTTTATTTAAACTTTATACACTTAACAAGATATACACTGTCGAACAATACCACACGTAGGGATTCACTGATGATCTTTACTCTGTCGCAGCTAAATCACAATTAACTTGATTCTCAATCTCTGCTCTGCCTTTTATTTAAATTTCTATGTGTCTAGATTTTTCTTTCAGTTTCGAGATCACTGCATATCGCAAAATATTTGTGTGTCAACATGTTAATTTACTTTTGCATGTATATGTGTGTGTGTATCTGTAGTACATGTAGAAGTTTGTAGACAGAGCATCTCTTCTATTGTTGATGATAAAATTATTTCGTAGTAATTTTTGCAGCACTAATATAAAGATATATGTGTGCGTGTGTGTTTTTGTTTTTACTGGTAACAGCACAAGACAAAATTACGTGGTTGTTGTTATTACTTTTTTTACTCTAAAGTGTTACCATAATACGCGTTTTTCTTTTATTTTAGCTGTAATCTTTGGCGCTTTTTTACTTAATTTATTTTTTTTTCGTAACACTGCCTCCCACTTAAGCCTGTTCGTCCCGAATAGGCTCCTTAACTACTTTCCCATAGTTTGACAGTCGCTCTAAGTGTACGACTTTCATCTTGGACCTCGGACTGTTGTACTTTTGAATTCTGTAGACAACATCATTAAGCCTTTTGATTACCTTATAAGGTCCTTCCCAGTTAGTCTGCAATTTGGGAGACAATCCTTTCTTCCGCTGTGGGTTGTAAAGTAGAACCAGTTGTCCTTCATGGTAACCCTCACTATTTGCTGCCTTATCGTATCTCGCTTTCATTTTGTCACTGACCATCTTTATTCGAGTGCGTACAAAATCATGTAATTCGTTGAGGTTTTCTTTTGTTACTGCATAACTCTCATCTTCGTCCGTTGTTGGTTTGGCGCCAAATTCCAAGTCACCAGGTAATCTTAACTCAGTGCCATAAATAATCTTGGCAGGTGTTTTTAATGTCGAATCATGCACAGCTGATCGGTATGCTAACAGAAATTTTGGTATGTGCTCGTCCCAATCTTTTTGATGCTCACTCACCACTTTACGTAGGTACTCCTCAAGTGTTCTATTAAATCGTTCTACCATTCCATCAGATTGAGGGTGTAGTGGCGTCGTCCTGGTCTTCTTTATTCCGTAGATTTCGCACATTTCTTTAAACACCATGGACTCAAAATTTCTGCCTTGATCGGAGTGCAGTTCAATTGGTACACCATAGCGACAAACCCAGTTGTTCACAAATGCGTCTACAATTGTGGTTGCTTCTTGATTAGGTATGGTGTACACCTCTGGCCACTTGCTGAAATAATCCATCACTACGAGAACGTATCGATTGCCCTTGTTACTGATAGGAAAGGGACCTGCCACATCCATCGCTATCCGCTCGAATGGTGCGCCTGAATTATACTGCTGTAACTGCCCTCGGCTTCTTCTCACTGGTCCTTTTGCTGCTATACATTGCGCACAGTTTGCTATCCAATCAGTGACAGCTTGTTGACAACCAACCCAGTAAAACCTTTGTTTAAGTTTTTCTAAAGTTTTAGTTACTCCAAGATGACCTCCACTAGGACCATTATGAAATTCATTTAGGATTTCACTTATCTTGGAGGATGGCACTACTATTAAGTCGGTTGTTGTTTTGCCATCTGCACTCTCCCAGGTACGATATAAGCAGCCATTAATCATCTTTAAACTATTCCACTGAGCCCAATAACCCTTTACTATAGGGCCTTCTGCTGATATATCGTTTCGGGTTGGTCGTTGATCCTTTTCTTTAGCTGTTATAATTTTTAATAACACTGGATCATTCCTTTGCGCTGTTGCCCAGTCCTTGTCCGCCTCTATGTGAGTTAACCGAATGTCGACGATAGATTCCTTGACCTCAGCCTTAGTACAATGTTTACACTCTATGCTACATGGCCGCCGCGATAGAGCATCTGCATTACCTTGTTTAGCCCTTTTTCTGTGCTTTATGCTACTTCTGGATGGCGAGATAGATCTTGCTCTTTTTCGTGGCTTTTTGCAATTTCTTTGGTAGTGGCCACTCTTTCCACAATTGAAGCACTTTGCTTTCGTCTTTTGCGGCATGACGGCACAAATTTGTTTCAGCATCACTTTAAGGTCATTCAGCATGTCATATATTTCTGACTCAACTTCCAAAGCACGCACTTTGTGTACCTGTGGCATACAAATAGCTCTAGCGGTTTCCTGCCCCAATGCAAATGCTACTGTTTCAGCGAAGGTGTTCTTCTGAGTGCTGCATACCGCGAGCTTCAAGTCAGGGTCACGTATGCCATTGACGAACGCTTCAGTTTTAAAGCGATCTATCAATGGATGATTTTCGCCTGGGTATGTTAATTGTACCAATTTTTCAATCTCCATGGCGAAGGCCTGTAGTGACTCATTGGACTTTTGCGTTCTGCATCTCAACTCCATTTGATACATTTCTCGCTTGTGCTCATTACCGAACTTACGCTGAAACGCCTCCATTAGGTTTTCGTAATTATTTCTGGAGCTCGCTGGAATTGTCTCCAAGACTTCTGCGGCTGCACCCTTTAAAGCTAATATTAGTTCCAGTGCCTTCTCCTCGT
The DNA here is from genome assembly GCA_963576795.1 of Metopia argyrocephala. NCBI lineage: Eukaryota > Metazoa > Arthropoda > Insecta > Diptera > Sarcophagidae > Metopia > Metopia argyrocephala. The sequence goes on along the minus strand of OY756209.1, from coordinate 86,750,143 downwards.
CGTCCCATCCATTTTTGTTTGCAACAGTTTTAAATTGAAGTCTAAAAACAGAAAGTGGTGTGCTACCATCAAAGTAAGGGGTTTTTATTTTGCTGGTAAATTCTGGAACAACACGTACTGGTCCAGCTTGTTGGCATTGAATACTATTGACTTTTTCTTCAATTTCATTAATTTTATCGTCTAAGTCAGCCATTCTTGCTTCCACGCCTTCTACCCTCTTACCGAATGTTTCAGAAATTTCCACTAACTTCTCGATTGTTGCTTTTACTTCGGCCAGCAATGCTTGGTTTTGAGCTCTAGATGTTTCTTTTACCTCTGCCAATAATGCTTGGTTTTGAGCTCTATATCGTTCTTCAACTTGAGCTAGCAATGCTTGATTTTGAGCTCTGGATGTTTCTTTTACCTCTGCCAATAATGCTTGGTTTTGAGCTCTAGATGTTTCTTTTACTTCCATTATGGCAGCCAGCAGAGAACTTATGTCTAAACTGCTAGTCTTTGCAGGTTCATATATCTCTATTTCGTCATCATCAAATTCATAAGCGTCGATGTTAATGCCACGATGCTTGAATTCTTCCAATAGTCTCTTCTGCAGCTCCGCTTTATTACCAGTAGTCGGCAATTCCATTTTACTTAATTCACGTTTAAGCCGGTCTACCTTTAAATCTTGAAACTTCATGCTTATTATTTTGTAATCCCACTTCTGACACCAATTGTTACGTTTTTACCTTTTAAAAACGTTTTATTTCTACAGACCTTTTCTATAGAAATAATTTTTTATTATGCGGATTCTTAATTACAAATAATAAACACTTGATTTGATTGCGTATTTACTAATTTACTTTATTTAAACTTTATACACTTAACAAGATATACACTGTCGAACAATACCACACGTAGGGATTCACTGATGATCTTTACTCTGTCGCAGCTAAATCACAATTAACTTGATTCCCAATCTCTGCTCTGCCTTTTATTTAAATTTCTATGTGTCTAGATTTTTCTTTCAGTTTCGAGATCACTGCATATCGCAAAATATTTGTGTGTCAACATGTTAATTTACTTTTGCATGTATATGTGTGTGTGTATCTGTAGTACATGTAGAAGTTTGTAGACAGAGCATCTCTTCTATTGTTGATGATGAAATTATTTCGTAGTAATTTTTGCAGCACTAATCTAAAGATATATGTGTGCGTGTGTGTTTTTGTTTTTACTGGTAACAGCACAAGACAAAATTACGTGGTTGTTGTTATTACTTTTTTTACTCTAAAGTGTTACCATAATACGCGTTTTTCTTTTATTTTAGCTGTAATCTTTGGCGCTTTTTTACTTAATTTATTTTTTTTTCGTAACAATATATTGAATCCTTTGATAAACTGAAACGAATTTTATGTAATCCTCCAGTTTTAGCATATCCAAAATTTGATAAAATGTTTATTTTGCCTACGGATGCTAGTAATGGTGCAATAGGAGCGGTTTTATCGCAAAATGGACATCCCATCGCATTTACATCACGAACATTAAACAAGCATGAATTAAATTACAGCGCAATAGAAAAAGAGCTATTGGCTATTGTATGGTCAGTTAAATATTTTAAACCGTATTTGTTTCGAAGAAAATTTAAGATCAAAACTGATCATCGACCACTAGTGTGGTTAAATTCGTTAAAAGAGCCAAATATGAAACTTCAACGTTGGAAAATACAACTGAATGAATATGATTTTGACATCGAATATATTAAGGGCAAAACAAATCAAGTTGCAGACTTTCTAAGTCGTGTAGATATAAATCATTTGGATGGAAATGAACCGAGTGTATATTCAGATAGGGCTACCATTCATAGTGGAAAGGAAAATTCAAATGATCATATCAATATTTCAGAATCTCCAGTTAACATTCATAAACATCAATTAATAGTTACCCTAGGAAAAAAATTTAAGTACGAAAGAAAAATTTTATATGAAAGAAAAATAAGACATACAATAACATTGAAAAAATATTTTGAGGAAAAAGTCCTAGAATATTTAAGACAAATATTTCCCATTAAAGGTACAGTAGCAATTTTTTGCGATAACTTTGAAATGTTTAAAAAATTGCAACAGACATTAGTTCATTATTTCTCAAATGCTTCAGAAATTAAATTTTTATCATGTTCTAGATTTGTAAAAGATGTTTTTGAGAAGGAAAGCCTTTTAGATATAATAGACAAATATCATAATAATAAGAATCATAGAGGAATAGAAGAGACGTTTTTAGAACTTAAAGACAAAATTTATTATCCGAATTTGAAAAGGGAGATTCATAAATTCATTAATAATTGTATTATCTGTAATATGTGCAAATTTGACAGACGTAGTATTAAGGCAAAACTCTGTATTACGGAGACCCCTGTTAAATCAAATGAGATTATTCATATAGATATTTGGTTTTTTAACAAAAATACAAAGTTTTTAACATGTATTGACAAATTAACAAAACATGTCTCAATTCACTATTTGAGTGACAAAAATTCGTTAACCATTGTGGAAATGTTAAGAGAAAGATTCGCAATTTTGGGAAAGCCGGACAAGATTATTGCTGATAATGAGTTTAATACAGCTTTCATTAGAGATTTCTTAAGCTCAGAAGAAATTGATTTTCATTTCACTTCGCCTAATACCCATACTGGTAACGCGGACATAGAGCGATTTCACCCTACTTTGAATGAACACATAAGACTTTTTAAATTAGAAAAAAAGGATAAGGATTTTAGCGATAAAGCATTAATTTATAAGGCCGTTCAAATTTATAATGACTCTATACATACTACGACAGGATATAAACCAAATGAGCTTCTTCATAATAAGGTTGACAAAACTATTTGGCAATCGTTACATAATAAAATACATGAATCTAAAATTAATAGGATAAATAAAATAAATGAGAATAGGGAAGATTGTCATGATTACACAGAAAGGGAATTAGTAAAAAATCTCGGATTCCATAATCTGAAACAGAAACCCAAATATGAAAAGTAGAAACAGCACGAATTTTTTAGATGAAAACGATTGTAAACATGATAGGCAAGTAGTGAAAAGAATTTTCAAACACCAAAATGGAGTACCAGATAAAAAATTTGAAAGAAAAATCACTGGTAGAAATTATTCTAAACAAAAAAATGAATAATAAAAAATAATAAAAACATTGAATATAAAGAAAGCAAATAATATTGTGAATACTTTTCTTTAAATAATTTTGGAGCGTACTTAATATATGTATAAATATATTATAATGTACAATATAAGAGTTCTTAAAAAATTATATAATCTATGTAATTTAAAACATACAAACAAAAAATTAGATATAATTTATTATTCTCAATATTCATTATGAAAACCCATACAACGAAATTTTTTATTATTAAATGTAAATTTAATACATATAATTTCAATACTTCACATTCCAGGAGTAATGTGTATTCAAAGTGTGGGGGAGTTAAATGTATTACATTACGTTAATCTATTTAATATTAATTTTAGTTAGTTTTACTTTTGATTCGTGTTTGTTACAACTTTGTATTTATTCTACTTTATAAATAACAAACTTGTACCTTTTACTTTTACGATCACCTATTCTATTTAAATTTTGTAATATTATTTTTTCAGTAGAATTATTTTGAATTTGAAAAAAGAAAGTTTTCAAATAAATAAAAAAATTAATAAAATTTATTTTGAAAACAAATAATTTCTTTCACAAAAATAAAACAATACAAAATATTGTTTTATAACTCACGGGTGTCTGACTTTGAATCGATAGACCACCAAAGAACGAATCCGAAATGGTATAAATGATTTCCGAGAAAACTCCGGTTTAAAAGATATATAGTATCAAACTTTTTGAAAACCAAAAATTTCGCATGTATTTATAGTTTTTACAATTTTTGAGTAATTAATAATTGTTGAGCCGCAACTTTGTTTCAATAATTCAATAAGCCATAGTAATTCAAATCAAAAATGGTATAAACCATTTTTGAAAAAACTCCAGTATATAATTTATCTGGCCATAAACTTTTAAAAAAACTTCGCAAATGTTATTAAAAAAATGTTTCTTTGTTACATTCCATTTCATTTCACTTTAAGTTATGGCATCTCTTGTTTCATAGGCTTTGTCATTTTCTTTTTCAAAAGCCCGATGAAAACTGTAAAGAAACTTGGAGTGCTAATAGGCAATAAGATGCAAACTCCATTGACGGTATTGTCCAAAAATAGTATGAGTGAGTTTAAAACATAAGGTTCAACTGCTACTAAGCAACAACTATTAAAAAGTCTTGATGTTACACGTGGCTCAGATGCAACTAGATTCATAGACTTGGGTTTAGCATATTTCGGAGACGAAGAGCCGGCATATTTTCCACCTTCTGTTTTTGTTACACAAAATGGAGATATCAAAGAAAATACTCAGCCCGATAATGAAGGATTATCATATACTATTTGGTAGAAGGGGCCACTACATCAACTATTGAAAGATAAAAATTTTTTCAGTGCACTTTGACATGAAGATATCAACACAATGACAACTACAAATGATATTATATCATATATGTAAGTTAAATTGTGAAAAGGCAGATTCCATTGCTTCTGCTGCAAAGATTGAATACAGGATAAAAAAGATGTCTAAGAGAAATTGCAACTGTCAAGGAGGATTGTACTCAGCCTAATGTTGATACACCTAAATGTTATGTTCATGGGTATATATATGTCCCAGATATTCAGATTCACGTCGAAAAAAATTGCATTTGTCTACTTGAACCTTTAAATTGTATTCAGATAATCTTTCAAACATTTTCTTAAGAGATAAAACATGTTCTTGGATTGATGTCGAAAATATTAATATATCATCTAAATAAACTACACATATATTGTTTATATAGTCTTGTAGCACTTCATTCATCATTCTCTGAAATGATGCTGGTGCATTTTTTAATCCAAAAGGCATTCTAGTAAACTCATAGTGTCCTGTTGGAGTCGAAAAAGCCGTTTTATGTCGGTCCTCAGGTAATATAGGAATTTGATGAAATCCTTTAACTAAATCTAAAGTGCTAAAATATTGAGAGTTACCTAACTTTGAAAAGAGATCTTCCATATTAGGAATAGGAAATTTATCCTCAATTGTCACTTCATTAAGTTTCCTATAATCTACTACTATTCTCCATTTTTTCTCTCCAGAATTGTCCATTTTTTTAGGAACGACCCAAAGTGGAGCATTATACGGACTACATGATTTAGTTATTATTCCTGATTGCAACATATCACTTATTTGTTTTTCTACCTCTGCTTTGTGTATTTCAGGAAAACGATATGTTCTTGAATAGATAGGAATATCATTAATTGTTGGTATTTTGTGCTTATATTTGCCAACAGAAGATAGGTACTCACCTTCTACATAAAAAATATTTTTAAAAGTTTTAATTAATTTCGTCAATTCTTTAATTTCTTCACTGTTTAAATTTTCTGTTTTAAACTTCTCCGTTAAATATTCTAATTTTGGTTCATTAAAATTAATTTCTGTAAGAACAGAATCCAAATAAGTTCTATCATGCTCGCTATATTCTAATGAAGCATTGTCATATACTAATGGAATTTTTGAATTTGAAGTGATTAAAACATTTTCCTTAAAATCAATTTTCGCTCCTAATGGTTTTAGAATATTGCAACCTATAATACCATCGAAATCACTAAATATATCTGTTTCCAACATTTCGATGTTAGAACCAGGAGAATTAAATTCCTTAAAAAGCGGTATAGTTATTTTAGATAATGAAATAGTTTTAGAGCAAATTGTATTTAAAGCGATCGGTCGGTCAAGTTCTGTTCTGAAAGAGCTATGAAATAAATTTTTTCTTATAAGTGTGGTGCCCGACCCTGTATCAACTAATAATTTAATAGGAATAGTTTTAGTTTTCACTATTATGCAGGGTAAAGTTCTTCGGCTAATAATTGAAAATTTGAAACTTGAATGTTGTCCACATCCATTCTTGTTGAACTATTAATAGTTTGCTGTGAAAAAGCTTTCTTATTTCTACGATTATCGCTATTTAAACTTTCCGGGATATAGCGATTTCTTATGTTGCCCGAACTACTTTGTCCATATTGACCATTGTTCTCAATTAGCAATGCATTCCGGTTAGAGAAATTATTCTGATTGCAAGAATTATTTGTATTAAAACAATTATCTCTATTATTCGGTAAATGTTCATTGCTATCTTGAGAAAATGTGTTTGGATTACCCTTTCTAAAATTTGAAAATTTTTTTACACGACTATTAAAAACGTTCTTATTTTTAATATCTCCCTTAATATTACATGAAGAAAAAAATTGTAAATCTGCTTTTTTAGAATAAAAATATTCTGTTTCAATTAAAATTTCTTTTGCCTTGAGTAAAGAATGAGGATTTCTTGAATTGAGAACCAATTTGGGTTCACTAGGCAATTTAGAAATAAAAATTTTTAACACCATTTTCTCATTATTAATGCAACTAAACCATTGCTCACTTTCTCTGTCAATACTAATCTTTAAATTTAACTTTGTTAATAATTTTAACATATATTCATATAAATCACTTACATCTGATATAAATTCTGCTGTTTTTATTTTATTTATAATACTTTCTACGCTCTCTGATATATTAAAATTAATTCTTAATATTACCTTAATTTCTTCCCATCTACATGGATTGTTGTTATTGATAAGGATAACATTTTCTCTTTGCACAATTTTATTTCTCACCCTCAAATAGAATAGTGGTAGGAGAGCTGCATCAACATGTTTACGAATTTCCTCAACATGTTTTGTAAACATCTCCAATTCTTCTGCCTTACCGTCAAATTCAGGTCCTCCTTCTAGTAATTGGAATGCATTTAAAGCCATCATTTATACCAGGATCTTGATATTTATTTACAGTTTTCTTCAAAAAGATTTGCTGGGTAATAATTTATGCTTTATTTTCCACAAATGATATAAAATTTGTGGTTTTTCTTAAACATTCACTCCAGATTTCACTTCTTTTGGTTTTCTTTTAACAAATGATTTAAAATTTGTTAATAAATACACTGTTTTGATTGATTTTTTCTATTCTTGCAAAACGATTTTAAGTATTGCTGTTGAAATTATTTTCTTAAATTTTGCATTTAACTTAGGTTCGAAAGAACACGACTGCGCCAGTTATAAAACAATTTTTTGTATTGTTTTATTTTTGTGAAAGAAATTATGTGTTTTCAAAATAAATTTTATTAATTTTTTTATTTATTTGAAAACTTTCTTTTTTCAAATTCAAAATAATTCTACTGAAAAAATAATATTACTAAATTTAAATAGAATAGGTGATCGTAAAAGTAAAAGGTACAAGTTTGTTATTTATAAAGTAGAATAAATACAAAGTTGTAACAAACACGAATCAAAAGTAAAACTAACTAAAATTAATATTAAATAGATTAACGTAATGTAATACATATAACTCGTGGCGAAAACTGTACTTTTAATTTTATAAAGGATAATCTGTCGTCTTCCACAAAATCAGCTGTTTAAAAAGTTTGATGAAAAAGTTTCATTTCTTCACGCCGATAAAATACACACTTTCCAAAAAAACGTTGTCAAAAAAAACCGTGTTATCTTGTCGCCCGCAAATACTGGTGTTGCCGCTGTTCAGACCAAAATTCACTGAATGTCGTGACCTGTATGTTTTTATCCGCAATATGCTGTCTTTTTAATTTTAAATTGCTCAAGGTTAAATTATTTATTTACTTGAATTTGTATTCGTCTCGAATAACGGTTCTTGCTGAATTGTCAAGTAGGCCAAAATTATTAAACCTTTTTATATCATAAAAAATGCATACATACTGTAAATGCAGTTTTGCATTAGTGTGATAAATGGTATCACTATGGTTGCGTGGGCGTAGACAGCAATGTCGCAGATTACAGCTGGAACTGCGAATTTTGCAACAACAGTTAATCAGCCTGTGCTAACTCAGACAAAGAAAATTGTCTTGAGACTCAACTGAGTTCATCATCGTCACCATTGGTACCAACATCAACAACCGCAACACCAGTCATAGCTACCGCCACAGGTACGAATATTCCATAAGCGACAACTATGCCAGTAAAGAATGAGTCTTTAGTAGCAGCTGCTACAGGTGTACCACTGCCAAGTTGGTCAACAGTACCGACAACAATGGTTACGCATTCCCAGGTATTGCCACACAAATATATGGCAAAAGTTACAACCGGAATGCCAATGTATTCAGCACAACCAATAACAATGTCTTTTAATGATCAACGGCAACTAATGTAAATGAAAAGAAACAATCAAAGTTCGACAACAAGTGACAAAAATAAATTTGATTGTTTGGAAAGGAAAGTTTGGAAAGGAAAGTTTGTTACAGCTGGAACGGTTAAAGGAAGAAAAGAAACAAGAATTTTTAGAGCGAAAATATTAAATTTTGGAACAAAAGGACTACCAACCGCCCACATATCGAACCGGTGCTACTAATTGAAATACTAATGAACAAGCAAACATTAAACAAACATCAGTCTGAGCTTACAGCTCTGCAATTAGCCGCCAGACGCTCCATACCAAGATACCTACCGTCATTCAACGGGGATCTAGATGACTGGCCTATTTTCATTAACAGCTTTGACAATAGCACAGCACTTGCCGGATACTCAAATGCGGAAAATTTAATGCGTCTATAAAGCTGCTTGAAAGGAAAAGCCAAAGAGCTATTAAAAAGTAAATTACTTCTTCCTGCACTTGTACCCGACATTATTAAAACGCTTCGTTTGTGCTTTGGCCGACCCGAGCATATTTTAGAACGCGTTATTAATAAAGCGAAAAATATGCCATCTTTCCGCGATAAGCTTGAAGCACTCATCGAGTATGCGCTTAATGTTCAAAATATTTGTGCGACCATGGAATCGTGTGGCCTGAAGTCACATCTGAACAACCCCATGTTGGTGAAGGAGTTGTTAGATAAATTTCCCAATCAACACAAACTTAATTAGGCTACGATGTCGCGGGAAGGAAGCCTTTCAATTCTAAAAGCATTTAATGCGTGGTTATACAATTTAGCAAAAGCAGCAAGTACAGTGGTAACAACTATTTTTAGTAAAGGTGCCTCAGTGAATACCCATACACAAGCTAACAACAATCCAGGCAAAATGTGAGTCGCGTGCAAGGTGGAGTTACACAAAGTGCATCAGTGTGACAAATTAAAAAATCTATTACTGAGCGAAAAATGGAATATTGTCAAGTCCAACAATTTATGACGTCAGTGCCTCAATCATCATAAAAGAAAATGTCATCTAGATAAAGAATGCGGAATATATGGTTGTAAGTAAAAGCACCACCCCCTACTTCACACCTGAGTACATTTTGTAGGAACGCATGGAAGATGTTGAAAATGTGAAAAATGCGTTCACATTTGCAACATTTAACATCTACCATCAATTCAGCTGCAAACAAAAAAGATGCATGTAAAAGTTTTGTTTTTAATAAAAATTGGACTAGAAAATGGATTTTGTACATAAATTAAATAAATATGTTGGTTCAAGCGACACAGTTATAGTTTTTTCTTTAACAAAATTAATAATTTAAAATTAAGAAAACAAAAAAGTTTATTTTATTTTCAACCAGGGCATACATACATACATATTATTTCTACAAAGTGTTTCATTTCTATAGCAACAAAATAATTTTTTTGTTTTTGTTAAATGAATGCATTTTCAAAAAACGAATTTGTTTATAAAAAGAATATTATAAAAACAATTCACTTTTGACAAGAAGTAGAAAATAAATAAGAAAATAAAAAATAGTCATTTGCCACAATGTAAAAGAAATACACCATATTTTATATTAACAGCCAGGCCCACGATATAGAATCGTGTAGTTTTAAGCGACAAACAGCTGATTTGCGGCACACTAATTTTTGTGTCGCCAAAAATAAATGCGATTGGTAACACAATTTTTATACATAAATAAACAAAATCGGAATAAGTTTGTTTACTACATTTCTGTCAAGTTAAACTAGCACACGGTTGCATTTTTTACTGTACAATTTAAGCATTTCAGCGCTTTTTCGTGTATATTCGCGATTATTTTTTAATATATTGATATGGCAGCTTTGTTGTTTATTTGCATTACGTTGGTAACGTAAAGCAAAGCGAACGGTAAAGTGACAATTAGTGAGCGCAGTTTAGATTCACAGTGAGTGACTGAGTTTCTTTCGCTTAAGTTTTCTTTCGATATCGTGGGCCTGGCTGTAAATATGTTTTCATTAGTGATGACACAAAAATAATCGATTTTTCGATAGTTTTCTAATGATGACACTCAAATTTACGAGAGATGTTGAGTGGAACAAAATGATTTAGGAACATTTCGTGGAGATGCTCACAATGAAGAAAAGCCATTCTTCCGCATTTTGCTAATACGCTTACATTCCAAAAACAACGTTATTATTACTTTTGGCTTTCTAGACGAAGATTCATCTGTCACCCTAGTAGAGCGCAGCATTTTTGACAGTTTGAATTTTAACGGCGTATCTGATACTTTATGCCTGAAATGGACAGGTAAAGAAAGTGATTCCCTTAGAACATAATTGAAAGTGTCCAGCGTCCTCACCGTCGAACATTTGGACTTACCGACGCAAACTATAAATATGGCTGAGATAATTAAAAGATATCCGTATTTAAACAATTTACCCATACAGTCGTATTATAATGCAGAGCCCATGATTTTAATTGGTGCTAATAATTAAAAATTAGCTGTTCCTACGAAAATTCGAGATGGACGTTAGCAACAGACAATAGCAACAAAAAAAAAAACCAGGTTTGGATGGACCCTACAGGGTGGCAGCGCTAATCCTTCAGCTGAACACAGACTCAACATTGACATATGCAAAACAAACGACGATGGTCTTCACGAGCTGGTAAAAAGCTATTTCAGTATTGAATCACCAAATTCTTCCATCTTGCTTTCGGCAGCAGATAGCAATGCGATGAAAACGCTAAACGCAACATGCAAAAAAGTGGACGGGCGCTATGAGGCTGGCTTATTGTAGAGAAATAGTGATTTAAAGCTTGCAGAGAGCTATGCTAATGCCTACAGACGACAAATGTGCCTTAGTAAAAAAATTGTTAAGGACGAGTTGTTACAGCAGAACATGCAAGCTCAAATTAATAATCTCATCGAAAAAGGATATGCCAAGAAGTTAAGTCCATCTGAGGTGACAGTTTCTAACGAGAAGGTGTGGTATGTGCCAATTGAAGAAGAAGCTTTTATACTAGCAAAGCAAGTGGCAGAAATCCACGCAGCAGCAGGTTTTCATTTGAGAAACTGGGCTTCAAACTCGTCCTCGTCCTTGTCTCAAGATGCCAGACAATGGGGCACTACTGAAAAAGTTTTAGGTATATATTGGGACCCAGTTACTGATGTTTTTAAATATAATTGTAGATTTGCGCGTTTGCGCCGCAACACGATCGATGAAGATATCGTGCCAACTAACAGAGAGTGTCTTCAAGTTCTAATGTCAATATTCAACCCACTGAGGTTCTTGTCGTGTCATATCATAGGTCTCAAAAGACTGCTGTAGGATGTCTAGCGTGTCCACATTGGGTGGGAAGAACTACTAAATAAACCTCTAAATTTAAAATGGTCCATTTCACTCATCTCTGATGTTAAGATTCCACGATGCTACTCCCAGATATTTTGTGGGGCCGGTAATGTCACCCTCGTAGCTACCAAGTGCAAAGTTGTAGCCCTCAAACCAATTTCGATTCCTCGAATGGAACTTCAAGCCGCCCTTATCGGAGTAAGACTAGCAAATACAGTGCGAAAAATTCAAAATTCTTCAAAACTTTTGTGGTCGGACTCTAAAACAGTGCTACAATGGTTACGCGTAGACCCCAGAAACTTCCAGCAGTTTCTAATGCATCGAGTAGGAGAAATTTTAGAAAATTCTCACGTCAATCAATGGAAATGAGTACCAATAATAATGAACCCAGCAGACTTTGAAGAAAAAACAACAAGAAAGAGCATGGACTTATAGTTAAACGGTCCTCATTTTTTGTATAATGACTGCAGCCAGTGGCCGAATTGTGATGACTTGGGGCCAATAAACTCTTCTGAGCATAGACGGCACGTGCTTGTAATAGATCGAAAATCAGAAAATTTAAATTCAATAAATTTTGAGTATTTTTCCATATGGAAAATACTCTACCGAGCAGTGGCAACGTTTTTATTATATATGTCAAAACCAAAAGCTGCAATTAAACGACAGGTTTACCATTCTATAGTCACACACGAAATGATTGAACAAGCAAAGCGGTTTATCATAAAGTATGCACAGCGCAACGAATTTCATCAGGAGATTTTTAATCTCAAACATGGCAAAAGTGTTGAAAAATCAAATAAGGTATACAGCCTCAACCTCTACCTAGATAACATCGAAGTTTTGCGATGTCACAGCCGTGTAAACCGCCTCAACAATCAAGAGGACGAAATTGTGTTGCCAACAGATCATTATGTTACACACCTTATGATACATTCATTCCATGAAGATTTTCACCATCACTTTCATGAAGCTGTGATCAACAAAATAAAAAGCTCGTCTGCGAATCACGTATAAAAAGGTACGTAAATCCTGCCAAATATGTAAAAAAATTATTCTGCTGCAACACAGGCCCTCAAATGGCTCAGCTACCAGCTGTACGTTTAGGCGCCTTTCAGCGTCCTTTTACATTCGTCGGTATAGACTTTTTCCTTGTCACCGTTGGAAGAAGAAGAGAAAAACAATGGGGAGTAGTATTCACCTGCCTCACTGTATGCGCAATTCATATAGAAGTCGCTCATAATTTAGATACCAGTTCATGTATTCGGAACTTCATTGCCAGACGTGGAACGCCTCGGGAAATTTATACCGACAGCGGTACCAACTTCAAAGCGGTTGGAAAAATTTAAAAACATTACGACAATCAAATAAATTTTTCTAATATACAAGTAAAATTTGACAAAACCAAATGGTATTTCCACCCACCAGGTGCACCCCATATGGGGGGATGCATGGGAGCGACTAATAAAATCTGTAAAAAATATCCTATACAGCTTGTACCCAACACTGAATTTTAACGATGAGAATTTTAAAAGTGCCCTATGAGAAATTGAATGTATTATTTATTCTCGACCGCTCGCCTTTGTTTCAGTTGAACATGAAGATGATGATGGAATTACTCCAAACCATCTACCTATTGGCTCTTGTGATGGATATAAACGGTTCCTCGACGACAGCGGAAATTTACGCCAACGATGGCAACAAATGCAAACATTTGCCGACCATTTTTGGAGCCGATGGGTGAAGGAGTATATACTAATAATATGCCGTATGGTTTACGAAAGTACCACCGGTAAAAATCGGGGCAATTGTCATCATCGCTGATGAAAATCTTCCTAAAAGATGCTGGCCTAAGGGCAAAATCATAAACACAGTGGTCGCGGCAGATGGTCAAGTGCGTAGAGTGACAGTTTGGCGTATTAGAGAGGCCAGTGACGAAGATAGCTATTTTGAATGTCGGTGATGATCATGAGCAAGCTCGTATCCCGGACTCGCTTACGGGCGGGGGAATGTTACCGCCGTTAATAGAGGTTCAGACCAAAATACTCTAAATGTTGTACCCTGTATGTTTTTATCCGCAATATGCTCTCTTAATTTAAAATTGCTCAAGGTTAAATTATTTATTTACTTGTATTCGCCTCGAATAACGGTCCTTGCTGACTTGTCACGTAGGCCAAAATTATTAAACCTTTTTATATTATAGAAAATGCATACATACTGTCATGGTACAATCATTGACAAGGTAAACTCGGTTTACCAAAACAAATTCATATGTTTTCATTCTATGTGTCAAAGTTTTTCGTTTGCTTTATTTCTCTCATTCTTCTTATTTGAATGTTGATTTAAAACGAACGTTAATTCTTTTCTTGCTAAAAGTGATTCTGAATAAAGTGATTGCGATAAGTGATTTTTTAAGTTATTACAATTTAAAATTTAAATCAAAAATAGAAATACATAAGTTATAAATAATTATATATTTCATATATTAAGTGCAAACTTTTTTTAAGAGTGATATAAGTGATAAAAATTTTTATAATTTAATAAAAAACAAAACACATATCCATACCTATATTTGAATAAATTTAATAAATTATTATTTTATTATTATTATATTATATAAAATATGCGTATTTGTTCAATTTGCAAAAAGCGATTCTGTGCCGGAGAAGGAACATTGTTCCATATTCCAAAAAATACAGATGAGAGAAAAAAGTGGAGTGTAATTTGTGGACAAAATTTTGCGGCATCTGCTCTTATATGTGCTGACCACTTTCTTTCAATCAGCATTATACGAAGAGGTGGTAAAGTTTGCCTCCATCCCAATGCTGAACCTTTCATTCATGTAAGCGGAGCTTGTAACTTAGAGTAAGTACAATGAATTTTTGCCTGGAGAGTGTATATTTTTATCAATACAATATTTGTATATACTATTAGAAGTCATTGCACGTCTCGAATAAACCCTCAGGACTGTGAAGGTGTTGATTACGACAGCTTAAACACCTTTTGCGAGGTAAAAGAAGAAGGAACTCAAACAATTAAAGTTCATCGGAAAGAACAAGAAACTCAAACTGAGTAAGTACATGAAATATCATTATAATAAAACGTGAAATACACAACCTCCCTTATGCGGACACTCGCTAATTCTGACTGCCCAGTAATCTGGACAATGAAATAATTCGGTCAGTTTAGAAATTGTTCCTAATTGTATTAAATAAAATAAGTTCTTATTAGAAAATTAAATTTTTTTATGATTCTTATTTTATATATTATTATTCTTATTAAAAAATATATATATTTTTGGTCACTTTAATATGCAAATAAATTCTTGTGTATTTATACTCTTAATACTATTATATATTATTAATACTATAAACATCTCAGTCCATTAGATTTGGGAGCCTATGCAAAAGAGCTGAATGAGATCATCAGCGCTTTGAAGGCAGAAAATGCTTGCCTTAAGGCTAAACTTACAGAGACTGAGGGAATTGTTAGTGGTATCAAAAAAATATTTAGTGAAGGACAGGTTAAAAGACTGATTACAGCTGGGCCCACAAATGGGGATGGAAAGATATTTCAAGAGCGATATGTCTGCACGCCTCAGGACCTAGAGCTTATAACCATCTTCATAAAAGTGGTTTCCCGCTACCTCATAAATCAACCCTTCAAAGATGGTGCGCTAGAATTAAAATTGGTGAGGGTATTTTAAAAACGTCTATTGAATTCATGCGCCAGACGAGCTACCTTCCACCCGATCAAAAAATTTGCGTTCTTGCCTTTGATGAAATGAAGGTAGCGGAAGTCTTCGAGTATGATCCTGTGGCGGACATAGTAAAAAAGCCAACAAACTATGTTCAAGTTGTTATGGCCCGAGGACTTAAGAAGTCATGGAAACAGCCTGTTTTTTATGACTTCGACTGCAGGATGACAAAGAAGATTTTGGAAGACCTTATATGTGAGCTGCATAAGGCTAGCTTTCCAGTGGTGGCAATAGTGTGTGATTTGGGTCCCACCAATCGTAAGTTGCTTAAGGAGTTAGGTGTCACTGCAGGTAATTTAATAATAATTTAGAACACCAACAACAACACACAATACACACAACACACATTTACCCATGTACTGAAAATTCAATACAATTTATGATTTCCACCACATGGGTAATTAATTTCAAATGTTTTTCATGCCCTCAATGACGGGGAAAATCGAGTTAAAAATGGGTAATTACAACATAGTTTTCTTTTTTTAGATTTTAAAATTAGTTTTAATACTAATATAATTAAATTTTAAAAAGCGATCACTTAATTAAACAGATCTATATAATTCAATTAAATATTAAAATCCTAAACAGATCTATATAATTGAATTAAATATTAAAATTCTAAAAAATATTAGATATATGCTTTTAATATTAAGTTCGGTTATGGGATAATATGCACAAACTTTTCTTAACAATAATTTTTGCACATTTATTTTAAAATACAAATTTTAGTTAAAGCAATAATAAATATTTTTGAATAATTTTTTTTTTTTAATTTCCATTTTTAGATAATCCTTGGTTTCCAAACCCAACCTGTGCGGAAGAAAAAATATTTTCTTTTATCGATGCCCCGCATTTGTTAAAGCTAGTCCGAAACCACTTCCTCGACAGTGGTTTAGTTTTTAATAATAACCTATTGTCGTCGCGCACCCTTGCGGATTTATTGGACTATACATCCAAATCGGATTTGTCCATTGCCTTTAAATTGACCGACGAACACCTGTCAGTAAAAGGGGCGGGTAAGTTGTTATTTCATGTTGAAAGATTTAAATATCATTACTTTATTTATTTCTTAAAACTTTCAGGGAGACAAAAAGCTAAGTTGGCGGCCCAGTTGTTTTCAAATACAACCGCAAACGCTATCAGAAGGTGCTACACGCATGGATTGGAGCTATATCTTCCAACACAGACTGCTGACTTCATTCAGCTGATCAACAATTGGTTTGATGTGCTTAATTCCAAGCTAAGTACATTTAAGTATCCCGGAAAGGTAAGTCTAATAAACAACAAACTTAATTTAATGGAAATATAAAACGTTTTGCTTTTTAGGAACCCTATGGTCTTGCCTTGGAGAACCAAAATGAAGTTCTAGCTAGGATGAACGAAGTCATGGCTTCCCCAATTATACCAGGGAAAAAAGGTTTAGAAATTTTTCAAAAAGGAATTCTAACCACAAACTCTGCGCTTGTAATGCTACTGCAATATGTTGAAAAATATAATATGAGGTATTTGGTGACTAACCGATTGAATCAGGATGTGTTGGAGAATTTCTTTGGAGCCATTAGAAGCAAAGGTGGTTTAAATGATCACCCGTCACCTAAAGATTTCAAGTATAGAATGAGGAAATATATACTAGGTGAGTATAGAAATGTTTGTATTTTATAATAAATAAAAAGTTTCACACTTGTATTCATAACTTTTATAAACCTGTAATGTTTGTTATAAATACAGCACTTAATTTTTTTAATTTTTATTTCAATTATTTTTTTTAGCGAGAAACACGGAGTATTTAGATGGCAATGGAAATGTTGAAGAAGATTCTACCGATTGGCTTGATTCTTCAAATAAAATGGAAACTTCGCAACAAAGCCTAACTACTGGCGGATCTCAAGAAGTCGACTACAGTGAAAATGTACTTTCAGAGCCAGGTGTTGACGAAGAACTTGAGAAATACAATTGTGAAGACATTGGTGCGCTCCAAGAGGATGCAGTAGAATATGTATGTATGCGGCTATATTATAAAAAAACTGCACCTGGAAGATCATCAAAGTACTGGAACAACGTTTACATGGATCGATCAAGTATCCATATGTTCTTTGAGGAAGCCCAATGAACATTTTATAAGTGAAGCCAAAAAATTGGAGGTCATATTTTATAAAATAAATGGAAAAGAGATATCGTACCGCCCGAATCTCCAAAAGCATCTTTTAGAATGCAGTAAGAATATAGGACTGCCAGAAAATGTTAAAAAACTTTATTTTAAATGCCGCATTTATTTCCGTATTCGTCATCTTAATAAAAGACTCAAGGTACAAAAGGCTAAACAAAAAATTATGGGATACAAAAAAATGCTAAAAATTAACATTTAGTAAGTATTTTGACTTTTTTGTGCAACCTTTAAAACTTCTTTATAATTCAAATTAATTTTTTTGTTTCAGATTTTACAACTCTTTTGAACTTGAGATCTTATGAGCCGCTTAATGAAACAAATTTTGCAAAATAGTAAGTACATGTCATTTTATTCAATAAAATAAATGTTTTAATCAAACTTTTTAAAAATCGGTCCTTTTCAGGACCACCAAATATATTTCTTAAGAGAAAAGTTTTTTTTTGAACAGAAATATTATTAACATATCCGGTCCTTTTCAGGACCAATAAATACGTTTAAGAGAAACAATTTTAAAAAACGGTCCTTTTCAGGGCCACCAAATATACTTCTTAAGAGAAAAACTTTTGTTAGAACAAAAATATTATTAACATATCCGGTCCTTTTCAGGACCAATAAATACGTTTAAGAGAAACAATTTACATTTTATTTAGTAACACAAATATTTTATTTAATTAAGCTTTTTAAAAATCAGTCCTTTTCAGGGCCACCAAATATATTTCTTAAGTGAAAAATTTTTGTTAGACCAAAAATTATGATTCTAATAGAGAATAATAACAATAATATTCAATTCAAGTCAAATTTATTGAGACTTTTTATACAAAAAGTTAACAAAAGTGTTTTAAACAAATTATAGTATGAAAATACAAGAAAACTTAAAACTATATTGTATTATTTTAATTAAATATTTAAAAGCTTTATATATATACGCTACACAATAACAATAATATTTAATTATGATTCTTATAGAGAATAATAACAATAATAATAATAACATTTAACTGTTGTATACACATACGCTCATTATTTATTTGGCTTTTTTTTTGTCTTTTAATATTTAATATTAATATAATAAATAAAATGTTTATACATTTTTCATTCTTGTATTGCTGCATATATGTATTTCTTATATTTGTCTATTTTTGTATTGCCTCTATAAATCCAAATTGTAATGATAGTTTTCAAGATCTGGTATTCTTATTGAGAAGTAACATCCGTTAAGGAATATGTGCAACAACACTAGCAGAACCGAACTAGTTTTCGACCCAGCTAGATATCGTTTTAGATATCGTCTTAGTAAGCAAACAAACTAGACCACGGCGGCTACCCAAAAGCATACATTTCATATTTATTAAATGTATTTGCCTGTAAGGCGAAAAATATTTTTTGTTTTTTCATATTAATTTTGTTTAATATTTGCATATCAAATCTACAGGGAATGCATAACCTAACATGCAACGGGGTTACAATTATGAATCAAATGACATCTTCAAGAGAAGTCATATTACTTTTTTGCTTTGAAACCTGAAAAAGAAGAGACCATGGTAATATATGAATGCTTGTAGATGATATGGAATAGTATGATATTGTTGGGTTTCCTTGGATTACGATCTATTTTAACTATCATACATTCTAGATAAAATATATTAAAGACATCCTAAGCTCAATTTCTTTCTTTGTTTACAATTTAAATCATTACATTATAGTTTGTAGTAAAAGCTTTACTTAATTTCAATTACAACAAATTATTAATGTATCTTAATTATTTTTATAAAAAATTGTTACAATATTTTCGGCACAGTTTTCCAAATTTACACTCTAAAAGAAAAAAAAATAACTGCAATATAAATTTAATTTTTAATGTATGAGTCGTACGACTTACTTTTAAGAACAATTCATCAAATGGATTTGTAAGATGCTTCCAATTAGCTATAAAATTGGGCTTCTTGTATGCTTCTGAAGTAGCGCTTTCATTATCCAATTTTAAATCCAAACATTTACACTGTAATGCAAAACTCGTATTGAATTGTTGTAATTTGAAGAAAACGCATTTAAAACCTTTTGTTGATTATCTTTGGAAAGACACGAGTGTAATCTTAAGCATTTTAAATGCATAAAATCACATAAGCCTTGCAACATATTGGAAGTGTTTGTATTTTTAGCTAAAATAGTACAATTTTGACGGCTATCTCTTAGTAAGTCATTTAGGAAAAATTGTACAAACTCTAATTTACCCGAGTCGAATGGTCCCATCTCTGACCAATCAGGTAGTATTGGTATCAAGTAGCGTATTAATTCGTTCGCATTTGGATTGCGATTAATAAAAGAAGGATGATTACAAATATGCTGTAATATTTGAGGTATATCAAGAAATTTAATAATTTCCGATGCTAAAGAAGATTTTACAGATTCATAGTAGTCTAATACTTTTTGAAATAGAAGTTGTTGTAATTCAGAGGGCCTTATAAAGCATAAAATGTTTTTAGGTAAATTGTTGCAAGTAGTCGTGGTTAAGAGGATTTTAGCGGGTACTATCGACTTTTCATTTTTAGGTTGTTTGCTATGTTCAGAAAAATTTGCAATACTTGTAGGTGTCTGCGGAGATTTTAATACTAATAAAGGCTTAAATTTAAAACCTCCTTTAGGCTTTTTCTGTTCTTCTTTCAGATCTTCCGGTGACATACACTCTTCCTCTCCCCAGTTACGATTCTGTACTTGTATCTTACGCAATTGTAGTGATTCCTTAACATCCATAATTTCATCTTGTATTTCGATTTCCTTGTTACCGACAATCATTTGAACATCTGGGCCCAGTTTATCGTTAATAGGCTTTGTCAAGCAGCCCAAATATGTGCCATTTTCATCTTTTAAAATAGCCTTTGAACAGGACAGATTTACCTCAAGAGTTCCATCACCTTTCCACGTTTTATGTTTCTTAGTAGAGACATCTTTCCATACCACATTAAAGATTCTTTTATTCTCACTATTTATTTCATATTACCTTTTTCATGTGTTTTATTTTTGTATTGTTTGTTTTGCTTTGGTTTTTCCTTGACTGCTGTGTTGCATTTTTTTGACGTTGAAGATGTAAAATGCACAGAGTTGTATCAGATTTCAAACCAGTTTTACCTTGTCAATGATTGTACCATGCATACTGTGAATGCAGTTTTGCATTAGTTAATTGCATATTGAACACCGAACGACGCACATTGGGGATTTTGAGGAAAAAAGTCAAATTTTCAACATACACTTCATGCAATATTCAGTGATATTTTGGCATTTTAGACTAAATGGTACAATCAAATCAAAAACAATTACTGCGATCTGACTGCGAGTTTTTTTTATAGCCATCTCAAACTCAGTACTTATATGTTATACTGAACCAACTTAATTTAAACCTATGAATTTCAAAGCGAATATTACTATATTATGTGAGCTGACGTTTTTCTTTTTATTTTTTATTTAAAGTAGGATATTTTAGCATACGAAAAGTGGGAAAATAAACTTTGCAGAGACTGGAGTTTTTTTTTGTGTGCTTATTTTTATGAACATATAACAAAAATCATTTTTTCTCCAAACATTTGGACCTGCAATTTTAGCAATACTTCCCTACAGTTGGAAATCACTCCTAATACATTGTCTCATATGTGTTTTAACATTTTTAATCAATTTCAAGTGCCACCAGGTGCCACCTCTCAATTTATTGCATTACACAGTACAAAATTTTTCAGCTGATTGATTTGCGGCTCAATTCTGATAAGGCTCTTTTGTTTAATATAACTCAAGAACCACTAGTCGGATTTTGCTGAAACAAATATAGAAAAATCAAGAATTATAATTACTTTCATCTGTGTATATAACGTTTCGCTACATAAGCAACAGTTTCGCAGTTATAAATAAATGTATGAAGGAAAACAAATTTTTTTGCCTAAAAAATTAATTTTTTTTTAATTCATAAAAAATCCAAAAAGTTAAAAATTGTCAAGTTCTACTACTTTCGCGTAAAGTCGCATAACCTATGAACAAAATGAGACATAAATCATGAAAATAGATGAACGCGTTTCGCTTTTATTCACAATTAAGTAAAGATATGAATTTAAAAAATTTTTTCGAGATATGAACAAAACATTGGTTAAATTTTTATGATTCTCAAAATTATAAAAAAGTAGTAAACAAAATATTATTTGATTTTTATGATTGCAGTATCAAAGTAATAAACGATAATAAATTTGGAAAGTGCATTTTTTTAATTATTTGGGTTTATCATTGATCGATTTTTGTCATTCAACAAGTGCCGACTAACCGGAAAAGTACTCGTACAAGCGATTTTTCTCCGATTTTTTAACTATAACTGAAACTAAGGCCCAAGACTTTTACGACAATGGAACGTTTTTCTATTTCACATGGGGTTTTATGCTCGAAGCTTCTGGAGTTTGACAAAGACAGAACAAAATTAAAAAAAATGAAAATTGGCTTGAACGCACATTTACAATAAAGTTTACTGAAACTGAATGTCCTACCAGTTCTGCACTTGGTCGGCCACGGAAATCGTTTGAGGAGTGTACCTCTGCAAAATCTGTTGGATCATACTGCTAAAAGAGTCCTAGAGACCAAGTCAGTAAAGGCTCAAGAAAGTCGTAACAAAGACTATCAAAAATATCGCCTTAGACACTCCAGAAAATGCATTTAGCCAGAAAAAGCATACTGTTATAAGGTCTTTTAGAATAATAATTTAAAAATAGATTTAAAATAAATAATAAATTAAAATTAAAAAAATCATTTAAATTTTTTTGTTAGTTATGGCTTTTTACATTGTAGGTAACGATATACATTTCTCTAACTTTCTTTATTTTGATTACTTTTGTGTATTACTATATAAATAAACCTAAATTTGTGATAAAATCACTACATTTATCGGCAAATATATTTTTTTCCTCACCTTCATACAAAATTCCCCAGTGTGCGACGCACATTGGGGATTTTGAAGAAAAAAGTAAAATTTTCAACATACTCTTCATGCAAGATGCAGTGATATTTTGACATTTTAGACTAAATGGTACAATCAAATCAAAAAGAATTACTCCGATCTGACTGCAAATTTTTTTTTTATAGCCATCTCAAACTCAGTACTTGTACGTTTTACCGAACCAACTTAATTTAAACCTAAGAATTTCAAAGCGAATATTCTTTTATTATGTGAGCTAACGTTTTTCTTTTTATTTTTTACTTAAAGTAGGATATTTCAGCATACCAAAATTGGGAAAATAAACTTTGCACAGATTTATGTTTTTTTTGTGTGTTTATTTTTATGAACATATAACAAAAATCCTTTTTTTCTCCAAACATTTGGACCTGCAATTTTAGCAATACTTCCCTACAGTTGGAAATCACTACTAATGCATTGTCTCATATGTGTTTTAACATTTTTAATCAATTTCAAGTGCCACCAGGTGCCACCTCTCAATTTGTTGCATTACACAGTACAACATTTTTCAGCTGATTGCTTTGCGACTCAGTTCTGATAAGACTCTTTTGTTTAATAAAACTCAAGAACCACTAGTCGGATTTTGCTGAAATAAATATAGAAAAATCAAGAATTACAATTACTTTCATCTGTTTATATAACGTTTCGCAGTTATAAATAAATGTATGAAGGAAAACAAATTTTTTTGCCCAAAAAACAAAATTTTTTTTTTAATTCATTAAAAATCCAAAACGGTAAAAACGTATCAAGTTCTACTACTTTCGCGTAAAGTCGCATAACCTGTGAATAAAGTGAGATATAAATCATGAAAATCGATGAACGCGTTTCCCTTTTATTCACAATTAAGTAAAGGTATGAACTTAAAAAATTTGCTCGAGATATGAACAAAATTCTTTTGAAAAAACATTGAGGACTTTTTATGATATGCAGAATTATCAAAAAAGTAGTGCACAAAAGATTATTTGATTTTTGTGATTACAGTAGCAAAGTAATAAGCGATAATAAATTTCACATGGGGTTTTTCGCCCGAAGTTTGTGGAGTTTGACAAAGACAGAACAAAATTAAAACAGTTTTTGCAACAATCGCACATTGGCTTAAACGAAACTAAACCATGTGAAATTTTGGATACAATATATAAAGGCTTTTACTCTAACTTCAAACAAAGATGGCAGGATTCTAACGTGCGAAGTCGCGATTTGAAAAAAAAAAAAAAAAACAAAAAAATGTAAATTGGCTTGAACGCACATTTACAATAAAGTTTACTTAGACTGAATGTCCTACCAGTTCTGCACTTGGTCGGCCACGTAAATTGTTTGAGGAGTGTACCTATGCAAAATCTGTTGGATCATACTGCTAAAAGAGTCCTAGAGACCAAGTCAGTAAAGGCTCAAGAAATTCATAACAAAGACTACCAAAAATATGGCCTTAGAGACTCCAGAAAATGCATTTAGCCAGAAAGGCATACTGTTATAAGCTCTTTTAGAATAATAACTTAAAAATAGATTTAAAATAAATAATAAATTCAAAATTAAAATAATCATTTAAATTTTTTGTTAGTTATGGCTTTTTACATTGTAGGTAACGATATATATTTCTCTAACTTTCTTTATTTTGATTCCTTTTGTGTATTACTATATAAATAAAACTAAATTTGTGATAAAATCACTGCAGTTTTTGACAAATATATTTTTTTCCTCACCTCCATACAAAAATCCCCAGTGTGCGACGTGGCAATAAATATTAAATTTTAAAGCTCTCGTAATATACTCGTATTAGTTTTAATAGAATTTATTTTTGAAATAAATAAATTTGTTAAAAATTAAAACTAACGAGGGCTGTTAAAAAGTATTTTTATTTTCACATTGCTGAAGCAACAACTGGAGAATCTCTCATAATATTGTGTTGTTCTTCGTCCTCAAACATGTCGTTCGCTAATTCTGCATATTGTAATAGTAATTGTCTTTGATTTTGAAGAGCAATTATTAATCCAATTACTGCAGAATTTTTAAATTCCATTTTATTTAATTTTTAATTTGTTTATTCAAGTAGAAAAAAAATATTGCAAATGAAAGATGTTGCAATGTAAACTTTTTTTTTGGTCATACCGCTCTGGTCAATAGTCTTGTTTATATTTATGTTTTGCTTATATTTTGCTTTGTGTGTATTCGTGTTTTTGTTTTCGTGTGGAGACGTACATATTGTTAAGCACACACACACACACACACTTCTCACATGTGCTTTTTTAATTCATCATACGTGCTTTTGACATTAAAGAGCTGAAAAATTAAATTAACAGCCAGGCCCACGATATCGAAATAAAACTTAAGCGAAAGAAACTCAGTCACTCACTGTGAATCTAAACTGCGGCCCACTAATTGTCACTTTATCGTTCGCTTTGCTTAGCGTTACCAACGTAATTCAAATAAACAACAAAGCACCCATATCAACATATCAAAAAATAATCGCGAATATACACGAAAAAAGCGCTGAAATGCTTAAATTGTACAGTAAAAAATGCAACCGTGTGCTAGTTTAACTTGAGAGAAATGTAGTGAACAAACTTATTCCGATTTTGTTTATTTACGTATATGTGTGTAAAAAAATTTTGTGTTACCAATCGCATTTATTTTTGGCGACACAAAAATTAGTGTGCCGCAAATCAGCTGTTTGTCGCTTAAAACTATACGATTCGATATCGTGGGCCTGGCTGTAAATTGTTTTTGTACTATAATTACCTGCCACCATGGTGAAATTACTTACAAGGTGGTGGCAGGTGAATATAGTACAAAAACAACAGAGAATTTGTTTATATTTTTTCAGCTCTTTAATGCCAAAAACAGGTATGGTGAATTAAAAGATCACATGTCATAAGTGTGTGTGTGTATTTTTAACAACATATATACGGCCTAGCTTCTCGCAGCACTCATGTTGTGTGTGTAAATTTTTATCCATGAGAACCGGGACCTATAGTTTAATGTCGACTCTGAACGACAGACTTAAGAAGCTTGTTCATGGCAATTAATTACTCTCAGAGCTTTTGCCGGAAGACTGCTGAGAAGTAGTGGCCGAAAGAAATATTTTTTTCATATTTCTTTTTTTTAAGATGTCGGAGCTGGGTGTCGAACCCAGGGCTCATGTCTTAGTAAGCCAACACACTAACCACTAGACCACGGCGGCTACAAAATACCCCAAACGGCCAAAAAAAAAAACGTGGATGGGCTATAAAAACCGTGCAATAGCTTTAACCGGCGATATGATTAATAAAAAAATTAACAGGAGTCACTAAGAATATTCTGGCAATTTTTTATTAAAATCGTGTGAAAAGTTTTTGAGAAAATACCCAAAACGCAAAAAAAAAATTGGATGTATTATAAAAACGGTGCAATAGCTTAAGGTGGAAGTACATAACAAGCGTTCTGAGCGCCATGCGTTGCAAGCTTATGTCAAAAAAAGTTGAAATAGTGTATTTTCATAAAGCAAGTTACAAGCAAAGTATGCAACACTGCTAACGCGAGAAAGTTGACCAACTTTTAACTTTTACAAGCGTTGACAGCTGGATGAATGAAAAAAATAAAATCACTAATACATATAAAAAAACGTGTTTACGTTTTTATGTAGAAAAATGAAGACTGTTTGAAAAATATAAAAGAATTAGTTGTGATTTTATGATTGGCTTGTAAGAAAAACATTTAAAAAAAATATATACATAAAATTTTTGTGAAAAAAAAAATTTAAACTTAATAATAATATATATATGTATGTATACATATTTAAGTGGCGCCTGTAAAGTAGGCTTGTGTCATTCGTAAATGAATTAATTCAATTGAATGATTCCTTTAAAAGAAAGAATGAAATATTTGTGTATTTTCTCTTTCCATCTTTCATCTTTCGTTCTTATTTTTCTCTTTTCTTGTGTTTTTTTCTTTTTGATTAGAACCTGCGTTGCCACACAAGAAATTAGTCTCCCACAAAATATTTTAACACCATTTTTGTGTACGTACGAGCTAATAACTTTGAATATTAAAATTATGTGTAATCTGGCAAATTTATGGCAGGTTAAATAAAAAAAAAGTCGTTACTTATTGTTTCTGGATATAAACGGAACTAAATAATAATAAAAAAAGTCTAGAGGTATACATGTATACGACAACAATTTTTTTTTTGCTTAGCACTGTTTATTTTTAATAAAACAATATTTATATTTTTTACAAAAACATTTAATACCAAATAAATAGTTTTTAATTTTCAACAAAAAATTTATTGTATGACCATATTATGCCTTTATTCAATTCACGATAAATGAAACAATTTCAAAAACAGATAGAATTATATATGTATGTGTAATTCATTCTGAAAAGTATGAAATATTCAGAAAGCTGAATGAAAAGAAAGAATTAATTCACATTACCTTTCTGAAAGAGAATGAATGATTCACACAAATGAATGACTTTGCCCAATACTACTGTAAAGTATGGTATGTAACTTGCCATTTTAAAAGCATTAAACGTCTTAAAGTTTTAAACGCGTTCAGGGGGTAACGCTTGTTATGTATTTCCACCTTTAACCGACGACTTGATTAATAGCGAAGATAGTGGGCAATTTTTTATTAAATTCTTGTAAACAGTTTTTGAGAAAATACCCAAAACGCCCAAAAAAGGTTGATGGGCTATAAAAACCGTGCAATAGCTTTAACCGACGATTTGATTAATACAGTGGTATTCACCCATATTACTCAGGTAATGAAATTGTTCGAATATTTTATTTAGTTTTTCTTACTCTCTTCGTGAATATTACAACCAGGGTTGCCTAATTCAACAAAAATTCTAGCAAACAGCTTCTTGAAATATACCAAAACTACCTTTATCGTTAATTCTTATATTAGTTTTAAATTTAATGTACTTTATTAACAGATATCACTTTTAGAATTCCTGGAAACCAGTTTTTATTTTATTTTCCTATGAAAAACTTAATTAATTACAAAAAAATTTGCAATGTTAAAAATCTTTCATAAAAAGAAATCCATTCGCTTTGTTTTCATTATGCTAAACGACAATCACAATTATTACAAAAACTTATGTGTGAGACAAAAATTGCGTATGTGTTTATGTTTTATTAGTTTTCAAGAGAGCTAAATTTGTTTTTCAGACACTGAGAAGTTATGATAATAAGCAACATAAACTTATTAATGTTTATATTTCTTTTAACTACATTTCAATTTGTTTATAGCATTTACAAACTATTTATTTTATGAATAATTTTAATAAATTAGTTTAAATTTTAAAATTAAAGGTTTTTAAAACGAAATTTTTCACTAAATTCATTCAAGTTGTGAAAAACAACACAAATAAAGAAACCAATCTCATCTCTAAGTGTATTTTTGTGTGACTCTCTTTGCGAAGACCACTGGATTAATAGCAAAGTTAGCAGGCGTCACTAAGAATATTCCGGCAATTTTTTATTAAAATCGTGTGAACAGTTATTGTGGAATAGCTTTAACCGACGATTTGATTAATAGTCAAATTAATAGGAGTCACTAAGAATATTTTTTTAACAAATTATTGCAATAGTTAAACAAAAAAAAAAAAACACAAAACAATTGGTTACACATACATTTTTTATTAATATAAGTGAAATATACAATTATTATTCTTTCACAATACTATAAGTTTTGAAAAGTTCAAGATATTGGCAACCGCTTTTACTCATTTACTTTCAGAAAGTTTCAAAAAATCACTTTCAGGAAAAAATTGTTGAAAGTTGAGATCACAATGTATATACATATGGTTGAGATGAAAGTAAAAAAAATTTGAATTTGTTAGTGAAAAATTGTGAGTGTATTCCAATTTTCATGAAAGAAAGAAAAAATCGACGAAATAAAAGTAAATAATTCCTTTTGCTTCTTATTTGTTAAAAAAATTAAATAACAATATACGTAAATAAAAGTTGTAAATATGTATTATATATGTAAATATAATGAGATCCGAATTTACAACTAAACTGATGAAATAATAATAATCTTTTGTGGACAGGATTCATTCTAAAGAGTAATTTTCTAAGCGCTTATGTTCTTTGGCATGGTATAATCATCATAAGGTAGTCCCAGTTTGAAATAGCATAGAACCCTGTAGTTTTGCAACCCTGCTGCTCTTAGAATTGTCAAACAAAAGCAACACTGTAGTTGGCCGTTGTACACAAATAAATATATTATTGTAAACAAACTCTTCCTCTTCTTTTTTTTATTTTGTGTAAAATTTTTTTAAAAGTTGAAAATTTTACTTTTGTTCTGTAAAAAAATAGTTTATTAACAATATAATACATTCGCCGGTTGTAAAATATAATTATCCAGAGGCTACCTCATGGCGCATTAGATGGTTGCATCAACAGTAGCCCGGAATGAATAGATAAATTTTATTGTAAAAATTTATATTTTATTAAATATGCAACTGTATTAAAAAAATCATTTGTATTGAGTATATGTGTGTTTATGTCGGAAAATATAAATAAATTAATAAAAATATAAACGTTTTGCAATTTATATTGAAAATAAAAAACTAAATTTGGTATTGCATTTCATAATTTTAAATTAATATATAAGCGTTTAATTAAGCTTTAGGTCTATTATATAACTATTTTTTCGATATTTCGCTACTTCTCTGCGTAGCTTCTTCAGGAAATATTTTTTATTTCAAAAAATTTTTTTAAAACAATACATACATACATACATACATATTAAAAAATTGTGTCACATGAAAAAATATTCTATCAAGAAAATTTGTCATATAAAATTTTTTTTTTAAATAAAAACCAACAAACATAATTAATTAAATAAAACAACCAACAAACATTTTTTAGAAAAAATAATTACTAAATAATTAAATTAAATAACTAAAACATAAAAAACATATTAAAAAAGAATCATAATGAAAAAACAAAAATTATTTGTTAAGTGGTATTATATTAAAAAATTGAAACAAAAAAGAAAAAACAAATAATTGTAACATAACAACTTTTTAAAAGATTAAAAGCTTTAAAAAATTTTAAAAGGGATATTATTAAACTAATACTTATAATTTAAACATTTTTTAACAGCCTTATTTATAATAAAAAATGTTTAGCCAAATGTACAAGTTCTTTAATTATTGATTCTTTAACCAGTTATCAAATAAAAGGTATGAAAAGTTTAATAATATTAATCTATAGCAGGCTATAAACTTGCCAGTTTTTGGCCTATGTGTTAAGTAGTTGGTAACTTTTTATTATAAATACAGCTGTAAAAATCTAATTTTGACAATTTTTGTGTATAAGATGTCTGTATGTAAGTAAGTAAGACAAAGGATAAAATTAGTAAATTGGATATGTCTAATGTTGTATATAGGATTCCTTGTGGTGGTAATGACAATGAAGACCAAAAGCCACTGTTAGCATCTAAGGTACTGAAAAAAACATGAGTCATTCAATTTTGCCTTGCAGTCATCTATATTCGGAAACTGATATCGGGGGCGTAACATTGCCCTGTTCAAATTTCTGGGATCCAAACACAATCTTAACTTGCCATTTGGCTTAGAAACCAAGACAACAGAATTGACCCATTGTGTTGGTTCCTCAACAGGTGCAATAACATTCAAACTAACCATTTTGCCCAGCTCCAATTTCAAATCCTTATATAACGAAAATGGAATTCTCCTGAGCGGATCCACCACTGGAATAACATCTTGTCTTAATATTAATTTATATTTATTTTCTATCAGTCCTAAACCTTCAAAAATATCCAAATTATCTTAAATAATATTCTCAGCTGAAAGAGCTCTAATGGTTTTAACCAGGGACTGAAACCCTGAAAAAATTGGGTTCGGGTTCAGGTTCGGGTTAACTAAAATAAAAAGTTTGGGTTCAGGTTCGGTCCAGAGTTCAGGTTCGGGTTCAAAATTTAAAAAAAAGTACAATATCATTTATTTATTTTTCAAAAAATTTCCATTTAATTTAATAATTAAAATATTTTTTAAATTTTCTTCTTTTAAATTTGACCTTTGTGGTGATAAAATAAATTTCAAAGCTGCAAAAGCCCTTTCTACGTTTTCTTGCGTTGAAGGAACTGCGAAGATGATCTGGGCCACCTGATATAATAATGGTATTTCCATTTTATGTTGCTCCCAAAATCCTAAAATATTTTTTTCTTTTGCCAGCCTTGGATAATTTTCGAATATTTTCATTTCATTTTTAACTGAACGATCAATTGAAGATGTAGCATTTATATTTGACGAATTAATTTGAGAAAACTTTTCTTTTTTCTTTAAAACTTGTTCAAGAATATCCTCATCCTGAAGAACTAGAAATTTCTGTTCTTATAAAATTTTCTTCTATTCTCTCCATTTGTAAATTTTTGAAAATTTTTATAGTTTTTAAAATTTGCTTCTTAGCATTGCATATATCTTCGGAACTTAGCATTAATCTAAATCTGCTGTCTAGAAATACTGCTGCAATCAAAAGTGGATTATTAATAAAGTTGGTTTCTCTTTTAATAATATTCGAATATAATTCTTTGGATAATGTTTTTGTTTGGTAATCTTTTGTCAACTCTAATTTAAAACTAAGCCAGATTCCATAAAAATGGATGATTGCTTGTAAAACATTGAAGCTATGCTTGCGCAGCCCTCTATTAAGTACACAGAATATTTTTATGTGCAAAAATAATTTTTTGAAATTTATGAACCCGAATCTGGATGAGTTTTGGGGTTCAACGGGGTTGGGGTTCATGGTTATAAAAGCACTGAACCCGAACCCATTTCGGTTCGGGTTCGGGTTCGGTTTCAGTCCCTGGTTTTAACTAAACCCATATTAATTGCTAAATTTAGACCAATTAAGTATGTTCTTACAATTTAAATTTTAAATAAAAAATTATCATAATATTTTGTATGACTATATAAAAATTCAATATTTACTTTACCCATTATTGGTAGCCTGTCACGACTGAATGTATTTATGTTGACATTTGTTGATTTTATTCGACCAATAAGACCCAAATTTTCTGCTGTTTGCTTTGAAATTATGTTAGCATCAGCACCCGTATCATTTTGAAACTCAATTTGTTTTCCATCGATCATCACCATAATATTCCAACCATTGCTGACTGTATTTTCAAAATTTTGTTGTTGCCGCTTATTGTATAATTTTCTAACATATGATAATGTCCCAACAAACAATTCGGTTTCTTCTTCATCACTTGTATATTGCAGGTTTTTTACGTATTTTATATTTTGTTGTTGTTTATATCGACTATAACCTTTTTACCGGCATCTTGTAGTTGCTGCTTTTTATAGAAACAGCATTTTTCAAAATGGCCTTTTTTTCCACAATGATGGCAAACAGCATTTTCAGCTGGACACTTAATTTTATGAATTTGGCCACATTTGTTGCACTTGTTCTGAAAATTTCGATTTGAATATCCACCACTTTGCAACATATTCAAACCAAGTTCATCTAATTGAGTGGCATTCTTGCGAGCAGCTTCAATATTCTTTGCAATTTCTATAGCTCTGTCCAATGAAATTGCTCCTTCACTCAAAAGGCGTTCCTTGATTGGTTGGAGATTTGGTGATAAACCGCAAATAAAAATGTCCTTAACGAGATTTTCTCTTAGACCACTAAATTCACATGTAAGACTTACATTTTTAAGTGCCGTTATATAGTCGTCAATACTTTCACCGCCATTTTGTTTTCTGCTAAAGAAAGCATGACGCTCCATTGCTAAGTTGGTTTTTGGTATAAAATATTCATTAAACAATTTCAAAAGATCTTCATATTTTATGTTGTCCACATCTGTGTTGGGATGGATGGGATACTTCGGACAAGGCAAAGTCTCTGATTGGGGTCAACCTGGCGGCCTCCAGAACGACCCTTGTTCCCGTTGTATTCAAGTCGACATACAGCCTCTACGTGGCCCTCCTGGATAACATTCTAGCACCCGCTAGCTTGTGAACTAATGTATGCGGCGACTGTCCAATCCCCTGGACTTTAAATTTGGGTTGTGCGTAGGGCTTGAAACCCACCACGTAAAAATGTTATTCAATGAAAACCAATACAAAAGCCTCTAAACGGACCCCCTTTTACGTTGACGAACTTGGCAAACGTTTTAAGGACTATGATTTAAGGATATGCACCTGGAACGTGAGAACCCTTTATAGGGAAGGTGCCTCTATCCAGTTGGCGGATGCTCTCACGAAATGTAGGGCTGACATCACCGCCATCCAGGAAATGCGATGAATAGGGCAAGGTTGTACAAGGCAAGCAACATGTAACATCTACTACAGCTGCCATGAGAAGAAACACGAATTTGGTTGCGGATTCGTAGTTAGCAAGAGACTTCGCCATCACGTCTTGGAGTTCACCCCTGTGAACGAAAGAATTGCTACGATCCGCATAAAGGCGAAATTTTATAACATCAGCCTTATTTGTGTTCACGCCCCGACGGAAGAAAAGGATGATGTGGTCAAGGATGCTTTTTACGCAAAGCTCGAGGAAGTGTACGATGGGTGTCCGGCACATGACGCCAAAATTGTCCTCGGCGATTTCAATGCGAAAGTTGGACGTGAAGATATCTTTGGCCCCACTGTCGGACAGTTCAGTCTCCATGATTCCACCTCGCTGAACGGCTTGAGACTGATCGATTTCGCCGCGGCGCGAAACATGGTAGTTTGTAGCACCAGGTTCCAGCATCTCGATATCCATAAGGCCACCTGGCTATCTCCTGATCGATCTACCAACAACCAGATCGATCACATTGTGATTGATGGAAGGCATGTATCCAGCATACTAGACGTGCGCACATTTAGAGGTCTAAATGTCGACTCGGACCATTATCTTGTCGCAGCCAAGATGCGACTGCGCATATGCGCAGTGAATATGGCAGCTTCGAGGGAAGCTGAACATCAAAAAGCTGCGATCACAAGAGACAGCCAGGTCGTTTTCCGATCGTCTTTCTAATGAGCTCCATTGCACCCGATCCTCTCTCGAAAGTATTGGTGGACAGTGGTCTCACATTGCTCACTCTCTGCACAACGCTGCCGAAACAGTCCTTGGTTTTGAGCGTCCTCCCCGCAGAAACCAATGGTACGATGAAGAGTGTCGTGAGGCCACTGCGGCAAAAAATGCCGCCTACAGAAAAACGTTGCAGTCCACCACTACAAGAGCAACTGTGGAGGTGTACAGAGAAAAGAGGAGGGAAGAGAGACGCCTATTTAGAAGAAAGAAAAGGGAGCAAGAAAGGCGTGATCGTGAGGAAATCGAGATGTGCAGGAGTAGACATGATGCTCGAAATTTTTATAAAAAGATAAGGCGTCTTACTACTGGTTTTAAACCCGGAGAAACCTCCTGCAGAGACGAAAATGGTAATCTGGTTACAGATGCACAAGGGACACTGAGATTATGGAGACAGCATTTTTCTAATCTGCTGCAAGGCGATGACGACACAAATTCCGCCTCTAGAGATGCTGTGCCGCTCCCAATCAATGATGTCGACGTTGAGATCCTGTCGCCCAGCTATGAAGAGATCAAAATTGCCATACAGCGACTAAGAAGCAACAAAGCGGCCGGACCGGATGGTCTGCCCGCTGAGCTTTTCAAGTATGGAGGCGATGAGCTGTTTAGGTGCATGCACCAACTCATTTGCAGAATATGGCTGGAGGAAAGTATGCCCAATGATTGGAATCTCAGTGCCCTCTGTCCCATCCTGAAAAAGGGAGACCCCACGATATGCACCAACTACAGGGGTATAAGCCTTCTCCCTATCGCATATAAGGTTCTTACGAGCGTATTGTGTGAACGACTGAAGCCATTCGCAATCTCACTGATTGGACCTTATCAGTGCGGCTTCAGACCTAGTAAGTATACCATTGACCAGATATTCACACTGCGCCAAATCCTGGAGAAGACCCATGAAAGTCAAGTTGACACACACCATCTTTTTGTCGACTATAAGGCAGCGTTCGATAGCCCGATAAGTGATCGCGTATATGCCGCAATGTCTGAGCTCGGTATTCCTGCAAAGCTGATAAGACTGTGCAGAATGACGTTGAGCAACTCCTGCAGCTCCGTCAAGGTAGGAAAAGACCTCTCCGAACCTTTTAATACCGTGCGAGGTTTCAGACAGGGCGATCCCTTATCCTGCGACCTCTTCAATTTCGTCATGGAGAGTGTTTTGCGAAAGGCGGGTGTTCATCGAAATGGCACTATATTTAACAAAAGTGTCCAGCTCCTTGCGTATGCAGACGACATAGACATCATTGGGCATACCAAGCGAGATGTCACCGCAGCCTTTAATGCTATTGAACGGGAGTCTGCAAAAATGGGTCTGGCGATAAATGAGAGCAAGACGAAGTACATGTTGTCGACGAGTAGGGATGTTGAACGTATCGGCTCCCAGGTTACAGCCGGCAACTATACATTCGATGTTGTTAAGGAGTTCATCTACCTTGGCACCGCCATTACCAGCAAGAATGATGTCAGTCGGAGATCAAACGAAGAATCACTCTGGCCAACAGATACTACTACGGTCTCAGTAGGCAGTTTAGTAATAGAGACCTCTCTTGTGCGACGAAATTAACACTCTATAAGTCGCTTATTCTTCCGGTGTTTCTCTATGGTGCGGAAACTTGGACGCTGCCTTGTGCCGATGCAGCGGTGTTGGGAGTATTTGAGAGAAAAGTTCTTCGTAAGATCTTTGGTCCTCGAAGGCATGGCGATGAGTTTCGCATTAGAACCAACCATGAGCTGTATGAGCTCCTCGGCGATGTGGGCGTTGTTCAGCGCATTAACATCAAGCGGCTACGCTGGCTCGGCCATATTGTTCGGATGGATGAATCCGCTCCAGCGAGAAAAGTTTTCGTTGCGAAGGTCACTGGACGTCGGCGTAGAGGACGACCGTGTTTACGTTGGAAGGACCAAGTTGATGAAGCCCTGTCATCAATTGGTGTGACCAACTGGAGAAGGCGCGCGCTTAGCAGAGACGCCTGGAGACTAGTGTTAAGGTAGGCCGAAACCCGTTAACGGGTTGTTATGGCCATCTAAGTGAGTAAGTAAGTAAGTACATCTGTGTTAAACGAATTAAAAATATGGAAACAATCAGGACCCATGTGATGAAGAAGTAGAGCCACTTTCCTTTCATCAGTTTCACCTTTTAAATTAGCCGTGGTCAGAAAAATTTTAAATTGGGACAACCAATTACGCCATTCAGTCTCCATATTTGATGCCTTTATATTTAATTTATTAAGTGAACCCATTGTTGTTTCTGCTTTGGTTGCCATTTAAATATTTTATTGTTGCAATTTGTTCTTTTTAATTTATATATTTTTATTTTCATATATATATATATATTTACTTTTTTCTACCTCACGCCTGACACCATGTTATGTTGTCTTTCAAAGTCTTTTATTTAATACAACAGTTCTATGTAGTAGTTGATGTTTCACAAAAGTTGTTTATATAACAGGGTGTTCCAGTAACTTAACTCTAACATTGTAAAATTACTGGCCCATAATCATAGTCAACAATAAAGTACACTTTAAGAAATAAAAAGTTTACTTTTGTTAAAAGTAACAATTTTGTTAACTATAGACAAGTAAAAGTATACTTTTAACTCAAAAGCATGTTTTAAAATTAAAACAAGCTGAAGTTCTTTTTAACCAATTTAGCATCACTCTAAATCACACAGCTGATTGCCGCATAAAACAAAAACTAAAAAAAACAAAAAAAGGAATATTTAGAAGTTTTTTATGTTTTTTTATTTCATAAATTCATATGTATTTATACATTGCCGCAAATATTCTTTTTTAATTTTAGTTACTGTTTTATTTAATTTTACAATATATTTAAATAATAAAAAACAAAAAGTAAACAAATTTTTGCGGCCTTTTTTTCTGTTTTTTTCTTTTTTGTAGAGATGCCATCTACTTATATTTTATTGCAGATTGTGTGAAAACATTTCTTGTTTTTGATGTGGCACCCACTTAAAGTTGGTGTAAGTTAAAATATGCTTTAATTTTGACTATAGTTGCCAACTCATTTAAAGCAGTTCTTTAATTTAAAGTTGTTTTTAAAAAGAACCGACTTTAGTGTTTGACTATGATTATGGGCCACTATATTTATAATATTCATAACAATTCTAAACTGTAAATCTGTATCTTGCTTATTATTTTGTATATGTCTAAAATAGAACTATGTATATTTTACAATTTTAATAATTTTCTTAAAATTAAATTGATTTTCAAAATCCAATCCTTAAAAATCTGTAAAGAAAATTGTATACAATTGTTTAAATTTTTAATATCCAATAACTTTTGAATATTATTAAACAGATTATGTTTTTTTTACACAGCTCTTTCAGCGTTTCGATGACTGATGGAGATTTAAAGCGTACGTAAGAGGAACATAAAGCCAATGATTAGCAAACACATTTAATTTAAAATTTTTCAAAACTTAGGATACTGAATGTATCTTTCTGGTCCATCTGCGACAAAACCTATTAAATATTTGTTATAATCACTGTTATTTTTCTAAAAATAGTTTATTAATTAATCATTCAAACCTAAGACACCGTACTGGTCAACAGTTAGCAACTCAAAGAACAGATCGTGTATTTGGTATTTGATAAAAACGTGTACGATGAGGTAGAGGGATTTTTTTATTGAAGCCTCGGTAGATTTATCTTCTGTTAGCTCCCAAGAACAGAATAACTGTGCATTTCCATATTAAAAAAAAGTTTAAATTGCCTTGATTTTGAAATTTAGAAAAATCGTCATTTTATGTCTTAGAATCGTCATCTGTGTATTTTTAGGGTAAAATCCTCAAAATGCAGAGAAATCGTCAATTCTGGCAACAGTGCCCCCAGACTGTACGTATAAAAATGTTATCAGTACAGTTCAGTGTTCTCAGATTAAGGGATTTCCACCAAAAATTGGGATTTTATAATTTGATATGAGGTTAAAAAAATTTATTTAGGTTACGGATTTTGTATGGATATTCGACATTCGGCGATTTTTAAAATTTGTTTGCTTATTGAATTGTATATTATAGAGTACTTACAATCTGAACACATGATCAAAGAATTCCATATGAAAGTATGAGTTTATGAGCAAGACTTGCTTAAAAATTTGCTTGAAACTCATACATACGTAATTGACCATTACAATACTGTGTCAGAGTTACGGCCTAGCTTCTATCCATGAGTACCGGGACCTATAGTTTAAAGTCGACTTCGAACGACAGATTTGAGAATGGCAATCAATTACTTTTGCAAGGAGACTGCTGAGAGGTAGTCACCGGAAGAAATAATTTATACATATTTCTTATTTTCAAGATGTCAGGGCAACACTGCTGTTCATAGAAAACGAATGGTTTTATACATTCGTCTTTTTGTATGTGAAACAACAACAAAAACATTGATATTTGTTAAGGCCTGGTTAGCCAAACGTTGATGTCGTAAAAACGGTACGTACGTTAACGTACGTACGTATGTGCAGTTATACAAACGTGTCTTATGTCAACAGAAAATGTAAATAAAAACAAAACAAACCAAAAAATTATAAAGCCATTCAGTTATATTAATTTTTATTTATTTATTTCGCCAATGGATTTTTTTTAGTAGTCGCCGTGGTCTAGTGGTTAGTGTGTTGGCTTACTAAGACATGGGTCCTGGGTTCGACTCCAGGCTCTGGCATCTTCAAAAAAAAAGAAATATGAAAAAATTATTTCTTTCGGCGACTACCTCTCAGCAGTCTTCTTGCAAAAGCTCTGAGAGTAACTAATTGCCATGAACAAGCTTCTCAAGTCTGTCGTTCGGAGTCGACATTAAACTGTAGGTCCCGGTACTCATGGATAAAAATTGACACACACAACATGAGTGCTGCGAGAAGCTAGGCCGTAATCCTGACACAGGGTTGTAAAGGCCAGTTATGTATGTTATGTATGTATGTAATGGATTTTTTACTCATTTTTCAGAAAACACAGCACAAATAAAAAATTTTAATTTTTAAATGGCAATATGAAGCCAGCTGTTTATAGCAGTGATGAATGCTGTTAAATTAACACAAAGTTAAAAAAGGTACCAGAACTACCAAAATAAGAGCATATTATAATTACTTCTTACATTTTATGCTTCCTAAAAATTTATTCTTATACTACTACTGAATATTCAATTTTTGGTTTAAAGTCATTATTTATTGAATCGGATCCATTGGTCCATTGTGGACCGGAAACGAAAAAAGTTAATTTTTAAGTAGAACTTTTTAAAAAAATTTGTAATTATCTCGGTAACTAGCTAGCACGTAAATCAATCATGCATCCCATATGCTTCTTTTTAGATAATCGAATAATTTTTCATTTGGTATGTATATAATTCGTCTGTCGAAGATATGTTAAGTAAAACATGGGACTTTTAAATTAAAAAAATTAAAAACAAACTTTATATTCACATAAAAATTTAAATTATTCAAATAAATATTATAATATGTATCTAAAGACTTCAAAAAATAAAGTCTTTTTGTACACATATAAATGAAAATGATTTGCAAATAAGCATAAAAGTACTGTGGCAACTTGTCAACACTGACAAAAATGCAACACTGCATGTTAAACAACAGAAAAGAAAAAAACGACTTTTGTTAACGACGCCATAAATTCATTCTAGATCTTCTTGTCGTTTGAAATACATACTTGTACGCTTCGTTTATATTTTTTTCATAAGAAATAATTTGCTTTAAATTATAAGAAATTACAATAAATTTAAAGATTAAAAATTATAAACAATTGTTTTTATTAAAACACGCAACAAAGTGGTGACCCCGACGTGATGCTACAACAGGCAAGTGTGTCGGACGATGAGGACAACAGCATCCAACAACGGCCAACGACCAGCATAGCAGCAGGTGGTGCCAATGCAGAACAGAACACCATTAATCGTGTTGCTGTAAAGGTTCCTCCCTTTTGGCCTGACCACGCTGAAATTTGGCTGGCACAGGTGGAGGCGCAATTTGCTGTTGCCGGCATAACTAGCGATATATCCAAGTTTAACACCATCATCGCCGCAATAGAATCGAATGTCCTTGTGCAAATTTCTGGGCCCAAATCGCGGCACTCGTTATCGAATGAAGTTAATCGAAATTTTTGTATTTGAGATCATCGCAGTCGATAACGAGTAAGGTGTATCGAAATTTTAAATTTTGGCATTCGATAACGCGTACTCGATCGAATGCCACCTCTCGAAATGCCATTCGATACTAAAAAAGCAATCGAAATTATATACGCGTTGTTTATTTGGAAATATAACAAGAAAAAAAAATTTATTATTTTTAATAAAATCGGCAGAAATGTAAGTAACAAATAATTTTTTAGCGTAAAATACATAAAAAATTTATTTTCCCGTTCAGGACAAATGTAAACAAAATAAACAACAAACAAAGGGATGTTATGGCACAGTTCATTTTTGAACATCCACATTTGGCTAAGAACTTGCTGCCAAATTGCGGACAGGGAAAAGAAACGACTGAAAGGTTGTGGGAAGAGTCGTCAAATTTTCTAAATACATTTGATCCACCAACTATGGAAGTGGCTGTATGGCGAAAGGTAAATAGTGTAGTTCTTCTTATTTAACGTTAATATTTTTTCGAACATTTTTTAAGGTGTTTGCTGACCAAAAGCATAATGTTAAAAAGAAACTATCATTTAATATGGAATCGAAGAAAAAAATTGGCGGTGGTCCTTACGAGGAAATCTAAATAATTCTATTTAAGTTAAAATTAAACTATACAATTATTTCGCTCTAATTTTACTTACTTTTATTTTTTTTTTATTTTAAAATTATTTGTTTGCATTTGTACGAATCATATGTTTTGATTCTTTTACAAAACAAAAAATCTTTTACATTTTTCTTGTAAATTTCGATTCGATAGCTATCGAGTGCCAATATTTGGTTATTCGACACGTGACGAAATTTTTTTCGATACGAACGTTCATTCGATAACGAGTGCCGCGATTTGGGCCCTGATGCTATTTTAAATCCACCAGAGACTGATAAATATACAAACCTTAAAAAGTGTATACTAGAGCGGTATTGCGAAAGTGAACAAAGAAGGACGCAAAAATTATTATCAGATATCGACTTAGGAGACAAGCGGCCGAACCAGTTGTTAAACGAGTTGCGTACGTTATCGAAGGATAAGGTAACCACAGATTTTTTGAAATCGTTGTGGTTTCAGCATCTGCCGGCACAAGTACGTGCAATTTTGCTGGCTTCAGATGCTAATTTGTCTGAGTTGGCAAAGTTAGCAGATAAAATTATGGAAGTAGGCGAGTTTCAACATTAAGCTGTTGTATCTGCAGCGTCACAAAATTGTAGAAGCGACTTTGATAAACGACTTGAACGCATTGAACAACAGATTAAAAGCCTTCTCAGCGACAACAGAAGATACACTCGTCGCTCCCGGTCAGGTTCTATACGACGAAAGAAAACTGAAACATTTCTGACGAAACCTGTGGGCGACCAGTGCTGGTATCATCGAACGTTCGGTGAGAAGGCCTCGAAATGCCGTGAACCTTGCTCGTATCATCATAAATCACCAAAAAAACTAAATTCGTCTTTTGATTTCGAGGGCGAGTCTCAAGATGAATACAATATAGCCCGTCTCATGATTAATGACAACATATCGAAACAGAAATTTTTAATTGATACTGGCGCCGACGCTTCTCTTCTGCCTGTCAGTTGTGTTCAGGGTGTACGTGTGGGTGTATCGAAAATGTCGCAAATGTCAACTGTGCCATTATAGGCTCGGATTTTTTGATGCATTACGATCTTTTAGTTGACATTAAAAGAGGTATGCTTATCGACCGCACCACACTACTTGAATCAAAGGCTCGCCCCGCATGTACTCATTATGTTCGAATCTTAACATACGACAGACAACACAATTACGCCCAACTGTTACACGAATACAAAGATTTGGCCACAATCAATGCCAACAAACGACCAGTTGACTCTACGGTCTCTCATCACATTACAACAAAAGGGCCCCCCACATACGTTAGTGCTCGTCGACTTTTAGGCGATAAACTTCAAGCCGCGAAAAATGAATTTGAGTACTTGATGGAAATGGGCATTTGTAGACCGTCAGAAAGTAACTGGGCCAGTCCATTACATCTAGTTAGAAAATCAAATGGAGACTGGCGCCCTTGTGGTGATTACCGTGCTCTTAACAGCATCACTATTCCTGACAGGTATCCGATACCTTTTTTACGCGATGTAACGAGTATTTTATTTGGAACAAAAATTTTCTCTTCGATAGACTTGCAAAGGGCATATATCATCAGATACCCGTTGAGCCATGCGACATCCCTAAGACGGCCATAATCACACCATTTGGCTTATTTGAATTTTGCTTTATGACGTTCGGCCTGCGAAACGCCGCTCAGACGTTCCAACGTCATATTAACGAGATCTTAAAAGGTATCGATTTTGCCTTCGCCTATATCGACGACATCCTCATCGCGTCTTCGACAGAAGAAGAGCATACAAAAAATCTTCGCATAGTTTTTGACCGCCTTCGTCGATTCCACCTGTCTGTTAATTTTGACAAATGTCAATTTGGTAAACGCGAACTCGTATTTTTGGGCCACACGATTAGTGCCAGCGGTCTTTCGCCTTCTGAGAGCAAAGTAGATGCCATCCGGAATTTTGAAAAACCTAAAATCGCTAAAAATTTAAAAAGATTTCTGGGTATGTTAAATTTTTACCGCCCACATGCAATAGAAAATCAGAGTCCCTTGTTGAATTTAATACCAGGCAACAAAAATAATGATATCACCATAATAGAATGGACGCCTGGGGCAATCGCTGCTTTTGATGCCTGTAGAAACGATATTGCAGAAGCTACCTTTTTAAATTATATGGCACCAGATGCATCGCTAACGCTGACAACAGATGCATTAAACGATGCTGTAGGAGCTGTCCTGCATCAGATAATCAAAGGTCAAGTTCAACCTTTAGGTTTTTATTCACAAAAATTAACTGCTTCCCAAAAAAATTACAGCGCTTATGACAGGGAACTCACAGCAATTTACCAAGCCATACAACACTTCAGATACGTACTTGAAGGAAGAGAATTTGTGGTGTTTACGGACCACAAGCCAATAATATTCGCGTTCAGACAAAAAAGTGATAAAGCTTCCCCGAGAAGAGCGCGACAATTAGATTTTATCAGCCAATATACAACGGACATCCGTCATTTACCCGGCGCTGACAATAATATAGCCGATTTACTTTCCCGCATCAATGTAATAGAGAATCAGGAAGTTGATTTTGAAAAGATGGCTGAGGTGCAAAGTAATGATGCTGAATTACAAATTCTGTTAAATAACAACACCGACACTTCGCTAAAGCTCACAAAGTTGGGAATTCCACATTCGAATAAGAAACTCTACTGTGACGTTTCAAGAGTAAGAATAAGACCATACGTTCCCAAAAATTTGCGCCAAGCAGTCATTCGAAAGCTTCACTCGATGTCACACTCTGGTATAAGAGCAACGAAACAGTTAATTTCTAACCATTACGTTTGGCCATCGATGTCGAAAGTGTAGCGATAGTGTTATGCTGTGGCACTACTAAATTAAACACAGTATAATGACTTCTCCAGCTTCTTGGCAGCACTGGCATGCTGGCGGTTGCCGGGCTTAAGCTCGCCGGATGGGGTGGTTCTTCGCCAATTAGCCGGAAGTCCGCAAAATACGTCACTACAAAAAAATTCATGCCAGTTAACAAATAAAATTACAATCCACCAAATACTCTAAATAAAATTGAGGCCCGAGGTATTCGTCGTTTCTGGTAGCACACTACACCCTTTGACTTCTTCGGCTGATGGTATGCCGGACTATTCCCTCCCTCCGAGACTCTAGGTCTCTCCATGACATCACTGAAACGTTTAGAGGATGTCCCAAACATGACCTGTAGAACCGTTGACTACCTTACTTACCGCTATTTATACTTCCTAGCAACCGATCATAATAAATGATAAACCTTTCATTTTTCTATTTGCACACAATACATAACAATATGATTTATTTAAAAAGATTTAATTTTTAACTCAAAAAGAAATATTATATATATTAAATCAAAAATTATGTATTTACAAAAAAAAAAAAACAAATTGAATAGATTTAAAAAAATAATTATTTGTTAATTTCCAATTAAAATCAAAAGCAATAATAGAAAATTTTTTGATGCTTTGAACACATATACTTATGTTATCTCTAATTAACAAAAAAATTTTCTAAGCAATGAGATTTCGCGATATGAACAAGAAGGTGTACACTTCCTAAGACAATGATTGCCCACGCGCGGATAATCTTAACGCCTACCCGAAGGATTGAGCTCAGGCCTACGGTTTGTGGATAACAAAACTTAATATGTCTTAAGAAATGTATATTCCTGTTTCCCTGAAAGTATCCGAAATCTTCACGCGAAAATAATTTACTTTATAAGTATATGTATAAAAAACTCACAAAGGACAAAAAAATTTTTATGGCAAAAAAAAGGAAAAAAATGACAAAAGATATAATAAAAAAACTCAAAACATTATTAAATTTTAAATCATTTAATAAAAATATAAAATTACTAATATATATGTAAAAGTATAAATAACATAATCAAATTCTAATTCGGCTTATCTTTTTCTTTCAGTCCTGATGTTGCTGGTTTGGACATCTCTCTTCTACCCTGGGTTGCTTCGGCGTGGAAGGTGTGGATGCTGCACTTTTACAGAGGCGGTTTGGCCTTTATTGTTCTGGAGATATGTTGATATACGTGGCGCTTCGCGGAGGTGGTGATATTTTTTTGTTTACTTTTGTAACTTTTCTTTATATTGTCTTTATGCACTTTTCAGTTTTTTTTTTCAGGAAGTATTACTTTAGCTTATTTTGTTGTCTATATAAATTTTCATAAATATTGTGGTTTCTTCCAAATTATATATATGTATATATATATATATTGTTACTGGTCAATAAAAAATTATTTATATTTGAGCACATAAAATTTTATTCATGTAAAAATTTTGTTTTATTTTCACGGGGCACTAATATTATCGATTTCGGCACAAAATTTCAAATTTAACACTCCTTTTTTTTTTTTGTTCGTAAACTAAAATGTTTATTTATATTTACTTATTTTTAACTGAACCGATTGCTCCGAAATATCACCACGGCGCACACGTTTTAATCATTTTAATTTTAAACCAAGATTGATCTCTTTTTTCCCCTTTATCAAAAAAAAAATTGAAATCCTATCTTCAAAAAAATTTATCG
Organism: Metopia argyrocephala; assembly: GCA_963576795.1. Classification (NCBI taxonomy): domain Eukaryota; kingdom Metazoa; phylum Arthropoda; class Insecta; order Diptera; family Sarcophagidae; genus Metopia; species Metopia argyrocephala. The sequence continues at coordinate 86,705,264 of OY756209.1, read as the reverse complement.
GAACCGTTTTTTTCTTTTATTTATTTATTTCTGGCCTTGAACACTGCAATATTTTCAGTTGACCGCTATTTTTTTCTCCTATTATTGTTGTTGTTGTCTCAATCACACAGCTGTGTTTACACCGTTGCCAACTTTACTTTGTTTTAACCCCCCAAACGTACCCATGACACACCCAACCATTCCGGTGATCCATGACTGGGCACTGGATGGGAGGGAAAACTCTAAAAATCTCAAAACTAAAAAGTTCATACATTTCAATATGCCTTTACTAACTAACATTCGGTCTGACAACTTTACCCTGAAATCAACCGCTGTATTCAATGGTGCCCATATTGCCTGTATTCGAATATTCGGCAACCCTGTTCCGATTGTGAATGAACAGCTGGGTGAATGAAGATATCCGTATAACAAAATATTCCAAACTTAAGCGTGTTTCAATGGCGGCATAAAAATTGAAAAGGTAAGTGGCAAATTAAAAATATAAAATTTTAAGTTTCCAAGTGTGTGAAGGAAAAAAAAATATTCTAACTAAAATGTGTTTGAGACTATTTGTTAAATGTGCTTGTATATATTTACAGGCTTACTCCAATGATGGTGTTGGCAATATTGGATTAAGAAGAGGCAGGCGATGGTTGATCGTCCTCTTTTACATACGCAAATTTTCCAGATGGTAAGTATATTTCCAATGTAGTATAATCCCTTCACATGGATATTAATTTTTCTTTTCTAATTTTCTTTTCAGGTTTAGCGCACAACAACTCTCCAGGATGACCTCAAGCCAACCACAGGATAGAGAACGGGTAAGAATATAATGTATACTAATAGTAAATTCTGGTACAAAAAAACAATTTACAGCCAGGCCCACGATATCGAATCGTGTAGTTTTAAGCGACAAACAGCTGATTTGCGGCACACTAATTTTTGTATGCCCAAAAATAAATGCCATTGGTAACACAAATTTTTTTACACACATATACATAAATAAACAAAATCGGAATAAGTTTGTTTACTACATTGCTGTCAAGTTAAACTAGCACACGGTTGCATTTTTTACTGTACAATTTAAGCATTTCAGCGCTTTTTTCGTGTATATTCGCGATTATTTTTTGATATGTTGATATGACAGCTTTGTTGTTTATTTGCATTACGTTGGTAACGTAAAGCAAAGCGAACGATAAAGTGACAATTAGTGGGCCGCAGTTTAGATTCACAGTGAGTGAATGAGTTTCTTTCGCTTAAGTTTTCTTTCGATATCGTGGGCCTGGCTGTTATATTCCCGTATGCAACGTGATGACGTCACACATGAACGTAAAAAAAAACAGGGTTCTACGGCAGGATGTGCAAAGAGTTAATAAACAAGGTAAAATAGGAAAATAATTATACTTAACTAAAAGGTAGTGGAATTTACAAGAATTAATTGAATTTCCTACCGAATAAAAACTTCAAAATAAAGTGAATATGCAATAAAACTCTAACTTAAAATGAAACGGACAAATAAAAATTAAAATGCAATTTAAAATATTACTAAAAAAATTTTGGATTTATGTGACGTATGAAAGAAGAATGAATTGGGAGGAAGTTTTTAAGCTATAACTGAAGACAAGACGTACTACGAAGAGAAAAATTTGATTATGAATTTTAAAATATGATGTTGCAACAGACTGACATGATAAAATGAAAATTAATTTTGAAAAAAAAAAACAATGCTTAGGACTAAAAAGATACATATGTGGAGCATGAAGGAATAAAATACGTATATAAAATAAATTTGACTCTAAAAAAAAATAGAATTCATTTAACGCCATACTGAGAATTCACATGGAGAAATATAGAATCGAAATTCAAATTAACTAAATGAAAAAAAATTTTTTTTTTTCTAATGACCTAAACAATTTAAAATCTAAACCTTATAATAACAATAATGAGAATTCATAAAAAGTTTCATGCATTAACTAAAACTAGATTACTTAATATAAATTATTTAAATTCAATGAACAGTATTAGTATAATTGTTTTCCTGTTTTCTTTGTTTCAGATCTGTTTGATTTATTTTCCATTTGTAATCTGATACTAATAATATTTTCTTTATTTCAGATCCTGTAAACAACTCCTACAAAGAAAATCATGTGAGTCCAATTCAATATACTATAAAACTTATAATTAAAAAAAATATATATATTTAGAAAAATTGTGATAAGGTAGTTATAAGCATTAGAGAATAGGGTTATGAAAAAAATTAGGATAAAAATAATTGTGAGTTTCAGATTAGAGTCGGGTTGAGGCTACAATTTGAAATAGGTTTCTATTATTATTCCATTAACAATTATACAATCATAAAGTGTACAGTCCAGGTTAAATCAAATTTCGCATTCAGTAGAGAAAATCTAAAATCGTTATCTGGTGGTCACGTAGGACAACTAGCGTAGCATAAATACAAAACAGACCCTTTCATTGTAGAGTTCCTCTTCTTACCATTCATAACCTCAGTTCTCTACCGAATTCAGTCAAACGTATCTACTCGAATCCCGTTGAAGGCACCAACCCGTGGTGTTGTAAAAACACCCCGGAAGGAATTAAATTATAATTTACTCGTACCGGCTGTAAGATCGGACTCAGATGTATGTTACCTGACCAGATGACTAACAATCTCCAGCTCTCAATGGCATAGTTCCCCAGAGCGTTTCAAAGGGATTGCATTATTGGTGGGGTAACGATTACAAATGTAATCAGCTTAGAAACGTAAGCCATCGGTTCAGTAAAATAATATTTATAGCGTTCAACGGGTTTAGGGTAAATATTAAATTCTGAATTCTGTAAAGCATCTCTGTCATAACCTGTGGTCAGAAGGATTCGCTTTAGAATAGAAGTCATATAGTTATCATAGTGGTACTATAATAAATTCACAGTTCACTCAATTTTAAGTGGTGTTGAAAATGTTGGGACTAGAACCACCAATGTTGAAATCATTGTTTCAAATCCTTGGCGTGAAAAACCCCCAACGATTTTCCTTGCAAGTCCTCCACTTCGTAGAGACTTCTACCAACCGGTCGTACTACCCTACACTCCAGGGGCGTTAACGTTATTCCTAAAGTCACTCTGCTGAACGTTTCGGCGGTAAATCTCCTGACCGGGAACAAATTTTATTTTTCGGCATCGAGTATTATAATTCCTTTCATTTCTAATATACGCATTATGGAAATTTTCGCGTATTTTACGTCTTATGAGATCTTGAGTAACTTCCCTTGGAAGGATATTCGATTCTGGGTCATCTAGGCTTTTAAGTTTTCTCGCGAGTTTATAAACACTACCGTGACCAATCATATTTAATCAAAAAAGTGCAAAATACGGAGTGACGCCTATCGATGTTTGTGTGGATGATCGTAAAGAAAATTCTATCTCAGACAAATACTTATCCCACTCGGTATGGTCCTCTTGTAAGTTTGCCCTAATCGCAGCCAAGATCGATTGGTTGACACGCTCTGACGCGTTGGCCTGTGGAGAATATATCGCGGTCTTCACATGTTTTACACCAAAATTAATCAAAAGGTTTTTAAACTCTTGGCTAACAAACTGTTTACCGTTGTCAGATACAATTACCTCTGGTGTACCGAATTTGTAAAATACTTCTGTCATTAAAAATTTCATCACGTTTCGAGTACTAGCCTTGGGCATGGCCTTCAACAAAACAAATTTTGTGAGATGGTCAAGTACAATGAATATAAAGCAATTGCCATTTTTCGAACGTGGGTAGGGATCCAGAAAATCGACAAAAATTCGTTGAAAAGGTCGCTCACTGACAGTTTCAGCCCCCATTGGTGGTCGGTTTGTCGGTTTAGACTCCCTGCATATCTGGCAATTTAATACAAAATCTCGAATCTGGGTGTTTTGATTCGGCCAGTAAAAGTATTCTCTAATTCTGCGCAGAGTCTTACCAACGCCTCCGTGTGATGCCTGCGGTGAGTTGTGTGACTTTTCGATGATGGATTTGGTCAATTCATGAGGCACAGTTTCCAAGCGAAGTACTCATTCAAGACCACTCCATCATAGGGTCTTACTCTCTTATAGACGAATCCTTCAACTACTTTTAAGTCTGGTAACTGCTCGGAATTTTGCTCTATAGTAGAGACAAGTTCCTAGTAGTCATCCGACCTAAACGCGGCTGAGTTAAAATCGACCAGTCCTTCTACATCTGCCGAGACTTCATCCATATTGCACCTAGACAATGTATCGGGTACTACATTCTGTTTCCCCTTTCTATGTTCTATGGTGAAATCATATGATTGGAGATGTAGACTCCACCGAGCTAATCTACCACTTAAGTCTTTGTGTGACATAAGCCACCTAAGACTGCTGTGGTCTGTGATCACGGTAAAGGGCATAAGTTCTACGTAGGGCCTAAACTTCTTAATCGCAAAGACAACAGCCAGGCATTCACGTTCAGTTACGGAATAGTTCCTTTGTGCCGGTGTCAGTTTGTGCGAACAGTAGGCAATAGGGTGCTCTTCTCCAGAATCGTCTTTCTGAAAAAGAACAGCCCCAATGCCTACATCTGACGCGTCACATTGGACGTAAAAATGCCGGCTGAAGTCTGGGTGATTAAGAAGCGGGCTTGAAGTTAGAGCTCTCTTGAGGCGATCAAACGCAACTTTAGCTTCATCCGAAAACTTGAATTGTTTAGCCTTCTTTAGCGTGTCAAAGATTGGCGCTGCAATGGTGGCATAGTCTGGTATAAATTTCCTATACCAGCCTGTGGCCCCCATGAAGCTCCGCACTTGCTTAGCTGTTCTAGGGTAAGCAAACCGAGTAATCGTTTCCATCTTAGCCGGATCGGGTTTCAGTTTTCCACCTCCAATTATGTACCCAAGATACCGCAACTCCTTGAAACAAAATCTGGATTTGGCCACATTGATGCTCAGTCCTGCTACTTTTAATCTACTAGATACAAGTGATAACAACTCCAGGTGTGTAGCAAAATCTGGAGAAACAATCAAAAGATCATCCAAGTAGACAAAAACTCTATCACGAAGCGCCGCGGGGATCACTTTATCCATCAACCGACATAACCGTTGGGCTGCGTTACACAACCCAAAGGGCATGACGGTAAATTGATAAAGAGGTCTTCCTGGCACCGTGAAAGCAGTTTTCTGCCTACTAGATGGGTCTAGTGGAATCTGCCAGAATGCATCTTTAAGATCGACACTACTAATGTAAAATGTATCTCCCAAGCGGCTGAGCAAACCCTCAATGTTGGGCAGAGGATAGGCATCCTTGACGGTCAGCGCATTGAGCTTTCGAGCGTCCAGGCACAACCTGTTCTTTTGGCCCTTACGAACCAAAGTAACAGGATGGTTCCAGGGACTCTCGCTAAGCTCAATGACACCAAGGTCAAGCATCCTATCAAGCTCTGCATACATTAGTTTTTGTACCGCTGGAGAGACAGGGTAGTGTCGATCCTTAACTGGAGTTGCATCACCTGTATCTATGGTGTGTGTCTCCAAATGCGTTTTACCAAGTCCGATTTTTGTATAGCAGGGGAACGTCAATATGACCGAATCCAAACTCTGCTGCTGTTCAGCGTTCAATTTATGGGTAACGATATCATGGGCATTGACAGTCTCCTCTTCGAGAGAAGTACTGTCCGTCGTGAGACTATATAGGTGGACAAACATTTTGAAAGCCTTCATAAAATCGATCCCCAAGAAAAGCTCGCGATTCAAACTAGGCACTAGGTAGAATGTTATGTCCTGCGTTGTACGACCAAATGTTACACTCGCTCGCACGCGGCCTACGATAGCGTACGATGTACCATCCGCAGGTGTAATGTGAGTCCTGAAATTGTGTATCGATAAGCCAGTCTTCGCAACGAATTCTAAACAATTACGACCTAAACAAGAAACCGTCGCACCGCTATCTAAAAGACCCTCTATCTCCTGACCATTGATTTTAATCCGGGTATATAGACGAGCGTCACGACCTTCAAACAAAACTGCCTCTGAAATTTCCCTTCTAATTCTCCTTCTGATTTTATAACGTTCACGCGCCTTCTTGATCCTGTTAGAAACCTCACCAAAAATTCTAATCTTTGCCTCTCTGTACTCCCTAATTCTCTGGTGAAGAGGTTTGAGGTCACGAACCCTGGGCTTTTCAGGTGGTGTAAATTTCCTGTCAGTATTTACTAAAATCGTAATTTTACCCCCTGGTTCGGTCCTCAGTATCTCCTCATTCGCCGGATTCAAGTTAGGGTTGAACGAGTCTCCCCGGTGTGAGGCTTGTTCATTTTCAGGTTTCCCTGACACTTCGGACATTTTGGTGTCACCACATTATCTCGACCACATCTAAAACAAAATACTCTTCGATGAGGTGACGGGCAATCCATGAAGCCGTGGCCAGTCTGTCTACAATTCCAGCAGGTATAATTACTGTTGGTGGCTAATGCTTCTACGACAGGTTCAGTATTAGTCAGAACATCCTCTTCGTATGCCAACTCATGTACGCGCTGCACTGGAAAATTGCGGGGTGCATACTGTTGGCGCTGGCTACCCAACAGACTCTCAGCCCTCTTGGCCTGCTGACAAAACTCATTCAATGTATAAATCCTGACTGAGAATAATAAATGGGATAATGCCGGCTTCAAGTTGGACCTCATTATTTCCTCCAGATCTTTTTCAGAATATGGGTTTCTCTGCTGGTTACGCAGCCTGATGACCACATTGTAAAAGTCTTCGAAAGACTCCTGTGGCATCTGGCATCTGTCCATAATTTTCTTTTGTACTTCAAACTCGCTCTCAAAGCGGCGATATTGACCCAGAAATGCCGATTCTAAATCATGCCAGCTGTGTAATGGAGTCAGTTTTCTGGTGTTCCAGAACCAGTCCAATGCCTGGCCATCCAGCAATAAATGGAAACCTCGCAACACCTCGTTGAAAGAACAATTATAGTCCTGCCGGAGGATATCTAGCCTAAACATGAAGTCTTCGGCACTGATTGACTTCGACGTGCCATCAAACTTCAGGCCCCACTTAGACAAATCTACTCTATTACGGGTGGGTGGTGAATTATCCCGTTGACGGTCAATAGCTGACGAATTATGTCCGACATCTTGAGCATATTGTGGTGCCCTTACTGGCCGAAAATGACGCGAAAACGGACTATTTATCGGTGCATCGCCAAAATAGTCGAAACCAGTCACTGGTTGCGATGATGCATAATTATGAGCCTGGGCGTTCATATTGCCAGTAGCCGCTTGACTTTGTTGTTGACCCACCGTCCGCGCAATTTCCTGCAACGATCTTTGGAAATCTCGCATTTGACGAGAAAATTCGTCCCGTAGCGAACCAACCAAATCTTCAATGGGAGCGGCAGGCTCTCTTGAGGAAGACTGTCGTACCGATGTAACTGACTCTACTCGCTGCCCTTCCCTCCTATCTGTCAAGTTGCTATAAACCGGAGTGGTTATTGAGTCGTCCTGTGCCTCCTCCGGTAGACTTATATCACGGGCCATAGCCACACTCGGTTGAACTGCGGGCGTCATTACAACTGCTGCCGTAAGAGCTGCGGGCATACTGGCCACTGATGTTATTGGCCCAGTTGCCGTGACAACCGAGGAGGTAGATGTCACTGGCTCGTTCTCCATATTTAAATCCGAATCCTCGTTAAAACCCAATGCAACTAATTTACTTCTTCCTGACCTAGTCAAAACCATGCGTAACTAATCGCCACAAAAAAATTCAATAAGAAACAAAACTAAATCATTAAATCACACTCGATACTGAAGCTAGAAAACAGGATCACTAATATATTCAAACTCAAAACGTTTATAATTCAAACTATAAAAAAACCAAACAAAAGTATCTAAATAAAAAAAAAATTTTAATAAAAAGAGAAACCAAAAAGAATAAAAAAAATATAAGCTAAAGCTAAAAAAAATAAAATATTAAAGAAAATAAAAAGTAATTAAAGAAATTCAAAAAAAATAAAAAAATAATTTATCATAAAAAAATATAAAGATTATCAAAAAATATATATATAAAAGAAAAAAACAAGATTCACGTTACGATCGGTATAACCAGACGTAAGTTCCGTAGCTATCCTCATATACAAGCGAAATAAATTATACAATAATTCACGTACTTCAAAAAAATCTCCCAGAAAACATATAGCGGCGTGTTCAGGTAGCAAGGTCTACAGGTATGTATGTACATAATAATATAATTCAAAGTGTGTATGTGCTTTAATCTTGTGTAAACTTCCAGAAACGTCCATCGTTCATGACCTAGACGACGAAACACTGAGGGCTCACACTGGATCACTCCTCAGTCCGATGCCTGGCATCTCTATCCTTTGTCCAACACTTGAGCATTTGAAATTTCAATAAAACAAAATGAAATAATTCAAGCCTCAAACATGTTCAAAGGGTAGAGATTAATGGATCAACAAATCCGCATGGTTATGTCGCCAACACCTCACGTCGCAACGCGATTTAGGACTCTATGTGTCCCAACAATCGGGACTTACGTGAGTGTTGGCGGCAATGCCATTCGAATTTGAGAAATCCATCGCCTATATCTAGCGATGACGCCTCAGACAAGCAGCAATTATATATGGAAAGAATTCAATCAATAATATCAATTATAAGCCTGCTTGCTGAGACATCATCACTTGATACGTCTCCTGACCGATACGTCGCAACGCGTCCAGGACTCTTGATAAAAACCAAACGGGACATACGTATCGGGCAGAAGACTCTGCATCCAAATTGTTTCCTCCTAGGCCATGAAACATACCTCGGGCCCCACGTTGGGCGCCATTTTTGTAGCGATAGTGTTATGCTGTGGCACTACTAAATTAAACACAGTATAATGACTTTTCCAGCTTCTTGGCAGCACTGGCATGCTGGCGGTTGCCGGGCTTAAGCTCGCCGGATGGGGTGGTTCTTCGCCAATTAGCCGGAAGTCCGCAGAATACGTCACTACAAAAAAAAAAATCCATGCCAGTTAACAAATAAAATTACAATCCACCAAATATTCTAAATAAAATTGAGGCCCGAGGTATTCGTCGTTTCTGGTAGCACACTACAGCCTTTGACTTCTTCGGCTGATGGTATGCCGGACTATTCCCTCCCTCCGAGACTCTAGGTCTCTCCATGACATCACTGAAACGTTTAGAGGATGTCCCAAACATGACCTGTAGAACCGTTGACTACCTTACTTACCGCTATTTATACTTCCTAGCAACCGATCATAATAAATGATAAACCTTTCATTTTTCTATTTGCACACAATACATAACAATATGATTTATTTAAAAAGATTTAATTTTTAACTCAAAAAAAAATATTATATATATTAAATCAAAAATTATGTATTTACAAAAAAAAAAACAAATTGAATAGATTTAAAAAAAATAATTATTTGTTAATTTCCAATTAAAATCAAAAGCAATAATAGAAAATTTTTTGATGCTTTGTACACATATACTTATGTTATCTCTAATTAACAAAAAAATTTTCTAAGCAATGAGATTTCGCGATATGAACCAGAAGGTGTACACTTCCTAAGATAATGATTGCCAACGCGCGGATAATCTTAACGCCTACCCGAAGGATTGAGCTCAGGCCTACGGTTTGTGGATAACAAAACTTAATATGTCTTAAGAAATGTATATTCCTGTTTCCCTGAAAGTATCCGAAATCTTCACGTGAAAATAATTTACTTTATAAGTATATGTATAAAAAACTCACAAAGGACAAAAAAATTTTTATGGCAAAAAAAAGGAAATATATGACAAAAGATATAATAAAAAAACTCAAAACATTATTAAATTTTAAATCATTTAATAAAAATATAAAATTACTAATATATATGTAAAAGTATAAATAACATAATCAAATTCTAATTCGGCTTATCTTTTTCTTTCAGTCCTGATGTTGCTGGTTTGGACATCTCTCTTCTACCCTGGGTTGCTTCGGCGTGGAAGGTGTGGATGCTGCACTTTTACAGAGGACGGTTTGGCCTTTATTGTTCTGGAGATATGTTGATATACGTGGCGCTTCGCGGAGGTCGTGATATTTTTTTGTTTACTTTTGTAACTTTTCTTTATATTGTCTTTATGCACTTTTCAGTTTTTTTTTTTTTCAGGAAGTATTACTTTAGCTTATTTTGTTGTCTATATAAATTTTCATAAATATTGTGGTTTCTTCCAAATTATATATATGTATATATATATATATATTGTCACTGGTCAATAAAAAATTATTTATATTTGAGCACATAAAATTTTATTCATGTAAAAATTTTGTTTTATTTTCACGGGGCACTAATATTATCGATTTCGGCACAAAATTTCAAATTTAACACTCCTTTTTTTTTTGTTCGTAAACTAAAATGTTTATTTATATTTACTTATTTTTAACTGAACCGATTGCTCCAAAATATCACCACCGCGCACACGTTTTAATCATTTTAATTTTAAACCAAGATTGATCTCTTTTTTTCCTTTCCCCTTTATCAAAAAAAATTTGAAATCCTATCTTCAAAAAAATTTATCGGAACCGTTTTTTTCTTTTATTTATTTATTTCTGGCCTTGAACCCTGCAATATTTTCAGTTTTTTTTCTCCTATTATTATTGTTGTTTTGTTGTTGTCTCAATCACATAGCTGTGTTTACATCGTTGCCAACTTTACTTTGTTTTAACCCCCCAAACGTACCCATGACAAAAGACATAGCTGAATTTGTTCGTATGTGTATTCCCTGCCAAAAGACGAAAGTGCAACGTCATCACATCAACATAGACATTGTTGGACCACTGCCAACATCAAACGGATTCCGTTATTGTTTGACGTGCATCGACCGTTTCACTAGGTGGCCCACCGCAATACCATTAGTGGACATAACAGCCCAAAGCGTCGTAAGCTGTCTTATGAGAGGTTGGATTGCAGTGTATGGTGTACCTTTGCGTATCACAACAGATTTAGGAAGGCAGTTCGAGTCGACCCTGTTAGGTGAATTGGCCAAGTTACAGGGCATCAAGCATTTGCGAACAACTGCCTATCACCCGCAGTCCAATGGCATCATCGAGCGATGGCATCGTACCCTTAAGGCTGCAATTAAGTGCGCTGAAACGAATGACTGGACCTCTGCACTTCCGCTGGTTCTTTTAGGCATGCGATCAACTATAAAAGGCGACATTGGGCTTAGCCCGGCCGAAATGGTTTTTGGAGCTCCACTAAGAATTGCAGGGGCATTTCTAGTGCCTTCAAGAGAAAATACAATGGAAACCGAGTTTGTGCAAACACTCCGTAACATAATTTCGACTTTACCAACAACCAATCCTATTCGCCATGGAATAGAAAAATGTTTTGTCCAACCATCTTTAGCTAACTGCAAGTACGTATTTGTTAGAGTGGATCATTTGCGAGCGCCGTTGGAGCTACGTATGAAGGGCCGTAAATATTTTACGGTTAAGGTACAACAACGAGAAACGAAAATATCTATAGATCGACTGAAAGCAGCGTACACATACGACGAAAATATCGTGCCAACAGAAGCTCCACCGATAGAAAACCCAAGTGAGCCCGTGAATTCGGAAAACGTTTTACCGCCTTCGGATACGGACAGCAATGCGTCTCAAGACACCACCGTGCATAAACCACAAGTTACATCATCCGGGCGTCATGTAAAAATTCCCCTGAAGTATCGTTAAGGTTTTAACTAGGAGGTGGGTATTGTGGCGACTAGTCAACACTGACAAAAATGCAACACTGCATGTTAAACAACAGAAAAGAAAAATGACTTTTGTTAACGACGCCATAAATTCATTCTAGATCTTCTTGTCGTTTGAAATACATACTTGTACGCTTCGTTTATATTTTTTTCATAAGAAATAATTTGCTTTAAATTATAAGAATAGTACTTAAGGAAATTTACAATAAATTTAAACATTAAAAATTATAAACAATTGTTTTTATTAAAACACGCAACAGTACCAAAAAGGGCATTTGGGCCACATTGCCATTTAACATACAATAGTCCCATCACTCTCATTGAAATGTCACGTAAAAACGTTTAGAAATTCTATTTTATACAGATTGTTCCGTCCCATCAACGTGACATTTATTTTGGATAATCATTTGCATTGTTTTCATATGCTAGAAACCAACGTACGTTGCGTTACGTTACATGAACGTTTGGCTAATTCTACCTTTAGTGTTGCTCATATAAAAAGACGAATGTCAAAAACCATTCGTGTTCTATGAACAGCAGTGTTGCCAAAACGACGGTTTTTCAGCAAGATCTGGAGGTACTTTGTCGTCTGTTGAGTGTATTGTTCGAAAAAAACCTCTAATCCAGGGATGAGCAACACGTGGCCCGCGGGCCGCTTGCGGCTCTTTCAACCTATTTATGCGGCCCGCCAAACAAATGTTGCTGCTTCTCAAAAATACACATAATATATAGACACATTAATCAACGAATTTCAATTACGAAGAAACTGAGAAGAGAGCAGTTTCCATGAATATGTTTTCCTAACCATTAATTATCGATGTGGATACAGTTCCCGAAGACTTTCAAAGGGAAGTGATGGACATGCAGAATAATACTGATGTAAAAAAAATGTATTTCTCTCAGTAAACATCGAGAATGTTTATAAATCCGACCACCGACCAATTACCACCGATCAAGACTGAGTAATGCACGATTAGAAACTTGTGTATGTGTACCTACCTCATCAGTTCCGGCTGATATTGATCAGGTTGTATCGAAAAAACAGTGCCAAATTTCTCATTAAAATTTTAAGCAAATACTTTTTTTTTTTTTTTGGCATTAAATTTTATATTTTTTTTATTCTAATTTTTATTATAAATAGAGTTTTGTAAATTATTAGTATTTATGTGCAGCCCGCTCAAAAATTTTAATATTGATAATTGGCCCGTCGATTAAAAAGGTTGCTCACCCCTGCTCTAAGCGGTTTTTCTAGCTACAAAATATTTTCAGAGTGCAGTTGATGTTTTTTCTGGCCTTGTATTTAGTTAAACAAATCTAAAAAAGAAATATTTGTCATTTATTTTTGTAAGTGTATGGGGTACAGAAAAACAATTTAAAATCTAATGTTTCAAAAATTACATTAAGCCTAGTTATTTGGGTTATTTGTTTGAAACTGAAATACCAAAGTACAAAAGCAATGGCATAATTACGTCTGGAAAAGAGTTATATTGCTACCGAGACAATAGATTCAAAGGTAATTAAAAAGTATTATTTGTATACTTTTGCTACTAATTAATCATTACAAACTTTCTGTTTACCAGAAAACAGAGATATTTTGTAAAAAATGGATATTTTTCTCTGAATAAGTATTTTAATCAAAAAGAGAAAATGTTATACAATTATTGGAACAATTTAGTAGTAGTCCAGAAAAAATTGAAGAAATGTTATTGAAGGTTAGTAACATCAACATCATTCATAAATGCAGTTTGCAATGTAACCTGGCAATGCATGAAGTTCATAATAACAGTAACATTAATTTTGGCAATGCCTTATGTTCATAATTGCATGGCAACACTTTTCAATGCGCATTGTTTGACAATTTCTTGCATGGTTTTTATTTGTGATTCTTTGTAAACATTTAAGTACATTCTTTAATGGCGGCAAAACAGTTTTGTGATAAATAATTAAATTTTGTGGTAGAAATGGTTGATTTGTATTAATTTAAATCTTATTTAATATAAGTATGTGATTTTGTCAATTTATGCGTTCATAAATGTACTAAAATGTCACCGCATTATTTTACAAAGCAGTGCTGCCATGCAATATTACTTTGCCTTGTAAACATTTGTCTTTGCAATGTTACAATGCAAACTGCATTTATTAAGTCAGCCAATATCTTCAAGGAATTAGCTGATTGTGCTTTGCATACCATTGTCAAATGCCGATGTTGAGCCAATTTTTAGTCATATTAATGTTGTAGAATCAAAGTTCTGAAATCGGTTGCAATCTGAGATGGTTAATAGCCTTTTCACAGTAAATTAATTTTATTATGTTTTTAATTAAAATTTTTTTATATATGGCCTCCGTCGACATGAAAAGTGCTGCTATGACTATGAGTTTTCCGAAAATTTCAAAATTAAGTATTGTACCTCAAAATGATAATTATGAATGGGTAGATGTAAATTAATTACTAATATATAAATTAGCTTTTACATAAAAAGTAATTAAAATTTAGAATCAAAAACAGAATATGCGACATTTTTACTTGAAGTTAATTTATTTTTCTTTTTTAAAACACTTTTGCAAAATTAATTGTTCAATAAAAATTTAGCGGTTTAAAACATCGGTTTTATTTAAAGATTTAGTGGTTTTCGGCGGTTTTTTAGGTGCAATCTTGTAGAATATTTTTTAAAGTTTTGGCAACACCATAGATTTGGTATATCATGAACAAAACTTCGGCAGCGCATATGTCATAATTTTGTTCTAATTTGTGTATGTGGTGACTACGTATGGTTTACCAAATCATAATTTATAATATTTCATCAAGTGCATTTCATTTATTTCTGCGGTTGAGAATGTAAAAAAGATGGCATCAAACTAAAAATAAAAGTTGATGGTAGCACATAGTTGTTCGTTTTACCAACGATGGTCGACAAAGAACATGGCATTGATTTAGAGAGTCTACACGAGCCAAATAGATGATCGACCAAAAATTTGTTCATGATATACCAAATCTATGGCTCGTATAGACGGGGTGTAAAATTTAACACACTACATTTTTACCAATCTCAATCTCTTGATTGCAAGTGTCTGGTGATATGAAACCCTTACCCCTCGTCTACACGTACAATAACTATGTCCAAACATAAGAACCAACGTCGGCAGAGTAACAGTAAAATATTTTTTATGTTCATGTTTATGTTTTTAGGTGGAGAATACGTATTGTAATAAAAATAAATAAATAAAATGTCTAAAAAACACACTATTTAATATTTTTTTTTCTTAGAACAGTTAAAACTCTCTTTATAAATAGTTTAGCGTAATTATAAACGAGAAAAGTTATTTTTTTAACCAAAAATCGAGTTTAAAAGTCTAATTTGGCAGCTTATGTTTAACATTATTTCTTTGCAAAATGTGCGAACAACTATGTTAACATACATGTGCAAATACATGTTTTTGCGGTCTACACTTGAACATTTGATGTTGGAAATAGAATTTGACAATTGAAAACATAATTATTTCCAAGTTTATGGCGCGTGTAGACGGGGGGTTATTATAAGCATCAAATACCGGTGTCTGTGCAATCTTTTGAAAAAATTCATATTTTTTTTTTCAATTCGATCAGGGTTGCATTTTATGTAATGTTAGCAACTCTTCATATGCTTTGCATCATATTTTGTGTGATGGTGTGCAACTTATGTTGCCATTTTGATGCAACTTTTTAAAGTGTGACAGAAATCGATAAGTTTTTCTGGTGAATGAATCGTACGACTGTGTATTATTGTGCATCATGGCCTTAAGTGACATTGTGAAGACTTTGTGTCACAAATGTGAGTCACGAAATTTTCATACTTCTATAAATGAAACAGAAATTCCTTAAATTTTATTGTTCTATATACAAATTTTTTATCCTGTTTTTATTTGTAAGAACACTTTATTGATTGTGCCAAATTTTGAAGCATGAAGATGGACATAATCCATCACAGACATCATATATACATATACTTTTTATATGTGTGTATATTTACATATCAAATAAAACATATCGTCGCAAGAATTACAGCCTGTTTCTAGAACACGAATGGTTTTTGACATTCGTCTTTTTATATGTGAAACAACAACAAAAACACTCAGATTTGTTTCTCATATAAAAAGACGAATGTCAAAAACCATTCGTGTTCTAGAAACAGGCTGTTAAAGAAAAAATATTTAATGTTCACAAGAGTCAAGAAACCTGTATGAAAGTAGAAAGAAGACACTGGTATTTTTTAAAACTCAGACGGCGTAAAAGAATTTCTTTTCATAACAGAAATCTGGGACCGGGTCCAATCGACGCGTATTTTCTTTCTAATTAAAATGATGAAAAAAACGTGTTTTTCGATTTTTTATCAGTTACAGCGTACTTTAATTCTTGCTACGATACCTGCAAAATTATTGATGCAGTTTCCGTGAGTATTTTTGGGTTTTTGGGGGAATTTTGCTGATATGATTTTCGAATTCGGGGATAAAAATTGAAGACCATTTGACAACCCTGGTACGGTTAAGAAAAACAGTCGATAGAATAACGATAGTCACAAACTATCGATAGGCCCGATAGTGCTATATATATCACTATTGATAGTTTCCGACCACTATTACTTATTACGTTCTGTTCAGAGGTTTAGTAATTTGTTTAACAAGTTTGCATTTATAAATTAAGGATGTCAAACAAAAGAAAGTATAATATAGATGAAGATGATGACAACAACTTACAAAATATACATGTAAGCAACAAAAAGCACACCTTGGATTCTGACGAGGAGGACAGCGATGATAATGAAAAGTAAATTTACATATCGTCGATGGAATTAAAGAACGCTGTAACTGACAAAACCTTAAATGTTCACCAGAGCCAAAAAACTTTCATAAAAGTAGAACAAATACACTGGTATTTTTCATTTCGCAGACGGCGTAAGTGAATTTATTTTCATCGTAGAAATCTGGGACCTGTATCAATCGACGCGTATCTTTTTGCTGATAAAAATGATGCAAAAAACGTATTTTCGATTTTTTGTCAGTTACAGCGTTCTTTAATTCCATCGACGATATGTACATATATAATTTGTGCCATGAAGTAATAAAGTTGGTGATAAAGGAGCAGTCTTGAAAACCTTGTGTCAACATTGCATTGTTTTTCTGTAGTTTTGTTTATATTTTTGTAATTTGTTTTTCTTATATATTTTTTTTTAATATACATAATATATTGCTTTGGGGATAAGCATGTCTCTATGGCCATTTCGTCTCTGCTTAAGGGACTCGTCAGGAGACTCCCAAAGGTGAAAAATATTTTTTGTTAATATAAGGTGCAGAAACAAAATGTCCTGTTGTTTTTTTATTGTACCTTGCACCAACACTTATTACAACATGATTAGTAAATTCCTATATAATATTGTAATGCACAAGATTGTCTTAGTGTCGTTATAGATGAAAGCGATTTAGAAGGCGAAGAAGAAGGGGTTTCAAAAGTTCAAGACAAAATAAAAATTACTCCTTTCAATATGAGAGAGGAGTTAGAAGAGGGTCACTTTGATAAAGATGGGCACTTCCACTGGGATAAACCAAACGAAATAAAAGATAATTGGCTTGATAATATTGACTGGGTAAAGGTTTGTTCACGTGTAAAAGAAAAAAGTATTTCTAGGAGTAATTGGTTCTATTCTATAGATTGAAGAAGGACATTTAAGGGATAATGAAACGGGTGATCTAACTTCTATAAATAAGGCAGATATATATAACGAGTCGAAACTCTATAAAGAGTTACTGTCGTTCATGAATGAAGGTGAAACAATAGGGCAAACAATTCGACGACTTGGAAAAAATAGAGCAAAGATGAGTACTGCAGAGAGACTAAAACTTAAAAAACAGGGAGTCATTGATAAGAATGCGCAACACATAACAAGAATGACTGAAATTTCTAATGCAATTATGACAAAGTCCGGAAACATGGATGTTTATGAATTGACTTTCGAATATATAGAAAATAAAATTAAATCTTTTCAAGGCCCTAATAAAGAAAGTAATTCAACTTCCGAAAGTTGCGATATGTATTCTGACGACTTCAATGAAAAGGAAAGTATTAAAATATTTGAATATAAAGCGAATCAAGAGGCAAAACCGGGAGAAGTGTTTTGGGTGTTTAAATGGAAAGATGATGATACTGTTCTTCAGGGTCCATTTAGCACCGTACAAATGTTGAGATGGTCCAAAAATGGCTACTTTAAAAGCGGAGTGTACGTGAGAAAAGTTGGGGAATTAACAAATTTTTACACAAGTAATAGAATAGATTTTGAGCTTTATTTGTAAAAGGTTCTTTTCGACTATAAACAATTAATGAAATAAAAGTGCGGATTACTAAAGGATGCACAAGATTATCGCAGTGTTTTAAATTAAATACAGTGGTTGACAAAACAATAGAAACTTTTACAAATATTCCGCAAGCGGCGCAAAATTCAAAATATTTTTTAAAAATTAAAATAATTTTTTTTAGTATTTTACTTGTATACGTTTATTTATATAAATTAACTAAAAATAAACAACATAATTAATTAAATTCTAAAAAAAGAGAACAAAATTGAAAATATTCATTATTTCGCTACTGACAAAACAATGGAAACTTTTAAACTCCTGCAAGAAAGAAGAGTAAAACGAAACGAATATTTAAAATAACGATGTAAAAAACATTCCGTTTACATTTATTTAATTTTATTTTTAAATTCTAGTAATTTTTTACAATTTCTTCTTTAAAGTTTTTCGCATAATTGCTTTTTTTTTCAAAGTTAACGAAAATGGCTAAAGTTAAGATTTGTGAAGATTTCAGAACTAAAATAATTAACGATTTTCAAACTGGTTTAAAACAAAAAAGTATCAAATACTCAATAAATAAATCAGCTCTTTCAAAAATTATAAAGAAATTTCTTGAGACCGGTTCGGTAAAAACTCAACATTTAGGTGGAAGACCTCGTAATACCACTTCTACACAAGATAATTTAATAGCAAGAGAGTTCAAGAAATTTCCAAAAATTCCTCGAGAGGTTGTCAATAGTCTAAAATTAGAAATTAGTTCTCGAACAGTTAGTCGCAGGGCAATAAAGGTTGGCCTTGGTTGCTATCGTCCTGTGAATAAACCACTAATTTCTTAAGAGAACCGTTCTGCTCGTCTACAATTTTCCATAGATCATTTAAACTGGTCGATACAGAAATGGAATACTGTCCTCTTTTCCGACGAATCCAAATACAATTTAAGAGGCAATGATGGGAGATCATTTGTAAGACGACCAAAGGGAAAGAGATTCGATCCAAGGTATACAAATACTAAAGTAAAGTTTGGCGGCGGCAATATTATGGTATGGGGATGTTTTTCAGGGCAAGGTATGGGGCCAATTCATATTATAAAAGATACAATGACAAGTATATATATATATTTGTCAATGCCGTAATAATGAACTCATTTAGTTTTGTTTTCTCATTTTAAGAATTTAATTCATTAAGTCCTTTGTTTTTTGTTAATTAAAGTTAATAAAAGTATACTAATAAAATACTACAAAATGTTAAAATTGTTTAAAAAATAAATTCAGATTTTGGGCCACTTGTGGAATATTTGAAAAAGTTTCCATTGTTTTGTCAACGACTGTATATTCGACGTACTCAATTCTAGGCAATTACATCTTGGGTTCCATGTATTCCGATTAAAATCGAATATGAAAGCTATTTCGGGGACAAAAAACAACAATAAAAAAAGATATAAGGATATAAGCACACCGTTTAAAAGAAAAATCGGATATAAGCAAAATAAATGTATTTACTTTTTTCTATTAAATTCTAATTTATTTAACTACGTCTAAAAGAAAATTTTTTATGGGAAGAATGTTCATTTGTTGCTAAAATTTTTTATAATTTGTCTGTTAACTTCGTCAGAATTTGTATTTTTCTAAAACATCGATTTGGTTTATTTTTATTTCAATAATATTTTAACAGCCAGGCCCACGATATCGAATCGTGTAGTTTTAAGCGGCAAACAGCTGATTTGCGGCACACTAATTTTTGTGTCGCCAAAAATAAATGCGATTGGTAATACAAATTTTTTTACACACATATACATAAATAAACAGTATCGGAATAAGGCCCAGTTTTTAACTTCATATTTAAATGTGAAATTAGTTAATTTTAATTTAAACTTAAATGGCATTTAAATACAGTTTCAGTTTTTCAGTCATAAATTTAATTTTGTATTTAATTGCGATAAAAGTACGGTAGCATGTGTTTATATGTAAAACTTAAATGGACAAGGTTGGTCATTTAAATGGCATTTAAGTTTCATTTAACTTTGCGCTGAAAAACTCAAAGTTGCATTTAAAAGGCATTTAATTTTAAATGCCATTTAAATATGAAGTTAGAAACTGGGCCTAACAGCCTGTTTCAAGAACACGAATGGTTTCTGACATTCGTCTTTTTATATGTGAAACAACAACAAAAACACTCAAATATGTTAGTGTTTCTCATATAAAAAGACGAATGTCAAATACCATTCGTGTTCTAGAAACAGGCTGTTAGTTTGTTTACTACATTTCTGTCAAGTTACAGCCTGTTTCCAGAACAAGAATGGTTTATGACATTCGTCTTTTTATATGAGAAACACTAACAAATTTAAGTGTTTTTGTTGCTGTTTCACATAAACCAAAAACACTTAAATTTGCTAGTGTTTCTCATATAAAAAGACGAATGTCAAAAACCATTCGTGTTCTAGAAACAGGCTGTTCAACTGTTAACGAAGCTTTCGAGTGGCTATAATATACCCGTGAAGATAACAAACTTTTTAACAAACTTTTTCAAATTTTGTCAAACTTTTGGGTAGCTGTCTTCGATAACAAACTTTTTCTGCAAACCTAATTTTTACTCTCTTACGGGAGCTGTGCAGACAAAAAATTAAAATTTTCTTCTTCTAGTTGGATATTCATGGACTCAATTAAGTGCTCCCAAATATGAACATTTTAACAAACTTTTAAGTGCTGGCAAATTTGAACATTTTAACAAACTTTTCTAGTTTCTAACACATAATATACTTTATAGGAATTTATAATTATATTATAAATTTTTAATTAACATTTAAAATATACAAATTATGTACAGAAAATTAAATTTAATAAAATATATGAAAGCTGTATTTAAATTGCATTAACGCTTTTAATAGGCTCTTACATTTATTTATTTATTTATTTATTTATTTATGTCTATGGAATAAATCCTTGCAGACAATAACAAAATACAAAAAATATTTACAACAATTATAAAAATGATTAACAATTTCTTGTATTTAAATATAAGATAATATCTCTCTTTATAATTCTCAAACTTTTATTAATATCAATATATTCAGATAATAAATTAAACTCATTGCATATTCTACGAAATGGATCAAAGTTTGCAAAGTTAGATGTATAATATTTAATGCTCAGAATTTCAAAGTTTCTTGAACGACGAATTGGTATATTAAAATGTACTTTACTAAGAAGATATGGAGAATATAAACTTCCACTCAATAATTTAAATAGAAACGACACATTTAGCATTTGTCTTCGGCTCTTTAATGTAGGTAACTTAATAAGTGCAAGGCGATGTTGATAAGAAGGTAGATTAAGATCTGAACTCCAGCCCAATCCACGAAGACAAAATAACAAAAATTGTTTTTGAACGGATTCAATAGAATCTGAATGAACCAGATATTGCGGGTCCCAAACTACAGAGCCATATTCAAGAATCGGTCTAACCAGTGATATAAATAATTGTTTGGTTGTATATGGATCCGAAAACTCTTTACTCCACCGTTTGATGAATCCCAGCACACCAGTAGCTTTATTAATTGTTAAATGGATATGTGATCTAAAATCCAACTTTCTGTCCAAATGAATGCCAAGGTCATTAAATGAATCCACTAACTCTAATGTTATATCATTCATGACATAGTGACCATTAATAGGAAGTAGTCTGGAAAATATCATATATTTGCATTTTTTTATATTAAGATTCATTAAGTTTATTTTGCACCAGGAAGTAAATCGATTAATATCATTTTGTAAAAGTGTTTGATCGTTGGGATTATTAAGCGAAAGAAAGATTTTCACATCGTCCGCATACATTAAAATACAAGAGTGCACAATTACGGAAGGAAGATCATTTATAAATAAAGTGAATAAGAGAGGTCCAAGATGACTGCCTTGTGGTACACCAGATATAACATCAATATATTTGGAAAACGAATTTTTGAATTTAACACACTGCCTTCTATTGTGTAGATATGATCCAATCCATTTAAGGAAGGAAAAACTGAAGCCAATTTCATTTAATTTATACAACAAAAGTTTGTGATTAACCTGGTCAAACGCTTTGCTAAAATCAGTATAAATTACGTCAGTTTGTTTTTTATTTACAAAGCCCTCATTAACATATGTAGTAAGTTCTAATAGATTAGTGACAGTTGAGCAGGAATTTCGGAAGCCATGTTGATTAGAAGATAAAATACATGATGCTTGATGTGATAGATGATCATAAATAATTTTCTCAAATAATTTCGGTATGGTACTTAATTTCGCTATTCCTCTATAGTTGGTAATATTCAATCTAGAACCAGATTTAAATAGCGGAATAATAAATGATTCCTTCCAGAAAGATGGAAAATAACCCAATTGAAGCGATTTGTTAAAAATAAATGTCAAAGGAATATAAAGCAAGTGTGAGCACTGTTTTAGAATACAACTGGGAACACCATCAGGACCAGCAGCATAAGACCAATTAAGCCCATTTAAAAAGTTAAGCACAACTTGTCCGTCAATAAATGGTATGTTAATACCTGGTGATTCATGAATTGCATAAGGGTACTGATTAGAATTAAATAACTGCGATGAATAAGTAGAATTAAAAAAATCAGCAAACATATTGCTAATATTCAATTCATCAGATGACTCATAATCCCCATACTTCATTATGGAAGGATAGATAGCTGCACGTCTCTTAGAATTAACGAATTTGAAAAATGATTTAGGGTCATGTTTTATGCTGTTCTTGACATGTAATAAGTAATTTTTATATGCATTTTGATTGACGATGGTGTACGATGATCTAGCTATTGAGTAATTTACGTAGTTAATAGATGTAGGGGATTGTTTGTATTTTTTAAATAAGTTATTTTTTTTATTTTTTAAGCGAGAAAGATATCTTGAATTCCAAGGTGGGCCAAATACATCATTTCGATTTTTCAAAGGTATAGATGCTGAAAAACATTCATTTAGATGAGAATAAAAAGTTGATAAACATTGATCGAGGTCATCAAAAGTAGATAATTCCTTTATCCAATCAATGCATGAAATATGTTGTTCTAATACTTCATAATTAGTACGTTTAAAACAATACGACCTTCTGTTTTTTAGTTGTTTTTTTCCATGTAAGGGAGAATGGAAACTGGAGCAACTTATCTCAATAGTAGGGTGGTAGATGTCCTCAGGATTAGATATTGGAGTATGACGCTCTACAGAAAACTCAGTTGGTTCATTGACGAATATCAAATCGAGCATTTTATTATAATCATTTGTTATAGAGTTAATTTGAAAAAGACCATTTGACAATAGATCATGTATGAATTCAATAGAAGAACCAGAGGAGCGAGATGGTATCAGATAGTTTGTATCAACAGCATATTCCCAAACAACGGATGGCATATTAAAATCTCCCATATACAGAACCAAATCAGAAGGTTTAAGACATTTGAGTACTTGATTAACAGCTGAATTATGCGTAATATAAACAGAAAGGGGCGAATTTGGTGGAATATATGAGCATATTATGAAAATACGTTTGTTATTCAATTTTGCCAAGACACATAAAATTTCTATGTGTAAAAAATCATTCAAAATAAATTCCTCGCAAGAAAAAGTGTCCAATATAGCAATTAGAATTCCGCCACCAGTCTTTTTACCAATCGAACATGATCCTGTAGCAACATTATAATTTAGACTATCTCTGTCACGTCTAAAAACATTATAATTTGGACAAAAAATTTCACAATTATGGATTTTCGCACTAAGCCAAGTTTCAGTTAGAACTATTATATGATTTGTAAAGCCAGCACTATTGCAGTATAATGATGAAAGCTTTGAGTTCAATCCTCTGACATTTTGATAAACAATTGAAATGTTTGTAGAATTGGAATTATTAGAATTAATTGGAATATGATTGACACTTAGTTTTTTGGAAGGGATTCATTAGTAGGAAGAATAACGTTATCATTATTTTTATAAACAAATTGTTTAATAATAGTATTTTTCGGCCAAAATTTTGGGTTAACCAGAGTTTCAAAAAGATCTTCGGGAACTATTATTTTGAATGAGGCTCTATTACGGGCGTGTATTTTAAATATCTTCATATTGTTACACAGGCCTTGCGTTATATTATTTTTAATATAAAATTCAACATCCAATACTGATGTGTCAGGAGCAAAACGTGTAGCAAAAATAGTCTTCATCGGTGGTATCACCCTAAGTGGTTTAGGCTCAGTAATAGACGGATATTGATGAGATGAAGATTTAATATTCAGCTCAGCATTTATGTTCGGCTCAGCATTAGAAGATGGAAGTGGAGAAAGTACTATTAACTCGGAGGGCTGGTTAACTGATGATATATAAACTGAATCAGGTACAGAATCAATTCCAAGCTGTAAAGGTACGTTAGGCGATTTTTTAGAAGAAGCAGCCATGTTATTGAGTATTGACGTTTGATTAATTTGTGAAGGGTCTGCAGATTTTAGAGAAGATACAGCACAATTATGTGGTCGTTTATTTTTGTGAGGCGAATTTTTATTTAAGTCGTTATTCAAATCACTTACGGAGGCAGAATTATCCGAAACTATCACATTATTTGATGATATAATATTACCAGGTGATGAAGCCGACTTTTTAGATGAAATACTTCTCTTTGGTATAGGTGAAAAAGCGTCCAAATTTGAAAAGTTAGAAAAGATTTCACCATATTTTTCAAGTTTGCATTTTAATAACATAAAATCAGTTTTTATTTCGTCAAATTCTGATTTATAGCTTTTAAAAAACTTATAAAACTCTATGCCAATAGGTCGACAAGCTGGGCAGGTCCATTGTAAACATTTGGACGCATCGCCAAGCGCATCTGCATCACGTGCACGAAGACCGCTGCATTTAAGGTGGCAAAGACCCAAGCACAACCAGCATGACACCATACGTTCATCGTTAGCAATATTACAATTTTCCTTCACACAGGCCATTGTGCAATAGGATAAAGCACAAAATATTGGTTCAAGTCTATGATGGTCAAATCAAGAATGGTTGAAGGCAAGAATGATTATCAAAGAAACTTTTAAATTTTGTAAAAACGAAAGCTTTTTATTATATTCAAAAATAATGAGCTTTAATTTTTATGAACTTGATTATTATGTTTCGTTTTTGTTTATTTGTTGTTATTGATTTGAAACACTTAATTGTTGTTGTAAACTGTTATTCCACTTTATTTTAAATTATGATTTGTTTTGATAATTATATCGTTTTATTTTTGAAGTCAACAATCTTAAGTAAGAAAAAAAATGCAGATATTAAAATAGTTATTGTATATAACACTATTTATAAAATTTAATTTAAGATTTATTCTTTGTTTTTGTTTATTTATTGTCACTAATGCAAAACACTTTATATAATATTATTGCTGTATACTGATTATTCCGAGAATTATTTAAGATTTTTGACGATATCTTTGAGAGCTTAAAAAACACGTCTGTTCACTAAGGCTGCTACTTCAAAAAATTATATTATAATGTTTTACTGATTATTTAAATTAAAATTGGAATATGATAAAATTATTTTTATATTTAATAAAAAAAGCAGAGAGTAGAATGTATTGGACATATAATATAAACAATCAAATTTTTAAAGAACCTTTAATGAAACACATTTTGCCCATTGTAGCCCACTGTGTGAATTGTGACAAAATTCGGAAAGTGGGATGTGATGCGGGACAGTCTGGCCTACATTATGGCATATACGGTATATTCGGGCAAACTTATAGTTTCGAACAAAATTTTTCTAAAACCATTTCGAAGTCAATACACTCAAAACACATTTTGCCCATTGTAGCCCACTGTGTGACTTGTGACAAAATTCGGAAAGTGGGATGTGATGCGGGACATTCTGGCCTACATTATGGCATATACGGTATATTCGGGCAAACTTATAGTTTCGAACAAAATTTTTCTAAAACCATTTCGATGTCAATACACTCAAAACACATTTTACCCATTGTAGCCCACTGTGTGAATTGTGACGAAATTCGGAAAATGGGGTGTGATGCGGGATAGTCTGGCCTACATTACGGCATATACGGTATATTCGGGCAAACTTATAGTTTCGAACAAAATTTTTCTAAAACCATTTCGAAGTCAATACACTCAAAACACATTTTGCCCATTGTAGCCCACTGTGTGAAATGTGACAAAATTCGGAAAGTGGGATGTGATGCGGGACATTCTGGCCTACATTATGGCATATACGGTATATTCGGGCAAACTTATAGTTTCGAACAAAATTTTTCAAAAACCATTTCGAAGTCAATTCACTCAAAACACATTTTGCCCATTGTAGCCCACTGTGTGAATTGTGACAAAATTCGGAAAATGGGGTGTGATGCGGGATAGTCTGGCCTACATTACGGCATATACGGTATATTCGGGCAAACTTATAGTTTCGAACAAAATTTTTCTAAAACCATTTCGAAGTCAATACACTCAAAACACATTTTGCCCATTGTAGCCCACTGTGTGAATTGTGACAAAATTCGGAAAGTGGGATGTGATGCGGGACAGTCTGGCCTACATTATGGCATATACGGTATATTCGGGCAAACTTATAGTTTCGAACAAAATTTTTCAAAAACCATTTACAAGTCAATACACTCAATACACATTTTGCTCATTGTAGCCCACTGTGTGAATTGTGACAAAATTCGGAAAGTGGGATGTGATGCGGGACATTCTGGCCTACATTATGGCATATACGGTATATTCGGGCAAACTTATAGTTTCGAACAAAATTTTTCTAAAACCATTTCGATGTCAATACACTCAAAACACATTTTACCCATTGTAGCCCACTGTGTGAATTGTGACAAAATTCGGAAAGTGGGATGTGATGCGGGACAGTCTGGCCTACATTATGGCATATACGGTATATTCGGGCAAACTTATAGTTTCGAACAAAATTTTTCAAAAAACCATTTCGAAGTCAATACACTCAAAACACATTTTGCCCATTGTAGCCCACTGTGTGAATTGTGACAAAATTCGGAAAGTGGGATGTGATGCGGGACAGTCTGGCCTACATTATGGCATATACGGTATATTCGGGCAAACTTAAAGTTTCGAACAAAATTTTTCAAAAACCATTTACAAGTCAATACACTCAATACACATTTTGCTCATTGTAGCCCACTGTGTTAATTGTGACAAAATTCGGAAAGTGGGATGTGATGCGGGACAGTCTGGCCTACATTATGACATATACGGTATATTCGGGCAAACTTATAGTTTCGAACAAAATTTTTCAAAAACCATTTCGAAGTCAATACACTCAAAACACATTTTGCCCATTGTAGCCCACTGTGTGAATTGTGACAAAATTCGGAAAGTGGGATGTGATGCGGGACAGTCTGGCCTACATTATGGCATATACGGTATATTCGGGCAAACTTATAGTTTCGAACAAAATTTTTCAAAAACCATTTTGAAGTCAATACACTCAAAACACATTTTGCCCATTGTAGCCCACTGTGTGAATTGTGACAAAATTCGGAAAGTGGGATGTGATGCGGGACAGTCTGGCCTACATTATGGCATATACGGTATATTCGGGCAAACTTATAGTTTCGAACAAAATTTTTCAAAAACCATTTCGGAGTCAATTCACTCAATACACATTTTGCCCATTGTAGCCCACTGTGTCAATTGTGACAAAATTTGGAAAAAGGGGCGTGATGCGGCACAGTCTGGCCTACATTATGGCATATACGGTATATTCGGGCAAACTTATAGTTTCGAACAAAATTTTTCAAAAACCATTTCGAAGTCAATACACTCAAAACACATTTTGCCCATTGTGGCCCACTGTGTGAATTGTGAAAAAATTCGGAAAGTGCGATGTGATGCGGGACAGTCTGGCCTACATTATGGCATATACGGTATATTCGGGCAAACTTATAGTTTCGAACAAAATTTTTCAAAAACCATTTCGAAGTCAATTCACTCAATACACATTTTGCCCATTGTAGCCCACTGTGTGAATTGTGACAAAATTCGGAAAATGGGGTGTGATGCGGGATAGTCTGGCCTACATTACGGCATATACGGTATATTCGGGCAAACTTATAGTTTCGAACAAAATTTTTCAAAAACCATTTCGAAGTCAATTCACTCAATACACATTTTGCCCATTGTAGCCCACTGTGTAAATTGTGACAAAATTCGGAAAGCAGGATGTGATGCGGGACAGTCTGGCCTACATTATGGCATATACGGTATATTCGGGCAAACTTATAGTTTCGAACAAAATTTTTCAAAAACCATTTACAAGTCAATACACTTGAAATAACTTGAGGAGTTATTTTTAAACAAATTTCTTCTACAAGAATTGGTATAGGTGGTTAAAATCAAAGGCCAATTTAATAGAAGAAATTTGTAATTATATTGCTTATAAAGCACATATAATTTGGTGTGTTGATATGTATGTTCATATGAGTTTAGGGAAGAGAACAAAAAGGCATATATTAATATTACACCTTTCCTTTTGGGATAACAAAATAGAATATATTTACCTTGAGGCGAGCTTAATTTTAAATAATTGCAGTAAATATTTTATGATTAAGGATTGACAAGGTTTTATTTGTTAATAAGTTCACTTATCTTTAACACAACTCAATTTAGTACTTTTCGGATTGATTGGTATAATTCAAGTAAGAGTTACATTTTTATGCTTAAAAAAACCTCGGTTTTACAATAAAAAAAGAAGGATATATATACATATTGGAATTATAACAAATTTTTTCCAGTGTTGAAAAATGATAATCTATCTATGTAAGATACAACTTTAAATTCTTATTTTTAATTCACTCGCAATAATATGGCAAATATTAAAAATTTAATAAAAAATTTTATATCTTCAAAGCTGCTTTGAACAACACTCAATACACATTTTGCCCATTGTAGCCCACTGTGTGAATTGTGACAAAATTTGGAAAGTGGGGCGTGATGCGGGACAGTCTGGCCTACATTATGGCATATACGGTATATTCGGGCAAACTTATAGTTTCGAACAAAATTTTTCAAAAACCATTTCGAAGTCAATACACTCAAAACACATTTTGCCCATTGTAGCCCACTGTGTGAAATGTGACAAAATTCGGAAAGTGGGATGTGATGCGGGACAGTCTGGCCTACATTATGGCATATCGGTATATTCGGGCAAACTTATAGTTTCAAAAAAAATTTTTCAAAAACCATTTACAAGTCAATACACTCAAAACACATTTTGCCCATTGTAGCCCACTGTGTGAATTGTGACAAAATTTGGAAAGTATGGCGTGATGCGGAACAGTCTGGCCTACATTATGGCATATACGGTATATTCGGGCAAACTTATAGTTTCGAACAAAATTTTTCAAAAACCATTTACAAGTCAATACACTCAAAACACATTTTGCCCATTGTAGCCCACTGTGTGAATTGTGACAAAATTAGGAAAGTGGGGCGTGATGCGGGACAGTCTGGCCTACATTATGACATATATGGTATATTCGGGCAAACTTATAGTTTCGAACAAAATTTTTCAAAAACCATTTCGGAGTCAATTCACTCAATACACATTTTGCCCATTGTAGCCCACTGTGTAAATTGTGACAAAATTTGGAAAGTGGGGCGTGATGCGGCACAGTCTGGCCTACATTATGGCATATACGGTATATTCGGGCAAACTTATAGTTTCGAACAAAATTTTTCAAAAACCATTTCGAAGTCAATACACACAAAACACATTTTGCCCATTGTGGCCCACTGTGTGAATTGTGACAAAATTCGGAAAGTGGGATGTGATGCGGGACAGTCTGGCCTACATTATGCCATATACGGTATATTCGGGCAAACTTATAGTTTCGAACAAAATTTTTCAAAAACCATTTCGAAGTCAATTCACTCAATACACATTTTGCCCATTGTAGCCCACTGTGTGAATTGTGACGAAATTCGGAAAATGGGGTGTGATGCGGGATAGTCTGGCCTACATTACGGCATATACGGTATATTCGGGCAAATTTATAGTTTCGAACAAAATTTTTCAAAAACCATTTCGAAGTCAATTCACTCAATACACATTTTGCCCATTGTAGCCCACTGTGTAAATTGTGACAAAATTCGGAAAGTAGGATGTGATGCGGGACAGTCTGGCCTACATTATGGCATATACGGTATATTCGGGCAAACTTATAGTTTCGAACAAAATTTTTCAAAAACCATTTACAAGTCAATTCACTCAATACACATTTTGCCCATTGTAGCCCACTGTGTAAATTGTGACAAAATTCGGAAAGTAGGATGTGATGCGGGACAGTCTGGCCTACATTATGGCATATACGGTATATTCGGGCAAACTTATAGTTTCGAACAAAATTTTTCAAAAACCATTTCGAAGTCAATTCACTCAATACACATTTTGCCCATTGTAGCCCACTGTGTAAATTGTGACAAAATTCGGAAAGTAGGATGTGATGCGGGACAGTCTGGCCTACATTATGGCATATACGGTATATTCGGGCAAATTTATAGTTTCGAACAAAATTTTTCAAAAACCATTTCGAAGTCAATTCACTCAATACACATTTTGCCCATTGTAGCCCACTGTGTGAATTGTGACAAAATTCGGAAAATGGGGTGTGATGCGGGATAGTCTGGCCTACATTACGGCATATACGGTATATTCGGGCAAATTTATAGTTTCGAACAAAATTTTTCAAAAACCATTTCGAAGTCAATTCACTCAATACACATTTTGCCCATTGTAGCCCACTGTGTGAATTGTGACAAAATTCGGAAAATGGGGTGTGATGCGGGATAGTCTGGCCTACATTACGGCATATACGGTATATTCGGGCAAACTTATAGTTTCGAACAAAATTTTTCAAAAACCATTTCGAAGTCAATTCACTCAATACACATTTTGCCCATTGTAGCCCACTGTGTAAATTGTGACAAAATTCGGAAAGTAGGATGTGATGCGGGACAGTCTGGCCTACATTATGGCATATACGGTATATTCGGGCAAACTTATAGTTTCGAACAAAATTTTTCAAAAACCATTTCGAAGTCAATACACTCAATACACATTTTGCCCATTGTAGCCCACTGTGTGAATTGTGACAAAATTCGAAAAATGGGGTGTGATGCGGGATAGTCTGGCCTACATTACGGCATATACGGTATATTCGGGCAAACTTATAGTTTCGAACAAAATTTTTCAAAAACCATTTCGGAGTCAATTCACTCAATACACATTTTGCCCATTGTAGCCCACTGTGAAAATTGTGACAAAATTTGGAAAGTGGGGCGTGATGCGGCGCAGTCTGGCCTACATTATGGCATATACGGTATATTCGGGCAAACTTATAGTTTCGAACAAAATTTTTCAAAAACCATTTCGAAGTCAATACACTCAAAACACATTTTGCCCATTGTGGCCCACTGTGTGAATTGTGAAAAAATTCGGAAAGTGGGATGTGATGCGGGACAGTCTGGCCTACATTATGGCATATACGGTATATTCGGGCAAACTTATAGTTTCGAACAAAATTTTTCAAAAACCATTTCGAAGTCAATACACTCAAAACACATTTTGCCCATTGTAGCCCACTGTGTGAATTGTGACATAATTTGGAAAGTATGGCGTGATGCGGAACAGTCCGGCCTACATTATGGCATATACGGTATATTCGGGCAAACTTATAGTTTCGAACAAAATTTTTCAAAAACCATTTACAAGTCAATACACTCAAAACACATTTTGCCCATTGTAGCCCACTGTGTGAATTGTGACAAAATTTGGAAAGTGGGGCGTGATGCGGGACAGTCTGGCCTACATTATGGCATATACGGTATATTCGGGAAAACTTATAGTTTCGAACAAAATTTTTCAAAAACCATTTCGGAGTCAATTCACTCAATACACATTTTGCCCATTGTAGCCCACTGTGTAAATTGTGACAAAATTTGGAAAGTGGGGCGTGATGCGGCACAGTCTGGCCTACATTATGGCATATACGGTATATTCGGGCAAACTTATAGTTTCGAACAAAATTTTTCAAAAACCATTTCGAAGTCAATACACTCAAAACACATTTTGCCCATTGTGGCCCACTGTGTGAATTGTGACAAAATTCGGAAAGTGGGATGTGATGCGGGACAGTCTGGCCTACATTATGGCATATACGGTATATTCGGGCAAACTTATAGTTTCGAACAAAATTTTTCAAAAACCATTTCGAAGTCAATTCACTCAATACACATTTTGCCCATTGTAGCCCACTGTGTGAATTGTGACGAAATTCGGAAAGTGGGGTGTGATGCGGGATAGTCTGGCCTACATTACGGCATATACGGTATATTCGGGCAAACTTATAGTTTCGAACAAAATTTTTCAAAAACCATTTCGAAGTCAATTCACTCAATACACATTTTGCCCATTGTAGCCCACTGTGTAAATTGTGACAAAATTCGGAAAGTAGGATGTGATGCGGGACAGTCTGGCCTACATTATGGCATATACGGTATATTCGGGCAAATTTATAGTTTCGAACAAAATTTTTCAAAAACCATTTCGAAGTCAATTCACTCAATACACATTTTGCCCATTGTAGCCCACTGTGTGAATTGTGACAAAATTCGGAAAACGGGGTGTGATGCGGGATAGTCTGGCCTACATTACGGCATATACGGTATATTCGGGCAAACTTATAGTTTCAAACAAAATTTTTCAAAAACCATTTCGAAGTCAATTCACTCAATACACATTTTGCCCATTGTAGCCCACTGTGTAAATTGTGACAAAATTCGGAAAGTAGGATGTGATGCGGGACAGTCTGGCCTACATTATGGCATATACGGTATATTCGGGCAAACTTATAGTTTCGAACAAAATTTTTCAAAAACCATTTCGAAGTCAATACACTCAATACACATTTTGCCCATTGTAGCCCACTGTGTGAATTGTGACAAAATTCGAAAAATGGGGTGTGATGCGGGATAGTCTGGCCTACATTACGGCATATACGGTATATTCGGGCAAACTTATAGTTTCGAACAAAATTTTTCAAAAACCATTTACAAGTCAATTCACTCAATACACATTTTGCCCATTGTAGCCCACTGTGTAAATTGTGACAAAATTTGGAAAGTGGGGCGTGATGCGGCACAGTCTGGCCTACATTATGGCATATACGTTATATTCGGGCAAACTTATGGTTTCGAACAAAATTTTTCAAAAACCATTTCGAAGTCAATACACTCAAAACACATTTTGCCCATTGTGGCCCACTGTGTGAATTGTGAAAAAATTCGGAAAGTGGGATGTGATGCGGGACAGTCTGGCCTACATTATGGCATATACGGTATATTCGGGCAAACTTATAGTTTCGAACAAAATTTTTCAAAAACCATTTCGAAGTCAATTCACTCAATACACATTTTGCCCATTGTAGCCCACTGTGTGAATTGTGACGAAATTCGGAAAATGGGGTGTGATGCGGGATAGTCTGGCCTACATTACGGCATATACGGTATATTCGGGCAAACTTATAGTTTCGAACAAAATTTTTCAAAAACCATTTCGAAGTCAATTTACTCAATACACATTTTGCCCATTGTAGCCCACTGTGTAAATTGTGACAAAATTCGGAAAGTAGGATGTGATGCGGGACAGTCTGGCCTACATTATGGCATATACGGTATATTCGGGCAAACTTATAGTTTCGAAAAAAATTTTTCAAAAACCATTTACAAGTCAATTCACTCAATACACATTTTGCCCATTGTAGCCCACTGTGTAAATTGTGACAAAATTCGGAAAGTAGGATGTGATGCGGGACAGTCTGGCCTACATTATGGCTTATACGGTATATTCGGGCAAACTTATAGTTTCGAACAAAATTTTTCAAAAACCATTTACAAGTCAATACACTTGAAATAACTTGAGGAGTTATTTTTAAACAAATTTCTTCTACAAGAATTGGTATAGGGGGTTAAAATCAAAGGCCAATTTAATAGAAGAAATTTGTAATTATATTGCTTATAAAGGACATATAATTTGGTGTATCATATGACTTTAGGGAAGAGAACAAAAAGGCATATATTAATATTACACCTTTCCTTTTGGGATAACAAAATAGAATATATTTTTTTCAAAAACCATTTCGAAGTCAATTCACTCAATACACATTTTGCCCATTGTAGCCCACTGTGTAAATTGTGACAAAATTCGGAAAGTAGGATGTGATGCGGGACAGTCTGGCCTACATTATGGCATATACGGTATATTCGGGCAAAAACCATTTCGAAGTCAATTCACTCAATACACATTTTGCCCATTGTAGCCCACTGTGTGAATTGTGACAAAATTCGGAAAATGGGGTGTGATGCGGGATAGTCTGGCCTACATTACGGCATATACGGTATATTCGGGCAAACTTATAGTTTCGAACAAAATTTTTCAAAAACCATTTCGAAGTCAATTCACTCAATACACATTTTGCCCATTGTAGCCCACTGTGTAAATTGTGACAAAATTCGGAAAGTAGGATGTGATGCGGGACAGTCTGGCCTACATTATGGCATATACGGTATATTCGGGCAAACTTATAGTTTCGAACAAAATTTTTCAAAAACTATTTCGAAGTCAATACACTCAATACACATTTTGCCCATTGTAGCCCACTGTGTGAATTGTGACAAAATTCGAAAAATGGAGTGTGATGCGGGATAGTCTGGCCTACATTACGGCGTATACGGTATATTCGGGCAAACTTATAGTTTCGAACAAAATTTTTCAAAAACCATTTCGGAGTCAATTCACTCAATACACATTTTGCCCATTGTAGCCCACTGTGTAAATTGTGACAAAATTTGGAAAGTGGGGCGTGATGCGGCACAGTATGGCCTACATTATGGCATATACGGTATATTCGGGCAAACTTATAGTTTCGAACAAAATTTTTCAAAAACCATTTCGAAGTCAATTCACTCAATACACATTTTGCCCATTGTAGCCCACTGTGTGAATTGTGACAAAATTCGGAAAACGGGGTGTGATGCGGGATAGTCTGGCCTACATTACGGCATATACGGTATATTCGGGCAAACTTATAGTTTCAAACAAAATTTTTCAAAAACCATTTCGAAGTCAATTCACTCAATACACATTTTGTCCATTGTAGCCCACTGTGTAAATTGTGACAAAATTCGGAAAGTAGGATGTGATACGGGACAGTCTGGCCTACATTATGGCATATACGGTATATTCGGGCAAACTTATAGTTTCGAACAAAATTTTTCAAAAACCACTTCGAAGTCAATACACTCAATACACATTTTGCCCATTGTAGCCCACTGTGTGAATTGTGACAAAATTCGAAAAATGGGGTGTGATGCGGGATAGTCTGGCCTACATTACGGCATATACGGTATATTCGGGCAAACTTATAGTTTCGAACAAAATTTTTCAAAAACCATTTACAAGTCAATTCACTCAATACACATTTTGCCCATTGTAGCCCACTGTGTAAATTGTGACAAAATTTGGAAAGTGGGGCGTGATGCGGCACAGTCTGGCCTACACTATGGCATATACGTTATATTCGGGCAAACTTATAGTTTCGAACAAAATTTTTCAAAAACCATTTCGAAGTCAATACACTCAAAACACATTTTGCCCATTGTGGCCCACTGTGTGAATTGTGAAAAAATTCGGAAAGTGGGATGTGATGCGGGACAGTCTGGCCTACATTATGGCATATACGGTATATTCGGGCAAACTTATAGTTTCGAACAAAATTTTTCAAAAACCATTTCGAAGTCAATTCACTCAATACACATTTTGCCCATTGTAGCCCACTGTGTGAATTGTGACGAAATTCGGAAAATGGGGTGTGCTGCGGGATAGTCTGGCCTACATTATGGCATATACGGTATATTCGGGCAAATTTATAGTTTCGAACAAAATTTTTCAAAAACCATTTCGAAGTCAATTCACTCAATACACATTTTGCCCATTGTAGCCCACTGTGTAAATTGTGACAAAATTCGGAAAGTAGGATGTGATGCGGGACAGTCTGGCCTACATTATGGCATATACGGTATATTCGGGCAAATTTATAGTTTCGAACAAAATTTTTCAAAAACCATTTCGAAGTCAATTCACTCAATACACATTTTGCCCATTGTAGCCCACTGTGTGAATTGTGACAAAATTCGGAAAACGGGGTGTGATGCGGGATAGTCTGGCCTACATTACGGCATATACGGTATATTCGGGCAAACTTATAGTTTCAAACAAAATTTTTCAAAAACCATTTCGAAGTCAATTCACTCAATACACATTTTGCCCATTGTAGCCCACTGTGTAAATTGTGACAAAATTCGGAAAGTAGGATGTGATGCGGGACAGTCTGGCCTACATTATGGCATATACGGTATATTCGGGCAAACTTATAGTTTCGAACAAAATTTTTCAAAAACCATTTCGAAGTCAATACACTCAATACACATTTTGCCCATTGTAGCCCACTGTGTGAATTGTGACAAAATTCGAAAAATGGGGTGTGATGCGGGATAGTCTGGCCTACATTACGGCATATACGGTATATTCGGGCAAACTTATAGTTTCGAACAAAATTTTTCAAAAACCATTTACAAGTCAATTCACTCAATACACATTTTGCCCATTGTAGCCCACTGTGTAAATTGTGACAAAATTTGGAAAGTGGGGCGTGATGCGGCACAGTCTGGCCTACATTATGGCATATACGTTATATTCGGGCAAACTTATAGTTTCGAACAAAATTTTTCAAAAACCATTTCGAAGTCAATACACTCAAAACACATTTTGCCCATTGTGGCCCACTGTGTGAATTGTGAAAAAATTCGGAAAGTGGGATGTGATGCGGGACAGTCTGGCCTACATTATGGCATATACGGTATATTCGGGCAAACTTATAGTTTCGAACAAAATTTTTCAAAAACCATTTCGAAGTCAATTCACTCAATACACATTTTGCCCATTGTAGCCCACTGTGTGAATTGTGACGAAATTCGGAAAATGGGGTGTGATGCGGGATAGTCTGGCCTACATTACGGCATATACGGTATATTCGGGCAAACTTATAGTTTCGAACAAAATTTTTCAAAAACCATTTCGAAGTCAATTTACTCAATACACATTTTGCCCATTGTAGCCCACTGTGTAAATTGTGACAAAATTCGGAAAGTAGGATGTGATGCGGGACAGTCTGGCCTACATTATGGCATATACGGTATATTCGGGCAAACTTATAGTTTCGAAAAAAATTTTTCAAAAACCATTTACAAGTCAATTCACTCAATACACATTTTGCCCATTGTAGCCCACTGTGTAAATTGTGACAAAATTCGGAAAGTAGGATGTGATGCGGGACAGTCTGGCCTACATTATGGCTTATACGGTATATTCGGGCAAACTTATAGTTTCGAACAAAATTTTTCAAAAACCATTTACAAGTCAATACACTTGAAATAACTTGAGGAGTTATTTTTAAACAAATTTCTTCTACAAGAATTGGTATAGGGGGTTAAAATCAAAGGCCAATTTAATAGAAGAAATTTGTAATTATATTGCTTATAAAGGACATATAATTTGGTGTATCATATGACTTTAGGGAAGAGAACAAAAAGGCATATATTAATATTACACCTTTCCTTTTGGGATAACAAAATAGAATATATTTTTTTCAAAAACCATTTCGAAGTCAATTCACTCAATACACATTTTGCCCATTGTAGCCCACTGTGTAAATTGTGACAAAATTCGGAAAGTAGGATGTGATGCGGGACAGTCTGGCCTACATTATGGCATATACGGTATATTCGGGCAAAAACCATTTCGAAGTCAATTCACTCAATACACATTTTGCCCATTGTAGCCCACTGTGTGAATTGTGACAAAATTCGGAAAATGGGGTGTGATGCGGGATAGTCTGGCCTACATTACGGCATATACGGTATATTCGGGCAAACTTATAGTTTCGAACAAAATTTTTCAAAAACCATTTCGAAGTCAATTCACTCAATACACATTTTGCCCATTGTAGCCCACTGTGTAAATTGTGACAAAATTCGGAAAGTAGGATGTGATGCGGGACAGTCTGGCCTACATTATGGCATATACGGTATATTCGGGCAAACTTATAGTTTCGAACAAAATTTTTCAAAAACTATTTCGAAGTCAATACACTCAATACACATTTTGCCCATTGTAGCCCACTGTGTGAATTGTGACAAAATTCGAAAAATGGAGTGTGATGCGGGATAGTCTGGCCTACATTACGGCGTATACGGTATATTCGGGCAAACTTATAGTTTCGAACAAAATTTTTCAAAAACCATTTCGGAGTCAATTCACTCAATACACATTTTGCCCATTGTAGCCCACTGTGTAAATTGTGACAAAATTTGGAAAGTGGGGCGTGATGCGGCACAGTATGGCCTACATTATGGCATATACGGTATATTCGGGCAAACTTATAGTTTCGAACAAAATTTTTCAAAAACCATTTCGAAGTCAATTCACTCAATACACATTTTGCCCATTGTAGCCCACTGTGTGAATTGTGACAAAATTCGGAAAACGGGGTGTGATGCGGGATAGTCTGGCCTACATTACGGCATATACGGTATATTCGGGCAAACTTATAGTTTCAAACAAAATTTTTCAAAAACCATTTCGAAGTCAATTCACTCAATACACATTTTGTCCATTGTAGCCCACTGTGTAAATTGTGACAAAATTCGGAAAGTAGGATGTGATACGGGACAGTCTGGCCTACATTATGGCATATACGGTATATTCGGGCAAACTTATAGTTTCGAACAAAATTTTTCAAAAACCACTTCGAAGTCAATACACTCAATACACATTTTGCCCATTGTAGCCCACTGTGTGAATTGTGACAAAATTCGAAAAATGGAGTGTGATGCGGGATAGTCTGGCCTACATTACGGCGTATACGGTATATTCGGGCAAACTTATAGTTTCGAACAAAATTTTTCAAAAACCATTTCGAAGTCAATTCACTCAATACACATTTTGCCCATTGTAGCCCACTGTGTAAATTGTGACAAAATTCGGAAAGTGGGATGTGATGCGGGACAGTCTGGCCTACATTATGGCATATACGGTATATTCGGGCAAACTTATAGTTTCGAACAAAATTTTTCAAAAACCATTTCGAAGTCAATACACTCAATACACATTTTGCCCATTGTAGCCCACTGTGTGAATTGTGACAAAATTCGAAAAATGGGGTGTGATGCGGGATAGTCTGGCCTACATTACGGCATATACGGTATATTCGGGCAAACTTATAGTTTCGAACAAAATTTTTCAAAAACCATTTACAAGTCAATTCACTCAATACACATTTTGCCCATTGTAGCCCACTGTGTAAATTGTGACAAAATTTGGAAAGTGGGGCGTGATGCGGCACAGTCTGGCCTACATTATGGCATATACGTTATATTCGGGCAAACTTATAGTTTCGAACAAAATTTTTCAAAAACCATTTCGAAGTCAATACACTCAAAACACATTTTGCCCATTGTGGCCCACTGTGTGAATTGTGAAAAAATTCGGAAAGTGGGATGTGATGCGGGACAGTCTGGCCTACATTATGGCATATACGGTATATTCGGGCAAACTTATAGTTTCGAACAAAATTTTTCAAAAACCATTTCGAAGTCAATTCACTCAATACACATTTTGCCCATTGTAGCCCACTGTGTGAATTGTGACGAAATTCGGAAAATGGGGTGTGATGCGGGACAGTCTGGCCTACATTATGGCTTATACGGTATATTCGGGCAAACTTATAGTTTCGAACAAAATTTTTCAAAAACCATTTACAAGTCAATACACTTGAAATAACTTGAGGAGTTATTTTTAAACAAATTTCTTCTACAAGAATTGGTATAGGGGGTTAAAATCAAAGGCCAATTTAATAGAAGAAATTTGTAATTATATTGCTTATAAAGGACATATAATTTGGTGTATCATATGACTTTAGGGAAGAGAACAAAAAGGCATATATTAATATTACACCTTTTCTTTTGGGATAACAAAATAGAATATATTTTTTTCAAAAACCATTTCGAAGTCAATTCACTCAATACACATTTTGCCCATTGTAGCCCACTGTGTAAATTGTGACAAAATTCGGAAAGTAGGATGTGATGCGGGACAGTCTGGCCTACATTATGGCATATACGGTATATTCGGGCAAAAACCATTTCGAAGTCAATTCACTCAATACACATTTTGCCCATTGTAGCCCACTGTGTGAATTGTGACAAAATTCGGAAAATGGGGTGTGATGCGGGATAGTCTGGCCTACATTACGGCATATACGGTGTATTCGGGCAAACTTATAGTTTCGAACAAAATTTTTCAAAAACCATTTCGAAGTCAATTCACTCAATACACATTTTGCCCATTGTAGCCCACTGTGTAAATTGTGACAAAATTCGGAAAGTGGGATGTGATGCGGGACAGTCTGGCCTACATTATGGCATATACGGTATATTCGGGCAAACTTATAGTTTCGAACAAAATTTTTCAAAAACCATTTCGAAGTCAATACACTCAAAACACATTTTGCCCATTGTGGCCCACTGTGTGAATTGTGAAAAAATTCGGAAAGTGGGATGTGATGCGGGACAGTCTGGCCTACATTATGGCATATACGGTATATTCGGGCAAACTTATAGTTTCGAACAAAATTTTTCAAAAACCATTTCGAAGTCAATTCAATCAATACACATTTTGCCCATTGTAGCCCACTGTGTGAATTGTGACAAAATTCGGAAAATGGGGTGTGATGCGGGATAGTCTGGCCTACATTACGGCATATACGGTATATTCGGGCAAACTTATAGTTTCGAACAAAATTTTTCAAAAACCATTTCGAAGTCAATTCACTCAATACACATTTTGCCCATTGTAGCCCACTGTGTGAATTGTGACAAAATTCGAAATATGGGGTGTGATGCGGGATAGTCTGGCCTACATTACGGCATATACGGTATATTCGGGCAAACTTATAGTTTCGAACAAAATTTTTCAAAAACCATTTCGAAGTCAATTCAATCAATACACATTTTGCCCATTGTAGCCCACTGTGTGAATTGTGACAAAATTCGGAAAATGGGGTGTGATGCGGGATAGTCTGGCCTACATTACGGCATATACGGTATATTCGGGCAAACTTATAGTTTCGAACAAAATTTTTCAAAAACCATTTCGAAGTCAATTCACTCAATACACATTTTGCCCATTGTAGCCCACTGTGTGAATTGTGACAAAATTCGGAAAACGGGGTGTGATGCGGGATAGTCTGGCCTACATTACGGCATATACGGTATATTCGGGCAAACTTATAGTTTCAAACAAAATTTTTCAAAAACCATTTCGAAGTCAATTCACTCAATACACATTTTGTCCATTGTAGCCCACTGTGTAAATTGTGACAAAATTCGGAAAGTAGGATGTGATGCGGGACAGTCTGGCCTACATTATGGCATATACGGTATATTCGGGCAAACTTATAGTTTCGAACAAAATTTTTCAAAAACCACTTCGAAGTCAATACACTCAATACACATTTTGCCCATTGTAGCCCACTGTGTGAATTGTGACAAAATTCGAAAAATGGGGTGTGATGCGGGATAGTCTGGCCTACATTACGGCATATACGGTATATTCGGGCAAACTTATAGTTTCGAACAAAATTTTTCAAAAACCATTTACAAGTCAATTCACTCAATACACATTTTGCCCATTGTAGCCCACTGTGTAAATTGTGACAAAATTTGGAAAGTGGGGCGTGATGCGGCACAGTCTGGCCTACATTATGGCATATACGTTATATTCGGGCAAACTTATAGTTTCGAACAAAATTTTTCAAAAACCATTT
This sequence comes from Metopia argyrocephala, assembly GCA_963576795.1. Classification (NCBI taxonomy): domain Eukaryota; kingdom Metazoa; phylum Arthropoda; class Insecta; order Diptera; family Sarcophagidae; genus Metopia; species Metopia argyrocephala. The sequence goes on along the minus strand of OY756209.1, from coordinate 86,663,213 downwards.
CGAAGTCAATACACTCAAAACACATTTTGCCCATTGTGGCCCACTGTGTGAATTGTGAAAAAATTCGGAAAGTGGGATGTGATGCGGGACAGTCTGGCCTACATTATGGCATATACGGTATATTCGGGCAAACTTATAGTTTCGAACAAAATTTTTCAAAAACCATTTCGAAGTCAATTCACTCAATACACATTTTGCCCATTGTAGCCCACTGTGTGAATTGTGACGAAATTCGGAAAGTGGGATGTGATGCGGGACAGTCTGGCCTACATTATGGCATATACGGTATATTCGGGCAAACTTATAGTTTCGAACAAAATTTTTCAAAAACCATTTCGAAGTCAATTCAATCAATACACATTTTGCCCATTGTAGCCCACTGTGTAAATTGTGACAAAATTCGGAAAGTAGGATGTGATGCGGGACAGTCTGGCCTACATTATGGCATATACGGTATATTCGGGCAAACTTATAGTTTCGAACAAAATTTTTCAAAAACCATTTCGAAGTCAATACACTCAATACACATTTTGCCCATTGTAGCCCACTGTGTGAATTGTGACGAAATTCGGAAAATGGGGTGTGATGCGGGATAGTCTGGCCTACATTACGGCATATACGGTATATTCGGGCAAATTTATAGTTTCGAACAAAATTTTTCAAAAACCATTTCGAAGTCAATTCACTCAATACACATTTTGCCCATTGTAGCCCACTGTGTAAATTGTGACAAAATTCGGAAAGTAGGATGTGATGCGGGACAGTCTGGCCTACATTATGGCATATACGGTATATTCGGGCAAACTTATAGTTTCGAACAAAATTTTTCAAAAACCATTTACAAGTCAATTCACTCAATACACATTTTGCCCATTGTAGCCCACTGTGTAAATTGTGACAAAATTCGGAAAGTAGGATGTGATGCGGGACAGTCTGGCCTACATTATGGCATATACGGTATATTCGGGCAAACTTATAGTTTCGAACAAAATTTTTCAAAAACCATTTCGAAGTCAATTCACTCAATACACATTTTGCCCATTGTAGCCCACTGTGTAAATTGTGACAAAATTCGGAAAGTAGGATGTGATGCGGGACAGTCTGGCCTACATTATGGCATATACGGTATATTCGGGCAAATTTATAGTTTCGAACAAAATTTTTCAAAAACCATTTCGAAGTCAATTCACTCAATACACATTTTGCCCATTGTAGCCCACTGTGTGAATTGTGACAAAATTCGGAAAATGGGGTGTGATGCGGGATAGTCTGGCCTACATTACGGCATATACGGTATATTCGGGCAAATTTATAGTTTCGAACAAAATTTTTCAAAAACCATTTCGAAGTCAATTCACTCAATACACATTTTGCCCATTGTAGCCCACTGTGTGAATTGTGACAAAATTCGGAAAATGGGGTGTGATGCGGGATAGTCTGGCCTACATTACGGCATATACGGTATATTCGGGCAAACTTATAGTTTCGAACAAAATTTTTCAAAAACCATTTCGAAGTCAATTCACTCAATACACATTTTGCCCATTGTAGCCCACTGTGTAAATTGTGACAAAATTCGGAAAGTAGGATGTGATGCGGGACAGTCTGGCCTACATTATGGCATATACGGTATATTCGGGCAAACTTATAGTTTCGAACAAAATTTTTCAAAAACCATTTACAAGTCAATTCACTCAATACACATTTTGCCCATTGTAGCCCACTGTGTAAATTGTGACAAAATTCGGAAAGTAGGATGTGATGCGGGACAGTCTGGCCTACATTATGGCATATACGGTATATTCGGGCAAACTTATAGTTTCGAACAAAATTTTTCAAAAACCATTTACAAGTCAATTCACTCAATACACATTTTGCCCATTGTAGCCCACTGTGTAAATTGTGACAAAATTCGGAAAGTAGGATGTGATGCGGGACAGTCTGGCCTACATTATGGCATATACGGTATATTCGGGCAAACTTATAGTTTCGAACAAAATTTTTCAAAAACCATTTCGAAGTCAATTCACTCAATACACATTTTGCCCATTGTAGCCCACTGTGTAAATTGTGACAAAATTCGGAAAGTAGGATGTGATGCGGGACAGTCTGGCCTACATTATGGCATATACGGTATATTCGGGCAAATTTATAGTTTCGAACAAAATTTTTCAAAAACCATTTCGAAGTCAATTCACTCAATACACATTTTGCCCATTGTAGCCCACTGTGTGAATTGTGACAAAATTCGGAAAATGGGGTGTGATGCGGGATAGTCTGGCCTACATTACGGCATATACGGTATATTCGGGCAAATTTATAGTTTCGAACAAAATTTTTCAAAAACCATTTCGAAGTCAATTCACTCAATACACATTTTGCCCATTGTAGCCCACTGTGTGAATTGTGACAAAATTCGGAAAATGGGGTGTGATGCGGGATAGTCTGGCCTACATTACGGCATATACGGTATATTCGGGCAAACTTATAGTTTCGAACAAAATTTTTCAAAAACCATTTCGAAGTCAATTCACTCAATACACATTTTGCCCATTGTAGCCCACTGTGTAAATTGTGACAAAATTCGGAAAGTAGGATGTGATGCGGGACAGTCTGGCCTACATTATGGCATATACGGTATATTCGGGCAAACTTATAGTTTCGAACAAAATTTTTCAAAAACCATTTCGAAGTCAATACACTCAATACACATTTTGCCCATTGTAGCCCACTGTGTGAATTGTGACAAAATTCGAAAAATGGGGTGTGATGCGGGATAGTCTGGCCTACATTACGGCATATACGGTATATTCGGGCAAACTTATAGTTTCGAACAAAATTTTTCAAAAACCATTTCGGAGTCAATTCACTCAATACACATTTTGCCCATTGTAGCCCACTGTGAAAATTGTGACAAAATTTGGAAAGTGGGGCGTGATGCGGCACAGTCTGGCCTACATTATGGCATATACGGTATATTCGGGCAAACTTATAGTTTCGAACAAAATTTTTCAAAAACCATTTCGAAGTCAATACACTCAAAACACATTTTGCCCATTGTGGCCCACTGTGTGAATTGTGAAAAAATTCGGAAAGTGGGATGTGATGCGGGACAGTCTGGCCTACATTATGGCATATACGGTATATTCGGGCAAACTTATAGTTTCGAACAAAATTTTTCAAAAACCATTTCGAAGTCAATACACTCAAAACACATTTTGCCCATTGTAGCCCACTGTGTGAATTGTGACAAAATTTGGAAAGTATGGCGTGATGCGGAACAGTCTGGCCTACATTATGGCATATACGGTATATTCGGGCAAACTTATAGTTTCGAACAAAATTTTTCAAAAACCATTTACAAGTCAATACACTCAAAACACATTTTGCCCATTGTAGCCCACTGTGTGAATTGTGACAAAATTTGGAAAGTGGGGCGTGATGCGGGACAGTCTGGCCTACATTATGGCATATACGGTATATTCGGGCAAACTTATAGTTTCGAACAAAATTTTTCAAAAACCATTTCGGAGTCAATTCACTGAATACACATTTTGCCCATTGTAGCCCACTGTGTAAATTGTGACAAAATTTGGAAAGTGGGGCGTGATGCGGCACAGTCTGGCCTACATTATGGCATATACGGTATATTCGGGCAAACTTATAGTTTCGAACAAAATTTTTCAAAAACCATTTCGAAGTCAATACACTCAAAACACATTTTGCCCATTGTGGCCCACTGTGTGAATTGTGACAAAATTCGGAAAGTGGGATGTGATGCGGGACAGTCTGGCCTACATTATGGCATATACGGTATATTCGGGCAAACTTATAGTTTCGAACAAAATTTTTCAAAAACCATTTCGAAGTCAATTCACTCAATACACATTTTGCCCATTGTAGCCCACTGTGTGAATTGTGACGAAATTCGGAAAATGGGGTGTGATGCGGGATAGTCTGGCCTACATTACGGCATATACGGTATATTCGGGCAAACTTATAGTTTCGAACAAAATTTTTCAAAAACCATTTCGAAGTCAATTCACTCAATACACATTTTGCCCATTGTAGCCCACTGTGTAAATTGTGACAAAATTCGGAAAGTAGGATGTGATGCGGGACAGTCTGGCCTACATTATGGCATATACGGTATATTCGGGCAAATTTATAGTTTCGAACAAAATTTTTCAAAAACCATTTCGAAGTCAATTCACTCAATACACATTTTGCCCATTGTAGCCCACTGTGTGAATTGTGACAAAATTCGGAAAATGGGGTGTGATGCGGGATAGTCTGGCCTACATTACGGCATATACGGTATATTCGGGCAAACTTATAGTTTCGAACAAAATTTTTCAAAAACCATTTCGAAGTCAATTCACTCAATACACATTTTGCCCATTGTAGCCCACTGTGTAAATTGTGACAAAATTCGGAAAGTAGGATGTGATGCGGGACAGTCTGGCCTACATTATGGCATATACGGTATATTCGGGCAAACTTATAGTTTCGAACAAAATTTTTCAAAAACCATTTCGAAGTCAATACACTCAATACACATTTTGCCCATTGTAGCCCACTGTGTGAATTGTGACAAAATTCGAAAAATGGGGTGTGATGCGGGATAGTCTGGCCTACATTACGGCATATACGGTATATTCGGGCAAACTTATAGTTTCGAACAAAATTTTTCAAAAACCATTTCGAAGTCAATTCACTCAATACACATTTTGCCCATTGTAGCCCACTGTGTGAATTGTGACGAAATTCGGAAAATGGGGTGTGATGCGGGATAGTCTGGCCTACATTACGGCATATACGGTATATTCGGGCAAACTTATAGTTTCGAACAAAATTTTTTAAAAACCATTTCGAAGTCAATACACTCAAAACACATTTTGCCCATTGTGGCCCACTGTGTGAATTGTGAAAAAATTCGGAAAGTGGGATGTGATGCGGGACAGTCTGGCCTACATTATGGCATATACGGTATATTCGGGCAAACTTATAGTTTCGAACAAAATTTTTCAAAAACCATTTCGAAGTCAATTCACTCAATACACATTTTGCCCATTGTAGCCCACTGTGTGAATTGTGACGAAATTCGGAAAATGGGGTGTGATGCGGGATAGTCTGGCCTACATTACGGCATATACGGTATATTCGGGCAAACTTATAGTTTCGAACAAAATTTTTCAAAATCCATTTCGAAGTCAATTTACTCAATACACATTTTGCCCATTGTAGCCCACTGTGTAAATTGTGACAAAATTCGGAAAGTAGGATGTGATGCGGGACAGTCTGGCCTACATTATGGCATATACGGTATATTCGGGCAAACTTATAGTTTCGAAAAAAATTTTTCAAAAACCATTTACAAGTCAATTCACTCAATACACATTTTGCCCATTGTAGCCCACTGTGTAAATTGTGACAAAATTCGGAAAGTAGGATGTGATGCGGGACAGTCTGGCCTACATTATGGCTTATACGGTATATTCGGGCAAACTTATAGTTTCGAACAAAATTTTTCAAAAACCATTTACAAGTCAATACACTTGAAATAACTTGAGGAGTTATTTTTAAACAAATTTCTTCTACAAGAATTGGTATAGGGGGTTAAAATCAAAGGCCAATTTAATAGAAGAAATTTGTAATTATATTGCTTATAAAGGACATATAATTTGGTGTATCATATGACTTTAGGGAAGAGAACAAAAAGGCATATATTAATATTACACCTTTCCTTTTGGGATAACAAAATAGAATATATTTTTTTCAAAAACCATTTCGAAGTCAATTCACTCAATACACATTTTGCCCATTGTAGCCCACTGTGTAAATTGTGACAAAATTCGGAAAGTAGGATGTGATGCGGGACAGTCTGGCCTACATTATGGCATATACGGTATATTCGGGCAAAAACCATTTCGAAGTCAATTCACTCAATACACATTTTGCCCATTGTAGCCCACTGTGTGAATTGTGACAAAATTCGGAAAATGGGGTGTGATGCGGGATAGTCTGGCCTACATTACGGCATATACGGTATATTCGGGCAAACTTATAGTTTCGAACAAAATTTTTCAAAAACCATTTCGAAGTCAATTCACTCAATACACATTTTGCCCATTGTAGCCCACTGTGTAAATTGTGACAAAATTCGGAAAGTAGGATGTGAAGCGGGACAGTCTGGCCTACATTATGGCATATACGGTATATTCGGGCAAACTTATAGTTTCGAACAAAATTTTTCAAAAACCATTTCGAAGTCAATACACTCAATACACATTTTGCCCATTGTAGCCCACTGTGTGAATTGTGACAAAATTCGAAAAATGGAGTGTGATGCGGGATAGTCTGGCCTACATTACGGCGTATACGGTATATTCGGGCAAACTTATAGTTTCGAACAAAATTTTTCAAAAACCATTTCGGAGTCAATTCACTCAATACACATTTTGCCCATTGTAGCCCACTGTGTAAATTGTGACAAAATTTGGAAAGTGGGGCGTGATGCGGCACAGTATGGCCTACATTATGGCATATACGGTATATTCGGGCAAACTTATAGTTTCGAACAAAATTTTTCAAAAACCATTTCGAAGTCAATACACTCAAAACACATTTTGCCCATTGTGGGCCACTGTGTGAATTGTGAAAAAATTCGGAAAGTGGGATGTGATGCGGGACAGTCTGGCCTACATTATGGCATATACGGTATATTCGGGCAAACTTATAGTTTCGAACAAAATTTTTCAAAAACCATTTCGAAGTCAATTCAATCAATACACATTTTGCCCATTGTAGCCCACTGTGTGAATTGTGACAAAATTCGGAAAATGGGGTGTGATGCGGGATAGTCTGGCCTACATTACGGCATATACGGTATATTCGGGCAAACTTATAGTTTCGAACAAAATTTTTCAAAAACCATTTCGAAGTCAATTCACTCAATACACATTTTGCCCATTGTAGCCCACTGTGTAAATTGTGACAAAATTCGGAAAGTAGGATGTGATGCGGGACAGTCTGGCCTACATTATGGCATATACGGTATATTCGGGCAAACTTATAGTTTCGAACAAAATTTTTCAAAAACAATTTCGAAGTCAATACACTCAATACACATTTTGCCCATTGTAGCCCACTGTGTGAATTGTGACAAAATTCGAAAAATGGGGTGTGATGCGGGATAGTCTGGCCTACATTACGGCATATACGGTATATTCGGGCAAACTTATAGTTTCGAACAAAATTTTTCAAAAACCATTTCGGAGTCAATTCACTCAATACACATTTTGCCCATTGTAGCCCACTGTGTAAATTGTGACAAAATTTGGAAAGTGGGGCGTGATGCGGCACAGTCTGGCCTACATTATGGCATATACGTTATATTCGGGCAAACTTATAGTTTCGAACAAAATTTTTCAAAAACCATTTCGAAGTCAATACACTCAAAACACATTTTGCCCATTGTGGCCCACTGTGTGAATTGTGAAAAAATTCGGAAAGTGGGATGTGATGCGGGACAGTCTGGCCTACATTATGGCATATACGGTATATTCGGGCAAACTTATAGTTTCGAACAAAATTTTTCAAAAACCATTTCGAAGTCAATTCACTCAATACACATTTTGCCCATTGTAGCCCACTGTGTGAATTGTGACGAAATTCGGAAAATGGGGTGTGATGCGGGATAGTCTGGCCTACATTACGGCATATACGGTATATTCGGGCAAACTTATAGTTTCGAACAAAATTTTTCAAAAACCATTTCGAAGTCAATTTACTCAATACACATTTTGCCCATTGTAGCCCACTGTGTAAATTGTGACAAAATTCGGAAAGTAGGATGTGATGCGGGACAGTCAGGCCTACATTATGACATATACGGTATATTCGGGCAAACTTATAGTTTCGAAAAAAATTTTTCAAAAACCATTTACAAGTCAATTCACTCAATACACATTTTGCCCATTGTAGCCCACTGTGTAAATTGTGACAAAATTCGGAAAGTAGGATGTGATGCGGGACAGTCTGGCCTACATTATGGCTTATACGGTATATTCGGGCAAATTTATAGTTTCGAACAAAATTTTTCAAAAACCATTTCGAAGTCAATTCACTCAATACACATTTTGCCCATTGTAGCCCACTGTGTGAATTGTGACAAAATTCGGAAAATGGGGTGTGATTCGGGATAGTCTGGCCTACATTACGGCATATACGGTATATTCGGGCAAACTTATAGTTTCGAACAAAATTTTTCAAAAACCATTTCGAAGTCAATTCACTCAATACACATTTTGCCCATTGTAGCCCACTGTGTAAATTGTGACAAAATTCGGAAAGTAGGATGTGACGCGGGACAGTCTGGTCTACATTATGGCATATACGGTATATTCGGGCAAACTTATAGTTTCGAACAAAATTTTTCAAAAACCATTTACAAGTCAATTCACTCAATACACATTTTGCCCATTGTAGCCCACTGTGTAAATTGTGACAAAATTCGGAAAGTAGGATGTGATGCGGGACAGTCTGGCCTACATTATGGCATATACGGTATATTCGGGCAAACTTATAGTTTCGAACAAAATTTTTCAAAAACCATTTACAAGTCAATTCACTCAATACACATTTTGCCCATTGTAGCCCACTGTGTAAATTGTGACAAAATTCGGAAAGTGGGATGTGATGCGGGACAGTCTGGCCTACATTATGGCATATACGGTATATTCGGGCAAACTTATAGTTTCGAACAAAATTTTTCAAAAACCATTTCGAAGTCAATTCACTCAATACACATTTTGCCCATTGTAGCCCACTGTGTAAATTGTGACAAAATTCGGAAAATGGGGTGTGATGCGGGATAGTCTGGCCTACATTACGGCATATACGGTATATTCGGGCAAACTTATAGTTTCGAACAAAATTTTTCAAAAACCATTTCGAAGTCAATTCACTCAATACACATTTTGCCCATTGTAGCCCACTGTGTAAATTGTGACAAAATTCGGAAAGTAGGATGTGATGCGGGACAGTCTGGCCTACATTATGGCATATACGGTATATTCGGGCAAACTTATAGTTTCGAACAAAATTTTTCAAAAACCATTTACAAGTCAATACACTTGAAATAACTTGAGGAGTTATTTTTAAACAAATTTCTTCTACAAGAATTGGTATAGGGGGTTAAAATCAAAGGCCAATTTAATAGAAGAAATTTGTAATTATATTGCTTATAAAGGACATATAATTTGGTGTATCATATGACTTTAGGGAAGAGAACAAAAAGGCATATATTAATATTACACCTTTCCTTTTGGGATAACAAAATAGAATATATTTTTTTCAAAAACCATTTCGAAGTCAATTCACTCAATACACATTTTGCCCATTGTAGCCCACTGTGTAAATTGTGACAAAATTCGGAAAGTAGGATGTGATGCGGGACAGTCTGGCCTACATTATGGCATATACGGTATATTCGGGCAAATTTATAGTTTCGAACAAAATTTTTCAAAAACCATTTCGAAGTCAATTCACTCAATACACATTTTGCCCATTGTAGCCCACTGTGTGAATTGTGACAAAATTCGGAAAATGGGGTGTGATGCGGGATAGTCTGGCCTACATTACGGCATATACGGTATATTCGGGCAAACTTATAGTTTCGAACAAAATTTTTCAAAAACCATTTCGAAGTCAATTCACTCAATACACATTTTGCCCATTGTAGCCCACTGTGTAAATTGTGACAAAGTTCGGAAAGTAGGATGTGATGCGGGACAGTCTGGCCTACATTATGGCATATACGGTATATTCGGGCAAACTTATAGTTTCGAACAAAATTTTTCAAAAACCATTTCGAAGTCAATACACTCAATACACATTTTGCCCATTGTAGCCCACTGTGTGAATTGTGACAAAATTCGAAAAATGGAGTGTGATGCGGGATAGTCTGGCCTACATTACGGCGTATACGGTATATTCGGGCAAACTTATAGTTTCGAACAAAATTTTTCAAAAACCATTTCGGAGTCAATTCACTCAATACTCATTTTGCCCATTGTAGCCCACTGTGTAAATTGTGACAAAATTTGGAAAGTGGGGCGTGATGCGGCACAGTATGGCCTACATTATGGCATATACGGTATATTCGGGCAAACTTATGATGAAAATCCTTTTCGCAAATAAATTAAAACGATTTTCTTTTTATATAAAATTATAAAGTTTATTAAAGTAAACTATTTTCTATGAAGTTTAAAAGTTGTCTGAAAAATTTCTATTTTTCTAAAGTTTGACATAAAACAAATTTCATTGACTACTCGAAAATATAAATGTTGAATAAGTAAAGTAGTTTTTGTTTTTTCTTTAACAAGTATAAAATTCATTTCTAACACTCCTCCTCAACATATATATTTTTACAATTAGCAATTATTACTGATCTTTTAAATTTAACAAATTAACAAATTTCTTGTGTTTTGATTTAGGCAAATTCTTTGTGAAAATATCTGCCACCATTTCCTCTGTTGGACAATATTTCAAACTTATTTCCTTGTTCTGTATAACTTCTCTAATATAGTGGTATTTTATGTCTATGTGTTTGCTGCGATTATGGTATACTGGATTTGTCGCTAATTTAAGGGCTCCTTGGTTATCAACGTTTAATTCAATACTTTGCTCATTCAAGAATCCAAGTTCTTGTAGCAATCTTCTTAAGTACACTGCTTCTTTTGATGCATTGGAAATAGACATATATTCAGCTTCTGTGCTGCTGAGGGCTGTAGTAGGTTGTTTTTTAGACTCCCACGATATTGCGCAATTGCCTAGGTAAAATATGTATCCCGAATACGATTTTCTGTTAGTGGTACATCCACCCCAATCAGCATCTGCGTAACCGACCAATTGATTACAACCTTTACTAAACTTCAATTTCAGATTCTGGGTTCCTTTTAGGTAACGTAATATATTTTTTGCGGCTGTAAAATGTTCAACATGTGGATCTGCATTTCTTTGTGCTAGCTTTGACACCGAATGTAAAATATCTGGTCTAGTGTTAAGTGCCAGATACAATAAAGCTCCAATAAGAGACTGGTATTTTGTAATATCAGCTTTTTCACAATTTTCCGTACATTTAATTTGATAATTTGGGTCCAATGGCACTGATGATAATTTACAGTTCTCCATTTTATAATCCTGCAACAAATCTTGAATATAACTAATATTAAAAACAGGAAGAATAAACTTTATAAAAAATTTAAATTATCTGGCTCTTCTCGTGATTACCTAAATTATTCAATTGCACGATCTAATTATATCACTGCTAATAAATTGGCCTACAATAGCTACATACACCGAATGAGAAGAAATATAAAGGAAAACCCAAAGGCTTTTTATAAATTTATTAACTCTAAACGTCGTGTCAATACATATCCCAAGTATTTAAAATTTGGTTCTCGTAGAGCTGAAGATGATATATCCATAAGCAACTTGTTTGCTGAATTTTTTGCTACAACTTATTCTAAAAAATCATTTAATAATCAAACCTGTTATCCGTATTCTTTATCTCAATCATCAAATATTCATCTTTCGAATATCTCTTCTGAAACTGTTCTATCTAATCTACTGTCAATTCAAAGTTCACCTACCCCTGGTCCTGATGGTATACCTACCTGTATTCTTAAGCATTGTTCTGAAAATCTTTGTGGTCCCCTAACGGCAATTTTCAACAAATCTATTGATTTGGGTTATTTTCCATCTGATTGGAAGAAGTCATACATAATTCCTTTGTTTAAAGCTGGCAGTAAACTGGAAGTTTCAAACTACAGAGGCATAGCAAAATTAAATGCGATTCCAAAACTCTTTGAAAAAATTGTGACTGACTCTTTATATTATCAAATATCGTCACTCTTAACTTCATATCAACATGGCTTTCGTAAATTTTGTTCAAGTTATACTAATATCCTGGAATTAACAACTAAAGTTAATGAAGGCTTCGTCAACAATCATCAAACTGATGTTATCTACACAGATTTTAGTAAAGCGTTTGATAAAGTTAACCACGATCTTTTGCTCTATAAACTTTCTTCCATGGGCTTTAGCAACAATGCTGTACGTTGGCTAAAATCTTATCTTTCTGGAAGAACTCAACAAGTGAAATTTGAAAATATTCTGTCTAAAATCATTGATGTTCACTCCGGAGTACCTCAAGGGAGCCATCTTGGTCCAGTTTTATTCTCATTATTTATTAACGATCTTCCATCTGCTATTATTCATACTAATATTCTCATGTATGCTGATGATGTTAAGATTTTTTATTCGTTTGATAGCATATCTGGTCAGTCAGCACTTCAAGGAGATATTGACAATTTTTTACAATGGTGTGATGCCAACTTATTGGATTTAAATATTAATAAATGTAAACACATGTCATTTTATCGTTCACTGAAACTTGATACGTCATATCATTTTAAGGATAAAATCCTGGACAAGGTGTTAAGCGTTAATGATCTTGGGATCTTATTAGATCATAGACTTAAGTTTTGTGAACATATTTCAATGATGGTGAACAAAGCAAATGGAGTTTTAGGATTTATAAAGCGTTGGTCAAAAGAATTTACTGACCCCTACGTAACAAAACAACTATACACTTCTTTGGTACGCCCTATTCTTGAATACGGGTCTATTATATGGGATCCATACTTCCTCACTTACGTTAACCTTATTGAATCTGTACAAAAACGCTTCCTTTTATTTTGCTTGAGAGGTCTAGGATGGAACTCATTCGCTCTTCCTTCATATGAGAACAGACTTGCTCTTATAAAACTACCTACCCTGAAAAGTCGAAGAACAATGCTAAGTGTATCTTTTCTATTAAGATTAATACGTGGTGAAGTACGTTCTGAGTATTTGTTAAGTAAAATTATTTTTAATGTTCCAATTAGACCGTCCCGTAACTTTCATTTATTATATTTAAAATATCACCGTACTGTATATGCCAACAATGACTCCCTTCGTCAAATATGTTTGAAGTTTAATAATCTTTATCATTTAATTGATCTTTCTGAGAGTAATGATTCCTTGAAAAGAAAAATTATTTTGTATTTAAATCATTATTATTAAATATTTATCATTATTATTTAATATTGTTTGTAAATATTACTCTAGTCTGTAAGGAACTATTATCCATAGACATAATTAAATAAAATAAATAAATATTTTTCCTGGCTGATCTCTATGTCACCAGTTTCACCATCTCTTTCAATTTTCATACCCAAAAAATATTCCAATGAATCTTTATTTGTCACTTCAAATGCTTTGCTAATCTCCGATTTGAATTCTATAATAGCTTTCTTATCCTTACACCCGACAATTATATCATCTACATAAACTGCAACGATTAAAAGATTATCATTTTGTACCTTTTGATATAAGCATGGTTCATTTTTGCAACTCTTGAATCCCATCTTAAATAAGACTTCATTTAGCTTCAAGTTCCATTCTCTGCCAGCTTGCTTCAAACCATAGATTGATTTATGAAGGCGTAAAACTCTATTTGGATACTTCTCATCAACGAATCCTTCAGGTTGTTGCATAAAAATTACTTCTTTAAGATCTCCATTTAAGTATGCTGTTACTACATCTAATTGCTGCAGGTACATCTCATGTTGCACAGCTAAAGCCAAAACCATCCTAATTGTTTCATACCTTACAACAGGTGAAAAAGTTTCTTCATAGTTCAAGCCATATTTTTGACTGCAGCCTTTAGCCACAAGCCGAGCTTTGTAGCGTTCGATTTTGCCATCACGGTCTTTCTTGAGAGTGTATACCCATTTACTTTTGATAGCTTTTTGACCTCTAGGTAACTCCTCCAGCGACCAAGTTCCTTTGTGCTTAAGTGAATATATTTCTTTTGACATAGCTTCTTCCCACTTTTTACGACTTCGATTGGCTAATGCCTCTTCAAAAGTACTTGGAACTTGTTCCTCCACTGCGTTCTTCAATTGTTGAGGAATTTTCCTGGGTCTCCCTGGCCTACCATTTCTAAAAATTTTCGATCTACCTGGACCCCGTTTAATTGTACCATTTAAGGGTTGAAATTCATCACTAGAACTCCCACTTACTGCGCGTACAGCATCAATATAGAATTCCTCGTCTGAACTGGTGTCTTGATTCACAGGATGCGGTTGTTGAACTACTTCATTACTTGAATCCTGATTAAACATCTCTTCAAAGTTAATAAAATCTCCAATTTTATCATTACTATCTCCACCAGGAACATAGTGTTCATTAAACCAAACATTGCGACGTTCTATAACTTCACGATTTTTCCTGTCGTATAAACGATATGCTTTTGAGACTAATGAGTAACCTACCATCACCATACTTGTCCCTTTAGGATCAAACTTGTGCTTCTTTTTGTTTAAGACAATTGCATTAGAACCAAAAACTTTTAAGTGATTTATACTGGGTTTACGTCCAGTCCATACTTCGTAGGGTGTTTTGCAATCTAAGCTTTTTGAGGGTGATCTATTGCGTAGAAACACAGCTGTTGCCACTGCTTCAGCCCATAGATTTTGAGTAAGTTTAGAATCTACTAACATACAACGAGCCATTTCTACAATCGTCCGATTAGCCCTTTCTGCAACACCATTCTGTTGTGGTGTATAGGGAACAGTAAGTTGACGTTGTATACCACATTTCTCTAAGTACTTACTAAAATCGTTGCTCATATACTCGCCACCGTTGTCACTGCGAATGAATTTAATTTTGCGATTAGTTTGTCGCTCTACCATCTCTTTGAAAATTTTAAACTTTTCGAAAACTTCGCTTTTGTGTTTAAGAAAATAAACAAACATTTTTCGCGACTTGTCATCTATGAATGTCAGGAAATATTTCGATCCACCTACTGAATCTACATTCATGGGACCACAAACATCTGAGTGTATTAAGTTTAATAACTCACCAGATCTGCTCTCTGATTGTTTAGGGAATTTAATTGCATGAATTTTGCTTACCATGCACGTTTGACATGACTTTTCAGATTCTCTTTGAATTTTTATACCTTTTACCATGTTGTTTTTGTATAATTCGTATAGGCTTTGATAATTTAGATGTCCATATCTACGGTGCCAAATTTCGTTATTTGAACTTACTGCGCATATTTTCACCTTTGGCTCTTTTACATCAAACACAAATAGGTTATTTTCTCTTCTAGCTTTTAATACTAATCCACCATTAATATCAGAAAATATTGCACCATTTTGGTTAAAATTGATAGTCCCACCATATTGAACGACTTTATTGACAGATAAAAAATTACCATTTAAATCTGGAGAATATAAAACATCTTTTAATTCAATTGTACTATTATTGATAAAAATATTAACAGTTCCAATTCCTTCGGCCACAATTGATTTCTTATCTGCTAGCATGATACTGTCACTACATTTTTCCAATTTAGTAAATAAATTGCGATTTGCACACATGTGACTAGTAGCTCCACTATCAACGTACCAGGAGATTGGTCTACTTACTTTTTCATATTTCGCCATAGCAATTAGCGAGTACGATTTTTCTGAATCACGCTTGGAGTTGCACTTATTTGCATAATGGCCCTTTTTGCCGCATTTAAAACAATTACCTTTAACTACCTTTACATTTTCCTTCCCATTATCGTTTTTGTATTTAATTCCCCTTTTTGTTGCACTGAAAGCTTGTTGCTCTGTGGACGTTTCGTTATTTTGATTTCGACGCTCTTGCTCCTCCAACAACTTAATTTTAAGAGTCTCCAACGTTGGCAAGACATCTCTCGTCTCTATCACAACAACAAAATTTTCGTATTCTATAGGGAGGCTTGATAACAAAATTATAACAAGTAGTTCATCTTGGATACTAATTCCAACATCGGCTAATTTGTCAGTTATGTCACAAAAATTATTTAAATATTCTACCATATTCTTACTGTTCTTCATGCTTAAGTTCAACAGCTTTTTATAAAGGGAAACCTTCTGCATTGGTCCACTAGGTTTGTAAATCTCGTTTAACTTTCTCCAGGCATCTTTGGATCGTTTTATATTTTTGATATAATTAAGCTGGGAGGATTTCACGCTCAACATAATTGTTGCTAGAGCTTTTTCATCGTTGCTCTCCCACTCCAACTTTCTATCGGCACTCCAGGTTGAATCTATTTGTTCATCTCCATTGGCATATTTCCAAAAACCTGAATGAATTAGAATGCTTCTCATGTGGACGCTCCAAGACTCATAATTCCTTTCGTCCAGTTTCTCTATCTGGTATAATGATGACGTTGCCATCTTCGGAATCTTGCACAAAATCTTCTTGAATTTACTTAAAATTCACAAAATAGTTTTCTTTCCCAAACGTCTAGTCTGGGCCCATAACCTTTTCGCAAATAAATTAAAACGATTTTCTTTTTATATAAAATTATAAAGTTTATTAAAGTAAACTATTTTCTATGAAGTTTAAAAGTTGTCTGAAAAATTTCTATTTTTCTAAAGTTTGACATAAAACAAATTTCATTGACTACTCGAAAATATAAATGTTGAATAAGTAAAGTAGTTTTTGTTTTTTCTTTAACAAGTATAAAATTCATTTCTAACAACTTATAGTTTCGAACAAAATTTTTCAAAAACCATTTCGAAGTCAATACACTCAAAACACATTTTGCCCATTGTGGCCCACTGTGTGAATTGTGAAAAAATTCGGAAAGTGGGATGTGATGCGGGACAGTCTGGCCTACATTATGGCATATACGGTATATTCGGGCAAACTTATAGTTTCGAACAAAATTTTTCAAAATCCATTTCGAAGTCAATACACTCAAAACACATTTTGCCCATTGTAGCCCACTGTGTGAAATGTGACCAAATTCGGAAAGTGGGATATGATGCGGGACAGTCTGGCCTACATTATGGCATATACGGTATATTCGGGCAAACTTATAGTTTCGAACAAAATTTTTCAAAAACCATTTACAAGTCAATTCACTCAATACACATTTTGCGCATTGTAGCCCACTGTGTAAATTGTGAAAAAATTCGGAAAGTAGGATGTGATGCGGGACAGTCTGGCCTACATTATGGCATATACGGTATATTCGGGCAAACTTATAGTTTCGAACAAAATTTTTCAAAAACCATTTACAAGTCAATACACTCAATACACATTTTGCTCATTGTAGCCCACTGTGTGAATTGTGACAAAATTCGGAAAGTGGGATGTGATGCGGGACAGTCTGGCCTACATTATGACATATACGGTATATTCGGGCAAACTTATAGTTTCGAACAAAATTTTTCAAAAACCATTTCGAAGTCAATACACTCAAAACACATTTTGCCCATTGTAGCCCACTGTGTGAATTGTGACAAAATTCGGAAAGTGGGATGTGATGCGGGACAGTCTGGCCTACATTATGGCATATACGGTATATTCGGGCAAACTTATAGTTTCGAACAAAATTTTTCAAAAACCATTTCGAAGTCAATTCACTCAATACACATTTTGCCCATTGTAGCCCACTGTGTGAATTGTGACAAAATTCGGAAAATGGGGTGTGATGCGGGATAGTCTGGCCTACATTAGGGCATATACGGTATATTCGGGCAAACTTATAGTTTCGAACAAAATTTTTCAAAAACCATTTCGAAGTCAATTCACTCAATACACATTTTGCCCATTGTAGCCCACTGTGTAAATTGTGACAAAATTCGGAAAGTAGGATGTGATGCGGGACAGTCTGGTCTACATTATGGCATATACGGTATATTCGGGCAAACTTATAGTTTCGAACAAAATTTTTCAAAAACCCTTTACAAGTCAATTCACTCAATACACATTTTGCCCATTGTAGCCCACTGTGTAAATTGTGACAAAATTCGGAAAGTAGGATGTGATGCGGGACAGTCTGACCTACATTATGGCATATACGGTATATTCGGGCAAACTTATAGTTTCGAACAAAATTTTTCAAAAACCATTTACAAGTCAATTCACTCAATACACATTTTGCCCATTGTAGCCCACTGTGTAAATTGTGACAAAATTCGGAAAGTGGGATGTGATGCGGGACAGTCTGGCCTACATTATGGCATATACGGTATATTCGGGCAAACTTATAGTTTCGAACAAAATTTTTCAAAAACCATTTCGAAGTCAATTCACTCAATACACATTTTGCCCATTGTAGCCCACTGTGTAAATTGTGACAAAATTCGGAAAATGGGGTGTGATGCGGGATAGTCTGGCCTACATTACGGCATATACGGTATATTCGGGCAAACTTATAGTTTCGAACAAAATTTTTCAAAAACCATTTCGAAGTCAATTCACTCAATACACATTTTGCCCATTGTAGCCCACTGTGTAAATTGTGACAAAATTCGAAAGTAGGGTGTGATGCGGGACAGTCTGGCCTACATTATGGCATATACGGTATATTCGGGCAAACTTATAGTTTCGAACAAAATTTTTCAAAAACCATTTACAAGTCAATACACTTGAAATAACTTGAGGAGTGTGACGACAAAAGGCGGCTACCTTGTTTTTGTCCACACCGTACCTATTTCCACCGACTGGTCCAGAAGATTTGATTATTTTTATTTTTTATTTTACCAGTATTATTGAATTATATGTACTACTATCCTTAGCATTATTATTATTATTCCCATTTGGAATTATTGCATTATTTCCTATTGTAATTATTAATTAGTTTGATTATTGAAATTACAAGTCCCATTGTGCAAAAGGAATTTCGTATAAAATTGTTATGAAGAGTTATTATCTACTTTTAGTTATTTATTTTTATTAACGGTTGTTGTATGACATACAATTTACATACAAAGCCTCTCTGCTCAGTGGTGGTTGCTTACTCTCTTAATGATATTGTGTAGAGTATGATACTACATGTTTGATATGGGCAAATGTTCGAACACATTTGCTTACATTTGTCTGTTAGTATTTTTGCATTAATAAGCAAGCGCAACTGAGTAGAGAGTCAGTTGGTGATAAGCTGCTGATAGGTGAGGTCGGTTTTATTTATTTTAAATAACATTGACTTTCGCTTAGAGAAAAATAAATTATTATACTAGTGGCGTGGTAGACCACACTAGCATAAAATTTATTTATCAGTGGCGCATTGACAACTGACTGGAAGAGCCTGTACAGCAATTGTTCTGTGCGTAGGCCGTACAATTGTTGTTCGGGAAAATCGTGGAGGCTAAGGAACGGTAGTCATCCTCTGCGTATGCCGTTTGGCTGTTGTTCTGGCACCTCCACTGGTTTAATTAGACAATTTGATCTGACGTCCGTTATTGGGACATCAAGAATCACAGTCATCCTGTGCGTATGCCGTTTGACTGTTTTTCTGATCTCCTCAATAAGACAGGACAAATTTGATCTGACGTCCATTATTGGGACATTAAGAATCACAATCATCCTGTGCGTATGCCGTTTGATTGTTATTCTGATTCTCCCAATAGATTGGACAAATTGGACTGACGTATACTAACAGGCTGTTGGAGCAACGGTCATTCTGTGCGTATGCCGTTTGATTGTTGTTCTGACACCCGTTTGCTTCATTGGACAATCGTACTTGACGACTATTAATTTAGCCGGCTTAGGGCATATAATTAATTCTTTTTTTATTTTAGTAAATTTAAGT
Source organism: Metopia argyrocephala (assembly GCA_963576795.1). Taxonomy (NCBI): domain Eukaryota; kingdom Metazoa; phylum Arthropoda; class Insecta; order Diptera; family Sarcophagidae; genus Metopia; species Metopia argyrocephala. The sequence goes on along the minus strand of OY756209.1, from coordinate 86,643,520 downwards.
TCTATAATAATTTAGTGAGTAGAACTATTTTTGTGAATAAATATTTAAACAGACTTCAAAGAAGTGTTTTTTTTATGTAACCACTGGACGCCGCTGAACTACCCCAGCAACCAGCGTGAACGTGTCGTTACAGGAGTTATTTTTAAACAAATTTCTTCTACAAGAATTGGTATAGGGGGTTAAAATCAAAGGCCAATTTAATAGAAGAAATTTGTAATTATATTGCTTATAAAGGACATATAATTTGGTGTATCATATGACTTTAGGGAAGAGAACAAAAAGGCATATATTAATATTACACCTTTCCTTTTGGGATAACAAAATAGAATATATTTACCTTGAGGCGAGCTTAATTTTAAATAATTGCAGTAAATATTTTATGATTAAGGATTGACAAGGTTTTATTTGTTAATAAGTTCACTTATCTTTAACACAACTCACTTTAGTACTTTTCGGATTGATTGGTATAATTCAAGTAAGAGTTACATTTTTATGCTTAAAAAAACCTCGGTTTTACAATAAAAAAAGAAGGATATATATACATATTGGAATTATAACAAATTTTTTCCAGTGTTGAAAAATGATAATTTATCTATGTAAGATACAACTTTAAATTCTTATTTTTAATTCACTCGCAATAATATGGCAAATATTAAAAATTTAATAAAAAATTTTATATCTTCAAAGCTGCTTTGAACAACACTCAATACACATTTTGCCCATTGTAGCCCACTGTGTGAATTGTGACAAAATTTGGAAAGGGGGCGTGATGCGGGACAGTCTGGCCTACATTATGGCATATACGGTATATTCGGGCAAACTTATAGTTTCGAACAAAATTTTTCAAAAACCATTTCGAAGTCAATACACTCAAAACACATTTTGCCCATTGTAGCCCCTGTGTAAAATGTGACAAAATTCGGAAAGTGGAATGTGATGCGGGACAGTCTGGCCTACATTATGGCATATCGGTATATTCGGGCAAACTTATAGTTTCAAACAAAATTTTTCAAAAACCATTTACAAGTCAATACACTCAAAACACATTTTGCCCATTGTAGCCCACTGTGTGAATTGTGACAAAATTTGGAAAGTATGGCGTGATGCGGAACAGTCTGGCCTACATTATGGCATATACGGTATATTCGGGAAAACTTATAGTTTCGAACAAAATTTTTCAAAAACCATTTACAAGTCAATACACTCAATACATATTTTGCTCATTGTAGCCCACTGTGTAAATTGTGACAAAATTCGGAAAGTGGAATGTAATGCGGGACAGTCTGGCCTACATTATGGCATATACGGTATATTCGGGCAAACTTATAGTTTCGAACAAAATTTTTCAAAAACAATTTACAAGTCAATACACTCAAAACACATTTTGCCCATTGTAGCCCACCGTGTGAATTGTGACAAAATTTGGAAAGTGGGGCGTGATGCGGGAGAGTCTGGCCTACATTATGGCATATACGGTATATTCGGGCAAACTTATAGTTTCGAACAAAATTTTTCAAAAGCCATTTACAAGTCAATACACTCAAAACACATTTTGCCCATTGTAGCCCACTGTGTGAATTGTGACAAAATTTGGAAAGTGGGGCGTGATGCGGGACAGTCTGGCCTACATTATGGCATATACGGTATATTCGGGCAAACTTATAGTTTCGAACAAAATTTTTCAAAAACCATTTCGGAGTCAATTCACTCAATACACATTTTGCCCATTGTAGCCCACTGTGTAAATTGTGACAAAATTTGGAAAGTAGGGCGTGATGCGGCACAGTCTGGCCTACATTATGGCATATACGGTATATTCGGGCAAACTTATAGTTTCGAACAAAATTTTTCAAAAACCATTTCGAAGTCAATACACTCAAAACACATTTTGCCCATTGTGGCCCACTGTGTGAATTGTGACAAAATTCGGAAAGTGGGATGTGATGCGGGACAGTCTGGCCTACATTATGGCATATACGGTATATTCGGGCAAACTTATAGTTTCGAACAAAATTTTTCAAAAACCATTTCGAAGTCAATTCACTCAATACACATTTTGCCCATTGTAGCCCACTGTGTGAATTGTGACGAAATTCGGAAAATGGGGTGTGATGCGGGATAGTCTGGCCTACATTATGGTATATACGGTATATTCGGGCAATCTTATAGTTTCGAACAAAATTTTTCAAAAACCATTTCGAAGTCAATTCACTCAATACACATTTTGCCCATTATAGCCCACTGTGTTAATTGTGACAAAATTCGGAAAATTGGGTGTGATGCGGGATAGTCTGGCCTACATTATGGCATATACGGTATATTCAGGCAAACTTATAGTTTCGAACAAAATTTTTCAAAAACCATTTCGAAGTCAATACACTCAAAACACATTTTGCCCATTGTAGCCCACTGTGTGAATTGTGACAAAATTTGGAAAGTGGGGTGTGATGCGGGATAGTCTGATCAAATTTTGTCACAATTCACACAGTGGGCTACAATGGGCAAAATGTGTTTTGAGTGTATTGACTTGTAAATGGTTTTTGAAAAATTTTGTTCGAAACTATAAGTTTGCCCGAATATACCGTATATGCCATAATGTAGGCCAGACTGTCCCGCATCACATTCCATTTTCCGAATTTTGTCACAATTCACACAGTGGCCTACAATGGGCAAAATGTGTTTTGAGTGTATTGACTTCGAAATGGTTTTTGAAAAATTTTGTTCGAAACTATAAGTTTGCCCGAATATACCGTATATGTCATAATGTAGGCCAGACTGTCCCGCATCACATTCCACTTTCCGAATTTTGTCACAATTCACACAGTGGGCTACAATGAGCAAAATGTGTATTGAGTGTATTGACTTGTAAATGGTTTTTGAAAAATTTTGTTCGAAACTATAAGTTTGCCCGAATATACCGTATATGCCATAATGTAGGCCAGACTGTCCAGCATTACACCCCACCTTCAAAATTTTGTCACTATTCACACAGTGGGCTACAATGGGCAAAATGTGTTTCATTAAAGGTTCTTTAAAATTTTGATTGTTTATATTATATGTCCAATTCATATTTAATTTAATTATTTATGAACTATAGAATACATTCTACTCTCTGCTTTTTTTATAAAAAATAAAAATAATTTTATCATATTCCAATTTTAATTTAAATAATCAGTAAAACATTATAATATAATGTAAGAGCCTATTAAAAGCGTTAATGAAATTTAAATACAGATTTCATATATTTTATTAAGTTTAATTTTCTGTACATAATTTGTATATTTTAAATGTTAATTAAATTTTGATAAAATTGCTTAATATGAATAAAAGGTTAGATTTAATGCTTGAATATAAATACGGTAATCTTGAACTTCCGACTGAAATTCCTTATTAAGATTGTTTATATATATATTCTGATAAAATCTACCAAAATCATATTCAGCCTACCATCCTACCAAACGAAAAATTTTCTACCAGTTTTGGTAGAATTCTACCAATTATGGCAACGCTGTCCATGAATATCTAACTAGAAGAAGAAAATTTTAATTTTTTGTCTGCACAGCTCCCGCAAGAGAGTAAAAATGAGGTTTGCAGAAAAAGTTTGTTATCGAAGACAGCTACCCAAAAGTTTGCCAAAATTTGAAAAAGTTTGTTAAAAAGTTTGTTATCTACATTATGGCATTGTATTGACTTGTAAATGGTTTTTGAAAAATTTTGTTCGAAACTATAAGTTTGCCCGAATATACCGTATATGTCATAATGTAGGCCAGACTGTCCCGCATCACATTCCACTTTCCGAATTTTGTCACAATTCACACAGTGGGCTACAATGGGCAATTGTAGTATTGGTATTGACTTCGAAATGGTTTTTAAAAAATTTTGTTCGAAACTATAAGTTTGCCCGAATATACCGTATATGCCATAATGTAGGCCAGACTGTCCAGCATTACACCCCACCTTCAAAATTTTGTCACTATTCACACAGTGGGCTACAATGGGCAAAATGTGTTTCATTAAAGGTTCTTTAAAATTTTGATTGTTTATATTATATGTCCAATTCATATTTAATTTAATTATTTATGAACTATAGAATACATTCTACTCTCTGCTTTTTTTATAAAAAATAAAAATAATTTTATCATATTCCAATTTTAATTTAAATAATCAGTAAAACATTATAATATAATGTAAGAGCCTATTAAAAGCGTTAATGAAATTTAAATACAGATTTCATATATTTTATTAAGTTTAATTTTCTGTACATAATTTGTATATTTTAAATGTTAATTAAATTTTGATAAAATTGCTTAATATGAATAAAAGGCTAGATTTAATGCTTGAATATAAATACGGTAATCTTGAACTTCCGACTGAAATTCCTTATTAAGATTGTTTATATATATATTCTGATAAAATCTACCAAAATCATATTCAGCCTACCATCCTACCAAACGAAAAATTTTCTACCAGTTTTGGTAGAATTCTACCAATTATGGCAACGCCGTCCATGAATATCTAACTAGAAGAAGAAAATTTTAATTTTTTGTCTGCACAGCTCCCGCAAGAGAGTAAAAATGAGGTTTGCAGAAAAAGTTTGTTATCGAAGACAGCTACCCAAAAGTTTGCCAAAATTTGAAAATGTTTGTTAAAAAGTTTGTTATCTACATTATGGCATTGTATTGACTTGTAAATGGTTTTTGAAAAATTTTGTTCGAAACTATAAGTTTCCCCGAATATACCGTATATGCCATAACGTAGGCCAGACTGTCCCGCATCACACTCCACTTTTCGAATTTTGTCACAATTCACACAGTGGGCTGCAATGGGCAAAATGTGTATTGAATGTATTGACTTTTAAATGGTTTTTGAAAAATTTTGTTCGAAACTATAAGTTTGCCCGAATATACCGTATATGCCATAATGTAGGCCAGACTGTCCAGCATCACACCCCACCTTCCAAATTTTGTCACAATTCACACAGTGGGCTACAATGGGCGAAATGTGTATTGACTTGTAAATGGTTTTTGAAAAATTTTGTTCGAAACTATAAGTTTGCCCGAATATACCGTATATACCATAATATAGGCCAGACTGTCCCGCATCACACTTCACTTTTCGAATTTTGTCACAATTCACACAGTGGGCTACAATGGCCAAAATATTTATTGAATGTATTGACCAGAGATCAGCAATGAGTCGCTTTTTAGCGATTCATAAGCACTTATGAAATTTTAAGTATCAGTGAGTCCAAGTAGTTGAAATTTAACTACTCTGACTCACTCATTCTCACACAACGTTGATTCATTAACAAAGGTTGCAATAAATATGAGTAAAAAGTTGACATCAAACTCATACTCACTTGGATTCATAATTTTATAAAAATACTTATGAGACTCCACTTGATTCGAGTTAGAGACCTGCAATGAATGTGAAAAAATCTAAAATTGTGGACATGCTTTTAAATGACTTAATGTTGTGCTCTCACTCATCATTCACAATCTGTAAAAATGTGGATATCTCTTTAACAGACTAAATAGTTTACCAAATTCATATTTTACTGCATCCATTTAATGTGAGTGAGTGAGTCATAATCACAGTAACTCAAAACAACAATGAATACAACATTCTTAACAGTATGCATTCACTGTGCTGTGGTTGTGTTTTTGTTGTTTTTTCATACATAGTTTAACATTCCTAAAAAAGAGCAAAGCAGAGGCAACATACATAGTATGTATGTATGTATGTATTTACATTTTAAACATATTCTCTCTCTCACTGACGACAGAATTTGTCAAAGCAGTCTTTGTACAAAAGGCGTCTGGCAAGAAAACGAAAACCAATTTCTTAATGAGTGCTAGTTTTTTAAGTGGATGTATATTTTTTTCAGTGAATTCATACTTTTTATTTGGTGGTCTCTTTTGTTTTTTTATTGATATGCTGTATGGTGTGTACTACACAAGCTGTTATGAGTGATACATTATTGAATGACATTTTCTTCCTCTGTTACTCACATTCTTTATTTAGTGTGTGGATACATAAAGTATTGTAACAGTGTTAAGCTGCATTCACTGTATGTTAAAGAGATGAATTGAGTCATGCAGGTCTCTAATTCGAGTGACTCGAATCATATGAAAAAAAATTTACCGTTTTAGTCGATAGACGTATACAACACAAAAGGAAATTTATATGGTGTATACAAAAATGAACATGCAAATAATAAACAAAAATAAGCGAAAAAGTTTAAGTTTATAAGAAATGTATTAAAGAAGATAAAAAGAATATATTATGATCACAATTATCGCCCATGTTCTGAAAAACGCTGCGTTTTCAAAACGCATTTCATTTTGAAAACGCAAAACGCATTTGAGTATGTTCTGACAAACGCGCGATTTGCTTTTTTTCGATTTTAACACAAATGGAAATATTAACAAAATAAACGCAAATGGCGATGTTTGGCTATGAATATCCATCTTTAAAATTGTTTTTGAACTCCTTTTAAGAGTTTTCTTTGTGAATTAGTACAAAATTGTGTATTCAGTTGATCATAATAAATAAGTAAGCAATTGAAACAGACAAGTGGTATTAAAAAAGCAAATTTTTAAATTATAAATTTTTAATAAAAATTTTAAAAGAAAACGTACAAGATTCCTTTAAATTAAAAGAAATCATATTAAATTTATATATTGTATAATTTTTTTAATTTTTTAAGGTTTACATTTAATACAATTGACCAAAACGCTTCAGGGTACATTAGCGATTTGAAATCGCCAAAGTTTTAGCGTTTTCGTTTTACAGAACACCTATTTGGCGATTTCAAATCGAAAACGCCAAATTCAAGCGTTTTGCGATTTTCAGAACATGGGCGTATATCATAATTATTATTTATACCTTGATTATTTTTGAATTTTTTATAAATAGGTTCTAAAGGAATTCATAAAAAAAAATATTTTTAAATTTTTTTAAATTTTACATTGTAAAGACTTATAGTATACTTAACAAACTACATCTTTATAATCAATATTTTTAAAATAGATTATTGGAACGAAAATTGCCCATATTGGGCTATTGCCTTTATGTTTCCGAACTAATCGGAGACCTCCGACACTGATTTTCTCCTTAATCTCACTTGCAATCCTGCTTATAAAAAAAAAATAATTAAAAATTGTTTAATTTCTTTAAAATATTTCCTATACACATTAACTTTTTCACTTATGTAAATTCTTACATTTTGAATGTCAATTATAATATATACTATATCTATTTCCTTTTTATTGAATAATAAATTACATAGTCCAAAACATAGTATTTATTTAACACGATTCATGATTTAACCTAAAACTTTTTCTTTTGCAGTCGTGTGGTAAATGGTTGGTAGTTAAGAATGTGTTTATAGCATTAATTTACTCTTGTACTAACGCAGTAAGCAGAGCAAACACTCAACAGTTTGTATTCGAATCATACTTATTTTTTCTCATCTGTATGCACTGAGTTAAGGAGAGTTGAAGTCAACAACATCATACGAATTATTAAATATAAAACTTTTGAGAAGAGTAGAGTATCCCTTACATTAACAAGAGTATGAATGCGTATAAGTACAAGAAATTATGAATCATGATTCGAGTATACTCACTTTTTCAGTACTCATTGCTGATCTCTGGTATTGACTTGTAAATGGTTTTTGAAAAATTTTTTTCAAAACTATAAGTTTGCCCGAATATACCGTATATGCCATAATGTAGGCCAGACTGTCCCGCATCACACCCACTTTCCAAATTTTGTCACATTTCACACAGTGGGCTACAATTGGTAAAATGTGTTTCATTAAAGGTTCGTTAAAAATTTGATTGTTTATATTATATGTCCAATTCATATTTAATTTAATTATTTATGAACTTTGCAATACATTCTACTCTCTGCTTTTTTATAAAAAATAAAAATAATTTTATCATATTTCAATTTTAATTTAAATAATCAGTAAATCATTATAATATAATGTAAGAACCTATTAAAAGCGTAAATACAATTTAAATACAGCTTTCATATATTTTATTAAGTTTAATTTTCTGTACATAATTTGTATATTTTTAATGTTAATTAAAAATTTATAATATAATTATAAATTCGTATAAAGTTGGTTATATGTTAGAAACTAGAAAAGTTTATTAAAATGTTCAAAGTTTTCAGAACTTAAAAGTTTGTTAAAATGTTCAGCTACCCAAAAGTTTGCCAAAATTTGGAAAAGTTTGTTAAAAAGTTTGTTATCTTCACGGGTATCACATTATTTAAATTTTGTTACACCCCGTCTATACGAGCCATAGATTTGGTATATCATGAACAAATTTTTGGTCCATCATCGATTTGGCTCGTGTAGACTCTCTAAATCAGGGATGAGCAACACGCGGCCCGCGGGCCGCTTGCGGCTCTTTCAACATATTTATGCGGCCCGCCAAACAAATGTTGCTGGTTCTCAAAAATACACATAATATATAGACACATTAATCAACGAATTTCAATTACGAAGAAACTGAGAAGACAGCAGTTTCCATGAAAATGTTTTCCTAACCATTAATTATCGATGTGGATACAGTTCCCGAAGACTTTCAAAGGGAAGTGATGGACATGCAGAATAATACTGATGTAAAAAATGTACTTATTTCTCTCAGTAAACATCGAGAATGTTTATAAATCCGACCACCGACCAATTACCACCGATCAAGACTGAGTAATGCACGATTAGAAATTTGTGTATGTGTAGCTACCTCATCAATTCCGGCTGATATTGATCAGGTTGTATCGAAAAAACAGTGCCAAATTTCTCATTAAAAATTTCAAGCAAATACTTTTTTTTTTTTGGCATTAAAATGTATATGGGCAATTTCAAAAATTTTCAACATTTGTTGAAACTGAGTTCAGATGCTTATTATTTCCCCAGTTTTTCGAATTGACCAAAACGGTCAAAAGGGAATGGTAGTCCACACTAGAAAACTAGGAAATTCAAAATTTCAGACCATCAGTTCTTTATTTTTAAAAGTTATGGGCACTCAAATATCGAAAAACTCAAAAAAAGGCTTGAAATTTACAAGAGTTTTTTCATATTTCATCCCTTTTCTACTTTTAGTTTTAAACTTCCGATGCTCACTGATATAAAATAAACTCACTAGACTTTGTAGATATTTACACTATAAAAGTTATGCCAATACTACTATTTGGGAAAAAGTTGTACAGCGGTTCATTTTTGAAACCAAAATTTTCCGATTTTTTAATTTTCGCAGTTTTTTCTATAGCGTTTTTGCGCCGTTCAAGAAAATTGCATTTCGTCAACAGTATTTAATAGATGGTGTAATTTGCCAAAATTTGCGCCATATCACGTCGATGTCAGGCTGCTAGTTGCTGAGAACGATGACCTCAAACTTTTATAGAATTGGCGTAAATTTGTGGAAAATGACAGTTTTTCGCGCCTGACATTTGCAATCTTACTTAAAACCGGTTTATGTATTGCGTGATCTAAACTTCTTAGTAAATGGCACCTCAACGTCAAGAAGGCGTTAAAATATTTTGAAACACAAAAATTTTATAAAGAAAATAAAACTTTTGCGAAATTTCATGATTTTGTTTCGTGTTTTTTTTAGTTAATCAGTGATTTAAAATCAGTGTAAAGTATTGAAAATGAAGTGCGGCGGTGAACTAAAGATTATATATAAATACGGTTGAATTCGGTCCATATTTAGCGTGTACAGCGGCATTTTTCTTCAAACACATTTTGCTTTGTGACATCTGCAGTTATGTATAGATTCCGCTGCGATTGACAACAAATGAAAGGTTTTTTTAAGCTTGATAATAAAACCGAATAGGCATTAAAAAATTTTCATGATTTTAAATTTTACAGATCAAAAAAAAAAAAAAAAAATCCTAACCTCAAAAATAATTCTTATATATTTTTTTTTATTTTTTAAATTTGCAAGTCAAAACATTGTTTTTCTGTAAATTAGTTATGCGTTATATAAACACATATTATAACAATCGGTGAAACATTCATATTTTTGCAAAAATTCGCGTTTTTTAATGTTAAGGAATTTTAATTATAATTGATATTTTTTTATGTATTTTGTCAGTGCATTGACGAATTTGGACTGCACTGATGAATTTGAAATGAGTTTCATGCATTCATACAACATTTATTAAAATAAACCAATAAATTTAACTTAAAATTTTTTTTAAGAAATTTAAAACTTAAAACCTCCATAACTTTCGCGCCGTTTGCAATAAATGATTAACGCGAACTGTTTTGGTATGCTAAAATAGGACGCTTCACGTGACCAAAGCGTCATTCGTGTCATCCAAAAAAAAATTGGAAAAAAAATATCAAAATGTCGAAAATTTTTGAAATTGCCCATATATGAAATTTTTACTCTTTCTTAAATTTTATATTTTTTTATTCTAATTTTTATTATAAATAGAGTTCTGTAAATTATTAGTATTTATGTGCGGCCCGCCAAAAAATTTCAAAATTTAAAGTGGCCCGTTGATTAAAAAGGTTGCTCACCCCTGCTCTAAATCAATGTCATGTTCTTTGTCGACCATCGTTGGTAAAACAATTGTTCGAACAACTATGTGCTACCATCAACTATTTACGTTCTCAACCGCAGAAATAAACGAAATGCACTTGATGAAAAATTATAAATTATGATTTGGTAAACCATACGTAGTCACCACATACACAAATTAGAACAAAATTTTGACATTTGCGCTGTCGACGTTTTGTTCATGATATACCAAATCTATGGTTCGTATAGACGGGGTGTTATTAATGTGCTACAAAATGAACAGAAAAGAAAAATATTTAAATGGTTGAAAATGAATAAGATACACATTTGTCACAGAGAAATCGTTTTTTTTTTATATTTTCAAACAAATTTTCAATAAAGTTATCCTCGTTTTCCATTGCAAACTACGGTCTTTTGTTTATTATTGTTTATACAAATACAAAAACAGCTGTTTACGTACGTTTGGTGCATTCGGCTTCGCTCCAAACGTAAACAAATGAAATTGAACGAAACTCAACGAAACGTTTGTTATGTACATTATGGTTATACACATTTAATTGCATGTATTCGCACAGTTGTTTAAGCTAGCCTAAGCACATTATGGTTGGGCCTTTACGTTGGTAACGTAAACCAAAGCGAACGATAAAGTGACAATTAGTGGGCCGCAGTTTAGATTCACAATGAGTAACTGAGTTTCTTTCACTTACGTTTTCTTTCGATATCGTGGGCCTGGCTGTAAGAGTTCGTTTAAGCGAAATAATTTTGCTTTTATCCAAAGTCTTTTTAAAAGAAAATTCCTGTTATAAGAAAAACAAATGATATATATATACTATATATATTATATAGTAAAAGAACTGACATATTTTCTATAATAATACACACAGATTAATAAAAACAACTAATGGAAGAAATTGGCAACCTAATTAAATTTGACAGAACATTCTTTACAGCAGATTTTCATAAAGGTTTCAAAACTCTATGCCTTTATACTCAATTTTCAAAAAGGCTAAGTTTGTCTCAAATAGGTTTGAAAAGCAGAGTCAGTGAAAACGTTTCGAAATTTTAAAACGGGCATAAACATGACAATAAACGACTGCCATTGCAATACCCTACTTATTTTCAAAAATAAAACACACATTTGACTACAGTAAACCTTTTGTTTTTAGCTGTGATTGTTTTATAAATGTCACGTTGACGGAACGGAACAATCTGTATAAAATAGAAATTCTAAACGTTTTTACGTGACATTTCAATGCGAGTGTTGGGACTACTGTATGTTAAATGGAAATGTGGCCCAAATGCCCTTTTTGGTACTTTCATGCTAATTTGCAAATCATTTTCTTTTATGTGTATACAAAAAGACTTTTTAATTTTTGAGGTCTTTAGATACATGGAAATGTGGCCCAAATGCCCTTTTTGGTACTTTCATGCTAATTTGCAAATCATTTTCTTTTATGTGTATACAAAAAGACTTTTTAATTTTTGAAGTCTTCAGATACATATTATGATATTTATGTGAATATAAAGTTTGTTTTTAATTTAAAAGTCCCATGTTTTACTTAACATATCTTCGACAGACGAATTATATACATACCAAATCAAAAATTATTCGATTATCTAAAAAGATGCATATGGAATGCATGTTTGATTTACGTGCTAGCTAGTTACCGAGGTAATTACAATTTGAGTTAATTTAACAACATTCATCACTGCTCTAAACAGCTGGCTTCATATTGCCATTTAAAAATTAAAATTTTTTGTTTGTGCTGTGTTTTGTGAAAAGTAAGTAAAAAAATATAATAAATTATATAATCAATATTAATAAAATTATTATATGGATGGCGAAAAATTAATATTACTGATACAGGCCTTTATAATTTGTTGGTTTGTTTTGTTTTTATTTACATTTTCTGTTGACATATGCCACGTTTGTATAACTGCACAAACGTATGTACCGTTTTAACGACATCAACGTTTGACTAACCAGGCCATAAGGCTTGGTACATCGTAATTTAAGGCCTGGTTAGCCAAACGTTGGTGTATCGTAATGTAACGTCCCATAACGTAAAAACGTAAGTGCACTTATAGAACATTTAAAAACGTGTCATATGTTTTGGACATAAACAACCAAAAAACAAAACAGAAAATATATTGTGAAATAGTAATTTGTTTATAGCGTTTTTTTTTCAAATAATTAAAAGACAAGCCGAAAGTTTGTATAATTTACGTAGATAAAGAAAAGGTTCACAACATATAAAACTTAAATATAAAACGGGAGGCACACCGAAGAAAAATCAACATGACAATTTACAGGAATTTAAGACAACAATATGGTGGAGAAACAACCAACATAATTAGAGAATATATAAAACACAACAGAAAAATGAACAATTTAAAATCATCAACAACCTTTCTCATCAGATGTAGGCACAGTGGGATAATACCTAAATTTATTAGTCAAGCTACTAAAAACGTCTACAATATTTTCTTAAAAAATGAGGGCATAAGTTTTGACTTAGAAAAGACTTTAAAACGACATATTTATAATTTCAATACAATTATTATAAAACTACTAATACAACAAAAACATAGGCAAATATCTAAAACGCAGAAAACTTTGGAAAATTTGAAGAGAAGATTATATAATTTATTAAGTGAACATGATATATATCCAATTATGGAAAATGAAAACCTAATTTTAGAAAACAAAAAGAAACAAAACTTTGAGAGACTAAATAAAAAATACGATAATTTGAAAGAGCAGCATATGAGAGATATGAAAATAAACTTCAATGAAGATTGGTTCATATGAAAATAAACTTCAATGAAGATTGGTTCATCAACAGTACAAACTATGAAATACCAACGAATGTAAAGTGGATATTGTCTCTTGGATCAAAATTTTGATTACCGTACGGGAAAAATGATCTTCCAATTTTTAAATGTATTACAGATGGAGAATATTGCATACAAACAATTGAGGAAACGGAACAGCAGGAAATCGCTAGAACGAAATTTGTTGCGCTATTAGAAGATTATGAAAATACTGTGAAACAAGCGAAAAAATTTTTATCGGATAACCCAGACTTAATTATATTAAATTCAGACAAAGGCAATAAAACGGTTGCAATGGACAGAAAAGACTACGATACGAAAATGAAGAAAATTATTGGAGACATCTGTACGTATAGACGTATGAAAAGAGACCCAACATACACACTACAGACAAAGAACAATAGTTTAGTTGACAAATTATATAAATTAAACATAATAGATTTACAAATGAAAAATAAACTGACAGATAGAATTGCAAATGCTCCAAGAATATATGGCTTACCGAAAATACACAAAGAAGATGTGCCACTATGACCAATTTGCTCATCTATTCATTCACCATCCTACGAATTATGCAGGTATATAGTAGATATATTAAAAACTTGACGAATGACTCAATATATAATGTGGAAGATACGGTAGAATTTAAGTCCAGAATAGAGTACACAACAATAGATGACGACGAAAGTCTAGTTTCCTTCGAAGTTGTTTCATTATTTCCTAGCATACCTGTGAATTTGGCAATTAAGACTTTAGAAAATAAATGGGATATACTGGAGCAACACACAAAGATACCAAAAGAACTATTTATAGAAATAATAAGTTTTTGCATCAAGGACTGTAACTACTTTAAATTCGATAGACATTGCTACAAACAAAACAGAGGATTGCAATGGGTTCACCAGCGTCGCCAATAATAGCTGATTTAATAATAGAGGAACTTTTAAAAAATACAGTTAATAAAATGGATATAAATCCAAAAGTATTTATAAAATATGTTGACGACCTCTTTGGGATTGTAAAAACTGACAAAATACATGAGACGATGGATATACTTAGCGCATTTAATAGACAAATACAATTTACTATGGAAAAAGAGTCTGAAATTAAATTACCCTATTTAGATGCCCTCGTCATTAGAGATGGTAATACTTTAAAAATAGACTGGTATCAAAAATCAATGGCATCAGGCAGACTAATAAATTTTTACTCAAAAAATATGATAATATGATAATTAACACAGCAAACAATTTTATAAATAAAGTCTTAAATACCAGTAGCATTGAATTCCATAATGACAACAAACGAAAAATATATGACATACTTATGAAAAATGACTTCCCAAAGCGGTTAATTAAGAATTTGTTAGAACAAACTAAGAATAAGAAAAATGACAAAAATCGTAGTAACAACAAACCTGTGGATGAACCTACAAAGATCTATTCAGCCATTAATTATGTACCAGGCCTGTCCGAAAGAATTAAACATTCTGATATACATAATATCATGATAATCATAATATCATAATATAATATAATAAAGAGAAATACTTATATTCTGGCAATGAAATCAGAAAATACAACTAGACGATTATTTACAAACATGAAAACAAAATTAGACAAAAAGGATGAAGCAAATTTGATTTATAAAATAACGTGCAATGGTGACGACAATGATAAATGCCAAAAAGTTTATGTTGGTACAACAAAAACAAAATTAAAGACCAGAATATCATCACATAAATCGGACTTAAAAAACAATGACAAAAATTTAAATCAAAAAACAGCACTTGTAGCCCACTGTAGCATAACTGGTCATAAACCTGAGTTTAATAAAGTGATGATATTGGAAAGAGAGAATAATTATAGAAAAAGATATTTCAAAGAGATGCTACATACAGCGTTGTCAAATTGGTGCGTTTCGCACCATTTTTGGTGCTTTTTTTAAATTTTTGTGCGAAAAATTCCTTAGATGGTGCGTGGTGCGCTTTTTTTAAAGTTTTGGTGCGTTTTTTATTTTTTGGTGGCACCAAAGCAAATTTAACTGAACATTTTGTTTCAGTGTGAGAAAAAAATCTTTGTACAAAAAATATACCTGTTTCAATACCATTTCAATCAACAGTGCCAAATTTTTACAAAAAAAGGAGAAAAACCATGCTACTTTGCGTAAGTACACATATCTGTATACATCTTATCTACACTTTAGTGCCATTTCTACGCTAAATAGAGTACAAATTTGTTAAGTATTCTTTTAATAAGTATTTTTTTATTATATTATATATATTGTAAAAAGCTGTTTTAATAAAAAATAAATTTTTTAAAATACTTTAATAAAGGTATAAATACGAAATTATTTTTAAGGATTCAAGACCTTACTATTAAACGTTGACATATCTTTTAAAAACATTTACTCGTATTATGGAATTTTGAAATTAAAAATATGTATTGTCTAGAACAAATTAACAAATTTGTTTAGTTTTATATTTTTGTTACTTTATTTTCTATTTTCTAAAACCTCTGAACTGTAAAATATGGCTATACTTTTTCTTATAATTTTTCTGCAGAGTTAACTTATTAAACATTCTAAATCAAAAAGAAATTTTAAACTTGGTGCGTTTTTCTTTAAAAGGTGCGATTTTTTTTCGATTTTGGTGCGTTTTGAAATTTCAAAGTTGACAACGCTGGCTACATATAATAAATATACCAACAAATAAACGAATAAACTTTAAAACTGATACTGATAATTGTGCACATATATATCGACACATAATAAATAAGCACAGAACTGAAAAAGGAGAAACGTAACAGTGAGTGACTACACCACGGATAATAGTTATGTAAGATATTTGTTATGAAAGTTGTGATATTTTTTCTGTTTGTGGTTTTTATTAAATTCATGTTATATGTTTTACATTGTATTGTAGTGATAATTTATTCCCTGAGGATGATCAACGAGGTTGATCGAAATATTGGAAAAGTAAATTAAATAAAGTAACACAAAAGAAAAAGTGTGACAAATTTTTTAATTTATATATACAGTCATGGACATAAGTATAGGTACAAGCAGTACTTTAAAATAAAGTAAAAAATTTTACGTATTCCCAGACTTAAAATAATAATGTTATTAACTGATTATGACTACAGGGTATATACATTAACAAAATAACAAAAAAACTAAAATAAAATAGTTTCAGGAACAAAACAATAACAAAAAGTACTAAATAAACTCAGTTTTCTATAGGACAAAATTATAGGCACAGCCATTCTTGTGCAGGCAAAAAATCATACAGAAGCTTGAATTAATATTTTGTTGGCAATACATTTTGTTTTATAACAGCCGTTAACCTATCTGGCATAGAATGTACCAATTTTTTGTGTGCTCTTCGCCTATTTTATCCCATTCTCCGATCGACGTTGCCTTAAGATCAGCTTTGCTTAATAACTTCTCTGTTCGAATTCTTCGGTCCAATTCTTCCACCAAATGTTCGATGGGATTTAAGTCTGGGGACTGCGAAGGATGTGGCAAGCCATGTGCGGTGTTATAAACAAGTCACTACTTCACGTCGCGAGCCGAATGTTTCGAATTAGTATCATGCTGGAATGTAAATGACTGACGTAAATATAATTTCTCTGCGCTTTTTTTAACATTTTTATTTCAAAATGTTAAAGCAAACTCCATAAAGATAAGTTCCACAACACCAGCAGCGGACATGCTGCCCCAGACCATTATTATTCACCCGCCATACTTGACCTTTGGTTTAAGATTTTTTCAGTATATACTGTATTAGGCTTTCTTTACAATCTAGAATGTCCAGGTCGAAAAATATTAAACTTACTCTCATCTGAGAAGAGTTCCTGATCCCATAATCTACAAGGTTCATTTTCAAATTGTTTTGCTTACGACATTCTCTTCTCTCGATTGGTTGCAGATATCAGTAGTTTTCGTTTAGCCACTCTTGAATTATAACCAGCTTGATACAGCAATCTCCGAACAGTTTCAGAGTGCATATTCTTACAAAAATATTCCTTTATATTTAAAGAAAGCTGTGTTGATGTTATTTTCGGAAATTAAGGAATTAAAGCGCAGAGAAATTATATTTACGTCAGTCATTTACATTCCAGCATGATACTGATTCGAAAAATTTGGCTCGCGACGTGAAGTAGTGACTTGTTTATAACACCGCACATGGCTTGCCACATCCTCCGCAGTCCCCAGACTTAAATCCCATCGAACATTTGGTGGAAGAATTGGACCGAAGAATTCGAACAGAGAAGTTATTAAGCAAAGCTGATCTTAAGGCAACGTCGATCGGAGAATGGGATAAAATAGGCGAAGAGCACACAAAAAATTGGTACATTCTATGCCAGATAGGTTAACGGCTGTTATAAAACAAAATGTATTGCCAACAAAATATTAATTCAAGCTTCTGTATGATTTTTTGCCTGCACAAGAATGGCTGTGCCTATAATTTTGTCCTATAGAAAACTGAGTTTATTTAGTACTTTTTGTTATTGTTTTGTTCCTGAAACTATTTTATTTTAGTTTTTTTGTTATTTTGTTAATGTATATACCCTGTAGTCATAATCAGTTAATAACATTATTATTTTAAGTCTGGGAATACGTAAAATTTTTTACTTTATTTTAAAGTACTGCTTGTGCCTATACTTATGTCCATGACTGTAAGAACCTCTAAGCCGAAAGTTTGTATAATTTACGTATTAAAAGACAAATAAATAAATATGGATGCGGATTTGTGTGTTGGGCTACAGTTTTTTAATTTACTAAAAATTTCTTAAATTTCTTTCTTATTAATATTTTTGCTTTTCTTTGTAATATTCTTGCTGAAAATTTGTGAAATCAATGTAGGGTTGCCAAATATGGAATTGAAAAAATTACATTAAGGGCACTCACGAAGGGCCTGAAACCTGAAACCAAAAAATGATATTACTATATTAAAAACACGTGTTTTCTTTTTTAGTTATTGCCTTTATTTATTAAAAAATTAATTATTTTTTTCCTTTTCGCTGCATTTAGGCATTTTTATTTGTAATAAACTTATTTTTTTTTGCATTTTAAGAGGGAGATGCCAGATGTTTTTGAGTTTATAAGTCCGGCAGCACTAAGTCAAACAAATACTTCAAAAAATACAATTAATTATAAAAGATGCTCACAATCTATAGCCATTTGCACAGCAAATTTGCTTAGTTTTAGTTTGCACAGTTTCAGATTCGTGAGTGCCCTTATTGATGAAAAAAAACGTACATTTTAGTAAAAAAATTATTTGGATTTTTATTCACAACTTTTCTTAAAATTTATTAGGAAAAATAAAATTGCAAATAATAATACAAAAAATAAGATCATAACCATTGTTTACAACAAAGTAATAGCTCAAAATTATTCGGATTTTTATTTTTAAATTCTAGTCTATATTATTCAACTTTTCAAATGTAAAATAATTTGGCATAAATTTAAAAATAAATTTTATGCCCGTATTCATAAGAAGTATTTTAGGTTTATTGAGGATTTATTTGACAAGTATTGCATAGAAATATGTTAAATAAACCCTCAATAAACCTAAAATAATTTTTATGAATACGGGCATTAATATTTAATATTTTCTTTCTATAATTATTGTAGATATATTTTATATACATTCATGTACATATTTGTAAAAACTTTTAAAAATCCATACTTACTAGTTTTTTTGAACTTTGTTTACAATTCTATTTTTGCCAATGTTAGAAAATTGTAAAACTTAGCACAAGTGTGTTAAAATTAGTCCCAAATATCAATTTGTAACGTGGCGTTACAAAAGTCCCATATATATAAACATATAAAATGAACAGGTGTCTGTAAACCAACCACATACACTGCTGCTATCGTGTAAATGTAATAAACAACAACAAGAACTCTAGTTATTACAAGCATAAACAGCAGTATGACCATCAAACCTACGGACACCGCACAAAGAGGAATTGTAAAATTAATAATAATATAGGGTGTTTTTTTTTAGAGGTATAGAACTTCGAATTGAAATAAAGTACAAGAAAATCGTTTTAATGACCATCAATTTGGCTTTATTGGAAGGATAATTTTATGCCATTAATGCTTAAATAAGATTTCGGGCATGTGGCCGCCGCGGCTAGCTCGAATAAAGCCAATTCTACAGGTCCAATTTTCAACCACTTTTTCGAGCATATGGGGACGTATGTTGGCAATAACGCCACGAATGTTGGCTTCCAAGTCCCCTAACGTTTCTGGTTTGTTGGCGTTGACGAGCGACTTCACATATCCCCAAAGAAAATAATCCAATGGTGTCAAATCACACGATCTTTGTGGCCAATTGACAGGTCCATTCCGCGAAATTATGCGCTCATCGAATGTTTCCTTCAATAAATCGATTGTGACGTGCGCTGTGTGGCATGTAGCGCCGTCTTGTTGGAACCACAACTCATCCACATTCATGCCATCCAATTCGGGAACAAAATAGTCGGTTATCATGGCTCTATACCGGTCTCCATTAACGGTAACTGACTCTCCAGCATTATTTCGGAAGAAGTATGGCCCAATGACTCCACCAGCCCATAGAGCACAACAAACAGTCAGTTTTTGTGGATGTAATGGCGTCTCAAGGGTCTCATGTGGATTCTCTTCACTCCAAATGCGGCAATTTTGCTTGTTGACGTAGCCATTCAACCAAAAATTAGCCTCATCACTGAACAAAATTTTGCGATGAAAATCAGCATCGAGATCAATCTCATTTTCGGCCCATACACCAAAATCACGACGCATTGCATGGTCTCGCGGCTTTAATTCTTGCACAAGCTAGATCTTGTAAGGTCGCAAGCCAAGATCTTTGCGCAAAATCTTCCATAAAGTTGATGGACAAAGCTCCAATTGCTGTGCACGGTGGCGAATCGATTCATTCGGGTTCTCTTCAACACTTTGCTCTACAGCGGCAATTGTTTCTTCGGTGCGCACTGTTCGACGTCTCTGCGGATGCGTATTATCACATACAGTAAACGTAGTGCGAAAACGATCCATGGTTAACCGAATTAATTGCTCTGATGGACGATTATGTCGACCATAAAATGGACGGAGCTTGCGGTAAACTTCGCGAACTGAACCATTATTTTCGAAATAAATTTGCACGATTTGCAAGCGTTGTTCTTTTGTCAACCTGTTCATGATGAAATGGCAAACCAAACTAAATATTAATCACTTGACAGCTGACAAAATGGCCGCCAGTTAAAAAAATGATGCCAACTTATAGTTCTATACCTCAATAAAAAACACCCTGTACTAATGATAATAACAATATGTATATTTCATGTAATGGAATTGTAAGGACATGATGGGGCATATAATTCTCATTGAGGTAAAGTATGTTTTTGTATAAGTTAACAGAGTTTGATGGATGAAATCGAGGGTGGGTGGGCGACGGCCAATAGCCCGACACTTACTCTCCAGTATAGCCGGCGGGCTATGTAGTAGCTTTAAGTATAGTAGTTATTTTTATTATTAATTACCTTGTAGTTTAACGAATGGAAAAGCTGCCGAATTCCTTTTCCATTCGTAATTTTATATTAAGTTTATTTCGTAGATTGCCGACAGAGAGTTAGTACACGACGGCCAATAGCCCGATACTTACTCCCCGGCGTAGTCGACACATGTCGTAGACTTAGGATCGTAATTGTATGATCGTAGCTTCATGATAGTAGAGTTCATGGCTGTAATTATGATAATAGTTATTTTTTATCTAGCTGAATGCAAAAGCTTCCGAAATCCTTTTGCATTCGTTTATTAAGTATTTTGCCGAGTATAAAAGCCCCCGAATTACTTTTATACTCGTACTAACGGTAGCTGATGACAAGAGCTCCCGAATTCCTCTTACACTCGTATTAGACGTTGCTAAAGTATTTTGCCGAGTATAAAACCCCCCGAATTCCTTTTATACTCGTACTAACCGTAGCTGATGACAAGAGCTCCCGAATTCCTCTTGTCGTATTTTTGATTATAAATCGTGTAGATTTGTTGAGTGTACGAGCTCCCGAATTCCTCTTACACTCGTATTAGACGTAACTAAAGTATTTTGCCGAGTATAAAAGCCCCCGAATTCCTTTTATACTCGTACTAACTGTAGCTGATGACAAGAGCTCCCGAATTCCTCTTGTCGTATTTTGATTATAAATCCTGTAGATTTGTTGAGTGTACGAGCTCCCGAATTCCTCTTACACTCGTATTAGACGTAGCTAAAGTATTTTGCCGAGTATAAAAGCCCCCGAATTCCTTTTATACTCGTACTAACCGTAGTCGACGACAAGAGCTCCCGAATACCTCTTGCCGTCGTGGTACCTTATATTCCCAATTTTTAGATTAACAACTATTATAAATCCGACCTCTGTTTTCTCATATTTTTCGTTATCTAGACCATAGGCGATTGTGCACACATCCCGAGGCCAACATCGTAGTCATAGTGATAGAACGAGACAATAGTATTCCTGAAAGCAGAGACAATATAATTGATAACACCATCCTGCAGGTCGTGAATCTGTTTTATAAAATAAGTAGTACATAAGTTAGCTTAAGGTTTCGTTAATAAAGCTTTGTTCATATTATATTACACGAAAGGAGTTTTGTGTTTTATTTAAAGGAAGCATACCTTTAAGTTCGAACCTGGACAGACTGAGTCATACCCCAGCTGAATACATAAACTGCATTACAAATTCACATTCCAAGCTTTCTATTAAAAGTTTGTTTGTTTATTTCCTTCTTTCAAAAGGGCAAAATCGAACTGAATATTTTGTCAGATGCAGCATTTTAATGCGGTATAGCCAATATAAACATTCAAATTCTTTAATTTAATTTAAGTTTTGAAACAATCTACTATTTAACAATTCTACCCATTTTCTTTTAATACTTTTTCAGTAAATAATTTTAATTAAATGAGAGTTGGGTTTATTGCATTGATTTTATAATGCAGTAACGTTTCCACTACCACTAAAGGCGGATTTAGACGATAATACATACATGTCAAATTTTTGTGTAGAAGAGAATGATTAGTATCATGTAAACTGTATAAGTACATATGTAATGAGAACGTACGACATTGAGAGAAAATACGGATGAAAATTTGACAGTAGTAAGACTCGCTTTGTTTTTTTTTTTAATTTTAAAAAAATACAATCACAAAAAATATTTTTCGCCTTATTGGCAAAATACATTCAATATAATTTGAAATGTATGCTTTGACGAGTCTCTTAAGCAGAGACGAAATGGCCATAGAGACATGCTTATCCCCAAAAGCATACATTTCAAATTATATTAAAATACAATCACTTTCATTAGATCAGAGATGCACTTTTATTTTATTTGTTATTTATGTTTAATGTGTACACAATGTATGTATGTAAAGTTTGTGTGGACGTATACATATGTGCATTTTATTCTTTCATTTGATTTTTAAAAAACCGTGTAAACGTAAACAAAACCTGCCGTAAGACTTTTATTTTTAAAATACGGATGGAATGTCATAATATTTTTTGTATGATTTTACGTACGTAAAGTATTATCGTCTAAACTGTCCT
The DNA here is from genome assembly GCA_963576795.1 of Metopia argyrocephala. NCBI lineage: Eukaryota > Metazoa > Arthropoda > Insecta > Diptera > Sarcophagidae > Metopia > Metopia argyrocephala. The sequence goes on along the minus strand of OY756209.1, from coordinate 86,620,554 downwards.
TAAAGGGGCGTTTAGACGGTAATACAAGTCGTACGTAAAATCAAAGAGAAAATATTATGAATTCCATCCGTACTGCCACTTGCAAATACAATATTTTATTTTTACTCTAAATGCTAGAATTTAATATGCCCAGATTACAACTCCACTTACGATGTAAATGGAGGGCTCAGTTGTTTTCTCTTCTATTTAGGATTCTAAAATAATAAAAGATCGTTGCTTTCATATATACATATAAAAACATATACTTCTATAGAGCATTTGTTTTTGCTTTTACTTTATATGTTTAAAAATACCCAAATTAAAACTTCACTTACGATGTAAGCGGACGAGTCAGTTACTGTTTCAGAATAAAATTTGTTTATTTTATTTTTTTAATAATAAAATGCCGTTATTTTCAAAGTCCTTATGAAATACATGTGAATAAAAAAATATATTTTTCAATTTAAATTAGTTCAAAGTTCAAGACGCAGAGGAAAAGTGGTTTTTAAAAAGTGTTTTGGTGATTTGAATATTTTTAAGAATAATTATTATAACTATTAATATAGATAACTAGTTAACCCAACAAACGTTGTTTTGCCACTCTTCACGGACCTGCAAAAGTTAATATTGAAATGAGCAATCAATCAATTACTAATAATTTATTCGCCATTTTCGGTACTTCAGCTTGATACTCGGGGATAGGGTGAAGTAGCCCTTGTACCTCCCCCTCTGGGTACGTTTAAAAAAAAAAAAAAAAAAAAACAACAACGATATATGCTCTACGTTACGCAATCTATCTAATTTAAATTCTCATCGAAGTCGGTACGTTATTTAAGTGAGGCATACATTTGAAACTCTACATCATTTAAATGACTTCCACGCGAAGTGTTTGAAGCATTGATTCTTTTGATGTAATTTTCGACCACTTGTTGACACATATTGGGCGGTATCTCAGCCATAACTTGACGAATGTTGGTTTCAAGAGTTGAAGGTTTATCTGCATAAATACAGTCTTTAGCGTAACCCCACAAAAAAAAGGCTAATGGAATCAAATCGCATGATCTTGGTGGCCAGTTGATATCGCCACGACGAGAAATTACGCGGCCAGGAAATGTCTCTTGCAATGAGGCCATATTCGCTCGAGTTGTGTGGCATGTGGCACCGTCTTGTTGAAACCACTTATCCTCCAAGTCATATTCTTCAATAGCAGGCAAAAAAAAGTCGGATACCATATGACCATAACCCTCCGAATTTACGGTGACAATCGTTCCATCGTCGTTTTCGAAGAAGTAAGGTCAGCTAAGGAAAAAAGACTGGTGAGAATAACATTCATATATAATTCACATAATCTATTTCCAATAGATTGTGCTTTAAATAGAAATATAAAAATATGAATATGTATAACACAAAGAAGGAAGGCTTTTCTTAAAGAAATTAAAAACGGTTAATACATTATGCTATGCAATTTTTGGTCGATTTACTTCAAAATTGCTATATACATATTTATATACATATGTAACGATGTTCTCTTTTCAACTTCCAACCCTATCTACTCTTTCGCAGATGACAGCATCATTTGTCATTCATATTCATTTCATCGTAGGCCGAGATTGGAGATTGAGGCGAGAAGACAGAATATGAATGACACGCTCTCAAATGACCTACAAAAAATCTCCGAGTGGGGTCTCGCGAACAGCCTCGAATTTAATGCGTGCAAAATTCAATTTTGCTTTATCACACATAGACGATCTTTGACTATGGGTAAAGTAAATATCGAGGAGGCAAACGCTCTTAATGTTCTGGGCATGAGCATTAATTGTGATGTCCGTTGAAATGATCAGATATTTCGAGTGTCGAAAGAAGCTATCGTAAAGCGGTGCAAGATATACTTCGCCCCATCTAACCTTCTCATTATATACAATATCTGGAATACAACTCTCATGTATGGGCCGGTGCTTCAAAGTCTATTTTGGGGCTTCTCGATTCTTTGCAGCATAAGCGCAATGTGGTGTGCGTTTCATTGTTCTATCTGTACTACTATTAGAGGTTCTTTAATGAAATAAAGGACTTAATTCCCAGTAGTCGCATATTTTTACGGACTACTTGAACACCACCGTACAATGAATTATAGAGAGAGTTGTTTCTTTAGCCGCACCACCCGTTTATGAAACAATAAACGATACTAATAAGTTTAAATCAAATGTCCACAAGCACTATTCTCTGTTTCCCCCTTCCCACAACATATTTTCCTACGGCATGAGTAGGGGTCGTCTGCTGAGTGCTTTATATACTTTATAATTAAAAAAAATATTGACGATTTATCGTTGTTTGCCTGCAAAACGACGTTTTGTGATTTATGGAAGCAAGAAAGCTTTTCCCAACATAGTTCATTTGAACGATTTTTTCTTATGTTTAAAATATTTTAAACTAAATGAAAATCCCATTTTGGGAAACTCCTTACGAGTTGGTTAAGCACCAACAAAATGCATTTTGGTAAATGTAAATATTTTGGAATTAAGCACGAATAAATTGTGTTATTATTCAAACAAATATACGAGGGCGGATTGATATTGAAGCTACCTAAGTAGGAAAAAACATTTTTTTTCAAAAACCATTCATTTCTCAACATAGTCTCCTTTTAGTTCAATACTCTTAGTAAGACGATTTTCCAACTTTTTTATACCATCTGAATAATACGATTTTGGGAACTCCTCAAAACACGCATTAGTTTCGGTAATCACTTCTTCGTTTGAGATGAATCTTTTTCCTGCGAGCCATTTTTTCAAGTTTGGAAACAGGAAAAAGTCACTAGGAGCTAAATCTGGAGTATAAGGATGATCAACCAATTCGAAGTGGATTTCTTGCAGTTTTAGCATCGTATCTAATGCTGTGTGAAACGGTGCGTTGTCTTGAAGAAAGATCACTTTTTTCTTGTTTAAATGTGGTCATTTTTCCTTGACTGCATCAACCAGTTTTTTTAGTTTCAGGTGTGTAGTGGTGGACCCACGTTTCATCAACAGTTATTAATGTACGCCAAAAATCAGCAGGATTATGCTTTATCATGTCCAAACACCGCTGTGAAATGATCTGCCGAACTCGTTTTTGTTCAACACTGAACAAACGCGGCACCCATCTTGCCGATAGCTTTTTCATATGCAAATGTTCATGCAAAATGTTGAACACACGTTCATATGATATGTTTACCATTTTAGCAATCTCACGTATTTTGACCCGGCGATCATTGATAACGATATCGAGGATTTTCTTGATATTTTCTATCTTGTTATACACTGTGATATTGTATGTGCAAAAATTTTGTTGTGGCTATCTTGCTGTGTGTTGTTCTTGCTATAGTTGTTGGAGTTTCATCACTGTATACATTGTGGCATCGTGCTTAGCTTCAGTTGTTGTAATAGAGTAAGTAGTTTATTTCTTATGTCTAATAGTTCTCTCTGAGGTATGTCTTTATTCTTTATTTTCATGAGGATAATATTGTCAGTCATTTCGTTTATAATTTCTTCAATTTGGTCAATATTTATCATATGTATAACTATGTGTCTCTTTAACTATTTCTTGGTCTCTTATTTGTAGGTCAACAAATCCTGTTTGGTCTACTAGTTCGTTTATAGTCATTGTGCCTTTACTCGGTTGCGTCCACGTTGTCAGAACCAGTATCATCATTATTATCTGAAAATTTTAAAGGTTTTCTAATATTGCTAGAGTGAACATTTTTCAACTTTTCTTTTTTATATCTTGGTTGCTCTTTGTGTCTAATAGCCTTATAATTCTTAATATATCCCTCTTCTCTAATTTCTTTGTATTCTTCTCTGGTTTTATATAGTCTCTGTATGATCTTTCTTTTGTTACTTTCTAGATTCTTCCTAACTTTTTCTTTTTTTCCATTTTGAACTTCATTCGGGGTATACTGAGTACTTGAGTGATAAAGATCGTTATAATTTCTTATTGCTCTTTGGATTAATTGTTTTATCGGAAGTTCTTTGTTTGTTTGATATAAAATTCTAAATTTTTCTGCTAGTGAACTATGCATCCTTTCTACGTCTGCATTTTCCGTATGACTATTGGCTTTTGTTAAGTGTAGTTGAATACCTTCTTGGTTCAAAAATTCCTGAATTCGTGCTGCTTTAAATTCGTTGTCAGCTACAATTTTATCTGGTTTACCGATTTTTGCAAAGTGTTATTCTAATTGTTCAATTATTGTAATAGCATTTCTATCGTTCAATGAATAAGCTGCCCCAAATTTTGAAAATGTATCTATTGTTGTTAGAAAACGATTACCTTTAATTACATACGTATATATGTGTATAATTTGGTTTTTATCTGAGGGTGTTTCCGTAAGTTGCAATTTATTTTTAATCGGGCGTCTATCGTACTTTACTTGTTGGCAGAGGTCGCATTGGTTTATTGCGATTTGAATTAGTTCCAAAAGTTTTAGGCAATATATTTTATTTTTAATGTTGTTATTGACACACACAACATGAGTGCTGCGAGAAGCTAGGCCGTAATCCTGACACAGGGTTGTAAAGGCCAGTTATGTATGTATGTATAGGTTTCTATTATTTCTGAATGTATGCTTTCTCTAATATGATATAATGAAATTTGTTTTATGGCTTCAACTTCTGTCTCAATATCCATTACTCTCATGGTAGCTTTTATGAATTTAATTTGACTATCGTTTGAATACATACTTATTAACTTTTGCTGCACTAAATTATAGCTATGCTCTGATAACTCTGAATAGATGCCTATTTTACCTTTGGAAATATATCTTCTAAAAATATCTCCCATTTGTTCGAAGTCGCATTCTGCAATAAACATAATTCTCCTCCCATGTATTTCTTTACATTCTTCTGTTTTATTATTTGTTAAAATTATTTGAGTTTTATATTTATTCACGATTTCTTCTTTTATAAAAAAATGATCAGCCAAGTCTTCTTGTGCTGAATGTATTGTTGCCATAGTTATGTCGTCTTCAATATTATTAATTGAAAAAATATCAGAATCTTTACCTCCCTTCTTTTCTGAAATAGTGTCCTCACTATTTTCTAATCTGCTTAAAAAATCTGCTACGTTGTTCTCTTTCCCTTTTAAATATTCAATATCGAACTGGCATTCACCTAATTTTAATAGCCATCGCTGATGTCTGGGCGACATGTCTTTTTCTTTGTATTTGGAATGGAGATATTTGATTGGCTGGTGATCAGTAAGAATTTTAATTTTTTTACCATAAATGTAAGGCCTAAAATAATTTACACTCCACATTATTGCTAGGAATTCTTTATCCGTCGCAGAGTAGTTTTTCTCACGATTATTTAATGTTCTTGAGGCGTAGCACACCGGATGACCTTCTTGCGACAACACTGCACCAATCGCATAATTGGATGCATCTGTCGTCAACGTGAATTGCTTATTAAAATCGGGATAACGTAAAACAGGGTGTGTACTTATTAAAGTTTTTAACTTTTCGAAAGCTTCAATGTATGTTGGATCTTTCACATTGATTTTTGTGCCTTTATTTAAATATTTTGTCATAGGTTGAGCTACTTTCGCATAATCCTTAATGAATTTTCGATAATAACCCGTTATTCCCAAAAAACTTTTTATCTTTAATTACAATTTTATTTGGGTTTGGGTTCATGCCCTCCTTTGTCAAAATGTGCCCTAAAAATTCAGTTTCCTTTTAGAGAAAATTGCATTTATCAATTTGTATCTTAAAATTTTTACTTTCGAGAACTTTGAAAATGTCTTCTATTGCTTTAATATGCTCAGCTAACGAAGTGCTAAAGATCAGAATATCATCTAAGTATACTACACAGGTTTTATTAATATAATCTTTTAAAATTTCATTTATCAGCTGTTGGAATGTGGCTGGCGCGTTCTTAAGACCAAATGGCATCCTTAAAAATTCGTACGAACCATGTGGGGTTACGAAGGCAGTTTTTTCTCTATCCTCTTCTCTTACTTAAATTTGATGATAACCTTTTGCCAAGTCTAATGTGGTAAAATATTGCGCTCTACCCAATTTATCTAGAATTGAATCTATATTGGGTAAAGGATACTTGTCATCTATAGTTATTTCATTTAACTTTCTATAGTCTATTACTATCCGATACTTTTTTTCGCCTGAATTATCCGTTTTTTTAGGTACGACTATAAGTGGGCTGGCATATCTTGAATGGCTTTTTCTAATTATACCGTGCTCTTCCATTTCTCTGATCTGTTTTCTTACCTCCGCTTCGTGTTGAGGTGGATATCTATATAGTTTTGAATAAATTTGCTGTTGTGTAATGGTTTTTATCTCATGCTGAATTTCTGTTGTATTAGTTAATAAATCTCCTTCTCTAAACAATAAGTTGTTATATCGGCTTAATAATTTTATAATTTCTCTACGTTCTTCATCATTTAAATGATTTAATTGAAGCCTTTCGAATTTAGGATCACCAGCTTCAAGCGTGTAAATTTGATTAAATTTGTATGGGTTATTAAGAAAATAGGATACCTTTCCATTTAATGTTATTTGTCCTTTTTCTATATTTATTTGTGCATTTAAGAAGTTTAATATATCGATACCTATGATGAAATCATAAGTTCTTCCTTTTAATGGAGTGATCTTCCAACGAATCCTGGCATTGTTAGATAAATTAAATTGCTCCGGGAATTTCGTGTGTATTTCATAATTTATTGTATCTTTATTCGTTATTGTACTAAATGTTATGGGGTTCTTCAATTTATATATTTTAAAATCATTTATTTCTTTATTAACTAAACTAAGCCTAGCACCTGTATCTATTAGTGCTACGTATTCTTTATTTTCAATATTTAATATTATCTTTGGCAGGCATTCTGTGGCTGCCTCGTAAAAAAATGGTATTATTAATTTCAGGTCCTTCTGGGCTTTGCCTACCCAGGTTTAAGAGATTTTGGCCAAACCTGTGATTAGGGTGTCCTGCCACTTGAGGATTATTGTAATTTCTTTCTACATTGTCAATTTCCATGGGTTCTGGTTGGTTATTTTTATAACGACTCCAAAACTTGATTGGAATTGGGTCTTGTGTTCTTGTGTTGTATCTTCCAGAATTATTGTTAACATTATTATTATTATTATTTCTTTTAAAACCGTTTTGTTTTTCATGTCTATAAAAATTTGGATTCCATTTATTTCTATCCTGATACTGTCGCTTATTAATTGCTTCCCTACCATAATGTGCCCTGTCAATATTTTGTTTATTTTGGTACTGATTTCTATGTATTTCTTCTTTCAAGTATGTCTTGTATTCCGGTCTTATACACGTATCTTCAAATCGTCTCTGGTTCATTGTGTATAAAATATTTTTTAATTCTCTCTGTTCATAAATCTTGTCTAGTAATGTCCCTTGTGCTATTTCTTTGATAGTATTCACTAACAAACTATCTATATTTGTTAAATCTATTCCACATTCACCATTATAATATACTATTAATTCGTCTGTCTTATATTTAATATTTTGAATCTTATCAATTAGTTCACTTACTGTATTAACTCGTAAATTGGAGATCCTTCTGTAAATTTGGTGAGGTTCGGTGTCCGGCTTGTATCTCAATTTTGATATGTCCTTGATGAGTTTCCAGTTATCCGGCTCGGGGATGTTGATAATTGAGTTCTTTGCTTCACCTTGGATGGTTTTATAATATATGGCTCTAACTACCTCTTTCTTCTGTTCTTCGCTTTGTAGCGTTGAAATCAGGTATTCCACGCCGCTAAAAAATTATGGTTACGTCTCCTTGTCCTGTGAACACCGGAAGATGATTAACGTTTTTCAATGTCCTGTCCATAATGTCACGGTTTTGTTGTTGTCTTTGCTGTAGTTCAACATAAGCGAGTCTGAGTTGTTCCAGCTGCTGCTCCCTTCTTGCAAGCTGCTCTACAATATCCACGTTGGCCATCTCCTGTTGAATTTGCTCCATTCTTCTTTCGTCAAATCTCCTTTGCCTTGCTTGTCGAATTTTGACTATTTGTTGCACTTTCACAAGATTTTGATAGTTACTTTATTTTTATTATTTCATTTATTTTAGTCCGATAGTGGTTCGTACACCGTTTTGCCGTGTGTCTTTACTACACTATTATGGAAAATAACTGTTGTTTTTTAATTAATTAGTGGTTCGTACACTGATTTGCCGTGTGTCTTTACTGCACTAATGTGGAAAATAACAGTTTGTTTTTTTTTTTTTTTTTTTTTAATTGATTAGTGGTTCGTACACCGATTTAAAGTATGTCGTCACTGCACTAATATTTATTTACTTCGTTCAAAGCTATGTAAAAGAAAAAGGAGTACCGACTGCGCCAATTTTGTAGCGGGAGAAATTGGGAACGTTTTTAAAAAAAAGAAATAACTAAACTCAACCGTGGATATCTAACAACTGCCTTATTTTATTTCTTTAATTTTAATTGAACTTATTGTTAACACAATTTTTTGTTAATTCAGCTTAAAAATACATTTTACAATTTTTATTTACTTATGCTAAATATTAACAGTTTTTCTTAATTATTTTATACTAATATTGGACGGTTGCAATTCCTGGAATTGCGACCGAAAAATAATTTTGTTTTATGAACTTAAACGGAAGTGAGTTTGCTGTTACAGTTTTTTATTTTATTTTGTGTCAATTATGATTTTTATAAATTCATCAATAGTGTCATTTTTTATATAAGTGTGTGTATGTGAATTTGTATATGTAACTCACGTTGTTGTCTGCTATGATCTCTAGGTTACATTTCGTGCCAGATTCATTGTTGAATAGATGTATCTCACAGCTACAGGTAGCTTCGCCTTCGGCATAAGAATGTATTGTGATCAAGTGTATTGCATCCAAGAAGTTTGCTTTCGTCCATTGGAAAGTATTCGTCCCGGTGGGCATTAAGAGCCACCATTGTTGATGTTGGTATAACAGCCACTAAGGAATTATTTATTAGCTGTGGAACTGGTGCAAGGTAGATTAGATCATACTCCATCTGATGTGTTAATGGGATGAACAAGGTGCATATAATGTGCTGGTTTGATATTGACGCATGGGCGGTCACTATCCCATAAACATGGATAATATCCATTATCGGCAATGTTAGATCTGCTGGAAGATTTGCTTTTATGTTGTCGACTTCGTTAGAAAATTCGATTGGAGTTAAGAGAACAAGGCTGATCCGACCGTGATCAGTATCAGCTATTAAGTTAACCACAGATCGGTATATTTTTTGCACATTATCTGTGAGGATAATCAACTGCATGCTAATGGACAAAATGAGCTGAGATTGGTGAATGTGGTTACTGGTTGTGAAGTTTTTTAGAGCATTGATTTTAACATTGAGTTCTTCAAATTTATTTTGGTGTGAGCCTCAGTCTGCTTCAGAAGAAGAGTGGAATCAAGAAAAGATGTTTGATTCCGAAGCAAACTTTGCAAGTGGGCTTCGTTGTTCTTAATAGTGTTGATAGTATCGGTCATTTGATCAGCATATTTGAAATCAAGAACGCCTAATAACAAATGTTATTTGTTGCCAACTATGTCTACTGCACCCTTTTCTTCCGTCTGCTGATATTTTCTAGTCTGGCCTCCAATTCATTCTGGACATTGCATAAATGAAGAAAGAGTCTAATACAGTGAGAGTCAAGGTGCGACGATTCACAAGTCTTTGCTAATGCGTCCCCCCCGTTAGCCAACAGCTGTAGTTCATTAAGGAATGAAGCCAGTTCAAAGAATATCATAAGTTTCCATTCCGACATGATTGGTTTAATTTGACCAATTTGTTCAAAATGTAATCAAATTTTTTTGGTGATTGGCATGTAAGTAACTTGCTGGTACATTATTAATGGAAAAATTAATGTGAGAAACATAAGCATGGTTGTTGTAATTGCAACGTTTTGGAACTGGAGAGCCTCTATCTGCATTGCGAAATGCATTGCTACTCTTATTTGGAGACGGGTTTGGCATTTTTTTGTTACCAGCAGAAGTATATTCAAAGGAGGGAAGCTAATGAGTGAATTGCTCCCTTAATAACACCGATAGATGTATTGACCTCCGCTGTTCTGATAATACCATCAGGTCCGGGATATGTTTCGATTACTTCACCGAGCCGCCAAGTCATTTTTATTTTCTTTATAAAATTTTTGCGTTTCAAAATATTTTAACGCCTTCTTGACATTGAGGTGCCATTTACTAAGAAGTTTAGATCACGCAATACATAAACCAGTTTTAAAAAAGATTGCAAATGTCAGACGCGAAAAACTGTCATTTTTGACAAATTTACGCCAATTCTATAAAAGTTTGAGGTCATCGTTCTCAGCAACTAGCAGCCTGACATCGACGTGATATGGCGCAAATTTTAGCAAATTACACCATCTTTTAAATACTGTTGACGAAATGCAATTTTCTTGAACGGCGCAAAAACGCTATAGAAAAAACTGCGAAAATTGAAAAATCGGAAAATTTTGGTTTCAAAAATGAACCGCTGTACAACTTTTTCCCAAATAGTAGTATTGGCATAACTTTTATACTGTAAATATCTACAAAGTCTAGTGACTTTATTTTATATCAGTGAGCATCGGAAGTTTAAAACTAAAAGTAGAAAAGTGATGAAATATGAAAAAACTCTTGTAAATTTCAAGCCTGTTTTTGAGTTTTTCAATATTTGAGTGCCCACAACTTTTAGAGATAAAGAACTGATGGTCTGAAATTTTGAATTTCCCAGTTTTCTAGTGTGGCCTATCATTCCCTTTTGACCGTTTTGGTCAATTCGAAAAACTGAAGAAATAATAAGCATCTGAAATCAGTTTCATCAAATGTTGAAAATTTTTGAAATTGCCCGTATACATTAAAGTGTAGTAGTAAAATATATAGGGCTTAAAAAGTGTTAAAAAAATATAATTGAAATTTGATTTATAATTTTAAAGGTTTGTAGGAAATAGTCTTCTGTTAGTAGTCCATGAATTAATGACATAAAGTAGTTATCAAAATAACTACAAAAGTTGATCCATGGAATATATACGTGAAGTAGTTATGAAACTAATCTCAATTGTATAATTCACGGAGTAGTTTTGAGGTTACTCTTATGTTATATTTGGTTGGACCTGGTCCTCTCCTAGGACATCGCAATGTAAAATGGGTCACTTATTTACATGCATAATGGGTAAAGGATGTTACTAGTCGTGGTCCATCATGGAGTACATTTTAGACACGTGCATGGAGTAGTCGCACTTTTTGCAGGGAATGAAGGGTTTTGCTTGAGTTACCCTTGTTTCGGGTAAGTTTCCCGTGATTTCCTGCAGGAGTTTCAGTTTTGATTTTGCACATTGCACATACAGTTTCTCGTACCAAGTGTTGGCCTTTGATAGGCCAAAAACGCTGCCTAACACCTGCAAGAAGAAAGCTAAGACCGCAATGTTTTTTTTCCTTATCTATTGTCTTAAAGATTAATCTACTTATTATGTCATTATAAGGCAAGAGCATAGGATGTTTTAAATAATAATTGTTTTATTATTATTTATTATTATTATTATTTACTAAAAAAAGTCAATGGAATAAATCCTTACAGACTATTTACAAATTAACGATATATAAAAATTAAAACAACAAAATTACAATTAGTTACATATTTAGAAATACAATTATTTTACGTTTAATAATTCTAGAATTTAAAGAAAAATCAATTAATTCTGACAAGTAATTATATTGGCTGCATAATCTATTAAAAGGATCAGCCATATTATAGTTAAATCTACAAAATTGAACAAAAAGAGGATTATAAAATCGAGAATTACGACAAGGAATATTAAATTTAACAGATTTTAAAAGAGATTCACAACAAATATTTCCATTAATCAGATTAATCATAAAAGATACATTTAACATTATACGACGACTTTTAAGCGTTGGTAGTTTAATTAACGCTAATCTGGATTCAATACGATCACTATGAACATTGTAGTAAGGATCCCATACTATTGACCCATATTCTAGAATTGATCTCACAAGTGACACATAGAGTTGTTTCGTAATATAAGGATCGGTGAACTCCTTAGCCCATCTCTTTATGAATCCCAGGACACATTTAGCTTTGTTTACAGTAAAAGTAATATGCTCATTAAAATTCAATCTCATGTCAAGAAGAATGCCAAGATCGATAAATGTTTCAACCATCTCCAATTGATTACCTCCAAGTGAATAATTAACATTAATAATATTCCTACGTGAGAAACTCATGTATTTGCATTTTTTAGTATTCAATTCCATCATGTTGTATTGACACCATAAAAAAAAGTTCTTAAGGTCACTTTGAAACAAAACATGTTCAGTAATATTTTTATACGATAGAAACATCTTCACATCATCAGCATACATTAAGATATGGGCAGAGTTAATAACATTTGGAAGATCATTAACAAACAATGAAAATAAAAGTGGACCAAGATGACTGCCTTGGGGAACACCGGAGCGAACATAAATAAACTTAGAAACGTTATTATGCACTCGTACTGTTTGTTTCCTACCCATCAAATATGACCTCATCCAATTTAAGCCAATCTGAGTAACTCCCAGCAAATCAAGTTTATTCAGAAGTAGTCTATGGTTTACCTTATCAAATGCTTTACTGAAATCAGTATAAATCACATCAGTTTGCTTTCCTTCAGTAAAACCAGCACTAACTACAGTTGTTAATTGTAGAACATTAGTTATTGTTGAACAGCCTTTTCTAAACCCATGTTGGTAAGGTGATAATAACGATGAGGTATGATGACGAAGAAAATCAGCAATTAATTTCTCAAATAGTTTTGGAATAGAACTCAGCTTAGCAATGCCTCTATAATTTGTAATATTAGATCTATTACCAGATTTAAAAAGCGGTACAATATACGAATCCTTCCAACACGCAGGAAAATAACCATATTTCATAGAGGCAATAAACAACAAAGATAACGGTGTGACAAATGACTCAGCACATCGACTTAAAATACAATTTGGAACACCATCAGGACCGGGACTAAAGGACATCTTCAGCTTCTTTAAGGACAGCAAAATATCACTTTCATGTGAAGTAGGAAGAGATATTACTTGATTTGATGGAATCGAATAAGGATATATATTTTTATCATTATAAACTGCATCGGAATAAATACTGGCAAAGAAATCGACAAACATATCACATATGTCATCAATATGACTATATTCACGATCGTTAAATTTCATTACATTTGGATAACCAACAGCCTTTCTTTTAGATTTGACGAATGTATAAAATGATCTAGGGTTACGGATGAAGTTTTTCTTTACTTTAATTAAATACTTTTTATACAAAAGACGGTTGAGCATAATATATTCAGACCGTGCAACAGAGTACTTTGAATAATCAATAATAGAGCCAGATTTCTTATAATTTTTATAGCATTTATTTTTAAGATTCTTCAATCGAGACAGTTGAACAGAATTCCATGGTGGACCAACTTCTACATTATAATTCATTTTGGGAACACAAATTTCAAAAAAAGAATAAATTAACTTGTAAAAATTTGTTACGCTGCAGTCAATGTCAGTATTGCTAATAAAGAAATAGGTATAATGTCATTCCAGCAAATATTTCCCATGAATGCATTAAATAAATTATAGTTAGTTTGATTGAAGCAAAAAATCTTGCATTCTTTACTATGCTTTAATTTAGATTCAGATGGAGTACACAAAATAATGTTTATAGTAGGATGATATAGATCTTCCGGTAAAGTAACAGGTTCTGCACGTATAACTGAGCAAGCATTGAGATCATTGACGAACACTAAGTCCAGTAATTTTCCAAAATTATTTAATACTGAATTCATCTGGTAAAGGGATAGACCCAAAATTTCATTTAAAAATTCTTCATGACAGTTTCTATTTTTCACTGGTATTAAATGTGGTACATCAGATGTAAGTTTCCATTCAACTGAAGAAAGATTAAAATCACCAACAACAAAAACAGTATCACATTTTTCAGCAAGAGAAGAAACAGGCTTGATAACATCAGCATGATTGGCATAAATAGAATAGTCAGAATTTGGAGGAACATATGAGCAGGTAAAATAAACTTTCGATCTTTTTAATTTCACTACAACAGAAACAATTTCAATATCAGAACGTTGAGTTACAATTTCTTCAAATGGAAATGAACAAGAAACAGCGATTAGAACACCGCCACCCTTACGTAAACTGCGATCATATCTATATAACTTATAATTATTACAAAGAATTTCCGAGTTGAAAATATTGCTATTTAGCCAAGTTTCAGTAAATATAACAACATCATAAGTAAACTCGTAACTATCAACTAGAAGAGTAGCTAATTTGGTATTTAAGCCACGAACATTCTGATATATAATATTTAAAAAATTATCAGAAGTATTATCACAGTTAATTAGTTTTTTGAGATTCCTGACTGTAAACGAGCGATATTACTATCATAATTAGTCCTCGTTCTCTCTCTATAAGTATATTCACGGACTAATGTATTTGCAGGCCAGAAGTTAGGATCAACAATATTATCAAAAATATCCGGAGGGGTGGAAATTTTAAATGATGCAATGGACCTTGGAGTGGAAAATTTAAATTTTTGAATTATAACATTTACATTTCGTCTAAATTTAGATTTGATGTAATAGTCAACATCATTCAATGAAGTTTTACTTGCTAACCGTGAAACAAAAACAGTCTTCATGGGTGGAACGGCAAGAAGCGCCTTAGGCATAATCGTATCATTCCCTGCCCGTCTATTTACGTCAGCGTTAACTGGTAAAGATTTTACATTAGAACTAGATCTAGTATCAATTGCAGGAGAAGTTAACTGACCAGAATAAACATCATTTGAAATAGTGGATGGCGTAGAATATGTTTCACCAACAGCATCGGGAATAATAATAGTCGTTACAGGTGAATTGACTGCCGAAGGAATTGAAAGTAAGTTGTCAGATTTTAGCTTTTCGTTAGAACCTTTATCAACAGCACCAAAATTATTCAAGCTAATAAAATTATTATATAAGTCCTCAAACTTTGCAAGTTGGGATTGTAAAGACAAAAAGTCTTTATTAAGTTTATTAAATTGATCCTTATAGCTCTTGAAAAATCTATAAAATTCCATGTTAATTTTTTTACACGAAGCGCAAGTCCAGTGTAATGATTTTACAGGATCTAAAAGCGCATCCGCATCTCTTGCCTTCAGTGCAGTACATTTTAGGTAAAATTACCCATACAAAGCCAGCAGGTTACCATACGATCATTACCAGAAGAAGCACAATTAGTATTTAGGCAATTCATTTTTGTTCAATAAAATATATGTGTATGTAATAATTTAGTTATTTTCTTTTTTTCAAATTTAAGGATACGTTACAATAATTTAAAAGTAGATGTCACCACAACCAGTTAGCAAATACACAAACCAATATATAATAATAGTATATTTATGACGAAAAGTTTGTATTTATCCAAAACATATGATCACAACAGCTGGTTCAGTGTATTTTATTTTGTTTGTTTATTAACTGTATTGGTTAGTGTTGTTGTTATATAATGTTTATTTATTTTTCTGTTTCTGTTTTTATATTATTATTGTAATTTAAGACAAACTGTTTTATATATTTTTTTTAATTTGTTCGAGCAAGAGTTGTATTGTTATTGTATATAAACATTCTCAGAATATATTTATTTCTCTTATAAATGACTTTATGTTGCTCTTTATTTTCTGATTGATTTTTATAAATGTATATATTATTATCAAAATTTTTTGTCTATTTAAATTTAAAAATATTTAATGTAGAGTTGCTATTGTTGCTGTTAATAAATTAATATATTAGTTATGACCATACACTTTTTACACTAATACTTAAATGGCACATAAACACATTAAAGGCTTGTACAGAGCGAGGTAAAACAAAAACACGTCCGACTTCAACGACAGGCAATACAATAATGAAAAAAAAAAAACAACAAAAGAAAAAAAAGTTAGCATACGATAATATTTTTTTTTCTCTTCTATGATTATATTTGATATTCTGTTATTACAATAATATGATACTGTGTTAATCAGAGTCATTCCTCTTAAATATTATGATACATTTTTTTTTCTCTCATATTTTTTTTTCTTCTTTTGTTTTCATTATACTCGTATCTCAATTGAATTTTTTTCCAATTTAACCATTTAACCCCTTAACGTTAGGATAAGAAAGAAGAAAATATTGTTTATTGTAAGGTTATTATTACTATGAGGACATGAATTTTTTTATTCAATTTATTTTGTAATAATTTTATATGAAATAATGAATTTTTCTAACTAGAAAAAAATTTTTTTTGGGTCTGATGTAGGTTAGTGCGATTGGAGTTTTCTTATTAACAATATTGGCCATTAGGAAAACCATAGGATGGGTGGGTATAGAGGCCAATGGGCAATGACACCTTGCTTCTATAAAACTACGCCAGTGAAGTCATGGAATTTCATTTATTTTTTTTGTATATCGAATTTTTAGGAAAACCATAGAATGGGTGGTTATAGAGGCCAATTGGCAATGACACCTTGCTCCTATAAAACTACGCTAGTGAACTCATAGAATTTCATTCATTTTTTTGTTTATCGAATTTTTAGGCCATTTTAGACATACGCGATATTTTTTATTTGTACTCAATAGGTTTTTCAGGGAACAGGACCCCGGCCCAATTCTCCCGATCTAGCTAGCTAGCTAACGCTTATGTACAGTTCTCTATGATAGCCTTTAGTTAGTCAGTCAGAGTTAGTAGTCAGAGTATTGTTTTATTTAATTGTTCTTTTTTTTATTTGTATGCAACCGTTAAACTGTTATGTGGGTGGCCTTTTCTATACACCACCTCATACCACTTTAATTGATAATTTTTATTTTATAATAATCTTTGTTTTATTTAGACTGGATCAATCAGCGGCGATACGTGCACATACATATATCTCTGTTATTATATATTGAATAATAACCCATCACATAGGATGATTTGATATTGCCTGACTTTAGGGTGGATAAAGATTTGGTGATACATTTTTTCTATTTCAGTCGTAAACACAAATCGCGGCAACCGAAATCGCAGCAGAACGGTAAACAATTCATTCTGGAGTGGTGGTCTGGTGTGCAAAGTATCGTTTAATGATTTTCCTGGCGATGTTTTTGACAACTCGTCAAATACTACTCTAAGTTTGGTAGTGGTGCTTTAGGGTCGTAAGGCGCAGTGATGAGGAATAAAGTATTTATCCCCAACTACTTTGTCTATGTCGATTTTCGTCATGCGCCCTAGAGTTTCATACTCCTCCATGAATCGTGTGTATTGCTCTTTTAGTAAAGTGTCTTTTGATAATCGACATTCTAAAGAGAGAACGTGGTTAAAGGCAATGCTGTGTGATTCTCTCAAGGCAGTTGCTTCAGTACAGAATGGAAGTCGTACTACGAATCTTCCGTTTTTGTCCCGCGTAGTGCTTTGATTAAAGTGAGCGTCATAAGGTGACAACTGTTGATTTGAGTTTTCTATCTCTTCTAGCTTCCAGAATCGTTCAGCCAGATCTAACCTTTCGTCTTCACTCAATTCGCAGCATCCTGCTGTTGATAAATGTTGACCTGAGACCTTTCCTGAGACTATCCAGCCAAGTACGGTATTTTGCAACCTTGGAAGGTCGTTAGCTAGTTTAATTTGACCAATAGCAAGTAACTTGTAATCCCCGTGGTCTAGTGGTTAGTGTGTTGGCTTACTAAGACATGAGCTCTGGGTTCGACACCCAGCTCTGACATCTTAAAAAAAAAGAAATATGAAAAAAAATTTCTTTCGGCGACTACCTCTCAGCAGTCTTCTGGCAAAAGCTCTGAGAGTAATTAATTGCCATGAACAAGCTTCTCAAGTCTGTCATTCGGAGTCGTCATTAAACTGTAGGTCCCGTTACTCATGGATAAAAATTTAGACACACAACATGAGTGCTGCGAGAAGCTAGGCCGTAATCCTGACACAGGGTTGTAAAGGCCAGTTATGTATGTATGTATGTAATAGCAAGTAACTGGCTCCTAATAAAATTTCAATTTTATCTGGGCGATCGATTTGGTCTGCCAACGTCACATTGTTTGGAATCAATCATTTATCGATATGAAGAAGCTGTGTAGGCTGAGGAGCAATGATCTGTGGCAAGACAAATGCTTCTAAACGCGCCGAAAAGTTGTTGAGTCGAGATTGCAGTGTAGTGTTGACCCGATGTTGAATTTTAGTTCGATTTGTTCCAATACCATCGATCGAAATAGATGTAGCTCGTGCTGGGAGTCCAAGCCAATCTTTCGGTGATGAGGTTGACTTACGATCCTGAGTCAAGAGTTGCCTTGCATTCAAGTTCCACACCATGAGCGTTAACCTTTACTAATGCTGTTCCGAGTAGGACGTAAGGTCGTTGGTTGGCAGAACTTACTGCCATGGTTTCTACGGCTACTATTGGTGTGGTGAGAAGAGAAGAAGCATGGAATGATGGAGTGAACTGGTTTGTTGATGGATTTACCTTGTTTTGTGGAGACTACAGTGTTATGTGCACTTTGTTTCAAGTGAACAAGGGTGTGGTGCTTTTTACCGCACTTCTGGCAACGGTCGGAAATGGTGCACCCATTGGTGGGATGATTTTTGCTGAAGCAGTTTACACATAGCTTGTGTTTTTGTGCAAGGTTGAGTCGATTTGTTGGGCTAAGCAGCATGAACTCCTTGCATCGGTATAACGGATGAGAATCTTATTTGCACATGAAGCACCTGGTTAGCTTATATGTTGTAAGCGTGCAAGTTTTGGTATTGTTGAGAGACGTGCGCTCAAGAGTATAAAAGTAGTTCTCGAGAAAAGTGAGGAACTGACCGATTGATTGTAACTCCTTTGGCTTGGAAATAGATTATTCATATTGTGTATGAACTGTTTTGTCTAGTTTTTTGACTAGGACATGTATCAATAGTGTTTCCCATGACGTAATCTGGAGTCCCATATTGGAAAGAGCTGCCAGGCTCTCCTTTGTTGTATCATGCAACCGTTTAATACTACTTAATGTACAAGCTCCGGGCGGTTGATCGAGCAGCCTTTGAATTGCCGTAGACACCATAACACGTTTATTATTGTAACGATCTTCCAGCAATTGCCATGCGGCTTCGTAATTTTCATTGGTAGTAGGGAGATGTTTTATAAGATTTGCTGCTTCGCCAGTGACGTTGGTCTTTAAATACCACATTTTATGAGCATTAGACATCTGTTGCTCATGAATAATTCTTTTGAAAAGGCCTGAGAAAGAGGTCCACTGCCTGTAATCGCCGTTAAATTTGGTGATGGCAATTGTGAGTAATGGTAATGGGGCAGGTGTTGCCGTATTTTCTGGTTTGTAAGGGAATCTGTTTGCAATCTCAAGCTGTGCACTCGAGAGCTGGATGATCGCTGACGGTGCAGCTTGCTCGAGACTGACATATCTTGCTGTGTTGTAAACAAAAATAGCAAATAAAACTATTTTGTATTTTTGTTCTTTACTTGCTGGACTAGCTGTGTGAGCTACGCAAGGTTTTTATTTAATTGTTCTTTATTTACAAAATTGATCAGCTAATATACTACTTATGAGAATCTAACTTAACCTACCCTTAATATTAGTTTGTGTAAATGTATATTAATTTATAACTAAAACATTACAAACACACGTACATGTGTAACGGGAAAATAAAGTATCTTCCCACAGTCGGAACATGAAGCGTGTCATATTCCTGCAGTAATATGGAGTGCAGCTGCAGTATTAATATTTTGGCCTTGAGTATTTAATGAATGACGACGGTCAGCGGAATCACCAAAAGAGGCTTCTTGTATCGTCTGTATTTGTGTTCTTTTGAATGACACATGATACTCTTTTATTTGTAGGCACTTCAATAGTATTTAACAAACATGCACTCAATAGAATGCAATCACAGACATGCACTCAAAGGAATGCAATCACGCTACACCTCCACCCTTTGAAAGAATGTTCATATAACTTTTGTTCTATGGACATTCTTACACACATGCACCTATGAATGGTTTTGTAGTTTACAATATAAAAAAAAAGTTCTTATTACTATTAAAATAATTGATTATGCTTTATTAACATATTAAAAGAAAGTTTAATTACAATATTTTATTTGGGTAATCTTATTATAATTTTTCTATATTAATGTTTAATTATTTTGTTTGATTATTCTTATTATAGCTTGTCATTCTTATTAATGGTCATTAATTTATTCTATTAATTATTATATAATTTAAGTCTATTCTTATGAACTATTTGTTCTTTGTTTTCTTATCTTTCTTAAATTTAATTTCTTAATTCTATATGGACCTCTATGGGATGGCTCCAATTTATGTCCTGCTTCATTTTTAAGTAAAACTAAATCTCCTATTTTAAAATCATAATCTAGGGTTTTCCTATCATAGCTAGTTTTCTGTTTACTTTTATTTATTTCTAGTAATTGCTTAGCTCCATTTAATGCTACTTCTAACCTAAATTTTGCCTCTTTGGCATAATTATCTATATTATATAAAGGTGCAATCCTATCTACTTCGTTGAACTGTTTAAAATTGTTTGGGATTTTACCAAAAACCAACTCATACGGACAATAATTGTGTACCGTAGATGGTGTAGTATTGAAACAGTACGTAAAATATCTAATCCATTCATCCCAGTCATCTTTATCTACTGATATATATGAGCGTACATACTCATTAAAAGTTCTGTGACTTCTTTCTATTGTACCTAAAGTCTGGTGATGATGTGCTGTGGATGTTAATTTTTCAATTTTCAATAGGTTGCAAAGTTCAGTATGGAATTTTTGTATTCTGTCCCCATGTCCGAAATGAACGTCTTCATCGGTCCATAGATCAATACAAAATTTTCGAAAATCGCCTTTGCGATTGTTTTTCCGGACTTATCTGGTATTGGTATCGTAACCAAATATTTTGTCAAATCGCATATCAAGGTAACTGCATATTCATTTCCATATATCGATTTTGAAAATGGTCCAATTGTATCAACATACACTGCTTCAAATGGTCTATCAGGTGTATCAGTGATTGTCATTGGACTTTTTATATTTTTAGCAGTTTTAGCTATTTGACACTTATGACATGCCTTCACATATTTAGCTATGTCTTTGGTCATGTTTCGCCAGTAGTAATATCTTTTTATCTTTTCTGCGGATCTATATATTCCGCAATGACCTCCTTCAATGGGATCATCATGATATTTCAGCATAATATCAAGAATTGCCTTGGCATTCTTGTTGTCTATTATTGTTACTTTATTTAATAGCGCTATTTGGATATTGTTTAACATTTTATTGCCTATATTCTTAAATTCATTAGTTGAGATAAATTCGAATATTTTCTCACTAGGTGCTACTTGTAATTTATTGATATTAAGTTTACCGGCTGCTTCCTCGAGCCTAAAGAAAAATTGTCCTAGGTCAAATCTCTCTTTAGTAAATATATCATTTATATGTATGCTAGCTAATATTGATTTTCCCCTTTTTATGTAGCACTTGTTGGGATAAATCTTCAGTTTATAATATTTTCTGACGTCATTATTATTCAATGGTACCAATATATTGGGCTCTTTAGTCCTTTTTTTCTTATGCTGATATTCTAAATCATTACTACTACTTATTTTCTTGTCCATTGATCTTGTTTTAACTCTTAAAATTAACGATACGTTTTTATTTAACTCTTTCAAATCATCTATTGCAGGGATGAGCAACACGCGGCCCGCGGGCCGCTTGCGGCTCTTTCAACATATTTATGCGGCCCGCCAAACAAATGTTGCTGGTTCTCAAAAATACACATAATATATAGACACATTAATCAACGAATTTCAATTACGAAGAAACTGAGAAGACAGCAGTTTCCATGAAAATGTTTTCCTAACCATTAATTATCGATGTGGATACAGTTCCCGAAGACTTTCAAAGGGAAGTGATGGACATGCAGAATAATACTGATGTAAAAAATGTACTTATTTCTCTCAGTAAACATCGAGAATGTTTATAAATCCGACCACCGACCAATTACCACCGATCAAGACTGAGTAATGCACGATTAGAAATTTGTGTATGTGTAGCTACCTCATCAATTCCGGCTGATATTGATCAGGTTGTATCGAAAAAACAGTGCCAAATTTCTCATTAAAAATTTCAAGCAAATACTTTTTTTTTTTTTGGCATTAAAATGTATATGGGCAATTTCAAAAATTTTCAACATTTGTTGAAACTGAGTTCAGATGCTTATTATTTCCCCAGTTTTTCGAATTGACCAAAACGGTCAAAAGGGAATGGTAGTCCACACTAGAAAGCTAGGAAATTCAAAATTTCAGACCATCAGTTCTTTATTTTTAAAAGTTATGGGCACTCAAATATCGAAAAACTCAAAAAAAGGCTTGAAATTTACAAGAGTTTTTTCATATTTCATCCCTTTTCTACTTTTAGTTTTAAACTTCCGATGCTCACTGATATAAAATAAAGTCACTAGACTTTGTAGATATTTACACTATAAAAGTTATGCCAATACTACTATTTGGGAAAAAGTTGTACAGCGGTTCATTTTTGAAACCAAAATTTTCCGATTTTTTAATTTTCGCAGTTTTTTCTATAGCGTTTTTGCGCCGTTCAAGAGAATTGCATTTCGTCAACAGTATTTAATAGATGGTGTAATTTGCCAAAATTTGCGCCATATCACGTCGATATCAGGCTGCTAGTTGCTGAGAACGATGACCTCAAACTTTTATAGAATTGGCGTAAATTTGTCGAAAATGACAGTTTTTCGCGCCTGACATTTGCAATCTTACTTAAAACCGGTTTATGTATTGCGTGATCTAAACTTCTTAGTAAATGGCACCTCAACGTCAAGAAGGCGTTAAAATATTTTGAAACACAAAAATTTTATAAAGAAAATAAAACTTTTGCGAAATTTCATGATTTTGTTTCGTGTTTTTTTTAGTTAATCAGTGATTTAAAATCAGTGTAAAGTATTGAAAATGAAGTGCGGCGGTGAACTAAAGATTATATATAAATACGGTTGAATTCGGTCCATATTTAGCGTGTACAGCGGCATTTTTCTTCAAACACATTTTGCTTTGTGACATCTGCAGTTATGTATAGATTCCGCTGCGATTGACAACAAATGAAAGGTTTTTTTAAGCTTGATAATAAAACCGAATAGGCATTAAAAAATTTTCATGATTTTAAATTTTACAGATCAAAAAAAAAAAAAAAAAAAATCCTAACCTCAAAAATAATTCTTATATATTTTTTTTTATTTTTTAAATTTGCAAGTCAAAACATTGTTTTTCTGTAAATTAGTTATGCGTTATATAAACACATATTATAACAATCGGTGAAACATTCATATTTTTGCAAAAATTCGCGTTTTTTAATGTTAAGGAATTTTAATTATAATTGATATTTTTTTATGTATTTTGTCAGTGCATTGACGAATTTGGACTGCACTGATGAATTTAAAATGAGTTTCATGCATTCATACAACATTTATTAAAATAAACCAATAAATTTAACTTAAAATTTTTTTTAAGAAATTTAAAACTTAAAACCTCCATAACTTTCGCGCCGTTTGCAATAAATGATTAACGCGAACTGTTTTGGTATGCTAAAATAGGACGCTTCACGTGACCAAAGCGTCATTCGTGTCATCCAAAAAAAAATTGGAAAAAAATATCAAAATGTCGAAAATTTTTGAAATTGCCCATATATGAAATTTTTACTCTTTCTTAAATTTTATATTTTTTTATTCTAATTTTTATTATAAATAGAGTTCTGTAAATTATTAGTATTTATGTGCGGCCCGCCAAAAAATTTCAAAATTTAAAGTGGCCCGTTGATTAAAAAGGTTGCTCACCCCTGATCTATTGTAATTCGCGATAATGCATCCGCGACGTAATTATCCTTTCCCCTAAGATACTCAACCGTGAAGTCGTATTCCTCTAAATCTAGTCTCATTCTTGTCAATTTTGAACTTGGGTTCTTCATAGAGAACAAATAAGAGAGTGGACGATGGTCAGTTCGGACCAAGAAGTGTCTCCCATAAATATATGGTCTGAAATGTGTGATATCCCAGTATATGGCAGTCAGTTCCTGCTCAATAGTGGATTTGTTGCTTTCTCCTCTCGTGAATGTTTTCGATGCATATGATATTGGTAATTGCTTACTATCATGTTCTCGAGTAAGTACTGCCCCGCATGCATGTTTACTCGCATCTGTTGTAATACAGAACTCCTTTGTAAAATCAGGATATTGAAGTAAAGTAGGACACATTAATGCTTTCTTTAGATAATTAACCCTAGTAGGTATGAGGGTTTTTTGTCGCTAAATGGCATAACCAGGTCTGTGCAGACCTACATGGGATTTGTATGGAAATGCATAGAGAGATGTGTTAAAAGTGTATTTAAATGCTTTTTATGCTAGGAAAACCACAAAATGAACATTAAAAATGCATTTTTATACATCTTGTTTATCATTTAACAGTATTTTATTAATAATATGTATACAAAGGAATTTTATACACGGCATTTAACGCAGAAATACCTAGCATTTAAGAGTTGTTGGCATACCGCTTTATTGCAATGCACGCAATAAAAATGTGTTTTTCGCTTTTTTTTTGTTCAACATAAAACTCAGCAAGCACGATGGTCTTTTGGCAGAGGATGCGGCATGGACTGGACCGTCATATATGGGCGGGCCTGCAGTTACCTGCAAACAAACAAAGTTTGTCAATTTCGTCGAACTCAACTACATCATACAAGTCAAAGGACGATAAGATTTTTTCAACAGCTCCTCCGGCCACTGGTAGACCTCGTGCACATGACTGCCGTACGGTGTGTCTTGAAAGCTACCCTATCTACAGGGCGACGATGTCTGCTAACCGATATATTGTATAATATTTCTCAAAGTATATTAGATTTGATAACGATATCACTAGAACTGGTTGACTTGTAGAAAACAAATCGCCCGTAATCGATGTTTGTAACATGCTCATGAAAAACTTAGAACGCTGATATGTTCCGAACTGTTCTCCTACCGAGGCCGCGTTCGCTTTATCCAATATATACCATCAAAACCAGTCAAATAGGGCATACAAATCTGTAACTAAATCAATTTTTAAATTTTAGCCATTTTGTCCCCACAACTCATTACTTGGCTGAATGTTTGACTCGCATATGGCGGCAAACTAGGTAAGGCCAAAAAAGCTCACAATTCTGTTTCCGTCACAAGTTGCGTTCTCACTCGCGGACCTTACGGTTTGTTTCAGGAACAGATGTGCTGAGGATCTCGGGTCTTAAAAGAAATTTAAATATCGGCGATAGAATTAAAGAACGCTGTAAAAGCGAAAATACGTTTTTTGCATCATTTTTATCAGATTGATCCCGGTCCCAGATTTCTAAGATGAAAATGAATTCACTTACGCCGTCTGCGTTTTGAAAAATACCAGTGTCTTTGTTCTACTTTCATACGGGTTTTTTGGCTCTGGTGAACATTTAAGGTTTTGTCAGTTACAGCGTTCTTTAATTCCATCGACGATATGAAGATGGGGTTTCGCATAGTGCCTATTACCGGGCCTTCACGACTCACCGTGGGACAGTTATGTGCACGAGGTCCACCAGTGGCCGGCGGAACTGTCGACCATATTTTACCGTCCTTTGACTTGTACGATGCAGTTGACTTCAACGAACTTGACAAACTTTTTTGTTTGCAGGTAGCTGTAGGCCCGCTCATAGATGACCGTCCAGTCCATGCCGCATCCTCTGCCAAAAGACCATCGTGCAAGCATCCTGTGTTTTAGATTGATAAAAAAACAGCGAAAAGCACATTTTTATTACATGCATTGCAAAAATCCGGTATGCCAACAACTCTCAAATGCAAGTTACTTCTGCGTTAAATGCCGTGTATAAAATTCCTTTGTATACATATTACTAATAAAATACCCTTAATAGATAACTAAGATGTATAAAAATGCATTTTTATTGTCCATTTTGTGGTTTTCCTAGCATAAAATGCATTTAAACACACTTTTAACACATCTGTCTATGCATTTCCATACAAATTACATGTAGGTCTGCACAGACCTGGTTATGCTGTTTATGACTAAAAATTTGTAAACCCGGATCAACCCGAACCCGGATCCACAATAGCTCTGATTTTTCACTCATTGTGTTTAGAGACAGTTGCTCCAGGAAGTCATGGAAGGATTTGTCTCTAACATGAAAAGCAAAAAAGTTATACAGACTTTTATATGCAAAAAGTCTGCACAGACCTGGATATACCGACTAGGGTTAAATGCAATGTCACAGTCTTTCGTCCATTCGAATGGAAACACCCTTTTTGACAATCTTATAAGGTGTCTGGAATACTCACAGAAGTTTTTAATAAACTTCCGATAATAGTTACAAAACGCTATAAGCCTTTTGGCGCTGTCTGCGTCCTTTGGTTTCGGGTAATTTTCAATCACCGAGTATTTACCATCATCTGGTAGTATTCCTTTGTCCGTACATTTGTGCCCGAGATATGTTATCTCCTTCATAAAAAATGTACATTTTTCCGGGTGCAACTTAAGATTGTGTTTGCGACAAATATTGAAAACGTCCTGTAAATTAGAAAGCATATGTTTCTCAGAACATCCTAGTACCACTAAATCATCCATGCAAGAGTCATCATTCTCTGAAATGAGTTTGGTGCAACTTTTAATCCATAAGGCAATCTAGTAAATCTATATGATCCATTGCTGGTCGAAAATGATGTTAAGTCTCTAGATTTTTCCTCTAAGCCAATTTGGTGAAAACCAGACATTAAATCTAAACAAGAAAAGTATTTTGCTCTGCTTAACTGATCCAAAATGTCATCAATTCTTGGCAGTGGGAATTTGTCTGATAATAGCTTTTATTCAGTTGCCTGTAGTCTATCACAAGTCTCCATCTTTTTTCATCGGAATCCGGAAGTGTCTTCTTCGGTACCAGTAGGATTGGACTATTGTATTCAGAAAATGAAGGTTCAACTATATTATCCTCCACCAGTTTCTTGACCTGGTTTTCTATTTCATCCCTATGTGACTGAGGTATACGGTAATTCTTAATATACACTGGCTGTTTGTCTTTAACTCTCAATTTTTGCTTATAAAAATTATTAGTTGTTATTGCTTCTGTTTCTAGACCAAAAATGTCACTGTATTCTGTACAGAGTTTTGTTAATGTATTTTCAAATGATTTTGGAGAATTTTTCCTTAGAATGTTAATAATTTCCGATTTTCTGTTATTGCTCTCCTTTAAATTTCCTTTAATTACTTCATAATCAGAGGCATTTTGTATTTTAATATTATCCTGCTTTATTTTGATTATTTTATTGTTAGTATTTAAAAAACGAACGAATGCTCTATCGGACCATACTAATGTATTTGGAACAAACACACCTGGTTCTATCTCTTGGTTTAATATGATTATCTCCTCATCATCAGTCATAAATTTGAGTTGATGGATTACTTCCGACCTTGGAAGTAGTAGAATGTCAGTGTGCTTATTTCTAATGGGTATGTCTATTGTACGTGTTATATTTGACGGTCGTAGGGTTAGTTGGTCATATTCTCTACTGAAATCCAATATACAATTATACCTTTTAATGAAGTCCATGCCTATGATTCCGTCACAGGGTGTGGGAAAATTGTTAAATACCGCCTGAAAATAGTGTGGTATTATGAAATTATCAAATTTAATTTCGATAAATGTCCTTCCCACTGATTGGATTTGACCTTGTCCTATACCGCTTATGGTTGTTGTCCTATTTCTGTCTATTTCATGTTCCTGAATGAATTTTTCTTTGAGTATTGAAATGTCTGCACCAGTGTCCAGTTGCAATGTAACTATTTGATTTGTGTTAACAATTCTTATGTCTATAAAAAAGCTCAAATTGAGGTTTAAGTTGTAAATTTTATTTTGTTGTGAGTTTATCTTAGGGGGATTCGCAGTTTTCCGAACCGTTTTCATTGAAATCTATTGCTCTTACGTAGTTTTTACCCTTATGTTTATTATCCGGAGTCTGTCGATTTCTGTTATGATAAGTATTTGTAGGCCTTTGTTGAGGTCTACTGTTATTATTATATCGTGGATTATTAAAATTTCCACGGTATTGTCTATAGTGACCATTTCGGTTAAATTTCCGCCCGAAATGTAATACAGTATTTTGCTGTCCAGTTGCTTCTGTGCAACTGCTGACAAATTTACTAATGGCTTCATTCATATTATTGAATTGGCCTGCTTCCATGATAAGTTTTACCTTATCAATTGAGCAATTTTTAGTAATGGCCTTTACTGTGGCCTCTGTAGAATATTTATTTGCCAATTCGGGTGTCAGGCCATCCGATATGTAGGCGTTCTCTAAAGACTTCGTCAACTTCTCTATCTCGTCGCAGTAGGTGTTTACTTATTATCTGTGAAATTGTATTTTCACTTCCTATTAAATTTCTAGCGTTTCCCTTTAATTTCGTCTTTATAATCGAGACTGCAACTTCTTCATTGTTGCCCTTTATTGTGTCTATGAGAGACAGCGAATCCATAAATGACTGCAGGTTTTCAGATTTTCCATCAAAATCTGTGACAAGCCCTGAGGCTGTATTTAAAAATTCTATTGTTGTCTGTGCCATGGTTACCGCGTTCGTGTCCACTATATCGTAAGGTCTATGTTCATGTATTGATTGAGGTAATTCAATCTTTATACCCCTTTTAAAGGATACTTTGGATAGTTTTGTCTTCAAATCAAGAAAAAATCCGTCTGCTGCAGCCTGCTGAGCCTGTGTTAGTCTGTTATAATGTACATTAAACAAAACTCGTACCTTCTCTAGGCTGTTTAACAGGTTCTCAACATGTTGTCTGACGGTTTCATCCTTTATTGGTCTATCGACTTTTAAACATTTATAAGACCTATCAAAATTTTCTTTTATTAATCTTGCCCTATAAGAAATATCTTGCCAGTCCATAAAGAAAAAAAAATAAATTATATTTTGTCTAATCCATTTGACCTGCTAGTGTACCTTTTCTTTAATCTTCTATTGTGCATTGTATAAAGTTTTAGCACAAGATTCAAACTTATTAAAATTGTTATTATTATTAAGCAAACTTCCACTTTGTCTAAGTTAATATTATTTTTAGATATTTCTAACTCGTTGATAACGTTGGCCGCTGGTCTATTTAATTTCGTTTCTGATTGGCACATCCTGACAAAAAAAAAAATTTCTCTTTTTCTTATAAAACCTTTATTCTTTGTTTAATTGTTTTTCTCTTTTATACCTCTCTGACCATCTAATTGAACGGACTGTTTCTTCCTCTATCCTAGGCTTATTAATAAGATCATCTTCTGTTGGTTTGCCTGGCATTCCTATTATATTCCAATTTTTTTCTAGAATTTTTAATTCCTGTTCCGTTGTTAATTTGGGTTCATCAATGTCCCAACTAATTGGATTTTTGGCCCTTCTACTCATTTTCTTAATTTTTTAATGTAGTAATATAAAAAATCTTTTTGTCAGAAAACGCTTTAATTAAGTAGATCAAAGTTAACTGCAATGAATATTTTTTGGTAATTAAGGAAGAAATGATGTCCGTGTCTTTTGTTTTTTTTTTGTGTTATACAATCAAGGTTTTTATTTTATGTTTATTTCCAAAAAAAAAAAAGGATATTAATTAATTCTTAATTATTTATTATTATTTTTTTTCATTTTCCTTATTGTATAATTCTGAATATAATAAAAGATTATTATTATTTATTTTTCCTTTAAAAAAAATGCCTATTGAAGCGCACTCTTATTAATAAAAAATTTATGCAATAGCTTCTCTATTGTCTCGATGCGCTGCCACATACGAGTGCTCGTTCTCTTCTGAGGCGGGTTGTATAGCCTCCTCTTCTTTTGGGCTTTGATACCTGTGGTATTGGTACCTCTTGTTTCGCAGGTTTCTGCTGCCGCTTTCTGTATTCTTCGATCGTCAGGGGTTTAGGGCCCTCGTTCATTATCATATAATATCTTTCCCTCCTTTTTTTTCTTTTGTTATTACTATATTACATAAAAAAAATTATTCCTTAAAGGAAAGAGAAAAAAAATATTCTTCAAGGGCGGTTAACGCCTCCTGACCTAAGAGTGCTTTTGATAGTGCACTTCTGTAAAAAAAAATTGAGTCTTAATAAAGACTGTTAGATGAAGAATGTTGGTGTTGGCTTCCCTCTGTTTGGGTTGGAGTCGTCTTCTTACATCCACTGTCTTTTGGCCAGACAGTATCTTCCTTCAGAGACTGGTGGACCGTTTTGGCTGATCCACCAGGATAACCAATTTTTACTGGGTGCTTGAATTTGTGCACTTCCAGTGTCGTTGTTTTCTTTCAATTGCTTGTAGAGCAATTTGACAGGATCGCCATGTAAACAAAAATAGCAAATAAAACTCTTTTGTATTTTTGTTCTTTACTTGCTGGACTAGCTGTGTGAGCTGTTCTTTATTTACAAAATTGATCAGCTTATATACTACTTATGAGAATTTAACTTAACCTACCCTTAACATTAGTTTGTGTAAATGTATATTAATTTATAACTAAAACATTACAAACACGGGAAAATAAAGTATCTTCCCACAGTCGGAATATGAAGCGTGTCATATTCCTGCAGTAATATGGAGAGCAGCCGTAGTATTAAAATTTTTTTGCCTTGAGTATTTAATGTGTGAATGACGACGGTCAGCGGAATCACCAAAAGAGGTTTCTTGTATCGTCTGTATTTGTGTTCTTTTGAATGACACATGATACTCTTTTATTTGTAGGCACTTCAATAGTATTTAACAAACATGCACTCAATAGAATGCAATCACAGACATGCACTCAAAGGAATGCAATCACGCTACAGTGTCATATTCCACAAGGTCTGGATCAGGGTATCTGTCCAGTACGTCATCATTTAATGCTTCGAGTTACTGCCATAACTGGGTGATTGCGGCCTTCTTTACGTCATAATAGGATATTTCCAGACTTGGTTTCAACTGCAAGCCCAAACAGTGCTGATAGTACGTTTGCGTTTTTCGGATACTGGAGTCCTTTGTAAAATTGCAGATTAGGGTGGCAATACTTTCACCCGTTTTCTTTAGTTGACGGAACATCTGGGATGCGGTCTCCATGCTATATAAAGTTTGGTTGTACTGTCACGGTCGCCAAAAATGAAGGGTATGCTATCCAGGAAGTACACCAGGATAACAGATATTAGAAAAAAGAAGGTCAAGGCTCGTTTGCCTTCCTTGAGTGGGAAGGAATTGTTATCAGGGTGGTACACCAAGGTAACTTGTAAAACAGTTGATTTTATTTATGCTTCAAAGTGGTACACTAAGGAGCAGTTTTTTGAAAAATAAATCAATATGTAAATTAGCAATAAGAATGTCAATATTTTATTAATAAATTTTTTTTTTATATCAAAAACTTACAATGTAAGCAAAATTAAACAAAAATAAAAATAACTAAAAAATATATAAAAAATCACATGTGCCGGAAATTGTTCATTTCTTTTTTGATGCACCGTACTATTTGCCTTTCGTTAGGTAATGCAAAGTAGTGATTGTATTTCACATTGCCTGGACAGCAATTTTAGTAGCATGGGTAAAAATAACTTCACAGTGCACTCAAATATGCTGATATGTGAATTCTCACTCTTTGCATAAACTAGAGGTGAGCACAAGACGCTAAAATTGTACAGTATTGTATTTTTCTCATGAGCAAATACTGATTGTAGTTGAAAATATAAATTAGAGTAAAGCAAAAACAGAGAACAAAAAACAACAGCACACAAAAGTCATTGTACAACATTTTAAAATACAGTTGGTTCAGGGTACAATAAAATTATTGTACTCTTCATAGTGTGACAACTGCATTTCTTTTTAGTAGTTAATGGAAAACAGTGTTGCTTTAAGTTTTTATATTTTAGCTTTAAGTTTTTATAGCTTATCTTCAAGTTTCAAATACCTTACCATTAAGTTTTTATATATTAACTTTATATTTTTAATTTTTAGCTTTAAGGTACAATTAATCTTAATATGTATTTCAATTTTAGGTGTAATGTTTTAGCTTTAACTTTTAATTTATCGTATAATATTTATATGCTTTTTTTATTTTAGTTTCTATGTTCTGATCCCGTTTTACATCCTCACACCTTCTTTTTCATCTTCGTCCCTTCTAGGCCACGTAACCCGTTTTATTTTTCAGCTGTTGTTTTGTTTTTGCCTTCCTTGCCGCTAATTGTTATAAATATTTTTCTTTTTTTTTTTTGTTTTCTGTTTTCTTTTCTTTAGTTCTACTCACACCGATGTTCATGGCGTTGCCAACCTACTTAGTGCTCAACCCCTTACACGCGCACATCACAAAAGTTTTCAAAAACCATTTCCAAGTCAATAAACTCAAAACACCTTTCGGCCCACTGTGTAAATTGTGGCAAAATTTTGCAAGTGGGGTAATCTGTTTTAATTATATTAAAATAATAATAATGAAGAATGTAGTGGCAATGCCATTAACGTAATCAGTAGAAGAGAAATATCAAATCTGAAAAGAGTGGGAAGTTATAGTAATTTAAAAATTATGTAGGTCAGACTGTCCCGCTTTATACCCAACTTTCCAAATTTTGTCAGAATTCACACAGTGGGCTACAATGGGCATATAAAGAATACACAAGTGTATTCAGTAAAGGTTTATCGCAAACTCGTCTTCTGCCAAGTTTGCATTCTTTATTTAAATCAAAATAACGGTTCTTACTTGCTATTACAATTTACTTAAGTATATAAGGAACTAGGGGAAATAAGTAACTGTATAATCATACGATTCTATTAACTAATATACATAAAAATAAGTAGAATTAAAAATAAGAATATATAGACTAAGTAGAATTAAGAAAAAGGGGTATACTAACTGTAATATCGTATGATATTAGTAAGTAATAACGTGACTTAATCTAATTGTAATAATGGGTGATGCATGTATAATAATAATGCACTACACCTCCCTTCTTAACAAAAAAAAAATGTTGAATCAAATCAGTTGATCAGGCTGTTTAATTCAATATTTTTTTTTTTTGATATTCTAGTTACAACATAATATATAATATTTTTTTTTCGAAATTTAGACAATATATTTTTGAATTTATAAATTTGTTATATTTGTTTCTATTGTATTGTATTGTATTAGCATAATTAGTTTATACATAATATTTTTTATAGTTTTTAAATAATTATTGGTTTACTTTGTTTTTGTTTTTATTTCATGTTTCTGTTTTTTTTTGGTCTTAATGTTCTTTATGTTGTTTTGATTAAATATAGTTCTTGGCTTTCTTTATTTATTTATTTTTTTTTTTGTATTGATTTCAAATAGTTTTTGGTTCTCACTTTTTCTTTTCATTCAATTTCGTTAATAAAAGCATTTTGTTATCCTAATAACAAACAGAAAAGTAAAAATAATACTTTACGTTTTTGCAATGTCGTTTTCGGCTTTAGACGAACAGGCAAAATATATTATGAAATAACTATATGGATAATTTTAATCTACTGGTCCCAAATCCATTACGAGTTTGATCTAATTAGCAATTCTCACTCTCTTTTTATGAACAGTTCGTTCCTTCTGTAATACTTCATCGTAAAAAGTTATGTTTACTCCTTCTATTTTAGTTACTGTATATGGACCATCATAAGTTCGCTAAGTAAATGTTATTGTTATTGGCTAGTACCTCTAGCCTCAAAAGCATTTCCTCTAAGTTAAATGTTTCGTTAATAACCCTAACATTTCCTATTAATTTAAATTTATGATTATTATCATTATCTTCGATTGAAGCCATTCTAAAATTTTCTATATCGTTATTATTCAAAATCCAACTCTGTCATTACTGTTCTATGCACAAGTTCAAAAAAATTCACACTATATGGTACCCTAATATTACATCCCAATTTATTAAAACATTTTACTAGTAATATACATATATATTTACTACAATATAAAATTTTATCATATATTATTTGCCCCAAATGACCAGGTAACTGTTCATTATATGAAACCGCGTATATTATTATGTTATTCTACTCTTTGATGAGTAAATTAATATACTCCTCAACCTTGCTCTGATTAACCGAAATAGGACGACTTTGCAAAATTCTCTTTTTCACCTTGTAAAAATTTGAAACCAATTCAAAAAAATGTTGTTTATCAAAAACAGATTCAGTGAACATTTAAAATTTTAATCATATTTATGTTCTTTGAATTTTGAAGTTTGTTTTAATAAGAAAAAAAAAATGGTTTTAATTTCCAACTTTCATCTTTTTTATTTTTTTTTATTTTTTTTTATTTTGTGTCTTTATTTTTACAATTATTATTCAAGGAATGACATATTTATATTATTCATAAACCTTATTACCAAATTATAATAATAATTAATAGATATATTTTTCAATAATGGGAAAATAAAAAAAAATCCTCACAACAAAACCTCTCTTTTCTTTTTTATAATACCATAAGATTCCATTCTGCAATATTGAGCCAAGACACAATCTGTGTCCTTTCGTTGTATTATCATATTTTGGAAAATTTTATTTAAATTTTTTTTTTTTTTTGTTTTTATTGTGAAAATTTTTGTTTGAAAAATATTTTTATTTTACAAAATACGACGATACGACACTGGCTGTGAATTAGACAATTATATAATTTATATATAATATATATTTTATAATTTAAAGAGAAAATTTTTTTTTTTTTTTTTTTTTTTACAATAACAAACATTTTTCATTTTTTTTTTTTTTTTTTATAAATCACTCATGTTACCCACTGTGCGATGATGTAATCAATGTTGTATGCAGTTTTTGTTGTTGACGCTGTATGATGTTGTTGCTATTGATGATTTTGTATGCTGTTTTTGTTGTTGATGATTTATGATGTTGTTCCTATTGATGATTTTGTATGTTGTTTTTGTTGTTGATGACGTATGATGCTGTTGCTATTGTTTATTTGATGATTATGCCTGATGTTGTTTCTGATGAGTGGTGTTGTTGATGTATGCTGTTGTTAAATATTCTTGTATTGGCTGTTCTTTTTGTTGTCTTCTTCCTTTTGTTCTGATTGTTGTTTAATTCTTTATTTTTTTGGTGTTTCTGTTGTTTTTTTTTATAATTTTGTAGTTCTTTATTGCTTTATTGCTTGTATTTTTATTTATTATGTCTTGTTTTTTTTTTCAAAAAATTTCAGGAGTTTGCTTTCTTTTTATTTTCATGTTGTATTTTGTTTCGTTGTCTTTTTCTTCACTTTTAGTGTGTTTCAAAATTTATATAACAACGTACACAATGTTTTTCTTGTTACATACTTATGTATATCATGCGAAAAAAGAATTTAATGTTTAAGCACATTATTTAAATTATAAGTAAAATAATGCACTTTTAATTACGTATTTTAAACATTAGATGGATATTTATTTTTCAGTGTTTTTTTTTTTCTTTTGAGTAACACAGTTATGTTTTTAAAGTGTATTTTCATTTTAATTATATACAAAAATTCTTATTTTTTCTTTTTCTTTATATTTCTCGGTCTCTTTTTGGTTTTAGTTTTGTCGGTTCTCATTTTTTTTTTTTTTAAATTCCCAATTTTTTTCAAGTTCTCTTAGATGAAAAGGAACTTGTAATAAGTTGTCACTTAGCGATTATTTACATATATTATATACATAATGTAATATTATATTACATATGTTATAAACTTCGAAAAATTATGTGTATTTGTCGCTCATTTTTTTCGTTTATAAAAAAAAAGTTCAATTTCACTAATACCGGGTGAGGCGATATTATTGATAACTCTATGCGCCATATAAAGAAAACACTGTTAATTTTTTTTCTTTGAATTTTTCTTATTTTCGAATTAGTTTCTGTTTTTAGGTTTATTAGAATTTATTAGTTACTTATTACGATTTTTACTTTTTTTTTTATATATATATATAGTTTTAATTTGACTTTTTTTTCTGTGTAAAAAAAATTTTTTTTTTGTCTTCTTTTTAACCTTAACACCTGTTTAAAAGAATGTATATATATATTTTTTTTTAATCTTCGGGATTTCAATAGTGTTTTTTTTTTCGTTTTAAATAGTAGTTCTTTTAATTATTTTAAATTTGGAGCACAATGTTTTTCTATTTTCTTATAATAATTTTGTCACCTTTCACTGTCCTTTATGATTCTACAATGTTTGATCTGTTTTGTACTGTTGCCTGTCTTACCGTTTTTCTTTTTTTTTTTCTTATTTGATTTTGTTGTTTTTTTTTCAATTGTTAACTTTTCTGATGTGTAAATTGTTGTTTTTTTTTTTTTGAGAATTTTGTTTCTGTTTGAATTTTAGGTAGGTCTATTGAGTTGATTAAATTGATTAATTTATTTATTTTTTCTGCTAGGTTTTTTTTTTTTTTTTACATTATTGAATTTTTGATCTGTTTTTGTTTCTTAAGATTTTTTTTTTTTTATATTTTTATAGTCTTGAATTTTTTTTTCTATATAATTAATTTTCTGTTCTTTTTTTTTTCGCTTCATATTTTATACACTTTTTTTTTTTTTTGCCGTATGGCAGGATCGCCATATAAAGAATACACAAGTGTATTCAGTAAAGGTTTATCGCAAACTCGTCTTCTGCCAAGTTTGCATTCTTTATTTAAATCAAAATAACGGTTCTTACTTGCTATTACAATTTACTTAAGTATATAAGGAACTAGGGGAAATAAGTAACTGTATAATCATACGATTCTATTAACTAATATACATAAAAATAAGTAGAATTAAAAATAAGAATATATAGACTAAGTAGAATTAAGAAAAAGGGGTATACTAACTGTAATATCGTATGATATTAGTAAGTAATAACGTGACTTAATCTAATTGTAATAATGGGTGATGCATGTATAATAATAATGCACTACAGGCAAAAGGTGTTTTGACTGTATTGACTTGGAAATTGTTTTTGAAAAATTTTGTTCGAAACTATAAGTTTGCCCGAATATACCGTATATGCCATAATGTAGGTCAGTGAGCTACAATGGATAAAATGTGTTTTGACTGTATTGACTTGGAAATTGTTTTTGAAAAATTTTGTTCGAAACTATACGTTTGCCCGAATATACCTTATACGCCATAATGTAGGGCAGACTGTCCCGCATCAGACCCCACTTTCAAAATTTTGTCAGAATTCACACAGTGGGTTACAATGGGCAAAATGTGTTTGTTTAAAAGTTCGTTAAAAATTTGTGTGTTTATATGTCCAATTTACATTTAATTTAATTATTTATTGAATGTAAGCAACATTTTACTCTCGGTTTCTTTATGAAAAATATATATAATTTTATCATATTTTAATTTAAAGAATTTGTAGGCCATTATAATATCGTGTAAGAATCGATTAAAAGCGTAGACTTACTTACTTACTTAGATGGCAAGAACAACCCGTTAACGGGTTTCGGCCTGCCCTAACACTAGTCTCCAGGCGTCTCTGCTAAGCGCGCGCCTTCTCCAATTGGTCACACCAATTGACGACAGGGCTTCATCAACTTGGTCCTTCCAACGTAAACACGGTCGTCCTCTACGCCGACGTCCATTGACCTTCGCAACGAAAACTTTTCTCGCTGGAGCGGATTCATCCATCCGAACAATATGGCCGAGCCAGCGTAGCCGCTGAATGTTAATGCGCTGAACAACGCCCACATCCCCGAGGAGCTCATACAGCTCATGGTTGGTTCTAATGCGAAACTCATCGCCATGCCTTAGAGGACCAAAGATCTTACGAAGAACTTTTCTCTCAAATACTCCCAAGACCGCTGCATCGGCACAAGACAGCGTCCATCCTTCCGCACCATAGAGAAACACCGGAAGAATAAGCGACTTATAGAGTGTTAATTTCGTCGCACGAGAGAGGTCTCTATTATTAAATTGCCTACTGAGACCGTAGTAGCACCTGTTGGCCAGTGTGATTCTTAGTTTGATCTCCAGACTGACATCATTCTTGCTGGTAATGGCGGTGCCAAGGTAGATGAACTCCTTGACCACATGGAATGTATAGTTGCCGGCTGTAACCTGGGAGCCGATACGTTCGACATCCCTACTCGTCGACAACATGTACTTCGTCTTGCTCTCATTTACCGCCAGGCCCATTTTTACAGACTCCCGTTAAATAGCATTAAAGGCTGCGGTGACATCTCGCTTGGTATGCCCAAAGAATAATGCCAAAATTGGAATTAAGAGCAACAAAAGCGCCAACCTAGACTACAGAGCTTTATTTAATTAAAATGTTCGTTAATGAAGGTTTTTTTTTCTATACTTAAGGTAGGAATTCACAAAAAGGCAAAAAAAAACTCCACTTGTACACACTGCAGAGAAAAGCAACCAATTTTGGTTAGAAATAACCAAAAAGAGCAACGCTGAATTATGAAACAAAGAAATAAAGATAGTGCTTTGCGCAGGTCCGTTATAAATGCTCTCTCTTCATGATGTCATTGTAACCAAAATCTAAAATGTAAACACAGTTCTCTCATATCAAATACGAGTGGCTGTGTGATTGTGTTTTTGTTTATGGTTGATGTAACGTAGATGCGCAGAAAAAAAAAATTTTTACAAACGGATTGCGTTATATCATGGTAGTTAAGGTTTATTTTTTAAAAGCATTTTTATTTATTTATTTATTTTATATATTTATTAATTTAAATATTGCAAGAAATTTAGAAGTTGTACTTGATTAAAGATAATTTTCTCAATTGTTTCTAT
Source organism: Metopia argyrocephala (assembly GCA_963576795.1). Classification (NCBI taxonomy): domain Eukaryota; kingdom Metazoa; phylum Arthropoda; class Insecta; order Diptera; family Sarcophagidae; genus Metopia; species Metopia argyrocephala. The sequence goes on along the minus strand of OY756209.1, from coordinate 86,581,718 downwards.
CAGAATTTAAAGTAAAAAATTTGATTATTTCAATTCCATTTGGGTTAAATTTTTGCTGAAATTTGATTACAAAATATTAAGTCGTGGCAACACTGACCTCTACTTCACTGGTTTGTGTGTATACAAATTCTTCAATATCAACACTACTGAAAATCATCTGACACTACTGTAAATTAAGTGACACTAGTGAAATATGCTCTGACAATGACTGCAGTTGTACATTTTGAATAAAAATAAAATACATATTTCAGTGTTCTCTTAAAATCAGGAACAACAGAAAAGAGAACAATTCAGTACTGCACTTTGTGAAGAGTAAGCAACAAGACGTCTTGTGCTCACCTCTAGCATAAACAAACAAAAAATGCACACAATGTATTACGTATTAATCTAATTATTAATTTGACCACAAACAAAAACATTTTTAATTCTTTTGGGGATGTATTTTTCTATATAAAAAATGAAAAGAAAAATCATCTTAAGAATTAACACTGGTAGTACCATGGTATTATTTCAGCATAGTGATGCTGGTAAATATATTCAGGTAAATTTTTAATATTCATAAAAATAGTGTTATAGTAACACAATTATATATAAAATTAATGTAATTAAAATAATATTTACTGCTATTAAAAAAATAACTAAAACAAATTGAAAAATTAAAAAAAATATATTGTTTATTGTAAGGTTATTATTACTATGAGGACATGAATTTTTTTTATTCAATTTATTTTGTAATAAATTTTTTAGCATTTTAGTCCATAATTAAAAATGATTGTTTTATTTTTTTCTTTTGTTTTCTATTAAATTCTATAACTGGTTTAATTTAATTTGAAAAATGTTTAAATGAATTTGAATAAAGTTTCATTTATTTTGAATAAAGTTTCATTTATTTTGAAAAAGGTTTCATTTATTTTGAAAAAGGTTTAATTTAAACTGAAAATGCTATATAAATGAATAATAAATATATATTCCTCCATCTTTTTTTCTATCTATATAAATTTGGCGCGATCCTCAATTTATTCCAAAACATCACTCTTCACCTCGCCCTCGTCTTTCCCAGATTTCAAATTATATATCTTTAAGCATCCGCATTCTCTTACTACCAGGGTTTCAAGTATCTTTTTCCATTCACAATGCCCAACAAAAATTAAAAAATGCAAAAGGAGAACATAAAATAAATTTGCGTAATTTTAGCGTAAACAAAAACGCTACTTTACTATATTCAACCTATGAATGAAAAACACAGTACCTTATATTTAATTTTTATTACAACCCTCACAATACTAAAAAATATATGCCTGTCTCTGTCCTACTTAATTATTCTGTGATTTTAACTTTTCTTTCCTTTTTTTTCAGACAATAGGATTAATAAATATGGTGGGTAAGTTTGTATCGTTCCGATACTTTGCTATAACACATTATTAATAATTTTACCTTTTCTTTCCCTTTTACATGTCAACATAAATCAACAACAACAAATACAATATTTCCCACAAAACCATCACGGTATATGATTGATTTTCATCAAAATCAATTGAATCCTCACATGACTGATCCCCTTTCTCTCCTGAATTCGGCCACAAAAACACATTGACCAAGAGACCAATGTGGCATTTTCATGTGTTCCCTAACTAATTCGGGCATCCCGCAACAACACATTTTGCCCATTGTAGCCCACTGTGTGAATTGTGACAAAATTCGGAAAGTGTGGTGTGATGCGGGGCAGTCTGGCCTACATTATGGCATATACGGTATATTCGGGCAAACTTATAGTTTCGAACAAAATTTTTCAAAAACCATTTCGAAGTCAATACACTCAAAACACACTTTGCCCATTGTAGCCCACTGTGTGAATTGTGACAAAATTCAGAAAGTGGGGTGTGATGCGGGACAGTCTGGCCTACATTATGACATATACGGTATATTCGGACAAATCTATAGTTTCCAAAAAAAATATTGCATTTGTTATTGCTATTATTAAAATAATATAGGCGATCGACTTGCCAAATTAACTAACTAACAAGATGGTTGGCAGCGCTGACATGCTGGCGTTTGCCGGGCTTTGGCTCGCCGGATGGGGTGGTCCTTTGCCAACCTTCTGGCTGTTATCGTTTTCAACTACAATAATAAAAAAAGTCATGTCAGCTATAAAAAAAGTATATTTAAATGTGAGGAAGAGGCCGGAAGCATCCGACGATTCCTGTTGACCGTATACACCATTAAACTCTTCGGCTGATGGTCTGCCGGAACTACCCTCCCACAGAGACCCGAAGTCTCACTATAGCCTCACCACAGTGTTTAAGGGAGGTCCTAAACATGACCTGCAAACTCTCTGCTTCTTACTTACCGCAGAAAAAGAAATTTACTCACTCATAATAATGAGAAAATTTGTATTTTCATTTACACTTTATAATTTTTATTTTCATTTAAAAGCCTACTATAATTTTACCATTAAATTAAAAAAAGCAACAAAAAAATTAATTTAAATTTAGCTTACTAATTTATGCAAACAAACAAAAGAACTCTGTAAAATTTTCAAGTACACAGAAAAAAAAGTGTTGTTATGGCAAATACTTTTTGCAGTTGAGGAAATTGTATTTGTCGCAAATAAAAAGTATTTGATTTAAATGATATTTTATTTGCCACAAAGAATTTCGGCGAATACACTGTATTTGTCGCAACTACAAAATTGTAGTTGACATAAATCAAGAGCAACATTATTTGATCCAAATTGAATTTTCTTCAAGTTAAATGTAATTGCATTTAAAAATGCACGTCAACAGCAATTTATTAAAATCAAATGTTTTCTTATTTGAGATTACATAAGAAAAATTATTTACGCCAAATACGAATTGCTGTTGTGGTAACAGTAGTCTTGTATTTTCAAATGCAATCCACAGTTAGTTTTGTTTTATTGTTTAGGCATTTTCTCTCATTCGTTTGAGTTTTTTTTTGCGGTATTAAAAACACGTTCGTGTGAAAAAAAAAAATCAAATATGTGTGAGTTTTTTACAGGAGTATATCTTGGCCGTGGTCTAGTATTTAGTGTGTTGGCTTACTAAGACGATAGTGCCGGGTTCAAATCTCAGCTCTGACATCTTGAAAAAAGAAATATGAAAAAATGATTTCTTTCGGCGACTACCACTCAAAAATCTGCTGGCAAAAGCTCTGAGAGTAACTGATTGCCATGAAAAAGCTTCTCAAATCTGTCGTTCGGAGTCGACTTTAAGAACCGTATATAAATATAGTTTATGTATTATGTACATTGTATATACATATTGTATGTACGTATATTATATTATTTATATATGTTATATAATATTATATATGTATGTATTATTATATTGTGCTCTTAATTGCCTTACTATGTATTATATTAATATTTTAGATATAATTAAAACTAAGTTACCAATTCATTGTACATACGTTTGTATATATTCCTGAAAAATCTTTAATTTTATTTTTGTTTGTAAATAAAATCTAAAAATTTTAAAAAATTTTGACATTTGTCGAATTGTATTTGTGACAAAGACTATTGTATTTGGTAGGACATTTTCTGCATTTGTCGAATTGTATTTGGGGCAAAGACAATTGTATTTGGTAGGACAGTTTTTGCATTTGTCAATTTGCATTTGGGACAAAGACAATCGCATTTGTTAAAACCATTTTTGCATTTGCTCAATTGTATTTAACGTAACAGCAATTTTGTAGTTGCGACAAATAGAAACTGCTATTGGGAACGATCCGAATGTAAATTCTATTTGCGGTAAGGTTAAAATCATTTTCCATTACTACGTTTTTTTTCTGTGTATGAAACTTAATAAACAACACAAACTTTATATTAATGAAATATTTTAATTATTAATTTTAAATTTTCTTTATAGTTTTGGGCAACACTTTTAATAAAAAAACACTACCTGACCTCAACTCTAGATATTCTGCTCCCACCCTAGGTCGACCTATGATGTGCGATTCGGATCAGTTAAAATTTTTATGAAAAGAAAAGGCTCCCTTCCTTTTTTTTCTTTATATATATGTATATGAATAAAAAGTAGTTTTTATCTATTAACAATAAAATTTCAAGAAAAAAATATACGTCTAACAAATAAAAAAAATACTTTAAATTAAAATAAATTTTAATATATATAATTGTTTTTGTTTTATTTCCTTTAGATACATCACCGGTTCCGTAACCTGGAAGTGGATGACTTCTTTCATAGGATGACGATCCGAAGGTGTCAGGAAGTGGGATCCCGGAGTGATAGCGAAGGTTACACAAATAGTTTTTTAAGGCGTTAATTTTTAGCTTTAAGTTTAGCTTTATTATTTCCTTTGGTTTTTGCTTTGAATATTTTTAGCTCTTAATTCTTTATACTTTAGCTTTACTTCTTATATATATTTTTTAGCTTTAAGTTTTTAATATTTAGCTTTAGGTTCTTATATTTTAGCTTTAAGTTTTTAAATTTTAGCTTTAGGTTTTTATATTTTAGCTTTAAGCTTTTATATTTTTGCTTTAAGTTTTTATATTTTAGCTTTAAGTTTTTATATCTTATCCTCAAGTTTCAAATACCTTACCATTAAGTTTTTATATATTAACTTTATGTTTTTAATTTTTAGCTTGAAGTTACAATTAATCTTAATATGTATTTCAATTTTAGGTGTAATGTTTTAGCTTTAACTTTTAATTTATCGTATAATTTTTATATGCTTTTTTTATTTTAGTTTCACTCTAATTATTTCATAAAAGTTTTTAGAACACAAATTTGCGGCTTTTTTTTTCAAGAAACGTCGGCCACCCGTGCTCATGCCGTGTCAAAAAAATTTTTCTTTTACATATGCCGACCGTTCTATGTTCTGATCCCGTTTTACACCCTCACACCTTCTTTTTCATCTTCGTCCCTTCTAGGCCACGTAACCCGTTTTATTTATCAGCTGTTGTTTTGTTTTTGCCTTCCTTGCCGCTAATTGTTATAAATATTTTTCTTTTTTTTTCTTTTCTGTTTTCTTTTCTCTAGTTCTACTCACACCGATGTTCATGGCGTTGCCAACCTACTTAGTGCTCAACCCCTTACACGCGCACATCACAAAAGTTTTCAAAAACCATTTCCAAGTCAATAAACTCAAAACACCTTTCGGCCATTGTAGCCCACTGTTTAAATTGTGGAAAAATTTTGCAAGTGGGGTAATCTGTTTTAATTATATTAAAATAATAATAATGAAGAATGTAGTGGCAATGCCATTAACGTAATCAGTAGAAGAGAAATATCAAATCTGAAAAGAGTGGGAAGTTATAGTAATTTAAAAATTATGTAGGTCAGACTGTCCCGCTTTATACCCAACTTTCCAAATTTTGTCAGAATTCACACAGTGGGCTACAATGGGCAAAAGGTGTTTTGACTGTATTGACTTGGAAATTGTTTTTGAAAAATTTTGTTCGAAACTATAAGTTTGCCCGAATATACCGTATATGCCATAATGTAGGTCAGTGAGCTACAATGGATAAAATGTGTTTTGACTGTATTGACTTGGAAATTGTTTTTGAAAAATTTTGTTCGAAACTATACGTTTGCCCGAATATACCTTATACGCCATAATGTAGGGCAGACTGTCCCGCATCAGACCCCACTTTCAAATTTTGTCAGAATTCACACAGTGGGTTACAATGGGCAAAATGTGTTTGTTTAAAAGTTCGTTAAAAATTTGTGTATTTATATGTCCAATTTATATTTAATTTAATTATTTATTGAATGTAAGCAATATTTTACTCTCGGTTTCTTTATGAAAAATATATATAATTTTATCATATTTTAATTTAAAGAATTTGTAGGCCATTATAATATCGTGTAAGAATCGATTAAAAGCGTAGACTTACTTACTTACTTAGATGGCAAGAACAACCCGTTAACGGGTTTCGGCCTGCCCTAACACCAGTCTCCAGGCGTTAGTCACACCAATTGACGACAGGGCTTCATCAACTTGGTCCTTCCAACGTAAACACGGTCGTCCTCTACGCCGACGTCCATTGACCTTCGCAACGAAAACTTTTCTCGCTGGAGCGGATTCATCCATCCGAACAATATGGCCGAGCCAGCGTAGCCGCTGAATGTTAATGCGCTGAACAACGCCCACATCCCCGAGGAGCTCATACAGCTCATGGTTGGTTCTAATGCGAAACTCATCGCCATGCCTTAGAGGACCAAAGATCTTACGAAGAACTTTTCTCTCAAATACTCCCAAGACCGCTGCATCGGCACAAGACAGCGTCCATCCTTCCGCACCATAGAGAAGCACCGGAAGAATAAGCGACTTATAGAGTGTTAATTTCGTCGCACGAGAGAGGTCTCTATTACTAAATTGCCTACTGAGACCGTAGTAGCACCTGTTGGCCAGTGTGATTCTTCGTTTAATCTCCAGACTGACATCATTCTTGCTGGTAATGGCGGTGCCAAGGTAGATGAACTCCTTGACCTCATGGAATGTATAGTTGCCGGCTGTAACCTGGGGGCCGATACGTTCGACATCCCTACTCGTCGACAACATGTACTTCGTCTGTACTCTTCATCGTACCATTGGTTTCTGTGGGGAGAACGCTCAAAACCAAGGACTGTTTCGGCAGCGTTGCGCAGAGAGTGAGCAATGTGAGACCACTGTCCACCAATACTTTCGAGAGAGGATCGGATACAATGGAACTCATTAGAAAGACGATCGGATGGATGGGATACTTCGGACAAGGCAAAGTCTCTGATTGGGGTCAACCTGGCGGCCTCCAGAACGATCCTTGTTCCCGTTGTATTCAAGTCGACATACAGCCTCCTCGTGGCCCTCCTGGATAACATTCTAGCAACCGCTAGTTTGTTAACTAATGTATGCGGCGATTGTCCAATCCCCTGGACTTTAAATTTGGGTTGTGCGTAGGGCTTGAAACCCACCACCTAAAAACATTATTCAATGAAAACCAATGCAATAGCCTCTAAACGGACCCCTTTTTATGTTGACGAACTTGACAAACGTTTTAAGGATTTAAGGATATGCACCTGAAACGTGAGAACCCTTTATAGGGAAGGTGCTCTCACGAAATGTAGGGCTGACATCACCGCCATCCAGGAAATGCGATGGATAGGGCAGGGTTGTACAAGGCAAGCAACATGTGACATCTACTACAGCGGCCATGAGAAGAAACACGAATTTAATTGCGGATTCGTAGTTAGCAAGAGACTTCGCCATCACGTCTCGGAGTTCATCCCTGTGAACGAAAGAATTGCTACGATCCGCATAAAGGCGAAATTTTATAACATCAGCCTTATTTGTGTTCACGCCCCGACGGAAGAGAAGGATGATGTGGTCAAGGATGCTTTTTACGCAAAGCTCGAGGAAGTGTACGATGGGTGTCCGGTATATGACGCCAAAATTGTCCTCGGCGATTTCAATGCGAAAGTTGGACGTGAAGATATCTTTGGCTCCACTTTCGGACTGTTCGGTCTCTATAATTTCACCTCGCCGAACGGCTTGAGACTGATCGATTTTGTCGCGGTGCGAAACATGGTAGTTCGTAGCACCAGGTTCCATCATCTCGATATCCATAAGGCCGCCTGGCTCTCTCCTGATCGATCTACCAACAACCAGATCGATTATATTGTGATTGATGGAAGGCATGTATCCAGCATACTAGACGTGCGCACATTTAGAGGTTCAAATGTCGATTCGGACCATTATCTTGTCGCAGCCAAGATGCGACTGCGCATATGCGCAGCGAATATGGCACGTTCTAGTGTTCGAGGGAAGCTGAACATCAAAAAGCTGCTATCACAAGAGACAGCCAGGTCGTTTTCCGATTAAAAGCGTATATGAAATTTAAATACAGCTTTCATATATTTTATTAAGTTTAATTTTCTGTACATAATTTGTATATTTTGAATGTTAATTAAAAATTTATAATAATAGTTAATAATTATTTTATGATAATATTAATAATTAAAATTTTGTGTGAAAGTTTGTTTTATATCAAAAACTAGAAAAGTTTGTTAAAATATTCAAATTTGCCAATTTGTTAAAATGTTCATATTTGGCTGCATTTAAGTGAGTCCATGTACTACTAACTAAATTAAGATAATTCAAATGAGAATATAATCAGGTTTGCAGAAAAAATTTCATAGCCAAGACAAAACCCTAAAAAAGCTTGCTAAACAAAGTTTGCTATTTACTCGGCCGCCACATAAAAGTATGATTTCTTGTTCTTCGTATTTCTTCTAATACATACATACCCGTGAAGATAAAAAACTTTATACCTGGGAAGATAACTAACTTTTAAACAAAGTTTTTCAAATTTTGGCAAACTTTTAGGTAGCTGTCGAAGATAAAAAACTTTTTCTGCAAACCTCATTTTTACTCTTTTGCAGGAGCTGTGCAGACAAACAATTAAAATTTTCTTCTTCTAGTGGGATATTCATGGACTCATTTAAGTGCTGCTAAATATGAACATTTTAACAAACTTTTCTAGTTTCTAACATACACTGCCGATCACTTGAATAGGTTTACTAATTTTTGCTCCTATATTTTAATTTTTCTTCATATAAACTTTAGGAGAATAATTTTTTTTCACTTAAATTAAGAGATATTATGAATAATCATATTTTAGGAAGAAAAGAATAACGGTACAATAAATTAAAATTTGTTATTTTTTGATTTTACTTCAAAATGCTGCGAAAACAAGTGAAAGTTTTGGGTCACTTGAATAGGTTCACTAGGAATAAAATTAGTTTGCTTTTGACCATCGACAGTATAATTAAAATTTTAAATATTTGTGAGTTACTGTAATAATTTTTTATATTTTTTATGTAAAATGGGGCCCAGCAAGCGATTAACTGAAGAAGGAAGAGGTAAAATTAAGGCATTCAATGAAACTGGCTTAAGCCATAGGAATATCGACAAAAAATTGGTCGCAGCCAGAATGTTGTCAGTAATTTTTTAAGAAATCTGTCCGATTAGTATAGAAACATGAAAGGGCTGACGAAAAAAGCCACAACAGAAGCGGACAGAAGAGTTATTGTAAGAGCTGCCTCAAATTTGAGCGATTCTGCTGCAAAAATTAGACAAAAATTGGGTATCACAGCTATCATAAGCACTGTAAGATGTGTTATTCGACGTTCTAAACATTTATGGAGATTAAAAATTAAAAAAAAAACATCTCTTATTGCTGCTCGTAAAGCGACACGGTCTCATTTTGCACGAGAATACATGAACGATAAAAATGAGTGGTATAGTGTTGCCTTCTCAGACGAAAAACATGTTTAATTTGGAAGCTCCGAATGGATACAACTACTATTTCCACGACCTACATAAGGAGGAACGCTACCTTTGTCGTCTCGTCTCTGTGAGGGAAGTGTAATTTTGTGGGGGGCGATTTCATATTATGGTACATTTGTGCTTCAATTTCTCACATCAAAAATGACCGCGAATAACTACAAAACCGTACTTGAAAAGGTGTTTCCATATTTTTCTACTATTTTTAGACCAATTCTTTGGATATTTAAACAAAATAATGACCCGATACCCAATGCCAGGGTTGTAAAAGTGTGGATTCAAAGCCAAAATGTCAATAAGTTGGAGTTGCCGCCATATTTCTCTGACTTAAATATTATAGAAAATGTATGGGGCTTGCTTTCTCGCAAAGTCTACGAGTCCGGCAGACAATACGAAACGAAATAGGCTTTAATTGGAGGAATTAAAAAAGCTTGGTCCAAAAATTTTATTATCATTAATTGAAAACCTTTATAGCTCCCTCCCAAATGGTATTCTTGAAGTTATATCGAGTAAAGGAGGATATACTCCTTAATAAATCATCAAACATTGTAAGAAATCTTAAAAAATTAAAAAAGGTTTACAAAAAAATCATTTTTTTTCTTTAATTTTTTAAATTAATGATAATGAACCTATTCAAATGACCCAAAAAATTGTGCTGAAAATCATATTCGTTTTGGGTAAAAAATTACTAAAATTCAGTTATTAATTATTGAAACAATTTTTTTTTATTATAAAAACACATAATCCAATATTTTACCATTTTAGAAAATACTTAATATAACTAAAAACTTAATTACTTTTAGAAAAAAATTAATTTGAATGTAATGAAAATAGTAAACCTATTCAAGTGAGCGGCAGTGTATAACAAACTCTTATACGAATTTAATATTAAAAAATAATTATTAACTATTATTATAAATTTTTAATTAACATTAAATATACAAATTATGTACAGAAAATTAATCTTAATAAAATATATGAAAGCTATATTTAAATTGCATATACGCTTTTAATAGGTTCTTACATTATATTATAATGATTTACTCATTATTTAAATTAAAACTGCAATATGATAAAATTATTTTCATTTTTTATAAAAACACAGAGAGTAAAATGTATTCTACAGTTCATAAATAATTAAATTAAATATGAATTGGACATATAAACATTCAAATTTTTAAAGAACTTTTACTGAAACACTTTTTGCCTATTGTAGCCCACTGTGCGAATTGCGACAAAATTTGGAAAGTAGGGTGTGATGCGGGACAGTCTGGCCTACATTATGGCATATACGGTATATTCGGGCAAACTTATAGTTTCGAACAAAATTTTTCAAAAACCATTTCCAAGTCAATAAACTCAACACACCTTTTGCCCATTGTAGCCCACTGTGTGAATTAGGACAAAATTTGGAAAGTGGGGTGTGATGCGGGATAGTCTGATCAAATTTTGTCACAATTCACACAGTGGGCTATAATGGGCAAAATGTGTTTTTTTTTAAATTAAAATTGCAATATGATAAAATTATTTTCATTTTTTATAAAAACACAGAGAGTAAAATGTATTCTACAGTTCATAAATAATTAAATTAAATATGAATTGGACATATAAACATTAAAATTTTTAAAGAACTTTTACTGAAACACTTTTTGCCTATTGTAGCCCACTGTGCGAATTGCGACAAAATTTGGAAAGTAGGGTGTGATGCGGGACAGTCTGGCCTACATTATGGCATATACGGTATATTCGGGCAAACTTATAGTTTCGAACAAAATTTTTCAAAAACCATTTCCAAGTCAATACACTCAAAACACCTTTTGCCCATTGTAGCCCACTGTGTGAATAGTGACAAAATTTGGAAAGTAGGGTGTGATGCGGGACAGTCTGGCCTACATTATGGCATATACGGTATAGTCGGGCAAACTTATAGTTTCGAACAAAATTTTTTAAAAACCATTTCCAAGTCAATACACTCAAAACACCTTTTGCCCATTGTAGCCTACTGTGTGAATTGTGACAAAATTTGGAAAGTAGCGTGTGATGCGGGACAGTCTGGCCTACATTATGGCATATACGGTATAGTCGGGCAAACTTATAGTTTCGAACAAAATTTTTCAAAAACCATTTCCAAGTCAATACACTCAAAACACCTTTTGCCCATTGTAGCCCACTGTGTGAATTGTGACTAAATTTGGAAAGTAGGGTGTGATGCGGGACAGTCTGGCCTACATTATGGCGTATACGGTATAGTCGGGCAAACTTATAGTTTCGAACAAAATTTTTTTAAAACCATTTACAAGTCAATACACTCAAAACACACAAATGTCATCATTCTCTGGAAAGAGCTTGGTGCTACCTTTAAGCCGTAAGGCAGCCTAGTAAATCTATAGAAACCATTGTTCGTGGAGAACGATGTTATATCTCTTGAGTTTTTCTCTAATCGTATTGGGTGAAATCCAGACATTAGGTCCAAACACGAAAAATATTTTGCTCTGCCGAGTTGGTCTAGAATATCATCAATTCTAGGCAAAATTTTTTATTTACCTGCCTATATTCTATCACAAGTCGCTACTTCCTCCCATCTGAACCCGGAAGTGATTTCTTTGGAACCAGTAGGATTGGACTCTTGTATTCTGAAAAAGATGGTTCAACTATTTTACTTACTTACTTACTTAGCTGGCCATAAAAACCCGTTAACGGGTTTCGGCCTGCCTCAACACTAGTCTCCAGGCGTCTCTGCTAAGCGCACGCCTTCTCCAGTTGGTCACACCAATTGATGACAGGGCTCCATCTACCTGGTCTTTCCAACGTAAACATGGACGTCCTCTACGCCGACGTCCAGTGACCTTCGCATAGAAAACGTTTTTCGATGGAGCAGATTCATCCATCCGAACAACATGGCCGAGCCAGCGCAGCCGCTGGATGTTAATGCGCTGGACAACATCTACGTCGCCGAGGAGCTCATACAGCTCATAGTTGGCCCTAATGCGAAACTCATCGCCTTGCTTTAGTGGACCAAAGATCTTGCTTAGAATTTTTCTCTCAAACACTCCCAGGGCCGCTGAATCGGCACAAGACAGCGTCCATGCTTCCGCACCATAGAGAAGCACCGGAAGAATAAGCGACTTGTAGAGTGTTAACTTCGTCGCACGAGAGAGGTCTCTGTTACTAAACTGCCTACCGAGACCGTAGTAGCACCTGTTGGCCAGTATAATTATTCGCTTGATCTCCAGACAGACATCGTTCTTGCTGGTAATGGCGGTACAATGGGCAAAATGTGTTTTGAGTGTATTGACTTGGAAATGCTTTTTGAAAAAATTTGTTCGAAACTATAAGTTTGCCCGAATATACCGTATATACCATAATGTAGGCCAGACCATCCCGCATCACACCCCACTTTTCGAATTTTGTCACAATTCACACAGTGGGCTACAATGGGCAAAATGTGTTTTGAGTGTATTGACTTGTAAATGGTTTTTAAAAAATTTTGTTCGAAACTATACGTTTGCCCGACTATACCGTATATGCCATAATGTAGGCCAGACCATCCCGCATCACAGCCCACTTTTCGAATTTTGTCACTGTTTCCTCGAAAGATATCCTCGAAAATATATTTCAGAGAGAAAAAAATCACAATGTTAATTTTCTTTTAAAACACGGGGTTTATTAATATATAATAAATAATTCACGGGTTGTTTTGTTTTTAGTACGTACCGTACACGTTGGGTTTAACAATACAAGTGCTTACAATAATATAAAAAGAATAAAAATAAATCAATAAATGAAACAAAAACAAAGAACGTCCACTGAACAATAATTAGTGGACGTTCACACTATGCGCGTAAACATTCACAATTCACACAGTGAGCTACAATGGGCAATATGTGTTTTGAGTGTATTGACTTGGAAATGCTTTTTAAAAAAATTTGTTCGAAACTATAAGTTTGCCCGAATATACCGTATATGCCATAATATAGGCCAGACTGTCCCGCATCACACCCCACTTTCCAAATTTTGTCACAATTCACGCAGTGGGCTACAATGGGCAAAAGGTGTGTTGAATGTATTGACTTGGAAATGGTTTTTGAAAAATTTTGTTCGAAACTATAAGTTTGCCCGAATATACCGTATATGCCATAATGTAGGCCAGACCATTCCGCATCACACCCCACTTTTCGAATTTTGTCACAATTCACACAGTGGGCTACAATGGGCAAAATGTGTTTTGAGTGTATTGACTTGTAAATGGTTTTTAAAAAATTTTGTTCGAAACTATAAGTTTGCCCGACTATAAATGTATATAAATGGCAAAATGTGTTTTGAGTGTATTGACTTGTGACAAAATTTGGAAAGTAGGGTGTGATGCGGGACAGTCTGGCCTACATTATGGCATATACGGTATAGTCGGGCAAACTTATAGTTTCGAACAAAATTTTTTAAAAACCATTTACAAGTCAATACACTCAAAACACATTTTGCCCATTGTAGCCCACTGTGTGAATTGTGACAAAATTTGGAAAGTAGGGTGTGATGCGGGACAGTCTGGCCTACATTATGGCATATACGGTATATTCGGGCAAACTTATAGTTTCGAACAAAATTTTTCAAAAACCATTTCCAAGTCAATACACTCAAAACACCTTTTGCCCATTGTAGCCCACTGTGTGAATTGTGACAAAATTTGGAAAGTAGGGTGTGATGCGGGACAGTCTGGCCTACATTATGGCATATACGGTATAGTCGGGCAAACTTATAGTTTCGAACAAAATTTTTCAAAAACCATTTTCAAGTCAATACACTCAAAACACCTTTTGCCCATTGTAGCCCACTGTGTGAATTGTGACAAAATTTGGAAAGTAGGGTGTGATGCGGGACAGTCTGGCCTACATTATGGCATATACGGTATAGTCGGGCAAACTTATAGTTTCGAACAAAATTTTTTAAAAACCATTTACAAGTCAATACACTCAAAACACATTTTGCCCATTGTAGCCCACTGCGTGAATTGTGACAAAATTTGGAAAGTGGGGTGTGATGCGGGATGGTCTGGCCTACATTATGGCATATACGGTATATTCGGGCAAACTTATAGTTTCGAACAAAATTTTTCAAAAACCATTTCCAAGTCAATACATTCAACACACCTTTTGCCCATTGTAGCCCACTGCGTGAATTGTGACAAAATTTGGAAAGTGGGGTGTGATGCGGGATGGTCTGGCCTACATTATGGCATATACGGTATATTCGGGCAAACTTATAGTTTCGAACAAAATTTTTCAAAAACCATTTCCAAGTCAATACATTCAACACACCTTTTGCCCATTGTAGCCCACTGCGTGAATTGTGACAAAATTTGGAAAGTGGGGTGTGATGCGGGATGGTCTAGCCTACATTATGGCATATACGGTATATTCGGGCAAACTTATAGTTTCGAACAAAATTTTTCAAAAACCATTTTCAAGTCAATACACTCAAAACACCTTTTGCCCATTGTAGCCCACTGTGTGAATTGTGACAAAATTCGAAAAGTGGGGTGTGATGCGGGATGGTCTGGCCTACATTATGGCATATACGGTATATTCGGGCAAACTTATAGTTTCGAACAAAATTTTTCAAAAACCATTTCCAAGTCAATACATTCAACACACCTTTTGCCCATTGTAGCCCACTGCGTGAATTGTGACAAAATTTGGAAAGTGGGGTGTGATGCGGGATGGTCTGGCCTACATTATGGCATATACGGTATATTCGGGCAAACTTATAGTTTCGAACAAAATTTTTCAAAAACCATTTCCAAGTCAATACATTCAACACACCTTTTGCCCATTGTAGCCCACTGCGTGAATTGTGACAAAATTTGGAAAGTGGGGTGTGACGCGGGACAGTCTGGCCTACATTATGGCATATACGGTATAGTCGGGCAAACTTATAGTTTCGAACAAAATTTTTCTAAAACCATTTCCAAGTCAATACACTCAAAACACCTTTTGCCCATTGTAGCCCACTGTGTGAATTGTGACAAAATTTGGAAAGTAGGGTGTGATGCGGGACAGTCTGGCCTACATTATGGCATATACGGTATAGTCGGGCAAACTTATAGTTTCGAACAAAATTTTTTAAAAACCATTTACAAGTCAATACACTCAAAACACATTTTGCCCATTGTAGCCCACTGTGTGAATTGTGACAAAATTCGAAAAGTGGGGTGTGATGCGGGATGGTCTGGCCTACATTATGGCATATACGGTATATTCGGGCAAACTTATAGTTTCGAACAAAATTTTTCAAAAACCATTTCCAAGTCAATACATTCAACACACCTTTTGCCCATTGTAGCCCACTGCGTGAATTGTGACAAAATTTGGAAAGTGGGGTGTGATGCGGGATGGTCTGGCCTACATTATGGCATATACGGTATATTCGGGCAAACTTATAGTTTCGAACAAAATTTTTCAAAAACCATTTCCAAGTCAATACATTCAACACACCTTTTGCCCATTGTAGCCCACTGCGTGAATTGTGACAAAATTTGGAAAGTGGGGTGTGACGCGGGACAGTCTGGCCTACATTATGGCATATACGGTATAGTCGGGCAAACTTATAGTTTCGAACAAAATTTTTCTAAAACCATTTCCAAGTCAATACACTCAAAACACCTTTTGCCCATTGTAGCCCACTGTGTGAATTGTGACAAAATTTGGAAAGTAGGGTGTGATGCGGGACAGTCTGGCCTACATTATGGCATATACGGTATAGTCGGGCAAACTTATAGTTTCGAACAAATTTTTTTAAAAAGCATTTCCAAGTCAATACACTCAAAACACATATTGCCCATTGTAGCCCACTGTGTGAATTGTGAATGTTTACGCGCATAGTGTGAACGTCCACTAATTATTGTTCAGTGGGCGTTCTTTGTTTTTGTTTCATTTATTGTTTTATTTTTATTCTTTTTATCTTATTGTAAGCACTTGTATTGTTAAACCCAACGTGTACGGTACGTACTAAAAACAAAACAACCCGTGAATTATTTATTATATATTAATAAACCCCGTGTTTTAAAAGAAAATTAACATTGTGATTTTTTTCTCTCTGAAATATATTTTCGAGGATATCTTTCGAGGAAACAGTGACAAAATTCGAAAAGTGGGCTGTGATGCGGGATGGTCTGGCCTACATTATGGCATATATTGTATATTCGGGCAAACTTATAGTTTCGAACAAAATTTTTCAAAAACCATTTCCAAGTCAATACACTCAAAACATCTTTTGCCCATTGTAGCCCACTGCGTGAATTGAGACAAAATTTTGAAAGTGGGGTGTGATGCGGGACAGTCTGGCCTACATTATTGCATATACGGTATATTCGGGCAAACTTATAGTTTCGAACAAATTTTTTCAAAAAGCATTTCCAAGTCAATACACTCAAAACACATTTTGCCCATTGTACCGCCATTACCAGCAAGAATGATGTCTGTCTGGAGATCAAGCGAAGAATTATACTGGCCAACAGGTGCTACTACGGTCTCGGTAGGCAGTTTAGTAACAGAGACCTCTCTCGTGCGACGAAGTTAACACTCTACAAGTCGCTTATTCTTCCGGTGGTTCTCTATGGTGCGGAAGCATGGACGCTGTCTTGTGCCGATTCAGCGGCCCTGGGAGTGTTTGAGAGAAAAATTCTAAGCAAGATCTTTGGTCCACTAAAGCAAGGCGATGAGTTTCGCATTAGGGCCAACTATGAGCTGTATGAGCTCCTCGGCGACGTAGATGTTGTCCAGCGCATTAACATCCAGCGGCTGCGCTGGCTCGGCCATGTTGTTCGGATGGATGAATCTGCTCCATCGAAAAACGTTTTCTATGCGAAGGTCACTGGACGTCGGCCTAGAGGACGTCCATGTTTACGTTGGAAAGACCAGGTAGATGGAGCCCTGTCATCAATTGGTGTGACCAACTGGAGAAGGCGTGCGCTTAGCAGAGACGCCTGGAGACTAGTGTTGAGGCAGGCCGAAACCCGTTAACGGGTTGTTATGGCCAGCTAAGTAAGTAAGTAAGTAAAATAGTTGAACCATCTTTTTCAGAATACAAGAGTCCAATCCTACTGGTTCCAAAGAAATCACTTCCGGGTTCAGATGGGAGGAAGTAGCGACTTGTGATAGAATATAGGCAGGTAAATAAAAAATTTTGCCTAGAATTGATGATATTCTAGACCAACTCGGCAGAGCAAAATATTTTTCGTGTTTGGACCTAATGTCTGGATTTCACCAAATACGATTAGAGAAAAACTCAAGAGATATAACATCGTTCTCCACGAACAATAGTTTCTATAGATTTACTAGGCTGCCTTACATCTTAAAGGTAGCACCAAACTCTTTCCAGAGAATGATGACATTTGCTTTCAGTGGTTTAAAACCAGACCACGCGTTTCTATACATGGATGACTTAGTCACTTTCGGATGTTCCGAGAAACATATGTTTCGAATTTAAGAGATGTTTTTAATCTCTGTAGCAAATACAATCTTAAACTAAATCCCAAAAAATGTTCATTCTTTATGAGTAAAGTAACATACCTGGGCCATAAGTGCACTGATAAGGGAATACTACCGGATGATATTAAATACTCTGTGATCGAAAGTTACCCGACGCCCAATGACGCGGATAGCGCCAAAAGGTTTATAGCCTTTTGTAATTATTACCGAAGATTTATTAAAAATTTTTCCGAGTATTCCAGGCACATTACACAATTGACCAAAAAGCAGAATGGGCAGAAGATTGCCAAATTGCATTCAGATATTTAAAGAAGGTATTAATGAGTCCGACACTGCTTCAGTACCCGGACTTTACTAAGGAATTCTGTATAACAACAGACGCAAGTAAACATTCATGTGGTGCTGTTTTGACTCAAGAACATGAGGGTAAACAACTACCATAGCTTACGCATCAATAACCTTTACAAATGGAGAGAGCAATAAGTCAACGATCGAACAGGAATTAACTGCCATACACTGGGCTATCAAACACTTTATACCATATATATATGGAAAACACATTCTGGTCCGTACTGACCACAGACCACTTTCCTATCTGTTCTCAATGAAAAACCCAAGTTCCAAATTGACCAGAATGAGACTTGATCTTGAAGAATATGATTTCACGGTAGAATATCTTAGAAGAAAGGATAATTATGTGGCAGACGCATTGTCAAGAATTATGATAGATGACTTTAAACAGATGTACGAGAAAAAAACACGCGTGTTAAGAATTACGACAAGATCAATGACTAAACAAATACCCAGTAGCGAAATAGTTAATCAGCAGATAATAAATGAAAAGCCCAAAATTCATATACCAATTAAAAATAATGACCTCAGGAAATATTATAAACTAAAGATTTATCCCAACAAGTGCTACATAAAAAGGGGAAAATCAATATTAGCTAGCATATATATAAATGATATATTTACTAAAGAGAAAATTGACTTAGGACAATTTTTCTCTAGGCTCGAGAAAGCGGCCGATAAACTTAATATAAATAAATTAGAAGTAGCACCTGATGAGAAAATTTTCGAATTTATCTCAACTAATGAATTTAGAAATATGGGCAATAAAATGTTAAACAATATTCAAATAGCGCTATTAAATAAAATAACAATAATAGACAACAATAATGCTAAGGCAATTCTTGATATTATGCTGAAATATCATGATGATTCCATTGAAGGAGGTCACTGCGGGATATATAGGACCGCAGAAAAAATAAAAAGATACTACTACTGGAAGAACATGACAAAAGACATGGCTAATATGTAAAAGCATGTCACAAATGTCAAATATCAAAAACTACGAAACACGTAAAAAGTCCGATGATAATTACAGAAACACCCAGTAGACCATTTGACACGGTGTATGTAGACACCGTCGGACCATTCCCAAGATCAGTTCATGGAAATGAATATGCCGTCACACTAATATGTGGCCCAAATATTTGGTAACGATACCAATAAAAGATAAATTTCCTAGAACAATCGCAAAGGCGATATTCGAAAATTTTGTACTTACCTATAGTCCCATGAAGACGTTCATTTCGGACATGTGTACAGAAGACAAAAACTTTATTTTGACTGTACTGTGCAACCTATTGAAAATTTTAAAATTAACATCCACAGCACATTATCACCAGACTTTAGGTACTGTAGAAAGAAGTCACAGAACTTTTAATGAGTACGTACGCTCATATATATCAGTAGATAAAGATGACTGGGATGAATGGATTAGATATTTTAGATACTGCTTCAATACTACACCATCTACAGTACATAACTACTGTCCATATGAGTTAGTATTTGGTAGGATTCTAAATAATTTTGAGCAGTTTAATAAAGTAGATAGGATAGCACCTTTGTATAATATAGATAATTATGCCAAGGAGGCAAAATTTAGATTAGAAGTAGCATTAAATAGAGCTAGGCAATTATTAGAGGTAAATAAGAATAAGCAGAAAACTAATTACGATAGGAAAATTCTAGACTATAATTTTAAAATAGGAGACTTAGTTTTATTTTTTTTTTGAATCAGGATATAAGTTAGAAACATCATACAAAGGTCCATTTAAAATTGTAAAAACAGATTTAAGAAATAATGTAACCATAGTAGATAATAAAACAAATAAAGAACAATAAGTTCATAGTCGCCGTGGTCTAGTGGTTAGTGTGTTGGCTTACTAAGACATGAGCCCTGGGTTCGACACCAGGCTCTGACAACTTGAAAAAAAGAAATATGAAAAAAAAAAACATTTCTTTCGGCGACTACCTCTCAGCAGTCTTCTGTCAAAAGCTCTGAGAGTAACTAATTGCCATGAACAAGCTTCTCAAGTCTGTCGTTCGGATTAGACGTTAAACTGTAGGTCCCGGTACTCATGGATAAAAATTGACACATACAACATGAGTGCTGCGAAAAGCTAGGCCGTAATCCTGACACAGGGTTGTAAAGGCCATTTATGTATGTATGTATGTATGTATGTATGTATGTATGTATGTATGTATGTATGTATGTAGTTCATAAGAATAGACTTAAGTTATATACTAAGTAAAATCAATTATATTACTGGCCGGTATATTAAGAACTAAAATACATACATATATTCTAATAAATAATTCTTTAAAATATTAATACTTAAATATAATCAAATATTTTAATAGTTATAAGATTTTTTTATCAAATATTTTGAACTACAAAATCATTCCTAAATACATAGAACAAAATTTATATCAACATTCTTTCGAAGAGTGGAGGTGTAGAATGATTGCATTCTTTTGAGTGCATGTTTTGATTATATTCTGTTGATTATATTATTATATATTATATTATTATATATATATATATATATATTCTTTTGATTATATTCCGTCAAAAGGGCATTTTGATGCTCGGCTAATGCGGCAGGAGTGCTGAGAAAATACTCAATCCTTTTTTTCTAAAACTAGAATTCTTTTCGTTTATATTCGAAAATTCCGTTTCATTGAAGTCCTGCCGAAGTAAATACATATTCCCATTACAGTGTGATGCGGGATAGTCTGGCCTACATTATGGCATATACGGTATATTCGGGCAAACTTGTAGTTTCGAACAAAATTTTTCAAAAACCATTTCCAAGTCAATACACTCAAAACACCTTTTGCCCATTGTAGCCACTGTGTTTATTGTGACAAAATTTGGAAAGTGGGGTGTGATGCAGGATAGTCTGGCCTACATTATGGCATATACGGTATATTCGGGCAAACTTCTAATTTCGAACAAAATTTTTCAAAAACCATTTCCAAGTCAATACACTCAAAACACCTTTTGCCCATTGTAGCCCACTGCGTGAATTGTGACAAAATTTGGAATGTGGGGTGTGATGCGGGATAGTCTGGCCTATATTATGGCATATACGGTATATTCGTGCAAACTTATAGTTTCGAACAAAATTCTTTAAAATCCATTTCCAAGTCAATACACTCAAAACACCTCTTAGCCTAAATATACAGACATTTAATATACAAAACATAATAATATTTATATATTCATTAGTACACTTATTGTTATTTTGTTTTCTGTTTTAATTACTTTGATTGCTGCTGTTTGTGTCATTAGTGGTGTTTTTTTTCGATACCTATAGCCGATTAGACAAACTGCTTAGAAAAAAACGACATAAGTGCTTAAGAAATTAAATTGGGCATTGCTCACAATTTTTATAAAAAAATATGTAATTATTTTTTTAAAAACAATTCAAACAATATAAAAATAATTACATTCCTTCGCCTTAGCCATATTTACAACGTTTATTCTTTTTTATTTATGAAATGCGATAGAATTTTAAAAGATAACATCAAGATAAAAAAAACCAACTTGGCAGCATTTTTATATGTGATTAATTTTTAAGCAGTTTTAAAATTAACCGCTTATGTATATAAGCGGATATAAACAAAAATTTGTATGGAATATTTATATTCGGTTCGAAAAAAACACCACTATTGTTATTTTATCGTTCGTATTTGAAATTTTTTTTTATTATTAAAATAATTATTAATTTTAAATATTAACATTCTGGTATGTGATGAATAAGGCAACCAAAAATATGTATTTTTTTCTGAATGTTACTGACAAAACATTTATTTTAGGTTTAACCCCTATCTGTTGCGCCATATTTTTGCATATTTCGTCATAAATGCATACTTATGCATTTTTCAAATTTTTTCATATTTATATGGCATATTTTACAAATTTTTACATATGTTAGAAGAATATACGTGTATTACCAATTTTTATTTTTCAAAATAATGACCATATATTGTAGAGCTGTGCCAAATCGTTCACTTAAATGATCTGGATCGTTCACTTCGTTCATTTGTTCTGGTCGTTCGGTCGTTCAATCTAAATTTGTGTTTTCTTTGCTTGGTCCTTCGTTCAATATTTGTTTTGTTGCTTATTTTCTGATATGCATGTTATCAGTGTTGCTGTTTTGTTTATTTTTAATCAAAATTGGCCATCGTTTCTTGAATGTGTAAATACGTACTTTTATTACATAAATAGTTTTTACTTTTTTAATTTTATGTGTATAAATAAAAATTTTAACAAATTATACTTCAAATAAACATACATACATATTTATATTTAGACTATTATTTTCTAAATTATACTACATGTCATTAGTATAAATTATTATTATTTCAATCTGATGTTATGATATTCCAATCTATACAAAAATTTGATATGTAATGTATTCCAAAAATTATTAAAAAATAGTGTGACAAATACGATATATTATTTTTTATTATTATATATTATTTAAAAAATGTTTTAAGTAATTCTATAATCAAAATAATAATGTTTATTGTCACTTTAAATTTAGAACAAATGTTTCTGTAGATTTAAAAAAAAGTAAAAACAATTTAATAAAAGTACGTGTTTCCACATTTAAGAAACAATGGCCAATTTTAGTGAAAAATTAACAAAATGGCAATACTGACAATATGCATATAAAAAGAAGCGAAAAAATAAATGTTTAACGAACGACCAAAACAAAGAAAAATCAAATTTAGATTGAACGACCGAATCAATTGACTGATTCGTTCAATTTATCCCGTTCGTTTGTGACCGACACAGCTCTAATAAAAAAACCCATCGGAATTCAAAAACATATTAAGCTCAACGCAAAAAATTATGCTAGGAAAAGTTTGCTTTCAAATTTGCATCAATTACTTCCGTTGATGTCGAAAGAAGTTTCTCAATGTACAAGAGCGTTTTACGACAAAGCTTTATGTTTCAAAATTTGAGCGATATGACTGTTATTTATTGCAACAATAATTTAAAATAATTTTTTACTCTTTTATTTTGTATTCTTGTCCGTCTGAATTTTTTGAAATTTATTTATTTTTTTGTTAATTTTGGAACTAAAATAAATATATCGCTCATTTTCGAGAAGAGAGGCATAACTCAAAAAAAGCGATTCTGAGATAAATGTATTTAAACATTTTAATTTAGCCAAACTGATAGGAAAAGTACAAGACAGCCACTACTGGGCATCTATGGTTTACGTCAACATATTTATGTATTATGAGTTTTATAGAGCATATTTTTAACGCTTAAAACTGTTTTTTAATGCATATTTTAGGCGCTTAAAACTAATTTTATAGAACATATATTTGGTTGCCCTAGTGATGAAAGATGATTTCGTTCGAGATTGAAATCGTTTGTTTTTTCAAAATCATATAAAACTTATCTGTTTTAATTATATTAAAATAATAATAATAAGGGATGTAGTGGCAATAGTTATTAACGTAATGAGTAAAAGAGAAATTCCTAATCTGAAAAGACTTGGAAGTTATAGTAATTTGAAATTTCATTCGATTTTAGTTTCGATCGAGGTCGATTTCCCTCACACACCAGATAATAGGCTGTATTCCACTCGGCGATGTCGTCGTCTAGAGACATTTTTGTTATAGATTTAAGGCAAGAGAAACATTTTTTCTTTATTCTATTACAAAAATGTCGTTTGGCAACAGCGACGTCGCCAACTGGAATAAGGCCGAATATTTGTTATTTTTATATATGTACATATACATACGACTACATATATTGTTCCTACTTATTATTATTCTTATTAATGTTGTTTATTGGTCGAATATTATATTAATTTTTAAATTGTTCATTATTTTTTTATTTAAAAATATGCACGACAGAATTTTTAATATTTTAAACATAAATATTATCATAGCAGTAGATGCTTGTCACCGCCAATTGCCGCATCTCAAAGTTGCCAGAATGGTGGCGTTGGTTCCGGCTTTGTTTGGAATGCGGAACGGTTAAATTTAATTTATTAATATTCTGCATTGTAATAAGTTATGCGATCTGTGTTAGCCCGACAATATGAAATATTGTTATTATAATATAGGCAATAACTCATCAAGAGATAAGAAAAAATCAGTAAAAAATTGCAATAATTTGACGCGTATGGAAAGAAATGGTATGGATGGGTCAGCGGTATTGTTATGATTGAAGGTACCAATGATAATAAGTGGGAACCATATTTTAGTAAAGATGAGTTTCATATATGGGAACGTGAACAACGTAGTGCAATGTATTCGTATAAGGTACACGCTTGGTTTAATGATATAGCAGCATCTGACCTTCGCAAACAACGAATGTATTTGATTGATGAAGATTATTTGCCCGTACGAACTCTCATATATGCCATAATGTAGGCCAGACTATCCCGCATCACACCCCACTTTCCGAATCTTGTCACAATTCACGCAGTGGGCTACAATGGGCAAAAGGTGTTTTGAGTGTATTGACTTGGAAATGGTTTTTGAAAAAACTATAAGTTTGCCGGAATATACTGTATATGCCATAATGTATGCCAGGCTATCCCGCATCACATCCCACTTTCCGAATTTTGTCACAATTCACACAGTGGGCTACAATGGGCAAAATGTGTTTGTTTGAAATTTCGTTAAAAATTTGTGTGTTTATATGTCCAATTTATATTTAATTTAATTATTTATTAAATGTAGGGCACATTTTACTCTCTATTTCTTTATAAAAAATAACTATAATTTTATCATACATATTTTAATTTAAGGAATTAGTAGGTCATTATAATATCGTGTAAGAATCGGTTAAAAGCGTATATGCAATTTAAATACAGCTTTCATATATTTTATTAAGTTTAATTTTCTGTACATAATTTGTATATTTTGAATGTTAATTAAAAATTTATAATAATAGTTAATAATTATTTTATGATAATATTATCTAAATATATAAAATTGAATGTGTGTTTGTTTATTTGTTTGTTTGTTTGTTTGTTTGTTTGTACCTTATAGGAGACCAAACCTTTAGGCCGATCTTCCTGAAATCCTTCCTACAATCCATTCAAAAGAAAATTTCTAAGGCATTTCAATCAAACATATTTTGCCCGTTATAGTGCACTGTGTGAGTTGTGCCAAAAATCGGAAAGTTGTCAAAGATAGTGGCCCTAATGGACTATCAAGTGTCATACTTAGTTTATTCGGAAGTCGTTTTTGGTCCATAGAATCCATTCAAAAGGAAATTTCTAAGGCATTTCACTCAAACACATTTTGCCCATTATAGCCCACTGTGTGAGTTGTGCCAAAATTCGGAAAGTGGGGAAGATAGTGGCCCTAATGGACCATTACGTGTCACACTCAGTTTATTCAGAAATAGTTTTTGGTCCATACAATGCATTCAAAAGGAAATTTCTAAGGCATTTTACTCAAACACATTTTGCCCATTATAGACCAGTGTGTGAGTTGTGCCAAAAATCGGAAAGTGGTCAAAAATAATGGACCTAATGGACCATCACGTGTCACACTCAGTTTATTCCGAAATAGTTTTTGGTCCATACAATCCATTCAAAGGAAGATTACTAAGGCATTTCACTCAAACACATTTTGCCCATTATAGTGCACTGTGTGAGTTGTGCCAAAAATTGGAAAGTGGTCGAAGATAGTGGCCCTCATGGACTGTCAAGTGTCATACTTAGTTTATTCGGAAGTCGTTTTTGGTCCATACAATCCATTCAAAAGGAAATTTCTAAGGCACTTTAGTCTAACACATTTTGCCCTTTATAGCCCACTGTGTGAGTTGTGCCAAAAATCGGAAGGTGGTGGAAGATAGTGGCCCTAATGGACCATCACGTGTCAGACTCAGTTTATTCAGAAATAGTTTTTGGTCCATACAATCCATTCAAAGGAAGATTACTAAGGCATTTCACTCAAACACATTTTGCCCCTTATAGTGCACTGTGTGAATTGTGCCAAAAATCGGAAAGTGGTCGAAGATAGTGGCCCTAATGAACCATCACTTGTCAGACTCAGTTTATTCAGAAAAAGTTTTTGGCCCATACAATCCATTCAAAGGAAAATTACTAAGGCATTTCACTCAAACACATTTTGCCCCTTATAGTGCACTGTGTGAATTGTGCCAAAAATCGGAAAGTGGTCGAAGATAGTGGTCCTAATGGGCTATCAAGTGTCATACTTAGTTTATTCGGTTGTCGTTTTTGGTTCATACAATCCATTCAAAAGAAAATTTCTAAGGCATTTCACACAAACACATTTTGTCCAATATAGCCCACTGTGTGAGTTGTGCCAAAAATCGGAAAGTGGGGGAAGATAGTGGCCCTAATGGACCACTACGTGTCACACTCAGTTTATTCAGAAATAGTTTTTGGTCCATACAATGCATTCAAAAGGAAATTTCTAAGGCATTTTACTCAAACACATTTTGCCCATTATAGACCAGTGTGTGAGTTGTGCCAAAAATCGGAAAGTGGTCGAAAATAATGGACCTAATGGACCATCACGTGTCACACTCAGTTTATTCCGAAATAGTTTTTGGTCCATACAATCCATTCAAAGGAAAATTACTAAGGCATTTCACTCAAACACATTTTGCCCGTTATAGTGCACTGTGTGAGTTGTGCGAAAAATCGGAAAGTTGTCGAAGATAGTGGCCCTAATGGACTATCAAGTGTCATACTTAGTTTATTCGGAAGTCGTTTTTGGTCCATACAATCCATTCAAAAGGAAATTTCTAAGGCATTTCAGTCTAACACATTTTGCCCTTTATAGCCCACTGTGTGAGTTGTGCCAAAAATCGGAAAGTGGTGGAAGATAGCGGCCCTAATGGGCCATCACGTGTCAGACTCAGTTTATTCAGAAATAGTTTTTGGTCCATACAATCCATTCAAAGGAAAATTAATAAGGCATTTTACTCAAACACATTTTGCCCGTTATAGTGCACTGTGTGAGTTGTGCCAAAAATCGGAAAGTGGTCGAAGATAGTGGACCTAATGGACTATCACGTGTCATACTCAGTTTATTCAGATATAGTTTTTGGTCCATACAATGCATTCAAAGGAAGATTACTAAGGCATTTCACTCAAACACATTATGCCCATTATAGCCCACTGTGTGAGTTGTGCCAAAAATCGGAAAGTGGTCGAAGATAGTGGACCAGATGGTCTACAACGCGACATACTCAGTTTATTCAGAAATAGTTTTTGGTCCATACAATCCATTTAAAGGAAGATTACTAAGGCATTTCACTCAAACACATTATGCCCATTATAGCCCACTGTGTGAGCTATGCCAAAAATCGGAAAGTGGTCGAAGATAGTGGACCTAATGGACTATCACGTGTCATACTCAGTTTATTCAGATATAGTTTTTGGTCCATACAATGCATTCAAAGGAAAATTACTAAGGCATTTCACTCAAACACATTTTGCCCCTTATAGTGCACTGTGTGAATTGTGCCAAAAATCGGAAAGTGGTCGAAGATAGTGGACCTAATGGACTATCACGTGTCATACTCAGTTTATTCAGATATAGTTTTTGGTCCATACAATGCATTCAAAGGAAGATTACTAAGGCATTTCACTCAAACACATTATGCCCATTATAGCCCACTGTGTGAGTTGTGCCAAAAATCGGAAAGTGGTCGAAGATAGTGGACCAGATGGTCTACAACGCGACATACTCAGTTTATTCAGAAATAGTTTTTGGTCCATACAATCCATTCAAAGAAGATTACTAAGGCATTTCACTCAAACACATTATGCCCAATATAGCCCACTGTGTGAGCTGTGCCAAAAATCGGAAAGTGGTCGAAGATAGTGGACCAAATGGACTACAACGCGACATACTGAGTTTATTCAGAAATAGTTTTTGGTCCATACAATCCATTCAAAGGAAGATTACTAAGGCATTTCACTCAAACACATTATGCCCATTATAGCCCACTGTGTGAGTTGTGCCAAAAATCGGAAATTGGTCGAAGATAGTGGACCTAATAGACTACAATGTGGCAAGCTTAGTTTATTCAGAAATAGTTTTTGGTCCATACAATCCATTCAAAGGAAGATTACTAAGGCATTTCACTCAAACACATTTTGCCCCTTATAGTGCACTGTGTGAATTGTGCCAAAAATCGGAAAGTGGTCGAAGATAGTGGTCCTAATGGGCTATCAAGTGTCATACTTAGTTTATTCGGTTGTCGTTTTTGGTTCATACAATCCATTCAAAAGAAAATTTCTAAGGCATTTCACACAAACACATTTTGTCCAATATAGCCCACTGTGTGAGTTGTGCCAAAAATCGGAAAGTGGGGGAAGATAGTGGCCCTAATGGACCACTACGTGTCACACTCAGTTTATTCAGAAATAGTTTTTGGTCCATACAATGCATTCAAAAGGAAATTTCTAAGGCATTTTACTCAAACACATTTTGCCCATTATAGACCAGTGTGTGAGTTGTGCCAAAAATCGGAAAGTGGTCGAAAATAATGGATCTAATGGACCATCACGTGTCACACTCAGTTTATTCCGAAATAGTTTTTGGTCCATACAATCCATTCAAAGGAAAATTACTAAGGCATTTCACTCAAACACATTTTGCCCGTTATAGTGCACTGTGTGAGTTGTGCGAAAAATCGGAAAGTTGTCGAAGATAGTGGCCCTAATGGACTATCAAGTGTCATACTTAGTTTATTCGGAAGTCGTTTTTGGTCCATACAATCCATTCAAAAGGAAATTTCTAAGGCATTTCAGTCTAACACATTTTGCCCTTTATAGCCCACTGTGTGAGTTGTGCCAAAAATCGGAAAGTGGTGGAAGATAGCGGCCCTAATGGGCCATCACGTGTCAGACTCAGTTTATTCAGAAATAGTTTTTGGTCCATACAATCCATTCAAAGGAAAATTAATAAGGCATTTCACTCAAACACATTTTGCCCGTTATAGTGCACTGTGTGAGTTGTGCCAAAAATCGGAAAGTGGTCGAAGATAGTGGACCTAATGGACTATCACGTGTCATACTCAGTTTATTCAGATATAGTTTTTGGTCCATACAATGCATTCAAAGGAAGATTACTAAGGCATTTCACTCAAACACATTATGCCCATTATAGCCCACTGTGTGAGTTGTGCCAAAAATCGGAAAGTGGTCGAAGATAGTGGACCAGATGGTCTACAACGCGACATACTCAGTTTATTCAGAAATAGTTTTTGGTCCATACAATCCATTTAAAGGAAGATTACTAAGGCATTTCACTCAAACACATTATGCCCATTATAGCCCACTGTGTGAGCTATGCGAAAAATCGGAAAGTGGTCGAAGATAGTGGACCTAATGGACTATCACGTGTCATACTCAGTTTATTCAGATATAGTTTTTGGTCCATACAATGCATTCAAAGGAAAATTACTAAGGCATTTCACTCAAACACATTTTGCCCCTTATAGTGCACTGTGTGAATTGTGCCAAAAATCGGAAAGTGGTCGAAGATAGTGGACCTAATGGACTATCACGTGTCATACTCAGTTTATTCAGATATAGTTTTTGGTCCATACAATGCATTCAAAGGAAGATTACTAAGGCATTTCACTCAAACACATTATGCCCATTATAGCCCACTGTGTGAGTTGTGCCAAAAATCGGAAAGTGGTCGAAGATAGTGGACCAGATGGTCTACAACGCGACATACTCAGTTTATTCAGAAATAGTTTTTGGTCCATACAATCCATTCAAAGAAGATTACTAAGGCATTTCACTCAAACACATTATGCCCAATATAGCCCACTGTGTGAGCTGTGCCAAAAATCGGAAAGTGGTCGAAGATAGTGGACCAAATGGACTACAACGCGACATACTGAGTTTATTCAGAAATAGTTTTTGGTCCATACAATCCATTCAAAGGAAGATTACTAAGGCATTTCACTCAAACACATTATGCCCATTATAGCCCACTGTGTGAGTTGTGCCAAAAATCGGAAATTGGTCGAAGATAGTGGACCTAATAGACTACAATGTGGCAAGCTTAGTTTATTCAGAAATAGTTTTTGGTCCATACAATCCATTCAAAGGAAGATTACTAAGGCATTTCACTCAAACACATTTTGACCCTTATAGTGCACTGTGTGAATTGTGCCAAAAATCGGAAAGTGGTCGAAGATAGTGGACCTAATGGACTATCACGTGTCATACTCAGTTTATTCAGAAATAGTTTTTGGTCCATGCAATGCATTCAAAGGAAAATTACTAAGGCACTTCACTCAAACACATTATGCCCATTATAGTGCACTGTGTGAGTTGTGCCAAAAATCGGAAAGTGGTAGAAGATAGTGGACCTAATGAGCTATCACATGTCAGACTCAGTTTATTCAGAAATAGTTTTTGGTCCATACAATGCATTCAAAGGAAGATTACTAAGGCATTTCACTCAAACACATTATGCCCATTATAGCCCACTGTGTGAGTTGTGCCAAAAATCGGAAAGTTGTCGAAGATAGTGGACCTAATGGGCTATTACGTGTCATACTCAGTTTATTCAGATATAGTTTTTGATCCATACAATGCATTCAAAGGAAAATTACTAAGGAATTTCACTCAAACACATTATGCCCATTATAGCCCACTGTGTGAGTTGTGCCAAAAATCGGAAAGTGGTCTGTGATAGTGGACCTAATGGACTATCACGTGTTATACTCAGTTTATTCAGAAATAGTTTTTGGTCCTTACAATGCATTCAAAGGAAGATTACTAAGGCATTTCACTCAAACACATTATGCCCATTATAGCCCACTGTGTGAGTTGTGCCAAAAATCGGAAAGTGGTCGAAGATAGCGGACCTAATGGACTTCAACGCGACATGCTTAGTTTATTCAAAAATAGTTTTTGGTCCATACAATCCATTCAAAGGAAAA
Organism: Metopia argyrocephala; assembly: GCA_963576795.1. Classification (NCBI taxonomy): domain Eukaryota; kingdom Metazoa; phylum Arthropoda; class Insecta; order Diptera; family Sarcophagidae; genus Metopia; species Metopia argyrocephala. Next base: position 86,550,656 of record OY756209.1, on the reverse strand, counting down.
TTACTAAGGCACTTCACTCAAACACATCATGCCCATTATAGTGCACTGTGTGAGTTGTGCCAAAAATCGGAAAGTGGTCGAAGATAGTGGACCTAATGAGCTATCACGTGTCATACTCAGTTTATTCAGAAATAGTTTTTGGTCCATACAATGCCTTCAAAGGAAGATTACTAAGGCACTTCACTCAAACACATTATGCCCATTATAGTGCACTGTGTGAGTTGTGCCAAAAATCGGAAAGTGGTCGAAGATAGTGGACCTGATGGACTACAACGCGACATACTCAGTTTATTCAGAAATAGTTTTTGGTCCATACAATTCATTCAAAAGTAGATTACTAAGGCATTTCACTCAAACACATTTTGCCCATTATAGTGCACATTGTGAATTATGCCAAAAATCGGAAAGTTGTCGAAGATAGTGGACCTAGTGGACTAAAACGCGACATGCTTAGTTTATTCAGAAATAGTTTTTGGTCCATACAATGCATTCAAAGGAAGATTACTAAGGCATTTCACTCAAACACATTATGCCCATTATAGTGCACTGTGTGAGTTGTGCAAAAATTCGGAAAACGGCCGAAGATAGTGGACCTAATGGACTACAACGCGACAGGCTTAGTTTATTCAGAAATAGTTTTTGGTCCATACAATCCATTCAAAGGAAGATTAATAAGGCATTTCACTCAAACACCTTATGCCCATTATAGTGCACTGTGTGAGCTGTGCCAAAAATCGGAAAGTGATCGAAGATAGTGGACCTCGTGGACTACAACGCGACATACTAAGTTTATTCAGAAATAGTTTTTGGTCCATACAATGCATTCAAAGGAAGATTACTAAGGCATTTCAGTCAAACATATTATGCCCATTATAGCCCACTGTGTGAGTTGTGCCAAAAATCGGAAAGTCGTCGAAGATAGTGGACCTAATGGACTATCACGTGTCATACTCAGTTTATTCAGAAATAGTTTTTGGTCCATACAACGCATTCAAAGGAAAACTACTAAGGCACTTCACTCAAACACATTATGCCCATTATAGTGCAATGTGTGAGTTGTGCCAAAAATCGGAAAGTGGTCGAAGATAGTGGACCTGATGGACTACAACGCGACATACTCAGTTTATTCAGAAATAGTTTTTGGTCCATACAATCCATTCAAAAGAAGATTACTAAGGCACTTCACTCAAACACATTATGCCCATTATAGTGCACTGTGTGAATTGTGCCGAAATTCGGAAAACGGCCAAAGATAGTGGACCTAATGGACTACAAAGCGACATGCTTAGTTTATTCAGAAATAGTTTTTGGTCCATACAATCCATTCAAAGGAATATTACTAAGGCATTTCACTCAAACACATTATGCCCATTATAGTGCACTGTGTGAGCTGTGCCAAAAATCGGAAAGTGGCCGAAGATAGTGGACCTGATGAACTACAACGCGACATACTCAGTTTATTCAGAAATAGTTTTGGTCCATACAATCCATTCAAAGGAAGATTACTAAGGCAATTGCCCACTATAGTGCACTGAGTGAATTGTGCCAAAATTCGGAAAGTGGTCAAAGATAGTGGACCTAATAGACTATCACGTGTCATACTCAGTTTATTCAGAAATAGTTTTTGGTCCATGCAATGCATTCAAAGGAAAGTTACTAAGGCACTTCACTCATACACATTATGCCCATTGTAGTGCACTGTGTGAGTTGTGCCAAAAATCGGAAAGTGGTCGAAGATAGCGGACCTGATGGACTACAACGCGACATACTCAGTTTATTCAGAAATAGTTTTTGGTCCATACAATCCATTCAAAGGAAGATTACTAAAGCATTTCACTCAAACACATTATCCCCATTATAGTGCACTGTGTGGGTTGTGCCAAAAATCGGAAAGTGGTCGAAGATAGTGGACCTAATGGACTATCACATGTCATACTCAGTTTATTCAGAAATAGTTTTTGGTCCATGCAATGCATTCAAAGGAAAATTACTAAGGCACTTCACTCATACACATTATGCCCATTATAGTGCACTGTGTGAGTTGTGCCAAAAATCGGAAAGTGGTCGAAGATAGCGGACCTGATGGACTACAACGCGTCATACTCAGTTTATTCAGAAATAGTTTTTGGTCCATGCAATGCATTCAAAGGAAAATTACTAAGGCACTTCACTCAAACACATTATGCCCATTATAGTGCACTGTGTGAGTTGTGCCAAAAATCGGAAAGTTGTAGAAGATAGTGGACCTAATGAGCTATCACGTGTCATACTCAGTTTATTCAGAAATAGTTTTTGGTCCATACAATGCATTCAAAGGAAGATTACTAAGGCATTTCACTCAAACACATTATGCCCATTATAGCCCACTGCGTGAGTTGTGCCAAAAATCGGAAAGTTGTCGAAGATAGTGGACCTAATGGACTATTACGTGTCATACTCAGTTTATTCAGATATAGTTTTTGATCCATACAATGCATTCAAAGGAAAATTACTAAGGAATTTCACTCAAACACATTATGCCCATTATAGCCCACTGTGTGAGTTGTGCTAAAAATCGGAAAGTGGTCTGTGATAGTGGACCTAATGGACATCACGTGTTATACTCAGTTTATTCAGAAATAGTTTTTGGTCCATACAATGCATTCAAAGGAAGATTACTAAGGCATTTCACTCAAACACATTATGCCCATTATAGCCCACTGTGTGAGTTGTGCCAAAAATCGGAAAGTGGTCGAAGATAGCGGACCTAATGGACTTCAACGCGACATGTTTAGTTTATTCAAAAATAGTTTTTGGTCCATACAATCCATTCAAAGGAAAATTACTAAGGCACTTCACTCAAACACATCATGCCCATTATAGTGCACTGTGTGAGTTGTGCCAAAAATCGGAAAGTGGTCGAAGATAGCGGACCTAATGAGCTAACACGTGTCATACTCAGTTTATTCAGAAATAGTTTTTGGTCCATACAATGCATTCAAAGGGAGATTACTAAGGTACTTCACTCAAACACATTATGCCCATTATAGTGCACATTGTGAATTGTGCCAAAAATCGGAAAGTTGTCGAAGATAGTGGACCTAATGGACTACAACGCGACATGCTTAGTTTATTCAGAAATAGTTTTTGGTCCATACAATCCATTCAAAGGAAGATTACTAAGGCATTTCACTCAAACACATTATGCCCATTATAGTGCACTGTGTGAGTTGTGCCAAAATTCGGAAAACGGCCTAAGATAGTGGACCTAATGGACTACAACGCGACAGGCTTAGTTTATTCAGAAATAGTTTTTGGTCCATATAATCCATTCAAAGGAAGATTAATAAGGCATTTCACTCAAACACATTATGCCCATTATAGCCCACTGTGTGAGTTGTGCCAAAAATCGGAAAGTGGTCGAAGATAGCGGACCTAATGAGCTATCACATGTCATACTTAGTTTATTCAGAAATAGTTTTTGGTGCATACAATGCATTCAAAGGAAAATTACTAAGGCATTTCACTCAAACACATTATGCCCATTATAGCCCACTGTGTGAGTTGTGCCAAAAATCGGAAAGTGGTCGAAGATAGTGGACCTAATGGACTATCACGTGTCATACTCAGTTTATTCAGAAATAGTTTTTGGTCCATACAATGCATTCAAAGGAAAACTACTAAGGCACTTTACTCAAACACATTATGCCCATTATAGTGCAATGTGTGAGTTGTGCCAAAAATCGGAAAGTGGTCGAAGATAGTGGACCTGATGGACTACAACGCGACATACTCAGTTTATTCAGAAATAGTTTTTGGTCCATACAATCCATTCAAAAGAAGATTACTAAGGCACTTCACTCAAACCCATTATGCCCATTATAGTGCACTGTGTGAATTGTGCCGAAATTCGGAAAACGGCCAAAGATAGTGGACCTAATGGACTACAACGCGACATGCTTAGTTTATTCAGAAATAGTTTTTGGTCCATACAATCCATTTAAAGGAAGATTACTAAGGCATTTCACTCAAACACATTATGCCCATTATAGTGCACTGTGTGAGCTGTGCCAAAAATCGGAAAGTGGGCGAAGATAGTGGACCTGATGAACTACAACGCGACATACTCAGTTTATTCAGAAATAGTTTTTGGTCCATACAATCCATTCAAAGGAAGATTACTAACGCAATTGCCCACTATAGTGCACTGAGTGAATTGTGCCAAAATTCGGAAAGTGGTCAAAGATAGTGGACCTAATAGACTATCACGTGTCATACTCAGTTTATTCAGAAATAGTTTTTGGTCCATGCAATGCATTCAAAGGAAAGTTACTAAGGCACTTCACTCATACACATTATGCCCATTATAGTGCACTGTGTGAGTTGTGCCAAAAATCGGAAAGTGGTCGAAGATGGCGGACCTGATGGACTACAACGCGACATACTCAGTTTATTCAGAAATAGTTTTTGGTCCATACAATCCATTCAAAGGAAGATTACTAAAGCATTTCACTCTAACACATTATCCCCATTATAGTGCACTGTGTGGGTTGTGCCAAAAATCGGAAAGTGGTCGAAGATAGTGGACCTAATGGACTATCACGTGTCATACTCAGTTTATTCAGAAATAGTTTTTGGTCCATACAATCCATTCAAAGGAAGATTACTAACGCAATTGCCCACTATAGTGCACTGAGTGAATTGTGCCAAAATTCGGAAAGTGGTCAAAGATAGTGGACCTAATAGACTATCACGTGTCATACTCAGTTTATTCAGAAATAGTTTTTGGTCCATGCAATGCATTCAAAGGAAAGTTACTAAGGCACTTCACTCATACACATTATGCCCATTATAGTGCACTGTGTGAGTTGTGCCAAAAATCGGAAAGTGGTCGAAGATGGCGGACCTGATGGACTACAACGCGACATACTCAGTTTATTCAGAAATAGTTTTTGGTCCATACAATCCATTCAAAGGAAGATTACTAAAGCATTTCACTCTAACACATTATCCCCATTATAGTGCACTGTGTGGGTTGTGCCAAAAATCGGAAAGTGGTCGAAGATAGTGGACCTAATGGACTATCACGTGTCATACTCAGTTTATTCAGAAATAGTTTTTGGTCCATACAATGCATTTAAAGGAAGATTATTAAGGCATTTCACTCAAACACATTTTACCCATTATAGTGCACTGTGTGAATTGTGACAAAATTCGGAAAGTCGTCGAAGATAGCAGACCTAATGAACTATCACGTGTCATACCCATTTTATTCAGAAATAGTTTTTGGTCCATACAATGCATTCAAAGGAAGATTACTAAGGCATTTCACTCATACACATTATGCCCATTATAGTGCACTGTGTGAGTTGTGCCAAAAATCGGAAAACGGCCAAAGATAGTGGACCTAATGGACTACAACGCGACATGCTTAGTTTATTCAGAAATAGTTTTTGGTTCATACAATCCATTCAAAGGAAGATTACTAAGGCATTTCACTCAAACACATTTTGCCCATTATAGTGCACTGTGTCAATTGTGACAAAATTCGGAAAGTCGTCGAAGATAGCAGACCTAATGGACTATCACGTGTCATACCCATTTTATTCAGAAATAGTTTTTGGTCCATACAATGCATTCAAAGGAAAATTACTAAGGCATTTCACTCATACACATTATGCCCATTATAGTGCACTGTGTGAGTTGTGCCAAAAATCGGAAAGTGGTCGAAGATAGTGGACCTAATGAGCTATCACATGTCATACTTAGTTTATTCAGAAATAGTTTTTGGTCCATACAATGCATTCAAAGGGAGATTACTAAGGCACTTCACTCAAACACATTATGCCCATTATAGTGCACATTGTGAATTGTGCCAAAAATCGGAAAGTTGTCGAAGATAGTGGACCTAATGGACTACAACGCGACATGCTTAGTTTATTCAGAAATAGTTTTTGGTTTATACAATCCATTCAAAGGAAGATTACTAAGGCATTTCACTCAAACACATTATGCCCATTATAGTGCACTGTGTAGGTTGTGCCAAAAATCGGAAAGTTGTCGAAGATAGTGGACCTAATGGACTACAACGCGACATGCTTAGTTTATTCAGAAATAGTTTTTGGTTCATACAATCCATTCAAAGGAAGATTACTAAGGCATTTCACTCAAACACATTTTGCCCATTATAGTGCACTGTGTGAATTGTGACAAAATTCGGAAAGTCGTCGAAGATAGCAGACCTAATGGACTATCACGTGTCATACCCATTTTATTCAGAAATGGTTTTGGTCCATACAATGCATTCAAAGGAAAATTACTAAGGCATTTTACTCAAACACATTATGCCCATTATAGCCCACTGTGTGAGCTGTGCCAAAAATCGGAAAGTGGTCGAAGATAGTGGACCTAATGGACTACAACGCGACATACTCAGTTTATTCAGAAATAGTTTTTGGTCCATACAATGCATTGAAAGGAAGATTACTAAGGCATTTCACTCAAACACATTATGTCCGTTATAGTGCACTGTGTAAATTGTGCCAAAATTCGGAAAGTGGTTGAAGATAGTGGACCTAATGGACTATTACGTGTCATACTCAGTTTATTCAGAAATAGTTTTTGGTCCATACAATGCATTCAAAGGGAGATTACTAAGGCATTTCACTCAAACACATAATGCCCATTATAGCCCACTGTGTGAGTTGTGCCAAAAATCGGAAAGTGGTCGAAGATAGTGGACCTAATGGACTACAACGCGACATGCTTAGTTTATTCAGAAATAGTTTTTGGTCCATACAATCCATTCAAAGGAAGATTACTAAGGCATTTCACTCAAACATATTATGCCTATTACAGTGCACTGTGCGAGCTGTGCCAAAAATCGGAAAGTGGTCGAAGATAGTGGACCTGATGGACTACAACGCGACATACTCAGTTTATTCAGAAATAGTTTTTGGTCCATACAATCCATTCAAAAGAAGATTACTAAGGCACTTCACTCAAACATATTATGCCCATTATAGTGCACTGTGTGAATTGTGCCGAAATTCGGAAAACGGCCAAAGATAGTGGACCTAATGGACTACAAAGCGACATGCTTAGTTTATTCAGAAATAGTTTTTGGTCCATACAATCCATTCAAAGGAATATTACTAAGGCATTTCACTCAAACACATTATGCCCATTATAGTGCACTGTGTGAGCTGTGCCAAAAATCGGAAAGTGGCCGAAGATAGTGGACCTGATGAACTACAACGCGACATTCTCAGTTTATTCAGAAATAGTTTTTGGTCCATACAATCCATTCAAAGGAAGATTACTAAGGCAATTGCCCACTATAGTGCACTGAGTGAATTGTGCCAAAATTCGGAAAGTGGTCAAAGATAGTGGACCTAATAGACTATCACGTGTCATACTCAGTTTATTCAGAAATAGTTTTTGGTCCATGCAATGCATTCAAAGGAAAGTTACTAAGGCACTTCACTCATACACATTATGCCCATTATAGTGCACTGTGTGAGTTGTGCCAAAAATCGGAAAGTGGTCGAAGATAGCGGACCTGATGGACTACAACGCGACATACTCAGTTTATTCAGAAATAGTTTTTGGTCCATACAATCCATTCAAAGGAAGATTACTAAAGCATTTCACTCAAACACATTATCCCCATTATAGTGCACTGTGTGGGTTGTGCCAAAAATCGGAAAGTGGTCGAAGATAGTGGACCTAATGGACTATCACATGTCATACTCAGTTTATTCAGAAATAGTTTTTGGTCCATGCAATGCATTCAAAGGAAAATTTCTAAAGCATTTCACTCAAACACATTATCCCCATTATAGTGCACTGTGTGGGTTGTGCCAAAAATCGGAAAGTGGTCGAAGATAGTGGACCTAATGGACTATCACATGTCATACTCAGTTTATTCAGAAATAGTTTTTGGTCCATGCAATGCATTCAAAGGAAAATTACTAAGGCACTTCACTCATACACATTATGCCCATTATAGTGCACTGTGTGAGTTGTGCCAAAAATCGGAAAGTGGTCGAAGATAGCGGACCTGATGGACTACAACGCGTCATACTCAGTTTATTCAGAAATAGTTTTTGGTCCATGCAATGCATTCAAAGGAAAATTACTAAGGCACTTCACTCAAACACATTATGCCCATTATAGTGCACTGTGTGAGTTGTGCCAAAAATCGGAAAGTGGTAGAAGATAGCGGACCTAATGAGCTATCACGTGTCATACTCAGTTTATTCAGAAATAGTTTTTGGTCCATATAATCCATTCAAAGGAAGATTAATAAGGCATTTCACTCAAACACATTATGCCCGTTATAGCCCACTGTGTGCGTTGTGCCAAAAATCGGAAAGTTGTCGAAGATAGTGGACCTAATGGACTATTACGTGTCATACTCAGTTTATTCAGATATAGTTTTTGGTGCATACAATGCATTCAAAGGAAAATTACTAAGGCATTTCACTCAAACACATTATGCCCATTATAGCCCACTGTGTGAGTTGTGCCAAAAATCGGAAAGTGGTCGAAGATAGTGGACCTAATGGACTATCACGTGTCATACTCAGTTTATTCAGAAATAGTTTTTGGTCCATACAATGCATTCAAAGGAAAACTACTAAGGCACTTCACTCAAACACATTATGCCCATTATAGTGCAATGTGTGAGTTGTGCCAAAAATCGGAAAGTGGTCGAAGATAGTGGACCTGATGGACTACAACGCGACATACTCAGTTTATTCAGAAATAGTTTTTGGTCCATACAATCCATTCAAAAGAAGATTACTAAGGCACTTCACTCAAACCCATTATGCCCATTATAGTGCACTGTGTGAATTGTGCCGAAATTCGGAAAACGGCCAAAGATAGTGGACCTAATGGACTACAACGCGACATGCTTAGTTTATTCAGAAATAGTTTTTGGTCCATACAATCCATTTAAAGGAAGATTACTAAGGCATTTCACTCAAACACATTATGCCCATTATAGTGCACTGTGTGAGCTGTGCCAAAAATCGGAAAGTGGGCGAAGATAGTGGACCTGATGAACTACAACGCGACATACTCAGTTTATTCAGAAATAGTTTTTGGTCCATACAATCCATTCAAAGGAAGATTACTAACGCAATTGCCCACTATAGTGCACTGAGTGAATTGTGCCAAAATTCGGAAAGTGGTCAAAGATAGTGGACCTAATAGACTATCACGTGTCATACTCAGTTTATTCAGAAATAGTTTTTGGTCCATGCAATGCATTCAAAGGAAAGTTACTAAGGCACTTCACTCAAACACATTATCCCCATTATAGTGCACTGTGTGAGTTGTGCCAAAAATCGGAAAGTTGTCGAAGATGGCGGACCTGATGGACTACAACGCGACATACTCAGTTTATTCAGAAATAGTTTTTGGTCCATACAATCCATTCAAAGGAAGATTACTAAAGCATTTCACTCAAACACATTATCCCCATTATAGTGCACTGTGTGGGTTGTGCCAAAAATCGGAAAGTGGTCGAAGATAGTGGACCTAATGGACTATCACGTGTCATACTCAGTTTATTCAGAAATAGTTTTTGGTCCATACAATGCATTTAAAGGAAGATTATTAAGGCATTTCACTCAAACACATTTTGCCCATTATAGTGCACTGTGTGAATTGTGACAAAATTCGGAAAGTCGTCGAAGATAGCAGACCTAATGAACTATCACGTGTCATACCCATTTTATTCAGAAATAGTTTTTGGTCCATACAATGCATTCAAAGGAAGATTACTAAGGCATTTCACTCATACACATTATGCCCATTATAGTGCACTGTGTGAGTTGTGCCAAAAATCGGAAAATGGTCGAAGATAGTGGACCTAATGGACTACAACGCGACATGCTTAGTTTATTCAGAAATAGTTTTTGGTTCATACAATCCATTCAAAGGAAGATTACTAAGGCATTTCACTCAAACACATTTTGCCCATTATAGTGCACTGTGTGAATTGTGACAAAATTCGGAAAGTCGTCGAAGATAGCAGACCTAATGGACTATCACGTGTCATACCCATTTTATTCAGAAATAGTTTTTGGTCCATACAATGCATTCAAAGGAAAATTACTAAGGCATTTCACTCATACACATTATGCCCATTATAGTGCACTGTGTGAGTTGTGCCAAAAATCGGAAAGTGGTCGAAAATAGTGGACCTAATGAGCTATCACATGTCATACTTAGTTTATTCAGAAATAGTTTTTGATCCATACAATGCATTCAAAGGGAGATTACTAAGGCACTTCACTCAAACACATTATGCCCATTATAGTGCACATTGTGAATTGTGCCAAAAATCGGAAAGTTGTCGAAGATAGTGGACCTAATGGACTACAACGCGACATGCTTAGTTTATTCAGAAATAGTTTTTGGTTTATACAATCCATTCAAAGGAAGATTACTAAGGCATTTCACTCAAACACATTATGCCCATTATAGTGCACTGTGTGAGTTGTGCCAAAAATCGGAAAGTTGTCGAAGATAGTGGACCTAATGGACTACAACGCGACATGCTTAGTTTATTCAGAAATAGTTTTTGGTTCATACAATCCATTCAAAGGAAGATTACTAAGGCATTTCACTCAAACACATTTTGCCCATTATAGTGCACTGTGTGAATTGTGACAAAATTCGGAAAGTCGTCGAAGATAGCAGACCTAATGGACTATCACGTGTCATACCCATTTTATTCAGAAATAGTTTTTGGTCCATACAATGCATTCAAAGGAAAATTACTAAGGCATTTCACTCAAACACATTATGCCCATTATAGCCCACTGTGTGAGCTGTGCCAAAAATCGGAAAGTGGTCGAAGATAGTGGACCTAATGGACTACAACGCGACATACTCAGTTTATTCAGAAATAGTTTTTGGTCCATACAATGCATTGAAAGGAAGATTACTAAGGCATTTCACTCTAACACATTATGTCCGTTATAGTGCACTGTGTAAATTGTGCCAAAATTCGGAAAGTGGTTGAAGATAGTGGACCTAATGGACTATTACGTGTCATACTCAGTTTATTCAGAAATAGTTTTTGGTCCATACAATGCATTCAAAGGGAGATTACTAAGGCATTTCACTCAAACACATAATGCCCATTATAGCCCACTGTGTGAGTTGTGCCAAAAATCGGAAAGTGGTCGAAGATAGTGGACCTAATGGACTACAACGCGACATGCTTAGTTTATTCAGAAATAGTTTTTGGTCCATACAATCCATTCAAAGGAAGATTACTAAGGCATTTCACTCAAACATATTATGCCTATTACAGTGCACTGTGCGAGCTGTGCCAAAAATCGGAAAGTGGTCGAAGATAGTGGACCTGATGGACTACAACGCGACATACTCAGTTTATTCAGAAATAGTTTTTGGTCCATACAATCCATTCAAAGGAAGATTACTAAGGCATTTCACTCAAACACATTTTGCCCATTATAGTGCACTGTGCGAATTGTGCTAAAATTCGGATACCCAGTTTATTCAGAAATAGGTTTTGGTCCATACAATGCATTCAAAGGAAGATTACTAAGGCATTTCACTCAAACACATTATGCCCATTATAGCCCACTGTGTGAGTTGTGCAAAAAATCGGAAAGTTGTCGAAGATAGTGGACCCGGTGGACTACAACGCGACATACTCAGTTTATTCAGAAATAGTTTTTGGTCCATACAATCCATTTAAAGGAAGATTATTAAGGCATTTCACTCAAACACATTTTGCCCATTATAGTGCACTGTGTGAATTGTGACAAAATTCGGAAAGTCGTCGAAGATAGCAGACCTAATGGGCTGTCACGTGTCATACCCATTTTATTCAGAAATAGTTTTTGGTCCATACAATGCATTCAAAGGAAGATTTCTAAAGCACTTCACTCAAACCCATTATGCCCATTATAGTGCACTGTGTGAATTGTGCCGAAATTCGGAAAACGGCCAAAGATAGTGGACCTAATGGACTACAACGCGACATGCTTAGTTTATTCAGAAATAGTTTTTGGTCCATACAATCCATTTAAAGGTAGATTACTAAGGCACTTCACTCAAACACATTATGCCCATTATAGTGCACTGTGTGAGCTGTGCCAAAAATCGGAAAGTGGTCGAAGATAGTGGACCTAATGGGCTGTCACGTGTCATACCCATTTTATTCAGAAATAGTTTTTGGTCCATACAATGCATTCAAAGGAAGATTTCTAAAGCATTTCACTCAAACACATTATGCCCATTACAGCCCACTGTGTGAGTTGTGCCAAAAATCGGAAAGTTGTCGAAGATAGTGGACCCGGTGGACTACAACGCGACATACTCAGTTTATTCAGAAATAGTTTTTGGTCCATACAATCCATTTAAAGGGAGATTATTAAGGCATTTCACTCAAACACATTTTGCCCATTATAGTGCACTGTGTGAATTGTGACAAAATTCGGAAAGTCGTCGAAGATAGCAGACCTAATGAACTATCACGTGTCATACCCATTTTATTCAGAAATAGTTTTTGGTCCATACAATGCATTCAAAGGAAGATTACTAAGGCATTTCACTCAAACACATTATGCCCATTATAGTGCACTGTGTGAATTGTGCCGAAATTCGGAAAACGGCCAAAGATAGTGGACCTAATGGACTACAACGCGACATGCTTAGTTTATTCAGAAATAGTTTTTGGTCCATACAATCCATTCAAAGGAAGATTTCTAAAGCATTTCACTCAAACACATTATGCCCATTACAGCCCACTGTGTGAGTTGTGCCAAAAATCGGAAAGTTGTCGAAGATAGTGGACCTGATGGACTACAACGCGACATACTCAGTTTATTCAGAAATAGTTTTTGGTCCATACAATCCATTCAAAAGAAGATTACTAAGGCACTTCACCCATTATGCCCATTATAGTGCACTGTGTGAATTGTGCCGAAATTCGGAAAACGGCCAAAGATAGTGGACCTAATTGACTACAACGCGACATGCTTAGTTTATTCAGAAATAGTTTTTGGTCCATACAATCCATTTAAAGGAAGATTACTAAGGCATTTCACTCAAACACATTATGCCCATTATAGTGCACTGTGTGAGCTGTGCCAAAAATCGGAAAGTGGTCGAAGATAGTGGACCTAATGGGATGTCACGTGTCATACCCATTTTATTCAGAAATAGTTTTTGGTCCATACAATGCATTCAAAGGTAGATTTCTAAAGCATTTCACTCAAACACATTATGCCCATTACAGCCCACTGTGTGAGTTGTGCCAAAAATCGGAAAGTTGTCGAAGATAGTGGACCCGGTGGACTACAACGCGACATACTCAGTTTATTCAGAAATAGTTTTTGGTCCATACAATCCATTTAAAGGAAGATTATTAAGGCATTTCACTCAAACACATTTTGCCCATTATAGTGCACTGTGTGAATTGTGACAAAATTCGGAAAGTCGTCGAAGATAGCAGACCTAATGAACTATCACGTGTCATACCCATTTTATTCAGAAATAGTTTTTGGTCCATACAATGCATTCAAAGGAAGATTACTAAGGCATTTCACTCATACACATTATGCCCATTATAGTGCACTGTGTGAGTTGTGCCAAAAATCGGAAAATGGTCGAAGATAGTGGACCTAATGAGCTATCACATGTCATACTTAGTTTATTCAGAAATAGTTTTTGGTCCATACAATGCATTCAAAGGAAAATTACTAAGGCATTTCACTCAAACACATTATGCCCATTATAGTGCACTGTGTGAGCTGTGCGAAAAATCGGAAAGTGGTCGAAGATAGTGGACCTAATGGACTATCACGTGTCATACTCAGTTTATTCAGAAATAGTTTTTGGTCCATACAATGCATTCAAAGGAAAATTACTAAGGCATTTCACTCAAACACATTATGCCCAATATAGCCCACTGTGTGAGCTGTGCCAAAAATCGGAAAGTGGTCAAAGATAGTGGACCTAATGGACTATCACGTGTCATACTCAGTTTATTCAGAAATAGTTTTTGGTCCATACAATGCATTCAAAGGAAAATTACTAAGACATTTCACTCAAACACATTATGCCCATTATAGCCCACTGTGTGAGCTGTGCCAAAAATCGGAAAGTTGTCGAAGATAGTGGACCTAGTGGGCTACAACGCGATATGCTTAGTTTATTCAGAAATAGTTTTTGGTTCATACAATCCATTCAAAGGAAGATTACTAAGGCATTTCACTCAAACACATTATGCCCATTATAGCCCACTATGTGAGTTGTGCCAAAAATCGGAAAGTTGTCGAAGATAGTGGACCTAATGGACTACAACGCGACATACTCAGTTTATTCAGAAATAGTTTTTGGTTCATACAATCCATTCAAAGGAAGATTACTAAGGCATTTCACTCAAACACATTTTGCCCATTATAGTGCACTGTGTGAATTGTGACAAAATTCGGAAAGTCGTCGAAGATAGCAGACCTAATGGACTATCACGTGTCATACCCATTTTATTCAGAAGTAGTTTTTGGTCCATACAATGCATTCAAAGGAAGATTACTAAGGCATTTCACTCATACACATTATGCCCATTATAGTGCACTGTGTGAGTTGTGCAAAAAATCGGAAAAAGGTCGAAGATAGTGGATCTAATGGGCTGTCACGTGTCACACCCATTTTATTCAGAAATAGTTTTTGGTCCATACAATGCATTCAAAGGAAGATTTCTAAAGCATTTCACTAAAACACATTATGCCCATTACAGCCCACTGTGTGAGTTGTGCCAAAAATCGGAAAGTTGTCGAAGATAGTGGACCCGGTGGACTACAACGCGACATACTCAGTTTATTCAGAAATAGTTTTTGGTCCATACAATCCATTTAAAGGAAGATTATTAAGGCATTTCACTCAAACACATTTTGCCCATTATAGTGCACTGTGTGAATTGTGACAAAATTCGGAAAGTCGTCGAAGATAGCAGACCTAATGAACTATCACGTGTCATACCCATTTTATTCAGAAATAGTTTTTGGTCCATACAATGCATTCAAAGGAAGATTACTAAGGCATTTCACTCATACACATTATGCCCATTATAGTGCACTGTGTGAGTTGTGCCAAAAATCGGAAAATGGTCGAAGATAGTGGATCTAATGAGCTATCACATGTCATACTTAGTTTATTCAGAAATAGTTTTTGGTCCATACAATGCATTCAAAGGAAAATTACTAAGGCATTTCACTCAAACACATTATGCCCATTATAGTGCACTGTGTGAGCTGTGCGAAAAATCGGAAAGTGGTCGAAGATAGTGGACCTAATGGACTACAACGCGACATACTCAGTTTATTCAGAAATAGTTTTTGGTCCATACAATGCATTCAAAGGAAGATTTCTAAGGCATTTGACTCAAACACATTATGCCCATTATAGCCCACTGTGTGAGTTGTGCCAAAAATCGGAAAGTTGTCGAAGATAGTGGACCTAATGGACTATCACGTGTCATACTCAGTTTATTCAGAAATAGTTTTTGGTCCATACAATGCATTCAAAGGAAAATTACTAAGGCATTTCACTCAAACACATTATGCTCATTATAGCCCACTGTGTGAGCTGTGCCAGAAATCGGAAAGTGGTCGAAGATAGTGGACCTAATGGACTATCACGTGTCATACTCAGTTTATTCAGAAATAGTTTTTGGTCCATACAATGCATTCAAAGGAAGATTACTAAGGCATTTCACTCAAACACATTATGCCCATTATAGCCCACTGTGTGAGCTGTGCCAAAAATCGGAAAGTTGTCGAAGATAGTGGACCTAATGGACTACAACGCGACATGCTTAGTTTATTCAGAAATAGTTTTTGGTTCATACAATCCATTCAAAGGAAGATTACTAAGGCATTTCACTCAAACACATTATGCCCATTATAGCCCACTGTGTGAGTTGTGCCAAAAATCGGAAAGTTGTCGAAGATAGTGGACCTAATGGACTACAACGCGACATGCTTAGTTTATTCAGAAATAGTTTTTGGTTCATACAATCCATTCAAAGGAAGATTACTAAGGCATTTCACTCAAACACATTTTGCCCATTATAGTGCACTGTGTGAATTGTGACAAAATTCGGAAAGTCGTCGAAGATAGCAGACCTAATGGACTATCACGTGTCATACCCATTTTATTCAGAAATAGTTTTTGGTCCATACAATGCATTCAAAGGAAGATTACTAAGGCATTTCACTCATACACATTATGCCCATTATAGTGCACTGTGTGAGTTGTGCCAAAAATCGGAAAGTGGTCGAAGATAGTGGACCTAATGAGCTATCACATGTCATACTTAGTTTATTCATAAATAGTTTTTGGTCCATACAATGCATTCAAAGGAAAATTACTAAGGCATTTCACTCAAACACATTATGCCCATTATAGCCCACTGTGTGAGCTGTGCCAGAAATCGGAAAGTGGTCGAAGATAGTGGATTTAATGGACTACAACGCGACATACTCAGTTTATTTAGAAAAAGTTTTTGGTCCATACAATCCATTCAAAGGAAGATTACTAAGGCATTTCACTCAAACACATTTTGCCCATTATAGTGCACTGTGTGAGTTGTGCCAAAATTCGGAAAACGGCCGAAGATAGTGGACCTAATGAGCTATCACATGTCATACTTAGTTTATTCAGAAATAGTTTTTGGTCCATACAATGCATTCAAAGGAAAATTACTAAGGCATTTCACTCAAACACATTATGCCCATTATAGCCCACTGTGTGAGCTGTGCCAAAAATCGGAAAGTGGTCGAAGATAGTGGACCTAATGGACTACAACGCGACATACTCAGTTTATTCAGAAATAGTTTTTGGTCCATACAATCCATTCAAAGGAAGATTACTAAGGCATTTCACTCAAACACATTTTGCCCATTATAGTGCACATTGTGAATTGTGCCAAAAATCGGAAAGTTGTCGAAGATAGTGGACCAAATGGACTACAACGCGGCATGCTTAGTTTATTCAGAAATAGTTTTTGGTTCATACAATCCATTCAAAGGAAGATTACTAAGGCATTTCACTCAAACACATTATGCCCATTATAGCCCACTGTGTGAGTTGTGCCAAAAATCGGAAAGTGGTCGAAGATAGTGGACCTAATGAGCTATCACATGTCATACTTAGTTTATTCATAAATAGTTTTTGGTCCATACAATGCATTCAAAGGAAGATTACTAAGGCATTTCACTCATACACATTATGCCCATTATAGTGCACTGTGTGAGTTGTGCCAAAAATCGGAAAGTGGTCGAAGATAGTGGACCTAATGAGCTATCACATGTCATACTTAGTTTATTCATAAATAGTTTTTGGTCCATACAATGCATTCAAAGGAAAATTACTAAGGCATTTCACTCAAACACATTATGCCCATTATAGCCCACTGTGTGAGTTGTGCCAAAAATCGGAAAGTGGTCGAAGATAGTGGACCTAATGAGCTATCACATGTCATACTTAGTTTATACATAAATAGTTTTTGGTCCATACAATGCATTCAAAGGAAAATTACTAAGGCATTTCACTCAAACACATTATGCCCATTATAGCCCACTGTGTGAGCTGTGCCAGAAATCGGAAAGTGGTCGAAGATAGTGGATTTAATGGACTACAACGCGACATACTCAGTTTATTTAGAAAAAGTTTTTGGTCCATACAATCCATTCAAAGGAAGATTACTAAGGCATTTCACTCAAACACATTTTGCCCATTATAGTGCACTGTGTGAGTTGTGCCAAAATTCGGAAAACGGCCGAAGATAGTGGACCTAATGAGCTATCACATGTCATACTTAGTTTATTCAGAAATAGTTTTTGGTCCATACAATGCATTCAAAGGAAAATTACTAAGGCATTTCACTCAAACACATTATGCCCATTATAGCCCACTGTGTGAGCTGTGCCAAAAATCGGAAAGTGGTCGAAGATAGTGGACCTAATGGACTACAACGCGACATACTCAGTTTATTCAGAAATAGTTTTTGGTCCATACAATCCATTCAAAGGAAAATTACTAAGGCATTTCACTCAAACACATTTTGCCCATTATAGTGCACATTGTGAATTGTGCCAAAAATCGGAAAGTTGTCGAAGATAGTGGACCAAATGGACTACAACGCGGCATGCTTAGTTTATTCAGAAATAGTTTTTGGTTCATACAATCCATTCAAAGGAAGATTACTAAGGCATTTCACTCAAACACATTATGCCCATTATAGTGCACTGTGTGAGCTGTGCCAAAATTCGGAAAACGGCCGAAGATAGTGGACCTAATGGACTACAACGCGACAGGCTTAGTTTATTCAGAAATAGTTTTTGGTCCATACAATCCATTCAAAGGAAGATTAATAAGGCATTTCACTCAAACACCTTATGCCCATTATAGTGCACTGTGTGAGCTGTGCCAAAAATCGGAAAGTGATCGAAGATAGTGGACCTGATGGACTATAACGCGACATACTCAGTTTATTCAGAAATAGTTTTTGGTCCATACAATGCATTCAAAGGAAGATTACTAAGGCATTTCAGTCAAACACATTATGCCCATTATAGCCCACTGTGTGAGTTGTGCCAAAAATCGGAAAGTGGTCGAAGATAGTGGACCTAATGGACTATCACGTGTCATACTCAGTTTATTCAGAAATAGTTTTTGGTCCATACAATGCATTCAAAGGAAGATTACTAAGGCATTTCACTCATACACATTATGCCCATTATAGTGCACTGTGTGAGTTGTGCCAAAAATCGGAAAGTGGTCGAAGATAGTGGACCTAATGGACTATCACGTGTCATACTCAGTTTATTCAGAAATAGTTTTTGGTCCATACAATGCATTCAAAGGAAGATTACTAAGGCATTTCACTCATACACATTATGCCCATTATAGTGCACTGTGTGAGTTGTGCCAAAAATCGGAAAGTGGTCGAAGATAGTGGACCTAATGGACTATCACGTGTCATACTCAGTTTATTCAGAAATAGTTTTTGGTCCATACAATGCATTCAAAGGAAGATTACTAAGGCATTTCACTCAAACACATTATGCCCATTATAGCCCACTGTGTGAGCTGTGCCAAAAATCGGAAAGTGGTCGAAGATAGTGGACCTAATGGACTACAACGCGACATACTCAGTTTATTCAGAAATAGTTTTTGGTCCATACAATCCATTCAAAGGAAAATTACTAAGGCATTTCACTCAAACACATTTTGCCCATAATAGTGCACTGTGTGAGTTGTGCCAAAAATCGGAAAGTGGTCGAAGATAGTGGACCTAATGAGCTATCACATGTCATACTTAGTTTATTCAGAAATAGTTTTTGGTCCATACAATGCATTCAAAGGAAAATTACTAAGGCATTTCACTCAAACACATTATGCCCATTATAGCCCACTGTGTGAGCTGTGCCAAAAATCGGAAAGTGGTCGAAGATAGTGGACCTAATGGACTACAACGCGACATACTCAGTTTATTCAGAAATAGTTTTTGGTCCATACAATCCATTCAAAGGAAGATTACTAAGGCATTTCACTACAACACATTTTGCCCATTATAGTGCACATTGTGAATTGTGCCAAAAATCGGAAAGTTGTCGAAGATAGTGGACCTAATGGACTACAACGCGGCATGCTTAGTTTATTCAGAAATAGTTTTTGGTTCATACAATCCATTCAAAGGAAAATTACTAAGGCATTTCACTCAAACACATTATGCCCATTATAGTGCACTGTGTGAGTTGTGCCAAAATTCGGAAAACGGCCGAAGATAGTGGACCTAATGGACTACAACGCGACAGGCTTAGTTTATTCAGAAATAGTTTTTGGTCCATACAATGCATTCAAAGGAAGATTACTAAGGCATTTCAGTCAAACACATTATGCCCATTATAGCCCACTGTGTGAGTTGTGCCAAAAATCGGAAAGTGGTCGAAGATAGTGGACCTAATGAACTATCACATGTCATACTTAAGTAGTTTATTCAGAAATAGTTTTTGGTCCATACAATGCATTCATAGGAAAATTACTAAGGCATTTCACTCAAACACATTACGCCCATTATAGCCCACTGTGTGAGTTGTGCCAAAAATCGGAAAGTGGTCGAAGATAGTGGACCTAATAGACTATCACGTGTCATACTCAGTTTATTCGGAATAGTTTTTGGTCCATACAATTCATTCAAAAGTAGATTATTAAGGCATTTAACTCAAACATATTTTGCCCATTTTAGCCCACTGTGTGAGTTGTGACAACAATCGGAAAGTGGTCGAAGATAGCGGACCTTATGGACTGTCACATGTCATACTCAGTTTATTCGGAGATAGTTTTTGGTCCATACAATCCATTCAAAGGAAGATTACTAAGGCATTTCACTCAAACACATTATGCCCATTATAGTGCACTGTGTGAGTTGTGCCAAAATTCGGAAAACGGCCGAAGATAGTGGACCTAATGGACTACAACGCGACATGCTTAGTTTATTCAGAAATAGTTTTTGGTCCATACAATCCATTCAAAGGAATATTACTAAGGCATTTCACTCAAACACATTATGCCCATTGTGCACTGTGTGAGATGTGCCAAAAATCGGAAAGTGGCCGAAGATAGTGGACCTGATGAACTACAACGCGACATACTCAGTTTATTCAGAAATAGTTTTTGGTCCATACAATCCATTCAAAGGAAGATTACTTATGCAATTGCCCACTATAGTGCACTGAGTGAATTGTGCCAAAATTCGGAACGTGGTCAAAGATAGTGGACCTAAAAGACTATCACGTGTCATACTCAGTTTATTCAGAAATAGTTTTTGGTCCATGCAATGCAATCAAAGGAAAGTTACTAAGGCACTTCACTCATACACATTATGCCCATTATAGTGCACTGTGTGAGTTGTGCCAAAAATCGGAAGGTGGTCGAAGATAGCGGACCTGATGGACTACAACGCGACATACTCAGTTTATTCAGAAATAGTTTTTGGTCCATACAATCCATTCAAAGGAAGATTACTAAAGCATTTCACTCAAACACATTATCCCCATTATAGTGCACTGTGTGGGTTGTGCCAAAAATCGGAAAGTGGTCGAAGATAGTGGACCTAATGGACTATCACGTGTCATACTCAGTTTATTCAGAAATAGGTTTTGGTCCATACAATGCATTCAAAGGAAGATTACTAAGGCACTTCACTTAAACACATTATGCCCATTATAGTGCACTGTGTGAGTTGTGCCAAAAATCGGAAAGTGGTCGAAGATAGCGGACCTGATGGACTACAACGCGACATACTCAATTTATTCAGAAATAGTTTTTGGTCCATACAATCCATTCAAAGGAAGATTACTAAAGCATTTCACTCAAACACATTATCCCCATTATAGTACACTGTGTGGGTTGTGCCAAAAATCGGAAAGTGGTCGAAGATAGTGGACCTAATGGACTATCACGTGTCATACTCAGTTTATTCAGAAATAGTTTTTGGTCCATACAATGCATTCAAAGGAAGATTACTAAGGCACTTCACTCAAACACATTATGCCCATTATAGTGCACTGTGTGAGATGTGCCAAAAATCGGAAAGTGGCCGAAGATAGTGGACCTGATGGACTACAACGCGACATACGCAGTTTATTCAGAAATAGTTTTTGGTCCATACAATGCATTCAAAGGGAGATTACTAAGGCATTTCACTCAAACACATAATGCCCATTATAGCCCACTGTGTGAGTTGTGCCAAAAATCGGAAAGTTGTCGAAGATAGTGGACCTAATGGACTATCACGTGTCATACTCAGTTTATTCAGAAATAGTTTTTGGTCCATACAATGCATTCAAAGGAAAATTACTAAGGCATTTCACTCAAACACATTATGCCCATTATAGCCCACTGTGTGAGCTGTGCCAAAAATCGGAAAGTGGTCGAAGATAGTGGACCTAATGGACTATCACGTGTCATACTCAGTTTATTCAGAAATAGTTTTTGGTCCATACAATGCATTCAAAGGAAGATTACTAAGGCATTTCACTCAAACACATTATGCCCATTATAGCCCACTGTGTGAGTTGTGCCAAAAATCGGAAAGTTGTCGAAGATAGTGGACCTAATGGACTACAACGCGACATGCTTAGTTTATTCAGAAATAGTTTTTGGTTCATACAATCCATTCAAAGGAAGATTACTAAGGCATTTCACTCAAACACATTATGCCCATTATAGCCCACTGTGTGAGTTGTGCCAAAAATCGGAAAGTTGTCGAAGATAGTGGACCTAATGGACTACAACGCGACATGCTTAGTTTATTCAGAAATAGTTTTTGGTTCATACAATCCATTCAAAGGAAGATTACTAAGGCATTTCACTCAAACACATTTTGCCCATTATAGTGCACTGTGTGAATTGTGACAAAATTCGGAAAGTCGTCGAAGATAGCAGACCTAATGGACTATCACGTGTCATACCCATTTTATTCAGAAATAGTTTTTAGTCCATACAATGCATTCAAAGGAAGATTACTAAGGCATTTCACTCAAACACATTATGCCCATTATAGCCCACTGTGTGAGCTGTGCCAAAACTCGGAAAGTGGTCGAAGATAGTGGACCTAATGGACTACAACGCGACATACTCAGTTTATTCAGAAATAGTTTTTGGTCCATACAATCCATTCAAAGGAAGATTACTAAGGCATTTCACTCAAACACATTTTGCCCATTATAGTGCACATTGTGAATTGTGCCAAAAATCGGAAAGTTGTCGAAGATAGTGGACCTAATGGACTACAACGCGACATGCTTAGTTTATTCAGAAATAGTTTTTGGTTCATACAATCCATTCCTTTGTTTAAAGCTGGCAGTAAACTGGAAGTTTCAAACTACAGAGGCATAGCAAAATTAAATGCGATTCCAAAACTCTTTGAAAAAATTGTGACTGACTCTTTATATTATCAAATAAAGTCACTCTTAACTTCATATCAACATGGCTTTCGTAAATTTTGTTCAAGTTATACTAATATCCTGGAATTAACAACTAAAGTTAATGAAGGCTTCGTCAACAATCATCAAACTGATGTTATCTACACAGATTTTAGTAAAGCGTTTGATAAAGTTAACCACGATCTTTTGCTCTATAAACTATCTTCCATGGGCTTTAGCAACAATGCTGTACGTTGGCTAAAATCTTATCTTTCTGGAAGAACTCAACAAGTGAAATTTTAAATATTCTGTCTAAAATCATTGATGTTCACTCTGGAGTACCTCAAGGGAGCCATCTTGGTCCAGTTTTATTCTCATTATTTATTAACGATCTTCCATCTGCTATTATTCATTCTAATATTCTCATGTATGCTGATGATGTTAAGATTTTTAATTCGTTCGATAGCATATCTGCTCAGTCAGCACTTCAAGGAGATATTGACAATTTTTTACAATGGTGTGATGTCAACTTATTGGATTTAAATATTAATAAATGTAAACACATGTCATTTTATCGTTCACTGAAACTTGATACGTCATATCATTTTAAGGATAAAATCCTGGACAAGGTGTTAAGCGTTAATGATCTTGGGATCTTATTAGATCATAGACTTAAGTTTTGTGAACATATTTCAATGATGGTGAACAAAGCAAATGGAGTTTTAGGATTTATAAAGCGTTGGTCAAAAGAATTTACTGACCCCTACGTAACAAAACAACTATACACTTCTTTGGTACGCCCTATTCTTGAATACGGGTCTATTATATGGGATCCATACTTCCTCACTTACGTTAACCTTATTGAATCTGTACAAAAACGCTTCCTTTTATTTTGCTTGAGAGGTCTAGGATGGAACCAGGGTATTCAAACGATTAATCGTTAATCGATTAATCGAACAATTGTGTTCAAATAATTGTTCGAACAATTAAAAATTGTCAAATTTCGAATAACGAATAACTCGAATAATTTCCTACGATTAATCGATTAATCCATATAAAAAAAAATACTTTATTTATAGAAATACTAAATGGTATTAATAAACTTCCTACGTGTTGTAAAATATTTAACATACATATGTATGTTATGCTGCAAGAAGAAAAAAAAATCGTCTTGTACATGATGTAAAGCATCTACGATGATTGAAAATTTTCTTCGTATTTATAAATACGTAAATTACGCTCTATCTGATTTTGGTTTGACGACTTTTACAGATTTGGAAATTAAAGTTTTATCAAATTTGAAAAAAGCCCTTAAACCACTTGATGTCGCTATTAAGGAAGGAGCTCGGTAAGGATTCTGCTACATTGATAGATTTAGAAGGCATTATACAATTTCTTATTAATACAATGGAAAATGCAAACAATCCTTTTTCAAATTAGTTATTAGAAAGGCTTAAGATTCGAATAAATGAAAGACGTATAAAACTACTTTGTACACCTATTTTATATCTAAATTCTAGTACATTTTCACTTTTTTAAAATATGATGATTTCTTATATTTAGAAAAAATCAAAACAGAACTGAAAAATTATATATTCTTTTCCATGCCTTCTCTCAATTTCTCCAACATCTACAATCAGCGAGAGAGTGTTCTCAAAATCGAGTTTTATTAAAACTAAAGAAAGTAATCGGTTGAAAGCTAAACATATAAATTACATCCTTTTTTTAAAAGACTACTTTAATAGTTGTAGTCGTAGTGGTTAGTGTGTTGGCTTACTAAGACATGGGCCCTGGGTTCGACTCCAGGCTCTGACATCTTCAAAAAAAGAAATATGAAAAAAATATTTCTTTCGGCGACTACCTCTCAGCAGTCTTCTGGCAAAAGCTCTGAGAGTAACTAATTGCCATGAACAAGCTTCTCAAGTCTGTCGTTCGGAGTCGACATTAAACTGTAGGTCCCGGTACTCATGGATAAAAATTGACACACACAACATGAGTACTGCGAGAGCTAGGCCGTAATCCTGACACAGGGTTGTAAAGGCCAGTTACGTACGTACGTACGTACTTTAATAAAAGTGCATAATTTTTTTAACTAATTTTTAACTCATAATATGAATTATTTTTAATTACTTATTTAATATTTTTATTGTATACGAAGTAATAAATTATTACTTTTATATATTAGATCGTTATATATATGATATCAAATATTAAAATTAATTAATGAATGGTTTAGTTTTTCAATAATATGTTTGAAAGTAAAACATACGATCTCATTACATTTTCTATACTATAGTTAAATATAATTAATGAATTTTTAAAAAGTTATTACATTACTATGTTTTTGGTTATTATTATATTTTGTACACAAAATTGGTATGTTATTTTATATAAAACAAAATGCGATTAATCGATCAATTTTGAAATTTTATTCGATTAATCGATCAAGAAAAAAACCCGAATAATTACTCACTCGATTAATCGACAAAAAAAAAGTCGAATAATTGAATACCCTAGATGGAACTCATTCGCTCTTCCTTCATATGAGAACAGACTTGCTCTTATAAAAATGCCTACCCTGAAAAGTCGAAGAACAATGCTAAGTGTATCTTTTCTATTAAGATTAATACGTGGTGAAGTACGTTCTGAGTATTTGTTAAGTAAAATTATTTTTAATGTTCCAATTAGACCGTCCCGTAACTTTAATTTATTATATTTAAAATATCACCGTACTGTAAATGCCAACAATGACTCCCTTCGTCAAATATGTTTGAAGTTTAATAATCTTTATCATTTAATTGATCTTTCTGAGAGTAATGATTCCTTGAAAAGAAAAATTATTTTGTATTTAAATCATTATTATTAAATATTTATCATTATTATTTAATATTGTTTGTAAATTTTACTCTAGTCTGTAAGGAACTATTATCCATAGACATAATTAAATAAAAATAAAAATAAAAATAAAAATAAAAATAAAAATAAAAATAAAAATAAAAATAAATAAATAGTGCACTGTGTGAGTTGTGCCAAAAATCGGAAAGTGGTCGAAGATAGCGGACCTGATGGACTACAACGCGACATACTCAGTTTATTCAGAAATAGTTTTTGGTCCATACAATCCATTCAAAGGAAGATTACCAAAGCATTTCACTCAAACACATTATCCCCATTATAGTGCACTGTGTGGGTTGTGCCAAAAATCGGAAAGTGGTCGAAGATAGTGCACCTAATGGACTATCACGTGTCATACTCAGTTTATTCAGAAATAGTTTTTGGTCCATACAATGCATTTAAAGGGAGATTACTAAGGCATTTCACTCAAACACATAATGCCCATTATAGCCCACTGTGTGAGTTGTGCCAAAAATAGGAAAGTGTTCGAAGATAGTGGACCTAATGGACTACAACGCGACATGCTTAGTTTATTCAGAAATAGTTTTTGATCCATACAATCCATTCAAAGGAAGATTACTAAGGCATTTCACTCAAACACAATATGCCCATTACAGTGCATTGTGCGAGCTGTGCCAAAAATAGGAAAGTGGTCGAAGATAGTGGACCTGATGGACTACAACGCGACATACTCAGTTTATTCAGAAATAGTTTTTGGTCCATACAATTCATTCAAAAGTAGATTATTAAGGCATTTAACTCAAACACATTTTGCCCATTTTAGCCCACTGTGTGAGTTGTGACAACAACCGGAAAGTGGTCGAAGATAGCGGACCTTATGGACTGTCACATGTCATACTCAGTTTATTCGGAGATAGTTTTTGGTCCATACAATCCATTCAAAAGAATATCACTAAGGCATTTCACTCAAACACATTAAGCCCATTATAGCCCACTGTGTGAGTTGTGCCAAAAATCGGAAAGTGGTCGAAGATAGCGGACCTAATGGGCTTCAACGCGACATGCTTAGTTTATTCAAAAATAGTTTTTGGTTCATACAATGCATTCAAAGGAAAATTACTAAGGCACTTCACTCAAACACATCATGCCCATTATAGTGCACTGTGTGAGTTGTGCCAAAAATCGGAAAGTGGTCGAAGATAGTGGACCTAATGAGCTATCACGTGTCATACTCAGTTTATTCAGAAATAGTTTTTGGTCTATACAATGCATTCAAAGGAAGATTACTAAGGCACTTCACTCAAACACATTATGCCCATTATAGTGCACTGTGTGAGTTGTGCCAAAAATCGGAAAGTTGTCGAAGATAGTGGACCTAATTGACTACAACGCGACATGCTTAGTTTATTCAGAAATAGTTTTTGGTCAATACAATCCATTCAAAGGAAAATTACTAAGGCATTTCACTCAAATACATTATGCCCATTATAGTGCACTGTGTGAGTTGTGCCAAAATTCGGAAAACGGCCGAAGATAGTGGACCTAATGGACTACAACGCGACAGGCTTAGTTTATTCAGAAATAGTTTTTGGTCCATACAATCCATTCAAAGGAAAATTAATAAGGCATTACACTCAAACACCTTATGCCCATTATAGTGCACTGTGTGAGCTGTGTCAAAAATCGGAAAGTGATCGAAGATAGCGGACCTGATGGACTACAACGCGACATACTCAGTTTATTCAGAAATAGTTTTTGGTCCATACAATGCATTCAAAGGAAGATTACTAAGGCATTTCAGTCAAACACATTATGCCCATTATAGCCCACTGTGTGAGTTGTGCCAAAAATCGGAAACTGGTCGAAGATAGTAGACCTAATGAGCTATCACATGTCATACTTAGTTTATTCAGAAATAGTTTTTGGTCCATACAATGTATTCAAAGGTAAATTACTAAGGCATTTCACTCAAACACATTATGCCCATTATAGCCCACTGTGTGAGTTGTGCCAAAAATCGGAAAGTGGTCGAAGATAGTGGACCTAATGGACTATCACGTGTCATACTCAGTTTATTCAGAAATAGTTTTTGGTCCATACAATGCATTCAAAGGAAAACTACTAAGGCACTTCACTCAAACACATTATGCCCATTATAGTGCAATGTGTGAGTTGTGCCAAAAATCGGAAAGTGGTCGAAGATAGTGGACCTGATGGACTACAACGCGACATACTCAGTTTATTCAGAAATAGTTTTTGGTCCATACAATCCATTCAAAAGAAGATTACTAAGGCACTTCACTCAAACACATTATCCCCATTATAGTGCACTGTGTGGGTTGTGCCAAAAATCGGAAAGTGGTCGAAGATAGTGGACCTAATGGACTATCACGCGTCATACTCAGTTTATTCAGAAATAGTTTTTGGTCCATACAATGCATTCAAAGGAAGATTACTAAGGCACTTCACTCAAACACATTATGCCCATTATAGTGCACTGTGTGAGTTGTGCCAAAAATCGGAAAGTGGTCGAAGACAGCGGACCTGATGGACTACAACGCGACATACTCAGTTTATTCAGAAATAGTTTTTGGTCCATACTATGCATTCAAAGGAAGATTACTAAGGCATTTCACTCAAACACATTATGTCCATTATAGTCCACTGTGTGAGTTGTGCCAAAATCGGAAAGTGATCGAAGATAGTGGACCTGATGGACTACAACGCGACATACTCAGTTTATTCAGAAATAGTTTTTGGTGCATACAATGCATTCAAAGGAAGATTACTAAGGCATTTCACTCAAACACATTATTTATGTCCGTTATAGTGCACTGTGTAAATTGTGCCAAAATTCGGAAAGTGGTTGAAGATAGTGGACCTAATGGACTATTACGTGTCATACTCAGTTTATTCAGAAATAGTTTTTGGTCCATACAATGCATTCAAAGGTAGATTACTAAGGCATTTCACTCAAACACATAATGCCCATTATAGCCCACTGTGTGAGTTGTGCCAAAAATCGGAAAGTGGTCGAAGATAGTGGACCTGGTGGGCTACAGCGCGACATGCTTAATTTATTCAGAAATAGTTTTTGGTCCATACAATCCATTCAAAGGGAGATTACTAAGGCATTTCACTCAAAAACATTATGCCCATTATAGCCCACTGTGTGAGTTGTGCCAAAAATCTTAAAAAGGTCGAAGATAGTGGACCTAATGGGCTGTCACGTGCCATACCCATTTTATTCAGAAATAGTTTTTGGTCCATACAATGCATTCAAAGGAAGATTTCTAAGGCATTTCACTCAAACACATTATGCCCATTACAGACCACTGTGTGAGTTGTGCCAAAAATCGGAAAGTTGTCGAAGATAGTGGACCCGGTGGACTACAGCGCGACATGCTTAATTTATTCAGAAATAGTTTTTGGTCCATACAATGCATTCAAAGGAAGATTACTAAGGCATTTCACTCAAACGCATTATGCCCATTATAGCCCACTGTGGGAGTTGTGCCAAAAATCGGAAAAAGGTCGAAGATAGTGGACCTAATGGACTGTCACGTATCATACCCAGTTTATTCGGAATAGTTTTTGGTCCATACAATCCATTCAAAAGAAGATTACTAAGGCATTTCACTCAAACACATTTTGCCCATTATAGCCCACTGTGTGAGTTGTGCCAAAAATCGGAAAAAGGTTGAAGATAGTGAACCTTATGGACTGTCACGCATCATACTCAGTTTATTCGGAATAGTTTTTGGTCCATACAATTCATTCAAAAGTAGATTATTAAGGCATTTAACTCAAACACATTTTGCCCATTTTAGCCCACTGTGTGAGTTGTGACAACAATCGGAAAGTGGTCGAAGATAGCGGACCTTATGGACTGTCAAATGTCATACTCAGTTTATTCGGAGGTAGTTTTTGGTCCATACAATCCATTCAAAAGAAGATTACTAAGGCATTTCACTCAAACACATTTTTCCCATTATAGTGCACTGTGTGAATTGTGCCGAAATTCGGAAAGTGGTTGAAGATAGTGGACCTAATGGACTATTACGTGTCATACTCAGTTTATTCAGAAATAGTTTTTGGTCCATACAATGCATTCAGAGGAAAATTACTAGGGCATTTCACTCAAACACATTATGCCCATTATAGCCCACTGTGTGAGTTGTGCCAAAAATCGGAAAGTGGTCGAAGATAGTGGACCCAATGGACTATCACGTGTCATACTCAGTATATTCAGAAATAGTTTTTGGTCCATACAATGCATTCAAAGGAAGATTACTAAGGCACTTCACTCAAACACATTATGCCCATTACAGTGCACTGTGCGAGCTGTGCCAAAAATCGGAAAGTGGTCGAAGATAGTGGACCTGATGGACTACAACGCGACATACTCAGTTTATTCAGAAATAGTTTTTGGTCCATACAATCCATTCAAAGGAAAATTACTAGGGCATTTCACTCAAACACATTATGCCCATTATAGTGCACTGTGTGAGTTGTGCCAAAAATCGGAAAGTGGTCGAAGATAGTGGACCTGATGGACTATTACGTGTCATACTCAGTTTATTCAGATATAGTTTTTGATCCATACAATCCATTCCAAGGAAGATTACTAAGGCATTTCACTCAAACACATTATGCCCATTATAGCCCACTGTGTGAGTTGTGCCAAAAATCGGAAAAAGGTCGAAGATAGTGGACCTAATGGACTGTCACGTATCATACCCAGTTTATTCGGAATAGTTTTTGGTCCATACAATCCATTCAAAAGAAGATTACTAAGGCACTTCACTCAAACACATTATGCCCATTACAGTGCACTGTGCGAGCTATGCCAAAAATCGGAAAGTGGTCGAAGATAGTGGACCTGATGGACTACAACGCGACATACTCAGTTTGTTATGTACAAACTCACTCGTAGAACTTTTGTTATACGTCGTGTAGTGCAGGAAGGTAGTATTATTAGGAAAAGAGATGTTTTTGAAAAGATGTTAAAAGAAAAAACTGCTATTTTCCTCTCTATTGACAGTAATTGCTCTAGGGTAGAAAATTGGGAACAAACGGGAGCCATTGAAACAACTAGCGGTCAGTCGGTTGGGTGGGTTCTTGTTCTCCAAATTCTCTCTTGCCAATAGAGTCTGCGTGCAACATAAAAATATTATTATAGACTCCCTAAGTCCACTAAAAGTTATGGGCCAGAAGTTGATCGCTTATAAATAAAAAGATGTAAAACGAACCCAATTGATCAACTTGTATAACAACCGGAATGACTACAGGGGTCAATCGTATAAAAAAAAACAAACATTCAAAGTACTAAAATTAAAAGTAGGCTTTCCCCGGTGAATTGGAAAGAAATATGCCTCTTTACCCTCCCAACCATGATTCTAGCGGCATGAAATTAAATAATTATGCTAAAATCCCACAGTATATCCTACCCTTTACACACCTACATCACCACTCGTAAGAAATGTTTAAAACTTTAAGCTTCCATAATAAATTTCATTATCTATTTATTCATTAAATTTCAAATACATTCTCTAACTTATTTTTAAATTAAAGAAAACAAAAATTGTGATGTAAAATCATCCATAAAGGAATTAAAAATTAGCCTACGTATTTAAAAAATTTTTTTTTTTTTTTTATATCGGATAGATGTATGTTAATTACAAAAAAATATTGAACGCGTATAACTTAAAAAAAGAAGGTTTTTGTAACAAAATATGATCAATATTACTAGTACCAAAAGCACAGTATTTAATTATGAAAAATTACTAAAATAAAATTGAAATATACCCATAATAGAGTACAAAGAAGCAAACAAAACAAAATTAATAAAATAAACATTAACATTAACATACGCACACGTATATACATATATACCTATGTCTAAAGGTATATTTATAAATAGATTAATGTATATACTTATAGAACATGATCAGCAACATGTTGGGAAACATGTTAAAATTTGATTTACAAGAGATTTGCTTCTTTATATTCTTTTGTTTTTTGTTTGTGTTTTTTTTTTTTTTTTTTCTTTTTTCTTACGAGAAAAAAAAATCAATGTAAAAAAAAAATAAAAGGTTTTAACACACTCACCGACTTAAAAAAATGTTGACAGCAGCTGTTGATGAGGCCTCTTCAATCGCTGTTATTTAATGTGTGAGAATAAAATGAATATGGGTATCTCCATACAAAATGATAATAAGGCTAAAGTAAGAAAACTTATAAAATATTTAGTTAAACATATACAAAAATGCTTAAATAAACTTTATAGTACAAACCAAAAAAAATATAATCTGTAATTTTAGACGGAGATATTCTTTAGCTTTACTTTTTAATAAAAATTATTCATTCTTTTCAATAATTAACTGAAATTAATTTAAAATTTTGTGATATTTTCCTTAGGACAATTTCTGTTGTTGTTGGTTTTGGTTTTTGGAGTACTATAAAATTTATTTGAAGGATTTTTTCTTTTGACTTTTATATATATAAGAAAATTATTCACTGCGATTAAAAAACTAAATTCACATAAATCTCGACCCTAAGGAGTTGATTTATCCTCTTCCTCTCTCCTCCCTTAGAAATCACTATTTCACGGTGTCGCCTTTTGAATCTGGATGTCTTTACAAAAAGATTTTTCCCTTTTCTCTCGGGTTTAAAAAAAAAAATTACCGAATCGTCTCCTTTGGCAAATTACTAATGGGTGTGTTTTGGAACAAAATAATACCACTGATTTGATGTTAAAGTTTTTGGTGGTACGGTTAGAAATGTTGTCTTTTTTTCTGTTTTCTTAAAAGCAGAAAGCTGAGCACGTGATTCTGATCATGTAGCTTACATACATCAGAGATAAGAGACACTTGGATGTTGTTTTGCTTCTTTCTGTTTGTTATATTTTGCTTTCACACAGTGGTGGCCAGAACAATAAGTCCACTTAAACAGAAGACAAATAACTTCCAAGTCAAAAGCCAGTTCCTACTTAAATTGTCCTTTGATAGAATTATCAATAGAAAAGAAATTGAAAAGGAAAAGAAATATTTACCTTAAAATATAGGTTACAGCGGAATAATCCTGGCAATTATACTCTGACAAGTTATATAGTTTTGAGCCCGTTAGACTTTATAATGGCCACTATACAAGACGAAAACATTTTCCAATATAATTTGTTTTAAATTTTAGATTCCCAAAAAGAAATATATACATATACCTTTAAGACTATATTGAAATTCCTCTAGCTTTATTCTAGTTCTTCTCATTCGTTCAGAATATCACAAAAAAATTCACACTTTGTTAAAATTTCATTAAAATTTTCTCACAAAATACTTCGGTATTTTTTCAAATAATATTTTTTTCTTTTGCTTAAACTTTACACTTTCATGTGATGTTGACCGATTGAAAGGTTTGCAAATACAATTTTTACCACGTCATTACTTGGAATTTTTATAGATTTTTTCTCTTTTGGATATAACTGTTCTTCTTAAGTATATCAAACAGAAGCTTGCACTCATAACAATCTTTTTAGAAGTTTGTAAGCAAAAGAGTTTCTTTTGCCAATGTTTCTGATATCATTACATACCTACATATGTAGATAATAAGAATATGTATGTAAGTGTTAGTGATAAATAAACACACTAACTTAATTCGCCCTAATTTATCCAAACCGTTAATTTTAAATTGAATAATTAAAAGAATTCAACCGAAGAAAAACTTTGATTGCAACCAATAACAACAATAAAGAAATCCATAATATTAACAGGATCGTTACCATATATACACTTTTAATTTCCTGTTTCCCATATTATGAGTGTGGTATTACCGTCCAATTATTGCCAACAACACATATCAACGATACAGTCGATATGTAAACTAAATATGTTAAATCGCATGCGATAATTTTATTTAACAGAATCTTGTATAGCAAATGTAAAATTGTTAAATGTATCAAATGCAATATTTTACATACGACATTTTTTTCCATCCTTACATATATTACTAGCTCTACACAAAAAAAATAATTCGGAACGATAATGGGATTTAAATTAAATAAAAATAAGCATACTAATATAAAATGAAAAAAAAGAGAAATATAAAATGTATATGTAATTATAAAAAATAAGAATGCTAACAGAAATGGTAGTAAGAAATAGAAGAGTCCATAATTTAGCACAACAAACCGCGTAATACGTGTACTTGTACCATAGTATTATGAGGAAAATAGTTACATTACGGGCGAAGATCTTTAGCATGATAAGTACCAATAATTTTTCCATATTCATCTTCTAAAACATAATAATGATGTCCTTTCTTTTCCTTTATTTTCGATTTTAAAAATGTTGGGGCTAGTTTGGCATTAAATTTTCGTTCCAAATTTGATTGAGCAAAGTTTCTCCTGTAAACATATTGGCCTACATCATATTCAATCGGTCTCGCTCTTAAATTATATTGTATCTTACTTTGTTCATATGCTTTAGAAATGTTTTTCTGGATATTCTGACGTATAAGTTGGAGTTGATCGTCCCTATCCAATTTTATCTGTGGTTCATTAAGTAAATTTAACTTCCTTAACAACGCAAAAGAACTACCGTGTGTAACCATTTCCTGACCAAAAGTAGCGTAATAGGGGGACGTTTGTATGGCCTGGTGAAATGAGTTTCCTAATGCACAGCTAATATAACTCAATTTTGCGTCCCATAGACTTTGATCACTTTTCAGGTACGCTCGTATCCCAGATATAATTGATCTGTTGACCCTCTCTGAGGCATTAGATTGAGGTGAATAAATGGCAGTATACGTGTGCTGAATACCCATAGTGGTCAAAAAGGAGTTAAAATCATTAGCTTTAAATTGAGAACCATTATCGCTTACTAAAGTTTCTGGTACACCATACACATGGAAAATTTGTCTTAAAAGAAAGTCTTGTATTACAGAGGACGTAAACTTTTTCAAAGGACACAACCAGTGAAATTTGGTAAGATGATCAAGGACTATTAATATATCGATATTACCCTGTTTACTTCTTGGATATGGTCCTAAAATGTCGACATAAAGTCTCTGAAAAGGCCTACAAGTTACAATTTGATCACCCATATTAGGTCTTAAAATAGTGTTTGGGGATTTTGTTTCTCTGCAAATCTGACAGGATCCAATATAATTTCTGACGTCACGTACAAGACCGGGCCAATAAAATTTTCTGCGTATTAATTCAAGCGTCTTTGCCATGCCACCATGTGATGCAATCGGAGAATCATGAAATCGGGAGAGTATATATTTCCTTAAATTTAGAGGTATCCAAAGCTTCCAAGCCTCATTTTCATGGTCCAAGTTACCATCATAATGCGAGTTTCTTATATATACAAAATTATCCATAACTTTTATATCGGGATATTTACCAGGGCTTTCACTAACTTTCTTCTGCAATTCAGTGTAATCATTGTCTTTAAAATGTGGTGAAGACAAGTCAACTTCAGGTTCTAATAGTTCTATTTCAGCAATTTCTTCAAAAGGAATCCTAGATAAAGCATCTGGTACGACATGCTCCTTTCCCTTACGATGACTAATCGAAAATTTGTATCCTTGGAGCTTCCAGACCCATCTCGCCAGCCTTCCCGTCACATCCTGTTGTTTCATTAACCATACTAGTGAAGAATGATCGGTAATAACCTCAAATTCTTGCAGTTCAAGATAGCATCTGAACTTTTTTATTGCCTCTAGCGCCGCCAAGCATTCGCGTTCGGTGACACTATAGTTACGTTGTGCAGAATTCAGCTTTTTTGACATGAAAGCAATAGGTCTTTCATTGCCTTCATCATCAAACTGCACAAGCACAGCACCGATGCCATAGTCACTTGCGTCGCATTGTAAATAAAATTTTCGTGAAAAATCAGGATTTGACAAAACCGGGGCAGATGTAAGTAAATTCTTAATGGATTCAAATGATTCTTGAGCTTCTGGACTCCAACAAAATTTTCGTTTAGTCGATAAGACTTCGGTTATGGGAAATACAATAGACGAAAAGTTAGGCACAAATCTACGATACCAGCCTGCTAAACCTAAGAAACCTCGAACCTGTTTTATATTTTTAGGTGTTGGCCAATT
This sequence comes from Metopia argyrocephala, assembly GCA_963576795.1. Lineage (NCBI taxonomy): Eukaryota > Metazoa > Arthropoda > Insecta > Diptera > Sarcophagidae > Metopia > Metopia argyrocephala. Next base: position 86,514,726 of record OY756209.1, on the reverse strand, counting down.
TCGAATAGATTCTACTTTATCAGGATCTGTCTTAATACCACCATTACCAATGATAAAGCCAAGATAGTTAACCTCAGTTACACAAAATTTTGATTTGGAAATATTTAGAGTTAAGTTTGCCTGCCTAAATTGTTCAGCTATGCGAACTAAAACCGATAAATGTGAAGAAAAATCAGCGGATACTATAATCAAATCATCCAAGTAAGCAAAAACCGAATGTCTCAAATCATTAGGTATTAAGCTGTCCATTAAACGACTCATAGTGGAAGGAGCATTACAAAGCCCAAAAGGCATTACAACAAATTGGTATAATGGCCTTCCCGGGACCGTAAAAGCTGTTAAGGGTTTTGCATCATCGGATAAGCCTATTTGCCAATAAGCGTCTTTCAAATCTAATTTTGAAATAATATTAGCTTTAGGCAAGCGTGAAAAGATTCCCTCGATGTTGGGTAGGGGATACGCATCTTTCCTGGTGGCTTCATTTAACTTGCGGGCATCCAAGCATAATCTCACTTTATTGGGTTTCACCACGAGTCTCATAGGAGAGCTCCAAGCTGAAGTGGATGGTTCAATAACGCCTAACGCTAGCATACGGTCTATCTCCTGAAACATAAGTTTCTCCACCGCTGGTGAAACAGGATAAAACCGCTGCTTAATTGGTTTTGTGTCGCCAACATCAATAGAATGGGTAATTAAACTAGTACGACCTAATCCTTGTTTCTCAAAATTTGGAAAGAGATCAATTATTGCTGTCAGTTGTTGTCGTTGCGCTTGAGTTAATGGATAATTATTTACTGAATCTGAAGTTAAATTAACCTCCGACAATAACGAGTTACTATTGCATAAATCCGGCGGGATATTCGGACAATCAATTATAGACGAACAAACTACATTGTTAAAAATTTCTGGAGCTAATTCAAACTTTTTCCAAAAATCTAAGCCTAATATCAACCTTTGAGATATCGACGGTACTACTAAAATTTTCAAATTTTTAACTTTATCTCTAAAAGAAACATCTACATTCAAGTAACCAAGTACCTTTTGTACGCTACCATCGGCAGTTTTGACAAAAGACTTAATAGGTGAAAATTGTGAAAACTGTTTAAAATCAAATTTTGCCAAATCGGATCCTATACAAGAGACATTGGCTCCTGTATCTAATAAACCAAATTCCGAAAAGGATAAAAATTTCACAGGTGCATAATATCGTTTATCGGTAGAATTGTTTATAATAGAAGATAAAATATATTTAGAATTAAGTTTACGATTTTTAAAATACCAACGAAACCTCAATGTTGAACGCTTTGGTTTACGTTTTATTTTCAATGTAATTGCATTAACTTCGAAAATAGCTTTTCGCTTTTCTAAATATTTTTGTAAGCGAATATGATAAGGAACTATTTGGTGAACAAAATTGTTAGTATTATTATTATTATGGGTATTCTCAATTGTTACTTCTTCGTTTTGTAAAATTTTACTTTTATCATCAATATTTATAGGGGTACTTTTTGTATTAATAACATTAGCTGCTGCTAAAATTTTTGCGTTTCGTTCGGGGCTTTCTGGTTTTTTGAAAAGATAGTTTTTCTATTAGCGCACATGGGGCATTGTGGTTTATAAGTATTTTTCTTACCACACCCATAACAAAATACATTACGATTTTCTAAGCAGTCCTCCCAGTGATGACCTGGTTGATCGCAATTCCAACACTTAAAAGTTGGTGTAGACTGCTGAATTGCATCAACGGATACTTCGGAATTACCATCAGTCAAAGAGATTTCATGTGAGTTATCTATTTCTGCTACTTGTCTTCTAATTCCAAAATTCTGATTAAATTTGTTACCCAGATTTCTGCGAAAATAATCAGTATCCATCAAGTTCTCTCGCATTTGCACTAATTTTCTTAGATGGGCTATAGAATATATTGGGATATAAAGTAGCTCATGACGAATTTCTGGACGTAGATTTCGTGTTAAAATTTCTACTAATTCAGACTCGGGAATTGGTTTAGACAGTTTGTCTAACATGCCACAAATAGATTCATAAAAGGACTCAAAATTCTCGTTGGGTTTCATTTTACGATTTCTTATTTCCTCCTGAATATCAAAACTCGATTTAAATTCTTTATATTGGTATTTGAGGGCTTCACAAAAGTCTTTCCAGTCTACAGTATCAACCTGTTTGTGGTAGCGCCAATACCAATCACGCGCCTTACCAGACAACAAAATATGAAGATTTTTGCATATTACCGTGAAATCATTATTGAAATTTTCTCTAGTTAGACTTCTTACGCGATATAAAAATTCATCAACACTGATGCCATTACTCGAACCATCAAATTTAACATTCCAGTTTTGAATGATAGAAGTTATTTTATCAGAACGAATGGCTAAGCCTTCATCAAAAGATGAGTTATTAGAATTTTGGTAATATGGAGTTCTTATCTGTGCATGAGGAATATTCTGAGAAATAATTGGTGGACATGAGTGTAAGTATTGCGGGTTTTGTGCATTCAAAGAGTTCGGGGAAGATTGTATTAAGTTGAAATTTTGAAACATACGAGTTACCGTACTTTCAATTATATTACTTAGAAAATTAGGATCAAAATTAGGTTGGATATTATCTGAATTATTTCTGCGACCTGTGACGGGTTGATTTATATGAGGAGAGTTGTTGATATTATTATTTGAAATGCTCTGAGTTCGTTGTGGAGTAAGTAATTCTTCTGAAACTACATTAGGGACTAAAGATTGGTTTCCTAAATCAACTAAAGGGGTATGCGATTCGTTGAACAAATTTTTCACATGATTTCTGGTGTTATACTGTTTCGCCATAGCACCTCGGGGTTTATTTCTAACGGTATTTTTAGATTTTCCTTGAATTTGAGGACAATCCTTTATATTAAACTTCTTTAGGTCTGATAATAAGCAAGGGCGCTTGCAGCTAGGACATTCAGATGATTTTGCTAAAGATTCTTCAATAAAACTACGATGAAATGCATGATTACATTCGGAAATCAACAAACAATCTTGTCCTTCAGACAATTTTTCATTACAAACGAAACAAAATGGGTCATTACCAACTGTCAAGGCCAAAGCTTGAGATGGTGGAGGAGATCTTCCCATCATAATGAAAACAAAACTGAATTATATATTATCACTATAAACTTAAGAAAGAAAAAAAAGAAAAACTATAACTTTAGACCTAACTTGTTCGGTATCAGTCACTAATAAAGGTACCTAAAAAAAATATTCTAAAAAAATTACAAAAAAAAACTTTCCTTTAAACTCAAACAGAGGTTTTTATGATTTTTAAAATATGAGATTTCACTTTAGAAGTGTTTGCACATTTTATAATAATAAAATATAATAATTTATTAAAACAAAATGTTATTATGCACAAAAATTAGAAAAACAGTAAGGGTTATAAGTATATTAAAGAAATAATATTGTATTTCAAGATTTAATTTCTTACTTTTGGGTGATGTGGTTAATAAGGGTAGTATAAAAAAAAAACTTTGAAATTTTCAAATACGATTGACCAGAAAAAAAAAGATCGGGCTATTGAGTTTATAAAGTTACTACTCTACCAACTTAAAGAAAACACAGCGATGTGCAACAAGTATTATCTTCATCAAATAACTTATTTAGGCGGACAATGAATCGCAGGGCAATTACATTGTAGATCCTAGCAAAAATAAGGATATCGGGAATGCAGTTTTACTTTAGCTGACAGAATAACACCTTTACAAACTTCTACAGAAATTATTTACCATGTATAGATGTCTATATGTTGACAAAAGGATTAATAGTTGGTTACGGGTCGACTTATCCGAACTTAACACCCTCAGATAATCGAAAATCCTCATAACACTAAAAATTATTTGACAAAGCATACATCAATATATACCTAATAACTAACTTCGTAAGTTACTGAAATTTACAAAAAAAAAATTTACAATTATAAAATGAGGTAGAGCGACGAAAGTTAAATACAATTGCTTTTGGCAATGTACATTAAACTCTTTCGGGCCATTTTATGCGATGAACAACACTTTCGTGCCAAATATTCTAAGCTATGAATAACACTTTCGTGCCAAATATTTCATGTTATATTTAACTCTCTCGGCCAAATATTCTAAGCTATGTACAATAAACTCTAATGCCATTTTCTGTTATATTCAACTTCCTCGGCAAATATTTTATGTCATATTTAACTTTGTCGGCATTTGTTCTATGTCATATTTAACTCTGTCAGCCCCACGTTGGGCGCCAAATATTTTATGTTATGTACAAACTCACTCGTAGAACTTTTGTTATACGTCGTGTAGTGCAGGAAGGTAGTATTATTAGGAAAAGAGATGTTTTTGAAAAGATGTTAAAAGAAAAAACTGCTATTTTCCTCTCTATTGACAGTAATTGCTCTAGGGTAGAAAATTGGGAACAAACGGGAGCCATTGAAACAACTAGCGGTCAGTCGGTTGGGTGGGTTCTTGTTCTCCAAATTCTCTCTTGCCAATAGAGTCTGCGTGCAACATAAAAATATTATTATAGACTCCCTAAGTCCACTAAAAGTTATGGGCCAGAAGTTGATCGCTTATAAATAAAAAGATGTAAAACGAACCCAATTGATCAACTTGTATAACAACCGGAATGACTACAGGGGTCAATCGTATAAAAAAAAACAAACATTCAAAGTACTAAAATTAAAAGTAGGCTTTCCCCGGTGAATTGGAAAGAAATATGCCTCTTTACCCTCCCAACCATGATTCTAGCGGCATGAAATTAAATAATTATGCTAAAATCCCACAGTATATCCTACCCTTTACACACCTACATCACCACTCGTAAGAAATGTTTAAAACTTTAAGCTTCCATAATAAATTTCATTATCTATTTATTCATTAAATTTCAAATACATTCTCTAACTTATTTTTAAATTAAAGAAAACAAAAATTGTGATGTAAAATCATCCATAAAGGAATTAAAAATTAGCCTACGTATTTAAAAATTTTTTTTTTTTTTTTTATATCGGATAGATGTATGTTAATTACAAAAAAATATTGAACGCGTATAACTTAAAAAAAGAAGGTTTTTGTAACAAAATATGATCAATATTACTAGTACCAAAAGCACAGTATTTAATTATGAAAAATTACTAAAATAAAATTGAAATATACCCATAATAGAGTACAAAGAAGCAAACAAAACAAAATTAATAAAATAAACATTAACATTAACATACGCACACGTATATACATATATACCTATGTCTAAAGGTATATTTATAAATAGATTAATGTATATACTTATAGAACATGATCAGCAACATGTTGGGAAACATGTTAAAATTTGATTTACAAGAGATTTGCTTCTTTATATTCTATTGATTTTTGTTTGTGTTTTTTTTTTTTTTTTCTTTTTTCTTACGAGAAAAAAAAATCAATGTAAAAAAAAAATAAAAGGTTTTAACACACTCACCGACTTAAAAAAATGTTGACAGCAGCTGTTGATGAGGCCTCTTCAATCGCTGTTATTTAATGTGTGAGAATAAAATGAATATGGGTATCTCCATACAAAATGATAATAAGGCTAAAGTAAGAAAACTTATAAAATATTTAGTTAAACATATACAAAAATGCTTAAATAAACTTTATAGTACAAACCAAAAAAAATATAATCTGTAATTTTAGACGGAGATATTCTTTAGCTTTACTTTTTAATAAAAATTATTCATTCTTTTCAATAATTAACTGAAATTAATTTAAAATTTTGTGATATTTTCCTTAGGACAATTTCTGTTGTTGTTGGTTTTGGTTTTTGGAGTACTATAAAATTTATTTGAAGGATTTTTTCTTTTGACTTTTATATATATAAGAAAATTATTCACTGCGATTAAAAAACTAAATTCACATAAATCTCGACCCTAAGGAGTTGATTTATCCTCTTCCTCTCTCCTCCCTTAGAAATCACTATTTCACGGTGTCGCCTTTTGAATCTGGATGTCTTTACAAAAAGATTTTTCCCTTTTCTCTCGGGTTTAAAAAAAAAAATTACCGAATCGTCTCCTTTGGCAAATTACTAATGGGTGTGTTTTGGAACAAAATAATACCACTGATTTGATGTTAAAGTTTTTGGTGGTACGGTTAGAAATGTTGTCTTTTTTTCTGTTTTCTTAAAAGCAGAAAGCTGAGCACGTGATTCTGATCATGTAGCTTACATACATCAGAGATAAGAGACACTTGGATGTTGTTTTGCTTCTTTCTGTTTGTTATATTTTGCTTTCACACAGTGGTGGCCAGAACAATAAGTCCACTTAAACAGAAGACAAATAACTTCCAAGTCAAAACCCAGTTCCTACTTAAATTGTCCTTTGATAGAATTATCAATAGAAAAGAAATTGAAAAGGAAAAGAAATATTTACCTTAAAATATAGGTTACAGCGGAATAATCCTGGCAATTATACTCTGACAAGTTATATAGTTTTGAGCCCGTTAGACTTTATAATGGCCACTATACAAGACGAAAACATTTTCCAATATAATTTGTTTTAAATTTTAGATTCCCAAAAAGAAATATATACATATACCTTTAAGACTATATTGAAATTCCTCTAGCTTTATTCTAGTTCTTCTCATTCGTTCAGAATATCACAAAAAAATTCACACTTTGTTAAAATTTCATTAAAATTTTCTCACAAAATACTTCGGTATTTTTTCAAATAATATTTTTTTCTTTTGCTTAAACTTTACACTTTCATGTGATGTTGACCGATTGAAAGGTTTGCAAATACAATTTTTACCACGTCATTACTTGGAATTTTTATAGATTTTTTCTCTTTTGGATATAACTGTTCTTCTTAAGTATATCAAACAGAAGCTTGCACTCATAACAATCTTTTTAGAAGTTTGTAAGCAAAAGAGTTTCTTTTGCCAATGTTTCTGATATCATTACATACCTACATATGTAGATAATAAGAATATGTATGTAAGTGTTAGTGATAAATAAACACACTAACTTAATTCGCCCGAATTTATCCAAACCGTTAATTTTAAATTGAATAATTAAAAGAATTCAACCGAAGAAAAACTTTGATTGCAACCAATAACAACAATAAAGAAATCCATAATATTAACAGGATCGTTACCATATATACACTTTTAATTTCCTGTTTCCCATATTATGAGTGTGGTATTACCGTCCAATTATTGCCAACAACACATATCAACGATACAGTCGATATGTAAACTAAATATGTTAAATCGCATGCGATAATTTTATTTAACAGAATCTTGTATAGCAAATGTAAAATTGTTAAATGTATCAAATGCAATATTTTACATACGACATTTTTTTCCATCCTTACATATATTACTAGCTCTACACAAAAAAAATAATTCGGAACGATAATGGGATTTAAATTAAATAAAAATAAGCATACTAATATAAAATGAAAAAAAAGAGAAATATAAAATGTATATGTAATTATAAAAAATAAGAATGCTAACAGAAATGGTAGTAAGAAATAGAAGAGTCCATAATTTAGCACAACAAGTTTATTCAGAAATAGTTTTTGGTCCATACAATGCATTCAAAGGAAGATTACTAGGGCATTTCACTCAAACACATTTTGCCCATTATAGCCCACTGTGTGAGTTGTGCCAAAAATCGGAAAGTGGTCGAAGATATAGGACCTAATGGACTATTACGTGTCATACTCAGTTTATTCAGATATAGTTTTTGATCCATACAATGCATTCAAAGGAAAATTACTAAAGAATTTCACTCTAACACATTATGCCCATTATAGCCCACTGTGTGAGTTGTACCAAAAATTGGAAAGTGGTTTATGATAGTGGACCTAATGGACTATCACGTGTTATACTCAGTTTATTCAGAAATAGTTTTTGGTCCATACAATCCATTCAAAAGAATATCACTAAGGCATTTCACTCAAACACATTAAGCCCATTATAGCCCACTGTGTGAGTTGTGCCAAAAATCGGAAAGTGGTCGAAGACAGCGGACCTAATGGGCTTCAACGCGACATGCTTAGTTTATTCAAAAATAGTTTTTGGTCCATACAATGCATTCAAAGGAACATTACTAAGGCACTTCACTCAAACACATCGTGCCCATTATAGTGCACTGTGTGAGTTGTGCCAAAAATCGGAAAGTGGTCGAAGATAGTGGACCTAATGAGCTATAACGTGTCATACTCAGTTTATTCAGAAATAGTTTTTGGTCCATACAATGCATTCAAAGGAAGATTACTAAGGCACTTCACTCAAACACATTATGCCCATTATAGTGCACTGTGTGAGTTGTGCCAAAAATCGGAAAGTTGTCGAAGATAGTGGACCTAATGAGCTATCACATGTCATACTTAGTTTATTCAGAAATAGTTTTTGGTCCATACAATGCATTCAAAGGAAGATTACTAAGGCACTTCACTCAAACACATTATGCCCATTATAGTGCACTGTGTGAGTTGTGCCAAAAATCGGAAAGTGGTCGAAGATAGCGGACCTGATGGACTACAACGCGACATACTCAGTTTATTCAGAAATAGTTTTTGGTCCATACTATGCATTCAAAGGAAGATTACTAAGGCATTTCACTCAAACACATTATGTCCATTATAGTCCACTGTGTGAGTTGTGCCAAAATCGGAAAGTGATCGAAGATAGTGGACCTGATGGACTACAACGCGACATACTCAGTTTATTCAGAAATAGTTTTTGGTGCATACAATGCATTCAAAGGAAGATTACTAAGGCATTTCACTCAAACACATTATTTATGTCCGTTATAGTGCACTGTGTAAATTGTGCCAAAATTCGGAAAGTGGTTGAAGATAGTGGACCTAATGGACTATTACGTGTCATACTCAGTTTATTCAGAAATAGTTTTTGGTCCATACAATGCATTCAAAGGAAGATTACTAAGGCACTTCACTCAAACACATTATGCCCATTATAGTGCACTGTGTGAGTTGTGCCAAAAATCGGAAAGTGGTCGAAGATAGCGGACCTGATGGACTACAACGCGACATACTCAGTTTATTCAGAAATAGTTTTTGGTCCATACTATGCATTCAAAGGAAGATTACTAAGGCATTTCACTCAAACACATTATGTCCATTATAGTCCACTGTGTGAGTTGTGCCAAAATCGGAAAGTGATCGAAGATAGTGGACCTGATGGACTACAACGCGACATACTCAGTTTATTCAGAAATAGTTTTTGGTCCATACAATGTATTCAAAGGTAAATTACTAAGGCATTTCACTCAAACACATTATGCCCATTATAGCCCACTGTGTGAGTTGTGCCAAAAATCGGAAAGTGGTCGAAGATAGTGGACCTAATGGACTATCACGTGTCATACTCAGTTTATTCAGAAATAGTTTTTGGTCCATACAACGCATTCAAAGGAAAACTACTAAGGCACTTCACTCAAACACATTATGCCCATTATAGTGCAATGTGTGAGTTGTGCCAAAAATCGGAAAGTGGTCGAAGATAGTGGACCTGATGGACTACAACGCGACATACTCAGTTTATTCAGAAATAGTTTTTGGTCCATACAATCCATTCAAAAGAAGATTACTAAGGCACTTCACTCAAACACATTATCCCCATTATAGTGCACTGTGTAAATTGTGCCAAAATTCGGAAAGTGGTTGAAGATAGTGGACCTAATGGACTATTACGTGTCATACTCAGTTTATTCAGAAATAGTTTTTGGTCCATACAATGCATTCAAAGGAAGATTACTAAGGCACTTCACTCAAACACATTATGCCCATTATAGTGCACTGTGTGAGTTGTGCCAAAAATCGGAAAGTGGTCGAAGATAGCGGACCTGATGGACTACAACGCGACATACTCAGTTTATTCAGAAATAGTTTTTGGTCCATACTATGCATTCAAAGGAAGATTACTAAGGCATTTCACTCAAACACATTATGTCCATTATAGTCCACTGTGTGAGTTGTGCCAAAATCGGAAAGTGATCGAAGATAGTGGACCTGATGGACTACAACGCGACATACTCAGTTTATTCAGAAATAGTTTTTGGTGCATACAATGCATTCAAAGGAAGATTACTAAGGCATTTCACTCAAACACATTATTTATGTCCGTTATAGTGCACTGTGTAAATTGTGCCAAAATTCGGAAAGTGGTTGAAGATAGTGGACCTAATGGACTATTACGTGTCATACTCAGTTTATTCAGAAATAGTTTTTGGTCCATACAATGCATTCAAAGGTAGATTACTAAGGCATTTCACTCAAACACATAATGCCCATTATAGCCCACTGTGTGAGCTGTGCCAAAAATCGGAAAGTGGTCGAAGATAGTGGACCTGGTGGGCTACAGTGCGACATGCTTAATTTATTCAGAAATAGTTTTTGGTCCATACAATCCATTCAAAGGGAGATTACTAAGGCATTTCACTCAAAAACATTATGCCCATTATAGCCCACTGTGTGAGTTGTGCCAAAAATCTTAAAAAGGTCGAAGATAGTGGACCTAATGGGCTGTCACGTGCCATACCCATTTTATTCAGAAATAGTTTTTGGTCCATACAATGCATTCAAAGGAAGATTTCTAAGGCATTTCACTCAAACACATTATGCCCATTACAGACCACTGTGTGAGTTGTGCCAAAAATCGGAAAGTTGTCGAAGATAGTGGACCCGGTGGACTACAGCGCGACATGCTTAATTTATTCAGAAATAGTTTTTGGTCCATACAATGCATTCAAAGGAAGATTACTAAGGCATTTCACTCAAACGCATTATGCCCATTATAGCCCACTGTGGGAGTTGTGCCAAAAATCGGAAAAAGGTCGAAGATAGTGGACCTAATGGACTGTCACGTATCATACCCAGTTTATTCGGAATAGTTTTTGGTCCATACAATCCATTCAAAAGAAGATTACTAAGGCATTTCACTCAAACACATTTTGCCCATTATAGCCCACTGTGTGAGTTGTGCCAAAAATCGGAAAAAGGTTGAAGATAGTGAACCTTATGGACTGTCACGCATCATACTCAGTTTATTCGGAATAGTTTTTGGTCCATACAATTCATTCAAAAGTAGATTATTAAGGCATTTAACTCAAACACATTTTGCCCATTTTAGCCCACTGTGTGAGTTGTGACAACAATCGGAAAGTGGTCGAAGATAGCGGACCTTATGGACTGTCACATGTCATACTCAGTTTATTCGGAGGTAGTTTTTGGTCCATACAATCCATTCAAAAGAAGATTACTAAGGCATTTCACTCAAACACATTTTTCCCATTATAGTGCACTGTGAGAATTGTGCCGAAATTCGGAAAGTGGTTGAAGATAGTGGACCTAATGGACTATTACGTGTCATACTCAGTTTATTCAGAAATAGTTTTTGGTCCATACAATGCATTCAGAGGAAAATTACTAGGGCATTTCACTCAAACACATTATGCCCATTATAGCCCACTGTGTGAGTTGTGCCAAAAATCGGAAAGTGGTCGAAGATAGTGGACCCAATGGACTATCACGTGTCATACTCAGTATATTCAGAAATAGTTTTTGGTCCATACAATGCATTCAAAGGAAGATTACTAAGGCACTTCACTCAAACACATTATGCCCATTACAGTGCACTGTGCGAGCTGTGCCAAAAATCGGAAAGTGGTCGAAGATAGTGGACCTGATGGACTACAACGCGACATACTCAGTTTATTCAGAAATAGTTTTTGGTCCATACAATCCATTCAAAGGAATATTACTAGGGCATTTCACTCAAACACATTATGCCCATTATAGTGCACTGTGTGAGTTGTGCCAAAAATCGGAAAGTGGTCGAAGATAGTGGACCTGATGGACTATTACGTGTCATACTCAGTTTATTCAGATATAGTTTTTGATCCATACAATCCATTCCAAGGAAGATTACTAAGGCATTTCACTCAAACACATTATGCCCATTATAGCCCACTGTGTGAGTTGTGCCAAAAATCGGAAAAAGGTCGAAGATAGTGGACCTAATGGACTGTCACGTATCATACCCAGTTTATTCGGAATAGTTTTTGGTCCATACAATCCATTCAAAAGAAGATTACTAAGGCACTTCACTCAAACACATTATGCCCATTACAGTGCACTGTGCGAGCTATGCCAAAAATCGGAAAGTGGTCGAAGATAGTGGACCTGATGGACTACAACGCGACATACTCAGTTTATTCAGAAATAGTTTTTGGTCCATACAATCTATTCAAAGGAAGATTACTAGGGCATTTCACTCAAATACATTTTGCCCATTATAGCCCACTGTGTGAGTTGTGCCAAAAATCGGAAAGTGGTCGAAGATATAGGACCTAATGGACTATTACGTGTCATACTCAGTTTATTCAGATATAGTTTTTGATCCATACAATGCATTCAAAGGAAAATTACTAAAGAATTTCACTCTAACACATTATGCCCATTATAGCCCACTGTGTGAGTTGTACCAAAAACTGGAAAGTGGTTTATGATAGTGGACCTAATGGACTATCACGTGTTATACTCAGTTTATTCAGAAATAGTTTTTGGTCCATACAATCCATTCAAAAGAATATCACTAAGGCATTTCACTCAAACACATTAAGCCCATTATAGCCCACTGTGTGAGTTGTGCCAAAAATCGGAAAGTGGTCGAAGACAGCGGACCTAATGGGCTTCAACGCGACATGCTTAGTTTATTCAAAAATAGTTTTTGGTCCATACAATGCATTCAAAGGAAAATTACTAAGGCACTTCACTCAAACACATCGTGCCCATTATAGTGCACTGTGTGAGTTGTGCCAAAAATCGGAAAGTGGTCGAAGATAGTGGACCTAATGAGCTATCACGTGTCATACTCAGTTTATTCAGAAATAGTTTTTGGTCCATACAATGCATTCAAAGGAAGATTACTAAGGCACTTCACTCAAACACATTATGCCCATTATAGTGCACTGTGTGAGTTGTGCCAAAAATCGGAAAGTTGTCGAAGATAGTGGACCTAATTGACTACAACGCGACATGCTTAGTTTATTCAGAAATAGTTTTTGGTCAATACAATCCATTCAAAGGAAAATTACTAAGGCATTTCACTCAAATACATTATGCCCATTATAGTGCACTGTGTGAGTTGTGCCAAAATTCGGAAAACGGCCGAAGATAGTGGACCTAATGGACTACAACGCGACAGGCTTAGTTTATTCAGAAATAGTTTTTGGTCCATACAATCCATTCAAAGGAAAATTAATAAGGCATTACACTCAAACACCTTATGCCCATTATAGTGCACTGTGTGAGCTGTGTCAAAAATCGGAAAGTGATCGAAGATAGCGGACCTGATGGACTACAACGCGACATACTCAGTTTATTCAGAAATAGTTTTTGGTCCATACAATGCATTCAAAGGAAGATTACTAAGGCATTTCAGTCAAACACATTATGCCCATTATAGCCCACTGTGTGAGTTGTGCCAAAATCGGAAAGTGATCGAAGATAGTGGACCTGATGGACTACAACGCGACATACTCAGTTTATTCAGAAATAGTTTTTGGTGCATACAATGCATTCAAAGGAAGATTACTAAGGCATTTCACTCAAACACATTATTTATGTCCGTTATAGTGCACTGTGTAAATTGTGCCAAAATTCGGAAAGTGGTTGAAGATAGTGGTCCTAATGGACTATTACGTGTCATACTCAGTTTATTCAGAAATAGTTTTTGGTCCATACAATGCATTCAAAGGTAGATTACTAAGGCATTTCACTCAAACACATAATGCCCATTATAGCCCACTGTGTGAGTTGTGCCAAAAATCGGAAAGTGGTCGAAGATAGTGGACCTGGTGGGCTACAGCGCGACATGCTTAATTTATTCAGAAATAGTTTTTGGTCCATACAATCCATTCAAAGGGAGATTACTAAGGCATTTCACTCAAAAACATTATGCCCATTATAGCCCACTGTGTGAGTTGTGCCAAAAATCTTAAAAAGGTCGAAGATAGTGGACCTAATGGGCTGTCACGTGCCATACCCATTTTATTCAGAAATAGTTTTTGGTCCATACAATGCATTCAAAGGAAGATTTCTAAGGCATTTCACTCAAACACATTATGCCCATTACAGACCACTGTGTGAGTTCTGCCAAAAATCGGAAAGTTGTCGAAGATAGTGGACCCGGTGGACTACAGCGCGACATGCTTAATTTATTCAGAAATAGTTTTTGGTCCATACAATGCATTCAAAGGAAGATTACTAAGGCATTTCACTCAAACGCATTATGCCCATTATAGCCCACTGTGGGAGTTGTGCCAAGAATCGGAAAAAGGTCGAAGATAGTGGACCTAATGGACTGTCACGTATCATACCCAGTTTATTCGGAATAGTTTTTGGTCCATACAATCCATTCAAAAGAAGATTACTAAGGCATTTCACTCAAACACATTTTGCCCATTATAGCCCACTGTGTGAGTTGTGCCAAAAATCGGAAAAAGGTTGAAGATAGTGAACCTTATGGACTGTCACGCATCATACTCAGTTTATTCGGAATAGTTTTTGGTCCATACAATTCATTCAAAAGTAGATTATTAAGGCATTTAACTCAAACACATTTTGCCCATTTTACCCCCACTGTGTGAGTTGTGACAACAATTGGAAAGTGGTCGAAGATAGCGGACCTTATGGACTGTCACATGTCATACCCAGTTTATTCGGAGGTAGTTTTTGGTCCATACAATCCATTCAAAAGAAAATTACTAAGGCATTTCACTCAAACACATTTTTCCCATTATAGTGCACTGTGTGAATTGTGCCGAAATTCGGAAAGTGGTTGAAGATAGTGGACCTAATGGACTATTACGTGTCATACTCAGTTTATTCAGAAATAGTTTTTGGTCCATACAATGCATTCAGAGGAAAATTACTAGGGCATTTCACTCAAACACATTATGCCCATTATAGCCCACTGTGTGAGTTGTGCCAAAAATCGGAAAGTGGTCGAAGATAGTGGACCCAATGGATTATCACGTGTCATACTCAGTATATTCAGAAATAGTTTTTGGTCCATACAATGCATTCAAAGGAAGATTACTAAGGCACTTCACTCAAACACATTATGCCCATTACAGTGCACTGTGCGAGTTGTGCCAAAAATCGGAAAGTGGTCGAAGATAGTGGACCTGATGGACTACAACGCGACATACTTAGTTTATTCAGAAATAGTTTTTGGACCATACAATCCATTTAAAGGAAAATTACTAGGGCATTTCACTCAAACACATTATGCCCATTATAGTGCACTGTGTGAGCTGTGCCAAAAATCGGAAAGTGGTCGAAGATAGTGGACCTGATGGACTATTACGTGTCATACTCAGTTTATTCAGATTTAGTTTTTGATCCATACAATCCATTCCAAGGAAGATTACTAAGGCATTTCACTTAAACACATTATGCCCATTATAGCCCACTGTGTGAGTTGTGCCAAAAATCGGAAAAAGGTCGAAGATAGTGGACCTAATGGACTGTCACGTATCATACCCAGTTTATTCGGAATAGTTTTTGGTCCATACAATCCATTCAAAAGAAGATTACTAAGGCACTTCACTCAAACACATTATGCCCATTACAGTGCACTGTGCGAGCTATGCCAAAATTCGGAAAGTGGTCGAAGATAGTGGACCTGATGGACTACAACGCGACATACTCAGTTTATTCAGAAATAGTTTTTGGTCCATACAATCTATTCAAAGGAAGATTACTAGGGCATTTCACTCAAACACATTTTGTCCATTATAGCCCACTGTGTGAGTTGTGCCAAAAATCGGAAAGTGGTCGAAGATATAGGACCTAATGGACTATTGCGTGTCATACTCAGTTTATTCAGATATAGTTTTTGATCCATACAATGCATTCAAAGGAAAATTACTAAAGAATTTCACTCTAACACATTATGCCCATTATAGCCCACTGTGTGAGTTGTACCAAAAATTGGAAAGTGGTTTATGATAGTGGACCTAATGGACTATCACGTGTTATACTCAGTTTATTCAGAAATAGTTTTTGGTCCATACAATGCATTCAAAGGAAGATTACTAAGGCATTTCACTCAAACACATTATGCCCATTATAGCCCACTGTGTGAGTTGTGCCAAAAATCGGAAAGTGGTCGAAGATATAGGACCTAATGGACTATTACGTGTCATACTCAGTTTATTCAGATATAGTTTTTGATCCATACAATGCATTCAAAGGAAAATTACTAAGGAATTTCACTCAAACACATTATGCCCATTATAGCCCACTGTGTGAGTTGTGCCAAAAATCGGAAAGTGGTCGAAGATATAGGACCTAATGGACTATAACGCGACATGCTTAGTTTATTCAGAAATAGTTTTTGGTCCATACAATCCATTCAAAGGAAGATTACTAAGGCATTTCACTCAAACACATTATGCCCATTACAGTGCACTGTGCGAGCTGTGCCAAAAATCGGAAAGTGGTCGAAGATAGTGGACCTGATGGACTACAACTCGACATACTCAGTTTATTCAGAAATAGTTTTTGGTCCATACAATCCATTCAAAGGAAGATTACTAAGGCATTTCACTCAAACACATTTTGCCCATTATAGTGCACTGTGTGAATTGTGCCAAAATTCGGATACTCAGTTTATTCAGAAATAGTTTTTGGTCCATACAATGCATTCAAAGGAAGATTGCTAAGGCATTTCACTCAAACACATTATCCCCATTATAGTGCACTGTGTGGGTTGTGCCAAAAATCGGAAAGTGGTCGAAGATAGTGGACCTAATGGACTATCACGTGTCATACTCAGTTTATTCAGAAATAGGTTTTGGTCCATACAATGCATTCAAAGGAAGATTACTAAGGAATTTCACTCAAACACATTATGCCCATTATAGCCCACTGTGTGAGTTGTGCCAAAAATCGGAAAGTGGTCGAAGATATAGGACCTAATGGACTATAACGCGACATGCTTAGTTTATTCAGAAATAGTTTTTGGTCCATACAATCCATTCAAAGGAAGATTACTAAGGCATTTCACTCAAACACATTATGCCCATTACAGTGCACTGTGCGAGCTGTGCCAAAAATCGGAAAGTGGTCGAAGATAGTGGACCTGATGGACTACAACGCGACATACTCAGTTTATTCAGAAATAGTTTTTGGTCCATAAAATCCATTCAAAGGAAGATTACTAAGGCATTTCACTCAAACACATTTTGCCCATTATAGTGCACTGTGTGAATTGTGCCAAAATTCGGATACTCAGTTTATTCAGAAATAGTTTTTGGTCCATACAATGCATTCAAAGGAAGATTACTAAGGCATTTCACTCAAACACATTATCCCCATTATAGTGCACTGTGTGGGTTGTGCCAAAAATCGGAAAGTGGTCGAAGATAGTGGACCTAATGGACTATTACGTGTCATACTCAGTTTATTCAGAAATAGTTTTTGGTCCATACAATGCATTCAAAGGAAGATTACTAAGGCATTTCACTCAAACGCATTATGCCCATTATAGCCCACTGTGTGAGTTGTGCCAAAAATCGGAAAGTGGTCGAAGATAGCGGACCTGATGGACTACAGCGCGACATGCTTAGTTTATTCAGAATTAGTTTTTGGTCCATACAATCCATTCAAAGGAAGATTACTAAGGCATTTCACTAAAACACATTATGCCCATTATAGCCCACTGTGTGAGCTATGCCAAAAATCGGAAAGTGGTCGAAGATAGTGGACTTAATGGACTATCACGTGCCATACTCAGTTTATTCAGAAATAGTTTTTGGTCCATACAATGCATTCAAAGGAAGATTACTAAGGCATTTCATTCAAACACATTATGCCCATTATAGCCCACTGTGTGAGTTGTGCCAAAAATCGGAAAGTTGTCGAAGATAGTGGACCTAATGGACTGTTACGTGTCATACTCAGTTTTTTCAGATATAGTTTTTGGTCCATACAATCCATTCAAAGGAAGATTACTAAGGCATTTCACTCAAACACATTATGCCCATTATAGCCCACTGTGTGAGTTGTGCCAAAAATCGGAAAGTGGTCGAAGATATAGGACCTAATGGACTATTACGTGTCATACTCAGTTTATTCAGATATAGTTTTTGATCCATACAATGCATTCAAAGGAAAATTACTAAGGAATTTCACTCAAACACATTATGCCCATTATAGCCCACTGTGTGAGTTGTGCCAAAAATTCGGAAAGCGGTTGAAGATAGTGGACCTGATGGACTATAACGCGACATGCTTAGTTTATTCAGAAATAGTTTTTGGTCCATACAATGCATTCAAAGGAAGATTACTAAGGCATTTCACTCAAACACATTATGTCCATTATAGTCCACTGTGTGAGTTGTGCCAAAATCGGAAAGTGGTCGAAGATAGTGGACCTAATGGACTATCACGTGTCATACTCAGTTTATTCAGAAATAGTTTTTGGTCCATGCAATGCATTCAAAGGAAAATTACTAAGGCACTTCACTCATACACAATATGCCCATTATAGTCCACTGTGTGAGTTGTGCCAAAAATCGGAAAGTGGTCGAAGATAGCGGACCTGATGGACTACAACGCGACATGCTCAGTTTATTCAGAAATAGTTTTTGGTCCATACAATCCATTCAAAGGAAAATTACTAAGGCATTTCACTCAAACACATTTTGCCCATTATAGTGCACAGTGTGAATTGTGCCAAAAATCGGAAAGTTGTCGAAGATAGTGGACCTAATGGACTACAACGAGACAGGCTTAGTTTATTCAGAAATAATTTTTGGTCCATACAATCTATTCAAAGGAAGATTACTAAGGCATTTCACTCAAACACATTATGTCCATTATAGTCCACTGTGTGGGTTGTGCCAAAAATCGGAAAGTGGTCGAAGATAGTGGACCTAATGGACTATCACGTGTCGTACTCAGTTTATTCAGAAATAGGTTTTGGTCCATACAATGCATTTAAAGGAAGATTACTAAGGAATTTCACTCATACACATTATGCCCATTATAGCCCACTGTGTGAGTTGTGCCAAAAATCGGAAAGTGGCCAAAGATAGCGGACCTGATGGACTACAACGCGACATACTCAGTTTATTCAGAAATAGTTTTTGGTCCATACAATGCATTCAAAGGAAGATTACTAAGGCATTTCAGTCAAACACATTATGCCCATTATAGCCCACTGTGTGAGTTGTGCCAAAAATCGGAAAGTGGTCGAAGATAGTGGATCTAATGAGCTATCACATGTCATACTTAGTTTATTCAGAAATAGTTTTTGGTCCATACAATGCATTCAAAGGAAGATTACTAAGGCATTTTACTCAAACACATTATGCCCATTATAGCCCACTGTGTGAGTTGTGCCAAAAATCGGAAAGTGGTCGAAGATAGTGGACCTAGTGGACTATCACGTGTCATACTCAGTTTATTCAGAAATAGTTTTTGGTCCATACAATGCATTCAAAGGAAAATTACTAAGGCATTTCAGTCAAACACATTATGCCCATTATGGCCCACTGTGTGAGTTGTGCCAAAAATCGGAAAGTGGTCGAAGATAGTGGATCTAATGAGCTATCACATGTCATACTTAGTTTATTCAGAAATAGTTTTTGGTCCATACAATGCATTCAAAGGAAGATTACTAAGGCATTTTACTCAAACACATTATGCCCATTATAGCCCACTGTGTGAGTTGTGCCAAAAATCGGAAAGTGGTCGAAGATAGTGGACCTAGTGGACTATCACGTGTCATACTCAGTTTATTCAGAAATAGTTTTTGGTCCATACAATGCATTCAAAGGAAGATTACTAAGGCACTTCACTCAAACACATTATGCCCATTACAGTGCACTGTGCGAGTTGTGCCAAAAATCGGAAAGTGGTCGAAGATAGTGGACCTGATGGACTACAACGCGACATACTTAGTTTATTCAGAAATAGTTTTTGGACCATACAATCCATTTAAAGGAAAATTACTAGGGCATTTCACTCAAACACATTATGCCCATTATAGTGCACTGTGTGAGCTGTGCCAAAAATCGGAAAGTGGTCGAAGATAGTGGACCTGATGGACTATTACGTGTCATACTCAGTTTATTCAGATTTAGTTTTTGATCCATACAATCCATTCCAAGGAAGATTACTAAGGCATTTCACTTAAACACATTATGCCCATTATAGCCCACTGTGTGAGTTGTGCCAAAAATCGGAAAAAGGTCGAAGATAGTGGACCTAATGGACTGTCACGTATCATACCCAGTTTATTCGGAATAGTTTTTGGTCCATACAATCCATTCAAAAGAAGATTACTAAGGCACTTCACTCAAACACATTATGCCCATTACAGTGCACTGTGCGAGCTATGCCAAAATTCGGAAAGTGGTCGAAGATAGTGGACCTGATGGACTACAACGCGACATACTCAGTTTATTCAGAAATAGTTTTTGGTCCATACAATCTATTCAAAGGAAGATTACTAGGGCATTTCACTCAAACACATTTTGTCCATTATAGCCCACTGTGTGAGTTGTGCCAAAAATCGGAAAGTGGTCGAAGATATAGGACCTAATGGACTATTGCGTGTCATACTCAGTTTATTCAGATATAGTTTTTGATCCATACAATGCATTCAAAGGAAAATTACTAAAGAATTTCACTCTAACACATTATGCCCATTATAGCCCACTGTGTGAGTTGTACCAAAAATTGGAAAGTGGTTTATGATAGTAGACCTAATGGACTATCACGTGTTATACTCAGTTTATTCAGAAATAGTTTTTGGTCCATACAATGCATTCAAAGGAAGATTACTAAGGCATTTCACTCAAACACATTATGCCCATTATAGCCCACTGTGTGAGTTGTGCCAAAAATCGGAAAGTGGTCGAAGATATAGGACCTAATGGACTATTACGTGTCATACTCAGTTTATTCAGATATAGTTTTTGATCCATACAATGCATTCAAAGGAAAATTACTAAGGAATTTCACTCAAACACATTATGCCCATTATAGCCCACTGTGTGAGTTGTGCCAAAAATCGGAAAGTGGTCGAAGATATAGGACCTAATGGACTATAACGCGACATGCTTAGTTTATTCAGAAATAGTTTTTGGTCCATACAATCCATTCAAAGGAAGATTACTAAGGCATTTCACTCAAACACATTATGCCCATTACAGTGCACTGTGCGAGCTGTGCCAAAAATCGGAAAGTGGTCGAAGATAGTGGACCTGATGGACTACAACTCGACATACTCAGTTTATTCAGAAATAGTTTTTGGTCCATACAATCCATTCAAAGGAAGATTACTAAGGCATTTCACTCAAACACATTTTGCCCATTATAGTGCACTGTGTGAATTGTGCCAAAATTCGGATACTCAGTTTATTCAGAAATAGTTTTTGGTCCATACAATGCATTCAAAGGAAGATTGCTAAGGCATTTCACTCAAACACATTATCCCCATTATAGTGCACTGTGTGGGTTGTGCCAAAAATCGGAAAGTGGTCGAAGATAGTGGACCTAATGGACTATCACGTGTCATACTCAGTTTATTCAGAAATAGGTTTTGGTCCATACAATGCATTCAAAGGAAGATTACTAAGGAATTTCACTCAAACACATTATGCCCATTATAGCCCACTGTGTGAGTTGTGCCAAAAATCGGAAAGTGGTCGAAGATATAGGACCTAATGGACTATAACGCGACATGCTTAGTTTATTCAGAAATAGTTTTTGGTCCATACAATCCATTCAAAGGAAGATTACTAAGGCATTTCACTCAAACACATTATGCCCATTACAGTGCACTGTGCGAGCTGTGCCAAAAATCGGAAAGTGGTCGAAGATAGTGGACCTGATGGACTACAACGCGACATACTCAGTTTATTCAGAAATAGTTTTTGGTCCATAAAATCCATTCAAAGGAAGATTACTAAGGCATTTCACTCAAACACATTTTGCCCATTATAGTGCACTGTGTGAATTGTGCCAAAATTCGGATACTCAGTTTATTCAGAAATAGTTTTTGGTCCATACAATGCATTCAAAGGAAGATTACTAAGGCATTTCACTCAAACACATTATCCCCATTATAGTGCACTGTGTGGGTTGTGCCAAAAATCGGAAAGTGGTCGAAGATAGTGGACCTAATGGACTATTACGTGTCATACTCAGTTTATTCAGAAATAGTTTTTGGTCCATACAATGCATTCAAAGGAAGATTACTAAGGCATTTCACTCAAACGCATTATGCCCATTATAGCCCACTGTGTGAGTTGTGCCAAAAATCGGAAAGTGGTCGAAGATAGCGGACCTGATGGACTACAGCGCGACATGCTTAGTTTATTCAGAATTAGTTTTTGGTCCATACAATCCATTCAAAGGAAGATTACTAAGGCATTTCACTAAAACACATTATGCCCATTATAGCCCACTGTGTGAGCTATGCCAAAAATCGGAAAGTGGTCGAAGATAGTGGACTTAATGGACTATCACGTGCCATACTCAGTTTATTCAGAAATAGTTTTTGGTCCATACAATGCATTCAAAGGAAGATTACTAAGGCATTTCATTCAAACACATTATGCCCATTATAGCCCACTGTGTGAGTTGTGCCAAAAATCGGAAAGTTGTCGAAGATAGTGGACCTAATGGACTGTTACGTGTCATACTCAGTTTTTTCAGATATAGTTTTTGGTCCATACAATCCATTCAAAGGAAGATTACTAAGGCATTTCACTCAAACACATTATGCCCATTATAGCCCACTGTGTGAGTTGTGCCAAAAATCGGAAAGTGGTCGAAGATATAGGACCTAATGGACTATTACGTGTCATACTCAGTTTATTCAGATATAGTTTTTGATCCATACAATGCATTCAAAGGAAAATTACTAAGGAATTTCACTCAAACACATTATGCCCATTATAGCCCACTGTGTGAGTTGTGCCAAAAATTCGGAAAGTGGTTGAAGATAGTGGACCTGATGGACTATAACGCGACATGCTTAGTTTATTCAGAAATAGTTTTTGGTCCATACAATGCATTCAAAGGAAGATTACTAAGGCATTTCACTCAAACACATTATGTCCATTATAGTCCACTGTGTGAGTTGTGCCAAAATCGGAAAGTGGTCGAAGATAGTGGACCTAATGGACTATCACGTGTCATACTCAGTTTATTCAGAAATAGTTTTTGGTCCATGCAATGCATTCAAAGGAAAATTACTAAGGCACTTCACTCATACACAATATGCCCATTATAGTCCACTGTGTGAGTTGTGCCAAAAATCGGAAAGTGGTCGAAGATAGCGGACCTGATGGACTACAACGCGACATGCTCAGTTTATTCAGAAATAGTTTTTGGTCCATACAATCCATTCAAAGGAAAATTACTAAGGCATTTCACTCAAACACATTTTGCCCATTATAGTGCACAGTGTGAATTGTGCCAAAAATCGGAAAGTTGTCGAAGATAGTGGACCTAATGGACTACAACGAGACAGGCTTAGTTTATTCAGAAATAATTTTTGGTCCATACAATCTATTCAAAGGAAGATTACTAAGGCATTTCACTCAAACACATTATGTCCATTATAGTCCACTGTGTGGGTTGTGCCAAAAATCGGAAAGTGGTCGAAGATAGTGGACCTAATGGACTATCACGTGTCATACTCAGTTTATTCAGAAATAGGTTTTGGTCCATACAATGCATTTAAAGGAAGATTACTAAGGAATTTCACTCATACACATTATGCCCATTATAGCCCACTGTGTGAGTTGTGCCAAAAATCGGAAAGTGGCCAAAGATAGCGGACCTGATGGACTACAACGCGACATACTCAGTTTATTCAGAAATAGTTTTTGGTCCATACAATGCATTCAAAGGAAGATTACTAAGGCATTTCAGTCAAACACATTATGCCCATTATAGCCCACTGTGTGAGTTGTGCCAAAAATCGGAAAGTGGTCGAAGATAGTGGATCTAATGAGCTATCACATGTCATACTTAGTTTATTCAGAAATAGTTTTTGGTCCATACAATGCATTCAAAGGAAGATTACTAAGGCATTTTACTCAAACACATTATGCCCATTATAGCCCACTGTGTGAGTTGTGCCAAAAATCGGAAAGTGGTCGAAGATAGTGGACCTAGTGGACTATCACGTGTCATACTCAGTTTATTCAGAAATAGTTTTTGGTCCATACAATGCATTCAAAGGAAAATTACTAAGGCATTTCAGTCAAACACATTATGCCCATTATGGCCCACTGTGTGAGTTGTGCCAAAAATCGGAAAGTGGTCGAAGATAGTGGATCTAATGAGCTATCACATGTCATACTTAGTTTATTCAGAAATAGTTTTTGGTCCATGCAATGCATTCAAAGGAAAATTACTAAGGCACTTCACTCATACACAATATGCCCATTATAGTGCACTGTGTGAGTTGTGCCAAAAATCGGAAAGTGGTCGAAGATAGCGGACCTGATGGACTACAACGCGACATGCTCAGTTTATTCAGAAATAGTTTTTGGTCCATACAATCCATTCAAAGGAAGATTACTAAAGCATTTCACTCAAACACATTATCCCCATTATAGTGCACTGTGTGGGTTGTGCCAAAAATCGGAAAGTGGTTGAAGATAGTGGACCTAATGGACTATCACGTGTCATACTCAGTTTATTCAGAAATAGGTTTTGGTCCATACAATGCATTCAAAGGAAGATTACTAAGGAATTTCACTCATACACATTATGCCCATTATAGCCCACTGTGTGAGTTGTGCCAAAAATCGGAAAGTGGCCAAAGATAGTGGACCTAAAGGACTACAACGCAACATGCTTAGTTTATTCAGAAATAGTTTTTGGTCCATACAATCCATTCAAAGGAGGATTACTTGGGCATTTCACTCAAACACATTATGCCCATTATAGCCCACTGTGTGAGTTGTGCCAAAAATCGGAAAGTGGTCGAAGATATAGGACCTAATGGACTATTACGTGTCATACTCAGTTTATTCAGATATAGTTTTTGATCCATACAATGCATTCAAAGGAAAATTACTAAGGAATTTCACTCAAACACATTATGCCCATTATAGCCCACTGTGTGAGTTGTGCCAAAAATTCGGAAAGTGGTTGAAGATAGTGGACCTGATGGACTATAACGCGACATGCTTAGTTTATTCAGAAATAGTTTTTGGTCCATACAATGCATTCAAAGGAAGATTACTAAGGCATTTCACTCAAACACATTATGTCCATTATAGTCCACTGTGTGAGTTGTGCCAAAATCGGAAAGTGGTCGAAGATAGTGGACCTAATGGACTATCACGTGTCATACTCAGTTTATTCAGAAATAGTTTTTGGTCCATGCAATGCATTCAAAGGAAAATTACTAAGGCACTTCACTCATACACAATATGCCCATTATAGTCCACTGTGTGAGTTGTGCCAAAAATCGGAAAGTGGTCGAAGATAGCGGACCTGATGGACTACAACGCGACATGCTCAGTTTATTCAGAAATAGTTTTTGGTCCATACAATCCATTCAAAGGAAAATTACTAAGGCATTTCACTCAAACACATTTTGCCCATTATGTGCACAGTGTGAATTGTGCCAAAAATCGGAAAGTTGTCGAAGATAGTGGACCTAATGGACTACAACGAGACAGGCTTAGTTTATTCAGAAATAATTTTTGGTCCATACAATCTATTCAAAGGAAGATTACTAAGGCATTTCACTCAAACACATTATGCCCATTATAGTGCACTGTGTGAGCTGTGCCAAAAATGGGAAAGTGATCGAAGATAGCGGACCTGATGGACTACAACGCGACATACTCAGTTTATTCAGAAATAGTTTTTGGTCCATACAATGCATTCAAAGGAAGATTACTAAGGCATTTCAGTCAAACACATTATGCCCATTATAGCCCACTGTGTGAGTTGTGCCAAAAATCGGAAAGTGGTCGAAGATAGTGGATCTAATGAGCTATCACATGTCATACTTAGTTTATTCAGAAATAGTTTTTGGTCCATACAATGCATTCAAAGGAAGATTACTAAGGCATTTTACTCAAACACATTATGCCCATTATAGCCCACTGTGTGAGTTGTGCCAAAAATCGGAAAGTGGTCGAAGATAGTGGACCTAGTGGACTATCACGTGTCATACTCAGTTTATTCAGAAATAGTTTTTGGTCCATACAATGCATTCAAAGGAAAACTACTAAGGCACTTCACTCAAACACATTATGCCCATTATAGTGCAATGTGTGAGTTGTGCCAAAAATCGGAAAGTGGTTGAAGATAGTGGACCTGATGGACTACAACGCGACATACTCAGTTTATTCAGAAATAGTTTTTGGTCCATACAATCCATTCAAAAGAAGATTACTAAGGCACTTCACTCAAACACATTATGTCCATTATAGTGCACTGTGTGAATTGTGCCGAAATTCGGAAACCGGCCAAAGATAGTGGACCTAATGGACTACAACGCGACATGCTTAGTTTATTCAGAAATAGTTTTTGGTCCATACAATCCATTCAAAGGAAGATTACTAAGGCATTTCAGTCAAACACATTATGCCCATTATAGCCCACTGTGTGAGTTGTGCCAAAAATCGGAAAGTGGTCGAAGATAGTGGATCTAATGAGCTATCACATGTCATACTTAGTTTATTCAGAAATAGTTTTTGGTCCATACAATGCATTCAAAGGAAGATTACTAAGGCATTTTACTCAAACACATTATGCCCATTATAGCCCACTGTGTGAGTTGTGCCAAAAATCGGAAAGTGGTCTAAGATAGTGGACCTAGTGGACTATCACGTGTCATACTCAGTTTATTCAGAAATAGTTTTTGTCCATACAATGCATTCAAAGGAAAACTACTAAGGCACTTCACTCAAACACATTATGCCCATTATAGTGCAATGTGTGAGTTGTGCCAAAAATCGGAAAGTGGTCGAAGATAGTGGACCTGATGGACTACAACGCGACATACTTAGTTTATTCAAAAATAGTTTTTGGTCCATACAATGCATTCAAAGGAAGATTACTAAGGCATTTCAGTCAAACACATTATGCCCATTATAGCCCACTGTGTGAGTTGTGCCAAAAATCGGAAAGTGGTCGAAGATAGTGGATCTAATGAGCTATCACATGTCATACTTAGTTTATTCAGAAATAGTTTTTGGTCCATACAATGCATTCAAAGGAAGATTACTAAGGCATTTCACTCAAACACATTATGTCCATTATAGTCCACTGTGTGAGTTGTGCCAAAATCGGAAAGTGGTCGTAGATAGTGGACCTAATGGACTATCACGTGTCATACTCAGTTTATTCAGAAATAGTTTTTGGTCCATGCAATGCATTCAAAGGAAAATTACTAAGGCACTTCACTCATACACAATATGCCCATTATAGTCCACTGTGTGAGTTGTGCCAAAAATCGGAAAGTGGTCGAAGATAGCGGACCTGATGGACTACAACGCGACATGCTCAGTTTATTCAGAAATAGTTTTTGGTCCATACAATCCATTCAAAGGGAAATTACTAAGGCATTTCACTCAAACACATTTTGCCCATTATAGCCCACTGTGTGAGTTGTGCCAAAAATCGGAAAGTGGTCGAAGATAGTGGACCTAATGGACTACAACGAGACAGGCTTAGTTTATTCAGAAATAATTTTTGGTCCATACAATCCATTCAAAGGAAGATTACTAAAGCATTTCACTCAAACACATTATCCCCATTATAGTGCACTGTGTGGGTTGTGCCAAAAATCGGAAAGTGGTTGAAGATAGTGGACCTAATGGACTATCACGTGTCATACTCAGTTTATTCAGAAATAGGTTTTGGTCCATACAATGCATTCAAAGGAAGATTACTAAGGAATTTCACTCATACACATTATGCCCATTATAGCCCACTGTGTGAGTTGTGCCAAAAATCGGAAAGTGGCCAAAGATAGCGGACCTGATGGACTACAACGCGACATACTCAGTTTATTCAGAAATAGTTTTTGGTCCATACAATGCATTCAAAGGAAGATTACTAAGGCATTTCAGTCAAACACATTATGCCCATTATAGCCCACTGTGTGAGTTGTGCCAAAAATCGGAAAGTGGTCGAAGATAGTGGATCTAATGAGCTATCACATGTCATACTTAGTTTATTCAGAAATAGTTTTTGGTCCATACAATGCATTCAAAGGAAGATTACTAAGGCATTTTACTCAAACACATTATGCCCATTATAGCCCACTGTGTGAGTTGTGCCAAAAATCGGAAGGTGGTCGAAGATAGTGGACCTAGTGGACTATCACGTGTCATACTCAGTTTATTCAGAAATAGTTTTTGGTCCATACAATGCATTCAAAGGAAAACTACTAAGGCACTTCACTCAAACACATTATGCCCATTATAGTGCACTGTGTGAGCTGTGCCAAAAATGGGAAAGTGATCGAAGATAGCGGACCTGATGGACTACAACGCGACATACTCAGTTTATTCAGAAATAGTTTTTGGTCCATACAATGCATTCAAAGGAAGATTACTAAGGCATTTCAGTCAAACACATTATGCCCATTATAGCCCACTGTGTGAGTTGTGCCAAAAATCGGAAAGTGGTCGAAGATAGTGGATCTAATGAGCTATCACATGTCATACTTAGTTTATTCAGAAATAGTTTTTGGTCCATACAATGCATTCAAAGGAAGATTACTAAGGCATTTTACTCAAACACATTATGCCCATTATAGCCCACTGTGTGAGTTGTGCCAAAAATCGGAAAGTGGTCGAAGATAGTGGACCTAATGGACTATCACGTGTCATACTCAGTTTATTCAGAAATAGTTTTTGGTCCATGCAATGCATTCAAAGGAAAATTACTAAGGCACTTCACTCATACACAATATGCCCATTATAGTGCACTGTGTGAGCTGTGCCAAAAATGGGAAAGTGATCGAAGATAGCGGACCTGATGGACTACAACGCGACATACTCAGTTTATTCAGAAATAGTTTTTGGTCCATACAATGCATTTAAAGGAAGATTACTAAGGCATTTCAGTCAAACACATTATGCCCATTATAGCCCACTGTGTGAGTTGTGCCAAAAATCGGAAAGTGGTCGAAGATAGTGGATCTAATGAGCTATCACATGTCATACTTAGTTTATTCAGAAATAGTTTTTGGTCCATACAATGCATTCAAAGGAAAACTACTAAGGCACTTCACTCAAACACATTATGCCCATTATAGTGCAATGTGTGAGTTGTGCCAAAAATCGGAAAGTGGTCGAAGATAGTGGACCTGATGGACTACAACGCGACATACTCAGTTTATTCAGAAATAGTTTTTGGTCCATACAATCCATTCAAAAGAAGATTACTAAGGCACTTCACTCAAACACATTATGTCCATTATAGTGCACTGTGTGAATTGTGCCGAAATTCGGAAACCGGCCAAAGATAGTGGACCTAATGGACTACAACGCGACATGCTTAGTCTATTCAGAAATAGTTTTTGGTCCATACAATCCATTCAAAGGAAGATTACTAAGGCATTTCACTCAAACACATTATGCCCATTATAGTGCACTGTGTGAGTTGTGCCAAAAATCGGAAAGTGGTCGAAGATATAGGACCTAATGGACTATTACGTGTCATACTCAGTTTATTCAGAAATAGTTTTTGGTCCATACAATGCATTCAAAGGAAAATTACTAGGTCATTTGACTCAAACACATTAGGCCCATTATAGCCCACTGTGTGAGTTGTGCCAAAAATCGGAAAGTGGTCGAAGATAGTGGACCCAATGGACTATCACGTGTCATACTCAGTATATTCAGAAATAGTTTTTGGTCCATACATTGCATTCAAAGGAAGATTACTAAGGCACTTCACTCAAACACATTATGCCCATTACAGTGCACTGTGCGAGCTGTGCCAAAAATCGGAAAGTGGTCGAAGATAGTGGACCTGATGGACTACAACGCGACATACTCAGTTTATTCAGAAATAGTTTTTGGTCCATACAATCCATTAAAAGGAAGATTACTAGGGCATTTCACTCAAACACATTATGCCCATTATAGTGCACTGTGTGAGTTGTGCCAAAAATCGGAAAGTGGTCTAAGATAGTGGACCTGATGGACTATTACGTGTCATACTCAGTTTATTCAGATATAGTTTTTGATCCATACAATCCATTCAAAGGAAGATTACTAAGGCATTTCACTCAAACACATTATGCCCATTATAGCCCACTGTGTGAGTTGTGCCAAAAATCGGAAAGTGGTCGAAGATAGTGGACCCAATGGACTATCACGTGTCATACTCAGTATATTCAGAAATAGTTTTTGATCCATACAATGCATTCAAAGGAAAATTACTAAGGCATTTCACTCAAACACATTATGCCCATTATAGCCCACTGTGTGAGTTGTGCCAAAAATCGGAAAAAAGTCGAAGATAGTGGACCCAATGGACTATCACGTGTCATACTCAGTATATTCAGAAATAGTTTTTGATCCATACAATGCATTCAAAGGAAAATTACTAAGGCATTTCACTCAAACACATTATGCCCATTATAGCCCACTGTGTGAGTTGTGCCAAAAATCGGAAAAAAGTCGAAGATAGTGGACCTAATGGACTATTACGTGTCATACTCAGTTTATTCAGATATAGTTTTTGATCCATACAATGCATTCAAAGGAAAATTACTAAGGAATTTCACTCAAACACATTATGCCCATTATAGCCCACTGTGTGAGTTGTACCAAAAATCGGAAATTGGACGAAGATATAGGACCTAATAGACTATTACGTGTCATACTCAGTTTATTCAGATATAGTTTTTGATCCATACAATGCATTCAAAGGAAAATTACTAAGGAATTTCACTCAAACACATTATGCCCATTATAGCCCACTGTGTGAGTTGTACCAAAAATCGGAAATTGGTCGAAGATATAGGACCTAATAGACTATTACGTGTCATACTCAGTTTATTCAGATATAGTTTTTGATCCATACAATGCATTCAAAGGAAAATTACTAAGGCATTTCACTCAAACACATTATGCCCATTATAGCCCACTGTGTGAGTTGTGCCAAAAATCGGAAAAAAGTCGAAGATAGTGGACCTAATGGACTGTCACGTATCATACCCAGTTTATTCGGAATAGTTTTTGGTCCATACAATCCATTCAAAAGAAGATTACTAAGGCATTTCACTCAAACACATTTTGCCCATTATAGTGCACTGTGTGAGTTGCGCCAAAAATCGGAAAGTGGTCGAAGATAAAGGACCTAATGGACTATAACGCGACATGCTTAGTTTATTCAGAAATAGTTTTTGGTCCATACAATCCATTCAAAGGAAGATTACTAGGGCATTTCACTCAAACACATTATGCCCATTAAAGTGCACTGTGTGAGTTGTGCCAAAAATCGGAAAAAAGTCGAAGATAGTGGACCTAATGGACTGTCACGTATCATACCCAGTTTATTCGGAATAGTTTTTGGTCCATACAATCCATTCAAAAGAAGATTACTAAGGCATTTCACTCAAACACATTTTGCCCATTATAGTGCACTGTGTGAGTTGCGCCAAAAATCGGAAAGTGGTCGAAGATAAAGGACCTAATGGACTATAACGCGACATGCTTAGTTTATTTAGAAATAGTTTTTGGTCCATACAATCCATTCAAAGGAAGATTACTAGGGCATTTCACTCAAACACATTATGCCCATTATAGCCCACTGTGTGAGTTGTGCCAAAAATCGGAAAGTGGTCGAAGATATAGGACCTCATGGACTATTACGTGTCATACTCAGTTTATTCAGATATAGTTTTTGATCCATACAATGCATTCAAAGGAAAATTACTAAGGAATTTCACTCAAACACATTATGCCCATTATAGCCCACTGTGTGAGTTGTACCAAAAATCGGAAATTGGTCGAAGATATAGGACCTAATAGACTATTACGTGTCATACTCAGTTTATTCAGATATAGTTTTTGATCCATACAATGCATTCAAAGGAAAATTACTAAGGCATTTCACTCAAACACATTATGCCCATTATAGCCCACTGTGTGAGTTGTGCCAAAAATCGGAAAAAAGTCGAAGATAGTGGACCTAATGGACTGTCACGTATCATACCGAGTTTATTCGGAATAGTTTTTGGTCCATACAATCCATTCAAAAGAAGATTACTAAGGCATTTCACTCAAACACATTTTGCCCATTATAGTGCACTGTGTGAGTTGTGCCAAAAATCGGAAAGTGGTCGAAGATATAGGACCTAGTGGACTATAACGCGACATGCTTAGTTTATTCAGAAATAGTTTTTGGTCCATACAATCCATTCAAAGGAAGATTACTAAGCCATTTCACTCAAACACATTATGCCCATTACAGTGCACTGTGCGAGCTGTGCCAAAAATCGGAAAGTGGTCGAAGATAGTGGACCTGATGGACTACAACGCGACATACTCAGTTTATTTAGAAATAGTTTTTGGTCCATACAATCCATTCAAAGGAAGATTACTAAGGCATTTCACTCAAACACATTTTGCCCATTATAGTGCACTGTGTGAATTGTGCCAAAATTCGGATACTCAGTTTATTCAGAAATAGTTTTTGGTCCATACAATGCATTCAAAGGAAGATTACTAAGGCATTTCACTCAAACGCATTATGCCCATTATAGTCCACTGTGTGAGTTGTGCCAAAAATCGGAAAGTGGTCGAAGATAGCGGACCTGATGGACTACAGCGCGACATGCTTAGTTTATTCAGAAATAGTTTTTAGTCCATACAATCCATTCAAAGGAAGATTACTAAGGCATTTCACTAAAACACATTATGCCCATTATAGCCCACTGTGTGAGTTGTGCCAAAAATCGGAAAGTGGTCGAAGATAGCGGACCTGATGGACTACAGCGCGACATGCTTAGTTTATTCAGAAATAGTTTTTGGTCCATACAATCCATTCAAAGGAAGATTACTAAGGCATTTCACTCAAACACATTATGCCCATTAAAGTGCACTGTGTGAGTTGTGCCAAAAATCGGAAAAAAGTCGAAGATAGTGGACCTAATGGACTATCACGTGTCATACTCAGTTTATTCAGAAATAGTTTTTGGTCCATGCAATGCATTCAAAGGAAAATTACTAAGGCACTTCACTCATACACAATATGCCCATTATAGTGCACTGTGTGAGCTGTGCCAAAAATGGGAAAGTGATCGAAGATAGCGGACCTGATGGACTACAACGCGACATACTCAGTTTATTCAGAAATAGTTTTTGGTCCATACAATGCATTTAAAGGAAGATTACTAAGGCATTTCAGTCAAACACATTATGCCCATTATAGCCCACTGTGTGAGTTGTGCCAAAAATCGGAAAGTGGTCGAAGATAGTGGATCTAATGAGCTATCACATGTCATACTTAGTTTATTCAGAAATAGTTTTTGGTCCATACAATGCATTCAAAGGAAAACTACTAAGGCACTTCACTCAAACACATTATGCCCATTATAGTGCAATGTGTGAGTTGTGCCAAAAATCGGAAAGTGGTCGAAGATAGTGGACCTGATGGACTACAACGCGACATACTCAGTTTATTCAGAAATAGTTTTTGGTCCATACAATCCATTCAAAAGAAGATTACTAAGGCACTTCACTCAAACACATTATGTCCATTATAGTGCACTGTGTGAATTGTGCCGAAATTCGGAAACCGGCCAAAGATAGTGGACCTAATGGACTACAACGCGACATGCTTAGTCTATTCAGAAATAGTTTTTGGTCCATACAATCCATTCAAAGGAAGATTACTAAGGCATTTCACTCAAACACATTATGCCCATTATAGTGCACTGTGTGAGTTGTGCCAAAAATCGGAAAGTGGTCGAAGATATAGGACCTAATGGACTATTACGTGTCATACTCAGTTTATTCAGAAATAGTTTTTGGTCCATACAATGCATTCAAAGGAAAATTACTAGGTCATTTGACTCAAACACATTAGGCCCATTATAGCCCACTGTGTGAGTTGTGCCAAAAATCGGAAAGTGGTCGAAGATAGTGGACCCAATGGACTATCACGTGTCATACTCAGTATATTCAGAAATAGTTTTTGGTCCATACAATGCATTCAAAGGAAGATTACTAAGGCACTTCACTCAAACACATTATGCCCATTACAGTGCACTGTGCGAGCTGTGCCAAAAATCGGAAAGTGGTCGAAGATAGTGGACCTGATGGACTACAACGCGACATACTCAGTTTATTCAGAAATAGTTTTTGGTCCATACAATCCATTAAAAGGAAGATTACTAGGGCATTTCACTCAAACACATTATGCCCATTATAGTGCACTGTGTGAGTTGTGCCAAAAATCGGAAAGTGGTCGAAGATAGTGGACCTGATGGACTATTACGTGTCATACTCAGTTTATTCAGATATAGTTTTTGATCCATACAATCCATTCAAAGGAAGATTACTAAGGCATTTCACTCAAACACATTATGCCCATTATAGCCCACTGTGTGAGTTGTGCCAAAAATCGGAAAGTGGTCGAAGATAGTGGACCCAATGGACTATCACGTGTCATACTCAGTATATTCAGAAATAGTTTTTGGTCCATACAATGCATTCAAAGGAAGATTACTAAGGCATTTCACTCAAACGCATTATGCCCATTATAGTCCACTGTGTGAGTTGTGCCAAAAATCGGAAAGTGGTCGAAGATAGCGGACCTGATGGACTACAGCGCGACATGCTTAGTTTATTCAGAAATAGTTTTTAGTCCATACAATCCATTCAAAGGAAGATTACTAAGGCATTTCACTAAAACACATTATGCCCATTATAGCCCACTGTGTGAGTTGTGCCAAAAATCGGAAAGTGGTCGAAGATATAGGACCTAATGGACTATAACGCGACATGCTTAGTTTATTCAGAAATAGTTTTTGGTCCATACAATCCATTCAAAGGAAGATTACTAAGGCATTTCACTCAAACACATTATGCCCATTACAGTGCACTGTGCGAGCTGTGCCAAAAATCCGAAAGTGGTCGAAGATAGTGGACTTAATGGACTATCACGTGTCATACTCAGTTTATTCAGAAATAGTTTTTGGTCCATACAATGCATTCAAAAGAAGATTACTAAGGCATTTCACTCAAACACATTTTGCCCATTATAGTGCACTGTGTGAGTTGCGCCAAAAATCGGAAATTGGTCGAAGATATAGGACCTAATAGACTATTACGTGTCATACTCAGTTTATTCAGATATAGTTTTTGATCCATACAATGCATTCAAAGGAAAATTACTAAGGCATTTCACTCAAACACATTATGCCCATTATAGCCCACTGTGTGAGTTGTGCCAAAAATCGGAAAAAAGTCGAAGATAGTGGACCTAATGGACTGTCACGTATCATACCCAGTTTATTCGGAATAGTTTTTGGTCCATACAATGCATTCAAAGGAAGATTACTAAGGCATTTCACTCAAACGCATTATGCCCATTATAGTCCACTGTGTGAGTTGTGCCAAAAATCGGAAAGTGGTCGAAGATAGCGGACCTGATGGACTACAGCGCGACATGCTTAGTTTATTCAGAAATAGTTTTTAGTCCATACAATCCATTCAAAGGAAGATTACTAAGGCATTTCACTAAAACACATTATGCCCATTATAGCCCACTGTGTGAGTTGTGCCAAAAATCGGAAAGTGGTCGAAGATATAGGACCTAATGGACTATAACGCGACATGCTTAGTTTATTCAGAAATAGTTTTTGGTCCATACAATCCATTCAAAGGAAGATTACTAAGGCATTTCACTCAAACACATTATGCCCATTACAGTGCACTGTGCGAGCTGTGCCAAAAATCCGAAAGTGGTCGAAGATAGTGGACTTAATGGACTATCACGTGTCATACTCAGTTTATTCAGAAATAGTTTTTGGTCCATACAATGCATTCAAAAGAAGATTACTAAGGCATTTCACTCAAACACATTTTGCCCATTATAGTGCACTGTGTGAGTTGTGCCAAAAATCGGAAAGTGGTCGAAGATATAGGACCTAATGGACTATAACGCGACATGCTTAGTTTATTCAGAAATAGTTTTTGGTCCATACAATCCATTCAAAGGAAGATTACTAAGGCATTTCACTCAAACACATTATGCCCATTACAGTGCACTGTGCGAGCTGTGCCAAAAATCCGAAAGTGGTCGAAGATAGTGGACTTAATGGACTATCACGTGTCATACTCAGTTTATTCAGAAATAGTTTTTGGTCCATACAATGCATTCAAAAGAAGATTACTAAGGCATTTCACTCAAACACATTATGCCCATTATAGCCCACTGTGTGAGTTGTACCAAAAATCGGAAATTGGTCGAAGATATAGGACCTAATAGACTATTACGTGTCATACTCAGTTTATTCAGATATAGTTTTTGATCCATACAATGCATTCAAAGGAAAATTACTAAGGCATTTCACTCAAACACATTATGCCCATTATAGCCCACTGTGTGAGTTGTGCCAAAAATCGGAAAAAAGTCGAAGATAGTGGACCTAATGGACTGTCACGTATCATACCCAGTTTATTCGGAATAGTTTTTGGTCCATACAATCCATTCAAAAGAAGATTACTAAGGCATTTCACTCAAACACATTTTGCCCATTATAGTGCACTGTGTGAGTTGCGCCAAAAATCGGAAAGTGGTCGAAGATAAAGGACCTAATGGACTATAACGCGACATGCTTAGTTTATTCAGAAATAGTTTTTGGTCCATACAATCCATTCAAAGGAAGATTACTAGGGCATTTCACTCAAACACATTATGCCCATTAAAGTGCACTGTGTGAGTTGTGCCAAAAATCGGAAAAAAGTCGAAGATAGTGGACCTAATGGACTGTCACGTATCATACCCAGTTTATTCGGAATAGTTTTTGGTCCATACAATCCATTCAAAAGAAGATTACTAAGGCATTTCACTCAAACACATTTTGCCCATTATAGTGCACTGTGTGAGTTGCGCCAAAAATCGGAAAGTGGTCGAAGATAAAGGACCTAATGGACTATAACGCGACATGCTTAGTTTATTCAGAAATAGTTTTTGGTCCATACAATCCATTCAAAGGAAGATTACTAGGGCATTTCACTCAAACACATTATGCCCATTATAGCCCACTGTGTGAGTTGTGCCAAAAATCGGAAAGTGGTCGAAGATATAGGACCTCATGGACTATTACGTGTCATACTCAGTTTATTCAGATATAGTTTTTGATCCATACAATGCATTCAAAGGAAAATTACTAAGGAATTTCACTCAAACACATTATGCCCATTATAGCCCACTGTGTGAGTTGTACCAAAAATCGGAAATTGGTCGAAGATATAGGACCTAATAGACTATTACGTGTCATACTCAGTTTATTCAGATATAGTTTTTGATCCATACAATGCATTCAAAGGAAAATTACTAAGGCATTTCACTCAAACACATTATGCCCATTATAGCCCACTGTGTGAGTTGTGCCAAAAATCGGAAAAAAGTCGAAGATAGTGGACCTAATGGACTGTCACGTATCATACCGAGTTTATTCGGAATAGTTTTTGGTCCATACAATCCATTCAAAAGAAGATTACTAAGGCATTTCACTCAAACACATTTTGCCCATTATAGTGCACTGTGTGAGTTGTGCCAAAAATCGGAAAGTGGTCGAAGATATAGGACCTAGTGGACTATAACGCGACATGCTTAGTTTATTCAGAAATAGTTTTTGGTCCATACAATCCATTCAAAGGAAGATTACTAAGCCATTTCACTCAAACACATTATGCCCATTACAGTGCACTGTGCGAGCTGTGCCAAAAATCGGAAAGTGGTCGAAGATAGTGGACCTGATGGACTACAACGCGACATACTCAGTTTATTTAGAAATAGTTTTTGGTCCATACAATCCATTCAAAGGAAGATTACTAAGGCATTTCACTCAAACACATTTTGCCCATTATAGTGCACTGTGTGAATTGTGCCAAAATTCGGATACTCAGTTTATTCAGAAATAGTTTTTGGTCCATACAATGCATTCAAAGGAAGATTACTAAGGCATTTCACTCAAACGCATTATGCCCATTATAGTCCACTGTGTGAGTTGTGCCAAAAATCGGAAAAAGGTCGAAGATAGCGGACCTGATGGACTACAGCGCGACATGCTTAGTTTATTCAGAAATAGTTTTTAGTCCATACAATCCATTCAAAGGAAGATTACTAAGGCATTTCACTAAAACACATTATGCCCATTATAGCCCACTGTGTGAGTTGTGCCAAAAATCGGAAAGTGGTCGAAGATATAGGACCTAATGGACTATAACGCGACATGCTTAGTTTATTCAGAAATAGTTTTTGGTCCATACAATCCATTCAAAGGAAGATTACTAAGGCATTTCACTCAAACACATTATGCCCATTACAGTGCACTGTGCGAGCTGTGCCAAAAATCCGAAAGTGGTCGAAGATAGTGGACTTAATGGACTATCACGTGTCATACTCAGTTTATTCAGAAATAGTTTTTGGTCCATACAATGCATTCAAAGGAAAATTAGGAATTTCACTCAAACACATTATGCCCATTATAGCCCACTGTGTGAGTTGTACCAAAAATCGGAAAGTGGTCTATGATAGTGGACCTAATGGACTATCACGTGTTATACTCAGTTTATTCAGAAATAGTTTTTGGTCCATACAATGCATTCAAAGGAAGATTACTAAGGCATTTCACTCAAACACATTATGCCCATTATAGCCCACTGTGTGAGTTGTGCCAAAAATCGGAAAGTGGTCGAAGATAGCGGACCTAATGGACTTTAACGCGACATATTCAGTTTATTCAGAAATAGTTTTTGGTCCATACAATCCATTCAAAGGAAGATTACTAAGGCACTTCACTCAAACACATTTTGCCCATTATAGTGCACTGTGTGGGTTGTGCCAAAAATCGGAAAGTGGTCGAAGATAGCGGACCTAATGGACTATCACGTGTCATACTCAGTTTATTCAGAAATAGGTTTTGGTCCATACAATGCATTCAAAGGAAGATTACTAAGGCATTTCACTCAAACACATTATGCCCATTATAGCCCACTGTGTGAGTTGTGCCAAAAATCGGAAAGTGGTCGAAGATAGTGGACCTGATGGACTATCACGTGTCATACTCAGTTTATTCAGAAATAGGTTTTGGTCCATACAATGCATTCAAAGGAAGATTACTAAGGAATTTCACTCATACACAATATGCTCATTATAGTCCACTGTGTGAGTTGTGCCAAAAATCGGAAAGTGGTCGAAGATAGTGGACCTAATGGACTATCACGTGTCATACTCAGTTTATTCAGAAATAGTTTTTGGTCCATACAATGCATTCAAAGGAAGATTACTAAGGAATTTCACTCATACACAATATGCCCATTATAGTCCACTGTGTGAGTTGTGCCAAAAATCGGAAAGTGGTCGAAGATAGTGGACCTAATGGACTATCACGTGTCATACTCAGTTTATTCAGAAATAGTTTTTGGTCCATACAATCCATTCAAAGGAAGATTACTAAGGCATTTCACTCATACACAATATGCCCATTATAGTCCACTGTGTGAGTTGTGCCAAAAATCGGAAAGTGGTCGAAGATAGTGGACCTAATGGACTATCACGTGTCATACTCAGTTTATTCAGAAATAGTTTTTGGTCCATACAATCCATTCAAAGGAAGATTACTAAGGCATTTCACTCAAACACATTATGCCCATTATAGTGCACTGTGTGAGCTGTGCCAAAAATCGGAAAGTGGTCGAAGATAGTGGATCTGATGAACTACAACGCGACATACTCAGTTTATTCAGAAATAGTTTTTGGTCCATACAATCCATTCAAAGGAAGATTACTAATGCAATTGCCCATTATAGTGCACTGAGTGAATTGTGCCAAAATTCGGAAAGTGGTCAAAGATAGTGGACCTAATAGATTATCACGTGTCATACTCAGTTTATTCAGAAATAGGTTTTGGTCCATACAATGCATTCAAAGGAAGATTACTAAGGAATTTCACTCATACACAATATGCCCATTATAGTCCACTGTGTGAGTTGTGCCAAAAATCGGAAAGTGGTCGAAGATAGCGGACCTGATGGACTACAACGCGACATACTCAGTTTATTCAGAAATAGTTTTTGGTCCATACAATCCATTCAAATGAAGATTACTAAGGCATTTCACTCAAACACATTATGCCCATTATAGCCCACTGTGTGAGTTGTGCCAAAAATCGGAAAGTGGTCGAAGATAGTGGACCTGATGGACTATCACGTGTCATACTCAGTTTATTCAGAAATAGGTTTTGGTCCATACAATGCATTCAAAGGAAGATTACTAAGGAATTTCACTCATACACAATATGCCCATTATAGTCCACTGTGTGAGTTGTGCCAAAAATCGGAAAGTGGTCGAAAATAGCGGACCTGATGGACTACAACGCGACATACTCAGTTTATTCAGAAATAGTTTTTGGTCCATACAATCCATTCAAAGGAAGATTACTAAGGCATTTCACTCAAACACATTATGCCCATTACAGTGCACTGTGCGAGCTGTGCCAAAAATCCGAAAGTGGTCGAAGATAGTGGACTTAATGGACTATCACGTGTCATACTCAGTTTATTCAGAAATAGTTTTTGGTCCATACAATGCATTCAAAGGAAGATTACTAAGGCATTTCACTCAAACACATTATGCCCATTGTAGCCCACTGTGTGAGTTGCGCCAAAAATCGGAAAGTTGTTGTTTCCTCGAAAGATTTCCTCAGAAAATATATTCCAGAAAATAAAAAACACAATGTTAATTTTCTATTAAATTACGGGGTTTATTAATATATAATAAATAAAAATTTCACGGGGTTGTCTTTTTGTTACATACCGTACACGTTGGATATAACAATGTAAGTGTGTTTTTACAAGAAAATAAAAAGGATAAAACAAAACAAAAATAAACAAAAACATAGAACGTCCACTGAACAATAATTAGTGGACGTTCACACTATGCGCGTAAACATCCCGCCCCCCTTGCAATACTGCAACAAGGAAGGCTAAGGATCACGCGGGTCTTATTACAAGATGAAAAATAAAAATTTAATATAATAAAATAGATTTATAATTATTAACATTAAGTACATCAATGTTCACGGGTGGACGATTCAAATAGTATTATGTATGATGTTACAGATGATGCCTTAATACGCCTTTAATAAACGTTCACTTACAGGGTGCGCTTCACATGCTGCTGTAGGATAAAAAAAAACGAAAAATAAAAAAAAAATAAAAATTAATTAGTAGTTTTCTGAACTATGTAAGGGAACAAGCTTCACTATCGGGCGGGTAAAAATGCCAGAAACTGTTCTCACTTCTGCCGAAACGACCCTTGTATCGGGTTCTACATGGGTATCTTTCAGCATATGACAGACCAGCTGACCAAACTAATTGTACATTACTTCGATCATACTTAGGAATAAAAGTACGTTGACATACAAGTTTCAGGCTATATCGGGTGAATTTCACATCCGATTGGGATAAATCTAGGGTATTATACAAGCATTTTCGGGTTATGAAATACTGTAAACACCTGAGGCAATACGAAATTAATCGCATCGCACGGGGTAAATCTGAAAAACGTTCATGTATGTCAAACGGTGGTTCAATTTGGTAATTCTTGACAAAGGTTAGCCAATGGCACGGGGGTTTATTTAGCCAAGATAAAATAATAGTAGAATCAGTCCACATATAAATCTTTCTCTTGTCTAGATTTATTTGACTACATAGTGATTCTACCATATTTGCCATCAAAGCCGCTCCACAAAGCTCTAAACGGGGTAATGTTTCAGACTTCACGGGAGCCACCTTTGTCTTTAATACGAGTAAATGGGTAAATATTTCACTCGTAGACACATTTCGAGCATAAATAACAAAGGTATCACAAAATGCATGAAGTTCAACTTTGTTCTCGGGGAGAAAATTAACCCATCTTGAATATTAATTTTCTCAACATTTGGATAATTGTCTAAAAATGATCGCCATTGTATAAGATTCAGGGGTTTCAAACTTTCGTCCCAATCGGTCTTGTCTTTCCAAATTTGTTGCATTATAATTTTTGCCACAATTATTTTAGGTGAGAGCCAACCGGCGGGGTCAAATAGCTTTGCTATTTCAGACAAGACAGCGCGTTTAATAACAAGATCCCGGCGTGGCTGCGATACAAGTTTAAAATAGAAGCTATCTTTTTCAGCATTCCATCGCAAGCCTAGGGTTTTAGTAGTGCTGGCATCTGAAAACTCTGAGAAATCTGCATCAAGCAGATTCTCACGGGGTAAATCTTCCAAGAGACGCAAATGATTCTCAGTCCATTTTCTCAGCACGAAACCAGCCGAGCTAAGAACCTGGACTAACTCATTATGCCTCTTCAAAGCGTCTTCTAGCTCATGAGAGCCAGCTAGTACGTCGTCGACATACATTTGGGGTTTCAATATTTCGGATGCCGCCGGACTCAGGGGTTTACAATCGTTTGCCAATTGTAAAGGGGTTCGAATCGCTAAATACGGCGCACCGTTCACTCCAAACGTGACCGTATTAAGCTCATAGTCCTTCACTTCATCCTCAGGGTCTTGTCGATACAAAATACGCTGATACTGGGTTCGATCAGGACGAATTAAATTATGACGATACATTTTTTCCGACATCTGTTCTAAAAACATAACGGCTATCGGGATTTCTATAATTGATACTTTGGTAAAGTTCTGCACAAATTGTCTCACCTTCAGAAAGTCGAGTGACTTCTGGAACATCTTCGAGCGCCGAAAAACGGGCCAGTTGATTGTCTAATTCAACACGGGTATAAAATGATGCAAGAGAATGCAGGGGTTGAGACGAAAAAACTTCACCAGTAAATATCCAACCAAAAACGGTTCTCTGGGCGATCAGGTTGCCATTGGGATGTATTTTTACATCCGGAGTCAAAATTTTGGGATATACATTTGCCCCAAAAAGTATATCCATGCGGGTACACATGACGTCGGTCATTGTAATATTGGGAAAATTAGAGTTTGTCATTTCCGTTATAGAACACG
Source organism: Metopia argyrocephala (assembly GCA_963576795.1). Taxonomy (NCBI): domain Eukaryota; kingdom Metazoa; phylum Arthropoda; class Insecta; order Diptera; family Sarcophagidae; genus Metopia; species Metopia argyrocephala. Next base: position 86,471,426 of record OY756209.1, on the reverse strand, counting down.
AGGGCAACCGATCGGTTATTTCATCTACTACATATGCGCAAATTGTCAATTTGAAATTAGGATCGATCGAAGAACCGATCGTAAAAACACACATGGTAGAGGATGTTACAGCCAAACAATCCATCATGCCAGTCACATTAGTGCAAGGCACTGAAAATGTGGGTATAGCAAGCATGCTCTGTAGTCTCCTTGAGACAAAGGTGCCTTGCGAACCAGGGTCCACCAGCGCTCGAGCCGTACATCCACTATCACCAACGTGCACTACACAATTTACCGAGCCCAGAAGAATCGTAGAATTAGGGGTCGCTTTTACATGTGTAGAGTAGGTGTGAAGATTACGGGCTGCTGCGGAGGTCGAAGGGTTTAAATTCAACGGGGGTTGTGTTTGACTGGGGTTAAAACTGGGAGATCTAGATCTGATTACACCAGAATCCGTCGGACGCTGGAGTGCATTACTGGCTGAGCCATTTGATCCAGCATCTCTATGAAGCAAAGAGTGATGCTTCATTTTACATAATGAACAAACATAAATACTTTTACAATTTTTAAAAGAGTGAGATGTTGCCAGACAATTCGTGCAGCACTTAAGTCTCCTTACAGTCGACAATCTGTCTTTAACATTTTGGCCTAAAAAGGTAGGACAAAGTCTTATGGGTTGAGTTCCCTGGCAGAGAAAACAACGACAAGTTGACCGTAATGTGTCAGTCCTTGTGGTAAAACTTTGAACATTTCCTGAATCATCTAGTGATTTCCTCGGGGGGCCAAAATTAAAATTCCTTTTTGTGCTGACAGGAGCAAAATTCTTTTCCTGGTTTCGACAGGGTTGGGCTTGAGATTGTCTTATATCAGCAATCGATTCAAGGGTTTTAAAATGAGCTTTTAGAAAGGCGTCCATATCCTCCCACGTCGGAGACTGTTGTAAATGTCTTTTCGATTGCTCCCAGAGACTTAGAGTATGCTCAGGCAACTTTGTGGCGCAAATATAAACTAATATCACGTGATAAAAAACTTCAGGTGTCACCTCAAGTAAGGACAAATTTGTTACGCAATCGTTTATGGTGCGTTGAAGATTTTTAATATTGGGGCCAGATTCATGAGTAATGGGTTTAATATTCAAAAGGGTGCGAAGCTGTTCGTTAATAAGGGCGCTTTTGTTTTCATAAGTGTCTACCAATCTTTTCCATGCAATTGCATAGCCATCATGAGTCAACGGGACAGTTTGTATGATGTCACGAGCTTCCTTAGCAGTCTTCTGCAGTAAATAATACAATTTTTGTACCGGGGTTATATGGGGGTTATCACCATACAATGCTGAGAACATATCTCGAAACGATGGCCAGTTCTTATAATCGCCATAAAATATGGGGGTATCACAAGGGGGTAAATTCATTACGGGGGCTGAATTTATATGAAATTCTCTCGACTTCTCCACTTGAGCAGCCGATTTCAAATGATCCATTTGGGTTGTGATCAAAGAAATTCCCCTAGTATATGTGGCATAAGAAGCCATATAGCGCGCTTTTACCTCCATTATTTGAGGATTTTTAACCTTATCGGCCTCAATCAACAATGAGTCGTATGTTGACCGAACAGCTTCCCATAAACGATCTAGTTCTTTCTCATGACTTCTCAGCGAACCGATGCGATGATCCGCTACTGGGATATCTGCGACATAAGCCTCAAAATCGGCCAAACGATCCGCGTTACGAATAAATGCAGTCATATCTATTGTCGATCGCAATTTATAAGGACTAATGTTGAAAATAGATAAATGAGCACGGGGTTAGAAAATTAATCAATTGATATGAAAAAATAACCGATCAACTTATCACGGATATATGGTACACGAAAAACAGTTCGTAAATGCGTCACACAAGAAACGATGAGGAAAATATAATATACGTGCGTATAAAAAATATTTCACTACCGCGATATATTCTCAAAGGGGTTAAAAAGATGTATTAAAAAATATGGGTTAAATAAAAATATCAATATTAAGGGTTAACAAAATTCAAAGTGTGTTTATACTTATAAAAATTAGAATTGGCCGGACCAAGAACACTATCTATCGACCAATTACAATATAAAACACTTTGTCAAAAAATAATATATAAAAAATTGCACAAAACACTAGACTGCTCTAAAATAAATACGAGTACTCACTTAGGGTATGAAGAAAAATAAATAACTTTTGTCAAAAGTTATTTTAATTTAAAGCGACAAAATAAATAATAATTAATTAAATTCGTTTATGAAAAAACTTAATTAAAAATTATAAATAAAAGGGGGATAAAAAATATATTTATATGTCACTTTAAATCAAATAGTACTCGATTTATTCGAATAATTAAAATTGCAGCACTAATTGTTATTAATTTGGTGAGCGACAATATATAAAAAAAACGGAGTAGAAAAAAAAGAAAAACAACAAACACATTGGGTAAATCAAATCGATCTTATTATTTTGCAAAAACAGGTCAATGCACTTGTAACCTTGTAACAATTTCTGTTTTGAAAACAAACAACAACACATATGTATGTATGTAGGAATATATGTATGTGCATAAGTATGTACATATATTTAAAGGGATAAAATTAAAGTAAAAGGAATATTATTTAAAATGTAAAATAAAGCAACAAAATATATTTCCAGAAATATTAAAATAATTCTAATATATTTTAAATCACTATTTATCAAAAAAAATAAAAACTATGCACTGAGTTAAAAAATATCACACTCAAATATTGCAGGCACGGGGGAAAAATTTTCAAAGTTTATATTTTGTTTTGCCGACGGCAAACCAACTTTTCAACATATGTATGTATGCACTGTTGTTGTTGTCGCTCTTTTCTTTCAAAATTAGGGGTAGGTTTTATAAAAAACACTGATAAACTCACTTTTAATTTTATTGTCGCTCACACTTTTGCACTTTTCTCTCTTTTATTTCACTTTTATCACAAAAAATCAAATTAAATAAATACCTTTTTTTATGAGAAAAAATATATATATGTAAATAAAAATGGGATGGATGGGGTTTGACACTGGGATCGGCCAAAAACTCCAGAATACGGGGTCTGAAAATAAAATATTTTCTTAGAAAATTTTTCAAGGAACCGGGGCGGTAAGTATCCAGTTCGAAGGACCAAAATGTTTCCTCGAAAGATTTCCTCAGAAAATATATTCCAGAAAATAAAAAACACAATGTTAATTTTCTATTAAATTACGGGGTTTATTAATATATAATAAATAAAAATTTCACGGGGTTGTCTTTTTGTTACATACCGTACACGTTGGATATAACAATGTAAGTGTGTTTTTACAAGAAAATAAAAAGGATAAAACAAAACAAAAATAAACAAAAACATAGAACGTCCACTGAACAATAATTAGTGGACGTTCACACTATGCGCGTAAACAGTTGTCGAAGATAGTGGACCTAATGGACTATTACGTGTCATACTCAGTTTATTCAGATATAGTTTTTGATCCATACAATGCATTCAAAGGAAAATTACTAAGGAATTTCACTCAAACACATTATGCCCATTATAGCCCACTGTGTGAGTTGTACCAAAAATCGGAAAGTGGTCTATGATAGTGGACCTAATGGACTATCACGTGTTATACTCAGTTTATTCAGAAATAGTTTTTGGTCCATACAATGCATTCAAAGGAAGATTACTAAGGCATTTCACTCAAACACATTATGCCCATTATAGCCCACTGTGTGAGTTGTGCCAAAAATCGGAAAGTGGTCGAAGATAGCGGACCTAATGGACTTTAACGTGACATATTCAGTTTATTCAGAAATAGTTTTTGGTCCATACAATCCATTCAAAGGAAGATTACTAAGGCACTTCACTCAAACACATTTTGCCCATTATAGTGCACTGTGTGGGTTGTGCCAAAAATCGGAAAGTGGTCGAAGATAGCGGACCTAATGGACTATCACGTGTCATACTCAGTTTATTCAGAAATAGGTTTTGGTCCATACAATGCATTCAAAGGAAGATTACTAAGGCATTTCACTCAAACACATTATGCCCATTATAGTCCACTGTGTGAGTTGTGCCAAAAATCGGAAAGTGGTCGAAGATAGCGGACCTGATGGACTACAACGCGACATACTCAGTTTATTCAGAAATAGTTTTTGGTCCATACAATCCATTCAAAGGAAGATTACTAAAGCATTTCACTCAAACACATTATCCCCATTATAGTGCACTGTGTGGGTTGTGCCAAAAATCGGAAAGTGGTCGAAGATAGTGGACCTAATGGACTATCACGTGTCATACTCAGTTTATTCAGAAATAGTTTTTGGTCCATACAATCCATTCAAAGGAAGATTACTAAGGCATTTCACTCAAACACATTATCCCCATTATAGTGCACTGTGTGGGTTGTGCCAAAAATCGGAAAGTGGTCGAAGATAGTGGACCTAATGAACTATCACGTGTCATACTCAGTTTATTCAGAAATAGCTTTTGGTCCATACAATGCATTCAAAGGAAGATTACTAAGGAATTTCACTCATACACAATATGCCCATTATAGTCCACTGTGTGAGTTGTGCCAAAAATCGGAAAGTGGTCGAGGATAGCGGACCTGATGGACTACAACGCGACATACTCAGTTTATTCAGAAATAGTTTTTGGTCCATACAATCCATTCAAATGAAGATTACTAAAGCATTTCACTCAAACACATTATCCCCATTATAGTGCACTGTGTGGGTTGTGCCAAAAATCGGAAAGTGGTCGAAGATAGTGGACCTAATGGACTATCACGTGTCATACTCAGTTTATTCAGAAATAGGTTTTGGTCCATACAATGCATTCAAAGGAAAATTACTAAGGCATTTCACTCAAACACATTATGCCCATTATAGCCCACTGTGTGAGTTGTGCCAAAAATCGGAAAGTGGTCGAAGATAGCGGACCTAATGGACTTTAACGCGACATATTCAGTTTATTCAGAAATAGTTTTTGGTCCATACAATCCATTCAAAGGAAGATTACTAAGGAATTTCACTCATACACAATATGCCCATTATAGTCCACTGTGTGAGTTGTGCCAAAAATCGGAAAGTGGTCGAAGATAGCGGACCTGATGGACTACAACGCAACATACTCAGTTTATTCAGAAATAGTTTTTGGTCCATACAATCCATTCAAATGTAGATTACTAAAGCATTTCACTCAAACACATTATCCCCATTATAGTGCACTGTGTGGGTTGTGCCAAAAATCGGAAAGTGGTCGAAGATAGTGGACCTAATGGACTATCACGTGTCATACTCAGTTTATTCAGAAATAGGTTTTGGTCCATACAATGCATTCAAAGGAAGATTACTAAGGAATTTCACTCATACACATTATGCCCATTATAGTGCAATGTGTGAGTTGTGCCAAAAATCGGAAAGTGGTCGAAGATAGTGGACCTGATGGACTACAACGCGACATACTCAGTTTATTCAGAAATAGTTTTTGGTCCATACAATGCATTCAAAGGAAGATTACTAAGGCATTTCAGTCAAACACATTATGCCCATTATAGCCCACTGTGTGAGTTGTGCCAAAAATCGGAAAGTGGTCGAAGATAGTGGATCTAATGAGCTATCACATGTCATACTTAGTTTATTCAGAAATAGTTTTTGGTCCATACAATGCATTCAAAGGAAGATTACTAAGGCATTTTACTCAAACACATTATGCCCATTATAGCCCACTGTGTGAGTTGTGCCAAAAATCGGAAAGTGGTCGAAGATAGTGGATCTAATGAGCTATCACATGTCATACTTAGTTTATTCAGAAATAGTTTTTGGTCCATGCAATGCATTCAAAGGAAAATTACTAAGGCACTTCACTCATACACAATATGCCCATTATAGTGCACTGTGTGAGCTGTGCCAAAAATGGGAAAGTGATCGAAGATAGCGGACCTGATGGACTACAACGCGACATACTCAGTTTATTCAGAAATAGTTTTTGGTCCATACAATGCATTCAAAGGAAGATTACTAAGGCATTTCAGTCAAACACATTATGCCCATTATAGCCCACTGTGTGAGTTGTGCCAAAAATCGGAAAGTGGTCGAAGATAGTGGATCTAATGAGCTATCACATGTCATACTTAGTTTATTCAGAAATAGTTTTTGGTCCATACAATGCATTCAAAGGAAGATTACTAAGGCATTTTACTCAAACACATTATGCCCATTATAGTGCAATGTGTGAGTTGTGCCAAAAATCGGAAAGTGGTCGAAGATAGTGGACCTGATGGACTACAACGCGACATACTCAGTTTATTCAGAAATAGTTTTTGGTCCATACAATCCATTCAAAAGAAGATTACTAAGGCACTTCACTCAAACACATTATGTCCATTATAGTGCACTGTGTGAATTGTGCCGAAATTCGGAAACCGGCCAAAGATAGTGGACCTAATGGACTACAACGCGACATGCTTAGTTTATTCAGAAATAGTTTTTGGTCCATACAATCCATTCAAAGGAAGATTACTAAGGCATTTCACTCAAACACATTATGCCCATTATAGTGCACTGTGTGAGTTGTGCCAAAAATCGGAAAGTGGTCAAAGATATAGGACCTAATGGACTATTACGTGTCATACTCAGTTTATTCAGAAATAGTTTTTGGTCCATACAATGCATTCAAAGGAAAATTACTAGGTCATTTGACTCAAACATATTAGGCCCATTATAGCCCACTGTGTGAGTTGTGCCAAAAATCGGAAAGTGGTCGAAGATAGTGGACCCAATGGACTATCACGTGTCATACTCAGTATATTCAGAAATAGTTTTTGGTCCATACAATGCATTCAAAGGAAGATTACTAAGGCACTTCACTCAAACACATTATGCCCATTACAGTGCACTGTGCGAGCTGTGCCAAAAATCGGAAAGTGGTCGAAGATAGTGGACCTGATGGACTACAACGCGACATACTCAGTTTATTCAGAAATAGTTTTTGGTCCATACAATCCATTCAAAGGAAGATTACTAGGGCATTTCACTCAAACACATTATGCCCATTATAGTGCACTGTGTGAGTTGTGCCAAAAATCGGAAAGTGGTCGAAGATAGTGTACCCAATGGACTATCACGTGTCATACTCAGTATATTCAGAAATAGTTTTTGGTCCATACAATGCATTCAAAGGAATATTACTAAGGCACTTCACTCAAACACATTATGCCCATTATAGTGCACTGTGTGAGTTGTGCCAAAAATCGGAAAGTGGTCGAAGATATAGGACCTCATGGACTATTACGTGTCATACTCAGTTTATTCAGATATAGTTTTTGATCCATACAATGCATTCAAAGGAAAATTACTAAGGAATTTCACTCAAACACATTATGCCCATTATAGCCCACTGTGTGAGTTGTACCAAAAATCGGAAATTGGTCGAAGATATAGGACCTAATAGACTATTACGTGTCATACTCAGTTTATTCAGATATAGTTTTTGATCCATACAATGCATTCAAAGGAAAATTACTAAGGCATTTCACTCAAACACATTATGCCCATTATAGCCCACTGTGTGAGTTGTGCCAAAAATTCGGAAAAAAGTCGAAGATAGTGGACCTAATGGACTGTCACGTATCATACCCAGTTTATTCGGAATAGTTTTTGGTCCATACAATCCATTCAAAAGAAGATTACTAAGGCATTTCACTCAAACACATTTTGCCCATTATAGTGCACTGTGTGAGTTGTGCCAAAAATCGGAAAGTGGTCGAAGATATAGGACCTAATGGACTATAACGCGACATGCTTAGTTTATTCAGAAATAGTTTTTGGTCCATACAATCCATTCAAAGGAAGATTACTAAGCCATTTCACTCAAACACATTATGCCCATTACAGTGCACTGTGCGAGCTGTGCCAAAAATCGGAAAGTGGTCGAAGATAGTGGACCTGATGGACTACAACGCGACATACTCAGTTTATTCAGAAATAGTTTTTGGTCCATACAATCCATTCAAAGGAAGATTACTAAGGCATTTCACTCAAACACATTTTGCCCATTATAGTGCACTGTGTGAATTGTGCCAAAATTCGGATACTCAGTTTATTCAGAAATAGTTTTTGGTCCATACAATGCATTCAAAGGAAGATTACTAAGGCATTTCACTCAAACGCATTATGCCCATTATAGTCCACTGTGTGAGTTGTGCCAAAAATCGGAAAGTGGTCGAAGATAGCGGACCTGATGGACTACAGCGCGACATGCTTAGTTTATTCAGAAATAGTTTTTAGTCCATACAATCCATTCAAAGGAAGATTACTAAGGCATTTCACTAAAACACATTATGCCCATTATAGCACACTGTGTGAGTTGTGCCAAAAATCGGAAAGTGGTCGAAGATATAGAACCTAATGGACTATAACGCGACATGCTTAGTTTATTCAGAAATAGTTTTTGGTCCATACAATCCATTCAAAGGAAGATTACTAAGGCATTTCACTCAAACACATTATGCCCATTACAGTGCACTGTGCGAGCTGTGCCAAAAATCCGAAAGTTGTCGAAGATAGTGGACCTAATGGACTATTACGTGTCATACTCAGTTTATTCAGATATAGTTTTTGATCCATACAATGCATTCAAAGGAAAATTACTAAGGAATTTCACTCAAACACATTATGCCCATTATAGCCCACTGTGTGAGTTGTACCAAAAATCGGAAAGTGGTCTATGATAGTGGACCTAATGGACTATCACGTGTTATACTCAGTTTATTCAGAAATAGTTTTTGGTCCATACAATGCATTCAAAGGAAGATTACTAAGGCATTTCACTCAAACACATTATGCCCATTATAGCCCACTGTGTGAGTTGCGCCAAAAATCGGAAAGTTGTCGAAGATAGTGGACCTAATGGACTATTACGTGTCATACTCAGTTTATTCAGAAATAGTTTTTGGTCCATACAATGCATTCAAAGGAAGATTACTAAGGCATTTCACTCAAACACATTATGCCCATTATAGCCCACTGTGTGAGTTGCGCCAAAAATCGGAAAGTTGTCGAAGATAGTGGACCTAATGGACTATTACGTGTCATACTCAGTTTATTCAGATATAGTTTTTGATCCATACAATGCATTCAAAGGAAAATTACTAAGGAATTTCACTCAAACACATTATGCCCATTATAGCCCACTGTGTGAGTTGTACCAAAAATCGGAAAGTGGTCGAAGATAGCGGACCTAATGGACTATCACGTGTCATACTCAGTTTATTCAGAAATAGGTTTTGGTCCATACAATGCATTCAAAGGAAGATTACTAAGGCATTTCACTCAAACACATTATGCCCATTATAGCCCACTGTGTGAGTTGTGCCAAAAATCGGAAAGTGGTCGAAGATAGTGGACCTGATGGACTATCACGTGTCATACTCAGTTTATTCAGAAATAGGTTTTGGTCCATACAATGCATTCAAAGGAAGATTACTAAGGCATTTCACTCAAACACATTATGCCCATTATAGCCCACTGTGTGAGTTGTGCCAAAAATCGGAAAGTGGTCGAAGATAGCGGACCTAATGGACTTTAACGCGACATATTCAGTTTATTCAGAAATAGTTTTTGGTCCATACAATCCATTCATAGGAAGATTACTAAGGCACTTCACTCAAACACATTTTGCCCATTATAGTGCACTGTGTGAGTTGTGCCAAAAATCGGAAAGTGGTCGAAGATAGTGGACCTGATGGACTACAACGCGACATACTCAGTTTATTCAGAAATAGTTTTTGGTCCATACAATCCATTCAAAGGAAGATTACTAAGGCACTTCACTCAAACACATTTTGCCCATTATAGTGCACTGTGTGAATTGTGCCAAAATTCGGATACTCAGTTTATTCAGAAATAGTTTTTGGTCCATACAATGCATTCAAAGGAAGATTACTAAGGAATTTCACTCATACACAATATGCCCATTATAGTCCACTGTGTAAGTTGTGCCAAAAATCAAAAAGTAGTCGAAGATAGCGGACCTGATGGACTACAACGCGACATACTCAGTTTATTCAGAAATAGTTTTTGGTCCATACAATCCATTCAAAGGAAGATTACTAAAGCATTTCACTCAAACACATTATCCCCATTATAGTGCACTGTGTGGGTTGTGCCAAAAATCGGAAAGTGGTCGAAGATAGTGGACCTAATGGACTATCACGTGTCATACTCAGTTTATTCAGAAATAGTTTTTGGTCCATACAATCCATTCAAAGGAAGATTACTAAGGCATTTCACTCAAACACATTATCCCCATTATAGTGCACTGTGTGGGTTGTGCCAAAAATCGGAAAGTGGTCGAAGATAGTGGACCTAATGGACTATCACGTGTCATACTCAGTTTATTCAGAAATAGGTTTTGGTCCATACAATGCATTCAAAGGAAGATTACTAAGGAATTTCACTCATACACAATATGCCCATTATAGTCCACTGTGTGAGTTGTGCCAAAAATCGGAAAGTGGTCAAAGATAGCGGACCTGATGGACTACAACGCGACATACTCAGTTTATTCAGAAATAGTTTTTGGTCCATACAATCCATTCAAATGAAGATTACTAAAGCATTTCACTCAAACACATTATTCCCATTATAGTGAACTGTGTGGGTTGTGCCAAAAATCGGAAAGTGGTCGAAGATAGTGGACCTAATGGACTATCACGTGTCATACTCAGTTTATTCAGAAATAGGTTTTGGTCCATACAATGCATTCAAAGGAAGATTACTAAGGCATTTCACTCAAACACATTATGCCCATTATAGCCCACTGTGTGAGTTGTGCCAAAAATCGGAAAGTGGTCGAAGATAGCGGACCTAATGGACTTTAACGCGACATATTCAGTTTATTCAGAAATAGTTTTTGGTCCATACAATCCATTCATAGGAAGATTACTAAGGCACTTCACTCAAACACATTTTGCCCATTATAGTGCACTGTGTGAGTTGTGCCAAAAATCGGAAAGTGGTCGAAGATAGTGGACCTGATGGACTACAACGCGACATACTCAGTTTATTCAGAAATAGTTTTTGGTCCATACAATCCATTCAAAGGAAGATTACTAAGGCACTTCACTCAAACACATTTTGCCCATTATAGTGCACAGTGTGAATTGTGCCAAAAATCGGAAAGTTGTCGAAGATAGTGGACCTAATGGACTACAACGCGACATGCTTAGTTTATTCAGAAATAGTTTTTGGTCCATACAATCCATTCAAAGGAAGATTACTAAGGCTTTTCACTCAAACACATTATGCCCATTATAGTGCACTGTGTGAGTTGTGCCAAAATTCGGAAAACGGCCGAAGATAGTGGACCTAATGGACTACAACGAGACAGGCTTAGTTTATTCAGAAATAGTTTTTGGTCCATACAATGCATTCAAAGGAAGAATACTAAGGCATTTCACTCAAACACATTATGCCCATTATAGTGCACTGTGTGAGCTGTGCCAAAAATCGGAAAGTGGTCGAAGATAGTGGATCTAGTGAGCTATCACATGTCATACTTAGTTTATTCAGAAATAGTTTTTGGTCCATACAATCCATTCAAAAGAAGATTACTAAGGCACTTCACTCAAACACATTATGTCCATTATAGTGCACTGTGTGAATTGTGAAGAAATTCGGAATCCGGCCAAAGATAGCGGACCTAATGGACTACAACGCGACATGCTTAGTTTATTCAGAAATAGTTTTTGGTCCATACAATCCATTCAAAGGAAGATTACTAAGGCATTTCACTCAAACACATTATGCCCATTACAGTGCACTGTGCGAGCTGTGCCAAAAATCCGAAAGTGGTCGAAGATAGTGGACTTAATGGACTATTACGTGTCATACTCAGTTTATTCAGAAATAGTTTTTGGTCCATACAATGCATTCAAAGGAAGATTACTAAGGCATTTCACTCAAACACATTATGCCCATTACAGTGCACTGTGCGAGCTGTGCCAAAAATCCGAAAGTGGTCGAAGATAGTGGACTTAATGGACTATCACGTGTCATACTCAGTTTATTCAGAAATAGTTTTTGGTCCATACAATGCATTCAAAGGAAGATTACTAAGGCATTTCACTCAAACACATTATGCCCATTATAGCCCACTGTGTGAGTTGTGCCAAAAATCGGAAAGTGGTCGAAGATAGCGGACCTAATGGACTTTAACGCGACATATTCAGTTTATTCAGAAATAGTTTTTGGTCCATACAATCCATTCAAAAGAAGATTACTAAGGCACTTCACTCAAACACATTATGTCCATTATAGTGCACTGTGTGAATTGTGCCGAAATTCGGAATCCGGCCAAAGATAGTGGACCTAATGGACTACAACGCGACATGCTTAGTTTATTCAGAAATAGTTTTTGGTCCATACAATCCATTCAAAGGAAGATTACTAAGGCACTTCACTCAAACACATTATGCCCATTATAGCCCACTGTGTGAGTTGTGCCAAAAATCGGAAAGTGGTCGAAGATATAGGACCTAATGGACTATTACGTGTCATACTCAGTTTATTCAGATATAGTTTTTGGTCCATACAATGCATTCAAAGGAAAATTACTAAGGAATTTCACTCAAACACATTATGCCCATTATAGCCCACTGTGTGAGTTGTGCCAAAAATCGGAAAGTGGTCGAAGATAGTGGACCTGATGGACTATAACGCGACATGCTTAGTTTATTCAGAAATAGTTTTTGGTCCATACAATGCATTCAAAGGAAGATTACTAAGGCATTTCACTCAAACACATTATGTCCATTATAGTCCACTGTGTGAGTTGTGCCAAAATCGGAAAGTGGTCGAAGATAGTGGACCTGATGGACTATCACGTGTCATACTCAGTTTATTCAGAAATAGTTTTTGGTCCATGCAATGCATTCAAAGGAAAATTACTAAGGCACTTCACTCAAACACATTATCCCCATTATAGTGCACTGTGTGGGTTGTGCCAAAAATCGGAAAGTGGTCGAAGATAGTGGACCTAATGGACTATCACGTGTTATACTCAGTTTATTCAGAAATAGTTTTTGGTCCATACAATGCATTCAAAGGAAGATTACTAAGGCATTTCACTCAAACACATTATGCCCATTATAGCCCACTGTGTGAGTTGCGCCAAAAATCGGAAAGTTGTCGAAGATAGTGGACCTGATGGACTATTACGTGTCATACTCAGTTTATTAAGATATAGTTTTTGATCCATACAATGCATTCAAAGGAAAATTACTAAGGAATTTCACTCAAACACATTATGCCCATTATAGCCCACTGTGTGAGCTGTACCAAAAATCGGAAAGTGGTCTATGATAGTGGACCTAATGGACTATCACGTGTTATACTCAGTTTATTCAGAAATAGTTTTTGGTCCATACAATGCATTCAAAGGAAGATTACTAAGGCATTTCACTCAAACACATTATGCCCATTATAGCCCACTGTGTGAGTTGTGCCAAAAATCGGAAAGTGGTCGAAGATAGCGGACCTGATGGACTACAACGCGACATACTCAGTTTATTCAGAAATAGTTTTTGGTCCATACAATCCATTCAAAGGAAGATTACTAAGGCACTTCACTCAAACACATTTTGCCCATTATAGTGCACAGTGTGAATTGTGCCAAAAATCGGAAAGTTGTCGAAGATAGTGGACCTAATGGACTACAACGCGACATGCTTAGTTTATTCAGAAATAGTTTTTGGTCCATACAATCCATTCAAAGGAAGATTACTAAGGCTTTTCACTCAAACACATTATGTCCATTATAGTGCACTGTGTGAATTGTGCCGAAATTCGGAATCCGGCCAAAGATAGTGGACCTAATGGACTACAACGCGACATGCTTAGTTTATTCAGAAATAGTTTTTGGTCCATACAATCCATTCAAAGGAAGATTACTAAGGCATTTCACTCAAACACATTATGCCCATTATAGTGCACTGTGTGAGCTGTGCCAAACATCGGAAAGTGGTCGAAGATAGTGGATCTGATGAACTACAACGCGACATACTCAGTTTATTCAGAAATAGTTTTTGGTCCATACAATCCATTCAAAGGAAGATTACTAATGCAATTGCCCATTATAGTGCACTGAGTGAATTGTGCCAAAATTCGGAAAGTGGTCAAAGATAGTGGACCTAATAGATTATCACGTGTCATACTCAGTTTATTCAGAAATAGTTTTTGGTCCATGCAATGCATTCAAAGGAAAATTACTAAGGCACTTCACTCATACACATTATGCCCATTATAGTCCACTGTGTGAGTTGTGCCAAAAATCGGAAAGTGGTCGAAGATAGCGGACCTGATGGACTACAACGCGACATGCTCAGTTTATTCAGAAATAGTTTTTGGTCCATACAATCCATTCAAAGGAATATTACTAAAGCATTTCTCTCAAACACATTATCCCCATTATAGTGCACTGTGTGGGTTGTGCCAAAAATCGGAAAGCGGTCGAAGATAGTGGACCTAATGGACTATCACGTGTCATACTCAGTTTATTCAGAAATAGTTTTTGGTCCATACAATGCATTCAAAGGGAGATTACTAAGGAATTTCACTCAAACACATTATGCCCATTATAGCCCACTGTGTGAGTTGTGCCAAAAATCGGAAAGTGGCCAAAGATAGTGGACCTAATGGACTACAACGCAACATGCTTAGTTTATTCAGAAATAGTTTTTGGTCCATACAATCCATTCAAAGGAAGATTACTTGGGCATTTCACTCAAACACATTATGCCCATTATAGCCCACTGTGTGAGTTGTGCCAAAAATCGGAAAGTGGTCGAAGATATAGGACCTAATGGACTATTACGTGTCATATTCAGTTTATTCAGATATAGTTTTTGATCCATACAATGCATTCAAAGGAAAATTACTAAGGAATTTCACTCAAACACATTATGCCCATTATAGCCCACTGTGTGAGTTGAGCCAAAAATCGGAAAGTGGTCGAAGATAGTGGACCTGATGGACTATAACGCGCCATGCTTAGTTTATTCAGAAATAGTTTTTGGTCCATAGAATGCATTCAAAGGAAAATTACTAAGGCATTTCACTCAAACACATTATGTCCATTATAGTCCACTGTGTGAGTTGTGGCAAAATTCGGAAAGTGGGCGAAGATAGTGGACCTAATGGACTACAACGCGGCATGCTTAGTTTATTCAGAAATAGTTTTTGGTCCATACAATGCATTCAAAGGGAGATTACTAAGGAATTTCACTCAAACACATTATGCCCATTATAGCCCACTGTGTGAGTTGTGCCAAAAATCGGAAAGTGGCCAAAGATAGTGGACCTAATGGACTACAACGCAACATGCTTAGTTTATTCAGAAATAGTTTTTGGTCCATACAATCCATTCAAAGGAAGATTACTTGGGCATTTCACTCAAACACATTATGCCCATTATAGCCCACTGTGTGAGTTGTGCCAAAAATCGGAAAGTGGCCGAAGATATAGGACCTAATGGACTATTACGTGTCATATTCAGTTTATTCAGATATAGTTTTTGATCCATACAATGCATTCAAAGGAAAATTACTAAGGAATTTCACTCAAACACATTATGCCCATTATAGCCCACTGTGTGAGTTGAGCCAAAAATCGGAAAGTGGTCGAAGATAGTGGACCTGATGGACTATAACGCGCCATGCTTAGTTTATTCAGAAATAGTTTTTGGTCCATAGAATGCATTCAAAGGAAAATTACTAAGGCATTTCACTCAAACACATTATGTCCATTATAGTCCACTGTGTGAGTTGTGCCAAAATCGGAAAGTGGTCGAAGATAGTGGACCTGATGGACTATCACGTGTCATACTCAGTTTATTCAGAAATAGTTTTTGGTCCATGCAATGCATTCAAAGGAAAATTACTAAGGCACTTCACTCATACAAAATATGCCCATTATAGTCCACTGTGTGAGTTGTGCCAAAAATCGTAAAGTGGTCGAAGATAGCGGACCTGATGGACTACAACGCGACATGCTCAGTTTATTCAGAAATAGTTTTTCGTCCATACAATCCATTCAAAGGAAGATTACTAAAGCATTTCACTCAAACACACTATCCCCATTATAGTGCACTGTGTGGGTTGTGCCAAAAATCGGAAAGTGGTCGAAGATAGTGGACCTAATGGACTATCACGTGTCATACTCAGTTTATTCAGAAATAGTTTTTGGTCCATACAATGCATTCAAAGGAAAATTACTAAGGAATTTCACTCAAACACATTATGCCCATTATACCCACTGTGTGAGTTGTGCCAAAAATCGGAAAGTGGTCGAAGATAGCGGACCTGATGGACTACAACGCGACATGCTTAGTTTATTCAGAAATAGTTTTTGGTCCATACAATCCATTCAAAGGAAGATTACTAAGGCACTTCACTCAAACACATTTTGCCCATTATAGTGCACTGTGTGGGTTGTGCCAAAAATCGGAAAGTGATCGAAGATAGCGGACCTGATGGACTACAACGCGACATGCTCAGTTTATTCAGAAATAGTTTTTCGTCCATACAATCCATTCAAAGGAAGATTACTAAAGCATTTCACTCAAACACACTATCCCCATTATAGTGCACTGTGTGGGTTGTGCCAAAAATCGGAAAGTTGTCGAAGATAGTGGACCTGATGGACTACAACGTGTTATACTCAGTTTATTCAGAAATAGTTTTTGGTCCATACAATCCATTCAAAGGAAGATTACTAAAGCATTTCACTCAAACACACTATCCCCATTATAGTGCACTGTGTGGGTTGTGCCAAAAATCGGAAAGTGGTCGAAGATAGTGGACCTGATGGACTACAACGTGTTATACTCAGTTTATTCAGAAATAGTTTTTGGTCCATACAATGCATTCAAAGGAAAATTACTAAGGAATTTCACTCAAACACATTATGCCCATTAGAGCCCACTGTGTGAGTTGTGCCAAAAATCGGAAAGTGGTCGAAGATAGCGGACCTGATGGACTACAACGCGACATGCTTAGTTTATTCAGAAATAGTTTTTGGTCCATACAATCCATTCAAAGGAAGATTACTAAGGCACTTCACTCAAACACATTTTGCCCATTATAGTGCACTGTGTGGGTTGTGCCAAAAATCGGAAAGTGATCGAAGATAGCGGACCTGATGGACTACAACGCGACATGCTCAGTTTATTCAGAAATAGTTTTTCGTCCATACAATCCATTCAAAGGAAGATTACTAAAGCATTTCACTCAAACACACTATCCCCATTATAGTGCACTGTGTGGGTTGTGCCAAAAATCGGAAAGTGGTCGAAGATAGTGGACCTGATGGACTACAACGCGACATGCTCAGTTTATTCAGAAATAGTTTTTCGTCCATACAATCCATTCAAAGGAAGATTACTAAAGCATTTCACTCAAACACACTATCCCCATTATAGTGCACTGTGTGGGTTGTGCCAAAAATCGGAAAGTGGTCGAAGATAGTGGACCTGATGGACTACAACGTGTTATACTCAGTTTATTCAGAAATAGTTTTTGGTCCATACAATGCATTCAAAGGAAAATTACTAAGGCATTTCACTCAAACACATTATGCCCATTATAGCCCACTGTGTGAGTTGTGCCAAAAATCGGAAAGTGGTCGAAGATAGCGGACCTAATGGACTTTAACGCGACATATTCAGTTTATTCAGAAATAGTTTTTGGTCCATACAATCCATTCAAAGGAAGATTACTAAGGCACTTCACTCAAACACATTTTGCCCATTATAGTGCACTGTGTGGGTTGTGCCAAAAATCGGAAAGTGATCGAAGATAGCGGACCTAATGGACTATCACGTGTCATACTCAGTTTATTCAGAAATAGGTTTTGGTCCATACAATGCATTCAAAGGAAGATTACTAAGGCATTTCACTCAAACACATTATGCCCATTATAGC
This sequence comes from Metopia argyrocephala, assembly GCA_963576795.1. Classification (NCBI taxonomy): domain Eukaryota; kingdom Metazoa; phylum Arthropoda; class Insecta; order Diptera; family Sarcophagidae; genus Metopia; species Metopia argyrocephala. Next base: position 86,453,446 of record OY756209.1, on the reverse strand, counting down.
CCACTGTGTGAGTTGTGCCAAAAATCGGAAAGTGGTCGAAGATAGTGGACCTGATGGACTATCACGTGTCATACTCAGTTTATTCAGAAATAGGTTTTGGTCCATACAATGCATTCAAAGGAAGATTACTAAGGAATTTCACTCATACACAATATGCCCATTATAGTCCACTGTGTGAGTTGTGCCAAAAATCGGAAAGTGGTCGAAGATAGCGGACCTGATGGACTACAACGCGACATACTCAGTTTATTCAGAAATAGTTTTTGGTCCATACAATCCATTCAAAGGAAGATTACTAAAGCATTTCACTCAAACACATTATCCCCATTATAGTGCACTGTGTGGGTTGTGCCAAAAATCGGAAAGTGGTCGAAGATAGTGGACCTAATGGACTATCAAGTGTCATACTCAGTTTATTCAGAAATAGTTTTTGGTCCATACAATCCATTCAAAGGAAGATTACTAAGGCATTTCACTCAAACACTTTATCCCCATTATAGTGCACTGTGTGGGTTGTGCCAAAAATCGGAAAGTGGTCGAAGATAGTGGACCTAATGGACTATCACGTGTCATACTCAGTTTATTCAGAAATAGGTTTTGGTCCATACAATGCATTCAAAGGAAGATTACTAAGGAATTTCACTCATACACAATATGCCCATTATAGTCCACTGTGTGAGTTGTGCCAAAAATCGGAAAGTGGTCGAAGATAGCGGACCTGATGGACTACAACGCGACATACTCAGTTTATTCAGAAATAGTTTTTGGTCCATACAATCCATTCAAATGAAGATTACTAAAGCATTTCACTCAAACACATTATTCCCATTATAGTGCACTGTGTGGGTTGTGCCAAAAATCGGAAAGTGGTCGAAGATAGTGGACCTAATGGACTATTACGTGTCATACTCAGTTTATTCAGAAATAGGTTTTGGTCCATACAATGCATTCAAAGGAAGATTACTAAGGCATTTCACTAAACACATTATGCCCATTATAGCCCACTGTGTGAGTTGTGCCAAAAATCGGAAAGTGGTCGAAGATAGCGGACCTAATGGACTTTAACGCGACATATTCAGTTTATTCAGAAATAGTTTTTGGTCCATACAATCCATTCAAAGGAAGATTACTAAGGCACTTCACTCAAACACATTTTGCACATTATAGTGCACTGTGTGAGTTGTGCCAAAAATCGGAAAGTGGTCGAAGATAGTGGACCTGATGGACTACAACGCGACATACTCAGTTTATTCAGAAATAGTTTTTGGTCCATACAATCCATTCAAAGGAAGATTACTAAGGCACTTCACTCAAACACATTTTGCCCATTATAGTGCACAGTGTGAATTGTGCCAAAAATCGGAAAGTTGTCGAAGATAGTGGACCTAATGGACTACAACGCGACATGCTTAGTTTATTCAGAAATAGTTTTTGGTCCATACAATCCATTCAAAGGAAGATTACTAAGGCTTTTCACTCAAACACATTATGCCCATTATTGTGCACTGTGTGAGTTGTGCCAAAATTCGGAAAACGGCCGAAGATAGTGGACCTAATGGACTACAACGAGACAGGCTTAGTTTATTCAGAAATAGTTTTTGGTCCATACAATCCATTCAAAGGAAGAATACTAAGGCATTTCACTCAAACACATTATGCCCATTATAGTGCACTGTGTGAGCTGTGCCAAAAATCGGAAAGTGGTCGAAGATAGTGGATCTAGTGAGCTATCACATGTCATACTTAGTTTATTCAGAAATAGTTTTTGGTCCATACAATCCATTCAAAAGAAGATTACTAAGGCACTTCACTCAAACACATTATGTCCATTATAGTGCACTGTGTGAATTGTGCCGAAATTCGGAATCCGGCCGAAGATAGCGGACCTAATGGACTACAACGCGACATGCTTAGTTTATTCAGAAATAGTTTTTGGTCCATACAATCCATTCAAAGGAAGATTACTAAGGCATTTCACTCAAACACATTATGCCCATTATAGTGCACTGTGTGAGTTGTGCCAAAAATCGAAAAGTGGTCGAAGATAGTGGATCTAGTGAGCTATCACATGTCATACTTAGTTTATTCAGAAATAGTTTTTGGTCCATACAATCCATTCAAAAGAAGATTACTAAGGCATTTCACTCAAACACATTATGTCCATTATAGTGCACTGTGTGAATTGTGCCGAAATTCGGAATCCGGCCAAAGATAGCGGACCTAATGGACTACAACGCGATATGCTTAGTTTATTCAGAAATAGTTTTTGGTCCATACAATGCATTCAAAGGAAGATTACTAAGGCATTTCACTCAAACACATTATGCCCATTATAGCCCACTGTGTGAGTTGCGCCAAAAACCGGAAAGTTGTCGAAGATAGTGGACCTAATGGACTATTACGTGTCATACTCAGTTTATTCAGATATAGTTTTTGATCCATACAATGCATTCAAAGGAAAATTACTAAGGAATTTCACTCAAACACATTATGCCCATTATAGCCCTCTGTGTGAGTTGTACCAAAAATCGGAAAGTGGTATATGATAGTGGACCTAATGGACTATCACGTGTTATACTCAGTTTATTCAGAAATAGTTTTTGGTCCATACAATGCATTCAAAGGAAGATTACTAAGGCATTTCACTCAAACACATTATGCCCATTATAGCCCACTGTGTGAGTTGCGCCAAAAATCGGAAAGTTGTCGAAGATAGTGGACCTGATGGACTATTACGTGTCATACTCAGTTTATTAAGATATAGTTTTTGATCCATACAATGCATTCAAAGGAAAATTACTAAGGAATTTCACTCAAACACATTATGCCCATTATAGCCCACTGTGTGAGCTGTACCAAAAATGGGAAAGTGATCGAAGATAGCGGACCTAATGGACTTTAACGCGACATATTCAGTTTATTCAGAAATAGTTTTTGGTCCATACAATCCATTCAAAAGAAGATTACTAAGGCACTTCACTCAAACACATTATGTCCATTATAGTGCACTGTGTGAATTGTGCCGAAATTCGGAATCCGGCCAAAGATAGTGGACCTAATGGACTACAACGCGACATGCTTAGTTTATTCAGAAATAGTTTTTGGTCCATACAATCCATTCAAAGGAAGATTACTAAGGCACTTCACTCAAACACATTATGCCCATTATAGCCCACTGTGTGAGTTGTGCCAAAAATCGGAAAGTGGTCGAAGATAGCGGACCTAATGGACTTTAACGCGACATATTCAGTTTATTCAGAAATAGTTTTTGGTCCATACAATCCATTCAAAAGAAGATTACTAAGGCACTTCACTCAAACACATTATGTCCATTATAGTGCACTGTGTGAATTGTGCCGAAATTCGGAATCCGGCCAAAGATAGTGGACCTAATGGACTACAACGCGACATGCTTAGTTTATTCAGAAATAGTTTTTGGTCCATACAATCCATTCAAAGGAAGATTACTAAGGCACTTCACTCAAACACATTATGCCCATTATAGCCCACTGTGTGAGTTGTGCCAAAAATCGGAAAGTGGTCGAAGATATAGGACCTAATGGACTATTACGTGTCATACTCAGTTTATTCAGATATAGTTTTTGGTCCATACAATGCATTCAAAGGAAAATTACTAAGGAATTTCACTCAAACACATTATGCCCATTATAGTCCACTGTGTGAGTTGTGCCAAAAATCGGAAAGTGGTCGAAGATAGTGGACCTGATGGACTATAACGCGACATGCTTAGTTTATTCAGAAATAGTTTTTGGTCCATACAATGCATTCAAAGGAAGATTACTAAGGCATTTCACTCAAACACATTATGTCCATTATAGTCCACTGTGTGAGTTGTGCCAAAATCGGAAAGTGGTCGAAGATAGTGGACCTGATGGTCTATCACGTGTCATACTCAGTTTATTCAGAAATAGTTTTTGGTCCATGCAATGCATTCAAAGGAAAATTACTAAGGCACTTCACTCAAACACATTATCCCCATTATAGTGCACTGTGTGGGTTGTGCCAAAAATCGGAAAGTGGTCGAAGATAGTGGACCTAATGGACTATCACGTGTCATACTCAGTTTATTCAGATATAGTTTTTGATCCACACAATGCATTCAAAGGAAAATTACTAAGGAATTTCACTCAAACACATTATGCCCATTATAGCCCACTGTGTTAGTTGTACCAAAAATCGGAAAGTGGTCTATGATAGTGGACCTAATGGACTATCACGTGTTATACTCAGTTTATTCAGAAATAGTTTTTGGTCCATACAATGCATTCAAAGGAAGATTACTAAGGCATTTCACTCAAACACATTATGCCCATTATAGCCCACTGTGTGAGTTGCGCCAAAAATCGGAAAGTTGTCGAAATTAGTGGACCTGATGGACTATTACGTGTCATACTCAGTTTATTAAGATATAGTTTTTGATCCATACAATGCATTCAAAGGAAAATTACTAAGGAATTTCACTCAAACACATTATGCCCATTATAGCCCACTGTGTGAGCTGTACCAAAAATCGGAAAGTGGTCTATGATAGTGGACCTAATGGACTATCACGTGTTATACTCAGTTTATTCAGAAATAGTTTTTGGTCCATACAATGCATTCAAAGGAAGATTACTAAGGCATTTCACTCAAACACATTATGCCCATTATAGCCCACTGTGTGAGTTGTGCCAAAAATCGGAAAGTGGTCGAAGATAGCGGACCTGATGGACTACAACGCGACATTCTCAGTTTGTTCAGAAATAGTCTTTGGTCCATACAATGCATTCAAAGGAAGATTACTAAGGCATTTTACTCAAACACATTATGCCCATTATAGCGCACTGTGTGAGTTGTGCCAAAAATCGGAAAGTTGTCGAAGATAGTGGACCTAATGGACTACAACGAGACAGGCTTAGTTTATTCAGAAATAGTTTTTGGTCCATACAATCTATTCAAAGGAAGATTACTAAGGCATTTCACTCAAACACATTATGTCCATTATAGTCCACTGTGTGAGTTGTGCCAAAATCGGAAAGTGGTCGAAGATAGTGGACCTAATGGACTATCACGTGTCATACTCAGTTTATTCAGAAATAGGTTTTGGTCCATACAATGCATTCAAAGGAAGATTACTAAGGAATTTCACTCAAACACATTATGCCCATTATAGCCCACTGTGTGAGTTGTGCCAAAAATCGGAAAGTGGCCGAAGATAGTGGACCTAATGGACTACAACGCAACATGCTTAGTTTATTCAGAAATAGTTTTTGGTCCATACAATCCATTCAAAGGAAGATTACTAATGCAATTCACTCTAACACATTTTGCCCATTACCGTGCACTGTGTGAATTGTGCCAAAATTCGGAAAGTGGGCGAAGATAGTGGACCTAATGGACTACAACGCGGCATACTTAGTTTATTCAGAAATAGTTTTTGGTCCATACAATGCATTCAAAGGAAGATTACTAAGGCATTTCAGTCAAACACATTATGCCCATTATAGCCCACTGTGTGAGTTGTGCCAAAAATCGGAAAGTGGTCGAAGATAGTGGACCTAATGGACTATCACGTGTCATACTCAGTTTATTCAGAAATAGTTTTTGGTCCATACAATGCATTCAAAGGAAGATTACTAAGGCACTTCACTCAAACACATTATGCCCATTATAGTGCACTGTGTGAATTGTGCCGAAATTCGGAAACCGGCCAAAGATAGTGGACCTAATGGACTACAACGCGAAATGCTTAGTTTATTCAGAAATAGTTTTTGGTCCATACAATGCATTCAAAGGAAGATTACTAAGGCATTTCACTCAAACACATTATGTCCATTATAGTCCACTGTGTGAGTTGTGCCAAAATCGGAAAGTGGTCGAAGATAGAAGACCTGATGGACTACAACGCGACATTCTCAGTTTGTTCAGAAATAGTCTTTGGTCCATACAATCCATTCAAAGGAATATTACTAAGGCATTTTACTCAAACACATTATGCCCATTGTAGCGCACTGTGTGAGTTGTGCCAAAAATCGGAAAGTTGTCGAAGATAGTGGACCTAATGGACTACAACGCGACATGCTTAGTTTATTCAGAAATAGTTTTTGGTCCATACAATCCATTCAAAAGAAAATTACTAATGCAATTCACTCTAACACATTTTGCCCATTATAGTGCACTGTGTGAATTGTGCCAAAATTCAGAAAACGGCCGAAGATAGTGGACCTAATGGACTACAACGAGACAGGCTTAGTTTATTCAGAAATAGTTTTTGGTCCATACAATCTATTCAAAGGAAGATTACTAAGGCATTTCACTCAAACACATTATGTCCATTATAGTCCACTGTGTGAGTTGTGCCAAAATCGGAAAGTGGTCGAAGATAGAAGACCTGATGGACTACAACGCGACATTCTCAGTTTGTTCAGAAATAGTCTTTGGTCCATACAATCCATTCAAAGGAATATTACTAAGGCATTTTACTCAAACACATTATGCCCATTATAGCGCACTGTGTGAGTTGTGCCAAAAATCGGAAAGTTGTCGAAGATAGTGGACCTAATGGACTACAACGCGACATGCTTAGTTTATTCAGAAATAGTTTTTGGTCCATACAATCCATTCAAAAGAAAATTACTAATGCAATTCACTCTAACACATTTTGCCCATTATAGTGCACTGTGTGAATTGTGCCAAAATTCAGAAAACGGCCGAAGATAGCGGACCTGATGGACTACAACGCGACATACTCAGTTTATTCAGAAATAGTTTTTGGTCCATACAATGCATTCAAAGGAAGATTACTAAGGCATTTCACTCAAACACATTATGTCCATTATAGTCCACTGTGTGAGTTGTGCCAAAATCGGAAAGTGGTCGAAGATAGTGGACCTAATGGACTATCACGTGTCATACTCAGTTTATTCAGAAATTGTTTTTGGTCCATACAATGCATTCAAAGGAAGATTACTAAGGAATTTCACTCAAACACATTATGCCCATTATAGTGCACAGTGTGAATTGTGCCAAAAATCGGAAAGTTGTCGAAGATAGTGGACCTAATGGACTATAACGCGACATGCTTAGTTTATTCAGAAATAGTTTTTGGTCCATACAATCCATTCAAAGGAAGATTACTAAGGCTTTTCACTCAAACACATTATCCCCATTATAGTGCACTGTGTGAGTTGTGCCAAAATTCGGAAAACGGCCGAAGATAGTGGACCTAATGGACTACAACGAGACAGGCTTAGTTTATTCAGAAATAGTTTTTGGTCCATACAATCTATTCAAAGGAAGATTACTAAGGCATTTCACTCAAACACATTATGCCCATTATAGTGCACTGTGTGAGCTGTGCCAAAAATGGGAAAGTGATCGAAGATAGCGGACCTGATGGACTACAACGCGACATATTCAGTTTATTCAGAAATAGTTTTTGGTCCATACAATGCATTCAAAGGAAGATTACTAAGGCATTTCAGTCAAACACATTATGCCCATTATAGCCCACTGTGTGAGTTGTGCCAAAAATCGGAAAGTGGTCGAAGATAGTGGACCTAATGGACTACAACGCGACATGCTTAGTTTATTCAGAAATAGTTTTTGGTCCATACAATGCATTCAAAGGAAGATTACTAAGGCATTTCACTCAAACACATTATAGTCCACTGTGTGAGTTGTGCCAAAATCGGAAAGTGGTCGAAGATAGTGGACCTAATGGACTATCACGTGTCATACTCAGTTTATTCAGAAATAGTTTTTGGTCCATACAATGAATTCAAAGGAAGATTACTAAGGAATTTCACTCAAACACATTATGCCCATTATAGCCCAATGTGTGAGTTGTGCCAAAAATCAGAAAGTGGTCGACGATAGTGGACCTGATGGACTACAACGCGACATTCTCAGTTTGTTTAGAAATAGTCTTTGGTCCATACAATCCATTCAAAGGAATATTACTAAGGCATTTTACTCAAACACATTATGCCCATTATAGCGCACTGTGTGAGTTGTGCCAAAAATCGGAAAGTGGTCGAAGATAGTGGACCTGATGGACTATAACGCGACATGCTTAGTTTATTCAGAAATAGTTTAGGGTCCATACAATCCATTCAAAGGAAGATTACTAATGCAATTCACTCTAACACATTTTGCCCATTACCGTGCACTGTGTGAATTGTGCCAAAATTCGGAAAGCGGGCGAAGATAGTGGACCTAATGGACTACAACGCGGCATGCTTAGTTTATTCAGAAATAGTTTTTGGTCCATACAATCCATTCAAAAGAAGATTACTAATGCAATTCACTCTAACGCATTTTGCCCATTATAGTGCACTGTGTGAATTGTGCCAAAATTCGGAAAGTGGTCAAAGATAGTGGACCTAATAGACTATCACGTGTCGTACTCAGTTTATTCAGAAGTAGTTTTTGTTCCATACAATGCATTCAAAGGAAGATTACTAAGGCATTTCACTCAAACACATTATGCCCATTATAGCCCAATGTGTGAGTTGTGCCAAAAATCGGAAAGTTGTCGAAGATAGTGGACCTGATGGACTACAACGTGACATACTCAGTTTATTCAGAAGTAGTTTTTGTTCCATACAATGCATTCAAAGGAAGATTACTAAGGCATTTCACTCAAACACATTATGCCCATTATAGCCCACTGTGTGAATTGTGCCAAAAATCGGAAAGTGGTCGAAGATAGTGGATCTAGTGAGCTATCACATGTCATACTTAGTTTATTCAGAAATAGTTTTTGGTCCATACAATGCATTCAAAGGAAGATTACTAAGGCATTTTACTCAAACACATTATGCCCATTATAGCCCACTGTGTGAGTTGTGCCAAAATTCGGAAAACGGCCGAAGATAGTGGACCTAATGGACTACAACGAGACAGGCTTAGTTTATTCAGAAATAGTTTTTGGTCCATACAATCTATTCAAAGGAAGATTACTAAGGCATTTCACTCAAACACATTATGCCCATTATAGTGCACTGTGTGAGCTGTGCCAAAAATGGGAAAGTGATCGAAGATAGCGGACCTGATGGACTACAACGCGACATACTCAGTTTATTCAGAAATAGTTTTTGGTCCATACAATGCATTCAAAGGAAGATTACTAAGGCATTTCAGTCAAACACATTATGCCCATTATAGCCCACTGTGTGAGTTGTGCCAAAAATCGGAAAGTGGTCGAAGATAGTGGATCTAGTGAGCTATCACATGTCATACTTAGTTTATTCAGAAATAGTTTTTATCCATACAATGCATTCAAAGGAAGATTACTAAGGCATTTTACTCAAACACATTATGCCCATTATAGCCCACTGTGTGAGTTGTGCCAAAAATCGGAAAGTGGTCGAAGATAGTGGACCTAATGGACTACAACGTGACATGCTTAGTTTATTCAGAAATAGTTTTTGGTCCATACAATGCATTCAAAGGAAGATTACTAAGGCACTTCACTCAAACACATTATGTCCATTATAGTCCACTGTGTGAGTTGTGCCAAAATCGGAAAGTGGTCGAAGATAGTGGACCTAATGGACTACAACGAGACAGGCTTAGCTTATTCAGAAATAGTTTTTGGTCCATACAATCTATTCAAAGGAATATTACTAAGGCATTTCACTCAAACACATTATGCCCATTATAGTGCACTGTGTGAGCTGTGCCAAAAATGGGAAAGTGATCGAAGATAGTGGACCTGATGGACTACAACGCGACATACTCAGTTTATTCAGAAATAGTTTTTGGTCCATACAATGCATTCAAAGGAAGATTACTAAGGCATTTCAGTCAAACACATTATGCCCATTATAGCCCACTGTGTGAGTTGTGCCAAAATTCGGAAAACGGCCGAAGATAGTGGACCTAATGGACTACAACGAGACAGGCTTAGTTTATTCAGAAATAGTTTTTGGTCCATACAATCTATTCAAAGGAAGATTACTAAGGCATTTCACTCAAACACATTATGCCCATTATAGTGCACTGTGTGAGCTGTGCCAAAAATGGGAAAGTGATCGAAGATAGCGGACCTAATGGACTACAACGCGACATGCTTAGTTTATTCAGAAATAGTTTTTGGTCCATACAATGCATTCAAAGGAAGATTACTAAGGCATTTCACTCAAACACATTATGTCCATTATAGTCCACTGTGTGAGTTGTGCCAAAATCGGAAAGTGGTCGAAGATAGTGGACCTAATGGACTATCACGTATCATACTCAGTTTATTCAGAAATAGTTTTTGGTCCATACAATGCATTCAAAGGAAGATTACTAAGGAATTTCACTCAAACACATTATGCCCATTATAGCCCAATGTGTGAGTTGTGCCAAAAATCGGAAAGTGGTCGAAGATAGTGGACCTGATGGACTACAACGCGACATTCTCAGTTTGTTCAGAAATAGTCTTTGGTCCATACAATCCATTCAAAGGAATATTACTAAGGCATTTTACTCAAACACATTATGCCCATTATAGCGCACTGTGTGAGTTGTGCCAAAAATCGGAACGTGGTCGAAGATAGTGGACCTGATGGACTATAACGCGACATGCTTAGTTTATTCAGAAATAGTTTATGGTCCATACAATCCATTCAAAGGAAAATTACTAATGCAATTCACTCTAACACATTTTGCCCATTACCGTGCACTGTGTGAATTGTGCCAAAATTCGGAAAGTGGGCGAAGATAGTGGACCTAATGGACTACAACGCGGCATGCTTAGTTTATTCAGAAATAGTTTTTGGTCCATACAATCCATTCAAAAGAAGATTACAAATGCAATTCACTCTAACACATTTTGCCCATTATAGTGCACTGTGTGAATTGTGCCAAAATTCGGAAAGTGGTCAAAGATAGTGGACCTAATAGACTATCACGTGTCGTACTCAGTTTATTCAGAAGTAGTTTTTGTTCCATACAATGCATTCAAAGGAAGATTACTAAGGCATTTCACTCAAACACATTATGCCCATTATAGCCCAATGTGTGAGTTGTGCCAAAAATCGGAAAGTGGTCGAAGATAGTGGACCTGATGGACTACAACGTGACATACTCAGTTTATTCAGAAGTAGTTTTTGTTCCATGCAATGCATTCAAAGGGAGATTACTAAGGCATTTCACTCAAACACATTATGCCCATTATAGCCCACTGTGTGAGTTGTGCCAAAAATCGGAAAGTGGTCGAAGATAGTGGATCTAGTGAGCTATCACATGTCATACTTAGTTTATTCAGAAATAGTTTTTGGTCCATACAAGGCATTCAAAGGAAAATTACTAAGGCATTTTACTCAAACACATTATGCCCATTATAGCCCACTGTGTGAGTTGTGCCAAAATTCGGAAAACGGCCGAAGATAGTGGACCTAATGGACTACAACGAGACAGGCTTAGTTTATTCAGAAATAGTTTTTGGTCCATACAATCTATTCAAAGGAAGATTACTAAGGCATTTCACTCAAACACATTATGCCCATTATAGTGCACTGTGTGAGCTGTGCCAAAAATGGGAAAGTGACCGAAGATAGCGGACCTGATGGACTACAACGCGACATACTCAGTTTATTCAGAAATAGTTTTTGGTCCATACAATGCATTCAAAGGAAGATTACTAAGGCATTTCAGTCAAACACATTATGCCCATTATAGCCCACTGTGTGTGTTGGGGTAAATGATAAAGGGTGGATCTCCAAGATGAAAAAAAAAGGATAACGTTGTGGGGAAAAAAATAGAAAAAAAAGCGGGGGTTAAAATTTATAAAATGTTTGATTTATTGCAGGTACCTTACCCGATCAAGTGAACAAAAATGACTAACTATAAAAATTATAAATGTATTGTGGTATGTTTTAAAAAGAAACGATCTTCGTTAAAATTCTCTCATAAGAGAATGAGATCGACAATAATAAATATATTATATGTAATAGAGAGAAAAATTATGTGTAATCTAAATAATAAATTTTCTGCTGATGACAGAAACATTCCGCCCCCCTTGCAGTATTGCAACACTAGACAAGGGACGGCCATATAGATATCATACATTATAAGAGAAGTTATTAATTAATAGATTTATGTATATGTACATGTATACTTCAAAAAATGCCAATGCAATTACTTTAAAATAAATTTAATTATATAACCAAAGAAATAATTAATACAACAATTCATATAAGTAATATAAATACAATTCAGTAAGTGAAATAAAAAGAAAAAAAAAATATAATTATGTATATAAACATAGTTAATAGTATGTAGTGAAAAAAAATAACGTATAGAATAAATACATATATGAGATTCTATTTTGAATTTATGTTGATAACAATAGTAGGAGCGCCAGTAGAGGGGATAATACGTTGAGAAGTAGATATTTGAGCGTTTGTATTTGGTGAATGTGTACGAGTATGGGAATCACGATGACCACGTCTGGTTCGATTCGATTTATGTACGCCCTGGTGTATAGTGGTGGTCTTATGGTGAAGCAAGGTATGGTGTTCGGCCAAGCAGATCCTACACCTTTCTCGGCTCTTGCAGTTTCGAACCACATGTGAGTGTGCAAGGCAATTAAGACAATACCCAAAACGACGCACCACCTTTATTCGTTCTGGCACTCTGAGTCGGCGAAATCGGAAACATTTTCTCAACGGGTGTTCTTTGTTGCAATATCGACAATCTTTAAATATTCGCCTGGAAGATGCTGAAACTAATTCCCGATGTCGGTGTTGATTTGAGTTGGTGGTATGTGAGGCACTTGAAAGGCGTATGCGGGTTCTTTCATGTCGTTGAGGTGAAGTGCTCATAGTGTCTGTAAATAAAAACAAAATAATATTTCAATCTGTTTTACAAGGGGGTAAGAGTACAAGTTTAGTTATTGGTCTGAGAATTAAGCCACGTGAGGTACGAACTTGTGCTACTCTAACTTTAGAATCGGGACCTCGTACAACGCTTTCTATACGACCTAACTGCCATTGAGTAGGCGGTAGATGTTCGCGTCGAATCACTACCAAATCATTAGGCGCAAAATCTCGCTCGGGATATAACCATTTGGTGCGCTTATGTAATTCTTTCAGGTAATCTTCTTTCCAGAGCAAAGCAAAATAATGGTGTAGTATTTTCAATTTCTGCCATCTGTTAACCAGGCTTAACGATTTTTCTGACAAGTCGGGTTCAGCGGGGGATAAGAGAGACGAACCGACTAAAAAATGACCCGGGGTCAAAATATTTAGATCCGATGGATCATCACTTATGGGGCACAACGGCCTAGCATTCAGGCATGATTCTATACGTGTCAACATAGTGTTAAATTCTTCATAGGTGAATTTCTGCGCGTATGAGATTTTCTTTAAATGGGTCTTAATAACTTTTAACACCGGCCTCCCAAATGCCACCCATATGGGGTGCGCCAGGGGGAATAAAGTGCCAAGCAATATTCTGAAAAGTGTATTGAGATAAAATCTGTTGTCGTACAGATGACAAAAAATTTTTACGATCAGCGGATAAGACATTTGCTGCCCCAACAAAGGCTGTACCATTGTCCGAGTATATTTTTGAAGGGCAACCGCGGCGGGAGAAAAAACGTGAAAAAGCCGCTAAAAAGGCATTAGTAGATATTTCAGATGTAAGCTCTAAGTGTATTGCCTTTGTCGAAAAACAAACAAAAACCAAAACATAACCCTTCGTTATCTTACAACCTCGCCCTACGTAGGATTTAATGTCGAATGGACCGGCAAAATCCACGCCAGATGACGCGAATGGACGAGATATGACAGTTCTTTCAACGGATAGAATACCCATTATTTGCTGAGATTGTTTATGTTTATGCAAAACACATATCTTACAGTTATGAATTACTGTCTTCACCAAGTTTTTCAATTTAGGGACCCAAAATTCAATGCGCACCACACGCATTAGCAAAGAGTTTCCACCGTGAATAGAATATTTATGTACCATTTCAAGATACAAACGAGTAAATCTTCCAGAGTAGGGTAAGATTTTTGGGAATTTTTCGTTATAGGTTAGGGTCGGGGATAAAGATAACCTGCCATTAGCTCTTAAGAACCCATAGTCATCGATAAACGGGTTAAAACGCACAAGGGGACTTTTCTTTGGGAGCAGGAGTCCTTGAGATAAAAGATTATATTCTGTAAAATATAAACGCTGACAAAGTAGGATAAGACGAGATTTGACAAATTTAATTTCGGCCTGATCCAACAATAAAGTTGTATACTTGTGGTTGTGTTTGTGTTGATTATGAGTACTGTTGAAAAAACGAAATATATAGCAGATTACTCGCATAGCTCGAGGGAGATCAGAAAATCGGTCCAAAATATCAGTGATAGAGACTTGAGTCACATGGGACCGGACAGGTTTTATTTCCTCTGTTGTCTCAAAATTGGTAGGATGTACAGGCCAACAGTCAGAAGGCATCTTTAGCCAAGGTGGACCATGCCACCAAAGATTATTGTCAATTAAATCAACGGCTGAGCAGCCACGGGATGCTATATCTGCTGGGTTATCTTTGGAGTCGACGTGTAACCAGCTATCACGGTCAGTTTTCTCCCAAATCGAAGCCGTACGGTTGGCAACAAAAGTTGTCCAATGGTATGGGGGTTTCTGTAGCCATGCCAATACTATTGTTGAATCAGTCCACATACAAGAGCGATAATTCGAATTAGAAAATTGAGTTTTGAAATGTTGAAACATTTTAGCGAGAAGTTCGGCACCACAGAGTTCCTTTCGGGGTAATGTTATATATTTAATCGGAGCTACCTTCGTTTTCGAGGTTAGGAGATGTGTATATACCTGTCCCTCTGGTGATTCCGTGCGAATGTAAAGCGTTGCAGCATAAGCTTTTTCTGACGCATCACAAAATCCATGGATTTGAACAGAAAAACTAGGGTGATAATTTAAAAAACGAGGCACTTTGATCTTTTCAATATGTGGGTAATCATCAAGAAAGGCTTGCCAAAGTTTTAGAGTTGATGGTTCGATGTCTTCATCCCAATCGGTGTTATCTTTCCATATTTGCTGCATCAACATTTTGGCAACTATTAATTTTGGGGCCAGCCATCCGGCGGGGTCAAATAATTTTGCAATTTCGGATAGTACGGCTCTTTTACTGAATTTATTCGTACAGGGGAGTTTTAGGGGTTTAAAATAAAAGAAATCGTTACCAGCATTCCATTGTAGACCTAAAAGCTTTGACGTACACGATTCAGAGAGATCTAAAAACTCTGTATTAAGCAAATGCTTGGGGTTTATACCGTTTAGAATGATCGAATGATTAGCGGTCCATTTTCTTAATGAAAAGCCAGCAGAGGCCAAAACCGTGATAAGATCATCTCGTGATTTGATGGCGTCTTCGGGGTTGTGAGATCCAAATAATACATCATCTACGTACATATGGTTTCTAATAATATCTGAGACATTGGGGTTATCCTTCTCACAGTGACTGGCTAATTCCAACAAAGTTCTAATAGCCAAAAATGGGGCACAGTTGACGCCAAACGTAACTGTATTTAGTTCAAAGTCACTTACGTCTTCATGCTGTGAATTACGGAATAATATCCGTTGAAAGGGGGTATGAAGGGGGTTAACGAGTATTTGCCGATACATTTTTTCAATATCAGCGTTAAAAACATATTTGAATAGACGCCATCGGAGAATGAGCGTTGGTAAATCGGCTTGCAAAACTGGACCGGGGTAAAGAACATCGTTTAGGCTTACACCATTAGAAGATGGGCAAGATGCATTAAATACAACGCGTAACTTAGTCGTCGTGCTATCGGGTTTTAGCACCGCGTGATGGGGTAAATAATAAGAGTGGGAAGCATTATTTATATCTGGGGTCACTTTTGTCATGTGTTTGAGGGTTAAATATTCCATAAGTACATCATCATATTTTGTTTTAAATTCTATATTTTTGCTCAGTCGGGACTCATTGCGAATGAATTGAGATAACGCAGAATTTCTCGACTGACCGAGAGTTTTCACAATGGGATATGCGCGAATAAAAGGTAAAGAAACGACAAACCGACCCTCATCATTACGATAAGTGGTCTTCTTATATATGTCTTCAACATATTTGTCGTCGTCTGAGGTTGGGGTTTGAGCAGGTATTTCCTCCAGTTCCCAAAAACGATTGAGGAGATAATTAATGTCGACTTTGTTGAAAAACGATGAAACTGCACTGCGGGAAGAGTTACAATCACTGCGACCAGTGATGATTCATCCAAATACAGTCTGTTGGGCAACGAGGGTTTGATCCTTGTTCTGGCGGACGCCTTCACGGATGAGCTTGGGATAAATATCTCCCCCCAAGAGTAAATCTATATGGGAGGAAGAGTGGTTATAAGAATCCGCCATAGGTAAGTCGGCAAAGTCCAATTTGGTCGAAGATGACAACGGATAATAGGGTAATTTTCCGGTTAGTTTTTCAACCACAAAGGCTTCAATAAATGTAGAAAAGGCTGGGTTTGTTGGTGATTTAATTTGAATTCGTCCTATTTGAGTTGAAGTAGCTGCCAGTGTATCGCCAAGCCCGATGACATTAGTGTGAGACTTACGAGATGAGAGTGCTAATTTTCTTTGTAGGGATTTTGAAATAAAAGATGCTTCAGATGCTGGGTCAATGAGAGCTCTAACAGTACAAGAGAGATCACCTACGGTAGTTATTACCAAGGCTGTTCCAAGAAGAACTAAAGGGGGTGTAGTTGATTGTAATTGGGTTGCGTATGACCGGCGAAAACTGGTATCCTCATTTGAAGTTGAGGGCCTATCTAACATAGAGGGATGATTCACGTTCGATGCAGTAGAATCAGTATTTTGTTTAGATGGGGTGAACGATTTACTGTCGGGTTTCAGAGGACGATGTAAAAGGGAATGATGCTTCTGTTTGCAGATAGAGCACACATATTGACTTCTACACATTTTAAAATCATGAGAAGTAGCCAAGCAATTAGTACAACGACCCTGTTTTTTAACTACATTAAAACGCTCATCTACAGACATATGCAAAAAATTAGGGCATAGTCGAAGCGGATGACTATCTTGGCACAGATAACATTTTAATTTTCGGTTTGATGAAATATTCGTGTGAAAAGCGTTAATTTTTCGAAAAGAACTACTATTGTTTTCTGTTTTAGTTTGATTTCTTTTTAGAGGAGGTACGGACATATTAGGGGATCTGATATCACTAACCGATTCTAGGGTATGAAAACGGTTAGTTAAAAACACGTCCATATCTTTCCACTTAGGTAAATCTGTATTATCCTTAAGGGATTGTTCCCAAAGGTTTAGGGTTATATCTGGTAGACACGTAGAACCTATGTAGACAAAAATAACATCCCAGTTACCTGTGTCTATTTGCAAAAGGGATAAATTTGAAATACAATTATTAATAGTCCTCTGGAGGGTTTTTATAGCAGGACCAGACTCTTTATTAATATGAGCTAAGTTCAAAAGAATTTTTAACTGAGCGTTTACGAGGACGCGTTTATTCTCATAGCGGTCGATTAGATTTTGCCACGCCATTTGAAAACCCGAGTTTGTAAACGGACACGAACGAACTATTTCATGGGCTTCACCTTTTGTCTTCTTCAATAAATGACAAAGTTTCTCCACAGGGGAAATGTGACTATATTCACCATATAGAGCTGAAAACTGGTCCCTGAAAGTTGGCCTCGATTCGTAGTCGCCATGGAAAACGTCCATATCGCACGGAGGCAAATTTATACGCTCCACTGCTGTATGAATAGGCTTGGACTCAGTATGTGATGGGTTCGAAAACAGTCTTAAGGATTCCAAAAGTTCGTTCACTTTTGAAAGGCACTGTATATACGAATTGTAAGCAACAAAAAATTTCTTTTTGATCGTTTCCAAACTGACCTCATCCTTTGATGAATCAAGTTTTGCTAATACGTCATCGTATGTGGTACGCAAAACACTCCACAGGTGAGTAATTTCATCCCTTTGAATCTCCAGACGGTGTATGGTATGTTCATCCTGAGGAAGTGAGGAAAAATAGGAACTAAACTCGATAACACGGTCTGACGCGCAAATAAATTTATTTAAATTAGACATTGTAGGGATAAAAATTTAGAAATAAACGCAAAGTTATTATAAATGATTCGATGCACAATCAATTTCCACTTGATACAAAAAATCAAAGAAAATATTCTAGTTTACCTTATATTATCGAATTCGAAAGCGTTAATAAAAAATCAATATAAAATTTGTATTAATATTCGAAGTAGAAATGTTTTTAAATGTCGATTAAAAAATGTATGTATATATGTAAATATAACTTATTTATTGTATGTAAAAATCTTAAAGTGAATAAATATGGGGATATATCTTTCAATAACTTAATTTGATTTGTTGAAATTAAAATTTTCTATTCTTTGTACTCTTGTAATAGTGATTTACTATTACATAAATCATAAACTTAAATTTGCAATGATAATTTCTATTAATTGGATAAGGTGTACTAATAGTATTAAAAATAAAAAGTCATTCAAAAAATAAGCCTTTAAAAAAACACATTGCTATTAATTTATACAAAATAATAAATATCCAAGTTGTGTAAATAGCGAGGAATAAAAATTTCAATCAAATATTTATGCTTTATTGAGTAAACACTTTTATTGTACAAAGAATTTCAAATCAAATATTTATCTTTTATAAGGTAAACATTTTTCCTGTACAAAAAATTTTAAATCAAATATTTATTTTTTAAATCATATATGTATTTTCCATAGGGTAAACACTTTTCGTGTACACTGTATAAATATGTATATTAAGAAATGTTTGAGTTGCAAACCAAAAAAATACGTGTACGCAATGAGTTTAAAATGACAATTCAAAATTAGCAAATAAACAAATCAAATGTGTATCGTCAAACTATCAACATTAAATGTGTTTATGAAGAAATGTTTGCATGTTTTAATTCCAACAAAAAATAAACAATGTTTAATAAGATCGTTTAGAAACAAATCACATGTGTACCGACCAAATGTTCTGATTTTAATTTTTAGTTAAAGAAATGTTTAATAAAACGTGACAACATCAACTTGTTTCTGAATGCTTATAGCATGTGTGTATGAATTTATTTAAACGCACGTATGTATCACAACTTGTTCACTTAAAAACATGTCTATGTAAAATTACAATAATGTATCTATACTTGTTCACCGCTATGTAATATAGAATAATATTTAAGAAAATGTTTATAATTTAGAGAGTAGCAACATGTGGATTATATTTTTATTAAGATGGGATTTTTTATGGGGTATGAATAAATAACTGTCCTCAACGTTTGTTGTTATTTATTTTCGTTCTTTTTTCTCACTAATTATGCAGTATGTATATGACATACCTTTCTTTTTTATATATTTAATATTTTTTTTTTCTCAGGCGGTTAATAAAATATGAAATACGTACATACCTTATGTTAGAATTTATGCTTAATTTTACTTGTTTAGTGGTGTACTTTTCCGTAGGGTACTTTAAACAGATTAAATTTATGTGTCCCAAAAAAGTGTCGTTTTTCTTCTAAAAAGTACCTTCTTCAAAATTTGCGCGATCAGCTTCTATGTTGAGTTAGGGGGAATTTTAAGAAATTTTAATAAGTTTGGGTTAACGCAATTATATTATCCTTATTCCTTCACTTGGATCCGGCTCGAAGGACCAGAAAATGTTGGGGTAAATGATAATGGGTGGATCTCCAAGATGAAAAAAAAAGGATAACGTTGTGGGGAAAAAAATAGAAAAAAAAGCGGGGGTTATAATTTATAAAATGTTTGATTTATTGCAGGTACCTTACCCGATCAAGTGAACAAAAATGACTAACTATAAAAATTATAAATGTATTGTGGTATGTTTTAAAAAGAAACGATCTTCCTTAAAATTCTCTCATAAGAGAATGAGATCGACAATAATAAATATATTATATGTAATAGAGAGAAAAATTATGTGTAATCTAAATAATAAATTTTCTGCTGATGACAGAAACAGTGTGAGTTGTGCCAAAAATCGGAAAGTGGTCGAAGATAGTGGATCTAGTGAGCTATCACATGTCATACTTAGTTTATTCAGAAATAGTTTTTGGTCCATACAATGCATTCAAAGGAAGATTACTAAGGCATTTTACTCAAACACATTATGCCCATTATAGCCCACTGTGTGAGTTGTGACAAAAATCGGAAAGTGGTCGAAGATAGTGGACCTAATGGACTACAACGCGACATGCTTAGTTTATTCAGAAATAGTTTATGGTCCATACAATCCATTCAAAGGAAGATTACTAATGCAATTCACTCTAACACATTTTGCCCATTATAGTGCACTGTGTGAATTGTGCCAAAATTCGGAAAGTGGTCAAAGATAGTGGACCTAATAGACTATCACGTGTCGTACTCAGTTTATTCAGAAGTAGTTTTTGTTCCATACAATGCATTCAAAGGAAGATTACTAAGGCATTTCACTCAAACACATTATGCCCATTATAGCCCAATGTGTGAGTTGTGCCAAAAATCGGAAAGTGGTCGAAGATAGTGGACCTGATGGACTACAACGTGACATACTCAGTTTATTCAGAAATAGTTTTTGGTCCATACAATGCATTCAAAGGAAGATTACTAAGGCATTTCAGTCAAACACATTATGCCCATTATAGCCCACTGTGTGAGTTGTGCCAAAATTCGGAAAGTGGTTGAAGATAGTGGACCTAATGGACTATTACGTGTCATACTCAGTTTATTCAGAAATAGTTTTTGGTCCATACAATGCATTCAAAGGAAGATTACTAGGGCATTTCACTCAATCACATTATGCCCATTATAGCCCACTGTGTGAGTTGTGCCAAAAATCGGAAAGTGGTCGAAGATTTAGGACCTAATGGACTATAACGCGACATGCTTAGTTTATTCAGAAATAGTTTTTGGTCCATACAATCCATTCAAAGGAAGATTACTAAGGCATTTCACTCAAACACATTATGCCCATTACAGTGCACTGTGCGAGCTGTGCCAAAAATCGGAAAGTGGTCGAAGATAGTGGACCTAATGGACTACAACGCGACATACTCAGTTTATTCAGAAATAGTTTTTGGTCCATACAATCCATTCAAAGGAAGATTACTAAGGCATTTCACTCAAACACATTTTGCCCATTATAGTGCACTGTGTGAATTGTGCCAAAATTCGGATACTCAATTTATTCAGAAATAGTTTTTGGTCCATACAATGCATTCAAAGGAAGATTACTAAGGCATTTCACTCAAACGCATTATGCCCATTATAGCCCACTGTGTGAGTTGTGCCAAAAATCGGAAAGTGGTCGAAGATAGCGGACCTGATGGACTAAAGCGCGACATGCTTAGTTTATTCAGAAATAGTTTTTGGTCCATACAATGCATTCAAAGGAAAATTACTAAGGCACTTCACTCAAACACATCATGCCCATTATAGCCCACTGTGTGAGCTATGCCAAAAATCGGAAAGTGGTCGAAGATAGTGGACTTAATGGACTATCACGTGTCATACTCAGTTTATTCAGAAATAGTTTTTGGTCCATACAATCCATTCAAAGGAAGATTACTATGGCATTTCACTCAAACACATTTTGCCCATTATAGTGCACTGTGTGAATTGTGCCAAAATTCGGATACTCAGTTTATTCAGAAATAGTTTTTGGTCCATACAATCCATTCAAAGGAAGATTACTAATGCAATTCACTCTAACACATTTTGTCCCTGAAAGTTGGCCACGATTCGTAGTCGCCATGGAAAACGTCCATATCGCACGGAGGCAAATTTATACGCTCCACTGCTGTATGAATAGGCGTGGACTCAGTATGTGATGGGTTCGAAAACAGTCTTAAGGATTCCAAAAGTTCGTTCACTTTTGAAAGGCACTGTATATACGAATTGTAAGCAACAAAAAATTTCTTTTTGATCGTTTCCAAACTGACCTCATCCTTTGATGAATCAAGTTTTGCTAATACGTCATCGTATGTGGTACGCAAAACACTCCACAGGTGAGTAATTTCATCCCTTTGAATCTCCAGACGGTGTATGGTATGTTCATCCTGAGGAAGTGAGGAAAAATAGGAACTAAACTCGATAACACGGTCTGACGCGCGAATAAATTTATTTAAATTAGACATTGTAGGGATAAAAATTTAGAAATAAACGCAAAGTTATTATAAATGATTCGATGCACAATCAATTTCCACTTGATACAAAAAATCAAAGAAAATATTCTAGTTTACCTTATATTATCGAATTCGAAAGCGTTAATAAAAAATCAATATAAAATTTGTATTAATATTCGAAGTAGAAATGTTTTTAAATGTCGATTAAAAAATGTATGTATATATGTAAATATAACTTATTTATTGTATGTAAAAATCTTAAAGTGAATAAATATGGGGATATATCTTTCAATAACTTAATTTGATTTGTTGAAATTAAAATTTTCTATTCTTTGTACTCTTGTAATAGTGATTTACTATTACATAAATCATAAACTTAAATTTGCAATGATAATTTCTATTAATTGGATAAGGTGTACTAATAGTATTAAAAATAAAAAGTCATTCAAAAAATAAGCCTTTAAAAAAACACATTGCTATTAATTTATACAAAATAATAAATATCCAAGTTGTGTAAATAGCGAGGAATAAAAATTTCAATCAAATATTTATGCTTTATTGAGTAAACACTTTTATTGTACAAAGAATTTCAAATCAAATATTTATCTTTTATAAGGTAAACATTTTTCCTGTACAAAAAATTTTAAATCAAATATTTATTTTTTAAATCATATATGTATTTTCCATAGGGTAAACACTTTTCGTGTACACTGTATAAATATGTATATTAAGAAATGTTTGAGTTGCAAACCAAAAAAATACGTGTACGCAATGAGTTTAAAATGACAATTCAAAATTAGCAAATAAACAAATCAAATGTGTATCGTCAAACTATCAACATTAAATGTGTTTATGAAGAAATGTTTGCATGTTTTAATTCCAACAAAAAATAAACAATGTTTAATAAGATCGTTTAGAAACAAATCACATGTGTACCGACCAAATGTTCTGATTTTAATTTTTAGTTAAAGAAATGTTTAATAAAACGTGACAACATCAACTTGTTTCTGAATGCTTATAGCATGTGTGTATGAATTTATTTAAACGCACGTATGTATCACAACTTGTTCACTTAAAAACATGTCTATGTAAAATTACAATAATGTATCTATACTTGTTCACCGCTATGTAATATAGAATAATATTTAAGAAAATGTTTATAATTTAGAGAGTAGCAACATGTGGATTATATTTTTATTAAGATGGGATTTTTTATGGGGTATGAATAAATAACTGTCCTCAACGTTTGTTGTTATTTATTTTCGTTCTTTTTTCTCACTAATTATGCAGTATGTATATGACATACCTTTCTTTTTTATATATTTAATATTTTTTTTTTCTCAGGCGGTTAATAAAATATGAAATACGTACATACCTTATGTTAGAATTTATGCTTAATTTTACTTGTTTAGTGGTGTACTTTTCCGTAGGGTACTTTAAACAGATTAAATTTATGTGTCCCAAAAAAGTGTCGTTTTTCTTCTAAAAAGTACCTTCTTCAAAATTTGCGCGATCAGCTTCTATGTTGAGTTAGGGGGAATTTTAAGAAATTTTAATAAGTTTGGGTTAACGCAATTATATTATCCTTATTCCTTCACTTGGATCCGGCTCGAAGGACCAGAAAATGTTGGGGTAAATGATAAAGGGTGGATCTCCAAGATGAAAAAAAAAGGATAACGTTGTGGGGAAAAAAATAGAAAAAAAAGCGGGGGTTATAATTTATAAAATGTTTGATTTATTGCAGGTACCTTACCCGATCAAGTGAACAAAAATGACTAACTATAAAAATTATAAATGTATTGTGGTATGTTTTAAAAAGAAACGATCTTCGTTAAAATTCTCTCATAAGAGAATGAGATGGACAATAATAAATATATTATATGTAATAGAGAGAAAAATTATGTGTAATCTAAATAATAAATTTTCTGCTGATGACAGAAACAGTGTGAGTTGTGCCAAAAATCGGAAAGTGGTCGAAGATAGTGGATCTAGTGAGCTATCACATGTCATACTTAGTTTATTCAGAAATAGTTTTTGGTCCATACAATGCATTCAAAGGAAGATTACTAAGGCATTTTACTCAAACACATTATGCCCCTTATAGCCCACTGTGTGAGTTGTGACAAAAATCGGAAAGTGGTCGAAGATAGTGGACCTAATGGACTACAACGCGACATGCTTAGTTTATTCAGAAATAGTTTATGGTCCATACAATCCATTCAAAGGAAGATTACTAATGCAATTCACTCTAACACATTTTGCCCATTATAGTGCACTGTGTGAATTGTGCCAAAATTCGGAAAGTGGTCAAAGATAGTGGACCTAATAGACTATCACGTGTCGTACTCAGTTTATTCAGAAGTAGTTTTTGTTCCATACAATGCATTCAAAGGAAGATTACTAAGGCATTTCACTCAAACACATTATGCCCATTATAGCCCAATGTGTGAGTTGTGCCAAAAATCGGAAAGTGGTCGAAGATAGTGGACCTGATGGACTACAACGTGACATACTCAGTTTATTCAGAAATAGTTTTTGGTCCATACAATGCATTCAAAGGAAGATTACTAAGGCATTTCAGTCAAACACATTATGCCCATTATAGCCCACTGTGTGAGTTGTGCCAAAATTCGGAAAGTGGTTGAAGATAGTGGACCTAATGGACTATTACGTGTCATACTCAGTTTATTCAGAAATAGTTTTTGGTCCATACAATGCATTCAAAGGAAGATTACTAGGGCATTTCACTCAATCACATTATGCCCATTATAGCCCACTGTGTGAGTTGTGCCAAAAATCGGAAAGTGGTCGAAGATTTAGGACCTAATGGACTATAACGCGACATGCTTAGTTTATTCAGAAATAGTTTTTGGTCCATACAATCCATTCAAAGGAAGATTACTAAGGCATTTCACTCAAACACATTATGCCCATTACAGTGCACTGTGCGAGCTGTGCCAAAAATCGGAAAGTGGTCGAAGATAGTGGACCTAATGGACTACAACGCGACATACTCAGTTTATTCAGAAATAGTTTTTGGTCCATACAATCCATTCAAAGGAAGATTACTAAGGCATTTCACTCAAACACATTTTGCCCATTATAGTGCACTGTGTGAATTGTGCCAAAATTCGGATACTCAATTTATTCAGAAATAGTTTTTGGTCCATACAATGCATTCAAAGGAAGATTACTAAGGCATTTCACTCAAACGCATTATGCCCATTATAGCCCACTGTGTGAGTTGTGCCAAAAATCGGAAAGTGGTCGAAGATAGCGGACCTGATGGACTAAAGCGCGACATGCTTAGTTTATTCAGAAATAGTTTTTGGTCCATACAATGCATTCAAAGGAAAATTACTAAGGCACTTCACTCAAACACATCATGCCCATTATAGCCCACTGTGTGAGCTATGCCAAAAATCGGAAAGTGGTCGAAGATAGTGGACTTAATGGACTATCACGTGTCATACTCAGTTTATTCAGAAATAGTTTTTGGTCCATACAATCCATTCAAAGGAAGATTACTATGGCATTTCACTCAAACACATTTTGCCCATTATAGTGCACTGTGTGAATTGTGCCAAAATTCGGATACTCAGTTTATTCAGAAATAGTTTTTGGTCCATACAATCCATTCAAAGGAAGATTACTAATGCAATTCACTCTAACACATTTTGCCCATTATAGTGCACTGTGTGAGCTATGCCAAAAATCGGAAAGTGGTCGAAGATAGTGGACTTAATGGACTATCACGTGTCATACTCAGTTTATTCAGAAATAGTTTTTGGTCCATACAATGCATTCAAAGGAAGATTACTAAGGAATTTCACTCAAACACATTTTGCCCATTGTGAATTGTGCCAAAAATCGGAAAGTTGTCGAAGATAGTGGACCTAATTGACTACAACGCGACATGCTTAGTTTATTCAGAAATAGTTTTTGGTCCATACAATCCATTCAAAGGAAAATTACTAAGGCATTTCACTCAAACACATTATGCCCATTATAGTGCACTGTGTGAGTTGTGCCAAAATTCGGAAAACGGCCGAAGATAGTGGACCTAATGGACTACAACGCGACAGGCTTAGTTTATTCAGAAATAGTTTTTGGTCCATACAATCCATTCAAAGGAAAATTAATAAGGCATTACACTCAAACACCTTATGCCCATTATAGTGCACTATGTGAGCTGTGCCAAAAATCGGAAAGTGATCGAAGATAGCGGACCTGATGGACTACAACGCGACATACTCAGTTTATTCAGAAATAGTCTTTGGTCCATACAATGCATTCAAAGGAAGATTACTAAGGCATTTCAGTCAAACACATTATGCCCATTATAGCCCACTGTGTGAGTTGTGCCAAAAATCGAAAGTGGTCGAAGATAGTGGACCTAATGAGCTATCATATGTCATACTTAGTTTATTCAGAGATAGTTTTTGGTCCATACAATGCATTCAAAGGTAAATTACTAAGGCATTTCACTCAAACACATTATGCCCATTATAGCCCACTGTGTGAGTTGTGCCAAAAATCGGAAAGTGGTCGAAGATAGTGGACCTAATGGACTATCACGTGTCATACTCAGTTTATTCAGAAATAGTTTTTGGTCCATACAATGCATTCAAAGGAAAACTACTAAGGCACTTCACTCAAACACATTATGCCCATTATAGTGCAATGTGTGAGTTGTGCCAAAAATCGGAAAGGGGTCGAAGATAGTGGACCTGATGGACTACAACGCGACATACTCAGTTTATTCAGAAATAGTTTTTGGTCCATACAATCCATTCAAAAGAAGATTACTAAGGCACTTCACTCAAACACATTATGCCCATTATAGTGCACTGTGTGAATTGTGGCGAAATTCGGAAAACGTCCAAAGATAGTGGACCTAATGGACTACAACGCGACATGCTTAGTTTATTCAGAAATAGTTTTTGGTCCATAAAATCCATTCAAAGGAAGATTACTAAGGCATTTCACTCAAACACATTATGCCCATTATAGCCCACTGTGTGAGCTGTGCCAAAAATCTGAAAGTGGCCGAAGATAGTGGACCTGATGGACTACAACGCGACATACTCAGTTTATTCAGAGATAGTTTTTGGTCCATACAATCCATTCAAAGGAAGATTACTAAGGCATTTCACTCAAACACATTTTGCCCATTGTGAATTGTGCCAAAAATCGGAAAGTTGTCGAAGATAGTGGACCTAATTGACTACAACGCGACATGCTTAGTTTATTCAGAAATAGTTTTTGGTCCATACAATCCATTCAAAGGAAAATTACTAAGGCATTTCACTCAAACACATTATGCCCATTATAGTGGACTGTGTGAGTTGTGCCAAAATTCGGAAAACGGCCGAAGATAGTGGACCTAATGGACTACAACGCGACAGGCTTAGTTTATTCAGGAATAGTTTTTGGTCCATACAATCCATTCAAAGGAAAATTAATAAGGCATTACACTCAAACACCTTATGCCCATTATAGTGCACTGTGTGAGCTGTGCCAAAAATCGGAAAGTGATCGAAGATAGCGGACCTGATGGACTACAACGCGACATACTCAGTTTATTCAGAAATAGTTTTTGGTCCATACAATGCATTCAAAGGAAGATTACTAAGGCATTTCAGTCAAACACATTATGCCCATTATAGCCCACTGTGTGAGTTGTGCCAAAAATCGGAAAGTGGTCGGAGATAGTGGACCTAATGAGCTATCACATGTCATACTTAGTTTATTCAGAAATAGTTTTTGGTCCATACAATGCATTCAAAGGTAAATTACTAAGGCATTTCACTCAAACACATTATGCCCATTATAGCCCACTGTGTGAGTTGTGCCAAAAATCGGAAAGTGGTCGAAGATAGTGGACCTAATGGACTATCACGTGTCATACTCAGTTTATTCAGAAATAGTTTTTGGTCCATACAATGCATTCAAAGGAAAACTACTAAGGCACTTCACTCAAACACATTATGCCCATTATAGTGCAATGTGTGAGTTGTGCCACAAATCGGAAAGTGGTCGAAGATAGTGGACCTGATGGACTACAACGCGACATACTCAGTTTATTCAGAAATAGTTTTTGGTCCATACAATCCATTCAAAAGGAGATTACTAAAGCACTTCACTCAAACACATTATGCCCATTATAGTGCACTGTGTGAATTGTGCCGAAATTCGGAAAACGGCCAAAGATAGTGGACCTAATGGACTACAACGCGACATGCTTAGTTTATTCAGAAATAGTTTTTGGTCCATACAATGCATTCAAAGATAAATTACTAAGGCATTTCACTCAAACACATTATGCCCATTATAGCCCACTGTGTGAGCTGTGCCAAAAATCGGAAAGTGGCCGAAGATAGTGGACCTGATGAACTACAACGCGACATACTCAGTTTATTCAGAAATAGTTTTTGGTCCATACAATCCATTCAAAGGAAGATTACTAATGCAATTGCCCACTATAGTGCACTGAGTGAATTGTGCCAAAATTCGGAAAGTGGTCAAAGATAGTGGACCTAATAGACTATCACGTGTCATACTCAGTTTATTCAGAAATAGTTTTTGGTCCATGCAATGCATTCAAAGGAATGTTACTAAGGCACTTCACTCATACACATTATGCCCATTATAGTGCACTGTGTGAGTTGTGCCAAAAATCGGAAAGTGGTCGAAGATAGCGGACCTGATGGACTATCACGTGTCATACTCAGTTTATTCAGAAATAGTTTTTGGTCCATACTATGCATTCAAAAGAAGATTACTAAGGCATTTCACTCAAACACATTATGTCCATTATAGTCCACTGTGTGAGTTGTGCCAAAATCGGAAAGTGATCGAAGATAGTGGACCTGATGGACTACAACGCGACATACTCAGTTTATTCAGAAATAGTTTTTGGTCCATACAATGCATTCAAAGGAAGATTACTAAGGCATTTCACTCAAACACATTATTTATGTCCGTTATAGTGCACTGTGTAAATTGTGCCAAAATTCGGAAAGTGGTTTAAGATAGTGGACCTAATGGACTACAACGCGACATGCTTAGTTTATTCAGAAATAGTTTTTGGTCCATACAATCCATTCAAAGGGAGATTACTAAGGCATTTCACTCAAACACATTATGCCCATTACAGTGCACTGTGCGAGCTGTGCCAAAAATCGGAAAGTGGTCGAAGATAGTGGACCTGATGGACTACGACGCGACATACTCAGTTTATTCAGAAATAGTTTTTGGTCCATACAATCCATTCAAAGGAAGATTACTAAGGCATTTCACTCAAACACATTTTGCCCATTATAGTGCACTGTGTGAATTGTGCCAAAATTCGGATACTCAGTTTATTCAGAAATAGTTTTTGGTCCATACAATGCATTCAAAGGAAGATTACTAAGGCATTTCAACCAAACACATTATGCCCATTATAGCCCACTGTGTGAGTTGTGCCAAAAATCGGAAAAAGGTCGAAGATAGTGGACCTAATGGGCTGTCACGTGCCATACCCATTTTATTCAGAAATAGTTTTTTGTCAATACAATGCATTCAAAGGAAGATTTCTAAGGCATTTCACTCAAACACATTATGCCCGTTACAGCCCACTGTGTGAGTTGTGCCAAAAATCGGAAAGTTGTCGAAGATAGTGGACCCGGTGGACTACAACGCGACATACTCAGTTTATTCAGAAATAGTTTTTGGTCCATACAATCCATTCAAAGGAAAATTACTAAGGCATTTCACTCAAACACATTATGCCCATTATAGCCCACTGTGTGAGTTGTGCCAAAAATCGGAAAAAGGTCGAAGATAGTGGACCTAATGGGCTGTCACGTGCCATACCCATTTTATTCAGAAATAGTTTTTGGTCCATACAATGCATTCAAAGGAAGATTTCTAAGGCATTTCACTCAAACACATTATGCCCATTACAGCCCACTGTGTGAGTTGTGCCAAAAATCGGAAAGTTGTCGAAGATAGTGGACCCGGTGGACTACAGCGCGACATGCTTAATTTATTCAGAAATAGTTTTTGGTCCATACAATCCATTCAAAGGAAAATTACTAAGGCATTTCACTCAAACACATTATGCCCATTATAGCCCACTGTGTGAGTTGTGCCAAAAATCGGAAAAAGGTCGAAGATAGTGGACCTAATGGGCTGTCACGTGCCATACCCATTTTATTCAGAAATAGTTTTTGGTCCATACAATGCATTCAAAGGAAAATTTCTAAGGCATTTCACTCAAACACATTATGCCCATTACAGCCCACTGTGTGAGTTGTGCCAAAAATCGGAAAGTTGTCGAAGATAGTGGACCCGGTGGACTACAGCGCGACATGCTTAATTTATTCAGAAATAGTTTTTGGTCCATACAATCCATTCAAAGGAAGATTACTAAGGCATTTCACTCAAACACATTATGCCCATTATAGCCCACTGTGTGAGTTGTGCCAAAAATCGGAAAAAGGTCGAAGATAGTGGACCTAATGGACTGTCACGTATTATACCCAGTTTATTCGGAATAGTTTTTGGTCCATACAATCCATTCAAAAGAAGATTACTAAGGCATTTCACTCAAACACATTTTGCCCATTATAGCCCACTGTGTGAGTTGTGCCAAAAATCGGAAAAAGGTTGAAGATAGTGAACCTTATGGACTGTCACGCATCATACTCAGTTTATTCGGAATAGTTTTTGGTCCATACAATTCATTCAAAAGTAGATTATTAAGGCATTTAACTCAAACACATTTTGCCCATTTTGGCCCACTGTGTGAGTTGTGACAAAAATCGGAAAGTGGTCGAAGATAGCGGACCTTATGGACTATCACATGTCATACTCAGTTTATTCGGAATAGTTTTTGGTCCATACAATCCATTCAAAAGAAGATTACTAAGGCATTTCACTCAAACACATTTTGCCCATTATAGCCCACTGTGTGAGTTGTGCCAAAAATCGGAAAAAGGTTGAAGATAGTGAACCTTATGGACTGTCACGAATCATACCCAGTTTATTCGGAATAGTTTTTGGTCCATACAATCCATTCAAAAGAAGATAACTAAGGCATTTCACTCAAACACATTTTGCCCATTATAGCCCACTGTGTGAGTTGTGCCAAAAATCGGAAAGTTGTCGAAGATAGTGGACCTGATGGACTACAACGCGACATGCTTAACTTATTCAGAAATAGTTTTTGGTCCATACAATCCATTCAAAGGAAGATTACTAAGGCATTTCACTCAAAAACATTTTGCCCATAATAGTGCACTGTGTGAATTGTGCCAAAATTCGGAAAGTTGTCGAAGATAGTAGACCCGGTGGGCTACAGCGCGACATGCTTAATTTATTCAGAAATAGTTTTTGGTCCATACAATCCATTCAAAGGAAAATTACTAAGGCATTTCACTCAAACACATTATGCCCATTATAGCCCACTGTGTGAGTTGTGCCAAAAATCGGAAAAAAGTCGAAGATAGTGGACCTAATGGGCTGTCACGTGCCATACCCATTTTATTCAGAAATAGTTTTTGGTCCATACAATGCATTCAAAGGAAGATTTCTAAGGCATTTCACTCAAACACATTATGCCCATTACAGCCCACTGTGTGAGTTGTGCCAAAAATCGGAAAGTTGTCGAAGATAGTGGACCCGGTGGACTACAGCGCGACATGCTTAATTTATTCAGAAATAGTTTTTGGTCCATACAATCCATTCAAAGGAAGATTACTAAGGCATTTCACTCAAACACATTATGCCCATTATAGCCTACTGTGTGAGTTGTGCCAAAATTCGGAAAGTTGTCGAAGATAGTAGACCCGGTGGGCTACAGCGCGACATGCTTAATTTATTCAGAAATAGTTTTTGGTCCATACAATCCATTCAAAGGAAAATTACTAAGGCATTTCACTCAAACACATTATGCCCATTATAGCCCACTGTGTGAGTTGTGCCAAAAATCGGAAAAAAGTCGAAGATAGTGGACCTAATGGGCTGTCACGTGCCATACCCATTTTATTCAGAAATAGTTTTTGGTCCATACAATCCATTCAAAGGAAGATTACTAAGGCATTTCACTCAAACACATTATGCCCATTATAGCCCACTGTGTGAGTTGTGCCAAAAATCGGAAAAAGGTCGAAGATAGTGGACCTAATGGACTGTCACGTATTATACCCAGTTTATTCGGAATAGTTTTTGGTCCATACAATCCATTCAAAAGAAGATTACTAAGGCATTTCACTCAAACACATTTTGCCCATTATAGCCCACTGTGTGAGTTGTGCCAAAAATCGGAAAAAGGTTGAAGATAGTGAACCTTATGGACTGTCACGCATCATACTCAGTTTATTCGGAATAGTTTTTGGTCCATACAATTCATTCAAAAGTAGATTATTAAGGCATTTAACTCAAACACATTTTGCCCATTTTGGCCCACTGTGTGAGTTGTGACAAAAATCGGAAAGTGGTCGAAGATAGCGGACCTTATGGACTATCACATGTCATACTCAGTTTATTCGGAATAGTTTTTGGTCCATACAATCCATTCAAAAGAAGATTACTAAGGCATTTCACTCAAACACATTTTGCCCATTATAGCCCACTGTGTGAGTTGTGCCAAAAATCGGAAAAAGGTTGAAGATAGTGAACCTTATGGACTGTCACGCATCATACCCAGTTTATTCGGAAAAGTTTTTGGTCCATACAATCCATTCAAAAGAAGATAACTAAGGCATTTCACTCAAACACATTTTGCCCATTATAGCCCACTGTTTGAGTTGTGCCAAAAATCGGAAAGTTGTCGAAGATAGTGGACCTGATGGACTACAACGCGACATGCTTAACTTATTCAGAAATAGTTTTTGGTCCATACAATCCATTCAAAGGAAGATTACTAAGGCATTTTACTCAAAAACATTATAGTGCAACGTGTGAGCTGTGCCAAAAATCGGAAAGTGGTCGAAGATAGTGAACGAGATAAGCTACAACGCGACATACTCAGTTTATAAAGAAATAGTTTTTGGTCCATACAATCCATTCAAAGGAAGATTACTAAGGCATTTCACTCAAAAACATTTTACCCATTATAGTGCACTGTGTGAATTGTGCCAAAATTCGGGAAGTGGTCGAAGATAGTGGACCTGATGGACTACAACGCGACATACTCAGTTTATTCAGAAATAATTTTTGGTCCATACAATCCATTCAAAAGAAGATTACTAAGGCACTTCACTCAAACACATTTTGCCCATTATAGTGCACTGTGTGAATTGTGCCAAAATTCGGAAAGTGGTCGAAGATAGTGGACCTAATGGACTATCACGTGTCATACTCAGTTTATTCGGAGATAGTTTTTGGCCCATACAATCCATTCAAAAGAAAATTACTAAGGCATTTCACTCAAACACATTATGCCCATTATAGTGCACTGTGTGAGCTGTGCCAAAAATCGGAAAGTGGTCGAAGATAGTGGACCTGATGGACTATCACGTGTCATACTCAGTTTATTCGGAGATAGTTTTTGGCCCATACAATCCATTCAAAAGAAAATTACTAAGGCATTTCACTCAAACACATTATAGTGCAATGTGTGAGCTGTGCCAAAAATCGGAAAGTGGTCGAAGATAGTGAACGAGATAAGCTACAACGCGACATACTCAGTTTATAAAGAAATAGTTTTTGGTCCATACAATCCATTCAAAAGAAGATTACTAAGGCACTTCACTCAAACACATTTTGCCCATTATAGTGCACTGTGTGAATTGTGCCAAAATTCGGAAAGTGGTCGAAGATAGTGGACCTAATGGACTATCACGTGTCATACTCAGTTTATTCGGAGATAGTTTTTGGCCCATACAATCCATTCAAAAGAAAATTACTAAGGCATTTCACTCAAACACATTATGCCCATTATAGTGCACTGTGTGAGCTGTGCCAAAAATCGGAAAGTGGTCGAAGATAGTGGACCTGATGGACTATCACGTGTCATACTCAGTTTATTCGGAGATAGTTTTTGGCCCATACAATCCATTCAAAAGAAAATTACTAAGGCATTTCACTCAAACACATTATAGTGCAATGTGTGAGCTGTGCCAAAAATCGGAAAGTGGTCGAAGATAGTGAACGAGATAAGCTACAACGCGACATACTCAGTTTATAAAGAAATAGTTTTTGGTCCATACAATCCATTCAAAGGAAGACTACTAAGGCATTTCACTCAAAAACATTTTACCCATTATAGTGCACTGTGTGAATTGTGCCAAAATTCGGGAAGTGGTCGAAGATAGTGGACCTGATGGACTACAACGCGACATACTCAGTTTATTCAGAAATAATTTTTGGTCCATACAATCCATTCAAAAGAAGATTACTAAGGCACTTCACTCAAACACATTTTGCCTATTATAGTGCACTGTGTGAATTGTGCCAAAATTCGGAAAGTGGTCGAAGATAGTGGACCTAATGGACTATCACGTGTCATACTCAGTTTATTCGGAGATAGTTTTTGGCCCATACAATCCATTCAAAAGAAAATTACTAAGGCATTTCACTCAAACACATTATGCCCATTATAGTGCACTGTGTGAGCTGTGCCAAAAATCGGAAAGTGGTCGAAGATAGTGGACCTGATGGACTGCAACGCGACATATTCAGTTTATTCAGAAATAGTTTTTGGTCCATACAATCCATTCAAAAGAAGATTACTAAGGCACTTCACTCAAACACATTTTGCCCATTATAGTGCACTGTGTGAATTGTGCCAAAATTCGGAAAGTGGTCGAAGATAGTGGACCTAATGGACTATCACGTGTCATACTCAGTTTATTCGGAGATAGTTTTTGGCCCATACAATCCATTCAAAAGAAAATTACTAAGGCATTTCACTCAAACACATTATGCCCATTATAGTGCACTGTGTGAGCTGTGCCAAAAATCGGAAAGTGGTCGAAGATAGTGAACGAGATAAACTACAACGCGACATACTCAGTTTATAAAGAAATAGTTTTTGGTCCATACAATTCATTCAAAGGAAGATTACTAAGGCATTTCACTCAAAAACCTTTTGCCCATTATAGTGCACTGTGTGAATTGTGCCAAAATTCGGAAAGTGGTCGAAGATAGTGGACCTCATGGACTATTACGTGTCATACTCAGTTTGTTCAGAAATAGTTTTTGGTCCATACAATGCATTCAAAGGAAGATTACTAAGGCATTTCACTCAAACACATTATGCTAATTATAGCCCACTGTGTGAGTTGTGCCAAAAATCGGAAAGTGGTAGAAGATAGTGGACCCAATGGACTATCACGTGTCATACTCACTTTATTCAGAAATAGTTTTTGGTCCATACAGTGCATTCAAAGGAAGATTACTAAGGCACTTCACTCAAACACATTATGCTCATTATAGTGCTCTGTGTGAGTTGTGCCAAAAATCGGAAAGTGGTCGAAGATAGTGGACCTAATGGACTACAACGCGACATACTCAGTTTATTCAGAAATAGTTTTTGGTCCATAAAATGCATTCAAAGGAAGATTACTAAGGCATTTCACTCAAACACATTATGCCCATTATAGCTCACTGTGTGAGTTGCGCCAAAAATCGGAAAGCGGTCGAAGATAGTGGACCTCATGGACTATTACGTGTCATACTCAGTTTATTCAGAAATAGTTTTTGGTCCATACAATGCATTCAAAGGAAGATTACTAAGGCATTTCACTCAAACACATTATGCTAATTATAGCCCACTGTGTGAGTTGTGCCAAAAATCGGAAAGTGGTCGAAGATAGTGGACCCAATGGACTATCACGTGTCATACTCACTTTATTCAGAAATAGTTTTTGGTCCATACAGTGCATTCAAAGGAAGGCACTTCACTCAAACACATCATGCCCATTATAGTGCACTGTGTGAGTTGTGCCAAAAATCGGAAAGTGGTCGAAAATAGTGGACCTAATGAGCTATCACGTGTCATACTTAGTTTATTCAGAAATAGTTTTTGGTCCATAAAATGCATTCAAAGGGAGATTACTAAGGCACTTCACTCAAACACATTATGCCCATTATAGCTCACTCTGTGAGTTGTGCCAAAAATCGGAAAGCGGTCGAAGATAGTGGACCTAATGGACTATCACGTGTCATACTCAGTTTATTCAGAAATAGTTTTTGGTCCATACAATGCATTCAAAGGAAGATTACTAAGGCACTTCACTCAAACACATTATGCCCATTATAGTGCACTGTGTGAGTTGTGCCAAAAATCGGAAAGTGGTCGAAGATAGTGGACTTGATGGACTACAACGCGACATACTCAGTTTATTCAGAAATAGTTTTTGGTCCATACATTCCATTCAAAGGAAGATTACTAAGGCATTTCACTCAAACACATTTTGCCCATTATAGTGTACAGTGTGTATTGTGCCAAAAATCGGAAAGTTGTCGAAGATAGTGGACCTAATGGACTACAACGCGACATGCTTAATTTATTCAGAAATAGTTTTTGGTCCATACAATCCATTCAAAGGAAAATTACTAAGGCATTTCACTAAAACACATTATGCCCATTATAGTGCACTGTGTTGGTTGTGCCAAAATTCGGAAAACGGCCGAAGATAGTGGACCTAATGGGCTGTCACGTGCCATACCCATTTTATTCAGAAATAGTTTTTGGTCCATACAATGCATTCAAAGGAAGATTTCTAAGGCATTTCACTCAAACACATTATGCCCATTACAGCCCACTGTGTGAGTTGTGCCAAAAATCGGAAAGTTGTCGAAGATAGTGGACCCGGTGGACTACAGCGCGATATGCTTAGTTTATTCAGAAATAGTTTTTGGTCCATACAATCCATTCAAAGGAAGATTACTAAGGCATTTCACTCAAACACATTATGCCCATTATAGCCTACTGTGTGAGTTGTGCCAAAAATCGGAAAAAGGTCGAAGATAGTGGACCTAATGGACTGTCACGTATTATACCCAGTTTATTCGGAATAGTTTTTGGTCCATACAATCCATGCAAAAGAAGATTACTAAGGCATTTCACTCACATTTTGCCCATTATAGCCCACTGTGTGAGTTGTGCCAAAAATCGGAAAAAGGTTGAAGATAGTGAACCTTATGGACTGTCACGCATCATACTCAGTTTATTCGGAATAGTTTTTGGTCCATACAATTCATTCAAAAGTAGATTATTAAGGCATTTAACTCAAACACATTTTGCCCATTTTGGCCCACTGTGTGAGTTGTGACAAAAATCGGAAAGTGGTCGAAGATAGCGGACCTTATGGACTATCACATGTCATACTCAGTTTATTCGGAATAGTTTTTGGTCCATACAATCCATTCAAAAGAAGATTACTAAGGCATTTCACTCAAACACATTTTGCCCATTATAGCCCACTGTGTGAGTTGTGCCAAAAATCGGAAAAAGGTTGAAGATAGTTAACCTTATGGACTGTCACGCATCATACCCAGTTTATTCGGAATAGTTTTTGGTCCATACAATCCATTCAAAAGAAGATAACTAAGGCATTTCACTCAAACACATTTTGCCCATTATAGCCCACTGTGTGAGTTGTGCCAAAAATCGGAAAGTTGTCGAAGATAGTGGACCTGATGGACTACAACGCGACATGCTTAACTTATTCAGAAATAGTTTTTGGTCCATACAATCCATTCAAAGGAAGATTACTAAGGCATTTCACTCAAAAACATTTTGCCCATAATAGTGCACTGTGTGAATTGTGCCAAAATTCGGAAAGTGGTCGAAGATAGTGGACCTAATGGACTATCACGTGTCATACTCAGTTTATTCGGAGATAGTTTTTGGCCATACAATCCACTCAAAAGAAAATTATTAAGGCATTTCACTCAAACACATTATAGTGCAATGTGTGAGCTGTGCCAAAAATCGGAAAGTGGTCGAAGATAGTGAACGAGATAAGCTACAACGCGACATACTCAGTTTATAAAGAAATAGTTTTTGGTCCATACAATCCATTCAAAGGAAGATTACTAAGGCATTTCACTCAAAAACATTTTACCCATTATAGTGCACTGTGTGAATTGTGCCAAAATTCGGGAAGTGGTCGAAGATAGTGGACCTGATGGACTACAACGCGACATACTCAGTTTATTCAGAAATAATTTTTGGTCCATACAATCCATTCAAAACAAGATTACTAAGGCACTTCACTCAAACACATTTTGCCCATTATAGTGCACTGTGTGAATTGTGCCAAAATTCGGAAAGTGGTCGAAGATAGTGGACCTAATGGACTATCACGTGTCATACTCAGTTTATTCGGAGATAGTTTTTGGCCCATACAATCCATTCAAAAGAAAATTACTAAGGCATTTCACTCAGACACATTATGCCCATTATAGTGCACTGTGTGAGCTGTGCCAAAAATCGGAAAGTGGTCGAAGATAGTGGACCTGATGGACTACAACGCGACATATTCAGTTTATTCAGAAATAGTTTTTGGTCCATACAATCCATTCAAAAGAAGATTACTAAGGCACTTCACTCAAACACATTTTGCCCATTATAGTGCACTGTGTGAATTGTGCCAAAATTCGGAAAGTGGTCGAAGATAGTGGACCTAATGGACTATCACGTTTCATACTCAGTTTTTTCGGAGATAGTTTTTGGCCCATACAATCCATTCAAAAGAAAATTACTAAGGCATTTCACTCAAACACATTATGCCCATTATAGTGCACTGTGTGAATTGTGCCAAAATTCGGAAAGTGGTCGAAGATAGTGGACCTCATGGACTATCACGTGTCATACTCACTTTATTCAGAAATAGTTTTTGGTCCATACAGTGCATTCAAAGGAAGATTACTAAGGCACTTCACTCAAACACATTATGCTCATTATAGTGCTCTGTGTGAGTTGTGCCAAAAATCGGAAAGTGGTCGAAGATAGTGGACCTAATGGACTACAACGCGACATACTCAGTTTATTTAGAAATAGTTTTTGGTCCATAAAATGCATTCAAAGGAAGATTACTAAGGCATTTCACTCAAACACATTATGCCCATTATAGCTCACTGTGTGAGTTGCGCCAAAAATCGGAAAGCGGTCGAAGATAGTGGACCTCATGGACTATTACGTGTCATACTCAGTTTATTCAGAAATAGTTTTTGGTCCATACAATGCATTCAAAGGAGGATTACTAAGGCATTTCACTCAAACACATTATGCTAATTATAGCCCACTGTGTGAGTTGTGCCAAAAATCGGAAAGTGGTCGAAGATAGTGGACCCAATGGACTATCACGTGTCATACTCACTTTATTCAGAGATAGTTTTTGGTCCATACAGTGCATTCAAAGGAAGGCACTTCACTCAAACACATCATGCCCATTATAGTGCACTGTGTGAGTTGTGCCAAAAATCGGAAAGTGGTCGAAAATAGTGGACCTAATGAGCTATCACGTGTCATACTTAGTTTATTCAGAAATAGTTTTTGGTCCATAAAATGCATTGAAAGGGAGATTACTAAGGCACTTCACTCAAACACATTATGCCCATTATAGCTCACTGTGTGAGTTGTGCCAAAAATCGGAAAGCGGTCGAAGATAGTGGACCTAATGGACTATCACGTGTCATACTCAGTTTATTCAGAAATAGTTTTTGGTCCATACAATGCATTCAAAGGAAGATTACTAAGGCACTTCACTCAAACACATTATGCCCATTATAATGCACTGTGTGAGTTGTGCCAAAAATCGGAAAGTGGTCGAAGATAGTGGACTTGATGGACTACAACGCGACATACTCAGTTTATTCAGAAATAGTTTTTGGTCCATACATTCCATTCAAAGGAAGATTACTAAGGCATTTCACTCAAACACATTTTGCCCATTATAGTGCACAGTGTGTATTGTGCCAAAAATCGGAAAGTTGTCGAAGATAGTGGACGTAATGGACTACAACGCGACATGCTTAATTTATTCAGAAATAGTTTTTGGTCCATACAATCCATTCAAAGGAAAATTACTAAGGCATTTCACTAAAACACATTATGCCCATTATAGTGCACTGTGTTGGTTGTGCCAAAATTCGGAAAACGGCCGAAGATAGTGGACCTAATGGACTACAACGTGACAGGCTTAGTGTATTCAGAAATAGTTTTTGGTCCATACAATCCATTCAAAGGAAGATTACTAAGGCATTTCACTTAAACACATTATGCCCATTATAGTGCACTGTCTGAGCTGTGCCAAAAATCGGAAAGTGATCGAAGATAGTGGACCTAATGAGCTATCACGTGTCATACTTAGTTTATTCAGAAATAGTTTTTGGTCCATACAATGCATTCAAAGGAAGATTACTAAGGCATTTCAGTCAAACACATTATGCCCATTATAGTGCACTGTGTGAGCTGTGCCAAAAATCGGAAAGTGATCGAAGATAGTGGACCTAATGAGCTATCACGTGTCATACTTAGTTTATTCAGAAATAGTTTTTGGTCCATACAATGCATTCAAAGGAAGATTACTAAGGCATTTCAGTCAAACACATTATGCCCATTATAGTGCACTGTGTGAGCTGTGCCAAAAATCGGAAAGTGATCGAAGATAGTGGACCTAATGAGCTATCACGTGTCATACTTAGTTTATTCAGAAATAGTTTTTGGTCCATAAAATGCATTGAAAGGGAGATTACTAAGGCACTTCACTCAAACACATTATGCCCATTATAGTGCACTGTGTGAGCTGTGCCAAAAATCGGAAAGTGGTCGAAGATAGTGGACCTAATGGACTATCACGTGTCATACTCAGTTTATTCAGAAATAGTTTTTGGTCCATACAATGCATTCAAAGGAAGATTACTAAGGCATTTCAGTCAAACACATTATGCCCATTATAGTGCACTGTGTGAGCTGTGCCAAAAATCGGAAAGTGATCGAAGATAGTGGACCTAATGAGCTATCACGTGTCATACTTAGTTTATTCAGAAATAGTTTTTGGTCCATAAAATGCATTGAAAGGGAGATTACTAAGGCACTTCACTCAAACACATTATGCCCATTATAGCTCACTGTGTGAGTTGTGCCAAAAATCGGAAAGCGGTCGAAGATAGTGGACCTAATGGACTATCACGTGTCATACTCAGTTTATTCAGAAATAGTTTTTGGTCCATACAATGCATTCAAAGGAAGATTACTAAGGCACTTCACTCAAACACATTATGCTCATTATAGTGCACTGTGTGAGTTGTGCCAAAAATCGGAAAGTGGTCGAAGATAGTGGACCTAATGGACTATCACGTGTCATACTCAGTTTATTCAGAAATAGTTTTTGGTCCATACAATGCATTCAAAGGAAGATTACTAAGGCACTTCACTCAAACACATTATGCTCATTATAGTGCACTGTGTGAGTTGTGCCAAAAATCGGAAAGTGGTCGAAGATAGTGGACCTAATGGACTACAACGCGACATACTTAGTTTATTCAGAAATAGTTTTTGGTCCATACAATGCATTCAAAGGAAGATTACTAAGGCATTTCAGTCAAACACATTATGCCCATTATAGCCCACTGTGTGAGTTGTGCTAAAAATCGGAAAGTGGTCGAAGATAGTGGACCTAATGGACTATCACGTGTCATACTCCGTTTATTCAGAAATAGTTTTTGGTCCATACAATGGATTCAAAGGAAAATTACTAAGGCACTTCATTCAAACACATTATGCCCATTATAGTGCAAGGTGTGAGTTGTGCCAAATATCGGAAAGTGGTCGAAGATTGTGGACCTGATGGACTACAACGCGACATACTCAGTTTATTCAGAAATAGTTTTTGGTCCATACAATCCATTCAAAAGAAGATTACTAAGGCACTTCACTCAAACACATTTTGCCCATTATAGTGCACTGTGTGAATTGTGCCAAAATTCGGAAAGTGGTCGAAGATAGTGGACCTAATGGACTATCACGTGTCATACTCAGTTTATTCGGAGATAGTTTTTGGCCCATTCAATCCATTCAAAAGAAAATTACTAAGGCATTTCACTCAAACACATTATGCCCATTATAGTGCACTGTGTGAGCTGTGCCAAAAATCGGAAAGTGGTCGAAGATAGTGGACCTGATGGACTACAACGCGACTGTAAGGAAACTTACTTCGCACCCTTTATTAATTTTCATATTTATATATGTATATATAACAATAATAATATAATTAGTATTAGTTTTAATGTAAGTATTTAAGATTTACAGTTAAAATGTAGTTTTGTAGTATAAAGTTTAACTTAGAATAAGTAAATATAAGAATGAAAATAAAGGGCAGAGTCAGTCTGCGTTTGAGTTTTGAAGGTAAAACATAAATT
Source organism: Metopia argyrocephala (assembly GCA_963576795.1). Classification (NCBI taxonomy): domain Eukaryota; kingdom Metazoa; phylum Arthropoda; class Insecta; order Diptera; family Sarcophagidae; genus Metopia; species Metopia argyrocephala. The sequence continues at coordinate 86,410,914 of OY756209.1, read as the reverse complement.
GTGTTTCTTTGCGTTACATGGCGATCCTGCCAGCGTGGAAAAAAAAATAATGTATATATTCTATATTAATTTTACAATTCTTATTTATTATTACTCAAAATGGTAAAATATCCTATGAAAACGCATTTTAATAATACTTTGTCAATTTATATATTCTATATTAATTTTACAATTCTTATTTATTATTACTCAAAATGCTAAAATATCCTATGAAAACGCATTTTAATAATACTTTGTCAATTTTTTAAATAAAATAAATTATTTTTACAAAGTTATTTTGATAAATTGAACATATGTGACTCAAACAATTGAGAACGTGTTTTAATGTTCCATGTTCAAAAGCTTACAACTCCAAAACCAATTATTCGATTTTGCTCGTAGAGCACATATTTTTGTTACTGTTGTGTTTTCTTTTAAATGAGTGCATTAGGAGAACAATCTAAGAAATCTATCTTTTTATATTCAAATAAATGAAAAAGCGCATATGGTAAATTTTTTCTGTCTGTTTAAACATATAAAATTTCTTAAAGTAAATACATAAAATAATATTTTATATAGCAACCGTTCGCAATTATTACAGCTTCAATTTTTCGTAGCATTCTTTCATAGATAGTGAGAGGTTTCCCTCCCCATGTTTTAAACACATGCCTCCATAATTCATTCAAAAAACTTGGGACTCCCACTAGACTCATTTTCAGCTCTCCCAGAGGGACTCAAGCGGATTGAGATCAAGCGATTTCGGTGACCATTATATTACTTTCAGTTCGCTATCATTTAACCACTTTTGAGTTATTTTGGCAGTGAATTTCAAATTATTGTATTGCTGTAAATCTAATTTAATTTAATTTTGGTTTAGTCCGGAAATAGGACCATCTTCCAATCCTCCATAATCCAATTTAAGTGCATACGATCAAAATCCAGGCGAAGCTTTAAATGGCGTTTTCTGGTCAGTGGTTTGCTTAACTTCAAATAAGACTAAATTTTTATAGTCTCCACTTTCTTCTGGCTCAAAATTTTATTTTATCTACTTGCACAAATAGGTTCTGGAAAAGCCACATTTTAGTGCAATTTTATAACGACCCTTTTACTGAAGTCGATAATTGCTGCTTCTGCATGACAGCTTTTACCTTTTCCTAAAAACTAGTTAATTAAGCTCAATTAAGCACAATATTCTTCGGCCAAAAACGTTCCAATTTTGTGTTTAAAACTAATAAATGTATCAAAACTTCTTAAAAAAGAGTTAAAGATTTTCTTAACAACTCCAACATATTCTCAATGATAAAGTTTTTCTTAGTTATTTAGAAAAATTTAACTCAAAAAATTAAAAACGTGCACTTTTTTAATTATCTGAATATAAAAAGATAACGTTTTCCTAGATTCTTTTTCTCATGCACACATTTAAAAGAAAACACAATAACAAAACAAATGAGTGCTCCATGAACAAGATCGGAGAAATAGTTCTGGCGTTGTAAGCTTTTGAACATAGGACGTTCAAACACGTGGTCAGCTGCCTGAGTCACTGTATGTATATTAGAGTACCCAGGAATTATATAGAACTGCTGTATTCATAAAAAATATTATGGGTTTATTGAGAGGTTCATAAACATATAAGAATTTTTATGAATACAGTCTAAAAATCCAAAAGTTATTTTAAATACTTTTACAATTATGGGTACTTTAATATCGATAATTTGTAATAAGCATAATATAACAAGATATACATAGTTTTTTTAATACAGATAATCACTTATTTAAAAAAATAAATAATTAAAAACAAACAAAATAAATAAAATAATGGTAATTAATATTAAAATTGTTTGATTTTGTGTTTATTTAAACTAATTTTTATTAAACAACAGTTAAAAATCAAATTTAAATTCAATTTATCATTCACTTGTAACTTGTAAAATTTTTTTGAGAGTCTCCGTCGACCCTAAGCTTTTTTTCTACAATTCTACAAGTGTACAAGTGAAAATTTAGTTTAATGAAACAAAACGACTTGTAGAAGTATGACTTGTAGACTTGTGAATTGTAAAAATTACTTGTAGCTACAAACTTGTAATTGTATTTTTATGAAACACAATATTTTACAATTTACAATTTTATAGGCAAAAACACTTGTAATTGTAAACTTGTAGCTTAGTGAAATAGGCCCCAGTTCTTAAATACATACCTATGTATGCATATACATAAGAAAAAAAAGAAAACATAATTTTGTTAAAAAAAAAGAAAGAAGAAAAAAAAACCCATCAAATTAAATTACAATAGACTAACAAAAAGTAGAAAACATATAATAAGCCAGAAAGTCAACTAAATAAAATAATAAAATTTTATTTAATTAAAATTATAATTTTAACAGAGAACAATAAAACAAGAAAAATTATAAAAACTTAATATATAGTTTATAACATAGAAAGAAAAAAAAAGTTTTATTAACGAATCAGACAATTAAAATAAAATAAGACAACAACAGTTCTTTGGAAAAAAAAAAGAGAAACAAAAAATGAAGAGTGATAGAAAAACTGAATTTTTTTTGAAAAATAAGAAAATACTGAAAAAAAAACAACAACAAAAATAACAAATATAAAGTGAATTTCGTTACAAAGTGCCGTTCTTATAATTTTTTTTATAACAAACATACATACAAAAAAAAAAAAAAAAAAACAACACCAAACTATATAGACTTATACATATAGCATTTTGAAAAAAAAAAAAAAACTCAAAATTTATTTTAAACATAATTATTATATACATATATATATACAATAATATGTATAATACACAATTATTAACAAGCAATAAATCGGTACATGTCATATACATAAATTCTTGAAAAAAAAAGAACAAATTTAAGGAGTGAAAATTTTTCGAATTTTACAAACAAAAACAAAAACATAAGCAAAAATCAGTAATCAAAATCAGTTTTACAAATAACGAAAATAAAAGAATAAGAAGAAAATAAAAAGAATACATAGAAAAAGAAGAACGAAAAAAAAATCTCGAATAAAAAAATACATACATATACCGTTGTGTAATTTTTAAAACTAATTGTAATATAAATTTCAAACAACTAAATTGAACATAATTTTTGGATAAAAAAAATTATAAATATTAATGCAATGAAGAAAAAAATTGATCTAAGTGCACAAAAATTAAAATTAATAGTCTTAAAATTAGTTTGTATGTGACTTTTTTTTTTTGAAAAAAAATTGTACATACATGCTTTATAAAGAGAGGTAAAGCAAAAAGAACAATTATAAAATAGCAAAAAAAAAAAAAACAGTTAAAAAATACAGTCTTTTACCATACAATTTGAAAAACAGTTAAAGCAAAAATAACAATTATAAAATAGCAAAAAAAACAGAAAAAAAAAACCGTTAAAAAATACAGTCTTTTACCATACAATTTGAAAAACAGTTAAAGAAAAAATAACAATTATAAAATAGCAAAAAAAAAAAAACAGAAAAAAGAAACCGTTAAAAATACAGTCTTTGAATAACAGTTACACAGCCACTTGGTTACAAATATATTTTGAAAAAAAAACAGGGAAAAAACCCCTATAAAACTCTAATTTAATTTTAACTTTAAAAGAAATAAAACACTTAAAACTAAAAATAAATTCACACAAAAAGACAACACTCTTTTATGGACATGCATAAGAACAAATAAAAAAAAAATGATAGCGAAAAAAAACAGTGCAAAAATGGAAGAAACAATACAAAATGCCGAAAAGAAGTCGAAACAAAACAGCGAAAAAAAAAAACAAAAATCAGCAGAGAAATAAAACAGCAACACCAGAACAACACAACATCAAAAAAATTACACCAGCATCAACAACGAAACCAACACCTAAACAACACAGCTGCTATTTACACGTGAGGTCAAAATTATAAGGACATGCATATGTTAACTTGAATTTAATATATTATTAATGTCAATTATTTTAATGAAAATTTTCTAAAACTATTGATACATGTATTATTATAATAATATTTTATTAGAATCATAATAAATAGTGATATATGTACATTTTTTTTTTACAAATGATTATTTAATAAAGAAACAAATAATTATTTAACCATGTATATAACTGCAAAAAAAAAAAATTAAAATTTTTTAATTTAAAAAATTGAATATGCTTTGAAAAGCAAAAGATTAAAACAAACAAACAAAAAAAAAAAAAAAAAAAATTTCAGTATTCTTGATAAATGTCTTCTGAGACAAAATTTAGTAAAGAAACTTTTGATGAATTAATTATTAAATTTTATAAAATCAAAAAAAGAATTTTACAAAATCGTCCAATTTCGGGTAAGGACGGCAAAATTGAAGAATATATTAATTTGCTAATTGAAAATTATAATAACATTTTATTGTATACGGTTCCTTTTAATGATTACCTACCCAGTCATTTAAAAACTACAGTGCATAACAGAATTCTTCATTGCAGGGAATTATTAGTAAGGTGTTTTTGCAGATTAGACTGTAACATAAAGGTGCCATCTAGTATAGAATTATTTGAGCTTGTACAGAAAACGGTGATGTTAGATTCAGGTCCTGAAACAGAAAGAGACGAAAGTGAAGATTATAAAAAATCAGACGGAAAAGTCGGAAACATTACGATAAAGAAAATTTTTAGGTCGGATAATAATAGGGAAAATTCTGAAATGGCTTCAATAGAAGAGAAAACCAAATTTATTTCAATGTGTTCCAACATAATTAGGGATAATTACGATGGGAATCCTCTCACCTTAAATTCTTTCCTGGACAAAATAAATTTAATTGAGGAACTTACAGCGCCCAATTTGACCAATTGTTTAATTTTATTTATAAAATCAAAGTTAGATGGTAAAGCGAGCGAAATTTTACCTGAGCAGATTTCAAGCGTAGATCAAATAAAAGATACACTGAAAAGTAGGATAAAACCAGATAGTTCAAAAGTTGTGGCAGGAAGAATTGCGGCCTTACAGGTAAAAAACAACAATTACATAGATTTTTCAAAAAATATAGAAGAGCTGGCTGATGCTTTACAGCGTTCCCTTGTTATAGAAGGCATGACAAAGGAAAAGGCTCATGAAATGGTAATTGAGCAAACGGTGAGCATATGTAGATCTAACGCTAGGAATGATATGGTGAAGGCAATTTTAGCGTCTACGACTTTTCGGGAACCAAAGGATGTGGTAGCCAAATTAATTATAGAAGAATCTGCGTCCGTAAGGGAGCATCAGGTTTTAAAAGCAAGCTATAATAGGTCATATGGAGAGCAGCCCAGTAGTAGTGGACCGAGGCTTAATCGGGTAAATCGAAACAATTTTTCTGGTAATGATTCGTATAGAGGTAATAATAATAGGCGTAATTATAATAGTTTTCATGGTCAGAATAATTACGGGAATTTCCGTGGTCGTAATAACAACAATCGAGGTAGAAATGGTAATAATTCCGGTAATTATAATACGGGAACGATTTTAATAATCAGAGGGCTTCTGTAAGGACTTTAAACGCGGAAGTCCCTCAACAGGAAATGTTGAGGGACGAAGCGGAACAAATTTAATAAATAATAACATTTTCAGATCAGTCTACAGCTTTAATTTAAACCATTCAGATTTTATATATATAGAATGTCTCGCATCAGATGGAATCAATTCTTTTTTAGTTGATTCACAAGCCGATATATCGATCTTAAAATCCTCTTGCTTGACGAATACTTCAGAGATCGATGGGAGCAATATAATCAATATCGTGGGTATTACAACGAATATCACAAAATCAATAGGGACAATTAATACTGAATTACTTATCTCTAATTACTCTATACCACAAGTTTTACATATAGTATCCGATGGTTTCAACATACCTGCTGATGGAATTTTGGGAAAGGATTTTTTAAAGTCTAATAAATGCATATTAAATTACGATACAATGACAGATACAGATAGGGAAGTGACTATTCCAATTTTACATGGTTCTAGCAAAAAATCGTTTTTTGTTCCACTCAGATGTGAGGTTTATAGAGAGTTTTATTTAGAAGATATAAATGAGCCCACTTTTATAGATTGTCAGGAAATTTGTGACGGTGTATTTATCAGTAAAAGCATAGTCGATTCAAAGAACCCTATTTTACGGATATTAAATACAACAGATGAGACCAAAATGATAAACAATTACTGTGTGAAAACCGAGAAATTATCCAATTTTTATGTTTATGCTATTAATAAAACGTCTATACGTAATGAACGAGTCGAAAGCCTAAAAACTATTTTAACTGGAAAAATGCCAGATTATATTAGAGAGGAATTAATGTCATTATGTGTGGAATATGCAGACATTTTCACTTTGAAGGATGACAAGATGACAACAAATAACTTCTATGAGCAGAGATTGAGATTAAGAGATAAAGATCCAGTTTATATAAAAAACTATCGTCTACCATACACACAAAGAAGTGAAATAAAACGGCAAGTTCAAAATTTATTAGAGAATAATTTAATAGAGCCAAGCACATCGGATTACAACAGTCTATTGATATTAGTACCTAAGAAAAGTCAGGACGATGTTAAGTCATATAGAATGTGCGTTGATTTTAGGGCTATTAATAAGAAGCTAATTGCAGATAAATTCCCTTTGCCAAGGATCGATGATATCCTTGATAATCTTGGAAGGGATAAACACTTCTCAGTGCTGGATTTGTTTTCTGGTTTTCATCAAATTCCTCTTCATGAAAACTCAAGAGATATAACGTCGTTTAGTACGGACCAAGGTGCTTTCCGTTGGAAGGTTTTACCATTTGGATTGAATGTAGCTCCAAATTCATTTTCCAGAAAGATGTCAATAGCGTTTTCGGGTTTAGAACCCAACAAAGCATTTTTATATATTGATGATATCATTGTGATTGGTTGTAGCAAACAACATCATTTGGAGAATTTGACTACTGTTTTCAATGCTTTGAGAAAATATAATTTGAAAATTAATCCATATAAATGTAATTTTTTCAGACCAGAGGTAACATTTTTAGGTCACAGATGTACGTCAAGAGGATTATTACCAGACGATAGTAAGACATTAGCCATAGAAAAATATCCGATCCCTACTGATAAAGATGCTGTAAAACGTTTTGTCGCTTTTGCGAACTACTATAGGAGATTTATACCTAATTTTGCATCCATCGCTGCTCCATTAAATAATATTACACGAAGAAAAGTAAATTTTGAATGGGATAGCAAGTGTCAGTAAAGTTTCGACAAAATTAGATTAGAATTAATGTCTCCACGAATACTGCAGTACCCCGATTTCAAAAAAGAATTTGTTATTACCGTCGATGCGTCCAAAGTTGGTTGCGGAGCAATTCTTAGCCAGAATTTTGATGGTCAGGATTTACCTATTTGTTATGCCTCGAAGGCCTTTAGTCGATCTGAACAGAAAAAGGCGACTATAGAACAAGAACTTTTAGCAATATATTTCGCAATATCCCATTTTAGGCCATATGTATACGGAACGAAATTTATAGTGAGAACCGACCACAGGCCGTTAGTTTACCTGTTTAACATGAAAGACACGTCTTCGAAATTGACAAATGTGAGGCTGAAACTTTCAGAATATAATTTTTCTATAGAACACATAAAAGGTAAGGAAAATGTAGGTGCTGACGCTTTATCTCGTATTTATATTGAGGATTTGAAAAATACTGGAAATGAATGCATTCTGGCAATAACGACACGCGCAATGACAAGAAAAACTGCAGCACAGGAGAAACCAGAGAAAAGAGACACAGTCCATAATCTTAAAGTATATGAAAAATTTTCACGGGAGTTTGATAAGAAAGTTGCTAAAATTAAATCAAGTATTTATTATGATAAAGAAAAGATAAACAGAATTAATTTTAGGATGTATAATAGGTTCAAATGCATTGTAAATGTTAATATTGTTAACGAAACATCGAATCTAGACGAGATGCTTTTGAGGCTACAGAAAGAAGCCAACAATAAGAACATTTATATTGCAGAATGGGCTACAAATGATTCATTTTTTTCAGTGTACACAATTCGGGAATTGAAAGACCGTGGGAATAAAATATTAGGGACGTTTGAAATTATGTTAGTTGATCCAATTGAGACTATTAATAGTGACGAAAAGAAAAGGCAACTCCTGGAAATTTATCACAGGGATAGAGTTTTAGGCGGACACTGTGGGAGTAAAAGATTATATGCAAAACTTAGAACAAAATACTTTTGGAAAAATATGACCAGGGATATTGCATCGTTTGTGCGAAATTGCAAAGAGTGTAATTTGAATAAGGTAAAAATAGGTACAAAAGAGGAGCTTATTTTGACACCGACACCCGTAAAACCATTTGATATAGTAGTAATGGATACCATTGGACCTTTACCTGTTTCTAAATACAATAACAAATATGCGTTGACATTAATATGTGACTTTACGAAATATCTTGTTAGTATACCAGTACCTGATAAGAGTGCGGGGACAATAGCTCAAGCAATTTTTGAAAATTTCATCTTAATATACAGGAGGATGAAGACAATAAAAACAGATTTAGGAACTGAATTTAAAAATGAAATTTTTTCTGAACTGTGCAATCTTATGAATATTAAAATGAATTTTTCTACAGCTCACCATCACGAAACAGTTGGGACTGTAGAACGTGTGTTTAATGAATACTTAAGGGCATACATTACCGAAAATATATCAGATTGGGACACATATTTAAAATATTTCACTTTCTTCCACAATACTACTTCTAGCTCTGTTTTCGATAATATGTACACACCATATGAATTGGTCTTTGGGAAAAATGCAATAATGCCAAATGACATAAATTTAGGAAGTACTGATCCCATATACAACCCTGAAAGTTACAGCAGGGAGGTTAAATTTAGGCTACAGGCAACACACAAATTAATAAATGAATTGATCTGCAAATATAAAAGGAGAAACAAGGATATATATGATAGGAATGCAAAGGCATTGGAGTTAAAAATAAATGACAGGGTGTATATAAAAAAGGAACCGTACGAAAAGTTTAAAAATATATATGAGGGTCCATATACAGTAAAGAAAATAGATGGAGTCAATGTAGTTATATACGATGAAAATAAAAATAAAGAGAAAACGATACATAAAAATAGGTTAAGAATATCTATCTGAAAAATAACTATAAAACATAATATACTTATTTATATACATAGTATGTATAAACATCTATTAATATATATATGAAAAGAAAAAAAGAGAAAAAATGAAAAATATTTTATTCAGCAAAAATTAGAAAAAAAAAATTTGTATAAAAAAAAATTTATGTATAAGGAACGAAAAAAATATTATCATTTAATTTCATTTATATTAAAATTAATTTTTGAGGAAAATGAAAACTAAAAAAAAAAATTGAATCAAACCAGCCTGATCAACTGATTTGATTCAACTTTTTTTTTCATTAGGAAGGGAGGTGTAAGGAAACTTACTTCGCACCCTTTATTAATTTTCATATTTATATATATATAACAATAATAATATAATTAGTATTAGTGTTAATGTAAGTATTTAAGATTTACAGTTAAGATGTAGTTTTGTAGTATAAAGTTTAACTTAGAATAAGTAAATATAAGAATGAAAATAAAGGGCAGAGTCAGTCTGCGTTTGAGTTTTGAAGGTAAAACATGAATTGTGTTCCTTTGCGTTACACGACATACTCAGTTTATTCAGAAATAGTTTTTGGTCCATACAATCCATTCAAAGGAAGATTACTAAGGCATTTCACTCAAACACATTTTGCCCATTATAGTGCACTGTGTGAATTGTGCCAAAATTCGGATACTCAGTTTATTCAGAAATAGTTTTTGGTCCATACAATGCATTCAAAGAAAGATTACTAAGGCATTTCACTCAAACACATTATGCCCATTATAGCCCACTGTGTGAGTTGTGACAAAATTCGGAAAGTCGTCGAAGATAGTAGACCTAATGGACTATCACGTGTCATACCCATTTTATTCAGAAATAGTTTTTGGTCCATACAATGCATTCAAAGGAAAATTACTAAGGCATTTCACTCAAACACATTATGCCCATTATAGCCCACTGTGTGAGTTGTGCCAAAAATCGGAAAGTGGTCGAAGATAGAGGACCTGATGGACTACAGCGCGACATGCTTAATTTATTCAGAAATAGTTTTTGGTCCATACAATCCATTCAAAGGAAGATTACTAAGGCATTTCACTCAAACACATTATGCCCATTATAGCCCACTGTGTGAGTTGTGCCAAAAATCGGAAAAAGGTCGAAGATAGTGGACCTAATGGACTGTCACGTATCATACCCAGTTTATTCGGAATAGTTTTTGGTCCATACAATCTATTCAATGGAAGATTACTAAGGCATTTCACTCAAACACATTTTGCCCATTATAGCCCACTGTGTGAGTTGTGCCAAAAATCGGAAAAAGGTTGAAGATAGTGAACCTAATGGACTGTCACGCATCATACTCAGTTTATTCGGAATAGTTTTTGGTCCATACAATTCATTCAAAAGTAGATTATTAAGGCATTTCACTCAAACACATTTTGCCCATTTTAGCCCACTGTTTGAGTTGTGACAACAATCGGAAAGTGGTCGAAGATAGCGGACCTTATGAAATATCACATGTCATACTCAGTTTATTCGGAGATAGTTTTTCGTCCATACAATCCATTCAAAGGAAGATTACTGAGGCATTTCACTCAAACACATTATGCCCATTATAGTGCACTCTGTGAGCTGTGCCAAAAATCGGAAAGTGGTCGAAGATAGTGGACGTGATGGACTACAATGCGACATATTCAGTTTATTCAGAAATTGTTTTTGGTCCATACAATCCATTCAAAGGAAGATTACTAAGGCATTTCACTCAAAAACATTTTGCCCATTATAGTGCACTGTGTGAATTGTGCCAAAATTCGGAAAGTGGTTGAAGATAGTGGACCTAATGGACTATTACGTGTCATACTCAGTTTATTCAGAAATAGTTTTTGGTCCATACAATGCATTCAAAGGAAGATTACTAAGGCACTTCACTCAAACACATTATGCTCATTATAGTGCACTGTGTGAGTTGTGCCAAAAATCGGAAAGTGGTCGAAGATATAGGACCTAATGGACTACAACGCGACATGCTTAGTTTATTCAGAAATAGTTTTTGGTCCATACAATCCATTCAAAGGAAGATTAATAAGGCATTTCACTCAAACACATTATGCTCATTACAGTGCACTGTGCGAGCTGAGCCAAAAATCGGAAAGTGGTCGAAGATAGTGGACCTGATGGAATACAACGCGACATACTCAGTTTATTCAGAAATAGTTTTTGGTCCATACAATACATTCAAAGGAAGATTACTAAGGCATTTCACTCAAACACATTTTGCCCATTATAGTGCACTCTGTGAGCTGTGCCAAAAATCGGAAAGTGGTCGAAGATAGTGGACGTGATGGACTACAATGCGACATATTCAGTTTATTCAGAAATTGTTTTTGGTCCATACAATCCATTCAAAGGAAGATTACTAAGGCATTTCACTCAAAAACATTTTGCCCATTATAGTGCACTGTGTGAATTGTGCCAAAATTCGGAAAGTGGTTGAAGATAGTGGATTTAATGGACTATTACGTGTCATACTCAGTTTATTCAGAAATAGTTTTTGGTCCATACAATGCATTCAAAGGAAGATTACTAGGGCATTTCACTCAAACACATTATGCCCATTATAGCCCACTGTGTGAGTTGTGCCAAAAATCGGAAAGTGGTCGAAGATAGTGGACCCAATGGACTATCACGTGTCATACTCGGTATATTCAGAAATAGTTTTTGGTCCATACAATGCATTCAAAGGAAGATTACTAAGGCACTTCACTCAAACACATTATGCTCATTATAGTGCACTGTGTGAGTTGTGCCAAAAATCGGAAAGTGGTCGAAGATATAGGACCTAATGGACTACAACGCGACATGCTTAGTTTATTCAGAAATAGTTTTTGGTCCATACAATCCATTCAAAGGAAGATTAATAAGGCATTTCACTCAAACACATTATGCTCATTACAGTGCACTGTGCGAGCTGAGCCAAAAATCGGAAAGTGGTCGAAGATAGTGGACCTGATGGAATACAACGCGACATACTCAGTTTATTCAGAAATAGTTTTTGGTCCATACAATACATTCAAAGGAAGATTACTAAGGCATTTCACTCAAACACATTTTGCCCATTTTAGTGCACTGTGTGAATTGTGCCAAAATTCGGATACTCAGTTTATTCAGAAATAGTTTTTGGTCCATGCAATGCATTCAAAGGAAGATTACTAAGGCATTTCACTCAAACACATTATGCCCATTATAGTGCACTGTGTGAGTTGTGCCAAAAATCGGAAAGTGGTCGAAGATAGAGGACCTGATGGACTACAGCGCGACATGCTTAATTTATTCAGAAATAGTTTTTGGTCCATACAATCCATTCAAAGGAAGATTACTAAGGCATTTCACTCAAAAACCTTTTGCCCATTATAGTGAACTGTGTGAATTGTGCCAAAATTCGGAAAGTGGTTGAAGATAGTGGACCTAATGGACTATTACGTGTCATACTCGGTTTATTCGGAATAGTTTTTGGTCCATACAATTCATTCAAAAGTAGATTATTAAGGCATTTCACTCAAACACATTTTGCCCATTATAGTGCACTGTGCGAGCTGAGCCAAAAATCGGAAAGTGGTCGAAGATAGTGGACCTGATGGAATACAACGCGACATACTCAGTTTATTCAGAAATAGTTTTTGGTCCATACAATACATTCAAAGGAAGATTACTAAGGCATTTCACTCAAACACATTTTGCCCATTTTAGTGCACTGTGTGAATTGTGCCAAAATTCGGATACTCAGTTTATTCAGAAATAGTTTTTGGTCCATGCAATGCATTCAAAGGAAGATTACTAAGGCACTTCACTCAAACACATTATGCTCATTATAGTGCACTGTGTGAGTTGTGCCAAAAATCGGAAAGTGGTCGAAGATATAGGACCTAATGGACTACAACGCGACATGCTTAGTTTATTCAGAAATAGTTTTTGGTCCATACAATCCATTCAAAGGAAGATTAATAAGGCATTTCACTCAAACACATTATGCTCATTACAGTGCACTGTGCGAGCTGAGCCAAAAATCGGAAAGTGGTCGAAGATAGTGGACCTGATGGAATACAACGCGACATACTCAGTTTATTCAGAAATAGTTTTTGGTCCATACAATACATTCAAAGGAAGATTACTAAGGCATTTCACTCAAACACATTTTGCCCATTTTAGTGCACTGTGTGAATTGTGCCAAAATTCGGATACTCAGTTTATTCAGAAATAGTTTTTGGTCCATGCAATGCATTCAAAGGAAGATTACTAAGGCACTTCACTCAAACACATTATGCTCATTATAGTGCACTGTGTGAGTTGTGCCAAAAATCGGAAAGTGGTCGAAGATATAGGACCTAATGGACTACAACGCGACATGCTTAGTTTATTCAGAAATAGTTTTTGGTCCATGCAATGCATTCAAAGGAAGATTACTAAGGCATTTCACTCAAACACATTATGCCCATTATAGTGCACTGTGTGAGTTGTGCCAAAAATCGGAAAGTGGTCGAAGATAGTGGACCTGATGGAATACAACGCGACATACTCAGTTTATTCAGAAATAGTTTTTGGTCCATACAATACATTCAAAGGAAGATTACTAAGGCATTTCACTCAAACACATTTTGCCCATTTTAGTGCACTGTGTGAATTGTGCCAAAATTCGGATACTCAGTTTATTCAGAAATAGTTTTTGGTCCATGCAATGCATTCAAAGGAAGATTACTAAGGCATTTCACTCAAACACATTATGCCCATTATAGTGCACTGTGTGAGTTGTGCCAAAAATCGGAAAGTGGTCGAAGATAGAGGACCTGATGGACTACAGCGCGACATGCTTAATTTATTCAGAAATAGTTTTTGGTCCATACAATGCATTCAAAGGAAGATTACTAGGGCATTTCACTCAAACACATTATGCCCATTATAGCCCACTGTGTGAGTTGTGCCAAAAATCGGAAAGTGGTCGAAGATAGTGGACCCAATGGACTATCACGTGTCATACTCGGTTTATTCGGAATAGTTTTTGGTCCATACAATTCATTCAAAAGTAGATTATTAAGGCATTTCACTCAAACACATTTTGCCCATTTTAGCCCACTGTGTGAGTTGCGCCAAAAATCGGAAAATGGTCGAAGATAGTGGACCTGATGGACTATCACGTGTCATACTCGGTTTATTCGGAATAATTTTTGGTCCATACAATTCATTCAAAAGTAGATTATTAAGGCATTTCACTCAAACACATTTTGCCCATTTTAGCCCACTGTGTGAGTTGCGCCAAAAATCGGAAAATGGTCGAAGATAGTGGACCTGATGGACTATCACGTATTATACTCAGTTTATAAAGAAAAAGTTTTTGGTCCATACAATGCATTCAAAGGAAAATTACTAAGGCATTTCACTCAAACACATTATGCCCATTATAGCCCACTGTGTGAGTTGTGCCAAAAATCGGAAAAAGTCGAAGATAGAGGACCTGATGGACTATAGCGCGACATGCTTACTTTATTCAGAAATAGTTTTTGGTCCATACAATCCATTCAAAGGAAAATTACTAAGGCATTTCACTCAAACATATTATGCCCATTATAGCCCACTGTGTGAGTTGTGCCAAAAATCGGAAAAAGGTTGAAGATAGTGAACCTAATGGACTGTCACGCATCATACTCAGTTTATTCGGAATAGTTTTTGGTCCATACAATTCATTCAAAAGTAGATTATTAAGGCATTTCACTCAAACACATTTTGCCCATTTTAGCCCACTGTGTAAGTTGTGACAACAATCGGAAAGTGGTCGAAGATAGCGGACCTTATGGACTATCACGTGTCATACCCATTTTAGTCAGAAATAGTTTTTGGTCCATACAATGCATTCAAAGGAAAATTACTAAGGCATTTCACTCAAACACATTATGCCCATTATAGCCCACTGTGTGAGTTGTGCCAAAAATCGGAAAGTGGTCGAAGATATAGGACCTAATGGACTACAACGCGACATGCTTAGTTTATTCAGAAATAGTTTTTGGTCCATACAATCCATTCAAAGGAAGATTAATAAGGCATTTCACTCAAACACATTATGCTCATTACAGCGCACTGTGCGAGCTGAGCCAAAAATCGGAAAGTGGTCGAAGATAGCGGACCTGATGGAATACAACGTGTCATACTCGGTATATTCAGAAATAGTTTTTGGTCCATACAATGCATTCAAAGGAAGATTACTAAGGCACTTCACTCAAACACATTATGCTCATTATAGTGCACTGTGTGAGTTGTGCCAAAAATCGGAAAGTGGTCGAAGATATAGGACCTAATGGACTACAACGCGACATGCTTAGTTTATTCAGAAATAGTTTTTGGTCCATACAATCCATTCAAAGGAAGATTAATAAGGCATTTCACTCAAACACATTATGCTCATTACAGTGCACTGTGCGAGCTGAGCCAAAAATCGGAAAGTGGTCGAAGATAGTGGACCTGATGGAATACAACGCGACATACTCAGTTTATTCAGAAATAGTTTTTGGTCCATACAATACATTCAAAGGAAGATTACTAAGGCATTTCACTCAAACACATTTTGCCCATTATAGTGCACTGTGTGAATTGTGCCAAAATTCGGATACTCAGTTTATTCAGAAATAGTTTTTGGTCCATGCAATGCATTCAAAGGAAGATTACTAAGGCATTTCACTCAAACACATTATGCTCATTACAGTGCACTGTGCGAGCTGAGCCAAAAATCGGAAAGTGGTCGAAGATAGTGGACCTGATGGAATACAACGCGACATGCTTAATTTATTCAGAAATAGTTTTTGGTCCATACAATCCATTCAAAGGAAGATTACTAAGGCATTTCACTCAAAAACCTTTTGCCCATTATAGTGAACTGTGTGAATTGTGCCAAAATTCGGAAAGTGGTTGAAGATAGTGGACCTAATGGACTATTACGTGTCATACTCAGTTTATTCAGAAATAGTTTTTGGTCCATACAATGCATTCAAAGGAAGATTACTAGGGCATTTCACTCAAACACATTATGCCCATTATAGCCCACTGTGTGAGTTGTGCCAAAAATCGGAAAGTGGTCGAAGATAGTGGACCCAATGGACTATCACGTGTCATACTCGGTTTATTCGGAATAGTTTTTGGTCCATACAATTCATTCAAAAGTAGATTATTAAGGCATTTCACTCAAACACATTTTGCCCATTTTAGCCCACTGTGTGAGTTGCGCCAAAAATCGGAAAATGGTCGAAGATAGTGGACCTGATGGACTATCACGTGTCATACTCGGTTTATTCGGAATAATTTTTGGTCCATACAATTCATTCAAAAGTAGATTATTAAGGCATTTCACTCAAACACATTTTGCCCATTTTAGCCCACTGTGTGAGTTGCGCCAAAAATCGGAAAATGGTCGAAGATAGTGGACCTGATGGACTATCACGTATTATACTCAGTTTATAAAGAAAAAGTTTTTGGTCCATACAATGCATTCAAAGGAAAATTACTAAGGCATTTCACTCAAACACATTATGCCCATTATAGCCCACTGTGTGAGTTGTGCCAAAAATCGGAAAAAGTCGAAGATAGAGGACCTGATGGACTATAGCGCGACATGCTTACTTTATTCAGAAATAGTTTTTGGTCCATACAATCCATTCAAAGGAAAATTACTAAGGCATTTCACTCAAACATATTATGCCCATTATAGCCCACTGTGTGAGTTGTGCCAAAAATCGGAAAAAGGTTGAAGATAGTGAACCTAATGGACTGTCACGCATCATACTCAGTTTATTCGGAATAGTTTTTGGTCCATACAATTCATTCAAAAGTAGATTATTAAGGCATTTCACTCAAACACATTTTGCCCATTTTAGCCCACTGTGTAAGTTGTGACAACAATCGGAAAGTGGTCGAAGATAGCGGACCTTATGGACTATCACGTGTCATACCCATTTTATTCAGAAATAGTTTTTGGTCCATACAATGCATTCAAAGGAAAATTACTAAGGCATTTCACTCAAACACATTATGCCTATTATAGCCCACTGTGTGAGTTGTGCCAAAAATCGGAAAAAGGTTGAAGATAGTGAACCTAATGGACTGTCACGCATCATACTCAGTTTATTCGGAATATTTTTGGTCCATACAATTCATTCAAAAGTAGATTATTAAGGCATTTCACTCAAACACATTTTGCCCATTTTAGCCCACTGTGTAAGTTGTGACAACAATCGGAAAGTGGTCGAAGATAGCGGACCTTATGGACTATCACGTGTCATACCCATTTTATTCAGAAATATTTTTTGGTCCATACAATGCATTCAAAGGAAAATTACTAAGGCATTTCACTCAAACACATTATGCCCATTATAGCCCACTGTGTGAGTTGTGCCAAAAATCGGAAAGTGGTCGAAGATAGAGGACCTGATGGACTACAGCGCGACATGCTTAATTTATTCAGAAATAGTTTTTGGTCCATACAATCCATTCAAAGGACGATTACTAAGGCATTTCATTCAAAAATATTTTGCCCATTATAGTGCACTGTGTGAATTGTGCCAAAATTCGGAAAGTGGTTGAAGATAGTGGACCTAATGGACTATTACGTGTCATACTCAGTTTATTCAGAAATAGTTTTTGGTCCATACAATGCATTCAAAGGAAGATTACTAGGGCATTTCACTCAAACACATTATGCCCATTATAGCCCACTGTGTGAGTTGTGCCAAAAATCGGAAAGTGGTCGAAGATAGTGGACCCAATGGACTATCAGGTGTCATACTCGGTATATTCAGAAATAGTTTTTGGTCCATACAAAGCATTTAAAGGAAGATTACTAAGGCACTTCACTCAAACACATTATGCTCATTATAGTGCACTGTGTGCGTTGTGCCAAAAATCGGAAAGTGGTCGAAGATAGTGGAACTAATGGACTACAACGCGACATGCTTAGTTTATTCAGAAATAGTTTTTGGTCCATACAATCCATTCAAAGGAAGATTACTAAGGCATTTCACTCAAACACATTATGCCCATTATAGTGCACTGTGTGAGTTGTGCCAAAAATCGGAAAGTGGTCGAAGATAGTGGACCTGATGGACTACAACGCGACATACTCAGTTTATTCAGAAATAGTTTTTGGTCCTGTGGGCTTGTTTATGAGCCCAGGTGGTGTTTTATCCCCTGTTTTCTTTCTTGAAATAAAACGGCCAATTGTTGCACTTAACTTAACACTTTTTATTTGCAGCCTCTTGCTGTTTAATAAAAAAAAGGTTTACAGCTTCTTGCTGTGACAAATAAGCAACCGTTTGCTTTGAGGTTTGTTTAAAGACTCTCGAATTAAAATTACAAGAAATTTACAAAAAAAATATATTGAAAAAAAATGATCAAATCTTAAGTAACAGAAAGAGAAAGAATAAACTAATAATACCCCAAAATAATGGTTTTTTTGTGCATGAATACATGGAGCGAATTCATATAAACAAAGTAAACTAAAGTATAGTAATTAATGAAAGAAATATAAAGAATTATAAAGATAAATTTAAATGAAAAAAATATAAAGAATTATAAATTTAATTTAAATGAAAGAAAATATAAAGAATTATAAAGTTAAATTTAAATGAGAAAAAATATAAAGAATTATAAGTTAAATTTAAATGAAAAAAAATATATAAATTTGTTGAAGTCACTTCAACATACTCCCGGGCGCGGATGGCAGGAACAATTTTTCCACGGCCCTGAAACCATCCAACCGAAAATGGTAAGATAGGCAAAGGGCCCATCATTGAGAGGGGCTTCAATTTTCGGCAAGAAAACCTTTGCTGCAATATCACCGGCAAGTATACCATCAACTTCGCGGCAGGTGTTAAAAAATGGATGAGCAAGGGGTTGGTACTGCTTGAAATGTGTTACAATGGCCGAGTCCGTTATGGCGTGAGGAACTTGAGAGTCTAAAGCATCTTTAATAATCAAATTTAAGCGTCTCGTCTCCTCTGGTTTGTGTGGGTGTGTTGGTTCTAATGTAAACGATGCACAGGATTCACCAGCCTTGTTGGTCTTTGATTCGAACTCTAGCAATAATTGAGCGACGCTTCGTAACAAATAAGATTGTTCTGCGTTGGGGTCAACATAGAAAATGGTGAACATTTTCTGACCTTTATAATTTAGGTTGATGCGTACTAGAGGAGGCTGACTTGGCCTCTTAGTTCGTTAGATAAGCAATTAAGGCACCATCCCTTGTTGATGATACTAGTCCTCTTGGCATTTATACCGGCTGAACGGAAGACCTTACAGTACTTCAGGGGATGGTTCTTGTAGCAGAAGTGACATTTTAGTTTTCCAGTCGTCTATATAAAGAAAAAAAAAAAAAGAAAAGAAATACACACAGAAAAATAAAATACCCAGTGTAATTGAAATAATATCTAAATTTGTTTAAGGTGGAAATTTTTACGTCGGTTTGTTTACTGAGATTTCATTGTAGATGTATGACTTTCCTCAGTTAAATTGCCTGTAGGCAAGACACACAACTTGACCACTGGCCGGATAATAGTGTCCGTTTTGGTTTGCAGTGTGACTACTCTTACTTTACCGTCGCTTCCAAAAATTACGTTGGTGACTCTACCGAGAAGCCATTCTGTTGGAGGTAAGGTATCGTCCTTGATTACCACAATATCATTTATCTTTATGTTTTCGCGTTCGGTTTTCCATTTGAAGCGACGTTGAAGTTCGGTTATATATTCCGATTTCCAGCGACGTGCAAAAATGTGTTGTAGTGCTTTCAATCGCTGCCAGCGTTTTAAAAACTGAATTTCTTCAGGTGGAGGTTCTATCGGAGCTTCTGGTAATGCAGTTATAGGTGCTCCACGCAGAAGGTGACCAGGTGTCAGAGGTAAAAGTTCATTTGGGTTTTCAGTGATGGATGAGAGTGGTCTCGAGTTGAGTACAGCCTCGATGCGTACGAGTAAGGTAGTGAACACCTCAAAGGTAAATGACAGATGTGAGGTGATCCTTTTCAAGTGGGACTTCATACTTCGAACTGCAGTCTCCCAAAGGCCACCCATATGGGGTGCATACGGCGGTATGAACGACCAGGTGCCCAGAGTGCCGTATTTGTCGAGTGGGTCAAATAATCTTGCAATCACAGATAAAATTTTTCTTTTCGTGAAAGACGGGGTAGTCTCAATTGGCTCTATGGCGTAGTAAAAATTGTCTGGTAATGCGTTCCAGCGTATGCACAAAGTTTTAACCATAGTGGAATCGCTAAATTTCATAAAATCTTCGTCTAGAAGATCTTCACGGAGCAAATGTTGTAGTAGTATATGATGGTTTGCTGTCATTTTCTTGAGAGGAAATCCGGCAGATCTCAAAGCCTTGATAAGCTCGTCTTGTTTAAGCTTGGCTTCTTCAATCTCCCAGAATTGCTTTAGTTGCTCGTGTAGTGTTAAATCATCTGAGGGTTGTATCACAGTATGTACTGTATATTAGTCGTGGGTTCAGGTCCCATCAAGTACCATCCGAAGTGAGATTCTCTCGCTTCGAAATTGTTATCAATATTCATTCGAACACCACTAAGATTTATAAATGGCAGATAGTCGCTACCAATAATCATTTCAATTGCAGCTGGTTTATAGAAATAGGGATCAGCCAGTTCCAGGTCTTTAAAACTTTCTAAGTTTTGTATTGAGATACGTCGTGAAGGCATAAAGTGTGCCAGTGTCGGCACCACTATAGTTTGCATTCTTATCTCGAAATTTGAAATTCTAGATTTTACTGTTATATAACATCGTCCTTTAGAGCATCCAACCACCGTGTCACCAAACCCAGAAATATTGCTTTGATAAGGCTCTAAAGGAATTGACAAAGTTTGTTGAACACGTTTCAGTAGAAAACTTCTTGTAGAACCTGTGTCGATTAATGCGCGTACAGTAAACGTTTCACCTAAATGTTCTACATGCACCAAAGCCGTGGGCAAAATAGTTGTACCGCTATGTTGCGTCAAGTTAACTTGCACACACTCGACATTACTTCCACTAGTAGAGGCACTTCGCACCAAGTTATTATTTAAAGAAGTAGAATGGCGTTGAGCTCCAGACCCAGATGGTTTTTCATTTTTACGATGATGCTGTGTCAACATTGTTTGCCTAGGTGGCCCTCCTTTTGGCGGGTCATGTTTCATATGTAACATCGTGTGATGTCGCTTGTTGCATCTCAGGCAGCTACTGCCACTAGGGCATTTCGTTCGAAAATGATGTGGGGAAAAACAGTTCGCACAAATTTTATTCGAATATACGTATTTAATTCGATCGTTGATAGATAAGTTCTTAAAATCTTTACAAAATCGTAGGGGATGACTTTGCTTACATTTCTTACAGATTATTTTATTGTTGTCTGGTTCAGCTGCAGAGTAAAAAACTTGTGGCTTTGAGTTATGAGTATCACGGCCTGAAGACTTCCTCAAACTACTAAACGTCTCTAATGTTTCTATTCGTTCAGATAAAAATTTGTTTAATTGCTCCCAAGTAGGCAATTCCTTATGATCTGTAAGCGAGCTTTCCCAGTCACGCGAGGTCTCTTCGGGAAGCTTTGATGTGCAAATATGCATAAGAAATGGGTCATTACTTGCTACTTCTACTTTGAATGATTTAATAATAGTTAACGAATCGTTGACTGTATTCTGAAGCAGTCGTAAAAATTTTAATGTTTCATTTTGAGGACCCTGTATGCCATAAATTCTCTTTATTTGGTTATAAATCAAAATGCGTTTGTTTTCATACCGAGCTGTCAACGCCTGCCAAGCTAATTCAAAATTATAATCTACCAATTCATAATCTTTAATGAGTTGGTAGGCCTCCCCCCTCGTTTTGCTGTGTAAATAATATAATTTGTGGGCTGGAGCTACGGTAGGCTCATTACCAACCACAGCCATAAACATATCCCTGAATGCTGGCCATTTATCGAAACCTCCTTCAAAAATCTTTATTTCGATCGCAGGGAGTTTAATTGCTGGACGACAATCCACTGAAGTTTTTTGATGGGGAACTTTTTCTTTTAGCAGGGTTTTTATCTTTGCCTTCACCAGCTGGTACTGTTCGCAAGCTTCTTCGTATTTGTTTGTAACCTCTTCTACCTTTTCATCTTCTTCTTTCACCTTATCCTCCTCAGTGCTGAAATCATCAAAGGCCTCTAACATCTTGGACCATCTGCGTTCTAATTCAGTCTGCTTCACGTCTAAAAATTCATTTGTGAGGTCCTCCGGTGAAAGTTTTCCAAAGGCTACACAAAACCGAGACACCTGTTGAATAGCAGCTTTACATCTTCTACTCGTAGCCATTTTTTCTTTTAATTAAAACCCAAATGAAATTAATAAATACCCGACTTACGATTGACACGGATTCTCTTCAAAATAATGCAGTAGAAGTGCTGAAGAATTTACTTTTATTAATGACAGTGATAACCAAAAATACAATAAGATTTATTACCACTTGTAATCAAACATTCATCAATATTGTTATTTATCTAGTTATTTTATATTCTTCTTTAGGATACAGTGATGCAGTTTTCTAATAAAAATACCTACGGTGTCATTTAGCTATTAATGGCAACGGTAGGCCGCAGGGATACAAATTTTCTCTAAGTGTATATATATGTTTATCGATGGCTACGATAGGCCGCAACAAACCTCAATAATTAAATGAATTTAAAGATGTATCATAGATGGGCAACGGTAGGCCGCATTGATACAAAATTTCTCTTAGTGTATAAATATGTTTTTCGATGGCAACGATAGGCCGCAACAAACCTCATTCATTAAATGAATTAAAAGATATATCATACATGGGCAACGATAGGCCGCATTGATACAAATTTTCCCAGATGTATAAATATGTTTTTCGATGGCAACGATAGGCCGCAACAAATCTCATTTATATATTAATTGAATTAAAAACTTTATTATACATGGGCAACGGTAGGCCGCATTGATACAAATTTTCTCTAAGTGTGTAAATATGTTTCTCGATGGCAACGATAGGCCGCAACAAACATCATTTATTAATTGAATTAAAAGATGTATTATACATGGGCAACGGTAGGCCGCATTGATACAAATTTTTCCAGATGTATAAATATGTTTTTCGATGGCAACGATAGGCCGCAACAAATCTCAATCATTAAATGAATTAAAAGATATATCATACATGGGCAACGGTAGGCCGCATTGATACAAAATTTCTCTAGTGTATAAATATGTTTTTCGATGGCAACGATAGGCCGCAACAAACCTCATTCATTAAATGATTTAAAAGATATATCATACATGGGCAACGATAGGCCGCATTGATAAAAATTTTTCCAGATGTATAAATATGTTTTTCGATGGCAACGATAGGCCGCAACAAACCTCATTTATTAATTGAATTAAAAGATGTATCATATATGGGCAACGGTAGGACGCATTGATACAAATTTTTCTCCAAGTGTACAAATATGTTTCCCAATGGCAACGATAGGCCGCAATAAACACCAAACCTTTTCAAATATATAAGTACATAATTTTCAATGATTACTGTAAGACGCAACAAACCTTACTTATCTGTATAAATGTTCCATAAAAAATTTCAACTTCCACAGACAGCGCAAACGTTTTGTTTTCTCACAGCAGCTTTTCTCTTCAAAAATTTAATTAATTTTCGGTAAAAAAAGAACACTTTTTATTTTTTTTCTTTAAATTGTTTACTTGCTTCACTCGCTTTAATAAAATTATTGTAAAATGAATACAGTTTGAAATGCACTGCAGATGTGTAAAATGTGTTTTGCAATCTGTCAACATGTGGAACGTAATTGCATTAAATTTTATGTACACACACAACGTATATGCTATCTTTTTTTCTCCTTCGTATGTTAACGTTGTATGTTCTTGAATATTGTCTATTGCTTACCCGCTGTTATGCTGATGTGTAAATATATATGTGTGAATGTGAGTTTTATTTCTTTTATTTATTACCAATGATGGCACTATGGTACAATTTTAAATTATACAGCACACTTTTCGTATATGTATTTATATTAAATGAATTATATTATTATAGAATTTTAGCCACATTATATGAAATTTTAAATTTCTCTTCCCTCTTTTCACTTTAATATTTAATCAATTACACTGAATAAATTAAATTTCTGTACATACCCAATTATCTTCTTTTAGTTATTGGTGATCTTGTTGATGTTGCAAATTTCCTCCTAGACTTCCAGAATTATAATGTGTGATTATAATTGTTGCTATGGAGTAGCAAATACCTTCACATCTGAATTGTTGTTGCAAAGCAGGAACCCGTTGACTGGTAGACCACCTTATTGTTGTTTTTTTTTTTTTTTACCGTTGGACTGTAGCTTACGGTACCAAATTATTTTTCGTTATGCTGATAGCTTAACCTTGAAAATTTTAATTGTGGTTTTTTTCCTATTCTAGGCCTTCCTAGAATTTTATCGAAGGACCAAAATGTGGGCTTGTTTATGAGCCCAGGTGGGGTTTTATCCCCTGTTTTCTTTATTGAAATAAAACGGCCAATTGTTGCACTTAACTTAACACTTTTTATTTGCAGCCTCTTGCTGTTTAATAAAAAAAAGGTTTACAGCTTCTTGCTGTGACAAATAAGCTACCGTTTGCTTTGAGGTTTGTTTAAAGACTCTCCAATTAAAATTACAAGAAATTTACAAAAAAAATATATTGAAAAAAAATGATCAAATCTTAAGTAACAGAAAGAGAAAGAATAAACTAATAATACCCCAAAATAATGGGTTTTTTGTGCATGAATACATGGAGCGAATTCATATAAACAAAGTAAACTAAAGTATAGTAATTAATGAAAGAAATATAAAGAATTATAAAGATAAATTTAAATGAAAAAAAT
Organism: Metopia argyrocephala; assembly: GCA_963576795.1. Lineage (NCBI taxonomy): Eukaryota > Metazoa > Arthropoda > Insecta > Diptera > Sarcophagidae > Metopia > Metopia argyrocephala. The sequence continues at coordinate 86,385,838 of OY756209.1, read as the reverse complement.
ATAAAGAATTATAAATTTAATTTAAATGAAAGAAAATATAAAGAATTATAAAGTTAAATTTAAATGAGAAAAAATATAAAGAATTATATGTTAAATTTAAATGAAAAAAAAATATATAAATTTGCTGAAGTCACTTCAACAGGTCCATACAATCCATTCAAAGGAAGATTACTAAGGCATTTCACTCAAACACATTTTGCCCATTATAGTGCACTGTGCGAATTGTGACAAAATTCGGAAAGTCGTCGAAGATAGTGGACCTAATGAACTATCACGTGTCATACCCATTTTATTCAGAAATAGTTTTTGGTCCATACAATGCATTCAAAGGAAGATTACTAAGGTATTTCACTCAAACACATTATGCCCATTATAGCCCACTGTGTGAGTTGTGCCAAAAATCGGAAAGTGGTCGAAGATAGTAGACTTAATGGACTACGTGTCATACTCAGTTTATTCAGAAATAGTTTTTGGTCCATACAATGCATTCAAAGGAAGATTACTAAGGCATTTCACTCAAACACATTATGCCCATTATAGCCCACTGTGTGAGTTGTGCCAAAAATCGGAAAGTTGTCCAAGAAAGTGGACCTAATGGACTATTATGTGTCGTACTCAGTTTATTCAGATATAGTTTTCGATCCATGCAATGCATTCAAAGGAAAATACTAACGAATTTCACTCAAACACATTATGCCCATTATAGCCCACTGTGTGAGTTGTTCCAAAAATCGGAAAGTGGTCTATGATAAAGGACCTAACGGGCTATCACGTGTCATACTCAGTTTATTCAGAAATAGTTTTTGGTCCATACAATGCATTCAAAGGAAGATTACTAAGGCATTTCACTCAAACACATTATGCCCATTATAGCCCACTGTGTGAGTTGTGCCAAAAATCGGAAAGTTGTCGAAGAAAGTGGACCTAATGGACTATTATGTGTCGTACTCAGTTTATTCAGATATAGTTTTCGATCCATGCAATGCATTCAAAGGAAAATACTAACGAATTTCACTCAAACACATTATGCCCATTATAGCCCACTGTGTGAGTTGTTCCAAAAATCGGAAAGTGGTCTATGATAAAGGACCTAACGGGCTATCACGTGTCATACTCAGTTTATTCAGAAATAGTTTTTGGTCCATAGAATGCATTCAAAGGAAGATTACTAAGGCATTTCACTCAAACACATTATGCCCATTATAGCCCACTGTGTGAGTTGTGCCAAAAATCGGAAAGTGGTCGAAGATAGCGGACCTAATGGACTTCAACGCGACATTATTAGTTTATTCGGAATAGTTTTTGGTCCATACAATCCATTCAAAAAAAGATTACTAAGGCATTTCACTCAAACACATTTTGCCCATTATAGCCCACTGTGTGAGTTGTGCCAAAAATCGGAAAAAGGTTGAAGATAGTGAACCTAATGGACTGTCACGCATCATACTCAGTTTATGCGGAATAGTTTTTGGTCCATACAATTCATTCAAAAGTAGATTATTAAGGCATTTCACTCAAACACATTTTGCCCATTTTAGCCCACTGTGTGAGTTGTGACAACAATCGGAAAATGGCCGAAGATAGCGGACCTTATGGACTATCACATGTCATACTCAGTTTATTCAGAAATAGTTTTTGGTCCATAGAATGCATTCAAAGGAAGATTACTAAGGCATTTCACTTAAACACATTATGCCCATTATAGCCCACTGTGTGAGTTGTGCCAAAAATCGGAAAGTGGTTGAAGATAGCGGACCTCATGGACTATCACATGTCATACACAGTTTATTCGGAGATAGTTTTTGGTCCATACAATCCATTCAAAAGAAGATTACTAAGGCATTTCACTAAAACACATTATGCCCATTATAGTGCACTGTGTGAGCTGTGCCAAAAATCGGAAAGTGGTCGAAGATAGTGGACCTGATGGACTACAACGCGACATATTCAGTTTATTCAGAAATAGTTTTTGGTCCATACAATCCATTCAAAAGAAAATTACTAAGGCATTTCACTCAAACACATTATGCCCATTATAGCCCACTGTGTGAGTTGTGCCAAAAATCGGAAAGTGGTCGAAGATAGTGGACCTAATGGGCTATCACGTGTCATACTCAGTTTATTCAGAAATAGTTTTTGGTCCATAGAATGCATTCAAAGGAAGATTACTAAGGCATTTCACTCAAACACATTATGCCCATTATAGCCCACTGTGTGAGTTGTGCCAAAAATCGGAAAGTGGTCGAAGATAGCGGAACTAATGGACTTCAACGCGACATTCTTAGTTTATTCGGAATAGTTTTTGGTCCATACAATCCATTCAAAAAAAGATTACTAAGGCATTTCACTCAAACACATTTTGCCCATTATAGCCCACTGTGTGAGTTGTGCCAAAAATCGGAAAAAGGTTGAAGATAGCGAACCTAATGGACTGTCACGCATCATACTCAGTTTATGCGGAATAGTTTTTGGTCCATACAATTCATTCAAAAGTAGATTATTAAGGCATTTCACTCAAACACATTTTGCCCATTTTAGCCCACTGTGTGAGTTGTGACAACAATCGGAAAGTGGTCGAAGATAGAGGACCTGATGGACTACAGCGCGACATGCTTAATTTATTCAGAAATAGTTTTTGGTCCATACAATCCATTCAAAGGAAGATTACTAAGGCATTTCACTCAAAAATATTTTGCCCATTATAGTGCACTGTGTGAATTGTGCCAAAATTCGGAAAGTGGTTGAAGATAGCGGACCTTATGGACTATCACATGTCATACTCAGTTTATTCGGAGATAGTTTTTGGTCCATACAATCCATTCAAAAGAAGATTACTAAGGCATTTTACTCAAACACATTATGCCCATTATAGTGCACTGTGTGAGCTGTGCCAAAAATCGGAAAGTGGTCGAAGATAGTGGACCTGATGGACTACAACGCGACATATTCAGTTTATTCAGAAATAGTTTTTGGTCCATACAATCCATTCAAAAGAAAATTACTAAGGCATTTCACTCAAATATATTTTGCCCATTATAGTGCACTGTGTGAATTGTGCCAAAATTCGGAAAGTGGTTGAAGATAGTGGACCTGATGGACTATTACGTGTCATACTCAGTTTATTCAGAAATAGTTTTTGGTCCATACAATGCATTCAAAGGAATATTACTAGGGCATTTCACTCAAACACATTATGCCCATTATAGCCCACTGTGTGAGTTGTGCCAAAAATCGGAAAGTGGTCGAAGATAGTGGACCCAATGGACTATCACGTGTCATACTCAGTATATTCAAAAATAGTTTTTGGTCCACACAATCCATTCAAAGGAAGATTACTAAGGCATTTCACTCAAACACATTTTGCCCATTTTAGCCCACTGTGTGAGTTGCGCCAAAAATCGGAAAATGGTCAAAGATAGTGGACCTGATGGACTATCACGTGTCATACTCGGTTTATTCGGAATAATTTTTGGTCCATACAATTCATTCAAAAGTAGATTATTAAGGCATTTCACTCAAACACATTTTGCCCATTTTAGCCCACTGTGTGAGTTGCGCCAAAAATCGGAAAATGGTCGAAGATAGTGGACCTGATGAACTATCACGTATTATACTCAGTTTATAAAGAAAAAGTTTTTGGTCCATACAATGCATTCAAAGGAAAATTACTAAGGCATTTCACTCAACCACATTATGCCCATTATAGCCCACTGTGTGAGTTGTGCCAAAATTCGGAAAAAGTCGAAGATAGAGGACCTGATGGACTATAGCGCGACATGCTTACTTTATTCAGAAATAGTTTTTGGTCCATACAATCCATTCAAAGGAAAATTACTAAGGCATTTCACTCAAACATATTATGCCCATTATAGCCCACTGTGTGAGTTGTGCCAAAAATCGGAAAAAGGTTGAAGATAGTGAACCTAATGGACTGTCACGCATCATACTCAGTTTATTCGGAATAGTTTTTGGTCCATACAATTCATTCAAAAGTAGATTATTAAGGCATTTCACTCAAACACATTTTGCCCATTTTAGCCCACTGTGTAAGTTGTGACAACAATCGGAAAGTGGTCGAAGATAGCGGACTTTATGGACTATCACGTGTCGTACCCATTTTATTCAGAAATAGTTTTTGGTCCATACAATGCATTCAAAAGAAAATTACTAAGGCATTTCACTCAAACACATTATGCCCATTATAGCCCACTGTGTGAGTTGTGCCAAAAATCGGAAAGTGGTCGAAGATAGAGGACCTGATGGACTACAGCGCGACATGCTTAATTTATTCAGAAATAGTTTTTGGTCCATACAATCCATTCAAAGGAAGATTACTAAGGCATTTCACTCAAAAACATTTTGCCCATTATAGTGCACTGTGTGAATTGTGCCAAAATTCGGAAAGTGGTTGAAGATAGTGGACCTAATGGACTATTACGTGTCATACTCAGTTTATTCAGAAATAGTTTTTGGTCCATACAATGCATTCAAAGGAAGATTACTAGGGCATTTCACTCAAACACATTTTGCCCATTTTAGCCCACTGTGTGAGTTGCGCCAAAAATCGGAAAATGTTCGAAGATAGTGGACCTGATGAACTATCACGTATTATACTCAGTTTATAAAGAAAAAGTTTTTGGTCCATACAATGCATTCAAAGGAAAATTACTAAGGCATTTCACTCAACCACATTATGCCCATTATAGCCCACTGTGTGAGTTGTGCCAAAATTCGGAAAAAGTCGAAGATAGAGAACCTGATGGACTACAGCGCGACATGCTTAATTTATTCAGAAATAGTTTTTGGTCCATACAATCCATTCAAAGGAAGATTACTAAGGCATTTCACTCAAAAACCTTTTGCCCATTATAGTGCACTGTGTGAATTGTGCCAAAAATCGGAAAGTGGTCGAAGATAGTGGACCCGAAGGACTATCACGTGTCATACTCGGTTTATTCGGAATAGTTTTTGGTCCATACAATTCATTCAAAAGTAGATTATTAAGGCATTTCACTCAAACACATTTTGCCCATTTTAGCCCACTGTGTGAGTTGTGCCAAAAATCGGAAAGTGGTCGAAGATAGTGGACCCAATGGACTATCACGTGTCATACTCGGTATATTCAGAAATAGTTTTTGGTCCATACAATGCATTTAAAGGAAGATTACTAAGGCACTTCACTCAAACACATTATGCTCATTATAGTGCACTGTGTGCGTTGTGCCAAAAATCGGAAAGCGGTCGAAGATAGTGGACCTAATGAACTATCACGTGTCATACCCATTTTATTCAGAAATAGTTTTTGGTCCATACAATGCATTCAAAGGAAGATTACTAAGGCATTTCACTCAAACACATTATGCCCATTATAGCCCACTGTGTGAGTTGTGCCAAAAATCGGAAAGTGGTCGAAGATAGCGGACCTGATGGACTACAGCGCCACATGCTTAGTTTATTCAGAAATAGTTTTTGGTCCATACAATCCATTCAAAGGAAGATTACTAAGGCATTTCACTCAAATACATTATGCCCATTATAGCCCACTGTGTGAGTTGTGCCAAAAATTGGAAAGTGGTCGAAGATAGTAGACTTAATGGACTACGTGTCATACTCAGTTTATTCAGAAATAGTTTTTGGTCCATACAATGCATTCAAAGGAAAATACTAACGAATTTCACTCAAACACATTATGCCCATTATAGCCCACTGTGTGAGTTGTTCCAAAAATCGGAAAGTGGTCTATGATAGTGGACCTAATGGGCTATCACGTGTCATACTCAGTTTATTCAGAAATAGTTTTTGGTCCATAGAATGCATTCAAAGGAAGATTACTAAGGCATTTCACTCAAACACATTATGCCCATTATAGCCCACTGTGTGAGTTGTGCCAAAAATCGGAAAGTGGTCGAAGATAGCGGACCTAATGGACTTCAACGCGACATTCTTAGTTTATTCGGAATAGTTTTTGGTCCATACAATGCATTCAAAGGAAGATTACTAAGGCATTTCACTCAAACACATTTTGCCCATTATAGCCCACTGTGTGAGTTGTGCCAAAAATCGGAAAAAGGTTGAAGATAGTGAACCTAATGGACTGTCACGCATCATACTCAGTTTATGCGGAATAGTTTTTGGTCCATACAATTCATTCAAAAGTAGATTATTAAGGCATTTCACTCAAACACATTTTGCCCATTTTAGCCCACTGTGTGAGTTGTGACAACAATCGGAAAATGGCCGAAGATAGCGGACCTTATGGACTATCACATGTCATACTCAGTTTATTCAGAAATAGTTTTTGGTCCATAGAATGCATTCAAAGGAAGATTACTAAGGCATTTCACTCAAACACATTATGCCCATTATAGCCCACTGTGTGAGTTGTGCCAAAAATCGGAATGTGGTCGAAGATTGCGGACCTTATGGACTTCAACGCGACATTCTTAGTTTATTCGGAGATAGTTTTTGGTCCATACAATCCATTCAAAAGAAGATTACTAAGGCATTTCACTCAAACACATTATGCCCATTATAGTGCACTGTGTGAGCTGTGCCAAAAATCGGAAAGTGGTCGAAGATAGTGGACCTGATGGACTACAACGCGACATATTCAGTTTATTCAGAAATAGTTTTTGGTCCATACAATCCATTCAAAACAAAATTACTAAGGCATTTCACTCAAACACATTATGCCCATTATAGCCCACTGTGTGAGTTGTGCCAAAAATCGGAAAGTGGTCGAAGATAGTGGACCTAATGGGCTATCACGTGTCATACTCAGTTTATTCAGAAATAGTTTTTGGTCCATAGAATGCATTCAAAGGAAGATTACTAAGGCATTTCACTCAAACACATTATGCCCATTATAGCCCACTGTGTGAGTTGTGCCAAAAATCGGAAAGTGGTCGAAGATAGCGGACCTAATGGACTTCAACGCGACATTCTTAGTTTATTCGGAATAGTTTTTGGTCCATACAATCCATTCAAAAAAAGATTACTAAGGCATTTCACTCAAACACATTTTGCCCATTATAGCCCACTGTGTGAGTTGTGCCAAAAATCGGAAAAAGGTTGAAGATAGTGAACCTAATGGACTGTCAAGCATCATACTCAGTTTATGCGGAATAGTTTTTGGTCCATACAATTCATTCAAAAGTAGATTATTAAGGCATTTCACTCAAACACATTTTGCCCATTTTAGCCCACTGTGTGAGTTGTGACAACAATCGGAAAGTGGTCGAAGATAGAGGACCTTATGGACTATCACATGTCATACTCAGTTTATTCGGAGATAGTTTTTGGTCCATACAATCCATTCAAAAGAAGATTACTAAGGCATTTCACTCAAACACATAATGCCCATTATAGTGCACTGTGTGAGCTGTGCCAAAAATTGGAAAGTGGTCGAAGATAGTGGACCTGATGGACTACAACGCGACATATTCAGTTTATTCAGAAATAGTTTTTGGTCCATACAATCCATTCAAAGGAAGATTACTAAGGCATTTCACTCAAACACATTTTGTCCATTATAGTGCACTGTGTGAATTGTGCCAAAATTCGGAGAGTGGTTGAAGGTAGTGGACCTAATGGACTATTATGTGTCATACTCAGTTTATTCAGAAATAGTTTTTGGTCCATACAATGCATTCAAAGGAAGATTACTAAGGCAATTCACTCAAACACATTATGCCCATTATAGCCCACTGTGTGAGTTGTGCCAAAAATCGGAAAGTGGTCGAAGATAGCGGACCTGATGGACTACAGCGCGACATGCTTAGTTTATTCAGAAATAGTTTTTGGTCCATACAATCCATTCAAAGGAAGATTACTAAGGCATTTCACTCAAATACATTATGCCCATTATAGCCCACTGTGTGAGTTGTGCCAAAAATCGGAAAGTGGTCGAAGATAGTAGACTTAATGGACTACGTGTCATACTCAGTTTATTCAGAAATAGTTTTTGGTCCATACAATGCATTCAAAGGAAGATTACTAAGGCATTTCACTCAAACACATTATGCCCATTATAGCCCACTGTGTGAGTTGAGCCAAAAATCGGAAAGCGGTCGAAGATAGTGGACCTAATGGACTATTACGTACTCAGTTTATTCAGATATAGTTTATGATCCATACAATCCATTCAAAGGAAAATTACTAAGGCGTTTCACTCAAACACATTATGCCCATTATAGCCCACTGTGTGAGTTGTGCCAAAAATCGGAAAGTGGTCTGTGATAGTGGACATAATGGGCTATCACGTGTCATACTCAGTTTATTCAGAAATAGTTTTTGGTCCATACAATTCATTCAAAGGAAGATTACTAAGGCATTTCACTCAAACACATTATGCCCATTATAGCCCACTGTGTGAGTTGTGCCAAAAATCGGAAAGTGGTCGAAGATAGCGGATCTTATGGACTATCACATGTTGTACTCCGTTTATTCAGAAATAGTTTTTGGTCCATACAATGCATTCAAAGGAAAATACTAAGGAATTTCACTCAAACACATTATGCCCATTATAGCCCACTGTGTGAGTTGTTCCAAAAATCGGAAAGTGGTCTATGATAGTGGACCTAATGGGCTATCACGTGTCATACTCAGTTTATTCAGAAATAGTTTTTGGTCCATACAATGCATTCAAAGGAAGATTACTAAGGCATTTCACTCAAACACATTATGCCCATTATAGCCCACTGTGTGAGTTGTGCCAAAAATCGGAAAGTGGTCGAAGATAGCGGACCTAATGAAATGTCACGCATCATACTCAGTTTATTCGGAATAGTTTTTGGTCCATACAATTCATTCAAAAGAAGATTACTAAGGCATTTCACTCAAACACATTTTGCCCATTTTAGCCCACTGTGTGAGTTGTGACAACAATCGGAAAGTGGTCGAAGATAGCGGACCTTATGGGCTATCACATGTCATACTCAGTATATTCGGAGATAGTTTTTGGTCCATACAATCCATTCAAAAGAAGATTACTAAGGCATTTCACTCAAACACATTATGCCCATTATAGTGCACTGTGTGAGTTGTGCCAAAAATCGGAAAGTGGTCGAAGATAGTGGACCTAATGGACTATTACGTGTCGTACTCAGTTTATTCAGATATAGTTTTTGATCAATGCAATGCATTCAAAGGAAAATACTAAGGAATTTCACTCAAACACATTATGCCCATTATATCCCACTGTGTGAGTTGCTCCAAAAATCGGAAAGTGGTCTATGATAGTGGACCTAGTGGGCTATCACGTGGCATACTCAGTTTATTCAGAAATAGTTTTTGGTCCATACTATGCATTCAAAGGAAGATTACTAAGGCATTTCACTCAAACACATTATGCCCATTATAGCCCACTGTGTGAGTTGTGCCAAAAATCGGAAAGTGGTCGAAGATAGCTAACCTAATGGACTGTCACTCATCGTACTCAGTTTATTCGGAATAATTTTTGGTCCATACAATTCATTCAAAAGAAGATTACTAAGGCATTTCACTCAAACACATTTTACCCATTTTAGCCCACTGTGTAAGTTGTGACAACAATCGGAAAGTGGTCGAAGATAGCGGACCTTATGGACTATCACATGTCATACTCAGTTTATTCAGAAATAGTTTTTGGTCCATACAATGCATTCAAAGGAAAATTACTAAGGCATTTCACTCAAACACATTATGCCCATTATAGCCCACTGTGTGAGTTGTGCCAAAAATCGGAAAGTGGTCGAAGATAGTGGACCTAATGGACTATTACGTGTCGTACTCAGTTTATTTAGATATAGTTTTTGATCCATGCAATGCATTCAAAGGAAAATACTAAGGAATTTCACTCAAACACATTATGCCCATTATAGCCCACTGTGTGAGTTGTTCCAAAAATCGGAAAGTGGTCTATGATAGTGGACCTAATGGGCTATCACTTGTCATGCTTAGTTTATTCGGAATAGTTTTTGATCCATACAATCCATTCAAAAGAAGATTACTAAGGCATTTCACTCAAACACCTTTTGCCCATTATAGCCCACTGTGTGAGTTGTGACAACAATCGGAAAGTGGTCGAAGATAGCGGACCTGATGGACTACAACGCGACATATTCAGTTTATTCAGAAATAGTTTTTGGTCCATACAATCCATTCAAAGGAAAATTACTAAGGCATTTCACTCAAACACATTTTGCCCATTATAGTGCACTGTGGGAATTGTGCCAAAATTCGGAAAGTGGTTGAAGATAGTGGACCTAATGGACTGTCACGCATCATACTCAGTTTATTCGGAATAGTTTTTGGTCCATACAATTCATTCAAAAGTAGATTATTAAGGCATTTCACTCAAACACATTTTGCCCATTTTAGCCCACTGTGTGAGCTGTGACAACAATTGGAAAGTGGTCGAAGATAGCGGACCTTATGGACTATCACATGTCATACTCAGTATATTCGGAGATAGTTTTTGGTCCATACAATCCATTCAAAAGAAGATTACTAAGGCATTTCACTCAAACACATTATGCCCATTATAGTGCACTGTGTGAGCTGTGCCAAAAATCGGAAAGTGGTCGAAGATAGTGGACCTGATGGACTACAACGCGACATATTCAGTTTATTCAGAAATAATTTTTGGTCCATACAATCCATTCAAAGGAAAATTACTAAGGCATTTCACTCAAACACAATTTGCCCATTATAGTGCACTGTGGGTATTGTGCCAAAATTCGGAAAGTGGTTGAAGATAGTGGACCTAATGGACTATTACGTGTCATACTCAGTTTATTCAGAAATAGTTTTTGGTCCATACAATGCATTCAAAGGAAGATTACTAGGGCATTTCACTCAAACACATTTTGCCCATTATAGCCCACTGTGTGAGTTGTGACAAAAATCTAAAAGTGGTCCAAGATAGTGGACCTAATGAACTACAACGCGACATGCTTAGTTTATTCAGAAATAGTTTTTGGTCCATACAATCCATTCAAAGGAAGATTACTAAGGCATTTCACTCAAACACATTATGCCCATTATAGTGCACTGTGTGAGTAGTGCCAAAATTTGGAAAACGACCGAAGATAGTGGACCTAATGGACTACAACGCGACAGGCTTAGTTTATTCAGGAATAGTTTTTGGTCCATACAATCCATTCAAAGGAAGATTACTAAGGCATTTCACTCAAACACATTATGTCCATTATAGTGCACTGTGTGAGCTGTACCAAAAATCGGAAAGTGATCGAAGATAGTGGACCTGATGGACTACAACGCGACATACTCAGTTTATTCAGAAATAGTTTTTGGTCCATACAATGCATTCAAAGGAAAATTACTAAGGCATTTCAGTCAAACACATTATGCCCATTATAGCCCACTGTGTGAGTTGTGCCAAAAATCAGAAAGTGGTCGAAGATAGTGGACCTAATGAGCTATCACATGTCATACTTAGTTTATTCAGAAATAGTTTTTGGTCCATACAATGCATTCAAAGGAAGATTACTAAGGCATTTCACTCAAACACATTATGCCCATTATAGCCCTCTGTGTGAGTTGTGCCAAAAATCGGAAAAAGGTTGAATATAGTGGACCTGATGGAATACAACGCGACATACTCAGTTTATTCAGAAATAGTTTTTGGTCCATACAATACATTCAAGGGAAGATTACTAAGGCATTTCACTCAAACACATTTTGCCCATTATAGTGCACTGTGTGAATTGTGCCAAAATTCGGATACTCAGTTTATTCAGAAATAGTTTTTGGTCCATACAATGCATTCAAAGGAAGATTACTAAGGCATTTCACTCAAACACATTATGCCCATTATAGTGCACTGTGTGAGTTGTGCCAAAAATCGGAAAGTGGTCGAAGATAGAGGACCTGATGGACTACAGCGCGACATGCTTAATTTATTCAGAAATAGTTTTTGGTCCATACAATCCATTCAAAGGAAGATTACTAAGGCATTTCACTCAAAAACCTTTTGCCCATTATAGTGAACTGTGTGAATTGTACCAAAATTCGGAAAGTGGTTGAAGATAGTGGACCTAATGGACTATTACGTGTCATACTCAGTTTATTCAGAAATAGTTTTTGGTCCATACAATGCATTCAAAGGAAGATTACTAGGGCATTTCACTCAAACACATTATGCCCATTATAGCCCACTCTGTGAGCTGTGCCAAAAATCGGAAAGTGGTCGAAGATAGTGGACGTGATGGACTACAATGCGACATATTCAGTTTATTCAGAAATAGTTTTTGGTCCATACAATCCATTCAAAGGAAGATTACTAAGGCATTTCACTCAAAAACATTTTGCCCATTATAGTGCACTGTGTGAATTGTGCCAAAATTCGGAAAGTGGTTGAAGATAGTGGACCTAATGGACTATTACGTGTCATACTCAGTTTATTCAGAAATAGTTTTTGGTCCATACAATGCATTCAAAGGAAGATTACTAGGGCATTTCACTCAAACACATTATGCCCATTATAGCCCACTGTGTGAGTTGTGCCAAAAATCGGAAAGTGGTCGAAGATAGTGGACCCAATGGACTATCACGTGTCATACTCGGTATATTCAGAAATAGTTTTTGGTCCATACAATGCATTCAAAGGAAGATTACTAAGGCACTTCACTCAAACACATTATGCTCATTATAGTGCACTGTGTGAGTTGTGCCAAAAATCGGAAAGTGGTCGAAGATATAGGACCTAATGGACTACAACGCGACATGCTTAGTTTATTCAGAAATAGTTTTTGGTCCATACAATCCATTCAAAGGAAGATTAATAAGACATTTCACTCAAACACATTATGCCCATTACAGTGCACTGTGCGAGCTGTGCCAAAAATCGGAAAGTGGTCGAAGATAGTGGACCTGATGGAATACAACGCGACATACTCAGTTTATTCAGAAATAGTTTTTGGTCCATACAATACATTCAAAGGAAGATTACTAAGGCATTTCACTCAAACACATTTTGCCCATTATAGTGCACTGTGTGAATTGTGCCAAAAATCGGAAAGTGGTCGAAGATAGTGGACCTAATGGGCTATCACATGTCATACTTAGTTTATTCAGAAATAGTTTTTGGTCCATACAATGCATTCAAAGGAAGATTACTAAGGCATTTCACTCAAACACATTATGCCCATTATAGTGCACTGTGTGAGTTGTGCCAAAATCGGAAAGTGGTCGAAGATAGAGGACCTGATGGACTACAGCGCGACATGCTTAATTTATTCAGAAATAGTTTTTGGTCCATACAATGCATTCAAAGGAAAATTACTAAGGCATTTCACTCAAACACATTATGCCCATTATAGCCCACTGTGTGAGTTGTGCCAAAAATCGGAAAGTGGTCGAAGATAGTGGACCTAATGGACTATTACGTGTCGTACTCAGTTTATTTAGATATAGTTTTTGATCCATGCAATGCATTCAAAGGAAAATACTAAGGAATTTCACTCAAACACATTATGCCCATTATAGCCCACTGTGTGAGTTGTTCCAAAAATCGGAAAGTGGTCTATGATAGTGGACCTAATGGGCTATCACGTGTCATGCTTAGTTTATTCGGAATAGTTTTTGATCCATACAATCCATTCAAAAGAAGATTACTAAGGCATTTCACTCAAACACATTTTGCCCATTATAGCCCACTGTGTGAGTTGTGACAACAATCGGAAAGTGGTCGAAGATAGCGGACCTGATGGACTACAACGCGACATATTCAGTTTATTCAGAAATAGTTTTTGGTCCATACAATCCATTCAAAGGAAAATTACTAAGGCATTTCACTCAAACACATTTTGCCCATTATAGTGCACTGTGGGAATTGTGCCAAAATTCGGAAAGTGGTTGAAGATAGTGGACCTAATGGACTGTCACGCATCATACTCAGTTTATTCGGAATAGTTTTTGGTCCATACAATTCATTCAAAAGTAGATTATTAAGGCATTTCACTCAAACACATTTTTCCCATTTTAGCCCACTGTGTGAGCTGTGACAACAATTGGAAAGTGGTCGAAGATAGCGGACCTTATGGACTATCACATGTCATACTCAGTATATTCGGAGATAGTTTTTGGTCCATACAATCCATTCAAAAGAAGATTACTAAGGCATTTCACTCAAACACATTATGCCCATTATAGTGCACTGTGTGAGCTGTGCCAAAAATCGGAAAGTGGTCGAAGATAGTGGACCTGATGGACTACAACGCGACATATTCAGTTTATTCAGAAATAGTTTTTGGTCCATACAATCCATTCAAAGGAAAATTACTAAGGCATTTCACTCAAACACATTTTGCCCATTATAGTGCACTGTGGGAATTGTGCCAAAATTCGGAAAGTGGTTGAAGATAGTGGACCTAATGAACTACAACGCGACATGCTTAGTTTATTCAGAAATAGTTTTTGGTCCATACAATCCATTCAAAGGAAGATTACTAAGGCATTTCACTCAAACACATTATGCCCATTATAGTGCACTGTGTGAGTAGTGCCAAAATTCGGAAAACGACCGAAGATAGTGGACCTAATGGACTACAACGCGACAGGCTTAGTTTATTCAGGAATAGTTTTTGGTCCATACAATCCATTCAAAGGAAGATTACTAAGGCATTTCACTCAAACACATTATGCCCATTATAGTGCACTGTGTGAGCTGTACCAAAAATCGGAAAGTGATCGAAGATAGTGGACCTGATGGACTACAACGCGACATACTCAGTTTATTCAGAAATAGTTTTTGGTCCATACAATGCATTCAAAGGAAAATTACTAAGGCATTTCAGTCAAACACATTATGCCCATTATAGCCCACTGTGTGAGTTGTGCCAAAAATCGGAAAGTGGTCGAAGATAGTGGACCTAATGAGCTATCACATGTCATACTTAGTTTATTCAGAAATAGTTTTTGGTCCATACAATACATTCAAGGGAAGATTACTAAGGCATTTCACTCAAACACATTTTGCCCATTATAGTGCACTGTGTGAATTGTGCCAAAATTCGGATACTCAGTTTATTCAGAAATAGTTTTTGGTCCATACAATGCATTCAAAGGAAGATTACTAAGGCATTTCACTCAAACACATTATGCCCATTATAGTGCACTGTGTGAGTTGTGCCAAAAATCGGAAAGTGGTCGAAGATAGAGGACCTGATGGACTACAGCGCGACATGCTTAATTTATTCAGAAATAGTTTTTGGTCCATACAATCCATTCAAAGGAAGATTACTAAGGCATTTCACTCAAAAAACTTTTGCCCATTATAGTGAACTGTGTGAATTGTACCAAAATTCGGAAAGTGGTTGAAGATAGTGGACCTAATGGACTATTACGTGTCATACTCAGTTTATTCAGAAATAGTTTTTGGTCCATACAATGCATTCAAAGGACGATTACTAGGGCATTTCACTCAAACACATTATGCCCATTATAGCCCACTCTGTGAGCTGTGCCAAAAATCGGAAAGTGGTCGAAGATAGTGGACGTGATGGACTACAATGCGACATATTCAGTTTATTCAGAAATAGTTTTTGGTCCATACAATCCATTCAAAGGAAGATTACTAAGGCATTTCACTCAAAAACATTTTGCCCATTATAGTGCACTGTGTGAATTGTGCCAAAATTCGGAAAGTGGTCGAAGATATAGGACCTAATGGACTACAACGCGACATGCTTAGTTTATTCAGAAATAGTTTTTGGTCCATACAATCCATTCAAAGGAAGATTAATAAGACATTTCACTCAAACACATTATGCCCATTACAGTGCACTGTGCGAGCTGTGCCAAAAATCGGAAAGTGGTCGAAGATAGTGGACCTGATGGAATACAACGCGACATGCTTAGTTTATTCAGAAATAGTTTTTGGTCCATACAATCCATTCAAAGGAAAATTACTAAGGCATTTCACTCAAACACATTATGCCCATTATAGCCCACTGTGTGCGTTGTGCCAAAAATCGGAAAAAGGTTGAAGATAGTGAACCTAATGGACTGTCACGCATCATACTCAGTTTATTCGGAATAGTTTTTGGTCCATACAATTCATTCAAAAGTAGATTATTAAGGCATTTCACTCAAACACATTTTGCCCATTTTAGCCCACTGTGTGGGTTGTGACAACAATCGGAAAGTGGTCGAAGATAGCGGACCTTATGGACTATCACGTGTCATACCCATTTTGTTCAGAAATAGTTTTTGGTCCATACAATGCATTCAAAGGAAAATTACTAAGGCATTTCACTCAAACACATTATGCCCATTATAGCCCACTGTGTGAGTTGTGCCAAAAATCGGAAAGTGGTCGAAGATAGAGGACCTGATGGACTACAGCGCGACATGCTTAATTTATTCAGAAATAGTTTTTGGTCCATACAATCCATTCAAAGGAAAATTACTAAGGCATTTCACTCAAAAACATTTTGCCCATTATAGTGCACTGTGTGAATTGTGCCAAAATTCGGAAAGTGGCTGAAGATATTGAACCTAATGGACTATCACGTGTCATACTCGGTTTATTCGGAATAGTTTTTGGTCCATACAATTCATTCAAAAGTAGATTATTAAGGCATTTCACTCAAACATATTTTGCCCATTTTAGCCCACTGTGTGAGTTGTGACAACAATCGGAAAGTGGTCGAAGATAGCGGACCTTATGGACTATCACGTGTCATACCCATTTTGTTCAGAAATAGTTTTTGGTCCATACAATGCATTCAAAGGAAAATTACTAAGGCATTTCACTCAAACACATTATGCCCATTATAGCCCACTGTGTGAGTTGTGCCAAAAATCGGAAAGTGGTCGAAGATAGAGGACCTGATGGACTACAGCGCTACATGCTTAGTTTATTCAGAAATAGTTTTTGGTCCATACAATCCATTCAAAGGAAGATTACTAAGGCATTTCACTCAAACACATTATGCCCATTATAGCCCACTGTGTGAGTTGTGCCAAAAATCGGAAAAAGGTTGAAGATAGTGAACCTAATGGACTATCACGCATCATACTCAGTTTATTCGGAATAGTTTTTGGTCCATACAATTCATTCAAAAGTAGATTATTAAGGCATTTCACTCAAACACATTTTGCCCATTTTAGCCCACTGTGTAAGTTGTGACAGCAATCGGAAAGTGGTCGAAGATAGCGGACCTTATGGACTATCACGTGTCATACCCATTTTATTCAGAAATATTTTTTGGTCCATACAATGCATTCAAAGGAAAATTACTAAGGCATTTCACTCAAACACATTATGCCCATTATAGCCCACTGTGTGAGTTGTGCCAAAAATCGGAAAGTGGTCGAAGATAGAGGACCTGATGGACTACAGCGCGACATGCTTAATTTATTCAGAAATAGTTTTTGGTCCATACAATCCATTCAAAGGAAGATTACTAAGGCATTTCACTCAAACACATTATGCCCATTATAGTGCACTGTGTGAGTTGTGCCAAAAATCGGAAAGTGGTCGAAGATAGTGGACCTGATGGACTACAACGCGACATACTCAGTTTATTCAGAAATAGTTTTTGGTCCATACAATCCATTCAAAGGAAGATTACTAAGGCATTTCACTCAAACACATTATGCCCATTATAGCCCACTGTGTGAGTTGTGCCAAAAATTGGAAAGTGGTCGAAGATAGTAGACTTAATGGACTACGTGTCATACTCAGTTTATTCAGAAATAGTTTTTGGTCCATACAATGCATTCAAAGGAAGATTACTAAGGCATTTCACTCAAACACATTATGCCCATTATAGCCCACTGTGTGAGTTGTGCCAAAAATCGGAAAGTGGTCGAAGATAGTGGACCTAATGGACTATTACGTGTCGTACTCAGTTTATTCAGATATAGTTTTTGATCCATGCAATGCATTCAAAGGAAGATTACTAAGGCATTTCACTCAAACACATTATGCCCATTATAGCCCACTGTGTGAGTTGTGCCAAAAATCGGAAAGTGGTCGAAGATAGCGGACCTGATGGACTACAGCGCGACATGCTTAGTTTATTCAGAAATAGTTTTTGGTCCATACAATCCATTCAAAGGAAGATTACTAAGGCATTTCACTCAAATACATTATGCCCATTATAGCCCACTGTGTGAGTTGTGCCAAAAATTGGAAAGTGGTCGAAGATAGTAGACTTAATGGACTACGTGTCATACTCAGTTTATTCAGAAATAGTTTTTGGTCCATACAATGCATTCAAAGGAAGATTACTAAGGCATTTCACTCAAACACATTATGCCCATTATAGCCCACTGTGCGAATTGTGACAAAATTCGGAAAGTCGTCGAAGATAGTGGACCTAATGAACTATCACGTGTCATACCCATTTTATTCAGAAATAGTTTTTGGTCCATACAATGAATTCAAAGGAAGATTACTAAGGCATTTCACTCACACACATTATGCCCATTATAGCCCACTGTGTGAGTTGTGCCAAAAATCGGAAAGTGGTCGAAGATAGCGGACCTGATGGACTACAGCGCGACATGCTTAGTTTATTCAGAAATAGTTTTTGGTCCATACAATCCATTCAAAGGAAGATTACTAAGGCATTTCACTCAAACACATTATGCCCATTATAGCCCACTGTGCGAATTGTGACAAAATTCGGAAAGTCGTCGAAGATAGTGGACCTAATGAACTATCACGTGTCATACCCATTTTATTCAGAAATAGTTTTTGGTCCATACAATGAATTCAAAGGAAGATTACTAAGGCATTTCACTCAAACACATTATGCCCATTATAGCCCACTGTGTGAGTTGTGCCAAAAATTGGAAAGTGGTCGAAGATAGCGGACCTGATGGACTACAGCGCGACATGCTTAGTTTATTCAGAAATAGTTTTTGGTCCATACAATGCATTCAAAGGAAGATTACTAAGGCATTTCACTCAAACACATTATGCCCATTATAGCCCACTGTGTGAGTTGTGCCAAAAATCGAAAAGTGGTCGAAGATAGTGGATCTAATGGACTATTACGTGTCGTACTCAGTTTATTCAGATATAGTTTTTGATCCATGCAATGCATTCAAAGGAAAATACTAACGAATTTCACTCAAACACATTATGCCCATTATAGCCCACTGTGTGAGTTGTTCCAAAAATCGGAAAGTGGTCTATGATAGTGGACCTAATGGGCTATCACGTGTCATACTCAGTTTATTCAGAAATAGTTTTTGGTCCATACAATGCATTCAAAGGAAGATTACTAAGGCATTTCACTCAAACACATTATGCCCATTATAGCCCACTGTGTGAGTTGTGCCAAAAATCGGAAAGTGGTCGAAGATAGCGGACCTAATGGACTTCAACGCGACATTCTTAGTTTATTCGGAATAGTTTTTGGTCCATACAATCCATTCAAAAGAAGATTACTAAGGCATTTCACTCAAACACATTTTGCCCATTGTAGCCCACTGTGTGAGTTGTGCCAAAAATCGGAAAGTGGTCGAAGATAGAGGACCTGATGGACTACAGCGCGGCATGCTTAATTTATTCAGAAATAGTTTTTGGTCCATACAATCCATTCAAATTAAGATTACTAAGGCATTTCACTCAAAAACCTTTTGCCCATTATAGTGAACTGTGTGAATTGTGCCAAAATTCGGAAAGTGGTTGAAGATAGGGGACCTAATGGGCTATCACGTGTCATACTCAGTTTATTCAGAAATAGTTTTTGGTCCATACAATGCATTCAAAGGAAAATTACTAAGGCATTTCACTCAAACACATTATGCCCATTATAGTGCACTGTGTGAGTAGTGCCAAAATTCGGAAAACGGCCGAAGATAGTGGACCTAATGGACTACAACGCGACAGGCTTAGTTTATTCAGGAATAGTTTTTGGTCCATACAATCCATTCAAAGGAAGATTACTAAGGCATTTCACTCAAACACATTATGCCCATTATAGTGCACTGTGTGAGCTGTACCAAAAATCGGAAAGTGATCGAAGATAGTGGACCTGATGGACTACAACGCGACATACACAGTTTATTCAGAAATAGTTTTTGGTCCATACAATCCATTCAAAGGAAGATTACTAAGGCATTTCACTCAAACACATTATGCCCATTATAGTGCACTGTGTGAGCTGTACCAAAAATCGGAAAGTGGTCGAAGATAGTGGACCTGATGGACTACAACGCGACAGGCTTAGTTTATTCAGGAATAGTTTTTGGTCCATACAATCCATTCAAAGGAAGATTACTAAGGCATTTCACTCAAACACATTATGCCCATTATAGTGCACTGTGTGAGCTGTACCAAAAATCGGAAAGTGATCGAAGATAGTGGACCTGATGGACTACAACGCGACATACACAGTTTATTCAGAAATAGTTTTTGGTCCATACAATCCATTCAAAGGAAGATTACTAAGGCATTTCCCTCAAACACATTTTGCCCATTATAGTGCACAGTGTGAATTGTGCCAAAAATCGGAAAGTTGTCGAAGATAGTGGACCTAATGGACTACAACGCGACAGGCTTAGTTTATTCAGGAATAGTTTTTGGTCCATACAATCCATTCAAAGGAAGATTACTAAGGCATTTCACTCAAACACATTTTGCCCATTATAGCCCACTGTGTGAGTTGTGCCAAAAATCGGAAAAAGGTTGAAGATAGTGAACCTAATGGACTGTCACGCATCATACTCAGTTTATTCGGAATAGTTTTTGGTCCATACAATTCATTCAAAAGTAGATTATTAAGGCATTTCACTCAAACACATTTTGCCCATTTTAGCCCACTGTGTGAGTTGTGAAAACAATCGGAAAATGGTCGAAGATAGCGGACCTTATGGACTATCACATGTCATACTCAGTTTATTCGGAGATAGTTTTTGGTCCATACAATCCATTCAAAAGAAGATTACTAAGGCATTTCACTCAAATACATAATGCCCATTTTACTGCACTGTGTGAGCTGTGCCAAAAATGGGAAAGTGGTCGAAGATAGTGGACCTGATGGACTACAACGCGACATATTCAGTTTATTCAGAAATAGTTTTTGGTCCATACAATCCATTCAAAGGAAGATTACTAAGGCATTTCACTCAAACACATTTTGCCCATTATAGTGCACTGTGTGAATTGTACCAAAATTCGGAGAGTGGTTGAAGATAGTGGACCTAATGGACTATTACGTGTCATACTCAGTTTATTCAGAAATAGTTTTTGGTCCATACAATGCATTCAAAGGAAGATTACTAAGGCATTTCACTCAAACACATTATGCCCATTATAGCCCACTGTGTGAGTTGTGCCAAAAATCGGAAAGTGGTCGAAGATAGCGGACCTGATGGACTACAGCGCGACATGCTTAGTTTATTCAGAAATAGTTTTTGGTCCATACAATCCATTCAAAGGAAGATTACTAAGGCATTTCACTCAAATACATTATGCCCATTATAGCCCACTGTGTGAGTTGTGCCAAAAATCGGAAAGTGGTCGAAGATAGTAGACTTAATGGACTACGTGTCATACTCAGTTTATTCAGAAATAGTTTTTGGTCCATACAATGCATTCAAAGGAAGATTACTAACGCATTTCACTCAAACACATTATGCCCATTATAGCCCACTGTGTGAGTTGTGCCAAAAATCGGAAAGTGGTCGAAGATAGCGGACCTTATGGACTATCACATGTCATACTCCGTTTATTCAGAAATAGTTTTTGGTCCATACAATGCATTCAAAGGAAAATACTAAGGAATTTCACTCAAACACATTATGCCCATTATAGCCCACTGTGTGAGTTGTTCCAAAAATCGGAAAGAGGTCTATGATAGTGGACCTAATGGGCTATCACGTGTCATACTCAGTTTATTCAGAAATAGTTTTTGGTCCATACAATGCATTCAAAGGAAGATTACTAAGGCATTTCACTCAAACACATTATGCCCATTTTAGCCCACTGTGTGAGTTGTGACAACAATCGGAAAGTGGTCGAAGATAGCGGACCTAATGGACTGTCACGCATCATACTCAGTTTATTCGGAATAGTTTTTGGTCCATACAATTCATTCAAAAGAAGATTACTAAGGCATTTCACTCAAACACATTTTGCCCATTTTAGCCCACTGTGTGAGTTGTGACAACAATCGAAAAGTGGTCGAAGATAGCGGACCTTATGGACTATCACATGTCATACTCAGTTTATTCAGAAATAGTTTTTGGTCCATACAATGCATTCAAAGGAAGATTACTAAGGCATTTCACTCAAACACATTATGCCCATTATAGCCCACTGTGTGAGTTGTGCCAAAAATCGGAAAGTGGTCGAAGATAGTGGACCTAATGGACTATTACGAGTCGTACTCAGTTTATTCAGATATAGTTTTTGATCCATGCAATGCATTCAAAGGAAAATACTAAGGAATTTCACACAAACACATTATGCCCATTATAGCCCACTGTGTGAGTTGTTCAAAAAATCGGAAAGTGGTCTATGATAGTGGACCTAATGGGCTATCACGTGTCATACTCAGTTTATTCAGAAATAGTTTTTGGTCCATACAATGCATTCAAAGGAAGATTACTAAGGCATTTCACTCAAACACATTATGCCCATTATAGCCCACTGTGTGAGTTGTGCCAAAAATCGGAAAGTGGTCGAAGATAGCATACCTAATGGACTGTCACGCATCATACTCAGTTTATTCGGAATAGTTTTTGGTCCATACAATTCATTCAAAAGAAGATTACTAAGGCATTTCACTCAAACACATTTTGCCCATTTTAGCCCACTGTGTGAGTTGTGACAACAATCGAAAAGTGGTCGAAGATAGCGGACCTTATGGACTATCACATGTCATACTCAGTTTATTCAGAAATAGTTTTTGGTCCATACAATGCATTCAAAGGAAGATTACTAAGGCATTTCACTCAAACACATTATGCCCATTATAGCCCACTGTGTGAGTTGTGCCAAAAATCGGAAAGTGGTCGAAGATAGTGGACCTAATGGACTATTACGAGTCGTACTCAGTTTATTCAGATATAGTTTTTGATCCATGCAATGCGTTCAAAGGAAAATACTAAGGAATTTCACTCAAACACATTATGCCCATTATAGCCCACTGTGTGAGTTGTTCCAAAAATCGGAAAGTGGTCGAAGATGGCGGACCTAATGGACTGTCACGCATCATACTCAGTTTATTCGGAATAGTTTTTGGTCCATACAATTCATTCAAAAGAAAATTACTAAGGCATTTCACTCAAACACATTTTGCCCATTTTAGCCCACTGTGTGAGTTGTGACAACAATCGGAAAGTGGTCGAAGATGGCGGACCTAATGGACTGTCACGCATCATACTCAGTTTATTCGGAATAGTTTTTGGTCCATACAATTCATTCAAAAGAAAATTACTAAGGCATTTCACTCAAACACATTTTGCCCATTTTAGCCCACTGTGTGAGTTGTGACAACAATCGGAAAGTGGTCGAAGATAGCGGACCTTATGGACTATCACATGTCATACTCAGTATATTCGGAGATAGTTTTTGGTCCATACAATCCATTCAAAAGAAGATTACTAAGGCATTTCACTCAAACACTTTATGCCCATTATAGTGCACTGTGTGAGTTGTGCCAAAAATCGGAAAGTGGTCGAAGATAGTGGACCTAATGGACTATTACGTGTCGTACTCAGTTTATTCAGATATAGTTTTTGATCCATGCAATGCATTCAAAGGAAAATACTAAGGAATTTCACACAAACACATTATGCCCATTATAGCCCACTGTGTGAGTTGTTCCAAAAATCGGAAAGTGGTCTATGATAGTGGACCTAATGGGCTATCACGTGTCATACTCAGTTTATTCAGAAATAGTTTTTGGTCCATACAATGCATTCAAAGGAAGATTACTAAGGCATTTCACTCAAACACATTATGCCCATTATAGCCCACTGTGTGAGTTGTGCCAAAAATCGGAAAGTGGTCGAAGATAGCATACCTAATGGACTGTCACGCATCATACTCAGTTTATTCGGAATAGTTTTTGGTCCATACAATTCATTCAAAAGAAGATTACTAAGGCATTTCACTCAAACACATTTTGCCCATTTTAGCCCACTGTGTGAGTTGTGACAACAATCGAAAAGTGGTCGAAGATAGCGGACCTTATGGACTATCACATGTCATACTCAGTTTATTCAGAAATAGTTTTTGGTCCATACAATGCATTCAAAGGAAGATTACTAAGGCATTTCACTCAAACACATTATGCCCATTATAGCCCACTGTGTGAGTTGTGCCAAAAATCGGAAAGTGGTCGAAGATAGTGGACCTAATGGACTATTACGAGTCGTACTCAGTTTATTCAGATATAGTTTTTGATCCATGCAATGCATTCAAAGGAAAATACTAAGGAATTTCACTCAAACACATTATGCCCATTATAGCCCACTGTGTGAGTTGTTCCAAAAATCGGAAAGTAGTCTATGATAGTGGACCTAATGGGCTATCACGTGTCATGCTTAGTTTATTCGGAATAGTTTTTGGTCCATACAATCCATTCAAAAGAAGATTACTAAGGCATTTCACTCAAACACATTTTGCCCATTATAGCCCACTGTGTGAGTTGTGCCAAAAATCGGAAAAAGGTTGAAGATAGTGAACCTAATGGACTGTCACGCATCATACTCAGTTTATTCGGAATAGTTTTTGGTCCATACAATTCATTCAAAAGTAGATTATTAAGGCATTTCACTCAAACACATTTTGCCCATTTTAGCCCACTGTGTGAGTTGTGACAACAATCGGAAAGTGGTCGAAGATAACGGACCTTATGGACTACCACATGTCATACTCAGTATATTCGGAGATAGTTTTTGGTCCATACAATCCATTCAAAAGAAGATTACTAAGGCATTTCACTCAAACACATTATGCCCATTATAGTGCACTGTGTGAGCTGTGCCAAAAATCGGAAAGTGGTCGAAGATAGTGGACCTGATGGACTACAACGCGACATATTCAGTTTATTCAGAAATAGTTTTTGGTCCATACAATCCATTCAAAGGAAGATTACTAAGGCATTTCACTCAAACACATTTTGCCCATTATAGTGCACTGTGGGAATTGTGCCAAAATTCGGAAAGTGGTTGAAGATAGTGGACCTAATGGACTGTCACGCATCATACTCAGTTTATTCGGAATAGTTTTTGGTCCATACAATTCATTCAAAAGAAGATTACTAAAGCATTTCACTCAAACACATTTTGCCCATTATAGCCCACTGTGTGAGTTGTGCCAAAAATCGGAAAGTGGTCGAAGATAGTGGACCTAATGGACTATTACGTGTCGTACTCAGCTTATTCAGATATAGTTTTTGATCCATGCAATGCATTCAAAGGAAAATACTAAGGAATTTCACTCAAACACATTATGCCCATTATAGCCCACTGTGTGAGTTGTTCCAAAAATCGGAAAGTGGTCTATGATAGTGGACCTAATGGGCTATCACGTGTCATACTCAGTTTATTCAGAAATAGTTTTTGGTCCATACAATGCATTCAAAGGAAGATTACTAAGGCATTTCACTCAAACACATTATGCCCATTATAGCCCACTGTGTGAGTTGTGCCAAAAATCGGAAAGTGGTCTATGATAGTGGACCTAATGGGCTATCACGTGTCATACTCAGTTTATTCAGAAATAGTTTTTGGTCCATACAATGCATTCAAAGGAAGATTACTAAGGCATTTCACTCAAACACATTTTGCCCATTATAGCCCACTGTGTGAGTTGTGCCGAAAATCGGAAAGTGGTCGAAGATAGCATACCTAATGGACTGTCACGCATCATACTCAGTTTATTCGGAATAGTTTTTGGTCCATACAATTCATTCAAAAGAAGATTACTAAGGCATTTCACTCAAACACATTTTGCCCATTATAGCCCACTGTGTGAGTTGTGCCAAAAATCGGAAAGTGGTCGAAGATAGTGGACCTGATGGACTACAACGCGACATATTCAGTTTATTCAGAAATAGTTTTTGGTCCATACAATCCATTCAAAGGAAGATTACTAAGGCATTTCACTCAAACACATTATGCCCATTATAGTGCACTGTGTGAGTTGTGCCAAAAATCGGAAAGTGGTCGAAGATAGTGGACCTAATGGACTATTACGTGTCGTACTCAGTTTATTCAGATATAGTTTTTGATCCATGCAATGCATTCAAAGGAAAATACTAAGGAATTTCACTCAAACACATTATGCCCATTATAGCCCACTGTGTGAGTTGTTCCAAAAATCGGAAAGTGGTCTATGATAGTGGACCTAATGGGCTATCACGTGTCATACTCAGTTTATTCAGAAATAGTTTTTGGTCCATACAATGCATTCAAAGGAAGATTACTAAGGCATTTCAGTCAAACACATTATGCCCATTATAGTGCACTGTGTGAGTTGTGCCAAAAATCGGAAAGTGGTCGAAGATAGCATACCTAATGGACTGTCACGCATCATACTCAGTTTATTCGGAATAGTTTTTGGTCCATACAATTCATTCAAAAGAAGATTACTAAGGCATTTCACTCAAACACATTTTGCCCATTTTAGCCCACTGTGTGAGTTGTGACAACAATCGAAAAGTGGTCGAAGATAGCGGACCTTATGGACTATCACATGTCATACTCAGTTTATTCAGAAATAGTTTTTGGTCCATACAATGCATTCAAAGGAAGATTACTAAGGCATTTCACTCAAACACATTATGCCCATTATAGCCCACTGTGTGAGTTGTGCCAAAAAAAAAAAGATAGCGGACCTTATGGACTATCACATGTCATACTCAGTTTATTCAGAAATAGTTTTTGGTCCATACAATGCATTCAAAGGAAGATTACTAAGGCATTTCACTCAAACACATTATGCCCATTATAGCCCACTGTGTGAGTTGTGCCAAAAATCGGAAAGTGGTCGAAGATAGCGGACCTTATGGACTATCACATGTCATACTCCGTTTATTCAGAAATAGTTTTTGGTCCATACAATGCATTCAAAGGAAAATACTAAGGAATTTCACTCAAACACATTATGCCCATTATAGCCCACTGTGTGAGTTGTTTCAAAAATCGGAAAGTGGTCTATGATAGTGGACCTAATGGGCTATCACGTGTCATACTCAGTTTATTCAGAAATAGTTTTTGGTCCATACAATGCATTCAAAGGAAGATTACTAAGGCATTTCACTCAAACACATCATGCCCATTATAGCCCACTGTGTGAGTTGTGCCAAAAATCGGAAAGTGGTCGAAGATGGCGGACCTAATGGACTGTCACGCATCATACTCAGTTTATTCGGAAGAGTTTTTGGTCCATACAATTCATTCAAAAGAAAATTACTAAGGCATTTCACTCAAACACATTTTGCCCATTTTAGCCCACTGTGTGAGTTGTGACAACAATCGGAAAGTGGTTGAAGATAGCGGACCTTATGGACTATCACATGTCATACTCAGTATATTCGGAGATAGTTTTTGGTCCATACAATCCATTCAAAAGAAGATTACTAAGGCATTTCACTCAAACACATTATGCCCATTATAGTGCACTGTGTGAGTTGTGCCAAAAATCGGAAAGTGGTCGAAGATAGTGGACCTAATGGACTATTACGTGTCGTACTCAGTTTATTCAGATATAGTTTTTGATCCATGCAATGCATTCAAAGGAAAATACTAAGGAATTTCACTCAAACACATTATGCCCATTATAGCCCACTGTGTGAGTTGTTCCAAAAATCGGAAAGTGGTCTATGATAGTGGACCTAATGGGCTATCACGTGTCATACTCAGTTTATTCAGAAATAGTTTTTGGTCCATACAATGCATTCAAAGGAAGATTACTAAGGCATTTCACTCAAACACATTATGCCCATTATAGCCCACTGTGTGAGTTGTGCCAAAAATCGGAAAGTGGTCTATGATAGTGGACCTAATGGGCTATCACGTGTCATACTCAGTTTATTCAGAAATAGTTTTTGGTCCATACAATGCATTCAAAGGAAGATTACTAAGGCATTTCACTCAAACACATTTTGCCCATTATAGCCCACTGTGTGAGTTGTGCCGAAAATCGGAAAGTGGTCGAAGATAGCATACCTAATGGACTGTCACGCATCATACTCAGTTTATTCGGAATAGTTTTTGGTCCATACAATTCATTCAAAAGAAGATTACTAAGGCATTTCACTCAAACACATTTTGCCCATTATAGCCCACTGTGTGAGTTGTGCCAAAAATCGGAAAGTGGTCGAAGATAGTGGACCTGATGGACTACAACGCGACATATTCAGTTTATTCAGAAATAGTTTTTGGTCCATACAATCCATTCAAAGGAAGATTACTAAGGCATTTCACTCAAACACATTATGCCCATTATAGTGCACTGTGTGAGTTGTGCCAAAAATCGGAAAGTGGTCGAAGATAGTGGACCTAATGGACTATTACGTGTCGTACTCAGTTTATTCAGATATAGTTTTTGATCCATGCAATGCATTCAAAGGAAAATACTAAGGAATTTCACTCAAACACATTATGCCCATTATAGCCCACTGTGTGAGTTGTTCCAAAAATCGGAAAGTGGTCTATGATAGTGGACCTAATGGGCTATCACGTGTCATACTCAGTTTATTCAGAAATAGTTTTTGGTCCATACAATGCATTCAAAGGAAGATTACTAAGGCATTTCACTCAAACACATTATGCCCATTATAGCCCACTGTGTGAGTTGTGCCAAAAATCGGAAAGTGGTCGAAGATAGCATACCTAATGGACTGTCACGCATCATACTCAGTTTATTCGGAATAGTTTTTGGTCCATACAATTCATTCAAAAGAAGATTACTAAGGCATTTCACTCAAACACATTTTGCCCATTTTAGCCCACTGTGTGAGTTGTGACAACAATCGAAAAGTGGTCGAAGATAGCGGACCTTATGGACTATCACATGTCATACTCAGTTTATTCAGAAATAGTTTTTGGTCCATACAATGCATTCAAAGGAAGATTACTAAGGCATTTCACTCAAACACATTATGCCCATTATAGCCCACTGTGTGAGTTGTGCCAAAAAAAAAAAGATAGCGGACCTTATGGACTATCACATGTCATACTCAGTTTATTCAGAAATAGTTTTTGGTCCATACAATGCATTCAAAGGAAGATTACTAAGGCATTTCACTCAAACACATTATGCCCATTATAGCCCACTGTGTGAGTTGTGCCAAAAATCGGAAAGTGGTCGAAGATAGCGGACCTTATGGACTATCACATGTCATACTCCGTTTATTCAGAAATAGTTTTTGGTCCATACAATGCATTCAAAGGAAAATACTAAGGAATTTCACTCAAACACATTATGCCCATTATAGCCCACTGTGTGAGTTGTTCCAAAAATCGGAAAGTGGTCTATGATAGTGGACCTAATGGGCTATCACGTGTCATACTCAGTTTATTCAGAAATAGTTTTTGGTCCATACAATGCATTCAAAGGAAGATTACTAAGGCATTTCACTCAAACACATCATGCCCATTATAGCCCACTGTGTGAGTTGTGCCAAAAATCGGAAAGTGGTCGAAGATGGCGGACCTAATGGACTGTCACGCATCATACTCAGTTTATTCGGAAGAGTTTTTGGTCCATACAATTCATTCAAAAGAAAATTACTAAGGCATTTCACTCAAACACATTTTGCCCATTTTAGCCCACTGTGTGAGTTGTGACAACAATCGGAAAGTGGTTGAAGATAGCGGACCTTATGGACTATCACATGTCATACTCAGTATATTCGGAGATAGTTTTTGGTCCATACAATCCATTCAAAAGAAGATTACTAAGGCATTTCACTCAAACACATTATGCCCATTATAGTGCACTGTGTGAGTTGTGCCAAAAATCGGAAAGTGGTCGAAGATAGTGGACCTAATGGACTATTACGTGTCGTACTCAGTTTATTCAGATATAGTTTTTGATCCATGCAATGCATTCAAAGGAAAATACTAAGGAATTTCACTCAAACACATTATGCCCATTATAGCCCACTGTGTGAGTTGTTCCAAAAATCGGAAAGTGGTCTATGATAGTGGACCTAATGGGCTATCACGTGTCATACTCAGTTTATTCAGAAATAGTTTTTGGTCCATACAATGCATTCAAAGGAAGATTACTAAGGCATTTCACTCAAACACATTATGCCCATTATAGCCCACTGTGTGAGTTGTGCCGAAAATCGGAAAGTGGTCGAAGATAGCATACCTAATGGACTGTCACGCATCATACTCAGTTTATTCGGAATAATTTTTGGTCCATACAATTCATTCAAAAGAAGATTACTAAGGCATTTCACTCAAACACATTTTGCCCATTTTAGCCCACTGTGTGAGTTGTAACAACAATCGAAAAGTGGTCGAAGATAGCGGACCTTATGGACTATCACATGTCATACTCAGTTTATTCAGAAATAGTTTTTGGTCCATACAATGCATTCAAAGGAAGATTACTAAGGCATTTCACTCAAACACATTATGCCCATTATAGCCCACTGTGTGAGTTGTGCCAACAATCGGAAAGTGGTTGAAGATAGTGGACCTAATGGACTATTACGTGTCATACTCAGTTTATTCAGAAATAGTTTTTGGTCCATACAATGCATTCAAAGGAAGATTACTAGGGCATTTCACTCAAACACATTTTGCCCATTATAGCCCACTGTGTGAGTTGTGCCAAAAATCGGAAAGTGGTCGAAGATAGCATACCTAATGGACTGTCACGCATCATACTCAGTTTATTCGGAATAGTTTTTGGTCCATACAATTCATTCAAAAGAAGATTACTAAGGCATTTCACTCAAACACATTTTGCCCATTATAGCCCACTGTGTGAGTTATGCCAAAAATCGGAAAGTGGTCGAAGATAGTGGACCTAATGGACTATTACGTGTCGTACTCAGTTTATTCAGATATAGTTTTTGATCCATGCAATGCATTCAAAGGAAAATACTAAGGAATTTCACTCAAACACATTATGCCCATTATAGCCCACTGTGTGAGTTGTGCCAAAAATCGGAAAGTGGTCTATGATATTGGACCTAATGGGCTATCACGTGTCATACTCAGTTTATTCAGATATAGTTTTTGATCCATGCAATGCATTAAAAGGAAAATACTAAGGAATTTCACTCTAACACATTATGCCCATTATAGCCCACTGTGTGAGTTGTTCCAATAATCGGAAAGTAGTCTATGATAGTGGACCTAATGGGCTATCACGTGTCATGCTTAGTTTATTCGGAATAGTTTTTGGTCCATACAATCCATTCAAAAGAAGATTACTAAGGCATTTCACTCAAACACATTTTGCCCATTATAGCCCACTGTGTGAGTTGTGCCAAAAATCGGAAAGTGGTCGAAGATAGCGGACCTTATGGACTATCACATGTCATACTCCGTTTATTCAGAAATAGTTTTTGGTCCATACAATGCATTCAAAGGAAAATACTAAGGAATTTCACTCAAACACATTATGCCCATTATAGCCCACTGTGTGAGTTGTTCCAAAAATCGGAAAGTGGTCTATGATAGTGGACCTAATGGGCTATCACGTGTCATACTCAGTTTATTCAGAAATAGTTTTTGGTCCATACAATGCATTCAAAGGAAGATTACTAAGGCATTTCACTCAAACACATCATGCCCATTATAGCCCACTGTGTGAGTTGTGCCAAAAATCGGAAAGTGGTCGAAGATGGCGGACCTAATGGACTGTCACGCATCATACTCAGTTTATTCGGAATAGTTTTTGGTCCATACAATTCATTCAAAAGAAAATTACTAAGGCATTTCACTCAAACACATTTTGCCCATTTTAGCCCACTGTTTGAGTTGTGACAACAATCGGAAAGTGGTCGCAGATAGCGGACCTTATGGACTATCACATGTCATACTCAGTATATTCGGAGATAGTTTTTGGTCCATACAATCCATTCAAAAGAAGATTACTAAGGCATTTCACTCAAACACATTATGCCCATTATAGTGCACTGTGTGAGTTGTGCCAAAAATCGGAAAGTGGTCGAAGATAGTGGACCTAATGGACTATTACGTGTCGTACTCAGTTTATTCAGATATAGTTTTTGATCCATGCAATGCATTCAAAGGAAAATACTAAGGAATTTCACTCAAACACATTATGCCCATTATAGCCCACTGTGTGAGTTGTTCCAAAAATCGGAAAGTGGTCTATGATAGTGGACCTAATGGGCTATCACGTGTCATACTCAGTTTATTCAGAAATAGTTTTTGGTCCATACAATGCATTCAAAGGAAGATTACTAAGGCATTTCACTCAAACACATTATGCCCATTATAGCCCACTGTGTGAGTTGTGCCAAAAATCGGAAAGTGGTCGAAGATAGCATACCTAATGGACTGTCACGCATCATACTCAGTTTATTCGGAATAGTTTTTGGTCCATACAATTCATTCAAAAGAAGATTACTAAGGCATTTCACTCAAACACATTTTGCCCATTTTAGCCCACTGTGTGAGTTGTGACAACAATCGAAAAGTGGTCGAAGATAGCGGACCTTATGGACTATCACATGTCATACTCAGTTTATTCAGAAATAGTTTTTGGTCCATACAATGCATTCAAAGGAAGATTACTAAGGCATTTCACTCAAACACATTATGCCCATTATAGCCCACTGTGTGAGTTGTGCCAACAATCGGAAAGTGGTTGAAGATAGTGGACCTAATGGACTATTACGTGTCATACTCAGTTTATTCAGAAATAGTTTTTGGTCCATACAATGCATTCAAAGGAAGATTACTAGGGCATTTCACTCAAACACATTTTGCCCATTATAGCCCACTGTGTGAGTTGTGCCAAAAATCGGAAAGTGGTCGAAGATAGCATACCTAATGGACTGTCACGCATCATACTCAGTTTATTCGGAATAGTTTTTGGTCCATACAATTCATTCAAAAGAAGATTACTAAGGCATTTCACTCAAACACATTTTGCCCATTATAGCCCACTGTGTGAGTTGTGCCAAAAATCGGAAAGTGGTCGAAGATAGTGGACCTAATGGACTATTACGTGTCGTACTTAGTTTATTCAGATATAGTTTTTGATCCATGCAATGCATTCAAAGGAAAATACTAAGGAATTTCACTCAAACACATTATGCCCATTATAGCCCACTGTGTGAGTTGTTCCAAAAATCGGAAAGTGGTCTATGATAGTGGACCTAATGGGCTATCACGT
Organism: Metopia argyrocephala; assembly: GCA_963576795.1. Classification (NCBI taxonomy): domain Eukaryota; kingdom Metazoa; phylum Arthropoda; class Insecta; order Diptera; family Sarcophagidae; genus Metopia; species Metopia argyrocephala. The sequence goes on along the minus strand of OY756209.1, from coordinate 86,352,525 downwards.
GTCATACTCAGTTTATTCAGATATAGTTTTTGATCCATGCAATGCATTCAAAGGAAAATACTAAGGAATTTCACTCAAACACATTATGCCCATTATAGCCCACTGTGTGAGTTGTTCCAATAATCGGAAAGTAGTCTATGATAGTGGACCTAATGGGCTATCACGTGTCATGCTTAGTTTATTCGGAATAGTTTTTGGTCCATACAATCTATTCAAAGGAAGATTACTAAGGCATTTCACTCAAACACATTATGCCCATTATAGTGCGCTGTGTGAGCTGTGCCAAAAATGGGAAAGTGATCGAAGATAGCGGACCTAATGGACTACATCGCGACATGCTTAGTTTATTCAGAAATAGTTTTTGGTCCATACAATGCATTCAAAGGAAGATTACTAAGGCATTTCACTCAAACACATTATGTCCATTATAGTCCACTGTGTGAGTTGTGCCAAAATCGGAAAGTGGTCGAAGATAGTGGACCTAATGGACTATCACGTATCATACTCAGTTTATTCAGAAATAGTTTTTGGTCCATACAATGCATTCAAAGGAAGATTACTAAGGAATTTCACTCAAACACATTGTATTGGTGTGTGGGGTTAAGACACCAATTTAAAATAAATATATGTAAATGAAGTAAGGGTTTATAGGAAAAATATTCAAGTAAATAAATTTATATTTACCTATTATATGAATATAAGTGTGTGGTTTGGATAAGGGTTTATACATACATATTTTAATCTCCTTCGCTTTAATTGTATTAAATGAAAAGGTCAGCAGTTTTCAATTAATTTGATGATTTATTTATAGTTCAATGTGCAAGTTGTTCTCAATTCAATCTTGAAATTATTATTTATATAACGGTTGAGAAAGTGTAACGGTAACAGCTTCTGTTGTTGGTCTTCCTTGTATCGGTTTGACAGCGTTTTAAACCATATGTGTTGACTTGATGATAATATATACGGTTGTGTTTAATTTCTTCTTAGATATATTATATATTTTGTTAAAAGTTTTCTTTCTCTTTCTTCCAGTTACCAAATTTAACGATTTCGTTGAATTTGATATTGGAAGATGCGACACGTCAACCAACACAGGGAAGGCCTTTTTCCCAACAGCCGATAATAATGTTAAAATGGTACAATTAAATTCAAATTTGTAATTATATAAATGTTGATATAGTATGTATAAAATTCAAATGTATAAAGTAAAAAAAATGTAAAAATTTAAATTTAGGAATATATTTGTCCAATACAAATTGGACATGCCGCCGGCCTTGCCCCAGGCTACAAGTGCATTATTTCACATTGGTTACGCACAGTATGTTCGCTAATGATCGTATCGCATCGACTATTACTTTTGCGTCTGGTGCGGCGGTCAAGGTGGTCTGTTGTGACCTAGATGGCTTACTAGTTTGAGGTTGGTAGTCGGCTGAAGTTGCTGTTGATGTAATTGCCTTGTGCTGGTTTTTGGTTTCAGTTCTTTTTGCTGGTTGACGATGATGTTGGTGTTGTCTCTTATGTTGATGGTGACGCAACTTTCGAGTTTTTATTCTTTTCGGCCGATCACTGCTTGGGTGCAAAAGAGTATGATGGAATCTGTCACACTTTCGGCACATGTCCATAGAGATACACGATCTCAAGTCGTGACTTTTGGCAAGGCAGTTAACACAGTAGCCATATTTTTCCACCACATCTTCCCTCTTCTTTACGGACATTTTCAAAAAACGATGACAGAACCGAAGGCCGTGAACTCTGTTGCAGAGCGCACATACAAAATCGTGTGGATTGCGTTCTTTTTTTGAGCACCTTTTACAACCTTGAGAACTCCTATGGATACAAAAATAATAATTAATATAATAGCTATAACTGGGTTAATTATAAGTAATTAATAATTATTGGATGTACTATGGCATTGAAAGTGTGTATCTGTAGTGAGCTGTGAATGAGTGAAATTTTTACTTATTTTATACGCTGAAATAAGAAGAAAGGTAGATTTAGAAATAAATTTTATTAAAAGAAAAGTTTTAGTCTTTTAAAAGGGGTAGATGGCACAGCTTAACTACGGGTCGGGTGATCATGCCAGTGCTTATGCGTATATTTGCGGTTCGAGTGTTCCCGTCAGCGCCTGGGAAGGTTGATTCTATCCTTCCCAACCGCCAATCGTGAGGGGGTAACAAATCATCCATAACAACGACTAGATCCCCTGGTTTCAGATTAGGGACAGCATCTTTCCATTTGTAGCGTTTGTGAAGCGATGTAAGGTAATCGGTTTTCCATCGTAGTGAGAACTGATGGTGCATGGCTTTCAACTTTTCCCATCGATTAAGTATGGATAAGTTCTCGCAGTTTTGTTCGGGGAAGGCTAGTAAAGGGGCACCTTTTAGAAAGTGACCTGGGGTTAAGGCCGTCAAATCCATAGGGTCTTCCGATAGAGCAGATATCGGGCGAGAGTTCAATATGCCTTCAATTCGAGTCAGGACGGTATAAAATTCTTCAAAGGTTAATTTCTGAGCTCCGATTACTCTTTTAAAATGGTATTTGAAACTTTTGACTGCTGCCTCCCATAAACCACCCATGTGAGGAGCGTGTGGTGGAATAAATTTCCACTCAAAGCCATGAGTGATATATTTCTGAGCTATATCTTGAGATGCTTCTTTTACAAATGCAGAGAACTCTTCCTCAAGGGCTCTACTGGCACCAAGGAAATTTCTTCCATTGTCTGTTACTACCCTTTGGGGTAGACCTCGCCTCCCAACGAAACGAGCAAATGCCGCTTGAAATGCAGCAGATGAAAGTTCGGAGCAGGGTTCGAGATGTACTGCTTTCGTGCTAAAGCAAATAAATACGCTGACGTAGCCTTTGGTGGTAGGTGCTTTTCGCAAAGGTGATGATTTTATTTCGAATGGCCCAGCGAAATCTATACCTGTTGTTTGAAATGTCAGTGATAAATTGCACCTTTCAGGAGGTAGAGGAGCCATAATTTGATGATTTGATTGTTTTTTGTGTATTAGGCAGGTTTTGCAACTATGTATTAGTTTCCTTATCCTGGGTTTGAGTCTGGAGATATAAAATTCGGTTTGTATCATCCTACACATTAAATTAAAATCGGCGTGAAAAAGAAACTTGTGGAGGTGGTCAAGATAAAGGTGACAAAATCTAGAGTTTCCGGGTAGAATTATGGGATATCGTTCATTATATGGAAGACATGATTGAGCAAGTCTACCGTTGACACGCAAAATTGAGACTGAGTCCATAAAAGGATTTAGGGTTTTTAATGTACTTTTGTTAGAAATTACTTTAGAGTTTAAGAGATCTTCATATTCATCTTTGTAAAATGTTCTCTGAGCCAGTATAATTAATCGTTGCTTAACGAATTTTAATTCCTTTTGTGTTAAGTTATTATCCGAGCTTTCTATACAGTGTCTCTTTTCCTTTGGTAAACATCTGTGAAAAAATCTGAATACATAGCATATAACTCGCATTGCCCTACTATATGACGAGAAATTGTTCAGTAAATCCGTAGTCTCGATTTGAGTGTTTAGAGAAATGCTTTCATGGGGTTTCACGATTATGTTACTGATGTATTTTCTTGGCCAATTTAAAATGGGTTCAGTTAACCATAAAGGTCCATGCCACCAGATGGAATTTTTTGCAAGTTCTAAAGGTTTGCAACCACGAGTTCCGAGGTCTGCTGGATTATCGTTGGTTGGGACATGTCGCCATATTGCGTTGGGTAATAAAGTGTGAATTCGAGATATTCTGTTAGCGACATAAGTTTCCCATGATGAGGGAGGCTTTGAAAGCCAACTTAAAGTTATTGTCGAATCTGTCCAGAGGTAAATTTGTTCGGGTTCGAGTTTCAAGGAACAAACAATGTGATTAACCAGATTCGCTAATAATAGTGCTCCATTGAGTTCCAGACGGGGCAGGGATATAGTCTGAATCGGAGCTACTTTACTTTTAGCGGCTAACAAATTCGCAAACATTTTTCCAGTACTGTCTTGACATCGAATGTATATCGTGGCACAAAACGCTGATTTAGATGCGTCAGAGAACCCATGAATTTGAAATGAGTTTTTGGGTGAATATTTTATCCCTCTTGGAATTGTTATATTTTCTATTTCGGGAAGATCTTCAGTGAGTTCAATCCATTTTTCAAGGGATTCTGGGGGGATGTTATCATCCCATTCTAGCCCTTCTAGCCATAACTGCTGCATAAAAATTTTCGATCTTATTATTATAGGAGCCAACCATCCGGCAGGATCAAAAAGTTTTGCCACTGATGACAGGGTTTGACGTTTTGTGATAGTTTCTGTCTGAGGTTGAGTTGCAAAACTGTAGGTGAATTCATCTGTAAGCGCATTCCATTTGATACCAAGCGTTTTAGTAGAACTAGTGTCATGAAATTGTAAGAATTCTGAATCATATAGGCTTTCCTTTTCGATATGATTGAGTAATTGAGAGTTGTTAGCCGTGATCTTTTTTAGAGGAAAACCAGCAGACTTTAAAATTTCTATAGTTTGAGTCTGGGCTAAGCTGGTTTCCTCCAATGAGTGGCCACCTGAAAGGATATCGTCGACGTATGTTTCGTTACGCAATATATCTGCTCCTCTCGGGTGTGTATCTGCTGACTCCAATGCGAGTTGATTAAGGGTTCTGATAGCAAGATACGGAGCACAGTTCACTCCAAATGTGACTGTTTTTAATTGGTAATCTTTGATCGGGCTCTCCTTATGAGGCTGAAACAATATCCTTTGGTATGGTCTGTCTTCAGGGTGGACTAAGATCTGACGGTACATTTTTTGAATGTCTCCACTAAAAACGTATTGGTATTTTCTCCAGTTGAGGATGATGGACATCAAATCATTCTGTAATGTGGGACCTGTGCAGAGTACGTCATTGAGTGAAAATTTTGATTTGGACTTTCTTGACGCGTTAAAAACGATTCTTACTTTAGTTGTCTTGTGTTCTGGGCGAACAACCGCATGATGGGGTAAGTAAAATGAGTTGTATCTCCCGTTATATATAATTTCGTTCGCAGAAGTCTCCTCCATATGATCTAAAGATACATATTCATTTAGAATTTTTATATACTCGTCGTGTAAATCTGGATTCTTCGCAAGTGTTTTTTCCATGCTCGAGTATTGAGCTAGGGCTATAAAACGAGACGATCCCAAAAAGAGTTTATCGGGATATTCGGGCTTAAATGGTAGACGTACCATGTATCTGCCATTCTCGTTGCGAGTAGTTGTCTGGGTAAAATATTTTTCGCAAAATTCATCTTCTGGTGATCTTTGAGGTGTGACGGGTATTTCCTCTTGTTCCCAAAATTTTCGTAAGAGATTTTTGAGATCTGAGATATCAGTTGATACATATGTTGAAAAAGTTTGGATAGTTTGGGTCGATATGGGGCCACTGAGTACCCATCCGAAGATGGTGTTATAAGCAGACGCTTTACCGCATATATTCTTCTTGATACCATTGATGTTAAGAAACTGTTCATAATCGTTGCCAAGGATGAGGTCTATTTGAGAGGATTTATTAAAAGTGGGGTCAGCAAGATCTAAATTAGATAAATCATGGGACTTTGGGAGCTGAAAAGTATGAGAAGGTAAGCATTTCGTCATTTTTGGTAGGATGATGGCCTTTATGGGGATTCTAAGGTTGTGTCTTCTCGCGTATAAAGTCAATTCACATTCTTTATTTGCGATCTGCTTTTGACCTCCAATACCGATTACTTCAAAATGTGACTTTAAGTAGGGTATTTGCAGCCGGTTACGTATCTTTTCTGACAAAAATGTGCGTTGGGACCCTGGATCAATTCGGGCTCTAAGAGTGAATATGTCCCCCCTGAGTTCGACTTGCACTAGCGCTGTACGTAGCAAGATTTGCTCACTGCTAGTGGAACAATTTGCGTGTACCTTTCTTGAAGTACTTGGGGGTTCGTTCATGTAATCCTTGTCATGCCGTATGTTATTCTGATGTTTCTGTGGGACTATATCCTGAGAGTGCAGTTTTCCGATATTTTGCGAATCTTCTGAAGTTCGTATTGAGGTGGATGTTTTAGGACCTATATGCAACAAAGTATGGTGCTGTTTTTTGCAGTGCAAACAAGTATGTTTACTTTTACAGTTCACCTTCAAATGGGATATTGCTAGGCAGTTATTGCATATTTTATTTTGGAAAACAAAATCTAGTCTCTGCTGTACATTAAAATCTCTGAACTTACTACATTCTCTGAGAGAATGTTTTTCATTGCATAATTTGCAGGATAACGTTAAATTTTCTTGTGAAACATACGTCTGAACTTTATGTTGAGTCTTATGAGAAAAATAGGGTTCCTTGGATTTCCGTATACTTGTGAGTCTTTCCACAGCCTCGTACCTATCTACAAGAAACTGTGACATTTGGGACCATTCTGGAAGTTCGCGAGGTGACGTAAGAGATTGTTCCCATAAAGCAAGAGTGTGATCCGGAAGCTTTGTTGACACCAAACGAATCAATATTGGATTCCAACTCTCCACATCCACACCAAGAGTTTGGAGAGTCGCCAATGAGTCATTTACAGAAGACTGTATTCTTCTCAGTGACTCACTGTCTTCACCTTTTGCTGCCGGGATGTCAAACAAAATTTTAATTTGGTTGTCAACTAATACGCGCTTGTTTTCATAACGGGTCTTGAGTGCGTTCCATGCAATGTCGAAATTGTCGTGAGAAAGAGGATATCGTTTGACAATTGCTCCTGCTTCACCCCTTGTTTTGTTCCTGAGATGATAAAGTTTTGTCACAGGTGCGAGTTTTGAGTGGTTTATGTAGACGGCTGTAAACATATCGCGGAACGAAGGCCATTGCTCATAACTCCCATTAAAAATCTCTGTGTCACAGGGTGGTAGCTTTATATAATCACTAGAGTCATGTTGATTTGCACTGTAAGTGAACTGTTGTGCCGGTATCGAATCTCGGGTGGTTGACTGAAACCTTGGATGAGCTGGCTGGTCCATTCTCTGCATTCTCATAGCATCAAGCATCTGAGCATAGCAATTGTAATATGCATCAGAACAGACATTATATCTGTCTTTAATGTCCTGTATAATTTGGGGGGTAATGGATTCGTCCCTTGACATTATTGCCGCCTCATAAGAGCTTTGAAATCTGTTCCACCGTAAGTCTAAATCTTTGATCTTGACTTCAAGAACCGACTCAGTTTGATCCTCTATCGGGATTTCTTGAAACCTTTCGCAAAATGCGAGTAAATAGTCCGAATCAAACTGGAAATACTCTTTGGCGTTAGAGCTATAATCTCGTGTGGTGGAATGCATTATGATAAATAAAAAATGAAGTCAAATAGAATGGTTGAAAAAATCTAATTGATTACCAACTGAGCGATAACTTGGGTAATAAACGACCGATACGCACAAATGGGTGTACGAAAATTCAACTATTTATCAGTTTGTATCACTTGACGTGTAATACTGGGAAAATTGAGTATTATGAAATATATTTTAGGGTAAATGTTAAATTAAAATAAATGGGGGTTCGTATTGAGATATCTATTTTGTTCCACTTTCTTATCACCAAATATACGAAAGGGGCTATGGATAGCAATAGATTTGGGTATCTACTTTAAAATGGTATAAAAAAATCGACAAAATAGAGAATTGAAATTAATTCAGATTTTCGAACCGAAATATTATAAATTTCCCCGATGAGCTGCAAATGTTGAATATACGGATTAGTGCGTTTAACGATGTTATTTATGTGTGTATTTATCTTTATGGTCCATCCAAGCGCATTATTAATTATGGGAAAAGAAATGAAAATAAATCAAATACAAATTTTTTATCCGAATATATATAAATTGTATAATAGTTGTATTTATTATAATTCAATTTTGTACAGGAACTTTCCATCTATTGGTATATAAGGGGCTAATGGGTTATAGCTATAAATAATTATGTACTTTTACGGAGAAAAACGTACAAATATTTATCTAAAATTTAAAATATTATTCGATGTATCCTATTGCTGAAAAAAAGGAGGAGTTAACAATCGTATTACGTTGATTTTGAGCAAATCAACTAAAATAGAGCTGAAAGTTTAGATTCCAAATTAATTCTGTTTCGTAATGTGTTTTGCGTTATAATTAGGATAGTAATCAAAATGAATATTTACTTTATATTTATTATTGTAGGGTTATTAATATAGGGGATATGAATAAATAGGAGTTGATTCCAATTTTTACTGATAAAACGTTTGAACTGTTTTCAAGATACTTGATTTTGGGTGATTAGGGAGAAAAAATTGGAACCAAATATTAACACTGTATTCATAAAATATGGGATAATTTTATGATTTTTTTTTTTCATGCCGAGTTTTAAAGTTTAATAAAAAACAATAAATTTAGATACATGCTTAATATTTATTTCATATGGGTTTATATGTATATTTCCTATGTAATTTTCAATTCGAATACTTGTATTAAACCGTATTTATACAGATAACATTTGTGTTTATTAATGATAAAATAAATTATATTTTCTTTCTATAATGAGTAGTTTTTAAAGGGTTAATGCTCGTTGATTTATTTTTTTTTTTTTTGTATCTGAATTGCCAGTGGATTGTATGTAATGTTCTGTTGTTGCTTTCTTAGTATTATTTTCTGGTTTTATTATTTTTTTTTTTCTTTTCTATTTTCATGTTTATATGTTTCAGTTTGTTTATTCTTCCTATTCTATTTTCTTCATTTGTTGTGATTATTCAATTTCTTGTTCTTTCTTTATTTCTTTTTCTTTCTTTTTGTGCTTTATTTTATTTTAAGTTGACAGTGGAATGCATTTTTCTTGTGTTTTTGATTTCTCTACTGTTCTTCTCCGTGGTGAATCGAGAAAATAATAATAAGAATTATTTTTTGTTCCATATAATTTTGTTCTCTGTGGTATTTATCATGAAATTCTGTAAATTATAATTTGGTAATGCAATGAAAGTACAAAAGCTTTTTATTTAAAGTAAGAGATCAATTCGAATAAAAAATTTTCAATATGTGAGGGAGATCGCTAATACTCTCTTAATGTTAAAATTGGTGGTGGTTTTTTGCAAAAACAAAATATATTGCGCTTGCGGTACTTTTTCTGCATGTATTTTGTTTTTGTTTTTCATGAGGAATTTCTGATTTTATGCACTTTTAAATTTTAATGCCAAAATTTTGGTAATGATAAATGTGCATGAAAATTTGTATGTATGTGTGTATGTATGTATATTAAATGTTTCCGCTGCATTAATATACATATACATATATATGTATGTGAGAATATGTGTATGTGCATATACTTTCTTACCTTTTTTCCTTAGACCTTAGTATATGGAATTGATTGTTAAAACTCCTAGTAAGGTTGTTGCGTTGATTTTTCATGAATTTTATGATTTGTTGAGAAAAAAAATTTTTTTTTTTTTTTAATAAAATTATATTTTTGCACTTTCTGTATACATATGTAAGTAATGATTTTTATAATGGTGATGAAAAATAATTTTTACCCTGGAAATCCTTTTTCAACACTTCTTCTTTTTTTTTTTTTTGCGATAACTTCTTCACTTTTACTGATTTTTTTTTTTTTTTTATGTATATATTCTTTATTTTTTAATATTTCATAAAAATACAGAAACCACTAGACGTTTTAAGATGCGTTCACTATGACAACTTTTTCAGAAATTAAATGGTCTATTTTTCTCCTTCTCTCTTTCAGTAAAATTTTGTGCTTTTTCCTTCAACACAAAGCTTTTATAACATGTAGTACATAATTTAGGTAATAATAATTTGTGGACTGTAAATTGTTAGTGTTGCCAGTCACATTAATATTAATAGTTTTAAATGTTCCAGGCTATAAAGAAATAGGGTCGCAGGTTTAATGGTGAAAAGGACCATGTATTGGTGTGTGGGGTTAAGACACCAATTTAAAATAAATATATGTAAATGAAGTAAGGGTTTATAGGAAAAATATTCAAGTAAATAAATTTATATTTACCTATTATATGAATATAAGTGTGTGGTTTGGATAAGGGTTTATACATACATATTTTAATCTCCTTCGCTTTAATTGTATTAAATGAAAAGGTCAGCAGTTTTCAATTAATTTGATGATTTATTTATAGTTCAATGTGCAAGTTGTTCTCAATTCAATCTTGAAATTATTATTTATATAACGGTTGAGAAAGTGTAACGGTAACAGCTTCTGTTGTTGGTCTTCCTTGTATCGGTTTGACAGCGTTTTAAACCATATGTGTTGACTTGATGATAATATAAACGGTTGTGTTTAATTTCTTCTTAGATATATTATATATTTTGTTAAAAGTTTTCTTTCTCTTTCTTCCAGTTACCAAATTTAACGATTTCGTTGAATTTGATTTTGGAAGATGCGACACGTCAACCAACACAGGGAAGGCCTTTTTCCCAACAGCCGATAATAATGTTAAAATGGTACAATTAAATTCAAATTTGTAATTATATAAATGTTGATATAGTATGTATAAAATTCAAATGTATAAAGTAAAAAAAATGTAAAAATTTAAATTTAGGAATATATTTGTCCAATACAAATTGGACACACATTATGCCCATTATAGCCCAATGTGTGAGTTGTGCCAAAAATCGGAAAGTGGTCGAAGATAGTGGACCTGATGGACTACAACGCGACATTCTCAGTTTGTTCAGAAATAGTCTTTGGTCCATACAATCCATTCAAAGGAATATTACTAAGGCACTTTACTCAAACACATTATGCCCATTATAGCGCACTGTGTGAGTTGTGCCAAAAATCGGAACGTGGTCGAAGATAGTGGACCTGATGGACTATAACGCGACATGCTTAGTTTATTCAGAAATAGTTTATGGTCCATACAATCCATTCAAAGGAAAATTACTAATGCAATTCACTCTAACACATTTTGCCCATTACCGTGCACTGTGTGAATTGTGCCAAAATTCGGAAAGTGGGCGAAGATAGTGGACCTAATGGACTACAACGCGGCATGCTTAGTTTATTCAGAAATAGTTTTTGGTCCATACAATCCATTCAAAAGAAGATTACAAATGCAATTCACTCTAACACATTTTGCCCATTATAGTGCACTGTGTGAATTGTGCCAAAATTCGGAAAGTGGTCAAAGATAGTGGACCTAATAGACTATCACGTGTCGTACTCAGTTTATTCAGAAGTAGTTTTTGTTCCATACAATGCATTCAAAGGAAGATTACTAAGGCATTTCACTCAAACACATTATGCCCATTATAGCCCAATGTGTGAGTTGTGCCAAAAATCGGAAAGTGGTCGAAGATAGTGGACCTGATGGACTACAACGTGACATACTCAGTTTATTCAGAAGTAGTTTTTGTTCCATGCAATGCATTCAAAGGGAGATTACTAAGGCATTTCACTCAAACACATTATGCCCATTATAGCCCACTGTGTGAGTTGTGCCAAAAATCGGAAAGTGGTCGAAGATAGTGGATCTAGTGAGCTATCACATGTCATACTTAGTTTATTCAGAAATAGTTTTTGGTCCATACAAGGCATTCAAAGGAAAATTACTAAGGCATTTTACTCAAACACATTATGTCCATTATAGTCCACTGTGTGAGTTGTGCCAAAATCGGAAAGTGGTCGAAGATAGTGGACCTAATGGACTATCACGTATCATACTCAGTTTATTCAGAAATAGTTTTTGGTCCATACAATGCATTCAAAGGAAGATTACTAAGGAATTTCACTCAAACACATTATGCCCATTATAGCCCAATGTGTGAGTTGTGCCAAAAATCGGAAAGTGGTCGAAGATAGTGGACCTGATGGACTACAACGCGACATTCTCAGTTTGTTCAGAAATAGTCTTTGGTCCATACAATCCATTCAAAGGAATATTACTAAGGCATTTTACTCAAACACATTATGCCCATTATAGCGCACTGTGTGAGTTGTGCCAAAAATCGGAACGTGGTCGAAGATAGTGGACCTGATGGACTATAACGCGACATGCTTAGTTTATTCAGAAATAGTTTATGGTCCATACAATCCATTCAAAGGAAAATTACTAATGCAATTCACTCTAACACATTTTGCCCATTACCGTGCACTGTGTGAATTGTGCCAAAATTCGGAAAGTGGGCGAAGATAGTGGACCTAATGGACTACAACGCGGCATGCTTAGTGTATTCAGAAATAGTTTTTGGTCCATACAATCCATTCAAAAGAAGATTACAAATGCAATTCACTCTAACACATTTTGCCCATTATAGTGCACTGTGTGAATTGTGCCAAAATTCGGAAAGTGGTCAAAGATAGTGGACCTAATAGACTATCACGTGTCGTACTCAGTTTATTCAGAAGTAGTTTTTGTTCCATACAATGCATTCAAAGGAAGATTACTAAGGCATTTCACTCAAACACATTATGCCCATTATAGCCCAATGTGTGAGTTGTGCCAAAAATCGGAAAGTGGTCGAAGATAGTGGACCTGATGGACTACAACGTGACATACTCAGTTTATTCAGAAGTAGTTTTTGTTCCATGCAATGCATTCAAAGGGAGATTACTAAGGCATTTCACTCAAACACATTATGCCCATTATAGCCCACTGTGTGAGTTGTGCCAAAAATCGGAAAGTGGTCGAAGATAGTGGATCTAGTGAGCTATCACATGTCATACTTAGTTTATTCAGAAATAGTTTTTGGTCCATACAAGGCATTCAAAGGAAAATTACTAAGGCATTTTACTCAAACACATTATGTCCATTATAGTCCACTGTGTGAGTTGTGCCAAAATCGGAAAGTGGTCGAAGATAGTGGACCTAATGGACTATCACGTATCATACTCAGTTTATTCAGAAATAGTTTTTGGTCCATACAATGCATTCAAAGGAAGATTACTAAGGAATTTCACTCAAACACATTATGCCCATTATAGCCCAATGTGTGAGTTGTGCCAAAAATCGGAAAGTGGTCGAAGATAGTGGACCTGATGGACTACAACGCGACATTCTCAGTTTGTTCAGAAATAGTCTTTGGTCCATACAATCCATTCAAAGGAATATTACTAAGGCATTTTACTCAAACACATTATGCCCATTATAGCGCACTGTGTGAGTTGTGCCAAAAATCGGAACGTGGTCGAAGATAGTGGACCTGATGGACTATAACGCGACATGCTTAGTTTATTCAGAAATAGTTTATGGTCCATACAATCCATTCAAAGGAAAATTACTAATGCAATTCACTCTAACACATTTTGCCCATTACCGTGCACTGTGTGAATTGTGCCAAAATTCGGAAAGTGGGCGAAGATAGTGGACCTAATGGACTACAACGCGGCATGCTTAGTGTATTCAGAAATAGTTTTTGGTCCATACAATCCATTCAAAAGAAGATTACAAATGCAATTCACTCTAACACATTTTGCCCATTATAGTGCACTGTGTGAATTGTGCCAAAATTCGGAAAGTGGTCAAAGATAGTGGACCTAATAGACTATCACGTGTCGTACTCAGTTTATTCAGAAGTAGTTTTTGTTCCATACAATGCATTCAAAGGAAGATTACTAAGGCATTTCACTCAAACACATTATGCCCATTATAGCCCAATGTGTGAGTTGTGCCAAAAATCGGAAAGTGGTCGAAGATAGTGGACCTGATGGACTACAACGTGACATACTCAGTTTATTCAGAAGTAGTTTTTGTTCCATGCAATGCATTCAAAGGGAGATTACTAAGGCATTTCACTCAAACACATTATGCCCATTATAGCCCACTGTGTGAGTTGTGCCAAAAATCGGAAAGTGGTCGAAGATAGTGGATCTAGTGAGCTATCACATGTCATACTTAGTTTATTCAGAAATAGTTTTTGGTCCATACAAGGCATTCAAAGGAAAATTACTAAGGCATTTTACTCAAACACATTATGTCCATTATAGTCCACTGTGTGAGTTGTGCCAAAATCGGAAAGTGGTCGAAGATAGTGGACCTAATGGACTATCACGTATCATACTCAGTTTATTCAGAAATAGTTTTTGGTCCATACAATGCATTCAAAGGAAGATTACTAAGGAATTTCACTCAAACACATTATGCCCATTATAGCCCAATGTGTGAGTTGTGCCAAAAATCGGAAAGTGGTCGAAGATAGTGGACCTGATGGACTACAACGCGACATTCTCAGTTTGTTCAGAAATAGTCTTTGGTCCATACAATCCATTCAAAGGAATATTACTAAGGCATTTCACTCAAACACATTATGCCCATTATAGTGCACTGTGTGAGCTGTGCCAAAAATGGGAAAGTGATCGAAGATAGTGGACCTGATGGACTACAACGCGACATACTCAGTTTATTCAGAAATAGTTTTTGGTCCATACAATGCATTCAAAGGAAGATTACTAAGGCATTTCAGTCAAACACATTATGCCCATTATAGCCCACTGTGTGAGTTGTGCCAAAATTCGGAAAACGGCCGAAGATAGTGGACCTAATGGACTACAACGAGACAGGCTTAGTTTATTCAGAAATAGTTTTTGGTCCATACAATCTATTCAAAGGAAGATTACTAAGGCATTTCACTCAAACACATTATGCCCATTATAGTGCACTGTGTGAGCTGTGCCAAAAATGGGAAAGTGATCGAAGATAGCGGACCTAATGGACTACAACGCGACATGCTTAGTTTATTCAGAAATAGTTTTTGGTCCATACAATGCATTCAAAGGAAGATTACTAAGGCATTTCACTCAAACACATTATGTCCATTATAGTCCACTGTGTGAGTTGTGCCAAAATCGGAAAGTGGTCGAAGATAGTGGACCTAATGGACTATCACGTATCATACTCAGTTTATTCAGAAATAGTTTTTGGTCCATACAATGCATTCAAAGGAAGATTACTAAGGAATTTCACTCAAACACATTATGCCCATTATAGCCCAATGTGTGAGTTGTGCCAAAAATCGGAAAGTGGTCGAAGATAGTGGACCTGATGGACTACAACGCGACATTCTCAGTTTGTTCAGAAATAGTCTTTGGTCCATACAATCCATTCAAAGGAATATTACTAAGGCATTTTACTCAAACACATTATGCCCATTATAGCGCACTGTGTGAGTTGTGCCAAAAATCGGAACGTGGTCGAAGATAGTGGACCTGATGGACTATAACGCGACATGCTTAGTTTATTCAGAAATAGTTTATGGTCCATACAATCCATTCAAAGGAAAATTACTAATGCAATTCACTCTAACACATTTTGCCCATTACCGTGCACTGTGTGAATTGTGCCAAAATTCGGAAAGTGGGCGAAGATAGTGGACCTAATGGACTACAACGCGGCATGCTTAGTTTATTCAGAAATAGTTTTTGGTCCATACAATCCATTCAAAAGAAGATTACAAATGCAATTCACTCTAACACATTTTGCCCATTATAGTGCACTGTGTGAATTGTGCCAAAATTCGGAAAGTGGTCAAAGATAGTGGACCTAATAGACTATCACGTGTCGTACTCAGTTTATTCAGAAGTAGTTTTTGTTCCATACAATGCATTCAAAGGAAGATTACTAAGGCATTTCACTCAAACACATTATGCCCATTATAGCCCAATGTGTGAGTTGTGCCAAAAATCGGAAAGTGGTCGAAGATAGTGGACCTGATGGACTACAACGTGACATACTCAGTTTATTTAGAAGTAGTTTTTGTTCCATGCAATGCATTCAAAGGGAGATTACTAAGGCATTTCACTCAAACACATTATGCCCATTATAGCCCACTGTGTGAGTTGTGCCAAAAATCGGAAAGTGGTCGAAGATAGTGGATCTAGTGAGCTATCACATGTCATACTTAGTTTATTCAGAAATAGTTTTTGGTCCATACAAGGCATTCAAAGGAAAATTACTAAGGCATTTTACTCAAACACATTATGTCCATTATAGTCCACTGTGTGAGTTGTGCCAAAATCGGAAAGTGGTCGAAGATAGTGGACCTAATGGACTATCACGTATCATACTCAGTTTATTCAGAAATAGTTTTTGGTCCATACAATGCATTCAAAGGAAGATTACTAAGGAATTTCACTCAAACACATTATGCCCATTATAGCCCAATGTGTGAGTTGTGCCAAAAATCGGAAAGTGGTCGAAGATAGTGGACCTGATGGACTACAACGCGACATTCTCAGTTTGTTCAGAAATAGTCTTTGGTCCATACAATCCATTCAAAGGAATATTACTAAGGCATTTCACTCAAACACATTGTGCCCATTATAGTGCACTGTGTGAGCTGTGCCAAAAATGGGAAAGTGATCGAAGATAGTGGACCTGATGGACTACAACGCGACATACTCAGTTTATTCAGAAATAGTTTTTGGTCCATACAATGCATTCAAAGGAAGATTACTAAGGCATTTCAGTCAAACACATTATGCCCATTATAGCCCACTGTGTGAGTTGTGCCAAAATTCGGAAAACGGCCGAAGATAGTGGACCTAATGGACTACAACGAGACAGGCTTAGTTTATTCAGAAATAGTTTTTGGTCCATACAATCTATTCAAAGGAAGATTACTAAGGCATTTCACTCAAACACATTATGCCCATTATAGTGCACTGTGTGAGCTGTGCCAAAAATGGGAAAGTGATCGAAGATAGCGGACCTAATGGACTATCACGTATCATACTCAGTTTATTCAGAAATAGTTTTTGGTCCATACAATGCATTCAAAGGAAGATTACTAAGGAATTTCACTCAAACACATTATGCCCATTATAGCCCAATGTGTGAGTTGTGCCAAAAATCGGAAAGTGGTCGAAGATAGTGGACCTGATGGACTACAACGCGACATTCTCAGTTTGTTCAGAAATAGTCTTTGGTCCATACAATCCATTCAAAGGAATATTACTAAGGCATTTCACTCAAACACATTGTGCCCATTATAGTGCACTGTGTGAGCTGTGCCAAAAATGGGAAAGTGATCGAAGATAGTGGACCTGATGGACTACAACGCGACATACTCAGTTTATTCAGAAATAGTTTTTGGTCCATACAATCTATTCAAAGGAAGATTACTAAGGCATTTCACTCAAACACATTATGCCCATTATAGTGCACTGTGTGAGCTGTGCCAAAAATGGGAAAGTGATCGAAGATAGCGGACCTAATGGACTACAACGCGACATGCTTAGTTTATTCAGAAATAGTTTTTGGTCCATACAATGCATTCAAAGGAAGATTACTAAGGCATTTCACTCAAACACATTATGTCCATTATAGTCCACTGTGTGAGTTGTGCCAAAATCGGAAAGTGGTCGAAGATAGTGGACCTAATGGACTATCACGTATCATACTCAGTTTATTCAGAAATAGTTTTTGGTCCATACAATGCATTCAAAGGAAGATTACTAAGGAATTTCACTCAAACACATTATGCCCATTATAGCCCAATGTGTGAGTTGTGCCAAAAATCGGAAAGTGGTCGAAGATAGTGGACCTGATGGACTACAACGCGACATTCTCAGTTTGTTCAGAAATAGTCTTTGGTCCATACAATCCATTCAAAGGAATATTACTAAGGCATTTTACTCAAACACATTATGCCCATTATAGCGCACTGTGTGAGTTGTGCCAAAAATCGGAACGTGGTCGAAGATAGTGGACCTGATGGACTATAACGCGACATGCTTAGTTTATTCAGAAATAGTTTATGGTCCATACAATCCATTCAAAGGAAAATTACTAATGCAATTCACTCTAACACATTTTGCCCATTACCGTGCACTGTGTGAATTGTGCCAAAATTCGGAAAGTGGGCGAAGATAGTGGACCTAATGGACTACAACGCGGCATGCTTAGTTTATTCAGAAATAGTTTTTGGTCCATACAATCCATTCAAAAGAAGATTACAAATGCAATTCACTCTAACACATTTTGCCCATTATAGTGCACTGTGTGAATTGTGCCAAAATTCGGAAAGTGGTCAAAGATAGTGGACCTAATAGACTATCACGTGTCGTACTCAGTTTATTCAGAAGTAGTTTTTGTTCCATACAATGCATTCAAAGGAAGATTACTAAGGCATTTCACTCAAACACATTATGCCCATTATAGCCCAATGTGTGAGTTGTGCCAAAAATCGGAAAGTGGTCGAAGATAGTGGACCTGATGGACTACAACGTGACATACTCAGTTTATTCAGAAGTAGTTTTTGTTCCATGCAATGCATTCAAAGGGAGATTACTAAGGCATTTCACTCAAACACATTATGCCCATTATAGCCCACTGTGTGAGTTGTGCCAAAAATCGGAAAGTGGTCGAAGATAGTGGATCTAGTGAGCTATCACATGTCATACTTAGTTTATTCAGAAATAGTTTTTGGTCCATACAAGGCATTCAAAGGAAAATTACTAAGGCATTTTACTCAAACACATTATGTCCATTATAGTCCACTGTGTGAGTTGTGCCAAAATCGGAAAGTGGTCGAAGATAGTGGACCTAATGGACTATCACGTATCATACTCAGTTTATTCAGAAATAGTTTTTGGTCCATACAATGCATTCAAAGGAAGATTACTAAGGAATTTCACTCAAACACATTATGCCCATTATAGCCCAATGTGTGAGTTGTGCCAAAAATCGGAAAGTGGTCGAAGATAGTGGACCTGATGGACTACAACGCGACATTCTCAGTTTGTTCAGAAATAGTCTTTGGTCCATACAATCCATTCAAAGGAATATTACTAAGGCATTTCACTCAAACACATTGTGCCCATTATAGTGCACTGTGTGAGCTGTGCCAAAAATGGGAAAGTGATCGAAGATAGTGGACCTGATGGACTACAACGCGACATACTCAGTTTATTCAGAAATAGTTTTTGGTCCATACAATGCATTCAAAGGAAGATTACTAAGGCATTTCAGTCAAACACATTATGCCCATTATAGCCCACTGTGTGAGTTGTGCCAAAATTCGGAAAACGGCCGAAGATAGTGGACCTAATGGACTACAACGAGACAGGCTTAGTTTATTCAGAAATAGTTTTTGGTCCATACAATCTATTCAAAGGAAGATTACTAAGGCATTTCACTCAAACACATTATGCCCATTATAGTGCACTGTGTGAGCTGTGCCAAAAATGGGAAAGTGATCGAAGATAGCGGACCTAATGGACTACAACGCGACATGCTTAGTTTATTCAGAAATAGTTTTTGGTCCATACAATGCATTCAAAGGAAGATTACTAAGGCATTTCACTCAAACACATTATGTCCATTATAGTCCACTGTGTGAGTTGTGCCAAAATCGGAAAGTGGTCGAAGATAGTGGACCTAATGGACTATCACGTATCATACTCAGTTTATTCAGAAATAGTTTTTGGTCCATACAATGCATTCAAAGGAAGATTACTAAGGAATTTCACTCAAACACATTATGCCCATTATAGCCCAATGTGTGAGTTGTGCCAAAAATCGGAAAGTGATCGAAGATAGTGGACCTGATGGACTACAACGCGACATTCTCAGTTTGTTCAGAAATAGTCTTTGGTCCATACAATCCATTCAAAGGAATATTACTAAGGCATTTTACTCAAACACATTATGCCCATTATAGCGCACTGTGTGAGTTGTGCCAAAAATCGGAACGTGGTCGAAGATAGTGGACCTGATGGACTATAACGCGACATGCTTAGTTTATTCAGAAATAGTTTATGGTCCATACAATCCATTCAAAGGAAAATTACTAATGCAATTCACTCTAACACATTTTGCCCATTACCGTGCACTGTGTGAATTGTGCCAAAATTCGGAAAGTGGGCGAAGATAGTGGACCTAATGGACTACAACGCGGCATGCTTAGTTTATTCAGAAATAGTTTTTGGTCCATACAATCCATTCAAAAGAAGATTACAAATGCAATTCACTCTAACACATTTTGCCCATTATAGTGCACTGTGTGAATTGTGCCAAAATTCGGAAAGTGGTCAAAGATAGTGGACCTAATAGACTATCACGTGTCGTACTCAGTTTATTCAGAAGTAGTTTTTGTTCCATGCAATGCATTCAAAGGAAGATTACTAAGGCATTTCACTCAAACACATTATGCCCATTATAGCCCAATGTGTGAGTTGTGCCAAAAATCGGAAAGTGGTCGAAGATAGTGGACCTGATGGACTACAACGTGACATACTCAGTTTATTCAGAAGTAGTTTTTGTTCCATGCAATGCATTCAAAGGGAGATTACTAAGGCATTTCACTCAAACACATTATGCCCATTATAGCCCACTGTGTGAGTTGTGCCAAAAATCGGAAAGTGGTCGAAGATAGTGGATCTAGTGGGCTATCACATGTCATACTTAGTTTATTCAGAAATAGTTTTTGGTCCATACAAGGCATTCAAAGGAAAATTACTAAGGCATTTTACTCAAACACATTATGCCCATTATAGCCCACTGTGTGAGTTGTGCCAAAATTCGGAAAACGGCCGAAGATAGTGGACCTAATGGACTACAACGAGACAGGCTTAGTTTATTCAGAAATAGTTTTTGGTCCATACAATCTATTCAAAGGAAGATTACTAAGGCATTTCACTCAAACACATTATGCCCATTATAGTGCACTGTGTGAGCTGTGCCAAAAATGGGAAAGTGATCGAAGATAGTGGACCTGATGGACTACAACGCGACATACTCAGTTTATTCAGAAATAGTTTTTGGTCCATACAATGCATTCAAAGGAAGATTACTAAGGCATTTCAGTCAAACACATTATGCCCATTATAGCCCACTGTGTGAGTTGTGCCAAAATTCGGAAAACGGCCGAAGATAGTGGACCTAATGGACTACAACGAGACAGGCTTAGTTTATTCAGAAATAGTTTTTGGTCCATACAATCTATTCAAAGGAAGATTACTAAGGCATTTCACTCAAACACATTATGCCCATTATAGTGCACTGTGTGAGCTGTGCCAAAAATGGGAAAGTGATCGAAGATAGCGGACCTAATGGACTACAACGCGACATGCTTAGTTTATTCAGAAATAGTTTTTGGTCCATACAATGCATTCAAAGGAAGATTACTAAGGCATTTCACTCAAACACATTATGTCCATTATAGTCCACTGTGTGAGTTGTGCCAAAATCGGAAAGTGGTCGAAGATAGTGGACCTAATGGACTATCACGTATCATACTCAGTTTATTCAGAAATAGTTTTTGGTCCATACAATGCATTCAAAGGAAGATTACTAAGGAATTTCACTCAAACACATTATGCCCATTATAGCCCAATGTGTGAGTTGTGCCAAAAATCGGAAAGTGGTCGAAGATAGTGGACCTGATGGACTACAACGCGACATTCTCAGTTTGTTCAGAAATAGTCTTTGGTCCATACAATCCATTCAAAGGAATATTACTAAGGCATTTTACTCAAACACATTATGCCCATTATAGCGCACTGTGTGAGTTGTGCCAAAAATCGGAACGTGGTCGAAGATAGTGGACCTGATGGACTATAACGCGACATGCTTAGTTTATTCAGAAATAGTTTATGGTCCATACAATCCATTCAAAGGAAAATTACTAATGCAATTCACTCTAACACATTTTGCCCATTACCGTGCACTGTGTGAATTGTGCCAAAATTCGGAAAGTGGGCGAAGATAGTGGACCTAATGGACTACAACGCGGCATGCTTAGTTTATTCAGAAATAGTTTTTGGTCCATACAATCCATTCAAAAGAAGATTACAAATGCAATTCACTCTAACACATTTTGCCCATTATAGTGCACTGTGTGAATTGTGCCAAAATTCGGAAAGTGGTCAAAGATAGTGGACCTAATAGACTATCACGTGTCGTACTCAGTTTATTCAGAAGTAGTTTTTGTTCCATACAATGCATTCAAAGGAAGATTACTAAGGCATTTCACTCAAACACATTATGCCCATTATAGCCCAATGTGTGAGTTGTGCCAAAAATCGGAAAGTGGTCGAAGATAGTGGACCTGATGGACTACAACGTGACATACTCAGTTTATTCAGAAGTAGTTTTTGTGCCATGCAATGCATTCAAAGGGAGATTACTAAGGCATTTCACTCAAACACATTATGCCCATTATAGCCCACTGTGTGAGTTGTGCCAAAAATCGGAAAGTGGTCGAAGATAGTGGATCTAGTGAGCTATCACATGTCATACTTAGTTTATTCAGAAATAGTTTTTGGTCCATACAAGGCATTCAAAGGAAAATTACTAAGGCATTTTACTCAAACACATTATGCCCATTATAGCCCACTGTGTGAGTTGTGCCAAAATTCGGAAAACGGCCGAAGATAGTGGACCTAATGGACTACAACGAGACAGGCTTAGTTTATTCAGAAATAGTTTTTGGTCCATACAATCTATTCAAAGGAAGATTACTAAGGCATTTCACTCAAACACATTATGCCCATTATAGTGCACTGTGTGAGCTGTGCCAAAAATGGGAAAGTGACCGAAGATAGCGGACCTGATGGACTACAACGCGACATACTCAGTTTATTCAGAAATAGTTTTTGGTCCATACAATGCATTCAAAGGAAGATTACTAAGGCATTTCAGTCAAACACATTATGCCCATTATAGCCCACTGTGTGTGTTGGGGTAAATGATAAAGGGTGGATCTCCAAGATGAAAAAAAAAGGATAACGTTGTGGGGAAAAAAATAGAAAAAAAAGCGGGGGTTAAAATTTATAAAATGTTTGATTTATTGCAGGTACCTTACCCGATCAAGTGAACAAAAATGACTAACTATAAAAATTATAAATGTATTGTGGTATGTTTTAAAAAGAAACGATCTTCGTTAAAATTCTCTCATAAGAGAATGAGATCGACAATAATAAATATATTATATGTAATAGAGAGAAAAATTATGTGTAATCTAAATAATAAATTTTCTGCTGATGACAGAAACATTCCGCCCCCCTTGCAGTATTGCAACACTAGACAAGGGACGGCCATATAGATATCATACATTATAAGAGAAGTTATTAATTAATAGATTTATGTATATGTACATGTATACTTCAAAAAATGCCAATGCAATTACTTTAAAATAAATTTAATTATATAACCAAAGAAATAATTAATACAACAATTCATATAAGTAATATAAATACAATTCAGTAAGTGAAATAAAAAGAAAAAAAAAATATAATTATGTATATAAACATAGTTAATAGTATGTAGTGAAAAAAAATAACGTATAGAATAAATACATATATGAGATTCTATTTTGAATTTATGTTGATAACAATAGTAGGAGCGCCAGTAGAGGGGATAATACGTTGAGAAGTAGATATTTGAGCGTTTGTATTTGGTGAATGTGTACGAGTATGGGAATCACGATGACCACGTCTGGTTCGATTCGATTTATGTACGCCCTGGTGTATAGTGGTGGTCTTATGGTGAAGCAAGGTATGGTGTTCGGCCAAGCAGATCCTACACCTTTCTCGGCTCTTGCAGTTTCGAACCACATGTGAGTGTGCAAGGCAATTAAGACAATACCCAAAACGACGCACCACCTTTATTCGTTCTGGCACTCTGAGTCGGCGAAATCGGAAACATTTTCTCAACGGGTGTTCTTTGTTGCAATATCGACAATCTTTAAATATTCGCCTGGAAGATGCTGAAACTAATTCCCGATGTCGGTGTTGATTTGAGTTGGTGGTATGTGAGGCACTTGAAAGGCGTATGCGGGTTCTTTCATGTCGTTGAGGTGAAGTGCTCATAGTGTCTGTAAATAAAAACAAAATAATATTTCAATCTGTTTTACAAGGGGGTAAGAGTACAAGTTTAGTTATTGGTCTGAGAATTAAGCCACGTGAGGTACGAACTTGTGCTACTCTAACTTTAGAATCGGGACCTCGTACAACGCTTTCTATACGACCTAACTGCCATTGAGTAGGCGGTAGATGTTCGCGTCGAATCACTACCAAATCATTAGGCGCAAAATCTCGCTCGGGATATAACCATTTGGTGCGCTTATGTAATTCTTTCAGGTAATCTTCTTTCCAGAGCAAAGCAAAATAATGGTGTAGTATTTTCAATTTCTGCCATCTGTTAACCAGGCTTAACGATTTTTCTGACAAGTCGGGTTCAGCGGGGGATAAGAGAGACGAACCGACTAAAAAATGACCCGGGGTCAAAATATTTAGATCCGATGGATCATCACTTATGGGGCACAACGGCCTAGCATTCAGGCATGATTCTATACGTGTCAACATAGTGTTAAATTCTTCATAGGTGAATTTCTGCGCGTATGAGATTTTCTTTAAATGGGTCTTAATAACTTTTAACACCGGCCTCCCAAATGCCACCCATATGGGGTGCGCCAGGGGGAATAAAGTGCCAAGCAATATTCTGAAAAGTGTATTGAGATAAAATCTGTTGTCGTACAGATGACAAAAAATTTTTACGATCAGCGGATAAGACATTTGCTGCCCCAACAAAGGCTGTACCATTGTCCGAGTATATTTTTGAAGGGCAACCGCGGCGGGAGAAAAAACGTGAAAAAGCCGCTAAAAAGGCATTAGTAGATATTTCAGATGTAAGCTCTAAGTGTATTGCCTTTGTCGAAAAACAAACAAAAACCAAAACATAACCCTTCGTTATCTTACAACCTCGCCCTACGTAGGATTTAATGTCGAATGGACCGGCAAAATCCACGCCAGATGACGCGAATGGACGAGATATGACAGTTCTTTCAACGGATAGAATACCCATTATTTGCTGAGATTGTTTATGTTTATGCAAAACACATATCTTACAGTTATGAATTACTGTCTTCACCAAGTTTTTCAATTTAGGGACCCAAAATTCAATGCGCACCACACGCATTAGCAAAGAGTTTCCACCGTGAATAGAATATTTATGTACCATTTCAAGATACAAACGAGTAAATCTTCCAGAGTAGGGTAAGATTTTTGGGAATTTTTCGTTATAGGTTAGGGTCGGGGATAAAGATAACCTGCCATTAGCTCTTAAGAACCCATAGTCAACGATAAACGGGTTAGAACGCACAAGGGGACTTTTCTTTGGGAGCAGGAGTCCTTGAGATAAAAGATTATATTCTGTAAAATATAAACGCTGACAAAGTAGGATAAGACGAGATTTGACAAATTTAATTTCGGCCTGATCCAACAATAAAGTTGTATACTTGTGGTTGTGTTTGTGTTGATTATGAGTACTGTTGAAAAAACGAAATATATAGCAGATTACTCGCATAGCTCGAGGGAGATCAGAAAATCGGTCCAAAATATCAGTGATAGAGACTTGAGTCACATGGGACCGGACAGGTTTTATTTCCTCTGTTGTCTCAAAATTGGTAGGATGTACAGGCCAACAGTCAGAAGGCATCTTTAGCCAAGGTGGACCATGCCACCAAAGATTATTGTCAATTAAATCAACGGCTGAGCAGCCACGGGATGCTATATCTGCTGGGTTATCTTTGGAGTCGACGTGTAACCAGCTATCACGGTCAGTTTTCTCCCAAATCGAACCCGTACGGTTGGCAACAAAAGTTGTCCAATGGTATGGGGGTTTCTGTAGCCATGCCAATACTATTGTTGAATCAGTCCACATACAAGAGCGATAATTCGAATTAGAAAATTGAGTTTTGAAATGTTGAAACATTTTAGCGAGAAGTTCGGCGCCACAGAGTTCCTTTCGGGGTAATGTTATATATTTAATCGGAGCTACCTTCGTTTTCGAGGTTAGGAGATGTGTATATACCTGTCCCTCTGGTGATTCCGTGCGAATGTAAAGCGTTGCAGCATAAGCTTTTTCTGACGCATCACAAAATCCATGGATTTGAACAGAAAAACTAGGGTGATAATTTAAAAAACGAGGCACTTTGATCTTTTCAATATGTGGGTAATCATCAAGAAAGGCTTGCCAAAGTTTTAGAGTTGATGGTTCGATGTCTTCATCCCAATCGGTGTTATCTTTCCATATTTGCTGCATCAACATTTTGGCAACTATTAATTTTGGGGCCAGCCATCCGGCGGGGTCAAATAATTTTGCAATTTCGGATAGTACGGCTCTTTTACTGAATTTATTCGTACAGGGGAGTTTTAGGGGTTTAAAATAAAAGAAATCGTTACCAGCATTCCATTGTAGACCTAAAAGCTTTGACGTACACGATTCAGAGAGATCTAAAAACTCTGTATTAAGCAAATGCTTGGGGTTTATACCGTTTAGAATGATCGAATGATTAGCGGTCCATTTTCTTAATGAAAAGCCAGCAGAGGCCAAAACCGTGATAAGATCATCTCGTGATTTGATGGCGTCTTCGGGGTTGTGAGATCCAAATAATACATCATCTACGTACATATGGTTTCTAATAATATCTGAGACATTGGGGTTATCCTTCTCACAGTGACTGGCTAATTCCAACAAAGTTCTAATAGCCAAAAATGGGGCACAGTTGACGCCAAACGTAACTGTATTTAGTTCAAAGTCACTTACGTCTTCATGCTGTGAATTACGGAATAATATCCGTTGAAAGGGGGTATGAAGGGGGTTAACGAGTATTTGCCGATACATTTTTTCAATATCAGCGTTAAAAACATATTTGAATAGACGCCATCGGAGAATGAGCGTTGGTAAATCGGCTTGCAAAACTGGACCGGGGTAAAGAACATCGTTTAGGCTTACACCATTAGAAGATGGGCAAGATGCATTAAATACAACGCGTAACTTAGTCGTCGTGCTATCGGGTTTTAGCACCGCGTGATGGGGTAAATAATAAGAGTGGGAAGCATTATTTATACCTGGGGTCACTTTTGTCATGTGTTTGAGGGTTAAATATTCCATAAGTACATCATCATATTTTGTTTTAAATTCTATATTTTTGCTCAGTCGGGACTCATTGCGAATGAATTGAGATAACGCAGAATTTCTCGACTGACCGAGAGTTTTCACAATGGGATATGCGCGAATAAAAGGTAAAGAAACGACAAACCGACCCTCATCATTACGATAAGTGGTCTTCTTATATATGTCTTCAACATATTTGTCGTCGTCTGAGGTTGGGGTTTGAGCAGGTATTTCCTCCAGTTCCCAAAAACGATTGAGGAGATAATTAATGTCGACTTTGTTGAAAAACGATGAAACTGCACTGCGGGAAGAGTTACAATCACTGCGACCAGTGATGATTCATCCAAATACAGTCTGTTGGGCAACGAGGGTTTGATCCTTGTTCTGGCGGACGCCTTCACGGATGAGCTTGGGATAAATATCTCCCCCCAAGAGTAAATCTATATGGGAGGAAGAGTGGTTATAAGAATCCGCCATAGGTAAGTCGGCAAAGTCCAATTTGGTCGAAGATGACAACGGATAATAGGGTAATTTTCCGGTTAGTTTTTCAACCACAAAGGCTTCAATAAATGTAGAAAAGGCTGGGTTTGTTGGTGATTTAATTTGAATTCGTCCTATTTGAGTTGAAGTAGCTGCCAGTGTATCGCCAAGCCCGATGACATTAGTGTGAGACTTACGAGATGAGAGTGCTAATTTTCTTTGTAGGGATTTTGAAATAAAAGATGCTTCAGATGCTGGGTCAATGAGAGCTCTAACAGTACAAGAGAGATCACCTACGGTAGTTATTACCAAGGCTGTTCCAAGAAGAACTAAAGGGGGTGTAGTTGATTGTAATTGGGTTGCGTATGACCGGCGAAAACTGGTATCCTCATTTGAAGTTGAGGGCCTATCTAACATAGAGGGATGATTCACGTTCGATGCAGTAGAATCAGTATTTTGTTTAGATGGGGTGAACGATTTACTGTCGGGTTTCAGAGGACGATGTAAAAGGGAATGATGCTTCTGTTTGCAGATAGAGCACACATATTGACTTCTACACATTTTAAAATCATGAGAAGTAGCCAAGCAATTAGTACAACGACCCTGTTTTTTAACTACATTAAAACGCTCATCTACAGACATATGCAAAAAATTAGGGCATAGTCGAAGCGGATGACTATCTTGGCACAGATAGCATTTTAATTTTCGGTTTGATGAAATATTCGTGTGAAAAGCGTTAATTTTTCGAAAAGAACTACTATTGTTTTCTGTTTTAGTTTGATTTCTTTTTAGAGGAGGTACGGACATATTAGGGGATCTGATATCACTAACCGATTCTAGGGTATGAAAACGGTTAGTTAAAAACACGTCCATATCTTTCCACTTAGGTAAATCTGTATTATCCTTAAGGGATTGTTCCCAAAGGTTTAGGGTTATATCTGGTAGACACGTAGAACCTATGTAGACAAAAATAACATCCCAGTTACCTGTGTCTATTTGCAAAAGGGATAAATTTGAAATACAATTATTAATAGTCCTCTGGAGGGTTTTTATAGCAGGACCAGACTCTTTATTAATATGAGCTAAGTTCAAAAGAATTTTTAACTGAGCGTTTACGAGGACGCGTTTATTCTCATAGCGGTCGATTAGATTTTGCCACGCCATTTGAAAACCCGAGTTTGTAAACGGACACGAACGAACTATTTCATGGGCTTCACCTTTTGTCTTCTTCAATAAATGACAAAGTTTCTCCACAGGGGAAATGTGACTATATTCACCATATAGAGCTGAAAACTGGTCCCTGAAAGTTGGCCACGATTCGTAGTCGCCATGGAAAACGTCCATATCGCACGGAGGCAAATTTATACGCTCCACTGCTGTATGAATAGGCTTGGACTCAGTATGTGATGGGTTCGAAAACAGTCTTAAGGATTCCAAAAGTTCGTTCACTTTTGAGAGGCACTGTATATACGAATTGTAAGCAACAAAAAATTTCTTTTTGATCGTTTCCAAACTGACCTCATCCTTTGATGAATCAAGTTTTGCTAATACGTCATCGTATGTGGTACGCAAAACACTCCACAGGTGAGTAATTTCATCCCTTTGAATCTCCAGACGGTGTATGGTATGTTCATCCTGAGGAAGTGAGGAAAAATAGGAACTAAACTCGATAACACGGTCTGACGCGCGAATAAATTTATTTAAATTAGACATTGTAGGGATAAAAATTTAGAAATAAACGCAAAGTTATTATAAATGATTCGATGCACAATCAATTTCCACTTGATACAAAAAATCAAAGAAAATATTCTAGTTTACCTTATATTATCGAATTCGAAAGCGTTAATAAAAAATCAATATAAAATTTGTATTAATATTCGAAGTAGAAATGTTTTTAAATGTCGATTAAAAAATGTATGTATATATGTAAATATAACTTATTTATTGTATGTAAAAATCTTAAAGTGAATAAATATGGGGATATATCTTTCAATAACTTAATTTGATTTGTTGAAATTAAAATTTTCTATTCTTTGTACTCTTGTAATAGTGATTTACTATTACATAAATCATAAACTTAAATTTGCAATGATAATTTCTATTAATTGGATAAGGTGTACTAATAGTATTAAAAATAAAAAGTCATTCAAAAAATAAGCCTTTAAAAAAACACATTGCTATTAATTTATACAAAATAATAAATATCCAAGTTGTGTAAATAGCGAGGAATAAAAATTTCAATCAAATATTTATGCTTTATTGAGTAAACACTTTTATTGTACAAAGAATTTCAAATCAAATATTTATCTTTTATAAGGTAAACATTTTTCCTGTACAAAAAATTTTAAATCAAATATTTATTTTTTAAATCATATATGTATTTTCCATAGGGTAAACACTTTTCGTGTACACTGTATAAATATGTATATTAAGAAATGTTTGAGTTGCAAACCAAAAAAATACGTGTACGCAATGAGTTTAAAATGACAATTCAAAATTAGCAAATAAACAAATCAAATGTGTATCGTCAAACTATCAACATTAAATGTGTTTATGAAGAAATGTTTGCATGTTTTAATTCCAACAAAAAATAAACAATGTTTAATAAGATCATTTAGAAACAAATCACATGTGTACCGACCAAATGTTCTGATTTTAATTTTTAGTTAAAGAAATGTTTAATAAAACGTGACAACATCAACTTGTTTCTGAATGCTTATAGCATGTGTGTATGAATTTATTTAAACGCACGTATGTATCACAACTTGTTCACTTAAAAACATGTCTATGTAAAATTACAATAATGTATCTATACTTGTTCACCGCTATGTAATATAGAATAATATTTAAGAAAATGTTTATAATTTAGAGAGTAGCAACATGTGGATTATATTTTTATTAAGATGGGATTTTTTATGGGGTATGAATAAATAACTGTCCTCAACGTTTGTTGTTATTTATTTTCGTTCTTTTTTCTCACTAATTATGCAGTATGTATATGACATACCTTTCTTTTTTATATATTTAATATTTTTTTTTTCTCAGGCGGTTAATAAAATATGAAATACGTACATACCTTATGTTAGAATTTATGCTTAATTTTACTTGTTTAGTGGTGTACTTTTCCGTAGGGTACTTTAAACAGATTAAATTTATGTGTCCCAAAAAAGTGTCGTTTTTCTTCTAAAAAGTACCTTCTTCAAAATTTGCGCGATCAGCTTCTATGTTGAGTTAGGGGGAATTTTAAGAAATTTTAATAAGTTTGGGTTAACGCAATTATATTATCCTTATTCCTTCACTTGGATCCGGCTCGAAGGACCAGAAAATGTTGGGGTAAATGATAAAGGGTGGATCTCCAAGATGAAAAAAAAAAGGATAACGTTGTGGGGAAAAAAATAGAAAAAAAAGCGGGGGTTATAATTTATAAAATGTTTGATTTATTGCAGGTACCTTACCCGATCAAGTGAACAAAAATGACTAACTATAAAAATTATAAATGTATTGTGGTATGTTTTAAAAAGAAACGATCTTCGTTAAAATTCTCTCATAAGAGAATGAGATCGACAATAATAAATATATTATATGTAATAGAGAGAAAAATTATGTGTAATCTAAATAATAAATTTTCTGCTGATGACAGAAACAGTGTGAGTTGTGCCAAAAATCGGAAAGTGGTCGAAGATAGTGGATCTAGTGAGCTATCACATGTCATACTTAGTTTATTCAGAAATAGTTTTTGGTCCATACAATGCATTCAAAGGAAGATTACTAAGGCATTTTACTCAAACACATTATGCCCATTATAGCCCACTGTGTGAGTTGTGACAAAAATCGGAAAGTGGTCGAAGATAGTGGACCTAATGGACTACAACGCGACATGCTTAGTTTATTCAGAAATAGTTTATGGTCCATACAATCCATTCAAAGGAAGATTACTAATGCAATTCACTCTAACACATTTTGCCCATTATAGTGCACTGTGTGAATTGTGCCAAAATTCGGAAAGTGGTCAAAGATAGTGGACCTAATAGACTATCACGTGTCGTACTCAGTTTATTCAGAAGTAGTTTTTGTTCCATACAATGCATTCAAAGGAAGATTACTAAGGCATTTCACTCAAACACATTATGCCCATTATAGCCCAATGTGTGAGTTGTGCCAAAAATCGGAAAGTGGTCGAAGATAGTGGACCTGATGGACTACAACGTGACGTACTCAGTTTATTCAGAAATAGTTTTTGGTCCATACAATGCATTCAAAGGAAGATTACTAAGGCATTTCAGTCAAACACATTATGCCCATTATAGCCCACTGTGTGAGTTGTGCCAAAATTCGGAAAGTGGTTGAAGATAGTGGACCTAATGGACTATTACGTGTCATACTCAGTTTATTCAGAAATAGTTTTTGGTCCATACAATGCATTCAAAGGAAGATTACTAGGGCATTTCACTCAATCACATTATGCCCATTATAGCCCACTGTGTGAGTTGTGCCAAAAATCGGAAAGTGGTCGAAGATTTAGGACCTAATGGACTATAACGCGACATGCTTAGTTTATTCAGAAATAGTTTTTGGTCCATACAATCCATTCAAAGGAAGATTACTAAGGCATTTCACTCAAACACATTATGCCCATTACAGTGCACTGTGCGAGCTGTGCCAAAAATCGGAAAGTGGTCGAAGATAGTGGACCTGATGGACTACAACGCGACATACTCAGTTTATTCAGAAATAGTTTTTGGTCCATACAATCCATTCAAAGGAAGATTACTAAGGCATTTCACTCAAACACATTTTGCCCATTATAGTGCACTGTGTGAATTGTACCAAAATTCGGATACTCAATTTATTCAGAAATAGTTTTTGGTCCATACAATGCATTCAAAGGAAGATTACTAAGGCATTTCACTCAAACGCATTATGCCCATTATAGCCCACTGTGTGAGTTGTGCCAAAAATCGGAAAGTGGTCGAAGATAGCGGACCTGATGGACTAAAGCGCGACATGCTTAGTTTATTCAGAAATAGTTTTTGGTCCATACAATGCATTCAAAGGAAAATTACTAAGGCACTTCACTCAAACACATCATGCCCATTATAGCCCACTGTGTGAGCTATGCCAAAAATCGGAAAGTGGTCGAAGATAGTGGACTTAATGGACTATCACGTGTCATACTCAGTTTATTCAGAAATAGTTTTTGGTCCATACAATCCATTCAAAGGAAGATTACTATGGCATTTCACTCAAACACATTTTGCCCATTATAGTGCACTGTGTGAATTGTGCCAAAATTCGGATACTCAGTTTATTCAGAAATAGTTTTTGGTCCATACAATCCATTCAAAGGAAGATTACTAATGCAATTCACTCTAACACATTTTGCCCATTATAGTGCACTGTGTGAATTGTGCCAAAATTCGGAAAGTGGTCAAAGATAGTGGACCTAATGGACTATTACGTGTCATACTCAGTTTATTCAGAAATAGTTTTTGGTCCATACAATCCATTCAAAGGAAGATTACTAAGGCATTTCACTAAAACACATTATGCCCATTATAGCCCACTGTGTGAGCTATGCCAAAAATCGGAAAGTGGTCGAAGATAGTGGACTTAATGGACTATCACGTGTCATACTCAGTTTATTCAGAAATAGTTTTTGGTCCATACAATGCATTCAAAGGAAGATTACTAAGGAATTTCACTCAAACACATTTTGCCCATTGTGAATTGTGCCAAAAATCGGAAAGTTGTCGAAGATAGTGGACCTAATTGACTACAACGCGACAGGCTTAGTTTATTCAGAAATAGTTTTTGGTCCATACAATCCATTCAAAGGAAAATTAATAAGGCATTACACTCAAACACCTTATGCCCATTATAGTGCACTGTGTGAGCTGTGCCAAAAATCGGAAAGTGATCGAAGATAGCGGACCTGATGGACTACAACGCGACATACTCAGTTTATTCAGAAATAGTCTTTGGTCCATACAATGCATTCAAAGGAAGATTACTAAGGCATTTCAGTCAAACACATTATGCCCATTATAGCCCACTGTGTGAGTTGTGCCAAAAATCGAAAATGGTCGAAGATAGTGGACCTAATGAGCTATCATATGTCATACTTAGTTTATTCAGAAATAGTTTTTGGTCCATACAATGCATTCAAAGGTAAATTACTAAGGCATTTCACTCAAACACATTATGCCCATTATAGCCCACTGTGTGAGTTGTGCCAAAAATCGGAAAGTGGTCGAAGATAGTGGACCTAATGGACTATCACGTGTCATACTCAGTTTATTCAGAAATAGTTTTTGGTCCATACAATGCATTCAAAGGAAAACTACTAAGGCACTTCACTCAAACACATTATGCCCATTATAGTGCAATGTGTGAGTTGTGCCAAAAATCGGAAAGGGGTCGAAGATAGTGGACCTGATGGACTACAACGCGACATACTCAGTTTATTCAGAAATAGTTTTTGGTCCATACAATCCATTCAAAAGAAGATTACTAAGGCACTTCACTCAAACACATTATGCCCATTATAGTGCACTGTGTGAATTGTGGCGAAATTCGGAAAACGTCCAAAGATAGTGGACCTAATGGACTACAACGCGACATGCTTAGTTCATTCAGAAATAGTTTTTGGTCCATAAAATCCATTCAAAGGAAGATTACTAAGGCATTTCACTCAAACACATTATGCCCATTATAGCCCACTGTGTGAGCTGTGCCAAAAATCTGAAAGTGGCCGAAGATAGTGGACCTGATGGACTACAACGCGACATACTCAGTTTATTCAGAGATAGTTTTTGGTCCATACAATCCATTCAAAGGAAGATTACTAAGGCATTTCACTCAGACACATTTTGCCCATTGTGAATTGTGCCAAAAATCGGAAAGTTGTCGAAGATAGTGGACCTAATTGACTACAACGCGACATGCTTAGTTTATTCAGAAATAGTTTTTGGTCCATACAATCCATTCAAAGGAAAATTACTAAGGCATTTCACTCAAACACATTATGCCCATTATAGTGGACTGTGTGAGTTGTGCCAAAATTCGGAAAACGGCCGAAGATAGTGGACCTAATGGACTACAACGCGACAGGCTTAGTTTATTCAGAAATAGTTTTTGGTCCATACAATCCATTCAAAGGAAAATTAATAAGGCATTACACTCAAACACCTTATGCCCATTATAGTGCACTGTGTGAGCTGTGCCAAAAATCGGAAAGTGGTCGGAGATAGCGGACCTGATGGACTACAACGCGACATACTCAGTTTATTCAGAAATAGTTTTTGGTCCATACAATGCATTCAAAGGAAGATTACTAAGGCATTTCAGTCAAACACATTATGCCCATTATAGCCCACTGTGTGAGTTGTGCCAAAAATCGGAAAGTGGTCGGAGATAGTGGACCTAATGAGCTATCATATGTCATACTTAGTTTACTCAGAAATAGTTTTTGGTCCATACAATGCATTCAAAGGTAAATTACTAAGGCATTTCACTCAAACACATTATGCCCATTATAGCCCACTGTGTGAGTTGTGCCAAAAATCGGAAAGTGGTCGAAGATAGTGGACCTAATGGACTATCACGTGTCATACTCAGTTTATTCAGAAATAGTTTTTGGTCCATACAATGCATTCAAAGGAAAACTACTAAGGCACTTCACTCAAACACATTATGCCCATTATAGTGCAATGTGTGAGTTGTGCCACAAATCGGAAAGTGGTCGAAGATAGTGGACCTGATGGACTACAACGCGACATACTCAGTTTATTCAGAAATAGTTTTTGGTCCATACAATCCATTCAAAAGGAGATTACTAAAGCACTTCACTCAAACACATTATGCCCATTATAGTGCACTGTGTGAATTGTGCCGAAATTCGGAAAACGGCCAAAGATAGTGGACCTAATGGACTACAACGCGACATGCTTAGTTTATTCAGAAATAGTTTTTGGTCCATACAATGCATTCAAAGGTAAATTACTAAGGCATTTCACTCAAACACATTATGCCCATTATAGCCCACTGTGTGAGCTGTGCCAAAAATCGGAAAGTGGCCGAAGATAGTGGACCTAATGGACTACAACGCGACAGGCTTAGTTTATTCAGAAATAGTTTTTGGTCCATACAATCCATTCAAAGGAAAATTAATAAGGCATTACACTCAAACACCTTATGCCCATTATAGTGCACTGTGTGAGCTGTGCCAAAAATCGGAAAGTGGTCGGAGATAGCGGACCTGATGGACTACAACGCGATATACTCAGTTTATTCAGAAATAGTTTTTGGTCCATACAATGCATTCAAAGGAAGATTACTAAGGCATTTCAGTCAAACACATTATGCCCATTATAGCCCACTGTGTGAGTTGTGCCAAAAATCGGAAAGTGGTCGGAGATAGTGGACCTAATGAGCTATCACATGTCATACTTAGTTTACTCAGAAATAGTTTTTGGTCCATACAATGCATTCAAAGGTAAATTACTAAGGCATTTCACTCAAACACATTATGCCCATTATAGCCCACTGTGTGAGTTGTGCCAAAAATCGGAAAGTGGTCGAAGATAGTGGACCTAATGGACTATCACGTGTCATACTCAGTTTATTCAGAAATAGTTTTTGGTCCATACAATGCATTCAAAGGAAAACTACTAAGGCACTTCACTCAAACACATTATGCCCATTATAGTGCAATGTGTGAGTTGTGCCACAAATCGGAAAGTGGTCGAAGATAGTGGACCCGGTGGACTACAACGCGACATACTCAGTTTATTCAGAAATAGTTTTTGGTCCATACAATCCATTTAAAGGAAGATTACTAAGGCATTTCACTCAAACACATTATGACCATTATAGCCCACTGTGTGAGTTGTGCCAAAAATCGGTAAGTGGTCGAAGATAGTGGACCCGGTGGGCTACAGCGCGACATGCTTAATTTATTCAGAAATAGTTTTTGGTCCATACAATCCATTCAAAGGAAAATTACTAATGCATTTCACTCAAACACATTATGCCCATTATAGCCCACTGTGTGAGTTGTGCCAAAAATCGGAAAAAGGTCGAAGATAGTGGACCTAATGGGCTGTCACGTGCCATACCCATTTTATTCAGAAATAGTTTTTGGTCCATACAATGCATTCAAAGGAAGATTTCTAAGGCATTTCACTCAAACACATTATGCCCATTACAGCCCACTGTGTGAGTTGTGCCAAAAATCGGAAAGTTGTCGAAGATAGTGGACCCGGTGGACTACAGCGCGACATGCTTAATTTATTCAGAAATAGTTTTTGGTCCATACAATCCATTCAAAGGAAAATTACTAAGGCATTTCACTCAAACACATTATGCCCATTATAGCCCACTGTGTGAGTTGTGCCAAAAATCGGAAAAAGGTCGAAGATAGTGGACCTAATGGGCTGTCACGTGCCATACCCATTTTATTCAGAAATAGTTTTTGGTCCATACAATGCATTCAAAGGAAGATTTCTAAGGCATTTCACTCAAACACATTATGCCCATTACAGCCCACTGTGTGAGTTGTGCCAAAAATCGGAAAGTTGTCGAAGATAGTGGACCCGGTGGACTACAGCGCGACATGCTTAATTTATTCAGAAATAGTTTTTGGTCCATACAATCCATTCAAAGGAAGATTACTAAGGCATTTCACTCAAACACATTATGCCCATTATAGCCCACTGTGTGAGTTGTGCCAAAAATCGGAAAAAGGTCGAAGATAGTGGACCTAATGGACTGTCACGTATTATACCCAGTTTATTCGGAATAGTTTTTGGTCCATACAATCCATTCAAAAGAAGATTACTAAGGCATTTCACTCAAACACATTTTGCCCATTATAGCCCACTGTGTGAGTTGTGCCAAAAATCGGAAAAAGGTTGAAGATAGTGAACCTTATGGACTGTCACGCATCATACTCAGTTTATTCGGAATAGTTTTTGGTCCATACAATTCATTCAAAAGTAGATTATTAAGGCATTTAACTCAAACACATTTTGCCCATTTTGGCCCACTGTGTGAGTTGTGACAAAAATCGGAAAGTGGTCGAAGATAGCGGACCTTATGGACTATCACATGTCATACTCAGTTTATTCGGAATAGTTTTTGGTCCATACAATCCATTCAAAAGAAGATTACTAAGGCATTTCACTCAAACACATTTTGCCCATTATAGCCCACTGTGTGAGTTGTGCCAAAAATCGGAAAAAGGTTGAAGATAGTGAACCTTATGGACTGTCACGCATCATACCCAGTTTATTCGGAATAGTTTTTGGTCCATACAATCCATTCAAAAGAAGATAACTAAGGCATTTCACTCAAACACATTTTGCCCATTATAGCCCACTGTGTGAGTTGTGCCAAAAATCGGAAAGTTGTCGAAGATAGTGGACCTGATGGACTACAACGCGACATGCTTAACTTATTCAGAAATAGTTTTTGGTCCATACAATACATTCAAAGGAAGATTACTAAGGCATTTCACTCAAAAACATTTTGCCCATAATAGTGCACTGTGTGAATTGTGCCAAAATTCGGAAAGTTGTCGAAGATAGTGGACCCGGTGGGCTACAGCGCGACATGCTTAATTTATTCAGAAATAGTTTTTGGTCCATACAATCCATTCAAAGGAAAATTACTAAGGCATTTCACTCAAACACATTATGCCCATTATAGCCCACTGTGTGAGTTGTGCCAAAAATCGGAAAAAGGTCGAAGATAGTGGACCTAATGGGCTGTCACGTACCATACCCATTTTATTCAGAAATAGTTTTTGGTCCATACAATGCATTCAAAGGAAGTTTTCTAAGGCATTTCACTCAAACACATTATGCCCATTACAGCCCACTGTGTGAGTTGTGCCAAAAATCGGAAAGTTGTCGAAGATAGTGGACCCGGTGGACTACAGCGCGACATGCTTAATTTATTCAGAAATAGTTTTTGGTCCATACAATCCATTCAAAGGAAGATTACTAAGGCATTTCACTCAAACACATTATGCCCATTATAGCCTACTGTGTGAGTTGTGCCAAAAATCGGAAAAAGGTCGAAGATAGTGGACCTAATGGACTGTCACGTATTATACCCAGTTTATTCGGAATAGTTTTTGGTCCATACAATCCATTCAAAAGAAGATTACTAAGGCATTTCACTCAAACACATTTTGCCCATTATAGCCCACTGTGTGAGTTGTGCCAAAAATCGGAAAAAGGTTGAAGATAGTGAACCTTATGGACTGTCACGCATCATACTCAGTTTATTCGGAATAGTTTTTGGTCCATACAATTCATTCAAAAGTAGATTATTAAGGCATTTAACTCAAACACATTTTGCCCATTTTGGCCCACTGTGTGAGTTGTGACAAAAATCGGAAAGTGGTCGAAGATAGCGGACCTTATGGACTATCACATGTCATACTCAGTTTATTCGGAATAGTTTTTGGTCCATACAATCCATTCAAAAGAAGATTACTAAGGCATTTCACTCAAACACATTTTGCCCATTATAGCCCACTGTGTGAGTTGTGCCAAAAATCGGAAAAAGGTTGAAGATAGTAAACCTTATGGACTGTCACGCATCATACCCAGTTTATTCGGAATAGTTTTTGGTCCATACAATCCATTCAAAAGAAGATAACTAAGGCATTTCACTCAAACACATTTTGCCCATTATAGCCCACTGTGTGAGTTGTGCCAAAAATCGGAAAGTTGTCGAAGATAGTGAACGAGATAAGCTACAACGCGACATACTCAGTTTATAAAGAAATAGTTTTTGGTCCATACAATCCATTCAAAAGAAGATTACTAAGGCACTTCACTCAAACACATTTTGCCCATTATAGTGCACTGTGTGAATTGTGCCAAAATTCGGAAAGTGGTCGAAGATAGTGGACCTAATGGACTATCACGTGTCATACTCAGTTTATTCGGAGATAGTTTTTGGCCCATACAATCCATTCAAAAGAAAATTACTAAGGCATTTCACTCAAACACATTATGCCCATTATAGTGCACTGTGTGAGCTGTGCCAAAAATCGGAAAGTGGTCGAAGATAGTGGACCTGATGGACTATCACGTGTCATACTCAGTTTATTCGGAGATAGTTTTTGGCCTATACAATCCATTCAAAAGAAAATTACTAAGGCATTTCACTCAAACACATTATAGTGCAATGTGTGAGCTGTGCCAAAAATCGGAAAGTGGTCGAAGATAGTGAACGAGATAAGCTACAACGCGACATACTCAGTTTATAAAGAAATAGTTTTTGGTCCATACAATCCATTCAAAGGAAGATTACTAAGGCATTTCACTCAAAAACATTTTACCCATTATAGTGCACTGTGTGAATTGTGCCAAAATTCGGGAAGTGGTCGAAGATAGTGGACCTGATGGACTACAACGCGACATACTCAGTTTATTCAGAAATAATTTTTGGTCCATACAATCCATTCAAAAGAAGATTACTAAGGCACTTCACTCAAACACATTTTGCCCATTATAGTGCACTGTGTGAATTGTGCCAAAATTCGGAAAGTGGTCGAAGATAGTGGACCTAATGGACTATCACGTGTCATACTCAGTTTATTCGGAGATAGTTTTTGGCCCATACAATCCATTCAAAAGAAAATTACTAAGGCATTTCACTCAAACACATTATGCCCATTATAGTGCACTGTGTGAGCTGTGCCAAAAATCGGAAAGTGGTCGAAGATAGTGGACCTGATGGACTATCACGTGTCATACTCAGTTTATTCGGAATAGTTTTTGGTCCATACAATTCATTCAAAAGTAGATTATTAAGGCATTTAACTCAAACACATTTTGCCCATTTTGGCCCACTGTGTGAGTTGTGACAATAATCGGAAAGTGGTCGAAGATAGCGGACCTTATGGACTATCACATGTCATACTCAGTTTATTCGGAATAGTTTTTGGTCCATACAATCCATTCAAAAGAAGATTACTAAGGCATTTCACTCAAACACATTTTGCCCATTATAGCCCACTGTGTGAATTGTGCCAAAATTCGGGAAGTGGTCGAAGATAGTGGACCTCATGGACTATTACGTGTCATACTCAGTTTGTTCAGAAATAGTTTTTGGTCCATACAATGCATTCAAAGGAAGATTACTAAGGCATTTCACTCAAACACATTATGCTAATTATAGCCCACTGTGTGA
This sequence comes from Metopia argyrocephala, assembly GCA_963576795.1. Taxonomy (NCBI): domain Eukaryota; kingdom Metazoa; phylum Arthropoda; class Insecta; order Diptera; family Sarcophagidae; genus Metopia; species Metopia argyrocephala. The sequence goes on along the minus strand of OY756209.1, from coordinate 86,311,971 downwards.
GTTGTGCCAAAAATCGGAAAGTGGTCGAAGATAGTGGACCCAATGGACTATCACGTGTCATACTCACTTTATTCAGAAATAGTTTTTGGTCCATACAGTGCATTCAAAGGAAGATTACTAAGGCACTTCACTCAAACACATTATGCTCATTATAGTGCTCTGTGTGAGTTGTGCCAAAAATCGGAAAGTGGTCGAAGATAGTGGACCTAATGGACTACAACGCGACATACTCAGTTTATTTAGAAATAGTTTTTGGTCCATAAAATGCATTCAAAGGAAGATTACTAAGGCATTTCACTCAAACACATTATGCCCATTATAGCTCACTGTGTGAGTTGCGCCAAAAATCGGAAAGCGGTCGAAGATAGTGGACCTAATGGACTATCACGTGTCATACTCAGTTTATTCAGAAATAGTTTTTGGTCCATACAATGCATTCAAAGGAAGATTACTAAGGCACTTCACTCAAACACATTATGCCCATTATAGTGCACTGTGTGAGTTGTGCCAAAAATCGGAAAGTGGTCGAAGATAGTGGACTTGATGGACTACAACGCGACATACTCAGTTTATTCAGAAATAGTTTTTGGTCCATACATTCCATTCAAAGGAAGATTACTAAGGCATTTCACTCAAACACATTTTGCCCATTATAGTGCACAGTGTGTATTGTGCCAGAAATCGGAAAGTTGTCGAAGATAGTGGACCTAATGGACTACAACGCGACATGCTTAATTTATTCAGAAATAGTTTTTGGTCCATACAATCCATTCAAAGGAAAATTACTAAGGCATTTCACTAAAACACATTATGCCCATTATAGTGCACTGTGTTGGTTGTGCCAAAATTCGGAAAACGGCCGAAGATAGTGGACCTAATGGACTGTCACGTACCATACCCATTTTATTCAGAAATAGTTTTTGGTCCATACAATGCATTCAAAGGAAGTTTTCTAAGGCATTTCACTCAAACACATTATGCCCATTACAGCCCACTGTGTGAGTTGTGCCAAAAATCGGAAAGTTGTCGAAGATAGTGGACCCGGTGGACTACAGCGCGACATGCTTAATTTATTCAGAAATATTTTTTGGTCCATTCAATCCATTCAAAGGAAGATTACTAAGGCATTTCACTCAAACACATTATGCCCATTATAGCCTACTGTGTGAGTTGTGCCAAAAATCGGAAAAAGGTCGAAGATAGTGGACCTAATGGACTGTCACGTATTATACCCAGTTTATTCGGAATAGTTTTTGGTCCATACAATCCATTCAAAAGAAGATTACTAAGGCATTTCACTCAAACACATTTTGCCCATTATAGCCCACTGTGTGAGTTGTGCCAAAAATCGGAAAAAGGTTGAAGATAGTGAACCTTATGGACTGTCACGCATCATACTCAGTTTATTCGGAATAGTTTTTGGTCCATACAATTCATTCAAAAGTAGATTATTAAGGCATTTAACTCAAACACATTTTGCCCATTTTGGCCCACTGTGTGAGTTGTGACAAAAATCGGAAAGTGGTCGAAGATAGCGGACCTTATGGACTATCACATGTCATACTCAGTTTATTCGGAATAGTTTTTGGTCCATACAATCCATTCAAAAGAAGATTACTAAGGCATTTCACTCAAACACATTTTGCCCATTATAGCCCACTGTGTGAGTTGTGCCAAAAATCGGAAAAAGGTTGAAGATAGTGAACCTTATGGACTGTCACGCATCATACCCAGTTTATTCGGAATAGTTTTTGGTCCATACAATCCATTCAAAAGAAGATAACTAAGGCATTTCACTCAAACACATTTTGCCCATTATAGCCCACTGTGTGAGTTGTGCCAAAAATCGGAAAGTTGTCGAAGATAGTGGACCTGATGGACTACAACGCGACATGCTTAACTTATTCAGAAATAGTTTTTGGTCCATACAATCCATTCAAAGGAAGATTACTAAGGCATTTCACTCAAAAACATTTTGCCCATAATAGTGCACTGTGTGAATTGTGCCAAAATTCGGAAAGTGGTCGAAGATAGTGGACCTAATGGACTATCACGTGTCATACTCAGTTTATTCGGAGATAGTTTTTGGCCCATACAATCCATTCAAAAGAAAATTATTAAGGCATTTCACTCAAACACATTATAGTGCAATGTGTGAGCTGTGCCAAAAATCGGAAAGTGGTCGAAGATAGTGAACGAGATAAGCTACAACGCGACATACTCAGTTTATAAAGAAATAGTTTTTGGTCCATACAATCCATTCAAAGGAAGATTACTAAGGCATTTCACTCAAAAACATTTTACCCATTATAGTGCTCTGTGTGAATTGTGCCAAAATTCGGGAAGTGGTCGAAGATAGTGGACCTGATGGACTACAACGCAACATACTCAGTTTATTCAGAAATAATTTTTGGTCCATACAATCCATTCAAAAGAAGATTACTAAGGCACTTCACTCAAACACATTTTGCCCATTATAGTGCACTGTGTGAATTGTGCCAAAATTCGGAAAGTGGTCGAAGATAGTGGACCTAATGGACTATCACGTGTCATACTCAGTTTATTCGGAGATAGTTTTTGGCCCATACAATCCATTCAAAAGAAAATTACTAAGGCATTTCACTCAGACACATTATGCCCATTATAGTGCACTGTGTGAGCTGTGCCAAAAATCGGAAAGTGGTCGAAGATAGTGGACCTGATGGACTACAACGCGACATATTCAGTTTATTCAGAAATAGTTTTTGGTCCATACAATCCATTCAAAAGAAGATTACTAAGGCACTTCACTCAAACACATTTTGCCCATTATAGTGCACTGTGTGAATTGTGCCAAAATTCGGAAAGTGGTCGAAGATAGTGAACGAGATAAACTACAACGCGACATACTCAGTTTATAAAGAAATAGTTTTTGGTCCATACAATTCATTCAATGGAAGATTACTAAGGCATTTCACTCAAAAACCTTTTGCCCATTATAGTGCACTGTGTGAATTGTGCCAAAATTCGGAAAGTGGTCGAAGATAGTGGACCTCATGGACTATTACGTGTCATACTCAGTTTGTTCAGAAATAGTTTTTGGTCCATACAATGCATTCAAAGGAAGATTACTAAGGCATTTCACTCAAACACATTATGCTAATTATAGCCCACTGTGTGAGTTGTGCCAAAAATCGGAAAGTGGTAGAAGATAGTGGACCCAATGGACTATCACGTGTCATACTCACTTTATTCAGAAATAGTTTTTGGTCCATACAGTGCATTCAAAGGAAGATTACTAAGGCACTTCACTCAAACACATTATGCTCATTATAGTGCTCTGTGTGAGTTGTGCCAAAAATCGGAAAGTGGTCGAAGATAGTGGACCTAATGGACTACAACGCGACATACTCAGTTTATTCAGAAATAGTTTTTGGTCCATAAAATGCATTCAAAGGAAGATTACTAAGGCATTTCACTCAAACACATTATGCCCATTATAGCTCACTGTGTGAGTTGCGCCAAAAATCGGAAAGCGGTCGAAGATAGTGGACCTCATGGACTATTACGTGTCATACTCAGTTTATTCAGAAATAGTTTTTGGTCCATACAATGCATTCAAAGGAAGATTACTAAGGCATTTCACTCAAACACATTATGCTAATTATAGCTCACTGTGTGAGTTGTGCCAAAAATCGGAAAGTGGTCGAAGATAGTGGACCCAATGGACTATCACGTGTCATACTCACTTTATTCAGAAATAGTTTTTGGTCCATACAGTGCATTCAAAGGAAGGCACTTCACTCAAACACATCATGCCCATTATAGTGCACTGTGTGAGTTGTGCCAAAAATCGGAAAGTGTTCGAAAATAGTGGACCTAATGAGCTATCACGTGTCATACTTAGTTTATTCAGAAATAGTTTTTGGTCCATAAAATGCATTCAAAGGGAGATTACTAAGGCACTTCACTCAAACACATTATGCCCATTATAGCTCACTCTGTGAGTTGTGCCAAAAATCGGAAAGCGGTCGAAGATAGTGGACCTAATGGACTATCACGTGTCATACTCAGTTTATTCAGAAATAGTTTTTGGTCCATACAATGCATTCAAAGGAAGATTACTAAGGCACTTCACTCAAACACATTATGCCCATTATAGTGCACTGTGTGAGTTGTGCCAAAAATCGGAAAGTGGTCGAAGATAGTGGACTTGATGGACTACAACGCGACATACTCAGTTTATTCAGAAATAGTTTTTGGTCCATACATTCCATTCAAAGGAAGATTACTAAGGCATTTCACTCAAACACATTTTGCCCATTATAGTGCACTGTGTGAGTTGTGCCAAAAATCGGAAAGTTGTCGAAGATAGTGGACCTGATGGACTACAACGCGACATGCTTAACTTATTCAGAAATAGTTTTTGAACCATACAATCCATTCAAAGGAAGATTACTAAGGCATTTCACTCAAAAACATTTTGCCCATAATAGTGCACTGTGTGAATTGTGCCAAAATTCGGAAAGTGGTCGAAGATAGTGGACCTAATGGACTATCACGTGTCATACTCAGTTTATTCGGAGATAGTTTTTGGCCCATACAATCCATTCAAAAGAAAATTATTAAGGCATTTCACTCAAACACATTATAGTGCAATGTGTGAGCTGTGCCAAAAATCGGAGAGTGGTCGAAGATAGTGAACGAGATAAGCTACAACGCGACATACTCAGTTTATAAAGAAATAGTTTTTGGTCCATACAATCCATTCAAAGGAAGATTACTAAGGCATTTCACTCAAAAACATTTTACCCATTATAGTGCACTGTGTGAATTGTGCCAAAATTCGGGAAGTGGTCGAAGATAGTGGACCTGATGGACTACAACGCGACATACTCAGTTTATTCAGAAATAATTTTTGGTCCATACAATCCATTCAAAAGAAGATTACTAAGGCACTTCACTCAAACACATTTTGCCCATTATAGTGCACTGTGTGAATTGTGCCAAAATTCGGAAAGTGGTCGAAGATAGTGGACCTAATGGACTATCACGTGTCATACTCAGTTTATTCGGAGATAGTTTTTGGCCCATACAATCCATTCAAAAGAAAATTACTAAGGCATTTCACTCAGACACATTATGCCCATTATAGTGCACTGTGTGAGCTGTGCCAAAAATCGGAAAGTGGTCGAAGATAGTGGACCTGATGGACTACAACGCGACATATTCAGTTTATTCAGAAATAGTTTTTGGTCCATACAATCCATTCAAAAGAAGATTACTAAGGCACTTCACTCAAACACATTTTGCCCATTATAGTGCACTGTGTGAATTGTGCCAAAATTCGGAAAGTGGTCGAAGATAGTGGACCTAATGGACTATCACGTGTCATACTCAGTTTATTCGGAGATAGTTTTTGGCCCATACAATCCATTCAAAAGAAAATTACTAAGGCATTTCACTCAAACACATTATGCCCATTATAGTGCACTGTGTGAGCTGTGCCAAAAATCGGAAAGTGGTCGAAGATAGTGAACGAGATAAACTACAACGCGACATACTCAGTTTATAAAGAAATAGTTTTTGGTCCATACAATTCATTCAAAGGAAGATTACTAAGGCATTTCACTCAAAAACCTTTTGCCCATTATAGTGCACTGTGTAAATTGTGCCAAAATTCGGAAAGTGGTCGAAGATAGTGGACCTCATGGACTATTACGTGTCATACTCAGTTTGTTCAGAAATAGTTTTTGGTCCATACAATGCATTCAAAGGAAGATTACTAAGGCATTTCACTCAAACACATTATGCTAATTATAGCCCACTGTGTGAGTTGTGCCAAAAATCGGAAAGTGGTAGAAGATAGTGGACCCAATGAACTATCACGTGTCATACTCACTTTATTCAGAAATAGTTTTTGGTCCATACAGTGCATTCAAAGGAAGATTACTAAGGCACTTCACTCAAACACATTATGCTCATTATAGTGCTCTGTGTGAGTTGTGCCAAAAATCGGAAAGTGGTCGAAGATAGTGGACCTAATGGACTACAACGCGACATACTCAGTTTATTTAGAAATAGTTTTTGGTCCATAAAATGCATTCAAAGGAAGATTACTAAGGCATTTCACTCAAACACATTATGCCCATTATAGCTCACTGTGTGAGTTGCGCCAAAAATCGGAAAGCGGTCGAAGATTGTGGACCTCATGGACTATTACGTGTCATACTCAGTTTATTCAGAAATAGTTTTTGGTCCATACAATGCATTCAAAGGAAGATTACTAAGGCATTTCACTCAAACACATTATGCTAATTATAGCCCACTGTGTGAGTTGTGCCAAAAATCGGAAAGTGGTCGAAGATAGTGGACCCAATGGACTATCACGTGTCATACTCACTTTATTCAGAAATAGTTTTTGGTCCATACAGTGCATTCAAAGGAAGGCACTTCACTCAAACACATCATGCCCATTATAGTGCACTGTGTGAGTTGTGCCAAAAATCGGAAAGTGGTCGAAAATAGTGGACCTAATGAGCTATCACGTGTCATACTTAGTTTATTCAGAAATAGTTTTTGGTCCATAAAATGCATTGAAAGGGAGATTACTAAGGCACTTCACTCAAACACATTATGCCCATTATAGCTCACTGTGTGAGTTGTGCCAAAAATCGGAAAGCGGTCGAAGATAGTGGACCTAATGGACTATCACATGTCATACTCAGTTTATTCAGAAATAGTTTTTGGTCCATACAATGCATTCAAAGGAAGATTACTAAGGCACTTCACTCAAACACATTATGCCCATTATAGTGCACTGTGTGAGTTGTGCCAAAAATCGGAAAGTGGTCGAAGATAGTGGACTTGATGGACTACAACGCGACATACTCAGTTTATTCAGAAATAGTTTTTGGTCCATACATTCCATTCAAAGGAAGATTACTAAGGCATTTCACTCAAACACATTTTGCCCATTATAGTGCACAGTGTGTATTGTGCCAAAAATCGGAAAGTTGTCGAAGATAGTGGACCTAATGGACTACAACGCGACATGCTTAATTTATTCAGAAATAGTTTTTGGTCCATACAATCCATTCAAAGGAAAATTACTAAGGCATTTCACTAAAACACATTATGCCCATTATAGTGCACTGTGTTGGTTGTGCCAAAATTCGGAAAACGGCCGAAGATAGTGGACCTAATGGACTACAACGTGACAGGCTTAGTGTATTCAGAAATAGTTTTTGGTCCATACAATCCATTCAAAGGAAGATTACTAAGGCATTTCACTTAAACACATTATGCCCATTATAGTGCACTGTGTGAGCTGTGCCAAAAATCGGAAAGTGATCGAAGATAGTGGACCTAATGAGCTATCACGTGTCATACTTAGTTTATTCAGAAATAGTTTTTGGTCCATAAAATGCATTGAAAGGGAGATTACTAAGGCACTTCACTCAAACACATTATGCCCATTATAGCTCACTGTGTGAGTTGTGCCAAAAATCGGAAAGCGGTCGAAGATAGTGGACCTAATGGACTATCACGTGTCATACTCAGTTTATTCAGAAATAGTTTTTGGTCCATACAATGCATTCAAAGGAAAATTACTAAGGCACTTCACTCAAACACATTATGCCCATTATAGTGCACTGTGTGAGTTGTGCCAAAAATCGGAAAGTTGTCGAAGATAGTGGACCTAATGGACTATCACGTGTCATACTCAGTTTATTCAGAAATAGTTTTTGGTCCATACAATGCATTCAAAGGAAGATTACTAAGGCACTTCACTCAAACACATTATGCCCATTATAGTGCACTGTGTGAGTTGTGCCAAAAATCGGAAAGCGGTCGAAGATAGTGGACCTAATGGACTATCACGTGTCATACTCAGTTTATTCAGAAATAGTTTTTGGTCCATACAATGCATTCAAAGGAAGATTACTAAGGCACTTCACTCAAACACATTATGCCCATTATAGTGCACTGTGTGAGTTGTGCCAAAAATCGGAAAGTGGTCGAAGATAGTGGACTTGATGGACTACAACGCGACATACTTAGTTTATTCAGAAATAGTTTTTGGTCCATACAATGCATTCAAAGGAAGATTACTAAGGCATTTCAGTCAAACACATTATGCCCATTATAGCCCACTGTGTGAGTTGTGCTAAAAATCGGAAAGTGGTCGAAGATAGTGGACCTAATGGACTATCACGTGTCATACTCCGTTTATTCAGAAATAGTTTTTGGTCCATACAATGGATTCAAAGGAAAATTACTAAGGCACTTCATTCAAACACATTATGCCCATTATAGTGCAAGGTGTGAGTTGTGCCAAATATCGGAAAGTGGTCGAAGATTGTGGACCTGATGGACTACAACGCGACATACTCAGTTTATTCAGAAATAGTTTTTGGTCCATACAATCCATTCAAAAGAAGATTACTAAGGCACTTCACTCAAACACATTTTGCCCATTATAGTGCACTGTGTGAATTGTGCCAAAATTCGGAAAGTGGTCGAAGATAGTGGACCTAATGGACTATCACGTGTCATACTCAGTTTATTCGGAGATAGTTTTTGGCCCATACAATCCATTCAAAAGAAAATTACTAAGGCATTTCACTCAAACACATTATGCCCATTATAGTGCACTGTGTGAGCTGTGCCAAAAATCGGAAAGTGGTCGAAGATAGTGGACCTGATGGACTACAACGCGACTGTAAGGAAACTTACTTCGCACCCTTTATTAATTTTCATATTTATATACATATATATAACAATAATAATATAATTAGTATTAGTTTTAATGTAAGTATTTAAGATTTACAGTTAAAATGTAGTTTTGTAGTATAAAGTTTAACTTAGAATAAGTAAATATAAGAATGAAAATAAAGGGCAGAGTCAGTCTGCGTTTGAGTTTTGAAGGTAAAACATAAATTGTGTTTCTTTGCGTTACATGGCGATCCTGCCAGCGTGGAAAAAAAATAATGTATATATTCTATATTAATTTTACAATTCTTATTTATTATTACTCAAAATGGTAAAATATCCTATGAAAACGCATTTTAATAATACTTTGTCAATTTATATATTCTATATTAATTTTACAATTCTTATTTATTATTACTCAAAATGCTAAAATATCCTATGAAAACGCATTTTAATAATACTTTGTCAATTTTTTAAATAAAATAAATTATTTTTACAAAGTTATTTTGATAAATTGAACATATGTGACTCAAACAATTGAGAACGTGTTTTAATGTTCCATGTTCAAAAGCTTACAACTCCAAAACCAATTATTCGATTTTGCTCGTAGAGCACATATTTTTGTTACTGTTGTGTTTTCTTTTAAATGAGTGCATTAGGAGAACAATCTAGGAAATCTATCTTTTTATATTCAAATAAATGAAAAAGCGCATATGGTAAATTTTTTCTGTCTGTTTAAACATATAAAATTTCTTAAAGTAAATACATAAAATAATATTTTATATAGCAACCGTTCGCAATTATTACACATGCCTCCATAATTCATTCAAAAAACTTGGGACTCCCACTAGACTCATTTTCAGCTCTCCCAGAGGGACTCAAGCGGATTGAGATCAAGCGATTTCGGTGACCATTATATTACTTTCAGTTCGCTATCATTTAACCACTTTTGAGTTATTTTGGCAGTGAATTTCAAATTATTGTATTGCTGTAAATCTAATTTAATTTAATTTTGGTTTAGTCCGGAAATAGGACCATCTTCCAATCCTCCATAATCCAATTTAAGTGCATACGATCAAAATCCAGGCGAAGCTTTAAATGGCGTTTTCTGGTCAGTGGTTTGCTTAACTTCAAATAAGACTAAATTTTTATAGTCTCCACTTTCTTCTGGCTCAAAATTTTATTTTATCTACTTGCACAAATAGGTTCTGGAAAAGCCACATTTTAGTGCAATTTTATAACGACCCTTTTACTGAAGTCGATAATTGCTGCTTCTGCATGACAGCTTTTACCTTTTCCTAAAAACTAGTTAATTAAGCTCAATTAAGCACAATATTCTTCGGCCAAAAACGTTCCAATTTTGTGTTTAAAACTAATAAATGTATCAAAACTTCTTAAAAAAGAGTTAAAGATTTTCTTAACAACTCCAACATATTCTCAATGATAAAGTTTTTCTTAGTTATTTAGAAAAATTTAACTCAAAAAATTAAAAACGTGCACTTTTTTAATTATCTGAATATAAAAAGATAACGTTTTCCTAGATTCTTTTTCTCATGCACACATTTAAAAGAAAACACAATAACAAAACAAATGAGTGCTCCATGAACAAGATCGGAGAAATAGTTCTGGCGTTGTAAGCTTTTGAACATAGGACGTTCAAACACGTGGTCAGCTGCCTGAGTCACTGTATGTATATTAGAGTACCCAGGAATTATATAGAACTGCTGTATTCATAAAAAATATTATGGGTTTATTGAGAGGTTCATAAACATATAAGAATTTTTATGAATACAGTCTAAAAATCCAAAAGTTATTTTAAATACTTTTACAATTATGGGTACTTTAATATCGATAATTTGTAATAAGCATAATATAACAAGATATACATAGTTTTTTTAATACAGATAATCACTTATTTAAAAAAATAAATAATTAAAAACAAACAAAATAAATAAAATAATGGTAATTAATATTAAAATTGTTTGATTTTGTGTTTATTTAAACTAATTTTTATTAAACAACAGTTAAAAATCAAATTTAAATTCAATTTATCATTCACTTGTAACTTGTAAAATTTTTTTGAGAGTCTCCGTCGACCCTAAGCTTTTTTTCTACAATTCTACAAGTGTACAAGTGAAAATTTAGTTTAATGAAACAAAACGACTTGTAGAAGTATGACTTGTAGACTTGTGAATTGTAAAAATTACTTGTAGCTACAAACTTGTAATTGTATTTTTATGAAACACAATATTTTACAATTTACAATTTTATAGGCAAAAACACTTGTAATTGTAAACTTGTAGCTTAGTGAAATAGGCCCCAGTTCTTAAATACATACCTATGTATGCATATACATAAGAAAAAAAAGAAAACATAATTTTGTTAAAAAAAAAGAAAGAAGAAAAAAAAACCCATCAAATTAAATTACAATAGACTAACAAAAAGTAGAAAACATATAATAAGCCAGAAAGTCAACTAAATAAAATAATAAAATTTTATTTAATTAAAATTATAATTTTAACAGAGAACAATAAAACAAGAAAAATTATAAAAACTTAATATATAGTTTATAACATAGAAAGAAAAAAAAAGTTTTATTAACGAATCAGACAATTAAAATAAAATAAGACAACAACAGTTCTTTGGAAAAAAAAAAGAGAAACAAAAAATGAAGAGTGATAGAAAAACTGAATTTTTTTTGAAAAATAAGAAAATACTGAAAAAAAAACAACAACAAAAATAACAAATATAAAGTGAATTTCGTTACAAAGTGCCGTTCTTATAATTTTTTTTATAACAAACATACATACAAAAAAAAAAAAAAAAAACAACACCAAACTATATAGACTTATACATATAGCATTTTGAAAAAAAAAAAACTCAAAATTTATTTTAAACATAATTATTATATACATATATATATACAATAATATGTATAATACACAATTATTAACAAGCAATAAATCGGTACATGTCATATACATAAATTCTTGAAAAAAAAAAGAACAAATTTAAAGAGTGAAAATTTTTCGAATTTTACAAACAAAAACAAAAACATAAGCAAAAATCAGTAATCAAAATCAGTTTTACAAATAACGAAAATAAAAGAATAAGAAGAAAATAAAAAGAATACATAGAAAAAGAAGAACGAAAAAAAAATCTCGAATAAAAAAATACATACATATACCGTTGTGTAATTTTTAAAACTAATTGTAATATAAATTTCAAACAACTAAATTGAACATAATTTTTGGATAAAAAAAATTATAAATATTAAAGCAATGAAGAAAAAAATTGATCTAAGTGCACAAAAATTAAAATTAATAGTCTTAAAATTAGTTTGTATGTGACTTTTTTTTTTCGAAAAAAAATTGTACATACATGCTTTATAAAGAGAGGTAAAGCAAAAAGAACAATTATAAAATAGCAAAAAAAAAAAAAAACAGTTAAAAAATACAGTCTTTTACCATACAATTTGAAAAACAGTTAAAGCAAAAATAACAATTATAAAATAGCAAAAAAAAACAGAAAAAAAAAAACCGTTAAAAAATACAGTCTTTTACCATACAATTTGAAAAACAGTTAAAGCAAAAATAACAATTATAAAATAGCAAAAAAAAAAAAAACAGAAAAAAGAAACCGTTAAAAATACAGTCTTTGAATAACAGTTACACAGCCACTTGGTTACAAATATATTTTGAAAAAAAAAAAACAGGGAAAAAACCCCTATAAAACTCTAATTTAACTTTAACTTTAAAAGAAATAAAACACTTAAAACTAAAAATAAATTCACACAAAAAGACAACACTCTTTTATGGACATGCATAAGAACAAATAAAAAAAAATGATAGCGAAAAAAAACAGTGCAAAAATGGAAGAAACAATACAAAATGCCGAAAAGAAGTAGAAACAAAACAGCGAAAAAAAAAAACAAAAATCAGCAGAGAAATAAAACAGCAACACCAGAACAACACAACATCAAAAAAATTACACCAGCATCAACAACGAAACCAACACCTAAACAACACAGCTGCTATTTACACGTGAGGTCAAAATTATAAGGACATGCATATGTTAACTTGAATTTAATATATTATTAATGTCAATTATTTTAATGAAAATTTTCTAAAACTATTGATACATGTATTATTATAATAATATTTTATTAGAATCATAATAAATAGTGATATATGTACATTTTTTTTTTACAAATGATTATTTAATAAAGAAACAAATAATTATTTAACCATGTATATAACTGCAAAAAAAAAAAATAAAAGTTTTTTAATTTAAAAAATTGAATATGCTTTGAAAAGCAAAAGATTAAAACAAACAAACAAAAAAAAAAAAAAAAATTTCAGTATTCTTGATAAATGTCTTCTGAGACAAAATTTAGTAAAGAAACTTTTGATGAATTAATTATTAAATTTTATAAAATCAAAAAAAGAATTTTACAAAATCGTCCAATTTCGGGTAAGGAAGGCAAAATTGAAGAATATATTAATTTGCTAATTGAAAATTATAATAACATTTTATTGTATACGGTTCCTTTTAATGATTACCTACCCAGTCATTTAAAAACTACAGTGCATAACAGAATTCTTCATTGCAGGGAATTATTAGTAAGGTGTTTTTGCAGATTAGACTGTAACATAAAGGTGCCATCTAGTATAGAATTATTTGAGCTTGTACAGAAAACGGTGATGTTAGATTCAGGTCCTGAAACAGAAAGAGACGAAAGTGAAGATTATAAAAAATCAGACGGAAAAGTCGGAAACATTACGATAAAGAAAATTTTTAGGTCGGATAATAATAGGGAAAATTCTGAAATGGCTTCAATAGAAGAGAAAACCAAATTTATTTCAATGTGTTCCAACATAATTAGGGATAATTACGATGGGAATCCTCTCACCTTAAATTCTTTCCTGGACAAAATAAATTTAATTGAGGAACTTACGGCGCCCAATTTGACCAATTGTTTAATTTTATTTATAAAATCAAAGTTAGATGGTAAAGCGAGCGAAATTTTACCTGAGCAGATTTCAAGCGTAGATCAAATAAAAGATACACTGAAAAGTAGGATAAAACCAGATAGTTCAAAAGTTGTGGCAGGAAGAATTGCGGCCTTACAGGTAAAAAACAACAATTTCATAGATTTTTCAAAAAATATAGAAGAGCTGGCTGATGCTTTACAGCGTTCCCTTGTTATAGAAGGCATGACAAAGGAAAAGGCTCATGAAATGGTAATTGAGCAAACGGTGAGCATATGTAGATCTAACGCTAGGAATGATATGGTGAAGGCAATTTTAGCGTCTAAGACTTTTCGGGAACCAAAGGATGTGGTAGCCAAATTAATTATAGAAGAATCTGCGTCCGTAAGGGAGCATCAGGTTTTAAAAGCAAGCTATAATAGGTCATATGGAGAGCAGCCCAGTAGTAGTGGACCGAGGCTTAATCGGGTAAATCGAAACAATTTTTCTGGTAATGATTCGTATAGAGGTAATAATAATAGGCGTAATTATAATAGTTTTCATGGTCAGAATAATTACGGGAATTTCCGTGGTCGTAATAACAACAATCGAGGTAGAAATGGTAATAATTCCGGTAATTATAATACGGGAACGATTTTAATAATCAGAGGGCTTCTGTAAGGACTTTAAACGCGGAAGTCCCTCAACAGGAAATGTTGAGGGACGAAGCGGAACAAATTTAATAAATAATAACATTTTCAGATCAGTCTACAGCTTTAATTTAAACCATTCAGATTTTATATATATAGAATGTCTCGCATCAGATGGAATCAATTCTTTTTTAGTTGATTCACAAGCCGATATATCGATCTTAAAATCCTCTTGCTTGACGAATACTTCAGAGATCGATGGGAGCAATATAATCAATATCGTGGGTATTACAACGAATATCACAAAATCAATAGGGACAATTAATACTGAATTACTTATCTCTAATTACTCTATACCACAAGTTTTACATATAGTATCCGATGATTTCAACATACCTGCTGATGGAATTTTGGGAAAGGATTTTTTAAAGTCTAATAAATGCATATTAAATTACGATACAATGACAGATACAGATAGGGAAGTGACTATTCCAATTTTACATGGTTCTAGCAAAAAATCGTTTTTTGTTCCACTCAGATGTGAGGTTTATAGAGAGTTTTATTTAGAAGATATAAATGAGCCCACTTTTATAGATTGTCAGGAAATTTGTGACGGTGTATTTATCAGTAAAAGCATAGTCGATTCAAAGAACCCTATTTTACGGATATTAAATACAACAGATGAGACCAAAATGATAAACAATTACTGTGTGAAAACCGAGAAATTATCCAATTTTTATGTTTATGCTATTAATAAAACGTCTATACGTAATGAACGAGTCGAAAGCCTAAAAACTATTTTAACTGGAAAAATGCCAGATTATATTAGAGAGGAATTAATGTCATTATGTGTGGAATATGCAGACATTTTCACTTTGAAGGATGACAAGATGACAACAAATAACTTCTATGAGCAGAGATTGAGATTAAGAGATAAAGATCCAGTTTATATAAAAAACTATCGTCTACCATACACACAAAGAAGTGAAATAAAACGGCAAGTTCAAAATTTATTAGAGAATAATTTAATAGAGCCAAGCACATCGGATTACAACAGTCTATTGATATTAGTACCTAAGAAAAGTCAGGACGATGTTAAGTCATATAGAATGTGCGTTGATTTTAGGGCTATTAATAAGAAGCTAATTGCAGATAAATTCCCTTTGCCAAGGATCGATGATATCCTTGATAATCTTGGAAGGGATAAACACTTCTCAGTGCTGGATTTGTTTTCTGGTTTTCATCAAATTCCTCTTCATGAAAACTCAAGAGATATAACGTCGTTTAGTACGGACCAAGGTGCTTTCCGTTGGAAGGTTTTACCATTTGGATTGAATGTAGCTCCAAATTCATTTTCCAGAATGATGTCAATAGCGTTTTCGGGTTTAGAACCCAACAAAGCATTTTTATATATTGATGATATCATTGTGATTGGTTGTAGCAAACAACATCATTTGGAGAATTTGACTACTGTTTTCAATGCTTTGAGAAAATATAATTTGAAAATTAATCCATATAAATGTAATTTTTTCAGACCAGAGGTAACATTTTTAGGTCACAGATGTACGTCAAGAGGATTATTACCAGACGATAGTAAGACATTAGCCATAGAAAAATATCCGATCCCTACTGATAAAGATGCTGTAAAACGTTTTGTCGCTTTTGCGAACTACTATAGGAGATTTATACCTAATTTTGCATCCATCGCTGCTCCATTAAATAATATTACACGAAGAAAAGTAAATTTTGAATGGGATAGCAAGTGTCAGTAAAGTTTCGACAAAATTAGATTAGAATTAATGTCTCCACGAATACTGCAGTACCCCGATTTCAAAAAAGAATTTGTTATTACCGTCGATGCGTCCAAAGTTGGTTGCGGAGCAATTCTTAGCCAGAATTTTGATGGTCAGGATTTACCTATTTGTTATGCCTCGAAGGCCTTTAGTCGATCTGAACAGAAAAAGGCGACTATAGAACAAGAACTTTTAGCAATATATTTCGCAATATCCCATTTTAGGCCATATGTATACGGAACGAAATTTATAGTGAGAACCGACCACAGGCCGTTAGTTTACCTGTTTAACATGAAAGACACGTCTTCGAAATTGACAAATGTGAGGCTGAAACTTTCAGAATATAATTTTTCTATAGAACACATAAAAGGTAAGGAAAATGTAGGTGCTGACGCTTTATCTCGTATTTATATTGAGGATTTGAAAAATACTGGAAATGAATGCATTCTGGCAATAACGACACGCGCAATGACAAGAAAAACTGCAGCACAGGAGAAACCAGAGAAAAGAGACACAGTCCATAATCTTAAAGTATATGAAAAATTTTCACGGGAGTTTGATAAGAAAGTTGCTAAAATTAAATCAAGTATTTATTATGATAAAGAAAAGATAAACAGAATTAATTTTAGGATGTATAATAGGTTCAAATGCATTGTAAATGTTAATATTGTTAACGAAACATCGAATCTAGACGAGATGCTTTTGAGGCTACAGAAAGAAGCCAACAATAAGAACATTTATATTGCAGAATGGGCTACAAATGATTCATTTTTTCAGTGTACACAATTCGGGAATTGAAAGACCGTGGGAATAAAATATTAGGGACGTTTGAAATTATGTTAGTTGATCCAATTGAGACTATTAATAGTGACGAAAAGAAAAGGCAACTCCTGGAAATTTATCACAGGGATAGAGTTTTAGGCGGACACTGTGGGAGTAAAAGATTATATGCAAAACTTAGAACAAAATACTTTTGGAAAAATATGACCAGGGATATTGCATCGTTTGTGCGAAATTGCAAAGAGTGTAATTTGAATAAGGTAAAAATAGGTACAAAAGAGGAGCTTATTTTGACACCGACACCCGTAAAACCATTTGATATAGTAGTAATGGATACCATTGGACCTTTACCTGTTTCTAAATACAATAACAAATATGCGTTGACATTAATATGTGACTTTACGAAATATCTTGTTAGTATACCAGTACCTGATAAGAGTGCGGGGACAATAGCTCAAGCAATTTTTGAAAATTTCATCTTAATATACAGGAGGATGAAGACAATAAAAACAGATTTAGGAACTGAATTTAAAAATGAAATTTTTTCTGAACTGTGCAATCTTATGAATATTAAAATGAATTTTTCTACAGCTCACCATCACGAAACTGTTGGGACTGTAGAACGTGTGTTTAATGAATACTTAAGGGCATACATTACCGAAAATATATCAGATTGGGACACATATTTAAAATATTTCACTTTCTTCCACAATACTACTTCTAGCTCTGTTTTCGATAATATGTACACACCATATGAATTGGTCTTTGGGAAAAATGCAATAATGCCAAATGACATAAATTTAGGAAGTACTGATCCCATATACAACCCTGAAAGTTACAGCAGGGAGGTTAAATTTAGGCTACAGGCAACACACAAATTAATAAATGAATTGATCTGCAAATATAAAAGGAGAAACAAGGATATATATGATAGGAATGCAAAGGCATTGGAGTTAAAAATAAATGACAGGATGTATATAAAAAAGGAACCGTACGAAAAGTTTAAAAATATATATGAGGGTCCATATACAGTAAAGAAAATAGATGGAGTCAATGTAGTTATATACGATGAAAATAAAAATAAAGAGAAAACGATACATAAAAATAGGTTAAGAATATCTATCTGAAAAATAACTATAAAACATAATATACTTATTTATATACATAGTATGTATAAACATCTATTAATATATATATGAAAAGAAAAAAAGAGAAAAAATGAAAAATATTTTATTCAGCAAAAATTAGAAAAAAAAATTTGTATAAAAAAAAATTTATGTATAAGGAACGAAAAAAATATTATCATTTAATTTCATTTATATTAAAATTAATTTTTGAGGAAAATGAAAACTAAAAAAAAAATTGAATCAAACCAGCCTGATCAACTGATTTGATTCAACTTTTTTTTTCATTAGGAAGGGAGGTGTAAGGAAACTTACTTCGCACCCTTTATTAATTTTCATATTTATATATATATAACAATAATAATATAATTAGTATTAGTGTTAATGTAAGTATTTAAGATTTACAGTTAAGATGTAGTTTTGTAGTATAAAGTTTAACTTAGAATAAGTAAATATAAGAATGAAAATAAAGGGCAGAGTCAGTCTGCGTTTGAGTTTTGAAGGTAAAACATGAATTGTGTTCCTTTGCGTTACACGACATACTCAGTTTATTCAGAAATAGTTTTTGGTCCATACAATCCATTCAAAGGAAGATTACTAAGGCATTTCACTCAAACACATTTTGCCCATTATAGTGCACTGTGTGAATTGTGCCAAAATTCGGATACTCAGTTTATTCAGAAATAGTTTTTGGTCCATACAATGCATTCAAAGAAAGATTACTAAGGCATTTCACTCAAACACATTATGCCCATTATAGCCCACTGTGTGAGTTGTGACAAAATTCGGAAAGTCGTCGAAGATAGTAGACCTAATGGACTATCACGTGTCATACCCATTTTATTCAGAAATAGTTTTTGGTCCATACAATGCATTCAAAGAAAAATTACTAAGGCATTTCTTTCAAACACATTATGCCCATTATAGCCCACTGTGTGAGTTGTGCCAAAAATCGGAAAGTGGTCGAAGATAGAGGACCTGATGGACTACAGCGCGACATGCTTAATTTATTCAGAAATAGTTTTTGGTCCATACAATCCATTCAAAGGAAGATTACTAAGGCATTTCACTCAAACACATTATGCCCATTATAGCCCACTGTGTGAGTTGTGCCAAAAATCGGAAAAAGGTCGAAGATAGTGGACCTAATGGACTGTCACGTATCATACTCAGTTTATTCGGAATAGTTTTTGGTCCATACAATCTATTCAAAAGAAGATTACTAAGGCATTTCACTCAAACACATTTTGCCCATTATAGCCCACTGTGTGAGTTGTGCCAAAAATCGGAAAAAGGTTGAAGATAGTGAACCTAATGGACTGTCACGCATCATACTCAGTTTATTCGGAATAGTTTTTGGTCCATACAATTCATTCAAAAGTAGATTATTAAGGCATTTCACTCAAACACATTTTGCCCATTTTAGCCCACTGTTTGAGTTGTGACAACAATCGGAAAGTGGTCGAAGATAGCGGACCTTATGGAATATTACATGTCATACTCAGTTTATTCGGAGATAGTTTTTCGTCCATACAATCCATTTAAAGGAAGATTACTGAGGCATTTCACTCAAACACATTATGCCCATTATAGTGCACTCTGTGAGCTGTGCCAAAAATCGGAAAGTGGTCGAAGATAGTGGACGTGATGGACTACAATGCGACATATTCAGTTTATTCAGAAATAGTTTTTGGTCCATACAATCCATTCAAAGGAAGATTACTAAGGCATTTCACTCAAAAACATTTTGCCCATTATAGTGCAGTGTGTGAATTGTGCCAAAATTCGGAAAGTGGTTGAAGATAGTGGACCTAATGGACTATTACGTGTCATACTCAGTTTATTCAGAAATAGTTTTTGGTCCATACAATGCATTCAAAGGAAGATTACTAGGGCATTTCACTCAAACACATTATGCCCATTATAGCCCACTGTGTGAGTTGTGCCAAAAATCGGAAAGTGGTCGAAGATAGTGGACCCAATGGACTATCACGTGTCATACTCGGTATATTCAGAAATAGTTTTTGGTCCATACAATGCATTCAAAGGAAGATTACTAAGGCACTTCACTCAAACACATTATGCTCATTATAGTGCACTGTGTGAGTTGTGCCAAAAATCGGAAAGTGGTCGAAGATATAGGACCTAATGGACTACAACGCGACATGCTTAGTTTATTCAGAAATAGTTTTTGGTCCATACAATCCATTCAAAGGAAGATTAATAAGGCATTTCACTCAAACACATTATGCTCATTACAGTGCACTGTGCGAGCTGAGCCAAAAATCGGAAAGTGGTCGAAGATAGTGGACCTGATGGAATACAACGCGACATACTCAGTTTATTCAGAAATAGTTTTTGGTCCATACAATACATTCAAAAGAAGATTACTAAGGCATTTCACTCAAACACATTTTGCCCATTATAGTGCACTGTGTGAATTGTGCCAAAATTCGGATACTCAGTTTATTCAGAAATAGTTTTTGGTCCATGCAATGCATTCAAAGGAAGATTACTAAGGCATTTCACTCAAACACATTATGCCCATTATAGTGCACTGTGTGAGTTGTGCCAAAAATCGGAAAGTGGTCGAAGATAGAGGACCTGATGGACTACAGCGCGACATGCTTAATTTATTCAGAAATAGTTTTTGGTCCATACAATCCATTCAAAGGAAGATTACTAAGGCATTTCACTCAAAAACCTTTTGCCCATTATAGTGAACTGTGTGAATTGTGCCAAAATTCGGAAAGTGGTTGAAGATAGTGGACCTAATGGACTATTACGTGTCATACTCAGTTTATTCCGAAATAGTTTTTGGTCCATACAATGCATTCAAAGGAAGATTACTAGGGCATTTCACTCAAACACATTATGCCCATTATAGCCCACTGTGTGAGTTGTGCCAAAAATCGGAAAGTGGTCGAAGATAGTGGACCCAATTGACTATCACGTGTCATACTCGGTTTATTCGGAATAGTTTTTGGTCCATACAATTCATTCAAAAGTAGATTATTAAGGCATTTCACTCAAACACATTTTGCCCATTTTAGCCCACTGTGTGAGTTGCGCCAAAAATCGGAAAATGGTCGAAGATAGTGGACCTGATGGACTATCACGTGTCATACTCGGTTTATTCGGAATAATTTTTGGTCCATACAATTCATTAAAAAGTAGATTATTAAGGCATTTCACTCAAACACATTTTGCCCATTTTAGCCCACTGTGTGAGTTGCGCCAAAAATCGGAAAATGGTCGAAGATAGTGGACCTGATGGACTATCACGTATTATACTCAGTTTATAAAGAAAAAGTTTTTGGTTCATACAATGCATTCAAAGGAAAATTACTAAGGCATTTCACTCAGACACATTATGCCCATTATAGCCCACTGTGTGAGTTGTGCCAAAAATCGGAAAAAGTCGAAGATAGAGGACCTGATGGACTATAGCGCGACATGCTTACTTTATTCAGAAATAGTTTTTGGTCCATACAATCCATTCAAAGGAAAATTACTAAGGCATTTCACTCAAACATATTATGCCCATTATAGCCCACTGTGTGAGTTGTGCCAAAAATCGGAAAAAGGTTGAAGATAGTGAACCTAATGGACTGTCACGCATCATACTCAGTTTATTCGGAATAGTTTTTGGTCCATACAATTCATTCAAAAGTAGATTATTAAGGCATTTCACTCAAACACATTTTGCCCATTTTAGCCCACTGTGTAAGTTGTGACAACAATCGGAAAGTGGTCGAAGATAGCGGACCTTATGGACTATCACGTGTCATACCCATTTTATTCAGAAATAGTTTTTGGTCCATACAATGCATTCAAAGGAAAATTACTAAGGCATTTCACTCAAACACATTATGCCCATTATAGCCCACTGTGTGAGTTGTGCCAAAAATCGGAAAAAGGTTGAAGATAGTGAACCTAATGGACTGTCACGCATCATACTCAGTTTATTCGGAATAGTTTTTGGTCCATACAATTCATTCAAAAGTAGATTATTAAGGCATTTCACTCAAACACATTTTGCCCATTTTAGCCCACTGTGTAAGTTGTGACAACAATCGGAAAGTGGTCGAAGATAGTGGACCTTATGGACTATCACGTGTCATACCCATTTTATTCAGAAATATTTTTTGGTCCATACAATGCATTCAAAGGAAAATTACTAAGGCATTTCACTCAAACACATTATGCCCATTATAGCCCACTGTGTGAGTTGTGCCAAAAATCGGAAAGTGGTCGAAGATAGACGACCTGATGGACTACAGCGCGACATGCTTAATTTATTCAGAAATAGTTTTTGGTCCATACAATCCATTCAAAGGACGATTACTAAGGCATTTCATTCAAAAATATTTTGCCCATTATAGTGCACTGTGTGAATTGTGCCAAAATTCGGAAAGTGGTTGAAGATAGTGGACGTGTCATACTCAGTTTATTCAGAAATAGTTTTTGGTCCATACAATGCATTCAAAGGAAGATTACTAGGGCATTTCACTCAAACACATTATGCCCATTATAGCCCACTGTGTGAGTTGTGCCAAAAATCGGAAAGTGGTCGAAGATAGTGGACCCAATGGACTATCAGGTGTCATACTCGGTATATTCAGAAATAGTTTTTGGTCCATACAATGCATTTAAAGGAAGATTACTAAGGCACTTCACTCAAACACATTATGCTCATTATAGTGCACTGTGTGCGTTGTGCCAAAAATCGGAAAGTGGTCGAAGATAGTGGAACTAATGGACTACAACGCGACATGCTTAGTTTATTCAGAAATAGTTTTTGGTCCATACAATCCATTCAAAGGAAGATTACTAAGGCATTTCACTCAAACACATTATGCCCATTATAGTGCACTGTGTGAGTTGTGCCAAAAATCGGAAAGTGGTCGAAGATAGTGGACCTGATGGACTACAACGCGACATACTCAGTTTATTCAGAAATAGTTTTTGGTCCTGTGGGCTTGTTTATGAGCCCAGGTGGGGTTTTATCCCCTGTTTTCTTTCTTGAAATAAAACGGCCAATTGTTGCACTTAACTTAACACTTTTTATTTGCAGCCTCTTGCTGTTTAATAAAAAAAAGGTTTACAGCTTCTTGCTGTGACAAATAAGCAACCGTTTGCTTTGAGGTTTGTTTAAAGACTCTCGAATTAAAATTACAAGAAATTTACAAAAAAAATATATTGAAAAAAAATGATCAAATCTTAAGTAACAGAAAGAGAAAGAATAAACTAATAATACCCCAAAATAATGGGTTTTTTGTGCATGAATACATGGAGCGAATTCATATAAACAAAGTAAACTAAAGTATAGTAATTAATGAAAGAAATATAAAGAATTATAAAGATAAATTTAAATGAAAAAAATATAAAGAATTATAAATTTAATTTAAATGAAAGAAAATATAAAGAATTATAAAGTTAAATTTAAATGAGAAAAAATATAAAGAATTATAAGTTAAATTTAAATGAAAAAAAATATATAAATTTGTTGAAGTCACTTCAACATACTCCCGGGCGCGGATGGCAGGAACAATTTTTCCACGGCCCTGAAACCATCCAACCGAAAATGGTAAGATAGGCAAAGGGCCCATCATTGAGAGGGGCTTCAATTTTCGGCAAGAAAACCTTTGCTGCAATATCACCGGCAAGTATACCATCAACTTCGCGGCAGGTGTTAAAAAATGGATGAGCAAGGGGTTGGTACTGCTTGAAATGTATTACAATGGCCGAGTCCGTTATGGCGTGAGGAACTTGAGAGTCTAAAGCATCTTTAATAATCAAATTTAAGCGTCTCGTCTCCTCTGGTTTGTGTGGGTGTGTTGGTTCTAATGTAAACGATGCACAGGATTCACCAGCCTTGTTGGTCTTTGATTCGAACTCTAGCAATAATTGAGCGACGCTTCGTAACAAATAAGATTGTTCTGCGTTGGGGTCAACATAGAAAATGGTGAACATTTTCTGACCTTTATAATTTAGGTTGATGCGTACTAGAGGAGGCTGACTTGGCCTCTTAGTTCGTTAGATAAGCAATTAAGGCACCATCCCTTGTTGATGATACTAGTCCTCTTGGCATTTATACCGGCTGAACGGAAGACCTTACAGTACTTCAGGGGATGGTTCTTGTAGCAGAAGTGACATTTTAGTTTTCCAGTCGTCTATATAAAGAAAAAAAAAAGAAAAGAAATACACACAGAAAAATAAAATACCCAGTGTAATTGAAATAATATCTAAATTTGTTTAAGGTGGAAATTTTTACGTCGGTTTGTTTACTGAGATTTCATTGTAGATGTATGACTTTCCTCAGTTAAATTGCCTGTAGGCAAGACACACAACTTGACCACTGGCCGGATAATAGTGTCCGTTTTGGTTTGCAGTGTGACTACTCTTACTTTACCGTCGCTTCCAAAAATTACGTTGGTGACTCTACCGAGAAGCCATTCTGTTGGAGGTAAGGTATCGTCCTTGATTACCACAATATCATTTATCTTTATGTTTTCGCGTTCGGTTTTCCATTTGAAGCGACGTTGAAGTTCGGTTATATATTCCGATTTCCAGCGACGTGCAAAAATGTGTTGTAGTGCTTTCAATCGCTGCCAGCGTTTTAAAAACTAAATTTCTTCAGGTGGAGGTTCTATCGGAGCTTCTGGTAATGCAGTTATAGGTGCTCCACGCAGAAGGTGACCAGGTGTCAGAGGTAAAAGTTCATTTGGGTTTTCAGTGATGGATGAGAGTGGTCTCGAGTTGAGTACAGCCTCGATGCGTACGAGTAAGGTAGTGAACACCTCAAAGGTAAATGACAGATGTGAGGTGATCCTTTTCAAGTGGGACTTCATACTTCGAACTGCAGTCTCCCAAAGGCCACCCATATGGGGTGCATACGGCGGTATGAACGACCAGGTGCCCAGAGTGCCGTATTTGTCGGGTGGGTCAAATAATCTTGCAATCACAGATAAAATTTTTCTTTTCGTGAAAGACGGGGTAGTCTCAATTGGCTCTATGGCGTAGTAAAAATTGTCTGGTAATGCGTTCCAGCGTATGCCCAAAGTTTTAACCATAGTGGAATCGCTAAATTTCATAAAATCTTCGTCTAGAAGATCTTCACGGAGCAAATGTTGTAGTAGTATATGATGGTTTGCTGTCATTTTCTTGAGAGGAAATCCGGCAGATCTCAAAGCCTTGATAAGCTCGTCTTGTTTAAGCTTGGCTTCTTCAATCTCCCAGAATTGCTTTAGTTGCTCGTGTAGTGTTAAATCATCTGAGGGTTGTATCACAGTATGAAAAGACTGTATATTAGTCGTGGGTTCAGGTCCCATCAAGTACCATCCGAAGTGAGATTCTCTCGCTTCGAAATTGTTATCAATATTCATTCGAACACCACTAAGATTTATAAATGGCAGATAGTCGCTACCAATAATCATTTCAATTGCAGCTGGTTTATAGAAATAGGGATCAGCCAGTTCCAGGTCTTTAAAACTTTCTAAGTTTTGTATTGAGATACGTCGTGAAGGCATAAAGTGTGCCAGTGTCGGCACCACTATAGTTTGCATTCTTATCTCGAAATTTGAAATTCTAGATTTTACTGTTATATAACATCGTCCTTTAGAGCATCCAACCACCGTGTCACCAAACCCAGAAATTTTGCTTTGATAAGGCTCTAAAGGAATTGACAAAGTTTGTTGAACACGTTTCAGTAGAAAACTTCTTGTAGAACCTGTGTCGATTAATGCGCGTACAGTAAACGTTTCACCTAAATGTTCTACATGCACCAAAGCCGTGGGCAAAATAGTTGTACCGCTATGTTGCGTCAAGTTAACTTGCACACACTCGACATTACTTCCACTAGTAGAGGCACTTCGCACCAAGTTATTATTTAAAGAAGTAGAATGGCGTTGAGCTCCAGACCCAGATGGTTTTTCATTTTTACGATGATGTTGTGTCAACATTGTTTGCCTAGGTGGCCCTCCTTTTGGCGGGTCATGTTTCATATGTAACATCGTGTGATGTCGCTTGTTGCATCTCAGGCAGCTACTGCCACTAGGGCATTTCGTTCGAAAATGATGTGGGGAAAAACAGTTCGCACAAATTTTATTCGAATATACGTATTTAATTCGATCGTTGATAGATAAGTTCTTAAAATCTTTACAAAATCGTAGGGGATGACTTTGCTTACATTTCTTACAGATTATTTTATTGTTGTCTGGTTCAGCTGCAGAGTAAAAAACTTGTGGCTTTGAGTTATGAGTATCACGGCCTGAAGACTTCCTCAAACTACTAAACGTCTCTAATGTTTCTATTCGTTCAGATAAAAATTTGTTTAATTGCTCCCAAGTAGGCAATTCCTTATGATCTGTAAGCGAGCTTTCCCAGTCACGCGAGGTCTCTTCGGGAAGCTTTGATGTGCAAATATGCATAAGAAATGGGTCATTACTTGCTACTTCTACTTTGAATGATTTAATAATAGTTAACGAATCGTTGACTGTATTCTGAAGCAGTCGTAAAAATTTTAATGTTTCATTTTGAGGACCCTGTATGCCATAAATTCTCTTTATTTGGTTATAAATCAAAATGCGTTTGTTTTCATACCGAGCTGTCAACGCCTGCCAAGCTAATTCAAAATTATAATCTACCAATTCATAATCTTTAATGAGTTGGTAGGCCTCCCCCCTCGTTTTGCTGTGTAAATAATATAATTTGTGGGCTGGAGCTACGGTAGGCTCATTACCAACCACAGCCATAAACATATCCCTGAATGCTGGCCATTTATCGAAACCTCCTTCAAAAATCTTTATTTCGATCGCAGGGAGTTTAATTGCTGGACGACAATCCACTGAAGTTTTTTGATGGGGAACTTTTTCTTTTAGCAGGGTTTTTATCTTTGCCTTCACCAGCTGGTACTGTTCGCAAGCTTCTTCGTATTTGTTTGTAACCTCTTCTACCTTTTCATCTTCTTCTTTCACCTTATCCTCCTCAGTGCTGAAATCATCAAAGGCCTCTAACATCTTGGACCATCTGCGTTCTAATTCAGTCTGCTTCACGTCTAAAAATTCATTTGTGAGGTCCTCCGGTGAAAGTTTTCCAAAGGCTACACAAAACCGAGACACCTGTTGAATAGCAGCTTTACATCTTCTACTCGTAGCCATTTTTTCTTTTAATTAAAACCCAAATGAAATTAATAAATACCCGACTTACGATTGACACGGATTCTCTTCAAAATAATGCAGTAGAAGTGCTGAAGAATTTACTTTTATTAATGACAGTGATAACCAAAAATACAATAAGATTTATTACCACTTGTAATCAAACATTCATCAATATTGTTATTTATCTAGTTATTTTATATTCTTCTTTAGGATACAGTGATGCAGTTTTCTAATAAAAATACCTACGGTGTCATTTAGCTATTAATGGCAACGGTAGGCCGCAGGGATACAAATTTTCTCTAAGTGTATATATATGTTTATCGATGGCTACGATAGGCCGCAACAAACCTCAATCATTAAATGAATTTAAAGATGTATCATAGTTGGGCAACGGTAGGCCGCATTGATACAAAATTTCTCTTAGTGTATAAATATGTTTTTCGATGGCAACGATAGGCCGCAACAAACCTCATTCATTAAATGAATTAAAAGATATATCATACATGGGCAACGATAGGCCGCATTGATACAAATTTTCCCAGATGTATAAATATGTTTTTCGATGGCAACGATAGGCCGCAACAAATCTCATTTATATATTAATTGAATTAAAAACTTTATTATACATGGGCAACGGTAGGCCGCATTGATACAAATTTTCTCTAAGTGTGTAAATATGTTTCTCGATGGCAACGATAGGCCGCAACAAACATCATTTATTAATTGAATTAAAAGATGTATTATACATGGGCAACGGTAGGCCGCATTGATACAAATTTTTCCAGATGTATAAATATGTTTTTCGATGGCAACGATAGGCCGCAACAAATCTCAATCATTAAATGAATTAAAAGATATATCATACATGGGCAACGGTAGGCCGCATTGATACAAAATTTCTCTAGTGTATAAATATGTTTTTCGATGGCAACGATAGGCCGCAACAAACCTCATTCATTAAATGATTTAAAAGATATATCATACATGGGCAACGATAGGCCGCATTGATAAAAATTTTTCCAGATGTATAAATATGTTTTTCGATGGCAACGATAGGCCGCAACAAACCTCATTTATTAATTGAATTAAAAGATGTATCATATATGGGCAACGGTAGGCCGCATTGATACAAATTTTTCTCCAAGAGTACAAATATGTTTCCCAATGGCAACGATAGGCCGCAATAAACACCAAACCTTTTCAAATATATAAGTACATAATTTTCAATGATTACTGTAAGACGCAACAAACCTTACTTATCTGTATAAATGTTCCATAAAAAATTTCAACTTCCACAGACAGCGCAAACGTTTTGTTTTCTCACAGCAGCTTTTCTCTTCAAAAATTTAATTAATTTTCGGTAAAAAAAGAACACTTTTTATTTTTTTTCTTTAAATTGTTTACTTGCTTCACTCGCTTTAATAAAATTATTGTAAAATGAATACAGTTTGAAATGCACTGCAGATGTGTAAAATGTGTTTTGCAATCTGTCAACATGTGGAACGTAATTGCATTAAATTTTATGTACACACACAACGTATATGCTATCTTTTTTTCTCCTTCGTATGTTAACGTTGTATGTTCTTGAATATTGTCTATTGCTTACCCGCTGTTATGCTGATGTGTAAATATATATGTGTGAATGTGAGTTTTATTTCTTTTATTTATTACCAATGATGGCACTATGGTACAATTTTAAATTATACAGCACACTTTTCGTATATGTATTTATATTAAATGAATTATATTATTATAGAATTTTAGCCACATTATATGAAATTTTAAATTTCTCTTCCCTCTTTTCACTTTAATATTTAATCAATTACACTGAATAAATTAAATTTCTGTACATACCCAATTATCTTCTTTTAGTTATTGGTGATCTTGTTGATGTTGCAAATTTCCTCCTAGACTTCCAGAATTATAATGTGTGATTATAATTGTTGCTATGGAGTAGCAAATACCTTCACATCTGAATTGTTGTTGCAAAGCAGGAACCCGTTGACTGGTAGACCACCTTATTGTTGTTTTTTTTTTTTTTTTACCGTTGGACTGTAGCTTACGGTACCAAATTATTTTTCGTTATGCTGATAGCTTAACCTTGAAAATTTTAATTGTGCTTTTTTTCCTATTCTAGGCCTTCCTAGAATTTTATCGAAGGACCAAAATGTGGGCTTGTTTATGAGCCCAGGTGGGGTTTTATCCCCTGTTTTCTTTATTGAAATAAAACGGCCAATTGTTGCACTTAACTTAACACTTTTTATTTGCAGCCTCTTGCTGTTTAATAAAAAAAAGGTTTACAGCTTCTTGCTGTGACAAATAAGCTACCGTTTGCTTTGAGGTTTGTTTAAAGACTCTCCAATTAAAATTACAAGAAATTTACAAAAAAAATATATTGAAAAAAAATGATCAAATCTTAAGTAACAGAAAGAGAAAGAATAAACTAATAATACCCCAAAATAATGGGTTTTTTGTGCATGAATACATGGAGCGAATTCATATAAACAAAGTAAACTAAAGTATAGTAATTAATGAAAGAAATATAAAGAATTATAAAGATAAATTTAAATGAAAAAAATATAAAGAATTATAAATTTAATTTAAATGAAAGAAAATATAAAGAATTATAAAGTTAAATTTAAATGAGAAAAAATATAAAGAATTATAAGTTAAATTTAAATGAAAAAAAATATATAAATTTGCTGAAGTCACTTCAACAGGTCCATACAATCCATTCAAAGGAAGATTACTAAGGCATTTCACTCAAACACATTTTGCCCATTATAGTGCACTGTGCGAATTGTGACAAAATTCGGAAAGTCGTCGAAGATAGTGGACCTAATGAACTATCACGTGTCATACCCATTTTATTCAGAAATAGTTTTTGGTCCATACAATGCATTCAAAGGAAGATTACTAAGGCATTTCACTCAAACACATTATGCCCATTATAGCCCACTGTGTGAGTTGTGCCAAAAATCGGAAAGTGGTCGAAGATAGCGGACCTGATGGACTACAGCGCCACATGCTTAGTTTATTCAGAAATAGTTTTTGGTCCATACAATCCATTCAAAGGAAGATTACTAAGGCATTTCACTCAAATACATTATGCCCATTATAGCCCACTGTGTGAGTTGTGCCAAAAATTGGAAAGTGGTCGAAGATAGTAGACTTAATGGACTACGTGTCATACTCAGTTTATTCAGAAATAGTTTTTGGTCCATACAATGCATTCAAAGGAAGATTACTAAGGCATTTCACTCAAACACATTATGCCCATTATAGCCCACTGTGTGAGTTGTGCCAAAAATCGGAAAGTTGTCGAAGAAAGTGGACCTAATGGACTATTATGTGTCGTACTCAGTTTATTCAGATATAGTTTTCGATCCATGCAATGCATTCAAAGGAAAATACTAACGAATTTCACTCAAACACATTATGCCCATTATAGCCCACTGTGTGAGTTGTTCCAAAAATCGGAAAGTGGTCTATGATAGTGGACCTAATGGGCTATCACGTGTCATACTCAGTTTATTCAGAAATAGTTTTTGGTCCATAGAATGCATTCAAAGGAAGATTACTAAGGCATTTCACTCAAACACATTATGCCCATTATAGCCCACTGTGTGAGTTGTGCCAAAAATCGGAAAGTGGTCGAAGATAGCGGACCTAATGGACTTCAACGCGACATTCTTAGTTTATTCGGAATAGTTTTTGGTCCATACAATCCATTCAAAAAACCTAATGGTTGTAATAGTTGTGCCAAAAATCGGAAAGTGGTCGAAGATAGAGGACCTGATGGACTACAGCGCGACATTCTTAATTTATTCAGAAATAGTTTTTGGTCCATACAATCCATTCAAAGGAAGATTACTAAGGCATTTCACTCAAAAACATTTTGCCCATTATAGTGCACTGTGTGAATTGTGCCAAAATTCGGAAAGTGGTTGAAGATAGTGGACCTAATGGACTATTACGTGTCATACTCAGTTTATTCAGAAATAGTTTTTGGTCCATACAATGCATTCAAAGGAAGATTACTAGGGCATTTCACTCAAACACATTTTGCCCATTTTAGCCCACTGTGTGAGTTGTGACAACAATCGGAAAGTGGTCGAAGATAGAGGACCTGATGGACTACAGCGCGACATGCTTAATTTATTCAGAAATAGTTTTTGGTCCATACAATCCATTCAAAGGAAGATTACTAAGGCATTTCACTCAAAAACCTTTTGCCCATTATAGTGCACTGTGTGAATTGTGCCAAAAATCGGAAAGTGGTCGAAGATAGTGGACCCGAAGGACTATCACGTGTCATACTCGGTTTATTCGGAATAGTTTTTGGTCCATACAATTCATTCAAAAGTAGATTATTAAGGCATTTCACTCAAACACATTTTGCCCATTTTAGCCCACTGTGTGAGTTGTGCCAAAAATCGGAAAGTGGTCGAAGATAGTGGACCCAATGGACTATCACGTGTCATACTCGGTATATTCAGAAATAGTTTTTGGTCCATACAATGCATTTAAAGGAAGATTACTAAGGCACTTCACTCAAACACATTATGCTCATTATAGTGCACTGTGTGCGTTGTGCCAAAAATCGGAAAGCGGTCGAAGATAAGGGAACTAATGGACTACAACGCGACATGGTTAGTTTATTCAGAAATAGTTTTTGGTCCATACAAACCATTCAAAGGAAGATTACTAAGGCATTTCACTCAAACACATTTTGCCCATTATAGTGCACTGTGCGAATTGTGACAAAATTCGGAAAGTCGTCGAAGATAGTGGACCTAATGAACTATCACGTGTCATACCCATTTTATTCAGAAATAGTTTTTGGTCCATACAATGCATTCAAAGGAAGATTACTAAGGCATTTCACTCAAACACATTATGCCCATTATAGCCCACTGTGTGAGTTGTGCCAAAAATCGGAAAGTGGTCGAAGATAGCGGACCTAATGGACTTCAACGCGACATTCTTAGTTTATTCGGAATAGTTTTTGGTCCATACAATCCATTCAAAAAACCTAATGGTTGTAATAGTTGTGCCAAAAATCGGAAAGTGGTCGAAGATAGAGGACCTGATGGACTACAGCGCGACATGCTTAATTTATTCAGAAATAGTTTTTGGTCCATACAATCCATTCAAAGGAAGATTACTAAGGCATTTCACTCAAAAACATTTTGCCCATTATAGTGCACTGTGTGAATTGTGCCTAAATTCGGAAAGTGGTTGAAGATAGTGGACCTAATGGACTATCACGTGTCATACTCGGTATATTCAGAAATAGTTTTTGGTCCATACAATGCATTTAAAGGAAGATTACTAAGGCACTTCACTCAAACACATTATGCTCATTATAGTGCACTGTGTGCGTTGTGCCAAAAATCGGAAAGCGGTCGAAGATAGGGGAACTAATGGACTACAACGCGACATGGTTAGTTTATTCAGAAATAGTTTTTGGTCCATACAAACCATTCAAAGGAAGATTACTAAGGCATTTCACTCAAACACATTTTGCCCATTATAGTGCACTGAGTGAATTGTGCCAAAATTCGGAAAGTGGTCAAAGATAGTGGACCTAATGGACTACAACGCGACATGCTTAGTTTATTCAGAAATAGTTTTTGGTCCATACAATCCATTTAAAGTAAGTTTACTAAGGCATTTCACTCAAACACATTATGCCCATTATAGCCCACTGTGTGAGTTGTGCCAAAAATCGGAAAGTGGTCGAAGATAGTGGACCTAATGGACTACAGCGCCACATGCTTAGTTTATTCAGAAATAGTTTTTGGTCCATACAATCCATTCAAAGGAAGATTACTAAGGCATTTCACTCAAATACATTATGCCCATTATAGCCCACTGTGTGAGTTGTGCCAAAAATTGGAAAGTGGTCGAAGATAGTAGACTTAATGGACTACGTGTCATACTCAGTTTATTCAGAAATAGTTTTTGGTCCATACAAACCATTCAAAGGAAAATACTAACGAATTTCACTCAAACACATTATGCCCATTATAGCCCACTGTGTGAGTTGTTCCAAAAATCGGAAAGTGGTCTATGATAGTGGACCTAATGGGCTATCACGTGTCATACTCAGTTTATTCAGAAATAGTTTTTGGTCCCTACAATGCATTCAAAGGAAGATTACTAGGGCATTTCACTCAAACACATTTTGCCCATTTTAGCCCACTGTGTGAGTTGTGACAACAATCGGAAAGTGGTCGAAGATAGAGGACCTGATGGACTACAGCGCGACATGCTTAATTTATTCAGAAATAGTTTTTGGTCCATACAATCCATTCAAAGGAAGATTACTAAGGCATTTCACTCAAAAACATTTTGCCCATTATAGTGCACTGTGTGAATTGTGCCAAAATTCGGAAAGTGGTTGAAGATAGTGGACCTAATGGACTATTACGTGTCATACTCAGTTTATTCAGAAATAGTTTTTGGTCCATACAATGCATTCAAAGGAAGATTACTAGGGCATTTCACTCAAACACATTTTGCCCATTTTAGCCCACTGTGTGAGTTGTGACAACAATCGGAAAGTGGTCGAAGATAGAGGACCTGATGGACTACAGCGCGACATGCTTAATTTATTCAGAAATAGTTTTTGGTCCATACAATCCATTCAAAGGAAGATTACTAAGGCATTTCACTCAAAAACCTTTTGCCCATTATAGTGCACTGTGTGAATTGTGCCAAAAATCGGAAAGTGGTCGAAGATAGTGGACCCGAAGGACTATCACGTGTCATACTCGGTTTATTCGGAATAGTTTTTGGTCCATACAATTCATTCAAAAGTAGATTATTAAGGCATTTCACTCAAACACATTTTGCCCATTTTAGCCCACTGTGTGAGTTGTGCCAAAAATCGGAAAGTGGTCGAAGATAGTGGACCCAATGGACTATCACGTGTCATACTCGGTATATTCAGAAATAGTTTTTGGTCCATACAATGCATTTAAAGGAAGATTACTAAGGCACTTCACTCAAACACATTATGCTCATTATAGTGCACTGTGTGCGTTGTGCCAAAAATCGGAAAGCGGTCGAAGATAAGGGAACTAATGGACTACAACGCGACATGGTTAGTTTATTCAGAAATAGTTTTTGGTCCATACAAACCATTCAAAGGAAGATTACTAAGGCATTTCACTCAAACACATTTTGCCCATTATAGTGCACTGTGCGAATTGTGACAAAATTCGGAAAGTCGTCGAAGATAGTGGACCTAATGAACTATCACGTGTCATACCCATTTTATTCAGAAATAGTTTTTGGTCCATACAATGCATTCAAAGGAAGATTACTAAGGCATTTCACTCAAACACATTATGCCCATTATAGCCCACTGTGTGAGTTGTGCCAAAAATCGGAAAGTGGTCGAAGATAGCGGACCTAATGGACTTCAACGCGACATTCTTAGTTTATTCGGAATAGTTTTTGGTCCATACAATCCATTCAAAAAACCTAATGGTTGTAATATTTGTGCCAAAAATCGGAAAGTGGTCGAAGATAGAGGACCTGATGGACTACAGCGCGACATGCTTAATTTATTCAGAAATAGTTTTTGGTCCATACAATCCATTCAAAGGAAGATTACTAAGGCATTTCACTCAAAAACATTTTGCCCATTATAGTGCACTGTGTGAATTGTGCCAAAATTCGGAAAGTGGTTGAAGATAGTGGACCTAATGGACTATCACGTGTCATACTCGGTATATTCAGAAATAGTTTTTGGTCCATACAATGCATTTAAAGGAAGATTACTAAGGCACTTCACTCAAACACATTATGCTCATTATAGTGCACTGTGTGCGTTGTGCCAAAAATCGGAAAGCGGTCGAAGATAGGGGAACTAATGGACTACAACGCGACATGGTTAGTTTATTCAGAAATAGTTTTTGGTCCATACAAACCATTCAAAGGAAGATTACTAAGGCATTTCACTCAAACACATTTTGCCCATTATAGTGCACTGAGTGAATTGTGCCAAAATTCGGAAAGTGGTCAAAGATAGTGGACCTATAGGACTACAACGCGACATGCTTAGTTTATTCAGAAATAGTTTTTGGTCCATACAATCCATTTAAAGTAAGTTTACTAAGGCATTTCACTCAAACACATTATGCCCATTATAGCCCACTGTGTGAGTTGTGCCAAAAATCGGAAAGTGGTCGAAGATAGTGGACCTAATGGACTACAGCGCCACATGCTTAGTTTATTCAGAAATAGTTTTTGGTCCATACAATCCATTCAAAGGAAGATTACTAAGGCATTTCACTCAAATACATTATGCCCATTATAGCCCACTGTGTGAGTTGTGCCAAAAATTGGAAAGTGGTCGAAGATAGTAGACTTAATGGACTACGTGTCATACTCAGTTTATTCAGAAATAGTTTTTGGTCCATACAATGCATTCAAAGGAAAATACTAACGAATTTCACTCAAACACATTATGCCCATTATAGCCCACTGTGTGAGTTGTTCCAAAAATCGGAAAGAGGTCTATGATAGTGGACCTAATGGGCTATCACTTGTCATACTCAGTTTATTCAGAAATAGTTTTTGGTCCCTACAATGCATTCAAAGGAAGATTACTAGGGCATTTCACTCAAACACATTTTGCCCATTTTAGCCCACTGTGTGAGTTGTGACAACAATCGGAAAGTGGTCGAAGATAGAGGACCTGATGGACTACAGCGCGACATGCTTAATTTATTCAGAAATAGTTTTTGGTCCATACAATCCATTCAAAGGAAGATTACTAAGGCATTTCACTCAAAAACCTTTTGCCCATTATAGTGCACTGTGTGAATTGTGCCAAAAATCGGAAAGTGGTCGAAGATAGTGGACCCGAAGGACTATCACGTGTCATACTCAGTTTATTCGGAATAGTTTTTGGTCCATACAATTCATTCAAAAGTAGATTATTAAGGCATTTCACTCAAACACATTTTGCCCATTTTAGCCCACTGTGTGAGTTGTGCCAAAAATCGGAAAGTGGTCGAAGATAGTGGACCCAATGGACTATCACGTGTCATACTCGGTATATTCAGAAATAGTTTTTGGTCCATACAATGCATTTAAAGGAAGATTACTAAGGCACTTCACTCAAACACATTATGCTCATTATAGTGCACTGTGTGCGTTGTGCCAAAAATCGGAAAGCGGTCGAAGATAGGGGAACTAATGGACTACAACGCGACATGGTTAGTTTATTCAGAAATAGTTTTTGGTCCATACAAACCATTCAAAGGAAGATTACTAAGGCATTTCACTCAAACACATTTTGCCCATTATAGTGCACTGTGCGAATTGTGACAAAATTCGGAAAGTCGTCGAAGATAGTGGACCTAATGAACTATCACGTGTCATACCCATTTTATTCAGAAATAGTTTTTGGTCCATACAATGCATTCAAAGGAAGATTACTAAGGCATTTCACTCAAACACATTATGCCCATTATAGCCCACTGTGTGAGTTGTGCCAAAAATCGGAAAGTGGTCGAAGATAGCGGACCTGATGGACTACAGCGCCACATGCTTAGTTTATTCAGAAATAGTTTTTGGTCCATACAATCCATTCAAAGGAAGATTACTAAGGCATTTCACTCAAATACATTATGCCCATTATAGCCCACTGTGTGAGTTGTGCCAAAAATTGGAAAGTGGTCGAAGATAGTAGACTTAATGGACTACGTGTCATACTCAGTTTATTCAGAAATAGTTTTTGGTCCATACAATGCATTCAAAGGAAAATACTAACGAATTTCACTCAAACACATTATGCCCATTATAGCCCACTGTGTGAGTTGTTCCAAAAATCGGAAAGTGGTCTATGATAGTGGACCTAATGGGCTATCACGTGTCATACTCAGTTTATTCAGAAATAGTTTTTGGTCCATAGAATGCATTCAAAGGAAGATTACTAAGGCATTTCACTCAAACACATTATGCCCATTATAGCCCACTGTGTGAGTTGTGCCAAAAATCGGAAAGTGGTCGAAGATAGCGGACCTAATGGACTTCAACGCGACATTCTTAGTTTATTCGGAATAGTTTTTGGTCCATACAATGCATTCAAAGGAAGATTACTAAGGCATTTCACTCAAACACATTTTGCCCATTATAGCCCACTATGTGAGTTGTGCCAAAAATCGGAAAAAGGTTGAAGATAGTGAACCTAATGGACTGTCACGCATCATACTCAGTTTATGCGGAATAGTTTTTGGTCCATACAATTCATTCAAAAGTAGATTATTAAGGCATTTCACTCAAACACATTTTGCCCATTTTAGCCCACTGTGTGAGTTGTGACAACAATCGGAAAATGGCTGAAGATAGCGGACCTTATGGACTATCACATGTCATACTCAGTTTATTCAGAAATAGTTTTTGGTCCATAGAATACATTCAAAGGAAGATTACTAAGGCATTTCACTCAAACACATTATGCCCATTATAGCCCACTGTGTGAGTTGTGTCAAAAATCGGAATGTGGTCGAAGATAGCGGACCTTATGGACTTCAACGCGACATTCTTAGTTTATTCGGAATAGTTTTTGGTCCATACAATCCATTCAAAAAAAGATTACTAAGGCATTTCACTCAAAAATATTTTGCCCATTATAGTGCACTGTGTGAATTGTGCCAAAATTCGGAAAGTGGTTGAAGATAGCGGACCTTATGGACTATCACATGTCATACACAGTTTATTCGGAGATAGTTTTAGGTCCATACAATCCATTCAAAAGAAGATTACTAAGGCATTTCACTCAAACACATTATGCCCATTATAGTGCACTGTGTGAGCTGTGCCAAAAATCGGAAAGTGGTCGAAGATAGTGGACCTGATGGACTACAACGCGACATATTCAGTTTATTCAGAAATAGTTTTTGGTCCATACAATCCATTCAAAACAAAATTACTAAGGCATTTCACTCAAACACATTATGCCCATTATAGCCCACTGTGTGAGTTGTGCCAAAAATCGGAAAGTGGTCGAAGATAGTGGACCTAATGGGCTATCACGTGTCATACTCAGTTTATTCAGAAATAGTTTTTGGTCCATAGAATGCATTGAAAGGAAGATTACTAAGGCATTTCACTCAAACACATTATGCCCATTATAGCCCACTGTGTGAGTTGTGCCAAAAATCGGAAAGTGGTCGAAGATAGCGGACCTAATGGACTTCAACGCGACATTCTTAGTTTATTCGGAATAGTTTTTGGTCCATACAATCCATTCAAAAAAAGATTACTAAGGCATTTCACTCAAACACATTTTGCCCATTATAGCCCACTGTGTGAGTTGTGCCAAAAATCGGAAAAAGGTTGAAGATAGTGAACCTAATGGACTGTCACGCATCATACTCAGTTTATGCGGAATAGTTTTTGGTCCATACAATTCATTCAAAAGTAGATTACTAAGGCATTTTACTCAAACACATTATGCCCATTATAGTGCACTGTGTGAGCTGTGCCAAAAATCGGAAAGTGGTCGAAGATAGTGGACCTGATGGACTACAACGCGACATATTCAGTTTATTCAGAAATAGTTTTTGGTCCATACAATCCATTCAAAAGAAAATTACTAAGGCATTTCACTCAAATATATTTTGCCCATTATAGTGCACTGTGTGAATTGTGCCAAAATTCGGAAAGTGGTTGAAGATAGTGGACCTGATGGACTATTACGTGTCATACTCAGTTTATTCAGAAATAGTTTTTGGTCCATACAATGCATTCAAAGGAATATTACTAGGGCATTTCACTCAAACACATTATGCCCATTATAGCCCACTGTGTGAGTTGTGCCAAAAATCGGAAAGTGGTCGAAGATAGTGGACCCAATGGACTATCACGTGTCATACTCAGTATATTCAGAAATAGTTTTTGGTCCACACAATCCATTCAAAGGAAGATTACTAAGGCATTTCACTCAAACACATTATGCCCATTATAGTGCACTGTGTGAGTAGTGCCAAAATTCGGAAAACGGCCGAAGATAGTGGACCTAATGGACTACAACGAGACAGGCTTAGTTTATTCAGGAATAGTTTTTGGTCCATACAATCCATTCAAAGGAAGATTACTAAGGCATTTCACTCAAACACATTATGCCCATTATAGTGCACTGTGTGAGCTGTACCAAAAATCGGAAAGTGATCGAAGATAGCGGACCTGATGGACTACAACGCGACATGGTTAGTTTATTCAGAAATAGTTTTTGGTCCATACAATCCATTCAAAGGAAGATTACTAAGGCATTTCACTCAAACACATTTTGCCCATTATAGTGCACAGTGTGAATTGTGCCAAAAATCGGAAAGTTGTCGAAGATAGTGGACCTAATGGACTACAACGCGACATGCTTAGTTTATTCAGAAATAGTTTTTGGTCCATACAATCCATTCAAAGGAAGATTACTAAGGCATTTCACTCAAACACATTATGCCCATTATAGTGCACTGTGTGAGTAGTGCCAAAATTCGGAAAACGGCCGAAGATAGTGGACCTAATGGACT
Organism: Metopia argyrocephala; assembly: GCA_963576795.1. Taxonomy (NCBI): domain Eukaryota; kingdom Metazoa; phylum Arthropoda; class Insecta; order Diptera; family Sarcophagidae; genus Metopia; species Metopia argyrocephala. The sequence continues at coordinate 86,272,245 of OY756209.1, read as the reverse complement.
ACAACGCGACAGGCTTAGTTTATTCAGGAATAGTTTTTGGTCCATACAATCCATTCAAAGGAAGATTACTAAGGCATTTCACTCAAACACATTTTGCCCATTATAGCCCACTGTGTGAGTTGTGCCAAAAATCGGAAAAAGGTTGAAGATAGTGAACCTAATGGACTGTCACGCATCATACTCAGTTTATTCGGAATAGTTTTTGGTCCATACAATTCATTCAAAAGTAGATTATTAAGGCATTTCACTCAAACACATTTTGCCCATTTTAGCCCACTGTGTGAGTTGTGACAACAATCGGAAAATGGCCGAAGATAGCGGACCTTATGGACTATCACATGTCATACTCAGTTTATTCGGAGATAGTTTTTGGTCCATACAATCCATTCAAAAGAAGATTACTAAGGCATTTCACTCATACACATAATGCCCATTATAGTGCACTGTGTGAGCTGTGCCAAAAATTGGAAAGTGGTCGAAGATAGTGGACCTGATGGACTACAACGCGACATATTCAGTTTATTCAGAAATAGTTTTTGGTCCATACAATCCATTCAAAGGAAGATTACTAAGGCATTTCACTCAAACACATTTTGCCCATTATAGTGCACTGTGTGAATTGTGCCAAAATTCGGAGAGTGGTTGAAGGTAGTGGACCTAATGGACTATTATGTGTCATACTCAGTTTATTCAGAAATAGTTTTTGGTCCCTACAATGCATTCAAAGGAAGATTACTAAGGCATTTCACTCAAACACATTATGCCCATTATAGCCCACTGTGTGAGTTGTGCCAAAAATCGGAAAGTGGTCGAAGATAGCGGACCTGATGGACTACAGCGCGACATGCTTAGTTTATTCAGAAATAGTTTTTGGTCCATACAATCCATTCAAAGGAAGATTACTAAGGCATTTCACTCAAATACATTATGCCCATTATAGCCCACTGTGTGAGTTGTGCCAAAAATCGGAAAGTGGTCGAAGATAGTAGACTTAATGGACTACGTGTCATACTCAGTTTATTCAGAAATAGTTTTTGGTCCATACAATGCATTCAAAGGAAGATTACTAAGGCATTTCACTCAAACACATTATGCCCATTATAGCCCACTGTGTGAGTTGTGCCAAAAATCGGAAAGCGGTCGAAGATAGTGGACCTAATGGACTATTACGTACTCAGTTTATTTAGATATAGTTTATGATCCATACAATCCATTCAAAGGAAAATTACTAAGGCGTTTCACTCAAACACATTATGCCCATTATAGCCCACTGTGTGAGTTGTGCCAAAAATCGGAAAGTGGTCTGTGATAGTGGACATAATGGGCTATCACGTGTCATACTCAGTTTATTCAGAAATAGTTTTTGGTCCATACAATTCATTCAAAGGAAGATTACTAAGGCATTTCACTCAAACACATTATGCCCATTATAGCCCACTGTGTGAGTTGTGCCAAAAATCGGAAAGTGGTCGAAGATAGCGGACCTTATGGACTATCACATGTTGTACTCCGTTTATTCAGAAATAGTTTTTGGTCCATACAATGCATTCAAAGGAAAATACTAAGGAATTTCACTCAAACACATTATGCCCATTATAGCCCACTGTGTGAGTTGTTCCAAAAATCGGAAAGTGGTCTATGATAGTGGACCTAATGGGCTATCACGTGTCGTACTCAGTTTATTCAGATATAGTTTTTGATCAATGCAATGCATTCAAAGGAAAATACTAAGGAATTTCACTCAAACACATTATGCCCATTATATCCCACTGTGTGAGTTGCTCCAAAAATCGGAAAGTGGTCTATGATAGTGGACCTAGTGGGCTATCACGTGTCATACTCAGTTTATTCAGAAATAGTTTTTGGTCCATACTATGCATTCAAAGGAAGATTACTAAGGCATTTCACTCAAACACATTATGCCCATTATAGCCCACTGTGTGAGTTGTGCCAAAAATCGGAAAGTGGTCGAAGATAGCTAACCTAATGGACTGTCACGCATCATACTCAGTTTATTCGGAATAATTTTTGGTCCATACAATTCATTCAAAAGAAGATTACTAAGGCATTTCACTCAAACACATTTTACCCATTTTAGCCCACTGTGTGAGTTGTGACAACAATCGGAAAGTGGTCGAAGATAGCGGACCTTATGGACTATCACATGTCATACTCAGTTTATTCAGAAATAGTTTTTGGTCCATACAATGCATTCAAAGGAAAATTACTAAGGCATTTCACTCAAACACATTATGCCCATTATAGCCCACTGTGTGAGTTGTGCCAAAAATCGGAAAGTGGTCGAAGATAGTGGACCTAATGGACTATTACGTGTCGTACTCAGTTTATTCAGAAATAGTTTTTGATCCATGCAATGCATTCAAAGGAAAATACTAAGGAATTTCACTCAAACACATTATGCCCATTATAGCCCACTGTGTGAGTTGTTCCAAAAATCGGAAAGTGGTCTATGATAGTGGACCTAATGGGCTATCACGTGTCATGCTTAGTTTATTCGGAATAGTTTTTGATCCATACAATCCATTCAAAAGAAGATTACTAAGGCATTTCACTCAAACACCTTTTGCCCATTATAGCCCACTGTGTGAGTTGTGACAACAATCGGAAAGTGGTCGAAGATAGCGGACCTGATGGACTACAACGCGACATATTCAGTTTATTCAGAAATAGTTTTTGGTCCATACAATCCATTCAAAGGAAAATTACTAAGGCATTTCACTCAAACACATTTTGCCCATTATAGTGCACTGTGGGAATTGTGCCAAAATTCGGAAAGTGGTTGAAGATAGTGGACCTAATGGACTGTCACGCATCATACTCAGTTTATTCGGAATAGTTTTTGGTCCATACAATTCATTCAAAAGTAGATTATTAAGGCATTTCACTCAAACACATTTTGCCCATTTTAGCCCACTGTGTGAGCTGTGACAACAATTGGAAAGTGGTCGAAGATAGCGGACCTTATGGACTATCACATGTCATACTCAGTATATTCGGAGATAGTTTTTGGTCCATACAATCCATTCAAAAGAAGATTACTAAGGCATTTCACTCAAACACATTATGCCCATTATAGTGCACTGTGTGAGCTGTGCCAAAAATCGGAAAGTATTCGAAGATAGTGGACCTGATGGACTACAACGCGACATATTCAGTTTATTTAGAAATAGTTTTTGGTCCATACAATCCATTCAAAGGAAAATTACTAAGGCATTTCACTCAAACACATTTTGCCCATTATAGTGCACTGTGGGAATTGTGCCAAAATTCGGAAAGTGGTTGAAGATAGTGGACCTAATGGACTATTACGTGTCATACTCAGTTTATTCAGAAATAGTTTTTGGTCCATACAATGCATTCAAAGGAAGATTACTAGGGCATTTCACTCAAACACATTTTGCCCATTATAGCCCACTGTGTGAGTTGTGACAAAAATCTAAAAGTGGTCCAAGATAGTGGACCTAATGAACTACAACGCGACATGCTTAGTTTATTCAGAAATAGTTTTTGGTCCATACAATCCATTCAAAGGAAGATTACTAAGGCATTTCACTCAAACACATTATGCCCATTATAGTGCACTGTGTGAGTAGTGCCAAAATTCGGAAAACGACCGAAGATAGTGGACCTAATGGACTACAACGCGACAGGCTTAGTTTATTCAGGAATAGTTTTTGGTCCATACAATCTATTCAAAGGAAGATTACTAAGGCATTTCACTCAAACACATTATGCCCATTATAGTGCACTGTGTGAGCTGTACCAAAAATCGGAAAGTGATCGAAGATAGTGGACCTGATGGACTACAACGCGACATACTCAGTTTATTCAGAAATAGTTTTTGGTCCATACAATGCATTCAAAGGAAAATTACTAAGGCATTTCAGTCAAACACATTATGCCCATTATAGTGCACTGTGTGAGTTGTGCCAAAAATCGGAAAGTGGTCGAAGATAGAGGACCTGATGGACTACAGCGCGACATGCTTAATTTATTTAGAAATAGTTTTTGGTCCATACAATCCATTCAAAGGAAGATTACTAAGGCATTTCACTCAAAAACCTTTTGCCCATTATAGTGAACTGTGTGAATTGTACCAAAATTCGGAAAGTGGTTGAAGATAGTGGACCTAATGGACTATTACGTGTCATACTCAGTTTATTCAGAAATAGTTTTTGGTCCATACAATGCATTCAAAGGAAGATTACTAGGGCATTTCACTCAAACACATTATGCCCATTATAGCCCACTCTGTGAGCTGTGCCAAAAATCGGAAAGTGGTCGAAGATAGTGGACGTGATGGACTACAATGCGACATATTCAGTTTATTCAGAAATAGTTTTTGGTCCATACAATCCATTCAAAGGAAGATTACTAAGGCATTTCACTCAAAAACATTTTGCCCATTATAGTGCACTGTGTGAATTGTGCCAAAATTCGGAAAGTGGTTGAAGATAGTGGACCTAATGGACTATTACGTGTCATACTCAGTTTATTCAGAAATAGTTTTTGGTCCATACAATGCATTCAAAGGAAGATTACTAGGGCATTTCACTCAAACACATTATGCCCATTATAGCCCACTGTGTGAGTTGTGCCAAAAATCGGAAAGTGGTCGAAGATAGTGGACCCAATGGACTATCACGTGTCATACTCGGTATATTCAGAAATAGTTTTTGGTCCATACAATGCATTCAAAGGGAGATTACTAAGGCACTTCACTCAAACACATTATGCTCATTATAGTGCACTGTGTGAATTGTGCCAAAATTCGGATACTCAGTTTATTCAGAAATAGTTTTTGGTCCATACAATGCATTCAAAGGAAGATTACTAAGGCATTTCACTCAAACACATTATGCCCATTATAGTGCACTGTGTGAGTTGTGCCAAAAATCGGAAAGTGGTCGAAGATAGAGGACCTGATGGACTACAGCGCGACATGCTTAATTTATTCAGAAATAGTTTTTGGTCCATACAATGCATTCAAAGGAAAATTACTAAGGCATTTCACTCAAACACATTATGCCCATTATAGCCCACTGTGTGAGTTGTGCCAAAAATCGGAAAGTGGTCGAAGATAGTGGACCTAATGGACTATTACGTGTCGTACTCAGTTTATTTAGATATAGTTTTTGATCCATGCAATGCATTCAAAGGAAAATACTAAGGAATTTCACTCAAACACATTATGCTCATTATAGCCCACTGTGTGAGTTGTTCCAAAAATCGGAAAGTGGTCGAAGATATAGGACCTAATGGACTACAACGCGACATGCTTAGTTTATTCAGAAATAGTTTTTAGTCCATACAATCCATTCAAAGGAAGATTAATAAGACATTTCACTCAAACACATTATGCCCATTACAGTGCACTGTGCGAGCTGTGCCAAAAATCGGAAAGTGGTCGAAGATAGTGGACCTGATGGAATACAACGCGACATACTCAGTTTATTCAGAAATAGTTTTTGGTCCATACAATACATTCAAAGGAAGATTACTAAGGCATTTCACTCAAACACATTTTGCCCATTATAGTGCACTGTGTGAATTGTGCCAAAATTCGGATACTCAGTTTATTCAGAAATAGTTTTTGGTCCATACAATGCATTCAAAGGAAGATTACTAAGGCATTTCACTCAAACACATTATGCCCATTATAGTGCACTGTGTGAGTTGTGCCAAAAATCGGAAAGTGGTCGAAGATAGAGGACCTGATGGACTACAGCGCGACATGCTTAATTTATTCAGAAATAGTTTTTGGTCCATACAATGCATTCAAAGGAAAATTACTAAGGCATTTCACTCAAACACATTATGCCCATTATAGCCCACTTTGTGAGTTGTGCCAAAAATCGGAAAGTGGTCGAAGATAGTGGACCTAATGGACTATTACGTGTCGTACTCAGTTTATTTAGATATAGTTTTTGATCCATGCAATGCATTCAAAGGAAAATACTAAGGAATTTCACTCAAACACATTATGCTCATTATAGCCCACTGTGTGAGTTGTTCCAAAAATCGGAAAGTGGTCTATGATAGTGGACCTAATGGGCTATCACGTGTCATGCTTAGTTTATTCGGAATAGTTTTTGATCCATACAATCCATTCAAAAGAAGATTACTAAGGCATTTCACTCAAACACATTTTGCCCATTATAGCCCACTGTGTGAGTTGTGACAACAATCGGAAAGTGGTCGAAGATAGCGGACCTGATGGACTACAACGCGACATATTCAGTTTATTCAGAAATAGTTTTTGGTCCATACAATCCATTCAAAGGAAAATTACTAAGGCATTTCACTCAAACACATTTTGCCCATTATAGTGCACTGTGGGAATTGTGCCAAAATTCGGAAAGTGGTTGAAGATAGTGGACCTAATGGACTGTCACGCATCATACTCAGTTTATTCGGAATAGTTTTTGGTCCATACAATTCATTCAAAAGTAGATTATTAAGGCATTTCACTCAAACACATTTTGCCCATTTTAGCCCACTGTGTGAGCTGTGACAACAATTGGAAAGTGGTCGAAGATAGCGGACCTTATGGACTATCACATGTCATACTCAGTATATTCGGAGATAGTTTTTGGTCCATACAATCCATTCAAAAGAAGATTACTAAGGCATTTCACTCAAACACATTATGCCCATTATAGTGCACTGTGTGAGCTGTGCCAAAAATCGGAAAGTGGTCGAAGATAGTGGACCTGATGGACTACAACGCGACATATTCAGTTTATTCAGAAATAGTTTTTGGTCCATACAATCCATTCAAAGGAAAATTACTAAGGCATTTCACTCAAACACATTTTGCCCATTATAGTGCACTGTGGGAATTGTGCCAAAATTCGGAAAGTGGTTGAAGATAGTGGACCTAATGGACTATTACGTGTCATACTCAGTTTATTCAGAAATAGTTTTTGGTCCATACAATGCATTCAAAGGAAGATTACTAGGGCATTTCACTCAAACACATTTTGCCCATTATAGCCCACTGTGTGAGTTGTGACAAAAATCTAAAAGTGGTCCAAGGTAGTGGACCTAATGAACTACAACGCGACATGCTTAGTTTATTCAGAAATAGTTTTTGGTCCATACAATCCATTCAAAGGAAGATTACTAAGGCATTTCACTCAAACACATTATGCCCATTATAGTGCACTGTGTGAGTAGTGCCAAAATTCGGAAAACGACCGAAGATAGTGGACCTAATGGACTACAACGCGACAGGCTTAGTTTATTCAGGAATAGTTTTTGGTCCATACAATCCATTCAAAGGAAGATTACTAAGGCATTTCACTCAAACACATTATGCCCATTATAGTGCACTGTGTGAGCTGTACCAAAAATCGGAAAGTGATCGAAGATAGTGGACCTGATGGACTACAACGCGACATACTCAGTTTATTCAGAAATAGTTTTTGGTCCATACAATGCATTCAAAGGAAAATTACTAAGGCATTTCAGTCAAACACATTATGCCCATTATAGCCCACTGTGTGAGTTGTGCCAAAAATCGGAAAGTGGTCGAAGATAGTGGACCTAATGAGCTATCACATGTCATACTTAGTTTATTCAGAAATAGTTTTTGGTCCATACAATGCATTCAAAGGAAGATTACTAAGGCATTTCACTCAAACACATTATGCCCATTATAGCCCTCTGTGTGAGTTGTGCCAAAAATCGGAAAAAGGTTGAAGATAGTGGACCTGATGGAATACAACGCGACATACTCAGTTTATTCAGAAATAGTTTTTGGTCCATACAATACATTCAAGGGAAGATTACTAAGGCATTTCACTCAAACACATTTTGCCCATTATAGTGCACTGTGTGAATTGTGCCAAAATTCGGATACTCAGTTTATTCAGAAATAGTTTTTGGTCCATACAATGCATTCAAAGGAAGATTACTAAGGCATTTCACTCAAACACATTATGCCCATTATAGTGCACTGTGTGAGTTGTGCCAAAATCGGAAAGTGGTCGAAGATAGAGGACCTGATGGAATACAACGCGACATACTCAGTTTATTCAGAAATAGTTTTTGGTCCATACAATACATTCAAAGGAAGATTACTAAGGCATTTCACTCAAACACATTTTGCCCATTATAGTGCACTGTGTGAATTGTGCCAAAATTCGGATACTCAGTTTATTCAGAAATAGTTTTTGGTCCATACAATGCATTCAAAGGAAGATTACTAAGGCATTTCACTCAAACACATTATGCCCATTACAGTGCACTGTGCGAGCTGTGCCAAAAATCGGAAAGTGGTCGAAGATAGTGGACCTGATGGAATACAACGCGACATACTCAGTTTATTCAGAAATAGTTTTTGGTCCATACAATACATTCAAAGGAAGATTACTAAGGCATTTCACTCAAACACATTTTGCCCATTATGGTGCACTGTGTGAATTGTGCCAAAATTCGGATACTCAGTTTATTCAGAAATAGTTTTTGGTCCATACAATGCATTCAAAGGAAGATTACTAAGGCATTTCACTCAAACACATTATGCCCATTATAGTGCACTGTGTGAGTTGTGCCAAAATCGGAAAGTGGTCGAAGATAGAGGACCTGATGGACTACAGCGCGACATGCTTAATTTATTCAGAAACAGTTTTTGGTCCATACAATCCATTCAAAGGAAGATTACTAAGGCATTTCACTCAAAAACCTTTTGCCCATTATAGTGAACTGTGTGAATTGTGCCAAAATTCGGAAAGTGGTTGAAGATAGTGGACCTAATGGACTATTACGTGTCATACTCAGTTTATTCAGAAATAGTTTTTGGTCCATACAATGCATTCAAAGGAAGATTACTAGGGCATTTCACTCAAACACATTATGCCCATTATAGCCCACTGTGTGAGTTGTGCCAAAAATCGGAAAGTGGTCGAAGATAGTGGACCCAATGGACTATCACGTGTCATACTCGGTTTATTCGGAATAGTTTTTGGTCCATACAATTCATTCAAAAGTAGATTATTAAGGCATTTCACTCAAACACATTTTGCCCATTTTAGCCCACTGTGTGAGTTGCGCCAAAAATCGGAAAATGGTCGAAGATAGTGGACCTGATGGACTATCACGTATTATACTCAGTTTATAAAGAAAAAGTTTTTGGTCCATACAATGCATTCAAAGGAAAATTACTAAGGCATTTCACTCAAACACATTATGCCCATTATAGCCCACTGTGTGAGTTGTGCCAAAAATCGGAAAAAGTCGAAGATAGAGGACCTGATGGACTACAGCGCGACATGCTTACTTTATTCAGAAATAGTTTTTGGTCCATACAATCCATTCAAAGGAAAATTACTAAGGCATTTCACTCAAACACATTATGCCCATTTTAGCCCACTGTGTGAGTTGTGCCAAAAATCGGAAAAAGTTTGAAGATGGTGAACCTAATGGACTGTCACGCATCATACTCAGTTTATTCGGAATAGTTTTTGGTCCATACAATTCATTCAAAAGTAGATTATTAAGGCATTTCACTCAAACACATTTTGCCCATTTTAGCCCACTGTGTAAGTTGTGACAACAATCGGAAAGTGGTCGAAGATAGCGGACCTTATGGACTATCACGTGTCATACCCATTTTATTCAGAAATAGTTTTTGGTCCATACAATGAATTCAAAGGAAAATTACTAAGGCATTTCACTCAAACACATTATGCCCATTATAGCCCACTGTGTGAGTTGTGCCAAAAATCGGAAAGTGGTCGAAGATAGAGGACCTGATGGACTACAGCGCTACATGCTTAGTTTATTCAGAAATAGTTTTTGGTCCATACAATCCATTCAAAGGAAGATGACTAAGGCATTTCACTCAAAAACATTTTGCCCATTATAGTGCACTGTGTGAATTGTGCCAAAATTCGGAAAGTGGTTGAAGATAGTGAACCTAATGGACTATCACGTGTCATACTCGGTTTATTCGGAATAGTTTTTGGTCCATACAATTCATTCAAAAGTAGATTATACAATTTCACTCAAACACATTTTGCCCATTTTAGCCCACTGTGTGAGTTGTGACAACAATCGGAAAGTGGTCGAAGATAGCGGACCTTATGGACTACAACGCGACATACTCATTTTGTTCAGAAATAGTTTTTGGTCCATACAATGCATTCAAAGGAAAATTACTAAGGCATTTCACTCAAACACATTATGCCCATTATAGCCCACTGTGTGAGTTGTGCCAAAAATCGGAAAGTGGTCGAAGATAGAGGACCTGATGGACTACAGCGCTGCATGCTTAGTTTATTCAGAAATAGTTTTTGGTCCATACAATCCATTCAAAGGAAAATTACTAAGGCATTTCACTCAAACACATTATGCCCATTATAGCCCACTGTGTGCGTTGTGCCAAAAATCGGAAAAAGGTTGAAGATAGTGAACCTAATGGACTGTCACGCATCATACTCACTTTATTCGGAATAGTTTTTGGTCCATACAATTCATTCAAAAGTAGATTATTAAGGCATTTCACTCAAACACATTTTGCCCATTTTAGCCCACTGTGTAAGTTGTGACAACAATCGGAAAGTGGTCGAAGATAGCGGACCTTATGGACTATCACGTGTCATACCCATTTTGTTCAGAAATAGTTTTTGGTCCATACAATGCATTCAAAGAAAAATTACTAAGGCATTTCACTCAAACACATTATGCCCATTATAGCCCACTGTGTGAGTTGTGCCAAAAATCGGAAAGTGGTCGAAGATAGAGGACCTGATGGACTACAGCGCGACATGCTTAATTTATTCAGAAATAGTTTTTGGTCCATACAATCCATTCAAAGGAAAATTACTAAGGCATTTCACTCAAAAACATTTTGCCCATTATAGTGCACTGTGTGAATTGTGCCAAAATTCGGAAAGTGGCTGAAGATATTGAACCTAATGGACTATCACGTGTCATACTCGGTTTATTCGGAATAGTTTTTGGTCCATACAATTCATTCAAAAGTAGATTATTAAGGCATTTCACTCAAACATATTTTGCCCATTTTAGCCCACTGTGTGAGTTGTGACAACAATCGGAAAGCGGTCGAAGATAGCGGACCTTATGGACTATCACGTGTCATACCCATTTTGTTCAGAAATAGTTTTTGGTCCATACAATGCATTCAAAGGAAAATTACTAAGGCATTTCACTCAAACACATTATGCCCATTATAGCCCACTGTGTGAGTTGTGCCAAAAATCGGAAAGTGGTCGAAGATAGAGGACCTGATGGACTACAGCGCTACATGCTTAGTTTATTCAGAAATAGTTTTTGGTCCATACAATCCATTCAAAGGAAGATTACTAAGGCATTTCACTCAAACACATTATGCCCATTATAGCCCACTGTGTGAGTTGTGCCAAAAATCGGAAAAAGGTTGAAGATAGTGAACCTAATGGACTGTCACGCATCATACTCAGTTTATTCGGAATAGTTTTTGGTCCATACAATTCATTCAAAAATAGATTATTAAGGCATTTCACTCAAACACATTTTGCCCATTTTAGCCCACTGTGTAAGTTGTGACAGCAATCGGAAAGTGGTCGAAGATAGCGGACCTTATGGACTATCACGTGTCATACCCATTTTATTCAGAAATATTTTTTGGTCCATACAATGCATTCAAAGGAAAATTACTAAGGCATTTCACTCAAACACATTATGCCCATTATAGCCCACTGTGTGAGTTGTGCCAAAAATCGGAAAGTGGTCGAAGATAGAGGACCTGATGGACTACAGCGCGACATGCTTAATTTATTCAGAAATAGTTTTTGGTCCATACAATCCATTCCAAGGAAGATTACTAAGGCATTTCACTCAAACACATTATGCCCATTATAGTGCACTGTGTGAGTTGTGCCAAAAATCGGAAAGTGGTCGAAGATAGTGGACCTGATGAACTACAACGCGACATACTCAGTTTATTCAGAAATAGTTTTTGGTCCATACAATCCAATCAAAGGAAGATTACTAAGGCATTTCACTCAAACACATTATGCCCATTATAGCCCACTGTGTGAGTTGTGCCAAAAATTGGAAAGTGGTCGAAGATAGTAGACTTAATGGACTACGTGTCATACTCAGTTTATTCAGAAATAGTTTTTGGTCCATACAATGCATTCAAAGGAAGATTACTAAGGCATTTCACTCAAACACATTATGCCCATTATAGCCCTCTGTGTGAGTTGTGCCAAAAATCGGAAAGTGGTCGAAGATAGTGGACCTAATGGACTATTAAGTGTCGTACTCAGTTTATTCAGATATAGTTTTTGATCCATGCAATGCATTCAAAGGAAGATTACTAAGGCATTTCACTCAAACACATTATGCCCATTATAGCCCACTGTGTGAGTTGTGCCAAAAATCGGAAAGTGGTCGAAGATAGCGGACCTGATGGACTACAGCGCGACATGCTTAGTTTATTCAGAAATAGTTTTTGGTCCATACAATCCATTCAAAGGAAGATTACTAAGGCATTTCACTCAAATACATTATGCCCATTATAGCCCACTGTGTGAGTTGTGCCAAAAATTGGAAAGTGGTCGAAGATAGTAGACTTAATGGACTACGTGTCATACTCAGTTTATTCAGAAATAGTTTTTGGTCCATACAATGCATTCAAAGGAAGATTACTAAGGCATTTCACTCAAACACATTATGCCCATTATAGCCCACTGTGCGAATTGTGACAAAATTCGGAAAGTCGTCGAAGATAGTGGACCTAATGAACTATCACGTGTCATACCCATTTTACTCAGAAATAGTTTTTGGTCCATACAATGAATTCAAAGGAAGATTACTAAGGCATTTCACTCAAACACATTATGCCCATTATAGCCCACTGTGTGAGTTGTGCCAAAAATCGGAAAGTGGTCGAAGATAGCGGACCTGATGGACTACAGCGCGACATGCTTAGTTTATTCAGAAATAGTTTTTGGTCCATACAATCCATTCAAAGGGAGATTACTAAGGCATTTCACTCAAATACATTATGCCCATTATAGCCCACTGTGTGAGTTGTGCCAAAAATTGGAAAGTGGTCGAAGATAGTAGACTTAATGGACTACGTGTCATACTCAGTTTATTCAGAAATAGTTTTTGGTCCATACAATGCATTCAAAGGAAGATTACTAAGGCATTTCACTCAAACACATTATGCCCATTATAGCCCACTGTGTGAGTTGTGCCAAAAATCGGAAAGTGGTCGAAGATAGTGGATCTAATGGACTATTACGTGTCGTACTCAGTTTATTCAGATATAGTTTTTGATCCATGCAATGCATTCAAAGGAAAATACTAACGAATTTCACTCAAACACATTATACCCATTATAGCCCACTGTGTGAGTTGTTCCAAAAATCGGAAAGTGGTCTATGATAGTGGACCTAATGGGCTATCACGTGTCATACTCAGTTTATTCAGAAATAGTTTTTGGTCCATACAATGCATTCAAAGGAAGATTACTAAGGCATTTCACTCAAACACATTATGCCCATTATAGCCCACTGTGTGAGTTGTGCCAAAAATCGGAAAGTGGTCGAAGATAGCGGACCTAATGGACTTCAACGCGACATTCTTAGTTTATTCGGAATAGTTTTTGGTCCATACAATCCATTCAAAAGAAGATTACTAAGGCATTTCACTCAAACACATTTTGCCCATTGTAGCCCACTGTGTGAGTTGTGCCAAAAATCGGAAAGTGGTCGAAGATAGAGGACCTGATGGACTACAACGCGACATACTCAGTTTATTCAGAAATAGTTTTTGGTCCATACAATCCATTCAAAGGAAGATTACTAAGGCATTTCACTCAAACACATTATGCCCATTATAGTGCACTGTGGGAGTAGTGCCAAAATTCGGAAAACGGCCGAAGATAGTGGACCTAATGGACTACAACGCGACAGGCTTAGTTTATTCAGGAATAGTTTTTGGTCCATACAATCCATTCAAAGGAAGATTACTAAGGCATTTCACTCAAACACATTATGCCCATTATAGTGTACTGTGTGAGCTGCACCAAAAATCGGAAAGTGATCAAAGATAGTGGACCTGATGGACTACAACGCGACATACTCAGTTTACTCAGAAATAGTTTTTGGTCCATACAATGCATTCAAAGGAAAATTACTAAGGCATTTCAGTCAAACACATTATGCCCATTATAGCCCACTGTGTGAGTTGTGCCAAAAATCGGAAAGTGGTCGAAGATAGTGGACCTAATGAGCTATCACATGTCATACTTAGTTTATTCAGAAATAGTTTTTGGTCCATACAATGCATTCAAAGGAAGATTACTAAGGCATTTCACTCAAACACATTATGCCCATTATAGCCCTCTGTGTGAGTTGTGCCAAAAATCGGAAAAAGGTCGAAGATAGTGGACCTGATGGAATACAACGCGACATACTCAGTTTATTCAGAAATAGTTTTTGGTCCATACAATACATTCAAAGGAAGATTACTAAGGCATTTCACTCAAACACATTTTGCCCATTATAGTGCACTGTGTGAATTGTGCCAAAATTCGGATACTCAGTTTATTCAGAAATAGTTTTTGGTCCATACAATGCATTCAAAGGAAGATTACTAAGGCATTTCACTCAAACACATTATGCCCATTATAGTGCACTGTGTGAGTTGTGCCAAAAATCGGAAAGTGGTCGAAGATAGAGGACCTGATGGACTACAGCGCGACATGCTTAATTTATTCAGAAATAGTTTTTGGTCCATACAATCCATTCAAATGAAGATTACTAAGGCATTTCACTCAAAAACCTTTTGCCCATTATAGTGAACTGTGTGAATTGTGCCAAAATTCGGAAAGTGGTTGAAGATAGTGGACCTAATGGACTATTACGTGTCATACTCAGTTTATTCAGAAATAGTTTTTGGTCCATACAATGCATTCAAAGGAAGATTACTAGGGCATTTCACTCAAACACATTATGCCCATTATAGCCCACTCTGTTAGCTGTGCCAAAAATTTTAGCCCACTGTGTGAATTGTGCCAAAATTCGGAAAGTGGTTGAAGATAGTGAACCTAATGGACTGTCACGCATCATACTCAGTTTATTCGGAATAGTTTTTGGTCCATACAATTCATTCAAAAGTAGATTATTAAGGCATTTCACTCAAACACATTTTGCCCATTTTAGCCCACTGTGTGAGTTGTGACAACAATCGGAAAGTGGTCTAAGATAGCGGACCTTATGGACTATCACGTGTCGTACCCATTTTATTCAGAAATAGTTTTTGGTCCATACAATGCATTCAAAGGAAAATTACTAGGGCATTTCACTCAAACACATTATGCCCATTATAGCCCACTGTGTGAGTTGTGCCAAAAATCGGAAAGTGGTCGAAGATAGAGGACCTGATGGACTAAAGCGCGACATGTTTAATTTATCCAGAAATAGTTTTTGGTCCATACAATCCATTCAAAGGAAGATTACTAAGGCATTTCACTCATAAAAATTTTGCCCATTATAGTGCACTGTGTGAATTGTGCCAAAATTCGGAAAGTGGTTGAAGAGAGTGGACCTAATGGACTATTACGTGTCATACTCAGTTTATTCAGAAATAGTTTTTGGTCCATACAATGCATTCAAAGGAAGATTACTAGGGCATTTCACTCAAACACATTATGCCCATTATAGCCCACTGTATGAGTTGTGCCAAAAATCGGAAAGCGGTCGAAGATAGTGGACCCAATGGACTATCACGTGTCATACTCGGTATAGTCAGAAATAGTTTTTGGTCCATACAATGCATTTAAAGGAAGATTACTAAGGCACTTCACTCAAACACATTATGCTCATTATAGTGCACTGTGTGAGTTGTGCCAAAAATCGGAAAGTGGTCGAAGATAGTGGAACTAATGGACTACAACGCGACATGCTTAGTTTATTCAGAAATAGTTTTTGGTCCATACAATCCATTCAAAGGAATATTACTAAGGCATTTCACTCAAACACATTATGCCCATTATAGTGCACTGTGTGAGTTGTGCCAAAAATCGGAAAGTGGTCGAAGATAGTGGACCTGATGGACTACAACGCGACATACTCAGTTTATTCAGAAATAGTTTTTGGTCCTGTGGGCTTGTTTATGAGCCCAGGTGGGGTTTTATCCCCTGTTTTCTTTCTTGAAATAAAACGGCCAATTGTTGCACTTAACTTAACACTTTTTATTTGCAGCCTCTTGCTGTTTAATAAAAAAAAGGTTTACAGCTTCTTGCTGTGACAAATAAGCAACCGTTTGCTTTGAGGTTTGTTTAAAGACTCTCGAATTAAAATTACAAGAAATTTACAAAAAAAATATATTGAAAAAAAATGATCAAATCTTAAGTAACAGAAAGAGAAAGAATAAACTAATAATACCCCAAAATAATGGGTTTTTTGTGCATGAATACATGGAGCGAATTCATATAAACAAAGTAAACTAAAGTATAGTAATTAATGAAAGAAATATAAAGAATTATAAAGATAAATTTAAATGAAAAAAATATAAAGAATTAAAAATTTAATTTAAATGAAAGAAAATATAAAGAATTATAAAGTTAAATTTAAATGAGAAAAAATATAAAGAATTATAAGTTAAATTTAAATGAAAAAAAATATATAAATTTGTTGAAGTCACTTCAACATACTCCCGGGCGCGGATGGCAGGAACAATTTTTCCACGGCCCTGAAACCATCCAACCGAAAATGGTAAGATAGGCAAAGGGCCCATCATTGAGAGGGGCTTCAATTTTCGGCAAGAAAACCTTTGCTGCAATATCACCGGCAAGTATACCATCAACTTCGCGGCAGGTGTTAAAAAATGGATGAGCAAGGGGTTGGTACTGCTTGAAATGTGTTACAATGGCCGAGTCCGTTATGGCGTGAGGAACTTGAGAGTCTAAAGCATCTTTAATAATCAAATTTAAGCGTCTCGTCTCCTCTGGTTTGTGTGGGTGTGTTGGTTCTAATGTAAACGATGCACAGGATTCACCAGCCTTGTTGGTCTTTGATTCGAACTCTAGCAATAATTGAGCGACGCTTCGTAACAAATAAGATTGTTCTGCGTTGGGGTCAACATAGAAAATGGTGAACATTTTCTGACCTTTATAATTTAGGTTGATGCGTACTAGAGGAGGCTGACTTGGCCTCTTAGTTCGTTAGATAAGCAATTAAGGCACCATCCCTTGTTGATGATACTAGTCCTCTTGGCATTTATACCGGCTGAACGGAAGACCTTACAGTACTTCAGGGGATGGTTCTTGTAGCAGAAGTGACATTTTAGTTTTCCAGTCGTCTATATAAAGAAAAAAAAAAAGAAAAGAAATACACACAGAAAAATAAAATACCCAGTGTAATTGAAATAATATCTAAATTTGTTTAAGGTGGAAATTTTTACGTCGGTTTGTTTACTGAGATTTCATTGTAGATGTATGACTTTCCTCAGTTAAATTGCCTGTAGGCAAGACACACAACTTGACCACTGGCCGGATAATAGTGTCCGTTTTGGTTTGCAGTGTGACTACTCTTACTTTACCGTCGCTTCCAAAAATTACGTTGGTGACTCTACCGAGAAGCCATTCTGTTGGAGGTAAGGTATCGTCCTTGATTACCACAATATCATTTATCTTTATGTTTTCGCGTTCGGTTTTCCATTTGAAGCGACGTTGAAGTTCGGTTATATATTCCTTATAGTGCACTGTGTGAGTTGTGCCAAAAATCGGAAAGTGGTCGAAGATAGCGGACTTGATGGACTACAGCGCGACATGTTTAGTTTATACAGAAATAGTTTTTGGTCCATACAATCCATTCAAAGGAAGATTACTAAGGCATTTCACTCAAATACATTATGCCCATTATAGCCCACTGTGTGAGTTGTGCCAAAAATTGGAAAGTGGTCGAAGATAGTAGACTTAATGGACTACGTGTCATACTCAGTTTATTCAGAAATAGTTTTTGGTCCATACAATGCATTCAAAGGAAGATTACTAAGGCATTTCACTCAAACACATTATGCCCATTATAGCCCACTGTGTGAGTTGTGCCAAAAATCGGAAAGTGGTCGAAGATAGTGGACCTAATGGACTAATACGTGTCGTACTCAGTTTATTCAGATATAGTTTTTGATCCATGCAATGCATTCAAAGGAAAATACTAACGAATTTCACTCAAACACATTATGCCCATTATAGCCCACTGTGTGAGTTGTTCCAAAAATCGGAAAAAGATCGAAGATAGCGGACCTAATGGACTTCAACGCGACATTCTTAGTTTATTCGGAATAGTTTTTATTCCATACAATCCATTCAAAAGAAGATTACTAAGGCATTTCACTCAAACACATTTTGCCCATTATAGCCCACTGTGTGAGTTGTGCCAAAAATCGGAAAGTGATCGAAGATAGCGGACCTAATGGACTTCAACGCGACATTCTTAGTTTATTCGGAATAGTTTTTGGTCCATACAATCCATTCAAAAGAAGATTACTAAGGCATTTCACTCAAACACATTTTGCCCATTATAGCCCACTGTGTGAGTTGCGCCAAAAATCGGAAAGTGATCGAAGATAGCGGACCTAATGGACTTCAACGCGACATTCTTAGTTTATTCGGAATAGTTTTTGGTCCATACAATCCATTCAAAAGAAGATTACTAAGGCATTTCACTCAAACACATTTTGCCCATTATAGCCCACTGTGTGAGTTGTGCCAAAAATCGGAAAGTGATCGAAGATAGCGGACCTAATGGACTTCAACGCGACTTTCTTAGTTTATTCGGAATAGTTTTTGGTCCATACAATCCATTCAAAAGAAGATTACTAAGGCATTTCACTCAAACACATTTTGCCCATTATAGCCCACTGTGTGAGTTGTGCCAAAAATCGGAAAGTGATCGAAGATAGCGAACCTAATGCACTTCAACGCGACATTCTTAGTTTATTCGGAATAGTTTTTGGTCCATACAATCCATTCAAAAGAAGATTACTAAGGCATTTCACTCAAACACATTTTGCCCGTTATAGCCCACTGTGTGAGTTGTGCCAAAAATCGGAAAGTGGTCGAAGATAGTGGACCTAATGGGCTATCACGTGTCATACTCAGTTTATTCAGAAATAGTTTTTGGTCCATACAATGCATTCAAAGGAAGATTACTAAGGCATTTCACTCAAACACATTATGCCCATTATAGCCCACTCTGTGAGTTGTGCCAAAAATCGGAAAGTGATCGAAGATAGCGGACCTAATGGACTTCAACGCGACATTCTTAGTTTATTCGGAATAGTTTTTGGTCCATACAATCCATTCAAAAGAAGATTACTAAGGCATTTCACTCAAACACATTTTGCCCATTATAGCCCACTGTGTGAGTTGTGCCAAAAATCGGAAAAAGGTTGAAGATAGTGAACCTAATGGACTGTCACGCGTCATACTCAGTTTATGCGGAATAGTTTTTGGTCCATACAATTCATTCAAAAGTAGATTATTAAGGCATTTCACTCAAACACATTTTGCCCATTTTAGCCCACTGTGTGAGTTGTGACAACAATCGGAAAGTGGTCGAAGATAGCGGACCTTATGGACTATCACATGTCATACTCAGTTTATTCGGAGATAGTTTTTGGTCCATACAATCCATTCAAAAGAAGATTACTAAGGCATTTCACTCAAACACATTATGCCCATTATAGTGCACTGTGTGAGCTGTGCCAAAAATCGGAAAGTGGTCGAAGATAGTGGACCTGATGGACTACAACGCGACATATTCAGTTTATTCAGAAATAGTTTTTGGTCCACACAATCCATAAAAAAGTAAATTACTAAGGCATTTCACTCAAACATATTTTGCCCATTATAGTGCACTGTGTGAATTGTGCCAAAATTCGGAATGTGGTTGAAGATAGTGGACCTGATGGACTATTACGTGTCATACTCAGTTTATTCAGAAATAGTTTTTGGTCCATACAATGCATTCAAAGGAAGATTACTAGGGCATTTCACTCAAACACATTATGCCCATTATAGCCCACTGTGTGAGTTGTGCCAAAAATCGGAAAGTGGTCGAAGATAGTGGACCCAATGGACTATCACGTGTCATACTCAGTATATTCAGAAATAGTTTTTGGTCCATACAATCCATTCAAAGGAAGATTACTAAGGCATTTCACTCAAACACATTATGCCCATTATAGTGCACTGTGTGAGTAGTGCCAAAATTCGGAAAACGGCCGAAGATAGTGGACCTAATGGACTACAACGCGACAGGCTTAGTTTATTCAGGAATAGTTTTTGGTCCATACAATCCATTCAAAGGAAGATTACTAAGGCATTTCACTCAAACACATTATGCCCATTATAGTGCACTGTGTGAGCTGTACCAAAAATCGGAAAGTGATCGAAGATAGTGGACCTGACGGACTACAACGCGACATATTCAGTTTATTCAGAAATAGTTTTTGGTCCATACAATCCATTCAAAGGAAAATTACTAAGGCATTTCACTCAAACACATTTTGCCCATTATAGTGCACTGTGTGAATTGTGCCAAAATTCGGAGAGTGGTTGAAGATAGTGGACCTAATGGACTATTACGTGTTATACTCAGTTTATTCAGAAATAGTTTTTGGTCCATACAATGCATTCAAAGAAAGATTACTAAGGCATTTCACTCAAACACATTATGCCCATTATAGCCCACTGTGTGAGTTGTGCCAAAAATCGGAAAGTGGTCGAAGATAGCGGACCTGATGGACTACAGCGCGACATGCTTAGTTTATTCAGAAATAGTTTTTGGTCCATACAATCCATTCAAAGGAAGATTACTAAGGCATTTCACTCAAATACATTATGCCCATTATAGCCCACTGTGTGAGTTGTGCCAAAAATCGGAAAGTGGTCGAAGATAGTAGACTTAATGGACTACGTGTCATACTCAGTTTATTCAGAAATAGTTTTTGGTCCATACAATGCATTTAAAGGAAGATTACTAAGGCATTTCACTCAAACACATTATGCCCATTATAGCCCACTGTGTGAGATGTGCCAAAAATCGGAAAGTGGTCGAAGATAGTGGACCTAATGGACTATTACGAGTCATACTCAGTTTATTCAGATATAGTTTATGATCCATACAATCCATTCAAAGGAAAATTACTAAGGCATTTCACTCAAACACATTATGCCCATTATAGCCCACTGTGTGAGTTGTGCCAAAAATCGGAAAGTGGTCGAAGATAGTGGACCCAATGGACTATCACGTGTCATACTCAGTATATTCAGAAATAGTTTTTGGTCCATACAATCCATTCAAAGGAAGATTACAAAGGCATTTCACTTAAACACATTATGCCCATTATAGTGCACTGTGTGAGTAGTGCCAAAATTCGGAAAACGGCCGAAGATAGTGGACCTAATGGACTACAACGCGACGGGCTTAGTTTATTCAGGAATAGTTTTTGGTCCATACAATCCATTCAAAGGAAGATTACTAAGGCATTTCACTCAAACACATTATGCCCATTATAGTGCACTGTGTGAGCTGTACCAAAAATCGGAAAGTGATCGAAGATAGTGGACCTGATGGACTACAACGCGACATACACAGTTTATTCAGAAATAGTTTTTGGTCCATACAATCCATTCAAAGGAAGATTACTAAGGCATTTCCCTCAAACACATTTTGCCCATTATAGTGCACAGTGTGAATTGTGCCAAAAATCGGAAAGTTGTCGAAGATAGTGGACCTAATGGACTACAACGCGACATGCTTAGTTTATTCAGAAATAGTTTTTGGTCCATACAATCCATTCAAAGGAAGATTACTAAGGCATTTCACTCAAACACATTATGCCCATTATAGTGCACTGTGTGAGTAGTGCCAAAATTCGGAAAACGGCCGAAGATAGTGGACCTAATGGACTACAACGCGACAGGCTTAGTTTATTCAGGAATAGTTTTTGGTCCATACAATCCATTCAAAGGAGATTACTAAGGCATTTCACTCAAACACATTTTGCCCATTATAGCCCACTGTGTGAGTTGTGCCAAAAATCGGAAAAAGGTTGAAGATAGTGAACCTAATGGACTGTCACGCATCATACTCAGTTTATTCGGAATAGTTTTTGGTCCATACAATTCATTCAAAGGAAAATACTAAGGAATTTCACTCAAACACATTATGCCCATTATAGCCCACTGTGTGAGTTGTTCCAAAAATCGGAAAGAGGCCTATGATAGTGGACCTAATGGGCTATCACGTGTCATACTCAGTTTATTCAGAAATAGTTTTTGGTCCATACAATGCATTCAAAGGAAGATTACTAAGGCATTTCACTCAAACACATTATGCCCATTATAGCCCACTGTGTGAGTTGTGCCAAAAATCGGAAAGTGGTCGAAGATGGCGGACCTAATGGACTGTCACGCATCATACTCAGTTTATTCGGAATAGTTTTTGGTCCATACAATTCATTCAAAAGAAAATTACTAAGGCATTTCACTCAAACACATTTTGCCCATTTTAGCCCACTGTGTGAGTTGTGACAACAATCGGAAAGTGGCCGAAGATAGCGGACCTTATGGACTATCACATGTCATACTCAGTATATTCGGAGATAGTTTTTGGTCCATACAATTCATTCAAAAGAAGATTACTAAGGCATTTCACTCAAACACATTATGCCCATTATAGTGCACTGTGTGAGTTGTGCCAAAAATCGGAAAGTGGTCGAAGATAGTGGACCAAATGGACTATTACGTGTCGTACTCAGTTTATTCAGATATAGTTTTTGATCCATGCAATGCATTCAAAGGAAAATACTAAGGAATTTCACACAAACACATTATGCCCATTATAGCCCACTGTGTGAGTTGTTCCAAAAATCGGAAAGTGGTCTATGATAGTGGACCTAATGGGCTATCACGTGTCATACTCAGTTTATTCAGAAATAGTTTTTGGTCCATACAATGCATTCAAAGGAAGATTACTAAGGCATTTCACTCAAATACATTATGCCCATTATAGCCCACTGTGTGAGTTGTGCCAAAAATCGGAAAGTGGTCGAAGATAGCATACCTAATGGACTGTCACGCATCATACTCAGTTTATTCGGAATAGTTTTTGGTCCATACAATTCATTCAAAAGAAGATTACTAAGGCATTTCACTCAAACACATTTTGCCCATTTTAGCCCACTGTGTGAGTTGTGACAACAATCGAAAAGTGGTCGAAGATAGCGGACCTTATGGACTATCACATGTCATACTCAGTTTATTCAGAAATAGTTTTTGGTCCATACAATGCATTCAAAGGAAGATTACTAAGGCATTTCACTCAAACACATTATGCCCATTATAGCCCACTGTGTGAGTTGTGCCAAAAATCGGAAAGTGGTCGAAGATAGTGGACCTAATGGACTATTACGAGTCGTACTCAGTTTATTCAGATATAGTTTTTGATCCATGCAATGCATTCAAAGGAAAATACTAAGGAATTTCACTCAAACACATTATGCCCATTATAGCCCACTGTGTGAGTTGTTCCAAAAATCGGAAAGTAGTCTATGATAGTGGACCTAATGGGCTATCACGTGTCATGCTTAGTTTATTCGGAATAGTTTTTGGTCCATACAATCCATTCAAAAGAAGATTACTAAGGCATTTCACTCAAACACATTTTGCCCATTATAGCCCACTGTGTGAGTTGTGCCAAAAATCGGAAAAAGGTTGAAGATAGTGAACCTAATGGACTGTCACGCATCATACTCAGTTTATTCGGAATAGTTTTTGGTCCATACAATTCATTCAAAAGTAGATTATTAAGGCATTTCACTCAAACACATTTTGCCCATTTTAGCCCACTGTGTGAGTTGTGACAACAATCGGAAAGTGGTCTGTGTGAGTTGTGCCAAAAATCGGAAAGTGGTCGAAGATAGCATACCTACTGGACTGTCACGCATCATACTCAGTTTATTCGGAATAGTTTTTGGTCCATACAATTCATTCAAAAGAAGATTACTAAGGCATTTCACTCAAACACATTTTGCCCATTTTAGCCTACTGTGTGAGTTGTGACAACAATCGAAAAGTGGTCGAAGATAGCGGACCTTATGGACTATCACATGTCATACTCAGTTTATTCAGAAATAGTTTTTGGTCCATACAATGCATTCAAAGGAAGATTACTAAGGCATTTCACTCAAACACATTATGCCCATTATAGCCCACTGTGTGAGTTGTGCCAAAAAAAAAAAGATAGCGGACCTTATGGACTATCACATGTCATACTCAGTTTATTCAGAAATAGTTTTTGGTCCATACAATGCATTCAAAGGAAGATTACTAAGGCATTTCACTCAAACACATTATGCCCATTATAGCCCACTGTGTGAGTTGTGCCAAAAATCGGAAAGTGGTCGAAGATAGCGGACCTTATGGACTATCACATGTCATACTCCGTTTATTCAGAAATAGTTTTTGGTCCATACAATGCATTCAAAGGAAAATACTAAGGAATTTCACTCAAACACATTATGCCCATTATAGCCCACTGTGTGAGTTGTTCCAAAAATCGGAAAGTGGTCTATGATAGTGGACCTAATGGGCTATCACGTGTCATACTCAGTTTATTCAGAAATAGTTTTTGGTCCATACAATGCATTCAAAGGAAGATTACTAAGGCATTTCACTCAAACACATTATGCCCATTATAGCCCACTGTGTGAGTTGTGCCAAAAATCGGAAAGTGGTCGAAGATGGCGGACCTAATGGACTGTCACGCATCATACTCAGTTTATTCGGAATAGTTTTTGGTCCATACAATTCATTCAAAAGAAAATTACTAAGGCATTTCACTCAAACACATTTTGCCCATTTTAGCCCACTGTGTGAGTTGTGACAACAATCGGAAAGTGGTCGAAGATAGCGGACCTTATGGACTATCACATGTCATACTCAGTATATTCGGAGATAGTTTTTGGTCCATACAATCCATTCAAAAGAAGATTACTAAGGCATTTCACTCAAACACATTATGCCCATTATAGTGCACTGTGTGAGTTGTGCCAAAAATCGGAAAGTGGTCGAAGATAGTGGACCTAATGGACTATTACGTGTCGTACTCAGTTTATTCAGATATAGTTTTTGATCCATGCAATGCATTCAAAGGAAAATACTAAGGAATTTCACTCAAACACATTATGCCCATTATAGCCCACTGTGTGAGTTGTTCCAAAAATCGGAAAGTGGTCTATGATAGTGGACCTAATGGGCTATCACGTGTCATACTCAGTTTATTCAGAAATAGTTTTTGGTCCATACAATGCATTCAAAGGAAGATTACTAAGGCATTTCACTCAAACACATTATGCCCATTATAGCCCACTGTGTGAGTTGTGCCAAAAATCGGAAAGTGGTCTATGATAGTGGACCTAATGGGCTATCACGTGTCATACTCAGTTTATTCAGAAATAGTTTTTGGTCCATACAATGCATTCAAAGGAAGATTACTAAGGCATTTCACTCAAACACATTTTGCCCATTATAGCCCACTGTGTGAGTTGTGCCAAAAATCGGAAAGTTATCGAAGATAGCATACCTAATGGACTGTCACGCATCATACTCAGTTTATTCGGAATAGTTTTTGGTCCATACAATTCATTCAAAAGAAAATTACTAAGGCATTTCACTCAAACACATTTTGCCCATTATAGCCCACTGTGTGAGTTGTGCCAAAAATCGGAAAGTGGTCGAAGATAGTGGACCTGATGGACTACAACGCGACATATTCAGTTTATTCAGAAATAGTTTTTGGTCCATACAATCCATTCAAAGGAAGATTACTAAGGCATTTCACTCAAACACATTATGCCCATTATAGTGCACTGTGTGAGTTGTGCCAAAAATCGGAAAGTGGTCGAAGATAGTGGACCTAATGGACTATTACGTGTCGTACTCAGTTTATTCAGATATAGTTTTTGATCCATGCAATGCATTCAAAGGAAAATACTAAGGAATTTCACTCAAACACATTATGCCCATTATAGCCCACTGTGTGAGTTGTTCCAAAAATCGGAAAGTGGTCTATGATAGTGGACCTAATGGGCTATCACGTGTCATACTCAGTTTATTCAGAAATAGTTTTTGGTCCATACAATGCATTCAAAGGAAGATTACTAAGGCATTTCACTCAAACACATTATGCCCATTATAGCCCACTGTGTGAGTTGTGCCAAAAATCGGAAAGTGGTCGAAGATAGCATACCTAATGGACTGTCACGCATCATACTCAGTTTATTCGGAATAGTTTTTGGTCCATACAATTCATTCAAAAGAAGATTACTAAGGCATTTCACTCAAACACATTTTGCCCATTTTAGCCTACTGTGTGAGTTGTGACAACAATCGAAAAGTGGTCGAAGATAGCGGACCTTATGGACTATCACATGTCATACTCAGTTTATTCAGAAATAGTTTTTGGTCCATACAATGCATTCAAAGGAAGATTACTAAGGCATTTCACTCAAACACATTATGCCCATTATAGCCCACTGTGTGAGTTGTGCCAAAAAAAAGAAGATAGCGGACCTTATGGACTATCACATGTCATACTAATGGGCTATCACGTGTCATACTTAGTTTATTCGGAATAGTTTTTGGTCCATACAATCCATTCAAAAGAAGATTACTAAGGCATTTCACTCAAACACATTTTGCCCATTATAGCCCACTGTGTGAGTTGTGCCAAAAATCGGAAAGTGGTCGAAGATAGCGGACCTTATGGACTATCACATGTCATACTCCGTTTATTCAGAAATAGTTTTTGGTCCATACAATGCATTCAAAGGAAAATACTAAGGAATTTCACTCAAACACATTATGCCCATTATAGCCCACTGTGTGAGTTGTTCCAAAAATCGGAAAGTGGTCTATGATAGTGGACCTAATGGGCTATCACGTGTCATACTCAGTTTATTCAGAAATAGTTTTTGGTCCATACAATGCATTCAAAGGAAGATTACTAAGGCATTTCACTCAAACACATCATGCCCATTATAGCCCACTGTGTGAGTTGTGCCAAAAATCGGAAAGTGGTCAAAGATGGCGGACCTAATGGACTGTCACGCATCATACTCAGTTTATTCGGAATAGTTTTTGATCCATACAATTCATTCAAAAGAAAATTACTAAGGCATTTCACTCAAACACATTTTGCCCATTTTAGCCCACTGTGTGAGTTGTGACAACAATCGGAAAGTGGTCGAAGATAGCGGACCTTATGGACTATCACATGTCATACTCAGTATATTCGGAGATAGTTTTTGGTCCATACAATCCATTCAAAAGAAGATTACTAAGGCATTTCACTCAAACACATTATGCCCATTATAGTGCACTGTGTGAGTTGTGCCAAAAATCGGAAAGTGGTCGAAGATAGTGGACCTAATGGACTATTACGTGTCGTACTCAGTTTATTCAGATATAGTTTTTGATCCATGCAATGCATTCAAAGGAAAATACTAAGGAATTTCACTCAAACACATTATGCCCATTATAGCCCACTGTGTGAGTTGTTCCAAAAATCGGAAAGTGGCCTATGATAGTGGACCTAATGGGCTATCACGTGTCATACTCAGTTTATTCAGAAATAGTTTTTGGTCCATACAATGCATTCAAAGGAAGATTACTAAGGCATTTCACTCAAACACATTATGCCCATTATAGCCCACTGTGTGAGTTGTGCCAAAAATCGGAAAGTGGTCGAAGATAGCATACCTAATGGACTGTCACGCATCATACTCAGTTTATTCGGAATAGTTTTTGGTCCATACAATTCATTCAAAAGAAGATTACTAAGGCATTTCACTCAACCACATTTTGCCCATTTTAGCCCACTGTGTGAGTTGTGACAACAATCGAAAAGTGGTCGAAGATAGTGGACCTTATGGACTATCACATGTCATACTCAGTTTATTCAGAAATAGTTTTTGGTCCATACAATGCATTCAAAGGAAGATTACTAAGGCATTTCACTCAAACACATTATGCCCATTATAGCCCACTGTGTGAGTTGTGCCAACAATCGGAAAGTGGTTGAAGATAGCATACCTAATGGACTGTCACGCATCATACTCAGTTTATTCGGAATAGTTTTTGGTCCATACAATTCATTCAAAAGAAGATTACTAAGGCATTTCACTCAAACACATTTTGCCCATTATAGCCCACTGTGTGAGTTGTGCCAAAAATCGGAAAGTGGTCGAAGATAGTGGACCTAATGGACTATTACGTGTCGTACTCAGTTTATTCAGATATAGTTTTTGATCCATGCAATGCATTCAAAGGAAAATACTAAGGAATTTCACTCAAACACATTATGCCCATTATAGCCCACTGTGTGAGTTGTTCCAAAAATCGGAAAGTGGTCTATGATAGTGGACCTAATGGGCTATCACGTGTCATACTCAGTTTATTCAGATATACTTTTTGATCCATGCAATGCATTCAAAGGAAAATACTAAGGAATTTCACTCAAACACATTATGCCCATTATAGCCCACTGTGTGAGTTGTTCCAATAATCGGAAAGTAGTCTATGATAGTGGACCTAATGGGCTATCACGTGTCATGCTTAGTTTATTCGGAATAGTTTTTGGTCCATACAATCCATTCAAAAGAAGATTACTAAGGCATTTCACTCAAACACATTTTGCCCATTATAGCCCACTGTGTGAGTTGTGCCAAAAATCGGAAAAAGGTTGAAGATAGTGAACCTAATGGACTGTCACGCATCATACTCAGTTTATTCGGAATAGTTTTTGGTCCATACAATTCATTCAAAAGTAGATTATTAAGGCATTTCACTCAAACACATTATGCCCATTATAGTGCACTGTGTGAGCTGTGCCAAAAATCGGAAAGTGGTCGAAGATAGTGGACCTGATGGACTACAACGCGACATATTCAGTTTATTCAGAAATAGTTTTTGGTCCATACAATCCATTCAAAGGAAAATTACTAAGGCATTTCACTCAAACACATTTTGCCCATTATAGTGCACTGTGGGAATTGTGCCAAAATTCGGAAAGTGGTTGAAGACAGTGGACCTAATGGACTATTACGTGTCATACTCAGTTTATTCAGAAATAGTTTTTGGTCCATACAATGCATTCAAAGGAAGATTACTAGGGCATTTCACTCAAACACATTTTGCCCATTATAGCCCACTGTGTGAGTTGTGCCAAAAATCGGAAAGTGGTCGAAGATAGCATACCTAATGGACTGTCACGCATCATACTCAGTTTATTCGGAATAGTTTTTGGTCCATACAATTCATTCAAAAGAAGATTACTAAGGCATTTCACTCAAACACATTTTGCCCATTTTAGCCCACTGTGTGAGTTGTGACAACAATCGAAAAGTGGTCGAAGATAGCGGACCTTATGGACTATCACATGTCATGCTCAGTTTATTCAGAAATAGTTTTTGGTCCATACAATGCATTCAAAGGAAGATTACTAAGGCATTTCACTCAAACACATTATGCCCATTATAGCCCACTGTGTGAGTTGTGCCAACAATCGGAAAGTGGTTGAAGATAGTGGACCTAATGGACTACCACATGTCATACTCAGTATATTCGGAGATAGTTTTTGGTCCATACAATCCATTCAAAAGAAGATTACTAAGGCATTTCACTCAAACACATTATGCCCATTATAGTGCACTGTGTGAGCTGTGCCAAAAATCGGAAAGTGGTCGAAGATAGTGGACCTAATGGGCTATCACGTGTCATACTCAGTTTATTCAGATATAGTTTTTGATCCATGCAATGCATTCAAAGGAAAATACTAAGGAATTTCACTCAAACACATTATGCCCATTATAGCCCACTGTGTGAGCTGTGCCAAAAATCGGAAAGTGGTCGAAGATAGTGGACCTGATGGACTACAACGCGACATATTCAGTTTATTCAGAAATAGTTTTTGGTCCATACAATCCATTCAAAGGAAAATTACTAAGGCATTTTACTCAAACACATTTTGCCCATTATAGTGCACTGTGGGAATTGTGCCAAAATTCGGAAAGTGGTTGAAGATAGTGGACCTAATGGACTATTACGTGTCATACTCAGTTTATTCAGAAATAGTTTTTGGTCCATACAATGCATTCAAAGGAAGATTACTAGGGCATTTCACTCAAACACATTTTGCCCATTATAGCCCACTGTGTGAGTTGTGCCAAAAATCGGAAAGTGGTCGAAGATAGCATACCTAATGGACTGTCACGCATCATACTCAGTTTATTCGGAATAGTTTTTGGTCCATACAATTCATTCAAAAGAAGATTACTAAGGCATTTCACTCAAACACATTTTGCCCATTATAGCCCACTGTGTGAGCTGTGCCAAAAATCGGAAAGTGGTCGAAGATAGTGGACCTAATGGGCTATCACGTGTCATACTCAGTTTATTCAGATATAGTTTTTGATCCATGCAATGCATTCAAAGGAAAATACTAAGGAATTTCACTCAAACACATTATGCCCATTATAGCCCACTGTGTGAGTTGTTCCAAAAATCGGAAAGTGGTCTATGATAGTGGACCTAATGGGCTATCACGCGTCATACTCAGTTTATTCAGAAATAGTTTTTGGTCCATACAATGCATTCAAAGGAAGATTACTAAGGCATTTCACTCAAACACATTATGCCCATTATAGCCCACTGTGTGAGTTGTGCCAAAAATCGGAAAGTGGTCTATGATAGTGGACCTAATGGGCTATCACGTGTCATACTCAGTTTATTCAAAAATAGTTTTTGGTCCATACAATGCATTCAAAGGAAGATTACTAAGGCATTTCACTCAAACACATCATGCCCATTATAGCCCACTGTGTGAGTTGTGCCAAAAATCGGAAAGTGGTCGAAGATGGCGGACCTAATGGACTGTCACGCATCATACTCAGTTTATTCGGAATAGTTTTTGGTCCATACAATTCATTCAAAAGAAAATTACTAAGGCATTTCACTCAAACACATTTTGCCCATTTTAGCCCACTGTGTGAGTTGTGACAACAATCGGAAAGTGGTCGAAGATAGCGGACCTTATGGACTATCACATGTCATACTCAGTATATTCGGAGATAGTTTTTGGTCCATACAATCCATTCAAAAGAAGATTACTAAGGCATTTCACTCAAACACATTATGCCCATTATAGTGCACTGTGTGAGTTGTGCCAAAAATCGGAAAGTGGTCGAAGATAGTGGACCTAATGGACTATTACGTGTCGTACTCAGTTTATTCAGATATAGTTTTTGATCCATGCAATGCATTCAAAGGAAAATACTAAGGAATTTCACTCAAACACATTATGCCCATTATAGCCCACTGTGTGAGTTGTTCCAAAAATCGGAAAGTGGTCTATGATAGTGGACCTAATGGGCTATCACGTGTCATACTCAGTTTATTCAGAAATAGTTTTTGGTCCATACAATGCATTCAAAGGAAGATTACTAAGGCATTTCACTCAAACACATTATGCCCATTATAGCCCACTGTGTGAGTTGTGCCAAAAATCGGAAAGTGGTCGAAGATAGCATACCTAATGGACTGTCACGCATCATACTCAGTTTATTCGGAATAGTTTTTGGTCCATACAATTCATTCAAAAGAAGATTACTAAGGCATTTCACTCAAACACATTTTGCCCATTTTAGCCCACTGTGTGAGTTGTGACAACAATCGAAAAGTGGTCGAAGATAGCGGACCTTATGGACTATCACATGTCATACTCAGTTTATTCAGAAATAGTTTTTGGTCCATACAATGCATTCAAAGGAAGATTACTAAGGCATTTCACTCAAACACATTATGCCCATTATAGCCCACTGTGTGAGTTGTGCCAACAATCGGAAAGTGGTTGAAGATAGTGGACCTAATGGACTATTACGTGTCATACTCAGTTTATTCAGAAATAGTTTTTGGTCCATACAATGCATTCAAAGGAAGATTACTAGGGCATTTCACTCAAACACATTTTGCCCATTATAGCCCACTGTGTGAGTTGTGCCAAAAATCGGAAAGTGGTCGAAGATAGCATACCTAATGGACTGTCACGCATCATACTCAGTTTATTCGGAATAGTTTTTGGTCCATACAATTCATTCAAAAGAAGATTACTAAGGCATTTCACTCAAACACATTTTGCCCATTATAGCCCACTGTGTGAGTTGTGCCAAAAATCGGAAAGTGGTCGAAGATAGTGGACCTAATGGACTATTACGTGTCGTACTCAGTTTATTCAGATATAGTTTTTGATCCATGCAATGCATTCAAAGGAAAATACTAAGGAATTTCACTCAAACACATTATGCCCATTATAGCCCACTGTGTGAGTTATTCCAAAAATCGGAAAGTGGTCTATGATAGTGGACCTAATGGGCTATCACGTGTCATACTCAGTTTATTCAGATATAGTTTTTGATCCATGCAATGCATTCAAAGGAAAATACTAAGGAATTTCACTCAAACACATTATGCCCATTATAGCCCACTCTGTGAGTTGTTCCAATAATCGGAAAGTAGTCTATGATAGTGGACCTAATGGGCTATCACGTGTCATGCTTAGTTCATTCGGAATAGTTTTTGGTCCATACAATCCATTCAAAAGAAGATTACTAAGGCATTTCACTCAAACACATTTTGCCCATTATAGCCCACTGTGTGAGTTGTGCCAAAAATCGGAAAAAGGTTGAAGATAGTGAACCTAATGGACTGTCACGCATCATACTCAGTTTATTCGGAATAGTTTTTGGTCCATACAATTCATTCAAAAGTAGATTATTAAGGCATTTCACTCAAACACATTTTGCCCATTTTAGCCCACTGTGTGAGTTGTGACAACAATCGGAAAGTGGTCGAAGATAACGGACCTTATGGACTACCACATGTCATACTCAGTATATTCGGAGATAGTTTTTGGTCCATACAATCCATTCAAAAGAAGATTACTAAGGCATTTCACTCAAACACATTATGCCCATTATAGTGCACTGTGTGAGCTGTGCCAAAAATCGGAAAGTGGTCGAAGATAGTGGACCTGATGGACTACAACGCGACATATTCAGTTTATTCAGAAATAGTTTTTGGTCCATACAATCCATTCAAAGGAAAATTACTAAGGCATTTCACTCAAACACATTTTGCCCATTATAGTGCACTGTGGGAATTGTGCCAAAATTCGGAAAGTGGTTGAAGATAGTGGACCTAATGGACTATTACGTGTCATACTCAGTTTATTCAGAAATAGTTTTTGGTCCATACAATGCATTCAAAGGAAGATTACTAGGGCATTTCACTCAAACACATTTTGCCCATTATAGCCCACTGTGTGAGTTGTGCCAAAAATCGGAAAGTGGTCGAAGATAGCATACCTAATGGACTGTCACGCATCATACTCAGTTTATTCGGAATAGTTTTTGGTCCATACAATTCATTCAAAAGAAGATTACTAAGGCATTTCACTCAAACACATTTTGCCCATTATAGCCCACTGTGTGAGTTGTGCCAAAAATCGGAAAAAGGTTGAAGATAGTGAACCTAATGGACTGTCACGCATCATACTCAGTTTATTCAGATATAGTTTTTGATCCATGCAATGCATTCAAAGGAAAATACTAAGGAATTTCACTCAAACACATTATGCCCATTATAGCCCACTGTGTGAGTTGTTCCAAAAATCGGAAAGTGGTCTATGATAGTGGACCTAATGGGCTATCACGCGTCATACTCAGTTTATTCAGAAATAGTTTTTGGTCCATACAATGCATTCAAAGGAAGATTACTAAGGCATTTCACTCAAACACATTATGCCCATTATAGCCCACTGTGTGAGTTGTGCCAAAAATCGGAAAGTGGTCTATGATAGTGGACCTAATGGGCTATCACGTGTCATACTCAGTTTATTCAGAAATAGTTTTTGGTCCATACAATGCATTCAAAGGAAGATTACTAAGGCATTTTACTCAAACACATTTTGCCCATTATAGCCCACTGTGTGAGTTGTGCCAAAAATCGGAAAGTTATCGAAGATAGCATACCTAATGGACTGTCACGCATCATACTCAGTTTATTCGGAATAGTTTTTGGTCCATACAATTCATTCAAAAGAAGATTACTAAGGCATTTCACTCAAACACATTTTGCCCATTATAGCCCACTGTGTGAGTTGTGCCAAAAATCGGAAAGTGGTCGAAGATAGTGGACCTGATGGACTACAACGCGACATATTCAGTTTATTCAGAAATAGTTTTTGGTCCATACAATCCATTCAAAGGAAGATTACTAAGGCATTTCACTCAAACACATTATGCCCATTATAGTGCACTGTGTGAGTTGTGCCAAAAATCGGAAAGTGGTCGAAGATAGTGGACCTAATGGACTATTACGTGTCGTACTCAGTTTATTCAGATATAGTTTTTGATCCATGCAATGCATTCAAAGGAAAATACTAAGGAATTTCACTCAAACACATTATGCCCACTATAGCCCACTGTGTGAGTTGTTCCAAAAATCGGAAAGTGGTCTATGATAGTGGACCTAATGGGCTATCACGTGTCATACTCAGTTTATTCAGATATAGTTTTTGATCCATGCAATGCATTCAAAGGAAAATACTAAGGAATTTCACTCAAACACATTATGCCCATTATAGCCCACTCTGTGAGTTGTTCCAATAATCGGAAAGTAGTCTATGATAGTGGACCTAATGGGCTATCACGTGTCATGCTTAGTTTATTCGGAATAGTTTTTGGTCCATACAATCCATTCAAAAGAAGATTACTAAGGCATTTCACTCAAACACATTTTGCCCATTATAGCCCACTGTGTGAGTTGTGCCAAAAATCGGAAAAAGGTTGAAGATAGTGAACCTAATGGACTGTCACGCATCATACTCAGTTTATTCGGAATAGTTTTTGGTCCATACAATTCATTCAAAAGTAGATTATTAAGGCATTTCACTCAAACACATTTTGCCCATTTTAGCCCACTGTGTGAGTTGTGACAACAATCGGAAAGTGGTCGAAGATAACGGACCTTATGGACTACCACATGTCATACTCAGTATATTCGGAGATAGTTTTTGGTCCATACAATCCATTCAAAAGAAGATTACTAAGGCATTTCACTCAAACACATTATGCCCATTATAGTGCACTGTGTGAGCTGTGCCAAAAATCGGAAAGTGGTCGAAGATAGTGGACCTGATGGACTACAACGCGACATATTCAGTTTATTCAGAAATAGTTTTTGGTCCATACAATCCATTCAAAGGAAAATTACTAAGGCATTTCACTCAAACACATTTTGCCCATTATAGTGCACTGTGGGAATTGTGCCAAAATTCGGAAAGTGGTTGAAGATAGTGGACCTAATGGACTATTACGTGTCATACTCAGTTTATTCAGAAATAGTTTTTGGTCCATACAATGCATTCAAAGGAAGATTACTAGGGCATTTCACTCAAACACATTTTGCCCATTATAGCCCACTGTGTGAGTTGTGCCAAAAATCGGAAAGTGGTCGAAGATAGCATACCTAATGGACTGTCACGCATCATACTCAGTTTATTCGGAATAGTTTTTGGTCCATACAATTCATTCAAAAGAAGATTACTAAGGCATTTCACTCAAACACATTTTGCCCATTATAGCCCACTGTGTGAGTTGTGCCAAAAATCGGAAAAAGGTTGAAGATAGTGAACCTAATGGACTGTCACGCATCATACTCAGTTTATTCAGATATAGTTTTTGATCCATGCAATGCATTCAAAGGAAAATACTAAGGAATTTCACTCAAACACATTATGCCCATTATAGCCCACTGTGTGAGTTGTTCCAAAAATCGGAAAGTGGTCTATGATAGTGGACCTAATGGGCTATCACGCGTCATACTCAGTTTATTCAGAAATAGTTTTTGGTCCATACAATGCATTCAAAGGAAGATTACTAAGGCATTTCACTCAAACACATTATGCCCATTATAGCCCACTGTGTGAGTTGTGCCAAAAATCGGAAAGTGGTCTATGATAGTGGACCTAATGGGCTATCACGTGTCATATTCAGTTTATTCAGAAATAGTTTTTGGTCCATACAATGCATTCAAAGGAAGATTACTAAGGCATTTTACTCAAACACATTTTGCCCATTATAGCCCACTGTGTGAGTTGTGCCAAAAATCGGAAAGTTATCGAAGATAGCATACCTAATGGACTGTCACGCATCATACTCAGTTTATTCGGAATAGTTTTTGGTCCATACAATTCATTCAAAAGAAGATTACTAAGGCATTTCACTCAAACACATTTTGCCCATTATAGCCCACTGTGTGAGTTGTGCCAAAAATCGGAAAGTGGTCGAAGATAGTGGACCTGATGGACTACAACGCGACATATTCAGTTTATTCAGAAATAGTTTTTGGTCCATACAATCCATTCAAAGGAAGATTACTAAGGCATTTCACTCAAACACATTATGCCCATTATAGTGCACTGTGTGAGTTGTGCCAAAAATCGGAAAGTGGTCGAAGATAGTGGACCTAATGGACTATTACGTGTCGTACTCAGTTTATTCAGATATAGTTTTTGATCCATGCAATGCATTCAAAGGAAAATACTAAGGAATTTCACTCAAACACATTATGCCCACTATAGCCCACTGTGTGAGTTGTTCCAAAAATCGGAAAGTGGTCTATGATAGTGGACCTAATGGGCTATCACGTGTCATACTCAGTTTATTCAGATATAGTTTTTGATCCATGCAATGCATTCAAAGGAAAATACTAAGGAATTTCACTCAAACACATTATGCCCATTATAGCCCACTGTGTGAGTTGTTCCAAAAATCGGAAAGTGGTCTATGATAGTGGACCTAATGGGCTATCACGCGTCATACTCAGTTTATTCAGAAATAGTTTTTGGTCCATACAATGCATTCAAAGGAAGATTACTAAGGCATTTCACTCAAACACATTATGCCCATTATAGCCCACTGTGTGAGTTGTGCCAAAAATCGGAAAGTGGTCTATGATAGTGGACCTAATGGGCTATCACGTGTCATACTCAGTTTATTCAGAAATAGTTTTTGGTCCATACAATGCATTCAAAGGAAGATTACTAAGGCATTTCACTCAAACACATTATGCCCATTATAGCCCACTGTGTGAGTTGTGCCAAAAATCGGAAAGTGGTCGAAGATAGCATACCTAATGGACTGTCACGCATCATACTCAGTTTATTCGGAATAGTTTTTGGTCCATACAATTCATTCAAAAGAAGATCACTAAGGCATTTCACTCAAACACATTTTGCCCATTTTAGCCCACTGTGTGAGTTGTGACAACAATCGAAAA
Source organism: Metopia argyrocephala (assembly GCA_963576795.1). Taxonomy (NCBI): domain Eukaryota; kingdom Metazoa; phylum Arthropoda; class Insecta; order Diptera; family Sarcophagidae; genus Metopia; species Metopia argyrocephala. The sequence goes on along the minus strand of OY756209.1, from coordinate 86,234,792 downwards.
GTGGTCGAAGATAGCGGACCTTATGGACTATCACATGTCATACTCAGTTTATTCAGAAATAGTTTTTGGTCCATACAATGCATTCAAAGGAAGATTACTAAGGCATTTCACTCAAACACATTATGCCCATTATAGCCCACTGTGTGAGTTGTCCCAAAAATCGGAAAGTGGTCGAAGATAGTGGACCTAATGGACTATTACGAGTCGTACTCAGTTTATTCAGATATAGTTTTTGATCCATGCAATGCATTCAAAGGAAAATACTAAGGAATTTCACTCAAACACATTATGCCCATTATAGCCCACTGTGTGAGTTGTTCCAAAAATCGGAAAGTAGTCTATGATAGTGGACCTAATGGGCTATTACGTGTCATGCTTAGTTTATTCGGAATAGTTTTTGGTCCATACAATCCATTCAAAAGAAGATTACTAAGGCATTTCACTCAAACACATTTTGCCCATTATAGCCCACTGTGTGAGTTGTGCCAAAAATCGGAAAAAGGTTGAAGATAGTGAACCTAATGGACTGTCACGCATCATACTCAGTTTATTCGGAATAGTTTTTGGTCCATACAATTCATTCAAAAGTAGATTATTAAGGCATTTCACTCAAACACATTTTGCCCATTTTAGCCCACTGTGTGAGTTGTGACAACAATCGGAAAGTTGTCGAAGATAGCGGACCTTATGGACTACCACATGTCATACTCAGTATATTCGGAGATAGTTTTTGGTCCATACAATCCATTCAAAAGAAGATTACTAAGGCATTTCACTCAAACACATTATGCCCATTATAGTGCACTGTGTGAGCTGTGCGAAAAATCGGAAAGTGGTCGAAGATAGTGGACCTGATGGACTACAACGCGACATATTCAGTTTATTCAGAAATAGTTTTTGGTCCATACAATCCATTCAAAGGAAGATTACTAAGGCATTTCACTCCAACACATTTTGCCCATTATAGTGCACTGTGGGAATTGTGCCAAAATTCGGAAAGTGGTTGAAGATAGTGGACCTAATGGACTATTACGTGTCATACTCAGTTTATTCAGAAATAGTTTTTGGTCCATACAATTCATTCAAAAGTAGATTATTAAGGCATTTCACTCAAACACATTTTGCCCATTTTAGCCCACTGTGTGAGTTGTGACAACAATCGGAAAGTGGTCGAAGATAGCGGACCTTATGGACTACCACATGTCATACTCAGTATATTCGGAGATAGTTTTTGGTCCATACAATCCATTCAAAAGAAGATTACTAAGGCATTTCACTCAAACACATTATGCCCATTATAGTGCACTGTGTGAGCTGTGCCAAAAATCGGAAAGTGGTCGAAGATAGTGGACCTGATGGACTACAACGCGACATATTCAGTTTATTCAGAAATAGTTTTTGGTCCATACAATCCATTCAAAGGAAGATTACTAAGGCATTTCACTCCAACACATTTTGCCCATTATAGTGCACTGTGGGAATTGTGCCAAAATTCGGAAAGTGGTTGAAGATAGTGGACCTAATGGACTATTACGTGTCATACCCAGTTTATTCAGAAATAGTTTTTGGTCCATACAATCCATTCAAAGGAAGATTACTAAGGCATTTCACTCAAACACATTATGCCCATTATAGTGCACTGTGTGAGTACTGCCAAAATTCGGAAAACGGCCGAAGATAGTGGACCTAATGGACTACAACGCGACAGGCTTAGTTTATTCAGGAATAGTTTTTGGTCCATACAATCCATTCAAAGGAAGATTACTAAGGCATTTCACTCAAACACATTATGCCCATTATAGTGCACTGTGTGAGCTGTACCAAAAATCGGAAAGTGATCGAAGATAGTGGACCTGATGGACTACAACGCGACATACTCAGTTTATTCAGAAATAGTTTTTGGTCCATACAATGCATTCAAAGGAAAATTACTAAGGCATTTCAGTCAAACACATTATGCCCATTATAGCCCACTGTGTGAGTTGTGCCAAAAATCGGAAAGTGGTCGAAGATAGTGGACCTAATGAGCTATCACATGTCATACTTAGTTTATTCAGAAATAGTTTTTGGTCCATACAATGCATTCAAAGGAAGATTACTAAGGCATTTCACTCAAACACATTATGCCCATTATAGCCCTCTGTGTGAGTTTTGCCAAAAATCGGAAAAAGGTCGAAGATAGTGGACCTAGTGGACTATCACGTGTCATACTCAGTTTATTCAGAAATAGTTTTTGGTCCATACAATGAATTCAAAGGAAAACTACTAAGGCACTTCACTCAAACACATTATGCCCATTATAGTGCAATGTGTGAGTTGTGCCAAAAATCGGAAAGTGGTCGAAGATAGTGGACCTGATGGACTACAACGCGACATACTCAGTTTATTCAGAAATAGTTTTTGGTCCATACAATCCATTCAAAAGAGGATTACTAAGGCACTTCACTCAAACACATTATGCCCATTATAGTGCACTGTGTGAATTGTGCCGAAATTCGGATAACGGCCAAAGATAGTGGACCTAATGGACTACAACGCAACATGCTTAGTTTATTCAGAAATAGTTTTTGGTCCATACAATCCATTCAAAGGAAGATTACTAATGCAATTGCCCACTATAGTGCACTGAGTGAATTGTGCGAAAATTCGGAAAGTGGTCAAAGATAGTGGACCTAATAGGCTATCACGTGTCATACTCAGTTTATTCAGAAATAGTTTTTGGTCCATGCAATGCATTCAAAGGAAAATTACTAAGGCACTTCACCCATACACATTATGCGCATTATAGTGCACTGTGTGAGTTGTGCCAAAAATCGGAAAGTGGTCGAAGATAGCGGACCTGATGGACTACAACGCGTCATACTCAGTTTATTCAGAAATAGTTTTTGGTCCATGCAATGCATTCAAAGGAAAATTACTAAGGCACTTCACTCAAACACATTATGCCCATTATAGTGCACTGTGTGAGTTATGCCAAAAATCGGAAAGTGGTCGAAGATAGTAGATCTACTGAGCTATCACATGTCATACTCAGTTTATTCAGAAATAGTTTTTCGTCCATACAATGCATTCAAAGGAAGATTACTAAGGCATTTCATTCAAACACATTATGCCCACTATAGCCCACTGTGCGAGTTGTGCCAAAAATCAGAAAGTTGTCGAAGATAGTGGACCTAATGGACTATTACGTGTCATACTCAGTATATTCAGATATAGTTTTTGATCCATACAATGCATTCAAAGGAAAATTACTAAGGAATTTCACTCAAACACATTATGCCCATTATAGCCCACTGTGTGAGTTGTGCCAAAAATCGGAAAGTGGTCTATGATAGTGGACCTAATGGACTATCACGTGTTGTACTCAGTTTATTCAGAAATAGTTTTTGGTCCATACAATGCATTCAAAGGAAGATTACTAAGGCATTTCACTCAAACACATTATGTCCATTATAGTCCTCTGTGTGAGTTGTGCCAAAAATCGGAAAGTGGTCGAAGATAGCGGACCTAATGGACTTCAACGCGACATGCTTAGTTTATTCAAAAATAGTTTTTGGTCCATACAATCCATTCAAAGGAAAATTACTAAGGCACTTCACTCAAACACATCATGCCCATTATAGTGCACTGTGTGAGTTGTGCCAAAAATCGGAAAGTGGTCGAAGATAGTGGACCTAATGAGCTATCACGTGTCATACACAATTTATTCACAAATAGTTTTTGGTCCATGCAATGCATTCAAAGGAAAATTACTAAGGAATTTCACTCAAACACATTATGCCCATTATAGCCCACTGTGTGAGTTGTGCCAAAAATCGGAAAGTGGTCTATGATAGTGGACCTAATGGACTATCACGTGTTGTACTCAGTTTATTCAGAAATAGTTTTTGGTCCATACAATTCATTCAAAGGAAGATAACTAAGGCATTTCACTCAAACACATTATGCCCATTATAGCCCACTGTGTGAGTTGTGCCAAAAATCGGAAAGTGGTCGAAGATAGCGGACCTGCTGGACTACAGCGGGACATGCTTAGTCTATTCAGAAATAGTTTTTGGTCCATACAATCCATTCAAAGGAAGATTACTAAGGCATTTCACTCAAACACATTTTGCCCATTATAGTGCACTGTGCGAATTGTGACAAAATTCGGAAAGTAGTCGAAGATAGTGGACCTAATGAACTATCACGTGTCATACCCATTTTATTCAGAAATAGTTTTTGGTCCATACAATGCATTCAAAGGAAGATTACTAAGGCATTTCACTCAAACACATTATGCCCATTACAGTGCACTGTGCGAGCTGTGCCAAAAATCGGAAAGTGGTCGAAGATAGTGGAACTGATGGACTACAACGCGACATACTCAATTTATTCAGAAATAATTTTTGGTCCATACAATACATTCAAAGGAAGATTACTAAGGCATTTCACTCAAACACATTTTGCCCATTATAGTGCACTGTGTGAATTGTGCCAAAATTCGGATACTCAGTTTATTCAGAAATAGTTTTTGGTCCATACAATGCATTCAAAGGAAGATTACATAGGCATTTCACTCAAACACATTATGCCCATTATAGCCCACTGTGTGAGTTGTGCCAAAAATCGGAAAGTGGTCGAAGATAGTGGACCTAATGGACTACAACGCGACATGCTTAGTTTATTCAGAAATAGTTTTTGGTCCATACAATCCATTCAAAGGAAGATTACTAATGCAATTGCCCATTATAGTGCACTGAGTGAATTGTGCGAAAATTCGGAAAGTGGTCAAAGATAGTGGACCTAATAGGCTATCACGTGTCATACTCAGTTTATTCAGAAATAGTTTTTGGTCCATGCAATGCATTCAAAGGAAAATTACTAAGGCACTTCACTCATACACATTATGCGCATTATAGTGCACTGTGTGAGTTGTGCCAAAAATCGGAAAGTGGTCGAAGATAGCGGACCTGATGGACTACAACGCGTCATACTCAGTTTATTCAGAAATAGTTTTTGGTCCATGCAATGCATTCAAAGGAAAATTACTAAGGCACTTCACTCAAACACATTATGCCCATTATAGTGCACTGTGTGAGTTGTGCCAAAAATCGGAAAGTGGTCGAAGATAGTGGATCTAATGAGCTATCACATGTCATACTCAGTTTATTCAGAAATAGTTTTTGGTCCATACAATGCATTCAAAGGAAGATTACTAAGGCATTTCACTCAAACACATTATGCCCATTATAGCCCACTGTGCGAGTTGTGCCAAAAATCAGAAAGTTGTCAAAGATAGTGGACCTAATGGACTATTACGTGTCATACTCAGTATATTCAGATATAGTTTTTGATCCATACAATGCATTCAAAGGAAAATTACTAAGGAATTTCACTCAAACACATTATGCCCATTATAGCCCACTGTGTGAGTTGTGCCAAAAATCGGAAAGTGGTCGAAGATAGCGGACCTAATGGACTTCAACGCGACATGCTTAGTTTATTCAAAAATAGTTTTTGGTCCATACAATCCATTCAAAGGAAAATTACTAAGGCACTTCACTCAAACACATCATGCCCATTATAGTGCACTGTGTGAGTTGTGCCAAAAATCGGAAAGTGGTCGAAGATAGTGGACCTAACGAGCTATCACGTGTCATACTCAGTTTATTCACAAATAGTTTTTGGTCCATGCAATGCATTCAAAGGAAAATTACTAAGGAATTTCACTCAAACACATTATGCCCATTATAGCCCACTGTGTGAGTTGTGCCAAAAATCGGAAAGTGGTCTATGATAGTGGACCTAATGGACTATCACGTGTTGTACTCAGTTTATTCAGAAATAGTTTTTGGTCCATACAATGCATTCAAAGGAAGATAACTAAGGCATTTCACTCAAACACATTATGCCCATTATAGCCCACTGTGTGAGTTGTGCCAAAAATCGGAAAGTGGTCGAAGATAGCGGACCTGATGGACTACAGCGGGACATGCTTAGTCTATTCAGAAATAGTTTTTGGTCCATACAATCCATTCAAAGGAAGATTACTAAGGCATTTCACTCAAACACATTTTCCCCATTATAGTGCACTGTGCGAATTGTGACAAAATTCGGAAAGTCGTCGAAGATATTGGACCTAATGAACTATCACGTGTCATACCCATTTTATTCAGAAATAGTTTTTGGTCCATACAATGCATTCAAAGGAAGATTACTAAGGCATTTCACTCAAACACATTATGCCCATTACAGTGCACTGTGCGAGCTGTGCCAAAAATCGGAAAGTGGTCGAAGATAGTGGAACTGATGGACTACAACGCGACATACTCAGTTTATTCAGAAATAATTTTTGGTCCATACAATACATTCAAAGGAAGATTACTAAGGCATTTCACTCAAACACATTTTGCCCATTATAGTGCACTGTGTGAATTGTGCCAAAATTCGGATACTCAGTTTATTCAGAAATAGTTTTTGGTCCATACAATGCATTCAAAGGAAGATTACATAGGCATTTCACTCAAACACATTATGCCCATTATAGCCCACTGTGTGAGTTGTGCCAAAAATCGGAAAGTGGTCGAAGACAGTGGACCTAATGGACTACAACGCGACATGCTTAGTTTATTCAGAAATAGTTTTTGGTCCATACAATCCATTCAAAGGAAGATTACTAAGGCATTTCACTCAAACACATTATGCCCATTATAGTGCAGTGTGTGAGTTGTGCAAAAAATCGGAAAGTGGTCGAAGATAGTGGACCTGATGAACTATAACGCGACGTACTCAGTTTATTCAGAAATAGTTTTTGGTCCATACAATCCATTCAAAGGAAGATTACTAAGGCATTTCACTCAAACACATTTTGCCCATTATAGTGCACTGTGCGAATTGTGACAAAATTCGGAAAGTCGTCGAAGATAGTGGACCTAATGAACTATCACGTGTCATACCCATTTTATTCAGAAATAGTTTTTGGTCCATACAATGCATTCAAAGGAAGATTACTAAGGCATTTCACTCAAACACATTATGCCCATTATAGCCCACTGTGTGAGTTGTGCCAAAAGTCGGAAAGTGGTCGAAGATAGCGGACCTGATGGACTACAGCGCGACATGCTTAGTCTATGCAGAAATAGTTTTTGGTCCATACAATCCATTCAAAGGAAGATTACTAAGGCATTTCACTCAAATACATTATGCCCATTATAGCCCACTGTGTGAGTTGTGCCAAAAATCGGAAAGTGGTCGAAGATAGTGGACTTAATGGACTATCACGTGTCATACTTAGTTTATTCAGAAATAGTTTTTGGTCCATACAATGCATTCAAAGGAAGATTACTAAGGCATTTCACTCAAACACATTATGCCCATTATAGCCTATTGTGTGAGTTGCGCCAAAAATCGGAAAGTTGTCGAAGATAGTGGACCTAATGCACTATTACGTGTCGTACTCAGTTTATTCAGATATAGTTTTTGATCCATGCAATGCATTCAAAGGAAAATTACTAAGGAATTTCACTCAAACACATTATGCCCATTATAGCCCACTGTGTGAGTTGTTCCAAAAATCGGAAAGTGGTCTACGATAGTGGACCTCATGGGCTATCACGTGTTATACTCAGTTTATTCAGAAATAGTTTTTGGTCCATACAATGCATTCAAAGGAAGATTACTAAGGCATTTCACTCAAACACATTATGCCCATTATAGCCCACTGTGTGAGTTGTGCCAAAAATCGGAAAGTGGTCGAAGATAGCGGACCTAATGGACTTCAACGCGACATGCTTAGTTTATTCAAAGATAGTTTTTGGTCCATACAATCCATTCAAAAGAAGATTACTAAGGCATTTCACTCAAACACATTTTGCCCATTATAGTGCACAGTGTGAATTGTGCCAAAAATCGGAAAGTGGTCGAAGATAGTGGACCTGATGAACTACAACGCGACATGCTTAGTTTATTCAAAAATAGTTTTTGGTCCATACAATCCATTCAAAAGAAGATTACTAAGGCATTTCACTCAAACACATTTTGCCCATTACAGTGCACTATCACGTGTCATACTCAGTTTATTCAGAAATAGTTTTTGGTCCATGCAATGCATTCAAAGGAAAATTACTAAGGCACTTCACTCAAACACATCATGCCCATTATAGTGCACTGTGTGAGTTGTGCCAAAAATCGGAAAGTGGTCGAAGATAGCGGACCTAATGGACTTCAACGCGACATGCTTAGTTTATTCAAAAATAGTTTTTGGTCCATACAATCCATTCAAAGGAAAATTACTAAGGCACTTCACTCAAACACATCATGCCCATTATAGTGCACTGTGTGAGTTGTGCCAAAAATCGGAAAGTGGTCGAAGATAGTGGACCTAATGAGCTATCACGTGTCATACTCAGTTTATTCACAAATAGTTTTTGGTCCATGCAATGCATTCAAAGGAAAATTACTAAGGAATTTCACTCAAACACATTATGCCCATTATAGCCCACTGTGTGAGTTGTGCCAAAAATCGGAAAGTGGTCGAAGATAGTGGACCCAATGGACTATCACGTGTCATACTCAGTATATTCAGAAATAGTTTTTGGTCCATACAATCCATTCAAAGGAAGATTACAAAGGCATTTCACTTAAACACATTATGCCCATTATAGTGCACTGTGTGAGTAGTGCCAAAATTCGGAAAACGGCCGAAGATAGTGGACCTAATGGACTACAACGCGACGGGCTTAGTTTATTCAGGAATAGTTTTTGGTCCATACAATCCATTCAAAGGAAGATTACTAAGGCATTTCACTCAAACACATTATGCCCATTATAGTGCACTGTGTGAGCTGTACCAAAAATCGGAAAGTGATCGAAGATAGTGGACCTGATGGACTACAACGCGACATACACAGTTTATTCAGAAATAGTTTTTGGTCCATACAATCCATTCAAAGGAAGATTACTAAGGCATTTCCCTCAAACACATTTTGCCCATTATAGTGCACAGTGTGAATTGTGCCAAAAATCGGAAAGTTGTCGAAGATAGTGGACCTAATGGACTACAACGCGACATGCTTAGTTTATTCAGAAATAGTTTTTGGTCCATACAATCCATTCAAAGGAAGATTACTAAGGCATTTCACTCAAACACATTATGCCCATTATAGTGCACTGTGTGAGTAGTGCCAAAATTCGGAAAACGGCCGAAGATAGTGGACCTAATGGACTACAACGCGACAGGCTTAGTTTATTCAGGAATAGTTTTTGGTCCATACAATCCATTCAAAGGAAGATTACTAAGGCATTTCACTCAAACACATTTTGCCCATTATAGCCCACTGTGTGAGTTGTGCCAAAAATCGGAAAAAGGTTGAAGATAGTGAACCTAATGGACTGTCACGCATCATACTCAGTTTATTCGGAATAGTTTTTGGTCCATACAATTCATTCAAAAGTAGATTATTAAGGCATTTCACTCAAACACATTTTGCCCATTTTAGCCCACTGTGTGAGTTGTGAAAACAATCGGAAAATGGTCGAAGATAGCGGACCTTATGGACTATCACATGTCATACTCAGTTTATTCGGAGATAGTTTTTGGTCCATACAATCCATTCAAAAGAAGATTACTAAGGCATTTCACTCAAACACATAATGCCCATTTTAGTGCACTGTGTGAGCTGTGCCAAAAATGGGAAAGTGGTCGAAGATAGCGGACCTGATGGACTACAACGCGACATATTCAGTTTATTCAGAAATAGTTTTTGGTCCATACAATCCATTCAAAGGAAGATTACTAAGGCATTTCACTCAAACACATTTTGCCCATTATAGTGCACTGTGGGAATTGTGCCAAAATTCGGAAAGTGGTTGAAGATAGTGGACCTAATGGACTATTACGTGTCATACTCAGTTTATTCAGAAATAGTTTTTGGTCCATACAATGCATTCAAAGGAAGATTACTAGGGCATTTCATTCAAACACATTTTGCCCATTATAGCCCACTGTGTGAGTTGTGCCAAAAATCGGAAAGTGGTCGAAGATAGCGGACCTGATGGACTACAGCGCGACATGCTTAGTTTATTCAGAAATAGTTTTTGGTCCATACAATGCATTCAAAGGAAGATTACTAAGGCATTTCACTCAAACACATTATGCCCATTATAGCCCACTGTGTGAGTTGTGCCAAAAATCGGAAAGTGGTCGAAGATAGTAGACTTAATGGACTACGTGTCATACTCAGTTTATTCAGAAATAGTTTTTGGTCCATACAATGCATTCAAAGGAAGATTACTAAGGCATTTCACTCAAACACATTATGCCCATTATAGCCCACTGTGTGAGTTGTGCCAAAAATCGGAAAGTGGTCGAAGATAGCGGACCTGATGGACTACAGCGCGACATGCTTAGTTTATTCAGAAATAGTTTTTGGTCCATACAATCCATTCAAAGGAAGATTACTAAGGCATTTCACTCAAATACATTATGCCCATTATAGCCCACTGTGTGAGTTGTGCCAAAAATCGGAAAGTGGTCGAAGATAGTAGACTTAATGGACTACGTGTCATACTCAGTTTATTCAGAAATAGTTTTTGGTCCATACAATGCATTCAAAGGAAGATTACTAACGCATTTCACTCAAACACATTATGCCCATTATAGCCCACTGTGTGAGTTGTGCCAAAAATCGGAAAGTGGTCGAAGATAGCGGACCTTATGGACTATCACATGTCATACTCCGTTTATTCAGAAATAGTTTTTGGTCCATACAATGCATTCAAAGGAAAATACTAAGGAATTTCACTCAAACACATTATGCCCATTATAGCCCACTGTGTGAGTTGTTCCAAAAATCGGAAAGAGGTCTATGATAGTGGACCTAATGGGCTATCACGTGTCATACTCAGTTTATTCAGAAATAGTTTTTGGTCCATACAATGCATTCAAAGGAAGATTACTAAGGCATTTCACTCAAACACATTATGCCCATTATAGCCCACTGTGTGAGTTGTGCCAAAAATCGGAAAGTGGTCGAAGATGGCGGACCTAATGGACTGTCACGTATCATACTCAGTTTATTCGGAATAGTTTTTGGTCCATACAATTCATTCAAAAGAAAATTACTAAGGCATTTCACTCAAACACATTTTGCCCATTTTAGCCCACTGTGTGAGTTGTGACAACAATCGGAAAGTGGTCGAAGATAGCGGACCTTATGGACTATCACATGTCATACTCAGTATATTCGGAGATAGTTTTTGGTCCATACAATCCATTCAAAAGAAGATTACTAAGGCATTTCACTCAAACACATTATGCCCATTATAGTGCACTGTGTGAGTTGTGCCAAAAATCGGAAAGTGGTCGAAGATAGTGGACCTAATGGACTATTACGTGTCGTACTCAGTTTATTCAGATATAGTTTTTGATCCATGCAATGCATTCAAAGGAAAATACTAAGGAATTTCACACAAACACATTATGCCCATTATAGCCCACTGTGTGAGTTGTTCCAAAAATCGGAAAGTGGTCTATGATAGTGGAACTAATGGGCTATCACGTGTCATACTCAGTTTATTCAGAAATAGTTTTTGGTCCATACAATGCATTCAAAGGAAGATTACTAAGGCATTTCACTCAAATACATTATGCCCATTATAGCCCACTGTGTGAGTTGTGCCAAAAATCGGAAAGTGGTCGAAGATAGCATACCTAATGGACTGTCACGCATCATACTCAGTTTATTCGGAATAGTTTTTAGTCCATACAATTCATTCAAAAGAAGATTACTAAGGCATTTCACTCAAACACATTTTGCCCATTTTAGCCCACTGTGTGAGTTGTGACAACAATCGAAAAGTGGTCGAAGATAGCGGACCTTATGGACTATCACATGTCATACTCAGTTTATTCAGAAATAGTTTTTGGTCCATACAATGCATTCAAAGGAAGATTACTAAGGCATTTCACTCAAACACATTATGCCCATTATAGCCCACTGTGTGAGTTGTGCCAAAAATCGGAAAGTGGTCGAAGATAGTGGACCTAATGGACTATTACGAGTCGTACTCAGTTTATTCAGATATAGTTTTTGATCCATGCAATGCATTCAAAGGAAAATACTAAGGAATTTCACTCAAACACATTATGCCCATTAAAGCCCACTGTGTGAGTTGTTCCAAAAATCGGAAAGTAGTCTATGATAGTGGACCTAATGGGCTATCACGTGTCATGCTTAGTTTATTCGGAATAGTTTTTGGTCCATACAATCCATTCAAAAGAAGATTACTAAGGCATTTCACTCAAACACATTTTGCCCATTATAGCCCACTGTGTGAGTTGTGCCAAAAATCGGAAAAAGGTTGAAGATAGTGAACCTAATGGACTGTCACGCATCATACTCAGTTTATTCGGAATAGTTTTTGGTCCATACAATTCATTCAAAAGTAGATTATTAAGGCATTTCACTCAAACACATTTTGCCCATTTTAGCCCACTGTGTGAGTTGTGACAACAATCGGAAAGTGGTCGAAGATAACGGACCTTATGGACTACCACATGTCATACTCAGTATATTCGGAGATAGTTTTTGGTCCATACAATCCATTCAAAAGAAGATTACTAAGGCATTTCACTCAAACACATTATGCCCATTATAGTGCACTGTGTGAGCTGTGCCAAAAATCGGAAAGTGGTCGAAGATAGTGGACCTGATGGACTACAACGCGACATATTCAGTTTATTCAGAAATAGTTTTTGGTCCATACAATCCATTCAAAGGAAGATTACTAAGGCATTTCACTCAAACACATTTTGCCCATTATAGTGCACTGTGGGAATTGTGCCAAAATTCGGAAAGTGGTTGAAGATAGTGGACCTAATGGACTATTACGTGTCATACTCAGTTTATTCAGAAATAGTTTTTGGTCCATACAATGCATTCAAAGGAAGATTACTAGGGCATTTCATTCAAACACATTTTGCCCATTATAGCCCACTGTGTGAGTTGTGCCAAAAATCGGAAAGTGGTCGAAGATAGCATACCCAATGGACTGTCACGCATCATACTCAGTTTATTCGGAATAGTTTTTGGTCCATACAATTCATTCAAAAGAAGATTACTAAGGCATTTCACTCAAACACATTTTGCCCATTATAGCCCACTGTGTGAGTTGCGCCAAAAATCGGAAAGTATTCGAAGATAGTGGACCTAATGGACTATTACGTGTCGTACTCAGTTTATTCAGATATAGTTTTTGATCCATGCAATGCATTCAAAGGAAAATACTAAGGAATTTCACTCAAACACATTATGCCCATTATAGCCCACTGTGTGAGTTGTTCCAAAAATCGGAAAGTGGTCTGTGATAGTGGACCTAATGGGCTATCACGTGTCATACTCAGTTTATTCAGAAATAGTTTTTGGTCCATACAATGCATTCAAAGGAAGATTACTAAGGCATTTCACTCAAACACATTATGCCCATTATAGCCCACTGTGTGAGTTGTGCCAAAAATCGGAAAGTGGTCTATGATAGTGGACCTAATGGGCTATCACGTGTCATACTCAGTTTATTCAGAAATAGTTTTTGGTCCATACAATGCATTCAAAGGAAGATTACTAAGGCATTTCACTCAAACACATTTTGCCCATTATAGCCCACTGTGTGAGTTGTGCCAAAAATCGGAAAGTTATCGAAGATAGCATACCTAATGGACTGTCACGCATCATACTCAGTTTATTCGGAATAGTTTTTGGTCCATACAATTCATTCAAAAGAAGATTACTAAGGCATTTCACTCAAACACATTTTGCCCATTATAGCCCACTGTGTGAGTTGTGCCAAAAATCGGAAAGTGGTCGAAGATAGTGGACCTGATGGACTACAACGCGACATATTCAGTTTATTCAGAAATAGTTTTTGGTCCATACAATCCATTCAAAGGAAGATTACTAAGGCATTTCACTCAAACACATTATGCCCATTATAGTGCACTGTGTGAGTTGTGCCAAAAATCGGAAAGTGGTCGAAGATAGTGGACCTAATGGACTATTACGTGTCGTACTCAGTTTATTCAGATATAGTTTTTGATCCATGCAATGCATTCAAAGGAAAATACTAAGGAATTTCACTCAAACACATTATGCCCATTATAGCCCACTGTGTGAGTTGTTCCAAAAATCGGAAAACGGCCGAAGATAGTGGACCTAATGGGCTATCACGTGTCATACTCAGTTTATTCAGAAATAGTTTTTGGTCCATACAATGCATTCAAAGGAAGATTACTAAGGCATTTCACTCAAACACATTATGCCCATTATAGCCCACTGTGTGAGTTGTGCCAAAAATCGGAAAGTGGTCGAAGATAGCATACCTAATGGACTGTCACGCATCATACTCAGTTTATTCGGAATAGTTTTTGGTCCATACAATTCATTCAAAAGAAGATTACTAAGGCATTTCACTCAAAAACATTTTGCCCATTTTAGCCTACTGTGTGAGTTGTGACAACAATCGAAAAGTGGTCGAAGATAGCGGACCTTATGGACTATCACATGTCATACTCAGTTTATTCAGAAATAGTTTTTGGTCCATACAATGCATTCAAAGGAAGATTACTAAGGCATTTCACTCAAACACATTATGCCCATTATAGCCCACTGTGTGAGTTGTGCCAAAAAAAAAAAGATAGCGGACCTTATGGACTATCACATGTCATACTCAGTTTATTCAGAAATAGTTTTTGGTCCATACAATGCATTCAAAGGAAGATTACTAAGGCATTTCACTCAAACACATTATGCCCATTATAGCCCACTGTGTGAGTTGTGCCAAAAATCGGAAAGTGGTCGAAGATAGCGGACCTTATGGGCTATCACATGTCATACTCCGTTTATTCAGAAATAGTTTTTGGTCCATACAATGCATTCAAAGGAAAATACTAAGGAATTTCACTCAAACACATTATGCCCATTATAGCCCACTGTGTGAGTTGTTCCAAAAATCGGAAAGTGGTCTATGATAGTGGACCTAATGGGCTATCACGTGTCATACTCAGTTTATTCAGAAATAGTTTTTGGTCCATACAATGCATTCAAAGGAAGATTACTAAGGCATTTCACTCAAACACATTATGCCCATTATAGCCCACTGTGTGAGTTGTGCCAAAAATCGGAAAGTGGTCGAAGATGGCGGACCTAATGGACTGTCACGCATCATACTCAGTTTATTCGGAATAGTTTTTGGTCCATACAATTCATTCAAAAGAAAATTACTAAGGCATTTCACTCAAACACATTTTGCCCATTTTAGCCCACTGTGTGAGTTGTGACAACAATCGGAAAGTGGTCGAAGATAGCGGACCTTATGGACTATCACATGTCATACTCAGTATATTCGGAGATAGTTTTTGGTCCATACAATCCATTCAAAAGAAGATTACTAAGGCATTTCACTCAAACACATTATGCCCATTATAGTGCACTGTGTGAGCTGTGCCAAAAATCGGAAAGTGGTCGAAGATAGTGGACCTAATGGACTATTACGTGTCGTACTCAGTTTATTCAGATATAGTTTTTGATCCATGCAATGCATTCAAAGGAAAATACTAAGGAATTTCACTCAAACACATTATGCCCATTATAGCCCACTGTGTGAGTTGTTCCAAAAATCGGAAAGTGGTCTATGATAGTGGACCTAATGGGCTATCACGTGTCATACTCAGTTTATTCAGAAATAGTTTTTGGTCCATACAATGCATTCAAAGGAAAATTACTAAGGCATTTCACTCAAACACATTATGCCCATTATAGCCCACTGTGTGAGTTGTGCCAAAAATCGGAAAGTGGTCGAAGATAGCATACCTAATGGACTGTCACGCATCATACTCAGTTTATTCGGAATAGTTTTTGGTCCATACAATTCATTCAAAAGAAGATTACTAAGGCATTTCACTCAAACACATTTTGCCCATTCTAGCCCACTGTGTGAGTTGTGACAAGAATCGAAAAGTGGTCGAAGATAGCGGACCTTATGGACTATCACATGTCATACTCAGTTTATTCAGAAATAGTTTTTGGTCCATACAATGCATTCAAAGGAAGATTACTAAGGCATTTCACTCAAACACATTATGCCCATTATAGCCCACTGTGTGAGTTGTGCCAACAATCGGAAAGTGGTTGAAGATAGTGGACCTAATGGACTATTACGTGTCATACTCAGTTTATTCAGAAATAGTTTTTGGTCAATACAATGCATTCAAAGGAAGATTACTAGGGCATTTCACTCAAACACATTTTGCCCATTATAGCCCACTGTGTGAGTTGTGCCAAAAATCGGAAAGTGGTCGAAGATAGCATACCTAATGGACTGTCACGCATCATACTCAGTTTATTCGGAATAGTTTTTGGTCCATACAATTCATTCAAAAGAAGATTACTAAGGCATTTCACTCAAACACATTTTGCCCATTATAGCCCACTGTGTGAGTTGTGCCAAAAATCGGAAAGTGGTCGAAGATAGTGGACCTAATGGACTATTACGTGTCGTACTCAGTTTATTCAGATATAGTTTTTGATCCATGCAATGCATTCAAAGGATAATACTAAGGAATTTCACTCAAACACATTATGCCCATTATAGCCCACTGTGTGAGTTGTTCCAAAAATCGGAAAGTGGTCTATGATAGTGGACCTAATGGGCTATCACGTGTCATACTCAGTTTATTCAGATATAGTTTTTGGCCCATACAATGCATTCTAAGGAAGATTACTAGGGCATTTCACTGAAACACATTTTGCCCATTATAGCCCACTGTGTGAGTTGTGCCAAAAATCGGAAAGTGGTCGAAGATAGCATACCTAATGGACTGTCACGCATCATACTCAGTTTATTCGGAATAGTTTTTGGTCCATACAATTCATTCAAAAGAAGATTACTAAGGCATTTCACTCAAACACATTTTGCCCATTATAGCCCACTGTGTGAGTTGTGCCAAAAATCGGAAAGTGGTCGAAGATAGTGGACCTAATGGACTATTACGTGTCGTACTCAGTTTATTCAGATATAGTTTTTGATCCATGCAATGCATTCAAAGGAAAATACTAAGGAATTTCACTCAAACACATTATGCCCATTATAGCCCACTGTGTGAGTTGTTCCAAAAATCGGAAAGTGGTCTATGATAGTGGACCTAATGGGCTATCACGTGTCATACTCAGTTTATTCAGATATAGTTTTTGATCCATGCAATGCATTCAAAGGAAAATACTAAGGAATTTCACTCAAACACATTATGCCCATTATAGCCCACTGTGTGAGTTGTTCCAATAATCGGAAAGTAGTCTATGATAGTGGACCTAATGGGCTATCACGTGTCATGCTTAGTTTATTCGGAATAGTTTTTGGTCCATACAATCCATTCAAAAGAAGATTACTAAGGCATTTCACTCAAACACATTTTGCCCATTATAGCCCACTGTGTGAGTTGTGCCAAAAATCGGAAAGTGGTCGAAGATAGCGGACCTTATGGACTATCACATGTCATACTCCGTTTATTCAGAAATAGTTTTTGGTCCATACAATGCATTCAAAGGAATATTACTAGGGCATTTCACTCAAACACATTTTGCCCATTATAGCCCACTGTGTGAGTTGTGCCAAAAATCGGAAAGTGGTCTATGATAGTGGACCTAATGGGCTATCACGTGTCATACTCAGTTTATTCAGAAATAGTTTTTGGTCCATACAATGCATTCAAAGGAAGATTACTAAGGCATTTCACTCAAACACATCATGCCCATTATAGCCCACTGTGTGAGTTGTGCCAAAAATCGGAAAGTGGTCGAAGATGGCGGACCTAATGGACTGTCACGCATCATACTCAGTTTATTCGGAATAGTTTTTGGTCCATACAATTCATTCAAAAGAAAATTACTAAGGCATTTCACTCAAACACATTTTGCCCATTTTAGCCCACTGTGTGAGTTGTGACAACAATCGGAAAGTGGTCGAAGATAGCGGACCTTATGGACTATCACATGTCATACTCAGTATATTCGGAGATAGTTTTTGGTCCATACAATCCATTCAAAAGAAGATTACTAAGGCATTTCACTCAAACACATTATGCCCATTATAGTGCACTGTGGGAATTGTGCCAAAATTCGGAAAGTGGTTGAAGATAGTGGACCTGATGGACTACAACGCGACATATTCAGTTTATTCAGAAATAGTTTTTGGTCCATACAATCCATTCAAAGGAAGATTACTAAGGCATTTCACTCAAACACATTTTGCCCATTATAGTGCACTGTGGGAATTGTGCCAAAATTCGGAAAGTGGTTGAAGATAGTGGACCTAATGGACTATTACGTGTCATACTCAGTTTATTCAGATATAGTTTTTGATCCATGCAATGCATTCAAAGGAAAATACTAAGGAATTTCACACAAACACATTATGCCCATTATAGCCCACTGTGTGAGTTGTTCCAAAAATCGGAAAGTGGTCTATGATAGTGGAACTAATGGGCTATCACGTGTCATACTCAGTTTATTCAGAAATAGTTTTTGGTCCATACAATGCATTCAAAGGAAGATTACTAAGGCATTTCACTCAAATACATTATGCCCATTATAGCCCACTGTGTGAGTTGTGCCAAAAATCGGAAAGTGGTCGAAGATAGCATACCTAATGGACTGTCACGCATCATACTCAGTTTATTCGGAATAGTTTTTGGTCCATACAATTCATTCAAAAGAAGATTACTAAGGCATTTCACTCAAACACATTTTGCCCATTTTAGCCCACTGTGTGAGTTGTGACAACAATCGAAAAGTGGTCGAAGATAGCGGACCTTATGGACTATCACATGTCATACTCAGTTTATTCAGAAATAGTTTTTGGTCCATACAATGCATTCAAAGGAAGATTACTAAGGCATTTCACTCAAACACATTATGCCCATTATAGCCCACTGTGTGAGTTGTGCCAAAAATCGGAAAGTGGTCGAAGATAGTGGACCTAATGGACTATTACGAGTCGTACTCAGTTTATTCAGATATAGTTTTTGATCCATGCAATGCATTCAAAGGAAAATACTAAGGAATTTCACTCAAACACATTATGCCCATTAAAGCCCACTGTGTGAGTTGTTCCAAAAATCGGAAAGTAGTCTATGATAGTGGACCTAATGGGCTATCACGTGTCATGCTTAGTTTATTCGGAATAGTTTTTGGTCCATACAATCCATTCAAAAGAAGATTACTAAGGCATTTCACTCAAACACATTTTGCCCATTATAGCCCACTGTGTGAGTTGTGCCAAAAATCGGAAAAAGGTTGAAGATAGTGAACCTAATGGACTGTCACGCATCATACTCAGTTTATTCGGAATAGTTTTTGGTCCATACAATTCATTCAAAAGTAGATTATTAAGGCATTTCACTCAAACACATTTTGCCCATTTTAGCCCACTGTGTGAGTTGTGACAACAATCGGAAAGTGGTCGAAGATAACGGACCTTATGGACTACCACATGTCATACTCAGTATATTCGGAGATAGTTTTTGGTCCATACAATCCATTCAAAAGAAGATTACTAAGGCATTTCACTCAAACACATTATGCCCATTATAGTGCACTGTGTGAGCTGTGCCAAAAATCGGAAAGTGGTCGAAGATAGTGGACCTGATGGACTACAACGCGACATATTCAGTTTATTCAGAAATAGTTTTTGGTCCATACAATCCATTCAAAGGAAGATTACTAAGGCATTTCACTCAAACACATTTTGCCCATTATAGTGCACTGTGGGAATTGTGCCAAAATTCGGAAAGTGGTTGAAGATAGTGGACCTAATGGACTATTACGTGTCATACTCAGTTTATTCAGAAATAGTTTTTGGTCCATACAATGCATTCAAAGGAAGATTACTAGGGCATTTCATTCAAACACATTTTGCCCATTATAGCCCACTGTGTGAGTTGTGCCAAAAATCGGAAAGTGGTCGAAGATAGCATACCCAATGGACTGTCACGCATCATACTCAGTTTATTCGGAATAGTTTTTGGTCCATACAATTCATTCAAAAGAAGATTACTAAGGCATTTCACTCAAACACATTTTGCCCATTATAGCCCACTGTGTGAGTTGCGCCAAAAATCGGAAAGTATTCGAAGATAGTGGACCTAATGGACTATTACGTGTCGTACTCAGTTTATTCAGATATAGTTTTTGATCCATGCAATGCATTCAAAGGAAAATACTAAGGAATTTCACTCAAACACATTATGCCCATTATAGCCCACTGTGTGAGTTGTTCCAAAAATCGGAAAGTGGTCTGTGATAGTGGACCTAATGGGCTATCACGTGTCATACTCAGTTTATTCAGAAATAGTTTTTGGTCCATACAATGCATTCAAAGGAAGATTACTAAGGCATTTCACTCAAACACATTATGCCCATTATAGCCCACTGTGTGAGTTGTGCCAAAAATCGGAAAGTGGTCTATGATAGTGGACCTAATGGGCTATCACGTGTCATACTCAGTTTATTCAGAAATAGTTTTTGGTCCATACAATGCATTCAAAGGAAGATTACTAAGGCATTTCACTCAAACACATTTTGCCCATTATAGCCCACTGTGTGAGTTGTGCCAAAAATCGGAAAGTTATCGAAGATAGCATACCTAATGGACTGTCACGCATCATACTCAGTTTATTCGGAATAGTTTTTGGTCCATACAATTCATTCAAAAGAAGATTACTAAGGCATTTCACTCAAACACATTTTGCCCATTATAGCCCACTGTGTGAGTTGTGCCAAAAATCGGAAAGTGGTCGAAGATAGTGGACCTGATGGACTACAACGCGACATATTCAGTTTATTCAGAAATAGTTTTTGGTCCATACAATCCATTCAAAGGAAGATTACTAAGGCATTTCACTCAAACACATTATGCCCATTATAGTGCACTGTGTGAGTTGTGCCAAAAATCGGAAAGTGGTCGCAGATAGTGGACCTAATGGACTATTACGTGTCGTACTCAGTTTATTCAGATATAGTTTTTGATCCATGCAATGCATTCAAAGGAAAATACTAAGGAATTTCACTCAAACACATTATGCCCATTATAGCCCACTGTGTGAGTTGTTCCAAAAATCGGAAAACGGCCGAAGATAGTGGACCTAATGGGCTATCACGTGTCATACTCAGTTTATTCAGAAATAGTTTTTGGTCCATACAATGCATTCAAAGGAAGATTACTAAGGCATTTCACTCAAACACATTATGCCCATTATAGCCCACTGTGTGAGTTGTGCCAAAAATCGGAAAGTGGTCGAAGATAGCATACCTAATGGACTGTCACGCATCATACTCAGTTTATTCGGAATAGTTTTTGGTCCATACAATTCATTCAAAAGAAGATTACTAAGGCATTTCACTCAAAAACATTTTGCCCATTTTAGCCTACTGTGTGAGTTGTGACAACAATCGAAAAGTGGTCGAAGATAGCGGACCTTATGGACTATCACATGTCATACTCAGTTTATTCAGAAATAGTTTTTGGTCCATACAATGCATTCAAAGGAAGATTACTAAGGCATTTCACTCAAACACATTATGCCCATTATAGCCCACTGTGTGAGTTGTGCCAAAAAAAAAAAGATAGCGGACCTTATGGACTATCACATGTCATACTCAGTTTATTCAGAAATAGTTTTTGGTCCATACAATGCATTCAAAGGAAGATTACTAAGGCATTTCACTCAAACACATTATGCCCATTATAGCCCACTGTGTGAGTTGTGCCAAAAATCGGAAAGTGGTCGAAGATAGCGGACCTTATGGGCTATCACATGTCATACTCCGTTTATTCAGAAATAGTTTTTGGTCCATACAATGCATTCAAAGGAAAATACTAAGGAATTTCACTCAAACACATTATGCCCATTATAGCCCACTGTGTGAGTTGTTCCAAAAATCGGAAAGTGGTCTATGATAGTGGACCTAATGGGCTATCACGTGTCATACTCAGTTTATTCAGAAATAGTTTTTGGTCCATACAATGCATTCAAAGGAAGATTACTAAGGCATTTCACTCAAACACATTATGCCCATTATAGCCCACTGTGTGAGTTGTGCCAAAAATCGGAAAGTGGTCGAAGATGGCGGACCTAATGGACTGTCACGCATCATACTCAGTTTATTCGGAATAGTTTTTGGTCCATACAATTCAT
The DNA here is from genome assembly GCA_963576795.1 of Metopia argyrocephala. Lineage (NCBI taxonomy): Eukaryota > Metazoa > Arthropoda > Insecta > Diptera > Sarcophagidae > Metopia > Metopia argyrocephala. The sequence goes on along the minus strand of OY756209.1, from coordinate 86,212,567 downwards.
TCAAAAGAAAATTACTAAGGCATTTCACTCAAACACATTTTGCCCATTTTAGCCCACTGTGTGAGTTGTGACAACAATCGGAAAGTGGTCGAAGATAGCGGACCTTATGGACTATCACATGTCATACTCAGTATATTCGGAGATAGTTTTTGGTCCATACAATCCATTCAAAAGAAGATTACTAAGGCATTTCACTCAAACACATTATGCCCATTATAGTGCACTGTGTGAGCTGTGCCAAAAATCGGAAAGTGGTCGAAGATAGTGGACCTAATGGACTATTACGTGTCGTACTCAGTTTATTCAGATATAGTTTTTGATCCATGCAATGCATTCAAAGGAAAATACTAAGGAATTTCACTCAAACACATTATGCCCATTATAGCCCACTGTGTGAGTTGTTCCAAAAATCGGAAAGTGGTCTATGATAGTGGACCTAATGGGCTATCACGTGTCATACTCAGTTTATTCAGAAATAGTTTTTGGTCCATACAATGCATTCAAAGGAAAATTACTAAGGCATTTCACTCAAACACATTATGCCCATTATAGCCCACTGTGTGAGTTGTGCCAAAAATCGGAAAGTGGTCGAAGATAGCATACCTAATGGACTGTCACGCATCATACTCAGTTTATTCGGAATAGTTTTTGGTCCATACAATTCATTCAAAAGAAGATTACTAAGGCATTTCACTCAAACACATTTTGCCCATTCTAGCCCACTGTGTGAGTTGTGACAAGAATCGAAAAGTGGTCGAAGATAGCGGACCTTATGGACTATCACATGTCATACTCAGTTTATTCAGAAATAGTTTTTGGTCCATACAATGCATTCAAAGGAAGATTACTAAGGCATTTCACTCAAACACATTATGCCCATTATAGCCCACTGTGTGAGTTGTGCCAACAATCGGAAAGTGGTTGAAGATAGTGGACCTAATGGACTATTACGTGTCATACTCAGTTTATTCAGAAATAGTTTTTGGTCAATACAATGCATTCAAAGGGAGATTACTAGGGCATTTCACTCAAACACATTTTGCCCATTATAGCCCACTGTGTGAGTTGTGCCAAAAATCGGAAAGTGGTCGAAGATAGCATACCTAATGGACTGTCACGCACCATACTCAGTTTATTCGGAATAGTTTTTGGTCCATACAATTCATTCAAAAGAAGATTACTAAGGCATTTCACTCAAACACATTTTGCCCATTATAGCCCACTGTGTGAGTTGTGCCAAAAATCGGAAAGTGGTCGAAGATAGTGGACCTAATGGACTATTACGTGTCGTACTCAGTTTATTCAGATATAGTTTTTGATCCATGCAATGCATTCAAAGGATAATACTAAGGAATTTCACTCAAACACATTATGCCCATTATAGCCCACTGTGTGAGTTGTTCCAAAAATCGGAAAGTGGTCTATGATAGTGGACCTAATGGGCTATCACGTGTCATACTCAGTTTATTCAGATATAGTTTTTGGCCCATACAATGCATTCTAAGGAAGATTACTAGGGCATTTCACTGAAACACATTTTGCCCATTATAGCCCACTGTGTGAGTTGTGCCAAAAATCGGAAAGTGGTCGAAGATAGCATACCTAATGGACTGTCACGCATCATACTCAGTTTATTCGGAATAGTTTTTGGTCCATACAATTCATTCAAAAGAAGATTACTAAGGCATTTCACTCAAACACATTTTGCCCATTATAGCCCACTGTGTGAGTTGTGCCAAAAATCGGAAAGTGGTCGAAGATAGTGGACCTAATGGACTATTACGTGTCGTACTCAGTTTATTCAGATATAGTTTTTGATCCATGCAATGCATTCAAAGGAAAATACTAAGGAATTTCACTCAAACACATTATGCCCATTATAGCCCACTGTGTGAGTTGTTCCAAAAATCGGAAAGTGGTCTATGATAGTGGACCTAATGGGCTATCACGTGTCATACTCAGTTTATTCAGATATAGTTTTTGATCCATGCAATGCATTCAAAGGAAAATACTAAGGAATTTCACTCAAACACATTATGCCCATTATAGCCCACTGTGTGAGTTGTTCCAATAATCGGAAAGTAGTCTATGATAGTGGACCTAATGGGCTATCACGTGTCATGCTTAGTTTATTCGGAATAGTTTTTGGTCCATACAATCCATTCAAAAGAAGATTACTAAGGCATTTCACTCAAACACATTTTGCCCATTATAGCCCACTGTGTGAGTTGTGCCAAAAATCGGAAAGTGGTCGAAGATAGCGGACCTTATGGACTATCACATGTCATACTCCGTTTATTCAGAAATAGTTTTTGGTCCATACAATGCATTCAAAGGAATATTACTAGGGCATTTCACTCAAACACATTTTGCCCATTATAGCCCACTGTGTGAGTTGTGCCAAAAATCGGAAAGCGGTCGAAGATAGCATACCTAATGGACTGTCACGCATCATACTCAGTTTATTCGGAATAGTTTTTGGTCCATACAATTCATTCAAAAGAAGGTTACTAAGGCATTTCACTCAAACACATTTTGCCCATTATAGCCCACTGTGTGAGTTGTGCCAAAAATCGGAAAGTGGTCGAAGATAGTGGACCAAATGGACTATTACGTGTCGTACTCAGTTTATTCAGATATAGTTTTTGATCCATGCAATGCATTCAAAGGAAAATACTAAGGAATTTCACTCAAACACATTATGCCCATTATAGCCCACTGTGTGAGTTGTTCCAAAAATCGGAAAGTGGTCTATGATAGTGGACCTAATGGGCTATCACGTGTCATACTCAGTTTATTCAGATATAGTTTTTGATCCATGCAATGCATTCAAAGGAAAATACTAAGGAATTTCACTCAAACACATTATGCCCATTATAGCCCACTGTGTGAGTTGTTCCAATAATCGGAAAGTAGTCTATGATAGTGGACCTAATGGGCTATCACGTGTCATACTTAGTTTATTCGGAATAGTTTTTGGTCCATACTATCCATTCAAAAGAAGATTACTAAGGCATTTCACTCAAACACATTTTGCCCATTATAGCCCACTGTGTGAGTTGTGCCAAAAATCGGAAAGTGGTCGAAGATAGCGGACCTTATGGACTATCACATGTCATACTCCGTTTATTCAGAAATAGTTTTTGGTCCATACAATGCATTCAAAGGAAAATACTAAGGAATTTCACTCAAACACATTATGCCCATTATAGCCCACTGTGTGAGTTGTTCCAAAAATCGGAAAGTGGTCTATGATAGTGGACCTAATGGGCTATCACGTGTCATACTCAGTTTATTCAGAAATAGTTTTTGGTCCATACAATGCATTCAAAGGAAGATTACTAAGGCATTTCACTCAAACACATCATGCCCATTATAGCCCACTGTGTGAGTTGTGCCAAAAATCGGAAAGTGGTCGAAGATGGCGGACCTAATGGACTGTCACGCATCATACTCAGTTTATTCGGAATAGTTTTTGGTCCATACAATTCATTCAAAAGAAAATTACTAAGGCATTTCACTCAAACACATTTTGCCCATTTTAGCCCACTGTGTGAGTTGTGACAACAATCGGAAAGTGGTCGAAGATAGCGGACCTTATGGACTATCACATGTCATACTCAGTATATTCGGAGATAGTTTTTGGTCCATACAATCCATTCAAAAGAAGATTACTAAGGCATTTCACTCAAACACATTATGCCCATTATAGTGCACTGTGTGAGTTGTGCCAAAAATCGGAAAGTGGTCGAAGATAGTGGACCTAATGGACTATTACGTGTCGTACTCAGTTTATTCAGATATAGTTTTTGATCCATGCAATGCATTCAAAGGAAAATACTAAGGAATTTCACTCAAACACATTATGCCCATTATAGCCCACTGTGTGAGTTGTTCCAAAAATCGGAAAGTGGTCTATGATAGTGGACCTAATGGGCTATCACGTGTCATACTCAGTTTATTCAGAAATAGTTTTTGGTCCATACAATGCATTCAAAGGAAGATTACTAAGGCATTTCACTCAAACACATTATGCCCATTATAGCCCACTGTGTGAGTTGTGCCAAAAATCGGAAAGTGGTCGAAGATAGCATACCTAATGGACTGTCACGCATCATACTCAGTTTATTCGGAATAGTTTTTGGTCCATACAATTCATTCAAAAGAAGATTACTAAGGCATTTCACTCAAACACATTTTGCCCATTTTAGCCCACTGTGTGAGTTGTGACAACAATCGAAAAGTGGTCGAAGATAGCGGACCTTATGGACTATCACATGTCATACTCAGTTTATTCACAAATAGTTTTTGGTCCATACAATGCATTCAAAGGAAGATTACTAAGGCATTTCACTCAAACACATTATGCCCATTATAGCCCACTGTGTGAGTTGTGCCAACAATCGGAAAGTGGTTGAAGATAGCATACCTAATGGACTGTCACGCATCATACTCAGTTTATTCGGAATAGTTTTTGGTCCATACAATTCATTCAAAAGAAGATTACTAAGGCATTTCACTCAAACACATTTTGCCCATTATAGCCCACTGTGTGAGTTGTGCCAAAAATCGGAAAGTGGTCGAAGATAGTGGACCTAATGGACTATTACGTGTCGTACTCAGTTTATTCAGATATAGTTTTTGATCCATGCAATGCATTCAAAGGAAAATACTAAGGAATTTCACTCAAACACATTATGCCCATTATAGCCCACTGTGTGAGTTGTTCCAAAAATCGGAAAGTGGTCTATGATAGTGGACCTAATGGGCTATCACGTGTCATACTCAGTTTATTCAGATATACTTTTTGATCCATGCAATGCATTCAAAGGAAAATACTAAGGAATTTCACTCAAACACATTATGCCCATTATAGCCCACTGTGTGAGTTGTTCCAATAATCGGAAAGTAGTCTATGATAGTGGACCTAATGGGCTATCACGTGTCATGCTTAGTTTATTCGGAATAGTTTTTGGTCCATACAATCCATTCAAAAGAAGATTACTAAGGCATTTCACTCAAACACATTTTGCCCATTATAGCCCACTGTGTGAGTTGTGCCAAAAATCGGAAAAAGGTTGAAGATAGTGAACCTAATGGACTGTCACGCATCATACTCAGTTTATTCGGAATAGTTTTTGGTCCATACAATTCATTCAAAAGTAGATTATTAAGGCATTTCACTCAAACACATTTTGCCCATTTTAGCCCACTGTGTGAGTTGTGACAACAATCGGAAAGTGGTCGAAGATAACGGACCTTATGGACTACCACATGTCATACTCAGTATATTCGGAGATAGTTTTTGGTCCATACAATCCATTCAAAAGAAGATTACTAAGGCATTTCACTCAAACACATTATGCCCATTATAGTGCACTGTGTGAGCTGTGCCAAAAATCGGAAAGTGGTCGAAGATAGTGGACCTGATGGACTACAACGCGACATATTCAGTTTATTCAGAAATAGTTTTTGGTCCATACAATGCATTCAAAGGAAGATTACTAGGGCATTTCACTCAAACACATTTTGCCCATTATAGCCCACTGTGTGAGTTGTGCCAAAAATCGGAAAAAGGTTGAAGATAGTGAACCTAATGGACTGTCACGCATCATACTCAGTTTATTCAGATATAGTTTTTGATCCATGCAATGCATTCAAAGGAAAATACTAAGGAATTTCACTCAAACACATTATGCCCATTATAGCCCACTGTGTGAGTTGTTCCAAAAATCGGAAAGTGGTCTATGATAGTGGACCTAATGGGCTATCACGCGTCATACTCAGTTTATTCAGAAATAGTTTTTGGTCCATACAATGCATTCAAAGGAAGATTACTAAGGCATTTCACTCAAACACATTATGCCCATTATAGCCCACTGTGTGAGTTGTGCCAAAAATCGGAAAGTGGTCTATGATAGTGGACCTAATGGGCTATCACGTGTCATACTCAGTTTATTCAGAAATAGTTTTTGGTCCATACAATGCATTCAAAGGAAGATTACTAAGGCATTTCACTCAAACACATCATGCCCATTATAGCCCACTGTGTGAGTTGTGCCAAAAATCGGAAAGTGGTCGAAGATGGCGGACCTAATGGACTGTCACGCATCATACTCAGTTTATTCGGAATAGTTTTTGGTCCATACAATTCATTCAAAAGAAAATTACTAAGGCATTTCACTCAAACACATTTTGTCCATTTTAGCCCACTGTGTGAGTTGTGACAACAATCGGAAAGTGGTCGAAGATAGCGGACCTTATGGACTATCACATGTCATACTCAGTATATTCGGAGATAGTTTTTGGTCCATACAATCCATTCAAAAGAAGATTACTAAGGCATTTCACTCAAACACATTATGCCCATTATAGCCCACTGTGTGAGTTGTTCCAAAAATCGGAAAGTGGTCTATGATAGTGGACCTAATGGGCTATCACGTGTCATACTCAGTTTATTCAGAAATAGTTTTTGGTCCATACAATGCATTCAAAGGAAGATTACTAAGGCATTTCACTCAAACACATTATGCCCATTATAGCCCACTGTGTGAGTTGTGCCAAAAATCGGAAAGTGGTCGAAGATAGCATACCTAATGGACTGTCACGCATCATACTCAGTTTATTCGGAATAGTTTTTGGTCCATACAATTCATTCAAAAGAAGATTACTAAGGCATTTCACTCAAACACATTTTGCCCATTTTAGCCCACTGTGTGAGTTGTGACAACAATCGAAAAGTGGTCGAAGATAGCGGACCTTATGGACTATCACATGTCATACTCAGTTTATTCAGAAATAGTTTTTGGTCCATACAATGCATTCAAAGGAAGATTACTAAGGCATTTCACTCAAACACATTATGCCCATTATAGCCCACTGTGTGAGTTGTGCCAACAATCGGAAAGTGGTTGAAGATAGTGGACCTAATGGACTATTACGTGTCATACTCAGTTTATTCAGAAATAGTTTTTGGTCCATACAATGCATTCAAAGGAAGATTACTAGGGCATTTCACTCAAACACATTTTGCCCATTATAGCCCACTGTGTGAGTTGTGCCAAAAATTGGAAAGTGGTCGAAGATAGCATACCTAATGGACTGTCACGCATCATACTCAGTTTATTCGGAATAGTTTTTGGTCCATACAATTCATTCAAAAGAAGATTACTAAGGCATTTCACTCAAACACATTTTGCCCATTATAGCCCACTGTGTGAGTTGTGCCAAAAATCGGAAAGTGGTCTATGATAGTGGACCTAATGGGCTATCACGTGTCATACTCAGTTTATTCAGATATAGTTTTTGATCCATGCAATGCATTCAAAGGAAAATACTAAGGAATTTCACTCAAACACATTATGCCCATTATAGCCCACTGTGTGAGTTGTTCCAATAATCGGAAAGTAGTCTATGATAGTGGACCTAATGGGCTATCACGTGTCATGCTTAGTTTATTCGGAATAGTTTTTGGTCCATACAATCCATTCAAAAGAAGATTACTAAGGCATTTCACTCAAACACATTTTGCCCATTATAGCCCACTGTGTGAGTTGTGCCAAAAATCGGAAAGTGTTCGAAGATGGCGGACCTAATGGACTGTCACGCATCATACTCAGTTTATTCGGAATAGTTTTTCGTCCATACAATTCATTCAAAAGAAAATTACTAAGGCATTTCACTCAAACACATTTTGCCCATTTTAGCCCACTGTGTGAGTTGTGACAACAATCGGAAAGTGGTCGAAGATAGCGGACCTTATGGACTATCACATGTCATACTCAGTATATTCGGAGATAGTTTTTGGTCCATACAATCCATTCAAAAGAAGATTACTAAGGCATTTCACTCAAACACATTATGCCCATTATAGTGCACTGTGTGAGTTGTGCCAAAAATCGGAAAGTGGTCGAAGATAGTGGACCTAATGGACTATTACGTGTCGTACTCAGTTTATTCAGATATAGTTTTTGATCCATGCAATGCATTCAAAGGAAAATACTAAGGAATTTCACTCAAACACATTATGCCCACTATAGCCCACTGTGTGAGTTGTTCCAAAAATCGGAAAGTGGTCTATGATAGTGGACCTAATGGGCTATCACGTGTCATACTCAGTTTATTCAGATATAGTTTTTGATCCATGCAATGCATTCAAAGGAAAATACTAAGGAATTTCACTCAAACACATTATGCCCATTATAGCCCACTGTGTGAGTTGTTCCAATAATCGGAAAGTAGTCTATGATAGTGGACCTAATGGGCTATCACGTGTCATGCTTAGTTTATTCGGAATAGTTTTTGGTCCATACAATCCATTCAAAAGAAGATTACTAAGGCATTTCACTCAAACACATTTTGCCCATTATAGCCCACTGTGTGAGTTGTGCCAAAAATCGGAAAAAGGTTGAAGATAGCGAACCTAATGGACTGTCACGCATCATACTCAGTTTATTCGGAATAGTTTTTGGTCCATACAATTCATTCAAAAGTAGATTATTAAGGCATTTCACTCAAACACATTTTGCCCATTTTAGCCCACTGTGTGAGTTGTGACAACAATCGGAAGGTGGTCGAAGATAACGGACCTTATGGACTACCACATGTCATACTCAGTATATTCGGAGATGGTTTTTGGTCCATACAATCCATTCAAAAGAAGATTACTAAGGCATTTCACTCAAACACATTATGCCCATTATAGTGCACTGTGTGAGCTGTGCCAAAAATCGGAAAGTGGTCGAAGATAGTGGACCTGATGGACTACAACGCGACATATTCAGTTTATTCAGAAATAGTTTTTGGTCCATACAACCCATTCAAAGGAAAATTACTAAGGCATTTCACTCAAACACATTTTGCCCATTATAGTGCACTGTGGGAATTGTGCCAAAATTCGGAAAGTGGTTGAAGATAGTGGACCTAATGGACTATTACGTGTCATACTCAGTTTATTCAGAAATAGTTTTTGGTCCATACAATGCATTCAAAGGAAGATTACTAGGGCATTTCACTCAAACACATTTTGCCCATTATAGCCCACTGTGTGAGTTGTGCCAAAAATCGGAAAGTGGTCGAAGATAGCATACCTAATGGACTGTCACGCATCATACTCAGTTTATTCGGAATAGTTTTTGGTCCATACAATTCATTCAAAAGAAGATTACTAAGGCATTTCACTCAAACACATTTTGCCCATTATAGCCCACTGTGTGAGTTGTGCCAAAAATCGGAAAAAGGTTGAAGATAGTGAACCTAATGGACTGTCACGCATCATACTCAGTTTATTCAGATATAGTTTTTGATCCATGCAATGCATTCAAAGGAAAATACTAAGGAATTTCACTCAAACACATTATGCCCATTATAGCCCACTGTGTGAGTTGTTCCAAAAATCGGAAAGTGGTCTATGATAGTGGACCTAATGGGCTATCACGCGTCATACTCAGTTTATTCAGAAATAGTTTTTGGTCCATACAATGCATTCAAAGGAAGATTACTAAGGCATTTCACTCAAACACATTATGCCCATTATAGCCCACTGTGTGAGTTGTGCCAAAAATCGGAAAGTGGTCTATGATAGTGGACCTAATGGGCTATCACGTGTCATACTCAGTTTATTCAGAAATAGTTTTTGGTCCATACAATGCATTCAAAGGAAGATTACTAAGGCATTTCACTCAAACACATTTTGCCCATTATAGCCCACTGTGTGAGTTGTGCCAAAAATCGGAAAGTTATCGAAGATAGCATACCTAATGGACTGTCACGCATCATACTCAGTTTATTCGGAATAGTTTTTGGTCCATACAATTCATTCAAAAGAAGATTACTAAGGCATTTCACTCAAACACATTTTGCCCATTATAGCCCACTGTGTGAGTTGTGCCAAAAATCGGAAAGTGGTCGAAGATAGTGGACCTGATGAACTACAACGCGACATATTCAGTTTATTCAGAAATAGTTTTTGGTCCATACAATCCATTCAAAGGAAGATTACTAAGGCATTTCACTCAAACACATTATGCCCATTATAGTGCACTGTGTGAGTTGTGCCAAAAATCGGAAAGTGGTCGAAGATAGTGGACCTAATGGACTATTACGTGTCGTACTCAGTTTATTCAGATATAGTTTTTGATCCATGCAATGCATTCAAAGGAAAATACTAAGGAATTTCACTCAAACACATTATGCCCACTATAGCCCACTGTGTGAGTTGTTCCAAAAATCGGAAAGTGGTCTATGATAGTGGACCTAATGGGCTATCACGTGTCATACTCAGTTTATTCAGATATAGTTTTTGATCCATGCAATGCATTCAAAGGAAAATACTAAAGAATTTCACTCAAACACATTATGCCCATTATAGCCCACTGTGTGAGTTGTTCCAAAAATCGGAAAGTGGTCTATGATAGTGGACCTAATGGGCTATCACGCGTCATACTCAGTTTATTCAGAAATAGTTTTTGGTCCATACAATGCATTCAAAGGAAGATTACTAAGGCATTTCACTCAAACACATTATGCCCATTATAGCCCACTGTGTGAGTTGTGCCAAAAATCGGAAAGTGGTCGAAGATAGCATACCTAATGGACTGTCACGCATCATACTCAGTTTATTCGGAATAGTTTTTGGTCCATACAATTCATTCAAAAGAAGATTACTAAGGCATTTCACTCAAACACATTTTGCCCATTATAGCCCACTGTGTGAGTTGTGCCAAAAATCGGAAAAAGGTTGAAGATAGTGAACCTAATGGACTGTCACGCATCATACTCAGTTTATTCAGATATAGTTTTTGATCCATGCAATGCATTCAAAGGAAAATACTAAGGAATTTCACTCAAACACATTATGCCCATTATAGCCCACTGTGTGAGTTGTTCCAAAAATCGGAAAGTGGTCTATGATAGTGGACCTAATGGGCTATCACGCGTCATACTCAGTTTATTCAGAAATAGTTTTTGGTCCATACAATGCATTCAAAGGAAGATTACTAAGGCATTTCACTCAAACACATTATGCCCATTATAGCCCACTGTGTGAGCTGTGCCAAAAATCGGAAAGTGGTCTATGATAGTGGACCTAATGGGCTATCACGTGTCATACTCAGTTTATTCAGATATAGTTTTTGATCCATGCAATGCATTCAAAGGAAAATACTAAGGAATTTCACTCAAACACATTATGCCCATTATAGCCCACTGTGTGAGTTGTTCCAATAATCGGAAAGTAGTCTATGATAGTGGACCTAATGGGCTATCACGTGTCATGCTTAGTTTATTCGGAATAGTTTTTGGTCCATACAATCCATTCAAAAGAAGATTACTAAGGCATTTCACTCAAACACATTTTGCCCATTATAGCCCACTGTGTGAGTTGTGCCAAAAATCGGAAAAAGGTTGAAGATAGCGAACCTAATGGACTGTCACGCATCATACTCAGTTTATTCGGAATAGTTTTTGGTCCATACAATTCATTCAAAAGTAGATTATTAAGGCATTTCACTCAAACACATTTTGCCCATTTTAGCCCACTGTGTGAGTTGTGACAACAATCGGAAGGTGGTCGAAGATAACGGACCTTATGGACTACCACATGTCATACTCAGTATATTCGGAGATGGTTTTTGGTCCATACAATCCATTCAAAAGAAGATTACTAAGGCATTTCACTCAAACACATTATGCCCATTATAGTGCACTGTGTGAGCTGTGCCAAAAATCGGAAAGTGGTCGAAGATAGTGGACCTGATGGACTACAACGCGACATATTCAGTTTATTCAGAAATAGTTTTTGGTCCATACAACCCATTCAAAGGAAAATTACTAAGGCATTTCACTCAAACACATTTTGCCCATTATAGTGCACTGTGGGAATTGTGCCAAAATTCGGAAAGTGGTTGAAGATAGTGGACCTAATGGACTATTACGTGTCATACTCAGTTTATTCAGAAATAGTTTTTGGTCCATACAATGCATTCAAAGGAAGATTACTAGGGCATTTCACTCAAACACATTTTGCCCATTATAGCCCACTGTGTGAGTTGTGCCAAAAATCGGAAAGTGGTCGAAGATAGCATACCTAATGGACTGTCACGCATCATACTCAGTTTATTCGGAATAGTTTTTGGTCCATACAATTCATTCAAAAGAAGATTACTAAGGCATTTCACTCAAACACATTTTGCCCATTATAGCCCACTGTGTGAGTTGTGCCAAAAATCGGAAAAAGGTTGAAGATAGTGAACCTAATGGACTGTCACGCATCATACTCAGTTTATTCAGATATAGTTTTTGATCCATGCAATGCATTCAAAGGAAAATACTAAGGAATTTCACTCAAACACATTATGCCCATTATAGCCCACTGTGTGAGTTGTTCCAAAAATCGGAAAGTGGTCTATGATAGTGGACCTAATGGGCTATCACGCGTCATACTCAGTTTATTCAGAAATAGTTTTTGGTCCATACAATGCATTCAAAGGAAGATTACTAAGGCATTTCACTCAAACACATTATGCCCATTATAGCCCACTGTGTGAGTTGTGCCAAAAATCGGAAAGTGGTCTATGATAGTGGACCTAATGGGCTATCACGTGTCATACTCAGTTTATTCAGAAATAGTTTTTGGTCCATACAATGCATTCAAAGGAAGATTACTAAGGCATTTCACTCAAACACATTTTGCCCATTATAGCCCACTGTGTGAGTTGTGCCAAAAATCGGAAAGTTATCGAAGATAGCATACCTAATGGACTGTCACGCATCATACTCAGTTTATTCGGAATAGTTTTTGGTCCATACAATTCATTCAAAAGAAGATTACTAAGGCATTTCACTCAAACACATTTTGCCCATTATAGCCCACTGTGTGAGTTGTGCCAAAAATCGGAAAGTGGTCGAAGATAGTGGACCTGATGAACTACAACGCGACATATTCAGTTTATTCAGAAATAGTTTTTGGTCCATACAATCCATTCAAAGGAAGATTACTAAGGCATTTCACTCAAACACATTATGCCCATTATAGTGCACTGTGTGAGTTGTGCCAAAAATCGGAAAGTGGTCGAAGATAGTGGACCTAATGGACTATTACGTGTCGTACTCAGTTTATTCAGATATAGTTTTTGATCCATGCAATGCATTCAAAGGAAAATACTAAGGAATTTCACTCAAACACATTATGCCCACTATAGCCCACTGTGTGAGTTGTTCCAAAAATCGGAAAGTGGTCTATGATAGTGGACCTAATGGGCTATCACGTGTCATACTCAGTTTATTCAGATATAGTTTTTGATCCATGCAATGCATTCAAAGGAAAATACTAAAGAATTTCACTCAAACACATTATGCCCATTATAGCCCACTGTGTGAGTTGTTCCAAAAATCGGAAAGTGGTCTATGATAGTGGACCTAATGGGCTATCACGCGTCATACTCAGTTTATTCAGAAATAGTTTTTGGTCCATACAATGCATTCAAAGGAAGATTACTAAGGCATTTCACTCAAACACATTATGCCCATTATAGCCCACTGTGTGAGTTGTGCCAAAAATCGGAAAGTGGTCGAAGATAGCATACCTAATGGACTGTCACGCATCATACTCAGTTTATTCGGAATAGTTTTTGGTCCATACAATTCATTCAAAAGAAGATTACTAAGGCATTTCACTCAAACACATTTTGCCCATTATAGCCCACTGTGTGAGTTGTGCCAAAAATCGGAAAAAGGTTGAAGATAGTGAACCTAATGGACTGTCACGCATCATACTCAGTTTATTCAGATATAGTTTTTGATCCATGCAATGCATTCAAAGGAAAATACTAAGGAATTTCACTCAAACACATTATGCCCATTATAGCCCACTGTGTGAGTTGTTCCAAAAATCGGAAAGTGGTCTATGATAGTGGACCTAATGGGCTATCACGCGTCATACTCAGTTTATTCAGAAATAGTTTTTGGTCCATACAATGCATTCAAAGGAAGATTACTAAGGCATTTCACTCAAACACATTATGCCCATTATAGCCCACTGTGTGAGCTGTGCCAAAAATCGGAAAGTGGTCTATGATAGTGGACCTAATGGGCTATCACGTGTCATACTCAGTTTATTCAGAAATAGTTTTTGGTCCATACAATGCATTCAAAGGAAGATTACTAAGGCATTTCACTCAAACACATTATGCCCATTATAGCCCACTGTGTGAGTTGTGCCAAAATTTGGAAAGTGGTCGAAGATAGCATACCTAATGGACTGTCACGCATCATACTCAGTTTATTCGGAATAGTTTTTGGTCCATACAATTCATTCAAAAGAAGATCACTAAGGCATTTCACTCAAACACATTTTGCCCATTTTAGCCCACTGTGTGAGTTGTGACAACAATCGAAAAGTGGTCGAAGATAGCGGACCTTATGGACTATCACATGTCATACTCAGTTTATTCAGAAATAGTTTTTGGTCCATACAATGCATTCAAAGGAAGATTACTAAGGCATTTCACTCAAACACATTATGCCCATTATAGCCCACTGTGTGAGTTGTCCCAAAAATCGGAAAGTGGTCGAAGATAGTGGACCTAATGGACTATTACGAGTCGTACTCAGTTTATTCAGATATAGTTTTTGATCCATGCAATGCATTCAAAGGAAAATACTAAGGAATTTCACTCAAACACATTATGCCCATTATAGCCCACTGTGTGAGTTGTTCCAAAAATCGGAAAGTAGTCTATGATAGTGGACCTAATGGGCTATTACGTGTCATGCTTAGTTTATTCGGAATAGTTTTTGGTCCATACAATCCATTCAAAAGAAGATTACTAAGGCATTTCACTCAAACACATTTTGCCCATTATAGCCCACTGTGTGAGTTGTGCCAAAAATCGGAAAAAGGTTGAAGATAGTGAACCTAATGGACTGTCACGCATCATACTCAGTTTATTCGGAATAGTTTTTGGTCCATACAATTCATTCAAAAGTAGATTATTAAGGCATTTCACTCAAACACATTTTGCCCATTTTAGCCCACTGTGTGAGTTGTGACAACAATCGGAAAGTGGTCGAAGATAGCGGACCTTATGGACTACCACATGTCATACTCAGTATATTCGGAGATAGTTTTTGGTCCATACAATCCATTCAAAAGAAGATTACTAAGGCATTTCACTCAAACACATTATGCCCATTATAGTGCACTGTGTGAGCTGTGCCAAAAATCGGAAAGTGGTCGAAGATAGTGGACCTGATGGACTACAACGCGACATATTCAGTTTATTCAGAAATAGTTTTTGGTCCATACAATCCATTCAAAGGAAGATTACTAAGGCATTTCACTCCAACACATTTTGCCCATTATAGTGCACTGTGGGAATTGTGCCAAAATTCGGAAAGTGGTTGAAGATAGTGGACCTAATGGACTATTACGTGTCATACTCAGTTTATTCAGAAATAGTTTTTGGTCCATACAATTCATTCAAAAGTAGATTATTAAGGCATTTCACTCAAACACATTTTGCCCATTTTAGCCCACTGTGTGAGTTGTGACAACAATCGGAAAGTGGTCGAAGATAGCGGACCTTATGGACTACCACATGTCATACTCAGTATATTCGGAGATAGTTTTTGGTCCATTATGCCCATTATAGTGCACTGTGTGAGCTGTGCCAAAAATCGGAAAGTGGTCGAAGATAGTGGACCTGATGGACTACAACGCGACATATTCAGTTTATTCAGAAATAGTTTTTGGTCCATACAATCCATTCAAAGGAAGATTACTAAGGCATTTCACTCCAACACATTTTGCCCATTATAGTGCACTGTGGGAATTGTGCCAAAATTCGGAAAGTGGTCGAAGATAGTGGACCTAATGGACTATTACGTGTCATACTCAGTTTATTCAGAAATAGTTTTTGGTCCATACAATCCATTCAAAGGAAGATTACTAAGGCATTTCACTCAAACACATTATGCCCATTAGTGCACTGTGTGAGTACTGCCAAAATTCGGAAAACGGCCGAAGATAGTGGACCTAATGGACTACAACGCGACAGGCTTAGTTTATTCAGGAATAGTTTTTGGTCCATACAATCCATTCAAAGGAAGATTACTAAGGCATTTCACTCAAACACATTATGCCCATTATAGTGCACTGTGTGAGCTGTACCAAAAATCGGAAAGTGATCGAAGATAGTGGACCTGATGGACTACAACGCGACATACTCAGTTTATTCAGAAATAGTTTTTGGTCCATACAATGCATTCAAAGGAAAATTACTAAGGCATTTCAGTCAAACACATTATGCCCATTATAGCCCACTGTGTGAGTTGTGCCAAAAATCGGAAAGTGGTCGAAGATAGTGGACCTAATGAGCTATCACATGTCATACTTAGTTTATTCAGAAATAGTTTTTGGTCCATACAATGCATTCAAAGGAAGATTACTAAGGCATTTCACTCAAACACATTATGCCCATTATAGCCCTCTGTGTGAGTTTTGCCAAAAATCGGAAAAAGGTCGAAGATAGTGGACCTAGTGGACTATCACGTGTCATACTCAGTTTATTCAGAAATATTTTTTGGTCCATACAATGAATTCAAAGGAAAACTACTAAGGCACTTCACTCAAACACATTATGCCCATTATAGTGCAATGTGTGAGTTGTGCCAAAAATCGGAAAGTGGTCGAAGATAGTGGACCTGATGGACTACAACGCGACATACTCAGTTTATTCAGAAATAGTTTTTGGTCCATACAATCCATTCAAAAGAGGATTACTAAGGCACTTCACTCAAACACATTATGCCCATTATAGTGCACTGTGTGAATTGTGCCGAAATTCGGATAACGGCCAAAGATAGTGGACCTAATGGACTACAACGCAACATGCTTAGTTTATTCAGAAATAGTTTTTGGTCCATACAATCCATTCAAAGGAAGATTACTAATGCAATTGCCCATTATAGTGCACTGAGTGAATTGTGCGAAAATTCGGAAAGTGGTCAAAGATAGTGGACCTAATAGGCTATCACGTGTCATACTCAGTTTATTCAGAAATAGTTTTTGGTCCATGCAATGCATTCAAAGGAAAATTACTAAGGCACTTCACCCATACACATTATGCGCATTATAGTGCACTGTGTGAGTTGTGCCAAAAATCGGAAAGTGGTCGAAGATAGCGGACCTGATGGACTACAACGCGTCATACTCAGTTTATTCAGAAATAGTTTTTGGTCCATGCAATGCATTCAAAGGAAAATTACTAAGGCACTTCACTCAAACACATTATGCCCATTATAGTGCACTGTGTGAGTTATGCCAAAAATCGGAAAGTGGTCGAAGATAGTAGATCTACTGAGCTATCACATGTCATACTCAGTTTATTCAGAAATAGTTTTTGGTCCATACAATGCATTCAAAGGAAGATTACTAAGGCATTTCATTCAAACACATTATGCCCACTATAGCCCACTGTGCGAGTTGTGCCAAAAATCAGAAAGTTGTCGAAGATAGTGGACCTAATGGACTATTACGTGTCATACTCAGTATATTCAGATATAGTTTTTGATCCATACAATGCATTCAAAGGAAAATTACTAAGGAATTTCACTCAAACACATTATGCCCATTATAGTCCACTGTGTGAGTTGTGCCAAAAATCGGAAAGTGGTCTATGATAGTGGACCTAATGGACTATCACGTGTTGTACTCAGTTTATTCAGAAATAGTTTTTGGTCCATACAATGCATTCAAAGGAAGATTACTAAGGCATTTCACTCAAACACATTATGTCCATTATAGTCCTCTGTGTGAGTTGTGCCAAAAATCGGAAAGTGGTCGAAGATAGCGGACCTAATGGACTTCAACGCGACATGCTTAGTTTATTCAAAAATAGTTTTTGGTCCATACAATCCATTCAAAGGAAAATTACTAAGGCACTTCACTCAAACACATCATGCCCATTATAGTGCACTGTGTGAGTTGTGCCAAAAATCAGAAAGTGGTCGAAGATAGTGGACCTAATGAGCTATCACGTGTCATACACAGTTTATTCACAAATAGTTTTTGGTCCATGCAATGCATTCAAAGGAAAATTACTAAGGAATTTCACTCAAACACATTATGCCCATTATAGCCCACTGTGTGAGTTGTGCCAAAAATCGGAAAGTGGTCTATGATAGTGGACCTAATGGACTATCACGTGTTGTACTCAGTTTATTCAGAAATAGTTTTTGGTCCATACAATTCATTCAAAGGAGATAACTAAGGCATTTCACTCAAACACATTATGCCCATTATAGCCCACTGTGTGAGTTGTGCCAAAAATCGGAAAGTGGTCGAAGATAGCGGACCTGCTGGACTACAGCGGGACATGCTTAGTCTATTCAGAAATAGTTTTTGGTCCATACAATCCATTCAAAGGAAGATTACTAAGGCATTTCACTCAAACACATTTTGCCCATTATAGTGCACTGTGCGAATTGTGACAAAATTCGGAAAGTAGTCGAAGATAGTGGACCTAATGAACTATCACGTGTCATACCCATTTTATTCAGAAATAGTTTTTGGTCCATACAATGCATTCAAAGGAAGATTACTAAGGCATTTCACTCAAACACATTATGCCCATTACAGTGCACTGTGCGAGCTGTGCCAAAAATCGGAAAGTGGTCGAAGATAGTGGAACTGATGGACTACAACGCGACATACTCAGTTTATTCAGAAATAATTTTTGGTCCATACAATACATTCAAAGGAAGATTACTAAGGCATTTCACTCAAACACATTTTGCCCATTATAGTGCACTGTGTGAATTGTGCCAAAATTCGGATACTCAGTTTATTCAGAAATAGTTTTTGGTCCATACAATGCATTCAAAGGAAGATTACATAGGCATTTCACTCAAACACATTATGCCCATTATAGCCCACTGTGTGAGTTGTGCCAAAAATCGGAAAGTGGTCGAAGATAGTGGACCTAATGGACTACAACGCGACATGCTTAGTTTATTCAGAAATAGTTTTTGGTCCATACAATCCATTCAAAGGAAGATTACTAATGCAATTGCCCATTATAGTGCACTGAGTGAATTGTGCGAAAATTCGGAAAGTGGTCAAAGATAGTGGACCTAATAGGCTATCACGTGTCATACTCAGTTTATTCAGAAATAGTTTTTGGTCCATGCAATGCATTCAAAGGAAAATTACTAAGGCACTTCACTCATACACATTATGCGCATTATAGTGCACTGTGTGAGTTGTGCCAAAAATCGGAAAGTGGTCGAAGATAGCGGACCTGATGGACTACAACGCGTCATACTCAGTTTATTCAGAAATAGTTTTTGGTCCATGCAATGCATTCAAAGGAAAATTACTAATGCACTTCACTCAAACACATTATGCCCATTATAGTGCACTGTGTGAGTTGTGCCAAAAATCGGAAAGTGGTCGAAGATAGTGGATCTAATGAGCTATCACATGTCATACTCAGTTTATTCAGAAATAGTTTTTGGTCCATACAATGCATTCAAAGGAAGATTACTAAGGCATTTCACTCAAACACATTATGCCCATTATAGCCCACTGTGCGAGTTGTGCCAAAAATCAGAAAGTTGTCAAAGATAGTGGACCTAATGGACTATTACGTGTCATACTCAGTATATTCAGATATAGTTTTTGATCCATACAATGCATTCAAAGGAAAATTACTAAGGAATTTCACTCAAACACATTATGCCCATTATAGCCCACTGTGTGAGTTGTGCCAAAAATCGGAAAGTGGTCGAAGATAGCGGACCTAATGGACTTCAACGCGACATGCTTAGTTTATTCAAAAATAGTTTTTGGTCCATACAATCCATTCAAAGGAAAATTACTAAGGCACTTCACTCAAACACATCATGCCCATTATAGTGCACTGTGTGAGTTGTGCCAAAAATCGGAAAGTGGTCGAAGATAGTGGACCTAATGAGCTATCACGTGTCATACTCAGTTTATTCACAAATAGTTTTTGGTCCATGCAATGCATTCAAAGGAAAATTACTAAGGAATTTCACTCAAACACATTATGCCCATTATAGCCCACTGTGTGAGTTGTGCCAAAAATCGGAAAGTGGTCGAAGATAGCGGACCTAATGGACTTCAACGCGACATGCTTAGTTTATTCAAAAATAGTTTTTGGTCCATACAATCCATTCAAAGGAAGATTACTAAGGCATTTCACTCAAACACATTTTGCCCATTATAGTGCACTGTGCGAATTGTGACAAAATTCGGAAAGTAGTCGAAGATAGTGGACCTAATGAACTATCACGTGTCATACCCATTTTATTCAGAAATAGTTTTTGGTCCATACAATGCATTCAAAGGAAGATTACTAAGGCATTTCACTCAAACACATTATGCCCATTATAGCCCACTGTGTGAGTTGTGCCAAAATTTGGAAAGTGGTCGAAGATAGCATACCTAATGGACTGTCACGCATCATACTCAGTTTATTCGGAATAGTTTTTGGTCCATACAATTCATTCAAAAGAAGATCACTAAGGCATTTCACTCAAACACATTTTGCCCATTTTAGCCCACTGTGTGAGTTGTGACAACAATCGAAAAGTGGTCGAAGATAGCGGACCTTATGGACTATCACATGTCATACTCAGTTTATTCAGAAATAGTTTTTGGTCCATACAATGCATTCAAAGGAAGATTACTAAGGCATTTCACTCAAACACATTATGCCCATTATAGCCCACTGTGTGAGTTGTCCCAAAAATCGGAAAGTGGTCGAAGATAGTGGACCTAATGGACTATTACGAGTCGTACTCAGTTTATTCAGATATAGTTTTTGATCCATGCAATGCATTCAAAGGAAAATACTAAGGAATTTCACTCAAACACATTATGCCCATTATAGCCCACTGTGTGAGTTGTTCCAAAAATCGGAAAGTAGTCTATGATAGTGGACCTAATGGGCTATTACGTGTCATGCTTAGTTTATTCGGAATAGTTTTTGGTCCATACAATCCATTCAAAAGAAGATTACTAAGGCATTTCACTCAAACACATTTTGCCCATTATAGCCCACTGTGTGAGTTGTGCCAAAAATCGGAAAAAGGTTGAAGATAGTGAACCTAATGGACTGTCACGCATCATACTCAGTTTATTCGGAATAGTTTTTGGTCCATACAATTCATTCAAAAGTAGATTATTAAGGCATTTCACTCAAACACATTTTGCCCATTTTAGCCCACTGTGTGAGTTGTGACAACAATCGGAAAGTGGTCGAAGATAGCGGACCTTATGGACTACCACATGTCATACTCAGTATATTCGGAGATAGTTTTTGGTCCATACAATCCATTCAAAAGAAGATTACTAAGGCATTTCACTCAAACACATTATGCCCATTATAGTGCACTGTGTGAGCTGTGCCAAAAATCGGAAAGTGGTCGAAGATAGTGGACCTGATGGACTACAACGCGACATATTCAGTTTATTCAGAAATAGTTTTTGGTCCATACAATCCATTCAAAGGAAGATTACTAAGGCATTTCACTCCAACACATTTTGCCCATTATAGTGCACTGTGGGAATTGTGCCAAAATTCGGAAAGTGGTTGAAGATAGTGGACCTAATGGACTATTACGTGTCATACTCAGTTTATTCAGAAATAGTTTTTGGTCCATACAATTCATTCAAAAGTAGATTATTAAGGCATTTCACTCAAACACATTTTGCCCATTTTAGCCCACTGTGTGAGTTGTGACAACAATCGGAAAGTGGTCGAAGATAGCGGACCTTATGGACTACCACATGTCATACTCAGTATATTCGGAGATAGTTTTTGGTCCATTATGCCCATTATAGTGCACTGTGTGAGCTGTGCCAAAAATCGGAAAGTGGTCGAAGATAGTGGACCTGATGGACTACAACGCGACATATTCAGTTTATTCAGAAATAGTTTTTGGTCCATACAATCCATTCAAAGGAAGATTACTAAGGCATTTCACTCCAACACATTTTGCCCATTATAGTGCACTGTGGGAATTGTGCCAAAATTCGGAAAGTGGTCGAAGATAGTGGACCTAATGGACTATTACGTGTCATACTCAGTTTATTCAGAAATAGTTTTTGGTCCATACAATCCATTCAAAGGAAGATTACTAAGGCATTTCACTCAAACACATTATGCCCATTAGTGCACTGTGTGAGTACTGCCAAAATTCGGAAAACGGCCGAAGATAGTGGACCTAATGGACTACAACGCGACAGGCTTAGTTTATTCAGGAATAGTTTTTGGTCCATACAATCCATTCAAAGGAAGATTACTAAGGCATTTCACTCAAACACATTATGCCCATTATAGTGCACTGTGTGAGCTGTACCAAAAATCGGAAAGTGATCGAAGATAGTGGACCTGATGGACTACAACGCGACATACTCAGTTTATTCAGAAATAGTTTTTGGTCCATACAATGCATTCAAAGGAAAATTACTAAGGCATTTCAGTCAAACACATTATGCCCATTATAGCCCACTGTGTGAGTTGTGCCAAAAATCGGAAAGTGGTCGAAGATAGTGGACCTAATGAGCTATCACATGTCATACTTAGTTTTTTCAGAAATAGTTTTTGGTCCATACAATGCATTCAAAGGAAGATTACTAAGGCATTTCACTCAAACACATTATGCCCATTATAGCCCTCTGTGTGAGTTTTGCCAAAAATCGGAAAAAGGTCGAAGATAGTGGACCTAGTGGACTATCACGTGTCATACTCAGTTTATTCAGAAATATTTTTTGGTCCATACAATGAATTCAAAGGAAAACTACTAAGGCACTTCACTCAAACACATTATGCCCATTATAGTGCAATGTGTGAGTTGTGCCAAAAATCGGAAAGTGGTCGAAGATAGTGGACCTGATGGACTACAACGCGACATACTCAGTTTATTCAGAAATAGTTTTTGGTCCATACAATCCATTCAAAAGAGGATTACTAAGGCACTTCACTCAAACACATTATGCCCATTATAGTGCACTGTGTGAATTGTGCCGAAATTCGGATAACGGCCAAAGATAGTGGACCTAATGGACTACAACGCAACATGCTTAGTTTATTCAGAAATAGTTTTTGGTCCATACAATCCATTCAAAGGAAGATTACTAATGCAATTGCCCATTATAGTGCACTGAGTGAATTGTGCGAAAATTCGGAAAGTGGTCAAAGATAGTGGACCTAATAGGCTATCACGTGTCATACTCAGTTTATTCAGAAATAGTTTTTGGTCCATGCAATGCATTCAAAGGAAAATTACTAAGGCACTTCACCCATACACATTATGCGCATTATAGTGCACTGTGTGAGTTGTGCCAAAAATCGGAAAGTGGTCGAAGATAGCGGACCTGATGGACTACAACGCGTCATACTCAGTTTATTCAGAAATAGTTTTTGGTCCATGCAATGCATTCAAAGGAAAATTACTAAGGCACTTCACTCAAACACATTATGCCCATTATAGTGCACTGTGTGAGTTATGCCAAAAATCGGAAAGTGGTCGAAGATAGTAGATCTACTGAGCTATCACATGTCATACTCAGTTTATTCAGAAATAGTTTTTGGTCCATACAATGCATTCAAAGGAAGATTACTAAGGCATTTCATTCAAACACATTATGCCCACTATAGCCCACTGTGCGAGTTGTGCCAAAAATCAGAAAGTTGTCGAAGATAGTGGACCTAATGGACTATTACGTGTCATACTCAGTATATTCAGATATAGTTTTTGATCCATACAATGCATTCAAAGGAAAATTACTAAGGAATTTCACTCAAACACATTATGCCCATTATAGCCCACTGTGTGAGTTGTGCCAAAAATCGGAAAGTGGTCTATGATAGTGGACCTAATGGACTATCACGTGTTGTACTCAGTTTATTCAGAAATAGTTTTTGGTCCATACAATGCATTCAAAGGAAGATTACTAAGGCATTTCACTCAAACACATTATGTCCATTATAGTCCTCTGTGTGAGTTGTGCCAAAAATCGGAAAGTGGTCGAAGATAGCGGACCTAATGGACTTCAACGCGACATGCTTAGTTTATTCAAAAATAGTTTTTGGTCCATACAATCCATTCAAAGGAAAATTACTAAGGCACTTCACTCAAACACATCATGCCCATTATAGTGCACTGTGTGAGTTGTGCCAAAAATCGGAAAGTGGTCGAAGATAGTGGACCTAATGAGCTATCACGTGTCATACACAGTTTATTCACAAATAGTTTTTGGTCCATGCAATGCATTCAAAGGAAAATTACTAAGGAATTTCACTCAAACACATTATGCCCATTATAGCCCACTGTGTGAGTTGTGCCAAAAATCGGAAAGTGGTCTATGATAGTGGACCTAATGGACTATCACGTGTTGTACTCAGTTTATTCAGAAATAGTTTTTGGTCCATACAATTCATTCAAAGGAAGATAACTAAGGCATTTCACTCAAACACATTATGCCCATTATAGCCCACTGTGTGAGTTGTGCCAAAAATCGGAAAGTGGTCGAAGATAGCGGACCTGCTGGACTACAGCGGGACATGCTTAGTCTATTCAGAAATAGTTTTTGGTCCATACAATCCATTCAAAGGAAGATTACTAAGGCATTTCACTCAAACACATTTTGCCCATTATAGTGCACTGTGCGAATTGTGACAAAATTCGGAAAGTAGTCGAAGATAGTGGACCTAATGAACTATCACGTGTCATACCCATTTTATTCAGAAATAGTTTTTGGTCCATACAATGCATTCAAAGGAAGATTACTAAGGCATTTCACTCAAACACATTATGCCCATTACAGTGCACTGTGCGAGCTGTGCCAAAAATCGGAAAGTGGTCGAAGATAGTGGAACTGATGGACTACAACGCGACATACTCAGTTTATTCAGAAATAATTTTTGGTCCATACAATACATTCAAAGGAAGATTACTAAGGCATTTCACTCAAACACATTTTGCCCATTATAGTGCACTGTGTGAATTGTGCCAAAATTCGGATACTCAGTTTATTCAGAAATAGTTTTTGGTCCATACAATGCATTCAAAGGAAGATTACATAGGCATTTCACTCAAACACATTATGCCCATTATAGCCCACTGTGTGAGTTGTGCCAAAAATCGGAAAGTGGTCGAAGATAGTGGACCTAATGGACTACAACGCGACATGCTTAGTTTATTCAGAAATAGTTTTTGGTCCATACAATCCATTCAAAGGAAGATTACTAATGCAATTGCCCATTATAGTGCACTGAGTGAATTGTGCGAAAATTCGGAAAGTGGTCAAAGATAGTGGACCTAATAGGCTATCACGTGTCATACTCAGTTTATTCAGAAATAGTTTTTGGTCCATGCAATGCATTCAAAGGAAAATTACTAAGGCACTTCACTCATACACATTATGCGCATTATAGTGCACTGTGTGAGTTGTGCCAAAAATCGGAAAGTGGTCGAAGATAGCGGACCTGATGGACTACAACGCGTCATACTCAGTTTATTCAGAAATAGTTTTTGGTCCATGCAATGCATTCAAAGGAAAATTACTAAGGCACTTCACTCAAACACATTATGCCCATTATAGTGCACTGTGTGAGTTGTGCCAAAAATCGGAAAGTGGTCGAAGATAGTGGATCTAATGAGCTATCACATGTCATACTCAGTTTATTCAGAAATAGTTTTTGGTCCATACAATGCATTCAAAGGAAGATTACTAAGGCATTTCACTCAAACACATTATGCCCATTATAGCCCACTGTGCGAGTTGTGCCAAAAATCAGAAAGTTGTCAAAGATAGTGGACCTAATGGACTATTACGTGTCATACTCAGTATATTCAGATATAGTTTTTGATCCATACAATGCATTCAAAGGAAAATTACTAAGGAATTTCACTCAAACACATTATGCCCATTATAGCCCACTGTGTGAGTTGTGCCAAAAATCGGAAAGTGGTCGAAGATAGCGGACCTAATGGACTTCAACGCGACATGCTTAGTTTATTCAAAAATAGTTTTTGGTCCATACAATCCATTCAAAGGAAAATTACTAAGGCACTTCACTCAAACACATCATGCCCATTATAGTGCACTGTGTGAGTTGTGCCAAAAATCGGAAAGTGGTCGAAGATAGTGGACCTAATGAGCTATCACGTGTCATACTCAGTTTATTCACAAATAGTTTTTGGTCCATGCAATGCATTCAAAGGAAAATTACTAAGGAATTTCACTCAAACACATTATGCCCATTATAGCCCACTGTGTGAGTTGTGCCAAAAATCGGAAAGTGGTCGAAGATAGCGGACCTAATGGACTTCAACGCGACATGCTTAGTTTATTCAAAAATAGTTTTTGGTCCATACAATCCATTCAAAGGAAGATTACTAAGGCATTTCACTCAAACACATTTTGCCCATTATAGTGCACTGTGCGAATTGTGACAAAATTCGGAAAGTAGTCGAAGATAGTGGACCTAATGAACTATCACGTGTCATACCCATTTTATTCAGAAATAGTTTTTGGTCCATACAATGCATTCAAAGGAAGATTACTAAGGCATTTCACTCAAACACATTATGCCCATTATAGCCCACTGTGTGAGTTGTGCCAAAAATCGGAAAGTGGTCGAAGATAGCGGACCTAATGGACTTCAACGCGACATGCTTAGTTTATTCAAAAATAGTTTTTGGTCCATACAATCCATTCAAAGGAAGATTACTAAGGCATTTCACTCAAACACATTATGCCCATTATAGCCCACTGTGTGAGTTGTGCCAAAAATCGGAAAGTGGTCGAAGATAGCGGACCTAATGGACTTCAACGCGACATGCTTAGTTTATTCAAAAATAGTTTTTGGTCCATACAATCCATTCAAAGGAAGATTACTAAGGTATTTCACTCAAACACATTTTGCCCATTATAGCCCACTCTGTGTGTTGTGCCAAAAATCGGAAAATTGTCGAAGATAGTGGCACTAATGGACTGTCACGTGTCATACTCAGTTTATTCCGAAATAGTTTTTGGTTAATACAATTCATTCAAAAGTAGATTACTAAGGCATTTCACTCAAACACATTTTGCCCATTATAGCCCACTGTGTGAGTTGTGCCAAAAATCGGAAAGTGGTCGAAGATAGTGGCACTAATGGACTGTCACGTGTCATACTCAGTTTATTCCGAAATAGTTTTTGGTCCATACAATTCATTCAAAAGTAGATTACTAAGGTATTTCACTCAAACACATTTTGCCCATTATAGCCCACTGTGTGAGTTGTGCAAAAAATCGGAAAGTGGTCGAAGATAGTGGCACTAATGGACTGTCACATGTCATACTCAGTTTATTCCGAGATAGTTTTTGGTCCATACAATTCATTCAAAAGTAGATTACTAAGGTATTTCACTCAAACACATTTTGCCCATTATAGCCCACTGTGTGAGTTGTGCCAAAAATCGGAAAGTGGTCGAAGATAGTGGCACTAATGGACTGTCACGTGCCATACTCAGTTTATTTCGAAATAGTTTTTGGTCCATACAATTCATTCAAAAGTATATTACTAAGGCATTTCACTCAAACACATTATGCCCATTATAGTGCACTGTGTGAGTTGTGCCAAAAATCGGAAAGTGGTCGAAGATAGTGGCACTAATTGACTGTCACGTGTCATACTCAGTTTATTCCGAAATAGTTTTTGGTTAATACAATTCATTCAAAAGTAGATTACTAAGGCATTTCACTCAAACACATTTTGCCCATTATAGCCCACTGTGTGAGTTGTGCCAAAAATCGGAAAGTGGTCGAAGATAGTGGCACTAATGGACTGTCACTTGCATTACTCAGTTTATTCCGAAATAGTTTTTTTCCATACAATTCATTCAAAAGTAGATTACTAAGGCATTTCACTCAAACACATTTTGCCCATTATAGCCCACTGTGTGAGTTGTGCCAAAAATCGGAAAAATGTCGAAGATAGTGGACCTAATGCACTGTCACGTGTCATACTCAGTTTATTCGGAATAGTTTTTGGTCCATACAATTCATTCAAAAGTAGATTACTAAGGTATTTCACTCAAACACATTTTGCCCATTATAGCCCACTGTGTGAGTTGTGCCAAAAATCGGAAAGTGGTCGAAGATAGTGGCACTAATGGACTGTCACGTGCCATACTCAGTTTATTCCGAAATAGTTTTTGGTCCATACAATTCATTCAAAAGTGGATTACTAAGGTATTTCACTCAAACACATTTTGCCCATTATAGCCCACTGTGTGAGCTGTGCCAAAAATCGGAAAGTGGTCGAAGATAGTGGCACTAATCGACTGTCACGTGTCATACTCAGTTTATTCCGAAATAGTTTTTGGTCCATACAATTCATTCAAAAGTAGATTACTAAGGTATTTCACTCAAACACATTTTGCCCATTATAGCCCACTGTGTGAGTTGTGCCAAAAACTGAAAGTGGTCCAAGATAGTGGACCTAATGGACTGTCACGTGCCATACTCAGTTTATTCCGAAATAGTTTTTGGTCCATACAATGCATTCAAAGGAAGATTACTAAGGCACTTCACTCAAACACATTATGCCCATTATAGTGCACTGTGTGAGTTGTGCCAAAAATCGGAAAGTGGTCGAAGATAGTGGACTTGATGGACTACAACGCGACATACTCAGTTTATTCAGAAATAGTTTTTGGTCCATACATTCCATTCAAAGGAAGATTACTAAGGCATTTCACTCAAACACATTTTGCCCATTATAGTGCACAGTGTGTATTGTGCCAAAAATCGGAAAGTTGTCGAAGATAGTGGACCTAATGGACTACAACGCGACATGCTTAATTTATTCAGAAATAGTTTTTGGTCCATACAATCCATTCAAAGGAAAATTACTAAGGCATTTCACTAAAACACATTATGCCCATTATAGCCCACTGTGTGAGTTGTGCCAAAAATCGGAAATTGGTCGAAGATAGTGGCACTAATGGACTGTCACGTGCCATACTCAGTTTATTTCGAAATAGTTTTTGGTCCATACAATTCATTCAAAAGTACATTACTAAGGCATTTCACTCAAAAACATTTTGCCCATTATAGCCCACTGTGTGAGTTGTGCCAAAAATCGGAAAGTAGTCGAAGATAGTGGCACTAATGGACTGTCACGTGTCATACTCAGTTTATTCCGAAATAGTTTTTGGTCCATACAATTCATTCAAAAGTAAATTACTAAGGCATTTCACTCAAACACATTTTGCCCATTATAGCCCACTGTGTGAGTTGTGCCAAAAATCGGAAATTGGTCGAAGATAGTGGCACTAATGGACTGTCACGTGCCATACTCAGTTTATTTCGAAATAGTTTTTGGTCCATACAATTCATTCAAAAGTACATTACTAAGGCATTTCACTCAAACACATTTTGCCCATTATAGCCCACTGTGTGAGCTGTGCCAAAAATCGGAAAGTGGTCGAAGATAGTGGCACTAATGGACTGTCACGTGCCATACTCAGTTTATTCCGAAATAGTTTTTGGTCCATACAATTCATTCAAAAGTGGATTACTAAGGTATTTCACTCAAACACATTTTGCCCATTATAGCCCACTGTGTGAGCTGTGCCAAAAATCGGAAAGTGGTCGAAGATAGTGGCACTAATGGACTGTCACGTGTCATACTCAGTTTATTCCGAAATAGTTTTTGGTCCATACAATTCATTCAAAAGTAGATTACTAAGGTATTTCACTCAAACACATTTTGCCCATTATAGCCCACTGTGTGAGTTGTGCCAAAAATCGGAAAATGGTCGAAGATAGTGGCACTAGTGGACTGTCACGTGTCATACTCATTTTATTCGGAATAGTTTTTGGTCCATACAATCCATTCAAAAGAAGATAACTAAGGCATTTCACTCAATCACATTTTGCCCATTATAGTGCACTGTGTGAAGTGTGCCAAAATTCGGAAAGTGGTCGAAGATAGTGGACCTAATGGACTATCACGTGTCATACTCAGTTTATTCCGAATAGTTTTTGGTCCATACAATTCATTCAAAAGTAAATTACTAAGGCATTTCACTCAAACACATTTTGCGCAATATAGTGCACTGTGTGAGTTGTGCCAAAAATCGAAAAGTGGTCAAAGATAGTGGCACTAATGGACTCTCACGTGTCATACTCAGTTTATTCCGAAATAGTTTTTGGTTAATACAATTCATTTAAAAGTAGATTACTAAGGCATTTCACTCAAACACATTTTGCCCATTATAGCCCACTGTGTGAGTTGTGCCAAAAATCGGAAAGTGGTCAAAGATAGTGGCACTAATGGACTGTCACGTGTCATACTCAGCTTATTCCGAAATAGTTTTTGGTCCATACAATCCATTCAAAAGAAGATAACTAAGGCATTTCACTCAAACACATTTTGCCAAATAAAGCCCACTGTGTGAGTTGTGCCAAAAATCGGAAAGTGGTCGAAGATAGCGGCACTAATGGACTGTCACGTGTCATACTCAGTTTATTCCGAAATAGTTTTTGGTTAATACAATTCATTCAAAAGTAGATTACTAAGGCATTTCACTCAAACACATTTTGCCCATTTTAGCCCACTGTGTGAGTTGTGCCAAAAATCGGAAAGTGGTCAAAAATAGTGGAACTAATGGACTGTCACGTGTCATACTCAGCTTATTCCGAAATAGTTTTTGGTCCATACAATCCATTCAAAAGAAGATAACTAAGGCATTTCACTCAAACACATTTTGCCAATTATAGCCCACTGTGTGAGTTGTGCCAAAAATCGGAAAGTGGTCGAAGATAGCGGCACTAATGGACTGTCACGTGTCATACTCAGTTTATTCCGAAATAGTTTTTGGTTAATACAATTCATTCAAAAGTAGATTACTAAGGCATTTCACTCAAACACATTTTGCCCATTATAGCCCACTGTGTGAGTTGTGCCAAAAATCGGAAAAATGTCGAAGATAGTGGACCTAATGCACTGTCACGTGTCATACTCAGTTTATTCGGAATAGTTTTTGGTCCATACAATCCATTCAAAAGAAGATAACTAAGGCATTTCACTCAAACACATTTTGCCAATTATAGCCCACTGTGTGAGTTGTGCCAAAAATCGGAAAGTGGTCGAAGACAGTGGCACTAATGGACTGTCACGTGTCTTACTCAGTTTATTCCGAAATAGTTTTTGGTCCATACAATTCATTCAAAAGTATATTACTAAGGCATTTCACTCAAACACATTATGCCCATTATAGTGCACTGTGTGAGTTGTGCCAAAAATCGGAAAGTGGTCGAAGATAGTGGCACTAATGGACTGTCACGTGTCGTACTCAGTTTATTCCGAAATAGTTTTTGGTTAATACAATTCATTCAAAAGTAGATTACTAAGGCATTTCACTCAAACACATTTTTCCCATTATAGCCCACTGTGTGAGTTGTGCCAAAAATCGGAAAGTGGTCGAAGATAGTGGCACTAATGGACTGTCACGTGTCATACTCAGTTTATTCCGAAATAGTTTTTGGTTAATACAATTCATTCAAAAGTAGATTACTTAGGCATTTTACTCAAACACATTTTGCCCATTATAGCCCACTGTGTGAGTTGTGCCAAAAATCGGAAAGTGGTCGAAGATAGTGGCACTAATGGACTGTCACGTGTCATACTCAGTTTATTCCGAAATAGTTTTTGGTTAATACAATTCATTCAAAAGTAGATTACTAAGGCATTTCACTCAAACACATTTTGCGCATTATAGCCCACTGTGTAAGTTGTGCCAAAAATCGGAAAAATGTCGAAGATAGTGGCACTAATGGACTATCACGTGTCATACTCAGTTTATTCCGAAATAGTTTTTGGTCCATACAATCCATTCAAAAGAAGATAACTAAGGCATTTCACTCAAACACATTTTGCCCATTATAGTGCACTGTGTGAATTGTGCCAAAATTCGGAAAGTGGTCGAAGATAGTGGACCTAATGGACTATCACGTATCATACTCAGTTTATTCCGAATAGTTTTTGGTCCATACAATTCATTCAAAAGTAAATTACTAAGGCATTTCACTCAAACACATTTTGCGCAATATAGTGCACTGTGTGAGTTGTGCCAAAAATCGAAAAGTGGTCAAAGATAGTGGCACTAATGGACTCTCACGTGTCATACTCAGTTTATTCCGAAATAGTTTTTGGTTAATACAATTCATTTAAAAGTAGATTACTAAGGCATTTCACTCAAACACATTTTGCCCATTATAGCCCACTGTGTGAGTTGTGCCAAAAATCGGAAAGTGGTCAAAGATAGTGGCACTAATGGACTGTCACGTGTCGTACTCAGTTTATTCCGAAATAGTTTTTGGTTAATACAATTCATTCAAAAGTAGATTACTAAGGCATTTCACTCAAACACATTTTTCCCATTATAGCCCACTGTGTGAGTTGTGCCAAAAATCGGAAAGTGGTCGAAGATAGTGGCACTAATGGACTGTCACGTGTCATACTCAGTTTATTCCGAAATAGTTTTTGGTTAATACAATTCATTCAAAAGTAGATTACTTAGGCATTTTACTCAAACACATTTTGCCCATTATAGCCCACTGTGTGAGTTGTGCCAAAAATCGGAAAGTGGTCGAAGATAGTGGCACTAATGGACTGTCACGTGTCATACTCAGCTTATTCCGAAATAGTTTTTGGTCCATACAATCCATTCAAAACAAGATAACTAAGGCATTTCACTCAAACACATTTTGCCAAATATAGCCCACTGTGTGAGTTGTGCCAAAAATCGGAAAGTGGTCGAAGATAGCGGCACTAATGGACTGTCACGTGTCATACTCAGTTTATTCCGAAATAGTTTTTGGTTAATACAATTCATTCAAAAGTAGATTACTAAGGCATTTCACTCAAACACATTTTGCCCATTTTAGCCCACTGTGTGAGTTGTGCCAAAAATCGGAAAGTGGTCAAAAATAGTGGAACTAATGGACTGTCACGTGTCATACTCAGCTTATTCCGAAATAGTTTTTGGTCCATACAATCCATTCAAAAGAAGATAACTAAGGCATTTCACTCAAACACATTTTGCCAATTATAGCCCACTGTGTGAGTTGTGCCAAAAATCGGAAAGTGGTCGAAGATAGCGGCACTAATGGACTGTCACGTGTCATACTCAGTTTATTCCGAAATAGTTTTTGGTTAATACAATTCATTCAAAAGTAGATTACTAAGGCATTTCACTCAAACACATTTTGCCCATTATAGCCCACTGTGTGAGATGTGGCAAAAATCGGAAAGTGGTCGAAGATAGTGGCACTAATGGACTGTCACGTGTCATACTCAGTTTATTCCGAAATAGTTTTTGGTCCATACAATTCATTCAAAAGTAGATTACTAAGGTATTTCACTCAAACACATTTTGCCCATTATAGTGCACTGTGTGAGTTGTGCCAAAAATCGGAAAGTGGTCGAAGATAGTGGCACTAATGGACTGTCACGTGTCATACTCAGTTTATTCCGAAATAGTTTTTGGTCCATACAATGCATTCAAAGGAAGATTACTAAGGTATTTCACTCAAACACATTTTGCCCATTATAGCCCACTGTGTGAGTTGTGCCAAAAATCGAAAAGTGGTCAAAGATAGTGGCACTAATGGACAGTCACGTGTCATACTCAGTTTATTCGGAATAGTTTTTGGTCCATACAATTCATTCAAAAGTAGATTACTAAGGTATTTCACTCAAACACATTTTGCCCATTATAGCCCACTGTGTGAGTTGTGCCAAAAATCGGAAAGTGGTCGAAGATAGTGGCACTAATGGACTGTCACGTGCCATACTCAGTTTATTCCGAAATAGTTTTTGGTCCATACAATTCATTCAAAAGTGGATTACTAAGGTATTTCACTCAAACACATTTTGCCCATTATAGCCCACTGTGTGAGCTGTGCCAAAAATCGGAAAGTGGTCGAAGATAGTGGCACTAATGGACTGTCACGTGTCATACTCAGTTTATTCCGAAATAGTTTTTGGTCCATACAATTCATTCAAAAGTAGATTACTAAGGTATTTCACTCAAACACATTTTGCCCATTATAGCCCACTGTGTGAGTTGTGCCAAAAATCGGAAAAAGTTCAAAGATAGTCGACCTAATGGGCTGTCACTTGTCATACTCACTTTATTCGAAGATAGTTTTTGGTCCACACAATGAATTCAAAAGTATATTACTAAGGCATTTCACTCAAACACATTTTGCCCATTATAGCCCACTGTGTGAGTTGCGCAAAAAATCGGAAACTGGTCGAAGATAGTGGACCTGATGGACTACAACGCGACATACTCAGTTTATTCAGAAATAGTTTTTGGTCCATACAATCCATTCAAAGGAAAATTACTAAAGCATTTCACTCACACACATTATGCCCATTATAGCCCACTGTGTGAGTTGTGCCAAAAATCGGAAAGTGGTCGAAGATAGTGGCACTAATGGACTGTCACGTATCATACTCAGTTTATTCCGAAATAGTTTTTGGTCCATACAATTCATTCAAAAGTAGATTACTAAGGTATTTCACTCAAACACATTTTGCCCATTATAGCCCACTGTGTGAGTTGTGCCAAAAATCGGAAAAATGTCGAAGATAGTGGACCTAATGGACTGTCACGTGTCATACTCAGTTTATTCCGAAATAGTTTTTGGTCCATACAATTCATTCAAAAGTAGATTACTAAGGTATTTCACTCAAACACATTTTGCCCATTATAGCCCACTCTGTGTGTTGTGCCAAAAATCGGAAAATTGTCGAAGATAGTGGCACTAATGGACTGTCACGTGTCATACTCAGTTTATTCCGAAATAGTTTTTGGTTAATACAATTCATTCAAAAGTAGATTACTAAGGCATTTCACTCAAACACATTTTGCCCATTATAGCCCACTGTGTGAGTTGTGCCAAAAATCGGAAAGTGGTCGAAGATAGTGGCACTAATGGACTGTCACGTGTCATACTCAGTTTATTCCGAAATAGTTTTTGGTCCATACAATTCATTCAAAAGTAGATTACTAAGGTATTTCACTCAAACACATTTTGCCCATTATAGCCCACTGTGTGAGTTGTGCAAAAAATCGGAAAGTGGTCGAAGATAGTGGCACTAATGGACTGTCACATGTCATACTCAGTTTATTCCGAGATAGTTTTTGGTCCATACAATTCATTCAAAAGTAGATTACTAAGGTATTTCACTCAAACACATTTTGCCCATTATAGCCCACTGTGTGAGTTGTGCCAAAAATCGGAAAGTGGTCGAAGATAGTGGCACTAATGGACTGTCACGTGCCATACTCAGTTTATTTCGAAATAGTTTTTGGTCCATACAATTCATTCAAAAGTATATTACTAAGGCATTTCACTCAAACACATTATGCCCATTATAGTGCACTGTGTGAGTTGTGCCAAAAATCGGAAAGTGGTCGAAGATAGTGGCACTAATTGACTGTCACGTGTCATACTCAGTTTATTCCGAAATAGTTTTTGGTTAATACAATTCATTCAAAAGTAGATTACTAAGGCATTTCACTCAAACACATTTTGCCCATTATAGCCCACTGTGTGAGTTGTGCCAAAAATCGGAAAGTGGTCGAAGATAGTGGCACTAATGGACTGTCACTTGCATTACTCAGTTTATTCCGAAATAGTTTTTTTCCATACAATTCATTCAAAAGTAGATTACTAAGGCATTTCACTCAAACACATTTTGCCCATTATAGCCCACTGTGTGAGTTGTGCCAAAAATCGGAAAAATGTCGAAGATAGTGGACCTAATGCACTGTCACGTGTCATACTCAGTTTATTCGGAATAGTTTTTGGTCCATACAATTCATTCAAAAGTAGATTACTAAGGTATTTCACTCAAACACATTTTGCCCATTATAGCCCACTGTGTGAGTTGTGCCAAAAATCGGAAAGTGGTCGAAGATAGTGGCACTAATGGACTGTCACGTGCCATACTCAGTTTATTCCGAAATAGTTTTTGGTCCATACAATTCATTCAAAAGTGGATTACTAAGGTATTTCACTCAAACACATTTTGCCCATTATAGCCCACTGTGTGAGCTGTGCCAAAAATCGGAAAGTGGTCGAAGATAGTGGCACTAATCGACTGTCACGTGTCATACTCAGTTTATTCCGAAATAGTTTTTGGTCCATACAATTCATTCAAAAGTAGATTACTAAGGTATTTCACTCAAACACATTTTGCCCATTATAGCCCACTGTGTGAGTTGTGCCAAAAACTGAAAGTGGTCCAAGATAGTGGACCTAATGGACTGTCACGTGCCATACTCAGTTTATTCCGAAATAGTTTTTGGTCCATACAATGCATTCAAAGGAAGATTACTAAGGCACTTCACTCAAACACATTATGCCCATTATAGTGCACTGTGTGAGTTGTGCCAAAAATCGGAAAGTGGTCGAAGATAGTGGACTTGATGGACTACAACGCGACATACTCAGTTTATTCAGAAATAGTTTTTGGTCCATACATTCCATTCAAAGGAAGATTACTAAGGCATTTCACTCAAACACATTTTGCCCATTATAGTGCACAGTGTGTATTGTGCCAAAAATCGGAAAGTTGTCGAAGATAGTGGACCTAATGGACTACAACGCGACATGCTTAATTTATTCAGAAATAGTTTTTGGTCCATACAATCCATTCAAAGGAAAATTACTAAGGCATTTCACTAAAACACATTATGCCCATTATAGCCCACTGTGTGAGTTGTGCCAAAAATCGGAAATTGGTCGAAGATAGTGGCACTAATGGACTGTCACGTGCCATACTCAGTTTATTTCGAAATAGTTTTTGGTCCATACAATTCATTCAAAAGTACATTACTAAGGCATTTCACTCAAAAACATTTTGCCCATTATAGCCCACTGTGTGAGTTGTGCCAAAAATCGGAAAGTAGTCGAAGATAGTGGCACTAATGGACTGTCACGTGTCATACTCAGTTTATTCCGAAATAGTTTTTGGTCCATACAATTCATTCAAAAGTAAATTACTAAGGCATTTCACTCAAACACATTTTGCCCATTATAGCCCACTGTGTGAGTTGTGCCAAAAATCGGAAATTGGTCGAAGATAGTGGCACTAATGGACTGTCACGTGCCATACTCAGTTTATTTCGAAATAGTTTTTGGTCCATACAATTCATTCAAAAGTACATTACTAAGGCATTTCACTCAAACACATTTTGCCCATTATAGCCCACTGTGTGAGCTGTGCCAAAAATCGGAAAGTGGTCGAAGATAGTGGCACTAATGGACTGTCACGTGCCATACTCAGTTTATTCCGAAATAGTTTTTGGTCCATACAATTCATTCAAAAGTGGATTACTAAGGTATTTCACTCAAACACATTTTGCCCATTATAGCCCACTGTGTGAGCTGTGCCAAAAATCGGAAAGTGGTCGAAGATAGTGGCACTAATGGACTGTCACGTGTCATACTCAGTTTATTCCGAAATAGTTTTTGGTCCATACAATTCATTCAAAAGTAGATTACTAAGGTATTTCACTCAAACACATTTTGCCCATTATAGCCCACTGTGTGAGTTGTGCCAAAAATCGGAAAAAGTTCAAAGATAGTCGACCTAATGGGCTGTCACTTGTCATACTCACTTTATTCGAAGATAGTTTTTGGTCCACACAATGAATTCAAAAGTATATTACTAAGGCATTTCACTCAAACACATTTTGCCCATTATAGCCCACTGTGTGAGTTGCGCAAAAAATCGGAAACTGGTCGAAGATAGTGGACCTGATGGACTACAACGCGACATACTCAGTTTATTCAGAAATAGTTTTTGGTCCATACAATCCATTCAAAGGAAAATTACTAAAGCATTTCACTCACACACATTATGCCCATTATAGCCCACTGTGTGAGTTGTGCCAAAAATCGGAAAGTGGTCGAAGATAGTGGCACTAATGGACTGTCACGTATCATACTCAGTTTATTCCGAAATAGTTTTTGGTCCATACAATTCATTCAAAAGTAGATTACTAAAGTATTTCACTCAAACACATTTTGCCCATTATAGCCCACTGTGTGAGTTGTGCCAAAAATCGGAAAAATGTCGAAGATAGTGGACCTAATGGACTGTCACGTGTCATACTCAGTTTATTCCGAAATAGTTTTTGGTCCATACAATTCATTCAAAAGTAGATTACTAAGGTATTTCACTCAAACACATTTTGCCCATTATAGCCCACTCTGTGTGTTGTGCCAAAAATCGGAAAATTGTCGAAGATAGTGGCACTAATGGACTGTCACGTGTCATACTCAGTTTATTCCGAAATAGTTTTTGGTTAATACAATTCATTCAAAAGTAGATTACTAAGGCATTTCACTCAAACACATTTTGCCCATTATAGCCCACTGTGTGAGTTGTGCCAAAAATCGGAAAGTGGTCGAAGATAGTGGCACTAATGGACTGTCACGTGCCATACTCAGTTTATTCCGAAATAGTTTTTGGTCCATACAATTCATTCAAAAGTAGATTACTAAGGTATTTCACTCAAACACATTTTGCCCATTATAGCCCACTGTGTGAGTTGTGCAAAAAATCGGAAAGTGGTCGAAGATAGTGGCACTAATGGACTGTCACATGTCATACTCAGTTTATTCCGAGATAGTTTTTGGTCCATACAATTCATTCAAAAGTAGATTACTAAGGTATTTCACTCAAACACATTTTGCCCATTATAGCCCACTGTGTGAGTTGTGCCAAAAATCGGAAAGTGGTCGAAGATAGTGGCACTAATGGACTGTCACGTGCCATACTCAGTTTATTTCGAAATAGTTTTTGGTCCATACAATTCATTCAAAAGTATATTACTAAGGCATTTCACTCAAACACATTATGCCCATTATAGTGCACTGTGTGAGTTGTGCCAAAAATCGGAAAGTGGTCGAAGATAGTGGCACTAATTGACTGTCACGTGTCATACTCAGTTTATTCCGAAATAGTTTTTGGTTAATACAATTCATTCAAAAGTAGATTACTAAGGCATTTCACTCAAACACATTTTGCCCATTATAGCCCACTGTGTGAGTTGTGCCAAAAATCGGAAAGTGGTCGAAGATAGTGGCACTAATGGACTGTCACTTGCATTACTCAGTTTATTCCGAAATAGTTTTTTTCCATACAATTCATTCAAAAGTAGATTACTAAGGCATTTCACTCAAACACATTTTGCCCATTATAGCCCACTGTGTGAGCTGTGCCAAAAATCGGAAAGTGGTCGAAGATAGTGGCACTAATCGACTGTCACGTGTCATACTCAGTTTATTCCGAAATAGTTTTTGGTCCATACAATTCATTCAAAAGTAGATTACTAAGGTATTTCACTCAAACACATTTTGCCCATTATAGCCCACTGTGTGAGTTGTGCCAAAAACTGAAAGTGGTCCAAGATAGTGGACCTAATGGACTGTCACGTGCCATACTCAGTTTATTCCGAAATAGTTTTTGGTCCATACAATGCATTCAAAGGAAGATTACTAAGGCACTTCACTCAAACACATTATGCCCATTATAGTGCACTGTGTGAGTTGTGCCAAAAATCGGAAAGTGGTCGAAGATAGTGGACTTGATGGACTACAACGCGACATACTCAGTTTATTCAGAAATAGTTTTTGGTCCATACATTCCATTCAAAGGAAGATTACTAAGGCATTTCACTCAAACACATTTTGCCCATTATAGTGCACAGTGTGTATTGTGCCAAAAATCGGAAAGTTGTCGAAGATAGTGGACCTAATGGACTACAACGCGACATGCTTAATTTATTCAGAAATAGTTTTTGGTCCATACAATCCATTCAAAGGAAAATTACTAAGGCATTTCACTAAAACACATTATGCCCATTATAGCCCACTGTGTGAGTTGTGCCAAAAATCGGAAATTGGTCGAAGATAGTGGCACTAATGGACTGTCACGTGCCATACTCAGTTTATTTCGAAATAGTTTTTGGTCCATACAATTCATTCAAAAGTACATTACTAAGGCATTTCACTCAAAAACATTTTGCCCATTATAGCCCACTGTGTGAGTTGTGCCAAAAATCGGAAAGTAGTCGAAGATAGTGGCACTAATGGACTGTCACGTGTCATACTCAGTTTATTCCGAAATAGTTTTTGGTCCATACAATTCATTCAAAAGTAAATTACTAAGGCATTTCACTCAAACACATTTTGCCCATTATAGCCCACTGTGTGAGTTGTGCCAAAAATCGGAAATTGGTCGAAGATAGTGGCACTAATGGACTGTCACGTGCCATACTCAGTTTATTTCGAAATAGTTTTTGGTCCATACAATTCATTCAAAAGTACATTACTAAGGCATTTCACTCAAAAACATTTTGCCCATTATAGCCCACTGTGTGAGCTGTGCCAAAAATCGGAAAGTGGTCGAAGATAGTGGCACTAATCGACTGTCACGTGTCATACTCAGTTTATTCCGAAATAGTTTTTGGTCCATACAATTCATTCAAAAGTAGATTACTAAGGTATTTCACTCAAACACATTTTGCCCATTATAGCCCACTGTGTGAGTTGTGCCAAAAATCGGAAAGTGGTCGAAGATAGTGGCACTAATGGACTGTCACGTGCCATACTCAGTTTATTCCGAAATAGTTTTTGGTCCATACAATTCATTCAAAAGTGGATTACTAAGGTATTTCACTCAAACACATTTTGCCCATTATAGCCCACTGTGTGAGTTGTGCCAAAAATCGGAAAGTTGTCGAAGATAGTGGCACTAATGGACTGTCACGTGCCATACTCAGTTTATTCCGAAATAGTTTTTGGTCCATACAATTCATTCAAAAGTGGATTACTAAGGTATTTCACTCAAACACATTTTGCCCATTATAGCCCACTGTGTGAGTTGTGGCAAAAATCGGAAAGTGCTCAAAGAAAGTCGACCAAATGGGCTGTCACTTGTCATACTCACTTTAGTCAAAGATAGTTTTTGGTCCATACAATCCATTCCAAAGTATAGTACTAAGGCATTTCACTCAAACACATTTTGCCCATTATAGCCCACTGTGTGAGTTGTGCCAAAAATCGAAAAGTGGTCAAAGATAGTGGCACTAATGGACTGTCACGTGTCATACTCAGTTTATTCGGAAATAGTTTTTGGTCCATACAAATCTTTAAAAAGTAGATTACTAAGGCATTTCTCTCAAACACATATTGCCCATTATAGCCCACTGTGTGAGTTGTGACAAAAATCGGAAAGTGCTCAAAGAAAGTGGCACTAATGGACTGTCACGTGCCGTAGTCATTTTATTTCGAAATAGTTTTTTGTCCATACAATTCATTCAAAAGTAGATTACTGAGGCATTTCACTTTAACACATTTTGCCCATTATAGCCCACTGTGTTTGTTGTGGCAAAAATCGGAAAGTGCTCAAAGAAAGTCGACCTAATGGGCTGTCACTTGTCATACTCACTTTAGTCAAAGATAGTTTTTGGTCCATACAATCCATTCCAAAGAATAGTACTAAGGCATTTCACTCAAACACATTTTGCCCATTATAGCCCACTGTGTGAGTTGTGCCAAAAATCGGAAAGTGGTCGAAGATAGTGGCACTAATGGACTGTCACGTGCCATACTCAGTTTATTCCGAAATAGTTTTTGGTCCATACAATTCATTCAAAAGTGTATTACTAAGGTATTTCACTCAAACACATTTTGCCCATTATAGCCCACTGTGTGAGCTGTGCCAAAAATCGGAAAGTGGTCGAAGATAGTGGCACTAATCGACTGTCACGTGTCATACTCAGTTTATTCCGAAATAGTTTTTGGTCCATACAATTCATTCAAAAGTAGATTACTAAGGTATTTCACTCAAACACATTTTGCCCATTATAGCCCACTCTGTGAGTTGTGCCAAAAATCGGAAAAATGTCGAAGATAGTGAACCTAATGGACTATCACATGTCCTACTCAGTTTATTCAGAAATAGTTTTTGGTCCATACAATGCATTCAAAGGAAGATTACTAAGGCACTTCACTCAAACACGTTATGCCCATTATAGTGCACTGTGTGAGTTGTGCCAAAAATCGGAAAGTGGTCGAAGATAGTGGCACTAATGGACTGTCACGTGTCATACTCAGTTTATTCCGAAATAGTTTTTGGTAAATACAATTCATTCAAAAGTAGATTACTAAGGCATTTCACTCAAACACATTTTGCCCATTATAGCCCACTGTGTGAGTTGTGCCAAAAATCGGAAAAATGTCGAAGATAGTGGACCTAATGCACTGTCACGTGTCAAACTCAGTTTATTCGGAATAGTTTTTGGTCCATACAATTCATTCAAAAGTAGATTACTAAGGCATTTCACTCAAACACATTTTGCCCATTATAGCCCACTGTGTGAGTTGTGCCAAAAATCCGAAAACGGTCGAAGATAGTGGCACTAATAGACTGTCACGTGTCATACTCAGTTTATTCGGAAATAGTTTTTGGTCCATACAATTCATTCAAAAGTAGATTACTAAGGTATTTCACTCAAACACATTTTGCCCATTATAGCCCACTCTGTGAGTTGTGCCAAAAATCGGAAAAATGTCGAAGATAGTGGACCTAATGGACTATCACGTGTCCTACTCAGTTTATTCAGAAATAGTTTTTGGTCCATACAATGCATTCAAAGGAAAATTACTAAGGCACTTCACTCAAACACATTATGCCCATTATAGTGCACTGTGTGAGTTGTGCCAAAAATCGGAAAGTGGTCGAAGATAGTGGCACTAATGGACTGTCACGTGTCATACTCAGTTTATTCAGAAATAGTTTTGGGTCCATACAATGCATTCAAAGGAAAATTACTAAGGCACTTCACTCAAACACATTATGCCCATTATAGTGCACTGTGTGAGTTGTGCCAAAAATCGGAAAGTGGTCGAAGATAGTGGCACTAATGGACTGTCACGTGCCATACTCAGTTTATTCCGCAATAGTTTTTGGTCCATACAATTCATTCAAAAGTAGATTACTAAGGTATTTCACTCAAACACATTTTGCCCATTATAGCCCACTCTGTGTGTTGTGCCAAAAATCGGAAAAATGTCAAAGATAGTGGCACTAATGGACTGTCACGTGTCATACTCAGTTTATTCCGAAATAGTTTTTGGTCCATACAATTCATTCAAAAGTAGATTACTAAGGTATTTCACTCAAACACATTTTG
Organism: Metopia argyrocephala; assembly: GCA_963576795.1. Classification (NCBI taxonomy): domain Eukaryota; kingdom Metazoa; phylum Arthropoda; class Insecta; order Diptera; family Sarcophagidae; genus Metopia; species Metopia argyrocephala. The sequence goes on along the minus strand of OY756209.1, from coordinate 86,169,256 downwards.
CCCATTATAGCCCACTGTGTGAGTTGTGCCAAAAATCGGAAAGTGGTCGAAGATAGTGGAACTAATGGACTGTCACGTGCCATACTCACTTTAGTCAAAGATAGTTTTTGGTCCATACAATCCATTCCAAAGGATAGTACTAAGGCATTTCACTCAAACACATTTTGCCCATTATAGCCCACTGTGTGAGTTGTGCCAAAAATCGGAAAGTGGTCGAAGATAGTGAACGAGATAAACTACAACGCGACATACTCAGTTTATTCCGAAATAATTTTTGGTCCATACAATGCAGTCAAAGGAAGTTTACTAAGGTATTTCACTCAAACACATTTTGCCCATTATAGCCCACTGTGTGAGTTGTGCCAAAAATCAAAAAGTGGTCAAAGATAGTGGCACTAATGGACTGTCACGTGTCATACTCAGTTTATTCCGAAATAGTTTTTGGTTAATACAATTCATTCAAAAGTAGATTACTAAGGCATTTCACTCAAACACATTTTGCCCATTATAGCCCACTGTGTGAGTTGTGCCAAAAATCGGAAAGTGGTCGAAGATAGTGGCACTAATGGACTGTCACCTGTCATACTCAGTTTATTCCGAAATAGTTTTTGGTCCATACAATTCATTCAAAAGTGGATTACTAAGGTATTTCACTCAAACACATTTTGCCCATTATAGCCCACTGTGTGAGCTGTGCCAAAAATCGGAAAGTGGTCGAAGATAGTGGCACTAATCGACTGTCACGTGTCATACTCAGTTTATTCCGAAATAGTTTTTGGTCCATACAATTCATTCAAAAGTAGATTACTAAGGTATTTCACTCAAACACATTTTGCCCATTATAGCCCACTCTGTGAGTTGTGCCAAAAATCGGAAAAATGTCGAAGATAGTGGACCTAATGGACTATCACGTGTCCTACTCAGTTTATTCAGAAATAGTTTTTGGTCCATACAATGCATTCAAAGGAAGATTACTAAGGCACTTCACTCAAACACATTATGCCCATTATAGTGCACTGTGTGAGTTGTGCCAAAAATCGGAAAGTGGTCGAAGATAGTGGCACTAATGGACTGTCACGTGTCATACTCAGTTTATTCCGAAATAGTTTTTGGTAAATACAATTCATTCAAAAGGAGATTACTAAGGCATTTCACTCAAACACATTTTGCCCATTATAGCCCACTGTGTGAGTTGTGCCAAAAATCGGAAAAATGCCGAAGATAGTGGACCTAATGCACTGTCACGTGTCAAACTCAGTTTATTCGGAATAGTTTTTGGTCCATACAATTCATTCAAAAGTAGATTACTAAGGCATTTCACTCAAACACATTTTGCTCATTATAGCCCACTGTGTGAGTTGTGCCAAAAATCGGAAAACGGTCGAAGATAGTGGCACTAATAGACTGTCACGTGTCATACTCAGTTTATTCGGAAATAGTTTTTGGTCCATACAATTCATTCAAAAGTAGATTACTAAGGTATTTCACTCAAACACATTTTGCATATTATAGCCCACTCTGTGAGTTGTGCCAAAAATCGGAAAAATGTCGAAGATAGTGGACCTAATGGACTATCACGTGTCCTACTCAGTTTATTCAGAAATAGTTTTTGGTCCATACAATGCATTCAAAGGAAAATTACTAAGGCACTTCACTCAAACACATTATGCCCATTATAGTGCACTGTGTGAGTTGTGCCAAAAATCGGAAAGTGGTCGACGATAGTGGCACTAATGGACTGTCACGTGTCATACTCAGTTTATTCCGAAATAGTTTTTGGTAAATACAATTCATTCAAAAGTAGATTACTAAGGCATTTCACTCAAACACATTTTGCCCATGATAGCCCACTGTGTGAGTTGTGACAAAAATCGGAAAATGGTCGAAGATAGTGAACAAGATAAACTACAACGCGACATACTCAGTTTATAAAGAAATAGTTTTTGGTCCATACAATCCATTCAAAGGAAAATTACTAAGACATTTCACTTAAACACATTTTGCCCATTATAGTGCACTGTGTGAATTGTGCCAAAATTCGGAAAGTGGTCGAAGATAGCGGACCTAATGGACTATCACGTATCATACTCAGTTTATTCGGAATAGTTTTTGGTCCATACAATTCATTCAAAAGTAGATTACTAAGGCATTTCACTCAAACACATTTTGCCCATTATAGCCCACTGTGTGAGTTGTGCGAAAAATCGGAAAAATGTCGAAGATAGTGGACCTAATGCACTGTCACGTGTGATACTCAGTTTATTCGGAATAGTTTTTGGTCCATACAATTCATTCAAAAGTAGATTACTAAGGCATTTCACTCAAACACATTTTGCCCATTATAGCCCACTGTGTGAGTTGTGCCAAAAATCGGAAAACGGTCGGAGATAGTGGCACTAATGGACTGTCACGTGTCATACTCAGTTTATTCGGAAATAGTTTTTGGTCCATACAATTCATTCAAAAGTAGATTACTAAGGCATTTCTCTCAAACACATATTGCCCATTATAGCCCACTGTGTGAGTTGTGACAAAAATCGGAAAGTGCTCAAAGAAAGTGGCACTAATGGACTGTCACGTGCCATACTCAGTTTATTTCGAAATAGTTTTTGGTCCATACAATTCATTCAAAAGTAGATTACTAAGGCATTTCACTTAAAGACATTTTGCCCATTATAACCCACTGTGTGAGTTGTGACAAAAATCGGAAAGTGCTCAAAGAAAGTCGACCTAATGGGCTGTCACTTGTCATACTCACTTTAGTCAAAGATAGTTTTTGGTCCATACAATCCATTCAAAAGAAGATTACTAAGGCATTTCACTCAAACACATTTTGCCCATGATAGCCCACTGTGTGAGTTGTGACAAAAATCGGAAAATGGTCGAAGATAGTGAACGAGATAAACTACAACGCGACATACTCAGTTTATAAAGAAATAGTTTTTGGTCCATACAATCCATTCAAAGGAAAATTACTAAGACATTTCACTCAAACACATTTTGCCCATTATAGTGCACTGTGTGAATTGTGCCAAAATTCGGAAAAATGTCGAAGATAGTGGCACTAATGGACTGTCACGTGCCATACTCAGTTTATTTCGAAATAGTTTTTGGTCCATACAATTCATTCAAAAGTAGATTACTAAGGCATTTCACTCAAACACATTTTGCCCATTATAGCCCACTGTGTGAGTTGTGACAAAAATCGGAAAGTGCTCAAAGAAAGTCGACCTAATGGGCTGTCACTTGTCATACTCACTTTAGTCGAAGATAGTTTTTGGTCCATACAATCCATTCAAAAGAAAATTACTAAGGCATTTCAATCAAACACATTTTGCCCATTATAGCCCACTGTGTGAGTTGTGACAAAAATCGGAAAGTGGTCCAAGATAGTGGACCTAATGGACTGTCACGTGTCATACTCATTTTATTCGGAATAGTTTTTGGTCCATACAATCCATTCAAAAGAATAGTACTAAGGCATTTCACTCAAACACATTTTGCGCATTATAGTGCACTGTGTGAGTTGTGCCAAAAATCGGAAAGTGGTCGAAGATAGTGGCACTAATGGACTGTCACGTGTCATACTCAGTTTATTCGGAAATAGTTTTTGGTCCATACAATTCATTCAAAAGTAGATTACTAAGGTATTTCACTCAAACACATTTTGCCCATTATAGCCCACTCTGTGAGTTGTGCCAAAAATCGGAAAAATGTCGAAGATAGTGGACCTAATGGACTAATACGTGTCCTACTCAGTTTATTCAGAAATAGTTTTTGGTCCATACAATGCATTCAAAGGAAAATTACTAAGGCACTTCACTCAAACACATTATGCCCATTATAGTGCACTGTGTGAGTTGTGCCAAAAATCGGAAAGTGGTCGAAGATAGTGGACCTAATGGACTGTCACGTGTCATACTCATTTTATTCGGAATAGTTTTTGGTCCATACAATCCATTCAAAAGAAGAGTACTAAGGCATTTCACTCAAACACATTTTGCGCATTATAGTGCACTGTGTGAGTTGTGCCAAAAATCGGAAAGTAGTCGAAGATAGTGAACGAGATAAACTACAACGCGACATACTCAGTTTATAAAGAAATAGTTTTTGGTCCATACAATCCATTCAAAGGAAAATTACTAAGATATTTCACTTAAACACATTTTGCCCATTATAGTGCACTGTGTGAATTGTGCCAAAATTCGGAAAGTGGTCGAAGATAGTGGACCTAATGGACTATCACGTATCATACTCAGTTTATTCGGAATAGTTTTTGGTCCATACAATTCATTCAAAAGTAGATTACTAAGGCATTTCACTCAAACACATTTTGCCCATTATAGCCCACTGTGTGAGTTGTGCCAAAAATCGGAAAAATGTCGAAGATAGTGGACCTAATGAACTGTCACGTGTCATATTCAGTTTATTCGGAATAGTTTTTGGTCCATACAATTCATTCAAAAGTAGATTACTAAGGCATTTCACTCAAACACATTTTGCCCATTATAGCCCACTGTGTGAGTTGTGCCAAAAATCGGAAAACGGTCGAAGATAGTGGCACTAATGGACTGTCACGTGTCATACTCAGTTTATTCGGAAATAGTTTTTGGTCCATACAATTCATTCAAAAGTAGATTACTAAGGCATTTCTCTCAAACACATATTGCCCATTATAGCCCACTGTGTGAGTTGTGACAAAAATCGGAAAGTGCTCAAAGAAAGTGGCACTAATGGACTGTCACGTGCCATACTCAGTTTATTTCGAAATAGTTTTTGGTCCATACAATTCATTCAAAAGTAGATTACTAAGGCATTTCACTTAAAGACATTTTGCCCATTATAACACACTGTGTGAGTTGTTGCAAAAATCGGAAAGTGCTCAAAGAAAGTCGACCTAATGGGCTGTCACTTGTCATACTCACTTTAGTCAAAGATAGTTTTTGGTCCATACAATCCATTCAAAAGAAGATTACTAAGGCATTTCACTCAAACACATTTTGCCCATGATAGCCCACTGTGTGAGTTGTGACAAAAATCGGAAAATGGTCGAAGATAGTGAACGAGATAAACTACAACGCGACATACTCAGTTTATAAAGAAATAGTTTTTGGTCCATACAATCCATTCAAAGGAAAATTACTAAGACATTTCACTCAAACACATTTTGCCCATTATAGTGCACTGTGTGAATTGTGCCAAAATTCGAAAAAATGTCGAAGATAGTGGCACTAATGGACTGTCACGTGCCATACTCAGTTTATTTCGAAATAGTTTTTGGTCCATACAATTCATTCAAAAGTAGATTACTAAGGCATTTCACTCAAACACATTTTGCCCATTATAGCCCACTGTGTGAGTTGTGACAAAAATCGGAAAGTGCTCAAAGAAAGTCGACCTACTGGGCTGTCACTTGTTATACTCACTTTAGTCGAAGATAGTTTTTGGTCCATACAATCCATTCAAAAGAAAATTACTAAGGCATTTCAATCAAACACATTTTGCCCATTATAGCCCACTGTGTGAGTTGTGACAAAAATCGGAAAGTGGTCCAAGATAATGGACCTAATGGACTGTCACGTGTCATATTCATTTTATTCGGAATAGTTTTTGGTCCATACAATCCATTCAAAAGGATAGTACTAAGGCATTTCACTCAAACACATTTTGCGCATTATAGTGCACTGTGTGAGTTGTGCCAAAAATCGGAAAGTGGTCGAAGATAGTGGCACTAATGGACTGTTACGTGTCATACTCAGTTTATTCCGAAATAGTTTTTGGTAAATACAATTCATTCAAAAGTAGATTACTAAGGCATTTCACTCAAACACATTTTGCCCATGATAGCCCACTGTGTGAGTTGTGACAAAAATCGGAAAATGGTCGAAGATAGTGGACCTAATGGACTGTCACGTGTCATACTCAGTTGATTCCGAAATAGTTTTTGGTCCATACAATTCATTCAAAAGTAGATTACTAAGGTATTTCACTCAAACACATTTTGCCCATTATAGCCCACTGTGTGAGTTGTGCCAAAAATCGGAAAGTGGTCGAAGATAGTGGCACTAATGGACTGTCACGTCTCATACTCAGTTTATTCCGAAATAGTTTTTGGTCCATACAATTCATTCAAAAGTAGATTACTAAGATATTTCACTCAAACACATTTTGCCCATTATAGCCCACTGTGTGAGTTGTGCCAAAAATCGGAAAACGGTCGAAGATAGTGGACCTAATGGACTGTCACGTGTCATACTCAGTTTATTCCGAAATAGTTTTTGGTCCATACAATTCATTCAAAAGTAGATTACTAAGGTATTTCACTCAAACACATTTTGCCCATTATAGCCCACTCTGTGTGTTGTGCCAAAAATCGGAAAAATGTCGAAGATAGTGGCGCTAATGGACTGTCACGTGTCATACTCAGTTTATTCCGAAATAGTTTTTGGTTAATACAATTCATTCAAAAGTAGATTACTAAGGCATTTCACTCAAACACATTTTGCCCATTATAGCCCACTGTGTGAGTTGTGCCAAAAATCGGAAAGTGGTCGAAGATAGTGGCACTAATGGACTGTCACGTGTCATACTCAGTTTATTCCGAAATAGTTTTTGGTCCATACAATTCATTCAAAAGTAGATTACTAAGGTATTTCTCTCAAACACATTTTGCCCATTATAGCCCACTGTGTGAGTTGTGCCAAAAATCGGAAAGTGGTCGAAGATAGTGGCAGTAATGGACTGTCACGTGTCATACTCAGTTTATTCCGAAATAGTTTTTGGTCCATACAATGCATTCAAAGGAAGATTACTAAGGTATTTCACTCAAACACATTTTGCCCATTATAGCCCACTGTGTAAGTTGTGCCAAAAATCGAAAAGTGGTCAAAGATAGTGGCACTAATGGACTGTCACGTGTCATACTCAGTTTATTCCGAAATAGTTTTTGGTAAATACAATTCATTCAAAAGTAGATTACTAAGGCATTTCACTCAAACACATTTTGCCCATTATAGCCCACTGTGTGAGTTGTGCCAAAAATCGGAAAAATGTCGAAGATAGTGGACCTAATGCACTGTCACGTGTCAAACTCAGTTTATTCGGAATAGTTTTTGGTCCATACAATTCATTCAAAAGTAGATTACTAAGGCATTTCACTCAAACACATTTTGCCCATTATAGCCCACTGTGTGAGTTGTGCCAAAAATCGGAAAGTGGTCGAAGATAGTGGCAGTAATGGACTGTCACGTGTCATACTCAGTTTATTCCGAAATAATTTTGGTCCATACAATGCATTCAAAGGAAGATTACTAAGGTATTTCACTCAAACACATTTTGCCCATTATAGCCCACTGTGTGAGTTGTGCCAAAAATCGAAAAGTGGTCAAAGATAGTGGCACTAATGGACTGTCACGTGTCATACTCAGTTTATTCCGAAATAGTTTTGGTCCATACAATGCATTCAAAGGAAAATTACTAAGGCACTTCACTCAAACATATTATGCCCATTATAGTGCACTGTGTGAGTTGTGCCAAAAATCGGAAAGTTGTCGAAGATAGTGGCACTAATGGACTGTCACGTGTCATACTCAGTTTATTCCGAAATAGTTTTTGGTAAATACAATTCATTCAAAAGTAGATTACTAAGGCATTTCACTCAAACACATTTTGCCCATGATAGCCCACTGTGTGAGTTGTGACAAAAATCGGAAAATGGTCGAAGATAGTGGACCTAATGGACTGTCACGTGTCATACTCAGTTGATTCCGAAATAGTTTTTGGTCCATACAATTCATTCAAAAGTAGATTACTAAGGTATTTCACTCAAACACATTTTGCCCATTATAGCCCACTGTGTGAGTTGTGCCAAAAATCGGAAAGTGGTCGAAGATAGTGGCACTAATGGACTGTCACGTCTCATACTCAGTTTATTCCGAAATAGTTTTTGGTCCATACAATTCATTCAAAAGTAGATTACTAAGATATTTCACTCAAACACATTTTGCCCATTATAGCCCACTGTGTGAGTTGTGCCAAAAATCGGAAAACGGTCGAAGATAGTGGACCTAATGGACTGTCACGTGTCATACTCAGTTTATTCCGAAATAGTTTTTGGTCCATACAATTCATTCAAAAGTAGATTACTAAGGTATTTCACTCAAACACATTTTGCCCATTATAGCCCACTCTGTGTGTTGTGCCAAAAATCGGAAAAATGTCGAAGATAGTGGCGCTAATGGACTGTCACGTGTCATACTCAGTTTATTCCGAAATAGTTTTTGGTTAATACAATTCATTCAAAAGTAGATTACTAAGGCATTTCACTCAAACACATTTTGCCCATTATAGCCCACTGTGTGAGTTGTGCCAAAAATCGGAAAGTGGTCGAAGATAGTGGCACTAATGGACTATCACGTGTCATACTCAGTTTATTCCGAAATAGTTTTTGGTCCATACAATTCATTCAAAAGTAGATTACTAAGGTATTTCTCTCAAACACATTTTGCCCATTATAGCCCACTGTGTGAGTTGTGCCAAAAATCGGAAAGTGGTCGAAGATAGTGGCAGTAATGTACTGTCACGTGTCATACTCAGTTTATTCCGAAATAGTTTTTGGTCCATACAATGCATTCAAAGGAAGATTACTAAGGTATTTCACTCAAACACATTTTGCCCATTATAGCCCACTGTGTAAGTTGTGCCAAAAATCGAAAAGTGGTCAAAGATAGTGGCACTAATGGACTGTCACGTGTCATACTCAGTTTATTCCGAAATAGTTTTTGGTTAATACAATTCATTCAAAAGTAGATTACTAAGGCATGTCACTCAAACACATTTTGCCCATTATAGCCCACTGTGTGAGTTGTGCCAAAAATCGGAAAGTGGTCGAAGATAGTGGCACTAATGGACTGTCACGTGTCATACTCAGTTTATTCCGAAATAGTTTTTGGTCCATACAATTCATTTAAAAGTAGATTACTAAGGTATTTCACTCAAACACATTTTGCCCATTATAGCCCACTGTGTGAGTTGTGCCAAAAACCGGAAAGTGGTCCAAGATAGTGGACCTAATGGACTGTCACGTGTTATACTCAGTTGATTCCGAAATAGTTTTTGGTCCATACAATTCATTCAAAAGTAGATTACTAAGGTATTTCACTCAAACACATTTTGCCCATTATAGCCCACTGTGTGAGTTGTGCCAAAAATCGGAAAGTGGTCGAAGATAGTGGCACTAATGGACTGTCACGTGCCATACTCAGTTTATTTCGAAATAGTTTTTGGTCCATACAATTCATTCAAAAGTAGATTACTAAGGTATTTCACTCAAACACATTTTGCGCATTATAGCCCACTGTGTGAGTTGTGCCAAAAACCGGAAAGTGGTCCAAGATAGTGGACCTAATGGACTGTCACGTGTCATACTCAGTTGATTCCGAAATAGTTTTTGGTCCATACAATTCATTCAAAAGTAGATTACTAAGGTATTTCACTCAAACACATTTTGCCCATTATAGCCCACTGTGTGAGTTGTGCCAAAAATCGGAAAGTGGTCGAAGATAGTGGCACTAATGGACTGTCACGTCTCATACTCAGTTTATTCCGAAATAGTTTTTGGTCCATACAATTCATTCAAAAGTAGATTACTAAGATATTTCACTCAAACACATTTTGCCCATTATAGCCCACTGTGTGAGTTGTGCCAAAAACCGGAAAGTGGTCCAAGATAGTGGACCTAATGGACTGTCACGTGTTATACTCAGTTGATTCCGAAATAGTTTTTGGTCCATACAATTCATTCAAAAGTAGATTACTAAGGTATTTCACTCAAACACATTTTGCCCATTATAGCCCACTGTGTGAGTTGTGCCAAAAACCGGAAAGTGGTCCAAGATAGTGGACCTAATGGACTGTCACGTGTTATACTCAGTTGATTCCGAAATAGTTTTTGGTCCATACAATTCATTCAAAAGTAGATTACTAAGGTATTTCACTCAAACACATTTTGCCCATTATAGCCCACTGTGTGAGTTGTGCCAAAAATCGGAAAGTGGTCGAAGATAGTGGCACTAATGGACTGTCACGTGCCATACTCAGTTTATTTCGAAATAGTTTTTGGTCCATACAATTCATTCAAAAGTAGATTACTAAGGTATTTCACTCAAACACATTTTGCGCATTATAGCCCACTGTGTGAGTTGTGCCAAAAACCGGAAAGTGGTCCAAGATAGTGGACCTAATGGACTGTCACGTGCCATACTCAGTTTATTTCGAAATAGTTTTTGGTCCATACAATTCATTCAAAAGTATATTACTAAGGTATTTCACTCAAACACATTTTGCCCATTAAAGCCCACTGTGTGAGTTGTGCCAAAAATCGGAAAGTGGTCGAAGATAGTGGCACTAATGGACTGTCACGTCTCATACTCAGTTTATTCCGAAATAGTTTTTGGTCCATACAATTCATTCAAAAGTAGATTACTAAGATATTTCACTCAAACACATTTTGCCCATTATAGCCCACTGTGTGAGTTGTGCCAAAAATCGGAAAACGGTCGAAGATAGTGGACCTAATGGACTGTCACGTGTCATACTCAGTTTATTCCGAAATAGTTTTTGGTCCATACAATTCATTCAAAAGTAAATTACTAAGGCATTTCACTCAAACACATTTTGCCCATTAAAGCCCACTGTGTGAGTTGTGCCAAAAATCGGAAAGTGGTCGAAGATAGTGGCACTAATGGACTGTTACGTCTCATACTCAGTTTATTCCGAAATAGTTTTTGGTCCATACAATTCATTCAAAAGTAGATTACTAAGGTATTTCACTCAAACACATTTTGCCCATTATAGCCCACTGTGTGAGTTGTGCCAAAAATCGGAAAGTGGTCGAAGATAGTGGCACTAATGGACTGTGACGTGCCATACTCAGTTTATTTCGAAATAGTTTTTGGTCCATACAATTCATTCAAAAGTATATTACTAAGGCATTTCACTCAAACACCTTATGCCCATTATAGTGCACTGTGTGAGTTGTGCCAAAAATCGGAAAGTGGTAGAAGATAGTGGCACTAATGGACTGTCACTTGCATTACTCAGTTTATTCCGAAATAGTTTTTTTCCATACAATTCATTCAAAAGTAGATTACTAAGGCATTTCACTCAAACACATTTTGCCCATTATAGCCCACTGTGTGAGTTGTGCCAAAAATCAGAAAAATGTCGAAGATAGTGGACCTAATGCACTGTCACGTGTCATACTCAGTTTATTCGGAATAGTTTTTGGTCCATACAATTCATTCAAAAGTAGATTACTAAGGCATTTCACTCAAACACATTTTGCCCATTATAGCCCACTGTGTGAGTTGTGCCAAAAATCGGAAAGTGGTCGAAGATAGTGGCACTAATGGACTGTGACGTGCCATACTCAGTTTATTTCGAAATAGTTTTTGGTCCATACAATTCATTCAAAAGTATATTACTAAGGCATTTCACTCAAACACCTTATGCCCATTATAGTGCACTGTGTGAGTTGTGCCAAAAATCGGAAAGTGGTAGAAGATAGTGGCACTAATGGACTGTCACTTGCATTACTCAGTTTATTCCGAAATAGTTTTTTTCCATACAATTCATTCAAAAGTAGATTACTAAGGCATTTCACTCAAACACATTTTGCCCATTATAGCCCACTGTGTGAGTTGTGCCAAAAATCAGAAAAATGTCGAAGATAGTGGACCTAATGCACTGTCACGTGTCATACTCAGTTTATTCGGAATAGTTTTTGGTCCATACAATTCATTCAAAAGTAGATTACTAAGGCATTTCACTCAAACACATTTTGCCCATTACAGCCCACTGTGTGAGCTGTGCAAAAATCGGAAAACGGTCGAAGATAGTGGCATTAATGGACTGTCACGTGTCATACTCAGTTTATTCCGAAATAGTTTTTGGTCCATACAATTCATTCAAAAGTAGATTACTAAGGTATTTCACTCAAACACATTTTGCCCATTAAAGCCCACTGTGTGAGTTGTGCCAAAAATCGGAAAGTGGTCGAAGATAGTGGCACTAATGGACTGTTACGTCTCATACTCAGTTTATTCCGAAATAGTTTTTGGTCCATACAATTCATTCAAAAGTAGATTACTAAGGCATTTCACTCAAACACATTTTGCCCATTATAGCCCACTGTGTGAGTTGTGCCAAAAAGCCGAAAGTGGTCGAAGATAGTGGCACTAATGGACTGTCACGTGTCATACTCAGTTTATTCCGAAATAGTTTTTGGTCCATACAATTCATTCAAAAGTAGATTACTAAGGTATTTCACTCAAACACATTTTGCCCATTAAAGCCCACTGTGTGAGTTGTGCCAAAAATCGGAAAGTGGTCGAAGATAGTGGCACTAATGGACTGTTACGTCTCATACTCAGTTTATTCCGAAATAGTTTTTGGTCCATACAATTCATTCAAAAGTAGATTACTAAGGTATTTCACTCAAACACATTTTGCCCATTATAGCCCACTGTGTGAGTTGTGCCAAAAATCGGAAAGTGGTCGAAGATAGTGGCACTAATGGACTGTCACGTGCCATACTCAGTTTATTTCGAAATAGTTTTTGGTCCATACAATTCATTCAAAAGTATATTACTAAGGCATTTCACTCAAACACATTTTGCGCATTATAGCCCACTGTGTGAGTTGTGCCAAAAACCGGAAAGTGGTCCAAGATAGTGGACCTAATGGACTATCACGTGTTATACTCAGTTGATTCCGAAATAGTTTTTGGTCCATACAATTCATTCAAAAGTAGATTACTAAGGTATTTCACTCAAACACATTTTGCCCATTAAAGCCCACTGTGTGAGTTGTGCCAAAAATCGGAAAAATGTCGAAGATAGTGGACCTAATGGACTGTCACGTGCCATACTCAGTTTATTTCGAAATAGTTTTTTGTCCATACAATTCATTCAAAAGTAGATTACTAAGGCATTTCACTTTAACACATTTTGCCCATTATAGCCCACTGTGTGAGTTGTGGCAAAAATCGGAAAGCGCTCAAAGAGAGTCGACCTAATGGGCTGTAACTCGTCATACTCACTTTAGTCAAAGATAGTTTTTGGTCCATACAATCCATTCCAAAGGATAGTACTAAGGCATTTCACTCAAACACATTTTGCCCATTATAGCCCACTGTGTGAGTTGTGCCAAAAATCGGAAAGTGGTCGAGGATAGTGAACGAGATAAACTACAACGCGACATACTCAGTTTATTCCGAAATAATTTTTGGTCCATACAATGCAGTCAAAGGAAGATTACTAAGGTATTTCACTCAAACACATTTTGCCCATTATAGCCCACTGTGTGAGTTGTGCCAAAAATCGAAAAGTGGTCCAAGATAGTGGACCTAATGGACTGTCACGTGTCATACTCAGTTTATTCCGAAATAGTTTTTTGTCCATACAATTCATTCAAAAGTAGATTACTAAGGCATTTCACTCAAACACATTTTGCCCATTATAGCCCACTGTGTGAGTTGTGCCAAAAATCGGAAAGTGGTCGAAGATAGTGGCACTAATGGACTGTCACCTGTCATACTCAGTTTATTCCGAAATAGTTTTTGGTCCATACAATTCATTCAAAAGTGGATTACTAAGGTATTTCACTCAAACACATTTTGCCCATTATAGCCCACTGTGTGAGCTGTGCCAAAAATCGGAAAGTGGTCAAAGATAGTGGCACTAATCGACTGTCACGTGTCATACTCAGTTTATTCCGAAATAGTTTTTAGTCCATACAATTCATTCAAAAGTAGATTACTAAGGTATTTCACTCAAACACATTTTGCCCATTATAGCCCACTCTGTGAGTTGTGCCAAAAATCGGAAAAATGTCGAAGATAGTGGACCTAATGGACTATCACGTGTCCTACTCAGTTTATTCAGAAATAGTTTTTGGTCCATACAATGCATTCAAAGGAAGATTACTAAGGCACTTCACTCAAACACATTATGCCCATTATAGTGCACTGTGTGAGTTGTGCCAAAAATCGGAAAGTGGTCGAAGATAGTGGCACTAATGGACTGTCACGTGTCATACTCAGTTTATTCCGAAATAGTTTTTGGTAAATACAATTCATTCAAAAGTAGATTACTAAGGCATTTCACTCAAACACATTTTGCCCATTATAGCCCACTGTGTGAGTTGTGCCAAAAATCAGAAAGTGGTCAAAGATAGTGGCACTAATGGACTGTCACGTGTCATACTCAGTTTATTCCGAAATAGTTTTTGGTCCATACAATTCATTCAAAAGTAGATTACTAAGGCATTTCACTCAAACACATTTTGCCCATTATAGCCCACTGTGTGAGTTGTGCCAAAAATCGGAAAACGGTCGAAGATAGTGGCACTAATAGACTGTCACGTGTCATACTCAGTTTATTCGGAAATAGTTTTTGGTCCATACAATTCATTCAAAAGTAGATTACTAAGGTATTTCACTCAAACACATTTTGCCCATTATAGCCCACTCTGTGAGTTGTGCCAAAAATCGGAAAAATGTCGAAGATAGTGGACCTAATGGACTATCACGTGTCCTACTCAGTTTATTCAGAAATAGTTTTTGGTCCATACAATGCATTCAAAGGAAATTTACTAAGGCACTTCACTCAAACACATTATGCCCATTATAGTGCACTGTGTGAGTTGTGCCAAAAATCGGAAAGTTGTCGAAGATAGTGGCACTAATGGACTGTCACGTGTCATACTCAGTTTATTCCGAAATAGTTTTTGGTAAATACAATTCATTCAAAAGTAGATTACTAAGGCATTTCACTCAAACACATTTTGCCCATGATAGCCCACTGTGTGAGTTGTGACAAAAATCGGAAAATGGTCGAAGATAGTGAACGAGATAAACTACAACGCGACATACTCAGTTTATAAAGAAATAGTTTTTGGTCCATACAATCCATTCAAAGGAAAATTACTAAGACATTTCACTCAAACACATTTTGCCCATTATAGTGCACTGTGTGAATTGTGCTAAAATTCAGAAAGTGGTCGAAGATAGTGGACCTAATGGACTATCACGTGTCATACTCAGTTTATTCGGAATAGTTTTTGGTCCATACAATTCATTCAAAAGTAGATTACTAAGGCATTTCACTCAAACAAATTTTGCCCATTATAGCCCACTGTGTGAGTTGTACCAAAAATCGGAAAAATGTCGAAGATAGTGGACCTAATGCACTGTCACGTGTCATACTCAGTTTATTCGGAATAGTTTTTGGTCCATACAATTCATTCAAAAGTAGATTACTAAGGCATTTCACTCACACACATTTTGCCCATTATAGCCCACTGTGTGAGTTGTGCCAAAAATCGGAAAACGGTCGAAGATAGTGGCACTACTGGACTGTCACGTGTCATACTCAGTTTATTTCGAAATAGTTTTTGGTCCATACAATTCATTCAAAAGTAGATTACTAAGGCATTTCACTTAAACACATTTTGCCCATTATAGCCCACTGTGTGAGTTGTGACAAAAATCGGAAAGTGCTCAAAGAAAGTGGCACTAATGGACTGTCACGTGCCATACTCAGTTTATTTCGAAATAGTTTTTGGTCCATACAATTCATTCAAAAGTAGATTACTAAGGCATTTCACTTAAACACATTTTGCCCATTATAACCCACTGTGTGAGTTGTGACAAAAATCGGAAAGTGCTCAAAGAAAGTCGACCTAATGGGCTGTCACTTGTTATACTCACTTTAGTCAAAGATAGTTTTTGGTCCATACAATCCATTCAAAAGTAGATTACTAAGGCATTTCACTAAAACACATTTTGCCCATGATAGCCCACTGTGTGAGTTGTGACAAAAATCGGAAAATGGTCGAAGATAGTGAACGAGATAAACTACAACGCGACATACTCAGTTTATAAAGAAATAGTTTTTGGTCCATACAATCCATTCAAAGGAAAATTACTAAGACATTTCACTCAAACACATTTTGCCCATTATAGTGCACTGTGTGAGTTGTGCCAAAATTCGGAAAAATGTCGAAGATAGTGGCACTAATGGACTGTCACGTGCCATACTCAGTTTATTTCGAAATAGTTTTTGGTCCATACAATTCATTCAAAAGTAGATTACTAAGGCATTTCACTCAAACACATTTTGCCCATTATAGCCCACTGTGTGAGTTGTGACAAAAATCGGAAAGTGCTCAAAGAAAGTCGACCTAATGGGCTGTCACTTGTCATACTCACTTTAGTCGAAGATAGTTTTTGGTCCATACAATCCATTCAAAAGAAAATTACTAAGGCATTTTACTCAAACACATTTTGCCCATTATAGCCCACTGTGTGAGTTGTGACAAAAATCGGAAAGTGGTCCAAGATAGTGGACCTAATGGACTGTCACGTGTCATACTCATTTTATTCGGAATAGTTTTTGGTCCATACAATCCATTCAAAAGAATAGTACTAAGGCATTTCACTCAAACACATTTTGCGCATTATAGTGCACTGTATGAGTTGTGCCAAAAATCGGAAAGTAGTCGAAGATAGTGAACGAGATAAACTACAACGCGACATACTCAGTTTATAAAGAAATAGTTTTTGGTCCATACAATCCATTCAAAGGAAGTTTACTAAGGCATTTCACTCAAACACATTTTGCCCATTATAGCCCACTGTGTGAATTGTGCCAAAATTCGGAAAGTGGTCGAAGATAGTGGACCTAATGGACTGTCACGTGTCATACCCATTTTATTCGGAATAGTTTTTGGTCCATACAATCCATTCAAAAGAAGAGTACTTAGGCATTTCACTCAAACACATTTTGCGCATTATAGTGCACTGTGTGAGTTGTGCCAAAAATCGGAAAGTAGTCGAAGATAGTGAACGAGATAAACTACAACGCGTCATACTCAGTTTATAAAGAAATAGTTTTTGGTCCATACAATCCATTCAAAGGAAGATTACTAAAGCATTTCACTCAAACACATTTTGCGCATTATAGTGCACTGTGTGAGTTGTGCCAAAAATCGGAAAGTGGTCGAAGATAGTGAACGAGATAAACTACAACGCGACATACTCAGTTTATAAAGAAATAGTTTTGGTCCATACAATCCATTCAAAGGAAGGTTACTAAGGCATTTCCCTCAAACACATTATGCCCATTATAGCACACTGTGTTCGTTGCGCCAAAAATCGGAAAGTGGTCGAAGATAGTGAACGAGATAAACTACAATGCGACATATTTTGTTTATTCAGAAATAATTTTTGGTCCATACAATCCATTCAAAGGAAGATTACTAAGGCATTTCACTCAAACACATTTTGCCCATTATAGTGCACTGTGTGAATTGTGCCAAAATTCGGAAAGTGGTCGAAGATAGTGGACCTAATGGACTATCACGTATCATACTCAGTTTATTCGGAATAGTTTTTGGTCCATACAATTCATTCAAAAGTAAATTACTAAGGCGTTTCACTTAAACACATTTTGCCAATTATAGCCCACTGTGTGAGTTGTGCCAAAAATCGAAAAGTGGTCGAAGATAGTGGCACTAATGGACTCTCACGTGTCATACTCAGTTTATTCCGAAATAGTTTTTGGTCTATACAATTCATTCAAAAGTAGATTACTAAGGTATTTCACTCAAACACATTTTGCCCATTATAGCCCACTGTGTGAGTTGTGCCAAAATCGGAAAATGGTCGAAGATAGTGGCACTAGTGGACTGTCACGTGTCATACTCAGTTTATAAAGAAATAGTTTTTGGTCCATACAATCCATTCAAAGGAAAATTACTGAGACATTTCACTCAAACACATTTTGCCCATTATAGTACACTGTGTGAATTGTGCCAAAATTCGGAAAGTGGTCGAAGATAGTGGACCTAATGGACTGTCGCGTGTCGTACTCAGTTTATTTCGAAATAGTTTTTGGTCCATACAATTCATTCAAAAGTAGATTACTAAGGCATTTCACTCAAACACATTTTGCCAATTATAGCCCACCGTGTGAATTGTGCCAAAAATCGGAAAATGGTCGAAGATAGTGGCACTAATGGACTGTCACGTGCCATACTCAGTTTATTCCGAAATAGTTTTTGGTCCATACAATGCATTCAAAGGAAGATTACTAAGGTATTTCACTCAAACACATTTTGCCCATTATAGCCCACTGTGTGAGTTGTGCCAAAAATCGGAAAAATTTCGAAGATAGTGGACCTAATGCACTGTCACGTGTCATACTCAGTTTATTCAGAAATAGTTTTTGGTCCATACAATGCATTCAAAGGAAGATTACTAAGGCACTTCACTCAAACACATTATGCCCATTATAGTGCAATGTGTGAGTTGTGCCAAAAATCGGAAAGTGGTCGAAGATAGTGGCACTAATGGACTGTCACGTGCCATACTCAGTTTATTCCGAAATAGTTTTTGGTTAATACAATTCATTCAAAAGTAGATTACTAAGGTATTTCACTCAAACACATTTTGCCCATTATAGCCCACTGTGTGAGTTGTGCCAAAATCGGAAAATGGTCGAAGATAGTGGCACTAGTGGACTGTCACGTGTCATACTCAGTTTATAAAGAAATAGTTTTTGGTCCATACAATCCATTCAAAGGAAAATTACTGAGACATTTCACTCAAACACATTTTGCCCATTATAGTACACTGTGTGAATTGTGCCAAAATTCGGAAAGTGGTCGAAGATAGTGGACCTAATGGACTGTCGCGTGTCGTACTCAGTTTATTTCGAAATAGTTTTTGGTCCATACAATTCATTCAAAAGTAGATTACTAAGGCATTTCACTCAAACACATTTTGCCAATTATAGCCCACCGTGTGAATTGTGCCAAAAATCGGAAAATGGTCGAAGATAGTGGCACTAATGGACTGTCACGTGCCATACTCAGTTTATTCCGAAATAGTTTTTGGTCCATACAATCCATTCAAAAGAAGATAACTAAGGCATTTCACTCAAACACATTTTGCCCATTATAGCCCACTGTGTGAGTTGTGCCAAAAATCGGAAAAATGTCGAAGATAGTGGACCTAATGCACTGTCACGTGTCATACTCAGTTTATTTGGAATAGTTTTGGTCCATACAATTCATTCAAAAGTAGATTACTAAGGCATTTCACTCAAACACATTTTACCCATTATAGCCCACTGTGTGAGTTGTGACAAAAATCGGAAAGTGCTCAAAGATAGTCGACCTAATGGGCTGTCACTTGTCATACTCAATTTTGTCGAAGATAGTTTTTGGTCCATACAATCCATTCCAAAGAAGATTACTAAGCCATTTCACTCAAACACATTTTGCCCATTATAGCCCACTGTGTCAGTTGTGACAAAAATCGGAAAGTGGTCCAAGATAGTGGACCTAATGGACTGTCACGTGTCATACTCATTTTATTCGGAATAGTTTTTGGTCCATACAATCCATTCAAAAGAAGAGTACTAAGGCATTTCACTCAAACACATTTTGCGCATTATAGTGCACTGTGTGAGTTGTGCCAAAAATCGGAAAGTATTCGAAGATAGCGAACGAGATGGACTACAACGCGACATACTCAGTTTATAAAGAAATAGTTTTTGGTCCATACAATCCATTCAAAGGAACATTACTAAGGCATTTCACTCAAACACATTTTGCCCATTATAGTGCACTGTGTGAATTGTGCCAAAATTCGGAAAGTGGTCGAAGATAGTGGACCTAATGGACTGTCACGTGTCATACTCAGTTTATTCCGAACTAGTTTTTGGTCCATACAATTCATTCAAAAGTAGATTACTAAGGCATTTCACTCAAACACATTTTGCCCATTATAGCCCACTGTGTGAGTTGTGCCAAAAATCGGAAAGTGGTCGAAGATAGTGGCACTAATGGACTGTCACGTGTCATACTCATTTTATTCCGAAATAGTTTTTGGTCCATACAATCCATTCAAAAGAAAATAACTAAGGCATTTCACTCAAACACATTTTGCCCATTATAGCCCACTGTGTGAGTTGTGCCAAAAATCGGAAAGTGGACGAAGATAGTGGCACTAATGGACTGTCACGTGTCATACTCAGTTTATTCCGAAATAGTTTTTGGTCCATACAATTCATTCAAAAGTAGATTACCGAGGTATTTCACTTAAACACATTTTGCCCATTATAGCCCACTCTGTGAGTTGTGCCAAAAAACGGAAAAATGTCCAAGATAGTGGACCTAATGGACTGTCACGTGTCATACTCATTTTATTCGGAATAGTTTTTGGTCCATACAATCCATTCAAAAGAATAGTACTAAGGCATTTCACTCAAACACATTTTGCGCATTATAGTGCACTGTATGAGTTGTGCCAAAAATCGGAAAGTAGTCGAAGATAGTGAACGAGATAAACTACAACGCGACATACTCAGTTTATAAAGAAATAGTTTTTGGTCCATACAATCCATTCAAAGGAAGTTTACTAAGGCATTTCACTCAAACACATTTTGCCCATTATAGCCCACTGTGTGAATTGTGCCAAAATTCGGAAAGTGGTCGAAGATAGTGGACCTAATGGACTGTCACGTGTCATACTCATTTTATTCGGAATAGTTTTTGGTCCATACAATCCATTCAAAAGAAGAGTACTAAGGCATTTCACTCAAACACATTTTGCGCATTATAGTGCACTGTGTGAGTTGTGCCAAAAATCGGAAAGTAGTCGAAGATAGTGAACGAGATAAACTACAACGCGTCATACTCAGTTTATAAAGAAATAGTTTTTGGTCCATACAATCCATTCAAAGGAAGATTACTAAAGCATTTCACTCAAACACATTTTGCGCATTATAGTGCACTGTGTGAGTTGTGCCAAAAATCGGAAAGTGGTCGAAGATAGTGAACGAGATAAACTACAACGCGACATACTCAGTTTATAAAGAAATAGTTTTGGTCCATACAATCCATTCAAAGGAAGGTTACTAAGGCATTTCCCTCAAACACATTATGCCCATTATAGCACACTGTGTTCGTTGCGCCAAAAATCGGAAAGTGGTCGAAGATAGTGAACGAGATAAACTACAATGCGACATATTTTGTTTATTCAGAAATAATTTTTGGTCCATACAATCCTTTCAAAGGAAGATTACTAAGGCATTTCACTCAAACACATTTTGCCCATTATAGTGCACTGTGTGAATTGTGCCAAAATTCGGAAAGTGGTCGAAGATAGTGGACCTAATGGACTATCACGTATCATACTCAGTTTATTCGGAATAGTTTTTGGTCCATACAATTCATTCAAAAGTAAATTACTAAGGCGTTTCACTTAAACACATTTTGCCCATTATAGCCCACTGTGTGAGTTGTGCCAAAAATCGGAAAGTGGACGAAGATAGTGGCACTAATGGACTGTCACGTGTCATACTCAGTTTATTCCGAACTAGTTTTTGGTCCATACAATTCATTCAAAAGTAGATTACTAAGGCATTTCACTCAAACACATTTTGCCCATTATAGCCCACTGTGTGAGTTGTGCCAAAAATCGGAAAGTGGTCGAAGATAGTGGCACTAATGGACTGTCACGTGTCATACTCATTTTATTCCGAAATAGTTTTTGGTCCATACAATCCATTCAAAAGAAAATAACTAAGGCATTTCACTCAAACACATTTTGCCCATTATAGCCCACTGTGTGAGTTGTGCCAAAAATCGGAAAGTGGACGAAGATAGTGGCACTAATGGACTGTCACGTGTCATACTCAGTTTATTCCGAAATAGTTTTTGGTCCATACAATTCATTCAAAAGTAGATTACCGAGGTATTTCACTTAAACACATTTTGCCCATTATAGCCCACTCTGTGAGTTGTGCCAAAAAACGGAAAAATGTCCAAGATAGTGGACCTAATGGACTGTCACGTGTCATACTCATTTTATTCGGAATAGTTTTTGGTCCATACAATCCATTCAAAAGAATAGTACTAAGGCATTTCACTCAAACACATTTTGCGCATTATAGTGCACTGTATGAGTTGTGCCAAAAATCGGAAAGTAGTCGAAGATAGTGAACGAGATAAACTACAACGCGACATACTCAGTTTATAAAGAAATAGTTTTTGGTCCATACAATCCATTCAAAGGAAGTTTACTAAGGCATTTCACTCAAACACATTTTGCCCATTATAGCCCACTGTGTGAATTGTGCCAAAATTCGGAAAGTGGTCGAAGATAGTGGACCTAATGGACTGTCACGTGTCATACTCATTTTATTCGGAATAGTTTTTGGTCCATACAATCCATTCAAAAGAAGAGTACTAAGGCATTTCACTCAAACACATTTTGCGCATTATAGTGCACTGTGTGAGTTGTGCCAAAAATCGGAAAGTAGTCGAAGATAGTGAACGAGATAAACTACAACGCGTCATACTCAGTTTATAAAGAAATAGTTTTTGGTCCATACAATCCATTCAAAGGAAGATTACTAAAGCATTTCACTCAAACACATTTTGCGCATTATAGTGCACTGTGTGAGTTGTGCCAAAAATCGGAAAGTGGTCGAAGATAGTGAACGAGATAAACTACAACGCGACATACTCAGTTTATAAAGAAATAGTTTTGGTCCATACAATCCATTCAAAGGAAGGTTACTAAGGCATTTCCCTCAAACACATTATGCCCATTATAGCACACTGTGTTCGTTGCGCCAAAAATCGGAAAGTGGTCGAAGATAGTGAACGAGATAAACTACAATGCGACATATTTTGTTTATTCAGAAATAATTTTTGGTCCATACAATCCATTCAAAGGAAGATTACTAAGGCATTTCACTCAAACACATTTTGCCCATTATAGTGCACTGTGTGAATTGTGCCAAAATTCGGAAAGTGGACGAAGATAGTGGCACTAATGGACTCTCACGTGTCATACTCAGTTTATTCCGAAATAGTTTTTGGTCTATACAATTCATTCAAAAGTAGATTACTAAGGTATTTCACTCAAACACATTTTGCCCATTATAGCCCACTCTGTGAGTTGTGCCAAAAAACGGAAAAATGTCGAAGATAGTGGACCTAATGGACTATCACGTGTCATACTCAGTTTATTCAGAAATAGGTTTTGGTCCATACAATGCATTCAAAGGAAGATTACTAAGGCACTTCACTCAAACACATTATGCCCATTATAGTGCACTGTGTGAGTTGTGCCAAAAATCGGAAACTGGTCGAAGATAGTGGCACTGATGGACTATCACGTGCTATACTCAGTTTATTCCGAAATAGTTTTTGGTTAATACAATTCATTCAAAAGTAGATTACTAAGGCATTTCACTCAAACACATTTTGCCCATTATAGCCCACTGTGTGAGTTGTGCCAAAAATCGGAAAGTGGTCGAAGATAGTGGCACTAATGGGCTGTCACGTGCCATACTCAGTTTATTTCGAAATAGCTTTTGGTCCATACAATTCATTCAAAAGTATATTACTAAGGCATTTCACTCAAACACATTTTGCCAATTATAGCCCATTGTGTGAGTTGTGCCAAAAATCGGAAAATGGTCGAAGATAGTGGCACTAATGGACTGTCACGTGTCATACTCAGTTTATTCAGAAATAG
Source organism: Metopia argyrocephala (assembly GCA_963576795.1). Taxonomy (NCBI): domain Eukaryota; kingdom Metazoa; phylum Arthropoda; class Insecta; order Diptera; family Sarcophagidae; genus Metopia; species Metopia argyrocephala. The sequence continues at coordinate 86,145,639 of OY756209.1, read as the reverse complement.
TTTTGGTCCATACAATGCATTCAAAGGAAGATTACTAAGGCACTTCACTCAAACACATTATGCCAATTATAGCCCACTGTGTGAGTTGTGCCAAAAATCGGAAAGTGGTCGAAGACCGTGGCACTAATGGACTGTCACGTGTCATACTCAGTTTATTCCGAAATAGTTTTTGGTCCATACAATTCATTCAAAAGTAGATTACTAAGGTATTTCACTCAAACACATTTTGCCCATTATAGCCCACTGTGTGAGTTGTGCCAAAAATCGGAGAGTGGTCGAAGATAGTGGCACTAGTGGACTGTCACGTGTCATACTCAGTTTATTCCGAAATAGTTTTTGGTCCATACAATTCATTCAAAAGTAGATTACTGAGGTATTTCACTCAAACACATTTTGCCCATTATAGCCCACTCTGTGAGTTGTGCCAAAAATCGGAAAAATGTCGAAGATAGTGGACCTAATGTACTATCACGTGTCATACTCAGTTTATTCGGAATAGTTTTTGGTCCATACAATGCATTCAAAGGAAGATTACTAAGGCACTTCACTCAAACACATTATGCCCATTATAGTGCACTGTGTGAGTTGTGCCAAAAATCGGAAAGTGGTCGAAGATAGTGGCACTAATGGACTGTCACGTGCCATACTCAGTTTATTCCGAAATAGTTTTTGGTTAATACAATTCATTCAAAAGTATATTACTAAGGCATTTCACTCAAACACATTTTGCCCATTATAGCCCACTGTGTGAGTTGTGCCAAAAATCGGAAAAATGTCGAAGATAGTGGACCTAATGTACTATCACGTGTCATACTCAGTTTATTCAGAAATAGTTTTTGGTCCATACAATGCATTCAAAGGAAGATTACTAAGGCACTTCACTCAAACACATTATGCCCATTATAGTGCAATGTGTGAGTTGTGCCAAAAATCGGAAAGTGGTCGAAGATAGTGGCACTAATGGACTGTCACGTGCCATACTCAGTTTATTCCGAAATAGTTTTTGGTTAATACAATTCATTCAAAAGTAGATTACTAAGGCATTTCACTCAAACACACTTTGCCCATTATAGCCCACTGTGTGAGTTGTGACAAAAATCGGAAAGTGCTCAAAGAATGTCGACCTAATGGGCTGTCACTTGTCATACTCACTTTAGTCGAAGATAGTTTTTGGTCCATACAATCCATTCAAAAGAAGATTACTAAGGCATTTCACTCAAACACATTTTGCCCATTATAGCCCACTGTGTGAGTTGTGACAAAAATCGAAAAGTGGTCCAAGATAGTGGACCTAATGGACTGTCACGTGTCATACTCATTTTATTCGGAATAGTTTTTGGTCCATACAATCCATTCAAAAGAAGATTACTAAGGCATTTCACTCAAACATATTTTGCCCATTATAGTGCACTGTGTGAATTGTGCCAAAATTCGGAAAGTGGTCGAAGAGAGTGGACCTAATGGACTGTCACGTGTCATACTCATTTTATTCGGAATAGTTTTTGGTCCATACAATCCATTCAAAAGAAAATTACTAAGGCATTTCACTCAAACACATTTTGCGCATTATAGTGCACTGTGTGAGTTGTGCCAAAAATCGGAAAGTAGTCGAAGATAGTGAACGAGATAAACTACAACGCGACATACTCAGTTTATAAAGAAATAGTTTTTGGTCCATACAATTCATTCAAAAGTAGATTACTGAGGTATTTCACTCAAACACATTTTGCCCATTATAGCCCACTCTGTGAGTTGTGCCAAAAATCGGAAAAATGTCGAAGATAGTGGACCTAATGTACTATCACGTGTCATACTCAGTTTATTCGGAATAGTTTTTGGTCCATACAATGCATTCAAAGGAAGATTACTAAGGCACTTCACTCAAACACATTATGCCCATTATAGTGCACTGTGTGAGTTGTGCCAAAAATCGGAAAGTGGTCGAAGATAGTGGCACTTATGGACTGTCACGTGCCATACTCAGTTTATTCCGAAATAGTTTTTGGTTAATACAGTTCATTCAAAAGTATATTACTAAGGCATTTCACTCAAACACATTTTGCCCATTATAGCCCACTGTGTGAGTTGTGCCAAAAATCGGAAAAATGTCGAAGATAGTGGACCTAATGTACTATCACGTGTCATACTCAGTTTATTCGGAATAGTTTTTGGTCCATACAATGCATTCAAAGGAAGATTACTAAGGCACTTCACTCAAACACATTATGCCCATTATAGTGCACTGTGTGAGTTGTGCCAAAAATCGGAAACTGGTCGAAGATAGTGGCACTAATGGACTATCACGTGCTATACTCAGTTTATTCCGAAATAGTTTTTGGTTAATACAATTCATTCAAAAGTAGATTACTAAGGCATTTCACTCAAACACATTTTGCCCATTATAGCCCACTGTGTGAGTTGTGCCAAAACTCGGAAAGTGGTCGAAGATAGTGGCACTAATGGGCTGTCACGTGCCATACTCAGTTTATTTCGAAATAGCTTTTGGTCCATACAATTCATTCAAAAGTATATTACTAAGGCATTTCACTCAAACACATTTTGCCAATTATAGCCCATTGTGTGAGTTGTGCCAAAAATCGGAAAATGGTCGAAGATAGTGGCACTAATGGACTGTCACGTGTCATACTCAGTTTATTCAGAAATAGTTTTGGTCCATACAATGCATTCAAAGGAAGATTACTAAGGCACTTCACTCAAACACATTATGCCAATTATAGCCCACTGTGTGAGTTGTGCCAAAAATCGGAAAGTGGTCGAAGACCGTGGCACTAATGGACTGTCACGTGTCATACTCAGTTTATTCCGAAATAGTTTTTGGTCCATACAATTCATTCAAAAGTAGATTACTAAGGTATTTCACTCAAACACATTTTGCCCATTATAGCCCACTGTGTGAGTTGTGCCAAAAATCGGAGAGTGGTCGAAGATAGTGGCACTAGTGGACTGTCACGTGTCATACTCAGTTTATTCCGAAATAGTTTTTGGTCCATACAATTCATTCAAAAGTAGATTACTGAGGTATTTCACTCAAACACATTTTGCCCATTATAGCCCACTCTGTGAGTTGTGCCAAAAATCGGAAAAATGTCGAAGATAGTGGACCTAATGTACTATCACGTGTCATACTCAGTTTATTCGGAATAGTTTTTGGTCCATACAATGCATTCAAAGGAAGATTACTAAGGCACTTCACTCAAACACATTATGCCCATTATAGTGCACTGTGTGAGTTGTGCCAAAAATCGGAAAGTGGTCGAAGATAGTGGCACTAATGGACTGTCACGTGCCATACTCAGTTTATTCCGAAATAGTTTTTGGTTAATACAATTCATTCAAAAGTATATTACTAAGGCATTTCACTCAAACACATTTTGCCCATTATAGCCCACTGTGTGAGTTGTGCCAAAAATCGGAAAAATGTCGAAGATAGTGGACCTAATGTACTATCACGTGTCATACTCAGTTTATTCAGAAATAGTTTTTGGTCCATACAATGCATTCAAAGGAAGATTACTAAGGCACTTCACTCAAACACATTATGCCCATTATAGTGCAATGTGTGAGTTGTGCCAAAAATCGGAAAGTGGTCGAAGATAGTGGCACTAATGGACTGTCACGTGCCATACTCAGTTTATTCCGAAATAGTTTTTGGTTAATACAATTCATTCAAAAGTAGATTACTAAGGCATTTCACTCAAACACACTTTGCCCATTATAGCCCACTGTGTGAGTTGTGACAAAAATCGGAAAGTGCTCAAAGAATGTCGACCTAATGGGCTGTCACTTGTCATACTCACTTTAGTCGAAGATAGTTTTTGGTCCATACAATCCATTCAAAAGAAGATTACTAAGGCATTTCACTCAAACACATTTTGCCCATTATAGCCCACTGTGTGAGTTGTGACAAAAATCGAAAAGTGGTCCAAGATAGTGGACCTAATGGACTGTCACGTGTCATACTCATTTTATTCGGAATAGTTTTTGGTCCATACAATCCATTCAAAAGAAGATTACTAAGGCATTTCACTCAAACATATTTTGCCCATTATAGTGCACTGTGTGAATTGTGCCAAAATTCGGAAAGTGGTCGAAGAGAGTGGACCTAATGGACTGTCACGTGTCATACTCATTTTATTCGGAATAGTTTTTGGTCCATACAATCCATTCAAAAGAAAATTACTAAGGCATTTCACTCAAACACATTTTGCGCATTATAGTGCACTGTGTGAGTTGTGCCAAAAATCGGAAAGTAGTCGAAGATAGTGAACGAGATAAACTACAACGCGACATACTCAGTTTATAAAGAAATAGTTTTTGGTCCATACAATCCATTCAAAGGAAGATTACTAAGGCATTTCACTCAAACACATTTTGCCCATTATAGTGCACTGTGTGAATTGTGCCAAAATTCGGAAAGTGGTCGAAGATAGTGGACCTAATGGACTGTCACGTGTCATACTCATTTTATTCGGAATAGTTTTTGGTCCATACAATCCATTCAAAAGAAGATTACTAAGGCATTTCACTCAAACATATTTTGCCCATTATAGTGCACTGTGTGAGTTGTGCCAAAAATCGGAAAGTAGTCGAAGTTAGTGAACGAGATAAACTACAACGCGACATATTTAGTTTATTCAGAAATAATTTTTGGTCCATTCAAAGGAAGATTACTAAGGCATTTCACTCAAACACATTTTGCCGATTATAGTGCACTGTGTGAATTGTGCCAAAATTCGGAAAGTGGTCGAAGATAGTGGACCTAATGGACTATCACGTATCATACTCAGTTTATTCGGAATAGTTTTTGGTCCATACAATTCATTCAAAAGTAAATTACTAAGGCATTTCACTCAAACACATTTTGCCAATTATAGCCCACTGTGTGAGTTGTGCCAAAAATCGAAAAGTGGTCGAAGATAGTGGCACTAATGGACTGCCACGTGTCATACTCAGTTTATTCCGAAATAGTTTTTGGTCCATACAATTCATTCAAAAGTAGATTACTAAGGTATTTCACTCAAACACATTTTGCCCAGTATAGCCCACTGTGTGAGTTGTGCCAAAAATCGGAAAATGGTCGAAGATGGTGGCACTAGTGGACTGTCACGTGTCATACTCAGTTTATTCCGAAATAGTTTTTGGTCCATACAATGCATTCAAAGGGAGATTACTAAGGTATTTCACTCAAACACATTTTGCCCATTATAGCCCACTGTGTGAGTTGTGCCAAAAATCGGAAAAATGTCGAAGATAGTGAACGAGATAAGCTACAACGCGACATACTCAGTTTATAAAGAAATAGTTTTTGGTCCATACAATCCATTCAAAGGAATATTACTAAGACATTTCACTCAAACACATTTTGCCCATTATAGTGCACTGTGTGAATTGTGCCAAAATTCGGAAAGTGGTCGAAGATAGTGGACCTAATGGACTATCAAGTATCATACTCAGTTTATTCGGAATAGTTTTTGGTCCATACAATTCATTCAAAAGTAGATTACTAAGGCATTTCACTCAAACACATTTTGCCCATTATAGCCCACTGTATGAGTTGTGCCAAAAATCGGAAAGTGGTCGAAGATAGTGGCACTAATGGACTGTCACGTGCCATACTCAGTTTATTTCGAAATAGTTTTTGGTCCATACAATTCATTCAAAAGTAGATTACTAAGGCATTTCACTCAAACACATTTTGCCCATTATACCCCACTGTGTGAGTTGTGCCAAAAATCGGAAAGTGGTCGAAGATAGTGGCACTAATGGACTGTCACGTGCCATACTCAGTTTATTTCGAAATAGTTTTTGGTCCATACAATTCATTCAAAAGTATATTACTAAGGCATTTCACTCAAACACATTTTGCCAATTATAGCCCACTGTGTGAGTTGTGCCAAAAATCGGAAAATGGTCGAAGATGGCGGCACTAATGGACTGTCACGTGTCATACTCAGTTTATTCCGAAATAGTTTTTGGTCCATACAATGCATTCAAAGGAAGTTTACTAAGGTATTTCACTCAAACACATTTTGCCCATTATAGCCCACTGTGTGAGTTGTGCCAAAAATCGGAAAAATGTCGAAGATAGTGGCACTGATGGACTGTCACGTGTCATGCTCAGTTTATTCCGAAATAGTTTTTGGTCCATACAATCCATTCAAAAGAAAATAACTAAGGCATTTCACTCAAACACATTTTGCCCATTATAGCCCACTGTGTGAGTTGTGCCAAAAATCGGAAAGTGGTCGAAGATAGTGGCACTAATGGACTGTCACGTGTCATACTCAGTTTATTCCGAACTAGTTTTTGGTCCATACAATTCATTCAAAAGTAGATTACTAAGGCATTTCACTCAAACACATTTTGCCCATTATAGCCCACTGTGTGAGTTGTGCCAAAAATCGGAAAGTGGTCGAATATAGTGGCACTAATGGACTTCACGTGCCTTACTCAGTTTATTTCGAAATAGTTTTTGGTCCATACAATTCATTCAAAAGTAGATTACTAAGGCATTTCACTCAAACACACTTTGCCCATTATAGCCCACTGTGTGAGTTGTGACAAAAATCGGAAATTGCTCAAAGAATGTCGACCTAATGGGCTGTCACTTGTCATACTCACTTTAGTCGAAGATAGTTTTTGGTCCATACAATCCATTCAAAAGAAGATTACTAAGGCATTTCACTCAAACACATTTTGCCCATTATAGCCCACTGTGTGAGTTGTGACAAAAATCGGAAAGTGGTCCAAGATAGTGGACCAAATATACTGTCACGTGTCATACTCATTTTATTCGGAATAGTTTTTGGTTCATACAATCCATTCAAAAGAAGAGTACTAAGGCATTTCACTCAAACACATTTTGCCCATTATAGTGCACTGTGTGAATTGTGCCAAAATTCGGAAAGTGGTCGAAGATAGTGGACCTAATGGACTGTCACGTGTCATACTCATTTTATTCGGAATAGTTTTTGGTCCATACAATCCATTCAAAAGAAGATTACTAAGGCATTTCACTCAAACACATTTTGCGCATTATAGTGCACTGTGTGAGTTGTGCCAAAAATCGGAAAGTAGTCGAAGATAGTGAACGAGATAAACTACAACGCGACATACTCAGTTTATAAAGAAATAGTTTTTGGTCCATACAATCCATTCAAAGGAAGATTACTAAGGCATTTCACTCAAACACATTTTGCCCATTATAGTGCACTGTGTGAATTGTGCCAAAATTCGGAAAGTGGTCGAAGATAGTGGACCTAATGGACTGTCACGTGTCATACTCATTTTATTCGGAATAGTTTTTGGTCCATACAATCCATTCAAAAGAAAATTACTAAGGCATTTCACTCAAACACATTTTGCGCATTATAGTGCACTGTGTGAGTTGTGCCAAAAATCGGAAAGTAGTCGAAGATAGTGAACGAGATAAACTACAACGCGACATACTCAGTTTATAAAGAAATAGTTTTTGGTCCATACAATCCATTCAAAGGAAGATTACTAAGGCATTTCACTCAAACACATTTTGCCCATTATAGTGCACTGTGTGAATTGTGCCAAAATTAGAAAGTGGTCGAAGATAGCGGACCTAATGGACTGTCACGTGTCATACTCATTTTATTCGGAATAGTTTTTGGTCCATAAAATCCATTCAAAAGAAGATTACTAAGGCATTTCACTTAAACACATTTTGCGCATTATAGCCCACTGTGTGAGTTGTGCCAAAAATCGGAAAGTAGTCGAAGATAGCGAACGAGATAAACTACAACGCGACATATTTAGTTTATTCAGAAATAATTTTTGGTCCACACAATCCATTCAAAGGAAGATTACTAAGGCATTTCACTCAAACACATTTTGCCGATTATAGTGCACTGTGTGAATTGTGCCAAAATTCGGAAAGTGGCCGAAGATAGTGGACCTAATGGACTATCACGTATCATACTCAGTTTATTCGGAATAGTTTTTGGTCCATACAATTCATTCAAAAGTAAATTACTAAGGCATTTCACTCAAACACATTTTGCCAATTATAGCCCACTGTGTGAGTTGTGCCAAAAATCGAAAAGTGGTCGAAGATAGTGGCACTAATGGACTGCCACGTGTCATACTCAGTTTATTCCGAAATAGTTTTTGGTCCATACAATTGTGCCAAAATTCGGAAAGTGGTCGAAGATAGTGGACCTAATGGACTATCACGTATCATGCTCAGTTTATTCGGAATAGTTTTTGGTCCATACAATCCATTCAAAAGGAGATAACTAAGGCATTTCACTCAAACACATTATGCCCATTATAGTGCACTGTGTGAGTTGTGCCAAAAATCGGAAAGTGGTCGAAGATAGTGGCACTAATGGACTGTCACGTGCCATACTCAGTTTATTCCGAAATAGTTTTTGGTTAATAAAATTCATTCAAAAGTAGATTACTAAGGCATTTTACTCAAACACATTTTGCCCATTATAGCCCACTGTGTGAGTTGTGCCAAAAATCGGAAAGTGGTCGAAGATAGTGGCACTAATGGACTGTCACGTGCCATACTCAGTTTATTTCGAAATAGTTTTTGGTCCATACAATTCATTCAAAAGTAAATTACTAAGGCATTTCACTCATACACATTTTGCCAATTATAGCCCACTGTGTGAGTTGTGCCAAAAATCGGAAAATGGTCGAAGATAGTGGCACTAATGGACTGTCACGTGTCATACTCAGTTTATTCCGAAATAGTTTTTGGTCTATACAATGCATTCAATGGAAGATTACTAAGGTATTTCACTCAAATATATTTTGCCCATTATAGCCCACTGTGTGAGTTGTGCCAAAAATCGGAAAAATGTCGAAGATATTGGCACTAATGCACTGTCACGTGTCATACTCAGTTTATTCCGAAATAGTTTTTGGTCCATACAATCCATTCAAAAGGAGATAACTATGGCATTTCACTCAAACACATTTTGCCCATTATAGCCCACTGTGTGAGTTGTGCCAAAAATCGGAAAGTGGTCGAAGATAGTGGCACTAATGGACAGTCACGTGTCGTACTCAGTTTATTCCGAACTAATTTTTGGTCCATACAATTCATTCAAAAGTAGATTACTAAGGCATTTCACTCAAACACATTTTGCCCATTATAGCCCACTGTGTGAGTTGTGACAAAAATCGGAAAGTGCTCAAAGATAGTCGACCTAATGGGCTGTCACTTGTCATACTCACTTTTGTCGAAGATAGTTTTTGGTCCATACAATCCATTCAAAAGAAGAGTACTAAGGCATCTCACTCAAACACATTATGCCCATTATAGCCCACTGTGTGAGTTGTGCCAAAAATCGGAAAGTGGTCGAAGATAGTGGACCTAATGGACTGTCACGTGTCATACTCATTTTATTCGGAATAGTTTTTGGTCCATACAATCCATTCAAAAGAAGAGTACTAAGGCATTTCACTCAAACACATTTTGCGCATTATAGTGCACTGTGTGAGTTGTGCCAAAAATCGGAAAGTAGTCGAAGATAGTGAATGAGATAATCTACAACGCGACGTACTTAGTTTATTGAGAAATAATTTTTGGTCCATACAATCCATTCAAAGGAAGATTACTAAGGCATTTCACTTAAACACATTTTGCCCATTATAGTGCACTGTGTGAATTGTGCCAAAATTCGGAAAGTGGTCGAAGATAGTGGACCTAATGGACTATCACGTATCTTACTCAGTTTATTCCGAAATAGTTTTTGGTTAATAAAATTCATTCAAAAGTAGATTACTAAGGCATTTTACTCAAACACATTTTGCCCATTATAGCCCACTGTGTGAGTTGTGCCAAAAATCGGAAAGTGGTCGAAGATAGTGGCACTAATGGACTGTCACGTGTCATACTCATTTTATTCGGAATAGTTTTTGGTCCATACAATCCATTCAAAAGAAGAGTACTAAGGCATTTCACTCAAACACATTTTGCGCATTATAGTGCACTGTGTGAGTTGTGCCAAAAATCGGAAAGTAGTCGAAGATAGTGAATGAGATAAACTACAACGCGACGTACTTAGTTTATTCAGAAATAATTTTTGGTCCATACAATCCATTCAAAGGAAGATTACTAAGGCATTTCACTCAAACACATTTTGCCCATTATAGCCCACTGTGTGAGTTGTGCCAAAAATCGGAAAAATGTCAAAGATAGTGGACCTAATGGACTATCAGGTATCATACTCAGTTTATTCGGAATAGTTTTTGGTCCATACAATTCATTCAAAAGGAGATAACTAAGGCATTTCACTCAAACACATTTTGCCCATTATAGCCCACTGTGTGAGTTGTGCCAAAAATCGGAAAGTGGTCGAAGATAGTGGCACTAATGGACTGTCACGTGCCATACTCAGTTTATTTCGAAATAGTTTTTGGTCCATACAATTCATTCAAAAGTAAATTACTAAGGCATTTCACTCAAACACATTTTGCCAATTATAGCCCACTGTGTGAGTTGTGCCAAAAATCGGAAAATGGTCGAAGATAGTGGCACTAATGGGCTGTCACGTGTCATACTCAGTTTATTCCAAAATAGTTTTTGGTCCATACAATGCATTCAAAGGAAGATTACTAAGGTATTTCACTCAAATATATTTTGCCCATTATAGCCCACTGTGTGAGTTGTGCCAAAAATCGGAAAAATGTCGAAGATATTGGCACTAATGGACTATCACGTGTCATACTCAGTTTATTCCGAAATAGTTTTTGGTCCATACAATCCATTCAAAAGGAGATAACTAAGGCATTTCACTCAAACACATTTTGCCAATTATAGCCCACTGTGTGAGTTGTGCCAAAAATCGGAAAATGGTCGAAGATAGTGGCACTAATGGACTGTCACGTGTCATACTCAGTTTATTCCGAAATAGTTTTTGGTCCATACAATGCATTCAAAGGAAGATTACTAAGGTATTTCACTCAAATATATTTTGCCCATTATAGCCCACTGTGTGAGTTGTGCCAAAAATCGGAAAAATGTCGAAGATATTGGCACTAATGGACTATCACGTGTCATACTCAGTTTATTCCGAAATAGTTTTTGGTCCATACAATCCATTCAAAAGGAGATAACTAAGGCATTTCACTCAAACACATTTTGCCCATTATAGCCCACTGTGTGAGTTGTGCCAAAAATCGGAAAGTGGTCGAAGATAGTGGCACTAATGGACTGTCACGTGTCATACTCAGTTTATTCCGAAATAGTTTTTGGTCCATACAATTCATTCAAAAGTAGATTACTAAGGTATTTCACTCAAACACATTTTGCCCATTATAGCCCACTGTGTGAGTTGTGCCAAAAATCGGAAAGTGGTCGAAGATAGTGGCACTACTGGACTGTCACGCGTCATACTCAGTTTATTCCGAAATAGTTTTTGGTCCATACAATCCATTCAAAAGTAGATAACTAAGGCATTTCACTCAAACACATTATGCCCATTATAGTGCACTGTGTGAGTTGTGCCAAAAATCGGAAAGTGGTCGAAGATAGTGGCACTAATGGACTGTCAGGTGCCATACTCAGTTTATTCCGAAATAGTTTTTGGTTAATAAAATTCATTCAAAAGTAGATTACTAAGGCATTTTACTCAAACACATTTTGCCCATTATAGCCCACTGTGTGAGTTGTGCCAAAAATCGGAAAGTGGTCGAAGATAGTGGCACTAATGGACTGTCACGTGCCATACTCAGTTTATTTCGAAATAGTTTTTGGTCCATACAATTCATTCAAAAGTAAATTACTAAGGCATTTCACTCAAACACATTTTGCCCATTATAGCCCACTGTGTGAGTTGTGCCAAAAATCGGAAAAATGTCGAAGATATTGGCACTAATGGACTGTCACGTGTCATACTCAGTTTATTCCGAAATAGTTTTTGGTCCATTCAATCCATTCAAAAGGAGATAACTAAGGCATTTCACTCAAACACATTTTGCCCATTATAGCCCACTGTGTGAGTTGTGTCAAAAATCGGAAAGTGGTCGAAGAGAGTGGAACTAATGGACTGTCACGTGTCATACTCAGTTTATTCCGAACTAATTTTTGGTCCATACAATTCATTCAAAAGTAGATTACTAAGGCATTTCACTCAAACACATTTTGCCCATTATAGCCCACTGTGTGAGTTGTGACAAAAATCGGAAAGTGGTCGAAGATAGTGGCACTAATGGACTGTCACGTGCCATACTCAGTTTATTTCGAAATAGCTTTTGGTCCATACAATTCATTCAAAAGTAAATTACTAAGGCATTTCACTCAAACACATTTTGCCAATTATAGCCCACTGTGTGAGTTGTGCCAAAAATCGGAAAATGGTCGAAGATAGTGGCACTAATGGACTGTCACGTGTCATACTCAGTTTATTCCGAAATAGTTTTTGGTCCATACAATGCATTCAAAGGAAGATTACTAAGGTATTTCACTCAAATATATTTTGCCCATTATAGCCCACTATGTGAGTTGTGCCAAAAATCGGAAAAATGTCGAAGATATTGGCACTAATGCACTGTCACGTGTCATACTCAGTTTATTCCGAAATAGTTTTTGGTCCATACAATCCATTCAAAAGGAGATAACTAAGGCATTTCACTCAAACACATTTTGCCCATTATAGCCCACTGTGTGAGTTGTGCCAAAAATCGGAAAGTGGTCGAAGATAGTGGCACTAATGGGCAGTCACGTGTCGTACTCAGTTTATTCCGAACTAATTTTTGGTCCATACAATTCATTCAAAAGTAGATTACTAAGGCATTTCACTCAAACACATTTTGCCCATTATAGCCCACTGTGTGAGTTGTGACAAAAATCGGAAAGTGCTCAAAGATAGTCGACCTAATGGGCTGTCACTTGTCATACTCACTTTTGTCGAAGATAGTTTTTGGTCCATACAATCCATTCAAAAGAAGATTACTAAGCCATTTCACTCAAACACATTTTGCCCATTATAGCCCACTGTGTCAGTTGTGACAAAAATCGGAAAGTGGTCCAAGATAGTGGACCTAATGGACTGTCACGTGTCATACTCATTTTATTCGGAATAGTTTTTGGTCCATACAATCCATTCAAAAGAAGAGTACTAAGGCATTTCACTCAAACACATTTTGCGCATTATAGTGCACTGTGTGAGTTGTGCCAAAAATCGGAAAGTAGTCGAAGATAGTGAATGAGATAAACTACAACGCGACGTACTTAGTTTATTCAGAAATAATTTTTGGTCCATACAATCCATTCAAAGGAAGATTACTAAGGCATTTCACTCAAACACATTTTGCCCATTATAGTGCACTGTGTGAATTGTGCCAAAATTCGGAAAGTGGTCGAAGATAGTGGACCTAATGGACTATCACGTATCTTACTCAGTTTATTCCGAAATAGTTTTTGGTTAATAAAATTCATTCAAAAGTAGATTACTAAGGCATTTTACTCAAACACATTTTGCCCATTATAGCCCACTGTGTGAGTTGTGCCAAAAATCGGAAAGTGGTCGAAGATAGTGGCACTAATGGACAGTCACGTGTCGTACTCAGTTTATTCCGAACTAATTTTTGGTCCATACAATTCATTCAAAAGTAGATTACTAAGGCATTTCACTCAAACACATTTTGCCCATTATAGCCCACTGTGTGAGTTGTGACAAAAATCGGAAAGTGCTCAAAGATAGTCGACCTAATGGGCTGTCACTTGTCATACTCACTTTTGTCGAAGATAGTTTTTGGTCCATACAATCCATTCAAAAGAAGAGTACTAAGGCATCTCACTCAAACACATTATGCCCATTATAGCCCACTGTGTGAGTTGTGCCAAAAATCGGAAAGTGGTCGAAGATAGTGGACCTAATGGACTGTCACGTGTCATACTCATTTTATTCGGAATAGTTTTTGGTCCATACAATCCATTCAAAAGAAGAGTACTAAGGCATTTCACTCAAACACATTTTGCGCATTATAGTGCACTGTGTGAGTTGTGCCAAAAATCGGAAAGTAGTCGAAGATAGTGAATGAGATAAACTACAACGCGACGTACTTAGTTTATTGAGAAATAATTTTTGGTCCATACAATCCATTCAAAGGAAGATTACTAAGGCATTTCACTCAAACACATTTTGCCCATTATAGTGCACTGTGTGAATTGTGCCAAAATTCGGAAAGTGGTCGAAGATAGTGGACCTAATGGACTATCACGTATCTTACTCAGTTTATTCCGAAATAGTTTTTGGTTAATAAAATTCATTCAAAAGTAGATTACTAAGGCATTTTACTCAAACACATTTTGCCCATTATAGCCCACTGTGTGAGTTGTGCCAAAAATCGGAAAGTGGTCGAAGATAGTGGCACTAATGGACTGTCACGTGTCATACTCATTTTATTCGGAATAGTTTTTGGTCCATACAATCCATTCAAAAGAAGAGTACTAAGGCATTTCACTCAAACACATTTTGCGCATTATAGTGCACTGTGTGAGTTGTGCCAAAAATCGGAAAGTAGTCGAAGATAGTGAATGAGATAAACTACAACGCGACGTACTTAGTTTATTCAGAAATAATTTTTGGTCCATACAATCCATTCAAAGGAAGATTACTAAGGCATTTCACTCAAACACATTTTGCCCATTATAGTGCACTGTGTGAATTGTGCCAAAATTCGGAAAGTGGCCGAAGATAGTGGACCTAATGGACTACCAGGTATCATACTCAGTTTATTCGGAATAGTTTTTGGTCCATACAATTCATTCAAAAGGAGATAACTAAGGCATTTCACTCAAACACATTTTGCCCATTATAGCCCACTGTGTGAGTTGTGCCAAAAATCGGAAAGTGGTCGAAGATAGTGGCACTAATGGACTGTCACGTGCCATACTCAGTTTATTTCGAAATAGTTTTTGGTCCATACAATTCATTCAAAAGTAAATTACTAAGGCATTTCACTCAAACACATTTTGCCAATTATAGCCCACTGTGTGAGTTGTGCCAAAAATCGGAAAATGGTCGAAGATAGTGGCACTAATGGACTGTCACCTGTCATACTCAGTTTATTCCAAAATAGTTTTTGGTCCATACAATGCATTCAAAGGAAGATTACTAAGGTATTTCACTCAAATATATTTTGCCCATTATAGCCCACTGTGTGAGTTGTGCCAAAAATCGGAAAAATGTCGAAGATATTGGCACTAATGGACTATCACGTGTCATACTCAGTTTATTCCGAAATAGTTTTTGGTCCATACAATCCATTCAAAAGGAGATAACTAAGGCATTTCACTCAAACACATTTTGCCAATTATAGCCCACTGTGTGAGTTGTGCCAAAAATCGGAAAATGGTCGAAGATAGTGGCACTAATGGACTGTCACGTGTCATACTCAGTTTATTCCGAAATAGTTTTTGGTCCATACAATGCATTCAAAGGAAGATTACTAAGGTATTTCACTCAAATATATTTTGCCCATTATAGCCCACTGTGTGAGTTGTGCCAAAAATCGGAAAAATGTCGAAGATATTGGCACTAATGGACTATCACGTGTCATACTCAGTTTATTCCGAAATAGTTTTTGGTCCATACAATCCATTCAAAAGGAGATAACTAAGGCATTTCACTCAAACACATTTTGCCCATTATAGCCCACTGTGTGAGTTGTGCCAAAAATCGGAAAGCGGTCGAAGATAGTGGCACTAATGGACTGTCACGTGTCATACTCAGTTTATTCCGAAATAGTTTTTGGTCCATACAATTCATTCAAAAGTAGATTACTAAGGTATTTCACTCAAACACATTTTGTCCATTATAGCCCACTGTGTGAGTTGTGCCAAAAATCGGAAAGTGGTCGAAGATAGTGGCACTACTGGACTGTCACGCGTCATACTCAGTTTATTCCGAAATAGTTTTTGGTCCATACAATCCATTCAAAAGTAGATAACTAAGGCATTTCACTCAAACACATTATGCCCATTATAGTGCACTGTGTGAGTTGTGCCAAAAATCGGAAAGTGGTCGAAGATAGTGGCACTAATGGACTGTCAGGTGCCATACTCAGTTTATTCCGAAATAGTTTTTGGTTAATAAAATTCATTCAAAAGTAGATTACTAAGGCATTTTACTCAAACACATTTTGCCCATTATAGCCCACTGTGTGAGTTGTGCCAAAAATCGGAAAGTGGTCGAAGATAGTGGCACTAATGGACTGTCACGTGCCATACTCAGTTTATTTCGAAATAGTTTTTGGTCCATACAATTCATTCAAAAGTAAATTACTAAGGCATTTCACTCAAACACATTTTGCCCATTATAGCCCACTGTGTGAGTTGTGCCAAAAATCGGAAAAATGTCGAAGATATTGGCACTAATGGACTGTCACGTGTCATACTCAGTTTATTCCGAAATAGTTTTTGGTCCATTCAATCCATTCAAAAGGAGATAACTAAGGCATTTCACTCAAACACATTTTGCCCATTATAGCCCACTGTGTGAGTTGTGACAAAAATCGGAAAGTGGTCGAAGAGAGTGGAACTAATGGACTGTCACGTGTCATACTCAGTTTATTCCGAACTAATTTTTGGTCCATACAATTCATTCAAAAGTAGATTACTAAGGCATTTCACTCAAACACATTTTGCCCATTATAGCCCACTGTGTGAGTTGTGACAAAAATCGGAAAGTGGTCGAAGATAGTGGCACTAATGGACTGTCACGTGCCATACTCAGTTTATTTCGAAATAGCTTTTGGTCCATACAATTCATTCAAAAGTAAATTACTAAGGCATTTCACTCAAACACATTTTGCCAATTATAGCCCACTGTGTGAGTTGTGCCAAAAATCGGAAAATGGTCGAAGATATTGGCACTAATGGACTGTCACGTGTCATACTCAGTTTATTCCGAAATAGTTTTTGGTCCATACAATGCATTCAAAGGAAGATTACTAAGGTATTTCACTCAAATATATTTTGCCCATTATAGCCCACTATGTGAGTTGTGCCAAAAATCGGAAAAATGTCGAAGATATTGGCACTAATGCACTGTCACGTGTCATACTCAGTTTATTCCGAAATAGTTTTTGGTCCATACAATCCATTCAAAAGGAGATAACTAAGGCATTTCACTCAAACACATTTTGCCCATTATAGCCCACTGTGTGAGTTGTGCCAAAAATCGGAAAGTGGTCGAAGATAGTGGCACTAATGGGCAGTCACGTGTCGTACTCAGTTTATTCCGAACTAATTTTTGGTCCATACAATTCATTCAAAAGTAGATTACTAAGGCATTTCACTCAAACACATTTTGCCCATTATAGCCCACTGTGTGAGTTGTGACAAAAATCGGAAAGTGCTCAAAGATAGTCGACCTAATGGGCTGTCACTTGTCATACTCACTTTTGTCGAAGATAGTTTTTGGTCCATACAATCCATTCAAAAGAAGATTACTAAGCCATTTCACTCAAACACATTTTGCCCATTATAGCCCACTGTGTCAGTTGTGACAAAAATCGGAAAGTGGTCCAAGATAGTGGACCTAATGGACTGTCACGTGTCATACTCATTTTATTCGGAATAGTTTTTGGTCCATACAATCCATTCAAAAGAAGAGTACTAAGGCATTTCACTCAAACACATTTTGCGCATTATAGTGCACTGTGTGAGTTGTGCCAAAAATCGGAAAGTAGTCGAAGATAGTGAATGAGATAAACTACAACGCGACGTACTTAGTTTATTCAGAAATAATTTTTGGTCCATACAATCCATTCAAAGGAAAATTACTAAGGCATTTCACTCAAACACATTTTGCCCATTATAGTGCACTGTGTGAATTGTGCCAAAATTCGGAAAGTGGTCGAAGATAGTGGACCTAATGGACTATCACGTATCTTACTCAGTTTATTCCGAAATAGTTTTTGGTTAATAAAATTCATTCAAAAGTAGATTACTAAGGCATTTTACTCAAACACATTTTGCCCATTATAGCCCACTGTGTGAGTTGTGCCAAAAATCGGAAAGTGGTCGAAGATAGTGGCACTAATGGACAGTCACGTGTCGTACTCAGTTTATTCCGAACTAATTTTTGGTCCATACAATTCATTCAAAAGTAGATTACTAAGGCATTTCACTCAAACACATTTTGCCCATTATAGCCCACTGTGTGAGTTGTGACAAAAATCGGAAAGTGCTCAAAGATAGTCGACCTAATGGGCTGTCACTTGTCATACTCACTTTTGTCGAAGATAGTTTTTGGTCCATACAATCCATTCAAAAGAAGAGTACTAAGGCATCTCACTCAAACACATTATGCCCATTATAGCCCACTGTGTGAGTTGTGCCAAAAATCGGAAAGTGGTCGAAGATAGTGGACCTAATGGACTGTCACGTGTCATACTCATTTTATTCGGAATAGTTTTTGGTCCATACAATCCATTCAAAAGAAGAGTACTAAGGCATTTCACTCAAACACATTTTGCGCATTATAGTGCACTGTGTGAGTTGTGCCAAAAATCGGAAAGTAGTCGAAGATAGTGAATGAGATAAACTACAACGCGACGTACTTAGTTTATTGAGAAATAATTTTTGGTCCATACAATCCATTCAAAGGAAGATTACTAAGGCATTTCACTCAAACACATTTTGCCCATTATAGTGCACTGTGTGAATTGTGCCAAAATTCGGAAAGTGGTCGAAGATAGTGGACCTAATGGACTATCACGTATCTTACTCAGTTTATTCCGAAATAGTTTTTGGTTAATAAAATTCATTCAAAAGTAGATTACTAAGGCATTTTACTCAAACACATTTTGCCCATTATAGCCCACTGTGTGAGTTGTGCCAAAAATCGGAAAGTGGTCGAAGATAGTGGCACTAATGGACTGTCACGTGTCATACTCATTTTATTCGGAATAGTTTTTGGTCCATACAATCCATTCAAAAGAAGAGTACTAAGGCATTTCACTCAAACACATTTTGCGCATTATAGTGCACTGTGTGAGTTGTGCCAAAAATCGGAAAGTAGTCGAAGATAGTGAATGAGATAAACTACAACGCGACGTACTTAGTTTATTCAGAAATAATTTTTGGTCCATACAATCCATTCAAAGGAAGATTACTAAGGCATTTCACTCAAACACATTTTGCCCATTATAGTGCACTGTGTGAATTGTGCCAAAATTCGGAAAGTGGCCGAAGATAGTGGACCTAATGGACTACCAGGTATCATACTCAGTTTATTCGGAATAGTTTTTGGTCCATACAATTCATTCAAAAGGAGATAACTAAGGCATTTCACTCAAACACATTTTGCCCATTATAGCCCACTGTGTGAGTTGTGCCAAAAATCGGAAAGTGGTCGAAGATAGTGGCACTAATGGACTGTCACGTGCCATACTCAGTTTATTTCGAAATAGTTTTTGGTCCATACAATTCATTCAAAAGTAAATTACTAAGGCATTTCACTCAAACACATTTTGCCAATTATAGCCCACTGTGTGAGTTGTGCCAAAAATCGGAAAATGGTCGAAGATAGTGGCACTAATGGACTGTCACCTGTCATACTCAGTTTATTCCAAAATAGTTTTTGGTCCATACAATGCATTCAAAGGAAGATTACTAAGGTATTTCACTCAAATATATTTTGCCCATTATAGCCCACTGTGTGAGTTGTGCCAAAAATCGGAAAAATGTCGAAGATATTGGCACTAATGGACTATCACGTGTCATACTCAGTTTATTCCGAAATAGTTTTTGGTCCATACAATCCATTCAAAAGGAGATAACTAAGGCATTTCACTCAAACACATTTTGCCAATTATAGCCCACTGTGTGAGTTGTGCCAAAAATCGGAAAATGGTCGAAGATAGTGGCACTAATGGACTGTCACGTGTCATACTCAGTTTATTCCGAAATAGTTTTTGGTCCATACAATGCATTCAAAGGAAGATTACTAAGGTATTTCACTCAAATATATTTTGCCCATTATAGCCCACTGTGTGAGTTGTGCCAAAAATCGGAAAAATGTCGAAGATATTGGCACTAATGGACTATCACGTGTCATACTCAGTTTATTCCGAAATAGTTTTTGGTCCATACAATCCATTCAAAAGGAGATAACTAAGGCATTTCACTCAAACACATTTTGCCCATTATAGCCCACTGTGTGAGTTGTGCCAAAAATCGGAAAGCGGTCGAAGATAGTGGCACTAATGGACTGTCACGTGTCATACTCAGTTTATTCCGAAATAGTTTTTGGTCCATACAATTCATTCAAAAGTAGATTACTAAGGTATTTCACTCAAACACATTTTGCCCATTATAGCCCACTGTGTGAGTTGTGCCAAAAATCGGAAAGTGGTCGAAGATAGTGGCACTACTGGACTGTCACGCGTCATACTCAGTTTATTCCGAAATAGTTTTTGGTCCATACAATCCATTCAAAAGTAGATAACTAAGGCATTTCACTCAAACACATTATGCCCATTATAGTGCACTGTGTGAGTTGTGCCAAAAATCGGAAAGTGGTCGAAGATAGTGGCACTAATGGACTGTCAGGTGCCATACTCAGTTTATTCCGAAATAGTTTTTGGTTAATAAAATTCATTCAAAAGTAGATTACTAAGGCATTTTACTCAAACACATTTTGCCCATTATAGCCCACTGTGTGAGTTGTGCCAAAAATCGGAAAGTGGTCGAAGATAGTGGCACTAATGGACTGTCACGTGCCATACTCAGTTTATTTCGAAATAGTTTTTGGTCCATACAATTCATTCAAAAGTAAATTACTAAGGCATTTCACTCAAACACATTTTGCCCATTATAGCCCACTGTGTGAGTTGTGCCAAAAATCGGAAAAATGTCGAAGATATTGGCACTAATGGACTGTCACGTGTCATACTCAGTTTATTCCGAAATAGTTTTTGGTCCATTCAATCCATTCAAAAGGAGATAACTAAGGCATTTCACTCAAACACATTTTGCCCATTATAGCCCACTGTGTGAGTTGTGTCAAAAATCGGAAAGTGGTCGAAGATAGTGGAACTAATGGACTGTCACGTGTCATACTCAGTTTATTCCGAACTAATTTTTGGTCCATACAATTCATTCAAAAGTAGATTACTAAGGCATTTCACTCAAACACATTTTGCCCATTATAGCCCACTGTGTGAGTTGTGACAAAAATCGGAAAGTGGTCGAAGATAGTGGCACTAATGGACTGTCACGTGCCATACTCAGTTTATTTCGAAATAGCTTTTGGTCCATACAATTCATTCAAAAGTAAATTACTAAGGCATTTCACTCAAACACATTTTGCCAATTATAGCCCACTGTGTGAGTTGTGCCAAAAATCGGAAAATGGTCGAAGATAGTGGCACTAATGGACTGTCACGTGTCATACTCAGTTTATTCCGAAATAGTTTTTGGTCCATACAATGCATTCAAAGGAAGATTACTAAGGTATTTCACTCAAATATATTTTGCCCATTATAGCCCACTATGTGAGTTGTGCCAAAAATCGGAAAAATGTCGAAGATATTGGCACTAATGCACTGTCACGTGTCATACTCAGTTTATTCCGAAATAGTTTTTGGTCCATACAATCCATTCAAAAGGAGATAACTAAGGCATTTCACTCAAACACATTTTGCCCATTATAGCCCACTGTGTGAGTTGTGCCAAAAATCGGAAAGTGGTCGAAGATAGTGGCACTAATGGACAGTCACGTGTCGTACTCAGTTTATTCCGAACTAATTTTTGGTCCATACAATTCATTCAAAAGTAGATTACTAAGGCATTTCACTCAAACACATTTTGCCCATTATAGCCCACTGTGTGAGTTGTGACAAAAATCGGAAAGTGCTCAAAGATAGTCGACCTAATGGGCTGTCACTTGTCATACTCACTTTTGTCGAAGATAGTTTTTGGTCCATACAATCCATTCAAAAGAAGATTACTAAGCCATTTCACTCAAACACATTTTGCCCATTATAGCCCACTGTGTCAGTTGTGACAAAAATCGGAAAGTGGTCCAAGATAGTGGACCTAATGGACTGTCACGTGTCATACTCATTTTATTCGGAATAGTTTTTGGTCCATACAATCCATTCAAAAGAAGAGTACTAAGGCATTTCACTCAAACACATTTTGCGCATTATAGTGCACTGTGTGAGTTGTGCCAAAAATCGGAAAGTAGTCGAAGATAGTGAATGAGATAAACTACAACGCGACGTACTTAGTTTATTCAGAAATAATTTTTGGTCCATACAATCCATTCAAAGGAAGATTACTAAGGCATTTCACTCAAACACATTTTGCCCATTATAGTGCACTGTGTGAATTGTGCCAAAATTCGGAAAGTGGTCGAAGATAGTGGACCTAATGGACTATCACGTATCTTACTCAGTTTATTCCGAAATAGTTTTTGGTTAATAAAATTCATTCAAAAGTAGATTACTAAGGCATTTTACTCAAACACATTTTGCCCATTATAGCCCACTGTGTGAGTTGTGCCAAAAATCGGAAAAAGGTCGAAGATAGTGGCACTAATGGACTGTCACGTACCATACTCAGTATATTTCGAAATAGTTTTTGGTCCATACAATTCATTCAAAAGTAAATTACTAAGGCATTTCACTCAAACACATTTTGCCAATTATAGCCCACTGTGTGAGTTGTGCCAAAAATCAGAAAATGGTCGAAGATAGTGGCACTAATGGACTGTCACGTGTCATACTCAGTTTATTCCGAAATAGTTTTTGGTCCATACAATGCATTCAAAGGAAGATTACTAAGGTATTTCACTCAAATATATTTTGCCCATTATAGCCCACTGTGTGAGTTGTGCCAAAAATCGGAAAAATGTCGAAGATATTGGCACTAATGGACTATCACGTGTCATACTCAGTTTATTCCGAAATAGTTTTTGGTCCATACAATCCATTCAAAAGGAGATAACTAAGGCATTTCACTCAAACACATTTTGCCCATTATAGCCCACTGTGTGAGTTGTGCCAAAAATCGGAAAGTGGTCGAAGATAGTGGCACTAATGGACTGTCACGTGCCATACTCAGTTTATTTCGAAATAGTTTTTGGTCCATACAATTCATTCAAAAGTAAATTACTAAGGCATTTCACTCAAACACATTTTGCCAATTATAGCCCACTGTGTGAGTTGTGCCAAAAATCGGAAAATGGCCGAAGATAGTGGCACTAATGGACTGTCACGTGTCATACTCAGTTTATTCCGAAATAGTTTTTGGTCCATACAATGCATTCAAAGGAAGATTACTAAGGTATTTCACTCAAATATAATTTGCCCATTATAGCCCACTGTGTGAGTTGTGCCAAAAATCGGAAAAATATCGAAGATATTGGCACTAATGGACTATCACGTGTCATACTGAGTTTATTCCGAAATAGTTTTTGGTTAATAAAATTCATTCAAAAGTAGATTACTAAGGCATTTTACTCAAACACATTTTGCCCATTATAGCCCACTGTGTGAGTTGTGCCAAAAATCGGAAAGTGGTCGAAGATAGTGGCACTAATGGACTGTCACGTGTCATACTCAGTTTATTCCGAAATAGTTTTTGGTCCATACAATTCATTCAAAAGTAGATTACTAAGGTATTTCACTCAAACACATTTTGCCCATTATAGCCCACTGTGTGAGTTGTGCCAAAAATCGGAAAGTGGTCGAAGATAGTGGCACTACTGGACTGTCACGCGTCATACTCAGTTTATTCCGAAATAGTTTTTGGTCCATACAATCCATTCAAAAGTAGATAACTAAGACATTTCACTCAAACACATTATGCCCATTATAGTGCACTGTGTGAGTTGTGCCAAAAATCGGAAAGTGGTCGAAGATAGTGGCACTAATGGTCTGTCACGTGCCATACTCAGTTTATTCCGAAATAGTTTTTGGTTAATAAAATTCATTCAAAAGTAGATTACTAAGGCATTTTACTCAAACACATTTTGCCCATTATAGCCCACTGTGTGAGTTGTGCCAAAAATCGGAAAGTGGTCGAAGATAGCGGTACTAATGGACTGTCACGTGCCATACTCAGTTTATTTCGAAATAGTTTTTGGTCCATACAATTCATTCAAAAGTAAATTACTAAGGCATTTCACTCAAACACATTTTGCCAATTATAGCCCACTGTGCGAGTTGTGCCAAAAATCGGAAAATGGTCGAAGATAGTGGCACTAATGGACTGTCACGTGTCATACTCAGTTTATTCCGAAATAGTTTTTGGTCCATACAATGCATTCAAAGGAAGATTACTAAGGTATTTCACTCAAATATATTTTGCCCATTATAGCCCACTGTGTGAGTTGTGCCAAAAATCGGAAAAATGTCGAAGATATTGGCACTAATGGACTGTCACGTGTCATACTCAGTTTATTCCGAAATAGTTTTTGGTCCATACAATCCATTCAAAAGGAGATAACTAAGGCATTTCGCTCAAACACATTTTGCCCATTATAGCCCACTGTGTGAGTTGTGCCAAAAATCGGAAAGTGGTCGAAGATAGTGGAACTAATGGACTGTCACGTGTCATACTCAGTTTATTCCGAACTAATTTTTGGTCCATACAATTCATTCAAAAGTAGATTACTAAGGCATTTCACTCAAACACATTTTGCCCATTATAGCCCACTGTGTGAGTTGTGACAAAAATCGGAAAGTGCTCAAAGATAGTCGACCTAATGGGCTGTCACTTGTCATACTCACTTTTGTCGAAGATAGTTTTTGGTCCATACAATCCATTCAAAAGAAGATTACTAAGACATTTCACTCAAACACATTTTGCCCATTATAGCCCACTGTGTCAGTTGTGACAAAAATCGGAAAGTGGTCCAAGATAGTGGACCTAATGGACTGTCACGTGTCATACTCATTTTATTCGGTATAGTTTTTGGTCCATACAATCCATTCAAAAGAAGAGTACTAAGGCATTTCACTCAAACACATTTTGCGCATTATAGTGCACTGTGTGAGTTGTGCCAAAAATCGAAAAGTGGTCAAAGATAGTGGCACTAATGGACTGTCACGTGTCATACTCAGTTTATTCCGAAATAGTTTTTGGTTAATACAATTCGTTCAAAAGTAGATTACTAAGGCATTTCACTCAAACACATTTTGCCCATTATAGCCCACTGTGTGAGTTGTGCCAAAAATCGGAAGGTGGTCGACGATAGTGGCACTAATGGACTGTCACGTGTCATACTCAGTTTATTCCGAAATAGTTTTTGGTCCATACAATCCATTCAAAAGAAGATAACTAAGGCATTTCACTCAAACACATTTTGCCAGTTATAGCCCACTGTGTGAGTTGTGCCAAAAATCGGAAAGTGGTCAAAGATAGTGGCACTAATGGACTGTCACGTGTCATATTCAGTTTATTCCGAAATAGTTTTGGTCCATACAATGCATTCAAAGGAATATTACTGAGGTATTTCACTCAAACACATTTTGCCCATTATAGCCCACTGTGTGAGTTGTGCCAAAAATCGGAAAGTAGTCGAAGATAGTGGCACTAATGGACTGTCACGTGTTATACTCAGTTTATTCCGAAATAGTTTTTGGTTAATACAATTCATTCAAACGTAGATTACTAAGGCATTTCACTCAAACACATTTTGCCCATTATAGCCCACTGTGTGAGCTGTGCCAAAAATCGGAAGGTGGTCGAAGATAGTGGCACTAATGGACTGTCACGTGTTATACTCAGTTTATTCCGAAATAGTTTTTGGTTAATACAATTCATTCAAACGTAGATTACTAAGGCATTTCACTCAAACACATTTTGCCCATTATAGCCCACTGTGTGAGCTGTGCCAAAAATCGGAAGGTGGTCGAAGATAGTGGCACTAATGGACTGTCACGTGTCATACTCAGTTTATTCCGAAATAGTTTTTGGTCCATACAATCCATTCAAAAGAAGATAACTAAGGCATTTCACTCAAACACATTTTGCCCATTATAGCCCACTGTGTGAGTTGTGACAAAAATCGGAAAGTGCTCAAAGATAGTCGACCTAATGGGCTGTCACTTGTCATACTCACTTTTGTCGAAGATAGTTTTTGGTCCATACAATCCATTCAAAAGAAGATTACTAAGACATTTCACTCAAACACATTTTGCCCATTATAGCCCACTGTGTCAGTTGTGACAAAAATCGGAAAGTGGTCCAAGATAGTGGACCTAATGGACTGTCACGTGTCATACTCATTTTATTCGGTATAGTTTTTGGTCCATACAATCCATTCAAAAGAAGAGTACTAAGGCATTTCACTCAAACACATTTTGCCCATTATAGCCCCCTGTGTGCGTTGTGCCAAAAATCGGAAGGTGGTCGAAGATAGTGGCACTAATGGACTGTCACGTGTCATACTCAGTTTATTCCGAAATAGTTTTTGGTCCATACAATCCATTCAAAAGAAGATAACTAAGGCATTTCACTCAAACACATTTTGCCCATTATAGCCCACTGTGTGAGTTGTGCCAAAAATCGGAAGGTGGTCGAAGATAGTGGCACTAATGGACTGTCACGTGTCATACTCAGTTTATTCCGAAATAGTTTTTGGTCCATACAATCCATTCAAAAGGAGATAACTAAGGCATTTCACTCAAACACATTTTGCCAATTATAGCCCACTGTGTGAGTTGTGCCAAAAATCGGAAAATGGTCGAAGATAGTGGCACTAATGGACTGTCACGTGTCATACTCAGTTTATTCCGAAATAGTTTTTGGTTAATACAATTCATTCAAACGTAGATTACTAAGGCATTTCACTCAAACACATTTTGCCCATTATAGCCCACTGTGTGAGTTGTGCCAAAAATCGGAAGGTGGTCGAAGATAGTGGCACTAATGGACTGTCACGTGTCATACTCAGTTTATTCCGAAATAGTTTTTGGTCCATACAATTCATTCAAAAGTAGATTACTAAGGTATTTCACTCAAACACATTTTGCCCATTATAGCCCACTGTGTGAGTTGTGCCAAAAATCGGAAAGTGGTCGAAGATAGTGGCACTACTGGACTGTCACGCGTCATACTCAGTTTATTCCGAAATAGTTTTTGGTCCATACAATCCATTCAAAAGTAGATAACTAAGGCATTTCACTCAAACACATTATGCCCATTATAGTGCACTGTGTGAGTTGTGCCAAAAATCGGAAAGTGGTCGAAGATAGTGGCACTAATGGACTGTCACGTGCCATACTCAGTTTATTCCGAAATAGTTTTTGGTTAATAAAATTCATTCAAAAGTAGATTACTAAGGCATTTTACTCAAACACATTTTGCCCATTATAGCCCACTGTGTGAGTTGTGCCAAAAATCGGAAAGTGGTCGAAGATAGCGGTACTAATGGACTGTCACGTGCCATACTCAGTTTATTTCGAAATAGTTTTTGGTCCATACAATTCATTCAAAAGTAAATTACTAAGGCATTTCACTCAAACACATTTTGCCAATTATAGCCCACTGTGCGAGTTGTGCCAAAAATCGGAAAATGGTCGAAGATAGTGGCACTAATGGACTGTCACGTGTCATACTCAGTTTATTCCGAAATAGTTTTTGGTCCATACAATGCATTCAAAGGAAGATTACTAAGGTATTTCACTCAAATATATTTTGCCCATTATAGCCCACTGTGTGAGTTGTGCCAAAAATCGGAAAAATGTCGAAGATATTGGCACTAATGGACTGTCACGTGTCATACTCAGTTTATTCCGAAATAGTTTTTGGTCCATACAATCCATTCAAAAGGAGATAACTAAGGCATTTCGCTCAAACACATTTTGCCCATTATAGCCCACTGTGTGAGTTGTGCCAAAAATCGGAAAGTGGTCGAAGATAGTGGAACTAATGGACTGTCACGTGTCATACTCAGTTTATTTCGAAATAGTTTTTGGTCCATACAATTCATTCAAAAGAAGAGTACTAAGGCATTTCACTCAAACACATTTTGCGCATTATAGTGCACTGTGTGAGTTGTGCCAAAAATCGGAAAGTAGTCGAAGATAGTGAATGAGATAAACTACAACGCGACGTACTTAGTTTATTCAGAAATAATTTTTGGTCCATACAATCCATTCAAAGGAAGATTACTAAGGCATTTCACTCAAACACATTTTGCCCATTATAGTGCACTGTGTGAATTGTGGCAAAATTCGGAAAGTGGTCGAAGATAGTGGACCTAATGGACTATCACGTATCTTACTCAGTTTATTCGGAATAGTTTTTGGTCCATACAATTCATTCAAAAGTATATTACTAAGGCATTTCACTCAAACACATTTTGCGCATTATAGTGCACTGTGTGAGTTGTGCCAAAAATCGAAAAGTGGTCAAAGATAGTGGCACTAATGGACTGTCACGTGTCATACTCAGTTTATTCCGAAATAGTTTTTGGTTAATACAATTCGTTCAAAAGTAGATTACTAAGGCATTTCACTCAAACACATTTTGCCCATTATAGCCCACTGTGTGAGTTGTGCCAAAAATCGGAAGGTGGTCGACGATAGTGGCACTAATGGACTGTCACGTGTCATACTCAGTTTATTCCGAAATAGTTTTTGGTCCATACAATCCATTCAAAAGAAGATAACTAAGGCATTTCACTCAAACACATTTTGCCAGTTATAGCCCACTGTGTGAGTTGTACCAAAAATCGGAAAGTGGTCAAAGATAGTGGCACTAATGGACTGTCACGTGTCATATTCAGTTTATTCCGAAATAGTTTTGGTCCATACAATGCATTCAAAGGA
The DNA here is from genome assembly GCA_963576795.1 of Metopia argyrocephala. Classification (NCBI taxonomy): domain Eukaryota; kingdom Metazoa; phylum Arthropoda; class Insecta; order Diptera; family Sarcophagidae; genus Metopia; species Metopia argyrocephala. The sequence continues at coordinate 86,116,836 of OY756209.1, read as the reverse complement.
ATATTACTGAGGTATTTCACTCAAACACATTTTGCCCATTATAGCCCACTGTGTGAGTTGTGCCAAAAATCGGAAAGTGGTCGAAGATAGTGGCACTAATGGACTGTCACGTGTTATACTCAGTTTATTCCGAAATAGTTTTTGGTTAATACAATTCATTCAAACGTAGATTACTAAGGCATTTCACTCAAACACATTTTGCCCATTATAGCCCACTGTGTGAGCTGTGCCAAAAATCGGAAGGTGGTCGAAGATAGTGGCACTAATGGACTGTCACGTGTCATACTCAGTTTATTCCGAAATAGTTTTTGGTCCATACAATCCATTCAAAAGAAGATAACTAAGGCATTTCACTCAAACACATTTTGCCAGTTATAGCCCACTGTGTGAGTTGTGCCAAAAATCGAAAAGTGGTCAAAGATAGTGGCACTAATGGACTGTCACGTGTCATACTCAGTTTATTCCGAAATAGTTTTTGGTTAATACAATTCATTCAAAAGTAGATTACTAAGGCATTTCACTCAAACACATTTTGCCCATTATAGCCCCCTGTGTGCGTTGTGCCAAAAATCGGAAGGTGGTCGAAGATAGTGGCACTAATGGACTGTCACGTGTCATACTCAGTTTATTCCGAAATAGTTTTTGGTCCATACAATCCATTCAAAAGAAGATAACTAAGGCATTTCACTCAAACACATTTTGCCCATTATAGCCCACTGTGTGAGTTGTGCCAAAAATCGGAAGGTGGTCGAAGATAGTGGCACTAATGGACTGTCACGTGTCATACTCAGTTTATTCCGAAATAGTTTTTGGTCCATACAATCCATTCAAAAGGAGATAACTAAGGCATTTCACTCAAACACATTTTGCCAATTATAGCCCACTGTGTGAGTTGTGCCAAAAATCGGAAAATGGTCGAAGATAGTGGCACTAATGGACTGTCACGTGTCATACTCAGTTTATTCCGAAATAGTTTTTGGTTAATACAATTCATTCAAACGTAGATTACTAAGGCATTTCACTCAAACACATTTTGCCCATTATAGCCCACTGTGTGAGTTGTGCCAAAAATCGGAAGGTGGTCGAAGATAGTGGCACTAATGGACTGTCACGTGTCATACTCAGTTTATTCCGAAATAGTTTTTGGTCCATACAATCCATTCAAAAGGAGATTACTAAGGCATTTCACTCAAACACATTTTGCGCATTATAGTGCACTGTGTGAGTTGTGCCAAAAATCGAAAAGTGGTCGAAGATAGTGGCACTAATGGACTGTCACGTGTCATACTCAGTTTATTCCGAAATAGTTTTTGGTTAATACAATTCATTCAAACGTAGATTACTAAGGCATTTCACTCAAACACATTTTGCCCATTATATCCCACTGTGTGAGCTGTGAAAAAAATCGGAAAGTTGTCGAAGATAGTGGCACTAATGGACTGTCATGTGTCATACTAAGTTTATTCCGAAATAGTTTTTGGTCCATACAATTCATTCAAAAGGAGATTACTAAGGCATTTCACTCAAACACAGTTTGCCCATTATAGCCCACTGTGTGAGTTGTGCCAAAAATCGGAAAAATGTCAAAGATAGTGGACCTAATGGACTGTCATGTGTCATACTCAGTTTATTCCGAAATAGTTTTTGGTTAATACAATTCATTCAAACGTAGATTACTAAGGCATTTCACTCAAACACATTTTGCCCATTATATCCCACTGTGTGAGCTGTGAAAAAAATCGGAAAGTGGTCGAAGATAGTGGCACTAATGGACTGTCACGTGTCATACTCAGTTTATTCCGAAATAGTTTTTGGTCCATACAATGCATTCAAAGGAAGATTACTAAGGTATTTCACTCAAACACATTTTGCCCATTATAGCCCACTGTGTGAGTTGTGCCAAAAATCGAAAAGTGGTCAAAGATAGTGGCACTAATGGACTGTCACGTGTCATACTCAGTTTATTCCGAAATAGTTTTTGGTCCATACAATCCATTCAAAAGGAGATAACTAAGGCATTTCACTCAAACACATTTTGCCCATTATAGCCCACTGTGTGAGTTGTGCCAAAAATCGAAAAGTGGTCAAAGATAGTGGCACTAATGGGCTGTCACGTGTCATACTCAGTTTATTCCGAAATAGTTTTTGGTCCATACAATTCATTCAAAAGTAGATTACTAAGGTATTTCACTCAAACACATTTTGCCCATTATAGCCCACTGTGTGAGTTGTGCCACAAATCGGAAAGTGGTCGAAGATAGTGGCACTACTGGACTGTCACGCGTCATACTCAGTTTATTCCGAAATAGTTTTTGGTCCATACAATCCATTCAAAAGTAGATAACTAAGGCATTTCACTCAAACACATTATGCCCATTATAGTGCACTGTGTGAGTTGTGCCAAAAATCGGAAAGTGGTCGAAGATAGTGGCACTAATGGGCTGTCACGTGTCATACTCAGTTTATTCCGAAATAGTTTTTGGTCCATACAATTCATTCAAAAGTAGATTACTAAGGTATTTCACTCAAACACATTTTGCCCATTATAGCCCACTGTGTGAGTTGTGCCAAAAATCGGAAGGTGGTCGAAGATAGTGGCACTAATGGACTGTCACGTGTCATACTCAGTTTATTCCGAAATAGTTTTTGGTCCATACAATCCATTCAAAAGGAGATAACTAAGGCATTTCACTCAAACACATTTTGCCAATTATAGCCCACTGTGTGAGTTGTGCCAAAAATCGGAAAATGGTCGAAGATAGTGGCACTAATGGACTGTCACGTGTCATACTCAGTTTATTCCGAAATAGTTTTTGGTTAATACAATTCATTCAAACGTAGATTACTAAGGCATTTCACTCAAACACATTTTGCCCATTATAGCCCACTGTGTGAGTTGTGCCAAAAATCGGAAGGTGGTCGAAGATAGTGGCACTAATGGACTGTCACGTGTCATACTCAGTTTATTCCGAAATAGTTTTTGGTTAATACAATTCATTCAAACGTAGATTACTAAGGCATTTCACTCAAACACATTTTGCCCATTATATCCCACTGTGTGAGCTGTGAAAAAAATCGGAAAGTTGTCGAAGATAGTGGCACTAATGGACTGTCACGTGTCATACTCAGTTTATTCCGAAATAGTTTTTGGTTAATACAATTCATTCAAACGTAGATTACAAAGGCATTTCACTCAAACACATTTTGCCCATTATATCCCACTGTGTGAGCTGTGAAAAAAATCGGAAAGTTGTCGAAGATAGTGGCACTAATGGACTGTCACGTGCCATACTCAGTTTATTTCGAAATAGTTTTTGGTCCATACAATTCATTCAAAAGTAAATTACTAAGGCATTTCACTCAAACACATTTTGCCAATTATAGCCCACTGTGCGAGTTGTGCCAAAAATCGGAAAATGGTCGAAGATAGTGGCACTAATGGACTGTCACGTGTCATACTCAGTTTATTCCGAAATAGTTTTTGGTTAATACAATTCATTCAAACGTAGATTACTAAGGCATTTCACTCAAACACATTTTGCCCATTATATCCCACTGTGTGAGCTGTGAAAAAAATCGGAAAGTGGTCGAAGATAGTGGACCTAATGGACTATCACGTATCTTACTCAGTTTATTCGGAATAGTTTTTGGTCCATACAATTCATTCAAAAGTATATTACTAAGGCATTTCACTCAAACACATTTTGCGCATTATAGTGCACTGTGTGAGTTGTGCCAAAAATCGGAAAGTGGTCGAAGATAGTGGCACTAATGGGCTGTCACGTGTCATACTCAGTTTATTCCGAAATAGTTTTTGGTCCATACAATTCATTCAAAAGTAGATTACTAAGGTATTTCACTCAAACACATTTTGCCCATTATAGCCCACTGTGTGAGTTGTGCCAAAAATCGGAAGGTGGTCGAAGATAGTGGCACTAATGGACTGTCACGTGTCATACTCAGTTTATTCCGAAATAGTTTTTGGTCCATACAATCCATTCAAAAGAAGATAACTAAGGCATTTCACTCAAACACATTTTGCCAGTTATAGCCCACTGTGTGAGTTGTGCCAAAAATCGAAAAGTGGTCAAAGATAGTGGCACTAATGGACTGTCACGTGTTATACTCAGTTTATTCCGAAATAGTTTTTGGTTAATACAATTCATTCAAACGTAGATTACTAAGGCATTTCACTCAAACACATTTTGCCCATTATAGCCCACTGTGTGAGCTGTGCCAAAAATCGGAAGGTGGTCGAAGATAGTGGCACTAATGGACTGTCACGTGTCATACTCAGTTTATTCCGAAATAGTTTTTGGTCCATACAATCCATTCAAAAGAAGATAACTAAGGCATTTCACTCAAACACATTTTGCCAGTTATAGCCCACTGTGTGAGTTGTGCCAAAAATCGAAAAGTGGTCAAAGATAGTGGCACTAATGGACTGTCACGTGTCATACTCAGTTTATTCCGAAATAGTTTTTGGTTAATACAATTCATTCAAAAGTAGATTACTAAGGCATTTCACTCAAACACATTTTGCCCATTATAGCCCCCTGTGTGCGTTGTGCCAAAAATCGGAAGGTGGTCGAAGATAGTGGCACTAATGGACTGTCACGTGTCATACTCAGTTTATTCCGAAATAGTTTTTGGTCCATACAATCCATTCAAAAGAAGATAACTAAGGCATTTCACTCAAACACATTTTGCCCATTATAGCCCACTGTGTGAGTTGTGCCAAAAATCGGAAGGTGGTCGAAGATAGTGGCACTAATGGACTGTCACGTGTCATACTCAGTTTATTCCGAAATAGTTTTTGGTCCATACAATCCATTCAAAAGGAGATAACTAAGGCATTTCACTCAAACACATTTTGCCAATTATAGCCCACTGTGTGAGTTGTGCCAAAAATCGGAAAATGGTCGAAGATAGTGGCACTAATGGACTGTCACGTGTCATACTCAGTTTATTCCGAAATAGTTTTTGGTTAATACAATTCATTCAAACGTAGATTACTAAGGCATTTCACTCAAACACATTTTGCCCATTATAGCCCACTGTGTGAGTTGTGCCAAAAATCGGAAGGTGGTCGAAGATAGTGGCACTAATGGACTGTCACGTGTCATACTCAGTTTATTCCGAAATAGTTTTTGGTCCATACAATCCATTCAAAAGGAGATTACTAAGGCATTTCACTCAAACACATTTTGCGCATTATAGTGCACTGTGTGAGTTGTGCCAAAAATCGAAAAGTGGTCGAAGATAGTGGCACTAATGGACTGTCACGTGTCATACTCAGTTTATTCCGAAATAGTTTTTGGTTAATACAATTCATTCAAACGTAGATTACTAAGGCATTTCACTCAAACACATTTTGCCCATTATATCCCACTGTGTGAGCTGTGAAAAAAATCGGAAAGTTGTCGAAGATAGTGGCACTAATGGACTGTCATGTGTCATACTAAGTTTATTCCGAAATAGTTTTTGGTCCATACAATTCATTCAAAAGGAGATTACTAAGGCATTTCACTCAAACACAGTTTGCCCATTATAGCCCACTGTGTGAGTTGTGCCAAAAATCGGAAAAATGTCAAAGATAGTGGACCTAATGGACTGTCATGTGTCATACTCAGTTTATTCCGAAATAGTTTTTGGTTAATACAATTCATTCAAACGTAGATTACTAAGGCATTTCACTCAAACACATTTTGCCCATTATATCCCACTGTGTGAGCTGTGAAAAAAATCGGAAAGTGGTCGAAGATAGTGGCACTAATGGACTGTCACGTGTCATACTCAGTTTATTCCGAAATAGTTTTTGATCCATACAATGCATTCAAAGGAAGATTACTAAGGTATTTCACTCAAACACATTTTGCCCATTATAGCCCACTGTGTGAGTTGTGCCAAAAATCGAAAAGTGGTCAAAGATAGTGGCACTAATGGACTGTCACGTGTCATACTCAGTTTATTCCGAAATAGTTTTTGGTCCATACAATCCATTCAAAAGGAGATAACTAAGGCATTTCACTCAAACACATTTTGCCCATTATAGCCCACTGTGTGAGTTGTGCCAAAAATCGAAAAGTGGTCAAAGATAGTGGCACTAATGGGCTGTCACGTGTCATACTCAGTTTATTCCGAAATAGTTTTTGGTCCATACAATTCATTCAAAAGTAGATTACTAAGGTATTTCACTCAAACACATTTTGCCCATTATAGCCCACTGTGTGAGTTGCGCCACAAATCGGAAAGTGGTCGAAGATAGTGGCACTACTGGACTGTCACGCGTCATACTCAGTTTATTCCGAAATAGTTTTTGGTCCATACAATCCATTCAAAAGTAGATAACTAAGGCATTTCACTCAAACACATTATGCCCATTATAGTGCACTGTGTGAGTTGTGCCAAAAATCGGAAAGTGGTCGAAGATAGTGGCACTAATGGGCTGTCACGTGTCATACTCAGTTTATTCCGAAATAGTTTTTGGTCCATACAATTCATTCAAAAGTAGATTACTAAGGTATTTCACTCAAACACATTTTGCCCATTATAGCCCACTGTGTGAGTTGTGCCAAAAATCGGAAGGTGGTCGAAGATAGTGGCACTAATGGACTGTCACGTGTCATACTCAGTTTATTCCGAAATAGTTTTTGGTCCATACAATCCATTCAAAAGGAGATAACTAAGGCATTTCACTCAAACACATTTTGCCAATTATAGCCCACTGTGTGAGTTGTGCCAAAAATCGGAAAATGGTCGAAGATAGTGGCACTAATGGACTGTCACGTGTCATACTCAGTTTATTCCGAAATAGTTTTTGGTTAATACAATTCATTCAAACGTAGATTACTAAGGCATTTCACTCAAACACAGTTTGCCCATTATAGCCCACTGTGTGAGTTGTGCCAAAAATCGGAAAAATGTCAAAGATAGTGGACCTAATGGACTGTCATGTGTCATACTCAGTTTATTCCGAAATAGTTTTTGGTTAATACAATTCATTCAAACGTAGATTACTAAGGCATTTCACTCAAACACATTTTGCCCATTATATCCCACTGTGTGAGCTGTGAAAAAAATCGGAAAGTGGTCGAAGATAGTGGCACTAATGGACTGTCACGTGTCATACTCAGTTTATTCCGAAATAGTTTTTGGTCCATACAATGCATTCAAAGGAAGATTACTAAGGTATTTCACTCAAACACATTTTGCCCATTATAGCCCACTGTGTGAGTTGTGCCAAAAATCGAAAAGTGGTCAAAGATAGTGGCACTAATGGACTGTCACGTGTCATACTCAGTTTATTCCGAAATAGTTTTTGGTCCATACAATCCATTCAAAAGGAGATAACTAAGGCATTTCACTCAAACACATTTTGCCCATTATAGCCCACTGTGTGAGTTGTGCCAAAAATCGAAAAGTGGTCAAAGATAGTGGCACTAATGGGCTGTCACGTGTCATACTCAGTTTATTCCGAAATAGTTTTTGGTCCATACAATTCATTCAAAAGTAGATTACTAAGGTATTTCACTCAAACACATTTTGCCCATTATAGCCCACTGTGTGAGTTGTGCCACAAATCGGAAAGTGGTCGAAGATAGTGGCACTACTGGACTGTCACGCGTCATACTCAGTTTATTCCGAAATAGTTTTTGGTCCATACAATCCATTCAAAAGTAGATAACTAAGGCATTTCACTCAAACACATTATGCCCATTATAGTGCACTGTGTGAGTTGTGCCAAAAATCGGAAAGTGGTCGAAGATAGTGGCACTAATGGGCTGTCACGTGTCATACTCAGTTTATTCCGAAATAGTTTTTGGTCCATACAATTCATTCAAAAGTAGATTACTAAGGTATTTCACTCAAACACATTTTGCCCATTATAGCCCACTGTGTGAGTTGTGCCACAAATCGGAAAGTGGTCGAAGATAGTGGCACTAATGGACTGTCACGTGTCATACTCAGTTTATTCCGAAATAGTTTTTGGTCCATACAATCCATTCAAAAGTAGATAACTAAGGCATTTCACTCAAACACATTTTGCCCATTATATCCCACTGTGTGAGCTGTGAAAAAAATCGGAAAGTTGTCGAAGATAGTGGCACTAATGGACTGTCATGTGTCATACTAAGTTTATTCCGAAATAGTTTTTGGTCCATACAATCCATTCAAAAGGAGATAACTAAGGCATTTCACTCAAACACATTTTGCCCATTATAGCCCACTGTGTGAGTTGTGCCAAAAATCGAAAAGTGGTCAAAGATAGTGGCACTAATGGGCTGTCACGTGTCATACTCAGTTTATTCCGAAATAGTTTTTGGTCCATACAATTCATTCAAAAGTAGATTACTAAGGTATTTCACTCAAACACATTTTGCCCATTATAGCCCACTGTGTGAGTTGTGCCAAAAATCGGAAAGTGGTCGAAGATAGTGGCACTACTGGACTGTCACGCGTCATACTCAGTTTATTCCGAAATAGTTTTTGGTCCATACAATCCATTCAAAAGTAGATAACTAAGGCATTTCACTCAAACACATTATGCCCATTATAGTGCACTGTGTGAGTTGTGCCAAAAATCGGAAAGTGGTCGAAGATAGTGGCACTAATGGACTGTCACGTGCCATACTCAGTTTATTCCGAAATAGTTTTTGGTTAATAAAATTCATTCAAAAGTAGATTACTAAGGCATTTTACTCAAACACATTTTGCCCATTATAGCCCACTGTGTGAGTTGTGCCAAAAATCGGAAAGTGGTCGAAGATAGCGGTACTAATGGACTGTCACGTGCCATACTCAGTTTATTTCGAAATAGTTTTTGGTCCATACAATTCATTCAAAAGTAAATTACTAAGGCATTTCACTCAAACACATTTTGCCAATTATAGCCCACTGTGCGAGTTGTGCCAAAAATCGGAAAATGGTCGAAGATAGTGGCACTAATGGACTGTCACGTGTCATACTCAGTTTATTCCGAAATAGTTTTTGGTCCATACAATGCATTCAAAGGAAGATTACTAAGGTATTTCACTCAAATATATTTTGCCCATTATAGCCCACTGTGTGAGTTGTGCCAAAAATCGGAAAAATTTCGAAGATATTGGCACTAATGGACTGTCACGTGTCATACTCAGTTTATTCCGAAATAGTTTTTGGTCCATACAATCCATTCAAAAGGAGATAACTAAGGCATTTCGCTCAAACACATTTTGCCCATTATAGCCCACTGTGTGAGTTGTGCCAAAAATCGGAAAGTGGTCGAAGATAGTGAAACTAATGGACTGTCACGTGTCATACTCAGTTTATTCCGAACTAATTTTTGGTCCATACAATTCATTCAAAAGTAGATTACTAAGGCATTTCACTCAAACACATTTTGCCCATTATAGCCCACTGTGTGAGTTGTGACAAAAATCGGAAAGTGCTCAAAGATAGTCGACCTAATGGGCTGTCACTTGTCATACTCACTTTTGTCGAAGATAGTTTTTGGTCCATACAATCCATTCAAAAGAAGATTACTAAGACATTTCACTCAAACACATTTTGCCCATTATAGCCCACTGTGTCAGTTGTGACAAAAATCGGAAAGTGGTCCAAGATAGTGGACCTAATGGACTGTCACGTGTCATACTCATTTTATTCGGTATAGTTTTTGGTCCATACAATCCATTCAAAAGAAGAGTACTAAGGCATTTCACTCAAACACATTTTGCGCATTATAGTGCACTGTGTGAGTTGTGCCAAAAATCGGAAAGTAGTCGAAGATAGTGAATGAGATAAACTACAACGCGACGTACTTAGTTTATTCAGAAATAATTTTTGGTCCATACAATCCATTCAAAGGAAGATTACTAAGGCATTTCACTCAAACACATTTTGCCCATTATAGTGCACTGTGTGAATTGTGGCAAAATTCGGAAAGCGGTCGAAGATAGTGGACCTAATGGACTATCACGTATCTTACTCAGTTTATTCGGAATAGTTTTTGGTCCATACAATTCATTCAAAAGTATATTACTAAGGCATTTCACTCAAACACATTTTGCGCATTATAGTGCACTGTGTGAGTTGTGCCAAAAATCGAAAAGTGGTCAAAGATAGTGGCACTAATGGACTGTCACGTGTCATACTCAGTTTATTCCGAAATAGTTTTTGGTTAATACAATTCGTTCAAAAGTAGATTACTAAGGCATTTCACTCAAACACATTTTGCCCATTATAGCCCACTGTGTGAGTTGTGCCAAAAATCGGAAGGTGGTCGACGATAGTGGCACTAATGGACTGTCACGTGTCATACTCAGTTTATTCCGAAATAGTTTTTGGTCTATACAATCCATTCAAAAGAAGATAACTAAGGCATTTCACTCAAACACATTTTGCCAGTTATAGCCCACTGTGTGAGTTGTGCCAAAAATCGGAAAGTGGTCAAAGATAGTGGCACTAATGGACTGTCACGTGTCATATTCAGTTTATTCCGAAATAGTTTTGGTCCATACAATGCATTCAAAGGAATATTACTGAGGTATTTCACTCAAACACATTTTGCCCATTATAGCCCACTGTGTGAGTTGTGCCAAAAATCGGAAAGTGGTCGAAGATAGTGGCACTAATGGACTGTCACGTGTTATACTCAGTTTATTCCGAAATAGTTTTTGGTTAATACAATTCATTCAAACGTAGATTACTAAGGCATTTCACTCAAACACATTTTGCCCATTATAGCCCACCGTGTGAGCTGTGCCAAAAATCGGAAGGTGGTCGAAGATAGTGGCACTAATGGACTGTCACGTGTCATACTCAGTTTATTCCGAAATAGTTTTTGGTCCATACAATCCATTCAAAAGAAAATAACTAAGGCATTTCACTCAAACACATTTTGCCAGTTATAGCCCACTGTGTGAGTTGTGCCAAAAATCGAAAAGTGGTCAAAGATAGTGGCACTAATGGACTGTCACGTGTCATACTCAGTTTATTCCGAAATAGTTTTTGGTTAATACAATTCATTCAAAAGTAGATTACTAAGGCATTTCACTCAAACACATTTTGCCCATTATAGCCCCCTGTGTGCGTTGTGCCAAAAATCGGAAGGTGGTCGAAGATAGTGGCACTAATGGACTGTCACGTGTCATACTCAGTTTATTCCGAAATAGTTTTTGGTCCATACAATCCATTCAAAAGAAGATAACTAAGGCATTTCACTCAAACACATTTTGCCCATTATAGCCCACTGTGTGAGTTGTGCCAAAAATCGGAAGGTGGTCGAAGATAGTGGCACTAATGGACTGTCACGTGTCATACTCAGTTTATTCCGAAATAGTTTTTGGTCCATACAATCCATTCAAAAGGAGATAACTAAGGCATTTCACTCAAACACATTTTGCCAATTATAGCCCACTGTGTGAGTTGTGCCAAAAATCGGAAAATGGTCGAAGATAGTGGCACTAATGGACTGTCACGTGTCATACTCAGTTTATTCCGAAATAGTTTTTGGTCCATACAATTCATTCAAAAGTAAATTACTAAGGCATTTCACTCAAACACATTTTGCGCATTATAGTGCACTGTGTGAGTTGTGCCAAAAATCGAAAAGTGGTCGAAGATAGTGGCACTAATGGACTGTCACGTGTCATACTCAGTTTATTCCGAAATAGTTTTTGGTTAATACAATTCATTCAAACGTAGATTACTAAGGCATTTCACTCAAACACATTTTGCCCATTATATCCCACTGTGTGAGCTGTGAAAAAAATCGGAAAGTTGTCGAAGATAGTGGCACTAATGGACTGTCATGTGTCATACTCAGTTTATTCCGAAATAGTTTTTGGTCCATACAATTCATTCAAAAGTAGATTACTAAGGCATTTCACTCAAACACAGTTTGCCCATTATAGCCCACTGTGTGAGTTGTGCCAAAAATCGGAAAAATGTCAAAGATAGTGGACCTAATGGACTGTCATGTGTCATACTCAGTTTATTCCGAAATAGTTTTTGGTTAATACAATTCATTCAAACGTAGATTACTAAGGCATTTCACTCAAACACATTTTGCCCATTATATCCCACTGTGTGAGCTGTGAAAAAAATCGGAAAGTGGTCGAAGATAGTGGCACTAATGGACTGTCACGTGTCATACTCAGTTTATTCCGAAATAGTTTTTGGTCCATACAATGCATTCAAAGGAAGATTACTAAGGTATTTCACTCAAACACATTTTGCCCATTATAGCCCACTGTGTGAGTTGTGCCAAAAATCGAAAAGTGGTCAAAGATAGTGGCACTAATGGACTGTCACGTGTCATACTCAGTTTATTCCGAAATAGTTTTTGGTCCATACAATCCATTCAAAAGGAGATAACTAAGGCATTTCACTCAAACACATTTTGCCCATTATAGCCCACTGTGTGAGTTGTGCCAAAAATCGAAAAGTGGTCAAAGATAGTGGCACTAATGGGCTGTCACGTGTCATACTCAGTTTATTCCGAAATAGTTTTTGGTCCATACAATTCATTCAAAAGTAGATTACTAAGGTATTTCACTCAAACACATTTTGCCCATTATAGAACACTGTGTGAGTTGTGCCACAAATCGGAAAGTGGTCGAAGATAGTGGCACTAATGTACTGTCACGTGTCATACTCAGTTTATTCCGAAATAGTTTTTGGTTAATACAATTCATTCAAAAGTAGATTACTAAGGCATTTCACTCAAACACATTTTGCCCATTATAGCCCACTGTGTGAGTTGTGCCAAAAATCGGAAAGTGGCCTAAGGTAGTGGCACTGATGGACTGTCACGTGTCATACTCAATTTATTCCGAAATAGTTTTTGGTCCATACAATCCATTCAAAAAGAATAACTAAGGCATTTCACTCAAACACATTTTGCCAATTATAGCCCACTGTGTGAGTTGTGCCAAAAATCGAAAAGTGGTCGAAGATAGTGGCACTAATGGACTGTCACGTGTCATACTCAGTTTATTCCGAAATAGTTTTTGGTCCATACAATTCATTCAAAAGTAGATTACTAAGGTATTTCACTCAAACACATTTTGCCCATTATAGCCCACTCTGTGAGTTGTGCCAAAAATCGGAAAAAAGTCAAAGATAGTGGACCTAATGGACTATCACGTGTCAAACTCAGTTTATTCAGAAATATAATAAATATATATAATAAATATATATAAAAAAAATAAATAAATGCATTCAAAGGAAGATAACTAAGGCACTTCACTCAAACACATTATGCCCATTATAGTGCACTGTGTGAGTTGTGCCAAAAATCGGAAAGTGGTCGAAGATAGTGGCACTAATGGACTGACACGTGCCATACTCATTTTATTCCGAAATAGTTTTTGGTTAATACAATTCATTCAAAAGTAGATTACTAAGGCATTTCGCTCAAACACATTTTGCCCATTATAGCCAACTGTGTGAGTTGTGCCAAAAATCGGAAAGTGGTCGAAGATAGTGGCACTAATGGACTGTCACGTGCCATACTCAGTTTATTTCGAAATAGTTTTTGGTCCATACAATTCATTCAAAAGTAGATTACTAAGGCATTTCACTCAAACACATTTTGCCAATTATAGCCCACTGTGTGAGTTGTGCCAAAAATCGGAAAGTGGTCGAAAATAGTGGCACTAATGGACTGTCACGTGTCATACTCAGTTTATTCCGAAATAGTTTTTGGTCCATACAATGCAATCAAAGGAAGATTACTAAGGCATTTCACTCAAACACATTTTGCCAATTATAGACCACTGTGTGAGTTGTGCCAAAAATCGAAAAGTGGTCGAAGATAGTGGCACTAATGGACTGTCACGTGTCATACTCAGTTTATTCCGAAATAGTTTTTGGTCCATACAATTCATTCAAAAGTAGATTACTAAGGTATTTCACTCAAACACATTTTGCCCATTATAGCCCACTCTGTGAGTTGTGCCAAAAATCGGAAAAATGTCAAAGATAGTGGACCTAATGGACTATCACGTGTCAAACTCAGTTTATTCAGAAATAGTTTTTGGTCCATACAATGCATTCAAAGGAAGATAACTAAGGCACTTCACTCAAACACATTATGCCCATTATAGTGCACTGTGTGAGTTGTGCCAAAAATCGGAAAGTGGTGGAAGATAGTGGCACTAATGGACTGACACGTGCCATACTCAGTTTATTCCGAAATAGTTTTTGGTTAATACAATTCATTCAAAAGTAGATTACTAAGGCATTTCACTCAAACACATTTTGCCCATTATAGCCCACTGTGTGAGTTGTGCCAAAAATCGGAAAGTGGTCGAAGATAGTGGCACTAATGGACTGTCACGTGCCATACTCAGTTTATTTCGAAATAGTTTTTGGTCCATACAATTCATTCAAAAGTAGATTACTAAGGCATTTCACTCAAACACATTTTGCCAATTATAGCCCACTGTGTGAGTTGTGCCAAAAATCGGAAAGTGGTCGAAAATAGTGGCACTAATGGACTGTCACGTGTCATACTCAGTTTATTCCGAAATAGTTTTTGGTCCATACAATGCAATCAAAGGAAGAGTACTAAGGCATTTCACTCAAACACATTTTGCGCATTATAGTGCACTGTGTGAGTTGTGCCAAAAATCGGAAAGTAGTCGAAGATAGTGAACGAGATAAACTACAACGCGACATACTCAGTTTATAAAGAAATAGTTTTTGGTCCATACAATCCATTCAAAGGAAGATTACTAAGGCATTTCACTCAAAAACATTTTGCCCATTATAGTGCACTGTGTGAGTTGTGCCAAAAATCGGAAAGAGGTCGAAGATAGTGAACGAGATAAACTACAACGCGACATACTCAGTTTATAAAGAAATAATTTTTGGTCCATACAATCCATTCAAAGGAAAGTTACTAAGGCATTTCCCTCAAACACATTATGCCCATTATAGCACACTGTGTTAGTTGCGCCAAAAATCGGAAAGTGGTCGAAGATAGTGGCACTAATGGACTGTCACGTGTCATACTCAGTTTATTCCGAAACAGTTTTTGGTCCATACAATTCATTCAAAAGTAGATTACTAAGGTATTTCACTCAAACACATTTTGCCCATTATAGCCCACTGTGTGAGTTGTGCCAAAAATCTGAAAGTGGTCCAAGATAGTGGACCTAATGGACTGTCACGTGTCATACTCAGTTTATTCGGAATAGTTTTTGGTCCATACAATCCATTCAAAAGAAGAGTACTAAGGCATTTCACTCAAACACATTTTGCGCATTATAGTGCACTGTGTGAGTTGTGCCAAAAATCGGAAAGTAGTCGAAGATAGTGAACGAGATAAACTACAACGCGACATACTCAGTTTATAAAGAAATAGTTTTTGGTCCATACAATCCATTCAAAGGAAGATTACTAAGGCATTTCACTCAAAAACATTTGGCCCATTATAGTGCACTGTGTGAATTGTGCCAAAATTCGGAAAGTGGTCGAAGATAGTGGACCTAATTGACTATCACGTGTCATACTCAGTTTATTCGGAATAGTTTTTGGTCCATACAATCCATTCAAAAGAAGAGTACTAAGGCATTTCACTCAAACACATTTTGCGCATTATAGTGCACTGTGTGAGTTGTGCCAAAAATCGGAAAGTGGTCGAAGATAGTGAACGAGATAAACTACAACGCGACATACTCAGTTTATAAAGAAATAATTTTTGGTCCATACAATCCATTCAAAGGAAAGTTACTAAGGCATTTCCCTCAAACACATTATGCCCATTATAGCACACTGTGTTAGTTGCGCCAAAAATCGGAAATAGCTCGAAGATAGTGGCACTAATGGACTGTCACGTGTCATACTCAGTTTATTCCGAAACAGTTTTTGGTCCATACAATTCATTCAAAAGTAGATTACTAAGGTATTTCACTCAAACACATTTTGCCCATTATAGCCCACTGTGTGAGTTGTGCCAAAAATCGGAAAGTGGTCGAAGATAGTGGCGCAAATGGACTGTCACGTGTCGTACTCAGTTTATTCCGAAATAGTTTTTGGTCCATACAATTCATTCAAAAGTAGATTACTAAGGCATTTCATTCAAACACATTTTGCCAATTATAGCCCACTGTGTGAGTTGTGCCAAAAATCGGAAAAATGTCGAAGATAGTGGACCTAATGGACTGTCACGTGTCATACTCAGTTTATTCGGAATAGTTTTGGTCCATACAATTCATTCAAAAGTAAATTACTAAGGCATTTCACTCAAACACATTTTGCCCATTATAGCCCACTGTGTGAGTTGTGACAAAAATCGGAAAAAGGTCGAAGATAGTGCCACTAATGGACTGTCACGTGTCATACTCAGTTTATTCGGAAATAGTTTTTGGTCAATACAATTCATTCAAAAGTAGATTACTAAGGCATTTCACTCAAACACATTTTGCCCATTATAGCCCACTGTGTGAGTTGTGCCAAAAATCGGAAAGTGGTCGAAGATAGTGGCACTAATGGACTGTCACGTGTCATACTCAGTTTATTCCGAAATAGTTTTTGGTCCATACAATTCATTCAAAAGTAGATTACTAAGGCATTTCACTCAAACACAGTTTGCCCATTATATCCCACTGTGTGAGCTGTGAAAAAAATCGGAAAGTTGTCGAAGATAGTGGCACTAATGGACTGTCATGTGTCATACTCAGTTTATTCCGAAATAGTTTTTGGTCCATACAATTCATTCAAAAGTAGATTACTAAGGCATTTCACTCAAACACATTTTGCCCATTATAGCCCACTGTGTGAGTTGTGCCAAAAATCGGAAAGTGGTCGAAGATAGTGGACCTGATGGACTACAACGCGACATACTTAGTTTATTCAGACATAATTTTTGGTCCATACAATCCATTCAAAGGAAGATTACTAAGGCATTTCACTCAAACACATTTTGCCCATTATAGCCCACTGTGTGAGTTGTGCCAAAAATCGGAAAGTGGTCGAAGATAGTAGACCTGATGAGTTACAATGCGACATACTCAGTTTATTCGGAGATTGTTTTTGGTCCATACAATACATTCAAAAGTAGACTACTAAGGCATTTCACTCAAACACATTTTGCCCATTATAGCCCACTGTGTGAGCTGTGCCAAAAATCGGAAAGTGGTCGAAGATAGTGGCACTAATGCACTGTCACGTGTCATACTCAGTTTATTCGGAAATAGTTTTTGGTCCATACAATTCATTCAAAAGTAGATTACTAAGGCATTTCACTCAAACACATTTTGCGCATTATAGTGCACTGTGTGAGTTATGCCAAAAATCGGAAAGTGGTCGAAGATAGTGGGCCTAATGGACTGTCACGTGTCATACCCAGTTGTATCGGAGATAGTTTTTTGTCCATACAATCCATTGAAAAGACGATTACTAAAACATTTCACTCAAACACATTTTGCCCATTATAGCCCACTGTGTGAGTTGTGCCAAAAATCGGAAAGTGGTCGAAGATAGTGGCACTAATGGACTGTCACGTGTCATACTCAGTTTATTCCGAAATAGTTTTTGGTCCATACAATTCATTCAAAAGTAGATTACTAAGGCATTTCACTCAAACACATTTTGCCCATTATAGCCCACTGTGTGAGTTGTGCCAAAAATCGGAAAGTGGTCGAAGATAGTGGCACTAATGGACTGTCACGTGTCATACTCAGTTTATTCCGAAATAGTTTTTGGTCCATACAATTCATTCAAAAGTAGATTACTAAGGCATTTCACTCAAACACAGTTTGCCCATTATATCCCACTGTGTGAGCTGTGAAAAAAATCGGAAAGTTGTCGAAGATAGTGGCACTAATGGACTGTCATGTGTCATACTCAGTTTATTCCGAAATAGTTTTTGGTCCATACAATTCATTCAAAAGTAGATTACTAAGGCATTTCACTCAAACACATTTTGCCCATTATAGCCCACTGTGTGAGTTGTGCCAAAAATCGAAAAGTGGTCAAAGATAGTGGCACTAATGGGCTGTCACGTGTCATACTCAGTTTATTCCGAAATAGTTTTTGGTCCATACAGTTCATTCAAAAGTAGATTACTAAGGTATTTCACTCAAACACATTTTGCCCATTATAGCCCACTGTGTGAGTTGTGCCACAAATCGGAAAGTAGTCGAAGATAGTGGCACTAATGTACTGTCACGTGTCATACTCAGTTTATTCCGAAATAGTTTTTGGTTAATACAATTCATTCAAAAGTAGATTACTAAGGCATTTCACTCAAACACATTTTGCCCATTATAGCCCACTGTGTGAGTTGTGCCAAAAATCGGAAAGTGGCCTAAGGTAGTGGCACTAATGGACTGTCACGTGTCATACTCAATTTATTCCGAAATAGTTTTTGGTCCATACAATCCATTCAAAAAAATAACTAAGGCATTTCACTCAAACACATTTTGCCAATTATAGCCCACTGTGTGAGTTGTGCCAAAAATCGAAAAGTGGTCGAAGATAGTGGCACTAATGGACTGTCACGTGTCATACTCAGTTTATTCCGAAATAGTTTTTGGTCTATACAATTCATTCAAAAGTAGATTACTAAGGTATTTCACTCAAACACATTTTGCCCATTATAGCCCACTCTGTGAGTTGTGCCAAAAATCGGAAAAATGTCAAAGATAGTGGACCTAATGGACTATCACGTGTCAAACTCAGTTTATTCAGAAATAGTTTTTGGTCCATACAATGCATTCAAAGGAAAATAACTAAGGCACTTCACTCAAACACATTATGCCCATTATAGTGCACTGTGTGAGTTGTGCCAAAAATCGGAAAGTGGTCGAAGATAGTGGCACTAATGGACTGACACGTGCCATACACAGTTTATTTCGAAATAGTTTTTGGTCCATACAATTCATTCAAAAGTAGATTACTAAGGTATTTCACTCAAACACATTTTGCCCATTATAGCCCACTCTGTGAGTTGTGCCAAAAATCGGAAAAATGTCAAAGATAGTGGACCTAATGGACTATCACGTGTCAAACTCAGTTTATTCAGAAATAGTTTTTGGTCCATACAATGCATTCAAAGGAAGATAACTAAGGCACTTCACTCAAACACATTATGCCCATTATAGTGCACTGTGTGAGTTGTGCCAAAAATCGGAAAGTGGTCGAAGATAGTGGCACTAATGGACTGACACGTGCCATACTCAGTTTATTCCGAAATAGTTTTTGGTTAATACAATTCATTCAAAAGTAGATTACTAAGGTATTTCACTCAAACACATTTTGCCCATTATAGCCCACTGTGTGAGTTGTGCCACAAATCGGAAAGTGGTCGAAGATAGTGGCACTAATGCACTGTCACGTGCCATACTCAGTTTATTTCGAAATAGTTTTTGGTCCATACAATTCATTCAAAAGTAGATTACTAAGGCATTTCACTCAAACACATTTTGCCAATTATAGCCCACTGTGTGAGTTGTGCCAAAAATCGGAAAGTGGTCGAAAATAGTGGCACTAATGGACTGTCACGTGTCATACTCAGTTTATTCCGAAATAGTTTTTGGTCCATACAATGCAATCAAAGGAAGATTACTAAGGCATTTCACTCAAACACATTTTGCCAATTATAGCCCACTGTGTGAGTTGTGCCAAAAATCGAAAAGTGGTCGAAGATAGTGGCACTAATGGACTGTCACGTGTCATACTCAGTTTATTCCGAAATAGTTTTTGGTCCATACAATTCATTCAAAAGTAGATTACTAAGGTATTTCACTCAAACACATTTTGCCCATTATAGCCCACTCTGTGAGTTGTGCCAAAAATCGGAAAAATGTCAAAGATAGTGGACCTAATGGACTATCACGTGTCAAACTCAGTTTATTCAGAAATAGTTTTTGGTCCATACAATGCATTCAAAGGAAGATAACTAAGGCACTTCACTCAAACACATTATGCCCATTATAGTGCACTGTGTGAGTTGTGCCAAAAATCGGAAAGTGGTCGAAGATAGTGGCACTAATGGACTGACACGTGCCATACTCAGTTTATTCCGAAATAGTTTTTGGTTAATACAATTCATTCAAAAGTAGATTACTAAGGCATTTCACTCAAACACATTTTGCCCATTATAGCCCCCTGTGTGAGTTGTGCCAAAAATCCGAAAGTGGTCGAAGATAGTGGCACTAATGGACTGTCACGTGCCATACTCAGTTTATTTCGAAATAGTTTTTGGTCCATACAATTCATTCAAAAGTAGATTACTAAGGCATTTCACTCAAACACATTTTGCCAATTATAGCCCACTGTGTGAGTTGTGCCAAAAATCGGAAAGTGGTCGAAAATAGTGGCACTAATGGACTGTCACGTGTCATACTCAGTTTATTCCGAAATAGTTTTTGGTCCATACAATGCAATCAAAGGAAGAGTACTAAGGCATTTCACTCAAACACATTTTGCGCATTATAGTGCACTGTGTGAGTTGTGCCAAAAATCGGAAAGTAGTCGAAGATAGTGAACGAGATAAACTACAACGCGACATACTCAGTTTATAAAGAAATAGTTTTTGGTCCATACAATCCATTCAAAGGAAGATTACTAAGGCATTTCACTCAAAAACATTTTGCCCATTATAGTGCACTGTGTGAGTTGTGCCAAAAATCGGAAAGTGGTCGAAGATAGTGAACGAGATAAACTACAACGCGACATACTCAGTTTATAAAGAAATAATTTTTGGTCCATACAATCCATTCAAAGGAAAGTTACTAAGGCATTTCCCTCAAACACATTATGCCCATTATAGCACACTGTGTTAGTTGCGCCAAAAATCGGAAAGTGGTCGAAGATAGTGGCACTAATGGACTGTCACGTGTCATACTCAGTTTATTCCGAAACAGTTTTTGGTCCATACAATTCATTCAAAAGTAGATTACTAAGGTATTTCACTCAAACACATTTTGCCCATTATAGCCCACTGTGTGAGTTGTGCCAAAAATCGGAAAAATGTCGACGATAGTGGACCTAATGGACTATAACGCGACATACTTAGTTTATTCAGAAATAATTTTTGGTCCATACAATCCATTCAAAGGAAGATTACTAAGGCATTTCACTCAAACACATTTTGCCCATTATAGTGCACTGTGTGAATTGTGCCAAAATTCGGAAAGTGGTCGAAGATAGTGGCACTAATGGACTGTCACGTGTCATACTCAGTTTATTCCGAAACAGTTTTTGGTCCATACAATTCATTCAAAAGTAGATTACTAAGGTATTTCACTCAAACACATTTTGCCCATTATAGCCCACTGTGTGAGTTGTGCCAAAAATCGGAAAGTGGTCCAGGATAGTGGACCTAATGGACTGTCACGTGTCGTACTCAGTTTATTCCGAAATAGTTTTTGGTCCATACAATTCATTCAAAAGTAGATTACTAAGGTATTTCACTCAAACACATTTTGCCCATTATAGCCCACTCTGTGAGTTGTGCCAAAAATCGGAAAAATGTCGAAGATAGTGGACCTAATGGACTATCACGTGTCATACTCAGTTTATTCAGAAATAGTTTTTGGTCCATACAATGCATTCAAAGGAAGATTACAAAGGCACTTCACTCAAACACATTATGCCCATTATAGTGCACTGTGTGAGTTGTGCCAAAAATCGGAAAGTGATCGAAGATAGTGGCACTAATGGACTGTCACGTGCCATACTCAGTTTATTCCGAAATAGTTTTTGGTTAATACAATTCATTCAAAAGTAGATTATTAAGGCATTTCACTCAAACACATTTTGCCCATTATAGCCCACTGTGTGAGTTGTGCCAAAAACGGAAAGTGGTCGAAGATAGTGGCACTAATGGACTGTCACGTGCCATACTCAGTTTATTTCGAAATAGTTTTTGGTCCATACAATTCATTCAAAAGTTGATTACTAAGGCATTTCACTCAAACACATTTTGCCAATTGTAGCCCACTGTGTGAGTTGTGCCAACAATCGGAAAATGGTCGAAGATAGTGGCACTAATGGACTATCACGTGTCATACTCAGTTTATTCCGAAATAGTTTTTGGTCCATACAATGCATTCAAAGAAAAATTAGTAAGGTATTTCACTCAAATACATTTTGCCCATTATAGCCCACTGTGTGAGTTGTGCCAAAAATCGGAAAAATGTCGAAGATAGTGGCACTAATGGACTGTCACGTGTCATACTCAGTTTATTCCGAAATAGTTTTTGGTCCATACAATCCATTCAAAAGAAGATAACTAAGGCATTTCACTCAAACACATTTTGCCCATTATAGCCCACTGTGTGAGTTGTGCCACAAATCGGAAAGTGGTCGAAGATAGTGGCACTAATGTACTGTCACGTGTCATACTCAGTTTATTCCGAAATAGTTTTTGGTTAATACAATTCATTCAAAAGTAGATTACTAAGGCATTTCACTCAAACACATTTTGCCCATTATAGCCCACTGTGTGAGTTGTGCCAAAAATCGGAAAGTGGCCTAAGGTAGTGGCACTGATGGACTGTCACGTGTCATACTCAGTTTATTCCGAAATAGTTTTTGGTCCATACAATCCATTCAAAAAAATTAACTAAGGCATTTCACTCAAACACATTTTGCCAATTATAGCCCACTGTGTGAGTTGTGCCAAAAATCGAAAAGTGGTCCAAGATAGTGGACCTAATGGACTGTCACGTGTCATACTCATTTTATTCGGAATAGTTTTTGGTCCATACAATCCATTCAAAAGAAGAGTACTTAGGCATTTCACTCAAACACATTTTGCGCATTATAGTGCACTGTGTGACTTGTGCCAAAAATCGGAAAGTAGTCGAAGATAGTGAACGAGATGAACTACAACGCGACATACTCAGTTTATAAAGAAATAGTTTTTGGTCCATACAATCCATTCAAAGGAAGATTACTAAGGCATTTCACTCAAAAACATTTGGCCCATTATAGTGCACTGTGTGAATTGTGCCAAAATTCGGAAAGTGGTCGAAGATAGTGGACCTAATTGACTATCACGTGTCATACTCAGTTTATTCGGAATAGTTTTTGGTCCATACAATCCATTCAAAAGAAGAGTACTAAGGCATTTCACTCAAACACATTAAGCCCATTATAGTGCACTGTGTGAGTTGTGCCAAAAATCGGAAAGTGGTCGAAGATAATGGACCTGATGGACTATCACGTATCATACTCGGTTTATAAAGAAATAGTTTTTGGTCCATACAATCCATTCAAAGGAAGATTACTAAGGCATTTCACTCAAACACGTTATGCCCATTATAGCCCACTGTGTGAGTTGCGCCAAAAATCGGAAAGTGGTCGAATATAGTGGACCTGATGGACTACAACGCGACATACTTAGTTTATTCAGAAATAGTTTTTGGTTCATACAATCCATTCAAAGGAAGATTACTAAGGCATTTCCACTGACCTAATGGACTATCACGTGTCGTACTCAGTTTATTCCGAAATAGTTTTTGGTCCATACAATTCATTCAAAAGTAGATTACTAAGGCATTTCTTTCAAACACATTTTGCCAATTATAGCCCACTGTGTGAGTTGTGCCAAAAATCGGAAAAATGTCGAAGATAGTGGACCTAATGGACTGTCACGTGTCATACTCAGTTTATTCGGAATAGTTTTTGGTCCATACAATTCATTCAAAAGTAAATTACTAAGGCATTTCACTCAAACACATTTTGCCCATTATAGCCCACTGTGTGAGTTGTGACAAAAATCGGAAAAAGGTCGAAGATAGTGCCACTAATGGACTGTCACGTGTCATACTCAGTTTATTCGGAAATAGTTTTTGGTCAATACAATTCATTCAAAAGTAGATTACTAAGGCATTTCACTCAAACACATTATGCCCATTATAGCCCA
The DNA here is from genome assembly GCA_963576795.1 of Metopia argyrocephala. Lineage (NCBI taxonomy): Eukaryota > Metazoa > Arthropoda > Insecta > Diptera > Sarcophagidae > Metopia > Metopia argyrocephala. The sequence continues at coordinate 86,092,967 of OY756209.1, read as the reverse complement.
CTGTGTTAGTTTCGCCAAAAATCGGAAAGCGGTCGAAGATAGTGGACCTGATGGACTACAACGCGACATACTTAGTTTATTCAGAAATAATTTTTGGTCCATACAATACATTCAAAGGAAAATTACTAAGGCATTTCACTCAAACACATTTTGCCCATTATAGCCCACTGTGTGAGTTGTGCCAAAAATCGGAAAGTGGTCGAAGATAGTAGACCTGATGAGTTACAATGCGACATATTCAGTTTATTCGGAGATTGTTTTTGGTCCATACAATACATTCAAAAGTAGACTACTAAGGCATTTCACTCAAACACATTTTGCCCATTATAGCCCACTGTGTGAGTTGTGCCAAAAATCGGAAAGTGGTCGAAGATAGTGGCACTAATGCACTGTCACGTATCATACTCAGTTTATTCGGAAATAGTTTTTGGTCCATACAATTCATTCAAAAGTAGATTACTAAGGCATTTCACTCAAACACATTTTGCGCATTATAGTGCACTGTGTGAGTTGTGCCAAAAATCGGAAAGTGGTCGAAGATAGTGGGCCTAATGGACTGTCACGTGTCATACCCAGTTGTATCGGAGATAGTTTTTTGTCCATACAATCCATTGAAAAGACGATTACTAAAACATTTCACTCAAACACATTTTGCCCATTATAGCCCACTGTGTGAGTTGTGCCAAAAATCGGAAAGTGGTCGAAGATAGTGGCACTAATGGACTGTCACGTGTCATACTCAGTTTATTCCGAAATAGTTTTTGGTCCATACAATTCATTCAAAAGTAGATTACTAAGGCATTTCACTCAAACACATTTTGCCCATTATAGCCCACTGTGTGAGTTGTGCCAAAAATCGGAAAGTGGTCGAAGATAGCGGCACTAATGGACTGTCACGTGTCATACTCAGTTTATTCCGAAATAGTTTTTGGTCCATACAATTCATTCAAAAGTAGATTACTAAGGCATTTCACTCAAACACATTTTGCCCATTATAGCCCACTGTGTGAGTTCTGACAAAAATCGTTAAGCGGTCGAAGATAGTGGACCTAATGGACTGTCACGTGCCATACTCAGTTTATTTCGAAATAGTTTTTGGTCGATACAATTCATTCAAAAGTAGATTACTAAGGCATTTCACTCAAACACATTTTGCCCATTATAGCCCACTGTGTGAGTTGTGACAAAAATCGGAAAAAGTTCAAAGATAGTCGACCTAATGGGCTGTCACCTGTCATACTCACTTTATTCGAAGATAGTTTTTGGTCCACACAATCCATTCAAAAGGAGATTACTAAGGCATTTCACTCAAACACATAATACCCATTATAGCCCACTGTGTGAGTTGCGCCAAAAATCGGAAAGTGGTCGAAGATAGTGGACCTGATGGACTACAACGCGACGTACTCAGTTTATTCAGAAATAGTTTTTGGCCCATACAATCTATTCAAAGGAAGATTACTAAGGCATTTCACTCCAACACATTTTGCAAATTATAGTGCACTGTGTGAATTGTGCCAAAACTCGGAAAGTGGTCGAAGATAGTGGACTTAGTGGACTATCACGTATCATACTCAGTTTATTCAGATATAGTTTTTGGTCCATACAATGCATTCAAAGGAAATTACTAAGGCATTTCACTCAAACACATTATGCCCATTATAGTGCACTGTGTGAGTTGCGACAAAAATCGGAAAGTGGTCGAAGATAGTGGACAGTTTATTTCGAAATAGTTTTTGGTCCATACAATTCATTCAAAAGTAGATTACTAAGGCATTTCACTCAAACACATTTTGCCAATTATAGCCCACTGTGTGAGTTGTGCCAAAAATCGGAAAGTGGTCGAAAATAGTGGCACTAATGGACTGTCACGTGTCATACTCAGTTTATTCCGAAATAGTTTTTGGTCCATACAATGCAATCAAAGGAAGAGTACTAAGGCATTTCACTCAAACACATTTTGCGCATTATAGTGCACTGTGTGAGTTGTGCCAAAAATCGGAAAGTAGTCGAAGATAGTGAACGAGATAAACTACAACGCGACATACTCAGTTTATAAAGAAATAGTTTTTGGTCCATACAATCCATTCAAAGGAAGATTACTAAGGCATTTCACTCAAAAACATTTTGCCCATTATAGTGCACTGTGTGAGTTGTGCCAAAAATCGGAAAGTGGTCGAAGATAGTGAACGAGATATACTACAACGCGACATACTCAGTTTATAAAGAAATAATTTTTGGTCCATACAATCCATTCAAAGGAAAGTTACTAAGGCATTTCCCTCAAACACATTATGCCCATTATAGCACACTGTGTTAGTTGCGCCAAAAATCGGAAAGTGGTCGAAGATAGTGGCACTAATGGACTGTCACGTGTCATACTCAGTTTATTCCGAAACAGTTTTTGGTCCATACAATTCATTCAAAAGTAGATTACTAAGGTATTTCACTCAAACACATTTTGCCCATTATAGCCCACTGTGTGAGTTGTGCCAAAAATCGGAAAGTGGTCCAAGATAGTGGACCTAATGGACTGTCACGTGTCGTACTCAGTTTATTCCGAAATAGTTTTTGGTCCATACAATTCATTCAAAAGTAGATTACTAAGGCATTTCATTCAAACACATTTTGCCAATTATAGCCCACTGTGTGAGTTGTGCCAAAAATCGGAAAAATGTCGACGATAGTGGACCTAATGGACTATAACGCGACATACTTAGTTTATTCAGAAATAATTTTTGGTCCATACAATCCATTCAAAGGAAGATTACTAAGGCATTTCACTCAAACACATTTTGCCCATTATAGTGCACTGTGTGAATTGTGCCAAAATTCGGAAAGTGGTCGAAGATAGTGGCACTAATGGACTGTCACGTGTCATACTCAGTTTATTCCGAAACAGTTTTTGGTCCATACAATTCATTCAAAAGTAGATTACTAAGGTATTTCACTCAAACACATTTTGCCCATTATAGCCCACTGTGTGAGCTGTGCCAAAAATCGGAAAGTGGTCCAAGATAGTGGACCTAATGGACTGTCACGTGTCGTACTCAGTTTATTCCGAAATAGTTTTTGGTCCATACAATTCATTCAAAAGTAGATTACTAAGGTATTTCACTCAAACACATTTTGCCCATTATAGCCCACTCTGTGAGTTGTGCCAAAAATCGGAAAAATGTCGAAGATAGTGGACCTAATGGACTATCACGTGTCATACTCAGTTTATTCAGAAATAGTTTTTGGTCCATACAATGCATTCAAAGGAAGATTACAAAGGCACTTTACTCAAACACATTATGCCCATTATAGTGCACTGTGTGAGTTGTGCCAAAAATCGGAAAGTGATCGAAGATAGTGGCACTAATGGACTGTCACGTGCCATACTCAGTTTATTCCGAAATAGTTTTTGGTTAATACAATTCATTCAAAAGTAGATTATTAAGGCATTTCACTCAAACACATTTTGCCCATTATAGCCCACTGTGTGAGTTGTGCCAAAAACGGAAAGTGGTCGAAGATAGTGGCACTAATGGACTGTCACGTGCCATACTCAGTTTATTTCGAAATAGTTTTTGGTCCATACAATTCATTCAAAAGTTGATTACTAAGGCATTTCACTCAAACACATTTTGCCAATTGTAGCCCACTGTGTGAGTTGTGCCAACAATCGGAAAATGGTCGAAGATAGTGGCACTAATGGACTATCACGTGTCATACTCAGTTTATTCCGAAATAGTTTTTGGTCCATACAATGCATTCAAAGAAAGATTAGTAAGGTATTTCACTCTAATACATTTTGCCCATTATAGCCCACTGTGTGAGTTGTGCCAAAAATCGGAAAAATGTCGAAGATAGTGGCACTAATGGACTGTCACGTGTCATACTCAGTTTATTCCGAAATAGTTTTTGGTCCATACAATCCATTCAAAAGAAGATAACTAAGGCATTTCACTCAAACACATTTTGCCCATTATAGCCCACTGTGTGAGTTGTGCCACAAATCGGAAAGTGGTCGAAGATAGTGGCACTAATGTACTGTCACGTGTCATACTCAGTTTATTCCGAAATAGTTTTTGGTTAATACAATTCATTCAAAAGTAGATTACTAAGGCATTTCACTCAAACACATTTTGCCCATTATAGCCCACTGTGTGAGTTGTGCCAAAAATCGGAAAGTGGCCTAAGGTAGTGGCACTGATGGACTGTCACGTGTCATACTCAGTTTATTCCGAAATAGTTTTTGGTCCATACAATCCATTCAAAAAAATTAACTAAGGCATTTCACTCAAACACATTTTGCCAATTATAGCCCACTGTGTGAGTTGTGCCAAAAATCGAAAAGTGGTCCAAGATAGTGGACCTAATGGACTGTCACGTGTCATACTCATTTTATTCGGAATAGTTTTTGGTCCATACAATCCATTCAAAAGAAGAGTACTAAGGCATTTCACTCAAACACATTTTGCGCATTATAGTGCACTGTGTGACTTGTGCCAAAAATCGGAAAGTAGTCGAAGATAGTGAACGAGATAAACTACAACGCGACATACTCAGTTTATAAAGAAATAGTTTTTGGTCCATACAATCCATTCAAAGGAAGATTACTAAGGCATTTCACTCAAAAACATTTGGCCCATTATAGTGCACTGTGTGAATTGTGCCAAAATTCGGAAAGTGGTCGAAGATAGTGGACCTAATTGACTATCACGTGTCATACTCAGTTTATTCGGAATAGTTTTTGGTCCATACAATCCATTCAAAAGAAGAGTACTAAGGCATTTCACTCAAACACATTTTGCGCATTATAGTGCACTGTGTGAGTTGTGCCAAAAATCGGAAAGTGGTCGAAGATAGTGAACGAGATAAACTACAACGCGACATACTCAGTTTATAAAGAAATAATTTTTGGTCCATACAATCCATTCAAAGGAAAGTTACTAAGGCATTTCCCTCAAACACATTATGCCCATTATAGCACACTGTGTTAGTTGCGCCAAAAATCGGAAAGTGCTCGAAGATAGTGGCACTAATGGACTGTCACGTGTCATACTCAGTTTATTCCGAAACAGTTTTTGGTCCATACAATTCATTCAAAAGTAGATTACTAAGGTATTTCACTCAAACACATTTTGCTCATTATAGCCCACTGTGTGAGTTGTGCCAAAAATCGGAAAGTGGTCGAAGATAGCGGCACAAATGGACTGTCACGTGTCGTACTCAGTTTATTCCGAAATAGTTTTTGGTCCATACAATTCATTCAAAAGTAGATTACTAAGGCATTTCATTCAAACACATTTTGCCAATTATAGCCCACTGTGTGAGTTGTGCCAAAAATCGGAAAAATGTCGAAGATAGTGGACCTAATGGACTGTCACGTGTCATACTCAGTTTATTCCGAAACAGTTTTTGGTCCATACAATTCATTCAAAAGTAGATTACTAAGGCATTTCACTCAAACACATTTTGCCCATTATAGCCCACTGTGTGAGTTGTGCCACAAATCGGAAAGTGGTCGAAGATAGTGGCACTAATGTACTGTCACGTGTCATACTCAGTTTATTCCGAAATAGTTTTTGGTTAATACAATTCATTCAAAAGTAGATTACTAAGGCATTTCACTCAAACACATTTTGCCCATTATAGCCCACTGTGTGAGTTGTGCCAAAAATCGGAAAGTGGCCTAAGGTAGTGGCACTGATGGACTGTCACGTGTCATACTCAGTTTATTCCGAAATAGTTTTTGGTCCATACAATCCATTCAAAAAAATTAACTAAGGCATTTCACTCAAACACATTTTGCCAATTATAGCCCACTGTGTGAGTTGTGCCAAAAATCGAAAAGTGGTCCAAGATAGTGGACCTAATGGACTGTCACGTGTCATACTCATTTTATTCGGAATAGTTTTTGGTCCATACAATCCATTCAAAAGAAGAGTACTTAGGCATTTCACTCAAACACATTTTGCGCATTATAGTGCACTGTGTGACTTGTGCCAAAAATCGGAAAGTAGTCGAAGATAGTGAACGAGATGAACTACAACGCGACATACTCAGTTTATAAAGAAATAGTTTTTGGTCCATACAATCCATTCAAAGGAAGATTACTAAGGCATTTCACTCAAAAACATTTGGCCCATTATAGTGCACTGTGTGAATTGTGCCAAAATTCGGAAAGTGGTCGAAGATAGTGGACCTAATTGACTATCACGTGTCATACTCAGTTTATTCGGAATAGTTTTTGGTCCATACAATCCATTCAAAAGAAGAGTACTAAGGCATTTCACTCAAACACATTAAGCCCATTATAGTGCACTGTGTGAGTTGTGCCAAAAATCGGAAAGTGGTCGAAGATAATGGACCTGATGGACTATCACGTATCATACTCGGTTTATAAAGAAATAGTTTTTGGTCCATACAATCCATTCAAAGGAAGATTACTAAGGCATTTCACTCAAACACGTTATGCCCATTATAGCCCACTGTGTGAGTTGCGCCAAAAATCGGAAAGTGGTCGAATATAGTGGACCTGATGGACTACAACGCGACATACTTAGTTTATTCAGAAATAGTTTTTGGTTCATACAATCCATTCAAAGGAAGATTACTAAGGCATTTCCACTGACCTAATGGACTATCACGTGTCGTACTCAGTTTATTCCGAAATAGTTTTTGGTCCATACAATTCATTCAAAAGTAGATTACTAAGGCATTTCTTTCAAACACATTTTGCCAATTATAGCCCACTGTGTGAGTTGTGCCAAAAATCGGAAAAATGTCGAAGATAGTGGACCTAATGGACTGTCACGTGTCATACTCAGTTTATTCGGAATAGTTTTTGGTCCATACAATTCATTCAAAAGTAAATTACTAAGGCATTTCACTCAAACACATTTTGCCCATTATAGCCCACTGTGTGAGTTGTGACAAAAATCGGAAAAAGGTCGAAGATAGTGCCACTAATGGACTGTCACGTGTCATACTCAGTTTATTCGGAAATAGTTTTTGGTCAATACAATTCATTCAAAAGTAGATTACTAAGGCATTTCACTCAAACACATTATGCCCATTATAGCCCACTGTGTTAGTTTCGCCAAAAATCGGAAAGCGGTCGAAGATAGTGGACCTGATGGACTACAACGCGACATACTTAGTTTATTCAGAAATAATTTTTGGTCCATACAATACATTCAAAGGAAAATTACTAAGGCATTTCACTCAAACACATTTTGCCCATTATAGCCCACTGTGTGAGTTGTGCCAAAAATCGGAAAGTGGTCGAAGATAGTAGACCTGATGAGTTACAATGCGACATATTCAGTTTATTCGGAGATTGTTTTTGGTCCATACAATACATTCAAAAGTAGACTACTAAGGCATTTCACTCAAACACATTTTGCCCATTATAGCCCACTGTGTGAGTTGTGCCAAAAATCGGAAAGTGGTCGAAGATAGTGGCACTAATGCACTGTCACGTATCATACTCAGTTTATTCGGAAATAGTTTTTGGTCCATACAATTCATTCAAAAGTAGATTACTAAGGCATTTCACTCAAACACATTTTGCGCATTATAGTGCACTGTGTGAGTTGTGCCAAAAATCGGAAAGTGGTCGAAGATAGTGGGCCTAATGGACTGTCACGTGTCATACCCAGTTGTATCGGAGATAGTTTTTTGTCCATACAATCCATTGAAAAGACGATTACTAAAACATTTCACTCAAACACATTTTGCCCATTATAGCCCACTGTGTGAGTTGTGCCAAAAATCGGAAAGTGGTCGAAGATAGTGGCACTAATGGACTGTCACGTGTCATACTCAGTTTATTCCGAAATAGTTTTTGGTCCATACAATTCATTCAAAAGTAGATTACTAAGGCATTTCACTCAAACACATTTTGCCCATTATAGCCCACTGTGTGAGTTGTGCCAAAAATCGGAAAGTGGTCGAAGATAGTGGCACTAATGGACTGTCACGTGTCATACTCAGTTTATTCCGAAATAGTTTTTGGTCCATACAATTCATTCAAAAGTAGATTACTAAGGCATTTCACTCAAACACATTTTGCCCATTATAGCCCACTGTGTGAGTTCTGACAAAAATCGTTAAGCGGTCGAAGATAGTGGACCTAATGGACTGTCACGTGCCATACTCAGTTTATTTCGAAATAGTTTTTGGTCGATACAATTCATTCAAAAGTAGATTACTAAGGCATTTCACTCAAACACATTTTGCCCATTATAGCCCACTGTGTGAGTTGTGACAAAAATCGGAAAAAGTTCAAAGATAGTCGACCTAATGGGCTGTCACCTGTCATACTCACTTTATTCGAAGATAGTTTTTGGTCCACACAATCCATTCAAAAGGAGATTACTAAGGCATTTCACTCAAACACATAATACCCATTATAGCCCACTGTGTGAGTTGCGCCAAAAATCGGAAAGTGGTCGAAGATAGTGGACCTGATGGACTACAACGCGACGTACTCAGTTTATTCAGAAATAGTTTTTGGCCCATACAATCTATTCAAAGGAAGATTACTAAGGCATTTCACTCCAACACATTTTGCAAATTATAGTGCACTGTGTGAATTGTGCCAAAACTCGGAAAGTGGTCGAAGATAGTGGACTTAATGGACTATCACGTATCATACTCAGTTTATTCAGATATAGTTTTTGGTCCATACAATGCATTCAAAGGAAATTACTAAGGCATTTCACTCAAACACATTATGCCCATTATAGTGCACTGTGTGAGTTGCGACAAAAATCGGAAAGTGGTCGAAGATAGTGGACAGTTTATTTCGAAATAGTTTTTGGTCCATACAATTCATTCAAAAGTAGATTACTAAGGCATTTCACTCAAACACATTTTGCCAATTATAGCCCACTGTGTGAGTTGTGCCAAAAATCGGAAAGTGGTCGAAAATAGTGGCACTAATGGACTGTCACGTGTCATACTCAGTTTATTCCGAAATAGTTTTTGGTCCATACAATGCAATCAAAGGAAGAGTACTAAGGCATTTCACTCAAACACATTTTGCGCATTATAGTGCACTGTGTGAGTTGTGCCAAAAATCGGAAAGTAGTCGAAGATAGTGAACGAGATAAACTACAACGCGACATACTCAGTTTATAAAGAAATAGTTTTTGGTCCATACAATCCATTCAAAGGAAGATTACTAAGGCATTTCACTCAAAAACATTTTGCCCATTATAGTGCACTGTGTGAGTTGTGCCAAAAATCGGAAAGTGGTCGAAGATAGTGAACGAGATATACTACAACGCGACATACTCAGTTTATAAAGAAATAATTTTTGGTCCATACAATCCATTCAAAGGAAAGTTACTAAGGCATTTCCCTCAAACACATTATGCCCATTATAGCACACTGTGTTAGTTGCGCCAAAAATCGGAAAGTGGTCGAAGATAGTGGCACTAATGGACTGTCACGTGTCATACTCAGTTTATTCCGAAACAGTTTTTGGTCCATACAATTCATTCAAAAGTAGATTACTAAGGTATTTCACTCAAACACATTTTGCCCATTATAGCCCACTGTGTGAGTTGTGCCAAAAATCGGAAAGTGGTCCAAGATAGTGGACCTAATGGACTGTCACGTGTCGTACTCAGTTTATTCCGAAATAGTTTTTGGTCCATACAATTCATTCAAAAGTAGATTACTAAGGCATTTCATTCAAACACATTTTGCCAATTATAGCCCACTGTGTGAGTTGTGCCAAAAATCGGAAAAATGTCGACGATAGTGGACCTAATGGACTATAACGCGACATACTTAGTTTATTCAGAAATAATTTTTGGTCCATACAATCCATTCAAAGGAAGATTACTAAGGCATTTCACTCAAACACATTTTGCCCATTATAGTGCACTGTGTGAATTGTGCCAAAATTCGGAAAGTGGTCGAAGATAGTGGCACTAATGGACTGTCACGTGTCATACTCAGTTTATTCCGAAACAGTTTTTGGTCCATACAATTCATTCAAAAGTAGATTACTAAGGTATTTCACTCAAACACATTTTGCCCATTATAGCCCACTGTGTGAGCTGTGCCAAAAATCGGAAAGTGGTCCAAGATAGTGGACCTAATGGACTGTCACGTGTCGTACTCAGTTTATTCCGAAATAGTTTTTGGTCCATACAATTCATTCAAAAGTAGATTACTAAGGTATTTCACTCAAACACATTTTGCCCATTATAGCCCACTCTGTGAGTTGTGCCAAAAATCGGAAAAATGTCGAAGATAGTGGACCTAATGGACTATCACGTGTCATACTCAGTTTATTCAGAAATAGTTTTTGGTCCATACAATGCATTCAAAGGAAGATTACAAAGGCACTTTACTCAAACACATTATGCCCATTATAGTGCACTGTGTGAGTTGTGCCAAAAATCGGAAAGTGATCGAAGATAGTGGCACTAATGGACTGTCACGTGCCATACTCAGTTTATTCCGAAATAGTTTTTGGTTAATACAATTCATTCAAAAGTAGATTATTAAGGCATTTCACTCAAACACATTTTGCCCATTATAGCCCACTGTGTGAGTTGTGCCAAAAACGGAAAGTGGTCGAAGATAGTGGCACTAATGGACTGTCACGTGCCATACTCAGTTTATTTCGAAATAGTTTTTGGTCCATACAATTCATTCAAAAGTTGATTACTAAGGCATTTCACTCAAACACATTTTGCCAATTGTAGCCCACTGTGTGAGTTGTGCCAACAATCGGAAAATGGTCGAAGATAGTGGCACTAATGGACTATCACGTGTCATACTCAGTTTATTCCGAAATAGTTTTTGGTCCATACAATGCATTCAAAGAAAGATTAGTAAGGTATTTCACTCAAATACATTTTGCCCATTATAGCCCACTGTGTGAGTTGTGCCAAAAATCGGAAAAATGTCGAAGATAGTGGCACTAATGGACTGTCACGTGTCATACTCAGTTTATTCCGAAATAGTTTTTGGTCCATACAATCCATTCAAAAGAAGATAACTAAGGCATTTCACTCAAACACATTTTGCCCATTATAGCCCACTGTGTGAGTTGTGCCACAAATCGGAAAGTGGTCGAAGATAGTGGCACTAATGTACTGTCACGTGTCATACTCAGTTTATTCCGAAATAGTTTTTGGTTAATACAATTCATTCAAAAGTAGATTACTAAGGCATTTCACTCAAACACATTTTGCCCATTATAGCCCACTGTGTGAGTTGTGCCAAAAATCGGAAAGTGGCCTAAGGTAGTGGCACTGATGGACTGTCACGTGTCATACTCAGTTTATTCCGAAATAGTTTTTGGTCCATACAATCCATTCAAAAAATTAACTAAGGCATTTCACTCAAACACATTTTGCCAATTATAGCCCACTGTGTGAGTTGTGCCAAAAATCGAAAAGTGGTCCAAGATAGTGGACCTAATGGACTGTCACGTGTCATACTCATTTTATTCGGAATAGTTTTTGGTCCATACAATCCATTCAAAAGAAGAGTACTAAGGCATTTCACTCAAACACATTTTGCGCATTATAGTGCACTGTGTGACTTGTGCCAAAAATCGGAAAGTAGTCGAAGATAGTGAACGAGATAAACTACAACGCGACATACTCAGTTTATAAAGAAATAGTTTTTGGTCCATACAATCCATTCAAAGGAAGATTACTAAGGCATTTCACTCAAAAACATTTGGCCCATTATAGTGCACTGTGTGAATTGTGCCAAAATTCGGAAAGTGGTCGAAGATAGTGGACCTAATTGACTATCACGTGTCATACTCAGTTTATTCGGAATAGTTTTTGGTCCATACAATCCATTCAAAAGAAGAGTACTAAGGCATTTCACTCAAACACATTTTGCGCATTATAGTGCACTGTGTGAGTTGTGCCAAAAATCGGAAAGTGGTCGAAGATAGTGAACGAGATAAACTACAACGCGACATACTCAGTTTATAAAGAAATAATTTTTGGTCCATACAATCCATTCAAAGGAAAGTTACTAAGGCATTTCCCTCAAACACATTATGCCCATTATAGCACACTGTGTTAGTTGCGCCAAAAATCGGAAAGTGCTCGAAGATAGTGGCACTAATGGACTGTCACGTGTCATACTCAGTTTATTCCGAAACAGTTTTTGGTCCATACAATTCATTCAAAAGTAGATTACTAAGGTATTTCACTCAAACACATTTTGCTCATTATAGCCCACTGTGTGAGTTGTGCCAAAAATCGGAAAGTGGTCGAAGATAGCGGCACAAATGGACTGTCACGTGTCGTACTCAGTTTATTCCGAAATAGTTTTTGGTCCATACAATTCATTCAAAAGTAGATTACTAAGGCATTTCATTCAAACACATTTTGCCAATTATAGCCCACTGTGTGAGTTGTGCCAAAAATCGGAAAAATGTCGAAGATAGTGGACCTAATGGACTGTCACGTGTCATACTCAGTTTATTCGGAATAGTTTTTGGTCCATACAATTCATTCAAAAGTAAATTACTAAGGCATTTCACTCAAACACATTTTGCCCATTATAGCCTACTGTGTGAGTTGTGACAAAAATCGGAAAAAGGTCGAAGATAGTGCCACTAATGGACTGTCACGTGTCATACTCAGTTTATTCGGAAATAGTTTTTGGTCAATACAATTCATTCAAAAGTAGATTACTAAGGCATTTCACTCAAACACATTATGCCCATTATAGCCCACTGTGTTAGCTTCGCCAAAAATCGGAAAGCGGTCGAAGATAGTGGACCTGATGGACTACAACGCGACATACTTAGTTTATTCAGAAATAATTTTTGGTCCATACAATCCATTCAAAGGAAGATTACTAAGGCATTTCACTCAAACACATTTTGCCCATTATAGCCCACTGTGTGAGTTGTGCCAAAAATCGGAAAGTGGTCGAAGATAGTAGACCTGATGAGTTACAATGCGACATACTCAGTTTATTCGGAGATTGTTTTTGGTCCATACAATACATTCAAAAGTAGACTACTAAGGCATTTCACTCAAACACATTTTGCCCATTATAGCCCACTGTGTGAGTTGTGCCAAAAATCGGAAAGTGGTCGAAGATAGTGGCACTAATGCACTGTCACGTGTCATACTCAGTTTATTCGGAAATAGTTTTTGGTCAATACAATTCATTCAAAAGTAGATTACTAAGGCATTTCACTCAAACACATTTTGCGCATTATAGTGCACTGTGTGAGTTGTGCCAAAAATCGGAAAGTGGTCGAAGATAGTGGGCCTAATGGACTGTCACGTGTCATACCCAGTTGTATCGGAGATAGTTTTTTGTCCATACAATCCATTGAAAAGACGATTACTAAAACATTTCACTCAAACACATTTTGCCCATTATAGCCCACTGTGTGAGTTGTGCCAAAAATCGGAAAGTGGTCGAAGATAGTGGCACTAATGGACTGTCACGTGTCATACTCAGTTTATTCCGAAATAGTTTTTGGTCCATACAATTCATTCAAAAGTAGATTACTAAGGCATTTCACTCAAACACATTTTGCCCATTATAGCCCACTGTGTGAGTTGTGCCAAAAATCGGAAAGTGGTCGAAGATAGTGGCACTAATGGACTGTCACGTGTCATACTCAGTTTATTCCGAAATAGTTTTTGGTCCATACAATTCATTCAAAAGTAGATTACTAAGGCATTTCACTCAAACACATTTTGCCCATTATAGCCCACTGTGTGAGTTCTGACAAAAATCGTTAAGCGGTCGAAGATAGTGGACCTAATGGACTGTCATGTGCCATACTCAGTTTATTTCGAAATAGTTTTTGGTCGATACAATTCATTCAAAAGTAGATTACTAAGGCATTTCACTCAAACACATTTTGCCCATTATAGCCCACTGTGTGAGTTGTGACAAAAATCGGAAAAAGTTCAAAGATAGTCGACCTAATGGGCTGTCACCTGTCATACTCACTTTATTCGAAGATAGTTTTTGGTCCACACAATCCATTCAAAAGGATATTACTAAGGCATTTCACTCAAACACATAATGCCCATTATAGCCCACTGTGTGAGTTGCGCCAAAAATCGGAAAGTGGTCGAAGATAGTGGACCTGATGGACTACAACGCGACGTTCTCAGTTTATTCAGAAATAGTTTTTGGCCCATACAATCTATTCAAAGGAAGATTACTAAAGCATTTCACTCCAACACATTTTGCAAATTATAGTGCACTGTGTGAATTGTGCCAAAACTCGGAAAGTGGTCGAAGATAGTGGACTTAATGGACTATCACGTATCATACTCAGTTTATTCAGATATAGTTTTTGGTCCATACAATGCATTCAAAGGAAATTACTAAGGCATTTCACTCAAACACATTATGCCCATTATAGTGCACTGTGTGAGTTGCGACAAAAATCGGAAAGTGGTCGAAGATAGTGGACTTAATGGACTATCACGTATCATACTCAGTTTATTCAGATATAATTTTTGGTCCATACAATGCATTCAAAGGAAATTACTAAGGCATTTCACTCAAACACATTAAGCCCATTATAGTTCACTGTGTGAGTTGTGCCAAAAATCGGAAAGTGGTCGAAGATAATGGACATGATGGACTATCACGTATCATACTCGGTTTATAAAGAAATAGTTTTTGGTCCATACAATCCATTCAAAGGAAGATTACTAAGGCATTTCACTCAAACACGTTATGCCCATTATAGCCCACTGTGTGAGTTGCGCCAAAAATCGGAAAGTGGTCGAAGATATTGGACCTGATGGACTACAACGCGACATACTTAGTTTATTCAGAAATAGTTTTTGGTTCATACAATCCATTCAAAGGAAGATTACTAAGGCATTTCCACTGACCTAATGGACTATCACGTGTCATACTCAGTTGATTCGAAGATAGTTTTTGGTCCATACAATTCATTCAAAAGTAGATTACTAAGGTATTTCACTCAAACACATTTTGCCCATTATAGCCCACTGTGTGAGTTGCACCAAAAATCGGAAAGTGGTCGAAGATAGTGGACCTAATAGACTGTCACGTGTCATACTCAGTTGATTCGGAGATAGTTTTTGGCCCATACAATCCATTGAAAAGGAAATTACTAAGGCATTTCACTCAAACACATTTTGCCCATTATAGCCAACTGTGTGAGTTGTGCCAAAAATCGGAAAGTGGTCGAAGATAGTGGCACTAATTGACTGTAACGTGTCATACTCAGTTTATTCGGAAATAGTTTTTGCTCCATACAATTCATTCAAAAGTAGATTACTAAGGCATTTCACTCAAACACATTTTGCCCATTATAGCCCACTGTGTGAGTTGTGCCAAAAATCGGAAAGTGGTCGAAGATAGTGGACCTAATGGACTACAACGCGACATGCTTAGTTTATTCAGAAATAGTTTTTGGTCCATACAATCCATTCAAAGGAAGATTACTAAGGCATTTCACTCAAACACATTTTGCCCATTATAGCCCACTGTGTGAGTTCTGACAAAAATCGTTAAGCGGTCGAAGATAGTGGACCTAATGGACTGTCACGAGCCATACTCAGTTTATTTCGAAATAGTTTTTGGTCCATACAATTCATTCAAAAGTAGATTACTAAGGCATTTCACTCAAACACATTTTGCCCATTATAGCCCACTGTGTGAGTTGTGACAAAAATCGGAAAAAGTTCAAAGATAGTCGACCTAATGGGCTGTCACCTGTCATACTCACTTTATTCGAAGATAGTCTTTGGTCCACACAATCCATTCAAAAGGAGATTACTAAGGCATTTCACTCAAACACATTATGCCCATTATAGCCCACTGTGTGAGTTGCGCCAAAACTCGGAAAGTGGTCGAGGATAGTGGACTTAATGGACTATCACGTATCATACTCAGTTTATTCAGATATAGTTTTTGGTCCATACAATGCATTCAAAGGAATATTACTAAGGCATTTCACTCAAACACATTATGCCCATTATAGTGCACTGTGTGAGTTGCGACAAAAATCGGAAAGTGGTCGAAGATAGTGGACCTAATGGGCTGTCACGTGTCATACTCAGTTTATTCGGAATAGTTTTTGGTCCATACAATCCATTCAAAAGAAAATTACTAAGGCATTTCACTCAAACACATTTTGCCCATTATAGCCCACTGTGTGAGTTGTGACAAAAACCGGAAAGTGGTCGAAGATAGTGGACTTAATGGACTATCACGTATCATACTCAGTTTATTCAGATATAGTTTTTGGTCCATACAATGCATTCAAAGGAATATTACTAAGGCATTTCACTCAAACACATTATGCCCATTATAGTGCACTGTGTGAGTTGCGACAAAAATCGGAAAGTGGTCGAAGATAGTGGACCTAATGGGCTGTCACGTGTCATACTCAGTTTATTCGGAATAGTTTTTGGTCCATACAATCCATTCAAAAGAAAATTACTAAGGCATTTCACTCAAACACATTTTGCCCATTATAGCCCACTGTGTGAGTTGTGACAAAAACCGGAAAGTCGTCGAAGGTAGTGGACCTAATGGACTGTCACTTGTTATACTCACTTTATTCGAAGATAGTTTTTGGTCCACACAATCCATTCAAAAGGAGATTACTAAGGCATTTCACTCAAACACATTATGCCCATTATATCCCACTTTGTGAGTTGTGCCAAAAATCGGAAAGTGGTCGAAGATAATGGACCTCATGGACTATCACGTATCATACTCAGTTTATAAAGAAATAGTTTTTGGTCCATACAATCCATTCAAAGGAAGATTACTAAGGCATTTCACTCAAACACATTATGCCCATTATAGCCCACAGTGTGAGTTGCGCCAAAAATCGGAAAGTGGTCGAAGATAGTGGACCTGATGGACTACAACGCGACATACTTAGTTTATTCAGAAATAGTTTTTGGTTCATACAATACATCCAAAGAAGATTACTAAGGCATTTCCACTGACCTAATGGACTATCACGTGTCATACTCAGTTGATTCGGAGATAGTTTTTGGTCCATACAATTCATTCAAAAGTAGATTACTAAGGTATTTCACTCAAACACATTTTGCCCATTATAGCCCACTGTGTGAGTTGCGCCAAAAATCGGAAAGTGGTCGAAGATAGTGGACCTGATGGACTGTCACGTGTCATACTCAGTTGATTCGGAGATAGTTTTTGGTCCATACAATTCATTCAAAAGTAGATTACTAAGGTATTTCACTCAAACACATTTTGCCCATTATAGCCCACTGTGTGAGTTGCGCCAAAAATCGGAAAGTGGTCGAAGATAGTGGACCTGATGGACTGTCACGTGTCATACTCAGTTGATTCGGAGATAGTTTTTGGTCCATACAATCCATTCAAAAGAAGACTACTAAGGCATTTCACTCAAACATATTTTGCCCATTATAGCCCACTGTGTGAGTTGTGACAAAAATCGGAAAGTGGTCGAAGATAGTAGACCTAATGGACTGTCACGTGTCATACTCAGTTGATTCGGAGATAGTTTTTGGCCCGTACAATCCATTGAAAAGGAAATTACTAAGGCATTTCACTCAAACACATTTTGCCCATTATAGCCAACTGTGTGAGTTGTGCCAAAAATCGGAAAGTGGTCGAAGATAGTGGCACTAATGGACTGTAACGTGTCATACTCAGTTTATTCGGAAATAGTTTTTGCTCCATACAATTCATTCAAAAGTAGATTACTAAGGCATTTCACTCAAACACATTTTGCCCATTATAGCCCACTGTGTGAGTTGTGCCAAAAATCGGAAAGTGGTCGAAGATAATGAACCTAATGGTCTGTCACGTGCCATACTCAGTTTATTTCGAAATAGTTTTTGGTCCATACAATTCATTCAAAAGTAGATTACTAAGGCATTTCACTCAAACACATTTTGCCCATTATAGCCCACTGTGTGAGCTCTGACAAAAATCGTTAAGCGGTCGAAGATAGTGGACCTAATGGACTGTCACGAGCCATACTCAGTTTATTTCGAAATAGTTTTTGGTCCATACAATTCATTCAAAAGTAGATTACTAAGGCATTTCACTCAAACACATTTTGCCCATTATAGCCCACTGTGTGAGTTGTGACAAAAATCGGAAAAAGTTCAAAGATAGTCGACCTAATGGGCTGTCACCTGTCATACTCACTTTATTCGAAGATAGTCTTTGGTCCACACAATCCATTCAAAAGGAGATTACTAAGGCATTTCACTCAAACACATTATGCCCATTATAGCCCACTGTGTGAGTTGCGCCAAAAATCGGAAACTGGTCGTAGATAGTGGACCTGATGGACTACAACGCGACATACTCAGTTTATTCAGAAATAGTTTTTGGTCCATACAATCTATTCAAAGGAAAATTACTAAGGCATTTCACTCTAACACATTTTGCCCATTATAGCCCACTGTGTGAATTGTGCCAAAACTCGGAAAGTGGTCGAAGATAGTGGACTTAATGGACTATCACGTATCATACTCAGTTTATTCAGATATAGTTTTTGGTCCATACAATGCATTCAAAGGAAAATTACTAAGGCATTTCACTCAAACACATTATGCCCATTATAGTGCACTGTGTGAGTTGCGACAAAAATCGGAAAGTGGTCGAAGATAGTGGACCTAATGGGCTGTCACGTGTCATACTCAGTTTATTCGGAATAGTTTTTGGTCCATACAATCCATTCAAAAGAAAATTACTAAGGCATTTCACTCAAACACATTTTGCCCATTATAGCCCACTGTGTGAGTTGTGACAAAAACCGGAAAGTCGTCGAAGGTAGTGGACCTAATGGGCTGTCACCTGTCATACTCACTTTATTCGAAGATAGTCTTTGGTCCACACAATCCATTGAAAAGGAAATTACTAAGGCATTTCACTCAAACACATTTTGCCCATTATAGCCCACTGTGTGAGTTGTGACAAAAATCGGAAAGTGGTCGAAGATAGTGGACCTAATGGACTGTCACGTGTCATACTCAGTTGATTCGGAGACAGTTTTTGGTCCATACAATCCATTGAAAAGAAGATTACTAAGGCATTTCACTCAAACACATTTTGCCCATTATAGCCCACTGTGTGAGTTGTGACAAAAATCGTTAAGTGCTCGAAGATAGTGGACCTAATGGACTACACCGCGACATGCTTAGTTTATTCAGAAATAGTTTTTGGTCCATACAATCCATTCAAAGGAAGATTACTAAGGCATTTCACTCAAACACATTATGCCCATTATATCCCACTGTGTGAGTTGCGCCAAAAATCGGAAAGTGGTCGAAGATAATGGACCTGATGGACTACAACGCGACATACTTAGTTTATTCAGAAATAGTTTTTGGTCCATACAATCCATTCAAAGAAAAATTACTAAGGTATTTCACTCAAACACATTTTGCCCATTATAGTCCACTGTGTGAGTTGTGACAAAAATCGGAAAGTGGTCAAAGATAGTGGACCTAATGGGCTGTCACACGTCATACTCTCTTTAGTCGAAGATAGTTTTTGGTCCATACAATCCATTCAAAAGAAGATTACTAAGGCATTTCACACAAACACATTTTGCCCATTATAGCCCACTGTGTGAGTTGTGACAAAAACCGGAAAGTGGTCCAAGATAGTGGACCTAATGGACTGTCACGTGTCATACTCAGTTGATTCGGAGATAGTTTTTGGTCCATACAATCCATTCAAAAGAAGATTACTAAGGCATTTCACTCAAACACATTTTGCCCATTATAGCCCACTGTGTGAGTTGTGAAAAAAATCGGAAAGTGGTCGAAGATAGTGGACCTAATGGACTGTCACGTGTTATACTCAGTTGATTCGGAGACAGTTTTTGGTCCATACAATCCATTGAAAAGAAAATTACTAAGGCATTTCACTCAAACACATTTTGCCCATTATAGCCCACTGTGTGAGTTGTGACAAAAATCGTTAAGTGCTCGAAGATAGTGGACCTAATGGACTACAACGCGACATGCTTAGTTTATTCAGAAATAGTTTTTGGTCCATACAATCCATTCAAAGGAAGATTACTAAGGCATTTCACTCAAACACATTATGCCCATTATATCCCACTGTGTGAGTTGCGCCAAAAATCGGAAAGTGGTCGAAGATAGTGGCACTAATGGACTGTCACGTATCATACTCAGTTTATTCCGAAATAGTTTTTTTCCATACAATTCATTCAAAAGTAGATTACTAAGGCATTTCACTCAAACACATTTTGCCCATTATAGCCCACTGTGTGAGTTGTGCCAAAAATCGGAAAGTGGTCGAAGATAGTGGACCTGATGAGCTACAATGCGACATACTCAGTTTATTCGGAGATAGTTTTTGGTCCATTCAATCGATTCAAAAGTAGATTACTAAGGCATCTCCACTGACCTAATGGACTGTCACGTGTCATACTCAGTTTATTCGGAAATAGTTTTTGGTCCATACAATTCATTCAAAAGTAGATTACTAAGGCATTTCACTCAAACACATTTTGCCCATTATAGCCCACTGTGTGAGTTGTGACAAAAATCGGAAAAAGTTCAAAGATAGTCGACCCAATGGGCTGTCACTTGTCATACTCACTTTATTCGAAGATAGTTTTTGGTCCACACAATGAATTCAAAAGAAGATTACTAAGGCATTTCACTCAAACACATTATGCCCATTATAGCCCACTGTATGAGTTGCGCCAAAAATCGGAAACTGGTCGAAGATAGTGGACCTGATGGACTACAACGCGACATACTCAGTTTATTCAGAAATAGTTTTTGGTCCATACAATCCATTCAAAGGAAGATTACTAAAGCATTTCACTCACACACATTATTCCCATTATAGCCCACTGTGTGAGTTGTGCCAAAAATCGGAAAGTGGTCGAAGATAGTGGACCTGATGAGCTACAATGCGACATACTCAGTTTATTCGGAGATAGTTTTTGGTCCATTCAATCGATTCAAAAGTAGATTACTAAGGCATCTCCACTGACCTAATGGACTGTCACGTGTCATACTCAGTTTATTCGGAAATAGTTTTTGGTCCATACAATTCATTCAAAAGTAGATTACTAAGGCATTTCACTCAAACACATTTTGCCCATTATAGCCCACTGTGTGAGTTGTGACAAAAATCGGAAAAAGTTCAAAGATAGTCGACCCAATGGGCTGTCACTTGTCATACTCACTTTATTCGAAGATAGTTTTTGGTCCACACAATGAATTCAAAAAAAGATTACTAAGGCATTTCACTCAAACACATTATGCCCATTATAGCCCACTGTGTGAGTTGCGCCAAAAATCGGAAACTGGTCGTAGATAGTGGACCTGATGGACTACAACGCGACATACTCAGTTTATTCAGAAATAGTTTTTGGTCCATACAATCCATTCAAAGGAAGATTACTAAAGCATTTCACTCACACACATTATGCCCATTATAGCCCACTGTGTGAGTTGTGCCAAAAATCGGAAAGTGGTCGAAGATAGTGGACCTGATGAGCTACAATGCGACATACTCAGTTTATTCGGAGATAGTTTTTGGTCCATTCAATCGATTCAAAAGTAGATTACTAAGGCATCTCCACTGACCTAATGGACTGTCACGTGTCATACTCAGTTTATTCGGAAATAGTTTTTGGTCCATACAATTCATTCAAAAGTAGATTACTAAGGCATTTCACTCAAACACATTTTGCCCATTATAGCCCACTGTGTGAATTGTGCCAAAAATCGGAAAGTGGTCGAAGATAGTGGCACTAATGGACTGTCACGTATCATACTCAGTTTATTCCGAAATAGTTTTTTTCCATACAATTCATTCAAAAGTAGATTACTAAGGCATTTCACTCAAACACATTTTGCCCATTATAGCCCACTGTGTGAGTTGTGCCAAAAATCGGAAAGTGGTCGAAGATAGTGGACCTGATGAGCTACAATGCGACATACTCAGTTTATTCGGAGATAGTTTTTGGTCCATTCAATCGATTCAAAAGTAGATTACTAAGGCATCTCCACTGACCTAATGGACTGTCACGTGTCATACTCAGTTTATTCGGAAATAGTTTTTGGTCCATACAATTCATTCAAAAGTAGATTACTAAGGCATTTCACTCAAACACATTTTGCCCATTATAGCCCACTGTGTGAGTTGTGACAAAAATCGGAAAAAGTTCAAAGATAGTCGACCCAATGGGCTATCACTTGTCATACTCACTTTATTCGAAGATAGTTTTTGGTCCACACAATGAATTCAAAAGAAGATTACTAAGGCATTTCACTCAAACACATTATGCCCATTATAGCCCACTGTGTGAGTTGCGCCAAAAATCGGAAACTGGTCGAAGATAGTGGACCTGATGGACTACAACGCGACATACTCAGTTTATTCAGAAATAGTTTTTGGTCCATACAATCCATTCAAAGGAAGATTACTAAAGCATTTCACTCACACACATTATGCCCATTATAGCCCACTGTGTGAGTTGTGCCAAAAATCGGAAAGTGGTCGAAGATAGTGGACCTAATGGACTCTCACGTGTCATACTCAGTTTATTCCGAAATAGTTTTTGGTCCATACAATTCATTCAAAAGTAGATTACTAAGGCATTTCACTCAAACACATTTTGCCCATTATAGCCCACTGTGTGAGTTGTGCCAAAAATCGGAAATTGGCAGAAGATAGTGGACGAGATGGACTACAACGCGACATACTTAGTTTATTCAGAAATAGTTTTTGGTCCATACAATCCATTCAAAGGAAGATTACTAAGGCATTTCCACTGACCTAATGGACTATCACGTGTTATACTCAGTTTATTCAGAAATAGTTTTTGGTCCATACAATCCATTTAAAGGAAAATTACTAAGGCATTTCACTCAAACGCATTATGCGCATTATAGCCCACTGTGTGAGTTGTGACAAAAATCGGAAAGTGCTCAAAGATAGTCGACCTAATGGGCTGTCACTTGTCATACTCACTTTAGTCGAAGATAGTTTTTGGTCCATACAATCCATTCAAAAGGAGATTACTAAGGCATTTCACTCAAACACATTTTGCCCATTATAGCCCACTGTGTGAGTTGTGACAAAAATCGGAAAGTGCTCAAAGGTAGTCGACCTAATGGGCTGGCACTTGTCATACCCACTTTAGTCGAAGATAGTTTTTGGTCCATACAATCCATTCAAAAGAAGATTACTAAGGCATTTCACACAAACACATTTTGCCCATTATAGCCCACTGTGTGAGTTGTGACAAAAACCGGAAAGTGGTCCAAGATAGTGGACCTAATTGACTATCACGTGTCATACTCAGTTGATTCGGAGATAGTTTTTGGTCCATACAATCCATTCAAAAGAAGATTACTAAGGCATTTCACTCAAACACATTTTTCCCATTATAGCCCACTGTGTGAGTTGTGACAAAAATCGGAAAGTGGTCGAAGATAGTGGACCTAATGGACTGTCACGTGTCATACTCAGTTGATTCGGACACAGTTTTTGGTCCATACAATCCATTGAAAAGAAGATTACTAAGGCATTTCACTCAAACACATTTTGCCCATTATAGCCCACTGTGTGAGTTGTGACAAAAATCGTTAAGTGCTCGAAGATAGTGGACCTAATGGACTACAACGCGACATGCTTAGTTTATTCAGAAATAGTTTTTGGTCCATACAATCCATTCAAAGGAAGATTACTAAGGCATTTCACTCAAACACATTATGCCCATTATATCCCACTGTGTGAGTTGCGCCAAAAATCGGAAAGTGGTCGAAGATAACGGACCTGATGGACTATCACGTATCATACTCAGTTTATAAAGAAATAGTTTTTGGTCCATACAATCCTTTCAAAGGAAGATTACTAAGGCATTTCACTCAAACACATTATGCCCATTATAGCCCACTGTGTGAGTTGCGCCAAAAATCGGAAAGTGGTCGAAGATAGTGGACCTGATGGACTACAACGCGACATACTTAGTTTATTCAGAAATAGTTTTTGGTCCATACAATCCATTCAAAGGAAGATTACTAAGGCATTTCATTCAAACACATTTTTCCCATTATAGCCCACAGTGTGAGTTGTGCCAATGATCGGAAAGTGGTCTAAGATAGTGACACTAATGGACTGTCACGTGCCATACTCAGTTTATTCCGAAATAGTTTTTGGTCCATACAATTCATTCAAAAGTAGATTACTAAGGCATTTCACTCAAACACATTTTGCCCATTATAGCCCACTGTGTGAGTTGTGACAAAAATCGCAAAGTGCTCAAAGATAGTCGACCTAATGGGCTGTCACACGTCATACTCACTTTAGTCGAAGATAGTTTTTGGTCCATACAATCCATTCAAAAGAAGATTACTATGGCATTTCACTCAAACACATTTTGCCCATTATAGCCCACTGTGTGAGTTGTGACAAAAATCGGAAAGTGGTCGAAGATAGTGGCACTATTGGACTGTCACGTGTCATACTCAGTTTATTCCGAAATAGTTTTTGGTCCATACAATTCATTCAAAAGTAGATTATTAAGGCATTTCACTCAAACACATTTTGCCCATTTTAGCCCACTGTGTGAGTTGTGCCAAAAATCGGAAAGTGGTCGAAGATAGTGGCACTAATGGACTGTCACGTGTCATACTCAGTTTATTCCGAAATATTTTTTTCCAAACAATTCATTCAAAAGTAGATTACTAAGGCATTTCACTCAAACACATTTAGCCCATTATAGCCCACTGTGTGAGTTGTGACAAAAATCGGAAATTGGCAGAAGATAGTGGACGAGATGGACTACAATGCGACATACTTAGTTTATTCAGAAATAGTTTTTGGTCCATACAATCCATTCAAAGGAAGATTACTAAGGCATTTCCACTGACCTAATGGACTATCACGTATCATACTCAATTTATAAAGAAATAGTTTTTGGTCCATACAATCCTTTCAAAGGAAGATTACTAAGGCATTTCACTCAAACACATTATGCCCATTATAGCCCACTGTGTGAGTTGCGCCAAAAATCGGAAAGTGGTCGAAGATAGTGGACCTGATGGACTACAACGCGACATACTTAGTTTATTCAGAAATAGTTTTTGGTCCATACAATCCATTCAAAGGAAGATTACTAAGGCATTTCACTCAAACACATTTTGCTCATTATAGCCCACTGTGTGAGTTGTGCCAAAAATCGGAAAGTGGTCGAAGATAGTGGCACTAATGGACTGTCACGTGCCATACTCAGTTTATTCCGAAATAGTTTTTTCCATACCATTCATTCAAAAGTAGATTACTAAGGCATTTCACTCAAACACATTTTTCCCATTATAGTCCACTGTGTGAGTTGTGACAAAAATCGGAAAGTGGTCAAAGATAGTGGACCTAATGGGCTGTCACTTGTCATACTCACTTTAGTCGAAAATAGTTTTTGGTCCATACAATCCATTCAAAAGAAGATTACTAAGGCATTTCACTCAAACACATTTTGCCCATTATAGCCCACTGTGTGAGTTGTGACAAAAATCGGAAAGTGCTCAAAGGTAGTCGACCTAATGGGCCGTCACTTGTCATACTCACTTTAGTCGAAGATAGTTTTTGGTCCATACAATTCATTCAAAAGTAGATTACTAAGGCATTTCACTCAAACACATTTTGCCCATTATAGCCCACTGTGTGAGTTGTGCCAAAAATCGGAAAGTGGTCTAAGATAGTGACACTAATGGACTGTCACGTGTCATACTCAGTTTATTCCGAAATAGTTTTTGGTCCATACAATTCATTCAAAAGTAGATTACTAAGGCATTTCACTCAAACACATTTTGCCCATTATAGCCCACTGTGTGAGTTGTGACAAAAATCGGAAAAAGCTCAAAGATAGTCGACCTAATGGGCTGTCACACGTCATACTCACTTTAGTCGAAGATAGTTTTTGGTCCATACAATCCATTCAAAAGAAGATTACTATGGCATTTCACTCAAACACATTTTGCCCATTATAGCCCACTGTGTGAGTTGTGACAAAAATCGGAAAGTGGTCGAAGATAGTGGCACTATTGGACTGTCACGTGTCATACTCAGTTTATTCCGAAATAGTTTTTGGTCCACACAATGAATTCAAAAGAAGATTACTAAGGCATTTCACTCAAACACATTATGCCCATTATAGCCCACTGTGTGAGTTGCGCCAAAAATCGGAAACTGGTCGAAGATAGTGGACCTGATGGACTACAACGCGACATACTCAGTTTATTCAGAAATAGTTTTTGGTCCATACAATCCATTCAAAGGAAGATTACTAAAGCATTTCACTCACACACATTATGCCCATTATAGCCCACTGTGTGAGTTGTGCCAAAAATCGGAAAGTGGTCGAAGATAGTGGACCTAATGGACTCTCACGTGTCATACTCAGTTTATTCCGAAATAGTTTTTGGTCCATACAATTCATTCAAAAGTAGATTACTAAGGCATTTCACTCAAACACATTTTGCCCATTATAGCCCACTGTGTGAGTTGTGCCAAAAATCGGAAATTGGCAGAAGATAGTGGACGAGATGGACTACAACGCGACATACTTAGTTTATTCAGAAATAGTTTTTGGTCCATACAATCCATTCAAAGGAAGATTACTAAGGCATTTCCACTGACCTAATGGACTATCACGTGTTATACTCAGTTTATTCAGAAATAGTTTTTGGTCCATACAATCCATTTAAAGGAAAATTACTAAGGCATTTCACTCAAACGCATTATGCGCATTATAGCCCACTGTGTGAGTTGTGACAAAAATCGGAAAGTGCTCAAAGATAGTCGACCTAATGGGCTGTCACTTGTCATACTCACTTTAGTCGAAGATAGTTTTTGGTCCATACAATCCATTCAAAAGGAGATTACTAAGGCATTTCACTCAAACACATTTTGCCCATTATAGCCCACTGTGTGAGTTGTGACAAAAATCGGAAAGTGCTCAAAGGTAGTCGACCTAATGGGCTGGCACTTGTCATACCCACTTTAGTCGAAGATAGTTTTTGGTCCATACAATCCATTCAAAAGAAGATTACTAAGGCCTTTCACACAAACACATTTTGCCCATTATAGCCCACTGTGTGAGTTGTGACAAAAACCGGAAAGTGGTCCAAGATAGTGGACCTAATTGACTATCACGTGTCATACTCAGTTTATTCGGAATAGTTTTTGGTCCATACAATCCATTCAAAAGAAGAGTACTAAGGCATTTCACTCAAACACATTTTGCCCATTATAGCCCACTGTGTGAGTTGTGCCAAAAAACGGAAAGTGGTCGAAGATAGTGGACCTAATTGACTGTCACGTGTCATACTCAGTTGATTCGGAGATAGTTTTTGGTCCATACAATCCATTCAAAAGAAGATTACTAAGGCATTTCACTCAAACACATTTTTCCCATTATAGCCCACTGTGTGAGTTGTGACAAAAATCGGAAAGTGGTCGAAGATAGTGGACCTAATGGACTGTCACGTGTCATACTCAGTTGATTCGGACACAGTTTTTGGTCCATACAATCCATTGAAAAGAAGATTACTAAGGCATTTCACTCAAACACATTTTGCCCATTATAGCCCACTGTGTGAGTTGTGACAAAAATCGTTAAGTGCTCGAAGATAGTGGACCTAATGGACTACAACGCGACATGCTTAGTTTATTCAGAAATAGTTTTTGGTCCATACAATCCATTCAAAGGAAGATTACTAAGGCATTTCACTCAAACACATTATGCCCATTATATCCCACTGTGTGAGTTGCGCCAAAAATCGAAAAGTGGTCGAAGATAACGGACCTGATGGACTATCACGTATCATACTCAGTTTATAAAGAAATAGTTTTTGGTCCATACAATCCTTTCAAAGGAAGATTACTAAGGCATTTCACTCAAACACATTATGCCCATTATAGCCCACTGTGTGAGTTGCGCCAAAAATCGGAAAGTGGTCGAAGATAGTGGACCTGATGGACTACAACGCGACATACTTAGTTTATTCAGAAATAGTTTTTGGTCCATACAATCCATTCAAAGGAAGATTACTAAGGCATTTCATTCAAACACATTTTTCCCATTATAGCCCACAGTGTGAGTTGTGCCAATGATCGGAAAGTGGTCTAAGATAGTGACACTAATGGACTGTCACGTGCCATACTCAGTTTATTCCGAAATAGTTTTTGGTCCATACAATTCATTCAAAAGTAGATTACTAAGGCATTTCACTCAAACACATTTTGCCCATTATAGCCCACTGTGTGAGTTGTGACAAAAATCGCAAAGTGCTCAAAGATAGTCGACCTAATGGGCTGTCACACGTCATACTCACTTTAGTCGAAGATAGTTTTTGGTCCATACAATCCATTCAAAAGAAGATTACTATGGCATTTCACTCAAACACATTTTGCCCATTATAGCCCACTGTGTGAGTTGTGACAAAAATCGGAAAGTGGTCGAAGATAGTGGCACTATTGGACTGTCACGTGTCATACTCAGTTTATTCCGAAATAGTTTTTGGTCCATACAATTCATTCAAAAGTAGATTATTAAGGCATTTCACTCAAACACATTTTGCCCATTATAGCCCACTGTGTGAGTTGTGCCAAAAATCGGAAAGTGGTCGAAGATAGTGGCACTAATGGACTGTCACGTGTCATACTCAGTTTATTCCGAAATATTTTTTTCCAAACAATTCATTCAAAAGTAGATTACTAAGGCATTTCACTCAAACACATTTAGCCCATTATAGCCCACTGTGTGAGTTGTGACAAAAATCGGAAATTGGCAGAAGATAGTGGACGAGATGGACTACAACGCGACATACTTAGTTTATTCAGAAATAGTTTTTGGTCCATACAATCCATTCAAAGGAAGATTACTAAGGCATTTCCACTGACCTAATGGACTATCACGTATCATACTCAATTTATAAAGAAATAGTTTTTGGTCCATACAATCCTTTCAAAGGAAGATTACTAAGGCATTTCACTCAAACACATTATGCCCATTATAGCCCACTGTGTGAGTTGCGCCAAAAATCGGAAAGTGGTCGAAGATAGTGGACCTGATGGACTACAACGCGACATACTTAGTTTATTCAGAAATAGTTTTTGGTCCATACAATCCATTCAAAGGAAGATTACTAAGGCATTTCACTCAAACACATTTGGCTCATTATAGCCCACTGTGTGAGTTGTGCCAAAAATCGGAAAGTGGTCGAAGATAGTGGCACTAATGGACTGTCACGTGCCATACTCAGTTTATTCCGAAATAGTTTTTTCCATACCATTCATTCAAAAGTAGATTACTAAGGCATTTCACTCAAACACATTTTTCCCATTATAGTCCACTGTGTGAGTTGTGACAAAAATCGGAAAGTGGTCAAAGATAGTGGACCTAATGGGCTGTCACTTGTCATACTCACTTTACTCGAAAATAGTTTTTGGTCCATACAATCCATTCAAAAGAAGATTACTAAGGCATTTCACTCAAACACATTTTGCCCATTATAGCCCACTGTGTGAGTTGTGACAAAAATCGGAAAGTGCTCAAAGGTAGTCGACCTAATGGGCCGTCACTTGTCATACTCACTTTAGTCGAAGATAGTTTTTGGTCCATACAATTCATTCAAAAGTAGATTACTAAGGCATTTCACTCAAACACATTTTGCCCATTATAGCCCACTGTGTGAGTTGTGCCAAAAATCGGAAAGTGGTCTAAGATAGTGACACTAATGGACTGTCACGTGTCATACTCAGTTTATTCCGAAATAGTTTTTGGTCCATACAATTCATTCAAAAGTAGATTACTAAGGCATTTCACTCAAACACATTTTGCCCATTATAGCCCACTGTGTGAGTTGTGACAAAAATCGGAAAAAGCTCAAAGATAGTCGACCTAATGGGCTGTCACACGTCATACTCACTTTAGTCGAAGATAGTTTTTGGTCCATACAATCCATTCAAAAGAAGATTACTATGGCATTTCACTCAAACACATTTTGCCCATTATAGCCCACTGTGTGAGTTGTGACAAAAATCGGAAAGTGGTCGAAGATAGTGGCACTATTGGACTGTCACGTGTCATACTCAGTTTATTCCGAAATAGTTTTTGGTCCACACAATGAATTCAAAAGAAGATTACTAAGGCATTTCACTCAAACACATTATGCCCATTATAGCCCACTGTGTGAGTTGCGCCAAAAATCGGAAACTGGTCGAAGATAGTGGACCTGATGGACTACAACGCGACATACTCAGTTTATTCAGAAATAGTTTTTGGTCCATACAATCCATTCAAAGGAAGATTACTAAAGCATTTCACTCACACACATTATGCCCATTATAGCCCACTGTGTGAGTTGTGCCAAAAATCGGAAAGTGGTCGAAGATAGTGGACCTAATGGACTCTCACGTGTCATACTCAGTTTATTCCGAAATAGTTTTTGGTCCATACAATTCATTCAAAAGTAGATTACTAAGGCATTTCACTCAAACACATTTTGCCCATTATAGCCCACTGTGTGAGTTGTGCCAAAAATCGGAAATTGGCAGAAGATAGTGGACGAGATGGACTACAACGCGACATACCTAGTTTATTCAGAAATAGTTTTTGGTCCATACAATCCATTCAAAGGAAGATTACTAAGGCATTTCCACTGACCTAATGGACTATCACGTGTTATACTCAGTTTATTCAGAAATAGTTTTTGGTCCATACAATCCATTTAAAGGAAAATTACTAAGGCATTTCACTCAAACGCATTATGCGCATTATAGCCCACTGTGTGAGTTGTGACAAAAATCGGAAAGTGCTCAAAGATAGTCGACCTAATGGGCTGTCACTTGTCATACTCACTTTAGTCGAAGATAGTTTTTGGTCCATACAATCCATTCAAAAGGAGATTACTAAGGCATTTCACTCAAACACATTTTGCCCATTATAGCCCACTGTGTGAGTTGTGACAAAAATCGGAAAGTGCTCAAAGGTAGTCGACCTAATGGGCTGGCACTTGTCATACCCACTTTAGTCGAAGATAGTTTTTGGTCCATACAATCCATTCAAAAGAAGATTACTAAGGCATTTCACACAAACAC
This sequence comes from Metopia argyrocephala, assembly GCA_963576795.1. Lineage (NCBI taxonomy): Eukaryota > Metazoa > Arthropoda > Insecta > Diptera > Sarcophagidae > Metopia > Metopia argyrocephala. The sequence continues at coordinate 86,061,848 of OY756209.1, read as the reverse complement.
ATTTTGCCCATTATAGCCCACTGTGTGAGTTGTGACAAAAACCGGAAAGTGGTCCAAGATAGTGGACCTAATTGACTATCACGTGTCATACTCAGTTTATTCGGAATAGTTTTTGGTCCATACAATCCATTCAAAAGAAGAGTACTAAGGCATTTCACTCAAACACATTTTGCCCATTATAGCCCACTGTGTGAGTTGTGCCAAAAAACGGAAAGTGGTCGAAGATAGTGGACCTAATTGACTGTCACGTGTCATACTCAGTTGATTCGGAGATAGTTTTTGGTCCATACAATCCATTCAAAAGAAGATTACTAAGGCATTTCACTCAAACACATTTTTCCCATTATAGCCCACTGTGTGAGTTGTGACAAAAATCGGAAAGTGGTCGAAGATAGTGGACCTAATGGACTGTCACGTGTCATACTCAGTTGATTCGGACACAGTTTTTGGTCCATACAATCCATTGAAAAGAAGATTACTAAGGCATTTCACTCAAACACATTTTGCCCATTATAGCCCACTGTGTGAGTTGTGACAAAAATCGTTAAGTGCTCGAAGATAGTGGACCTAATGGACTACAACGCGACATGCTTAGTTTATTCAGAAATAGTTTTTGGTCCATACAATCCATTCAAAGGAAGATTACTAAGGCATTTCACTCAAACACATTATGCCCATTATATCCCACTGTGTGAGTTGCGCCAAAAATCGGAAAGTGGTCGAAGATAACGGACCTGATGGACTATCACGTATCATACTCAGTTTATAAAGAAATAGTTTTTGGTCCATACAATCCTTTCAAAGGAAGATTACTAAGGCATTTCACTCAAACACATTATGCCCATTATAGCCCACTGTGTGAGTTGCGACAAAAATCGGAAAGTGGTCGAAGATAGTGGACCTGATGGACTACAACGCGACATACTTAGTTTATTCAGAAATAGTTTTTGGTCCATACAATCCATTCAAAGGAAGATTACTAAGGCAATTCATTCAAACACATTTTTCCCATTATAGCCCACAGTGTGAGTTGTGCCAATGATCGGAAAGTGGTCTAAGATAGTGACACTAATGGACTGTCACGTGCCATACTCAGTTTATTCCGAAATAGTTTTTGGTCCATACAATTCATTCAAAAGTAGATTACTAAGGCATTTCACTCAAACACATTTTGCCCATTATAGCCCACTGTGTGAGTTGTGACAAAAATCGCAAAGTGCTCAAAGATAGTCGACCTAATGGGCTGTCACACGTCATACTCACTTTAGTCGAAGATAGTTTTTGGTCCATACAATCCATTCAAAAGAAGATTACTATGGCATTTCACTCAAACACATTTTGCCCATTATAGCCCACTGTGTGAGTTGTGACAAAAATCGGAAAGTTGTCGAAGATAGTGGCACTATTGGACTGTCACGTGTCATACTCAGTTTATTCCGAAATAGTTTTTGGTCCATACAATTCATTCAAAAGTAGATTATTAAGGCATTTCACTCAAACACATTTTGCCCATTATAGCCCACTGTGTGAGTTGTGCCAAAAATCGGAAAGTGGTCGAAGATAGTGGCACTAATGGACTGTCACGTGTCATACTCAGTTTATTCCGAAATATTTTTTTCCAAACAATTCATTCAAAAGTAGATTACTAAGGCATTTCACTCAAACACATTTAGCCCATTATAGCCCACTGTGTGAGTTGTGACAAAAATCGGAAATTGGCAGAAGATAGTGGACGAGATGGACTACAACGCGACATACTTAGTTTATTCAGAAATAGTTTTTGGTCCATACAATCCATTCAAAGGAAGATTACTAAGGCATTTCCACTGACCTAATGGACTATCACGTATCATACTCAATTTATAAAGAAATAGTTTTTGGTCCATACAATCCTTTCAAAGGAAGATTACTAAGGCATTTCACTCAAACACATTATGCCCATTATAGCCCACTGTGTGAGTTGCGCCAAAAATCGGAAAGTGGTCGAAGATAGTGGACCTGATGGACTACAACGCGACATACTTAGTTTATTCAGAAATAGTTTTTGGTCCATACAATCCATTCAAAGGAAGATTACTAAGGCATTTCACTCAAACACATTTTGCTCATTATAGCCCACTGTGTGAGTTGTGCCAAAAATCGGAAAGTGGTCGAAGATAGTGGCACTAATGGACTGTCACGTGCCATACTCAGTTTATTCCGAAATAGTTTTTTCCATACCATTCATTCAAAAGTAGATTACTAAGGCATTTCACTCAAACACATTTTTCCCATTATAGTCCACTGTGTGAGTTGTGACAAAAATCGGAAAGTGGTCAAAGATAGTGGACCTAATGGGCTGTCACTTGTCATACTCACTTTAGTCGAAGATAGTTTTTGGTCCATACAATCCATTCAAAAGAAGATTACTAAGGCATTTCACTCAAACACATTTTGCCCATTATAGCCCACTGTGTGAGTTGTGACAAAAATCGGAAAGTGCTCAAAGGTAGTCGACCTAATGGGCCGTCACTTGTCATACTCACTTTAGTCGAAGATAGTTTTTGGTCCATACAATTCATTCAAAAGTAGATTACTAAGGCATTTCACTCAAACACATTTTGCCCATTATAGCCCACTGTGTGAGTTGTGCCAAAAATCGGAAAGTGGTCTAAGATAGTGACACTAATGGACTGTCACGTGTCATACTCAGTTTATTCCGAAATAGTTTTTGGTCCATACAATTCATTCAAAAGTAGATTACTAAGGCATTTCACTCAAACACATTTTGCCCATTATAGCCCACTGTGTGAGTTGTGACAAAAATCGGAAAAAGCTCAAAGATAGTCGACCTAATGGGCTGTCACACGTCATACTCACTTTAGTCGAAGATAGTTTTTGGTCCATACAATCCATTCAAAAGAAGATTACTATGGCATTTCACTCAAACACATTTTGCCCATTATAGCCCACTGTGTGAGTTGTGACAAAAATCGGAAAGTGCTCAAAGGTAGTAGACCTAATGGGCCGTCACTTGTCATACTCACTTTAGTCGAAGATAGTTTTTGGTCCATACAATTCATTCAAAAGTAGATTACTAAGGCATTTCACCCAAACACATTTTGCCCATTATAGCCCACTGTGTGAGTTGTGACAAGAACCGGAAAGTGGTCCAAGATAGTGGACCTAATGGACTGTCACACGTCATACTCACTTTAGTCGAAGATAGTTTTTGGTCCATACAATCCATTCAAAAGAAGATTACTATGGCATTTCACTCAAACACATTTTGCCCATTATAGCCCACTGTGTGAGTTGTGACAAAAATCGGAAACTGGTCGAAGATAGTCGACCTAATGGGCTGTCACACGTCATACTCACTTTAGTCGAAGATAGTTTTTGGTCCATACAATTCATTCAAAAGTAGATTACTAAGGCATTTCACTCAAACACATTTTGCCCATTATAGCCCACTGTGTGAGGTGTGACAAAAACCGGAAAGTGGTCCAAGATAGTGGACCTAATGGACTGTCACATGTCATACTCAGTTGATTCGGAGATAGTTTTTGGTCCATACAATCCATTCAAAGGAAGATTACTAAGGCATTTCACTCAAACACATTTTGCCCATTATAGCCCACTGTGTGAGTTGTGAAAAAAAACGGAAAGTGGTCGAAGATAGTGGACCTAATGGACTACAACGCGACATGCTTAGTTTATTCAGAAATAGTTTTTGGTCCATACAATCCATTCAAAGGAAGATTACTAAGGCATTTCACTCAAACACATTATGCCCATTATATCCCACTGTGTGAGTTGCGCCAAAAATCGGAAAGTGGTCGAAGATAGTGGCACTAATGGACTGTCACGTATCATACTCAGTTTATTCCGAAATAGTTTTTTTCCATACAATTCATTCAAAAGTAGATTACTAAGGCATTTCACTCAAACACATTTTGCCCATTATAGCCCACTGTGTGAGTTGTGCCAAAAATCGGAAAGTGGTCGAAGATAGTGGACCTGATGAGCTACAATGCGACATACTCAGTTTATTCGGAGATAGTTTTTGGTCCATTCAATCGATTCAAAAGTAGATTACTAAGGCATCTCCACTGACCTAATGGACTGTCACGTGTCATACTCAGTTTATTCGGAAATAGTTTTTGGTCCATACAATTCATTCAAAAGTAGATTACTAAGGCATTTCACTCAAACACATTTTGCCCATTATAGCCCACTGTGTGAGTTGTGACAAAAATCGGAAAAAGTTCAAAGATAGTCGACCCAATGGGCTGTCACTTGTCATACTCACTTTATTCGAAGATAGTTTTTGGTCCACACAATGAATTCAAAAGAAGATTACTAAGGCATTTCACTCAAACACATTATGCCCATTATAGCCCACTGTGTGAGTTGCGCCAAAAATCGGAAACTGGTCGAAGATAGTGGACCTGATGGACTACAACGCGACATACTCAGTTTATTCAGAAATAGTTTTTGGTCCATACAATCCATTCAAAGGAAGATTACTAAAGCATTTCACTCACACACATTATTCCCATTATAGCCCACTGTGTGAGTTGTGCCAAAAATCGGAAAGTGGTCGAAGATAGTGGACCTGATGAGCTACAATGCGACATACTCAGTTTATTCGGAGATAGTTTTTGGTCCATTCAATCGATTCAAAAGTAGATTACTAAGGCATCTCCACTGACCTAATGGACTGTCACGTGTCATACTCAGTTTATTCGGAAATAGTTTTTGGTCCATACAATTCATTCAAAAGTAGATTACTAAGGCATTTCACTCAAACACATTTTGCCCATTATAGCCCACTGTGTGAGTTGTGACAAAAATCGGAAAAAGTTCAAAGATAGTCGACCCAATGGGCTGTCACTTGTCATACTCACTTTATTCGAAGATAGTTTTTGGTCCACACAATGAATTCAAAAAAAGATTACTAAGGCATTTCACTCAAACACATTATGCCCATTATAGCCCACTGTGTGAGTTGCGCCAAAAATCGGAAACTGGTCGAAGATAGTGGACCTGATGGACTACAACGCGACATACTCAGTTTATTCAGAAATAGTTTTTGGTCCATACAATCCATTCAAAGGAAGATTACTAAAGCATTTCACTCACACACATTATGCCCATTATAGCCCACTGTGTGAGTTGTGCCAAAAATCGGAAAGTGGTCGAAGATAGTGGACCTGATGAGCTACAATGCGACATACTCAGTTTATTCGGAGATAGTTTTTGGTCCATTCAATCGATTCAAAAGTAGATTACTAAGGCATCTCCACTGACCTAATGGACTGTCACGTGTCATACTCAGTTTATTCGGAAATAGTTTTTGGTCCATACAATTCATTCAAAAGTAGATTACTAAGGCATTTCACTCAAACACATTTTGCCCATTATAGCCCACTGTGTGAATTGTGCCAAAAATCGGAAAGTGGTCGAAGATAGTGGCACTAATGGACTGTCACGTATCATACTCAGTTTATTCCGAAATAGTTTTTTTCCATACAATTCATTCAAAAGTAGATTACTAAGGCATTTCACTCAAACACATTTTGCCCATTATAGCCCACTGTGTGAGTTGTGCCAAAAATCGGAAAGTGGTCGAAGATAGTGGACCTGATGAGCTACAATGCGACATACTCAGTTTATTCGGAGATAGTTTTTGGTCCATTCAATCGATTCAAAAGTAGATTACTAAGGCATCTCCACTGACCTAATGGACTGTCACGTGTCATACTCAGTTTATTCGGAAATAGTTTTTGGTCCATACAATTCATTCAAAAGTAGATTACTAAGGCATTTCACTCAAACACATTTTGCCCATTATAGCCCACTGTGTGAGTTGTGACAAAAATCGGAAAAAGTTCAAAGATAGTCGACCCAATGGGCTGTCACTTGTCATACTCACTTTATTCGAAGATAGTTTTTGGTCCACACAATGAATTCAAAAGAAGATTACTAAGGCATTTCACTCAAACACATTATGCCCATTATAGCCCACTGTGTGAGTTGCGCCAAAAATCGGAAACTGGTCGAAGATAGTGGACCTAATGGACTACAACGCGACATACTCAGTTTATTCAGAAATAGTTTTTGGTCCATACAATCCATTCAAAGGAAGATTACTAAAGCATTTCACTCACACACATTATGCCCATTATAGCCCACTGTGTGAGTTGTGCCAAAAATCGGAAAGTGGTCGAAGATAGTGGACCTAATGGACTCTCACGTGTCATACTCAGTTTATTCCGAAATAGTTTTTGGTCCATACAATTCATTCAAAAGTAGATTACTAAGGCATTTCACTCAAACACATTTTGCCCATTATAGCCCACTGTGTGAGTTGTGCCAAAAATCGGAAATTGGCAGAAGATAGTGGACGAGATGGACTACAACGCGACATACTTAGTTTATTCAGAAATAGTTTTTGGTCCATACAATCCATTCAAAGGAAGATTACTAAGGCATTTCCACTGACCTAATGGACTATCACGTGTTATACTCAGTTTATTCAGAAATAGTTTTTGGTCCATACAATCCATTTAAAGGAAAATTACTAAGGCATTTCACTCAAACGCATTATGCGCATTATAGCCCACTTTGTGAGTTGTGACAAAAATCGGAAAGTGCTCAAAGATAGTCGACCTAATGGGCTGTCACTTGTCATACTCACTTTAGTCGAAGATAGTTTTTGGTCCATACAATCCATTCAAAAGGAGATTACTAAGGCATTTCACTCAAACACATTTTGCCCATTATAGCCCACTGTGTGAGTTGTGACAAAAATCGGAAAGTGCTCAAAGGTAGTCGACCTAATGGGCTGGCACTTGTCATACCCACTTTAGTCGAAGATAGTTTTTGGTCCATACAATCCATTCAAAAGAAGATTACTAAGGCATTTCACACAAACACATTTTGCCCATTATAGCCCACTGTGTGAGTTGTGACAAAAACCGGAAAGTGGTCCAAGATAGTGGACCTAATTGACTATCACGTGTCATACTCAGTTTATTCGGAATAGTTTTTGGTCCATACAATCCATTCAAAAGAAGAGTACTAAGGCATTTCACTCAAACACATTTTGCCCATTATAGCCCACTGTGTGAGTTGTGCCAAAAAACGGAAAGTGGTCGAAGATAGTGGACCTAATTGACTGTCACGTGTCATACTCAGTTGATTCGGAGATAGTTTTTGGTCCATACAATCCATTCAAAAGAAGATTACTAAGGCATTTCACTCAAACACATTTTTCCCATTATAGCCCACTGTGTGAGTTGTGACAAAAATCGGAAAGTGGTCGAAGATAGTGGACCTAATGGACTGTCACGTGTCATACTAAGTTGATTCGGACACAGTTTTTGGTCCATACAATCCATTGAAAAGAAGATTACTAAGGCATTTCACTCAAACACATTTTGCCCATTATAGCCCACTGTGTGAGTTGTGACAAAAATCGTTAAGTGCTCGAAGATAGTGGACCTAATGGACTACAACGCGACATGCTTAGTTTATTCAGAAATAGTTTTTGGTCCATACAATCCATTCAAAGGAAGATTACTAAGGCATTTCACTCAAACACATTATGCCCATTATATCCCACTGTGTGAGTTGCGCCAAAAATCGGAAAGTGGTCGAAGATAACGGACCTGATGGACTATCACGTATCATACTCAGTTTATAAAGAAATAGTTTTTGGTCCATACAATCCTTTCAAAGGAAGATTACTAAGGCATTTCACTCAAACACATTATGCCCATTATAGCCCACTGTGTGAGTTGCGCCAAAAATCGGAAAGTGGTCGAAGATAGTGGACCTGATGGACTACAACGCGACATACTTAGTTTATTCAGAAATAGTTTTTGGTCCATACAATCCATTCAAAGGAAGATTACTAAGGCATTTCATTCAAACACATTTTGCCCATTATAGCCCACAGTGTGAGTTGTGCCAATGATCGGAAAGTGGTCTAAGATAGTGACACTAATGGACTGTCACGTGCCATACTCAGTTTATTCCGAAATAGTTTTTGGTCCATACAATTCATTCAAAAGTAGATTACTAAGGCATTTCACTCAAACACATTTTGCCCATTATAGCCCACTGTGTGAGTTGTGACAAAAATCGCAAAGTGCTCAAAGATAGTCGACCTAATGGGCTGTCACACGTCATACTCACTTTAGTCGAAGATAGTTTTTGGTCCATACAATCCATTCAAAAGAAGATTACTATGGCATTTCACTCAAACACATTTTGCCCATTATAGCCCACTGTGTGAGTTGTGACAAAAATCGGAAAGTGGTCGAAGATAGTGGCACTATTGGACTGTCACGTGTCATACTCAGTTTATTCCGAAATAGTTTTTGGTCCATACAATTCATTCAAAAGTAGATTATTAAGGCATTTCACTCAAACACATTTTGCCCATTATAGCCCACTGTGTGAGTTGTGCCAAAAATCGGAAAGTGGTCGAAGATAGTCGACCTAATGGGCTGTCACACGTCATACTCACTTTAGTCGAAGATAGTTTTTGGTCCATACAATTCATTCAAAAGTAGATTACTAAGGCATTTCACTCAAACACATTTTGCCCATTATAGCCCACTGTGTGAGGTGTGACAAAAACCGGAAAGTGGTCCAAGATAGTGGACCTAATGGACTGTCACATGTCATACTCAGTTGATTCGGAGATAGTTTTTGGTCCATACAATCCATTCAAAGGAAGATTACTAAGGCATTTCCACTGACCTAATGGACTATCACGTATCATACTCAATTTATAAAGAAATAGTTTTTGGTCCATACAATCCTTTCAAAGGAAGATTACTAAGGCATTTCACTCAAACACATTATGCCCATTATAGCCCACTGTGTGAGTTGCGCCAAAAATCGGAAAGTGGTCGAAGATAGTGGACCTGATGGACTACAACGCGACATACTTAGTTTATTCAGAAATAGTTTTTGGTCCATACAATCCATTCAAAGGAAGATTACTAAGGCATTTCACTCAAACACATTTTGCTCATTATAGCCCACTGTGTGAGTTGTGCCAAAAATCGGAAAGTGGTCGAAGATAGTGGCACTAATGGACTGTCACGTGCCATACTCAGTTTATTCCGAAATAGTTTTTTCCATACCATTCATTCAAAAGTAGATTACTAAGGCATTTCACTCAAACACATTTTTCCCATTATAGTCCACTGTGTGAGTTGTGACAAAAATCGGAAAGTGGTCAAAGATAGTGGACCTAATGGGCTGTCACTTGTCATACTCACTTTAGTCGAAGATAGTTTTTGGTCCATACAATCCATTCAAAAGAAGATTACTAAGGCATTTCACTCAAACACATTTTGCCCATTATAGCCCACTGTGTGAGTTGTGACAAAAATCGGAAAGTGCTCAAAGGTAGTCGACCTAATGGGCCGTCACTTGTCATACTCACTTTAGTCGAAGATAGTTTTTGGTCCATACAATTCATTCAAAAGTAGATTACTAAGGCATTTCACTCAAACACATTTTGCCCATTATAGCCCACTGTGTGAGTTGTGCCAAAAATCGGAAAGTGGTCTAAGATAGTGACACTAATGGACTGTCACGTGTCATACTCAGTTTATTCCGAAATAGTTTTTGGTCCATACAATTCATTCAAAAGTAGATTACTAAGGCATTTCACTCAAACACATTTTGCCCATTATAGCCCACTGTGTGAGTTGTGACAAAAATCGGAAAAAGCTCAAAGATAGTCGACCTAATGGGCTGTCACACGTCATACTCACTTTAGTCGAAGATAGTTTTTGGTCCATACAATCCATTCAAAAGAAGATTACTATGGCATTTCACTCAAACACATTTTGCCCATTATAGCCCACTGTGTGAGTTGTGACAAAAATCGGAAAGTGCTCAAAGGTAGCCGACCTAATGGGCCGTCACTTGTCATACTCACTTTAGTCGAAGATAGTTTTTGGTCCATACAATTCATTCAAAAGTAGATTACTAAGGCATTTCACTCAAACACATTTTGCCCATTATAGCCCACTGTGTGAGTTGTGACAAGAACCGGAAAGTGGTCCAAGATAGTGGACCTAATGGACTGTCACACGTCATACTCACTTTAGTCGAAGATAGTTTTTGGTCCATACAATCCATTCAAAAGAAGATTACTATGGCATTTCACTCAAACACATTTTGCCCATTATAGCCCACTGTGTGAGTTGTGACAAAAATCGGAAAGTGGTCGAAGATAGTCGACCTAATGGGCTGTCACACGTCATACTCACTTTAGTCGAAGATAGTTTTTGGTCCATACAATTCATTCAAAAGTAGATTACTAAGGCATTTCACTCAAACACATTTTGCCCATTATAGCCCACTGTGTGAGGTGTGACAAAAACCGGAAAGTGGTCCAAGATAGTGGACCTAATGGACTGTCACATGTCATACTCAGTTGATTCGGAGATAGTTTTTGGTCCATACAATCCATTCAAAGGAAGATTACTAAGGCATTTCACTCAAACACATTTTGCCCATTATAGCCCACTGTGTGAGTTGTGAAAAAAAACGGAAAGTGGTCGAAGATAGTGGACCTAATGGACTACAACGCGACATGCTTAGTTTATTCAGAAATAGTTTTTGGTCCATACAATCCATTCAAAGGAAGATTACTAAGGCATTTCACTCAAACACATTATGCCCATTATATCCCACTGTGTGAGTTGCGCCAAAAATCGGAAAGTGGTCGAAGATAGTGGCACTAATGGACTGTCACGTATCATACTCAGTTTATTCCGAAATAGTTTTTTTCCATACAATTCATTCAAAAGTAGATTACTAAGGCATTTCACTCAAACACATTTTGCCCATTATAGCCCACTGTGTGAGTTGTGCCAAAAATCGGAAAGTGGTCGAAGATAGTGGACCTGATGAGCTACAATGCGACATACTCAGTTTATTCGGAGATAGTTTTTGGTCCATTCAATCGATTCAAAAGTAGATTACTAAGGCATCTCCACTGACCTAATGGACTGTCACGTGTCATACTCAGTTTATTCGGAAATAGTTTTTGGTCCATACAATTCATTCAAAAGTAGATTACTAAGGCATTTCACTCAAACACATTTTGCCCATTATAGCCCACTGTGTGAGTTGTGACAAAAATCGGAAAAAGTTCAAAGATAGTCGACCCAATGGGCTGTCACTTGTCATACTCACTTTATTCGAAGATAGTTTTTGGTCCACACAATGAATTCAAAAGAAGATTACTAAGGCATTTCACTCAAACACATTATGCCCATTATAGCCCACTGTGTGAGTTGCGCCAAAAATCGGAAACTGGTCGAAGATAGTGGACCTGATGGACTACAACGCGACATACTCAGTTTATTCAGAAATAGTTTTTGGTCCATACAATCCATTCAAAGGAAGATTACTAAAGCATTTCACTCACACACATTATTCCCATTATAGCCCACTGTGTGAGTTGTGCCAAAAATCGGAAAGTGGTCGAAGATAGTGGACCTGATGAGCTACAATGCGACATACTCAGTTTATTCGGAGATAGTTTTTGGTCCATTCAATCGATTCAAAAGTAGATTACTAAGGCATCTCCACTGACCTAATGGACTGTCACGTGTCATACTCAGTTTATTCGGAAATAGTTTTTGGTCCATACAATTCATTCAAAAGTAGATTACTAAGGCATTTCACTCAAACACATTTTGCCCATTATAGCCCACTGTGTGAGTTGTGACAAAAATCGGAAAAAGTTCAAAGATAGTCGACCCAATGGGCTGTCACTTGTCATACTCACTTTATTCGAAGATAGTTTTTGGTCCACACAATGAATTCAAAAAAAGATTACTAAGGCATTTCACTCAAACACATTATGCCCATTATAGCCCACTGTGTGAGTTGCGCCAAAAATCGGAAACTGGTCGAAGATAGTGGACCTGATGGACTACAACGCGACATACTCAGTTTATTCAGAAATAGTTTTTGGTCCATACAATCCATTCAAAGGAAGATTACTAAAGCATTTCACTCACACACATTATGCCCATTATAGCCCACTGTGTGAGTTGTGCCAAAAATCGGAAAGTGGTCGAAGATAGTGGACCTGATGAGCTACAATGCGACATACTCAGTTTATTCGGAGATAGTTTTTGGTCCATTCAATCGATTCAAAAGTAGATTACTAAGGCATCTCCACTGACCTAATGGACTGTCACGTGTCATACTCAGTTTATTCGGAAATAGTTTTTGGTCCATACAATTCATTCAAAAGTAGATTACTAAGGCATTTCACTCAAACACATTTTGCCCATTATAGCCCACTGTGTGAATTGTGCCAAAAATCGGAAAGTGGTCGAAGATAGTGGCACTAATGGACTGTCACGTATCATACTCAGTTTATTCCGAAATAGTTTTTTTCCATACAATTCATTCAAAAGTAGATTACTAAGGCATTTCACTCAAACACATTTTGCCCATTATAGCCCACTGTGTGAGTTGTGCCAAAAATCGGAAAGTGGTCGAAGATAGTGGACCTGATGAGCTACAATGCGACATACTCAGTTTATTCGGAGATAGTTTTTGGTCCATTCAATCGATTCAAAAGTAGATTACTAAGGCATCTCCACTGACCTAATGGACTGTCACGTGTCATACTCAGTTTATTCGGAAATAGTTTTTGGTCCATACAATTCATTCAAAAGTAGATTACTAAGGCATTTCACTCAAACACATTTTGCCCATTATAGCCCACTGTGTGAGTTGTGACAAAAATCGGAAAAAGTTCAAAGATAGTCGACCCAATGGGCTGTCACTTGTCATACTCACTTTATTCGAAGATAGTTTTTGGTCCACACAATGAATTCAAAAGAAGATTACTAAGGCATTTCACTCAAACACATTATGCCCATTATAGCCCACTGTGTGAGTTGCGCCAAAAATCGGAAACTGGTCGAAGATAGTGGACCTGATGGACTACAACGCGACATACTCAGTTTATTCAGAAATAGTTTTTGGTCCATACAATCCATTCAAAGGAAGATTACTAAAGCATTTCACTCACACACATTATGCCCATTATAGCCCACTGTGTGAGTTGTGCCAAAAATCGGAAAGTGGTCGAAGATAGTGGACCTAATGGACTCTCACGTGTCATACTCAGTTTATTCCGAAATAGTTTTTGGTCCATACAATTCATTCAAAAGTAGATTACTAAGGCATTTCACTCAAACACATTTTGCCCATTATAGCCCACTGTGTGAGTTGTGCCAAAAATCGGAAATTGGCAGAAGATAGTGGACGAGATGGACTACAACGCGACATACTTAGTTTATTCAGAAATAGTTTTTGGTCCATACAATCCATTCAAAGGAAGATTACTAAGGCATTTCCACTGACCTAATGGACTATCACGTGTTATACTCAGTTTATTCAGATATAGTTTTTGGTCCATACAATCCATTTAAAGGAAAATTACTAAGGCATTTCACTCAAACGCATTATGCGCATTATAGCCCACTGTGTGAGTTGTGACAAAAATCGGAAAGTGCTCAAAGATAGTCGACCTAATGGGCTGTCACTTGTCATACTCACTTTAGTCGAAGATAGTTTTTGGTCCATACAATCCATTCAAAAGGAGATTACTAAGGCATTTCACTCAAACACATTTTGCCCATTATAGCCCACTGTGTGAGTTGTGACAAAAATCGGAAAGTGCTCAAAGGTAGTCGACCTAATGGGCTGGCACTTGTCATACCCACTTTAGTCGAAGATAGTTTTTGGTCCATACAATCCATTCAAAAGAAGATTACTAAGGCATTTCACACAAACACATTTTGCCCATTATAGCCCACTGTGTGAGTTGTGACAAAAACCGGAAAGTGGTCCAAGATAGTGGACCTAATTGACTATCACGTGTCATACTCAGTTTATTCGGAATAGTTTTTGGTCCATACAATCCATTCAAAAGAAGAGTACTAAGGCATTTCACTCAAACACATTTTGCCCATTATAGCCCACTGTGTGAGTTGTGCCAAAAAACGGAAAGTGGTCGAAGATAGTGGACCTAATTGACTGTCACGTGTCATACTCAGTTGATTCGGAGATAGTTTTTGGTCCATACAATCCATTCAAAAGAAGATTACTAAGGCATTTCACTCAAACACATTTTTCCCATTATAGCCCACTGTGTGAGTTGTGACAAAAATCGGAAAGTGGTCGAAGATAGTGGACCTAATGGACTGTCACGTGTCATACTCAGTTGATTCGGACACAGTTTTTGGTCCATACAATCCATTGAAAAGAAGATTACTAAGGCATTTCACTCAAACACATTTTGCCCATTATAGCCCACTGTGTGAGTTGTGACAAAAATCGTTAAGTGCTCGAAGATAGTGGACCTAATGGACTACAACGCGACATGCTTAGTTTATTCAGAAATAGTTTTTGGTCCATACAATCCATTCAAAGGAAGATTACTAAGGCATTTCACTCAAACACATTATGCCCATTATATCCCACTGTGTGAGTTGCGCTAAAAATCGGAAAGTGGTCGAAGATAACGGACCTGATGGACTATCACGTATCATACTCAGTTTATAAAGAAATAGTTTTTGGTCCATACAATCCTTTCAAAGGAAGATTACTAAGGCATTTCACTCAAACACATTATGCCCATTATAGCCCACTGTGTGAGTTGCGCCAAAAATCGGAAAATGGTCGAAGATAGTGGACCTGATGGACTACAACGCGACATACTTAGTTTATTCAGAAATAGTTTTTGGTCCATACAATCCATTCAAAGGAAGATTACTAAGGCATTTCATTCAAACACATTTTGCCCATTATAGCCCACAGTGTGAGTTGTGCCAATGATCGGAAAGTGGTCTAAGATAGTGACACTAATGGACTGTCACGTGCCATACTCAGTTTATTCCGAAATAGTTTTTGGTCCATACAATTCATTCAAAAGTAGATTACTAAGGCATTTCACTCAAACACATTTTGCCCATTATAGCCCACTGTGTGAGTTGTGACAAAAATCGCAAAGTGCTCAAAGATAGTCGACCTAATGGGCTGTCACACGTCATACTCACTTTAGTCGAAGATAGTTTTTGGTCCATACAATCCATTCAAAAGAAGATTACTATGGCATTTCACTCAAACACATTTTGCCCATTATAGCCCACTGTGTGAGTTGTGACAAAAATCGGAAAGTGGTCGAAGATAGTGGCACTATTGGACTGTCACGTGTCATACTCAGTTTATTCCGAAATAGTTTTTGGTCCATACAATTCATTCAAAAGTAGATTATTAAGGCATTTCACTCAAACACATTTTGCCCATTATAGCCCACTGTGTGAGTTGTGCCAAAAATCGGAAAGTGGTCGAAGATAGTGGCACTAATGGACTGTCACGTGTCATACTCAGTTTATTCCGAAATATTTTTTTCCAAACAATTCATTCAAAAGTAGATTACTAAGGCATTTCACTCAAACACATTTTGCCCATTATAGCCCACTGTGTGAGTTGTGACAAAAATCGGAAATTGGCAGAAGATAGTGGACGAGATGGACTACAACGCGACATACTTAGTTTATTCAGAAATAGTTTTTGGTCCATACAATCCATTCAAAGGAAGATTACTAAGGCATTTCCACTGACCTAATGGACTAGCACGTATCATACTCAATTTATAAAGAAATAGTTTTTGGTCCATACAATCCTTTCAAAGGAAGATTACTAAGGCATTTCACTCAAACACATTATGCCCATTATAGCCCACTGTGTGAGTTGCGCCAAAAATCGGAAAGTGGTCGAAGATAGTGGACCTGATGGACTACAACGCGACATACTTAGTTTATTCAGAAATAGTTTTTGGTCCATACAATCCATTCAAAGGAAGATTACTAAGGCATTTCACTCAAACACATTTTGCTCATTATAGCCCACTGTGTGAGTTGTGCAAAAAATCGGAAAGTGATCGAAGATAGTGGCACTAATGGACTGTCACGTGCCATACTCAGTTTATTCCGAAATAGTTTTTTCCATACCATTCATTCAAAGGAAGATTACTAAGGCATTTCACTCAAACACATTTTGCTCATTATAGCCCACTGTGTGAGTTGTGCCAAAAATCGGAAAGTGGTCGAAGATAGTGGCACTAATGGACTGTCACGTGCCATACTCAGTTTATTCCGAAATAGTTTTTTCCATACCATTCATTCAAAAGTAGATTACTAAGGCATTTCACTCAAACACATTTTTCCCATTATAGTCCACTGTGTGAGTTGTGACAAAAATCGGAAAGTGGTCAAAGATAGTGGACCTAATGGGCTGTCACTTGTCATACTCACTTTAGTCGAAGATAGTTTTTGGTCCATACAATCCATTCAAAAGAAGATTACTAAGGCATTTCACTCAAACACATTTTGCCCATTATAGCCCACTGTGTGAGTTGTGACAAAAATCGGAAAGTGCTCAAAGGTAGTCGACCTAATGGGCCGTCACTTGTCATACTCACTTTAGTCGAAGATAGTTTTTGGTCCATACAATTCATTCAAAAGTAGATTACTAAGGCATTTCACTCAAACACATTTTGCCCATTATAGCCCACTGTGTGAGTTGTGCCAAAAATCGGAAAGTGGTCTAAGATAGTGACACTAATGGACTGTCACGTGTCATACTCAGTTTATTCCGAAATAGTTTTTGGTCCATACAATTCATTCAAAAGTAGATTACTAAGGCATTTCACTCAAACACATTTTGCCCATTATAGCCCACTGTGTGAGTTGTGACAAAAATCGGAAAAAGCTCAAAGATAGTCGACCTAATGGGCTGTCACACGTCATACTCACTTTAGTCGAAGATAGTTTTTGGTCCATACAATCCATTCAAAAGAAGATTACTATGGCATTTCACTCAAACACATTTTGCCCATTATAGCCCACTGTGTGAGTTGTGACAAAAATCGGAAAGTGCTCAAAGGTAGTAGACCTAATGGGCCGTCACTTGTCATACTCACTTTAGTCGAAGATAGTTTTTGGTCCATACAATTCATTCAAAAGTAGATTACTAAGGCATTTCACCCAAACACATTTTGCCCATTATAGCCCACTGTGTGAGTTGTGACAAGAACCGGAAAGTGGTCCAAGATAGTGGACCTAATGGACTGTCACACGTCATACTCACTTTAGTCGAAGATAGTTTTTGGTCCATACAATCCATTCAAAAGAAGATTACTATGGCATTTCACTCAAACACATTTTGCCCATTATAGCCCACTGTGTGAGTTGTGACAAAAATCGGAAACTGGTCGAAGATAGTCGACCTAATGGGCTGTCACACGTCATACTCACTTTAGTCGAAGATAGTTTTTGGTCCATACAATTCATTCAAAAGTAGATTACTAAGGCATTTCACTCAAACACATTTTGCCCATTATAGCCCACTGTGTGAGGTGTGACAAAAACCGGAAAGTGGTCCAAGATAGTGGACCTAATGGACTGTCACATGTCATACTCAGTTGATTCGGAGATAGTTTTTGGTCCATACAATCCATTCAAAGGAAGATTACTAAGGCATTTCACTCAAACACATTTTGCCCATTATAGCCCACTGTGTGAGTTGTGAAAAAAAACGGAAAGTGGTCGAAGATAGTGGACCTAATGGACTACAACGCGACATGCTTAGTTTATTCAGAAATAGTTTTTGGTCCATACAATCCATTCAAAGGAAGATTACTAAGGCATTTCACTCAAACACATTATGCCCATTATATCCCACTGTGTGAGTTGCGCCAAAAATCGGAAAGTGGTCGAAGATAGTGGCACTAATGGACTGTCACGTATCATACTCAGTTTATTCCGAAATAGTTTTTTTCCATACAATTCATTCAAAAGTAGATTACTAAGGCATTTCACTCAAACACATTTTGCCCATTATAGCCCACTGTGTGAGTTGTGCCAAAAATCGGAAAGTGGTCGAAGATAGTGGACCTGATGAGCTACAATGCGACATACTCAGTTTATTCGGAGATAGTTTTTGGTCCATTCAATCGATTCAAAAGTAGATTACTAAGGCATCTCCACTGACCTAATGGACTGTCACGTGTCATACTCAGTTTATTCGGAAATAGTTTTTGGTCCATACAATTCATTCAAAAGTAGATTACTAAGGCATTTCACTCAAACACATTTTGCCCATTATAGCCCACTGTGTGAGTTGTGACAAAAATCGGAAAAAGTTCAAAGATAGTCGACCCAATGGGCTGTCACTTGTCATACTCACTTTATTCGAAGATAGTTTTTGGTCCACACAATGAATTCAAAAGAAGATTACTAAGGCATTTCACTCAAACACATTATGCCCATTATAGCCCACTGTGTGAGTTGCGCCAAAAATCGGAAACTGGTCGAAGATAGTGGACCTGATGGACTACAACGCGACATACTCAGTTTATTCAGAAATAGTTTTTGGTCCATACAATCCATTCAAAGGAAGATTACTAAAGCATTTCACTCACACAC
The DNA here is from genome assembly GCA_963576795.1 of Metopia argyrocephala. Lineage (NCBI taxonomy): Eukaryota > Metazoa > Arthropoda > Insecta > Diptera > Sarcophagidae > Metopia > Metopia argyrocephala. Next base: position 86,043,309 of record OY756209.1, on the reverse strand, counting down.
ATTATTCCCATTATAGCCCACTGTGTGAGTTGTGCCAAAAATCGGAAAGTGGTCGAAGATAGTGGACCTGATGAGCTACAATGCGACATACTCAGTTTATTCGGAGATAGTTTTTGGTCCATTCAATCGATTCAAAAGTAGATTACTAAGGCATCTCCACTGACCTAATGGACTGTCACGTGTCATACTCAGTTTATTCGGAAATAGTTTTTGGTCCATACAATTCATTCAAAAGTAGATTACTAAGGCATTTCACTCAAACACATTTTGCCCATTATAGCCCACTGTGTGAGTTGTGACAAAAATCGGAAAAAGTTCAAAGATAGTCGACCCAATGGGCTGTCACTTGTCATACTCACTTTATTCGAAGATAGTTTTTGGTCCACACAATGAATTCAAAAAAAGATTACTAAGGCATTTCACTCAAACACATTATGCCCATTATAGCCCACTGTGTGAGTTGCGCCAAAAATCGGAAACTGGTCGAAGATAGTGGACCTGATGGACTACAACGCGACATACTCAGTTTATTCAGAAATAGTTTTTGGTCCATACAATCCATTCAAAGGAAGATTACTAAAGCATTTCACTCACACACATTATGCCCATTATAGCCCACTGTGTGAGTTGTGCCAAAAATCGGAAAGTGGTCGAAGATAGTGGACCTGATGAGCTACAATGCGACATACTCAGTTTATTCGGAGATAGTTTTTGGTCCATTCAATCGATTCAAAAGTAGATTACTAAGGCATCTCCACTGACCTAATGGACTGTCACGTGTCATACTCAGTTTATTCCGAAATAGTTTTTGGTCCATACAATTCATTCAAAAGTAGATTACTAAGGCATTTCACTCAAACACATTTTGCCCATTATAGCCCACTGTGTGAATTGTGCCAAAAATCGGAAAGTGGTCGAAGATAGTGGCACTAATGGACTGTCACGTATCATACTCAGTTTATTCCGAAATAGTTTTTTTCCATACAATTCATTCAAAAGTAGATTACTAAGGCATTTCACTCAAACACATTTTGCCCATTATAGCCCACTGTGTGAGTTGTGCCAAAAATCGGAAAGTGGTCGAAGATAGTGGACCTGATGAGCTACAATGCGACATACTCAGTTTATTCGGAGATAGTTTTTGGTCCATTCAATCGATTCAAAAGTAGATTACTAAGGCATCTCCACTGACCTAATGGACTGTCACGTGTCATACTCAGTTTATTCGGAAATAGTTTTTGGTCCATACAATTCATTCAAAAGTAGATTACTAAGGCATTTCACTCAAACACATTTTGCCCATTATAGCCCACTGTGTGAGTTGTGACAAAAATCGGAAAAAGTTCAAAGATAGTCGACCCAATGGGCTGTCACTTGTCATACTCATTTTATTCGAAGATAGTTTTTGGTCCACACAATGAATTCAAAAGAAGATTACTAAGGCATTTCACTCAAACACATTATGCCCATTATAGCCCACTGTGTGAGTTGCGCCAAAAATCGGAAACTGGTCGAAGATAGTGGACCTAATGGACTACAACGCGACATACTCAGTTTATTCAGAAATAGTTTTTGGTCCATACAATCCATTCAAAGGAAGATTACTAAAGCATTTCACTCACACACATTATGCCCATTATAGCCCACTGTGTGAGTTGTGCCAAAAATCGGAAAGTGGTCGAAGATAGTGGACCTAATGGACTCTCACGTGTCATACTCAGTTTATTCCGAAATAGTTTTTGGTCCATACAATTCATTCAAAAGTAGATTACTAAGGCATTTCACTCAAACACATTTTGCCCATTATAGCCCACTGTGTGAGTTGTGCCAAAAATCGGAAATTGGCAGAAGATAGTGGACGAGATGGACTACAACGCGACATACTTAGTTTATTCAGAAATAGTTTTTGGTCCATACAATCCATTCAAAGGAAGATTACTAAGGCATTTCCACTGACCTAATGGACTATCACGTGTTATACTCAGTTTATTCAGAAATAGTTTTTGGTCCATACAATCCATTTAAAGGAAAATTACTAAGGCATTTCACTCAAACGCATTATGCGCATTATAGCCCACTTTGTGAGTTGTGACAAAAATCGGAAAGTGCTCAAAGATAGTCGACCTAATGGGCTGTCACTTGTCATACTCACTTTAGTCGAAGATAGTTTTTGGTCCATACAATCCATTCAAAAGGAGATTACTAAGGCATTTCACTCAAACACATTTTGCCCATTATAGCCCACTGTGTGAGTTGTGACAAAAATCGGAAAGTGCTCAAAGGTAGTCGACCTAATGGGCTGGCACTTGTCATACCCACTTTAGTCGAAGATAGTTTTTGGTCCATACAATCCATTCAAAAGAAGATTACTAAGGCATTTCACACAAACACATTTTGCCCATTATAGCCCACTGTGTGAGTTGTGACAAAAACCGGAAAGTGGTCCAAGATAGTGGACCTAATTGACTATCACGTGTCATACTCAGTTTATTCGGAATAGTTTTTGGTCCATACAATCCATTCAAAAGAAGAGTACTAAGGCATTTCACTCAAACACATTTTGCCCATTATAGCCCACTGTGTGAGTTGTGCCAAAAAACGGAAAGTGGTCGAAGATAGTGGACCTAATTGACTGTCACGTGTCATACTCAGTTGATTCGGAGATAGTTTTTGGTCCATACAATCCATTCAAAAGAAGATTACTAAGGCATTTCACTCAAACACATTTTTCCCATTATAGCCCACTGTGTGAGTTGTGACAAAAATCGGAAAGTGGTCGAAGATAGTGGACCTAATGGACTGTCACGTGTCATACTAAGTTGATTCGGACACAGTTTTTGGTCCATACAATCCATTGAAAAGAAGATTACTAAGGCATTTCACTCAAACACATTTTGCCCATTATAGCCCACTGTGTGAGTTGTGACAAAAATCGTTAAGTGCTCGAAGATAGTGGACCTAATGGACTACAACGCGACATGCTTAGTTTATTCAGAAATAGTTTTTGGTCCATACAATCCATTCAAAGGAAGATTACTAAGGCATTTCACTCAAACACATTATGCCCATTATATCCCACTGTGTGAGTTGCGCCAAAAATCGGAAAGTGGTCGAAGATAACGGACCTGATGGACTATCACGTATCATACTCAGTTTATAAAGAAATAGTTTTTGGTCCATACAATCCTTTCAAAGGAAGATTACTAAGGCATTTCACTCAAACACATTATGCCCATTATAGCCCACTGTGTGAGTTGCGCCAAAAATCGGAAAGTGGTCGAAGATAGTGGACCTGATGGACTACAACGCGACATACTTAGTTTATTCAGAAATAGTTTTTGGTCCATACAATCCATTCAAAGGAAGATTACTAAGGCATTTCATTCAAACACATTTTGCCCATTATAGCCCACAGTGTGAGTTGTGCCAATGATCGGAAAGTGGTCTAAGATAGTGACACTAATGGACTGTCACGTGCCATACTCAGTTTATTCCGAAATAGTTTTTGGTCCATACAATTCATTCAAAAGTAGATTACTAAGGCATTTCACTCAAACACATTTTGCCCATTATAGCCCACTGTGTGAGTTGTGACAAAAATCGCAACGTGCTCAAAGATAGTCGACCTAATGGGCTGTCACACGTCATACTCACTTTAGTCGAAGATAGTTTTTGGTCCATACAATCCATTCAAAAGAAGATTACTATGGCATTTCACTCAAACACATTTTGCCCATTATAGCCCACTGTGTGAGTTGTGACAAAAATCGGAAAGTGGTCGAAGATAGTGGCACTATTGGACTGTCACGTGTCATACTCAGTTTATTCCGAAATAGTTTTTGGTCCATACAATTCATTCAAAAGTAGATTATTAAGGCATTTCACTCAAACACATTTTGCCCATTATAGCCCACTGTGTGAGTTGTGCCAAAAATCGGAAAGTGGTCGAAGATAGTCGACCTAATGGGCTGTCACACGTCATACTCACTTTAGTCGAAGATAGTTTTTGGTCCATACAATTCATTCAAAAGTAGATTACTAAGGCATTTCACTCAAACACATTTTGCCCATTATAGCCCACTGTGTGAGGTGTGACAAAAACCGGAAAGTGGTCCAAGATAGTGGACCTAATGGACTGTCACATGTCATACTCAGTTGATTCGGAGATAGTTTTTGGTCCATACAATCCATTCAAAGGAAGATTACTAAGGCATTTCCACTGACCTAATGGACTATCACGTATCATACTCAATTTATAAAGAAATAGTTTTTGGTCCATACAATCCTTTCAAAGGAAGATTACTAAGGCATTTCACTCAAACACATTATGCCCATTATAGCCCACTGTGTGAGTTGCGCCAAAAATCGGAAAGTGGTCGAAGATAGTGGACCTGATGGACTACAACGCGACATACTTAGTTTATTCAGAAATAGTTTTTGGTCCATACAATCCATTCAAAGGAAGATTACTAAGGCATTTCACTCAAACACATTTTGCTCATTATAGCCCACTGTGTGAGTTGTGCCAAAAATCGGAAAGTGGTCGAAGATAGTGGCACTAATGGACTGTCACGTGCCATACTCAGTTTATTCCGAAATAGTTTTTTCCATACCATTCATTCAAAAGTAGATTACTAAGGCATTTCACTCAAACACATTTTTCCCATTATAGTCCACTGTGTGAGTTGTGACAAAAATCGGAAAGTGGTCAAAGATAGTGGACCTAATGGGCTGTCACTTGTCATACTCACTTTAGTCGAAGATAGTTTTTGGTCCATACAATCCATTCAAAAGAAGATTACTAAGGCATTTCACTCAAACACATTTTGCCCATTATAGCCCACTGTGTGAGTTGTGACAAAAATCGGAAAGTGCTCAAAGGTAGTCGACCTAATGGGCCGTCACTTGTCATACTCACTTTAGTCGAAGATAGTTTTTGGTCCATACAATTCATTCAAAAGTAGATTACTAAGGCATTTCACTCAAACACATTTTGCCCATTATAGCCCACTGTGTGAGTTGTGCCAAAAATCGGAAAGTGGTCTAAGATAGTGACACTAATGGACTGTCACGTGTCATACTCAGTTTATTCCGAAATAGTTTTTGGTCCATACAATTCATTCAAAAGTAGATTACTAAGGCATTTCACTCAAACACATTTTGCCCATTATAGCCCACTGTGTGAGTTGTGACAAAAATCGGAAAAAGCTCAAAGATAGTCGACCTAATGGGCTGTCACACGTCATACTCACTTTAGTCGAAGATAGTTTTTGGTCCATACAATCCATTCAAAAGAAGATTACTATGGCATTTCACTCAAACACATTTTGCCCATTATAGCCCACTGTGTGAGTTGTGACAAAAATCGGAAAGTGCTCAAAGGTAACCGACCTAATGGGCCGTCACTTGTCATACTCACTTTAGTCGAAGATAGTTTTTGGTCCATACAATTCATTCAAAAGTAGATTACTAAGGCATTTCACTCAAACACATTTTGCCCATTATAGCCCACTGTGTGAGTTGTGACAAGAACCGGAAAGTGGTCCAAGATAGTGGACCTAATGGACTGTCACACGTCATACTCACTTTAGTCGAAGATAGTTTTTGGTCCATACAATCCATTCAAAAGAAGATTACTATGGCATTTCACTCAAACACATTTTGCCCATTATAGCCCACTGTGTGAGTTGTGACAAAAATCGGAAAGTGGTCGAAGATAGTCGACCTAATGGGCTGTCACACGTCATACTCACTTTAGTCGAAGATAGTTTTTGGTCCATACAATTCATTCAAAAGTAGATTACTAAGGCATTTCACTCAAACACATTTTGCCCATTATAGCCCACTGTGTGAATTGTGACAAAAACCGGAAAGTGGTCCAAGATAGTGGACCTAATGGACTGTCACATGTCATACTCAGTTGATTCGGAGATAGTTTTTGGTCCATACAATCCATTCAAAGGAAGATTACTAAGGCATTTCACTCAAACACATTTTGCCCATTATAGCCCACTGTGTGAGTTGTGAAAAAAAACGGAAAGTGGTCGAAGATAGTGGACCTAATGGACTACAACGCGACATGCTTAGTTTATTCAGAAATAGTTTTTGGTCCATACAATCCATTCAAAGGAAGATTACTAAGGCATTTCACTCAAACACATTATGCCCATTATATCCCACTGTGTGAGTTGCGCCAAAAATCGGAAAGTGGTCGAAGATAGTGGCACTAATGGACTGTCACGTATCATACTCAGTTTATTCCGAAATAGTTTTTTTCCATACAATTCATTCAAAAGTAGATTACTAAGGCATTTCACTCAAACACATTTTGCCCATTATAGCCCACTGTGTGAGTTGTGCCAAAAATCGGAAAGTGGTCGAAGATAGTGGACCTGATGAGCTACAATGCGACATACTCAGTTTATTCGGAGATAGTTTTTGGTCCATTCAATCGATTCAAAAGTAGATTACTAAGGCATCTCCACTGACCTAATGGACTGTCACGTGTCATACTCAGTTTATTCGGAAATAGTTTTTGGTCCATACAATTCATTCAAAAGTAGATTACTAAGGCATTTCACTCAAACACATTTTGCCCATTATAGCCCACTGTGTGAGTTGTGACAAAAATCGGAAAAAGTTCAAAGATAGTCGACCCAATGGGCTGTCACTTGTCATACTCACTTTATTCGAAGATAGTTTTTGGTCCACACAATGAATTCAAAAGAAGATTACTAAGGCATTTCACTCAAACACATTATGCCCATTATAGCCCACTGTGTGAGTTGCGCCAAAAATCGGAAACTGGTCGAAGATAGTGGACCTGATGGACTACAACGCGACATACTCAGTTTATTCAGAAATAGTTTTTGGTCCATACAATCCATTCAAAGGAAGATTACTAAAGCATTTCACTCACACACATTATTCCCATTATAGCCCACTGTGTGAGTTGTGCCAAAAATCGGAAAGTGGTCGAAGATAGTGGACCTGATGAGCTACAATGCGACATACTCAGTTTATTCGGAGATAGTTTTTGGTCCATTCAATCGATTCAAAAGTAGATTACTAAGGCATCTCCACTGACCTAATGGACTGTCACGTGTCATACTCAGTTTATTCGGAAATAGTTTTTGGTCCATACAATTCATTCAAAAGTAGATTACTAAGGCATTTCACTCAAACACATTTTGCCCATTATAGCCCACTGTGTGAGTTGTGACAAAAATCGGAAAAAGTTCAAAGATAGTCGACCCAATGGGCTGTCACTTGTCATACTCACTTTATTCGAAGATAGTTTTTGGTCCACACAATGAATTCAAAAAAAGATTACTAAGGCATTTCACTCAAACACATTATGCCCATTATAGCCCACTGTGTGAGTTGCGCCAAAAATCGGAAACTGGTCGAAGATAGTGGACCTGATGGACTACAACGCGACGTACTCAGTTTATTCAGAAATAGTTTTTGGTCCATACAATCCATTCAAAGGAAGATTACTAAAGCATTTCACTCACACACATTATGCCCATTATAGCCCACTGTGTGAGTTGTGCCAAAAATCGGAAAGTGGTCGAAGATAGTGGACCTGATGAGCTACAATGCGACATACTCAGTTTATTCGGAGATAGTTTTTGGTCCATTCAATCGATTCAAAAGTAGATTACTAAGGCATCTCCACTGACCTAATGGACTGTCACGTGTCATACTCAGTTTATTCGGAAATAGTTTTTGGTCCATACAATTCATTTAAAAGTAGATTACTAAGGCATTTCACTCAAACACATTTTGCCCATTATAGCCCACTGTGTGAATTGTGCCAAAAATCGGAAAGTGGTCGAAGATAGTGGCACTAATGGACTGTCACGTATCATACTCAGTTTATTCCGAAATAGTTTTTTTCCATACAATTCATTCAAAAGTAGATTACTAAGGCATTTCACTCAAACACATTTTGCCCATTATAGCCCACTGTGTGAGTTGTGCCAAAAATCGGAAAGTGGTCGAAGATAGTGGACCTGATGAGCTACAATGCGACATACTCAGTTTATTCGGAGATAGTTTTTGGTCCATTCAATCGATTCAAAAGTAGATTACTAAGGCATCTCCACTGACCTAATGGACTGTCACGTGTCATACTCAGTTTATTCGGAAATAGTTTTTGGTCCATACAATTCATTCAAAAGTAGATTACTAAGGCATTTCACTCAAACACATTTTGCCCATTATAGCCCACTGTGTGAGTTGTGACAAAAATCGGAAAAAGTTCAAAGATAGTCGACCCAATGGGCTGTCACTTGTCATACTCACTTTATTCGAAGATAGTTTTTGGTCCACACAATGAATTCAAAAGAAGATTACTAAGGCATTTCACTCAAACACATTATGCCCATTATAGCCCACTGTGTGAGTTGCGCCAAAAATCGGAAACTGGTCGAAGATAGTGGACCTGATGGACTACAACGCGACATACTCAGTTTATTCAGAAATAGTTTTTGGTCCATACAATCCATTCAAAGGAAGATTACTAAAGCATTTCACTCACACACATTATGCCCATTATAGCCCACTGTGTGAGTTGTGCCAAAAATCGGAAAGTGGTCGAAGATAGTGGACCTAATGGACTCTCACGTGTCATACTCAGTTTATTCCGAAATAGTTTTTGGTCCATACAATTCATTCAAAAGTAGATTACTAAGGCATTTCACTCAAACACATTTTGCCCATTATAGCCCACTGTGTGAGTTGTGCCAAAAATCGGAAATTGGCAGAAGATAGTGGACGAGATGGACTACAACGCGACATACTTAGTTTATTCAGAAATAGTTTTTGGTCCATACAATCCATTCAAAGGAAGATTACTAAGGCATTTCCACTGACCTAATGGACTATCACGTGTTATACTCAGTTTATTCAGATATAGTTTTTGGTCCATACAATCCATTTAAAGGAAAATTACTAAGGCATTTCACTCAAACGCATTATGCGCATTATAGCCCACTGTGTGAGTTGTGACAAAAATCGAAAAGTGCTCAAAGATAGTCGACCTAATGGGCTGTCACTTGTCATACTCACTTTAGTCGAAGATAGTTTTTGGTCCATACAATCCATTCAAAAGGAGATTACTAAGGCATTTCACTCAAACACATTTTGCCCATTATAGCCCACTGTGTGAGTTGTGACAAAAATCGGAAAGTGCTCAAAGGTAGTCGACCTAATGGGCTGGCACTTGTCATACCCACTTTAGTCGAAGATAGTTTTTGGTCCATACAATCCATTCAAAAGAAGATTACTAAGGCATTTCACACAAACACATTTTGCCCATTATAGCCCACTGTGTGAGTTGTGACAAAAACCGGAAAGTGGTCCAAGATAGTGGACCTAATTGACTATCACGTGTCATACTCAGTTTATTCGGAATAGTTTTTGGTCCATACAATCCATTCAAAAGAAGAGTACTAAGGCATTTCACTCAAACACATTTTGCCCATTATAGCCCACTGTGTGAGTTGTGCCAAAAAACGGAAAGTGGTCGAAGATAGTGGACCTAATTGACTGTCACGTGTCATACTCAGTTGATTCGGAGATAGTTTTTGGTCCATACAATCCATTCAAAAGAAGATTACTAAGGCATTTCACTCAAACACATTTTTCCCATTATAGCCCACTGTGTGAGTTGTGACAAAAATCGGAAAGTGGTCGAAGATAGTGGACCTAATGGACTGTCACGTGTCATACTCAGTTGATTCGGACACAGTTTTTGGTCCATACAATCCATTGAAAAGAAGATTACTAAGGCATTTCACTCAAACACATTTTGCCCATTATAGCCCACTGTGTGAGTTGTGACAAAAATCGTTAAGTGCTCGAAGATAGTGGACCTAATGGACTACAACGCGACATGCTTAGTTTATTCAGAAATAGTTTTTGGTCCATACAATCCATTCAAAGGAAGATTACTAAGGCATTTCACTCAAACACATTATGCCCATTATATCCCACTGTGTGAGTTGCGCCAAAAATCGGAAAGTGGTCGAAGATAACGGACCTGATGGACTATCACGTATCATACTCAGTTTATAAAGAAATAGTTTTTGGTCCATACAATCCTTTCAAAGGAAGATTACTAAGGCATTTCACTCAAACACATTATGCCCATTATAGCCCACTGTGTGAGTTGCGCCAAAAATCGGAAAATGGTCGAAGATAGTGGACCTGATGGACTACAACGCGACATACTTAGTTTATTCAGAAATAGTTTTTGGTCCATACAATCCATTCAAAGGAAGATTACTAAGGCATTTCATTCAAACACATTTTGCCCATTATAGCCCACAGTGTGAGTTGTGCCAATGATCGGAAAGTGGTCTAAGATAGTGACACTAATGGACTGTCACGTGCCATACTCAGTTTATTCCGAAATAGTTTTTGGTCCATACAATTCATTCAAAAGTAGATTACTAAGGCATTTCACTCAAACACATTTTGCCCATTATAGCCCACTGTGTGAGTTGTGACAAAAATCGCAAAGTGCTCAAAGATAGTCGACCTAATGGGCTGTCACACGTCATACTCACTTTAGTCGAAGATAGTTTTTGGTCCATACAATCCATTCAAAAGAAGATTACTATGGCATTTCACTCAAACACATTTTGCCCATTATAGCCCACTGTGTGAGTTGTGACAAAAATCGGAAAGTGGTCGAAGATAGTGGCACTATTGGACTGTCACGTGTCATACTCAGTTTATTCCGAAATAGTTTTTGGTCCATACAATTCATTCAAAAGTAGATTATTAAGGCATTTCACTCAAACACATTTTGCCCATTATAGCCCACTGTGTGAGTTGTGCCAAAAATCGGAAAGTGGTCGAAGATAGTGGCACTAATGGACTGTCACGTGTCATACTCAGTTTATTCCGAAATATTTTTTTCCAAACAATTCATTCAAAAGTAGATTACTAAGGCATTTCACTCAAACACATTTTGCCCATTATAGCCCACTGTGTGAGTTGTGACAAAAATCGGAAATTGGCAGAAGATAGTGGACGAGATGGACTACAACGCGACATACTTAGTTTATTCAGAAATAGTTTTTGGTCCATACAATCCATTCAAAGGAAGATTACTAAGGCATTTCCACTGACCTAATGGACTATCACGTATCATACTCAATTTATAAAGAAATAGTTTTTGGTCCATACAATCCTTTCAAAGGAAGATTACTAAGGCATTTCACTCAAACACATTATGCCCATTATAGCCCACTGTGTGAGTTGCGCCAAAAATCGGAAAGTGGTCGAAGATAGTGGACCTGATGGACTACAACGCGACATACTTAGTTTATTCAGAAATAGTTTTTGGTCCATACAATCCATTCAAAGGAAGATTACTAAGGCATTTCACTCAAACACATTTTGCTCATTATAGCCCACTGTGTGAGTTGTGCCAAAAATCGGAAAGTGATCGAAGATAGTGGCACTAATGGACTGTCACGTGCCATACTCAGTTTATTCCGAAATAGTTTTTTCCATACCATTCATTCAAAAGTAGATTACTAAGGCATTTCACTCAAACACATTTTTCCCATTATAGTCCACTGTGTGAGTTGTGACAAAAATCGGAAAGTGGTCAAAGATAGTGGACCTAATGGGCTGTCACTTGTCATACTCACTTTAGTCGAAGATAGTTTTTGGTCCATACAATCCATTCAAAAGAAGATTACTAAGGCATTTCACTCAAACACATTTTGCCCATTATAGCCCACTGTGTGAGTTGTGACAAAAATCGGAAAGTGCTCAAAGGTAGTCGACCTAATGGGCCGTCACTTGTCATACTCACTTTAGTCGAAGATAGTTTTTGGTCCATACAATTCATTCAAAAGTAGATTACTAAGGCATTTCACTCAAACACATTTTGCCCATTATAGCCCACTGTGTGAGTTGTGCCAAAAATCGGAAAGTGGTCTAAGATAGTGACACTAATGGACTGTCACGTGTCATACTCAGTTTATTCCGAAATAGTTTTTGGTCCATACAATTCATTCAAAAGTAGATTACTAAGGCATTTCACTCAAACACATTTTGCCCATTATAGCCCACTGTGTGAGTTGTGACAAAAATCGGAAAAAGCTCAAAGATAGTCGACCTAATGGGCTGTCACACGTCATACTCACTTAAGTCGAAGATAGTTTTTGGTCCATACAATCCATTCAAAAGAAGATTACTATGGCATTTCACTCAAACACATTTTGCCCATTATAGCCCACTGTGTGAGTTGTGACAAAAATCGGAAAGTGCTCAAAGGTAGTCGACCTAATGGGCCGTCACTTGTCATACTCACTTTAGTCGAAGATAGTTTTTGGTCCATACAATTCATTCAAAAGTAGATTACTAAGGCATTTCACTCAAACACATTTTGCCCATTATAGCCCACTGTGTGAGTTGTGACAAGAACCGGAAAGTGGTCCAAGATAGTGGACCTAATGGACTGTCACACGTCATACTCACTTTAGTCGAAGATAGTTTTTGGTCCATACAATCCATTCAAAAGAAGATTACTATGGCATTTCACTCAAACACATTTTGCCCATTATAGCCCACTGTGTGAGTTGTGACAAAAATCGGAAAGTGGTCGAAGATAGTCGACCTAATGGGCTGTCACACGTCATACTCACTTTAGTCGAAGATAGTTTTTGGTCCATACAATTCATTCAAAAGTAGATTACTAAGGCATTTCACTCAAACACATTTTGCCCATTATAGCCCACTGTGTGAGGTGTGACAAAAACCGGAAAGTGGTCCAAGATAGTGGACCTAATGGACTGTCACATGTCATACTCAGTTGATTCGGAGATAGTTTTTGGTCCATACAATCCATTCAAAGGAAGATTACTAAGGCATTTCACTCAAACACATTTTGCCCATTATAGCCCACTGTGTGAGTTGTGAAAAAAAACGGAAAGTGGTCGAAGATAGTGGACCTAATGGACTCTCACGTGTCATACTCAGTTGATTCGGAGATAGTTTTTCGTCCATACAATCCATTCAAAAGGAGATTACTAAGGCATTTCACTCAAACACATTTTGCCCATTATAGCCCACTGTGTGAGCTGTGACAAAAATCAGAAAGTGGTCGAAGATAGTGGACCTAATGGACTGTCACGTGTCATACTCAGTTGATTCGGAGATAGTTTTTGGTCCATACAATCCATTCAAAAGAAGATTACTAAGGCATTTCACTCAAACACATTTTGCCCATTATAGCCCACTGTGTGAGCTGTGACAAAAATCGGAAAGTGCTCAAAGATAGTGGACCTAATGGACTGTCACGTGTTATACTCAGTTGATTCGGAGACAGTTTTTGGTCCATACAATCCATTGAAAAGAAGATTACTAAGGCATTTCACTCAAACACATTTTGCCCATTATAGCTCACTGTGTGAGTTGTGACAAAAATCGTTAAGTGCTCGAAGATAGTGGACCTAATGGACTACAACGCGACATGCTTAGTTTATTCAGAAATAGTTTTTGGTCCATAAAATCCATTCAAAGGAAGATTACTAAGGCATTTCACTCAAACACATTATGCCCATTATATCCCACTGTGTGAGTTGCGCCAAAAATCGGAAAGAGGTCGAAGATAATGGACCTAATGGACTGTCACGTGTCATACTCAGTTGATTCGGAGATAGTTTTTGGTCCATACAATCCATTCAAAAGAAGATTACTAAGGCATTTCACTCAAACACATTTTGCCCATTATAGCCCACTGTGTGAGCTGTGACAAAAACCGGAAAGTGGTCCAAGATAGTGGACCTAATGGACTGTCACATGTCATACTCAGTTGATTCGGAGATAGTTTTTGGTCCATACAATTCATTCAAAAGTAGATTACTAAGGCATTTCACTCAAACACATTTTGCCCATTATAGCCCACTGTGTGAGTTGTGAAAAAAAACGGAAAGTGGTCGAAGATAGTGGACCTAATGGACTCTCACGTGTCATACTCAGTTGATTCGGAGATAGTTTTTCGTCCATACAATCCATTCAAAAGGAGATTACTAAGGCATTTCACTCAAACACATTTTGCTTATTATAGCCCACTGTGTGAGCTGTGACAAAAATCGGAAAGTGGTCGAAGATAGTGGACCTAATGGACTGTCACATGTCATACTCAGTTGATTCGGAGATAGTTTTTGGTCCATACAATTCATTCAAAAGTAGATTACTAAGGCATTTCACTCAAACACATTTTGCCCATTATAGCTCACTGTGTGAGTTGTGAAAAAAATCGGAAAGTGGCCGAAGATAGTGGACCTAATGGACTGTCACGTGTTATACTCAGTTGATTCGGAGACAGGTTTTGGTCCATACAATCCATTGAAAAGAAGATTACTAAGGCATTTCACTCAAACACATTTTGCCCATTATAGCCCACTGTGTGAGTTGTGACAAAAATCGGAAAGTGGTCGAAGATAGTGGCACTAATGGACTGTCACGTGTCATACTCAGTTTATTCCGAAATATTTTTTTCCAAACAATTCATTCAAAAGTAGATTACTAAGGCATTTCACTCAAACACATTTTGCTCATTATAGCCCACTGTGTGAGTTGTGACAAAAATCGGAAATTGGCAGAAGATAGTGGACGAGATGGACTACAACGCGACATACTTAGTTTATTCAGAAATAGTTTTTGGTCCATACAATCCATTCAAAGGAAGATTACTAAGGCATTTCCACTGACCTAATGGACTATCACGTATCATACTCAATTTATAAAGAAATAGTTTTTGGTCCATACAATCCTTTCAAAGGAAGATTACTAAGGCATTTCACTCAAACACATTATGCCCATTATAGCCCACTGTGTGAGTTGCGCCAAAAATCGGAAAAAGGTCGAAGATAGTGGACCTGATGGACTACAACGCGACATACTTAGTTTATTCAGAAGTAGTTTTTGGTCCATACAATCCATTCAAAGGAAGATTACTAAGGCATTTCACTCAAACACATTTTGCTCATTATAGCCCACTGTGTGAGTTGTGCCAAAAATCGGAAAGTGGTCGAAGATAGTGGCACTAATGGACTGTCACGTGCCATACTCAGTTTATTCCGAAATAGTTTCTTCCATACAATTCATTCAAAAGTAGATTACTAAGGCATTTCACTCAAACACATTTTTCCCATTATAGTCCACTGTGTGAGTTGTGACAAAAATCGGAAAGTGGTCAAAGATAGTGGACCTAATGGGCTGTCACTTGTCATACTCACTTTAGTCGAAGATAGTTTTTGGTCCATACAATCCATTCAAAAGAAGATTACTAAGGCATTTCACTCAAACACATTTTGCCCATTATAGCCCACTGTGTGAGTTGTGACAAAAATCGGAAAGTGGTCAAAGATAGTGGACCTAATGGGCCGTCACTTGTCATACTCACTTTAGTCGAAGATAGTTTTTGGTCCATACAATTCATTCAAAAGTAGATTACTAAGGCATTTCACTCAAACACATTTTGCCCATTATAGCCCACTGTGTGAGTTGTGCCAATGATCGGAAAGTGGTCTAAGATAGTGACACTAATGGACTGTCACGTGCCATACTCAGTTTATTCCGAAATAGTTTTTGGTCCATACAATTCATTCAAAAGTAGATTACTAAGGCATTTCACTCAAACACATTTTGCCCATTATAGCCCACTGTGTTAGTTGTGACAAAAATCGGAAAGTGCTCAAAGATAGTCGACCTAATGTGCTGTCACACGTCATACTCACTTTAGTCGAAGATAGTTTTTGGTCCATACAATCCATTCAAAAGAAGATTACTATGGCATTTCACTCAAACACATTTTGCCCATTATAGCCCACTGTGTGAGTTGTGACAAAAATCGGAAAGTGCTCAAAGGTAGTCGACCTAATGGGCCGTCACTTGTCATACTCACTTTAGTCGAAGATAGTTTTTGGTCCATACAATTCATTCAAAAGTAGATTACTAAGGCATTTCACTCAAACACATTTTGCCCATTATAGCCCACTGTGTGAGTTGTGACAAGAACCGGAAAGTGGTCCAAGATAGTGGACCTAATGGACTGTCACACGTCATACTCATTTTAGTCGAAGATAGTTTTTGGTCCATACAATCCATTCAAAAGAAGATTACTATGGCATTTCACTCAAACACATTTTGCCCATTATAGCCCACTGTGTGAGTTGTGACAAAAATCGGAAAGTGGTCAAAGATAGTGGACCTAATGGACTCTCACGTGTCATACTCAGTTAATTCGGAGATAGTTTTTGGTCCATACAATTCATTCAAAAGTAGATTACTAAGGCATTTCACTCAAACACATTTTGCCCATTATAGACCACTGTGTGAGTTGTGAAAAAAAAACGGAAAGTGGTCGAAGATAGTGGACCTAATGGACTCTCACGTGTCATACTCAGTTGATTCGGAGATAGTTTTTCGTCCATACACTCCATTCAAAAGGAGATTACTAAGGCATTTCACTCAAACACATTTTGCCCATTATAGCCCACTGTGTGAGCTGTGACAAAAATCGGAAAGTGGTCGAAGATAGTGGACCTAATGGACTGTCACGTGTCATACTCAGTTGATTCGGAGATAGTTTTTGGTCCATACAATCCATTCAAAAGAAAATTACTAAGGCATTTCACTCAAACACATTTTGCCCATTATAGCCCACTGTGTGAGCTGTGACAAAAATCGGAAAGTGCTCAAAGATAGTGAACCTAATGGACTGTCACGTGTTATACTCAGTTGATTCGGAGACAGTTTTTGGTCCATACAATCCATTGAAAAGAAGATTACTAAGGCATTTCACTCAAACACATTTTGCCCATTATAGCCCACTGTGTGAGCTGTGACAAAAACCAGAAAGTGGTCCAAGATAGTGGACCTAATGGACTGTCACATGTCATACTCAGTTGATTCGGAGATAGTTTTTGGTCCATACAATTCATTTAAAAGTAGATTACTAAGGCATTTCACTCAAACACATTTTGCCCATTATAGCCCACTGTGTGAGTTGCGCCAAAAATCGGAAAGTGGTCGAAGATAATGGACCTAATGGACTGTCACGTGTCATACTCAGTTGATTCGGAGATAGTTTTTGGTCCATACAATCCATTCAAAAGAAGATTACTAAGGCATTTCACTCAAACACATTTAGCCCATTATAGCCCACTGTGTGAGCTGTGACAAAAACCAGAAAGTGGTCCAAGATAGTGGACCTAATGGACTGTCACATGTCATACTCAGTTGATTCGGAGATAGTTTTTGGTCCATACAATTCATTCAAAAGTAGATTACTAAGGCATTTCACTCAAACACATTTTGCCCATTATAGCCCACTGTGTGAGTTGTGAAAAAAAACGGAAAGTGGTCGAAGATAGTGGACCTAATGGACTCTCACGTGTCATACTCAGTTGATTCGGAGATAGTTTTTCGTCCATACAATCCATTCAAAAGGAGATTACTAAGGCATTTCACTCAAACACATTTTGCCCATTATAGCCCACTGTGTGAGTTGTGCCAAAAATCGGAAAGTGGTCGAAGATAGTGGCACTAATGGACTGTCACGTGCCATACTCAGTTTATTTCGAAATAGTTTTTGGTCCATACAATTCATTCAAAAGTAGATTACTAAGGCATTTCACTCAAACACATTTTGCCAATTATAGCCCACTGTGTGAGTTGTGCCAAAAATCGGAAAGTGGTCGAAAATAGTGGCACTAATGGACTGTCACGTGTCATACTCAGTTTATTCCGAAATAGTTTTTGGTCCATACAATTCATTCAAAAGTAGATTACTAAGGCATTTCACTCAAACACATTTTGCCAATTATAGCCCACTGTGTGAGTTGTGCCAAAAATCGGAAAGTGGTCGAAAATAGTGGCACTAATGGACTGTCACGTGTCATACTCAGTTTATTCCGAAATAGTTTTTGGTCCATACAATGCAATCAAAGGAAGATTACTAAGGTATTTCACTCAAACACATTTTGCATATTATAGCCCACTGTGTGAGTTGTGACAAAAATCGGAAAGTGGTCCAAGATAGTGGACCTAATGGACTGTCACGTGTCATACTCATTTTATTCGGAAAAGTTTTTGGTCCACACAATCCATTCAAAAGGAGAGTACTAAGGCATTTCACTCAAACACATTTTGCGCATTATAGTGCACTGTGTGAGTTGTGCCAAAAATCGGAAAGTAGTCGAAGATAGTGAACGAGATAAACTACAACGCGACATACTCAGTTTATTCCGAAATAGTTTTTGGTCTATACAATTCATTTAAAAGTAGATTACTAAGGTATTTCACTCAAACACATTTTGCCCATTATAGTGCACTGTGTGAGTTGTGCCAAAAATCGGAAAGTGGTCGAAGATAGTGAACGAGATAAACTACAACGCGACATACTCAGTTTATAAAGAAATAATTTTTGGTCCATACAATCCATTCAAAGGAAAGTTACTAAGGCATTTCCCTCAAACACATTATGCCCATTATAGCACACTGTGTTAGTTGCGCCAAAAATCGGAAAGTAGTCGAAGATAGTGAACGAGATAAACTACAACGCGACATACTCAGTTTATAAAGAAATAGTTTTTGGTCCATACAATCCATTCAAAGGAAGATTACTAAGGCATTTCACTCAAACACATTTTGCCCATTATAGTGCACTGTGTGAATTGTGCCAAAATTCGGAAAGTGGTCGAAGATAGTGGCACTAATGGACTGTCACGTGTCATACTCAGTTTATTCCGAAACAGTTTTTGGTCCATACAATTCATTCAAAAGTAGATTACTAAGGTATTTCACTCAAACACATTTTGCCCATTATAGCCCACTGTGTGAGTTGTGCCAAAAATCGGAAAGTGGTCCAAGATAGTGGACCTAATGGACTGTCACGTGTCGTACTCAGTTTATTCCGAAACAGTTTTTGGTCCATACAATGCATTCAAAGAAAGATTAGTAAGGTATTTCACTCAAATACATTTTGCCCATTATAGCCCACTGTGTGAGTTGTGCCAAAAATCGAAAAAATGTCGAAGATAGTGGCACTAATGGACTGTCACGTGTCATACTCAGTTTATTCTGAAATAGTTTTTGGTCCATACAATTCATTCAAAAGTAGATTACTAAGGCATTTCACTCAAACACATTTTGCCCATTATAGCCCACTGTGTGAGTTGTGCCAAAAATCGGAAAAATGTCGAAAATAGTGGACCTAATGGACTATCACGTGTCATACTCAGTTTATTCAGAAATAGTTTTTGGTCCATAGAATGCATTCAAAGGAAGATTACAAAGGCACTTCACTCAAACACATTATGCCCATTATAGTGCACTGTGTGAGTTGTGCCAAAAATCGGAAAGTGATCGAAGATAGTGGCACTAATGGACTGTCACGTGCCATACTCAGTTTATTCTGAAATAGTTTTTGGTCCATACAATTCATTCAAAAGTAGATTACTAAGGTATTTCACTCAAACACATTTTGCCCATTATAGCCGACTCTGTGAGTTGTGCCAAAAATCGGAAAAATGTCGAAAATAGTGGACCTAATGGACTATCACGTGTCATACTCAGTTTATTCAGAAATAGTTTTTGGTCCATAGAATGCATTCAAAGGAAGATTACAAAGGCACTTCACTCAAACACATTATGCCCATTATAGTGCACTGTGTGAGTTGTGCCAAAAATCGGAAAGTGATCGAAGATAGTGGCACTAATGGACTGTCACGTGCCATACTCAGTTTATTCCGAAATAGTTTTTGGTTAATACAATTCATTCAAAAGTAGATTATTAAGGCATTTCACTCAAACACATTTTGCCCATTATAGCCTACTGTGTGAGTTGTGCCAAAAACGGAAAGTGGTCGAAGATAGTGGCACTAATGGACTGTCACGTGCCATACTCAGTTTATTTCGAAATAGTTTTTGGTCCATACAATTCATTCAAAAGTTGATTACTAAGGCAATTCACTCAAACACATTTTGCCAATTGTAGCCCACTGTGTGAGTTGTGCCAAAAATCGGAAAATCGTCGAAGATAGTGGCACTAATGGACTATCACGTGTCATACTCAGTTTATTCCGAAATAGTTTTTGGTCCATACAATGCATTCAAAGAAAGATTAGTAATGTATTTCACTCAAATACATTTTGCCCATTATAGCCCACTGTGTGAGTTGTGCCAAAAATCGAAAAAATGTCGAAGATAGTGGCACTAATGGACTGTCACGTGTCATACTCAGTTTATTCTGAAATAGTTTTTGGTCCATACAATCCATTCAAAAGAAGATAACTAAGGCATTTCACTCAAACACATTTTGCCCATTATAGCCCACTGTGTGAGTTGTGCCACAAATCGGAAAGTGGTCGAAGATAGTGGCACTAATGTACTGTCACGTGTCATACTCAGTTTATTCCGAAATAGTTTTTGGTTAATACAATTCATTCAAAAGTAGATTACTAAGGCATTTCACTCAAACACATTTTGCCCATTATAGCCCACTGTGTGAGTTGTGCCAAAAATCGGAAAGTGGCCTAAGGTAGTGGCACTGATGGACTGTCACGTGTCATACTCATTTTATTCCGAAATAATTTTTGGTCCATACAATCCATTCAAAAAAATTAACTAAGGCATTTCACTCAAACACATTTTGCCAATTATAGCCCACTGTGTGAGTTGTGCCAAAAATCGAAAAGTGGTCCAAGATAGTGGACCTAATGGACTGTCACGTGTCATACTCATTTTATTCGGAATAGTTTTTGGTCCATACAATCCATTCAAAAGAAGAGTACTAAGGCATTTCACTCAAAAACATTTTGCGCATTATAGTGCACTGTGTGAGTTGTGCCAAAAATCGGAAAGTAGTCGAAGATAGTGAACGAGATAAACTACAACGCGACATACTCAGTTTATAAAGAAATAGTTTTTGGTCCATACAATCCATTCAAAGGAAGATTACTAAGGCATTTCACTCAAAAACATTTGGCCCATTATAGTGCACTGTGTGAATTGTGCCAAAATTCGGAAAGTGGTCGAAGATAGTGGACCTAATTGACTATCACGTGTCATACTCAGTTTATTCGGAATAGTTTTTGGTCCATACAATCCATTCAAAAGAAGAGTACTAAGGCATTTCACTCAAACACATTTTGCGCATTATAGTGCACTGTGTGAGTTGTGCCAAAAATCGGAAATTGGTCGAAGATAGTGAACGAGATAAACTACAACGCGACATACTCAGTTTATAAAGAAATAATTTTTGGTCCATACAATCCATTCAAAGGAAAGTTACTAAGGCATTTCCCTCAAACACATTATGCCCATTATAGCACACTGTGTTAGTTGCGCCAAAAATCGGAAAGTAGTCGAAGATAGTGAACGAGATAAACTACAACGCGACATACTCAGTTTATAAAGAAATAGTTTTTGGTCCATACAATCCATTCAAAGGAAGATTACTAAGGCATTTCACTCAAAAACATTTGGCCCATTATAGTGCACTGTGTGAATTGTGCCAAAATTCGGAAAGTGGTCGAAGATAGTGGACCTAATTGACTATCACGTGTCATACTCAGTTTATTCGGAATAGTTTTTGGTCCATACAATCCATTCAAAAGAAGAGTACTAAGGCATTTCACTCAAACACATTTTGCGCATTATAGTGCACTGTGTGAGTTGTGCCAAAAATCGGAAAGTGGTCGAAGATAGTGAACGAGATAAACTACAACGCGACATACTCAGTTTATAAAGAAATAATTTTTGGTCCATACAATCCATTCAAAGGAAAGTTACTAAGGCATTTCCCTCAAACACATTATGCCCATTATAGCACACTGTGTTAGTTGCGCCAAAAATCGGAAAGTGCTCGAAGATAGTGGCACTAATGGACTGTCACGTGTCATACTCAGTTTATTCCGAAACAGTTTTTGGTCCATACAATTCATTCAAAAGTAGATTACTAAGGTATTTCACTCAAACACATTTTGCCCATTATAGCCCACTGTGTGAGTTGTGCCAAAAATCGGAAAGTGGTCGAAGATAGTGGCACAAATGGACTGTCACGTGTCGTACTCAGTTTATTCCGAAATAGTTTTTGGTCCATACAATTCATTCAAAAGTAGATTACTAAGGCATTTCATTCAAACACATTTTGCCAATTATAGCCCACTGTGTGAGTTGTGCCAAAAATCGGAAAAATGTCGAAGATAGTGGACCTAATGGACTGTCGCGTGTCATACTCAGTTTATTCGGAATAGTTTTTGGTCCATACAATTCATTCAAAAGTAAATTACTAAGGCATTTCACTCAAACACATTTTGCCCATTATAGCCCACTGTGTGAGTTGTGACAAAAATCGGAAAAAGGTCGAAGATAGTGCCACTAATGGACTGTCACGTGTCATACTCAGTTTATTCGGAAATAGTTTTTGGTCAATACAATTCATTCAAAAGTAGATTACTAAGGCATTTCACTCAAACACATTATGCCCATTATAGCCCACTGTGTTAGTTTCGCCAAAAATCGGAAAGCGGTCGAAGATAGTGGACCTGATGGACTACAACGCGACATACTTAGTTTATTCAGAAATAATTTTTGGTCCATACAATCCATTCAAAGGAAGATTACTAAGGCATTTCACTCAAACACATTTTGCCCATTATAGCCCACTGTGTGAGTTGTGCCAAAAATCGGAAAGTGGTCGAAGATAGTTGACCTGATGAGTTACAATGCGACATACTCAGTTTATTCGGAGATTGTTTTTGGTCCATACAATACTTTCAAAAGTAGATTACTAAGGCATTTCACTCAAACACATTTTGCCCATTATAGCCCACTGTGTGAGTTGTGCCAAAAATCGGAAAGTGGTCGAAGATAGTGGCACTAATGCACTGTCACGTGTCATACTCAGTTTATTCGGAAATAGTTTTTGGTCCATACAATTCATTCAAAAGTAGATTACTAAGGCATTTCACTCAAACACATTTTGCGCATTATAGTGCACTGTGTGAGTTGTGCCAAAAATCGGAAAGTGGTCGAAGATAGTGGACCTAATGGACTGTCACGTGTCATACCCAGTTGTATCGGAGATAGTTTTTTGTCCATACAATCCATTGAAAAGACGATTACTAAAACATTTCACTCAAACACATTTTGCCCATTGTAGCCCACTGTGTGAGTTGTGCCAAAAATCGGAAAGTGGTGGAAGATAGTGGCACTAATGGACTGTCACAAGTCATACTCAGTTTATTCCGAAATAGTTTTTGGTCCATACAATTCATTCAAAAGTAGATTACTAAGGCATTTCACTCAAACACATTTTGCCCATTATAGCCCACTGTGTGAGTTGTGCCAAAAATCGGAAAGTTGTCGAAGATAGTGGCACTAATGGACTGTCACGTGTCATACTCAGTTTATTCCGAAATAGTTTTTGGTCCATACAATTCATTCAAAAGTAGATTACTAAGGCATTTCACTCAAACACATTTTGCCCATTATAGCCCACTGTGTGAGTTCTGACAAAAATCGTTAAGCGGTCGAAGATAGTGGACCTAATGGACTGTCACGTGCCATACTCAGTTTATTTCGAAATAGTTTTTGGTCCATACAATTCATTCAAAAGTAGATTACTAAGGCATTTCACTCAAACACATTTTGCCCATTATAGCCCACTGTGTGAGTTGTGACAAAAATCGGAAAAAGTTCAAAGATAGTCGACCTAATGGGCTGTCACCTGTCATACTCACTTTATTCGAAGATAGTTTTTGGTCCACACAATCCATTCAAAAGGAGATTACTAAGGCATTTCACTCAAACACATAATGCCCATTATAGCCCACTGTGTGAGTTGCGCCAAAAATCGGAAAGTGGTGGAAGATAGTGGACCTGATGGACTACAACGCGACGTACTCAGTTTATTCAGAAATAGTTTTTGGCCCATACAATCTATTCAAAGGAAGATTACTAAGGCATTTCACTCCAACACATTTTGCAAATTATAGTGCACTGTGTGAATTGTGCCAAAACTCGGAAAGTGGTCGAAGATAGTGGACTTAATGGACTATCACGTATCATACTCAGTTTATTCAGATATAGGTTTTGGTCCATACAATGCATTCAAAGGAAATTACTAAGGCATTTCACTCAAACACATTATGCCCATTATAGTGCACTGTGTGAGTTGCGACAAAAATCGGAAAGTGGTCGAAGATAGTGGACTTAATGGACTATCACGTATCATACTCAGTTTATTCAGATATAGTTTTTGGTCCATACAATGCATTCAAAGGAAATTACTAAGGCATTTCACTCAAACACATTATGCCCATTATAGTGCACTGTGTGAGTTGTGCCAAAAATCGGAAAGTGGTCGAAGATAATGGACCTGATGGACTATCACGTATCATACTCGGTTTATAAAGAAATAGTTTTTGGTCCATACAATCCATTCAAAGGAAAATTACTAAGGCATTTCACTCAAACACGTTATGCCCATTATAGCCCACTGTGTGAGTTGCGCCAAAAATCGGAAAGTGGTCGAAGATAGTGGACCTGATGGACTACAACGCGACATACTTAGTTTATTCAGAAATAGTTTTTGGTTCATACAATCCATACAAAGGAAGATTACTAAGGCATTTCCACTGACCTAATGGACTATCACGTGTCATACTCAGTTGATTCGGAGATAGTTTTTGGTCCATACAATTCATTCAAAAGTAGATTACTAAGGTATTTCACTCAAACACATTTTGCCCATTATAGCCCACTGTGTGAGTTGCACCAAAAATCGGAAAGTGGTCGAAGATAGTGGACCTAATAGACTGTCACGTGTCATACTCAGTTGATTCGGAGATAGTTTTTGGCCCATACAATCCATTGAAAAGGAAATTACTAAGGCATTTCACTCAAACACATTTTGCCCATTATAGCCAACTGTGTGAGTTGTGCCAAAAATCGGAAAGTGGTCGAAGATAGTAGACCTAATGGACTACAACGCGACATGCTTAGTTTATTCAGAAATAGTTTTTGGTCCATACAATCCATTCAAAGGAAGATTACTAAGGCATTTCACTCAAACACATTATGCCCATTATATCCCACTGTGTGAGTTGCGCCAAAAATCGGAAAGTGGTCGAAGATAATGGACCTAATGGACTGTCACGTGCCATACTCAGTTTATTTCGAAATAGTTTTTGGTCCATACAATTCATTCAAAAGTAGATTACTAAGGCATTTCACTCAAACACATTTTGCCCATTATAGCCCACTGTGTGAGTTCTGACAAAAATCGTTAAGCGGTCGAAGATAGTGGACCTAATGGACTGTCACGAGCCATACTCAGTTTATTTCGAAATAGTTTTTGGTCCATACAATTCATTCAAAAGTAGATTACTAAGGCATTTCACTCAAACACATTTTGCCCATTATAGCCCACTGTGTGAGTTGTGACAAAAATCGGAAAAAGTTCAAAGATAGTCGACCTAATGGGCTGTCACGTGTTATACTCACTTTATTCGAAGATAGTCTTTGGTCCACACAATCCATTCAAAAGGAGATTACTAAGGCATTTCACTCAAACACATTATGCCCATTATAGCCCACTGTGTGAGTTGCGCCAAAAATCGGAAAGTGGTCGAAGATAGTGGTCCTGATGGACTACAACGCGACATACTCAGTTTATTCAGAAATAGTTTTTGGTCCATACAATCTATTCAAAGGAAAATTACTAAGGCATTTCACTCAAACACATTTTGCCCATTATAGCCCACTGTGTGAATTGTGCCAAAACTCGGAAAGTGGTCGAAGATAGTGGACTTAATGGACTATCACGTATCATACTCAGTTTATTCAGATATAGTTTTTGGTCCATACAATGCATTCAAAGGAAAATTACTAAGGCATTTCACTCAAACACATTATGCCCATTATAGTGCACTGTGTGAGTTGCGACAAAAATCGGAAAGTGGTCGAAGATAGTGGACCTAATGGGCTGTCACGTGTCATACTCAGTTTATTCGGAATAGTTTTTGGTCCATACAATCCATTCAAAAGAAAATTACTAAGGCATTTCACTCAAACACATTTTGCCCATTATAGCCCACTGTGTGAGTTGTGACAAAAACCGGAAAGTCGTCGAAGGTAGTGGACCTAATGGACTGTCACTTGTTATACTCACTTTATTCGAAGATAGTTTTTGGTCCACACAATCCATTCAAAAGGAGATTACTAAGGCATTTCACTCAAACACATTATGCCCATTATAGCCCACTGTGTGAGTTGCGCCAAAAATCGGAAAGTGGTCGAAGATAGTGGACCTAATGGACTACAACGCGACATGCTTAGTTTATTCAGAAATAGTTTTTGGTCCATACAATCCATTCAAAGGAAGATTACTAAGGCATTTCACTCAAACACATTATGCCCATTATATCCCACTGTGTGAGTTGCGCCAAAAATCGGAAAGTGGTCGAAGATAATGGACCTAATGGACTGTCACGTGTCATACTCAGTTGATTCGGAGATAGTTTTTGGTCCATACAATCCATTCAAAAGAAGATTACTAAGGCATTTCACTCAAACACATTTTGCCCATTATAGCCCACTGTGTGAGCTGTGACAAAAACCGGAAAGTGGTCCAAGATAGTGGACCTAATGGACTGTCACATGTCATACTCAGTTGATTCGGAGATAGTTTTTGGTCCATACAATTCATTCAAAAGTAGATTACTAAGGCATTTCACTCAAACACATTTTGCCCATTATAGCCCACTGTGTGAGTTGTGAAAAAAAACGGAAAGTGGTCGAAGATAGTGGACCTAATGGACTCTCACGTGTCATACTCAGTTGATTCGGAGATAGTTTTTCGTCCATACAATCCATTCAAAAGGAGATTACTAAGGCATTTCACTCAAACACATTTTGCCCATTATAGCCCACTGTGTGAACTGTGACAAAAATCGGAAAAGAGTCGAAGATAGTGGCACTAATGGACTGTCACGTGCCATACTCAGTTTATTCCGAAATAGTTTTTGGTTAATACAATTCATTCAAAAGTAGATTACTAAGGCATTTCACTCAAACACATTTTGCCCATTATAGCCCACTGTGTGAGTTGTGCCAAAAATCGGAAAGTGGTCGAAGATAGTGGCACTAATGGACTGTCACGTGCCATACTCAGTTTATTTCGAAATAGTTTTTGGTCCATACAATTCATTCAAAAGTAGATTACTAAGGCATTTCACTCAAACACATTTTGCCAATTATAGCCCACTGTGTGAGTTGTGCCAAAAATCGGAAAGTGGTCGAAAATAGTGGCACTAATGGACTGTCACGTGTCATACTCAGTTTATTCCGAAATAGTTTTTGGTCCATACAATGCAATCAAAGGAAGATTACTAAGGTATTTCACTCAAACACATTTTGCATATTATAGCCCACTGTGTGAGTTGTGACAAAAATCGGAAAGTGGTCCAAGATAGTGGACCTAATGGACTGTCACGTGTCATACTCATTTTATTCGGAAAAGTTTTTGGTCCACACAATCCATTCAAAAGAAGAGTACTAAGGCATTTCACTCAAACACATTTTGCGCATTATAGTGCACTGTGTGAGCTGTGCCAAAAATCGGAAAGTAGTCGAAGATAGTGAACGAGATAAACTACAACGCGACATACTCAGTTTATAAAGAAATAGTTTTTGGTCCATACAATCCATTCAAAGGAAGATTACTAAGGCATTTCACTCAAAAACATTTTGCCCATTATAGTGCACTGTGTGAGTTGTGCCAAAAATCGGAAAGTGGTCGAAGATAGTGAACGAGATAAACTACAACGCGACATACTCAGTTTATAAAGAAATAATTTTTGGTCCATACAATCCATTCAAAGGAAAGTTACTAAGGCATTTCCCTCAAACACATTATGCCCATTATAGCACACTGTGTTAGTTGCGCCAAAAATCGGAAAGTGGTCGAAGATAGTGGCACTAATGGACTGTCACGTGTCATACTCAGTTTATTCCGAAACAGTTTTTGGTCCATACAATTCATTCAAAAGTAGATTACTAAGGTATTTCACTCAAACACATTTTGCCCATTATAGCCCACTGTGTGAGTTGTGCCAAAAATCGGAAAGTGGTCCAAGATAGTGGACCTAATGGACTGTCACGTGTCGTACTCAGTTTATTCCGAAATAGTTTTTGGTCCATACAATTCATTCAAAAGTAGATTACTAAGGCATGTCATTCAAACACATTTTGCCAATTATAGCCCACTGTGTGAGTTGTGCCAAAAATCGGAAAAATGTCGAAGATAGTGGACCTAATGGACTATAACGCGACATACTTAGTTTATTCAGAAATAATTTTTGGTCCATACAATCCATTCAAAGGAAAATTACTAAGGCATTTCACTCAAACACATTTTGCCCATTATAGTGCACTGTGTGAATTGTGCCAAAATTCGGAAAGTGGTCGAAGATAGTGGCACTAATGGACTGTCACGTGTCATACTCAGTTTATTCCGAAACAGTTTTTGGTCCATACAATTCATTCAAAAGTAGATTACTAAGGTATTTCACTCAAACACATTTTGCCCATTAGCGCACTGTGTGAGTTGTGCCAAAAATCGGAAAGTGGTCCAAGATAGTGGACCTAATGGACTGTCACGTGTCGTACTCAGTTTATTCCGAAATAGTTTTTGGTCCATACAATTCATTCAAAAGTAGATTACTAAGGTATTTCACTCAAACACATTTTGCCCATTATAGCCCACTCTGTGAGTTGTGCCAAAAATCGGAAAAATGTCGAAGATAGTGGACCTAATGGACTATCACGTGTCATACTCAGTTTATTCAGAAATAGTTTTTGGTCCATACAATGCATTCAAAGGAAGATTACAAAGGCACTTCACTCAAACACATTATGCCCATTATAGTGCACTGTGTGAGTTGTGCCAAAAATCGGAAAGTGATCGAAGATAGAGGCACTAATGGACTGTCACGTGCCATACTCAGTTTATTCCGAAATAGTTTTTGGTTAATACAATTCATTCAAAAGTAGATTATTAAGGCATTTCACTCAAACACATTTTGCCCATTATAGCCCACTGTGTGAGTTGTGCCAAAAACGGAAAGTGGTCGAAGATAGTGGCACTAATGGACTGTCACGTGCCATACTCAGTTTATTTCGAAATAGTTTTTGGTCCATACAATTCATTCAAAAGTTGATTACTAAGGCATTTCACTCAAACACATTTTGCCAATTGTAGCCCACTGTGTGAGTTGTGCCAAAAATCGGAAAATGGTCGAAGATAGTGGCACTAATGGACTATCACGTGTCATACCCAGTTTATTCCGAAATAGTTTTTGGTCCATACAATGCATTCAAAGAAAGATTAGTAAGGTATTTCACTCAAATACATTTTGCCCATTATAGCCCACTGTGTGAGTTGTGCCAAAAATCGGAAAAATGTCGAAGATAGTGGCACTAATGGACTGTCACGTGTCATACACAGTTTATTCCAAAATAGTTTTTGGTCCATACAATCCATTCAAAAGAAGATAACTAAGGCATTTCACTCAAACACATTTTGCCCATTATAGCCCACTGTGTGAGTTGTGCCACAAATCGGAAAGTGGTCGAAGATAGTGGCACTAATGTACTGTCACGTGTCATACTCAGTTTATTCCGAAATAGTTTTTGGTTAATACAATTCATTCAAAAGTAGATTACTAAGGCATTTCACTCAAACACATTTTGCCCATTATAGCCCACTGTGTGAGTTGTGCCAAAAATCGGAAAGTGGCCTAAGGTAGTGGCACTGATGGACTGTCACGTGTCATACTCAGTTTATTCCGAAATAGTTTTTGGTCCATACAATCCATTCAAAAAAATTAACTAAGGCATTTCACTCAAACACATTTTGCCAATTATAGCCCACTGTGTGAGTTGTGACAAAAATCGGAAAAAGGTCGAAGATAGTGCCACTAATGGACTGTCACGTGTCATACTCAGTTTATTCGGAAATAGTTTTTGGCCCATACAATCCATTCAAAAGAATAGTACTAAGGCATTTCCCTCAAACACATTATGCCCATTATAGCACACTGTGTTAGTTGCGCCAAAAATCGGAAAGTGGTCGAAGATAGTGGCACTAATGGACTGTCACGTGTCATACTCAGTTTATTCCGAAACAGTTTTTGGTCCATACAATTCATTCAAAAGTAGATTACTAAGGTATTTCACTCAAACACATTTTGCCCATTATAGCCCACTGTGTGAGTTGTGCCAAAAATCGGAAAGTGGTCCAACATAGTGGACCTAATGGACTGTCATGTGTCGTACTCAGTTTATTCCGAAATAGTTTTTGGTCCATACAATTCATTCAAAAGTAGATTACTAAGGCATGTCATTCAAACACATTTTGCCAATTATAGCCCACTGTGTGAGTTGTGCCAAAAATCGGAAAAATGTCGAAGATAGTGGACCTAATGGACTATAACGCGACATACTTAGTTTATTCAGAAATAATTTTTGGTCCATACAATCCATTCAAAGGAAGATTACTAAGGCATTTCACTCAAACACATTTTGCCCATTATAGTGCACTGTGTGAATTGTGCCAAAATTCGGAAAGTGGTCGAAGATAGTGGCACTAATGGACTGTCACGTGTCATACTCAGTTTATTCCGAAACAGTTTTTGGTCCATACAATTCATTCAAAAGTAGATTACTAAGGTATTTCACTCAAACACATTTTGCCCATTATAGCCCACTGTGTGAGTTATGCCAAAAATCGGAAAGTGGTCCAAGATAGTGGACCTAATGGACTGTCACGTGTCGTACTCAGTTTATTCCGAAATAGTTTTTGGTCCAAACAATTCATTCAAAAGTAGATTACTAAGGTATTTCACTCAAACACATTTTGCCCATTATAGCCCACTCTGTGAGTTGTGCCAAAAATCGGAAAAATGTCGAAGATAGTGGACCTAATGGACTATCACGTGTCATACTCAGTTTATTCAGAAATAGTTTTTGGTCCATACAATGCATTCAAAGGAAGATTACAAAGGCACTTCACTCAAACACATAATGCCCATTATAGTGCACTGTGTGAGTTGTGCCAAAAATCGGAAAGTGATCGAAGATAGAGGCACTAATGGACTGTCACGTGCCATACTCAGTTTATTCCGAAATAGTTTTTGGTTAATACAATTCATTCAAAAGTAGATTATTAAGGCATTTCACTCAAACACATTTTGCCCATTATAGCCCACTGTGTGAGTTGTGCCAAAAACGGAAAGTGGTCGAAGATAGCGGCACTAATGGACTGTCACGTGCCATACTCAGTTTGTTTCGAAATAGTTTTTGGTCCATACAATTCATTCAAAAGTTGATTACTAAGGCATTTCACTCAAACACATTTTGCCAATTGTAGCCAACTGTGTGAGTTGTGCCAAAAATCGGAAAAAGTTCAAAGATAGTCGACCTAATGGGCTGTCACCTGTCATACTCACTTTATTCGAAGATAGTTTTTGGTCCACACAATCCATTCAAAAGGAGATTACTAAGGCATTTCACTCAAACACATAATGCCCATTATAGCCCACTGTGTGAGTTGTGCCAAAAATCGGAAAAATGTCGAAGATAGTGGCACTAATGTACTGTCACGTGTCATACTCAGTTTATTCCGAAATAGTTTTTGGTTAATACAATTCATTCAAAAGTAGATTTCTAAGGCATTTCACTCAAACACATTTTGCCCATTATAGCCCACTGTGTGAGTTGTGCCAAAAATCGGAAAGTGGCCTAAGGTAGTGGCACTGATGGACTGTCACGTGTCATACTCAGTTTATTCCGAAATAGTTTTTGGTCCATACAATTCATTCAAAAGTAGATTACTAAGGTATTTCACTCAAACACATTTTGCCCATTATAGCCCACTGTGTGAGTTGTGCCAAAAATCGGAAAGTGGTCCAACATAGTGGACCTAATGGACTGTCATGTGTCGTACTCAGTTTATTCCGAAATAGTTTTTGGTCCATACAATTCATTCAAAAGTAGATTACTAAGGCATGTCATTCAAACACATTTTGCCAATTATAGCCCACTGTGTGAGTTGTGCCAAAAATCGGAAAAATGTCGAAGATAGTGGACCTAATGGACTATAACGCGACATACTTAGTTTATTCAGAAATAATTTTTGGTCCATACAATCCATTCAAAGGAAGATTACTAAGGCATTTCACTCAAACACATTTTGCCCATTATAGTGCACTGTGTGAATTGTGCCAAAATTCGGAAAGTGGTCGAAGATAGTGGCACTAATGGACTGTCACGTGTCATACTCAGTTTATTCCGAAACAGTTTTTGGTCCATACAATTCATTCAAAAGTAGATTACTAAGGTATTTCACTCAAACACATTTTGCCCATTATAGCCCACTGTGTGAGTTATGCCAAAAATCGGAAAGTGGTCCAAGATAGTGGACCTAATGGACTGTCACGTGTCGTACTCAGTTTATTCCGAAATAGTTTTTGGTCCAAACAATTCATTCAAAAGTAGATTACTAAGGTATTTCACTCAAACACATTTTGCCCATTATAGCCCACTCTGTGAGTTGTGCCAAAAATCGGAAAAATGTCGAAGATAGTGGACCTAATGGACTATCACGTGTCATACTCAGTTTATTCAGAAATAGTTTTTGGTCCATACAATGCATTCAAAGGAAGATTACAAAGGCACTTCACTCAAACACATAATGCCCATTATAGTGCACTGTGTGAGTTGTGCCAAAAATCGGAAAGTGATCGAAGATAGAGGCACTAATGGACTGTCACGTGCCATACTCAGTTTATTCCGAAATAGTTTTTGGTTAATACAATTCATTCAAAAGTAGATTATTAAGGCATTTCACTCAAACACATTTTGCCCATTATAGCCCACTGTGTGAGTTGTGCCAAAAACGGAAAGTGGTCGAAGATAGCGGCACTAATGGACTGTCACGTGCCATACTCAGTTTGTTTCGAAATAGTTTTTGGTCCATACAATTCATTCAAAAGTTGATTACTAAGGCATTTCACTCAAACACATTTTGCCAATTGTAGCCAACTGTGTGAGTTGTGCCAAAAATCGGAAAAAGTTCAAAGATAGTCGACCTAATGGGCTGTCACCTGTCATACTCACTTTATTCGAAGATAGTTTTTGGTCCACACAATCCATTCAAAAGGAGATTACTAAGGCATTTCACTCAAACACATAATGCCCATTATAGCCCACTGTGTGAGTTGTGCCAAAAATCGGAAAAATGTCGAAGATAGTGGCACTAATGTACTGTCACGTGTCATACTCAGTTTATTCCGAAATAGTTTTTGGTTAATACAATTCATTCAAAAGTAGATTTCTAAGGCATTTCACTCAAACACATTTTGCCCATTATAGCCCACTGTGTGAGTTGTGCCAAAAATCGGAAAGTGGCCTAAGGTAGTGGCACTGATGGACTGTCACGTGTCATACTCAGTTTATTCCGAAATAGTTTTTGGTCCATACAATCCATTCAAAAAAATTAACTAAGGCATTTCACTCAAACACATTTTGCCAATTATAGCCCACTGTGTGAGTTGTGACAAAAATCGGAAAAAGGACGAAGATAGTGCCACTAATGGACTGTCACGTGTCATACTCAGTTTATTCGGAAATAGTTTTTGGCCCATACAATCCATTCAAAAGAAGAGTACTAAGGCATTTCACTCAAAAACATTTTGCCCATTATAGTGCACTGTGTGAGTTGTGCCAAAAATCGGAAAGTGGTCCAAGATAGTGAACGAGATAAACTACAACGCGACATACTCAGTTTATAAAGAAATAGTTTTTGGTCCATACAATCCATTCAAAGGAAGATTACTAAGGCATTTCACTCAAAAACATTTGGCCCATTATAGTGCACTGTGTGAATTGTGCCAAAATTCGGAAAGTGGTCGAAGATAGTGGACCTAATTGACTATCACGTGTCATACTCAGTTTATTCGGAATAGTTTTTGGTCCATACAATCCATTCAAAAGAAGAGTACTAAGGCATTTCACTCAAACACATTTTGCGCATTATAGTGCACTGTGTGAGTTGTGCCAAAAATCGGAAAGTGGTCGAAGATAGTGAACGAGATAAACTACAACGCGACATACTCAGTTTATAACGAAATAATTTTTGGTCCATACAATCCATTCAAAGGAAAGTTACTAAAGCATTTCCCTCAAACACATTATGCCCATTATAGCACACTGTGTTAGTTGCGCCAAAAATCGGAAAGTGCTCGAATATAGTGGCACTAATGGAGTGTCACGTGTCATACTCAGTTTATTCCGAAACAGTTTTTGGTCCATACAATTCATTCAAAAGTAGATTACTAAGGCATTTCATTCAAACACATTTTGCCAATTATAGCCCACTGTGTGAGTTGTGCCAAAAATCGGAAAAATGTCGAAGATAGTGGACCTAATGGACTGTCACGTGTCATACTCAGTTTATTCGGAATAGTTTTTGGTCCATACAATTCATTCAAAAGTAAATTACTAAGGCATTTCACTCAAACACATTTTGCCCATTATAGCCCACTGTGTGAGTTGTGACAAAAATCGGAAAAAGGTCGAAGATAGTGCCACTAATAGACTGTCACGTGTCATACTCAGTTTATTCGGAAATAGTTTTTGGTCAATACAATTCATTCAAAAGTAGATTACTAAGGCATTTCACTCAAACACATTATGCCCATTATAGCCCACTGTGTTAGTTTCGCCAAAAATCGGAAAGCGGTCGAAGATAGTGGACCTGATGGACTACAACGCGACATACTTAGTTTATTCAGAAATAATTTTTGGTCCATACAATCCATTCAAAGGAAGATTACTAAGGCATTTCACTCAAACACATTTTGCCCATTATAGCCCACTGTGTGAGTTGTGCCAAAAATCGGAAAGTGGTCGAAGATAGTAGACCTGATGAGTTACAATGCGACATACTCAGTTTATTCGGAGATTGTTTTTGGTCCATACAATACATTCAAAAGTAGATTACTAAGGCATTTCACTCAAACACATTTTGCCCATTATAGCCCACTGTGTGCGTTGTGCCAAAAATCGG
Organism: Metopia argyrocephala; assembly: GCA_963576795.1. Taxonomy (NCBI): domain Eukaryota; kingdom Metazoa; phylum Arthropoda; class Insecta; order Diptera; family Sarcophagidae; genus Metopia; species Metopia argyrocephala. Next base: position 86,008,136 of record OY756209.1, on the reverse strand, counting down.
AAAGTGGTCGAAGATAGTGGCACTAATGCACTGTCACGTGTCATACTCAGTTTATTCGGAAATAGTTTTTGGTCCATACAATTCATTCAAAAGTAGATTACTAAGGCATTTCACTCAAACACATTTTGCGCATTATAGTGCACTGTGTGAGTTGTGCCAAAAATCGGAAAGTGGTCGAAGATAGTGGGCCTAATGGACTGTCACGTGTCATACCCAGTTGTATCGGAGATAGTTTTTTGTCCATACAATCCATTGAAAAGACGATTACTAAAACATTTCACTCAAACACATTTTGCCCATTATAGCCCACTGTGTGAGTTGTGCCAAAAATCGGAAAGTGGTCGAAGATAGTGGCACTAATGGACTGTCACGTGTCATACTCAGTTTATTCCGAAATAGTTTTTGGTCCATACAATTCATTCAAAAGTAGATTACTAAGGCATTTCACTCAAACACATTTTGCCCATTATAGCCCACTGTGTGAGTTCTGACAAAAATCGTTAAGCGGTCGAAGATAGTGGACCTAATGGACTGTCACGTGCCATACTCAGTTTATTTCGAAATAGTTTTTGTTCCATACAATTCATTCAAAAGTAGATTACTAAGGCATTTCACTCAAACACATTTTGCCCATTATAGCCCACTGTGTGAGTTGTGACAAAAACCGGAAAGTCGTCGAAGGTAGTGGACCTAATGGACTGTCACTTGTTATACTCACTTTATTCGAAGATAGTTTTTGGTCCACACAATCCATTCAAAAGGAGATTACTAAGGCATTTCACTCAAACACATTATGCCCATTATATCCCACTGTGTGAGTTGTGCCAAAAATCGGAAAGTGGTCGAAGATAATGGACCTGATGGACTATCACGTATCATACTCAGTTTATAAAGAAATAGTTTTTGGTCCATACAATCCATTCAAAGGAAGATTACTAAGGCATTTCACTCAAACACATTATGCCCATTATAGCCCACTGTGTGAGTTGCGCCAAAAATCGGAAAGTGGTCGAAGATAGTGGACCTGATGGACTACAACTTGACATACTTAGTTTATTCAGAAATAGTTTTTGGTTCATACAATCCATACAAAGGAAGATTACTAAGGCATTTCCACTGACCTAATGGACTATCACGTGTCGTACTCAGTTTATTCCGAAATAGTTTTTGGTCCATACAATTCATTCAAAAGTAGATTACTAAGGCATGTCATTCAAACACATTTTGCCAATTATAGCCCACTGTGTGAGTTGTGCCAAAAATCGGAAAAATGTCGAAGATAGTGGACCTAATGGACTGTCACGTGTCATACTCAGTTTATTCGGAATAGTTTTTGGTCCATACAATTCATTCAAAAGTAAATTACTAAGGCATTTCACTCAAACACATTTTGCCCATTATAGCCCACTGTGTGAGTTGTGACAAAAATCGGAAAAAGGTCGAAGATAGTGCCACTAATGGACTGTCACGTGTCATACTCAGTTTATTCGGAAATAGTTTTTGGCCCATACAATCCATTCAAAAGAAGAGTACTAAGGCATTTCCCTCAAACACATTATGCCCATTATAGCACACTGTGTTAGTTGCGCCAAAAATCGGAAAGTGGTCGAAGATAGTGGCACTAATGGACTGTCACGTGTCATACTCAGTTTATTCCGAAACAGTTTTTGGTCCATACAATTCATTCAAAAGTAGATTACTAAGGTATTTCACTCAAACACATTTTGCCCATTATAGCCCACTGTGTGAGTTGTGCCAAAAATCGGAAAGTGGTCCAAGATAGTGGACCTAATGGACTGTCACGTGTCGTACTCAGTTTATTCCGAAATAGTTTTTGGTCCATACAATTCATTCAAAAGTAGATTACTAAGGCATGTCATTCAAACACATTTTGCCAATTATAGCCCACTGTGTGAGTTGTGCCAAAAATCGGAAAAATGTCGAAGATAGTGGACCTAATGGACTATAACGCGACATACTTAGTTTATTCAGAAATAATTTTTGGTCCATACAACCCATTCAAAGGAAGATTACTAAGGCATTTCACTCAAACACATTTTGCCCATTATAGTGCACTGTGTGAATTGTGCCAAAATTCGGAAAGTGGTCGAAGATAGTGGCACTAATGGACTGTCACGTGTCATACTCAGTTTATTCCGAAACAGTTTTTGGTCCATACAATTCATTCAAAAGTAGATTACTAAGGTATTTCACTCAAACACATTTTGCCCATTATAGCCCACTGTGTGAGTTGTGCCAAAAATCGGAAAGTGGTCCAAGATAGTGGACCTAATGGACTGTCACGTGTCGTACTCAGTTTATTCCGAAATAGTTTTTGGTCCATACAATTCATTCAAAAGTAGATTACTAAGGTATTTCACTCAAACACATTTTGCCCATTATAGCCCACTCTGTGAGTTGTGCCAAAAATCGGAAAAATGTCGAAGATAGTGGACCTGATGGACTACAACGCGACATACTTAGTTTATTCAGAAATAATTTTTGGTCCATACAATCCATTCAAAGGAAGATTACTAAGGCATTTCACTCAAACACATTTTGCCCATTATAGCCCACTGTGTGAGTTGTGCCAAAAATCGGAAAGTGGTCGAAGATAGTAGACCTGATGGACTGTCACGTGTCATACTCAGTTGATTAGGAGATAGTTTTTGGTCCATACAATCCATTCAAAAGAAGACTACTAAGGCATTTCACTCAAACACATTTTGCCCATTATAGCCCACTGTGTGAGTTGTGACAAAAATCGGAAAGTGGTCGAAGATAGTGGACCTAATGGACTGTCACGTGTCATACTCAGTTGATTCGGAGACAGTTTTTGGTCCATACAATCCATTGAAAAGAAGATTACTAAGGCATTTCACTCAAACACATTTTGCCCATTATAGCCCACTGTGTGAGTTGTGACAAAAATCGTTAAGTGCTTGAAGATAGTGGACCTAATGGACTACAACGCGACATGCTTAGTTTATTCAGAAATAGTTTTTCGTCCATACAATCCATTCAAAGGAAGATTACTAAGGCATTTCACTCAAACACATTATGCCCATTATATCCCACTGTGTGAGTTGCGCCAAAAATCGGAAAGTGGTCGAAGATAGTGGACCTAATGGACTGTCACGTGTCATACTCAGTTTATTCCGAAATAGTTTTTGGTCCATACAATGCATTCAAAAGGAGATTACTAAGGCATTTCACTCAAACATATTTTGCCCATTATAGCCCACTGTGTGAGTTGCTCCAAAAATCGGAAAGTGGTCGAAGATAGTGGACCTAATGGACTGTCACGTATCATACTCAGTTTATAAAGAAATAGTTTTTGGTCCATACAATCCATTCAAAGGAAGATTACTAAGGCATTTCACTCAAACACATTATGCCCATTATAGCCCACTGTGTGAGTTGCTCCAAAAATCGGAAAGTGGTCGAAGATAGTGGACCTGATGGACTACAACGCGACATACTTAGTTTATTCAGAAATAGTTTTTGGTCCATACAATCCATTCAAAGGAAGATTACTAGGGCATTTCCACTGACCTAATGGACTATCACGTGTCATACTCAGTTTATTCAGAAATAGTTTTTGGTCCATACAATCCATTCAAAGAAAAATTACTAAGGTATTTCACTCAAACACATTTTGCCCATTATAGCCCACTGTGTGAGTTGTGCCAAAAATCGGAAAGTGGTCGAAGATAGTGGCACTAATGGACTGTCACGTGTCATACTCAGTTTATTCCGAAATAGTTTTTGGTCCATACAATTCATTCAAAAGTAGATTACTAAGGCATTTCACTCAAACACATTTTGACCATTATAGCCCACTGTGTGAGTTGTGCCAAAAATTGGAAAGTGGTCGAAGATAGTGGCACTAATGGACTGTCACGTATCGTACTCAGTTTATTCCGAAATAGTTTTTTTCCATACAATTCAGTCAAAAGTAGATTACTAAGGCATTTCACTCAAACACATTTTGCCCATTATAGCCCACTGTGTGAGTTGTGCCAAAAATCGGAAAGTGGTCGAAGATAGTGGACGTGATGAGCTACAATGCGACATACTCAGTTTATTCGGAGTTAGTTTTTGGTCCATTCAATCGATTCAAAAGTAGATTACTAAGGCATTTCCACTGACCTAATGGACTGTCACGTGTCATACTCAGTTTATGCGGAAATAGTTTTTGGTCCATACAATTCATTCCAAAGTAGATTACTAAGGCATTTCACTCAAACATATTTTGACCGTTATAGCCCACTGTGTGAGTTGTGCCAAAAATTGGAAAGTGGTCGAAGATAGTGGCACTAATGGACTGTCACGTATCATACTCAGTTTATTCCGAAATAGTTTTTTTCCATACAATTCATTCAAAAGTAGATTACTAAGGCATTTCACTCAAACACATTTTGACCATTATAGCCCACTGTGTGAGTTGTGCCAAAAATTGGAAAGTGGTCGAAGATAGTGGCACTAATGGACTGTCACGTATCATACTCAGTTTATTCCGAAATAGTTTTTTTCCATACAATTCATTCAAAAGTAGATTACTAAGGCATTTCACTCAAACACATTTTGCCCATTATAGCCCACTGTGTGAGTTGTGACAAAAATCGGAAAGTGGTCGAAGATAGTGGACCTAATGGACTGTCACGTGTCATACTCAGTTGATTCGGAGATAGTTTTTGGTCCATACAATCCATTGAAAAGACGATTACTAAGGCATTTCACTCAAACACATTTTGCCCATTATAGCCCACTGTGTGAGTTGTGCCAAAAATCGGAAAGTGGTCGAAGATAGTGGACCTGATGGACTACAACGCGACATACTCAGTTTATTCAGAAATAGTTTTTGGTCCATACAATCCATTCAAAGGAAGATTATTAAAGCATTTCACTCACACACTTTATGCCCATTATAGCCCACTGTGTGAGTTGTGCCAAAAATCGGAAAGTGGTCGAAGATAGTGGCACTAATGGACTATCACGTGTCATACTCAGTTTATTCCGAAATAGTTTTTGGTCCATACAATTCATTCAAAAGTAGATTACTAAGGCATTTCACTCAAACACATTTTGCCCATTATAGCCCACTGTGTGAGTTGCGCCAAAAATCGGAAAGTGGTCGAAGATAGTGGCACTAATGGACTGTCACGTGTCATACTCAGTTTATTCCGAAATAGTTTTTTTCCATACAATTCATTCAAAAGTAGATTACTAAGGCATTTCACTCAAACACATTTTGCCCATAATAGCCCACTGTGTGAGTTGTGACAAAAATCGGAAATTGGCAGAAGATACTGGACGAGATGGACTACAACGCGACATACTTAGTTTATTCAGAAATAGTTTTTGGTCCATACAATCCATTCAAAGGAAGATTACTAAGGCATTTCCACTGACCTAGTGGACTATCACGTGTTATACTCAGTTTATTCAGAAATAGTTTTTGGTCCATACAATCCATTCAAAAGGAGATTACTAAGGCATTTCACTCAAACACATTTTGCCCATTATAGCCCAATGTGTGAGTTGTGACAAAAATCGGAATGTGCTCAAAGGTAGTCGACCTAATGGGCTGGCACTTGTCATACCCACTTTAGTCGAAGATAGTTTTTGGTCCATACAATCCATTCAAAAGAAGATTACTAAGGCATTTCACACAAACACATTTTGCCCATTATAGCCCACTGTGTGAGTTGTGACAAAAACCGGAAAGTGGTCCAAGATAGTGGACCTAATGGACTGTCACGTGTCATACTCAGTTGATTCGGAGATAGTTTTTGGTCCATACAATTCATTCAAAAGTAGATTACTAAGGCATTTCACTCAAACACATTTTGCCCATTATAGCCCACTGTGTGAGTTGTGCCAAAAAACGGAAAGTGGTCGAAGATAGTGGACCTAATTGACTGTCACGTGTCATACTCAGTTGATTCGGAGATAGTTTTTGGTCCATACAATCCATTCAAAAGAAGATTACTAAGGCATTTCACTCAAACACATTTTTCCCATTATAGCCCACTGTGTGAGTTGTGACAAAAATCGGAAAGTGGTCGAAGATAGTGGACCTAATGGACTGTCACGTGTCATACTCAGTTGATTCGGACACAGTTTTTGGTCCATACAATCCATTGAAAAGAAAATTACTAAGGCATTTCACTCAAACACATTTTGCCCATTATAGGCCACTGTGTGAGTTGTGACAAAAATCGTTAAGTGCTCGAAAATAGTGGACCTAATGGACTACAACGCGACATGCTTAGTTTATTCAGAAATAGTTTTTGGTCCATACAATCCATTCAAAGGAAGATTACTAAGGCATTTCACTCAAACACATTATGCCCATTATATCCCACTGTGTGAGTTGCGCCAAAAATCGGAAAGTGGTCGAAGATAACGGACCTGATGGACTATCACGTATCATACTCAGTTTATAAAGAAATAGTTTTTGGTCCATAGAATCCTTTCAAAGGAAGATTACTAAGGTATTTCACTCAAACACATTTTGCCCATTATATCCCACTGTGTGAGTTGTGCCAAAAATCGGAAAGCGGTCGAAGATAATGGACCTGATGGACTATCACGTATCATACTCGGTTTATAAAGAAATAGTTTTTGGTCCATACAATCCATTCAAAGGAAAATTACTAAGGTATTTCACTCAAACACATTTTGCCCATTATAGCCCACTGTGTGAGTTGTGCCAAAAATCGGAAAGTGGTCGAAGATAGTGGCACTAATGGACTGTCACATGTCATACTCAGTTTATTCCGAAATAGTTTTTTTCCATACAATTCATTCAAAAGTAGATTACTAAGGCATTTCACTCAAACACATTTTGCCCATTATAGCCCACTGTGTGAGTTGTGACAAAAATCGGAAAGTGCTCAAAGATAGTCGACCTAATGGGCTGTCACTTGTCATACTCACTTTAGTCGAAGATAGTTTTTGGTCCATACAATCCATTCAAAAGAAGATTACTAAGGCATTTCACTCAAACACATTTTGCCCATTATAGCCCACTGTGTGAGTTGTGACAAAAATCGGAAAGTGCTCAAAGGTAGTCGACCTAATGGGCTTTCACTTGTCATACCCACTTTAGACGAAGATATTTTTTGGTCCATACAATCCATTCAAAAGAAGATTACTAAGGCATTTCACACAAACACATTTTGCCCATTATAGCCCACTGTGTGAGTTGTGACAAAAACCGGAAAGTGGTCCAAGATAGTGGACCTAATGGACTGTCACGTGTCATACTCACTTTAGTCGAAGATAGTTTTTGGTCCATACAATCCATTCAAAAGAAGATTACTAAGGCATTTCACTCAAACACATTTTGCCCATTATAGCCCACTGTGTGAGTTGTGACAAAAATCGGAAAGTGCTCAAAGATAGTCGACCTAATGGGCTGTCACTTGTCATACTCACTTTAGTCGAAGATAGTTTTTGGTCCATACAATCCATTCAAAAGAAGATTACTAAGGCATTTCACTCAAACACATTTTGCCCATTATAGCCCACTGTGTGAGTTGTGACAAAAATCGGAAAGTGCTCAAAGGTAGTCGACCTAATGGGCTTTCACTTGTCATACCCACTTTAGACGAAGATATTTTTTGGTCCATACAATCCATTCAAAAGAAAATTACTAAGGCATTTCACACAAACACATTTTGCCCATTATAGCCCACTGTGTGAGTTGTGACAAAAACCGGAAAGTGGTCCAAGATAGTGGACCTAATGGACTGTCACGTGTCATACTCAGTTGATTCGGAGATAGTTTTTGGTCCATACAATCCATTCAAAAGAAGATTACTAAGGCATTTCACTCAAACACATTTTGCCCATTATAGCCCACTGTGTGGGTTGTGAAAAAAATCGGAAAGTGGTCGAAGATAGTGGACCTAATGGACTGTCACGTGTTATACTCAGTTGATTCGGAGACAGTTTTTGGTCCATACAATCCATTGAAAAGAAGATTACTAAGGCATTTCACTCAAACACATTTTGTCCATTATAGCCCACTGTGTGAGTTGTGACAAAAATCGTTAAGTGCTCGAAGATAGTGGACCTAATGGACTACAACGCGACATGCTTAGTTTATTCAGAAATAGTTTTTGGTCCATACAATTCATTCAAAGGAAGATTACTAAGGCATTTCACTCAAACACATTATGCCCATTATATCCCACTGTGTGAGTTGCGCCAAAAATCGGAAAGTGGTCGAAGATAATGGACCTGATGGACTATCACGTATCATACTCAGTTTATAAAGAAATAGTTTTGGTCCATACAATCCATTCAAAGGAAGATTACTAAGGCATTTCACTCAAACACATTATGCCCATTATAGCCCACTGTGTGAGTTGCGCCAAAAATCTGAAAGTGGTCGAAGATAGTGGACCTGATGGACTAAAACGCGACATACTTAGTTTATTCAGAAATAGTTTTTGGTCCATACAATCCATTCAAAGGAAGATTACTAGGGCATTTCCACTGACCTAATGGACTATCACGTGTCATACTCAGTTTATGCAGAAATAGTTTTTGGTCCATACAATCCATTCAAAGGAAAATTACTAAGGTATTTCACTCAAACACATTTTGCCCATTATAGCCCACTGTGTGAGTTGTGCCAAAAATCGGAAAGTGGTCGAAGATAGTGGACCTAATGGACTGTCACGTGTCATACTCAGTTGATTCGGAGATAGTTTTTGGTCCATACAATCCATTGAAAAGACGATTACTAAGGCATTTCACTCAAACACATTTTGCCCATTATAGCCCACTGTGTGAGTTGTGCCAAAAATCGGAAAGTGGTCGAAGATAGTGGCACTAATGGACTGTTACGTGTCATACTCAGTTTATTCCGAAATAGTTTTTGGTCCATACAATTCATCCAAAAGTAGATTACTAAGGCATTTCACTCAAACACATTTTGCCCATTATAGCCCACTGTGTGAGTTCTGACAAAAATCGTTAAGCGGTCGAAGATAGTGGACCTAATGGACTGTCAGGTGCCATACTCAGTTTATTTCGAAATAGTTTTTGGTCCATACAATTCATTCAAAAGTAGATTACTAAGGCATTTCACTCAAACACATTTTGCCCATTATAGCCCACTGTGTGAGTTGTGACAAAAATCGTTAAGTGCTCGAAGATAGTGGACCTAATGGACTACAACGCGACATGCTTAGTTTATTCAAAAATAGTTTTTGGTCCATACAATCCATTCAAAGGATGATTACTAAGGCATTTCACTCAAACACATTATGCCCATTATATCCCACTGTGTGAGTTGCGCCAAAAATCGGAAAGTGGTCGAAGATAGTGGCACTAATGGACTGTTACGTGTCATACTCAGTTTATTCCGAAATAGTTTTTGGTCCATACAATCCATTCAAAAGAAGATTACTAAGGCATTTCACTCAAACACATTTTGCCCATTATAGCCCACTGTGTGAGTTGTGACAAAAATCGGAAAGTGCTCAAAGATAGTCGACCTAATGGGCTGTCACTTGTCATACTCACTTTAGTCGAAGATAGTTTTTGGTCCATACAATCCATTCAAAAGAAGATTACTAAGGCATTTCACTCAAACACATTTTGCCCATTATAGCCCACTGTGTGAGTTGTGCCAAAAATCGGAAAACAGTCGAAGATAGTGGCACTAATGGACTGTCACGTGTCATACTCAGTTTATTCCGAAATAGTTTTTGGTTAATACAATTCATTCAAAAGTAGATTACTAAGGCATTTCTCTCAAACACATATTGCCCATTATAGCCCACTGTGTGAGTTGTGACAAAAATCGGAAAGTGCTCAAAGAAAGTGGCACTAATGGACTGTCACGTGCCATACTCAGTTTATTTCGAAATAGTTTTTGGTCCATACAATTCATTCAAAAGTAGATTACTAAGGCATTTCACTCAAACACATTTTGCCCATTATAGCCCACTGTGTGAGTTGTGACAAAAATCGGAAAGTGGTCGAAGATAGTGGACCTAATGGACTGTCACGTGTCATACTCAGTTTATTCGGAAATAGTTTTTGGTCCATACAATTCATTCAAAAGTAGATTACTAAGGCATTTCTCTCAAACACATATTGCCCATTATAGCCCACTGTGTGAGTTGTGACAAAAATCGGAAAGTGCTCAAAGAAAGTGGCACTAATGGACTGTCACGTGCCATACTCAGTTTATTTCGAAATAGTTTTTGGTCCATACAATTCATTCAAAAGTAGATTACTAAGGCATTTCACTCAAACACATTTTGCCCATTATAGCCCACTGTGTGAGTTGTGCCAAAAATTGGAAAGTGGTCGAAGATAGTGGCACTAATGGACTGTTACGTGTCATACTCAGTTTATTCCGAAATAGTTTTTGGTCCATACAATTCATCCAAAAGTAGATTACTAAGGCATTTCACTCAAACACATTTTGCCCATTATAGCCCACTGTGTGAGTTCTGACAAAAATCGTTAAGCGGTCGAAGATAGTGGACCTAATGGACTGTCACGTGTCATACTCAGTTTATTTCGAAATAGTTTTTGGTCCATACAATTCATTCAAAAGTAGATTATTAAGGCATTTCACTCAAACACATTTTGCCCATTATAGCCCACTGTGTGAGTTGTGACAAAAATCGGAAAGTGGTCGAAGATAGTGGACCTAATGGACTGTCACGTGTCATACTCAGTTGATTCGGAGATAGTTTTTGGTCCGTACAATCCATTGAAAAGACGATTATTAAGGCATTTCACTCAAACACATTTTGCCCATTATAGCCCACTGTGTGAGTTGTGCCAAAAATCGGAAAGTGGTCGAAGATAGTGGCACTAATGGACTGTTACCTGTCATACTCAGTTTATTCCGAAATAGTTTTTGGTCCATACAATTCATCCAAAAGTAGATTACTAAGGCATTTCACTCAAACACATTTTGCCCATTATAGCCCACTGTGTGAGTTCTGACAAAAATCGTTAAGCGGTCGAAGATAGTGGACCTAATGGACTGTCACGTGCCATACTCAGTTTATTTCGAAATAGTTTTTGGTCCATACAATTCACTCAAACACATTTTGCCCATTATAGGCCACTGTGTGAGTTGTGAAAAAATCGTTAAGTGCTCGAAGATAGTGGACCTAATGGACTACAACGCGACATGCTTAGTTTATTCAGAAATAGTTTTTGGTCCATACAATCCATTCAAAGGATGATTACTAAGGCATTTCACTCAAACACATTATGCCCATTATATCCCACTGTGTGAGTTGCGCCAAAAATCGGAAAGTGGTCGAAGATAACGGACCTGATGGACTATCACGTATCATACTCAGTTTATAAAGAAATAGTTTTTGATCCATACAATCCTTTCAAAGGAAGATTACTAAGGCATTTCACTCAAACACATTATGCCCATTATAGCCCACTGTGTGAGTTGCGCCAAAAATCGGAAAGTGGTCGAAGATAGTGGCACTAATGGACTGTTACGTGTCATACTCAGTTTATTCCGAAATAGTTTTTGGTCCATACAATTCATCCAAAAGTAGATTACTAAGGCATTTCACTCAAACACATTTTGCCCATTATAGCCCACTGTGTGAGTTCTGACAAAAATCGTTAAGCGGTCGAAGATAGTGGACCTAATGGACTGTCACGTGCCATACTCAGTTTATTTCGAAATAGTTTTTGGTCCATACAATTCACTCAAACACATTTTGCCCATTATAGGCCACTGTGTGAGTTGTGACAAAAATCGTAAAGTGCTCGAAGATAGTGGACCTAACGGACTCTCACGTGTCATACTCAGTTGATTCGGAGATAGTTTTTGGTCCATACAATCCATTCAAAAGGAGATTACTAAGGCATTTCACTCAAACACATTTTGCCCATTATAGCCCACTGTGTGAGTTGCGCCAAAAATCGGAAAGTGGTCGAAGATAGTGGACCTGATGGACTACAACGCGACATACTTAGTTTATTCAGAAATAGTTTTTGGTCCATACAATCCATTCAAAGGAAGATTACTAAGGCATTTCACTCAAACACATTTTGCTCATTATAGCCCACTGTGTGAGTTGTGCCAAAAATCGGAAAGTGGTCGAAGATAGTGGCACTAATGGACTGTCACGTGCCATACTCAGTTTATTCCGAAATAGTTTTTTTCCATACAATTCATTCAAAAGTAGATTACTAAGGCATTTCACTCAAACACATTATGCCCATTATAGTCCACTGTGTGAGGTGTGACAAAAATCGGAAAGTGGTCAAAGATAGTGGAGCTAATGGACTGTCACGTGTCATACTCAGTTGATTCGGAGATAGTTTTTGGTCCATACAATTCATTCAAAAGTAGATTACTAAGGCATTTCACTCAAACACATTTTGCCCATTATAGCCCACTGTGTGAGTTGTGCCAATGATCGGAAAGTGGTCTAAGATAGTGACACTAATGGACTGTCACGTGCCATACTCAGTTTATTCCGAAATAGTTCTTGGTCCATACAATGCATTCAAAGGAAGATTACTAAGGTATTTCACTCAAACACATTTTGCCCATTATAGCCCACTGTGTGAGTTGTGACAAAAATCGGAAAGTGGTCAAAGATAGTCGACCTAATGGGCTGTCACACGTCATACTCACTTTAGTCGAAGATAGTTTTTGGTCCATACAATTCATTCAAAAGTAGATTACTAAGGCATTTCACTCAAACACATTTTGCCCATTATAGCCCACTGTGTGAGTTGTGACAAAAACCGGGAAGTGCTCAAAGGTAGTCGACCTAATGGGCCGTCACTTGTCATACTCACTTTAGTCGAAGATAGTTTTTGGTCCATATAATTCATTCAAAAGTAGATTACTAAGGCATTTCACTCAAACACATTTTTCCCATTATAGTCCACTGTGTGAGTTGTGACAAAAATCGGAAAGTGGTCAAAGATAGTGGACCTAATGGGCTGTCACACGTCATACTCACTTTAGTCGAAGATAGTTTTTGGTCCATACAATCCATTCAAAAGAAAATTACTATGGCATTTCACTCAAACACATTTTGCCCATTATAGCCCACTGTGTGAGTTGTGACAAAAATCGGAAAGTGCTCAAAGGTAGTCGACCTAATGGGCCGTCACTTGTCATACTCACTTTAGTCGAAGATAGTTTTTGGTCCATACAATTCATTCAAAAGTAGATTACTAAGGCATTTCACTCAAACACATTTTGCCCATTATAGCCCACTGTGTGAGTTGTGACAAAAACCGGAAAGTGGTCCAAGATAGTGGACCTAATGGACTGTCACACGTCATACTCACTTTAGTCGAAGATAGTTTTTGGTCCATACAATCCATTCAAAAGAAGATTACTATGGCATTTCACTCAAACCTATTTTGCCAATTATAGCCCACTGTGTGAGTTGTGACAAAAATCGGAAAGTGGTCAAAGATAGTCGACCTAATGGGCTGTCACTTGTCATACTCAGTTGATTCGGAGATAGTTTTTGGTCCATACAATCCATTCAAAAGAAGATTACTAAGGCATTTCACACAAACACATTTTGCCCATTATAGCCCACTGTGTGAGTTGTGACAAAAACCGGAAAGTGGTCCAAGATAGTGGACCTAATGGACTGTCACGTGTCATACTCAGTTGATTCGGAGATAGTTTTTGGTCCATACAATCCATTGAAAAGACGATTACTAAGGCATTTCACTCAAACACATTTTGCCCATTATAGCCCACTGTGTGAGTTGTGACAAAAATCGTTAAGCGGTCGAAGATAGTGGACCTAATGGACTGTCAGGTGCCATACTCAGTTTATTTCGAAATAGTTTTTGGTCCATACAATTCATTCAAAAGTAGATTACTAAGGCATTTCACTCAAACACATTTTGCCCATTATAGCCCACTGTGTGAGTTGTGACATAAATCGTTAAGTGCTCGAAGATAGTGGACCTAATGGACTACAACGCGACATGCTTAGTTTATTCAGAAATAGTTTTTGGTCCATACAATCCATTCAAAGGATGATTACTAAGGCATTTCACTCAAACACATTATGCCCATTATATCCCACTGTGTGAGTTGCGCCAAAAATCGGAAAGTGGTCGAAGATAGTGGCACTAATGGACTGTTACGTGTCATACTCAGTTTATTCCGAAATAATTTTTGGTCCATACAATCCATTCAAAAGAAGATTTCTAAGGCATTTCACTCAAACACATTTTGCCCATTATAGCCCACTGTGTGAGTTGTGACAAAAATCGGAAAGTGCTCAAAGATAGTCGACCTAATGGGCTGTCACTTGTCATACTCACTTTAGTCGAAGATAGTTTTTGGTCCATACAATCCATTCAAAAGAAGATTACTAAGGCATTTCACTCAAACACATTTTGACCATTATAGCCCACTGTGTGAGTTGTGCCAAAAATTGGAAAGTGGTCGAAGATAGTGGCACTAATGGACTGTTACGTGTCATACTCAGTTTATTCCGAAATAGTTTTTGGTCCATACAATTCATCCAAAAGTAGATTACTAAGGCATTTCACTCAAACACATTTTGCCCATTATAGCCCACTGTGTGAGTTCTGACAAAAATCGTTAAGCGGTCGAAGATAGTGGACCTAATGGACTGTCACGTGTCATACTCAGTTTATTTCGAAATAGTTTTTGGTCCATACAATTCATTCAAAAGTAGATTACTAAGGCATTTCACTCAAACACATTTTGCCCATTATAGCCCACTGTGTGAGTTGTGACAAAAATCGGAAAGTGGTCGAAGATAGTGGACCTAATGGACTGTCACGTGTCATACTCAGTTGATTCGGAGATAGTTTTTGGTCCATACAATCCATTGAAAAGACGATTACTAAGGCATTTCACTCAAACACATTTTGCCCATTATAGCCCACTGTGTGAGTTGTGCCAAAAATCGGAAAGTGGTCGAAGATAGTGGCACTAATGGACTGTTACCTGTCATACTCAGTTTATTCCGAAATAGTTTTTGGTCCATACAATTCATCCAAAAGTAGATTACTAAGGCATTTCACTCAAACACATTTTGCCCATTATAGCCCACTGTGTGAGTTGTGACAAAAATCGGAAAGTGGTCGAAGATAACGGACCTGATGGACTATCACGTATCATACTCAGTTTATAAAGAAATAGTTTTTGATCGATACAATCCTTTCAAAGGAAGATTACTAAGGCATTTCACTCAAACACATTATGCCCATTATAGCCCACTGTGTGAGTTGCGCCAAAAATCGGAAAGTGGTCGAAGATAGTGGCACTAATGGACTGTTACGTGTCATACTCAGTTTATTCCGAAATAGTTTTTGGTCCATACAATTCATCCAAAAGTAGATTACTAAGGCATTTCACTCAAACACATTTTGCCCATTATAGCCCACTGTGTGAGTTCTGACAAAAATCGTTAAGCGGTCGAAGATAGTGGACCTAATGGACTGTCACGTGCCATACTCAGTTTATTTCGAAATAGTTTTTGGTCCATACAATTCACTCAAACACATTTTGCCCATTATAGGCCACTGTGTGAGTTGTGACAAAAATCATAAAGTGCTCGAAGATAGTGGACCTAACGGACTCTCACGTGTCATACTCAGTTGATTCGGAGATAGTTTTTGGTCCATACAATCCATTCAAAAGGAGATTACTAAGGCATTTCACTCAAACACATTTTGCCCATTATAGCCCACTGTGTGAGTTGCGCCAAAAATCGGAAAGTGGTCGAAGATAGTGGACCTGATGGACTACAACGCGACATACTTAGTTTATTCAGAAATAGTTTTTGGTCCATACAATCCATTCAAAGGAAGATTACTAAGGCATTTCACTCAAACACATTTTGCTCATTATAGCCCACTGTGTGAGTTGTGCCAAAAATCGGAAAGTGGTCGAAGATAGTGGCACTAATGGACTGTCACGTGCCATACTCAGTTTATTCCGAAATAGTTTTTTTCCATACAATTCATTCAAAAGTAGATTACTAAGGCATTTCACTCAAACACATTTTTCCCATTATAGTCCACTGTGTGAGGTGTGACAAAAATCGGAAAGTGGTCAAAGATAGTCGACCTAATGGGCTGTCACACGTCATACTCACTTTAGTCGAAGATAGTTTTTGGTCCATACAATTCATTCAAAAGTAGATTACTAAGGCATTTCACTCAAACACATTTTGCCCATTATAGCCCACTGTGTGAGTTGTGACAAAAACCGGAAAGTGCTCAAAGGTAGTCGACCTAATGGGGCGTCACTTGTCATACTCACTTTAGTCGAAGATAGTTTTTGGTCCATACAATTCATTCAAAAGTAGATTACTAAGGCATTTCACTCAAACACATTTTTCCCATTATAGTCCACTGTGTGAGTTGTGACAAAAATCGGAAAGTGGTCAAAGATAGTGGACCTAATGGGCTGTCACACGTCATACTCACTTTAGTCGAAGATAGTTTTTGGTCCATACAATCCATTCAAAAGAAAATTACTATGGCATTTCACTCAAACACATTTTGCCCATTATAGCCCACTGTGTGAGTTGTGACAAAAATCGGAAAGTGCTCAAAGGTAGTCGACCTAATGGGCCGTCACTTGTCATACTCACTTTAGTCGAAGATAGTTTTTGGTCCATACAATTCATTCAAAAGTAGATTACTAAGGCATTTCACTCAAACACATTTTGCCCATTATAGCCCACTGTGTGAGTTGTGACAAAAACCGGAAAGTGGTCCAAGATAGTGGACCTAATGGACTGTCACGTGTCATACTCAGTTGATTCGGAGATAGTTTTTGGTCCATACAATCCATTGAAAAGACGATTACTAAGGCATTTCACTCAAACACATTTTGCCCATTATAGCCCACTGTGTGAGTTGCGCCAAAAATCGGAAAGTGGTCGAAGATAGTGGACCTGATGGACTACAACGCGACATACTTAGTTTATTCAGAAATAGTTTTTGGTCCATACAATCCATTCAAAGGAAGATTACTAAGGCATTTCACTCAAACACATTTTGCTCATTATAGCCCACTGTGTGAGTTGTGCCAAAAATCGGAAAGTGGTCGAAGATAGTGGACCTGATGGACTACAACGCGACATACTTAGTTTATTCAGAAATAGTTTTTGGTCCATACAATTCATCCAAAAGTAGATTACTAAGGCATTTCACTCAAACACATTTTGCCCATTATAGCCCACTGTGTGAGTTCTGACAAAAATCGTTAAGCGGTCGAAGATAGTGGACCTAATGGACTGTCACGTGCCATACTCAGTTTATTTCGAAATAGTTTTTGGTCCATACAATTCACTCAAACACATTTTGCCCATTATAGGCCACTGTGTGAGTTGTGACAAAAATCATAAAGTGCTCGAAGATAGTGGACCTAACGGACTCTCACGTGTCATACTCAGTTGATTCGGAGATAGTTTTTGGTCCATACAATCCATTCAAAAGGAGATTACTAAGGCATTTCACTCAAACACATTTTGCCCATTATAGCCCACTGTGTGAGTTGCGCCAAAAATCGGAAAGTGGTCGAAGATAGTGGACCTGATGGACTACAACGCGACATACTTAGTTTATTCAGAAATAGTTTTTGGTCCATACAATCCATTCAAAGGAAGATTACTAAGGCATTTCACTCAAACACATTTTGCTCATTATAGCCCACTGTGTGAGTTGTGCCAAAAATCGGAAAGTGGTCGAAGATAGTGGACCTGATGGACTACAACGCGACATACTTAGTTTATTCAGAAATAGTTTTTGGTCCATACAATCCATTCAAAGGAAGATTACTAAGGCATTTCACTCAAACACATTTTGCTCATTATAGCCCACTGTGTGAGTTGTGCCAAAAATCGGAAAGTGGTCGAAGATAGTGGCACTAATGGACTGTCACGTGTCATACTCAGTTTATTCCGAAATAGTTTTTTTCCATACAATTCATTCAAAAGTAGATTACTAAGGCATTTCACTCAAACACATTTTTCCCATTATAGTCCACTGTGTGAGGTGTGACAAAAACCGGAAAGTGGTCCAAGATAGTGGACCTAATGGACTGTCACACGTCATACTCACTTTAGTCGAAGATAGTTTTTGGTCCATACAATCCATTCAAAAGAAGATTACTATGGCATTTCACTCAAACCTATTTTGCCAATTATAGCCCACTGTGTGAGTTGTGACAAAAATCGGAAAGTGGTCAAAGATAGTCGACCTAATGGGCTGTCACTTGTCATACTCAGTTGATTCGGAGATAGTTTTTGGTCCATACAATCCATTCAAAAGAAGATTACTAAGGCATTTCACACAAACACATTTTGCCCATTATAGCCCACTGTGTGAGTTGTGACAAAAACCGGAAAGTGGTCCAAGATAGTGGACCTAATGGACTGTCACGTGTCATACTCAGTTGATTCGGAGATAGTTTTTGGTCCATACAATCCATTGAAAAGACGATTACTAAGGCATTTCACTCAAACACATTTTGCCCATTATAGCCCACTGTGTGAGTTGTGACAAAAATCGTTAAGCGGTCGAAGATAGTGGACCTAATGGACTGTCAGGTGCCATACTCAGTTTATTTCGAAATAGTTTTTGGTCCATACAATTCATTCAAAAGTAGATTACTAAGGCATTTCACTCAAACACATTTTGCCCATTATAGCCCACTGTGTGAGTTGTGACATAAATCGTTAAGTGCTCGAAGATAGTGGACCTAATGGACTACAACGCGACATGCTTAGTTTATTCAGAAATAGTTTTTGGTCCATACAATCCATTCAAAGGATGATTACTAAGGCATTTCACTCAAACACATTATGCCCATTATATCCCACTGTGTGAGTTGCGCCAAAAATCGGAAAGTGGTCGAAGATAGTGGCACTAATGGACTGTTACGTGTCATACTCAGTTTATTCCGAAATAATTTTTGGTCCATACAATCCATTCAAAAGAAGATTACTAAGGCATTTCACTCAAACACATTTTGCCCATTATAGCCCACTGTGTGAGTTGTGACAAAAATCGGAAAGTGCTCAAAGATAGTCGACCTAATGGGCTGTCACTTGTCATACTCACTTTAGTCGAAGATAGTTTTTGGTCCATACAATCCATTCAAAAGAAGATTACTAAGGCATTTCACTCAAACACATTTTGACCATTATAGCCCACTGTGTGAGTTGTGCCAAAAATTGGAAAGTGGTCGAAGATAGTGGCACTAATGGACTGTTACGTGTCATACTCAGTTTATTCCGAAATAGTTTTTGGTCCATACAATTCATCCAAAAGTAGATTACTAAGGCATTTCACTCAAACACATTTTGCCCATTATAGCCCACTGTGTGAGTTCTGACAAAAATCGTTAAGCGGTCGAAGATAGTGGACCTAATGGACTGTCACGTGTCATACTCAGTTTATTTCGAAATAGTTTTTGGTCCATACAATTCATTCAAAAGTAGATTACTAAGGCATTTCACTCAAACACATTTTGCCCATTATAGCCCACTGTGTGAGTTGTGACAAAAATCGGAAAGTGGTCGAAGATAGTGGACCTAATGGAATGTCACGTGTCATACTCAGTTGATTCGGAGATAGTTTTTGGTCCATACAATCCATTGAAAAGACGATTACTAAGGCATTTCACTCAAACACATTTTGCCCATTATAGCCCACTGTGTGAGTTGTGCCAAAAATCGGAAAGTGGTCGAAGATAGTGGCACTAATGGACTGTTACCTGTCATACTCAGTTTATTCCGAAATAGTTTTTGGTCCATACAATTCATCCAAAAGTAGATTACTAAGGCATTTCACTCAAACACATTTTGCCCATTATAGCCCACTGTGTGAGTTGTGACAAAAATCGGAAAGTGGTCGAAGATAACGGACCTGATGGACTATCACGTATCATACTCAGTTTATAAAGAAATAGTTTTTGATCGATACAATCCTTTCAAAGGAAGATTACTAAGGCATTTCACTCAAACACATTTTGCCCATTATAGCCCACTGTGTGAGTTGTGACAAAAATCGTTAAGCGGTCGAAGATAGTGGACCTAATGGACTGTCAGGTGTCATACTCAGTTTATTCCGAAATAGTTTTTGGTCCATACAATTCATCCAAAAGTAGATTACTAAGGCATTTCACTCAAACACATTTTGCCCATTATAGCCCACTGTGTGAGTTCTGACAAAAATCGTTAAGCGGTCGAAGATAGTGGACCTAATGGACTGTCACGTGCCATACTCAGTTTATTTCGAAATAGTTTTTGGTCCATACAATTCAGTCAAACACATTTTGCCCATTATAGGCCACTGTGTGAGTTGTGACAAAAATCATAAAGTGCTCGAAGATAGTGGACCTAACGGACTCTCACGTGTCATACTCAGTTGATTCGGAGATAGTTTTTGGTCCATACAATCCATTCAAAAGGAGATTACTAAGGCATTTCACTCAAACACATTTTGCCCATTATAGCCCACTGTGTGAGTTGCGCCAAAAATCGGAAAGTGGTCGAAGATAGTGGACCTGATGGACTACAACGCGACATACTTAGTTTATTCAGAAATAGTTTTTGGTCCATACAATCCATTCAAAGGAAGATTACTAAGGCATTTCACTCAAACACATTTTGCTCATTATAGCCCACTGTGTGAGTTGTGCCAAAAATCGGAAAGTGATCGAAGATAGTGGCACTAATGGACTGTCACGTGCCATACTCAGTTTATTCCGAAATAGTTTTTTTCCATACAATTCATTCAAAAGTAGATTACTAAGGCACTTCACTCAAACACATTTTTCCCATTATAGTCCACTGTGTGAGGTGTGACAAAAATCGGAAAGTGGTCAAAGATAGTCGACCTAATGGGCTGTCACACGTCATACTCACTTTAGTCGAAGATAGTTTTTGGTCCATACAATTCATTCAAAAGTAGATTACTAAGGCATTTCACTCAAACACATTTTGCCCATTATAGCCCAC
The DNA here is from genome assembly GCA_963576795.1 of Metopia argyrocephala. Lineage (NCBI taxonomy): Eukaryota > Metazoa > Arthropoda > Insecta > Diptera > Sarcophagidae > Metopia > Metopia argyrocephala. Next base: position 85,987,119 of record OY756209.1, on the reverse strand, counting down.
TGTGTGAGTTGTGACAAAAACCGGAAAGTGCTCAAAGGTAGTCGACCTAATGGGGCGTCACTTGTCATACTCACTTTAGTCGAAGATAGTTTTTGGTCCATACAATTCATTCAAAAGTAGATTACTAAGGCATTTCACTCAAACACATTTTTCCCATTATAGTCCACTGTGTGAGTTGTGACAAAAATCGGAAAGTGGTCAAAGATAGTGGACCTAATGGGCTGTCACACGTCATACTCACTTTAGTCGAAGATAGTTTTTGGTCCATACAATCCATTCAAAAGAAAATTACTATGGCATTTCACTCAAACACATTTTGCCCATTATAGCCCACTGTGTGAGTTGTGACAAAAATCGGAAAGTGCTCAGAGGTAGTCGACCTAATGGGCCGTAACTTGTCGTACTCACTTTAGTCGAAGATAGTTTTTGGTCCATACAATTCATTCAAAAGTAGATTACTAAGGCATTTCACTCAAACACATTTTGCCCATTATAGCCCACTGTGTGAGTTGTGACAAAAACCGGAAAGTGGTCCAAGATAGTGGACCTAATGGACTGTCACACGTCATACTCACTTTAGTCGAAGATAGTTTTTGGTCCATACAATCCATTCAAAAGAAGATTACTATGGCATTTCACTCAAACCTATTTTGCCAATTATAGCCCACTGTGTGAGTTGTGACAAAAATCGGAAAGTGGTCAAAGATAGTCGACCTAATGGGCTGTCACTTGTCATACTCAGTTGATTCGGAGATAGTTTTTGGTCCATACAATCCATTGAAAAGACGATTACTAAGGCATTTCACTCAAACACATTTTGCCCATTATAGCCCACTGTGTGAGTTGTGCCAAAAATCGGAAAGTGGTCGAAGATAGTGGCACTAATGGACTGTTACGTGTCATACTCAGTTTATTCCGAAATAGTTTTTGGTCCATACAATTCATTCAAAAGTAGATTACTAAGGCATTTCACTCAAACACATTTTTCCCATTATAGTCCACTGTGTGAGTTGTGACAAAAATCGGAAAGTGGTCAAAGATAGTGGACCTAATGGGCTGTCACACGTCATACTCACTTTAGTCGAAGATAGTTTTTGGTCCATACAATCCATTCAAAAGAAGATTACTAAGGCATTTCACACAAACACATTTTGCCCATTATAGCCCACTGTGTGAGTTGTGACAAAAACCGGAAAGTGGTCCAAGATAGTGGACCTAATGGACTGTCACGTGTCATACTCAGTTGATTCGGAGATAGTTTTTGGTCCATACAATCCATTCAAAAGAAGATTACTAAGGCATTTCACTCAAACACATTTTGCCCATTATAGCCCACTGTGTGAGTTGTGAAAAAAATCGGAAAGTGGTCGAAGATAGTGGACCTAATGGACTGTCACGTGTTATACTCAGTTGATTCGGAGACAGTTTTTGGTCCATACAATCCATTGAAAAGAAGATTACTAAGGCATTTCACTCAAACACATTTTGCCCATTATAGCCCACTGTGTGAGTTGTGACAAAAATCGTTAAGTGCTCGAAGATAGTGGACCTAATGGACTACAACGCGGCATGCTTAGTTTATTCAGAAATAGTTTTTGGTCCATACAATCCATTCAAAGGAAGATTACTAAGGCATTTCACTCAAACACATTATGCCCATTATATCCCACTGTGTGAGTTGCGCCAAAAATCGGAAAGTGGTCGAAGATAGTGGCACTAATGGACTGTCACGTATCATACTCAGTTTATTCCGAAATAGTTTTTTTCCATACAATTCATTCAAAAGTAGATTACTAAGGCACTTCACTCAAACACATTTTGCCCATTATAGCCCACTGTGTGAGTTGTGCCAAAAATCGGAAAGTGGTCGAAGATAGTGGACCTGATGAGCTACAATGCGACAGACTCAGTTTATTCGGAGATAGTTTTTGGTCCATTCAATCGATTCAAAAGTAGATTACTAAGGCATCTCCACTGACCTAATGGACTGTCACGTGTCATACTCAGTTTATTCGGAAATAGTTTTTGGTCCATACAATTCATTCAAAAGTAGATTACTAAGGCATTTCACTCAAACACATTTTGCCCATTATAGCCCACTGTGTGAGTTGTGACAAAAATCGGAAAAAGTTCAAAGATAGTCGACCCAATGGGCTGTCACTTGTCATACTCACTTTATTCGAAGATAGTTTTTGGTCCACACAATGAATTCAAAAGAAGATTACTGAGGCATTTCACTCAAACACATTATGCCCATTATAGCCCACTGTGTGAGTTGCGCCAAAAATCGGAAACTGGTCGAAGATAGTGGACCTGATGGACTACAACGCGACATACTCAGTTTATTCAGAAATAGTTTTTGGTCCATACAATCCATTCAAAGGAAGATTACTAAAGCATTTCACTCACACACATTATGCCCATTATAGCCCACTGTGTGAGTTGTGCCAAAAATCGGAAAGTGGTCGAAGATAGTGGACCTGATGAGCTACAATGCGACATACTCAGTTTATTCGGAGATAGTTTTTGGTCCATTCAATCGATTCAAAAGTAGATTACTAAGGCATCTCCACTGACCTAATGGACTGTCACGTGTCATACTCAGTTTATTCGGAAATAGTTTTTGGTCCATACAATTCATTCAAAAGTAGATTACTAAGGCATTTCACTCAAACACATTTTGCCCATTATAGCCCACTGTGTGAGTTGTGACAAAAATCGGAAAAAGTTCAAAGATAGTCGACCCAATGGGCTGTCACTTGTCATACTCACTTTATTCGAAGATAGTTTTTGGTCCACACAATGAATTCAAAAGAAGATTACTAAGGCATTTCACTCAAACACATTATGCCCATTATAGCCCACTGTGTGAGTTGCGCCAAAAATCGGAAACTGGTCGAAGATAGTGGACCTGATGGACTAAAACGCGACATACTCAGTTTATTCAGAAATAGTTTTTGGTCCATACAATCCATGCAAAGGAAGATTACTAAAGCATTTCACTCACACACATTATGCCCATTATAGCCCACTGTGTGAGTTGTGCCAAAAATCGGAAAGTGGTCGAAGATAGTGGACCTGATGAGCTACAATGCGACATACTCAGTTTATTCGGAGATAGTTTTTGGTCCATTCAATCGATTCAAAAGTAGATTACTAAGGCATCTCCACTCACCTAATGGACTGTCACGTGTCATACTCAGTTGATTCGGAGACAGTTTTTGGTCCATACAATTCATTCAAAAGTAGATTACTAAGGCATTTCACTCAAACACATTTTGCCCATTATAGCCCACTGTGTGAGTTGTGCCAAAAATCGGAAAAAGTTCAAAGATAGTCGACCCAATGGGCTGTCACTTGTCATACTCACTTTATTCGAAGATAGTTTTTGGTCCACACAATGAATTCAAAAGAAGATTACTAAGGCATTTCACTCAAACACATTATGCCCATTATAGCCCACTGTGTGAGTTGCGCCAAAAATCGGAAACTGGTCGAAGATAGTGGACCTGATGGACTGTCACGTGTCATACTCAGTTGATTCGGACACAGTTTTTGGTCCATACAATCCATTGAAAAGAAGATTACTAAGGCATTTCACTCAAACACATTTTGCCCATTATATCCCACTGTGTGTGTTGTGACAAAAATCGTTAAGTGCTCGAAGATAGTGGACCTAATGGACTACAACGCGACATGCTTAGTTTATTCGGAGATAGTTTTTGGTCCATTCAATCGATTCAAAAGTAGATTACTAAGGCATCTCCACTGACCTAATGGACTGTCACGTGTCATACTCAGTTTATTCGGAAATAGTTTTTGGTCCATACAATTCATTGAAAAGTAGATTACTAAGGCATTTCACTTAAACACATTTTGCCCATTATAGCCCACTGTGTGAGTTGTGACAAAAATCGGAAAAAGTTCAAAGATAGTCGACCCAATGGGCTGTCACTTGTCATACTCACTTTATTCGAAGATAGTTTTTGGTCCACACAATGAATTCAAAAGAAGATTACTAAGGCATTTCACTCAAACACATTATGCCCATTATAGCCCACTGTGTGAGTTGCGCCAAAAATCGGAAACTGGTCGAAGATAGTGGACCTGATGGACTACAACGCGACATACTCAGTTTATTCAGAAATAGTTTTTGGTCCATACAATCCATTCAAAGGAAGATTACTAAAGCATTTCACTCACACACATTATGCCCATTATAGCCCACTGTGTGAGTTGTGCCAAAAATCGGAAAGTGGTCGAAGATAGTGGACCTAATGGACTCTCACGTGTCATACTCAGTTTATTCCGAAATAGTTTTTGGTCCATACAATTCATTCAAAAGTAGATTACTAAGGCATTTCACTCAAACACATTTTGCCCATTATAGCCCACTGTGTGAGTTTTGCCAAAAATCGGAAATTGGCAGAAGATAGTGGACGAGATGGACTACAACGCGACATACTTAGTTTATTCAGAAATAGTTTTTGGTCCATACAATCCATTCAAAGGAAGATTACTAAGGCATTTCCACTGACCTAATGGACTATCACGTGTTATACTCAGTTTATTCAGAAATAGTTTTTGGTCCATACAATCCATTTAAAGGAAAATTACTAAGGCATTTCACTCAAATGCATTATGCGCATTATAGCCCACTGTGTGAGTTGTGACAAAAATCGGAAAGTGCTCAAAGATAGTCGACCTAATGGGCTGTCACTTGTCATACTCACTTTAGTCGAAGATAGTTTTTGGTCCATACAATCCATTCAAAGGAAGATTACTAAGGCATTTCACTCAAACACATTTTGCCCATTATAGCCCACTGTGTGAGTTGTGACAAAAATCGGAAAGTGCTCAAAGGTAGTCGACCTAATGGGCTGGCACTTGTCATACCCACTTTAGTCGAAGATAGTTTTTGGTCCATACAATCCATTCAAAAGAAGATTACTAAGGCATTTCACACAAACACATTTTGCCCATTATAGCCCACTGTGTGAGTTGTGACAAAAACCGGAAAGTGGTCCAAGATAGTGGACCTAATGGACTGTCACGTGTCATACTCAGTTGATTCGGAGATAGTTTTTGGTCCATACAATCCATTCAAAAGAAGATTACTAAGGCATTTCACTCAAACACATTTTGCCCATTATAGCTCACTGTGTGTGTTGTGACAAAAATCGTTAAGTGCTCGAAGATAGTGGACCTAATGGACTACAACGCGACATGCTTAGTTTATTCAGAAATAGTTTTTGGTCCATACAATCCATTCAAAGGAAGATTACTAAGGCATTTCACTCAAACACATTATGCCCATTATATCCCACTGTGTGAGTTGTGACAAAAACCGGAAAGTGGTCCAAGATAGTGGACCTAATGGACTGTCACGTGTCATACTCAGTTGATTCGGAGATAGTTTTTGGTCCATACAATTCATTCAAAAGTAGATTACTAAGGCATTTCACTCAAACACATTTTGCCCATTATAGCCCACTGTGTGAGTTGTGCCAAAAAACGGAAAGTGGTCGAAGATAGTGAACCTAATTGACTGTCACGTGTCATACTCAGTTGATTCGGAGATAGTTTTTGGTCCATACAATCCATTCAAAAGAAGATTACTAAGGCATTTCACTCAAACACATTTTGCCCATTATAGCTCACTGTGTGTGTTGTGACAAAAATCGTTAAGTGCTCGAAGATAGTGGACCTAATGGACTACAACGCGACATGCTTAGTTTATTCAGAAATAGTTTTTGGTCCATACAATCCATTCAAAGGAAGATTACTAAGGCATTTCACTCAAACACATTATGCCCATTATATCCCACTGTGTGAGTTGCGCCAAAAATCGGAAAGTGGTCGAAGATAACGGACCTGATGGACTATCACGTATCATACTCAGTTTATAAAGAAATAGTTTTTGGTCCATACAATCCTTTCAAAGGAAGATTACTAAGGCATTTCACTCAAACACATTATGCCCATTATAGCCCACTGTGTGAGTTGCGCCAAAAATCGGAAAGTGGTCGAAGATAGTGGACCTGATGGACTACAACGAGACATTCTTAGTTTATTCAGAAATAGTTTTTGGTCCATACAATCCATTCAAAGGAAGATTACTAAGGCATTTCACTCAAACACATTTTGCTCATTATAGCCCACTGTGTGAGTTGTGCCAAAAATCGGAAAGTGGTCGAAGATAGTGGCACTAATGGACTGTCACGTATCATACTCAGTTTATTCCGAAATAGTTTTTTTCCATACAATTCATTCAAAAATAGATTACTAAGGCATTTCACTCAAACACATTTTGCCCATTATAGCCCACTGTGTGAGTTGTGCCAAAAATCGGAAAGTGGTCGAAGATAGTGGACCTGATGAGCTACAATGCGACATACTCAGTTTATTCGGAGATAGTTTTTGGTCCATTCAATCGATTCAAAAGTAGATTACTAAGGCATCTCCACTGACCTAATGGACTGTCACGTGTCATACTCAGTTTATTCGGAAATAGTTTTTGGTCCATACAATTCATTCAAAAGTAGATTACTAAGGCATTTCACTCAAACACATTTTGCCCATTATAGCCCACTGTGTGAGTTGTGACAAAAATCGGAAAAAGTTCAAAGATAGTCGACCCAATGGGCTGTCACTTGTCATACTCAATTTATTCGAAGATAGTTTTTGGTCCACACAATGAATTCAAAAGAAGATTACTAAGGCATTTCACTCAAACACATTATGCCCATTATAGCCCACTGTGTGAGTTGCGCCAAAAATCGGAAACTGGTCGAAGATAGTGGACCTGATGGACTACAACGCGACATACTCAGTTTATTCAGAAATAGTTTTTGGTCCATACAATCCATTCAAAGGAAGATTACTAAAGCATTTCACTCACACACATTATGCCCATTATAGCCCACTGTGTGAGTTGTGACAAAAATCGGAAAGTGCTCAAAGGTAGTCGACCTAATGGGCTGGCACTTGTCATACCCACTTTAGTCGAAGATAGTTTTTGGTCCATACAATCCATTCAAAAGAAGATTACTAAGGCATTTCACACAAACACATTTTGCCCATTATAGCCCACTGTGTGAGTTGTGACAAAAACCGGAAAGTGGTCCAAGATAGTGGACCTAATGGACTGTCACGTGTCATACTCAGTTGATTCGGAGATAGTTTTTGGTCCATACAATTCATTCAAAAGTAGATTACTAAGGCATTTCACTCAAACACATTTTGCCCATTATAGCCCACTGTGTGAGTTGTGCCAAAAAACGGAAAGTGGTCGAAGATAGTGGACCTAATTGACTGTCACGTGTCATACTCAGTTGATTCGGAGATAGTTTTTGGTCCATACAATCCATTCAAAAGAAGATTACTAAGGCATTTCACTCAAACACATTTTTCCCATTATAGCCCACTGTGTGAGTTGTGACAAAAATCGGAAAGTGGTCGAAGATAGAGGACCTAATGGACTGTCACGTGTCATACTCAGTTGATTCGGACACAGTTTTTGGTCCATACAATCCATTGAAAAGAAGATTACTAAGGCATTTCACTCAAACACATTTTGCCCATTATAGCCCACTGTGTGTGTTGTGACAAAAATCGTTAAGTGCTCGAAGATAGTGGACCTAATGGACTACAACGCGACATGCTTAGTTTATTCAGAAATAGTTTTTGGTCCATACAATCCATTCAAAGGAAGATTACTAAGGCATTTCACTCAAACACATTATGCCCATTATATCCCACTGTGTGAGTTGCGCCAAAAATCGGAAAGTGGTCGAAGATAACGGACCTGATGGACTATCACGTATCATACTCAGTTTATAAAGAAATAGTTTTTGGTCCATACAATCCTTTCAAAGGAAGATTACTAAGGCATTTCACTCAAACACATTATGCCCATTATAGCCCACTGTGTGAGTTGCGCCAAAAATCGGAAAGTGGTCGAAGATAGTGGACCTGATGGACTACAACGAGACATACTTAGTTTATTCAGAAATAGTTTTTGGTCCATACAATCCATTCAAAGGAAGATTACTAAGGCATTTCACTCAAACACATTTTGCTCATTATAGCCCACTGTGTGAGTTGTGCCAAAAATCGGAAAGTGGTCGAAGATAGTGGCACTAATGGACTGTCACGTGCCATACTCAGTTTATTCCGAAATAGTTTTTTTCCATACAATTCATTCAAAAGTAGATTACTAAGGCATTTCACTCAAACACATTTTTCCCATTATAGTCCACTGTGTGAGTTCTGACAAAAATCGGAAAGTGGTCAAAGATAGTGGACCTAATGGACTGTCACGTGTCATACTCAGTTGATTCGGAGATAGTTTTTGGTCCATACAATTCATTCAAAAGTAGATTACTAAGGCATTTCACTCAAACACATTTTGCCCATTATAGCCCACTGTGTGAGTTGTGCCAATGATCGGAAAGTGGTCTAAGATAGTGACACTAATGGACTGTCACGTGCCATACTCAGTTTATTCCGAAATAGTTTTTGGTCCATACAATTCATTCAAAAGTAGATTACTAAGGCATTTCACTCAAACACATTTTGCCCATTATAGCCCACTGTGTGAGTTGTGACAAAAATCGCAAAGTGCTCAAAGATAGTCGACCTAATGGGCTGTCACACGTCATACTCACTTTAGTCGAAGATAGTTTTTGGTCCATACAATCCATTCAAAAGAAGATTACTATGGCATTTCACTCAAACACATTTTGCCCATTATAGCCCACTGTGTGAGTTGTGACAAAAATCGGAAAGTGGTCGAAGATAGTGGCACTAATGGACTGTCACGAGTCATACTCAGTTTATTCCGAAATATTTTTTTCCAAACAATTCATTCAAAAGTAGATTACTAAGGCATTTCACTCAAACACATTTTACCCATTATAGCCCACTGTGTGAGTTGTGACAAAAATCGGAAATTGGCAGAAGATAGTGGACGAGATGGACTACAACGCGACATACTTAGTTTATTCAGAAATAGTTTTTGGTCCATACAATCCATTCAAAGGAAGATTACTAAGGCATTTCCACTGACCTAATGGACTATCACGTATCATACTCAATTTATAAAGAAATAGTTTTTGGTCCATACAATCCTTTCAAAGGAAGATTACTAAGGCATTTCACTCAAACACATTATGCCCATTATAGCCCACTGTGTGAGTTGCGCCAAAAATCGGAAAGTGGTCGAAGATAGTGGACCTGATGGACTACAACGCGACATACTTAGTTTATTCAGAAATAGTTTTTGGTCCATACAATCCATTCAAAGGAAGATTACTAAGGCATTTCACTCAAACACATTTTGCTCATTATAGCCCACTGTGTGAGTTGTGCCAAAAATCGGAAAGTGGTCGAAGATAGTGGCACTAATGGACTGTCACGTGCCATACTCAGTTTATTCCGAAATAGTTTTTTCCATACAATTCATTCAAAAGTAGATTACTAAGGCATTTCACTCAAACACATTTTGCCCATTATAGCCCACTGTGTGAGTTGTGACAAAAATCGGAAAGTGGTCAAAGATAGTGGACCTAATGGGCTGTCACTTGTCATACTCACTTTAGTCGAAGATAGTTTTTGGTCCATACAATCCATTCAAAAGAAGATTACTAAGGCATTTCACTCAAACACATTTTGCCCATTATAGCCCACTGTGTGAGTTGTGACAAAAATCGGAAAGTGCTCAAAGGTAGTCGACCTAATGGGCCGTCACTTGTCATACTCACTTTAGTCGAAGATAGTTTTTGGTCCATACAATTCATTCAAAAGTAGATTACTAAGGCATTTCACTCAAACACATTTTGCCCATTATAGCCCACTGTGTGAGTTGTGCCAGTGATCGGAAAGTGGTCTAAGATATTGACACTAATGGACTGTCACGTGCCATACTCAGTTTATTCCGAATTAGTTTTTGGTCCATACAATTCATTCAAAAGTAGATTACTAAGGCATTTCACTCAAACACATTTTGCCCATTATAGCCCACTGTGTGAGTTGTGACAAAAATCGGAAAGTGCTCAAAGATAGTCGACCTAATGGGCTGTCACACGTCTTACTCACTTTAGTCGAAGATAGTTTTTGGTCCATACAATCCATTCAAAAGAAGATTACTATGGCATTTCACTCAAACACATTTTGCCCATTATAGCCCACTGTGTGAGTTGTGACAAAAATCGGAAAGTGCTCAAAGGTAGTCGACCTAATGGGCCGTCACTTGTCATACTCACTTTAGTCGAAGATAGTTTTTGGTCCATACAATTCATTCAAAAGTAGATTACTAAGGCATTTCACTCAAACACATTATGCCCATTATATCCCACTGTGTGAGTTGCGCCAAAAATCGGAAAGTGGTCCAAGATAGTGGACCTAATGGACTGTCACACGTCATACTCACTTTAGTCGAAGATAATTTTTGGTCCATACAATCCATTCAAAAGAAGATTACTATGGCATTTCACTCAAACACATTTTGCCCATTATAGCCCACTGTGTGAGGTGTGACAAAAATCGGAAAGTGGTCAAAGATAGTCGACCTAATAGGCTGTCACACGTCATACTCACTTTAGTCGAAGATAGTTTTTGGTCCATACAGTTCATTCAAAAGTAGATTACTAAGGCATTTCACTCAAACACATTTTGCCCATTATAGCCCACTGTGTGAGTTGTGACAAAAACCGGAAAGTGGTCCAAGATAGTGGACCTAATGGACTGTCACATGTCATACTCAGTTGATTCGGAGATAGTTTTTGGTCCATACAATTCATTCAAAAGTAGATTACTAAGGCATTTCACTCAAACACATTTTGCCCATTATAGCCGACTGTGTGAGTTGTGAAAAAAAACGGAAAGTGGTCGAAGATAGTGGACCTAATGGACTCTCACGTGTCATACTCAGTTGATTCGGAGATAGTTTTTCGTCCATACAATCCATTCAAAAGGAGATTACTAAGGCATTTCACTCAAACACATTTTGCCCATTATAGCCCACTGTGTGAGCTGTGACAAAAATCGGAAAGTGGTCGAAGATTGTGGACCTAATGGACTGTCACGTGTCATACTCAGTTGATTCGGAGATAGTTTTTGGTCCATACAATCCATTCAAAAGAAGATTACTAAGGCATTTCACTCAAACACATTTTGCCCATTATAGCCCACTGTGTGAGCTGTGACAAAAATCGGAAAGTGCTCAAAGATAGTGGACCTAATGGACTGTCACGTGTTATACTCAGTTGATTCGGAGACAGTTTTTGGTCCATACAATCCATTGAAAAGAAGATTACTAAGGCATTTCACTCAAACACATTTTGCCCATTATAGCCCACTGTGTGAGTTGTGACAAAAATCGTTAAGTGCTCGAAGATAGTGGACCTAATGGACTACAACGCGACATGCTTAGTTTATTCAGAAATAGTTTTTGGTCCATAAAATCCATTCAAAGGAAGATTACTAAGGCATTTCACTCAAACACATTATGCCCATTATATCCCACTGTGTGAGTTGCGCCAAAAATCGGAAAGTGGTCGAAGATAATGGACCTAATGGACTGTCACGTGTCATACTCAGTTGATTCGGAGATAGTTTTTGGTCCATACAATCCATTCAAAAGAAGATTACTAAGGCATTTCACTCAAACACATTTTGCCCATTATAGCCCACTGTGTGAGCTGTGACAAAAACCTGAAAGTGGTCCAAGATAGTGGACCTAATGGACTGTCACATGTCATACTCAGTTGATTCGGAGATAGTTTTTGGTCCATACAATTCATTCAAAAGTAGATTACTAAAGCATTTCACTCAAACACATTTTGCCCATTATAGCCCACTGTGTGAGTTGTGAAAAAAAACGGAAAGTGGTCGAAGATAGTGGACCTAATGGACTCTCACGTGTCATACTCAGTTGATTCGGAGATAGTTTTTCGTCCATACAATCCATTCAAAAGGAGATTACTAAGGCATTTCACTCAAACACATTTTGCCCATTATAGCCCACTGTGTGAGCTGTGACAAAAATCGGAAAGTGGTCGAAGATAGTGGACCTAATGGACTGTCACATGTCATACTCAGTTGATTCGGAGATAGTTTTTGGTCCATACAATTCATTCAAAAGTAGATTACTAAGGCATTTCACTCAAACACATTTTGCCCATTATAGCCCACTGTGTGAGTTGTGAAAAAAATCGGAAAGTGGTCGAAGATAGTGGACCTAATGGACTGTCACGTGTTATACTCAGTTGATTCGGAGACAGGTATTGGTCCATACAATCCATTGAAAAGAAGATTACTAAGGCATTTCACTCAAACACATTTTGCCCATTATAGCCCACTGTGTGAGTTGTGACAAAAATCGTTAAGTGCTCGAAAATAGTGGACCTAATGGACTACAACGCGACATGCTTAGTTTATTCAGAAATAGTTTTTGGTCCATACAATCCATTCAAAGGAAAATTACTAAGGCATTTCACTCAAACACATTATGCCCATTATATCCCACTGTGTGAGTTGCGCCAAAAATCGGAAAGTGGTCGAAGATAATGGAACTGATGCACTATCACGTATCATACTCAGTTTATAAAGAAAGAGTTTTGGTCCATACAATCCATTCAAAGGAAGATTACTAAGGCATTTCACTCAAACACATTATGCCCATTATAGCCCACTGTGTGAGTTGCGCCAAAAATCTGAAAGTGGTCGAAGATAGTGGACCTGATGGACTACAACGCGACATACTTAGTTTATTCAGAAATAGTTTTTGGTCCATACAATCCATTCAAAGGAAAATTACTAGGGCATTTCCACTGACCTAATGGACTATCACGTGTCATACTCAGTTTATGCAGAAATAGTTTTTGGTCCATACAATCCATTCAAAGGAAAATTACTAAGGTATTTCACTCAAACACATTTTGCCCATTATAGCCCACTGTGTGAGTTGTGCCAAAAATCGGAAAGTGGTCGAAGATAGTGGCACTAATGGACTGTCACGTGTCATACTCAGTTTATTCCGAAATATTTTTTTCCAAACAATTCATTCAAAAGTAGATTACTAAGGCATTTCACTCAAACACATTTTGCCTATTATAGCCCACTGTGTGAGTTGTGACAAAAATCGGAAATTGGCAGAAGATAGTGGACGAGATGGACTACAACGCGACATACTTAGTTTATTCAGAAATAGTTTTTGGTCCATACAATCCATTCAAAGGAAGATTACTAAGGCATTTCCACTGACCTAATGGACTATCACGTATCATACTCAATTTATAAAGAAATAGTTTTTGGTCCATACAATCCTTTCAAAGGAAGATTACTAAGGCATTTCACTCAAACACATTATGCCCATTATAGCCCACTGTGTGAGTTGGGCCAAAAATCGGAAAGTGGTCGAAGATAGTGGACCTGATGGACTACAACGCGACATACTTAGTTTATTCAGAAATAGTTTTTGGTCCATACAATCCATTCAAAGGAAGATTACTAAGGCATTTCACTCAAACACATTTTGCTCATTATAGCCCACTGTGTGAGTTGTGCCAAAAATCGGAAAGTGGTCGAAGATAGTGGCACTAATGGACTGTCACGTGCCATACTCAGTTTATTCCGAAATAGTTTTTTCCATACAATTCATTCAAAAGTAGATTACTAAGGCATTTCACTCAAACACATTTTTCCCATTATAGTCCACTGTGTGAGTTGTGACAAAAATCGGAAAGTGGTCAAAGATAGTGGACCTAATGGGCTGTCACTTGTCATACTCACTTTAGTCGAAGATAGTTTTTGGTCCATACAATCCATTCAAAAGAAGATTACTAAGGCATTTCACTTAAACACATTTTGCCCATTATAGCCCACTGTGTGAGTTGTGACAAAAATCGGAAAGTGCTCAAAGGTAGTCGACCTAATGGGCCGTCACTTGTCATACTCACTTTAGTCGAAGATAGTTTTTGGTCCATACAATTCATTCAAAAGTAGATTACTAAGGCATTTCACTCAAACACATTTTGCCCATTATAGCCCACTGTGTGAGTTGTGCCAAAAATCGGAAAGTGGTCGAAGATTGTGGACCTAATGGACTGTCACGTGTCATACTCAGTTGATTCGGAGATAGTTTTTGGTCCATACAATCCATTCAAAAGAAGATTACTAAGGCATTTCACTCAAACACATTTTGCCCATTATAGCCCACTGTGTGAGCTGTGACAAAAATCGGAAAGTGCTCAAAGATAGTGGACCTAATGGACTGTCACGTGTTATACTCAGTTGATTCGGAGACAGTTTTTGGTCCATACAATCCATTGAAAAGAAGATTACTAAGGCATTTCACTCAAACACATTTTGCCCATTATAGCCCACTGTGTGAGTTGTGACAAAAATCGTTAAGTGCTCGAAGATAGTGGACCTAATAGACTACAACGCGACATGCTTAGTTTATTCAGAAATAGTTTTTGGTCCATAAAATCCATTCAAAGGAAGATTACTAAGGCATTTCACTCAAACACATTATGCCCATTATATCCCACTGTGTGAGTTGCGCCAAAAATCGGAAAGTGGTCGAAGATAATGGACCTAATGGACTGTCACGTGTCATACTCAGTTGATTCGGAGATAGTTTTTGGTCCATACAATCCATTCAAAAGAAGATTACTAAGGCATTTTACTCAAACACATTTTGCCCATTATAGCCCACTGTGTGAGCTGTGACAAAAACCGGAAAGTGGTCCAAGATAGTGGACCTAATGGACTGTCACATGTCATACTCAGTTGATTCGGAGATAGTTTTTGGTCCATACAATTCATTCAAAAGTAGATTACTAAGGCATTTCACTCAAACACATTTTGCCCATTATAGCCCACTGTGTGAGTTGTGAAAAAAAACGGAAAGTGGTCGAAGATAGTGGACCTAATGGACTCTCACGTGTCATACTCAGTTGATTCGGAGATAGTTTTTCGTCCATACAATCCATTCAAAAGGAGATTACTAAGGCATTTCACTCAAACACATTTTGCCCATTATAGCCCACTGTGTGAGCTGTGACAAAAATCGGAAAGTGGTCGAAGATAGTGGACCTAATGGACTGTCACATGTCATACTCAGTTGATTCGGAGATAGTTTTTGGTCCATACAATTCATTCAAAAGTAGATTACTAAGGCATTTCACTCAAACACATTTTGCCCATTATAGCCCACTGTGTGAGTTGTGAAAAAAATCGGAAAGTGGTCGAAGATAGTGGACTTAATGGACTGTCACGTGTTATACTCAGTTGATTCGGAGACAGGTATTGGTCCATACAATCCATTGAAAAGAATATTACTAAGGCATTTCACTCAAACACATTATGCCCATTATATCCCACTGTGTGAGTTGCGCCAAAAATCGGAAAGTGGTCGAAGATAATGGAACTGATGCACTATCACGTATCATACTCAGTTTATAAAGAAAGAGTTTTGGTCCATACAATCCATTCAAAGGAAGATTACTAAGGCATTTCACTCAAACACATTATGCCCATTATAGCCCACTGTGTGAGTTGCGCCAAAAATCTGAAAGTGGTCGAAGATAGTGGACCTGATGGACTACAACGCGACATACTTAGTTTATTCAGAAATAGTTTTTGGTCTATACAATCCATTCAAAGGAAAATTACTAGGGCATTTCCACTGACCTAATGGACTATCACGTGTCATACTCAGTTTATGCAGAAATAGTTTTTGGTCCATACAATCCATTCAAAGGAAAATTACTAAGGTATTTCACTCAAACACATTTTGCCCATTATAGCCCACTGTGTGAGTTGTGCCAAAAATCGGAAAGTGGTCGAAGATAGTGGCACTAATGGACTGTCACGTGTCATACTCAGTTTATTCCGAAATATTTTTTTCCAAACAATTCATTCAAAAGTAGATTACTAAGGCATTTCACTCAAACACATTTTGCCTATTATAGCCCACTGTGTGAGTTGTGACAAAAATCGGAAATTGGCAGAAGATAGTGGACGAGATGGACTACAACGCGACATACTTAGTTTATTCAGAAATAGTTTTTGGTCCATACAATCCATTCAAAGGAAGATTACTAAGGCATTTCCACTGACCTAATGGACTATCACGTATCATACTCAATTTATAAAGAAATAGTTTTTGGTCCATACAATCCTTTCAAAGGAAGATTATAAAGGCATTTCACTCAAACACATTATGCCCATTATAGCCCACTGTGTGAGTTGCGCCAAAAATCGGAAAGTGGTCGAAGATAGTGGACCTGATGGACTACAACGCGACATACTTAGTTTATTCAGAAATAGTTTTTGGTCCATACAATCCATTCAAAGGAAGATTACTAAGGCATTTCACTCAAACACATTTTGCTCATTATAGCCCACTGTGTGAGTTGTGCCAAAAATCGGAAAGTGGTCGAAGATAGTGGCACTAATGGACTGTCACGTGCCATACTCAGTTTATTCCGAAATAGTTTTTTCCATACAATTCATTCAAAAGTAGATTACTAAGGCATTTCACTCAAACACATTTTTCCCATTATAGTCCACTGTGTGAGTTGTGACAAAAATCGGAAAGTGGTCAAAGATAGTGGACCTAATGGGCTGTCACTTGTCATACTCACTTTAGTCGAAGATAGTTTTTGGTCCATACAATCCATTCAAAAGAAGATTACTAAGGCATTTCACTTAAACACATTTTGCCCATTATAGCCCACTGTGTGGGTTGTGACAAAAATCGGAAAGTGCTCAAAGGTAGTCGACCTAATGGGCCGTCACTTGTCATACTCACTTTAGTCGAAGATAGTTTTTGGTCCATACAATTCATTCAAAAGTAGATTACTAAGGCATTTCACTCAAACACATTTTGCCCATTATAGCCCACTGTGTGAGTTGTGCCAATGATCGGAAAGTGGTCTAAGATATTGACACTAATGGACTGTCACGTGCCATACTCAGTTTATTCCGAATTAGTTTTTGGTCCATACAATTCATTCAAAAGTAGATTACTAAGGCATTTCACTCAAACACATTTTGCCCATTATAGCCCACTGTGTGAGTTGTGACAAAAATCGGAAAGTGCTCGAAGATAGTCGACCTAATGGGCTGTCACACGTCATACTCACTTTAGTCGAAGATAGTTTTTGGTCCATACAATCCATTCAAAAGAAGATTACTATGGCATTTCACTCAAACACATTTTGCCCATTATAGCCCACTGTGTGAGTTGTGACAAAAATCGGAAAGTGCTCAAAGGTAGTCGACCTAATGGGCCGTCACTTGTCATACTCACTTTAGTCGAAGATAGTTTTTGGTCCATACAATTCATTCAAAAGTAGATTACTAAGGCATTTCACTCAAACACATTTTGCCCATTATAGCCCACTGTGTGAGTTGTGACAAGAACCGGAAAGTGGTCCAAGATAGTGGACCTAATGGACTGTCACACGTCATACTCACTTTAGTCGAAGATAATTTTTGGTCCATACAATCCATTCAAAAGAAGATTACTATGGCATTTCACTCAAACACATTTTGCCCATTATAGCCCACTGTGTGAGTTGTGACAAAAATCGGAAAGTGGTCAAAGATAGTCGACCTAATGGGCTGTCACACGTCATACTCACTTTAGTCGAAGATAGTTTTTGGTCCATACAATTCATTCAAAAGTAGATTACTAAGGCATTTCACTCAAACACATTTTGCCCATTATAGCCCACTGTGTGAGTTGTGACAAAAACCGGAAAGTGGTCCAAGATAGTGGACCTAATGGACTGTCACATGTCATACTCAGTTGATTCGGAGATAGTTTTTGGTCCATACAATTCATTCAAAAGTAGATTACTAAGGCATTTCACTCAAACACATTTTGCCCATTATAGCCCACTGTGTGAGTTGTGAAAAAAAACGGAAAGCGGTCGAAGATAGTGGACCTAATGGACTCTCACGTGTCATACTCAGTTGATTCGGAGATAGTTTTTCGTCCATACAATCCATTCAAAAGGAGATTACTAAGGCATTTCACTCAAACACATTTTGCCCATTATAGCCCACTGTGTGAGCTGTGACAAAAATCGGAAAGTGGTCGAAGATTGTGGACCTAATGGACTGTCACGTGTCATACTCAGTTGATTCGGAGATAGTTTTTGGTCCATACAATCCATTCAAAAGAAGATTACTAAGGCATTTCACTCAAACACATTTTGCCCATTATAGCCCACTGTGTGAGCTGTGACAAAAACCGGAAAGTGGTCCAAGATAGTGGACCTAATGGACTACAACGCGACATGCTTAGTTTATTCAGAAATAGTTTTTGGTCCATAAAATCCATTCAAAGGAAGATTACTAAGGCATTTCACTCAAACACATTATGCCCATTATATCCCACTGTGTGAGTTGCGCCAAAAATCGGAAAGTGGTCGAAGATAATGGACCTAATGGACTGTCACGTGTCATACTCAGTTGATTCTGAGATAGTTTTTGGTCCATACAATCCATTCAAAAGAAGATTACTAAGGCATTTCACTCAAACACATTTTGCCCATTATAGCCCACTGTGTGAGCTGTGACAAAAACCGGAAAGTGGTCCAAGATAGTGGACCTAATGGACTGTCACATGTCATACTCAGTTGATTCGGAGATAGTTTTTGGTCCATACAATTCATTCAAAAGTAGATTACTAAGGCATTTCACTCAAACACATTTTGCCCATTATAGCCCACTGTGTGAGTTGTGAAAAAAAACGGAAAGTGGTCGAAGATAGTGGACCTAATGGACTCTCACGTGTCATACTCAGTTGATTCGGAGATAGTTTTTCGTCCATACAATCCATTCAAAAGGAGATTACTAAGGCATTTCACTCAAACACATTTTGCCCATTATAGCCCACTGTGTGAGCTGTGACAAAAATCGGAAAGTGGTCGAAGATAGTGGACCTAATGGATTGTCACATGTCATACTCAGTTGATTCGGAGATAGTTTTTGGTCCATACAATTCATTCAAAAGTAGATTAGTAAGGCATTTCACTCAAACACATTTTGCCCATTATAGCCCACTGTGTGAGTTGTGAAAAAAATCGGAAAGTGGTCGAAGATAGTGGACCTAATGGACTGTCACGTGTTATACTCAGTTGATTCGGAGACAGGTATTGGTCCATACAATCCATTGAAAAGAAGATTACTAAGGCATTTCACTCAAACACATTTTGCCCATTATAGCCCACTGTGTGAGTTGTGACAAAAATCGTTAAGTGCTCGAAGATAGTGGACCTAATGGACTACAACGCGACATGCTTAGTTTATTCAGAAATAGTTTTTGGTCCATACAATCCATTCAAAGGAAGATTACTAAGGCATTTCACTCAAACACATTATGCCCATTATATCCCACTGTGTGAGTTGCGCCAAAAATCGGAAAGTGGTCGAAGATAATGGAACTGATGCACTATCACGTATCATACTCAGTTTATAAAGAAAGAGTTTTGGTTCATACAATCCATTCAAAGGAAGATTACTAAGGCATTTCACTCAAACACATTATGCCCATTATAGCCCACTGTGTGAGTTGCGCCAAAAATCTGAAAGTGGTCGAAGATAGTGGACCTGATGGACTACAACGCGACATACTTAGTTTATTCAGAAATAGTTTTTGGTCCATACAATCCATTCAAAGGAAAATTACTAGGGCATTTCCACTGACCTAATGGACTATCACGTGTCATACTCAGTTTATGCAGAAATAGTTTTTGGTCCATACAATCCATTCAAAGGAAAATTACTAAGGTATTTCACTCAAACACATTTTGCCCATTATAGCCCACTGTGTGAGTTGTGCCAAAAATCGGAAAGTGGTCGAAGATAGTGGCACTAATGGACTGTCACGTGTCATACTCAGTTTATTCCGAAATATTTTTTTCCAAACAATTCATTCAAAAGTAGATTACTAAGGCATTTCACTCAAACACATTTTGCCCATTATAGCCCACTGTGTGAGTTGTGACAAAAATCGGAAATTGGCAGAAGATAGTGGACGAGATGGACTACAACGCGACATACTTAGTTTATTCAGAAATAGTTTTTGGTCCATACAATCCATTCAAAGGAAGATTACTAAGGCATTTCCACTGACCTAATGGACTATCACGTATCATACTCAATTTATAAAGAAATAGTTTTTGGTCCATACAATCCTTTCAAAGGAAGATTACTAAGGCATTTCACTCAAACACATTATGCCCATTATAGCCCACTGTGTGAGTTGCGCCAAAAATCGGAAAGTGGTCGAAGATAGTGGACCTGATGGACTACAACGCGACATACTTAGTTTATTCAGAAATAGTTTTTGGTCCATACAATCCATTCAAAGGAAGATTACTAAGGCATTTCACTCAAACACATTTTGCTCATTATAGCCCACTGTGTGAGTTGTGCCAAAAATCGGAAAGTGGTCGAAGATAGTGGCACTAATGGACTGTCACGTGCCATACTCAGTTTATTCCGAAATAGTTTCTTCCATACAATTCATTCAGAAGTAGATTACTAAGGCATTTCACTCAAACACATTTTTCCCATTATAGTTCACTGTGTGAGTTGTGACAAAAATCGGAAAGTGGTCAAAGATAGTGGACCTAATGGGCTGTCACTTGTCATACTCACTTTAGTCGAAGATAGTTTTTGGTCCATACAATCCATTCAAAAGAAGATTACTAAGGCATTTCACTCAAACACATTTTGCCCATTATAGCCCACTGTGTGAGTTGTGACAAAAATCGGAAAGTGGTCAAAGATAGTGGACCTAATGGGCTGTCACTTGTCATACTCACTTTAGTCGAAGATAGTTTTTGGTCCATACAATCCATTCAAAAGAAGATTACTAAGGCATTTCACTCAAACACATTTTGCCCATTATAGCCCACTGTGTGAGTTGTGACAAGAACCGGAAAGTGGTCCAAGATAGTGGACCTAATGGACTGTCACACGTCATACTCACTTTAGTCGAAGATAATTTTTGGTCCATACAATCCATTCAAAAGAAGATTACTATGGCATTTCACTCAAACACATTTTGCCCATTATAGCCCACTGTGTGAGTTGTGACAAAAATCGGAAAGTGGTCAAAGATAGTCGACCTAATGGGCTGTCACACGTCATACTCACTTTAGTCGAAGATAGTTTTTGGTCCATACAATTCATTCAAAAGTAGATTACTAAAGCATTTCACTCAAACACATTTTGCCCATTATAGCCCACTGTGTGAGTTGTGACAAAAACCGGAAAGTGGTCCAAGATAGTGGACCTAATGGACTGTCACATGTCATACTCAGTTGATTCGGAGATAGTTTTTGGTCCATACAATTCATTCAAAAGTAGATTACTAAGGCATTTCACTCAAACACATTTTGCCCATTATAGCCCACTGTGTGAGTTGTGAAAAAAAACGGAAAGCGGTCGAAGATAGTGGACCTAATGGACTCTCACGTGTCATACTCAGTTGATTCGGAGATAGTTTTTCGTCCATACAATCCATTCAAAAGGAGATTACTAAGGCATTTCACTCAAACACATTTTGCCCATTATAGCCCACTGTGTGAGCTGTGACAAAAATCAGAAAGTGGTCGAAGATTGTGGACCTAATGGACTGTCACGTGTCATACTCAGTTGATTCGGAGATAGTTTTTGGTCCATACAATCCATTCAAAAGAAGATTACTAAGGCATTTCACTCAAACACATTTTGCCCATTATAGCCCACTGTGTGAGCTGTGACAAAAACCGGAAAGTGGTCCAAGATAGTGGACCTAATGGACTACAACGCGACATGCTTAGTTTATTCAGAAATAGTTTTTGGTCCATAAAATCCATTCAAAGGAAGATTACTAAGGCATTTCACTCAAACACATTATGCCCATTATATCCCACTGTGTGAGTTGCGCCAAAAATCGGAAAGTGGTCGAAGATAATGGACCTAATGGACTGTCACGTGTCATACTCAGTTGATTCTGAGATAGTTTTTGGTCCATACAATCCATTCAAAAGAAGATTACTAAGGCATTTCACTCAAACACATTTTGCCCATTATAGCCCACTGTGTGAGCTGTGACAAAAACCGGAAAGTGGTCCAAGATAGTGGACCTAATGGACTTTCACATGTCATACTCAGTTGATTCGGAGATAGTTTTTGGTCCATACAATTCATTCAAAAGTAGATTACTAAGGCATTTCACTCAAACACATTTTGCCCATTATAGCCCACTGTGTGAGTTGTGAAAAAAAACGGAAAGTGGTCGAAGATAGTGGACCTAATGGACTCTCACGTGTCATACTCAGTTGATTCGGAGATAGTTTTTCGTCCATACAATCCATTCAAAAGGAGATTACTAAGGCATTTCACTCAAACACATTTTGCCCATTATAGCCCACTGTGTGAGCTGTGACAAAAATCGGAAAGTGGTCGAAGATAGTGGACCTAATGGACTGTCACATGTCATACTCAGTTGATTCGGAGATAGTTTTTGGTCCATACAATTCATTCAAAAGTAGATTACTAAGGCATTTCACTCAAACACATTTTGCCCATTATAGCCCACTGTGTGAGTTGTGAAAAAAATCGGAAAGTGGTCGAAGATAGTGGACCTAATGGACTGTCACGTGTTATACTCAGTTGATTCGGAGACAGGTATTGGTCCATACAATCCATTGAAAAGAAGATTACTAAGGCATTTCACTCAAACACATTTTGCCCATTATAGCCCACTGTGTGAGTTGTGACAAAAATCGTTAAGTGCTCGAAGATAGTGGACCTAATGGACTACAACGCGACATGCTTAGTTTATTCAGAAATAGTTTTTGGTCCATACAATCCATTCAAAGGAAGATTACTAAGGCATTTCACTCAAACACATTATGCCCATTATATCCCACTGTGTGAGTTGCGCCAAAAATCGGAAAGTGGTCGAAGATAATGGAACTGATGCACTATCACGTATCATACTCAGTTTATAAAGAAAGAGTTTTGGTTCATACAATCCATTCAAAGGAAGATTACTAAGGCATTTCACTCAAACACATTATGCCCATTATAGCCCACTGTGTGAGTTGCGCCAAAAATCTGAAAGTGGTCGAAGATAGTGGACCTGATGGACTACAACGCGACATACTTAGTTTATTCAGAAATAGTTTTTGGTCCATACAATCCATTCAAAGGAAAATTACTAGGGCATTTCCACTGACCTAATGGACTATCACGTGTCATACTCAGTTTATGCAGAAATAGTTTTTGGTCCATACAATCCATTCAAAGGAAAATTACTAAGGTATTTCACTCAAACACATTTTGCCCATTATAGCCCACTGTGTGAGTTGTGCCAAAAATCGGAAAGTGGTCGAAGATAGTGGCACTAATGGACTGTCACGTGTCATACTCAGTTTATTCCGAAATATTTTTTTCCAAACAATTCATTCAAAAGTAGATTACTAAGGCATTTCACTCAAACACATTTTGCCTATTATAGCCCACTGTGTGAGTTGTGACAAAAATCGGAAATTGGCAGAAGATAGTGGACGAGATGGACTAAACGCGACATACTTAGTTTATTCAGAAATAGTTTTTGGTCCATACAATCCATTCAAAGGAAGATTACTAAGGCATTTCCACTGACCTAATGGACTATCACGTATCATACTCAATTTATAAAGAAATAGTTTTTGGTCCATACAATCCTTTCAAAGGAAGATTACTAAGGCATTTCACTCAAACACATTATGCCCATTATAGCCCACTGTGTGAGTTGCGCCAAAAATCGGAAAGTGGTCGAAGATAGTGGACCTGATGGACTACAACGCGACATACTTAGTTTATTCAGAAATAGTTTTTGGTCCATACAATCCATTCAAAGGAAGATTACTAAGGCATTTCACTCAAACACATTTTGCTCATTATAGCCCACTGTGTGAGTTGTGCCAAAAATCGGAAAGTGGTCGAAGATAGTGGCACTAATGGACTGTCACGTGCCATACTCAGTTTATTCCGAAATAGTTTCTTCCATACAATTCATTCAGAAGTAGATTACTAAGGCATTTCACTCAAACACATTTTTCCCATTATAGTTCACTGTGTGAGTTGTGACAAAAATCGGAAAGTGGTCAAAGATAGTGGACCTAATGGGCTGTCACTTGTCATACTCACTTTAGTCGAAGATAGTTTTTGGTCCATACAATCCATTCAAAAGAAGATTACTAAGGCATTTCACTCAAACACATTTTGCCCATTATAGCCCACTGTGTGAGTTGTGACAAAAATCGGAAAGTGGTCAAAGATAGTGGACCTAATGGGCTGTCACTTGTCATACTCACTTTAGTCGAAGATAGTTTTTGGTCCATACAATCCATTCAAAAGAAGATTACTAAGGCATTTCACTCAAACACATTTTGCCCATTATAGCCCACTGTGTGAGTTGTGACAAGAACCGGAAAGTGGTCCAAGATAGTGGACCTAATGGACTGTCACACGTCATACTCACTTTAGTCGAAGATAATTTTTGGTCCATACAATCCATTCAAAAGAAGATTACTAAGGCATTTCACTCAAACACATTTTGCCCATTATAGCCCACTGTGTGAGTTGTGACAAAAATCGGAAAGTGGTCAAAGATAGTGGACCTAATGGGCTGTCACTTGTCATACTCACTTTAGTCGAAGATAGTTTTTGGTCCATACAATCCATTCAAAAGAAGATTACTAAGGCATTTCACTCAAACACATTTTGCCCATTATAGCCCACTGTGTGAGTTGTGACAAAAATCGGAAAGTGGTCAAAGATAGTGGACCTAATGGGCTGTCACTTGTCATACTCACTTTAGTCGAAGATAGTTTTTGGTCCATACAATTCATTCAAAAGTAGATTACTAAGGCATTTCACTCAAACACATTTTTCCCATTATAGTTCACTGTGTGAGTTGTGACAAAAATCGGAAAGTGGTCAAAGATAGTGGACCTAATGGGCTGTCACTTGTCATACTCACTTTAGTCGAAGATAGTTTTTGGTCCATACAATCCATTCAAAAGAAGATTACTAAGGCATTTCACTCAAACACATTTTGCCCATTATAGCCCACTGTGTGAGTTGTGACAAAAATCGGAAAGTGCTCAAAGGTAGTCGACCTAATGGGCCGTCACTTGTCATACTCACTTTAGTCGAAGATAGTTTTTGGTCCATACAATTCATTCAAAAGTAGATTACTAAGGCATTTCACTCAAACACATTTTGCCCATTATAGCCCACTGTGTGAGTTGTGCCAATGATCGGAAAGTGGTCTAAGATAGTGACACTAATGGACTGTCACGTGCCATACTCAGTTTATTCCGAAATAGTTTTTGGTCCATACAATTCATTCAAAAGTAGATTACTAAGGCATTTCACTCAAACACATTTTGCCCATTATAGCCCACTGTGTGAGTTGTGACAAAAATCGGAAAGTGCTCAAAAATAGTCGACCTAATGGGCTGTCACACGTCATACTCACTTTAGTCGAAGATAGTTTTTGGTCCATACAATCCATTCAAAAGAAGATTACTATGGCATTTCACTCAAACACATTTTGCCCATTATAGCCCACTGTGTGAGTTGTGACAAAAATCGGAAAGTGCTCAAAGTTAGTCGACCTAATGGGCCGTCACTTGTCATACTCACTTTAGTCGAAGATAGTTTTTGGTCCATACAATTCATTCAAAAGTAGATTACTAAGGCATTTCACTCAAACACATTTTGCCCATTATAGCCCACTGTGTGAGTTGTGACAAAAACCGGAAAGTGGTCCAAGATAGTGGACCTAATGGACTGTCACATGTCATACTCAGTTGATTCGGAGATAGTTTTTGGTCCATACAATTCATTCAAAAGTAGATTACTAAGGCATTTCACTCAAACACATTTTGCCCATTATAGCCCACTGTGTGAGTTGTGAAAAAAAACGGAAAGTGGTCGAAGATAGTGGACCTAATGGACTCTCACGTGTCATACTCAGTTGATTCGGAGATAGTTTTTCGTCCATACAATCCATTCAAAAGGAGATTACTAAGGCATTTCACTCAAACACATTTTGCCCATTATAGCCCACTGTGTGAGCTGTGACAAAAATCGGAAAGTGGTCGAAGATAGTGGACCTAATGGACTCTCACGTGTCATACTCAGTTGATTCGGAGATAGTTTTTCGTCCATACAATCCATTCAAAAGGAGATTACTAAGGCATTTCACTCAAACACATTTTGCCCATTATAGCCCACTGTGTGAGATGTGACAAAAATCGGAAAGTGGTCGAAGATAGTGGACCTAATCGACTGTCACGTGTCATACTCAGTTGATTCGGAGATAGTTTTTGGTCCATACAATCCATTCAAAAGAAGATTACTAAGGCATTTCACTCAAACACATTTTGCCCATTATAGCCCACTGTGTGAGCTGTGACAAAAATCGGAAAGTGCTCAAAGATAGTGGACCCAATGGACTGTCACGTGTTATACTCAGTTGATTCGGAGACAGTTTTTGGTCCATACAATCCATTGAAAAGAAGATTACTAAGGCATTTCACTCAAACACATTTTGCCCATTATAGCCCACTGTGTGAGTTGTGAAAAAAAACGGAAAGTGGTCGAAGATAGTGGACCTAATGGACTCTCAC
This sequence comes from Metopia argyrocephala, assembly GCA_963576795.1. Taxonomy (NCBI): domain Eukaryota; kingdom Metazoa; phylum Arthropoda; class Insecta; order Diptera; family Sarcophagidae; genus Metopia; species Metopia argyrocephala. Next base: position 85,960,414 of record OY756209.1, on the reverse strand, counting down.
GTGTCATACTCAGTTGATTCGGAGATAGTTTTTCGTCCATACAATCCATTCAAAAGGAGATTACTAAGGCATTTCACTCAAACACATTTTGCCCATTATAGCCCACTGTGTGAGCTGTGACAAAAATCGGAAAGTGGTCGAAGATAGTGGACCTAATCGACTGTCACGTGTCATACTCAGTTGATTCGGAGATAGTTTTTGGTCCATACAATCCATTCAAAAGAAGATTACTAAGGCATTTCACTCAAACACATTTTGCCCATTATAGCCCACTGTGTGAGTTGTGACAAGAACCGGAAAGTGGTCCAAGATAGTGGACCTAATGGACTGTCACACGTCATACTCACTTTAGTCGAAGATAGTTTTTGGTCCATACAATCCATTCAAAAGAAGATTACTATGGCATTTCACTCAAACACATTTTGCCCATTATAGCCCACTGTGTGAGTTGTGACAAAAATCGGAAAGTGGTCAAAGATAGTCGACCTAATGGGCTGTCACACGTTATACTCACTTTAGTCGAAGATAGTTTTTGGTCCATACAATTCATTCAAAAGTAGATTACTAAGGCATTTCACTCAAACACATTTTGCCCATTATAGCCCACTGTGTGAGTTGTGACAAAAACCGGAAAGTGGTCCAAGATAGTGGACCTAATGGACTGTCACATGTCATACTCAGTTGATTCGGAGATAGTTTTTGGTCCATACAATTCATTCAAAAGTAGATTACTAAGGCATTTCACTCAAACACATTTTGCCCATTATAGCCCACTGTGTGAGTTGTGAAAAAAAACGGAAAGTGGTCGAAGATAGTGGACCTAATGGACTCTCACGTGTCATACTCAGTTGATTCGGAGATAGTTTTTCGTCCATACAATCCATTCAAAAGGAGATTACTAAGGCATTTCACTCAAACACATTTTGCCCATTATAGCCCACTGTGTGAACTGTGACAAAAATCGGAAAGTGGTCGAAGATAGTGGACCTAATGGACTGTCACATGTCATACTCAGTTGATTCGGAGATAGTTTTTGGTCCATACAATTCATTCAAAAGTAGATTACTAAGGCATTTCACTCAAACACATTTTGCCCATTATAGCCCACTGTGTGAACTGTGACAAAAATCGGAAAGTGGTCGAAGATAGTGGACCTAATGGACTGTCACATGTCATACTCAGTTGATTCGGAGATAGTTTTTGGTCCATACAATTCATTCAAAAGTAGATTACTAAGGCATTTCACTCAAACACATTTTGCCCATTATAGCCCACTGTGTGAGTTGTGAAAAAAAACGGAAAGTGGTCGAAGATAGTGGACCTAATGGACTCTCACGTGTCATACTCAGTTGATTCGGAGATAGTTTTTCGTCCATACAATCCATTCAAAAGGAGATTACTAAGGCATTTCACTCAAACACATTTTGCCCATTATAGCCCACTGTGTGAGCTGTGACAAAAATCGGAAAGTGGTCGAAGATAGTGGACCTAATGGACTCTCACGTGTCATACTCAGTTGATTCGGAGATAGTTTTTCGTCCATACAATCCATTCAAAAGGAGATTACTAAGGCATTTCACTCAAACACATTTTGCCCATTATAGCCCACTGTGTGAACTGTGACAAAAATCGGAAAGTGGTCGAAGATAGTGGACCTAATGGACTGTCACATGTCATACTCAGTTGATTCGGAGATAGTTTTTGGTCCATACAATTCATTCAAAAGTAGATTACTAAGGCATTTCACTCAAACACATTTTGCCCATTATAGCCCACTGTGTGAGTTGTGAAAAAAAACGGAAAGTGGTCGAAGATAGTGGACCTAATGGACTCTCACGTGTCATACTCAGTTGATTCGGAGATAGTTTTTCGTCCATACAATCCATTCAAAAGGAGATTACTAAGGCATTTCACTCAAACACATTTTGCCCATTATAGCCCACTGTGTGAACTGTGACAAAAATCGGAAAGTGGTCGAAGATAGTGGACCTAATGGACTGTCACATGTCATACTCAGTTGATTCGGAGACAGGTATTGGTCCATACAATCCATTGAAAAGAAGATTACTAAGGCATTTCACTCAAACACATTTTGCCCATTATAGCCCACTGTGTGAGTTGTGACAAAAATCGTTTAGTGCCCGAAGATAGTGGACCTAATGGACTACAACGCGACATGCTTAGTTTATTCAGAAATAGTTTTTGGTCCATACAATCCATTCAAAGGAAGATTACTAAGGCATTTCACTCAAACACATTATGCCCATTATATCCCACTGTGTGAGTTGCGCCAAAAATCGGAAAGTGGTCGAAGATAATGGAACTGATGCACTATCACGTAGCATACTCAGTTTATAAAGAAAGAGTTTTGGTTCATACAATCCATTCAAAGGAAGATTACTAAGGCATTTCAATCAAACACATTATGCCCATTATAGCCCACTGTGTGAGTTGCGCCAAAAATCTGAAAGTGGTCGAAGATAGTGGACCTGATGGACTACAACGCGACATACTTAGTTTATTCAGAAATAGTTTTTGGTCCATACAATCCATTCAAAGGAAAATTACTAGGGCATTTCCACTGACCTAATGGACTATCACGTGTCATACTCAGTTTATGCAGAAATAGTTTTTGGTCCATACAATCAATTCAAAGGAAAATTACTAAGGTATTTCACTCAAACACATTTTGCCCATTATAGCCCACTGCGTGAGTTAAGCCAAAAATCGGAAAGTGGTCGAAGATAGTGGCACTAATGGACTGTCACGTGTCATACTCAGTTTATTCCGAAATATTTTTTTCCAAACAATTCATTCAAAAGTAGATTACTAAGGCATTTCACTCAAACACATTTTGCCCATTATAGCTCACTGTGTGAGTTGTGACAAAAATCGGAAATTGGCAGAAGATAGTGGACGAGATGGACTACAACGCGACATACTTAGTTTATTCAGAAATAGTTTTTGGTCCATACAATCCATTCAAAGGAAGATTACTAAGGCATTTCCACTGACCTAATGGACTATCACGTATCATACTCAATTTATAAAGAAATAGTTTTTGGTCCATACAATCCTTTCAAAGGAAGATTACTAAGGCACTTCACTCAAACACATTATGCCCATTATAGCCCACTGTGTGAGTTGCGCCAAAAATCGGAAAGTGGTCGAAGATAGTGGACCTGATGGACTACAACGCGACATACTTAGTTTATTCAGAAATAGTTTTTGGTCCATACAATCCATTCAAAGGAAGATTACTAAGGCATTTCACTCAAACACATTTTGCTCATTATAGCCCACTGTGTGAGTTGTGCCAAAAATCGGAAAGTGGTCGAAGATAGTGGCACTAATGGACTGTCACGTGCCATACTCAGTTTATTCCGAAATAGTTTCTTCCATACAATTCATTCAAAAGTAGATTACTAAGGCATTTCACTCAAACACATTTTTCCCATTATAGTTCACTGTGTGAGTTGTGACAAAAATCGGAAAGTGGTCAAAGATAGTGGACCTAATGGGCTGTCACTTGTCATACTCACTTTAGTCGAAGATAGTTTTTGGTCCATACAATCCATTCAAAAGAAGATTACTAAGGCATTTCACTCAAACACATTTTGCCCATTATAGCCCACTGTGTGAGTTGTGACAAAAATCGGAAAGTGCTCAAAGTTAGTCGACCTAATGGGCCGTCACTTGTCATACTCACTTTAGTCGAAGATAGTTTTTGGTCCATACAATTCATTCAAAAGTAGATTACTAAGGCATTTCACTCAAACACATTTTGCCCATTATAGCCCACTGTGTGAGTTGTGACAAAAACCGGAAAGTGGTCCAAGATAGTGGACCTAATGGACTGTCACATGTCATACTCAGTTGATTCGGAGATAGTTTTTGGTCCATACAATTCATTCAAAAGTAGATTACTAAGGCATTTCACTCAAACACATTTTGCCCATTATAGCCCACTGTGTGAGTTGTGAAAAAAAACGGAAAGTGGTCGAAGATAGTGGACCTAATGGACTCTCACGTGTCATACTCAGTTGATTCGGAGATAGTTTTTCGTCCATACAATCCATTCAAAAGGAGATTACTACGGCATTTCACTCAAACACATTTTGCCCATTATAGCCCACTGTGTGAGCTGTGACAAAAATCGGAAAGTGGTCGAAGATAGTGGACCTGATGGACTACAACGCGACATACTTAGTTTATTCAGAAATAGTTTTTGGTCCATACAATCCATTCAAAGGAAGATTACTAAGGCATTTCACTCAAACACATTTTGCCCATTATAGCCCACTGTGTGAGTTGTGACAAAAACCGGAAAGTGGTCCAAGATAGTGGACCTAATGGACTGTCACATGTCATACTCAGTTGATTCGGAGATAGTTTTTGGTCCATACAATTCATTCAAAAGTAGATTACTAAGGCATTTCACTCAAACACATTTTGCCCATTATAGCCCACTGTGTGAGTTGTGAAAAAAAACGGAAAGTGGTCGAAGATATAGGACCTAATGGACTCTCACGTGTCATACTCAGTTGATTCGGAGATAGTTTTTCGTCCATACAATCCATTCAAAAGGAGATTACTAAGGCATTTCACTCAAACACATTTTGCCCATTATAGCCCACTGTGTGAGTTGCGCCAAAAATCGGAAAGTGGTCGAAGATAGTGGACCTGATGGACTACAACGCGACATACTTAGTTTATTCAGAAATAGTTTTTGGTCCATACAATCCATTCAAAGGAAGATTACTAAGGCATTTCACTCAAACACATTATGCCCATTATAGCCCACTGTGTGAGTTGCGCCAAAAATCGGAAAGTGGTCGAAGATAGTGGACCTGATGGACTACAACGCGACATACTTAGTTTATTCAGAAATAGTTTTTGGTCCATACAATCCATTCAAAGGAAGATTACTAAGGCATTTCACTCAAACACATTTTGCTCATTATAGCCCACTGTGTGAGTTGTGCCAAAAATCGGAAAGTGGTCGAAGATAGTGGCACTAATGGACTGTCACGTGCCATACTCAGTTTATTCCGAAATAGTTTCTTCCATACAATTCATTCAAAAGTAGATTACTAAGGCATTTCACTCAAACACATTTTTCCCATTATAGTTCACTGTGTGAGTTGTGACAAAAATCGGAAAGTGCTCAAAGGTAGTCGACCTAATGGGCCGTCACTTGTCATACTCACTTTAGTCGAAGATAGTTTTTGGTCCATACAATTCATTCAAAAGTAGATTACTAAGGCATTTCACTCAAACACATTTTGCCCATTATAGCCCACTGTGTGAGTTGTGCCAATGATCGGAAAGTGGTCTAAGATAGTGACACTAATGGACTGTCACGTGCCATACTCAGTTTATTCCGAAATAGTTTTTGGTCCATACAATTCATTCAAAAGTAGATTACTAAGGCATTTCACTCAAACACATTTTGCCCATTATAGCCCACTGTGTGAGTTGTGACAAAAATCGGAAAGTGCTCAAAAATAGTCGACCTAATGGGCTGTCACACGTCATACTCACTTTAGTCGAAGATAGTTTTTGGTCCATACAATCCATTCAAAAGAAGATTACTATGGCATTTCACTCAAACACATTTTGCCCATTATAGCCCACTGTGTGAGTTGTGACAAAAATCGGAAAGTGCTCAAAGTTAGTCGACCTAATGGGCCGTCACTTGTCATACTCACTTTAGTCGAAGATAGTTTTTGGTCCATACAATTCATTCAAAAGTAGATTACTAAGGCATTTCACTCAAACACATTTTCCCATTATAGCCCACTGTGTGAGTTGTGACAAAAACCGGAAAGTGGTCCAAGATAGTGGACCTAATGGACTGTCACATGTCATACTCAGTTGATTCGGAGATAGTTTTTGGTCCATACAATTCATTCAAAAGTAGATTACTAAGGCATTTCACTCAAACACATTTTGCCCATTATAGCCCACTGTGTGAGTTGTGAAAAAAAACGGAAAGTGGTCGAAGATATAGGACCTAATGGACTCTCACGTGTCATACTCAGTTGATTCGGAGATAGTTTTTCGTCCATACAATCCATTCAAAAGGAGATTACTAAGGCATTTCACTCAAACACATTTTGCCCATTATAGCCCACTGTGTGAGCTGTGACAAAAATCGGAAAGTGGTCGAAGATAGTGGACCTAATGGACTCTCACGTGTCATACTCAGTTGATTCGGAGATAGTTTTTCGTCCATACAATCCATTCAAAAGGAGATTACTAAGGCATTTCACTCAAACACATTTTGCCCATTATAGCCCACTGTGTGAGCTGTGACAAAAATCGGAAAGTGGTCGAAGATAGTGGACCTAATCGACTGTCACGTGTCATACTCAGTTGATTCGGAGATAGTTTTTGGTCCATACAATCCATTCAAAAGAAGATTACTAAGGCATTTCACTCAAACACATTTTGCCCATTATAGCCCACTGTGTGAGCTGTGACAAAAATCGGAAAGTGCTCAAAGATAGTGGACCCAATGGACTGTCACGTGTTATACTCAGTTGATTCGGAGACAGTTTTTGGTCCATACAATCCATTGAAAAGAAGATTACTAAGGCATTTCACTCAAACACATTTTGCCCATTATAGCCCACTGTGTGAGTTGTGAAAAAAAACGGAAAGTGGTCGAAGATAGTGGACCTAATGGACTCTCACGTGTCATACTCAGTTGATTCGGAGATAGTTTTTCGTCCATACAATCCATTCAAAAGGAGATTACTAAGGCATTTCACTCAAACACATTTTGCCCATTATAGCCCACTGTGTGAGCTGTGACAAAAATCGGAAAGTGGTCGAAGATAGTGGACCTAATCGACTGTCACGTGTCATACTCAGTTGATTCGGAGATAGTTTTTGGTCCATACAATCCATTCAAAAGAAGATTACTAAGGCATTTCACTCAAACACATTTTGCCCATTATAGCCCACTGTGTGAGTTGTGACAAGAACCGGAAAGTGGTCCAAGATAGTGGACCTAATGGACTGTCACACGTCATACTCACTTTAGTCGAAGATAGTTTTTGGTCCATACAATCCATTCAAAAGAAGATTACTATGGCATTTCACTCAAACACATTTTGCCCATTATAGCCCACTGTGTGAGTTGTGACAAAAATCGGAAAGTGGTCAAAGATAGTCGACCTAATGGGCTGTCACACGTCATACTCACTTTAGTCGAAGATAGTTTTTGGTCCATACAATTCATTCAAAAGTAGATTACTAAGGCATTTCACTCAAACACATTTTGCCCATTATAGCCCACTGTGTGAGTTGTGACAAAAACCGGAAAGTGGTCCAAGATAGTGGACCTAATGGACTGTCACATGTCATACTCAGTTGATTCGGAGATAGTTTTTGGTCCATACAATTCATTCAAAAGTAGATTACTAAGGCATTTCACTCAAACACATTTTGCCCATTATAGCCCACTGTGTGAGTTGTGAAAAAAAACGGAAAGTGGTCGAAGATAGTGGACCTAATGGACTCTCACGTGTCATACTCAGTTGATTCGGAGATAGTTTTTCGTCCATACAGTCCATTCAAAAGGAGATTACTAAGGCATTTCACTCAAACACATTTTGCCCATTATAGCCCACTGTGTGAACTGTGACAAAAATCGGAAAGTGGTCGAAGATAGTGGACCTAATGGACTGTCACATGTCATACTCAGTTGATTCGGAGATAGTTTTTGGTCCATACAATTCATTCAAAAGTAGATTACTAAGGCATTTCACTCAAACACATTTTGCCCATTATAGCCCACTGTGTGAACTGTGACAAAAATCGGAAAGTGGTCGAAGATAGTGGACCTAATGGACTGTCACATGTCATACTCAGTTGATTCGGAGATAGTTTTTGGTCCATACAATTCATTCAAAAGTAGATTACTAAGGCATTTCACTCAAACACATTTTGCCCATTATAGCCCACTGTGTGAGTTGTGAAAAAAAACGGAAAGTGGTCGAAGATAGTGGACCTAATGGACTCTCACGTGTCATACTCAGTTGATTCGGAGATAGTTTTTCGTCCATACAATCCATTCAAAAGGAGATTACTACGGCATTTCACTCAAACACATTTTGCCCATTATAGCCCACTGTGTGAGCTGTGACAAAAATCGGAAAGTGGTCGAAGATAGTGGACCTAATCGACTGTCACGTGTTATACTCAGTTGATTCGGAGACAGTTTTTGGTCCATACAATCCATTGAAAAGAAGATTACTAAGGCATTTCACTCAAACACATTTTGCCCATTATAGCCCACTGTGTGAGTTGTGACAAAAATCGTTAAGTGCTCGAAGATAGTGGACCTAATGGACTACAACGGGACATGCTTAGTTTATTCAGAAATAGTTTTTGGTCCATACAATCCATTCAAAGGAAGATTACTAAGGCATTTCACTCAAACACATTATGCCCATTATATCCCACTGTGTGAGTTGCGCCAAAAATCGGAAAGTGGTAGAAGATAATGGACCTGATGCACTATCACGTATCATACTCAGTTTATAAAGAAAGAGTTTTGGTCCATACAATCCATTCAAAGGAAGATTACTAAGGCATTTCACTCAAACACATTATGCCCATTATAGCCCACTGTGTGAGTTGCGCCAAAAATCTGAAAGTGGTCGAAGATAGTGGACCTGATGGACTACAACGCGACATACTTAGTTTATTCAGAAATAGTTTTTGGTCCATACAATCCATTCAAAGGAAGATTACTATGGCATTTCCACTGACCTAATGGACTATCACGTGTCATACTCAGTTGATTCGGAGATAGTTTTTGGTCCATACAATTCATTCAAAAGTAGATTACTAAGGCATTTCACTCAAACACATTTTGCCCATTATAGCCCACTGTGTGAGTTGTGCCAAAAATCGGAAAGTGGTCGAAGATAGTGGACCTAATGGACTCTCACGTGTCATACTCAGTTTATTCCGAAATAGTTTTTGGTCCATACAATTCATTCAAAAGTAGATTACTAAGGCATTTCACTCAAACACATTTTGCCCATTATAGCCCACTGTGTGAGTTGTGCCAAAAATCGGAAATTGGCAGAAGATAGTGGACGAGATGGACTACAACGCGACATACTTAGTTTATTCAGAAATAGTTTTTGGTCCATACAATCCATTCAAAGGAAGATTACTAAGGCATTTCCACTGACCTAATGGACTATCACGTGTTATACTCAGTTTATTCAGAAATAGTTTTTGGTCCATACAATCCATTTAAAGGAAAATTACTAAGGCATTTCACTCAAACGCATTATGCGCATTATAGCCCACTGTGTGAGTTGTGACAAAAATCGGAAAGTGCTCAAAGATAGTCGACCTAATGGGCTGTCACTTGTCATACTCACTTTAGTCGAAGATAGTTTTTGGTCCATACAATCCATTCAAAGGAAGATTACTAAGGCATTTCACTCAAACACATTTTGCCCATTATAGCCCACTGTGTGAGTTGTGACAAAAATCGGAAAGTGCTCAAAGGTAGTCGACCTAATGGGCTGGCACTTGTCATACCCACTTTAGTCGAAGATAGTTTTTGGTCCATACAATCCATTCAAAAGAAGATTACTAAGGCATTTCACACAAACACATTTTGCCCATTATAGCCCACTGTGTGAGTTGTGACAAAAACCGGAAAGTGGTCCAAGATAGTGGACCTAATGGACTGTCACGTGTCATACTCAGTTGATTCGGAGATAGTTTTTGGTCCATACAATTCATTCAAAAGTAGATTACTAAGGCATTTCACTCAAACACATTTTGCCCATTATAGCCCACTGTGTGAGTTGTGCCAAAAAACGGAAAGTGGTCGAAGATAGTGGACCTAATTGACTGTCACGTGTCATACTCAGTTGATTCGGAGATAGTTTTTGGTCCATACAATCCATTCAAAAGAAGATTACTAAGGCATTTCACTCAAACACATTTTTCCCATTATAGCCCACTGTGTGAGTTGTGACAAAAATCGGAAAGTGGTCGAAGATAGAGGACCTAATAGACTGTCACGTGTCATACTCAGTTGATTCGGACACAGTTTTTGGTCCATACAATCCATTGAAAAGAAGATTACTAAGGCATTTCACTCAAACACATTTTGCCCATTATAGCCCACTGTGTGAGTTGTGACAAAAATCGTTAAGTGCTCGAAGATAGTGGACCTAATGGACTACAACGCGACATGCTTAGTTTATTCAGAAATAGTTTTTGGTCCATACAATCCATTCAAAGGAAGATTACTAAGGCATTTCACTCAAACACATTATGCCCATTATATCCCACTGTGTGAGTTGCGCCAAAAATCGGAAAGTGGTCGAAGATAACGGACCTGATGGACTATCACGTATCATACTCAGTTTATAAAGAAATAGTTTTTGGTCCATACAATCCTTTCAAAGGAAGATTACTAAGGCATTTCACTCAAACACATTATGCCCATTATAGCCCACTGTGTGAGTTGCGCCAAAAATCGGAAAGTGGTCGAAGATAGTGGACCTGATGGACTACAACGCGACATACTTAGTTTATTCAGAAATAGTTTTTGGTCCATACAATCCATTCAAAGGAAGATTACTAAGGCATTTCACTCAAACACATTTTGCTCATTATAGCCCACTGTGTGAGTTGTGCCAAAAATCGGAAAGTGGTCGAAGATAGTGGCACTAATGGACTGTCACGTGCCATACTCAGTTTATTCCGAAATAGTTTTTTTCCATACAATTCATTCAAAAGTAGATTACTAAGGCATTTCACTCAAACACATTTTGCCCATTATAGCCCACTGTGTGAGTTGTGCCAATGATCGGAAAGTGGTCTAAGATAGTGACACTAATGGACTGTCACGTGCCATACTCAGTTTATTCCGAAATAGTTTTTGGTCCATACAATTCATTCAAAAGTAGATTACTAAGGCATTTCACTTAAACACATTTTGCCCATTATAGCCCACTGTGTGAGCTGTGACAAAAATCGCAAAGTGCTCAAAGATAGTCGACCTAATAGGCTGTCACACGTCATACTCACTTTAGTCGAAGATAGTTTTTGGTCCATACAATCCATTCAAAAAAAGATTACTATGGCATTTCACTCAAACACATTTTGCCCATTATAGCCCACTGTGTGAGTTGTGACAAAAATCGGAAATTGGCAGAAGATAGTGGACGAGATGGACTACAACGCGACATACTTAGTTTATTCAGAAATAGTTTTTGGTCCATACAATCCATTCAAAGGAAGATTACTAAGGCATTTCCACTGACCTAATGGACTATCACGTATCATACTCAATTTATAAAGAAATAGTTTTTGGTCCATACAATCCTTTCAAAGGAAGATTACTAAGGCATTTCACTCAAACACATTATGCCCATTATAGCCCACTGTGTGAGTTGCGCCAAAAATCGGAAAGTGGTCGAAGATAGTGGACCTGATGGACTACAACGCGACATACTTAGTTTATTCAGAAATAGTTTTTGGTCCATACAATCCATTCAAAGGAAGATTACTAAGGCATTTCACTCAAACACATTTTGCTCATTATAGCCCACTGTGTGAGTTGTGCCAAAAATCGGAAAGTGGTCGAAGATAGTGGCACTAATGGACTGTCACGTGCCATACTCAGTTTATTCCGAAATAGTTTTTTCCATACAATTCATTCAAAAGTAGATTACTAAGGCATTTCACTCAAACACATTTTTCCCATTATAGTCCACTGTGTGAGTTGTGACAAAAATCGGAAATTGGCAGAAGATAGTGGACGAGATGGACTACAACGCGACATACTTAGTTTATTCAGAAATAGTTTTTGGTCCATACAATCCATTCAAAGGAAGATTACTAAGGCATTTCCACTGACCTAATGGACTATCACGTATCATACTCAATTTATAAAGAAATAGTTTTTGGTCCATACAATCCTTTCAAAGGAAGATTACTAAGGCATTTCACTCAAACACATTATGCCCATTATAGCCCACTGTGTGAGTTGCGCCAAAAATCGGAAAGTGGTCGAAGATAGTGGACCTGATGGACTACAACGCGACATACTTAGTTTATTCAGAAATAGTTTTTGGTCCATACAATCCATTCAAAGGAAGATTACTAAGGCATTTCACTCAAACACATTTTGCTCATTATAGCCCACTGTGTGAGTTGTGCCAAAAATCGGAAAGTGGTCGAAGATAGTGGCACTAATGGACTGTCACGTGCCATACTCAGTTTATTCCGAAATAGTTTTTTCCATACAATTCATTCAAAAGTAGATTACTAAGGCATTTCACTCAAACACATTTTTCCCATTATAGTCCACTGTGTGAGTTGTGACAAAAATCGGAAAGTGGTCAAAGATAGTGGACCTAATGGGCTGTCACTTGTCATACTCACTTTAGTCGAAGATAGTTTTTGGTCCATACAATCCATTCAAAAGAAGATTACTAAGGCATTTCACTCAAACACATTTTGCCCATTATAGCCCACTGTGTGAGTTGTGACAAAAATCGGAAAGTGCTCAAAGGTAGTCGACCTAATGGGCCGTCACTTGTCATACTCACTTTAGTCGAAGATAGTTTTTGGTCCATACAATTCATTCAAAAGTAGATTACTAAGGCATTTCACTCAAACACATTTTGCCCATTATAGCCCACTGTGTGAAATGTGCCAATGATCGGAAAGTGGTCTAAGATAGTGACACTAATGGACTGTCACGTGCCATACTCAGTTTATTCCGAATTAGTTTTTGGTCCATACAATTCATTCAAAAGTAGATTACTAAGGCATTTCACTCAAACACATTTTGCCCATTATAGCCCACTGTGTGAGTTGTGACAAAAATCGGAAAGTGCTCAAGGATAGTCGACCTAATGGGCTGTCACACGTCATACTCACTTTAGTCGAAGATAGTTTTTGGTCCATACAATCCATTCAAAAGAAGATTACTGTGGCATTTCACTCAAACACATTTTGCCCATTATAGCCCACTGTGTGAGTTGTGACAAAAATCGGAAAGTGCTCAAAGGTAGTCGACCTAATGGGCCGTCACTTGTCATACTCACTTTAGTCGAAGATAGTTTTTGGTCCATACAATTCATTCAAAAGTAGATTACTAAGGCATTTCACTCAAACACATTTTGCCCATTATAGCCCACTGTGTGAGTTGTGACAAGAACCGGAAAGTGGTCCAAGATAGTGGACCTAATGGACTGTCACACGTCATACTCACTTTAGTCGAAGATAATTTTTGGTCCATACAATCCATTCAAAAGAAGATTACTATGGCATTTCACTCAAACACATTTTGCCCATTATAGCCCACTGTGTGAGTTGTGACAAAAATCGGAAAGTGGTCAAAGATAGTCGACCTAATGGGCTGTCACACGTCATACTCACTTTAGTCGAAGATAGTTTTTGGTCCATACAATTCATTCAAAAGTAGATTACTAAGGCATTTCACTCAAACACATTTTGCCCATTATAGCCCACTGTGTGAGTTGTGACAAAAACCGGAAAGTGGTACAAGATAGTGGACCTAATGGACTGTCACATGTCATACTCAGTTGAGTCGGAGATAGTTTTTGGTCCATACAATTCATTCAAAAGTAGATTACTAAGGCATTTCACTCAAACACATTTTGCCCATTATAGCCCACTGTGTGAGTTGTGAAAAAAAACGGAAAGTGGTCGAAGATAGTGGACCTAATGAACTCTCACGTGTCATACTCAGTTGATTCGGAGATAGTTTTTCGTCCATACAATCCATTCAAAAGAAGATTACTAAGGCATTTCACTCAAACACATTTTGCCCATTATAGCCCACTGTGTGAGCTGTGACAAAAACCGGAAAGTGGTCGAAGATTGTGGACCTAATGGACTGTCACGTGTCATACTCAGTTGATTCGGAGATAGTTTTTGGTCCATACAATCCATTCAAAAGAAGATTACTAAGGCATTTCACTCAAACACATTTTGCCCATTATAGCCCACTGTGTGAGCTGTGACAAAAATCGGAAAGTGCTCAATGATAGTGGACCTAATGGACTGTCACGTGTTATACTCAGTTGATTCGGAGACAGTTTTTGGTCCATACAATCCATTGAAAAGAAGATTACTAAGGCATTTCACTCAAACACATTTTGCCCATTATAGCCCACTGTGTGAGTTGTGACAAAAATCGTTAAGTGCTCGAAGATAGTGGACCTAATGGACTACAACGCGACATGCTTAGTTTATTCAGAAATAGTTTTTGGTCCATAAAATCCATTCAAAGGAAGATTACTAAGGCATTTCACTCAAACACATTATGCCCATTATATCCCACTGTGTGAGTTGCGCCAAAAATCGGAAAGTGGTCGAAGATAATGGACCTAATGGACTGTCACGTGTCATACTCAGTTGATTCGGAGATAGTTTTTGGTCCATACAATCCATTCAAAAGAAGATTACTAAGGCATTTCACTCAAACACATTTTGCCCATTATAGCCCACTGTGTGAGCTGTGACAAAAACCGGGAAGTGGTCCAAGATAGTGGACCTAATGGACTGTCACATGTCATACTCACTTGATTCGGAGATAGTTTTTGGTCCATACAATTCATTCAAAAGTAGATTACTAAGGCATTTCACTCAAACACATTTTGCCCATTATAGCCCACTGTGTGAGTTGTGAAAAAAAACGGAAAGTGGTCGAAGATAGTGGACCTAATGGACTCTCACGAGTCATACTCAGTTGATTCGGAGATAGTTTTTCGTCCATACAATCCATTCAAAAGGAGATTACTAAGGCATTTCTTTCAAACACATTTTGCCCATTATAGCCCACTGTGTGAGCTGTGACAAAAATCGGAAAGTGGTCGAAGATAGTGGACCTAATGGACTGTCACATGTCATACTCAGTTGATTCGGAGATAGTTTTTGGTCCATACAATTCATTCAAAAGTAGATTACTAAGGCATTTCACTCAAACACATTTTGCCCATTATAGCCCACTGTGTGAGTTGTGAAAAAAATCGGAAAGTGGTCGAAGATAGTGGACCTAATGGACTGTCACGTGTTATACTCAGTTGATTCGGAGACAGGTATTGGTCCATACAATCCATTGAAAAGAAGATTACTAAGGCATTTCACTCAAACACATTTTGCCCATTATAGCCCACTGTGTGAGTTGTGACAAAAATCGTTAAGTGCTCGAAGATAGTGGACCTAATGGACTACAACGCGACATGCTTAGTTTATTCAGAAATAGTTTTTGGTCCATACAATCCATTCAAAGGAAGATTACTAAGGCATTTCACTCAAACACATTATGCCCATTATATCCCACTGTGTGAGTTGCGCCAAAAATCGGAAAGTGGTCGAAGATAATGGAACTGATGCACTATCACGTATCATACTCAGTTTATAAAGAAAGAGTTTTGGTCCATACAATCCATTCAAAGGAAGATTACTAAGGCATTTCACTCAAACACATTATGCCCATTATAGCCCACTGTGTGAGTTGCGCCAAAAATCTGAAAGTGGTCGAAGATAGTGGACCTGATGGACTACAACGCGACATACTTAGTTTATTCAGAAATAGTTTTTGGTCCATACAATCCATTCAAAGGAAAATTACTAGGGCATTTCCACTGACCTAATGGACTATCACGTGTCATACTCAGTTTATGCAGAAATAGTTTTTGGTCCATACAATCCATTCAAAGGAAAATTACTAAGGTATTTCACTCAAACACATTTTGCCCATTATAGCCCACTGTGTGAGTTGTGCCAAAAATCGGAAAGTGGTCGAAGATAGTGCCACTAATGGACTGTCACGTGTCATACTCAGTTTATTCCGAAATATTTTTTTCCAAACAATTCATTCAAAAGTAGATTACTAAGGCATTTCACTCAAACACATTTTGCCCATTATAGCCCACTGTGTGAGTTGTGACAAAAATCGGAAATTGGCAGAAGATAGTGGACGAGATGGACTACAACGCGACATACTTAGTTTATTCAGAAATAGTTTTTGGTCCATACAATCCATTCAAAGGAAGATTACTAAGGCATTTCCACTGACCTAATGGACTATCACGTATCATACTCAATTTATAAAGAAATAGTTTTTGGTCCATACAATCCTTTCAAAGGAAGATTACTAAGGCATTTCACTCAAACACATTATGCCCATTATAGCCCACTGTGTGAGTTGCGCCAAAAATCGGAAAGTGGTCGAAGATAGTGGACCTGATGGACTACAACGCGACATACTTAGTTTATTCAGAAATAGTTTTTGGTCCATACAATCCATTCAAAGGAAGATTACTAAGGCATTTCACTCAAACACATTTTGCTCATTATAGCCCACTGTGTGAGTTGTGCCAAAAATCGGAAAGTGGTCGAAGATAGTGGCACTAATGGACTGTCACGTGCCATACTCAGTTTATTCCGAAATAGTTTCTTCCATACAATTCATTCAAAAGTAGATTACTAAGGCATTTCACTCAAACACATTTTTCCCATTATAGTCCACTGTGTGAGTTGTGACAAAAACCGGAAATTGGTCCAAGATAGTGGACCTAATGGACTGTCACGTGTCATACTCAGTTGATTCGGAGATAGTTTTTGGTCCATACAATCCATTCAAAAGAAGATTACTAAGGCATTTCACTCAAACACATTTTGCCCATTATAGCCCACTGTGTGAGTTGTGACAAAAATCGGAAAGTGCTCAAAGGTAGTCGACCTAATGGGCCGTCACTTGTCATACTCACTTTAGTCGAAGATAGTTTTTGGTCCATACAATTCATTCAAAAGTAGATTACTAAGGCATTTCACTCAAACACATTTTGCCCATTATAGCCCACTGTGTGAGTTGTGCCAATGATCGGAAAGTGGTCTAAGATAGTGACACTAATGGACTGTCACGTGCCATACTCAGTTTATTCCGAAATAGTTTTTGGTCCATACAATTCATTCAAAAGTAGATTACTAAGGCATTTCACTCAAACACATTTTGCCCATTATAGCCCACTGTGTGAGTTGTGACAAAAATCGGAAAGTGCTCAAAGATAGTCGACCTAATGGGCTGTCACACGTCATACTCACTTTAGTCGAAGATAGTTTTTGGTCCATACAATCCATTCAAAAGAAGATTACTATGGCATTTCACTCAAACACATTTTGCCCATTATAGCCCACTGTGTGAGTTGTGACAAAAATCGGAAAGTGCTCAAAGTTAGTCGACCTAATGGGCCGTCACTTGTCATACTCACTTTAGTCGAAGATAGTTTTTGGTCCATACAATTCATTCAAAAGTAGATTACTAAGGCATTTCACTCAAACACATTTTGCCCATTATAGCCCACTGTGTGAGTTGTGACAAGAACCGGAAAGTGGTCCAAGATAGTGGACCTAATGGACTGTCACACGTCATACTCACTTTAGTCGAAGATAGTTTTTGGACCATACAATCCATTCAAAAGAAGATTACTATGGCATTTCACTCAAACACATTTTGCCCATTATAGCCCACTGTGTGAGTTGTGACAAAAATCGGAAAGTGCTCAAAGATAGTCGACCTAATGGGCTGTCACACGTCATACTCACTTTAGTCGAAGATAGTTTTTGGTCCATACAATTCATTCAAAAGTAGATTACTAAGGCATTTCACTCAAACACATTTTGCCCATTATAGCCCACTGTGTGAGTTGTGACAAAAACCGGAAAGTGGTCCAAGATAGTGGACCTAATGGACTGTCACATGTCATACTCAGTTGATTTGGAGATAGTTTTTGGTCCATACAATTCATTCAAAAGTAGATTACTAAGGCATTTCACTCAAACACATTTTGCCCATTATAGCCCACTGTGTGAGTTGTGAAAAAAAACGGAAAGTGGTCGAAGATAGTGGACCTAATGGACTCTCACGTGTCATACTCAGTTGATTCGGAGATAGTTTTTCGTCCATACAATCCATTCAAAAGGAGATTACTAAGGCATTTCACTCAAACACATTTTGCCCATTATAGCCCACTGTGTGAGCTGTGACAAAAATCGGAAAGTGGTCGAAGATAGTGGACCTAATCGACTGTCACGTGTCATACTCAGTTGATTCGGAGATAGTTTTTGGTCCATACAATCCATTCAAAAGAAAATTACTAAGGCATTTCACTCAAACACATTTTGCCCATTATAGCCCACTGTGTGAGCTGTGACAAAAACCGGAAAGTGGTCCAAGATAGTGGACCTAATGGACTGTCACACGTCATACTCAGTTGATTCGGAGATAGTTTTTGGTCCATACAATTCATTCAAAAGTAGATTACTAAGGCATTTCACTCAAACACATTTTGCCCATTATAGCCCACTGTGTGAGTTGTGAAAAAAAACGGAAAGTGGTCGAAGATAGTGGACCTAATGGACTCTCACGTGTCATACTCAGTTGATTCGGAGATAGTTTTTCGTCCATACAATCCATTCAAAAGGAGATTACTAAGGCATTTCACTCAAACACATTTTGCCCATTATAGCCCACTGTGTGAACTGTGACAAAAATCGGAAAGTGGTCGAAGATAGTGGACCTAATGGACTGTCACATGTCATACTCAGTTGATTCGGAGATAGTTTTTGGTCCATATAATTCATTCAAAAGTAGATTACTAAGGCATTTCACTCAAACACATTTTGCCCATTATAGCCCACTGTGTGAGTTGTGAAAAAAATCGGAAAGTGGTCGAAGATAGTGGACCTAATGGACTGTCACGTGTTATACTCAGTTGATTCGGAGACAGTTTTTGGTCCATACAATCCATTCAAAGGAAAATTACTAAGGCATTTCACTCAAACACATTTTGCCCATTATAGCCCACTGTGTGAGTTCTGACAAAAATCGTTAAGTGCTCGAAGATAGTGGACCTAATGGACTACAACGGGACATGCTTAGTTTATTCAGAAATAGTTTTTGGTCCATACAATCCATTCAAAGGAAGATTACTATGGCATTTCCACTGACCTAATGGACTATCACGTGTCATACTCAGTTTATGCAGAAATAGTTTTTGGTCCATACAATCCATTCAAAGGAAAATTACTAAGGTATTTCACTCAAACACATTTTGCCCATTATAGCCCACTGTGTGAGTTGTGCCAAAAATCGGAAAGTGGTCGAAGATAGTGGCACTAATGGACTATCACGTGTCATACTCAGTTTATTCCGAAATAGTTTTTGGTCCATACAATTCATTCAAAAGTAGATTACTAAGGCATTTCACTCAAACACATTTTGCCCATTATAGCCCACTGTGTGAGTTGTGCCAAAAATCGGAAAGTGGACGAAGATAGTGGCACTAATGGACTGTCACGTATCATACTCAGTTTATTCCGAAATAGTTTTTTTCCATACAATTCATTCAAAAGTAGATTACTAAGGCATTTCACTCAAACACATTTTGCCCATTATAGCCCACTGTGTGAGTTGTGCCAAAAATCGGAAAGTGGTCGAAGATAGTGGACCTGATGAGCTACAATGCGACATACTCAGTTTATTCGGAGATAGTTTTTGGTCCATTCAATCGATTCAAAAGTAGATTACTAAGGCATCTCCACTGACCTAATGGACTGTCACGTGTCATACTCAGTTTATTCGGAAATAGTTTTTGGTCCATACAATTCATTCAAAAGTAGATTACTAAGGCATTTCACTCAAACACATTTTGCCCATTATAGCCCACTCTGTGAGTTGTGCCAAAAATCGGAAATTGGTCGAAGATAGTGGATCTGATGAGCTACAATGCGACATACTCAGCTTATTCGGAGATAGTTTTTGGTCCATTCAGTCCATTCAAAAGTAGATTACTAAGGCATTTCCACTGACCTAATGGACTATCACGTGTCATACTCAGTTTATTCAGAAATAGTTTTTGGTCCATACAATCCATTCAAAAGTAGATTACTAAGGCATTTCACTCAAACACATTTTGCCCATTATAGCCCACTGTGTGAGTTGTGCCAAAAATCGGAAAGTGGTCGAAGATAGTGCACTGTCACCTGTCATACTCAGTTTATTCGGAAATAGTTTTTGGTCCATACATTTCATTCAAAAGTAGATTACTAAGGCATTTCACTCAAACACATTTTGCCCATTATAGCCCACTGTGTGAGTTGTGAGAAAAACCGGAAAGTGGTCTAAGATAGTGGACCTAATGGACTGTCACGTGTCATACTCAGTTGATTCGGAGATAGTTTTTGGTCTATACAATTCATTCAAAAGTAGATTACTAAGGCATTTCACTCAAACACATTATATCCATTATAGCCACTGTGTGAGTTGTGACAAAAATCGGAAAGTGGCGGAAGATAGTGGACGAGATGGACTACAACGCGACATACTCAGTTTATTCAGAAATAGTTTTTGGTCCATACAATCCATTCAAAGGAAAATTACTAAGGTATTTCACTCAAACACATTTTGCCCATTATAGCCCACTGTGTGAGTTGTGCCAAAAATCGGAAAGTGGTCGAAGATAGTGGCACTAATGGACTGTCACGTGTCATACTCAGTTTATTCCGAAATAGTTTTTGGTCCATACAATCCATTCAAAGGAAGATTACTAAGGCATTTCACTCAAACACATTTTGCAAATTATAGTGCACTGTGTGAATTGTGCCAAAATTCGGAAAGTGGTCGAAGATAGTGGACTTAGTGGACTATCACGTATCATACTCAGTTTATTCAGATATAGTTTTTGGTCCATACAATGCATTCAAAGGAAAATTACTAAGGCATTTCACTCAAACACATTATGCCCATTATAGTGCACTGTGTGAGTTGCGACAAAAATCGGAAAGTGGTCGAAGATAGTGGACCTAATGGACTGTCACGTGTCATACTCAGTTTATTCGGAATAGTTTTTGGTCCATACAATCCAATCAAAAGAAGATTACTAAGGCATTTCACTCAAACACATTTTGCCCATTATAGCCCACTGTGTGAGTTGTGACAAAAACCGGAAAGTGGTCGAAGATAGTGGACCTAATGGACTGTCACTTGTTATACTCACTTTATTCGAAGATAGTTTTTGGTCCACACAATCCATTCAAAAGGAGATTACTAAGGCATTTCACTCAAACACATTATGCCCATTATATCCCACTGTGCGAGTTGTGCCAAAAATCGGAAAATGGTCGAAGATAATGGACCTGATGGACTATCACGTATCATACTCAGTTTATAAAGAAATAGTTTTTGGTCCATACAATCCATTCAAAGGAAGATTACTAAGGCATTTTACTCAAACACATTATGCCCATTATAGCCCACTGTGTGAGTTGCGCCAAAAATCGGAAAGTGGTCGATGATAGTGGACCTGATGGACTACAACGCGACATACCTAGTTTATTCAGAAATAGTTTTTGGTCCATACAATCCATTCAAAGGAAGATTACTAAGGCATTTCACTCAAACACATTATGCCCATTATATCCCACTGTGTGAGTTGCGCCAAAAATCGGAAAGTGGTCGAAGATAATGGACCTGATGGACTATCACGTATCATACTCAGTTTATAAAGAAAGAGTTTTGGTCCATACAATCCATTCAAAGGAAGATTACTAAGGCATTTCACTCAAACACATTATGCCCATTATAGCCCACTGTGTGAGTTGTGAGAAAAACCGGAAAGTGGTCTAAGATAGTGGACCTAATGGACTGTCACGTGTCATACTCAGTTGATTCGGAGATAGTTTTTGGTCTATACAATTCATTCAAAAGTAGATTACTAAGGCATTTCACTCAAACACATTATATCCATTATAGCCACTGTGTGAGTTGTGACAAAAATCGGAAAGTGGCGGAAGATAGTGGACGAGATGGACTACAACGCGACATACTCAGTTTATTCAGACATAGTTTTTGGTCCATACAATCCATTCAAAGGAAAATTACTAAGGTATTTCACTCAAACACATTTTGCCCATTATAGCCCACTGTGTGAGTTGTGCCAAAAATCGGAAAGTGGTCGAAGATAGTGGCACTAATGGACTGTCACGTGTCATACTCAGTTTATTCCGAAATAGTTTTTTTCCATACAATTCATTCAAAAGTAGATTACTAAGGCATTTCACTCAAACACATTTTGCCCATTATAGCCCACTGTGTGAGTTGTGACAAAAATCGGAAAGTGCTCAAAGATAGTCGACCTAACGGGCTGTCACTTGTCATACCCACTTTAGTCGAAGATAGTTGTTGGTCCATACAATCCATTCAAAAGAAGATTACTAAGGCATTTCACACAAACACATTTTGCCCATTATAGCCCACTGTGTGAGTTGTGACAAAAATCGGAAAGTGGTCGAAGATAGTGGACCTAATGGACTGTCACGTGTTATACTCAGTTGATTCGGAGACAGTTTTTGGTCCATACAATCCATTGAAAAGAAGATTACTAAGGCATTTCACTCAAACACATTTTGCCCATTATAGCCCAATGTGTGAGTTGCGCCAAAAATCGGAAAGTGGTCGAAGATAATGGACCTGATGCACTATCACGTATCATACTCAGTTTATAAAGAAAGAGTTTTGGTCCATACAATCCATTCAAAGGAAGATTACTAAGGCATTTTACTCAAACACATTATGCCCATTATAGCCCACTGTGTGAGTTGCGCCAAAAATCGGAAAGTGGTCGAAGATAATGGACCTGATGCACTATCACGTATCATACTCAGTTTATAAAGAAAGAGTTTTGGTCCATACAATCCATTCAAAGGAAGATTACTAAGGCATTTTACTCAAACACATTATGCCCATTATAGCCCACTGTGTGAGTTGCGCCAAAAATCGGAAAGTGGTCGATGATAGTGGACCTGATGGACTACAACGCGACATACTTAGTTTATTCAGAAATAGTTTTTGGTCCATACAATCCATTCAAAGGAAGATTACTAAGGCATTTCACTCAAACACATTTTGCCCATTATAGCCCACTGTGTGAGTTGTGAAAAAAATCGGAAAGTGGTCGAAGATAGTGGACCTAATGGACTGTCACGTGTTATACTCAGTTGATTCGGAGACAGTTTTTGGTCCATACAATCCATTGAAAAGAAGATTACTAAGGCATTTCACTCAAACACATTTTGCCCATTATAGCCCAATGTGTGAGTTGCGCCAAAAATCGGAAAGTGGTCGAAGATAATGGACCTGATGCACTATCACGTATCATACTCAGTTTATAAAGAAAGAGTTTTGGTCCATACAATCCATTCAAAGGAAGATTACTAAGGCATTTTACTCAAACACATTATGCCCATTATAGCCCACTGTGTGAGTTGCGCCAAAAATCGGAAAGTGGTCGATGATAGTGGACCTGATGGACTACAACGCGACATACTTAGTTTATTCAGAAATAGTTTTTGGTCCATACAATCCATTCAAAGGAAGATTACTAAGGCATTTCACTCAAACACATTTTGCCCATTATAGCCCAATGTGTGAGTTGCGCCAAAAATCGGAAAGTGGTCGAAGATAATGGACCTGATGCACTATCACGTATCATACTCAGTTTATAAAGAAAGAGTTTTGGTCCATACAATCCATTCAAAGGAAGATTACTAAGGCATTTTACTCAAACACATTATGCCCATTATAGCCCACTGTGTGAGTTGCGCCAAAAATCGGAAAGTGGTCGATGATAGTGGACCTGATGGACTACAACGCGACATACTTAGTTTATTCAGAAATAGTTTTTGGTCCATACAATCCATTCAAAGGAAGATTACTAAGGCATTTCCACTGACCTAATGGACTATCACGTGTCATACTCAGTTTATTCAGAAATAGTTTTTGGTCCATACAATCCATTCAAAGGAAAATTACTAAGGTATTTCACTCAAACACATTTTGCCCATTATAGCCCACTGTGTGAGTTGTGCCAAAAATCGGAAAGTGGTCGAAGATAGTGGCACTAATGGACTGTCACGTGTCATACTCAGTTTATTCCGAAATAGTTTTTGGTTCATACAATTCATTCAAAAGTAGATTACTCATTTCACTCAAACACATTTTGCCCATTATAGCCCACTGTGTGAGTTGTGAAAAAAATCGGAAAGTGGTCGAAGATAGTGGACCTAATGGACTGTCAAGTGTTATACTCAGTTGATTCGGAGACAGTTTTTGGTCCATACAATCCATTGAAAAGAAGATTACTAAGGCATTTCACTCAAACACATTTTGCCCATTATAGCCCAATGTGTGAGTTGCGCCAAAAATCGGAAAGTGGTCGAAGATAATGGACCTGATGCACTATCACGTATCATACTCAGTTTATAAAGAAAGAGTTTTGGTCCATACAATCCATTCAAAGGAAGATTACTAAGGCATTTTACTCAAACACATTATGCCCATTATAGCCCACTGTGTGAGTTGCGCCAAAAATCGGAAAGTGGTCGAAGATAATGGACCTGATGCACTATCACGTATCATACTCAGTTTATAAAGAAAGAGTTTTGGTCCATACAATCCATTCAAAGGAAGATTACTAAGGCATTTTACTCAAACACATTATGCCCATTATAGCCCACTGTGTGAGTTGCGCCAAAAATCGGAAAGTGGTCGATGATAGTGGACCTGATGGACTACAACGCGACATACTTAGTTTATTCAGAAATAGTTTTTGGTCCATACAATCCATTCAAAGGAAGATTACTAAGGCATTTCACTCAAACACATTTTGCCCATTATAGCCCAATGTGTGAGTTGCGCCAAAAATCGGAAAGTGGTCGAAGATAATGGACCTGATGCACTATCACGTATCATACTCAGTTTATAAAGAAAGAGTTTTGGTCCATACAATCCATTCAAAGGAAGATTACTAAGGCATTTTACTCAAACACATTATGCCCATTATAGCCCACTGTGTGAGTTGCGCCAAAAATCGGAAAGTGGTCGATGATAGTGGACCTGATGGACTACAACGCGACATACTTAGTTTATTCAGAAATAGTTTTTGGTCCATACAATCCATTCAAAGGAAGATTACTAAGGCATTTCCACTGACCTAATGGACTATCACGTGTCATACTCAGTTTATTCAGAAATAGTTTTTGGTCCATACAATCCATTCAAAGGAAAATTACTAAGGTATTTCACTCAAACACATTTTGCCCATTATAGCCCACTGTGTGAGTTGTGCCAAAAATCGGAAAGTGGTCGAAGATAGTGGCACTAATGGACTGTCACGTGTCATACTCAGTTTATTCCGAAATAGTTTTTGGTTCATACAATTCATTCAAAAGTAGATTACTCATTTCACTCAAACACATTTTGCCCATTATAGCCCACTGTGTAAGTTGTGCCAAAAATCGGAAAGTGGTCGAAGATAGTGGCACTAATGGACTGTCACGTGTCATACTCAGTTTATTCCGAAATAGTTTTTTTCCATACAATTCATTCAAAAGTAGATTACTAAGGCTCACTCAAACACATTTTGCCCATTATAGCCCACTGTGTGAGTTGTGACAAAAATCGGAAAGTGGCGGAAGATAGTGGACGAGATGGACTAAAACGCGACATACTTAGTTTATTCGGAGATAGTTTTTGGTCCATTCAATCGATTCAAAAGTAGATTACTAAGGCATCTCCACTGACCTAATGGACTGTCACGTGTCATACTCAGTTTATTCGGAAATAATTTTTGGTCCATACAATTCATTCAAAAGTAGATTACTAAGGCATTTCACTCAAACACATTTTGCCCATTATAGCCCACTGTGTGAGTTGTGCCAAAAATCGGAAAGTGGTCGAAGATAGTGGACCTAATGGACTGTCACATGTCATACTCAGTTGATTCGGAGATAGTTTTTGGTGCATACAATCCATTCAAAAGAAGAGTACTAAGGCATTTCACTCAAACACATTTTGCGCATTATAGTGCACTGTGTGAGTTGTGCCAAAAATCGGAAAGTGGTCGAAGATAGTGGGCCTAATGGACTGTCACGTGTCATACTCAGTTTATTCGGAGATTGTTTTTGGTCCATACAATCCATTCAGAAGAAGATTACTAAGGCATTTCACTCAAACACATTTTGCCTATTATAGCCCACTGTGTGAGTTGTGACAAAAATCGAAAAGTGGTCCAAGATAGTGGACCTAATGGACTGTCACATGTCATACTCAGTTGATTCGGAGATAGTTTTTGGTGCATACAATCCATTCAAAAGAAGAGTACTAAGGCATTTCACTCAAACACATTTTGCGCATTATAGTGCACTGTGTGAGTTGTGCCAAAAATCGGAAAGTGGTCGAAGATAGTGGGCCTAATGGACTGTCACGTGTCATACCCAGTTGATTCGGAGATAGTTGTTGGTCCATACAATCCATTCAAAAGAAGATTACTAAGGCATTTCACTCAAACACATTTTGCCCATTATAGCCCACTGTGTGAGTTGTGACAAAAATAGGAAAGTGGTCGAAGATAGTGGACCTAATGGACTGTCACGTGTCATACTCAGTTGATTCGGAGATAGTTTTTGGTCCATACAATCCATTGAAAAGGCGATTACTAAGGCATTTCACTCAAACACATTTTGCCCATTATAGCCCACTGTGTGAGTTGTGCCAAAAATCGGAAAGTGGTAGAAGATAGTGGCACTAATGGACTGTTACGTGTCATACTCAGTTTATTCCGAAATAGTTTTTGGTCCATACAATTCATCCAAAAGTAGATTACTAAGGCATTTCACTCAAACACATTTTGCTCATTATAGCCCACTGCATGAGTTCTGACAAAAATCGTTAAGCGGTCGAAGATAGTGGACCTAATGGACTGTCACGTGCCATACTCAGTTTATTTCGAAATAGTTTTTGGTCCATACAATTCATTCAAAAGTAGATTACTAAGGCATTTCACTCAAACACATTTTGCCCATTATAGCCCACTGTGTGAGTTGTGACAAAAATCGGAAAAAGTTCAAAGATAGTCGACCCAATGGGCTGTCACTTGTCATACTCACTTTATTCGAAGATAGTTTTTGGTCCACACAATCCATTCAAAAGAAGATTACTAAGGCATTTCACTCAAACACATCATGCCCATTATAGCCCACTGTGTGAGTTGCGCCAAAAATCGGAAAGTGGTCTAAGATAGTGGACCTGATGGACTACAACGCGACATACTCAGTTTATTCAGAAATAGTTTTTGGTCCATACAATCCATTCAAAGGAAGATTACTAAGGCATTTCACTCAAACACATTTTGCAAATTATAGTGCACTGTGTGAGTTGTGCCAAAATTCGGAAAGTGGTCGAAGATAGTGGACTTAATGTACTATCACGTATCATACTCAGTTTATTCAGATATAGTTTTTGGTCCATACAATGCATTCAAAGGAAAATTACTAAGGCATTTCACTCAAACACATTATGCCCATTATAGTGCACTGTGTGAGTTGCGACAAAAATCGGAAAGTGGTCGAAGATAGTGGACCTAATGGACTGTCACGTGTCATACTCAGTTTATTCGGAATAGTTTTTGGTCCATACAATCCAATCAAAAGAATATTACTAAGGCATTTCACTCAAACACATTTTGCCCATTATAGCCCACTGTGTGAGTTGTGACAAAAACCGGAAAGTGGTCGAAGATAGTGGACCTAATGGACTGTCACTTGTTATACTCACTTTATTCGAAGATAGTTTTTGGTCCACACAATCCATTCAAAAGGAGATTACTAAGGCATTTCACTCAAACACATTATGCCCATTATATCCCACTGTGTGAGTTGTGCCAAAAATCGGAAAGTGGTCGAAGATAATGGACCTGATGGACTATCACGTGTCATACTCAGTTTATAAAGAAATAGTTTTTGGTCCATACAATCCATTCAAAGGAAGATTACTAAGGCATTTCACTCAAACACATTATGCCCATTATAGCCCACTGTGTGAGTTGCGCCAAAAATCGGAAAGTGGTCGATGATATTGGACCTGATGGACTACAACGCGACATACTTAGTTTATTCAGAAATAGTTTTTGGTCCATACAATCCATTCAAAGGAAGATTACTAAGGCATTTCCACTGACCTAATGGACTATCACGTGTCATACTCAGTTTATTCAGAAATAGTTTTTGGTCCATACAATCCATTCAAAGGAAAATTACTAAGGTATTTCACTCAAACACATTTTGCCCATTATAGCCCACTGTGTGAGTTGTGCCAAAAATCGGAAAGTGGTCGAAGATAGTGGCACTAATGGACTGTCACGTGTCATACTCAGTTTAGTCCGAAATAGTTTTTGGTCCATACAATTCATTCAAAAGTAGATTACTAAGGCATTTCACTCAAACACATTTTGCCCATTATAGCCCACTGTGTGAGTTGTGCCAAAAATCGGAAAGTGGTCGAAGATAGTGGCACTAATGGACTGTCACGTGTCATACTCAGTTTATTCCGAAATAGTTTTTTTCCATACAATTCATTCAAAAGTAGATTACTAAGGCATTTCACTCAAACACATTTTGCCCATTATAGCCCACTGTGTGAGTTGTGACAAAAATCGGAAAGTGGCGGAAGATAGTGGACGAGATGGACTACAACGCGACATACTTAGTATATTCAGAAATAGTTTTTGGTCCATACAATCCATTCAAAAGAAGATTACTAAAGCATTTCCACTGACCTAATGGACTATCACGTGTTATACTCAGTTTATTCAGAAATAGTTTTTGGTCCATACAATCCATTCAAAGAAAAATTACTAAGGCATTTCACTCAAACACATTTTGCCCATTATAGCCCACTGTGTGAGTTGTTCCAAAAATCGGAAAAAGTTCAAAGATAGTCGATCCAATGGGCTGTCACTTGTCATACTCACTTTATTCGAAGATAGTTTTTGGTCCACACAATGAATTCAAAAGAAGATTACTAAGGCATTTCACTCAAACACATTATGCCCATTATAGCCCACTGTGTGAGTTGCGGCAAAAATCGGAAACTGGTCGAAGATAGTGGACCTGATGGACTACAACGCCACATACTCAGTTTATTCAGAAATAGTTTTTGGTCCATACAATCCATTCAAAGGAAGATTACTAAAGCATTTCACTCAAACACATTATGCCCATTATAGCCCACTGTGTGAGTTGTGCCAAAAATCGGAAAGTGGTCGAATATAGTGGCACTAATAGACTGTCACGTGTCATACTCAGTTTATTCCGAAATAGTTTTTGGTCCATACAATTCATACAAAAGTAGATTACTAAGGCATTTCACTCAAACACATTTTGCCCATTATAGCCCACTGTGTGAGTTGTGCCAAAAATCGGAAAGTGGTCGAAGATAGTGGCACTAATGGACTGTCACGTGTCATACTCAGTTGATTCGGAGATAGTTTTTGGTCTATACAATTCATTCAAAAGTAGATTACTAAGGCATTTCACTCAAACACATTATATCCATTATAGCCACTGTGTGAGTTGTGACAAAAATCGGAAAGTGGCGGAAGATAGTGGACGAGATGGACTACAACGCGACATACTCAGTTTATTCAGAAATAGATTTTGGTCCATACAATCCATTCAAAGGAAAATTACTAAGGTATTTCACTCAAACACATTTTGCCCATTATAGCCCACTGTGTGAGTTGTGCCAAAAATCGTTAAGCGGTCGAAGATAGTGGCACTAATGGACTGTCACGTGCCATACTCAGTTTATTTCGAAATAGTTTTTGGTCCATACAATTCATTCAAAAGTAGATTACTAAGGCATTTCACTCAAACACATTTTGCCCATTATAGCCCACTGTGTGAGTTGTGACAAAAATCGGAAAAAGTTCAAAGATAGTCGATCTAATGGGCTGTCACTTGTCATACTCACTTTATTCGAAGATAGTTTTTGGTCCACACAATGAATTCAAAAGAAGATTACTAAGGCATTTCAGTCAAACACATTATGCCCATTATAGCCCACTGTGTGAGTTGCGCCAAAAATCGGAAACTGGTCGAAGATAGTGGACCTGATGGACTACAACGACACATACTCAGTTTATTCAGAAATAGTTTTTGGTCCATACAATCCATTCAAAGGAAGATTACTAAAGCATTTCACTCAAACACATTATGCCCATTATAGCCCACTGTGTGAGTTGTGCCAAAAATCGGAAAGTGGTCGAATATAGTGGCACTAATGGACTGTCATGTGTCATACTCAGTTTATTCCGAAATAGTTTTTGGTCCATACAATTCATTCAAAAGTAAATTACTAAGGCATTTCACTCAAACACATTTTGCCCATTATAGCCCACTGTGTGAGTTGTGCCAAAAATCGGAAAGTGGTCGAAGATAGTGGCACTAATGGACTGTCACGTGTTATACTCAGTTGATTCGGAGATAGTTTTTGGTCTATACAATTCATTCAAAAGTAGATTACTAAGGCATTTCACTCAAACACATTATATCCATTATAGCCACTGTGTGAGTTGTGACAAAAATCAGAAAGTGGCGGAAGATAGTGGACGAGATGGACTACAACGCGACATACTCAGTTTGTTCAGAAATAGTTTTTGGTCCATACAATCCATTCAAAGGAAAATTACTAAGGTATTTCACTCAAACACATTCTGCCCATTATAGCCCACTGTGTGAGTTGTGACAAAAACCGGAAAGTGGTCCAAGATAGTCGACCTAATGGGCTGTCACTTGTCATACCCACTTTAGTCGAAGATAGTTTTTGGTCCATACAATCCATTCAAAAGAAGATTACTAAGGCATTTCACTCAAACACATTTTGCCCATTATAGCCCACTGT
Source organism: Metopia argyrocephala (assembly GCA_963576795.1). Classification (NCBI taxonomy): domain Eukaryota; kingdom Metazoa; phylum Arthropoda; class Insecta; order Diptera; family Sarcophagidae; genus Metopia; species Metopia argyrocephala. Next base: position 85,929,585 of record OY756209.1, on the reverse strand, counting down.
GTGAGTTGTGACAAAAACCGGAAAGTGGTCCAAGATAGTCGACCTAATGGGCTGTCACTTGTCATACCCACTTTAGTCGAAGATAGTTTTTGGTCCATACAATCCATTCAAAAGAAGATTACTAAGGCATTTCACTCAAACACATTTTGCCCATTATAGCCCACTGTGTGAGTTGTGAAAAAAATCGGAAAGTGGTCGAAGATAGTGGACCTAATGGACTGTCACGTGTTATACTCAGTTGATTCAGAGACAGTTTTTGGTCCATACAATCCATTGAAAAGAAGATTACTAAGGCATTTCACTCAAACACATTTTGCCCATTATAGCCCACTGTGTGAGTTGTGACAAAAATCGTTAAGTGCTCGAAGATAGTGGACCTAATGGACTACAACGCGACATGCTTAGTTTATTCAGAAATAGTTTTTGGTCCATACAATCCATTCAAAGGAAGATTACTAAGGCATTTCACTCAAACACATTATGCCCATTATATCCCACTGTGTGAGTTGCGCCAAAAATCGGAAAGTGGTCGAAGATAATGGACCTGATGGACTATCACGTATCATACTCAGTTTATAAAGAAAGAGTTTTGGTCCATACAATCCATTCAAAGGAAGATTACTAAGGCATTTCACTCAAACACCTTATGCCCATTATAGCCCACTGTGTGAGTTGCGCCAAAAATCTGAAAGTGGTCGAAGATAGTGGACCTGATGGACTACAACGCGACATACTTAGTTTATTCAGAAATAGTTTTTGGTCCATACAATCCATTCAAAGGAAGATTACTAGGGCATTTCCACTGACCTAATGGACTATCACGTGTCATACTCAGTTTATGCAGAAATAGTTTTTGGTCCATACAATCCATTCAAAGGAAAATTACTAAGGTATTTCACTCAAACACATTTTGCCCATTATAGCCCACTGTGTGAGTTGTGCCAAAAATCGGAAAGTGGTCGAAGATAGTGGCACTAATGGACTGTCACGTGTCATACTCAGTTTATTCCGAAATAGTTTTTGGTCCATACAATTCATTCAAAAGTAGATTAGTAAGGCATTTCACTCAAACACATTTTGCCCATTATAGCCCACTGTGTGAGTTGTGCCAAAAATCGGAAAGTGGACGAAGATAGTGGCACTAATGGACTGTCACGTGTCATACTCAGTTTATTCCGAAATAGTTTTTGGTCCATACAATTCATTCAAAGGAAAATTACTAAGGCATTTCACTCAAACACATTTTGCCCATTATAGCCCACTGTGTGAGTTGTTCCAAAAATCGGAAAAAGTTCAAAGATAGTCGATCTAATGGGCTGTCACTTGTCGTACTCACTTTATTCGAAGATAGTTTTTGGTCCACACAATGAATTCAAAAGAAGATTACTAAGGCATTTCACTCAAACACATTATGCCCATTATAGCCTACTGTGTGAGTTGCGCCAAAAATCGGAAACTGGTCGAAGATAGTGGACCTGATGGACTACAACGCCACATACTCAGTTTATTCAGAAATAGTTTTTGGTCCATACAATCCATTCAAAGGGAGATTACTAAAGCATTTCACTCAAACACATTATGCCCATTATAGCCCACTGTGTGAGTTGTGCCAAAAATCGGAAAGTGGTCGAATATAGTGGCACTAATGGACTGTCACGTGTCATACTCAGTTTATTCCGAAATAGTTTTTGGTCCATACAATTCATTCAAAAGTAGATTACTAACGCATTTCACTCAAACACATTTTGCCCATTATAGCCCACTGTGTGAGTTGTGCCAAAAATCGGAAAGTGGTCGAAGATAGTGGCACTAATGGACTGTCACGTGTCATACTCAGTTGATTCGGAGATAGTTTTTGGTCTATACAATTCATTCAAAAGTAGATTACTAAGGCATTTCACTCAAACACATTATATCCATTATAGCCACTGTGTGAGTTGTGGCAAAAATCGGAAAGTGGCGGAAGATAGTGGACGAGATGGACTACAACGCGACATACTCAGTTTATTCAGAAATAGTTTTTGGTCCATACAATCCATTCAAAGGAAAATTACTAAGGTATTTCACTCAAACACATTTTGCCCATTATAGCCCACTGTGTGAGTTGTGCCAAAAATCGGAAAGTGGTCGAAGATAGTGGCACTAATGGACTGTCACGTGTCATACTCAGTTTATTCCGAAATAGTTTTTTTCCATACAATTCATTTAAAAGTAGATTACTAAGGCATTTCACTCAAACACATTTTGCCCATTATAGCCCACTGTGTGAGTTGTGACAAAAATCGGAAAGTGCTCAAAGATAGTCGACCTAATGGGCTGTCACTTGTCATACCCACTTTAGTCGAAGATAGTTTTTGGTCCATACAATCCATTCAAAAGAAGATTACTAAGGCATTTCACACAAACACATTTTGCCCTTTATAGCCCACTGTGTGAGTTGTGACAAAAACCGGAAAGTGGTCGAAGATAGTGGACCTAATGGACTGTCACGTGTCATACTCAGTTGATTCGGAGATAGTTTTTGGTCCATACAATCCATTCAAAAGAAGATTACTAAGGCATTTCACTCAAACACATTTTGGCCATTATAGCCCACTGTGTGAGTTGTGAAATAAATCGGAAAGTGGTCGAAGATAGTGGACCTAATGGACTGTCACGTGTTATACTCAGTTGATTCGGAGACAGTTTTTGGTCCATACAATCCATTGAAAAGAAGATTACTAAGGCATTTCACTCAAACACATTTTGCCCATTATAGCCCACTGTGTGAGTTGTGACAAAAATCGTTAAGTGCTCGAAGATAGTGGACCTAATGGACTACAACGCGACATGCTTAGTTTATTCAGAAATAGTTTTTGGTCCATACAATTCATTCAAAGGAAGATTACTAAGGCATTTCACTCAAACACATTATGCCCATTATATCCCACTGTGTGAGTTGCGCCAAAAATCGGAAAGTGGTCGAAGATAATGGACCTGATGGACTATCACGTATCATACTCAGTTTATAAAGAAAGAGTTTTGGTCCATACAATCCATTCAAAGGAAAATTACTAAGGCATTTCACTCAAACACATTATGCCCATTATAGCCCACTGTGTGAGTTGCGCCAAAAATCTGAAAGTGGTCGAAGATAGTGGACCTGATGGACTACAACGCGACATACTTAGTTTATTCAGAAATAGTTTTTGGTCCATACAATCCATTCAAAGGAAGATTACTAGGGCATTTCCACTGACCTAATGGACTATCACGTGTCATACTCAGTTTATGCAGAAATAGTTTTTGGTCCATACAATCCATTCAAAGGAAAATTACTAAGGTATTTCACTCAAACACATTTTGCCCATTATAGCCCACTGTGTGAGTTGTGCCAAAAATCGGAAAGTGGTCGAAGATAGTGGCACTAATGGACTGTCACGTGTCATACTCAGTTTATTCCGAAATAGTTTTTGGTCCATACAATCCATTCAAAGGAAAATTACTAAGGTATTTCACTCAAACACATTTTGCCCATTATAGCCCACTGTGTGAGTTGTGCCAAAAATCGGAAAGTGGTCGAAGATAGTGGCACTAATGGACTGTCACGTGTCATACTCAGTTTATTCCGAAATAGTTTTTTTCCATACAATTCATTTAAAAGTAGATTACTAAGGCATTTCACTCAAACACATTTTGCCCATTATAGCCCACTGTGTGAGTTGTGACAAAAATCGGAAAGTGCTCAAAGATAGTCGACCTAATGGGCTGTCACTTGTCATACCCACTTTAGTCGAAGATAGTTTTTGGTCCATACAATCCATTCAAAAGAAGATTACTAAGGCATTTCACACAAACACATTTTGCCCTTTATAGCCCACTGTGTGAGTTGTGACAAAAACCGGAAAGTGGTCGAAGATAGTGGACCTAATGGACTGTCACGTGTCATACTCAGTTGATTCGGAGATAGTTTTTGGTCCATACAATCCATTCAAAAGAAGATTACTAAGGCATTTCACTCAAACACATTTTGCCCATTATAGCCCACTGTGTGAGTTGTGAAAAAAATCGGAAAGTGGTCGAAGATAGTGGACCTAATGGACTGTCACGTGTTATACTCAGTTGATTCGGAGACAGTTTTTGGTCCATACAATCCATTGAAAAGAAGATTACTAAGGCATTTCACTCAAACACATTTTGCCCATTATAGCCCACTGTGTGAGTTGTGACAAAAATCGTTAAGTGCTCGAAGATAGTGGACCTAATGGACTACAACGCGACATGCTTAGTTTATTCAGAAATAGTTTTTGGTCCATACAATCCATTCAAAGGAAGATTACTAGGGCATTTCCACTGACCTAATGGACTATCACGTGTCATACTCAGTTTATGCAGAAATAGTTTTTGGTCCATACAATCCATTCAAAGGAAAATTACTAAGGTATTTCACTCAAACACATTTTGCCCATTATAGCCCACTGTGTGAGTTGTGCCAAAAATCGGAAAGTGGTCGAAGATAGTGGCACTAATGGACTGTCACGTGTCATACTCAGTTTATTCCGAAATAGTTTTTGGTCCATACAATTCATTCAAAAGTAGATTACTAACGCATTTCACTCAAACACATTTTGCCCATTATAGCCCACTGTGTGAGTTGTGCCAAAAATCGGAAAGTGGTCGAAGATAGTGGCACTAATGGACTGTCACGTGTCATACTCAGTTGATTCGGAGATAGTTTTTGGTCTATACAATTCATTCAAAAGTAGATTACTAAGGCATTTCACTCAAACACATTATATCCATTATAGCCACTGTGTGAGTTGTGGCAAAAATCGGAAAGTGGCGGAAGATAGTGGACGAGATGGACTACAACGCGACATACTCAGTTTATTCAGAAATAGTTTTTGGTCCATACAATCCATTCAAAGGAAAATTACTAAGGTATTTCACTCAAACACATTTTGCCCATTATAGCCCACTGTGTGAGTTGTGCCAAAAATCGGAAAGTGGTCGAAGATAGTGGCACTAATGGACTGTCACGTGTCATACTCAGTTTATTCCGAAATAGTTTTTTTCCATACAATTCATTTAAAAGTAGATTACTAAGGCATTTCACTCAAACACATTTTGCCCATTATAGCCCACTGTGTGAGTTGTGACAAAAATCGGAAAGTGCTCAAAGATAGTCGACCTAATGGGCTGTCACTTGTCATACCCACTTTAGTCGAAGATAGTTTTTGGTCCATACAATCCATTCAAAAGAAGATTACTAAGGCATTTCACACAAACACATTTTGCCCTTTATAGCCCACTGTGTGAGTTGTGACAAAAACCGGAAAGTGGTCGAAGATAGTGGACCTAATGGACTGTCACGTGTCATACTCAGTTGATTCGGAGATAGTTTTTGGTCCATACAATCCATTCAAAAGAAGATTACTAAGGCATTTCACTCAAACACATTTTGGCCATTATAGCCCACTGTGTGAGTTGTGAAATAAATCGGAAAGTGGTCGAAGATAGTGGACCTAATGGACTGTCACGTGTTATACTCAGTTGATTCGGAGACAGTTTTTGGTCCATACAATCCATTGAAAAGAAGATTACTAAGGCATTTCACTCAAACACATTTTGCCCATTATAGCCCACTGTGTGAGTTGTGACAAAAATCGTTAAGTGCTCGAAGATAGTGGACCTAATGGACTACAACGCGACATGCTTAGTTTATTCAGAAATAGTTTTTGGTCCATACAATTCATTCAAAGGAAGATTACTAAGGCATTTCACTCAAACACATTATGCCCATTATATCCCACTGTGTGAGTTGCGCCAAAAATCGGAAAGTGGTCGAAGATAATGGACCTGATGGACTATCACGTATCATACTCAGTTTATAAAGAAAGAGTTTTGGTCCATACAATCCATTCAAAGGAAAATTACTAAGGCATTTCACTCAAACACATTATGCCCATTATAGCCCACTGTGTGAGTTGCGCCAAAAATCTGAAAGTGGTCGAAGATAGTGGACCTGATGGACTACAACGCGACATACTTAGTTTATTCAGAAATAGTTTTTGGTCCATACAATCCATTCAAAGGAAGATTACTAGGGCATTTCCACTGACCTAATGGACTATCACGTGTCATACTCAGTTTATGCAGAAATAGTTTTTGGTCCATACAATCCATTCAAAGGAAAATTACTAAGGTATTTCACTCAAACACATTTTGCCCATTATAGCCCACTGTGTGAGTTGTGCCAAAAATCGGAAAGTGGTCGAAGATAGTGGCACTAATGGACTGTCACGTGTCATACTCAGTTTATTCCGAAATAGTTTTTGGTCCATACAATCCATTCAAAGGAAAATTACTAAGGTATTTCACTCAAACACATTTTGCCCATTATAGCCCACTGTGTGAGTTGTGCCAAAAATCGGAAAGTGGTCGAAGATAGTGGCACTAATGGACTGTCACGTGTCATACTCAGTTTATTCCGAAATAGTTTTTTTCCATACAATTCATTTAAAAGTAGATTACTAAGGCATTTCACTCAAACACATTTTGCCCATTATAGCCCACTGTGTGAGTTGTGACAAAAATCGGAAAGTGCTCAAAGATAGTCGACCTAATGGGCTGTCACTTGTCATACCCACTTTAGTCGAAGATAGTTTTTGGTCCATACAATCCATTCAAAAGAAGATTACTAAGGCATTTCACACAAACACATTTTGCCCTTTATAGCCCACTGTGTGAGTTGTGACAAAAACCGGAAAGTGGTCGAAGATAGTGGACCTAATGGACTGTCACGTGTCATACTCAGTTGATTCGGAGATAGTTTTTGGTCCATACAATCCATTCAAAAGAAGATTACTAAGGCATTTCACTCAAACACATTTTGCCCATTATAGCCCACTGTGTGAGTTGTGAAAAAAATCGGAAAGTGGTCGAAGATAGTGGACCTAATGGACTGTCACGTGTTATACTCAGTTGATTCGGAGACAGTTTTTGGTCCATACAATCCATTGAAAAGAAGATTACTAAGGCATTTCACTCAAACACATTTTGCCCATTATAGCCCACTGTGTGAGTTGTGACAAAAATCGTTAAGTGCTCGAAGATAGTGGACCTAATGGACTACAACGCGACATGCTTAGTTTATTCAGAAATAGTTTTTGGTCCATACAATCCATTCAAAGGAAGATTACTAGGGCATTTCCACTGACCTAATGGACTATCACGTGTCATACTCAGTTTATGCAGAAATAGTTTTTGGTCCATACAATCCATTCAAAGGAAAATTACTAAGGTATTTCACTCAAACACATTTTGCCCATTATAGCCCACTGTGTGAGTTGTGCCAAAAATCGGAAAGTGGTCGAAGATAGTGGCACTAATGGACTGTCACGTGTCATACTCAGTTTATTCCGAAATAGTTTTTGGTCCATACAATTCATTCAAAAGTAGATTACTAACGCATTTCACTCAAACACATTTTGCCCATTATAGCCCACTGTGTGAGTTGTGCCAAAAATCGGAAAGTGGTCGAAGATAGTGGCACTAATGGACTGTCACGTGTCATACTCAGTTGATTCGGAGATAGTTTTTGGTCTATACAATTCATTCAAAAGTAGATTACTAAGGCATTTCACTCAAACACATTATATCCATTATAGCCACTGTGTGAGTTGTGGCAAAAATCGGAAAGTGGCGGAAGATAGTGGACGAGATGGACTACAACGCGACATACTCAGTTTATTCAGAAATAGTTTTTGGTCCATACAATCCATTCAAAGGAAAATTACTAAGGTATTTCACTCAAACACATTTTGCCCATTATAGCCCACTGTGTGAGTTGTGCCAAAAATCGGAAAGTGGTCGAAGATAGTGGCACTAATGGACTGTCACGTGTCATACTCAGTTTATTCCGAAATAGTTTTTTTCCATACAATTCATTTAAAAGTAGATTACTAAGGCATTTCACTCAAACACATTTTGCCCATTATAGCCCACTGTGTGAGTTGTGACAAAAATCGGAAAGTGCTCAAAGATAGTCGACCTAATGGGCTGTCACTTGTCATACCCACTTTAGTCGAAGATAGTTTTTGGTCCATACAATCCATTCAAAAGAAGATTACTAAGGCATTTCACACAAACACATTTTGCCCTTTATAGCCCACTGTGTGAGTTGTGACAAAAACCGGAAAGTGGTCGAAGATAGTGGACCTAATGGACTGTCACGTGTCATACTCAGTTGATTCGGAGATAGTTTTTGGTCCATACAATCCATTCAAAAGAAGATTACTAAGGCATTTCACTCAAACACATTTTGGCCATTATAGCCCACTGTGTGAGTTGTGAAATAAATCGGAAAGTGGTCGAAGATAGTGGACCTAATGGACTGTCACGTGTTATACTCAGTTGATTCGGAGACAGTTTTTGGTCCATACAATCCATTGAAAAGAAGATTACTAAGGCATTTCACTCAAACACATTTTGCCCATTATAGCCCACTGTGTGAGTTGTGACAAAAATCGTTAAGTGCTCGAAGATAGTGGACCTAATGGACTACAACGCGACATGCTTAGTTTATTCAGAAATAGTTTTTGGTCCATACAATTCATTCAAAGGAAGATTACTAAGGCATTTCACTCAAACACATTATGCCCATTATATCCCACTGTGTGAGTTGCGCCAAAAATCGGAAAGTGGTCGAAGATAATGGACCTGATGGACTATCACGTATCATACTCAGTTTATAAAGAAAGAGTTTTGGTCCATACAATCCATTCAAAGGAAAATTACTAAGGCATTTCACTCAAACACATTATGCCCATTATAGCCCACTGTGTGAGTTGCGCCAAAAATCTGAAAGTGGTCGAAGATAGTGGACCTGATGGACTACAACGCGACATACTTAGTTTATTCAGAAATAGTTTTTGGTCCATACAATCCATTCAAAGGAAGATTACTAGGGCATTTCCACTGACCTAATGGACTATCACGTGTCATACTCAGTTTATGCAGAAATAGTTTTTGGTCCATACAATCCATTCAAAGGAAAATTACTAAGGTATTTCACTCAAACACATTTTGCCCATTATAGCCCACTGTGTGAGTTGTGCCAAAAATCGGAAAGTGGTCGAAGATAGTGGCACTAATGGACTGTCACGTGTCATACTCAGTTTATTCCGAAATAGTTTTTGGTCCATACAATCCATTCAAAGGAAAATTACTAAGGTATTTCACTCAAACACATTTTGCCCATTATAGCCCACTGTGTGAGTTGTGCCAAAAATCGGAAAGTGGTCGAAGATAGTGGCACTAATGGACTGTCACGTGTCATACTCAGTTTATTCCGAAATAGTTTTTTTCCATACAATTCATTTAAAAGTAGATTACTAAGGCATTTCACTCAAACACATTTTGCCCATTATAGCCCACTGTGTGAGTTGTGACAAAAATCGGAAAGTGCTCAAAGATAGTCGACCTAATGGGCTGTCACTTGTCATACCCACTTTAGTCGAAGATAGTTTTTGGTCCATACAATCCATTCAAAAGAAGATTACTAAGGCATTTCACACAAACACATTTTGCCCTTTATAGCCCACTGTGTGAGTTGTGACAAAAACCGGAAAGTGGTCGAAGATAGTGGACCTAATGGACTGTCACGTGTCATACTCAGTTGATTCGGAGATAGTTTTTGGTCCATACAATCCATTCAAAAGAAGATTACTAAGGCATTTCACTCAAACACATTTTGCCCATTATAGCCCACTGTGTGAGTTGTGAAAAAAATCGGAAAGTGGTCGAAGATAGTGGACCTAATGGACTGTCACGTGTTATACTCAGTTGATTCGGAGACAGTTTTTGGTCCATACAATCCATTGAAAAGAAGATTACTAAGGCATTTCACTCAAACACATTTTGCCCATTATAGCCCACTGTGTGAGTTGTGACAAAAATCGTTAAGTGCTCGAAGATAGTGGACCTAATGGACTACAACGCGACATGCTTAGTTTATTCAGAAATAGTTTTTGGTCCATACAATCCATTCAAAGGAAGATTACTAGGGCATTTCCACTGACCTAATGGACTATCACGTGTCATACTCAGTTTATGCAGAAATAGTTTTTGGTCCATACAATCCATTCAAAGGAAAATTACTAAGGTATTTCACTCAAACACATTTTGCCCATTATAGCCCACTGTGTGAGTTGTGCCAAAAATCGGAAAGTGGTCGAAGATAGTGGCACTAATGGACTGTCACGTGTCATACTCAGTTTATTCCGAAATAGTTTTTGGTCCATACAATCCATTCAAAGGAAAATTACTAAGGTATTTCACTCAAACACATTTTGCCCATTATAGCCCACTGTGTGAGTTGTGCCAAAAATCGGAAAGTGGTCGAAGATAGTGGCACTAATGGACTGTCACGTGTCATACTCAGTTTATTCCGAAATAGTTTTTTTCCATACAATTCATTTAAAAGTAGATTACTAAGGCATTTCACTCAAACACATTTTGCCCATTATAGCCCACTGTGTGAGTTGTGACAAAAATCGGAAAGTGCTCAAAGATAGTCGACCTAATGGGCTGTCACTTGTCATACCCACTTTAGTCGAAGATAGTTTTTGGTCCATACAATCCATTCAAAAGAAGATTACTAAGGCATTTCACACAAACACATTTTGCCCTTTATAGCCCACTGTGTGAGTTGTGACAAAAACCGGAAAGTGGTCGAAGATAGTGGACCTAATGGACTGTCACGTGTCATACTCAGTTGATTCGGAGATAGTTTTTGGTCCATACAATCCATTCAAAAGAAAATTACTAAGGCATTTCACTCAAACACATTTTGCCCATTATAGCCCACTGTGTGAGTTGTGAAAAAAATCGGAAAGTGGTCGAAGATAGTGGACCTAATGGACTGTCACGTGTTATACTCAGTTGATTCGGAGACAGTTTTTGGTCCATACAATCCATTGAAAAGAAGATTACTAAGGCATTTCACTCAAACACATTTTGCCCATTATAGCCCACTGTGTGAGTTGTGACAAAAATCGTTAAGTGCTCGAAGATAGTGGACCTAATGGACTACAACGCGACATGCTTAGTTTATTCAGAAATAGTTTTTGGTCCATACAATCCATTCAAAGGAAGATTACTAAGGCATTTCACTCAAACACATTATGCCCATTATATCCCACTGTGTGAGTTGCGCCAAAAATCGGAAAGTGGTCGAAGATAATGGACCTGATGGACTATCACGTATCATACTCAGTTTATAAAGAAAGAGTTTTGGTCCATACAATCCATTCAAAGGAAAATTACTAAGGCATTTCACTCAAACACATTATGCCCATTATAGCCCACTGTGTGAGTTGCGCCAAAAATCTGAAAGTGGTCGAAGATAGTGGACCTGATGGACTACAACGCGACATACTTAGTTTATTCAGAAATAGTTTTTGGTCCATACAATCCATTCAAAGGAAGATTACTAGGGCATTTCCACTGACCTAATGGACTATCACGTGTCATACTCAGTTTATGCAGAAATAGTTTTTGGTCCATACAATCCATTCAAAGGAAAATTACTAAGGTATTTCACTCAAACACATTTTGCCCATTATAGCCCACTGTGTGAGTTGTGCCAAAAATCGGAAAGTGGTCGAAGATAGTGGCACTAATGGACTGTCACGTGTCATACTCAGTTTATTCCGAAATAGTTTTTGGTCCATACAATCCATTCAAAGGAAAATTACTAAGGTATTTCACTCAAACACATTTTGCCCATTATAGCCCACTGTGTGAGTTGTGCCAAAAATCGGAAAGTGGTCGAAGATAGTGGCACTAATGGACTGTCACGTGTCATACTCAGTTTATTCCGAAATAGTTTTTTTCCATACAATTCATTTAAAAGTAGATTACTAAGGCATTTCACTCAAACACATTTTGCCCATTATAGCCCACTGTGTGAGTTGTGACAAAAATCGGAAAGTGCTCAAAGATAGTCGACCTAATGGGCTGTCACTTGTCATACCCACTTTAGTCGAAGATAGTTTTTGGTCCATACAATCCATTCAAAAGAAGATTACTAAGGCATTTCACACAAACACATTTTGCCCTTTATAGCCCACTGTGTGAGTTGTGACAAAAACCGGAAAGTGGTCGAAGATAGTGGACCTAATGGACTGTCACGTGTCATACTCAGTTGATTCGGAGATAGTTTTTGGTCCATACAATCCATTCAAAAGAAGATTACTAAGGCATTTCACTCAAACACATTTTGCCCATTATAGCCCACTGTGTGAGTTGTGAAAAAAATCGGAAAGTGGTCGAAGATAGTGGACCTAATGGACTGTCACGTGTTATACTCAGTTGATTCGGAGACAGTTTTTGGTCCATACAATCCATTGAAAAGAAGATTACTAAGGCATTTCACTCAAACACATTTTGCCCATTATAGCCCACTGTGTGAGTTGTGACAAAAATCGTTAAGTGCTCGAAGATAGTGGACCTAATGGACTACAACGCGACATGCTTAGTTTATTCAGAAATAGTTTTTGGTCCATACAATCCATTCAAAGGAAGATTACTAGGGCATTTCCACTGACCTAATGGACTATCACGTGTCATACTCAGTTTATGCAGAAATAGTTTTTGGTCCATACAATCCATTCAAAGGAAAATTACTAAGGTATTTCACTCAAACACATTTTGCCCATTATAGCCCACTGTGTGAGTTGTGCCAAAAATCGGAAAGTGGTCGAAGATAGTGGCACTAATGGACTGTCACGTGTCATACTCAGTTTATTCCGAAATAGTTTTTGGTCCATACAATCCATTCAAAGGAAAATTACTAAGGTATTTCACTCAAACACATTTTGCCCATTATAGCCCACTGTGTGAGTTGTGCCAAAAATCGGAAAGTGGTCGAAGATAGTGGCACTAATGGACTGTCACGTGTCATACTCAGTTTATTCCGAAATAGTTTTTTTCCATACAATTCATTTAAAAGTAGATTACTAAGGCATTTCACTCAAACACATTTTGCCCATTATAGCCCACTGTGTGAGTTGTGACAAAAATCGGAAAGTGCTCAAAGATAGTCGACCTAATGGGCTGTCACTTGTCATACCCACTTTAGTCGAAGATAGTTTTTGGTCCATACAATCCATTCAAAAGAAGATTACTAAGGCATTTCACACAAACACATTTTGCCCTTTATAGCCCACTGTGTGAGTTGTGACAAAAACCGGAAAGTGGTCGAAGATAGTGGACCTAATGGACTGTCACGTGTCATACTCAGTTGATTCGGAGATAGTTTTTGGTCCATACAATCCATTCAAAAGAAGATTACTAAGGCATTTCACTCAAACACATTTTGCCCATTATAGCCCACTGTGTGAGTTGTGAAAAAAATCGGAAAGTGGTCGAAGATAGTGGACCTAATGGACTGTCACGTGTTATACTCAGTTGATTCGGAGACAGTTTTTGGTCCATACAATCCATTGAAAAGAAGATTACTAAGGCATTTCACTCAAACACATTTTGCCCATTATAGCCCACTGTGTGAGTTGTGACAAAAATCGTTAAGTGCTCGAAGATAGTGGACCTAATGGACTACAACGCGACATGCTTAGTTTATTCAGAAATAGTTTTTGGTCCATACAATCCATTCAAAGGAAGATTACTAAGGCATTTCACTCAAACACATTATGCCCATTATATCCCACTGTGTGAGTTGCGCCAAAAATCGGAAAGTGGTCGAAGATAATGGACCTGATGGACTATCACGTATCATACTCAGTTTATAAAGAAAGAGTTTTGGTCCATACAATCCATTCAAAGGAAGATTACTAAGGCATTTCACTCAAACACCTTATGCCCATTATAGCCCACTGTGTGAGTTGCGCCAAAAATCTGAAAGTGGTCGAAGATAGTGGACCTGATGGACTACAACGCGACATACTTAGTTTATTCAGAAATAGTTTTTGGTCCATACAATCCATTCAAAGGAAGATTACTAGGGCATTTCCACTGACCTAATGGACTATCACGTGTCATACTCAGTTTATGCAGAAATAGTTTTTGGTCCATACAATCCATTCAAAGGAAAATTACTAAGGTATTTCACTCAAACACATTTTGCCCATTATAGCCCACTGTGTGAGTTGTGCCAAAAATCGGAAAGTGGTCGAAGATAGTGGCACTAATGGACTGTCACGTGTCATACTCAGTTTATTCCGAAATAGTTTTTGGTCCATACAATTCATTCAAAAGTAGATTAGTAAGGCATTTCACTCAAACACATTTTGCCCATTATAGCCCACTGTGTGAGTTGTGCCAAAAATCGGAAAGTGGACGAAGATAGTGGCACTAATGGACTGTCACGTGTCATACTCAGTTTATTCCGAAATAGTTTTTGGTCCATACAATTCATTCAAAGGAAAATTACTAAGGCATTTCACTCAAACACATTTTGCCCATTATAGCCCACTGTGTGAGTTGTTCCAAAAATCGGAAAAAGTTCAAAGATAGTCGATCTAATGGGCTGTCACTTGTCGTACTCACTTTATTCGAAGATAGTTTTTGGTCCACACAATGAATTCAAAAGAAGATTACTAAGGCATTTCACTCAAACACATTATGCCCATTATAGCCTACTGTGTGAGTTGCGCCAAAAATCGGAAACTGGTCGAAGATAGTGGACCTGATGGACTACAACGCCACATACTCAGTTTATTCAGAAATAGTTTTTGGTCCATACAATCCATTCAAAGGGAGATTACTAAAGCATTTCACTCAAACACATTATGCCCATTATAGCCCACTGTGTGAGTTGTGCCAAAAATCGGAAAGTGGTCGAAGATAGTGGCACTAATGGACTGTCACGTGTCATACTCAGTTGATTCGGAGATAGTTTTTGGTCTATACAATTCATTCAAAAGTAGATTACTAAGGCATTTCACTCAAACACATTATATCCATTATAGCCACTGTGTGAGTTGTGGCAAAAATCGGAAAGTGGCGGAAGATAGTGGACGAGATGGACTACAACGCGACATACTCAGTTTATTCAGAAATAGTTTTTGGTCCATACAATCCATTCAAAGGAAAATTACTAAGGTATTTCACTCAAACACATTTTGCCCATTATAGCCCACTGTGTGAGTTGTGCCAAAAATCGGAAAGTGGTCGAAGATAGTGGCACTAATGGACTGTCACGTGTCATACTCAGTTTATTCCGAAATAGTTTTTTTCCATACAATTCATTTAAAAGTAGATTACTAAGGCATTTCACTCAAACACATTTTGCCCATTATAGCCCACTGTGTGAGTTGTGACAAAAATCGGAAAGTGCTCAAAGATAGTCGACCTAATGGGCTGTCACTTGTCATACCCACTTTAGTCGAAGATAGTTTTTGGTCCATACAATCCATTCAAAAGAAGATTACTAAGGCATTTCACACAAACACATTTTGCCCTTTATAGCCCACTGTGTGAGTTGTGACAAAAACCGGAAAGTGGTCGAAGATAGTGGACCTAATGGACTGTCACGTGTCATACTCAGTTGATTCGGAGATAGTTTTTGGTCCATACAATCCATTCAAAAGAAGATTACTAAGGCATTTCACTCAAACACATTTTGGCCATTATAGCCCACTGTGTGAGTTGTGAAATAAATTGGAAAGTGGTCGAAGATAGTGGACCTAATGGACTGTCACGTGTTATACTCAGTTGATTCGGAGACAGTTTTTGGTCCATACAATCCATTGAAAAGAAGATTACTAAGGCATTTCACTCAAACACATTTTGCCCATTATAGCCCACTGTGTGAGTTGTGACAAAAATCGTTAAGTGCTCGAAGATAGTGGACCTAATGGACTACAACGCGACATGCTTAGTTTATTCAGAAATAGTTTTTGGTCCATACAATCCATTCAAAGGAAGATTACTAAGGCATTTTACTCAAACACATTATGCCCATTATATCCCACTGTGTGAGTTGCGCCAAAAATCGGAAAGTGGTCGAAGATAATGGACCTGATGGACTATCACGTATCATACTCAGTTTATAAAGAAAGAGTTTTGGTCCATACAATCCATTCAAAGGAAAATTACTAAGGCATTTCACTCAAACACATTATGCCCATTATAGCCCACTGTGTGAGTTGCGCCAAAAATCTGAAAGTGGTCGAAGATAGTGGACCTGATGGACTACAACGCGACATACTTAGTTTATTCAGAAATAGTTTTTGGTCCATACAATCCATTCAAAGGAAGATTACTAGGGCATTTCCACTGACCTAATGGACTATCACGTGTCATACTCAGTTTATGCAGAAATAGTTTTTGGTCCATACAATCCATTCAAAGGAAAATTACTAAGGTATTTCACTCAAACACATTTTGCCCATTATAGCCCACTGTGTGAGTTGTGCCAAAAATCGGAAAGTGGTCGAAGATAGTGGCACTAATGGACTGTCACGTGTCATACTCAGTTTATTCCGAAATAGTTTTTGGTCCATACAATCCATTCAAAGGAAAATTACTAAGGTATTTCACTCAAACACATTTTGCCCATTATAGCCCACTGTGTGAGTTGTGCCAAAAATCGGAAAGTGGTCGAAGATAGTGGCACTAATGGACTGTCACGTGTCATACTCAGTTTATTCCGAAATAGTTTTTTTCCATACAATTCATTTAAAAGTAGATTACTAAGGCATTTCACTCAAACACATTTTGCCCATTATAGCCCACTGTGTGAGTTGTGACAAAAATCGGAAAGTGCTCAAAGATAGTCGACCTAATGGGCTGTCACTTGTCATACCCACTTTAGTCGAAGATAGTTTTTGGTCCATACAATCCATTCAAAAGAAGATTACTAAGGCATTTCACACAAACACATTTTGCCCTTTATAGCCCACTGTGTGAGTTGTGACAAAAACCGGAAAGTGGTCGAAGATAGTGGACCTAATGGACTGTCACGTGTCATACTCAGTTGATTCGGAGATAGTTTTTGGTCCATACAATCCATTCAAAAGAAGATTACTAAGGCATTTCACTCAAACACATTTTGCCCATTATAGCCCACTGTGTGAGTTGTGAAAAAAATCGGAAAGTGGTCGAAGATAGTGGACCTAATGGACTGTCACGTGTTATACTCAGTTGATTCGGAGACAGTTTTTGGTCCATACAATCCATTGAAAAGAAGATTACTAAGGCATTTCACTCAAACACATTTTGCCCATTATAGCCCACTGTGTGAGTTGTGACAAAAATCGTTAAGTGCTCGAAGATAGTGGACCTAATGGACTACAACGCGACATGCTTAGTTTATTCAGAAATAGTTTTTGGTCCATACAATCCATTCAAAGGAAGATTACTAGGGCATTTCCACTGACCTAATGGACTATCACGTGTCATACTCAGTTTATGCAGAAATAGTTTTTGGTCCATACAATCCATTCAAAGGAAAATTACTAAGGTATTTCACTCAAACACATTTTGCCCATTATAGCCCACTGTGTGAGTTGTGCCAAAAATCGGAAAATGGTCGAAGATAGTGGACCTAATGGACTCTCACGTGTCATACTCAGTTTATGCAGAAATAGTTTTTGGTCCATACAATCCATTCAAAGGAAAATTACTAAGGTATTTCACTCAAACACATTTTGCCCATTATAGCCCACTGTGTGAGTTGTGCCAAAAATCGGAAAGTGGTCGAAGATAGTGGCACTAATGGACTGTCACGTGTCATACTCAGTTTATTCCGAAATAGTTTTTGGTCCATACAATTCATTCAAAAGGAGATTACTAAGGCATTTCACTCAAACACATTTTGCCCATTATAGCCCACTGTGTGAGTTGTGCCAAAAATCGGAAAGTGGACGAAGATAGTGGCACTAATGGACTGTCACGTATCATACTCAGTTTATTCCGAAATAGTTTTTTTCCATACACTTCATTCAAAACTAGATTACTAAGGCATTTCACTCAAACACATTTTGCCCATTATAGCCCACTGTGTGAGTTGTGCCAAAAATCGGAAAGTGGTCGAAGATAGTGGACCTGATGAGCTACAATGCGACATACTCAGCTTATTCGGAGATAGTTTTTGGTCCATTCAGTCCATTCAAAAGTAGATTACTAAGGCATCTCCACTGACCTAATGGACTGTCACGTGTCATACTCAGTTTATTCGGAAATAGTTTTTGGTCCATACAATTCATTCAAAAGTAGATTACTAAGGCATTTCACTCAAACACATTTTGCCCATTATAGCCCACTGTGTGAGTTGTGCCAAAAATCGGAAAGTGGTCGAAGATAGTGGACCTGATGAGCTACAATGCGACATACTCAGTTTATTCGGAGATAGTTTTTGGTCCATTCAGTCGATTCAAAAGTAGATTACTAAGGCATCTCCACTGACCTAATGGACTGTCACGTGTCATACTCAGTTTATTCGGAAATAGATTTTGGTCCATACAATTCATTCAAAAGTAGATTTCTAAGGCATTTCACTCAAACACATTTTGCCCATTATAGCCCACTCTGTGAGTTGTGCCAAAAATCGGAAATTGGTCGAAGATAGTGGATCTGATGAGCTACAATGCGACATACTCAGCTTATTCGGAGATAGTTTTTGGTCCATTCAGTCCATTCAAAAGTAGATTACTAAGGCATTTCCACTGAGCTAATGGACTATCACGTGTCATACTCAGTTTATTCAGAAATAGTTTTTGGTCCATACAATCCATTCAAAAGTAGATTACTAAGGCATTTCACTCAAACACATTTTGACCATTATAGCCCACTGTGTGAGTTGTGCCAAAAATCGGAAAGTGGTCGAAGATAGTGCACTGTCACCTGTCATACTCAGTTTATTCGGAAATAGTTTTTGGTCCATACATTTCATTCAAAAGTAGATTACTAAGGCATTTCACTCAAACACATTTTGCCCATTATAGCCCACTCTGTGAGTTGTGCCAAAAATCGGAAATTGGTCGAAGATAGTGGATCTAATGAGCTAAAATGCGACATACTCAGCTTATTCGGAGATAGTTTTTGGTCCATTCAGTCCATTCAAAAGTAGATTACTAAGGCATTTCCACTGACCTAATGGACTATCACGTGTCATACTCAGTTTATTCGGAATAGTTTTTGGTCCATACAATCCATTCAAAAGTAGATTACTAAGGCATTTCACTCAAACACATTTTGCCCATTATAGCCCACTGTGTGAGTTGTGACAAAAACCGGAAACTGGTCGAAGATAGTGGACCTAATGGACTGTCACTAGTTATACTCACTTTATTCGAAGATAGTTTTTGGTCCACACAATCCATTCAAAAGGAGATTACTAAGGCATTTCACTCAAACACATTATGCCCATTATATCCCACTGTGCGAGTTGTGCCAAAAATCGGAAAGTGGTCGAAGATAATGGACCTGATGGACTATCACGTATCATACTCAGTTTATAAAGAAATAGTTTTTGGTCCATACAATCCATTCAAAGGAAGATTACTAAGGCATTTTACTCAAACACATTATGCCCATTATAGCCCACTGTGTGAGTTGCGCCAAAAATCGGAAAGTGGTCGATGATAGTGGACCTGATGGACTACAACGCGACATACTTAGTTTATTCAGAAATAGTTTTTGGTCCATACAATCCATTCAAAGGAAGATTACTAAGGCATTTCCACTGACCTAATGGACTATCACGTGTCATACTCAGTTTATTCAGAAATAGTTTTTGGTCCATACAATCCATTCAAAGGAAAATTAGTAAGGTATTTCACTCAAACACATTTTGCCCATTATAGCCCACTGTGTGAGTTGTGCCAAAAATCGGAAAGTGGTCGAAGATAGTGGCACTAATGGACTGTCACGTGTCATACTCAGTTTATTCCGAAATAGTTTTTGGTCCATACAATTCATTCTAAAGTAGATTACTAAGGCATTTCACTCAAACACATTTTGCCTATTATAGCCCACTGTGTGAGTTGTGCCAAAAATCGGAAAGTGGTCGAAGATAGTGGCACTATTGGACTGTCACGTGTCATACTCAGTTTATTCCGAAATAGTTTTTTTCCATACAATTCATTCAAAAGTAGATTACTAAGGCTCACTCAAACACATTTTGCCCATTATAGCCCACTGTGTGAGTTGTGACAAAAATCGGAAAGTGGCGGAAGATAGTGGACGAGATGGACTAAAACGCGACATACTTAGTTTATTCAGAAATAGTTTTTGGTCCATACAATCCATTCAAAGGAAGATTACTAAGGCATTTCCACTGACCTAATGGACTATCACGTGTTATACTCAGTTTATTCAGAAATAGTTTTTGGTCCATACAATCCATTCAAAGGAAAATTACTAAGGCATTTCACTCAAACACATTTTGCCCATTATAGCCCACTGTGTGAGTTGTTCCAAAAATCGGAAAGTGGTCGAAGATAGTGGCACTAATGGACTGTCACGTGTGATACTCAGTTTATTCCGAAATAATTTTTTTCCATACAATTCATTCAAAAGTAGATTACTAAGGCATTTCACTCAAACACATTTTACGCATTATAGCCCACTGTGTGAGTTGTGACAAAAATCGGAAAGTGCTCAAAGATAGTCGACCTAATGGGCTGGCACTTGTCATACCCACTTTAGTCGAAGATAGTTTTTGGTCCATACAATCCATCCAAAAGAAGATTACTAAGGTATTTCACACAAACACATTTTGCCATTATAGCCCACTGTGTGAGTTGTGACAAAAACCGGAAATTGGTCCAAGATAGTGGACCTAATGGACTGTCACGTGTCATACTCAGTTGATTCGGAGATAGTTTTTGGTCCATACAATTCATTCAAAAGTAGATTACTAAGGCATTTCACTCAAACACATTTTGCCCATTATAGCCCACTGTGTGAGTTGTGCCAAAAATCGGAAAGTGGTCGAAGATAGTGGCACTAATGGACTGTTACGTGTCATACTCAGTTTATTCCGAAATAGTTTTTGGTCCATACAATTCATCCAAAAGTAAATTACTAAGGCATTTCACTCAAACACATTTTGCCCATTATAGCCCACTGTGTGAGTTCTGACAAAAATCGTTAAGCGGTCGAAGATAGTGGCACTAATGGACTGTCACGTGCCATACTCAGTTTATTTCGAAATAGTTTTTGGTCCATACAATTCATTCAAAAGTAGATTACTAAGGCATTTCACTCAAACACATTTTGCCCATTATAGCCCACTGTGTGAGTTGTGACAAAAATCGGAAAAAGTTCAAAGATAGTCGATCTAATGGGCTGTCACTTGTCATACTCACTTTATTCGAAGATAGTTTTTGGTCCACACAATGAATTCAAAAGAAGATTACTAAGGCATTTCACTCAAACACATTATGCCCATTATAGTCCACTGTGTGAGTTGCGCCAAAAATCGGAAACCGGTCGAAGATAGTGGACCTGATGGACTACAACGCCACATACTCAGTTTATTCAGAAATAGTTTTTGGTCCACACAATCCATTCAAAGGAAGATTACTAAAGCATTTCACTCAAACACATTATGCCCATTATAGCCCACTGTGTGAGTTGTGCCAAAAATCGGAAAGTGGTCGAATATAGTGGCACTAATGAACTGTCACGTGTCATACTCAGTTTATTCCGAAATAGTTTTTGGTCCATACAATTCATTCAAAAGTAGATTACTAAGGCATTTCACTCAAACACATTTTGCCCATTATAGCCCACTGTGTGAGTTGTGCCAAAAATCGGAAAGTGGTCGAAGATAGTGGCACTAATGGACTGTCACGTGTCATACTCACTTTAGTCGAAGATAGTTTTTGGTCCATACAATTCATTCAAAAGTAGATTACTAAGGCATTTCACTCAAACACATTTTGCCCATTATAGCCCACTGTGTGAGTTGTGACAAAAATCGGAAAGTGGTCAAAGATAGTCGACCTAATGGGCTGTCACACGTCATACTCACTTTAGTCGAAGATAGTTTTTAGTCCATACAATCCACTCAAAAGAAGGTTACTATTGCATTTCACTCAAACACATTTTGCCCATTATAGCCCACTGTGTGAGTTGTGACAAAAACCGGAAAGTGCTCAAAGGTAGTCGACCTAATGGGCCGTCACTTGTCATACTCACTTTTTTTGGTCCATACAATTCATTCAAAAGTAGATTACTAAGGCATTTCACTCAAACACATTTTGCCCATTATAGCCCACTATGTGAGTTGTGACAAAAACCGGAAAGTGGTCCAAGATAGTGGACCTAATGGGCTGTCACACGTCATACTCACTTTAGTCGAAGATAGTTTTTGGTCCATACAATTCATTCAAAAGTAGATTACTAAGGCATTTCACTCAAACACATTTTGCCCATTATAGCCCACTGTGTGAGTTGTGACAAAAATCGGAAAGTGCTCAAAGGTAGTCGACCTAATGGGCCGTCACTTGTCATACTCACTTTAGTCGAAGATAGTTTTTGGTCCATACAATTCATTCAAAAGTAGATTACTAAGGCGGAAAGTGGCGGAAGATAGTGGACGAGATGGACTACAACGCGACATACTTAGTTTATTCAGAAATAGTTTTTGGTCCATACAATTCATTCAAAGGAAGATTACTAAGGCATTTCCACTGACCTAATGGACTATCACGTGTCATACTCAGTTTATTCAGAAATAGTTTTTGGTCCATACAATCCATTCAAAGGAAAATTACTAAGGTATTTCACTCAAACACATTTTGCCCATTATAGCCCACTGTGTGAGTTGTGCCAAAAATCGGAAAGTGGTCGAAGATAGTGGCACTAATGGACTGTCACGTGTCATACTCAGTTTATTCCGAAATAGTTTTTTTCCATACAATTCATTCAAAAGTAAATTACTAAGGCATTTCACTCAAACACATTTTGCCCATTATAGCCCACTGTGTGAGTTGTGACAAAAATCGGAAAGTGCTCAAAGATAGTCGACCTAATGGGCTGTCACTTGTCATACTCACTTTAGTCGAAGATAGTTTTTGGTCCATACAATCCATTCAAAAGAAGATTACTAAGGCATTTCACTCAAACACATTTTGCCCATTATAGCCCACTGTGTGAGTTGTGACAAAAATCGGAAAGTGCTCAAAGGTAGTCGACCTAATGGGCTGTCACTTGTCATACCCACTTTAGTCGAAGATAGTTTTTGGTCCATACAATCCATTCAAAAGAAGATTACTAAGGCATTTCACACAAACACATTTTGCCCATTATAGCCCACTGTGTGAGTTGTGACAAAAACCGGAAAGTGGTCCAAGATAGTGGACCTAATGGACTGTCACGTGTCATACTCAGTTGATTCGGAGATAGTTTTTGGTCCATACAATTCATTCAAAAGTAGATTACTAAGGCATTTCACTCAAACACATTTTGCCCATTATAGCCCACTGTGTGAGTTGTGCCAAAAAACGGAAAGTGGTCGAAGATAGTGGACCTAATGGACTGTCACGTGTCATACTCAGTTGATTCGGAGATAGTTTTTGGTCCATACAATCCATTCAAAAGAAGATTACTAAGGCATTTCACTCAAACACATTTTGCCCATTATAGCCCACTGTGTGAGTTGTGAAAAAAATCGGAAAGTGGTCGAAGATAGTGGACCTAATGGACTGTCACGTGTTATACTCAGTTGATTCGGAGACAGTTTTTGGTCCATACAATCCATTGAAAAGAAGATTACTAAGGCATTTCACTCAAACACATTTTGTCCATTATAGCCCACTGTGTGAGTTGTGACAAAAATTGTTAAGTGCTCGAAGATAGTGGACCTAATGGGCTACAACGCGACATGCTTAGTTTATTCAGAAATAGTTTTTGGTCCATACAATCCATTCAAAGGAAGATTACTAAGGCATTTCACTCAAACACATTATGCCCATTATATCCCACTGTGTGAGTTGCGCTAAAAATCGGAAAGTGGTCGAAGATAATGGACCTGATGGACTATCACGTATCATACTCAGTTTATAAAGAAATAGTTTAGGTCCATACAATCCATTCAAAGGAAGATTACTAAGGCATTTCACTCAAACACATTATGCCCATTATAGCCCACTGTGTGAGTTGCGCCAAAAATCGGAAAGTGGTCGAAGATAGTGGACCTGATGGACTACAACGCGACATACTTAGTTTATTCAGAAATAGTTTTTGGTCCATACAATCCATTCAAAGGAAGATTACTAGGGCATTTCCACTGACCTAATGGACTATCACGTGTCATACTCAGTTTATGCAGAAATAGTTTTTGGTCCATACAATCCATTCAAAGGAAAATTACTAAGGTATTTCACTCAAACACATTTTGCCCATTATAGCACACTGTGTGAGTTGTGCCAAAAATCGGAATGTGGTCGAAGATAGTGGCACTAATGGACTGTCACGTGTCATACTCAGTTTATTCCGAAATAGTTTTTGGTCCATACAATTCATTCAAAAATAGATTACTAAGGCATTTCACTCAAACACATTTTGCCCATTATAGCCCACTGTGTGAGTTGTGCCAAAAATCGGAAAGTGGTCGAAGATAGTGGCACTAATGGCCTGTCACGTATCATACTCAGTTTATTCCTAAATAGTTTTTTTCCATACAATTCATTCAAAAGTAGATTACTAAGGCATTTCACTCAAACACATTTTGCCCATTATAGCCCACTGTGTGAGTTGTGCCAAAAATCGGAAAGTGGTCGAAGATAGTGGACCTGATGAGCTACAATGCGACATACTTAGTTTATTCGGAGATAGTTTTTGGTCCATTCAATCGATTCAAAAGTAGATTACTAAGGCATCTCCACTGACCTAATGGACTGTCACGTGTCATACTCAGTTTATTCGGAAATAATTTTTGGTCCATACAATCCATTCAAAAGTAGATTACTAAGGCATTTCACTCAAACACATTTTGCCCATTATAGCCCACTGTGTGAGTTGTGCCAAAAATCGGAAAGTGGTCGAAGATAGTGGACCTAATGGACTGTCACATGTCATACTCAGTTGATTCGGAGATAGTTTTTGGTGCATACAATCCATTCAAAAGAAGAGTACTAAGGCATTTCACTCAAACACATTTTGCGCATTATAGTGCACTGTGTGAGTTGTGCCAAAAATCGAAAAGTGGTCGAAGATAGTGGGCCTAATGGACTGTCACGTGTCATACTCAGTTTATTCGGAGATTGTTTTTGGTCCATACAATCCATTCAGAAGAAGATTACTAAGGCATTTCACTCAAACACATTTTGCCTATTATAGCCCACTGTGTGAGTTGTGACAAAAATCGAAAAGTGGTCCAAGATAGTGGACCTAATGGACTGTCACATGTCATACTCAGTTGATTCGGAGATAGTTTTTGGTGCATACAATCCATTCAAAAGAAGAGTACTAAGGCATTTCACTCAAACACATTTTGCGCATTATAGTGCATTGTGTGAGTTGTACCAAAAATCGGAAAGTGGTCGAAGATAGTGGGCCTAATGGACTGTCACGTGTCATACCCAGTTGATTCGGAGATAGTTGTTGGTCCATACAATCCATTCAAAAGAAGATTACTAAGGCATTTCACTCAAACACATTTTGCCCATTATAGCCCACTGTGTGAGTTGTGACAAAAATAGGAAAGTGGTCGAAGATAGTGGACCTAATGGACTGTCACGTGTCATACTCAGTTTATTCCGAAATAATTTTTGGTCCATACAATTCATCCAAAAGTAGATTACTAAGGCATTTCACTCAAATACATTTTGCCCATTATAGCCCACTGTGTGAGTTGTGCCAAAAATCGGAAAGTGGTAGAAGATAGTGGTACTAATGGACTGTTACGTGTCATACTCAGTTTATTCCGAAATAGTTTTTGGTCCATACAATTCATCCAAAAGTAGATTACTAAGGCATTTCACTCAAACACATTTTGCCCATTATAGCCCACTGCGTGAGTTCTGACAAAAATCGTTAAGCGGTCGAAGATAGTGGACCTAATGGACTGTCACGTGCCATACTCAGTTTATTTCGAAATAGTTTTTGGTCCATACAATTCATTCAAAAGTAGATTACTAAGGCATTTCACTCAAACACATTTTGCCCATTATAGCCCACTGTGTGAGTTGTGCCAAAAATCGGAAAGTGGTCGAAGATAGTGGCACTAATGGACTGTCACGTATCATACTCAGTTTATTCCTAAATAGTTTTTTTCCATACAATTCATTCAAAAGTAGATTACTAAGGCATTTCACTCAAACACATTTTGCCCATTATAGCCCACTGTGTGAGTTGTGACAAAAATCGGAAAAAGTTCAAAGATAGTCGACCCAATGGGCTGTCACTTGTCATACTCACTTTTTTCGAAGATAGTTTTTGGTCCACACAATCCATTCAAAAGAAGATTACTAAGGCATTTCACTCAAACACATTATGCCCATTATAGCCCACTGTGTGAGTTGCGCCAAAAATCGGAAAGTGGTCTAAGATAGTGGACCTGATGGACTACAACGCGACATACTCAGTTTATTCAGATATAGTTTTTGGTCCATACAATGCATTCAAAGGAAAATTACTAAGGCATTTCACTCAAACACATTATGCCCATTATAGTGCACTGTGTGAGTTGCGACAAAAATCGGAAAGTGGTCGAAGATAGTGGACCTAATGGACTGTCACGTGTCATACTCAGTTTATTCGGAATAGTTTTTGGTCCATACAATCCAATCAAAAGAAGATTACTAAGGCATTTCACTCAAACACATTTTGCCCATTATAGCCCACTGTGTGAGTTGTGACAAAAACCGGAAAGTAGTCGAAGATAGTGGACCTAATGGACTGTCACTTGTTATACTCACTTTATTCGAAGATAGTTTTTGGTCCACACAATCCATTCAAAAGGAGATTACTAAGGCATTTCACTCAAACACATTATGCCCATTATATCCCACTGTGTGAGTTGTGCCAAAAATCGGAAAGTGGTTGAAGATAATGGACCTGATGGACTATCACGTATCATACTCAGTTTATAAAGAAATAGTTTTTGGTCCATACAATCCATTCAAAGGAAGATTACTAAGGCATTTCACTCAAACACATTATGCCCATTATAGCCCACTGTGTGAGTTGCGCCAAAAATCGGAAAGTGGTCGATGATATTGGACCTGATGGACTACAACGCGACATACTTAGTTTATTCAGAAATAGTTTTTGGTCCATACAATCCATTCAAAGGAAGATTACTAAGGCATTTCCACTGACCTAATGGACTATCACGTGTCATACTCAGTTTATTCAGAAATAGTTTTTGGTCCATACAATCCATTCAAAGGAAAATTACTAAGGTATTTCACTCAAACACATTTTGCCCATTATAGCCCACTGTGTGAGTTGTGCCAAAAATCGGAAAGTGGTCGAAGATAGTGGCACTAATGGACTGTCACGTGTCATACTCAGTTTATTCCGAAATAGTTTTTGGTCCATACAATTCATTCAAAAGTAGATTACTAAGGCATTTCACTTAAACACATTTTGCCCATTATAGCCCACTGTGTGAGTTGTGCCAAAAATCGGAAAGTGGTCGAAGATAGTGGCACTAATGGACTGTCACGTGTCATACTCAGTTTATTCCGAAATAGTTTTTTTCCATACAATTCATTCAAAAGTAGATTACTAAGGCATTTCACTCAAACACATTTTGCCCATTATAGCCCACTGTGTGAGTCGTGAAAAAAATCGGAAAGTGGTCGAAGATAGTGGACCTAATGGACTGTCACGTGTTATACTCAGTTGATTCGGAGACAGTTTTTGGTCCATACAATCCATTGAAAAGAAGATTACTAAGGCATTTCACTCAAACACATTTTGTCCATTATAGCCCACTGTGTGAGTTGTGACAAAAATTGTTAAGTGCTCGAAGATAGTGGACCTAATGGACTACAACGCGACATGCTTAGTTTATTCAGAAATAGTTTTTGGTCCATACAATCCGTTCAAAGGAAGATTACTAAGGCATTTCACTCAAACACATTATGCCCATTATATCCCACTGTGTGAGTTGCGCTAAAAATCGGAAGTGGTCGAAGATAATGGACCTGATGGACTATCACGTATCATACTCAGTTTATAAAGAAATAGTTTAGGTCCATACAATCCATTCAAAGGAAGATTACTAAGGCATTTCACTCAAACACATTATGCCCATTATAGCCCACTGTGTGAGTTGCGCCAAAAATCGGAAAGTGGTCGAAGATAGTGGACCTGATGGACTACAACGCGACATACTTAGTTTATTCAGAAATAGTTTTTGGTCCATACAATCCATTCAAAGGAAGATTACTAGGGCATTTCCACTGACCTAATGGACTATCACGTGTCATACTCAGTTTATGCAGAAATAGTTTTTGGTCCATACAATCCATTCAAAGGAAAATTACTAAGGTATTTCACTCAAACACATTTTGCCCATTATAGCACACTGTGTGAGTTGTGCCAAAAATCGGAATGTGGTCGAAGATAGTGGCACTAATAGACTGTCACGTGTCATACTCAGTTTATTCCGAAATAGTTTTTGGTCCATACAATTCATTCAAAAATAGATTACTAAGGCATTTCACTCAAACACATTTTGCCCATTATAGCCCACTGTGTGAGTTGTGCCAAAAATCGGAAAGTGGTCGAAGATAGTGGCACTAATGGACTGTCACGTATCATACTCAGTTTATTCCTAAATAGTTTTTTTCCATACAATTCATTCAAAAGTAGATTACTAAGGCATTTCACTCAAACACATTTTGCCCATTATAGCCCACTGTGTGAGTTGTGCCAAAAATCGGAAAGTGGTCGAAGATAGTGGACCTGATGAGCTACAATGCGACATACTTAGTTTATTCGGAGATAGTTTTTGGTCCATTCAATCGATTCAAAAGTAGATTACTAAGGCATCTCCACTGACCTAATGGACTGTCACGTGTCATACTCAGTTTATTCGGAAATAATTTTTGGTCCATACAATTCATTCAAAAGTAGATTACTAAGGCATTTCACTCAAACACATTTTGCCCATTATAGCCCACTGTGTGAGTTGTGCCAAAAATCGGAAAGTGGTCGAAGATAGTGGACCTAATGGACTGTCACATGTCATACTCAGTTGATTCGGAGATAGTTTTTGGTGCATACAATCCATTCAAAAGAAGAGTACTAAGGCATTTCACTCAAACACATTTTGCGCATTATAGTGCACTGTGTGAGTTGTGCCAAAAATCGAAAAGTGGTCGAAGATAGTGGGCCTAATGGACTGTCACGTGTCATACTCAGTTTATTCGGAGATTGTTTTTGGTCCATACAATCCATTCAGAAGAAGATTACTAAGGCATTTCACTCAAACACATTTTGCCTATTATAGCCCACTGTGTGAGTTGTGACAAAAATCGAAAAGTGGTCCAAGATAGTGGACCTAATGGACTGTCACATGTCATACTCAGTTGATTCGGAGATAGTTTTTGGTGCATACAATCCATTCAAAAGAAGAGTACTAAGGCATTTCACTCAAACACATTTTGCGCATTATAGTGCACTGTGTGAGTTGTACCAAAAATCGGAAAGTGGTCGAAGATAGTGGGCCTAATGGACTGTCACGTGTCATACCCAGTTGATTCGGAGATAGTTATTGGTCCATACAATCCATTCAAAAGAAGATTACTAAGGCATTTCACTCAAACACATTTTGCCCATTATAGCCCACTGTGTGAGTTGTGACAAAAATAGGAAAGTGGTCGAAGATAGTGGACCTAATGGACTGTCACGTGTCATACTCAGTTTATTCCGAAATAGTTTTTGGTCCATACAATTCACCTAAAAGTAGATTACTAAGGCATTTCACTCAAACACATTTTGCCCATTATAGCCCACTGTGTGAGTTGTGCCAAAAATCGGAAAGTGGTAGAAGATAGTGGCACTAATGGACTGTTACGTGTTATACTCAGTTTATTCCGAAATAGTTTTTGGTCCATACAATTCATCCAAAAGTAGATTACTAAGGCATTTCACTC
The DNA here is from genome assembly GCA_963576795.1 of Metopia argyrocephala. NCBI lineage: Eukaryota > Metazoa > Arthropoda > Insecta > Diptera > Sarcophagidae > Metopia > Metopia argyrocephala. Next base: position 85,899,517 of record OY756209.1, on the reverse strand, counting down.
AAACACATTTTGCCCATTATAGCCCACTGCGTGAGTTCTGACAAAAATCGTTAAGCGGTCGAAGATAGTGGACCTAATGGACTGTCACGTGCCATACTCAGTTTATTTCGAAATAGTTTTTGGTCCATACAATTCATTCAAAAGTAGATTACTAAGGCATTTCACTCAAACACATTTTGCCCATTATAGCCCACTGTGTGAGTTGTGCCAAAAATCGGAAAGTGGTCGAAGATAGTCGACCCAATGGGCTGTCACTTGTCATACTCACTTTTTTCGAAGATAGTTTTTGGTCCACACAATCCATTCAAAAGAAGATTACTAAGGCATTTCACTCAAACACATTATGCCCATTATAGCCCACTGTGTGAGTTGCGCCAAAAATCGGAAAGTGGTCTAAGATAGTGGACCTGATGGACTACAACGCGACATACTCAGTTTATTCAGAGATAGTTTTTGGTCCATACAATCCATTCAAAGGAAGATTACTAAGGCATTTCACTCAAACACAGTTTGCAAATTATAGTGCACTGTGTGAGTTGTGCCAAAATTCGGAAAGTGGTCGAAGATAGTGGACTTAATGGACTATCACGTATCATACTCAGTTTATTCAGATATAGTTTTTGGTCCATACAATGCATTCAAAGGAAAATTACTAAGGCATTTCACTCAAACACATTATGCCCATTATAGTGCACTGTGTGAGTTGCGACAAAAATCGGAAAGTGGTCGAAGATAGTGGACCTAATGGACTGTCACGTGTCATACTCAGTTTATTCGGAATAGTTTTTGGTCCATACAATCCAATCAAAAGAAGATTACTAAGGCATTTCACTCAAACACATTTTGCCCATTATAGCCCACTGTGTGAGTTGTGACAAAAACCGGAAAGTAGTCGTAGATAGTGGACCTAATTGACTGTCACTTGTTATACTCACTTTATTCGAAGATAGTTTTTGGTCCACACAATCCATTCAAAAGGAGATTACTAAGGCATTTCACTCAAACACATTATGCCCATTATATCCCACTGTGTGAGTTGTGCCAAAAATCGGAAAGTGGTTGAAGATAATGGACCTGATGGACTATCACGTATCATACTCAGTTTATAAAGAAATAGTTTTTGGTCCATACAATCCATTCAAAGGAAGATTACTAAGGCATTTCACTCAAACACATTATGCCCATTATAGCCCACTGTGTGAGTTGCGCCAAAAATCGGAAAGTGGTCGATGATATTGGACCCGTTGGACTACAACGCGACATACTTAGTTTATTCAGAAATAGTTTTTGGTCCATACAATCCATTCAAAGGAAGATTACTAAGGCATTTCCACTGACCTAATGGACTATCACGTGTCATACTCAGTTTATTCAGAAATAGTTTTTGGTCCATACAATCCATTCAAAGGAAAAATACTAAGGTATTTCACTCAAACACATTTTGCCCATTATAGCCCACTGTGTGAGTTGTGCCAAAAATCGGAAAGTGGTCGAAGATAGTGGCACTAATGGACTGTCACGTGTCATACTCAGTTTATTCCGAAATAGTTTTTGGTCCATACAATTCATTCAAAAGTAGATTACTAAGGCATTTCACTTAAACACATTTTGCCCATTATAGCCCACTGTGTGAGTTGTGCCAAAAATCGGAAAGTGGTTGAAGATAATGGACCTGATGGACTATCACGTATCATACTCAGTTTATAAAGAAATAGTTTTTGGTCCATACAATCCATTCAAAGGAAGATTACTAAGGCATTTCACTCAAACACATTATGCCCATTATAGCCCACTGTGTGAGTTGCGCCAAAAATCGGAAAGTGGTCGATGATATTGGACCTGATGGACTACAACGCGACATACTTAGTTTATTCAGAAATAGTTTTTGGTCCATACAATCCATTCAAAGGAAGATTACTAAGGCATTTCCACTGACCTAATGGACCATCACGTGTCATACTCAGTTTATTCAGAAATAGTTTTTGGTCCATACAATCCATTCAAAGGAAAATTACTAAGGTATTTCACTCAAACACATTTTGCCCATTATAGCCCACTGTGTGAGTTGTGCCAAAAATCGGAAAGTGGTCGAAGATAGTGGCACTAATGGACTGTCACGTGTCATACTCAGTTTATTCCGAAATAGTTTTTTTCCATACAATTCATTCAAAAGTAGATTACTAAGGCATTTCACTCAAACACATTTTGCCCATTATAGCCCACTGTGTGAGTTGTGACAAAAATCGGAAAGTGGCGAAAGATAGTGGACGAGATGGACTACAACGCGACATACTTAGTATATTCAGAAATAGTTTTTGGTCCATACAATCCATTCAAAGGAAGATTACTAAAGCATTTCCACTGACCTAATGGACTATCACGTGTTATACTCAGTTTATTCAGAAATAGTTTTTGGTCCATACAATCCATTCAAAGGAAAATTACTAAGGCATTTCACTCAAACACATTTTGCCCATTATAGCCCACTGTGTGAGTTGTTCCAAAAATCGGAAAGTGGTCAAAGATAGTGGCACTAATGGACTGTCACGTGTGATACTCAGTTTATTCCGAAATAATTTTTTTCCATACAATTCATTCAAAAGTAGATTACTAAGGCATTTCACTCAAACACATTTTACGCATTATAGCCCACTGTGTGAGTTGTGACAAAAATCGGAAAGTGCTCAAAGATAGTCGACCTAATGGGCTGTCACTTGTCATACTCACTTTAGTCGAAGATAGTTTTTGGTCCATACAATCCATTCAAAAGGAGATTACTAAGGCATTTCACTCAAACACATTTTGCCCATTATAGCCCACTGTGTGAGTTGTGACAAAAATCGGAAATAGCTCAAAGGTAGTCGACCTAATGGGCTGGCACTTGTCATACCCACTTTAGTCGAAGATAGTTTTTGGTCCATACAATCCATTCAAAAGAAGATTACTAAGGCATTTCACACAAACACATTTTGCCCATTATAGCCCACTGTGTGAGTTGTGACAAAAACCGGAAAGTGGTCTAAGATAGTGGACCTAATGGACTGTCACGTGTCATACTCAGTTGATTCGGAGATAGTTTTTGGTCCTTACAATTCATTCAAAAGTAAATTACTAAGGCATTTCGCTCAAACACATTTTGCCCATTATAGCCCACTGTGTGAGTTGTGCCAAAAAACGGAAAGTGGTCGAAGATAGTGGACCTAATGGACTGTTACGTGTCATACTCAGTTGATTCGGACACAGTTTTTGGTCCATACAATCCATTGAAAAGAAGATTACTAAGGCATTTCACACAAACACATTTTGCCCATTATAGCCCACTGTGTGAGTTGTGCCAAAAAACGGAAAGTGGTCGAAGATAGTGGACCTAATGGACTGTTACGTGTCATACTCAGTTGATTCGCACACAGCTTTGGTCCATACAATCCATTGAAAAGAAGATTACTAAGGCATTTCTCACAAACACATTTTGCCCATTATAGCTCACTGTGTGAGTTGTGACAAAAACCGGAAAGTGGTCTAAGATAGTGGACCTAATTGACTGTCACGTGTCATACTCAGTTGATTCGGAGATAGTTTTTGGTCCATACAATCCATTCAAAAGGAGATTACTAAGGCATTTCACTCAAACACATTTTGCCCATTATAGCCCACTGTGTGAGTTGTGACAAAAATCGGAAATAGCTCAAAGGTAGTCGACCTAATGGGCTGGCACTTGTCATACCCACTTTAGTCGAAGATAGTTTTTGGTCCATACAATCCATTCAAAAGAAGATTACTAAGGCATTTCACACAAACACATTTTGCCCATTATAGCCCACTGTGTGAGTTGTGACAAAAACCGGAAAGTGGTCTAAGATAGTGGACCTAATTGACTGTCACGTGTCATACTCAGTTGATTCGGAGATAGTTTTTGGTCCATACAATCCATTCAAAAGAAGATTACTAAGGCATTTCACTCAAACACATTTTGCCCATTTTAGCCCACTGTGTGAGTTGTGACAAAAATCGGAAAGTGGTCGAAGATAGTGGACCTAATGGACTGTTACGTGTCATACTCAGTTGATTCGGACACAGTTTTTGGTCCATACAATCCATTGAAAAGAAGATTACTAAGGCATTTCACTCAAACACATTTTGCCCATTATAGCCCACTGTGTGAGTTGTGACAAAAATCGGAATGTGCTCGAAGATAGTGCACCTAATGGACTACAACGCGACATGCTTAGTTTGTTCAGAAGTAGTTTTTGGTCCATACAATCCATTCAAAGGAAGATTACTAAGGCATTTCACTCAAACACATTATGCCCATTATATCCCACTGTGTGAGTTGCGCCAAAAATCGGAAAATGGTCGAAGATAACGGACCTGATGGACTATCACGTATCATACTCAGTTTATAAAGAAATAGTTTTTGGTCCATACAATCCATTCAAAGGAAGATTACTAAGGCATTTCACTCAAACACATTATGCCCATTATAGCCCACTGTGTGAGTTGCGCCAAAAATCGGAAAGTGGTCGAAGATAGTGGACCTGATGGACTACAACGCGACATACTTAGTTTATTCAGAAATAATTTTTGGTCCATACAATCCATTCAAAGGAAGATTACTAAGGCATTTCACTCAAACACATTTTGCGCATTATAGCCCACTGTGTGAGTTGTGCCAAAAATCGGAAAGTGGTCGAAGATAGTGGCACTAATGGACTGTCACGTGCCATACTCAGTTTATTCCGAAATAGTTTTTTTCCATACAATTCATTCAAAAGTAGATTACTAAGGCATTTCACTCAAACACATTTTGCCCATTATAGTCCACTGTGTGACTTGTGACAAAAATCGGAAAGTGGTCAAAGATAGTGGACCTAATGGACTGTCACGTGTCATACTCAGTTGATTCGGAGATAGTTTTTGGTCCATACAATTCATTCAAAAGTAGATTACTAAGGCATTTCACTCAAACACATTTTGCCCATTATAGCCCACTGTGTGAGTTGTGCCAAAAATCGGAAAGTGGTCTAAGATAGTGGCACTAATGGACTGTCACGTGTCATACTCAGTTTATTCCGAAATAGTTTTTGGTCCATACAATTCATTCAAAAGTAGATTACTAAGGCATTTCACTCAAACACATTATGCCCATTATATCCCACTGTGTGAGTTGCGCCAAAAATCGGAAAGTGGTCGAAGATAACGGACCTGATGGACTATCACGTATCATACTCAGTTTATAAAGAAATAGTTTTTGGTCCATACAATCCATTCAAAGGAAGATTACTAAGGCATTTCACTCAAACACATTATGCCCATTATAGCCCACTGTGTGAGTTGCGCCAAAAATCGGAAAGTGGTCAAAGATAGTGGACCTGATGGACTACAACGCGACATACTTAGTTTATTCAGAAATAATTTTTGGTCCATACAATCCATTCAAAGGAAGTTTACTAAGGCATTTCACTCAAACACATTTTGCCCATTATAGCCCACTGTGTGAGTTGTGCCAAAAATCGGAAAGTGGTCGAAGATAGTGGCACTAATGGACTGTCACGTGCAATACTCAGTTTATTCCGAAATAGTTTTTTTCCATACAATTCATTCAAAAGTAGATTACTAAGGCATTTCACTCAAACACATTTTGCCCATTATAGTCCACTGTGTGAGTTGTGACAAAAATCGGAAAGTGGTCAAAGATAGTGGACCTAATGGACTGTCACGTGTCATACTCAGTTGATTCGGAGATAGTTTTTGGTCCATACAATTCATTCAAAAGTAGATTACTAAGGCATTTCACTCAAACACATTTTGCCCATTATAGCCCACTGTGTGAGTTGTGGCAAAAATCGGAAAGTGGTCTAAGATAGTGGCATTAATGGACTGTCACGTGTCATACTCAGTTGATTCGGAGATAGTTTTTGGTCCATACAATTCATTCAAAAGTAGATTACTAAGGCATTTCACTCAAACACATTTTGCCCATTATAGCCCACTGTGTGCGTTGTGCCAAAAAACGGAAAGTGGTCGAAGATAGTGGACCTAATGGACTCTCACGTGTCATACTCAGTTGATTCGGAGATAGTTTTTGGTCCATACAATTCATTCAAAAGTAGATTACTAAGGCATTTCACTCAAACACATTTTGCCCATTATAGCCCACTGTGTGAGTTGCGCCAAAAAACGGAAAGTGGTCTAAGATAGTGGCATTAATGGACTGTCACGTGTCATACTCAGTTGATTCGGAGATAGTTTTTGGTCCATACAATTCATTCAAAAGTAGATTACTAAGGCATTTCACTCAAACACATTTTGCCCATTATAGCCCACTGTGTGCGTTGTGCCAAAAAACGGAAAGTGGTCGAAGATAGTGGACCTAATGGACTCTCACGTGTCATACTCAGTTGATTCGGAGATAGTTTTTGGTCCATACAATTCATTCAAAAGTAGATTACTAAGGCATTTCACTCAAACACATTTTGCCCATTATAGCCCACTGTGTGAGTTGTGCCAAAAATCGGAAAGTGGTCTAAGATAGTGGCATTAATGGACTGTCACGTGTCATACTCAGTTGATTCGGAGATAGTTTTTGGTCCATACAATTCATTCAAAAGTAGATTACTAAGGCATTTCACTCAAACACATTTTGCCCATTATAGCCCACTGTGTGCGTTGTGCCAAAAAACGGAAAGTGGTCGAAGATAGTGGACCTAATGGACTCTCACGTGTCATACTCAGTTGATTCGGAGATAGTTTTTGGTCCATACAATTCATTCAAAAGTAGATTACTAAGGCATTTCACTCAAACACATTTTGCCCATTATAGCCCACTGTGTGAGTTGTGCCAAAAATCGGAAAGTGGTCTAAGATAGTGGCATTAATGGACTGTCACGTGTCATACTCAGTTGATTCGGAGATAATTTTTGGTCCATACAATCCATTCAAAAGGATATTACTAAGGCATTTCACTCAAACATATTTTGCCCATTATAGCCCACTGTGTGAGCTGTGACAAAAATCGGAAAGTGGTCGAAGATAGTGAACCTAATGGACTGTCACGTGTCATACTCAGTTGATTCGGAGATAGTTTTTGGTCCATACAATTCATTCAAAAGTAGATTACTAAGGCATTTCACTCAAACACATTTTGCCCATTATAGCCCACTGTGTGAGTTGTGCCAAAAAACGGAAAGTGGTGGAAGATAGTGGACCTAATGGACTCTCACGTGTCATACTCAGTTGATTCGGAGATAGTTTTTGGTCCATACAATCCATTTAAAATGAGATTACTAAGGCATTTCACTCAAACACATTTTGCCCATTATAGCCCACTGTGTGAGTTGCGCCAAAAATCGGAAAGTGGTCAAAGATAGTGGACCTGATGGACTACAACGCGACATACTTAGTTTATTCAGAAATAATTTTTGGTCCATACAATCCATTCAAAGGAAGTTTACTAAGGCATTTCACTCAAACACATTTTGCCCATTATAGCCCACTGTGTGAGTTGTGCCAAAAAACGGAAAGTGGTGGAAGATAGTGGACCTAATGGACTCTCACGTGTCATACTCAGTTGATTCGGAGATAGTTTTTGGTCCATACAATCCATTTAAAATGAGATTACTAAGGCATTTCACTCAAACACATTTTGCCCATTATAGCCCACTGTGTGAGTTGTGCCAAAAATCGGAAAGTGGTCAAAGATAGTGGACCTAATGGACTGTCACGTGTCATACTCAGTTTATTCCTAAATAGTTTTTTTCCATACAATTCATTCAAAAGTAGATTACTAAGGCATTTCACTCAAACACATTTTGCCCATTATAGCCCACTGTGTGAGTTGTGACAAAAATCGGAAAGTGCTAAACGGTAGTCGACCTAATGGGCTGTCACTTGTCATACTCACTTTAGTCGAAGATAGTTTTTGGTCCATACAATTCATTCAAAAGAAGATTACTAAGGCATTTCACACAAACACATTTTGCCCATTATAGCCCACTGTGTGAGTTGTGAAAAAACCGGAAAGTGGCCCAAGATAGTGGACCTAATGGACTGTCACATGTCATACTCAGTTGATTCGGAGATAGTTTTTGGTCCATACAATTCATTCAAAAGTAGATTACTAAGGCATTTCACTCAAACACATTTTGCCCATTATAGCCCACTGTGTGCGTTGTGCTAAAAAACGGAAAGTGGTCGAAGATAGTGGACCTAATGGACTCTCACGTGTCATACTCAGTTGATTCGGAGATAATTTTTGGTCCATACAATCCATTCAAAAGGATATTACTAAGGCATTTCACTCAAACACATTTTGCCCATTATAGCCCACTGTGTGAGCTGTGACAAAAATCGGAAAGTGGTCGAAGATAGTGAACCTAATGGACTGTCACGTGTCATACTCAGTTGATTCGGAGATAGTTTTTGGTCCATACAATTCATTCAAAAGTAGATTACTAAGGCATTTCACTCAAACACATTTTGCCCATTATAGCCCACTGTGTGAGTTGTGCCAAAAAACGGAAAGTGGTGGAAGATAGTGGACCTAATGGACTCTCACGTGTCATACTCAGTTGATTCGGAGATAGTTTTTGGTCCATACAATCCATTTAAAATGAGATTACTAAGGCATTTCACACAAACACATTTTGCCCATTATAGCCCACTGTGTGAGTTGTGCCAAAAATCGGAAAGTGGTCGAAGATAGTAGACCTGATGAACTACAATGCGACATACTCAGTTTAGTCAGAAATAGTTGTTGGTCCATACAATCCATTCAAAGGAAAATTACTAAGGCATTTCACTCAAACACATTTTGCCCATTATAGCCCACTGTGTGAGTTGTGACAAAAATCGGAAAGTGCACAAAGGTAGTCGACCTAATGGGCTGTCACTTGTCATACTCACTTTATTCGAAGATAGTTTTTGGTCCATACAATCCATTCAAAAGAAAATTACTAAGGCATTTCACACAAACACATTTTGCCCATTATAGCTAACTGTGTGAGTTGTGACAAAAACCGGAAAGTGGTCCAAGATAGTGGACCTAATGGACTGTCACATGTCATACTCAGTTGATTCGGAGATAGTTTTTGGTCCATACAATTCATTCAAAAGTAGATTACTAAGGCATTTCACTCAAACACATTTTGCCCATTATAGCCCACTGTGTGAGTTGTGCCAAAAAACGGAAAGTGGTCGAAGATAGTGGACCTAATGGACTGTCACGTTTCATACTCAGTTGATTCGGAGATAGTTTTTGGTCCATACAATTCATTCAAAAGTAAATTACTAAGGCATTTCACTCAAACACATTTTGCCCATTATAGCCCACTGTGTGAGTTGCGCCAAAAAACGGAAAGTGGTCGAAGATAGTGGACCTAATGGACTCTCACGTGTCATACTCAGTTGATTCGGAGATAGTTTTTGGTCCATACAATCCATTCAAAATGAGATTACTAAGGCATTTCACTCAAACACATTTTGCCCATTATAGCCCACTGTGTGAGTTGTGACGAAAATCGGAAAGTGGTCGAAGATAGTGGACCTAATGGGTTGTCACGTGTCATACTCAGTTGATTCGGAGATAGTTTTTGGTCCATACAATCCATTCAAAATGAGATTACTAAGGCATTTCACTCAAACACATTTTGCCCATTATAGCTCACTGTGTGAGCTGTGACAAAAATCGGAAAGTGGTCGAAGATAGTGGACCTAATGGGCTGTCACGTGTCATACTCAGTTGATTCGGAGATAGTTTTTGGTCCATACAATTCATTCAAAAGTAGATTACTAAGGCATTTCACTCAAACACATTTTGCCCATTATAGCCCACTGTGTGAGTTGTGACAAAAATCGGAAAGTGGTCGAAGATAGTAGACCTGATGAACTACAATGCGACATACTCAGTTTATTCAGAAATAGTTTTTGGTCCATACAATCCATTCAAAGGAAAATTACTAAGGTATTTCACTCAAACACATTTTGCCCATTATAGCCCACTGTGTGAGTTGTGCCAAAAATCGGAAAGTGGTCGAAGATAGTGGCACTAATGGACTGTCACGTGTCATACTCAATTTATTCCGAAATAGTTTTTGGTCCATACAATTCATTCAAAAGTAGATTACTAAGGCATTTCACTCAAACACATTTTGCCCATTATAGCCCACTGTGTGAGGTGTGACAAAAATCGGAAAGTGGTCGAAGATAGTAGACCTGATGAACTACTATGCGACATACTCAGTTTATTCAGAAATAGTTTTTGGTCCATACAAGCCATTCAAAGGAATATTACTAAGGTATTTCACTCAAACACATTTTGCCCATTATAGCCCACTGTGTGAGTTGTGCCAAAAATCGGAAAGTGGTCGAAGATAGTGGCACTAATGGACTTTCACGTGTCATACTCAATTTATTCCGAAATAGTTTTTGGTCCATACAATTCATTCAAAAGTAGATTACTAAGGCATTTCACTCAAACACATTTTGCCCATTATAGCCCACTGTGTGAGTTGTGACAAAAATCGGAAAGTGGTCGAAGATAGTAGACCTGATGAACTACAATACGACATACTCAGTTTATTCAGAAATAGTTTTTGGTCCATACAATCAATTCAAAGGAAAATTACTAAGGTATTTCACTCAAACACATTTTGCCCATTATAGCCCACTGTGTGAGTTGTGCCAAAAATCGGAAAGTGGTCGAAGATAGTGGCACTAATGGACTGTCACGTGTCATACTCAATTTATTCCGAAATAGTTTTTGGTCCATACAATTCATTCAAAAGTAGATTACTAAGGCATTTCACTCAAACACATTTTGCCCATTATAGCCCACTGTGTGAGTTGTGCCAAAAATCGGAAAGTGGTCGAAGATAGTGGCACAAATGGACTGTCACGTGTCATACTCAGTTTATTCCGAAATATTTTTTTTCCATGCAATTCATTCAAAAGTAGATTACTAAGGCATTTCACTCAAACACATTTTGCCCATTATAGTCCACTGTGTGAGTTGTGACAAAAATCGGAAAGTGGTCGAAGATAGTGGACCTAATGGACTGTCACGTGTCATACCCAGTTGATTCGGAGATAGTATTTGGTCCATACAATTCATTCAAAAGTAGATTACTAAGGCATTTCACTCAAACACATTTTGCCCATTATAGCCCACTGTGTGAGCTGTGACAAAAATCGGAAAGTGGTCGAAGATAGTGGACCTAATGGACTCTCACGCGTCATACTCAGTTGATTCGGAGATAGTTTTTGGTCCATACAATTCAGTCAAAAGTAGATTACTAAGGCATTTCACTCAAACACATTTTGCCCATTATAGCCCACTGTGTGAGCTGTGACAAAAACCGGAAAGTGGTCCAAGATAGTGGACCTAATGGACTGTCACATGTCATACTCAGTTGATTCGGAGATAGTTTTTGGTTCATACAATTCATTCAAAAGTAGATTACTAAGGCATTTCACTCAAACACATTTTGCCCATTATAGCCCACTGTGTGAGTTGTGACAAAAATCGGAAAGTGGTCGAAGATAGTGGACCTAATTGGCTGTCACGTGTCATACTCAGTTGATTCGGAGATAGTTTTTGGTCCATACAATCCATTCAAAATGAGATTACTAAGGCATTTCACTCAAACACATTTTGCCCATTAAAGCCCACTGTGTGAGTTGTGACAAAAATCGGAAAGTGCTCAAAGGTAGTCGACCTAATGGGCTGTCGCTTGTCATACTCACTTTAGTCGAAGACAGTTTTTGGTCCATACAATTCATTCAAAAGAAAATTACTAAGGCATTTCACACAAACACATTTTGCCCATTATAGCCCACTGTGTGAGTTGTGACAAAAACTGGAAAGTGGTCCAAGATAGTGGACCTAATGGGCTGTCACATGTCATACTCAGTCGATTCGGAGATAGTTTTTGGTCCATACAATTCATTCAAAAGTAGATTACTAAGGCATTTCACTCAAACACATTTTGCCCATTATAGCCCACTGTGTGAGTTGTGCCAAAAAACGGAAAGTGGTCGAAGATAGTGGACCTAATGGACTCTCACGTGTCATACTCAGTTGATTCGGAGTTAGTTTTTGGTCCATACAATCCATTCAAAATGAGATTACTAAGGCATTTCACTCAAACACATTTTGCCCATTATAGCCCACTGTGTGAGTTGTGTCAAAAATCGGGAAGTGGTCGAAGATAGTAGACCTGATGAGCTACAATGCGACATACTCAGTTTATTCAGAAATAGTTTTTGGTCCATACAATCCATTCAAAGGAAGATTACTAAGGCTTTTCACTCAAACACATTTTGATCATTATAGCCCACTGTGTGAGTTGTGACAAAAATCGGAAAGTGCTCAAAGGTAGTCGACCTAATGGGCTGGCACTCGTCATACTCACTTTAGTCGAAGATAGTTTTTGGTCCATACAATCCATTCAATAGAAGATTAATAAGGCATTTCACACAAATACATTTTGCCCATTATAGCTAACTGTGTGAGTTGTGACAAAAACCGGAAAGTGGTCCAAGATAGTGGACCTAATGGACTGTCACATGTCATACTCAGTTGATTCGGAGATAGTTTTTGGTTCATACAATTCATTCAAAAGTAGATTACTAAGGCATTTCACTCAAACACATTTTGCCCATTATAGCCCACTGTGTGAGGTGTGCCAAAAAACGGAAAGTGGTCGAAGATAGTGGACCTAATGGACTCTCACGTGTCATACTCAGTTGATTCGGAGATAGTTTTTGGTCCATACAATCCATTCAAAAGGAGATTACTAAGGCATTTCACTCAAACACATTTTGCCCATTATAGCCCACTGTGTGAGTTGTGACAAAAATCGGAAAGTGGTCGAAGATAGTGGACCTAATTGGCTGTCACGTGTCATACTCAGTTGATTCGGAGATAGTTTTTGGTCCATACAATTCATTCAAAAGTAGATTACTAAGGCATTTCACTCAAACACATTTTGCCCATTATAGCCCACTGTGTGAGTTGTGCCAAAAAACGGAAAGTGGTCGAAGATAGTGGACCTAATGGACTCTCACGTGTCATACTCAGTTGATACGGAGATAGTTTTTGGTCCATACAATCCATTCAAAAGTAGATTACTAAGGCATTTCACTCAAACACATTTTGCCCATTATAGCCCACTGTGTGAGTTGTGCCAAAAATCGGAAAGTGGTCAAAGATAGTGGCACTAATGGACTGTCACGTGTCATACTTAGTTTATTCCGAAATAGTTTTTTTCCATGCAATTCTTTCAAAAGTAGATTACTAAGGCATTTCACTCAAACACATTTTGCCCATTATAGTCCACTGTGTGAGTTGTGACAAAAATCGGAAAGTGGTCAAAGATAGTGGACCTAATGGACTGTCACGTGTCATACTCAGTTGATTCGGAGATAGTATTTGGTCCATACAATTCATTCAAAAGTAGATTACTAAGGCATTTCACTCAAACACAATTTGCCCATTATAGCCCACTGTGTGAGTTGTGACAAAAATCGGAAAGTGCTCAAAGATAGTCGACCTAATGGGCTGTCACTTGTCATACTCACTTTAGTCGAAGATAGTTTTTGGTCCATACAATCCATTCAAAAGGAGATTACTAAGGCATTTCACTCAAACACATTTTGCCCATTAAAGCCCACTGTGTGAGTTGTGACAAAAATCGGAAATAGCTCAAAGGTAGTCGACCTAATGGGCTGGCACTTGTCATACCCACTTTAGTCGAAGATAGTTTTTGGTCCATACAATCCATTCAAAATGAGATTACTAAGGCATTTCACTCAAACACATTTTGCCCATTATAGCCCACTGTGTGAGTTGTGACAAAAATCGGAAAATGCTCAAAGATAGTTGACCTAATGGGCTGTCACTTGTCATACTCACTTTAGTCGAAGATAGTTTTTGGTCCATACAATCCATTCAAAAGGGGATTACTAAGGCATTTCACTCAAACATATTTTGCCCATTATAGCCCACTCTGTGAGTTGTGACAAAAATCGGAAAGTGGTCGAAGATAGTGGACCTGATGGGCTGTCACGTGTCATACTCAGTTGATTCGGAGATAGTTTTTGGTCCATACAATCCATTCAAAAGGAGATTACTAAGGCATTTCACTCAAACACATTTTGCCCATTATAGCCCACTGTGTGAGTTGTGCCAAAAAACGGAAAGTGGTCGAAGATAGTGGACCTAATGGACTCTCACGTGTCATACTCAGTTGATTCGGAGATAGTTTTTGGTCCATACAATTTATTCAAAATGAGATTACTAAGGCATTTCACTCAAACACATTTTGCCCATTATAGCCCACTGTGTGAGTTGTGACAAAAATCGGAAAGTGCTCAAAGATAGTCGACCTAATGGGCTGTCACTTGTCAGACTCACTTTAGTCGAAGATAGTTTTTGGTCCATACAATCCATTCAAAAGGAGATTACTAAGGCATTTCACTCAAACACATTTTGCCCATTATAGCCCACTGTGTGAGTTGTGACAAAAATCGGAAAGTGGTCGAAGATAGTGGACCTAATGGACTACAACGCGACATGCTTAGTTTATTCAGAAATAGTTTTTGGTCCATACAATCCATTCAAAGGAAGATTACTAAGGCATTTCACTCAAACACATTATGCCCATTATATCCCACTATGTGAGTTGCGCTAAAAATCGGAAAGTGTTTGAAGATAACGGACCTGATGGACGATCACGTATCATACTCAGTTTATAAAGAAATAGTTTTTGGTCCATACAATCCATTCAAAGGAATATTACTAAGCCATTTCACTCAAACACATTATGCCCATTATAGCCCACTGTGTGAGTTGCGCCAAAAATCTGAAAGTGGTCGAAGATAGTGGACCTGATGGACTACAACGCGACGTACTTAGTTTATTCAGAAATAGTTTTTGGTCCATACAATCCATTCAAAGGAAGATTACTAAGGCATTTCACTCAAACACACTTTGCCCATTATAGCCCACTGTGTGAGTTGTGCCAAAAATCGGAAAGTGGTGGAAGATAGTGGCACTTATGGACTGTCACGTGCCATACTCAGTTTATTCCGAAATAGTTTTTTTCCATACAATTCATTCAAAAGTAGATTACTAAGGCATTTCACTCAAACACATTTTGCCCATTATAGTCCACTGTGTGAGTTGTGACAAAAATCGGAAAGTGGTCAAAGATAGTGGACCTAATGGACTGTCACGTGTCGTACTCAGTTAATTCGGAGATAGTTTTTGGTCCATACAATTCATTCAAAAGTAGATCACTAAGGCATTTCACTCAAACACATTTTGCCCATTATAGCCCACTGTGTGAGTTGTGACAAAAATCGGAAAGTGCACAAAGATAGTCGACCTAATGGGCTGTCACATGTCATACTCACTTTAGTCGAAGATAGTTTTTGGTCCATACAATCCATTCAAAAGAAGATTACTATGGCATTTCACTCAAACACATTTTGCCCATTATAGCTCACTGTGTGAGTTGTGACAAAAATCGGAAAGTGCTCAAAGGTAGTCGACCTAATGGGCTGTCGCTTGTCATACTCACTTTAGTCGAAGATAGTTTTTGGTCCATACAATCCATTCAAAAGAAAATTAATAAGGCATTTCACACAAACACATTTTGCCCATTATAGCCCACTGTGTGAGTTGTGCCAAAAATCGGAAAGTGGTGGAAGATAGTGGCACTTATGGACTGTCACGTGCCATACTCAGTTTATTCCGAAATAGTTTTTTTCCATACAATTCATTCAAAAGAAGATTACTAAGGCATTTCACACAAACACATTTTGCCCATTATAGCCCACTGTGTGAGTTGTGACAAAAACTGGAAAGTGGTCCAAGATAGTGGACCTAATGGGCTGTCACATGTCATACTCAGTTGATTCGGAGATAGTTTTTGGTCCATACAATTCATTCAAAAGTAGATTACTAAGGCATTTCACTCAAACACATTTTGCCCATTATAGCCCACTGTGTGAGTTGTGCCAAAAAACGGAAAGTGGTCCAAGATAGTGGACCTAATGGGCTGTCACATGTCATACTCAGTTGATTCGGAGATAGTTTTTGGTCCATACAATTCATTCAAAAGTAGATTACTAAGGCATTTCACTCAAACACATTTTGCCCATTATAGCCCACTGTGTGAGTTGTGCCAAAAAACGGAAAGTGGTCGAAGATAGTGGACCTAATGGACTCTCACGTGTCATACTCAGTTGATTCGGAGTTAGTTTTTGGTCCATACAATCCATTCAAAATGAGATTACTAAGGCATTTCACTCAAACACATTTTGCCCATTATAGCCCACTGTGTGAGTTGTGTCAAAAATCGGAAAGTGGTCGAAGATAGTAGACCTGATGAGCTACAATGCGACATACTCAGTTTATTCAGAAATAGTTTTTGGTCCATACAATCCATTCAAAGGAAGATTACTAAGGCTTTTCACTCAAACACATTTTGATCATTATAGCCCACTGTGTGAGTTGTGACAAAAATCGGAAAGTGCTCAAAGGTAGTCGACCTAATGGGCTGGCACTCGTCATACTCACTTTAGTCGAAGATAGTTTTTGGTCCATACAATCCATTCAAAAGAAGATTAATAAGGCATTTCACACAAACACATTTTGCCCATTATAGCTAACTGTGTGAGTTGTGACAAAAACCGGAAAGTGGTCCAAGATAGTGGACCTAATGGACTGTCACATGTCATACTCAGTTATTTCGGAGATAGTTTTTGGTTCATACAATTCATTCAAAAGTAGATTACTAAGGCATTTCACTCAAACACATTTTGCCCATTATAGCCCACTGTGTGAGTTGTGCCAAAAAACGGAAAGTGGTCGAAGATAGTGGACCTAATGGACTCTCACGTGTCATACTCAGTTGATTCGGAGATAGTTTTTGGTCCATACAATCCATTCAAAAGGAGATTACTAAGGCATTTCACTCAAACACATTTTGCCCATTATAGCCCACTGTGTGAGTTGCGACAAAAATCGGAAAGTGGTCGAAGATAGTGGACCTAATTGGCTGTCACGTGTCATACTCAGTTGATTCGGAGATAGTTTTTGGTCCATACAATTCATTCAAAAGTAGATTACTAAGGCATTTCACTCAAACACATTTTGCCCATTATAGCCCACTGTGTGAGTTGTGCCAAAAAACGGAAAGTGGTCGAAGATAGTGGACCTAATGGACTCTCACGTGTCATACTCAGTTGATTCGGAGATAGTTTTTGGTCCATACAATCCATTCAAAAGGAGATTACTAAGGCATTTCACTCAAACACATTTTGCCCATTATAGCCCACTGTGTGAGTTGTGACAAAAATCGGAAAGTGGTCGAAGATAGTGGACCTAATTGGCTGTCACGTGTCATACTCAGTTGATTCGGAGATAGTTTTTGGTCCATACAATCCATTCAAAAGGAGATTACTAAGGCATTTCACTCAAACACATTTTGCCCATTATAGCCCACTGTGTGAGTTGTGACAAAAATCGGAAAGTGGTCGAAAATAGTGGACCTAATTGGCTGTCACGTGTCATACTCAGTTGATTCGGAGATAGTTTTTGGTCCATACAATCCATTCAAAAGTAGATTACTAAGGCATTTCACTCAAACACATTTTGCCCATTATAGCCCACTGTGTGAGTTGTGCCAAAAATCGGAAAGTGGTCAAAGATAGTGGCACTAATGGACTGTCACGTGTCATACTCAGTTTATTCCGAAATAGTTTTTTTCCATGCAATTCATTCAAAAGTAGATTACTAAGGCATTTCACTCAAACACATTTTGCCCATTATAGTCCACTGTGTGAGTTGTGACAAAAATCGGAAAGTGGTCAAAGATAGTGGACCTAATGGACTGTCACGTGTCATACTCAGTTGATTCGGAGATAGTATTTGGTCCATACAATTCATTCAAAAGTAGATTACTAAGGCATTTCACTCAAACACAATTTGCCCATTATAGCCCACTGTGTGAGTTGTGCCCAAAATCGGAAAGTGGTCAAAGATAGTGGCACTAATGGACTGTCACGTGTCATACTCAGTTTATTCCGAAATAGTTTTTTTCCATGCAATTCATTCAAAAGTAGATTACTAAGGCATTTCACTCAAACACATTTTGCCCATTATAGTCCACTGTGTGAGTTGTGCCAAAAATCGGAAAGTGGTCTACGATAGTGGCACTAATGGACTGTCACGTGTCATACTCAGTTTATTCCGAAATAGTTTTTGGTCCATACAATTCATTCAAAAGTAGATTACTAAGGCATTTCACTCAAACACATTTTGCTATTATAGCCCACTGTGTGAGTTGTGCCAAAAATCGAAAAGTGGTCTAAGATAGTGGCACTAATGGACTGTCACGCGTTATACTCAGTTTATTCCGAAATAGTTTTTGGTCCATACAATTCATTCAAAAGTAGATCACTAAGGCATTTCACTCAAACACATTTTGCCCATTATAGCCCACTGTGTGAGTTGTGACAAAAATCGGAAAGTGGTCGAAGATAGTGGCACTAATGGACTGTCACGTGTCATACTCAGTTTATTCCGAAATAGTTTTTTTCCATGCAATTCATTCAAAAGTAGATTACTAAGGCATTTCACTCAAACACATTTTGCCCATTATAGTCCACTGTGTGAGTTGTGACAAAAATCGGAAAGTGGTCAAAGATAGTGGACCTAATGGACTGTCACGTGTCATACTCAGTTGATTCGGAGATAGTATTTGGTCCATACAATTCATTCAAAAGTAGATTACTAAGGCATTTCACTCAAACACATTTTGCCCATGATAGCGCACTGTGTGAGTTGTGACAAAAATCGGAAAGTGGTCGAAGATAGTGGACCTAATGGACTGTCACGTGTCATACTCAGTTGATTCGGACACAGTTTTTGGTCCATACAATCCATTGAAAAGAAGATTACTAAGGCATTTCACTCAAACACATTTTGCCCATTATAGCCCACTGTGTGAGTTGTGACAAAAATCGGAAAATGCCCAAAGATAGTTGACCTAATGGGCTGTCACTTGTCATACTCACTTTAGTCGAAGATAGTTTTTGGTCCATACAATCCATTCAAAAGGGGATTACTAAGGCATTTCACTCAAACACATTTTGCCCATTATAGCCCACTGTGTGAGTTGTGACAAAAATCGGAAAGTGGTCGAAGATAGTGGACCTGATGGGCTGTCACGTGTCATACTCAGTTGATTCGGAGATAGTTTTTGGTCCATACAATCCATTCAAAATGAGATTACTAAGGCATTTCACTCAAACACATTTTGCCCATTATAGCCCACTGTGTGAGTTGTGACAAAAATCGGAAAATGCTCAAAGATAGTTGACCTAATGGGCTGTCACTTGTCATACTCACTTTAGTCGAAGATAGTTTTTGGTCCATACAATCCATTCAAAAGGGAATTACTAAGGCATTTCACTCAAACACATTTTGCCCATTATAGCCCACTGTGTGAGTTGTGACAAAAATCGGAAAGTGGTCGAAGATAGTGGACCTAATGGACTCTCACGTGTCATACTCAGTTGATTCGGAGATAGTTTTTGGTCCATACAATTCATTCAAAATGAGATTACTAAGGCATTTCACTCAAACACATTTTGCCCATTATAGCCCACTGTGTGAGTTGTGCCAAAAATCGGAAAGTGCTCAAAGATAGTCGACCTAATGGGCTGTCACTTGTCATACTCACTTTAGTCGAAGATAGTTTTTGGTCCATACAATCCATTCAAAAGGGTATTACTAAGGCATTTCACTCAAACACATTTTGCCCATTATAGCCCACTGTGTGAGTTGTGCAAAAAAACGGAAAGTGGTCGAAGATAGTGGACCTAATGGGCTGTCACGTGTCATACTCAGTTGATTCGGA
Source organism: Metopia argyrocephala (assembly GCA_963576795.1). Taxonomy (NCBI): domain Eukaryota; kingdom Metazoa; phylum Arthropoda; class Insecta; order Diptera; family Sarcophagidae; genus Metopia; species Metopia argyrocephala. The sequence goes on along the minus strand of OY756209.1, from coordinate 85,879,592 downwards.
GATAGTTTTTGGTCCATACAATCCATTCAAAAGGAAATTACTAAGGCATTTCACTCAAACACATTTTGCCCATTATAGCCCACTGTGTGAGTTGTGCCAAAAAACGGAAAGTGGTCGAAGATAGTGGATCTATTGGACTCTCACGTGTCATACTCAGTTGATTCGGAGATAGTTTTTGGTCCATACAATCCATTCAAAATGAGATTACTAAGGCATTTCCCTCAAACACATTTTGCCCATTATAGCCCACTGTGTGAGTTGTGACAAAAATCGGAAAGTGCTCAAAGATAGTCGACCTAATGGGCTGTCACTTGTCGTACTCACTTTAGTCGAAGATAGTTTTTGGTCCATACAATCCATTCAAAAGGAGATTACTAAGGCATTTCACTCAAACACATTTTGCCCATTAAAGCCCACTGTGTGAGTTGTGACAAAAATCGGAAATAGCTCAAAGATAGTCGACCTAATGGGCTGGCACTTGTCATACCCACTTTAGTCGAAGATAGTTTTTGGTCCATACAATCCATTCAAAATGAGATTACTAAGGCATTTTACACAAACACATTTTGCCCATTATAGCCCACTGTGTGAGTTGTGACAAAAATCGGAAAATGCTCAAAGATAGTTGACCTAATGGGCTGTCACTTGTCATACTCACTTTAGTCGAAGATAGTTTTTGGTCCATACAATCCATTCAAAAGGGGATTACTAAGGCATTTCACTCAAACACATTTTGCCCATTATAGCCCACTGTGTGAGTTGTGACAAAAATCGGAAAGTGGTCGAAGATAGTGGACCTGATGGGCTGTCACGTGTCATACTCAGTTGATTCGGAGATAGTTTTTGGTCCATACAATCCATTCAAAAGGAGATTACTAAGGCATTTCACTCAAACACATTTTGCCCATTATAGCCCACTGTGTGAGTTGTGACAAAAATCGGAAAGTGGTCGAAAATAGTGGACCTAATTGGCTGTCACGTGTCATACTCAGTTGATTCGGAGATAGTTTTTGGTCCATACAATCCATTCAAAAGTAGATTACTAAGGCATTTCACTCAAACACATTTTGCCCATTATAGCCCACTGTGTGAGTTGCGCCAAAAATCGGAAAGTGTTTGAAGATAACGGACCTGATGGACTATCACGTATCATACTCAGTTTATAAAGAAATAGTTTTTGGTCCATACAATCCATTCAAAGGAAGATTACTAAGGCATTTCACTCAAACACATTTTGCCCATTAAAGCCCACTGTGTGAGTTGTGACAAAAATCGGAAATAGCTCAAAGATAGTCGACCTAATGGGCTGGCACTTGTCATACCCACTTTAGTCGAAGATAGTTTTTGGTCCATACAATCCATTCAAAATGAGATTACTAAGGCATTTTACACAAACACATTTTGCCCATTATAGCCCACTGTGTGAGTTGTGACAAAAATCGGAAAATGCTCAAAGATAGTTGACCTAATGGGCTGTCACTTGTCATACTCACTTTAGTCGAAGATAGTTTTTGGTCCATACAATCCATTCAAAAGGGGATTACTAAGGCATTTCACTCAAACACATTTTGCCCATTATAGCCCACTGTGTGAGTTGTGACAAAAATCGGAAAGTGCTCGAAGATAGTGGACCTAATGGACTACAACGCGACATGCTTAGTTTATTCAGAAATAGTTTTTGGTCCATACAATCCATTCAAAGGAAGATTACTAAGGCATTTCACTCAAACACATTATGCCCATTATATCCCACTGTGTGAGTTGCGCCAAAAATCGGAAAGTGTTTGAAGATAACGGACCTGATGGACTATCACGTATCATACTCAGTTTATAAAGAAATAGTTTTTGGTCCATACAATCCATTCAAAGGAAGATTACTAAGGCATTTCACTCAAACACATTTTGCCCATTATAGCCCACTGTGTGAGTTGTGACAAAAATCGGAAAGTGGTCGAAGATAGTGGACCTAATTAGCTGTCACGTGTCATACTCAGTTGATTCGGAGATAGTTTTTGGTCCATACAATCCATTCAAAAGGAGATTACTAAGGCATTTCACTCAAACACATTTTGCCCATTATAGCCCACTGTGTGAGTTGTGACAAAAATCGGAAAGTGGTCGAAAATAGTGGACCTAATTGGCTGTCACGTGTCATACTCAGTTGATTCGGAGATAGTTTTTGGTCCATACAATCCATTCAAAAGTAGATTACTAAGGCATTTCACTCAAACACATTTTGCCCATTATAGCCCACTGTGTGAGTTGTGCCAAAAATCGGAAAGTGGTCAAAGATAGTGGCACTAATGGACTGTCACGTGTCATACTCAGTTGATTCGGAGATAGTTTTTGGTCCATACAATCCATTCAAAAGGAGATTACTAAGGCATTTCACTCAAACACATTTTGCCCATTATAGCCCACTGTGTGAGTTGTGACAAAAATCGGAAAGTGGTCGAAAATAGTGGACCTAATTGGCTGTCACGTGTCATACTCAGTTGATTCGGAGATAGTTTTTGGTCCATACAATCCATTCAAAAGTAGATTACTAAGGCATTTCACTCAAACACATTTTGCCCATTATAGTCCACTGTGTGAGTTGTGCCAAAAATCGGAAAGTGGTCTACGATAGTGGCACTAATGGACTGTCACGTGTCATACTCAGTTTATTCCGAAATAGTTTTTGGTCCATACAATTCATTCAAAAGTAGATTACTAAGGCATTTCACTCAAACACATTTTGCTATTATAGCCCACTGTGTGAGTTGTGCCAAAAATCGAAAAGTGGTCTAAGATAGTGGCACTAATGGACTGTCACGCGTCATACTCAGTTTATTCCGAAATAGTTTTTGGTCCATACAATTCATTCAAAAGTAGATCACTAAGGCATTTCACTCAAACACATTTTGCCCATTATAGCCCACTGTGTGAGTTGTGACAAAAATCGGAAAGTGGTCGAAGATAGTGGCACTAATGGACTGTCACGTGTCATACTCAGTTTATTCCGAAATAGTTTTTTTCCATGCAATTCATTCAAAAGTAGATTACTAAGGCATTTCACTCAAACACATTTTGCCCATTATAGTCCACTGTGTGAGTTGTGACAAAAATCGGAAAGTGGTCAAAGATAGTGGACCTAATGGACTGTCACGTGTCATACTCAGTTGATTCGGAGATAGTATTTGGTCCATACAATTCATTCAAAAGTAGATTACTAAGGCATTTCACTCAAACACATTTTGCCCATGATAGCCCACTGTGTGAGTTGTGACAAAAATCGGAAAGTGGTCGAAGATAGTGGACCTAATGGACTGTCACGTGTCATACTCAGTTGATTCGGACACAGTTTTTGGTCCATACAATCCATTGAAAAGAAGATTACTAAGGCATTTCACTCAAACACATTTTGCCCATTATAGCCCACTGTGTGAGTTGTGACAAAAATCGGAAAATGCCCAAAGATAGTTGACCTAATGGGCTGACACTTGTCATACTCACTTTAGTCGAAGATAGTTTTTGGTCCATACAATCCATTCAAAAGGGGATTACTAAGGCATTTCACTCAAACACATTTTGCCCATTATAGCCCACTGTGTGAGTTGTGACAAAAATCGGAAAGTGGTCGAAGATAGTGGACCTGATGGGCTGTCACGTGTCATACTCAGTTGATTCGGAGATAGTTTTTGGTCCATACAATCCATTCAAAATGAGATTACTAAGGCATTTCACTCAAACACATTTTGCCCATTATAGCCCACTGTGTGAGTTGTGACAAAAATCGGAAAATGCTCAAAGATAGTTGACCTAATGGGCTGTCACTTGTCATACTCACTTTAGTCGAAGATAGTTTTTGGTCCATACAATCCATTCAAAAGGGAATTACTAAGGCATTTCACTCAAACACATTTTGCCCATTATAGCCCACTGTGTGAGTTGTGACAAAAATCGGAAAGTGGTCGAAGATAGTGGACCTAATGGACTCTCACGTGTCATACTCAGTTGATTCGGAGATAGTTTTTGGTCCATACAATTCATTCAAAATGAGATTACTAAGGCATTTCACTCAAACACATTTTGCCCATTATAGCCCACTGTGTGAGTTGTGCCAAAAATCGGAAAGTGCTCAAAGATAGTCGACCTAATGGGCTGTCACTTGTCATACTCACTTTAGTCGAAGATAGTTTTTGGTCCATACAATCCATTCAAAAGGGTATTACTAAGGCATTTCACTCAAACACATTTTGCCCATTATAGCCCACTGTGTGAGTTGTGCCAAAAAACGGAAAGTGGTCGAAGATAGTGGACCTAATGGGCTGTCACGTGTCATACTCAGTTGATTCGGAGATAGTTTTTGGTCCATACAATCCATTCAAAAGGAAATTACTAAGGCATTTCACTCAAACACATTTTGCCCATTATAGCCCACTGTGTGAGTTGTGCCAAAAAACGGAAAGTGGTCGAAGATAGTGGATCTATTGGACTGTCACGTGTCATACTCAGTTGATTCGGAGATAGTATTTGGTCCATACAATTCATTCAAAAGTAGATTACTAAGGCATTTCACTCAAACACATTTTGCCCATGATAGCCCACTGTGTGAGTTGTGACAAAAATCGGAAAGTGGTCGAAGATAGTGGACCTAATGGACTGTCACGTGTCATACTCAGTTGATTCGGACACAGTTTTTGGTCCATACAATCCATTGAAAAGAAGATTACTAAGGCATTTCACTCAAACACATTTTGCCCATTATAGCCCACTGTGTGAGTTGTGACAAAAATCGGAAAATGCCCAAAGATAGTTGACCTAATGGGCTGACACTTGTCATACTCACTTTAGTCGAAGATAGTTTTTGGTCCATACAATCCATTCAAAAGGGGATTACTAAGGCATTTCACTCAAACACATTTTGCCCATTATAGCCCACTGTGTGAGTTGTGACAAAAATCGGAAAGTGGTCGAAGATAGTGGACCTGATGGGCTGTCACGTGTCATACTCAGTTGATTCGGAGATAGTTTTTGGTCCATACAATCCATTCAAAATGAGATTACTAAGGCATTTCACTCAAACACATTTTGCCCATTATAGCCCACTGTGTGAGTTGTGACAAAAATCGGAAAATGCTCAAAGATAGTTGACCTAATGGGCTGTCACTTGTCATACTCACTTTAGTCGAAGATAGTTTTTGGTCCATACAATCCATTCAAAAGGGAATTACTAAGGCATTTCACTCAAACACATTTTGCCCATTATAGCCCACTGTGTGAGTTGTGACAAAAATCGGAAAGTGGTCGAAGATAGTGGACCTAATGGACTCTCACGTGTCATACTCAGTTGATTCGGAGATAGTTTTTGGTCCATACAATTCATTCAAAATGAGATTACTAAGGCATTTCACTCAAACACATTTTGCCCATTATAGCCCACTGTGTGAGTTGTGCCAAAAATCGGAAAGTGCTCAAAGATAGTCGACCTAATGGGCTGTCACTTGTCATACTCACTTTAGTCGAAGATAGTTTTTGGTCCATACAATCCATTCAAAAGGGTATTACTAAGGCATTTCACTCAAACACATTTTGCCCATTATAGCCCACTGTGTGAGTTGTGCCAAAAAACGGAAAGTGGTCGAAGATAGTGGACCTAATGGGCTGTCACGTGTCATACTCAGTTGATTCGGAGATAGTTTTTGGTCCATACAATCCATTCAAAAGGAAATTACTAAGGCATTTCACTCAAACACATTTTGCCCATTATAGCCCACTGTGTGAGTTGTGCCAAAAAACGGAAAGTGGTCGAAGATAGTGGATCTATTGGACTCTCACGTGTCATACTCAGTTGATTCGGAGATAGTTTTTGGTCCATACAATCCATTCAAAATGAGATTACTAAGGCATTTCCCTCAAACACATTTTGCCCATTATAGCCCACTGTGTGAGTTGTGACAAAAATCGGAAAGTGCTCAAAGATAGTCGACCTAATGGGCTGTCACTTGTCGTACTCACTTTAGTCGAAGATAGTTTTTGGTCCATACAATCCATTCAAAAGGAGATTACTAAGGCATTTCACTCAAACACATTTTGCCCATTAAAGCCCACTGTGTGAGTTGTGACAAAAATCGGAAATAGCTCAAAGATAGTCGACCTAATGGGCTGGCACTTGTCATACCCACTTTAGTCGAAGATAGTTTTTGGTCCATACAATCCATTCAAAATGAGATTACTAAGGCATTTTACACAAACACATTTTGCCCATTATAGCCCACTGTGTGAGTTGTGACAAAAATCGGAAAATGCTCAAAGATAGTTGACCTAATGGGCTGTCACTTGTCATACTCACTTTAGTCGAAGATAGTTTTTGGTCCATACAATCCATTCAAAAGGGGATTACTAAGGCATTTCACTCAAACACATTTTGCCCATTATAGCCCACTGTGTGAGTTGTGACAAAAATCGGAAAGTGGTCGAAGATAGTGGACCTGATGGGCTGTCACGTGTCCTACTCAGTTGATTCGGAGATAGTTTTTGGTCCATACAATCCATTCAAAAGGAAATTACTAAGGCATTTCACTCAAACACATTTTGCCCATTATAGCCCACTGTGTGAGTTGTGCCAAAAAACGGAAAGTGGTCGAAGATAGTGGACCTAATGGACTCTCACGTGTCATACTCAGTTGATTCGGAGATAGTTTTTGGTCCATACAATTCATTCAAAATGAGATTACTAAGGCATTTCACTCAAACACATTTTGCCCATTATAGCCCACTGTGTGAGTTGTGACAAAAATCGGAAAGTGCTCAAAGATAGTCGACCTAATGGGCTGTCACTTGTCAGACTCACTTTAGTCGAAGATAGTTTTTGGTCCATACAATCCATTCAAAAGGAGATTACTAAGGCATTTCACTCAAACACATTTTGCCCATTATAGCCCACTGTGTGAGTTGTGACAAAAATCGGAAAGTGCTCGAAGATAGTGGACCTAATGGACTACAACGCGACATGCTTAGTTTATTCAGAAATAGTTTTTGGTCCATACAATCCATTCAAAGGAAGATTACTAAGGCATTTCACTCAAACACATTATGCCCATTATATCCCACTGTGTGAGTTGCGCCAAAAATCGGAAAGTGTTTGAAGATAACGGACCTGATGGACTATCACGTATCATACTCAGTTTATAAAGAAATAGTTTTTGGTCCATACAATCCATTCAAAGGAAGATTACTAAGGCATTTCACTCAAACACATTATGCCCATTATAGCCCACTGTGTGAGTTGCGCCAAAAATCGGAAAGTGGTCAAAGATAGTGGACCTGATGGACTACAACGCGACGTACTTAGTTTATTCAGAAATAGTTTTTGGTCCATACAATCCATTCAAAGGAAGATTACTAAGGCATTTCACTCGAACACAGTTTGCCCATTATAGCCCACTGTGTGAGTTGTGCCAAAAATCGGAAAGTGGTCGAAGATAGTAGACCTGATGAGCTACAATGCGACATACTCAGTTGATTCGGAGATAGTTTTTGGTCCATACAATTCATTCAAAATGAGATTACTAAGGCATTTCACTCAAACACATTTTGCCCATTATAGCCCACTGTGTGAGTTGTGCCAAAAACGGAAAGTGGTCGAAGATAGTGGACCTGATGAGCTACAATGCGACATACTCAGTTTATTCAGAAATAGTTTTTGGTCCATACAATCCATTCAAAGGAAGATTACTAAGGCATTTCACTCAAACACATTTTGCCCATTATAGCCCACTGTGTGAGTTGTGACAAAAATCGGAAAGTGCTCAAAGGTAGTCGACCTAATGGGCTGGCACTCGTCATACTCACTTTAGTCGAAGATAGTTTTTGGTCCATACAATCCATTCAAAAGAAGATTACTAAGGCATTTCACACAAACACATTTTGCCCATTATAGCTAACTGTGTGAGTTGTGACAAAAACCGGAAAGTGGTCCAAGATAGTGGACCTAATGGACTGTCACATGTCATACTCAGTTGATTCGGAGATAGTTTTTGGTCCATACAATTCATTCAAAAGTAGATTACTAAGGCATTTCACTCAAACACATTTTGCCCATTATAGCCCACTGTGTGAGTTGTGCCAAAAAACGGAAAGTGTTCGAAGATAGTGGACCTAATGGACTCTCACGTGTCATACTCAGTTGATTCGGAGATAGTTTTTGGTCCATACAATCCATTCAAAAGGAGATTACTAAGGCATTTCACTCAAACACATTTTGCCCATTATAGCCCACTGTGTGAGTTGTGACAAAAATCGGAAAGTGGTCGAAGATAGTGGACCTAATGGACTGTCACGTGTCATACTCAGTTGATTCGGAGATAGTTTTTGGTCCATACAATTCATTCAAAAGTAGATTACTAAGGCATTTCACTCAAACACATTTTGCCCATGATAGCCCACTGTGTGAGTTGTGCCAAAAAACGGAAAGTGCTCAAAGATAGTCGACCTAATGGGCTGTCACTTGTCAGACTCACTTTAGTCGAAGATAGTTTTTGGTCCATACAATCCATTCAAAAGGAGATTACTAAGGCATTTCACTCAAACACATTTTGCCCATTATAGCCCACTGTGTGAGTTGTGACAAAAATCGGAAAGTGCTCGAAGATAGTGGACCTAATGGACTACAACGCGACATGCTTAGTTTATTCAGAAATAGTTTTTGGTCCATACAATCCATTCAAAGGAAGATTACTAAGGCATTTCACTCAAACACATTATGCCCATTATATCCCACTGTGTGAGTTGCGCCAAAAATCGGAAAGTGTTTGAAGATAACGGACCTGATGGACTATCACGTATCATACTCAGTTTATAAAGAAATAGTTTTTGGTCCATACAATCCATTCAAAGGAAGATTACTAAGGCATTTCACTCAAACACATTATGCCCATTATAGCCCACTGTGTGAGTTGCGCCAAAAATCGGAAAGTGGTCAAAGATAGTGGACCTGATGGACTACAACGCGACGTACTTAGTTTATTCAGAAATAGTTTTTGGTCCATACAATCCATTCAAAGGAAGATTACTAAGGCATTTCACTCGAACACAGTTTGCCCATTATAGCCCACTGTGTGAGTTGTGCCAAAAATCGGAAAGTGGTCGAAGATAGTAGACCTGATGAGCTACAATGCGACATACTCAGTTGATTCGGAGATAGTTTTTGGTCCATACAATTCATTCAAAATGAGATTACTAAGGCATTTCACTCAAACACATTTTGCCCATTATAGCCCACTGTGTGAGTTGTGCCAAAAACGGAAAGTGGTCGAAGATAGTGGACCTGATGAGCTACAATGCGACATACTCAGTTTATTCAGAAATAGTTTTTGGTCCATACAATCCATTCAAAGGAAGATTACTAAGGCATTTCACTCAAACACATTTTGCCCATTATAGCCCACTGTGTGAGTTGTGACAAAAATCGGAAAGTGCTCAAAGGTAGTCGACCTAATGGGCTGGCACTCGTCATACTCACTTTAGTCGAAGATAGTTTTTGGTCCATACAATCCATTCAAAAGAAGATTACTAAGGCATTTCACACAAACACATTTTGCCCATTATAGCTAACTGTGTGAGTTGTGACAAAAACCGGAAAGTGGTCCAAGATAGTGGACCTAATGGACTGTCACATGTCATACTCAGTTGATTCGGAGATAGTTTTTGGTCCATACAATTCATTCAAAAGTAGATTACTAAGGCATTTCACTCAAACACATTTTGCCCATTATAGCCCACTGTGTGAGTTGTGCCAAAAAACGGAAAGTGTTCGAAGATAGTGGACCTAATGGACTCTCACGTGTCATACTCAGTTGATTCGGAGATAGTTTTTGGTCCATACAATCCATTCAAAAGGAGATTACTAAGGCATTTCACTCAAACACATTTTGCCCATTATAGCCCACTGTGTGAGTTGTGACAAAAATCGGAAAGTGGTCGAAGATAGTGGACCTAATGGACTGTCACGTGTCATACTCAGTTGATTCGGAGATAGTTTTTGGTCCATACAATTCATTCAAAAGTAGATTACTAAGGCATTTCACTCAAACACATTTTGCCCATGATAGCCCACTGTGTGAGTTGTGCCAAAAAACGGAAAGTGGTCGAAGATAGTGGACCTAATGGACTCTCACGTGTCATACTCAGTTGATTCGGAGATAGTTTTTGGTCCATACAATCCATTCAAAAGGGGATTACTAAGGCATTTCACTCAAACACATTTTGCTATTATAGCCCACTGTGTGAGTTGTGACAAAAATCGGAAAGTGGTCGAAGATAGTAGACCTAATGGACTGTCACGTGTCATACTCAGTTGATTCGGACACAGTTTTTGGTCCATACAATCCATTGAAAAGAAGATTACTAAGGCATTTCACTCAAACACATTTTGCCTATTATAGCCCACTGTGTGAGTTGTGACAAAAATCGGAAAGTGGTCGAAGATAGTAGACCTAATGGACTGTCACGTGTCATACTCAGTTGATTCGGACACAGTTTTTGGTCCATACAATCCATTGAAAAGAAGATTACTAAGGCATTTCACTCAAACACATTTTGCCCATTATAGCCCACTGTGTGAGTTGTGCCAAAAAACGGAAAGTGGTCGAAGATAGTGGACCTAATGGACTGTCACTTGTCATACTCAGTTGATTCGGACACAGTTTTTGGTCCATACAATCCATTGAAAAGAAGATTACTAAGGCATTTCACTCAAACACATTTTGCCCATTATAGCCCACTGTGTGAGTTGTGCCAAAAAACGGAAAGTGGTCGAAGATAGTGGACCTAATGGACTGTCACGTGTCATACTCAGTTGATTCGGACACAGTTTTTGGTCCATACAATCCATTGAAAAGAAGATTACTAAGGCATTTCACTCAAACACATTTTGCCCATTATAGCCCACTGTGTGAGTTGTGCCAAAAAACGGAAAGTGGTCGAAGATAGTGGACCTAATGGACTGTCACGTGTCATACTCAGTTGATTCGGACACAGTTTTTGGTCCATACAATCCATTGAAAAGAAGATTACTAAGGCATTTCACTCAAACACATTTTGCCCATTATAGCCCACTGTGTGAGTTGTGCCAAAAAACGGAAAGTGGTCGAAGATAGTGGACCTAATGGACTGTCACGTGTCATACTCAGTTGATTCGGACACAGTTTTTGGTCCATACAATCCATTGAAAAGAAGATTACTAAGGCATTTCACTCAAACACATTTTGCCCATTATAGCCCACTGTGTGAGTTGTGCCAAAAATCGGAAAGTGGTCTACGATAGTGGCACTAATGGACTGTCACGTGTCATACTCAGTTTATTCCGAAATAGTTTTTGGTCCATACAATTCATTCAAAAGTAGATTACTAAGGCATTTCACTCAAACACATTTTGCTATTATAGCCCACTGTGTGAGTTGTGCCAAAAATCGGAAAGTGGTCTAAGATAGTGGCACTAATGGACTGTCACGCGTCATACTCAGTTTATTCCGAAATAGTTTTTGGTCCATACAATTCATTCAAAAGTAGATCACTAAGGCATTTCACTCAAACACATTTTGCCCATTATAGCCCACTGTGTGAGTTGTGACAAAAATCGGAAAGTGCCCAAAGATAGTCGACCTAATGGGCTGTCACTTGTCAGACTCACTTTAGTCGAAGATAGTTTTTGGTCCATACAATCCATTCAAAAGGAGATTACTAAGGCATTTCACTCAAACACATTTTGCCCATGATAGCCCACTGTGTGAGTTGTGACAAAAATCGGAAAGTGGTCGAAGATAGTGGACATAATGGACTGTCACGTGTCATACTCAGTTGATTCGGACACAGTTTTTGGTCCATACAATCCATTCAAAAGGAGATTACTAAGGCATTTCACTCAAACACATTTTTCCCATTATAGCCCACTGTGTGAGTTGTGACAAAAATCGGAAAGTGGTCGAAGATAGTGGACCTAATGGACTGTCACGCGTCATACTCAGTTTATTCCGAAATAGTTTTTTTCCATGCAATTCATTCAAAAGTAGATTACTAAGGCATTTCACTCAAACACATTTTGCCCATTATAGTCCACTGTGTGAGTTGTGACAAAAATCGGAATGTGGTCAAAGATAGTGGACCTAATGGACTGTCACGTGTCATACTCAGTTGATTCGGAGATAGTATTTGGTCCATACAATTCATTCAAAAGTAGATTACTAAGGCATTTCACTCAAACACATTTTGCCCATTATAGCCCACTGTGTGAGTTGTGCCAAAAATCGGAAAGTGGTCTAAGATAGTGGCACTAATGGACTGTCACGCGTCATACTCAGTTTATTCCGAAATAGTTTTTGGTCCATACAATCCATTCAAAAGGAGATTACTAAGGCATTTCACTCAAACACATTTTGCCCATTATAGCCCACTGTGTGAGTTGTGACAAAAATCGGAAAGTGGTCGAAGATAGTGGACCTAATGGACTGTCACGCGTCATACTCAGTTTATTCCGAAATAGTTTTTTTCCATGCAATTCATTCAAAAGTAGATTACTAAGGCATTTCACTCAAACACATTTTGCCCATTATAGTCCACTGTGTGAGTTGTGACAAAAATCGGAATGTGGTCAAAGATAGTGGACCTAATGGACTGTCACGTGTCATACTCAGTTGATTCGGAGATAGTATTTGGTCCATACAATTCATTCAAAAGTAGATTACTAAGGCATTTCACTCAAACACATTTTGCTATTATAGCCCACTGTGTGAGTTGTGCCAAAAATCGGAAAGTGGTCTAAGATAGTGGCACTAATGGACTGTCACGCGTCATACTCAGTTTATTCCGAAATAGTTTTTGGTCCATACAATCCATTCAAAAGGAGATTACTAAGGCATTTCACTCAAACACATTTTGCCCATTATAGCCCACTGTGTGAGTTGTGACAAAAATCGGAAAGTGGTCGAAGATAGTGGACCTAATGGACTGTCACGTGTCATACTCAGTTGATTCGGAGATAGTTTTTGGTCCATACAATTCATTCAAAAGTAGATTACTAAGGCATTTCACTCAAACACATTTTGCCCATGATAGCCCACTGTGTGAGTTGTGCCAAAAAACGGAAAGTGGTCGAAGATAGTGGACCTAATGGACTCTCACGTGTCATACTCAGTTGATTCGGAGATAGTTTTTGGTCCATACAATCCATTCAAAAGGGGATTACTAAGGCATTTCACTCAAACACATTTTGCTATTATAGCCCACTGTGTGAGTTGTGACAAAAATCGGAAAGTGGTCGAAGATAGTAGACCTAATGGACTGTCACGTGTCATACTCAGTTGATTCGGACACAGTTTTTGGTCCATACAATCCATTGAAAAGAAGATTACTAAGGCATTTCACTCAAACACATTTTGCCTATTATAGCCCACTGTGTGAGTTGTGACAAAAATCGGAAAGTGGTCGAAGATAGTAGACCTAATGGACTGTCACGTGTCATACTCAGTTGATTCGGACACAGTTTTTGGTCCATACAATCCATTGAAAAGAAGATTACTAAGGCATTTCACTCAAACACATTTTGCCCATTATAGCCCACTGTGTGAGTTGTGCCAAAAAACGGAAAGTGGTCGAAGATAGTGGACCTAATGGACTGTCACTTGTCATACTCAGTTGATTCGGACACAGTTTTTGGTCCATACAATCCATTGAAAAGAAGATTACTAAGGCATTTCACTCAAACACATTTTGCCCATTATAGCCCACTGTGTGAGTTGTGCCAAAAAACGGAAAGTGGTCGAAGATAGTGGACCTAATGGACTGTCACGTGTCATACTCAGTTGATTCGGACACAGTTTTTGGTCCATACAATCCATTGAAAAGAAGATTACTAAGGCATTTCACTCAAACACATTTTGCCCATTATAGCCCACTGTGTGAGTTGTGCCAAAAAACGGAAAGTGGTCGAAGATAGTGGACCTAATGGACTGTCACGTGTCATACTCAGTTGATTCGGACACAGTTTTTGGTCCATACAATCCATTGAAAAGAAGATTACTAAGGCATTTCACTCAAACACATTTTGCCCATTATAGCCCACTGTGTGAGTTGTGCCAAAAAACGGAAAGTGGTCGAAGATAGTGGACCTAATGGACTGTCACGTGTCATACTCAGTTGATTCGGACACAGTTTTTGGTCCATACAATCCATTGAAAAGAAGATTACTAAGGCATTTCACTCAAACACATTTTGCCCATTATAGCCCACTGTGTGAGTTGTGCCAAAAATCGGAAAGTGGTCTACGATAGTGGCACTAATGGACTGTCACGTGTCATACTCAGTTTATTCCGAAATAGTTTTTGGTCCATACAATTCATTCAAAAGTAGATTACTAAGGCATTTCACTCAAACACATTTTGCTATTATAGCCCACTGTGTGAGTTGTGCCAAAAATCGGAAAGTGGTCTAAGATAGTGGCACTAATGGACTGTCACGCGTCATACTCAGTTTATTCCGAAATAGTTTTTGGTCCATACAATTCATTCAAAAGTAGATCACTAAGGCATTTCACTCAAACACATTTTGCCCATTATAGCCCACTGTGTGAGTTGTGACAAAAATCGGAAAGTGCCCAAAGATAGTCGACCTAATGGGCTGTCACTTGTCAGACTCACTTTAGTCGAAGATAGTTTTTGGTCCATACAATCCATTCAAAAGGAGATTACTAAGGCATTTCACTCAAACACATTTTGCCCATGATAGCCCACTGTGTGAGTTGTGACAAAAATCGGAAAGTGGTCGAAGATAGTGGACATAATGGACTGTCACGTGTCATACTCAGTTGATTCGGACACAGTTTTTGGTCCATACAATCCATTCAAAAGGAGATTACTAAGGCATTTCACTCAAACACATTTTGCCCATTATAGCCCACTGTGTGAGTTGTGACAAAAATCGGAAAGTGGTCGAAGATAGTGGACCTAATGGACTGTCACGCGTCATACTCAGTTTATTCCGAAATAGTTTTTTTCCATGCAATTCATTCAAAAGTAGATTACTAAGGCATTTCACTCAAACACATTTTGCCCATTATAGTCCACTGTGTGAGTTGTGACAAAAATCGGAATGTGGTCAAAGATAGTGGACCTAATGGACTGTCACGTGTCATACTCAGTTGATTCGGAGATAGTATTTGGTCCATACAATTCATTCAAAAGTAGATTACTAAGGCATTTCACTCAAACACATTTTGCCCATTATAGCCCACTGTGTGAGTTGTGCCAAAAATCGGAAAGTGGTCTACGATAGTAGCGCTAATGGACTGTCACGTGTCATACTCAGTTTATTCCGAAATAGTTTTTGGTCCATACAATTCATTCAAAAGTAGATTACTAAGGCATTTCACTCAAACACATTTTGCCCATTATAGCCCACTGTGTGAGTTGTGCCAAAAATCGAAAAGTGGTCTAAGATAGTGGCACTAATGGACTGTCACGCGTCATACTCAGTTTATTCCGAAATAGTTTTTGGTCCATACAATTCATTCAAAAGTAGATCACTAAGGCATTTCACTCAAACACATTTTGCCCATTATAGCCCACTGTGTGAGTTGTGACAAAAATCGGAAAGTGCCCAAAGATAGTCGACCTAATGGGCTGTCACCTGTCAGACTCACTTTAGGCGAAGATAGTGTTTGGTCCATACAATCCATTCAAAGGAGATTACTAAGGCATTTCACTCAAACACATTTTGCCCATGATAGCCCACTGTGTGAGTTGTGACAAAAATCGGAAAGTGGTCGAAGATAGTGGACCTAATGGACTCTCACGTGTCATACTCAGTTGATTCGGAGATAGTTTTTGGTCCATACAATCCATTCAAAAGGAGATTACTAAGGCATTTCACTCAAACACATTTTGCCCATTATAGCCCACTGTGTGAGTTGTGACAAAAATCGGAAAGTGGTCGAAGATAGTGGACCTAATGGACTCTCACGTGTCATACTCAGTTGATTCGGAGATAGTTTTTGGTCCATACAATCCATTCAAAAGGAGATTACTAAGGCATTTCACTCAAACACATTTTGCCCATTATAGCCCACTGTGTGAGTTGTGACAAAAATCGGAAAGTGGTAGAAGATAGTGGCACTAATGGACTGTCACGTGTCATACTCAGTTTATTCCGAAATAGTTTTTTTCCATGCAATTCATTCAAAAGTAGATTACTAAGGCATTTCACTCAAACACATTTTGCCCATTATAGCCCACTGTGTGAGTTGTGCCAAAAATCGAAAAATGGTCTAAGATAGTGGCACTAATGGACTGTCACGCGTCATACTCAGTTTATTCCGAAACAGTTTTTGGTCCATACAATTCATTCAAAAGTAGATCACTAAGGCATTTCACTCAAACACATTTTGCCCATTATAGCCCACTGTGTGAGTTGTGACAAAAATCGGAAAGTGCCCAAAGATAGTCGACCTAATGGGCTGTCACCTGTCAGACTCACTTTAGTCGAAGATAGTGTTTGGTCCATACAATCCATTCAAAGGAGATTACTAAGGCATTTCACTCAAACACATTTTGCCCATGATAGCCCACTGTGTGAGTTGTGACAAAAATCGGAAAGTGGTCGAAGATAGTGGACCTAATGGACTCTCACGTGTCATACTCAGTTGATTCGGAGATAGTTTTTGGTCCATACAATCCATTCAAAAGGAGATTACTAAGGCATTTCACTCAAACACATTTTGCCCATTATAGCCCACTGTGTGAGTTGTGACAAAAATCGGAAAGTGGTCGAAGATAGTGGACCTAATGGACTCTCACGCGTCATACTCAGTTTATTCCGAAATAGTTTTTGGTCCATACAATTCATTCAAAAGTAGATTACTAAGGCATTTCACTCAAACACATTTTGCCCATTATAGCCCACTGTGTGAGTTGTGCCAAAAAACGGAAAGTGGTCGAAGATAGTGGACCTAATGGACTGTCACGTGTCATACTCATTTGATTCGGAGACAGTTTTTGGTCCATACAATCCATTGAAAAGAAGATTACTAAGGCATTTCACTCAAACACATTTTGCCCATGATAGCCCACTGTGTGAGTTGTGCCAAAAAACGGAAAGTGGTCGAAGATAGTGGACCTAATGGACTCTCACGTGTCATACTCAGTTGATTCGGAGATAGTTTTTGGTCCATACAATCCATTCAAAAGGAGATTACTAAGGCATTTCACTCAAACACATTTTGCCCATTATAGCCCACTGTGTGAGTTGTGACAAAAATCGGAAAGTGGTAGAAGATAGTGGCACTAATGGACTGTCACGTGTCATACTCAGTTTATTCCGAAATAGTTTTTTTCCATGCAATTCATTCAAAAGTAGATTACTAAGGCATTTCACTCAAACACATTTTGCCCATTATAGTCCACTGTGTGAGTTGTGACAAAAATCGGAAAGTGGTCAAAGATAGTGGACCTAATGGACTGTCACGTGTCATACTCAGTTGATTCGGAGATAGTATTTGGTCCATACAATTCATTCAAAAGTAGATTACTAAGGCATTTCACTCAAACACATTTTGCCCATTATAGCCCACTGTGTGAGTTGTGCCAAAAATCGGAAAGTGGTCTACGATAGTGGCACTAATGGACTGTCACGTGTCATACTCAGTTTATTCCGAAATAGTTTTTGGTCCATACAATTCATTCAAAAGTAGATTACTAAGGCATTTCACTCAAACACATTTTGCTATTATAGCCCACTGTGTGAGTTGTGCCAAAAATCGGAAAGTGGTCTAAGATAGTGGCACTAATGGACTGCCACGCGTCATACTCAGTTTATTCCGAAATAGTTTTTGGTCCATACAATTCATTCAAAAGTAGATCACTAAGGCATTTCACTCAAACACATTTTGCCCATTATAGCCCACTGTGTGAGTTGTGACAAAAATCGGAAAGTGCCCAAAGATAGTCGACCTAATGGGCTGTCACTTGTCAGACTCACTTTAGTCGAAGATAGTTTTTGGTCCATACAATCCATTCAAAAGGAGATTACTAAGGCATTTCACTCAAACACATTTTGCCCATGATAGCCCACTGTGTGAGTTGCGACAAAAATCGGAAAGTGGTCGAAGATAGTGGACATAATGGACTGTCACGTGTCATACTCAGTTGATTCGGACACAGTTTTTGGTCCATACAATCCATTCAAAAGGAGATTACTAAGGCATTTCACTCAAACACATTTTGCCCATTATAGCCCACTGTGTGAGTTGTGACAAAAATCGGAAAGTGGTCGAAGATAGTGGACCTAATGGACTGTCACGCGTCATACTCAGTTTATTCCGAAATAGTTTTTTTCCATGCAATTCATTCAAAAGTAGATTACTAAGGCATTTCACTCAAACACATTTTGCCCATTATAGTCCACTGTGTGAGTTGTGACAAAAATCGGAATGTGGTCAAAGATAGTGGACCTAATGGACTGTCACGTGTCATACTCAGTTGATTCGGAGATAGTATTTGGTCCATACAATTCATTCAAAAGTAGATTACTAAGGCATTTCACTCAAACACATTTTGCCCATTATAGCCCACTGTGTGAGTTGTGCCAAAAATCGGAAAGTGGTCTACGATAGCGGCGCTAATGGACTGTCACGTGTCATACTCAGTTTATTCCGAAATAGTTTTTGGTCCATACAATTCATTCAAAAGTAGATTACTAAGGCATTTCACTCAAACACATTTTGCCCATTATAGCCCACTGTGTGAGTTGTGCCAAAAATCGAAAAGTGGTCTAAGATAGTGGCACTAATGGACTGTCACGCGTCATACTCAGTTTATTCCGAAATAGTTTTTGGTCCATACAATTCATTCAAAAGTAGATCACTAAGGCATTTCACTCAAACACATTTTGCCCATTATAGCCCACTGTGTGAGTTGTGCCAAAAATCGAAAAGTGGTCTAAGATAGTGGCACTAATGGACTGTCACGCGTCATACTCAGTTTATTCCGAAATAGTTTTTGGTCCATACAATTCATTCAAAAGTAGATCACTAAGGCATTTCACTCAAACACATTTTGCCCATTATAGCCCACTGTGTGAGTTGTGCCAAAAATCGAAAAGTGGTCTAAGATAGTGGCACTAATGGACTGTCACGCGTCATACTCAGTTTATTCCGAAATAGTTTTTGGTCCATACAATTCATTCAAAAGTAGATTACTAAGGCATTTCACTCAAACACATTTTGCCCATTATAGCCCACTGTGTGAGTTGTGCCAAAAAACGGAAAGTGGTCGAAGATAGTGGACCTAATGGACTCTCACGTGTCATACTCAGTTGATTCGGAGACAGCTTTTGGTCCATACAATCCATTGAAAAGAAGATTACTAAGGCATTTCACTCAAACACATTTTGCCCATGATAGCCCACTGTGTGAGTTGTGCCAAAAAACGGAAAGTGGTCGAAGATAGTGGACCTAATGGACTCTCACGTGTCATACTCAGTTGATTCGGAGATAGTTTTTGGTCCATACAATCCATTCAAAAGGAGATTACTAAGGCATTTCACTCAAACACATTTTGCCCATTATAGCCCACTGTGTGAGTTGTGACAAAAATCGGAAAGTGGTAGAAGATAGTGGCACTAATGGACTGTCACGTGCCATACTCAGTTTATTCCGAAATAGTTTTTTTCCATGCAATTCATTCAAAAGTAGTTTACTAAGGCATTTCACTCAAACACATTTTGCCCATTATAGTCCACTGTGTGAGTTCTGACAAAAATCGGAAAGTGGTCAAAGATAGTGGACCTAATGGACTGTCACGTGTCATACTCAGTTGATTCGGAGATAGTATTTGGTCCATACAATTCATTCAAAAGTAGATTACTAAGGCATTTCACTCAAACACATTTTGCCCATTATAGCCCACTGTGTGAGCTGTGACAAAAATCGGAAAGTGGTCGAAAATAGTGGACCTAATGGACTGTCACGCGTCATACGCAGTTGATTCGGAGATAGTTTTTGGTCCATACAATTCATTCAAAAGTAGATTACTAAGGCATTTCACTCAAACACATTTTGCCCATTATAGCCCACTGTGTGAGTTGTGCCAAAAAACGGAAAGTGGTCGAAGATAGTGGACCTAATGGACTCTCACGTGTCATACTCAGTTGATTCGGAGATAGTTTTTGGTCCATACAATCCATTCAAAATGAGATTACTAAGGCATTTCACTCAAACACATTTTGCCCATTATAGCCCACTGTGTGAGTTGTGACGAAAATCGGAAAGTGGTCGAAGATAGTGGACCTAATGGGCTGTCACGTGTCATACTCAGTTGATTCGGAGATAGTTTTTGGTCCATACAATCCATTCAAAAGGAAAATACTAAGGCATTTCACTCAAACACATTTTGCCCATTATAGCCCACTGTGTGAGTTGTGCCAAAAAACGGAAAGTGATCGAAGATAGTGGACCTATTGGACTCTCACGTGTCATACTCAGTTGATTCGGAAATAGTTTTTGGTCCATACAATCCATTCAAAATGAGATTACTAAGGCATTTCCCTCAAACACATTTTGCCCATTATAGCCCACTGTGTGAGTTGTGACAAAAATCGGAAAGTGCTCAAAGATAGTCGACCTAATGGGCTGTCACTTGTCAGACTCACTTTAGTCGAAGATAGTTTTTGGTCCATACAATCCATTCAAAAGGAGATTACTAAGGCATTTCACTCAAACACATTTTGCCCATGATAGCCCACTGTGTGAGTTGTGACAAAAATCGGAAAGTGGTCGAAGATAGTGGACCTAATGGACTGTCACGTGTCATACTCAGTTGATTCGGAGATAGTATTTGGTCCATACAATTCATTCAAAAGTAGATTACTAAGGCATTTCACTCAAACACATTTTGCCCATTATAGCCCACTGTGTGAACTGTGACAAAAATCGGAAAGTGGTCGAAGATAGTGGACCTAATGGACTGTCACCTGTCAGACTCACTTTAGTCGAAGATAGTGTTTGGTCCATACAATCCATTCAAAGGAGATTACTAAGGCATTTCACTCAAACACATTTTGCCCATGATAGCCCACTGTGTGAGTTGTGACAAAAATCGGAAAGTGGTCGAAGATAGTGGACCTAATGGACTCTCACGTGTCATACTCAGTTGATTCGGAGATAGTTTTTGGTCCATACAATCCATTCAAAAGGAGATTACTAAGGCATTTCACTCAAACACATTTTGCCCATTATAGCCCACTGTGTGAGTTGTGACAAAAATCGGAAAGTGGTCGAAGATAGTGGACCTAATGGACTCTCACGCGTCATACTCAGTTTATTCCGAAATAGTTTTTGGTCCATACAATTCATTCAAAAGTAGATTACTAAGGCATTTCACTCAAACACATTTTGCCCATTATAGCCCACTGTGTGAGTTGTGCCAAAAAACGGAAAGTGGTCGAAGATAGTGGACCTAATGGACTGTCACGTGTCATACTCATTTGATTCGGAGACAGTTTTTGGTCCATACAATCCATTGAAAAGAAGATTACTAAGGCATTTCACTCAAACACATTTTGCCCATGATAGCCCACTGTGTGAGTTGTGCCAAAAAACGGAAAGTGGTCGAAGATAGTGGACCTAATGGACTCTCACGTGTCATACTCAGTTGATTCGGAGATAGTTTTTGGTCCATACAATCCATTCAAAAGGAGATTACTAAGGCATTTCACTCAAACACATTTTGCCCATTATAGCCCACTGTGTGAGTTGTGACAAAAATCGGAAAGTGGTAGAAGATAGTGGCACTAATGGACTGTCACGTGTCATACTCAGTTTATTCCGAAATAGTTTTTTTCCATGCAATTCATTCAAAAGTAGATTACTAAGGCATTTCACTCAAACACATTTTGCCCATTATAGTCCACTGTGTGAGTTGTGACAAAAATCGGAAAGTGGTCAAAGATAGTGGACCTAATGGACTGTCACGTGTCATACTCAGTTGATTCGGAGATAGTATTTGGTCCATACAATTCATTCAAAAGTAGATTACTAAGGCATTTCACTCAAACACATTTTGCCCATTATAGCCCACTGTGTGAGTTGTGCCAAAAATCGGAAAGTGGTCTACGATAGTGGCACTAATGGACTGTCACGTGTCATACTCAGTTTATTCCGAAATAGTTTTTGGTCCATACAATTCATTCAAAAGTAGATTACTAAGGCATTTCACTCAAACACATTTTGCTATTATAGCCCACTGTGTGAGTTGTGCCAAAAATCGGAAAGTGGTCTAAGATAGTGGCACTAATGGACTGTCACGCGTCATACTCAGTTTATTCCGAAATAGTTTTTGGTCCATACAATTCATTCAAAAGTAGATCACTAAGGCATTTCACTCAAACACATTTTGCCCATTATAGCCCACTGTGTGAGTTGTGACAAAAATCGGAAAGTGCCCAAAGATAGTCGACCTAATGGGCTGTCACTTGTCAGACTCACTTTAGTCGAAGATAGTTTTTGGTCCATACAATCCATTCAAAAGGAGATTACTAAGGCATTTCACTCAAACACATTTTGCCCATGATAGCCCACTGTGTGAGTTGCGACAAAAATCGGAAAGTGGTCGAAGATAGTGGACATAATGGACTGTCACGTGTCATACTCAGTTGATTCGGACACAGTTTTTGGTCCATACAATCCATTCAAAAGGAGATTACTAAGGCATTTCACTCAAACACATTTTGCCCATTATAGCCCACTGTGTGAGTTGTGACAAAAATCGGAAAGTGGTCGAAGATAGTGGACCTAATGGACTGTCACGCGTCATACTCAGTTTATTCCGAAATAGTTTTTTTCCATGCAATTCATTCAAAAGTAGATTACTAAGGCATTTCACTCAAACACATTTTGCCCATTATAGTCCACTGTGTGAGTTGTGACAAAAATCGGAATGTGGTCAAAGATAGTGGACCTAATGGACTGTCACGTGTCATACTCAGTTGATTCGGAGATAGTATTTGGTCCATACAATTCATTCAAAAGTAGATTACTAAGGCATTTCACTCAAACACATTTTGCCCATTATAGCCCACTGTGTGAGTTGTGCCAAAAATCGGAAAGTGGTCTACGATAGCGGCGCTAATGGACTGTCACGTGTCATACTCAGTTTATTCCGAAATAGTTTTTGGTCCATACAATTCATTCAAAAGTAGATTACTAAGGCATTTCACTCAAACACATTTTGCCCATTATAGCCCACTGTGTGAGTTGTGCCAAAAATCGAAAAGTGGTCTAAGATAGTGGCACTAATGGACTGTCACGCGTCATACTCAGTTTATTCCGAAATAGTTTTTGGTCCATACAATTCATTCAAAAGTAGATCACTAAGGCATTTCACTCAAACACATTTTGCCCATTATAGCCCACTGTGTGAGTTGTGCCAAAAATCGAAAAGTGGTCTAAGATAGTGGCACTAATGGACTGTCACGCGTCATACTCAGTTTATTCCGAAATAGTTTTTGGTCCATACAATTCATTCAAAAGTAGATCACTAAGGCATTTCACTCAAACACATTTTGCCCATTATAGCCCACTGTGTGAGTTGTGCCAAAAATCGAAAAGTGGTCTAAGATAGTGGCACTAATGGACTGTCACGCGTCATACTCAGTTTATTCCGAAATAGTTTTTGGTCCATACAATTCATTCAAAAGTAGATTACTA
Source organism: Metopia argyrocephala (assembly GCA_963576795.1). Classification (NCBI taxonomy): domain Eukaryota; kingdom Metazoa; phylum Arthropoda; class Insecta; order Diptera; family Sarcophagidae; genus Metopia; species Metopia argyrocephala. The sequence goes on along the minus strand of OY756209.1, from coordinate 85,855,858 downwards.
AGGCATTTCACTCAAACACATTTTGCCCATTATAGCCCACTGTGTGAGTTGTGCCAAAAAACGGAAAGTGGTCGAAGATAGTGGACCTAATGGACTCTCACGTGTCATACTCAGTTGATTCGGAGACAGCTTTTGGTCCATACAATCCATTGAAAAGAAGATTACTAAGGCATTTCACTCAAACACATTTTGCCCATGATAGCCCACTGTGTGAGTTGTGCCAAAAAACGGAAAGTGGTCGAAGATAGTGGACCTAATGGACTCTCACGTGTCATACTCAGTTGATTCGGAGATAGTTTTTGGTCCATACAATCCATTCAAAAGGAGATTACTAAGGCATTTCACTCAAACACATTTTGCCCATTATAGCCCACTGTGTGAGTTGTGACAAAAATCGGAAAGTGGTAGAAGATAGTGGCACTAATGGACTGTCACGTGCCATACTCAGTTTATTCCGAAATAGTTTTTTTCCATGCAATTCATTCAAAAGTAGTTTACTAAGGCATTTCACTCAAACACATTTTGCCCATTATAGTCCACTGTGTGAGTTCTGACAAAAATCGGAAAGTGGTCAAAGATAGTGGACCTAATGGACTGTCACGTGTCATACTCAGTTGATTCGGAGATAGTATTTGGTCCATACAATTCATTCAAAAGTAGATTACTAAGGCATTTCACTCAAACACATTTTGCCCATTATAGCCCACTGTGTGAGCTGTGACAAAAATCGGAAAGTGGTCGAAAATAGTGGACCTAATGGACTGTCACGCGTCATACGCAGTTGATTCGGAGATAGTTTTTGGTCCATACAATTCATTCAAAAGTAGATTACTAAGGCATTTCACTCAAACACATTTTGCCCATTATAGCCCACTGTGTGAGTTGTGCCAAAAAACGGAAAGTGGTCGAAGATAGTGGACCTAATGGACTCTCACGTGTCATACTCAGTTGATTCGGAGATAGTTTTTGGTCCATACAATCCATTCAAAATGAGATTACTAAGGCATTTCACTCAAACACATTTTGCCCATTATAGCCCACTGTGTGAGTTGTGACGAAAATCGGAAAGTGGTCGAAGATAGTGGACCTAATGGGCTGTCACGTGTCATACTCAGTTGATTCGGAGATAGTTTTTGGTCCATACAATCCATTCAAAAGGAAAATACTAAGGCATTTCACTCAAACACATTTTGCCCATTATAGCCCACTGTGTGAGTTGTGCCAAAAAACGGAAAGTGATCGAAGATAGTGGACCTATTGGACTCTCACGTGTCATACTCAGTTGATTCGGAAATAGTTTTTGGTCCATACAATCCATTCAAAATGAGATTACTAAGGCATTTCCCTCAAACACATTTTGCCCATTATAGCCCACTGTGTGAGTTGTGACAAAAATCGGAAAGTGCTCAAAGATAGTCGACCTAATGGGCTGTCACTTGTCAGACTCACTTTAGTCGAAGATAGTTTTTGGTCCATACAATCCATTCAAAAGGAGATTACTAAGGCATTTCACTCAAACACATTTTGCCCATGATAGCCCACTGTGTGAGTTGTGACAAAAATCGGAAAGTGGTCGAAGATAGTGGACCTAATGGACTGTCACGTGTCATACTCAGTTGATTCGGAGATAGTATTTGGTCCATACAATTCATTCAAAAGTAGATTACTAAGGCATTTCACTCAAACACATTTTGCCCATTATAGCCCACTGTGTGAACTGTGACAAAAATCGGAAAGTGGTCGAAGATAGTGGACCTAATGGACTGTCACGCGTCATACTCAGTTGATTCGGAGATAGTTTTTGGTCCATACAATTCATTCAAAAGTAGATTACTAAGGCATTTCACTCAAACACATTTTGCCCATTATAGCCCACTGTGTGAGTTGTGCCAAAAAACGGAAAGTGGTCGAAGATAGTGGACCTAATGGACTCTCACGTGTCATACTCAGTTGATTCGGAGATAGTTTTTGGTCCATACAATCCATTCAAAATGAGATTACTAAGGCATTTCACTCAAACACATTTTGCCCATTATAGCCCACTGTGTGAGTTGTGACGAAAATCGGAAAGTGGTCGAAGATAGTGGACCTAATGGGCTGTCACGTGTCATACTCAGTTGATTCGGAGATAGTTTTTGGTCCATACAATCAATTCAAAAGGAAATTACTAAGGCATTTCACTCAAACACATTTTGCCCATTATAGCCCACTGTGTGAGTTGTGCCAAAAAACGGAAAGTGATCGAAGATAGTGCACCTATTGGACTCTCACGTGTCATACTCAGTTGATTCGGAGATAGTTTTTGGTCCATACAATCCATTCAAAATGAGATTACTAAGGCATTTCCCTCAAACACATTTTGCCCATTATAGCCCACTGTGTGAGTTGTGACAAAAATCGGAAAGTGCTCAAAGATAGTCGACCTAATGGGCTGTCACTTGTCAGACTCACTTTAGTCGAAGATAGTTTTTGGTCCATACAATCCATTCAAAAGGAGATTACTAAGGCATTTCACACAAACACCTTTTGCCCATTATAGCCCACTGTGTGAGTTGTGACAAAAATCGGAAAGTGGTCGAAGATAGTGGACCTAATGGACTGTCACGTGTCATACTCAGTTGATTCGGAGATAGTTTTTGGTCCATACAATCCATTCAAAAGAAGATTACTAAGGCATTTCACACAAACACATTTTGCCCATTATAGCCCACTGTGTGAGTTGTGACAAAAACCGGAAAGTGGTCCAAGATAGTGGACCTAATGGACTGTCACGTGTCATACTCAGTTGATTCGGAGATAGTTTTTGGTCCATACAATCCATTGAAAAGACGATTACTAAGGCATTTCACTCAAACACATTTTGCCCATTATAGCCCACTGTGTGAGTTGTGCCAAAAATCGGAAAGTGGTCGAAGATAGTGGCACTAATGGACTGTTACGTGTCATACTCAGTTTATTCCGAAATAGTTTTTGGTCCATACAATTCATTCAAAAGTAAATTACTAAGGCATTTCACTCAAACACATTTTTCCCATTATAGTCCACTGTGTGAGTTGTGACAAAAATCGGAAAGTGGTCAAAGATAGTGGACCTAATGGGCTGTCACACGTCATACTCACTTTAGTCGAAGATAGTTTTTGGTCCATACAATCCATTCAAAAGAAGATTACTAAGGCATTTCACACAAACACATTTTGCCCATTATAGCCCACTGTGTGAGTTGTGACAAAAACCGGAAAGTGGTCCAAGATAGTGGACCTAATGGACTGTCACGTGTCATACTCAGTTGATTCGGAGATAGTTTTTGGTCCATACAATCCATTCAAAAGAAGATTACTAAGGCATTTCACTCAAACACATTTTGCCCATTATAGCCCACTGTGTGAGTTGTGAAAAAAATCGGAAAGTGGTCGAAGATAGTGGACCTAATGGACTGTCACGTGTTATACTCAGTTGATTCGGAGACAGTTTTTGGTCCATACAATCCATTGAAAAGAAGATTACTAAGGCATTTCACTCAAACACATTTTGCCCATTATAGCCCACTGTGTGAGTTGTGACAAAAATCGTTAAGTGCTCGAAGATAGTGGACCTAACGGACTACAACGCGGCATGCTTAGTTTATTCAGAAATAGTTTTTGGTCCATACAATCCATTCAAAGGAAGATTACTAAGGCATTTCACTCAAACACATTATGCCCATTATATCCCACTGTGTGAGTTGCGCCAAAAATCGGAAAGTGGTCGAAGATAGTGGCACTAATGGACTGTCACGTATCATACTCAGTTTATTCCGAAATAGTTTTTTTCCATACAATTCATTCAAAAGTAGATTACTAAGGCACTTCACTCAAACACATTTTGCCCATTATAGCCCACTGTGTGAGTTGTGCCAAAAATCAGAAAGTGGTCGAAGATAGTGGACCTGATGAGCTACAATGCGACAGACTCAGTTTATTCGGAGATAGTTTTTGGTCCATTCAATCGATTCAAAAGTAGATTACTAAGGCATCTCCACTGACCTAATGGACTGTCACGTGTCATACTCAGTTTATTCGGAAATAGTTTTTGGTCCATACAATTCATTCAAAAGTAGATTACTAAGGCATTTCACTCAAACACATTTTGCCCATTATAGCCCACTGTGTGAGTTGTGACAAAAATCGGAAAAAGTTCAAAGATAGTCGACCCAATGGGCTGTCACTTGTCATACTCACTTTATTCGAAGATAGTTTTTGGTCCACACAATGAATTCAAAAGAAGATTACTGAGGCATTTCACTCAAACACATTATGCCCATTATAGCCCACTGTGTGAGTTGCGCCAAAAATCGGAAACTGGTCGAAGATAGTGGACCTGATGGACTACAACGCGACATACTCAGTTTATTCAGAAATAGTTTTTGGTCCATACAATCCATTCAAAGGAAGATTACTAAAGCATTTCACTCACACACATTATGCCCATTATAGCCCACTGTGTGAGTTGTGCCAAAAATCGGAAAGTGGTCGAAGATAGTGGACCTGATGAGCTACAATGCGACATACTCAGTTTATTCGGAGATAGTTTTTGGTCCATTCAATCGATTCAAAAGTAGATTACTAAGGCATCTCCACTGACCTAATGGACTGTCACGTGTCATACTCAGTTTATTCGGAAATAGTTTTTGGTCCATACAATTCATTCAAAAGTAGATTACTAAGGCATTTCACTCAAACACATTTTGCCCATTATAGCCCACTGTGTGAGTTGTGACAAAAATCGGAAAAAGTTCAAAGATAGTCGACCCAATGGGCTGTCACTTGTCATACTCACTTTATTCGAAGATAGTTTTTGGTCCACACAATGAATTCAAAAGAAGATTACTAAGGCATTTCACTCAAACACATTATGCCCATTATAGCCCACTGTGTGAGTTGCGCCAAAAATCGGAAACTGGTCGAAGATAGTGGACCTGATGGACTAAAACGCGACATACTCAGTTTATTCAGAAATAGTTTTTGGTCCATACAATCCATTCAAAGGAAGATTACTAAAGCATTTCACTCACACACATTATGCCCATTATAGCCCACTGTGTGAGTTGTGCCAAAAATCGGAAAGTGGTCGAAGATAGTGGACCTGATGAGCTACAATGCGACATACTCAGTTTATTCGGAGATAGTTTTTGGTCCATTCAATCGATTCAAAAGTAGATTACTAAGGCATCTCCACTGACCTAATGGACTGTCACGTGTCATACTCAGTTGATTCGGAGACAGTTTTTGGTCCATACAATTCATTCAAAATTAGATTACTAAGGCATTTCACTCAAACACATTTTGCCCATTATAGCCCACTGTGTGAGTTGTGCCAAAAATCGGAAAGTGGTCGAAGATAGTGGCACTAATGGACTGTCACGTATCATACTCAGTTTATTCCGAAATAGTTTTTTTCCATACAATTCATTCAAAAGTAGATTACTAAGGCATTTCACTCAAACACATTTTGCCCATTATAGCCCACTGTGTGAGTTGTGCCAAAAATCGGAAGTGGTCGAAGATAGTGGACCTGATGAGCTACAATGCGACATACTCAGTTTATTCGGAGATAGTTTTTTGTCCATTCAATCGATTCAAAAGTAGATTACTAAGGCATCTCCACTGACCTAATGGGCTGTCACTTGTCATGCTCACTTTATTCGAAGATAGTTTTTGGTCCACACAATGAATTCAAAAGAAGATTACTAAGGCATTTCACTCAAACACATTATGCCCATTATAGCCCACTGTGTGAGTTGCGCCAAAAATCGGAAACTGGTCGAAGATAGTGGACCTGATGGACTACAACGCGACATACTCAGTTTATTCAGAAATAGTTTTTGGTCCATACAATCCATTCAAAGGAAGATTACTAAAGCATTTCACTCACACACATTATGCCCATTATAGCCCACTGTGTGAGTTGTGCCAAAAATCGGAAAGTGGTCGAAGATAGTGGACCTAATGGACTCTCACGTGTCATACTCAGTTTATTCCGAAATAGTTTTTGGTCCATACAATTCATTCAAAAGTAGATTACTAAGGCATTTCACTCAAACACATTATGCCCATTATAGCCCACTGTGTGAGTTGCGCCAAAAATCGGAAACTGGTCGAAGATAGTGGACCTGATGGACTAAAACGCGACATACTCAGTTTATTCAGAAATAGTTTTTGGTCCATACAATCCATTCAAAGGAAGATTACTAAAGCATTTCACTCACACATATTATGCCCATTATAGCCCACTGTGTGAGTTGTGCCAAAAATCGGAAAGTGGTCGAAGATAGTGGACCTGATGAGCTACAATGCGACATACTCAGTTTATTCGGAGATAGTTTTTGGTGCATTCAATCGATTCAAAAGTAGATTACTAAGGCATCTCCACTGACCTAATGGGCTGTCACTTGTCATACTCACTTTATTCGAAGATAGTTTTTGGTCCACACAATGAATTCAAAAGAAGATTACTAAGGCATTTCACTCAAACACATTATGCCCATTATAGCCCACTGTGTGAGTTGCGCCAAAAATCGGAAACTGGTCGAAGATAGTGGACCTGATGGACTACAACGCGACATACTCAGTTTATTCAGAAATAGTTTTTGGTCCATACAATCCATTCAAAGGAAGATTACTAAAGCATTTCACTCACACACATTATGCCCATTATAGCCCACTGTGTGAGTTGTGCCAAAAATCGGAAAGTGGTCGAAGATAGTGGACCTAATGGACTCTCACGTGTCATACTCAGTTTATTCCGAAATAGTTTTTGGTCCATACAATTCATTCAAAAGTAGATTACTAAGGCATTTCACTCAAACACATTTTGCCCATTATAGCCCACTGTGTGAGTTGTGCCAAAAATCGGAAATTGGCAGAAGATAGTGGACGAGATGGACTACAACGCGACATACTTAGTTTATTCAGAAATAGTTTTTGGTCCATACAATCCATTCAAAGGAAGATTACTAAGGCATTTCCACTGACCTAATGGACTGTCACGTGTCATACTCAGTTTATTCGGAAATAGTTTTTGGTCCATACAATTCATTCAAAAGTAGATTACTAAGGCATTTCACTCAAACACATTTTGCCCATTATAGCCCACTGTGTGAGTTGTGACAAAAATCGGAAAAAGTTCAAAGATAGTCGACCCAATGGGCTGTCACTTGTCATACTCACTTTATTCGAAGATAGTTTTTGGTCCACACAATGAATTCAAAAGAAGATTACTGAGGCATTTCACTCAAACACATTATGCCCATTATAGCCCACTGTGTGAGTTGCGCCAAAAATCGGAAACTGGTCGAAGATAGTGGACCTGATGGACTACAACGCGACATACTCAGTTTATTCAGAAATAGTTTTTGGTCCATACAATCCATTCAAAGGAAGATTACTAAAGCATTTCACTCACACACATTATGCCCATTATATCCCACTGTGTGAGTTGCGCCAAAAATCGGAAAGTGGTCGAAGATAGTGGCACTAATGGACTCTCACGTGTCATACTCAGTTTATTCCGAAATAGTTTTTGGTCCATACAATTCATTCAAAAGTAGATTACTAAGGCATTTCACTCAAACACATTATGCCCATTATAGCCCACTGTGTGAGTTGCGCCAAAAATCGGAAACTGGTCGAAGATAGTGGACCTGATGGACTAAAACGCGACATACTCAGTTTATTCAGAAATAGTTTTTGGTCCATACAATCCATTCAAAGGAAGATTACTAAAGCATTTCACTCACACACATTATGCCCATTATAGCCCACTGTGTGAGTTGTGACAAAAATCGGAAAGTGGTCGAAGATAGTGGACCTAATGGACTGTCACGTGTCATACTCAGTTGATTCGGAGATAGTTTTTGGTCCATACAATCCATTCAAAAGAAGATTACTAAGGCATTTCACACAAACACATTTTGCCCATTATAGCCCACTGTGTGAGTTGTGACAAAAACCGGAAAGTGGTCCAAGATAGTGGACCTAATGGACTGTCACGTGTCATACTCAGTTGATTCGGAGATAGTTTTTGGTCCATACAATCCATTGAAAAGACGATTACTAAGGCATTTCACTCAAACACATTTTGCCCATTATAGCCCACTGTGTGAGTTGTGCCAAAAATCGGAAAGTGGTCGAAGATAGTGGCACTAATGGACTGTCACGTATCATACTCAGTTTATTCCGAAATAGTTTTTTTCCTTACAATTCATTCAAAAGTAGATTACTAAGGCACTTCACTCAAACACATTTTGCCCATTATAGCCCACTGTGTGAGTTGTGCCAAAAATCAGAAAGTGGTCGAAGATAGTGGACCTGATGAGCTACAATGCGACAGACTCAGTTTATTCGGAGATAGTTTTTGGTCCATTCAATCGATTCAAAAGTAGATTACTAAGGCATCTCCACTGACCTAATGGACTGTCACGTGTCATACTCAGTTTATTCGGAAATAGTTTTTGGTCCATACAATTCATTCAAAAGTAGATTACTAAGGCATTTCACTCAAACACATTTTGCCCATTATAGCCCACTGTGTGAGTTGTGACAAAAATCGGAAAAAGTTCAAAGATAGTCGACCCAATGGGCTGTCACTTGTCATACTCACTTTATTCGAAGATAGTTTTTGGTCCACACAATGAATTCAAAAGAAGATTACTGAGGCATTTCACTCAAACACATTATGCCCATTATAGCCCACTGTGTGAGTTGCGCCAAAAATCGGAAACTGGTCGAAGATAGTGGACCTGATGGACTACAACGCGACATACTCAGTTTATTCAGAAATAGTTTTTGGTCCATACAATCCATTCAAAGGAAGATTACTAAAGCATTTCACTCACACACATTATGCCCATTATAGCCCACTGTGTGAGTTGTGCCAAAAATCGGAAAGTGGTCGAAGATAGTGGACCTAATGGACTCTCACGTGTCATACTCAGTTTATTCCGAAATAGTTTTTGGTCCATACAATTCATTCAAAAGTAGATTACTAAGGCATTTCACTCAAACACATTTTGCCCATTATAGCCCACTGTGTGAGTTGTGCCAAAAATCGGAAATTGGCAGAAGATAGTGGACGAGATGGACTACAACGCGACATACTTAGTTTATTCAGAAATAGTTTTTGGTCCATACAATCCATTCAAAGGAAGATTACTAAGGCATTTCCACTGACCTAATGGACTATCACGTGTTATACTCAGTTTATTCAGAAATAGTTTTTGGTCCATACAATCCATTTAAAGGAAAATTACTAAGGCATTTCACTCAAATGCATTATGCGCATTATAGCCCACTGTGTGAGTTGTGACAAAAATCGGAAAGTGCTCAAAGATAGTCGACCTAATGGGCTGTCACTTGTCATACTCACTTTAGTCGAAGATAGTTTTTGGTCCATACAATCCATTCAAAGGAAGATTACTAAGGCATTTCACTCAAACACATTTTGCCCATTATAGCCCACTGTGTGAGTTGTGACAAAAATCGGAAAGTGCTCAAAGGTAGTCGACCTAATGGGCTGGCACTTGTCATACCCACTTTAGTCGAAGATAGTTTTTGGTCCATACAATCCATTCAAAAGAAGATTACTAAGGCATTTCACACAAACACATTTTGCCCATTATAGCCCACTGTGTGAGTTGTGACAAAAACCGGAAAGTGGTCCAAGATAGTGGACCTAATGGACTGTCACGTGTCATACTCAGTTGATTCGGAGATAGTTTTTGGTCCATACAATTCATTCAAAAGTAGATTACTAAGGCATTTCACTCAAACACATTTTGCCCATTATAGCCCACTGTGTGAGTTGTGCCAAAAAACGGAAAGTGGTCGAAGATAGTGGACCTAATTGACTGTCACGTGTCATACTCAGTTGATTCGGAGATAGTTTTTGGTCCATACAATCCATTCAAAAGGAGATTACTAAGGCATTTCACTCAAACACATTTTTCCCATTATAGCCCACTGTGTGAGTTGTGACAAAAATCGGAAAGTGGTCGAAGATAGAGGACCTAATGGACTGTCACGTGTCATACTCAGTTGATTCGGACACAGTTTTTGGTCCATACAATCCATTGAAAAGAAGATTACTAAGGCATTTCACTCAAACACATTTTGCCCATTATAGCTCACTGTGTGTGTTGTGACAAAAATCGTTAAGTGCTCGAAGATAGTGGACCTAATGGACTACAACGCGACATGCTTAGTTTATTCAGAAATAGTTTTTGGTCCATACAATCCATTCAAAGGAAGATTACTAAGGCATTTCACTCAAACACATTATGCCCATTATATCCCACTGTGTGAGTTGCGCCAAAAATCGGAAAGTGGTCGAAGATAACGGACCTGATGGACTATCACGTATCATACTCAGTTTATAAAGAAATAGTTTTTGGTCCATACAATCCTTTCAAAGGAAGATTACTAAGGCATTTCACTCAAACACATTATGCCCATTATAGCCCACTGTGTGAGTTGCGCCAAAAATCGGAAAGTGGTCGAAGATAGTGGACCTGATGGACTACAACGAGACATACTTAGTTTATTCAGAAATAGTTTTTGGTCCATACAATCCATTCAAAGGAAGATTACTAAGGCATTTCACTCAAACACATTTTGCTCATTATAGCCCACTGTGTGAGTTGTGCCAAAAATCGGAAAGTGGTCGAAGATAGTGGCACTAATGGACTGTCACGTATCATACTCAGTTTATTCCGAAATAGTTTTTTTCCATACAATTCATTCAAAAGTAGATTACTAAGGCATTTCACTCAAACACATTTTGCCCATTATAGCCCACTGTGTGAGTTGTGCCAAAAATCGGAAAGTGGTCGAAGATAGTGGACCTGATGAGCTACAATGCGACATACTCAGTTTATTCGGAGATAGTTTTTGGTCCATTCAATCGATTCAAAAGTAGATTACTAAGGCATCTCCACTGACCTAATGGACTGTCACGTGTCATACTCAGTTTATTCGGAAATAGTTTTTGGTCCATACAATTCATTCAAAAGTAGATTACTAAGGCATTTCACTCAAACACATTTTGCCCATTATAGCCCACTGTGTGAGTTGTGACAAAAATCGGAAAAAGTTCAAAGATAGTCGACCCAATGGGCTGTCACTTGTCATACTCACTTTATTCGAAGATAGTTTTTGGTCCACACAATGAATTCAAAAGAAGATTACTAAGGCATTTCACTCAAACACATTATGCCCATTATAGCCCACTGTGTGAGTTGCGCCAAAAATCGGAAACTGGTCGAAGATAGTGGACCTGATGGACTACAACGCGACATACTCAGTTTATTCAGAAATAGTTTTTGGTCCATACAATCCATTCAAAGGAAGATTACTAAAGCATTTCACTCACACACATTATGCCCATTATAGCCCACTGTGTGAGTTGTGCCAAAAATCGGAAAGTGGTCGAAGATAGTGGACCTAATGGACTCTCACGTGTCATACTCAGTTTATTCCGAAATAGTTTTTGGTCCATACAATTCATTCAAAAGTAGATTACTAAGGCATTTCACTCAAACACATTTTGCCCATTATAGCCCACTGTGTGAGTTGTGCCAAAAATCGGAAATTGGCAGAAGATAGTGGACGAGATGGACTACAACGCGACATACTTAGTTTATTCAGAAATAGTTTTTGGTCCATACAATCCATTCAAAGGAAGATTACTAAGGCATTTCCACTGACCTAATGGACTATCACGTGTTATACTCAGTTTATTCAGAAATAGTTTTTGGTCCATACAATCCATTTAAAGGAAAATTACTAAGGCATTTCACTCAAATGCATTATGCGCATTATAGCCCACTGTGTGAGTTGTGACAAAAATCGGAAAGTGCTCAAAGATAGTCGACCTAATGGGCTGTCACTTGTCATACTCACTTTAGTCGAAGATAGTTTTTGGTCCATACAATCCATTCAAAGGAAGATTACTAAGGCATTTCACTCAAACACATTTTGCCCATTATAGCCCACTGTGTGAGTTGTGACAAAAATCGGAAAGTGCTCAAAGGTAGTCGACCTAATGGGCTGGCACTTGTCATACCCACTTTAGTCGAAGATAGTTTTTGGTCCATACAATCCATTCAAAAGAAGATTACTAAGGCATTTCACACAAACACATTTTGCCCATTATAGCCCACTGTGTGAGTTGTGACAAAAACCGGAAAGTGGTCCAAGATAGTGGACCTAATGGACTGTCACGTGTCATACTCAGTTGATTCGGAGATAGTTTTTGGTCCATACAATTCATTCAAAAGTAGATTACTAAGGCATTTCACTCAAACACATTTTGCCCATTATAGCCCACTGTGTGAGTTGTGCCAAAAAACGGAAAGTGGTCGAAGATAGTGGACCTAATTGACTGTCACGTGTCATACTCAGTTGATTCGGAGATAGTTTTTGGTCCATACAATCCATTCAAAAGAAAATTACTAAGGCATTTCACTCAAACACATTTTTCCCATTATAGCCCACTGTGTGAGTTGTGACAAAAATCGGAAAGTGGTCGAAGATAGAGGACCTAATGGACTGTCACGTGTCATACTCAGTTGATTCGGACACAGTTTTTGGTCCATACAATCCATTGAAAAGAAGATTACTAAGGCATTTCACTCAAACACATTTTGCCCATTATAGCCCACTGTGTGTGTTGTGACAAAAATTGTTAAGTGCTCGAAGATAGTGGACCTAATGGACTACAACGCGACATGCTTAGTTTATTCAGAAATAGTTTTTGGTCCATACAATCCATTCAAAGGAAGATTACTAAGGCATTTCACTCAAACACATTATGCCCATTATATCCCACTGTGTGAGTTGCGCCAAAAATCGGAAAGTGGTCGAAGATAACGGACCTGATGGACTATCACGTATCATACTCAGTTTATAAAGAAATAGTTTTTGGTCCATACAATCCTTTCAAAGGAAGATTACTAAGGCATTTCACTCAAACACATTATGCCCATTATAGCCCACTGTGTGAGTTGCGCCAAAAATCGGAAAGTGGTCGAAGATAGTGGACCTGATGGACTACAACGAGACATACTTAGTTTATTCAGAAATAGTTTTTGGTCCATACAATCCATTCAAAGGAAGATTACTAAGGCATTTCACTCAAACACATTTTGCTCATTATAGCCCACTGTGTGAGTTGTGCCAAAAATCGGAAAGTGGTCGAAGATAGTGGCACTAATGGACTGTCACGTGCCATACTCAGTTTATTCCGAAATAGTTTTTTTCCATACAATTCATTCAAAAGTAGATTACTAAGGCATTTCACTCAAACACATTTTTCCCATTATAGTCCACTGTGTGAGTTCTGACAAAAATCGGAAAGTGGTCAAAGATAGTGGACCTAATGGACTGTCACGTGTCATACTCAGTTGATTCGGAGATAGTTTTTGGTCCATACAATTCATTCAAAAGTAGATTACTAAGGCATTTCACTCAAACACATTTTGCCCATTATAGCCCACTGTGTGAGTTGTGCCAATGATCGGAAAGTGGTCTAAGATAGTGACACTAATGGACTGTCACGTGCCATACTCAGTTTATTCCGAAATAGTTTTTGGTCCATACAATTCATTCAAAAGTAGATTACTAAGGCATTTCACTCAAACACATTTTGCCCATTATAGCCCACTGTGTGAGTTGTGACAAAAATCGCAAAGTGCTCAAAGATAGTCGACCTAATGGGCTGTCACACGTCATACTCACTTTAGTCGAAGATAGTTTTTGGTCCATACAATCCATTCAAAAGAAGATTACTAAGGCATTTCACTCAAACACATTATGCCCATTATATCCCACTGTGTGAGTTGCGCCAAAAATCGGAAAGTGGTCGAAGATAGTGGCACTAATGGACTGTCACGTATCATACTCAGTTTATTCCGAAATAGTTTTTTTCCATACAATTCATTCAAAAGTAGATTACTAAGGCACTTCACTCAAACACATTTTGCCCATTATAGCCCACTGTGTGAGTTGTGCCAAAAATCAGAAAGTGGTCGAAGATAGTGGACCTGATGAGCTACAATGCGACAGACTCAGTTTATTCGGAGATAGTTTTTGGTCCATTCAATCGATTCAAAAGTAGATTACTAAGGCATCTCCACTGACCTAATGGACTGTCACGTGTCATACTCAGTTTATTCGGAAATAGTTTTTGGTCCATACAATTCATTCAAAAGTAGATTACTAAGGCATTTCACTCAAACACATTTTGCCCATTATAGCCCACTGTGTGAGTTGTGACAAAAATCGGAAAAAGTTCAAAGATAGTCGACCCAATGGGCTGTCACTTGTCATACTCACTTTATTCGAAGATAGTTTTTGGTCCACACAATGAATTCAAAAGAAGATTACTGAGGCATTTCACTCAAACACATTATGCCCATTATAGCCCACTGTGTGAGTTGCGCCAAAAATCGGAAACTGGTCGAAGATAGTGGACCTGATGGACTACAACGCGACATACTCAGTTTATTCAGAAATAGTTTTTGGTCCATACAATCCATTCAAAGGAAGATTACTAAAGCATTTCACTCACACACATTATGCCCATTATAGCCCACTGTGTGAGTTGTGCCAAAAATCGGAAAGTGGTCGAAGATAGTGGACCTGATGAGCTACAATGCGACATACTCAGTTTATTCGGAGATAGTTTTTGGTCCATTCAATCGATTCAAAAGTAGATTACTAAGGCATCTCCACTGACCTAATGGACTGTCACGTGTCATACTCAGTTTATTCGGAAATAGTTTTTGGTCCATACAATTCATTCAAAAGTAGATTACTAAGGCATTTCACTCAAACACATTTTGCCCATTATAGCCCACTGTGTGAGTTGTGACAAAAATCGGAAAAAGTTCAAAGATAGTCGACCCAATGGGCTGTCACTTGTCATACTCACTTTATTCGAAGATAGTTTTTGGTCCACACAATGAATTCAAAAGAAGATTACTAAGGCATTTCACTCAAACACATTATGCCCATTATAGCCCACTGTGTGAGTTGCGCCAAAAATCGGAAACTGGTCGAAGATAGTGGACCTGATGGACTAAAACGCGACATACTCAGTTTATTCAGAAATAGTTTTTGGTCCATACAATCCATTCAAAGGAAGATTACTAAAGCATTTCACTCACACACATTATGCCCATTATAGCCCACTGTGTGAGTTGTGCCAAAAATCGGAAAGTGGTCGAAGATAGTGGACCTGATGAGCTTCAATGCGACATACTCAGTTTATTCGGAGATAGTTTTTGGTCCATTCAATCGATTCAAAAGTAGATTACTAAGGCATCTCCACTGACCTAATGGACTGTCACGTGTCATACTCAGTTGATTCGGAGACAGTTTTTGGTCCATACAATTCATTCAAAAGTAGATTACTAAGGCATTTCACTCAAACACATTTTGCCCATTATAGCCCACTGTGTGAGTTGTGACAAAAATCGGAAAGTGGTCGCAGATAGTGGCACTAATGGACTGTCACGTATCATACTCAGTTTATTCCGAAATAGTTTTTTTCCATACAATTCATTCAAAAGTAGATTACTAAGGCATTTCACTCAAACACATTTTGCCCATTATAGCCCACTGTGTGAGTTGTGCCAAAAATCGGAAAGTGGTCGAAGATAGTGGACCTGATGAGCTACAATGCGACATACTCAGTTTATTCGGAGATAGTTTTTTGTCCATTCAATCGATTCAAAAGTAGATTACTAAGGCATCTCCACTGACCTAATGGACTGTCACGTGTCATACTCAGTTTATTCGGAAATAGTTTTTGGTCCATACAATTCATTGAAAAGTAGATTACTAAGGCATTTCACTCAAACACATTTTGCCCATTATAGCCCACTGTGTGAGTTGTGACAAAAATCGGAAAAAGTTCAAAGATAGTCGACCCAATGGGCTGTCACTTGTCATACTCACTTTATTCGAAGATAGTTTTTGGTCCACACAATGAATTCAAAAGAAGATTACTAAGGCATTTCACTCAAACACATTATGCCCATTATAGCCCACTGTGTGAGTTGCGCCAAAAATCGGAAACTGGTCGAAGATAGTGGACCTGATGGACTACAACGCGACATACTCAGTTTATTCAGAAATAGTTTTTGGTCCATACAATCCATTCAAAGGAATATTACTAAAGCATTTCACTCACACACATTATGCCCATTATAGCCCACTGTGTGAGTTGTGCCAAAAATCGGAAAGTGGTCGAAGATAGTCGACCTAATGGACTCTCACGTGTCATACTCAGTTTATTCCGAAATAGTTTTTGGTCCATACAATTCATTCAAAAGTAGATTACTAAGGCATTTCACTCAAACACATTTTGCCCATTATAGCCCACTGTGTGAGTTGTGCCAAAAATCGGAAATTGGCAGAAGATAGTGGACGAGATTGACTACAACGCGACATACTTAGTTTATTCAGAAATAGTTTTTGGTCCATACAATCCATTCAAAGGAAGATTACTAAGGCATTTCACTCAAACACATTTTGCTCATTATAGCCCACTGTGTGAGTTGTGCCAAAAATCGGAAAGTGGTCGAAGATAGTGGCACTAATGGACTGTCACGTATCATACTCAGTTTATTCCGAAATAGTTTTTTTCCATACAATTCATTCAAAAGTAGATTACTAAGGCATTTCACTCAAACACATTTTGCCCATTATAGCCCACTGTGTGAGTTGTGCCAAAAATCGGAAAGTGGTCGAAGATAGTGGACCTGATGAGCTACAATGCGACATACTCAGTTTATTCGGAGATAGTTTTTGGTCCATTCAATCGATTCAAAAGTAGATTACTAAGGCATCTCCACTGACCTAATGGACTGTCACGTGTCATACTCAGTTTATTCGGAAATAGTTTTTGGTCCATACAATTCATTCAAAAGTAGATTACTAAGGCATTTCACTCAAACACATTTTGCCCATTATAGCCCACTGTGTGAGTTGTGACAAAAATCGGAAAAAGTTCAAAGATAGTCGACCCAATGGGCTGTCACTTGTCATACTCACTTTATTCGAAGATAGTTTTTGGTCCACACAATGAATTCAAAAGAAGATTACTAAGGCATTTCACTCAAACACATTATGCCCATTATAGCCCACTGTGTGAGTTGCGCCAAAAATCGGAAACTGGTCGAAGATAGTGGACCTGATGGACTACAACGCGACATACTCAGTTTATTCAGAAATAGTTTTTGGTCCATACAATCCATTCAAAGGAAGATTACTAAAGCATTTCACTCACACACATTATGCCCATTATAGCCCACTGTGTGAGTTGTGCCAAAAATCGGAAAGTGGTCGAAGATAGTGGACCTAATGGACTCTCACGTGTCATACTCAGTTTATTCCGAAATAGTTTTTGGTCCATACAATTCATTCAAAAGTAGATTACTAAGGCATTTCACTCAAACACATTTTGCCCATTATAGCCCACTGTGTGAGTTGTGCCAAAAATCGGAAATTGGCAGAAGATAGTGGACGAGATGGACTACAACGCGACATACTTAGTTTATTCAGAAATAGTTTTTGGTCCATACAATCCATTCAAAGGAAGATTACTAAGGCATTTCCACTGACCTAATGGACTATCACGTGTTATACTCAGTTTATTCAGAAATAGTTTTTGGTCCATACAATCCATTTAAAGGAAAATTACTAAGGCATTTCACTCAAATGCATTATGCGCATTATAGCCCACTGTGTGAGTTGTGACAAAAATCGGAAAGTGCTCAAAGATAGTCGACCTAATGGGCTGTCACTTGTCATACTCACTTTAGTCGAAGATAGTTTTTGGTCCATACAATCCATTCAAAGGAAGATTACTAAGGCATTTCACTCAAACACATTTTGCCCATTATAGCCCACTGTGTGAGTTGTGACAAAAATCGAAAAGTGCTCAAAGGTAGTCGACCTAATGGGCTGGCACTTGTCATACCCACTTTAGTCGAAGATAGTTTTTGGTCCATACAATCCATTCAAAAGAAGATTACTAAGGCATTTCACACAAACACATTTTGCCCATTATAGCCCACTGTGTGAGTTGTGACAAAAACCGGAAAGTGGTCCAAGATAGTGGACCTAATGGACTGTCACGTGTCATACTCAGTTGATTCGGAGATAGTTTTTGGTCCATACAATTCATTCAAAAGTAGATTACTAAGGCATTTCACTCAAACACATTTTGCCCATTATAGCCCACTGTGTGAGTTGTGCCAAAAAACGGAAAGTGGTCGAAGATAGTGGACCTAATTGACTGTCACGTGTCATACTCAGTTGATTCGGAGATAGTTTTTGGTCCATACAATCCATTCAAAAGAAGATTACTAAGGCATTTCACTCAAACACATTTTTCCCATTATAGCCCACTGTGTGAGTTGTGACAAAAATCGGAAAGTGGTCGAAGATAGAGGACCTAATGGACTGTCACGTGTCATACTCAGTTGATTCGGACACAGTTTTTGGTCCATACAATCCATTGAAAAGAAGATTACTAAGGCATTTCACTCAAACACATTTTGCCCATTATAGCCCACTGTGTGTGTTGTGACAAAAATTGTTAAGTGCTCGAAGATAGTGGACCTAATGGACTACAACGCGACATGCTTAGTTTATTCAGAAATAGTTTTTGGTCCATACAATCCATTCAAAGGAAGATTACTAAGGCATTTCACTCAAACACATTATGCCCATTATATCCCACTGTGTGAGTTGCGCCAAAAATCGGAAAGTGGTCGAAGATAACGGACCTGATGGACTATCACGTATCATACTCAGTTTATAAAGAAATAGTTTTTGGTCCATACAATCCTTTCAAAGGAAGATTACTAAGGCAT
This sequence comes from Metopia argyrocephala, assembly GCA_963576795.1. Taxonomy (NCBI): domain Eukaryota; kingdom Metazoa; phylum Arthropoda; class Insecta; order Diptera; family Sarcophagidae; genus Metopia; species Metopia argyrocephala. The sequence continues at coordinate 85,836,942 of OY756209.1, read as the reverse complement.
TTCACTCAAACACATTATGCCCATTATAGCCCACTGTGTGAGTTGCGCCAAAAATCGGAAAGTGGTCGAAGATAGTGGACCTGATGGACTACAACGAGACATACTTAGTTTATTCAGAAATAGTTTTTGGTCCATACAATCCATTCAAAGGAAGATTACTAAGGCATTTCACTCAAACACATTTTGCTCATTATAGCCCACTGTGTGAGTTGTGCCAAAAATCGGAAAGTGGTCGAAGATAGTGGCACTAATGGACTGTCACGTGCCATACTCAGTTTATTCCGAAATAGTTTTTTTCCATACAATTCATTCAAAAGTAGATTACTAAGGCATTTCACTCAAACACATTTTTCCCATTATAGTCCACTGTGTGAGTTCTGACAAAAATCGGAAAGTGGTCAAAGATAGTGGACCTAATGGACTGTCACGTGTCATACTCAGTTGATTCGGAGATAGTTTTTGGTCCATACAATTCATTCAAAAGTAGATTACTAAGGCATTTCACTCAAACACATTTTGCCCATTATAGCCCACTGTGTGAGTTGTGCCAATGATCGGAAAGTGGTCTAAGATAGTGACACTAATGGACTGTCACGTGCCATACTCAGTTTATTCCGAAATAGTTTTTGGTCCATACAATTCATTCAAAAGTAGATTACTAAGGCATTTCACTCAAACACATTTTGCCCATTATAGCCCACTGTGTGAGTTGTGACAAAAATCGCAAAGTGCTCAAAGATAGTCGACCTAATGGGCTGTCACACGTCATACTCACTTTAGTCGAAGATAGTTTTTGGTCCATACAATCCATTCAAAAGAAGATTACTATGGCATTTCACTCAAACACATTTTGCCCATTATAGCCCACTGTGTGAGTTGTGACAAAAATCGGAAAGTGGTCGAAGATAGTGGCACTAATGGACTGTCACGTGTCATACTCAGTTTATTCCGAAATATTTTTTTCCAAACAATTCATTCAAAAGTAGATTACTAAGGCATTTCACTCAAACACATTTTGCCCATTATAGCCCACTGTGTGAGTTGTGACAAAAATCGGAAATTGGCAGAAGATAGTGGACGAGATGGACTACAACGCGACATACTTAGTTTATTCAGAAATAGTTTTTGGTCCATACAATCCATTCAAAGGAAGATTACTAAGGCATTTCCACTGACCTAATGGACTATCACGTATCATACTCAATTTATAAAGAAATAGTTTTCGGTCCATACAATCCTTTCAAAGGAAGATTACTAAGGCATTTCACTCAAACACATTATGCCCATTATAGCCCACTGTGTGAGTTGCGCCAAAAATCGGAAAGTGGTCGAAGATAGTGGACCTGATGGACTACAACGCGACATACTTAGTTTATTCAGAAATAGTTTTTGGTCCATACAATCCATTCAAAGGAAGATTACTAAGGCATTTCACTCAAACACATTTTGCTCATTATAGCCCACTGTGTGAGTTGTGCCAAAAATCGGAAAGTGGTCGAAGATAGTGGCACTAATGGACTGTCACGTGCCATACTCAGTTTATTCCGAAATAGTTTTTTCCATACAATTCATTCAAAAGTAGATTACTAAGGCATTTCACTCAAACACATTTTGCCCATTATAGCCCACTGTGTGAGTTGTGACAAAAATCGGAAAGTGGTCAAAGATAGTGGACCTAATGTGCTGTCACTTGTCATACTCACTTTAGTCGAAGATAATTTTTGGTCCATACAATCCATTCAAAAGAAGATTACTAAGGCATTTCACTCAAACACATTTTGCCCATTATAGCCCACTGTGTGAGTTGTGACAAAAATCGGAAAGTGCTCAAAGGTAGTCGACCTAATGGGCCGTCACTTGTCATACTCACTTTAGTCGAAGATAGTTTTTGGTCCATACAATTCATTCAAAAGTAGATTACTAAGGCATTTCACTCAAACACATTTTGCCCATTATAGCCCACTGTGTGAGCTGTGCCAGTGATCGGAAAGTGGTCTAAGATATTGACACTAATGGACTGTCACGTGCCATACTCAGTTTATTCCGAATTAGTTTTTGGTCCATACAATTCATTCAAAAGTAGATTACTAAGGCATTTCACTCAAACACATTTTGCCCATTATAGCCCACTGTGTGAGTTGTGACAAAAATCGGAAAGTGCTCAAAGATAGTCGACCTAATGGGCTGTCACACGTCATACTCACTTTAGTCGAAGATAGTTTTTGGTCCATACAATCCATTCAAAAGAAGATTACTATGGCATTTCACTCAAACACATTTTGCCCATTATAGCCCACTGTGTGAGTTGTGACAAAAATCGGAAAGTGCTCAAAGGTAGTCGACCTAATGGGCCGCCACTTGTCATACTCACTTTAGTCGAAGATAGTTTTTGGTCCATACAATTCATTCAAAAGTAGATTACTAAGGCATTTCACTCAAACACATTATGCCCATTATATCCCACTGTGTGAGTTGCGCCAAAAATCGGAAAGTGGTCCAAGATAGTGGACCTAATGGACTGTCACACGCCATACTCACTTTAGTCGAAGATAATTTTTGGTCCATACAATCCATTCAAAAGAAGATTACTATGGCATTTCACTCAAACACATTTTGCCCATTATAGCCCACTGTGTGAGGTGTGACAAAAATCGGAAAGTGGTCAAAGATAGTCGACCTAATAGGCTGTCACACGTCATACTCACTTTAGTCGAAGATAGTTTTTGGTCCATACAATTCATTCAAAAGTAGATTACTAAGGCATTTCACTCAAACACATTTTGCCCATTATAGCCCACTGTGTGAGTTGTGACAAAAACCGGAAAGTGGTCCAAGATAGTGGACCTAATGGACTGTCACATGTCATACTCAGTTGATTCGGAGATAGTTTTTGGTCCATACAATTCATTCAAAAGTAGATTACTAAGGCATTTCACTCAAACACATTTTGCCCATTATAGCCGACTGTGTGAGTTGTGAAAAAAAACGGAAAGTGGTCGAAGATAGTGGACCTAATGGACTCTCACGTGTCATACTCAGTTGATTCGGAGATAGTTTTTCGTCCATACAATCCATTCAAAAGGAGATTACTAAGGCATTTCACTCAAACACATTTTGCCCATTATAGCCCACTGTGTGAGCTGTGACAAAAATCGGAAAGTGGTCGAAGATTGTGGACCTAATGGACTGTCACGTGTCATACTCAGTTGATTCGGAGATAGTTTTTGGTCCATACAATCCATTCAAAAGAAGATTACTAAGGCATTTCACTCAAACACATTTTGCCCATTATAGCCCACTGTGTGAGCTGTGACAAAAATCGGAAAGTGCTCAAAGATAGTGGACCTAATGGACTGTCACGTGTTATACTCAGTTGATTCGGAGACAGTTTTTGGTCCATACAATCCATTGAAAAGAAGATTACTAAGGCATTTCACTCAAACACATTTTGCCCATTATAGCCCACTGTGTGAGTTGTGACAAAAATCGTTAAGTGCTCGAAGATAGTGGACCTAATGGACTACAACGCGACATGCTTAGTTTATTCAGAAATAGTTTTTGGTCCATAAAATCCATTCAAAGGAAGATTACTAAGGCATTTCACTCAAACACATTATGCCCATTATATCCCACTGTGTGAGTTGCGCCAAAAATCGGAAAGTGGTCGAAGATAATGGACCTAATGGACTGTCACGTGTCATACTCAGTTGATTCGGAGATAGTTTTTGGTCCATACAATCCATTCAAAAGAAGATTACTAAGGCATTTCACTCAAACACATTTTGCCCATTATAGCCCACTGTGTGAGCTGTGACAAAAACCGGAAAGTGGTCCAAGATAGTGGACCTAATGGACTGTCACATGTCATACTCAGTTGATTCGGAGATAGTTTTTGGTCCATACAATTCATTCAAAAGTAGATTACTAAGGCATTTCACTCAAACACATTTTGCCCATTATAGCCCACTGTGTGAGATGTGAAAAAAACCGGAAAGTGGTCGAAGATAGTGGACCTAATGGACTCTCACGTGTCATACTCAGTTGATTCGGAGATAGTTTTTCGTCCATACAATCCATTCAAAAGGAGATTACTAAGGCATTTCACTCAAACACATTTTGCCCATTATAGCCCACTGTGTGAGCTGTGACAAAAATCGGAAAGTGGTCGAAGATAGTGGACCTAATGGGCTGTCACATGTCATACTCAGTTGATTCGGAGATAGTTTTTGGTCCATACAATTCATTCAAAAGTAGATTACTAAGGCATTTCACTCAAACACATTTTGCCCATTATAGCCCACTGTGTGAGTTGTGAAAAAAATCGGAAAGTGGTCGAAGATAGTGGACCTAATGGACTGTCACGTGTTATACTCAGTTGATTCGGAGACAGGTATTGGTCCATACAATCCATTGAAAAGAAGATTACTAAGGCATTTCACTCAAACACATTTTGCCCATTATAGCCCACTGTGTGAGTTGTGACAAAAATCGTTAAGTGCTCGAAGATAGTGGACCTAATGGACTACAACGCGACATGCTTAGTTTATTCAGAAATAGTTTTTGGTCCATACAATCCATTCAAAGGAAGATTACTAAGGCATTTCACTCAAACACATTATGCCCATTATATCCCACTGTGTGAGTTGCGCCAAAAATCGGAAAGTGGTCGAAGATAATGGAACTGATGCACTATCACGTATCATACTCAGTTTATAAAGAAAGAGTTTTGGTCCATACAATCCATTCAAAGGAAGATTACTAAGGCATTTCACTCAAACACATTATGCCCATTATAGCCCACTGTGTGAGTTGCGCCAAAAATCTGAAAGTGGTCGAAGATAGTGGACCTGATGGACTACAACGCGACATACTTAGTTTATTCAGAAATAGTTTTTGGTCTATACAATCCATTCAAAGGAAAATTACGTAGGTATTTCACTCAAACACATTTTGCCCATTATAGCCCACTGTGTGAGTTGTGCCAAAAATCGGAAAGTGGTCGAAGATAGTGGCACTAATGGACTGTCACGTGTCATACTCAGTTTATTCCGAAATATTTTTTTCCAAACAATTCATTCAAAAGTAGATTACTAAGGCATTTCACTCAAACACATTTTGCCTATTATAGCCCACTGTGTGAGTTGTGACAAAAATCGGAAATTGGCAGAAGATAGTGGACGAGATGGACTACAACGCGACATACTTAGTTTATTCAGAAATAGTTTTTGGTCCATACAATCCATTCAAAGGAAAATTACTAAGGTATTTCACTCAAACACATTTTGCCCATTATAGCCCACTGTGTGAGTTGTGCCAAAAATCGGAAAGTGGTCGAAGATAGTGGCACTAATGGACTGTCACGTGTCATACTCAGTTTATTCCGAAATATTTTTTTCCAAACAATTCATTCAAAAGTAGATTACTAAGGCATTTCACTCAAACACATTTTGCCTATTATAGCCCACTGTGTGAGTTGTGACAAAAATCGGAAATTGGCAGAAGATAGTGGACGAGATGGACTACAACGCGACATACTTAGTTTATTCAGAAATAGTTTTTGGTCCATACAATCCATTCAAAGGAAGATTACTAAGGCATTTCCACTGACCTAATGGACTATCACGTATCATACTCAATTTATAAAGAAATAGTTTTTGGTCCATACAATCCTTTCAAAGGAAGATTATAAAGGCATTTCACTCAAACACATTATGCCCATTATAGCCCACTGTGTGAGTTGCGCCAAAAATCGGAAAGTGGTCGAAGATAGTGGACCTGATGGACTACAACGCGACATACTTAGTTTATTCAGAAATAGTTTTTGGTCCATACAATCCATTCAAAGGAAGATTACTAAGGCATTTCACTCAAACACATTTTGCTCATTATAGCCCACTGTGTGAGTTGTGCCAAAAATCGGAAAGTGGTCGAAGATAGTGGCACTAATGGACTGTCACGTGCCATACTCAGTTTATTCCGAAATAGTTTTTTCCATACAATTCATTCAAAAGTAGATTACTAAGGCATTTCACTCAAACACATTTTTCCCATTATAGTCCACTGTGTGAGTTGTGACAAAAATCGGAAAGTGGTCAAAGATAGTGGACCTAATGGGCTGTCACTTGTCATACTCACTTTAGTCGAAGATAGTTTTTGGTCCATACAATCCATTCAAAAGAAGATTACTAAGGCATTTCACTTAAACACATTTTGCCCATTATAGCCCACTGTGTGGGTTGTGACAAAAATCGGAAAGTGCTCAAAGGTAGTCGACCTAATGGGCCGTCACTTGTCATACTCACTTTAGTCGAAGATAGTTTTTGGTCCATACAATTCATTCAAAAGTAGATTACTAAGGCATTTCACTCAAACACATTTTGCCCATTATAGCCCACTGTGTGAGTTGTGCCAATGATCGGAAAGTGGTCTAAGATATTGACACTAATGGACTGTCACGTGCCATACTCAGTTTATTCCGAATTAGTTTTTGGTCCATACAATTCATTCAAAAGTAGATTACTAAGGCATTTCACTCAAACACATTTTGCCCATTATAGCCCACTGTGTGAGTTGTGACAAAAATCGGAAAGTGCTCAAAGATAGTCGACCTAATGGGCTGTCACACGTCATACTCACTTTAGTCGAAGATAGTTTTTGGTCCATACAATCCATTCAAAAGAAGATTACTATGGCATTTCACTCAAACACATTTTGCCCATTATAGCCCACTGTGTGAGTTGTGACAAAAATCGGAAAGTGCTCAAAGGTAGTCGACCTGATGGGCCGTCACTTGTCATACTCACTTTAGTCGAAGATAGTTTTTGGTCCATACAATTCATTCAAAAGTAGATTACTAAGGCATTTCACTCAAACACATTTTGCCCATTATAGCCCACTGTGTGAGTTGTGACAAGAACCGGAAAGTGGTCCAAGATAGTGGACCTAATGGACTGTCACACGTCATACTCACTTTAGTCGAAGATAATTTTTGGTCCATACAATCCATTCAAAAGAAGATTACTATGGCATTTCACTCAAACACATTTTGCCCATTATAGCCCACTGTGTGAGTTGTGACAAAAATCGGAAAGTGGTAAAAGATAGTCGACCTAATGGGCTGTCACACGTCATACTCACTTTAGTCGAAGATAGTTTTTGGTCCATACAATTCATTCAAAAGTAGATTACTAAGGCATTTCACTCAAACACATTTTGCCCATTATAGCCCACTGTGTGAGTTGTGACAAAAACCGGAAAGTGGTCCAAGATAGTGGACCTAATGGACTGTCACATGTCATACTCAGTTGATTCGGAGATAGTTTTTGGTCCATACAATTCATTCAAAAGTAGATTACTAAGGCATTTCACTCAAACACATTTTGCCCATTATAGCCCACTGTGTGAGTTGTGAAAAAAAACGGAAAGCGGTCGAAGATAGTGGACCTAATGGACTCTCACGTGTCATACTCAGTTGATTCGGAGATAGTTTTTCGTCCATACAATCCATTCAAAAGGAGATTACTAAGGCATTTCACTCAAACACATTTTGCCCATTATAGCCCACTGTGTGAGTTGTGAAAAAAAACGGAAAGTGGTCGAAGATAGTGGACCTAATGGACTCTCACGTGTCATACTCAGTTGATTCGGAGATAGTTTTTCGTCCATACAATCCATTCAAAAGGAGATTACTAAGGCATTTCACTCAAACACATTTTGCCCATTATAGCCCACTGTGTGAGCTGTGACAAAAATCGGAAAGTGGTCGAAGATAGTGGACCTAATGGACTGTCACATGTCATACTCAGTTGATTCGGAGATAGTTTTTGGTCCATACAATTCATTCAAAAGTAGATTACTAAGGCATTTCACTCAAACACATTTTGCCCATTATAGCCCACTGTGTGAGTTGTGAAAAAAATCGGAAAGTGGTCGAAGATAGTGGACCTAATGGACTGTCACGTGTTACACTCAGTTGATTCGGAGACAGGTATTGGTCCATACAATCCATTGAAAAGAAGATTACTAAGGCATTTCACTCAAACACATTTTGCCCATTATAGCCCACTGTGTGAGTTGTGACAAAAATCGTTAAGTGCTCGAAGATAGTGGACCTAATGGACTACAACGCGACATGCTTAGTTTATTCAGAAATAGTTTTTGGTCCATACAATCCATTCAAAGGAAGATTACTAAGGCATTTCACTCAAACACATTATGCCCATTATATCCCACTGTGTGAGTTGCGCCAAAAATCGGAAAGTGGTCGAAGATAATGGAACTGATGCACTATCACGTATCATACTCAGTTTATAAAGAAAGAGTTTTGGTCCATACAATCCATTCAAAGGAAAATTACTAGGGCATTTCCACTGACCTAATGGACTATCACGTGTCATACTCAGTTTATGCAGAAATAGTTTTTGGTCCATACAATCCATTCAAAGGAAAATTACTAAGGTATTTCACTCAAACACATTTTGCCCATTATAGCCCACTGTGTGAGTTGTGCCAAAAATCGGAAAGTGGTCGAAGATAGTGGCACTAATGGACTGTCACGTGTCATACTCAGTTTATTCCGAAATATTTTTTTCCAAACAATTCATTCAAAAGTAGATTACTAAGGCATTTCACTCAAACACATTTTGCCCATTATAGCCCACTGTGTGAGTTGTGACAAAAATCGGAAATTGGCAGAAGATAGTGGACGAGATGGACTACAACGCGACATACTTAGTTTATTCAGAAATAGTTTTTGGTCCATACAATCCATTCAAAGGAAGATTACTAAGGCATTTCCACTGACCTAATGGACTATCACGTATCATACTCAATTTATAAAGAAATAGTTTTTGGTCCATACAATCCTTTCAAAGGAAGATTACTAAGGCATTTCACTCAAACACATTATGCCCATTATAGCCCACTGTGTGAGTTGCGCCAAAAATCGGAAAGTGGTCGAAGATAGTGGACCTGATGGACTACAACGCGACATACTTAGTTTATTCAGAAATAGTTTTTGGTCCATACAATCCATTCAAAGGAAGATTACTAAGGCATTTCACTCAAACACATTTTGCTCATTATAGCCCACTGTGTGAGTTGTGCCAAAAATCGGAAAGTGGTCGAAGATAGTGGCACTAATGGACTGTCACGTGCCATACTCAGTTTATTCCGAAATAGTTTCTTCCATACAATTCATTCAAAAGTAGATTACTAAGGCATTTCACTCAAACACATTTTTCCCATTATAGTTCACTGTGTGAGTTGTGACAAAAATCGGAAAGTGGTCAAAGATAGTGGACCTAATGGGCTGTCACTTGTCATACTCACTTTAGTCGAAGATAGTTTTTGGTCCATACAATCCATTCAAAAGAAGATTACTAAGGCATTTCACTCAAACACATTTTGCCCATTATAGCCCACTGTGTGAGTTGTGACAAAAATCGGAAAGTGCTCAAACGTAGTCGACCTAATGGGCCGTCACTTGTCATACTCACTTTAGTCGAAGATAGTTTTTGGTCCATACAATTCATTCAAAAGTAGATTACTAAGGCATTTCACTCAAACACATTTTGCCCATTATAGCCCACTGTGTGAGTTGTGCCAATGATCGGAAAGTGGTCTAAGATAGTGACACTAATGGACTGTCACGTGCCATACTCAGTTTATTCCGAAATAGTTTTTGGTCCATACAATTCATTCAAAAGTAGATTACTAAGGCATTTCACTCAAACACATTTTGCCCATTATAGCCCACTGTGTGAGTTGTGACAAAAATCGGAAAGTGCTCAAAAATAGTCGACCTAATGGGCTGTCACACGTCATACTCACTTTAGTCGAAGATAGTTTTTGGTCCATACAATCCATTCAAAAGAAGATTACTATGGCATTTCACTCAAACACATTTTGCCCATTATAGCCCACTGTGTGAGTTGTGACAAAAATCGGAAAGTGCTCAAAGTTAGTCGACCTAATGGGCCGTCACTTGTCATACTCACTTTAGTCGAAGATAGTTTTTGGTCCATACAATTCATTCAAAAGTAGATTACTAAGGCATTTCACTCAAACACATTTTGCCCATTATAGCCCACTGTGTGAGTTGTGAAAAAAAACGGAAAGTGGTCGAAGATAGTGGACCTAATGGACTCTCACGTGTCATACTCAGTTGATTCGGAGATAGTTTTTCGTCCATACAATCCATTCAAAAGGAGATTACTAAGGCATTTCACTCAAACACATTTTGCCCATTATTGCCCACTGTGTGAGCTGTGACAAAAATCGGAAAGTGGTCGAAGATAGTGGACCTAATGGACTGTCACATGTCATACTCAGTTGATTCGGAGATAGTTTTTGGTCCATACAATTCATTCAAAAGTAGATTACTAAGGCATTTCACTCAAACACATTTTGCCCATTATAGCCCACTGTGTGAGTTGTGAAAAAAATCGGAAAGTGGTCGAAGATAGTGGACCTAATGGACTGTCACGTGTTACACTCAGTTGATTCGGAGACAGGTATTGGTCCATACAATCCATTGAAAAGAAGATTACTAAGGCATTTCACTCAAACACATTTTGCCCATTATAGCCCACTGTGTGAGTTGTGACAAAAATCGTTAAGTGCTCGAAGATAGTGGACCTAATGGACTACAACGCGACATGCTTAGTTTATTCAGAAATAGTTTTTGGTCCATACAATCCATTCAAAGGAAGATTACTAAGGCATTTCACTCAAACACATTATGCCCATTATATCCCACTGTGTGAGTTGCGCCAAAAATCGGAAAGTGGTCGAAGATAATGGAACTGATGCACTATCACGTATCATACTCAGTTTATAAAGAAAGAGTTTTGGTCCATACAATCCATTCAAAGGAAAATTACTAGGGCATTTCCACTGACCTAATGGACTATCACGTGTCATACTCAGTTTATGCAGAAATAGTTTTTGGTCCATACAATCCATTCAAAGGAAAATTACTAAGGTATTTCACTCAAACACATTTTGCCCATTATAGCCCACTGTGTGAGTTGTGCCAAAAATCGGAAAGTGGTCGAAGATAGTGGCACTAATGGACTGTCACGTGTCATACTCAGTTTATTCCGAAATATTTTTTTCCAAACAATTCATTCAAAAGTAGATTACTAAGGCATTTCACTCAAACACATTTTGCCCATTATAGCCCACTGTGTGAGTTGTGACAAAAATCGGAAATTGGCAGAAGATAGTGGACGAGATGGACTACAACGCGACATACTTAGTTTATTCAGAAATAGTTTTTGGTCCATACAATCCATTCAAAGGAAGATTACTAAGGCATTTCCACTGACCTAATGGACTATCACGTATCATACTCAATTTATAAAGAAATAGTTTTTGGTCCATACAATCCTTTCAAAGGAAGATTACTAAGGCATTTCACTCAAACACATTATGCCCATTATAGCCCACTGTGTGAGTTGCGCCAAAAATCGGAAAGTGGTCGAAGATAGTGGACCTGATGGACTACAACGCGACGTACTTAGTTTATTCAGAAATAGTTTTTGGTCCATACAATCCATTCAAAGGAAGATTACTAAGGCATTTCACTCAAACACATTTTGCTCATTATAGCCCACTGTGTGAGTTGTGCCAAAAATCGGAAAGTGGTCGAAGATAGTGGCACTAATGGACTGTCACGTGCCATACTCAGTTTATTCCGAAATAGTTTCTTCCATACAATTCATTCAAAAGTAGATTACTAAGGCATTTCACTCAAACACATTTTTCCCATTATAGTTCACTGTGTGAGTTGTGACAAAAATTGGAAAGTGGTCAAAGATAGTGGACCTAATGGGCTGTCACTTGTCATACTCACTTTAGTCGAAGATAGTTTTTGGTCCATACAATCCATTCAAAAGAAGATTACTAAGGCATTTCACTCAAACACATTTTGCCCATTATAGCCCACTGTGTGAGTTGTGACAAAAATCGGAAAGTGCTCAAACGTAGTCGACCTAATGGGCCGTCACTTGTCATACTCACTTTAGTCGAAGATAGTTTTTGGTCCATACAATTCATTCAAAAGTAGATTACTAAGGCATTTCACTCAAACACATTTTGCCCATTATAGCCCACTGTGTGAGTTGTGCCAATGATCGGAAAGTGGTCTAAGATAGTGACACTAATGGACTGTCACGTGCCATACTCAGTTTATTCCGAAATAGTTTTTGGTCCATACAATTCATTCAAAAGTAGATTACTAAGGCATTTCACTCAAACACATTTTGCCCATTATAGCCCACTGTGTGAGTTGTGACAAAAATCGGAAAGTGCTCAAAAATAGTCGACCTAATGGGCTGTCACACGTCATACTCACTTTAGTCGAAGATAGTTTTTGGTCCATACAATCCATTCAAAAGAAGATTACTATGGCATTTCACTCAAACACATTTTGCCCATTATAGCCCACTGTGTGAGTTGTGACAAAAATCGGAAAGTGCTCAAAGTTAGTCGACCTAATGGGCCGTCACTTGTCATACTCACTTTAGTCGAAGATAGTTTTTGGTCCATACAATTCATTCAAAAGTAGATTACTAAGGCATTTCACTCAAACACATTTTGCCCATTATAGCCCACTGTGTGAGTTGTGAAAAAAAACGGAAAGTGGTCGAAGATAGTGGACCTAATGGACTCTCACGTGTCATACTCAGTTGATTCGGAGATAGTTTTTCGTCCATACAATCCATTCAAAAGGAGATTACTAAGGCATTTCACTCAAACACATTTTGCCCATTATAGCCCACTGTGTGAGCTGTGACAAAAATCGGAAAGTGGTCGAAGATAGTGGACCTAATGGACTGTCACATGTCATACTCAGTTGATTCGGAGATAGTTTTTGGTCCATACAATTCATTCAAAAGTAGATTACTAAGGCATTTCACTCAAACACATTTTGCCCATTATAGCCCACTGTGTGAGTTGTGAAAAAAATCGGAAAGTGGTCGAAGATAGTGGACCTAATGGACTGTCACGTGTTATACTCAGTTGATTCGGAGACAGGTATTGGTCCATACAATCCATTGAAAAGAAGATTACTAAGGCATTTCACTCAAACACATTTTGCCCATTATAGCCCACTGTGTGAGTTGTGACAAAAATCGTTAAGTGCTCGAAGATAGTGGACCTAATGGACTACAACGCGACATGCTTAGTTTATTCAGAAATAGTTTTTGGTCCATACAATCCATTCAAAGGAAGATTACTAAGGCATTTCACTCAAACACATTATGCCCATTATATCCCACTGTGTGAGTTGCGCCAAAAATCGGAAAGTGGTCGAAGATAATGGAACTGATGCACTATCACGTATCATACTCAGTTTATAAAGAAAGAGTTTTGGTTCATACAATCCATTCAAAGGAAAATTACTAAGGCATTTCACTCAAACACATTATGCCCATTATAGCCCACTGTGTGAGTTGCGCCAAAAATCTGAAAGTGGTCGAAGATAGTGGACCTGATGGACTACAACGCGACATACTTAGTTTATTCAGAAATAGTTTTTGGTCCATACAATCCATTCAAAGGAAAATTACTAGGGCATTTCCACTGACCTAATGGACTATCACGTGTCATACTCAGTTTATGCAGAAATAGTTTTTGGTCCATACAATCCATTCAAAGGAAAATTACTAAGGTATTTCACTCAAACACATTTTGCCCATTATAGCCCACTGTGTGAGTTGTGCCAAAAATCGGAAAGTGGTCGAAGATAGTGGCACTAATGGACTGTCACGTGTCATACTCAGTTTATTCCGAAATATTTTTTTCCAAACAATTCATTCAAAAGTAGATTACTAAGGCATTTCACTCAAACACATTTTGCCCATTATAGCCCACTGTGTGAGTTGTGACAAAAATCGGAAATTGGCAGAAGATAGTGGACGAGATGGACTACAACGCGACATACTTAGTTTATTCAGAAATAGTTTTTGGTCCATACAATCCATTCAAAGGAAGATTACTAAGGCATTTCCACTGACCTAATGGACTATCACGTATCATACTCAATTTATAAAGAAATAGTTTTTGGTCCATACAATCCTTTCAAAGGAAGATTACTAAGGCATTTCACTCAAACACATTATGCCCATTATAGCCCACTATGTGAGTTGCGCCAAAAATCGGAAAGTGGTCGAAGATAGTGGACCTGATGGACTACAACGCGACATACTTAGTTTATTCAGAAATAGTTTTTGGTCCATACAATCCATTCAAAGGAAGATTACTAAGGCATTTCACTCAAACACATTTTGCTCATTATAGCCCACTGTGTGAGTTGTGCCAAAAATCGGAAAGTGGTCGAAGATAGTGGCACTAATGGACTGTCACGTGCCATACTCAGTTTATTCCGAAATAGTTTCTTCCATACAATTCATTCAAAAGTAGATTACTAAGGCATTTCACTCAAACACATTTTTCCCATTATAGTTCACTGTGTGAGTTGTGACAAAAATCGGAAAGTGGTCAAAGATAGTGGACCTAATGGGCTGTCACTTGTCATACTCACTTTAGTCGAAGATAGTTTTTGGTCCATACAATCCATTCAAAAGAAGATTACTAAGGCATTTCACTCAAACACATTTTGCCCATTATAGCCCACTGTGTGAGTTGTGACAAAAATCGGAAAGTGCTCAAAGGTAGTCGACCTAATGGGCCGTCACTTGTCATACTCACTTTAGTCGAAGATAGTTTTTGGTCCATACAATTCATTCAAAAGTAGATTACTAAGGCATTTCACTCAAACACATTTTGCCCATTATAGCCCACTGTGTGAGTTGTGCCAATGATCGGAAAGTGGTCTAAGATAGTGACACTAATGGACTGTCACGTGCCATACTCAGTTTATTCAGAAATAGTTTTTGGTCCATACAATCCATTCAAAGGAAGATTACTAAGGCATTTCACTCAAACACATTATGCCCATTATAGCCCACTGTGTGAGTTGTGACAAAAATCGGAAAGTGCTCAAAAATAGTCGACCTAATGGGCTGTCACACGTCATACTCACTTTAGTCGAAGATAGTTTTTGGTCCATACAATCCATTCAAAAGAAGATTACTATGGCATTTCACTCAAACACATTTTGCCCATTATAGCCCACTGTGTGAGTTGTGACAAAAATCGGAAAGTGCTCAAAGTTAGTCGACCTAATGGGCCGTCACTTGTCATACTCACTTTAGTCGAAGATAGTTTTTGGTCCATACAATTCATTCAAAAGTAGATTACTAAGGCATTTCACTCAAACACATTTTGCCCATTATAGCCCACTGTGTGAGTTGTGACAAAAATCGGAAAGTGCTCAAAGATAGTCGACCTAATGGGCTGTCACACGTCATACTCACTTTAGTCGAAGATAGTTTTTGGTCCATACAATCCATTCAAAAGAAGATTACTATGGCATTTCACTCAAACACATTTTGCCCATTATAGCCCACTGTGTGAGTTGTGACAAAAATCGGAAAGTGCTCAAAGGTAGTCGACCTAATGGGCCGTCACTTGTCATACTCACTTTAGTCGAAGATAGTTTTTGGTCCATACAATTCATTCAAAAGTAGATTACTAAGGCATTTCACTCAAACACATTTTGCCCATTATAGCCCACTGTGTGAGTTGTGACAAGAACCGGAAAGTGGTCCAAGATAGTGGACCTAATGGACTGTCACACGTCATACTCACTTTAGTCGAAGATAATTTTTGGTCCATACAATCCATTCAAAAGAAGATTACTATGGCATTTCACTCAAACACATTTTGCCCATTATAGCCCACTGTGTGAGTTGTGACAAAAATCGGAAAGTGGTAAAAGATAGTCGACCTAATGGGCTGTCACACGTCATACTCACTTTAGTCGAAGATAGTTTTTGGTCCATACAATTCATTCAAAAGTAGATTACTAAGGCATTTCACTCAAACACATTTTGCCCATTATAGCCCACTGTGTGAGTTGTGACAAAAACCGGAAAGTGGTCCAAGATAGTGGACCTAATGGACTGTCACATGTCATACTCAGTTGATTCGGAGATAGTTTTTGGTCCATACAATTCATTCAAAAGTAGATTACTAAGGCATTTCACTCAAACACATTTTGCCCATTATAGCCCACTGTGTGAGTTGTGAAAAAAAACGGAAAGCGGTCGAAGATAGTGGACCTAATGGACTCTCACGTGTCATACTCAGTTGATTCGGAGATAGTTTTTCGTCCATACAATCCATTCAAAAGGAGATTACTAAGGCATTTCACTCAAACACATTTTGCCCATTATAGCCCACTGTGTGAGCTGTGACAAAAATCGGAAAGTGGTCGAAGATTGTGGACCTAATGGACTGTCACGTGTCATACTCAGTTGATTCGGAGATAGTTTTTGGTCCATACAATCCATTCAAAAGAAGATTACTAAGGCATTTCACTCAAACACATTTTGCCCATTATAGCCCACTGTGTGAGCTGTGACAAAAACCGGAAAGTGGTCCAAGATAGTGGACCTAATGGACTACAACGCGACATGCTTAGTTTATTCAGAAATAGTTTTTGGTCCATAAAATCCATTCAAAGGAAGATTACTAAGGCATTTCACTCAAACACATTATGCCCATTATATCCCACTGTGTGAGTTGCGCCAAAAATCGGAAAGTGGTCGAAGATAATGGACCTAATGGACTGTCACATGTCATACTCAGTTGATTCGGAGATAGTTTTTGGTCCATACAATTCATTCAAAAGTAGATTACTAAGGCATTTCACTCAAACACATTTTGCCCATTATAGCCCACTGTGTGAGTTGTGAAAAAAAACGGAAAGTGGTCGAAGATAGTGGACCTAATGGACTCTCACGTGTCATACTCAGTTGATTCGGAGATAGTTTTTCGTCCATACAATCCATTCAAAAGGAGATTACTAAGGCATTTCACTCAAACACATTTTGCCCATTATAGCCCACTGTGTGAGCTGTGACAAAAATCGGAAAGTGGTCGAAGATAGTGGACCTAATGGACTGTCACATGTCATACTCAGTTGATTCGGAGATAGTTTTTGGTCCATACAATTCATTCAAAAGTAGATTACTAAGGCATTTCACTCAAACACATTTTGCCCATTATAGCCCACTGTGTGAGTTGTGAAAAAAATCGGAAAGTGGTCGAAGATAGTGGACCTAATGGACTGTCACGTGTTATACTCAGTTGATTCGGAGACAGGTATTGGTCCATACAATCCATTGAAAAGAAGATTACTAAGGCATTTCACTCAAACACATTTTGCCCATTATAGCCCACTGTGTGAGTTGTGACAAAAATCGTTAAGCGCTCGAAGATAGTGGACCTAATGGACTACAACGCGACATGCTTAGTTTATTCAGAAATAGTTTTTGGTCCATACAATCCATTCAAAGGAAGATTACTAAGGCATTTCACTCAAACACATTATGCCCATTATATCCCACTGTGTGAGTTGCGCCAAAAATCGGAAAGTGGTCGAAGATAATGGAACTGATGCACTATCACGTATCATACTCAGTTTATAAAGAAAGAGTTTTGGTTCATACAATCCATTCAAAGGAAGATTACTAAGGCATTTCACTCAAACACATTATGCCCATTATAGCCCACTGTGTGAGTTGCGCCAAAAATCTGAAAGTGGTCGAAGATAGTGGACCTGATGGACTACAACGCGACATACTTAGTTTATTCAGAAATAGTTTTTGGTCCATACAATCCATTCAAAGGAAAATTACTAGGGTATTTCCACTGACCTAATGGACTATCACGTGTCATACTCAGTTTATGCAGAAATAGTTTTTGGTCCATACAATCCATTCAAAGGAAAATTACTAAGGTATTTCACTCAAACACATTTTGCCCATTATAGCCCACTGTGTGAGTTGTGCCAAAAATCGGAAAGTGGTCGAAGATAGTGGCACTAATGGACTGTCACGTGTCATACTCAGTTTATTCCGAAATATTTTTTTCCAAACAATTCATTCAAAAGTAGATTACTAAGGCATTTCACTCAAACACATTTTGCCCATTATAGCCCACTGTGTGAGTTGTGACAAAAATCGGAAATTGGCAGAAGATAGTGGACGAGATGGACTACAACGCGACATACTTAGTTTATTCAGAAATAGTTTTTGGTCCATACAATCCATTCAAAGGAAGATTACTAAGGCATTTCCACTGACCTAATGGACTATCACGTATCATACTCAATTTATAAAGAAATAGTTTTTGGTCCATACAATCCTTTCAAAGGAAGATTACTAAGGCATTTCACTCAAACACATTATGCCCATTATAGCCCACTGTGTGAGTTGCGCCAAAAATCGGAAAGTGGTCGAAGATAGTGGACCTGATGGACTACAACGCGACATACTTAGTTTATTCAGAAATAGTTTTTGGTCCATACAATCCATTCAAAGGAAGATTACTAAGGCATTTCACTCAAACACATTTTGCTCATTATAGCCCACTGTGTGAGTTGTGCCAAAAATCGGAAAGTGGTCGAAGATAGTGGCACTAATGGACTGTCACGTGCCATACTCAGTTTATTCCGAAATAGTTTCTTCCATACAATTCGTTCAAAAGTAGATTACTAAGGCATTTCACTCAAACACATTTTTCCCATTATAGTTCACTGTGTGAGTTGTGACAAAAATCGGAAAGTGGTCAAAGATAGTGGACCTAATGGGCTGTCACTTGTCATACTCACTTTAGTCGAAGATAGTTTTTGGTCCATACAATCCATTCAAATGAAGATTACTAAGGCATTTCACTCAAACACATTTTGCCCATTATAGCCCACTGTGTGAGTTGTGACAAAAATCGGAAAGTGCTCAAAGGTAGTCGACCTAATGGGCCGTCACTTGTCATACTCACTTTAGTCGAAGATAGTTTTTGGTCCATACAATTCATTCAAAAGTAGATTACTAAGGCATTTCACTCAAACACATTTTGCCCATTATAGCCCACTGTGTGAGTTGTGCCAATGATCGGAAAGTGGTCTAAGATAGTGACACTAATGGACTGTCACGTGCCATACTCAGTTTATTCCGAAATAGTTTTTGGTCCATACAATTCATTCAAAAGTAGATTACTAAGGCATTTCACTCAAACACATTTTGCCCATTATAGCCCACTGTGTGAGTTGTGACAAAAATCGGAAAGTGCTCAAAAATAGTCGACCTAATGGGCTGTCACACGTCATACTCACTTTAGTCGAAGATAGTTTTTGGTCCATACAATCCATTCAAAAGAAGATTACTATGGCATTTCACTCAAACACATTTTGCCCATTATAGCCCACTGTGTGAGTTGTGACAAAAATCGGAAAGTGCTCAAAGTTAGTCGACCTAATGGGCCGTCACTTGTCATACTCACTTTAGTCGAAGATAGTTTTTGGTCCATACAATTCATTCAAAAGTAGATTACTAAGGCATTTCACTCAAACACATTTTGCCCATTATAGCCCACTGTGTGAGTTGTGACAAAAACCGGAAAGTGGTCCAAGATAGTGGACCTAATGGACTGTCACATGTCATACTCAGTTGATTCGGAGATAGTTTTTGGTCCATACAATTCATTCAAAAGTAGATTACTAAGGCATTTCACTCAAACACATTTTGCCCATTATAGCCCACTGTGTGAGTTGTGAAAAAAAACGGAAAGTGGTCGAAGATAGTGGACCTAATGGACTCTCACGTGTCATACTCAGTTGATTCGGAGATAGTTTTTCGTCCATACAATCCATTCAAAAGGAGATTACTAAGGCATTTCACTCAAACACATTTTGCCCATTATAGCCCACTGTGTGAGCTGTGACAAAAATCGGAAAGTGGTCGAAGATAGTGGACCTAATGGACTCTCACGTGTCATACTCAGTTGATTCGGAGATAGTTTTTCGTCCATACAATCCATTCAAAAGGAGATTACTAAGGCATTTCACTCAAACACATTTTGCCCATTATAGCCCACTGTGTGAGCTGTGACAAAAATCGGAAAGTGGTCGAAGATAGTGGACCTAATCGACTGTCACGTGTCATACTCAGTTGATTCGGAGATAGTTTTTGGTCCATACAATCCATTCAAAAGAAGATTACTAAGGCATTTCACTCAAACACATTTTGCCCATTATAGCCCACTGTGTGAGCTGTGACAAAAATCGGAAAGTGCTCAAAGATAGTGGACCCAATGGACTGTCACGTGTTATACTCAGTTGATTCGGAGACAGTTTTTGGTCCATACAATCCATTGAAAAGAAGATTACTAAGGCATTTCACTCAAACACATTTTGCCCATTATAGCCCACTGTGTGAGTTGTGAAAAAAAACGGAAAGTGGTCGAAGATAGTGGACCTAATGGACTCTCACGTGTCATACTCAGTTGATTCGGAGATAGTTTTTCGTCCATACAATCCATTCAAAAGGAGATTACTAAGGCATTTCACTCAAACACATTTTGCCCATTATAGCCCACTGTGTGAGCTGTGACAAAAATCGGAAAGTGGTCGAAGATAGTGGACCTAATCGACTGTCACGTGTCATACTCAGTTGATTCGGAGATAGTTTTTGGTCCATACAATCCATTCAAAAGAAGATTACTAAGGCATTTCACTCAAACACATTTTGCCCATTATAGCCCACTGTGTGAGTTGTGACAAGAACCGGAAAGTGGTCCAAGATAGTGGACCTAATGGACTGTCACACGTCATACTCACTTTAGTCGAAGATAGTTTTTGGTCCATACAATCCATTCAAAAGAAGATTACTATGGCATTTCACTCAAACACATTTTGCCCATTATAGCCCACTGTGTGAGTTGTGACAAAAATCGGAAAGTGGTCAAAGATAGTCGACCTAATGGGCTGTCACACGTCATACTCACTTTAGTCGAAGATAGTTTTTGGTCCATACAATTCATTCAAAAGTAGATTACTAAGGCATTTCACTCAAACACATTTTGCCCATTATAGCCCACTGTGTGAGTTGTGACAAAAACCGGAAAGTGGTCCAAGATAGTGGACCTAATGGACTGTCACATGTCATACTCAGTTGATTCGGAGATAGTTTTTGGTCCATACAATTCATTCAAAAGTAGATTACTAAGGCATTTCACTCAAACACATTTTGCCCATTATAGCCCACTGTGTGAGCTGTGACAAAAATCGGAAAGTGGTCGAAGATAGTGGACCTAATCGACTGTCACGTGTCATACTCAGTTGATTCGGAGATAGTTTTTGGTCCATACAATCCATTCAAAAGAAGATTACTAAGGCATTTCACTCAAACACATTTTGCCCATTATAGCCCACTGTGTGAGTTGTGACAAGAACCGGAAAGTGGTCCAAGATAGTGGACCTAATGGACTGTCACACGTCATACTCACTTTAGTCGAAGATAGTTTTTGGTCCATACAATCCATTCAAAAGAAGATTACTATGGCATTTCACTCAAACACATTTTGCCCATTATAGCCCACTGTGTGAGTTGTGAAAAAAAACGGAAAGTGGTCGAAGATAGTGGACCTAATGGACTCTCACGTGTCATACTCAGTTGATTCGGAGATAGTTTTTCGTCCATACAATCCATTCAAAAGGAGATTACTAAGGCATTTCACTCAAACACATTTTGCCCATTATAGCCCACTGTGTGAACTGTGACAAAAATCGGAAAGTGGTCGAAGATAGTGGACCTAATGGACTGTCACATGTCATACTCAGTTTATTCGGAGATAGTTTTTGGTCCATACAATTCATTCAAAAGTAGATTACTAAGGCATTTCACTCAAACACATTTTGCCCATTATAGCCCACTGTGTGAACTGTGACAAAAATCGGAAAGTGGTCGAAGATAGTGGACCTAATGGACTGTCACATGTCATACTCAGTTGATTCGGAGATAGTTTTTGGTCCATACAATTCATTCAAAAGTAGATTACTAAGGCATTTCACTCAAACACATTTTGCCCATTATAGCCCACTGTGTGAGTTGTGAAAAAAAACGGAAAGTGGTCGAAGATAGTGGACCTAATGGACTCTCACGTGTCATACTCAGTTGATTCGGAGATAGTTTTTCGTCCATACAATCCATTCAAAAGGAGATTACTAAGGCATTTCACTCAAACACATTTTGCCCATTATAGCCCACTGTGTGAGCTGTGACAAAAATCGGAAAGTGGTCGAAGATAGTGGACCTAATGGACTCTCACGTGTCATACTCAGTTGATTCGGAGATAGTTTTTCGTCCATACAATCCATTCAAAAGGAGATTACTAAGGCATTTCACTCAAACACATTTTGCCCATTATAGCCCACTGTGTGAACTGTGACAAAAATCGGAAAGTGGTCGA
The DNA here is from genome assembly GCA_963576795.1 of Metopia argyrocephala. NCBI lineage: Eukaryota > Metazoa > Arthropoda > Insecta > Diptera > Sarcophagidae > Metopia > Metopia argyrocephala. The sequence goes on along the minus strand of OY756209.1, from coordinate 85,814,559 downwards.
AGATAGTGGACCTAATGGACTGTCACATGTCATACTCAGTTGATTCGGAGATAGTTTTTGGTCCATACAATTCATTCAAAAGTAGATTACTAAGGCATTTCACTCAAACACATTTTGCCCATTATAGCCCACTGTGTGAGTTGTGAAAAAAAACGGAAAGTGGTCGAAGATAGTGGACCTAATGGACTCTCACGTGTCATACTCAGTTGATTCGGAGATAGTTTTTCGTCCATACAATCCATTCAAAAGGAGATTACTAAGGCATTTCACTCAAACACATTTTGCCCATTATAGCCCACTGTGTGAACTGTGACAAAAATCGGAAAGTGGTCGAAGATAGTGGACCTAATGGACTGTCACATGTCATACTCAGTTGATTCGGAGACAGGTATTGGTCCATACAATCCATTGAAAAGGAGATTACTAAGGCATTTCACTCAAACACATTTTGCCCATTATAGCCCACTGTGTGAGTTGTGACAAAAATCGTTAAGTGCTCGAAGATAGTGGACCTAATGGACTACAACGCGACATGCTTAGTTTATTCAGAAATAGTTTTTGGTCCATACAATCCATTCAAAGGAAGATTACTAAGGCATTTCACTCAAACACATTATGCCCATTATATCCCACTGTGTGAGTTGCGCCAAAAATCGGAAAGTGGTCGAAGATAATGGAACTGATGCACTATCACGTAGCATACTCAGTTTATAAAGAAAGAGTTTTGGTTCATACAATCCATTTAAAGGAAGATTACTAAGGCATTTCACTCAAACACATTATGCCCATTATAGCCCACTGTGTGAGTTGCGCCAAAAATCTGAAAGTGGTCGAAGATAGTGGACCTGATGGACTACAACGCGACATACTTAGTTTATTCAGAAATAGTTTTTGGTCCATACAATCCATTCAAAGGAAAATTACTAGGGCATTTCCACTGACCTAATGGACTATCACGTGTCATACTCAGTTTATGCAGAAATAGTTTTTGGTCCATACAATCCATTCAAAGGAAAATTACTAAGGTATTTCACTGTGTGAGTTGTGACAAAAATCGGAAAGTGCTCAAAGTTAGTCGACCTAATGGGCCGTCACTTGTCATACTCACTTTAGTCGAAGATAGTTTTTGGTCCATACAATTCATTCAAAAGTAGATTACTAAGGCATTTCACTCAAACACATTTTGCCCATTATAGCCCACTGTGTGAGTTGTGACAAAAACCGGAAAGTGGTCCAAGATAGTGGACCTAATGGACTGTCACATGTCATACTCAGTTGATTCGGAGATAGTTTTTGGTCCATACAATTCATTCAAAAGTAGATTACTAAGGCATTTCACTCAAACACATTTTGCCCATTATAGCCCACTGTGTGAGTTGTGAAAAAAAACGGAAAGTGGTCGAAGATAGTGGACCTAATGGACTCTCACGTGTCATACTCAGTTGATTCGGAGATAGTTTTTCGTCCATACAATCCATTCAAAAGGAGATTACTAAGGCATTTCACTCAAACACATTTTGCCCATTATAGCCCACTGTGTGAGCTGTGACAAAAATCGGAAAGTGGTCGAAGATAGTGGACCTAATGGACTCTCACGTGTCATACTCAGTTGATTCGGAGATAGTTTTTCGTCCATACAATCCATTCAAAAGGAGATTACTAAGGCATTTCACTCAAACACATTTTGCCCATTATAGCCCACTGTGTGAGCTGTGACAAAAATCGGAAAGTGGTCGAAGATAGTGGACCTAATCGACTGTCACGTGTCATACTCAGTTGATTCGGAGATAGTTTTTGGTCCATACAATCCATTCAAAAGAAGATTACTAAGGCATTTCACTCAAACACATTTTGCCCATTATAGCCCACTGTGTGAGCTGTGACAAAAATCGGAAAGTGCTCAAAGATAGTGGACCCAATGGACTGTCACGTGTTATACTCAGTTGATTCGGAGACAGTTTTTGGTCCATACAATCCATTGAAAAGAAGATTACTAAGGCATTTCACTCAAACACATTTTGCCCATTATAGCCCACTGTGTGAGTTGTGAAAAAAAACGGAAAGTGGTCGAAGATAGTGGACCTAATGGACTCTCACGTGTCATACTCAGTTGATTCGGAGATAGTTTTTCGTCCATACAATCCATTCAAAAGGAGATTACTAAGGCATTTCACTCAAACACATTTTGCCCATTATAGCCCACTGTGTGAGCTGTGACAAAAATCGGAAAGTGGTCGAAGATAGTGGACCTAATCGACTGTCACGTGTCATACTCAGTTGATTCGGAGATAGTTTTTGGTCCATACAATCCATTCAAAAGAAGATTACTAAGGCATTTCACACAAACACATTTTGCCCATTATAGCCCACTGTGTGAGTTGTGACAAGAACCGGAAAGTGGTCCAAGATAGTGGACCTAATGGACTGTCACACGTCATACTCACTTTAGTCGAAGATAGTTTTTGGTCCATACAATCCATTCAAAAGAAGATTACTATGGCATTTCACTCAAACACATTTTGCCCATTATAGCCCACTGTGTGAGTTGTGACAAAAATCGGAAAGTGGTCAAAGATAGTCGACCTAATGGGCTGTCACACGTCATACTCACTTTAGTCGAAGATAGTTTTTGGTCCATACAATTCATTCAAAAGTAGATTACTAAGGCATTTCACTCAAACACATTTTGCCCATTATAGCCCACTGTGTGAGTTGTGACAAAAACCGGAAAGTGGTCCAAGATAGTGGACCTAATGGACTGTCACATGTCATACTCAGTTGATTCGGAGATAGTTTTTGGTCCATACAATTCATTCAAAAGTAGATTACTAAGGCATTTCACTCAAACACATTTTGCCCATTATAGCCCACTGTGTGAGTTGTGAAAAAAAACGGAAAGTGGTCGAAGATAGTGGACCTAATGGACTCTCACGTGTCATACTCAGTTGATTCGGAGATAGTTTTTCGTCCATACAATCCATTCAAAAGGAGATTACTAAGGCATTTCACTCAAACACATTTTGCCCATTATAGCCCACTGTGTGAACTGTGACAAAAATCGGAAAGTGGTCGAAGATAGCGGACCTAATGGACTGTCACATGTCATACTCAGTTGATTCGGAGATAGTTTTTGGTCCATACAATTCATTCAAAAGTAGATTACTAAGGCATTTCACTCAAACACATTTTGCCCATTATAGCCCACTGTGTGAACTGTGACAAAAATCGGAAAGTGGTCGAAGATAGTGGACCTAATGGACTGTCACATGTCATACTCAGTTGATTCGGAGATAGTTTTTGGTCCATACAATTCATTCAAAAGTAGATTACTAAGGCATTTCACTCAAACACATTTTGCCCATTATAGCCCACTGTGTGAGTTGTGAAAAAAAACGGAAAGTGGTCGAAGATAGTGGACCTAATGGACTCTCACGTGTCATACTCAGTTGATTCGGAGATAGTTTTTCGTCCATACAATGCATTCAAAAGGAGATTACTAAGGCATTTCACTCAAACACATTTTGCCCATTATAGCCCACTGTGTGAGCTGTGACAAAAATCGGAAAGTGGTCGAAGATAGTGGACCTAATCGACTGTCACGTGTTATACTCAGTTGATTCGGAGACAGTTTTTGGTCCATACAATCCATTGAAAAGAAGATTACTAAGGCATTTCACTCAAACACATTTTGCCCATTATAGCCCACTGTGTGAGTTGTGACAAAAATCGGAAATTGGCAGAAGATAGTGGACGAGATGGACTACAACGCGACATACTTAGTTTATTCAGAAATAGTTTTTGGTCCATACAATCCATTCAAAGGAAGATTACTAAGGCATTTCACTCAAACACATTATGCCCATTATATCCCACTGTGTGAGTTGCGCCAAAAATCGGAAAGTGGTCGAAGATAATGGACCTGATGCACTATCACGTATCATACTCAGTTTATAAAGAAAGAGTTTTGGTCCATACAATCCATTCAAAGGAAGATTACTAAGGCATTTCACTCAAACACATTATGCCCATTATAGCCCACTGTGTGAGTTGCGCCAAAAATCTGAAAGTGGTCGAAGATAGTGGACCTGATGGACTACAACGCGACATACTTAGTTTATTCAGAAATAGTTTTTGGTCCATACAATCCATTCAAAGGAAGATTACTATGGCATTTCCACTGACCTAATGGACTATCACGTGTCATACTCAGTTGATTCGGAGATAGTTTTTGGTCCATACAATTCATTCAAAAGTAGATTACTAAGGCATTTCACTCAAACACATTTTGCCCATTATAGCCCACTGTGTGAGTTGTGCCAAAAATCGGAAAGTGGTCGAAGATAGTGGACCTAATGGACTCTCACGTGTCATACTCAGTTTATTCCGAAATAGTTTTTGGTCCATACAATTCATTCAAAAGTAGATTACTAAGGCATTTCACTCAAACACATTTTGCCCATTATAGCCCACTGTGTGAGTTGTGCCAAAAATCGGAAATTGGCAGAAGATAGTGGACGAGATGGACTACAACGCGACATACTTAGTTTATTCAGAAATAGTTTTTGGTCCATACAATCCATTCAAAGGAAGATTACTAAGGCATTTCCACTGACCTAATGGACTATCACGTGTTATACTCAGTTTATTCAGAAATAGTTTTTGGTCCATACAATCCATTTAAAGGAAAATTACTAAGGCATTTCACTCAAACGCATTATGCGCATTATAGCCCACTGTGTGAGTTGTGACAAAAATCGGAAAGTGCTCAAAGATAGTCGACCTAATGGGCTGTCACTTGTCATACTCACTTTAGTCGAAGATAGTTTTTGGTCCATACAATCCATTCAAAGGAAGATTACTAAGGCATTTCACTCAAACACATTTTGCCCATTATAGCCCACTGTGTGAGTTGTGACAAAAATCGGAAAGTGCTCAAAGGTAGTCGACCTAATGGGCTGGCACTTGTCATACCCACTTTAGTCGAAGATAGTTTTTGGTCCATACAATCCATTCAAAAGAAGATTACTAAGGCATTTCACACAAACACATTTTGCCCATTATAGCCCACTGTGTGAGTTGTGACAAAAACCGGAAAGTGGTCCAAGATAGTGGACCTAATGGACTGTCACGTGTCATACTCATTTGATTCGGAGATAGTTTTTGGCCATACAATTCATTCAAAAGTAGATTACTAAGGCATTTCACTCAAACACATTTTGCCCATTATAGCCCACTGTGTGAGTTGTGCCAAAAAACGGAAAGTGGTCGAAGATAGTGGACCTAATTGACTGTCACGTGTCAATTCGGATTCGGAGATAGTTTTTGGTCCATACAATCCATTCAAAAGAAGATTACTAAGGCATTTCACTCAAACACATTTTTCCCATTATAGCCCACTGTGTGAGTTGTGACAAATTTCGGAAAGTGGTCGAAGATAGAGGACCTAATGGACTGTCACGTGTCATACTCAGTTGATTCGGACACAGTTTTTGATCCATACAATCCATTGAAAAGAAGATTACTAAGGCATTTCACTCAAACACATTTTGCCCATTATAGCCCACTGTGTGAGTTGTGACAAAAATCGTTAAGTGCTCGAAGATAGTGGACCTAATGGACTACAACGCGACATGCTTAGTTTATTCAGAAATAGTTTTTGGTCCATACAATCCATTCAAAGGAAGATTACTAAGGCATTTCACTCAAACACATTATGCCCATTATATCCCACTGTGTGAGTTGCGCCAAAAATCGGAAAGTGGTCGAAGATAACGGACCTGATGGACTATCACGTATCATACTCAGTTTATAAAGAAATAGTTTTTGGTCCATACAATCCTTTCAAAGGAAGATTACTAAGGCATTTCACTCAAACACATTATGCCCATTATAGCCCACTGTGTGAGTTGCGCCAAAAATCGGAAAGTGGTCGAAGATAGTGGACCTGATGGACTACAACGCGACATACTTAGTTTATTCAGAAATAGTTTTTGGTCCATACAATCCATTCAAAGGAAGATTACTAAGGCATTTCACTCAAACACATTTTGCTCATTATAGCCCACTGTGTGAGTTGTGCCAAAAATCGGAAAGTGGTCGAAGATAGTGGCACTAATGGACTGTCACGTGCCATACTCAGTTTATTCCGAAATAGTTTTTTTCCATACAATTCATTCAAAAGTAGATTACTAAGGCATTTCACTCAAACACATTTTGCCCATTATAGCCCACTGTGTGAGTTGTGCCAATGATCGGAAAGTGGTCTAAGATAGTGACACTAATGGACTGTCACGTGCCATACTCAGTTTATTCCGAAATAGTTTTTGGTCCATACAATTCATTCAAAAGTAGATTACTAAGGCATTTCACTCAAACACATTTTGCCCATTATAGCCCACTGTGTGAGTTGTGACAAAAATCGCAAAGTGCTCAAAGATAGTCGACCTAATAGGCTGTCACACGTCATACTCACTTTAGTCGAAGATAGTTTTTTGTCCATACAATCCATTCAAAAGAAGATTACTATGGCATTTCACTCAAACACATTTTGCCCATTATAGCCCACTGTGTGAGTTGTGACAAAAATCGGAAAGTGGTCGAAGATAGTGGCACTAATGGACTGTCACGTGTCATACTCAGTTTATTCCGAAATAGTTTTTGGTCCATACAATTCATTCAAAAGTAGATTACTAAGGCATTTCACTCAAACACATTTTGCCCATTATAGCCCACTGTGTGAGTTGTGCCAAAAATCGGAAAGTGGTCGAAGATAGTGGCACTAATGGACTGTCACGTGTCATACTCAGTTTATTCCGAAATATTTTTTTCCAAACAATTCATTCAAAAGTAGATTACTAAGGCATTTCACTCAAACACATTTTGCCCATTATAGCCCACTGTGTGAGTTGTGACAAAAATCGGAAATTGGCAGAAGATAGTGGACGAGATGGACTACAACGCGACATACTTAGTTTATTCAGAAATAGTTTTTGGTCCATACAATCCATTCAAAGGAAGATTACTAAGGCATTTCCACTGACCTAATGGACTATCACGTATCATACTCAATTTATAAAGAAATAGTTTTTGGTCCATACAATCCTTTCAAAGGAAGATTACTAAGGCATTTCACTCAAACACATTATGACCATTATAGCCCACTGTGTGAGTTGCGCCAAAAATCGGAAAGTGGTCGAAGATAGTGGACCTGATGGACTACAACGCGACATACTTAGTTTATTCAGAAATAGTTTTTGGTCCATACAATCCATTCAAAGGAAGATTACTAAGGCATTTCACTCAAACACATTTTGCTCATTATAGCCCACTGTGTGAGTTGTGCCAAAAATCGGAAAGTGGTCGAAGATAGTGGCACTAATGGACTGTCACGTGCCATACTCAGTTTATTCCGAAATAGTTTTTTCCATACAATTCATTCAAAAGTAGATTACTAAGGCATTTCACTCAAACACATTTTTCCCATTATAGTCCACTGTGTGAGTTGTGACAAAAATCGGAAAGTGGTCAAAGATAGTGGACCTAATGGGCTGTCAGTTGTCATACTCACTTTAGTCGAAGATAGTTTTTGGTCCATACAATCCATTCAAAAGAAGATTACTAAGGCATTTCACTCAAACACATTTTGCCCATTATAGCCCACTGTGTGAGTTGTGACAAAAATCGGAAAGTGCTCAAAGGTAGTCGACCTAATGGGCCGTCACTTGTCATACTCACTTTAGTCGAAGATAGTTTTTGGTCCATACAATTCATTCAAAAGTAGATTACTAAGGCATTTCACTCAAACACATTTTGCCCATTATAGCCCACTGTGTGAGATGTGCCAATGATCGGAAAGTGTTCTAAGATAGTGACACTAATGGACTGTCACGTGCCATACTCAGTTTATTCCGAATTAGTTTTTGGTCCATACAATTCATTCAAAAGTAGATTACTAAGGCATTTCACTCAAACACATTTTGCCCATTATAGCCCACTGTGTGAGTTGTGACAAAAATCGGAAAGTGCTCAAAGATAGTCGACCTAATGGGCTGTCACACGTCATACTCACTTTAGTCGAAGATAGTTTTTGGTCCATACAATCCATTCAAAAGAAGATTACTATGGCATTTCACTCAAACACATTTTGCCCATTATAGCCCACTGTGTGAGTTGTGACAAAAATCGGAAAGTGCTCAAAGGTAGTCGACCTAATGGGCCGTCACTTGTCATACTCACTTTAGTCGAAGATAGTTTTTGGTCCATACAATTCATTCAAAAGTAGATTACTAAGGCATTTCACTCAAACACATTTTGCCCATTATAGCCCACTGTGTGAGTTGTGACAAGAACCGGAAAGTGGTCCAAGATAGTGGACCTAATGGACTGTCACACGTCATACTCACTTTAGTCGAAGATAATTTTTGGTCCATACAATCCATTCAAAAGAAGATTACTATGGCATTTCACTCAAACACATTTTGCCCATTATAGCCCACTGTGTGAGTTGTGACAAAAATCGGAAAGTGGTCAAAGATAGTCGACCTAATGGGCTGTCACACGTCATACTCACTTTAGTCGAAGATAGTTTTTGGTCCATACAATTCATTCAAAAGTAGATTACTAAGGCATTTCACTCAAACACATTTTGCCCATTATAGCCCACTGTGTGAGTTGTGACAAAAACCGGAAAGTGGTACAAGATAGTGGACCTAATGGACTGTCACATGTCATACTCAGTTGATTCGGAGATAGTTTTTGGTCCATACAATTCATTCAAAAGTAGATTACTAAGGCATTTCACTCAAACACATTTTGCCCATTATAGCCCACTGTGTGAGTTGTGAAAAAAAACGGAAAGTGGTCGAAGATAGTGGACCTAATGGACTCTCACGTGTCATACTCAGTTGATTCGGAGATAGTTTTTCGTCCATACAATCCATTCAAAAGGAGATTACTAAGGCATTTCACTCAAACACATTTTGCCCATTATAGCCCACTGTGTGAGCTGTGACAAAAACCGGAAAGTGGTCGAAGATTGTGGACCTAATGGACTGTCACGTGTCATACTCAGTTGATTCGGAGATAGTTTTTGGTCCATACAATCCATTCAAAAGAAGATTACTAAGGCATTTCACTCAAACACATTTTGCCCATTATAGCCCACTGTGTGAGCTGTGACAAAAATCGGAAAGTGCTCAATGATAGTGGACCTAATGGACTGTCACGTGTTATACTCAGTTGATTCGGAGACAGTTTTTGGTCCATACAATCCATTGAAAAGAAGATTACTAAGGCATTTCACTCAAACACATTTTGCCCATTATAGCCCACTGTGTGAGTTGTGACAAAAATCGTTAAGTGCTCGAAGATAGTGGACCTAATGGACTACAACGCGACATGCTTAGTTTATTCAGAAATAGTTTTTGGTCCATAAAATCCATTCAAAGGAAGATTACTAAGGCATTTCACTCAAACACATTATGCCCATTATATCCCACTGTGTGAGTTGCGCCAAAAATCGGAAAGTGGTCGAAGATAATGGACCTAATGGACTGTCACGTGTCATACTCAGTTGATTCGGAGATAGTTTTTGGTCCATACAATCCATTCAAAAGAAGATTACTAAGGCATTTCACTCAAACACATTTTGCCCATTATAGCCCACTGTGTGAGCTGTGACAAAAACCGGAAAGTGGTCCAAGATAGTGGACCTAATGGACTGTCACATGTCATACTCACTTGATTCGGAGATAGTTTTTGGTCCATACAATTCATTCAAAAGTAGATTACTAAGGCATTTCACTCAAACACATTTTGCCCATTATAGCCCACTGTGTGAGTTGTGAAAAAAAACGGAAAGTGGTCGAAGATAGTGGACCTAATGGACTCTCACGTGTCATACTCAGTTGATTCGGAGATAGTTTTTCGTCCATACAATCCATTCAAAAGGAGATTACTAAGGCATTTCACTCAAACACATTTTGCCCATTATAGCCCACGGTGTGAGCTGTGACAAAAATCGGAAAGTGGTCGAAGATAGTGGACCTAATGGACTGTCACATGTCATACTCAGTTGATTCGGAGATAGTTTTTGGTCCATACAATTCATTCAAAAGTAGATTACTAAGGCATTTCACTCAAACACATTTTGCCCATTATAGCCCACTGTGTGAGTTGTGAAAAAAAACGGAAAGTGGTCGAAGATAGTGGACCTAATGGACTCTCACGTGTCATACTCAGTTGATTCGGAGATAGTTTTTCGTCCATACAATCCATTCAAAAGGAGATTACTAAGGCATTTCACTCAAACACATTTTGCCCATTATAGCCCACTGTGTGAGCTGTGACAAAAATCGGAAAGTGGTCGAAGATAGTGGACCTAATGGACTGTCACATGTCATACTCAGTTGATTCGGAGATAGTTTTTGGTCCATACAATTCATTCAAAAGTAGATTACTAAGGCATTTCACTCAAACACATTTTGCCCATTATAGCCCACTGTGTGAGTTGTGAAAAAAATCGGAAAGTGGTCGAAGATAGTGGACCTAATGGACTGTCACGTGTTATACTCAGTTGATTCGGAGACAGTTTTTGGTCCATACAATCCATTGAAAAGAAGATTACTAAGGCATTTCACTCAAACACATTTTGCCCATTATAGCCCACTGTGTGAGTTGTGACAAAAATCGTTAAGTGCTCGAAGATAGTGGACCTAATGGACTACAACGCGACATGCTTAGTTTATTCAGAAATAGTTTTTGGTCCATAAAATCCATTCAAAGGAAGATTACTAAGGCATTTCACTCAAACACATTATGCCCATTATATCCCACTGTGTGAGTTGCGCCAAAAATCGGAAAGTGGTCGAAGATAATGGACCTAATGGACTGTCACGTGTCATACTCAGTTGATTCGGAGATAGTTTTTGGTCCATACAATCCATTCAAAAGAAGATTACTAAGGCATTTCACTCAAACACATTTTGCCCATTATAGCCCACTGTGTGAGCTGTGACAAAAACCGGAAAGTGGTCCAAGATAGTGGACCTAATGGACTGTCACATGTCATACTCACTTGATTCGGAGATAGTTTTTGGTCCATACAATTCATTCAAAAGTAGATTACTAAGGCATTTCACTCAAACACATTTTGCCCATTATAGCCCACTGTGTGAGTTGTGAAAAAAAACGGAAAGTGGTCGAAGATAGTGGACCTAATGGACTCTCACGTGTCATACTCAGTTGATTCGGAGATAGTTTTTCGTCCATACAATCCATTCAAAAGGAGATTACTAAGGCATTTCACTCAAACACATTTTGCCCATTATAGCCCACTGTGTGAGCTGTGACAAAAATCGGAAAGTGGTCGAAGATAGTGGACCTAATGGACTGTCACATGTCATACTCAGTTGATTCGGAGATAGTTTTTGGTCCATACAATTCATTCAAAAGTAGATTACTAAGGCATTTCACTCAAACACATTTTGCCCATTATAGCCCACTGTGTGAGTTGTGAAAAAAATCGGAAAGTGGTCGAAGATAGTGGACCTAATGGACTGTCACGTGTTATACTCAGTTGATTCGGAGACAGGTATTGGTCCATACAATCCATTGAAAAGAAGATTACTAAGGCATTTCACTCAAACACATTTTGCCCATTATAGCCCACTGTGTGAGTTGTGACAAAAATCGTTAAGTGCTCGAAGATAGTGGACCTAATGGACTACAACGCGACATGCTTAGTTTATTCAGAAATAGTTTTTGGTCCATACAATCCATTCAAAGGAAGATTACTAAGGCATTTCACTCAAACACATTATGCCCATTATATCCCACTGTGTGAGTTGCGCCAAAAATCGGAAAGTGGTCGAAGATAATGGAACTGATGCACTATCACGTATCATACTCAGTTTATAAAGAAAGAGTTTTGGTCCATACAATCCATTCAAAGGAAGATTACTAAGGCATTATGCCCATTATAGCCCACTGTGTGAGTTGCGCCAAAAATCTGAAAGTGGTCGAAGATAGTGGACCTGATGGACTACAACGCGACATACTTAGTTTATTCAGAAATAGTTTTTGGTCCATACAATCCATTCAAAGGAAAATTACTAGGGCATTTCCACTGACCTAATGGACTATCACGTGTCATACTCAGTTTATGCAGAAATAGTTTTTGGTCCATACAATCCATTCAGAGGAAAATTACTAAGGTATTTCACTCAAACACATTTTGCCCATTATAGCCCACTGTGTGAGTTGTGCCAAAAATCGGAAAGTGGTCGAAGATAGTGCCACTAATGGACTGTCACGTGTCATACTCAGTTTATTCCGAAATATTTTTTTCCAAACAATTCATTCAAAAGTAGATTACTAAGGCATTTCACTCAAACACATTTTGCCCATTATAGCCCACTGTGTGAGTTGTGACAAAAATCGGAAATTGGCAGAAGATAGTGGACGAGATGGACTACAACGCGACATACTTAGTTTATTCAGAAATAGTTTTTGGTCCATACAATCCATTCAAAGGAAGATTACTAAGGCATTTCCACTGACCTAATGGACTATCACGTATCATACTCAATTTATAAAGAAATAGTTTTTGGTCCATACAATCCTTTCAAAGGAAGATTACTAAGGCATTTCACTCAAACACATTATGCCCATTATAGCCCACTGTGTGAGTTGCGCCAAAAATCGGAAAGTGGTCGAAAATAGTGGACCTGATGGACTACAACGCGACGTACTTAGTTTATTCAGAAATAGTTTTTGGTCCATACAATCCATTCAAAGGAAGATTACTAAGGCATTTCACTCAAACACATTTTGCTCATTATAGCCCACTGTGTGAGTTGTGCCAAAAATCGGAAAGTGGTCGAAGATAGTGGCACTAATGGACTGTCACGTGCCATACTCAGTTTATTCCGAAATAGTTTCTTCCATACAATTCATTCAAAAGTAGATTACTAAGGCATTTCACTCAAACACATTTTTCCCATTATAGTCCACTGTGTGAGTTGTGACAAAAACCGGAAATTGGTCCAAGATAGTGGACCTAATGGACTGTCACGTGTCATACTCAGTTGATTCGGAGATAGTTTTTGGTCCATACAATCCATTCAAAAGAAGATTACTAAGGCATTTCACTCAAACACATTTTGCCCATTATAGCCCACTGTGTGAGTTGTGACAAAAATCGGAAAGTGCTCAAAGGTAGTCGACCTAATGGGCCGTCACTTGTCATACTCACTTTAGTCGAAGATATATTTTGGTCCATACAATTCATTCAAAAGTAGATTACTAAGGCATTTCACTCAAACACATTTTGCCCATTATAGCCCACTGTGTGAGTTGTGCCAATGATCGGAAAGTGGTCTAAGATAGTGACACTAATGGACTGTCACGTGCCATACTCAGTTTATTCCGAAATAGTTTTTGGTCCATACAATTCATTCAAAAGTAGATTACTAAGGCATTTCACTCAAACACATTTTGCCCATTATAGCCCACTGTGTGAGTTGTGACAAAAATCGGAAAGTGCTCAAAGATAGTCGACCTAATGGGCTGTCACACGTCATACTCACTTTAGTCGAAGATAGTTTTTGGTCCATACAATCCATTCAAAAGAAGATTACTATGGCATTTCACTCAAACACATTTTGCCCATTATAGCCCACTGTGTGAGTTGTGACAAAAATCGGAAAGTGCTCAAAGTTAGTCGACCTAATGGGCCGTCACTTGTCATACTCACTTTAGTCGAAGATAGTTTTTGGTCCATACAATTCATTCAAAAGTAGATTACTAAGGCATTTCACTCAAACACATTTTGCCCATTATAGCCCACTGTGTGAGTTGTGACAAGAACCGGAAAGTGGTCCAAGATAGTGGACCTAATGGACTGTCACACGTCATACTCACTTTAGTCGAAGATAGTTTTTGGTCCATACAAACCATTCAAAAGAAGATTACTATGGCATTTCACTCAAACACATTTTGCCCATTATAGCCCACTGTGTGAGTTGTGACAAAAATCGGAAAGTGGTCAAAGATAGTCGACCTAATGGGCTGTCACACGTCATACTCACTTTAGTCGAAGATAGTTTTTGGTCCATACAATTCATTCAAAAGTAGATTACTAAGGCATTTCACTCAAACACATTTTGCCCATTATAGCCCACTGTGTGAGTTGTGACAAAAACCGGAAAGTGGTCCAAGATAGTGGACCTAATGGACTGTCACATGTCATACTCAGTTGATTCGGAGATAGTTTTTGGTCCATACAATTCATTCAAAAGTAGATTACTAAGGCATTTCACTCAAACACATTTTGCCCATTATAGCCCACTGTGTGAGTTGTGAAAAAAAACGGAAAGTGGTCGAAGATAGTATACCTAATGGACTCTCACGTGTCATACTCAGTTGATTCGGAGATAGTTTTTCGTCCATACAATCCATTCAAAAGGAGATTACTAAGGCATTTCACTCAAACACATTTTGCCCATTATAGCCCACTGTGTGAGCTGTGACAAAAATCGGAAAGTGGTCGAAGATAGTGGACCTAATCGACTGTCACGTGTCATACTCAGTTGATTCGGAGATAGTTTTTGGTCCATACAATCCATTCAAAAGAAGATTACTAAGGCATTTCACTCAAACACATTTTGCCCATTATAGCCCACTGTGTGAGCTGTGACAAAAACCGGAAAGTGGTCCAAGATAGTGGACCTAATGGACTGTCACACGTCATACTCAGTTGATTCGGAGATAGTTTTTGGTCCATACAATTCATTCAAAAGTAGATTACTTAGGCATTTCACTCAAACACATTTTGCCCATTATAGCCCACTGTGTGAGTTGTGAAAAAAAACGGAAAGTGGTCGAAGATAGTGGACCTAATGGACTCTCACGTGTCATACTCAGTTGATTCGGAGATAGTTTTTCGTCCATACAATCCATTCAAAAGGAGATTACTAAGGCATTTCACTCAAACACATTTTGCCCATTATAGCCCACTGTGTGAACTGTGACAAAAATCGGAAAGTGGTCGAAGATAGTGGACCTAATGGACTGTCACATGTCATACTCAGTTGATTCGGAGATAGTTTTTGGTCCATATAATTCATTCAAAAGTAGATTACTAAGGCATTTCACTCAAACACATTTTGCCCATTATAGCCCACTGTGTGAGTTGTGAAAAAAATCGGAAAGTGGTCGAAGATAGTGGACCTAATGGACTGTCACGTGTTATACTCAGTTGATTCGGAGACAGTTTTTGGTCCATACAATCCATTGAAAAGAAGATTACTAAGGCATTTCACTCAAACACATTTTGCCCATTATAGCCCACTGTGTGAGTTCTGACAAAAATCGTTAAGTGCTCGAAGATAGTGGACCTAATGGACTACAACGGGACATGCTTAGTTTATTCAGAAATAGTTTTTGGTCCATACAATCCATTCAAAGGAAGATTACTAAGGCATTTCACTCAAACACATTAAGCCCATTATAGCCCACTGTGTGAGTTGCGCCAAAAATCTGAAAGTGGTCGAAGATAGTGGACCTGATGGACTACAACGCGACATACTTAGTTTATTCAGAAATAGTTTTTGGTCCATACAATCCATTCAAAGGAAGATTACTATGGCATTTCCACTGACCTAATGGACTATCACGTGTCATACTCAGTTTATGCAGAAATAGTTTTTGGTCCATACAATCCATTCAAAGGAAAATTACTAAGGTATTTCACTCAAACACATTTTGCCCATTATAGCCCACTGTGTGAGTTGTGCCAAAAATCGGAAAGTGGTCGAAGATAGTGGCACTAATGGACTATCACGTGTCATACTCAGTTTATTCCGAAATAGTTTTTGGTCCATACAATTCATTCAAAAGTAGATTACTAAGGCATTTCACTCAAACACATTTTGCCCATTATAGCCCACTGTGTGAGTTGTGCCAAAAATCGGAAAGTGGACGAAGATAGTGGCACTAATGGACTGTCACGTATCATACTCAGTTTATTCCGAAATAGTTTTTTTCCATACAATTCATTCAAAAGTAGATTACTAAGGCATTTCACTCAAACACATTTTGCCCATTGTAGCCCACTGTGTGAGTTGTGCCAAAAATCGGAAAGTGGTCGAAGATAGTGGACCTGATGAGCTACAATGCGACATACTCAGTTTATTCGGAGATAGTTTTTGGTCCATTCAATCGATTCAAAAGTAGATTACTAAGGCATCTCCACTGACCTAATGGACTGTCACGTGTCATACTCAGTTTATTCGGAAATAGTTTTTGGTCCATACAATTCATTCAAAAGTAGATTACTAAGGCATTTCACTCAAACACATTTTGCCCATTATAGCCCACTCTGTGAGTTGTGCCAAAAATCGGAAATTGGTCGAAGATAGTGGATCTGATGAGCTACAATGCGACATACTCAGCTTATTCGGAGATAGTTTTTGGTCCATTCAGTCCATTCAAAAGTAGATTACTAAGGCATTTCCACTGACCTAATGGACTATCACGTGTCATACTCAGTTTATTCAGAAATAGTTTTTGGTCCATACAATCCATTCAAAAGTAGATTACTAAGGCATTTCACTCAAACACATTTTGCCCATTATAGCCCACTGTGTGAGTTGTGCCAAAAATCGGAAAGTGGTCGAAGATAGTGCACTGTCACCTGTCATACTCAGTTTATTCGGAAATAGTTTTTGGTCCATACATTTCATTCAAAAGTAGATTACTAAGGCATTTCACTCAAACACATTTTGCCCATTATAGCCCACTGTGTGAGTTGTGAGAAAAACCGGAAAGTGGTCTAAGATAGTGGACCTAATGGACTGTCACGTGTCATACTCAGTTGATTCGGAGATAGTTTTTGGTCTATACAATTCATTCAAAAGTAGATTACTAAGGCATTTCACTCAAACACATTATATCCATTATAGCCACTGTGTGAGTTGTGACAAAAATCGGAAAGTGGCGGAAGATAGTGGACGAGATGGACTACAACGCGACATACTCAGTTTATTCAGAAATAGTTTTTGGTCCATACAATCCATTCAAAGGAAAATTACTAAGGTATTTCACTCAAACACATTTTGCCCATTATAGCCCACTGTGTGAGTTGTGCCAAAAATCGGAAAGTGGTCGAAGATAGTGGCACTAATGGACTGTCACGTGTCATACTCAGTTTATTCCGAAATAGTTTTTGGTCCATACAATCCATTCAAAGGAAGATTACTAAGGCATTTCACTCAAACACATTTTGCAAATTATAGTGCACTGTGTGAATTGTGCCAAAATTCGGAAAGTGGTCGAAGATAGTGGACTTAGTGGACTATCACGTATCATACTCAGTTTATTCAGATATAGTTTTTGGTCCATACAATGCATTCAAAGGAAAATTACTAAGGCATTTCACTCAAACACATTATGCCCATTATAGTGCACTGTGTGAGTTGCGACAAAAATCGGAAAGTGGTCGAAGATAGTGGACCTAATGGACTGTCACGTGTCATACTCAGTTTATTCGGAATAGTTTTTGGTCCATACAATCCAATCAAAAGAAAATTACTAAGGCATTTCACTCAAACACATTTTGCCCATTATAGCCCACTGTGTGAGTTGTGACAAAAACCGGAAAGTGGTCGAAGATAGTGGACCTAATGGACTGTCACTTGTTATACTCACTTTATTCGAAGATAGTTTTTGGTCCACACAATCCATTCAAAAGGAGATTACTAAGGCATTTCACTCAAACACATTATGCCCATTATATCCCACTGTGCGAGTTGTGCCAAAAATCGGAAAATGGTCGAAGATAATGGACCTGATGGACTATCACGTATCATACTCAGTTTATAAAGAAATAGTTTTTGGTCCATACAATCCATTCAAAGGAAGATTACTAAGGCATTTTACTCAAACACATTATGCCCATTATAGCCCACTGTGTGAGTTGCGCCAAAAATCGGAAAGTGGTCGATGATAGTGGACCTGATGGACTACAACGCGACATACCTAGTTTATTCAGAAATAGTTTTTGGTCCATACAATCCATTCAAAGGAAGATTACTAAGGCATTTCACTCAAACACATTATGCCCATTATATCCCACTGTGTGAGTTGCGCCAAAAATCGGAAAGTGGTCGAAGATAATGGACCTGATGGACTATCACGTATCATACTCAGTTTATAAAGAAAGAGTTTTGGTCCATACAATCCATTCAAAGGAAGATTACTAAGGCATTTCACTCAAACACATTATGCCCATTATAGCCCACTGTGTGAGTTGTGAGAAAAACCGGAAAGTGGTCTAAGATAGTGGACCTAATGGACTGTCACGTGTCATACTCAGTTGATTCGGAGATAGTTTTTGGTCTATACAATTCATTCAAAAGTAGATTACTAAGGCATTTCACTCAAACACATTATATCCATTATAGCCACTGTGTGAGTTGTGACAAAAATCGGAAAGTGGCGGAAGATAGTGGACGAGATGGACTACAACGCGACATACTCAGTTTATTCAGAAATAGTTTTTGGTCCATACAATCCATTCAAAGGAAAATTACTAAGGTATTTCACTCAAACACATTTTGCCCATTATAGCCCACTGTGTGAGTTGTGCCAAAAATCGGAAAGTGGTCGAAGATAGTGGCACTAATGGACTGTCACGTGTCATACTCAGTTTATTCCGAAATAGTTTTTTTCCATACAATTCATTCAAAAGTAGATTACTAAGGCATTTCACTCAAACACATTTTGCCCATTATAGCCCACTGTGTGAGTTGTGACAAAAATCGGAAAGTGCTCAAAGATAGTCGACCTAACGGGCTGTCACTTGTCATACCCACTTTAGTCGAAGATAGTTTTTGGTCCATACAATCCATTCAAAAGAAGATTACTAAGGCATTTCACACAAACACATTTTGCCCATTATAGCCCACTGTGTGAGTTGTGACAAAAACCGGAAAGTGGTCCAAGATAGTGGACCTAATGGACTGTCACGTGTCATACTCAGTTGATTCGGAGATAGTTTTTGGTCCATACAATCCATTCAAAAGAAGATTACTAAGGCATTTCACTCAAACACATTTTGCCCATTATAGCCCACTGTGTGAGTTGTGAAAAAAATCGGAAAGTGGTCGAAGATAGTGGACCTAATGGACTGTCACGTGTTATACTCAGTTGATTCGGAGACAGTTTTTGGTCCATACAATCCATTGAAAAGAAGATTACTAAGGCATTTCACTCAAACACATTTTGCCCATTATAGCCCAATGTGTGAGTTGCGCCAAAAATCGGAAAGTGGTCGAAGATAATGGACCTGATGCACTATCACGTATCATACTCAGTTTATAAAGAAAGAGTTTTGGTCCATACAATCCATTCAAAGGAAGATTACTAAGGCATTTTACTCAAACACATTATGCCCATTATAGCCCACTGTGTGAGTTGCGCCAAAAATCGGAAAGTGGTCGAAGATAATGGACCTGATGCACTATCACGTATCATACTCAGTTTATAAAGAAAGAGTTTTGGTCCATACAATCCATTCAAAGGAAGATTACTAAGGCATTTTACTCAAAGACATTATGCCCATTATAGCCCACTGTGTGAGTTGCGCCAAAAATCGGAAAGTGGTCGATGATAGTGGACCTGATGGACTACAACGCGACATACTTAGTTTATTCAGAAATAGTTTTTGGTCCATACAATCCATTCAAAGGAAGATTACTAAGGCATTTCACTCAAACACATTTTGCCCATTATAGCCCAATGTGTGAGTTGCGCCAAAAATCGGAAAGTGGTCGAAGATAATGGACCTGATGCACTATCACGTATCATACTCAGTTTATAAAGAAAGAGTTTTGGTCCATACAATCCATTCAAAGGAAGATTACTAAGGCATTTTACTCAAACACATTATGCCCATTATAGCCCACTGTGTGAGTTGCGCCAAAAATCGGAAAGTGGTCGATGATAGTGGCCCTGATGGACTACAACGCGACATACTTAGTTTATTCAGAAATAGTTTTTGGTCCATACAATCCATTCAAAGGAAGATTACTAAGGCATTTCCACTGACCTAATGGACTATCACGTGTCATACTCAGTTTATTCAGAAATAGTTTTTGGTCCATACAATCCATTCAAAGGAAAATTACTAAGGTATTTCACTCAAACACATTTTGCCCATTATAGCCCACTGTGTGAGTTGTGCCAAAAATCGGAAAGTGGTCGAAGATAGTGGCACTAATGGACTGTCACGTGTCATACTCAGTTTATTCCGAAATAGTTTTTGGTCCATACAATTCATTCAAAAGTAGATTACTAAGGCATTTCACTCAAACACATTTTGCCCATTATAGCCCACTGTGTAAGTTGTGCCAAAAATCGGAAAGTGGTCGAAGATAGTGGCACTAATGGACTGTCACGTGTCATACTCAGTTTATTCCGAAATAGTTTTTTTCCATACAATTCATTCAAAAGTAGATTACTAAGGCTCACTCAAACACATTTTGCCCATTATAGCCCACTGTGTGAGTTGTGACAAAAATCGGAAAGTGGCGGAAGATAGTGGACGAGATGGACTAAAACGCGACATACTTAGTTTATTCGGAGATAGTTTTTGGTCCATTCAATCGATTCAAAAGTAGATTACTAAGGCATCTCCACTGACCTAATGGACTGTCACGTGTCATACTCAGTTTATTCGGAAATAATTTTTGGTCCATACAATTCATTCAAAAGTAGATTACTAAGGCATTTCACTCAAACACATTTTGCCCATTATAGCCCACTGTGTGAGTTGTGCCAAAAATCGGAAAGTGGTCGAAGATAGTGGACCTAATGGACTGTCACATGTCATACTCAGTTGATTCGGAGATAGTTTTTGGTGCATACAATCCATTCAAAAGAAGAGTACTAAGGCATTTCACTCAAACACATTTTGCGCATTATAGTGCACTGTGTGAGTTGTGCCAAAAATCGGAAAGTGGTCGAAGATAGTGGGCCTAATGGACTGTCACGTGTCATACTCAGTTTATTCGGAGATTGTTTTTGGTCCATACAATCCATTCAGAAGAAGATTACTAAGGCATTTCACTCAAACACATTTTGCCTATTATAGCCCACTGTGTGAGTTGTGACAAAAATCGAAAAGTGGTCCAAGATAGTGGACCTAATGGACTGTCACATGTCATACTCAGTTGATTCGGAGATAGTTTTTGGTGCATACAATCCATTCAAAAGAAGAGTACTAAGGCATTTCACTCAAACACATTTTGCGCATTATAGTGCACTGTGTGAGTTGTGCCAAAAATCGGAAAGTGGTCGAAGATAGTGGGCCTAACGGACTGTCACGTGTCATACCCAGTTGATTCGGAGATAGTTGTTGGTCCATACAATCCATTCAAAAGAATATTACTAAGGCATTTCACTCAAACACATTTTGCCCATTATAGCCCACTGTGTGAGTTGTGACAAAAATAGGAAAGTGGTCGAAGATAGTGGACCTAATGGACTGTCACGTGTCATACTCAGTTGATTCGGAGATAGTTTTTGGTCCATACAATTCATTCAAAAGTAGATTACTAAGGCATTTCACTCAAACACATTTTGCCCATTATAGCCCACTGTGTGAGTTGTGCCAAAAATCGGAAAGTGGTCGAAGATAGTGGACCTAATGGACTCTCACGTGTCATACTCAGTTTATTCCGAAATAGTTTTTGGTCCATACAATTCATTCAAAAGTAGATTACTAAGGCATTTCACTCAAACACATTTTGCCCATTATAGCCCACTGTGTGAGTTGTGCCAAAAATCGGAAATTGGCAGAAGATAGTGGACGAGATGGACTACAACGCGACATACTTAGTTTATTCAGAAATAGTTTTTGGTCCATACAATCCATTCAAAGGAAGATTACTAAGGCATTTCCACTGACCTAATGGACTATCACGTGTTATACTCAGTTTATTCAGAAATAGTTTTTGGTCCATACAATCCATTTAAAGGAAAATTACTAAGGCATTTCACTCAAACGCATTATGCGCATTATAGCCCACTGTGTGAGTTGTGACAAAAATCGGAAAGTGCTCAAAGATAGTCGACCTAATGGGCTGTCACTTGTCATACTCACTTTAGTCGAAGATAGTTTTTGGTCCATACAATCCATTCAAAGGAAGATTACTAAGGCATTTCACTCAAACACATTTTGCCCATTATAGCCCACTGTGTGAGTTGTGACAAAAATCGGAAAGTGCTCAAAGGTAGTCGACCTAATGGGCTGGCACTTGTCATACCCACTTTAGTCGAAGATAGTTTTTGGTCCATACAATCCATTCAAAAGAAGATTACTAAGGCATTTCACACAAACACATTTTGCCCATTATAGCCCACTGTGTGAGTTGTGACAAAAACCGGAAAGTGGTCCAAGATAGTGGACCTAATGGACTGTCACGTGTCATACTCAGTTGATTCGGAGATAGTTTTTGGTCCATACAATTCATTCAAAAGTAGATTACTAAGGCATTTCACTCAAACACATTTTGCCCATTATAGCCCACTGTGTGAGTTGTGCCAAAAAACGGAAAGTGGTCGAAGATAGTGGACCTAATTGACTGTCACGTGTCATACTCAGTTGATTCGGAGATAGTTTTTGGTCCATACAATCCATTCAAAAGAAGATTACTAAGGCATTTCACTCAAACACATTTTTCCCATTATAGCCCACTGTGTGAGTTGTGACAAAAATCGGAAAGTGGTCGAAGATAGAGGACCTAATGGACTGTCACGTGTCATACTCAGTTGATTCGGACACAGTTTTTGATCCATACAATCCATTGAAAAGAAGATTACTAAGGCATTTCACTCAAACACATTTTGCCCATTATAGCCCACTGTGTGAGTTGTGACAAAAATCGTTAAGTGCTCGAAGATAGTGGACCTAATGGACTACAACGCGACATGCTTAGTTTATTCAGAAATAGTTTTTGGTCCATACAATCCATTCAAAGGAAGATTACTAAGGCATTTCACTCAAACACATTATGCCCATTATATCCCACTGTGTGAGTTGCGCCAAAAATCGGAAAGTGGTCGAAGATAACGGACCTGATGGACTATCACGTATCATACTCAGTTTATAAAGAAATAGTTTTTGGTCCATACAATCCTTTCAAAGGAAGATTACTAAGGCATTTCACTCAAACACATTATGCCCATTATAGCCCACTGTGTGAGTTGCGCCAAAAATCGGAAAGTGGTCGAAGATAGTGGACCTGATGGACTACAACGCGACATACTTAGTTTATTCAGAAATAGTTTTTGGTCCATACAATCCATTCAAAGGAAGATTACTAAGGCATTTCACTCAAACACATTTTGCTCATTATAGCCCACTGTGTGAGTTGTGCCAAAAATCGGAAAGTGGTCGAAGATAGTGGCACTAATGGACTGTCACGTGCCATACTCAGTTTATTCCGAAATAGTTTCTTTCCATACAATTCATTCAAAAGTAGATTACTAAGGCATTTCACTCAAACACATTTTGCCCATTATAGCCCACTGTGTGAGTTGTGCCAATGATCGGAAAGTGGTCTAAGATAGTGACACTAATGGACTGTCACGTGCCATACTCAGTTTATTCCGAAATAGTTTTTGGTCCATACAATTCATTCAAA
The DNA here is from genome assembly GCA_963576795.1 of Metopia argyrocephala. Taxonomy (NCBI): domain Eukaryota; kingdom Metazoa; phylum Arthropoda; class Insecta; order Diptera; family Sarcophagidae; genus Metopia; species Metopia argyrocephala. The sequence goes on along the minus strand of OY756209.1, from coordinate 85,790,854 downwards.
AGTAGATTACTAAGGCATTTCACTCAAACACATTTTGCCCATTATAGCCCACTGTGTGAGTTGTGACAAAAATCGCAAAGTGCTCAAAGATAGTCGACCTAATAGGCTGTCACACGTCATACTCACTTTAGTCGAAGATAGTTTTTGGTCCATACAATCCATTCAAAAGAAGATTACTATGGCATTTCACTCAAACACATTTTGCCCATTATAGCCCACTGTGTGAGTTGTGACAAAAATCGGAAAGTGGTCGAAGATAGTGGCACTAATGGACTGTCACGTGTCATACTCAGTTTATTCCGAAATAGTTTTTGGTCCATACAATTCATTCAAAAGTAGATTACTAAGGCATTTCACTCAAACACATTTTGCCCATTATAGCCCACTGTGTGAGTTGTGCCAAAAATCGGAAAGTGGTCGAAGATAGTGGCACTAATGGACTGTCACGTGTCATACTCAGTTTATTCCGAAATATTTTTTTCCAAACAATTCATTCAAAAGTAGATTACTAAGGCATTTCACTCAAACACATTTTGCCCATTATAGCCCACTGTGTGAGTTGTGACAAAAATCGGAAATTGGCAGAAGATAGTGGACGAGATGGACTACAACGCGACATACTTAGTTTATTCAGAAATAGTTTTTGGTCCATACAATCCATTCAAAGGAAGATTACTAAGGCATTTCCACTGACCTAATGGACTATCACGTATCATACTCAATTTATAAAGAAATAGTTTTTGGTCCATACAATCCTTTCAAAGGAAGATTACTAAGGCATTTCACTCAAACACATTATGCCCATTATAGCCCACTGTGTGAGTTGCGCCAAAAATCGGAAAGTGGTCGAAGATAGTGGACCTGATGGACTACAACGCGACATACTTAGTTTATTCAGAAATAGTTTTTGGTCCATACAATCCATTCAAAGGAAGATTACTAAGGCATTTCACTCAAACACATTTTGCTCATTATAGCCCACTGTGTGAGTTGTGCCAAAAATCGGAAAGTGGTCGAAGATAGTGGCACTAATGGACTGTCACGTGCCATACTCAGTTTATTCCGAAATAGTTTTTTCCATACAATTCATTCAAAAGTAGATTACTAAGGCATTTCACTCAAACACATTTTTCCCATTATAGTCCACTGTGTGAGTTGTGACAAAAATCGGAAAGTGGTCAAAGATAGTGGACCTAATGGGCTGTCACTTGTCATACTCACTTTAGTCGAAGATAGTTTTTGGTCCATACAATCCATTCAAAAGAAGATTACTAAGGCATTTCACTCAAACACATTTTGCCCATTATAGCCCACTGTGTGAGTTGTGACAAAAATCGGAAAGTGCTCAAAGGTAGTCGACCTAATGGGCCGTCACTTGTCATACTCACTTTAGTCGAAGATAGTTTTTGGTCCATACAATTCATTCAAAAGTAGATTACTAAGGCATTTCACTCAAACACATTTTGCCCATTATAGCCCACTGTGTGAGATGTGCCAATGATCGGAAAGTGGTCTAAGATAGTGACACTAATGGACTGTCACGTGCCATACTCAGTTTATTCCGAATTAGTTTTTGGTCCATACAATTCATTCAAAAGTAGATTACTAAGGCATTTCACTCAAACACATTTTGCCCATTATAGCCCACTGTGTGAGTTGTGACAAAAATCGGAAAGTGCTCAAAGATAGTCGACCTAATGGGCTGTCACACGTCATACTCACTTTAGTCGAAGATAGTTTTTGGTCCATACAATCCATTCAAAAGAAGATTACTATGGCATTTCACTCAAACACATTTTGCCCATTATAGCCCACTGTGTGAGTTGTGACAAAAATCGGAAAGTGCTCAAAGGTAGTCGACCTAATGGGCCGTCACTTGTCATACTCACTTTAGTCGAAGATAGTTTTTGGTCCATACAATTCATTCAAAAGTAGATTACTAAGGCATTTCACTCAAACACATTTTGCCCATTATAGCCCACTGTGTGAGTTGTGACAAGAACCGGAAAGTGGTCCAAGATAGTGGACCTAATGGACTGTCACACGTCATACTCACTTTAGTCGAAGATAATTTTTGGTCCATACAATCCATTCAAAAGAAGATTACTATGGCATTTCACTCAAACACATTTTGCCCATTATAGCCCACTGTGTGAGTTGTGACAAAAATCGGAAAGTGGTCAAAGATAGTCGACCTAATGGGCTGTCACACGTCATACTCAGTTGATTCGGAGATAGTTTTTGGTCCATACAATTCATTCAAAAGTAGATTACTAAGGCATTTCACTCAAACACATTTTGCCCATTATAGCCCACTGTGTGAGTTGTGAAAAAAAACGGAAAGTGGTCGAAGATAGTGGACCTAATGGACTCTCACGTGTCATACTCAGTTGATTCGGAGATAGTTTTTCGTCCATACAATCCATTCAAAAGGAGATTAATAAGGCATTTCACTCAAACACATTTTGCCCATTATAGCCCACTGTGTGAGCTGTGACAAAAATCGGAAAGTGATCGAAGATAGTGGACCTAATGGACTGTCACATGTCATACTCAGTTGATTCGGAGATAGTTTTTGGTCCATACAATTCATTCAAAAGTAGATTACTAAGGCATTTCACTCAAACACATTTTGCCCATTATAGCCCACTGTGTGAGTTGTGAAAAAAATCGGAAAGTGGTCGAAGATAGTGGACCTAATGGACTGTCACGTGTTGTACTCAGTTGATTCGGAGACAGGTATTGGTCCATACAATCCATTGAAAAGAAGATTACTAAGGCATTTCACTCAAACACATTTTGCCCATTATAGCCCACTGTGTGAGTTGTGACAAAAATCGTTAAGTGCTCGAAGATAGTGGACCTAATGGACTACAACGCGACATGCTTAGTTTATTCAGAAATAGTTTTTGGTCCATACAATCCATTCAAAGGAAGATTACTAAGGCATTTCACTCAAACACATTATGCCCATTATATCCCACTGTGTGAGTTGCGCCAAAAATCGGAAAGTGGTCGAAGATAATGGAACTGATGCACTATCACGTATCATACTCAGTTTATAAAGAAAGAGTTTTGGTCCATACAATCCATTCAAATTAAGATTACTAAGGCATTTCACTCAAACACATTATGCCCATTATAGCCCACTGTGTGAGTTGCGCCAAAAATCTGAAAGTGGTCGAAGATAGTGGACCTGATGGACTACAACGCGACATACTTAGTTTATTCAGAAATAGTTTTTGGTCCATACAATCCATTCAAAGGAAAATTACTAGGGCATTTCCACTGACCTAATGGACTATCACGTGTCATACTCAGTTTATGCAGAAATAGTTTTTGGTCCATACAATCCATTCAAAGGAAAATTACTAAGGTATTTCACTCAAAAACATTTTGCCCATTATAGCCCACTGTGTGAGTTGTGCCAAAAATCGGAAAGTGGTCGAAGATAGTGCCACTAATGGACTGTCACGTGTCATACTCAGTTTATTCCGAAATATTTTTTTCCAAACAATTCATTCAAAAGTAGATTACTAAGGCATTTCACTCAAACACATTTTGCCCATTATAGCCCACTGTGTGAGTTGTGACAAAAATCGGAAATTGGCAGAAGATAGTGGACGAGATGGACTACAACGCGACATACTTAGTTTATTCAGAAATAGTTTTTGGTCCATACAATCCATTCAAAGGAAGATTACTAAGGCATTTCCACTGACCTAATGGACTATCACGTATCATACTCAATTTATAAAGAAATAGTTTTTGGTCCATACAATCCTTTCAAAGGAAGATTACTAAGGCATTTCACTCAAACACATTATGCCCATTATAGCCCACTGTGTGAGTTGCGCCAAAAATCGGAAAGTGGTCGAAGATAGTGGACCTGATGGACTACAACGCGACATACTTAGTTTATTCAGAAATAGTTTTTGGTCCATACAATCCATTCAAAGGAAGATTACTAAGGCATTTCACTCAAACACATTTTGCTCATTATAGCCCACTGTGTGAGTTGTGCCAAAAATCGGAAAGTGGTCGAAGATAGTGGCACTAATGGACTGTCACGTGCCATACTCAGTTTATTCCGAAATAGTTTCTTCCATACAATTCATTCAAAAGTAGATTACTAAGGCATTTCACTCAAACACATTTTTCCCATTATAGTCCACTGTGTGAGTTGTGACAAAAACCGGAAATTGGTCCAAGATAGTGGACCTAATGGACTGTCACGTGTCATACTCAGTTGATTCGGAGATAGTTTTTGGTCCATACAATCCATTCAAAAGAAGATTACTAAGGCATTTCACTCAAACACATTTTGCCCATTATAGCCCACTGTGTGAGTTGTGACAAAAATCGGAAAGTGCTCAAAGGTAGTCGACCTAATGGGCCGTCACTTGTCATACTCACTTTAGTCGAAGATAGCTTTTGGTCCATACAATTCATTCAAAAGTAGATTACTAAGGCATTTCACTCAAACACATTTTGCCCATTATAGCCCACTGTGTGAGTTGTGCCAATGATCGGAAAGTGGTCTAAGATAGTGACACTAATGGACTGTCACGTGCCATACTCAGTTTATTCCGAAATAGTTTTTGGTCCATACAATTCATTCAAAAGTAGATTACTAAGGCATTTCACTCAAACACATTTTGCCCATTATAGCCCACTGTGTGAGTTGTGACAAAAATCGGAAAGTGCTCAAAGATAGTCGACCTAATGGGCTGTCACACGTCATACTCACTTTAGTCGAAGATAGTTTTTGGTCCATACAATCCATTCAAAAGAAGATTACTATGGCATTTCACTCAAACACATTTTGCCCATTATTGCCCACTGTGTGAGTTGTGACAAAAATCGGAAAGTGCTCAAAGTTAGTCGACCTAATGGGCCGTCACTTGTCATACTCACTTTAGTCGAAGATAGTTTTTGGTCCATACAATTCATTCAAAAGTAGATTACTAAGGCATTTCACTCAAACACATTTTGCCCATTATAGCCCACTGTGTGAGTTGTGACAAGAACCGGAAAGTGGTCCAAGATAGCGGACCTAATGGACTGTCACGCGTCATACTCACTTTAGTCGAAGATAGTTTTTGGTCCATACAATCCATTCAAAAGAAGATTACTATGGCATTTCACTCAAACACATTTTGCCCATTATAGCCCACTGTGTGAGTTGTGACAAAAATCGGAAAGTGGTCAAAGATAGTCGACCTAATGGGCTGTCACACGTCATACTCACTTTAGTCGAAGATAGTTTTTGGTCCATAAAATTCATTCAAAAGTAGATTACTAAGGCATTTCACTCAAACACATTTTGCCCATTATAGCCCACTGTGTGAGTTGTGACAAAAACCGGAAAGTGGTCCAAGATAGTGGACCTAATGGACTGTCACATGTCATACTCAGTTGATTCGGAGATAGTTTTTGGTCCATACAATTCATTCAAAAGTAGATTACTAAGGCATTTCACTCAAACACATTTTGCCCATTATAGCCCACTGTGTGAGTTGTGAAAAAAAACGGAAAGTGGTCGAAGATAGTGGACCTAATAGACTCTCACGTGTCATACTCAGTTGATTCGGAGATAGTTTTTCGTCCATACAATCCATTCAAAAGGAGATTACTAAGGCATTTCACTCAAACACATTTTGCCCATTATAGCCCACTGTGTGAGCTGTGACAAAAATCGGAAAGTGGTCGAAGATAGTGGACCTAATCGACTGTCACGTGTCATACTCAGTTGATTCGGAGATAGTTTTTGGTCCATACAATCCATTCAAAAGAAGATTACTAAGGCATTTCACTCAAACACATTTTGCCCATTATAGCCCACTGTGTGAGCTGTGACAAAAACCGGAAAGTGGTCCAAGATAGTGGACCTAATGGACTGTCACACGTCATACTCAGTTGATTCGGAGATAGTTTTTGGTCCATACAATTCATTCAAAAGTAGATTACTAAGGCATTTCACTCAAACACATTTTGCCCATTATAGCCCACTGTGTGAGTTGTGAAAAAAAACGGAAAGTGGTCGAAGATAGTGGACCTAATGGACTCTCACGTGTCATACTCAGTTGATTCGGAGATAGTTTTTCGTCCATACAATCCATTCCAAAGGAGATTACTAAGGCATTTCACTCAAACACATTTTGCCCATTATAGCCCACTGTGTGAACTGTGACAAAAATCGGAAAGTGGTCGAAGATAGTGGACCTAATGGACTGTCACATGTCATACTCAGTTGATTCGGAGATAGTTTTTGGTCCATATAATTCATTCAAAAGTAGATTACTAAGGCATTTCACTCAAACACATTTTGCCCATTATAGCCCACTGTGTGAGTTGTGAAAAAAATCGGAAAGTGGTCGAAGATAGTGGACCTAATGGACTGTCACGTGTTATACTCAGTTGATTCGGAGACAGTTTTTGGTCCATACAATCCATTGAAAAGAAGATTACTAAGGCATTTCACTCAAACACATTTTGCCCATTATAGCCCACTGTGTGAGTTCTGACAAAAATCGTTAAGTGCTCGAAGATAGTGGACCTAATGGACTACAACGGGACATGCTTAGTTTATTCAGAAATAGTTTTTGGTCCATACAATCCATTCAAAGGAAGATTACTAAGGCATTTCACTCAAACACATTAAGCCCATTATAGCCCACTGTGTGAGTTGCGCCAAAAATCTGAAAGTGGTCGAAGATAGTGGACCTGATGGACTACAACGCGACATACTTAGTTTATTCAGAAATAGTTTTTGGTCCATACAATCCATTCAAAGGAAGATTACTATGGCATTTCCACTGACCTAATGGACTATCACGTGTCATACTCAGTTTATGCAGAAATAGTTTTTGGTCCATACAATCCATTTAAAGGAAAATTACTAAGGTATTTCACTCAAACACATTTTGCCCATTATAGCCCACTGTGTGAGTTGTGCCAAAAATCGGAAAGTGGTCGAAGATAGTGGCACTAATGGACTATCACGTGTCATACTCAGTTTATTCCGAAATAGTTTTTGGTCCATACAATTCATTCAAAAGTAGATTACTAAGGCATTTCACTCAAACACATTTTGCCCATTATAGCCCACTGTGTGAGTTGTGCCAAAAATCGGAAAGTGGACGAAGATAGTGGCACTAATGGACTGTCACGTATCATACTCAGTTTATTCCGAAATAGTTTTTTTCCATACAATTCATTCAAAAGTAGATTACTAAGGCATTTCACTCAAACACATTTTGCCCATTATAGCCCACTGTGTGAGTTGTGCCAAAAATCGGAAAGTGGTCGAAGATAGTGGACCTGATGAGCTACAATGCGGCATACTCAGTTTATTCGGAGATAGTTTTTGGTCCATTCAATCGATTCAAAAGTAGATTACTAAGGCATCTCCACTGACCTAATGGACTGTCACGTGTCATACTCAGTTTATTCGGAAATAGTTTTTGGTCCATACAATTCATTCAAAAGTAGATTACTAAGGCATTTCACTCAAACACATTTTGCCCATTATAGCCCACTCTGTGAGTTGTGCCAAAAATCGGAAATTGGTCGAAGATAGTGGATCTGATGAGCTACAATGCGACATACTCAGCTTATTCGGAGATAGTTTTTGGTCCATTCAGTCCATTCAAAAGTAGATTACTAAGGCATTTCCACTGACCTAATGGACTATCACGTGTCATACTCAGTTTATTCAGAAATAGTTTTTGGTCCATACAATCCATTCAAAAGTAGATTACTAAGGCATTTCACTCAAACACATTTTGCCCATTATAGCCCACTGTGTGAGTTGTGCCAAAAATCGGAAAGTGGTCGAAGATAGTGCACTGTCACCTGTCATACTCAGTTTATTCGGAAATAGTTTTTGGTCCATACATTTCATTCAAAAGTAGATTACTAAGGCATTTCACTCAAACACATTTTGCCCATTATAGCCCACTGTGTGAGTTGTGAGAAAAACCGGAAAGTGGTCTAAGATAGTGGACCTAATGGACTGTCACGTGTCATACTCAGTTGATTCGGAGATAGTTTTTGGTCTATACAATTCATTCAAAAGTAGATTACTAAGGCATTTCACTCAAACACATTATATCCATTATAGCCACTGTGTGAGTTGTGACAAAAATCGGAAAGTGGCGGAAGATAGTGGACGAGATGGACTACAACGCGACGTACTCAGTTTATTCAGAAATAGTTTTTGGTCCATACAATCCATTCAAAGGAAAATTACTAAGGTATTTCACTCAAACACATTTTGCCCATTATAACCCACTGTGTGAGTTGTGCCAAAAATCGGAAAGTGGTCGAAGATAGTGGCACTAATGGACTGTCACGTGTCATACTCAGTTTATTCCGAAATAGTTTTTGGTCCATACAATCCATTCAAAGGAAGATTACTAAGGCATTTCACTCAAACACATTTTGCAAATTATAGTGCACTGTGTGAATTGTGCCAAAATTCGGAAAGTGGTCGAAGATAGTGGACTTAGTGGACTATCACGTATCATACTCAGTTTATTCAGATATAGTTTTTGGTCCATACAATGCATTCAAAGGAAAATTACTAAGGCATTTCACTCAAACACATTATGCCCATTATAGTGCACTGTGTGAGTTGCGACAAAAATCGGAAAGTGGTCGAAGATAGTGGACCTAATGGACTGTCACGTGTCATACTCAGTTTATTCGGAATAGTTTTTGGTCCATACAATCCAATCAAAAGAAGATTACTAAGGCATTTCACTCAAACACATTTTGCCCATTATAGCCCACTGTGTGAGTTGTGACAAAAACCGGAAAGTGGTCGAAGATAGTGGACCTAATGGACTGTCACTTGTTATACTCACTTTATTCGAAGATAGTTTTTGGTCCACACAATCCATTCAAAAGGAGATTACTAAGGCATTTCACTCAAACACATTATGCCCATTATATCCCACTGTGCGAGTTGTGCCAAAAATCGGAAAATGGTCGAAGATAATGGACCTGATGGACTATCACGTATCATACTCAGTTTATAAAGAAATAGTTTTTGGTCCATACAATCCATTCAAAGGAAGATTACTAAGGCATTTTACTCAAACACATTATGCCCATTATAGCCCACTGTGTGAGTTGCGCCAAAAATCGGAAAGTGGTCGATGATAGTGGACCTGATGGACTACAACGCGACATACCTAGTTTATTCAGAAATAGTTTTTGGTCCATACAATCCATTCAAAGGAAGATTACTAAGGCATTTCACTCAAACACATTATGCCCATTATATCCCACTGTGTGAGTTGCGCCAAAAATCGGAAAGTGGTCGAAGATAATGGACCTGATGGACTATCACGTATCATACTCAGTTTATAAAGAAAGAGTTTTGGTCCATACAATCCATTCAAAGGAAGATTACTAAGGCATTTCACTCAAACACATTATGCCCATTATAGCCCACTGTGTGAGTTGTGAGAAAAACCGGAAAGTGGTCTAAGATAGTGGACCTAATGGACTGTCACGTGTCATACTCAGTTGATTCGGAGATAGTTTTTGGTCTATACAATTCATTCAAAAGTAGATTACTAAGGCATTTCACTCAAACACATTATATCCATTATAGCCACTGTGTGAGTTGTGACAAAAATCGGAAAGTGGCGGAAGATAGTGGACGAGATGGACTACAACGCGACATACTCAGTTTATTCAGAAATAGTTTTTGGTCCATACAATCCATTCAAAGGAAAATTACTAAGGTATTTCACTCAAACACATTTTGCCCATTATAGCCCACTGTGTGAGTTGTGCCAAAAATCGGAAAGTGGTCGAAGATAGTGGCACTAATGGACTGTCACGTGTCATACTCAGTTTATTCCGAAATAGTTTTTTTCCATACAATTCATTCAAAAGTAGATTACTAAGGCATTTCACTCAAACACATTTTGCCCATTATAGCCCACTGTGTGAGTTGTGACAAAAATCGGAAAGTGCTCAAAGATAGTCGACCTAACGGGCTGTCACTTGTCATACCCACTTTAGTCGAAGATAGTTTTTGGTCCATACAATCCATTCAAAAGAAGATTACTAAGGCATTTCACACAAACACATTTTGCCCATTATAGCCCACTGTGTGAGTTGTGACAAAAACCGGAAAGTGGTCCAAGATAGTGGACCTAATGGATTGTCACGTGTCATACTCAGTTGGTTCGGAGATAGTTTTTGGTCCATACAATCCATTCAAAAGAAGATTACTAAGGCATTTCACTCAAACACATTTTGCCCATTATAGCCCACTGTGTGAGTTGTGAAAAAAATCGGAAAGTGGACGAAGATAGTGGACCTAATGGACTGTCACGTGTTATACTCAGTTGATTCGGAGACAGTTTTTGGTCCATACAATCCATTGAAAAGAAGATTACTAAGGCATTTCACTCAAACACATTTTGCCCATTATAGCCCAATGTGTGAGTTGCGCCAAAAATCGGAAAGTGGTCGAAGATAATGGACCTGATGCACTATCACGTATCATACTCAGTTTATAAAGAAAGAGTTTTGGTCCATACAATCCATTCAAAGGAAGATTACTAAGGCATTTTACTCAAACACATTATGCCCATTATAGCCCACTGTGTGAGTTGCGCCAAAAATCGGAAAGTGGTCGAAGATAATGGACCTGATGCACTATCACGTATCATACTCAGTTTATAAAGAAAGAGTTTTGGTCCATACAATCCATTCAAAGGAAGATTACTAAGGCATTTTACTCAAACACATTATGCCCATTATAGCCCACTGTGTGAGTTGCGCCAAAAATCGGAAAGTGGTCCAAGATAGTGGACCTGATGGACTACAACGCGACATACTTAGTTTATTCAGAAATAGTTTTTGGTCCATACAATCCATTCAAAGGAAGATTACTAAGGCATTTCACTCAAACACATTTTGCCCATTATAGCCCAATGTGTGAGTTGCGCCAAAAATCGGAAAGTGGTCGAAGATAATGGACCTGATGCACTATCACGTATCATACTCAGTTTATAAAGAAAGAGTTTTGGTCCATACAATCCATTCAAAGGAAGATTACTAAGGCATTTTACTCAAACACATTATGCCCATTATAGCCCACTGTGTGAGTTGCGCCAAAAATCGGAAAGTGGTCGATGATAGTGGACCTGATGGACTACAACGCGACATACTTAGTTTATTCAGAAATAGTTTTTGGTCCATACAATCCATTCAAAGGAAGATTACTAAGGCATTTCCACTGACCTAATGGACTATCACGTGTCATACTCAGTTTATTCAGAAATAGTTTTTGGTCCATACAATCCATTCAAAGGAAAATTACTAAGGTATTTCACTCAAACACATTTTGCCCATTATAGCCCACTGTGTGAGTTGTGCCAAAAATCGGAAAGTGGTCGAAGATAGTGGCACTAATGGACTGTCACGTGTCATACTCAGTTTATTCCGAAATAGTTTTTGGTCCATACAATTCATTCAAAAGTAGATTACTAAGGCATTTCACTCAAACACATTTTGCCCATTATAGCCCACTGTGTAAGTTGTGCCAAAAATCGGAAAGTGGTCGAAGATAGTGGCACTAATGGACTGTCACGTGTCATACTCAGTTTATTCCGAAATAGTTTTTTTCCATACAATTCATTCAAAAGTAGATTACTAAGGCTCACTCAAACACATTTTGCCCATTATAGCCCACTGTGTGAGTTGTGACAAAAATCGGAAAGTGGCGGAAGATAGTGGACGAGATGGACTAAAACGCGACATACTTAGTTTATTCGGAGATAGTTTTTGGTCCATTCAATCGATTCAAAAGTAGATTACTAAGGCATCTCCACTGACCTAATGGACTGTCACGTGTCATACTCAGTTTATTCGGAAATAATTTTTGGTCCATACAATTCATTCAAAAGTAGATTACTAAGGCATTTCACTCAAACACATTTTGCCCATTATAGCCCACTGTGTGAGTTGTGCCAAAAATCGGAAAGTGGTCGAAGATAGTGGACCTAATGGACTGTCACATGTCATACTCAGTTGATTCGGAGATAGTTTTTGGTGCATACAATCCATTCAAAAGAAGAGTACTAAGGCATTTCACTCAAACACATTTTGCGCATTATAGTGCACTGTGTGAGTTGTGCCAAAAATCGGAAAGTGGTCGAAGATAGTGGGCCTAATGGACTGTCACGTGTCATACTGAGTTTATTCGGAGATTGTTTTTGGTCCATACAATCCATTCAGAAGAAGATTACTAAGGCATTTCACTCAAACACATTTTGCCTATTATAGCCCACTGTGTGAGTTGTGACAAAAATCGAAAAGTGGTCCAAGATAGTGGACCTAATGGACTGTCACATGTCATACTCAGTTGATTCGGAGATAGTTTTTGGTGCATACAATCCATTCAAAAGAAGAGTACTAAGGCATTTCACTCAAACACATTTTGCGCATTATAGTGCACTGTGTGAGTTGTGCCAAAAATCGGAAAGTGGTCGAAGATAGTGGGCCTAATGGACTGTCACGTGTCATACCCAGTTGATTCGGAGATAGTTGTTGGTCCATACAATCCATTCAAAAGAAGATTACTAAGGCATTTCACTCAAACACATTTTGCCCATTATAGCCCACTGTGTGAGTTGTGACAAAAATAGGAAAGTGGTCGAAGATAGTGGACCTAATGGACTGTCACGTGTCATACTCAGTTGATTCGGAGATAGTTTTTGGTCCATACAATCCATTGAAAAGGCGATTACTAAGGCATTTCACTCAAACACATTTTGCCCATTATAGCCCACTGTGTGAGTTGTGCCAAAAATCGGAAAGTGGTAGAAGATAGTGGCACTAATGGACTGTTACGTGTCATACTCAGTTTATTCCGAAATAGTTTTTGGTCCATACAATTCATCCAAAAGTAGATTACTAAGGCATTTCACTCAAACACATTTTGCCCATTATAGCCCACTGCATGAGTTCTGACAAAAATCGTTAAGCGGTCGAAGATAGTGGACCTAATGGACTGTCACGTGCCATACTCAGTTTATTTCGAAATAGTTTTTGGTCCATACAATTCATTCAAAAGTAGATTACTAAGGCATTTCACTCAAACACATTTTGCCCATTATAGCCCACTGTGTGAGTTGTGACAAAAATCGGAAAAAGTTCAAAGATAGTCGACCCAATGGGCTGTCACTTGTCATACTCACTTTATTCGAAGATAGTTTTTGGTCCACACAATCCATTCAAAAGAAGATTACTAAGGCATTTCACTCAAACACATTATGCCCATTATAGCCCACTGTGTGAGTTGCGCCAAAAATCGGAAAGTGGTCTAAGATAGTGCACCTGATGGACTACAACGCGACATACTCAGTTTATTCAGAAATAGTTTTTGGTCCATACAATCCATTCAAAGGAAGATTACTAAGGCATTTCACTCAAACACATTTTGCAAATTATAGTGCACTGTGTGAGTTGTGCCAAAATTCGGAAAGTGGTCGAAGATAGTGGACTTAATGTACTATCACGTATCATACTCAGTTTATTCAGATATAGTTTTTGGTCCATACAATGCATTCAAAGGAAAATTACTAAGGCATTTCACTCAAACACATTATGCCCATTATAGTGCACTGTGTGAGTTGCGACAAAAATCGGAAAGTGGTCGAAGATAGTGGACCTAATGGACTGTCACGTGTCATACTCAGTTTATTCGGAATAGTTTTTGGTCCATACAATCCAATCAAAAGAATATTACTAAGGCATTTCACTCAAACACATTTTGCCCATTATAGCCCACTGTGTGAGTTGTGACAAAAACCGGAAAGTGGTCGAAGATAGTGGACCTAATGGACTGTCACTTGTTATACTCACTTTATTCGAAGATAGTTTTTGGTCCACACAATCCATTCAAAAGGAGATTACTAAGGCATTTCACTCAAACACATTATGCCCATTATATCCCACTGTGTGAGTTGTGCCAAAAATCGGAAAGTGGTCGAAGATAATGGACCTGATGGACTATCACGTGTCATACTCAGTTTATAAAGAAATAGTTTTTGGTCCATACAATCCATTCAAAGGAAGATTACTAAGGCATTTCACTCAAACACATTATGCCCATTATAGCCCACTGTGTGAGTTGCGCCAAAAATCGGAAAGTGGTCGATGATATTGGACCTGATGGACTACAACGCGACATACTTAGTTTATTCAGAAATAGTTTTTGGTCCATACAATCCATTCAAAGGAAGATTACTAAGGCATTTCCACTGACCTAATGGACTATCACGTGTCATACTCAGTTTATTCAGAAATAGTTTTTGGTCCATACAATCCATTCAAAGGAAAATTACTAAGGTATTTCACTCAAACACATTTTGCCCATTATAGCCCACTGTGTGAGTTGTGCCAAAAATCGGAAAGTGGTCGAAGATAGTGGCACTAATGGACTGTCACGTGTCATACTCAGTTTATTCCGAAATAGTTTTTGGTCCATACAATTCATTCAAAAGTAGATTACTAAGGCATTTCACTCAAACACATTTTGCCCATTATAGCCCACTGTGTGAGTTGTGCCAAAAATCGGAAAGTGGTCGAAGATAGTGGCACTAATGGACTGTCACGTGTCATACTCAGTTTATTCCGAAATAGTTTTTTTCCATACAATTCATTCAAAAGTAGATTACTAAGGCATTTCACTCAAACACATTTTGCCCATTATAGCCCACTGTGTGAGTTGTGACAAAAATCGGAAAGTGGCGGAAGATAGTGGACGAGATGGACTACAACGCGACATACTTAGTATATTCAGAAATAGTTTTTGGTCCATACAATCCATTCAAAGGAAGATTACTAAAGCATTTCCACTGACCTAATGGACTATCACGTGTTATACTCAGTTTATTCAGAAATAGTTTTTGGTCCATACAATCCATTCAAAGGAAAATTACTAAGGCATTTCACTCAAACACATTTTGCCCATTATAGCCCACTGTGTGAGTTGTTCCAAAAATCGGAAAAAGTTCAAAGATAGTCGATCCAATGGGCTGTCACTTGTCATACTCACTTTATTCGAAGATAGTTTTTGGTCCACACAATGAATTCAAAAGAAGATTACTAAGGCATTTCACTCAAACACATTATGCCCATTATAGCCCACTGTGTGAGTTGCGGCAAAAATCGGAAACTGGTCGAAGATAGTGGACCTGATGGACTACAACGCCACATACTCAGTTTATTCAGAAATAGTTTTTGGTCCATACAATCCATTCAAAGGAAGATTACTAAAGCATTTCACTCAAACACATTATGCCCATTATAGCCCACTGTGTGAGTTGTGCCAAAAATCGGAAAGTGGTCGAATATAGTGGCACTAATGGACTGTCACGTGTCATACTCAGTTTATTCCGAAATAGTTTTTGGTCCATACAATTCATTCAAAAGTAGATTACTAAGGCATTTCACTCAAACACATTTTGCCCATTATAGCCCACTGTGTGAGTTGTGCCAAAAATCGGAAAGTGGTCGAAGATAGTGGCACTAATGGACTGTCACGTGTCATACTCAGTTGATTCGGAGATAGTTTTTGGTCTATACAATTCATTCAAAAGTAGATTACTAAGGCATTTCACTCAAACACATTATATTCATTATAGCCACTGTGTGAGTTGTGACAAAAATCGGAAAGTGGCGGAAGATAGTGGACGAGATGGACTACAACGCGACATACTCAGTTTATTCAGAAATAGATTTTGGTCCATACAATCCATTCAAAGGAAAATTACTAAGGTATTTCACTCAAACACATTTTGCCCATTATAGCCCACTGTGTGAGTTGTGCCAAAAATCGTTAACCGGTCGAAGATAGTGGCACTAATGGACTGTCACGTGCCATACTCAGTTTATTTCGAAATAGTTTTTGGTCCATACAATTCATTCAAAAGTAGATTACTAAGGCATTTCACTCAAACACATTTTGCCCATTATAGCCCACTGTGTGAGTTGTGACAAAAATCGGAAAAAGTTCAAAGATAGTCGATCTAATGGGCTGTCACTTGTCATACTCACTTTATTCGAAGATAGTTTTTGGTCCACACAATGAATTCAAAAGAAGATTACTAAGGCATTTCAGTCAAACACATTATGCCCATTATAGCCCACTGTGTGAGTTGCGCCAAAAATCGGAAACTGGTCGAAGATAGTGGACCTGATGGACTACAACGACACATACTCAGTTTATTCAGAAATAGTTTTTGGTCCATACAATCCATTCAAAGGAAGATTACTAAAGCATTTCACTCAAACACATTATGCCCATTATAGCCCACTGTGTGAGTTGTGCCAAAAATCGGAAAGTGGTCGAATATAGTGGCACTAATGGACTGTCATGTGTCATACTCAGTTTATTCCGAAATAGTTTTTGGTCCATACAATTCATTCAAAAGTAGATTACTAAGGCATTTCACTCAAACACATTTTGCCCATTATAGCCCACTGTGTGAGTTGTGCCAAAAATCGGAAAGTGGTCGAAGATAGTGGCACTAATGGACTGTCACGTGTCATACTCAGTTGATTCGGAGATAGTTTTTGGTCTATACAATTCATTCAAAAGTAGATTACTAAGGCATTTCACTCAAACACATTATATCCATTATAGCCACTGTGTGAGTTGTGACAAAAATCAGAAAGTGGCGGAAGATAGTGGACGAGATGGACTACAACGCGACATACTCAGTTTATTCAGAAATAGTTTTTGGTCCATACAATCCATTCAAAGGAAAATTACTAAGGTATTTCACTCAAACACATTCTGCCCATTATAGCCCACTGTGTGAGTTGTGCCAAAAATCGGAAAGTGGTCGAAGATAGTGGCACTAATGGACTGTCACGTGTCATACTCAGTTTATTCCGAAATAGTTTTTTTCCATACAATTCATTCAAAAGTAGATTACTAAGGCATTTCACTCAAACACATTTTGCCCATTATAGCCCACTGTGTGAGTTGTGACAAAAATCGGAAAGTGCTCAAAGATAGTCGACCTAATGGGCTGTCACTTGTCATACCCACTTTAGTCGAAGATAGTTTTTGGTCCATACAATCCATTCAAAAGAAGATTACTAAGGCATTTCACACAAACACATTTTGCCCATTATAGCCCACTGTGTGAGTTGTGACAAAAACCGGAAAGTGGTCCAAGATAGTCGACCTAATGGGCTGTCACTTGTCATACCCACTTAAGTCGAAGATAGTTTTTGGTCCATACAATCCATTCAAAAGAAGATTACTAAGGCATTTCACTCAAACACATTTTGCCCATTATAGCCCACTGTGTGAGTTGTGAAAAAAATCGGAAAGTGGTCGAAGATAGTGGACCTAATGGACTGTCACGTGTTATACTCAGTTGATTCAGAGACAGTTTTTGGTCCATACAATCCATTGAAAAGAAGATTACTAAGGCATTTCACTCAAACACATTTTGCCCATTATAGCCCACTGTGTGAGTTGTGACAAAAATCGTTAAGTGCTCGAAGATAGTGGACCTAATGGACTACAACGCGACATGCTTAGTTTATTCAGAAATAGTTTTTGGTCCATACAATCCATTCAAAGGAAGATTACTAAGGCATTTCACTCAAACACATTATGCCCATTATATCCCACTGTGTGAGTTGCGCCAAAAATCGGAAAGTGGTCGAAGATAATGGACCTGATGGACTATCACGTATCATACTCAGTTTATAAAGAAAGAGTTTTGGTCCATACAATCCATTCAAAGGAAGATTACTAAGGCATTTCACTCAAACACCTTATGCCCATTATAGCCCACTGTGTGAGTTGCGCCAAAAATCTGAAAGTGGTCGAAGATAGTGGACCTGATGGACTACAACGCGACATACTTAGTTTATTCAGAAATAGTTTTTGGTCCATACAATCCATTCAAAGGAAGATTACTAGGGCATTTCCACTGACCTAATGGACTATCACGTGTCATACTCAGTTTATGCAGAAATAGTTTTTGGTCCATACAATCCATTCAAAGGAAAATTACTAAGGTATTTCACTCAAACACATTTTGCCCATTATAGCCCACTGTGTGAGTTGTGCCAAAAATCGGAAAGTGGTCGAAGATAGTGGCACTAATGGACTGTCACGTGTCATACTCAGTGTATTCCGAAATAGTTTTTGGTCCATACAATTCATTCAAAAGTAGATTAGTAAGGCATTTCACTCAAACACATTTTGCCCATTATAGCCCACTGTGTGAGTTGTGCCAAAAATCGGAAAGTGGACGAAGATAGTGGCACTAATGGACTGTCACGTGTCATACTCAGTTTATTCCGAAATAGTTTTTGGTCCATACAATTCATTCAAAGGAAAATTACTAAGGCATTTCACTCAAACACATTTTGCCCATTATAGCCCACTGTGTGAGTTGTTCCAAAAATCGGAAAAAGTTCAAAGATAGTCGATCTAATGGGCTGTCACTTGTCATACTCACTTTATTCGAAGATAGTTTTTGGTCCACACAATGAATTCAAAAGAAGATTACTAAGGCATTTCACTCAAACACATTATGCCCATTATAGCCTACTGTGTGAGTTGCGCCAAAAATCGGAAACTGGTCGAAGATAGTGGACCTGATGGACTACAACGCCACATACTCAGTTTATTCAGAAATAGTTTTTGGTCCATACAATCCATTCAAAGGAAGATTACTAAAGCATTTCACTCAAACACATTATGCCCATTATAGCCCACTGTGTGAGTTGTGCCAAAAATCGGAAAGTGGTCGAATATAGTGGCACTAATGGACTGTCACGTGTCATACTCAGTTTATTCCGAAATAGTTTTTGGTCCATACAATTCATTCAAAAGTAGATTACTAACGCATTTCACTCAAACACATTTTGCCCATTATAGCCCACTGTGTGAGTTGTGCCAAAAATCGGAAAGTGGTCGAAGATAGTGGCACTAATGGACTGTCACGTGTCATACTCAGTTGATTCGGAGATAGTTTTTGGTCTATACAATTCATTCAAAAGTAGATTACTAAGGCATTTCACTCAAACACATTATATCCATTATAGCCACTGTGTGAGTTGTGACAAAAATCGGAAAGTGGCGGAAGATAGTGGACGAGATGGACTACAACGCGACATACTCAGTTTATTCAGAAATAGTTTTTGGTCCATACAATCCATTCAAAGGAAAATTACTAAGGTATTTCACTCAAACACATTTTGCCCATTATAGCCCACTGTGTGAGTTGTGCCAAAAATCGGAAAGTGGTCGAAGATAGTGGCACTAATGGACTGTCACGTGTCATACTCAGTTTATTCCGAAATAGTTTTTTTCCATACAATTCATTTAAAAGTAGATTACTAAGGCATTTCACTCAAACACATTTTGCCCATTATAGCCCACTGTGTGAGTTGTGACAAAAATCGGAAAGTGCTCAAAGATAGTCGACCTAATGGGCTGTCACTTGTCATACCCACTTTAGTCGAAGATAGTTTTTGGTCCATACAATCCATTCAAAAGAAGATTACTAAGGCATTTCACACAAACACATTTTGCCCTTTATAGCCCACTGTGTGAGTTGTGACAAAAACCGGAAAGTGGTCGAAGATAGTGGACCTAATGGACTGTCACGTGTCATACTCAGTTGATTCGGAGATAGTTTTTGGTCCATACAATCCATTCAAAAGAAGATTACTAAGGCATTTCACTCAAACACATTTTGCCCATTATAGCCCACTGTGTGAGTTGTGAAAAAAATCGGAAAGTGGTCGAAGATAGTGGACCTAATGGACTGTCACGTGTTATACTCAGTTGATTCGGAGACAGTTTTTGGTCCATACAATCCATTGAAAAGAAGATTACTAAGGCATTTCACTCAAACACATTTTGCCCATTATAGCCCACTGTGTGAGTTGTGACAAAAATCGTTAAGTGCTCGAAGATAGTGGACCTAATGGACTACAACGCGACATGCTTAGTTTATTCAGAAATAGTTTTTGGTCCATACAATCCATTCAAAGGAAGATTACTAAGGCATTTCACTCAAACACATTATGCCCATTATATCCCACTGTGTGAGTTGCGCCAAAAATCGGAAAGTGGTCGAAGATAATGGACCTGATGGACTATCACGAATCATACTCAGTTTATAAAGAAAGAGTTTTGGTCCATACAATCCATTCAAAGGAAAATTACTAAGGCATTTCACTCAAACACATTATGCCCATTATAGCCCACTGTGTGAGTTGCGCCAAAAATCTGAAAGTGGTCGAAGATAGTGGACCTGATGGACTACAACGCGACATACTTAGTTTATTCAGAAATAGTTTTTGGTCCATACAATCCATTCAAAGGAAGATTACTAGGGCATTTCCACTGACCTAATGGACTATCACGTGTCATACTCAGTTTATGCAGAAATAGTTTTTGGTCCATACAATCCATTCAAAGGAAAATTACTAAGGTATTTCACTCAAACACATTTTGCCCATTATAGCCCACTGTGTGAGTTGTGCCAAAAATCGGAAAGTGGTCGAAGATAGTGGCACTAATGGACTGTCACGTGTCATACTCAGTTTATTCCGAAATAGTTTTTGGTCCATACAATCCATTCAAAGGAAAATTACTAAGGTATTTCACTCAAACACATTTTGCCCATTATAGCCCACTGTGTGAGTTGTGCCAAAAATCGGAAAGTGGTCGAAGATAGTGGCACTAATGGACTGTCACGTGTCATACTCAGTTTATTCCGAAATAGTTTTTTTCCATACAATTCATTTAAAAGTAGATTACTAAGGCATTTCACTCAAACACATTTTGCCCATTATAGCCCACTGTGTGAGTTGTGACAAAAATCGGAAAGTGCTCAAAGATAGTCGACCTAATGGGCTGTCACTTGTCATACCCACTTTAGTCGAAGATAGTTTTTGGTCCATACAATCCATTCAAAAGAAGATTACTAAGGCATTTCACATAAACACATTTTGCCCTTTATAGCCCACTGTGTGAGCTGTGACAAAAACCGGAAAGTGGTCGAAGATAGTGGACCTAATGGACTGTCACGTGTCATACTCAGTTGATTCGGAGATAGTTTTTGGTCCATACAATCCATTCAAAAGAAGATTACTAAGGCATTTCACTCAAACACATTTTGCCCATTATAGCCCACTGTGTGAGTTGTGAAAAAAATCGGAAAGTGGTCGAAGATAGTGGACCTAATGGACTGTCACGTGTTATACTCAGTTGATTCGGAGACAGTTTTTGGTCCATACAATCCATTGAAAAGAAGATTACTAAGGCATTTCACTCAAACACATTTTGCCCATTATAGCCCACTGTGTGAGTTGTGACAAAAATCGTTAAGTGCTCGAAGATAGTGGACCTAATGGACTACAACGCGACATGCTTAGTTTATTCAGAAATAGTTTTTGGTCCATACAATCCATTCAAAGGAAGATTACTAGGGCATTTCCACTGACCTAATGGACTATCACGTGTCATACTCAGTTTATGCAGAAATAGTTTTTGGTCCATACAATCCATTCAAAGGAAAATTACTAAGGTATTTCACTCAAACACATTTTGCCCATTATAGCCCACTGTGTGAGTTGTGCCAAAAATCGGAAAATGGTCGAAGATAGTGGACCTAATGGACTCTCACGTGTCATACTCAGTTTATGCAGAAATAGTTTTTGGTCCATACAATCCATTCAAAGGAAAATTACTAAGGTATTTCACTCAAACACATTTTGCCCATTATAGCCCACTGTGTGAGTTGTGCCAAAAATCGGAAAGTGGTCGAAGATAGTGGCACTAATGGACTGTCACGTGTCATACTCAGTTTATTCCGAAATAGTTTTTGGTCCATACAATTCATTCAAAAGGAGATTACTAAGGCATTTCACTCAAACACATTTTGCCCATTATAGCCCACTGTGTGAGTTGTGCCAAAAATCGGAAAGTGAACGAAGATAGTGGCACTAATGGACTGTCACGTATCATACTCAGTTTATTCCGAAATAGTTTTTTTCCATACAATTCATTCAAAACTAGATTACTAAGGCATTTCACTCAAACACATTTTGCCCATTATAGCCCACTGTGTGAGTTGTGCCAAAAATCGGAAAGTGGTCGAAGATAGTGGACCTGATGAGCTACAATGCGACATACTCAGCTTATTCGGAGATAGTTTTTGGTCCATTCAGTCCATTCAAAAGTAGATTACTAAGGCATCTCCACTGACCTAATGGACTGTCACGTGTCATACTCAGTTTATTCGGAAATAGTTTTTGGTCCATACAATTCATTCAAAAGTAGATTACTAAGGCATTTCACTCAAACACATTTTGCCCATTATAGCCCACTGTGTGAGTTGTGCCAAAAATCGGAAAGTGGTCGAAGATAGTGGACCTGATGAGCTACAATGCGACATACTCAGCTTATTCGGAGATAGTTTTTGGTCCATTCAGTCCATTCAAAAGTAGATTACTAAGGCATTTCCACTGACCTAATGGACTATCACGTGTCATACTCAGTTTATTCAGAAATAGTTTTTGGTCCATACAATCCATTCAAAAGTAGATTACTAAGGCATTTCACTCAAACACATTTTGACCATTATAGCCCACTGTGTGAGTTGTGCCAAAAATCGGAAAGTGGTCGAAGATAGTGCACTGTCACCTGTCATACTCAGTTTATTCGGAAATAGTTTTTGGTCCATACATTTCATTCAAAAGTAGATTACTAAGGCATTTCACTCAAACACATTTTGCCCATTATAGCCCACTCTGTGAGTTGTGCCAAAAATCGGAAATTGGTCGAAGATAGTGGATCTAATGAGCTAAAATGCGACATACTCAGCTTATTCGGAGATAGTTTTTGGTCCATTCAGTCCATTCAAAGGTAGATTACTAAGGCATTTTCACTGACCTAATGGACTATCACGTGTCATACTCAGTTTATTCGGAATAGTTTTTGGTCCATACAATCCATTCAAAAGTAGATTACTAAGGCATTTCACTCAAACACATTTTGCCCATTATAGCCCACTGTGTGAGTTGTGACAAAAACCGGAAACTGGTCGAAGATAGTGGACCTAATGGACTGTCACTAGTTATACTCACTTTATTCGAAGATGGTTTTTGGTCCACACAATCCATTCAAAAGGAGATTACTAAGGCATTTCACTCAAACACATTATGCCCATTATATCCCACTGTGCGAGTTGTGCCAAAAATCGGAAAGTGGTCGAAGATAATGGACCTGATGGACTATCACGTATCATACTCAGTTTATAAAGAAATAGTTTTTGGTCCATACAATCCATTCAAAGGAAGATTACTAAGGCATTTTACTCAAACACATTATGCCCATTATAGCCCACTGTGTGAGTTGCGCCAAAAATCGGAAAGTGGTCGATGATAGTGGACCTGATGGACTACA
The DNA here is from genome assembly GCA_963576795.1 of Metopia argyrocephala. NCBI lineage: Eukaryota > Metazoa > Arthropoda > Insecta > Diptera > Sarcophagidae > Metopia > Metopia argyrocephala. The sequence goes on along the minus strand of OY756209.1, from coordinate 85,767,366 downwards.
ACGCGACATACTTAGTTTATTCAGAAATAGTTTTTGGTCCATACAATCCATTCAAAGGAAGATTACTAAGGCATTTCCACTGACCTAATGGACTATCACGTGTCATACTCAGTTTATTCAGAAATAGTTTTTGGTCCATACAATCCATTCAAAGGAAAATTAGTAAGGTATTTCACTCAAACACATTTTGCCCATTATAGCCCACTGTGTGAGTTGTGCCAAAAATCGGAAAGTGGTCGAAGATAGTGGCACTAATGGACTGTCACGTGTCATACTCAGTTTATTCCGAAATAGTTTTTGGTCCATACAATTCATTCTAAAGTAGATTACTAAGGCATTTCACTCAAACACATTTTGCCTATTATAGCCCACTGTGTGAGTTGTGCCAAAAATCGGAAAGTGGTCGAAGATAGTGGCACTATTGGACTGTCACGTGTCATACTCAGTTTATTCCGAAATAGTTTTTTTCCATACAATTCATTCAAAAGTAGATTACTAAGGCTCACTCAAACACATTTTGCCCATTATAGCCCACTGTGTGAGTTGTGACAAAAATCGGAAAGTGGCGGAAGATAGTGGACGAGATGGACTAAAACGCGACATACTTAGTTTATTCAGAAATAGTTTTTGGTCCATACAATCCATTCAAAGGAATATTACTAAGGAATTTCCACTGACCTAATGGACTATCACGTGTTATACTCAGTTTATTCAGAAATAGTTTTTGGTCCATACAATCCATTCAAAGGAAAATTACTAAGGCATTTCACTCAAACACATTTTGCCCATTATAGCCCACTGTGTGAGTTGTTCCAAAAATCGGAAAGTGGTCGAAGATAGTGGCACTAATGGACTGTCACGTGTGATACTCAGTTTATTCCGAAATAATTTTTTTCCATACAATTCATTCAAAAGTAGATTACTAAGGCATTTCACTCAAACACATTTTACGCATTATAGCCCACTGTGTGAGTTGTGACAAAAATCGGAAAGTGCTCAAAGATAGTCGACCTAATGGGCTGGCACTTGTCATACCCACTTTAGTCGAAGATAGTTTTTGGTCCATACAATCCATCCAAAAGAAGATTACTAAGGTATTTCACACAAACACATTTTGCCATTATAGCCCACTGTGTGAGTTGTGACAAAAACCGGAAATTGGTCCAAGATAGTGGACCTAATGGACTGTCACGTGTCATACTCAGTTGATTCGGAGATAGTTTTTGGTCCATACAATTCATTCAAAAGTAGATTACTAAGGCATTTCACTCTAACACATTTTGCCCATTATAGCCCACTGTGTGAGTTGTGCCAAAAATCGGAAAGTGGTCGAAGATAGTGGCACTAATAGACTGTTACGTGTCATACTCAGTTTATTCCGAAATAGTTTTTGGTCCATACAATTCATCCAAAAGTAAATTACTAAGGCATTTCACTCAAACACATTTTGCCCATTATAGCCCACTGTGTGAGTTCTGACAAAAATCGTTAAGCGGTCGAAGATAGTGGCACTAATGGACTGTCACGTGCCATACTCAGTTTATTTCGAAATAGTTTTTGGTCCATACAATTCATTCAAAAGTAGATTACTAAGGCATTTCACTCAAACACATTTTGCCCATTATAGCCCACTGTGTGAGTTGTGACAAAAATCGGAAAAAGTTCAAAGATAGTCGATCTAATGGGCTGTCACTTGTCATACTCACTTTATTCGAAGATAGTTTTTGGTCCACACAATGAATTCAAAAGAAGATTACTAAGGCATTTCACTCAAACACATTATGCCCATTATAGTCCACTGTGTGAGTTGCGCCAAAAATCGGAAACCGGTCGAAGATAGTGGACCTGATGGACTACAACGCCACATACTCAGTTTATTCAGAAATAGTTTTTGGTCCATACAATCCATTCAAAGGAAGATTACTAAAGCATTTCACTCAAACACATTATGCCCATTATAGCCCACTGTGTGAGTTGTGCCAAAAATCGGAAAGTGGTCGAATATAGTGGCACTAATGAACTGTCACGTGTCATACTCAGTTTATTCCGAAATAGTTTTTGGTCCATACAATTCATTCAAAAGTAGATTACTAAGGCATTTCACTCAAACACATTTTGCCCATTATAGCCCACTGTGTGAGTTGTGCCAAAAATCGGAAAGTGGTCGAAGATAGTGGCACTAATGGACTGTCACGTGTCATACTCACTTTAGTCGAAGATAGTTTTTGGTCCATACAATTCATTCAAAAGTAGATTACTAAGGCATTTCACTCAAACACATTTTGCCCATTATAGCCCACTGTGTGAGTTGTGACAAAAATCGGAAAGTGGTCAAAGATAGTCGACCTAATGGGCTGTCACACGTCATACTCACTTTAGTCGAAGATAGTTTTTAGTCCATACAATCCACTCAAAAGAAGATTACTATGGCATTTCACTCAAACACATTTTGCCCATTATAGCCCACTGTGTGAGTTGTGACAAAAACCGGAAAGTGCTCAAAGGTAGTCGACCTAATGGGCCGTCACTTGTCATACTCACTTTTTTTGGTCCATACAATTCATTCAAAAGTAGATTACTAAGGCATTTCACTCAAACACATTTTGCCCATTATAGCCCACTATGTGAGTTGTGACAAAAACCGGAAAGTGGTCCAAGATAGTGGACCTAATGGGCTGTCACACGTCATACTCACTTTAGTCGAAGATAGTTTTTGGTCCATACAATTCATTCAAAAGTAGATTACTAAGGCATTTCACTCAAACACATTTTGCCCATTATAGCCCACTGTGTGAGTTGTGACAAAAATCGGAAAGTGCTCAAAGGTAGTCGACCTAATGGGCCGTCACTTGTCATACTCACTTTAGTCGAAGATAGTTTTTGGTCCATACAATTCATTCAAAAGTAGATTACTAAGGCATTTCACTCAAACACATTTTGCCCATTATAGCCCACTGTGTGAGTTGTGCCAAAAAACGGAAAGTGGTCGAAGATAGTGGACCTAATGGACTGTCACGTGTCATACTCAGTTTATTCCGAAATAGTTTTTGGTCCATACAATGCATTCAAAAGGAGATTACTAAGGCATTTCACTCAAACATATTTTGCCCATTATAGCCCACTGTGTGAGCTGTGACAAAAATCGGAAAGTGGTCGAAGATAGTGGACCTAATGGACTGTCACGTGTCATACTCAGTTTATTCCGAAATAGTTTTTGGTCCATACAATGCATTCAAAAGGAGATTACTAAGGCATTTCACTCAAACATATTTTGCCCATTATAGCCCACTGTGTGAGCTGTGACAAAAACCGGAAAGTTGTCCAAGATAGTGGACCTAATGGACTGTCACACGTCATACTCACTTTAGTCGAAGATAGTTTTTGGTCCATACAATCCATTCAAAAGAAGATTACTATGGCATTTCACTCAAACACATTTTGCCCATTATAGCCCACTGTGTGAGTTGTGACAAAAATCGGAAAGTGCTCAAAGATAGTCGACCTAATGGGCTGTCACACGTCATACTCACTTTAGTCGAAGATAGTTTTTGGTCCATACAATTCATTCAAAAGTAGATTACTAAGGCATTTCACTCAAACACATTTTGCCCATTATAGCCCACTGTGTGTGTTGTGAGTTGTGACAAAAACCGGTCCAAGATAGTGGACCTAATGGACTGTCACATGTCATACTCAGTTGATTCGGAGATAGTTTTTGGTCCATACAATTCATTCAAGAGTAGATTACTAAGGCATTTCACTCAAACACATTTTGCCCATTATAGCCCACTGTGTGAGTTGTGCCAAAAAACGGAAAGTGGTCGAAGATAGTGGACCTAATGGACTGTCACGTGTCATACTCAGTTTATTCCGAAATAGTTTTTGGTCCATACAATGCATTCAAAAGGAGATTACTAAGGCATTTCACTCAAACATATTTTGCCCATTATAGCCCACTGTGTGAGCTGTGACAAAAATCGGAAAGTGGTCGAAGATAGTGGACCTAATGGACTGTCACGTGTCATACTCAGTTGATTCGGAGATAGTTTTTGGTCCGTACAATTCATTCAAAAGTAGATTACTAAGGCATTACACTCAAACACATTTTGCCCATTATAGCCCACTGTGTGAGTTGTGCCAAAAAACGGAAATAGGTCGAAGATAGTGGACCTAATGGACTCTCACGTGTCATACTCAGTTGATTCGGAGATAGTTTTTGGTCCATACAATCCATTCAAAATGAGATTACTAAGGCATTTCACTCAAACACATTTTGCCCATTATAGCCCACTGTGTGAGTTGTGCCAAAAAGCCGAAAGTGGTCGAAGATAGTGGCACTAATGGACTGTCACGTGTCATACTCAGTTTATTCCAAAATAGTTTTTTTCCATACAATTCATTCAAAAGTAAATTACTAAGGCATTTCACTCAAACACATTTTGCCCATTATAGCCCACTGTGTGAGTTGTGACAAAAATCGGAAAGTGCTCAAAGATAGTCGACCTAATGGGCTGTCACTTGTCATACTCAGTTTAGTCGAAGATAGTTTTTGGTCCATACAATCCATTCAAAAGAAGATTACTAAGGCATTTCACTCAAACACATTTTGCCCATTATAGCCCACTGTGTGAGTTGTGACAAAAATCGGAAAGTTTCGGAAGATAGTGGACGAGATGGACTACAACGCGACATACTTAGTTTATTCAGAAATAGTTTTTGGTCCATACAATTCATTCAAAGGAAGATTACTAAGGCATTTCCACTGACCTAATGGACTTTCACGTGTCATACTCAGTTTATTCAGAAATAGTTTTTGGTCCATACAATCCATTCAAAGGAAAATTACTAAGGTATTTCACTCAAACACATTTTGCCCATTATAGCCCACTGTGTGAGTTGTGCCAAAAATCGGAAAGTGGTCGAAGATAGTGGCACTAATGGACTGTCACGTGTCATACTCAGTTGATTCGGAGATAGTTTTTGGTCCGTACAATTCATTCAAAAGTAGATTACTAAGGCATTTCACTCAAACACATTTTGCCCATTATAGCCCACTGTGTGAGTTGTGACAAAAATCGGAAAGTGGCGGAAGATAGTGGACGAGATGGACTACAACGCGACATACTTAGTTTATTCAGAAATAGTTTTTGGTCCATACAATTCATTCAAAGGAAGATTACTAAGGCATTTCCACTGACCTAATGGACTATCACGTGTCATACTCAGTTTATTCAGAAATAGTTTTTGGTCCATACAATCCATTCAAAGGAAAATTACTAAGGTATTTCACTCAAACACATTTTGCCCATTATAGCCCACTGTGTGAGTTGTGCCAAAAATCGGAAAGTCGTCGAAGATAGTGGCACTAATGGACTGTCACGTGTCATACTCAGTTTATTCCGAAATAGTTTTTTTCCATACAATTCATTCAAAAGTAGATTACTAAGGCATTTCACTCAAACACATTTTGCCCATTATAGCCCACTGTGTGAGTTGTGACAAAAATCGGAAAGTGCTCAAAGATAGTCGACCTAATGGGCTGTCACTTGTCATACTCACTTTAGTCGAAGATAGTTTTTGGTCCATACAATCCATTCAAAAGAAGATTACTAAGGCATTTCACTCAAACACATTTTGCCCATTATAGCCCACTGTGTGAGTTGTGACAAAAATCGGAAAGTGCTCAAAGGTAGTCGACCTAATGGGCTGTCACTTGTCATACCCACTTTAGTCGAAGATAGTTTTTGGTCCATACAATCCATTCAAAAGAAGATTACTAAGGCATTTCACACAAACACATTTTGCCCATTATAGCCCACTGTGTGAGTTGTGACAAAAACCGGAAAGTGGTCCAAGATAGTGGACCTAATGGACTGTCACGTGTCATACTCAGTTGATTCGGAGATAGTTTTTGGTCCATACAATTCATTCAAAAGTAGATTACTAAGGCATTTCACTCAAACACATTTTGCCCATTATAGCCCACTGTGTGAGTTGTGCCAAAAAACGGAAAGTGGTCGAAGATAGTGGACCTAATGGACTGTCACGTGTCATACTCAGTTGATTCGGAGATAGTTTTTGGTCCATACAATCCATTCAAAAGAAGATTACTAAGGCATTTCACTCAAACACATTTTGCCCATTATAGCCCACTGTGTGAGTTGTGAAAAAAATCGGAAAGTGGTCGAAGATAGTGGACCTAATGGACTGTCATGTGTTATACTCAGTTGATTCGGAGACAGTTTTTGGTCCATACAATCCATTGAAAAGAAGATTACTAAGGCATTTCACTCAAACACATTTTGTCCATTATAGCCCACTGTGTGAGTTGTGACAAAAATTGTTAAGTGCTCGAAGATAGTGGACCTAATGGACTACAACGCGACATGCTTAGTTTATTCAGAAATAGTTTTTGGTCCATACAATCCATTCAAAGGAAGATTACTAAGGCATTTCACTCAAACACATTATGCCCATTATATCCCACTGTGTGAGTTGCGCTAAAAATCGGAAAGTGGTCGAAGATAATGGACCTGATGGACTATCACGTATCATACTCAGTTTATAAAGAAATAGTTTAGGTCCATACAATCCATTCAAAGGAAGATTACTAAGGCATTTCACTCAAACACATTATGCCCATTATAGCCCACTGTGTGAGTTGCGTCAAAAATCGGAAAGTGGTCGAAGATAGTGGACCTGATGGACTACAACGCGACATACTTAGTTTATTCGGAGATAGTTTTTGGTCCATTCAATCGATTCAAAAGTAGATTACTAAGGCATCTCCACTGACCTAATGGACTGTCACGTGTCATACTCAGTTTATTCGGAAATAATTTTTGGTCCATACAATTCATTCAAAAGTAGATTACTAAGGCATTTCACTCAAACACATTTTGCCCATTATAGCCCACTGTGTGAGTTGTGCCAAAAATCGGAAAGTGGTCGAAGATAGTGGACCTAATGGACTGTCACATGTCATACTCAGTTGATTCGGAGATAATTTTTGGTGCATACAATCCATTCAAAAGAAGAGTACTAAGGCATTTCACTCAAACACATTTTGCGCATTATAGTGCACTGTGTGAGTTGTGCCAAAAATCGAAAAGTGGTCGAAGATAGTGGGCCTAATGGACTGTCACGTGTCATACTCAGTTTATTCGGAATAGTTTTTGGTCCATACAATCCATTCAGAAGAAGAGTACTAAGGCATTTCACTCAAACACATTTTGCGCATTATAGTGCACTGTGTGAGTTGTGCCAAAAATCGAAAAGTAGTCGAAGATAGTGGCACTAATGGACTGTCACGTATCATACTCAGTTTATTCCTAAATAGTTTTTGGTCCATACAATTCATTCAAAAATAGATTACTAAGGCATTTCACTCAAACACATTTTGCCCATTATAGCCCACTGTGTGAGTTGTGACAAAAATCGGAAAAAGTTCAAAGATAGTCGACCCAATGGGCTGTCACTTGTCATACTCACTTTTTTCGAAGATAGTTTTTGGTCCACACAATCCATTCAAAAGAAGATTACTAAGGCATTTCACTCAAACACATTATGCCCATTATAGCCCACTGTGTGAGTTGCGCCAAAAATCGGAAAGTGGTCTAAGATAGTGGGCCTAATGGACTGTCACGTGTCATACTCAGTTTATTCGGAATAGTTTTTGGTCCATACAATCCATTCAGAAGAAGAGTACTAAGGCATTTCACTCAAACACATTTTGCCCATTATAGCACACTGTGTGAGTTGTGCCAAAAATCGGAATGTGGTCGAAGATAGTGGCACTAATGGACTGTCACGTGTCATACTCAGTTTATTCCGAAATAGTTTTTGGTCCATACAATTCATTCAAAAATAGATTACTAAGGCATTTCACTCAAACACATTTTGCCCATTATAGCCCACTGTGTGAGTTGTGCCAAAAATCGGAAAGTGGTCGAAGATAGTGGCACTAATGGACTGTCACGTATCATACTCAGTTTATTCCTAAATAGTTTTTTTCCATACAATTCATTCAAAAGTAGATTACTAAGGCATTTCACTCAAACACATTTTGCCCATTATAGCCCACTGTGTGAGTTGTGCCAAAAATCGGAAAGTGGTCGAAGATAGTGGACCTGATGAGCTACAATGCGACATACTTAGTTTATTCGGAGATAGTTTTTCGTCCATTCAATCGATTCAAAAGTAGATTACTAAGGCATCTCCACTGACCTAATGGACTGTCACGTGTCATACTCAGTTTATTCGGAAATAATTTTTGGTCCATACAATTCATTCAAAAGTAGATTACTAAGGCATTTCACTCAAACACATTTTGCCCATTATAGCCCACTGTGTGAGTTGTGCCAAAAATCGGAAAGTGGTCGAAGATAGTGGATCTAATGGACTGTCACATGTCATACTCAGTTGATTCGGAGATAATTTTTGGTGCATACAATCCATTCAAAAGAAGAGTACTAAGGCATTTCACTCAAACACATTTTGCGCATTATAGTGCACTGTGTGAGTTGTGCCAAAAATCGAAAAGTGGTCGAAGATAGTGGGCCTAATGGACTGTCACGTGTCATACTCAGTTTATTCGGAGATTGTTTTTGGTCCATACAATCCATTCAGAAGAAGATTACTAAGGCATTTCACTCAAACACATTTTGCCTATTATAGCCCACTGTGTGAGTTGTGACAAAAATCGAAAAGTGGTCCAAGATAGTGGACCTAATGGACTGTCACATGTCATACTCAGTTGATTCGGAGATAGTTTTTGGTGCATACAATCCATTCAAAAGAAGAGTACTAAGGCATTTCACTCAAACACATTTTGCGCATTATAGTGCACTGTGTGAGTTGTACCAAAAATCGGAAAGTGGTCGAAGATAGTGGGCCTAATGGACTGTCACGTGTCATACCCAGTTGATTCGGAGATAGTTGTTGGTCCATACAATCCATTCAAAAGAAGATTACTAAGGCATTTCACTCAAACACATTTTGCCCATTATAGCCCACTGTGTGAGTTGTGACAAAAATAGGAAAGTGGTCGAAGATAGTGGACCTAATGGACTGTCACGTGTCATACTCAGTTTATTCCGAAATAGTTTTTGGTCCATACAATTCACCTAAAAGTAGATTACTAAGGCATTTCACTCAAACACATTTTGCCCATTATAGCCCACTGTGTGAGTTGTGCCAAAAATCGGAAAGTGGTAGAAGATAGTGGCACTAATGGACTGTTACGTGTCATACTCAGTTTATTCCGAAATAGTTTTTGGTCCATACAATTCATCCAAAAGTAGATTACTAAGGCATTTCACTCAAACACATTTTGCCCATTATAGCCCACTGCGTGAGTTCTGACAAAAATCGTTAAGCGGTCGAAGATAGTGGACCTAATGGACTGTCACGTGCCATACTCAGTTTATTTCGAAATAGTTTTTGGTCCATACAATTCATTCAAAAGTAGATTACTAAGGCATTTCACTCAAACACATTTTGCCCATTATAGCCCACTGTGTGAGTTGTGCCAAAAATCGGAAAATGGTCGAAGATAGTGGCGCTAATGGACTGTCACGTATCATACTCAGTTTATTCCTAAATAATTTTTTTCCATACAATTCATTCAAAAGTAGATTACTAAGGCATTTCACTCAAACACATTTTGCCCATTATAGCCCACTGTGTGAGTTGTGACAAAAATCGGAAAAAGTTCAAAGATAGTCGACCCAATGGGCTGTCACTTGTCATACTCACTTTTTTCGAAGATAGTTTTTGGTCCACACAATCCATTCAAAAGAAGATTACTAAGGCATTTCACTCAAACACATTATGCCCATTATAGCCCACTGTGTGAGTTGCGCCAAAAATCGGAAAGTGGTCTAAGATAGTGGACCTGATGGACTACAACGCGACATACTCAGTTTATTCAGAGATAGTTTTTGGTCCATACAATCCATTCAAAGGAAGATTACTAAGGCATTTCACTCAAACACATTTTGCAAATTATAGTGCACTGTGTGAGTTGTGCCAAAATTCGGAAAGTGGTCGAAGATAGTGGACTTAATGGACTATCACGTATCATACTCAGTTTATTCAGATATAGTTTTTGGTCCATACAATGCATTCAAAGGAAAATTACTAAGGCATTTCACTCAAACACATTATGCCCATTATAGTGCACTGTGTGTGTTGCGACAAAAATCGGAAAGTGGTCGAAGATAGTGGACCTAATGGACTGTCACGTGTCATACTCAGTTTATTCCGAATAGTTTTTGGTCCATACAATCCAATCAAAAGAAGATTACTAAGGCATTTCACTCAAACACATTTTGCCCATTATAGCCCACTGTGTGAGTTGTGACAAAAACCGGAAAGTAGTCGAAGATAGTGGACCTAATGGACTGTCACTTGTTATACTCACTTTATTCGAAGATAGTTTTTCGTCCACACAATCCATTCAAAAGGAGATTACTAAGGCATTTCACTCAAACACATTATGCCCATTATATCCCACTGTGTGAGTTGTGCCAAAAATCGGAAAGTGGTTGAAGATAATGGACCTGATGGACTATCACGTATCATACTCAGTTTATAAAGAAATAGTTTTTGGTCCATACAATCCATTCAAAGGAAGATTACTAAGGCATTTCACTCAAACACATTATGCCCATTATAGCCCACTGTGTGAGTTGCGCCAAAAATCGGAAAGTGGTCGATGATATTGGACCCGTTGGACTACAACGCGACATACTTAGTTTATTCAGAAATAGTTTTTGGTCCATACAATCCATTCAAAGGAAGATTACTAAGGCATTTCCACTGACCTAATGGACTATCACGTGTCATACTCAGTTTATTCAGAAATAGTTTTTGGTCCATACAATCCATTCAAAGGAAAAATACTAAGGTATTTCACTCAAACACATTTTGCCCATTATAGCCCACTGTGTGAGTTGTGCCAAAAATCGGAAAGTGGTCGAAGATAGTGGCACTAATGGACTGTCACGTGTCATACTCAGTTTATTCCGAAATAGTTTTTGGTCCATACAATTCATTCAAAAGTAGATTACTAAGGCATTTCACTTAAACACATTTTGCCCATTATAGCCCACTGTGTGAGTTGTGCCAAAAATCGGAAAGTGGTTGAAGATAATGGACCTGATGGACTATCACGTATCATACTCAGTTTATAAAGAAATAGTTTTTGGTCCATACAATCCATTCAAAGGAAGATTACTAAGGCATTTCACTCAAACACATTATGCCCATTATAGCCCACTGTGTGAGTTGCGCCAAAAATCGGAAAGTGGTCGATGATATTGGACCTGATGGACTACAACGCGACATACTTAGTTTATTCAGAAATAGTTTTTGGTCCATACAATCCATTCAAAGGAAGATTACTAAGGCATTTCCACTGACCTAATGGACTATCACGTGTCATACTCAGTTTATTCAGAAATAGTTTTTGGTCCATACAATCCATTCAAAGGAAAATTACTAAGGTATTTCACTCAAACACATTTTGCCCATTATAGCCCACTGTGTGAGTTGTGCCAAAAATCGGAAAGTGGTCGAAGATAGTGGACCTAATGGACTGTCACGTGTCATACTCAGTTTATTCCGAAATAGTTTTTTTCCATACAATTCATTCAAAAGTAGATTACTAAGGCATTTCACTCAAACACATTTTGCCCATTATAGCCCACTGTGTGAGTTGTGACAAAAATCGGAAAGTGGCGAAAGATAGTGGACGAGATGGACTACAACGCGACATACTTAGTATATTCAGAAATAGTTTTTGGTCCATACAATCCATTCAAAGGAAGATTACTAAAGCATTTCCACTGACCTAATGGACTATCACGTGTTATACTCAGTTTATTCAGAAATAGTTTTTGGTCCATACAATCCATTCAAAGGAAAATTACTAAGGCATTTCACTCAAACACATTTTGCCCATTATAGCCCACTGTGTGAGTTGTTCCAAAAATCGGAAAGTGGTCAAAGATAGTGGCACTAATGGACTGTCACGTGTGATACTCAGTTTATTCCGAAATAATTTTTTTCCATACAATTCATTCAAAAGTAGATTACTAAGGCATTTCACTCAAACACATTTTACGCATTATAGCCCACTGTGTGAGTTGTGACAAAAATCGGAAAGTGCTCAAAGATAGTCGACCTAATGGGCTGTCACTTGTCATACTCACTTTAGTCGAAGATAGTTTTTGGTCCATACAATCCATTCAAAAGGAGATTACTAAGGCATTTCACTCAAACACATTTTGCCCATTATAGCCCACTGTGTGAGTTGTGACAAAAATCGGAAATAGCTCAAAGGTAGTCGACCTAATGGGCTGGCACTTGTCATACCCACTTTAGTCGAAGATAGTTTTTGGTCCATACAATCCATTCAAAAGAAGATTACTAAGGCATTTCACACAAACACATTTTGCCCATTATAGCCCACTGTGTGAGTTGTGACAAAAACCGGAAAGTGGTCTAAGATAGTGGACCTAATGGACTGTCACGTGTCATACTCAGTTGATTCGGAGATAGTTTTTGGTCCTTACAATTCATTCAAAAGTAAATTACTAAGGCATTTCGCTCAAACACATTTTGCCCATTATAGCCCACTGTGTGAGTTGTGCCAAAAAACGGAAAGTGGTCGAAGATAGTGGACCTAATGGACTGTTACGTGTCATACTCAGTTGATTCGGACACAGTTTTTGGTCCATACAATCCATTGAAAAGAAGATTACTAAGGCATTTCACACAAACACATTTTGCCCATTATAGCCCACTGTGTGAGTTGTGCCAAAAAACGGAAAGTGGTCGAAGATAGTGGACCTAATGGACTGTTACGTGTCATACTCAGTTGATTCGCACACAGTTTTTGGTCCATACAATCCATTGAAAAGAAGATTACTAAGGCATTTCTCACAAACACATTTTGCCCATTATAGCTCACTGTGTGAGTTGTGACAAAAACCGGAAAGTGGTCTAAGATAGTGGACCTAATTGACTGTCACGTGTCATACTCAGTTGATTCGGAGATAGTTTTTGGTCCATACAATCCATTCAAAAGGAGATTACTAAGGCATTTCACTCAAACACATTTTGCCCATTATAGCCCACTGTGTGCGTTGTGACAAAAATCGGAAATAGCTCAAAGGTAGTCGACCTAATGGGCTGGCACTTGTCATACCCACTTTAGTCGAAGATAGTTTTTGGTCCATACAATCCATTCAAAAGAAGATTACTAAGGCATTTCACACAAACACATTTTGCCCATTATAGCCCACTGTGTGAGTTGTGACAAAAACCGGAAAGTGGTCTAAGATAGTGGACCTAATTGACTGTCACGTGTCATACTCAGTTGATTCGGAGATAGTTTTTGGTCCATACAATCCATTCAAAAGAAGATTACTAAGGCATTTCACTCAAACACATTTTGCCCATTTTAGCCCACTGTGTGAGTTGTGACAAAAATCGGAAAGTGGTCGAAGATAGTGGACCTAATGGACTGTTACGTGTCATAGTCAGTTGATTCGGACACAGTTTTTGGTCCATACAATCCATTGAAAAGAAGATTACTAAGGCATTTCACTCAAACACATTTTGCCCATTATAGCCCACTGTGTGAGTTGTGACAAAAATCGGAAAGTGCTCGAAGATAGTGCACCTAATGGACTACAACGCGACATGCTTAGTTTGTTCAGAAGTAGTTTTTGGTCCATACAATCCATTCAAAGGAAGATTACTAAGGCATTTCACTCAAACACATTATGCCCATTATATCCCACTGTGTGAGTTGCGCCAAAAATCGGAAAATGGTCGAAGATAACGGACCTGATGGACTATCACGTATCATACTCAGTTTATAAAGAAATAGTTTTTGGTCCATACAATCCATTCAAAGGAAGATTACTAAGGCATTTCACTCAAACACATTATGCCCATTATAGCCCACTGTGTGAGTTGCGCCAAAAATCGGAAAGTGGTCGAAGATAGTGGACCTGATGGACTACAACGCGACATACTTAGTTTATTCAGAAATAATTTTTGGTCCATACAATCCATTCAAAGGAAGATTACTAAGGCATTTCACTCAAACACATTTTGCGCATTATAGCCCACTGTGTGAGTTGTGCCAAAAATCGGAAAGTGGTCGAAGATAGTGGCACTAATGGACTGTCACGTGCCATACTCAGTTTATTCCGAAATAGTTTTTTTCCATACAATTCATTCAAAAGTAGATTACTAAGGCATTTCACTCAAACACATTTTGCCCATTATAGTCCACTGTGTGACTTGTGACAAAAATCGGAAAGTGGTCAAAGATAGTGGACCTAATGGACTGTCACGTGTCATACTCAGTTGATTCGGAGATAGTTTTTGGTCCATACAATTCATTCAAAAGTAGATTACTAAGGCATTTCACTCAAACACATTTTGCCCATTATAGCCCACTGTGTGAGTTGTGCCAAAAATCGGAAAGTGGTCTAAGATAGTGGCACTAATGGACTGTCACGTGTCATACTCAGTTTATTCCGAAATAGTTTTTGGTCCATACAATTCATTCAAAAGTAGATTACTAAGGCATTTCACTCAAACACATTATGCCCATTATATCCCACTGTGTGAGTTGCGCCAAAAATCGGAAAGTGGTCGAAGATAACGGACCTGATGGACTATCACGTATCATACTCAGTTTATAAAGAAATAGTTTTTGGTCCATACAATCCATTCAAAGGAAGATTACTAAGGCATTTCACTCAAACACATTATGCCCGTTATAGCCCACTGTGTGAGTTGCGCCAAAAATCGGAAAGTGGTCAAAGATAGTGGACCTGATGGACTACAACGCGACATACTTAGTTTATTCAGAAATAATTTTTGGTCCATACAATCCATTCAAAGGAAGTTTACTAAGGCATTTCACTCAAACACATTTTGCCCATTATAGCCCACTGTGTGAGTTGTGCCAAAAATCGGAAAGTGGTCGAAGATAGTGGACCTGATGGACTACAACGCGACATACTTAGTTTATTCAGAAATAATTTTTGGTCCATACAATCCATTCAAAGGAAGATTACTAAGGCATTTCACTCAAACACATTTTGCGCATTATAGCCCACTGTGTGAGTTGTGCCAAAAATCGGAAAGTGGTCGAAGATAGTGGCACTAATGGACTGTCACGTGCCATACTCAGTTTATTCCGAAATAGTTTTTTTCCATACAATTCATTCAAAAGTAGATTACTAAGGCATTTCACTCAAACACATTATGCCCATTATATCCCACTGTGTGAGTTGCGCCAAAAATCGGAAAGTGGTCGAAGATAACGGACCTGATGGACTATCACGTATCATACTCAGTTTATAAAGAAATAGTTTTTGGTCCATACAATCCATTCAAAGGAAGATTACTAAGGCATTTCACTCAAACACATTATGCCCGTTATAGCCCACTGTGTGAGTTGCGCCAAAAATCGGAAAGTGGTCAAAGATAGTGGACCTGATGGACTACAACGCGACATACTTAGTTTATTCAGAAATAATTTTTGGTCCATACAATCCATTCAAAGGAAGTTTACTAAGGCATTTCACTCAAACACATTTTGCCCATTATAGCCCACTGTGTGAGTTGTGCCAAAAATCGGAAAGTGGTCGAAGATAGTGGACCTAATGGACTCTCACGTGTCATACTCAGTTGATTCGGAGATAGTTTTTGGTCCATACAATTCATTCAAAAGTAGATTACTAAGGCATTTCACTCAAACACATTTTGCCCATTATAGCCCACTGTGTGCGTTGTGCCAAAAAACGGAAAGTGGTCGAAGATAGTGGACCTAATGGACTCTCACGTGTCATACTCAGTTGATTCGGAGATAGTTTTTGGTCCATACAATTCATTCAAAAGTAGATTACTAAGGCATTTCACTCAAACACATTTTGCCCATTATAGCCCACTGTGTGAGTTGTGCCAAAAATCGGAAAGTGGTCTAAGATAGTGGCATTAATGGACTGTCACGTGTCATACTCAGTTGATTCGGAGATAGTTTTTGGTCCATACAATTCATTCAAAAGTAGATTACTAAGGCATTTCACTCAAACACATTTTGCCCATTATAGCCCACTGTGTGCGTTGTGCCAAAAAACGGAAAGTGGTCGAAGATAGTGGACCTAATGGACTCTCACGTGTCATACTCAGTTGATTCGGAGATAGTTTTTGGTCCATACAATTCATTCAAAAGTAGATTACTAAGGCATTTCACTCAAACACATTTTGCCCATTATAGCCCACTGTGTGAGTTGTGCCAAAAATCGGAAAGTGGTCTAAGATAGTGGCATTAATGGACTGTCACGTGTCATACTCAGTTGATTCGGAGATAATTTTTGGTCCATACAATCCATTCAAAAGGATATTACTAAGGCATTTCACTCAAACACATTTTGCCCATTATAGCCCACTGTGTGAGCTGTGACAAAAATCGGAAAGTGGTCGAAGATAGTGAACCTAATGGACTGTCACGTGTCATACTCAGTTGATTCGGAGATAGTTTTTGGTCCATACAATTCATTCAAAGGAAGATTACTAAGGCATTTCACTCAAACACATTATGCCCGTTATAGCCCACTGTGTGAGTTGCGCCAAAAATCGGAAAGTGGTCAAAGATAGTGGACCTGATGGACTACAACGCGACATACTTAGTTTATTCAGAAATAATTTTTGGTCCATACAATCCATTCAAAGGAAATTTACTAAGGCATTTCACTCAAACACATTTTGCCCATTATAGCCCACTGTGTGAGTTGTGCCAAAAATCGGAAAGTGGTCGAAGATAGTGGCACTAATGGACTGTCACGTGCAATACTCAGTTTATTCCGAAATAGTTTTTTCCCATACAATTCATTCAAAAGTAGATTACTAAGGCATTTCACTCAAACACATTTTGCCCATTATAGTCCACTGTGTGAGTTGTGACAAAAATCGGAAAGTGGTCAAAGATAGTGGACCTAATGGACTGTCACGTGTCATACTCAGTTGATTCGGAGATAGTTTTTGGTCCATACAATTCATTCAAAAGTAGATTACTAAGGCATTTCACTCAAACACATTTTGCCCATTATAGCCCACTGTGTGAGTTGTGCCAAAAATCGGAAAGTGGTCTAAGATAGTGGCATTAATGGACTGTCACGTGTCATACTCAGTTGATTCGGAGATAGTTTTTGGTCCATACAATTCATTCAAAAGTAGATTACTAAGGCATTTCACTCAAACACATTTTGCCCATTATAGCCCACTGTGTGCGTTGTGCCAAAAAACGGAAAGTGGTCGAAGATAGTGGACCTAAGGGACTCTCACGTGTCATACTCAGTTGATTCGGAGATAGTTTTTGGTCCATACAATTCATTCAAAAGTAGATTACTAAGGCATTTCACTCAAACACATTTTGCCCATTATAGCCCACTGTGTGCGTTGTGCCAAAAAACGGAAAGTGGTCGAAGATAGTGGACCTAATGGACTGTCACGTGTCATACTCAGTTGATTCGGAGATAGTTTTTGGTCCATACAATTCATTCAAAAGTAGATTACTAAGGCATTTCACTCAAACACATTTTGCCCATTATAGCCCACTGTGTGAGTTGTGCCAAAAATCGGAAAGTGGTCTAAGATAGTGGCATTAATGGACTGTCACGTGTCATACTCAGTTGATTCGGAGATAGTTTTTGGTCCATACAATTCATTCAAAAGTAGATTACTAAGGCATTTCACTCAAACACATTTTGCCCATTATAGCCCACTGTGTGCATTGTGCCAAAAAACGGAAAGTGGTCGAAGATAGTGGACCTAATGGACTCTCACGTGTCATACTCAGTTGATTCGGAGATAGTTTTTGGTCCATACAATTCATTCAAAAGTAGATTACTAAGGCATTTCACTCAAACACATTTTGCCCATTATAGCCCACTGTGTGAGTTGTGCCAAAAATCGGAAAGTGGTCTAAGATAGTGGCATTAATGGACTGTCACGTGTCATACTCAGTTGATTCGGAGATAATTTTTGGTCCATACAATCCATTCAAAAGGATATTACTAAGGCATTTCACTCAAACACATTTTGCCCATTATAGCCCACTGTGTGAGCTGTGACAAAAATCGGAAAGTGGTCGAAGATAGTGAACCTAATGGACTGTCACGTGTCATACTCAGTTGATTCGGAGATAGTTTTTGGTCCATACAATTCATTCAAAAGTAGATTACTAAGGCATTTCACTCAAACACATTTTGCCCATTATAGCCCACTGTGTGAGTTGTGCCAAAAAACGGAAAGTGGTGGAAGATAGTGGACCTAATGGACTCTCACGTGTCATACTCAGTTGATTCGGAGATAGTTTTTGGTCCATACAATCCATTTAAAATGAGATTACTAAGGCATTTCACTCAAACACATTTTGCCCATTATAGCCCACTGTGTGAGTTGCGCCAAAAATCGGAAAGTGGTCAAAGATAGTGGACCTGATGGACTACAACGCGACATACTTAGTTTATTCAGAAATAATTTTTGGTCCATACAATCCATTCAAAGGAAGTTTACTAAGGCATTTCACTCAAACACATTTTGCCCATTATAGCCCACTGTGTGAGTTGTGCCAAAAAACGGAAAGTGGTGGAAGATAGTGGACCTAATGGACTCTCACGTGTCATACTCAGTTGATTCGGAGATAGTTTTTGGTCCATACAATCCATTTAAAATGAGATTACTAAGGCATTTCACTCAAACACATTTTGCCCATTATAGCCCACTGTGTGAGTTGTGCCAAAAATCGGAAAGTGGTCAATGATAGTGGACCTAATGGACTGTCACGTGTCATACTCAGTTTATTCCTAAATAGTTTTTTTCCATACAATTCATTCAAAAGTAGATTACTAAGGCATTTCACTCAAACACATTTTGCCCATTATAGCCCACTGTGTGAGTTGTGACAAAAATCGGAAAGTGCTAAACGGTAGTCGACCTAATGGGCTGTCACTTGTCATACTCACTTTAGTCGAAGATAGTTTTTGGTCCATACAATTCATTCAAAAGAAGATTACTAAGGCATTTCACACAAACACATTTTGCCCATTATAGCCCACTGTGTGAGTTGTGAAAAAACCGGAAAGTGGCCCAAGATAGTGGACCTAATGGACTGTCACATGTCATACTCAGTTGATTCGGAGATAGTTTTTGGTCCATACAATTCATTCAAAAGTAGATTACTAAGGCATTTCACTCAAACACATTTTGCCCATTATAGCCCACTGTGTGCGTTGTGCCAAAAAACGGAAAGTGGTCGAAGATAGTGGACCTAATGGACTCTCACGTGTCATACTCAGTTGATTCGGAGATAATTTTTGGTCCATACAATCCATTCAAAAGGAGATTACTAAGGCATTTCACTCAAACACATTTTGCCCATTATAGCCCACTGTGTGAGTTGTGCCAAAAAACGGAAAGTGGTGGAAGATAGTGGACCTAATGGACTCTCACGTGTCATACTCAGTTGATTCGGAGATAGTTTTTGGTCCATACAATCCATTTAAAATGAGATTACTAAGGCATTTCACTCAAACACATTTTGCCCATTATAGCCCACTGTGTGAGTTGTGCCAAAAATCGGAAAGTGGTCGAAGATAGTAGACCTGATGAACTACAATGCGACATACTCAGTTTAGTCAGAAATAGTTGTTGGTCCATACAATCCATTCAAAGGAAAATTACTAAGGCATTTCACTCAAACACATTTTGCCCATTATAGCCCACTGTGTGAGTTGTGACAAAAATCGGAAAGTGCACAAAGGTAGTCGACCTAATGGGCTGTCACTTGTCATACTCACTTTATTCGAAGATAGTTTTTGGTCCATACAATCCATTCAAAAGAAAATTACTAAGGCATTTCACACAAACACATTTTGCCCATTATAGCTAACTGTGTGAGTTGTGACAAAAACCGGAAAGTGGTCCAAGATAGTGGACCTAATGGACTGTCACATGTCATACTCAGTTGATTCGGAGATAGTTTTTGGTCCATACAATTCATTCAAAAGTAGATTACTAAGGCATTTCACTCAAACACATTTTGCCCATTATAGCCCACTGTGTGAGTTGTGCCAAAAATCGGAAAGTGGTCTAAGATAGTGGCATTAATGGACTGTCACGTGTCATACTCAGTTGATTCGGAGATAGTTTTTGGTCCATACAATTCATTCAAAAGTAGATTACTAAGGCATTTCACTCAAACACATTTTGCCCATTATAGCCCACTGTGTGCGTTGTGCCAAAAAACAGAAAGTGGTCGAAGATAGTGGACCTAATGGACTCTCACGTGTCATACTCAGTTGATTCGGAGATAGTTTTTGGTCCATACAATTCATTCAAAAGTAGATTACTAAGGCATTTCACTCAAACACATTTTGCCCATTATAGCCCACTGTGTGAGTTGTGCCAAAAATCGGAAAGTGGTCTAAGATAGTGGCATTAATGGACTGTCACGTGTCATACTCAGTTGATTCGGAGATAATTTTTGGTCCATACAATCCATTCAAAAGGATATTACTAAGGCATTTCACACAAACACATTTTGCCCATTATAGCCCACTGTGTGAGCTGTGACAAAAATCGGAAAGTGGTCGAAGATAGTGAACCTAATGGGCTGTCACGTGTCATACTCAGTTGATTCGGAGATAGTTTTTGGTCCATACAATTCATTCAAAAGTAGATTACTAAGGCATTTCACTCAAACACATTTTGCCCATTATAGCCCACTGTGTGAGTTGTGCCAAAAAACGGAAAGTGGTGGAAGATAGTGGACCCAATGGACTCTCACGTGTCATACTCAGTTGATTCGGAGATAGTTTTTGGTCCATACAATCCATTTAAAATGAGATTACTAAGGCATTTCACTCAAACACATTTTGCCCATTATAGCCCACTGTGTGAGTTGCGCCAAAAATCGGAAAGTGGTCAAAGATAGTGGACCTGATGGACTACAACGCGACATACTTAGTTTATTCAGAAATAATTTTTGGTCCATACAATCCATTCAAAGGAAGTTTACTAAGGCATTTCACTCAAACACATTTTGCCCATTATAGCCCACTGTGTGAGTTGTGCCAAAAAACGGAAAGTGGTGGAAGATAGTGGACCTAATGGACTCTCACGTGTCATACTCAGTTGATTCGGAGATAGTTTTTGGTCCATACAATCCATTTAAAATGAGATTACTAAGGCATTTCACTCAAACACATTTTGCCCATTATAGCCCACTGTGTGAGTTGTGCCAAAAATCGGAAAGTGGTCAAAGATAGTGGACCTAATGGACTGTCACGTGTCATACTCAGTTTATTCCTAAATAGTTTTTTTCCATACAATTCATTCAAAAGTAGATTACTAAGGCATTTCACTCAAACACATTTTGCCCATTATAGCCCACTGTGTGAGTTGTGCCAAAAATCGGAAAGTGGTCGAAGATAGTAGACCTGATGAACTACAATGCGACATACTCAGTTTAGTCAGAAATAGTTGTTGGTCCATACAATCCATTCAAAGGAAAATTACTAAGGCATTTCACTCAAACACATTTTGCCCATTATAGCCCACTGTGTGAGTTGTGACAAAAATCGGAAAGTGCACAAAGGTAGTCGACCTAATGGGCTGTCACTTGTCATACTCACTTTATTCGAAGATAGTTTTTGGTCCATACAATCCATTCAAAAGAAAATTACTAAGGCATTTCACACAAACACATTTTGCCCATTATAGCTAACTGTGTGAGTTGTGACAAAAACCGGAAAGTGGTCCAAGATAGTGGACCTAATGGACTGTCACATGTCATACTCAGTTGATTCGGAGATAGTTTTTGGTCCATACAATTCATTCAAAAGTAGATTACTAAGGCATTTCACTCAAACACATTTTGCCCATTATAGCCCACTGTGTGAGCTGTGACAAAAATCGGAAAGTGGTCGAAGATAGTGAACCTAATGGACTGTCACGTGTCATACTCAGTTGATTCGGAGATAGTTTTTGGTCCATACAATTCATTCAAAAGTAGATTACTAAGGCATTTCACTCAAACACATTTTGCCCATTATAGCCCACTGTGTGAGTTGTGCCAAAAATCGGAAAGTGGTCAAAGATAGTGGACCTAATGGACTGTCACGTGTCATACTCAGTTTATTCCTAAATAGTTTTTTTCCATACAATTCATTCAAAAGTAGATTACTAAGGCATTTCACTCAAACACATTTTGCCCATTATAGCCCACTGTGTGAGTTGTGACAAAAATCGGAAAGTGCTAAACGGTAGTCGACCTAATGGGCTGTCACTTGTCATACTCACTTTAGTCGAAGATAGTTTTTGGTCCATACAATTCATTCAAAAGAAGATTACTAAGGCATTTCACACAAACACATTTTGCCCATTATAGCCCACTGTGTGAGTTGTGAAAAAACCGGAAAGTGGCCCAAGATAGTGGACCTAATGGACTGTCACATGTCATACTCAGTTGATTCGGAGATAGTTTTTGGTCCATACAATTCATTCAAAAGTAGATTACTAAGGCATTTCACTCAAACACATTTTGCCCATTATAGCCCACTGTGTGCGTTGTGCCAAAAAACGGAAAGTGGTCGAAGATAGTGGACCTAATGGACTCTCACGTGTCATACTCAGTTGATTCGGAGATAATTTTTGGTCCATACAATCCATTCAAAAGGATATTACTAAGGCATTTCACTCAAACACATTTTGCCCATTATAGCCCACTGTGTGAGCTGTGACAAAAATCGGAAAGTGGTCGAAGATAGTGAACCTAATGGACTGTCACGTGTCATACTCAGTTGATTCGGAGATAGTTTTTGGTCCATACAATTCATTCAAAAGTAGATTACTAAGGCATTTCACTCAAACACATTTTGCCCATTATAGCCCACTGTGTGAGTTGTGCCAAAAATCGGAAAGTGGTCGAAGATAGTAGACCTGATGAACTACAATGCGACATACTCAGTTTAGTCAGAAATAGTTGTTGGTCCATACAATCCATTCAAAGGAAAATTACTAAGGCATTTCACTCAAACACATTTTGCCCATTATAGCCCACTGTGTGAGTTGTGCCAAAAATCGGAAAGTGGTCGAAGATAGTGGCACTAATGGACTGTCACGTGTCATACTCAGTTGATTCGGAGATAGTTTTTGGTCCATACAATTCATTCAAAAGTAGATTACTAAGGCATTTCACTCAAACACATTTTGCCCATTATAGCCCACTGTGTGAGTTGTGCCAAAAAACGGAAAGTGGTGGAAGATAGTGGACCTAATGGACTCTCACGTGTCATACTCAGTTGATTCGGAGATAGTTTTTGGTCCATACAATCCATTTAAAATGAGATTACTAAGGCATTTCACTCAAACACATTTTGCCCATTATAGCCCACTGTGTGAGTTGTGCCAAAAATCGGAAAGTGGTCGAAGATAGTAGACCTGATGAACTACAATGCGACATACTCAGTTTAGTCAGAAATAGTTGTTGGTCCATACAATCCATTCAAAGGAAAATTACTAAGGCATTTCACTCAAACACATTTTGCCCATTATAGCCCACTGTGTGAGTTGTGACAAAAATCGGAAAGTGCACAAAGGTAGTCGACCTAATGGGCTGTCACTTGTCATACTCACTTTATTCGAAGATAGTTTTTGGTCCATACAATCCATTCAAAAGAAAATTACTAAGGCATTTCACACAAACACATTTTGCCCATTATAGCTAACTGTGTGAGTTGTGACAAAAACCGGAAAGTGGTCCAAGATAGTGGACCTAATGGGCTGTCACATGTCATACTCAGTTGATTCGGAGATAGTTTTTGGTCCATACAATTCATTCAAAAGTAGATTACTAAGGCATTTCACTCAAACACATTTTGCCCATTATAGCCCACTGTGTGAGTTGTGCCAAAAAACGGAAAGTGGTCGAAGATAGTGGACCTAATGGACTGTCACGTTTCATACTCAGTTGATTCGGAGATAGTTTTTGGTCCATACAATTCATTCAAAAGTAGATTACTAAGGCATTTCACTCAAACACATTTTGCCCATTATAGCCCACTGTGTGAGTTGCGCCAAAAAACGGAAAGTGGTCGAAGATAGTGGACCTAATGGACTCTCACGTGTCATACTCAGTTGATTCGGAGATAGTTTTTGGTCCATACAATCCATTCAAAATGAGATTACTAAGGCATTTCACTCAAACACATTTTGCCCATTATAGCCCACTGTGTGAGTTGTGACGAAAATCGGAAAGTGGTCGAAGATAGTGGACCTAATGGGTTGTCACGTGTCATACTCAGTTGATTCGGAGATAGTTTTTGGTCCATACAATCCATTCAAAATGAGATTACTAAGGCATTTCACTCAAACACATTTTGCCCATTATAGCCCACTGTGTGAGCTGTGACAAAAATCGGAAAGTGGTCGAAGATAGTGGACCTAATGGGCTGTCACGTGTCATACTCAGTTGATTCGGAGATAGTTTTTGGTCCATACAATTCATTCAAAAGTAGATTACTAAGGCATTTCACTCAAACACATTTTGCCCATTATAGCCCACTGTGTGAGTTGTGACAAAAATCGGAAAGTGGTCGAAGATAGTAGACCTGATGAACTACAATGCGACATACTCAGTTTATTCAGAAATAGTTTTTGGTCCATACAATCCATTCAAAGGAAAATTACTAAGGTATTTCACTCAAACACATTTTGCCCATTATAGCCCACTGTGTGAGTTGTGCCAAAAATCGGAAAGTGGTCGAAGATAGTGGCACTAATGGACTGTCACGTGTCATACTCAATTTATTCCGAAATAGTTTTTGGTCCATACAATTCATTCAAAAGTAGATTACTAAGGCATTTCACTCAAACACATTTTGCCCATTATAGCCCACTGTGTGAGGTGTGACAAAAATCGGAAAGTGGTCGAAGATAGTAGACCTGATGAACTACTATGCGACATACTCAGTTTATTCAGAAATAGTTTTTGGTCCATACAAGCCATTCAAAGGAATATTACTAAGGTATTTCACTCAAACACATTTTGCCCATTATAGCCCACTGTGTGAGTTGTGCCAAAAATCGGAAAGTGGTCGAAGATAGTGGCACTAATGGACTGTCACGTGTCATACTCAATTTATTCCGAAATAGTTTTTGGTCCATACAATTCATTCAAAAGTAGATTACTAAGGCATTTCACTCAAACACATTTTGCCCATTATAGCCCACTGTGTGAGTTGTGACAAAAATCGGAAAGTGGTCGAAGATAGTAGACCTGATGAACTACAATACGACATACTCAGTTTATTCAGAAATAGTTTTTGGTCCATACAATCCATTCAAAGGAAAATTACTAAGGTATTTCACTCAAACACATTTTGCCCATTATAGCCCACTGTGTGAGTTGTGCCAAAAATCGGAAAGTGGTCGAAGATAGTGGCACTAATGGACTGTCACGTGTCATACTCAATTTATTCCGAAATAGTTTTTGGTCCATACAATTCATTCAAAAGTAGATTACTAAGGCATTTCACTCAAACACATTTTGCCCATTATAGCCCACTGTGTGAGTTGTGCCAAAAATCGGAAAGTGGTAGAAGATAGTGGCACAAATGGACTGTCACGTGTCATACTCAGTTTATTCCGAAATATTTTTTTTCCATGCAATTCATTCAAAAGTAGATTACTAAGGCATTTCACTCAAACACATTTTGCCCATTATAGTCCACTGTGTGAGTTGTGACAAAAATCGGAAAGTGGTCAAAGATAGTGGACCTAATGGACTGTCACGTGTCATACCCAGTTGATTCGGAGATAGTATTTGGTCCATACAATTCATTCAAAAGTAGATTACTAAGGCATTTCACTCAAACACATTTTGCCCATTATAGCCCACTGTGTGAGCTGTGACAAAAATCGGAAAGTGGTCGAAGATAGTGGACCTAATGGACTGTCACGCGTCATACTCAGTTGATTCGGAGATAGTTTTTGGTCCATACAATTCAGTCAAAAGTAGATTACTAAGGCATTTCACTCAAACACATTTTGCCCATTATAGCCCACTGTGTGAGCTGTGACGAAAATCGGAAAGTGGTCGAAGATAGTGGACCTAATGGGCTGTCACGTGTCGTACTCAGTTGATTCGGAGATAGTTTTTGGTCCATACAATCCATTCAAAAGGAAATTACTAAGGCATTTCACTCAAACACATTTTGCCCATTATAGCCCACTGTGTGAGTTGTGCCAAAAAACGGAAAGTGGTCGAAGACAGTGGACCTATTGGACTCTCACGTGTCATACTCAGTTGATTCGGAGATAGTTTTTGGTCCATACAATCCATTCAAAATGAGATTACTAAGGCATTTCCCTCAAACACATTTTGCCCATTATAGCCCACTGTGTGAGTTGTGACAAAAACCGGAAAGTGCTCAAAGATAGTCGACCTAATGGGCTGTCACTTGTCATACTCACTTTAGTCGAAGATAGTTTTTGGTCCATACAATCCATTCAAAAGGAGATTACTAAGGCATTTCACTCAAACACATTTTGCCCATTAAAGCCCACTGTGTGAGTTGTGACAAAAATCGGAAATAGCTCAAAGGTAGTCGACCTAATGGGCTGGCACTTGTCATACCCACTTTAGTCGAAGATAGTTTTTGGTCCATACAATCCATTCAAAATGAGATTACTAAGGCATTTCACTCAAACACATTTTGCCCATTATAGCCCACTGTGTGAGTTGTGACAAAAATCGGAAAATGCTCAAAGATAGTTGACCTAATGGGCTGTCACTTGTCATACTCACTTTAGTCGAAGATAGTTTTTGGTCCATACAATCCATTCAAAAGGGGATTACTAAGGCATTTCACTCAAACACATTTTGCCCATTATAGCCCACTCTGTGAGTTGTGACAAAAATCGGAAAGTGGTCGAAGATAGTGGACCTGATGGGCTGTCACGTGTCATACTCAGTTGATTCGGAGATAGTTTTTGGTCCATACAATCCATTCAAAAGGAGATTACTAAGGCATTTCACTCAAACACATTTTGCCCATTATAGCCCACTGTGTGAGTTGTGCCAAAAAACGGAAAGTGGTCGAAGATAGTGGACCTAATGGACTCTCACGTGTCATACTCAGTTGATTCGGAGATAGTTTTTGGTCCATACAATTCATTCAAAATGAGATTACTAAGGCATTTCACTCAAACACATTTTGCCCATTATAGCCCACTGTGTGAGTTGTGACAAAAATCGGAAAGTGCTCAAAGATAGTCGACCTAATGGGCTGTCACTTGTCAGACTCACTTTAGTCGAAGATAGTTTTTGGTCCATACAATCCATTCAAAAGGAGATTACTAAGGCATTTCACTCAAACTTATTTTGCCCATTATAGCCCACTGTGTGAGTTGTGACAAAAATCGGAAAGTGGTCGAAGATAGTGGACCTAATGGACTACAACGCGACATGCTTAGTTTATTCAGAAATAGTTTTTGGTCCATACAATCCATTCAAAGGAAGATTACTAAGGCATTTCACTCAAACACATTATGCCCATTATATCCCACTATGTGAGTTGCGCTAAAAATCGGAAAGTGTTTGAAGATAACGGACCTGATGGACTATCACGTATCATACTCAGTTAATAAAGAAATAGTTTTTGGTCCATACAATCCATTCAAAGGAATATTACTAAGCCATTTCACTCAAACACATTATGCCCATTATAGCCCACTGTGTGAGTTGCGCCAAAAATCTGAAAGTGGTCGAAGATAGTGGACCTGATGGACTACAACGCGACGTACTTAGTTTATTCAGAAATAGTTTTTGGTCCATACAATCCATTCAAAGGAAGATTACTAAGGCATTTCACTCAAACACACTTTGCCCATTATAGCCCACTGTGTGAGTTGTGCCAAAAATCGAAAAGTGGTGGAAGATAGTGGCACTTATGGACTGTCACGTGCCATACTCAGTTTATTCCGAAATAGTTTTTTTCCATACAATTCATTCAAAAGTAGATTACTAAGGCATTTCACTCAAACACATTTTGCCCATTATAGTCCACTGTGTGAGTTGTGACAAAAATCGGAAAGTGGTCAAAGATAGTGGACCTAATGGACTGTCACGTGTCGTACTCAGTTAATTCGGAGATAGTTTTTGGTCCATACAATTCATTCAAAAGTAGATCACTAAGGCATTTCACTCAAACACATTTTGCCCATTATAGCCCACTGTGTGAGTTGTGACAAAAATCGGAAAGTGCACAAAGATAGTCGACCTAATGGGCTGTCACATGTCATACTCACTTTAGTCGAAGATAGTTTTTGGTCCATACAATCCATTCAAAAGAAGATTACTATGGCATTTCACTCAAACACATTTTGCCCATTATAGCTCACTGTGTGAGTTGTGACAAAAATCGGAAAGTGCTCAAAGGTAGTCGACCTAATGGGCTGTCGCTTGTCATACTCACTTTAGTCGAAGATAGTTTTTGGTCCATACAATTCATTCAAAAGAAGATTACTAAGGCATTTCACTCAAACACATTTTGCCCATTATAGCCCACTCTGTGAGTTGTGACAAAAATCGGAAAGTGGTCGAAGATAGTGGACCTGATGGGCTGTCACGTGTCATACTCAGTTGATTCGGAGATAGTTTTTGGTCCATACAATTCATTCAAAAGTAGATTACTAAGGCATTTCACTCAAACACATTTTGCCCATTATAGCCCACTGTGTGAGTTGTGCCAAAAAACGGAAAGTGGTCGAAGATAGTGGACCTAATGGACTCTCACGTGTCATACTCAGTTGATTCGGAGATAGTTTTTGGTCCATACAATTCATTCAAAATGAGATTACTAAGGCATTTCACTCAAACACATTTTGCCCATTATAGCCCACTGTGTGAGTTGTGACAAAAATCGGAAAGTGCTCAAAGATAGTCGACCTAATGGGCTGTCACTTGTCAGACTCACTTTAGTCGAAGATAGTTTTTGGTCCATACAATCCATTCAAAAGGAGATTACTAAGGCATTTCACTCAAACACATTTTGCCCATTATAGCCCACTGTGTGAGTTGTGACAAAAATCGGAAAGTGGTCGAAGATAGTGGACCTAATGGACTACAACGCGACATGCTTAGTTTATTCAGAAATAGTTTTTGGTCCATACAATCCATTCAAAGGAAGATTACTAAGGCATTTCACTCAAACACATTATGCCCATTATATCCCACTATGTGAGTTGCGCTAAAAATCGGAAAGTGTTTGAAGATAACGGACCTGATGGACTATCACGTATCATACTCAGTTTATAAAGAAATAGTTTTTGGTCCATACAATCCATTCAAAGGAATATTACTAAGCCATTTCACTCAAACACATTATGCCCATTATAGCCCACTGTGTGAGTTGCGCCAAAAATCTGAAAGTGGTCGAAGATAGTGGACCTGATGGACTACAACGCGACGTACTTAGTTTACTCAGAAATAGTTTTTGGTCCATACAATCCATTCAAAGGAATATTACTAAGGCATTTCACTCAAACACACTTTGCCCATTATAGCCCACTGTGTGAGTTGTGCCAAAAATCGGAAAGTGGTGGAAGATAGTGGCACTTATGGACTGTCACGTGCCATACTCAGTTTATTCCGAAATAGTTTTTTTCCATACAATTCATTCAAAAGTAGATTACTAAGGCATTTCACTCAAACACATTTTGCCCATTATAGTCCACTGTGTGAGTTGTGACAAAAATCGGAAAGTGGTCAAAGATAGTGGACCTAATGGACTGTCACGTGTCGTACTCAGTTAATTCGGAGATAGTTTTTGGTCCATACAATTCATTCAAAAGTAGATCACTAAGGCATTTCACTCAAACTCATTTTGCCCATTATAGCCCACTGTGTGAGTTGTGACAAAAATCGGAAAGTGCACAAAGATAGTCGACCTAATGGGCTGTCACATGTCATACTCACTTTAGTCGAAGATAGTTTTTGGTCCATACAATTCATTCAAAAGAAGATTACTAAGGCATTTCACACAAACACATTTTGCCCATTATAGCCCACTGTGTGAGTTGTGACAAAAACTGGAAAGTGGTCCAAGATAGTGGACCTAATGGGCTGTCACATGTCATACTCAGTTGATTCGGAGATAGTTTTTGGTCCATACAATTCATTCAAAAGTAGATTACTAAGGCATTTCACTCAAACACATTTTGCCCATTATAGCCCACTGTGTGAGTTGTGCCAAAAACCGGAAAGTGGTCTAAGATAGTGGACCTAATGGACTCTCACGTGTCATACTCAGTTGATTCGGAGTTAGTTTTTGGTCCATACAATCCATTCAAAATGAGATTACTAAGGCATTTCACTCAAACACATTTTGCCCATTATAGCCCACTGTGTGAGTTGTGTCAAAAATCGGAAAGTGGTCGAAGATAGTAGACCTGATGAGCTACAATGCGACATACTCAGTTTATTCAGAAATAGTTTTTGGTCCATACAATCCATTCAAAGGAAGATTACTAAGGCTTTTCACTCAAACACATTTTGATCATTATAGCCCACTGTGTGAGTTGTGACAAAAATCGGAAAGTGCTCAAAGGTAGTCGACCTAATGGGCTGGCACTCGTCATACTCACTTTAGTCGAAGATAGTTTTTGGTCCATACAATCCATTCAAAAGAAGATTAATAAGGCATTTCACACAAACACATTTTGCCCATTATAGCTAACTGTGTGAGTTGTGACAAAAACCGGAAAGTGGTCCAAGATAGTGGACCTAATGGACTGTCACATGTCATACTCAGTTGATTCGGAGATAGTTTTTGGTTCATACAATTCATTCAAAAGTAGATTACTAAGGCATTTCACTCAAACACATTTTGCCCATTATAGCCCACTGTGTGAGGTGTGCCAAAAAACGAAAGTGGTCGAAGATAGTGGACCTAATGGACTCTCACGTGTCATACTCAGTTGATTCGGAGATAGTTTTTGGTCCATACAATCCATTCAAAAGGAGATTACTAAGGCATTTCACTCAAACACATTTTGCCCATTATAGCCCACTGTGTGAGTTGTGACAAAAATCGGAAAGTGGTCGAAGATAGTGGACCTAATTGGCTGTCACGTGTCATACTCAGTTGATTCGGAGATAGTTTTTGGTCCATACAATTCATTCAAAAGTAGATTACTAAGGCATTTCACTCAAACACATTTTGCCCATTATAGCCCACTGTGTGAGTTGTGCCAAAAAACGGAAAGTGGTCGAAGATAGTGGACCTAATGGACTCTCACGTGTCATACTCAGTTGATACGGAGATAGTTTTTGGTCCATACAATCCATTCAAAAGTAGATTACTAAGGCATTTCACTCAAACACATTTTGCCCATTATAGCCCACTGTGTGAGTTGTGCCAAAAATCGGAAAGTGGTCAAAGATAGTGGCACTAATGGACTGTCACGTGTCATACTCAGTTTATTCCGAAATAGTTTTTTTCCATGCAATTCATTCAAAAGTAGATTACTAAGGCATTTCACTCAAACACATTTTGCCCATTATAGTCCACTGTGTGAGTTGTGACAAAAATCGGAAAGTGGTCAAAGATAGTGGACCTAATGGACTGTCACGTGTCATACTCAGTTGATTCGGAGATAGTATTTGGTCCATACAATTCATTCAAAAGTAGATTACTAAGGCATTTCACTCAAACACAATTTGCCCATTATAGCCCACTGTGTGAGTTGTGACAAAAATCGGAAAGTGCTCAAAGATAGTCGACCTAATGGGCTGTCACTTGTCATACTCACTTTTGTCGAAGATAGTTTTTGGTCCATACAATCCATTCAAAAGGAGATTACTAAGGCATTTCACTCAAACACATTTTGCCCATTAAAGCCCACTGTGTGAGTTGTGACAAAAATCGGAAATAGCTCAAAGGTAGTCGACCTAATGGGCTGGCACTTGTCATACCCACTTTAGTCGAAGATAGTTTTTGGTCCATACAATCCATTCAAAATGAGATTACTAAGGCATTTCACTCAAACACATTTTGCCCATTATAGCCCACTGTGTGAGTTGTGACAAAAATCGGAAAATGCTCAAAGATAGTTGACCTAATGGGCTGTCACTTGTCATACTCACTTTAGTCGAAGATAGTTTTTGGTCCATACAATCCATTCAAAAGGGGATTACTAAGGCATTTCACTCAAACACATTTTGCCCATTATAGCCCACTCTGTGAGTTGTGACAAAAATCGGAAAGTGGTCGAAGATAGTGGACCTGATGGGCTGTCACGTGTCATACTCAGTTGATTCGGAGATAGTTTTTGGTCCATACAATCCATTCAAAAGGAGATTACTAAGGCATTTCACTCAAACACATTTTGCCCATTATAGCCCACTGTGTGAGTTGTGCCAAAAAACGGAAAGTGGTCGAAGATAGTGGACCTAATGGACTCTCACGTGTCATACTCAGTTGATTCGGAGATAGTTTTTGGTCCATACAATTTATTCAAAATGAGATTACTAAGGCATTTCACTCAAACACATTTTGCCCATTATAGCCCACTGTGTGAGTTTTGACAAAAATCGGAAAGTGCTCAAAGATAGTCGACCTAATGGGCTGTCACTTGTCAGACTCACTTTAGTCGAAGATAGTTTTTGGTCCATACAATCCATTCAAAAGGGGATTACTAAGGCATTTCACTCAAACACATTTTGCCCATTATAGCCCACTGTGTGAGTTGTGACAAAAATCGGAAAGTGGTCGAAGATAGTGGACCCAATGGACTACAACGCGACATGCTTAATTTATTCAGAAATAGTTTTTGGTCCATACAATCCATTCAAAGGAAGATTACTAAGGCATTTCACTCAAACACATTATGCCCATTATATCCCACTATGTGAGTTGCGCTAAAAATCGGAAAGTGTTTGAAGATAACGGACCTGATGGACTATCACGTATCATACTCAGTTTATAAAGAAATAGTTTTTGGTCCATACAATCCATTCAAAGGAATATTACTAAGCCATTTCACTCAAACACATTATGCCCATTATAGCCCACTGTGTGAGTTGCGCCAAAAATCTGAAAGTGGTCGAAGATAGTGGACCTGATGGACTACAACGCGACGTACTTAGTTTATTCAGAAATAGTTTTTGGTCCATACAATCCATTCAAAGGAAGATTACTAAGGCATTTCACTCAAACACACTTTGCCCATTATAGCCCACTGTGTGAGTTGTGCCAAAAATCGGAAAGTGGTGGAAGATAGTGGCACTTATGGACTGTCACGTGCCATACTCAGTTTATTCCGAAATAGTTTTTTTCCATACAATTCATTCAAAAGTAGATTACTAAGGCATTTCACTCAAACACATTTTGCACAACGTGTCATACTCAGTTGATTCGGAGATAGTTTTTGGTCCATACAATCCATTCAAAATGAGATTACTAAGGCATTTCCCTCAAACACATTTTGCCCATTATAGCCCACTGTGTGAGTTGTGACAAAAACCGGAAAGTGCTCAAAGATAGTCGACCTAATGGGCTGTCACTTGTCATACTCACTTTAGTCGAAGATAGTTTTTGGTCCATACAATCCATTCAAAAGGAGATTACTAAGGCATTTCACTCAAACACATTTTACCCATTAAAGCCCACTGTGTGAGTTGTGACAAAAATCGGAAATAGCTCAAAGGTAGTCGACCTAATGGGCTGGCACTTGTCATACCCACTTTAGTCGAAGATAGTTTTTGGTCCATACAATCCATTCAAAATGAGATTACTAAGGCATTTCACTCAAACACATTTTGCCCATTATAGCCCACTGTGTGAGTTGTGACAAAAATCGGAAAATGCTCAAAGATAGTTGACCTAATGGGCTGTCACTTGTCATACTCACTTTAGTCGAAGATAGTTTTTGGTCCATACAATCCATTCAAAAGGGGATTACTAAGGCATTTCACTCAAACACATTTTGCCCATTCTAGCCCACTCTGTGAGTTGTGACAAAAATCGGAAAGTGGTCGAAGATAGTGGACCTGATGGGCTGTCACGTGTCATACTCAGTTGATTCGGAGATAGTTTTTGGTCCATACAATCCATTCAAAAGGAGATTACTAAGGCATTTCACTCAAACACATTTTGCCCATTATAGCCCACTGTGTGAGTTGTGCCAAAAAACGGAAAGTGGTCGAAGATAGTGGACCTAATGGACTCTCACGTGTCATACTCAGTTGATTCGGAGATAGTTTTTGGTCCATACAATTCATTCAAAATGAGATTACTAAGGCATTTCACTCAAACACATTTTGCCCATTATAGCCCACTGTGTGAGTTGTGACAAAAATCGGAAAGTGCTCAAAGATAGTCGACCCAATGGGCTGTCACTTGTCAGACTCACTTTAGTCGAAGATAGTTTTTGGTCCATACAATCCATTCAAAAGGAGATTACTAAGGCATTTCACTCAAACTTATTTTGCCCATTATAGCCCACTGTGTGAGTTGTGACAAAAATCGGAAAGTGGTCGAAGATAGTGGACCTAATGGACTACAACGCGACATGCTTAGTTTATTCAGAAATAGTTTTTGGTCCATACAATCCATTCAAAGGAAGATTACTAAGGCATTTCACTCAAACACATTATGCCCATTATATCCCACTATGTGAGTTGCGCTAAAAATCGGAAAGTGTTTGAAGATAACGGACCTGATGGACTATCACGTATCATACTCAGTTAATAAAGAAATAGTTTTTGGTCCATACAATCCATTCAAAGGAATATTACTAAGCCATTTCACTCAAACACATTATGCCCATTATAGCCCACTGTGTGAGTTGCGCCAAAAATCTGAAAGTGGTCGAAGATAGTGGACCTGATGGACTACAACGCGAAGTACTTAGTTTATTCAGAAATAGTTTTTGGTCCATACAATCCATTCAAAGGAAGATTACTAAGGCATTTCACTCAAACACACTTTGCCCATTATAGCCCACTGTGTGAGTTGTGCCAAAAATCGGAAAGTGGTGGAAGATAGTGGCACTTATGGACTGTCACGT
This sequence comes from Metopia argyrocephala, assembly GCA_963576795.1. Taxonomy (NCBI): domain Eukaryota; kingdom Metazoa; phylum Arthropoda; class Insecta; order Diptera; family Sarcophagidae; genus Metopia; species Metopia argyrocephala. Next base: position 85,732,200 of record OY756209.1, on the reverse strand, counting down.
GCCATACTCAGTTTATTCCGAAATAGTTTTTTTCCATACAATTCATTCAAAAGTAGATTACTAAGGCATTTCACTCAAACACATTTTGCCCATTATAGTCCACTGTGTGAGTTGTGACAAAAATCGGAAAGTGGTCAAAGATAGTGGACCTAATGGACTGTCACGTGTCGTACTCAGTTAATTCGGAGATAGTTTTTGGTCCATACAATTCATTCAAAAGTAGATCACTAAGGCATTTCACTCAAACACATTTTGCCCATTATAGCCCACTGTGTGAGTTGTGACAAAAATCGGAAAGTGCACAAAGATAGTCGACCTAATGGGCTGTCACATGTCATACTCACTTTAGTCGAAGATAGTTTTTGGTCCATACAATCCATTCAAAAGAAGATTACTATGGCATTTCACTCAAACACATTTTGCCCATTATAGCTCACTGTGTGAGTTGTGACAAAAATCGGAAAGTGCTCAAAGGTAGTCGACCTAATGGGCTGTCGCTTGTCATACTCACTTTAGTCGAAGATAGTTTTTGGTCCATACAATTCATTCAAAAGAAGATTACTAAGGCATTTCACTCAAACACATTTTGCCCATTATAGCCCACTCTGTGAGTTGTGACAAAAATCGGAAAGTGGTCGAAGATAGTGGACCTGATGGGCTGTCACGTGTCATACTCAGTTGATTCGGAGATAGTTTTTGGTCCATACAATCCATTCAAAAGGAGATTACTAAGGCATTTCACTCAAACACATTTTGCCCATTATAGCCCACTGTGTGAGTTGTGCCAAAAAACGGAAAGTGGTCGAAGATAGTGGACCTAATGGACTCTCACGTGTCATACTCAGTTGATTCGGAGATAGTTTTTGGTCCATACAATTCATTCAAAATGAGATTACTAAGGCATTTCACTCAAACACATTTTGCCCATTATAGCCCACTGTGTGAGTTGTGACAAAAATCGGAAAGTGCTCAAAGATAGTCGACCTAATGGGCTGTCACTTGTCAGACTCACTTTAGTCGAAGATAGTTTTTGGTCCATACAATCCATTCAAAAGGAGATTACTAAGGCATTTCACTCAAACACATTTTGCCCATTATAGCCCACTGTGTGAGTTGTGACAAAAATCGGAAAGTGGTCGAAGATAGTGGACCTAATGGACTACAACGCGACATGCTTAGTTTATTCAGAAATAGTTTTTGGTCCATACAATCCATTCAAAGGAAGATTACTAAGGCATTTCACTCAAACACATTATGCCCATTATATCCCACTATGTGAGTTGCGCTAAAAATCGGAAAGTGTTTGAAGATAACGGACCTGATGGACTATCACGTATCATACTCAGTTTATAAAGAAATAGTTTTTGGTCCATACAATCCATTCAAAAGAAGATTACTAAGGCATTTCACTCAAACACATTATGCCCATTATAGCCCACTGTGTGAGTTGCGCCAAAAATCTGAAAGTGGTCGAAGATAGTGGACCTGATGGACTACAACGCGACGTACTTAGTTTATTCAGAAATAGTTTTTGGTCCATACAATCCATTCAAAGGAATATTACTAAGGCATTTCACTCAAACACACTTTGCCCATTATAGCCCACTGTGTGAGTTGTGCCAAAAATCGGAAAGTGGTGGAAGATAGTGGCACTTATGGACTGTCACGTGCCATACTCAGTTTATTCCGAAATAGTTTTTTTCCATACAATTCATTCAAAAGTAGATTACTAAGGCATTTCACTCAAACACATTTTGCCCATTATAGTCCACTGTGTGAGTTGTGACAAAAATCGGAAAGTGGTCAAAGATAGTGGACCTAATGGACTGTCACGTGTCGTACTCAGTTAATTCGGAGATAGTTTTTGGTCCATACAATTCATTCAAAAGTAGATCACTAAGGCATTTCACTCAAACACATTTTGCCCATTATAGCCCACTGTGTGAGTTGTGACAAAAATCGGAAAGTGCACAAAGATAGTCGACCTAATGGGCTGTCACATGTCATACTCACTTTAGTCGAAGATAGTTTTTGGTCCATACAATCCATTCAAAAGAAGATTACTATGGCATTTCACTCAAACACATTTTGCCCATTATAGCTCACTGTGTGAGTTGTGACAAAAATCGGAAAGTGCTCAAAGGTAGTCGACCTAATGGGCTGTCGCTTGTCATACTCACTTTAGTCGAAGATAGTTTTTGGTCCATACAATTCATTCAAAAGAAGATTACTAAGGCATTTCACACAAACACATTTTGCCCATTATAGCCCACTGTGTGAGTTGTGACAAAAACTGGAAAGTGGTCCAAGATAGTGGACCTAATGGGCTGTCACATGTCATACTCAGTTGATTCGGAGATAGTTTTTGGTCCATACAATTCATTCAAAAGTAGATTACTAAGGCATTTCACTCAAACACATTTTGCCCATTATAGCCCACTGTGTGAGTTGTGCCAAAAAACGGAAAGTGGTCGAAGATAGTGGACCTAATGGACTCTCACGTGTCATACTCACTTTAGTCGAAGATAGTTTTTGGTCCATACAATCCATTCAAAAGGAGATTACTAAGGCATTTCACTCAAACACATTTTGCCCATTAAAGCCCACTGTGTGAGTTGTGACAAAAATCGGAAATAGCTCAAAGGTAGTCGACCTAATGGGCTGGCACTTGTCATACCCACTTTAGTCGAAGATAGTTTTTGGTCCATACAATCCATTCAAAATGAGATTACTAAGGCATTTCACTCAAACACATTTTGCCCATTATAGCCCACTGTGTGAGTTGTGACAAAAATCGGAAAATGCTCAAAGATAGTTGACCTAATGGGCTGTCACTTGTCATACTCACTTTAGTCGAAGATAGTTTTTGGTCCATACAATCCATTCAAAAGGGGATTACTAAGGCATTTCACTCAAACACATTTTGCCCATTATAGCCCACTCTGTGAGTTGTGACAAAAATCGGAAAGTGGTCGAAGATAGTGGACCTGATGGGCTGTCACGTGTCATACTCAGTTGATTCGGAGATAGTTTTTGGTCCATACAATCCATTCAAAAGGAGATTACTAAGGCATTTCACTCAAACACATTTTGCCCATTATAGCCCACTGTGTGAGTTGTGCCAAAAAACGGAAAGTGGTCGAAGATAGTGGACCTAATGGACTCTCACGTGTCATACTCAGTTGATTCGGAGATAGTTTTTGGTCCATACAATTTATTCAAAATGAGATTACTAAGGCATTTCCCTCAAACACATTTTGCCCATTATAGCCCACTGTGTGAGTTGTGACAAAAATCGGAAAGTGCTCAAAGATAGTCGACCTAATGGGCTGTCACTTGTCAGACTCACTTTAGTCGAAGATAGTTTTTGGTCCATACAATCCATTCAAAAGGAGATTACTAAGGCATTTCACTCAAACACATTTTGCCCATTATAGCCCACTGTGTGAGTTGTGACAAAAATCGGAAAGTGGTCGAAGATAGTGGACCTAATGGACTACAACGTGACATGCTTAATTTATTCAGAAATAGTTTTTGGTCCATACAATCCATTCAAAGGAAGATTACTAAGGCATTTCACTCAAACACATTATGCCCATTATATCCCACTATGTGAGTTGCGCTAAAAATCGGAAAGTATTTGAAGATAACGGACCTGATGGACTATCACGTATCATACTCAGTTTATAAAGAAATAGTTTTTGGTCCATACAATCCATTCAAAGGAATATTACTAAGCCATTTCACTCAAACACATTATGCCCATTATAGCCCACTGTGTGAGTTGCGCCAAAAATCTGAAAGTGTTTGAAGATAGTGGACCTGATGGACTACAACGCGACGTACTTAGTTTATTCAGAAATAGTTTTTGGTCCATACAATCCATTCAAAGGAAGATTACTAAGGCATTTCACTCAAACACACTTTGCCCATTATAGCCCACTGTGTGAGTTGTGCCAAAAATCGGAAAGTGGTGGAAGATAGTGGCACTTATGGACTGTCACGTGCCATACTCAGTTTATTCCGAAATAGTTTTTTTCCATACAATTCATTCAAAAGTAGATTACTAAGGCATTTCACTCAAACACATTTTGCCCATTATAGTCCACTGTGTGAGTTGTGACAAAAATCGGAAAGTGGTCAAAGATAGTGGACCTAATGGACTGTCACGTGTCGTACTCAGTTAATTCGGAGATAGTTTTTGGTCCATACAATTCATTCAAAAGTAGATCACTAAGGCATTTCACTCAAACACATTTTGCCCATTATAGCCCACTGTGTGAGTTGTGACAAAAATCGGAAAGTGCACAAAGATAGTCGACCTAATGGGCTGTCACATGTCATACTCACTTTAGTCGAAGATAGTTTTTGGTCCATATAATCCATTCAAAAGGAGATTACTATGGCATTTCACTCAAACACATTTTGCCCATTATAGCTCACTGTGTGAGTTGTGACAAAAATCGGAAAGTGCTCAAAGGTAGTCGACCTAATGGGCTGTCGCTTGTCATACTCACTTTAGTCGAAGATAGTTTTTGGTCCATACAATTCATTCAAAAGAAGATTACTAAGGCATTTCACACAAACACATTTTGCCCATTATAGCCCACTGTGTGAGTTGTGGCAAAAACTGGAAAGTGGTCCAAGATAGTTGACCTAATGGGCTGTCACATGTCATACTCAGTTGATTCGGAGATAGTTTTTGGTCCATACAATTCATTCAAAAGTAGATTACTAAGGCATTTCACTCAAACACATTTTGCCCATTATAGCCCACTGTGTGAGTTGTGCCAAAAAACGGAAAGTGGTCGAAGATAGTGGACCTAATGGACTTTCACGTGTCATACTCAGTTGATTCGGAGTTAGTTTTTGGTCCATACAATCCATTCAAAATGAGATTACTAAGGCATTTCACTCAAACACATTTTGCCCATTATAGCCCACTGTGTGAGTTGTGTCAAAAATCGGAAAGTGGTCGAAGATAGTAGACCTGATGAGCTACAATGCGACATACTCAGTTTATTCAGAAATAGTTTTTGGTCCATACAATCCATTCAAAGGAAGATTACTAAGGCTTTTCACTCAAACACATTTTGATCATTATAGCCCACTGTGTGAGTTGTGACAAAAATCGGAAAGTGCTCAAAGGTAGTCGACCTAATGGGCTGGCACTCGTCATACTCACTTTAGTCGAAGATAGTTTTTGGTCCATACAATCCATTCAAAAGAAGATTACTAAGGCATTTCACTCAAACACATTTTGCCCATTATAGCCCACTGTGTGAGTTGTGACAAAAATCGGAAAGTGGTCGAAGATAGTGGACCTAATTGACTGTCACATGTCATACTCAGTTATTTCGGAGATAGTTTTTGGTCCATACAATTCATTCAAAAGTAGATTACTAAGGCATTTCACTCAAACACATTTTGCTCATTATAGCCCACTGTGTGAGTTGTGCCAAAAAACGGAAAGTGGTCGAAGATAGTGGACCTAATGGACTCTCACGTGTCATACTCAGTTGATTCGGAGATAGTTTTTGGTCCATACAATCCATTCAAAAGGAGATTACTAAGGCATTTCACTCAAACACATTTTGCCCATTATAGCCCACTGTGTGAGTTGTGACAAAAATCGGAAAGTGGTCGAAGATAGTGGACCTAATTGGCTGTCACGTGTCATACTCAGTTGATTCGGAGATAGTTTTTGGTCCATACAATCCATTCAAAAGGAGATTACTAAGGCATTTCACTCAAACACATTTTGCCCATTATAGCCCACTGTGTGAGTTGTGACAAAAATCGGAAAGTGGTCGAAGATAGTGGACCTAATTGGCTGTCACGTGTCATACTCAGTTGATTCGGAGATAGTTTTTGGTCCATACAATCCATTCAAAAGTAGATTACTAAGGCATTTCACTCAAACACATTTTGCCCATTATAGCCCACTGTGTGAGTTGTGCCAAAAATCGGAAAGTGGTCAAAGATAGTGGCACTAATGGACTGTCACGTGTCATACTCAGTTTATTCCGAAATAGTTTTTTTCCATGCAATTCATTCAAAAGTAGATTACTAAGGCATTTCACTCAAACACATTTTGCCCATTATAGTCCACTGTGTGAGTTGTGACAAAAATCGGAAAGTGGTCAAAGATAGTGGACCTAATGGACTGTCACGTGTCATACTCAGTTGATTCGGAGATAGTATTTGGTCCATACAATTCATTCAAAAGTAGATTACTAAGGCATTTCACTCAAACACAATTTGCCCATTATAGCCCACTGTGTGAGTTGTGCCCAAAATCGGAAAGTGGTCAAAGATAGTGGCACTAATGGACTGTCACGTGTCATACTCAGTTTATTCCGAAATAGTTTTTTTCCATGCAATTCATTCAAAAGTAGATTACTAAGGCATTTCAATCAAACACATTTTGCCCATTATAGTCCACTGTGTGAGTTGTGCCAAAAATCGGAAAGTGGTCTACGATAGTGGCACTAATGGACTGTCACGTGTCATACTCAGTTTATTCCGAAATAGTTTTTGGTCCATACAATTCATTCAAAAGTAGATTACTAAGGCATTTCACTCAAACACATTTTGCTATTATAGCCCACTGTGTGAGTTGTGCCAAAAATCGGAAAGTGGTCTAAGATAGTGGCACTAATGGACTGTCACGCGTCATACTCAGTTTATTCCGAAATAGTTTTTGGTCCATACAATTCATTCAAAAGTAGATCACTAAGGCATTTCACTCAAACACATTTTGCCCATTATAGCCCACTGTGTGAGTTGTGACAAAAATCGGAAAGTGGTCGAAGATAGTGGCACTAATGGACTGTCACGTGTCATACTCAGTTTATTCCGAAATAGTTTTTTTCCATGCAATTCATTCAAAAGTAGATTACTAAGGCATTTCACTCAAACACATTTTGCCCATTATAGTCCACTGTGTGAGTTGTGACAAAAATCGGAAAGTGGTCAAAGATAGTGGACCTAATGGACTGTCACGTGTCATACTCAGTTGATTCGGAGATAGTATTTGGTCCATACAATTCATTCAAAAGTAGATTACTAAGGCATTTCACTCAAACACATTTTGCCCATGATAGCCCACTGTGTGAGTTGTGACAAAAATCGGAAAGTGGTCGAAGATAGTGGACCTAATGGACTGTCACGTGTCATACTCAGTTGATTCGGACACAGTTTTTGGTCCATACAATCCATTGAAAAGAAGATTACTAAGGCATTTCACTCAAACACATTTTGCCCATTATAGCCCACTGTGTGAGTTGTGACAAAAATCGGAAAATGCCCAAAGATAGTTGACCTAATGGGCTGTCACTTGTCATACTCACTTTAGTCGAAGATAGTTTTTGGTCCATACAATCCATTCAAAAGGGGATTACTAAGGCATTTCACTCAAACACATTTTGCCCATTATAGCCCACTGTGTGAGTTGTGACAAAAATCGGAAAGTGGTCGAAGATAGTGGACCTGATGGGCTGTCACGTGTCATACTCAGTTGATTCGGAGATAGTTTTTGGTCCATACAATCCATTCAAAATGAGATTACTAAGGCATTTCACTCAAACACATTTTGCCCATTATAGCCCACTGTGTGAGTTGTGACAAAAATCGGAAAATGCTCAAAGATAGTTGACCTAATGGGCTGTCACATGTCATACTCACTTTAGTCGAAGATAGTTTTTGGTCCATACAATCCATTCAAAAGGGAATTACTAAGGCATTTCACTCAAACACATTTTGCCCATTATAGCCCACTGTGTGAGTTGTGACAAAAATCGGAAAGTGGTCGAAGATAGTGGACCTAATGGACTCTCACGTGTCATACTCAGTTGATTCGGAGATAGTTTTTGGTCCATACAATTCATTCAAAATGAGATTACTAAGGCATTTCACTCAAACACATTTTGCCCATTATAGCCCACTGTGTGAGTTGTGCCAAAAATCGGAAAGTGCTCAAAGATAGTCGACCTAATGGGCTGTCACTTGTCATACTCACTTTAGTCGAAGATAGTTTTTGGTCCATACAATCCATTCAAAAGGGTATTACTAAGGCATTTCACTCAAACACATTTTGCCCATTATAGCCCACTGTGTGAGTTGTGCCAAAAAACGGAAAGTGGTCGAAGATAGTGGACCTAATGGGCTGTCACGTGTCATACTCAGTTGATTCGGAGATAGTTTTTGGTCCATACAATCCATTCAAAAGGAAATTACTAAGGCATTTCACTCAAACACATTTTGCCCATTATAGCCCACTGTGTGAGTTGTGCCAAAAAACGGAAAGTGGTCGAAGATAGTGGACCTATTGGACTCTCACGTGTCATACTCAGTTGATTCGGAGATAGTTTTTGGTCCATACAATCCATTCAAAATGAGATTACTAAGGCATTTCCCTCAAACACATTTTGCCCATTATAGCCCACTGTGTGAGTTGTGACAAAAATCGGAAAGTGCTCAAAGATAGTCGACCTAATGGGCTGTCACTTGTCATACTCACTTTAGTCGAAGATAGTTTTTGGTCCATACAATCCATTCAAAAGGAGATTACTAAGGCATTTCACTCAAACACATTTTGCCCATTAAAGCCCACTGTGTGAGTTGTGACAAAAATCGGAAATAGCTCAAAGATAGTCGACCTAATGGGCTGGCACTTGTCATACCCACTTTAGTCGAAGATAGTTTTTGGTCCATACAATCCATTCAAAATGAGATTACTAAGGCATTTTACACAAACACATTTTGCCCATTATAGCCCACTGTGTGAGTTGTGACAAAAATCGGAAAATGCTCAAAGATAGTTGACCTAATGGGCTGTCACTTGTCATACTCACTTTAGTCGAAGATAGTTTTTGGTCCATACAATCCATTCAAAAGGGGATTACTAAGGCATTTCACTCAAACACATTTTGCCCATTATAGCCCACTGTGTGAGTTGTGACAAAAATCGGAAAGTGGTCGAAGATAGTGGACCTGATGGGCTGTCACGTGTCATACTCAGTTGATTCGGAGATAGTTTTTGGTCCATACAATCCATTCAAAAGGAAATTACTAAGGCATTTCACTCAAACACATTTTGCCCATTATAGCCCACTGTGTGAGTTGTGCCAAAAAACGGAAAGTGGTCGAAGATAGTGGACCTAATGGACTCTCACGTGTCATACTCAGTTGATTCGGAGATAGTTTTTGGTCCATACAATTCATTCAAAATGAGATTACTAAGGCATTTCACTCAAACACATTTTGCCCATTATAGCCCACTGTGTGAGTTGTGACAAAAATCGGAAAGTGCTCAAAGATAGTCGACCTAATGGGCTGTCACTTGTCAGACTCACTTTAGTCGAAGATAGTTTTTGGTCCATACAATCCATTCAAAAGGAGATTACTAAGGCATTTCACTCAAACACATTTTGCCCATTATAGCCCACTGTGTGAGTTGTGACAAAAATCGGAAAGTGGTCGAAGATAGTGGACCTAATGGACTACAACGCGACATGCTTAGTTTATTCAGAAATAGTTTTTGGTCCATACAATCCATTCAAAGGAAGATTACTAAGGCATTTCACTCAAACACATTATGCCCATTATATCCCACTGTGTGAGTTGCGCCAAAAATCGGAAAGTGTTTGAAGATAACGGACCTTATGGACTATCACGTATCATACTCAGTTTATAAAGAAATAGTTTTTGGTCCATACAATCCATTCAAAGGAAGATTACTAAGGCATTTCACTCAAACACATTATGCCCATTATAGCCCACTGTGTGAGTTGCGCCAAAAATCGGAAAGTGGTCAAAGATAGTGGACCTGATGGACTACAACGCGACGTACTTAGTTTATTCAGAAATAGTTTTTGGTCCATACAATCCATTCAAAGGAAGATTACTAAGGCATTTCACTCGAACACAGTTTGCCCATTATAGCCCACTGTGTGAGTTGTGCCAAAAATCGGAAAGTGGTCGAAGATAGTAGACCTGATGAGCTACAATGCGACATACTCAGTTGATTCGGAGATAGTTTTTGGTCCATACAATTCATTCAAAATGAGATTACTAAGGCATTTCACTCAAACACATTTTGCCCATTATAGCCCACTGTGTGAGTTGTGCCAAAAACGGAAAGTGGTCGAAGATAGTGGACCTAATGAGCTACAATGCGACATACTCAGTTTATTCAGAAATAGTTTTTGGTCCATACAATCCATTCAAAGGAAGATTACTAAGGCATTTCACTCAAACACATTTTGCCCATTATAGCCCACTGTGTGAGTTGTGACAAAAATCGGAAAGTGCTCAAAGGTAGTCGACCTAATGGGCTGGCACTCGTCATACTCACTTTAGTCGAAGATAGTTTTTGGTCCATACAATCCATTCAAAAGAAGATTACTAAGGCATTTCACACAAACACATTTTGCCCATTATAGCTAACTGTGTGAGTTGTGACAAAAACCGGAAAGTGGTCCAAGATAGTGGACTTAATGGACTGTCACATGTCATACTCAGTTGATTCGGAGATAGTTTTTGGTCCATACAATTCATTCAAAAGTAGATTACTAAGGCATTTCACTCAAACACATTTTGCCCATTATAGCCCACTGTGTGAGTTGTGCCAAAAAACGGAAAGTGTTCGAAGATAGTGGACCTAACGGACTCTCACGTGTCATACTCAGTTGATTCGGAGATAGTTTTTGGTCCATACAATCCATTCAAAAGGAGATTACTAAGGCATTTCACTCAAACACATTTTGCCCATTATAGCCCACTGTGTGAGTTGTGACAAAAATCGGAAAGTGGTCGAAGATAGTGGACCTAATGGACTGTCACGTGTCATACTCAGTTGATTCGGAGATAGTTTTTGGTCCATACAATTCATTCAAAAGTAGATTACTAAGGCATTTCACTCAAACACATTTTGCCCATTATAGCCCACTGTGTGAGTTGTGCCAAAAAACGGAAAGTGGTCGAAGATAGTGGACCTAATGGACTCTCACGTGTCATACTCAGTTGATTCGGAGATAGTTTTTGGTCCATACAATCCATTCAAAAGGGGATTACTAAGGCATTTCACTCAAACACATTTTGCTATTATAGCCCACTGTGTGAGTTGTGACAAAAATCGGAAAGTGGTCGAAGATAGTAGACCTAATGGACTGTCACGTGTCATACTCAGTTGATTCGGACACAGTTTTTGGTCCATACAATCCATTGAAAAGAAGATTACTAAGGCATTTCACTCAAACACATTTTGCCCATTATAGCCCACTGTGTGAGTTGTGACAAAAATCGGAAAGTGGTCGAAGATAGTAGACCTAATGGACTGTCACGTGTCATACTCAGTTGATTCGGACACAGTTTTTGGTCCATACAATCCATTGAAAAGAAGATTACTAAGGCATTTCACTCAAACACATTTTGCCCATTATAGCCCACTGTGTGAGTTGTGCCAAAAAACGGAAAGTGGTCGAAGATAGTGGACCTAATGGACTGTCACGTGTCATACTCAGTTGATTCGGACACAGTTTTTGGTCCATACAATCCATTGAAAAGAAGATTACTAAGGCATTTCACTCAAACACATTTTGCCCATTATAGCCCACTGTGTGAGTTGTGACAAAAATCGGAAAGTGGTCGAAGATAGTAGACCTGATGAGCTACAATGCGACATACTCAGTTTATTCAGAAATAGTTTTTGGTCCATACAATCCATTCAAAGGAAAATTACTAAGGTATTTCACTCAAACACATTTTGCCCATTATAGCCCACTGTGTGAGTTGTGCCAAAAATCGGAAAGTGGTCGAAGATAGTGGCACTAATGGGCTGTCACGTGTCATACTCAGTTTATTCCGAAATAGTTTTTTTCCATGCAATTCATTCAAAAGTAGATTACTAAGGCATTTCACTCAAACACATTTTGCCCATTATAGTCCACTGTGTGAGTTGTGACAAAAATCGGAAAGTGGTCAAAGATAGTGGACCTAATGGACTGTCACGTGTCATACTCAGTTGATTCGGACACAGTTTTTGGTCCATACAATCCATTGAAAAGAAGATTACTAAGGCATTTCACTCAAACACATTTTGCCCATTATAGCCCACTGTGTGAGTTGTGCCAAAAAACGGAAAGTGGTCGAAGATAGTGGACCTAATGGACTGTCACGTGTCATACTCAGTTGATTCGGACACAGTTTTTGGTCCATACAATCCATTGAAAAGAAGATTACTAAGGCATTTCACTCAAACACATTTTGCCCATTATAGCCCACTGTGTGAGTTGTGCCAAAAATCGGAAAGTGGTCTACGATAGTGGCACTAATGGACTGTCACGTGTCATACTCAGTTTATTCCGAAATAGTTTTTGGTCCATACAATTCATTCAAAAGTAAATTACTAAGGCATTTCACTCAAACACATTTTGCTATTATAGCCCACTGTGTGAGTTGTGCCAAAAATCGGAAAGTGGTCTAAGATAGTGGCACTAATGGACTGTCACGCGTCATACTCAGTTTATTCCGAAATAGTTTTTGGTCCATACAATTCATTCAAAAGTAGATCACTAAGGCATTTCACTCAAACACATTTTGCCCATTATAGCCCACTGTGTGAGTTGTGACAAAAATCGGAAAGTGCCCAAAGATAGTCGACCTAATGGGCTGTCACTTGTCAGACTCACTTTAGTCGAAGATAGTTTTTGGTCCATACAATCCATTCAAAAGGAGATTACTAAGGCATTTCACTCAAACACATTTTGCCCATTATAGCCCACTGTGTGAGTTGTGACAAAAATCGGAAAGTGGTCGAAGATAGTGGACCTAATTGGCTGTCACGTGTCATACTCAGTTGATTCGGAGATAGTTTTTGGTCCATACAATCCATTCAAAAGGAGATTACTAAGGCATTTCACTCAAACACATTTTGCCCATTATAGCCCACTGTGTGAGTTGTGACAAAAATCGGAAAGTGGTCGAAGATAGTGGACCTAATTGGCTGTCACGTGTCATACTCAGTTGATTCGGAGATAGTTTTTGGTCCATACAATCCATTCAAAAGTAGATTACTAAGGCATTTCACTCAAACACATTTTGCCCATTATAGCCCACTGTGTGAGTTGTGCCAAAAATCGGAAAGTGGTCAAAGATAGTGGCACTAATGGACTGTCACGTGTCATACTCAGTTTATTCCGAAATAGTTTTTTTCCATGCAATTCATTCAAAAGTAGATTACTAAGGCATTTCACTCAAACACATTTTGCCCATTATAGTCCACTGTGTGAGTTGTGACAAAAATCGGAAAGTGGTCAAAGATAGTGGACCTAATGGACTGTCACGTGTCATACTCAGTTGATTCGGAGATAGTATTTGGTCCATACAATTCATTCAAAAGTAGATTACTAAGGCATTTCACTCAAACACAATTTGCCCATTATAGCCCACTGTGTGAGTTGTGCCCAAAATCGGAAAGTGGTCAAAGATAGTGGCACTAATGGACTGTCACGTGTCATACTCAGTTTATTCCGAAATAGTTTTTTTCCATGCAATTCATTCAAAAGTAGATTACTAAGGCATTTCACTCAAACACATTTTGCCCATTATAGTCCACTGTGTGAGTTGTGCCAAAAATCGGAAAGTGGTCGAAGATAGTGGCACTAATGGACTGTCACGTGTCATACTCAGTTTATTCCGAAATAGTTTTTGGTCCATACAATTCATTCAAAAGTAGATTACTAAGGCATTTCACTCAAACACATTTTGCTATTATAGCCCACTGTGTGAGTTGTGCCAAAAATCGGAAAGTGGTCTAAGATAGTGGCACTAATGGACTGTCACGCGTCATACTCAGTTTATTCCGAAATAGTTTTTGGTCCATACAATTCATTCAAAAGTAGATCACTAAGGCATTTCACTCAAACACATTTTGCCCATTATAGCCCACTGTGTGAGTTGTGACAAAAATCGGAAAGTGGTCGAAGATAGTGGCACTAATGGACTGTCACGTGTCATACTCAGTTTATTCCGAAATAGTTTTTTTCCATGCAATTCATTCAAAAGTAGATTACTAAGGCATTTCACTCAAACACATTTTGCCCATTATAGTCCACTGTGTGAGTTGTGACAAAAATCGGAAAGTGGTCAAAGATAGTGGACCTAATGGACTGTCACGTGTCATACTCAGTTGATTCGGAGATAGTATTTGGTCCATACAATTCATTCAAAAGTAGATTACTAAGGCATTTCACTCAAACACATTTTGCCCATGATAGCCCACTGTGTGAGTTGTGACAAAAATCGGAAAGTGGTCGAAGATAGTGGACCTAATGGACTGTCACGTGTCATACTCAGTTGATTCGGACACAGTTTTTGGTCCATACAATCCATTGAAAAGAAGATTACTAAGGCATTTCACTCAAACACATTTTGCCCATTATAGCCCACTGTGTGAGTTGTGACAAAAATCGGAAAATGCCCAAAGATAGTTGACCTAATGGGCTGTCACTTGTCATACTCACTTTAGTCGAAGATAGTTTTTGGTCCATACAATCCATTCAAAAGGGGATTACTAAGGCATTTCACTCAAACACATTTTGCCCATTATAGCCCACTGTGTGAGTTGTGACAAAAATCGGAAAGTGGTCGAAGATAGTGGACCTGATGGGCTGTCACGTGTCATACTCAGTTGATTCGGAGATAGTTTTTGGTCCATACAATCCATTCAAAATGAGATTACTAAGGCATTTCACTCAAACACATTTTGCCCATTATAGCCCACTGTGTGAGTTGTGACAAAAATCGGAAAATGCTCAAAGATAGTTGACCTAATGGGCTGTCACTTGTCATACTCACTTTAGTCGAAGATAGTTTTTGGTCCATACAATCCATTCAAAAGGGAATTACTAAGGCATTTCACTCAAACACATTTTGCCCATTATAGCCCACTGTGTGAGTTGTGACAAAAATCGGAAAGTGGTCGAAGATAGTGGACCTAATGGACTCTCACGTGTCATACTCAGTTGATTCGGAGATAGTTTTTGGTCCATACAATTCATTCAAAATGAGATTACTAAGGCATTTCACTCAAACACATTTTGCCCATTATAGCCCACTGTGTGAGTTGTGCCAAAAATCGGAAAGTGCTCAAAGATAGTCGACCTAATGGGCTGTCACTTGTCATACTCACTTTAGTCGAAGATAGTTTTTGGTCCATACAATCCATTCAAAAGGGTATTACTAAGGCATTTCACTCAAACACATTTTGCCCATTATAGCCCACTGTGTGAGTTGTGCCAAAAAACGGAAAGTGGTCGAAGATAGTGGACCTAATGGGCTGTCACGTGTCATACTCAGTTGATTCGGAGATAGTTTTTGGTCCATACAATCCATTCAAAAGGAAATTACTAAGGCATTTCACTCAAACACATTTTGCCCATTATAGCCCACTGTGTGAGTTGTGCCAAAAAACGGAAAGTGGTCGAAGATAGTGGACCTATTGGACTCTCACGTGTCATACTCAGTTGATTCGGAGATAGTTTTTGGTCCATACAATCCATTCAAAATGAGATTACTAAGGCATTTCCCTCAAACACATTTTGCCCATTATAGCCCACTGTGTGAGTTGTGACAAAAATCGGAAAGTGCTCAAAGATAGTCGACCTAATGGGCTGTCACTTGTCATACTCACTTTAGTCGAAGATAGTTTTTGGTCCATACAATCCATTCAAAAGGAGATTACTAAGGCATTTCACTCAAACACATTTTGCCCATTAAAGCCCACTGTGTGAGTTGTGACAAAAATCGGAAATAGCTCAAAGATAGTCGACCTAATGGGCTGGCACTTGTCATACCCACTTTAGTCGAAGATAGTTTTTGGTCCATACAATCCATTCAAAATGAGATTACTAAGGCATTTTACACAAACACATTTTGCCCATTATAGCCCACTGTGTGAGTTGTGACAAAAATCGGAAAATGCTCAAAGATAGTTGACCTAATGGGCTGTCACTTGTCATACTCACTTTAGTCGAAGATAGTTTTTGGTCCATACAATCCATTCAAAAGGGGATTACTAAGGCATTTCACTCAAACACATTTTGCCCATTATAGCCCACTGTGTGAGTTGTGACAAAAATCGGAAAGTGGTCGAAGATAGTGGACCTGATGGGCTGTCACGTGTCATACTCAGTTGATTCGGAGATAGTTTTTGGTCCATACAATCCATTCAAAAGGAAATTACTAAGGCATTTCACTCAAACACATTTTGCCCATTATAGCCCACTGTGTGAGTTGTGCCAAAAAACGGAAAGTGGTCGAAGATAGTGGACCTAATGGACTCTCACGTGTCATACTCAGTTGATTCGGAGATAGTTTTTGGTCCATACAATTCATTCAAAATGAGATTACTAAGGCATTTCACTCAAACACATTTTGCCCATTATAGCCCACTGTGTGAGCTGTGACAAAAATCGGAAAGTGCTCAAAGATAGTCGACCTAATGGGCTGTCACTTGTCAGACTCACTTTAGTCGAAGATAGTTTTTGGTCCATACAATCCATTCAAAAGGAGATTACTAAGGCATTTCACTCAAACACATTTTGCCCATTATAGCCCACTGTGTGAGTTGTGACAAAAATCGGAAAGTGGTCGAAGATAGTGGACCTAATGGACTACAACGCGACATGCTTAGTTTATTCAGAAATAGTTTTTGGTCCATACAATCCATTCAAAGGAAGATTACTAAGGCATTTCACTCAAACACATTATGCCCATTATATCCCACTGTGTGAGTTGCGCCAAAAATCGGAAAGTGTTTGAAGATAACGGACCTTATGGACTATCACGTATCATACTCAGTTTATAAAGAAATAGTTTTTGGTCCATACAATCCATTCAAAGGAAGATTACTAAGGCATTTCACTCAAACACATTATGCCCATTATAGCCCACTGTGTGAGTTGCGCCAAAAATCGGAAAGTGGTCAAAGATAGTGGACCTGATGGACTACAACGCGACGTACTTAGTTTATTCAGAAATAGTTTTTGGTCCATACAATCCATTCAAAGGAAGATTACTAAGGCATTTCACTCGAACACAGTTTGCCCATTATAGCCCACTGTGTGAGTTGTGCCAAAAATCGGAAAGTGGTCGAAGATAGTAGACCTGATGAGCTACAATGCGACATACTCAGTTGATTCGGAGATAGTTTTTGGTCCATACAATTCATTCAAAAGTAGATTACTAAGGCATTTCACTCAAACACATTTTGCCCATGATAGCCCACTGTGTGAGTTGTGACAAAAATCGGAAAGTGGTCGAAGATAGTGGACCTAATGGACTGTCACGTGTCATACTCAGTTGATTCGGACACAGTTTTTGGTCCATACAATCCATTGAAAAGAAGATTACTAAGGCATTTCACTCAAACACATTTTGCCCATTATAGCCCACTGTGTGAGTTGTGACAAAAATCGGAAAATGCCCAAAGATAGTTGACCTAATGGGCTGTCACTTGTCATACTCACTTTAGTCGAAGATAGTTTTTGGTCCATACAATCCATTCAAAAGGGGATTACTAAGGCATTTCACTCAAACACATTTTGCCCATTATAGCCCACTGTGTGAGTTGTGACAAAAATCGGAAAGTGGTCGAAGATAGTGGACCTGATGGGCTGTCACGTGTCATACTCAGTTGATTCGGAGATAGTTTTTGGTCCATACAATCCATTCAAAATGAGATTACTAAGGCATTTCACTCAAACACATTTTGCCCATTATAGCCCACTGTGTGAGTTGTGACAAAAATCGGAAAATGCTCAAAGATAGTTGACCTAATGGGCTGTCACTTGTCATACTCACTTTAGTCGAAGATAGTTTTTGGTCCATACAATCCATTCAAAAGGGAATTACTAAGGCATTTCACTCAAACACATTTTGCCCATTATAGCCCACTGTGTGAGTTGTGACAAAAATCGGAAAGTGGTCGAAGATAGTGGACCTAATGGACTCTCACGTGTCATACTCAGTTGATTCGGAGATAGTTTTTGGTCCATACAATTCATTCAAAATGAGATTACTAAGGCATTTCACTCAAACACATTTTGCCCATTATAGCCCACTGTGTGAGTTGTGCCAAAAATCGGAAAGTGCTCAAAGATAGTCGACCTAATGGGCTGTCACTTGTCATACTCACTTTAGTCGAAGATAGTTTTTGGTCCATACAATCCATTCAAAAGGGTATTACTAAGGCATTTCACTCAAACACATTTTGCCCATTATAGCCCACTGTGTGAGTTGTGCCAAAAAACGGAAAGTGGTCGAAGATAGTGGACCTAATGGGCTGTCACGTGTCATACTCAGTTGATTCGGAGATAGTTTTTGGTCCATACAATCCATTCAAAAGGAAATTACTAAGGCATTTCACTCAAACACATTTTGCCCATTATAGCCCACTGTGTGAGTTGTGCCAAAAAACGGAAAGTGGTCGAAGATAGTGGACCTATTGGACTCTCACGTGTCATACTCAGTTGATTCGGAGATAGTTTTTGGTCCATACAATCCATTCAAAATGAGATTACTAAGGCATTTCCCTCAAACACATTTTGCCCATTATAGCCCACTGTGTGAGTTGTGACAAAAATCGGAAAGTGCTCAAAGATAGTCGACCTAATGGGCTGTCACTTGTCATACTCACTTTAGTCGAAGATAGTTTTTGGTCCATACAATCCATTCAAAAGGAGATTACTAAGGCATTTCACTCAAACACATTTTGCCCATTAAAGCCCACTGTGTGAGTTGTGACAAAAATCGGAAATAGCTCAAAGATAGTCGACCTAATGGGCTGGCACTTGTCATACCCACTTTAGTCGAAGATAGTTTTTGGTCCATACAATCCATTCAAAATGAGATTACTAAGGCATTTTACACAAACACATTTTGCCCATTATAGCCCACTGTGTGAGTTGTGACAAAAATCGGAAAATGCTCAAAGATAGTTGACCTAATGGGCTGTCACTTGTCATACTCACTTTAGTCGAAGATAGTTTTTGGTCCATACAATCCATTCAAAAGGGGATTACTAAGGCATTTCACTCAAACACATTTTGCCCATTATAGCCCACTGTGTGAGTTGTGACAAAAATCGGAAAGTGGTCGAAGATAGTGGACCTGATGGGCTGTCACGTGTCATACTCAGTTGATTCGGAGATAGTTTTTGGTCCATACAATCCATTCAAAAGGAAATTACTAAGGCATTTCACTCAAACACATTTTGCCCATTATAGCCCACTGTGTGAGTTGTGCCAAAAAACGGAAAGTGGTCGAAGATAGTGGACCTAATGGACTCTCACGTGTCATACTCAGTTGATTCGGAGATAGTTTTTGGTCCATACAATTCATTCAAAATGAGATTACTAAGGCATTTCACTCAAACACATTTTGCCCATTATAGCCCACTGTGTGAGCTGTGACAAAAATCGGAAAGTGCTCAAAGATAGTCGACCTAATGGGCTGTCACTTGTCAGACTCACTTTAGTCGAAGATAGTTTTTGGTCCATACAATCCATTCAAAAGAAGATTACTAAGGCATTTCACACAAACACATTTTGCCCATTATAGCTAACTGTGTGAGTTGTGACAAAAACCGGAAAGTGGTCCAAGATAGTGGACCTAATGGACTGTCACATGTCATACTCAGTTGATTCGGAGATAGTTTTTGGTCCATACAATTCATTCAAAAGTAGATTACTAAGGCATTTCACTCAAACACATTTTGCCCATTATAGCCCACTGTGTGAGTTGTGCCAAAAAACGGAAAGTGTTCGAAGATAGTGGACCTAATGGACTCTCACGTGTCATACTCAGTTGATTCGGAGATAGTTTTTGGTCCATACAATCCATTCAAAAGGAGATTACTAAGGCATTTCACTCAAACACATTTTGCCCATTATAGCCCACTGTGTGAGTTGTGACAAAAATCGGAAAGTGGTCGAAGATAGTGGACCTAATGGACTGTCACGTGTCATACTCAGTTGATTCGGAGATAGTTTTTGGTCCATACAATTCATTCAAAAGTAGATTACTAAGGCATTTCACTCAAACACATTTTGCCCATTATAGCCCACTGTGTGAGTTGTGCCAAAAAACGGAAAGTGGTCGAAGATAGTGGACCTAATGGACTCTCACGTGTCATACTCAGTTGATTCGGAGATAGTTTTTGGTCCATACAATCCATTCAAAAGGGGATTACTAAGGCATTTCACTCAAACACATTTTGCTATTATAGCCCACTGTGTGAGTTGTGACAAAAATCGGAAAGTGGTCGAAGATAGTAGACCTAATGGACTGTCACGTGTCATACTCAGTTGATTCGGACACAGTTTTTGGTCCATACAATCCATTGAAAAGAAGATTACTAAGGCATTTCACTCAAACACATTTTGCCCATTATAGCCCACTGTGTGAGTTGTGACAAAAATCGGAAAGTGGTCGAAGATAGTAGACCTAATGGACTGTCACGTGTCATACTCAGTTGATTCGGACACAGTTTTTGGTCCATACAATCCATTGAAAAGAAGATTACTAAGGCATTTCACTCAAACACATTTTGCCCATTATAGCCCACTGTGAGAGTTGTGCCAAAAAACGGAAAGTGGTCGAAGATAGTGGACCTAATGGACTGTCACGTGTCATACTCAGTTGATTCGGACACAGTTTTTGGTCCATACAATCCATTGAAAAGAAGATTACTAAGGCATTTCACTCAAACACATTTTGCCCATTATAGCCCACTGTGTGAGTTGTGACAAAAATCGGAAAGTGGTCGAAGATAGTAGACCTGATGAGCTACAATGCGACATATTCAGTTTATTCAGAAATAGTTTTTGGTCCATACAATCCATTCAAAGGAAAATTACTAAGGTATTTCACTCAAACACATTTTGCCCATTATAGCCCACTGTGTGAGTTGTGCCAAAAATCGGAAAGTGGTCGAAGATAGTGGCACTAATGGGCTGTCACGTGTCATACTCAGTTTATTCCGAAATAGTTTTTTTCCATGCAATTCATTCAAAAGTAGATTACTAAGGCATTTCACTCAAACACATTTTGCCCATTATAGTCCACTGTGTGAGTTGTGACAAAAATCGGAAAGTGGTCAAAGATAGTGGACCTAATGGACTGTCACGTGTCATACTCAGTTGATTCGGACACAGTTTTTGGTCCATACAATCCATTGAAAAGAAGATTACTAAGGCATTTCACTCAAACACATTTTGCCCATTATAGCCCACTGTGTGAGTTGTGCCAAAAAACGGAAAGTGGTCGAAGATAGTGGACCTAATGGACTGTCACGTGTCATACTCAGTTGATTCGGACACAGTTTTTGGTCCATACAATCCATTGAAAAGAAGATTACTAAGGCATTTCACTCAAACACATTTTGCCCATTATAGCCCACTGTGTGAGTTGTGCCAAAAATCGGAAAGTGGTCTACGATAGTGGCACTAATGGACTGTCACGTGTCATACTCAGTTTATTCCGAAATAGTTTTTGGTCCATACAATTCATTCAAAAGTAAATTACTAAGGCATTTCACTCAAACACATTTTGCTATTATAGCCCACTGTGTGAGTTGTGCCAAAAATCGGAAAGTGGTCTAAGATAGTGGCACTAATGGACTGTCACGCGTCATACTCAGTTTATTCCGAAATAGTTTTTGGTCCATACAATTCATTCAAAAGTAGATCACTAAGGCATTTCACTCAAACACATTTTGCCCATTATAGCCCACTGTGTGAGTTGTGACAAAAATCGGAAAGTGCCCAAAGATAGTCGACCTAATGGGCTGTCACTTGTCAGACTCACTTTAGTCGAAGATAGTTTTTGGTCCATACAATCCATTCAAAAGGAGATTACTAAGGCATTTCACTCAAACACATTTTGCCCATTATAGCCCACTGTGTGAGTTGTGACAAAAATCGGAAAGTGGTCGAAGATAGTGGACCTAATTGGCTGTCACGTGTCATACTCAGTTGATTCGGAGATAGTTTTTGGTCCATACAATCCATTCAAAAGGAGATTACTAAGGCATTTCACTCAAACACATTTTGCCCATTATAGCCCACTGTGTGAGTTGTGACAAAAATCGGAAAGTGGTCGAAGATAGTGGACCTAATTGGCTGTCACGTGTCATACTCAGTTGATTCGGAGATAGTTTTTGGTCCATACAATCCATTCAAAAGTAGATTACTAAGGCATTTCACTCAAACACATTTTGCCCATTATAGCCCACTGTGTGAGTTGTGCCAAAAATCGGAAAGTGGTCAAAGATAGTGGCACTAATGGACTGTCACGTGTCATACTCAGTTTATTCCGAAATAGTTTTTTTCCATGCAATTCTTTCAAAAGTAGATTACTAAGGCATTTCACTCAAACACATTTTGCCCATTATAGCCCACTGTGTGAGTTGTGACAAAAATCGGAAAGTGGTCGAAGATAGTGGACCTAATTGGCTGTCACGTGTCATACTCAGTTGATTCGGAGATAGTTTTTGGTCCATACAATCCATTCAAAAGTAGATTACTAAGGCATTTCACTCAAACACAATTTGCCCATTATAGCCCACTGTGTGAGTTGTGCCCAAAATCGGAAAGTGGTCAAAGATAGTGGCACTAATGGACTGTCACGTGTCATACTCAGTTTATTCCGAAATAGTTTTTTTCCATGCAATTCATTCAAAAGTAGATTACTAAGGCATTTCACTCAAACACATTTTGCCCATTATAGTCCACTGTGTGAGTTGTGCCAAAAATCGGAAAGTGGTCGAAGATAGTGGCACTAATGGACTGTCACGTGTCATACTCAGTTTATTCCGAAATAGTTTTTGGTCCATACAATTCATTCAAAAGTAGATTACTAAGGCATTTCACTCAAACACATTTTGCTATTATAGCCCACTGTGTGAGTTGTGCCAAAAATCGGAAAGTGGTCTAAGATAGTGGCACTAATGGACTGTCACGCGTCATACTCAGTTTATTCCGAAATAGTTTTTGGTCCATACAATTCATTCAAAAGTAGATCACTAAGGCATTTCACTCAAACACATTTTGCCCATTATAGCCCACTGTGTGAGTTGTGACAAAAATCGGAAAGTGGTCGAAGATAGTGGCACTAATGGACTGTCACGTGTCATACTCAGTTTATTCCGAAATAGTTTTTTTCCATGCAATTCATTCAAAAGTAGATTACTAAGGCATTTCACTCAAACACATTTTGCCCATTATAGTCCACTGTGTGAGTTGTGACAAAAATCGGAAAGTGGTCAAAGATAGTGGACCTAATGGACTGTCACGTGTCATACTCAGTTGATTCGGAGATAGTATTTGGTCCATACAATTCATTCAAAAGTAGATTACTAAGGCATTTCACTCAAACACATTTTGCCCATGATAGCCCACTGTGTGAGTTGTGACAAAAATCGGAAAGTGGTCGAAGATAGTGGACCTAATGGACTGTCACGTGTCATACTCAGTTGATTCGGACACAGTTTTTGGTCCATACAATCCATTGAAAAGAAGATTACTAAGGCATTTCACTCAAACACATTTTGCCCATTATAGCCCACTGTGTGAGTTGTGACAAAAATCGGAAAATGCCCAAAGATAGTTGACCTAATGGGCTGTCACTTGTCATACTCACTTTAGTCGAAGATAGTTTTTGGTCCATACAATCCATTCAAAAGGGGATTACTAAGGCATTTCACTCAAACACATTTTGCCCATTATAGCCCACTGTGTGAGATGTGACAAAAATCGGAAAGTGGTCGAAGATAGTGGACCTGATGGGCTGTCACGTGTCATACTCAGTTGATTCGGAGATAGTTTTTGGTCCATACAATCCATTCAAAATGAGATTACTAAGGCATTTCACTCAAACACATTTTGCCCATTATAGCCCACTGTGTGAGTTGTGACAAAAATCGGAAAATGCTCAAAGATAGTTGACCTAATGGGCTGTCACTTGTCATACTCACTTTAGTCGAAGATAGTTTTTGGTCCATACAATCCATTCAAAAGGGAATTACTAAGGCATTTCACTCAAACACATTTTGCCCATTATAGCCCACTGTGTGAGTTGTGACAAAAATCGGAAAGTGGTCGAAGATAGTGGACCTAATGGACTCTCACGTGTCATACTCAGTTGATTCGGAGATAGTTTTTGGTCCATACAATTCATTCAAAATGAGATTACTAAGGCATTTCACTCAAACACATTTTGCCCATTATAGCCCACTGTGTGAGTTGTGCCAAAAATCGGAAAGTGCTCAAAGATAGTCGACCTAATGGGCTGTCACTTGTCATACTCACTTTAGTCGAAGATAGTTTTTGGTCCATACAATCCATTCAAAAGGGTATTACTAAGGCATTTCACTCAAACACATTTTGCCCATTATAGCCCACTGTGTGAGTTGTGCCAAAAAACGGAAAGTGGTCGAAGATAGTGGACCTAATGGGCTGTCACGTGTCATACTCAGTTGATTCGGAGATAGTTTTTGGTCCATACAATCCATTCAAAAGGAAATTACTAAGGCATTTCACTCAAACACATTTTGCCCATTATAGCCCACTGTGTGAGTTGTGCCAAAAAACGGAAAGTGGTCGAAGATAGTGGACCTATTGGACTCTCACGTGTCATACTCAGTTGATTCGGAGATAGTTTTTGGTCCATACAATCCATTCAAAATGAGATTACTAAGGCATTTCCCTCAAACACATTTTGCCCATTATAGCCCACTGTGTGAGTTGTGACAAAAATCGGAAAGTGCTCAAAGATAGTCGACCTAATGGGCTGTCACTTGTCATACTCACTTTAGTCGAAGATAGTTTTTGGTCCATACAATCCATTCAAAAGGAGATTACTAAGGCATTTCACTCAAACACATTTTGCCCATTAAAGCCCACTGTGTGAGTTGTGACAAAAATCGGAAATAGCTCAAAGATAGTCGACCTAATGGGCTGGCACTTGTCATACCCACTTTAGTCGAAGATAGTTTTTGGTCCATACAATCCATTCAAAATGAGATTACTAAGGCATTTTACACAAACACATTTTGCCCATTATAGCCCACTGTGTGAGTTGTGACAAAAATCGGAAAATGCTCAAAGATAGTTGACCTAATGGGCTGTCACTTGTCATACTCACTTTAGTCGAAGATAGTTTTTGGTCCATACAATCCATTCAAAAGGGGATTACTAAGGCATTTCACTCAAACACATTTTGCCCATTATAGCCCACTGTGTGAGTTGTGACAAAAATCGGAAAGTGGTCGAAGATAGTGGACCTGATGGGCTGTCACGTGTCATACTCAGTTGATTCGGAGATAGTTTTTGGTCCATACAATCCATTCAAAAGGAAATTACTAAGGCATTTCACTCAAACACATTTTGCCCATTATAGCCCACTGTGTGAGTTGTGCCAAAAAACGGAAAGTGGTCGAAGATAGTGGACCTAATGGACTCTCACGTGTCATACTCAGTTGATTCGGAGATAGTTTTTGGTCCATACAATTCATTCAAAATGAGATTACTAAGGCATTTCACTCAAACACATTTTGCCCATTATAGCCCACTGTGTGAGCTGTGACAAAAATCGGAAAGTGCTCAAAGATAGTCGACCTAATGGGCTGTCACTTGTCAGACTCACTTTAGTCGAAGATAGTTTTTGGTCCATACAATCCATTCAAAAGGAGATTACTAAGGCATTTCACTCAAACACATTTTGCCCATTATAGCCCACTGTGTGAGTTGTGACAAAAATCGGA
Source organism: Metopia argyrocephala (assembly GCA_963576795.1). NCBI lineage: Eukaryota > Metazoa > Arthropoda > Insecta > Diptera > Sarcophagidae > Metopia > Metopia argyrocephala. The sequence goes on along the minus strand of OY756209.1, from coordinate 85,706,375 downwards.
AAGTGGTCGAAGATAGTGGACCTAATGGACTACAACGCGACATGCTTAGTTTATTCAGAAATAGTTTTTGGTCCATACAATCCATTCAAAGGAAGATTACTAAGGCATTTCACTCAAACACATTATGCCCATTATATCCCACTGTGTGAGTTGCGCCAAAAATCGGAAAGTGTTTGAAGATAACGGACCTTATGGACTATCACGTATCATACTCAGTTTATAAAGAAATAGTTTTTGGTCCATACAATCCATTCAAAGGAAGATTACTAAGGCATTTCACTCAAACACATTATGCCCATTATAGCCCACTGTGTGAGTTGCGCCAAAAATCGGAAAGTGGTCAAAGATAGTGGACCTGATGGACTACAACGCGACGTACTTAGTTTATTCAGAAATAGTTTTTGGTCCATACAATCCATTCAAAGGAAGATTACTAAGGCATTTCACTCGAACACAGTTTGCCCATTATAGCCCACTGTGTGAGTTGTGCCAAAAATCGGAAAGTGGTCGAAGATAGTAGACCTGATGAGCTACAATGCGACATACTCAGTTGATTCGGAGATAGTTTTTGGTCCATACAATTCATTCAAAATGAGATTACTAAGGCATTTCACTCAAACACATTTTGCCCATTATAGCCCACTGTGTGAGTTGTGCCAAAAACGGAAAGTGGTCGAAGATAGTGGACCTAATGAGCTACAATGCGACATACTCAGTTTATTCAGAAATAGTTTTTGGTCCATACAATCCATTCAAAGGAAGATTACTAAGGCATTTCACTCAAACACATTTTGCCCATTATAGCCCACTGTGTGAGTTGTGACAAAAATCGGAAAGTGCTCAAAGGTAGTCGACCTAATGGGCTGGCACTCGTCATACTCACTTTAGTCGAAGATAGTTTTTGGTCCATACAATCCATTCAAAAGAAGATTACTAAGGCATTTCACACAAACACATTTTGCCCATTATAGCTAACTGTGTGAGTTGTGACAAAAACCGGAAAGTGGTCCAAGATAGTGGACCTAATGGACTGTCACATGTCATACTCAGTTGATTCGGAGATAGTTTTTGGTCCATACAATTCATTCAAAAGTAGATTACTAAGGCATTTCACTCAAACACATTTTGCCCATTATAGCCCACTGTGTGAGTTGTGCCAAAAAACGGAAAGTGTTCGAAGATAGTGGACCTAATGGACTCTCACGTGTCATACTCAGTTGATTCGGAGATAGTTTTTGGTCCATACAATCCATTCAAAAGGAGATTACTAAGGCATTTCACTCAAACACATTTTGCCCATTATAGCCCACTGTGTGAGTTGTGACAAAAATCGGAAAGTGGTCGAAGATAGTGGACCTAATGGACTGTCACGTGTCATACTCAGTTGATTCGGAGATAGTTTTTGGTCCATACAATTCATTCAAAAGTAGATTACTAAGGCATTTCACTCAAACACATTTTGCCCATTATAGCCCACTGTGTGAGTTGTGCCAAAAAACGGAAAGTGGTCGAAGATAGTGGACCTAATGGACTCTCACGTGTCATACTCAGTTGATTCGGAGATAGTTTTTGGTCCATACAATCCATTCAAAAGGGGATTACTAAGGCATTTCACTCAAACACATTTTGCTATTATAGCCCACTGTGTGAGTTGTGACAAAAATCGGAAAGTGGTCGAAGATAGTAGACCTAATGGACTGTCACGTGTCATACTCAGTTGATTCGGACACAGTTTTTGGTCCATACAATCCATTGAAAAGAAGATTACTAAGGCATTTCACTCAAACACATTTTGCCCATTATAGCCCACTGTGTGAGTTGTGACAAAAATCGGAAAGTGGTCGAAGATAGTAGACCTAATGGACTGTCACGTGTCATACTCAGTTGATTCGGACACAGTTTTTGGTCCATACAATCCATTGAAAAGAAGATTACTAAGGCATTTCACTCAAACACATTTTGCCCATTATAGCCCACTGTGTGAGTTGTGCCAAAAAACGGAAAGTGGTCGAAGATAGTGGACCTAATGGACTGTCACGTGTCATACTCAGTTGATTCGGACACAGTTTTTGGTCCATACAATCCATTGAAAAGAAGATTACTAAGGCATTTCACTCAAACACATTTTGCCCATTATAGCCCACTGTGTGAGTTGTGACAAAAATCGGAAAGTGGTCGAAGATAGTAGACCTGATGAGCTACAATGCGACATACTCAGTTTATTCAGAAATAGTTTTTGGTCCATACAATCCATTCAAAGGAAAATTACTAAGGTATTTCACTCAAACACATTTTGCCCATTATAGCCCACTGTGTGAGTTGTGCCAAAAATCGGAAAGTGGTCGAAGATAGTGGCACTAATGGGCTGTCACGTGTCATACTCAGTTTATTCCGAAATAGTTTTTTTCCATGCAATTCATTCAAAAGTAGATTACTAAGGCATTTCACTCAAACACATTTTGCCCATTATAGTCCACTGTGTGAGTTGTGACAAAAATCGGAAAGTGGTCAAAGATAGTGGACCTAATGGACTGTCACGTGTCATACTCAGTTGATTCGGACACAGTTTTTGGTCCATACAATCCATTGAAAAGAAGATTACTAAGGCATTTCACTCAAACACATTTTGCCCATTATAGCCCACTGTGTGAGTTGTGCCAAAAAACGGAAAGTGGTCGAAGATAGTGGACCTAATGGACTGTCACGTGTCATACTCAGTTGATTCGGACACAGTTTTTGGTCCATACAATCCATTGAAAAGAAGATTACTAAGGCATTTCACTCAAACACATTTTGCCCATTATAGCCCACTGTGTGAGTTGTGCCAAAAATCGGAAAGTGGTCTACGATAGTGGCACTAATGGACTGTCACGTGTCATACTCAGTTTATTCCGAAATAGTTTTTGGTCCATACAATTCATTCAAAAGTAGATTACTAAGGCATTTCACTCAAACACATTTTGCTATTATAGCCCACTGTGTGAGTTGTGCCAAAAATCGGAAAGTGGTCTAAGATAGTGGCACTAATGGACTGTCACGCGTCATACTCAGTTTATTCCGAAATAGTTTTTGGTCCATACAATTCATTCAAAAGTAGATCACTAAGGCATTTCACTCAAACACATTTTGCCCATTATAGCCCACTGTGTGAGTTGTGACAAAAATCGGAAAGTGCCCAAAGATAGTCGACCTAATGGGCTGTCACTTGTCAGACTCACTTTAGTCGAAGATAGTTTTTGGTCCATACAATCCATTCAAAAGGAGATTACTAAGGCATTTCACTCAAACACATTTTGCCCATGATAGCCCACTGTGTGAGTTGTGACAAAAATCGGAAAGTGGTCGAAGATAGTGGACATAATGGACTGTCACGTGTCATACTCAGTTGATTCGGACACAGTTTTTGGTCCATACAATCCATTCAAAAGGAGATTACTAAGGCATTTCACTCAAACACATTTTGCCCATTATAGCCCACTGTGTGAGTTGTGACAAAAATCGGAAAGTGGTCGAAGATAGTGGACCTAATGGACTGTCACGCGTCATACTCAGTTTATTCCGAAATAGTTTTTTTCCATGCAATTCATTCAAAAGTAGATTACTAAGGCATTTCACTCAAACACATTTTGCCCATTATAGTCCACTGTGTGAGTTGTGACAAAAATCGGAATGTGGTCAAAGATAGTGGACCTAATGGACTGTCACGTGTCATACTCAGTTGATTCGGAGATAGTATTTGGTCCATACAATTCATTCAAAAGTATATTACTAAGGCATTTCACTCAAACACATTTTGCCCATTATAGCCCACTGTGTGAGTTGTGCCAAAAATCGGAAAGTGGTCTACCATAGTGGCGCTAATGGACTGTCACGTGTCATACTCAGTTTATTCCGAAATAGTTTTTGGTCCATACAATTCATTCAAAAGTAGATTACTAAGGCATTTCACTCAAACACATTTTGCCCATTATAGCCCACTGTGTGAGTTGTGCCAAAAATCGAAAAGTGGTCTAAGATAGTGGCACTAATGGACTGTCACGCGTCATACTCAGTTTATTCCGAAATAGTTTTTGGTCCATACAATTCATTCAAAAGTAGATCACTAAGGCATTTCACTCAAACACATTTTGCCCATTATAGCCCACTGTGTGAGTTGTGACAAAAATCGGAAAGTGCCCAAAGATAGTCGACCTAATGGGCTGTCACCTGTCAGACTCACTTTAGTCGAAGATAGTGTTTGGTCCATACAATCCATTCAAAGGAGATTACTAAGGCATTTCACTCAAACACATTTTGCCCATGATAGCCCACTGTGTGAGTTGTGACAAAAATCGGAAAGTGGTCGAAGATAGTGGACCTAATGGACTCTCACGTGTCACACTCAGTTGATTCGGAGATAGTTTTTGGTCCATACAATCCATTCAAAAGGAGATTACTAAGGCAATTCACTCAAACACATTTTGCCCATTATAGCCCACTGTGTGAGTTGTGACAAAAATCGGAAAGTGGTCGAAGATAGTGGACCTAACGGACTCTCACGCGTCATACTCAGTTTATTCCGAAATAGTTTTTGGTCCATACAATTCATTCAAAAGTAGATTACTAAGGCATTTCACTCAAACACATTTTGCCCATTATAGCCCACTGTGTGAGTTGTGCCAAAAAACGGAAAGTGGTCGAAGATAGTGGACCTAATGGACTGTCACGTGTCATACTCAGTTGATTCGGAGACAGTTTTTGGTCCATACAATCCATTGAAAAGAAGATTACTAAGGCATTTCACTCAAACACATTTTGCCCATGATAGCCCACTGTGTGAGTTGTGCCAAAAAACGGAAAGTGGTCGAAGATAGTGGACCTAATGGACTCTCACGTGTCATACTCAGTTGATTCGGAGATAGTTTTTGGTCCATACAATCCATTCAAAAGGAGATTACTAAGGCATTTCACTCAAACACATTTTGCCCATTATAGCCCACTGTGTGAGTTGTGACAAAAATCGGAAAGTGGTAGAAGATAGTGGCACTAATGGACTGTCACGTGTCATACTCAGTTTATTCCGAAATAGTTTTTTTCCATGCAATTCATTCAAAAGTAGATTACTAAGGCATTTCACTCAAACACATTTTGCCCATTATAGCCCACTGTGTGAGTTGTGCCAAAAATCGAAAAGTGGTCTAAGATAGTGGCACTAATGGACTGTCACGCGTCATACTCAGTTTATTCCGAAATAGTTTTTGGTCCATACAATTCATTCAAAAGTAGATCACTAAGGCATTTCACTCAAACACATTTTGCCCATTATAGCCCACTGTGTGAGTTGTGACAAAAATCGGAAAGTGCCCAAAGATAGTTGACCTAATGGGCTGTCACCTGTCAGACTCACTTTAGTCGAAGATAGTGTTTGGTCCATACAATCCATTCAAAGGAGATTACTAAGGCATTTCACTCAAACACATTTTGCCCATGATAGCCCACTGTGTGAGTTGTGACAAAAATCGGAAAGTGGTCGAAGATAGTGGACCTAATGGACTCTCACGTGTCATACTCAGTTGATTCGGAGATAGTTTTTGGTCCATACAATCCATTCAAAAGGAGATTACTAAGGCATTTCACTCAAACACATTTTGCCCATTATAGCCCACTGTGTGAGTTGTGACAAAAATCGGAAAGTGGTCGAAGATAGTGGACCTAATGGACTGTCACGCGTCATACTCAGTTTATTCCGAAATAGCTTTTTCCATGCAATTCATTCAAAAGTAGATTACTAAGGCATTTCACTCAAACACATTTTGCCCATTATAGTCCACTGTGTGAGTTGTGACAAAAATCGGAATGTGGTCAAAGATAGTGGACCTAATGGACTGTCACGTGTCATACTCAGTTGATTCGGAGATAGTATTTGGTCCATACAATTCATTCAAAAGTAGATTACTAAGGCATTTCACTCAAACACATTTTGCCCATTATAGCCCACTGTGTGAGTTGTGCCAAAAATCGGAAAGTGGTCTACCATAGTGGCGCTAATGGACTGTCACGTGTCATACTCAGTTTATTCCGAAATAGTTTTTGGTCCATACAATTCATTCAAAAGTAGATTACTAAGGCATTTCACTCAAACACATTTTGCCCATTATAGCCCACTGTGTGAGTTGTGCCAAAAATCGAAAAGTGGTCTAAGATAGTGGCACTAATGGACTGTCACGCGTCATACTCAGTTTATTCCGAAATAGTTTTTGGTCCATACAATTCATTCAAAAGTAGATCACTAAGGCATTTCACTCAAACACATTTTGCCCATTATAGCCCACTGTGTGAGTTGTGACAAAAATCGGAAAGTGCCCAAAGATAGTCGACCTAATGGGCTGTCACCTGTCAGACTCACTTTAGTCGAAGATAGTGTTTGGTCCATACAATCCATTCAAAGGAGATTACTAAGGCATTTCACTCAAACACATTTTGCCCATGATAGCCCACTGTGTGAGTTGTGACAAAAATCGGAAAGTGGTCGAAGATAGTGGACCTAATGGACTCTCACGTGTCACACTCAGTTGATTCGGAGATAGTTTTTGGTCCATACAATCCATTCAAAAGGAGATTACTAAGGCAATTCACTCAAACACATTTTGCCCATTATAGCCCACTGTGTGAGTTGTGACAAAAATCGGAAAGTGGTCGAAGATAGTGGACCTAACGGACTCTCACGCGTCATACTCAGTTTATTCCGAAATAGTTTTTGGTCCATACAATTCATTCAAAAGTAGATTACTAAGGCATTTCACTCAAACACATTTTGCCCATTATAGCCCACTGTGTGAGTTGTGCCAAAAAACGGAAAGTGGTCGAAGATAGTGGACCTAATGGACTGTCACGTGTCATACTCAGTTGATTCGGAGACAGTTTTTGGTCCATACAATCCATTGAAAAGAAGATTACTAAGGCATTTCACTCAAACACATTTTGCCCATGATAGCCCACTGTGTGAGTTGTGCCAAAAAACGGAAAGTGGTCGAAGATAGTGGACCTAATGGACTCTCACGTGTCATACTCAGTTGATTCGGAGATAGTTTTTGGTCCATACAATCCATTCAAAAGGAGATTACTAAGGCATTTCACTCAAACACATTTTGCCCATTATAGCCCACTGTGTGAGTTGTGACAAAAATCGGAAAGTGGTAAAAGATAGTGGCACTAATGGACTGTCACGTGTCATACTCAGTTTATTCCGAAATAGTTTTTTTCCATGCAATTCATTCAAAAGTAGATTACTAAGGCATTTCACTCAAACACATTTTGCCCATTATAGCCCACTGTGTGAGTTGTGCCAAAAATCGAAAAGTGGTCTAAGATAGTGGCACTAATGGACTGTCACGCGTCATACTCAGTTTATTCCGAAATAGTTTTTGGTCCATACAATTCATTCAAAAGTAGATCACTAAGGCATTTCACTCAAACACATTTTGCCCATTATAGCCCACTGTGTGAGTTGTGACAAAAATCGGAAAGTGCCCAAAGATAGTCGACCTAATGGGCTGTCACCTGTCAGACTCACTTTAGTCGAAGATAGTGTTTGGTCCATACAATCCATTCAAAGGAGATTACTAAGGCATTTCACTCAAACACATTTTGCCCATGATAGCCCACTGTGTGAGTTGTGACAAAAATCGGAAAGTGGTCGAAGATAGTGGACCTAATGGACTCTCACGTGTCATACTCAGTTGATTCGGAGATAGTTTTTGGTCCATACAATCCATTCAAAAGGAGATTACTAAGGCATTTCACTCAAACACATTTTGCCCATTATAGCCCACTGTGTGAGTTGTGACAAAAATCGGAAAGTGGTCGAAGATAGTGGACCTAATGGACTCTCACGCGTCATACTCAGTTTATTCCGAAATAGTTTTTGGTCCATACAATTCATTCAAAAGTAGATTACTAAGGCATTTCACTCAAACACATTTTGCCCATTATAGCCCACTGTGTGAGTTGTGCCAAAAAACGGAAAGTGGTCGAAGATAGTGGACCTAATGGACTGTCACGTGTCATACTCAGTTGATTCGGAGACAGTTTTTGGTCCATACAATCCATTGAAAAGAAGATTACTAAGGCATTTCACTCAAACACATTTTGCCCATGATAGCCCACTGTGTGAGTTGTGCCAAAAAACGGAAAGTGGTCGAAGATAGTGGACCTAATGGACTCTCACGTGTCATACTCAGTTGATTCGGAGATAGTTTTTGGTCCATACAATCCATTCAAAAGGAGATTACTAAGGCATTTCACTCAAACACATTTTGCCCATTATAGCCCACTGTGTGAGTTGTGACAAAAATCGGAAAGTGGTAGAAGATAGTGGCACTAATGGACTGTCACGTGTCATACTCAGTTTATTCCGAAATAGTTTTTTTCCATGCAATTCATTCAAAAGTAGATTACTAAGGCATTTCACTCAAACACATTTTGCCCATTATAGTCCACTGTGTGAGTTGTGACAAAAATCGGAAAGTGGTCAAAGATAGTGGACCTAATGGACTGTCACGTGTCATACTCAGTTGATTCGGAGATAGTATTTGGTCCATACAATTCATTCAAAAGTAGATTACTAAGGCATTTCACTCAAACACATTTTGCCCATTATAGCCCACTGTGTGAGTTGTGCCAAAAATCGGAAAGTGGTCTACGATAGTGGCACTAATGGACTGTCACGTGTCATACTCAGTTTATTCCGAAATAGTTTTTGGTCCATACAATTCATTCAAAAGTAGATTACTAAGGCATTTCACTCAAACACATTTTGCTATTATAGCCCACTGTGTGAGTTGTGCCAAAAATCGGAAAGTGGTCTAAGATAGTGGCACTAATGGACTGTCACGCGTCATACTCAGTTTATTCCGAAATAGTTTTTGGTCCATACAATTCATTCAAAAGTAGATCACTAAGGCATTTCACTCAAACACATTTTGCCCATTATAGCCCACTGTGTGAGTTGTGACAAAAATCGGAAAGTGCCCAAAGATAGTCGACCTAATGGGCTGTCACTTGTCAGACTCACTTTAGTCGAAGATAGTTTTTGGTCCATACAATCCATTCAAAAGGAGATTACTAAGGCATTTCACTCAAACACATTTTGCCCATGATAGCCCACTGTGTGAGTTGCGACAAAAATCGGAAAGTGGTCGAAGATAGTGGACATAATGGACTGTCACGTGTCATACTCAGTTGATTCGGACACAGTTTTTGGTCCATACAATCCATTCAAAAGGAGATTACTAAGGCATTTCACTCAAACACATTTTGCCCATTATAGCCCACTGTGTGAGTTGTGACAAAAATCGGAAAGTGGTCGAAGATAGTGGACCTAATGGACTGTCACGCGTCATACTCAGTTTATTCCGAAATAGTTTTTTTCCATGCAATTCATTCAAAAGTAGATTACTAAGGCATTTCACTCAAACACATTTTGCCCATTATAGCCCACTGTGTGAGTTGTGCCAAAAATCGAAAAGTGGTCTAAGATAGTGGCACTAATGGACTGTCACGCGTCATACTCAGTTTATTCCGAAATAGTTTTTGGTCCATACAATTCATTCAAAAGTAGATCACTAAGGCATTTCACTCAAACACATTTTGCCCATTATAGCCCACTGTGTGAGTTGTGACAAAAATCGGAAAGTGCCCAAAGATAGTCGACCTAATGGGCTGTCACCTGTCAGACTCACTTTAGTCGAAGATAGTGTTTGGTCCATACAATCCATTCAAAGGAGATTACTAAGGCATTTCACTCAAACACATTTTGCCCATGATAGCCCACTGTGTGAGTTGTGACAAAAATCGGAAAGTGGTCGAAGATAGTGGACCTAATGGACTCTCACGTGTCATACTCAGTTGATTCGGAGATAGTTTTTGGTCCATACAATCCATTCAAAAGGAGATTACTAAGGCATTTCACTCAAACACATTTTGCCCATTATAGCCCACTGTGTGAGTTGTGACAAAAATCGGAAAGTGGTAGAAGATAGTGGCACTAATGGACTGTCACGTGTCATACTCAGTTTATTCCGAAATAGTTTTTTTCCATGCAATTCGTTCAAAAGTAGTTTACTAAGGCATTTCACTCAAACACATTTTGCCCATTATAGTCCACTGTGTGAGTTCTGACAAAAATCGGAAAGTGGTCAAAGATAGTGGACCTAATGGACTGTCACGTGTCATACTCAGTTGATTCGGAGATAGTATTTGGTCCATACAATTCATTCAAAAGTAGATTACTAAGGCATTTCACTCAAACACATTTTGCCCATTATAGCCCACTGTGTGAGCTGTGACAAAAATCGGAAAGTGGTCGAAAATAGTGGACCTAATGGACTGTCACGCGTCATACGCAGTTGATTCGGAGATAGTTTTTGGTCCATAAAATTCATTCAAAAGTAGATCACTAAGGCATTTCACTCAAACACATTTTGCCCATTATAGCCCACTGTGTGAGTTGTGACAAAAATCGGAAAGTGCCCAAAGATAGTCGACCTAATGGGCTGTCACCTGTCAGACTCACTTTAGTCGAAGATAGTGTTTGGTCCATACAATCCATTCAAAGGAGATTACTAAGGCATTTCACTCAAACACATTTTGCCCATGATAGCCCACTGTGTGAGTTGTGACAAAAATCGGAAAGTGGTCGAAGATAGTGGACCTAATGGACTCTCACGTGTCATACTCAGTTGATTCGGAGATAGTTTTTGGTCCATACAATCCCTTCAAAAGGAGATTACTAAGGCATTTCACTCAAACACATTTTGCCCATTATAGCCCACTGTGTGAGTTGTGACAAAAATCGGAAAGTGGTCGAAGATAGTGGACCTAATGGACTCTCACGCGTCATACTCAGTTTATTCCGAAATAGTTTTTGGTCCATACAATTCATTCAAAAGTAGATTACTAAGGCATTTCACTCAAACACATTTTGCCCATTATAGCCCACTGTGTGAGTTGTGCCAAAAAACGGAAAGTGGTCGAAGATAGTGGACCTAATGGACTCTCACGTGTCATACTCAGTTGATTCGGAGACAGTTTTTGGTCCATACAATCCATTGAAAAGAAGATTACTAAGGCATTTCACTCAAACACATTTTGCCCATGATAGCCCACTGTGTGAGTTGTGCCAAAAAACGGAAAGTGGTCGAAGATAGTGGACCTAATGGACTCTCACGTGTCATACTCAGTTGATTCGGAGATAGTTTTTGGTCCATACAATCCATTCAAAAGGAGATTACTAAGGCATTTCACTCAAACACATTTTGCCCATTATAGCCCACTGTGTGAGTTGTGACAAAAATCGGAAAGTGGTAGAAGATAGTGGCACTAATGGACTGTCACGTGTCATACTCAGTTTATTCCGAAATAGTTTTTTTCCATGCAATTCATTCAAAAGTAGTTTACTAAGGCATTTCACTCAAACACATTTTGCCCATTATAGTCCACTGTGTGAGTTCTGACAAAAATCGGAAAGTGGTCAAAGATAGTGGACCTAATGGACTGTCACGTGTCATACTCAGTTGATTCGGAGATAGTATTTGGTCCATACAATTCATTCAAAAGTAGATTACTAAGGCATTTCACTCAAACACATTTTGCCCATTATAGCCCACTGTGTGAGCTGTGACAAAAATCGGACAGTGGTCGAAAATAGTGGACCTAATGGACTGTCACGCGTCATACGCAGTTGATTCGGAGATAGTTTTTGGTCCATACAATTCATTCAAAAGTAGATTACTAAGGCATTTCACTCAAACACATTTTGCCCATTATAGCCCACTGTGTGAGTTGTGCCAAAAAACGGAAAGTGGTCGAAGATAGTGGACCTAATGGACTCTCACGTGTCATACTCAGTTGATTCGGAGATAGTTTTTGGTCCATACAATCCATTCAAAAGGAAAATACTAAGGCATTTCACTCAAACACATTTTGCCCATTATAGCCCACTGTGTGAGTTGTGCCAAAAAACGGAAAGTGATCGAAGATAGTGGACCTATTGGACTCTCACGTGTCATACTCAGTTGATTCGGAGATAGTTTTTGGTCCATACAATCCATTCAAAATGAGATTACTAAGGCATTTCCCTCAAACACATTTTGCCCATTATAGCCCACTGTGTGAGTTGTGACAAAAATCGGAAAGTGCTCAAAGATAGTCGACCTAATGGGCTGTCACTTGTCAGACTCACTTTAGTCGAAGATAGTTTTTGGTCCATACAATCCATTCAAAAGGAGATTACTAAGGCATTTCACTCAAACACATTTTGCCCATGATAGCCCACTGTGTGAGTTGTGACAAAAATCGGAAAGTGGTCGAAGATAGTGGACCTAATGGACTGTCACGTGTCATACTCAGTTGATTCGGAGATAGTATTTGGTCCATACAATTCATTCAAAAGTAGATTACTAAGGCATTTCACTCAAACACATTTTGCCCATTATAGCCCACTGTGTGAGCTGTGACAAAAATCGGAAAGTGGTCGAAGATAGTGGACCTAATGGACTGTCACGCGTCATACTCAGTTGATTCGGAGATAGTTTTTGGTCCATACAATTCATTCAAAAGTAAATTACTAAGGCATTTCACTCAAACACATTTTGCCCATTATAGCCCACTGTGTGAGTTGTGCCAAAAAACGGAAAGTGGTCGAAGATAGTGGACCTAATGGACTCTCACGTGTCATACTCAGTTGATTCGGAGATAGTTTTTGGTCCATACAATCCATTCAAAAGTAGATTACTAAGGCATTTCACTCAAACACATTTTGCCCATTATAGCCCACTGTGTGAGTTGTGCCAAAAAACGGAAAGTGGTCGAAGATAGTGGACCTAATGGACTGTCACGTGTCATACTCAGTTGATTCGGAGATAGTATTTGGTCCATACAATTCATTCAAAAGTAGATTACTAAGGCATTTCACTCAAACACATTTTGCCCATTATAGCCCACTGTGTGAGCTGTGACAAAAATCGGAAAGTGGTCGAAGATAGTGGACCTAATGGACTGTCACGCGTCATACTCAGTTGATTCGGAGATAGTTTTTGGTCCATACAATTCATTCAAAAGTAGATTACTAAGGCATTTCACTCAAACACATTTTGCCCATTATAGCCCACTGTGTGAGTTGTGCCAAAAAACGGAAAGTGGTCGAAGATAGTGGACCTAATGGACTCTCACGTGTCATACTCAGTTGATTCGGAGATAGTTTTTGGTCCATACAATTCATTCAAAAGTAGATTACTAAGGCATTTCACTCAAACACATTTTGCCCATTATAGCCCACTGTGTGAGTTGTGACGAAAATCGGAAAGTGGTCGAAGATAGTGGACCTAATGGGCTGTCACGTGTCATACTCAGTTGATTCGGAGATAGTTTTTGGTCCATACAATCAATTCAAAAGGAAATTACTAAGGCATTTCACTCAAACACATTTTGCCCATTATAGCCCACTGTGTGAGTTGTGGCAAAAAACGGAAAGTGATCGAAGATAGTGCACCTATTGGACTCTCACGTGTCATACTCAGTTGATTCGGAGATAGTTTTTGGTCCATACAATCCATTCAAAATGAGATTACTAAGGCATTTCCCTCAAACACATTTTGCCCATTATAGCCCACTGTGTGAGTTGTGACAAAAATCGGAAAGTGCTCAAAGATAGTCGACCTAATGGGCTGTCACTTGTCAGACTCACTTTAGTCGAAGATAGTTTTTGGTCCATACAATCCATTCAAAAGGAGATTACTAAGGCATTTCACTCAAACACATTTTGCCCATGATAGCCCACTGTGTGAGTTGTGACAAAAATCGGAAAGTGGTCGAAGATAGTGGACCTAATGGACTGTCACGTGTCATACTCAGTTGATTCGGACACAGTTTTTGGTCCATACAATCCATTGAAAAGAAGATTACTAAGGCATTTCACTCAAACACATTTTGCCCATTATAGCCCACTGTGTGAGTTGTGCCAAAAAACGGAAAGTGGTCGAAGATAGTGGACCTAATGGACTCTCACGTGTCATACTCAGTTGATTCGGAGATAGTATTTGGTCCATACAATTCATTCAAAAGTAGATTACTAAGGCATTTCACTCAAACACATTTTGCCCATTAAAGCCCACTGTGTGAGCTGTGACAAAAATCGGAAATAGCTCAAAGGTAGTCGACCTAATGGGCTGGCACTTGTCATACCCACTTTAGTCGAAGATAGTTTTTGGTCCATACAATCCATTCAAAATGAGATTACTAAGGCATTTCACTCAAACACATTTTGCCCATTATAGCCCACTGTGTGAGTTGTGACAAAAATCGGAAAATGCTCAAAGATAGTCGACCTAATGGGCTGTCACTTGTCAGACTCACTTTAGTCGAAGATAGTTTTTGGTCCATACAATCCATTCAAAAGGAGATTACTAAGGCATTTCACTCAAACACATTTTGCCCATTATAGCCCACTGTGTGAGTTGTGACAAAAATCGGAAAGTGGTCGAAGATAGTGGACCTAATGAGCTGTCACGTGTCATACTCAGTTGATTCGGACACAGTTTTTGGTCCATACAATCCATTGAAAAGAAGATTACTAAGGCATTTCACTCAAACACATTTTGCCCATTATAGCCCACTGTGTGAGTTGTGACAAAAATCGTTAAGTGCTCGAAGATAGTGGACCTAATGGACTACAACGCGACATGCTTAGTTTATTCAGAAATAGTTTTTGGTCCATACAATCCATTCAAAGGAAGATTTCTAAGGCATTTCACTCAAACACATTATGCCCATTATATCCCACTGTGTGAGTTGCGCCAAAAATCGAAAAGTTTTCGAAGATAACGGACCTGATGGACTATCACGTATCATACTCAGTTTATAAAGAAATAGTTTTTGGTCCATACAATCCATTCAAAGGAAGATTACTAAGGCATTTCACTCAAACACATTATGCCCATTATAGCCCACTGTGTGAGTTGCGCCAAAAATCGGAAAGTGGTCGAAGATAGTGGACCTAATGGACTGTCACGCGTCATACTCAGTTGATTCGGAGATAGTATTTGGTCCATACAATTCATTCAAAAGTAGATTACTAAGGCATTTCACTCAAACACATTTTGCCCATTATAGTCCACTGTGTGAGTTCTGACAAAAATCGGAAAGTGGTCAAAGATAGTGGACCTAATGGACTGTCACGTGTCATACTCAGTTGATTCGGAGATAGTATTTGGTCCATACAATTCATTCAAAAGTAGATTACTAAGGCATTTCACTCAAACACATTTTGCCCATTATATCCCACTGTGTGAGTTGCGCCAAAAATCGAAAAGTTTTCGAAGATAACGGACCTGATGGACTATCACGTGTCATACTCAGTTTATAAAGAAATAGTTTTTGGTCCATACAATCCATTCAAAGGAAGATCACTAAGGCATTTCACTCAAACACATTATGCCCATTATAGCCCACTGTGTGAGTTGCGCCAAAAATCGGAAAGTGGTCGAAGATAGTGGACCTAATGGACTGTCACGCGTCATACGCAGTTGATTCGGAGATAGTTTTTGGTCCATACAATTCATTCAAAAGTAGATTACTAAGGCATTTCACTCAAACACATTTTGCCCATTATAGCCCACTGTGTGAGTTGTGCCAAAAAACGGAAAGTGGTCCAAGATAGTGGACCTAATGGACTCTCACGTGTCATACTCAGTGGATTCGGAGATAGTTTTTGGTCCATACAATTCATTAAAAATGAAATTACTAAGGCATTTCACTCAAACACATTTTGCCCATTATAGCCCACTGTGTGAGTTGTGACAAAAATCGGAAAGTGCTCAAAGATAGTCGAACTAATGGGCTGTCACTTGTCAGACTCACTTTAGTCGAAGATAGTTTTTGGTCCATACAATCCATTCAAAAGGAGATTACTAAGGCATTTCACACAAACACATTTTGCCCATTATAGCTAACTGTGTGAGTTGTGACAAAAACCGGAAAGTGGTCCAAGATAGTGGACCTAATGGACTGTCACATGTCATACTCAGTTGATTGGGAGATAGTTTTTGGTCCATACAATTCATTGAAAAGAAGATTACTAAGGCATTTCACTCAAACACATTTTGCCCATTAAAGCCCACTGTGTGAGCTGTGACAAAAATCGGAAATAGCTCAAAGGTAGTCGACCTAATGGGCTGGCACTTGTCATACCCACTTTAGTCGAAGATAGTTTTTGGTCCATACAATCCATTCAAAATGAGATTACTAAGGCATTTCACTCAAACACATTTTGCCCATTATAGCCCACTGTGTGAGTTGTGACAAAAATCGGAAAATGCTCAAAGATAGTCGACCTAATAGGCTGTCACTTGTCAGACTCACTTTAGTCGAAGATAGTTTTTGGTCCATACAATCCATTCAAAAGGAGATTACTAAGGCATTTCACTCAAACACATTTTGCCCATGATAGCCCACTGTGTGAGTTGTGACAAAAATCGGAAAGTGGTCGAAGATAGTGGACCTAATGGACTGTCACGTGTCATACTCAGTTGATTCGGACACAGTTTTTGGTCCATACAATCCATTGAAAAGAAGATTACTAAGGCATTTCACTCAAACACATTTTGCCCATTATAGCCCACTGTGTGAGTTGTGACAAAAATCGTTAAGTGCTCGAAGATAGTGGACCTAATGGACTACAACGCGACATGCTTAGTTTATTCAGAGATAGTTTTTGGTCCATACAATCCATTCAAAGGAAGATTACTAAGGCATTTCACTCAAACACATTATGCCCATTATATCCCACTGTGTGAGTTGCGCCAAAAATCGAAAAGTGGTCGAAGATAACGGACCTGATGGACTATCACGTATCATACTCAGTTTATAAAGAAATAGTTTTTGGTCCATACAATCCATTCAAAGGAAGATTACTAAGGCATTTCACTCAAACACATTATGCCCATTATAGCCCACTGTGTGAGCTGTGACGAAAATCGGAAAGTGGTCGAAGATAGTGGACCTAATGGGCTGTCACGTGTCATACTCAGTTGATTCGGAGATAGTTTTTGGTCCATACAATCCATTCAAAAGGAAATTTCTAAGGCATTTCACTCAAACACATTTTGCCTATTATATCCCACTGTGTGAGTTGCGCCAAAAATCGGAAAGTGGTCGAAGATAGTGGACCTAATGGACTGTCACGCGTCATACTCAGTTGATTCGGAGATAGTTTTTGGTCCATACAATTCATTCAAAAGTAGATTACTAAGGCATTTCACTCAAACACATTTTGCCCATTATAGCCCACTGTGTGAGTTGTGCCAAAAAACGGAAAGTGGTCGAAGATAGTGGACCTAATGGACTCTCACGTGTCATACTCAGTTGATTCGGAGATAGTTTTTGGTCCATACAATCCATTCAAAATGAGATTACTAAGGCATTTCACTCAAACACATTTTGCCCATTATAGCCCACTGTGTGAGCTGTGACGAAAATCGGAAAGTGGTCGAAGATAGTGGACCTAATGGGCTGTCACGTGTCATACTCAGTTGATTCGGAGATAGTTTTTGGTCCATACAATCCATTCAAAAGGAAATTTCTAAGGCATTTCACTCAAACACATTTTGCCCATTATAGCCCACTGTGTGAGTTGTGCCAAAAAACGGAAAGTGATCGAAGATAGTGGACCTATTGGACTCTCACGTGTCATACTCACTTGATTCGGAGATAGTTTTTGGTCCATACAATCCATTCAAAATGAGATTACTAAGGCATTTCCCTCAAACACATTTTGCCCATTATAGCACACTGTGTGAGTTGTGACAAAAATCGGAAAGTGCTCAAAGATAGTCGACCTAATGGGCTGTCACTTGTCAGACTCACTTTAGTCGAAGATAGTTTTTGGTCCATACAATCCATTCAAAAGGAGATTACTAAGGCATTTCACTCAAACACATTTTGCCCATGATAGCCCACTGTGTGAGTTGTGACAAAAATCGGAAAGTGGTCGAAGATAGTGGACCTAATGGACTGTCACGTGTCATACTCAGTTGATTCGGAGATAGTTTTTGGTCCATACAATTCATTCAAAAGTAGATTACTAAGGCATTTCACTCAAACACATTTTGCCCATTATAGCCCACTGTGTGAGTTGTGCCAAAAAACGGAAAGTGGTCGAAGATAGTGGACCTAATGGACTCTCACGTGTCATACTCAGTTGATTCGGAGATAGTTTTTGGTCCATACAATCCATTCAAAAGGAGATTACTAAGGCATTTCACTCAAACACATTTTGCCCATGATAGCCCACTGTGTGAGTTGTGCCAAAAAACGGAAAGTGGTCGAAGATAGTGGACCTAATGGACTCTCACGTGTCATACTCAGTTGATTCGGAGATAGTTTTTGGTCCATACAATCCATTCAAAATGAGATTACTAAGGCATTTCACTCAAACACATTTTGCCCATTATAGCCCACTGTGTGCGTTGTGACGAAAATCGGAAAGTGGTTGAAGATAGTGGACCTAATGGGCTGTCACGTGTCATACTCAGTTGATTCGGAGATAGTTTTTGGTCCATACAATCCATTCAAAAGGAAATTACTAAGGCATTTCACTCAAACACATTTTGCCCATTATAGCCCACTGTGTGAGTTGTGCCAAAAAACGGAAAGTGATCGAAGATAGTGCACCTATTGGACTCTCACGTGTCATACTCAGTTGATTCGGAGATAGTTTTTGGTCCATACAATCCATTCAAAAGGAGATTACTAAGACATTTCCCTCAAACACATTTTGCCCATTATAGCCCACTGTGTGAGTTGTGACAAAAATCGGAAAGTGCTCAAAGATAGTCGACCTAATGGGCTGTCACTTGTCAGACTCACTTTGGTCGAAGATAGTTTTTGGTCCATACAATCCATTCAAAAGGAGATTACTAAGGCATTTCACTCAAACACATTTTGCCCATGATAGCCCACTGTGTGAGTTGCGACAAAAATCGGAAAGTGGTCGAAGATAGTGGACCTAATGGACTGTCACGTGTCATACTCAGTTGATTCGGACACAGTTTTTGGTCCATACAATCCATTGAAAAGAAGATTGCTAAGGCATTTCACTCAAACACATTTTGCCCATTATAGCCCACTGTGTGAGTTGTGCCAAAAAACGGAAAGTGGTCGAAGATAGTGGACCTAATGGACTCTCACGTGTCATACTCAGTTGATTCGGAGATAGTATTTGGTCCATACAATTCATTCAAAAGTAGATTACTAAGGCATTTCACACAAACACATTTTGCCCATTAAAGCCCACTGTGTGAGCTGTGACAAAAATCGGAAATAGCTCAAAGGTAGTCGACCTAATGGGCTGGCACTTGTCATACCCGCTTTAGTCGAAGATAGTTTTTGGTCCATACAATCCATTCAAAATGAGATTACTAAGGCATTTCACTCAAACACATTTTGCCCATTATAGCCCACTGTGTGAGTTGTGACAAAAATCGGAAAATGCTCAAAGATAGTCGACCTAATGGGCTGTCACTTGTCAGACTCACTTTAGTCGAAGATAGTTTTTGGTCCATACAATCCATTCAAAAGGAGATTACTAAGGCATTTCACTCAAACACATTTTGCCCATTATAGCCCACTGTGTGAGTTGTGACAAAAATCGGAAAGTGGTCGAAGATAGTGGACCTAATGGGCTGTCACGTGTCATACTCAGTTGATTCGGAGATACTTTTAGGTCCATACAATCCATTCAAAAGGACATTACTAAGGCATTTCACTCAAACACATTTTGCCCATTATAGCCCACTGTGTGAGTTGTGCCAAAAAACGGAAAGTGGTCGAAGATAGTGGACCTAATGGACTCTCACGTGTCATACTCAGTTGATTCGGAGATACTTTTAGGTCCATACAATCCATTCAAAAGGAGATTACTAAGGCATTTCACTCAAACACATTTTGCCCATTATAGCCCACTGTGTGAGTTGTGACAAAAATCGTTAAGTGCTCGAAGATAGTGGACCTAATGGACTACAACGCGACATGCTTAGTTTATTCAGAAATAGTTTTTGGTCCATACAATCCATTCAAAGGAAGATTTCTAAGGCATTTCACTCAAACACATTATGCCCATTATATCCCACTGTGTGAGTTGCGCCAAAAATCGAAAAGTGGTCGAAGATAACGGACCTGATGGACTATCACGTATCATACTCAGTTTATAAAGAAATAGTTTTTGGTCCATACAATCCATTCAAAGGAAGATTACTAAGGCATTTCACTCAAACACATTATGCCCATTATAGCCCACTGTGTGAGTTGTGCCAAAAAACGGAAAGTGGTCGAAGATAGTGGACCTAACGGACTCTCACGTGTCATACTCAGTTGATTCGGAGATAGTTTTTGGTCCATACAATTCATTCAAAATGAAATTACTAAGGCATTTCACTCAAACACATTTTGCCCATTATAGCCCACTGTGTGAGTTGTGACAAAAATCGGAAAGTGCTCAAAGATAGTCGACCTAATGGGCTGTCACTTGTCAGACTCACTTTAGTCGAAGATAGTTTTTGGTCCATACAATCCATTCAAAAGGAGATTACTAAGGCATTTCACTCAAACACATTTTGCCCATGATAGCCCACTGTGTGAGTTGTGACAAAAATCGGAAAGTGGTCGAAGATAGTGGACCTAATGGACTGTCACGTGTCATACTCAGTTGATTCGGACACAGTTTTTGGTCCATACAATCCATTGAAAAGAAGATTACTAAGGCATTTCACTCAAACACATTTTGCCCATTATAGCCCACTGTGTGAGTTGTGACAAAAATCGTTAAGTGCCCGAAGATAGTGGACCTAATGGACTACAACGCGACATGCTTAGTTTATTCAGAAATAGTTTTTGGTCCATACAATCCATTCAAAGGAAGATTACTAAGGCATTTTACTCAAACACATTATGCCCATTATATCCCACTGTGTGAGTTGCGCCAAAAATCGAAAAGTGGTCGAAGATAACGGACCTGATGGACTATCACGTATCATACTCAGTTTATAAAGAAATAGTTTTTGGTCCATACAATCCATTCAAAGGAAGATTACTAAGGCATTTCACTCAAACACATTATGCCCATTATAGCCCACTGTGTGAGTTGCGCCAAAAATCGGAAAGTGGTCGAAGATAGTGGACCTGATGGACTACAACGCGACATACTTAGTTTATTCAGAAATAGTTTTTGGTCCATACAATCCATTCAAAGGAAGATTACTAAGGCATTTCACTCAAACACAGTTTGCCCATTATAGCCCACTGTGTGAGTTGTGCCAAAAATCGGAAAGCGGTCGAAGATAGTGGCACTAATGGACTGTCACGTGCCATACTCAGTTTATTCCGAAATAGTTTTTTTCCATACAATTCATTCAAAAGTAGATTACTAAGGCATTTCACTCAAACATATTTTGCCCATTATAGTCCACTGTGTGAGTTGTGACAAAAATCGGAAAGTGGTCAAAGATAGTGGACCTAATGGACTGTCACGTGTCATACTCAGTTGATTCGGAGATAGTTTTTGGTCCATACAATTCATTCAAAAGTAGATTACTAAGGCATTTCACTCAAACACATTTTGCCCATTATAGCCCAC
The DNA here is from genome assembly GCA_963576795.1 of Metopia argyrocephala. Lineage (NCBI taxonomy): Eukaryota > Metazoa > Arthropoda > Insecta > Diptera > Sarcophagidae > Metopia > Metopia argyrocephala. The sequence continues at coordinate 85,684,711 of OY756209.1, read as the reverse complement.
TGTGTGAGTTGTGCCAAAAATCCGAAAGTGGTCGAAGATAGTAGACCTGATGAACTACAATGCGACATACTCAGTTTATTCAGAAATAGTTTTTGGTCCATACAATCCATTCAAAGGAAAATTACTAAGGTATTTCACTCAAACACATTTTGCCCATTATAGCCCACTGTGTGAGTTGTGCCAAAAATCGGAAAGTGGTCTAAGATAGTGGCACTAATGGACTGTCACGCGTCATACTCAGTTTATTCCGAAATAGTTTTTGGTCCATACAATTCATTCAAAAGTAGATCACTAAGGCATTTCACTCAAACACATTTTGCCCATTATAGCCCACTGTGTGAGTTGTGACAAAAATCGGAAAGTGCCCAAAGATAGTCGACCTAATGGCCTGTCACATGTCATACTCACTTTAGTCGAAGATAGTTTTTGGTCCATACAATCCATTCAAAAGAAGATTACTATGGCATTTCACTCAAACACATTTTGCCCATTATAGCCCACTGTGTGAGCTGTGATAAAAATTGGAAAGTGGTCGAAGATAGCGGACCTACTGGACTGTCACGTGTCATACTCAGTTGATTCGGAGATAGTTTTTGGTCCATACAATTCATTCAAAAGTAGATTACTAAGGCATTTCACTCAAACACATTTTGCCCATTATGGCCCACTGTGTGAGTTGTGCCAAAAAACGGAAAGTGGTCGAAGATAGTGGACCTAATGGACTCTCACGTGTCATACTCAGTTGATTCGGAGTTAGTTTTTGGTTCATACAATCCATTCAAAATGAAATTACTAAGGCATTTCACTCAAACACATTTTGCCCATTATAGCCCACTGTGTGAGTTGTGTCAGAAATCGGAAAGTGGTCGAAGATAGTAGACCTGATGAGCTACAATGCGACATACTCAGTTTATTCAGAAATAGTTTTTGGTCCATACAATCCATTCAAAGGAAGATTACTAAGGCATTTCACTCAAACACATTTTGCCCATTATAGCCCACTGTGTGAGTTGTGACAAAAATCGGAAAGTGCTCAAAGGTAGTCGACCTAATGGGCTGTCACTTGTCATACTCACTTTAGTCGAAGATAGTTTTTGGTCCATACAATCCATTCAAAAGAAGATTACTAAGGCATTTCACACAAACACATTTTGCCCATTATAGCTAACTGTGTGAGTTGTGACAAAAACCGGAAAGTGGTCCAAGATAGTGGACCTAATGGACTGTCACATGTCATACTCAGTTGATTCGGAGATAGTTTTTTTTCCATACAATTCATTCAAAAGTAGATTACTAAGGCATTTCACTCAAACACATTTTGCCCATTATAGCCCACTGTGTGAGTTGTGCCAAAAAACGGAAAGTGGTCGAAGATAGTGGACCTAATGGACTCTCACGTGTCATACTCAGTTGATTCGGAGATAGTTTTTGGTCCATACAATCCATTCAAAAGGAGATTACTAAGGCATTTCACTCAAACACATTTTGCCCATTATAGAACACTGTGTGAGTTGTGACAAAAATCGGAAAGTGGTTGAAGATAGTGGACCTAATGGACTGTCACGTGTCATACTCAGTTGATTCGGAGATAGTTTTTGGTCCATACAATTCATTCAAAAGGAGATTACTAAGGCATTTCACACAAACACATTTTGCCCATTATAGCCCACTGTGTGAGTTGTGACAAAAACCGGAAAGTGGTCCAAGATAGTGGACCTAATGGGCTGTCACATGTCATACTCAGTTGATTCGGAGATAGTTTTTGGTTCATACAATCCATTCAAAATGAAATTACTAAGGCATTTCACTCAAACACATTTTGCCCATTATAGCCCACTGTGTGAGTTGTGTCAGAAATCGGAAAGTGGTCGAAGATAGTAGACCTAATGAGCTACAATGCGACATACTCAGTTTATTCAGAAATAGTTTTTGGTCCATACAATCCATTCAAAGGAAGATTACTAAGGCATTTCACTCAAACACATTTTGCCCATTATAGCCCACTGTGTGAGTTGTGACAAAAATCGGAAAGTGCTCAAAGGTAGTCGACCTAATGGGCTGTCACTTGTCATACTCACTTTAGTCGAAGATAGTTTTTGGTCCATACAATCCATTCAAAAGAAGATTACTAAGGCATTTCACACAAACACATTTTGCCCATTATAGCTAACTGTGTGAGTTGTGACAAAAACCGGAAAGTGGTCCAAGATAGTGGACCTAATGGACTGTCACATGTCATACTCAGTTGATTCGGAGATAGTTTTTTTTCCATACAATTCATTCAAAAGTAGATTACTAAGGCATTTCACTCAAACACATTTTGCCCATTATAGCCCACTGTGTGAGTTGTGCCAAAAAACGGAAAGTGGTCGAAGATAGTGGACCTAATGGACTCTCACGTGTCATACTCAGTTGATTCGGAGATAGTTTTTGGTCCATACAATCCATTCAAAAGGAGATTACTAAGGCATTTCACTCAAACACATTTTGCCCATTATAGAACACTGTGTGAGTTGTGACAAAAATCGGAAAGTGGTTGAAGATAGTGGACCTAATGGACTGTCACGTGTCATACTCAGTTGATTCGGAGATAGTTTTTGGTCCATACAATTCATTCAAAAGGAGATTACTAAGGCATTTCACACAAACACATTTTGCCCATTATAGCCCACTGTGTGAGTTGTGACAAAAACCGGAAAGTGGTCCAAGATAGTGGACCTAATGGGCTGTCACATGTCATACTCAGTTGATTCGGAGATAGTTTTTGGTCCATACAATTCATTCAAAAGTAGATTACTAAGGCATTTCACTCAAACACATTTTGCCCATTATAGCCCACTGTGTGAGTTGTGCCAAAAAACGGAAAGTGGTCGAAGATAGTGGACCCAATGGACTCTCACGTGTCGTACTCAGTTGATTCGGAGATAGTTTTTGGTCCATACAATCCATTCAAAAGAAGATTACTAAGGCATTTCACACAAACAGATTTTGCCCATTATAGCCCACTGTGTGAGTTGTGACAAAAGCCGGAAAGTGGTCCAAGATAGTGGACCTGATGGGCTGTCACATGTCATACTCAGTTGATTCGGAGATAGTTCTTTTTCCATACAATTCATTCAAAAGTAGATTACTAAGGCATTTCACTCAAACACATTTTGCCCATTATAGCCCACTGTGTGAGTTGTGCCAAAAAACGGAAAGTGGTCGAAGATAGTGGACCTAATGGACTCTCACGTGTCATACTCAGTTGATTCGGAGATAGTTTTTGGTCCATACAATCCATTCAAAAGGAGATTACTAAGGCATTTCACTCAAACACATTTTGCCCATTATAGCCCACTGTGTGAGCTGTGATAAAAATCGGAAAGTGGTCGAAGATAGCGGACCTACTGGACTGTCACGTGTCATACTCAGTTGATTCGGAGATAGTTTTTGGTCCATACAATTCATTCAAAAGTAGATTACTAAGGCATTTCACTCAAACACATTTTGCCCATTATAGCCCACTGTGTGAGTTGTGCCAAAAAACGGAAAGTGGTCGAAGATAGTGGACCTAATGGACTCTCACGTGTCATACTCAGTTGATTCGGAGATAGTTTTTGGTCCATACAATCCATTCAAAAGGAGATTACTAAGGCATTTCACTCAAACACATTTTGCCCATTATAGCCCACTGTGTGAGTTGTGCCAAAAATCCGAAAGTGGTCGAAGATAGTAGACCTGATGAACTACAATGCGACATACTCAGTTTATTCAGAAATAGTTTTTGGTCCATACAATCCATTCAAAGGAAAATTACTAAGGTATTTCACTCAAACACATTTTGCCCATTATAGCCCACTGTGTGAGTTGTGCCAAAAATCGGAAAGTAGTCGAAGATAGTGGCACTAATGGACTGTCACGTGTCATACTCAGTTTATTCCGAAATAGTTTTTTTCCATGCAATTCATTCAAAAGTAGATTACTAAGGCATTTTACTCAAACACATTTTGCCCATTATAGTCCACTGTGTGAGTTGTGACAAAAATCGGAAAGTGGTCAAAGATAGTGGACCTAATGGACTGTCACGTGTCATACTCAGTTGATTCGGAGATAGTATTTGGTCCATACAATTCATTCAAAAGTAGATTACTAAGGCATTTCACTCAAACACATTTTGCCCATTATAGCCCACTGTGTGAGTTGTGCCAAAAATCGGAAAGGGGTCTACGATAGTGGCACTAATGGACTGTCACGTGTCATACTCAGTTTATTCCGAAATAGTTTTTGGTCCATACAAGTCATTCAAAAGTAGATTACTAAGGCATTTCACTCAAACACATTTTGCCCATTATAGCCCACTGTGTGAGTTGTGACAAAAATTGAAAAGTGCTCAAAGATATTCGACCTAATGGGCTGTCACTTGTCATACTCACTTTAGTCGAAGATAGTTTTTGGTCCATACAATCCATTCAAAAGGAGATTACTAAGGCATTTCACACAAACACATTTTGCCCATTATAGCTAACTGTGTGAGTTGTGACAAAAACCGGAAAGTGGTCCAAGATAGTGGACCTAATGGACTGTCACATGTCATACTCAGTTGATTCAGAGATAGTTTTTGGTCCATACAATTCATTCAAAAATAGATTACTAAGGCATTTCACTCAAACACATTTTGCCCATTATAGCCCACTGTGTGAGTTGTGCCAAAAACCGGAAAGTGGTAGAAGATAGTGGACCTAATGGACTCTCACGTGTCGTACTCAGTTGATTCGGAGATAGTTTTTGGTCCATACAATCCATTCAAAAGAAGATTACTAAGGCATTTCACACAAACAGATTTTGCCCATTATAGCCCACTGTGTGAGTTGTGACAAAAGCCGGAAAGTGGTCCAAGATAGTGGACCTAATGGACTCTCACGTGTCATACTCAGCTGATTCGGAGATAGTTTTTGGTCCATACAATCCATTCAAAAGGAGATTACTAAGGCATTTCACTCAAACACATTTTGCCCATTATAGCCCACTGTGTGAGTTGTGACAAAAATCGGAAAGTGGTCGAAGATAGTGGACCTAATGGACTGTCACGCGTCATACTCAATTGATTCGGAGATAGTTTTTGGTCCATACAATCCATTCAAAAGGAGATTACTAAGGCATTTCACTCAAACACATTTTGCCCATTATAGCCCACTGTGTGAGTTGTGACAAAAATCGGAAGTGGTCGAAGATAGTGGACCTAATGGACTGTCATGTGTCATACTCAGTTGATTCGGAGACAGTTTTTGGTCCATACAATCCATTGAAAAGAAGATTACTAAGGCATTTCACTCAAACACATTTTTCCATTATAGCCCACTGTGTGAGTTGTGACAAAAATCGTTAAGTGCTTGAAGATAGTGGACCTAATGGACTACAACGCGACATGCTTAGTTTATTCAGAAATAGTTTTTGGTCCATACAATCCATTCAAAGGAAGATTACTAAGGCATTTCACTCAAACACATTATGCCCATTATATCCCACTGTGTGAGTTGCGCCAAAAATCGGAAAGTAGTCGAAGATAACGGACCTGATGGACTATCACGTATCATACTCAGTTTATAAAGAAATAGTTTTTGGTCCATACAATCCATTCAAAGGAAAATTACTAAGGCATTTCACTCAAACACATTACGCCCATTATAGCCCACTGTGTGAGTTGCGCCAAAAATCGGAAAGTGGTCGAAGATAGTGGACCTGATGGACTACAACGCGACATACTTAGTTTATTCAGAAATAGTTTTTGGTCCATACAATCCATTCAAAGGAAGATTACTAAGGCATTTCACTCAAACACAGTTTGCCCATTATAGCCCACTGTGTGAGTTGTGCCAAAAATCGGAAAGTGGTCGAAGATAGTGGCACTAATGGACTGTCACGTGCCATACTCAGTTTATTCCGAAATAGTTTTTTTCCATACAATTCATTCAAAAGTAGATTACTAAGGCATTTCACTCAAACACATTTTGCCCATTATAGTCCACTGTGTGAGTTGTGACAAAAATCGGAAAGCGGTCAAAGATAGTGGACCTAATGGACTGTCACGTGTCATACTCAGTTGATTCGGAGATAGTTTTTGGTCCATACAATTCATTCAAAAGTAGATTACTAAGGCATTTCACTCAAACACATTTTGCCCATTATAGCCCACTGTGTGAGTTGTGCCAAAAATCGGAAAGTGGTCTAAGATAGTGGCACTAATGGACTGTCACGCGTCATACTCAGTTTATTCCGAAATAGTTTTTGGTCCATACAATTCATTCAAAAGTAGATCACTAAGGCATTTCACTCAAACACATTTTGCCCATTATAGCCCACTGTGTGAGTTGTGCCAAAAAACGGAAAGTGATCGAAGATAGTGGACCTAATGGACTCTCACGTGTCATACTCAGCTGATTCGGAGATAATTTTTGGTCCATACAATCCATTCAAAAGGAGATTACTAAGGCATTTCACTCAAACACATTTTGCCCATTATAGCCCACTGTGTGAGTTGTGACAAAAATCGGAAAGTGGTCGAAGATAGTGGACCTAATGGACTGTCACGTGTCATACTCAGTTGATTCGGAGATAGTTTTTGGTCCATACAATCCATTCAAAAGGAGATTACTAAGGCATTTCACTCAAACACATTTTGCCCATTATAGCCCACTGTGTGAGTTGTGACAAAAATCGGAAGTGGTCGAAGATAGTGGACCTAATGGACTGTCACGTGTCATACTCAGTTGATTCGGAGACAGTTTTTGGTCCATACAATCCATTGAAAAGAAGATTACTAAGGCATTTCACTCAAACACATTTTCCCATTATAGCCCACTGTGTGAGTTGTGACAAAAATCGTTAAGTGCTTGAAGATAGTGGACCTAATGGACTACAACGCGACATGCTTAGTTTATTCAGAAATAGTTTTTGGTCCATACAATCCATTCAAAGGAAGATTACTAAGGCATTTCACTCAAACACATTATGCCCATTATAGCCCACTGTGTGAGTTGCGCCAAAAATCGGAAAGTGGTCGAAGATAGTGGACCTAATGGACTGTCACGCGTCATACTCAGTTGATTCGGAGATAGTTTTTGGTCCATACAATTCATTCAAAAGTAGATTACTAAGGCATTTCACTCAAACACATTTTGCCCATTATAGCCCACTGTGTGAGTTGTGCCAAAAAACGGAAAGTGGTCGAAGATAGTGGACCTAATGGACTCTCACGTGTCATACTCAATTGATTCGGAGATAGTTTTTGGTCCATACAATCCATTCAAAATGAGATTACTAAGGCATTTCACTCAAACACATTTTGCCCATTATAGCCCACTGTGTGAGTTGTGACGAAAATCGGAAAGTGGTCGAAGATAGTGGACCTAATGGGCTGTCACGTGTCATACTCAGTTGATTCGGAGATAGTTTTTGGTCCATACAATCCATTCAAAAGGAAATTACTAAGGCATTTCACTCAAACACATTTTGCCCATTATAGCCCACTGTGTGAGTTGTGCCAAAAAACGGAAAGTGATCGAAGATAGTGGACCTATTGGACTCTCACGTGTCATACTCAGTTGATTCGGAGATAGTTTTTGGTCCATACAATCCATTCAAAATGAGATTACTAAGGCATTTCCCTCAAACACATTTTGCCCATTATAGCCCACTGTGTGAGTTGTGACAAAAATCGGAAAGTGCTCAAAGATAGTCGACCTAATGGGCTGTCACTTGTCAGACTCACTTTAGTCGAAGATAGTTTTTGGTCCATACAATCCATTCAAAAGGAGATTACTAAGGCATTTCACTCAAACACATTTTGCCCATGATAGCCCACTGTGTGAGTTGTGACAAAAATCGGAAAGTGGTCGAAGATAGTGGACCTAATGGACTGTCACGTGTCATACTCAGTTGATTCGGACACAGTTTTTGGTCCATACAATCCATTGAAAAGAAGATTACTAAGGCATTTCACTCAAACACATTTTGCCCATTATAGCCCACTGTGTGAGTTGTGCCAAAAAACGGAAAGTGGTCGAAGATAGTGGACCTAATGGACTCTCACGTGTCATACTCAGTTGATTCGGAGATAGTATTTGGTCCATACAATTCATTCAAAAGTAGATTACTAAGGCATTTCACTCAAACACATTTTGCCCATTAAAGCCCACTGTGTGAGCTGTGACAAAAATCGGAAATAGCTCAAAGGTAGTCGACCTAATGGGCTGGCACTTGTCATACCCACTTTAGTCGAAGATAGTTTTTGGTCCATACAATCCATTCAAAATGAGATTACTAAGGCATTTCACTCAAACACATTTTGCCCATTATAGCTAACTGTGTGAGTTGTGACAAAAACCGGAAAGTGGTCCAAGATAGTGGACCTAATGGACTGTCACATGTCATACTCAGTTGATTCGGAGATAGTTTTTTTTCCATACAATTCATTCAAAAGTAGATTACTAAGTCATTTCACTCAAACACATTTTGCCCATTATAGCCCACTGTGTGAGTTGTGCCAAAAAACGGAAAGTGGTCGAAGATAGTGGACCTAATGGACTCTCACGTGTCATACTCAGTTGATTCGGAGATAGTTTTTGGTCCATACAATCCATTCAAAAGGAGATTACTAAGGCATTTCACTCAAACACATTTTGCCCATTATAGAACACTGTGTGAGTTGTGACAAAAATCGGAAAGTGCTTGAAGATAGAGGACCTAATGGACTGTCACGTGTCATACTCAGTTGATTCGGAGATAGTTTTTGGTCCATACAATTCATTCAAAAGGAGATTACTAAGGCATTTCACACAAACACATTTTGCCCATTATAGCCCACTGTGTGAGTTGTGACAAAAACCGGAAAGTGGTCCAAGATAGTGGACCTAATGGGCTGTCACATGTCATACTCAGTTGATTCGGAGATAGTTTTTGGTCCATACAATTCATTCAAAAGTAGATTACTAAGGCATTTCACTCAAACACATTTTGCCCATTATAGCCCACTGTGTGAGTTGTGCCAAAAAACGGAAAGTGGTCGAAGATAGTGGACCCAATGGACTCTCACGTGTCATACTCAGTTGATTCGGAGATAGTTTTTGGTCCATACAATCCATTCAAAAGGAGATTACTAAGGCATTTCACTCAAACACATTTTGCCCATTATAGCCCACTGTGTGAGCTGTGATAAAAATCGGAAAGTGGTCGAAGATAGCGGACCTAATGGACTCTCACGTGTCATACTCAGTTGATTCGGAGATAGTTTTTGGTCCATACAATCCATTCAAAAGGAGATTACTAAGGCATTTCACTCAAACACATTTTGCCCATTATAGCCCACTGTGTGAGTTGTGCCAAAAATCCGAAAGTGGTCGAAGATAGTAGACCTGATGAACTACAATGCGACATACTCAGTTTATTCAGAAATAGTTTTTGGTCCATACAATCCATTCAAAGGAAAATTACTAAGGTATTTCACTCAAACACATTTTGCCCATTATAGCCCACTGTGTGAGTTGTGCCAAAAATCGGAAAGTAGTCGAAGATAGTGGCACTAATGGACTGTCACGTGTCATACTCAGTTTATTCCGAAATAGTTTTTTTCCATGCAATTCATTCAAAAGTAGATTACTAAGGCATTTTACTCAAACACATTTTGCCCATTATAGTCCACTGTGTGAGTTGTGACAAAAATCGGAAAGTGGTCAAAGATAGTGGACCTAATGGACTGTCACGTGTCATACTCAGTTGATTCGGAGATAGTATTTGGTCCATACAATTCATTCAAAAGTAGATTACTAAGGCATTTCACTCAAACACATTTTGCCCATTATAGCCCACTGTGTGAGTTGTGCCAAAAATCGGAAAGGGGTCTACGATAGTGGCACTAATGGACTGTCACGTGTCATACTCAGTTTATTCCGAAATAGTTTTTGGTCCATACAAGTCATTCAAAAGTAGATTACTAAGGCATTTCACTCAAACACATTTTGCCCATTATAGCCCACTGTGTGAGTTGTGACAAAAATTGAGAAGTGCTCAAAGATATTCGACCTAATGGGCTGTCACTTGTCATACTCACTTTAGTCGAAGATAGTTTTTGGTCCATACAATCCATTCAAAAGGAGATTACTAAGGCATTTCACACAAACACATTTTGCCCATTATAGCTAACTGTGTGAGTTGTGACAAAAACCGGAAAGTGGTCCAAGATAGTGGACCTAATGGACTGTCACATGTCATACTCAGTTGATTCAGAGATAGTTTTTGGTCCATACAATTCATTCAAAAATAGATTACTAAGGCATTTCACTCAAACACATTTTGCCCATTATAGCCCACTGTGTGAGTTGTGCCAAAAACCGGAAAGTGGTAGAAGATAGTGGACCTAATGGACTCTCACGTGTCGTACTCAGTTGATTCGGAGATAGTTTTTGGTCCATACAATCCATTCAAAAGAAGATTACTAAGGCATTTCACACAAACAGATTTTGCCCATTATAGCCCACTGTGTGAGTTGTGACAAAAGCCGGAAAGTGGTCCAAGATAGTGGACCTAATGGACTCTCACGTGTCATACTCAGCTGATTCGGAGATAGTTTTTGGTCCATACAATCCATTCAAAAGGAGATTACTAAGGCATTTCACTCAAACACATTTTGCCCATTATAGCCCACTGTGTGAGTTGTGACAAAAATCGGAAAGTGGTCGAAGATAGTGGACCTAATGGACTGTCACGCGTCATACTCAGTTGATTCGGAGATAGTTTTTGGTCCATACAATCCATTCAAAAGGAGATTACTAAGGCATTTCACTCAAACACATTTTGCCCATTATAGCCCACTGTGTGAGTTGTGACAAAAATCGGAAGTGGTCGAAGATAGTGGACCTAATGGACTGTCACGTGTCATACTCAGTTGATTCGGAGACAGTTTTTGGTCCATACAATCCATTGAAAAGAAGATTACTAAGGCATTTCACTCAAACACATTTTTCCATTATAGCCCACTGTGTGAGTTGTGACAAAAATCGTTAAGTGCTTGAAGATAGTGGACCTAATGGACTACAACGCGACATGCTTAGTTTATTCAGAAATAGTTTTTGGTCCATACAATCCATTCAAAGGAAGATTACTAAGGCATTTCACTCAAACACATTATGCCCATTATATCCCACTGTGTGAGTTGCGCCAAAAATCGGAAAGTGGTCGAAGATAACGGACCTGATGGACTATCACGTATCATACTCAGTTTATAAAGAAATAGTTTTTGGTCCATACAATCCATTCAAAGGAAGATTACTAAGGCATTTCACTCAAACACATTATGCCCATTATAGCCCACTGTGTGAGTTGCGCCAAAAATCGGAAAGTGGTCGAAGATAGTGGACCTGATGGACTACAACGCGACATACTTAGTTTATTCAGAAATAGTTTTTGGTCCATACAATCCATTCAAAGGAAGATTACTAAGGCATTTCACTCAAACACCGTTTGCCCATTATAGCCCACTGTGTGAGTTGTGCCAAAAATCGGAAAGTGGTCGAAGATAGTGGCACTAATGGACTGTCACGTGCCATACTCAGTTTATTCCGAAATAGTTTTTTTCCATACAATTCATTCAAAAGTAGATTACTAAGGCATTTCACTCAAACACATTTTGCCCATTATAGTCCACTGTGTGAGTTGTGACAAAAATCGGAAAGTGGTCAAAGATAGTGGACCTAATGGACTGTCACGTGTCATACTCAGTTGATTCGGAGATAGTTTTTGGTCCATACAATTCATTCAAAAGTAGATTACTAAGGCATTTCACTCAAACACATTTTGCCCATTATAGCCCACTGTGTGAGTTGTGCCAAAAATCGGAAAGTGGTCTAAGATAGTGGCACTAATGGACTGTCACGCGTCATACTCAGTTTATTCCGAAATAGTTTTTGGTCCATACAATTCATTCAAAAGTAGATCACTAAGGCATTTCACTCAAACACATTTTGCCCATTATAGCCCACTGTGTGAGTTGTGCCAAAAAACGGAAAGTGATCGAAGATAGTGGACCTAATGGACTCTCACGTGTCATACTCAGCTGATTCGGAGATAATTTTTGGTCCATACAATCCATTCAAAAGGAGATTACTAAGGCATTTCACTCAAACACATTTTGCCCATTATAGCCCACTGTGTGAGTTGTGACAAAAATCGGAAAGTGGTCGAAGATAGTGGACCTAATGGACTGTCACGCGTCATACTCAGTTGATTCGGAGATAGTTTTTGGTCCATACAATCCATTCAAAAGGAGATTACTAAGGCATTTCACTCAAACACATTTTGCCCATTATAGCCCACTGTGTGAGTTGTGACAAAAATCGGAAGTGGTCGAAGATAGTGGACCTAATGGACTGTCACGTGTCATACTCAGTTGATTCGGAGACAGTTTTTGGTCCATACAATCCATTGAAAAGAAGATTACTAAGGCATTTCACTCAAACACATTTTCCCATTATAGCCCACTGTGTGAGTTGTGACAAAAATCGTTAAGTGCTTGAAGATAGTGGACCTAATGGACTACAACGTGACATGCTTAGTTTATTCAGAAATAGTTTTTGGTCCATACAATCCATTCAAAGGAAAATTACTAAGGCATTTCACTCAAACACATTATGCCCATTATAGCCCACTGTGTGAGTTGCGCCAAAAATCGGAAAGTGGTCGAAGATAGTGGACCTAATGGACTGTCACGCGTCATACTCAGTTGATTCGGAGATAGTTTTTGGTCCATACAATTCATTCAAAAGTAGATTACTAAGGCATTTCACTCAAACACATTTTGCCCATTATAGCCCACTGTGTGAGTTGTGCCAAAAAACGGAAAGTGGTCGAAGATAGTGGACCTAATGGACTCTCAGGTGTCATACTCAGTTGATTCGGAGATAGTTTTTGGTCCATACAATCCATTCAAAATGAGATTACTAAGGCATTTCACTCAAACACATTTTGCCCATTATAGCCCACTGTGTGAGTTGTGACGAAAATCGGAAAGTGGTCGAAGATAGTGGACCTAATGGGCTGTCACGTGTCATACTCAGTTGATTCGGAGATAGTTTTTGGTCCATACAATCCATTCAAAAGGAAATTACTAAGGCATTTTACTCAAACACATTTTGACCATTATAGCCCACTGTGTGAGTTGTGCCAAAAAACGGAAAGTGATCGAAGATAGTGGACCTATTGGACTCTCACGTGTCATACTCAGTTGATTCGGAGATAGTTTTTGGTCCGTACAATCCATTCAAAATGAGATTACTAAGGCATTTCCCTCAAACACATTTTGCCCATTATAGCCCACTGTGTGAGTTGTGACAAAAATCGGAAAGTGGTCGAAGATAGTGGACCTAATGGGCTGTCACGTGTTATACTCAGTTGATTCGGAGATAGTTTTTGGTCCATACAATCCATTCAAAAGGAAATTACTAAGGCATTTCACTCAAACACATTTTGCCCATTATAGCCCACTGTGTGAGTTGTGCCAAAAAACGGAAAGTGATCGAAGATAGTGGACCTCTTGGACTCTCACGTGTCATACTCAGTTGATTCGGAGATAGTTTTTGGTCCATACAATCCATTCAAAATGAGATTACTAAGGCATTTCCCTCAAACACATTTTGCCCATTATAGCCCACTGTGTGAGTTGTGACAAAAATCGGAAAGTGCTCAAAGATAGTCGACCTAGTGGGCTGTCACTTGTCAGACTCACTTTAGTCGAAGATAGTTTTTGGTCCATACAATCCATTCAAAAGGATATTACTAAGGCATTTCACTCAAACACATTTTGCCCATGATAGCCCACTGTGTGAGTTGTGACAAAAATCGGAAAGTGGTCGAAGATAGTGGACCTAATGGACTGTCACGTGTCATACTCAGTTGATTCGGACACAGTTTTTGGTCCATACAATCCATTGAAAAGAAGATTACTAAGGCATTTCACTCAAACACATTTTGCCCATTATAGCCCACTGTGTGAGTTGTGCCAAAAAACGGAAAGTGGTCGAAGATAGTGGACCTAATGGACTCTCACGTGTCATACTCAGTTGATTCGGAGATAGTATTTGGTCCATACAATTCATTCAAAAGTAGATTACTAAGGCATTTCACTCAAACACATTTTGCCCATTAAAGCCCACTGTGTGAGCTGTGACAAAAATCGGAAATAGCTCAAAGGTAGTCGACCTAATGGGCTGGCACTTGTCATACCCACTTTAGTCGAAGATAGTTTTTGGTCCATACAATCCATTCAAAATGAGATTACTAAGGCATTTCACTCAAACACATTTTGCCCATTATAGCCCACTGTGTGAGTTGTGACAAAAATCGGAAAATGCTCAAAGATAGTCGACCTAATGGGCTGTCACTTGTCAGACTCACTTTAGTCGAAGATAGTTTTTGGTCCATACAATCCATTCAAAAGGAGATTACTAAGGCATTTCACTCAAACACATTTTGCCCATTATAGCCCACTGTGTGAGTTGTGACAAAAATCGGAAAGTGGTCGAAGATAGTGGACCTAATGGGCTGTCACGTGTCATACTCAGTTGATTCGGAGATACTTTTAGGTCCATACAATCCATTCAAAAGGAGATTACTAAGGCATTTCACTCAAACACATTTTGCCCATTATAGCCCACTGTGTGAGTTGTGCCAAAAAACGGAAAGTGGTCGAAGATAGTGGACCTAATGGACTCTCACGTGTCATACTCAGTTGATTCGGAGATAGTTTTTGGTCCATACAATTCATTCAAAATGAAATTACTAAGGCATTTCACTCAAACACATTTTGCCCATTATAGCCCACTGTGTGAGTTGTGACAAAAATCGGAAAGTGGTCGAAGATAGTGGACCTAATGGGCTGTCACGTGTCATACTCAGTTGATTCGGAGATACTTTTAGGTCCATACAATCCATTCAAAAGGAGATTACTAAGGCATTTCACTCAAACACATTTTGCCCATTATAGCCCACTGTGTGAGTTGTGCCAAAAAACGGAAAGTGGTCGAAGATAGTGGACCTAATGGACTGTCACGTGTCATACTCAGTTGATTCGGACACAGTTTTTGGTCCATACAATCCATTGAAAAGAAGATTACTAAGGCATTTCACTCAAACACATTTTGCCCATTATAGCCCACTGTGTGAGTTGTGCCAAAAAACGGAAAGTGGTCGAAGATAGTGGACCTAATGGACTCTCACGTGTCATACTCAGTTGATTCGGAGATAGTATTTGGTCCATACAATTCATTCAAAAGTAGATTACTAAGGCATTTCACTCAAACACATTTTGCCCATTAAAGCCCACTGTGTGAGCTGTGACAAAAATCGGAAATAGCTCAAAGGTAGTCGACCTAATGGGCTGGCACTTGTCATACCCACTTTAGTCGAAGATAGTTTTTGGTCCATACAATCCATTCAAAATGAGATTACTAAGGCATTTCACTCAAACACATTTTGCCCATTATAGCCCACTGTGTGAGTTGTGACAAAAATCGGAAAATGCTCAAAGATAGTCGACCTAATGGGCTGTCACTTGTCAGACTCACTTTAGTCGAAGATAGTTTTTGGTCCATACAATCCATTCAAAAGGAGATTACTAAGGCATTTCACTCAAACACATTTTGCCCATTATAGCCCACTGTGTGAGTTGTGACAAAAATCGGAAAGTGGTCGAAGATAGTGGACCTAATGGGCTGTCACGTGTCATACTCAGTTGATTCGGAGATACTTTTAGGTCCATACAATCCATTCAAAAGGAGATTACTAAGGCATTTCACTCAAACACATTTTGCCCATTATAGCCCACTGTGTGAGTTGTGCCAAAAAACGGAAAGTGGTCGAAGATAGTGGACCTAATGGACTCTCACGTGTCATACTCAGTTGATTCGGAGATAGTTTTTGGTCCATACAATTCATTCAAAATGAAATTACTAAGGCATTTCACTCAAACACATTTTGCCCATTAAAGCCCACTGTGTGAGCTGTGACAAAAATCGGAAATAGCTCAAAGGTAGTCGACCTAATGGGCTGGCACTTGTCATACCCACTTTAGTCGAAGATAGTTTTTGGTCCATACAATCCATTCAAAAGGAGATTACTAAGGCATTTCACTCAAACACATTTTGCCCATGATAGCCCACTGTGTGAGTTGTGACAAAAATCGGAAAGTGGTCGAAGATAGTGGACCTAATGGACTGTCACGTGTCGTACTCAGTTGATTCGGACACAGTTTTTGGTCCATACAATCCATTGAAAAGAAGATTACTAAGGCATTTCACTCAAACACATTTTGCCCATTATAGCCCACTGTGTGAGTTGTGACAAAAATCGTTAAGTGCTCGAAGATAGTGGACCTAATGGACTACAACGCGACATGCTTAGTTTATTCAGAAATAGTTTTTGGTCCATACAATCCATTCAAAGGAAGATTACTAAGGCATTTCACTCAAACACATTATGCCCATTATATCCCACTGTGTGAGTTGCGCCAAAAATCGAAAAGTGGTCGAAGATAACGGACCTGATGGACTATCACGTATCATACTCAGTTTATAAAGAAATAGTTTTTGGTCCATACAATCCATTCAAAGGAAAATTACTAAGGCATTTCACTCAAACACATTATGCCCATTATAGCCCACTGTGTGAGTTGCGCCAAAAATCGGAAAGTGGTCGAAGATAGTGGACCTAATGGACTGTCACGCGTCATACTCAGTTGATTCGGAGATAGTTTTTGGTCCATACAATTCATTCAAAAGTAGATTACTAAGGCATTTCACTCAAACACATTTTGCCCATTATAGCCCACTGTGTGAGTTGTGCCAAAAAACGGAAAGTGGTCGAAGATAGTGGACCTAATGGACTCTCACGTGTCATACTCAGTTGATTCGGAGATAGTTTTTGGTCCATACAATCCATTCAAAATGAGATTACTAAGGCATTTCACTCAAACACATTTTGCCCATTATAGCCCACTGTGTGAGTTGTGACGAAAATCGGAAAGTGGTCGAAGATAGTGGACCTAATGGGCTGTTACGTGTCATACTCAGTTGATTCGGAGATAGTTTTTGGTCCATACAATCCATTCAAAAGGAAATTACTAAGGCATTTCACTCAAACACATTTTGCCCATTATAGCCCACTGTGTGAGTTGTGCCAAAAAACGGAAAGTGATCGAAGATAGTGGACCTATTGGACTCTCACGTGTCATACTCAGTTGATTCGGAGATAGTTTTTGGTCCATACAATCCATTCAAAATGAGATTACTAAGGCATTTCCCTCAAACACATTTTGCCCATTATAGCCCACTGTGTGAGTTGTGACAAAAATCGGAAAGTGCTCAAAGATAGTCGACCTAATGGGCTGTCACTTGTCAGACTCACTTTAGTCGAAGATAGTTTTTGGTCCATACAATCCATTCAAAAGGGGATTACTAAGGCATTTCACTCAAACACATTTTGCCCATGATAGCCCACTGTGTGAGTTGTGACAAAAATCGGAAAGTGGTCGAAGATAGTGGACCTAATGGACTGTCACGTGTCATACTCAGTTGATTCGGAGATAGTATTTGGTCCATACAATTCATTCAAAAGTAGATTACTAAGGCATTTCACTCAAACACATTTTGCCCATTATAGCCCACTGTGTGAGCTGTGACAAAAATCGGAAAGTGGTTGAAGATAGTGGACCTAATGGACTGTCACGCGTCATACTCAGTTGATTCGGAGATAGTTTTTGGTCCATACAATTCATTCAAAAGTAGATTACTAAGGCATTTCACTCAAACACATTTTGCCCATTATAGCCCACTGTGTGAGTTGTGCCAAAAAACGGAAAGTGGTCGAAGATAGTGGACCTAATGGACTCTCACGTGTCATACTCAGTTGATTCGGAGATAGTTTTTGGTCCATACAATCCATTCAAAATGAGATTACTAAGGCATTTCACTCAAACACATTTTGCCCATTATAGCCCACTGTGTGAGTTGTGACGAAAATCGGAAAGTGGTCGAAGATAGTGGACCTAATGGGCTGTCACATGTCATACTCAGTTGATTCGGAGATAGTTTTTGGTCCATACAATCCATTCAAAAGGAAATTACTAAGGCATTTCACTCAAACACATTTTGCCCATTATAGCCCACTGTGTGAGTTGTGCCAAAAAACGGAAAGTGATCGAAGATAGTGCACCTATTGGACTCTCACGTGTCATACTCAGTTGATTCGGAGATAGTTTTTGGTCCATACAATCCATTCAAAGTGAGATTACTAAGGCATTTCCCTCAAACACATTTTGCCCATTATAGCCCACTGTGTGAGTTGTGACAAAAATCGGAAAGTGCTCAAAGATAGTCGACCTAATGGGCTGTCACTTGTCAGACTCACTTTAGTCGAAGATAGTTTTTGGTCCATACAATCCATTCAAAAGGAGATTACTAAGGCATTTCACTCAAACACATTTTGCCCATGATAGCCCACTGTGTGAGTTGTGACAAAAATCGGAAAGTGGTAGAAGATAGTGGACCTAATGGACTGTCACGTGTCATACTCAGTTGATTCGGACACAGTTTTTGGTCCATACAATCCATTGAAAAGAAGATTACTAAGGCATTTCACTCAAACACATTTTGCCCATTATAGCCCACTGTGTGAGTTGTGCCAAAAAACGGAAAGTGGTCGAAGATAGTGGACCTAATGGACTCTCACGTGTCATACTCAGTTGATTCGGAGATAGTATTTGGTCCATACAATCCATTCAAAATGAGATTACTAAGGCATTTCACTCAAACACATTTTGCCCATTATAGCCCACTGTGTGAGTTGTGACAAAAATCGGAAAATGCTCAAAGATAGTCGACCTAATGGGCTGTCACTTGTCAGACTCACTTTAGTCGAAGATAGTTTTTGGTCCATACAATCCATTCAAAAGGAGATTACTAAGGCATTTCACTCAAACACATTTTGCCCATTATAGCCCACTGTGTGAGTTGTGACAAAAATCGGAAAGTGGTCGAAGATAGTGGACCTAATGGGCTGTCACGTGTCATACTCAGTTGATTCAAAGATACTTTTAGGTCCATACAATCCATTCAAAAGGAGATTACTAAGGCATTTCACTTAAACACATTTTGCCCATTATAGCCCACTGTGTGAGTTGTGCCAAAAAACGGAAAGTGGTCGAAGATAGTGGACCTAATGGACTCTCACGTGTCATACTCAGTTGATTCGGAGATAGTTTTTGGTCCATACAATTCATTCGAAATGGAATTACTAAGGCATTT
Organism: Metopia argyrocephala; assembly: GCA_963576795.1. NCBI lineage: Eukaryota > Metazoa > Arthropoda > Insecta > Diptera > Sarcophagidae > Metopia > Metopia argyrocephala. Next base: position 85,665,383 of record OY756209.1, on the reverse strand, counting down.
CACTCAAACACATTTTGCCCATTATAGCCCACTGTGTGAGTTGTGACAAAAATCGGAAAGTGCTCAAAGATAGTCGACCTAATGGGCTGTCACTTGTCAGACTCACTTTAGTCGAAGATAGTTTTTGGTCCATACAATCCATTCAAAAGGAGATTACTAAGGCATTTCACTCAAACACATTTTGCCCATGATAGCCCACTGTGTGAGTTGTGACAAAAATCGGAAAGTGGTCGAAGATAGTGGACCTAATGGACTGTCACGTGTCATACTCAGTTGATTCGGACACAGTTCTTGGTCCATACAATCCATTGAAAAGAAGATTACTAAGGCATTTCACTCAAACACATTTTGCCCATTATAGCCCACTGTGTGAGTTGTGACAAAAATCGTTAAGTGCTCGAAGATAGTGGACCTAATGGACTACAACGTGACATGCTTAGTTTATTCAGAAATAGTTTTTGGTCCATACAATCCATTCAAAGGAAGATTACTAAGGCATTTCACTCAAACACATTATGCCCATTATATCCCACTGTGTGAGTTGCGCCAAAAATCGAAAAGTGGTCGAAGATAACGGACCTGATGGACTATCACGTATCATACTCAGTTTATAAAGAAATAGTTTTTGGTCCATACAATCCATTCAAAGGAAGATTACTAAGTCATTTCACTCAAACACATTATGCCCATTATAGCCCACTGTGTGAGTTGCGCCAAAAATCGGAAAGTGGTCGAAGATAGTGCACCTGATGGACTACAACGCGACATACTTAGTTTATTCAGAAACAGTTTTTGGTCCATACAATCCATTCAAAGGAAGATTACTAAGGCATTTCACTCAAACACAGTTTGCCCATTATAGCCCACTGTGTGAGTTGTGCCAAAAATCGGAAAGTGGTCGAAGATAGTGGCACTAATGGACTGTCACGTGCCATACTCAGTTTATTCCGAAATAGTTTTTTTCCATACAATTCATTCAAAAGTAGATTACTAAGGCATTTCACTCAAACATATTTTGCCCATTATAGCCCACTGTGTGAGTTGTGACAAAAATCGGAAAGTGGTCAAAGATAGTGGACCTAATGGACTGTCACGTGTCATACTCAGTTGATTCGGAGATAGTTTTTGGTCCATACAATTCATTCAAAAGTAGATTACTAAGGCATTTCACTCAAACACATTTTGCCCATTATAGCCCACTGTGTGAGTTGTGCCAAAAATCGGAAAGTGGTCTAAGATAGTGGACTCAATGGACTCTCACGTGTCATACTCAGTTGATTCGGAGATAGTTTTTGGTCCATACAATCCATTCAAAAGGAGATTACTAAGGCATTTCACTCAAACACATTTTGCCCATTATAGCCCACTGTGTGAGCTGTGATAAAAATCGGAAAGTGGTCGAAGATAGCGGACCTACTGGACTGTCACGTGTCATACTCAGTTGATTCGGAGATAGTTTTTGGTCCATACAATTCATTCAAAAGTAGATTACTAAGGCATTTCACTCAAACACATTTTGCCCATTATAGCCCACTGTGTGAGTTGTGCCAAAAAACGGAAAGTGGTCGAAGATAGTGGACCTAATGGACTGTCACGTGCCATACTCAGTTTATTCCGAAATAGTTTTTTTCCATACAATTCATTCAAAAGTAGATTACTAAGGCATTTCACTCAAACATATTTTGCCCATTATAGTCCACTGTGTGAGTTGTGACAAAAATCGGAAAGTGGTCAAAGATAGTGGACCTAATGGACTGTCACGCGTCATACTCACTTTAGTCGAAGATAGTTTTTGGTCCATACAATCCATTCAAAAGGAGATTACTAAGGCATTTCACTCAAACACATTTTGCCCATGATAGCCCACTGTGTGAGTTGTGACAAAAATCGGAAAGTGGTAGAAGATAGTGGACCTAATGGACTGTCACGTGTCATACTCAGTTGATTCGGACACAGTTTTTGGTCCATACAATCCATTGAAAAGAAGATTACTAAGGCATTTCACTCAAACACATTTTGCCCATTATAGCCCACTGTGTGAGTTGTGCCAAAAAACGGAAAGTGGTCGAAGATAGTGGACCTAATGGACTCTCACGTGTCATACTCAGTTGATTCGGAGATAGTATTTGGTCCATACAATTCATTCAAAAGTAGATTACTAAGGCATTTCACTCAAACACATTTTGCCCATTAAAGCCCACTGTGTGAGCTGTGACAAAAATCGGAAATAGCTCAAAGGTAGTCGACCTAATGGGCTGGCACTTGTCATACCCACTTTAGTCGAAGATAGTTTTTGGTCCATACAATCCATTCAAAATGAGATTACTAAGGCATTTCACTCAAACACATTTTGCCCATTATAGCCCACTGTGTGAGTTGTGACAAAAATCGGAAAATGCTCAAAGATAGTCGACCTAATGGGCTGTCACTTGTCAGACTCACTTTAGTCGAAGATAGTTTTTGGTCCATACAATCCATTCAAAAGGAGATTACTAAGGCATTTCACTCAAACACATTTTGCCCATGATAGCCCACTGTGTGAGTTGTGACAAAAATCGGAAAGTGGTAGAAGATAGTGGACCTAATGGACTGTCACGTGTCATACTCAGTTGATTCGGACACAGTTTTTGGTCCATACAATCCATTGAAAAGAAGATTACTAAGGCATTTCACTCAAACACATTTTGCCCATTATAGCCCACTGTGTGAGTTGTGCCAAAAAACGGAAAGTGGTCGAAGATAGTGGACCTAATGGACTCTCACGTGTCATACTCAGTTGATTCGGAGATAGTATTTGGTCCATACAATTCATTCAAAAGTAGATTACTAAGGCATTTCACTCAAACACATTTTGCCCATTAAAGCCCACTGTGTGAGCTGTGACAAAAATCGGAAATAGCTCAAAGGTAGTCGACCTAATGGGCTGGCACTTGTCATACCCACTTTAGTCGAAGATAGTTTTTGGTCCATACAATCCATTCAAAATGAGATTACTAAGGCATTTCACTCAAACACATTTTGCCCATTATAGCCCACTGTGTGAGTTGTGACAAAAATCGGAAAATGCTCAAAGATAGTCGACCTAATGGGCTGTCACTTGTCAGACTCACTTTAGTCGAAGATAGTTTTTGGTCCATACAATCCATTCAAAAGGAGATTACTAAGGCATTTCACTCAAACACATTTTGCCCATGATAGCCCACTGTGTGAGTTGTGACAAAAATCGGAAAGTGGTAGAAGATAGTGCACCTATTGGACTCTCACGTGTCATACTCAGTTGATTCGGAGATAGTTTTTGGTCCATACAATCCATTCAAAGTGAGATTACTAAGGCATTTCCCTCAAACACATTTTGCCCATTATAGCCCACTGTGTGAGTTGTGACAAAAATCGGAAAGTGCTCAAAGATAGTCGACCTAATGGGCTGTCACTTGTCAGACTCACTTTAGTCGAAGATAGTTTTTGGTCCATACAATCCATTCAAAAGGAGATTACTAAGGCATTTCACTCAAACACATTTTGCCCATGATAGCCCACTGTGTGAGTTGTGACAAAAATCGGAAAGTGGTAGAAGATAGTGGACCTAATGGACTGTCACGTGTCATACTCAGTTGATTCGGACACAGTTTTTGGTCCATACAATCCATTGAAAAGAAGATTACTAAGGCATTTCACTCAAACACATTTTGCCCATTATAGCCCACTGTGTGAGTTGTGCCAAAAAACGGAAAGTGGTCGAAGATAGTGGACCTAATGGACTCTCACGTGTCATACTCAGTTGATTCGGAGATAGTATTTGGTCCATACAATTCATTCAAAAGTAGATTACTAAGGCATTTCACTCAAACACATTTTGCCCATTAAAGCCCACTGTGTGAGCTGTGACAAAAATCGGAAATAGCTCAAAGGTAGTCGACCTAATGGGCTGGCACTTGTCATACCCACTTTAGTCGAAGATAGTTTTTGGTCCATACAATCCATTCAAAATGAGATTACTAAGGCATTTCACTCAAACACATTTTGCCCATTATAGCCCACTGTGTGAGTTGTGACAAAAATCGGAAAATGCTCAAAGATAGTCGACCTAATGGGCTGTCACTTGTCAGACTCACTTTAGTCGAAGATAGTTTTTGGTCCATACAATCCATTCAAAAGGAGATTACTAAGGCATTTCACTCAAACACATTTTGCCCATTATAGCCCACTGTGTGAGTTGTGACAAAAATCGGAAAAAGGTCGAAGATAGTGGACCTAATGGGCTGTCACGTGTCATACTCAGTTGATTCAAAGATACTTTTAGGTCCATACAATCCATTCAAAAGGAGATTACTAAGGCATTTCACTTAAACACTTTTTGCCCATTATAGCCCACTGTGTGAGTTGTGCCAAAAAACGGAAAGTGGTCGAAGATAGTGGACCTAATGGACTCTCACGTGTCATACTCAGTTGATTCGGAGATAGTTTTTGGTCCATACAATTCATTCGAAATGGAATTACTAAGGCATTTCACTCAAACACATTTTGCCCATTATAGCCCACTGTGTGAGTTGTGACAAAAATCGGAAAGTGCTCAAAGATAGTCGACCTAATGGGCTGTCACTTGTCAGACTCACTTTAGTCGAAGATAGTTTTTGGTCCATACAATCCATTCAAAAGGAAATTACTAAGGCATTTCACTCAAACACATTTTGCCCATGATAGCCCACTGTGTGAGTTGTGACAAAAATCGGAAAGTGGTCGAAGATAGTGGACCTAATGGACTGTCACGTGTCATACTCAGTTGATTCGGACACAGTTCTTGGTCCATACAATCCATTGAAAAGAAGATTACTAAGGCATTTCACTCAAACACATTTTGCCCATTATAGCCCACTGTGTGAGTTGTGACAAAAATCGTTAAGTGCTCGAAGATAGTGGACCTAATGGACTACAACGCGACATGCTTAGTTTATTCAGAAATAGTTTTTGGTCCATACAATCCATTCAAAGGAAGATTACTAAGGCATTTCACTCAAACACATTATGCCCATTATATCCCACTGTGTGAGTTGCGCCAAAAATCGAAAAGTGGTCGAAGATAACGGACCTGATGGACTATCACGTATCATACTCAGTTTATAAAGAAATAGTTTTTGGTCCATACAATCCATTCAAAGGAAGATTACTAAGTCATTTCACTCAAACACATTATGCCCATTATAGCCCACTGTGTGAGTTGCGCCAAAAATCGGAAAGTGGTCGAAGATAGTGCACCTGATGGACTACAACGCGACATACTTAGTTTATTCAGAAACAGTTTTTGGTCCATACAATCCATTCAAAGGAAAGTTACTAAGGCATTTCACACAAACACATTTTGCCCATTATAGCTAACTGTGTGAGTTGTGACAAAAACCGGAAAGTGGTCCAAGATAGTGGACCTAATGGACTGTCACATGTCATACTCAGTTGATTCGGAGATAGTTTTTTTTCCATACAATCCATTCAAAAGGAGATTACAAAGGCATTTCACTCAAACACATTTTGCCCATTATAGCCCACTGTGTGAGTTGTGACAAAAATCGGAAAGTGGTTGAAGATAGTGGACCTAATGGACTGTCACGTATCATACTCAGTTGATTCGGAGATAGTTTTTGGTCCATACAATTCATTCAAAAGTAGATTACTAAGGCATTTCACTCAAACACATTTTGCCCATTATAGCCCACTGTGTGAGTTGTGCCAAAAAACGGAAAGTGGTCGAAGATAGTGGACCTAATGGACTCTCACGTGTCATACTCAGTTGATTCGGAGATAGTTTTTGGTCCATACAATCCATTCAAAAGGAGATTACTAAGGCATTTCACTCAAACACATTTTGCCCATTATAGCCCACTGTGTGAGTTGTGCCAAAAATCCGAAAGTGGTCGAAGATAGTAGACCTGATGAACTACAATGCGACATACTCAGTTTATTCAGAAATAGTTTTTGGTCCATACAATCCATTCAAAGGAAAATTACTAAGTTATTTCACTCAAACACATTTTGCCCATTATAGCCCACTGTGTGAGTTGTGCCAAAAAACGGAAAGTGGTCGAAGATAGTGGACCTAATGGACTGTCACGTGTCATACTCAGTTTATTCCGAAATAGTTTTTTTCCATGCAATTCATTCAAAAGTAGATTACTAAGGCATTTTACTCAAACACATTTTGCCCATTATAGTCCACTGTGTGAGTTGTGCCAAAAATCGGAAAGGGGTCTACGATAGTGGCGCTAATGGACTGTCACGTGTCATACTCAGTTTATTCCGAAATAGTTTTTGGTCCATACAAGTCATTCAAAAGTAGATTACTAAGGCATTTCACTCAAACACATTTTGCCCATTATAGCCCACTGTGTGAGTTGTGACAAAAATTGAAAAGTGCTCAAAGATATTCGACCTAATGGGCTGTCACATGTCATACTCACTTTAGTCGAAGATAGTTTTTGGTCCATACAATCCATTCAAAAGAAGATTACTATGGCATTTCACTCAAACACATTTTGCCCATTATAGCCCACTGTGTGAGTTGTGACAAAAATCGGAAAGTGCTCAAAGGTAGTCGACCTAATGGGCTGTCACTTGTCATACTCACTTTAGTCGAAGATAGTTTTTGGTCCATACAATTCATTCAAAAGGGGATTACTAAGGCATTTCACACAAACACATTTTGCCCATTATAGCCCACGTGTTAGTTGTGACAAAAACCGGAAAGTGGTCCAAGATAGTGGACCTAATGGGCTGTCACATGTCATACTCAGTTGATTCGGAGATAGTTTTTGGTCCATACAATTCATTCAAAAGTAGATTACTAAGGCATTTCACTCAAACACATTTTGCCCATTATAGCCCACTGTGTGAGTTGTGCCAAAAAACGGAAAGTGGTCGAAGATAGTGGACCCAATGGACTCTCACGTGTCATACTCAGTTGATTCGGAGATAGTTTTTGGTCCATACAATCCATTCAAAAGGAGATTACTAAGGCATTTCACTCAAACACATTTTGCCCATTATAGCCCACTGTGTGAGCTGTGATAAAAATCGGAAAGTGGTCGAAGATAGCGGACCTACTGGACTGTCACGTGTCATACTCAGTTGATTCGGAGATAGTTTTTGGTCCATACAATTCATTCAAAAGTAGATTACTAAGGCATTTCACTCAAACACATTTTGCCCATTATAGCCCACTGTGTGAGTTGTGCCAAAAAACGGAAAGTGGTCGAAGATAGTGGACCTAATGGACTCTCACGTGTCATACTCAGTTGATTCGGAGTTAGTTTTTGGTCCATACAATCCATTCAAAATGAAATTACTAAGGCATTTCACTCAAACACATTTTGCCCATTATAGCCCACTGTGTGAGTTGTGTCAGAAATCGGAAAGTGGTCGAAGATAGCAGACCTGACGAGCTACAATGCGACATACTCAGTTTATTAAGAAATAGTTTTTGGTCCATACAATCCATTCAAAGGAAGATTACTAAGGCATTTCACTCAAACACATTTTGCCCATTATAGCCCACTGTGTGAGTTGTGACAAAAATCGGAAAGTGCTGAAAGGTAGTCGACCTAATGGGCTGTCACTTGTCATACTCACTTTAGTCGAAGATAGTTTTTGGTCCATACAATCCATTCAAAAGAAGGTTACTAAGGCATTTCACACAAACACATTTTGCCCATTATAGCTAACTGTGTGAGTTGTGACAAAAACCGGAAAGTGGTCCAAGATAGTGGACCTAATGGACTGTCACATGTCATACTCAGTTGATTCGGAGATAGTTTTTTTTCCATACAATCCATTCAAAAGGAGATTACTAAGGCATTTCACTCAAACACATTTTGCCCATTATAGCCCACTGTGTGAGTTGTGACAAAAATCGGAAAGTGGTTGAAGATAGTGGACCTAATGGACTGTCACGTATCATACTCAGTTGATTCGGAGATAGTTTTTGGTCCATACAATTCATTCAAAAGTAGATTACTAAGGCATTTCACTCAAACACATTTTGCCCATTATAGCCCACTGTGTGAGTTGTGCCAAAAAACGGAAAGTGGTCGAAGATAGTGGACCTAATGGACTCTCACGTGTCATACTCAGTTGATTCGGAGATAGTTTTTGGTCCATACAATCCATTCAAAAGGAGATTACTAAGGCATTTCACTCAAACACATTTTGCCCATTATAGCCCACTGTGTGAGTTGTGCCAAAAATCCGAAAGTGGTCGAAGATAGTAGACCTGATGAACTACAATGCGACATACTCAGTTTATTCAGAAATAGCTTTTGGTCCATACAATCCATTCAAAGGAAAATTACTAAGGTATTTCACTCAAACACATTTTGCCCATTATAGCCCACTGTGTGAGTTGTGCCAAAAATCGGAAAGTAGTCGAAGATAGTGGCACTAATGGACTGTCACGTGTCATACTCAGTTTATTCCGAAATAGTTTTTTTCCATGCAATTCATTCAAAAGTAGATTACTAAGGCATTTTACTCAAACACATTTTGCCCATTATAGTCCACTGTGTGAGTTGTGCCAAAAATCGGAAAGGGGTCTACGATAGTGGCGCTAATGGACTGTCACGTGTCATACTCAGTTTATTCCGAAATAGTTTTTGGTCCATACAAGTCATTCAAAAGTAGATTACTAAGGCATTTCACTCAAACACATTTTGCCCATTATAGCCCACTGTGTGAGTTGTGACAAAAATTGAAAAGTGCTCAAAGATATTCGACCTAATGGGCTGTCACTTGTCATACTCACTTTAGTCGAAGATAGTTTTTGGTCCATACAATCCATTCAAAAGGAGATTACTAAGGCATTTCACACAAACACATTTTGCCCATTATAGCTAACTGTGTGAGTTGTGACAAAAACCGGAAAGTGGTCCAAGATAGTGGACCTAATGGACTGTCACGTGTCATACTCAGTTGATTCGGAGATAGTATTTGGTCCATACAATTCATTCAAAAGTAGATTACTAAGGCATTTCACTCAAACACATTTTGCCCATTATAGCCCACTGTGTGAGTTGTGCCAAAAATCGGAAAGGGGTCTACGATAGTGGCGCTAATGGACTGTCACGTGTCATACTCAGTTTATTCCGAAATAGTTTTTGGTCCATACAAGTCATTCAAAAGTAGATTACTAAGGCATTTCACTCAAACACATTTTGCCCATTATAGCCCACTGTGTGAGTTGTGACAAAAATTGAAAAGTGCTCAAAGATATTCGACCTAATGGGCTGTCACTTGTCATACTCACTTTAGTCGAAGATAGTTTTTGGTCCATACAATCCATTCAAAAGGAGATTACTAAGGCATTTCACACAAACACATTTTGCCCATTATAGCTAACTGTGTGAGTTGTGACAAAAACCGGAAAGTGGTCCAAGATAGTGGACCTAATGGACTGTCACATGTCATACTCAGTTGATTCAGAGATAGTTTTTGGTCCATACAATTCATTCAAAAATAGATTACTAAGGCATTTCACTCAAACACATTTTGCCCATTATAGCCCACTGTGTGAGTTGTGCCAAAAACCGGAAAGTGGTAGAAGATAGTGGACCTAATGGACTCTCACGTGTCATACTCAGTTGATTCGGAGATAGTTTTTGGTCCATACAATCCATTCAAAAGAAGATTACTAAGGCATTTCACACAAACACATTTTGCCCATTATAGCCCACTGTGTGAGTTGTGACAAAAACCGGAAAGTGGTCCAAGATAGTGGATCTAATGGACTCTCACGTGTCATACTCAGCTGATTCGGAGATAGTTTTTGGTCCATACAATCCATTCAAAAGGAGATTACTAAGGCATTTCACTCAAACACATTTTGCCCATTATAGCCCACTGTGTGAGTTGTGACAAAAATCAAAAAGTGGTCGAAGATAGTGGACCTAATGGACTGTCACGCGTCATACTCAGTTGATTCGGAGATAGTTTTTGGTCCATACAATCCATTCAAAAGGAGATTACTAAGGCATTTCACTCAAACACATTTTGCCCATTATAGCCCACTGTGTGAGTTGTGACAAAAATCGGAAGTGGTCGAAGATAGTGGACCTAATGGACTGTCACGTGTCATACTCAGTTGATTCGGAGACAGTTTTTGGTCCATACAATCCATTGAAAAGAAGATTACTAAGGCATTTCACTCAAACACATTTTCCCATTATAGCCCACTGTGTGAGTTGTGACAAAAATCGTTAAGTGCTTGAAGATAGTGGACCTAATGGACTACAACGCGACATGCTTAGTTTATTCAGAAATAGTTTTTGGTCCATACAATCCATTCAAAGGAAGATTACTAAGGCATTTCACTCAAACACATTATGCCCATTATATCCCACTGTGTGAGTTGCGCCAAAAATCGGAAAGTGGTCGAAGATAACGGACCTGATGGACTATCACGTATCATACTCAGTTTATAAAGAAATAGTTTTTGGTCCATACAATCCATTCAAAGGAAGATTACTAAGGCATTTCACTCAAACACATTATGCCCATTATAGCCCACTGTGTGAGTTGCGCCAAAAATCGGAAAGTGGTCGAAGATAGTGGACCTGATGGACTACAACGCGACATACTTAGTTTATTCAGAAATAGTTTTTGGTCCATACAATCCATTCAAAGGAAGATTACTAAGGCATTTCACTCTAACACAGTTTGCCTATTATAGCCCACTGTGTGAGTTGTGCCAAAAATCGGAAAGTGGTCGAAGATAGTGGCACTAATGGCCATACTCAGTTTATTCCGAAATAGTTTTTTTCCATACAATTCATTCAAAAGTAGATTACTAAGGCATTTCACTCAAACACATTTTGCCCATTATAGTCCACTGTGTGAGTTGTGACAAAAATCGGAAAGTGGTCAAAGATAGTGGACCTAATGGACTGTCACGTGTCATACTCAGTTGATTCGGAGATAGTTTTTGGTCCATACAATTCATTCAAAAGTAGATTACTAAGGCATTTCACTCAAACACATTTTGCCCATTATAGCCCACTGTGTGAGTTGTGCCAAAAATCGAAAAGTGGTCTAAGATAGTGGCACTAATGGACTGTCACGCGTCATACTCAGTTGATTCGGACACAGTTTTTGGTCCATACAATCCATTGAAAAGAAGATTACTAAGGCATTTCACTCAAACACATTTTGCCCATTATAGCCCACTGTGTGAGTTGTGACAAAAACCGTTAAGTGCTCGAAGATAGTGGACCTAATGGACTACAACGCGACATGCTTAGTTTATTCAGAAATAGTTTTTGGTCCATACAATCCATTCAAAGGAAGATTACTAAGGCATTTCACTCAAACACATTATGCCCATTATATCCCACTGTGTGAGTTGCGCCAAAAATCGAAAAGTGGTCGAAGATAACGGACCTGATGGACTATCACGTATCATACTCAGTTTATAAAGAAATAGTTTTTGGTCCATACAATCCATTCAAAGGAAGATTACTAAGGCATTTCACTCAAACACATTATGCCCATTATAGCCCACTGTGTGAGTTGCGCCAAAAATCGGAAAGTGGTCGAAGATAGTGGACCTAATGGACTGTCACGCGTCATACTCAGTTGATTCGGAGATAGTTTTTGGTCCATACAATTCATTCAAAAGTAGATTACTAAGGCATTTCACTCAAACACATTTTGCCCATTATAGCCCACTGTGTGAGTTGTGCCAAAAAACGGAAAGTGGTCGAAGATAGTGGACCTAATGGACTCTCACGTGTCATACTCAGTTGATTCGGAGATAGTTTTTGGTCCATACAATCCATTCAAAATGAGATTACTAAGGCATTTCACTCAAACACATTTTGCCCATTATAGCCCACTGTGTGAGTTGTGACGAAAATCGGAAAGTGGTCGAAGATAGTGGACCTAATGGGCTGTCACGTGTCATACTCAGTTGATTCGGAGATAGTTTTTGGTCCATACAATCCATTCAAAAGGAAATTACTAAGGCATTTCACTCAAACACATTTTGCCCATTATAGCCCACTGTGTGAGTTGTGCCAAAAAACGGAAAGTGATCGAAGATAGTGGACCTATTGGACTCTCACGTGTCATACTCAGTTGATTCGGAGATAGTTTTTGGTCCATACAATCCATTCAAAATGAGATTACTAAGGCATTTCCCTCAAACACATTTTGCCCATTATAGCCCACTGTGTGAGTTGTGACAAAAATCGGAAAGTGCTCAAAGATAGTCGACCTAATGGGCTCTCACCTGTCAGACTCACTTTAGTCGAAGATAGTTTTTGGTCCATACAATCCATTCAAAAGGAGATTACTAAGGCATTTCACTCAAACACATTTTGCCCATGATAGCCCACTGTGTGAGTTGTGACAAAAATCGGAAAGTGGTCGAAGATAGTGGACCTAATGGGCTGTCACGTGTCATACTCAGTTGATTCGGAGATAGTATTTGGTCCATACAATTCATTCAAAAGTAGATTACTAAGGCATTTCACTCAAACACATTTTTCCCATTATAGCCCACTGTGTGAGCTGTGACAAAAATCGGAAAGTGGTCGAAGATAGTGGACCTAATGGACTGTCACGCGTCATACTCAGTTGATTCGGAGATAGTTTTTGGTCCATACAATTCATTCAAAAGTAGATTACTAAGGCATTTCACTCAAACACATTTTGCCCATTATAGCCCACTGTGTGAGTTGTGCCAAAAAACGGAAAGTGGTCGAAGATAGTGGACCTAATGGGCTGTCACGTGTCATACTCAGTTGATTCGGAGATAGTATTTGGTCCATACAATTCATTCAAAAGTAGATTACTAAGGCATTTCACTCAAACACATTTTGCCCATTATAGCCCACTGTGTGAGTTGTGCCAAAAATTGAAAAGTGGTCTAAGATAGTGGCACTAATGGACTGTCACGCGTCATACTCAGTTGATTCGGAGATAGTTTTTGGTCCATACAATTCATTCAAAAGTAGATTACTAAGGCATTTCACTCAAACACATTTTGCCCATTATAGCCCACTGTGTGAGTTGTGCCAAAAATCGAAAAGTGGTCTAAGATAGTGGCACTAATGGACTGTCACGCGTCATACTCAGTTGATTCGGACACAGTTTTTGGTCCATACAATCCATTGAAAAGAAGATTACTAAGGCATTTCACTCAAACACATTTTGCCCATTATAGCCCACTGTGTGAGTTGTGCCAAAAATCGAAAAGTGGTCTAAGATAGTGGCACTAATGGACTGTCACGCGTCATACTCAGTTGATTCGGACACAGTTTTTGGTCCATACAATCCATTGAAAAGAAGATTACTAAGGCATTTCACTCAATCACATTTTGCCCATTATAGCCCACTGTGTGAGTTGTGACAAAAATCGTTAAGTGCTCGAAGATAGTGGACCTAATGGACTACAACGCGACATGCTTAGTTTATTCAGAAATAGTTTTTGGTCCATACAATCCATTCAAAAGTAGATTACTAAGGCATTTCACTCAAACACATTTTGCCCATTATAGTCCACTGTGTGAGTTGTGACAAAAATCGGAAAGTGGTCAAAGATAGTGGACCTAATGGACTGTTACGTGTCATACTCAGTTGATTCGGAGATAGTTTTTGGTCCATACAATTCATTCAAAAGTAGATTACTAAGGCATTTCACTCAAACACATTTTGCCCATTATAGCCCACTGTGTGAGTTGTGCCAAAAATCGAAAAGTGGTCTAAGATAGTGGCACTAATGGACTGTCACGCGTCATACTCAGTTGATTCGGACACAGTTTTTGGTCCATACAATCCATTGAAAAGAAGATTACTAAGGCATTTCACTCAATCACATTTTGCCCATTATAGCCCACTGTGTGAGTTGCGCCAAAAATCGAAAAGTGGTCGAAGATAACGGACCTGATGGACTATCACGTATCATACTCAGTTTATAAAGAAATAGTTTTTGGTCCATACAATCCATTCAAAGGAAGATTACTAAGGCATTTCACTCAAACACATTATGCCCATTATAGCCCACTGTGTGAGTTGCGCCAAAAATCGGAAAGTGGTCGAAGATAGTGGACCTAATGGACTGTCACGCGTCATACTCAGTTGATTCGGAGATAGTATTTGGTCCATACAATTCATTCAAAAGTAGATTACTAAGGCATTTCACTCAAACACATTTTGCCCATTATAGCCCACTGTGTGAGTTGTGCCAAAAATTGAAAAGTGGTCTAAGATAGTGGCACTAATGGACTGTCACGCGTCATACTCAGTTGATTCGGAGATAGTTTTTGGTCCATACAATTCATTCAAAAGTAGATTACTAAGGCATTTCACTCAAACACATTTTGCCCATTATAGCCCACTGTGTGAGTTGTGCCAAAAATCGAAAAGTGGTCTAAGATAGTGGCACTAATGAACTGTCACGCGTCATACTCAGTTGATTCGGACACAGTTTTTGGTCCATACAATCCATTGAAAAGAAGATTACTAAGGCATTTCACTCAAACACATTTTGCCCATTATAGCCCACTGTGTGAGTTGTGCCAAAAATCGAAAAGTGGTCTAAGATAGTGGCACTAATGGACTGTCACGCGTCATACTCAGTTGATTCGGACACAGTTTTTGGTCTATACAATCCATTGAAAAGAAGATTACTAAGGCATTTCACTCAATCACATTTTGCCCATTATAGCCCACTGTGTGAGTTGTGACAAAAATCGTTAAGTGCTCGAAGATAGTGGACCTAATGGACTACAACGCGACATGCTTAGTTTATTCAGAAATAGTTTTTTTCCATACAATTCATTCAAAAGTAGATTACTAAGGCATTTCACTCAAACACATTTTGCCCATTATAGTCCACTGTGTGAGTTGTGACAAAAATCGGAAAGTGGTCAAAGATAGTGGACCTAATGGACTGTCACGTGTCATACTCAGTTGATTCGGAGATAGTTTTTGGTCCATACAATTCATTCAAAAGTAGATTACTAAGGCATTTCACTCAAACACATTTTGCCCATTATAGCCCACTGTGTGAGTTGTGCCAAAAATCGAAAAGTGGGCTAAGATAGTGGCACTAATGGACTGTCACGCGTCATACTCAGTTGATTCGGACACAGTTTTTGGTCCATACAATCCATTGAAAAGAAGATTACTAAGGCATTTCACTCAATCACATTTTGCCCATTATAGCCCACTGTGTGAGTTGCGCCAAAAATCGAAAAGTGGTCGAAGATAACGGACCTGATGGACTATCACGTATCATACTCAGTTTATAAAGAAATAGTTTTTGGTCCATACAATCCATTCAAAGGAAGATTACTAAGGCATTTCACTCAAACACATTATGCCCATTATAGCCCACTGTGTGAGTTGCGCCAAAAATCGGAAAGTGGTCGAAGATAGTGGACCTAATGGACTGTCACGCGTCATACTCAGTTGATTCGGAGATAGTTTTTGGTCCATACAATTCATTCAAAAGTAGATTACTAAGGCATTTCACTCAAACACATTTTGCCCATTATAGCCCACTGTGTGAGTTGTGCCAAAAAACGGAAAGTGGTCGAAGATAGTGGACCTAATGGACTCTCACGTGTCATACTCAGTTGATTCGGAGATAGTTTTTGGTCCATACAATCCATTCAAAATGAGATTACTAAGGCATTTCACTCAAACACATTTTGCCCATTATAGCCCACTGTGTGAGTTGTGACGAAAATCGGAAAGTGGTCGAAGATAGTGGACCTAATGGGCTGTCACGTGTCATACTCAGTTGATTCGGAGATAGTTTTTGGTCCATACAATCCATTCAAAAGGAAATTACTAAGGCATTTCACTCAAACACATTTTGCCCATTATAGCCCACTGTGTGAGTTGTGCCAAAAAACGGAAAGTGATCGAAGATAGTGGACCTATTGGACTCTCACGTGTCATACTCAGTTGATTCGGAGATAGTTTTTGGTCCATACAATCCATTCAAAATGAGATTACTAAGGCATTTCCCTCAAACACATTTTGCCCATTATAGCCCACTGTGTGAGTTGTGACAAAAATCGGAAAGTGCTCAAAGATAGTCGACCTAATGGGCTGTCACCTGTCAGACTCACTTTAGTCGAAGATAGTTTTTGGTCCATACAATCCATTCAAAAGGAGATTACTAAGGCATTTCACTCAAACACATTTTGCCCATGATAGCCCACTGTGTGAGTTGTGACAAAAATCGGAAAGTGGTCGAAGATAGTGGACCTAATGGGCTGTCACGTGTCATACTCAGTTGATTCGGAGATAGTATTTGGTCCATACAATTCATTCAAAAGTAGATTACTAAGGCATTTCACTCAAACACATTTTGCCCATTATAGCCCACTGTGTGAGCTGTGACAAAAATCGGAAAGTGGTCGAAGATAGTGGACCTAATGGACTGTCACGCGTCATACTCAGTTGATTCGGAGATAGTTTTTGGTCCATACAATTCATTCAAAAGTAGATTACTAAGGCATTTCACTCAAACACATTTTGCCCATTATAGCCCACTGTGTGAGTTGTGCCAAAAAACGGAAAGTGGTCGAAGATAGTGGACCTAATGGACTCTCACGTGTCATACTCAGTTGATTCGGAGATAGTTTTTGGTCCATACAATCCATTCAAAATGAGATTACTAAGGCATTTCACTCAAACACATTTTGCCCATTATAGCCCACTGTGTGAGTTGTGACGAAAATCGGAAAGTGGTCGAAGATAGTGGACCTAATGGGCTGTCACGTGTCATACTCAGTTGATTCGGAGATAGTTTTTGGTCCATACAATCCATTCAAAAGGAAATTACTAAGGCATTTCACTCAAACACATTTTGCCCATTATAGCCCACTGTGTGAGTTGTGCCAAAAAACGGAAAGTGATCGAAGATAGTGCACCTATTGGACTCTCACGTGTCATACTCAGTTGATTCGGAGATAGTTTTTGGTCCATACAATCCATTCAAAATGAGATTACTAAGGCATTTCCCTCAAACACATTTTGCCCATTATAGCCCACTGTGTGAGTTGTGACAAAAATCGGAAAGTGCTCAAAGATAGTCGACCTAATGGGCTGTCACTTGTCAGACTCACTTTAGTCGAAGATAGTTTTTGGTCCATACAATCCATTCAAAAGGAGATTACTAAGGCATTTCACTCAAACACATTTTGCCCATGATAGCCCACTGTGTGAGTTGTGACAAAAATCGGAAAGTGGTCGAAGATAGTGGACCTAATGGACTGTCACGTGTCATACTCAGTTGATTCGGACACAGTTTTTGGTCCATACAACCCATTGAAAAGAAGATTACTAAGGCATTTCACTCAAACACATTTTGCCCATTATAGCCCACTGTGTGAGTTGTGCCAAAAAACGGAAAGTGGTCGAAGATAGTGGCACTAATGGACTGTCACGTGCCATACTCAGTTTATTCCGAAATAGTTTTTTTCCATACAATTCATTCAAAAGTAAATTACTAAGGCATTTCACTCAAACATATTTTGCCCATTATAGTCCACTGTGTGAGTTGTGACAAAAATCGGAAAGTGGTCAAAGATAGTGGACCTAATGGACTGTCACGTGTCATACTCAGTTGATTCGGAGATAGTTTTTGGTCCATACAATTCATTCAAAAGTAGATTACTAAGGCATTTCACTCAAACACATTTTCCCATTATAGCCCACTGTGTGAGTTGTGCCAAAAATCGGAAAGTGGTCTAAGATAGTGGACCCAATGGACTCTCACGTGTCATACTCAGTGGATTCGGAGATAGTTTTTGGTCCATACAATCCATTCAAAAGGAGATTACTAAGGCATTTCACTCAAACACATTTTGCCCATTATAGCCCACTGTGTGAGCTGTGATAAAAATCGGAAAGTGGTCGAAGATAGCGGACCTACTGGACTGTCACGTGTCATACTCAGTTGATTCGGAGATAGTTTTTGGTCCATACAATTCATTCAAAAGTAGATTACTAAGGCATTTCACTCAAACACATTTTGCCCATTATAGCCCACTGTGTGAGTTGTGCCAAAAAACGGAAAGTGGTCGAAGATAGTGGACCTAATGGACTGTCACGTGCCATACTCAGTTTATTCCGAAATAGTTTTTTTCCATACAATTCATTCAAAAGTAGATTACTAAGGCATTTCACTCAAACATATTTTGCCCATTATAGTCCACTGTGTGAGTTGTGACAAAAATCGGAATGTGGTCAAAGATAGTGGCACTAATGGACTGTCACGCGTCATACTCAGTTGATTCGGAGATAGTTTTTGGTCCATACAATTCATTCAAAAGTAGATTACTAAGGCATTTCACTCAAACACATTTTGCCCATTATAGCCCACTGTGTGAGTTGTGCCAAAAATCGAAAAGTGGTCTAAGATAGTGGCACTAATGGACTGTCACGCGTCATACTCAGTTGATTCGGACACAGTTTTTGGTCCATACAATCCATTGAAAAGAAGATTACTAAGGCATTTCACTCAAACACATTTTGCCCATTATAGCCCACTGTGTGAGTTGTGCCAAAAATCGAAAAGTGGTCTAAGATAGTGGCACTAATGGACTGTCACGCGTCATACTCAGTTGATTCGGACACAGTTTTTGGTCCATACAATCCATTGAAAAGAAGATTACTAAGGCATTTCACTCAATCACATTTTGCCCATTATAGCCCACTGTGTGAGTTGTGACAAAAATCGTTAAGTGCTCGAAGATAGTGGACCTAATGGACTACAACGCGACATGCTTAGTTTATTCAGAAATAGTTTTTGGTCCATACAATCCATTCAAAAGTAGATTACTAAGGCATTTCACTCAAACACATTTTGCCCATTATAGTCCACTGTGTGAGTTGTGACAAAAATCGGAAAGTGGTCAAAGATAGTGGACCTAATGGACTGTTACGTGTCATACTCAGTTGATTCGGAGATAGTTTTTGGTCCATACAATTCATTCAAAAGTAGATTACTAAGGCATTTCACTCAAACACATTTTGCCCATTATAGCCCACTGTGTGAGTTGTGCCAAAAATCGAAAAGTGGTCTAAGATAGTGGCACTAATGGACTGTCACGCGTCATACTCAGTTGATTCGGACACAGTTTTTGGTCCATACAATCCATTGAAAAGAAGATTACTAAGGCATTTCACTCAATCACATTTTGCCCATTATAGCCCACTGTGTGAGTTGCGCCAAAAATCGAAAAGTGGTCGAAGATAACGGACCTGATGGACTATCACGTATCATACTCAGTTTATAAAGAAATAGTTTTTGGTCCATACAATCCATTCAAAGGAAGATTACTAAGGCATTTCACTCAAACACATTATGCCCATTATAGCCCACTGTGTGAGTTGCGCCAAAAATCGGAAAGTGGTCGAAGATAGTGGACCTAATGGACTGTCACGCGTCATACTCAGTTGATTCGGAGATAGTATTTGGTCCATACAATTCATTCAAAAGTAGATTACTAAGGCATTTCACTCAAACACATTTTGCCCATTATAGCCCACTGTGTGAGTTGTGCCAAAAATTGAAAAGTGGTCTAAGATAGTGGCACTAATGGACTGTCACGCGTCATACTCAGTTGATTCGGAGATAGTTTTTGGTCCATACAATTCATTCAAAAGTAGATTACTAAGGCATTTCACTCAAACACATTTTGCCCATTATAGCCCACTGTGTGAGTTGTGCCAAAAATCGAAAAGTGGTCTAAGATAGTGGCACTAATGAACTGTCACGCGTCATACTCAGTTGATTCGGACACAGTTTTTGGTCCATACAATCCATTGAAAAGAAGATTACTAAGGCATTTCACTCAAACACATTTTGCCCATTATAGCCCACTGTGTGAGTTGTGCCAAAAATCGAAAAGTGGTCTAAGATAGTGGCACTAATGGACTGTCACGCGTCATACTCAGTTGATTCGGACACAGTTTTTGGTCTATACAATCCATTGAAAAGAAGATTACTAAGGCATTTCACTCAATCACATTTTGCCCATTATAGCCCACTGTGTGAGTTGTGACAAAAATCGTTAAGTGCTCGAAGATAGTGGACCTAATGGACTACAACGCGACATGCTTAGTTTATTCAGAAATAGTTTTTTTCCATACAATTCATTCAAAAGTAGATTACTAAGGCATTTCACTCAAACACATTTTGCCCATTATAGTCCACTGTGTGAGTTGTGACAAAAATCGGAAAGTGGTCAAAGATAGTGGACCTAATGGACTGTCACGTGTCATACTCAGTTGATTCGGAGATAGTTTTTGGTCCATACAATTCATTCAAAAGTAGATTACTAAGGCATTTCACTCAAACACATTTTGCCCATTATAGCCCACTGTGTGAGTTGTGCCAAAAATCGAAAAGTGGGCTAAGATAGTGGCACTAATGGACTGTCACGCGTCATACTCAGTTGATTCGGACACAGTTTTTGGTCCATACAATCCATTGAAAAGAAGATTACTAAGGCATTTCACTCAATCACATTTTGCCCATTATAGCCCACTGTGTGAGTTGCGCCAAAAATCGAAAAGTGGTCGAAGATAACGGACCTGATGGACTATCACGTATCATACTCAGTTTATAAAGAAATAGTTTTTGGTCCATACAATCCATTCAAAGGAAGATTACTAAGGCATTTCACTCAAACACATTATGCCCATTATAGCCCACTGTGTGAGTTGCGCCAAAAATCGGAAAGTGGTCGAAGATAGTGGACCTAATGGACTGTCACGCGTCATACTCAGTTGATTCGGAGATAGTTTTTGGTCCATACAATTCATTCAAAAGTAGATTACTAAGGCATTTCACTCAAACACATTTTGCCCATTATAGCCCACTGTGTGAGTTGTGCCAAAAAACGGAAAGTGGTCGAAGATAGTGGACCTAATGGACTCTCACGTGTCATACTCAGTTGATTCGGAGATAGTTTTTGGTCCATACAATCCATTCAAAATGAGATTACTAAGGCATTTCACTCAAACACATTTTGCCCATTATAGCCCACTGTGTGAGTTGTGACGAAAATCGGAAAGTGGTCGAAGATAGTGGACCTAATGGGCTGTCACGTGTCATACTCAGTTGATTCGGAGATAGTTTTTGGTCCATACAATCCATTCAAAAGGAAATTACTAAGGCATTTCACTCAAACACATTTTGCCCATTATAGCCCACTGTGTGAGTTGTGCCAAAAAACGGAAAGTGATCGAAGATAGTGGACCTATTGGACTCTCACGTGTCATACTCAGTTGATTCGGAGATAGTTTTTGGTCCATACAATCCATTCAAAATGAGATTACTAAGGCATTTCCCTCAAACACATTTTGCCCATTATAGCCCACTGTGTGAGTTGTGACAAAAATCGGAAAGTGCTCAAAGATAGTCGACCTAATGGGCTGTCACCTGTCAGACTCACTTTAGTCGAAGATAGTTTTTGGTCCATACAATCCATTCAAAAGGAGATTACTAAGGCATTTCACTCAAACACATTTTGCCCATGATAGCCCACTGTGTGAGTTGTGACAAAAATCGGAAAGTGGTCGAAGATAGTGGACCTAATGGGCTGTCACGTGTCATACTCAGTTGATTCGGAGATAGTATTTGGTCCATACAATTCATTCAAAAGTAGATTACTAAGGCATTTCACTCAAACACATTTTGCCCATTATAGCCCACTGTGTGAGCTGTGACAAAAATCGGAAAGTGGTCGAAGATAGTGGACCTAATGGACTGTCACGCGTCATACTCAGTTGATTCGGAGATAGTTTTTGGTCCATACAATTCATTCAAAAGTAGATTACTAAGGCATTTCACTCAAACACATTTTGCCCATTATAGCCCACTGTGTGAGTTGTGCCAAAAAACGGAAAGTGGTCGAAGATAGTGGACCTAATGGACTCTCACGTGTCATACTCAGTTGATTCGGAGATAGTTTTTGGTCCATACAATCCATTCAAAATGAGATTACTAAGGCATTTCACTCAAACACATTTTGCCCATTATAGCCCACTGTGTGAGTTGTGACGAAAATCGGAAAGTGGTCGAAGATAGTGGACCTAATGGGCTGTCACGTGTCATACTCAGTTGATTCGGAGATAGTTTTTGGTCCATACAATCCATTCAAAAGGAAATTACTAAGGCATTTCACTCAAACACATTTTGCCCATTATAGCCCACTGTGTGAGTTGTGCCAAAAAACGGAAAGTGATCGAAGATAGTGCACCTATTGGACTCTCACGTGTCATACTCAGTTGATTCGGAGATAGTTTTTGGTCCATACAATCCATTCAAAATGAGATTACTAAGGCATTTCCCTCAAACACATTTTGCCCATTATAGCCCACTGTGTGAGTTGTGACAAAAATCGGAAAGTGCTCAAAGATAGTCGACCTAATGGGCTGTCACTTGTCAGACTCACTTTAGTCGAAGATAGTTTTTGGTCCATACAATCCATTCAAAAGGAGATTACTAAGGCATTTCACTCAAACACATTTTGCCCATGATAGCCCACTGTGTGAGTTGTGACAAAAATCGGAAAGTGGTCGAAGATAGTGGACCTAATGGACTGTCACGTGTCATACTCAGTTGATTCGGACACAGTTTTTGGTCCATACAACCCATTGAAAAGAAGATTACTAAGGCATTTCACTCAAACACATTTTGCCCATTATAGCCCACTGTGTGAGTTGTGCCAAAAAACGGAAAGTGGTCGAAGATAGTGGCACTAATGGACTGTCACGTGCCATACTCAGTTTATTCCGAAATAGTTTTTTTCCATACAATTCATTCAAAAGTAAATTACTAAGGCATTTCACTCAAACATATTTTGCCCATTATAGTCCACTGTGTGAGTTGTGACAAAAATCGGAAAGTGGTCAAAGATAGTGGACCTAATGGACTGTCACGTGTCATACTCAGTTGATTCGGAGATAGTTTTTGGTCCATACAATTCATTCAAAAGTAGATTACTAAGGCATTTCACTCAAACACATTTTCCCATTATAGCCCACTGTGTGAGTTGTGCCAAAAATCGGAAAGTGGTCTAAGATAGTGGACCCAATGGACTCTCACGTGTCATACTCAGTGGATTCGGAGATAGTTTTTGGTCCATACAATCCATTCAAAAGGAGATTACTAAGGCATTTCACTCAAACACATTTTGCCCATTATAGCCCACTGTGTGAGCTGTGATAAAAATCGGAAAGTGGTCGAAGATAGCGGACCTACTGGACTGTCACGTGTCATACTCAGTTGATTCGGAGATAGTTTTTGGTCCATACAATTCATTCAAAAGTAGATTACGAAGGCATTTCACTCAAACACATTTTGCCCATTATAGCCCACTGTGTGAGTTGTGCCAAAAAACGGAAAGTGGTCGAAGATAGTGGACCTAATGGACTGTCACGTGCCATACTCAGTTTATTCCGAAATAGTTTTTTTCCATACAATTCATTCAAAAGTAGATTACTAAGGCATTTCACTCAAACATATTTTGCCCATTATAGTCCACTGTGTGAGTTGTGACAAAAATCGGAATGTGGTCAAAGATAGTGGACCTAATGGACTGTCACGCGTCATACTCAGTTTATTCCGAAATAGTTTTTGGTCCATACAATTCATTCAAAAGTAGATCACTAAGGCATTTCACTCAAACACATTTTGCCCATTATAGCCCACTGTGTGAGTTGTGACAAAAATCGGAAATGGCCCAAAGATAGTCGACCTAATGGGCTGTCACATGTCATACTCACTTTAGTCGAAGATAGTTTTTGGTCCATACAATCCATTCAAAAGAAGATTACTATGGCATTTCACTCAAACACATTTTGCCCATTATAGCCCACTGTGTGAGTTGTGACAAAAATCGGAAAGTGGTCGAAGATAGTGGACCTAATGGGCTGTCACGTGTCATACTCAGTTGATTCGGAGATAGTATTTGGTCCATACAATTCATTCAAAAGTAGATTACTAAGGCATTTCACTCAAACACATTTTGCCCATTATAGCCCACTGTGTGAGCTGTGACAAAAATCGGAAAGTGGTCGAAGATAGTGGACCTAATGGACTGTCACGCGTCATACTCAGTTGATTCGGAGATAGTTTTTGGTCCATACAATTCATTCAAAAGTAGATTACTAAGGAATTTCACTCAAACACATTTTGCCCATTATAGCCCACTGTGTGAGTTGTGCCAAAAAACGGAAAGTGGTCGAAGATAGTGGACCTAATGGGCTGTCACGTGTCATACTCAGTTGATTCGGAGATAGTATTTGGTCCATACAATTCATTCAAAAGTAGATTACTAAGGCATTTCACTCAAACACATTTTGCCCATTATAGCCCACTGTGTGAGTTGTGCCAAAAATTGAAAAGTGGTCTAAGATAGTGGCACTAATGGACTGTCACGCGTCATACTCAGTTGATTCGGAGATAGTTTTTGGTCCATACAATTCATTCAAAAGTAGATTACTAAGGCATTTCACTCAAACACATTTTGCCCATTATAGCCCACTGTGTGAGTTGTGCCAAAAATCGAAAAGTGGTCTAAGATAGTGGCACTAATGGACTGTCACGCGTCATACTCAGTTGATTCGGACACAGTTTTTGGTCCATACAATCCATTGAAAAGAAGATTACTAAGGCATTTCACTCAAACACATTTTGCCCATGATAGCCCACTGTGTGAGTTGTGACAAAAATCGGAAAGTGGTCGAAGATAGTGGACCTAATGGACTGTCACGTGTCATACTCAGTTGATTCGGACACAGTTTTTGGTCCATACAACCCATTGAAAAGAAGATTACTAAGGCATTTCACTCAAACACATTTTGCCCATTATAGCCCACTGTGTGAGTTGTGCCAAAAAACGGAAAGTGGTCGAAGATAGTGGACCTAATGGACTCTCACGTGTCATACTCAGTTGATTCGGAGATAGTATTTGGTCCATACAATTCATTCAAAAGTAGATTACTAAGGCATTTCACTCAAACACATTTTGCCCATTAAAGCCCACTGTGTGAGCTGTGACAAAAATCGGAAATAGCTCAAAGGTAGTCGACCTAATGGGCTGGCACTTGTCATACCCACTTTAGTCGAAGATAGTTTTTGGTCCATACAATCCATTCAAAATGAGTTTACTAAGGCATTTCACTCAAACACATTTTGCCCATTATAGCCCACTGTGTGAGTTGTGACAAAAATCGGAAAATGCTCAAAGATAGTCGACCTAATGGGCTGTCACTTGTCAGACTCACTTTAGTCGAAGATAGTTTTTGGTCCATACAATCCATTCAAAAGGGGATTACTAAGGCATTTCACTCAAACACATTTTGCCCATTATAGCCCACTGTGTGAATTGTGACAAAAATCGGAAAGTGGTCGAAGATAGTGGACCTAATGGGCTGTCACGTGTCATACTCAGTTGATTCGGAGATACTTTTAGGTCCATACAATCCATTCAAAAGGAGATTACTAAGGCATTTCACTCAAACACATTTTGCCCATTATAGCCCACTGTGTGAGTTGTGCCAAAAAACGGAAAGTGGTCGAAGATAGTGGACCTAATGGACTCTCACGTGTCATACTCAGTTGATTCGGAGATAGTTTTTGGTCCATACAATTCATTCAAAATGAAATTACTAAGGCATTTCACTCAAACACATTTTTCCCATTATAGCCCACTGTGTGAGTTGTGACAAAAATCGGAAAGTGCTCAAAGATAGTCGACCTAATGGGCTGTCACCTGTCAGACTCACTTTAGTCGAAGATAGTTTTTGGTCCATACAATCCATTCAAAAGGGGATTACTAAGGCATTTCACTCAAACACATTTTGCCCATTATAGCCCACTGTGTGAGTTGTGACAAAAATCGGAAAGTGGTCGAAGATAGTGGACCTAATGGGCTGTCACGTGTCATACTCAGTTGATTCGGAGATACTTTTAGGTCCATACAATCCATTCAAAAGGAGATTACTAATGCATTTCACTCAAACACATTTTGCCCATTATAGCCCACTGTGTGAGTTGTGCCAAAAAACGGAAAGTGGTCGAAGATAGTGGACCTAATGGACTCTCACGTGTCATACTCAGTTGATTCGGAGATAGTTTTTGGTCCATACAATCCATTCAAAATGAGATTACTAAGGCATTTCCCTCAAACACATTTTGCCCATTATAGCCCACTGTGTGAGTTGTGACAAAAATCGGAAAGTGCTCAAAGATAGTCGACCTAATGGGCTGTCACTTGTCAGACTCACTTTAGTCGAAGATAGTTTTTGGTCCATACAATCCATTCAAAAGGAGATTACTAAGGCATTTCACTCAAACACATTTTGCCCATGATAGCCCACTGTGTGAGTTGTGACAAAAATCGGAAAGTGGTCGAAGATAGTGGACCTAATGGACTGTCACGTGTCATACTCAGTTGATTCGGACACAGTTTTTGGTCCATACAACCCATTGAAAAGAAGATTACTAAGGCATTTCACTCAAACACATTTTGCCCATTATAGCCCACTGTGTGAGTTGTGCCAAAAAACGGAAAGTGGTCGAAGATAGTGGACCTAATGGACTCTCACGTGTCATACTCAGTTGATTCGGAGATAGTATTTGGTCCATACAATTCATTCAAAAGTAAATTACTAAGGCATTTCACTCAAACACATTTTGCCCATTAAAGCCCACTGTGTTAGCTGTGACAAAAATCGGAAATAGCTCAAAGGTAGCCGACCTAATGGGCTGGCACTTGTCATACCCACTTTAGTCGAAGATAGTTTTTGGTCCATACAATCCATTCAAAATGAGATTACTAAGGCATTTCACTCAAACACATTTTGCCCATTATAGCCCACTGTGTGAGTTGTGACAAAAATCGGAAAATGCTCAAAGATAGTCGACCTAATGGGCTGTCACTTGTCAGACTCACTTTAGTCGAAGATAGTTTTTGGTCCATACAATCCATTCAAAAGGGGATTACTAAGGCATTTCACTCAAACACATTTTGCCCATTATAGCCCACTGTGTGAGTTGTGCCAAAAAACGGAAAGTGGTCGAAGATAGTGGACCTAATGGACTCTCACGTGTCATACTCAGTTGATTCGGAGATAGTTTTTGGTCCATACAATTCATTCAAAATGAAATTACTAAGGCATTTCACTCAAACACATTTTTCCCATTATAGCCCACTGTGTGAGTTGTGACAAAAATCGGAAAGTGCTCAAAGATAGTCGACCTAATGGGCTGTCACTTGTCAGACTCACTTTAGTCGAAGATAGTTTTTGGTCCATACAATCCATTCAAAAGGAGATTACTAAGGCATTTCACTCAAACACATTTTGCCCATGATAGCCCACTGTGTGAGTTGTGACAAAAATCGGAAAGTGGTTGAAGATAGTGGACCTAATGGACTGTCACGTGTCATACTCAGTTGATTCGGACACAGTTTTTGGTCCATACAATCCATTGAAAAGAAGATTACTAAGGCATTTCACTCAAACACATTTTGCCCATTATAGCCCACTGTGTGAGTTGTGACAAAAATCGGAAAGTGGTTGAAGATAGTGGACCTAATGGACTGTCACGTGTCATACTCAGTTGATTCGGACACAGTTTTTGGTCCATACAATCCATTGAAAAGAAGATTACTAAGGCATTTCAATCAAACACATTTTGCCCATTATAGCCCACTGTGTGAGTTGTGACAAAAATCGTTAAGTGCTCGAAGATAGTGGACCTAATGGACTACAACGCGACATGCTTAGTTTATTCAGAAATAGTTTTTGGTCCATACAATCCATTCAAAGGAAGATTACTAAGGCATTTCACTCAAACACATTATGCCCATTATATCCCACTGTGTGAGTTGCGCCAAAAATCGAAAAGTGGTCGAAGATAACGGACCTGATGGACTATCACGTATCATACTCAGTTTATAAAGAAATAGTTTTTGGTCCATACAATCCATTCAAAGGAAGATTACTAAGGCATTTCACTCAAACACATTATGCCCATTATAGCCCACTGTGTGAGTTGCGCCAAAAATCGGAAAGTAGTCGAAGATAGTGGACCTGATGGACTACAACTCGACATACTTAGTTTATTCAGAAATAGTTTTTGGTCCATACAATCCATTCAAAGGAAGATTACTAAGGCATTTCACTCAAACACAGTTTGCCCATTATAGCCCACTGTGTGAGTTGTGCCAAAAATCGGAAAGTGGTCGAAGATAGTGGCACTAATGGACTGTCACGTGCCATACTCAGTTTATTCCGAAATAGTTTTTTTCCATACAATTCATTCAAAAGTAAATTACTAAGGCATTTCACTCAAACATATTTTGCCCATTATAGTCCACTGTGTGAGTTGTGACAAAAATCGGAAAGTGGTCAAAGATAGTGGACCTAATGGACTGTCACGTGTCATACTCAGTTGATTCGGAGATAGTTTTTGGTCCATACAATTCATTCAAAAGTAGATTACTAAGGCATTTCACTCAAACACATTTTTCCCATTATAGCCCACTGTGTGAGTTGTGCCAAAAATCGGAAAGTGGTCTAAGATAGTGGACCCAATGGACTCTCACGTGTCATACTCAGTTGATTCGGAGATAGTTTTTGGTCCATACAATCCATTCAAAAGGAGATTACTAAGGCATTTCACTCAAACACATTTTGCCCATTATAGCCCACTGTGTGAGCTGTGATAAAAATCGGAAAGTGGTCGAAGATAGCGGACCTACTGGACTGTCACGTGTCATACTCAGTTGATTCGGAGATAGTTTTTGGTCCATACAATTTATTCAAAAGTAGATTACTAAGGCATTTCACTCAAACACATTTTGCCCATTATAGCCCACTGTGTGAGTTGTGCCAAAAAACGGAAAGTGGTCGAAGATAGTGGACCTAATGGACTGTCACGTGCCATACTCAGTTTATTCCGAAATAGTTTTTTTCCATACAATTCATTCAAAAGTAGATTACTAAGGCATTTCACTCAAACATATTTTGCCCATTATAGTCCACTGTGTGAGTTGTGACAAAAATCGGAAAGTGGTCAAAGATAGTGGACCTAATGGACTGTCACGCGTCATACTCAGTTTATTCCGAAATAGTTTTTGGTCCATACAATTCATTCAAAAGTAGATCACTAAGGCATTTCACTCAAACACATTTTGCCCATTATAGCCCACTGTGTGAGTTGTGACAAAAATCGGAAATGGCCCAAAGATAGCCGACCTAATGGGCTGTCACATGTCATACTCACTTTAGTCGAAGATAGTTTTTGGTCCATACAATCCATTCAAAAGAAGATTACTATGGCATTTCACTCAAACACATTTTGCCCATTATAGCCCACTGTGTGAGTTGTGACAAAAATCGGAAAGCGGTCGAAGATAGTGGACCTAATGGGCTGTCACGTGTCATACTCAGTTGATTCGGAGATAGTATTTGGTCCATACAATTCATTCAAAAGTAGATTACTAAGGCATTTCACTCAAACACATTTTGCCCATTATAGCCCACTGTGTGAGCTGTGACAAAAATCGGAAAGTGGTCGAAGATAGTGGACCTAATGGACTGTCACGCGTCATACTCAGTTGATTCGGAGATAGTTTTTGGTCCATACAATTCATTCAAAAGTAGATTACTAAGGCATTTCACTCAAACACATTTTGCCCATTATAGCCCACTGTGTGAGTTGTGCCAAAAAACGGAAAGTGGTCGAAGATAGTGGACCTAATGGGCTGTCACGTGTCATACTCAGTTGATTCGGAGATAGTATTTGGTCCATACAATTCATTCAAAAGTAGATCACTAAGGCATTTCACTCAAACACATTTTGCCCATTATAGCCCACTGTGTGAGTTGTGCCAAAAATTGAAAAGTGGTCTAAGATAGTGGCACTAATGGACTGTCACGCGTCATACTCAGTTGATTCGGAGATAGTTTTTGGTCCATACAATTCATTCAAAAGTAGATTACTAAGGCATTTCACTCAAACACATTTTGCCCATTATAGCCCACTGTGTGAGTTGTGCCAAAAATCGAAAAGTGGTCTAAGATAGTGGCACTAATGGACTGTCACGCGTCATACTCAGTTGATTCGGACACAGTTTTTGGTCCATACAATCCATTGAAAAGAAGATTACTAAGGCATTTCACTCAAACACATTTTGCCCATTATAGCCCACTGTGTGAGTTGTGCCAAAAATCGAAAAGTAATCTAAGATAGTGGCACTAATGGACTGTCACGCGTCATACTCAGTTGATTCGGACACAGTTTTTGGTCCATACAATCCATTGAAAAGAAGATTACTAAGGCATTTCACTCAATCACATTTTGCCCATTATAGCCCACTGTGTGAGTTGTGACAAAAATCGTTAAGTGCTCGAAGATAGTGGACCTAATGGACTACAACGCGACATGCTTAGTTTATTCAGAAATAGTTTTTGGTCCATACAATCCATTCAAAGGAAGATTACTAAGGCATTTCACTCAAACACATTATGCCCATTATATCCCACTGTGTGAGTTGCGCCAAAAATCGAAAAGTGGTCGAAGATAACGGACCTGATGGACTATCACGTATCATACTCAGTTTATAAAGAAATAGTTTTTGGTCCATACAATCCATTCAAAGGAAGATTACTAAGGCATTTCACTCAAACACATTATGCCCATTATAGCCCACTGTGTGAGTTGCGCCAAAAATCGGAAAGTGGTCGAAGATAGTGGACCTAATGGACTGTCACGCGTCATACTCAGTTGATTCGGAGATAGTTTTTGGTCCATACAATTCATTCAAAAGTAGATTACTAAGGCATTTCACTCAAACACATTTTGCCCATTATAGCCCACTGTGTGAGTTGTGCCAAAAAACGGAAAGTGGTCGAAGATAGTGGACCTAATGGACTCTCACGTGTCATACTCAGTTGATTCGGAGATAGTTTTTGGTCCATACAATCCATTCAAAATGAGATTACTAAGGCATTTCACTCAAACACATTTTGCCCATTATAGCCCACTGTGTGAGTTGTGACGAAAATCGGAAAGTGGTCGAAGATAGTGGACCTAATGGGCTGTGACCTGTCATACTCAGTTGATTCGGAGATAGTTTTTGGTCCATACAATCCATTCAAAAGGAAATTACTAAGGCATTTCACTCAAACACATTTTGCCCATTATAGCCCACTGTGTGAGTTGTGCCAAAAAACGGAAAGTGATCGAAGATAGTGGACCTATTGGACTCTCACGTGTCATACTCAGTTGATTCGGAGATAGTTTTTGGTCCATACAATCCATTCAAAATGAGATTACTAAGGCATTTCCCTCAAACACATTTTGCCCATTATAGCCCACTGTGTGAGTTGTGACAAAAATCGGAAAGTGCTCAAAGATAGTCGACCTAATGGGCTGTCACCTGTCAGACTCACTTTATTCGAAGATAGTTTTTGGTCCATACAATCCATTCAAAAGGAGATTACTAAGGCATTTCACTCAAACACATTTTGCCCATGATAGCCCACTGTGTGAGTTGTGACAAAAATCGGAAAGTGGTCGAAGATAGTGGACCTAATGGGCTGTCACGTGTCATACTCAGTTGATTCGGAGATAGTATTTGGTCCATACAATTCATTCAAAAGTAGATTACTAAGGCATTTCACTCAAACACATTTTGCCCATTATAGCCCACTGTGTGAGCTGTGACAAAAATCGGAAAGTGGTCGAAGATAGTGGACCTAATGGACTGTCACGCGTCATACTCAGTTGATTCGGAGATAGTTTTTGGTCCATACAATTCATTCAAAAGTAGATTACTAAGGCATTTCACTCAAACACATTTTGCCCATTATAGCCCACTGTGTGAGTTGTGCCAAAAAACGGAAAGTGGTCGAAGATAGTGGACCTAATGGACTCTCACGTGTCATACTCAGTTGATTCGGAGATAGTTTTTGGTCCATACAATCCATTCAAAATGAGATTACTAAGGCATTTCACTCAAACACATTTTGCCCATTATAGCCCACTGTGTGAGTTGTGACGAAAATCGGAAAGTGGTCGAAGATAGTGGACCTAATGGGCTGTCACGTGTCATACTCAGTTGATTCGGAGATAGTTTTTGGTCCATACAATCCATTCAAAAGGAAATTACTAAGGCATTTCACTCAAACACATTTTGCCCATTATAGCCCACTGTGTGAGTTGTGCCAAAAAACGGAAAGTGATCGAAGATAGTGCACCTATTGGACTCTCACGTGTCATACTCAGTTGATTCGGAGATAGTTTTTGGTCCATACAATCCATTCAAAATGAGATTACTAAAGCATTTCCCTCAAACACATTTTGCCCATTATAGCCCACTGTGTGAGTTGTGACAAAAATCGGAAAGTGCTCAAAGATAGTCGACCTAATGGGCTGTCACTTGTCAGACTCACTTTAGTCGAAGATAGTTTTTGGTCCATACAATCCATTCAAAAGGAGATTACTAAGGCATTTCACTCAAACACATTTTGCCCATGATAGCCCACTGTGTGAGTTGTGACAAAAATCGGAAAGTGGTCGAAGATAGTGGACCTAATGGACTGTCACGTGTCATACTCAGTTGATTCGGACACAGTTTTTGGTCCATACAACCCATTGAAAAGAAGATTACTAAGGCATTTCACTCAAACAAATTTTGCCCATTATAGCCCACTGTGTGAGTTGTGCCAAAAAACGGAAAGTGGTCGAAGATAGTGGACCTAATGGACTCTCACGTGTCATACTCAGTTGATTCGGAGATAGTATTTGGTCCATACAATTCATTTAAAAGTAGATTACTAAGGCATTTCACTCAAACACATTTTGCCCATTAAAGCCCACTGTGTGAGCTGTGACAAAAATCGGAAATAGCTCAAAGGTAGTCGACCTAATGGGCTGGCACTTGTCATACCCACTTTAGTCGAAGATAGTTTTTGGTCCATACAATCCATTCAAAATGAGATTACTAAGGCATTTCACTCAAACACATTTTGCCCATTATAGCCCACTGTGTGAGTTGTGACAAAAATCGGAAAATGCTCAAAGATAGTCGACCTAATGGGCTGTCACTTGTCAGACTCACTTTAGTCGAAGATAGTTTTTGGTCCATACAATCCATTCAAAAGGGGATTACTAAGGCATTTCACTCAAACACATTTTGCCCATTATAGCCCACTGTGTGAGTTGTGACAAAAATCGGAAAGTGGTCGAAGATAGTGGACCTAATGGGCTGTTACGTGTCATACTCAGTTGATTCGGAGATACTTTTAGGACCATACAATCCATTCAAAAGGAGATTACTAAGGCATTTCACTCAAACACATTTTGCCCATTATAGCCCACTGTGTGAGTTGTGCCAAAAAACGGAAAGTGGTCGAAGATAGTGGACCTAATCGACTCTCACGTGTCATACTCAGTTGATTCGGAGATAGTTTTTGGTCCATACAATTCATTCAAAATGAAATTACTAAGGCATTTCACTCAAACACATTTTTCCCATTATAGCCCACTGTGTGAGTTGTGACAAAAATCGGAAAGTGCTCAAAGATAGTCGACCTAATGGGCTGTCACTTGTCAGACTCACTTTAGTCGAAGATAGTTTTTGGTCCATACAATCCATTCAAAAGGAGATTACTAAGGCATTTCACTCAAACACATTTTGCCCATGATAGCCCACTGTGTGAGTTGTGACAAAAATCGGAAAGTGGTTGAAGATAGTGGACCTAATGGACTGTCACGTGTCATACTCAGTTGATTCGGATACAGTTTTTGGTCCATACAATCCATTGAAAAGAAGATTACTAAGGCATTTCACTCAAACACATTTTGCCCATTATAGCCCACTGTGTGAGTTGTGACAAAAATCGTTAAGTGCTCGAAGATAGTGGACCTAATGGACTACAACGCGACATGCTTAGTTTATTCAGAAATAGTTTTTGGTCCATACAATCCATTCAAAGGAAGATTACTAAGGCATTTCACTCAAACACATTATGCCCATTATATCCCACTGTGTGAGTTGCGCCAAAAATCGAAAAGTGGTCGAAGATAACGGACCTGATGGACTATCACGTATCATACTCAGTTTATAAAGAAATAGTTTTTGGTCCATACAATCCATTCAAAGGAAGATTACTAAGGCATTTCACTCAAACACATTATGCCCATTATAGCCCACTGTGTGAGTTGCGCCAAAAATCGGAAAGTGGTCGAAGATAGTGGAACTGATGGACTACAACTCTACATACTTAGTTTATTCAGAAATAGTTTTTGGTCCATACAATCCATTCAAAGGAAGATTACTAAGGCATTTCACTCAAACACAGTTTGCCCATTATAGCCCACTGTGTGAGTTGTGCCAAAAATCGGAAAGTGGTCGAAGATAGTGGCACTAATGGACTGTCACGTGCCATACTCAGTTTATTCCGAAATAGTTTTTTTCCATACAATTCATTCAAAAGTAAATTACTAAGGCATTTCACTCAAACATATTTTGCCCATTATAGCCCACTGTGTGAGTTGTGACAAAAATCGGAAAGTGGTCAAAGATAGTGGACCTAATGGACTGTCACGTATCATACTCAGTTGATTCGGAGATAGTTTTTGGTCCATACAATTCATTCAAAAGTAGATTACTAAGGCATTTCACTCAAACACATTTTGCCCATTATAGCCCACTGTGTGAGTTGTGCCAAAAATCGGAAAGTGGTCTAAGATAGTGGACCCAATGGACTCTCACGTGTCATACTCAGTTGATTCGGAGATAGTTTTTGGTCCATACAATCCATTCAAAAGGAGATTACTAAGGCATTTCACTCAAACACATTTTGCCCATTATAGCCCACTGTGTGAGCTGTGATAAAAATCGGAAAGTGGTCGAAGATAGCGGACCTACTGGACTGTCACGTGTCATACTCAGTTGATTCGGAGATAGTTTTTGGTCCATACAATTCATTCAAAAGTAGATTACTAAGGCATTTCACTCAAACACATTTTGCCCATTATAGCCCACTGTGTGAGTTGTGCCAAAAAACGGAAAGTGGTCGAAGATAGTGGACCTAATGGACTGTCACGTGCCATACTCAGTTTATTCCGAAATAGTTTTTTTCCATACAATTCATTCAAAAGTAGATTACTAAGGCATTTCACTCAAACATATTTTGCCCATTATAGTCCACTGTGTGAGTTGTGACAAAAATCGGAAAGTGGTCAAAGATAGTGGACCTAATGGACTGTCACGCGTCATACTCAGTTTATTCCGAAATAGTTTTTGGTCCATACAATTCATTCAAAAGTAGATCACTAAGGCATTTCACTCAAACACATTTTGCCCATTATAGCCCACTGTGTGAGTTGTGACAAAAATCGGAAATGGCCCAAAGATAGTCGACCTAATGGGCTGTCACATGTCATACTCACTTTAGTCGAAGATAGTTTTTGGTCCATACAATCCATTCAAAAGAAGATTACTATGGCATTTCACTCAAACACATTTTGCCCATTATAGCCCACTGTGTGAGTTGTGACAAAAATCGGAAAGTGCTCAAAGGTAGTCGACCTAATGGGCTGTCACTTGTCATACTCACTTTAGTCGAAGATAGTTTTTGGTCCATACAATTCATTCAAAAGGAGATTACTAAGGCATTTCACACAAACACATTTTGCCCATTATAGCCCACTGTGTGAGTTGTGCCAAAAAACGGAAAGTGGTCGAAGATAGTGGACCCAATGGACTCTCACGTGTCATACTCAGTTGATTCGGAGATAGTGTTTGGTCCATACAATCCATTCAAAAGGAGATTACTAAGGCATTTCACTCAAACACATTTTGCCCATTATAGCCCACTGTGTGAGCTGTGATAAAAATCGGAAAGTGGTCGAAGATAGCGGACCTACTGGACTGTCACGTGTCATACTCAGTTGATTCGGAGATAGTTTTTGGTCCATACAATTCATTCAAAAGTAGATTACTAAGGCATTTCACTCAAACACATTTTGCCCATTATAGCCCACTGTGTGAGTTGTGCCAAAAAACGGAAAGTGGTCGAAGATAGTGGACCTAATGGACTCTCACGTGTCATACTCAGTTGATTCGGAGATAGTTTTTGGTCCATACAATCCATTCAAAAGGAGATTACTAAGGCATTTCACTCAAACACATTTTGCCCATTATAGCCCACTGTGTGAGTTGTGTCAGAAATCGGAAAGTGGTCGAAGATAGTAGACCTGATGAGCTACAATGCGACATACTCAGTTTATTAAGAAATAGTTTTTGGTCCATACAATCCATTCAAAGGAAGATTACTAAGGCATTTCACTCAAACACATTTTGCCCATTATAGCCAACTGTGTGAGTTGTGACAAAAATCGGAAAGTGCTGAAAGGTAGTCGACCTAATGGGCTGTCACTTGTCATACTCACTTTAGTCGAAGATAGTTTTTGGTCCATACAATCCATTCAAAAGAAGGTTACTAAGGCATTTCACACAAACACATTTTGCCCATTATAGCTAACTGTGTGAGTTGTGACAAAAACCGGAAAGTGGTCCAAGATAGTGGACCTAATGGACTGTCACATGTCATACTCAGTTGATTCGGAGATAGTTTTTTTTCCATACAATTCATTCAAAAGTAGATTACTAAGGCATTTCACTCAAACACATTTTGCCCATTATAGCCCACTGTGTGAGTTGTGCCAAAAAACGGAAAGTGGTCGAAGATAGTGGACCTAATGGACTCTTACGTGTCATACTCAGTTGATTCGGAGATAGTTTTTGGTCCATACAATCCATTCAAAAGGAGATTACTAAGGCATTTCACTCAAACACATTTTGCCCATTATAGCCCACTGTGTGAGTTGTGACAAAAATCGGAAAGTGGTTGAAGATAGTGGACCTAATGGACTGTCACGTGTCATACTCAGTTGATTCGGAGATAGTTTTTGGTCCATACAATTCATTCAAAAGTAGATTACTAAGGCATTTCACTCAAACACATTTTGCCCATTATAGCCCACTGTGTGAGTTGTGCCAAAAAACGGAAAGTGGTCGAAGATAGTGGACCTAATGGACTCTCACGTGTCATACTCAGTTGATTCGGAGATAGTTTTTGGTCCATACAATCCATTCAAAAGGAGATTACTAAGGCATTTCACTCAAACACATTTTGCCCATTATAGCCCACTGTGTGAGTTGTGCCAAAAATCCGAAAGTGGTCGAAGATAGTAGACCTGATGAACTACAATGCGACATACTCAGTTTATTCAGAAATAGTTTTTGGTCCATACAATCCATTCAAAGGAAAATTACTAAGGTATTTCACTCAAACACATTTTGCCCATTATAGCCCACTGTGTGAGTTGTGCCAAAAATCGGAAAGTAGTCGAAGATAGTGGCACTAATGGACTGTCACGTGTCATACTCAGTTTATTCCGAAATAGTTTTTTTCCATGCAATTCATTCAAAAGTAGATTACTAAGGCATTTTACTCAAACACATTTTGCCCATTATAGTCCACTGTGTGAGTTGTGACAAAAATCGGAAAGTGGTCAAAGATAGTGGACCTAATGGACTGTCACGTGTCATACTCAGTTGATTCGGAGATAGTATTTGGTCCATACAATTCATTCAAAAGTAGATTACTAAGGCATTTCACTCAAACACATTTTGCCCATTATAGCCCACTGTGTGAGTTGTGCCAAAAATCGGAAAGGGGTCTACGATAGTGGCACTAATGGACTGTCACGTGTCATACTCAGTTTATTCCGAAATAGTTTTTGGTCCATACAAGTCATTCAAAAGTAGATTACTAAGGCATTTCACTCAAACACATTTTGCCCATTATAGCCCACTGTGTGAGTTGTGACAAAAATTGAAAAGTGCTCAAAGATATTCGACCTAATGGGCTGTCACTTGTCATACTCACTTTAGTCGAAGATAGTTTTTGGTCCATACAATCCATTCAAAAGGAGATTACTAAGGCATTTCACACAAACACATTTTGCCCATTATAGCTAACTGTGTGAGTTGTGACAAAAACCGGAAAGTGGTCCAAGATAGTGGACCTAATGGACTGTCACATGTCATACTCAGTTGATTCAGAGATAGTTTTTGGTCCATACAATTCATTCAAAAATAGATTACTAAGGCATTTCACTCAAACACATTTTGCCCATTATAGCCCACTGTGTGAGTTGTGCCAAAAACCGGAAAGTGGTAGAAGATAGTGGACCTAATGGACTCTCACGTGTCATACTCAGTTGATTCGGAGATAGTTTTTGGTCCATACAATCCATTCAAAAGAAGATTACTAAGGCATTTCACACAAACACATTTTGCCCATTATAGCCCACTGTGTGAGTTGTGACAAAAACCGGAAAGTGGTCCAAGATAGTGGACCTAATGGACTCTCACGTGTCATACTCAGCTGATTCGGAGATAGTTTTTGGTCCATACAATCCATTCAAAAGGAGATTACTAAGGCATTTCACTCAAACGCATTTTGCCCATTATAGCCCACTGTGTGAGTTGTGACAAAAATCGGAAGTGGTCGAAGATAGTGGACCTAATGGACTGTCACGTGTCATACTCAGTTGATTCGGAGACAGTTTTTGGTCCATACAATCCATTGAAAAGTAGATTACTAAGGCATTTCACTCAAACACATTTTGCCCATTATAGCCCACTGTGTGAGTTGTGCCAAAAAACGGAAAGTGGTCGAAGATAGTGGACCTAATGGACTCTCACGTGTCATACTCAGTTGATTCGGAGATAGTTTTTGGTCCATACAATCCATTCAAAAGGAGATTACTAAGGCATTTCACTCAAACACATTTTGCCCATTATAGCCCACTGTGTGAGTTGTGTCAGAAATCGGAAAGTGGTCGAAGATAGTAGACCTGATGAGCTACAATGCGACATACTCAGTTTATTAAGAAATAGTTTTTGGTCCATACAATCCATTCAAAGGAAGATTACTAAGGCATTTCACTCAAACACATTTTGCCCATTATAGCCAACTGTGTGAGTTGTGACAAAAATCGGAAAGTGCTGAAAGGTAGTCGACCTAATGGGCTGTCACTTGTCATACTCACTTTAGTCGAAGATAGTTTTTGGTCCATACAATCCATTCAAAAGAAGGTTACTAAGGCATTTCACACAAACACATTTTGCCCATTATAGCTAACTGTGTGAGTTGTGACAAAAACCGGAAAGTGGTCCAAGATAGTGGACCTAATGGACTGTCACATGTCATACTCAGTTGATTCGGAGATAGTTTTTTTTCCATACAATTCATTCAAAAGTAGATTACTAAGGCATTTCACTCAAACACATTTTGCCCATTATAGCCCACTGTGTGAGTTGTGCCAAAAAACGGAAAGTGGTCGAAGATAGTGGACCTAATGGACTCTTACGTGTCATACTCAGTTGATTCGGAGATAGTTTTTGGTCCATACAATCCATTCAAAAGGAGATTACTAAGGCATTTCACTCAAACACATTTTGCCCATTATAGCCCACTGTGTGAGTTGTGACAAAAATCGGAAAGTGGTTGAAGATAGTGGACCTAATGGACTGTCACGTGTCATACTCAGTTGATTCGGAGATAGTTTTTGGTCCATACAATTCATTCAAAAGAAGGTTACTAAGGCATTTCACACAAACACATTTTGCCCATTATAGCTAACTGTGTGAGTTGTGACAAAAACCGGAAAGTGGTCCAAGATATTCGACCTAATGGGCTGTCACTTGTCATACTCACTTTAGTCGAAGATAGTTTTTGGTCCATACAATCCATTCAAAAGGAGATTACTAAGGCATTTCACACAAACACATTTTGCCCATTATAGCTAACTGTGTGAGTTGTGACAAAAACCGGAAAGTGGTCCAAGATAGTGGACCTAATGGACTCTCACGTGTCATACTCAGTTGATTCGGAGATAGTTTTTGGTCCATACAATCCATTCAAAAGGAGATTACTAAGGCATTTCACTCAAACACATTTTGCCCATTATAGCCCACTGTGTGAGTTGTGCCAAAAATCCGAAAGTGGTCGAAGATAGTAGACCTGATGAACTACAATGCGACATACTCAGTTTATTCAGAAATAGTTTTTGGTCCATACAATCCATTCAAAGGAAAATTACTAAGGTATTTCACTCAAACACATTTTGCCCATTATAGCCCACTGTGTGAGTTGTGCCAAAAATCGGAAAGTAGTCGAAGATAGTGGCACTAATGGACTGTCACGTGTCATACTCAGTTTATTCCGAAATAGTTTTTTTCCATGCAATTCATTCAAAAGTAGATTACTAAGGCATTTTACTCAAACATATTTTGCCCATTATAGTCCACTGTGTGAGTTGTGACAAAAATCGGAAAGTGGTCAAAGATAGTGGACCTAATGGACTGTCACGCGTCATACTCAGTTTATTCCGAAATAGTTTTTGGTCCATACAATTCATTCAAAAGTAGATCACTAAGGCATTTCACTCAAACACATTTTGCCCATTATAGCCCACTGTGTGAGTTGTGACAAAAATCGGAAATGGCCCAAAGATAGTCGACCTAATGGGCTGTCACATGTCATACTCACTTTAGTCGAAGATAGTTTTTGGTCCATACAATCCATTCAAAAGAAGATTACTATGGCATTTCACTCAAACACATTTTGCCCATTATAGCCCACTGTGTGAGTTGTGACAAAAATCGGAAAGTGCTCAAAGGTAGTCGACCTAATGGGCTGTCACTTGTCATACTCACTTTAGTCGAAGATAGTTTTTGGTCCATACAATTCATTCAAAAGGAGATTACTAAGGCATTTCACACAAACACATTTTGCCCATTATAGCCCACTGTGTGAGTTGTGACAAAAACCGGAAAGTGGTCCAAGATAGTGGACCTAATGGGCTGTCACATGTCATACTCAGTTGATTCGGAGATAGTTTTTGGTCCATACAATTCATTCAAAAGTAGATTACTAAGGCATTTCACTCAAACACATTTTGCCCATTATAGCCCACTGTGTGAGTTGTGCCAAAAAACGGAAAGTGGTCGAAGATAGTGGACCCAATGGACTCTCACGTGTCATACTCAGTTGATTCGGAGATAGTGTTTGGTCCATACAATCCATTCAAAAGGAGATTACTAAGGCATTTCACTCAAACACATTTTGCCCATTATAGCCCACTGTGTGAGCTGTGATAAAAATCGGAAAGTGGTCGAAGATAGCGGACCTACTGGACTGTCACGTGTCATACTCAGTTGATTCGGAGATAGTTTTTGGTCCATACAATTCATTCAAAAGTAGATTACTAAGGCATTTCACTCAAACACATTTTGCCCATTATAGCCCACTGTGTGAGTTGTGCCAAAAAACGGAAAGTGGTCGAAGATAGTGGACCTAATGGACTCTCACGTGTCATACTCAGTTGATTCGGAGATAGTTTTTGGTCCATACAATCCATTCAAAAGGAGATTACTAAGGCATTTCACTCAAACACATTTTGCCCATTATAGCCCACTGTGTGAGTTGTGTCAGAAATCGGAAAGTGGTCGAAGATAGTAGACCTGATGAGCTACAATGCGACATACTCAGTTTATTAAGAAATAGTTTTTGGTCCATACAATCCATTCAAAGGAAGATTACTAAGGCATTTCACTCAAACACATTTTGCCCATTATAGCCAACTGTGTGAGTTGTGACAAAAATCGGAAAGTGCTGAAAGGTAGTCGACCTAATGGGCTGTCACTTGTCATACTCACTTTAGTCGAAGATAGTTTTTGGTCCATACAATCCATTCAAAAGAAGGTTACTAAGGCATTTCACACAAACACATTTTGCCCATTATAGCTAACTGTGTGAGTTGTGACAAAAACCGGAAAGTGGTCCAAGATAGTGGACCTAATGGACTGTCACATGTCATACTCAGTTGATTCGGAGATAGTTTTTTTTCCATACAATTCATTCAAAAGTAGATTACTAAGGCATTTCACTCAAACACATTTTGCCCATTATAGCCCACTGTGTGAGTTGTGCCAAAAAACGGAAAGTGGTCGAAGATAGTGGACCTAATGGACTCTTACGTGTCATACTCAGTTGATTCGGAGATAGTTTTTGGTCCATACAATCCATTCAAAAGGAGATTACTAAGGCATTTCACTCAAACACATTTTGCCCATTATAGCCCACTGTGTGAGTTGTGACAAAAATCGGAAAGTGGTTGAAGATAGTGGACCTAATGGACTGTCACGTGTCATACTCAGTTGATTCGGAGATAGTTTTTGGTCCATACAATTCATTCAAAAGTAGATTACTAAGGCATTTCACTCAAACACATTTTGCCCATTATAGCCCACTGTGTGAGTTGTGCCAAAAAACGGAAAGTGGTCGAAGATAGTGGACCTAATGGACTCTCACGTGTCATACTCAGTTGATTCGGAGATAGTTTTTGGTCCATACAATCCATTCAAAAGGAGATTACTAAGGCATTTCACTCAAACACATTTTGCCCATTATAGCCCACTGTGTGAGTTGTGCCAAAAATCCGAAAGTGGTCGAAGATAGTAGACCTGATGAACTACAATGCGACATACTCAGTTTATTCAGAAATAGTTTTTGGTCCATACAATCCATTCAAAGGAAAATTACTAAGGTATTTCACTCAAACACATTTTGCCCATTATAGCCCACTGTGTGAGTTGTGCCAAAAATCGGAAAGTAGTCGAAGATAGTGGCACTAATGGACTGTCACGTGTCATACTCAGTTTATTCCGAAATAGTTTTTTTCCATGCAATTCATTCAAAAGTAGATTACTAAGGCATTTTACTCAAACACATTTTGCCCATTATAGTCCACTGTGTGAGTTGTGACAAAAATCGGAAAGTGGTCAAAGATAGTGGACCTAATGGACTGTCACGTGTCATACTCAGTTGATTCGGAGATAGTATTTGGTCCATACAATTCATTCAAAAGTAGATTACTAAGGCATTTCACTCAAACACATTTTGCCCATTATAGCCCACTGTGTGAGTTGTGCCAAAAATCGGAAAGGGGTCTACGATAGTGGCACTAATGGACTGTCACGTGTCATACTCAGTTTATTCCGAAATAGTTTTTGGTCCATACAAGTCATTCAAAAGTAGATTACTAAGGCATTTCACTCAAACACATTTTGCCCATTATAGCCCACTGTGTGAGTTGTGACAAAAATTGAAAAGTGCTCAAAGATATTCGACCTAATGGGCTGTCACTTGTCATACTCACTTTAGTCGAAGATAGTTTTTGGTCCATACAATCCATTCAAAAGGAGATTACTAAGGCATTTCACACAAACACATTTTGCCCATTATAGCTAACTGTGTGAGTTGTGACAAAAACCGGAAAGTGGTCCAAGATAGTGGACCTAATGGACTGTCACATGTCATACTCAGTTGATTCAGAGATAGTTTTTGGTCCATACAATTCATTCAAAAATAGATTACTAAGGCATTTCACTCAAACACATTTTGCCCATTATAGCCCACTGTGTGAGTTGTGCCAAAAACCGGAAAGTGGTAGAAGATAGTGGACCTAATGGACTCTCACGTGTCATACTCAGTTGATTCGGAGATAGTTTTTGGTCCATACAATCCATTCAAAAGAAGATTACTAAGGCATTTCACACAAACACATTTTGCCCATTATAGCCCACTGTGTGAGTTGTGACAAAAACCGGAAAGTGGTCCAAGATAGTGGACCTAATGGACTCTCACGTGTCATACTCAGCTGATTCGGAGATAGTTTTTGGTCCATACAATCCATTCAAAAGGAGATTACTAAGGCATTTCACTCAAACGCATTTTGCCCATTATAGCCCACTGTGTGAGTTGTGACAAAAATCGGAAGTGGTCGAAGATAGTGGACCTAATGGACTGTCACGTGTCATACTCAGTTGATTCGGAGACAGTTTTTGGTCCATACAATCCATTGAAAAGGAGATTACTAAGGCATTTCACTCAAACACATTTTCCCATTATAGCCCACTGTGTGAGTTGTGACAAAAATCGTTAAGTGCTTGAAGATAGTGGACCTAATGGACTACAACGCGACATGCTTAGTTTATTCAGAAATAGTTTTTGGTCCATACAATCCATTCAAAGGAAGATTACTAAGGCATATCACTCAAACACATTATGCCCATTATATCCCACTGTGTGAGCTGCGCCAAAAATCGGAAAGTGGTCGAAGATAACGGACCTGATGGACTATCACGTATCATACTCAGTTTATAAAGAAATAGTTTTTGGTCCATACAATCCATTCAAAGGAAGATTACTAAGGCATTTCACTCAAACACATTATGCCCATTATAGCCCACTGTGTGAGTTGCGCCAAAAATCGGAAAGTGGTCGAAGATAGTGGACCTGATGGACTACAACGCGACATACTTAGTTTATTCAGAAATAGTTTTTGGTCCATACAATCCATTCAAAGGAAGATTACTAAGGCATTTCACTCAAACACATTATGCCCATTATAGCCCACTGTGTGAGTTGTGCCAAAAATCGGAAAGTGGTCGAAGATAGTGGCACTAATGGACTGTCACGTGCCATACTCAGTTTATTCCGAAATAGTTTTTTTCCATACAATTCATTCAAAAGTAGATTACTAAGGCATTTCACTCAAACACATTTTGCCCATTATAGTCCACTGTGTGAGTTGTGACAAAAATCGGAAAGTGGTCAAAGATAGTGGACCTAATGGACTGTCACGTGTCATACTCAGTTGATTCGGAGATAGTT
Source organism: Metopia argyrocephala (assembly GCA_963576795.1). NCBI lineage: Eukaryota > Metazoa > Arthropoda > Insecta > Diptera > Sarcophagidae > Metopia > Metopia argyrocephala. The sequence goes on along the minus strand of OY756209.1, from coordinate 85,620,542 downwards.
TTTGGTCCATACAATTCATTTAAAAGTAGATTACTAAGGCATTTCACTCAAACACATTTTGCCCATTATAGCCCACTGTGTGAGTTGTGCCAAAAATCGGAAAGTGTTCTAAGATAGTGGCACTAATGGACTGTCACGCGTCATACTCAGTTTATTCCGAAATAGTTTTTGGTCCATACAATTCATTCAAAAGTAGATCACTAAGGCATTTCACTCAAACACATTTTGCCCATTATAGCCCACTGTGTGAGTTGTGACAAAAATCGGAAAGTGCCCAAAGATAGTCGACCTAATGGGCTGTCACACGTCATACTCACTTTAGTCGAAGATAGTTTTTGGTCCATACAATCCATTCAAAAGAAGATTACTATGGCATTTCACTCAAACACATTTTGCCCATTATAGCCCACTGTGTGAGTTGTGACAAAAATCGGAAAGTGCTCGAAGGTAGTCGACCTAATGGGCTGTCACTTGTCATACTCACTTTAGTCGAAGATAGTTTTTGGTCCATACAATTCATTCAAAAAAAGATTACTAAGGCATTTCACACAAACACATTTTGCCCATTATAGCCCACTGTGTGAGTTGTGACAAAAACCGGAAAGTGGTCCAAGATAGTGGACATAATGGGCTGTCACATGTCATACTCAGTTGATTCGGAGATAGTTTTTGGTCCATACAATTCATTCAAAAGTAGATTACTAAGGCATTTCACTCAAACACATTTTGCCCATTATAGCCCACTGTGTGAGTTGTGACAAAAATCGGAAAGTGGTCGAAGATAGCGGACCTACTGGACTGTCACGTGTCATACTCAGTTGATTCGGAGATAGTTTTTGGTCCATACAATTCATTCAAAAGTAGATTACTAAGGCATTTCACTCAAACACATTTTCCCATTATAGCCCACTGTGTGAGTTGTGACAAAAATCGTTAAGTGCTTGAAGATAGTGGACCTAATGGACTACAACGCGACATGCTTAGTTTATTCAGAAATAGTTTTTGGTCCATACAATCCATTCAAAGGAAGATTACTAAGGCATTTCACTCAAACACATTATGCCCATTATATCCCACTGTGTGAGTTGCGCCAAAAATCGGAAAGTGGTCGAAGATAACGGACCTGATGGACTATCACGTATCATACTCAGTTTATAAAGAAATAGTTTTTGGTCCATACAATCCATTCAAAGGAAGATTACTAAGGCATTTCACTCAAACACATTATGCCCATTATAGCCCACTGTGTGAGTTGCGCCGAAAATCGGAAAGTGGTCGAAGATAGTGGATCTGATGGACTACAACGCGACATACTTAGTTTATCCAGAAATAGTTTTTGGTCCATACAATCCATTCAAAGGAAGATTACTAAGGCATTTCACTCAAACACAATTTGCCCATTATAGCCCACTGTGTGAGTTGTGCCAAAAATCGGAAAGTGGTCGAAGATAGTAGCACTAATGGACTGTCACGTGCCATACTCAGTTTATTCCGAAATAGTTTTTGGTCTATACAATTCATTCAAAAGTAGATTACTAAGGCATTTCACTCAAACACATTTTGCCCATTATAGTCCACTGTGTGAGTTGTGACAAAAATCGGAAAGTGGTCAAAGACAGTGGACCTAATGGACTGTCACGTGTCATACTCAGTTGATTCGGAGATAGTTTTTGGTCCATACAATTCATTCAAAAGTAGATTACTAAGGCATTTCACTCAAACACATTTTGCCCATTATAGCCCACTGTGTGAGTTGTGCCAAAAATCGGAAAGTGGTCTAAGATAGTGGCACTAATGGACTGTCACGCGTCATACTCAGTTTATTCCGAAATAGTTTTTGGTCCATACAATTCATTCAAAAGTAGATCACTAAGGCATTTCACTCAAACACATTTTGCCCATTATAGCCCACTGTGTGAGTTGTGACAAAAATCGGAAAGTGCCCAAAGAGAGTCGACCTAATGGGCTGTCACATGTCATACTCACTTTAGTCGAAGATAGTTTTTGGTCCATACAATCCATTCAAAAGAAGATTACTATGGCATTTCACTTAAACACATTTTGCCCATTATAGCCCACTGTGTGAGTTGTGACAAAAATCGGAAAGTGCTCAAAGGTAGTTGACCTAATGGGCTGTCACTTGTCATACTCACTTTAGTCGAAGATAGTTTTTGGTCCATACAATTCATTCAAAAGAAGATTACTAAGGCATTTCACACAAACACATTTTGCCCATTATAGCCCACTGTGTGAGTTGTGACAAAAACCGGAAAGTGGTCCAAGATAGTGGACCTAATGGGCTGTCACATGTCATACTCAGTTGATTCGGAGATAGTTTTTGGTCCATACAATTCATTCAAAAGTAGATTACTAAGGCATTTCACTCAAACACATTTTGCCCATTATAGCCCACTGTGTGAGTTGTGCCAAAAACCGGAAAGTGGTCGAAGATAGTGGACCTAATGGACTCTCACGTGTCATACTCAGTTGATTCGGAGATAGTTTTTGGTCCATACAATCCATTCAAAAGGAGATTACTAAGGCATTTCACTCAAACACATTTTGCCCATTATAGCCCACTGTGTGAGTTGTGACAAAAATCGGAAAGTGGTCGAAGATAGTGGACCTAATGGACTGTCACGTGTCATACTCAGTTGATTCGGAGATAGTTTTTGGTCCATACAATTCATTCAAAAGTAGATTACTAAGGCATTTCACTCAAACACATTTTGCCCATTATAGCCCACTGTGTGAGTTGTGACAAAAATCGGAAAGTGCTCAAAGGTAGTCGACCTAATGGGCTGTCACCTGTCATACTCACTTTAGTCGAAGATAGTTTTTGGTCCATACAATCCATTCAAAAGAAGATTACTAAGGCATTTCACACAAACACATTTTGCCCATTATAGCTAACTGTGTGAGTTGTGACAAAAACCGGAAAGTGGTCCAAGATAGTGGACCTAATGGACTGTCACATGTCATACTCAGTTGATTCGGAGATAGTTTTTGGTCCATACAATCCATTCAAAATGAGATTACTAAGGCATTTCACTCAAACACATTTTGCCCATTATAGCTAACTGTGTGAGTTGTGACAAAAACCGGAAAGTGGTCCAAGATAGTGGACCTAATGGACTGTCACATGTCATACTCAGTTGATTCGGAGATAGTTTTTGGTCCATACAATTCATTCAAAAGTAGATTACTAAGGCATTTCACTCAAACACATTTTGCCCATTATAGCCCACTGTGTGAGTTGTGCCAAAAAACGGAAAGTGGTCGAAGATAGTGGACCTAATGGACTCTCACGTGTCATACTCAGTTGATTCGGAGATAGTTTTTGGTCCATACAATCCATTCAAAAGGAGATTACTAAGGCATTTCACTCAAACACATTTTGCCCATTATAGCCCACTGTGTGAGTTGTGACAAAAATCGGAAAGTGGTCGAAGATAGTGGACCTAATGGACTGTCACGTGTCATACTCAGTTGATTCGGAGATAGTTTTTGGTCCATACAATTCATTCAAAAGTAGATTACTAAGGCATTTCACTCAAACACATTTTGCCCATTATAGCCCACTGTGTGAGTTGTGCCAAAAAACGGAAAGTGGTCGAAGATAGTGGACCTAATGGACTCTCACGTGTCATACTCAGTTGATTCGGAGATAGTTTTTGGTCCATACAATCCATTCAAAAGGAGATTACTAAGGCATTTCACTCAAACACATTTTGCCCATTATAGCCCACTGTGTGAGTTGTGCCAAAAATCGGAAAGTGGTCGAAGATAGTAGACCTGATGAGCTACAATGCGGCATACTCAGTTTATTCAGAAATAGTTTTTGGTCCATACAATCCATTCAAAGGAAAATTACTAAGGTATTTCACTCAAACACATTTTGCCCATTATAGCCCACTGTGTGAGTTGTGCCAAAAATCGGAAAGTGGTCGAAGATAGTGGCACTAATGGACTGTCACGTGTCATACTCAGTTTATTCCGAAATAGTTTTTTTCCATGCAATTCATTCAAAAGTAGATTACTAAGGCATTTTACTCAAACACATTTTGCCCATTATAGTCCACTGTGTGAGTTGTGACAAAAATCGGAAAGTGGTCAAAGATAGTGGACCTAATGGACTGTCACGTGTCATACTCAGTTGATTCGGAGATAGTATTTGGTCCATACAATTCATTCAAAAGTAGATTACTAAGGCATTTCACTCAAACACATTTTGCCCATTATAGCCCACTGTGTGAGTTGTGCCAAAAATCGGAAAGGGGTCTACGATAGTGGCACTAATGGACTGTCACGTGTCATACTCAGTTTATTCCGAAATAGTTTTTGGTCCATACAATTCATTCAAAAGTAGATTACTAAGGCATTTCACTCAAACACATTTTGCCCATTATAGCCCACTGTGTGAGTTGTGACAAAAATTGGAAAGTGCTCAAAGATATTCGACCTAATGGCTGTCACTTGTCATACTCACTTTAGTCGAAGATAGTTTTTGGTCCATACAATCCATTCAAAAGGAGATTACTAGGGCATTTCACACAAACACATTTTGCCCATTATAGCTAACTGTGTGAGTTGTGACAAAAACCGGAAAATGGTCCAAGATAGTGGACCTAATGGACTGTCACATGTCATACTCAGTTGATTCGGAGTTAGTTTTCGGTCCATACAATCCATTCAAAAGGAGATTACTAAGGCATTTCACTCAAACACATTTTGCCCATTATAGCCCACTGTGTGAGTTGTGACAAAAATCGGAAAGTGGTCGAAGATAGTGGATCTAATGGACTGTCACGTGTCATACTCAGTTGATTCGGAGACAGTTTTTGGTCCATACAATCCATTGAAAAGAAGATTACTAAGGCATTTCACTCAAACACATTTTGCCCATTATAGCCCACTGTGTAAGTTGTGCCAAAAATCGGAAAGTGGTCTACGATAGTGGCACTAATGGACTGTCACGTGTCATACTCAGTTTATTCCGAAATAGTTTTTGGTCCATACAATTCATTCAAAAGTAGATTACTAAGGCATTTCACTCAAACACATTTTGCGCATTATTGTGCACTGTGTGAGTTGTGCCAAAAATCGGAAAGTGGTCGAAAATAGTGGACCTAATGGACTGTCACGTGTCATACTCAGTTGATTCGGAGATAATTTTTGGTCCATACAATTCATTCAAAAGTAGATTACTAAGGCATTTCACTCAAACACATTTTGCCCATTATAGCCCACTGTGTGAGTTGTGCCAAAAAACGGAAAGTGGTCGAAGATAGTGGACCTAATGGACTCTCACGTGTCATACTCAGTTGATTCGGAGATAGTTTTTGGTCCATACAATCCATTCAAAAGGAGATTACTAAGGCATTTCACTCAAACACATTTTGCCCATTATAGCCCACTGTGTGAGTTGTGCCAAAAATCGGAAAGTGGTCGTAGATAGTAGACCTGATGAGCTACAATGCGACATACTCAGTTTATTCAGAAATAGTTTCTGGTCCATACAATCCATTCAAAGGAAAATTACTAAGGTATTTCACTCAAACACATTTTGCCCATTATAGCCCACTGTGTGAGTTGTGCCAAAAATCGAAAAGTAGTCGAAGATAGTGGCACTAATGGACTGTCACGTGTCATACTCAGTTTATTCCGAAATAGTTTTTTTCCAAGCAATTCATTCAAAAGTAGATTACTAAGGCATTTTACTCAAACACATTTTGCCCATTATAGTCCACTGTGTGAGTTGTGACAAAAATCAGAAAGCGGTCAAAGATAGTGGACCTAATGGACTGTCACGTGTCATACTCAGTTGATTCGGAGATAGTATTTGGTCCATACAATTCATTCAAAAGTAGATTACTAAGGCATTTCACTCAAACACATTTTGCCCATTATAGCCCACTGTGTGAGTTGTGCCAAAAATCGGAAAGTGGTCGAAGATAGTGGCACTAATGGACTGTCACGTGTCATACTCAGTTTATTCCGAAATAGTTTTTGGTCCATACAATTCATTCAAAAGTAGATTACTAAGGCATTTCACTCAAACACATTTTGCCCATTATAGCCCACTGTGTGAGTTGTGACAAAAATTGGAAAGTGCTCAAAGATATTCGACCTAATGGGCTGTCACCTGTCATACTCACTTTAGTCGAAGATAGTTTTTGGTCCATACAATCCATTCAAAAGGAGATTACTAAGGCATTTCACACAAACACATTTTGCCCATTATAGCTAACTGTGTGAGTTGTGACAAAAACCGGAAAGTGGTCCAAGATAGTGGACCTAATGGACTGTCACATGTCATACTCAGTTGATTCGGAGATAGTTTTTGGTCCATACAATTCATTCAAAAATAGATTACTAAGGCATTTCACTCAAACTCATTTTGCCCATTATAGCCCACTGTGTGAGTTGTGCCAAAAACCGGAAAGTGGTCGAAGATAATGGACCTAATGGACTGTCACGTGTCATACTCAGTTGATTCGGAGATAGTTTTTGGTCCATACAATTCATTCAAAAGTAGATTACTAAGGCATTTCACTCAAACACATTTTGCCCATTATAGCCCACTGTGTGAGTTGTGCCAAAAAACGGAAAGTGGTCGAAGATAGTGGACCTAATGGACTCTCACGTGTCATACTCAGTTGATTCGGAGATAGTTTTTGGTCCATACAATCCATTCAAAAGGAGATTACTGAGGCATTTCACTCAAACACATTTTGCCCATTATAGCCCACTGTGTGAGTTGTGCCAAAAATCGGAAAGTGGTCGAAGATAGTAGACCTGATGAACTACAATGCGACATACTCAGTTTATTCAGAAATAGTTTTTGGTCCATACAATCCATTCAAAGGAAAATTACTAAGGTATTTCACTCAAACACATTTTGCCCATTATAGCCCACTGTGTGAGTTGTGCCAAAAACCGGAAAGTGGTCGAAGATAGTGGACCTAATGGACTCTCACGTGTCATACTCAGTTGATTCGGAGATAAATTTTGGTCCATACAATCCATTCAAAAGGAGATTACTAAGGCATTTCACTCAAACACATTTTGCCCATTATAGCCCACTGTGTGAGTTGTGACAAAAATCGGAAAGTAGTCAAAGATAGTGGACCTAATGGACTGTCACGTGTCATACTCAGTTGATTCGGAGATAGTTTTTGGTCCATACAATTCATTCAAAAGTAGATTACTAAGGCATTTCACTCAAACACATTTTGCCCATTATAGCCCACTGTGTGAGTTGTGCCAAAAACCGGAAAGTGGTCGAAGATAATGGACCTAATGGACTGTCACGTGTCATACTCAGTTTATTCCGAAATAGTTTTTGGTCCATACAATTCATTCAAAAGTAGATTACTAAGGCATTTCACTCAAACACATTTTGCCCATTATAGCCCACTGTGTGAGTTGTGACAAAAATTGGAAAGTGCTCAAAGATATTCGACCTAATGGGCTGTCACTTGTCATACTCACTTTAGTCGAAGATAGTTTTTGGTCCATACAATCCATTCAAAAGGAGATTACTAAGGCATTTCACACAAACACATTTTGCCCATTATAGCTAACTGTGTGAGTTGTGACAAAAACCGGAAAGTGGTCCAAGATAGTGGACCTAATGGACTGTCACATGTCATACTCAGTAGATTCGGAGATAGTTTTTGGTCCATACAATTCATTCAAAAATAGATTACTAAGGCATTTCACTCAAACACATTTTGCCCATTATAGCCCACTGTGTGAGTTGTGCCAAAAACCGGAAAGTGGTCGAAGATAGTGGACCTAATGGACTCTCACGTGTCATACTCAGTTGATTCGGAGATAGTTTTTGGTCCATACAATCCATTCAAAAGGAGATTACTAAGGCATTTCACTCAAACACATTTTGCCCATTATAGCCCACTGTGTGAGTTGTGACAAAAATCGGAAAGTGGTCGAAGATAGTGGACCTAATGGACTGTCACGCGTCATACTCAGTTGATTCGGAGATAGTTTTTGGTCCATACAATCCATTGAAAAGAAGATTACTAAGGCATTTCACTCAAACACATTTTCCCATTATAGCCCACTGTGTGAGTTGTGACAAAAATCGTTAAGTGCTTGAAGATAGTGGACCTAATGGACTACAACGCGACATGCTTAGTTTATTCAGAAATAGTTTTTGGTCCATACAATCCATTCAAAGGAAGATTACTAAGGCATTTCACTCAAACACATTTTGCCCATTATAGCCCACTGTGTGAGTTGTGCCAAAAAACGGAAAGTGGTCCAAGATAGTGGACCTAATGGACTGTCACATGTCATACTCAGTTGATTCGGAGATAGTTTTTGGTCCATACAATCCATTCAAAATGAGATTACTAAGGCATTTCACTCAAACACATTTTGCCCATTATAGCTAACTGTGTGAGTTGTGACAAAAACCGGAAAGTGGTCCAAGATAGTGGACCTAATGGACTGTCACATGTCATACTCAGTTGATTCGGAGATAGTTTTTGGTCCATACAATTCATTCAAAAGTAGATTACTAAGGCATTTCACTCAAACACATTTTGCCCATTATAGCCCACTGTGTGAGTTGTGCCAAAAAACGGAAAGTGGTCGAAGATAGTGGACCTAATGGACTCTCACGTGTCATACTCAGTTGATTCGGAGATAGTTTTTGGTCCATACAATCCATTCAAAAGGAGATTACTAAGGCATTTCACTCAAACACATTTTGCCCATTATAGCCCACTGTGTGAGTTGTGACAAAAATCGGAAAGTGGTCGAAGATAGTGGACCTAATGGACTGTCACGTGTCATACTCAGTTGATTCGGAGATAGTTTTTGGTCCATACAATTCATTCAAAAGTAGATTACTAAGGCATTTCACTCAAACACATTTTGCCCATTATAGCCCACTGTGTGAGTTGTGCCAAAAAACGGAAAGTGGTCGAAGATAGTGGACCTAATGGACTCTCACGTGTCATACTCAGTTGATTCGGAGATAGTTTTTGGTCCATACAATCCATTCAAAAGGAGATTACTAAGGCATTTCACTCAAACACATTTTGCCCATTATAGCCCACTGTGTGAGTTGTGCCAAAAATCGGAAAGTGGTCGAAGATAGTAGACCTGATGAGCTACAATGCGGCATACTCAGTTTATTCAGAAATAGTTTTTGGTCCATACAATCCATTCAAAGGAAAATTACTAAGGTATTTCACTCAAACACATTTTGCCCATTATAGCCCACTGTGTGAGTTGTGCCAAAAATCGGAAAGTGGTCGAAGATAGTGGCACTAATGGACTGTCACGTGTCATACTCAGTTTATTCCGAAATAGTTTTTTTCCATGCAATTCATTCAAAAGTAGATTACTAAGGCATTTTACTCAAACACATTTTGCCCATTATAGTCCACTGTGTGAGTTGTGACAAAAATCGGAAAGTGGTCAAAGATAGTGGACCTAATGGACTGTCACGTGTCATACTCAGTTGATTCGGAGATAGTATTTGGTCCATACAATTCATTCAAAAGTAGATTACTAAGGCATTTCACTCAAACACATTTTGCCCATTATAGCCCACTGTGTGAGTTGTGCCAAAAATCGGAAAGGGGTCTACGATAGTGGCACTAATGGACTGTCACGTGTCATACTCAGTTTATTCCGAAATAGTTTTTGGTCCATACAATTCATTCAAAAGTAGATTACTAAGGCATTTCACTCAAACACATTTTGCCCATTATAGCCCACTGTGTGAGTTGTGACAAAAATTGGAAAGTGCTCAAAGATATTCGACCTAATGGCTGTCACTTGTCATACTCACTTTAGTCGAAGATAGTTTTTGGTCCATACAATCCATTCAAAAGGAGATTACTAGGGCATTTCACACAAACACATTTTGCCCATTATAGCTAACTGTGTGAGTTGTGACAAAAACCGGAAAATGGTCCAAGATAGTGGACCTAATGGACTGTCACATGTCATACTCAGTTGATTCGGAGTTAGTTTTCGGTCCATACAATCCATTCAAAAGGAGATTACTAAGGCATTTCACTCAAACACATTTTGCCCATTATAGCCCACTGTGTGAGTTGTGACAAAAATCGGAAAGTGGTCGAAGATAGTGGATCTAATGGACTGTCACGTGTCATACTCAGTTGATTCGGAGACAGTTTTTGGTCCATACAATCCATTGAAAAGAAGATTACTAAGGCATTTCACTCAAACACATTTTGCCCATTATAGCCCACTGTGTAAGTTGTGCCAAAAATCGGAAAGTGGTCTACGATAGTGGCACTAATGGACTGTCACGTGTCATACTCAGTTTATTCCGAAATAGTTTTTGGTCCATACAATTCATTCAAAAGTAGATTACTAAGGCATTTCACTCAAACACATTTTGCGCATTATTGTGCACTGTGTGAGTTGTGCCAAAAATCGGAAAGTGGTCGAAAATAGTGGACCTAATGGACTGTCACGTGTCATACTCAGTTGATTCGGAGATAATTTTTGGTCCATACAATTCATTCAAAAGTAGATTACTAAGGCATTTCACTCAAACACATTTTGCCCATTATAGCCCACTGTGTGAGTTGTGCCAAAAAACGGAAAGTGGTCGAAGATAGTGGACCTAATGGACTCTCACGTGTCATACTCAGTTGATTCGGAGATAGTTTTTGGTCCATACAATCCATTCAAAAGGAGATTACTAAGGCATTTCACTCAAACACATTTTGCCCATTATAGCCCACTGTGTGAGTTGTGCCAAAAATCGGAAAGTGGTCGTAGATAGTAGACCTGATGAGCTACAATGCGACATACTCAGTTTATTCAGAAATAGTTTCTGGTCCATACAATCCATTCAAAGGAAAATTACTAAGGTATTTCACTCAAACACATTTTGCCCATTATAGCCCACTGTGTGAGTTGTGCCAAAAATCGAAAAGTAGTCGAAGATAGTGGCACTAATGGACTGTCACGTGTCATACTCAGTTTATTCCGAAATAGTTTTTTTCCAAGCAATTCATTCAAAAGTAGATTACTAAGGCATTTTACTCAAACACATTTTGCCCATTATAGTCCACTGTGTGAGTTGTGACAAAAATCAGAAAGCGGTCAAAGATAGTGGACCTAATGGACTGTCACGTGTCATACTCAGTTGATTCGGAGATAGTATTTGGTCCATACAATTCATTCAAAAGTAGATTACTAAGGCATTTCACTCAAACACATTTTGCCCATTATAGCCCACTGTGTGAGTTGTGCCAAAAATCGGAAAGTGGTCGAAGATAGTGGCACTAATGGACTGTCACGTGTCATACTCAGTTTATTCCGAAATAGTTTTTGGTCCATACAATTCATTCAAAAGTAGATTACTAAGGCATTTCACTCAAACACATTTTGCCCATTATAGCCCACTGTGTGAGTTGTGACAAAAATTGGAAAGTGCTCAAAGATATTCGACCTAATGGGCTGTCACCTGTCATACTCACTTTAGTCGAAGATAGTTTTTGGTCCATACAATCCATTCAAAAGGAGATTACTAAGGCATTTCACACAAACACATTTTGCCCATTATAGCTAACTGTGTGAGTTGTGACAAAAACCGGAAAGTGGTCCAAGATAGTGGACCTAATGGACTGTCACATGTCATACTCAGTTGATTCGGAGATAGTTTTTGGTCCATACAATTCATTCAAAAATAGATTACTAAGGCATTTCACTCAAACTCATTTTGCCCATTATAGCCCACTGTGTGAGTTGTGCCAAAAACCGGAAAGTGGTCGAAGATAATGGACCTAATGGACTGTCACGTGTCATACTCAGTTGATTCGGAGATAGTTTTTGGTCCATACAATTCATTCAAAAGTAGATTACTAAGGCATTTCACTCAAACACATTTTGCCCATTATAGCCCACTGTGTGAGTTGTGCCAAAAAACGGAAAGTGGTCGAAGATAGTGGACCTAATGGACTCTCACGTGTCATACTCAGTTGATTCGGAGATAGTTTTTGGTCCATACAATCCATTCAAAAGGAGATTACTGAGGCATTTCACTCAAACACATTTTGCCCATTATAGCCCACTGTGTGAGTTGTGCCAAAAATCGGAAAGTGGTCGAAGATAGTAGACCTGATGAACTACAATGCGACATACTCAGTTTATTCAGAAATAGTTTTTGGTCCATACAATCCATTCAAAGGAAAATTACTAAGGTATTTCACTCAAACACATTTTGCCCATTATAGCCCACTGTGTGAGTTGTGCCAAAAACCGGAAAGTGGTCGAAGATAGTGGACCTAATGGACTCTCACGTGTCATACTCAGTTGATTCGGAGATAAATTTTGGTCCATACAATCCATTCAAAAGGAGATTACTAAGGCATTTCACTCAAACACATTTTGCCCATTATAGCCCACTGTGTGAGTTGTGACAAAAATCGGAAAGTAGTCAAAGATAGTGGACCTAATGGACTGTCACGTGTCATACTCAGTTGATTCGGAGATAGTTTTTGGTCCATACAATTCATTCAAAAGTAGATTACTAAGGCATTTCACTCAAACACATTTTGCCCATTATAGCCCACTGTGTGAGTTGTGCCAAAAACCGGAAAGTGGTCGAAGATAATGGACCTAATGGACTGTCACGTGTCATACTCAGTTTATTCCGAAATAGTTTTTGGTCCATACAATTCATTCAAAAGTAGATTACTAAGGCATTTCACTCAAACACATTTTGCCCATTATAGCCCACTGTGTGAGTTGTGACAAAAATTGGAAAGTGCTCAAAGATATTCGACCTAATGGGCTGTCACTTGTCATACTCACTTTAGTCGAAGATAGTTTTTGGTCCATACAATCCATTCAAAAGGAGATTACTAAGGCATTTCACACAAACACATTTTGCCCATTATAGCTAACTGTGTGAGTTGTGACAAAAACCGGAAAGTGGTCCAAGATAGTGGACCTAATGGACTGTCACATGTCATACTCAGTAGATTCGGAGATAGTTTTTGGTCCATACAATTCATTCAAAAATAGATTACTAAGGCATTTCACTCAAACACATTTTGCCCATTATAGCCCACTGTGTGAGTTGTGCCAAAAACCGGAAAGTGGTCGAAGATAGTGGACCTAATGGACTCTCACGTGTCATACTCAGTTGATTCGGAGATAGTTTTTGGTCCATACAATCCATTCAAAAGGAGATTACTAAGGCATTTCACTCAAACACATTTTGCCCATTATAGCCCACTGTGTGAGTTGTGACAAAAATCGGAAAGTGGTCGAAGATAGTGGACCTAATGGACTGTCACGCGTCATACTCAGTTGATTCGGAGATAGTTTTTGGTCCATACAATCCATTGAAAAGAAGATTACTAAGGCATTTCACTCAAACACATTTTCCCATTATAGCCCACTGTGTGAGTTGTGACAAAAATCGTTAAGTGCTTGAAGATAGTGGACCTAATGGACTACAACGCGACATGCTTAGTTTATTCAGAAATAGTTTTTGGTCCATACAATCCATTCAAAGGAAGATTACTAAGGCATTTCACTCAAACACATTTTGCCCATTATAGCCCACTGTGTGAGTTGTGCCAAAAAACGGAAAGTGGTCGAAGATAGTGGACCTAATGGACTCTCACGTGTCATACTCAGTTGCTTCGGAGATAGTTTTTGGTCCATACAATCCATTCAAAAGGAGATTACTAAGGCATTTCACTCAAACACATTTTGCCCATTATAGCCCACTGTGTGAGTTGTGACAAAAATCGGAAAGTGGTCGAAGATAGTGGACCTAATGGACTGTCATGTGTCATACTCAGTTGATTCGGAGATAGTTTTTGGTCCATACAATCCATTCAAAATGAGATTACTAAGGCATTTCACTCAAACACATTTTGCCCATTATAGCTCACTGTGTGAGTTGTGTCAAAAATCGGAAAGTGGTCGAAGATAACGGACCTGAGGGACTATCACGTATCATACTCAGTTTATAAAGAAATAGTTTTTGGTCCATACAATCCATTCAAAGGAAGATTACTAAGGCATTTCACTCAAACACATTATGCCCATTATAGCCCACTGTGTGAGTTGCGCCAAAAATCGGAAAGTGGTCGAAGATAGTGGACTTGATGGACTACAACGCGACATACTTAGTTTATTCAGAAATAGTTTTTGGTCCATACAATCCATTCAAAGGAAGATTACTAAGGCATTTCACTCAAACACAGTTTGCCCATTATAGCCCACTGTGTAAGTTGTGCCAAAAATCGGAAAGTGGTCGATGATAGTGGCACTAATGGACTGTCACGTGCCATACTCAGTTTATTCCGAAATAGTTTTTTTCCATACAATTCATTCAAAAGTAGATTACTAAGGCATTTCACTCAAACACATTTTGCCCATTATAGTCCACTGTGTGAGTTGTGACAAAAATCGGAAAGTAGTCAAAGATAGTGGACCTAATGGACTGTCACGTGTCATACTCAGTTGATTCGGAGATAGTTTTTGGTCCATACAATTCATTCAAAAGTAGATTACTAAGGCATTTCACTCAAACACATTTTGCCCATTATAGCCCACTGTGTGAGTTGTGCCAAAAATCGGAAAGTGGTCGATGATAGCGGCACTAATGGACTGTCACGTGCCATACTCAGTTTATTCCGAAATAGTTTTTTCCATACAATTCATTCAAAAGTAGATTACTAAGGCATTTCACTCAAACACATTTTGCCCATTATAGTCCACTGTGTGAGTTGTGACAAAAATCGGAAAGTGGTCAAAGATAGTGGACCTAATGGACTGTCACGCGTCATACTCAGTTTATTCCGAAATAGTTTTTGGTCCATACAATTCATTCAAAAGTAGATCACTAAGGCATTTCACTCAAACACATTTTGCCCATTATAGCCCACTGTGTGAGCTGTGACAAAAATCGGAAAGTGCCCAAAGATAGTCGACCTAATGGGCTGTCACATGTCGTACTCACTTTAGTCGAAGATAGTTTTTGGTCCATACAATCCATTCAAAAGAAGATTACTATGGCATTTCACTCAAACACATTTTGCCCATTATAGCCCACTGTGTGAGTTGTGACAAAAATCGGAAAGGGCTCAAAGGTAGTCGACCTAATGGGCTGTCACTTGTTATACTCACTTTAGTCGAAGATAGTTTTTGGTCCATACAATTCATTCAAAAGAAGATTACTAAGGCATTTCACAAAAACACATTTTGCCCATTATAGCCCACTGTGTGAGTTGTGACAAAAACCGGAAAGTGGTCCAAGATAGTGGACCTAATGGGCTGTCACATGTCATACTCAGTTGATTCGGAGATAGTTTTTGGTCCATACAATTCATTCAAAAGTAGATTACTAAGGCATTTCACTCAAACGCATTTTGCCCATTATAGCCCACTGTGTGAGTTGTGCCAAAAAACGGAAAGTGGTCGAAGATAGTGGACCTAATGGACTCTCACGTGTCATACTCAGTTGATTCGGAGATAGTTTTTGGTCCATACAATCCATTCAAAAGGAGATTACTAAGGCATTTCACTCAAACACATTTTGCCCATTATAGCCCACTGTGTGAGCTGTGACAAAAATCGGAAAGTGGTCGAAGATAGTGGACCTAATGGACTCTCACGTGTCATACTCAGTAGATTCGGAGTTAGTTTTTGGTCCATACAATCCATTCAAAATGAGATTACTAAGGCATTTCACTCAAACACATTTTGCCCATTATAGCTCACTGTGTGAGTTGTGTCAAAAATCGGAAAGTGGTCGAAGATAGTAGACCTGATGAGCTACAATGCGACATACTCAGTTTATTCAGAAATAGTTTTTGGTCCATAGAATCCATTCAAAGGAAGATTGCTAAGGCATTTCACTCAAACACATTTTGCCCATTATAGCCCACTGTGTGAGTTGTGACAAAAATCGGAAAGTGCTCAAAGGTAGTCGACCTAATGGGCTGTCACTTGTCATACTCATTTTAGTCGAAGATAGTTTTTGGTCCATACAATCCATTCAAAAGAAGATTACTAAGACATTTCACACAAACACATTTTGCCCATTATAGCTAACTGTGTGAGTTGTGACAAAAACCGGAAAGTGGTCTAAGATAGTGGACCTAATGGACTGTCACATGTCATACTCAGTTGATTCGGAGATAGTTTTTGGTCCATACAATTCATTCAAAAGTAGATTACTAAGGCATTTCACTCAAACACATTTTGCCCATTATAGCCCACTGTGTGAGTTGTGCCAAAAAACGGAAAGTGGTCGAAGATAGTGGACCTAATGGACTCTCACGTGTCATACTCAGTTGATTCGGAGATAGTTTTTGGTCCATACAATCCATTCAAAAGGAGATTACTAAGGCATTTCACTCAAACACATTTTGCCCATTATAGCCCACTGTGTGAGTTGTGACAAAAATCGGAAAGTGGTCGAAGATAGTGGACCTAATGGACTGTCATGTGTCATACTCAGTTGATTCGGAGATAGTTTTTGGTCCATACAATTCATTCAAAAGTAGATTACTAAGGCATTTCACTCAAACACATTTTGCCCATTATAGCCCACTGTGTGAGTTGTGACAAAAATCGGAAAGTGGTCGAAGATAGTGGACCTAATGGACTGTCATGTGTCATACTCAGTAGATTCGGAGTTAGTTTTTGGTCCATACAATCCATTCAAAATGGGATTACTAAGGCATTTCACTCAAACACATTTTGCCCATTATAGCTAACTGTGTGAGTTGTGACAAAAACCGGAAAGTGGTCTAAGATAGTGGACCTAATGGACTGTCACATGTCATACTCAGTTGATTCGGAGATAGTTTTTGGTCCATACAATTCATTCAAAAGTAGATTACTAAGGCATTTCACTCAAACACATTTTGCCCATTATAGCCCACTGTGTGAGTTGTGCCAAAAAACGGAAAGTGGTCGAAGATAGTGGACCTAATGGACTCTCACGTGTCATACTCAGTTGATTCGGAGATAGTTTTTGGTCCATACAATCCATTCAAAAGGAGATTACTAAGGCATTTCACTCAAACACATTTTGCCCATTATAGCCCACTGTGTGAGTTGTGACAAAAATCGGAAAGTGGTCGAAGATAGTGGACCTAATGGACTGTCATGTGTCATACTCAGTTGATTCGGAGATAGTTTTTGGTCCATACAATTCATTCAAAAGTAGATTACTAAGGCATTTCACTCAAACACATTTTGCCCATTATAGCCTACTGTGTGAGTTGTGCCAAAAAACGGAAAGTGGTCGAAGAAAGTGGACCTAATGGACTCTCACGTGTCATACTCAGTTGATTCGGAGATAGTTTTTGGTCCATACAATCCATTCAAAAGGAGATTACTAAGGCATTTCACTCAAACACATTTTGCCCATTATAGCCCACTGTGTGAGTTGTGCCAAAAATCGGAAAGTGGTCGAAGATAGTAGACCTGATGAGCTACAATGCGACGTACTCAGTTTATTCAGAAATAGTTTTTGGTCCATACAATCCATTCAAAGGAAAATTACTAAGGTATTTCACTCAAACACATTTTGCCCATTATAGCCCACTGTGTGAGTTGTGCCAAAAATCGGAAAGTGGTCGAAGATAGTGGCACTAATGGACTGTCACGTGTCATACTCAGTTTATTCCGAAATAGTTTTTTTCCATGCAATTCATTCAAAAGTAGATTACTAAGGCATTTTACTCAAACACATTTTGCCCATTATAGTCCACTGTGTGAGTTGTGACAAAAATCGGAAAGTGGTCAAAGATAGTGGACCTAATGGACTGTCACATGTCATACTCAGTTGATTCGGAGATAGTTTTTGGTCCATACAATTCATTCAAAAATAGATTACTGAGGCATTTCACTCAAACTCATTTTGCCCATTATAGCCCACTGTGTGAGTTGTGCCAAAAACCGGAAAGTGGTCGAAGATAATGGACCTAATGGACTGTCACGTGTCATACTCAGTTGATTCGGAGATAGTTTTTGGTCCATACAATTCATTCAAAAGTAGATTACTAAGGCATTTCACTCAAACACATTTTGCCCATTATAGCCCACTGTGTGAGTTGTGCCAAAAAACGGAAAGTGGTCGAAGATAGTGGACCTAATGGACTCTCACGTGTCATACTCAGTTGATTCGGAGATAGTTTTTGGTCCATACAATCCATTCAAAAGGAGATTACTGAGGCATTTCACTCAAACACATTTTGCCCATTATAGCCCACTGTGTGAGTTGTGCCAAAAATCGGAAAGTGGTCGAAGATAGTAGACCTGATGAACTACAATGCGACATACTCAGTTTATTCAGAAATAGTTTTTGGTCCATACAATCCATTCAAAGGAAAATTACTAAGGTATTTCACTCAAACACATTTTGCCCATTATAGCCCACTGTGTGAGTTGTGCCAAAAACCGGAAAGTGGTCGAAGATAGTGGACCTAATGGACTCTCACGTGTCATACTCAGTTGATTCGGAGATAGTTTTTGGTCCATACAATCCATTCAAAAGGAGATTACTAAGGCATTTCACTCAAACACATTTTGCCCATTATAGCCCACTGTGTGAGTTGTGACAAAAATCGGAAAGTAGTCAAAGATAGTGGACCTAATGGACTGTCACGTGTCATACTCAGTTGATTCGGAGATAGTTTTTGGTCCATACAATTCATTCAAAAGTAGATTACTAAGGCATTTCACTCAAACACATTTTGCCCATTATAGCCCACTGTGTGAGTTGTGCCAAAAACCGGAAAGTGGTCGAAGATAATGGACCTAATGGACTGTCACGTGTCATACTCAGTTTATTCCGAAATAGTTTTTGGTCCATACAATTCATTCAAAAGTAGATTACTAAGGCATTTCACTCAAACACATTTTGCCCATTATAGCCCACTGTGTGAGTTGTGACAAAAATTGGAAAGTGCTCAAAGATATTCGACCTAATGGGCTGTCACTTGTCATACTCACTTTAGTCGAAGATAGTTTTTGGTCCATACAATCCATTCAAAAGGAGATTACTAAGGCATTTCACACAAACACATTTTGCCCATTATAGCTAACTGTGTGAGTTGTGACAAAAACCGGAAAGTGGTCCAAGATAGTGGACCTAATGGACTGTCACATGTCATACTCAGTAGATTCGGAGATAGTTTTTGGTCCATACAATTCATTCAAAAATAGATTACTAAGGCATTTCACTCAAACACATTTTGCCCATTATAGCCCACTGTGTGAGTTGTGCCAAAAACCGGAAAGTGGTCGAAGATAGTGGACCTAATGGACTCTCACGTGTCATACTCAGTTGATTCGGAGATAGTTTTTGGTCCATACAATCCATTCAAAAGGAGATTACTAAGGCATTTCACTCAAACACATTTTGCCCATTATAGCCCACTGTGTGAGTTGTGACAAAAATCGGAAAGTGGTCGAAGATAGTGGACCTAATGGACTGTCACGCGTCATACTCAGTTGATTCGGAGATAGTTTTTGGTCCATACAATCCATTGAAAAGAAGATTACTAAGGCATTTCACTCAAACACATTTTCCCATTATAGCCCACTGTGTGAGTTGTGACAAAAATCGTTAAGTGCTTGAAGATAGTGGACCTAATGGACTACAACGCGACATGCTTAGTTTATTCAGAAATAGTTTTTGGTCCATACAATCCATTCAAAGGAAGATTACTAAGGCATTTCACTCAAACACATTTTGCCCATTATAGCCCACTGTGTGAGTTGTGCCAAAAAACGGAAAGTGGTCGAAGATAGTGGACCTAATGGACTCTCACGTGTCATACTCAGTTGCTTCGGAGATAGTTTTTGGTCCATACAATCCATTCAAAAGGAGATTACTAAGGCATTTCACTCAAACACATTTTGCCCATTATAGCCCACTGTGTGAGTTGTGACAAAAATCGGAAAGTGGTCGAAGATAGTGGACCTAATGGACTGTCATGTGTCATACTCAGTTGATTCGGAGATAGTTTTTGGTCCATACAATCCACTCAAAATGAGATTACTAAGGCATTTCACTCAAACACATTTTGCCCATTATAGCTCACTGTGTGAGTTGTGTCAAAAATCGGAAAGTGGTCGAAGATAACGGACCTGAGGGACTATCACGTATCATACTCAGTTTATAAAGAAATAGTTTTTGGTCCATACAATCCATTCAAAGGAAGATTACTAAGGCATTTCACTCAAACACATTATGCCCATTATAGCCCACTGTGTGAGTTGCGCCAAAAATCGGAAAGTGGTCGAAGATAGTGGACTTGATGGACTACAACGCGACATACTTAGTTTATTCAGAAATAGTTTTTGGTCCATACAATCCATTCAAAGGAAGATTACTAAGGCATTTCACTCAAACACAGTTTGCCCATTATAGCCCACTGTGTGAGTTGTGCCAAAAATCGGAAAGTGGTCGATGATAGTGGCACTAATGGACTGTCACGTGCCATACTCAGTTTATTCCGAAATAGTTTTTTTCCATACAATTCATTCAAAAGTAGATTACTAAGGCATTTCACTCAAACACATTTTGCCCATTATAGTCCACTGTGTGAGTTGTGACAAAAATCGGAAAGTAGTCAAAGATAGTGGACCTAATGGACTGTCACGTGTCATACTCAGTTGATTCGGAGATAGTTTTTGGTCCATACAATTCATTCAAAAGTAGATTACTAAGGCATTTCACTCAAACACATTTTGCCCATTATAGCCCACTGTGTGAGTTGTGCCAAAATCGGAAAGTGGTCGATGATAGTGGCACTAATGGACTGTCACGTGCCATACTCAGTTTATTCCGAAATAGTTTTTTCCATACAATTCATTCAAAAGTAGATTACTAAGGCATTTCACTCAAACACATTTTGCCCATTATAGTCCACTGTGTGAGTTGTGACAAAAATCGGAAAGTGGTCAAAGATAGTGGACCTAATGGACTGTCACGCGTCATACTCAGTTTATTCCGAAATAGTTTTTGGTCCATACAATTCATTCAAAAGTAGATCACTAAGGCATTTCACTCAAACACATTTTGCCCATTATAGCCCACTGTGTGAGTTGTGACAAAAATCGGAAAGTGCCCAAAGATAGTCGACCTAATGGGCTGTCACATGTCATACTCACTTTAGTCGAAGATAGTTTTTGGTCCATACAATCCATTCAAAAGAAGATTACTATGGCATTTCACTCAAACACATTTTGCCCATTATAGCCCACTGTGTGAGTTGTGACAAAAATCGGAAAGGGCTCAAAGGTAGTCGACCTAATGGGCTGTCACTTGTTATACTCACTTTAGTCGAAGATAGTTTTTGGTCCATACAATTCATTCAAAAGAAGATTACTAAGGCATTTCACAAAAACACATTTTGCCCATTATAGCCCACTGTGTGAGTTGTGACAAAAACCGGAAAGTGGTCCAAGATAGTGGACCTAATGGGCTGTCACATGTCATACTCAGTTGATTCGGAGATAGTTTTTGGTCCATACAATTCATTCAAAAGTAGATTACTAAGGCATTTCACTCAAACGCATTTTGCCCATTATAGCCCACTGTGTGAGTTGTGCCAAAAAACGGAAAGTGGTCGAAGATAGTGGACCTAATGGACTCTCACGTGTCATACTCAGTTGATTCGGAGATAGTTTTTGGTCCATACAATCCATTCAAAAGGAGATTACTAAGGCATTTCACTCAAACACATTTTGCCCATTATAGCCCACTGTGTGAGCTGTGACAAAAATCGGAAAGTGGTCGAAGATAGTGGACCTAATGGACTCTCACGTGTCATACTCAGTAGATTCGGAGTTAGTTTTTGGTCCATACAATCCATTCAAAATGAGATTACTAAGGCATTTCACTCAAACACATTTTGCCCATTATAGCTCACTGTGTGAGTTGTGTCAAAAATCGGAAAGTGGTCGAAGATAGTAGACCTGATGAGCTACAATGCGACATACTCAGTTTATTCAGAAATAGTTTTTGGTCCATAGAATCCATTCAAAGGAAGATTGCTAAGGCATTTCACTCAAACACATTTTGCCCATTATAGCCCACTGTGTGAGTTGTGACAAAAATCGGAAAGTGCTCAAAGGTAGTCGACCTAATGGGCTGTCACTTGTCATACTCATTTTAGTCGAAGATAGTTTTTGGTCCATACAATCCATTCAAAAGAAGATTACTAAGGCATTTCACACAAACACATTTTGCCCATTATAGCTAACTGTGTGAGTTGTGACAAAAACCGGAAAGTGGTCTAAGATAGTGGACCTAATGGACTGTCACATGTCATACTCAGTTGATTCGGAGATAGTTTTTGGTCCATACAATTCATTCAAAAGTAGATTACTAAGGCATTTCACTCAAACACATTTTGCCCATTATAGCCCACTGTGTGAGTTGTGCCAAAAAACGGAAAGTGGTCGAAGATAGTGGACCTAATGGACTCTCACGTGTCATACTCAGTTGATTCGGAGATAGTTTTTGGTCCATACAATCCATTCAAAAGGAGATTACTAAGGCATTTCACTCAAACACATTTTGCCCATTATAGCCCACTGTGTGAGTTGTGACAAAAATCGGAAAGTGGTCGAAGATAGTGGACCTAATGGACTGTCATGTGTCATACTCAGTTGATTCGGAGATAGTTTTTGGTCCATACAATTCATTCAAAAGTAGATTACTAAGGCATTTCACTCAAACACATTTTGCCCATTATAGCCCACTGTGTGAGTTGTGACAAAAATCGGAAAGTGGTCGAAGATAGTGGACCTAATGGACTGTCATGTGTCATACTCAGTAGATTCGGAGTTAGTTTTTGGTCCATACAATCCATTCAAAATGGGATTACTAAGGCATTTCACTCAAACACATTTTGCCCATTATAGCTAACTGTGTGAGTTGTGACAAAAACCGGAAAGTGGTCTAAGATAGTGGACCTAATGGACTGTCACATGTCATACTCAGTTGATTCGGAGATAGTTTTTGGTCCATACAATTCATTCAAAAGTAGATTACTAAGGCATTTCACTCAAACACATTTTGCCCATTATAGCCCACTGTGTGAGTTGTGCCAAAAAACGGAAAGTGGTCGAAGATAGTGGACCTAATGGACTCTCACGTGTCATACTCAGTTGATTCGGAGATAGTTTTTGGTCCATACAATCCATTCAAAAGGAGATTACTAAGGCATTTCACTCAAACACATTTTGCCCATTATAGCCCACTGTGTGAGTTGTGACAAAAATCGGAAAGTGGTCGAAGATAGTGGACCTAATGGACTGTCATGTGTCATACTCAGTTGATTCGGAGATAGTTTTTGGTCCATACAATTCATTCAAAAGTAGATTACTAAGGCATTTCACTCAAACACATTTTGCCCATTATAGCCTACTGTGTGAGTTGTGCCAAAAAACGGAAAGTGGTCGAAGAAAGTGGACCTAATGGACTCTCACGTGTCATACTCAGTTGATTCGGAGATAGTTTTTGGTCCATACAATCCATTCAAAAGGAGATTACTAAGGCATTTCACTCAAACACATTTTGCCCATTATAGCCCACTGTGTGAGTTGTGCCAAAAATCGGAAAGTGGTCGAAGATAGTAGACCTGATGAGCTACAATGCGACGTACTCAGTTTATTCAGAAATAGTTTTTGGTCCATACAATCCATTCAAAGGAAAATTACTAAGGTATTTCACTCAAACACATTTTGCCCATTATAGCCCACTGTGTGAGTTGTGCCAAAAATCGGAAAGTGGTCGAAGATAGTGGCACTAATGGACTGTCACGTGTCATACTCAGTTTATTCCGAAATAGTTTTTTTCCATGCAATTCATTCAAAAGTAGATTACTAAGGCATTTTACTCAAACACATTTTGCCCATTATAGTCCACTGTGTGAGTTGTGACAAAAATCGGAAAGTGGTCAAAGATAGTGGACCTAATGGACTGTCACGTGTCATACTCAGTTGATTCGGAGATAGTATTTGGTCCATACAATTCATTCAAAAGTAGATTACTAAGGCATTTCACTCAAACACATTTTGCCCATTATAGCCCACTGTGTGAGCTGTGCCAAAAATCGGAAAGGGGTCTACGATAGTGGCACTAATGGACTGTCACGTGTCATACTCAGTTTATTCCGAAATAGTTTTTGGTCCATACAATTCATTCAAAAGTAGATTACTAAGGCATTTCACTCAAACACATTTTGCCCATTATAGCCCACTGTGTGAGTTGTGACAAAAATTGGAAAGTGCTCAAAGATATTCGACCTAATGGGCTGTCACTTGTCATACTCACTTTAGTCGAAGATAGTTTTTGGTCCATACAATCCATTCAAAAGGAGATTACTAAGGCATTTCACACAAACACATTTTGCCCATTATAGCTAACTGTGTGAGTTGTGACAAAAAACGGAAAGTGGTCGAAGATAGTGGACCTAATGGACTCTCACGTGTCATACTCAGTTGATTTGGAGATAGTTTTTGGTCCATACAATCCATTCAAAAGGAGATTACTAAGGCATTTCACTCAAACACATTTTGCCCATTATAGCCCACTGTGTGAGTTGTGACAAAAATTGGAAAGTGCTCAAAGATATTCGACCTAATGGGCTGTCACTTGTCATACTCACTTTAGTCGAAGATAGTTTTTGGTCCATACAATCCATTCAAAAGGAGATTACTAAGGCATTTCACACAAACACATTTTGCCCATTATAGCTAACTGTGTGAGTTGTGACAAAAAACGGAAAGTGGTCGAAGATAGTGGACCTAATGGACCCTCACGTGTCATACTCAGTTGATTCGGAGATAGTTTTTGGTCCATACAATCCATTCAAAAGAAGATTACTAAGGCATTTCACTCAAACACATTTTGCCCATTATAGCCCACTGTGTGAGTTGTGACAAAAATCGGAAAGTGGTCGAAGATAGTGGACCTAATGGACTGTCACGTGTCATACTCAGTTTATTCCGAAATAGTTTTTGGTCCATACAATTCATTCAAAAGTAGATTACTAAGGCATTTCACTCAAACACATTTTGCCCATTATAGCCCACTGTGTGAGTTGTGACAAAAATTGGAAAGTGCTCAAAGATATTCGACCTAATGGGCTGTCACTTGTCATACTCACTTTAGTCGAAGATAGTTTTTGGTCCATACAATCCATTCAAAAGGAGATTACTAAGGCATTTCACACAAACACATTTTGCCCGTTATAGCCCACTGTGTGAGTTGTGCCAAAAAACGGAAAGTGGTCGAAGATAGTGGACCTAATGGACTCTCACGTGTCATACTCAGTTGATTTGGAGATAGTTTTTGGTCCATACAATCCATTCAAAAGGAGATTACTAAGGCATTTCACTCAAACACATTTTGCCCATTATAGCCCACTGTGTGAATTGTGACAAAAATCGGAAAGTGGTCGAAGATAGTGGACCTAATGGACTGTCACGCGTCATACTCAGTTGATTCGGAGATAGTTTTTGGTCCATACAATCCATTCAAAAGGAGATTACTAAGGCATTTCACTCAAACACATTTTGCCCATTATAGCCCACTGTGTGAGTTGTGACAAAAATCGGAAAGTGGTCGAAGATAGTGGACCTAATGGACTGTCACGTGTCATACTCAGTTGATTCGGAGACAGTTTTTGGTCCATACAATCCATTGAAAAGAAGATTACTAAGGGATTTCACTCAAACACTTTTTCCCATTATAGCCCACTGTGTGAGTTGTGACAAAAATCGTTAAGTGCTTGAAGATAGTGGACCTAATGGACTACAACGCGACATGCTTAGTTTATTCAATAATAGTTTTTGGTCCATACAATCCATTCAAAGGAAGATTACTAAGGCATTTCACTCAAACACATTATGCCCATTATATCCCACTGTGTGAGTTGCGCCAAAAATCGGAAAGTGGTCGAAGATAACGGACCTGATGGACTATCACGTATCATACTCAGTTTATAAAGAAATAGTTTTTGGTCCATACAATCCATTCAAAGGAAGATTACTAAGGCATTTCACTCAAACACATTATGCCCATTATAGCCCACTGTGTGAGTTGCGCCAAAAATCGGAAAGTGGTCGAAGATAGTGGACCTGATGGACTACAACGCGACATACTTAGTTTATTCAGAAATAGTTTTTGGTCCATACAATCCATTCAAAGGAAGATTACTAAGGCATTTCACTCAAACACAGTTTGCCCAGTATAGCCCACTGTGTCAGTTGTGCCAAAAATCGGAAAGTGGTCGAAGATAGTGGCACTAATGGACTGTCACGTGCCATACTCAGTTTATTCCGAAATAGTTTTTTTCCATACAATTCATTCAAAAGTAGATTACTAAGGCATTTCACTCAAACACATTTTGCCCATTATAGTCCACTGTGTGAGTTGTGACAAAAATCGGAAAGTGGTCAAAGATAGTGGACCTAATGGACTGTCACGTGTCATACTCAGTTGATTCGGAGATAGTTTTTGGTCCATACAATTCATTCAAAAGTAGATTACTAAGGCATTTCACTCAAACACATTTTGCCCATTATAGCCCACTGTGTGAGTTGTGCCAAAAATCGGAAAGTGGTCTAAGATAGTGGCACTAATGGACTGTCACGCGTCATACTCAGTTTATTCCGAAATAGTTTTTGGTCAATACAATTCATTCAAAAGTAGATCACTAAGGCATTTCACTCAAACACATTTTGCCCATTATAGCCCACTGTGTGAGTTGTGACAAAAATCGGAAAGTGCCCAAAGATAGTCGACCTAATGGGCTGTCACATGTCATACTCACTTTAGTCGAAGATAGTTTTTGGTCCATACAATCCATTCAAAAGAAGATTACTATGGCATTTCACTCAAACACATTTTGCCCATTATAGCCCACTGTGTGAGTTGTGACAAAAATCGGAAAGTGCTCAAAGGTAGTCGACCTAATGGGCTGTCACTTGTCATACTCACTTTAGTCGAAGATAGTTTTTGGTCCATACAATTCATTCAAAAGAAGATTACTAAGGCATTTCACACAAACACATTTTGCCCATTATAGCCCACTGTGTGAGTTGTGACAAAAACCGGAAAGTGGTCCAAGATAGCGGACCTAATGGACTGTTACATGTCTTACTCAGTTGATTCGGAGATAGTTTTTGGTCCATACAATTCATTCAAAAGTAGATTACTAAGGCATTTCACTCAAACGCATTTTGCCCATTATAGCCCACTGTGTGAGTTGTGCCAAAAAACGGAAAGTGGTCGAAGATAGTGGAGCTAATGGACTCTCACGTGTCATACTCAGTTGATTCGGAGATAGTTTTTGGTCCATACAATCCATTCAAAAGGAGATTACTAAGGCATTTCACTCAAACACATTTTGCCCATTATAGCCCACTGTGTGAGCTGTGACAAAAATCGGAAAGTGGTCGAAGATAGCGGACCTACTGGACTGTCACGTGTCATACTCAGTTGATTCGGAGATAGTTTTTGGTCCATACAATTCATTCAAAAGTAGATTACTAAGGCATTTCACTCAAACACATTTTGCCCATTATAGCCCACTGTGTGAGTTGTGCCAAAAAACGGAAAGTGGTCGAAGATAGTGGACCTAATGGACTCTCACGTGTCATACTCAGTTGATTCGGAGTTAGTTTTTGGTCCATACAATCCATTCAAAATGAGATTACTAAGGCATTTCACTCAAACACATTTTGCCCATTATAGCTCACTGTGTGAGTTGTGTCAAAAATCGGAAAGTGGTCGAAGATAGTAGACCTGATGAGCTACAATGCGACATACTCAGTTTATTCAGAAATAGTTTTTGGTCCATAGAATCCATTCAAAGGAAGATTACTAAGGCATTTCACTCAAACACATTTTGCCCATTATAGCCCACTGTGTGAGTTGTGACAAAAATCGGAAAGTGCTCAAAGGTAGTCGACCTAATGGGCTGTCACTTGTCATACTCACTTTAGTCGAAGATAGTTTTTGGTCCATACAATCCATTCAAAAGAAGATTACTAAGGCATTTCACACAAACACATTTTGCCCATTATAGCTAACTGTGTGAGTTGTGACAAAAACCGGAAAGTGGTCGAAGATAGTGGACCTAATGGACTCTCACGTGTCATACTCAGTTGATTCGGAGATAGTTTTTGGTCCATACAATCCATTCAAAAGGAGATCACTAAGGCATTTCACTCAAACACATTTTGCCCATTATAGCCCACTGTGTGAGCTGTGACAAAAATCGGAAAGTGGTCGAAGATAGTGGACCTAATGGACTGTCACGTGTCATACTCAGTTGATTCGGAGATAGTTTTTGGTCCATACAATTCATTCAAAAGTAGATTACTAAGGCATTTCACTCAAACACATTTTGCCCATTATAGCCTACTGTGTGAGTTGTGCCAAAAAACGGAAAGTGGTCGAAGATAGTGGACCTAATGGACTCTCACGTGTCATACTCAGTTGATTCGGAGATAGTTTTTGGTCCATACAATCCATTCAAAAGGAGATCACTAAGGCATTTCACTCAAACACATTTTGCCCATTATAGCCCACTGTGTGAGTTGTGACAAAAATCGGAAAGTGCCCAAAGATAGTCGACCTAATGGGCTGTCACATGTCATACTCACTTTAGTCGAAGATAGTTTTTGGTCCATACAATCCATTCAAAAGAAGATTACTATGGCATTTCACTCAAACACATTTTGCCCATTATAGCCCACTGTGTGAGTTGTGACAAAAATCGGAAAGTGCTCAAAGGTAGTCGACCTAATGGGCTGTCACTTGTCATACTCACTTTAGTCGAAGATAGTTTTTGGTCCATACAATTCATTCAAAAGAAGATTACTAAGGCATTTCACACAAACACATTTTGCCCATTATAGCCCACTGTGTGAGTTGTGACAAAAACCGGAAAGTGGTCCAAGATAGCGGACCTAATGGACTGTTACATGTCATACTCAGTTGATTCGGAGATAGTTTTTGGTCCATACAATTCATTCAAAAGTAGATTACTAAGGCATTTCACTCAAACGCATTTTGCCCATTATAGCCCACTGTGTGAGTTGTGCCAAAAAACGGAAAGTGGTCGAAGATAGTGGAGCTAATGGACTCTCACGTGTCATACTCAGATGATTCGGAGATAGTTTTTGGTTCTTACAATCCATTCAAAAGGAGATTACTAAGGCATTTCACTCAAACACATTTTGCCCATTATAGCCCACTGTGTGAGCTGTGACAAAAATCGGAAAGTGGTCGAAGATAGCGGACCTAATGGACTGTCACGTGTCATACTCAGTTGATTCGGAGATAGTTTTTGGTCCATACAATTCATTCAAAAGTAGATTACTAAGGCATTTCACTCAAACACATTTTGCCCATTATAGCCCACTGTGTGAGTTGTGCCAAAAAACGGAAAGTGGTCGAAGATAGTGGACCTAATGGACTCTCACGTGTCATACTCAGTTGATTCGGAGTTAGTTTTTGGTCCATACAATCCATTCAAAATGAGATTACTAAGGCATTTCACTCAAACACATTTTGCCCATTATAGCTCACTGTGTGAGTTGTGTCAAAAATCGGAAAGTGGTCGAAGATAGTAGACCTGATGAGCTACAATGCGACATACTCAGTTTATTCAGAAATAGCTTTTGGTCCATAGAATCCATTCAAAGGAAGATTACTAAGGCATTTCACTCAAACACATTTTGCCCATTATAGCCCACTGTGTGAGTTGTGACATAAATCGGAAAGTGCTCAAAGGTAGTCGACCTAATGGGCTGTCACTTGTCATACTCACTTTAGTCGAAGATAGTTTTTGGTCCATACAATCCATTCAAAAGAAGATTACTAAGGCATTTCACACAAACACATTTTGCCCATTATAGCTAACTGTGTGAGTTGTGACAAAAACCGGAAAGTGGTCCAAGATAGTGGACCTAATGGACTGTCACATGTCATACTCAGTTGATTCGGAGATAGATTTTGGTCCATACAATTCATTCAAAAGTAGATTACTAAGGCATTTCACTCAAACACATTTTGCCCATTATAGCCCACTGTGTGAGTTGTGCCAAAAAACGGAAAGTGGTCGAAGATAGTGGACCTAATGGACTCTCACGTGTCATACTCAGTTGATTCGGAGATAGTTTTTGGTCCATACAATCCATTCAAAAGGAGATTACTAAGGCATTTCACTCAAACACATTTTGCCCATTATAGCCCACTGTGTGAGCTGTGACAAAAATCGGAAAGTGGTCGAAGATAGTGGACCTAATGGACTGTCACGTGTCATACTCAGTTGATTCGGAGATAGTTTTTGGTCCATACAATTCATTCAAAAGTAGATTACTAAGGCATTTCCCTCAAACACATTTTGCCCATTATAGCCTACTGTGTGAGTTGTGCCAAAAAACGGAAAGTGGTCGAAGATAGTGGACCTAATGGACTCTCACGTGTCATACTCAGTTGATTCGGAGATAGTTTTTGGTCCATACAATCCATTCAAAAGGAGATTACTAAGGCATTTCACTCAAACACATTTTGCCCATTATAGCCCACTGTGTGAGTTGTGCCAAAAATCGGAAAGTGGTCGAAGATAGTAGACCTGATGAGCTACAATGCGACATACTCAGTTTATTCAGAAATAGTTTTTGGTCCATACAATCCATTCAAAGGAAAATTACTAAGGTATTTCACTCAAACACATTTTGCCCATTATAGCCCACTGTGTGAGTTGTGCCAAAAATCGGAAAGTGGTCGAAGATAGTGGCACTAATGGACTGTCACGTGTCATACTCAGTTTATTCCGAAATAGTTTTTTTCCATGCAATTCATTCAAAAGTAGATTACTAAGGCATTTTACTCAAACACATTTTGCCCATTATAGTCCACTGTGTGAGTTGTGACAAAAACCGGAAAGTGGTCCAAGATAGTGGACCTAATGGACTGTCACATGTCATACTCAGTTGATTCGGAGATAGTTTTTGGTCCATACAATTCATTCAAAAGTAGATTACTAAGGCATTTCACTCAAACACATTTTGCCCATTATAGCCCACTGTGTGAGTTGTGCCAAAAAACGGAAAGTGGTCGAAGATAGTGGACCTAATGGACTCTCACGTGTCATACTCAGTTGATTCGGAGATAGTTTTTGGTCCATACAATTCATTCAAAAATAAATTACTAAGGCATTTCACTCAAACACATTTTGCCCATTATAGCCCACTGTGTGAGTTGTGCCAAAAACCGGAAAGTGGTCGAAGATAGTGGACCTAATGGACTCTCACGTGTCATACTCAGTTGATTCGGAGTTAGTTTTTGGTCCATACAATCCATTCAAAATGAGATTACTAAGGCATTTCACTCAAACACATTTTGCCCATTATAGCTCACTGTGTGAGTTGTGTCAAAAATCGGAAAGTGGTCGAAGATAGTAGACCTGATGAGCTACAATGCGACATACTCTGTTTATTCAGAAATAGTTTTTGGTCCATAGAATCCATTCAAAGGAAGATTACTAAGGCATTTCACTCAAACACATTTTGCCCATTATAGCCCACTGTGTGAGTTGTGACAAAAATCGGAAAGTGCTCAAAGGTAGTCGACCTAATGGGCTGTCACCTGTCATACTCACTTTAGTCGAAGATAGTTTTTGGTCCATACAATCCATTCAAAAGAAGATTACTAAGGCATTTCACACAAACACATTTTGCCCATTATAGCTAACTGTGTGAGTTGTGACAAAAACCGGAAAGTGGTCCAAGATAGTGGACCTAATGGACTGTCACGTGCCATACTCAGTTTATTCCGAAATAGTTTTTTTCCATACAATTCATTCAAAAGTAGATTACTAAGGCATTTCACTCAAACACATTTTGCCCATTATAGTCCACTGTGTGAGTTGTGACAAAAATCGGAAAGTGGTCAAAGATAGTGGACCTAATGGACTGTCACGTGTCATACTCAGTTGATTCGGAGATAGTTTTTGGTCCATACAATTCATTCAAAAGTAGATTACTAAGGCATTTCACTCAAACACATTTTGCCCATTATAGCCCACTGTGTGAGTTGTGCCAAAAATCGGAAAGTGGTCTAAGATAGTGGCACTAATGGACTGTCACGCGTCATACTCAGTTTATTCCGAAATAGTTTTTGGTCCATACAATTCATTCAAAAGTAGATCACTAAGGCATTTCACTCAAACACATTTTGCCCATTATAGCCCACTGTGTGAGTTGTGACAAAAATCGGAAAGTGCCCAAAGATAGTCGACCTAATGGGCTGTCACATGTCATACTCACTTTAGTCGAAGATAGTTTTTGGTCCATACAATCCATTCAAAAGAAGATTACTATGGCATTTCACTCAAACACATTTTGCCCATTATAGCCCACTGTGTGAGTTGTGACAAAAATCGGAAAGTGCTCAAACGTAGTCGACCTAATGGGCTGTCACCTGTCATACTCACTTTAGTCGAAGATAGTTTTTGGTCCATACAATTCATTCAAAAGAAGATTACTAAGGCATTTCACACAAACACATTTTGCCCATTATAGCCCACTGTGTGAGTTGTGACAAAAACCGGAAAGTGGTCCAAGATAGCGGACCTAATGGACTGTTACATGTCATACTCAGTTGATTCGGAGATAGTTTTTGGTCCATACAATTCATTCAAAAGTAGATTACTAAGGCATTTCACTCAAACGCATTTTGCCCATTATAGCCCACTGTGTGAGTTGTGCCAAAAAACGGAAAGTGGTCGAAGATAGTGGAGCTAATGGACTCTCACGTGTCATACTCAGTTGATTCGGAGATAGTTTTTGGTCCATACAATCCATTCAAAAGGAGATTACTAAGGCATTTCACTCAAACACATTTTGCCCATTATAGCCCACTGTGTGAGCTGTGACAAAAATCGGAAAGTGGTCGAAGATAGCGGACCTACTGGACTGTCACGTGTCATACTCAGTTGATTCAGAGATAGTTTTTGGTCCATACAATTCATTCAAAAGTAGATTACTAAGGCATTTCACTCAAACACATTTTGCCCATTATAGCCCACTGTGTGAGTTGTGCCAAAAAACGGAAAGTGGTCGAAGATAGTGGACCTAATGAACTCTCACGTGTCATACTCAGTTGATTCGGAGTTAGTTTTTGGTCCATACAATCCATTCAAAATGAGATTACTAAGGCATTTCACTCAAACACATTTTGCCCATTACAGCTCACTGTGTGAGTTGTGTCAAAAATCGGAAAGTGGTCGAAGATAGTAGACCTGATGAGCTACAATGCGACATACTCAGTTTATTCAGAAATAGTTTTTGGTCCATAGAATCCATTCAAAGGAAGATTACTAAGGCATTTCACTCAAACACATTTTGCCCATTATAGCCCACTGTGTGAGTTGTGACAAAAATCGGAAAGTGCTCAAAGGTAGTCGACCTAATGGGCTGTCACTTGTCATACTCACTTTAGTCGAAGATAGTTTTTGGTCCATACAATCCATTCAAAAGGAGATTACTAAGGCATTTCACACAAACACATTTTGCCCATTATAGCTAACTGTGTGAGTTGTGACAAAAACCGGAAAGTGGTCCAAGATAGTGGACCTAATGGACTGTCACATGTCATACTCAGTTGATTCGGAGATAGTTTTTGGTCCATACAATTCATTCAAAAGTAGATTACTAAGGCATTTCACTCAAACACATTTTGCCCATTATAGCCCACTGTGTGAGTTGTGCCAAAAAACGGAAAGTGGTCGAAGATAGTGGACCTAATGGACTCTCACGTGTCATACTCAGTTGATTCGGAGATAGTTTTTGGTCCATACAATCCATTCAAAAGGAGATTACTAAGGCATTTCACTCAAACACATTTTGCCCATTATAGCCCACTGTGTGAGTTGTGACAAAAATCGGAAAGAGGTCGAAGATAGTGGACCTAATGGACTGTCATGTGTCATACTCAGTTGATTCGGAGATAGTTTTTGGTCCATACAATTCATTCAAAAGTAGATTACTAAGGCATTTCACTCAAACACATTTTGCCCATTATAGCCTACTGTGTGAGTTGTGCCAAAAAACGGAAAGTGGTCGAAGATAGTGGACCTAATGGACTCTCACGTGTCATACTCAGTTGATTCGGAGATAGTTTTTGGTCCATATAATCCATTCAAAAGGAGATTACTAAGGCATTTCACTCAAACACATTTTGCCCATTATAGCCCACTGTGTGAGTTGTGCCAAAAATCGGAAAGTGGTCGAAGATAGTAGACCTGATGAGCTACAATGCGACGTACTCAGTTTATTCAGAAATAGTTTTTGGTCCATACAATCCATTCAAAGGAAAATTACTAAGGTATTTCACTCAAACACATTTTGCCCATTATAGCCCACTGTGTGAGTTGTGCCAAAAATCGGAAAGTGGTCGAAGATAGTGGCACTAATGGACTGTCACGTGTCATACTCAGTTTATTCCGAAATAGTTTTTTTCCATGCAATTCATTCAAAAGTAGATTACTAAGGCATTTTACTCAAACACATTTTGCCCATTATAGTCCACTGTGTGAGTTGTGACAAAAATCGGAAAGTGGTCAAAGATAGTGGACCTAATGGACTGTCACGTGTCATACTCAGTTGATTCGGAGATAGTATTTGGTCCATACAATT
The DNA here is from genome assembly GCA_963576795.1 of Metopia argyrocephala. Classification (NCBI taxonomy): domain Eukaryota; kingdom Metazoa; phylum Arthropoda; class Insecta; order Diptera; family Sarcophagidae; genus Metopia; species Metopia argyrocephala. The sequence continues at coordinate 85,585,814 of OY756209.1, read as the reverse complement.
CATTCAAAAGGAGATTACTAAGGCATTTCACTCAAACACATTTTGCCCATTATAGCCCACTGTGTGAGTTGTGCCAAAAATCGGAAAGTGGTCGAAGATAGTAGACCTGATGGGCTACAATGCGACGTACTCAGTTTATTCAGAAATAGTTTTTGGTCCATACAATCCATTCAAAGGAAAATTACTAAGGTATTTCACTCAAACACATTTTGCCCATTCTAGCCCACTGTGTGAGTTGTGCCAAAAATCGGAAAGTGGTCGAAGATAGTGGCACTAATGGACTGTCACGTGTCATACTCAGTTTATTCCGAAATAGTTTTTTTCCATGCAATTCATTCAAAAGTAGATTACTAAGGCATTTTACTCAAACACATTTTGCCCATTATAGTCCACTGTGTGAGTTGTGACAAAAATCGGAAAGTGGTCAAAGATAGTGGACCTAATGGACTGTCACGTGTCATACTCAGTTGATTCGGAGTTAGTTTTTGGTCCATACAATCCATTCAAAATGAGATTACTAAGGCATTTCACTCAAACACATTTTGCCCATTATAGCTCACTGTGTGAGTTGTGTCAAAAATCGGAAAGTGGTCGAAGATAGTAGACCTGATGAGCTACAATGCGACATACTCAGTTTATTCAGAAATAGCTTTTGGTTCATAGAATCCATTCAAAGGAAGATTACTAAGGCATTTCACTCAAACACATTTTGCCCATTATAGCCCACTGTGTGAGTTGTGACAAAAATCGGAGAGTGCTCAAAGGTAGTCGACCTAATGGGCTGTCACTTGTCATACTCACTTTAGTCGAAGATAGTTTTTGGTCCATACAATCCATTCAAAAGAAGATTACTAAGGCATTTCACACAAACACATTTTGCCCATTATAGCTAACTGTGTGAGTTGTGACAAAAACCGGAAAGTGGTCCAAGATAGTGGACCTAATGGACTGTCACATGTCATACTCAGTTGATTCGGAGATAGATTTTGGTCCATACAATTCATTCAAAAGTAGATTACTAAGGCATTTCACTCAAACACATTTTGCCCATTATAGCCCACTGTGTGAGTTGTGCCAAAAAACGGAAAGTGGTCGAAGATAGTGGACCTAATGGACTCTCACGTGTCATACTCGGTTGATTCGGAGATAGTTTTTGGTCCATACAATCCATTCAAAAGGAGATTACTAAGGCATTTCACTCAAACACATTTTGCCCATTATAGCCCACTGTGTGAGCTGTGACAAAAATCGGAAAGTGGTCGAAGATAGTGGACCTAATGGACTGTCACGTGTCATACTCAGTTGATTCGGAGATAGTTTTTGGTCCATACAATTCATTCAAAAGTAGATTACTAAGGCATTTCACTCAAACACATTTTGCCCATTATAGCCTACTGTGTGAGTTGTGCCAAAAAACGGAAAGTGGTCGAAGATAGTGGACCTAATGGACTCTCACGTGTCATACTCAGTTGATTCGGAGATAGTTTTTGGTCCATACAATCCATTCAAAAGGAGATTACTAAGGCATTTCACTCAAACACATTTTGCCCATTATAGCCCACTGTGTGAGTTGTGCCAAAAATCGGAAAGTGGTCGAAGATAGTAGACCTGATGAGCTACAATGCGACATACTCAGTTTATTCAGAAATAGTTTTTGGTCCATACAATCCATTCAAAGGAAAATTACTAAGGTATTTCACTCAAACACATTTTGCCCATTATAGCCCACTGTGTGAGCTGTGCCAAAAATCGGAAAGTGGTCGAAGATAGTGGCACTAATGGACTGTCACGTGTCATACTCAGTTTATTCCGAAATAGTTTTTTTCCATGCAATTCATTCAAAAGTAGATTACTAAGGCATTTTACTCAAACACATTTTGCCCATTATAGTCCACTGTGTGAGTTGTGACAAAAACCGGAAAGTGGTCCAAGATAGTGGACCTAATGGACTGTCACATGTCATACTCAGTTGATTCGGAGATAGTTTTTGGTCCATACAATTCATTCAAAAGTAGATTACTAAGGCATTTCACTCAAACACATTTTGCCCATTATAGCCCACTGTGTGAGTTGTGCCAAAAAACGGAAAGTGGTCGAAGATAATGGACCTAATGGACTGTCACGTGTCATACTCAGTTGATTCGGAGATAGTTTTTGGTCCATACAATTCATTCAAAAGTAGATTACTAAGGCATTTCACTCAAACACATTTTGCCCATTATAGCCCACTGTGTGAGTTGTGCCAAAAAACGGAAAGTGGTCGAAGATAGTGGACCTAATGGACTCTCACGTGTCATACTCAGTTGATTCGGAGATAGTTTTTGGTCCATACAATCCATTCAAAAGGAGATTACTGAGGCATTTCACTCAAACACATTTTGCCCATTATAGCCCACTGTGTGAGTTGTGCCAAAAATCGGAAAGTGGTCGAAGATAGTAGACCTGATGAACTACAATGCGACATACTCAGTTTATTCAGAAATAGTTTTTGGTCCATACAATCCATTCAAAGGAAAATTACTAAGGTATTTCACTCAAACACATTTTGCCCATTATAGCCCACTGTGTGAGTTGTGCCAAAAACCGGAAAGTGGTCGAAGATAGTGGACCTAATGGACTCTCACGTGTCATACTCAGTTGATTCGGAGATAGTTTTTGGTCCATACAATCCATTCAAAAGGAGATTACTAAGGCATTTCACTCAAACACATTTTGCCCATTATAGCCCACTGTGTGAGTTGTGACAAAAATCGGAAAGTAGTCAAAGATAGTGGACCTAATGGACTGTCACGTGTCATACTCAGTTGATTCGGAGATAGTTTTTGGTCCATACAATTCATTCAAAAGTAGATTACTAAGGCATTTCACTCAAACACATTTTGCCCATTATAGCCCACTGTGTGAGTTGTGCCAAAAACCGGAAAGTGGTCGAAGATAATGGACCTAATGGACTGTCACGTGTCATACTCAGTTTATTCCGAAATAGTTTTTGGTCCATACAATTCATTCAAAAGTAGATTACTAAGGCATTTCACTCAAACACATTTTGCCCATTATAGCCCACTGTGTGAGTTGTGACAAAAATTGGAAAGTGCTCAAAGATATTCGACCTAATGGGCTGTCACTTGTCATACTCACTTTAGTCGAAGATAGTTTTTGGTCCATACAATCCATTCAAAAGGAGATTACTAAGGCATTTCACACAAACACATTTTGCCCATTATAGCTAACTGTGTGAGTTGTGACAAAAACCGGAAAGTGGTCCAAGATAGTGGACCTAATGGACTGTCACATGTCATACTCAGTAGATTCGGAGATAGTTTTTGGTCCATACAATTCATTCAAAAATAGATTACTAAGGCATTTCACTCAAACACATTTTGCCCATTATAGCCCACTGTGTGAGTTGTGCCAAAAACCGGAAAGTGGTCGAAGATAGTGGACCTAATGGACTCTCACGTGTCATACTCAGTTGATTCGGAGATAGTTTTTGGTCCATACAATCCATTCAAAAGGAGATTACTAAGGCATTTCACTCAAACACATTTTGCCCATTATAGCCCACTGTGTGAGTTGTGACAAAAATCGGAAAGTGGTCGAAGATAGTGGACCTAATGGACTGTCACGCGTCATACTCAGTTGATTCGGAGATAGTTTTTGGTCCATACAATCCATTGAAAAGAAGATTACTAAGGCATTTCACTCAAACACATTTTCCCATTATAGCCCACTGTGTGAGTTGTGACAAAAATCGTTAAGTGCTTGAAGATAGTGGACCTAATGGACTACAACGCGACATGCTTAGTTTATTCAGAAATAGTTTTTGGTCCATACAATCCATTCAAAGGAAGATTACTAAGGCATTTCACTCAAACACATTTTGCCCATTATAGCCCACTGTGTGAGTTGTGCCAAAAAACGGAAAGTGGTCGAAGATAGTGGACCTAATGGACTCTCACGTGTCATACTCAGTTGCTTCGGAGATAGTTTTTGGTCCATACAATCCATTCAAAAGGAGATTACTAAGGCATTTCACTCAAACACATTTTGCCCATTATAGCCCACTGTGTGAGTTGTGACAAAAATCGGAAAGTGGTCGAAGATAGTGGACCTAATGGACTGTCATGTGTCATACTCAGTTGATTCGGAGATAGTTTTTGGTCCATACAATCCATTCAAAATGAGATTACTAAGGCATTTCACTCAAACACATTTTGCCCATTATAGCTCACTGTGTGAGTTGTGTCAAAAATCGGAAAGTGGTCGAAGATAACGGACCTGAGGGACTATCACGTATCATACTCAGTTTATAAAGAAATAGTTTTTGGTCCATACAATCCATTCAAAGGAAGATTACTAAGGCATTTCACTCAAACACATTATGCCCATTATAGCCCACTGTGTGAGTTGCGCCAAAAATCGGAAAGTGGTCGAAGATAGTGGACTTGATGGACTACAACGCGACATACTTAGTTTATTCAGAAATAGTTTTTGGTCCATACAATCCATTCAAAGGAAGATTACTAAGGCATTTCACTCAAACACAGTTTGCCCATTATAGCCCACTGTGTGAGTTGTGCCAAAAATCGGAAAGTGGTCGATGATAGTGGCACTAATGGACTGTCACGTGCCATACTCAGTTTATTCCGAAATAGTTTTTTTCCATACAATTCATTCAAAAGTAGATTACTAAGGCATTTCACTCAAACACATTTTGCCCATTATAGTCCACTGTGTGAGTTGTGACAAAAATCGGAAAGTAGTCAAAGATAGTGGACCTAATGGACTGTCACGTGTCATACTCAGTTGATTCGGAGATAGTTTTTGGTCCATACAATTCATTCAAAAGTAGATTACTAAGGCATTTCACTCATACACATTTTGCCCATTATAGCCCACTGTGTGAGTTGTGCCAAAATCGGAAAGTGGTCGATGATAGTGGCACTAATGGACTGTCACGTGCCATACTCAGTTTATTCCGAAATAGTTTTTTCCATACAATTCATTCAAAAGTAGATTACTAAGGCATTTCACTCAAACACATTTTGCCCATTATAGTCCACTGTGTGAGTTGTGACAAAAATCGGAAAGTGGTCAAAGATAGTGGACCTAATGGACTGTCACGCGTCATACTCAGTTTATTCCGAAATAGTTTTTGGTCCATACAATTCATTCAAAAGTAGATCACTAAGGCATTTCACTCAAACACATTTTGCCCATTATAGCCCACTGTGTGAGTTGTGACAAAAATCGGAAAGTGCCCAAAGATAGTCAACCTAATGGGCTGTCACATGTCATACTCACTTTAGTCGAAGATAGTTTTTGGTCCATACAATCCATTCAAAAGAAGATTACTATGGCATTTCACTCAAACACATTTTGCCCATTATAGCCCACTGTGTGAGTTGTGACAAAAATCGGAAAGGGCTCAAAGGTAGTCGACCTAATGGGCTGTCACTTGTTATACTCACTTTAGTCGAAGATAGTTTTTGGTCCATACAATTCATTCAAAAGAAGATTACTAAGGCATTTCACAAAAACACATTTTGCCCATTATAGCCCACTGTGTGAGTTGTGACAAAAACCGGAAAGTGGTCCAAGATAGTGGACCTAATGGGCTGTCACATGTCATACTCAGTTGATTCGGAGATAGTTTTTGGTCCATACAATTCATTCAAAAGTAGATTACTAAGGCATTTCACTCAAACGCATTTTGCCCATTATAGCCCACTGTGTGAGTTGTGCCAAAAAACGGAAAGTGGTCGAAGATAGTGGACCTAATGGACTCTCACGTGTCATACTCAGTTGATTCGGAGATAGTTTTTGGTCCATACAATCCATTCAAAAGGAGATTACTAAGGCATTTCACTCAAACACATTTTGCCCATTATAGCCCACTGTGTGAGCTGTGACAAAAATCGGAAAGTGGTCGAAGATAGTGGACCTAATGGACTCTCACGTGTCATACTCAGTAGATTCGGATCTAGTTTTTGGTCCATACAATCCATTCAAAATGAGATTACTAAGGCATTTCACTCAAACACATTTTGCCCATTATAGCTCACTGTGTGAGTTGTGTCAAAAATCGGAAAGTGGTCGAAGATAGTGGACCTAATGGACTGTCATGTGTCATACTCAGTTGATTCGGAGATAGTTTTTGGTCCATACAATTCATTCAAAAGTAGATTACTAAGGCATTTCACTCAAACACATTTTGCCCATTATAGCCCACTGTGTGAGTTGTGACAAAAATCGGAAAGTGGTCGAAGATAGTGGACCTAATGGACTCTCACGTGTCATACTCAGTTGATTCAGAGATAGTTTTTGGTCCATACAATCCATTCAAAAGGAGATTACTAAGGCATTTCACTCAAACACATTTTGCCCATTATAGCCCACTGTGTGAGTTGTGCCAAAAATCGGAAAGTGGTCGAAGATAGTAGACCTGATGAGCTACAATGCGACGTACTCAGTTTATTCAGAAATAGTTTTTGGTCCATACAATCCATTCAAAGGAAAATTACTAAGGTATTTCACTCAAACACATTTTGCCCATTATAGCTAACTGTGTGAGTTGTGACAAAAACCGGAAAGTGGTCTAAGATAGTGGACCTAATGGACTGTCACATGTCATACTCAGTTGATTCGGAGATAGTTTTTGGTCCATACAATTCATTCAAAAGTAGATTACTAAGGCATTTCACTCAAACACATTTTGCCCATTATAGCCCACTGTGTGAGTTGTGCCAAAAAACGGAAAGTGGTCGAAGATAGTGGACCTAATGGACTCTCACGTGTCATACTCAGTTGATTCAGAGATAGTTTTTGGTCCATACAATCCATTCAAAAGGAGATTACTAAGGCATTTCACTCAAACACATTTTGCCCATTATAGCCCACTGTGTGAGTTGTGACAAAAATCGGAAAGTGGTCGAAGATAGTGGACCTAATGGACTGTCATGTGTCATACTCAGTTGATTCGGAGATAGTTTTTGGTCCATACAATTCATTCAAAAGTAGATTACTAAGGCATTTCACTCAAACACATTTTGCCCATTATAGCCCACTGTGTGAGTTGTGACAAAAATCGGAAAGTGGTCGAAGATAGTGGACCTAATGGACTGTCATGTGTCATACTCAGTAGATTCGGAGTTAGTTTTTGGTCCATACAATCCATTCAAAATGGGATTACTAAGGCATTTCACTCAAACACATTTTGCCCATTATAGCTAACTGTGTGAGTTGTGACAAAAACCGGAAAGTGGTCTAAGATAGTGGACCTAATGGACTGTCACATGTCATACTCAGTTGATTCGGAGATAGTTTTTGGTCCATACAATTCATTCAAAAGTAGATTACTAAGGCATTTCACTCAAACACATTTTGCCCATTATAGCCCACTGTGTGAGTTGTGCCAAAAAACGGAAAGTGGTCGAAGATAGTGGACCTAATGGACTCTCACGTGTCATACTCAGTTGATTCGGAGATAGTTTTTGGTCCATACAATCCATTCAAAAGGAGATTACTAAGGCATTTCACTCAAACACATTTTGCCCATTATAGCCCACTGTGTGAGTTGTGACAAAAATCGGAAAGTGGTTGAAGATAGTGGACCTAATGGACTGTCATGTGTCATACTCAGTTGATTCGGAGATAGTTTTTGGTCCATACAATTCATTCAAAAGTAGATTACTAAGGCATTTCACTCAAACACATTTTGCCCATTATAGCCTACTGTGTGAGTTGTGCCAAAAAACGGAAAGTGGTCGAAGAAAGTGGACCTAATGGACTCTCACGTGTCATACTCAGTTGATTCGGAGATAGTTTTTGGTCCATACAATCCATTCAAAAGGAGATTACTAAGGCATTTCACTCAAACACATTTTGCCCATTATAGCCCACTGTGTGAGTTGTGCCAAAAATCGGAAAGTGGTCGAAGATAGTAGACCTGATGAGCTACAATGCGACGTACTCAGTTTATTCAGAAATAGTTTTTGGTCCATACAATCCATTCAAAGGAAAATTACTAAGGTATTTCACTCAAACACATTTTGCCCATTATAGCCCACTGTGTGAGTTGTGCCAAAAATCGGAAAGTGGTCGAAGATAGTGGCACTAATGGACTGTCACGTGTCATACTCAGTTTATTCCGAAATAGTTTTTTTCCATGCAATTCCTTCAAAAGTAGATTACTAAGGCATTTTACTCAAACACATTTTGCCCATTATAGTCCACTGTGTGAGTTGTGACAAAAATCGGAAAGTGGTCAAAGATAGTGGACCTAATGGACTGTCACGTGTCATACTCAGTTGATTCGGAGATAGTATTTGGTCCATACAATTCATTCAAAAGTAGATTACTAAGGCATTTCACTCAAACACATTTTGCCCATTATAGCCCACTGTGTGAGCTGTGCCAAAAATCGGAAAGGGGTCTACGATAGTGGCACTAATGGACTGTCACGTGTCATACTCAGTTTATTCCGAAATAGTTTTTGGTCCATACAATTCATTCAAAAGTAGATTACTAAGGCATTTCACTCAAACACATTTTGCCCATTATAGCCCACTGTGTGAGTTGTGACAAAAATTGGAAAGTGCTCAAAGATATTCGACCTAATGGGCTGTCACTTGTCATACTCACTTTAGTCGAAGATAGTTTTTGGTCCATACAATCCATTCAAAAGGAGATTACTAAGGCATTTCACACAAACACATTTTGCCCATTATAGCTAACTGTGTGAGTTGTGACAAAAAACGGAAAGTGGTCGAAGATAGTGGACCTAATGGACTCTCACGTGTCATACTCAGTTGATTTGGAGATAGTTTTTGGTCCATACAATCCATTCAAAAGGAGATTACTAAGGCATTTCACTCAAACACATTTTGCCCATTATAGCCCACTGTGTGAGTTGTGCCAAAAAACGGAAAGTGGTCGAAGATAGTGGACCTAATGGACTCTCACGTGTCATACTCAGTTGATTCGGAGATAGTTTTTGGTCCATACAATCCATTCAAAAGGAGATTACTAAGGCATTTCACTCAAACACATTTTGCCCATTATAGCCCACTGTGTGAGCTGTGACAAAAATCGGAAAGTGGTCGAAGATAGTGGACCTAATGGACTCTCACGTGTCATACTCAGTAGATTCGGATCTAGTTTTTGGTCCATACAATCCATTCAAAATGAGATTACTAAGGCATTTCACTCAAACACATTTTGCCCATTATAGCTCACTGTGTGAGTTGTGTCAAAAATCGGAAAGTGGTCGAAGATAGTAGACCTGATGAGCTACAATGCGACATACTCAGTTTATTCAGAAATAGTTTTTGGTCCATAGAATCCATTCAAAGGAAGATTGCTAAGGCATTTCACTCAAACACATTTTGCCCATTATAGCCCACTGTGTGAGTTGTGACAAAAATCGGAAAGTGCTCAAAGGTAGTCGACCTAATGGGCTGTCACTTGTCATACTCATTTTAGTCGAAGATAGTTTTTGGTCCATACAATCCATTCAAAAGGAGATTACTAAGGCATTTCACACAAACACATTTTGCCCATTATAGCTAACTGTGTGAGTTGTGACAAAAAACGGAAAGTGGTCGAAGATAGTGGACCTAATGGACTCTCACGTGTCATACTCAGTTGATTTGGAGATAGTTTTTGGTCCATACAATCCATTCAAAAGGAGATTACTAAGGCATTTCACTCAAACACATTTTGCCCATTATAGCCCACTGTGTGAGTTGTGACAAAAATTGGAAAGTGCTCAAAGATATTCGACCTAATGGGCTGTCACTTGTCATACTCACTTTAGTCGAAGATAGTTTTTGGTCCATACAATCCATTCAAAAGGAGATTACTAAGGCATTTCACACAAACACATTTTGCCCGTTATAGCCCACTGTGTGAGTTGTGCCAAAAAACGGAAAGTGTTCGAAGATAGTGGACCTAATGGACTCTCACGTGTCATACTCAGTTGATTTGGAGATAGTTTTTGGTCCATACAATCCATTCAAAAGGAGATTACTAAGGCATTTCACTCAAACACATTTTGCCCATTATAGCCCACTGTGTGAGTTGTGACAAAAATCGGAAAGTGGTCGAAGATAGTGGACCTAATGGACTGTCACGCGTCATACTCAGTTGATTCGGAGATAGTTTTTGGTCCATACAATCCATTCAAAAGAAGATTACTAAGGCATTTCACTCAAACACATTTTGCCCATTATAGCCCACTGTGTGAGTTGTGACAAAAATCGGAAAGTGGTCGAAGATAGTGGACCTAATGGACTGTCACGTGTCATACTCAGTTGATTCGGAGACAGTTTTTGGTCCATACAATCCATTGAAAAGAAGATTACTAAGGGATTTCACTCAAACACATTTTGCCCATTATAGCCCACTGTGTGAGTTGTGACAAAAATTGGAAAGTGCTCAAAGATATTCGACCTAATGGGCTGTCACTTGTCATACTCACTTTAGTCGAAGATAGTTTTTGGTCCATACAATCCATTCAAAAGGAGATTACTAAGGCATTTCACACAAACACATTTTGCCCGTTATAGCCCACTGTGTGAGTTGTGCCAAAAAACGGAAAGTGGTCGAAGATAGTGGACCTAATGGACTCTCACGTGTCATACTCAGTTGATTTGGAGATAGTTTTTGGTCCATACAATCCATTCAAAAGGAGATTACTAAGGCATTTCACTCAAACACATTTTGCCCATTATAGCCCACTGTGTGAATTGTGACAAAAATCGGAAAGTGGTCGAAGATAGTGGACCTAATGGACTGTCACGCGTCATACTCAGTTGATTCGGAGATAGTTTTTGGTCCATACAATCCATTCAAAAGGAGATTACTAAGGCATTTCACTCAAACACATTTTGCCCATTATAGCCCACTGTGTGAGTTGTGACAAAAATCGGAAAGTGGTCGAAGATAGTGGACCTAATGGACTGTCACGTGTCATACTCAGTTGATTCGGAGACAGTTTTTGGTCCATACAATCCATTGAAAAGAAAATTACTAAGGGATTTCACTCAAACACATTTTCCCATTATAGCCCACTGTGTGAGTTGTGACAAAAATCGTTAAGTGCTTGAAGATAGTGGACCTAATGGACTACAACGCGACATGCTTAGTTTATTCAATAATAGTTTTTGGTCCATACAATCCATTCAAAGGAAGATTACTAAGGCATTTCACTCAAACACATTATGCCCATTATATCCCACTGTGTGAGTTGCGCCAAAAATCGGAAAGTGGTCGAAGATAACGGACCTGATGGACTATCACGTATCATACTCAGTTTATAAAGAAATAGTTTTTGGTCCATACAATCCATTCAAAGGAAGATTACTAAGGCATTTCACTCAAACACATTATGCCCATTATAGCCCACTGTGTGAGTTGCGCCAAAAATCGGAAAGTGGTCGAAGATAGTGGACCTGATGGACTACAACGCGACATACTTAGTTTATTCAGAAATAGTTTTTGGTCCATACAATCCATTCAAAGGAAGATTACTAAGGCATTTCACTCAAACACATTATGCCCATTATATCCCACTGTGTGAGTTGCGCCAAAAATCGGAAAGTGGTCGAAGATAACGGACCTGATGGACTATCACGTATCATACTCAGTTTATAAAGAAATAGTTTTTGGTCCATACAATCCATTCAAAGGAAGATTACTAAGGCATTTCACTCAAACACATTATGCCCATTATATCCCACTGTGTGAGTTGCGCCAAAAATCGGAAAGTGGTCGAAGATAACGGACCTGATGGACTATCACGTATCATACTCAGTTTATAAAGAAATAGTTTTTGGTCCATACAATCCATTCAAAGGAAGATTACTAAGGCATTTCACTCAAACACATTTTGCCCATTATAGCTAACTGTGTGAGTTGTGACAAAAAACGGAAAGTGGTCGAAGATAGTGGACCTAATGGACTCTCACGTGTCATACTCAGTTGATTTGGAGATAGTTTTTGGTCCATACAATCCATTCAAAAGGAGATTACTAAGGCATTTCACTCAAACACATTTTGCCCATTATAGCCCACTGTGTGAGTTGTGCCAAAAAACGGAAAGTGGTCGAAGATAGTGGACCTAATGGACTCTCACGTGTCATACTCAGTTGATTCGGAGATAGTTTTTGGTCCATACAATCCATTCAAAAGGAGATTACTAAGGCATTTCACTCAAACACATTTTGCCCATTATAGCCCACTGTGTGAGCTGTGACAAAAATCGGAAAGTGGTCGAAGATAGTGGACCTAATGGACTCTCACGTGTCATACTCAGTAGATTCGGATCTAGTTTTTGGTCCATACAATCCATTCAAAATGAGATTACTAAGGCATTTCACTCAAACACATTTTGCCCATTATAGCTCACTGTGTGAGTTGTGTCAAAAATCGGAAAGTGGTCGAAGATAGTAGACCTGATGAGCTACAATGCGACATACTCAGTTTATTCAGAAATAGTTTTTGGTCCATAGAATCCATTCAAAGGAAGATTGCTAAGGCATTTCACTCAAACACATTTTGCCCATTATAGCCCACTGTGTGAGTTGTGACAAAAATCGGAAAGTGCTCAAAGGTAGTCGACCTAATGGGCTGTCACTTGTCATACTCATTTTAGTCGAAGATAGTTTTTGGTCCATACAATCCATTCAAAAGGAGATTACTAAGGCATTTCACACAAACACATTTTGCCCATTATAGCTAACTGTGTGAGTTGTGACAAAAAACGGAAAGTGGTCGAAGATAGTGGACCTAATGGACTCTCACGTGTCATACTCAGTTGATTTGGAGATAGTTTTTGGTCCATACAATCCATTCAAAAGGAGATTACTAAGGCATTTCACTCAAACACATTTTGCCCATTATAGCCCACTGTGTGAGTTGTGACAAAAATTGGAAAGTGCTCAAAGATATTCGACCTAATGGGCTGTCACTTGTCATACTCACTTTAGTCGAAGATAGTTTTTGGTCCATACAATCCATTCAAAAGGAGATTACTAAGGCATTTCACACAAACACATTTTGCCCGTTATAGCCCACTGTGTGAGTTGTGCCAAAAAACGGAAAGTGTTCGAAGATAGTGGACCTAATGGACTCTCACGTGTCATACTCAGTTGATTTGGAGATAGTTTTTGGTCCATACAATCCATTCAAAAGGAGATTACTAAGGCATTTCACTCAAACACATTTTGCCCATTATAGCCCACTGTGTGAGTTGTGACAAAAATCGGAAAGTGGTCGAAGATAGTGGACCTAATGGACTGTCACGCGTCATACTCAGTTGATTCGGAGATAGTTTTTGGTCCATACAATCCATTCAAAAGAAGATTACTAAGGCATTTCACTCAAACACATTTTGCCCATTATAGCCCACTGTGTGAGTTGTGACAAAAATCGGAAAGTGGTCGAAGATAGTGGACCTAATGGACTGTCACGTGTCATACTCAGTTGATTCGGAGACAGTTTTTGGTCCATACAATCCATTGAAAAGAAGATTACTAAGGGATTTCACTCAAACACATTTTGCCCATTATAGCCCACTGTGTGAGTTGTGACAAAAATTGGAAAGTGCTCAAAGATATTCGACCTAATGGGCTGTCACTTGTCATACTCACTTTAGTCGAAGATAGTTTTTGGTCCATACAATCCATTCAAAAGGAGATTACTAAGGCATTTCACACAAACACATTTTGCCCGTTATAGCCCACTGTGTGAGTTGTGCCAAAAAACGGAAAGTGGTCGAAGATAGTGGACCTAATGGACTCTCACGTGTCATACTCAGTTGATTTGGAGATAGTTTTTGGTCCATACAATCCATTCAAAAGGAGATTACTAAGGCATTTCACTCAAACACATTTTGCCCATTATAGCCCACTGTGTGAATTGTGACAAAAATCGGAAAGTGGTCGAAGATAGTGGACCTAATGGACTGTCACGCGTCATACTCAGTTGATTCGGAGATAGTTTTTGGTCCATACAATCCATTCAAAAGGAGATTACTAAGGCATTTCACTCAAACACATTTTGCCCATTATAGCCCACTGTGTGAGTTGTGACAAAAATCGGAAAGTGGTCGAAGATAGTGGACCTAATGGACTGTCACGTGTCATACTCAGTTGATTCGGAGACAGTTTTTGGTCCATACAATCCATTGAAAAGAAAATTACTAAGGGATTTCACTCAAACACATTTTCCCATTATAGCCCACTGTGTGAGTTGTGACAAAAATCGTTAAGTGCTTGAAGATAGTGGACCTAATGGACTACAACGCGACATGCTTAGTTTATTCAATAATAGTTTTTGGTCCATACAATCCATTCAAAGGAAGATTACTAAGGCATTTCACTCAAACACATTATGCCCATTATATCCCACTGTGTGAGTTGCGCCAAAAATCGGAAAGTGGTCGAAGATAACGGACCTGATGGACTATCACGTATCATACTCAGTTTATAAAGAAATAGTTTTTGGTCCATACAATCCATTCAAAGGAAGATTACTAAGGCATTTCACTCAAACACATTATGCCCATTATAGCCCACTGTGTGAGTTGCGCCAAAAATCGGAAAGTGGTCGAAGATAGTGGACCTGATGGACTACAACGCGACATACTTAGTTTATTCAGAAATAGTTTTTGGTCCATACAATCCATTCAAAGGAAGATTACTAAGGCATTTCACTCAAACACAGTTTGCCCAGTATAGCCCACTGTGTCAGTTGTGCCAAAAATCGGAAAGTGGTCGAAGATAGTGGCACTAATGGACTGTCACGTGCCATACTCAGTTTATTCCGAAATAGTTTTTTTCCATACAATTCATTCAAAAGTAGATTACTAAGGCATTTCACTCAAACACATTTTGCCCATTATAGTCCACTGTGTGAGTTGTGACAAAAATCGGAAAGTGGTCAAAGATAGTGGACCTAATGGACTGTCACGTGTCATACTCAGTTGATTCGGAGATAGTTTTTGGTCCATACAATTCATTCAAAAGTAGATTACTAAGGCATTTCACTCAAACACATTTTGCCCATTATAGCCCACTGTGTGAGTTGTGCCAAAAATCGGAAAGTGGTCTAAGATAGTGGCACTAATGGACTGTCACGCGTCATACTCAGTTTATTCCGAAATAGTTTTTGGTCCATACAATTCATTCAAAAGTAGATCACTAAGGCATTTCACTCAAACACATTTTGCCCATTATAGCCCACTGTGTGAGTTGTGACAAAAATCGGAAAGTGCCCAAAGATAGTCGACCTAATGGGCTGTCACATGTCATACTCACTTTAGTCGAAGATAGTTTTTGGTCCATACAATCCATTCAAAAGAAGATTACTATGGCATTTCACTCAAACACATTTTGCCCATTATAGCCCACTGTGTGAGTTGTGACAAAAATCGGAAAGTGCTCAAAGGTAGTCGACCTAATGGGCTGTCACTTGTCATACTCACTTTAGTCGAAGATAGTTTTTGGTCCATACAATTCATTCAAAAGAAGATTACTAAGGCATTTCACACAAACACATTTTGCCCATTATAGCCCACTGTGTGAGTTGTGACAAAAACCGGAAAGTGGTCCAAGATAGCGGACCTAATGGACTGTTACATGTCTTACTCAGTTGATTCGGAGATAGTTTTTGGTCCATACAATTCATTCAAAAATAGATTACTAAGGCATTTCACTCAAACGCATTTTGCCCATTATAGCCCACTGTGTGAGTTGTGCCAAAAAACGGAAAGTGGTCGAAGATAGTGGAGCTAATGGACTCTCACGTGTCATACTCAGTTGATTCGGAGATAGTTTTTGGTCCATACAATCCATTCAAAAGGAGATTACTAAGGCATTTCACTCAAACACATTTTGCCCATTATAGCCCACTGTGTGAGCTGTGACAAAAATCGGAAAGTGGTCGAAGATAGCGGACCTACTAGACTGTCACGTGTCATACTCAGTTGATTCGGAGATAGTTTTTGGTCCATACAATTCATTCAAAAGTAGATTACTAAGGCATTTCACTCAAACACATTTTGCCCATTATAGCCCACTGTGTGAGTTGTGCCAAAAAACGGAAAGTGGTCGAAGATAGTGGACCTAATGGACTCTCACGTGTCATACTCAGTTGATTCGGAGTTAGTTTTTGGTCCATACAATCCATTCAAAATGAGATTACTAAGGCATTTCACTCAAACACATTTTGCCCATTATAGCTCACTGTGTGAGTTGTGTCAAAAATCGGAAAGTGGTCGAAGATAGTAGACCTGATGAGCTACAATGCGACATACTCAGTTTATTCAGAAATAGTTTTTGGTCCATAGAATCCATTCAAAGGAAGATTACTAAGGCATTTCACTCAAACACATTTTGCCCATTATAGCCCACTGTGTGAGTTGTGACAAAAATCGGAAAGTGCTCAAAGGTAGTCGACCTAATGGGCTGTCACTTGTCATACTCACTTTAGTCGAAGATAGTTTTTGGTCCATACAATCCATTCAAAAGAAGATTACTAAGGCATTTCACACAAACACATTTTGCCCATTATAGCTAACTGTGTGAGTTGTGACAAAAACCGGAAAGTGGTCGAAGATAGTGGACCTAATGGACTCTCACGTGTCATACTCAGTTGATTCGGAGATAGTTTTTGGTCCATACAATCCATTCAAAAGGAGATCACTAAGGCATTTCACTCAAACACATTTTGCCCATTATAGCCCACTGTGTGAGCTGTGACAAAAATCGGAAAGTGGTCGAAGATAGTGGACCTAATGGACTGTCACGTGTCATACTCAGTTGATTCGGAGATAGTTTTTGGTCCATACAATTCATTCAAAAGTAGATTACTAAGGCATTTCACTCAAACACATTTTGCCCATTATAGCCTACTGTGTGAGTTGTGCCAAAAAACGGAAAGTGGTCGAAGATAGTGGACCTAATGGACTCTCACGTGTCATACTCAGTTGATTCGGAGATAGTTTTTGGTCCATACAATCCATTCAAAAGGAGATCACTAAGGCATTTCACTCAAACACATTTTGCCCATTATAGCCCACTGTGTGAGTTGTGACAAAAATCGGAAAGTGCCCAAAGATAGTCGACCTAATGGGCTGTCACATGTCATACTCACTTTAGTCGAAGATAGTTTTTGGTCCATACAATCCATTCAAAAGAAGATTACTATGGCATTTCACACAAACACATTTTGCCCATTATAGCCCACTGTGTGAGTTGTGACAAAAACCGGAAAGTGGTCCAAGATAGCGGACCTAATGGACTGTTACATGTCATACTCAGTTGATTCGGAGATAGTTTTTGGTCCATACAATTCATTCAAAAGTAGATTACTAAGGCATTTCACTCAAACGCATTTTGCCCATTATAGCCCACTGTGTGAGTTGTGCCAAAAAACGGAAAGTGGTCGAAGATAGTGGAGCTAATGGACTCTCACGTGTCATACTCAGATGATTCGGAGATAGTTTTTGGTTCTTACAATCCATTCAAAAGGAGATTACTAAGGCATTTCACTCAAACACATTTTGCCCATTATAGCCCACTGTGTGAGCTGTGACAAAAATCGGAAAGTGCTCGAAGATAGCGGACCTAATGGACTGTCACGTGTCATACTCAGTTGATTCGGAGATAGTTTTTGGTCCATACAATTCATTCAAAAGTAGATTACTAAGGCATTTCACTCAAACACATTTTGCCCATTATAGCCCACTGTGTGAGTTGTGCCAAAAAACGGAAAGTGGTCGAAGATAGTGGACCTAATGGACTCTCACGTGTCATACTCAGTTGATTCGGAGTTAGTTTTTGGTCCATACAATCCATTCAAAATGAGATTACTAAGGCATTTCACTCAAACACATTTTGCCCATTATAGCTCACTGTGTGAGTTGTGTCAAAAATCGGAAAGTGGTCGAAGATAGTAGACCTGATGAGCTACAATGCGACATACTCAGTTTATTCAGAAATAGCTTTTGGTCCATAGAATCCATTCAAAGGAAGATTACTAAGGCATTTCACTCAAACACATTTTGCCCATTATAGCCCACTGTGTGAGTTGTGACAAAAATCGGAAAGTGCTCAAAGGTAGTCGACCTAATGGGCTGTCACTTGTCATACTCACTTTAGTCGAAGATAGTTTTTGGTCCATACAATCCATTCAAAAGAAGATTACTAAGGCATTTCACACAAACACATTTTGCCCATTATAGCTAACTGTGTGAGTTGTGACAAAAACCGGAAAGTGGTCCAAGATAGTGGACCTAATGGACTGTCACATGTCATACTCAGTTGATTCGGAGATAGATTTTGGTCCATACAATTCATTCAAAAGTAGATTACTAAGGCATTTCACTCAAACACATTTTGCCCATTATAGCCCACTGTGTGAGTTGTGCCAAAAAACGGAAAGTGGTCGAAGATAGTGGACCTAATGGACTCTCACGTGTCATACTCAGTTGATTCGGAGATAGTTTTTGGTCCATACAATCCATTCAAAAGGAGATTACTAAGGCATTTCACTCAAACACATTTTGCCCATTATAGCCCACTGTGTGAGCTGTGACAAAAATCGGAAAGTGGTCGAAGATAGTGGACCTAATGGACTGTCACGTGTCATACTCAGTTGATTCGGAGATAGTTTTTGGTCCATACAATTCATTCAAAAGTAGATTACTAAGGCATTTCACTCAAACACATTTTGCCCATTATAGCCTACTGTGTGAGTTGTGCCAAAAAACGGAAAGTGGTCGAAGATAGTGGACCTAATGGACTCTCACGTGTCATACTCAGTTGATTCGGAGATAGTTTTTGGTCCATACAATCCATTCAAAAGGAGATTACTAAGGCATTTCACTCAAACACATTTTGCCCATTATAGCCCACTGTGTGAGTTGTGCCAAAAATCGGAAAGTGGTCGAAGATAGTAGACCTGATGAGCTACAATGCGACATACTCAGTTTATTCAGAAATAGTTTTTGGTCCATACAATCCATTCAAAGGAAAATTACTAAGGTATTTCACTCAAACACATTTTGCCCATTATAGCCCACTGTGTGAGTTGTGCCAAAAATCGGAAAGTGGTCGAAGATAGTGGCACTAATGGACTGTCACGTGTCATACTCAGTTTATTCCGAAATAGTTTTTTTCCATGCAATTCATTCAAAAGTAGATTACTAAGGCATTTTACTCAAACACATTTTGCCCATTATAGTCCACTGTGTGAGTTGTGACAAAAACCGGAAAGTGGTCCAAGATAGTGGACCTAATGGACTGTCACATGTCATACTCAGTTGATTCGGAGATAGTTTTTGGTCCATACAATTCATTCAAAAGTAGATTACTAAGGCATTTCACTCAAACACATTTTGCCCATTATAGCCCACTGTGTGAGTTGTGCCAAAAAACGGAAAGTGGTCGAAGATAGTGGACCTAATGGACTCTCACGTGTCATACTCAGTTGATTCGGAGATAGTTTTTGGTCCATACAATTCGTTCAAAAATAAATTACTAAGGCATTTCACTCAAACACATTTTGCCCATTATAGCCCACTGTGTGAGTTGTGCCAAAAACCGGAAAGTGGTCGAAGATAGTGGACCTAATGGACTCTCACGTGTCATACTCAGTTGATTCGGAGTTAGTTTTTGGTCCATACAATCCATTCAAAATGAGATTACTAAGGCATTTCACTCAAACACATTTTGCCCATTATAGCTCACTGTGTGAGTTGTGTCAAAAATCGGAAAGTGGTCGAAGATAGTAGACCTGATGAGCTACAATGCGACATACTCTGTTTATTCAGAAATAGTTTTTGGTCCATAGAATCCATTCAAAGGAAGATTACTAAGGCATTTCACTCAAACACATTTTGCCCATTATAGCCCACTGTGTGAGTTGTGACAAAAATCGGAAAGTGCTCAAAGGTAGTCGACCTAATGGGCTGTCACCTGTCATACTCACTTTAGTCGAAGATAGGTTTTGGTCCATACAATCCATTCAAAAGAAGATTACTAAGGCATTTCACACAAACACATTTTGCCCATTATAGCTAACTGGGTGAGTTGTGACAAAAACCGGAAAGTGGTCCAAGATAGTGGACCTAATGGACTGTCACGTGCCATACTCAGTTTATTCCGAAATAGTTTTTTTCCATACAATTCATTCAAAAGTAGATTACTAAGGCATTTCACTCAAACACATTTTGCCCATTATAGTCCACTGTGTGAGTTGTGACAAAAATCGGAAAGTGGTCAAAGATAGTGGACCTAATGGACTGTCACGTGTCATACTCAGTTGATTCGGAGATAGTTTTTGGTCCATACAATTCATTCAAAAGTAGATTACTAAGGCATTTCACTCAAACACATTTTGCCCATTATAGCCCACTGTGTGAGTTGTGCCAAAAATCGGAAAGTGGTCTAAGATAGTGGCACTAATGGACTGTCACGCGTCATACTCAGTTTATTCCGAAATAGTTTTTGGTCCATACAATTCATTCAAAAGTAGATCACTAAGGCATTTCACTCAAACACATTTTGCCCATTATAGCCCACTGTGTGAGTTGTGACAAAAATCGGAAAGTGCCCAAAGATAGTCGACCTAATGGGCTGTCACATGTCATACTCACTTTAGTCGAAGATAGTTTTTGGTCCATACAATCCATTCAAAAGAAGATTACTATGGCATTTCACTCAAACACATTTTGCCCATTATAGCCCACTGTGTGAGTTGTGACAAAAATCGGAAAGTGCTCAAACGTAGTCGACCTAATGGGCTGTCACCTGTCATACTCACTTTAGTCGAAGATAGTTTTTGGTCCATACAATTCATTCAAAAGAAGATTACTAAGGCATTTCACACAAACACATTTTGCCCATTATAGCCCACTGTGTGAGTTGTGACAAAAACCGGAAAGTGGTCCAAGATAGCGGACCTAATGGACTGTTACATGTCATACTCAGTTGATTCGGAGATAGTTTTTGGTCCATACAATTCATTCAAAAGTAGATTACTAAGGCATTTCACTCAAACGCATTTTGCCCATTATAGCCCACTGTGTGAGTTGTGCCAAAAAACGGAAAGTGGTCGAAGATAGTGGAGCTAATGGACTCTCACGTGTCATACTCAGTTGATTCGGAGATAGTTTTTGGTCCATACAATCCATTCAAAAGGAGATTACTAAGGCATTTCACTCAAACACATTTTGCCCATTATAGCCCACTGTGTGAGCTGTGACAAAAATCGGAAAGTGGTCGAAGATAGCGGACCTACTGGACTGTCCCGTGTCATACTCAGTTGATTCAGAGATAGTTTTTGGTCCATACAATTCATTCAAAAGTAGATTACTAAGGCATTTCACTCAAACACATTTTGCCCATTATAGCCCACTGTGTGAGTTGTGCCAAAAAACGGAAAGTGGTCGAAGATAGTGGACCTAATGGACTCTCACGTGTCATACTCAGTTGATTCGGAGTTAGTTTTTGGTCCATACAATCCATTCAAAATGAGATTACTAAGGCATTTCACTCAAACACATTTTGCCCATTACAGCTCACTGTGTGAGTTGTGTCAAAAATCGGAAAGTGGTCGAAGATAGTAGACCTGATGAGCTACAATGCGACATACTCAGTTTATTCAGAAATAGTTTTTGGTCCATAGAATCCATTCAAAGGAAGATTACTAAGGCATTTCACTCAAACACATTTTGCCCATTATAGCCCACTGTGTGAGTTGTGACAAAAATCGGAAAGTGCTCAAAGGTAGTCGACCTAATGGGCTGTCACTTGTCATACTCACTTTAGTCGAAGATAGTTTTTGGTCCATACAATCCATTCAAAAGGAGATTACTAAGGCATTTCACACAAACACATTTTGCCCATTATAGCTAACTGTGTGAGTTGTGACAAAAACCGGAAAGTGGTCCAAGATAGTGGACCTAATGGACTGTCACATGTCATACTCAGTTGATTCGGAGATAGTTTATGGTCCATACAATTCATTCAAAAGTAGATTACTAAGGCATTTCACTCAAACACATTTTGCCCATTATAGCCCACTGTGTGAGTTGTGCCAAAAAACGGAAAGTGGTCGAAGATAGTGGACCTAATGGACTCTCACGTGTCATACTCAGTTGATTCGGAGATAGTTTTTGGTCCATACAATCCATTCAAAAGGAGATTACTAAGGCATTTCACTCAAACACATTTTGCCCATTATAGCCCACTGTGTGAGTTGTGACAAAAATCGGAAAGAGGTCGAAGATAGTGGACCTAATGGACTGTCATGTGTCATACTCAGTTGATTCGGAGATAGTTTTTGGTCCATACAATTCATTCAAAAGTAGATTACTAAGGCATTTCACTCAAACACATTTTGCCCATTATAGCCTACTGTGTGAGTTGTGCCAAAAAACGGAAAGTGGTCGAAGATAGCGGACCTACTGGACTGTCCCGTGTCATACTCAGTTGATTCAGAGATAGTTTTTGGTCCATACAATTCATTCAAAAGTAGATTACTAAGGCATTTCACTCAAACACATTTTGCCCATTATATCCCACTGTGTGAGTTGTGCCAAAAAACGGAAAGTGGTCGAAGATAGTGGACCTAATGGACTCTCACGTGTCATACTCAGTTGATTCAGAGATAGTTTTTGGTCCATACAATTCATTCAAAAGTAGATTACTAAGGCATTTCACTCAAACACATTTTGCCCATTATAGCCCACTGTGTGAGTTGTGACAAAAATCGGAAAGTGCCCAAAGATAGTCGACCTAATGTGCTGTCACATGTCATACTCACTTTAGTCGAAGATAGTTTTTGGTCCATACAATCCATTCAAAAGAAGATTACTATGGCATTTCACTCAAACACATTTTGCCCATTATAGCCCACTGTGTGAGTTGTGACAAAAATCGGAAAGTGCTCAAACGTAGTCGACCTAATGGGCTGTCACCTGTCATACTCACTTTAGTCGAAGATAGTTTTTGGTCCATACAATTCATTCAAAAGAAGATTACTAAGGCATTTCACACAAACACATTTTGCCCATTATAGCCCACTGTGTGAGTTGTGACAAAAACCGGAAAGTGGTCCAAGATAGCGGACCTAATGGACTGTTACATGTCATACTCAGTTGATTCGGAGATAGTTTTTGGTCCATACAATTCATTCAAAAGTAGATTACTAAGGCATTTCACTCAAACGCATTTTGCCCATTATAGCCCACTGTGTGAGTTGTGCCAAAAAACGGAAAGTGGTCGAAGATAGTGGAGCTAATGGACTCTCACGTGTCATACTCAGTTGATTCGGAGATAGTTTTTGGTCCATACAATCCATTCAAAAGGAGATTACTAAGGCATTTCACTCAAACACATTTTGCCCATTATAGCCCACTGTGTGAGCTGTGACAAAAATCGGAAAGTGGTCGAAGATAGCGGACCTACTGGACTGTCCCGTGTCATACTCAGTTGATTCAGAGATAGTTTTTGGTCCATACAATTCATTCAAAAGTAGATTACTAAGGCATTTCACTCAAACACATTTTGCCCATTATAGCCCACTGTGTGAGTTGTGCCAAAAAACGGAAAGTGGTCGAAGATAGTGGACCTAATGGACTCTCACGTGTCATACTCAGTTGATTCGGAGTTAGTTTTTGGTCCATACAATCCATTCAAAATGAGATTACTAAGGCATTTCACTCAAACACATTTTGCCCATTACAGCTCACTGTGTGAGTTGTGTCAAAAATCGGAAAGTGGTCGAAGATAGTAGACCTGATGAGCTACAATGCGACATACTCAGTTTATTCAGAAATAGTTTTTGGTCCATAGAATCCATTCAAAGGAAGATTACTAAGGCATTTCACTCAAACACATTTTGCCCATTATAGCCCACTGTGTGAGTTGTGACAAAAATCGGAAAGTGCTCAAGGGTAGTCGACCTAATGGGCTGTCACTTGTCATACTCACTTTAGTCGAAGATAGTTTTTGGTCCATACAATCCATTCAAAAGGAGATTACTAAGGCATTTCACACAAACACATTTTGCCCATTATAGCTAACTGTGTGAGTTGTGACAAAAACCGGAAAGTGGTCCAAGATAGTGGACCTAATGGACTGTCACATGTCATACTCAGTTGATTCGGAGATAGTTTATGGTCCATACAATTCATTCAAAAGTAGATTACTAAGGCATTTCACTCAAACACATTTTGCCCATTATAGCCCACTGTGTGAGTTGTGCCAAAAAACGGAAAGTGGTCGAAGATAGTGGACCTAATGGACTCTCACGTGTCATACTCAGTTGATTCGGAGATAGTTTTTGGTCCATACAATCCATTCAAAAGGAGATTACTAAGGCATTTCACTCAAACACATTTTGCCCATTATAGCCCACTGTGTGAGTTGTGACAAAAATCGGAAAGAGGTCGAAGATAGTGGACCTAATGGACTGTCATGTGTCATACTCAGTTGATTCGGAGATAGTTTTTGGTCCATACAATTCATTCAAAAGTAGATTACTAAGGCATTTCACTCAAACACATTTTGCCCATTATAGCCTACTGTGTGAGTTGTGCCAAAAAACGGAAAGTGGTCGAAGATAGTGGACCTAATGGACTCTCACGTGTCATACTCAGTTGATTCGGAGATAGTTTTTGGTCCATATAATCCATTCAAAAGGAGATTACTAAGGCATTTCACTCAAACACATTTTGCCCATTATAGCCCACTGTGTGAGTTGTGCCAAAAATCGGAAAGTGGTCGAAGATAGTAGACCTGATGAGCTACAATGCGACGTACTCAGTTTATTCAGAAATAGTTTTTGGTCCATACAATCCATTCAAAGGAAAATTACTAAGGTATTTCACTCAAACACATTTTGCCCATTATAGCCCACTGTGTGAGTTGTGCCAAAAATCGGAAAGTGGTCGAAGATAGTGGCACTAATGGACTGTCACGTGTCATACTCAGTTTATTCCGAAATAGTTTTTTTCCATGCAATTCATTCAAAAGTAGATTACTAAGGCATTTTACTCAAACACATTTTGCCCATTATAGTCCACTGTGTGAGTTGTGACAAAAATCGGAAAGTGGTCAAAGATAGTGGACCTAATGGACTGTCACGTGTCATACTCAGTTGATTCGGAGATAGTATTTGGTCCATACAATTCATTCAAAAGGAGATTACTAAGGCATTTCACTCAAACACATTTTGCCCATTATAGCCCACTGTGTGAGTTGTGCCAAAAATCGGAAAGTGGTCGAAGATAGTAGACCTGATGGGCTACAATGCGACGTACTCAGTTTATTCAGAAATAGTTTTTGGTCCATACAATCCATTCAAAGGAAAATTACTAAGGTATTTCACTCAAACACATTTTGCCCATTATAGCCCACTGTGTGAGTTGTGCCAAAAATCGGAAAGTGGTCGAAGATAGTGGCACTAATGGACTGTCACGTGTCATACTCAGTTTATTCCGAAATAGTTTTTTTCCATGCAATTCATTCAAAAGTAGATTACTAAGGCATTTTACTCAAACACATTTTGCCCATTATAGTCCACTGTGTGAGTTGTGACAAAAATCGGAAAGTGGTCAAAGATAGTGGACCTAATGGACTGTCACGTGTCATACTCAGTTGATTCGGAGTTAGTTTTTGGTCCATACAATCCATTCAAAATGAGATTACTAAGGCATTTCACTCAAACACATTTTGCCCATTATAGCTCACTGTGTGAGTTGTGTCAAAAATCGGAAAGTGGTCGAAGATAGTAGACCTGATGAGCTACAATGCGACATACTCAGTTTATTCAGAAATAGCTTTTGGTCCATAGAATCCATTCAAAGGAAGATTACTAAGGCATTTCACTCAAACACATTTTGCCCATTATAGCCCACTGTGTGAGTTGTGACAAAAATCGGAAAGTGCTCAAAGGTAGTCGACCTAATGGGCTGTCACTTGTCATACTCACTTTAGTCGAAGATAGTTTTTGGTCCATACAATCCATTCAAAAGAAGATTACTAAGGCATTTCACACAAACACATTTTGCCCATTATAGCTAACTGTGTGAGTTGTGACAAAAACCGGAAAGTGGTCCAAGATAGTGGACCTAATGGACTGTCACATGTCATACTCAGTTGATTCGGAGATAGATTTTGGTCCATACAATTCATTCAAAAGTAGATTACTAAGGCATTTCACTCAAACACATTTTGCCCATTATAGCCCACTGTGTGAGTTGTGCCAAAAAACGGAAAGTGGTCGAAGATAGTGGACCTAATGGACTCTCACGTGTCATACTCAGTTGATTCAGAGATAGTTTTTGGTCCATACAATTCATTCAAAAGTAGATTACTAAGGCATTTCACTCAAACACATTTTGCCCATTATAGCCCACTGTGTGAGTTGTGACAAAAATCGGAAAGTGCCCAAAGATAGTCGACCTAATGTGCTGTCACATGTCATACTCACTTTAGTCGAAGATAGTTTTTGGTCCATACAATCCATTCAAAAGAAGATTACTATGGCATTTCACTCAAACACATTTT
The DNA here is from genome assembly GCA_963576795.1 of Metopia argyrocephala. NCBI lineage: Eukaryota > Metazoa > Arthropoda > Insecta > Diptera > Sarcophagidae > Metopia > Metopia argyrocephala. The sequence continues at coordinate 85,559,232 of OY756209.1, read as the reverse complement.
GCCCATTATAGCCCACTGTGTGAGTTGTGACAAAAATCGGAAAGTGCTCAAACGTAGTCGACCTAATGGGCTGTCACCTGTCATACTCACTTTAGTCGAAGATAGTTTTTGGTCCATACAATTCATTCAAAAGAAGATTACTAAGGCATTTCACACAAACACATTTTGCCCATTATAGCCCACTGTGTGAGTTGTGACAAAAACCGGAAAGTGGTCCAAGATAGCGGACCTAATGGACTGTTACATGTCATACTCAGTTGATTCGGAGATAGTTTTTGGTCCATACAATTCATTCAAAAGTAGATTACTAAGGCATTTCACTCAAACGCATTTTGCCCATTATAGCCCACTGTGTGAGTTGTGCCAAAAAACGGAAAGTGGTCGAAGATAGTGGAGCTAATGGACTCTCACGTGTCATACTCAGTTGATTCGGAGATAGTTTTTGGTCCATACAATCCATTCAAAAGGAGATTACTAAGGCATTTCACTCAAACACATTTTGCCCATTATAGCCCACTGTGTGAGCTGTGACAAAAATCGGAAAGTGGTCGAAGATAGCGGACCTACTGGACTGTCCCGTGTCATACTCAGTTGATTCAGAGATAGTTTTTGGTCCATACAATTCATTCAAAAGTAGATTACTAAGGCATTTCACTCAAACACATTTTGCCCATTATAGCCCACTGTGTGAGTTGTGCCAAAAAACGGAAAGTGGTCGAAGATAGTGGACCTAATGGACTCTCACGTGTCATACTCAGTTGATTCGGAGTTAGTTTTTGGTCCATACAATCCATTCAAAATGAGATTACTAAGGCATTTCACTCAAACACATTTTGCCCATTACAGCTCACTGTGTGAGTTGTGTCAAAAATCGGAAAGTGGTCGAAGATAGTAGACCTGATGAGCTACAATGCGACATACTCAGTTTATTCAGAAATAGTTTTTGGTCCATAGAATCCATTCAAAGGAAGATTACTAAGGCATTTCACTCAAACACATTTTGCCCATTATAGCCCACTGTGTGAGTTGTGACAAAAATCGGAAAGTGCTCAAAGGTAGTCGACCTAATGGGCTGTCACTTGTCATACTCACTTTAGTCGAAGATAGTTTTTGGTCCATACAATCCATTCAAAAGGAGATTACTAAGGCATTTCACACAAACACATTTTGCCCATTATAGCTAACTGTGTGAGTTGTGACAAAAACCGGAAAGTGGTCCAAGATAGTGGACCTAATGGACTGTCACATGTCATACTCAGTTGATTCGGAGATAGTTTATGGTCCATACAATTCATTCAAAAGTAGATTACTAAGGCATTTCACTCAAACACATTTTGCCCATTATAGCCCACTGTGTGAGTTGTGCCAAAAAACGGAAAGTGGTCGAAGATAGTGGACCTAATGGACTCTCACGTGTCATACTCAGTTGATTCGGAGATAGTTTTTGGTCCATACAATCCATTCAAAAGGAGATTACTAAGGCATTTCACTCAAACACATTTTGCCCATTATAGCCCACTGTGTGAGTTGTGACAAAAATCGGAAAGAGGTCGAAGATAGTGGACCTAATGGACTGTCATGTGTCATACTCAGTTGATTCGGAGATAGTTTTTGGTCCATACAATTCATTCAAAAGTAGATTACTAAGGCATTTCACTCAAACACATTTTGCCCATTATAGCCTACTGTGTGAGTTGTGCCAAAAAACGGAAAGTGGTCGAAGATAGTGGACCTAATGGACTCTCACGTGTCATACTCAGTTGATTCGGAGATAGTTTTTGGTCCATATAATCCATTCAAAAGGAGATTACTAAGGCATTTCACTCAAACACATTTTGCCCATTATAGCCCACTGTGTGAGTTGTGCCAAAAATCGGAAAGTGGTCGAAGATAGTAGACCTGATGAGCTACAATGCGACGTACTCAGTTTATTCAGAAATAGTTTTTGGTCCATACAATCCATTCAAAGGAAAATTACTAAGGTATTTCACTCAAACACATTTTGCCCATTATAGCCCACTGTGTGAGTTGTGCCAAAAATCGGAAAGTGGTCGAAGATAGTGGCACTAATGGACTGTCACGTGTCATACTCAGTTTATTCCGAAATAGTTTTTTTCCATGCAATTCATTCAAAAGTAGATTACTAAGGCATTTTACTCAAACACATTTTGCCCATTATAGTCCACTGTGTGAGTTGTGACAAAAATCGGAAAGTGGTCAAAGATAGTGGACCTAATGGACTGTCACGTGTCATACTCAGTTGATTCGGAGATAGTATTTGGTCCATACAATTCATTCAAAAGGAGATTACTAAGGCATTTCACTCAAACACATTTTGCCCATTATAGCCCACTGTGTGAGTTGTGCCAAAAATCGGAAAGTGGTCGAAGATAGTAGACCTGATGGGCTACAATGCGACGTACTCAGTTTATTCAGAAATAGTTTTTGGTCCATACAATCCATTCAAAGGAAAATTACTAAGGTATTTCACTCAAACACATTTTGCCCATTATAGCCCACTGTGTGAGTTGTGCCAAAAATCGGAAAGTGGTCGAAGATAGTGGCACTAATGGACTGTCACGTGTCATACTCAGTTTATTCCGAAATAGTTTTTTTCCATGCAATTCATTCAAAAGTAGATTACTAAGGCATTTTACTCAAACACATTTTGCCCATTATAGTCCACTGTGTGAGTTGTGACAAAAATCGGAAAGTGGTCAAAGATAGTGGACCTAATGGACTGTCACGTGTCATACTCAGTTGATTCGGAGTTAGTTTTTGGTCCATACAATCCATTCAAAATGAGATTACTAAGGCATTTCACTCAAACACATTTTGCCCATTATAGCTCACTGTGTGAGTTGTGTCAAAAATCGGAAAGTGGTCGAAGATAGTAGACCTGATGAGCTACAATGCGACATACTCAGTTTATTCAGAAATAGCTTTTGGTCCATAGAATCCATTCAAAGGAAGATTACTAAGGCATTTCACTCAAACACATTTTGCCCATTATAGCCCACTGTGTGAGTTGTGACAAAAATCGGAAAGTGCTCAAAGGTAGTCGACCTAATGGGCTGTCACTTGTCATACTCACTTTAGTCGAAGATAGTTTTTGGTCCATACAATCCATTCAAAAGAAGATTACTAAGGCATTTCACACAAACACATTTTGCCCATTATAGCTAACTGTGTGAGTTGTGACAAAAACCGGAAAGTGGTCCAAGATAGTGGACCTAATGGACTGTCACATGTCATACTCAGTTGATTCGGAGATAGATTTTGGTCCATACAATTCATTCAAAAGTAGATTACTAAGGCATTTCACTCAAACACATTTTGCCCATTATAGCCCACTGTGTGAGTTGTGCCAAAAAACGGAAAGTGGTCGAAGATAGTGGACCTAATGGACTCTCACGTGTCATACTCAGTTGATTCGGAGATAGTTTTTGGTCCATACAATCCATTCAAAAGGAGATTACTAAGGCATTTCACTCAAACACATTTTGCCCATTATAGCCCACTGTGTGAGCTGTGACAAAAATCGGAAAGTGGTCGAAGATAGTGGACCTAATGGACTGTCACGTGTCATACTCAGTTGATTCGGAGATAGTTTTTGGTCCATACAATTCATTCAAAAGTAGATTACTAAGGCATTTCACTCAAACACATTTTGCCCATTATAGCCTACTGTGTGAGTTGTGCCAAAAAACGGAAAGTGGTCGAAGATAGTGGACCTAATGGACTCTCACGTGTCATACTCAGTTGATTCGGAGATAGTTTTTGGTCCATACAATCCATTCAAAAGGAGATTACTAAGGCATTTCACTCAAACACATTTTGCCCATTATAGCCCACTGTGTGAGTTGTGCCAAAAATCGGAAAGTGGTCGAAGATAGTAGACCTGATGAGCTACAATGCGACATACTCAGTTTATTCAGAAATAGTTTTTGGTCCATACAATCCATTCAAAGGAAAATTACTAAGGTATTTCACTCAAACACATTTTGCCCATTATAGCCCACTGTGTGAGCTGTGCCAAAAATCGGAAAGTGGTCGAAGATAGTGGCACTAATGGACTGTCACGTGTCGTACTCAGTTTATTCCGAAATAGTTTTTTTCCATGCAATTCATTCAAAAGTAGATTACTAAGGCATTTTACTCAAACACATTTTGCCCATTATAGTCCACTGTGTGAGTTGTGACAAAAACCGGAAAGTGGTCCAAGATAGTGGACCTAATGGACTGTCACATGTCATACTCAGTTGATTCGGAGATAGTTTTTGGTCCATACAATTCATTCAAAAGTAGATTACTAAGGCATTTCACTCAAACACATTTTGCCCATTATAGCCCACTGTGTGAGTTGTGCCAAAAAACGGAAAGTGGTCGAAGATAGTGGACCTAATGGACTCTCACGTGTCATACTCAGTTGATTCGGAGATAGTTTTTGGTCCATACAATTCATTCAAAAATAAATTACTAAGGCATTTCACTCAAACACATTTTGCCCATTATAGCCCACTGTGTGAGTTGTGCCAAAAACCGGAAAGTGGTCGAAGATAGTGGACCTAATGGACTCTCACGTGTCATACTCAGTTGATTCGGAGTTAGTTTTTGGTCCATACAATCCATTCAAAATGAGATTACTAAGGCATTTCACTCAAACACATTTTGCCCATTATAGCTCACTGTGTGAGTTGTGTCAAAAATCGGAAAGTGGTCGAAGATAGTAGACCTGATGAGCTACAATGCGACATACTCAGTTTATTCAGAAATAGTTTTTGGTCCATAGAATCCATTCAAAGGAAGATTACTAAGGCATTTCACTCAAACACATTTTGCCCATTATAGCCCACTGTGTGAGTTGTGACAAAAATCGGAAAGCGGTCGAAGATAGTGGACCTAATGGACTGTCATGCGTCGTAGTCAGTTGATTCGGAGATAGTTTTTGGTCCATACAATCCATTCAAAAGGAGATTACTAAGGCATTTCACTCAAACACATTTTGCCCATTATAGCCCACTGTGTGAGTTGTGACAAAAATCGGAAAGTGGTCGAAGATAGCGGACCTAATGGACTGTCACGTGCCATACTCAGTTTATTCCGAAATAGTTTTTTTCCATACAATTCATTCAAAAGTAGATTACTAAGGCATTTCACTCAAACACATTTTGCCCATTATAGCCCACTGTGTGAGTTGTGACAAAAATCGGAAAGTGCTCAAAGGTAGTCGACCTAATGGGCTGTCACTTGTCATACTCACTTTAGTCGAAGATAGTTTTTGGTCCATACAATCCATTCAAAAGGAGATTACTAAGGCATTTCACACAAACACATTTTGCCCATTATAGCTAACTGTGTGAGTTGTGACAAAAACCGGAAAGTGGTCCAAGATAGTGGACCTAATGGACTGTCACGTGCCATACTCAGTTTATTCCGAAATAGTTTTTTTCCATACAATTCATTCAAAAGTAGATTACTAAGGCATTTCACTCAAACACATTTTGCCCATTATAGTCCACTGTGTGAGTTGTGACAAAAATCGGAAAGTGGTCAAAGATAGTGGACCTAATGGACTGTCACGTGTCATACTCAGTTGATTCGGAGATAGTTTTTGGTCCATACAATTCATTCAAAAGTAGATTACTAAGGCATTTCACTCAAACACATTTTGCCCATTATAGCCCACTGTGTGAGTTGTGCCAAAAATCGGAAAGTGGTCTAAGATAGTGGCACTAATGGACTGTCACGCGTCATACTCAGTTTATTCCGAAATAGTTTTTGGTCCATACAATTCATTCAAAAGTAGATCACTAAGGCATTTCACTCAAACACATTTTGCCCATTATAGCCCACTGTGTGAGTTGTGACAAAAATCGGAAAGTGCCCGAAGATAGTCGACCTAATGGGCTGTCACATGTCATACTCACTTTAGTCGAAGATAGTTTTTGGTCCATACAATCCATTCAAAAGAAGATTACTATGGCATTTCACTCAAACACATTTTGCCCATTATAGCCCACTGTGTGAGTTGTGACAAAAATCGGAAAGTGCTCAAACGTAGTCGACCTAATGGGCTGTCACCTGTCATACTCACTTTAGTCGAAGATAGTTTTTGGTCCATACAATTCATTCAAAAGAAGATTACTAAGGCATTTCACACAAACACATTTTGCCCATTATAGCCCACTGTGTGAGTTGTGACAAAAACCGGAAAGTGGTCCAAGATAGCGGACCTAATGGACTGTTACATGTCATACTCAGTTGATTCGGAGATAGTTTTTGGTCCATACAATTCATTCAAAAGTAGATTACTAAGGCATTTCACTCAAACGCATTTTGCCCATTATAGCCCACTGTGTGAGTTGTGCCAAAAAACGGAAAGTGGTCGAAGATAGTGGAGCTAATGGACTCTCACGTGTCATACTCAGTTGATTCGGAGATAGTTTTTTTTCCATACAATCCATTCAAAAGGAGATTACTAAGGCATTTCACTCAAACACATTTTGCCCATTATAGCCCACTGTGTGAGCTGTGACAAAAATCGGAAAGTGGTCGAAGATAGCGGACCTACTGGACTGTCACGTGTCATACTCAGTTGATTCAGAGATAGTTTTTGGTCCATACAATTCATTCAAAAGTAGATTACTAAGGCATTTCACTCAAACACATTTTGCCCATTATAGCCCACTGTGTGAGTTGTGCCAAAAAACGGAAAGTGGTCGAAGATAGTGGACCTAATGGACTCTCACGTGTCATACTCAGTTGATTCGGAGTTAGTTTTTGGTCCATACAATCCATTCAAAATGAGATTACTAAGGCATTTCACTCAAACACATTTTGCCCATTACAGCTCACTGTGTGAGTTGTGTCAAAAATCGGAAAGTGGTTGAAGATAGTAGACCTGATGAGCTACAATGCGACATACTCAGTTTATTCAGAAATAGTTTTTGGTCCATAGAATCCATTCAAAGGAAGATTACTAAGGCATTTCACTCAAACACATTTTGCCCATTATAGCCCACTGTGTGAGTTGTGACAAAAATCGGAAAGTGCTCAAAGGTAGTCGACCTAATGGGCTGTCACTTGTCATACTCACTTTAGTCGAAGATAGTTTTTGGTCCATACAATCCATTCAAAAGAAGATTACTAAGGCATTTCACACAAACACATTTTGCCCATTATAGCTAACTGTGTGAGTTGTGACAAAAACCGGAAAGTGGTCCAAGATAGTGGACCTAATGGACTGTCACATGTCATACTCAGTTGATTCGGAGATAGTTTTTGGTCCATACAATTCATTCAAAAGTAGATTACTAAGGCATTTCACTCAAACACATTTTGCCCATTATAGCCCACTGTGTGAGTTGTGCCAAAAAACGGAAAGTGGTCGAAGATAGTGGACCTAATGGACTCTCACGTGTCATACTCAGTTGATTCGGAGATAGTTTTTGGTCCATACAATCCATTCAAAAGGAGATTACTAAGGCATTTCACTCAAACACATTTTGCCCATTATAGCCCACTGTGTGAGTTGTGACAAAAATCGGAAAGAGGTCGAAGATAGTGGACCTAATGGACTGTCATGTGTCATACTCAGTTGATTCGGAGATAGTTTTTGGTCCATACAATTCATTCAAAAGTAGATTACTAAGGCATTTCACTCAAACACATTTTGCCCATTATAGCCTACTGTGTGAGTTGTGCCAAAAAACGGAAAGTGGTCGAAGATAGTGGACCTAATGGACTCTCACGTGTCATACTCAGTTGATTCGGAGATAGTTTTTGGTCCATATAATCCATTCAAAAGGAGATTACTAAGGCATTTCACTCAAACACATTTTGCCCATTATAGCCCACTGTGTGAGTTGTGCCAAAAATCGGAAAGTGGTCGAAGATAGTAGACCTGATGAGCTACAATGCGACGTACTCAGTTTATTCAGAAATAGTTTTTGGTCCATACAATCCATTCAAAGGAAAATTACTAAGGTATTTCACTCAAACACATTTTGCCCATTATAGCCCACTGTGTGAGTTGTGCCAAAAATCGGAAAGTGGTCGAAGATAGTGGCACTAATGGACTGTCACGTGTCATACTCAGTTTATTCCGAAATAGTTTTTTTCCATTCAATCGATTCAAAAGTAGATTACTAAGGCATTTTACTCAAACACATTTTGCCCATTATAGTCCACTGTGTGAGTTGTGACAAAAATCGGAAAGTGGTCAAAGGTAGTGGACCTAATGGACTGTCACGTGTCATACTCAGTTGATTCGGAGATAGTATTTGGTCCATACAATTCATTCAAAAGGAGATTACTAAGGCATTTCACTCAAACACATTTTGCCCATTATAGCCCACTGTGTGAGCTGTGCCAAAAATCGGAAAGGGGTCTACGATAGTGGCACTAATGGACTGTCACGTGTCATACTCAGTTGATTCCGAAATAGTTTTTGGTCCATACAATTCATTCAAAAGTAGATTACTAAGGCATTTCACTCAAACACATTTTGCCCATTATAGCCCACTGTGTGAGTTGTGACAAAAATTGGAAAGTGCTCAAAGATATTCGACCTAATGGGCTGTCACTTGTCATACTCACTTTAGTCGAAGATAGTTTTTGGTCCATACAATCCATTCAAAAGAAGATTACTAAGGCATTTCACACAAACACATTTTGCCCATTATAGCTAACTGTGTGAGTTGTGACAAAAAACGGAAAGTGGTCGAAGATAGTGGACCTAATGGACTCTCACGTGTCATACTCAGTTGATTTGGAGATAGTTTTTGGTCCATACAATCCATTCAAAAGGAGATTACTAAGGCATTTCACTCAAACACATTTTGCCCATTATAGCCCACTGTGTGAGTTGTGACAAAAATTGGAAAGTGCTCAAAGATATTCGACCTAATGGGCTGTCACTTGTCATACTCACTTTAGTCGAAGATAGTTTTTGGTCCATACAATCCATTCAAAAGGAGATTATTAAGGCATTTCACACAAACACATTTTGCCCGTTATAGCCCACTGTGTGAGTTGTGCCAAAAAACGGAAAGTGGTCGAAGATAGTGGACCTAATGGACTCTCACGTGTCATACTCAGTTGATTTGGAGATAGTTTTTGGTCCATACAATCCATTCAAAAGGAGATTACTAAGGCATTTCACTCAAACACATTTTGCCCATTATAGCCCACTGTGTGAGTTGTGACAAAAATCGGAAAGTGGTCGAAGATAGTGGACCTAATGGACTGTCACGCGTCATACTCAGTTGATTCGGAGATAGTTTTTGGTCCATACAATCCATTCAAAAGGAGATTACTAAGGCATTTCACTTAAACACATTTTGCCCATTATAGCCCACTGTGTGAGTTGTGACCAAAATCGGAAAGTGGTCGAAGATAGTGGACCTAATGGACTGTCACGTGTCATACTCAGTTGATTCGGAGACAGTTTTTGGTCCATACAATCCATTGAAAAGAAGATTACTAAGGGATTTCACTCAAACACATTTTCCCATTATAGCCCACTGTGTGAGTTGTGACAAAAATCGTTAAGTGCTTGAAGATAGTGGACCTAATGGACTACAACGCGACATGCTTAGTTTATTCAATAATAGTTTTTGGTCCATACAATCCATTCAAAGGAAGATTACTAAGGCATTTCACTCAAACACATTATGCCCATTATATCCCACTGTGTGAGTTGCGCCAAAAATCGGAAAGTGGTCGAAGATAACGGACCTGATGGACTATCACGTATCATACTCAGTTTATAAAGAAATAGTTTTTGGTCCATACAATCCATTCAAAGGAAGATTACTAAGGCATTTCACTCAAACACATTATGCCCATTATAGCCCACTGTGTGAGCTGCGCCAAAAATCGGAAAGTGGTCGAAGATAGTGGACCTGATGGACTACAACGCGACATACTTAGTTTATTCAGAAATAGTTTTTGGTCCATACAATCCATTCAAAGGAAGATTACTAAGGCATTTCACTCAAACACAGTTTGCCCAGTATAACCCACTGTGTCAGTTGTGCCAAAAATCGGAAAGTGGTCGAAGATAGTGGCACTAATGGACTGTCACGTGCCATACTCAGTTTATTCCGAAATAGTTTTTTTCCATACAATTCATTCAAAAGTAGATTACTAAGGCATTTCACTCAAACACATTTTGCCCATTATAGTCCACTGTGTGAGTTGTGACAAAAATCGGAAAGTGGTCAAAGATAGTGGACCTAATGGACTCTCACGTGTCATACTCAGTTGATTCGGAGATAGTTTTTGGTCCATACAATTCATTCAAAAGTAGATTACTAAGGCATTTCACTCAAACACATTTTGCCCATTATAGCCCACTGTGTGAGTTGTGCCAAAAATCGGAAAGTGGTCTAAGATAGTGGCACTAATGGACTGTCACGCGTCATACTCAGTTTATTCCGAAATAGTTTTTGGTCCATACAATTCATTCAAAAGTAGATCACTAAGGCATTTCACTCAAACACATTTTGCCCATTATAGCCCACTGTGTGAGTTGTGACAAAAATCGGAAAGTGCCCAAAGATAGTCGACCTAATGGGCTGTCACATGTCATACTCACTTTAGTCGAAGATAGTTTTTGGTCCATACAATCCATTCAAAAGAAGATTACTATGGCATTTCACTCAAACACATTTTGCCCATTATAGCCCACTGTGTGAGTTGTGACACAAATCGGAAAGTGCTCAAAGGTAGTCGACCTAATGGGCTGTCACTTGTCATACTCACTTTAGTCGAAGATAGTTTTTGGTCCATACAATTCATTCAAAAGAAGATTACTAAGGCATTTCACACAAACACATTTTGCCCATTATAGCCCACTGTGTGAGTTGTGACAAAAACCGGAAAGTGGTCCAAGATAGCGGACCTAATGGACTGTTACATGTCATACTCAGTTGATTCGGAGATAGTTTTTGGTCCATACAATTCATTCAAAAGTAGATTACTAAGGCATTTCACTCAAACGCATTTTGCCCATTATAGCCCACTGTGTGAGTTGTGCCAAAAAACGGAAAGTGGTCGAAGATAGTGGAGCTAATGGACTCTCACGTGTCATACTCAGTTGATTCGGAGATAGTTTTTGGTCCATACAATCCATTCAAAAGGAGATTACTAAGGCATTTCACTCAAACACATTTTGCCCATTATAGCCCACTGTGTGAGCTGTGACAAAAATCGGAAAGTGGTCGAAGATAGCGGACCTACTGGACTGTCACGTGTCATACTCAGTTGGTTCGGAGATAGTTTTTGGTCCATACAATTCATTCAAAAGTAGATTACTAAGGCATTTCACTCAAACACATTTTGCCCATTATAGCCCACTGTGTGAGTTGTGCCAAAAAACGGAAAGTGGTCGAAGATAGTGGACCTAATGGACTCTCACGTGTCATACTCAGTTGATTCGGAGTTAGTTTTTGGTCCATACAATCCATTCAAAATGAGATTACTAAGGCATTTCACTCAAACACATTTTGCCCATTATAGCTCACTGTGTGAGTTGTGTCAAAAATCGGAAAGTGGTCGAAGATAGTAGACCTGATGAGCTACAATGCGACATACTCAGTTTATTCAGAAATAGTTTTTGGTCCATAGAATCCATTCAAAGGAAGATTACTAAGGCATTTCACTCAAACACATTTTGCCCATTATAGCCCACTGTGTGAGTTGTGACAAAAATCGGAAAGTGCTCAAAGGTAGTCGACCTAATGGGCTGTCACTTGTCATACTCACTTTAGTCGAAGATAGTTTTTGGTCCATACAATCCATTCAAAAGAAGATTACTAAGGCGTTTCACACAAACACATTTTGCCCATTATAGCTAACTGTGTGAGTTGTGACAAAAACCGGAAAGTGGTCCAAGATAGTGGACCTAATGGACTGTCACATGTCATACTCAGTTGATTCGGAGATAGTTTTTGGTCCATACAATTCATTCAAAAGTAGATTACTAAGGCATTTCACTCAAACACATTTTGCCCATTATAGCCCACTGTGTGAGTTGTGCCAAAAAACGGAAAGTGGTCGAAGATAGTGGACCTAATGGACTCTCACGTGTCATACTCAGTTGATTCGGAGATAGTTTTTGGTCCATACAATCCATTCAAAAGGAGATTACTAAGGCATTTCACTCAAACACATTTTGCCCATTATAGCCCACTGTGTGAGTTGTGACAAAAATCGGAAAGTGGTCGAAGATAGTGGACCTAATGGACTGTCACGTGTCATACTCAGTTGATTCGGAGATAGTTTTTGGTCCATACAATTCATTCAAAAGTAGATTACTAAGGCATTTCACTCAAACACATTTTGCCCATTATAGCCCACTGTGTGAGTTGTGCCAAAAATCGGAAAGTGGTCTAAGATAGTGGCACTAATGGACTGTCACGCGTCATACTCAGTTTATTCCGAAATAGTTTTTGGTCCATACAATTCATTCAAAAGTAGATCACTAAGGCATTTCACTCAAACACATTTTGCCCATTATAGCCCACTGTGTGAGTTGTGACAAAAATCGGAAAGTGCTCAAAGGTAGTCGACCTAATGGGCTGTCACTTGTCATACTCACTTTAGTCGAAGATAGTTTTTGGTCCATACAATCCATTCAAAAGAATATTACTAAGGCATTTCACACAAACACATTTTGCCCATTATAGCTAACTGTGTGAGTTGTGACAAAAACCGGAAAGTGGTCCAAGATAGTGGACCTAATGGACTGTCACGTGCCATACTCAGTTTATTCCGAAATAGTTTTTTTCCATACAATTCATTCAAAAGTAGATTACTAAGGCATTTCACTCAAACACATTTTGCCCATTATAGTCCACTGTGTGAGTTGTGACAAAAATCGGAAAGTGGTCAAAGATAGTGGACCTAATGGACTGTCACGTGTCATACTCAGTTGATTCGGAGATAGTTTTTGGTCCATACAATTCATTCAAAAGTAGATTACTAAGGCATTTCACTCAAACACATTTTGCCCATTATAGCTAACTGTGTGAGTTGTGACAAAAACCGGAAAGTGGTCCAAGATAGTGGACCTAATGGACTGTCACGTGCCATACTCAGTTTATTCCGAAATAGTTTTTTTCCATACAATTCATTCAAAAGTAGATTACTAAGGCATTTCACTCAAACACATTTTGCCCATTATAGTCCACTGTGTGAGTTGTGACAAAAATCGGAAAGTGGTCAAAGATAGTGGACCTAATGGACTGTCACGTGTCATACTCAGTTGATTCGGAGATAGTTTTTGGTCCATACAATTCATTCAAAAGTAGATTACTAAGGCATTCCACACAAACACATTTTGCCCATTATAGCTAACTGTGTGAGTTGTGACAAAAACCGGAAAGTGGTCCAAGATAGTGGACCTAATGGACTGTCACGTGCCATACTCAGTTTATTCCGAAATAGTTTTTTTCCATACAATTCATTCAAAAGTAGATTACTAAGGCATTTCACTCAAACACATTTTGCCCATTATAGTCCACTGTGTGAGTTGTGACAAAAATCGGAAAGTGGTCAAAGATAGTGGCACTAATGGACTGTCACGCGTCATACTCAGTTTATTCCGAAATAGTTTTTGGTCCATACAATTCATTCAAAAGTAGATCACTAAGGCATTTCACTCAAACACATTTTGCCCATTATAGCCCACTGTGTGAGTTGTGACAAAAATCGGAAAGTGCCCAAAGATAGTCGACCTAATGGGCTGTCACATGTCATACTCACTTTAGTCGAAGATAGTTTTTGGTCCATACAATCCATTCAAAAGAAGATTACTATGGCATTTCACTCAAAGACATTTTGCCCATTATAGCCCACTGTGTGAGTTGTGACAAAAATCGGAAAGTGCTCAAAGGTAGTCGACCTAATGGGCTGTCACTTGTCATACTCACTTTAGTCGAAGATAGTTTTTGGTCCATACAATTCATTCAAAAGAAGATTACTAAGGCATTTCACACAAACACATTTTGCCCATTATAGCCCACTGTGTGAGTTGTGACAAAAACCGGAAAGTGGTCCAAGATAGCGGACCTAATGGACTGTTACATGTCATACTCAGTTGATTCGGAGATAGTTTTTGGTCCATACAATTCATTCAAAAGTAGATTACTAAGGCATTTCACTCAAACGCATTTTGCCCATTATAGCCCACTGTGTGAGTTGTGCCAAAAAACGGAAAGTGGTCGAAGATAGTGGAGCTAATGGACTCTCACGTGTCATACTCAGTTGATTCGGAGATAGTTTTTGGTCCATACAATCCATTCAAAAGGAGATTACTAAGGCATTTCACTCAAACACATTTTGCCCATTATAGCCCACTGTGTGAGCTGTGACAAAAATCGGAAAGTGGTCGAAGATAGCGGACCTACTGGACTGTCACGTGTCATACTCAGTTGGTTCGGAGATAGTTTTTGGTCCATACAATTCATTCAAAAGTAGATTACTAAGGCATTTCACTCAAACACATTTTGCCCATTATAGCCCACTGTGTGAGTTGTGCCAAAAAACGGAAAGTGGTCGAAGATAGTGGACCTAATGGACTCTCACGTGTCATACCCAGTTGATTCGGAGTTAGTTTTTGGTCCATACAATCCATTCAAAATGAGATTACTAAGGCATTTCACTCAAACACATTTTGCCCATTATAGCTCACTGTGTGAGTTGTGTCAAAAATCGGAAAGTGGTCGAAGATAGTAGACCTGATGAGCTACAATGCGACATACTCAGTTTATTCAGAAATAGTTTTTGGTCCATAGAATCCATTCAAAGGAAGATTACTAAGGCATTTCACTCAAACACATTTTGCCCATTATAGCCCACTGTGTGAGTTGTGACAAAAATCGGAAAGTGCTCAAAGATAGTGGACCTAATGGACTGTCACGTGTCATACTCAGTTGATTCGGAGATAGTTTTTGGTCCATACAATTCATTCAAAAGTAGATTACTAAGGCATTTCACTCAAACACATTTTGCCCATTATAGCCCACTGTGTGAGTTGTGCCAAAAATCGGAAAGTGGTCTAAGATAGTGGACCTAATGGACTGTCACGCGTCATACTCAGTTTATTCCGAAATAGTTTTTGGTCCATACAATTCATTCAAAAGTAGATCACTAAGGCATTTCACTCAAACACATTTTGCCCATTATAGCCCACTGTGTGAGTTGTGACAAAAATCGGAAAGTGCCCAAAGATAGTCGACCTAATGGGCTGTCACATGTCATACTCACTTTAGTCGAAGATAGTTTTTGGTCCATACAATCCATTCAAAAGAAGATTACTATGGCATTTCACTCAAACACATTTTGCCCATTATAGCCCACTGTGTGAGTTGTGACAAAAATCGGAAAGTGCTCAAAGGTAGTCGACCTAATGGGCTGTCACTTGTCATACTCACTTTAGTCGAAGATAGTTTTTGGTCCATACAATTCATTCAAAAGAAGATTACTAAGGCATTTCACACAAACACATTTTGCCCATTATAGCCCACTGTGTGAGTTGTGACAAAAACCGGAAAGTGGTCCAAGATAGCGGACCTAATGGACTGTTACATGTCATACTCAGTTGATTCGGAGATAGTTTTTGGTCCATACAATTCATTCAAAAGTAGATTACTAAGGCATTTCACTCAAACGCATTTTGCCCATTATAGCCCACTGTGTGAGTTGTGCCAAAAAACGGAAAGTGGTCGAAGATAGTGGAGCTAATGGACTCTCACGTGTCACACTCAGTTGATTCGGAGATAGTTTTTGGTCCATACAATCCATTCAAAAGGAGATTACTAAGGCATTTCACTCAAACACATTTTGCCCATTATAGCCCACTGTGTGAGCTGTGACAAAAATCGGAAAGTGGTCGAAGATAGCGGACCTACTGGACTGTCACGTGTCATACTCAGTTGGTTCGGAGATAGTTTTTGGTCCATACAATTCATTCAAAAGTAGATTACTAAGGCATTTCACTCAAACACATTTTGCCCATTATAGCCCACTGTGTGAGTTGTGCCAAAAAACGGAAAGTGGTCGAAGATAGTGGACCTAATGGACTCTCGCGTGTCATACTCAGTTGATTCGGAGTTAGTTTTTGGTCCATACAATCCATTCAAAATGAGATTACTAAGGCATTTCACTCAAACACATTTTGCCCATTATAGCTCACTGTGTGAGTTGTGTCAAAAATCGGAAAGTGGTCGAAGATAGTAGACTTGATGAGCTACCATGCGACATACTCAGTTTATTCAGAAATAGTTTTTGGTCCATAGAATCCATTCAAAGGAAGATTACTAAGGCATTTCACTCAAACACATTTTGCCCATTATAGCCCACTGTGTGAGTTGTGACAAAAATCGGAAAGTGCTCAAAGGTAGTCGACCTAATGGGCTGTCACTTGTCATACTCAGTTTATTCCGAAATAGTTTTTTTCCATACAATTCATTCAAAAGTAGATTACTAAGGCATTTCACTCAAACACATTTTGCCCATTATAGTCCACTGTGTGAGTTGTGACAAAAATCGGAAAGTGGTCAAAGATAGTGGACCTAATGGACTCTCACGTGTCATACTCAGTTGATTCGGAGATAGTTTTTGGTCCATACAATTCATTCAAAATGAGATTACTAAGGCATTTCACTCAAACACATTTTGCCCATTATAGTCCACTGTGTGAGTTGTGACAAAAATCGGAAAGTGGTCAAAGATAGTGGACCTAATGGACTGTCACGTGCCATACTCAGTTTATTCCGAAATAGTTTTTTTCCATACAATTCATTCAAAAGTAGATTACTAAGGCATTTCACTCAAACACATTTTGCCCATTATAGTCCACTGTGTGAGTTGTGACAAAAATCGGAAAGTGGTCAAAGATAGTGGACCTAATGGACTCTCACGTGTCATACTCAGTTGATTCGGAGATAGTTTTTGGTCCATACAATTCATTCAAAAGTAGATTACTAAGGCATTTCACTCAAACACATTTTGCCCATTATAGCCCACTGTGTGAGTTGTGCCAAAAATCGGAAAGTGGTCTAAGATAGTGGCACTAATGGACTGTCACGCGTCATACTCAGTTTATTCCGAAATAGTTTTTGGTCCATACAATTCATTCAAAAGTAGATCACTAAGGCATTTCACTCAAACACATTTTGCCCATTATAGCCCACTGTGTGAGTTGTGACAAAAATCGGAAAGTGCCCAAAGATAGTCGACCTAATGGGCTGTCACATGTCATACTCACTTTAGTCGAAGATAGTTTTTGGTCCATACAATCCATTCAAAAGAAGATTACTATGGCATTTCACTCAAACACATTTTGCCCATTATAGCCCACTGTGTGAGTTGTGACACAAATCGGAAAGTGCTCAAAGGTAGTCGACCTAATGGGCTGTCACTTGTCATACTCACTTTAGTCGAAGATAGTTTTTGGTCCATACAATTCATTCAAAAGAAGATTACTAAGGCATTTCACACAAACACATTTTGCCCATTATAGCCCACTGTGTGAGTTGTGACAAAAACCGGAAAGTGGTCCAAGATAGCGGACCTAATGGACTGTTACATGTCATACTCAGTTGATTCGGAGATAGTTTTTGGTCCATACAATTCATTCAAAAGTAGATTACTAAGGCATTTCACTCAAACGCATTTTGCCCATTATAGCCCACTGTGTGAGTTGTGCCAAAAAACGGAAAGTGGTCGAAGATAGTGGAGCTAATGGACTCTCACGTGTCATACTCAGTTGATTCGGAGATAGTTTTTGGTCCATACAATCCATTCAAAAGGAGATTACTAAGGCATTTCACTCAAACACATTTTGCCCATTATAGCCCACTGTGTGAGCTGTGACAAAAATCGGAAAGTGGTCGAAGATAGCGGACCTACTGGACTGTCACGTGTCATACTCAGTTGGTTCGGAGATAGTTTTTGGTCCATACAATTCATTCAAAAGTAGATTACTAAGGCATTTCACTCAAACACATTTTGCCCATTATAGCCCACTGTGTGAGTTGTGCCAAAAAACGGAAAGTGGTCGAAGATAGTGGACCTAATGGACTCTCACGTGTCATACTCAGTTGATTCGGAGTTAGTTTTTGGTCCATACAATCCATTCAAAATGAGATTACTAAGGCATTTCACTCAAACACATTTTGCCCATTATAGCTCACTGTGTGAGTTGTGTCAAAAATCGGAAAGTGGTCGAAGATAGTAGACCTGATGAGCTACAATGCGACATACTCAGTTTATTCAGAAATAGTTTTTGGTCCATAGAATCCATTCAAAGGAAGATTACTAAGGCATTTCACTCAAACACATTTTGCCCATTATAGCCCACTGTGTGAGTTGTGACAAAAATCGGAAAGTGCTCAAAGGTAGTCGACCTAATGGGCTGTCACTTGTCATACTCACTTTAGTCGAAGATAGTTTTTGGTCCATACAATCCATTCAAAAGAAGATTACTAAGGCGTTTCACACAAACACATTTTGCCCATTATAGCTAACTGTGTGAGTTGTGACAAAAACCGGAAAGTGGTCCAAGATAGTGGACCTAATGGACTGTCACATGTCATACTCAGTTGATTCGGAGATAGTTTTTGGTCCATACAATTCATTCAAAAGTAGATTACTAAGGCATTTCACTCAAACACATTTTGCCCATTATAGCCCACTGTGTGAGTTGTGCCAAAAAACGGAAAGTGGTCGAAGATAGTGGACCTAATGGACTCTCACGTGTCATACTCAGTTGATTCGGAGATAGTTTTTGGTCCATACAATCCATTCAAAAGGAGATTACTAAGGCATTTCACTCAAACACATTTTGCCCATTATAGCCCACTGTGTGAGTTGTGACAAAAATCGGAAAGTGGTCGAAGATAGTGGACCTAATGGACTGTCACGTGTCATACTCAGTTGATTCGGAGATAGTTTTTGGTCCATACAATTCATTCAAAAGTAGATTACTAAGGCATTTCACTCAAACACATTTTGCCCATTATAGCCCACTGTGTGAGTTGTGCCAAAAATCGGAAAGTGGTCTAAGATAGTGGCACTAATGGACTGTCACGCGTCATACTCAGTTTATTCCGAAATAGTTTTTGGTCCATACAATTCATTCAAAAGTAGATCACTAAGGCATTTCACTCAAACACATTTTGCCCATTATAGCCCACTGTGTGAGTTGTGACAAAAATCGGAAAGTGCTCGAAGGTAGTCGACCTAATGGGCTGTCACTTGTCATACTCACTTTAGTCGAAGATAGTTTTTGGTCCATACAATCCATTCAAAAGAATATTACTAATACATTTCACACAAACACATTTTGCCCATTATAGCTAACTGTGTGAGTTGTGACAAAAACCGGAAAGTGGTCCAAGATAGTGGACCTAATGGACTGTCACGTGCCATACTCAGTTTATTCCGAAATAGTTTTTTTCCACACAATTAATTCAAAAGTAGATTACTAAGGCATTTCACTCAAACACATTTTGCCCATTATAGTCCACTGTGTGAGTTGTGACAAAAATCGGAAAGTGGTCAAAGATAGTGGACCTAATGGACTGTCACGTGTCATACTCAGTTGATTCGGAGATAGTTTTTGGTCCATAAAATTCATTCAAAAGTAGATTACTAAGGCATTTCACTCAAACACATTTTGCCCATTATAGCCCACTGTGTGAGTTGTGCCAAAAATCGGAAAGTGGTCTAAGATAGTGGCACTAATGGACTGTCACGCGTCATACTCAGTTTATTCCGAAATAGTTTTTGGTCCATACAATTCATTCAAAAGTAGATCACTAAGGCATTTCACTCAAACACATTTTGCCCATTATAGCCCACTGTGTGAGTTGTGACAAAAATCGGAAAGTGCCCAAAGATAGTCGACCTAATGGGCTGTCACATGTCATACTCACTTTAGTCGAAGATAGTTTTTGGTCCATACAATCCATTCAAAAGAAGATTACTATGGCATTTCACTCAAACACATTTTGCCCATTATAGCCCACTGTGTGAGTTGTGACAAAAATCGGAAAGTGCTCAAAGGTAGTCGACCTAATGGGCTGTCACTTGTCATACTCACTTTAGTCGAAGATAGTTTTTGGTCCATACAATTCATTCAAAAGAAGATTACTAAGGCATTTCACACAAACACATTTTGCCCATTATAGCCCACTGTGTGAGTTGTGACAAAAACCGGAAAGCGGTCCAAGATAGCGGACCTAATGGACTGTTACATGTCATACTCAGTTGATTCGGAGATAGTTTTTGGTCCATACAATTCATTCAAAAGTAGATTACTAAGGCATTTCACTCAAACGCATTTTGCCCATTATAGCCCACTGTGTGAGTTGTGCCAAAAAACGGAAAGTGGTCGAAGATAGTGGAGCTAATGGACTCTCACGTGTCATACTCAGTTGATTCGGAGATAGTTTTTGGTCCATACAATCCATTCAAAAGGAGATTATTAAGGCATTTCACTCAAACACATTTTGCCCATTATAGCCCACTGTGTGAGCTGTGACAAAAATCGGAAAGTGGTCGAAGATAGCGGACCTACTGGACTGTCACGTGTCATACTCAGTTGATTCGGAGATAGTTTTTGGTCCATACAATTCTGTCAAAAGTAGATTACTAAGGCATTTCACTCAAACACATTTTGCCCATTATAGCCCACTGTGTGAGTTGTGCCAAAAAACGGAAAGTGGTCGAAGATAGTGGACCTAATGGACTCTCACGTGTCATACTCAATTGATTCGGAGTTAGTTTTTGGTCCATACAATCCATTCAAAATGAGATTACTAAGGCATTTCACTCAAACACATTTTGCCCATTATAGCTCACTGTGTGAGTTGTGTCAAAAATCGGAAAGTGGTCGAAGATAGTAGACCTGATGAGCTACAATGCGACATACTCAGTTTATTCAGAAATAGTTTTTGGTCCATAGAATCCATTCAAAGGAAGATTACTAAGGCATTTCACTCAAACACATTTTGCCCATTATAGCCCACTGTGTGAGTTGTGACAAAAATCGGAAAGTGCTCAAAGGTAGTCGACCTAATGGGCTGTCACTTGTCATACTCACTTTAGTCGAAGATAGTTTTTGGTCCATACAATCCATTCAAAAGAAGATTACTAAGGCATTTCACACAAACACATTTTGCCCATTATAGCTAACTGTGTGAGTTGTGACAAAAACCGGAAAGTGGTCCAAGATAGTGGACCTAATGGACTGTCACATGTCATACTCAGTTGATTCGGAGATAGTTTTTGGTCCATACAATTCATTCAAAAGTAGATTACTAAGGCATTTCACTCAAACACATTTTGCCCATTATAGCCCACTGTGTGAGTTGTGCCAAAAAACGGAAAGTGGTCGAAGATAGTGGACCTAATGGACTCTCACGTGTCATACTCAGTTGATTCGGAGATAGTTTTTGGTCCATACAATCCATTCAAAAGGAGATTACTAAGGCATTTTACTCAAACACATTTTGCCCATTATAGCCCACTGTGTGAGTTGTGACAAAAATCGGAAAGTGGTCGAAGATAGTGGACCTAATGGACTGTCACGTGTCATACTCAGTTGATTCGGAGATAGTTTTTGGTCCATACAATTCATTCAAAAGTAGATTACTAAGGCATTTCACTCAAACACATTTTGCCCATTATAGCCTACTGTGTGAGTTGTGCCAAAAAACGGAAAGTGGTCGAAGATAGTGGACCTAATGGACTCTCACGTGTCATACTCAGTTGATTCGGAGATAGTTTTTGGTCCATACAATCCATTCAAAAGGAGATTACTAAGGCATTTCACTCAAACACATTTTGCCCATTATAGCCCACTGTGTGAGTTGTGCCAAAAATCGGAAAGTGGTCGAAGATAGTAGACCTGATGAGCTACAATGCGACATACTCAGTTTATTCAGAAATAGTTTTTGGTCCATACAATCCATTCAAAGGAAAATTACTAAGGTATTTCACTCAAACACATTTTGCCCATTATAGCCCACTGTGTGAGTTGTGCCAAAAATCGGAAAGTGGTCGAAGATAGTGGCACTAATGGACTGTCACGTGTCATACTCAGTTTATTCCGAAATAGTTTTTTTCCATGCAATTCATTCAAAAGTAGATTACTAAGGCATTTTACTCAAACACATTTTGCCCATTATAGTCCACTGTGTGAGTTGTGACAAAAATCGGAAAGTGGTCAAAGATAGTGGACCTAATGGACTATCACGTGTCATACTCAGTTGATTCGGAGATAGTATTTGGTCCATACAATTCATTCAAAAGTAGATTACTAAGGCATTTCACTCAAACACATTTTGCCCATTATAGCCCACTGTGTGAGTTGTGCCAAAAATCGGAAAGGGGTCTACGATAGTGGCACTAATGGACTGTCACGTGTCATACTCAGTTTATTCCGAAATAGTTTTTGGTCCATACAATTCATTCAAAAGTAGATTACTAAGGCATTTCACTCAAACACATTTTGCCCATTATAGCCCACTGTGTGAGTTGTGACAAAAATTGGAAAGTGCTCAAAGATATTCGACCTAATGGGCTGTCACTTGTCATACTCACTTTAGTCGAAGATAGTTTTTGGTCCATACAATCCATTCAAAAGGAGATTACTAAGGCATTTCACACAAACACATTTTGCCCATTATAGCTAACTGTGTGAGTTGTGACAAAAACCGGAAAGTGGTCCAAGATAGTGGACCTAATGGACTGTCACATGTCATACTCAGTTGATTCGGAGATAGTTTTTGGTCCATACAATTCATTCAAAAATAAATTACTAAGGCATTTCACTCAAACACATTTTGCCCATTATAGCCCACTGTGTGAGTTGTGCCAAAAACCGGAAAGTGGTCGAAGATAGTGGACCTAATGGACTCTCACGTGTCATACTCAGTTGATTCGGAGTTAGTTTTTGGTCCATACAATCCATTCAAAATGAGATTACTAAGGCATTTCACTCAAACACATTTTGCCCATTATAGCTCACTGTGTGAGTTGTGTCAAAAATCGGAAAGTGGTCGAAGATAGTAGACCTGATGAGCTACAATGCGACATACTCAGTTTATTCAGAAATAGTTTTTGGTCCATAGAATCCATTCAAAGGAAGATTACTAAGGCATTTCACTCAAACACATTTTGCCCATTATAGCCCACTGTGTGAGTTGTGACAAAAATCGGAAAGTGCTCAAAGGTAGTCGACCTAATGGGCTGTCACTTGTCATACTCACTTTAGTCGAAGATAGTTTTTGGTCCATACAATCCATTCAAAAGAAGATTTCTAAGGCATTTCACACAAACACATTTTGCCCATTATAGCTAACTGTGTGAGTTGTGACAAAAACCGGAAAGTGGTCCAAGATAGTGGACCTAATGGACTGTCACATGTCATACTCAGTTGATTCGGAGATAGTTTTTGGTCCATACAATTCATTCAAAAGTAGATTACTAAGGCATTTCACTCAAACACATTTTGCCCATTATAGCCCACTGTGTGAGTTGTGCCAAAAAACGGAAAGTGGTCGAAGATAGTGGACCTAATGGACTCTCACGTGTCATACTCAGTTGATTCGGAGATAGTTTTTGGTCCATACAATCCATTCAAAAGGAGATTACTAAGGCATTTCACTCAAACACATTTTGCCCATTATAGCCCACTGTGTGAGTTGTGACAAAAATCGGAAAGTGGTCGAAGATAGTGGACCTAATGGACTGTCACGTGTCATACTCAGTTGATTCGGAGATAGTTTTTGGTCCATACAATTCATTCAAAAGAAGATTACTAAGGCATTTCACACAAACACATTTTGCCCATTATAGCCCACTGTGTGAGTTGTGACAAAAACCGGAAAGTGGTCCAAGATAGTGGACCTAATGGGCTGTCACATGTCATACTCAGTTGATTCGGAGATAGTTTTTGGTCCATACAATTCATTCAAAAGTAGATTACTAAGGCATTTCACTCAAACGCATTTTGCCCATTATAGCCCACTGTGTGAGTTGTGCCAAAAAACGGAAAGTGGTCGAAGATAGTGGACCTAATGGACTCTCACGTGTCATACTCAGTTGATTCGGAGATAGTTTTTGGTCCATACAATCCATTCAAAAGGAGATTACTAAGGCATTTCACTCAAACACATTTTGCCCATTATAGCCCACTGTGTGAGTTGTGCCAAAAATCGGAAAGTGGTCGAAGATAGTAGACCTGATGAGCTACAATGCGACATACTCAGTTTATTCAGAAATAGTTTTTGGTCCATACAATCCATTCAAAGGAAAATTACTAAGGTATTTCACTCAAACACATTTTGCCCATTATAGCCCACTGTGTGAGTTGTGCCAAAAATCGGAAAGTGGTCGAAGATAGTGGCACTAATAGACAGTCACGTGTCACACTCAGTTTATTCCGAAATAGTTTTTTCCATGCAATTCATTCAAAAGTAGATTACTAAGGCATTTTACTCAAACACATTTTGCCCATTATAGTCCACTGTGTGAGTTGTGACAAAAATCGGAAAGTGGTCAAAGATAGTGGACCTAATGGACTGTCACGTGTCATACTCAGTTGATTCGGAGATAGTATTTGGTCCATACAATTCATTCAAAAGTAGATTACTAAGGCATTTCACTCAAACACATTTTGCCCATTATAGCCCACTGTGTGAGTTGTGCCAAAAATCGGAAAGGGGTCTACGATAGTGGCACTAATGGACTGTCACGTGTCATACTCAGTTTATTCCGAAATAGTTTTTGGTCCATACAATTCATTCAAAAGTAGATTACTAAGGCATTTCACTCAAACACATTTTGCCCATTATAGCCCACTGTGTGAGTTGTGCCAAAAAACGGAAAGTGGTCGAAGATAGTGGACCTAATGGACTCTCACGTGTCATACTCAGTTGATTCGGAGTTAGTTTTTGGTCCATACAATCCATTCAAAATGAGATTACTAAGGCATTTCACTCAAACACATTTTGCCCATTATAGCTCACTGTGTGAGTTGTGTCAAAAATCGGAAAGTGGTCGAAGATAGTAGACCTGATGAGCTACAATGCGACATACTCAGTTTATTCAGAAATAGTTTTTGGTCCATAGAATCTATTCAAAGGAAGATTACTAAGGCATTTCACTCAAACACATTTTGCCCATTATAGCCCACTGTGTGAGTTGTGACAAAAATCGGAAAGTGCTCAAAGGTAGTCGACCTAATGGGCTGTCACTTGTCATACTCACTTTAGTCGAAGATAGTTTTTGGTCCATACAATCCATTCAAAAGAAGATTACTAAGGCGTTTCACACAAACACATTTTGCCCATTATAGCTAACTGTGTGAGTTGTGACAAAAACCGGAAAGTGGTCCAAGATAGTGACCTAATGGACTGTCACATGTCATACTCAGTTGATTCGGAGATAGTTTTGGTCCATACAATTCATTCAAAAGTAGATTACTAAGGCATTTCACTCAAACACATTTTGCCCATTATAGCCCACTGTGTGAGTTGTGCCAAAAAACGGAAAGTGGTCGAAGATAGTGGACCTAATGGACTCTCACGTGTCATACTCAGTTGATTGGGAGATAGTTTTTGGTCCATACAATCCATTCAAAAGGAGATTACTAAGGCATTTCACTCAAACACATTTTGCCCATTATAGCCCACTGTGTGAGTTGTGACAAAAATCGGAAAGTGGTCGAAGATAGTGGACCTAATGGACTGTCACGTGTCATACTCAGTTGATTCGGAGATAGTTTTTGGTCCATACAATTCATTCAAAAGTAGATTACTAAGGCATTTCACTCAAACACATTTTGCCCATTATAGCCCACTGTGTGAGTTGTGCCAAAAATCGGAAAGTGGTCTAAGATAGTGGCACTAATGGACTGTCACGCGTCATACTCAGTTTATTCCGAAATAGTTTTTGGTCCATACAATTCATTCAAAAGTAGATCACTAAGGCATTTCACTCAAACACATTTTGCCCATTATAGCCCACTGTGTGAGTTGTGACAAAAATCGGAAAGTGCTCAAAGGTAGTCGACCTAATGGGCTGTCACTTGTCATACTCACTTTAGTCGAAGATAGTTTTTGGTCCATACAATCCATTCAAAAGAATATTACTAAGGCATTTCACACAAACACATTTTGCCCATTATAGCTAACTGTGTGAGTTGTGACAAAAACCGGAAAGTGGTCCAAGATAGTGGACCTAATGGACTGTCACGTGCCATACTCAGTTTATTCCGAAATAGTTTTTTTCCATACAATTAATTCAAAAGTAGATTACTAAGGCATTTCACTCAAACACATTTTGCCCATTATAGTCCACTGTGTGAGTTGTGACAAAAATCGGAAAGTGGTCAAAGATAGTGGACCTAATGGACTGTCACGTGTCATACT
This sequence comes from Metopia argyrocephala, assembly GCA_963576795.1. Lineage (NCBI taxonomy): Eukaryota > Metazoa > Arthropoda > Insecta > Diptera > Sarcophagidae > Metopia > Metopia argyrocephala. Next base: position 85,532,779 of record OY756209.1, on the reverse strand, counting down.
CAGTTGATTCGGAGATAGTTTTTGGTCCATAAAATTCATTCAAAAGTAGATTACTAAGGCATTTCACTCAAACACATTTTGCCCATTATAGCCCACTGTGTGAGTTGTGCCAAAAATCGGAAAGTGGTCTAAGATAGTGGCACTAATGGACTGTCACGCGTCATACTCAGTTTATTCCGAAATAGTTTTTGGTCCATACAATTCATTCAAAAGTAGATCACTAAGGCATTTCACTCAAACACATTTTGCCCATTATAGCCCACTGTGTGAGTTGTGACAAAAATCGGAAAGTGCCCAAAGATAGTCGACCTAGTGGGCTGTCACATGTCATACTCACTTTAGTCGAAGATAGTTTTTGGTCCATACAATCCATTCAAAAGAAGATTACTATGGCATTTCACTCAAACACATTTTGCCCATTATAGCCCACTGTGTGAGTTGTGACAAAAATCGGAAAGTGCTCAAAGGTAGTCGACCTAATGGGCTGTCACTTGTCATACTCACTTTAGTCGAAGATAGTTTTTGGTCCATACAATTCATTCAAAAGAAGATTACTAAGGCATTTCACACAAACACATTTTGCCCATTATAGCCCACTGTGTGAGTTGTGACAAAAACCGGAAAGCGGTCCAAGATAGCGGACCTAATGGACTGTTACATGTCATACTCAGTTGATTCGGAGATAGTTTTTGGTCCATACAATTCATTCAAAAGTAGATTACTAAGGCATTTCACTCAAACGCATTTTGCCCATTATAGCCCACTGTGTGAGTTGTGCCAAAAAACGGAAAGTGGTCGAAGATAGTGGAGCTAATGGACTCTCACGTGTCATACTCAGTTGATTCGGAGATAGTTTTTGGTCCATACAATCCATTCAAAAGGAGATTACTAAGGCATTTCACTCAAACACATTTTGCCCATTATAGCCCACTGTGTGAGCTGTGACAAAAATCGGAAAGTGGTCGAAGATAGCGGACCTACTGGACTGTCACGTGTCATACTCAGTTGATTCGGAGATAGTTTTTGGTCCATACAATTCTGTCAAAAGTAGATTACTAAGGCATTTCACTCAAACACATTTTGCCCATTATAGCCCACTGTGTGAGTTGTGCCAAAAAACGGAAAGTGGTCGAAGATAGTGGACCTAATGGACTCTCACGTGTCATACTCAGTTGATTCGGAGTTAGTTTTTGGTCCATACAATCCATTCAAAATGAGATTACTAAGGCATTTCACTCAAACACATTTTGCCCATTATAGCTCACTGTGTGAGTTGTGTCAAAAATCGGAAAGTGGTCGAAGATAGTAGACCTGATGAGCTACAATGCGACATACTCAGTTTATTCAGAAATAGTTTTTGGTCCATAGAATCCATTCAAAGGAAGATTACTAAGGCATTTCACTCAAACACATTTTGCCCATTATAGCCCACTGTGTGAGTTGTGACAAAAATCGGAAAGTGCTCAAAGGTAGTCGACCTAATGGGCTGTCACTTGTCATACTCACTTTAGTCGAAGATAGTTTTTGGTCCATACAATCCATTCAAAAGAAGATTACTAAGGCATTTCACACAAACACATTTTGCCCATTATAGCTAACTGTGTGAGTTGTGACAAAAACCGGAAAGTGGTCCAAGATAGTGGACCTAATGGACTGTCACATGTCATACTCAGTTGATTCGGAGATAGTTTTTGGTCCATACAATTCATTCAAAAGTAGATTACTAAGGCATTTCACTCAAACACATTTTGCCCATTATAGCCCACTGTGTGAGTTGTGCCAAAAAACGGAAAGTGGTCGAAGATAGTGGACCTAATGGACTCTCACGTGTCATACTCAGTTGATTCGGAGATAGTTTTTGGTCCATACAATCCATTCAAAAGGAGATTACTAAGGCATTTCACTCAAACACATTTTTCCCATTATAGCCCACTGTGTGAGCTGTGACAAAAATCGGAAAGTGGTCGAAGATAGCGGACCTACTGGACTGTCACATGTCATACTCAGTTGATTCGGAGATAGTTTTTGGTCCATACAATTCATTCAAAAGTAGATTACTAAGGCATTTCACTCAAACACATTTTGCCCATTATAGCCCACTGTGTGAGTTGTGCCAAAAAACGGAAAGTGGTCGAAGATAGTGGACCTAATGGACTCTCACGTGTCATACTCAGTTGATTCGGAGATAGTTTTTGGTCCATACAATCCATTCAAAAGGAGATTACTAAGGCATTTCACTCAAACACATTTTGCCCATTATAGCCCACTGTGTGAGTTGTGACAAAAATCGGAAAGTGGTCGAAGATAGTGGACCTAATGGACTGTCACGTGTCATACTCAGTTGATTCGGAGATAGTTTTTGGTCCATACAATTCATTCAAAAGTAGATTACTAAGGCATTTCACTCAAACACATTTTGCCCATTATAGCCTACTGTGTGAGTTGTGCCAAAAAACGGAAAGTGGTCGAAGATAGTGGACCTAATGGACTCTCACGTGTCATACTCAGTTGATTCGGAGATAGTTTTTGGTCCATACAATCCATTCAAAAGGAGATTACTAAGGCATTTCACTCAAACACATTTTGCCCATTATACCCCACTGTGTGAGTTGTGCCAAAAATCGAAAAGTGGTCGAAGATAGTAGACCTGATGAGCTACAATGCGACATACTCAGTTTATTCAGAAATAGTTTTTGGTCCATACAATCCATTCAAAGGAAAATTACTAAGGTATTTCACTCAAACACATTTTGCCCATTATAGCCCACTGTGTGAGTTGTGCCAAAAAACGGAAAGTGGTCGAAGATAGTGGACCTAATGGACTGTCACGTGTCATACTCAGTTGATTCGGAGTTAGTTTTTGGTCCATACAATCCATTCAAAATGAGATTACTAAGGCATTTCACTCAAACACATTTTGCCCATTATAGCTCACTGTGTGAGTTGTGTCAAAAATCGGAAAGTGGTCGAAGATAGTAGACCTGATGAGCTACAATGCGACATACTCAGTTTATTCAGAAATAGTTTTTGGTCCATAGAATCCATTCAAAGGAAGATTACTAAGGCATTTCACTCAAACACATTTTGCCCATTATAGCCCACTGTGTGAGATGTGACAAAAATCGGAAAGTGCTCAAAGGTAGTCGACCTAATGGGCTGTCACTTGTCATACTCACTTTAGTCGAAGATAGTTTTTGGTCCATACAATCCATTCAAAAGAAGATTACTAAGGCATTTCACACAAACACATTTTGCCCATTATAGCTAACTGTGTGAGTTGTGACAAAAACCGGAAAGTGGTCCAAGATAGTGGACCTAATGGACTGTCACATGTCATACTCAGTTGATTCGGAGATAGTTTTTGGTCCATACAATTCATTCAAAAGTAGATTACTAAGGCATTTCACTCAAACACATTTTGCCCATTATAGCCCACTGTGTGAGTTGTGCCAAAAAACGGAAAGTGGTCGAAGATAGTGGACCTAATGGACTCTCACGTGTCATACTCAGTTGATTCGGAGATAGTTTTTGGTCCATACAATCCATTCAAAAGGAGATTACTAAGGCATTTTACTCAAACACATTTTGCCCATTATAGCCCACTGTGTGAGTTGTGACAAAAATCGGAAAGTGGTCGAAGATAGTGGACCTAATGGACTGTCACGTGTCATACTCAGTTGATTCGGAGATAGTTTTTGGTCCATACAATTCATTCAAAAGTAGATTACTAAGGCATTTCACTCAAACACATTTTGCCCATTATAGCCTACTGTGTGAGTTGTGCCAAAAAACGGAAAGTGGTCGAAGATAGTGGACCTAATGGACTCTCACGTGTCATACTCAGTTGATTCGGAGATAGTTTTTGGTCCATACAATCCATTCAAAAGGAGATTACTAAGGCATTTCACTCAAACACATTTTGCCCATTATAGCCCACTGTGTGAGTTGTGCCAAAAATCGGAAAGTGGTCGAAGATAGTAGACCTGATGAGCTACAATGCGACATACTCAGTTTATTCAGAAATAGTTTTTGGTCCATACAATCCATTCAAAGGAAAATTACTAAGGTATTTCACTCAAACACATTTTGCCCATTATAGCCCACTGTGTGAGTTGTGCCAAAAATCGGAAAGTGGTCGAAGATAGTGGCACTAATGGACTGTCACGTGTCATACTCAGTTTATTCCGAAATAGTTTTTTTCCATGCAATTCATTCAAAAGTAGATTACTAAGGCATTTTACTCAAACACATTTTGCCCATTATAGTCCACTGTGTGAGTTGTGACAAAAATCGGAAAGTGGTCAAAGATAGTGGACCTAATGGACTATCACGTGTCATACTCAGTTGATTCGGAGATAGTATTTGGTCCATACAATTCATTCAAAAGTAGATTACTAAGGCATTTCACTCAAACACATTTTGCCCATTATAGCCCACTGTGTGAGTTGTGCCAAAAATCGGAAAGGGGTCTACGATAGTGGCACTAATGGACTGTCACGTGTCATACTCAGTTTATTCCGAAATAGTTTTTGGTCCATACAATTCATTCAAAAGTAGATTACTAAGGCATTTCACTCAAACACATTTTGCCCATTATAGCCCACTGTGTGAGTTGTGACAAAAATTGGAAAGTGCTCAAAGATATTCGACCTAATGGGCTGTCACTTGTCATACTCACTTTAGTCGAAGATAGTTTTTGGTCCATACAATCCATTCAAAAGGAGATTACTAAGGCATTTCACACAAACACATTTTGCCCATTATAGCTAACTGTGTGAGTTGTGACAAAAACCGGAAAGTGGTCCAAGATAGTGGACCTAATGGACTGTCACATGTCATACTCAGTTGATTCGGAGATAGTTTTTGGTCCATACAATTCATTCAAAAATAAATTACTAAGGCATTTCACTCAAACACATTTTGCCCATTATAGCCCACTGTGTGAGTTGTGCCAAAAACCGGAAAGTGGTCGAAGATAGTGGACCTAATGGACTCTCACGTGTCATACTCAGTTGATTCGGAGTTAGTTTTTGGTCCATACAATCCATTCAAAATGAGATTACTAAGGCATTTCACTCAAACACATTTTGCCCATTATAGCTCACTGTGTGAGTTGTGTCAAAAATCGGAAAGTGGTCGAAGATAGTAGACCTGATGAGCTACAATGCGACATACTCAGTTTATTCAGAAATAGTTTTTGGTCCATAGAATCCATTCAAAGGAAGATTACTAAGGCATTTCACTCAAACACATTTTGCCCATTATAGCCCACTGTGTGAGTTGTGACAAAAATCGGAAAGTGCTCAAAGGTAGTCGACCTAATGGGCTGTCACTTGTCATACTCACTTTAGTCGAAGATAGTTTTTGGTCCATACAATCCATTCAAAAGAAGATTACTAAGGCATTTCACACAAACACATTTTGCCCATTATAGCTAACTGTGTGAGTTGTGACAAAAACCGGAAAGTGGTCCAAGATAGTGGACCTAATGGACTGTCACATGTCATACTCAGTTGATTCGGAGATAGTTTTTGGTCCATACAATTCATTCAAAAGTAGATTACTAAGGCATTTCACTCAAACACATTTTGCCCATTATAGCCCACTGTGTGAGTTGTGCCAAAAAACGGAAAGTGGTCGAAGATAGTGGACCTAATGGACTCTCACGTGTCATACTCAGTTGATTCGGAGATAGTTTTTGGTCCATACAATCCATTCAAAAGGAGATTACTAAGGCATTTCACTCAAACACATTTTGCCCATTATAGCCCACTGTGTGAGTTGTGACAAAAATCGGAAAGTGGTCGAAGATAGTGGACCTAATGGACTGTCACGTGTCATACTCAGTTGATTCGGAGATAGTTTTTGGTCCATACAATTCATTCAAAAGTAGATTACTAAGGCATTTCACTCAAACACATTTTGCCCATTATAGCCTACTGTGTGAGTTGTGCCAAAAAACGGAAAGTGGTCGAAGATAGTGGACCTAATGGACTCTCACGTGTCATACTCAGTTGATTCGGAGATAGTTTTTGGTCCATACAATCCATTCAAAAGGAGATTACTAAGGCATTTCACTCAAACACATTTTGCTTATTATAGCCCACTGTGTGAGTTGTGCCAAAAATCGGAAAGTGGTCGAAGATAGTAGACCTGATGAGCTACAATGCGACATACTCAGTTTATTCAGAAATAGTTTTTGGTCCATACAATCCATTCAAAGGAAAATTACTAAGGTATTTCACTCAAACACCTTTTGCCCATTATAGCCCACTGTGTGAGTTGTGCCAAAAATCGGAAAGTGGTCGAAGATAGTGGCACTAATAGACAGTCACGTGTCACACTCAGTTTATTCCGAAATAGTTTTTTCCATGCAATTCATTCAAAAGTAGATTACTAAGGCATTTTACTCAAACACATTTTGCCCATTATAGTCCACTGTGTGAGTTGTGACAAAAATCGGAAAGTGGTCAAAGATAGTGGACCTAATGGACTGTCACGTGTCATACTCAGTTGATTCGGAGATAGTATTTGGTCCATACAATTCATTCAAAAGTAGATTACTAAGGCATTTCACTCAAACACATTTTGCCCATTATAGCCCACTGTGTGAGTTGTGCCAAAAATCGGAAAGGGGTCTACGATAGTGGCACTAATGGACTGTCACGTGTCATACTCAGTTTATTCCGAAATAGTTTTTGGTCCATACAATTCATTCAAAAGTAGATTACTAAGGCATTTCACTCAAACACATTTTGCCCATTATAGCCCACTGTGTGAGTTGTGACAAAAATTGGAAAGTGCTCAAAGATATTCGACCTAATGGGCTGTCACTTGTCATACTCACTTTAGTCGAAGATAGTTTTTGGTCCATACAATCCATTCAAAAGGAGATTACTAAGGCATTTCACACAAACACATTTTGCCCATTATAGCTAACTGTGTGAGTTGTGACAAAAACCGGAAAGTGGTCCAAGATAGTGGACCTAATGGACTGTCACATGTCATACTCAGTTGATTCGGAGATAGTTTTTGGTCCATACAATTCATTCAAAAATAAATTACTAAGGCATTTCACTCAAACACATTTTGCCCATTATAGCCCACTGTGTGAGTTGTGCCAAAAACCGGAAAGTGGTCGAAGATAGTGGACCTAATGGACTCTCACGTGTCATACTCAGTTGATTCGGAGATAGTTTTTGGTCCATACAATCCATTCAAAAGGAGATTACTAAGGCATTTCACTCAAACACATTTTGCCCATTATAGCCCACTGTGTGAGTTGTGCCAAAAAACGGAAAGTGGTCGAAGATAGTGGACCTAATGGACTCTCACGTGTCACACTCAGTTGATTCGGAGATAGTTTTTGGTCCATACAATCCATTCAAAAGGAGATTACTAAGGCATTTCACTCAAACACATTTTGCCCATTATAGCCCACTGTGTGAGTTGTGACAAAAATCGGAAAGTGGTCGAAGATAGTGGACCTAATGGACTGTCACGCGTCATACTCAGTTGATTCGGAGATAGTTTTTGGTCCATACAATCCATTCAAAAGGAGATTACTAAGGCATTTCACTCAAACACATTTTGCCCATTATAGTCCACTGTGTGAGTTGTGACAAAAATCGGAAAGTGGTCGAAGATAGTGGACCTAATGGACTGTCACGTGTCATACTCAGTTGATTCGGAGACAGTTTTTGGTCCATACAATCCATTGAAAAGAAGATTACTAAGGCATTTCACTCAAACACATTTTCCCATTATAGCCCACTGTGTGAGTTGTGACAAAAATCGTTAAGTGCTTGAAGATAGTGGACCTATTGACTACAACGCGACATGCTTAGTTTATTCAGAAATAGTTTTTGGTCCATACAATCCATTCAAAGGAAGATTACTAAGGCATTTCACTCAAACACATTATGCCCATTATATCCCACTGTGTGAGTTGCGCCAAAAATCGGAAAGTGGTCGAAGATAACGGACCTGATGGACTATCACGTATCATACTCAGTTTATAAAGAAATAGTTTTTGGTCCATACAATCCATTCAAAGGAAGATTACTAAGGCATTTCACTCAAACACATTATGCCCATTATAGCCCACTGTGTGAGTTGCGCCAAAAATCGGAAAGTGGTCGAAGATAGTGGACCTGATGGACTGTCACGTGCCATACTCAGTTTATTCCGAAATAGTTTTTTTCCATACAATTCATTCAAAAGTAGATTACTAAGGCATTTCACTCAAACACATTTTGCCCATTATAGTCCACTGTGTGAGTTGTGACAAAAATCGGAAAGTGGTCAAAGATAGTCGACCTAATGGGCTGTCACTTGTCATACTCACTTTAGTCGAAGATAGTTTTTGGTCCATACAATTCATTCAAAAGTAGATTACTAAGGCATTTCACTCAAACACATTTTGCCCATTATAGCCCACTGTGTGAGTTGTGCCAAAAATCCGAAAGTGGTCTAAGATAGTGGCACTAATGGACTGTCACGCGTCATACTCAGTTTATTCCGAAATAGTTTTTGGTCCATACAATTCATTCAAAAGTAGATCACTAAGGCATTTCACTCAAACACATTTTGCCCATTATAGCCCACTGTGTGAGTTGTGACAAAAATCGGAAAGTGCCCAAAGATAGTCGACCTAATGGGCTGTCACATGTCATACTCACTTTAGTCGAAGATAGTTTTTGGTCCATACAATCCATTCAAAAGAAGATTACTATGGCATTTCACTCAAACACATTTTGCCCATTATAGCCCACTGTGTGAGTTGTGACAAAAATCGGAAAGTGCTCAAAGGTAGCCGACCTAATGGGCTGTCACTTGTCATACTCACTTTAGTCGAAGATAGTTTTTGGTCCATACAATTCATTCAAAAGAAGATTACTAAGGCATTTCACACAAACACATTTTGCCCATTATAGCCCACTGTGTGAGTTGTGACAAAAACCGGAAAGTGGTCCAAGATAGTGGACCTAATGGGCTGTCACATGTCATACTCAGTTGATTCGGAGATAGTTTTTGGTCCATACAATTCATTCAAAAGTAGATTACTAAGGCATTTCACTCAAACGCATTTTGCCCATTATAGCCCACTGTGTGAGTTGTGCCAAAAAACGGAAAGTGGTCGAAGATAGTGGACCTAATGGACTCTCACGTGTCATACTCAGTTGATTCGGAGATAGTTTTTGGTCCATACAATCCATTCAAAAGGAGATTACTAAGGCATTTCACTCAAACACATTTTGCCCATTATAGCCCACTGTGTGAGTTGTGACAAAAATCGGAAAGTGGTCGAAGATAGCGGACCTACTGGACTGTCACGTGTCATACTCTGTTGATTCGGAGATAGTTTTTGGTCCATACAATTCATTCAAAAGTAGATTACTAAGGCATTTCACTCAAACACATTTTGCCCATTATAGCCCACTGTGTGAGTTGTGCCAAAAAACGGAAAGAGGTCGAAGATAGTGGACCTAATGGACTCTCACGTGTCATACTCAGTTGATTCGGAGTTAGTTTTTGGTCCATACAATCCATTCAAAATGAGATTACTAAGGCATTTCACTCAAACACATTTTGCCCATTATAGCTCACTGTGTGAGTTGTGTCAAAAATCGGAAAGTGGTCGAAGATAGTAGACCTGATGAGCTACAATGCGACATACTCAGTTTATTCAGAAATAGTTTTTGGTCCATAGAATCCATTCAAAGGAAGATTACTAAGGCATTTCACTCAAACACATTTTGCCCATTATAGCCCACTGTGTGAGTTGTGACAAAAATCGGAAAGTGCTCAAAGGTAGTCGACCTAATGGGCTGTCACTAGTCATACTCACTTTAGTCGAAGATAGTTTTTGGTCCATACAATCCATTCAAAAGAAGATTACTAAGGCATTTCACACAAACACATTTTGCCCAATATAGCTAACTGTGTGAGTTGTGACAAAAACCGGAAAATGGTCCAAGACAGTGGACCTAATGGACTGTCACATGTCATACTCAGTTGATTCGGAGATAGTTTTTGGTCCATACAATTCATTCAAAAGTAGATTACTAAGGCATTTCACTCAAACACATTTTGCCCATTATAGCCCACTGTGTGAGTGTTGTGCCAAAAAACGGAAAGTGGTCGAAGATAGTGGACCTAATGGACTCTCACGTGTCATACTCAGTTGATTCGGAGATAGTTTTTGGTCCATACAATCCATTCAAAAGGAGATTACTAAGGCATTTCACTCAAACACATTTTGCCCATTATAGCCCACTGTGTGAGTTGTGACAAAAATCGGAAAGTGGTCGAAGATAGTGGACCTAATGGACTGTCACGTGTCATACTCAGTTGATTCGGAGATAGTTTTTGGTCCATACAATTCATTCAAAATTAGATTACTAAGGCATTTCACTCAAACACATTTTGCCCATTATAGCCCACTGTGTGAGTTGTGCCAAAAAACGGAAAGTGGTCGAAGATAGTGGACCTAATGGACTCTCACGTGTCATACTCAGTTGATTCGGAGATAGTTTTTGGTCCATACAATCCATTCAAAAGGAGATTACTAAGGCATTTCACTCAAACACATTTTGCCCATTATAGCCCACTGTGTGAGTTGTGCCAAAAATCGGAAAGTGGTCGAAGATAGTAGACCTGATGAGCTACAATGCGACATACTCAGTTTATTCAGAAATAGTTTTTGGTCCATACAATCCATTCAAAGGAATATTACTAAGGTATTTCACTCAAACACATTTTGCCCATTATAGCCCACTGTGTGAGTTGTGCCAAAAATCGGAAAGTGGTCGAAGATAGTGGCACTAATGGACTGTCACGTGTCATACTCAGTTTATTCCGAAATAGTTTTTTTCCATGCAATTCATTCAAAAGTAGATTACTAAGGCATTTTACTCAAACACATTTTGCCCATTATAGTCCACTGTGTGAGTTGTGCCAAAAATCGGAAAGTGGTCGAAGATAGTGGACCTAATGGACTGTCACGTGTCATACTCAGTTGATTCTGAGATAGTATTTGGTCCATACAATTCATTCAAAAGTAGATTACTAAGGCATTTCACTCAAACACATTTTGCCCATTATAGCCCACTGTGTGAGTTGTGCCAAAAATCGGAAAGGGGTCTACGATAGTGGCACTAATGGACTGTCACGTGTCATACTCAGTTTATTCCGAAATAGTTTTTTTCCATACAATTCATTCAAAAGTAGATTACTAAGGCATTTCACTCAAACACATTTTGCCCATTATAGCCCACTGTGTGAGTTGTGCCAAAAAACGGAAAGTGGTCGAAGATAGTGGACCTAATGGACTCTCACGTGTCATACTCAGTTGATTCGGAGATAGTTTTTGGTCCATACAATCCATTCAAAAGGAGATTACTAAGGCATTTCACTCAAACACATTTTGCCCATTATAGCCCACTGTGTGAGTTGTGCCAAAAATCGGAAAGTGGTCGAAGATAGTAGACCTGATGAGCTACAATGCGACATACTCAGTTTATTCAGAAATAGTTTTTGGTCCATACAATCCATTCAAAGGAAAATTACTAAGGTATTTCACTCAAACACATTTTGCCCATTATAGCCCACTGTGTGAGTTGTGCCAAAAATCGGAAAGTGGTCGAAGATAGTGGCACTAATGGACTGTCACGTGTCATACTCAGTTGATTCGGAGATAGTTTTTGGTCCATACAATTCATTCAAAAATAGATTACTAAGGCATTTCACTCAAACACATTTTGCCCATTATAGCCCACTGTGTGAGTTGTGCCAAAAACCGGAAAGTGGTCGAAGATAGTGGCCCTAATGGACTCTCACGTGTCATACTCAGTTTATTCCGAAATAGTTTTTGGTCCATACAATTCATTCAAAAGTAGATTACTAAGGCATTTCACTCAAACACATTTTGCCCATTATAGCCCACTGTGTGAGTTGTGACCAAAATTGGAAAGTGCTCAAAGATATTCGACCTAATGGGCTGTCACTTGTCATACTCACTTTAGTCGAAGATAGTTTTTGGTCCATACAATCCATTCAAAAGGAGATTACTAAGGCATTTCACACAAACACATTTTGCCCATTATAGCTAACTGTGTGAGTTGTGACAAAAACCGGAAAGTGGTCCAAGATAGTGGACCTAATGGACTGTCACATGTCATACTCAGTTGATTCGGAGATAGTTTTTGGTCCATACAATTCATTCAAAAATAGATTACTAAGGCATTTCACTCAAACACATTTTGCCCATTATAGCCCACTGTGTGAGTTGTGCCAAAAACCGGAAAGTGGTCGAAGATAGTGGCCCTAATGGACTCTCACGTGTCATACTCAGTTGATTCGGAGATAGTTTTTGGTCCATACAATCCATTCAAAAGGAGATTACTAAGGCATTTCACTCAAACACATTTTGCCCATTATAGCCCACTGTGTGAGTTGTGCCAAAAAACGGAAAGTGGTCGAAGATAGTGAATCTAATGGACTCTCACGTGTCATACTCAGTTGATTCGGAGATAGTTTTTGGTCCATACAATCCATTCAAAAGGAGATTACTAAGGCATTTCACTCAAACACATTTTGCCCATTATAGCCCACTGTGTGAGTTGTGACAAAAATCGGAAAGTGGTCGAAGATAGTGGACCTAATGGACTGTCACGCGTCATACTCAGTTGATTCGGAGATAGTTTTTGGTCCATACAATCCATTCAAAAGGAGATTACTAAGGCATTTCACTCAAACACATTTTGCCCATTATAGCCCACTGTGTGAGTTGTGACAAAAATCGGAAAGTGGTCGAAGATAGTGGACCTAATGGACTATCACGTGTCATACTCAGTTGATTCGGAGACAGTTTTTGGTCCATACAATCCATTGAAAAGAAGATTACTAAGGCATTTCACTCAAACACATTTTGCCCATTATAGCCCACTGTGTGAGTTGTGCCAAAAATCGGAAAGTGGTCTACGATAGTGGCACTAATGGACTGTCACGTGTCATACTCAGTTTATTCCGAAATAGTTTTTGGTCCATACAATTCATTCAAAAGTAGATTACTAAGGCATTTCACTCAAACACATTTTGCGCATTATTGTGCACTGTGTGAGTTGTGCCAAAAATCGGAAAGTGGTCGAAAATAGTGGACCTAATGGATTGTCACGTGTCATACTCAGTTGATTCGGAGATAGTTTTTGGTCCATACAATTCATTCAAAAGTAGATTACTAAGGCATTTCACTCAAACACATTTTGCCCATTATAGCCCACTGTGTGAGTTGTGCCAAAAAACGGAAAGTGGTCGAAGATAGTGGACCTAATGGACTCTCACGTGTCATACTCAGTTGATTCGGAGATAGTTTTTGGTCCATACAATCCATTCAAAAGGAGATTACTAAGGCATTTCACTCAAACACATTTTGCCCATTATAGCCCACTGTGTGAGTTGTGCCAAAAATCGGAAAGTGGTCGAAGATAGTAGACCTGATGAACTACAATGCGACATACTCAGTTTATTCAGAAATAGTTTTTGGTCCATACAATCCATTCAAAGGAAAATTACTAAGGTATTTCACTCAAACACATTTTGCCCATTATAGCCCACTGTGTGAGTTGTGCCAAAAATCGAAAAGTGGTCGAAGATAGTGGCACTAATGGACTGTCACGTGTCATACTCAGTTTATTCCGAAATAGTTTTTTTCCAAGCAATTCATTCAAAAGTAGATTACTAAGGCATTTTACTCAAACACATTTTGGCCATTATAGTCCACTGTGTTAGTTGTGACAAAAATCGGAAAGCGGTCAAAGATAGTGGACCTAACGGACTGTCACGTGTCATACTCAGTTGATTCGGAGATAGTATTTGGTCCATACAATTCATTCAAAAGTAGATTACTAAGGCATTCCACTCAAACACATTTTGCCCATTATAGCCCACTGTGTGAGTTGTGCCAAAAATCGGAAAGTGGTCGAAGATAGTGGCACTAATGGACTGTCACGTGTCATACTCAGTTTATTCCGAAATAGTTTTTGGTCCATACAATTCATTCAAAAGTAGATTACTAAGGCATTTCACTCAAACACATTTTGCCCATTATAGCCCACTGTGTGAGTTGTGACAAAAATTGGAAAGTGCTCAAAGATATTCGACCTAATGGGCTGTCACTTGTCATACTCACTTTAGTCGAAGATAGTTTTTGGTCCATACAATCCATTCAAAAGGAGATTACTAAGGCATTTCACACAAACACATTTTGCCCATTATAGCTAACTGTGTGAGTTGTGACAAAAACCGGAAAGTGGTCCAAGATAGTGGACCTAATGGACTGTCACATGTCATACTCAGTTGATTCGGAGATAGTTTTTGGTCCATACAATTCATTCAAAAATAGATTACTAAGGCATTTCACTCAAACACATTTTGCCCATTATAGCCCACTGTGTGAGTTGTGACAAAAATTGGAAAGTGCTCAAAGATATTCGACCTAATGGGCTGTCACTTGTCATACTCACTTTAGTCGAAGATAGTTTTTGGTCCATACAATCCATTCAAAAGGAGATTACTAAGGCATTTCACACAAACACATTTTGCCCATTATAGCTAACTGTGTGAGTTGTGACAAAAACCGGAAAGTGGTCCAAGATAGTGGACCTAATGGACTGTCACATGTCATACTCAGTTGATTCGGAGATAGTTTTTGGTCCATACAATTCATTCAAAAATAGATTACTAAGGCATTTCACTCAAACACATTTTGCCCATTATAGCCCACTGTGTGAGTTGTGCCAAAAACCGGAAAGTGGTCGAAGATAGTGGACCTAATGGACTCTCACGTGTCATACTCAGTTGATTCGGAGATAGTTTTTGGTCCATACAATCCATTCAAAAGGAGATTACTAAGGCATTTCACTCAAACACATTTTGCCCATTATAGCCCACTGTGTGAGTTGTGCCAAAAAACGGAAAGTGGTCGAAGATAGTGGACATAATGGACTCTCACGTGTCATACTCAGTTGATTCGGAGATAGTTTTTGGTCCATACAATCCATTCAAAAGGAGATTACTAAGGCATTTCACTCAAACACATTTTGCCCATTATAGCCCACCGTGTGAGTTGTGACAAAAATCGGAAAGTGGTCGAAGATAGTGGACCTAATGGACTGTCACGCGTCATACTCAGTTGATTCGGAGATAGTTTTTGGTCCATACAATCCATTCAAAAGGAGATTACTAAGGCATTTCACTCAAACACATTTTGCCCATTATAGCCCACTGTGTGAGTTGTGACAAAAATCGGAAAGTGGTCGAAGATAGTGGACCTAATGGACTGTCACGTGTCATACTCAGTTGATTCGGCGATAGTTTTTGGTCCATACAATCCATTCAAAAGGGATTACTAAGGCATTTCACTCAAACACATTTTGCCCATTATAGCCCACTGTGTGAGTTGTGACAAAAATCGGAAAGTGGTCGAAGATAGTGGACCTAATGGACTGTCACGTGTCATACTCAGTTGATTCGGCGATAGTTTTTGGTCCATACAATCCATTCAAAAGGAGATTACTAAGGCATTTCACTCAAACACATTTTGCCCATTATAGCCCACTGTGTGAGTTGTGACAAAAATCGGAAAGTGGTCGAAGATAGTGGACCTAATGGACTGTCACGCGTCATACTCAGTTGATTCGGAGATAGTTTTTGGTCCATACAATCCATTCAAAAGGAGATTACTAAGGCATTTCACTCAAACACATTTTGCCCATTATAGCCCACTGTGTGAGTTGTGACAAAAACTGGAAAGTGCTCAAAGATATTCGACCTAATGGGCTGTCACTTGTCATACTCACTTTAGTCGAAGATAGTTTTTGGTCCATACAATCCATTCAAAAGGAGATTACTAAGGCATTTCACACAAACACATTTTGCCCATTATAGCTAACTGTGTGAGTTGTGACAAAAACCGGAAAGTGGTACAAGATAGTGGACCTAATGGACTGTCACATGTCATACTCAGTTGATTCGGAGATAGTTTTTGGTCCATACAATTCATTCAAAAATAGATTACTAAGGCATTTCACTAAAACACATTTTGCCCATTATAGCCCACTGTGTGAGTTGTGCCAAAAACTGAAAGTGGTCGAAGATAGTGGACCTAATGGACTCTCACGTGTCATACTCAGTTGATTCGGAGATAGTTTTTGTTCCATACAATCCATTCAAAAGGAGATTACTAAGGCATTTCACTCAAACACATTTTGCCCATTATAGCCCACTGTGTGAGTTGTGCCAAAAACCGGAAAGTGGTCGAAGATAGTGGACCTAATGGACTCTCACGTGTCATACTCAGTTGATTCGGAGATAGTTTTTGGTCCATACAATCCATTCAAAAGGAGATTACTAAGGCATTTCACTCAAACACATTTTGCCCATTATAGCCCACTGTGTGAGTTGTGCCAAAAAACGGAAAGTGGTCGAAGATAGTGGACATAATGGACTCTCACGTGTCATACTCAGTTGATTCGGAGATAGTTTTTGGTCCATACAATCCATTCAAAAGGAGATTACTAAGGCATTTCACTCAAACACATTTTGCCCATTATAGCCCACCGTGTGAGTTGTGACAAAAATCGGAAAGTGGTCGAAGATAGTGGACCTAATGGACTGTCACGCGTCATACTCAGTTGATTCGGAGATAGTTTTTGGTCCATACAATCCATTCAAAAGGAGATTACTAAGGCATTTCACTCAAACACATTTTGCCCATTATAGCCCACTGTGTGAGTTGTGACAAAAATCGGAAAGTGGTCGAAGATAGTGGACCTAATGGACTGTCACGTGTCATACTCAGTTGATTCGGCGATAGTTTTTGGTCCATACAATCCATTCAAAAGGGATTACTAAGGCATTTCACTCAAACACATTTTGCCCATTATAGCCCACTGTGTGAGTTGTGACAAAAATCGGAAAGTGGTCGAAGATAGTGGACCTAATGGACTGTCACGTGTCATACTCAGTTGATTCGGCGATAGTTTTTGGTCCATACAATCCATTCAAAAGGAGATTACTAAGGCATTTCACTCAAACACATTTTGCCCATTATAGCCCACTGTGTGAGTTGTGACAAAAATCGGAAAGTGGTCGAAGATAGTGGACCTAATGGACTGTCACGCGTCATACTCAGTTGATTCGGAGATAGTTTTTGGTCCATACAATCCATTCAAAAGGAGATTACTAAGGCATTTCACTCAAACACATTTTGCCCATTATAGCCCACTGTGTGAGTTGTGACAAAAACTGGAAAGTGCTCAAAGATATTCGACCTAATGGGCTGTCACTTGTCATACTCACTTTAGTCGAAGATAGTTTTTGGTCCATACAATCCATTCAAAAGGAGATTACTAAGGCATTTCACACAAACACATTTTGCCCATTATAGCTAACTGTGTGAGTTGTGACAAAAACCGGAAAGTGGTACAAGATAGTGGACCTAATGGACTGTCACATGTCATACTCAGTTGATTCGGAGATAGTTTTTGGTCCATACAATTCATTCAAAAATAGATTACTAAGGCATTTCACTAAAACACATTTTGCCCATTATAGCCCACTGTGTGAGTTGTGCCAAAAACTGAAAGTGGTCGAAGATAGTGGACCTAATGGACTCTCACGTGTCATACTCAGTTGATTCGGAGATAGTTTTTGTTCCATACAATCCATTCAAAAGGAGATTACTAAGGCATTTCACTCAAACACATTTTGCCCATTATAGCCCACTGTGTGAGTTGTGACAAAAATCGGAAAGTGGTCGAAGATAGTGGACCTAATGGACTGTCACGCGTCATACGCAGATGATTCGGAAATAGTTTTTGGTCCATACAATCCATTCAAAAGGAGATTACTAAGGCATTTCACTCAAACACATTTTGCCCATTATAGCCCACTGTGTGAGTTGTGACAAAAATCGGAAAGTGCTCAAAGGTAGTCGACCTAATGGGCTGTCACTTGTCATACTCACTTTAGTCGAAGATAGTTTTTGGTCCATACAATCCATTCAAAAGAAGATTACTAAGGCATTTCACACAAACACATTTTGCCCAATATAGCTAACTGTGTGAGTTGTGACAAAAACCGGAAAGTGGTCCAAGATAGTGGACCTAATGGACTGTCACATGTCATACTCAGTTGATTCGGAGATAGTTTTTGGTCCATACAATTCATTCAAAAGTAGATTACTAAGGCATTTCACTCAAACACATTTTGCCCATTATAGCCCACTGTGTGAGTTGTGCCAAAAAACGGAAAGTGGTCGAAGATAGTGGACCTAATGGACTCTCACGTGTCATACTCAGTTGATTCGGAGATAGTTTTTGGTCCATACAATCCATTCAAAAGGAGATTACTAAGGCATTTCACTCAAACACATTTTGCCCATTATAGCCCACTGTGTGAGTTGTGACAAAAATCGGAAAGTGGTCGAAGATAGTGGACCTAATGGACTGTCACGTGTCATACTCAGTTGATTCGGAGATAGTTTTTGGTCCATACAATTCATTCAAAATTAGATTACTAAGGCATTTCACTCAAACACATTTTGCCCATTATAGCCCACTGTGTGAGTTGTGCCAAAAAACGGAAAGTGGTCGAAGATAGTGGACCTAATGGACTCTCACGTGTCATACTCAGTTGATTCGGAGATAGTTTTTGGTCCATACAATCCATTCAAAAGGAGATTACTAAGGCATTTCACTCAAACACATTTTGCCCATTATAGCCCACTGTGTGAGTTGTGCCAAAAATCGGAAAGTGGTCGAAGATAGTAGACCTGATGAGCTACAATGCGACATATTCAGTTTATTCAGAAATAGTTTTTGGTCCATACAATCCATTCAAAGGAATATTACTAAGGTATTTCACTCAAACACATTTTGCCCATTATAGCCCACTGTGTGAGTTGTGCCAAAAATCGGAAAGTGGTCGAAGATAGTGGCACTAATGGACTGTCACGTGTCATACTCAGTTTATTCCGAAATAGTTTTTTTCCATGCAATTCATTCAAAAGTAGATTACTAAGGCATTTTACTCAAACACATTTTGCCCATTATAGTCCACTGTGTGAGTTGTGACAAAAATCGGAAAGTGGTCGAAGATAGTGGACCTAATGAACTGTCACGTGTCATACTCAGTTGATTCTGAGATAGTATTTGGTCCATACAATTCATTCAAAAGTAGATTACTAAGGCATTTCACTCAAACACATTTTGCCCATTATAGCCCACTGTGTGAGTTGTGCCAAAAATCGGAAAGGGGTCTACGATAGTGGCACTAATGGACTGTCACGTGTCATACTCAGTTTATTCCGAAATAGTTTTTTTCCATACAATTCATTCAAAAGTAGATTACTAAGGCATTTCACTCAAACACATTTTGCCCATTATAGCCCACTGTGTGAGTTGTGCCAAAAAACGGAAAGTGGTCGAAGATAGTGGACCTAATGGACTCTCACGTGTCATACTCAGTTGATTCGGAGATAGTTTTTGGTCCATACAATCCATTCAAAAGGAGATTACTAAGGCATTTCACTCAAACACATTTTGCCCATTATAGCCCACTGTGTGAGTTGTGCCAAAAATCGGAAAGTGGTCGAAGATAGTAGACCTGATGAGCTACAATCCGACATACTCAGTTTATTCAGAAATAGTTTTTGGTCCATACAATCCATTCAAAGGGAAATTACTAAGGTATTTCACTCAAACACATTTTGCCCATTATAGCCCACTGTGTGAGTTGTGCCAAAAATCGGAAAGTGGTCGAAGATAGTGGCACTAATGGACTGTCACGTGTCATACTCAGTTTATTCCGAAATAGTTTTTTTCCATGCAATTCATTCAAAAGTAGATTACTAAGGCATTTTACTCAAACACATTTTGCCCATTATAGTCCACTGTGTGAGTTGTGCCAAAAATCGGAAAGTGGTCGAAGATAGTAGACCTGATGAGCTACAATGCGACATACTCAGTTTATTCAGAAATAGTTTTTGGTCCATACAATCCATTCAAAGGAAAATTACTAAGGTATTTCACTCAAACACATTTTGCCCATTATAGCCCACTGTGTGAGTTGTGCCAAAAATCGGAAAGTGGTCGAAGATAGTGGACCTAATGGACTGTCACATGTCATACTCAGTTGATTCGGAGATAGTTTTTGGTCCATACAATTCATTCAAAAATAGATTACTAAGGCATTTCACTAAAACACATTTTGCCCATTATAGCCCACTGTGTGAGTTGTGACAAAAACTGGAAAGTGCTCAAAGATATTCGACCTAATGGGCTGTCACTTGTCATACTCACTTTAGTCGAAGATAGTTTTTGGTCCATACAATCCATTCAAAAGGAGATTACTAAGGCATTTCACACAAACACATTTTGCCCATTATAGCTAACTGTGTGAGTTGTGACAAAAACCGGAAAGTGGTACAAGATAGTGGACCTAATGGACTGTCACATGTCATACTCAGTTGATTCGGAGATAGTTTTTGGTCCATACAATTCATTCAAAAATAGATTACTAAGGCATTTCACTAAAACACATTTTGCCCATTATAGCCCACTGTGTGAGTTGTGCCAAAAACTGAAAGTGGTCGAAGATAGTGGACCTAATGGACTCTCACGTGTCATACTCAGTTGATTCGGAGATAGTTTTTGTTCCATACAATCCATTCAAAAGGAGATTACTAAGGCATTTCACTCAAACACATTTTGCCCATTATAGCCCACTGTGTGAGTTGTGCCAAAAACCGGAAAGTGGTCGAAGATAGTGGACCTAATGGACTCTCACGTGTCATACTCAGTTGATTCGGAGATAGTTTTTGGTCCATACAATCCATTCAAAAGGAGATTACTAAGGCATTTCACTCAAACACATTTTGCCCATTATAGCCCACTGTGTGAGTTGTGCCAAAAAACGGAAAGTGGTCGAAGATAGTGGACATAATGGACTCTCACGTGTCATACTCAGTTGATTCGGAGATAGTTTTTGGTCCATACAATCCATTCAAAAGGAGATTACTAAGGCATTTCACTCAAACACATTTTGCCCATTATAGCCCACCGTGTGAGTTGTGACAAAAATCGGAAAGTGGTCGAAGATAGTGGACCTAATGGACTGTCACGCGTCATACTCAGTTGATTCGGAGATAGTTTTTGGTCCATACAATCCATTCAAAAGGAGATTACTAAGGCATTTCACTCAAACACATTTTGCCCATTATAGCCCACTGTGTGAGTTGTGACAAAAATCGGAAAGTGGTCGAAGATAGTGGACCTAATGGACTGTCACGTGTCATACTCAGTTGATTCGGCGATAGTTTTTGGTCCATACAATCCATTCAAAAGGGATTACTAAGGCATTTCACTCAAACACATTTTGCCCATTATAGCCCACTGTGTGAGTTGTGACAAAAATCGGAAAGTGGTCGAAGATAGTGGACCTAATGGACTGTCACGTGTCATACTCAGTTGATTCGGCGATAGTTTTTGGTCCATACAATCCATTCAAAAGGAGATTACTAAGGCATTTCACTCAAACACATTTTGCCCATTATAGCCCACTGTGTGAGTTGTGACAAAAATCGGAAAGTGGTCGAAGATAGTGGACCTAATGGACTGTCACGCGTCATACTCAGTTGATTCGGAGATAGTTTTTGGTCCATACAATCCATTCAAAAGGAGATTACTAAGGCATTTCACTCAAACACATTTTGCCCATTATAGCCCACTGTGTGAGTTGTGACAAAAACTGGAAAGTGCTCAAAGATATTCGACCTAATGGGCTGTCACTTGTCATACTCACTTTAGTCGAAGATAGTTTTTGGTCCATACAATCCATTCAAAAGGAGATTACTAAGGCATTTCACACAAACACATTTTGCCCATTATAGCTAACTGTGTGAGTTGTGACAAAAACCGGAAAGTGGTACAAGATAGTGGACCTAATGGACTGTCACATGTCATACTCAGTTGATTCGGAGATAGTTTTTGGTCCATACAATTCATTCAAAAATAGATTACTAAGGCATTTCACTAAAACACATTTTGCCCATTATAGCCCACTGTGTGAGTTGTGCCAAAAACTGAAAGTGGTCGAAGATAGTGGACCTAATGGACTCTCACGTGTCATACTCAGTTGATTCGGAGATAGTTTTTGTTCCATACAATCCATTCAAAAGGAGATTACTAAGGCATTTCACTCAAACACATTTTGCCCATTATAGCCCACTGTGTGAGTTGTGACAAAAATCGGAAAGTGGTCGAAGATAGTGGACCTAATGGACTGTCACGCGTCATACGCAGTTGATTCGGAAATAGTTTTTGGTCCATACAATCCATTCAAAAGGAGATTACTAAGGCATTTCACTCAAACACATTTTGCCCATTATAGGCCACTGTGTGAGTTGTGACAAAAATCGGAAAGTGCTCAAAGGTAGTCGACCTAATGGGCTGTCACTTGTCATACTCACTTTAGTCGAAGATAGTTTTTGGTCCATACAATCCATTCAAAAGAAGATTACTAAGGCATTTCACACAAACACATTTTGCCCAATATAGCTAACTGTGTGAGTTGTGACAAAAACCGGAAAGTGGTCCAAGATAGTGGACCTAATGGACTGTCACATGTCATACTCAGTTGATTCGGAGATAGTTTTTGGTCCATACAATTCATTCAAAAGTAGATTACTAAGGCATTTCACTCAAACACATTTTGCCCATTATAGCCCACTGTGTGAGTTGTGCCAAAAAACGGAAAGTGGTCGAAGATAGTGGACCTAATGGACTCTCACGTGTCATACTCAGTTGATTCGGAGATAGTTTTTGGTCCATACAATCCATTCAAAAGGAGATTACTAAGGCATTTCACTCAAACACATTTTGCCCATTATAGCCCACTGTGTGAGTTGTGACAAAAATCGGAAAGTGGTCGAAGATAGTGGACCTAATGGACTGTCACGTGTCATACTCAGTTGATTCGGAGATAGTTTTTGGTCCATACAATTCATTCAAAATTAGATTACTAAGGCATTTCACTCAAACACATTTTGCCCATTATAGCCCACTGTGTGAGTTGTGCCAAAAAACGGAAAGTGGTCGAAGATAGTGGACCTAATGGACTCTCACGTGTCATACTCAGTTGATTCGGAGATAGTTTTTGGTCCATACAATCCATTCAAAAGGAGATTACTAAGGCATTTCACTCAAACACATTTTGCCCATTATAGCCCACTGTGTGAGTTGTGCCAAAAATCGGAAAGTGGTCGAAGATAGTAGACCTGATGAGCTACAATGCGACATATTCAGTTTATTCAGAAATAGTTTTTGGTCCATACAATCCATTCAAAGGAATATTACTAAGGTATTTCACTCAAACACATTTTGCCCATTATAGCCCACTGTGTGAGTTGTGCCAAAAATCGGAAAGTGGTCGAAGATAGTGGCACTAATGGACTGTCACGTGTCATACTCAGTTTATTCCGAAATAGTTTTTTTCCATGCAATTCATTCAAAAGTAGATTACTAAGGCATTTTACTCAAACACATTTTGCCCATTATAGTCCACTGTGTGAGTTGTGACAAAAATCGGAAAGTGGTCGAAGATAGTGGACCTAATGAACTGTCACGTGTCATACTCAGTTGATTCTGAGATAGTATTTGGTCCATACAATTCATTCAAAAGTAGATTACTAAGGCATTTCACTCAAACACATTTTGCCCATTATAGCCCACTGTGTGAGTTGTGCCAAAAATCGGAAAGGGGTCTACGATAGTGGCACTAATGGACTGTCACGTGTCATACTCAGTTTATTCCGAAATAGTTTTTTTCCATACAATTCATTCAAAAGTAGATTACTAAGGCATTTCACTCAAACACATTTTGCCCATTATAGCCCACTGTGTGAGTTGTGCCAAAAAACGGAAAGTGGTCGAAGATAGTGGACCTAATGGACTCTCACGTGTCATACTCAGTTGATTCGGAGATAGTTTTTGGTCCATACAATCCATTCAAAAGGAGATTACTAAGGCATTTCACTCAAACACATTTTGCCCATTATAGCCCACTGTGTGAGTTGTGCCAAAAATCGGAAAGTGGTCGAAGATAGTAGACCTGATGAGCTACAATCCGACATACTCAGTTTATTCAGAAATAGTTTTTGGTCCATACAATCCATTCAAAGGGAAATTACTAAGGTATTTCACTCAAACACATTTTGCCCATTATAGCCCACTGTGTGAGTTGTGCCAAAAATCGGAAAGTGGTCGAAGATAGTGGCACTAATGGACTGTCACGTGTCATACTCAGTTTATTCCGAAATAGTTTTTTTCCATGCAATTCATTCAAAAGTAGATTACTAAGGCATTTTACTCAAACACATTTTGCCCATTATAGTCCACTGTGTGAGTTGTGCCAAAAATCGGAAAGTGGTCGAAGATAGTAGACCTGATGAGCTACAATGCGACATACTCAGTTTATTCAGAAATAGTTTTTGGTCCATACAATCCATTCAAAGGAAAATTACTAAGGTATTTCACTCAAACACATTTTGCCCATTATAGCCCACTGTGTGAGTTGTGCCAAAAATCGGAAAGTGGTCGAAGATAGTGGCACTAATGGACTGTCACGTGTCATACTCAGTTTATTTCGAAATAGTTTTTTTCCATGCAATTCATTCAAAAGTAGATTACTGAGGCATTTTACTCAAACACATTTTGCCCATTATAGTCCACTGTGTGAGTTGTGACAAAAATCGGAAAGCGGTCGAAGATAGTGGACCTAATGGACTGTCACGCGTCATACTCAGTTGATTCGGAGATAGTTTTTGGTCCATACAATCCATTCAAAAGGAGATTACTAAGGCATTTCACTCAAACACATTTTGCCCATTATAGCCCACTGTGTGAGTTGTGACAAAAACTGGAAAGTGCTCAAAGATATTCGACCTAATGGGCTGTCACTTGTCATACTCACTTTAGTCGAAGATAGTTTTTGGTCCATACAATCCATTCAAAAGGAGATTACTAAGGCATTTCACACAAACACATTTTGCCCATTATAGCTAACTGTGTGAGTTGTGACAAAAACCGGAAAGTGGTACAAGATAGTGGACCTAATGGATTGTCACATGTCATACTCAGTTGATTCGGAGATAGTTTTTGGTCCATACAATTCATTCAAAAATAGATTACTAAGGCATTTCACTAAAACACATTTTGCCCATTATAGCCCACTGTGTGAGTTGTGCCAAAAACTGAAAGTGGTCGAAGATAGTGGACCTAATGGACTCTCACGTGTCATACTCAGTTGATTCGGAGATAGTTTTTGTTCCATACAATCCATTCAAAAGGAGATTACTAAGGCATTTCACTCAAACACATTTTGCCCATTATAGCCCACTGTGTGAGTTGTGACAAAAATCGGAAAGTGGTCGAAGATAGTGGACCTAATGGACTGTCACGCGTCATACGCAGTTGATTCGGAAATAGTTTTTGGTCCATACAATCCATTCAAAAGGAGATTACTAAGGCATTTCACTCAAACACATTTTGCCCATTATAGCCCACTGTGTGAGTTGTGACAAAAATCGGAAAGTGCTCAAAGGTAGTCGACCTAATGGGCTGTCACTTGTCATACTCACTTTAGTCGAAGATAGTTTTTGGTCCATACAATCCATTCAAAAGAAGATTACTAAGGCATTTCACACAAACACATTTTGCCCAATATAGCTAACTGTGTGAGTTGTGACAAAAACCGGAAAGTGGTCCAAGATAGTGGACCTAATGGACTGTCACATGTCATACTCAGTTGATTCGGAGATAGTTTTTGGTCCATACAATTCATTCAAAAGTAGATTACTAAGGCATTTCACTCAAACACATTTTGCCCATTATAGCCCACTGTGTGAGTTGTGCCAAAAAACGGAAAGTGGTCGAAGATAGTGGACCTAATGGACTCTCACGTGTCATACTCAGTTGATTCGGAGATAGCTTTTGGTCCATACAATCCATTCAAAAGGAGATTACTAAGGCATTTCACTCAAACACATTTTGCCCATTATAGCCCACTGTGTGAGTTGTGACAAAAATCGGAAAGTGGTCGAAGATAGTGGACCTAATGGACTGTCACGTGTCATACTCAGTTGATTCGGAGATAGTTTTTGGTCCATACAATTCATTCAAAATTAGATTACTAAGGCATTTCACTCAAACACATTTTGCCCATTATAGCCCACTGTGTGAGTTGTGCCAAAAAACGGAAAGTGGTCGAAGATAGTGGACCTAATGGACTCTCACGTGTCATACTCAGTTGATTCGGAGATAGTTTTTGGTCCATACAATCCATTCAAAAGGAGATTACTAAGGCATTTCACTCAAACACATTTTGCCCATTATAGCCCACTGTGTGAGTTGTGCCAAAAATCGGAAAGTGGTCGAAGATAGTAGACCTGATGAGCTACAATGCGACATACTCAGTTTATTCAGAAATAGTTTTTGGTCCATACAATCCATTCAAAGGAATATTACTAAGGTATTTCACTCAAACACATTTTGCCCATTATAGCCCACTGTGTGAGTTGTGCCAAAAATCGGAAAGTGGTCGAAGATAGTGGCACTAATGGACTGTCACGTGTCATACTCAGTTTATTCCGAAATAGTTTTTTTCCATGCAATTCATTCAAAAGTAGATTACTAAGGCATTTTACTCAAACACATTTTGCCCATTATAGTCCACTGTGTGAGTTGTGACAAAAATCGGAAAGTGGTCGAAGATAGTGGACCTAATGGACTGTCACGTGTCATACTCAGTTGATTCTGAGATAGTATTTGGTCCATACAATTCATTCAAAAGTAGATTACTAAGGCATTTCACTCAAACACATTTTGCCCATTATAGCCCACTGTGTGAGTTGTGCCAAAAATCGGAAAGGGGTCTACGATAGTGGCACTAATGGACTGTCACGTGTCATACTCAGTTTATTCCGAAATAGTTTTTTTCCATACAATTCATTCAAAAGTAGATTACTAAGGCATTTCACTCAAACACATTTTGCCCATTATAGCCCACTGTGTGAGTTGTGCCAAAAAACGGAAATTGGTCGAAGATAGTGGACCTAATGGACTCTCACGTGTCATACTCAGTTGATTCGGAGATAGTTTTTGGTCCATACAATCCATTCAAAAGGAGATTACTAAGGCATTTCACTCAAACACATTTTGCCCATTATAGCCCACTGTGTGAGTTGTGCCAAAAATCGGAAAGTGGTCGAAGATAGTAGACCTGATGAGCTACAATGCGACATACTCAGTTTATTCAGAAATAGTTTTTGGTCCATACAATCCATTCAAAGGAAAATTACTAAGGTATTTCACTCAAACACATTTTGCCCATTATAGCCCACTGTGTGAGTTGTGCCAAAAATCGGAAAGTGGTCGAAGATAGTGGCACTAATGGACTGTCACGTGTCATACTCAGTTTATTCCGAAATAGTTTTTTTCCATGCAATTCATTCAAAAGTAGATTACTAAGGCATTTTACTCAAACACATTTTGCCCATTATAGTCCACTGTGTGAGTTGTGACAAAAATCGGAAAGTGGTCAAAGATAGTGGACCTAATGGACTGTCACGTGTCATACTCAGTTTATTCCGAAATAGTTTTTGGTCCATACAATTCATTCAAAAGTAGATTACTAAGGCATTTCACTCAAACACATTTTGCCCATTATAGCCCACTGTGTGAGTTGTGACCAAAATTGGAAAGTGCTCAAAGATATTCGACCTAATGGGCTGTCACTTGTCATACTCACTTTAGTCGAAGATAGTTTTTGGTCCATACAATCCATTCAAAAGGAGATTACTAAGGCATTTCACACAAACACATTTTGCCCATTATAGCTAACTGTGTGAGTTGTGACAAAAACCGGAAAGTGGTCCAAGATAGTGGACCTAATGGACTGTCACATGTCATACTCAGTTGATTCGGAGATAGTTTTTGGTCCATACAATTCATTCAAAAATAGATTACTAAGGCATTTCACTCAAACACATTTTGCCCATTATAGCCCACTGTGTGAGTTGTGCCAAAAACCGGAAAGTGGTCGAAGATAGTGGACCTAATGGACTCTCACGTGTCATACTCAGTTGATTCGGAGATAGTTTTTGGTCCATACAATCCATTCAAAAGGAGATTACTAAGGCATTTCACTCAAACACATTTTGCCCATTATAGCCCACTGTGTGAGTTGTGCCAAAAAACGGAAAGTGGTCGAAGATAGTGGATCTAATGGACTCTCACGTGTCATACTCAGTTGATTCGGAGATAGTTTTTGGTCCATACAATCCATTCAAAAGGAGATTACTAAGGCATTTCACTCAAACACATTTTGCGCATTATAGCCCACTGTGTGAGTTGTGACAAAAATCGGAAAGTGGTCGAAGATAGTGGACCTAATGGACTGTCACGTGTCATACTCAGTTGATTCGGCGATAGTTTTTGGTCCATACAATCCATTCAAAAGGGATTACTAAGGCATTTCACTCAAACACATTTTGCCCATTATAGGCCACTGTGTGAGTTGTGACAAAAATCGGAAAGTGGTCGAAGATAGTGGACCTAATGGACTGTCACGTGTCATACTCAGTTGATTCGGCGATAGTTTTTGGTCCATACAATCCATTCAAAAGGAGATTACTAAGGCATTTCACTCAAACACATTTTGCCCATTATAGCCCACTGTGTGAGTTGTGACAAAAATCGGAAAGTGGTCGAAGATAGTGGACCTAATGGACTGTCACGCGTCATACTCAGTTGATTCGGAGATAGTTTTTGGTCCATACAATCCATTCAAAAGGAGATTACTAAGGCATTTCACTCAAACACATTTTGCCCATTATAGCCCACTGTGTGAGTTGTGACAAAAACTGGAAAGTGCTCAAAGATATTCGACCTAATGGGCTGTCACTTGTCATACTCACTTTAGTCGAAGATAGTTTTTGGTCCATACAATCCATTCAAAAGGAGATTACTAAGGCATTTCACACAAACACATTTTGCCCATTATAGCTAACTGTGTGAGTTGTGACAAAAACCGGAAAGTGGTACAAGATAGTGGACCTAATGGACTGTCACATGTCATACTCAGTTGATTCGGAGATAGTTTTTGGTCCATACAATTCATTCAAAAATAGATTACTAAGGCATTTCACTAAAACACATTTTGCCCATTATAGCCCACTGTGTGAGTTGTGCCAAAAACTGAAAGTGGTCGAAGATAGTGGACCTAATGGACTCTCACGTGTCATACTCAGTTGATTCGGAGATAGGTTTTGTTCCATACAATCCATTCAAAAGGAGATTACTAAGGCATTTCACTCAAACACATTTTGCCCATTATAGCCCACTGTGTGAGTTGTGACAAAAATCGGAAAGTGGTCGAAGATAGTGGACCTAATGGACTGTCACGCGTCATACGCAGTTGATTCGGAAATAGTTTTTGGTCCATACAATCCATTCAAAAGGAGATTACTAAGGCATTTCACTCAAACACATTTTGCCCATTATAGCCCACTGTGTGAGTTGTGACAAAAATCGGAAAGTGCTCAAAGGTAGTCGACCTAATGGGCTGTCACTTGTCATACTCACTTTAGTCGAAGATAGTTTTTGGTCCATACAATCCATTCAAAAGAAGATTACTAAGGCATTTCACACAAACACATTTTGCCCAATATAGCTAACTGTGTGAGTTGTGACAAAAACCGGAAAGTGGTCCAAGATAGTGGACCTAATGGACTGTCACATGTCATACTCAGTTGATTCGGAGATAGTTTTTGGTCCATACAATTCATTCAAAAGTAGATTACTAAGGCATTTCACTCAAACACATTTTGCCCATTATAGCCCACTGTGTGAGTTGTGCCAAAAAACGGAAAGTGGTCGAAGATAGTGGACCTAATGGACTCTCACGTGTCATACTCAGTTGATTCGGAGATAGTTTTTGGTCCATACAATCCATTCAAAAGGAGATTACTAAGGCATTTCACTCAAACACATTTTGCCCATTATAGCCCACTGTGTGAGTTGTGACAAAAATCGGAAAGTGGTCGAAGATAGTGGACCTAATGGACTGTCACGTGTCATACTCAGTTGATTCGGAGATAGTTTTTGGTCCATACAATTCATTCAAAATTAGATTACTAAGGCATTTCACTCAAACACATTTTGCCCATTATAGCCCACTGTGTGAGTTGTGCCAAAAAACGGAAAGTGGTCGAAGATAGTGGACCTAATGGACTCTCACGTGTCATACTCAGTTGATTCGGAGATAGTTTTTGGTCCATACAATCCATTCAAAAGGAGATTACTAAGGCATTTCACTCAAACACATTTTGCCCATTATAGCCCACTGTGTGAGTTGTGCCAAAAATCGGAAAGTGGTCGAAGATAGTAGACCTGATGAGCTACAATGCGACATACTCAGTTTATTCAGAAATAGTTTTTGGTCCATACAATCCATTCAAAGGAATATTACTAAGGTATTTCACTCAAACACATTTTGCCCATTATAGCCCACTGTGTGAGTTGTGCCAAAAATCGGAAAGTGGTCGAAGATAGTGGCACTAATGGACTGTCACGTGTCATACTCAGTTTATTCCGAAATAGTTTTTTTCCATGCAATTCATTCAAAAGTAGATTACTAAGGCATTTTACTCAAACACATTTTGCCCATTATAGTCCACTGTGTGAGTTGTGACAAAAATCGGAAAGTGGTCGAAGATAGTGGACCTAATGGACTGTCACGTGTCATACTCAGTTGATTCTGAGATAGTATTTGGTCCATACAATTCATTCAAAAGTAGATTACTAAGGCATTTCACTCAAACACATTTTGCCCATTATAGCCCACTGTGTGAGTTGTGCCAAAAATCGGAAAGGGGTCTACGATAGCGGCACTAATGGACTGTCACGTGTCATACTCAGTTTATTCCGAAATAGTTTTTTTCCATACAATTCATTCAAAAGTAGATTACTAAGGCATTTCACTCAAACACATTTTGCCCATTATAGCCCACTGTGTGAGTTGTGCCAAAAAACGGAAAGTGGTCGAAGATAGTGGACCTAATGGACTCTCACGTGTCATACTCAGTTGATTCGGAGATAGTTTTTGGTCCATACAATCCATTCAAAAGGAGATTACTAAGGCATTTCACTCAAACACATTTTGCCCATTATAGCCCACTGTGTGAGTTGTGCCAAAAATCGGAAAGTGGTCGAAGATAGTAGACCTGATGAGCTACAATGCGACATACTCAGTTTATTCAGAAATAGTTTTTGGTCCATACAATCCATTCAAAGGAAAATTACTAAGGTATTTCACTCAAACACATTTTGCCCATTATAGCCCACTGTGTGAGTTGTGCCAAAAATCGGAAAGTGGTCGAAGATAGTGGCACTAATGGACTGTCACGTGTCATACTCAGTTTATTCCGAAATAGTTTTTTTCCATGCAATTCATTCAAAAGTAGATTACTAAGGCATTTTAATCAAACACATTTTGCCCATTATAGTCCACTGTGTGAGTTGTGACAAAAATCGGAAAGTGGTCAAAGATAGTGGACCTAATGGACTGTCACGTGTCATACTCAGTTTATTCCGAAATAGTTTTTGGTCCATACAATTCATTCAAAAGTAGATTACTAAGGCATTTCACTCAAACACATTTTGCCCATTATAGCCCACTGTGTGAGTTGTGACCAAAATTGGAAAGTGCTCAAAGATATTCGACCTAATGGGCTGTCACTTGTCATACTCACTTTAGTCGAAGATAGTTTTTGGTCCATACAATCCATTCAAAAGGAGATTACTAAGGCATTTCACACAAACACATTTTGCCCATTATAGCTAACTGTGTGAGTTGTGACAAAAACCGGAAAGTGGTCCAAGATAGTGGACCTAATGGACTGTCACATGTCATACTCAGTTGATTCGGAGATAGTTTTTGGTCCATACAATTCATTCAAAAATAGATTACTAAGGCATTTCACTCAAACACATTTTGCCCATTATAGCCCACTGTGTGAGTTGTGCCAAAAACCGGAAAGTGGTCGAAGATAGTGGACCTAATGGACTCTCACGTGTCATACTCAGTTGATTCGGAGATAGTTTTTGGTCCATACAATCCATTCAAAAGGAGATTACTAAGGCATTTCACTCAAACACATTTTGCCCATTATAGCCCACTGTGTGAGTTGTGCCAAAAACCGGAAAGTGGTCGAAGATAGTGGACCTAATGGACTATCACGTGTCATACTCAGTTGATTCGGAGACAGTTTTTGGTCCCTACAATCCATTGAAAAGAAGATTACTAAGGCATTTCACTCAAACACATTTTGCCCATTATAGCCCACTGTGTGAGTTGTGCCAAAAATCGGAAAGTGGTCTATGATAGTGGCACTAATGGACTGTCACGTGTCATACTCAGTTTATTCCGAAATAGTTTTTGGTCCATACAATTCATTCAAAAGTAGATTACTAAGGCATTTCACTCAAACACATTTTGCGTATTATTGTGCACTGTGTGAGTTGTGCCAAAAATCGGAAAGTGGTCGAAAATAGTGGACCTAATGGATTGTCACGTGTCATACTCAGTTGATTCGGAGATAGTTTTTGGTCCATACAATTCATTCAAAAGTAGATTACTAAGGCATTTCACTCAAACACATTTTGCCCATTATAGCCCACTGTGTGAGTTGTGCCAAAAAACGGAAAGTGGTCGAAGATAGTGGACCTAATGGACTCTCACGTGTCATACTCAGTTGATTCGGAGATAGTTTTTGGTCCATACAATCCATTCAAAAGGAGATTACTAAGGCATTTCACTCAAACACATTTTGCCCATTATAGCCCACTGTGTGAGTTGTGCCAAAAATCGGAAAGTGGTCGAAGATAGTAGACCTGATGAACTACAATGCGACATACTCAGTTTATTCAGAAATAGTTTTTGGTCCATACAATCCATTCAAAGGAAAATTACTAAGGTATTTCACTCAAACACATTTTGCCCATTATAGCCCACTGTGTGAGTTGTGCCAAAAATCGAAA
Source organism: Metopia argyrocephala (assembly GCA_963576795.1). Lineage (NCBI taxonomy): Eukaryota > Metazoa > Arthropoda > Insecta > Diptera > Sarcophagidae > Metopia > Metopia argyrocephala. The sequence goes on along the minus strand of OY756209.1, from coordinate 85,499,621 downwards.
AGTGGTCGAAGATAGTGGCACTAATGGACTGTCACGTGTCATACTCAGTTTATTCCGAAATAGTTTTTTTCCAAGCAATTCATTCAAAAGTAGATTACTAAGGCATTTTACTCAAACACATTTTCGCCATTATAGTCCACTGTGTTAGTTGTGACAAAAATCGGAAAGTGGTCGAAGATAGTGGCACTAATGGACTGTCACGTGTCATACTCAGTTTATTCCGAAATAGTTTTTGGTCCATACAATTCATTCAAAAGTAGATTACTAAGGCATTTCACTCAAACACATTTTGCCCATTATAGCCCACTGTGTGAGTTGTGACAAAAATTGGAAAGTGCTCAAAGATATTCGACCTAATGGGCTGTCACTTGTCATACTCACTTTAGTCGAAGATAGTTTTTGGTCCATACAATCCATTCAAAAGGAGATTACTAAGGCATTTCACACAAACACATTTTGCCCATTATAGCTAACTGTGTGAGTTGTGACAAAAACCGGAAAGTGGTCCAAGATAGTGGACCTAATGGACTGTCACATGTCATACTCAGTTGATTCGGAGACAGTTTTTGGTCCATACAATCCATTCAAAAGGAGATTACTAAGGCATTTCACTCAAACACATTTTGCCCATTATAGCCCACTGTGTGAGTTGTGCCAAAAATCGGAAAGTGGTCTACGATAGTGGCACTAATGGACTGTCACGTGTCATACTCAGTTTATTCCGAAATAGTTTTTGGTCCATACAATTCATTCAAAAGTAGATTACTAAGGCATTTCACTCAAACACATTTTGCCCATTATAGCCCACTCTGTGAGTTGTGCCAAAAAACGGAAAGTGGTCGAAAATAGTGGACCTAATGGACTCTCACGTGTCATACTCAGTTGATTCGGAGATAGTTTTTGGTCCATACAATCCATTCAAAAGGAGATTACTAAGGCATTTCACTCAAACACATTTTGCCCATTATAGCCCACTGTGTGAGTTGTGCCAAAAATCGGAAAGTGGTCGAAGATAGTAGACCTGATGAACTACAATGCGACATACTCAGTTTATTCAGAAATAGTTTTTGGTCCATACAATCCATTCAAAGGAAAATTACTAAGGTATTTCACTCAAACACATTTTGCCCATTATAGCCCACTGTGTGAGTTGTGCCAAAAATCGAAAAGTGGTCGAAGATAGTGGCACTAATGGACTGTCACGTGTCATACTCAGTTTATTCCGAAATAGTTTTTTTCCAAGCAATTCATTCAAAAGTAGATTACTAAGGCATTTTACTCAAACACATTTTGGCCATTATAGTCCACTGTGTTAGTTGTGACAAAAATCGGAAAGTGGTCGAAGATAGTGGCACTAATGGACTGTCACGTGTCATACTCAGTTTATTCCGAAATAGTTTTTGGTCCATACAATTCATTCAAAAGTAGATTACTAAGGCATTTCACTCAAACACATTTTGCCCATTATAGCCCACTGTGTGAGTTGTGACAAAAATTGGAAAGTGCTCAAAGATATTCGACCTAATGGGCTGTCACTTGTCATACTCACTTTAGTCGAAGATAGTTTTTGGTCCATACAATCCATTCAAAAGGAGATTACTAAGGCATTTCACACAAACACATTTTGCCCATTATAGCTAACTGTGTGAGTTGTGACAAAAACCGGAAAGTGGTCCAAGATAGTGGACCTAACGGACTGTCACGTGTCATACTCAGTTGATTCGGAGATAGTATTTGGTCCATACAATTCATTCAAAAGTAGATTACTAAGGCATTCCACTCAAACACATTTTGCCCATTATAGCCCACTGTGTGAGTTGTGCCAAAAATCGGAAAGTGGTCGAAGATAGTGGCACTAATGGACTGTCACGTGTCATACTCAGTTTATTCCGAAATAGTTTTTGGTCCATACAATTCATTCAAAAGTAGATTACTAAGGCATTTCACTCAAACACATTTTGCCCATTATAGCCCACTGTGTGAGTTGTGACAAAAATTGGAAAGTGCTCAAAGATATTCGACCTAATGGGCTGTCACTTGTCATACTCACTTTAGTCGAAGATAGTTTTTGGTCCATACAATCCATTCAAAAGGAGATTACTAAGGCATTTCACACAAACACATTTTGCCCATTATAGCTAACTGTGTGAGTTGTGACAAAAACCGGAAAGTGGTCCAAGATAGTGGACCTAATGGACTGTCACATGTCATACTCAGTTGATTCAGAGATAGTTTTTGGTCCATACAATTCATTCAAAAATAGATTACTAAGGCATTTCACTCAAACACATTTTGCCCATTATAGCCCACTGTGTGAGTTGTGCCAAAAACCGGAAAGTGGTCGAAGATAGTGGACCTAATGGACTCTCACGTGTCATACTCAGTTGATTCAGAGATAGTTTTTGGTCCATACAATCCATTCAAAAGGAGATTACTAAGGCATTTCACTCAAACACATTTTGCCCATTATAGCCCACTGTGTGAGTTGTGCCAAAAAACGGAAAGTGGTCGAAGATAGTGGACATAATGGACTCTCACGTGTCATACTCAGTTGATTCGGAGATAGTTTTTGGTCCATACAATCCATTCAAAAGGAGATTACTAAGGCATTTCACTCAAACACATTTTGCCCATTATAGCCCACCGTGTGAGTTGTGACAAAAATCGGAAAGTGGTCGAAGATAGTGGACCTAATGGACTGTCACGCGTCATACTCAGTTGATTCGGAGATAGTTTTTGGTCCATACAATCCATTCAAAAGGAGATTACTAAGGCATTTCACTCAAACACATTTTCCCCATTATAGCCCACTGTGTGAGTTGTGACAAAAATCGGAAAGTGGTCGAAGATAGTGGACCTAATGGACTGTCACGTGTCATACTCAGTTGATTCGGCGATAGTTTTTGATCCATACAATCCATTCAAAAGGGATTACTAAGGCATTTCACTCAAACACATTTTGCCCATTATAGCCCACTGTGTGAGTTGTGACAAAAATCGGAAAGTGGTCGAAGATAGTGGACCTAATGGACTGTCACGTGTCATACTCAGTTGATTCGGCGATAGTTTTTGGTCCATACAATCCATTCAAAAGGAGATTACTAAGGCATTTCACTCAAACACATTTTGCCCATTATAGCCCACTGTGTGAGTTGTGACAAAAATCGGAAAGTGGTCGAAGATAGTGGACCTAATGGACTGTCACGCGTCATACTCAGTTGATTCGGAGATAGTTTTTGGTCCATACAATCCATTCAAAAGGAGATTACTAAGGCATTTCACTCAAACACATTTTGCCCATTATAGCCCACTGTGTGAGTTGTGACAAAAACTGGAAAGTGCTCAAAGATATTCGACCTAATGGGCTGTCACTTGTCATACTCACTTTAGTCGAAGATAGTTTTTGGTCCATACAATTCATTCAAAAGTAGATTACTAAGGCATTTCACACAAACACATTTTGCCCATTATAGCTAACTGTGTGAGTTGTGACAAAAACCGGAAAGTGGTACAAGATAGTGGACCTAATGGACTGTCACATGTCATACTCAGTTGATTCGGAGATAGTTTTTGGTCCATACAATTCATTCAAAAATAGATTACTAAGGCATTTCACTAAAACACATTTTGCCCATTATAGCCCACTGTGTGAGTTGTGCCAAAAACTGAAAGTGGTCGAAGATAGTGGACCTAATGGACTCTCACGTGTCATACCCAGTTGATTCGGAGATAGTTTTTGTTCCATACAATCCATTCAAAAGGAGATTACTAAGGCATTTCACTCAAACACATTTTGCCCATTATAGCCCACTGTGTGAGTTGTGACAAAAATCGGAAAGTGGTCGAAGATAGTGGACCTAATGGACTGTCACGCGTTATACGCAGTTGATTCGGAAATAGTTTTTGGTCCATACAATCCATTCAAAAGGAGATTACTAAGGCATTTCACTCAAACACATTTTGCCCATTATAGCCCACTGTGTGAGTTGTGACAAAAATCGGAAAGTGGTCGAAGATAGTGGACCTAATGGACTGTCACGTGTCATACTCAGTTGATTCGGAGACAGTTTTTGGTCCATACAATCCATTCAAAAGGAGATTACTAAGGCATTTCACTCAAACACATTTTGCCCATTATAGCCCACTGTGTGAGTTGTGCCAAAAATCGGAAAGTGGTCTACGATAGTGGCACTAATGGACTGTCACGTGTCATACTCAGTTTATTCCGAAATAGTTTTTGGTCCATACAATTCATTCAAAAGTAGATTACTAAGGCATTTCACTCAAACACATTTTGCCCATTATAGCCCACTCTGTGAGTTGTGCCAAAAAACGGAAAGTGGTCGAAAATAGTGGACCTAATGGACTCTCAAGTGTCATACTCAGTTGATTCGGAGATAGTTTTTGGTCCATACAATCCATTCAAAAGGAGATTACTAAGGCATTTCACTCAAACACATTTTGCCCATTATAGCCCACTGTGTGAGTTGTGACAAAAATCGGAAAGTGGTCTACGATAGTGGCACTAATGGACTGTCACGTGTCATACTCAGTTTATTCCGAAATAGTTTTTGGTCCATACAATTCATTCAAATGTAGATTACTAAGGCATTTCACTCAAACACATTTTGCCCATTATAGCCCACTGTGTGAGTTGTGCCAAAAAACGGAAAGTGGTCGAAGATAGTGGACCTAATGGACTGTCACGTGTCATACTCAGTTGATTCGGAGACAGTTTTTGGTCCATACAATCCATTCAAAATGAGATTACTAAGGCATTTCACTCAAACACATTTTGCCCATTATAGCCCAGTGTGTGAGTTGTGACAAAAATCGGAAAGTTGTCGAAGATAGTGGACCTAATGGACTCTCACGTGTCATACTCAGTTGATTCGGAGTTAGTTTTTGGTCCATACAATCCATTCAAAATGAGATTACTAAGGCATTTCACTCAAACACATTTTGCCCATTATAGCCCACTGTGTGAGTTGTGACAAAAATCGGAAAGTGTTCGAAGATAGTCGACCTAATGGACTGTCACGTGTCATACTCAGTTGATTCGGAGACAGTTTTTGGTCCATACAATCCATTGAAAAGAAGATTACTAAGGCATTTCACTCAAACACATTTTGCCCATTATAGCCCACTGTGTGAGTTGTGCCAAAAATCGGAAAGTGGTCTACGATAGTGGCACTAATGGACTGTCACGTGTCATACTCAGTTTATTCCGAAATAGTTTTTGGTCCATACAATTCATTCAAAAGTAGATTACTAAGGCATTTCACTCAAACACATTTTGCCCATTATAGCCCACTCTGTGAGTTGTGACAAAAATTGGAAAGTGCTCAAAGATATTCGACCTAATGGGCTGTCACTTGTCATACTCACTTTAGTCGAAGATAGTTTTTGGTCCATACAATCCATTCAAAAGGAGATTACTAAGGCATTTCACACAAACACATTTTGCCCATTATAGCCCACTGTGTGAGTTGTGCCAAAAAACGGAAAGTGGTCGAAGATAGTGGACCTAATGGACTCTCACGTGTCATACTCAGTTGATTCGGAGATAGTTTTTGGTCCATACAATCCATTCAAAAGGAGATTACTAAGGCATTTCACTCAAACACATTTTGCCCATTATAGCCCACTGTGTGAGTTGTGACAAAAATTTTTTTCCATGCAATTCCTTTCAAAAGTAGATTACTAAGGCATTTCACTCAAACACATTTTTGCCCATTATAGCCCACTGTGTGAGTTGTGACGAAAATCGGAAAGTGGTCGAAGATAGTGGATCTAATGGGCTGTCACGTGTCATACTCAGTTGATTCGGAGATAGTTTTTAGTCCATACAATCCATTCAAAAGGAAATTACTAAGGCATTTCACTCAAACACATTTTGCCCATTATAGCCCACTGTGTGAGTTGTGACGAAAATCGGAAAGTGGTCGAAGATAGTGGATCTAATGGGCTGTCACGTGTCATACTCAGTTGATTCGGAGATAGTTTTTAGTCCATACAATCCATTCAAAAGGAAATTACTAAGGCATTTCACTCAAACACATTTTGCCCATTATAGCCCACTGTGTGAGTTGTGCCAAAAAACGGAAAGTGGTCGAATATAGCGGACCAATTGGACTCTCACGTGTCATACTCAGTTGATTCGGAGATAGTTTTTGGTCCATACAATCCATTCAAAATGAGATTACTAAGGCATTTCGATCAAACACATTTTGCCCATTATAGCCCACTGTGTGAGTTGTGACAAAAATCGGAAAATGCTCAAAGATAGTCGACCTAATGGGCTGTCACTTGTCATACTCACTTTAGTCGAAGATAGTTTTTGGTCCATACAATCCATTCAAAAGGGGATTACTAAGGCATTTCACTCAAACACATTTTGCCCATTATAGCCCACTGTGTGAGTTGTGACAAAAATCGGAAAGTGGTCGAAGATAGTGGACCTAATGGGCTGTCACGTGTCATACTTAGTTGATTCGGAGATTGTTTTTGGTCCATACAATCCATTCAAAAGGAGATTACTAAGGCATTTCACTCAAACACATTTTGCCCATTATAGCCCACTGTGTGAGCTGTGCCAAAAAACGGAAAGTGGTCGAAGATAGTGGACCTAATGGACTCTCACGTTTCATACTCAGTTGATTCGGAGATAGTTTTTGGTCCATACAATTCATTCAAAATGAGATTACTAAGGCATTTCACTCAAACACATTTTGCCCATTATAGCCCACTGTGTGAGTTGTGACAAAAATCGGAAAGTGCTCAAAGATAGTCGACCTAAGGGGCTGTCACGTGTCAGACTCACTTTAGTCGAAGACAGTTTTTGGTCCATACAATCCATTCAAAAGGAGATTACTAAGGCATTTCACTCAAACACATTTTGCCCATTATAGCCCACTGTGTGAGTTGTGACAAAAATCGGAAAGTGGTCGATGATAGTGGACCTAATGGACTGTCACGTGTCATACTCAGTTGATTCGGACACAGTTTTTGGTCCATACAATCCATTGAAAAAAAAGATTACTAAGGCATTTCACTCAAACACATTTTGCCCATTATAGCCCACTGTGTGAGTTGTGACAAAAATCGTTAAGTGCTCGAAGATAGTGGACCTAATGGACTACAACGCGTCATGCTTAGTTTATTCAGAAATAGTTTTTGGTTCATACAATCCATTCAAAGGAAGATTACTAAGGCATTTCACTCAAACACATTATGCCCATTATATCCCACTGTGTGAGTTGCGCCAAAAATCGGAAAGTGGTCGAAGATAACGGACTTGATGGACTATCACGTATCATACTCAGTTTATAAAGAAATAGTTTTTGGTCCATACAATCCATTCAAAGGAAGATTACTAAGGCATTTCACTCAAACACATTATGCCCATTATAGCCCACTGTGTGAGTTGCGCCAAAAATCGGAAAGTGGTCGAAGATAGTGGACCTGATGGACTACAACGCGACATACTTAGTTTATTCAGAAATAGTTTTTGGTACATACAATCCATTCAAAGGAAGATTACTAAGGCATTTCACTCAAACACAGTTTGCCCATTATAGCCCACTGTGTGAGTTGTGCCAAAAATCGGAAAGTGGTCGAAGATAGTGGCACCAATGGACTGTCACGTGCCGTACTCAGTTTATTCCGAAATAGTTTTTTTCCATACAATTCATTCAAAAGTAAATTACTAAGGCATTTCACTCAAACACATTTTGCCCATTATAGTCCACTGTGTGAGTTGTGACAAAAATCGGAAAGTGGTCAAAGATAGTGGACCTAATGGACTGTCACATGTCATACTCAGTTGATTCGGAGATAGTTTTTGGTCCATACAATTCATTCAAAAGTAGATTACTAAGGCATTTCACTCAAACACATTTTGCCCATTATAGCCCACTGTGTGAGTTGTGCCAAAAATCGGAAAGTGGTCTAAGATAGTGGCACTAATGGACTGTCACGCGTCATACTCAATTTATTCCGAAATAGTTTTTGGTCCATACAATTCATTCAAAAGTAGATCACTAAGGCATTTCACTCAAACACATTTTGCCCATTATAGCCCACTGTGTGAGTTGTGCCAAAAAACGGAAAGTGGTCGAAGATAGTGGACCTAATGGACTGTCACGTGTCATACTCAGTTGATTCGGAGACAGTTTTTGGTCCATACAATCCATTCAAAATGAGATTACTAAGGCATTTCACTCAAACACATTTTGCCCATTATAGCCCAGTGTGTGAGTTGTGACAAAAATCGGAAAGTTGTCGAAGATAGTGGACCTAATGGACTCTCACGTGTCATACTCAGTTGATTCGGAGTTAGTTTTTGGTCCATACAATCCATTCAAAATGAGATTACTAAGGCATTTCACTCAAACACATTTTGCCCATTATAGCCCACTGTGTGAGTTGTGACAAAAATCGGAAAGTGTTCGAAGATAGTCGACCTAATGGACTGTCACGTGTCATACTCAGTTGATTCGGAGACAGTTTTTGGTCCATACAATCCATTGAAAAGAAGATTACTAAGGCATTTCACTCAAACACATTTTGCCCATTATAGCCCACTGTGTGAGTTGTGCCAAAAATCGGAAAGTGGTCTACGATAGTGGCACTAATGGACTGTCACGTGTCATACTCAGTTTATTCCGAAATAGTTTTTGGTCCATACAATTCATTCAAAAGTAGATTACTAAGGCATTTCACTCAAACACATTTTGCCCATTATAGCCCACTCTGTGAGTTGTGACAAAAATTGGAAAGTGCTCAAAGATATTCGACCTAATGGGCTGTCACTTGTCATACTCACTTTAGTCGAAGATAGTTTTTGGTCCATACAATCCATTCAAAAGGAGATTACTAAGGCATTTCACACAAACACATTTTGCCCATTATAGCCCACTGTGTGAGTTGTGCCAAAAAACGGAAAGTGGTCGAAGATAGTGGACCTAATGGACTCTCACGTGTCATACTCAGTTGATTCGGAGATAGTTTTTGGTCCATACAATCCATTCAAAAGGAGATTACTAAGGCATTTCACTCAAACACATTTTGCCCATTATAGCCCACTGTGTGAGTTGTGACAAAAATTTTTTTCCATGCAATTCCTTTCAAAAGTAGATTACTAAGGCATTTCACTCAAACACATTTTTGCCCATTATAGCCCACTGTGTGAGTTGTGACGAAAATCGGAAAGTGGTCGAAGATAGTGGATCTAATGGGCTGTCACGTGTCATACTCAGTTGATTCGGAGATAGTTTTTAGTCCATACAATCCATTCAAAAGGAAATTACTAAGGCATTTCACTCAAACACATTTTGCCCATTATAGCCCACTGTGTGAGTTGTGACGAAAATCGGAAAGTGGTCGAAGATAGTGGATCTAATGGGCTGTCACGTGTCATACTCAGTTGATTCGGAGATAGTTTTTAGTCCATACAATCCATTCAAAAGGAAATTACTAAGGCATTTCACTCAAACACATTTTGCCCATTATAGCCCACTGTGTGAGTTGTGCCAAAAAACGGAAAGTGGTCGAATATAGCGGACCAATTGGACTCTCACGTGTCATACTCAGTTGATTCGGAGATAGTTTTTGGTCCATACAATCCATTCAAAATGAGATTACTAAGGCATTTCGATCAAACACATTTTGCCCATTATAGCCCACTGTGTGAGTTGTGACAAAAATCGGAAAATGCTCAAAGATAGTCGACCTAATGGGCTGTCACTTGTCATACTCACTTTAGTCGAAGATAGTTTTTGGTCCATACAATCCATTCAAAAGGGGATTACTAAGGCATTTCACTCAAACACATTTTGCCCATTATAGCCCACTGTGTGAGTTGTGACAAAAATCGGAAAGTGGTCGAAGATAGTGGACCTAATGGGCTGTCACGTGTCATACTTAGTTGATTCGGAGATTGTTTTTGGTCCATACAATCCATTCAAAAGGAGATTACTAAGGCATTTCACTCAAACACATTTTGCCCATTATAGCCCACTGTGTGAGCTGTGCCAAAAAACGGAAAGTGGTCGAAGATAGTGGACCTAATGGACTCTCACGTTTCATACTCAGTTGATTCGGAGATAGTTTTTGGTCCATACAATTCATTCAAAATGAGATTACTAAGGCATTTCACTCAAACACATTTTGCCCATTATAGCCCACTGTGTGAGTTGTGACAAAAATCGGAAAGTGCTCAAAGATAGTCGACCTAAGGGGCTGTCACGTGTCAGACTCACTTTAGTCGAAGACAGTTTTTGGTCCATACAATCCATTCAAAAGGAGATTACTAAGGCATTTCACTCAAACACATTTTGCCCATTATAGCCCACTGTGTGAGTTGTGACAAAAATCGGAAAGTGGTCGATGATAGTGGACCTAATGGACTGTCACGTGTCATACTCAGTTGATTCGGACACAGTTTTTGGTCCATACAATCCATTGAAAAAAAAGATTACTAAGGCATTTCACTCAAACACATTTTGCCCATTATAGCCCACTGTGTGAGTTGTGACAAAAATCGTTAAGTGCTCGAAGATAGTGGACCTAATGGACTACAACGCGTCATGCTTAGTTTATTCAGAAATAGTTTTTGGTTCATACAATCCATTCAAAGGAAGATTACTAAGGCATTTCACTCAAACACATTATGCCCATTATATCCCACTGTGTGAGTTGCGCCAAAAATCGGAAAGTGGTCGAAGATAACGGACTTGATGGACTATCACGTATCATACTCAGTTTATAAAGAAATAGTTTTTGGTCCATACAATCCATTCAAAGGAAGATTACTAAGGCATTTCACTCAAACACATTATGCCCATTATAGCCCACTGTGTGAGTTGCGCCAAAAATCGGAAAGTGGTCGAAGATAGTGGACCTGATGGACTACAACGCGACATACTTAGTTTATTCAGAAATAGTTTTTGGTACATACAATCCATTCAAAGGAAGATTACTAAGGCATTTCACTCAAACACAGTTTGCCCATTATAGCCCACTGTGTGAGTTGTGCCAAAAATCGGAAAGTGGTCGAAGATAGTGGCACCAATGGACTGTCACGTGCCGTACTCAGTTTATTCCGAAATAGTTTTTTTCCATACAATTCATTCAAAAGTAAATTACTAAGGCATTTCACTCAAACACATTTTGCCCATTATAGTCCACTGTGTGAGTTGTGACAAAAATCGGAAAGTGGTCAAAGATAGTGGACCTAATGGACTGTCACATGTCATACTCAGTTGATTCGGAGATAGTTTTTGGTCCATACAATTCATTCAAAAGTAGATTACTAAGGCATTTCACTCAAACACATTTTGCCCATTATAGCCCACTGTGTGAGTTGTGCCAAAAATCGGAAAGTGGTCTAAGATAGTGGCACTAATGGACTGTCACGCGTCATACTCAATTTATTCCGAAATAGTTTTTGGTCCATACAATTCATTCAAAAGTAGATCACTAAGGCATTTCACTCAAACACATTTTGCCCATTATAGCCCACTGTGTGAGTTGTGCCAAAAAACGGAAAGTGGTCGAAGATAGTGGACCTAATGGACTCTCACGTGTCATACTCAGTTGATTCGGAGATAGTTTTTGTTCCATACAATCCATTCAAAAGGAGATTACTAAGGCATTTCACTCAAACACATTTTGCCCATTATAGCCCACTGTGTGAGTTGTGACAAAAATCGGAAAGTGCTCAAAAGTAGTCGACCTAATGGGCTGTCACTTGTCATACTCACTTTAGTCGAAGATAGTTTTTGGTCCAAACAATTCATTCAAAAGAAGATTACTAAGGCATTTCACACAAACACATTTTGCCCATTATAGCCCACTGTGTGAGTTGTGACAAAAACCGGAAAGTGGTCCAAGATAGTGGACCTAATGGGCTGTCACATGTCAGACTCAGTTGATTCGGAGATAGTTTTTGGTCCAAACAATTCATTCAAAAGAAGATTACTAAGGCATTTCACACAAACACATTTTGCCCATTATAGCCCACTGTGTGAGTTGTGACAAAAACCGGAAAGTGGTCCAAGATAGTGGACCTAATGGGCTGTCACATGTCATACTCAGTTGATTCGGAGATAGTTTTTGGTCCATACAATTCATTCAAAAGTAAATTACTAAGGCATTTCACTCAAACACATTTTGCCCATTATAGCCCACTGTGTGAGTTGTGCCAAAAAACGGAAAGTGGTCGAAGATAGTGGACCTACTGGACTCTCACGTGTCATACTCAGTTGATTCGGAGATAGTTTTTGGTCCATACAATCCATTCAAAAGGAGATTACTAAGGCATTTCATTCAAACACATTTTGCCCATTATAGCCCACTGTGTGAGCTGTGACAAAAATCGGAAAGTGGTCGAAGATAGCGGACCTACTGGACTGTCAAGTGTCATACTCAGTTGATTCGGAGATAGTTTTTGGTCCATACAATTCATTCAAAAGTAGATTACTAAGGCATTTCACTCAAACACATTTTGCCCATTATAGCCCACTGTGTGAGTTGTGCCAAAAAACGGAAAGTGGTCGAAGATAGTGGACCTAATGGACTCTCACGTGTCATACTCAGTTGATTCGGAGTTAGTTTTTGGTCCATACAATCCATTCAAAATGAGATTACTAAGGCATTTCACTCAAACACATTTTGCCCATTATAGCCCACTGTGTGAGTTGTGCCAAAAATCAGAAAGTGCTCAAAGGTAGTCGACCTAATGGGCTGTCACTTGTCATACTCACTTTAGTCGAATATAGTTTTTGGTCCAAACAATTCATTCAAAAGAAGATTACTAAGGCATTTCACACAAACACATTTTGCCCATTATAGCCCACTGTGTGAGTTGTGACAAAAACCGGAAAGTGGTCCAAGATAGTGGACCTAATGGGCTGTCACATGTCAGACTCAGTTGATTCGGAGATAGTTTTTGGTCCATACAATCCATTCAAAAGGAGATTACTAAGGCATTTCATTCAAACACATTTTGCCCATTATAGCCCACTGTGTGAGCTGTGACAAAAATCGGAAAGTGGTCGAAGATAGCGGACCTACTGGACTGTCACGTGTCATACTCAGTTGATTCGGAGATAGTTTTTGGTCCATACAATCCATTCAAAAGGAGATTACTAAGGCATTTCACTCAAACACATTTTGCCCATTATAGCCCACTGTGTGAGTTGTGACAAAAATCAGAAAGAGCTCAAAGGTAGTCGACCTAATAGGCTGTCACTTGTCGTACTCACTTTAGTCGAAGATAGTTTTTGGTCCATACAATCCATTCAAAAGGAGATTACTAAGGCATTTCATTCAAACACATTTTGCCCATTATAGCCCACTGTGTGAGCTGTGACAAAAATCGGAAAGTGGTCGAAGATAGCGGACCTACTGGACTGTCACGTGTCATACTCAGTTGATTCGGAGATAGTTTTTGGTCCATACAATTCATTCAAAAGTAGATTACTAAGGCATTTCACTCAAACACATTTTGCCCATTATAGCCCACTGTGTGAGTTGTGCCAAAAAACGGAAAGTGGTCGAAGATAGTGGACCTAATGGACTCTCACGTGTCATACTCAGTTGATTCGGAGTTAGTTTTTGGTCCATACAATCCATTCAAAATGAGATTACTAAGGCATTTCACTCAAACACATTTTGCCCATTATAGCCCACTGTGTGAGTTGTGCCAAAAAACGGAAAGCGGTCGAAGATAGTGGACCTAATGGACTCTCACGTGTCATACTCAGTTGATTCGGAGATAGTTTTTGGTCCATACAATCCATTCAAAAGGAGATTACTAAGGCATTTCACTCAAACACATTTTGCCCATTATAGCCCACTGTGTGAGCTGTGCCAAAAAACGGAAAGTGGTCGAAGATAGTGGACCTAATGGACTCTCACGTTTCATACTCAGTTGATTCGGAGATAGTTTTTGGTCCATACAATTCATTCAAAATGAGATTACTAAGGCATTTCACTCAAACACATTTTGCCCATTATAGCCCACTGTGTGAGTTGTGACAAAAATCAGAAAGTGCTCAAAGATAGTCGACCTAAGGGGCTGTCACGTGTCAGACTCACTTTAGTCGAAGATAGTTTTTGGTCCATACAATCCATTCAAAAGGAGATTACTAAGGCATTTCACTCAAACACATTTTGCCCATTATAGCCCACTGTGTGAGTTGTGACAAAAATCGGAAAGTGGTCGATGATAGTGGACCTAATGGACTGTCACCTGTCATACTCAGTTGATTCGGACACAGTTTTTGGTCCATACAATCCATTGAAAAAAAATATTACTAAGGCATTTCACTCAAACACATTTTGCCCATTATAGCCCACTGTGTGAGTTGTGACAAAAATCGTTAAGTGCTCGAAGATAGTGGACCTAATGGACTACAACGCGTCATGCTTAGTTTATTCAGAAATAGTTTTTGGTTCATACAATCCATTCAAAGGAAGATTACTAAGGCATTTCACTCAAACACATTATGCCCATTATATCCCACTGTGTGAGTTGCGCCAAAAATCGGAAAGTGGTCGAAGATAACGGACCTAATGGACTGTCACATGTCATACTCAGTTGATTCGGAGATAGTTTTTGGTCCATACAATTCATTCAAAAGTAGATTACTAAGGCATTTCACTCAAACACATTTTGCCCATTATAGCCCACTGTGTGAGTTGTGCCAAAAATCGGAAAGTGGTCGAAGATAGTAGACCTGATGAACTACAATGCGACATACTCAGTTTATTCAGAAATAGTTTTTGGTCCATACAATCCATTCAAAGGAAAATTACTAAGGTATTTCACTCAAACACATTTTGCCCATTATAGCCCACTGTGTGAGTTGTGCCAAAAATCGGAAAGTGGTCGAAGATAGTGGCACTAATGGACTGTCATGTGTCATACTCAGTTTATTCCGAAATAGTTTTTTTACATGCAATTCATTCAAAAGTAGATTACTAAGGCATTTCACTCAAACACATTTTGCCCATTATAGTCCACTGTGTGAGTTGTGACAAAAATCGGAAAGTGGTCAAAGATAGTGGACCTAATGGACTGTCACGTGTCATACTCGGTTGATTCGGAGATAGTATTTGGTCCATACAATTCATTCAAAAGTAGATTACTAAGGCATTTCACTCAAACACATTTTGCCCATTATAGCCCACTGGGTGAGTTGTGCCAAAAATCGGAAAGTGGTCTACGATAGTGGCACTAATGGACTGTCACGTGTCATACTCAGTTTATTCCGAAATAGTTTTTGGTCCATACAATTCATTCAAAAGTAAATTACTAAGGCATTTCACTCAAACACATATTGCCCATTATAGCCCACTGTGTGAGTTGTGACAAAAATTGGAAAGTGCTCAAAGATATTCGACCTAATAGGCTGTCACCTGTCATACTCACTTTATTCGAAGATAGTTTTTGGTCCATACAATCCATTCAAAAGGAGATTACTAAGGCATTTCACACAAACACATTTTGCCCATTATAGCTAACTGTGTGACTTGTGACAAAAACCGAAAAGTGGTCCAAGATAGTGGACCTAATGGACTGTCACATGTCATACTCAGTTGATTCGGAGATAGTTTTTGGTCCATACAATCCATTCAAAAGGAGATTACTAAGGCATTTCACTCAAACACATTTTGCCCATTATAGCCCACTGTGTGAGTTGTGACAAAAATCGGAAAGTGGTCGAAGATAGTGGACCTAATGGACTGTCACGCGTCATACTTAGTTGATTCGGAGATAGTTTTTGGTCCATACAATCCATTCAAAAGGAGATTACTAAGGCATTTCACTCAAACACATTTTGCCCATTATAGCCCACTGTGTGAGTTGTGACAAAAATCGGAAAGTGGTCGAAGATAGTGGACCTAATGGGCTGTCACGTGTCATACTCAGTTGTTTCGGAGACAGTTTTTGGTCCATACAATCCATTGAAAAGAAGATTACTAAGGCATTTCACTCAAACACATTTTGCCCATTATAGCCCACTGTGCGAGTTGTGCCAAAAATCGGAAAGTGGTCTACGATAGTGGCACTAATGGACTGTCACGTGTCATACTCAGTTTATTCCGAAATAGTTTTTGGTCCATACAATTCATTCAAAAGTAGATTACTAAGGCATTTCACTCAAACACATTTTGCCCATTATAGCCCACTGTGTGAGTTTTGACAAAAATCGGAAAGTGCTCAAAGATATTCGACCTAATAGGCTGTCACTTGTCATACTCACTTTAGTCGAAGATAGTTTTTGGTCCATACAATCCATTCAAAAGAAGATTACTAAGGCATTTCACACAAACACATTTTGCCCATTATAGCTAACTGTGTGAGTTGTGACAAAAACCGGAAAGTGGTCCAAGATAGTGGACCTAATGGACTGTCACATGTCATACTCAGTTGATTCGGAGATAGTTTTTGGTCCATACAATTCATTCAAAAATAGATTACTAAGGCATTTCACTCAAACACATTTTGCCCATTATAGCCCACTGTGTGAGTTGTGCCAAAAACCGGAAAGTGGTCGAAGATAGTGGACCTAATGGGCTCTCACGTGTCATACTCAGTTGATTCGGAGATAGTTTTTGGTCCATACAATCCATTCAAAAGGAGATTACTAAGGCATTTCACTCAAACACATTTTGCCCATTAAAGCCCACTGTGTGCGTTGTGCCAAAAAACGGAAAGTGGTCGAAGATAGTGGACCTAATGGGCTCTCACGTGTCATACTCAGTTGATTCGGAGATAGTTTTTGGTCCATACAATTCATTCAAAATGAGATTACTAAGGCATTTCACTCAAACACATTTTGCCCATTATAGCCCACTCTGTGAGTTGTGAAAAAAATCGGAAAGTGGTCGAAGATAGTCGACCTAATGGGCTGTCACTTGTCATACTCACTTTAGTCGGAGATAGTTTTTGGTCCATACAATCCATTCAAAAGGAGATTACTAAGGCATTTCACTCAAACACATTTTGCCCATTAAAGCCCACTGTGTGAGCTGTGACAAAAATCGGAAATAGCTCAAAGGTAGTCGACCTAATGGGCTGGCACTTGTCATACCCACTTTAGTCGAAGATAGTTTTTGGTCCATACAATCCATTCAAAATGAGATTACTAAGGCATTTCACTCAAACACATTTTGCCCATTATAGCTCACTGTGTGAGTTGTGACAAAAATCGGAAAATGCTCAAAGATAGTCGACCTAATGGGCTGTCACTTGTCATACTCACTTTAGTCGAAGATAGTTTTTGGTCCATACAATCCATTCAAAAGGGGATTACTAAGGCATTTCACTCAAACACATTTTGCCCATTATAGCCCACTGTGTGAGTTGTGACAAAAATCGAAAAGTGGTCGAAGATAGTGGACCTAATGGGCTGTCACGTGTCATACTCAGTTGATTCGGAGATAGTTTTTGGTCCATACAATCCATTCAAAAGGAGATTACTAAGGCATTTCACTCAAACACATTTTGCCCATTATAGCCCACTGTGTGAGTTGTGCCAAAAAACGGAAAGTGGTCAAAGATAGTGGACCTAATGGACTCTCACGTGTCATACTCAGTTGATTCGGAGATAGTTTTTGGTCCATACAATTCATTCAAAATGAGATTACTAAGGCATTTCACTCCAACACATTTTGCCTATTATAGCCCACTGTGTGAGTTGTGACAAAAATCGGAAAGTGCTCAAAGATAGTCGACCTAATGGGCTGTCACTTGTCATACTCAGTTGATTCGGAGATAGTATTTGGTCCATACAATTCATTCAAAAGTAGATTACTAAGGCATTTCACTCAAACACATTTTGCCCATTATAGCCCACTGTGTGAGTTGCGCCAAAAATCGGAAAGTGGTCTACGATAGTGGCACTAATGGACTGTCACGTGTCATACTCAGTTTATTCCGAAATAGTTTTTGGTCCATACAATTCATTCAAAAGGAGATTACTAAGGCATTTCACTCAAACACATTTTGCCCATTAAAGCCCACTGTGTGAGCTGTGACAAAAATCGGAAATAGCTCAAAGGTAGTCGACCTAATGGGCTGGCACTTGTCATACCCACTTTAGTCGAAGATAGTTTTTGGTCCATACAATCCATTCAAAAGGAGATTACTAAGGCATTTCACTCAAACACATTTTGCCCATGATAGCCCACTGTGTGAGTTGTGACAAAAATCGGAAAGTGGTCGAAGATAGTAGACCTGATGAACTACAATGCGACATACTCAGTTTATTCAGAAATAGTTTTTGGTCCATACACTCCATTCAAAGGAAAATTACTAAGGTATTTCACTCAAACACATTTTGCCCATTATAGCCCACTGTGTGAGTTGTGCCAAAAATCGGAAAGTGGTCGAAGATAGTGGCACTAATGGACTGTCATGTGTCATACTCAGTTTATTACGAAATAGTTTTTTTCCATGCAATTCATTCAAAAGTAGATTACTAAGGCATTTCACTCAAACACATTTTGCCCATTATAGTCCACTGTGTGAGTTGTGACAAAAATCGGAAAGTGGTCAAAGATAGTGTACCTAATGGACTGTCACGTGTCATACTCAGTTGATTCGGAGATAGTATTTGGTCCATACAATTCATTCAAAAGTAGATTACTAAGGCATTTCACTCAAACACATTTTGCCCATTATAGCCCACTGTGTGAGTTGCGCCAAAAATCGGAAAGTGGTCTACGATAGTGGCACTAATGGACTGTCACGTGTCATACTCAGTTTATTCCGAAATAGTTTTTGGTCCATACAATTCATTCAAAAGTAGATTACTAAGGCATTTCACTCAAACACATATTGCCCATTATAGCCCACTGTGTGAGTTGTGACAAAAATTGGAAAGTGCTCAAAGATATTCGACCCAATAGGCTGTCACCTGTCATACTCACTTTATTCGAAGATAGTTTTTGGTCCATACAATCCATTCAAAAGGAGATTACTAAGGCATTTCACACAAACACATTTTGCCCATTATAGCTAACTGTGTGAGTTGTGACAAAAACCGAAAAGTGGTCCAAGATAGTGGACCTAATGGACTGTCACATGTCATACTCAGTTGATTCGGAGATAGTTTTTGGTCCATACAATCCATTCAAAAGGAGATTACTAAGGCATTTCACTCAAACACATTTTGCCCATTATAGCCCACTGTGTGAGTTGTGACAAAAATCGGAAAGTGGTCGAAGATAGTGGACCTAATGGACTATCACGCGTCATACTTAGTTGATTCGGAGATAGTTTTTGGTCCATACAATCCATTCAAAAGGAGATTACTAAGGCATTTCACTCAAACACATTTTGCCCATTATAGCCCACTGTGTGAGTTGTGCCAAAAATCGGAAAGTGGTCTACGATAGTGGCACTAATGGACTGTCATGTGTCATACTCAGTTTATTCCGAAATAGTTTTTTTCCATGCAATTCATTCAAAAGGAGATTACTAAGGCATTTCACACAAACACATTTTGCCCATTATAGCTAACTGTGTGAGTTGTGACAAAAACCGGAAAGTGGTCCAAGATAGTGGACCTAATGGACTGTCACGTGTCATACTCAGTTTATTCCGAAATAGTTTTTGGTCCATACAATTCATTCAAAAGTATATTACTAAGGCATTTCACTCAAACACATTTTGCCCATTATAGCCCACTGTGTGAGTTGCGCCAAAAATCGGAAAGTGGTCTACGATAGTGGCACTAATGGACTGTCACGTGTCATACTCAGTTTATTCCGAAATAGTTTTTGGTCCATACAATTCATTCAAAAGTATATTACTAAGGCATTTCACTCAAACACATTTTGCCCATTATAGCCCACTGTGTGAGTTGTGACAAAAATTGGAAAGTGCTCAAAGATATTCGACCTAATAGGCTGTCACTTGTCATAATCACTTTAGTCGAAGATAGTTTTTGGTCCATACAATCCATTCAAAAGGAGATTCCTAAGGCATTTCACACAAACACATTTTGCCCATTATAGCTAACTGTGTGAGTTGTGACAAAAACCGGAAAGTGGTCCAAGATAGTGGACCTAATGGACTGTCACATGTCATACTCAGTTGATTCGGAGATAGTTTTTGGTCCATACAATTCATTCAAAAATAGATTACTAAGGCATTTCACTCAAACACATTTTGCCCATTATAGCCCACTGTGTGAGTTGTGCCAAAAACCGGAAAGTGGTCGAAGATAGTGGACCTAATGGACTCTCACGTGTCATACTCAGTTGATTCGGAGATAGTTTTTGGTCCATACAATCCATTCAAAAGGAGATTACTAAGGCATTTCACTCAAACACATTTTGCCCATTATAGCCCACTGTGTGAGTTGTGACAAAAATCGGAAAGTGGTCGAAGATAGTGGACCTAATGGACTGTCACGCGTCATACGCAGTTGATTCGGAGATAGTTTTTGGTCCAAACAATTCATTCAAAAGAAGATTACTAAGACATTTCACACAAACACATTTTGCCCATTATAGCCCACTGTGTGAGTTGTGACAAAAACCGGAAAGTGGTCCAAGATAGTGGACCTAATGGACTGTCACATGTCATACTCAGTTGATTCGGAGATAGTTTTTGGTCCATACAATTCATTCAAAAGTAGATTACTAAGGCATTTCACTCAAACACATTTTGCCCATTATAGCCCACTGTGTGAGTTGTGACAAAAATCGGAAAGTGGTCGAAGATAGCGGACCTACTGGACTGTCACGTGTCATACTCAGTTGATTCGGAGATAGTTTTTGGTCTATACAATTCATTCAAAAGTAGATTACTAAGGCATTTCACTCAAACACATTTTGCCCATTATAGCCCACTGTGTGAGTTGTGACAAAAATCGGAAAGTGGCCGAAGATAGTGGACCTAATGGACTGTCACGCATCATACTTAGTTGATTCGGAGATAGTTTTTGGTCCATACAATCCATTCAAAAGGAGATTACTAAGGCATTTCACTCAAACACATTTTGCCCATTATAGCCCACTGTGTGAGTTGTGACAAAAATCGGAAAGTGGTCGAAGATAGCGGACCTACTGGACTGTCACGTGTCATACTCAGTTGATTCGGAGATAGTTTTTGGTCCATACAATTCATTCAAAAGTAGATTACTAAGGCATTTCACTCAAACACATTTTGCCCATTATAGCCCACTGTGTGAGTTGTGCCAAAAATCGGAAAGTAGTCGAGGATAGTAGACCTGATGAACTACAATGCGACATACTCAGTTTATTCAGAAATTGTTTTTGGTCCATACAATTCATTCAAAAGTAGATTACTAAGGCATTTCACTCAAACACATTTTGCCCATTATAGTCCACTGTGTGAGTTGTGACAAAAATCGGAAAGTGGTCAAAGATAGTGGACCTAATGGACTGTCACGTGTCATACTCAGTTGATTCGGAGATAGTATTTGGTCCATACAATTCATTCAAAAGTAGATTACTAAGGCATTTCACTCAAACACATTTTGCCCATTATAGCCCACTGTGTGAGTTGTGCCAAAAATCGGAAAGTGGTCTACGATAGTGGCACTAATGGACTGTCACGTGTCATACTCAGTTTATTCCGAAATAGTTTTTGGTCCATACAATTCATTCAAAAGTAGATTACTAAGGCATTTCACTCAAACACATTTTGCCCATTATAGCCCACTGTGTGAGTTGTGCCAAAAATCGGAAAGTAGTCGAGGATAGTAGACCTGATGAACTACAATGCGACATACTCAGTTTATTCCGAAATAGTTTTTGGTCCATACAATTCATTCAAAAGTAGATTACTAAGGCATTTCACTCAAACACATTTTGCCCATTATAGTCCACTGTGTGAGTTGTGACAAAAATCGGAAAGTGGTCAAAGATAGTGGACCTAATGGACTGTCACGTGTCATACTCACTTTATTCGAAGATAGTTTTTGGTCCATACAATCCATTCAAAAGGAGATTACTAAGGCATTTCACACAAACACATTTTGCCCATTATAGCTAACTGTGTGAGTTGTGACAAAAACCGGAAAGTGGTCCAAGATAGTGGACCTAATGGACTGTCACATGTCATACTCAGTTGATTCGGAGATAGTTTTTGGTCCATACAATCCATTCAAAAGGAGATTACTAAGGCATTTCACTCAAACACATTTTGCCCATTATAGCCCACTGTGTGAGTTGTGACAAAAATCGGAAAGTGGTCGAAGATAGTGGACCTAATGGACTGTCACGCGTCATACGCAGTTGATTCGGAGATAGTTTTTGGTCCAAACAATTCATTCAAAAGAAGATTACTAAGACATTTCACACAAACACATTTTGCCCATTATAGCCCACTGTGTGAGTTGTGACAAAAACCGGAAAGTGGTCCAAGATAGTGGACCTAATGGACTGTCACATGTCATACTCAGTTGATTCGGAGATAGTTTTTGGTCCATACAATTCATTCAAAAGTAGATTACTAAGGCATTTCACTCAAACACATTTTGCCCATTATAGCCCACTGTGTGAGTTGTGACAAAAATCGGAAAGTGGTCGAAGATAGCGGACCTACTGGACTGTCACGTGTCATACTCAGTTGATTCGGAGATAGTTTTTGGTCTATACAATTCATTCAAAAGTAGATTACTAAGGCATTTCACTCAAACACATTTTGCCCATTATAGCCCACTGTGTGAGTTGTGACAAAAATCGGAAAGTGGCCGAAGATAGTGGACCTAATGGACTGTCACGCATCATACTTAGTTGATTCGGAGATAGTTTTTGGTCCATACAATCCATTCAAAAGGAGATTACTAAGGCATTTCACTCAAACACATTTTGCCCATTATAGCCCACTGTGTGAGTTGTGACAAAAATCGGAAAGTGGTCGAAGATAGCGGACCTACTGGACTGTCACGTGTCATACTCAGTTGATTCGGAGATAGTTTTTGGTCCATACAATTCATTCAAAAGTAGATTACTAAGGCATTTCACTCAAACACATTTTGCCCATTATAGCCCACTGTGTGAGTTGTGCCAAAAATCGGAAAGTAGTCGAGGATAGTAGACCTGATGAACTACAATGCGACATACTCAGTTTATTCAGAAATTGTTTTTGGTCCATACAATTCATTCAAAAGTAGATTACTAAGGCATTTCACTCAAACACATTTTGCCCATTATAGTCCACTGTGTGAGTTGTGACAAAAATCGGAAAGTGGTCAAAGATAGTGGACCTAATGGACTGTCACGTGTCATACTCAGTTGATTCGGAGATAGTATTTGGTCCATACAATTCATTCAAAAGTAGATTACTAAGGCATTTCACTCAAACACATTTTGCCCATTATAGCCCACTGTGTGAGTTGTGCCAAAAATCGGAAAGTGGTCTACGATAGTGGCACTAATGGACTGTCACGTGTCATACTCAGTTTATTCCGAAATAGTTTTTGGTCCATACAATTCATTCAAAAGTAGATTACTAAGGCATTTCACTCAAACACATTTTGCCCATTATAGCCCACTGTGTGAGTTGTGCCAAAAATCGGAAAGTAGTCGAGGATAGTAGACCTGATGAACTACAATGCGACATACTCAGTTTATTCCGAAATAGTTTTTGGTCCATACAATTCATTCAAAAGTAGATTACTAAGGCATTTCACTCAAACACATTTTGCCCATTATAGTCCACTGTGTGAGTTGTGACAAAAATCGGAAAGTGGTCAAAGATAGTGGACCTAATGGACTGTCACGTGTCATACTCACTTTATTCGAAGATAGTTTTTGGTCCATACAATCCATTCAAAAGGAGATTACTAAGGCATTTCACACAAACACATTTTGCCCATTATAGCTAACTGTGTGAGTTGTGACAAAAACCGGAAAGTGGTCCAAGATAGTGGACCTAATGGACTGTCACATGTCATACTCAGTTGATTCGGAGATAGTTTTTGGTCCATACAATCCATTCAAAAGGAGATTACTAAGGCATTTCACTCAAACACATTTTGCCCATTATAGCCCACTGTGTGAGTTGTGACAAAAATCGGAAAGTGGTCGAAGATAGTGGACCTAATGGACTGTCACGCGTCATACTTAGTTGATTCGGAGATAGTTTTTGGTCCATACAATCCATTCAAAGGGAGATTACTAAGGCATTTCACTCAAACACATTTTGCCCATTATAGCCCACTGTGTGAGTTGTGACAAAAATCGGAAAGTGGTCGAAGATAGTGGACCTAATGGGCTGTCACGTGTCATACTCAGTTGTTTCGGAGACAGTTTTTGGTCCATACAATCCATTGAAAAGAAGATTACTAAGGCATTTCACTCAAACACATTTTGCCCATTATAGCCCACTGTGTGAGTTGTGCCAAAAATCAGAAAGTGGTCTACGATAGTGGCACTAATGGACTGTCACGTGTCATACTCAGTTTATTCCGAAATAGTTTTTGGTCCATACAATTCATTCAAAAGTAGATTTCTAAGGCATTTCACTCAAACACATTTTGCCCATTATAGCCCACTGTGTGAGTTGTGACAAAAATTGGAAAGTGCTCAAAGATATTCGACCTAATAGGCTGTCACTTGTCATACTCACTTTAGTCGAAGATAGTTTTTGGTCCATACAATCCATTCAAAAGGAGATTACTAAGGCATTTCACACAAACACATTTTGCCCATTATAGCTAACTGTGTGAGTTGTGACAAAAACCGGAAAGTGGTCCAAGATAGTGGACCTAATGGACTGTCACATGTCATACTCAGTTGATTCGGAGATAGTTTTTGGTCCATACAATTCATTCAAAAATAGATTACTAAGGCATTTCACTCAAACACATTTTGCCCATTATAGCCCACTGTGTGAGTTGTGCCAAAAACCGGAAAGTGGTCGAAGATAGTGGACCTAATGGGCTCTCACGTGTCATACTCAGTTGATTCGGAGATAGTTTTTGGTCCATACAATTCATTCAAAAGGAGATTACTAAGGCATTTCACTCAAACACATTTTGCCCATTATAGCCCACTGTGTGCGTTGTGACAAAAATCGGAAAGTGGTCGAAGATAGTCGACCTAATGGGCTGTCACTTGTCATACTCACTTTAGTCGGAGATAGTTTTTGGTCCATACAATCCATTCAAAAGGAGATTACTAAGGCATTTCACTCAAACACATTTTGCCCATTAAAGCCCACTGTGTGAGCTGTGACAAAAATCGGAAAGTGCTCAAAGATAGTCGACCTAATGGGCTGTCACGTGTCATACTCAGTTGATTCGGAGATAGTTTTTGGTCCATACAATCCATTCAAAAGGAGATTACTAAGGCATTTCACTCAAACACATTTTGCCCATTATAGCCCACTGTGTGAGCTGTGCCAAAAAACGGAAAGTGGTCGAAGATAGTGAACCTAATGGACTCTCACGTGTCATACTCAGTTGATTCGGAGATAGTTTTTGGTCCATACAATTCATTCAAAATTAGATTACTAAGGCATTTCACTCAAACACATTTTGCCCATTATAGCCCACTGTGTGAGTTGTGACAAAAATCGGAAAGTGCTCAAAGATAGTCGACCTAATGGGCTGTCACTTGTCAGACTCACTTTAGTCGAAGATAGTTTTTGGTCCATACAATCCATTCAAAAGGAGATTACTAAGGCATTTCACTCAAACACATTTTGCCCATGATAGCCCACTGTGTGAGTTGTGACAAAAATCGGAAAGTGGTCGAAGATAGTGGACCTAATGGACTGTCACGAGTCATACTCAGTTGATTCGGACACAGTTTTCGGTCCATACAATCCATTCAAAAGGAGATTACTAAGGCATTTCACTCAAACACATTTTGCCCATTATAGCCCACTGTGTGAGTTGTGACAAAAATCGGAAAATGCTCAAAGATAGTCGACCTAATGGGCTGTCACTTGTCATACTCACTTTAGTCGAAGATAGTTTTTGGTCCATACAATCCATTCAAAAGGGGATTACTAAGGCATTTCACTCAAACACATTTTGCCCATTATAGCCCACTGTGTGAGTTGTGACAAAAATCGGAAAGTGGTCGAAGATAGTGGACCTAATGGGCTGTCACGTGTCATACTCAGTTGATTCGGAGATAGTTTTTGGTCCATACAATCCATTCAAAAGGAGATTACTAAGGCATTTCACTCAAACACATTTTGCCCATTATAGCCCACTGTGTGAGTTGTGCCAAAAAACGGAAAGTGGTCGAAGATAGTGGACCTAATGGACTCTCACGTGTCATACTCAGTTGATTCGGAGATAGTTTTTGGTCCATACAATTCATTCAAAATGAGATTACTAAGGCATTTCACTCAAACACATTTTGCCCATTATAGCCCACTGTGTGAGTTGTGACAAAAATCGGAAAGTGCTCAAAGATAGTCGACCTAATGGGCTGTCACTTATCAGACTCACTTTAGTCGAAGATAGTTTTTGGTCCATACAATCCATTCAAAAGGAGATTACTAAGGCATTTCACTCAAACACATTTTGCCCATGATAGCCCACTGTGTGAGTTGTGACAAAAATCGGAAAGTGGTCGAAGATAGTGGACCTAATGGACTGTCACGAGTCATACTCAGTTGATTCGGACACAGTTTTTGGTCCATACAATCCATTGAAAAGAAGATTACTAAGGCATTTCACTCAAACACATTTTGCCCATTATAGCCCACTGTGTGAGTTGTGACAAAAATCGTTAAGTGCTCGAAGATAGTGGACCTAATGGGCTACAACGCGACATGCTTAGTTTATTCAGAAATAGTTTTTGGTCCATACAATCCATTCAAAGGAAGATTACTAAGGCATTTCACTCAAACACATTATGCCCATTATATCCCACTGTGTGAGTTGCGCCAAAAATCGGAAAGTGGTCGAAGATAACGGACCTGTTGGACTATCACGTATCATACTCAGTTTATAAAGAAATAGTTTTTGGTCCATACAATCCATTCAAAGGAAGATTACTAAGGCATTTCACTCAAACACATTTTGCCCATTATAGCCCACTGTGTGAGTTGTGACAAAAATCGTTAAGTGCTCGAAGATAGTGGACCTAATGGGCTACAACGCGACATGCTTAGTTTATTCAGAAATAGTTTTTGGTCCATACAATCCATGCAAAGGAAGATTACTAAGGCATTTCACTCAAACACATTATGCCCATTATATCCCACTGTGTGAGTTGCGCCAAAAATCGGAAAGTGGTCGAAGATAACGGACCTGTTGGACTATCACGTATCATACTCAGTTTATAAAGAAATAGTTTTTGGTCCATACAATTCATTCAAAAGTAGATTACTAAGGCATTTCACTCAAACACATTTTGCCCATTATAGCCCACTGTGTGAGTTGTGACAAAAATTGGAAAGTGCTCAAAGATATTCGACCTAATAGGCTGTCACTTGTCATACTCACTTTATTCGAAGATAGTTTTTGGTCCATACAATCCATTCAAAAGGAGATTACTAAGGCATTTCACACAAACACATTTTGCCCATTATAGCTAACTGTGTGAGTTGTGACAAAAACCGGAAAGTGGTCCAAGATAGTGGACCTAATGGACTGTCACATGTCATACTCAGTTGATTCGGAGATAGTTTTTGGTCCATACAATCCATTCAAAAGGAGATTACTAAGGCATTTCACTCAAACACATTTTGCCCATTATAGCCCACTGTGTGAGTTGTGACAAAAATCGGAAAGTGGTCGAAGATAGTGGACCTAATGGACTGTCACGCGTCATACTTAGTTGATTCGGAGATAGTTTTTGGTCCATACAATCCATTCAAAAGGAGATTACTAAGGCATTTCACTCAAACACATTTTGCCCATTATAGCCCACTGTGTGAGTTGTGACAAAAATCGGAAAGTGGTCGAAGATAGTGGACCTAATGGGCTGTCACGTGTCATACTCAGTTGTTTCGGAGACAGTTTTTGGTCCATACAATCCATTGAAAAGAAGATTACTAAGGCATTTCACTCAAACACATTTTGCCCATTATAGCCCACTGTGTGAGTTGTGCCAAAAATCAGAAAGTGGTCTACGATAGTGGCACTAATGGACTGTCACGTGTCATACTCAGTTTATTCCGAAATAGTTTTTGGTCCATACAATTCATTCAAAAGTAGATTACTAAGGCATTTCACTCAAACACATTTTGCCCATTATAGCCCACTGTGTGAGTTGTGACAAAAATTGGAAAGTGCTCGAAGATATTCGACCTAATAGGCTGTCACTTGTCATACTCACTTTAGTCGAAGATAGTTTTTGGTCCATACAATCCATTCAAAAGGAGATTACTAAGGCATTTCACACAAACACATTTTGCCCATTATAGCTAACTGTGTGAGTTGTGACAAAAACCGGAAAGTGGTCCAAGCTAGTGGACCTAATGGACTGTCACATGTCATACTCAGTTGATTCGGAGATAGTTTTTGGTCCATACAATTCATTCAAAAATAGATTACTAAGGCATTTCACTCAAACACATTTTGCCCATTATAGCCCACTGTGTGAGTTGTGCCAAAAACCGGAAAGTGGTCGAAGATAGTGGACCTAATGGGCTCTCACGTGTCATACTCAGTTGATTCGGAGATAGTTTTTGGTCCATACAATCCATTCAAAAGGAGATTACTAAGGCATTTCACTCAAACACATTTAGCCCATTATAGCCCACTGTGTGAGATGTGACAAAAATCGGAAAGTGGTCGAAGATAGTCGACCTAATGGGCTGTCACTTGTCATACTCACTTTAGTCGGAGATAGTTTTTGGTCCATACAATCCATTCAAAAGGAGATTACTAAGGCATTTCACTCAAACACATTTTGCCCATTAAAGCCCACTGTGTGAGCTGTGACAAAAATCGGAAAGTGCTCAAAGATAGTCGACCTAATGGGCTGTCACGTGTCATACTCAGTTAATTCGGAGATAGTTTTTGGTCCATACAATCCATTCAAAAGGAGATTACTAAGGCATTTCACTCAAACACATTTTGCCCATTATAGCCCACTGTGTGAGTTGTGCCAAAAAACGGAAAGTGGTCGAAGATAGTGGACCTAATGGACTCTCACGTGTCATACTCAGTTGATTCGGAGATAGTTTTTGGTCCATACAATTCGTTCAAAATGAGATTACTAAGGCATTTCACTCAAACACATTTTGCCCATTATAGCCCACTGTGTGAGTTGTGACAAAAATCGGAAAGTGCTCAAAGATAGTCGACCTAATGGGCTGTCACTTGTCAGACTCACTTTAGTCGAAGATAGTTTTTGGTCCATACAATCCATTCAAAAGGAGATTACTAAGGCATTTCACTCAAACACATTTTGCCCATGATAGCCCACTGTGTGAGTTGTGACAAAAATCGGAAAGTGGTCGAAGATAGTGGACCTAATGGACTGTCACGAGTCATACTCAGTTGATTCGGACACAGTTTTTGGTCCATACAATCCATTGAAAAGGAGATTACTAAGGCATTTCACTCAAACACATTTTGCCCATTATAGCCCACTGTGTGAGTTGTGACAAAAATCGGAAAATGCTCAAAGATAGTCGACCTAATGGGCTGTCACTTGTCATACTCACTTTAGTCGAAGATAGTTTTTGGTCCATACAATCCATTCAAAAGGGGATTACTAAGGCATTTCACTCAAACACATTTTGCCCATTATAGCCCACTGTGTGAGTTGTGACAAAAATCGGAAAGTGGTCGAAGATAGTGGACCTAATGGGCTGTCACGTGTCATACTCAGTTGATTCGGAGATAGTTTTTGGTCCATACAATCCATTCAAAAGGAGATTACTAAGGCATTTCACTCAAACACATTTTGCCCATTATAGCCCACTGTGTGAGTTGTGCCAAAAAACGGAAAGTGGTCGAAGATAGTGGACCTAATGGACTCTCACGTGTCATACTCAGTTGATTCGGAGATAGTTTTTGGTCCATACAATTCATTCAAAATGAGATTACTAAGGCATTTCACTCAAACACATTTTGCCCATTATAGCCCACTGTGTGAGTTGTGACAAAAATCGGAAAGTGCTCAAAGATAGTCGACCTAATGGGCTGTCACTTGTCAGACTCACTTTAGTCGAAGATAGTTTTTGGTCCATACAATCCATTCAAAAGGAGATTACTAAGGCATTTCACTCAAACACATTTTGCCCATGATAGCCCACTGTGTGAGTTGTGACAAAAATCGGAAAGTGGTCGAAGATAGTGGACCTAATGGAATGTCACGAGTCATACTCAGTTGATTCGGACACAGTTTTTGGTCCATACAATCCATTGAAAAGAAGATTACTAAGGCATTTCACTCAAACACATTTTGCCCATTATAGCCCACTGTGTGAGTTGTGACAAAAATCGTTAAGTGCTCGAAGATAGTGGACCTAATGGGCTACAACGCGACATGCTTAGTTTATTCAGAAATAGTTTTTGGTCCATACAATCCATTCAAAGGAAGATTACTAAGGCATTTCACTCAAACACATTATGCCCATTATATCCCACTGTGTGAGTTGCGCCAAAAATCGGAAAGTGGTCGAAGATAACGGACCTGTTGGACTATCACGTATCATACTCAGTTTATAAAGAAATAGTTTTTGGTCCATACAATCCATTCAAAGGAAGATTACTAAGGCATTTCACTCAAACACATTATGCCCATTATAGCCCACTGTGTGAGTTGCGCCAAAAATCGGAAAGTGGTCGAAGATAGTGGACCTGATGGACTACAACGCGACATACTTACTTTATTCAGAAATAGTTTTTGGTCCATACAATCCATTCAAAGGAAGATTACTAAGGCATTTCACTCAAACACAGTTTGCCCATTATAGCCCACTGTGTGAGTTGTGCCAAAAATCGGAAAGTGGTCGAAGATAGTGGCACTAATGGCTGTCACGTGCCAAACTCAGTTTATTCCGAAATAGTTTTTTTCCATACAATTCATTCAAAAGTAGATTACTAAGGCATTTCACTCAAACACATTTTGCCCATTATAGTCCACTGTGTGAGTTGTGACAAAAATCGGAAAGTGGTCAAAGATAGTGGACCTAATGGACTGTCACGTGTCATACTCAGTTGATTCGGAGATAGTTTTTGGTCCATACAATTCATTCAAAAGTAGATTACTAAGGCATTTCACTCAAACACATTTTGCCCATTATAGCCCACTGTGTGAGTTGTGACAAAAATCGGAAAGTGGTCGAAGATAGCGGACCTAATGGACTGTCACGCGTCATACTCAGTTGATTCGGAGATAGTTTTTGGTCCATACAATCCATTCAAAAGGAGATTACTAAGGCATTTCACACAAACACATTTTGCCCATTATAGCTAACTGTGTGAGTTGTGAAAAAAACCGGAAAGTGGTCAAAGATAGTGGACCTAATGGACTGTCACATGTCATACTCAGTTGATTCGGAGATAGTTTTTAGTCCATACAATTCATTCAAAAATAGATTACTAAGGCATTTCACTCAAACACATTTTGCCCATTATAGCTCACTGTATGAGTTGTGCCAAAAACCGGAAAGTTGTAACGACACGTTCTCGCTGGTTGCTGGGGTAGTTCAGCGGCGTCCAGTGGTTACATAAAAAAAAACACTTCGTTGACGTTTGGTTAAATATTTATTCACAAAAATAGTTCTACTCACTAAACTATTATAAAATTTAAATATTTAATAAAATAATAAAAAAAAAGAATTAATTATATGCCCTAAGCCGGCTAAATTAATATTCGTCTAGTACGACTGTCCAAGGAAGTAAACGGGTGTCAGAACAACAATCAAAAGGCCTACGCACAGAATGACTGTTGCTCCAACAGCCTGTTAGTATACGTCAGTCCAATTTGTCCAATCTATAGGGAGAATCAGAATAACAATCAAACGGCATACGCACAGTATGATAGTGATTCTTAATGTCCCAATAACGGACGTCAGATCTTATTGAGAATATCAGAAAAACAGTCAAACGGCATACGCACTGGATGACTGTGATTCTTGATGTCCCAATAACGGACGTCAGATCAAATGGTCTAATTAAACCAGTGGAGGAGCCAGAACAACAGCCAAACGGCATACGCACAGGATGACTCCCGTTCCTTAGCCTCCACGATTTTCCCGAACAACAATTGTACGGCCTACGCACAGAACAATTGCTGTACAGGCTCTCTTAGTCAGTTGTCAATGCACCACTGATAAATAAATTTTATGCTAGTGTGGTTTACCACGCCACTAGTATAATAATTTATTTATCTCTAAGTGAAAGTCAATATTATTTACAATAAATAAAACCGACCTCACCTATCAGCAGCTTATCACCAACTAACTCTCTACTCAGTTGCGCTTGCTTATTAATGCAAAAATATTAATAGACAAATGCAAACAAATGTGTTCGCACATTTGCCCATATCAAACATGTTGTATCATACTCTACACAATATCATTTAGAGAGTAAGCAATCACCACTGAGCAGAGAGGCTTTGTATGTAAATTGTATGTAATACAACAACCGTTAATAAAAATAACTAAAAGTAGATAATAACTCTTCATAACAATTTTATATGAAATTCCTTTTGCACAGTGGGACTTATAAATTCAATAAGCAAAACATTTTTATATCATTAATATATAAGAAAAAATACTTGCAATAAGAAATAATAAAATAAATCTATATAACTCAATACTATTGTATTGTATAATATAATAATATATAATATATATCCGTATCATTCAATACTATTCGTAAAAGTAAAAAAAAATAAAAATAATCAGACTGGTGTCTTGGACGAGTCGGTGATATGGATACGGTGTGGACAAAAACAAGGTCGCCGCCTTTTGTCGTCACACTACTCCCCCTCCTGGATCAAATAAGTGTAACTGTGACTTCGCCGCCTCGCTGGATAGTGATTCGATACGTGTGGCCCCAAAATTCTCTCTTTAACCTTACCCGCGTTCCCTTTTGATATTCTCGAACCTCGTTTATTTCCTTTCTTATTTCTTCGGGTAATTGTTTTAGCACCGGGTGGTCGAGTGCTGATATTTTGGGTATGCGAGGTGGTGAGGGTACCAGTGACCGGTTTTGGATGAATATTGGTGGGGGTGAGGGTATCGGTGACGTATTGTTCGGCTCGACAAAAACTGGCATCGGTTGTTGGAGATTCGGCGATGTTCGGGATTGAAGGAAGATTTGTGGGTTCATCCAATTTCTACCCGGGGTTACGGGGATTGGTGGATGTAGGTAGTCATGTTGCAGTGGGGAAGAACATGGTTCTAATGAGGCAATACCTTCCAGCTGCTGATGTGTGTCATTCGTCACGGCCAACGAGGATGTCGTTTTCCGTGTCTTCTCCGAATTTGACTTAGACATCGGTTGAGCTGAAGTGTTTTGGTCATTATTTCGTCGACGGTTAGACGGTCGATTTTTAGAGGAGCTTGGAACTTCATCGTCTTCTGGAAATATTTTTCGCGTCTTATTTTCTCTATCTCGTTGGATATTGCGCTGAAATTTTTCTCTGGTTCTTTCAAATTTCTTTAGGTTTGTTTCCATACTTTCACCGTGTCGTCCGCACGTTAATTTAAATCTAGAGGAAATTAAAGAAAAGGAAGAATTATTAGCGTGGTATGGCTTTAGTTCGCTGACGTGTACAGTACGTCTCTTGCTAGTTTCCATGGCCCTAACATGAACAATGACTGAGGGTACAAATTCAGTAATGACGTATGGACCCTTAAATTTTGGTGCCCGCTTTGCGGTAAAATTTTCCACTGTCTCGGATAGTGGATGTCGGCGTACGAGTACGTGGTCGCCGATTTTTGGTGCCCAGCTGCGGCGTCGCAAATTATAATGTTGCCGCTGCTTTTGGGAGGCTTTAATTTTCTCTTCCTCAGAAGCAAGATAGGTCTGCTGTTTATTTGCGCCTATAGAGTTGGTTGTTGGTGATTGTAAGTTATGAAGCATGCGATGGTGTTCATTTCGATCTGGCTGTTTGGGGTTAGGTATACTTTCTAATTCGGCGGCCAAGGATAACAGGTCATCCAAAGTTTTGAAATCTCTCCTTTTGATGTACCGCTGATAATCGGGGGACGAGTTTCGGAAAATTGTTTCCAGTTTTTCCTCTTCACTCATGCTAGAATAATACATCAGATCTTGGAGGGCGAGCAAGTAATATTTGAAGTTTTTAATTTTATTTTTAAATTTTAAATTTTGAAGTTTTCCCGTGGCCGTTGTGTTCGGGAGCGAATCTCTATATCTAATTTCTCAAAATACCTTAGTGGCAGGAAGAATTTTAGTAGATCTTTCTTGAAATGTGACCAGTGCTCCCATGGCTTTCGATTGTTTCTGAACCATATGAGGGCACGGTCTTTTAACAGTTCAAACATTACTGGAACAACCGCGCTTAAATTTATTTCATATATAGTGGCCAATTCTTCCAAACGATCAGTAAATTTTAGTACATCCTTACCTCCATCATATTTAACACTCCATTTTCTAATTAGTTCGACAGTGGCGATTCTGTCCTCCCTCGTTGATGGTGTGGGAGGTTTTTCGCTTTCTGCTTCTGGCATAGTTTTGGAGGCGATATCGGGTGATGCTGTAGACAAAATTGATGACTTCAGGACTTCATTCTTTTCACAGGGCACACTCAGAGAGACGCTGGAGGACCCACTGCTGCTTTGGTCATGTTGTTTTTGCCACGCCAGCAATTGATGGGTAACATCCTCTTCATGTTCTGTAGTGATGAATTTTGCCAGCCTTTTACGCATTTCTTCAACAGTGCCCATCGGATCTTGCCCACACTGTAACAAATAAGTAACGAGCTCTTCTTTTTTGAGAGAGTAGACCCATGAGGTTTTTAATATTTCACGGTGACCCATTGCGACAGGTATGGTACCAGGAGGCTGCGGCCAACTATTACTCACCTACTAGTGAAAACAGGAAGTATTACGTGAGTTAGCTTTATAATAAAATGGACAAATAAGTCCCTGCTCGGGCGCCAATGTAACGACACGTTCTCGCTGGTTGCTGGGGTAGTTCAGCGGCGTCCAGTGGTTACAAAAAAAAAACACTTCGTTGACGTTTGGTTAAATATTTATTCACAAAAATAGTTCTACTCACTAAACTATTATAAAATTTAAATATTTAATAAAATAATAAAAAAAAAGAATTAATTATATGCCCTAAGCCGGCTAAATTAATATTCGTCTAGTACGACTGTCCAAGGAAGTAAACGGGTGTCAGAACAACAATCAAAAGGCCTACGCACAGAATGACTGTTGCTCCAACAGCCTGTTAGTATACGTCAGTCCAATTTGTCCAATCTATAGGGAGAATCAAAATAACAATCAAACGGCATACGCACAGGATGATTGTGATTCTTAATGTCCCAATAACGGACGTCAGATCTTATTGAGAATATCAGAAAAACAGTCAAACGGCATACGCACTGGATGACTGTGATTCTTGATGTCCCAATAACGGACGTCAGATCAAATGGTCTAATTAAACCAGTGGAGGAGCCAGAACAACAGCCAAACGGCATACGCACAGGATGACTTCCGTTCCTTAGCCTCCACGATTTTCCCGAACAACAATTGTACGGCCTACGCACAGAACAATTGCTGTACAGGCTCTCTTAGTCAGTTGTCAATGCACCACTGATAAATAAATTTTATGCTAGTGTGGTTTACCACGCCACTAGTATAATAATTTATTTATCTCTAAGTGAAAGTCAATATTATTTACAATAAATAAAACCGACCTCACCTATCAGCAGCTTATCACCAACTAACTCTCTACTCAGTTGCGCTTGCTTATTAATGCAAAAATATTAATAGACAAATGCAAACAAATGTGTTCGCACATTTGCCCATATCAAACATGTTGTATCATACTCTACACAATATCATTTAGAGAGTAAGCAATCACCACTGAGCAGAGAGGCTTTGTATGTAAATTGTATGTAATACAACAACCGTTAATAAAAATAACTAAAAGTAGATAATAACTCTTCATAACAATTTTATATGAAATTCCTTTTGCACAGTGGGACTTATAAATTCAATAAGCAAAACATTTTTATATCATTAATATATAAGAAAAAATACTTGCAATAAGAAATAATAAAATAACTCTATATAACTCAATACTATTGTATTGTATAATATAATAATATATAATATATATCCGTATCATTCAATACTATTCGTAAAAGTAAAAAAAAATAAAAATAATCAGATTGGTGTCTTGGACGAGTCCGTGATATGGATACGGTGTGGACAAAAACAAGGTCGCCGCCTTTTGTCGTCACAAAGTGGTCGAAGATAGTAGACCTGATGAGCTACAATGCGACATACTCAGTTTATTCAGAAATAGTTTTTGGTCCATACAATTCAATTCAAAGGAAGATTACTAAGGCATTTCACTCAAACACATTTTGCCCATTATAGCCCACTGTGTGAGTTGTGACAAAAATCGGAAAGTGCTCAAAGGTAGTCGACCTAATGGGCTGTCACTTGTCATACTCACTTTAGTCGAAGATTGTTTTTGGTCCATACAATCCATTCAAAAGAAGATTACTAAGGCATTTCACACAAACACATTTTGCCCATTATAGCTAACTGTGTGAGTTGTGACAAAAACCGGAAAGTGGTCCAAGATAGTGGACCTAATGGACTGTCACATGTCATACTCAGTTGATTCGGAGATAGTTTTTGGTCCATACAATTCATTCAAAAGTAGATTACTAAGGCATTTCACTCAAACACATTTTGCCCATTATAGTGGACCTAATGGACTCTCACGTGTCATACTCAGTTGATTCGGAGATAGTTTTTGGTCCATACAATCCATTCAAAAGGAGATTACTAAGGCATTTCACTCAAACACATTTTGCCCATTATAGCCCACTGTGTGAGTTGTGACAAAAATCGGAAAGCGGTCGAAGATAGTGGACCTAATGGACTGTCATGCGTCGTAGTCAGTTGATTCGGAGATAGTTTTTGGTCCATACAATCCATTCAAAAGGAGATTACTAAGGCATTTCACTCAAACACATTTTGCCCATTATAGCCCACTGTGTGAGTTGTGACAAAAATCGGAAAGTGGTCGAAGATAGCGGACCTAATGGACTGTCACGCGTCATACTCAGTTGATTCGGAGATAGTTTTTGGTCCATACAATCCATTCAAAAGGAGATTACTAAGGCATTTCACACAAACACATTTTGCCCATTATAGCTAACTGTGTGAGTTGTGACAAAAACCGGAAAGTGGTCAAAGATAGTGGACCTAATGGACTGTCACATGTCATACTCAGTTGATTCGGAGATAGTTTTTAGTCCATACAATTCATTCAAAAATAGATTACTAAGGCATTTCACTCAAACACATTTTGCCCATTATAGCTCACTGTATGAGTTGTGCCAAAAACCGGAAAGTTGTAACGACACGTTCTCGCTGGTTGCTGGGGTAGTTCAGCGGCGTCCAGTGGTTACATAAAAAAAAACACTTCGTTGACGTTTGGTTAAATATTTATTCACAAAAATAGTTCTACTCACTAAACTATTATAAAATTTAAATATTTAATAAAATAATAAAAAAAAAGAATTAATTATATGCCCTAAGCCGGCTAAATTAATATTCGTCTAGTACGACTGTCCAAGGAAGTAAACGGGTGTCAGAACAACAATCAAAAGGCCTACGCACAGAATGACTGTTGCTCCAACAGCCTGTTAGTATACGTCAGTCCAATTTGTCCAATCTATAGGGAGAATCAGAATAACAATCAAACGGCATACGCACAGGATGATTGTGATTCTTAATGTCCCAATAACGGACGTCAGATCTTATTGAGAATATCAGAAAAACAGTCAAACGGCATACGCACTGGATGACTGTGATTCTTGATGTCCCAATAACGGACGTCAGATCAAATGGTCTAATTAAACCAGTGGAGGAGCCAGAACAACAGCCAAACGGCATACGCACAGGATGACTCCCGTTCCTTAGCCTCCACGATTTTCCCGAACAACAATTGTACGGCCTACGCACAGAACAATTGCTGTACAGGCTCTCTTAGTCAGTTGTCAATGCACCACTGATAAATAAATTTTATGCTAGTGTGGTTTACCACGCCACTAGTATAATAATTTATTTATCTCTAAGTGAAAGTCAATATTATTTACAATAAATAAAACCGACCTCACCTATCAGCAGCTTATCACCAACTAACTCTCTACTCAGTTGCGCTTGCTTATTAATGCAAAAATATTAATAGACAAATGCAAACAAATGTGTTCGCACATTTGCCCATATCAAACATGTTGTATCATACTCTACACAATATCATTTAGAGAGTAAGCAATCACCACTGAGCAGAGAGGCTTTGTATGTAAATTGTATGTAATACAACAACCGTTAATAAAAATAACTAAAAGTAGATAATAACTCTTCATAACAATTTTATATGAAATTCCTTTTGCACAGTGGGACTTATAAATTCAATAAGCAAAACATTTTTATATCATTAATATATAAGAAAAAATACTTGCAATAAGAAATAATAAAATAACTCTATATAACTCAATACTATTGTATTGTATAATATAATAATATATAATATATATCCGTATCATTCAATACTATTCGTAAAAGTAAAAAAAAATAAAAATAATCAGACTGGTGTCTTGGACGAGTCGGTGATATGGATACGGTGTGGACAAAAACAAGGTCGCCGCCTTTTGTCGTCACACTACTCCCCCTCCTGGATCAAATAAGTGTAACTGTGACTTCGCCGCCTCGCTGGATAGTGATTCGATACGTGTGGCCCCAAAATTCTCTCTTTAACCTTACCCGCGTTCCCTTTTGATATTCTCGAACCTCGTTTATTTCCTTTCTTATTTCTTCGGGTAATTGTTTTAGCACCGGGTGGTCGAGTGCTGATATTTTGGGTATGCGAGGTGGTGAGGGTACCAGTGACCGGTTTTGGATGAATATTGGTGGGGGTGAGGGTATCGGTGACGTATTGTTCGGCTCGACAAAAACTGGCATCGGTTGTTGGAGATTCGGCGATGTTCGGGATTGAAGGAAGATTTGTGGGTTCATCCAATTTCTACCCGGGGTTACGGGGATTGGTGGATGTAGGTAGTCATGTTGCAGTGGGGAAGAACATGGTTCTAATGAGGCAATACCTTCCAGCTGCTGATGTGTGTCATTCGTCACGGCCAACGAGGATGTCGTTTTCCGTGTCTTCTCCGAATTTGACTTAGACATCGGTTGAGCTGAAGTGTTTTGGTCATTATTTCGTCGACGGTTAGACGGTCGATTTTTAGAGGAGCTTGGAACTTCATCGTCTTCTGGAAATATTTTTCGCGTCTTATTTTCTCTATCTCGTTGGATATTGCGCTGAAATTTTTCTCTGGTTCTTTCAAATTTCTTTAGGTTTGTTTCCATACTTTCACCGTGTCGTCCGCACGTTAATTTAAATCTAGAGGAAATTAAAGAAAAGGAAGAATTATTAGCGTGGTATGGCTTTAGTTCGCTGACGTGTACAGTACGTCTCTTGCTAGTTTCCATGGCCCTAACATGAACAATGACTGAGGGTACAAATTCAGTAATGACGTATGGACCCTTAAATTTTGGTGCCCGCTTTGCGGTAAAATTTTCCACTGTCTCGGATAGTGGATGTCGGCGTACGAGTACGTGGTCGCCGATTTTTGGTGCCCAGCTGCGGCGTCGCAAATTATAATGTTGCCGCCGCTTTTGGGAGGCTTTAATTTTCTCTTCCTCAGAAGCAAGATAGGTCTGCTGTTTATTTGCGCCTATAGAGTTGGTTGTTGGTGATTGTAAGTTATGAAGCATGCGATGGTGTTCATTTCGATCTGGCTGTTTGGGGTTAGGTATACTTTCTAATTCGGCGGCCAAGGATAACAGGTCATCCAAAGTTTTGAAATCTCTCCTTTTGATGTACCGCTGATAATCGGGGGACGAGTTTCGGAAAATTGTTTCCAGTTTTTCCTCTTCACTCATGCTAGAATAATACATCAGATCTTGGAGGGCGAGCAAGTAATATTTGAAGTTTTTAATTTTATTTTTAAATTTTAAATTTTGAAGTTTTCCCGTGGCCGTTGTGTTCGGGAGCGAATCTCTATATCTAATTTCTCAAAATACCTTAGTGGCAGGAAGAATTTTAGTAGATCTTTCTTGAAATGTGACCAGTGCTCCCATGGCTTTCGATTGTTTCTGAACCATATGAGGGCACGGTCTTTTAACAGTTCAAACATTACTGGAACAACCGCGCTTAAATTTATTTCATATATAGTGGCCAATTCTTCCAAACGATCAGTAAATTTTAGTACATCCTTACCTCCATCATATTTAACACTCCATTTTCTAATTAGTTCGACAGTGGCGATTCTGTCCTCCCTCGTTGATGGTGTGGGAGGTTTTTCGCTTTCTGCTTCTGGCATAGTTTTGGAGGCGATATCGGGTGATGCTGTAGACAAAATTGATGACTTCAGGACTTCATTCTTTTCACAGGGCACACTCAGAGAGACGCTGGAGGACCCACTGCTGCTTTGGTCATGTTGTTTTTGCCACGCCAGCAATTGGTGGGTAACATCCTCTTCATGTTCTGTAGTGATGAATTTTGCCAGCCTTTTACGCATTTCTTCAACAGTGCCCATCGGATCTTGCCCACACTGTAACAAATAAGTAACGAGCTCTTCTTTTTTGAGAGAGTAGACCCATGAGGTTTTTAATATTTCACGGTGACCCATTGCGACAGGTATGGTACCAGGAGGCTGCGGCCAACTATTACTCACCTACTAGTGAAAACAGGAAGTATTACGTGAGTTAGCTTTATAATAAAATGGACAAATAAGTCCCTGCTCGGGCGCCAATGTAACGACACGTTCTCGCTGGTTGCTGGGGTAGTTCAGCGGCGTCCAGTGGTTACAAAAAAAAACACTTCGTTGACGTTTGGTTAAATATTTATTCACAAAAATAGTTCTACTCACTAAACTATTATAAAATTTAAATATTTAATAAAATAATAAAAAAAAAGAATTAATTATATGCCCTAAGCCGGCTAAATTAATATTCGTCTAGTACGACTGTCCAAGGAAGTAAACGGGTGTCAGAACAACAATCAAAAGGCCTACGCACAGAATGACTGTTGCTCCAACAGCCTGTTAGTATACGTCAGTCCAATTTGTCCAATCTATAGGGAGAATCAAAATAACAATCAAACGGCATACGCACAGGATGATTGTGATTCTTAATGTCCCAATAACGGACGTCAGATCTTATTGAGAATATCAGAAAAACAGTCAAACGGCATACGCACTGGATGACTGTGATTCTT
This sequence comes from Metopia argyrocephala, assembly GCA_963576795.1. Classification (NCBI taxonomy): domain Eukaryota; kingdom Metazoa; phylum Arthropoda; class Insecta; order Diptera; family Sarcophagidae; genus Metopia; species Metopia argyrocephala. The sequence goes on along the minus strand of OY756209.1, from coordinate 85,458,207 downwards.
GATGTCCCAATAACGGACGTCAGATCAAATGGTCTAATTAAACCAGTGGAGGAGCCAGAACAACAGCCAAACGGCATACGCACAGGATGACTTCCGTTCCTTAGCCTCCACGATTTTCCCGAACAACAATTGTACGGCCTACGCACAGAACAATTGCTGTACAGGCTCTCTTAGTCAGTTGTCAATGCACCACTGATAAATAAATTTTATGCTAGTGTGGTTTACCACGCCACTAGTATAATAATTTATTTATCTCTAAGTGAAAGTCAATATTATTTACAATAAATAAAACCGACCTCACCTATCAGCAGCTTATCACCAACTAACTCTCTACTCAGTTGCGCTTGCTTATTAATGCAAAAATATTAATAGACAAATGCAAACAAATGTGTTCGCACATTTGCCCATATCAAACATGTTGTATCATACTCTACACAATATCATTTAGAGAGTAAGCAATCACCACTGAGCAGAGAGGCTTTGTATGTAAATTGTATGTAATACAACAACCGTTAATAAAAATAACTAAAAGTAGATAATAACTCTTCATAACAATTTTATATGAAATTCCTTTTGCACAGTGGGACTTATAAATTCAATAAGCAAAACATTTTTATATCATTAATATATAAGAAAAAATACTTGCAATAAGAAATAATAAAATAACTCTATATAACTCAATACTATTGTATTGTATAATATAATAATATATAATATATATCCGTATCATTCAATACTATTCGTAAAAGTAAAAAAAAATAAAAATAATCAGATTGGTGTCTTGGACGAGTCCGTGATATGGATACGGTGTGGACAAAAACAAGGTCGCCGCCTTTTGTCGTCACAAAGTGGTCGAAGATAGTAGACCTGATGAGCTACAATGCGACATACTCAGTTTATTCAGAAATAGTTTTTGGTCCATACAATTCAATTCAAAGGAAGATTACTAAGGCATTTCACTCAAACACATTTTGCCCATTATAGCCCACTGTGTGAGTTGTGACAAAAATCGGAAAGTGCTCAAAGGTAGTCGACCTAATGGGCTGTCACTTGTCATACTCACTTTAGTCGAAGATTGTTTTTGGTCCATACAATCCATTCAAAAGAAGATTACTAAGGCATTTCACACAAACACATTTTGCCCATTATAGCTAACTGTGTGAGTTGTGACAAAAACCGGAAAGTGGTCCAAGATAGTGGACCTAATGGACTGTCACATGTCATACTCAGTTGATTCGGAGATAGTTTTTGGTCCATACAATTCATTCAAAAGTAGATTACTAAGGCATTTCACTCAAACACATTTTGCCCATTATAGTGGACCTAATGGACTCTCACGTGTCATACTCAGTTGATTCGGAGATAGTTTTTGGTCCATACAATCCATTCAAAAGGAGATTACTAAGGCATTTCACTCAAACACATTTTGCCCATTATAGCCCACTGTGTGAGTTGTGACAAAAATCGGAAAGCGGTCGAAGATAGTGGACCTAATGGACTGTCATGCGTCATAGTCAGTTGATTCGGAGATAGTTTTTGGTCCATACAATCCATTCAAAAGGAGATTACTAAGGCATTTCACTCAAACACATTTTGCCCATTATAGCCCACTGTGTGAGTTGTGACAAAAATCGGAAAGTTGTCGAAGATAGTGGACCTAATGGACTGTCACGTGTCATACTCAGTTGATTCGGAGACAGTTTTTGGTCCATACAATCCATTGAAAAGAAGATTACTAAGGCATTTCACTCAAACACATTTTGTCCATTATAGCCCACTGTGTGAGTTGTGCCAAAAATCGGAAAGTGGTCTACGATAGTGGCACTAATGGAATGTCACGTGTCATACTCAGTTTATTCCGAAATAGTTTTTGGTCCATACAATTCATTCAAAAGGAGATTACTAAGGCATTTCACACAAACACATTTTGCCCATTATAGCTAACTGTGTGAGTTGTGACAAAAACCGGAAAGTGGTACAAGATAGTGGACCTAATGGACTGTCACATGTCATATTCAGTTGATTCGGAGATAGTTTTTGGTCCATACAATTCATTCAAAAATAGATTACTAAGGCATTTCACTCAAACACATTTTGCCCATTATAGCCCACTGTGTGAGTTGTGCCAAAAACCGGAAAGTGGTCGAAGATAGTGGACCTAATGGACTCTCACGTGTCATACTCAGTTGATTCGGAGATAGTTTTTGGTCCATACAATCCATTCAAAAGGAGATTACTAAGGCATTTCACTCAAACACATTTTGCCCATTATAGCCCACTGTGTGAGTTGTGACAAAAATCGGAAAGTGGTCGAAGATAGTGGACCTAATGGACTGTCACGCGTCATACTCAGTTGATTCGGAGATAGTTTTTGGTCCATACAATCCATTCAAAAGGAGATTACTAAGGCATTTCACTCAAACACATTTTGCCCATTATAGCCCACTGTGTGAGTTGTGACAAAAATCGGAAAGTGGTCAAAGATAGTGGACCTAATGGACTGTCACGTGTCATACTCAGTTGATTCGGAGACAGTTTTTGGTCCATACAATCCATTCAAAAGGAGATTACTAAGGCATTTCACTCAAACACATTTTGCCCATTATAGCCCACTGTGTGAGTTGTGCCAAAAAACGGAAAGTGTTCGAAGATAGTGGACCTAATGGACTCTCACGTGTCATACTCAGTTGATTCGGAGTAAGTTTTTGGTCCATACAATCCATTCAAAATGAGATTACTAAGGCATTTCACTCAAACACATTTTGCCCATTATAGCCCACTGTGTGAGTTGTGCCAAAAAACGGAAAGTGTTCGAAGATAGTGGACCTAATGGACTCTCACGTGTCATACTCAGTTGATTCGGAGATAGTTTTTGGTCCATACAATCCATTCAAAAGGAGATTACTAAGGCATTTCACTCAAACACATTTTGCCCATTATAGCCCACTGTGTGAGCTGTGACAAAAATCGGAAAGTGGTCGAAGATAGTGGACCTAATGGACTGTCACGCGTCATACTCAGTTGATTCGGAGATAGTTTTTGGTCCATACAATCCATTCAAAAGGAGATTACTAAGGCATTTCACACAAACACATTTTGCCCATTATAGCTAACTGTGTGAGTTGTGACAAAAACCGGAAAGTGGTCCAAGATAGTGGACCTAATGGACTCTCACGTGTCATACTCAGTTGATTCGGAGTAAGTTTTTGGTCCATACAATCCATTCAAAATGAGATTACTAAGGCATTTCACTCAAACACATTTTGCCCATTATAGCCCACTGTGTGAGTTGTGCCAAAAAACGGAAAGTGTTCGAAGATAGTGGACCTAATGGACTCTCACGTGTCATACTCAGTTGATTCGGAGATAGTTTTTGGTCCATACAATCCATTCAAAAGGAGATTACTAAGGCATTTCACTCAAACACATTTTGCCCATTACAGCCCACTGTGTGAGTTGTGCCAAAAAACGGAAAGTGTTCGAAGATAGTGGACCTAATGGACTCTCACGTGTCATACTCAGTTGATTCGGAGACAGTTTTTGGTCCATACAATCCATTCAAAAGGAGATTACTAAGGCATTTCACTCAAACACATTTTGCCCATTATAGCCCACTGTGTGAGTTGTGACAAAAATCGGAAAGTGGTCGAAGATAGTGGACCTAATGGACTGTCACGCGTCATACTCAGTTTATTCCGAAATAGTTTTTGGTCCATACAATTCATTCAAAAGTAGATCACTAAGGCATTTCACTCAAACACATTTTGCCCATTATAGCCCACTGTGTGAGTTGTGCCAAAAAACGGAAAGTGTTCGAAGATAGTGGACCTAATGGACTCTCACGTGTCATACTCAGTTGATTCGGAGATAGTTTTTGGTCCATACAATCCATTCAAAAGGAGATTACTAAGGCATTTCACTCAAACACATTTTTCCCATTATAGCCCACTGTGTGAGCTGTGACAAAAATCGGAAAGTGGTCGAATATAGTGGACCTAATGGACTGTCACGCGTCATACTCAGTTGATTCGGAGATAGTTTTTGGTCCATACAATCCATTCAAAAGGAGATTACTAAGGCATTTCACTCAAACACATTTTGCCCATTATAGCCCACTGTGTGAGTTGTGCCAAAAAACGGAAAGTGTTCGAAGATAGTGGACCTAATGGACTGTCACGCGTCATACTCAGTTGATTCGGAGATAGTTTTTGGTCCATACAATCCATTCAAAAGGAGATTACTAAGGCATTTCACACAAACACATTTTGCCCATTATAGCTAACTGTGTGAGTTGTGACAAAAACCGGAAAGTGGTCCAAGATAGTGGACCTAATGGACTCTCACGTGTCATACTCAGTTGATTCGGAGTAAGTTTTTGGTCCATACAATCCATTCAAAATGAGATTACTAAGGCATTTCACTCAAACACATTTTGCCCATTATAGCCCACTGTGTGAGTTGTGCCAAAAAACGGAAAGTGTTCGAAGATAGTGGACCTAATGGACTCTCACGTGTCATACTCAGTTGATTCGGAGATAGTTTTTGGTCCATACAATCCATTCAAAAGGAGATTGCTAAGGCATTTCACTCAAACACATTTTGCCCATTATAGCCCACTGTGTGAGTTGTGCCAAAAAACGGAAAGTGGTCGAAGATAGTGGACCTAATGGACTCTCACGTGTCATACTCAGTTGATTCGGAGATAGTTTTTGGTCCATACAATCCATTCAAAAGGAGATTACTAAGGCATTTCACTCAAACACATTTTGCCCATTATAGCCCACTGTGTGAGTTGTGACAAAAATCGGAAAGTGGTCGAAGATAGTGGACCTAATGGACTGTCACGTGTCATACTCAGTTGATTCGGAGACAGTTTTTGGTCCATACAATCCATTCAAAAGGAGATTACTAAGGCATTTCACTCAAACACATTTTGCCCATTATAGCCCACTGTGTGAGTTGTGACAAAAATCGGAAAGTGGTCGAAGATAGTGGACCTAATGGACTGTCACGCGTCATACTCAGTTTATTCCGAAATAGTTTTTGGTCCATACAATTCATTCAAAAGTAGATCACTAAGGCATTTCACTCAAACACATTTTGCCCATTATAGCCCACTGTGTGAGTTGTGCCAAAAAACGGAAAGTGTTCGAAGATAGTGGACCTAATGGACTCTCACGTGTCATACTCAGTTGATTCGGAGATAGTTTTTGGTCCATACAATCCATTCAAAAGGAGATTACTAAGGCATTTCACTCAAACACATTTTGCCCATTATAGCCCACTGTGTGAGCTGTGACAAAAATCGGAAAGTGGTCGAAGATAGTGGACCTAATGGACTGTCACGCGTCATACTCAGTTGATTCGGAGATAGTTTTTGGTCCATACAATCCATTCAAAAGGAGATTACTAAGGCATTTCACTCAAACACATTTTGCCCATTATAGCCCACTGTGTGAGTTGTGACAAAAACCGGAAAGTGGTCCAAGATAGTGGACCTAATGGACTGTCACATGTCATACTCAGTTGATTCGGAGATAGTTTTTGGTCCATACAATTCATTCAAAAGTAGATTACTAAGGCATTTCACTCAAACACATTTTGCCCATTATAGTGGACCTAATGGACTCTCACGTGTCATACTCAGTTGATTCGGAGATAGTTTTTGGTCCATACAATCCATTCAAAAGGAGATTACTAAGGCATTTCACTCAAACACATTTTGCCCATTATAGCCCACTGTGTGAGTTGTGACAAAAATCGGAAAGCGGTCGAAGATAGTGGACCTAATGGACTGTCATGCGTCATAGTCAGTTGATTCGGAGATAGTTTTTGGTCCATACAATCCATTCAAAAGGAGATTACTAAGGCATTTCACTCAAACACATTTTGCCCATTATAGCCCACTGTGTGAGTTGTGACAAAAATCGGAAAGTTGTCGAAGATAGTGGACCTAATGGACTGTCACGTGTCATACTCAGTTGATTCGGAGACAGTTTTTGGTCCATACAATCCATTGAAAAGAAGATTACTAAGGCATTTCACTCAAACACATTTTGCCCATTATAGCCCACTGTGTGAGTTGTGCCAAAAATCGGAAAGTGGTCTACGATAGTGGCACTAATGGAATGTCACGTGTCATACTCAGTTTATTCCGAAATAGTTTTTCGTCCATACAATTCATTCAAAAGGAGATTACTAAGGCATTTCACACAAACACATTTTGCCCATTATAGCTAACTGTGTGAGTTGTGACAAAAACCGGAAAGTGGTACAAGATAGTGGACCTAATGGACTGTCACATGTCATATTCAGTTGATTCGGAGATAGTTTTTGGTCCATACAATTCATTCAAAAATAGATTACTAAGGCATTTCACTCAAACACATTTTGCCCATTATAGCCCACTGTGTGAGTTGTGCCAAAAACCGGAAAGTGGTCGAAGATAGTGGACCTAATGGACTCTCACGTGTCATACTCAGTTGATTCGGAGATAGTTTTTGGTCCATACAATCCATTCAAAAGGAGATTACTAAGGCATTTCACTCAAACACATTTTGCCCATTATAGCCCACTGTGTGAGTTGTGACAAAAATCGGAAAGTGGTCGAAGATAGTGGACCTAATGGACTGTCACGCGTCATACTCAGTTGATTCGGAGATAGTTTTTGGTCCATACAATCCATTCAAAAGGAGATTACTAAGGCATTTCACTCAAACACATTTTGCCCATTATAGCCCACTGTGTGAGTTGTGCCAAAAAACGGAAAGTGTTCGAAGATAGTGGACCTAATGGACTCTCACGTGTCATACTCAGTTGATTCGGAGACAGTTTTTGGTCCATACAATCCATTCAAAAGGAGATTACTAAGGCATTTCACTCAAACACATTTTGCCCATTATAGCCCACTGTGTGAGTTGTGACAAAAATCGGAAAGTGGTCGAAGATAGAGGACCTAATGGACTGTCACGCGTCATACTCAGTTTATTCCGAAATAGTTTTTGGTCCATACAATTCATTCAAAAGTAGATCACTAAGGCATTTCACTCAAACACATTTTGCCCATTATAGCCCACTGTGTGAGTTGTGCCAAAAAACGGAAAGTGTTCGAAGATAGTGGACCTAATGGACTCTCACGTGTCATACTCAGTTGATTCGGAGATAGTTTTTGGTCCATACAATCCATTCAAAAGGAGATTACTAAGGCATTTCACTCAAACACATTTTGCCCATTATAGCCCACTGTGTGAGCTGTGACAAAAATCGGAAAGTGGTCGAAGATAGTGGACCTAATGGACTGTCACGCGTCATACTCAGTTGATTCGGAGATAGTTTTTGGTCCATACAATCCATTCAAAAGGAGATTACTAAGGCATTTCACTCAAACACATTTTGCCCATTATAGCCCACTGTGTGAGTTGTGCCAAAAAACGGAAAGTGTTCGAAGATAGTGGACCTAATGGACTGTCACGCGTCATACTCAGTTGATTCGGAGATAGTTTTTGGTCCATACAATCCATTCAAAAGGAGATTACTAAGGCATTTCACACAAACACATTTTGCCCATTATAGCTAACTGTGTGAGTTGTGACAAAAACCGGAAAGTGGTCCAAGATAGTGGACCTAATGGACTCTCACGTGTCATACTCAGTTGATTCGGAGTAAGTTTTTGGTCCATACAATCCATTCAAAATGAGATTACTAAGGCATTTCACTCAAACACATTTTGCCCATTATAGCCCACTGTGTGAGTTGTGCCAAAAAACGGAAAGTGTTCGAAGATAGTGGACCTAATGGACTCTCACGTGTCATACTCAGTTGATTCGGAGATAGTTTTTGGTCCATACAATCCATTCAAAAGGAGATTGCTAAGGCATTTCACTCAAACACATTTTGCCCATTATAGCCCACTGTGTGAGTTGTGCCAAAAAACGGAAAGTGGTCGAAGATAGTGGACCTAATGGACTCTCACGTGTCATACTCAGTTGATTCGGAGATAGTTTTTGGTCCATACAATCCATTCAAAAGGAGATTACTAAGGCATTTCACTCAAACACATTTTGCCCATTATAGCCCACTGTGTGAGTTGTGACAAAAATCGGAAAGTGGTCGAAGATAGTGGACCTAATGGACTGTCACGTGTCATACTCAGTTGATTCGGAGACAGTTTTTGGTCCATACAATCCATTCAAAAGGAGATTACTAAGGCATTTCACTCAAACACATTTTGCCCATTATAGCCCACTGTGTGGGTTGTGACAAAAATCGGAAAGTGGTCGAAGATAGTGGACCTAATGGACTGTCACGCGTCATACTCAGTTTATTCCGAAATAGTTTTTGGTCCATACAATTCATTCAAAAGTAGATCACTAAGGCATTTCACTCAAACACATTTTGCCCATTATAGCCCACTGTGTGAGTTGTGCCAAAAAACGGAAAGTGTTCGAAGATAGTGGACCTAATGGACTCTCACGTGTCATACTCAGTTGATTCGGATATAGTTTTTGGTCCATACAATCCATTCAAAAGGAGATTACTAAGGCATTTCACTCAAACACATTTTGCCCATTATAGCCCACTGTGTGAGCTGTGACAAAAATCGGAAAGTGGTCGAAGATAGTGGACCTAATGGACTGTCACGCGTCATACTCAGTTGATTCGGAGATAGTTTTTGGTCCATACAATCCATTCAAAAGGAGATTACTAAGGCATTTCACTCAAACACATTTTGCCCATTATAGCCCACTGTGTGAGTTGTGCCAAAAAACGGAAAGTGTTCGAAGATAGTGGACCTAATGGACTCTCACGTGTCATACTCAGTTGATTCGGAGATAGTTTTTGGTCCATACAATCCATTCAAAAGGAGATTACTAAGGCATTTCACTCAAACACATTTTGCCCATTATAGCCCACTGTGTGAGCTGTGACAAAAATCGGAAAGTGGTCGAAGATAGTGGACCTAATGGACTGTCACGCGTCATACTCAGTTGATTCGGAGATAGTTTTTGGTCCATACAATCCATTCAAAAGGAGATTACTAAGGCATTTCACTCAAACACATTTTGCCCATTATAGCCCACTGTGTGAGTTGTGACAAAAATCGGAAAGTTGTCGAAGATAGTGGACCTAATGGACTGTCACGTGTCATACTCAGTTGATTCGGAGACAGTTTTTGGTCCATACAATCCATTGAAAAGAAGATTACTAAGGCATTTCACTCAAACACATTTTGCCCATTATAGCCCACTGTGTGAGTTGTGCCAAAAATCGGAAAGTGGTCTACGATAGTGGCACTAATGGAATGTCACGTGTCATACTCAGTTTATTCCGAAATAGTTTTTGGTCCATACAATTCATTCAAAAGGAGATTACTAAGGCATTTCACACAAACACATTTTGCCCATTATAGCTAACTGTGTGAGTTGTGACAAAAACCGGAAAGTGGTACAAGATAGTGGACCTAATGGACTGTCACATGTCATATTCAGTTGATTCGGAGATAGTTTTTGGTCCATACAATTCATTCAAAAATAGATTACTAAGGCATTTCACTCAAACACATTTTGCCCATTATAGCCCACTGTGTGAGTTGTGCCAAAAACCGGAAAGTGGTCGAAGATAGTGGACCTAATGGACTCTCACGTGTCATACTCAGTTGATTCGGAGATAGTTTTTGGTCCATACAATCCATTCAAAAGGAGATTACTAAGGCATTTCACTCAAACACATTTTGCCCATTATAGCCCACTGTGTGAGTTGTGACAAAAATCGGAAAGTGGTCGAAGATAGTGGACCTAATGGACTGTCACGCGTCATACTCAGTTGATTCGGAGATAGTTTTTGGTCCATACAATCCATTCAAAAGGAGATTACTAAGGCATTTCACTCAAACACATTTTGCCCATTATAGCCCACTGTGTGAGTTGTGACAAAAATCGGAAAGTGGTCGAAGATAGTGGACCTAATGGACTGTCACGTGTCATACTCAGTTGATTCGGAGACAGTTTTTGGTCCATACAATCCATTCAAAAGGAGATTACTAAGGCATTTCACTCAAACACATTTTGCCCATTATAGCCCACTGTGTGAGTTGTGCCAAAAAACGGAAAGTGGTCGAAGATAGTGGACCTAATGGACTCTCACGTGTCATACTCAGTTGATTCGGAGTAAGTTTTTGGTCCATACAATCCATTCAAAATGAGATTACTAAGGCATTTCACTCAAACACATTTTGCCCATTATAGCCCACTGTGTGAGTTGTGCCAAAAAACGGAAAGTGTTCGAAGATAGTGGACCTAATGGACTCTCACGTGTCATACTCAGTTGATTCGGAGATAGTTTTTGGTCCATACAATCCATTCAAAAGGAGATTACTAAGGCATTTCACTCAAACACATTTTGCCCATTATAGCCCACTGTGTGAGCTGTGACAAAAATCGGAAAGTGGTCGAAGATAGTGGACCTAATGGACTGTCACGCGTCATACTCAGTTGATTCGGAGATAGTTTTTGGTCCATACAATCCATTCAAAAGGAGATTACTAAGGCATTTCACACAAACACATTTTGCCCATTATAGCTAACTGTGTGAGTTGTGACAAAAACCGGAAAGTGGTCCAAAATAGTGGACCTAATGGACTCTCACGTGTCATACTCAGTTGATTCGGAGTAAGTTTTTGGTCCATACAATCCATTCAAAATGAGATTACTAAGGCATTTCACTCAAACACATTTTGCCCATTATAGCCCACTGTGTGAGTTGTGCCAAAAAACGGAAAGTGTTCGAAGATAGTGGACCTAATGGACTCTCACGTGTCATACTCAGTTGATTCGGAGATAGTTTTTGGTCCATACAATCCATTCAAAAGGAGATTACTAAGGCATTTCACTCAAACACATTTTGCCCATTATAGCCCACTGTGTGAGTTGTGCCAAAAAACGGAAAGTGTTCGAAGATAGTGGACCTAATGGACTCTCACGTGTCATACTCAGTTGATTCGGAGACAGTTTTTGGTCCATACAATCCATTCAAAAGGAGATTACTAAGGCATTTCACTCAAACACATTTTGCCCATTATAGCCCACTGTGTGAGTTGTGACAAAAATCGGAAAGTGGTCGAAGATAGTGGACCTAATGGACTGTCACGCGTCATACTCAGTTTATTCCGAAATAGTTTTTGGTCCATACAATTCATTCAAAAGTAGATCACTAAGGCATTTCACTCCAACACATTTTGCCCATTATAGCCCACTGTGTGAGTTGTGCCAAAAAACGGAAAGTGTTCGAAGATAGTGGACCTAATGGACTCTCACGTGTCATACTCAGTTGATTCGGAGATAGTTTTTGGTCCATACAATCCATTCAAAAGGAGATTACTAAGGCATTTCACTCAAACACATTTTGCCCATTATAGCCCACTGTGTGAGCTGTGACAAAAATCGGAAAGTGGTCGAAGATAGTGGACCTAATGGACTCTCACGCGTCATACTCAGTTGATTCGGAGATAGTTTTTGGTCCATACAATCCATTCAAAAGGAGATTACTAAGGCATTTCACTCAAACACATTTTGCCCATTATAGCCCACTGTGTGAGTTGTGCCAAAAAACGGAAAGTGTTCGAAGATAGTGGACCTAATGGACTGTCACGCGTCATACTCAGTTGATTCGGAGATAGTTTTTGGTCCATACAATCCATTCAAAAGGAGATTACTAAGGCATTTCACACAAACACATTTTGCCCATTATAGCTAACTGTGTGAGTTGTGACAAAAACCGGAAAGTGGTCCAAGATAGTGGACCTAATGGACTCTCACGTGTCATACTCAGTTGATTCGGAGTAAGTTTTTGGTCCATACAATCCATTCAAAATGAGATTACTAAGGCATTTCACTCAAACACATTTTGCCCATTATAGCCCACTGTGTGAGTTGTGCCAAAAAACGGAAAGTGTTCGAAGATAGTGGACCTAATGGACTCTCACGTGTCATACTCAGTTGATTCGGAGATAGTTTTTGGTCCATACAATCCATTCAAAAGGAGATTGCTAAGGCATTTCACTCAAACACATTTTGCCCATTATAGCCCACTGTGTGAGTTGTGCCAAAAAACGGAAAGTGGTCGAAGATAGTGGACCTAATGGACTCTCACGTGTCATACTCAGTTGATTCGGAGATAGTTTTTGGTCCATACAATCCATTCAAAAGGAGATTACTAAGGCATTTCACTCAAACACATTTTGCCCATTATAGCCCACTGTGTGAGTTGTGACAAAAATCGGAAAGTGGTCGAAGATATGGACCTAATGGACTGTCACGTGTCATACTCAGTTGATTCGGAGACAGTTTTTGGTCCATACAATCCATTCAAAAGGAGATTACTAAGGCATTTCACTCAAACACATTTTGCCCATTATAGCCCACTGTGTGAGTTGTGACAAAAATCGGAAAGTGGTCGAAGATAGTGGACCTAATGGACTGTCACGCGTCATACTCAGTTTATTCCGAAATAGTTTTTGGTCCATACAATTCATTCAAAAGTAGATCACTAAGGCATTTCACTCAAACACATTTTGCCCATTATAGCCCACTGTGTGAGTTGTGCCAAAAAACGGAAAGTGTTCGAAGATAGTGGACCTAATGGACTCTCACGTGTCATACTCAGTTGATTCGGAGATAGTTTTTGGTCCATACAATCCATTCAAAAGGAGATTACTAAGGCATTTCACTCAAACACATTTTGCCCATTATAGCCCACTGTGTGAGCTGTGACAAAAATCGGAAAGTGGTCGAAGATAGTGGACCTAATGGACTGTCACGCGTCATACTCAGTTGATTCGGAGATAGTTTTTGGTCCATACAATCCATTCAAAAGGAGATTACTAAGGCATTTCACACAAACACATTTTGCCCATTATAGCTAACTGTGTGAGTTGTGACAAAAACCGGAAAGTGGTCCAAGATAGTGGACCTAATGGACTCTCACATGTCATACTCAGTTGATTCGGAGATAGTTTTTGGTCCATACAATCCATTCAAAAGGAGATTACTAAGGCATTTCACTCAAACACATTTTGCCCATTATAGCCCACTGTGTGAGCTGTGACAAAAATCGGAAAGTGGTCGAAGATAGTGGACCTAATGGACTGTCACGCGTCATACTCAGTTGATTCGGAGTAAGTTTTTGGTCCATACAATCCATTCAAAATGAGATTACTAAGGCATTTCACGCAAACACATTTTGCCCATTATAGCCCACTGTGTGAGCTGTGACAAAAATCGGAAAGTGGTCGAAGATAGTGGACCTAATGGACTCTCACGTGTCATACTCAGTTGATTCGGAGTAAGTTTTTGGTCCATACAATCCATTCAAAATGAGATTACTAAGGCATTTCACTCAAACACATTTTGCCCATTATAGCCCACTGTGTGAGTTGTGCCAAAAAACGGAAAGTGTTCGAAGATAGTGGACCTAATGGACTCTCACGTGTCATACTCAGTTGATTCGGAGATAGTTTTTGGTCCATACAATCCATTCAAAAGGAGATTACTAAGGCATTTCACTCAAACACATTTTGCCCATTATAGCCCACTGTGTGAGCTGTGACAAAAATCGGAAAGTGGTCGAAGATAGTGGACCTAATGGACTGTCACGCGTCATACTCAGTTGATTCGGAGATAGTTTTTGGTCCATACAATCCATTCAAAAGGAGATTACTAAGGCATTTCACTCAAACACATTTTGCCCATTATAGCCCACTGTGTGAGTTGTGCCAAAAAACGGAAAGTGTTCGAAGATAGTGGACCTAATGGACTGTCACGCGTCATACTCAGTTGATTCGGAGATAGTTTTTGGTCCATACAATCCATTCAAAAGGAGATTACTAAGGCATTTCACACAAACACATTTTGCCCATTATAGCTAACTGTGTGAGTTGTGACAAAAACCGGAAAGTGGTCCAAGATAGTGGACCTAATGGACTCTCACGTGTCATACTCAGTTGATTCGGAGTAAGTTTTTGGTCCATACAATCCATTCAAAATGAGATTACTAAGGCATTTCACTCAAACACATTTTGCCCATTATAGCCCACTGTGTGAGTTGTGCCAAAAAACGGAAAGTGTTCGAAGATAGTGGACCTAATGGACTCTCACGTGTCATACTCAGTTGATTCGGAGATAGTTTTTGGTCCATACAATCCATTCAAAAGGAGATTGCTAAGGCATTTCACTCAAACACATTTTGCCCATTATAGCCCACTGTGTGAGTTGTGCCAAAAAACGGAAAGTGGTCGAAGATAGTGGACCTAATGGACTCTCACGTGTCATACTCAGTTGATTCGGAGATAGTTTTTGGTCCATACAATCCATTCAAAAGGAGATTACTAAGGCATTTCACTCAAACACATTTTGCCCATTATAGCCCACTGTGTGAGTTGTGACAAAAATCGGAAAGTGGTCGAAGATATGGACCTAATGGACTGTCACGTGTCATACTCAGTTGATTCGGAGACAGTTTTTGGTCCATACAATCCATTCAAAAGGAGATTACTAAGGCATTTCACTCAAACACATTTTGCCCATTATAGCCCACTGTGTGAGTTGTGACAAAAATCGGAAAGTGGTCGAAGATAGTGGACCTAATGGACTGTCACGCGTCATACTCAGTTTATTCCGAAATAGTTTTTGGTCCATACAATTCATTCAAAAGTAGATCACTAAGGCATTTCACTCAAACACATTTTGCCCATTATAGCCCACTGTGTGAGTTGTGCCAAAAAACGGAAAGTGTTCGAAGATAGTGGACCTAATGGACTCTCACGTGTCATACTCAGTTGATTCGGAGATAGTTTTTGGTCCATACAATCCATTCAAAAGGAGATTACTAAGGCATTTCACTCAAACACATTTTGCCCATTATAGCCCACTGTGTGAGCTGTGACAAAAATCGGAAAGTGGTCGAAGATAGTGGACCTAATGGACTGTCACGCGTCATACTCAGTTGATTCGCAGATAGTTTTTGGTCCATACAATCCATTCAAAAGGAGATTACTAAGGCATTTCACACAAACACATTTTGCCCATTATAGCTAACTGTGTGAGTTGTGACAAAAACCGGAAAGTGGTCCAAGATAGTGGACCTAATGGACTCTCACATGTCATACTCAGTTGATTCGGAGATAGTTTTTGGTCCATACAATCCATTCAAAAGGAGATTACTAAGGCATTTCACTCAAACACATTTTGCCCATTATAGCCCACTGTGTGAGCTGTGACAAAAATCGGAAAGTGGTCGAAGATAGTGGACCTAATGGACTGTCACGCGTCATACTCAGTTGATTCGGAGTAAGTTTTTGGTCCATACAATCCATTCAAAATGAGATTACTAAGGCATTTCACGCAAACACATTTTGCCCATTATAGCCCACTGTGTGAGCTGTGACAAAAATCGGAAAGTGGTCGAAGATAGTGGACCTAATGGACTCTCACGTGTCATACTCAGTTGATTCGGAGTAAGTTTTTGGTCCATACAATCCATTCAAAATGAGATTACTAAGGCATTTCACTCAAACACATTTTGCCCATTATAGCCCACTGTGTGAGTTGTGCCAAAAAACGGAAAGTGTTCGAAGATAGTGGACCTAATGGACTCTCACGTGTCATACTCAGTTGATTCGGAGATAGTTTTTGGTCCATACAATCCATTCAAAAGGAGATTACTAAGGCATTTCACTCAAACACATTTTGCCCATTATAGCCCACTGTGTGAGTTGTGCCAAAAAACGGAAAGTGTTCGAAGATAGTGGACCTAATGGACTCTCACGTGTCATACTCAGTTGATTCGGAGATAGTTTTTGGTCCATACAATCCATTCAAAAGGAGATTACTAAGGCATTTCACTCAAACACATTTTGCCCATTATAGCTAACTGTGTGAGTTGTGACAAAAACCGGAAAGTGGTACAAGATAGTGGACCTAATGGACTGTCACATGTCATATTCAGTTGATTCGGAGATAGTTTTTGGTCCATACAATCCATTCAAAAGGAGATTACTAAGGCATTTCACACAAACACATTTTGCCCATTATAGCTAACTGTGTGAGTTGTGACAAAAACCGGAAAGTGGTACAAGATAGTGGACCTAATGGACTGTCACATGTCATATTCAGTTGATTCGGAGATAGTTTTTGGTCCATACAATTCATTCAAAAATAGATTACTAAGGCATTTCACTCAAACACATTTTGCCCATTATAGCCCACTGTGTGAGTTGTGCCAAAAACCGGAAAGTGGTCGAAGATAGTGGACCTAATGGACTGTCACGTGTCATACTCAGTTGATTCGGAGATAGTTTTTGGTCCATACAATCCATTCAAAAGGAAATTACTAAGGCATTTCACTCAAACACATTTTGCCCATTATAGCCCACTGTGTGAGTTGTGACAAAAATCGGAAAGTGGTCGAAGATAGTGGACCTAATGGACTGTCACGCGTCATACTCAGTTGATTCGGAGATAGTTTTTGGTCCATACAATCCATTCAAAAGGAGATTACTAAGGCATTTCACTCAAACACATTTTGCCCATTATAGCCCACTGTGTGAGTTGTGCCAAAAAACGGAAAGTGTTCGAAGAAAGTGGACCTAATGGACTCTCACGTGTCATACTCAGTTGATTCGGAGATAGTTTTTGGTCCATACAATCCATTCAAAAGGAGATTACTAAGGCATTTCACTCAAACACATTTTGCCCATTATAGCCCACTGTGTGAGTTGTGCCAAAAAACGGAAAGTGTTCGAAGATAGTGGACCTAATGGACTCTCACGTGTCATACTCAGTTGATTCGGAGATAGTTTTTGGTCCATACAATCCATTCAAAAGGAGATTACTAAGGCATTTCACTCAAACACATTTTGCCCATTATAGCCCACTGTGTGAGTTGTGACAAAAATCGGAAAGTGGTCGAAGATAGTGGACCTAATGGACTGTCACGCGTCATACTCAGTTGATTCGGAGATAGTTTTTGGTCCATACAATCCATTCAAAAGGAGATTACTAAGGCATTTCACTCAAACACATTTTGCCCCTTATAGCCCACTGTGTGAGTTGTGACAAAAATCGGAAAGTGGTCGAAGATAGTGGACCTAATGGACTGTCACGTGTCATACTCAGTTGATTCGGAGACAGTTTTTGGTCCATACAATCCATTCAAAAGGAGATTACTAAGGCATTTCACTCAAACACATTTTGCCCATTATAGCCCACTGTGTGAGTTGTGACAAAAATCGGAAAGTGGTCGAAGATAGTGGACCTAATGGACTGTCACGCGTCATACTCAGTTTATTCCGAAATAGTTTTTGGTCCATACAATTCATTCAAAAGTAGATCACTAAGGCATTTCACTCAAACACATTTTGCCCATTATAGCCCACTGTGTGAGTTGTGCCAAAAAACGGAAAGTGTTCGAAGATAGTGGACCTAATGGACTCTCACGTGTCATACTCAGTTGATTCGGAGATAGTTTTTGGTCCATACAATCCATTCAAAAGGAGATTACTAAGGCATTTCACTCAAACACATTTTGCCCATTATAGCCCACTGTGTGAGCTGTGACAAAAATCGGAAAGTGGTCGAAGATAGTGGACCTAATGGACTGTCACGCGTCATACTCAGTTGATTCGGAGATAGTTTTTGGTCCATACAATCCATTCAAAAGGAGATTACTAAGGCATTTCACACAAACACATTTTGCCCATTATAGCTAACTGTGTGAGTTGTGACAAAAACCGGAAAGTGGTCCAAGATAGTGGACCTAATGGACTCTCACATGTCATACTCAGTTGATTCGGAGATAGTTTTTGGTCCATACAATCCATTCAAAAGGAGATTACTAAGGCATTTCACTCAAACACATTTTGCCCATTATAGCCCACTGTGTGAGCTGTGACTAAAATCGGAAAGTGGTCGAAGATAGTGGACCTAATGGACTGTCACGCGTCATACTCAGTTGATTCGGAGTAAGTTTTTGGTCCACACAATCCATTCAAAATGAGATTACTAAGGCATTTCACTCAAACACATTTTGCCCATTATAGCCCACTGTGTGAGCTGTGACAAAAATCGGAAAGTGGCCGAAGATAGTGGACCTAATGGACTCTCACGTGTCATACTCAGTTGATTCGGAGTAAGTTTTTGGTCCATACAATCCATTCAAAATGAGATTACTAAGGCATTTCACTCAAACACATTTTGCCCATTATAGCCCACTGTGTGAGTTGTGCCAAAAAACGGAAAGTGTTCGAAGATAGTGGACCTAATGGACTCTCACGTGTCATACTCAGTTGTTTCGGAGATAGTTTTTGGTCCATACAATCCATTCAAAAGGAGATTACTAAGGCATTTCACTCAAACACATTTTGCCCATTATAGCCCACTGTGTGAGTTGTGCCAAAAAACGGAAAGTGTTCGAAGATAGTGGACCTAATGGACTCTCACGTGTCATACTCAGTTGATTCGGAGATAGTTTTTGGTCCATACAATCCATTCAAAAGGAGATTACTAAGGCATTTCACTCAAACACATTTTGCCCATTATAGCCCACTGTGTGAGTTGTGACAAAAATCGGAAAGTGGTCGAAGATAGTGGACCTAATGGACTGTCACGCGTCATACTCAGTTGATTCGGAGATAGTTTTTGGTCCATACAATCCATTCAAAAGGAGATTACTAAGGCATTTCACTCAAACACATTTTGCCCATTATAGCCCACTGTGTGAGTTGTGCCAAAAAACGGAAAGTGTTCGAAGATAGTGGACCTAATGGACTCTCACGCGTCATACTCAGTTGATTCGGAGATAGTTTTTGGTCCATACAATCCATTCAAAAGGAGATTACTAAGGCATTTCACACAAACACATTTTGCCCATTATAGCTAACTGTGTGAGTTGTGACAAAAACCGGAAAGTGGTCCAAGATAGTGGACCTAATGGACTCTCACATGCAATACTCAGTTGATTCGGAGATAGTTTTTGGTCCATACAATCCATTCAAAAGGAGATTACTAAGGCATTTCACTCAAACACATTTTGCCCATTATAGCCCACTGTGTGAGCTGTGACAAAAATCGGAAAGTGGTCGAAGATAGTGGACCTAATGGACTGTCACGCGTCATACTCAGTTGATTCGGAGTAAGTTTTTGGTCCACACAATCCATTCAAAATGAGATTACTAAGGCATTTCACTCAAACACATTTTGCCCATTATAGCCCACTGTGTGAGCTGTGACAAAAATCGGAAAGTGGCCGAAGATAGTGGACCTAATGGACTCTCACGTGTCATACTCAGTTGATTCGGAGTAAGTTTTTGGTCCATACAATCCATTCAAAATGAGATTACTAAGGCATTTCACTCAAACACATTTTGCCCATTATAGCCCACTGTGTGAGTTGTGCCAAAAAACGGAAAGTGTTCGAAGATAGTGGACCTAATGGACTCTCACGTGTCATACTCAGTTGTTTCGGAGATAGTTTTTGGTCCATACAATCCATTCAAAAGGAGATTACTAAGGCATTTCACTCAAACACATTTTGCCCATTATAGCCCACTGTGTGAGTTGTGCCAAAAAACGGAAAGTGTTCGAAGATAGTGGACCTAATGGACTCTCACGTGTCATACTCAGTTGATTCGGAGACAGTTTTTGGTCCATACAATCCATTCAAAAGGAGATTACTAAGGCATTTCACTCAAACACATTTTGCCCATTATAGCCCACTGTGTGAGTTGTGACAAAAATCGGAAAGTGGTCGAAGATAGTGGACCTAATGGACTGTCACGCGTCATACTCAGTTTATTCCGAAATAGTTTTTGGTCCATACAATTCATTCAAAAGTAGATCACTAAGGCATTTCACTCAAACACATTTTGCCCATTATAGCCCACTGTGTGAGTTGTGCCAAAAAACGGAAAGTGTTCGAAGATAGTGGACCTAATAGACTCTCACGTGTCATACTCAGTTGATTCGGAGTGTGAGTTGTGCCAAAAAACGGAAAGTGTTCGAAGATAGTGGACCTAATGGACTGTCACGCGTCATACTCAGTTGATTCGGAGATAGTTTTTGGTCCATACAATCCATTCAAAAGGAGATTACTAAGGCATTTCACACAAACACATTTTGCCCATTATAGCTAACTGTGTGAGTTGTGACAAAAACCGGAAAGTGGTCCAAGATAGTGGACCTAATGGACTCTCACGTGTCATACTCAGTTGATTCGGAGTAAGTTTTTGGTCCATACAATCCATTCAAAATGAGATTACTAAGGCATTTCACTCAAACACATTTTGCCCATTATAGCCCACTGTGTGAGTTGTGCCAAAAAACGGAAAGTGTTCGAAGATAGTGGACCTAATGGACTCTCACGTGTCATACTCAGTTGATTCGGAGATGGTTTTTGGTCCATACAATCCATTCAAAAGGAGATTGCTAAGGCATTTCACTCAAACACATTTTGCCCATTATAGCCCACTGTGTGAGTTGTGCCAAAAAACGGAAAGTGGTCGAAGATAGTGGACCTAATGGACTCTCACGTGTCATACTCAGTTGATTCGGAGATAGTTTTTGGTCCATACAATCCATTCAAAAGGAGATTACTAAGGCATTTCACTCAAACACATTTTGCCCATTATAGCCCACTGTGTGAGTTGTGACAAAAATCGGAAAGTGGTCGAAGATAGTGGACCTAATGGACTGTCACGTGTCATACTCAGTTGAATCGGAGACAGTTTTTGGTCCATACAATCCATTCAAAAGGAGATTACTAAGGCATTTCACTCAAACACATTTTGCCCATTATAGCCCACTGTGTGAGTTGTGACAAAAATCGGAAAGTGGTCGAAGATAGTGGACCTAATGGACTGTCACGCGTCATACTCAGTTTATTCCGAAATAGTTTTTGGTCCATACAATTCATTCAAAAGTAGATCACTAAGGCATTTCACTCAAACACATTTTGCCCATTATAGCCCACTGTGTGAGTTGTGCCAAAAAACGGAAAGTGTTCGAAGATAGTGGACCTAATGGACTCTCACGTGTCATACTCAGTTGATTCGGAGATAGTTTTTGGTCCATACAATCCATTCAAAAGGAGATTACTAAGGCATTTCACTCAAACACATTTTGCCCATTATAGCCCACTGTGTGAGCTGTGACAAAAATCGGAAAGTGGTCGAAGATAGTGGACCTAATGGACTGTCACGCGTCATACTCAGTTGATTCGGAGATACTTTTTGGTCCATACAATCCATTCAAAAGGAGATTACTAAGGCATTTCACTCAAACACATTTTGCCCATTATAGCCCACTGTGTGAGTTGTGCCAAAAAACGGAAAGTGTTCGAAGATAGTGGACCTAATGGACTCTCACGTGTCATACTCAGTTGATTCGGAGATAGTTTTTGGTCCATACAATCCATTCAAAAGGAGATTACTAAGGCATTTCACTCAAACACATTTTGCCCATTATAGCCCACTGTGTGAGCTGTGACAAAAATCGGAAAGTGGTCGAAGATAGTGGACCTAATGGACTGTCACGCGTCATACTCAGTTGATTCGGAGATAGTTTTTGGTCCATACAATCCATTCAAAAGGAGATTACTAAGGCATTTCACTCAAACACATTTTGCCCATTATAGCCCACTGTGTGAGTTGTGACAAAAATCGGAAAGTTGTCGAAGATAGTGGACCTAATGGACTGTCACGTGTCATACTCAGTTGATTCGGAGACAGTTTTTGGTCCATACAATCCATTGAAAAGAAGATTACTAAGGCATTTCACTCAAACACATTTTGCCCATTATAGCCCACTGTGTGAGTTGTGCCAAAAATCGGAAAGTGGTCTACGATAGTGGCACTAATGGAATGTCACGTGTCATACTCAGTTTATTCCGAAATAGTTTTTGGTCCATACAATTCATTCAAAAGGAGATTACTAAGGCATTTCACACAAACACATTTTGCCCATTATAGCTAACTGTGTGAGTTGTGACAAAAACCGGAAAGTGGTACAAGATAGTGGACCTAATGGACTGTCACATGTCATATTCAGTTGATTCGGAGATAGTTTTTGGTCCATACAATTCATTCAAAAATAGATTACTAAGGCATTTCACTCAAACACATTTTGCCCATTATAGCCCACTGTGTGAGTTGTGCCAAAAACCGGAAAGTGGTCGAAGATAGTGGACCTAATGGACTCTCACGTGTCATACTCAGTTGATTCGGAGATAGTTTTTGGTCCATACAATCCATTCAAAAGGAGATTACTAAGGCATTTCACTCAAACACATTTTGCCCATTATAGCCCACTGTGTGAGTTGTGACAAAAATCGGAAAGTGGTCGAAGATAGTGGACCTAATGGACTGTCACGCGTCATACTCAGTTGATTCGGAGATAGTTTTTGGTCCATACAATCCATTCAAAAGGAGATTACTAAGGCATTTCACTCAAACACATTTTGCCCATTATAGCCCACTGTGTGAGTTGTGACAAAAATCGGAAAGTGGTCGAAGATAGTGGACCTAATGGACTGTCACGTGTCATACTCAGTTGATTCGGAGACAGTTTTTGGTCCATACAATCCATTCAAAAGGAGATTACTAAGGCATTTCACTCAAACACATTTTGCCCATTATAGCCCACTGTGTGAGTTGTGCCAAAAAACGGAAAGTGGTCGAAGAGAGTGGACCTAATGGACTCTCACGTGTCATACTCAGTTGATTCGGAGTAAGTTTTTGGTCCATACAATCCATTCAAAATGAGATTACTAAGGCATTTCACTCAAACACATTTTGCCCATTATAGCCCACTGTGTGAGTTGTGCCAAAAAACGGAAAGTGTTCGAAGATAGTGGACCTAATGGACTGTCACGCGTCATACTCAGTTGATTCGGAGATAGTTTTTGGTCCATACAATCCATTCAAAAGGAGATTACTAAGGCATTTCACACAAACACATTTTGCCCATTATAGCTAACTGTGTGAGTTGTGACAAAAACCGGAAAGTGGTCCAAGATAGTGGACCTAATGGTCTCTCACGTGTCATACTCAGTTGATTCGGAGTAAGTTTTTGGTCCATACAATCCATTCAAAATGAGATTACTAAGGCATTTCACTCAAACACATTTTGCCCATTATAGCCCACTGTGTGAGTTGTGCCAAAAAACGGAAAGTGTTCGAAGATAGTGGATCTAATGGACTCTCACGTGTCATACTCAGTTGATTCGGAGATAGTTTTTGGTCCATACAATCCATTCAAAAGGAGATTACTAAGGCATTTCACTCAAACACATTTTGCCCATTATAGCCCACTGTGTGAGTTGTGCCAAAAAACGGAAAGTGTTCGAAGATAGTGGACCTAATGGACTCTCACGTGTCATACTCAGTTGATTCGGAGACAGTTTTTGGTCCATACAATCCATTCAAAAGGAGATTACTAAGGCATTTCACTCAAACACATTTTGCCCATTATAGCCCACTGTGTGAGTTGTGCCAAAAAACGGAAAGTGTTCGAAGATAGTGGACCTAATGGACTCTCACGTGTCATACTCAGTTGATTCGGAGATAGTTTTTGGTCCATACAATCCATTCAAAAGGAGATTACTAAGGCATTTCACTCAAACACATTTTGCCCATTATAGCCCACTGTGTGAGCTGTGACAAAAATCGGAAAGTGGTCGAAGATAGTGGACCTAATGGACTGTCACGCGTCATACTCAGTTGATTCGGAGATAGTTTTTGGTCCATACAATCCATTCAAAAGGAGATTACTAAGGCATTTCACTCAAACACATTTTGCCCATTATAGCCCACTGTGTGAGTTGTGCCAAAAAACGGAAAGTGTTCGAAGATAGTGGACCTAATGGACTGTCACGCGTCATACTCAGTTGATTCGGAGATAGTTTTTGGTCCATACAATCCATTCAAAAGGAGATTACTAAGGCATTTCACACAAACACATTTTGCCCATTATAGCTAACTGTGTGAGTTGTGACAAAAACCGGAAAGTGGTCCAAGATAGTGGACCTAATGGACTCTCACGTGTCATACTCAGTTGATTCGGAGTAAGTTTTTGGTCCATACAATCCATTCAAAATGAGATTACTAAGGCATTTCACTCAAACACATTTTGCCCATTATAGCCCACTGTGTGAGTTGTGCCAAAAAACGGAAAGTGTTCGAAGATAGTGGACCTAATGGACTCTCACGTGTCATACTCAGTTGATTCGGAGATAGTTTTTGGTCCATACAATCCATTCAAAAGGAGATTGCTAAGGCATTTCACTCAAACACATTTTGCCCATTATAGCCCACTGTGTGAGTTGTGCCAAAAAACGGAAAGTGGTCGAAGATAGTGGACCTAATGGACTCTCACGTGTCATACTCAGTTGATTCGGAGATAGTTTTTGGTCCATACAATCCATTCAAAAGGAGATTACTAAGGCATTTCACTCAAACACATTTTGCCCATTATAGCCCACTGTGTGAGTTGTGACAAAAATCGGAAAGTGGTCGAAGATATGGACCTAATGGACTGTCACGTGTCATACTCAGTTGATTCGGAGACAGTTTTTGGTCCATACAATCCATTCAAAAGGAGATTACTAAGGCATTTCACTCAAACACATTTTGCCCATTATAGCCCACTGTGTGAGTTGTGACAAAAATCGGAAAGTGGTCGAAGATAGTGGACCTAATGGACTGTCACGCGTCATACTCAGTTTATTCCGAAATAGTTTTTGGTCCATACAATTCATTCAAAAGTAGATCACTAAGGCATTTCACTCAAACACATTTTGCCCATTATAGCCCACTGTGTGAGTTGTGCCAAAAAACGGAAAGTGTTCGAAGATAGTGGACCTAATGGACTCTCACGTGTCATACTCAGTTGATTCGGAGATAGTTTTTGGTCCATACAATCCATTCAAAAGGAGATTACTAAGGCATTTCACTCAAACACATTTTGCCCATTATAGCCCACTGTGTGAGCTGTGACAAAAATCGGAAAGTGGTCGAAGATAGTGGACCTAATGGACTGTCACGCGTCATACTCAGTTGATTCGGAGATAGTTTTTGGTCCATACAATCCATTCAAAAGGAGATTACTAAGGCATTTCACACAAACACATTTTGCCCATTATAGCTAACTGTGTGAGTTGTGACAAAAACCGGAAAGTGGTCCAAGATAGTGGACCTAATGGACTCTCACATGTCATACTCAGTTGATTCGGAGATAGTTTTTGGTCCATACAATCCATTCAAAAGGAGATTACTAAGGCATTTCACTCAAACACATTTTGCCCATTATAGCCCACTGTGTGAGCTGTGACAAAAATCGGAAAGTGGTCGAAGATAGTGGACCTAATGGACTGTCACGCGTCATACTCAGTTGATTCGGAGTAAGTTTTTGGTCCATACAATCCATTCAAAAGGAGATTACTAAGGCATTTCACGCAAACACATTTTGCCCATTATAGCCCACTGTGTGAGCTGTGACAAAAATCGGAAAGTGGTCGAAGATAGTGGACCTAATGGACTGTCACGCGTCATACTCAGTTGATTCGGAGTAAGTTTTTGGTCCATACAATCCATTCAAAATGAGATTACTAAGGCATTTCACGCAAACACATTTTGCCCATTATAGCCCACTGTGTGAGCTGTGACAAAAATCGGAAAGTGGTCGAAGATAGTGGACCTAATGGACTCTCACGTGTCATACTCAGTTGATTCGGAGTAAGTTTTTGGTCCATACAATCCATTCAAAATGAGATTACTAAGGCATTTCACTCAAACACATTTTGCCCATTATAGCCCACTGTGTGAGTTGTGCCAAAAAACGGAAAGTGTTCGAAGATAGTGGACCTAATGGACTCTCACGTGTCATACTCAGTTGATTCGGAGATAGTTTTTGGTCCATACAATCCATTCAAAA
The DNA here is from genome assembly GCA_963576795.1 of Metopia argyrocephala. Taxonomy (NCBI): domain Eukaryota; kingdom Metazoa; phylum Arthropoda; class Insecta; order Diptera; family Sarcophagidae; genus Metopia; species Metopia argyrocephala. Next base: position 85,432,231 of record OY756209.1, on the reverse strand, counting down.
GGAGATTACTAAGGCATTTCACTCAAACACATTTTGCCCATTATAGCCCACTGTGTGAGTTGTGCCAAAAAACGGAAAGTGTTCGAAGATAGTGGACCTAATGGACTGTCACATGTCATATTCAGTTGATTCGGAGATAGTTTTTGGTCCATACAATCCATTCAAAAGGAGATTACTAAGGCATTTCACACAAACACATTTTGCCCATTATAGCTAACTGTGTGAGTTGTGACAAAAACCGGAAAGTGGTACAAGATAGTGGACCTAATGGACTGTCACATGTCATATTCAGTTGATTCGGAGATAGTTTTTGGTCCATACAATTCATTCAAAAATAGATTACTAAGGCATTTCACTCAAACACATTTTGCCCATTATAGCCCACTGTGTGAGTTGTGCCAAAAACCGGAAAGTGGTCGAAGATAGTGGACCTAATGGACTGTCACGTGTCATACTCAGTTGATTCGGAGATAGTTTTTGGTCCATACAATCCATTCAAAAGGAAATTACTAAGGCATTTCACTCAAACACATTTTGCCCATTATAGCCCACTGTGTGAGTTGTGACAAAAATCGGAAAGTGGTCGAAGATAGTGGACCTAATGGACTGTCACGCGTCATACTCAGTTGATTCGGAGATAGTTTTTGGTCCATACAATCCATTCAAAAGGAGATTACTAAGGCATTTCACTCAAACACATTTTGCCCATTATAGCCCACTGTGTGAGTTGTGACAAAAATCGGAAAGTGGTCGAAGATAGTGGACCTAATGGACTGTCACGCGTCATACTCAGTTGATTCGGAGATAGTTTTTGGTCCATACAATCCATTCAAAAGGAGATTACTAAGGCATTTCACACAAACACATTTTGCCCATTATAGCTAACTGTGTGAGTTGTGACAAAAACCGGAAAGTGGTCCAAGATAGTGGACCTAATGGACTCTCACGTGTCATACTCAGTTGATTCGGAGTAAGTTTTTGGTCCATACAATCCATTCAAAATGAGATTACTAAGGCATTTCACTCAAACACATTTTGCCCATTATAGCCCACTGTGTGAGTTGTGCCAAAAAACGGAAAGTGTTCGAAGATAGTGGACCTAATGGACTCTCACGTGTCATACTCAGTTGATTCGGAGATAGTTTTTGGTCCATACAATCCATTCAAAAGGAGATTGCTAAGGCATTTCACTCAAACACATTTTGCCCATTATAGCCCACTGTGTGAGTTGTGCCAAAAAACGGAAAGTGGTCGAAGATAGTGGACCTAATGGACTCTCACGTGTCATACTCAGTTGATTCGGAGATAGTTTTTGGTCCATACAATCCATTCAAAAGGAGATTACTAAGGCATTTCACTCAAACACATTTTGCCCATTATAGCCCACTGTGTGAGTTGTGACAAAAATCGGAAAGTGGTCGAAGATAGTGGACCTAAGGGACTGTCACGTGTCATACTCAGTTGAATCGGAGACAGTTTTTGGTCCATACAATCCATTCAAAAGGAGATTACTAAGGCATTTCACTCAAACACATTTTGCCCATTATAGCCCACTGTGTGAGTTGTGACAAAAATCGGAAAGTGGTCGAAGATAGTGGACCTAATGGACTGTCACGCGTCATACTCAGTTTATTCCGAAATAGTTTTTGGTCCATACAATTCATTCAAAAGTAGATCACTAAGGCATTTCACTCAAACACATTTTGCCCATTATAGCCCACTGTGTGAGTTGTGCCAAAAAACGGAAAGTGTTCGAAGATAGTGGACCTAATGGACTCTCACGTGTCATACTCAGTTGATTCGGAGATAGTTTTTGGTCCATACAATCCATTCAAAAGGAGATTACTAAGGCATTTCACTCAAACACATTTTGCCCATTATAGCCCACTGTGTGAGCTGTGACAAAAATCGGAAAGTGGTCGAAGATAGTGGACCTAATGGACTGTCACGCGTCATACTCAGTTGATTCGGAGATAGTTTTTGGTCCATACAATCCATTCAAAAGGAGATTACTAAGGCATTTCACTCAAACACATTTTGCCCATTATAGCCCACTGTGTGAGTTGTGCCAAAAAACGGAAAGTGTTCGAAGATAGTGGACCTAATGGACTCTCACGTGTCATACTCAGTTGATTCGGAGATAGTTTTTGGTCCATACAATCCATTCAAAAGGAGATTACTAAGGCATTTCACTCAAACACATTTTGCCCATTATAGCCCACTGTGTGAGCTGTGACAAAAATCGGAAAGTGGTCGAAGATAGTGGACCTAATGGACTGTCACGCGTCATACTCAGTTGATTCGGAGATAGTTTTTGGTCCATACAATCCATTCAAAAGGAGATTACTAAGGCATTTCACTCAAACACATTTTGCCCATTATAGCCCACTGTGTGAGTTGTGACAAAAATCGGAAAGTTGTCGAAGATAGTGGACCTAATGGACTGTCACGTGTCATACTCAGTTGATTCGGAGACAGTTTTTGGTCCATACAATCCATTGAAAAGAAGATTACTAAGGCATTTCACTCAAACACATTTTGCCCATTATAGCCCACTGTGTGAGTTGTGCCAAAAATCGGAAAGTGGTCTACGATAGTGGCACTAATGGAATGTCACGTGTCATACTCAGTTTATTCCGAAATAGTTTTTGGTCCATACAATTCATTCAAAAGGAGATTACTAAGGCATTTCACACAAACACATTTTGCCCATTATAGCTAACTGTGTGAGTTGTGACAAAAACCGGAAAGTGGTACAAGATAGTGGACCTAATGGACTGTCACATGTCATATTCAGTTGATTCGGAGATAGTTTTTGGTCCATACAATTCATTCAAAAATAGATTACTAAGGCATTTCACTCAAACACATTTTGCCCATTATAGCCCACTGTGTGAGTTGTGCCAAAAACCGGAAAGTGGTCGAAGATAGTGGACCTAATGGACTCTCACGTGTCATACTCAGTTGATTCGGAGATAGTTTTTGGTCCATACAATCCATTCAAAAGGAGATTACTAAGGCATTTCACTCAAACACATTTTGCCCATTATAGCCCATTGTGTGAGTTGTGACAAAAATCGGAAAGTGGTCGAAGATAGTGGACCTAATGGACTGTCACGCGTCATACTCAGTTGATTCGGAGATAGTTTTTGGTCCATACAATCCATTCAAAAGGAGATTACTAAGGCATTTCACTCAAACACATTTTGCCCATTATAGCCCACTGTGTGAGTTGTGACAAAAATCGGAAAGTGGTCGAAGATAGTGGACCTAATGGACTGTCACGTGTCATACTCAGTTGATTCGGAGACAGTTTTTGGTCCATACAATCCATTCAAAAGGAGATTACTAAGGCATTTCACTCAAACACATTTTGCCCATTATAGCCCACTGTGTGAGTTGTGCCAAAAAACGGAAAGTGGTCGAAGAGAGTGGACCTAATGGACTCTCACGTGTCATACTCAGTTGATTCGGAGTAAGTTTTTGGTCCATACAATCCATTCAAAATGAGATTACTAAGGCATTTCACTCAAACACATTTTGCCCATTATAGCCCACTGTGTGAGTTGTGCCAAAAAACGGAAAGTGTTCGAAGATAGTGGACCTAATGGACTGTCACGCGTCATACTCAGTTGATTCGGAGATAGTTTTTGGTCCATACAATCCATTCAAAAGGAGATTACTAAGGCATTTCACACAAACACATTTTGCCCATTATAGCTAACTGTGTGAGTTGTGACAAAAACCGGAAAGTGGTCCAAGATAGTGGACCTAATGGACTCTCACGTGTCATACTCAGTTGATTCGGAGTAAGTTTTTGGTCCATACAATCCATTCAAAATGAGATTACTAAGGCATTTCACTCAAACACATTTTGCCCATTATAGCCCACTGTGTGAGTTGTGCCAAAAAACGGAAAGTGTTCGAAGATAGTGGACCTAATGGACTCTCACGTGTCATACTCAGTTGATTCGGAGATAGTTTTTGGTCCATACAATCCATTCAAAAGGAGATTACTAAGGCATTTCACTCAAACACATTTTGCCCATTATAGCCCACTGTGTGAGTTGTGCCAAAAAACGGAAAGTGTTCGAAGATAGTGGACCTAATGGACTCTCACGTGTCATACTCAGTTGATTCGGAGACAGTTTTTGGTCCATACAATCCATTCAAAAGGAGATTACTAAGGCATTTCACTCAAACACATTTTGCCCATTATAGCCCACTGTGTGAGTTGTGACAAAAATCGGAAAGTGGTCGAAGATAGTGGACCTAATGGACTGTCACGCGTCATACTCAGTTTATTCCGAAATAGTTTTTGGTCCATACAATTCATTCAAAAGTAGATCACTAAGGCATTTCACTCAAACACATTTTGCCCATTATAGCCCACTGTGTGAGTTGTGCCAAAAAACGGAAAGTGTTCGAAGATAGTGGACCTAATGGACTCTCACGTGTCATACTCAGTTGATTCGGAGATAGTTTTTGGTCCATACAATCCATTCAAAAGGAGATTACTAAGGCATTTCACTCAAACACATTTTGCCCATTATAGCCCACTGTGTGAGCTGTGACAAAAATCGGAAAGTGGTCGAAGATAGTGGACCTAATGGACTGTCACGCGTCATACTCAGTTGATTCGGAGATAGTTTTTGGTCCATACAATCCATTCAAAAGGAGATTACTAAGGCATTTCACTCAAACACATTTTGCCCATTATAGCCCACTGTGTGAGTTGTGCCAAAAAACGGAAAGTGTTCGAAGATAGTGGACCTAATGGACTGTCACGCGTCATACTCAGTTGATTCGGAGATAGTTTTTGGTCCATACAATCCATTCAAAAGGAGATTACTAAGGCATTTCACACAAACACATTTTGCCCATTATAGCTAACTGTGTGAGTTGTGACAAAAACCGGAAAGTGGTCCAAGATAGTGGACCTAATGGACTCTCACGTGTCATACTCAGTTGATTCGGAGTAAGTTTTTGGTCCATACAATCCATTCAAAATGAGATTACTAAGGCATTTCACTCAAACACATTTTGCCCATTATAGCCCACTGTGTGAGTTGTGCCAAAAAACGGAAAGTGTTCGAAGATAGTGGACCTAATGGACTCTCACGTGTCATACTCAGTTGATTCGGAGATAGTTTTTGGTCCATACAATCCATTCAAAAGGAGATTGCTAAGGCATTTCACTCAAACACATTTTGCCCATTATAGCCCACTGTGTGAGTTGTGCCAAAAAACGAAAAGTGGTCGAAGATAGTGGACCTAATGGACTCTCACGTGTCATACTCAGTTGATTCGGAGATAGTTTTTGGTCCATACAATCCATTCAAAAGGAGATTACTAAGGCATTTCACTCAAACACATTTTGCCCATTATAGCCCACTGTGTGAGTTGTGACAAAAATCGGAAAGTGGTCGAAGATATGGACCTAATGGACTGTCACGTGTCATACTCAGTTGATTCGGAGACAGTTTTTGGTCCATACAATCCATTCAAAAGGAGATTACTAAGGCATTTCACTCAAACACATTTTGCCCATTATAGCCCACTGTGTGAGTTGTGACAAAAATCGGAAAGTGGTCGAAGATAGTGGACCTAATGGACTGTCACGCGTCATACTCAGTTTATTCCGAAATAGTTTTTGGTCCATACAATTCATTCAAAAGTAGATCACTAAGGCATTTCACTCAAACACATTTTGCCCATTATAGCCCACTGTGTGAGTTGTGCCAAAAAACGGAAAGTGTTCGAAGATAGTGGACCTAATGGACTCTCACGTGTCATACTCAGTTGATTCGGAGATAGTTTTTGGTCCATACAATCCATTCAAAAGGAGATTACTAAGGCATTTCACTCAAACACATTTTGCCCATTATAGCCCACTGTGTGAGTTGTGCCAAAAAACGGAAAGTGTTCGAAGATAGTGGACCTAATGGACTCTCACGTGTCATACTCAGTTGATTCGGAGATAGTTTTTGGTCCATACAATCCATTCAAAAGGAGATTACTAAGGCATTTCACTCAAACACATTTTGCCCATTATAGCTAACTGTGTGAGTTGTGACAAAAACCGGAAAGTGGTACAAGATAGTGGACCTAATGGACTGTCACATGTCATATTCAGTTGATTCGGAGATAGTTTTTGGTCCATACAATCCATTCAAAAGGAGATTACTAAGGCATTTCACACAAACACATTTTGCCCATTATAGCTAACTGTGTGAGTTGTGACAAAAACCGGAAAGTGGTACAAGATAGTGGACCTAATGGACTGTCACATGTCATATTCAGTTGATTCGGAGATAGTTTTTGGTCCATACAATTCATTCAAAAATAGATTACTAAGGCATTTCACTCAAACACATTTTGCCCATTATAGCCCACTGTGTGAGTTGTGCCAAAAACCGGAAAGTGGTCGAAGATAGTGGACCTAATGGACTGTCACGTGTCATACTCAGTTGATTCGGAGATAGTTTTTGGTCCATACAATCCATTCAAAAGGAAATTACTAAGGCATTTCACTCAAACACATTTTGCCCATTATAGCCCACTGTGTGAGTTGTGACAAAAATCGGAAAGTGGTCGAAGATAGTGGACCTAATGGACTGTCACGCGTCATACTCAGTTGATTCGGAGATAGTTTTTGGTCCATACAATCCATTCAAAAGGAGATTACTAAGGCATTTCACTCAAACACATTTTGCCCATTATAGCCCACTGTGTGAGTTGTGCCAAAAAAGGGAAAGTGTTCGAAGATAGTGGACCTAATGGACTCTCACGTGTCATACTCAGTTGATTCGGAGATAGTTTTTGGTCCATACAATCCATTCAAAAGGAGATTACTAAGGCATTTCACTCAAACACATTTTGCCCATTATAGCCCACTGTGTGAGTTGTGCCAAAAAACGGAAAGTGTTCGAAGATAGTGGACCTAATGGACTGTCACGCGTCATACTCAGTTGATTCGGAGATAGTTTTTGGTCCATACAATCCATTCAAAAGGAGATTACTAAGGCATTTCACTCAAACACATTTTGCCCCTTATAGCCCACTGTGTGAGTTGTGACAAAAATCGGAAAGTGGTCGAAGATAGTGGACCTAATGGACTGTCACGTGTCATACTCAGTTGATTCGGAGACAGTTTTTGGTCCATACAATCCATTCAAAAGGAGATTACTAAGGCATTTCACTCAAACACATTTTGCCCATTATAGCCCACTGTGTGAGTTGTGACAAAAATCGGAAAGTGGTCGAAGATAGTGGACCTAATGGACTGTCACGCGTCATACTCAGTTTATTCCGAAATAGTTTTTGGTCCATACAATTCATTCAAAAGTAGATCACTAAGGCATTTCACTCAAACACATTTTGCCCATTATAGCCCACTGTGTGAGTTGTGCCAAAAAACGGAAAATGTTCGAAGATAGTGGACCTAATGGACTCTCACGTGTCATACTCAGTTGATTCGGAGATAGTTTTTGGTCCATACAATCCATTCAAAAGGAGATTACTAAGGCATTTCACTCAAACACATTTTGCCCATTATAGCCCACTGTGTGAGCTGTGACAAAAATCGGAAAGTGGTCGAAGATAGTGGACCTAATGGACTGTCACGCGTCATACTCAGTTGATTCGGAGATAGTTTTTGGTCCATACAATCCATTCAAAAGGAGATTACTAAGGCATTTCACACAAACACATTTTGCCCATTATAGCTAACTGTGTGAGTTGTGACAAAAACCGGAAAGTGGTCCAAGATAGTGGACCTAATGGACTCTCACATGTCATACTCAGTTGATTCGGAGATAGTTTTTGGTCCATACAATCCATTCAAAAGGAGATTACTAAGGCATTTCACTCAAACACATTTTGCCCATTATAGCCCACTGTGTGAGCTGTGACAAAAATCGGAAAGTGGTCGAAGATAGTGGACCTAATGGACTGTCACGCGTCATACTCAGTTGATTCGGAGTAAGTTTTTGGTCCACACAATCCATTCAAAATGAGATTACTAAGGCATTTCACTCAAACACATTTTGCCCATTATAGCCCACTGTGTGAGCTGTGACAAAAATCGGAAAGTGGCCGAAGATAGTGGACCTAATGGACTCTCACGTGTCATACTCAGTTGATTCGGAGTAAGTTTTTGGTCCATACAATCCATTCAAAATGAGATTACTAAGGCATTTCACTCAAACACATTTTGCCCATTATAGCCCACTGTGTGAGTTGTGCCAAAAAACGTAAAGTGTTCGAAGATAGTGGACCTAATGGACTCTCACGTGTCATACTCAGTTGTTTCGGAGATAGTTTTTGGTCCATACAATCCATTCAAAAGGAGATTACTAAGGCATTTCACTCAAACACATTTTGCCCATTATAGCCCACTGTGTGAGTTGTGCCAAAAAACGGAAAGTGTTCGAAGATAGTGGACCTAATGGACTCTCACGTGTCATACTCAGTTGATTCGGAGATAGTTTTTGGTCCATACAATCCATTCAAAAGGAGATTACTAAGGCATTTCACTCAAACACATTTTGCCCATTATAGCCCACTGTGTGAGTTGTGACAAAAATCGGAAAGTGGTCGAAGATAGTGGACCTAATGGACTGTCACGCGTCATACTCAGTTGATTCGGAGATAGTTTTTGGTCCATACAATCCATTCAAAAGGAGATTACTAAGGCATTTCACTCAAACACATTTTGCCCATTATAGCCCACTGTGTGAGTTGTGACAAAAATCGGAAAGTGGTCGAAGATAGTGGACCTAATGGACTGTCACGTGTCATACTCAGTTGATTCGGAGACAGTTTTTGGTCCATACAATCCATTCAAAAGGAGATTACTAAGGCATTTCACACAAACACATTTTGCCCATTATAGCTAACTGTGTGAGTTGTGACAAAAACCGGAAAGTGGTACAAGATAGTGGACCTAATGGACTGTCACATGTCATATTCAGTTGATTCGGAGATAGTTTTTGGTCCATACAATTCATTCAAAAATAGATTACTAAGGCATTTCACTCAAACACATTTGGCCCATTATAGCCCACTGTGTGAGTTGTGCCAAAAACCGGAAAGTGGTCGAAGATAGTGGACCTAATGGACTCTCACGTGTCATACTCAGATGATTCGGAGATAGTTTTTGGTCCATACAATCCATTCAAAAGGAGATTACTAAGGCATTTCACTCAAACACATTTTGCCCATTATAGCCCACTGTGTGAGTTGTGACAAAAATCGGAAAGTGGTCGAAGATAGTGGACCTAATGGACTGTCACGCGTCATACTCAGTTGATTCGGAGATAGTTTTTGGTCCATACAATCCATTCAAAAGTAGATTACTAAGGCATTTCACTCAAACACATTTTGCCCATTATAGCCCACTGTGTGAGTTGTGACAAAAATCGGAAAGTGGTCGAAGATAGTGGACCTAATGGACTGTCACGTGTCATACTCAGTTGATTCGGAGACAGTTTTTGGTCCATACAATCCATTCAAAAGGAGATTACTAAGGCATTTCACTCAAACACATTTTGCCCATTATAGCCCACTGTGTGAGTTGTGCCAAAAAACGGAAAGTGGTCGAAGATAGTGGACCTAATGGACTCTCACGTGTCATACTCAGTTGATTCGGAGTAAGTTTTTGGTCCATACAATCCATTCAAAATGAGATTACTAAGGCATTTCACTCAAACACATTTTGCCCATTATAGCCCACTGTGTGAGTTGTGACAAAAACCGGAAAGTGGTCGAAGATAGTGGACCTAATGGACTGTCACGTGTCATACTCAGTTGATTCGGAGACAGTTTTTGGTCCATACAATCCATTCAAAAGGAGATTACTAAGGCATTTCACTCAAACACATTTTGCCCATTATAGCCCACTGTGTGAGTTGTGCCAAAAAACGGAAAGTGGTCGAAGATAGTGGACCTAATGGACTCTCACGTGTCATACTCAGTTGATTCGGAGTAAGTTTTTGGTCCATACAATCCATTCAAAATGAGATTACTAAGGCATTTCACTCAAACACATTTTGCCCATTATAGCCCACTGTGTGAGTTGTGCCAAAAAACGGAAAGTGTTCGAAGATAGTGGACCTAATGGACTCTCACGTGTCATACTCAGTTGATTCGGAGATAGTTTTTGGTCCATACAATCCATTCAAAAGGAGATTACTAAGGCATTTCACTCAAACACATTTTGCCCATTATAGCCCACTGTGTGAGCTGTGACAAAAATCGGAAAGTGGTCGAAGATAGTGGACCTAATGGACTCTCACGTGTCATACTCAGTTGATTCGGAGATAGTTTTTGGTCCATACAATCCATTGAAAAGAAAATTACTAAGGCATTTCACTCAAACACATTTTGCCCATTATAGCCCACTGTGTGAGTTGTGCCAAAAAACGGAAAGTGGTCGAAGATAGTGGACCTAATGGACTGTCACGTGTCATACTCAGTTGATTCGGAGACAGTTTTTGGTCCATACAATCCATTCAAAATGAGATTACTAAGGCATTTCACTCAAACACATTTTGCCCATTATAGCCCACTGTGTGAGTTGTGCCAAAAAACGGAAAGTGGTCGAAGATAGTGGACCTAATGGACTCTCACGTGTCATACCCAGTTGATTCGGAGACAGTTTTTGGTCCATACAATCCATTCAAAATGAGATTACTAAGGCATTTCACTCAAACACATTTTGCCCATTATAGCCCACTGTGTGAGTTGTGCCAAAAACCGGAAAGTGGTCGAAGATAGTGGACCTAATGGACTGTCACGTGTCATACTCAGTTGATTCGGAGACAGTTTTTGGTCCATACAATCCATTGAAAAGAAAATTACTAAGGCATTTCACTCAAACACATTTTGCCCATTATAGCCCACTGTGTGAGTTGTGACAAAAATCGGAAAGTGGTCGAAGATAGTGGACCTAATGGGCTGTCACGTGTCATACTCAGTTGATTCGGAGATAGTTTTTGGTCCATACAATCCATTCAAAAGGAGATTACTAAGGCATTTCACTCAAACACATTTTGCCCATTATAGCTAACTGTGTGAGTTGTGACAAAAACCGGAAAGTGGTACAAGATAGTGGACCTAATGGACTGTCACATGTCATACTCAGTTGATTCGGAGATAGTTTTTGGTCCATACAATTCATTCAAAAATAGATTACTAAGGCATTTCACTCAAACACATTTTGCCCATTATAGCCCACTGTGTGAGTTGTGCCAAAAAACGGAAAGTGGTCGAAGATAGTGGACCTAATGGACTCTCACGTGTCATACTCAGTTGATTCGGAGATAGTTTTTGGTCCATACAATCCATTCAAAAGGAGATTACTAAGGCATTTCACTCAAACACATTTTGCCCATTATAGCCCACTGTGTGAGTTGTGACAAAAATCGGAAAGTGGTCGAAGATAGTGGACCTAATGGACTGTCACGCGTCATACTCAGTTTATTCCGAAATAGTTTTTGGTCCATACAATTCATTCAAAAGTAGATCACTAAGGCATTTCACTCAAACACATTTTGACCATTATAGCCCACTGTGTGAGTTGTAACAAAAATCGGAAAGTGCCCAAAGATAGTCGACCTAATGGGCTGTCACATGTCATACTCACTTTAGTCGAAGATAGTTTTTGGTCCATACAATCCATTCAAAAGGAGATTACTATGGCATTTCACTCAAACACATTTTGCCCATTATAGCCCACTGTGTGAGTTGTGACAAAAATCGGAAAGTGCTCAAAGGTAGTCGACCTAATGGGCTGTCACTTGTCATACTCACTTTAGTCGAAGATAGTTTTTGGTCCATACAATTCATTCAAAAGAAGATTACTAAGGCATTTCACACAAACACATTTTGCCCATTATAGCCCACTGTGTGAGTTGTGACAAAAACCGGAAAGTGGTCCAAGATAGTGGACCTAATGGGCTGTCACATGTCATACTCAGTTGATTCGGAGATAGTTTTTGGTCCATACAATTCATTCAAAAGTAGATTACTAAGGCATTTCACTCAAACACATTTTGCCCATTATAGCCCACTGTGTGAGTTGTGCCAAAAAACGGAAAGTGGTCGAAGATAGTGGACCTAATGGACTCTCACGTGTCATACTCAGTTGATTCGGAGATAGTTTTTGGTCCATACAATCCATTCAAAAGGAGATTACTAATGCATTTCACTCAAACACATTTTGCCCATTATAGCCCACTGTGTGAGCTGTGACAAAAATCGGAAAGTGGTCGAAGATAGCGGACCTACTGGACTGTCACGTGTCATACTCAGTTGATTCGGAGATAGTTTTTGGTCTATACAATTCATTCAAAAGTAGATTACTAAGGCATTTCACTCAAACACATTTTGCATATTATAGCCCACTGTGTGAGTTGTGCCAAAAAACGGAAAGTGGTCGAAGATAGTGGACCTAATGGACTCTCACGTGTCATACTCAGTTGATTCGGAGTTAGTTTTTGGTCCATACAATCCATTCAAAATGAGATTACTAAGGCATTTCACTCCAACACATTTTGCCCATTATAGCCCACTGTGTGAGTTGTGTCAAAAATCGGAAAGTGGTCGAAGATAGTAGACCTGATGAGCTACAATGCGACATACTCAGTTTATTCAGAAATAGTTTTTGGTCCATACAATCCATTTAAAGGAAGATTACTAAGGCATTTCACTCAAACACATTTTGCCCATTATAGCCCACTGTGTGAGTTGTGACAGAAATCGGAAAGCGCTCAAAGGTAGTCGACCTAATGGGCTGTCACTTGTCATACTCGCTTTAGTCGAAGATAGTTTTTGGTCCATACAATCCATTCAAAAGAAGATTACTAAGGCATTTCACACAAACACATTTTGCCCATTATAGCTAACTGTGTGAGTTGTGACAAAAACCGGAAAGTGGTCCAAGATAGTGGACCTAATGGACTGTCACATGTCATACTCAGTTGATTCGGAGATAGTTTTTGGTCCATACAATTCATTCAAAAGTATATTACTAAGGCATTTCACTCAAACACATTTTGCCCATTATAACCCACTGTGTGAGTTGTGCCAAAAAACGGAAAGTGGTCGAAGATAGTGGACCTAATGGACTCTCACGTGTCATACTCAGTTGATTCGGAGATAGTTTTTGGTCCATACAATCCATTCAAAAGGAGATTATAAATGCATTTCACTCAAACACATTTTGCCCATTATAGCCCACTGTGTGAGCTGTGACAAAAATCGGAAAGTGGTCGAAGATAGCGGACCTACTGGACTGTCACGTGTCATACTCAGTTGATTCGGAGATAGTTTTTGGTCCATACAATTCATTCAAAAGTAGATTACTGAGGCATTTCACTCTAACACATTTTGCCCATTATAGCCCACTGTGTGAGTTGTGCCAAAAAACGGAAATTGTTCGAAGATAGTGGACCTAATGGACTCTCACGTGTCATACTCAGTTGATTCGGAGTTAGTTTTTGGTCCATACAATCCATTCAAAATGAGATTACTAAGGCATTTCACTCCAACACATTTTGCCCATTATAGCCCACTGTGTGAGTTGTGTCAAAAATCGGAAAGTGGTCGAAGATAGTAGACCTGATGAGCTACAATGCGACATACTCAGTTTATTCAGAAATAGTTTTTGGTCCATACAATCCATTTAAAGGAAGATTACTAAGGCATTTCACTCAAACACATTTTGCCCATTATAGCCCACTGTGTGAGTTGTGACAAAAATCGGAAAGTGCTCAAAGGTAGTCGACCTAATGGGCTGTCACTTGTCATACTCACTTTAGTCGAAGATAGTTTTTGGTCCATACAATCCATTCAAAAGAAGATTACTAAGGCATTTCACACAAACACATTTTGCCCATTATAGCTAACTGTGTGAGTTGTGACAAAAACCGGAAAGCGGTCCAAGATAGTGGACCTAATGGACTGTCACATGTCATACTCAGTTGATTCGGAGATAGTTTTTGGTCCATACAATTCATTCAAAAGTAGATTACTAAGGCATTTCACTCAAACACATTTTGCCCATTATAGCCCACTGTGTGAGTTGTGCCAAAAAACGGAAAGTGGTCGAAGATAGTGGACCTAATGGACTCTCACGTGTCATACAAAGTTGGTTCGGAGATAGTTTTTGGTCCATACAATCCATTCAAAAGGAGATTACTAAGGCATTTCACTCAAACACATTTTGCCCATTATAGCCTACTGTGTGAGTTGTGACAAAAATCGGAAAGTGGTCGAAGATAGTGGACCTAATGGACTGTCACGTGTCATACTCAGTTGATTCGGAGATAGTTTTTGGTCCATACAATTCATTCAAAAGTAGATTACTAAGGCATTTCACTCAAACACATTTTGCCCATTATAGCCCACTGTGTGAGTTGTGCCAAAAAACGGAAAGTGGTCGAAGATAGTGGACCTAATGGGCTCTCACGTGTCATACTCAGTTGATTCGGAGATAGTTTTTGGTCCATACAATCCATTCAAAAGGAGATTACTAAGGCATTTCACTCAAACACATTTTGCCCATTATAGCCCACTGTGTGAGTTGTGACAAAAATCGGAAAGTGGTCGAAGATAGTGGACCTAATGGACTGTCACGCGTCATACTCAGTTGATTCGGAGATAGTTTTTGGTCCATACAATCCATTCAAAAGGAGATTACTAAGGCATTTCACTCAAACACATTTTGCCCATTATAGCCCACTGTGTGAGTTGTGACAAAAATCGGAAAGTGGTCGAAGATAGTGGACCTAATGGACTGTCACGTGTCATACTCAGTTGATTCGGAGACAGTTTTTGGTCCATACAATCCATTGAAAAGAAGATTACTAAGGCATTTCACTCAAACACATTTTGCCCATTATAGCCCACTGTGTGAGTTGTGCCAAAAATCGGAAAGTGGTCTACGATAGTGGCACTAATGGACTGTCACGTGTCATACTCAGTTTATTCCGAAATAATTTTTGGTCCATACAATTCATTCAAAAGTATATTACTAAGGCATTTCACACAAACACATTTTGCCCATTATAGCTAACTGTGTGAGTTGTGACAAAAACCGGAAAGTGGTACAAGATAGTGGACCTAATGGACTGTCACGCGTCATACTCAGTTGATTCGGAGATAGTTTTTGGTCCATACAATTCATTCAAAAGTAGATTACTAAGGCATTTCACTCAAACACATTTTGCCCATTATAGCCCACTGTGTGAGTTGTGCCAAAAAACGGAAAGTGGTCGAAGATAGTGGACCTAATGGACTCTCACGTGTCATACTCAGTTGATTCGGAGATAGTTTTTGGTCCATACAATTCATTCAAAAATAGATTACTAAGGCATTTCACTCAAACACGTTTTGCCCATTATAGCCCACTGTGTGAGTTGTGCCAAAAACCGGAAAGTGGTCGAAGATAGTGGACCTAATGGACTCTCACGTGTCATACTCAGTTGATTCGGAGATAGTTTTTGGTCCATACAATCCATTCAAAAGGAGATTACTAAGGCATTTCACTCAAACACATTTTGCCCATTATAGCCCACTGTGTGAGTTGTGACAAAAATCGGAAAGTGGTCGAAGATAGTAGACCTGATGAGCTACAATGCGACATACTCAGTTTATTCAGAAATAGTTTTTGGTCCATGCAATCCATTTAAAGGAAGATTACTAAGGCATTTCACTCAAACACATTTTGCCCATTATAGCCCACTGTGTGAGTTGTGACAAAAATCGGAAAGTGCTCAAAGGTAGTCGACCTAATGGGCTGTCACTTGTCATACTCACTTTAGTCGAAGATAGTATTTGGTTCATACAATCCATTCAAAAGAAGATTTCTAAGGCATTTCACACAAACACATTTTGCCCATTATAGCTAACTGTGTGAGTTGTGACAAAAACCGGAAAGTGGTCCAAGATAGTGGACCTAATGGACTGTCACATGTCATACTCAGTTGATTCGGAGATAGTTTTTGGTCCATACAATTCATTCAAAAGTAGATTACTAAGGCATTTCACTCAAACACATTTTGCCCATTATAGCCCACTGTGTGAGTTGTGCCAAAAAACGGAAAGTGGTCGAAGATAGTGGACCTAATGGACTCTCACGTGTCATACTCAGTTGATTCGGAGACAGTTTTTGGTCCATACAATCCATTGAAAAGAAGATTACTAAGGCATTTCACTCAAACACATTTTGCCCATTATAGCCCACTGTGTGAGTTGTGCCAAAAATCGGAAAGTGGTCGAAGATAGTAGACCTGATGAGCTACAATGCGACATACTCAGTTTATTCAGAAATAGTTTTTGGTCCATATAATCCATTTAAAGGAAGATTACTAAGGCATTTCACTCAAACACATTTTGCCCATTATAGCCCACTGTGTGAGTTGTGACAAAAATCGGAAAGTGCTCAAAGGTAGTCGACCTAATGGGCTGTCACTTGTCATACTCACTTTAGTCGAAGATAGTATTTGGTCCATACAATTCATTCAAAAGAAGATTACTAAGGCATTTCACACAAACACATTTTGCCCATTATAGCTAACTGTGTGAGTTGTGACAAAAACCGGAAAGTGGTCCAAGATAGTGGACCTAATGGACTGTCACATGTCATACTCAGTTGATTCGGAGATAGTTTTTGGTCCATACAATTCATTCAAAAGTAGATTACTAAGGCATTTCACTCAAACACATTTTGCCCATTATAGCCCACTGTGTGAGTTGTGACAAAAATCGGAAAGTGCTCAAAGGTAGTCGACCTAATGGGCTGTCACTTGTCATACTCACTTTAGTCGAAGATTGTTTTTGGTCCATACAATCCATTCAAAAGAAGATTACTAAGGCATTTCACACAAACACATTTTGCCCATTATAGCTAACTGTGTGAGTTGTGCCAAAAAACGGAAAGTGGTCGAAGATAGTGGACCTAATGGACTCTCACGTGTCATACTCAGTTGATTCGGAGATAGTTTTTGGTCCATACAATCCATTGAAAAGAAGATTACTAAGGCATTTCACTCAAACACATTTTGCCCATTATAGCCCACTGTGTGAGTTGTGCCAAAAAACGGAAAGTGGTCGAAGATAGTGGACCTAATGGACTCTCACGTGTCATACTCAGTTGATTCGGAGACAGTTTTTGGTCCATACAATCCATTGAAAAGAAGATTACTAAGGCATTTCACTCAAACACATTTTGCCCATTATAGCCCACTGTGTGAGTTGTGCCAAAAATCGGAAAGTGGTCTACGATAGTGGCACTAATGGACTGTCACGTGTCATACTCAGTTTATTCCGAAATAGTTTTTGGTCCATACAATTCATTCAAAAGTAGATTACTAAGGCATTTCACTCAAACACATTTTGCCCATTATAGCCCACTGTGTGAGTTGTGCCAAAAAACGGAATGTGGTCGAAGATAGTGGACCTAATGGACTCTCACGTGTCATACTCAGTTGATTCGGAGATAGTTTTTGGTCCATACAATCCATTCAAAAGGAGATTACTAATGCATTTCACTCAAACACATTTTGCCCATTATAGCCCACTGTGTGAGCTGTGACAAAAATCGGAAAGTGGTCGAAGATAGCGGACCTACTGGACTGTCACGTGTCATACTCAGTTGATTCGGAGATAGTTTTTGGTCCATACAATTCATTCAAAAGTAGATTACTAAGGCATTTCACTCAAACACATTTTGCATATTATAGCCCACTGTGTGAGTTGTGCCAAAAAACGGAAAGTGGTCGAAGATAGTGGACCTAATGGACTCTCACGTGTCATACTCAGTTGATTCGGAGTTAGTTTTTGGTCCATACAATCCATTCAAAATGAGATTACTAAGGCATTTCACTCCAACACATTTTGCCCATTATAGCCCACTGTGTGAGTTGTGTCAAAAATCGGAAAGTGGTCGAAGATAGTAGACCTGATGAGCTACAATGCGACATACTCAGTTTATTCAGAAATAGTTTTTGGTCCATACAATCCATTTAAAGGAAGATTACTAAGGCATTTCACTCAAACACATTTTGCCCATTATAGCCCACTGTGTGAGTTGTGACAAAAATCGGAAAGTGCTCAAAGGTAGTCGACCTAATGGGCTGTCACTTGTCATACCCGCTTTAGTCGAAGATAGTTTTTGGTCCATACAATCCATTGAAAAGAAGATTACTAAGGCATTTCACTCAAACACATTTTGCCCATTATAGCCCACTGTGTGAGTTGTGCCAAAAAACGGAAAGTGGTCGAAGATAGTGGACCTAATGGACTCTCACGTGTCATACTCAGTTGATTCGGAGACAGTTTTTGGTCCATACAATCCATTGAAAAGAAGATTACTAAGGCATTTCACTCAAACACATTTTGCCCATTATAGCCCACTGTGTGAGTTGTGCCAAAAATCGGAAAGTGGTCTACGATAGTGGCACTAATGGACTGTCACGTGTCATACTCAGTTTATTCCGAAATAGTTTTTGGTCCATACAATTCATTCAAAAGTAGATTACTAAGGCATTTCACTCAAACACATTTTGCCCATTATAGCCCACTGTGTGAGTTGTGCCAAAAAACGGAATGTGGTCGAAGATAGTGGACCTAATGGACTCTCACGTGTCATACTCAGTTGATTCGGAGATAGTTTTTGGTCCATACAATCCATTCAAAAGGAGATTACTAATGCATTTCACTCAAACACATTTTGCCCATTATAGCCCACTGTGTGAGCTGTGACAAAAATCGGAAAGTGGTCGAAGATAGCGGACCTACTGGACTGTCACGTGTCATACTCAGTTGATTCGGAGATAGTTTTTGGTCCATACAATTCATTCAAAAGTAGATTACTAAGGCATTTCACTCAAACACATTTTGCATATTATAGCCCACTGTGTGAGTTGTGCCAAAAAACGGAAAGTGGTCGAAGATAGTGGACCTAATGGACTCTCACGTGTCATACTGAGTTGATTCGGAGTTAGTTTTTGGTCCATACAATCCATTCAAAATGAGATTACTAAGGCATTTCACTCCAACACATTTTGCCCATTATAGCCCACTGTGTGAGTTGTGTCAAAAATCGGAAAGTGGTCGAAGATAGTAGACCTGATGAGCTACAATGCGACATACTCAGTTTATTCAGAAATAGTTTTTGGTCCATACAATCCATTTAAAGGAAGATTACTAAGGCATTTCACTCAAACACATTTTGCCCATTATAGCCCACTGTGTGAGTTGTGACAAAAATCGGAAAGTGCTCAAAGGTAGTCGACCTAATGGGCTGTCACTTGTCATACCCGCTTTAGTCGAAGATAGTTTTTGGTCCATACAATCCATTCAAAAGAAGATTACTAAGGCATTTCACACAAACACATTTTGCCCATTATAGCTAACTGTGTGAGTTGTGACAAAAACCGGAAAGTGGTCCAAGATAGTGGACCTAATGGACTGTCACATGTCATACTCAGTTGATTCGGAGATAGTTTTTGGTCCATACAATTCATTCAAAAGTATATTACTAAGGCATTTCACTCAAACACATTTTGCCCATTATAACCCACTGTGTGAGTTGTGCCAAAAAACGGAAAGTGGTCGAAGATAGTGGACCTAATGGACTCTCACGTGTCATACTCAGTTGATTCGGAGATAGTTTTTGGTCCATACAATCCATTCAAAAGGAGATTATAAATGCATTTCACTCAAACACATTTTGCCCATTATAGCCCACTGTGTGAGCTGTGACAAAAATCGGAAAGTGGTCGAAGATAGCGGACCTACTGGACTGTCACGTGTCATACTCAGTTGATTCGGAGATAGTTTTTGGTCCATACAATTCATTCAAAAGTAGATTACTGAGGCATTTCACTCTAACACATTTTGCCCATTATAGCCCACTGTGTGAGTTGTGCCAAAAAACGGAAATTGGTCGAAGATAGTGGACCTAATGGACTCTCACGTGTCATACTCAGTTGATTCGGAGTTAGTTTTTGGTCCATACAATCCATTCAAAATGAGATTACTAAGGCATTTCACTCCAACACATTTTGCCCATTATAGCCCACTGTGTGAGCTGTGTCAAAAATCGGAAAGTGGTCGAAGATAGTAGACCTGATGAGCTACAATGCGACATACTCAGTTTATTCAGAAATAGTTTTTGGTCCATACAATCCATTTAAAGGAAGATTACTAAGGCATTTCACTCAAACACATTTTGCCCATTATAGCCCACTGTGTGAGTTGTGACAAAAATCGGAAAGTGCTCAAAGGTAGTCGACCTAATGGGCTGTCACTTGTCATACTCACTTTAGTCGAAGATAGTTTTTGGTCCATACAATCCATTCAAAAGAAGATTACTAAGGCATTTCACACAAACACATTTTGCCCATTATAGCTAACTGTGTGAGTTGTGACAAAAACCGGAAAGCGGTCCAAGATAGTGGACCTAATGGACTGTCACATGTCATACTCAGTTGATTCGGAGATAGTTTTTGGTCCATACAATTCATTCAAAAGTAGATTACTAAGGCATTTCACTCAAACACATTTTGCCCATTATAGCCCACTGTGTGAGTTGTGCCAAAAAACGGAAAGTGGTCGAAGATAGTGGACCTAATGGACTCTCACGTGTCATACAAAGTTGGTTCGGAGATAGTTTTTGGTCCATACAATCCATTCAAAAGGAGATTACTAAGGCATTTCACTCAAACACATTTTGCCCATTATAGCCTACTGTGTGAGTTGTGACAAAAATCGGAAAGTGGTCGAAGATAGTGGACCTAATGGACTGTCACGTGTCATACTCAGTTGATTCGGAGATAGTTTTTGGTCCATACAATTCATTCAAAAGTAGATTACTAAGGCATTTCACTCAAACACATTTTGCCCATTATAGCCCACTGTGTGAGTTGTGCCAAAAAACGGAAAGTGGTACAAGATAGTGGACCTAATGGGCTCTCACGTGTCATACTCAGTTGATTCGGAGATAGTTTTTGGTCCATACAATCCATTCAAAAGGAGATTACTAAGGCATTTCACTCAAACACATTTTGCCCATTATAGCCCACTGTGTGAGTTGTGACAAAAATCGGAAAGTGGTCGAAGATAGTGGACCTAATGGACTGTCACGCGTCATACTCAGTTGATTCGGAGATAGTTTTTGGTCCATACAATCCATTCAAAAGGAGATTACTAAGGCATTTCACTCAAACACATTTTGCCCATTATAGCCCACTGTGTGAGTTGTGACAAAAATCGGAAAGTGGTCGAAGATAGTGGACCTAATGGACTGTCACGTGTCATACTCAGTTGATTCGGAGACAGTTTTTGGTCCATACAATCCATTGAAAAGAAGATTACTAAGGCATTTCACTCAAACACATTTTGCCCATTATAGCCCACTGTGTGAGTTGTGCCAAAAATCGGAAAGAGGTCTACGATAGTGGCACTAATGGACTGTCACGTGTCATACTCAGTTTATTCCGAAATAGTTTTTGGTCCATACAATTCATTCAAAAGTATATTACTAAGGCATTTCACACAAACACATTTTGCCCATTATAGCTAACTGTGTGAGTTGTGACAAAAACCGGAAAGTGGTACAAGATAGTGGACCTAATGGACTGTCACGCGTCATACTCAGTTGATTCGGAGATAGTTTTTGGTCCATACAATTCATTCAAAAGTAGATTACTAAGGCATTTCACTCAAACACATTTTGCCCATTATAGCCCACTGTGTGAGTTGTGCCAAAAAACGGAAAGTGGTCGAAGATAGTGGACCTAATGGACTCTCACGTGTCATACTCAGTTGATTCGGAGATAGTTTTTGGTCCATACAATTCATTCAAAAATAGATTACTAAGGCATTTCACTCAAACACGTTTTGCCCATTATAGCCCACTGTGTGAGTTGTGCCAAAAACCGGAAAGTGGTCGAAGATAGTGGACCTAATGGACTCTCACGTGTCATACTCAGTTGATTCGGAGATAGTTTTTGGTCCATACAATCCATTCAAAAGGAGATTACTAAGGCATTTCACTCAAACACATTTTGCCCATTATAGCCCACTGTGTGAGTTGTGACAAAAATCGGAAAGTGGTCGAAGATAGTAGACCTGATGAGCTACAATGCGACATACTCAGTTTATTCAGAAATAGTTTTTGGTCCATGCAATCCATTTAAAGGAAGATTACTAAGGCATTTCACTCAAACACATTTTGCCCATTATAGCCCACTGTGTGAGTTGTGACAAAAATCGGAAAGTGCTCAAAGGTAGTCGACCTAATGGGCTGTCACTTGTCATACTCACTTTAGTCGAAGATAGTATTTGGTTCATACAATCCATTCAAAAGAAGATTTCTAAGGCATTTCACACAAACACATTTTGCCCATTATAGCTAACTGTGTGAGTTGTGACAAAAACCGGAAAGTGGTCCAAGATAGTGGACCTAATGGACTGTCACATGTCATACTCAGTTGATTCGGAGATAGTTTTTGGTCCATACAATTCATTCAAAAGTAGATTACTAAGGCATTTCACTCAAACACATTTTGCCCATTATAGCCCACTGTGTGAGTTGTGCCAAAAAACGGAAAGTGGTCGAAGATAGTGGACCTAATGGACTCTCACGTGTCATACTCAGTTGATTCGGAGACAGTTTTTGGTCCATACAATCCATTGAAAAGAAGATTACTAAGGCATTTCACTCAAACACATTTTGCCCATTATAGCCCACTGTGTGAGTTGTGCCAAAAATCGGAAAGTGGTCGAAGATAGTAGACCTGATGAGCTACAATGCGACATACTCAGTTTATTCAGAAATAGTTTTTGGTCCATATAATCCATTTAAAGGAAGATTACTAAGGCATTTCACTCAAACACATTTTGCCCATTATAGCCCACTGTGTGAGTTGTGACAAAAATCGGAAAGTGCTCAAAGGTAGTCGACCTAATGGGCTGTCACTTGTCATACTCACTTTAGTCGAAGATAGTATTTGGTCCATACAATCCATTCAAAAGAAGATTACTAAGGCATTTCACACAAACACATTTTGCCCATTATAGCTAACTGTGTGAGTTGTGACAAAAACCGGAAAGTGGTCCAAGATAGTGGACCTAATGGACTGTCACATGTCATACTCAGTTGATTCGGAGATAGTTTTTGGTCCATACAATTCATTCAAAAGTAGATTACTAAGGCATTTCACTCAAACACATTTTGCCCATTATAGCCCACTGTGTGAGTTGTGACAAAAATCGGAAAGTGCTCAAAGGTAGTCGACCTAATGGGCTGTCACTTGTCATACTCACTTTAGTCGAAGATTGTTTTTGGTCCATACAATCCATTCAAAAGAAGATTACTAAGGCATTTCACACAAACACATTTTGCCCATTATAGCTAACTGTGTGAGTTGTGCCAAAAAACGGAAAGTGGTCGAAGATAGTGGACCTAATGGACTCTCACGTGTCATACTCAGTTGATTCGGAGACAGTTTTTGGTCCATACAATCCATTGAAAAGAAGATTACTAAGGCATTTCACTCAAACACATTTTGCCCATTATAGCCCACTGTGTGAGTTGTGCCAAAAAACTGAAAGTGGTCGAAGATAGTGGACCTAATGGACTCTCACGTGTCATACTCAGTTGATTCGGAGACAGTTTTTGGTCCATACAATCCATTGAAAAGAAGATTACTAAGGCATTTCACTCAAACACATTTTGCCCATTATAGCCCACTGTGTGAGTTGTGCCAAAAATCGGAAAGTGGTCTACGATAGTGGCACTAATGGACTGTCACGTGTCATACTCAGTTTATTCCGAAATAGTTTTTGGTCCATACAATTCATTCAAAAGGAGATTACTAAGGCATTTCACACAAACACATTTTGCCCATTATAGCTAACTGTGTGAGTTGTGACAAAAACCGGAAAGTGGTACAAGATAGTGGACCTAATGGACTGTCACATGTCATACTCAGTTGATTCGGAGACAGTTTTTGGTCCATACAATCCATTCAAAAGGAGATTACTAAGGCATTTCACTCAAACACATTTTGCCCATTATAGCCCACTGTGTGAGTTGTGCCAAAAATCGGAAAGTGGTCTACGATAGTGGCACTAATGGACTGTCACGTGTCATACTCAGTTTATTCCGAAATAGTTTTTGGTCCATACAATCCATTCAAAAGGAGATTACTAAGGCATTTCACTCAAACACATTTTGCCCATTATAGCCCACTGTGTGAGTTGTGACAATAATCGGAAAGTGGTCGAAGATAGTGGACCTAATGGACTATCATGTGTCATACTCAGTTGATACGGAGACAGTTTTTGGTCCATACAATCCATTCAAAAGGAGATAACTAAGGCATTTCACTCAAACACATTTTGCCCATAATAGCCCACTGTGTGAGTTGTGACAAAAATCGGAAAGTGGTCGAAGATAGTGGACCTAATCGACTGTCACGCGTCATACTCAGTTGATTCGGAGATAGTTTTTGGTCCATACAATCCATTCAAAAGGAGATTACTAAGGCATTTCACACAAACACATTTTGCCCATTATAGCCCACTGTGTGAGTTGTGACAAAAATCGGAAAGTGGTCGAAGATAGTGGACCTAATGGACTGTCACGTGTCATACTCAGTTGATTCGGAGACAGTTTTTGGTCTATACAATCCATTCAAAAGGAGATTACTAAGGCATTTCACTCAAACACATTTTGCCCATTATAGCCCACTGTGTGAGTTGTGCCAAAAAACGGAAAGTGGTCGAAGATAGTGGACCTAATGGACTCTCACGTGTCATACTCAGTTGATTCGGAGTAAGTTTTTGGTCCATACAATCCATTCAAAAATAGATTACTAAGGCATTTCACTCAAACACATTTTGCCCATTATAGCCCACTGTGTGAGTTGTGCCAAAAACCGGAAAGTGGTCGAAGATAGTGGACCTAATGGACTCTCACGTGTCATACTCAGTTGATTCGGAGACAGTTTTTGGTTCATACAATCCATTGAAAAGAAAATTACTAAGGCATTTCACTCAAACACATTTTGCCCATTATAGCCCACTGTGTGAGTTGTGCCAAAAAACTTAAAGTGGTCGAAGATAGTGGACCTAATGGACTGTCACGCGTCATACTCAGTTGATTCGGAGCTAGTTTTTGGTCCATACAATCCATTCAAAAGGAGATTACTAAGGCATTTCACACAAACACATTTTGCCCATTATAGCCCACTGTGTGAGTTGTGACAAAAATCGGAAAGTGGTCGAAGATAGTGGACCTAATGGACTCTCACGTGTCATACTCAGTTGATTCGGAGATAGTTTTTGGTCCATACAATCCATTCAAAAGGAGATTACTAAGGCATTTCACACAAACACATTTTGCCCATTATAGCCCACTGTGTGAGTTGTAACAAAAATCGGAAAGTGGTCGAAGATAGTGGACCTAATGGACTGTCACGTGTCATACTCAGTTGATTCGGAGACAGTTTTTGGTCTATACAATCCATTCAAAAGGAGATTACTAAGGCATTTCACTCAAACACATTTTGCCCATTATAGCCCACTGTGTGAGTTGTGCCAAAAATCGGAAAGTGGTCGAAGATAGTAGACCTAATGGACTGTCACGCGTCATACTCAGTTGATTCGGAGATAGTTTTTGGTCCATACAATCCATTCAAAAGGAGATTACTAAGGCATTTCACACAAACACATTTTGCCCATTATAGCCCACTGTGTGAGTTGTGCCAAAAAACGGAAAGTGGTACAAGATAGTGGACCTAATGGACTCTCACGTGTCATACTCAGTTGATTCGGAGGTAGTTTTTGTCCATACAATCCATTCAAAAGGAGATTACTAAGGCATTTCACTCAAACACATTTTGCCCATTATAGCCCACTGTGTGAGTTGTGACAAAAATCGGAAAGTGGTCGAAGATAGTGGACCTAATGGACTGTCACGCGTCATACTCAGTTGATTCGGAGATAGTTTTTGGTCCATACAATCCATTCAAAAGGAGATTACTAAGGCATTTCACACAAACACATTTTGCCCATTAGAGCTAACTGTGTGAGTTGTGACAAAAACCGGAAAGTGGTCAAAGATAGTGGACCTAATGGACTGTCACATGTCATACTCAGTTGATTCGGAGATAGTTTTTGGTCCATACAATTCATTCAAAAATAGATTACTAAGGCATTTCACTCAAACACATTTTGCCCATTATAGCTCACTGTGTGAGTTGTGCCAAAAACCGGAAAGTGGTCTAAGATAGTAGACCTGATGAGCTACAATGCGACATACTCAGTTTATTCAGAAATAGTTTTTGGTCCATACAATTCAATTCAAAGGAAGATTACTAAGGCATTTCACTCAAACACATTTTGCCCATTATAGCCCACTGTGTGAGTTGTGACAAAAATCGGAAAGTGCTCAAAGGTAGTCGACCTAATGGGCTGTCACTTGTCATACTCACTTTAGTCGAAGATTGTTTTTGGTCCATACAATCCATTCAAAAGAAGATTACTAAGGCATTTCACACAAACACATTTTGCCCATTATAGCTAACTGTGTGAGTTGTGACAAAAACCGGAAAGTGGTCCAAGATAGTGGACCTAATGGACTGTCACATGTCATACTCACTTGATTCGGAGATAGTTTTTGGTCCATACAATTCATTCAAAAATAGATTACTAAGGCATTTCACTCAAACACATTTTGCCCATTATAGCCCACTGTGTGAGTTGTGCCAAAAACCGGAAAGTGGTCGAAGATAGTGGACCTAATGGACTCTCACGTGTCATACTCAGTTGATTCGGAGACAGTTTTTGGTCCATACAATCCATTGAAAAGAAAATTACTAAGGCATTTCACTCAAACACATTTTGCCCATTATAGCCCACTGTGTGAGTTGTGCCAAAAAACGGAAAGTGGTCGAAGATAGTGGACCTAATGGACTGTCACGTGTCATACTCAGTTGATTCGGAGACAGTTTTTGGTCCATATAATCCATTCAAAATGAGATTACTAAGGCATTTCACTCAAACACATTTTGCCCATTATAGCCCACTGTGTGAGTTGTGCCAAAAAACGGAAAGTGGTCGAAGATAGTGGACCTAATGGAATCTCACGTGTCATACTCAGTTGATTCGGAGACAGTTTTTGGTCCATACAATCCATTCAAAATGAGATTACTAAGGCATTTCACTCAAACACATTTTGCCCATTATAGCCCACTGTGTGAGTTGTGCCAAAAAACGGAAAGTGGTCGAAGATAGTGGACCTAATGGACTGTCACGTGTCATACTCAGTTGATTCGGAGACAGTTTTTGGTCCATACAATCCATTGAAAAGAAAATTACTAAGGCATTTCACTCAAACACATTTTGCCCATTATAGCCCACTGTGTGAGTTGTGACAAAAATCGGAAAATGGTCGAAGATAGTGGACCTAATGGACTCTCACGTGTCATACTCAGTTGATTCGGAGATAGTTCTTGGTCCATACAATCCATTCAAAAGGAGATTACTAAGGCATTTCACTCAAACACATTTTGCCCATTATAGCTAACTTTGTGAGTTGTGACAAAAACCGGAAAGTGGTACAAGATAGTGGACCTAATGGACTGTCACATGTCATACTCAGTTGATTCGGAGATAGTTTTTGGTCCATACAATTCATTCAAAAATAGATTACTAAGGCATTTCACTCAAACACATTTTGCCCATTATAGCCCACTGTGTGAGTTGTGCCAAAAATCGGAAAGTGGTCTACGATAGTGGCACTAATGGACTGTCACGCGTCATACTCAGTTGATTCGGAGATAGTTCTTGGTCCATACAATCCATTCAAAAGGAGATTACTAAGGCATTTCACTCAAACACATTTTGCCCATTATAGCTAACTTTGTGAGTTGTGACAAAAACCGGAAAGTGGTACAAGATAGTGGACCTAATGGACTGTCACATGTCATACTCAGTTGATTCGGAGATAGTTTTTGGTCCATACAATCCATTCAAAAGGAGATTATAAATGCATTTCACTCAAACACATTTTGCCCATTATAGCCCACTGTGTGAGCTGTGACAAAAATCGGAAAGTGGTCGAAGATAGCGGACCTACTGGACTGTCACGTGTCATACTCAGTTGATTCGGAGATAGTTTTTGGTCCATACAATTCATTCAAAAGTAGATTACTAAGGCATTTCACACAAACACATTTTGCCCATTATAGCTAACTGTGTGAGTTGTGACAAAAACCGGAAAGTGGTACAAGATAGTGGACCTAATGGACTGTCACATGTCATACTCAGTTGATTCGGAGACAGTTTTTGGTCCATACAATCCATTCAAAAGGAGATTACTAAGGCATTTCACTCAAACACATTTTGCCCATTATAGCCCACTGTGTGAGTTGTGCCAAAAATCGGAAAGTGGTCTACGATAGTGGCACTAATGGACTGTCACGTGTCATACTCAGTTTATTCCGAAATAGTTTTTGGTCCATACAATCCATTCAAAAGGAGATTACTAAGGCATTTCACTCAAACACATTTTGCCCATTATAACCCACTGTGTGAGTTGTGCCAAAAAACGGAAAGTGGTCGAAGATAGTGGACCTAATGGACTCTCACGTGTCATACTCAGTTGATTCGGAGATAGTTTTTGGTCCATACAATCCATTCAAAAGGAGATTATAAATGCATTTCACTCAAACACATTTTGCCCATTATAGCCCACTGTGTGAGCTGTGACAAAAATCGGAAAGTGGTCGAAGATAGCGGACCTACTGGACTGTCACGTGTCATACTCAGTTGATTCGGAGATAGTTTTTGGTCCATACAATTCATTCAAAAGTAGATTACTGAGGCATTTCACTCTAACACATTTTGCCCATTATAGCCCACTGTGTGAGTTGTGCCAAAAAACGGAAATTGGTCGAAGATAGTGGACCTAATGGACTCTCACGTGTCATACTCAGTTGATTCGGAGTTAGTTTTTGGTCCATACAATCCATTCAAAATGAGATTACTAAGGCATTTCACTCCAACACATTTTGCCCATTATAGCCCACTGTGTGAGTTGTGTCAAAAATCGGAAAGTGGTCGAAGATAGTAGACCT
Source organism: Metopia argyrocephala (assembly GCA_963576795.1). NCBI lineage: Eukaryota > Metazoa > Arthropoda > Insecta > Diptera > Sarcophagidae > Metopia > Metopia argyrocephala. The sequence goes on along the minus strand of OY756209.1, from coordinate 85,403,075 downwards.
GATGAGCTACAATGCGACATACTCAGTTTATTCAGAAATAGTTTTTGGTCCATACAATCCATTTAAAGGAAGATTACTAAGGCATTTCACTCAAACACATTTTGCCCATTATAGCCCACTGTGTGAGTTGTGACAAAAATCGGAAAGTGCTCAAAGGTAGTCGACCTAATGGGCTGTCACTTGTCATACTCACTTTAGTCGAAGATAGTTTTTGGTCCATACAATCCATTCAAAAGAAGATTACTAAGGCATTTCACACAAACACATTTTGCCCATTATAGCTAACTGTGTGAGTTGTGACAAAAACCGGAAAGCGGTCCAAGATAGTGGACCTAATGGACTGTCACATGTCATACTCAGTTGATTCGGAGATAGTTTTTGGTCCATACAATTCATTCAAAAGTAGATTACTAAGGCATTTCACTCAAACACATTTTGCCCATTATAGCCCACTGTGTGAGTTGTGCCAAAAAACGGAAAGTGGTCGAAGATAGTGGACCTAATGGACTCTCACGTGTCATACTCAGTTGGTTCGGAGATAGTTTTTGGTCCATACAATCCATTCAAAAGGAGATTACTAAGGCATTTCACTCAAACACATTTTGCCCATTATAGCCTACTGTGTGAGTTGTGACAAAAATCGGAAAGTGGTCGAAGATAGTGGACCTAATGGACTGTCACGTGTCATACTCAGTTGATTCGGAGATAGTTTTTGGTCCATACAATTCATTCAAAAGTAGATTACTAAGGCATTTCACTCAAACACATTTTGCCCATTATAGCCCACTGTGTGAGTTGTGCCAAAAAACGGAAAGTGGTACAAGATAGTGGACCTAATGGGCTCTCACGTGTCATACTCAGTTGATTCGGAGATAGTTTTTGGTCCATACAATCCATTCAAAAGGAGATTACTAAGGCATTTCACTCAAACACATTTTGCCCATTATAGCCCACTGTGTGAGTTGTGACAAAAATCGGAAAGTGGTCGAAGATAGTGGACCTAATGGACTGTCACGCGTCATACTCAGTTGATTCGGAGATAGTTTTTGGTCCATACAATCCATTCAAAAGGAGATTACTAAGGCATTTCACTCAAACACATTTTGCCCATTATAGCCCACTGTGTGAGTTGTGACAAAAATCGGAAAGTGGTCGAATATAGTGGACCTAATGGACTGTCACGTGTCATACTCAGTTGATTCGGAGACAGTTTTTGGTCCATACAATCCATTGAAAAGAAGATTACTAAGGCATTTCACTCAAACACATTTTGCCCATTATAGCCCACTGTGTGAGTTGTGCCAAAAATCGGAAAGTGGTCTACGATAGTGGCACTAATGGACTGTCACGTGTCATACTCAGTTTATTCCGAAATAGTTTTTGGTCCATACAATTCATTCAAAAGTATATTACTAAGGCATTTCACACAAACACATTTTGCCCATTATAGCTAACTGTGTGAGTTGTGACAAAAACCGGAAAGTGGTACAAGATAGTGGACCTAATGGACTGTCACGCGTCATACTCAGTTGATTCGGAGATAGTTTTTGGTCCATACAATTCATTCAAAAGTAGATTACTAAGGCATTTCACTCAAACACATTTTGCCCATTATAGCCCACTGTGTGAGTTGTGCCAAAAAACGGAAAGTGGTCGAAGATAGTGGACCTAATGGACTCTCACGTGTCATACTCAGTTGATTCGGAGATAGTTTTTGGTCCATACAATTCATTCAAAAATAGATTACTAAGGCATTTCACTCAAACACGTTTTGCCCATTATAGCCCACTGTGTGAGTTGTGCCAAAAACCGGAAAGTGGTCGAAGATAGTGGACCTAATGGACTCTCACGTGTCATACTCAGTTGATTCGGAGATAGTTTTTGGTCCATACAATCCATTCAAAAGGAGATTACTAAGGCATTTCACTCAAACACATTTTGCCCATTATAGCCCACTGTGTGAGTTGTGACAAAAATCGGAAAGTGGTCGAAGATAGTAGACCTGATGAGCTACAATGCGACATACTCAGTTTATTCAGAAATAGTTTTTGGTCCATGCAATCCATTTAAAGGAAGATTACTAAGGCATTTCACTCAAACACATTTTGCCCATTATAGCCCACTGTGTGAGTTGTGACAAAAATCGGAAAGTGCTCAAAGGTAGTCGACCTAATGGGCTGTCACTTGTCATACTCACTTTAGTCGAAGATAGTATTTGGTCCATACAATCCATTCAAAAGAAGATTACTAAGGCATTTCACACAAACACATTTTGCCCATTATAGCTAACTGTGTGAGTTGTGACAAAAACCGGAAAGTGGTCCAAGATAGTGGACCTAATGGACTGTCACGTGTCATACTCAGTTGATTCGGAGACAGTTTTTGATCAATACAATTAATTGAAAAGAAAATTACTAAGGCATTTCACTCAAACACATTTTGCCCATTATAGCCCACTGTGTGAGTTGTGACAAAAATCGGAAAGTGCTCAAAGGTAGTCGACCTAATGGGCTGTCACTTGTCATACTCACTTTAGTCGAAGATTGTTTTTGCTCCATACAATCCATTCAAAAGAAGATTACTAAGGCATTTCACACAAACACATTTTGCCCATTATAGCTAACTGTGTGAGTTGTGCCAAAAAACGGAAAGTGGTCGAAGATAGTGGACCTAATGGACTCTCACGTGTCATACTCAGTTGATTCGGAGACAGTTTTTGGTCCATACAATCCATTGAAAAGAAGATTACTAAGGCATTTCACTCAAACACATTTTGCCCATTATAGCCCACTGTGTGAGTTGTGCCAAAAAACGGAAAGTGGTCGAAGATAGTGGACCTAATGGACTCTCACGTGTCATACTCAGTTGATTCGGAGACAGTTTTTGGTCCATACAATCCATTGAAAAGAAGATTACTAAGGCATTTCACTCAAACACATTTTGCCCATTATAGCCCACTGTGTGAGTTGTGCCAAAAATCGGAAAGTGGTCTACGATAGTGGACCTAATCGACTGTCACGCGTCATACTCAGTTGATTCGGAGATAGTTTTTGGTCCATACAATCCATTCAAAAGGAGATTACTAAGGCATTTCACACAAACACATTTTGCCCATTATAGCTAACTGTGTGAGTTGTGACAAAAACCGGAAAGTGGTACAAGATAGTGGACCTAATGGACTGTCACATGTCATACTCAGTTGATTCGGAGACAGTTTTTGGTCCATACAATCCATTCAAAAGGAGATTACTAAGGCATTTCACTCAAACACATTTTGCCCATTATAGCCCACTGTGTGAGTTGTGCCAAAAATCGGAAAGTGGTCTACGATAGTGGCACTAATGGACTGTCACGTGTCATACTCAGTTTATTCCGAAATAGTTTTTGGTCCATACAATCCATTCAAAAGGAGATTACTAAGGCATTTCACTCAAACACATTTTGCCCATTATAGCCCACTGTGTGAGTTGTGACAATAATCGGAAAGTGGTCGAAGATAGTGGACCTAATGGACTATCATGTGTCATACTCAGTTGATACGGAGACAGTTTTTGGTCCATACAATCCATTCAAAAGGAGATAACTAAGGCATTTCACTCAAACACATTTTGCCCATTATAGCCCACTGTGTGAGTTGTGACAAAAATCGGAAAGTGGTCGAAGATAGTGGACCTAATCGACTGTCACGCGTCATACTCAGTTGATTCGGAGATAGTTTTTGGTCCATACAATCCATTCAAAAGGAGATTACTAAGGCATTTCACACAAACACATTTTGCCCATTATAGCCCACTGTGTGAGTTGTGACAAAAATCGGAAAGTGGTCGAAGATAGTGGACCTAATGGACTGTCACGTGTCATACTCAGTTGATTCGGAGACAGTTTTTGGTCTATACAATCCATTCAAAAGGAGATTACTAAGGCATTTCACTCAAACACATTTTGCCCATTATAGCCCACTGTGTGAGTTGTGCCAAAAAACGGAAAGTGGTCGAAGATAGTGGACCTAATGGACTCTCACGTGTCATACTCAGTTGATTCGGAGTAAGTTTTTGGTCCATACAATCCATTCAAAAATAGATTACTAAGGCATTTCACTCAAACACATTTTGCCCATTATAGCCCACTGTGTGAGTTGTGCCAAAAACCGGAAAGTGGTCGAAGATAGTGGACCTAATGGACTCTCACGTGTCATACTCAGTTGATTCGGAGACAGTTTTTGGTCCATACAATCCATTGAAAAGAAAATTACTAAGGCATTTCACTCAAACACATTTTGCCCATTATAGCCCACTGTGTGAGTTGTGCCAAAAAACGGAAAGTGGTCGAAGATAGTGGACCTAATGGACTGTCACGCGTCATACTCAGTTGATTCGGAGCTAGTTTTTGGTCCATACAATCCATTCAAAAGGAGATTACTAAGGCATTTCACACAAACACATTTTGCCCATTATAGCCCACTGTGTGAGTTGTGACAAAAATCGGAAAGTGGTCGAAGATAGTGGACCTAATGGACTCTCACGTGTCATACTCAGTTGATTCGGAGATAGTTTTTGGTCCATACAATCCATTCAAAAGGAGATTACTAAGGCATTTCACACAAACACATTTTGCCCATTATAGCCCACTGTGTGAGTTGTAACAAAAATCGGAAAGTGGTCGAAGATAGTGGACCTAATGGACTGTCACGTGTCATACTCAGTTGATTCGGAGACAGTTTTTGGTCTATACAATCCATTCAAAAGGAGATTACTAAGGCATTTCACTCAAACACATTTTGCCCATTATAGCCCACTGTGTGAGTTGTGCCAAAAATCGGAAAGTGGTCGAAGATAGTAGACCTAATGGACTGTCACGCGTCATACTCAGTTGATTCGGAGATAGTTTTTGGTCCATACAATCCATTCAAAAGGAGATTACTAAGGCATTTCACACAAACACATTTTGCCCATTATAGCCCACTGTGTGAGTTGTGCCAAAAAACGGAAAGTGGTCGAAGATAGTGGACCTAATGGACTCTCACGTGTCATACTCAGTTGATTCGGAGGTAGTTTTTGTCCATACAATCCATTCAAAAGGAGATTACTAAGGCATTTCACTCAAACACATTTTGCCCATTATAGCCCACTGTGTGAGTTGTGACAAAAATCGGAAAGTGGTCGAAGATAGTGGACCTAATGGACTGTCACGCGTCATACTCAGTTGATTCGGAGATAGTTTTTGGTCCATACAATCCATTCAAAAGGAGATTACTAAGGCATTTCACACAAACACATTTTGCCCATTAGAGCTAACTGTGTGAGTTGTGACAAAAACCGGAAAGTGGTCAAAGATAGTGGACCTAATGGACTGTCACATGTCATACTCAGTTGATTCGGAGATAGTTTTTGGTCCATACAATTCATTCAAAAATAGATTACTAAGGCATTTCACTCAAACACATTTTGCCCATTATAGCTCACTGTGTGAGTTGTGCCAAAAACCGGAAAGTGGTCGAAGATAGTAGACCTGATGAGCTACAATGCGACATACTCAGTTTATTCAGAAATAGTTTTTGGTCCATACAATTCAATTCAAAGGAAGATTACTAAGGCATTTCACTCAAACACATTTTGCCCATTATAGCCCACTGTGTGAGTTGTGACAAAAATCGGAAAGTGCTCAAAGGTAGTCGACCTAATGGGCTGCCATTATAGCCCACTGTGTGAGTTGTGCCAAAAAACGGAAAGTGGTCGAAGATAGTGGACCTAATGGAATCTCACGTGTCATACTCAGTTGATTCGGAGACAGTTTTTGGTCCATACAATCCATTCAAAATGAGATTACTAAGGCATTTCACTCAAACACATTTTGCCCATTATAGCCCACTGTGTGAGTTGTGCCAAAAAACGGAAAGTGGTCGAAGATAGTGGACCTAATGGACTGTCACGTGTCATACTCAGTTGATTCGGAGACAGTTTTTGGTCCATACAATCCATTGAAAAGAAAATTACTAAGGCATTTCACTCAAACACATTTTGCCCATTATAGCCCACTGTGTGAGTTGTGACAAAAATCGGAAAATGGTCGAAGATAGTGGACCTAATGGACTCTCACGTGTCATACTCAGTTGATTCGGAGATAGTTCTTGGTCCATACAATCCATTCAAAAGGAGATTACTAAGGCATTTCACTCAAACACATTTTGCCCATTATAGCTAACTTTGTGAGTTGTGACAAAAACCGGAAAGTGGTACAAGATAGTGGACCTAATGGACTGTCACATGTCATACTCAGTTGATTCGGAGATAGTTTTTGGTCCATACAATTCATTCAAAAATAGATTACTAAGGCATTTCACTCAAACACATTTTGCCCATTATAGCCCACTGTGTGAGTTGTGCCAAAAAACGGAAAGTGGTCGAAGATAGTGGACCTAATGGACTCTCACGTGTCATACTCAGTTGCTTCGGAGATAGTTTTTGGTCCATACAATCCATTCAAAAGGAGATTACTAAGGCATTTCACTCAAACACATTTTGCCCATTATAGCCCACTGTGTGAGTTGTGACAAAAATCGGAAAGTATTCGAAGATAGTGGACCTAATGGACTGTCACGCGTCATACTCAGTTGATTCGGAGATAGTTTTTGGTCCATACAATCCATTCAAAAGGAGATTAATAAGGCATTTCACACAAACACATTTTGCCCATTATAGCTAACTGTGTGAGTTGTGACAAAAACCGGAAAGTGGTCCAAGATAGTGGACCTAATGGACTGTCACATGTCATACTCAGTTGATTCGGAGATAGTTTTTGGTCCATACAATTCATTCAAAAATAGATTACTAAGGCATTTCACTCAAACACATTTTGCCCATTATAGCCCACTGTGTGAGTTGTGCCAAAAACCGGAAAGTGGTCGAAGATAGTGGACCTAATGGACTCTCACGTGTCATACTCAGTTGATTCGGAGACAGTTTTTGGTCCATACAATCCATTGAAAAGAAAATTACTAAGGCATTTCACTCAAACACATTTTGCCCATTATAGCCCACTGTGTGAGTTGTGCCAAAAAACGGAAAGTGGTCGAAGATAGTGGACCTAATGGACTGTCACGTGTCATACTCAGTTGATTCGGAGACAGTTTTTGGTCCATACAATCCATTCAAAATGAAATTACTAAGGCATTTCACTCAAACACATTTTGCCCATTATAGCTCACTGTGTGAGTTGTGCCAAAAACCGGAAAGTGGTCGAAGATAGTAGACCTGATGAGCTACAATGCGACATACTCAGTTTATTCAGAAATAGTTTTTGGTCCATACAATTCAATTCAAAGGAAGATTACTAAGGCATTTCACTCAAACACATTTTGCCCATTATAGCCCACTGTGTGAGTTGTGACAAAAATCGGAAAGTGCTCAAAGGTAGTCGACCTAATGGGCTGTCACTTGTCATACTCACTTTAGTCGAAGATTGTTTTTGGTCCATACAATCCATTCAAAAGAAGATTACTAAGGCATTTCACACAAACACATTTTGCCCATTATAGCTAACTGTGTGAGTTGTGACAAAAACCGGAAAGTGGTCCAAGATAGTGGACCTAATGGACTGTCACATGTCATACTCAGTTGATTCGGAGATAGTTTTTGGTCCATACAATTCATTCAAAAATAGATTACTAAGGCATTTCACTCAAACACATTTTGCCCATTATAGCCCACTGTGTGAGTTGTGCCAAAAACCGGAAAGTGGTCGAAATAGTGGACCTAATGGACTCTCACGTGTCATACTCAGTTGATTCGGAGACAGTTTTTGGTCCATACAATCCATTGAAAAGAAAATTACTAAGGCATTTCACTCAAACACATTTTGCCCATTATAGCCCACTGTGTGAGTTGTGCCAAAAAACGGAAAGTGGTCGAAGATAGTGGACCTAATGGACTGTCAGGTGTCATACTCAGTTGATTCGGAGACAGTTTTTGGTCCATACAATCCATTCAAAATGAGATTACTAAGGCATTTCACTCAAACACATTTTGCCCATTATAGCCCACTGTGTGAGTTGTGCCAAAAAACGGAAAGTGGTCGAAGATAGTGGACCTAATGGACTCTCACGTGTCATACTCAGTTGATTCGGAGACAGTTTTTGGTCCATACAATCCATTCAAAATTAGATTACTAAGGCATTTCACTCAAACACATTTTGCCCATTATAGCCCACTGTGTGAGTTGTGCCAAAAAACGGAAAGTGGTCGAAGATAGTGGACCTAATGGACTGTCACGTGTCATACTCAGTTGATTCGGAGACAGTTTTTGGTCCATACAATCCATTGAAAAGAAAATTACTAAGGCATTTCACTCAAACACATTTTGCCCATTATAGCCCACTGTGTGAGTTGTGACAAAAATCAGAAAATGGTCGAAGATAGTGGACCTAATGGACTCTCACGTGTCATACTCAGTTGATTCGGAGATAGTTTTTGGTCCATACAATCCATTCAAAAGGAGATTACTAAGGCATTTCACTCAAACACATTTTGCCCATTATAGCCCACTGTGTGAGTTGTGCCAAAAAACGGAAAGTGGTCGAAGATAGTGGACCTAATGGACTGTCACGTGTCATACTCAGTTGATTCGGAGACAGTTTTTGGTCCATACAATCCATTGAAAAGAAAATTACTAAGGCATTTCACTCAAACACATTTTGCCCATTATAGCCCACTGTGTGAGTTGTGACAAAAATCGGAAAATGGTCGAAGATAGTGGACCTAATGGACTCTCACGTGTCATACTCAGTTGATTCGGAGATAGTTTTTGGTCCATACAATCCATTCAAAAGGAGATTACTAAGGCATTTCACTCAAACACATTTTGCCCATTATAGCTAACTGTGTGAGTTGTGCCAAAAACCGGAAAGTGGTACAAGATAGTGGACCTAATGGACTGTCACATGTCATACTCAGTTGATTCGGAGATAGTTTTTGGTCCATACAATTCATTCAAAAATAGATTACTAAGGCATTTCACTCAAACACATTTTGCCCATTATAGCCCACTGTGTGAGTTGTGCCAAAAAACGGAAAGTGGTCGAAGATAGTGGACCTAATGGACTCTCACGTGTCATACTCAGTTGATTCGGAGACAGTTTTTGGTCCATACAATCCATTCAAAATGAGATTACTAAGGCATTTCACTCAAACACATTTTGCCCATTATAGCCCACTGTGTGAGTTGTGCCAAAAAACGGAAAGTGGTCGAAGATAGTGGACCTAATGGACTGTCACGTGTCATACTCAGTTGATTCGGAGACAGTTTTTGGTCCATACAATCCATTGAAAAGAAAATTACTAAGGCATTTCACTCAAACACATTTTGCCCATTATAGCCCACTGTGTGAGTTGTGACAAAAATCGGAAAATGGTCGAAGATAGTGGACCTAATGGACTCTCACGTGTCATACTCAGTTGATTCGGAGATAGTTTTTGGTCCATACAATCCATTCAAAAGGAGATTACTAAGGCATTTCACTCAAACACATTTTGCCCATTATAGCCCACTGTGTGAGTTGTGACAAAAATCGGAAAGTGGTCGAAGATAGTGGACCTAATGGACTGTCACGCGTCATACTCAGTTGATTCGGAGATAGTTTTTGGTCCATACAATCCATTCAAAAGGAGATTACTAAGGCATTTCACACAAACACATTTTGCCCATTATAGCTAACTGTGTGAGTTGTGACAAAAACCGGAAAGTGGTCCAAGATAGTGGACCTAATGGACTGTCACATGTCATACTCAGTTGATTCGGAGATAGTTTTTGGTCCATACAATTCATTCAAAAATAGATTACTAAGGCATTTCACTCAAACACATTTTGCCCATTATAGCCCACTGTGTGAGTTGTGCCAAAAACCGGAAAGTGGTCGAAGATAGTGGACCTAATGGACTCTCACGTGTCATACTCAGTTGATTCGGAGACAGTTTTTGGTCCATACAATCCATTGAAAAGAAAATTACTAAGGCATTTCACTCAAACACATTTTGCCCATTATAGCCCACTGTGTGAGTTGTGCCAAAAAACGGAAAGTGGTCGAAGATAGTGGACCTAATGGACTGTCACGTGTCATACTCAGTTGATTCGGAGACAGTTTTTGGTCCATACAATCCATTCAAAATGAGATTACTAAGGCATTTCACTCAAACACATTTTGCCCATTATAGCCCACTGTGTGAGTTGTGCCAAAAACCGGAAAGTGGTCGAAAATAGTGGACCTAATGGACTCTCACGTGTCATACTCAGTTGATTCGGAGACAGTTTTTGGTCCATACAATCCATTGAAAAGAAAATTACTAAGGCATTTCACTCAAACACATTTTGCCCATTATAGCCCACTGTGTGAGTTGTGCCAAAAAACGGAAAGTGGTCGAAGATAGTGGACCTAATGGACTGTCACGTGTCATACTCAGTTGATTCGGAGACAGTTTTTGGTCCATACAATCCATTCAAAATGAAATTACTAAGGCATTTCACTCAAACACATTTTGCCCATTATAGCTCACTGTGTGAGTTGTGCCAAAAACCGGAAAGTGGTCGAAGATAGACCTGATGAGCTACAATGCGACATACTCAGTTTATTCAGAAATAGTTTTTGGTCCATACAATTCAATTCAAAGGAAGATTACTAAGGCATTTCACTCAAACACATTTTGCCCATTATAGCCCACTGTGTGAGTTGTGACAAAAATCGGAAAGTGCTCAAAGGTAGTCGACCTAATGGGCTGTCACTTGTCATACTCACTTTAGTGGAAGATTGTTTTTGGTCCATACAATCCATTCAAAAGAAGATTACTAAGGCATTTCACACAAACACATTTTGCCCATTATAGCTAACTGTGTGAGTTGTGACAAAAACCGGAAAGTGGTTCAAGATAGTGGACCTAATGGACTGTCACATGTCATACTCAGTTGATTCGGAGATAGTTTTTGGTCCATACAATTCATTCAAAAATAGATTACTAAGGCATTTCACTCAAACACATTTTGCCCATTATAGCCCACTGTGTGAGTTGTGCCAAAAACCGGAAAGTGGTCGAAGATAGTGGACCTAATGGACTCTCACGTGTCATACTCAGTTGATTCGGAGACAGTTTTTGGTCCATACAATCCATTGAAAAGAAAATTACTAAGGCATTTCACTCAAACACATTTTGCCCATTATAGCCCACTGTGTGAGTTGTGCCAAAAAACGGAAAGTGGTCGAAGATAGTGGACCTAATGGACTGTCACGTGTCATACTCAGTTGATTCGGAGACAGTTTTTGGTCCATACAATCCATTCAAAATGAGATTACTAAGGCATTTCACTCAAACACATTTTGCCCATTATAGCCCACTGTGTGAGTTGTGCCAAAAAACGGAAAGTGGCCGAAGATAGTGGACCTAATGGACTCTCACGCGTCATACTCAGTTGATTCGGAGACAGTTTTTGATCCATACAATCCATTCAAAATGAGATTACTAAGGCATTTCACTCAAACACATTTTGCCCATTATAGCCCACTGTGTGAGTTGTGCCAAAAAACGGAAAGTGGTCGAAGATAGTGGACCTAATGGACTGTCACGTGTCATACTCAGTTGATTCGGAGACAGTTTTTGGTCCATACAATCCATTGAAAAGAAAATTACTAAGGCATTTCACTCAAACACATTTTGCCCATTATAGCCCACTGTGTGAGTTGTGACAAAAATCGGAAAATGGTCGAAGATAGTGGACCTAATGGACTCTCACGTGTCATACTCAGTTGATTCGGAGATAGTTTTTGGTCCATACAATCCATTCAAAAGGAGATTACTAAGGCATTTCACTCAAACACATTTTGCCCATTATAGCCCACTGTGTGAGTTGTGACAAAAATCGGAAAGTGGTCGAAGATAGTGGACCTAATGGACTGTCACGCGTCATACTCAGTTGATTCGGAGATAGTTTTTGGTCCATACAATCCATTCAAAAGGAGATTACTAAGGCATTTCACACAAACACATTTTGCCCATTATAGCTAACTGTGTGAGTTGTGACAAAAACCGGAAAGTGGTCCAAGATAGTGGACCTAATGGACTGTCACATGTCATACTCAGTTGATTCGGAGATAGTTTTTGGTCCATACAATTCATTCAAAAATAGATTACTAAGGCATTTCACTCAAACACATTTTGCCCATTATAGCCCACTGTGTGAGTTGTGCCAAAAACCGGAAAGTGGTCGAAGATAGTGGACCTAATGGACTCTCACGTGTCATACTCAGTTGATTCGGAGACAGTTTTTGGTCCATACAATCCATTGAAAAGAAAATTACTAAGGCATTTCACTCAAACACATTTTGCCCATTATAGCCCACTGTGTGAGTTGTGCCAAAAAACGGAAAGTGGTCGAAGATAGTGGACCTAATGGACTGTCACGTGTCATACTCAGTTGATTCGGAGACAGTTTTTGGTCCATACAATCCATTCAAAATGAGATTACTAAGGCATTTCACTCAAACACATTTTGCCCATTATAGCCCACTGTGTGAGTTGTGCCAAAAACCGGAAAGTGGTCGAAAATAGTGGACCTAATGGACTCTCACGTGTCATACTCAGTTGATTCGGAGACAGTTTTTGGTCCATACAATCCATTGAAAAGAAAATTACTAAGGCATTTCACTCAAACACATTTTGCCCATTATAGCCCACTGTGTGAGTTGTGCCAAAAAACGGAAAGTGGTCGAAGATAGTGGACCTAATGGACTGTCACGTGTCATACTCAGTTGATTCGGAGACAGTTTTTGGTCCATACAATCCATTCAAAATGAAATTACTAAGGCATTTCACTCAAACACATTTTGCCCATTATAGCTCACTGTGTGAGTTGTGCCAAAAACCGGAAAGTGGTCGAAGATAGACCTGATGAGCTACAATGCGACATACTCAGTTTATTCAGAAATAGTTTTTGGTCCATACAATTCAATTCAAAGGAAGATTACTAAGGCATTTCACTCAAACACATTTTGCCCATTATAGCCCACTGTGTGAGTTGTGACAAAAATCGGAAAGTGCTCAAAGGTAGTCGACCTAATGGGCTGTCACTTGTCATACTCACTTTAGTGGAAGATTGTTTTTGGTCCATACAATCCATTCAAAAGAAGATTACTAAGGCATTTCACACAAACACATTTTGCCCATTATAGCTAACTGTGTGAGTTGTGACAAAAACCGGAAAGTGGTTCAAGATAGTGGACCTAATGGACTGTCACATGTCATACTCAGTTGATTCGGAGATAGTTTTTGGTCCATACAATTCATTCAAAAATAGATTACTAAGGCATTTCACTCAAACACATTTTGCCCATTATAGCCCACTGTGTGAGTTGTGCCAAAAACCGGAAAGTGGTCGAAGATAGTGGACCTAATGGACTCTCACGTGTCATACTCAGTTGATTCGGAGACAGTTTTTGATCCATACAATCCATTCAAAATGAGATTACTAAGGCATTTCACTCAAACACATTTTGCCCATTATAGCCCACTGTGTGAGTTGTGCCAAAAAACGGAAAGTGGTCGAAGATAGTGGACCTAATGGACTGTCACGTGTCATACTCAGTTGATTCGGAGACAGTTTTTGGTCCATACAATCCATTGAAAAGAAAATTACTAAGGCATTTCACTCAAACACATTTTGCCCATTATAGCCCACTGTGTGAGTTGTGACAAAAATCGGAAAATGGTCGAAGATAGTGGACCTAATGGACTCTCACGTGTCATACTCAGTTGATTCGGAGATAGTTTTTGGTCCATACAATCCATTCAAAAGGAGATTACTAAGGCATTTCACTCAAACACATTTTGCCCATTATAGCTAACTGTGTGAGTTGTGACAAAAACCGGAAAGTGGTACAAGATAGTGGACCTAATGGACTGTCACATGTCATACTCAGTTGATTCGGAGATAGTTTTTGGTCCATACAATTCATTCAAAAATAGATTACTAAGGCATTTCACTCAAACACATTTTGCCCATTATAGCCCACTGTGTGAGTTGTGCCAAAAAACGGAAAGTGGTCGAAGATAGTGGACCTAATGGACTCTCACGTGTCATACTCAGTTGATTCGGAGATAGTTTTTGGTCCATACAATCCATTCAAAAGGAGATTACTAAGGCATTTCACTCAAACACATTTTGCTCATTATAGCCCACTGTGTGAGTTGTGACAAAAATCGGAAAGTGGTCGAAGATAGTGGACCTAATGGACTGTCACGCGTCATACTCAGTTGATTCGGAGATAGTTTTTGGTCCATACAATCCATTCAAAAGGAGATTACTAAGGCATTTCACACAAACACATTTTGCCCATTATAGCTAACTGTGTGAGTTGTGACAAAAACCGGAAAGTGGTCCAAGATAGTGGACCTAATGGACTGTCACATGTCATACTCAGTTGATTCGGAGATAGTTTTTGGTCCATACAATTCATTCAAAAATAGATTACTAAGGCATTTCACTCAAACACATTTTGCCCATTATAGCCCACTGTGTGAGTTGTGCCAAAAACCGGAAAGTGGTCGAAGATAGTGGACCTAATGGACTCTCACGTGTCATACTCAGTTGATTCGGAGACAGTTTTTGGTCCATACAATCCATTGAAAAGAAAATTACTAAGGCATTTCATTCAAACACATTTTGCCCATTATAGCCCACTGTGTGAGTTGTGCCAAAAAACGGAAAAAGGTCGAAGATAGTGGACCTAATGGACTGTCACGTGTCATACTCAGTTGATTCGGAGACAGTTTTTGGTCCATACAATCCATTCAAAATGAAATTACTAAGGCATTTCACTCAAACACATTTTGCCCATTATAGCCCACTGTGTGAGTTGTGCCAAAAAACGGAAAGTGGTCGAAGATAGTGGACCTAATGGACTCTCACGTGTCATACTCAGTTGAATCGGAGACAGTTTTTCGTCCATACAATCCATTCAAAATGAGATTACGAAGGCATTTCACTCAAACACATTTTGCCCATTATAGCCCACTGTGTGAGTTGTGCCAAAAAACGGAAAGTGGTCGAAGATAGTGGACCTAATGGACTATCACGTGTCATACTCAGTTGATTCGGAGACAGTTTTTGGTCCATACAATCCATTGAAAAGAAAATTACTAAGGCATTTCACTCCAACACATTTTGCCCATTATAGCCCACTGTGTGAGTTGTGACAAAAATCGGAAAGTGGTCGAAGATAGTGGACCTAATGGACTCTCACGTGTCATACTCAGTTGATTCGGAGATAGTTTTTGGTCCATACAATCCATTCAAAAGGAGATTACTAAGGCATTTCACTCAAACACATTTTGCCCATTATAGCTAACTGTGTGAGTTGTGACAAAAACCGGAAAGTGGTACAAGATAGTGGACCTAATGGACTGTCACATGTCATACTCAGTTGATTCGGAGATAGTTTTTGGTCCATACAATTCATTCAAAAATAGATTACTAAGGCATTTCACTCAAACACATTTTGCCCATTATAGCCCACTGTGTGAGTTGTGCCAAAAAACGGAAAGTGGTCGAAGATAGTGGACCTAATGGACTGTCACGTGTCATACTCAGTTGATTCGGAGACAGTTTTTGGTCCATACAATCCATTCAAAATGAGATTACTAAGGCATTTCACTCAAACACATTTTGCCCATTATAGCCCACTGTGTGAGTTGTGCCAAAAAACGGAAAGTGGTCGAAGATAGTGGACCTAATGGACTCTCACGTGTTATACTCAGTTGATTCGGAGACAGTTTTTGGTCCATACAATCCATTGAAAAGAAAATTACTAAGGCATTTCACTCAAACACATTTTGCCCATTATAGCCCACTGTGTGAGTTGTGACAAAAATCGGAAAGTGGTCGAAGATAGTGGACCTAATGGACTCTCAAGTGTCATACTCAGTTGATTCGGAGTTAGTTTTTGGTCCATACAATCCATTCAAAATGAGATTACTAAGGCATTTCACTCAAACACATTTTGCCCATTATAGCCCACTGTGTGAGTTGTGACAAAAATCGGAAAGTGGTCGAATATAGTGGCACTAATGGACTGTCACGTGTCATACTCAGTTTATTCCGAAATAGTTTTTGGTCCATACAATTCATTCAAAAATAGATTACTAAGGCATTTCACTCAAACACATTTTGCCCATTATAGCTAACTGTGTGAGTTGTGACAAAAACCGGAAAGTGGTCGAAGATAGTGGACCTAATGGACTCTCACGTGTCATACTCAGTTGATTCGGAGACAGTTTTTGGTCCATACAATCCATTCAAAATGAGATTACTAAGGCATTTCACTCAAACACATTTTGCCCATTATAGCCCACTGTGTGAGTTGTGCCAAAAAACGGAAAGTGGTCGAAGATAGTGGACCTAATGGACTGTCACGTGTCATACTCAGTTGATTCGGAGACAGTTTTTGGTCCATACAATCCATTGAAAAGAAAATTACTAAGGCATTTCACTCAAACACATTTTGCCCATTATAGCCCACTGTGTGAGTTGTGCCAAAAAACGGAAAGTGGTCGAAGATAGTGGACCTAATGGACTCTCACGTGTCATACTCAGTTGATTCGGAGACAGTTTTTGGTCCATACAATCCATTGAAAAGAAATTACTAAGGCATTTCACTCAAACACATTTTGCCCATTATAGCCCACTGTGTGAGTTGTGCCAAAAAACGGAAAGTGGTCGAAGATAGTGGACCTAATGGACTCTCACGTGTCATACTCAGTTGAATCGGAGACAGTTTTTGGTCCATACAATCCATTCAAAATGAGATTCCTAAGGCATTTCACTCAAACACATTTTGCCCATTATAGCCCACTGTGTGAGTTGTGACAAAAACCGGAAAGTGGTACAAGATAGTGGACCTAATGGACCCTCACATGTCATACTCAGTTGATTCGGAGATAGTTTTTGGTCCATACAATCCATTCAAAAGGAGATTACTAAGGCATTTCACTCAAACACATTTTGCTCATTATAGCCCACTGTGTGAGTTGTGACAAAAACCGGAAAGTGGTACAAGATAGTGGACCTAATGGACTCTCACGTGTCATACTCAGTTGATTCGGAGACAGTTTTTGGTCCATACAATCCATTCAAAATGGGATTTCTAAGGCATTTCACTCAAACACATTTTGCCCATTATAGCCCACTGTGTGAGTTGTGCCAAAAAACGGAAAGTGGTCGAAGATAGTGGACCTAGTGGACTGTCACGTGTTATACTCAGTTGATTCGGAGACAGTTTTTGGTCCATACAATCCATTGAAAAGAAAATTACTAAGGCATTTCACTCAAACACATTTTGCCCATTATAGCCCACTGTGTGAGTTGTGACAAAAATCGGAAAGTGGTCGAAGATAGTGGACCTAATGGACTGTCACGTGTCATACTCAGTTGATTCGGAGACAGTTTTTGGTCCATACAATTCATTCAAAAGTAGATTACTAAGGCATTTCACTCAAACACATTTTGCCCATTATAGCACACTGTGTGAGTTGTGACAAAAATCGGAAAGTGCTCAAAGGTAGTCGACCTAATGGGCTGTCACTTGTCATACTCACTTTAGTCGAAGATAGTTTTTGGTCCATACAATCCATTCAAAAGGAGATTACTAAGGCATTTCACACAAACACATTTTGCCCATTATAGCCCACTGTGTGAGTTGTGCCAAAAAACGGAAAGTGGTCGAAGATAGTGGACCTAATGGACTGTCACGTGTCATACTCAGTTGATTCGAAAACAGTTTTTGGTCCATACAATCCATTGAAAAGAAAATTACTAAGGCATTTCACTCAAACACATTTTGCCCATTATAGCCCACTGTGTGAGTTGTGACAAAAATCGGAAAATGGTCGAAGATAGTGGACCTAATGGACTCTCACGTGTCATACTCAGTTGATTCGGAGATAGTTTTTGGTCCATACAATCCATTCAAAAGGAGATTACTAAGGCATTTCACTCAAACACATTTTGCCCATTATAGCTAACTGTGTGAGTTGTGACAAAAACCGGAAAGTGGTACAAGATAGTGGACCTAATGGACTGTCACATGTCATACTCAGTTGATTCGGAGATAGTTTTTGGTCCATACAATTCATTCAAAAATAGATTACTAAGGCATTTCACTCAAACACATTTTGCCCATTATAGCCCACTGTGTGAGTTGTGCCAAAAAACGGAAAGTGGTCGAAGATAGTGGACCTAATGGACTGTCACGCGTCATACTCAGTTGATTCGGAGATAGTTTTTGGTCCATACAATCCATTCAAAAGGAGATTACTAAGGCATTTCACTCAAACACATTTTGCCCATTATAGCCCACTGTGTGAGTTGTGACAAAAATCGGAAAGTGGTCGAAGATAGTGGACCTAATGGACTGTCACGCGTCATACTCAGTTGATTCGGAGATAGTTTTTGGTCCATACAATCCATTCAAAAGGAGATTACTAAGGCATTTCACACAAACACATTTTGCCCATTATAGCTAACTGTGTGAGTTGTGACAAAAACCGGATAGTGGTCCAAGATAGTGGACCTAATGGACTGTCACATGTCATACTCAGTTGATTCGGAGATAGTTTTTGGTCCATACAATTCATTCAAAAATAGATTACTAAGGCATTTCACTCAAACACATTTTGCCCATTATAGCCCACTGTGTGAGTTGTGCCAAAAACCGGAAAGTGGTCGAAGATAGTGGACCTAATGGACTCTCACGTGTCATACTCAGTTGATTCGGAGACAGTTTTTGGTCCATACAATCCATTGAAAAGAAAATTACTAAGGCATTTCACTCAAACACATTTTGCCCATTATAGCCCACTGTGTGAGCTGTGCCAAAAAACGGAAAGTGGTCGAAGATAGTGGACCTAATGGACTCTCACGTGTCATACTCAGTTGATTCGGAGACAGTTTTTGGTCCATACAATCCATTGAAAAGAAAATTACTAAGGCATTTCACTCAAACACATTTTGCCCATTATAGCTAACTGTGTGAGTTGTGACAAAAACCGGATAGTGGTCCAAGATAGTGGACCTAATGGACTGTCACATGTCATACTCAGTTGATTCGGAGATAGTTTTTGGTCCATACAATTCATTCAAAAATAGATTACTAAGGCATTTCACTCAAACACATTTTGCCCATTATAGCCCACTGTGTGAGTTGTGCCAAAAACCGGAAAGTGGTCGAAGATAGTGGACCTAATGGACTCTCACGTGTCATACTCAGTTGATTCGGAGACAGTTTTTGGTCCATACAATCCATTGAAAAGAAAATTACTAAGGCATTTCACTCAAACACATTTTGCCCATTATAGCTAACTGTGTGAGTTGTGACAAAAACCGGATAGTGGTCCAAGATAGTGGACCTAATGGACTGTCACATGTCATACTCAGTTGATTCGGAGATAGTTTTTGGTCCATACAATTCATTCAAAAATAGATTACTAAGGCATTTCACTCAAACACATTTTGCCCATTATAGCCCACTGTGTGAGTTGTGCCAAAAACCGGAAAGTGGTCGAAGATAGTGGACCTAATGGACTCTCACGTGTCATACTCAGTTGATTCGGAGACAGTTTTTGGTCCATACAATCCATTGAAAAGAAAATTACTAAGGCATTTCACTCAAACACATTTTGCCCATTATAGCTAACTGTGTGAGTTGTGACAAAAACCGGATAGTGGTCCAAGATAGTGGACCTAATGGACTGTCACATGTCATACTCAGTTGATTCGGAGATAGTTTTTGGTCCATACAATTCATTCAAAAATAGATTACTAAGGCATTTCACTCAAACACATTTTGCCCATTATAGCCCACTGTGTGAGTTGTGCCAAAAACCGGAAAGTGGTCGAAGATAGTGGACCTAATGGACTCTCACGTGTCATACTCAGTTGATTCGGAGACAGTTTTTGGTCCATACAATCCATTGAAAAGAAAATTACTAAGGCATTTCACTCAAACACATTTTGCCCATTATAGCCCACTGTGTGAGTTGTGACAAAAACCGGATAGTGGTCCAAGATAGTGGACCTAATGGACTCTCACGTGTCATACTCAGTTGAATCGGAGACAGTTCTTGGTCCATACAATCCATTCAAAATGAGATTACTAAGGCATTTCACTCAAACACATTTTGCCCATTATAGCCCACTGTGTGAGTTGTGCCAAAAAACGGAAAGTGGTTGAAGATAGTGGACCTAATGGACTCTCACGTGTCATACTCAGTTGATTCGGAGACAGTTTTTGGTCCATACAATCCATTGAAAAGAAAATTACTAAGGCATTTCACTCAAACACATTTTGCCCATTATAGCCCACTGTGTGAGTTGTGACAAAAATCGGAAAGTGGTCGAAGATAGTGGACCTAATGGACTCTCAAGTGTCATACTCAGTTGATTCGGAGTTAGTTTTTGGTCCATACAATCCATTCAAAATGAGATTACTAAGGCATTTCACTCAAACACATTTTGCCCATTATAGCCCACTGTGTGAGTTGTGACAAAAATCGGAAAGTGGTCGAATATAGTGGCACTAATGGACTGTCACGTGTCATACTCAGTTTATTCCGAAATAGTTTTTGGTCCATACAATTCATTCAAAAATAGATTACTAAGGCATTTCACTCAAACACATTTTGCCCATTATAGCTAACTGTGTGAGTTGTGACAAAAACCGGAAAGTGGTCGAAGATAGTGGACCTAATGGACTCTCACGTGTCATACTCAGTTGAATCGGAGACAGTTCTTGGTCCATACAATCCATTCAAAATGAGATTACTAAGGCATTTCACTCAAACACATTTTGCCCATTATAGCCCACTGTGTGAGTTGTGCCAAAAAACGGAAAGTGGTCGAAGATAGTGGACCTAATGGACTGTCACGTGTCATACTCAGTTGATTCGGAGACAGTTTTTGGTCCATACAATCCATTGAAAAGAAAATTACTAAGGCATTTCACTCAAACACATTTTGCCCATTATAGCCCACTGTGTGAGTTGTGCCAAAAAACGGAAAGTGGTCGAAGATAGTGGACCTAATGGACTCTCACGTGTCATACTCAGTTGATTCGGAGACAGTTTTTGGTCCATACAATCCATTGAAAAGAAAATTACTAAGGCATTTCACTCAAACACATTTTGCCCATTATAGCCCACTGTGTGAGTTGTGCCAAAAAACGGAAAGTGGTCGAAGATAGTGGACCTAATGGACTCTCACGTGTCATACTCAGTTGAATCGGAGACAGTTTTTGGTCCATACAATCCATTCAAAACGAGATTCCTAAGGCATTTCACTCAAACACATTTTGCCCATTATAGCCCACTGTGTGAGTTGTGACAAAAACCGGAAAGTGGTACAAGATAGTGGACCTAATGGACCCTCACATGTCATACTCAGTTGATTCGGAGATAGTTTTTGGTCCATACAATTCATTCAAAAATAGATTACTAAGGCATTTCACTCAAACACATTTTGCCCATTATAGCTAACTGTGTGAGTTGTGACAAAAACCGGAAAGTGGTACAAGATAGTGGACCTAATGGACTCTCACGTGTCATACTCAGTTGATTCGGAGACAGTTTTTGGTCCATACAATCCATTCAAAATGGGATTACTAAGGCATTTCACACAAACACATTTTGCCCATTATAGCCCACTGTGTGAGTTGTGCCAAAAAACGGAAAGTGGTCGAAGATAGTGGACCTAGTGGACTGTCACGTGTTATACTCAGTTGATTCGGAGACAGTTTTTGGTCCATACAATCCATTGAAAAGAAAATTACTAAGGCATTTCACTCAAACACATTTTGCCCATTATAGCCCACTGTGTGAGTTGTGACAAAAATCGGAAAGTGGTCGAAGATAGTGGACCTCATGGACTCTCAAGTGTCATACTCAGTTGATTCGGAGTTAGTTTTTGGTCCATACAATCCATTCAAAATGAGATTACTAAGGCATTTCACTCAAACACATTTTGCCCATTATAGCCCACTGTGTGAGTTGTGACAAAAATCAGAAAGTGGTCGAAGATAGTGGACCTAATGGACTGTCACGCGTCATACTCAGTTGATTCGGAGATAGTTTTTGGTCCATACAATCCATTCAAAAGGAGATTACTAAGGCATTTCACTCAAACACATTTTGCCCATTATAGCCCACTGTGTGAGTTGTGACAAAAATCGGAAAGTGGTCGAAGATAGTGGACCTAATGGACTGTCACGTGTCATACTCAGTTGATTCGGAGACAGTTTTTGGTCCATACAATTCATTCAAAAGTAGATTACTAAGGCATTTCACTCAAACACATTTTGCCCATTATAGCACACTGTGTGAGTTGTGACAAAAATCGGAACGTGCTCAAAGGTAGTCGACCTAATGGGCTGTCACTTGTCATACTCACTTTAGTCGAAGATAGTTTTTGGTCCATACAATCCATTCAAAAGGAGATTAATTACTAAGGCATTTCACACAAACACATTTTGCCCATTATAGCCCACTGTGTGAGTTGTGCCAAAAAACGGAAAGTGGTCGAAGATAGTGGACCTAATGGACTGTCACGTGTCATACTCAGTTGATTCGGAGACAGTTTTTGGTCCATACAATCCATTGAAAAGAAAATTACTAAGGCATTTCACTCAAACACATTTTGCCCATTATAGCCCACTGTGTGAGTTGTGACAAAAATCGGAAAATGGTCGAAGATAGTGGACCTAATGGACTCTCACGTGTCATACTCAGTTGATTCGGAGATAGTTTTTGGTCCATACAATCCATTCAAAAGGAGATTACTAAGGCATTTCACTCAAACACATTTTGCCCATTATAGCTAACTGTGTGAGTTGTGACAAAAACCGGAAAGTGGTACAAGATAGTGGACCTAATGGACTGTCACATGTCATACTCAGTTGATTCGGAGATAGTTTTTGGTCCATACAATTCATTCAAAAATAGATTACTAAGGCATTTCACTCAAACATATTTTGCCCATTATAGCCCACTGTGTGAGTTGTGCCAAAAAACGGAAAGTGGTCGAAGATAGTGGACCTAATGGACTGTCACGCGTCATACTCAGTTGATTCGGAGATAGTTTTTGGTCCATACAATCCATTCAAAAGGAGATTACTAAGGCATTTCACTCAAACACATTTTGCCCATTATAGCCCACTGTGTGAGTTGTGACAAAAATCGGAAAGTGGTCGAAGATAGTGGACCTAATGGACTGTCACGTGTCATACTCAGTTGATTCGGAGACAGTTTTTGGTCCATACAATCCATTGAAAAGAAAATTACTAAGGCATTTCACTCAAACACATTTTGCCCATTATAGCCCACTGTGTGAGTTGTGACAAAAATCGGAAAGTGGTCGAAGATAGTGGACCTAATGGACTGTCACGCGTCATACTCAGTTGATTCGGAGATAGTTTTTGGTCCATACAATCCATTCAAAAGGAGATTACTAAGGCATTTCACACAAACACATTTTGCCCATTATAGCTAACTGTGTGAGTTGTGACAAAAACCGGATAGTGGTCCAAGATAGTGGACCTAATGGACTGTCACATGTCATACTCAGTTGATTCGGAGATAGTTTTTGGTCCATACAATTCATTCAAAAATAGATTACTAAGGCATTTCACTCCAACACATTTTGCCCATTATAGCCCACTGTGTGAGTTGTGCCAAAAACCGGAAAGTGGTCGAAGATAGTGGACCTAATGGACTCTCACGTGTCATACTCAGTTGATTCGGAGACAGTTTTTGGTCCATACAATCCATTGAAAAGAAAATTACTAAGGCATTTCACTCAAACACATTTTGCCCATTATAGCCCACTGTGTGAGTTGTGCCAAAAAACGGAAAGTGGTCGAAGATAGTGGACCTAATGGACTCTCACGTGTCATACTCAGTTGATTCGGAGACAGTTTTTGGTCCATACAATCCATTGAAAAGAAAATTACTAAGGCATTTCACTCAAACACATTTTGCCCATTATAGCTAACTGTGTGAGTTGTGACAAAAACCGGATAGTGGTCCAAGATAGTGGACCTAATGGACTGTCACATGTCATACTCAGTTGATTCGGAGATAGTTTTTGGTCCATACAATTCATTCAAAAATAGATTACTAAGGCATTTCACTCAAACACATTTTGCCCATTATAGCCCACTGTGTGAGTTGTGCCAAAAACCGGAAAGTGGTCGAAGATAGTGGACCTAATGGACTCTCACGTGTCATACTCAGTTGATTCGGAGACAGTTTTTGGTCCATACAATCCATTGAAAAGAAAATTACTAAGGCATTTCACTCAAACACATTTTGCCCATTATAGCTAACTGTGTGAGTTGTGACAAAAACCGGATAGTGGTCCAAGATAGTGGACCTAATGGACTGTCACATGTCATACTCAGTTGATTCGGAGATAGTTTTTGGTCCATACAATTCATTCAAAAATAGATTACTAAGGCATTTCACTCAAACACATTTTGCCCATTATAGCCCACTGTGTGAGTTGTGCCAAAAACCGGAAAGTGGTCGAAGATAGTGGACCTAATGGACTCTCACGTGTCATACTCAGTTGATTCGGAGACAGTTTTTGGTCCATACAATCCATTGAAAAGAAAATTACTAAGGCATTTCACTCAAACACATTTTGCCCATTATAGCTAACTGTGTGAGTTGTGACAAAAACCGGATAGTGGTCCAAGATAGTGGACCTAATGGACTGTCACATGTCATACTCAGTTGATTCGGAGATAGTTTTTGGTCCATACAATTCATTCAAAAATAGATTACTAAGGCATTTCACTCAAACACATTTTGCCCATTATAGCCCACTGTGTGAGTTGTGCCAAAAACCGGAAAGTGGTCGAAGATAGTGGACCTAATGGACTCTCACGTGTCATACTCAGTTGATTCGGAGACAGTTTTTGGTCCATACAATCCATTGAAAAGAAAATTACTAAGGCATTTCACTCAAACACATTTTGCCCATTATAGCCCACTGTGTGAGTTGTGACAAAAACCGGATAGTGGTCCAAGATAGTGGACCTAATGGACTCTCACGTGTCATACTCAGTTGAATCGGAGACAGTTCTTGGTCCATACAATCCATTCAAAATGAGATTACTAAGGCATTTCACTCAAACACATTTTGCCCATTATAGCCCACTGTGTGAGTTGTGCCAAAAAACGGAAAGTGGTCGAAGATAGTGGACCTAATGGACTCTCACGTGTCATACTCAGTTGATTCGGAGACAGTTTTTGGTCCATACAATCCATTGAAAAGAAAATTACTAAGGCATTTCACTCAAACACATTTTGCCCATTATAGCCCACTGTGTGAGTTGTGACAAAAATCGGAAAGTGGTCGAAGATAGTGGACCTAATGGACTCTCAAGTGTCATACTCAGTTGATTCGGAGTTAGTTTTTGGTCCATACAATCCATTCAAAATGAGATTACTAAGGCATTTCACTCAAACACATTTTGCCCATTATAGCCCACTGTGTGAGTTGTGACAAAAATCGGAAAGTGGTCGAATATAGTGGCACTAATGGACTGTCACGTGTCATACTCAGTTTATTCCGAAATAGTTTTTGGTCCATACAATTCATTCAAAAATAGATTACTAAGGCATTTCACTCAAACACATTTTGCCCATTACAGCTAACTGTGTGAGTTGTGACAAAAACCGGAAAGTGGTCGAAGATAGTGGACCTAATGGACTCTCACGTGTCATACTCAGTTGAATCGGAGACAGTTCTTGGTCCATACAATCCATTCAAAATGAGATTACTAAGGCATTTCACTCAAACACATTTTGCCCATTATAGCCCACTGTGTGAGTTGTGCCAAAAAACGGAAAGTGGTCGAAGATAGTGGACCTAATGGACTGTCACGTGTCATACTCAGTTGATTCGGAGACAGTTTTTGGTCCATACAATCCATTGAAAAGAAAATTACTAAGGCATTTCACTCAAACACATTTTGCCCATTATAGCCCACTGTGTGAGTTGTGCCAAAAAACGGAAAGTGGTCGAAGATAGTGGACCTAATGGACTCTCACGTGTCATACTCAGTTGATTCGGAGACAGTTTTTGGTCCATACAATCCATTGAAAAGAAAATTACTAAGGCATTTCACTCAAACACATTTTGCCCATTATAGCCCACTGTGTGAGTTGTGCCAAAAAACGGAAAGTGGTCGAAGATAGTGGACCTAATGGACTCTCACGTGTCATACTCAGTTGAATCGGAGACAGTTTTTGGTCCATACAATCCATTCAAAACGAGATTCCTAAGGCATTTCACTCAAACACATTTTGCCCATTATAGCCCACTGTGTGAGTTGTGACAAAAACCGGAAAGTGGTACAAGATAGTGGACCTAATGGACCCTCACATGTCATACTCAGTTGATTCGGAGATAGTTTTTGGTCCATACAATTCATTCAAAAATAGATTACTAAGGCATTTCACTCAAACACATTTTGCCCATTATAGCTAACTGTGTGAGTTGTGACAAAAACCGGAAAGTGGTACAAGATAGTGGACCTAATGGACTCTCACGTGTCATACTCAGTTGATTCGGAGACAGTTTTTGGTCCATACAATCCATTCAAAATGGGATTACTAAGGCATTTCACACAAACACATTTTGCCCATTATAGCCCACTGTGTGAGTTGTGCCAAAAAACGGAAAGTGGTCGAAGATAGTGGACCTAGTGGACTGTCACGTGTTATACTCAGTTGATTCGGAGACAGTTTTTGGTCCATACAATCCATTGAAAAGAAAATTACTAAGGCATTTCACTCAAACACATTTTGCCCATTATAGCCCACTGTGTGAGTTGTGACAAAAATCGGAAAGTGGTCGAAGATAGTGGACCTCATGGACTCTCAAGTGTCATACTCAGTTGATTCGGAGTTAGTTTTTGGTCCATACAATCCATTCAAAATGAGATTACTAAGGCATTTCACTCAAACACATTTTGCCCATTATAGCCCACTGTGTGAGTTGTGACAAAAATCAGAAAGTGGTCGAAGATAGTGGACCTAATGGACTGTCACGCGTCATACTCAGTTGATTCGGAGATAGTTTTTGGTCCATACAATCCATTCAAAAGGAGATTACTAAGGCATTTCACTCAAACACATTTTGCCCATTATAGCCCACTGTGTGAGTTGTGACAAAAATCGGAAAGTGGTCGAAGATAGTGGACCTAATGGACTGTCACGTGTCATACTCAGTTGATTCGGAGACAGTTTTTGGTCCATACAATTCATTCAAAAGTAGATTACTAAGGCATTTCACTCAAACACATTTTGCCCATTATAGCACACTGTGTGAGTTGTGACAAAAATCGGAACGTGCTCAAAGGTAGTCGACCTAATGGGCTGTCACTTGTCATACTCACTTTAGTCGAAGATAGTTTTTGGTCCATACAATCCATTCAAAAGGAGATTACTAAGGCATTTCACACAAACACATTTTGCCCATTATAGCCCACTGTGTGAGTTGTGCCAAAAAACGGAAAGTGGTCGAAGATAGTGGACCTAATGGACTGTCACGTGTCATACTCAGTTGATTCGGAGACAGTTTTTGGTCCATACAATCCATTGAAAAGAAAATTACTAAGGCATTTCACTCAAACACATTTTGCCCATTATAGCCCACTGTGTGAGTTGTGACAAAAATCGGAAAATGGTCGAAGATAGTGGACCTAATGGACTCTCACGTGTCATACTCAGTTGATTCGGAGATAGTTTTTGGTCCATACAATCCATTCAAAAGGAGATTACTAAGGCATTTCACTCAAACACATTTTGCCCATTATAGCTAACTGTGTGAGTTGTGACAAAAACCGGAAAGTGGTACAAGATAGTGGACCTAATGGACTGTCACATGTCATACTCAGTTGATTCGGAGATAGTTTTTGGTCCATACAATTCATTCAAAAATAGATTACTAAGGCATTTCACTCAAACATATTTTGCCCATTATAGCCCACTGTGTGAGTTGTGCCAAAAAACGGAAAGTGGTCGAAGATAGTGGACCTAATGGACTGTCACGCGTCATACTCAGTTGATTCGGAGATAGTTTTTGGTCCATACAATCCATTCAAAAGGAGATTACTAAGGCATTTCACTCAAACACATTTTGCCCATTATAGCCCACTGTGTGAGTTGTGACAAAAATCGGAAAGTGGTCGAAGATAGTGGACCTAATGGACTGTCACGCGTCATACTCAGTTGATTCGGAGATAGTTTTTGGTCCATACAATCCATTCAAAAGGAGATTACTAAGGCATTTCACACAAACACATTTTGCCCATTATAGCTAACTGTGTGAGTTGTGACAAAAACCGGATAGTGGTCCAAGATAGTGGACCTAATGGACTGTCACATGTCATACTCAGTTGATTCGGAGATAGTTTTTGGTCCATACAATTCATTCAAAAATAGATTACTAAGGCATTTCACTCAAACACATTTTGCCCATTATAGCCCACTGTGTGAGTTGTGCCAAAAACCGGAAAGTGGTCGAAGATAGTGGACCTAATGGACTCTCACGTGTCATACTCAGTTGATTCGGAGACAGTTTTTGGTCCATACAATCCATTGAAAAGAAAATTACTAAGGCATTTCACTCAAACACATTTTGCCCATTATAGCCCACTGTGTGAGTTGTGCCAAAAAACGGAAAGTAGTCGAAGATAGTGGACCTAATGGACTGTCACGTGTCATACTCAGTTGATTCGGAGACAGTTTTTGGTCCATACAATCCATTCAAAATGAAATTACTAAGGCATTTCACTCAAACACATTTTGCCCATTATAGCCCACTGTGTGAGTTGTGCCAAAAAACGGAAAGTGGTCGAAGATAGTGGACCTAATGGACTCTCACGTGTCATACTCAGTTGAATCGGAGACAGTTTTTGGTCCATACAATCCATTCAAAATGAGATTACTAAGGCATTTCACTCAAACACATTTTGCCCATTATAGCCCACTGTGTGTGTTGTGCCAAAAAACGGAAAGTGGTCGAAGATAGTGGACCTAATGGACTGTCACGTGTCATACTCAGTTGATTCGGAGACAGTTTTTGGTCGATACAATCCATTGAAAAGAAAATTACTAAGGCATTTCACTCAAACACATTTTGCCCATTATAGCCCACTGTGTGAGTTGTGACAAAAATCGGAAAGTGTTCGAAGATAGTGGACCTAATGGACTCTCACGTGTCATACTCAGTTGATTCGGAGATAGTTTTTGGTCCATACAATCCATTCAAAAGGAGATTACTAAGGCATTTCACTCAAACACATTTTGCCCATTATAGCTAACTGTGTGAGTTGTGACAAAAACCGGAAAGTGGTACAAGATAGTGGACCTAATGGACTGTCACATGTCATACTCAGTTGATTCGGAGATAGTTTTTGGTCCATACAATTCATTCAAAAATAGATTACTAAGGCATTTCACTCAAACACATTTTGCCCATTATAGCACACTGTGTGAGTTGTGACAAAAATTGGAAAGTGCTCAAAGATATTCGACCTAATGGGCTGTCACCTGTCATACTCACTTTAGTCGAAGATAGTTTTTGGTCCATACAATCCATTCAAAAGGAGATTACTAAGGCATTTCACTCAAACACATTTTGCCCATTATAGCCCACTGTGTGAGTTGTGACAAAAATCAGAAAGTGGTCGAAGATAGTGGACCTAATGGACTGTCACGCGTCATACTCAGTTGATTCGGAGATAGTTTTTGGTCCATACAATCCATTCAAAAGGAGATTACTAAGGCATTTCACTCAAACACATTTTGCCCATTATAGCCCACTGTGTGAGTTGTGACAAAAATCGGAAAGTGGTCGAAGATAGTGGACCTAATGGACTGTCACGTGTCATACTCAGTTGATTCGGAGACAGTTTTTGGTCCATACAATTCATTCAAAAGTAGATTACTAAGGCATTTCACTCAAACACATTTTGCCCATTATAGCACACTGTGTGAGTTGTGACAAAAATCGGAAAGTGCTCAAAGGTAGTCGACCTAATGGGCTGTCACTTGTCATACTCACTTTAGTCGAAGATAGTTTTTGGTCCATACAATCCATTCAAAAGGAGATTACTAAGGCATTTCACACAAACACATTTTGCCCATTATAGCCCACTGTGTGAGTTGTGCCAAAAAACGGAAAGTGGTCGAAGATAGTGGACCTAATGGACTGTCACGTGTCATACTCAGTTGATTCGGAGACAGTTTTTGGTCCATACAATCCATTGAAAAGAAAATTACTAAGGCATTTCACTCAAACACATTTTGCCCATTATAGCCCACTGTGTGAGTTGTGACAAAAATCGGAAAATGGTCGAAGATAGTGGACCTAATGGACTCTCACGTGTCATACTCAGTTGATTCGGAGATAGTTTTTGGTCCATACAATCCATTCAAAAGGAGATTACTAAGGCATTTCACTCAAACACATTTTGCCCATTATAGCTAACTGTGTGAGTTGTGACAAAAACCGGAAAGTGGTACAAGATAGTGGACCTAATGGACTGTCACATGTCATACTCAGTTGATTCGGAGATAGTTTTTGGTCCATACAATTCATTCAAAAATAGATTACTAAGGCATTTCACTCAAACACATTTTGCCCATTATAGCCCACTGTGTGAGTTGTGCCAAAAAACGGAAAGTGGTCGAAGATAGTGGACCTAATGGACTGTCACGCGTCATACTCAGTTGATTCGGAGATAGTTTTTGGTCCATACAATCCATTCAAAAGGAGATTACTAAGGCATTTCACTCAAACACATTTTGCCCATTATAGCCCACTGTGTGAGTTGTGACAAAAATCGGAAAGTGGTCGAAGATAGTGGACCTAATGGACTGTCACGCGTCATACTCAGTTGATTCGGAGATAGTTTTTGGTCCATACAATCCATTCAAAAGGAGATTACTAAGGCATTTCACACAAACACATTTTGCCCATTATAGCTAACTGTGTGAGTTGTGACAAAAACCGGATAGTGGTCCAAGATAGTGGACCTAATGGACTGTCACATGTCATACTCAGTTGATTCGGAGATAGTTTTTGGTCCATACAATTCATTCAAAAATAGATTACTAAGGCATTTCACTCAAACACATTTTGCCCATTATAGCCCACTGTGTGAGTTGTGCCAAAAACCGGAAAGTGGTCGAAGATAGTGGACCTAATGGACTCTCACGTGTCATACTCAGTTGATTCGGAGACAGTTTTTGGTCCATACAATCCATTGAAAAGAAAATTACTAAGGCATTTCACTCAAACACATTTTGCCCATTATAGCCCACTGTGTGAGTTGTGCCAAAAAACGGAAAGTAGTCGAAGATAGTGGACCTAATGGACTGTCACGTGTCATACTCAGTTGATTCGGAGACAGTTTTTGGTCCATACAATCCATTCAAAATGAAATTACTAAGGCATTTCACTCAAACACATTTTGCCCATTATAGCCCACTGTGTGAGTTGTGCCAAAAAACGGCAAGTGGTCGAAGATAGTGGACCTAATGGGCTCTCACGTGTCATACTCAGTTGAATCGGAGACAGTTTTTGGTCCATACAATCCATTCAAAATGAGATTACTAAGGCATTTCACTCAAACACATTTTGCCCATTATAGCCCACTGTGTGAGCTGTGCCAAAAAACGGAAAGTGGTCGAAGATAGTGGACCTAATGGACTGTCACGTGTCATACTCAGTTGATTCGGAGACAGTTTTTGGTCGATACAATCCATTGAAAAGAAAATTACTAAGGCATTTCACTCAAACACATTTTGCCCATTATAGCCCACTGTGTGAGTTGTGACAAAAATCGGAAAGTGGTCGAAGATAGTGGACCTAATGGACTCTCACGTGTCATACTCAGTTGATTCGGAGATAGTTTTTGGTCCATACAATCCATTCAAAAGGAGATTACTAAGGCATTTCACTCAAACACATTTTGCCCATTATAGCTAACTGTGTGAGTTGTGACAAAAACCGGAAAGTGGTACAAGATAGTGGACCTAATGGACTGTCACATGTCATACTCAGTTGATTCGGAGATAGTTTTTGGTCCATACAATTCATTCAAAAATAGATTACTAAGGCATTTCACTCAAACACATTTTGCCCATTATAGCACACTGTGTGAGTTGTGACAAAAATTGGAAAGTGCTCAAAGATATTCGACCTAATGGGCTGTCACCTGTCATACTCACTTTAGTCGAAGATAGTTTTTGGTCCATACAATCCATTCAAAAGGAGATTACTAAGGCATTTCACACAAACACATTTTGCCCATTATAGCCCACTGTGTGAGTTGTGCCAAAAAACGGAAAGTGGTCGAAGATAGTGGACCTAATGGACTGTCACGTGTCATACTCAGTTGATTCGGAGACAGTTTTTGGTCCATACAATCCATTCAAAATGAAATTACTAAGGCATTTCACTCAAACACATTTTGCCCATTATAGCCCACTGTGTGAGTTGTGCCAAAAAACGGAAAGTGGTCGAAGATAGTGGACCTAATGGACTCTCACGTGTCATACTCAGTTGAATCGGAGACAGTTTTTGGTCCATACAATCCATTCAAAATGAGATTACTAAGGCATTTCACTCAAACACATTTTGCCCATTATAGCCCACTGTGTGAGTTGTGCCAAAAACCGGAAAGTGGTACAAGATAGTGGACCTAATAGACTGTCACGTGTCATACTCAGTTGATTCGGAGACAGTTTTTGGTCCATACAATCCATTCAAAATGAAATTACTAAGGCATTTCACTCAAACACATTTTGCCCATTATAGCCCACTGTGTGAGTTGTGCCAAAAAACGGAAAGTGGTCGAAGATAGTGGACCTAATGGACTCTCACGTGTCATACTCAGTTGAATCGGAGACAGTTCTTGGTCCATACAATCCATTCAAAATGAGATTACTAAGGCATTTCACTCAAACACATTTTGCCCATTATAGCCCACTGTGTGAGTTGTGCCAAAAAACGGAAAGTGGTCGAAGATAGTGGACCTAATGGACTGTCACGTGTCATACTCAGTTGATTCGGAGACAGTTTTTGGTCCATACAATCCATTGAAAAGAAAATTACTAAGGCATTTCACTCAAACACATTTTGCCCATTATAGCCCACTGTGTGAGTTGTGACAAAAATCGGAAAGTGGTCGAAGATAGTGGACCTAATGGACTCTCACGTGTCATACTCAGTTGATTCGGAGATAGTTTTTGGTCCATACAATCCATTCAAAAGGAGATTACTAAGGCATTTCACTCAAACACATTTTGCCCATTATAGCTAACTGTGTGAGTTGTGACAAAAACCGGAAAGTGGTACAAGATAGTGGACCTAATGGACTGTCACATGTCATACTCAGTTGATTCGGAGATAGTTTTTGGTCCATACAATTCATTCAAAAATAGATTACTAAGGCATTTCACTCAAACACATTTTGCCCATTATAGCCCACTGTGTGAGTTGTGCCAAAAAACGGAAAGTGGTCGAAGATAGTGGACCTAATGGACTGTCACGTGTCATACT